>OZ004337.1:24775793-34775793 GCA_963924445.1 Philereme transversata
ATTCACCTTGGAATTTATGAAGGGTTCACCTTGGTTTAGGGTCTTATCAATCTTGTAACCTTTTCGCGGGAAATCCTTGTACACTATATTTGTGATATTTTCACTAAGTTTGTAAGCTATTGTTCGTGTATTCATCGTTTAGTGCTGAATAAAAGTGTTATTTTGGTTGAATCGATTCCCATTATTTTATCCCGAACTCTCAGCTCGTAACACTATTTAAGGCATCATAGCTCCCAAACGGATGGACCGATTCGGACGCAGTTTTTTGTAATAGAAAACATGTTTAACTGGGGTGGTTCTTAGCTATGTCAGTTTTAAATCCCGATGCAAAAAGAGGGGGATGGGGGGTTTTAAAACGTTACTTGTATATAAATGTTATGGCATCAATTATTATAGGACAACATCTCGTGCTCAGTCTGTAACGCTGTAACGTATTTGAACCGCGCCTCAAAATCAAGGTTTAGAAACACGTCATATATTTCATTAACTCATACGAAGCTATATTCTGTTTTGACCTGGCTGGGTTCAGTGCCAAAAATAATATTAATCGTGCCAGGTCGAGTTCACCGACACCGGCGAGTGTAGGATGATATTACAGAGCAACTAATAATACTAACACGTACAAATTTCACTTCATTCATTAAATTTAAACAAATTTAGCACGCTTGCGATTTGGAATATATACTTATGTTTGCTACGACTTAAATTCAACTAGCTGTTTAGCCGCGATCTCGCGTGGACTTAAATTATTGTCATAATAATAACAGCGCAAATTATCGAAAATCGCATACGTCGTCTGCCCGTTCGGGTTAGCACAGTCATAGTTATTAAAGCAAAAAGTAGTTATTTTCCGAATTCTAGTTAAACCTGAGCGCTACCCAAGTCTAGTTTGACGCGACCGTGAATAAGGTTGTTACCCATAAAACCTTTTTACTTAAACTACTATTTACTTATCTATGACGCAGTCCAAGAGTTAGGTTAAATTTGAATATTTTATGGCAAACAAATTTTAATTTACTATAAAACCTATCCTATTTGAATACATTAAGTATTTATGAGAAAGGACATAGGAAAGTTTTTTTCAGAATATTTCCTTGTTAGTTTCATCAAGATCTGTCCAGCTGTTTAGTCGTTGTAAACGTAACAAACAGACAGAGAGACAAAAGTTACATTCGAATTTTTTAATTAGCTACGCCAGAAACGATATTTTCTAAATGAGAATCTGCCGTTTTAAATCTTAAGTCAACGCAATAGAGCTCATTAAACGTTGAACACCTGTTAAAAGTGACAAGAGAGTCAAGATAGGAAGTCGTCTGACGCTACGTGATGAGCTCGCTTCCGAAGACGCGAGATTACATCTGATGAGTTCTGGTGACGGGAACTGCGGCGCGTGGATAGATTCCAAAGGTATACAGAGGTTCATTAGCTGTCGTAAACGTATAATTATTTTTATGGAAATTGATATTTACTCATAATCATAATGTACGTGGTCGGTTTGTTTATTTTATCAGCCAAAGGAGCGTTAATCATAGTTAAATTTAGAAAACGATCGGAGTGTTTGAGTGAATGGAATTTTTATTAAGTCGATAAGCTTCTTGATTTGTATAAAAATGTTCTGGATAAAGACTTTTTGTTTTCCATATATTTTGGCTGGTTACTGCAGTTTTTTGTAGGTGTTTCATCTAATCATATGTTTTGTCAGATGGTGTGAGGTTATTCGACAGAGAACCACGGTGATTGACATAGCTCAGATAGCGCTTAGCAAGCTGAAGTGGCAGTGGGCCGGTTATATCTGCCGCAGAACAGATAACCGTTAGGGTAAACATGTTCTGGAGTGGAGACCACGTCTAGGCAAGCGAAGTGTAGGACGCCATCCGGCTAGATGGAGTGACGATTTGCGCGCTGTGACTGGCAAGGATTGGATGAGAAGAGTTGAAGATCGGGTTCAATGGCGCACCCTGGGAGAGACCTACTTCCAGCAGTGTATTGTTGATGATGATGATTAATCCAAATTCTCATCATCTATCAATCTGAACATGAAAACTTGATTCTAATAACCGCTGTTCCTTAAGAAAAAAATAGATGGTAAAATAAATATTGCTGGGCATTTCACACACTGCTATCCAGCCCCAAACTAAGCAGAGCTTGTACTATGGGAACCAGATAACTGATAGAATACTTAAATGGTCAACATTTTTGAGCCAATCACCCTCATGTATGGTAGAACATACATGTATGTATATATGTATAGGTACATTACATGTAAGCCAGTTTGAAGAGTTGTATTTGTATTGTCATTTATCACGATGAAAATTAATGGATTTTCCTAGAACTAGACGGTTTAATTACATTTCCAGTAAACATATTGATAACAATTATAATATTAACGTTTCAAGTGGGCGGTATCGAGTGACTCCTTCGAATACTTGTTCTATCCTTAAATATAATCTCTTTTCAAATGTCATTGGATTCTAAGTCGTAATTTTATCGTGGTCTTGCCAACTGTATGATGTTCGGTTCAAGGTCGGACATGTCAAGCGGATTCGCATCAGCTGAAGAAGTGAAATAAATATTTTGGGGTTCTTTGATAGGCTAGCCAGCTAGTCTTAACTGTAATAAATACAGCCGCCAGCCGGAACGTGTTCCCGAAATTAGTTTCCTAACTTTGTAATTGAAGTCATCGTTTTTCATAGATTGGTGCTGAAATTAATTTTCTACTCGTATGAGACAGATTTTACCGGAAAAGTTTAAATTGACAAACTTTTAAAAGTAAAGGAGTTTTATAACCTTCCTTTGCCGCGGTACCATTACTCAGTTCCATTGATGGTACTGTGCATTTTTTTTGCCATCGTTCTAAATAAGGCCATTTAGCAAAAAAAAATTGACGACCTACTGCCATCCAGAGTGGCAGTGGCAGATGGCAGTAGGTTGTTACGTGCTCAACCCTGTTTTACGAGTTCAAAAATATCTAGAGTAAGGCTTGTTTACTCCCTTATTACTTTAGGAATTAAAAATAATAGGTTACACCAAAATTTAATTATGACTTGTCAAATATTTTCCCAGGACATTCATTTATGTAAACCGAAATATTCAAACGTTCTCTTATGAATTGCAAATAGGTCGAACACCAATGGGCGGACAGAGCCCCAGGTCTAATAATAATGCATTCCATGGCGAGCTGTCGCTTCCTCTCGCTTCTAGAAGTGGTTCACTCTGTGAATGCTAATAACTGTCCGTCCGTCTGTGGGCACGTGGACAAGTTCAAGGGCATGCTGGCGGTCGTTACACTTCACTTTTTGCACGGATTGCGTAACGCCCAGACTAAGCCGCATAGATAAATGGTTAGTACAGATGCGGCGAAACTAGTTTTGCATATTGATAACCTCCAGTCTGGTATGGGCCCGTAGCTAAAATATGAGCGCTTGCGGGATTTCCGCATTAAGGTTGGTATACCTGGAAATATTTATTTACCTAGGAAGGCTTCTTAAGAAGAAAGAGAAAGACAGAAAGAAAAAGTTTTTATTTATAACGACACATTAGGGCTACAAAGCGAGATACAGACACAGGAAAACATAGAAGTTACTAGAAGAAAGCGTAAACACGTAATATAAAATCCTATCCATATATTCTATAGTTTCTCTCAGTGCCATCCACGTGATGACAAAAACACTTACATACAAGTACTTTAGTATTTGCAGAGTGAAATCAATCTGGTAGTTACTTATTAACACCGTTTCCATTTGCAGTGAACTTTATTGACATTATCAATTAAAACGTCGAGTGAAAATATTTGCATTTAAACTCAATTATCTCCGTTTTTAGAATTTATTTTGTTATTCGAGGACTCGGTCCCCGAACTCGAAACATACTTTTGATCACACAATTTGATCGTATAAAGAATGCAATCTGCGATCCCTTGTCAATCCCACGATTTGCTACGCCTTCGTACTTTTTATTTCGGAAATAGCAACCGTTCCGCGCGTGAGACGTAGGCATTAATTACGTGGAACTAGGACATGTGTCACGTCTAGCAGGTATTATATGCTATACAGATGTCGTAGATTGATGGACTGAACGTGCTAGAAGATACAACTATGTTTTGTCTGCAACTTTGCCCGCAGTTTTTATTTGCATTAGGTATCCTTGTTTTAGATATTAGATGAAAGATTTTCAAGCTGAATTTAAACTGTATTTTTGAACTTTCAAGTCTACTGTCATTTTCATCGCTGTGGGAGCTGAGTTTAGAGCCAAACTGGGTCGTCTGTTAATGCTTTTAAACTGTAATTTTGATTCAGTAGAGTTAGATTAGAGCTGCTTTGAAAGTAAGATTATACGTTCAAAACAACTTTAATAGGTAACAATATTTTTTTACTACCGATGTAACCATACTGGATATAAGCTCAACATATAAATACCAATTTTTGTATTGTCTTCTGTAATTGGTGGTGTGTAGGAGTTTATCTATCTATCTAATAATTCATACATTAAGAACAAACAGATCAAACCATCTCATCGTACGCCTAGCTAGATAAATGGACAGATACCTACACCTTGTGCTTAATAGAAGATAGCAGTCAGGATAATATGTCTTGGCAGTTGGCAGATACGAACGCAATCGGTACACAAGTAAATAGCAACAAATTGATCACACTGTTTGTTTATTACTGCGTAATTGATAACATCCTACAGCTGCTCGTATGATGATGATGTATTGATTAACAATTAACGTGCTTCGTATGTCGCGTGTGAGTTATGCTCTTGTCCTTTATCGGCTTTCTCATGCCAGTAATTTTCTGCTTGATTTGACGCGATGAGATATCTAACTGTATGAGTTAATAAATTCTTCATCTGGGGAAAACGTGATATTGGAGTATGCTAGTCCGTTTGCATTTGCACATATTTCTTTGACCCCTATTAATAGTACATTACTGCAGCGGCCAGCAAAAGAGGCATTGATGGACGAACGTGTTAATGTGGGCCGGCCGAGCGATTTCGTTTTATCTCGAAGAAGGTTGTCAAAATAATGCTCAAATTGCCAAGCATGTTTGAGAAAAGTATATTTTTTCTAGATGCAAGGAACATACAGTGCTTAATTATAGGATGTTTTATTTTGTCATGTAAACTAGGCTATATAGCTTCTTTATGGTCACCACTCCTCGGTTTTTGGTAAATTCTATCCTAGCATAGAATACATACTTCCTCGAATGTAACTCACTTCTGCAACCCATTTGCTTTATCCTTATCGATCCATCTTCTTTCGGCAACGCATATTTGGCCCTCAACTTAACCCTTGAGACTAATATTAGCACTTAGTACCTAATTTGTCATGTTTATTTTATTTTACCGCATGATTTATTATGACCTGCCCCCAACAAAGGTTCTCTCATATGATACTCATGGCAAAACTGTTTATATACCCGTTTTTTGTGGTTCATTCATTCAAATGTCAACTCGATCACGCCACTGGGCCGCGGGTGGCCTTCGTGGGCCGATTGTTGTGGAAATAAGCAAGCAATTTGTCTGTCTGTTTGTTTGTTCACACCCCGAGTCTCCGCGGCGCCCAAGAAGAGAACGGGATATTGTTTATTTATTTATCACGCCGACCCTTGCCTCATGTGTCAAATCGACTTTTAAACCCTTCCTCAAATCCCTTGTCATGATCGGAACGCTCTATTCCATATTGAACTTTAGCTTATTCGCGCAAGGTTGATTATTCAAACAGAGATAGCAACCTGTATCAAATTCCGTTGACACACCTTTCGCGTCTCAGTAGTCGGGAGAAAAGATGAAATTTCAAGACAAGACACGCTCCAATTCAAACAGCCCAATATTTTAAACCCCTTTAGATTGATAGAGCGATAGATATATAACAATCTATTGCAAACCATTAACCTCAAAATAATTAAATTTAACATTATTCAAATTAATTGGCGTCAGCATTGAAACAAAGACTGAAACATTTGGCGGTCTTATCGCTAAGTAGCGACCTCTACCAGACAACCATTGGATGGAATGGATCATGCTAGTTTTACCTAGGGTATTAATGGTGTACCACATACATACATAGTTACTTTCATGCTTTAAAATATACCTACGATTACATTAAATATAGATAAATACAAAAATATATATTAATAACATGAAAGAGATAAGTAATATGTAGTTAGCGGCAAGTAGTCAAAAAATGTTGCTTGACCAAGACCACACGTCTCAAAATAGCGAGTGATTTAGCACGTATGATAGCCACTGGTAACGAGTACACCTTTTCTAACGCTTAAGGATTCTTGTGAAACTAAAGGATCTAAAAGGTACCTACTTCCGTGGAAGCTAACAGGTTGAATGTACCGAATGGGGAGATTTCCCGAATAATGCGTAATTTCTGTGGATGGAATAGGTAATCACGACTCTGTGGTCTTGTTGAATACGAATTGTGGATAACCACGGTGTTTGTATCACGTATTCATGTGCTAGTGGATGGAGATAAAAATAATTTTATCGAGGCATCAGATTTAGCCGAGATGTGATTATACTATTACCCTCGACACCTTTCCGTTTACCTACGTCTTCATGTAAAATTTGACCTTTCTGCTGTGGCTTCCTAGGAATAATGTACGGTTTGAGACGTTTCTTGTTTGAAATCGGTTTATAAGAAAACTAGTCCAAATTAGCGGTGCATGGCGCGTTAAATAGGCGGCATATCCAGATTCTATCATGTTTTTGAGAAGACCGTGCATTGTTTGGCTGACTATGGGGCTCAATTGACATCCATGATCCAAAAATGATGTAGCAATGATTACATACAGGATGTTTGGTAACTGACGGTATTCAAGTGACGGTTTCTCAAAACATAAAAAAAGACTTCTCGAAAAAATAACTATTAGTTGTATTATCAAATTTTAAAGAAAATCGACTAAGTTTAGGTGATTAATTCGATATAAAACTTACTGCCTACTTTTGCAATCGACATCCAAAAATAAAGGCCGATTTGATATCTCTTTCGGAAATGGCTGCGGGTTTTGGGTTCGAAAGGGACAACAAGAGACATGTCATCTCGAGATGTCACCAATACGGTATTTGAGGTTAGATGGCAAGCATTATGCAATAGCACAGCATAAATTTAATAAATTAACAGTATGTGTTATTATCTCATACTGTTAATTTATAATCACACTGTCGGTCGACATCTAGGATCGTAGAATAAAAAGGGTAGCACGTATTGTTAAAAACATTTCGACGTTCACATAACAGGAAACTACAAAATATTAACTTTGAATGTCATGTCCATAAATAGCATTTAAAACAGGCATCCACAGACCGTCCAAAGTCCGACAAAAAGTGACAAATCTTAACAATGTGGCTCTGTAGGAGGCTGATTCACCCATCTGCAAGTATCATTGGCAAGGTCAGTCCTACGCCATTCAAATTTTATGGGCCTAATTCTAGTTGCTGCTGTGACGTCGTTGGCTTGCTATCTGGTAGCTGGACATCGTTAAGATCTGGCGTTTCAATTATTGCCCATTAGACTACAGGCAGAGCAGACTTCCTTAGTAGAGTGTTGGAATCCTGCATACACATCATCTACCAAGTAACATTTCTTGTACAATTTTCCTTGTTTGGCGTAAAGTCCGGCGGTCAGACTCCTATGTTTTATAATAATTGACGCAAATTTACTTTTCGGCAGTTTTATTATCCCTCGTTAATTTTAATTACCAACTTCATTACGATCGTTTAAAATGAACATTTTATTTATCAATGAGCAAGATTGATAACCACAAACTATCAGCTTTACAAAAATCCAGCGAATCATTGCTGTTAATCACATCATATGCAGCTTTGAAATGTATCATACGTCTGGGGCCAGTACCTACATCCTTTCTTGGAACTGCCTTCCGTTGTATTGAATTGAGTCAGAGTTCATAGTTCATATCATACTGTGGGACCGCCACTGTTGCCAGTAATCTTAGGAACGGTATATCAACTTCCGCTCGACTGTTGTACGCACACAAACGCATATTCTGGGTTAAACTTAGTTAAACATATTCTAGTAATCCACGATTCGTTACGATTTACGGTAATTGTAAGTTTTTCTTATTTAGTTTATCACGGGCTGATTAGAATTCAATAATTGTGATTGAGTGATTATCGCTAGTCACGAACACTTCTGTTTTACATAGTTTAAACTGATAGCCATTGATATCTCAACTTACTGTAAGTTGCTCTCGAAATGTTTGACAATATAAATTCTGGCCCCTAGTTTTTAAAATGTGTGAGGTCTCTGTGTTGTGAGCGTTTCTCCGAACCAAAGTCTTCCGAACCATGTTCTTTTGTTCTTATTAAATTGTAGTCAAGCTTCTACGTAGTTGAGATACTGTATGTTATATTGCGTATTGAGGTTCAAACGAAATGCCGAGGAAGCCCAGGTCATAAGTTCAAATTCTGTAAGAAATTTGGGTGAACGACCGTAAAGAAGTGGTTAAAATTAAATTAGGAGGCGTCGTCACGTCAGTACGTATTATAATGTATGGGTATTGAATAATAGTGTATGAGCCCGAACTAATAATAGGGAATGATAGTGTATGGAAGCGAAACACCTGCTTACAAGATGAAAATTGAATACATTGTCTAACTAAAATTGGGCTCCCCACTTAATTACTTTAGAGCCAAACAATTATGATTCATAATGATCAATTTGAAATATCTTACTGTGAGTACTTATAAAGTACATAGATGCCCAAATTTAGCTCGGAATATCAATTACACCTACCATTTCTGACTTCTAACGCCTCTGGCAGTTTGGCTAAGCAGCAGTGGTACCTATCTAGAGAAGTGCATAACCTCTCATCCATAAATCAGGTTTCGGGTTCGTCCATTCTCATTCATGGATCGGACTCAACTTTTGGGATGATAATGGCACAAAAAACTTCAATGTCCGTAAGGAATGAGTACGCATTTTAGATCACTAATTTCGTTGATATTGATTTATTATTGGTGGCCCTTAAGTCACGCTATTGGCGCCAAGATTAGGACAAACTTAACGTATACTAAGAGTCTATTGAACACACCTTCTTTGCGATAAGACCGCCCAATGTACTTATGACTATAACTTCTTTTATTTATGTTTGTCTCTTTTGTATTGTGCAATAAAGTAAATTCATTCATTCACACCTCTCTCGTCGCGCTTAGTTCGAGTATGGTCCATTAACCGGTCGAACCCTATGCGAATACTGTACTGCTTATTGTGGGAGTTTTGCTTCTATACGCTAGTATTTAATCATTCAACGACCGTGCGTACCAGTTGTTTACTTTTGTCAAAGTAACTAACGGTTTTTGAATTAAAATCGAATTACTCTGCATTACTAGCACGATGACTCTTTCTTGACGCGATGATTATTGGTTTATTTATAACTCTGGTTATGTAACTGATATAGTAATGATGTGTGCTAACGACCGCGGTTGTGGCACGTTTGTCGTTTTATCAACAAAATGTGTTTATTTATGTGCGCATTTATACGTGTTCAAAATGGTGAAGATAAACATCGTGGGGAAACATGTCCTACAACTAAACATTTTAATCATGTACAATCGGGTTAGTATTTAAATAAGCGGTGATGGGCTTGCAACCTGTCACGTGAATGCTTAACTTCTATGCAAAAAGTGGGTATATATCAATTGTAATGTTTGGACTTATTTGGTATGATTTTTACATAGTCGGTCGAAACACCGGTAAAACGGTACTTGATAAATCCCGTATTTATAATAATGATTGAAATAAATCACGAAAGTTTTCTAAGTAAAACATTGTATGATTATATAGCGTCTGGTTGCAGTGCAGGTTGCAGTACCCAGCTAGTGTCCGACTGTCCACTGTTGTAAACAGATTAGATTCTGGGTAAGCCCTGGTAAGTTCCTGTTTGCCTTTCTTGACCACCATGTACTAACCTCACAGAACGTCGCTTATTGACCGAGCGAGCGAAGCATCAGCAGCGAAGCAGTTTCGAGATTGGCAAAAAAATAGTTTTGTCTGTCTGTCAGTCAGTCTGTCTGTTCTCGCCTACAGGTCGCATTTTTCAACAGATTTTGACGAAAATTGGCACACAAGTTCCTTGATTTATTTAATTTTTTTAGTCGATCGCGATTTTCGATTGGGGGAAAATAGAGGGGAAAGGGGGAAAGTTTGCTGTAGCGTTATTTATCAACGGATTTAAATCCAATTTGAAAAGCACACTGAAGACACAAGATGTTGTTAAAAAAAATCCAAAAGGTGGGAGTGGAGGGGGAAAAAGGGAAGAAGTTTGCTGTATCGTTATATATGAAAAGGTATCAATTTAAAAAAAATCACAAATTTTTACCTACGTATACCAATCAGACTAGTTGGTATCGCAGAATAGTTGGTATCCTCTCCGCCTTCACGAAACGAACCCGTAGACACCAGATTAGACCTCCTAGGAGAGCAAGGGAACGCGAGAAATGGCTGGCTCGCGAGCTGTTCTCACAGTCAATCACTAGTCATACATAGCTGATCTATTTAGAAAAATAAGATTTAAATTAAGATTAGATCAGTGCTTCCAAAATTGCAAGCGAGTGTGTTTTATGTAAGTAATGCAGGTATTCGTGTAAATGATGGCGGCATTATTATAAAGGCTTGGAAACCTTAATAAAACCTTATTTACAACCCCCCAACCAGCTACCTTCTGACATAGTCATTATGCAGAACTGGTCCCAAACTCCGAACCAGTGCAAAGATCCCCTGATTGCACTCAACTTTAGATGTTATCAATGAAAAACTGCCTTTCAAAGTTGTGATTAAAGTGGGCGGTACGGCCGCGGGGCACTATATGTTTTATACTAAGTTATCCTGCTGGCATGATTAGATTTCCATGAACTAATATAAATAAACTTGTATGAGCATGTGATTCATTGACCGACATTCATGAATTCCAAAGATACTTGTCTGCAGGAGACGTGGTCGATGAGATAATGCTTAAAGTGCCTACTTCTCTCCATTCCTATTTCTGCCCCCAAGCAGAGTTGTTGTGTTTGAAGACACAAAATCCTAAAGTTCCTAAAGTGCCTGACCTACGAGGCAATGCTTTGTTATAGGTGGTTACGACAAAACATCAGGTGGGCCTTTTGCTTATTCCAACCCAATGCCTTAGTCAGCCAAAAAAATATCTGAGATCCTCCGGTTAGAAGTGTCGGTGAAATTGAAGGCACATGAAACTTTTCACCTAAATGGCCATCCTAGAAAATTCTTGAAATTTATCTCTACAAAATAATAAAGTAAAATGACACTTTCGCGAGAGTAGAAACGCGAACGTACACATTTTTCTACATTTTCTGGCCGTGATGCTAGCCAAGCAGGTAAATGCTGTTTTTCTATGCGTAAAATTAGGTACAGTAACAATCCCTACATTAATTTAATACTAATTTGACTCAAATCCTACCCACAATCGTAATGCGCTATCCAGAACCATTCTATAATTAGATGTGATGTGATAACGTAGGTATTATTCATTTTGAATATTAAAATCGTAACTGTAGAGATAACCAAACGTTTACACTTTAGTCTGACTCATTCATTAACTTTTTAGTTATGCGCATAATAATTTAAGTCAGATATCTTAGTTAATTTACGTAATTTTAAAATAATATACAACATTGTAGGTGTGGAATGTAAAAAGAAGGTAGAATCTTTTATTTTAAGTACTTAATTTCATAAGTAAAGAGCTTCCTTCATTATTTTCTACATTTGCAGTCAGTAAAGAGCTCTTTCGTGGAACATTTGAACCACATAAAATCACTAATGTATAAGTATGTATGTATGTCTACATAAAGTGATTTTATTGTATCTACAATGCTCAAGATTAGCACATATACAGAGCATTGATCGCTAAAGTTTTTGTGATTCTTTTTGCACTGGTTCAGTTTATAGACCGACACCGCACCACAGAAGAAATTAATAGTACTGTGTACCCAGGTCAAGTTTCACTTTGACGACACAAAAGCTGAAACAGCTTTTTTTGCTACAAAATATATTATGTTTTTTAAAAGAAATAAAACTTTATAACAATCAGATAACGCTTAATCTAACTATTTACTCGTAAGATTTCGACGAAGCAAGATGAACGCTTTCACGGCACTTTCTGTATTCAGAAATACGGATAGGAGTCACAGGATCGCATGCGTGCGTGCTACATGAAGACTCCTCGGGAAAAACAGTAAATATCAGATGATTAGTAAAAGAAAAACAAAGTCTGTAATTTCTTTCATTTTATAAATATATTATTTGTCTTTACATAAAAAAAATGCTTTAGTTTTCTATTTTGTCATTGACATTCATTATTACTGTATTGAAACAATCACCTGTTTACGTTACGGGAGCATGTACGCAGCGGTTGTAATATACCGCTAATCAATCATCACTAATCTAACTCTAATTCTAGAATAAAAGATCTGCATTGACGTCCCGCATTGGGATGTATTGTGCATTACCCCTCTTCTAACCTAACCCCAGCCATCCTAATTCCTTGAAGTAACGGAGTAGGACTTTAGGTTGGTGGCAGCAGCTTTTCAGGGTCTCCGTGGATGTTGATGTAGTAGCGGTGTTGGTGGAGCATGAGGATTCGATAACCCCTTGCAGACCCGTTCTCAGACTGGCGTCGTTTGTAGCAGTGCAGTGAACTATCACGTGCTCCACAGAATCTTCCTCCGAAAGTCCACTGTCTGTGGCTCCGGTCTTCAGGAGGTAATGGTTAAGTTCGCAGCCACGCGCAAGCATTCGGTTTGTACCGGCCTTCATACTGTGTCTATCGGTATAGGTTTATTTGAGCATCTTCAGCATTTGAGTCATCTCACAAAGAGGAAAGAGTCTCAGGTATGTATGGTATCCTTAAAAAGAGCCAAAAGACCAATGCCAACGCCAATCCGGCGGACAATTTACATTTTATCTTTAGTTTTGTCACACAAGCCGAAAGTGATAGAGGCTCTACCGCACCTATAAATGAATCGTTTTATACCCACGAAATTATACCCACTGTACTAGATTCGCCTGTGTCTTGGCATGCTGTCAGCATCGTCAAATCATCTACCTATTTGTAAATTCTTCATCAGAATGTTGATTCAATACTAAATAACCGTGTTTATAATTATGAATGGATATTAGATGGTAAAATTTTCAATAGCCAGCAATATCTAATAAACTGTTTGTAGACGAGATAATACAAAATGTTTTATCCATTTTACGATGCTTACAAGAAGTTTATTCTCGGAGTGTATATTCTCAATCGATCGGCGCAGCAACTTGGGATATATGTATACATACATTATATTGACTTGTGTAATTCCATATTGGTATCGAATTATGTTTTTTTTATTACTTTAAATATTTTTTATTATTTTTTGCTTATATTTACTATGTGTGTACAGTGTGTACCGATACGAGGTACCATTATGAATTATGACGTGTAATATTCTGACCAAATAAATGATACGATAAGTTCGATACTTTGAGGTTGATTTGATGGCCTGGCTTGCTAATTGGAATAGTGGTTTAACTATCTCCGCTCGCTACCATACACTACGCAAGAAAGTATAGAGCTTACGTGAAACTATTGTAAATCAAAAGAAAACTATGTATATATGTAACTATAGTTGTTCGCCTACTGCGCCATAGACGACCTCTGTGGCGCAGTGGGCGAATAGCCGGTGGAGACGCAGGAGGTTGCGGGACAAATGTTTGCATGGTGTATTGATATTTGTTTCAGGGTTGGATATTTTTCTATATCCATATCAATCTATATTTTTGTATCAGTTATCTGGTTCCCATAATACAAGCTTTGCTTAGTTTGAGGTTAGATAGCGCTGTGTGAAATGTCCTGAATTATTGATCGAGCGAAGCGAGATCTCCAAATCAACTTGGGCAAATCGGCGTTGTATGTATGTATATTTGTCCGAGGATAACTTTCAAAGCGTTTATCCGATCATCGTGAAATTTGGTATATAGGTAGGTAGTGATGGCACAATTTTGGTGTGACTCAATAAGTTAAAAATGTTGGGGGAGTTGTTGAGATATTGGGGTTCAAGAGAGGTAAAAAAAAACAAAATAGGACTATCCGGTCTAATGGCAAATCTAATATAAGGTCTTTGTGAGTACATTTCGACCCCGTTTTTATTTTTAGTATAAACTTTTTAGTTTTTAAGTTATTAGCCATAATATAAACTGAACTTTGATAAAATTGTGGGGTCACAGGTACACCAGTGACCCCACAATGCTGAAATTTGGTATGCGTGTATCTTTAGTGGCATAAATATGGGCAAAGGTCTGGAATCTAGAATAACTGCAATTTGCACCCCAAAAAATTTTTAGCAATTAACATGAACTCCCGTAATTAACTGTAATTTGAATGAAACTGTAGGTAAAGTAAGTTGGTTATATATTTCGTTGCACTATTTTGATAGTCAAAGATTACGAATAATATTTTTAGTTTTTATTAGAGACTCGCGAGATCGCAGTTCGGGGCGAACCGCTAGTTAACATAGTTTTCATATAAGTTGTGCCTGGCGAGGCGAGGTGACGACAGGTGAACTGAACTGAATGACGTCCACGAACAGGTTACCGAAATGTTGGTCGTCCAACAACGAGATTGGCTGATGTAGCAAGCATCGCGGGTCGAACCTGAGGCTGGCACAGGAACGTGAAGAATGGTACAGGCAAAGAGAGGTCTTATACCCAGCAGTGGGTGAAATCAGGCGAAGTCAGAATGATGAAGTTGTACAAACTCTAAATGGTCTTTCGGACATTTATCATTTTAGCGGGGCATTCTTCATGTCGCTAGTTCTCTTTAATATCAGGTTTGGATATGAATCATTTGCCGCGGGTTAATGCGAATGATTCATACACATTATCGGACAATTCACTCCGCTATTTCGCCCTCTCCGAATTAAACTCATTAGCCCACTTGGCAAAGTTTATTCTTAAGTTATCCTCAAGTAAAATAGAAATAAACTCGTAAATACATAATACAATCGTTAAGTTACTATAGAGCACTTAACTATGGAGTTACTTAAGCATAATCAAGTCCATGATTTATGAATAACTCTCTGACCCGCCGAACTTCGTTCCGCCTTGACATGCATATGAAGCGGGCTTCCAATGTACGTCGCCGGTAGAATTGTCAATCGGCCATCATTAGCTGCCATCTATGTATGAGAAAATAAATGTTATCATAATTTTTTTGCGTGAATTTTCTGATGTTTTTATAGTTATTGTAATATTCGGGGTGGAGACAAATCCAACAAATCAAAGATCATCAAAATCGGTCCAGCGGTTCTTGAGTTATAAATGGTGTAACTAACGCGACTTTGTTTTATATATACATATATATGTATAGAATATATAAATGGCGGCAATTCAATTTGATAGTTGATGCAGAATTTCCCTGTAAAGAAGAAACTGGTCTTTTAGTTCCAAATAATAGTTTACTACCGCCTTCATACCATCATTTATGTAATGTAAAATAGTCTTTCCTTTCAGGGCAGGTTGCTTCATAAAAAGTCCAGATACTTACATAATAATCTATAATCAATTTTATGTATGCCAGTTTATGTAACCAAAATAAAACCAAAACTCTTCTTCTTTCCATTTCTACGTCAGATGGCATCCGTCATCAAATTCCTGGAGGACTAGGCAGATTTGGCACGGAATCGAGATGTCTGGAAGGAATGGGGCCTTGCCCAGCAGTGGGACAGAAGTGGTTGAAAATAATATCTAATAATAAAGAAAACCTGCAATATTTCGGCAAAAAATGCTTTTTATAAAAACGTATGGTAGCGTCTGACCCGTTCACGGGTTGGTGATCTTGGGGCCTAAAGCCCCTATAAGCTTGACAAATAAAATGGCGTCCAATGATGATTGGCAGCTGATTCCGGTGTTGAAACCACCTATCACCTTGTTAAAATGTCACGCCGGGCTAAATAAAATAACTAGGTATAACTTGTGACCAGTAATTTATATCACCGGCATCACCATGCACCGTACGTACAATCCATTTCAACTACCAGACTGTAAAAATTGGAAGCAAAATTACGAATCATTTTAAATTTAAAAAGTTTCGAAACTAAATACTGATTTACCCTAAACCAATTTGGCCTTCTATATAACCAGTTTTTTTGTATTCAATTATAAAAATTTGTCAAATGTTCATATATGCACTAGATCTTATTGCTAGATTGTTAGATCAACGCATGCTATAATAACATTAACTATGTCTTCTAAGATTTGTTTTGTATTTAGGTGAAATGGTTAGGTAGTCAATTCGCTTTACTTTTTGCCATAAACAACACTTCTAACCTTAAATGTTTATTGTTGCAGAAATTCTCCATCATCACGCTTCTACGACACCCAAGTGAGTACACGTTTTCAATTATAAGATTTTCCTGTTTGCCAGTCAGATTCTGAGAACTTGCGATTTTTGGACAAAAAACGTGTTTATTACTGTCTGCATTCGCGCGAGGTGACAGGTTTATATACTGAATGAAATAACGGCATCAGATCTTCAAGTCATTTGGAGTTTTTGCTGAGACATCTTGACTCCACAAATATTTTTCTCATAGATAAATATTTGATGATTGGTTTAGCATTTATTTTGACCACCTCCGCGGTGCAGTGGGCGAACAGCCGGCTGAGACGCAGGAGGTAGCGGGTTCGATTCCCGCCGCGGAACAAATGTTTGCATGATCTACAGATATTTGTTCCGGGTCTGGATGTTTTTCTATATATGATGAGTATGTATTTACAAAAAAAAGTATATAAGTATCTATCAGTTATCTGGTTCCCATAGTATAAGCTCTGCTTAGTTTGGGGCTAGACAGCGCTGTGTGGCATGTCCAGGATTATTATTATTATTATCATTTATTTATTTTTTCGGCTACGAACTTTTATCTACCCCCAGAACTTCCCGGGCTCTATCTGGAACTTATAGTTCGGAAAGTAATATTTTGTCAGCCAAATTGGTAAATTACATGCTCGATTTGGGATAGACTAACCAATATTCGGTTCATTAGCGTTAATATTGTTCTCGTCGGTTTTCATTTTATTTTATCGTCTGTGGTTATTTTTGTATGCATATTTTAGAAACCGTTTTAACGAAGATTTATAGTATCATGTTTTGGCAATTTTGATCCTCAACGGCTTCTTGGAACAAGTTACCTCAGGTTGGAAGAATTTGTGTTGTTACGGTCTAAGTGGGCGTTTAGTATCATACACTTAATTCAGGGATTTTGTCGTTGCCCATAACAGAGTCCAAAGTAAAGTTTACCTTAAAACAAGCCCAACTTAAAAGGTTGTCATAAATTAAAACGCTATTCAATTAAATCTGTTGTAAAGTGTTTGATACTAAACACCCACTGAGACCATAAAGTTTTTTTGGATATAAACTACTCAAAACAAAATAGGGCCCACCCAATAAAATACGATTTAAATTAAAATAAAAAAAATACATACAATTTATTTCAAGTTTAATTTTAGAAATAGGTTAACACATTCAGAATCATTAAAAAAAACATTACAATGCCTTATTTTTGCCAAAAAAATCGTCAAGAAATGCGCGTTTTTCACATTAACTTAAAATTACATTGTTTTCCAAAACAACACGTTGAAGACACGAGCACATTTTTTAATAAACATGTTCTTAGGGTTGCTTCAATGCCTTATGTTTAGTATCGCGTAGGTCCTCCCCTATTGCGCACACACTCTCTGAGTCGGTTTGGAACACTCTCTATAAGGTGGATGACGTTTTCATCTGGAATTTGCTCGCAACACACTTTTAAAGCAGTTATCAACTCCTGTCGGCTATGAATTTCAGTGTGGTTGTCTTTAAGGCTTCTTTTCAACTGGTCCCAGATATGCTCGATCGGATTCAGGTCCGGACTCATGGCAGGCCAGGGTAGAACTGCGATACCAGCTTCGGAGATTGCACTTTGGGTCACTCTGGCAGTATGAGGGCGAGCGTTGTCTTGCATCAGAATAAAGTTAGGGCCTACTCGCTGTGAATATGGGATCACATGAGGTCGGATGACATGCTGAACATAGCCGGCGGCCGTTACATTGCCCTCATCCAAAATCACTAGCTCGGTTTTGCCCATTATGCTAATCCCACCCCATACCATAATACTGGGTCCACCAAAGCGGTCAGTTTCACGAATACATGGTTCTGTAAAACGTTCTCCAGGTCGTCGCCAAACTCGTACGCGTCTGTCATCATTAAAAAACTTTACTTTAGATTCATCTGTAAAAAGCACTGTCCTCCAATTATTCATGGTCCATTCGAGGTGATCACGTGCAAACCTTAATCGCGCTGCACGGTGGGCTCTGGTCAATTTGAGCCGAACAACTGGCATTCTGGAGCGTTGTTGGTCTTCATGAAGTCAGTTGCGAACAGTTTGGTCACTCACTCGCGTTCCAGTGGCGTCACGTAAGCGGTTTCTCAATATGCGTGCAGTTACAGTTCGCTCGCGACGTGCAGAGAGTCGGATGTATCGGTCTTCTTGGGAGGTTGTCGCTCGGGTTCTACCTGAACCGCGCCTCCTACTCACACTACCTGTCTCTTGAAAGCGTTCCCATACATTTCGAATAGCTCGTCTTGACACACCTAAGCTTGAAGCTACCGATCTTTCCGAATTTCCCTGCTGAAGCAAAACAATGGCTCTAGTCGCGGATTCCGTATCCATGTGATGTCGAGAACCAGGCATTGTTTATGCAAACAGTAATGTAATCGATAATTAAAGGTATGGTTACGATAACTTCTTCGTTAGACACAACAAACCCCACTGAGCAACAATGTAAGGGCACTCACAGATTCTGCGGTATATCGTAAGTTTTTGTTTCTTGTCTACCCACTTAAGAACTACCCTAAACTGGGCGTTTAAGTGTTAATTTATGATCAATAAATATGCCTACTTAACATTTCCATACATCAGTATGCCAACAAACCGCAAAAAAAAATGTGTCGAGCAAAATATCGAAATATTTCAAGTGGGCCCTATTTTGTTTTGAGTAGTTTATTAGATTAACGTTGATTAACGCTGCTATAGCACTATTTATATTTTGCGAAACACCTGAAGTTATTTCACCTATATTTTTTTTATTTATAATTGTGACTGTTATTATAATGAGTCAACAATATTGGTTTTAAAGCGTAGTTTTTCAATAAGTTTGTCATCTTATCGATTTGACGTTTGCCGATAACCCTCCACTTCCGCGAAGGCCAACCCTAGATAACTTCCTATAGTTAAACAAATAGATATATCCATCTCTATATTTTTTGTGGATGATATATTGGGACTATCGGTTACAATAACTTGATGGTTATACGACAAATAAGTGCCGTTCGAATTCTGTTATACATTTCATATATACATATACATGTACAGAACAAACTAAAAAGCCTTGATATCGCTTGATACCCATATTTTGAAATAAAAGTTTATATTGTGAGACCAAATTAGAGCTCATAGTGACTAGGTATATAAAAAAAAGAAATAAAAAAAAAAAAAATTGTACACTTCAGCCACATTCGATGTAAAATAAGTTTGAAACTATCATGGTATTACTCGTATCAGTACTTACACCCATTTTCAATGAAAATCTTACAAATCATTGTAAGTAAATATCCCGTTTCGGCTAAAAATATTTATTACCTGGAAGTTATTTGCTACTAGGGTGATCTTTTTGTCAGAATTTATATCAATTTATAATGGTCCAAATCAATTTTATGTTAAGCGGCGGTTGTTGTGTCAGTCGTTTGAGAGTGTTGAATCTAATTTAACTCCGCCATCCACTAATCGGTTAGTGGATGCCACCATCACCAACTTATCTGTTCAGGTGGACGAAATTGGAACGAATCCCAACAAGTATAAATCTAGATACAAACACGGCTGTTCAATAGATCTAATGTCTACTACGACGCTTTCAACTGAACAGATAAGATGTGGTGGAACTGTACGAGCTAAAAAATAGCATTAGGTATATACGCGGGGCGTTCAATATATTCTCGGTATCGGGGTAAAATACTAATAATGAGGGTAATTAAATTATCTCATTAGTTTATGACATTCATTGAGGGTATAAATACAAATTTTTATTTGATTGTCGCCATTAGTATTCAAAATATCATTTCGGAAAGGCAACTACGATGACTGATACGACAATGTTGAAAAAAATCGAGCATCGCGCTGTGATAAAATTCCTTACAAAACAAGAAAAGACTCAAAAAGTAATCCACGAAGAAATGATGGCTGTTTACCAAGATTCTGCCCCTTCTTTATCTACAATTCAGAAGTGGTCAAGTGAATTTAAACGAGGTAGAGAGAGTATTGAAGACGAACCTCGTGCCGGTGGGCCGGTTAGTGCCGCTACTGAAGAAAACGTAAAAATTGTTGAGAAACTTGTACTCTAAGATGCCCGTGTGACAGTGACAATATTAGCAAAAAGAATCAAACTATCTGTGGGTACCATTCACACTATCCTTCATGACCATCTGAATTTGTCAAAGGTCAGTGCAAGATGGGTGCCGCGAATGCTCACTGCGCTTCAGAAACAAGTGCGAGTTGATTGTTGCAAGGAGTTTTTGGAGCTCTGTGGTGAAAATCCGCAAAGTATTTATGATCGGATTGTTACTGGTGATAAAACGTGGGTTCATCACTATTATCCTGAGAGCAAGCAAGAGTCTATGTAGTGGCATAAAAAAGGAACAGCAACACCGAAGAAGTTCAAAGTCAGCCCATCCGCCGGAAAGCTCATGGTCACAGTGTTTTGGGATTCCAAGGGAATCTTATTAATTGAGTACACAAAAAAAGGTGATAGTATTACTGGCTCAACTTACGCTAACACCCTGCGCAATTTAAAGGAGGCAATAAAAGAAAAAAGACGGGGAAAATTGACCGCAGGTGTATTACTTCTGCACGACAACGCGCCTGTTCACAAGGCGCGCATTGCCAATGCTGCTGTGCGGGATTGCGGATTTGAAGAAATCAATCATCCACCATACAGCCCAGACCTAGCCCCTAGTGATTACTTTCTGTTCCCAAATCTCAAAAAAGAACTTCGAGGCAAGCATTTTTCCGACGATGAAGAGTTAAAGGCAGCAATTAACGATCATTTTTCAGACCAGGAAGAAAACTATTTTTTGGAGGGAATTGATAAGTTATTTTCCAGGACAAATAAGTGTGTTCAGATCCTAGGGGACTACATTGAAAAATAAATTTTATTCAGAATTTTCTGCTTATTCTTTCATACCTATACCGAGAATACATTGAACTCCCCTGGTAGTTACGCGCGAGAAACAAAGCCCTCGTGCAAATAGGTACATTGCCAAAGAAAATAAGCTGGCTCAGATGCAAATGTAAAATCTTCATCATGAATCCAAACTAATTTATAAATTCGAAAGTAGCTCTTGTCTATCTGTCTGTTTGTTACGTCTTATCGACCTAAACGGCTGAACCGATTTCGACGAAATTTGGTACAGATAGATTATGATCTGGATCGAGGCCTAGGCTACTTTATAATAATCCACGCAAGCTAAGAAGCGGGATGAAGCTAGTTTTCATATATTTATTTCTAACCACGCCGTTGTCTTTAACTTGAATAGCATATTTTGAAAATATTTTTTGTCGCATAATTTCTCATCACAAAACGCCGTTACAGACTTTTTGTCCCATGCTTTCGTCATTAAACCTTTGGAAAGACATCCCAAATAAATTAAAAAATCATCACAGAACATCAGTTTTTGTTACTTATCTTTGGGACCGTTTTTACAAGGTAATGATGATGCTACAGATGATTGTACACTATTTTTAGGAGCCCGTGGATCCTCTCTCAGTAAATAATCGCATTCTAATGTTGGTAATGAAAAACAGATAAGTACATAAAAGTGAACAGTCAAATAATAGAAGAGATATTTTAATCGGTAAGGCACCACAATCATACAACAATGTATTGGACGATTTTGACTGGTTAATTAAATAAATAAATGAATAAAAGGCACAAACACACAAACGATTTATTGAATAACTTATTGTAATTATAACTTACTAGCTTCCACCAGTGGCTTCGCACGTGTGGTTTGTCATAAAAATTAGCCTATCAATCCAGGTCAATTTTAATCGAAATCGGTTCAGCCGTTATGACGAATTGAGTAACAAACAAACATCTAAACTTTCACATTTATAATATTAATAGATCTATACTTATTATAATTGGGAAGGTATTAATGGGCCGCGATGGTACTGTGGTGGACTTATTTTATTTGTCGCAATTAACTTTCCCATTTGTACGGAACTTATCTGTGTATGTATACTCGCACTTAGTCTAATTAATTCAGAGTACCCACTCGTTAGAGAAGACGGCAAGACCAAAACAAACTACTTAAGGTACGATACGCACTCCTCCCTATTGAAATCATGTACATTATGAAAATAACATTAAACACTATTGAATCATATTTACAGTACATCTACAGCAAAAAGTGTGTTCTTTGGAAGTTACTTCTTTTAAATAATCAAATAATGCTGGACATTTCACACAGTGCCATCTAGCCCCAAACTAAGCAAAGCTTGTACTATGGGGACCAGATAACTGATAGTACACTTATATACTTTTTACTTGTATATACTTACTTTTCATCATCACCATCATCATTATCAGCTCGTGTCGACCCACTGCTGGGCATAGGCCTCTCCTTGTTTCTGCCACTCTTCCCGATCCTGTGCCAGTCTGAACCACGTACGACCCACGGTCTTATGGATGTCGTCGACCCATCTCGCTGGTGGACATCCCCTATTTCGATGGCCAGTTCTCGGCCTCCACTCTGTTAGTGCCTTATTCCACCTGTCGTTACTGCGTCTGGCCAAGTGTCCTGCCCAACTCCACTTGAGCCCCAATATTAGCTTGCTGACGTCTTGTTCTTTAGTTTGCTTGCGAATTTCGGTATTGGGAACTCGATCTAAGAGTGTGATGCCGAGCATGGCGCGCTCCATGGCTCTCTGTGCTACACTTATTTTGTGCACAGCCTCCTTCGTGAGCCTCCATGTCTCGGCACCATAAGTCATAGTTGGCAGGACACATTGGTTATAGAGACGTGTTTTAAGACATCTAGTTTGCCGAAAGCTGCCCATCCAAGTTGAACACGCCTGGTGACTTCCTTCATTTGATACTACATACATACTTTTATTTAGTTATAATATAAAAAGCAACAACCAGACCCGGAACAAATATCTGTAGATCATGCAAACATTTGTTCCGCTGTGGGAATCGAATCCGCAACCTCCTGCGTCTCAGACGGCTATTCGCCCACTACGCCACGGAGGTTTTGTTAATATGTACAAAAAGTATTAGTCTATTGGTACGTGAAAAATATCCTTCAAATACAATCATTTAAGTAGATACTCAAAAAGCAGCCTATAGTTATTAAGTATTTATCTACGAGATTGAATCTGAAATGAGTAGATTCGTAGGCAAACCATAGTTAGGCATAGCCGAGAGGATTAGGAAGCTGAATTGGCAGAAAGCTCGAAGAAATGTCGTTTGTTGGGGCAGAATGGTTTTCGAGTATTCAAGGCCTAAAGGAGATGGCGGGACGAACTCGACGCGCATTGTCCGAACTACTATATACTTCTATTCAAATAGACAGAAGTCTCAACCAGGGTAAATGGAAGATGGGAAATGGGGCCTTTGCCCAACAGTGGGATCTATACTATCTTCTTTTCCAGGCGGCTTTTGATTTAAAACACAGGTTTGGTTATGGCCCTAGTTTTAACTACACACGCCGGCAAAATTAGGGGAACAAAGGTAAAAAATCGAATTTCCCATTTTTTTTTAAATTCTTTTTTATTTGTTGTTTCTTTAATTAAAATTATGAATATGAGGTATAAAAAAAACATGATTTCAGATTGATTGTCCTTTAATTTAAGGAAAAATTTAATAAAATTAAAGAAATAACACATTTACGAAATTAGGCTTAACAAATTAAATGCAGTTTTTTTTTTCAAAAGTCGTCCATATAAAAAAAATTAATAGCGCGTATTGCTTCCACGGGCTCTTATGAGAGCCTGAATGCGTTTTCCCATTCCTCCAATGATGCCATCAATCATTTCTTGAGACAAATTCTCCCACTCTTCGACAAGGGCCAATTTGAGCTCTTCGACGTTCCTAGGAGCTGGGGTTCTTCCATGTACCCTTCTTCCGAGGACGTCCCAAACATGCTCTATGGGGTTCATGTCTGGAGAACGTGCTGGCCAGTTCATTTGGGTGATGGCAACCTCATTAAGATAATCGCGCACAACGCGCGCTGTGTGGGGCCGAGCGTTATCGTGCATAAACACGAAATTATCGCCAATAAATGGGGCAAATGGCATTACATGGGGCTCTAGGATCTCTGAGATGTAACGCAGTGCAGTTAGGGATCCATTTTCAATGACCACCAGCTCTGTACGGGCTCCAAAAGATATGCCACCCCACACCATAACGCAGCCCCCACCATAAGCCACTGTTTCGGTGAAACTCGTTGGATTATAGCGTTCTCCTCGATACCGCCACATCTTCTCCCTCCCATCAATGAAATTTACACAAAAACGGCTTTCGTCAGTAAATAAAACTCGCCTCCACTCGTCTGTCCAATCACGGTGCTGACGAGCAAATGCCAATCTGGCTACTCGATGGCTCACCTCGAGTTTTGGCGCTTTGGCGGGAACTCGTGACTGCAAACCAACTTCATTTAATCGTCTTCTCACTGTTCGTTCACTTACACGGGTGTTACGGACTTCTTCTAACAAATTTCGTGTCTGAACAGCAGTTTGACGACGGTTTCTCAGAGTTTGCACCCTTATAAAACGGTCATCTAATGCATCAGTTGCCCGATTTCTTCCTTGTCCACGCCGACGCACGTAAGACCCCGTTTGTCTGTACCGTTGAACATTGCGATAGACAACAGATACCGACACACCCAACACTCTACTCACTGAACGGTAGGTGTGACCTTCCTCGATCATTGTTACGGCTCTGGCAACTTCAGGTGCCGGCAAATCACTCATTTTGTATTCAATACAATGTATACTCTTCAAAGATTAACAGTAGAATGAGCTAAAATCAGTTTAAAACACGTTAGCATTTTTTTGATAAATAGCACTTATGACCGTAGAATTGTCAACAAACACTCAAGTGGGTATAATTTAAGTTTTAAACATCGAATAACAGGATTCTTTTTTTGTCCATCATTCCAAAGAGGTTAGGAATACAAAAAAATAATCCACTTACAAAAATACCCAAAAAGTTAAAAAAAAAATAAGGATTCTTGCCTGTTCCCCTAATTTTGCCGGTGTGTGTAGTTAAAATACGTTGCGTTTTAAAAACATTACATACATCATTTATGTTAGTAACTATATCACGCTACGAGCTTAGTGATTATTGTAATGGATTGTGGTTTTGGAAACCGGAATCATTAAATTTTATCGAACTTTCCCCTATCAATTCCTAACATATTTACATTTTAGGAACGAAGCTTAAGTTAGTTAACCTGTTGTGACCGTTACAACACGATCCGACCACCATTTTTGGATTTACAAAACCACTTACTTGCTAATCGCACGGTTTTACTAAAAAACGAATATTAAATTCATTAAAATCACCGGGACAATTTTGAAACGTAAATAACGCCTGTTCCTCGCGTGGCCGGCGGTTGAGCGCGAATAAAAAGTTGCCTAAAATGTCTGTTTAGATGGGTGGGACACAAGGTTTGAGTTTGCAAAATATAATGAACATGTCTAGTTTCTGTAATGATTGTCTGCATTTAATCATTTTATGTTATAATGGTATTTCCCATCCTAATCGGTCCAGCAGTTCCTGCGTGATCTAGACAGCTATCCAAAGTCCATGTTTACATTCACAATATTAGTTCCATTCCAACATCATGCTGAGTCGGACACCATTTTCTGACGTCATCACGTGGATGGCACTGACAGAGACTATAGAGTGCATGGATAGTTTTTTAAATAATATTTTTATAATCTCTCTAAATTAACATTTCTTTATTTCCTTTTATAAATGAGTCACAATCTACAATGTACACAGAAATGACTAACCCAATGCTAGTGTTTTATCCGATGAGGTCGTGAAAGGTATACAAGTAAACCTGGTGATATTACGGCGGAATGAACTTTGGATGACTCAGCCAGGGTATATTGGTTTTTCCAGCCCAAATATTGGAAGACATCAGAGTTTACTATACAGAAACATTTCTAAAAATACAGGAACGAATCGTGAATTATCCTAATAATAGAAATACGACAAAATTGTGTTTGGATTGGATGTATGTATTAGTAATTTTTAGGGTTCCGTAGTTAAACTAAGAACCCTTATAGTTGCCCTCGTCGCCCATGTCATATAGCTGAAACTTGGCATGATAATACGTTCTATTAACGCCTAGTATGTTATGAAATGAAGTTAGGGAACCTCCCCTATAAGGAAGTTGGGGATAATTTTTTTTCACTCACGCACCCCATCTTTTGGCTTGATCTTTTGACGATTTTCGTATTAGTCGTGCCCTCCAGCCAAACCCCTTAAAGCACTGGTCGACCAACTTATGACTGTAGTTGGGTTTGTAAACAGTTCATATAATATTATTACAATATGCCCAAATTACACTGCAAAATTCACTTTTACTTTAAAAATTACTAAGATACAGCCGGCCCTACTGACTATGGAACTCTTTACTGTGCCTGGTCTGATACGAACTTGACCAATTCATTTATTTAACAGTTTCGTACATAATCCTGGCGCCTGGGTTACCTGTAACTTGGGTGCCAGAAACTACAAATACCATAACTAAATTTAAATATTTGGAATTGATATTGAAGTGTCATCGGCCCCGGCAGCAGAAAATCCCCGGATTCAGTCGCGGTGCCGGGGTGGTTGGAAAAAAGTAGCATCGTCCCCGGTAATATGAATCCTAGTGTGAGGTTAGACATAACTTTTTAGTTTTTTATACTAAGGTAGCAAACAAGTATACGGCCCACCTAATGGTAAGCGGTTACCGTAGCCTATGAACGTTTGTAACACCAAATGTATCACTCGCGCGCCGGTTACCGTAGCCTACGGACGTTTGTAACACCAGAAGTATCACTCGCGCGTCGGTTACCGTAGCCTATGGACGTTTGTAACACCAAAGGTATCACTCGCGCGCCGGTTACCGTAGCCTACGGACGTTTGTAACACCAAAAGTATCACTCGCGCGTCGGTTACCGTAGCCTATGGACGTTTGTAACAACAAAGGTATGACTCGCGCGTCGGTTACCGTAGTCTATGGACGTTTGTAACAACAAAGGTATCACTCGCGCGTCGGTTACCGTAGCCTATGGACATTTGCAACACCAAAGGTTATCGCTCGCGCGTCGGATAACGTAGCCTATGGACGTTTGTAACACCAAAGGTATCACTCGCGCGTCGGTTTCCGTAGCCTATGGACGTTTGTAACACCAAAGGTATCACTCGCGCCGACCCTTTAATTAGCTAATTTAAGGAACTGTTTTAGTAAAAAACCTGTTTTAAACGACTTAACAGTTGCATGTATGTTAGTGTAGTATATATATAAAGTTTAACAGCTGGGCTTTTAAATGCGCAGCGGGAAGCTGTTTATGCAAGAACGCTCGTTTTCAAGTATTCTGGCGGCGTCGGGTTTAAAGGGCTTGACAAAGAACACGCAATTATTATTCAATTGGACTTGGTGGTAAAGTAAAACCACGATTGTACAAATAGATTTGAGATTACTGTCTACTTAAGCTGCCCGCATTAATTGTGTTTTTATTAATTTATTTTGATATCAGACATGTCTTCATCATTGAATTTCGAGAAGCGTGTTTATAATTTAAGTAAAGTACATTGTTACACCCGTGTATAACACATATGTAACTCTTCATCACGAATGCGAGGAACTTAAAAAAAAATTTTATAACAGTTTGTTGCTAAAACGAATATTTGCGATCCCGGTATCCATTGTTTTTTTTTGCTACTAAACTATGGCCTCTTTTATTTTATTTATTATTCATTTAATTCAGATTTAAAAATCAATATAAAAATTCTTAACCGCTAACATACAATATTTTATAGTCATAATCATCAAATAATTATACAAAAATTAAAAATTAATAACAAAGATAATTGAATAATTATTTAATAGAAATAAGAGTTTGTCAGGTAGAGGTTGTATTTCATTAAAGTATATTATGAATGTGACCTTTTTAATTTTTAAATAGAAATGAGGAAGGATTTGTCATGGAAGTTGTATATAATATCAGCATTTATGAATGTTACCTGTTTTATTTTAAATACAAATGAGGATTGGGGCGTAAATCGCATTTACGCTTCAGGTATCGAGCTAACAATGACCTACTTTCAGAGCATGAGTGATGAAAAGTAATAAACATCATCTTTAATTCTTTTAATATCACGACTGCACTTTTTTTAGTTATATTTCTATGTGTGGTCGTAGACTTGTAGTTTATCATAAGCAGTTAGTCCTCCGACGTGAAAAAAGTGGTGTTTTTTTGACGCCTATGTCTGTTTGTCTGTCTGTCTGTGGCATCGTAGTTACTAAACGGAGGGGCCCATTCGGACTCAAGGTTTTTTAAAAAAAGGTAGTTTAACTTGGTTGGTTCTTAGCTATGTTTATTTTTTACCCCCGATACAAAAAGGAGAGTTTAGAGTTAAATTTTTAATTTAGACTTATTTACAAATCTAACGCTCATCTCTCGAGCCACCTCAGTTGGAGTACTTTTCAAAATAATAATTTATCCTAACAATTTTATTATCATAATCATTCTGCCACTTTGGGACACTCAATAACCCGCGAATCATGTTAAATATCCAGTTTTAAATTGTAATTATTATCAATAAAACGGTAGTTTCAAAAGTTATATATTACCATCAGTCAGTGGCTCAGTACTTCGATTATAAGTTTAATAGTCCTGACTTATAAGTTTAATAATATTGCTCATTCATATCTTTATGAAACTATGCCCTTTGGATTTAACGATCATATTGATGTCGCCCACTTATAAAGTTCTTTTGTGAATGAGCGCCAACCTTTATGATGGTGCTCTCACACGGGCGATTGAAATCGCTCCATTCTCGTATCACGAGTTCAGGACCACAGTAAGCTTTAAAAAATTGTGCTGTCAGAAACATTCAAGGATTTGAAGAAAAATTGTTTTTTTTTGCTCCACAAATGATAACTTTAACTTCATCATCATAACCCACAGCCCGACTTCACCCACTGTTGGGTATAGGCCTCCCCAAGTTTGTCCCATCCGCCACGATTCTCTGATAGTCTCACCTACGTGGTCTACCACGAACGTCCTACCCTACCCTTCTACAGCCATAACTTTATCTTAAACTTAAAACAATAAAATAGGCCACCAACCACTTAGCGATGGGCTAGCACAGCAGATGGTTTTTTGTGGCTTCTTTTCGATACTGCTCCAGCCTTGATCCATTAATTCCTCCACCATGTCAATCTTGAAAATAGCTTCAAAATTGCTAGTTTAAGAGCGTTAAGACGCTATGCGTTTTATGGCAAACCGCGGGTTCTCCATTACTACTGTAGATTACGCCTGCGGTCTGGCATTTACTTTTAGATTTTTCGTTTTTTCCAATTAAAGAGAAGTTTTATTTGCCGGCTTTAAATAATCGAGCTGGGTTCAGTTTTCAGGGTTTGCAAGACCTATACTTTTGCATAGTATTTTCGATGATGGTTCATATCAAGACTACTGTCTTATTGATTGTGGAATAGATTCTAGTGATTAACTAGTTTCTAGTTAGTCAATAGAAAGCTTATTTATTGGATTTTGAAGTGCAGATAGACTAGACACCGAGTAATGTTTTGAGAGACAAAGTTCTTTAAACTTTGTCGGTCGGGAATGATAATCATTCATTATTCAAGAGCAATAGTATATTTGGATCTCTTATCAATATGGGCAGGATAAAATTAGGCTCGAAAAATCTTCTAATATATAAAAATATCGTGTCACGGTTTTAGTGGTCGCACTCCTCCGAAACGGGTCGACCGATTTTAACGAATTTATTTGTATATTTGGTAGGTATGAGAATAGGTCGTAAAGTATTTTTCACCCACCCCCCATTTTTTAATCGCGATTTTATATTTTTGTATGAACAATATCCATATAATTTAATCGTCGGCGTCGTTCGTTGACATGAAGTGTCGCGTCACTTTGACTAGATTGTTTTATATAGTTTTTATCCCGAAGTTCCCACGGGAACGGGAAAGTTCAAGGGTTGCGAAGCCGCGGGTGGGTCAGTGTATTAATATAATGTATTTTTGGGTCGCCAGGCTTAATAAAAACTGCAGCTTCTGATAAAGGCAACCTTTAAAGATATCAGATTGAAATACAGGTGAGCGGATCTCTTAAAGCGGATCTCGTACTAAGGGAAGGTGTCATTGCCTGTAGATACAAGATAGATAATTGAAGCAGCCTACACGTTGCAGACCGATGGTCCAGTCTAGCCGGTAAGGCAGATGCTGGCTGACCTTGGCCGGAGCGGGAATGCCGCCAACGCAATATCAATGAAGTCAAACTACCTTTGCTGTACTTATCAGTTATACTGTAAACTAGAACTTGAAAGAGAAGGTTACGGGAATTATAGGAATTGGACGTTACAATATTGTTTTGAGAAATTTGACTCGACCCAATTGAAACTAAGTGAAACATCGGTATTTCGATTTTTAAGGGGATATTTAGGAATTGTATACATTATTTTATATACCATACAGAAATGTTCTGTCGTGATCCTTGACGGGTTAATCACATACAATTTGTTACTACAAAATTAACTGAATGACTTATCGATACATACACTGCCGGCCAAAAGTTTGAGACCACTGTAAAAATCTTTGTCACCAACAAAATATTTCAAAGTACACATATGATAATGAGCTAATTTGAACACCTGCGTATTCTATTATTATTAAAGAATTTCTAAGAGTCATTATTTATGTTGTTGTTTAAGTTATCATCCTAAAAAGATCTATTGTTTCAAAACATCAATGAGCGCCGCGCAAGGACCAGGTGGTAGAGTCATTGTAATATTTTTATGATCTGCTCATTACTTATTGTTTTGGGTTTGTTTCGCGTTAACCGATATCAGGGATTATGTTAGCTTCCTAAAACATATTTAGTACCTAAGTTTTTATGGAGTAAATTATTTTCTACCTTATTAGTCTGAGCTCGTCGTTGTTACAGTGAAGACATCTTAAAATGGGAAAAGTTCGCGAAATTAGCAGTGAAACTCGCTCTGCCATAGTTGTTTTATACGGCGAAGGCAAATCTGAACGTGCGATTGCCTCTCAACTTAAGTTGTCGAAGACTTGTGTTCATAACACAATAACCCGATACAAGGAGACTGGCAGTAATCAAGATCGTTCGCGTTCGGGAAGGCCGAGAACTACCACTTCTCGCGAGGATCACTTCATCGTCACTACCAGCAAGCGGAATAGACGCCTAACAGCACCAGAAATCCGCGTAGAAGTGAACAAATCCCGATCAGAACCTGTATCATTGACTACAGTAAAAAGACGTTTGAGAGATGCTAAGTTATTTGGTCGCGTCGCCGTTCGAAAACCACTACTAAGGCCACAAAACAAAAAGAAACGGATGCAGTGGGCCCTTACCCATCGAGACTGGACTGAAGAAGACTTTAAACAAGTTCTTTGGTCAGATGAATCCAAATTTGAAATATTTGGTTCAAAACGACGAATTTTTGTTTGACGTAACGTCGAGGAAAAGATGATGCCAGACTGTGTGGTGCCAACAGTCAAGCATGGTGGTGGTTCCATTATGGTCTGGGGATGCTTCTCGGGCCATGGAACCGGAGATTTGGTACGAGTCGAAGGAATCATGAAAAAGGAGCAATATAAACGAATACTACAGCAAAATGCCATTCCGTCTGGTTCAAGAATAATTGGAGATGGATTTTTTTTCCAACAAGATAATGACCCAAAACATAGTTCAAAATTATGCAGGGGTTATTTAGAACACAAAGAAACAGAAGGGGTTTTAAAAAACATGGTGTGGCCCCCTCAGAGTCCGGATCTCAACCCGATTGAGCTTTTGTGGGAAGAGCTTGATAGAAATGTGCGCAGTTGTTGTCCCACTTCGCAAGAAGACATGTGGAAGGCTTTACAAGAAAGCTGGAACAATATATCACAAGATACAATCGACAAATTGATTGCTCGTATGCCAAGAATAGTGAAAGTAGTAATAAAATGCAAGGGAGGGTTTTTCGACGAAAAATCTGTATAAAATATGAGCGACATTTTTAAAGTAAATGGTTGATTTTTCTTGATTTTTTTGTTTTCTTCATAATGTATGTGTATTAGGAAATAAGTATTTTAATTCATAATTAAACCTCTTGCTTTGTATTTTGAGTTTTATTTCATTTTCCTACTTTGATGTAGGTGGTCTCAAACTTTTGGCCGGCAGTGTAAGTCGTAAAAATTGCTCATTGAAAGGCATTTCCGTAAGCGACGCATTATGATTATGACTCATCCGTCCAAACCGGTATTCGAAACAATCACTGAAAACCAGACAGGATCTCGAAATGGAATACTAGGAAGTCGTCGAACTAAAAACCAAGAATATTTCGCACGTAAATAATCTCTGATAGCTGTCAACTTTTGAAATGGACGGTCGTCGGCCCACCAGCATTGATATCTTTTGACCTTTTCAACGAGCTGATAACCCCTGGATTATGGTATCTGCAATAATGTATTATGTACTTTTTGTGCCCATGTTGAATTTGTGAAATATGTGCTTTTTTTAAATTGATTTACTACAATTTCTCTACTTCTTCAATGTCTGGCAGCTTAAAACTTAACAACATTTTTATTGGTGATATAAATGCTGTTTCTGCTATGTGCTGATTGTGCAGCATAGAAAGCATGTCAAGTTATTATTTAGGTCATTTCTGGCTATGGGTACAAAAAGTAAAAAGTATAAGTATATAAATTTTTTTTCCTAACCTGTACTGTCCCACTGCTGGGCAAAGGTCTCCCCCAATTCTTTCCACCCCTCTCGATCTCTAGCCAACTCTACCCAATCACTGCTGAAGACATCTAGGTCATCTCGCCAGCGTTTTCTCGGGCGACCGCGTCGTCTTTTGCCGTCTACGGGTATCCATCCTGTGATTTCCTTTGCCCATCTATCTTGTTCCATGCGGGTCACATGGCCCGCCCACTCCCATTTCAGCTTGGCTGCCTTGCGACCTACATCAGCGATACCAATCTTCGAGCGCAGCGTGGTATTTCTAACTCGGTCTGTTCTCTTAATACCCAAAATGCTGCGCCCCATCACTCTCTGGCAAACCCCGAGCTTGGTCTTCTGTGTTTCCGTCAGCGACCACGTTTGAGCACCGTAGGTCAGGACAGGTAAGATACACATATCGACGAGTTTACGCTTCAGAGACAATGGAAGGTCGCCTTTCATCAGCGCTTTCATGGACCAGTAGCTCTTCCAGGCCATATAAATATAACCCAAGTAAATAACTGACTAAAGCAAAGGGAGTTGGTCAGAATTTGTCGCTGGCCAGACATTCCAACGTCGGCCAAGTTCATTCATAGTGGTTGGATTATATGGAGATGGAATACCTAGTTTGTACATCATAAACTTTCAAGTTTAGATCTGTTATATTTAAACTGTAGGTAAATTAAGCTGGCCTGGAATATAATGTTATTCAGCCCAAGAAGTCCTTTCGTGTATAGCTAGATCAGGCCAAGAGGCCAACTTACGACTTTGATGATAACCAGAACTTTGAAATCTAAACAAACACACACCTATGTGTTGCAAATATTCGTTCCGGTCGAATAATAGTGAACTCATTCAAAGCCAAGTAGGTACGCGTATTTTACTATACCTACAGTACGCTTACAACTCCTTATCAGGCGTCCTTCCGATGGCGGTTAAACATCCGGAAGGCAACTAGGGTAGTGTTTCAACTAGTACAGAAGTTATACTCGTAAATTCCGCTTCATGTAACATCGCGCTTACCTACTCTGTGCGTGCGAACCGGGTCACTAAAGGGCTCTGTGACTAATTCCTGTGCCTCCTGGGAAATCCACCCAACACTCTTAATATAACCGAAGTAAGGTCCAGTTTCCAGGACTGCATTGGTTAAGGAGTCTGTACCTCAGAAGACAAACATCTGGCACTCTTATGACCTACGGAATAAAGCTCATTTTCAGGCCTAGGTTTGTTTGTTGGTTAGTCTTTTGCTTTTGTTTGGAGCGTTACTGGTTTTTGCTCAATGCCTTTTTCGTTTAGGGCTAAAGAATGTCGAGTTTCGACAATGGGGATGCCTGTAGATTAGCTTTCTTGGTATTTATGTGTATTCCACAAATTAACAAGGATAAAAGTTGTATTTATTTAAAAATATATATTTCGTTCATTCTAAACCATAGACTAACAAGTAGTAACTGACAGTTTAAGATGTTAAATATGAAGAAAAAGGTACAAATAATAGGGATAAGAATTTTAATAAATGTAGTAATTTATGTGCATTCTTTTGGGTTATCGTTAAAAATACAGGTGATCTCTAAATCAAAGTAGATTGTGCAAAATTTTTCGGAACCACTCATCAATAGTGTGTTCTTAGAATTTGCTCCATTCACGCAGAGATAATTCATAAATTTCCATCCATCGTGCATTGAATAGAATAGCATTATGCGGCGAAGACAAAATCTCGCGTGCTCACAGTCTGATGGACGCATTGATCTAGTTCGCTTTTGTGACGGTAGAAAGACGCGATTTTCTCCGGTGTTGTATCGCAAAGCGCATTTACATTCGACTTCATAAATCAGAGAGTTTACCTTTTGAGTCCCGCCGCAGGTGTCCACGCGGTATCATCTCACCGAGACTGCATTGTCCTTGCACGATTGTTCGATTTCATTCACCTGCGATTTGTCTGTCCCTTATTAGCCCGTCGATGGGTACCGGTGCCGTCTCGTCCTCGCGTCCTGTAGACGCCTCGTCATCGCACGCGTACGCATAGCCGAATGCGAATCTATCGTAGAGATCATAAGGTCCATTATGAATTTGTCGCCTACTCGTTAGACCGGATGGGAAGCCGAGATGCTGTAATTTGGCGGCACAATACCGCGCAATAATAATCGCAGCCGTTCGTAATTGCGACGACATCCGTCGTACTTGACGCACTATACATGTGCTCCGAGTCCGTGTGAAAGTTCGAAAGGGCTGTCACCAGACGGACCTGTGTTATCGGAACCCGTTCCATGCATTTTAGATACATCGGCTTTCTTCCGTAAGATAACTCGTGCTTCGAGAATTTTATCGCTTTTAAATTGACAAGACTTTCTTTGTATGTTCATGTCCGCTGACCAAAAAAGGGATTAGTCGTCGTTTCACACCGAATACGGATTGTTGACGAAAAAATTAGATAGTAACAATGGTCCTACCGCAACATACGGCCGCGGCCGCTTTCGACCGATTAACGCTTTTGTTGTGATAGTTTTTCGAGGGCGGAAGTTCTATTGTGGCCGTCGTGTGGTCACCATCAGGTTTGATTTGTGTGCGTGTTTTGACAATCGCCGTTTAGATAAATGGTCTCCTCGTTGTGATTTACGGCCTGACTACTCTATGCTAGGTTCCGTTAATGTAATAAAATGAAAGTATCAAAGCCTCAAAGGGGCACTTGTGCAAACTCAGGTAAAAAGGAAGCTCTCTCCAATAAAAAAGTTCAATTGTACAAATTCGATAAGATCTCGCTTCTTATAGCTGTCCTTCGATAAAGGTTTGGCGCGGCGTTTGGATCTATATTATCAATGTGAACGTTAAAAAAATAAAATTTTACTTTGACGTGGGCGTGGGACCCTGTAATCGATTAAAAAACCGGATATCCTCTAGTGTTTTGTATCAATTCGATACTTGGATCTTTATGATCATACCCTTTGCCTCACTTTAATAAATTCAATAAAAGGTATCTACTCGTAATATACGGTGAATCTTTTCATGTTCATGCTTTAGAAAGTTTTGAGTGGGATGATCCTCTGTAATTATTTGATTTGGCTTTTAAGAATTATTTTTATCAAAGGATACCAGGAAGGTTTAATCTCTTCTTATTTTACAAGTTTTTATACAACTAGCCTTGTAAGTTAGTTGGTTTGTTTATTTAGATGGTTTAGTTCGGATGTAATTTATTTTTTCCGATGGAGTTGTCATTTTTATAACTGTCCCTTTCCTATGATGATCTGCGGTGAATAACAACTCCCCAATGGATAACATTAAACTCTATATTTAGGCTGATTAGCGCCGATTACAATTTTTTTATAGATAGGTAATATCTTAATTTCACTCCATTAAAAATGAAAAAATAAAAGAATATACACTTTTTTAAGTTATAGTTACAATGGGCAGCTACAAGCGATTATCATTATTAAAAGTCACTTTAAAATACCAAGCTCAGAAGCTTCAACAATCCAAATCAGTAAATTGGGATCAAGCATTGTAATGTTTATATTACGTACAATCGATATAAAAACATTTAAGGCTCTTTCATCGCAATGAACTTAAAAAACTAATAAGCATTCATAAAACCAAAAAACTATCATCTACTTATTACTTTTTGTATAGAAAATCTGTTCTAGTAGATGTGAAACTCCCACGTTAAGTTATTAAAGAGTACGACCATCTTAACTGCCGCGGTGACGACGTCGTTTGTTCGTCACGTCACGATACATATTTTTATTTCAGACCAGGATATATTTGGTTAATATACAAAGATAACAAAAAACTGTGTTACTCCAGCTCGGTCCAAATAAGTTGGTGGTGGGTTGGTGTCACTTTAAATTGACTGTGTTAAAACTTACGATTCTGCGCTTATTAGTCGACTGCTTAGATTATGACGCACCTATTGCACCTAGATTATGACGCAGTTTCTCTTCACCGAACAATATATTAAAATGACATTTAGCTTAGAATGTAGGAACTTTTGTCTGGACTAGTCTAGTCTCGCGTAGAAATGTTTATATATTCTACGCTAAATGTCGTTTTACTAATTCTGTCTCTACTAAAGACAGTAGAAAGGCGGTCGTTCATGTAAGCCTGGCCTAATACAAGCAATTCGGCCAGTAACGTTTCTATAGGTTAAAAGTATTATTTTATGGCGTGTCTGTATAGTGACGTATCGAGATGAAATATTCAATCACGGAGCGTAGCTTCTGAGAAGAGCCGCGTTTTTTAAGCTCAGGTTGAATGCTTTTGGAGTTCCTCACCGCAAATTGGGATTATCACACTCGCCATCATTATTAAGGCTGACAGAATTTAGTACAATCCGTTGTTAATTAGCCGGGTTTGTTGACTGAATCTTCGCTTTGGACATTGTATCGATTGGACATGTAAATGTAATGTATATAATGTATGTGTGTAATATAAATTGATGATTAAAATGATCTATTTTTATCATCAAATAAATAAAACATTGAGTTTGAGTGTAGTACTGGGCAAGCTTACTCCAGCTTAAACCATCTTAATTTGATATTTTCTCGATGAAGAAAACAGAAGAACGTGATCCGTTAAAAATATCCACTTAATATGTGTTAATTTAGGCTTATAGTGACTATACTTTACTTAGACAAAAATTCCTTATTTACATTAGTTAGTTTCGGCACCCAAACTAGAAATTTATGAGATTTACGAATAGAAGATCTACCACTAATCTCAATGAAATCCTGACGGGATTGCCACGGAACCCTCAAACAAAATCAATCTATCTTTCTTACAATATTTTTTCTCTAACACCAATCACTCGGGAGTCGTGAGACGCGTTTTTTTATTTCCAGCCCGTTATGACCCGCACCTTCCAATTCTTGGAGAGAAAAAACAATATGTGTTACATTAACACTTCTTCACGATATGTTACTATACCAGTGTACTGAGAACCGGCATTGAAACGGATTATTGCTAATCTCTCTTGTTTTAAACAAGAGGTACAGTCAGCCGGCAATGCAAGCTGAATTTTTTCTCTGTTATATGATGGAGAGACGAAAGTGATGCCTATTTACAGGATTGGTCCACAATAGCCCGAAATAGAGAAGACTGTAAAGAAGGAAGGCCTTTGCCTTGTAGTCAAAATAAAAAAATCAAAATATTTTTATTTGGTACATAAAACAGTGTACAGAAACAAAATGGGAACGGTGATACCCGCAGGAGTAAAATTACTGAGTCGCCGGCATCAACGCCCTCCTCCATAAACCATAACAAATAAAGAGAAGAATTAAAGAGAAGCTAATGTTAATTTTAATGTTAAACAAATTGAAAGTATCAAGTATCGATACGATTACAAATACATTAACAAGAATTGAATAGTACTATGTAATGTATGAAATTTTGAAATGTTAATTATCTTTTTAATTCTTTTTAATTGTAGTGGGACACTACAGGCTCTTAATAATAATAATATATATGTTTGGATAAAAGTCTTCGTCTAGACATCCAAGTTTAATAGATAGATAGATAATTCCTTTATTGCACACCATTAAATACAAAAATTTATAAGAAAATACACTCTTAAATAATAGGTACAATGGGCGGCTTTATCGCTAAAAGCGATCTCTTCCAGGCAACCTTTGGATGGACAGGATCTATGTGAACAAAATAAGGATGGCGGCGTAAATCCAATTAATTAATATTTGAATGCAAATGCGATAAACATACAGGCTTTACACTTGTATGCTTCAAGTTGATGGACGCAGGGCAGTTCATCGTAGTGCACGTTTCTAAGGTGTATGACATTCGAGGCAATACTAAGTTAGGCGATGGTTACCACTAACATCAGATGGACCATATGATACTTCCATCTCCAGGTCGTATAAAAAAACGATTGTAATAGATTTCCAGAGCAACCTACGTACGGCCTGCACAGAATGACTCCCAGCAACCTTGTAATATAACTCTGTTTTCAACATCTTTCATTTAAGTATTTATTAAAACAAAGTGATATTACAACTTTTATGAAAACCTTAATACCCGCTAAAGATTTGCGTTTAAAACAGTTATTTACGTCTCTGACTGTACTGTAGACATTCGTTTTATTTTATGAATGTGCAAAGTGCTAAGTGGAGGTTTTTTTCTTTGATATTAATTTTTGGACCACCTCTCAACGATGAGTTGAAGTCTCATTCGATATACTATGTGGATACATTGTACCTATACTGTATACATAACTGAACTCTCGTGGGGGGGGGGGGGGGGGAGATCGTGTATTTGTGAACCGATAAAGATTAAAATGTAGGTTCGTATGAAATATTGTACTTACTAGACGACAACGCTCTTGGCAGACGGGGTCATGAAACATGGGACAAGCGATGATGATATTGCTATCTCGCTCGCTCTTGCAGCCCTCACGGGAGCCGTTAGTGATGCTCCGAGTACCTATCGATAATACTAATTACCAGTTATTGTATTGAAAAGGAACCAAACATGTTTATCGGTTGGCCGATGTTTATTTTCTGGTAATTTGTAGTAGGTACATAACATAATAAACAGTTTGTTTGAAATATTAACCGCATGGAAGTCGTTGACCTCAGATTAAGGTAGTTGTAATTGAAAACTCTCATAAAAACACGGTTATGTCACCTTCTTAGAGTAATAACGAGCTAACTATAAAAACTTTATGTTCTACAGTATGAGTATGAACACATAAATGGCTGAATATCACAGATCTGCTCGTTTACGTTACGAAATTCAAATTCATTTATGCATTTTGAAACGTCAATTTTATTGCCGCGTCCCGGTTCTTCGGCGACCAAGCTAGGAAAGAATTTAATTAATCTAAGTAGATTATATTAATTTAGTCATGAATACCCCAATGCACACTAAAGACTTCGCGCGTGGGTCCTTTCTTTCACTTCAGTTTGTGATTTTAAACGAAGGAATGGCTTAAGACTGGCACCTCTCAATTACACGACAAATTTACCAATGACCAAAACTTTTGGAACTTGAAGAGTTTAGGACAAAAAGTTTTCGGGTTTCAGAAGTTTTTGGAATTAGTCAATGGACTCACCATATCACTTACATATCGTTTATTACTACTCTACTCATTCGCCAATTAATAAAATCTTATAAAGCCGTATAAACTTTCGTTCATATATAGTTTTTACGCCCTTTTTACAAAATACTTGCAATAAATTTGACCAAAATTAACGATATCGTAATTTCGTATACGTACCGAAATTTTACGCGTTTTCTTACGACTCGCAATTTTCAAAATGTTTTTATACCAGCCATCAAAGCCGATCTTACTTTTACCTGACAACTCCAGCTCGTATCTTTAAATGAAGTTGTAAAAATAAATACGGAATTCTCAAAGTGTGACTCGCACTATAAGACTTCCAGACGGATATTATGGTATTTCTTGTCCTGCCATTTTGAATGTCAAACCAAATTACTGCATGGTTCATTGTAAGCTCTTACAGATAAACTGGCAATGGCTGGCCATATAGCTCGTAGGACCGACAACCGCTTCGGGAATAAAGATTCTCGAGTGGGAACCACGAACGGAATATGTAGGTACCTACTATACTACCTGTATGTATATAAATGGTATATGTAATTTAGTTAAAGAAAATTCAGAACGATTTCTAAAACACTCTGACAAAATGCAAAGGCATATAAGGCATCATAATAGACTTTATCTACCACATTGCAAACTTGATATTTATAAAAAGAATGTAGCTATATGTATATAATGGGTGTAAAAATATTTAATAATTTACCAAAAGACATTCAAGAACTGCCACTTTTTAAATTTAGGCATAAATTAAATTTATGCTTTTTAGATAAGACCATAATACATTAGAAGAATACTTTAATAAATAATGAGATGATTAATTTGACAGAGAATAATTATAATTGAATACTAAATGTTTGACATAAATAGTGTAATGTTACTAACAATACATTTATATGAAAACAAATATGAAAGCTTTACAAGCTTATTGCTCGCCCCTGAGTGGGGTAGAGTATAGTGAAACTAATTTAAATTAAATGTTACATCTTTCTGTATAACCTATATTCTGGCAATAAATGATTGTGATTTTACTCGATGGATTGATGGAATTGCAGTGGTTGCACTAGGTCGGTGGATGGAGTTGGCTTAGCACCGTTTGTTTTGATGTTCTACGGAAGAGGCTAAGGGTCTCCACACACTGGCGAGTTGCGAGCTTGTCTTCAGCGAGACGATTTGTGAACATGAACGCCGGCGCCGCGTTGATACAATACTTAAATTATACGTTACAATAGATTCTTCAATATGTGCTGAAGTGCGGCTGAAATGTGGCGGGACGCGTGCGTTTACGTATTATATCACGGCGTTCACGTTTACAAATCGCCTAGATGGAAACATGCTCGCAAGCTCGCAACTCGTCAGTGTGATAAGGCACTTAGTGCAAAGAGTTTTATTTTTTATATCAACTATAATATATCAACTGTATTAACCAAAGTGCTAATAGTAATAAATATTACGTTATTTTACTTAAAATAGTAATTTGTTGTATCATGTTTTAACAGTGGACTGCTATCGGCTGAAAAGATGATTCTAGGGACAATGACAAATTTTTATTTATTATCCAATATCTTTTGTGATCACCAAAGTGCTAATAATAATAAATATAACATTCTTGTACATAATAAATTGTAATTTGTTGTATCATAAAAGCTTGTACAACTAAAACTGCGATCTTGATACTCAATTTGCTAAAAGATGAATAAAACTTTTCTCGTAGTCGAAAGTGAGATTTTCCGGTACACATACATTAGAATAACAGGAAAAGGAATGCAATCAAATATGTCTGCAGGAAACTTCATAAAAACTACTATAATGGGACGATAGATCGCTCTTTGGCTGGTGACGGTTGATTGGTCAGCAAGAGTTCTTGAAGATATATGAGATGGTAGAAGTTTTGCCAATTGTAGAAAGGATACGCAAGTTTTGCCAGTAGGAATGTCATTTTGTACTTTTGTCATTAGGATATTACTATGCTGACATCTTATCTCACACGATGAACAAACGATGTATATGTTCTCGGTATAAATGTATGTGAAGACTGCGCGCTTTGTGGTCCATGAATCAATGAACTAAGTGGCGAGAAAAGGGCGTGAATTCATCATAGTAAGACTTTTCAACTCATATTGTTACTAATGAGTAAATAAATAATGCTGGACATTTCACACAGCGCTATCTAGCTTCAAACTGAGCAAAGCTTGTATTATGAGAACCAGATACCTAACTGATAGAATACATAAATACGTTTTTTTTGTAAATACATAATTATAGTATACAGAAAAACACCCAGACCCGGAACAAATATCTGTAGATCATGCAAACATTTGTTCCGCAGCGGGAATCAAACCCGCAACCTCCTGCGTCTCAGCTGGCTAGTCGCCCACTGCGCCACGGAGATCGTCAAACTTTGAACAAGCTGTTGCATCTTTATTTGAGTTATATTTTATATCTATTTACTCAGCCCACATCTCCGTTATAAGGGCACGTTTGTAAGGTGTGTGATCTACAAGACAATACTTTGTTATAGGCGATGGTTATCACTTAGGTGGTTCGATTCCTATACAAACAACCAGTGCACATTCACTAGATAATTGAACAGTAGAAATTTCTAAACAAATGCGTATCGAATTAGTTACGTCTTATTATTGTCGGTGTTTTATTCATAAAATACATAATAACTCGATAAAATCTCGAAAGGTTCTAATTCAGCTCGCAAGATAGTGTGGAAGTTGCTCTCTATTGGGCTAATAAAATTTAGAAGTCAAACAGCCATTAACACGAAAAAAGAAGCTCGCAAGATTTGAACTAAACATGTTTAAATTTGACGTATTTGTTTGATTTGACTAAATACGATTAGATATCGTTGCGCAAGTCGCCCTAACAAACAAACATTACAAGCTAAATAAAAGCTTGTAAAAAATACTTATCTATTTCTAAGATATGTACATATATGCAAACAACACGTACTCTATAGATATTTTGTCTTCAATTTTGAATAACTTTGTTCTACTCATGTTGGAAAAAAGTAACAAACGAGAATACGGCTTTTTTTTTTATTTGCCACGAATAACAAGCACGTATTTAATCTGACGTTGTATAAAAAATATAACCCATTCTCAACGTATTACCCTAGGCATGGTACCGTGAAGCGAGCCACCGCGGTAAATACATAATAACTGACTGTGCAGGTAAATACCGGTTGTGTTACAATGTTGCGCCCGGCGCTATCCATCATTGTATGTATATAGGGTGATTTACCATCAGTGATTATACATCGCTCGGTCTGGGTATATATGGGCGGCCTGTTCAGCAGTGGTCGTCCTCCGGTTGATGATGATGATAATAATGACCACCATTTTGACGGTTCTGCTAGAAACTTTCGCGATCACTGTACATAATTACTGATTTAAACGGGTGTTTAGGGCGTATGTACTTATTTTATTTGTTAGTGTGTCGTGTTATTATGAACGAGTACATTTCTTATTCTGAAGACCAAGTGAGGGTAGTTTCTGCAGCTGCCATCACTTCTTGACGGTAGCTCTAAGTACTTCAGTCTGCCCGCGACCAAATAAAAAATGTACATACGCTATAAATACCCGTTTAAATCAGTAATTAAATAACACTTACCAATCTAACGTGACTATGATATCACAAAATCCAGATCCAGAAAAGATATTTGTAAATCATACCAACGTTTGTTCTGCAATCGATATCGAATCGTCAACATTTTTCTTCAATATTTTATGCTACTACTCGTCCATCTTGCTGAGGGGTATTTCAATAATCTGCGTTTATTTCGATCCGATATTAATGTGGAAAATCCACCTTTACACTTTGCGGTGAATATTGGACAGTGTAGATAACAAATTCACCATACATATCTCATTATTAAGAAAGGACTGTGCAAGTTTATTATTTGTCCACGACTTCCCCTGGTGCTATTTTCATGGGTTTGCCTACTGAGTACAGAAAGATTGGCAACTTCTTTGCTTAAGAGTATATCATATGCTATGAAGGCAATGGGGCCATCTTTATCATAATCGTTCATCATCAGTCTTGGGATACGTGCTTTATAATCATCACCAGCATAACATTATGATGACCTCCGTGGCCCAGTGGGCGAATAGCCGGCTGAGACGCAGGAGGTAGCGGGTTCGATTCCCGCTGCGGAACAAATGTTTGCATGATCTACATGTATATGTTCCGGGTCTGGATTTTTTTCTATATACCTATTATAAGTATGTATTTACAAAAAAAAAAAGTATGTCTTCTATCAGTTGTCTGGTTCCCATAGTACAAGCTCTGCTTAGTTTGGGGCTAGATAGCGCTGTGTGAAATGATCAGTAATATTTATTTATTATGCAACTGATGCCATTAGAATGTTCCTTTTAAGTTAAATAGGCTGTCTTATAATAATTGTTTTTATATGAACTGTCATATATTCATAAAAGTTAAGTCTAGATTTAACACAAAAAACACAATGCAGTTATCTCTGCGATGTTAATTTTATTTGAACGTATTTAAATATTAAGTTTAAGCGTTAACCAACATTAAATTAAAAATTATTATAATAATATCAATTGAACCTACCTACACACACAAGGAAAATATTGATTTGTCCGCGCAACAAGGAAGATGGATTAAGAATTACAAATGCATAAGAATTCATATAATTTGCAAGCTATATACTTTATCACACTTATATTATAACTAAAATTATAAAAAAGTAGGTATATGGTTATCTGGTTCCTAAAGTACAAGCATTGCTTACTATGGGGCTAGATGACGCTGTGTGAAATCTCCAGCAGTACTTATTTATTTATAAATGCGAAAATTTTGATGTTTGTTTGTTTGTCACTTATTGAAGCGCGTCGTAACGGCTGAATCGATTCCGATGCAATTCGTATATAGACCTACATTAAAACATAGGCTTCTTTTTATTTGCCAACTACGCGTGCGAAGCCGCGGGCGGCAACTATTCATATACATATATTGGTTTCCATTAATTATGGATCATAAATGTTCGTATTTGATATTAAAATTAATGTTTCTAGCGATGGTAAACTTTGTTTTATTGGTTAGTAAGTAATATTAAATTAAAATGTTTATTAAACTTTACCCACGTCACACAATGGGTGCCTTTGCACATTTCTATTGTGTTTAGTTTTAAGTATCTTGTTTATATTGTGGTCTGTAATTGTTTTTATGTTCAATAAATTGTCAATCTGAAACCGATTTTTAGAACTACCCAGCTGGTATTCCGTAGTAATTAATAATTCTTTCTTTCAGGACAGCTATTTCTACCATCTCTTCCTGATTCTTTCCTATAGCCTGCCTTATCCTCTTTCTATTAAGGTCCTCCAAATTTGTGTTATTGCGTAGTATATCAGCGATAAGGCCGTCAATTTTACGTTTGATGTATAAATGGGTTTTATTTTGTTTGTTATTTTTAACTGTGTCCATTTAAATGTCTATAATTTTGCTATCTTTATGTACTGAATTTTCGGTCCAGTGTGTATCAAATAAATGTATATTTTATGTTTTTTCTTTCTGTACATTATTCCTGGAGATGATATAACGATATCTCCCCGATTCTGCGAATTCGGAGCATGCCCCGGTTGCTTCCTGGTAAAAATCGGAGTCGGATGGCCTCGGATCGTGTGTAGTCGATGTAGGAAAAATTCAAATGTTTGGTTCTGCGACGGATTGGTCAGGGGCCGTTAAAAACGACCCCTGACAAGCTCGGATGCCATATAGTCCGAGCCTAAAAGTAATTTTATAAAAACGCGCGAATAAAATGACGTAACAGCCAGTCACGTTTGCCAAATCAGTAGTTTATTGTTATATAAGTTTGTTTAAAGCACGTGTTTTAGCTAAAACTGTAAAAACGTGAGTTTATCAAATATGTGTCAGTAGAGCCGTGCTGATATTTTGGGGTCGCGTGACTGCAGAGTGATCGATACGAGTAGATATGAACGTATTGCAGAATTCCTTGCGTAGGTATTTTAATAAACCGCAAAAAAGGGTGTTAATATAATTATTATTAGTTAGTCGCCTATGACTGCTGTGTGTTGGTGTGTGTGGGTGTGTGTCTGTCTGTCTGTGTGTGTGTAGTTTTTCTGGGGTGGTTCTTAGCTGTCAGTTTTAACGCGCAAAAAGATAGGTTTGGTTTTTTTTTTTAATTTTGTAATAAATAGTTTTTATTTCTGCATAACTGAGGGAGTCCTGCACTAGGCACTTCAGTAGCTGCGTTCTTCACTTTGCTAATATTCAGTATTTTATTGCGTTCATACAAAGTGGATAAAAATATTACAATGTCAGATCTTATTGACTAGTCATGAGTCCAGCACTTCATATGTACCCTGTAGGTAAGGGTGTACCAATATTATAGTCAACTAAGTAGTTCTAGTGGAATCGAAGTGCGCCGATTTTACGTTTAGCATTAGATAGTGAAATCATTATTGTAGGGAATTATTTGCATGTTGAGTCGTTAAAAAGTCGTCTAGCCATGAGGCGCTCTATAATTCATCGAGAATAGATAACTGTTAATGCTTGAGTTTTTAATGTTGGCATGTGACTACTTGGGATTCGTTGTGACCTCTACGTTAAAATTAATAGGGGTGGGCAGTGACCACGGATCTACACTTGCTACGATCCTGACATTTTTGCCTCATTAATTCTCATCACATTCTTCATACGTGCTCGTCGGCTTAAGATACTATTGATCAAGCCTTTCATTAAAATATTTTTTATCTTGATCGATCTATAGCAAAGTTGTGATTTAAATAATGTCTTTTTGAGTATATGATAGTATGAATGAATGAAAACACTTTATTCTACTCCATATAAACCAAAAAATTACAAACAAAATACTGCATGCAAAAATGAGCGGTGTCACGTACAACAGCCAGTCCTTTTTGTGCAAATATTCGTGCATATATCTATGACTAATGTAACATTATAATATATACGCAAAGCATGGGAAGGATCAGTATCCGTAATCTGACATCACTGTTACAAGTATTGTTTACATACTTAAGCCGATAATTCATAATGATCTTGGAATGTCATTGTTGATTATTAATTTAAAGTCCTACTTAATATCAACAAAGTAATTTATTATTTGTACGAAGAGTACATTTTCATTTACACGTGTTCAAAGCGGCAAAGGAAATACATTGTGAGGAATGGATGTCCTAGAACGAAAATTCGAAGGTTTGTGCCATCTGGTGGTGTTTTATTAGACTGCCTCCGTGGCGCAGTGGGCGTATAGCCGGCTGAGACGCAGGAGGTAGCGGGTTCGATTCCAACCGCGGAACAAATGTTTGCATGATCTACAGATATTTGTTCCGTGTCTGGCTGTTTTTCTATATATTATAAGTATGTATTTACAAAAAAAAAGTATATAAGTATTCTATAAGTTATCTGGTTCCCATAGTACAAGCTCTGCTTAGTTTGGGGCTAGATAGCGCTGTGTGAAATGTCCAGAAATATTTATTATTATAGCGGCGATGGGCTGGCAATCACGTGAATGCTTTATTTTTTAATGAAAAGTGCGCATGTATCAAAACGTAATGTTTGGACTTGCCTCTCTTTGTCCCCCACGTTGTCTTTGTCCAAGAGGAGTATAAATTATTGCATTAATATTTTATGCAACATTTTTATCGCTCGCCGATTAGAACAACCAACAAATTAACTTTCTGTCACATTTTTTTCATATTAATATGAATGTATGCACATTTTTGTTGTTTTATTTTCTTACACGTTAGGTCACCAGATTATCCTATTTCTAATTATGATAATTTTTTTTAGTGTATGTTACAGTTTTATCTTTGTTTTGGTAGTAGGTAATTTTTTATTATAACTGGCCTCTCACGTCAATTTAAGTACCTATGTAATATTTTGTTTTTGGCAAATGTATTTTTGTATATGTGTCTGTCGGTATCATCATTCTTATCCAATCATTGGATTGGATGGGACTGAGGATCAAGCTCAATGGCGTACCCTGGGATAGACCTACGTCCAGCAGTGGACTGTTATACGTTAATGATGATGAAGATCATCAGTCATAGCCGAAACAGGAATTTTTGAGGATAATTATCGTTTAATCTTATTTATGAGAAATAAAAACCGAGAGCCCTCTCTAGTTATAAAGTCGTTTAAAAATACTATGTATTACAATCTGACTTTCCTGTTTGATAAGTATAAGCGTCACTGTTTTCCCCAAGCTCCCTTACCTAGTTAACTTTTCCTTATGGCTCTGCGTATGCAAAATAGAAATTATACATTCAACACTCTTTTAAACCACGTGCTTGTTACAGGAAAAAAACCTTGTTTAGTAAAGTTTGAAGGTTGGGGGAACGAGGCGAATCACGGGGTTCACATCCTCGAAACAAAAATAGACCCAGAGTAAAACTTAGAACCGAGGCTACCTTTGTTTTTGTCTGATTGTATGCGTAAGCTGAGGCCTAATTAAAAATCGAAATTCATGTGTCTAAAATCTTATTTTTCTGATTTTATTTTCTTTAACTATACGAGGTATAAGTAACAAGTACCTATAGCTCAATAAAACGCATTGTCTGTCGCCAGCACCTATTAATATGTACCATAAATATATTTAGGTTTTACCAAGGTATTATAAAACTATGTCTCATATAAGTGAACTGTATATAATATTAAGTTCTTTTGAGAATAAACATCTTTAAACCGATAAGTGGAGTAACATTTTGCCAGTTTACACAATTGTTATTATTGACAATAATTATTATTATAGAAACTTAAAGTAACTATTTATAAGGCACAGCTTAAAGTTATTATGGACAATAGGGTAGAGATAACGAATTACATCTAGCGCCATATTAAATTTAAAGACAATGCAGTTATATCGCACTCCAAACTGGCTTGAACTGACATGAATCTCCGGGTACCAACTGGCGCTGTCAATATAAACATTAATTTGAATGTAACTGACGATTAACGGGCTGCTTAGCAATAGCAGCTAACTTTGTCGTTGACCACGTAAAAACAGTGCATTTTCTTTGCAACTACACTGCTAATGATAGTGTTACAAGCTGAGGGTTCGGGATAAAATAATGGGAATCGGTCTGACCAAAATAACACTTTTATTCAACACGATGACGATGAATACACGAACTTGGTCACACGTATCACAACACACTAATTCACACCACTTGTACACCACTTAAAGTCACCGAAATGATCGCACATATAGCTTAATCCAGACTGACTCGCGAGACCCTTCCACACGTCAGTCCTCCAGGGCCTCGCTGAGACTCACTCAGACTGACTCAGACTGACTGTCCGGCCATCTCTCCAGCCTATTTATATCGCACACATTTCGATTGTTCGAGAACGGTCTCAATTCTTCCAGGAAAGGGTCGGTCCCTCGACACAATGGCCACTCCCCATTCTGCGAAACCACAAACAATAGCAACAATAACACAGCAAGACAAAAGCGTTCGAGAAGGTTCGATTATTACTCATTGTTTAACAGCCTCGGCGTAACACTACCCCCTCCTAAAACATGCTCGTCCCGAGCATTCTTAGCACCATATCGCGGCAGCCGATCAACACGAACAATTTTAGGCACACCTCGCGCTGAAGATGTAGCAACTAGAGGAGCCACATTGCCGTCTCCAGTACTTCAGGACACCCAGAGTCCCTTTCTCATCAGCGATCCCAATTCCAGCCTCCAAAACACGGCTCTCATGATTTCTATCTGTTCTTTCACTTCCTGGAATTCCTTTCCAGATGAACCGAACGATTCCCTCATCAGTCGAGCACGCTCTTATGGCCAACGTCGCTGATTTTCCTGTTGACGACGCTGCTCTTCTTTATCCTGACGTCGCTGTTCCTCTTGCAACCGAGTCTGCTCCACCTGTTCACGTCGCTGTTCCTTCTGCAACCGAGCCTGCTCTTCCTGCTGACGACGCTTCTCTTCTTTATGCTGACGGCGTTCTTCCTCCTGCAACCAAGCTTGCTCTTCTTGCTGACGACGCTGCTCTTCCTTATCCTGACGTCACTGTTCTGCCTGCAACCGAGCCTGCTCTTCTTGCTGACGACGCTGCTCTTCCTTATCCTGACGTCGCTGTTCTTCCTGCAACCGAGCCTGCTCTTCTTCCTGACGTCGCTGTTCTTCCTGCCAACGTCGCTGCTCTTCTTGTGGACGACAAAGCATGGCCATAATAGCAGCAAGATCGCCTGTCACAGGAGCTTGGCCCAGGGATGATGATGATGATGATGCTCCAAATGATTCGGTGGCGGCTGATTCCATCTCCTTCGGCTGACGACTCTGCCGAGCTTCTTGAACCGGAGAATCTCCAAACCGCCTTTCATCCATTTCCTGTTGTCGTTGACCTCTCGTCCTGACACCGTCCACGTTATCCATTGGTAGAACCGGCATTATTTTATCCCACTTCTGACACCAAATTGTTACGAGCTGAGGGTTCGGGATAAAATAATGGGAATCGGTCTGACCAAAATAACACTTTTATTCAACACGATGACGATGAATACACGAACTTGGTCACACGTATCACAACACACTAATTCACACCACTTGTACACCACTTAAAGTCACCGAAATGATCGCACGTATAGCTTAATCCAGACTGACTCGCGAGACCCTTCCACACGTCAGTCCTCCAGGGCCTCGCTGAGACTCACTCAGACTGACTCAGACTGACTGTCCGGCCATCTCTCCAGCCTATTTATATCGCACACATTTCGATTGTTCGAGAACGGTCTCAATCCTTCCAGGAAAGGGTCGGTCCCTCGACACAATGGCCACTCCCCATTCTGCGAAACCACAAACAATAGCAACAATAACACAGCAAGACAAAAGCGTTCGAGAAGGTTCGATTATTACTCATTGTTTAACAGCCTCGGCGTAACAATAGCTTTTACCTTGTGGCAATAAAAACGAGGCGAGCTTACTTCACATCGTGGCAAGAACGGTTTATAAACGGAATAATTTGAGCCTAGGTTACACAACAATGCCTAAACGTATTTAGCTACTAAACATGATTAAATTCGATGCATGTCGTTGTTAAAAAAAAATTAGATTTCAAAATCTTTTTATTCATTAAAATCACAAGTATCACTTTGAAACGTCAATTTTACTGCCTGTTCCTTCGCGACCAAGCCAGGAAAGAAAGGCAAGAAACAAGGCTGATTCTTTTTTTTAATGATCCTTTTAGAATACACATCAATACAGAAAATAAATTTCGTCTAAATTGTAACATTTTGAACGAGTTGGAGCAATTTCAATCCCAAGCTTTTCTATCATCTAACTAAATAATACAATATTTTATAAAGCCTTTTTTATAAAGATTTTGTTTAATTACGTTTTTTTGTTAATTGTCAATTTTTGTACATCCCTTGGGAGTTTTTTATAAAAGCGTACACCTTGCCCTTTAAACGATTTACTAACTTTATGGAGTCTACAAGTGGCAACAGCAAGCTTATCTTTATTTCTAGTATTAAAATTATAATTATCACAATTTTTCTTAAACAAATTAATATTTTTGTGAACATACATCAGATTTTCATAGATGTATTGACAAGGTAATGTCATACTATTTATTTCTTTAAACTTATTGCGTAATGATTCTCTGGGGCCCATATTATAAATTGCACGAACAGCCCTCTTCTGCTGCACAAAAACGGTGTTTATATCTGCAGCACTCCCCCACGGCAGTATACCGTATGACATAATGCTGTGGAAGTAGCTGAAGTAAACTAGTCTAGCTGTGTCTGCGTCTGTAAAAAGACGAATCTTTTTGACTGTGTATGCCGCAGAACTAAGTCTCTTCGACAACTTATCAATGTGAGGGCCCCATGGAAGCTTATTATCTAGGGTTATACATAAGAATACGGTGGTGTCCACAATAGCCAACTCCTCGTCTTTGATTGTTATATCTTCTTTAACTTGTGTAACATTAGGTGGTATAACTTTAAAACATTTTGTTTTTTTTTCATTTAGAAGTAAATTGTTTACATTGAACCATTTCACGACCATAGAGATTGCATTGTTTACATCGTCAAAATCGGTTTGTCGTCATTTAATTTAAATAAAAGTGTCGTGTCATCTGCAAACAATAAAACCTCATGATCGTCCTTTATAACATGGGAAAGATCATTAATATATACTAAAAATAAAAATGGTCCCAGAATTGATCCCTGTGGTACACCCATTTTTACCAGAGACCCCGGAGAACGCTTCCCATTCACGTTAACTCTTTGCACTCTGCCACTTAAATAAGAAGTTAGGCACTAAACACGATTAGGCATCGAGTCACTAATCAGTTCTGAAATACTAAGCTATAAATACTAAGATCTTGCACAACGACCCCTGAACGTATTTAGTCATCAAAACTTGGTTTCTCTAAAGTATAGTTTCAATAATAAGACTATGCTTACAAAAAATACCATGATAGTTTCAAAAGTTATAACGAATTATTTTATAAAAAAAATACCTTGTCCATTGCGCAGTCAAATAACTAAGTCTAGGGTAGCTCGGTTATATCTGCGGAAGTATTCTCCGTGCCTTACATAATTGTGTAACATGACACCTAGTAATGATAGTGATATCTTTGTCATCACGTCGGCGCCAGCGACTTGCGCAACTTCTGTGATTACGGTTTACCTATGTAGGACGACGAATTTTTGACCCCTTAACTTAAGGGACTGTTGGAAACGAATACAATCCTTCCAAAATAGAGAGGACTTCGTCCTTATCTACCACGTTAAAAAACAGATTTCTTCCCATGTCATATTGACCATCAGAGAGACATACTCGAAACTGCAGACAGCTATCTCGAAATACTTATATCAGAAACTGGGCAAATGACAGTCGTAAATGTATGTTGATTAATTTATATCGTCGTATAAAAATATCAACAAACTGCGAAGTCCAAGAAAAATATATTGCAAGTCAGAATTGGACGCCGCAGTATATTTTATTCTGCACAATAAAACTTGCACCATTCCTTCATTCGACTCCAGAGCCATAAAATATAACCACAGAAGATATAATAACATATAACGCAGGAATGTCCCGACAAAAAGCTCGATTAAGTTGAAGGCTGGAATGGTTGTAAAGTATGAATCGAGTACAATCGCAAAACAACTACATAAACAATCGATTACAGTGAGTACTGTGGCCAACATCGATAGTCCAACTTCCAACTATCCTCGCCGCCACCATTAACTGCAGAGTTTATGTAACTGCTATATTATTCTGTGACAGAGTGCTAAAGTTAATCGCAATCCTCGTATCTCTATAAATAGACATGTCTGACTTCGCAGACATCTCATCACACACCCCACTATCCGAACATCCTATATCCTTTTCCATTACAGCAAATTTTCCCTCTTAACTACCCACCATAAAGACCATTTTACAAGGCTCCGCGACGAGTAGTGAATGCAAAATTGAAGCTGCAGCGTTAGATGCTTGATTAACGATCTTGAATTACATGCGGTAGAGAATAAGGTCGGTTCTCTGTTGTGGCGGAGGTCAGCGCTCCGGTATAGGCAGAGTTAGGTCGGCAAAATGAAGCGAGGTTTATAGTACTCCTTATAGTACTATCGTAGTATCGTGTGCAAGTGTGCGTGAGACGCCGCGCGTCTGTAGTGCACTGCAGAACGATGCAGTCATAGCGTACAATACCGGTGAGCTGGTTCATTTTATGGATGCATACTTAGTTGTAGTGGTTCGCCTCGAACTGAGATCTCGCGAGCCTCCCAAAAAACCAAAAAAAATATTATTATCTTTGACTAATAAAATAGTAATGAAATGTACAACCAACTAACTTCACTTAAAGTTTCATATTCAGACTTCCTTATACTTATTTGTATCAATAACACGAATACCAAATTTCAGCACTGTGGGGTCACTGGTGTACCCTGTGAATTTCGTCAAAGTTCAGTTTTTATTATGACTTATAACTCAAAAACTACAAGGATTAAACTAAAAATAAAACGGGTTCAAAATGTACTAATGAAGACCTTTCATTAAACGTCCCATTTGATCGAATAGTCTCATTTTGATTTTTTTTTTTTACCCCTCTTGAACCTCAATATATCAACAACCTCGCAACATTTTCAGCTCATTTAGTCACACCAGGATTGTGCCAACACTACTTACCTATATATCAAATATCAACGCTTCGAAAGTTATCCTTGGACAAACAAACTTAACATACATATATAGTGTTACGCCGAGGCTGTTAAACAATGAGTAATAATCGAACCTTCTCGAACGCTTTTGTCTTGCTGTGTTATTGTTGCTATTGTTTGTGGTTTCGCAGAATGGGGAGTGGCCATTGTGTCGAGGGACCGACCCTTTCCTGGAAGGATCGACATCGTTCTCGAACAATCGAAAAGTGTGCGATATAAATAGGCCGGAGAGATGGCCGGACAGTCAGTCTCAGTCAGTCTCAGTGAGTGAGTCTCAGCGAGGCCCTGGAGGACTGACGTGGAGAAGGGTCTCGCGTGAACAGTAGTTGCTCGCGAGTCAGTCTGGATTTAGCTATACGTGCGAACATTTCGGTGACTTTAAGTGGTGCACCAGCGGTGTGAAGTGGTGTGTTGTGATTACGTGTGACCAAGTTCGTGTATTCATCGTTTAGTGCTGAATAAAAGTGTTATTTTGGTTAAATCGATTCCCATTATTTTATCCCGAACCCTCAGCTCGTAACAATTTGGTGTCAGAAGTGGGATAAAATAATTCCGGTTCTACCAATGGATAACGTGGACGGTGTCAGGACGAGAGGTCAACGACAACAGGAAATGGATGAAGTTCGGCAGAGTTCTCAGCCGATGGAGATGGAATCAGCCGCCACTGAACCATTTGGAGCTTAATCATCATCATCCGTGGGCCAAGCTCCTGTGACAGGCGATCTTGCTGCTATTATGGCCATGCTTTGTCGTCAACAAGAAGAGCAGCGACGTTGGCAGGAAGAACAGCGACGTCAGGAAGAAGAGCAGGCTCGGTTGCAGGAAGAACAGCGACGTCAGGATAAGGAAGAGCAGCGTCGTGAGCAAGAAGAGCAGGCTCGGTTGCAGGCAGAACAGTGACGTCAGGATAAGGAAGAGCAGCGTCGTCAGCAAGAAGAGCAGGCTTGGTTGCAGGAGGAAGAACGCCGTCAGCATAAAGAAGAGAAGCGTCGTCAGCAGGAAGAGCAGGCTCGGTTGCAGAAGGAACAGCGACGTGAACAGGTGGAGCAGACTCGGTTGCAAGAGGAACAGCGACGTCAGGATAAAGAAGAGCAGCGTCGTCAACAGGAAGATCAGCGACGTTGGCCATAAGAGCGTGCTCGACTGATGAGGGAATCGTTCGGTTCATCTGGAAAGGAATTCCAGGAAGTGAAAGAACAGATAGAAATCATGAGAGCCGTGTTTTGGAGGCTGGAATTGGGATCGCTGATGAGAAAGGGACTCTGGGTGTCCTGAAGTACTGGAGACGGCAATGTGGCTCCTCTAGTTGCTACATCTTCAGCGCGAGGTGCGCCTAAATTTGTTTGTGTTGATCGGCTGCCGCGATATGGGGCTAAGAATGCTCGGGACGAGCATGTTTTAGGAGGGGGCAGTGTTACGCCGAGGCTGTTAAACAATGAGTAATAATCGAACCTTCTCGAACGCTTTTGTCTTGCTGTGTTATTGTTGCTATTGTTTGTGGTTTCGCAGAATGGGGAGTGGCCATTGTGTCGAGGGACCGACCCTTTCCTGGAAGGATCGACATCGTTCTCGAACAATCGAAATGTGTGCGATATAAATAGGCCGGAGAGATGGCCGGACAGTCAGTCTCAGTCAGTCTCAGTGAGTGAGTCTCAGCGAGGCCCTGGAGGACTGACGTGGAGAAGGGTCTCGCGTGAACAGTAGTTGCTCGCGAGTCAGTCTGGATTTAGCTATACGTGCGAACATTTCGGTGACTTTAAGTGGTGCACCAGCGGTGTGAAGTGGTGTGTTGTGATTACGTGTGACCAAGTTCGTGTATTCATCGTTTAGTGCTGAATAAAAGTGTTATTTTGGTTAAATCGATTCCCATTATTTTATCCCGAACCCTCAGCTCGTAACAATACATACATACAACGCCGATTTGTCAAAGTTGATTTGGAGATCTCGCTTCGCTTGATCAACTATACAGATAGACCATATACCATCGTAGACTGCATCATCGCTTACCATCAGGCGAGATAGTGGTCAAACGCTAGCCAAATAATTTATAAAAAAAAAAAAGATATGTCAATAATCTTCTAAGCAACAAAGTTATCTGCCGAATTAAATAAAAGGCGCGTACTGAATCATACAAACTTAGCACAAGTGTCCTCGCTGGAACAATAACTGATTAGACAAAGATATTCACAATTCCACACTTGCGTAAATTTGCGATGACGCACATTGCGTCCACGGTACTCGGCTAACCTTGAACGCTGGAATGTTATAGCGCGTAGATTTTTACCTTTTAACATATCGCAGACAAATTCAAATTCATAATCATTTATATACATGGAGGACACGTCGGCCGCATATCGAAAGAATTATGGGCAAAATTCACCACCGAGTGGATCCCAAAAGACAGAAAACGACCACGTGGCAGACCGCGACGCCGATGAAAAGACGAACTCGACTCGTATATGGAAGACTGGACTACACACGTGCATGATAGAGTGAAGTGGAAGGAAGGAAGGGAGGCCTTTACCCTGCAGTGGGGCAGTACAGGCTCCAAATAATAATAATTATATAGTATAATATTCTCCCAAAGCTTTCATAGATCTGATTCTAGCATAATGCTTTTTCTTGTTATTCTAACTTCTCCTTCTCACGTGCCAATGCACAAACCTAAACTACGAATAGTGTTTTACCACATCTATAATAGCGTTGGGTGTGGCCTTGTTAAGGTCATCCCTTATGCAGGTGGTAGGACACATGATAACCGAGCATGTCTGACATGGCCTAAATGGGAGCTCCGTCGCATTCAGTCAGGTCAGTCAGCCACTCATACCCTATTTGCAGAGGTTTTGTCTGCAGCGGCTGACTTGGGCCCAGAGTTGATCGACTTGCAGACTGGCCACGGCAGATCATGTCCTGGGGTTATAACAAAAAAAACGAGTTGTGCTTTAGACTACACGACTGAAGTAAAACTATCTCCCTCTCAACTTCTGTCGTTTCAACAACGTCACGCATTCACCAGCTTACTCCCCAAGACAAGCGTGCGTAAAGAAGTTTTACTTCAATAAATAGAGGTTAATAATGTTAAACGAAGGAATAACCACACAATCGCATATAACACGTTTGTTCCGCGGAGGGGCAGAAACCTCAACTTGCATTCTGAGCCGTCTTTTGGTTATATCACTTCCATCACAATCTAATACGTTCTTATTGGTCTAGTGATCGTCTCTAACTTACTTAAAAAACGTTTCCGAGATCCCTTCCAACTGTCCCATTCACGCTCGTTTTTCGAACGATTTGTAAAAGTGATCCAGCTGTTCTCCCCACACTGTGCCTCAGCTGTGCATGTGTGCATTGCAGCGTAGCGTATACTCTATGAATGGAGATTGTATTTATGTTGTTCCCGTCTGAGGTCGTAGTGCGGTTTTATCGATTTTTCCCCCGCATTCCGTTTAGCTCCATGTCGGATGTGTTGGCGGGAAATTGTGCTGCGCGTTACTGTCAGTTTGGCCGCGTTGCATTTTTTTCTATTACAAAATTTGTAACCTTATTTTGAAATTAGTGGACATTTATATAGGCACTAGTTGTATTTGAAAATGCTAAGACTGCCTTTCCACCAGAGATGGTAAGCTAAGGACGTGTGTCGCAGAACCCAGCTATTCTATTTAAGGTTTTTTCCTTGTTTACCGCATATCCTCGCACGTGGCTGGTAGAAAGCCACCCAAAAGCCTAGGCATGAGGACTGTGCTGAAGTGTTGATAATTTGACAGCTGCTAATGCAAATACTGGCAATCAATGTTTATGACCTCGGTTCAGGTTAACATTAGTTAAGTTCTTGCATAAATAAATAGATCATGTATGGATAAATGAAAAATATTTAACTATTATCTATCTAATCTACTTACAAGAATGATGGTAGTTTTTGCGCTGTATAAATTTAATATGTACGCGTCGAATTGAGAACTCATTTATTTGAAGTCTGTTAAACAGAAAACCTGTCATAAGAATACGGAGTAAAATCTTTTAGATTTGAATACTTAATCATTTTACAAAAAAATGTGTAAATAAATAAAGGGTTGTAATTTTAACCGATGGAGCTGAAATATGGAATACATAATATAACTTCGGCGACAATGCAATAATATGGAGGTGGTTTCATGATGGAGACGGATGCTAGACAACGGAACTTCTGAATGGAGTTGGGCTACTTGTATTTGGGCTCATTTGAATCTGCTTACGGTTCAGAATTTTATGTATATTTATAGCATCTTATGAGAAAGTAATTATTCAATAAAAATCTTGTATGTTTGATATTAAAAAAAAAACTCTGTTTAAAGGACCTAGCTTTTAATTATCAAGTTATCGCTATATGCTTCTGATATAAATGTGAAACAGTAAAATAAACATAAAATACGATATTATTTTATATAAAAATATTAATTTTGTTTTTTCAGGTAATCCTGCGAGTGTAACCGACCACTTGCGACAACGGTAAGCTATTTATTGTACTAAATTAATCCACCATCTGATCCACTACCAAATCTATCGCACTAAGGATAAGGAAGTAAACGTTGCTAATCCGTAGGTACCTCATCATCATTATCCACAGCCTGACTTCACCCATTGTTGCGAACCTGCGCTAGTCTCACCCACTGACGGCCCGCGACCTGTACGATGTCGTCCACCCATCTCGCTGCCGGACATCCTACCCTTCTATACCCGCTCCTCGGCCACCATTCAGTCTTTGCCCTGCTCCATCTGTCATCACCACGTCTAGCCAAGTGTCCCGCCCGAAACCATTTGAGTTCCATAATTCGAATCCCAACGTCATGAACCTTCGTTCGTCTACGTAGGTACTAGGTATCTATTCAATTTCATATATCCGTTTACTTTACTGTCGGAACCGTTTGGAGCCAACTATTTCTATGCGCAACCCTAAAAATTAAAAAAAAAATCTTCCGTCAGATGCTTGCGCCTACTTAGGCTTGCGCAAAATTGTTGACACGTGGGATTCATAAGTGACACAAACTTAGGGAGGCTTATAACACAGTTCTATACCCAGCAGTGGGTGATGTCAAGCTGAGGATGATGATGACAAAGGCAGAGTATCATAACTTATCTCAGTAGAGATATTCCAATTGAAGCTTAAGTTGCTATGCCGTTGCATTGCATCCCACTCCGTGCGTCGATTTGGAGCTGACTCGCAAAAAGACGTTTCAAAATTTTTGTAACGAAACTCATTGGCGTAAAGAAGTAGTAGGGCGTACAATTTAAAACTGGAAGATAAATGAATCAATGAAAATTCTATATTGCACAAAATAAATTAATCTGTACCTATGTAAAGATTGAACTGAATGCTAGAAAGCATTCTCTTCCAGTTTACTTTTGTAGAATGTGGAAAAACAGTCTTTGGCAGAAGTACTGTATATAAAACGTAGAGGGCGAAGTTTAAAAAATTATAAGATACATTAATGTAAGTTGTAACCATGAAAATCTCTACCATGTTGATGGAAACTTCCATTCAACTCTATACGACATAAATCTTCATTTACCCGCCGTAATCAGACAATGAGCTCTTCCGCACCGCACGCGATTATCGATAACAGTCGATAATATTATCGATATGGTCCCCGCCCTACGGTTTATCGATAGATAAATGGGGCCGCACGGTAGCTTCGATTTAAATTGCGATATCATTTTATTACTTCATATTAACTAGCGATATGCGATACCTGCTGCAAACTTTACGTTTATTTTGTACTTTTATAGCTTTTAATAGGTCAGTTCATGTTCATTATGTTGTTTAATTGACTTTTACATCCTAAAGATATTCCTATAAAATAATATCGGTTATTCTTTGTCCACAATTAACCTTATAATTTATCAAATCAAATTATACCTAATATTTACTGTCATCATATTTTTTTTCAATTCGAACCAAAACGAGTAGAGCTACCCTTCTTTTTGCCATCTTCCTCTGGCATGTATACATACTACACACCCTCAAGCACTACACACCAACACACACTACACCCACTACCTATCCACGATCACACCCACACACACACACACACACACACACACACACACACACACGCGCGCGCGCACACACACACCACACTAGTTTGGTTTTCGCTGTGTAAAGAGTTTTTTGAACCTGACATCGAAGATGTATTTTTCTTTTATCTATAACCATTTTATCTCCCGTTTTTATACGGGTATGTTTTGTGTCTGCCGCTCACCACAATAGTTCCTTATTCCAACAGCTATCTTCAGTTTAACGTCCCTCGTGCATGCAGGAGGATTAAGATAATCTTGGTTCTCAGACACATACATCAAAACCATCCTATTTCTATAAAATAAACACTACATTCCTATTCGGCTACGAATGCAAACTCCCAATTCGTACATCAACAAATACACTTACCGATTTTAAAACTGTTTGTTTTGAGGCAAAAAGAGCTAAACATATTTTCAACTGTTGAGTTACAAACGCACATATTGCAAAAGTTTATCCGGAAGCCGATAGCTTTGCACCGGTCGACTTTCCTCTCGGCTTTTTCATATTTTGTTCTGCAGGGGTGGAATTTCAACGAGATTCAGCTTTGAAGCGTTCATTCTGTGAGATAAATCTATTCAGACCCAGATAAACTACCTTTTTTTGTTGAATTACTATTCACGTCACGTCATGTGTCATGTGATTGAGTATTGTCTTTTCCACGGAAAGGTTGCCTGAAAGAGATAGTTTTTAGCGATAAGACCGCACATTATTTTTTCAACAGATTTTTTTTCTACTTGTTGCAATGCTGTGTCCTTTCTGTTTTGAAATTCTTTTAGCCCTGTGCGTCTCATTGAATGAACATAGCTTAGTTAAAGTTTCATCATTGTCGAGCTAACACAGTATTCAGACTACAATACCAATACAAATACAAGATACATTATGAGAGGCAAAACTTGGGGGCCTTAAGTTAAATATAAATTTCCATGTGGTCACACACTACCTATAAATACATAAAAACAAAACATAACTGTACAAATGTCTGTTTTGATCGTTGAACTGGACTATTGCAATAATAGACCCGCTGGTATAGCCGTGCTCAACATACTCTCTACACTTATTGGAGTCAAGTATGTATGTACTTCTTTCCTTAGTTCTCCATAAAAGTAGCCCTCGTCCAGATCTTTATACATAGTTTGTTTGTTTTAATTCTATATTGCACAAAAAAGAAAAATGTACAAATGGAGGACTTAATGCTAAAAGCATTTTCTACCAGTCAGCCGTGACAGGTAAAAAAACTTAGGCTGGCGTGCTTAACTAGGTACTAACAAAAAAAAAATACAAATAGAAATAAAAAACTACTAACTACCTAATTGCCTAAATAAATATAATAATACCTACTCACAAATACAATATAATTATAAAAAATAATAAAATACACAAATATAACACATAAACAGATAACATATATTCATATATATATTATTAAATAAATCTAATAACAAATAATAAATAAAGTTATACGGAAAGCTCAAGTGGAATTAGAATTTAAATGGTGACTATGGACAGAACGTTTAAAAGCTGGTTTTGATGACATTTTTCTAGTACTGAAGGGAAGAGATTTGTATAAGCCCACTGCCTTAACAAGTTGTAGTAGTGCCTTAATCGTGGCTCTGAAAACGGATTTGTGACTGATGGTGGACCCACAACCTTGATCCTATCTAACCTCGTCCCTTAATAGGATGCCGCGATATTTCAGAAAAATAATTATCTTTTTTTTGAATTATTAAACATGTAGACGCAATTTTGGGTTCGGCAAGCTAGACGACATTCTTAAGTCACCTAAAACTCCACAGTGTCTCAAGACCCGCTTAATCGACCAATGTTTTCTGCCCACCATGTCCTATGGTGCCGAGCCATGGACGCTCTCGCAGGAGGCTGTGTACAGGTTAAGAGTTAATGGAGCGTACCATGCTCGGCATCAGACTGTTAGATCAAGTTCCAAACGTCGAGATTCGTAGACGAACAAACGTTCATGACGTTGGAAATCAAGTTATGGAACACAGACACTTGGCTAGACGTAGAGATGACAGATGGAGCAGGGCAGCGACTGAATGGTGGCCGAGGAGCGGATATATAAGGGTAGGATGTCCGGCATCGAGATGGGTAGACGACGTCGTAAAGGTCGCAGGCCGTCAGTGGGTGGTACAAACTTGGGGAGGCCTATACCCAACAATGGATGAAGTGAGGCTGTGGATGATGAAACATTTTGACACAAGCTGACTGGCCTCCCGATGTTAAATTGTCACATTCGTCTATAAACTCCTGGAGGACTCGAGTTACTGCAGTCGCGTTGCATAAAATTTAATGCCTTATTAACACCTCTCTTGAAGGCGTTCATGTTGAAGCCCATCGGGAAAACCTCCTAATCCGATATCTCATCCGGGAATAAGATGTGATTTTCAAATGCAGCTGCAGACAAAGTCAGACATAAAAGCTAGTATAACAACTTGCGTCATACAACACACACAAGTTTAATGTGTCCATAAGCATTGTCGATTTGTTCAGGTGAGCGGTTGCCATGGCGCTCCATCCATTGTTCCTTCGTTCATACACTAGTGTTCATAGTCTGATGTGTGTCAATAGGTCAGTCTGTTGGTTCATTAAGATTTTAATTGTGTGTGACGTCAATTATGTGCCCTTGAAAAATCTAAACCAGTCTCCACCTGTTCTGTTTTATTGTGAAATAATTCATATTAGTGATTTTACAATCATTCGTGTTATTATTATAAATACGGGATTTATCACGTACCGTTTTATCGGTGTTTCAACCGACAATGTTTCGGTTCAATCCGTGCGACGCGAGACGTTATTCGGAGCGGATCGCACTCACCATGATGAAGGTTCACGGATTGAACCGAAACATTGTCGGTCGAAACACCTATAAGACGGTACGTGATAAATGCCGTATTTATAATAATGATTGAAATAAATCATGAAAGTTTTCTAAGTAAAATCATGAATGTCTTTTCGTATCTGTCCAAAGAATTATCATCTTGAATTGTCAAATGTTAATTCATCAATGGTTAAAAATTGTGTTTTTCTATTACTAAGTAAAGTAAGTAAACTGGATGAGAAGAGCCGAAGACCGGGCTCAGTGGCGCGTATTGGGAGAGGCCTATGTCCAGCAGTGGACTAATGTGGGCTGATGATGATGATGATGATGATTACTAAGTAAATTCTTTTTTAGTTTATATAAAATTTTGTATTTGTTTGTGTATCTATCTTTAAAGAATTTTCATTAATTTATTCATCTACTGCATGCCACCTTAGCTATATAGAGACATGTACATGACATGAAGAGATATTAATAACGATACCATGACTCTTCAAATCACTAGAGAAGAATGATTGAAAATCAACACTAAGAACGGAATAAAGCGTCTATTGAGAATAAAAGCATAAAAGTTGGAATATAATAAACATCTTTATTCAAACGCAAGAAACAACCACCCCTTCTCCTTTCTCTAATAACGAACTCAATTAAATTGTTGACGCAAAAACGTAGAGTCACGCAAACATATTTTTCAGAGACGCCCCTGCACTCAATAACGATGAGGCGACAAAAGCCATTATAAATAATCTGAGAACCATTCATACAGTTGATAATGAAATGCTGTATGCAGTACTTCTCAAATTGTTCGTATTAGAGTGTGACGGTTTTCTGTAATAAATCTGTAAAGGGGTGCCGAAGATTAATATGCGGGCAATGAGTAAGCTTTCCAAGTTTTTGGATCCATAGGCCTACAGTGTGGCCACTGACCACAGATATGGAGAGTTTTGAATGCTTCTGGTAACAACGTCGTCACCGATGTTTTCTTGTTTGGTATATCATAAATTCACGATTTCTCCAAAATTATACAGATTTTTTCAAACTATTTACAATATAATGTAGTAACTGTAAATTCGCCAGAAAGCAACCCCATATCTAAAGTTGCTAGACTATCGGTATCTAATAATATCGTGACCTAATTCAACGGTTTCTCGGTTCAGAAAGCAAAACAAAGAATCACTGTAGAGCCGTAGGCATACTTTCGCATAGCAAAATAATTCGGTTATCAGAATACGTCAGCGGCGACGTTATCAATCAGAGTTTCGTATGTCCTCGATTTCACCCACGCCCTACGTTAATCTTTACTATTACCCCGTTTCTTAATCCTCCGCCAATTTAAAGAGGTCTTTCAGTGAACAAGTTTCTTTAAAAAATAGAGTTCTATGTAATTTTGCGGATGCGTCCATTTTGTTCAGATATTTGTTAGTTCGCGACGCATTCGCAGACAGGGTTTTTCTTTCCTGGTTTGTGTGAAATATTGCCAAGAGCATATACATTTTCGCTGATTGCGAACGTACCCCACTCGACTTCTATACAAACTTCTGGCCTCATTAATTTCAGGGTATAAGGAAAGGAATTATAAGAAGTAGATTTTTATCAACGGTTAATATGATGAAATTCTTCAAAACTCGTGTCTAGTTTCCTGGGAAGAAAGTTATCAGATCCTCGATCGCGGTAACGGTAGCGGTTTACATACAATAGCGATAATTATGCGGTATAAATTAGCAGTATAAAATTATTGTCTGAACGAAGGATTAATTTGGGAACCTTCAATTAAACAGACCAAAATTCCTAATTTTCAGGACATTTTAGGGTTATTGGTTAAGTTGATAGTTACTTATTAATTCTGGTATGGCAACCTTGCTTCTCTAACGAGAGGCGGTGTGGCGTTGACTGGCCAGCCATTACTTTTATTATTATACTATACAGACATACCATATAATTCGACTTAAAAATAACAAGCTCTGACACTGTTCGCCGACAATCGGACTGTTTAATTACGATTTTATCTTCGCTAATTGTTCTTTATAGTCCTGTTAGATATAGCATTCAAATATTTTAGACTTATTATTACGATGTAATGTTTGAATTATGTATCTTTGTATTCTATAATCGGCTGTCTAAAGTCTAGACTGTTGAATAAATTGCGCAAATTATTAATTTGGTGTTTTGGCACCGTCTTTTTTTGATCGCTTTACTGATTCTTGGTTCTATGTAACTTCTTTTCCTATATGTCAACTATTTCATCCATCTATTGGTCTACCCCTTGGTCTGTCCTTTGCATTATGTGTTTTACTTTAATTCTGGTTTCTCTTGTTGTTACAGATCCACGGCGAATCGTCCGATGCAGAATTTGATTTAACAGGAGCAAAATCTAGGTCCACTAATAACAATTAGGCTCTTCGTGTTACAATTATAACATTAAGTACTTTAACTTATATATCTCCTAGGAAGATCTGGAATATAATATAATTTGCAGTCGACATTTATCACTGAAACTTTTAAATAAACCTGTAATCCCATCTAGTAGTATCGTGATAATGCTGAACAGCAATTTCGTTTGTTCGTAGGATGGATTTGTAACGCCTTGTAGTCTAATTATATACCATATTACATGAATTTTACCATCGGTCATGGTAAGGTTGTGGAGGAAATTGCAAAAATGATCCTCTAGTTCATAAGTTCTATGACTACCAATTAATGTGATCTCTTTAACGTTTTTCCGGTTTCCTTCCCGGCTCGTTCGCGCATTTGTCTAGTTTAATTTTAAGTTTTTGTTTGTGTCGTCCGTTAATGTTTTAAATTTTAATGACTAACAATTACTAAAATTTCTAAAGCATGACTATTGTTATATTTTATAAATCTCAACTCGCGCGTGTGCATGACGTTTTTAACTCGTTTTTAATTTAATATTTCTATGTTGTGTTAAATTATGATGTTCAATTAGACATACAATTCATGACATGTTATTATTTTATGTTCTTTGATTTATTTTTATTGATTTTAATAATGCTAATTTTTACTTCAACTATATGTGAATATAATTAGGAGAGATCAAATTTAATATTGTCGTACGCCCTGCTGGATAAAACTTGATTTTAGGTTTTTAAATACACCACAACTTAATTTCGAGTTTTGGTTATGCATGGCAATTACCCGGTGATTGCTTTCCTAGTTTTTTTAAGATGAAAATTTTGATTATGCAATCTGTAATAATTTTAATAAATTTTAAATAGAGGTCAATAAACGTTTAAGCATGATTATGTTATTTTATTTAGTTCCCATGTACTCATTTAGGTAGATAGGTGTTCCCACAGTAGCTGCGTGTCTTATGCATTGAATGGCTCGTTTGGAGGACATAAAGTCATTTTTCAATTAATGCAATGTCATCAGGACGTGCTGACCTCTACTCGGGGCAGCTAAGTAATTTGATAAACCTTGCCAAGTGATAATGTGCTTTATATTCATCTCATTAACTGTTAATCGCGAATTCTCCGTCGATAAGTAATATGTACGCAGCAAATTTGTACAGTTGGACTTATTATATTAAAACAGTTCCTACAGGTAGTCGAATAATGAGGAAAGGTTAAAGAGGTCGACAGACGATGATATCGCTAAGCAAAATAATTGCTACAATTTTAAATATGTTTTACTAGGTCAGGTACTCGTAGCCTCGTAGCTCGTAGGTATGCTTTTGAATTTCGTTGACATCATCGTCTGCCTATTGAAGTGACATTTTACCAGGTATTTCAAGGACAGGATTTACCAACATTCTTTTATGGTGGTAAATAAATACTTTTATTTAAGTTAGGAGTAAGAAAGTAGCCAATCAGTAAGTATTTGTAAATAGACCATATTTTCCCTGACTTTGTGCAGACTTATACAGAAAAATTAGAGTTTTGTAGCAGGTTTAGAGAATCTGGACCTGTATATCTTTCTTAAATAGGTATTCTTTATTTTTGTGATCGCAGGAAGTCTGAAGACAGAATAATTTCAATATAATCGAAACATTGTTCGAGGAAGTCCTATGCCCCCTTTATTCCCACTTCATTATTTTCCCGCATTATTATGACCTTTTTGTCATGCTGCAACACACACACACACACAGAGTTTTGTTTTGTTTAATTTAATTGTTTTTGTTATATCTTTGAAAATTATTTGCTTGTAAATGTGTCCTTTTTGGAAATATGTGTGCTTGTGGTTGCAAATAAATGTTTTATATATCTATCATCCATGGCTTAATAAATAAGCATTAATTGTTATGCAATAGGTGCGGTTCCGATTTCCGTTGTTAGGAGTCAATCGTCTAGTCACCCGCTAAAAACTCGCCGGTTTAGGCGATATAACGATATCCAGATTTTTTTAATGTTTGTTCGTCAACTCGCCTGATCAAATCTGGCTTAGAATTTATGCCATAATGAACGTCAAGTATCTTCAGCGACAAAAGTGTGAATTTAAAACTGCGCTACCTACGAAATGATTGCTGTATTTTTTCTAATGAATTGCTCCATGAAAAAGTTTGTTTATACCAATTTAAAAAATCCTATAAGCATTTATAATGTTAAAAAACACGTAACGAACTATTACCTACTATACTGTAGTTCGTTAATATAAGTTTATGCATAATTTTCGAACAAATCCTAGTCTTTCATTCATTTCTCTACAAATCGCTATCTCGTTTCATCGGGCGAGCTTTAAGCAGGCGACTTGAGGATTACCCCGTTGTAAGGCAAATATTTGTAATGGTTTTACTTATAGTTTGTTATGCAGGTAATTCTAGTGCGGAGTCACAACTATGTAAGTAACTTTCGATTGTGAAAAATATATGTCTGATACCCATTGTTTATAAAATATCGTATGAAATATTCACATTTGTAAAGATATCATCTTCTAAGTGAGAGTTAATAAAGAAATTCCAATTATCCAACAATTTTAACGAACAGAGTAATGAATGGAACGAAGCGAATGGGAACGCGCGTGATATGACGGTGTGTGCAAGTCTTATCAGATGGGAAGAGACTTATCTTTTTTGATTCAGCCGTTGTATTTTGATGACATTTATTATTTTTTTTATTCTAACATGACCTTTACAAAAAGTAAAACGTGGTAAAAGTAACCTTAAAAACGTAAAATTGTATTGTTATACTAGCTGTTGCCCGCGACTTCGTACGCGTTACACTGCTAAATGTGAAGGTAACCTAGAAATAAAGTTAAACTCGCTGTTGCAACTTGACTGGACAGCCTATTTTTATCCCATGGGAACTGATTTATGGTATAAAAGGTCTGTGTGGTAAGCGAGGTTATAGGTAATCTACGTATATACCAAATTTCATCGTAATCGGTTCCGCCGTTACAACGTGATTGAGTAACAAACAAATAAATAAACAAACATACAAACTTTCACATTTATAATATTAGTATGATCAGTAAATTATATTTGGCACAATTTTTCTCTTAAAACCACAGACCCAGTGAAGCTTGAACGCTTTCTTCTCATTACATAAAGTTCAAGTTACGCCTCAGCAGATCACAAGTTTGGAATTTCGGCGAAACTGGTGATTCGAACCAGTTTATTGTGAGTTTACAGATTCGCGGGTGACGTGACGGGCCGCAACTCTGCAAATGCGTCCGTGCATCTGCATACTTAATTTATTTATTGGATTTCCAATTAATACTTAGATTAAAATTAAATATGTACATAGACGCGCTCCCTGTGCTCACTCTGTGAAGGCAACCACAGCTAACGCAGGTAAACATCACACAATTAATTAAAAACAGTGTAAACGTAGCAATAAGCAACTTCAACATAGTTACAGAAAGTAACTCATGTGTAAAAGCAGCTTTATTACCTACTTTTGTCTGAGGGGATTCTGAGGAACTGATAAGTTCACGGAGATCCGATAGGGGATTAGGCTAGGGGAGCCTGGTGGCCGAACCCATTGCAAACCCAACGCCTCTGTGAACGGTACGCATCACATGGTGAATTTTGTCGATGGAACAAATGGTTGCATGATCTACATTTATTTGTTTTAGGTCAGGGTGTATATATATTACTAGCTGACCAACCCGCAGCTTCGCACGCGTATTTCTTCAATAAAAACATTACCATCCTTCTGCGCAGTTGGGTAAAAAGTAGCCTATGTTACTCCGGGATAATGTAGCATTCTAAAGGTGAAAGAATTTTTTAAATCGGACCAGTAGTTTTTGAGTTTATTCGTTACAAACATACCTACAAAATAACAAATCTTTATTCCTTTTAATATTAGAACAGATAAGTATTTAAAAAAAACGTATATAAGTATTATATCAGCTATACTATATGGTTCATTTAATATAAATAATGCTGGACATTTCACTCAGGCCCTGACTTAGACCCAAACTAAGCAAAAATTATGGAATTAATAAAAATCTTAGGAAGAAACGAGTGTGGTTTGGTCGGAAGTGTTGGACGTGAATATGATCGATACTTTGACATTCTGCGTGCGTGCAGAAAGCCGGTAAATAAAAGTAGTCGCGCAAGTGGCTTTCATACTTACGAAATTTGGCGTCTTAATTGGGTTGTTCTGTCTCAGAATTTAAGGTAAGTCGTCTACAAAAACATGCGCTAGTGAACTATTATTTTTTGAAGTAAAACTTTACGCACGCTTGCCTTGGGGAGTAAGCTAGTGAATGCGTGACGAGAGCGTTACGAAAAGTGTGATCGGGGGAGGCGAATGAAAGTTGAGAGGGAGATATTAAAGAAATTTTACTTCAGTCGTGTGGTCTAAAACACTCGTTTTTTTATAGCGTTAAGGTGGCAAACAATTAGGTCCCTTAGTGGTAAGCGACAAATCAATGTTGCCTTTTTAAGGTTCCAGATCAAAATGGTAAAAACGGAACCCTTATCGTGTGACTTGCTCCGTCTATCCTACCGTTCATCTGACACAGCTAATAATCTCAGGAACAACTGAACCTTGAAATTTGGAATAGTCATGAATAATACTGACCTACAGCAAGTATCAAATTAAAAAAAAATATTTTGATTGCCTAAAGAACCAAAATAGTGGTGGTTAAAATTTCAAAATACGGCTACTAAGTCAAATAACTAGATAGCGGTGCTTAATTAACATAAATAAACCAAGCTAGGTTCGGAACCCTCGATACGTGAGTCCTACTCGTACTTCACCGGTGTTGTTTGTTCTTTAGTTAGTATTTTAATTGTGTTATCCTAACACTTACGGAAAATTCCAAGATTTTAAAACCATCTCAAAAATTTTCAAGCCTAGACGGGACTTGAACCCGCAACTTTCCTCTTGATATTCTTTAGTCCTTCGTAAACAGAGATGAGCTTGAGGTAACATTATCATCATCTAGAAGCCACTTCTCTCCATTGGGTTTGTGAAGCGGGCTTCAGGTAATGGACTCATCAAAAATGTTAGAAAATATATTGTTAAAATATTATAGCCACTTTTTTATAAAAAAATAATGCTTACTTTAAGTAGATAATATATATCAGAAAGTCTGTTACAAGTAGTAAATGAGGAAAGCTATAGTGAGTGAATTTTGTTGCAAAGGTAAAATTTTCGCGAAAACCTACAAGAAACGAAGCAGAACTCAATGTATATAAGTATGCTATCAGTTCTCTGGTTCCCATAATGCAAGCTTTACTTAGTTTGGGGCTAGAAAGCGCTGTGTGAAATGTCCAGCATTATTAATTTACTTCTGGTAGGAGTATATCTTACAGTATGCCACAATCATTTCCAGCATTGCAATGCGGATTTAAATATGACATGTTGTGTCTTAAGATAAACGCGGACAAATATAGGAGTTCAATGTAATTACAGTTTTTCTTACCCATTTACCGACGCGATTGTAACTTTTCATTCCAACAAGTAATTTAATTATTTTTTGCACCGATGACCTTTCCATTTCCAAGCGGGATTTCGAATACGCAAAAAGTTGAAAAATTACTTATTCAGGAAGCATTACTAAATAAAAAAACCCAGTTGCAAGTTTTATACTAGGGACAGTTTTTTTAATATAGATATTATACAAACTAAAGTTGTACATTCGAAAGTAACTCTGTCTCTCTGTCTCTCTGTTTGTTACGTTTTGCACGACTAAACTATTGGACCTATTTCCATTAAATTTGATATATAGTTAGATTGTGACCGGGGTTGAGAAAGGCTACTTTTTACCCTGCACAAAAGGAGGGTAATGTTTTAATGACAAAAACGTGCGAAGCCGCGGGCGAGTCAGCCAGTTATTAGCCAGCATCATAATCTAGCGCAGAGATCTACTCGTAAGTAATATCTATTTAAGTCACTACCTTAAGTTTTTGCTCGTCTGGTCTCACGACCTTAAAGTGTCTGGACTTATGCACCGAGAAAGTAATATGTGCAAATTAACAATTGAATTTTGTTAATATTGACGCAGTAAATACAGTTGCGCGTGCGCAAGACACTACGAATTAGTGTCAGGTCTCTGCTCTCGACTGATATTGGGTTACTCAGTTTAAAAATTTAAGCTGTCAGTTATTATTAGTGGGCAGCGAAATCGCAGTAATGTCAGTTCTTGAGTGTTTACCAAGGTCAGCTTTTGATAATAGCCCTTATGACTGCCACGGTTTTTATAACTTATTAGAATGAGGGGTTTTGTGACCATGTTTTTATAACTGCTAACAGATGGCGTGGCTCTGTCATGCTCTGATTGTCAAAGGAAACTGAATTGTCAATGTCAGTTGCCGGGTCAAAATTATTTTCGAGGAAATTAAAATAAAAAAACAAACATTTGTGTTTGTTTGCTTGACGAAATGAGATTGTTTGAGACAAATTTTGTTATTGTATCTTTTAGATTTTGGGATATAAACCATATTTTTGGCGCATCTCCAGACAGTGCCATCTAGTACGCTAGTTGGAACTAGTTTTTTAGGGTTCCGTACCCAAAGGGTTTTAGGGTTACGGGACCCAATTACTAAGACCCCGCTGTCTGTCTGTCTGTCTGTCCGTCTATCACCAGGCTGTATCTCATGAACCGTGATAGTTGATCGAGAGAAGCGAGATCTCCAAATCAACTTGGGCAAATCGGAGTTGTATGTATGTATGCATGTATGTTTATTTGTCCGAGGATAACTTTCGAAGCGTTTATCCGATCATCGTGTAATTTAGTGTATAGGTAGGTAATGATGGCACAATTTTGGTGTGACTCAATGAGTTAAAAATGTTGGGGGGTCGTTGAGATATTGGGGTTCAAGAGGGGTAAAAAAAATGAAAATGAGACTATTAGGTCAAGTGCGACGTCAAATGAAAGCTCTTCATTAGTACATTTTTACCCCGTTTTTACTTTTAGTAAAGTTTATGTAGTTTTTGAGTTATTAGCCATGATAAAAACTAAACATTGACAAAATTCACAGGGTACACCAGTAACCCCACAGTGCTGTAATTTGGTATGCGTGTAGCTTATGTATCACAAATATAGGCAAAAGTCTGAAATCTAGAATAACTGCAATTTGTACCCCAAAAAAGGATAACCAATTAACATGAACTCCTGTCACTTGTAATTTGAATGAAACTGTAGGTCAAGTTGTTTGGTTTTTATTTCGTGGCACTATTTTGATAGTCAAAGATTACGAATAATATTTTTTTTGTTTTTATGGTAGACTCGCGAGACCTCAGTTCGGGGCGAACCACTAGTTAGACAGTTGAAATTTTCACAGATGATGTATTTCTGTTACCATAACAACAAATACTAAAAACAGAATAAAATAAATATTTAAGTGGGGCTCTCATACAACAAACATGATTTTTTTGCTGTTTTTATAGATAATATTTATAGTACGGAACCCTTCTTGCGCGAGTCCGACTTGGCACTTGGCACTCGCACTTGGCCGGTTTTTTCTTTTTAAATCGAAAATGAAAAGCCCTCATTGAAAATCCGACATACTTTTATTTTGTCTAGTCTTGCTCTAAATACCTAGTTATAATCCTAAAACATCAACATAAACTTTACACTGACTTGCAAGTTAATTTGCAAGACATACATCTTAGTGTGTGGTAACGGACTTTGTAATGTAGGTATACATATTAATGCTACTTTTGCTTGTAGTTATATCTTTTAATTGTAATAAAATTGAGGTTAAAGTACAGCATCATTATCATTTACATAGCTCGAAGACTGATGGGCAGAAAGGCAGACCACGAACTTGAAAGCGCAGCGTAGGACCATTCCCAGTAGATGAAAAGACGAACTGATAAAAGTAGCTGGTAGCCGTTGAGTGCAGGCCACTCAAGATTGATTGTTTTGAAAGTCTATGGGGAGGCTTTTGTTCAGCAGTGGACGTCTTGCGGTGATGATGACTCTTATCATTAATGTTGGTAGAGTAAATAGACTACTTCAGTAAAACAGCTTAGATATCTGACCAGTTTCTAATAAACAAAACTAATAAGATTAACTATATTTGACCCGCCGAATATGAGAAAATGAATTTATTTCATAATTTATTTTTGCGTGATATTTTCCAATATTTTAATAGTTGTTCTGTTATTTGGGACGGAGATAAATAGAACAAATCAAAAACTATCAAAATCGGTCCAGCCTTTCTCGAGTTATAAGTGTTCGAACAAACCCAACTTTGTTTTATATATTAAAAGATATTCAAACTAAGTATATAAATACATATATTATACTCGTAGATAAAATCATAACATTAAAAAAGCCATTAAACAAGGTTGAATTAAATAATAAATATCCACATTTCTTTTTCTTAATTTCATTCTGCAGGTGAATTATAAGGTATTTAAGCAATTATAATGATTTGTGTACTACCTACTATCGTAAACAAATACTTTTGATGGTAATGCTAGGAGGAATGTCATTTCAAACAATTTAAAGCTTAAGTCGTAAATACGATAAAAATAGCTTTTGTAACAACATTTTTCAGTTATCTGGTTCCCATAGTACTTTTGCTGTAGCTTTGCTTAGTTTGGAGCTAGGTAGCGCTGTGTGAAATGTCCAACATTATATATTTAAACATTGTTTCGTAAGTTAGTCGTAAGTACGGGTCAGCATATTTATTTAAAAGCATCCTATATAACTAGGTACCTACTCATATTTCAAATTAACTTTAAAGGCTGGCGCCATATTAAAACCATGTCTAAATTAGTTTTATCGAAAACGACGCAGCCTTGACTGGGTTCTTGAAAGTCTAGACGCCAATCCATAGAGTTCCGAGAAGTATCTTTGTATTACCAGGTTCAAACTGTCTGTCTCGCTGAAGGTCGAACTGTTAATCTGAACTCTAAAGGTGAACCCTTAGAATGACTCCAAGTAGAAACAAAGTAATAGGCCATTAAATTGGAGCCAGATACGGCTCCATGTCTGCTCTGTGAGTTTTTGAACCAGGTGGAAGTGAGTGCAGCATAAGAAAACATCAGAGAAACAAAAATATGACGGTTAGTTCGGTGAAAATGTCCATCCGTTTGCTGCATTACTCATGCGCTTGTGTGCATGCCGACGAATGTAAAACATGGCACTCACGCACATATTCGATGTTTTGTGGCCTATGTTTCGAACGGAAAGTTCAAAACGTCTGTTCTATATAAAGTTATTCTAAGGGTGAAACTTAATGTTTGGTTAACTTAATAATTAAATGGTACGTTGAGCAAGACTCTATTCCGATAAGTCTGTAGACATGATTACTAAATGTTTTGAAATGCCGACAATTAGTTTAGACAAAGGTGATATTTGAAGTAACTTGTATCATTAGTGAGTACGAGTCTCAGATCTCGGAGTTTTTGAATTTATATAATACTAGCTTCTGCCTGCGGCTTTGCACACGTGGTTTGTCTAAAAAAGTAGTCTGTTTCAATCCAGGTCCATAATCTATCACCAAATTTCAGTTTGATCACACATGCTTTTTTGGTGTATAAATTGAAGTTATTCTGGATTTCAGACTTTTCCCTATATAAGTGTTACTAAAGCTACACGCATACCAAATTTCAGCACTGTGGGGTTGATGGTGTACCCTGTGAATTTCGTTAAAGTTCAGTTTTTACTATAGCTAATAAATAACATAAAACTACAGGGCTATTAAAAATAAAAATTTGATCAAAATGTACAGATAAAGACCTTTCATTAGATGCCCCACTCAGGACAATCAGGTTGTCTATCTATCTTTTGATTTTTTTTATCCCACTCGAACCCCCATATTTTTAGCTCATTTAGTCGCACCAGGATTGTGCCATTACTACGTAATAATGTATTTGTACCAAATTCATTACTACGTAATAATGTATTTGTACCAAATTTGACGATGATCAAATTAACGCTTCGAAAGTTCTCCTCCGACAAACAAATATACATACATACCACGCCGATTCGCCCATTGATTTGGAGATCTCGCTTCGCTCGATCAATAATGTATGCATTTACGTTATTACATCCTCAAAGCGCTTAACATTGTGAGGAAACCATCCATTAGTAATTAGCAAGGATTAGCAAGCAATGCAGATTAGATTAGAAAATTCTTTATTCCACCAATAAAATAACAGATAGGCGAACTTAATGCTAATTAGCAATCTAACCTTTGTGTAGTGTAGATTAAGAGTTAGTGCCAGAAAAAAAATAGGTAACCAAACTTTAGCTTAGGTAACTTAAAATAAACTTACGAAAATTAATAATAATAATGATACATAAACGAAATAACATAAATGTACCTACATAAAATTGACTCTGAGGCGCAGTAGGCGAGTAGCCGGCTTAGACGCAGGGGGTAGCGGGTTCGATTCCCACTGTGGAACAAATGTTTGCATGATCTACAGATATTTGTTCCGGATCTGGATTTTTTTTATATATTACTAGTATGTATTTACAAAAAAAAGTATATAAGTATTCGATCAGTTATCTGGTTCCCATAGCATAAGCTCTGCTTAGTTTGGGGCTAGATAGCGCTGTGTGAAATGTACAGCATTATTTATTTTAGTTAAAGTTCTCAATTATGTAGGCTTTTTTGAAGAGCGATAAAGTGTTTGTAGAGTCGCAGACAGTGAGTTTTGGTTAACACTAATATTATAAATGCGAAAGTTTGGATGTTTGTTTATTTATTTGTTTGTTTGTTACTCAATCACTTCGTAAGGGCTAAACCGATTTCGATGAAATTTGGTATATACGTAGATTATAACCTGGATTAACACATAGCCTACCTTTTTTGAAGCCGCGGGCGGAAGTTAGTACGTTATTATAAAGTATAACTTACTGAACTTATGTTGAATGATGATGATGATAGTAAATTCGTTTATACTATTTAGGCTTTTCAAATGCTTCTATATCTACGCTAAGATGTAATTTTACCTACTCAACTCTACTTAATAGACGACTTCTTTAACGACTCAACATGCAAATAATTCCGTACAATAATGAATTCACTAACCAATTCAAAACGTAAGGTGGTTCGAATTCTATACAACATACATATGTTTAGACATTTCTCCTGTTCATTTATCTAGTGATTTTTTTTAATGTTATTTGTGGGGAAACAAGCTTACGGCCCACCTGATGGTAAGCGGTCACCGTCGCCTATTGACATCGGCAACACCCGGGGTATTGTCGATGCGTTCCCTGTAGATACATTTTAACATTTTTCTTGAAGCGTGCCATGTCGTAGCCTAACGGAAAAACCTCAGATCAAATCAAAAATTCTTTATTTTTTCTATCATGCTTTACAATAAATGGCGCCTTACTTGCCAAACTAAGTTTGTGAAAACTTGTATCTGGGCAATTAGTGCTCTTCCTTAACAATTCCAAAAATAAATTAAATGAACTAAAAAAACAAATTACATTACATTATGTACATAAATTACCTATCTTTACATAGGAATTAGGATTCACACGATTCCTATTTAAATAAAACTTAGTGGTGTGTGTGTGTGTTTGTGTGTGTTCGTTTATTACCTTAAATAATTATTTTAAAAAGATCCTCGGCTTATACTCATACTCATTTATTTAAACCTTAGGGACACAGTAGAACCCATTGTTTCGTCAATCATAGTACTGAATTAATTAAATGTATTTATCTAAGTGCCTAGTTCTAGTAATACTGGAGGAGCCAGAAACAGACAAGCATTTCGTTTACATTTCATTTACATAGGTATATGCATCTAAATACTGATTAATAAGCATGTAGGTACCGAAGATTATAGCTGCTGTAGAGGGGCATTGTCAAAGAATTGATTTTTTTATATAGGATGTTTCAGTATAGGATAAAACTTTCAGCCAGTTAGTTAACGTATTAAGGTATTAAGTAGGTTAAGGTTAAGGTTAGATGGTAGCTCATTCCACATCTTGCAAGTATGGGATAGAAAAGATCGCGTGAAGCGTGTGGTGCGCGATACCCAATTGCAATGTGCACCGTACGTTTGTATAGGAATCGAACCACCTAAAAATCGCATTACTTCGATTCACCCTTACCTACAGTACAGGGTACATATGAAGTGCTGGACTCTTGACTGGTCAATAAAATCTGACATGTAACATTGTAATACTTTAATCCACTTAGTACTAACGTAATAAAATACTGAATTCTCTTATCTTAGTCTAGTAAAGAGAAACCTTTCGACGCTATTAATGCTAGGCTGGCAGGTCAGTTACTACCACTTCAAACATGGTAAAGCTTAAGTAAGATCACTACCTTATACGATTAATTCATCAATGAATTTCAAAACTAACTGACCCTTGCTAAATTATGTAAAAGTCGCAAAAACTTTCATAATGACGAATGGCCCTGATGCTGCGACACGATCTGCCAACCTTCCAGCTTCCAACTCCATCAAGCGTCAGCGTAAACTCATCGTCAAACTTCATAATTACTTGTAAACCGTTAGAAGGTAAGTTTATATAAATACCTTAAATAAATAATGCTGGACATTTCACACCACGCTATCTAGCCCCAAACTAAGTAAAGCTTGCACTATAGGAACGATAAAACTGATAGAATACTTAAATACTTTGTTTTGTGTAAACACATGCTTATAATGTGTTCCAGTCATGGAACAAATATCTGTAGGTCATGCAAACATTTGTTACGCGGCGGGAATCGAAACCGCAACCTGCGCCACAACCGCTTTTCAGATCTTTTATGAACAACTCAGCACCTACGCCACAAGCGTTATGTCACCATCCTTCATTATATTTAAATATGGAGTCGTAGCACATCAACATAAGCTTAACCCAACGTGCAAACCACTCATCAAACATTGGACAAGCCTGTTGGATAGTGTAGAGATGCTGGCCAAGCATACTCGATCAACCGGTCACAGCAACACAGACATAATAGTTAAATGTCGTAATAATCAACACACCACGCCTTGTTCACACAGTAAACTGCACCAGTTAGTATATGACGTAAGGAAGGTTGGATACTGCTCCACTATCGTCCTGTGTCTGTCTACATTGACTTCTAGGGTTGTCAATACCCCGATTTTAGTTATTCTGTATATTAACTAATGGCGGGTTCCTATATCCGTCGGTAACAGACTACGACTCGTATCTTCATAAAAAAGTGTCAATAGCGTCAAATTTTTGACACGTTTTCAAGGAGAAACGAGTCGTAGCTGGTTACTGACGGATGTAGGAACCCGCCATAAGAGATCGCTTTTAGCGATAAAGCCGCCATTGTACCTATGATAAAAGTGTATTATCTTTTATATGTTTATATCTAATGGTGTGCAATAAAAACATTATCTAATCTAACTCGTTATTGTTAAATTAAATCCACTTTCTGACAACCTCCGTGGTGCGGTGGGCGAATAACCCGCCAACATAAAGAAAATAAAAATAAGGAATAAAGGTAAGTACTATAAAAACTATTAGGTAACCTAATAAACTTAAAAAGCGATTCTTAAACGAAAAATTTCTTCTGAAAATTAAGTTTGTAAACAGGATTTTTTCGGGTTAATGCAGGTCAAATGGGTAAAAGAAGCTATTCCACGATTCTCAAACAATAACCCTGTTATTTTGAACCGCCGACGCAGCAATGGGGTTATAAGTATGACGCCTATGTCTGTGTGTGTCTGTCTGTCTTTGGCATCGTATCTCCCGAACGGATGAACTAATTTGGACGTGGTTATTTTATAGAAAACTACTATGTACTATGCCAGTTTTGACCAACGAAAAAAAAGAAGGGATCGGGGTTTTTAAAATTAAAAATGTATACTTGTTGTCAATGTACTTGTGTATATGGTGTCAAAGTGGCCTAACCACTCGAAGGTTTCACAGTGCAAGATCGCCCTGCAACCTCTGCTTTCCGGATTAAACTTAGTTTTTATCAAATCTTTAAATAAACCATGTTCATGGCTACCCTTAATTAAAGCGCTCCGTTATAGCTTCACTAGTTTTGTTAGATTCAAAGGTTGCCTGGAAAAGATCGCTCTCAGTGATAAGGCCGCTGATTGTATTGCATTTTTAGTTTTAGTTGAGTGTTATATTGTTTCTGTGTAGTAATTACCGCGTAGACTAGACGTAGACTTATCTTATCTTAAAGGTGATGTGGCTTAACTATTGTTATTACCATTATCGACATCTTAACGTCCCTCCGCTCATAAGTTTTCATACCAGAAACACAAACAAACATGTTCTTTTAAATAATAGTGGAATAGTTGAAGATCTTTTTACTTCCGACTTTTATAAAACAGCCCTTACATTAAATAAGATAAAGGGTCACCCTTTCTCTTCCGACAAAAAAATCCCTTAGTCTGTGGGAACCCTACCCCTGGTTGACGGTACACGTATGCTAATCAATCTGGATAGGAATGCACAGGTCAACGACCTCGTGACGTATATGTGACAGTTGCATGTGTTTACAAACAAACTGTTCGTGGAAACCAGGTATTTACGCTTAGCGGACGAATTTACGTTTTACTTTTGAAATATGTAAGCTAAGTATGTAAGCTAAGTAGAACTGTTTTGTGGAATTTAAGTTTCAGCAGAATAATTGAGCTGGCTCAGTTGTAATAGTTTTTTAACCTATTAGTGTTTGTTATATGGTTTCGTAATATGCATTTTTTGATGTATAATATCACGTTGTGTCGACTAAAATTAGTGTATGAATTGTATGTACGATAGGTTTTTATGCAGTAAGGGAATAACGTGAGTTATAATATAGCAAAATAATATAGTGTGCTCTAAGAATGGATTTTCCGAAATTCATCCCCTAAAATGGTTGTTTACATTTGTATGAAAACCCGTAGTCAACTTGAAACTTGACAAAAATATTCTTCAAGATAATTAAGAGCAATGGTATTTTTTTGTTTTTCAAAGATCACATTATTCCTTGGATCTAATAAACGTAAAACTTTCCGTAAATATATATCAAGGTATATATTAAACTTTCCGTAAATATGTATCAAGGTACATATTAAAACAAAGGATATTCATTTTTTCTGATAATAATCACCATATGGGGTTGAAAAGGGACGATGTTGTAGTTAGTATTAAAAAAAATTGGTTTCTGAGCGTATAACTTTGCCTTAATTCTTCTCAAGGTAAATAATGAATCATTTTAGAAAACACGCGCTACCTAGTATTTTGCCTAATATTTATAAGACTTCATGAATTAGACAAGATTAGATTTTTTTTCATGATTGTATTTACACAGATCTACTCGTAGATACACGTAGATAGAAGCTACGAATGTTATGAAGAGTTATTCATTTACACGGTTAGAATCACTCCCACATAAATATTCCGAAGCCAAATGTAAAAAAAAGCATTTGTAAAAAAAAACAGTTTTCCTAAATATAAAAAAATAAAACCAAAACCAAAGAAAATACAATTAATACCCACAGAAAAACTACTCCTTTCTACTCTACTACTCCTAGAACTTTTACTTTCTGCCCCAATGACCGACAAAGAACTAAATTATTTTTAACAATTATATGGTTTTTTTATAGATCTGACTCTGTATTTAACTTTTTATTGGTCGAGCGAAGCGAGATCTCCAAATCAACTTGGGCAAAGTGGCGTTGCATGTATGTATGTAAATATGTAATTTATGTTGTTATGTAGTTGTAATGTTGGTTAATAATGTTTGTTTGTCCGAGGATAACTTTCGAAGCGTTGATCCGATCATCGTGAAATTTAGTATATAGATAGGTTGTGATGGCACAATTTTGGTGTGACGGGGGCTTGTTGAGATATTAGGGTTCAAGAGGTGTAAAAAAACCAAAATGGGACTATCAGATCAAATGAAGATCGGAGATATTTTGTATTTTGATAGTCAAAGATTACAAATAATATATTTTTTTGTTTTTATGGGAGACTCGCGAGATCTCAGTTCGGGGCGAACAACTAGTTAAAGATAAATACGAAGCAGATTTTACCATTGTGCTGTCTGTAAGAATAGAATAGAATAGAATTATTGTGTGTAATTACTGTAAGTCTCGGTTATAACTATAAAATAAAAGTAACTTCTAGTCGGTCTGTTCGAAAACCTTACGCAATGGTAAGTTACTACCCAAACGATCAAGTCATGAATGAAGTAGCGAGCGCTCGCCAACTCTCATCGATCAAGCATTGACTCATGCAACTGCTTTTTATATTCCACGTGGACATAAAAACTACTGGAAATGATTCATAAACGACTGAGATTATAAAAATAGGCACACAATATATTAAGTTAATTTAAAACACATTATACAGACAGACAAAGAGTGTGATGAGGTGTGTAATGAATGAATGAATGAATATTCTTTATGATACATTTTAAGCAACAACAAAAAAGAGAAACAAGTAAATATATAATGGACGGTCATCTTCCTTAAAAAAGCGATCACATCAAATGTATCAAATCTCCTTGTGTCTGTCCTTAGCATCGTAATCTCCAAACGGATCGATCGATTTTAATACATAATATTTTTTTTGTACATTGGTGTAACCAGTTCAAATATCTTGGGGCACAGCAGTTGCCCGCTTAGTACAGGCGCAACGCAAACTGCCGTAATACCTTTTCTTGAACCATTCCTGCCGATTTTCGAGCCTCTATTTTGAGACTAGGAATCAGTTTTTCTAAAACAACTCTTTAATAGCCGTCATCCATAACTTTGAATCCACTTATGTACTTCAAACGACTCATTCTAATGGTCGTTAAAAACCAACTTTAAAAAAATCGGCACTGAAATCTGTTTATTCGTTTCTTAGCTACAGTGCTACACACAAGTCTGGCTTCAGTGTTGTAAAACCTCTATTTTTCTAATGCCTCGCTCTATAAAATCTATAGCCATATTAGCTATTGATTGGAGTTTGGTACATGAATTATGTACTTAAAAACGAGCATTCAAAATCTTGAATAGCCTTTCTAGTAAGTGGACATCTCGGTCCACGAATATGAGATATTTGTTAAATCGTGCGTGTCCATCGTATGTTCTAATTGGCTGTAGATGGATGCGCGTCCTAAACAATGCTCTCAGACGCCATTACTGGCTATTTGTTATTCGGAGGTTTACAGGGTGGCAACCTAAACACTGGCAGTAAATATACATCTGGTATATATACCACACGAATCAATAAAAAAATAAAATTACGAACGTTTTAAAGAACAATGGATAAATTGGAATCAGTTATGTACTGTATGTATGTACTGTATGTATGTAATGTAGTTTAGATACTTTCCTATGATACCTACCTAACTTATTCAACGCGCGACTTGAGAACGAGCTCAGAGCAGTAAGTGTCCATTTTCTCGTACTTGCAAAGAGTAATTTTAGTGGATGCTTTTAACTGATTTAGCATTGAACTTAATTATCGACTGATTCGATAATTAAGTTCTAATTATTTATCTATTCACTAGACCTCACGACAGGAAACCCTGGTGTGAGGCCTAGGGCTTAGTTAGTGTTATCACTTTAGTAAAAAGGTTATTTAAAAACTGCCTTTAATAGCTATTGATCATGTACCAACTAGAATGTTAAGCTTACTTTCTATAACACAGACGAATTTATGACAAGTACTTAAAGTACTCAAAATGGAACAGACATGTTTTAATAACAATTTCTGATAACTAGATTTCGAATTTATAATTTCGATTTAGAAGAGATTAGATAATTAATTATTTTATTGTATTTTATTTTACTATAATTATTCTTTATTCCTTTACTTTGACCATAATAGTCTAACTAATCTATTTCTTAAAATTTATCTTATATAATAACTATAGAATGTACCTATATGACATGTACACAATTTTAATATACATATTAATAATAATGACATTTGACACAGCGCCATCTAACCCCAAATTAAGCAAAGTTCTATGGGAAATAGATAACTGATACCTATATAATACGTATATACGTTTTTTTTAATAAATGCAATATTATATATTTGTAGACATTTGTCAAGCAAACATTTGTTCCTCGGCGGGAATCAAACCCGCAACCTCCTGCGCCTCGCTGGCAATTTACCCACTACGCCACGGAGGTCGTCAATTATTACTAATACATACAGGTCCATTACTTACCATACATATCTAGAACACGTAATATAGTTTTCCTTGAAACATTACTAAAATTGAAACCGGTTTTCAAACAGCCTTTTGTGCGGAGATGCGGATTTTTTCCCTATTGTTCTAGCACTTAGGTCTATCAAAAGAATAAAGGTCTATGAAAAGGACAAGGCTTATAAAAGGACAAGCCAGACAGAAAAAAAACTTGATGCCTGTGATTAGAACGCGGAACTTATGGCACAGTTGCCTGTTCAGCGAAATGGGAACAAAGGGATATTAATGCGAATTTTTGACTATTTTCGACACTTTAAATGTCTAGGATTTCAAAGGGTTATGAACTAGCCGCTTGTTTTATTTCATCCTTTTTGTTACAGGCTCTTAAATTATGCTTATTTCGAGTTAGTGAATGAATGGAAATTCTTTATACTATAACTTATAAGCTAGATACAATAATTATATCTCTGAATGCTATATTTTATTTAGATATTAATCCGTGCAAAGCCGTGGAAGCTGGTTTTCAATAAGTTGTTCACTAAGTAATGACATTGGTTAATTGGAGTCACATTTTATGTCCAGTAATTTAGAAAATTTTTTGTATCATCTAAATAAATAAATAATTATGGACACAGTGCTATCTCGCCCTAAATGAAGTTATTTTGTATTCAATTTTCATTTTGTTTCCTGTTTTATCAGATCGTCTTTCCATCTAGTGGGGGGCCGTCCTACGCTGTGCTTTCCAGTGCGAGGTCTCCACTTGAGAACCTTTTTACCCCATCGGCCGTCAGTTCTTCGAGCTTGTTGTAAGTTTGTTGGAGAGCCGTTGGGTGCAGGCAAGACAAGATGGGTCGGCTTGGAAATCTATGGGGCTTATGTTTAGCAGTGGACGTCTTATGGCTGATATGATGATGATGATGACCTCATATCAATAGTCTAACAGGTTAACTTACGGTCGCCTGGTCAAAAAATACTTCTTAAGCAGTCCGTGTAAAGTTTCTTTAAGCTGCCTCTGTATCGCCCACTGCGACCGGTTGTCATAGAAAGTGTATTCCAATCGTAGGCGATCCATTCTCTCATTGTTCTATATTCTGATACGTGTAGGCAGCACCATGTTAAAACTGCATAACTCTACGGGTCGAAGAACTGGCGGCCTTTGGGGCAGAAACGTTCTCGAATGGAGAGCACGAACTGGAAACTGCAACGCCAGACGACCCCTTCCTAAATGAAAACACGACCTGATAAGGGATACTGGATGGATTCTTAAGAGTGGCTCCAATTAGCCAATGCATAAAAGTGAAAAGACGGAAGTGGTGCATTTACCCTGCAAGAGGGACTCCACGGTAAGACGATATACAAATTTAATTTCGGTGACGATTGGGCGGAGCATATAGATCTGTGCCCCGCGCTCATAAAAGTGGCAGTGCTATTTACTTGCCCAGGTGAAGAACGAGACAAACATATACCATAGCCGCGCCGCATTGTCGCAGGAGTAAATGTCGTAAGCGACAAAAGATAAATCTCGAATTTTATGAGAAACAACAACTAAAAAAAATGCTTTCCATTAATTTAGGTACCATAATTACCTACATAACTGTGTAAAAAAATACTTTAAATCTTTCCTAGAGTCGGAGAATGAACGATATTAGTGTTTTAGAAGAGTCGATTTTGACAAATAATTGTATCGAGAAAAGTTTCATCAATTCCGTTTCTGACTTTCATTTATGTCGTTTATCCTCAAGTAAATATTGCTTAAATATGGAATCAGTACCATTTTTCGTTATTGAATACGACAGTTGTTTAGCGGCTCAAATTTTTTTACATATCATCTTAAGCTCGCCTTTCTACATGCCCATTTTGTAAGCTGTTTTTGTCTGTAATCTATTTGTGCACAATAAAGAATAAAGAAAAAAAAAATTTATGAATACAAAATAAAGTAAGTACATAGCTTAACTTATGACATGTACACAATTTAGCGGAATTAAATAGACGTTCGTCGTACATAGAAATCGTTTAAAAGGCAAGGTGTACGCATTTATAACAAACTCCCAAGTGATGTACAATTAACAAATTTAAAAACGTGGTTTCACAGAATCTTTTTAAAAAAGCCTACTTATTACGAAGCTTGGGATTGAAATTTCTCCAACTCGTTCAAAAATGTTACAACTTAGACGTACTCGTAATTTATTTTCTTTATTGTTATTCTAAAAGTATCAATAAACGAGCAACTAGTCTTGTTTCTTGCCTTTCTTTCCTGGCTTGGTCGCGAAGGAACAGGCAGTAAAATTGACGTTTCAAAGTGATCCTTGTGATTTTAATGAATAAAAAGATTTTAGAATTTTGTTCAATGTGCATAACTATCGTCAGTTGGGTAAAAGTCTATCAAATATGTTTTCGATGGCTGCAGTGGGCGGAAAGAACCCGTTGAGTGACGCTGCTTGTATTTACATTATTCAGGTCGTTCACTCTCAGTTCACTCGCGGGTTTTGGCAAGTGAACTAGGAATTTCTGTTAGTTCTTGCCTTCGATAATGATGAAAAGTGGTTAGTGAAACATCTGCTTCATTTTTAGAGAGCTTTCTAATAATGCCACACACTCGTGTTACTAAGTGTAAAACAATTTGTAAAAACCCTGCGTGTGGGGATAAATTGGTACCCACACAGGCTCAGCTGAACACGATACTTTAGGGAACCTATTATTGGCGCTCTATTTTTAGACAAAATGTATTATTATGTAGTAACAAATTTTTGGTTCTCCTACAAATAAATAAAAAAGTTTATCCTCTCGTAAAGGAGTCTGGTTCTCATACGGAAGTGCAATGATCCCCTTTCAGATAAACATATATATTCCGGAGCAACCTGTATTAAAGTTTTTTTTATTTATCTAAGGGGTTTGTCCCTTAGCGACCACATCTATACTAATATTATATTTATATTTTTCGATTTGTATTTTTGTATGTTTGTAACGAATAAATTAAAAAACTACGGGTCCGATTTCAAAAATTCTTTTACCATTAGAATGCTACATTATCCCTGAGTATCATAGGCTACTTTTTACTTAACTGCACAGAAGGAGGGTAATGTTTTTATTGAAAAACTACGCGTGCGAAGCTGCGATTTTTCCAGCTAGTCACCTATAAAGATAGCGAAATAAAAAATTAAAACTTAAAGAAATATTACAAACAATGTCAAACTAACTCTATATTAAAGGTCTTCAAATTTTAGCAACAGCAAAATAATCTTAACCCTACCACAGCTGCATCGGACTTACTTTTAAAATACTTTCTCCAAGATCTTCATCCGATCTATAGGGTGGATCCGTCATTTGCAGCATCAGATATGGAAAGTTAATTATAGAACACGATATCTCCTAAAAGAAATGTCCTTCAATTTCATTTATTTCTCTGAGATGTCATCAATTTTGTTAGTCATTAATAATAAAATCTTAGAATCATATTAATAGGCAGGTAATTGCAATAAAATATAAACTAAAAAAAAACATAAATCGTTTCGTTTAATGAAAAAAATCTGTTATGTCGTAAGAAAACTATTTTGTACCAAATGATTTTATGTGGATTTTGTTGCAACTACTTGACTATTATACTTGACTACTTGACTACGTAACTATTTGATTTGACCAATGACTGCGCGCGGTGGTCAGATGTTACACATATCATATGCGATTACTGTAAGGCCCGCAGTTTTTTTTATTTATAAAGCTACCGTCCTTTAACGTTCTCGTAAAATCCATTTCTATTCTATTCAACCCATGAGTCAATCCATGATCCAATATTCTATGTCTCAATCCATGAGATGATCCATCTAGGTATATACCTACTAAATGTCATCGAAATCGAGTTACTTTCAAATCTATTTGACACAAGCTTCTGCCTGCGGCTTCGAACGCGTTTGTCTATAAAAACATTACCCTCCTGCGCAATCGGGTAAAAAGTAGCCTATGTCTCAATCCCGGTCATAATCTATACCAAATTTCATCGTAATCGTTCAGCCGTATAGTCGTAAAAACGTAACAAACAGACAGACAGACAGAGCTACTTTCCAATTTGTTGATCGAGCGAAGCGAGATCTCTAAATCAACTTGGGCAAATCGGCGTTGTATGTATGTACGAGTATGTTTGTTTGTCCGAGGATAACTTTCAAAGCGTTGATCCGATCACCGTGAAATTTGATGCATAGGTAGGTAGTGATGGTACAATTTTGGTGTGACTAAATGAGCTAAGAATTTGGGGGGGGTTGTTGAAATATTGGGGTTTAAGAGGGGTAAAAAAAAATGAAAATGAGACTATTCGTTCAAGTGGGACGTCAAATAAAGCTCTTTATTAGTGCATTTCAATCCCGTTTTTATTTTTAGTATAATCTTTGTAGTTTATGAGTTATCAGACATAATAAAAACAAAATTTTGATAAAATTCACAAGATACACCAGTGACCCCACAATGCTGAAATTTGGTATTCGTTTAGCTTTAGTAACACAAATATAAGGAAAAGTTTGAAATCCAGAATAACTGCAATTTCTACCCCTAAAAAGATCAACCAATTAATATGAACTCACGTTTCCTCTAATTTGAATGAAACTGTAGGTCAAGTAATTTGGTTATCATTTCGTGGCACTAATTTACGAGTCAAAGATTAAGGCCGGCATGCAGATTACTAAACATATTTGGCGACTAAACATTTTTTAATTTGACGTATTTCTATGATTTGTCAACTCCTTAAATCATATTTAGCCACTAAATACTTTTAAGCATCGTTGTGCAAGTCGCCCTAAGAATAATATTTATTTTGTTTTTTGGGAGATTCGCGAGATCTCAGTTCGGGGATAACCACTAGTTAGTTTAGAACCGATTAGTATTGTATTCTGTGACAATGGCCCGTTGCTCTCGATATACTCACGATCAGAAGAACTATAAACAAATGAACAACAAAAAAACGAATAACTTCTGTACAAAATAGCGTGGGTGCTTTGTTTAGTTCATAGAATTAAACAAAGCTCCAAGATAAAAGCGATCGTATACCAAAGGAATTAAAAGTATTCAATAGATTTTTCTTTGGTAGAGTTTGATCTAGTTTTTCTGAACTTTTTTCGGTTTACGACTCTTTATTTCGATCCTAATTGGTCTAGTTTTAATTTGGTTTGCGTATCATTTAGTCTGATGTATATGTTATTTGGGTATAGAAGATAGGGGCAAAAACTTTGTACTTTTTTATCAAGCTAAGTTCAGTCAATCGAGTTTCGAGCTCCAACACCTAGCCCAAGTTCCACAACGATCTCTAAACATATTTAGCGACTAAACATGTTTAAATTTAACGAGTTTTATGGTTTGACAACTCTCTAAATAATTTTAGCCACTAAATACGTTTAGGCATCGTTGCGCAAGCCGCCCTTAGATTATTATTAGCCATGAAATACCTTTCTTTTCCTGTGTCGCGCCTTACCTTCTTTTAGCACGACCAGGATGACTGGTAGATAATGCTTATTAGCATTAAGTCCTCCTTAAGCACTATTATGTTTTGTGTGAAAGTATGAAATAAATCACGCAAATATTATAAATGCGAAAGTTTGATGAAATTTGGTGTGTCTGGATTCAAACATAGGCTTCTTTTTGTTAACAAACAACGCGTGCGAAGCCGCTGGCGGAAGCTAGTAAATAAGAAATATTTCAGTTCAATCTTGCCACTTAAAGTAACTTTAATCACATGACTGGCCGTTCCGTGTTTCATCAAAATTAGCGCCCGCTAAATGAAAGTACTGCGAAATACTGCAACCCGGTTTTGGAAAGGATGCACATACTTTACGATCATTTGGGATAATAATGAATCTGTTTTGTTATGTACAACATTAATTTAAAACACATATTCGGAATTGTATTAACTGATTTTAGACGTGGCTTTAGTAGCTATTTTATTGATCCTAAAATATCAATGTAACAGCTTGTATAAAATACGTTAACAAATCATAATCATTTATCATGTAAGTAGGTGCCTGTTTCATTGATATTTTAGGATTTTGATGTTAAGGTTGCTTGAAAATTAAAATTTTCTATGTTAATGAATTTGAATAAAAACCTAGACATTACCTGTGTTTTCATTTAATGTCGTATATAACAAAATAGGTTGGATATTAACAAAGATAACATAAAAGTATCTGCAGCATCATCGTGATCATCGCCTGATATCACCCACTTCAAACCTTCCACCCACCATCCACCATGTTGACCTTTCAAAGTGTATGCCATTTACCACGATTCTGCGCTAGTCTCACCAATAGTCGACCCGCGTCTTCGTCTATGTCATCCCAACTATCTCCAGAATATTAGATACAATACAAAAAAATAATGGGATAGTATTTAAGATTCATCCAAGTTTTCCAAATAGAAATGATTTGAAATGATTATTATATAGGAGGGAATTAAGGAAACACATACTTTACACACTTTATTTATATATTAATCAGTATGTTATATCCTCATAATTCGTATTGGGTTGGGGTAAACTGTCAAAAGCTGTCAGTGCCAGCCCAAAGGCCGTATATCCTAATCGCGGCTACCGGAACTTCAGCGAAGGATTGAGGACATTACTGCCCTCTATATCAAAAAGGAGAAATCCGGGTCTTGCGAAAAAAATGGCGGAAAAGATTAGGTATAAAATAAGAGTTTAGATATAAAAATTAACGCACGTGGAGCGTCGGTAGAACCACAAATTACTTCGGAGCCAGCGGCTGTTTATGTATTGATCGTCAATATCAAACAACGATGTTCCTCAATTCTTCTTCTCAATTCTTCTTCTTGTCAATGGTAAGCAAAACTATTTTAGAGTAGTACTTTGCCAATTCTATAGCGTTGGACGTGGCTTTGTTGATGTCATCCCTTGTGCAGGTGGGACAAGGGACAGGAGAGCAGATGAGACATGGACTGAATGGGTGCTCCGCAGTCGCATTCAGCCCGGAAGGAGTCTCTTATACCCCATTTAACACAGGCTTTGTCGGCAGCGGCCAATATGGGTGCGGAGTCTGTTCATTAACTTCCAGACTTGACAATGAAGGCAGATCATGACCTGGGGGGAGGTGTTCCTCAATAGCAAAAAGTAGACGAAACTATAGGATATTTAAATGAAAAAGGTATGTAAGGAGATGATTCTGAAGAATGTAGAAGAACTAAAAATGTTGCCTAAATACTCTGAGTTAGCTTATAGTTTGTTGCATAAAGGTTAAATGAATGAATGAGTTGTATAATATTACACGAGTGTATGAATTATCCATACTGATTTTTATATTTTTATATGCATATAATATTTATATGCATATAATATTTATATGCCTTAAAATCCATATGTCCCGGTGGGCATTATGTATTACTAGCTTCCGCCAGCAGCTTCAATTTGTCAGCAAAAAGTAGACTATGTGTTAATCCATGTTTTAATCTACGTACATTCCAAATTTCATTGAAATAGGTTCAGCCGTTACGACGTAATTGAGTAACAAACAAATAAACATCCAAACTTTCACATTTATAATATGTATTAGTTTGATTATTATTTATCCTGATAATTTTGAATTTTCATGTTAATTGTAGGTTTTTTAATTTATTTGTAGAATGTTAATTATTGACTTATGCCTAATTATTATCTTGTTTTGTTTAAATTCATTAATAATCTAATATATAAAATTCTCGTGTCACAGTTTTCGTTGCCATACTCCTCCGAAACGGCTTGACCGATTTTGATGAAATTTTTTGTGCTTATCCGGTATCTATGAGAATCGGCCAACATCTATTTTTCATCCCCCTAAATGTTAGGGGTAGTCCACCCCTAAATTTTTATTTTTATTTTTTAGACAAAATCTTTAATTTCTATTTTTTTATGATACAACATACAAAAATATATACAATCCTCAATTTTCACCCTTCTACGATCAACCCTTATTTTTTAATAGCCATTTTAGTAATTTAACAACCCGATTTATAAGGCAAAACAACGTTTGCCGGGTCAGCTAGTTGTATATAATTAATTTTGCACACAATTTTATTTTGTTTTTAGAATAAATAAATGAAATGAGCGTTTTAATATGTACATGACCGGCCTACCCTAGGGGCATTAGAGGTTGATATAAAAAGGGTTATAATTATTTTGTGGTCGCTCTGTATGTCACCCGACTCTAATTTGGCTTATAATTTAGTTTCAATATGTAATCGCTTTGAGTCATTGCTTTCTTAAACACCTTGTTTAATGTCAATGACCAGCTGATTACGTAACAAACAAGTCATTGAATAATTTCATCAAACTCTAATACAAGTTTGAACAAGTATTATGTTTTACAACAACTCTGTGGATTCACAAAATAGTTCATTAATATACGTATTTAGACACCTCCGCGTGTGGTACTCACATAAAAACCTAGGACATTGAAACGTAGACCAGGTGTAGTCAACCCGAGGCCTGAGCAACCCACTTTTATTCCACACGTCTGATTTCTGTTGGACGTTAGTGGAATCAGTTTGACTTAAATACTTAATGTATAAATATTGTATTTGATATATTACGTATAACTGTAGTTATTTATTAGTATTTTACTCCAATGTCCTTCTCTGCACGTACCCACAATTATCATCAACTATCTCTATCTTCAAAGGTTTGCTGGAAGAAAACTCTTATTAGGGTTAGCTCGCCTTTGTACATGCCCATTTTGTAAGCTGTTTTTGTCTGTAATCTATTTGTGTACAATTAATAATAAAGAATAAATAATTTATAAGTAAATAGAACTCGACACTTTCACTAGATGGAAAGACGACCTGTTAAAGGTTGCTGGGAGCCGTTGGGTGCATGCAGGCTCCACCAAATTGGTCGCTCTGGAAATTTATGAGGGAGGCCTATGTTCAGCAGTGGACGTCGTTTGGCTGATATGATGGTGACGAGAACCCCACATGACAAAAAAAAAACTTGCCACATTTTGGCTCATTATGTCAATATGCTATAATTTAACATGAACTAATTTTAAAACTGTCAACTAAAGCTCCCCAGACGTTCCTATATTTTTCACCCTGATTCCCATAATAGTTGGTACAAGCTTTGCTTAGTTTAGGGCTAGATAGCGCTGTGTCGAATGAGCAACATTATTGATCGAGCAAAACGAGATCTCAAATGAACTTGGAAAAATCGGCGTTGTATGTGTGTAAGTATGTATGTATGTTTGTTTGTCCGAGGATAACTTTCAAAGCGTTGATCCGATCATCGTGAAATTTGATACATAAGTAAGTAGTGATAGCACAATTTTGGTGTGACTAAATAAGCTAAAAAGGTAGGGGGGTTGTTGAGATATCGGGGTTCAAGAGAGGTAATAAAATGAAAATGAGACTATTAGGTCAAATAGAACGTCAAATGAAAGGTAAGTAAGTAAGTAAGTACATTTCAACCCTTTTTTTGTTTTAGTTTAATCTTTGTAGTTTTTGAGGTACTACCCATAATAAAAACATAACTTTAACAAAATTCACAGGGTACACCAGTAACCTCACAATGCTGAAATTTGGTATTCGAGTAGCTTTAGTGACACAAATATAGGCAAAAATCTGAAAAGCAGAATAACTGCATTGGTACCCCAAAAAAGAATAACCAAATGATATGAACTCCCGTTACCTGTAATTTGAATGAAACTGTAGGTCAAGTAAGTTGGTTATTTATTTCGTGGCACTATTTTTATAGTCAAAGATTACGAATAATATATTTTTTGTTTGTGTGGGAGACTCGCGAGATCTCAGTTCGGGGCGAACCACTAGTTAATTTTATATATTTTTGAAATGATAACTTCTTTAGGCGCGTTGGGCATTTTTTGAGATGGGTAAACACTGTTACCGTTACCGTCACCTCTGTATATAAGTATCTCGTATTTGTTCAAGATTTCTCTTTTGTCGGCACTCCCGAAGTGCCGTTTTTTTAGAATCTATTTATTTGGCTTGAAACTTATCACGGGACAACAGTTGACAACACCTGAGCTAAAACATGAAACATTAGAAGTCGGCACGTGGGCCGGAAACCGCGTGTCAAATTAAAATCGCACATAAACTAACGTGTGGGCAATCCGGTAACAGACTGTCAGACTGCCAGATATACCACGTAACTACGATAAATATAATATAGCTCATCATAGCAGCCGCAGGACGGCCACTGCTGACTCCCATAGATTTCCAGAGCGACCTATCTTGTGGGGCCTGCACCCAACGGCTCCCAGAAATCTTTATCTGGTCATTTTTCCGTCTAGTGGGAGGCCATCATACGCTGCGCTTTTCAGTGGGTGGTCTCATCAATGGCAGACCCTAGATAGACATATAGAAAATTGATTATTTATATTATTATTTTTTTTTTCAAGAAACTTACAGCTTGTGTGTTACACTAAATACACAAAAACGAATTATATTAAAATACATGCTTAAAAGACATGTATGGTTAGGGCCAATTATAATCATAATCATTTACTGTCGGATTTATCTTTTTATGTATCATTATTGTACGAGGGTGACATACTCACTGTGTGACAAAATCCCTCATTAAAAATAAAGAAAAAAAACATTTATTGTTTTTGAAACAAAGGTGTTCATAAAAAAATTACTGTACATTTTTGTCATTGAAATCCTATAGTTCCTCCTAAGATAGGTACATACTTATTAATCGTATTATTAAAGTTAATTGAAATAAACATGAGTAGACTTACTTTAATTAAAATAAACATGAATTGAATTTTTGCAAACAATAAACAACAAAACAATTAAAATTCGTGGGTCGACAACTTAGAAGCTTGTTTTTGACTGGAATTATGCAGTAAATCTAGTTCCATTTTGTAAACAAACGAACGAATGAGGTTATCTAGATTTAATGTAATTTACGTAAACAGCTGATGGAATTAATGGTGTTGTTATTTCAATCTACAGATTATATATTTAAGCCTACTCTTAAATATAGGCACGGACGCTGCTGCTGTCCTTATCGATTCTGGCAATCTAATGAAAATCGATGGTCCCATGATCTTATCATGAGCCTTATCGCTCAAAAGCAATCTCTACCAGACAACCTTTTGGTAAAATGGTTCGTGTGATTTGATAACCTAAGAATATATTCTAGAGTAAATCTAGAAATCAGAATGCTAAAAGACTTGTCTCTCAAACTCCGGAAAAGCAGTCACCCTAAATACGCATATTTATATATGACATACATACTCGCTTCACAAGTATGTATATGACTTGGCATTGTCCAAATACTCGCCCTGGTTATTGACCTACGGGCATGGGACCGAAAACTGGTACCTTTGTCCGAACACGCTAAATCTGCATTACGAACGAATTTTTTTAGAATGAGGTGACGGCACAAACCATACATAGGCTCGTAGATAGACAGATGATACTTACTTGCACACCATAAACAATAAAACAATTAAAATTAACATTATTCAAATGATACAATACAATTGGCGGTCTTATCGCTAAGTAGCGATCTCTAGACTCGAGACTAGACAACATTTGGACGGAATGGATCATGTGAGTTGTACCTAGAGTATCAATAGTGTGCCATATACATAGGTACTTACGTACTTTAAAATATGTACACAATAATATACCTACGATTGGTTACATTTAGTGGTTACACTACCTAAACTTATAGCCATATCGTTTCGCCATACTTGTTCAAGCGTAAATTATTCGTACTAGGCCAGTAGGTACTAGGAAGTACTGGACCTTTTTATTTATCATCCCGACGTTTTGTTATCCCGTGGTTGAAATCCCCCATTGAAATCAGTTATTGTATAGTGTTATTCTATTATGTAAAGTGATCACGAAAGTTTAAAATACTAATACTTGACAATTCCTAGCGTTATGCAGACTTAGCGTAGTCGGTGTATATCTCAAAAAGTCGCGAATGTATGAACGATCAGTGCAGGTGCTTTTATGGGGGTTTTAATGGGGCTTTTTGTGGGGCGGGTTTGGTTTGAGTTCGCGAGTTTTTGTTGACCTAAGGGCCTCTGCACACGGCGTATTTTAAACGCTTTTAACGAAAGCGCGTTTACGGCGTTAGTTTTAGATTCACAAAAAATTATATGTAAAAAATAAGAATTGCGGTTGCAGCGCGTCAGCGCAAGTCGCAAGTGCGCGTCTAAAATACGCTTAAAATTAGAAAAATACATATTTTAAACGATCTACGTACGCGTGTTTTCGGTGCCGTAGAGGCTAACATTGCAGATTGCAGCATTTGTATCGATGCAAACGCGCGTATAAAGTTTGTACAAACTTTTAAAATACGCCGTGTGCATAGGTCTTAATGTAATCAGGTACAAAAGAACTTATCTCATGGAAGTTAAATTTGATGTTTGAGGACTTTGAGGTGGGCGAGCCTGCTGAGACGAGTTGCTGGTTCGATTGCTACAGATTAATATTGTGGTTTCGTGGTACTTTTAGTTACTGGAAATCTTACATAGTGGGGACATTTTATGACTTTTTGTCACAAAATGGGTGTTATTAAAAATCTTTTTTTTATTACCCGTGTTATTACCGAACACGTGTATTTTTTGAATAGGAATATCCATTGGTGAAAACTGAAACAATTTTATTTTTAATCGACTTCAAAAAAAGAGGTTTTCCTTTCAGGTGTATTTATTTTTGGTTTTAGACCGCCCATTGTACTTGATGCTTTGAATTTTTATTTTTATGCTTGTTTCTTTTGTGGTGCACAATAAAGTGTTTTCATTCATTTAATAATATAATTTTTAAAATAACTCTGTTTCTGTCTGTTTGTTTGTTACGTTATCACGACTAAACGATTGGACCGATTTCGATGAAATTTGGTACATTTAGATTATGACCGTGATTGAGCTATAGGCTACTTTTTACCCGACTGCGCAAAGGAAGGGAAATGTTTTTATTGACAAATAACGCGTTCGAAGCCGCGGGCGGAAGCTAGTCACACTTATATTATAAATTCGAAAGTTTGGATGTTTCGATATTTATTTATTTGTTTGTTTGTTACTCAATCACGTCGTAACGGCTGAACCGATTTCGATTAAATTTAGTATGTACGTAGATGTAACCTGGATTAACACATAAGCCACTTTTTATCATCCCATACCTAAATCAGGTCCCATGGGATAAAATGGGGTGTCAAGTCAAATTGCAACAGCGAGTTTAGCTTTATTTCTTGGTAACCTACACATTTAGTAGTGTAACGCGTACGAAGTCGCGGGCAACAGCTAGTTAATAATATAGTGCACGGTCGGAATTTGGACCTACAAATTAAAGTACAACCTGAGTGGGTTGGCAACAACTCGGAACAACAACAGACTTCTGTGTACTCGTGTTATCTATTGTTTTTCTTGTATAAATGTATCTAAATTTTGTTCGTAGTTCAAAAAGTTGAATTGAAATTGATTTTAGTGTGTGCCTAATAATATGTTTTTCAACTGTTCTGGTGTTTGTGGTTAGGTAGGATCTGACGCTGTCTTAAATATATAAACACGAACATCGAACCTACATTGTAACCCAGATACACAAACGATAGGGAATTTCCAACAAAAAAATTAAATGCTGTTTAGCACGTGTTTAAAAAAATCCTATACAAAACTTGCTAAGGATTTTTATGAACACGCGTTTAACAGTTGTTTTACTTTTTTGTGGTAACAAGATAGAAATTTACGTTTGTGATTATAATTACAAAAAGAGGTCTATCACAGCCTCCAGACGACCTCCGTGGCGCAGTAGGCGAATATCTGGCTGAGACGCAGGAGGTAGCGGGTTCGATTGTTTGCATGATCTACAGATATTTGTTTCGGGTCTGGATGTTTTTCTATTATAAGTATGTGATTATAAGTATGTGTTTACAAAAAAAAGTATATAAGTATTCTATCAGTTATCTGGTTCCCATAGTACAAGCTCTGCTTAGTTTGGGGCTAGTTAGCGCTGTGTGAAATGTCCAGCAAAATTTACAAAAACAAACCAGTATCTAGTCTAGTCTACGTAATGGTTCAGTGGACTGCAGGCCGTACCACCCACGACCGGGTCAAAGACCTCCGGTAATCTAACACTGTGCTAATCCCACACTGCAAGATATTTATAATTCTACTAGTTTTTGGCAGTTGTACTACTTTTATAGTGATGTTGATTTGTCTGAAATACTCGTGACTCGTAAACTTGATGGAAGTTTCCCTTGTGATCTTTTGATAGGATTAGGATGTAGCCCACGCTAAGTCTAGCCTAAAATTACTTAACTAAAATTACTACGGTGTCTGTTTTTCTAGACAATTTTATATTTTACCTTTAATCACAACTTCATTAAGGCAGCATCATTAGCGATGAGACCGCCCATTGTACTATTTGCTTTGTGTTTTCTATTTTTTTTTTGTTTATTAGTGTACAATAAAGTGATTTCATTAATAAATTCAGTCATACATTCATTGTTACACCATTACGATCTGACATATAATTTATTCATCTAAAGTTAATTCTTGACATTCCTCAGTATGCAAGGAGTGAGTAATTAAATTCAATGTATATATGTAAATATTACTTTTGGCAATTTAGAATTTAAACCTATGTATAAAATATATAAAAATATTCTAATATATAAAAATCTCGTGTCACGGTTATTGAATGAATGAATGAATGAAATACTCTTTATTGCACACCAAACAAAAATACAGTAACAAAGGAAATAAACAATAAATAACGGTACAGTGAGCGGTCTTATCGCTAAAAGCGATCTCTTCCGACAACCTTTGGATGGACAGGATAAATAAAAAACATAAACTTAAATACATACAAATAATATATAAATAAACTACAGTACATAATATGGAGGATAAATAACATAACCACTAACTAGCAGTTACGAGACAATAAAAGAAAATGGTTGTATACCTTGACTTTGAAAATAGGAAGAGATTAGGACGACCTTATGGACAAAGGTAAGGTCGTCCCAATCTCTTCCTATTTTCTGTTTTCTGTTCCTATTTTTATGTTATTGTGGTCGCACTCCTCCGAAACGGATCTACCGATTTTACTGTTTTTTTTGGATATTGTTAGGTATGAGAGAAGGTCGTTAAGTATTTTTAACCCTCCTACCCCCACCCCCCATTTTTTAATCGCGATTTTCGTATTTTTGTATGAACAATATCCATATAAATTAACCGTCGTTCATTGACGTGAAGTCATTTACATGAAGTGTCGCGTCACTTTAACAAGAGTGTTTTATATAGTTTTTATCCCGAAGTGCCCACAGGAACGGGAAATTTCAAGCGTGCGAAGCCACGGGCGGGTCAGCTAGGTAGGTATATGATAAAATATTTGACAATGCCCATCTACAGCAGCTACAATCATAAGTATTTATTAATCAGTGTTTAGATGTCTATTATGAAATACTTGTCTGTTTCTAGCACCTCCAAAATTATAGTGCAACCAGCTGACCCGCCCGCTGCTTCGCACGCGTGGTAATAACTATACCCTCCTGCGCAGTCGGGTAAAAAGTACCCAATTTTATCGAAACTAGTCCAGCCGTTTAGTCTTGAAAACGTAATAAACCCACACACACACACACACACACAGACAGAATTACTTTCGAATCTTGCCGTGCTGGACTCCACGCGACGCGGAGTGATGGAAGCAGCGTTCTCGTATATATACCTATATAAGCGCGCGAGCGTTTTGCTAATTTTGCACCCAAATGTATACGACAAATATTATCTTGGTGATACCATAATTTATTTTTCTAAAGGTCAATAGAATAGGGAGTGCATCTAAAGAATACCTACCTCATAATTTTAACCCCTTACTTTGCCCACTTTAGGGTTGATTTTGAAAAAAAGTTGAACAGGTATTTCTTTATTTCTTACCAAAAGCCCTAACATGAATTTTCACTTGAACTAACTTGAGGAATTATGGATTGCCCATACAAACTTTTAACCTGATTTCACCCTCTTCAAGATTATTTTTTGAGATAAAAGATGTTTTTCCCCAGGATAATCTATCTCCTTGCCAAATTTCGTTACGATCCGTTCAGCCGTTTAGTCGTGAAAGGGTAACAAACAAACAAACTAACAGACAAACAGAGTTACTTTCGTATTTATAATATTAGTATGGATGAGCTACTAGGTAGATAAAGCCTCATTTAATTATTTAATTATTATTGACGTAACCAAGTATTCTATTGTGCCCCTACGGTTTAAATAAATGAGTATGAATATTAGACGATATTAGTAAACTCACGATTCATCAAACCAGCCATGACGCCCACTGTTGAGCATAAAATGGACAGAAGACCTGTTAAAGGTTGCTGGGAGCCATTGGGTGCAGGCTGCATAAGATCGCAGGGCACTAGTGGTTCGAGGGGACATGTTGATCCGTAGGTTTACACGCTCTACTGAAGAGGTTGAACTGACAAGGCATATTGCCAAAGCTTCTACACGGGAAACCTATGGGTCAGCCACACCAAAAAGCCGCTGGAAACCCTGCGTGTTCAATATAATAATATCTTCAGGATGATGTTGGGACTGCCACGCTTCTGTAGTGCATCAGGGATGTTTGCAGAATATCAAACGGATGGTTTCGAAGCCATCCTACGCAAGAAAACTGCATCCCTGATTCACAGGGTGCAGGACAGTCAAAATAGCATCCTGAAAACCATATCGGACAGAGTTACATCTCCGATATGGAAGTGCTTCGTGTTGAGAGTGATCAAACCGGCCTAGGTCCTTTTATTTTGTGGCTGTATTTTATTTTATTTATTCCTATTGTGTGTGTACCTACTAATCTAGTCTTTAAGTAACAACAATGTATGGATTTATGCTATCTGAAATAAAATGTTTTTATTTATTATTTATTTATTATTTTATAAGATCGGTCGGCCTGGAAATCTATGGGGGAGGCCTATGTTCAGCAGTGGACTTCCTTTAACTGATATGATGATGATGAGAGATATGTAAATAATTGTATATTATTTCTGGTAGACAAATTACAATACATTTCAGGCAAAAAATCCAACTAATTCAATCATTAAAATAGTTTATTTCCTTTACGAATTGAACCATCAACATAATTACTACAAATGCATGACTCCATAAAAACCTTTACCCAACATTTACCATTTAAATCATCGCTTTGTAATTAATGATGAAAAAACTTCGGTCAACGGTATTCAAATATCTCGCCAATCACTGAAACAGTATCACCTGTGATTATACACCTGCCTCGCTCTAAATGCACGGGAGTGAGAGAGATGGGGTTAGGTTGTCTCGTGAGCTTTTTGCTTAAAAGCTATCTCAGGGGTCACAGTGTGAGAGAAGCCGCTGGTTTACTCTACGAAGGTTGCTGCTACGTCGCGCGTAGCCATAATGTCTGATTGCGTAGCACGCATTTGTTTTTTGTGCTACGGTTGTACTTATCATCATACATTTAATATTATTAATAAGAAAGTGAGTTTGTTTGTATTCGCTTTCACATCGTAACGGCTAAACCAATTTCGATGATATTTTGTGTGTAAATAGATTATGACCTTGACCGATGATCGAGTGCGAAGCCGCGGGCGGAAACTATTAGCTTCATAATTGTTACGTGGGGTCGCTACGTAGCATTACTACTTTTCTTTGTGTCTTCTATTTTGTCTGTAATTTTTGTGAAAACACTGTTTTAATTTATTAATTAATTCAATAATTCATACTACTCGTATGCTTATCAGTAACCCGTTCCATAGTTCAACTTTCAGTAGCGATATGAACTTAAAGACTTTCTAGTTATCGTCAAACTTTGAATGGACAGTAACTGACACTTGAATTTAAAAATAAGCTTTAGGAAATTGGCTTAAAAAATGTTGTAGGTGGTAAATATGGCTTATTCCACAAATCCTCTAAGACAATCTCCTTCGCGTTCACTTCGAGTGCCGGCAGGGGATTTGTGGACAAAAAGTCCCGAAATCCCCTATAATGAGAAAGCCGAATAGTCATGTCATTGAGAAGAAAACCGAGGTTTTCTTTCATTCGCGTGACGTATGATTTCCTGTTTCAGATCTAAATAGTGAATGAATAATAATAATGCTGGACATTTCACACAACATTATCTAGCCCCAAACTAAGCAAAGCTTGTACTATGTATACTATGGGAACCAGATAACTGATAAAATACTTATATACATATTTTTTTGTAAATACATACTTATAATACATAGAAAAATACCCAAACCTGGAATAAATATCTGTAGACCATTCATTGAACCCGCTACCTCCTGTGTCTCAGCCGGTCATTCGCCCATTGCGCCACAAAGGTCGTCAATGACGATGTTGAATGAACGATGAATTGTAAAGATTATCTTTAATCGACATTTTGGTCATGTAACAACCACGTCCGGCTTCCAACGTGTCAGCTGTTTATATTTTAGTCTGCGGCAGAGTCCTAAGGAATGCAATATTAAGAATAAAAAGTAGCCGATTGAGCTGATGCTATCAGAGCAGGCCTCGGCAATTTATTTAGGACCAGCGCGCTGCCATGGTAACCGGGCACGCCCCGACAATTTTTATACCGGACACAGTTTACGGCAGTAACCGTAGAAAGTTTCGCGTGTTAGTGTTTATGGCATTATATGCCACGGTAAATCTGCGCAAAAATAGGGTAATAGTAGGGTATCACTAGGATAACAGTAGGGTAACAGTAGGGTAACAGCATGGTAACAATAGTGTAACAGTAGGGTAACAGTTTTTAATTCAGGCTTGTTTCTTTTCTAGCTTGATTGCGGAGGAACAGGCTAGTAAATGCAGGAATGGAGCAGCCAGAAATGAGGAGATCATTAAACGAACCACGGTTAATGACATAGTCAAGAAGATTAGCAAATTGAAGTGGCGGCCGTTGGGGTAGAAAGGTTCTCAAGTGAAGACCACGCTCTGGAAAATGCAGCGTGGACGGTCAGACAAAACGTCTGGTATCCAAAAATTTGTAGTTGCACCACCACCGTACTTATTTGTGCCACCAAGCAACATTGCTGTGTTCAAATCTGGAGTATATAGATGCCGGTGAAATAACAGGAATGCCTTTGTTGTTACAAACGTACAAAGGCTGCGGTAATGCTTACAATCAGCCGTGGGCCGTAAGCGTGGTGTGCCACTGCAGTGATAATTTTTAATTAATTATAATTTATTTTTACTGTGTTACCGTTATGCATACTTAGCGTGGCAGTACTATAAAATATATCATTTTTGATCATGTTTGTGGAATGCATGTTGGTCTGATTATTGAGATCATTAACGTGGATCGCATCGCGTATTATAAGTAGGTATGATTTTTGCGTAAGCACAATTAACTTGGTCAATTTGTAAAACTGTTATTTTCTATTATGTTTTTAAGTAAGTATATTTTACGCAAAAAGAAAAACATTATCTTGGTAAGTACAGAAATATAAAGTATAGTTGTGATCTGGAGCGGTTGAGCTATCTATAGATCTTCTGAAGCGATTCAGCTATTCTGATGATTCAACTGTTCGTTTCGTTTTTTTTAAATAAAAATAAATAAAGAGTAAATAAATGAAGGGCGTTTGGTTTTTTCGCTACTGCGCAGTAAAGGATATTTGCAAAAAAATACCTAAAAATATATCCTTTACGCAACTTAGAATTATTTTAATACTCAATAGAACTCGATCATTCCGTTGAGACCTTAGGACCGAGAGACATAAATACATATATAATAAATACATAGCGGACGCGATTTTAATTGATATGTATTTTCATTTTAAAAAGAAAAAACATTTTATGTGTTAAGGAGTTTTAAAATCATACTGGATCGTTCTGCAAGCCAGGTTAAATAAATGTATGTATATGTTTATACATATAATATTCATGATTTAGTAGAAATAAGCAATTTTTTCAACACCAAATGGCAGTGAAAGCGTTGCAATACCGATAAAAAGCTTGACTATATCTTACAGACAAACAAAAAATAAATTAATTAGTGGCGCATTCTGAGGGACTGACCGACACTGTACTGATCGCAAAATAGACAACAAGAATGAATGATTGAATGAGATAGAATAATCACTATGTAACACAAATGACACTCAAAACAATGATTACACAAGTTATATTTTACAAAATTTTAATAAACCTCCTGCCCTTTTTTAGAGTTGGGGTTAAAAAGCTTACTTTTAAGCTAAGCATTACCCCAGTTTAACTAGCTTTCTATAAAAAAATCGCGTTCAAATCGGTTGATCCGTTGGGGAGCTACGATGCCACAGACAAAAAGAAACACAGACAGATATAGGCGCAAATCTAAGCTCCAAGAAGTAAGGCACTCCGGGAGTGCCGACAGAAGTGAAAACTTGAACAATTACGAGATACGTATATACAGAGGTGTCGGTAACGGTAACAGTATTGCGAGTTCAATGGTTTTTCCCATCTCAAAAAATGCCCAACGCGCCTAAAGAAGTTTTCACTTCAAAAATAGCTTCTATTCCAGTGAGTGGTATTAAGTTTTCTGAACTCGGTTATATTTTTTTAAAAGTAACTTGTTAACGTAATAATTAACTTCAGATAACTTGGTTGCTTTTACCTAAAGTGACATCAACTTTCTGTTACATCAAATGTTGCATCGACAGGTCATCATAACTTAATATTATTATTAATATATTTGCAAATTGTATTAAAGATGTGCCGTGCTGACTGTACTTTTTGTCTAAGGCATGGGCAGTGGAGCGCGTGCGGCCAGCATCAAAATCCTCCATAAAGGAAGCAAATATAACACAAGAATCCATTACCAGCTTTACTAGTTAATTACCTGTTTAACATATTCTTTCAAATACTTTCAAAATAATAGAGATACAGGAGATAGACGCAGGGCAACGTAGGGCACGTTGAGGTGCGTGACCTGCGAGGCAATGCATTGTTTTGGGCGATGGTTACCACTTAACATCAAGTGGGCCATATGTGTGTTCCATGTCCATGTTGTATAATATGTCACAGTCCAAAATCGTAATCGGTCAAAATACATTTTGACTGTCAAAACTAGTTTTCACTAAAAACGTCGGTCAATACTTATTTTACCGAACTAATGCAATCCAGTATATGTGTTGCTTTTTGTTATTACTAACCGACATCCCGAATTTAATACATTTCAGATTGCTGTTTATGAAATGTATAGAATCCAATTCCTTAGGAAAAGAGTAATACAAAATATATTTCATACATTTCCTATCGAGTTTAGGCATTGTATACATTTTATAGGAATTATATATAATGGCGGCTTACATACATTTCCGATATATAAAATAGGATAGAGAGAAAAGGATTTTCATTTGACATAAATTGTATATTTTTGTCCGTCAATAATTGAACTGCTCAGTATTTTGGGCTCACATTTTAAATGATATGATAATGATAATAGTTTTTTGTTGAAAAATTACTTTTTCAGAACAAGCTTTTATAAAATTTATAATCGGAACCGCAAGCAGATTCAAATGAGCCCAAACACTAGTAGCTTACTAATATCCATTCAGAAGTTCCGTTGTGTAGCATCCGTCTCCATCATGAGACCACCTCCATGGTACCATATTATTGTATTGTCACCGATGTTACATATGTATTCCAAATTTCAGCTCAATTGGTTGAGGGGAACGGATTTAAAATTCAGTTGCAAGATTCCACCCGGACAAACACACATACATTGCAAGTTATTAAAAAGCTTGTAATATATGATCATATTCTATATAGTTTTATATCTACTAACATGAAATAACCTCGATCTTGAAGCCGGCATCTTAAATTTCCACCAAAAATAATAGTTAAGAAAAATCCCGTAAACAATAAAAATAAACGCATTGAAACCGTTTCATCCGTTTAATAGCTCCGAAGCCACACGGACACACTTCCATTAACAGACAGACAGGTGGTTTAAAACTTAAGGAAAAACAGACTTATAACCCTTCTTTTTATATCGTGGGTTAAATAGTAGATAGAGTACACCTACATGTTCAGATTCGATTGGCCTCTCACCGATAACATCTGTCATGTGTACGAGATAATATCTATAGCTAATGATATCCGACTCTGCTTGTCACATAGACGAGTAACACAGATGTAGGCTCAGTTCAAATTAGTAAATCGTTTTTGTAGGATGTTTGTAACTTGTGAGCACAGAAGTCAAAAAACTCTTTTTTTATAAGACGGAATTTAATCAAATCAAGCTTTATTTCGAACAACATGGAAAATCTTGTTAGTAGAATAAATCTATACTAATATTATAAAAAGGAAAGATTTGTATTTTTGTATGTTTGTAATGAATAAACTGAAAAACTACTAGTCCGATTTCAAAAATTATTACACAGTTAGAATGCTACGTTATCCCTGAGTAACGCAGGTTATATTCATTACTAGAAAAATTAGGGATCACTACTAACACTTCAATAGTGTAACCCAAGATATAAAAAAAAACTAGCCATAATTTTTTTTTAAATAAATGTCCACTCTTCTGAAGCCGGGACGGGCCGCTAGTAAATTCCTATATTATTTACTAGGGGCCCGTCCCGGCAGTAAAGAATATAGAAATTTACATATCATAAAATTGGTAGTTTCTAATCTAATCTAACTCACTAAATAGCTAGTTGGTTGCCCTTTGCAATAGAGGTAATCTAATAAATAAATAAATATTGCTGGGCATTTGTCACAGCGCTATCTAGCCCTAAACTAAGCAGAGCTTGTACTATGGGAACCAGATAACTGATAGATATACTAGCTATAGAATACTTATATACATTTTTTTTGTAATTACATTTTTATAATATATAGAGTAACAACCAGACCCGGAACAAATATCTGTAGATCATGCAAACATTTGTTCCGCGGCGGGAATCGAACCTGCTACCTCCTGCGTCTCAGCCGGCTGCAGCCCACTGCACCACGGAGGTCGTCGAATTTATATCATTCTCTATACAAAGTGGTTCTAAATATGAGAGGTATATCTCTAAGCAACTGTTTTCAGGATGCTGTTGTGGCTGCCTCGTACTCTGCTCATCAGAGATGCGTCTTTTAGTGGATGATGGCATAGAATCCATCAGTCCTGGTCTGCGAACACCTCTCTGAAGCACTACAAAAGCGCGGCAGCCTCATCAGCATCGTGAAAGTGTATCATCATCATTATAAATGGCGGCGCAAATATAGAAGCCTCGACAGAGCTTACGTATTTGAGCCATTTGGGGTCGAGATCCTGAGTCTATGAGGTACCGGGGCCCATTGCGTTTCAAAATTATTTCTGGGCGTCTGGTCGAAGCGTCGTGTGATCTGAGAGCTGGTGCTTATCTGTGTCAACGCATAAGCATTGCAATTCAGCGAGGCAATGCAGCCAGTGTCTTGGGGACACTTCCGCCTGGTCTGGAGCAGTTGAACTATCTGTCGTTTGCAATGGTCTTTAGATGTCAAGCGCTTGACCACTACCTCACCGTACCTCACGGTAAGTGATGGTGAGATTAAACATAGAGCACGCTTGCCTAGAAAGAACCTATTCACTCTAGACCTTAAGACTCCGAGATTATACTGGTCCGGAAAAACATACTCCGGAAGTGAGTACCACTCTTTACTTGGAAGTTTTGTTAAAGATTGTCTTATATCTCGTCTGGCAGAAAAGTTGCACATTCATCGTAATGTCTATAGATAAGCGGAATTATTGCAAATACTTTATACCCCGTATAAAAACCTAATTTTAATTCTAACCTTTAGTTTGTTCACGAAAGGAAGTGGTGTAAAAACTTCATTATAATATTAACACAGCATAGTCCACTGAATCACCATGTAAAAGCCGAGGTACAAACGCTAACAAAGTCATTTTGCAATTCTTCGCTCCATTGACCAACAGAACCACAGTTTCATGACTAGTTCCTACCATCGATGGTAATGATAAACATGAAAGCATTCCTATTACTACTGAGCCATTTTAACGTCTATTATTTGAAGATTGATAAAACTTTTTTTAATACTTCCTGGAGATGGAACAAGCATATGGCCCACCTGATGTTAAGTGGTAACCATCGCCTGTAGCAAAGTGTTGCCTCGTAAGTCACGCATCTTAGAAACGTGCCCTACGATGCGGCATAGTAGGTGTAAAGCCTCATAGGCTGTAATGTAAGGCTGTAATTTCAGCAGAAACCAACCCTAATCCTGGACATATTTCTTTTATAAATTAATGTTTTGTTTGTTTATGTATTTGTTTGTTACTCAATCATCTCGTAACGGTTGAACCGATTTCGATGATAAATAAATAAATATTGCTGGACATTTCACACAGCGCTATCTAGCCCCAAATTAAGCAGAGCTTGTACTATGGGAACCAGATAACTGATAGAATACTTATACACATTTTTTTTTGTAAATACACACTTATAATATATAGAGAAACAACCAGACCCGGAACAAATATCTGTAGATCATGCAAACATTTGTTCCGCGGCGGGAATCGAACCCGCTACCTCCTGCGTCTCAGCCGGCTATTCGCCCACTGCACCACGGAGGTCGTCATTAATTTGTTAACATTAATGTTTTGTGTTAAGATAAGATAGATAAGTCTTTATTGGACGCCAACATAAAATACAGCTCATAATTTTTACAATTAGATTTAGTACAATGGGCGGTCTTACCGCTAAAAGCGATCTCTTCCATACAACCTTTGTATGGATAGGATAATAATTGATCACATAACAGCGGTGTATCTACATAATACTAAAACATCATACATACCTACATACTATAAACGTAAAATAATAATAATAACACTAATTTAATATAAACAAACATAAAAATGTTTATGATGAATTAACAAGCAGTTACAACTTCAACACAGGGACAGTTAATGGGTGTGTACTTATGTTTTAAAATTATTAGTAGACTTGGATGTTCTTATAGAGAAGGGCAAAGCGTTCCACAACGTTCCACATTGTTTTGTTTATTTAATTCTAATATTAATCGTATTGTAATAAATGTTTTGTTTTATGAACCTATAAATCATTTGTATTATCATTCAAATACTTGTCTTATGGTGTGGATCTATGTTGTCTGATTAAAATACATTTTTTTATTTTATGGAGCAGGCTCTTGCTTGCTTCTACGAGATCGTATCAGAAATGAAGAGATCACGTGCGTCCATCAACTTGAGGCATACAGGTGTAAGCCATCAACGTGTGTCAATTTCACCGGCAACCATACCCTTCAAACCGAAAGACAGCAATGCTGCTTGGCGGCAGAAATAGGCAGGTTTTATGTGCGAGTAATTGTATACACGGTTTTGTTTGAAAATCTACAATAAAATAATCTAACGTAGTTTCTTATTACTAATTAGAAACGGCAGATTATTTGTTAATTACATATACTTAAAACCGTTTATAACGACATCGTTTACAACGACCTATCGGTTATTACAGCCAGATTGTATGGTCCCTTCCATTGTATATTTATATGACTGTATTGCTTAAAACGACTATCGGATATAACGTCGGCAACTATACGGTCCCCTCGATGTCGTTATAAACGGTTTTGACTGTAGTTAGTTTTTAGCAATGGAGTAATGTATTTTTTATGGCGGGAGCAAGGAAATCGTATCCGGCGTTATGAGGATAAGGCTTAGTTTACAACGTCTCAAAAAATCGTGAGGAAAACAGTTCGAAAGGTTAAACCATAGATTAGACTTTTGGGTGCAAGAAAAAAGGCGATTCTACATAAAAAAATACAGTTTTTCGTAATATACATATGTATATTATACTAGTTGACCCGCCGAACTTCGTATAGCCTGCGTATGTACATGCATATGACGCGGGCTGTCAATATACGTCGGCCATCATTATCTGCATCAATGTATGAGAAAATTATTATTCTTATAATATCTTTTTGCGTGAATTTTCCCGATATTTTAATAGTTATTCTGCTATTCGGGACGGAGACAAATACAACAAATCAAAAACCATGAAAATCGGTCCCGCCGTTCTCGAATTATAAGTGTTCGAATAAACCCGCCTTTATTTTATATATTAAGACTAGCTGTTGTCCGCGACTTCGTACGCGTTACACTTCTAAATGTGTAGGTAACCTAGAAATAAAGCTAAGCTCGCTGTTGCAACTTGACTTGACACGCCATTTTTATCCCATGGGAACTGATCCATGGGATAAAAAGTAGCCTATGTGGTAATCCAGTTTATAATATACATACGTATATACCAAATTTCACCGAAATCGGTTCAGCCGTTACGACGTGATTGAGTAACAAACAAACAAATAAACAAACATCCAAACTTTCATATTTATAATATTAGTGTAATGTAAAAAAATTGCGAAGAACAATACACACTAAATTAAACTTCTAAGATAAACTAAAAGAAAACTATTTTCTTCTGACCAAAATGTTCTAGTCCTTACCATTTGAAATTTCGAACTCTACGTCCCTATGAGGCCGTGTCCTAAAAGTGCATAACCTCTTTAAGCTTAGAAACCTTCAAATGAGGTACAAACATAGTATGGTGACTTTCGAGAGATTCCAATTTTAAAGAGTATTTGCTTATGAGTTCAACCTTTTTTGAATAAAACCGGATTGAGTTTTCAAACATGTGTCATATAAATCAAAAACACTAAGGAGTATTGATATAACTTTCTAGCCCTTTTTAACTCCGTTAGGGAATTATTTCAATAAAATACGAAACACGTCTTCCATCAATTCTGTTAAAAAAGGTTTATGCAAAATTTGAAGTAGATTGGACCAAGGAATCATGTTGTCCCATACAAACTTTGTCCCGCTTTTTCACCCCCTTAGGGGTAGAATTTTGGAAAATCCTTTCTTAACGGATGCCTGCGTCATACAAAGAACACACCCTCCAAGTTTCTACGATCAGCGGTTTAGGCTGTGCGTTGATCCGTCAGTCAGTCATTCAGGACAAAGCATTTTATATGTATAGATAAATTGAACGATCAAAATATTCAGAAAAATGTTCTTGTAGGATTTGGGCCTACTTTATTATTCTTTACATAAATGTACAAAAAGTTTTAAGTTATGCACCGAAAAGCTAATTGACGGAATCTTCTTTAAAATATTTTTCTAATATGTTGCATATAAATTCAAAAAGTACGAATACTCTTGAGTCAACAGTTGACAGAAGTAACGAGAATTAATATACTGACCCCGTCTTAACGCAGTGTCAATAAAACCAACGCTATATTAATCTATTTATTGATAATGCTTTCTTTGCACTTTTTACCGCGATCCGATAAAAAACCGCTCGGATGAAGTCGTGTAAACTCATCCTTCTATGTAAATATTCTGTCTAGTGTGCGATATTAACATAAAGTTACCATATTAATTTCATAGTCGACCGAGAGTCACTTACCTTAGCGTTACTACTCGTGTCTGTTGTGACTTATAGCTTCATTCTAGAAGGTATTCGACCTGTGAGATATACTCTATTTCATTTATTCATTAAAATCACAAGGATCACATTCAATAGGAAACTATTCCATCGTCATTGAAGACAGGGTTTACCTACCATTGAGGATAAGGCTATTCAAAGTGATCCTTGTGATATTAATCAATAAAAAGATTTTAATTTTGATTCCCTATTTAATTTTTTTTTTTAAATAACACCTATAGCTGTATGTGTTTACACTATATGGAACGTATGTTGTCTGAAATAAATGCATATTTTATTTTATTTTGAATCGTTAATTTTACTGCCTGTTCCTCCGCGACCAAGCCAGGAAAGGATCAGGCAAGAAACAGGGCTGGTTAGTCATTTTAATGATTCTTTATACAATAGGAATAATACAAATAAAAAAATTAAGTAGGTACCTACCTAATATAAATCAGTGAGTGCGAGGCGAAACGTTATTCGGAGCGGATCGCACTCACCCTGATGAAGGGTCACGAATTGAACCGAAACATTTCCGGTCGAAACACCGATAAGACGGTACGTGATAAATCCCGTATTTATAATAATAATTCATTCAAATCAATTGTAAAACCTAATAACCAGTCTTCAGGTATTTTTCAAACTTTCGCGATCACTACATAATTACTGATTAAAACGTGTATTTATCGCGTATGTACCTTTTTTATTTGTTATCCCGTTTCGATAATGTTGCAACAGCCGTGGTCGCGGGCGGACTGGAGTACTTGGAGCTACCGTCGAGAAGTGATGGCAGCTGCAGCAACTACCCTCACTTTGCCTTCAGCATTAGAAATGCCCTCGTTTATATTACGACACAGTACACTAACACAGTCTAAACGTGATACAAACGGGATAACAAATAAAAAAAGGTACATACGCGATAAATACCCGTTTTAATCAGTAATTAAATAGGTGTTTGGTTATCAGTTCTAAAATCGCTTACATAAATAGTTGCCAAATACCAAAATTCATTTAATCAGTGTAATTAGCTGTTATCAAGTTTTTTCAACAATTAATTTTGTGTCAGAAAAGAAGTAAATTAGTTGCCAACTAGTTAGGTGCGTAGATTTTCGTCATTTCCAAGCAGTAATTAGTTCGCTAGACTTCAAGGTAAAGGTAAATGAACTTCTCACATTACTAGGTAATCTTATTTATTAGTTGGTAATAAATATTAATGAAAATATGTATTATTCCATTTATATGACGACCATCTTGGCGCAGTGGACGAATAGTTGGTTGAGACGCATGAGGTTGCAGATTTGATTCCCGCCGAACAAACGTTTGCATGATCTACAGATATTTGTTCCCGGCTTGGGTGTTTCTCTATGTTATAAGTATGTACTTACAAAAAATATATAAGTATTATATTATTATTATAAATATGGAATATGTCACATATGAACCTTCAGTGCGAAGCGAGACGCAGTTCGGAGTGGATCGCACTCACCCTGATGAAGGTTCACGAATTAAACCGAAACATTATCGAAACGGCCGAAACACGGATAAAACGTTCGTGATATATCCCGTATTTATAATAATGATTGAAATCAATCACGAAAATTTTCTGAGTATTCTATTAATTACCTGGTTCCCATAGTACTAGCTTTGGTTAGTTTGGATCAATAGAGCTGTATGAAATGTCCAGCATTATTTGTTTGTTTCTTTCAGTAGCATAGGAATTTAAGTGTGATTTATTTTTGGAGCAATTATTTAAAATTATTTATATACTAGCTGACCCGCCGAACTTCGGGACACCATGACGCGGGCTGCCAATGTGTACTGTCAATCAACCATCATTAGCTGCATGATGAAAAAATGAATTTTCTTCATAATTTATTTTTGCGTGTATTTTCCGATACTTTAACAGTTATTCTGCTATTCGGGGTGGAGACAAATCCAACAAATCAAAGATCATCAAAATTCGTCCCGTCGTTCTTGAGTTATAAATGCTGTAACTAACCCGACTTCGTTTTATATTAGATATTATAACGTGTTATTCAAAAATAGGATCATTTTTGACAAGTGACAAAATCAACAAAGTGATAAATAAAGACAAAACACTACTACAACTAAAAACATGTATAAATAAAAATGTTCAAAACACATAAAAAGCCATAATTTTTCATTTAACAGCTGAGATCCCTTCACCAACAAGGTCAAGTGCTGATAATCTTCGAAACGATACACCTGTTCTGCATCACAAGCTAGGACACACACAGACAGACATAGGCATCAAACTTATAACACCCCCCTTTTTCAGGGTGTTTAATAACGTTAACAAGGAAACAATATAATGGGTTGTGTTCTGAGAAGTTGTTTGATATGATGCAGGTTCCTTTTATCATCGCACCGCTCGCCATCGACAGACAGGAAATCCATCCACACACATTGGAGACGATGTGGTCGCGTACCGTGAGGTTCCAGAGAAATATCCTCCCGCGATGGGGTTCTTCAAAAAGGGCGTTTTGAAAATTTTAAAGAGTCGGCAACGCGCGAGTTTTTGGTGTTACAAACGTCCACAGGCTACGGTAACCGCTTACCATCAGGTGGGCTGTATGTTTGCTACCTTAGTGGTATAAAAAAAGGTAATACGTAATAATAGGATGCTGGGAGTTGTTGAGTGCAGGCCGCACAAGATTCTAGAGCATTTAAACAGTTCCTAACAGTTTTAACCAAAGCGCAAACTACCTTAAAATTAACACATAAACAAAAAACTTAAGTAGATAATCAAAAATAAAACTAAGACTACCGTTATTGTTACTAACACCCGGACGTGGAAAAAATATCTGTGGATGATGCAAACATTTGTGCCGCGGCGGGAATCGAACCTGCAACCCCCTGCGCCTCAGGCTGAGTCGATCAAAGCCCAGCTCAGATTAGTTATCGAAATAATTAGTTTTGATTATCTTCGGGTATAAATGTCCAGCAAATCGCGGCCTCTTAGAAACACTATGTACTGACCGAATTAAATAAATTAGTTTCAAACATCAAGCCGCTTTCGCATCAATAAATCAATACTGCTTTTTTGACGAATCACGTCAACCAACACGCACCTTATTGTATAGCAATAAGAGTTAATTTCGCTTGATTATCTGTGAAACGATAAAATCTCGATGGATCTAGATTCCGTTAGTAATTCTAAGAACTGGTTTAAGGAATGTTCGAACCGGAAGTAGATTTGATTGCTGAGCGGAAAAAGTTGGACTTAAAAGTGGTCAGTTCAGTTTACAGTCTTAAAATATAAACGGCGGCGATTATTAGCCTCTGTAGGTACAGTTTGCATGTATTTTTTTTATTATTTACGTGTTTTAATTTTATGCACGTAACCATAATTGCACCTACAATTTTTTCACCAGCCAAATGTAAACGTTATTTCAATTGATATGTTAAGCTAACCAGGTATATGTCTGTTAAGAGATACAAATATCTTTCTTATTCTCTCACCAAATAACATTGCTTATAATATTTGGTATCATTTTGACCCCATGTACCTATATTTTAAATGAGATTAGGTTGCCTGCATGTCTATCAGCCCTCTCAAAACCACTAGCCAATTAACAAACCAAAATAATAAAATAATGAAACCCGTGAAAATACAAAAAAATACACTGGTGGTCGTATCACTAAAAGCGATCTCTTCCAACTTTGGATGGACTAGAAATCATAAGATTTTAGTGTTAGATATTGTGAAATACTGAAATTTCATTTATTATCCTCATAAAAAAGGGAGTATTAAAAGTTTCAGAGTTTCAGAGATCCGAGAGAAGGTTTAATCCGAAAAATTGAGTCTATTTGAAAAACGTGTAGTGCTTACCATCAGATAAACTCCTACTTAATAACTGAAATTATCCCGAAAAACTCAGCATTACCGACGCCATTACAAGAATATTTAAGATACAGAGACAGGAGGCCAATTTAACTTTAAAATGTAAAGATGTGCATAAAACTCTCACCGCCTAACCCTTTCTGTTTCTAAAAAGAAGCGACCGACATATAACGCTCATAACCATAGTCTGGAAGACATCATACTAGGGACATCCGTTTTTTTAAACTTGAACTGTATTGTAATTGTAATCAAGCCTCATAAGTACTTTTTTTGCTGAATAATATGAACTAAAAAGCCAACCTTCCATCGTCTATTTTTCCTAAAGAATACAATCCGGGCCTCTTCAAGGTAAGAGGGAATAGGTTTCTTCTAGATCTTCGTGCCTTATCTTAGACCACATCATTGCTTACCATCAGGTAAGGTTGTAAAAGAAGATCTATCAAGTTTAAACAAAAACCTTTTTTTGTATAATTAAGAGTAAAATTATATTTATCCACTACTTTATAAGACACAGGAAGTCCCTGGAAATCCGGGGCCGTATTACCTAAGCCAAATTGCTGTCGCTTCGCTATCGCTACTCAGGCCATCCCTTCCACATGTACAGTACGTACCTCACGTGTGAAAGGGATGGCCTGACTAGCGATAGTGAAGCAACAGCAATTTGGCTTAGGTAATAAGGGGGCAGGCCTCACCCAAGATTTTGAGAGCGACCGATCTTCTACGGCCTGTACCCCAATCTTAATTAGCGTTTCTTTCTTTTGTTCCCCTTTCACTGTACTTTAGCCGTTACCTGACGACCTCTGTTTCTTAAAAAAGTAAGGCTCAAGGGCTTTTTGGGCAAATAATTGTGGACCAGTTCTGCAGGTCGTTGCCCGTTGCCCGGAGCGAAGGAATTTCGCCCGATTTCGGCAGAAACTCGCACGTTGTTTTTGCCGCCGCATTATTATTATTAATTGGATCACGGCAATGTCCAGTGATGGAAATCGTTAAGGTACGGTCAAGTGGTAGTAAGTGGTTTCTGTTCCGTATGTTAATAAATTTGAAATCTGTCTCTATTTTTGGATTTAGTGTTTGCAAGATCTAGTCTAGGTACGTATCAGACAGCGCGTGACAAGTTTTTTATTGCATGTTGTTTGTTGATGCATATTTTCTACTCCTTGGGGTCTAAGACTGTTTTAGTTAGAATCTCAAATGATTCCACGGTTGTTATTGATCAGTAACTCAATAAGGATATGAAGGCCTCAACGTAGAAGTTCAAAGGCGGTCTTCGAAGTTTTTGGTATTTTAACATTAAGGCTGAGCGCATATTGGAGTCACGACAGTTTTAAGACAGACTTTCCTCACATAGACAAGTTTGCCTTAAAACAAAACGAAAATGTTTTGCTTACGACACGTCGCACACCTAAAACGAAACTGTTTTGTCTACTACGACGACGCACACCGTCTGCGTCAATTCTTTTTCAGTATCAAAATGGACTTCATCGATACTAGTAACGCGTTCACTTGCAAAACGGCGCAGACGTAAATATTGGGTGCATCCCATTTATAGTGAAAGACTGATAAAATGAAAATTTTATACACGTCACTAGACTGTTTTGTCTTTGATGTGCGCGCCCGCATACATACAAAAGGGAAGCCGACAATCGTTAGTCCGACTTGTCGCTGTGCAGTTCTTGTAGGTATTAGACAATTTTGTCTATGAGACGTTTTGTTTGAAGTTTGCGCGTCTTCATAGTTTTTGTAAAGCAATAGTCTGTCTTAAAACTATCGTGACTCAAGTCTGCGCTCAGCCTAACTGTCTAACATTTTGTCGGATCTAGTAAGTGGTCTAATAAGATATCTTATAGAAACGCATGAGATTTACTACCTTGTTTCTAATAGTGGCTTTCGTCTGGTGCCTCTGCTCTACCATAACGAATTTCCAATCAAGGGAAAGGCATATGTATCAGTCCTAGAATTCAATGTTAAAATTGTAAAATGTGAAAATATGTAGGTATGCTGTTAGCGTTCCTATATTGTTCATAAATATATAAATCAAGCTCAAAATACTCGTCTTTGTCATCCAGCAGTTTTCAAATTCCACCAATATACTGATCGCTAAAACGCGTTGCTACCCGCATAAATCAAGCAGTACACGTCGTATATCAGCTCGGCGCGGTCACCGCAATTTAGCAGGATATACTTGTCAATATGTGCCGAAGCATGTTGGTCAATCGAACAGGTACAAAATTATAAGTTGATTCAATTTTGTCGGGTTATACATTTTGGCGAGAGTCTAGTCTGCCACAGTGGAACGAAAATAGTGGGCTGAAAAGAGAAAATATGTACCTATTCTTAGTATATACGAAGTAAGTATTCTTTTTTATCACATAATAGAAAAGAAGAACTAAAAGCAAGGCCCCCTTTTGAGAAAAGTAGAGCTGGAAAGTTGGGACGAAATTGCTTACCATTTCTAAGCAGGGAAAAATATATCCCCCAAACGGCTGATTGTAAAATAATAGAAGAAAGTATCCATGTAGTTTTATCTTTCATTTATAGACATACCTATATACATACATTTATTTGCTACCATAGTACATACAATCTCACACAATGCTCTGTTATATCTGAAAGAAATATATTTGAACATAACAGAGAAAACTAAATGATTGATCTTTCTTCTTCAATATGGTAGAAATGAGTTGAAATTAGTAAAATCAAAACTAATCCCGCATCTACAAAATCAAAAAAAATCTAGGTAACTTTGAAATAATAGCACGGATCATGAATTATCTTACTTAAACACTAAAATAAAGTTCATAATTCTACACATAGCAATCATCATCATCGCCACATATCAGTTAAAACAAATGAAACACTAAGCGAAGGCCTCCCCATAGATTTCCAGAGTGACCTACACCAGCTCCCGGCAATCTTTTAATAGACTTGCTCAATTAAAAACTAGTGAAATAACTTGCTTAGAAACAGGTATCTGACAACAAAGGTGAGGTGATATTAGCAGACTCGGCAGAATTCCTTTGAATTGTGAAATATGCGATTGCTAATATTTCTACAATTGCATGTCACTCATAAAAATGTTATTTTGTTATATTTATGCTGTTTTTAGCGAATTCTATTATTGCGTGTGCTGCTTAGAATTGGATACTTTTCGTATTATTTCTGTAATACGAAGCTATGGAATGTTTTGTTTTCATGTACTGATTCTAAATAACTTTAAATAATGTAATGCAATTGATTTTTAATCAAACAGTTTGAATAGAAGTGTCAGTGAACTGGGCAAGTAGTTCGAAAAACTGACGGCCGTTGGGGAAGAAAGGTTCTCAAGATGAAACCACGCACTAGAAGTTGCAGCGTGAGACAAAAAATAGAAAAAGATAGAAAGACGCTTTGATAAAGGTTTCGGAGTCGTTAGGTGCAGGCCACACAAGATCAGCAACTTCTAAAATCTATGGGTGATACCTTTTTTTATTTTATACCACACATTGTTACGATGGCCACGTTACGACCTATATAAACCTAGTCTAGTCTATCTTATATTGTAACTTAACTATTTCATTCTAATTCTTTTATTTTTCAAAATTTATAACTAACTTCATATACTATAAATCTCAGTTCTATTTTTAGCAGTTCGGAACACTATCTATCTATGTTAAATTACCAAAAGATTTGAAGTTGTACTGGACTGCCTGCCCTGTGGCACGAAGCCTGCGATTCCTGGAAGGTTGGCATTCGGGCACTGTGTATTACCCTAATGAGTGTGCGCGGTTTTTGCTGCACTGTTAGCTCCTGAATGCAGTATGTGATATAATGTGCCGTAATGAGATTAATTGGCTCTTTATTTGCCAAATAGGAGCTTTTTATAAACACAGTGATAGGTTAGCGACAGACCACACGACTAGAAGTTTTAAATTTAGTTAACAACATAAGGAGGCCAATGTATTCAATTTTGTCACTCTCAAGTCAACGTAGTTTGAAGTTTTAATAACATACTGAGACCAATTTATGTATTCAATTTTGCCACATTAAAATCATCGTAGTTTGAAACTTTAACAACACAAGGAGGCCAATGTATTCAATTTTGTCACATTCAAGTCAACGTAGTTTAAAGTGTTAACAACATACTGAGGCCAATGGATGTATTCAATTTTTTCACATTAAAATCAACGTAGTTTGAAGTTTTAACAACATAACGAGGCCAATGTATTCAATTTTGTCACGTGAACGTCAAGTGAACGTAGTTTATAAATTTAACGTTGTCTTATTAAATGCCTTATAGTTTTGGATTGTGATGGGACTGAAAGTTGAAATAGTTAAAATTACAATCGCCTCAAAGAGACACCGTTGATTGTTTGGATCTGACGTTGCTCACTATATTTAATTATTATTATTTTCGGGAAATTTACAGCTAAATACACAGAAAACTAAATATATTAAAATACATGCAAAGTACTTTACTTTATACTTTCCTTTCTCGCTAGAAACCACATATTACAGATGCTAATTGGTAGGTTTGAAGATTGAAATATAATAATACCTACTAATTGGGTTATTTCCAAAAATTTTGATTACAAAAATATAAATATTTCTAGACACACGATATGTTAAAAGGATGAAAATAATTATCTTTCTTGTCTAAATTTTAAACCTTGAACTTATGAGGGGTTACTAATTAGCGCTGGTTCCTTTGTCTTTAATTCTCAGAAGTCTTTAAGAAGTAAGTTATAAATTGTGATCATATCAACGTATCCGATTGATCCATCGTAATCCAAACCCACAGACATACTTGCAATCATGAAAGTTTAATACAACCCTTAAAAGGTACTTTGATCAAAGCAATCCATCTTTTACAAAGTTGCGAATAAGGATTGCATTTTCATCCCATATTCCTTTCGAAAAACCTGTCGAGATGTTTTGTTGGACAAAAAGGCTGTCGAAAAAATCCTTTGGACTTTCCGACGTTATTAGTGAACGAGCCTCCAATTTCAGTTAGTTTGAAAAGCTGGTTCACTCCTTTATTTTATGATTATCATCGTTCACCTAAGGATGCCCATTGCTCAACATTAATGCGACACTACTGGTTTGTATGTATCTCTACGACATACCTTCTGAGCGGCGTTGCAGAGTGCAACTGCCGACTACACGTGCAACTGCCGCGGCGCGCGCTCGGAACGTGTCATAGAAATATATATAAACCAGTAGTACCTACTTCTACGGCCGACTGCGTGCAGCCAGGGCACTTGCAGTCGGCAGTCCCAATCGGCGCTCGGAGTAGTACCTATATGATGACCAGTGGACGTTTTGCGACTTATATGATAATGTTTGGAGTGAACCAGCTGTTTTCCTCTTGCTTCAGACTCCACAGATTTGCAAATTAGTTTTGAATGAGATCTGATTCAATGGAATTATCTTGTTCTTCAATTAGTGAGCTCTAAGAACCTAAGCTTAGGTCTTAGACTTAGGCTTAGCAGTAATAGCTATCTTGTGATAGATTTAGTACCTAAAGCTTTTACACCTAAAGTTTATGGCTGTGCTTTATTATAATTCATATATTTTTTCGTATTTAATGCCTAATATTTTTTTGAGACTAAATAATTAAATTTTAATCCGCCTTCAAATCAGCTGTTTCTTGAATTATGTACCTTTTCCTACCTAAAGTTTTTTTTCCAACCTATGTCATCCCACTGCTGGGCAAAAGTCTCTCCCACTGTCTTCTAGGACTTTCGCTCGCGTGCCAAATCCCACCAATCTGTCTCGAAGGCATCGAGATCGTCACGCCAACGTCTACTAGGCCTTCCTCGGCGCCGTCGCCCGTCTTCAGGCACCCACTGCGTGACGATCGTTGCCCATCTGTCCGGGTGCATTCGTCTTACATGGCCCGCCCAATCCCATTTTAGCCTGGCAGCCTTATTTCCTGATCAGCAATGCCGGTTTTTAAACGCAGCGTGGTGTTACGGATTCTGTGAATCCTCTTTACTCCAAGCACGCTGCGCTCCATTGCTCCTTTTTGAGCCTCGGTTAAAGACCACGTTTGGGAACCATAGCTAAGGACAGGCAGTGTACACATATCGATTAGTTTGCGCTTCAATGACATAGGAAGATTTCCCTTCATCAGCTCTTTCATGGACCAGTAGTTCTTCCAGGCGGTCTCGATGCGGCGATCGATCTCCTTATCTTGCGTGTTTTTGAAATAAACTAACTGGCCAGAGTAGATATACTCCTCGACGTAGTGTATAGGTTGCCCGTCAAACTCGATCTTGTGTGATTTGTGTCTTTAACCGATTCATTGTTAATCTAACCTCCAGGCTTGCAATGCTCAAAGTTTACAATGAATAAATGGTTTCAATGGTTTAATTTTAATAATGTTTGACATAAGATTTTTACTTTGCACCTGACACATCAGATCTAGCATATACATCAGCAGACAACATAGGCAGGACAATATATTTCCAAAGTGACTGAGTTTGTGCAGCCTGCACCCAACGGCTCCCAGCAATCTTTATCAGGTTGCCTTTCCATCTAGCGGGGGGCCCGTCCGTTGCTTGTGTAAAATAGGTCAATGACCCCCCCCCCCATATAAGATAAGATAAGATAACTCTTTATTGTACACCAAAGTAAAACACAGAACATAATTTTTACTAACAAATTTAGTACAATGGGCGGTCTTATCGCTAAAAGCGATCTCTTCCAGACAACCTTAGTATGGACAGGGTTATAACATATCACATGACGGCGGTGCATCTATATAAAATTAAAAACATACCTACATACTATAAACCTAAAATACTAATAATAACTCAAATTTAATTATAATAAAACAAGCAACTATAAAAATGGTTATGATGAATTAACAAGCAGCGACAACTTCAACGCAGGGACAGATAATGGGTGTGTACTTTTGTTTTAAAATTACTAATAATAGACTTGGATGCTCTTATAGAGAAGGGCAAATCGTTCCACAATCGTACGGCTGTTACAGTGAAGGATCGACCATAAAACTCTGTCGTATGGACAGGAGTTTATATTAACATATATTAACATACTTAATCCAAAGCACCCTTAGCATATTATTAGGCAAAGCTTTTTCTTACTATTAAAATAAAATCATATAACCAGAAACCTATAATCTAAAACACTCCTAGTCCCATTAAAATCTAGTTGGGCAAACTAACTAAATTGGTCAACCACAAAAAAGAATTGGCGAGGACCCCAATTTGAGCCTAACACGCACATAATGATGACTTGTCAATATCATCTGTCCACGATAACTCTGCAAAATACTATGAATCACTTAGGCCTCGTACGCACTAGGACACATTTGGCTCGAGACATGGTCTTGCCTGTGGACGTGTTTAGAGACAAGGTTAGTGCTTGGACGAGTGAATGCATTTTTGAGACATCACGACGACGGTAATTGTGACGGTTGACTCGGAAGACATGGTTTCAATTCAATTCTTTATTTCAGACTAACATACAAGGCATAGTCCATATTAAGTACAAATAGGTGGTACACAAAAATAACATAAAAACATAAAATAAACTTAAAAATAACAGCCAGGTCGACATTGGACTATGGAGACACTAATCGTGGACAGTATGCGCTCTCGTCTAGTGTTCCATGAAGGGTCATTCAAAGTCCAGCCTCCCTGCAATGAGTTGCAGGCCAGGGACATGCACCCACAGTATCAGGGACGCCGTTCTTTTGCGCATAGGTTTGCCAGGTCTTCAAACCGAAAATCCGGAGAGACCAGCCAGTTTAGCCGGACATTTGGGACTTAATGTTTTAGTCTTAGTATGACACAACAGTTGTTTTTAAGTAAAACACAGGCTTTTTCAATTACCATCATGGAATCCATCATGGATTTACCATAATGGTGCGGCGCGCCCGCGCCCGCTGCACCCGCCGATGACTATCGCGCGTGGAATTTGAAAAGCCGGACAGGCCGAACGCCGAATGATTTGACCAGACACGCAACTAAAAAGCCTGACTGTGTCCGGCTTTATCCAGACGCCTGGCAACCCTACTTGCGCAGTATCACTGTGAACCTGTCTACTCGCATATAGGTTTCGAAACATAGACGGAGACATGCCTGAGATAAGTTGCGGTACATGTTTCTAGACATGTCTTCTAGTGTGTACAAGGCTTTAGATATTTTCTTAAATAAACATTTATTAACACCATATAGCACACAAGTAGCATAGGTCTTAGTTGGACGTACCCTGTAAGGCAATACAATTATTAAGGCCAATGTAAACGCTTAACATTAGGTGAACTATTGGCTTCCTCCATCACGACACCATAATACCCAATAATAAATTTAAAAAAAACCCGGACACCACACTTAATAAATTTCCATGTTACAGATGATATCCTTCCTACCAAAAAGTGCTGATAAAATCTTTCTGATCTGATCATCATCACATATATCAAGCTAAGACCCACCCCAATTAAACTAGCTTTAGATAGATAGACAGACACATAGACAGACGTAGGCGTCTAACTTATAACACCCGGAAGGCGGAGGTTAAAACATATTAGATTCACATCAGAGTAGACCAATAATAGATTTACAAATGAATAAAGATAATCAAAGTTAATATGGGATAGACATCGCACGGATAACAAAAAGATTACTTTCAATAAAAAAAATGTTTTTGTAAATACCTAGTTGGAAACAAGTTCTGGTGTATCCGTATAATTTAAATAATGTTAAGAATTGGTATTACTTAAAGTATTGGTATAACTATGCTTTTTATGATAGGAATATTAAATTTAAAGTCATAAAATCCAAGAAATTACACCATCATCTGAACGAATGTTGAGTGAATGATTGTTGGATGTTATTAGTTATTTCAGCTGCTATGCAGACTTAGAGTGTCCGGAATATACAAGTCGCGATGTAAACCCGATAATTGGCCAGACATGACATTTTATTAGACCATTTATCATACAATATACCGCTCAACCTAAGGCCTAAGAACAATTATCACTAAATGGTACCAAAAACGGATTCTGGACGATATATTATTTACCGAATATATAAGTGTTATTTATTTTTTGTGTCTATATGTTATGTCAGTAGGTAAAATGTATTTGTAAAATTTGGTTAGGTTATATTAAATATCAATAAAAGGTGATAATTTTTAAGTTATTTTATTTTGACACCTCGAGAGTCGTCTAATATTTGAGTTAGATTTACTAGAGGTTTTTAAAGGGACTGTCATAATTGGACAGAAAAGTAAGGTTGTGGGTTCGATTCCAATTTATCGCTTCTATAGTAAGTTAGTATTCTTTAGTAATAGTGGGTATATACACCTCATTAATCATTACACACAATTATATTATTTGATTTAATACATTATCCATAACTAGGCTACATTTTACCCGACTCCGCAGGAGGGTAACGTTTTTATTGATAAACAACGCGAGCGAAGCCGTGGGCGGGTCAGCTAGTCACACTAATTTTATAAATTCAAAAGTTTGGATGTTTGTTTATTTGTCTGTTTGTTACTCAATCACGTAACGGCTGAACCGATTTCGATGAAATTTAGTAAGTACGTAGATCATATAACCTGAATTAACATATAGGCTACTTTTTATCCCATAAATCAGATCTTATGGGATAAATATGGGGTGTCAAGTCAAGTTGCAATAGCGAGTTTAGCTTTATTTCTAGGTTACCTACACATTTAGTAGTGTAACGCGTACGAAGTCGCAAGTAACAGCTAGCTATAAATAAATTCGAAAGTATCTCTGGCTGTTTGTTACGTTTTCACCAAACGACTGAGCCCATTTTGATAAAACTGGGTATATAAATGGTTTATGACAGGGATTTAGACATACTACTTTTTACCCAACTGCGTAGGGGGGTAATGTTTTTACAAATCACGCGTGCGAAGCCGCGGGTGGCAGCTAGTTGTCTATATGAAGATTATAGGCCTTACTCTAACTGGACATCTGATTCAGGGCGTTTGATCACTTGTAATCTACATCTATAACCGTCACAATTTGAGCCATCATCGCCTTAATCACCTTTTAATTTAGAGCTCCAATTAGCTTGGACAAATGGGTTTTATACATAATTGTATATGCGTCTTGGATGATCGGTTTTAAATCTTATTTCTAATAACACAGGGTGTATTTATAATTATATTTTTGACAATGACTCACGTAGCCTACGGGTACGCTCGTCGCCAATCTGTCAAACTTAAAAAACTAGTTTAGAAATGTGAGGGCATTATCACACAGGCGAGTTGCGAGCGATGCCAGCGAGGCGATTTGCGAACGCGTTCGCGGTAGGTATGGAAATGCTTTCTACTTTTGTTTTTTTTTATATAATAGCCGTAGCAGACTCGCTACGCGATTTTATCCGTTGCAGACTCGAACGAGTACGATATACAATGAAAAACGAAATAACAGATTAGCGGATTGCACGAAACAGCCCCATGATTTCCGATGAATTCCAAATGACCTGTGGTTTTTAGCAGATACGAACGATTACAACCGATAACTTACGATGAAGAGTGATTTCATTGGAATGATTTTTAGTAGTTTACGCAACGAGATTAGCACCTATGATTAATAATTTTATATGATTTTAAACATGCTACTTGTTAAATGTTCCATCCCCAGTTCGCGCCGTGCACGCCGCGTTCGATCGCAAGTACACGCGTTCGACCACGCTTCAGCCAAGTATAAGTATTGTAGAAACTATTGTATAGTATAATTTTGTAACCCACGCGACATGCACATTCACAAATCACCTCGTTTGAAATACGCTCGCAACTCGCCAGTGTGATAACGCTCTAATGTTATAAAAAAATATGTTGGAAATAATACTGTCGTCGGTACAAGAAACGGCATTCGATTGTACTTTTAGACAACCGCTATGAAATTAAAAAACTACGTAGTTATTTGATAGCCTTTATTAATACTGTAGTGTGTCGATGCCCTTGCGCCATCTCATCTGTCTGGTACAGCAGTTGGGGCCGGTGCGGCGGCAAATTCAGCCGAAGATTTCAAGCGGCATACTATGGCGTAAGAAGTCTCGACAGAGCTTAAATATTTGAGCCATTTGGGGTCGAGACCCTGGGTCCACGAGGTACCGGGGCCCATCGCGTTTTCAAAATTCTTTCTGGGCGACTAGTCGAAGCGACGTGTGATCCGAGAGCTGGCCCTTATCTGGCCAACTATGCGTAGAGCATTGCAATTCAGCGGGGCAATACAGCCAGTGTCTTGGGGACACTTCCGCCTGGTAGTGATCTGGAGCAGTTGAGCTATCTATAGACCGTTTGCAACGGTCTTTAGATGATTCAACTGTTTCTCCTGTATTATTGATCGAGCGAAGCGAAATCTCTAAATCAACTTGGGCAAATCAGCGTTGTATGTATGTATGTATATATGTTTGTTTGTCCGAGGATAACTTTCGAAACGTTATCCGATCATCGTGAAATTTGATACATAGGTAGGTAGTGATGGCACAATTTTGGTGTGACTCAATGATCTAAAAATTTTGGGGGGTTGTTGAGATATTGGGGTTCAAGAGGGGTAAAAAAAATGAAAATGAGATTATTAGGTCAAATGAACGGCAAATGAAAGGTCTTCATTAGTACCTAAAAAAAGTTAAAGCCAGACTGTTATATCAAAATAAGTTTTTAATATACCTCTGAAAATGTATCTTCAAGATTTGACACGCGTAATACGGATTCAAATATTTTGTCTCTCAAATAAACTGTTTTTTTTCCTAATACCGTGAAATCCAAAGAAATGCCTCTCTGAGGGTAAATACTTTAATTATTAATGATTTTTATGATTATGTACATTTTTTTACTTTACTTAGGTATGTCTAGGATTCAACAACTCCTCCTCATTTATCGCGAAAAACATACAGGTGATTTGTAAACAGCTCCCTGTTTTTATTTAAATCAAATAATCAGGTACCTAACCTACCTTCTCATACATTGCGGCATCTTTAGTATGGAAATGGTATGGAACGATGGATTTTTACAAATTCAACTAAAGGTAATACAAGAAACACAAAGATAAATGCCATACACGCAAAAAGACCTCCAAAAGTGTCAGTCAATTGGTCATTTTGATTAAACTCCGAAACAGAACAATTCATTTATTTTTATTATTTGTAATTATGCTCATTACAAGACCATCGAATTATACGCTGTGGAATCGGTACAAAGGAAATAATTAGTGCGAAAATATAACAGGTTCATTATTTGACTCACTTATAAATTTTTTGGTGTTCCGTAATGGTGTTGCAAAAACGTATTAATGTTGTTTAAAAATTTAAAATTTCTATGGTAGTGAATTTGAACTAACCTATCTTACAACAGTACTAGCCATGAGTCCTGAACGTGTTTTCATTTAATGTCGAACACAACAAAACACGTGGTATAAGGACGGTTTCATTCTCGACTGGCTAAAAATCCAGATCATACTGTTGTCAAGTACCGACAGGGAATAAGTGTAAACGAGTTTATTCTAGACTAGTTAGCGAAATCGTGTAGAAACTAAATACCGTATAGAGCATAGACAAATATTAATCAAATATGTACATCGCAAATAGTTTGAAACGCGGGTAATAGTTTCCAACTACGTTTATAAATGTAGATCCTATTTTTCAAACTTTCGCGATCACTATACATAATTACTGATTTAAATGGATATGTAGATTGCCCGCGACCACGGCTGTTTTCAGTATTCATTTATTCGCCATTTCATTACATAGATATGAAGATATGAATAAAAATAAACAAATTACATTTATGCAGAGCATTGGAAAAATTAACACTGTTTGCAACACAGTCGAAACGTCGTCGGGATGATAAATAAAAAAGGTACATACGCGATAAATACCCATTTAAATCAGCTATTATGGTAGATCCTAGCTTTTTACTTAGCGTAAGCACATTATAGTAAAGTTAAGTAGAACGAATTGTCATCTTAAGAAAATATTGGCACGTTAGCAAATTTTGCGATAAATACCTACTTTAAAAATAACAATTTATATTTAACGAGCAGTTTACCCGCCACTTCGGTCGCATGAACTTAAATCCCTATTAAATCAGCGCCAATTTACGAAAATCGCATACGTCCGACGTCGGCAATCCGTTCGTGTAAGCATACTCATAGTTAAAACAATTTTTTTTTTCATTTTTCTCTTTGGTTCAACCAGAGTGCCACCCACACCCAATCTAACGTTACCATACAGTTCGAGGTAAAAACCTTTTTACCCGTAACTTCATGGACACGACGAGTGATGATCACTTAACTACTATTTTCTAATCTGTGGCGTAGTCCAAATATTTTATGGCAAAAATCTTCATTTTCCCAAAAAAACTAGCCTATGTTCTGACAGATAGAGAGAGTTAGATAGGGTTAAATTAGTACATACGAATATTTTAAAATTTATTTATCATAAACATCACACTAATATTATAAATGTGATTTTTTTTTATTATAATGTGTGAGTTTGGATGTTTGTTTGTTTGTTACTCAATTACGTTGTAACGGCTGAACCGATTTCGATGAAATTTGGTATGTACGTAGATTATAACCTGGATTAACACATAGTCTACTTTTTGCTGACAAATAACGCGTGCAAAGCCTCTGGCGGAAGCTAGTAGGGATATCGTAACAATTGTAATATTCAACTTCACATATCATAAACCAAAAACCACGTTCTCACTGTAACAGTCGCAAAAATATTTCCTTGTTCAAATTATGTAGAATTTTCAAAGAAACGGTTGCCAAAATAAGAAATGAATATTTCCGCTTATTCCAACGTTTATTTTTGCAAAATCAGCCTCTTTTTCTTTAAATTTCTCACGTCGAGATAACGAGTGCGTGCGCGCAGGTTAGTTTAATTTTGTAAAATATTTTGAGGGTGCCAATGGCGTGTGGATGATCCAAATTTGTTTTTAACAAGGGTGTCTCGTTTTTATTTTGGTGGAAAGTGTAATCTGACTGAACCTTATATTTTTTTAGTTACATCTCTTTGTTATTCTTATTTACCGAGAGAATACTTAAAAAATAGAACAAAGGCGAACTTGCTTAATAGCTCTTCCAGATCATTTTTCCATTTTGGGAGTAAAGATGTGTCGTACTCGGTAGTGCACAGAAAGAGAACTAGTTAGGTTCAGTTAAACATACACATAATTCTCACGGGTAGAAAAAGTCGTTTATGTTGTAGTTGATGTCCATAAGTACTTAGTTAACTCATCTCTCTAGTACAGCAGTTAGGGCCGCAATTATGGAAGTCACGACAAAGCTTACGTATTTGAGGCATCTGGGGTCGGGACCCTGGGTCCATGGGATGCCGGTGTCCATCGCGTTTTCAAAATTCTTTGCGGACGTCTGGTCGCAGCGACGTGTGATCCGAGAGCTGGCGCTTATCTGGGTCAACGCCGAAGTGTCTTGGGGACACTTTGGCTTGGTAGTGATCTGGAGCTGCTGAACTATCCATAAATCATTTGCAACAGTCTTTAGATGATTCAACTATTCATTTTGTATTTGTATAGTCATATTCCTATAGTACCTATATTATTTCTGTTATAAATGTATTTGTACTAATTAGTCTCAGTGTGTCAAATATTATGTATTTTCTTTCTCTTCTTACGACTCTTGTAATTAACGTAACACGATCTATGTTGTTTGTTTAGTCTTGGATACCGATACTCTGTGGGCCAGTAGTATAGGCAGTATGCCTACACACATGGCTAAATCTAATCTTAGTTTCATCATCAGAACTTCAGCCATACGACGTCCACTCATTGATTTCCAGAGCGACTGATATTGTCTGGTCTACACACAATAGCTCTCAGCAACCTTTATCAGGTCTTTCCATCTAGTGGGGGGCCAGTACGTGGTCTCCACTGTAGAATCTTTCTGCCCCACTGCCACTTCAGATTGCTAATCCTCTTGGTTATGTCTGTGACCTTAGTTCGTCTACGAATCTACTCATTTCTGATTCAATCTCGTAGAGAAACACCAACCATAGCCCTCTTCAAAGCACGCTGAGCGAAAGTTAGTTTAGGTAGTGCTAATAGAATTGCCCCTTTATTTGCTAAGAGATTGTTCTTATTCTAATATATAAAATTCTCGTGTCACAGTGTTTATAACAAAACTCTTCCGAAACCGCTTGACCGATTCTTATGAAACTTTTTGTGTAGGTATATTTGGTAGGTCTGAGAATAGGACGTAAACTATTTTTCATAATCATATGTGACAAGGGTGGTCCACCCAAAATTTAATTTTTATTTTTTGGACAAAAATTTTTGATCGAGCGAAGCGAGATCTCCAAATCAACTTGGGCAAATCGGCGTTGTATGTATGTATGTTTGTTTGTTTGTCCGAGGATACCTTTCGAAGCGTTTATCCGATCATCGTGAAGTTTGGTATAAAGGTAGGTAATGATGGCACAATTTTGGTATGACTCAATGATCTAAAAGTTTTGGGGGGTTGTTGAGATATTGGGGTTCAAGAGAGGTAAAAAAAATGAAAATGAGACTATTAGGTCAAATGAGACGGCAAATGAAAGGTTTTATTTTTAGTAAAGTTTTGGTAGTTTTTGAGTGATTAGCCATGATAAAAACTAAACTTTGACTAAATTCACAGGGTACACCAGTAACCCCACAGTGCTGTAATTTGGTATGCGTAAAGTTTAAGTACTTATCACAAATATAGGCAAAAGTCTGAAATCTAGAAAAACTGCAATTTGTACCCCAAAAAAGGGAACCAATTAACATGAACTCCCGTTACCTGTAATTTGAATGAAACTGTAGGTCAAGTAGTTGGTTATTTATTACGAAAAAAACTTTATGAAATTTAATAATAATTATAAAAAAATTTATACAAAGATCACGAATAATATTTTTTTTTGTTTTTATGGTAGACTCGCGAGGTCTCAGTTCGGGGCAAACCACTAGTTATTATTATTATTTTATGATTTGGCAATACAAAATACATACAACCATAAATGCTCACCCTTCCACCACCACCAACACCTATTTTTTAATACGTAATTTTCTACTTTGAATATAGAGATAGTTGATTATAATGGGTACGTGCACAGAAAAGGACATTGAAAAAAAAGAAGAATTTAACTCTTAGCTTAAAGTTAGTTTAGTTAGTAAAGTTTTAACTTAAAGTTCAGGAGTTCGCGGAGCTAGCTAGTATTTTTATAAAATTAAGGCAACCACACACTTCTGTAATGAATCTTTCTACTTTCGAAACCTCTCACCGTTACCTTTAAATACAAATAACTCGGTACACAATAAAGGAATTCGCGCTTATTTGGAGCCGGTGTCAGCCCCTTTTATTGGCCCGAAAAAAATCGCTATAAATACAGGCTGCTGCAAAATATGTACCGAACCCGCTACCTCCTGCGTCTCAGCCGGCTATTCGCCCACTGCACCACGGAGGTTGTCAGAATAATTATCTATACGTACGTCCAAGCACATAAATGTTTTAGAGTTTTGAGTAAATTCCTTTAGAAAGTTATTTATATTTACGGGTGTTATCATTTACTTTCGGGTTAATACATGTTCCGGATTACCCTGTAAAACCGCTGTCAATATACTCGTAAGGATAAAATTTCACCTGTCCGGTTTGCGTCCGATTCTGACCGCGATTGGTTCGTGAGACAGTAAGCCGATTAATATCGGTCACTACCCTGAACTATAGATTGTTTACACTGAAGATTGTTGGGGAGGGGTGATTGGTTCGTGAGACTGTAAACCGATTAATATCGGTCACTAGGGATGCTACCCTGAACTTTGAATTGTTTACACAGAAGATTCGGGGGAGGGGCGATTAGTTCGTGAGACAGTTAGCCGATTAATATCGGTCCCTAGGGATGCTACCCTGAACTATGGATTGTTTACACAGAAGATTGGGGGGGGGGAGGGGCGATAGGTTCGTGAGACAGCAAATCGATTAATATCGGTCACTAGGGATGCTACTATGAACTATGAATTGTTTACACAGAAGATACGGAGAGGGGTGGTTGGTTCGTGAGATAGTAAGCCGATTAATATCGGTCACTAGGAGTGCTACCCTGAACTATGGATTGTAGAAGATGGGGGGGGGGGGTGAGGGGCGATTGGTTAGTGAGACAGTAAGCCGATTAATATAGGTAACTAGGGATGCTACCCTAAACTATGGATTGTTTACACAGAAGATTGGGGGCAGGGGCGATTGGTTCGTGAGACAGTAAACCGATTAATATCGGTCACTAGGGATGCTACTCTGAACTATGAATTGTTTACACAGAAGATACGGAGAGGGGTGGTTGGTTCGTGAGACAGTAAGCCGATTAATATCGGTCATTAGCAATGCTACCTTGAACTATGGATTGTTTACACAGAAGATTGGGGGCGAGAGGCGATTGGTTTGTGAGACAGTAAGCCGATTAATATCGGGCACTAGGGATGCTACCCTGAACTATGGATTGTTTACACAGAAGATTCGGGGGTGGGGGGGGGGGGGGGATTGGTTCGTGAGACAGTGAGCCAATTAATATCGGTCACTAGGAATGCTACCCTGAACTGTGGATTGTTTACAGAGAAGATTGGAGGGTAATTACCTAAAATCAGCGACAACAATGCGACAGTAATCGCTCGCGAAACATTAATTTGCACATACTAGAAACTAGCGCCACCAGCAAAGGAATGGCATAAGATAGAACTGTTTTCCCATAGTAAATCTGACGTTTCGCGACTGATTGCATCGTGTTGCTGTTGCTGATTTTACATAATTGCTCTTTTTTGTGTTTTTTATTTTATTTCATGTTTTTTTGTCTTGAGATGACATTTATTGAGAGTTGGTTGATCTATACTTTTTTTTAATATTATTTGTGGGGAAACAGGCTTACGGCCCACCTGATGGTAAGCGGTCACCGTCACCTATTAACACCGGCAACACCCGGGGTATTGTCGGCCATGTTGTAGCCTCACGGGAAAACCTCAGATGGACTTACTTAATATTATAAATTCGAAAGTAGCTCTGTCTCTCTGTCTGTCTGCTTGTTACGTTTTCACGACTAAACGGCTGAACCTATTTTGATGAAATTACCTATATTTACAATCTATATACCAAATTTCATCGAAATCGGTCCAGCCGTTTAGTCAAGAAAAATAACAAACAGAGACAGAGTCACTTTCAAATTTATAATATATATATATATATTTATATATATATCTTATGTATTTATAATATATTGATATTGTATCTTTATAATATACAATATCTTTCTCTAAGTTTGAATTAAGTATTTATAAATATGCGTATCACTGCAGATCGTTTGCATCAATGAACAAGTTATACTCTGGTTTCTGAAAAGCGCTGACCGTCATCTCTCACATTACGTGGCACGGTGATGACGGTCTCTTAGCATGCGAAAACCTAGGGATAATTTATTGGGATTAAATAAATATTTTTTTTGTATGCAAATGCATCTGGTCCTGTTAAATATTCGAAAATTGTATTTCACAATACAATTTCGATCTAATCTCGACGACCAATGCACTGTTTCAGGTAATTGAAAGGTAAATGCTATCGATAATTAACTGAAGTGAAATTTCGAATGATTTTAAAGCCAAAATTAAAATTTATTTATTCATTAAAATCAAGTCACAAGACTCACTTTGAAACGTCATTTTACTGCCTGTTCCTCCGCGAGCAAGCCAGGAGAGAATGGTAAGACACAAGGCTGGTCGTCTTTTTGATGATCCTTTTACAATACATTGTATAACAATAAAGAAAATAAATTAAGTATGTCTAAATTGTAACATTTTTTGCCACATTAGTCACCGCTATTTATGAAACAAGACCTTTATCAAGGCTCTGCAGCGGGCACGTCGGGGCACGTCTGGGCACGGTCGACGATGATCGATTCGGAAAAGCTTTTTTAAACACATTATTAAAACGCGATTTCTGTACAGAGCAGTGTCTTTGGAGCTCCTTCGTTGTAGGGTTTAATTTAAAATTGTTTTAAGGCCCTAGGTAGGGTGATGACGACTTTTTATTTGCTTATCGTATGGGGTACCGTTGAATAGGTCTTTCAAAAATACTACGAGGTTAAAACACTATTTCGATTTAGTAATATATCTTCAAGTGGCCATTGACCAGGACCTGTTTTCTCAGTTTAAATAGCAATATTTTCAAGGTGGCAAGTTTTTTTTATAATAATGTTACCTCTGAATATTCATCCTAATCTGCGCTGCATGCCTTCAGGAACATCTCATTTGATCTGGAGCGGCGAGTCTGCGTTTTTTTGGAAGTATACGAGTTTCGGCGAGCGGGTAGGTCGAGTCGAGGTATAAAGCATACTGGAAACGACTTTATTTAAAGCTACTAGTAGTTTGATAGCGTACTCTATCTTGAAGCTGTGTTTATGGTACACGAAGGAAGGCTGCTAAATGTCATCTATCTATCTATTCATTCATGATTCATCTCAGCCCACATCCACCCACCGCTAAAAAATAAATTGCTAATTTTTGCTCAGTTTGACCGAAAAGGTACCTATAGATTCTCAATCTAAAACACCTGAACCTGAAGTAGGCGCGAATTAGTTTATCGTTTTTAGTTTTAGTGTTCTTAATATCATCTCTTGGCCTGTCAATACAAAGTATGGGAAATCTATTACTCAACAGAGGATGAAGTCACAAGATGCTCTTCATGGCCACTGTTGCTATAATGGCCAAAATATTGCCAGTGTTGCCACTTGCTAACTTACACATTTTCGCTCCGGCAGATGCGCCATTTGAATCACGCATGCGATATATTCTCGTTATCCACAGAATAAGGCCCCGATTGGTTGTGTAGCCGATTTAAAATTAAAACTGTTGCTTTAGATGTTAAATGGGCATGTCTTCCGACCATGGCTGGTGGTCTGGTTGGTTTTGGGGAAAACTGAAAGTGCTTGTTTCTATGGGATTATTGTATGAACTCAAGACCATACAGGCCTGGGAGGGCCATTTTTATTGTTATTTTTTTAATTTTATTTGTGGGGAAATAAGCTTACGACCTACATGATGTTAAAAGGTCACCGTCGCCTATTGACACCCGCAACACCCGGAAAAATTATTTATTCGCAAACAATACTTATTGATTGTGTCGAAACATTTGGTATGATAAGTATACGTTTTTAGTATTCTAGAAGGAGGTAAAAGAGAGCGCCTTGGAAAGGAAGGGAAGGGAACAATGATGTGACCTGTGCCTCTACCACGTCCAGTTAAACCTTAGATCAGTGTTCGCTTCGGTCCTCAGGCCCACATTGAACACTTCGCAATTTTGTACCGCAGTAATTGTATAGCGATTTCGACTTAAATTTAATGTTAAGTAGTTAATGTTTTCTTAAAATAATGAGTAGGTGCCTGTAATTGGACGATGGAGGGAAATCGACTGATTTTAATCGCAAAATATATATGCCGTAACGTGGACCGTTTTGGTTGTAATTTACGAGTATTTGCAAAATGATGGATCTTTTAATTTCTCTGGTAGACTTTACAGGTGAAAGAACAACTTGAAATCAAATCGCAAATCGAAACGGCCATGCCATTGGCTACTTATAGGCACAGGTGTTGCAAATGTGTGTGTGAAGTATGTATATGTAAGAGTGTAGTGCTGCACATTCAGCTTAGAGGCACTTCTGGTTTTTTATTCACCCATGCTTGGAGAAATTTTAAAAGTAAGTAAACACTTACAAAATATTAAGTAGGTAAGGTATCATCATCATCATCAACCTATAGCAGTCCACTGCTGGACGTAGGTCCAGGGAGCGCCTTTGAGCCCGATCCTCAGCTCTTCTCATCCAATCCTTGCCAGCCACAGCGCGCAAATCGTCACTCCATCTAACCGGAGGGCGTCCTATACTGGTTAGGTATGCCCTAGTAAAATAGAAAGGCATATACATATTCCTAATAATTTGTACCAATAAAATGTTTTAGGATATGTGTCAGAAACGCAGCTCGATTAGGGCTAACAATCGAGAAATTAAAAGCAAACATTATACCTAATCGCTTATGGATTGTGATGTGTGTATGCAAATTTACTCTCTATCCGTCTCATTGTGTTTTTTAATATTTTCCACTCTAAAACCATTAACATTGATTAATCTTGAAAATAAAACACTTTGACTGCGCTCCATCCATTCATATTTAGTAAAAGGTTGCCGCCTGGCCGCTATCAAAACTGTTATCACAAAAGGTACCCGAATACAAGAGTACAAGACGGCTTGCAATTTTAAATTAGGTTTATTGACTCGACTTTAGGTTAAATATCGCGATTGAAGTTAGATCTTGTAAATAGCCTTTGATTAATAACGAACTGCTAGCGGCTATTTTTGCTCCATATTTTCGACTGCGATTGTTTATCTAAATAAGTTTATAATCAAAGCTTGTGCTTTGGGTGGCGACCAAGGATTGGAAGACGTGGAGCCCTCACTACACAGGCCTATGTTCAGCAGTGGACATCCTATGGCTGGTATGATGATGATATTGTTGGAGTGAGTCTTCTGAATTTAGTACTAAAAGTACATAGATAGATAGTTAACTCTATTGAATTACCACACAAACAGAAATAATACAAAAGTAAGTACTAATCACACTAATATTATAAATGTGAAAGTTTGGATGTTTGTTTATTTGTTTGTTACTCAATCAAGTCGTAATAGCTGAACAGTTATCGATGAAATTTGGTGTGTTGATAGATTATGACCTGGATACAAATATAAGGTACTTTTTGTTGACAAACAACGCTTGCGAAGCCGCTGGTGGAAGCTAGTCTAGAATAAAAAAGGCAATACAATGGGCGGCCTTATCGTTGAAAGCGATCTCTTCCTCAAGGCAACCTTTGGTACGAGCGAAATTTACGAAGATAAAACGGAGTGCGGTGTACTATGGAGGATACATTTACATATTCTTAGATAAAAAATAAAATAAAAAAATAGACTAATATATAGGTATATACTTATAGCTAACTATACTAACAGATAAAATACTTAAATAGTGAATTGTTAACGCTAGGAGGATTAGTCGATAAGTAATGTTGTTTCACCTTCAACCTAATACCTAAAAGGTAACTATTCGGTATTCTAAAGCAAAGAAAAAGGCAACCCAAAATGAACAGTTATCAGCCTTGGTCGGGTGGAAGATAAACGGACAATTACGAAACCAAATAAATCTTTTAATCGGGTTAAAAGGATTCATTTTAGCGGTCTTCATCGTAAAAAAAGAACTCTCACAATATTTTTACATTTGAGAATCAAAATTGATTTAGCGTGAGTTATATTGGTCCTTATTCACGTTAATTAATTTAAATTATTTTATGCGTCAGACATAAATGCGAAGTCTGAGACATAATGTCCTCATCAGAACCGCATCAGAAATATTATTAATTCGAAAGTAAATGTGTTTGTTACGTTTTCACGATTAAACGGCTGTACCGAGTACGATGAAATTTGGTATACAGTAAGTAGCCTATCCCTGTAATAATCTATCAATATACCCATCGAAATCGGTTCAGCCTGTACGAAGTGAATGCGTAACAAACAAATAAACAAACTCACTTTCGCATTTATAATATTAGTATGATGATGAAAATATATGGCAATGCTAAAATTTATAATTAGATGCCATATATTTTAATTGCATAAGGATAAATACAAATTTAATTGTTTAGGGAAATAGCCTTCGATTTTGTGTCGTAGGTACCTAACTAGCTAATTATTATGCTAATTATCTAACTGTGTTTTTAATTTGATAAGGTTTAGTCAAGGGCTTTAGTTATTATAAACCTACTAAATATTGTTAAACCAGAAGGTCAATTCCAAATTCAATAATTCCAGTTTCGATCCAATATCGATGTTTTTCAATGCAATATAAAGGCCTTATCACACTGGCGAATGCGAGGATGTTTTTTTTAATATGACCTTTAGAATGAAGTACCACAAGGCCCACCCCATCGCCATAACAAAGTATTGCCTCGTAGGTCATGCACGTTAGAAACCCTACACTGCCCTGTGTCCATCAACTTGAGGCATATATGTAGGTGTAAAGCTTCATGTGCCTGTAATTTCACCGGCAACCATACCCTTAAAGCTGAAACACAGCAATGCTGCATGGCGGCAGAAATAGGTATGGTGGTAGTACTTTCCCGGACGAGCTGTTTCATAAGGAGCTCTACTACTGAAGTGTAAAATTTGTTTAAATTATGGTGCGCATGATAGCAGGTAAAGGAGGTAAAGAGTATCTCTATTTTGTACGAGAAAACGAGTTCAGAAAATTTTGTCACGTTGCGCATATTAGGTCTACCAGACTGGTATATATCCTTTCATACCCCGTTCCCACGCATACCTGCGGTTTGCGGCATCTAAGTACACAGCTGACCAATAGCTTGAGGTGGTGTGTATTTGCGTTATTTATCCTAGGTAGTAACTCACTCACAGGGTAGTATAGTAACTCACTGTGGCTATCACCTCTTTGTTCATTTCATTTCATTTATTCCTTGCGAAAATGGCTACAGTTACACAGCAACAGATGATAAATATACATAAAATTTAGAATCTCCATAATCAGCTTATGAGCGTGCAATATTAAACAAAGTCAATTATAAAAACACGATTATTAGATAAAAAAATAGAAAATGTCAATAGATAAGAAAATTAAAAATGTCTACGAATAGAATAAAATGTCAGTAAATACAAAAAAATGTCATGGAAACTTAAGCTTGGAAACATTCAAAATCTTATATTAAAATTATACAGGCATTAAAATTTATCATTTAGAAATTCGTTACTGGAGTAATAGGCTTTTTCCTTTAACAATTTGGTCAGCGAATTTTTAAATGCATTCAAACTGTCTACGAATAACATATTGCTGTAAACTTTAGTTTTATAACTATAAGTCTAAAGTGCCAATTTGAATCTCTCAATCTAAACACATAATAGTTAGGTAATTTAAGTTCCAATGGAATTAATCTCGGGACTTAAATTACCTTGCACCTTTTGAATATTCACAAGTTTCACTTCATGTTAAGTTTTCTAAGTGAAACTTAGTGCTTTCTTCTATTATTAATATGCACTAAGTTTCACGTTTTATTACACTCAGAAACACTAGTTAATCCTGGATCAATGGATCAAATATTGATCGATATTAACGGACAGGACGATATTCCAATGTTGCATCATCCGGTTCTCTTGTTTGTTGGTAGTATTTTAATAATTGTCAAATCTGACCAATCAGATTTCCACGAGTTTATTTTCCGAATTTACCACTCACCTATTTAGATGCCGCTGTTAAATTAACATAAATCTAGGTAGGTAGGTAGGTACCTACGGATTTTTTTCGGGCCAGTTGCGACTGAAAATAAAAAGAAATTAAAGTGCTTGGCAAATCTGATCTCTATTTTTAACTACATACTGCTTATTATATTCGAAGTGTCTCAGTTTCGAGATTGGCCAAAAAATGCTTTTGTACGTCTGGTTTTCGCCTTCAGATCAATATCAATAAAAAATCCAAATAACGTTTAAGTAGTTTAAAATTAAGCGCCAAATTGAATAACAGTATTTTATTAAACGTATTGCCAAATTATAGTTATTTAATAATCAAATCAGTTGTGGCCTCATCCTTTCACATTAATCTCGAACCGCAGAAATATTTAGTCAGCTAGTGTTGTGCTAAAGAGAGATTTACCCATACCACATGCTTGTGAAGACCAGCATCCTATAAGTTGGCGACCATAGGCGGAAGTCCGGCCGCTATTAGCTATACGAAACCCCGGGATATTTACCATGATTTGTGAGTTTTTGAGTGTTCCGATACAGTTTCAAAAATTAAATAGTGTTCTAAGCTATTAAAATGCCAAAATGAATAACGATAACTTGCCGGTCGCTAAGTCCTAATTGACAATGTCAGTAATATGAATAGCGATTGTGAATTTTTCTTGGACTAAGGCACTTGTCGCACCGCCGGCGAGTAAGCGATTAGATATCAACTATTTTCTCGATCAAGAAACGAACAAAAGGTATAGATTCCGTGTCAGTAAAAGAGACACGTACCTATAGGTATTAATAGTTGATCGCTGGCCGTTCACTATGGCTATGGCAATATAGCATCATCATCATCATCTCAGCCCACATCCACCCACTGCTGGGTATAGGCATCCTCGTTATCACACCGCTCTCTCCGGTACTGTGCCTGCGCCCTTCTCGCGGCCACCACTCGGTTGCTGCCCTCGTCCATCTTCCGTCTTTCCTCCTTGCCAAGTGTCCAGCCCATCTCCACTTCAGCTGGTTGATCCTTTTACCCACATCCACGACTTTGGCTCTGCGTCGTATTTCTATGTTGGGTATATAATCCAACAGCGTGATGCCTAACATGGCACGCTCCATTGCTCTCTGAGCAGCTCTAATTTTGTGACAAGTTCGTTCATGAGCGGCCATTTTTCAGCACCGTTTGTGAGAATAGGCGGGATATAACATCGTCAATGTTTTATTCTGGGCATCTGTTTATAACGAATTGATATCATAGAGCTGGCCAATTCGCCAATTAGCGAAGGCCAATTCTCGTAAATAAATCCATAGTTGCATTCAAGTTTAGAAATAATCTCGATGGCAGTGAATGCAATGTTTAATTTTACCGAAAATCATATACGACTAAAAGTAACTTTCTCAGGCGTACGGATACGGATAGAACATCACTAGTCGCACCACCCAGCTCGTTAGCAAATTATGCGATCGTCGACCCACATTGTAAATTATAACTTAATTATGAGCCGATCATAAAATGTCATGGGCAGGGCACTAACGTGTTTCGGTCCGTTTCATTATGGTTTCAGACCTTGTCGATATTTGACTGGTGATTTGAAAGGGCAGCCAGTGTTATTCGGTTGTTTTTATTAGCCAAAATACTATTCGAATTCTTAAACCACTCGATGAACTCCGATAACTCAGAGCTACATTCGTCAGATTGTGATTTTGTCATGACATGGAGAGGTTTATGCTTGACGTTTCTCTACGAGATCGGATCAGAAATGAAGAGATTCGTAGACAACCTAAAGTCACCGGAAAAGCCCAGAGGATTAGCAAGCTGAAGTAGCAGCAGCTCCAACAGCCGTCAATTCTTCGAGCTACGTTGGAACAGAAAGGTTTTGGACACCACGCAGCAGTTTTACTCTGATATAACATGATTTGATTATAAAATCATTTCACTTTTACAACGCGACTCAAAACGCGATCTGACAATTTAATCATTGATTTCGTGCATGTTGCTTCTTTTGAAAAAGTTTGTACACGCACGATACTAAATTTCAATTAGAACAGAATCAATATACCTAAATTAATTTACATATCTCTATAAAAACATATAAGAAACAGTTGAATCATCTAAAGCCCGTTGCAAACGATCTATAGGTAGTCAGCTGCTCTAGATCACCAGCCACAAGTGTCCCCAAGTTGCACTGCATTGCTGCAATTCCCCGCTGAATTGACCTAGATAAGCGATTGCGGATCACAAGTAGCCTTTAGGCTTCGACCAGCCTACTTACAATACGGTCGGTGGATCTTGGCGTTCGTGAAGTTAGCCGGAGGACTGCAAAATTAGTCATAAGGTCGTAATTTCTCTGCCGCGCTGTCAAACGGTTAACTGCACGGAAGCCAAGGTCCGTCGACCGTATTGTAACTTCAGGACTATCGGGTTACATCATAACCATTTAAATAGTCTGGTATTTTAAAATCCGGATTCTATTGCCTAAATCACTAATGCATATTTCTTTCTTCTAATGTTCTTGCTTTCTTCTTCTTTTTACTGCGCTGTAGCGAAATAACCGGAAACGCTCTGTCCGACTCTCAATTCTAGATTTACTACATAGTTACATTATATTTTATTGTATTTTATGATTTAAAGTAGCCTAAACCATCTTTCCCTAATACGTCATCAGCTCTCCGGCTATTCCGGCAAGGAAACCTTATTGGAATGATGTATGTACATTGTTATTTTTGTTTCCACTACTTTATGAACTTAACACCTCATTACAACGGTCGCATTTTCTTAGGCATTTAGGCTATTAAGCATAAGTGGTATCGTGCCTTTAAATAAACAAATTCGTGACTATTTCATCAAAAACTATGAAAAGTAAACCAATACGCCTAAAATAACCCAAAAACTGTTAACACGTGAGGTTTCTCTTCAATCATGCGAAATATATTTCATTACAGTTTACGCACTGCCACAGAAAAGTGCAGAAACCAGTAGGTTATCTAAAGTATACTAAATAACAACCAACAGCCCAGATCCACACTATATTATACAGCTATATCATAGTTATCAGAAACTAAAGAGTAGTAGAGTTTCTAGTGAAAGGGCTCGCCCGGAAAAGAACTACCACCATACCTATTTCTGTCGCCAAGCAGCATTGCTGTGTTTCCGTTTGAAGGGAAATTACAGCACATGAGGCTTTACACCTGTATGCCTCAAGTTGATGGACGCAGACCAGTGCATCGTAGCCTGGTAGGGCACGTATCTAAGGTGCGTGACTTTGTTATAGGCGATGGTTGTCACTTAACATCCAGCTTGATCCATCACCAGGTCGAAAATAAAAGAACTCCGGGTAGCAAGGCAAGACCCGACAGAAATATTTACAGATCGTGAAAAATTTAATCGTCTGGCTGCGGAAATCGGATCCCCATCTCTTACATCTCAGCCGACTTCTCGCCCCCACACAAGTTATTAATGACGATAAAATAAAAAAAAAACATTATCGCTGGTTACAACAACAAACCGGTACGTGAAAAATCTCGTATTTATAATAATACATATTCTTACCTAAAAGGCTACATCTGAACATTGTCTAATTCAACGCATCACACTAATATTATAAATGCGGAAGTTTGGATCTTTGTTTATTTATTAGTTTGTTTGTAACTCAATCACGTCGTAACGGCTTAACCTATTTCGATGAAGTTTAGTATGTACGTAGATTATAACCTGGATTAACATAACTTTTTATCCCATAAATCAGGTCCTATGGGATAAAAATAGGTGGTCAACTGTGAAGTCAACTTGCAATAACGAGTTTAGCTTTATTTCTAGACTAGCTGTTACCCGCGACTTCGTCTGCGTAGAACTACTACTTCGTGTAAATTTGTTTGGACTGAATAGGCTCTGAAACTATAATGAAACGATTCTAATGAAGCCGGCACATTGAATTATTGAGATTAACATAGGTAGACTTTTCCTGACCCTGATCCATGACTTAACTTAGTTTAATACGTTTTTGTATACGACATTTTTTGTTTTTCCTTCTTTGGTCAAAACATGTAGGTTTTGTGGACTCGATACTCGTGAGCACGCCACATACAGTTGCCCATGGGAGAAACAGTTTTTTTCTAAATGAACACCAGCTACTTTGAGTGTCTGTCCTTGAGCTTTGTTTATCGTCATAGCGAATGCTGCTTTCAGGGGAAATTGTACTCTTTTGAATTGGAATGGCAAATCGGTAGGGATTATTGGAATACGGGGAATTAACACTTCTTCTCCCTTTGCTGTTCCTGTCATAATTATTGCTCTCACAATATTGCGTCCCAGGTGTGTAATTTGTAGACGTGTGCCATTACACATTCTTGGTGCGTCAAGATTTCGCATCAACAGGACCGGGACACCTACTTTTAGCCTCAACTTATGGGAAGGCACCCCCGATAATTCTAAGGAGTTAAGAAATTCTACAGGGAACGATGTCACTTGCTCAGTGTCCATGACATTGTCTACGGACAGATACTCAACAAAATCACCTTCCACATCTGACATGATTTGTTCGTTGATCTGCCCCACTACTTCGTTTGTCGGTGCTAAAATTGCCCTTTCGCACAGCCATTGTCTGTTCTTCATATTGGTTGCAAGATCGGGATAGACGTTGTTCTTTAAGTCATCCATGTTACAGACAACATTACAAAATTCACGATTCAATGTAATCATTCCGTCACTATTTGTTTCCATACGGTCTTCTCCGATTTTCAGAAGAGCATCCGCATATTGCACCAATTGTGTATCACTGTGCAGTTGTACTCGCATATTTGTAGTCAGACAAAAAATTTTTACATGCACCCATAATGGAGACGCTTTTAAACATGCATTTATTTCATCTGCCGGCGTGCCTCTAGTAATTACCGGCAGAGTCTGTCTAAAATCGCCAGCTAAAAGTACCACCATACCACCCATGATACTTTGGTTACTCTTAATATCTTTTATTGTCCGATCTAGTGCTTCTATCGCTCTTTTGTGGGACATGGTACATTCATCCCAAACCAACAGCTTACATTGCTGTAACATTCGTCCACGGTCACTATTTTTAGTAATGTTACAAACTGGCATTTCCTCATGAGCTAAGTTCAATGGCAGTTTAAGTACTGAATGTGCCGTTCGGCCACCATTAAGTAACGTAGCTGCTATTCCAGAAGAAGCTACAGCAACAGCAACTCCTTTATCTTTACGAATTTGGGCTAAAAGTAAATTTAAAAGAAATGTTTTACCCGTGCCTCCTGGCGCATCCAAAAAGAATAAACCACCTTCGCCACTTTCGATTTTTTGCACAACATTCTCAAAAACTAATCTTTGTTCTGGGTTTAGACGCGGAACAGACTCAGTTATTTGTTGTTGTAAAGAAGCAGCATCGTAACTCAATTCTCTTATTATATCACTGCAAACTTCCCCAGTTCTTTGCGGCCTGCTCAACCCAAAATCTGACAAATCTTTCCCAGTTATAGTTATGACTTGGTCTTCTATCTTTGTTAGGGCTTCATTAAAAATGAAATCATTGTATGTAACGTTTGGATTATGATGTTGTACTCTGTGTAAAATATCGTCGGCCATTTGAATTTTGTACCTTTCCCACAGTTGTTGAGGGTTTGAAAGCCCACATGTCGCTATTAGTATAGCAAAAAGCATTCTCACCTTGGCCGCTGATCTACATTGTGCAGCCTCTTCCAGTGTTATATTCCAATGATTGTCATCCTCCAATAATCCTCTTGCCTCACATGCCTCTCGAAATGTTGAAAATTCTTGATTGTTGTATTTTTTGAGATCATTGAAAGAGGTTGGCCCACGCACATGGTGTAGAAGCATCCTTAAACAAAAACATTCCATGTTAGTAACATGGACTGTGTAAACCCGTCCTAAGGCATCTCCAGATTTGACACCAGGCCAGTTCTGAACCGAAGTTCCTTGAATTCGGCGTTTCCAAGTTTTTCTGGTTGCGTCCCATGTGTAATATCTCGGTACCTCAGCATACATAAGAGTTCTTGCAAACTCATCTCTTATGCAAAGTTCAAAAAAAGCTGTAAGGGTGGTTTTTGGTCGAGTAGATAGTCGCTCGTGGAAATTATCTTCTGTAAAATAAACTCGTTCACCGTTCTCTAAGTGTACACTTAGATGTGTAACGGTGGGGTGCCTTTCGTGCAACGGGAACCCTAATAACCGCCACACGGCTTCGTTGCTGCTAACATAACGACCAGATTGATATGTATGTACTTCATTTACGCGATTTGCAAGCTCTGTGCTCCTAAAATTGAAAATAGCTTGGTCACTGCCTTTGTTAATATATTTGCAGATATATTTGATAGCGCGCACTGAACTGCAAGCCTCAACATTTATATGGGCGTTAAATATTTTTAATAGAATAGCGGAATAAGGGACCACCCAACTATTATCAATAGTGACGTAACTCCCATTTCGTAGTTTCACAGATGCCGTTCGACCTCCGTCTGCTGGTGCTCTTCTACGATAGAGTGGGTATCCGTTTTCACTGTGGACAGTGTCTTTGTGTAATTTGCGAGGAAATTTCTTTGTGCATTTTCCATCTTTCATGCAAGGGCACTGAGGATTTTCAGGTCCACATGGACCATGAATCATGTTTTTAACTATAATATCATGAAGTGTCTTGTCAGTGCTTGGATGGGGTATTTCTGCGCTGATAATATTATCAATTTGATCGGGTCTCAACTTGTCTTTTAACCACAATAATATGTGGACATGTGGTAGGCCACGCTTCTGCCACTCTATGGAATACATAAAGCAGATCACTTCTCCAAATATTCTGCCTTTGGAAATAACAGACATAAGTTTTTTAACTTTCAACCTAAAAACTCTTGCGACTACATCATGCCTATCAATCGCGCTTTGACCCGGCATTAATTCATTTACTATTTCCGGCCATGCTGGGTTGCAAGTAAACGTAACGAATAAGTCAGGGCGACCATATGTACGTACATAAGCAAACGCATCCTGAGTATATTCGTGTAAGTACCTCGGACTATTTACAAATGAAGACGGTAAAATTATCATTCTACCAATATCATTTGGATTTAGATTAGCGTCATTCGCTACTGCGTCTTGAAGGTGGATATAATTTTCTGCTCTTAATTTAGTTTGATTTAATGTTATGTATCGTAATCGTTCACTTTCTACCTTAACGTACATATCAACATAAAACTGATTGGCCAGTTGCCTGCATCGTGATATAATATTAAAATCATTTTCTCTAATCATGATATGAAAGGCATAAAAGTCCATACATGATACCTTTTTGTTAGGCAAGGGCAGGCCAGTTACAGGATCGACTTGTGGAATTTGAAAGTGATACCCTTCTTGCCCTTTGCTAAATATTAGCGGATATTGTAACGCATCGTAAAATTTATGTGTATCCGGCACCCTAGTTAGTGTGTTATCACGGGCATGTAAAACTATATCACGGGAAGCAAACTGTTCACCACAAACCATGGCTGCGACTTCATTTATTAAAGGTGCATTATATCGTCTTTCGTGTTCCCCACTTGGTGTACGATCTGGGTGAATCACCAACTTATAATCATCTCCCGGCATTCTTTCTAAGGCTGTTGTGAAAGTGTTTATTAGGCGGTTATGTTCATGCAACATTCTCTGAATCTTTAAGACAATATCCCTTTCTACTAATTGAATGTTTTGACACCTGCGGTCAACCTCGTCGTTTTCATTTCCCATAAAATAAATCTGTAAAAATTTTGGTTGCTCATTATTTGTAGGAAGCAAAGAACCAATCCTATGATAGATTTGACCTTGGATTGTAAAAGTAGATGAAAACCCAGGCATAACCACCTCATTTTCTACACCAAATGACGTCATTTGAAAGCATGAATTATATTTCCTTATTTTGATTAAAAAACGCCGCGATTCGTTGTTATCACCTAAAAGTAAAGACTTCAATGGTTCTTCTGGTTCTCCAAGTATTGGAATTGAAACCTTGCCACCAGAACAACACATACCCGGAGTTTCTTCTTTCCACTTGAGTGCTTCACAATGTATACATTTTTTATCCATTCCACCTATGAGAAGTAATCGATGGTTATTATACTCAATCGATGGGTCATAATCAAAAGCAGCATTGTGGAATGCTCCCCATGTATACATTGTAAACGCATTTCTCCTTTCTGACTGCCGTTCAGCATTTAACACACGTCGTCTTTGGGATTCTTCTGGCATCTATGCAGCTATCAATGATGCGTGTCGCTCAGCATCTAAAATCTGCCGGGCCTGAGTCTGTTCATAGGTCTCGGCAGCTCTTTGCGTTGCGTGTCGCTCAGCATCTATAATCTGCCGGGCCTGAGTCTGTTCATAGGTTTCGGCAGCTCTTTGCGTTGCGTGTCGCTCAGCATCTAAAATCTGCCGGGCCTGAGTCTGTTCATAGGTCTCGGCAGCTCTTTGCGTTGCGTGTCGCTCAGCATCTAAAATCTGCCGGGCCTGAGTCTGTTCATAGGTCTCGGCAGCTCTTTGCGTTGCGTGTCGCTCAGCATCTATAATCTGCCGGGCCTGAGTCTGTTCATAGGTCTCGGCAGCTCTTTGCGTTGCGTGTCGCTCAGCATCTATAATCTGCCGGGCCTGAGTCTGTTCATAGGTTTCGGCAGCTCTTTGCGTTGCGTGTCGCTCAGCATCTAAAATCTGCCGGGCCTGAGTCTGTTCATAGGTCTCGGCAGCTCTTTGCGTTGCGTGTCGCTCAGCATCTAAAATCTGCCGGGCCTGAGTCTGTTCATAGGTCTCGGCAGCTCTTTGCGTTGCGTGTCGCTCAGCATCTAAAATCTGCCGGGCCTGAGTTTGTTCATAGGTCTCGGCAGCTCTTTGCGTTGCGTGTCGCTCAGCATCTAAAATCTGCCGGGCCTGAGTTTGTTCATAGGTCTCGGCAGCTCTTTGCGTTGCGTGTCGCTCAGCATCTAAAATCTGCCGGGCCTGAGTTTGTTCATAGGTCTCGGCAGCTCTTTGCGTTGCGTGTCGCTCAGCATCTAAAATCTGCTGGGCCTGAGTTTGTTCATAGGTCTCGGCAGCTCTTTGCGTTGCGTGTCGCTCAGCATCTAAAATCTGCCGGGCCTGAGTTTGTTCATAGGTCTCGGCAGCTCTTTGCGTTGCGTGTCGCTCAGCATCTAAAATCTGCCGGGCCTGAGTCTGCTCCTCAGATTCTTGGGATCTAGCTACTTGCGCAGTTCGAGCTCTTTTAGAGCTACGCGCTAAATTAGATTTACGCTTGCGAGGCATATTACTTAACCAGTTACCTACCTAAAGTAATAAAAACAGGTAAGTACTTATGCAAAAAAAAATTCTTTAGCTGACAAAAAAATTTAGTTAAAGGTACTGAGTACGAAACTATACTTAAGGTAGGTACTTATACACATTGCATGAAATAAAACAAAAACAAAACGAATTGCTAAACTAAAACTAAATGTTAAAAAAAATATACTATCCACATGGAATAAAAACAAAATGAATCGATAAAATTATATGCGAAACTACTGGAACTATTTTATCCACATGGAATAAAAACAAAATGAATCGATAAAATTATATGCGAAACTACTGGAACTATTTTATTCACAAAACAACATTACTTACCTATTAATACTCAATAAAAACTATGCTGACCTTCTTAGGTACCGTAACTACTTACTAAATGTGAAAAAACTTAAAAAAACCTGCCTACTAATCTACTACAATTTTATACCTATCCTAAAAAATTAATTAAAGTATTTATTTTACCTATTAACTATAATTCTACCTACTACTAACTTATGCTAAACTAATAATAACAACTAAAACAACTAAGTAAATAACACAAAATGCTTATCCAAGAAACCCTAAACACCAATGAAAACGTAAAGAAAGCGAATACGTTGCAGCTCAAAATTGTAGATATCGCATGCGTCCGCCAACGACGTCTGCCCTCACGTGTCTGCCCGTTCGGGTAAGCATACTTTGTGATCTACACTCCTCCCACCGAGCCATCCGCGTCCCCCGCACGTCTTTGCCGCCGCGCCGCGCAGCGCGCCCGCGCCCGCCAGCCCCGCCACACCACACCATGCATCGTCACACTCACACATTCCTAGTGTATAGGCCGATGGGCCTGATGGACATGTCAGGCAGAAAGTATTCTAAAAGCTGGCTAGGAGTATTTGAATTATGCGATACATAACTGCACCCCGCGTTTTCACCCGCATAATTCCGGGATCGGGATCGGGATAAAAAGTAAAGATGTCCTTTCCCAAGGTTCCATCTATCTCTATACCAAAATTCATCAAAATCGGTTCAGCGGTTTAGGCGTGAAAACGAAACAGACAGACTGTCTATGTCTTTCCCCAAGGTTCCATCTATCTCTATACCAAAATTCATTTAGTAGGCATATACGATACATAACTGCACCCTGCGTTATCTATCACTCGCATAATTACGGGATCGGGATCGGGATCGGGATAAAAGGTTGCCTTTGTCCTTTTCCAAGGTTCCATCTATCTCTATACCAAAATTCATTTAGTAGGGATATACGATACACAACTGCACTCTGCGTTTCCACCCGTATAATTCCGGGATCGGGATCGGGATCTGGATAAAAAGTACCCTATGTCCTTTCCCAAGGTTCCATCTATCTCTATACCAAAATTCATCAAAATCGGTTCAGCGGTTTAGGCGTGAAAACGAAACAGACAGACTGTCTATGTCTTTCCCCAAGGTTCCATCTATCTCTATACCAAAATTCATTTAGTAGGCATATACGATACATAACTGCACCCTGCGTTATCTATCATTCGCATAATTACGGGATCGGGATCGGGATCGGGATAAAAGGTTGCCTTTGTCCTTTTCCAAGGTTCCATCTATCTCTATACCAAAATTCATTTAGTAGGGATATACGATACACAACTGCACTCTGCGTTTCCACCCGTATAATTCCGGGATCGGGATCGGGATCTGGATAAAAAGTACCCTATGTCCTTTCCCAAGGTTCCATCTATCTCTATACCAAAATTCATCAAAATCGGTTCAGCGGTTTAGGCGTGAAAAGGTAACAGACAGACAGACAGACAGACAGAGTTACTTTCGCATTTATAATATTAGTAGGGATTACCTACACATTCAGTAGTGTAACGCGCACGAAGTCGCGGGTAACAGCTAGTAATGCATAATTCTTTATTGTTCAAGCTACTCTTAAACTCAGTTAAGCCAAGCTCATTTAACTAAATTAAGTTTTTCTTCTTCCTTCCTCTACTATGCCCCCACCGGTCATGTCAGTACAACTGAACCTAAAAACACGTGCTTCCATCGTGAAGTGCCCATTTACATACATAAGGCCCATTGGGGTCGCCGGTTCGATTCCCGGGTCAAGTCATTTGAATCTGTATGATGCGTGCGTACATGTAAAATAATGTTTCTATGAGAGCTCATGAATGTAACTGCAATTCCGAAAATATATATCGATTAGGGGGCGTTCATTAATTACGTGAGGGAGGGGAGGGGTCTCGACAAACATCACTTAATTTTTTTCTCGCAAAAACAGTGCGAAATTGCGAGAAAACTTAATTAAATGAACCTATCAAATAACAAAAAAATGAATTACATGTGGCAATAACAAGTCCTATAACTGAGATAAGGGGAGGGAGGGAGGGGTCGATCCAAATCTCGTATCATCTCACCAGGGTGAGGGGGATCAATAATCGTCAAAAACGCCTCACGTAAAAACGCCCCCTTAGGTAGTTTTTATTTGCTATAGTTTCGTTTATTATTTATTGTATTTATGTAGTACATAGTGTATGTATATATGTATGTTATGCTATTTTTATTAGTCCTGTGCAAATTTCCAGTAGTTTCCTTTACTGTGCACTACCTATACATCCACAAAGGTTATCTGGAAGAGAATTCTCTTTAGAATTAAGTTCGCCTTTGTACTGGTAACTAAAGTACTACGCACTATAAATTTAACGAACCTAAAGCAATTAAAACTAAAAATAAAATGGCACTCCGGAAGTGCCGACGGAAGTGAAAACTTTAACAATTACGAGATACTTTTGACTTTTGACGACCTCCGTGGTGCAGCGGGCGAATAGCCGGCTTGGACGCAGGAGGTAGCGGGTTCGATTCCCGCCGCGGAACAAAATGTTTGCATGATTTACAGACATTTGTTCCGGGTCTGGTTGTTTCTCTATGTATTGCATATGTATTATATTGTATAAGTATGTATTAACAAAAAAAAAGTATATAAGTATTATATCAGTTATTTGGTTCCCATAGTACAAGCTCTGCTTAGTTTGGGGTTAGATAGCGCTGTGTGAAATGTCCAGCAAAATTTAACATTTATATTAATTTTAACTTATATATAGAGGTATCGGTAACGGTAACGGTAACAGTGTCGCGAGTTCAATGGTTTTTTCTATCTCAAAAAATGCCTAAGGCGCCTAAAGAAGTTTTCCCGTTAAAAATTGTTTATTTCGGTAATAGTGTTATCCCCCACTCCTCCTTTTAAGCAAAAATAATTAATAAGATAATTTAGATCAAGATCACTGTTCAATCGATCACAAGTTTTCACTTTCGAACCGTGTTTTCGAAGTGGAAAATATTTGTTCATAAAACAGTATCCAGACAGTAAACGATAATTTTTTGAAAAATATTTGTTATAAATTCCTGTTGAAAATAAACTATTGTTACCCGACTACGGTAAAGCCAAAAGGAACAATAGAATATAAAATTGGAATATATGTTTATCTCAGATCTTTATCAATAGAACTTAAAAAAACTTATGAATTCTAAATATAATACAATGTTCGCTGAAAGGATTTCTTCCAGGCGTTATTGTTTTTAGCAGTCTTTGTATGTGAATATGTATGAATGTATGTTTGTGATCCATGTATGTACCTATGATCCATCGTAGCGCCTAAACTACTCATCCGATTTTGATGAGTGAGGTGTCAATCGATTCGTTATTATAGTCCGGGTGACATATATTATACATTTTTAGCCAACTACGCCAAAGCCAAAAGGAAGGGTTATGGTTTTAGCAGTATATGGATGTAAATTCCACCGTAGCGCCTAAACTCGTCTGATTTTGATGAATAGATTCGTTATTATGGTCCGGGTGACATATACTACCATCGTTTCCGTTTTTAAACTTATTCGTATAGCTTGTTAAAACCACAGTTTGTTATCGACGTCTCGCTTCCTGTAAAATACCTAGAACACCCACATAGGACATGGCCTAAACACAGTTACAAAATGTCCCATTTACGGTCGATATTCGTCTCACGTGACCAATATCGCAATGCAAGATTTCCAATCATTTCATTGCGCGTGAGTTACTTAGCAACTACGTAAAGAGGATAGTTAATAGAGCATTGAACATTGTGCGCTGGTAGAGACGAGTAACAGGAGTATTCAAGATCAGAGTGAACAGGTTCTTTCCAGGCAAGCGTGCTCCATCTTCGATCACGCCATCACTTACCATCATGTAGAGGTCAAGCGCTTGACTATAAACAAAAAAAACCTTTTTGAAATATATTTACAGCGATGCAAAAATATCAAGATTACATTAAAAAAAAGGATTGTGTGGTTTTATGAAACCACGGTAAAAGTGAAACTTTGTTTCACATTATAAACATTTAACTAAAAATTTTCGTTGGCACAAATGATAATACTATGGTACAAATGGTATTACTACACGGTCAGCTGATGCGAACTATAGGCGCCGCCATATTGGCCTCGGCGGCTCTGACGAGCGCCTTTCACTTTATCCCTACTCCGCGGCCGACCGTCACGCGACATGCAACACACAGACGAAAAAGTTTGAGACGATGTAATAAAAGTTTCACTTTAATAAAAAAATAGCATAGATAATAATGAAAAATATCTTGTTTTGAAACCCAGCAAACAAACAGAGAACGTATCACTTTTTAATATGTAGTTATTGTAAATACGTGAGGGCGTTACAAACATAATTAAATTGTTTTTCTCCCGCACAGAGAGTTGCGATCCGTAAATCCGCAAAACGGGGTGAAACGAAGCGCGGAGCATTATCCTGTTGAATGTTTACGAATTGATCTCAAACAATTTTCGGTCGTAACGCAGATACATATACAAATAAAATACATTTATTTGCAGACATCTAAAAGTACATTATATGTGCCCTTCGAGGAAACATTTGAAATAATTTTTAGTATTCCACGAACAGCACCAAGCCAAATTATAAATCGTTGCTCTCCGTGGAATACAATTGGTGCTCTTATAGGTTACGAAGATAGCACGGTAATATAAGAAACAAAAATAATAATAAAAATTGAACATATAAAATAGTGGCTACGTAGAACGTATATTATACGTGATAATTCCCGTATCTAAGATAACGATTAAAAGTAAAATTTTCTGTTTTAATATAATTGCAGGGACTATCCTATAAACTAGTTAGAACCATGCTGACATAATAATTAATTCCAACAAGCGCACAAGCATTAGTACCTTTAGTAGCAAAAGGGTGCAAAAACAAGACATCCCTAGGTACTAATATTATTAATTCGAAAGTAACTCAGTCTCTATCTGCTTGTTTCGTTTCTACGACTAAACGGCTGGACCGATTTCGATGAAACTTGTTATACAACCCATTTTGTTATGTACGACATTAATTTAAAACATATGTACATCCGGATTAACTAATTTTAAAGGTGGGTTTCATACGGGTAGCTTGAATATTTATCCAGTAATCGATACATTTTCAATAAACAATTTTTAATACAAATCGGTGGTGCCTTTGCGATGATGCCGCTTAGTCAGTTTAACAGGTATCTATTTACATGATGAATGAATGTGATTTGTTTATCTATTTTATACAGGCTGATTAATTGACATTTTAGGACTTGATATTAAGGTTATATGAAAATTTTATATTATTTATGATAATAAATTTGAAAACCCTATTTTACAACAATACTAGCCACCCGTGTTTTCATTTAATGTCGTACATAACAAAACACGTAGTATAGATAGATTATGACCGGGATAGAGACGTAAGCTACTTTTTACCCCCTTTTACTTTTTATTGCGTCTGCGCAAGTTTTTATTGACAAACCACACGTGCGAAGCCGCGCCGGGTCAGCTAGTGATATTATAAGGCTGTCTATGCGCACAATCACACATACGTTGATATGATCATGACATGGAATTTATTGATTAACATCTCTAGCAGCGATTTTTTCCACGCTCAATGGGTCAATGTATTCTAAAGTCTGCCAATTGGCACTGGGCGGTCGGTTCTAGGAAATGGTTAGAATGACGTCAGTTTAACTGCCTCTAGACATTTGTATGTTTGATTTGAATTGAATACTGTATGGTTATTTAACGCTCACTATGTTTGATAGCGAGATCAGAAGGAAAACCCAAGTAGATGATGCAGCAGAACTTGCATGCAAGCTCAAGTGGAGATGGGCTGGCCATCTGGCACGACTTGCCGATGGAAGATGGAGTGAAAGAATACTGGATTGGTGCCCTCGAGGTACAACCCGTCCCCGATGAAGACCGAGGCGAAGATAGCTCGACGACATCATGCGAATAGTGGGTGCGACATGGACCCGATTGGCCCAACAAAGAGGGAATTGGAAGCGGTTGGAAGCCTTTGCCCGCAAATGGGCAAACCCATACACATTAATGATATGTAAAAAAATCCTTCATAAATATAAGTAGATTAAATAAAAATTAAAGTACAAGAAATGAACATAGATAAACATACATCATATTTATTTGGGAAATAGAACAGCTTAATTATAAATGTTGGAAAGCGGAGTTTAATGATACTATACCGACTGCCAATGGCAAGTGCCGCAGCAGCGGCGTTTATTACCGTTGTCCCCGTGGCCAAAATTTATGACGTCTTGTCCCCGTGACACGGACTCCGGGCACAACGGGAATATATCAATTTAAAACGGCGTTACCTACCTGAAATTAGAAGTTATTCTTATTAATAAAATATATATTTATTACATAATTACTGTTTTAAACGGGTATTATCGCGTACGTACCTTTTTTATTTGTTATCCCGACGTTTCTATTATGTTGCAACAGCCGTGGTCGCAGGCAGACAAATAAGTTAAATAGGTAATACGCGATAAATACCCGTTTATATCAGGAATTATGTACAGTGATCGCGAAAGGTAGAAAAATGCTACATTTATTTCAGACAAGGTACATATTTTGTTTGTAACAATTTCTTACAGCTAAGTTAGTACAAAACAAAACACAATAAAACAAACAAAGAAAAACACAGAAAAGAACAAGACTAACATAGAGTAATTTAATAAATATTAATTTAATAATAAACTTTCCTTAAGTTTTCGGATGTATCCGATTATCATCATACCAGCCACAGGATGTCCACTTCTAAACATAGGCCACCCCCATAGATTAGGGACCTACGCCGCCTATACACCACAAATACAAAAGCCTGAAATTAATAACCTTTTTTTTTAATTCAACAGTCGAGTAACCATTTGACAACAAGAAATAACATCAAACAAAAATAATGACGGAAAACGTTCTATTTCAGTATTGAAACTATGAAAGACAGTTTCTTTCGTTTTGCCACGGTTTAACTAATCCTGTGTCACTCTGTATAAGATTGTACAATAAAAATGAGCTTTATTACAATGGCTTTAGATTCACTACTTTGTGACGACTAGTTAATCAAAATACCTCAGAGTCTTAAGACGAAAGTCTTTGATCAGTGTGTTACCAGTGATGAAGTATGGTACAGAAACGTGGTCTCTCACTATGGGCTTGTTAAGAAGGCTTAAGGTAGCTAAGCGTGCTATGAAGGACTATGTTTGTAGACGAACCAAGATCAACGACATAGCACAAAGTATTAGAACCTTAGGATGGCCCCCTATTGGATGGATGGAAATAAGATCTGATAAATGTTGCGAGAGCCGTTGGCTGCAGGGCGCACAAAATCGATCGCTTTGGAAATCTATGAGGGAAGCCTATGTTCAGCAGTGGACGTCCATTGTTGATATGATTCACTATCGCTTACTATAAACTAAAATTCGTGTAAATTGAATGTGTCGAATTTAAAAGGTATCAAAATAAAACCAACGAAGAACAGATCCAAATGATACAACATTGGAATATCGTCCTGTCGAAATACTGATCCAGGATTAACTAGTGTTTTTGAGTGTAATTTTTCAATATAAAGTAAATCTTGGTGCTTATTAATAATACTCTTTGTTATAGTGCATGGATAACATCATAATTATTTGGCATTATGTGGTTGATTTTTCGATTTGTTGTGTAGACGTTTTACAAAGTTATCACGGCATGCAAAATGATAGACGTCAAAACGAACCTATTAGATTTATCAGGCTAGAAACTTGGCTGGTTGTTCTTTAATTAAAAATTTCAATTAATTCAATTAATTTATAAAATTTTCAGATGTCAAAGATTCATATTTGTTAGTAAAAAACTTAATAGAAACATGTCACATGGGTTAGTGTACAAAGTATAGGCATAATGAAACAAACAAAATTCAAATAATAATAATAAAAGTTTAAGATAAGGTCCCTCACTCAAGTCCTGAGCCAATATTCTAAGACTATTCGATCAGAACTCGATTGAAGGATTTCATAATCGGTGAGTCGTATTTGTAATGATACATTTAAAAAACCAATAAAATCCTGGTTCTTGGCTATTATATGAGTGAAACTTCAATAATAAGTATATTAGTTCTTACTATTACATCATCTGTAGTTAAACGGAGCCACTGACTGTTCTACTGTCCCACTTGAGGTCAATGACTTACAATGAAAAAAAAATTGGCATTCGTTTCAAGCTTAGTCACGTGACGTTTCTTTTATGTTTTTATAACGCGTACACAAAACGAAAATTAGATTGGAGGACATTTGAGAATGTGTTGGGTCCCTATTATTATGTGCTCGAGACGCATGCGAGTTTCAATTGTTTTCTAGGTAGTTCTTTCAGCGTGATGATTGACACCGGATTTTATTTATTTCGTTATTTAAATTACTAATCAAACTGTCAAACTTAATGCTAATTGCACAACCATTTAAAGGTAAACACTTTATACTGTCTAATATACTGCCAGAGAAAGTGCACATCGCTAAGTGGTGACTCTTTTTTTTTTTTGCTTTTTTATTGTTTATTTTTTGTTATGAGTTACGCTTAGGACAAACCTTCTGAGGTTTTTAAAGTGTATTATTATATAAGTAAGTGTTTTAAAATATGTATATATAAAAAAACACTTTATTGCACTTATAAAAATAGTGCAAAGGCGAACTTAATGCTAAAGAGCATTCTGTTCCAGATTATTACGGATGAAGATGTGTAAGTAGTAGAAAAGGAACTAAAGAATTATCACTAATAAAAATAGCATAATAAAGATACCACGTAAATAATTACCTACCTAAATAGGTATATAATAGACTAAATAATACCGATATCCAATAAAAATCAGTTACAAGAAAAAAATAAATTGCTAATTTTTGCTCAGTTTGACCGAAAAGGTACCTATAGATTCTCAATCTAAAACACCTGAACCTGAAGTAGGCGCGAATTAGTTTATCGTTTTTAGTTTTAGTGTTCTTAATATCATCTCTTGGCCTGTCAATACAAAGTATGGGAAATCTATTACTCAACAGAGGATGAAGTCACAAGATGCTCTTCAGGGCCACTGTTGCTATAATGGCCAAAATATTGCCAGTGTTGCCACTTGCTAACTTACACATTTTCGCTCCGGCAGATGCGCCATTTGAATCACGCATGCGATATATTCTCGTTCTCCACAGAATAAGGCCCCGATTGGTTGTGTAGCCGATTTAAAATTAAAACTGTTGCTTTAGATGTTAAATGGGCATGTTAATCGGTGAACTATTTACAACTATTATGTAAGCGCTTTTGATTTTCTTGGGTTTTAATTGGTAAAGATTTGTTCTGTTCTACAAGAATACCTATACATATTAAGCTCTGATTTTTAATAGATAAATGAACGAGTTACAATGAATAGAGGATTAGTAAACTAAAGTGGCAGTTAGGCACATAGGACGGCGCCCACTGGATGAAAAGATGATAAATGTTGCTGGGAGCCGTTGCACAAGTTCGGTCGATATGGAAACCTATGGGGGAGGCCTATCTTCAGCAGTGGATGTTTTGTGACTGATATGTAATGGTAATCAGTGTAAATAGTGTTTAAAGTTGTTTCTGAATTAGTTATAAATACTGTTTGTTTTCTACCAATAAAACAAAACAAATAAAACATAAGTAGGTAATAAAATTAGCGGTTTCGCTAAGTAGCAATTTTCTTCTCTCACCTATGAGTTTATATGTAGTTTTTGCAAATTCTTTCCGCGACGATGGAAGCTTGCCCTAATTTTATATTTGCTAAGTAAAATAACTACATAAGTTTTTTGTTGAAAGATTATTTTTTCAAAATAAGCTACTATAAAATTCATAATCAGAACTGCAAGCAGATTCAAATGAGCCCAAACACTAGTAGCCCATTACAATCCATTCAGAAATTCCATTGTCTCGCATCCGTCTCCATCATGAGACCACCTCCACGGTACATATTATTGCATAGTGACCAAAGTTACATATGTATTCCAAATTTAAATGCGTATACTTAATTTCGTTGACCGTTGAGGAGTTGAGTCTGAACCCAATCCAGGGTGCGGAATTAAGTCATGCTTACTATAAAAAAACGTGTGTGTGTACTTATGTACGCACGTAAGAAGTTACACTTCTTTGGCGTAACAGAACAAAAATAGCTAAAGATTTCCTCCCGAGTGCCACAACTCTTTCTTTGAAGCTAACTACATCATGTCGCTTTTTGTCATTGGCAAAAATCATTGTCATTGGAACTGAACCAACACGTCAAATTTCAACTCCGTAGGATAGAAGGAAGTGGTTCTAATTTAGCTCGCAAGATTGACCTAAACCAACTAAAAGTCTAAAATTGAAGTCTAGCTAATATTGCCTTCTAACAAAGTGAGTGTAGCCACAGATTACAATAATACTGATAGCAGAGATATTCATTACTTCAGATGTTTTCAGTTTTATTTGAGTACTTAGCGAAAAATGAAATAACATCCTGTGTAGGTAACGTCGGCAAAAAAGAAATTAATAAGTGAGGCCCAGCAGGGCTAATGCGTTATCTAGTAACGATGTTAATGATGTTGTTTCATAAGATCCAGAAATTGTTATAAAGTGAGTTTAAGCACATAATTTATAGCGTTAAGAAATAAACACGTAGTTTGACTAAATAAACTTGATAATGTAACTAAAACTGAAGACTGAACTTAAGACATCAGTTTACAGTAAAGATTACAAAACTCTAAAGAATGTCAACAATTAAGATAAAAAAAGTCGATTATACATCACAGAGAAAGTAAATAAAACAGTCTTACATAATATTTCCATACCAAGGTAACAAATCTACCAAAGAGGTTAGAAGATTGAAAGAGGTAAGAATTTTGTATGTAAGTTTGTATGTAATGGGTAATTTCCGGAATTACTGTACCAATTTTGAAATATATTTCACTTTGTGAATGCTACACTATCCCTGAGTACTTGCTAAGGGTTATTTGGCTATATTTTATTTTGTTTGTTTTATTTTATAACAATCCGTGCGAAGCTGGGTTGGGTCAGCTAGTATATTAATAATAATAATAAAAACTAAACAGGAAATATGTCCGTTTAATTGTAAAGAAAATGTTCCATGTTTCTAAAATAAAGAAATGTAATATTAAAAATAAAATACTTAACAGAAAGAATAAGTGTTTTTATTTTTATCAAACCATCTGAGTACTTACGTAAATTCCAAGGTTTAAAAACCATCTCAAAAAAGTTTCAAGCCTTCCTGTAGATGGAGCTAACGGCGCTTTAGTCGTAATCTGAATCACCTCACTAGTTTCGACCCTGACGTGACAAGAGCATGTAGCACTATTGATAGTGCATCCTCGTATCAAGAGGAAGGCTGCGGGTTCAAGTCCCGTGTAGGCTTGAAAATTTAAGAGATGGTTTTAACTAGTGGTTCGCTCGGAACTGATATCTCGCGAGTACTCACATAAAAACAAAAAATATGTTATTTGTACCTAATCTATGACTATCAAAATAGTGCCACGAAATCGATAACCACTTACTTGACGTACAGTTTCATTCAAATTACAGGTAACTGTAGTTCATGTTAACTGGTTATCTTTTTTGGGGTAGAAATTGCAGTTATTCTGGATATTAGACTTTTTCCTATATTTGTGTCACTAAAGCTACACGCGTATCAAATTTCAGCACCCTGTAATGGTGTACCCTGTGAAATTTGTCAAAGTTCAGTTTTTATTATGCTAATAACTTAAAAACTACAAGGTTTCAACTAACAATATAAACGGGGTCAAAATGTACCCACAAAGTTCTTTTATTAAACGTGCCACTTGGCCGGATAGTCCCATTTTTTTTTACCCCTCTTGAACCTCAATATCTCAACAACCCCCCACATTTTTAGCTCATTTAGTCACACCAAATTTGTGCCATCATTACCTACCTATATACTAAATTTTACGATGATCGGATAAACGCTTCGAAAGTTATCTTCGGACAAACAAACATACATAGGTACAACGCCGATTTGACCGAGTTGATTTAGAGATCTCGCTTCGCTTGATTAAAAATCTTAGAAAGTATAAGTTACGAATTGCGGCTGTAATCTGTTGGGGCCTTATCAAATATAGACTATACCTATTATTGTAAATTTTTAAGATGTTTTCTGTTGACGCTACCGCACTGTTGTGTGGGAAACTGCGCAAGCGTCATCGTTAATTTAGTGCAAACATGCAGATGCGGCCATTGTCTTATTTGTTCTTCGGATGCAACTAACTTATGTAATTTGGCATCCTGTGTGTTTCTTCGCGTTTTTATTACGTTTTTTATGTAACTAAGTGTACATTAATGTTAAATGTTTTATTTATCATACAAATTATCGGACATGACCATTGATCATGCTTACATAAAATTCTTAAGGTATCACACTGATATTATAAATGCGAATGTTTGGATGTTTGTTTATTTATTTGTTGGTTTGTTTGTTACTCAATTACGTCGTCACGCGACTTCGTATGCGTTACACTACTAAATGTGTAGGTAACCTAGAACTAAAGCTAAACTCGCTGTTAAAACTTGACTTGACACCCCATTTTTATCCCATGGAAACTGATTTATGGGATAAATGGTAACCTATGTGGTGATCCAGGTTATAATCTACGTATATACCAAATTTCATCGAAATCAGTTCAGCCGTTACGGCGTGATTGAGTAACAAACAAACAAACATCCAAACTTTTGTATTTATATTAGTGTGTTGTGATACGTGTATTTCAAAATGTTATTAGTTCAAGCATACCTTTATCAGCGCTAATAAATATGGGGTCAAATTCTGTGGCTCGATAACAGCGGAATTATTATTTTAACTATAGATGACCTAAAGAACTAAGAAGAATATTCGGGTATAAGTTTTAGTTTCTGTTTTATACACTTTGTTGCAACGTCGAAGTAAAAAAAAATATAGGCCGGTAATTTATATTCGGCATTTAATCGGCATATATTTTGTCTGTTTATTAACAGAGTATACAATTATTTGCATTACTATAAAATACATAAGAAACAGTTGAATCATCTAAATACTGTTGCAAACGATCTATAGATAGCTCAACTGGTCCAGATCACTACAAGCCGGGGAAAAAATTTGTAGTCAGCGCCTAAACAGTACATAATTACTAGTGGTTCGCCCCGAACTGAGATCTCGCGAGTCTACCATAAAAACAATAAAAATATTATTCGTAATCTTTGACCATCAAAATAGTGCCACGATATAATTGACCATCTTACTTGACCTACAGTTTCATTCAAATTACAGGTAACGGGAGTTCATGTAAATTGGTTATCTTTTTTGGGGTACAAATTGCAGTTATTCTGGATTCCAGACTTTTGCCTATATTTATGATACTGAAGCTACACGCATACCATATTACAGCACTGTGGGGTTACTGGTGTACCCTGTGAATTTTGTCAATGTTTAGTTTTTATTATGGATAATAACTCAAAAACTACAAAAACTTTACTAAAAATAAAAACGGGGTCGAAATATACTAATCATTTGACCTTTCATTTGACGTCTCACTTGATGCATGATCTCACTTAATAGTCTCAATTTCATTTGTTTTTACCCCTCTTTAACCCCAATATCTCAACAACCCCCCAACATTTTTAGCTCATCTAGTCACACCAAAATTGTGCCATCACTACCTACCTATCTATAAAATTTCACGATGATCGGATCAACGCTTCGAAAGTTATCCTCGGACAAACAAACATACATACATACATACATACAACGCCGATTTGCCCAAGTTGATTTGGTATTGGTTGGATTTGGTACACACATACATACTTTAGAATACATAAACTCACAAAAAATTATGTATATCTACGATTTGCAATCCTTTTTGTTAGTGAAAAGGATTCTTAAAAAACGGTTGATTTGAATAGATAATTTAAAGTGCCATTTCTAAAAATAAGTTATTTTCGTTTAATTGGCGTTTTTGCGGGTCTTGGTGTATACTATTATATCAACATCAATTTGCTTGCTGACTAAACACTGACTTACCTGCAAACACGGCAATTTACTTAAAAATAAAAAAGTGGCACTCCAGAAGTGCCGACAGTACTGAATACTTGAACAATTACGGGATACTTATATACAGAGGTGTCGGTAACAGTGTCGCGAGTTCAATGGTTTTTTCCATCTCAAAAATGCCCAACGTGCCTAAGAAGTTTTCAATTCAAAAATTTGGATGTTGCAAAATGATCATGATAGATGTCGCATAAACATGAAAATTTACTGAGAAAGTTGTCTTATGCCCCTCCACAAACAAAAAAAATCAAATGATATACAGAGGTGTCGGTAACAGTGTCATGAGTTCAATAATTTTTTCATATCTCAAAAATTCCCAACGTGCCTAAAGAAGTTTTAACTTCAAAAATTGTTTTTGAAATGTACATTTTATCAGAATCATCACCAATATAAATGCTTAAGCATTTTGGTAGTGTTTTTATTTTGAACCCTTATTATACCTTTATTTATTCAAAAGGGGCTAAAACTTTAAAGCTATGCTACAACGTAGCCCTTAAAGGGCTTTCTGTTTTTCAGAGTTGGGTAATTCTTTAAAATTGAATTTAAATGGTTGTGCTTGAATAGTTTATCTAAAACTTTGATCCCGTCCCCTTTGGTCCTGGGGGAAGAAGACTTTTAAGAAAGTTCTTTATTTTAGGGTTCTGTAGTTCAGTGAGGAGCCCTTTTAGTTTTTCCAATTTCATGTAATGCCCATTTCATTTTATATGTTTTATATGTACATATACATCTAGTGTCAGGAAGAATATAAAACTATTTGCATATCTTCTATAAGTATACTACGTATTCTGTTATGTACGACATTAAATGAAAACACGGGTAGGGCTAGTATTATCGTAAAACATGTTTTGTTCAAATTTATTACCATAGAAAATTTTAAATTTTCATACAAACTGAATATCAAGTCATAAAATATCAATGAAACAGTCTGTATAAAATAGGTAAATAAATCATATTCATTGATCACGTATGTAGTACCTTTTAAACCGACTAAACGGCATCGTCGCAAAGGTGCCGCCGATTTACATTAAAAATTGTTTATTGGAAATGTATCGATTACTGGATAAATATTCATGTTACCGGTATAAAGCCACCTCTAAAATCAGTTAATATGATTCCGGTTGGGTGTTTTAAATTAATGTAGCACATAACAAAACAGGTTGTATATAAAAGTCCGGTGTGCGTGTGTTTGTAATTCTTCTTCTCAGACAACTTTACCGATTTTAATGAATTTATTTATTTTGGACTTTCGGGATCACCTTAACTATAGTTGGACCCGGTAGGTGGCGCTGTTGTAGAGATGCAGTTTTATTTTCATCAAAATAGTTCAAGCCGTTACGGAGAAGAAGAATTGCAAACATTTTTTTACCACGCGTGCGAAACCGTTATCGGGTCAGCTTAATAATGAAATAGAAAAGAACCAACAGAGCAATCGCAAGGATCTATAGATAACTCAACTGCTTTAGATCGCTACCAGAGGTGGACGTATTCCCAAGACACCGGCTGCATTGCAGCATTGCATAAGGCGGTGACCCAGATAAGCGCCAGCTCTCGGATCACACGTCGTTTTGAGCAGACGCCCAGAAAGAAGTTCGTTATCATACAAAATACGATTATTTAAACAAATGGTGTCTTTTCACACAGTCACGTGCAAAAGCTAATATTTATTTTAATGTTATTATATTACATGATATACTCTTATCAATGTGGACGAGGTCATGCTTCAGGAAATAACTCATCGTTACTGCGCCGAATTTTTTGGATTGCTATATTTTGTTAATCTTTATAGATTGTATTTATTACCATATAGTATGTTCGAAAATAATTGTAATATCGGGCGCAATTTAATGCCATTTAGGCCATGTCTTAGTTGGTCATAACCTGTCAGTTAATGCAATAGTAATCTGTCATCTTATCTTATAAAAAACTTCAAGTTTGATATCTATGACTCGATGACTCTCTGCGAAAGGCAACATTTGATGTAAATAAAGGTAATAGAAGCCCAGGAGTGGGTGATTTCGGGTTGTCTCTAGAACTCCACATAAATTATACGTACCTAAAGTCAGACTGGACATTTATAAAATAAATGTTTATGTGAGTGCCATAAAGGTGTATAATAAATTGTCAAATGCATTTAAGGAATTACCATTTAATGTCTTCAAAGCAAAGTTGACAAAATGGTTGGCACACTATTGTATTTATGTCATTGATGAATATTTAACCCATTCCAATGACCTTTAATTGACTTACTGGATACTACGACATTTGTTTTTATGTTGTATTGTTTTGACATTTCTAATTTTATTTGACATTCACTTAGTTTCAATTCGATTTGTATTTGCACACCATCTGTATGGTAGAATATATAAGGATCAACAAAGTGTAACATCGAAACATGTACCTATATTCGGCCAAATAAACGTTCTGGTTTCTGAAATGATGATGATGAGGTCATGTTGGCCACTATAGGTCTTAAAACCTAAAATAAAGTAAAGTTTAATTAGGAGAATTGGAAACGATATTGTAAAACGGTTAAAAGAAAAAATATCATATGTATAAAGGAAATAACACAGTTATTAATGTAAGAATACTCATCTAAAGACCGTTGCAAACGATCTATAGATAGCTCAACTGCTCCAGATCACTACCAGATATTAAAATGTAAAGGTAGATAGGTACATAATCTATCTCTACGAGTATGTAAGCGTGTATGATCTAGGTATCGTTTGTAGATTAGGTATACAGGGTGTTTTGTAATATACTGACGATATTCAAGTGACGGTTTCTCAAAACATAAAAAAGTCTTCTTGAAAAAAAACTACTATTAGTTATATATTCAAATTTTAAAGAAAATCGACAAATTTTAGGTGATTAATTCGATATAAAACTTACTGCCTACTCTTGCAATCGACATCCAAAAATAAAGGCCGATTGTATATCTCTTTCGGAAATGGCTGCGGGTTTTGGGTTAGAAAGGGACAACAAGAGATATCTCGAGACGTCACCAATACAGTAGTATGTGTGGTTAGATGGCAAACATTATGCAATAGCCGAACATAAGTTTATTAAAGTGTTTGTTTTTTCATGCCACAATAAATTTCACATTTCTATGGTAAACATTTCACAAATTTGTATATTATGCTCATTAAAATAACCCCTTTCATTTTTGTGTGTATATTATTAAACGCCCTATGTACAAATATAGATCAGTTTTGCATTTCATTGAAAAATCTAAAATTTTTTATACTATGGAACATTATATCGAGCAAGATAAGGATATACATACATACATCCTCCTGTGTTAGTTTGCACTGTTTTGCAGGAAGTCCGCCCCAAAATATGCGCTATACTTTTTTCATTACAATAAATAAACTATATGGTTAAGATACTTATAAAAAAGTTAAAGTTTTAAAAAAAATTCACAGTTGAAAAATTTATTTTATCAAGACATTATTTACATTTCATATAGATTGTCTCTGTATAGAAATGGAACTACCAGTTTTGTCTTATCACCGCTATCTTATCAGACGTGATTAACCTACATCGTGTATGTATATAAAACATTTTGTTAATAATGTCTGTTTGTGGAGGAATTACTCAAATAACTGTGTCGAGCTTTTCGACTGTCTTTAGGTGTTGCTCAACTGCTCATAGAAAATTACAAAATATAAAATACATTATTTGAATGACAATTCTATACCTACTTGGTTAAACACATCTCCGCCCCACTCCGCTCGTTTGAATATAGTCAAATCCGACCCTAATAATTTGATCCTAATATACCGCGAAGAGCTCTACTTACCTCGTTACTGTGTTACGATTTGGTTGCCTGTAAAGTTACACAGGCTTTACACCTGTACGTCTTAAGTTGATGGACGTAGGGCAGTGCATCACAGAGTTCCAAAAGTTCGTGACCTACGAAGTAATGATTTGTTATAGGCGGTAGTTACCACTTATCATTAGAGGGGCCATCTGCTTGTTCCATCTCCATGTTGTATAAAAAATAAGCTTTGTAGTTATAGGGCAAGGAGTGAACACTAAGATAAGGGCTGATAGAGGCTTATGGATGAAGAAACCATGTAATGCTGACACCACGTAATGTGGGATAAGGGCAGATTGATGACTGATCATTGTGTATGATTATTAATGATTTCTTTAATTAGTTATAATTCACTCATAGCCCTCGACCTATTTACCACCACCCTCTACCTTAGTGCTACCTACGATAATGTACTAATGTTACTTAGAATTAGGCCTACTATTAAACTTACTTAGCTTTATTTACAACCTCCGTGGTCCAGTGGGCGAATAGCCGGCTGAGACGCAGGAGGTAGCGGGTTCGATCCCCGCTGCGGAACAAATGTTTGCATGATCTACAGATATTTGTTCCGGGTCTGGTTGTTTCTCTATATATTATAAGTATGTATTTACAAAAAAAAATGTATATAAGTATTCTATCAGTTATCTGATTCCCATAGTACAAGCTCTGCTTAATTTGGGGCTAGATAGCGCTGTGTGAAATGTCTAGCAATATTTATTTATTTATTTATTTAGTACTTATTGTACCTACCAACTTCTGTTAGCATAAGAGGTGTGTGTGTAAATAAATGCCTTTTTTTTTTTTTTTTTTTTTTTTTATCAACCATAGGAAATCCACTGCTAAACATAAGCCTCCCCCATAGATTTCGAGAGCGACCGATCTTGCGCGGCCTGCACCCAACAACTCCCAGCAACCTTTATCATCTCTCCATCTAGTGAGGGCCATCCTTGCGCTTCCCAGTACGTAGTCTCTACTCGAGAACGTTCCTGCCCCAACAGCTGTCAGTTAATATACTCACGCATAGTTATAAAATTTAAGATGTATTATAATACCAAATAGAATCCATGGCCTTATGACCATCACCCAGTGAGTGTCAAAGAACTGATAATCATATGGGTCGCCAATGTTTACGTTCTAACGCATGCGCTTTAGATAAATTATATTTTTATCAATCTACATGTACTTAAGATCTGAACCTGTCTGTAGGATCACGGTCTTCATAGTTTCTGTCACTATTAATACATATATTTACAGATAAAGGCAACATTTCTTAATAATAAAGGTGTTTTATATTGAGATATTTTTGACAACATTTTAAGTAAAATACGTACGATTTAAGTTTGAAGCCTCAGCAAATTTCATCTAACATCGGAATATATCAAAATCTATATATTTTCTAATACTTTTTCTAAACCACACAGGATATTGCCTTTGAACATTGTTTGCATTATCGTACTAATTCGGAAACACAAAACGTTGCCGAGCCGATGCTTGGCAAACATAAATAGTACTTACTGCAGGAGTTATTCAAAGTTAAAACTAAATCCTCCGTCGACCGAGACACGTTCTCGGAGATCCGGATGACGAAATCACCTCCGCTAACGCGAACGAGATTTCTGAGTCATCTACAAAGAGACAGAGCAAACACTTCACAGATACACCAACCTCGCCGGCGAGGTTGACGAATTCCTTCAGTCGCCGCCTATAGGAGGTACAAACATGTACCCGGACGTTTCTCTCCTATCCCCATCCAGGCACCGACCTTGCGCTAGTTGCCTCATCAAAACAAAACAGGGCTGAGCGCCATCTGCGCTCGCCTTAAGTTCGGTTAAGCTGCAACGGCCTCAGAGACCAACAGCGAGAAAAGTCCAACTGAAAAAAAATCAAAGTTAAAACTGCACAAAACTCGACAGCCTCTACTTGTTTACTAGTTGTTTAGTTTATTTAAAATTAGTTGTTTCAGAATGATTCTCATGGTTGCAATAAATAAAGAGTACACTATTTCGCTAAGCAAAAAGGACGTTTTAAAAATGTTAAAGGGTCAGCAATGCGCAAGTCTTATTTTTGGTGTTACAAACGTCCATAGGCTACGATAACCACTTACCATCAGGTGGGCCGTTTGCTTGTTGGCTACCTTAGTGGTATAAAATAAAAAAGTGTTTGATTTTTACGTAATTAATAATAATAAATCTTTATTTCAGTCAACAATAGAAAAGTATAAGATGTTAAAACTTAATTTTACGAGCCATAACTTAGTGACTGACATACAGATTTTAACACTTAAAACTATTTGCTGACACGTAAAGTCTACGACCGAAGTGTGACGCACTAGCGCAGTGTCGTGAAGTCGCCCGCGAAAACGACGAAACAACACACTTTTCAGTCCACGAAACCTATTTACTCACGACTTGAAGACACCCAGGTTGTAGTTTTGAGAAAACACAGACTCAGGCAAGACGTTCCACTCTTTGGCGGTCCGCATAATAAAGCTGAAAGAGAACCGCTTTGCGCGTATGGGAGGTATTGTTTAAGAAAAATAGCGATAATCATAATTTTAATACTAGAAATAAAGATAAACTTCCTGTTGCCATTTGTAGACTCCATAAAGTTAGTAAATCGTTTAAAGGGCAAGGTGTACGCTTTTATAACAAACTCCCAAGGGATGTACAAAAATTGACAATTAATAAATTTAAAAACGTAATTAAACAAAATCTTTATAAAAAAACCTTCTATAAAATATCGGATTATTTAGATGATAAAGAAGCTTGGGATTGAAATTGCTCCAACTCCTTCAAAATGTTACAATTTAGACGTAATTTATTTTCTGTATTGTTAGTATTGTATTTATTGTAAAAGGATCGTTAAAAAAAACAACCAGTCTTGTTTCTTGCCTTTCTTTCCTGGCTTGGTCGCGAAGGAACAGGCAGTAAAATTGACGTTTCAAAGTGACTCTTGTGATTTTAATGAATAAAAATATTTGACTTTGACTTTGATTTCAACCATATAGCGGTGGCGCACCGGAGAGCGTCTGGTTGTCCGATGATATAATGGAGATGGTGGGATTAGGTTGACAAGTTTCACCGCACACTCCCCGAAATGTAAGTACTCGATGAAGAATCGGGAAGCTTACTGAAAACAGCGTTCGTTAATACACCACCATGTAAAAAAAGTTACATAACCCCAGTCATATAAATTATTGGAAGGATTAGCCCTAGAATGTGTTATCTATAGTTTTTCTGGCGCCTCGGCGCCGTCTTTCCAGCGCTTATCGTGATTTCCTAGATACGAAGCACAACGTGTAGATTGTGTAGTATTATGATTACTTATCGTGGTACTAGCATAGTTTATAAGACAAGAAGTGATACGGTCTCCTTTCGCGATAACTGCCTACGCTACACTAGGTAGGTAAGATATCCATCTTACATAATAAAATTGACAATAGTTGAATTAGTGCTGATTGAATCAATGAATTATAAACAACTTATAATTATAAACAACTTGGAGAAACTGATCATCACTGGCAAAGTTGAGGGGAAAAGACCTCGGGGTCGTAGCCCGATACGTTGGTCTGACAAGATCCGCACAACTCTCGACTCTGAGCTTCGTGATGCCATACATGTCGCCGCCAACAGACACCGATGGCAAAACATAGTCAAGGAAAAAATCACCCATGGAGGAGGTCACGACCCTCAGCATTGAGGATAACGACTCGAAGAGAGAGAGAATCAATGAATGAAAATACTTTATTCTCTCTCCATCTAATGGTTGTCTGAAACAGCTCGCTTTCTTTAGTGACAAAACCGCCCATTATACATTAACTTGTTTCTTATCCATTCAAAGTAAAATAAAGAATTTTCAATCATTCATTCACCCATTCATAAAAAAAATTACAATCGTAATAGAACACATAAAGCAAATAGGTCAACGGGCGATTTGAAGCAATTTCTTTCAGTCAAACTTTGGATAAATTTGTTTTTAAAGAGTGGCAACACTTAATGTCTTCGTTCTGACGTCACAGCCACCATACACCTAGTTAGGTCTTCTTGATTAAGTTAATGGCTATTGAGCATTCGTAAGGCATGGACGCCTACGGAACGTACGAAAGCTTTGTTATTAGACATACTGATGATGCTTGTTCGAGTGTTCGAATTGTATTTCTCTAAATATGCACAACTATTATTTCATATTTGCTATGGTTTCAACACTCCAAAAAAAGTCTCCTAATCACTCAATCATACAGCTTTAGAAATAAGGTTCAAATTTAAATTAAAAAAACTCGTGTGACAGCCAGTTTTCAGAAGGAAGCCAGTTCGATGTTTACATTAGGTATTACATTAGGTGATATTTATATTTTATAACTGTTAACTGATAATTTCGGGGGCTTACTAAACGCCAAGGCCATTTTGCGTGGCAACTGACGTATACCATTGTTATGCAATATACCTTCTTATCAGTTTAATTAATAGTTTGATTGTATCCTATTTAGTCCTATCGCATTTTGTCCAATGGAAGACGTCAAGAACCGGGTCATTGAAAATGAAGTCTGGCTCTTGACGAACCAATAACCAGATGCTTGTTTGTATGTTTGTTTATTTATGTGTTTGTTTGTTCCTCAATCACGTCGTAACGGCTGAACTGATTTTGATGAAATAGTATTTACGTAGATTATAACCTGGATTAACCCATATCTAGGCTACTTTTTATCCACCAAATCAGGTCCCATGGGATAAAAATGGGGTGTCAAGTCAAGTTGCAACAGCGAGTTCAGCTTTATTTATAGGTTTACTTAATAATAATAAAAATAAATAGTAAATTATTTATTCAACAACAAACTTCAAAATTTCACAAACAAAAAATTACAATGGTTTACTAGGTTACTAGGATAATACAACACACACATTAGTACACACACATTAGTACTTACAGTTTAGTAGTGTAACGCGTACGAAGTCGCGGGCAACAGCTAGTTTGTTATAAATTTTTAGTCATTTGTCCCCAGCGCCTTAGTTAGACACAAATTAGTTTTCATCACTCATGCACTGAAAGTTGGTAACTCGATATCGGCTCCGTAAATGCGATTTACGGGCGCAAGTAAATTTAAGATTAGAATGATGCTCATTGCATTCATAAATAAGCTAAAATTAAATACAACCTTAATGACAAATCTTTATTTATATTTAAAAATTAAAGAGGCCACATTCGTAATATGCTTAATATTAAATACAACCTACATGACAAATCCTTATTATACTCGTATTTCTATTAAATGAAAGAGTCATTCATAATGTAATATCTAGTACTATCTAAATACTGACACTTCTCAACTATCAATGATATCGTTCTCCCCTTCGAAGAAACATGTCAACAATACACACATTAGCAAATAACTGATGTGTATCTACAAAAAGTGGCCATTCATAACGTTTCAAGGAAATAGGTATGCAGTCAATAAGGCGTTGCATTCGTTCAGCAACTTAAGATATACGCATTGAGCGGACGAAATGCATGTCCACTCAGCATATTCAATATGATCAAAAAGATTTCATTATTTACTAAATTTTGTGTTTGAATCTGAGTTTCAGTTACTTTTAAATAACATAAAGTTTGAATTAAAACAAACTAGCTGACCCGTCCGCGGCTTCGCACGCGTGGTTTGTCAATAATAATATTACCCTCCTGCGCAGTCGGGTAAAAAGTAGCCTATGTCCCAATCCCGGTCACAATCTATCTATATACGAGCTGTACATAGGGACTGCATGTAATTTAACCTCTTACTTTACTACACATGATTTTGCAAAATAGTTGACACTGGTATTTCTTTATTTCTTACCAAAGCCTAAATATGAATTTTCAGATCCCAAAATTAAGAAATTATGGATTGCCCATACTTAACTTTCAACCCCTATTTCACCCACTTCAAGATTTTTTTTGAGACAAAAGATAACCTATGTCCTTCCTTAGCAATAATCTATCTTCTTGCCAAATTTCATTACGATCAGTTCAGCCGTTTAGTCGTGAAAAGGTAACAAACAAACTAACAAACAGAGTTACTTTCGCATTTATAATATTAGTATGGACTATATTATGCTTTTTATTTTAATAAAATTTAAATAAAATTTAGCTTAAAACACTCAGGTATAGAGTAGTTTTCTATCAGTGAAATAATTTTCATACTCGTTTCAGTAGCTTCTGAGATACCCATACAAACAACAAACTTTACCTTATTTGTTATATTAGTACAAATACGGGCGTCGCCAGGGGGGTTTGGGGGTTCAATAACCTAAATCTTTATGGCTTCCCGATTAGGTTTATAACTGACAATCAACATTCTGTTTTTTTTTTTAATATGATGTTTATAATTTCGTGAACCCCCTCTCCTCCTCTCCCTCCCCAAAAACCTGGCTACGACCGTGAGTACAAATAAGTATTAGAACCTACTTTGACAGTTTGAGTTAGATCGCATTTAATTGTTCAGACATGGAGCAGCTTTTCCGATACGGTTCGTCCGCTTGACATTTCGTGTGCATGGCGCCAGGCAGGCGTTATCACGTAGGTGTTCAAAGAATTCGTCCATAAATAAGGCGTTTTTGTCCAAGTGATGTCAATATTGGGAAATAGATATTACGTCAATACAAAACACACATGCAGTCAATGCATGTAGTAAAGTAGATAAGTTATTTTTATACAACTACACCTACATTTTTAGGGTTCCGTACCTCAATAGAAAAAAGGGAACCCTTGTACCTTCGTTGTCGGTCTGGTCTGTCTATCTGTCTAGACCCTTTTTCTCAGGAACGCGTAGAGCTATAAAGTTGAAATTAATATTCAATACTTAAGTTTAAGGTTCTTTGGAGCAGTAGAAAAAACAAGCTTCTAAGTTAACACAATCCAAAAATACGACCTTATGTCGCATATTTTGTCACTTGCAAATAAATCAAAACTTATAGGGTAGTTCCTGTTGACCTAGAATCATGAAATTTAGCAAGAAGCAAGGTCTCACAGCACAAGTAAGAAAAAAACGAAAATCGTCAATTTGTATGTTTAAAATTTAAAAGAAAATTAATTTAAAGAAAGAAATTTAAAATGTTTTTACGGAACCTTCGGTGTGCGAGCCAGTCTTGCACTTGTCCGATTTCTGGTGTTGTATCGGTGTTTGGCTAAAATAATAGGTACCGTAATCGCATAAGCTTGGAAACTCCCAGCTGTATTTCGTCGCAGAATTTATAACCTCCATTTTGGAGATAAAAACCTTTTTATTTTATACGAATTAGGATCAAAATAAGTTAGCGTGCACCAAGGGTCGAGGACAGTCCTAAGTGAAATATAATTAGGTAGGTAGCTAAGTACTTCACTTGATTCGGATCATAAATCCTTCATCAAATTGTAACTTATAAAACTTTTATTGGTCCGAATACAAACATATTTACTTACTTAACATTTTATTACCTTAATAAGCACTCTTCTGGGGAGTATCAAATGTGTTTATACTACCGAATCATTGATAAACAGTTTTTATAAGAATTCTATTTCTGTTGTAAAAACATCCTCTTTAATATTATTGTAAAGCTTTTAGTATCTTTATTAAGTTCTGAGACAAATCAATTACACAATAAAAAGAAAAACAAGCTTTAGAAGAAGATCGAATAAAAACTATATTTAATTATTAGGGGCCGTCCATTAATTACGTGAGGTGTTCGGGGGGGGGGGGGAGTGGGTCTAGCCGAATCTTGTCCAATCTCATGTGTGGGCGAGGGGGGGGGGGGTCTCGGCTAATATCACGTAATTTAAAAAAAAATATTATTACTGTAAATCTAGATTACGAGAGAAGCAATCTTGAAAATGAAGCCAATTGTGTTTTTTTTAAATAAGTCTAACACATTTACCCTATGAATACAAATTTTTTAAAATCTCACGTGAGATAAAAGGAGGAGGTAGGGGGTTGAAACAGATCTCGCGACATCTCACCTGGGGTGAAAGGGGGGTCAAAAAATCATCAAAAATGTCTCACGTAATTAATGGACGCCCCCTTATAAAATTTGTCCAAGAAGGAAAATTATGTAATAATGTTTTAGGTCAGGTCAATAGAGTATACGGGACTGTTTTATTTGACATCCTTGCATTCTTTCCCGGCTTAAAATCTGGAACAGTTTGGATAAGGTTATCAAAAATCACACTAATATTATAAATGCAAAAGTTTGGATGTTTGTTGGTTTGTCACATCGTAACGGCTTAACCGATTTCGATGAAATTTGCTATGTACGTAGATTATAACCTGGATTAATACATAGGCTACTTTTGTTGACAAACAACGCGTGAGAAGCCGCTGGCAGAAGCTAGTAATTTATATTTCTAAGTTTGAAAATATTTCGTTCAGGAATATACTGTAACGCGTCAATCTGTGATACCAAAAAGTTAAGTTACGATCTAAACATAGTTTTTATAGGCTTACTCATAAAAAACCGGCTTCCTGGAACAATTTTGGCAAAGGCCCGACGACTTTCGTTACTGACTGTATTTATTATATGATGATATTTTTAATTCATGAATAAAATACGCAGGCAGAATGCGCATGCACGACGAAAAAAATGGACGTTTCCGGACTAAACAAATTTTAGCAATGGGAGGCGTGATTTGAATGACATAATGTGTGATAAATAAAGTTTTTTGTGCGTACTGATGCATATTTGCATAAAATTTATGTTTTTCTGCATGTATATTATTTTATTATCAGTGAAAGTGAATTTTAAAATTAAAAACCATGTTATTTGACGAGTGACGTATTTTTATTTTGATCTTCTGAGCTTCAAACTTTGATCGAAGACTTTGGCGGGAACGCTACGTATGTTTTTAGATGTAATTATTGGTGTGTCCTTACATGGGTGCCAGATTGAAAATCCATTCGACAGAATATTTTTGTATAACAACATATTTTGAGCAATAAATGATTGACTATATACTAAGTAACATACCAAAATTAAAAACTTTAAAGACCTATTTAAAAAATACTAAATACGGTTTCAGTGAAAACTGCATCTAATTAATTGATAAATTTTGAAAACAAGCCTAAAATAAAGCACTCCGGATGTTGTTTTTTTTTACAAATAGAATTTCACGAAATTATATGAAAACTTTAAATTAAATTAATGATCAAGTATAAAAGCGCAGCGTAGGACTGTCACTGAAAGACCTGATAAAGGTTGCTGGGAGCCGTGGGGGTGCAGGCCGCACAAGATCGGTCACTCTGGAAATCTATGGGGAGGCCTATGTTCAGCAGTGGACTTCCTGTGGCTGAGTCCTGATACGAACTTTTCTATAGTGCTGTACTTTTTACTAGCGGCTGAATTTTAGAATGTTATTGTTTTTTTTTTAACCTGAATCCTCTATATTTTTCTACCAGTCAAATAAATAACACCGACCATCTATACACCTAGTCCTGACTCCAGAATAGTATTCGAGTTATCGTATCAGAAACTACGATTACCATGATACCACAAACACCCGGAACAAATTTTTGCAGATCAGGCAAACATTTGTCCAGCAGCAAGAATTTCAACCCGCAACCTCTATGGTCTCAGTCGAGTCTGTTACCTGCCCACCATTCCGGAGAGGTCAAAAGCAAAAATTTGGAAGTCTTCTGCCAGTCAATACGTATGTGGCTTTTTAACCTATTTGTACTAAAGCCGGGATATTTACCATGATTTACGAGTTTTTGAGTATCCTAATATTTCGAAGCAGTTGCATGCGCCATGATCACGGCTAAAATGAAATCTTTGCGAGTGGGTAGTTATTGGCAGATATAACGATCTACCGTCTTTCTTAGTCTCTTGCCAGGAATGAATTCACTAATACTAATACCCATTCTCGATCATAAGTTATGATTCATAACTCGATTCCGACACACAACACTCACAAATACGTACAAATAGTGTTCATAACCATGATAGTTTCAAAAGTTCTTCTCTCTTTATCTTTTTTAACCTTTAAAATAAAGATAGTATTTACTTCTTTAAACATTATTTATGCTTTGTTTTCAACTACATATAGGTACTTACCTATTAAAATGTTTGCCCTCAGTTTCGGTGTAAGTCACAATCACAATGGCTGATCAGATATTCATCCGAGCTGTGCGGATTTCCTCCGATTCACGTCTGCGCGTGGCTTGAAAGCAATTGCTAACATCTGTGCATATACGCCACCAACTTATCTGTTCTGTTGACAATGTTGCTACCATCTATTGAACAGTAAAAGTACCACTTATCTGGTCTCGTGGACAAATCTCGGACCACGCACGACGGGTACAAAATTAGCACCATACTTGGCCTAGACGCTAACGACATCAATAGGCCAGAACAGTCTGTCGTGCCGGTCACACTCTATCTGTCGTGTTTAGTATCAATTTTGACCACCTGAATAGATAAGTTGGTTGCATAGGTGCTTTGTAGTGCAATGACACTTTAGTGTTTTTTCTTGTTGATTTACGTCAGTATGTTTTTATTAATGATGCATAGTCTGTTTCGTCTGTTTATGTCACCTCTGCAAAGTAAAAATAAATAAATAAATATTGCTAGACATTTCATACAGCTCTATCTAGCCCCAAAATAAGCAGAGCTTGTACTATGGGAACCAGATAACTGATAGAATACTTATATAGGGTGTTTTTGATAATATACGCACAAAAATGGAAGGAGTTATTTAGATGAGCATAATAAATAAATTAGTGCAATGTTTACCATAGAAGTGTGAAGTTTATTTTGACGTGTAAAAACAAACACTTTAATAAACTTATGTTGGGCTATTACATAATGCTTGTCATCTAACCACAGATACTGTATCGTCTTGAGATATTTCTTGTTGCCCCTTTCTAAGGCTGCCTGTCCATTGACGCGGAGAGAGGCGGCGGAGCGGAGAAACGAGTAAATATTAACCAATAGGATTGCATGAATAGAATTTCATGGATGAATAGAATTTCATGCAATCCTATTGGTTAATATTTCCTCGTTTCTCCGCTCCGCCGCCTCTCTCCGCGTCAATGGACAGGCAGCCTTACCCAAAACCCTCAGCCATTTCCGAAAGAGTAATCAAATGGGCCTTATTTTTGGATGTCAATTGCAAGAGTAGGCAATGAGTTTTATATCGAATTAATCACCTAAACTTAGTAGATTTTCTTTAAAATTTGATAATAGTAGTAGTTTTTTTGTTCGAGAAGTCTTTTTTTATGTTTTGAGAAACCGTCACTTGAATATCGTCGGTATATTACCAAACAACCTGTATACTTTTTTTTTTGTAAATACATCCTTATAATGCATAAAAAAACATCAAGACCCAGAACAAATATCTGAAGATCATACAAACATTTGTTCCGCGGTGGGAATCGAACCCGCTACCTCCTGCGTCACAGCCGGCCATTCGCCCACTGCGCCACGGAGGTCGTCGAAAGTACAACCTTTTAGAAGATAGATTACTATATATTTTAACAAAAAGCTCTAAATCATATCTGTTTAAAAAAAACAGCGAAAAAGAGGCCCGATTCACAAAATTATAATTACGACAAATTTAATTCTCTTACTGATAAGGACGTCTTCAAGAAATCTAAACATGGCTAGAAGTCCCACAATTTGCAAAATAATGTTTGTATTCCCAATTCAAGCTTTATTTGCAGTTTTTTTTTTAATTCCCGATACCTCAATGCGTATTGACTAAGTAAACAGGTTTACTTGTAAACAATATTTATAAATAGACCCTGTTGTTCTGCGAACGGGCGTATAAAGTAACATGACTGAGAATTCCCGGAGAGGAAAGGTGATAAAGCCTTCCATTTAGTATTGTTTTGTGTAGTAGACTTCCGTTGTTGTCGATGTTATAAACTATCTCATATCTCAATTGACATATAACTAACTATACATATTCAGTAACTGTTTTCCTAAAATAACTCATGTATCATTAGAGATCAATGAATGAATGAAAACAATTTATTGTACAAAATATGAACAAAAAATATACAAACAAAATAGAAAACACAAAGCAAATAGTACAATGGGCGGTCTTATCGCCTGGAAGGGATATCTTCCGGACAACCTTCCGGACAACCGGATAGAGAGGATTTTGTTATAACATGAATGTAATGAAGTGTGCAAGATATAACTTCTATAAGAGACATAACTTCTGCGTGCTTAATTATTTCTCATTTGTTCACTCACACACACACACAACTCACAAGACATTTTTAAGGCTACTACAAATACTGTCAATTCTGTAATTAAATCTAGTGAAATTCAATTGTAGATCTAATCACGCCTGCCATTGCAGTTTGACCTAGCTTAGCTGTAAATCGTCGTGAAAGTTGACATAAGTTAAATATACGAGAATTTGAGTATAGGCCACTGAATATAGCGTAATGTGGGACTAATAAGTAGCCAGTGAGCCTTAGGGAATGCAATATAGTTTTATAAAAGTTAACTGTAAGTTTACTTGCCGAATATTGTAAGTTCAGCAGAATAATTTTGACCTTACCTTCGAGCGGGATCCATGATTTTCTGTGTTTACGAGAATTTCTTAAAATCTTCCACCGTTCCACAATGTCTGAAGACCCGCCTCTACAACCAATGTGTCCTGCCAACTTTAACCTACGGTGCTGAGACATAGACGCTCACGAAGAAGAATGTGCACAGGATTAGAGTCGCACAGAGAGCCATGGAGTGCGCCATGCTCGGCATCACACTGACCGAGTCCCCAATACCGAAATTCGCAAGCGGACTAAAGTTCAAGACGTTAGCAAGCGTATATTGGAATGGAGTTGGGTAGGACATGTGGCTAGGCGCGGTGATGACAGGTGTAGCAGGGTGCTGACTGAGTGGTGGCCCCGAGATGAAACCAGGAACGGAGGTCGTCCACCGGCAAGATGAGTCGACGACATTATAAAAAGCGCAGGTCGTATGTGGGTTAGGACAGCGCAGGACAGAGGCGAATGGCGACAGCGAAGAGAGGCCTATGCCTAGCAGTGGGATGAGCGACGATGATGATGATGGCGAGAATTTCTTTACAGCCGTGTGTATCAACAATAACACTTTGTTTCCAACGGCTCCTTTTCAATACAACATTCAATATTGACTACCAATAATTACTTACGGGTTGTACATATTTTGTTTTTACATTCACGATCATGAGTAATGTGAGAACTCAAAAAAGCCTTGAAGTAACAAGTAAGGTAATGACGAGAATGCCTTCCAAGAGGTAGCCAAAGGACTTTTGGAAGGGGCTTAAGTCTGGGTAAGTTTCAAGATCTTCCGAAAGCGCTAATACTAAAATGACTCTTGAGACAAATTACAATAATTGCTTACTTTTAGGAAGTCTTGGGTACGGTGGATCCCAGCTGTTCAATGTTATAGAGGCAGGCCGGATTCATAATTTTTCCGTGTATATACCTAGTTAGGTTTAAAAAAATACCTGACATAAGGAGCATACTATACAATCAATTAATATTTAAATTATACACAATGACCTTTGAGACTAGTTTAAATTTTAATCTAAATATTTTATTATGTATGTGCTAACCCCTATTATTATTTCTTAGTTATCCACACCAGAAATAATTAAATTTTATATGACATGTAATTTGCACGCCACTACGGCTGAATATGGTGAAAGGAATATATTTTATAACATGTGTATAATTCTACTAATAAATAAATCTTTAATCTTTAAGTATAATGTACACCGATGATACCCAAAGTGTTATATATCGACCTCCAAGATTTCCAATGGTCCTTGTCATCGAACAAAAATATTGCGGGTACGCGATAACGGATCTCATTTAACCAGGTATTAATAATTTCAGCAGGTTAATTTTACCTTGTTTTTGACTTTTCGTGAATATAAAATTTCATACTACAGTAATAAAATAAATATTTTAAAGTGAGTAAGTACCATAATATGTATACCAAAGTTCCAACTGTCAGAAACTCATTGAAGTCGATGAATTTGCAAAAATGTAATATTAGGTGAGCAGGGGTCTACCTAAAACCGAAAAACATGGCAAGTGGTCTACGAGACAAAAAGTTTGGGGACCTCTGATGTAGACCAATAACCTGTGATTATTTCATTCTATCAAACCGCCAGTGTGGTTTTTTAAAATGTGTTGACTTTTTATCATTTTAAGCTATAGCTATGTGTAAATTAACAAAATGTATGTAAACATTTCTTACACATTATAAAACTCCGACTATAGGTACTCCGAGACAAACCTTAGGGATTTACAGAGCTTTATGTATTACTGTTAGTATTTTACTTTTTCTCAAATAAATACAGTACAATAAATAGTTATTTTGCGTCGGAAAACAAAAGTGGCTCTTATATAAAAAATCAAACAAGTTTCGAGGAATTCTATAGAAATTTAAACAAGATATTGTTCTAGTGTAGGTAAACTTAACGAATGTGTGATAAACTATACCTACGTTATTTAACTATTTCAAACTCAAGGACGATTATCGATAAAGATAGAAAGTAGAGACTGTTTGTCGGTTATTTGATGATTTATTCGTATTTTTTTTTATTTGTAGGGAAACAGGCTTACGGCCCACCCGATGGTAAGCGGTCACAGTCGTCTATTGACACCGGCAACACAAGGGGTATGTTGATGTATTTAAATAATTCCAATCTATTTTATCATCTCTGCTGCTAACTTAGAGCCCTCTTCCAGACCATAGCTTTCCAGAGTGGCTAATTTTGGCCTAAATCCTATGGCCCTCTACCTCTATTAGATTGTATCTACCCGGCGGGGGCCGTCCTACGCTGTGTTTTACATCTTCTCCACTCAAAACCTTACTTTCTTCAGCCTTTAGTTTTCCGAGGTATGTGCCCCAATAATAGAATAGAATAGAATAGAATAGAATAGAATAGATAGATAGATAATTCTTTATTGTGACACCAAATTACAATAACTTAACCTAGAAAACTTAAGGAGAACGTGGTGGTACAATGGGCGGCCTTACCGCTTGTCAACCCCTTGTGGTCAAAATCGGTTTCCGTCCGACATATTTTTTAATCTTTACTTTGCGATATTAATGATTTATTCAAAAAAAAAATTATCTTCTTAAGTATTATTACGTAATTTGTATTAATAATTTTTTATTCATTACACTTGATATTTACTGAATTTGATGTCTGTTTATTTTGTTAAATTTTGATGAAAAAATGATGTCAAGTTTACTTACTTAACGAACCGCAAAGTTTTTAAATTGGTAAAGATTTTTAAAGTAATTACATATATTAATAATATATATTATTATATATAATACTATATTATATATAGTATTATATAGTACTATATTATATATAGTATTATATAGGGTCTGAGGTATCAGTTCGTTTTGGAAAAGGGGCCTCTTGCCCAAAATAGTTTGGGAATCCCTAGCTTAGAGCAATAATAAATAATACAATAACGCTTTAGTAATAACCGTTATTCTTTTTTTTTCATCAATCTATTTACTTATACTATTTAATTTTATCAATCAAGAGCTTTTATCCAATTTGTAAACGGCTGTCGACTAAAAGTGGATGTGACATAATATGACTAAGATTACAATTGTACATTTACAACATACCTACTCATAGTGTTTGGATAAGTAAATACACTTCAATTACGAATAGTAAAATTCTACACAATAAGCGCAAAAATTTCATAATTTTCGAAGCAAATGATGCTCTTGATATTGAAAAATTAGGGCCTAGTAAGATACAGACAAAGTCGTCGCAAACAGCTAAGTACCTCGGAATTTGTGCAAATTTGCAATGTGATTCTTATAACTAGCACTGTATATTTGTCTGTCTGCATAAACTGTTTCAGAGAAGATTCACAAAATTTTAAAGCATTTCATTTTATTATATTTTTAACACCTAGGTAGAAACTTAGATATTATTTGAGAACAAGAAAAATATCCAAGATGTTATTGTATTGTATTCATTTATTTCAGACTAGCTGTTGCCCGCGACTTCGTACGCGTTACACTATTAAATGAGTAGATAACGAAGATAAAAAGCTAAACTCGCTATTGCAACTTGACTGACACCCCATTTTTATCCCATGGGATCTGATTCATGGGATAAAAAGTAGCTTATGTGTTAATCTAGGTTGAAATCTACGTACATACTAAATTTCATCGAAAACGGTTCAGCCGTTACGACGTGATTGAGTAACAAACAAACAAATAAATAAATAAAACAACATCCAAACTTTTGCATTTATGGTATTTGTATAAAGTGTGATAAGTGTGATAATTAATTAATCTATAATATGTCACAAACAAAATAAATTGAATTAAAATTATATTAATAATATTATAACAGTAAATTAAAATAACAAATTAAGATTGAAGTTGAAATAATAAATTATATTAAATTGCAAATTAGAAAAATTAAATAATCTAGTTATGCCTACTTTTTGGAAAAACCTATTTTGAGTAAAGCTTGGTTGTTTTCTAGTTCAGTATTTTATTTAAATTGGTACTGCGTCATTTATTTCAGTTATTTAACGCGATGACTCATTGCAGGTGTTTTATCTAAAATTGGTTTTACGTTTTTATCACTTTATCAGTATAATGCTTTATAGCGATATTTTGGCTTTAATTATCGTTGGACCTGTCAGATGCGCCTTGCACCACATTAGTCTTATCACTCTTAGGGGCCTTAGTAAGTAAACAGATAAGTATAATTTCACCAAAATTCAAAGCTGCTCTAATATTTATATACAAAAGTTATTCAGAATAGATAAATTTAATAAAATTGGCCCTATTTCCAAAGCAAAACGGATAAAATAAATCCATCCAAAAAATTGGTGCATTTCAATTTATTATATTTGGAATCGCAATTTTTATCCTCTGTTTATTTTAGTATCTGCAAGAATTTCGGGTCAGTAGCCAATTTATAGTGAATTTTCTGATTTGCTCCACACGTCGTTATATTCAATATTGGCAAACAAAGTATCACTTTCGGTCACATTTTATCGATTCGTCCCCTTAATGACAGCACTGCCTTTACCTAAGTGCCAATCACAAGAAATACTAATTTTAACGGGTCTTAAATAATCTTGTTATCGACTATAAAGTACGCCAAGGTGTGCATTTTTGATGTTTTAAATGTAAAATACACTTATCGAGTTGTTGATCGACACTTAAATAAAACCCCTCCAAAAGTAATCGTTTCAAGTTCAAGATTTGGCTTATTAATTTTTATTTCGTGTCTTATCGTATGATGACATTGGTACCTATGTGTTTAAAGCGATCTGGTAGCAAATAAGAAAATGATCTACATTGTTTTAAAAGTGGTCGCTCTTTGACAAGGGCAAACGTTTTGGGTCAAAAAACCCATATACAACGGATGAAATGTTTTTAAAACGACCTCTATGAATCCCCATTACTTTTAGAGACACATTTCATTAAATATCAAGGTTAAAATATCTACTTGAGGGTTCTTCTATGGGATTATAAAAGTATTTCATAAGTTCTAATAAATCGTATGATAAAATGTGGACGAAGAGCTATGTCGAGCAGTGCTGTAGAGATGATGATAATGTCAATTCAACTGCACAAAGCAATCCTAAATGTCGGTCAGGAGTCGGGTTCACCATCCTGTCTTTAACCAACAGATCGATATATCAAAGGAACGTTTTTCGGACAGTTTATCACAATAATGAATTTGACACTAATTGGCAATACTAGTATGTCACAGTCACAGCCACAAGCCAACCTTGAAGGGCCGTGGGAGAGCCACTATGGGAATCGCCTAAAAGCATTGTTTTTGTCCGCGCCTATAATACCTATTATCATGATACTTTTGATAATAACAAACGTTTAGGCGAAATCACACAGATGCAAGACAAAGGGTCTGTAGGAAATGCAACATACGCCTTTATGTCACGGCCTATTAATTTTTGAATAATTATTATATTTCTTTAGGTTTTTTAGGATAATTTTATATTTAAAGAACTAATTAGGGAACCTAGTTAGGGCATGAGGATACACCCCTTACAAGGAACTTATTATTGATCGAACGAAGCGAGATCTCCAAATCAACTTGGGCAAATCGGCGTTGTATGTATGTATGTATGTATGTTTGTTTGTCCGAGGATAACTTTCGAAGCGTTTATCCGATCATAGTGAAATTTGGTATATAGGTAGGTAATGATGGCACAATTTTGGTGTGACTGAATGAGCTAAAAATTTTGGGGGGTTGTTGAGATATTGGGGTTCAAGAGGGGTAAAAAAAATGAAAATGAGACTATTAGGTCAAGTGAGACGTCAAATAAAAGGTCTTCATTAGTACATTTCGACGCCATTTTTACTTTTAGTAAAGTTTTTGTAGTTTTTGAGTTATTAGCCATGATAAAAACTAAACTTTGACAAAATTCACAGGGTACACCAGTGACCCGCCAATGCTTAAATTTGGTGTTCGTGTAACTTTAGTAACACAAATATAGGCAAAAGTCTGAAATCCAGAATAACTGCATTTTGTGCCCCAAAAAAGAGTGACACTTTATATGAACTCTCGTTACCTGTAATTTGAATGAAACTGTAAGTCAAGTTAGTTGGTTATTTATTTCGTGGCACTATTTTGATAGTCAAAGATTACGAATAATATTTTTTTTGTTTTTATGGTAGATTTACGAGATCTCAGTTCGGGGCGAACCACTAGTTTATTTTGTTTATCCCTCACAGGGTTTGCCTTTAGGTCCTAGCAGACAAATCTCGGTCAAACTCTTCCCACCACGTATATTCAGATCTAAGTACCATAGTTAAAGCAGATACTTTCAAAAGTGGATAGATCTCTAAGCACGTCTCTAAGAGAATGAATTTTTGAAATATACGACTATATTGTTTTAGACACATCATCCGATTTAAAGATGACACCTCTTTCCATATCCTACGTCATGCTAGGACTTATATTTTTCTAAATATATCAAAAAGGTAGCCAACGTCAAGAAGTCTCATATATACAGAGAAGAGAAGAGTTTATTAAGATGTATATAATATACTTACTAGTATCTTATCGTATATTCGTCAGTTTGTAAACCTTGGCTCTTTATCAGTTCTTAAGTAAACAGTGGTAAAGTTTTCCACCATAGAAGTGGTATCATGGAATTTATTCAGGAAGTAGGAAGGAAGCTCAAATTAAATGACGCTGGTCAATTATACCAATTGTAGAGTAGGTGACATAATTGACACGTTGCGTCATTCGGGACCGCCCGAAATTAACGGCAGCCACACGCAATTTTAATCAATCATCTTGAGGCTTGTTTAAATTCCTTGTTAACTTCTCTTTAACTATAGAATCTCGTGATTCTTGAGTGATCGTTGAATATGAGTATGATATTTGTTTTAAGATTGTATCAAGATTGTATTCGTTATTCCTTCTTTGACATCCTTCTTTATGTCAGTGATCTGCTACTAGAGCAGATTGCCGCCAATGAACATTTTATTTCTAGGGAAGAATATATGCCGTGTGTATGATCCATACAAGCCAATGGACCATTACAAACGGCATATATAAAATACAGATATTATATATTTTCATCTTACATAATTATGTTAGTTATGGCGAGCGATTATTATATTAACATAAAATATAAAACTTTTTTTAACATAAATAGATCTTCGATTGACCACAATCTCACCTGATGAAACAATGATGTGGTCTAAGATGAAGCACGAAGATTTAGAAGACACCTATTCGCTCTTACTTTAAAGAGGCCCGGATTGTAGTCTTTAGGAAAGACAGACGACGGTAAAGTGTTCCATACCTTAGCTGAACGTAGAATCAAAACGGTGAGTGCGAACGTGTGGTATATCTACGAGATATGGATGGTACTGAGCCTTGCGTCTGCTTGTCCTTTGATGGAAAGGAGTTGGAGGGATTTGGAAGTTATGGGGCACATTCTCCAAAAAGATCGATAGGCATGCAACATTACGGCGTCTCATTGTTTGTCACGCGCGTTATTCAATCTTAGTAAAATAATTTTTTGTTGTAATTTCGATGCCAGTAGCTGCAAATGCAACGTTTAACGAAACTGAATGGTGATAATACTGTCTTTATAGATGTACTACGACTGAAAACGACAAGTTATAATTGAAAAAGAAAGTAGACATAATTGCGTCGCAAGCTGTAGCAGTTTCCACCAGCTGAAACAATAGCCGCAAATCGGTCCATCATTAAGCCATGTATTCATTGAGAAACAATGTTTCGGATACACAGTTTCTGAAACATCACGTAGATGTTACCAGGACCAATGTTTCGGGAACTGTGCCGTCCACATCATCAGTTGTTTATCGCTATCGTCTTTCCACGCGTAATTGTTATTTTATTTTATTGTTCTAATTTGTAGACGAGCAATCCCATAATATGCGCTTTGTTTCAAATATTTCAATTAAATAAAAAAATAGTCTTCCCTTACTGGCTCCATGTCTTTTTTTTTAATTATTAAAATCACAAGAACCACTTTGAAACGTCAACTTTACTGCCTGTTTCTTCCCGACCAAGCCAGGAAAGAAACAAGGCTGGTTGTTTTTTGATGATCTTTTTAGAACACATAACAATAAAGAAAATAAATTACGTCTAAATTGTAACAATTTTGACGAGTTGGAGCAATTTAAATCCCAAGCTTATCTATCAACTAAATAATCCGATATTTTATAGTAGGCTTTTTATAAAGATTTTACTTAATGACGTTTTTAAATTTGTTGTTTGTCAATTTTTGTACATCACTTGGGAGTTTGTTATAAAAGCCCTTTCTAACTTTATGGAGTCTACAAGTGGCAACAGCGAGTTTATCTTTATTTCTAGTATTAAAATTATGATTGTCGCTATTTTTCTTAAACAAATTTATGTTTTTGTGTTTCATAAACAAGTGAAACGCGCGTCTACACTCGTACACATCCGTTGCGAAAACGGTTTTGTTTCTGTTCTCCCCGCTCAAAAGAAGCCGAGAAACACGTAGTGAAACAAATAATTTAGTTTCAGAAACACGTAGATAACCAATTGTTTCTCAGTGAATACATGGCTTCAGGGATCTGCAATGCCAAATACACAGATGGGCAGATAAACACTTCCAACATATAACACGCCTATTTAAGAAGAGTGTTAACAAGTGGGAAAAAAGTGTTTCATTTCTATTTCGTTGGACATAAATTATGAAATCTCTTAACATAACGACTGAATAGATCTAGCCATGTATTTCAAGTCGCCAAGGCCGATGGAAGGTTACAATTACCACCATTGAAGTTACGCTATGTTTGCGCGCCGGTTAGCAGTTACAGTTAGCACTTGAGGGATTATTGCCAAATAACTGTCGGACAAGAGCGGTGGCGAGTAATGTAGCCGACGCTGACGCAAGTGGTTCGATTCCCGCCGCGGGAAAATGTTTGCATTATAATCCGCACGCTATCAGAATGGGATGGAACCTTGTCAAAGTAAACGGCAATGACGAGTGAAGTAGAGTTATCAGGAAAGTTCTGACTCTGGCAAAGCCAAAATGGAGGTTATGATTATAGCAAATTATGTCTGTGTAGGTAAGTATCTATGTATGTTATTGTACATCGTAGCTCCCAAACCAACGAACCAATTTCAATGCAATTTATGCAATAATATTGTTACGAGCTGAGGGTTCGGGATAAAATAATGGGAATCAGTCTAACCAAAAACACTTTTATTCAGCACTAAACGATGAATACACGAACTTGGTCACACGTAATCACAACACACTAATTCACACCACTTAAAGTCACCGAAATGATCGCACGTATAGCTTAATCCAGACTGACTCGGGAGCAACTACTGTTCACGCGAGACCCTTCTCCACGTCAGTCCTCTAGGGCCTCGCTGAGACTCACTCACTCACTGACTGAGACTCGCTCAGACTCGAGACTGACTGTCCGGCCATCTCTCCGGCCTATTTATATCGCACACATTTCGATTGTTCGAGAACGATGTCGATCCTTCCAGGAAAGGGTCGGTCCCTCGACACAATGGCCACTCCCCATTCTGCGAAACCACAAACAATAGCAACAATAACACAGCAAGACAAAAGCGTTCGAGAAGGTTCGATTATTACTCATTGTTTAACAGCCTCGGCGTAACACTATAAATACGTAAAATGATATAAAAGTCATAATATAGATATATCATAAAGTGTAAAATTATTTTTTAATGTTATTGTTTCTTTTATGCATATTTTAAATCATATTCATCAATCCTTTTTATATATGCCATTATCAGAAGGTACTCAATATAATCGTACGCAGTTAAAGTACAATTACTTGTAACGACGGATAATAATCACATGACAACAGAAGTATTGCTTACATAACTTGTCTGTCTTTTAGTTTACACAGCAGGTACATTATTGGGTAAATTTTCAAGATGAAAAGTATTCCTAACTAAGACTTACTTACGAGTTTTACTAAGAAAACTTTATTGATTTATTTTAATAATTATTAAAATTACGGGATATATCACGTACCGTTAGCGGTGTTACGACAATGTTTCGGTTAACTTCATGAGCCTTATCAGGGTGAGTGCGATCCGTTCCCTCATCTGATCTAATCCTGATAATAGTTCACGAATTGAACTGAAACTCTATCGGTCGTAACACCGATAAAACGGTACGTGATAGATCCCGTATTTATAATAATGATTACCTAACTAACTTCGTTTGGTAAAAAATACCTCAGTTTCAGAAGACAAAAGTACTTCATCAGTGTGTGTTAGTGTTGACATATGGCACAGAAACGTGATCTCTCACTGTGGTCCTCATAGGAAGACTCAAGGTCGCTCAGCGTGCTATGGAGAGGGCTATGCTTGATGTTTTTCTATGAGATCGAATCAGGAATGAGGAGATCCGTGTACAAATCAAGGTCACATACATAGCCAGGAGGCTATAGGAGCAAGCTGATGTGGGCGGGGCACATAGTTCGAAGAACTGACAGCCGTTGGAGCAGAAAAGTTCTAGAGTGAAGACCACGCACTGGAAAGCGCAGCGTAGAAAGGCCCCTCACTAGATGGAAAGACGACCTGATAAAGATTGGTGAGAGGCGTTGGGTGCAGGCCGCACAAGATCGGTCACTCTGGAAATCTATGAAGGAGGCCTATGTTCAGCAGTGGACGCCCTGTGGCTGATATGATGACCAAATTCGTTAGTCGGCTTAGCCGTTTTGATGCAATTGAGTAAGAAACAATCCAAGTCCAGAGTGAATAGGTTCCTTCTAGGCAAGCGTGATCCATCTTCAATCACACCATAACTTACCAGGTGAGGTAGTGGTCAAGCGCTTGGCTATCATCAATAAAAAAAATCATACAAATTCGCAGAGATTAAAAAGTAGGTTATATTTAACAAAAGCCTTTTAACAGAAGTCTTTCCGGACTCCTGGAAACTAGCTACGATCATATCTATTCACAAGGCTGGTCCCAGAAATCTCCCGGATAACTATCGCCCCATCTCGCTCCTGAGAGTTTTCTCTAAACTTTTGGAAAAATTGGTGAATAAGCGATTTATTCAATATCTTGAATTCCTTAACATTTTATCAGAAAGACGTTTCGGTTTTAGACAAGGAAAATCCACCGAAGGAGTCCTGTCTCTCTTGCTTTTTAAAGTAGTTTCCCATTTTGATGAAAATAAGAGCTGTGTCGGGGTATTTTTGGATCTTGCCAAAGCTTTCGATACTGTTTCCGTTCCTATATTGCTAAAAAAGCGGGATAATTCAGGAGTAAGGGGAATTCCTTTACAGTGGCTCAAAAGCTACTTCACAGAGCGGAAACAGTGTCTGTGCGCCAACGGCATATCAAGTGCTTCACAGCACATACAGTTTGGTTTTCCGCAGGGGAGTATTCTGAGGCCCACACTTTTTATACTGTACATTAATAGCATACACAACATTCGATTTATGAACGCAGATACTGTTTGCTATGCAGATGATACGGCGATATATTTTTATGGATCATACTGCTTTAACGCAATCTTACACGCCGAGCAGGGAATGAAACTGGTGAACCACTGGCTTCAAACAAACCTTTTGACCCTCAACACGCAATAAACCAAGTTTATCTGTTTTCACAAGACTCGCGCATCTTCGCCTCTAGAAACCTTTAAACTATTAAACTTTACAGATACAGCAATGGAATTTCAGTAAACTGTAACTGCGAAGAGATTGGCCGCACTAGGTTTTTGGGTGTTCTTGTAGACCAGAATCTTAATTTCAAAGAACATATTAACAGTTTATCCGCTAGAACTCGCAAAGTTATAAATGTTATGAGGCAAGTTAGGAACGCAGCTAACTCTGATACCCTGAGATCTACGTACTTAGCTTTCTGCCAAACCCTCTTGACATACTGTATTAACTGTTGGGGAAGTGCTCCAAAAACAACGTTTAAACGGGTAGAAATAGCACAGAGACCAGTTTTAAAGACTATCTTAAAAAAGCCCTTCAGGTATCCCACTGCAAAAGTTTACGAAGAAAGTGGTGTTCTCTCCGTTCGACAACTTTTTGTCCTGAACATTTCTCTTGCTGTTCACAGGACTGTACTCAACAGTGATATTTATCAAGACTTGTTAACTCAGAGGGTTTTTAAAATTCAGACTGAACCTGTGAACGCCTCCTCCGTCAAACGATTTAGCCCTTTCGTTTAATCTTTCCTATACAATAAATTTGTCAAAGCATGTGACATAAAACATTAAGTCAAAACTCCAAAGCGAAACATGTGATAACAAATTGGCTTACAACTCTAACATATGACTGCACTGAATGCCTACCTCTGACCTCTAATATATTTAGCTTGAACAAAACTTAAATGAAAATTTCCATCTATATTTATATACATAACATATTATATTATTATAATTTTTAGTAGTATATACTAAATGCTATAACGCATTTAGGTATATTAAAAATGTTGAAACACCTTAGTGAACGAGATGCCAACCGAGGCTCGTAACTCTCTATGTTAAATCGTATAGATACCCACGATACAGATTATTATCTAGTGTGGGTATCAAAGGAAACCGTATCATGATTCCCGCCAGCAAATCAATTTATTTTTCTTCAAACAAGGTACACAATTATTAGTGTCTATTATTATTATATCAGTCTATGTAGCTATAGGTATAAGTACGAGTACTTCTATTTAAGAGTATATATTTGTAAGATTGGATTTATATTGTTACTTTTGTTTTTATATTGTTACTTGTGTTTGGTATTGTTTTGCTGAAATAAATACTTATTAATTTTTTTTAATTTTCATTTTCAATATGAATAGCAAAATCAAATAAATCTATTCATTTATGGTTGGTCAATTAGAGTTTCCTATAAATTTTGTTGTTTCTTACAATAAGCGTAGATACTAAAATTCCATTTTCTCTGACATTGAGCGAATTTCTATGAATTTCAAAAGAATTAGCTTAGACCAAAGGAATTTTTACTACTCTAGTCGGGGAATTCTCGAGAAATATCAACTATGTATAGCCTTTATTCAGCTACTGGAAAGCTATCAAAATAATCCCCGTACATTTCTGGAAAAAATAAAAAGGTACTTAGAACTTGCGAAGACAGACGGCCCGTAAAAAATATTAAAAACGCCGACACTGGTGTTGCTACTGGTAGCGACTTCCTTTACGTGTCTTGAATTGCACCCATTGTTCCAAAATATAAGATGTGGTCGGGTGAATGATCAAATTGAGACTTCAAAACGTCACTTCGAAAGCTTCGGTCTTATAGGGTTGGCACAGATGTGAAGCCTACCTCTCACATCAGAGATAAGGCGACGAAATTGAAACCAGATGGGGCTCGCAAAGAGCCAACACCGTTGAAGCCATGGATGAATCCAAAGTGTTGGGTACACTTTGCATTCAGCTTTGACCAATGGTGTTCAGAAAGAACCCCGTGAGGCTTTATTCAGTAAGAGTCTGACACTACCTTCCGCCACAAACACTCCAAGGCGGAAGGTATCCAACATGGATTTAATCAAGTAAAAAATGTTTGAAGCCACCGTAGGAAAATATCAAGAGTTGTATTGTTTACATCCATGAGACGTCTCATTATACACAATTACACAACATAGGCACAGGACAGGCAGAAAAGAAACCTACGTTTCGTCTTCCCCGTATTCCAGCCAAAGGTTGTCTGGTAAAGATCGCTACTTAGTGATAAGACTGCCAACTGTATATTCCTTTCTTTCCTTTGAAAAATATGAATTTTTATCTGCATGAATGAATGAAAATTCTTTATTATACCTTACAAGCTTGACACAACAAGTATAAAAATACCAAGAAAATAAATAAATGTAAGCATAATGGGCGGTCTCTCCAGACAACCTTTGGATGGAGAGGATCACTGCATAAGATTTGCGGAAGATTGGCCGAGGTGTAAAAAGAATAAACTTAATAATAGAAAAAGAAGAAAAATCACTTAACCTTAATATGCTAATATACCTATATAATATATTAGGTACACAAATAATTGCAAATAAATAAATATCATATATAAAATAAATAAATATGTACTTACATACATATATATTAATAATAGTATAGATCAGATGAATGAGTCACGACTCTTCATGGAGATAAAAGTTTTTGAGTCTAGCTTTAAATACGGAAGGTGATGGGGATTGTCTAATGGAGACCTGTAAGGCGTTCCATAATACGAATTTTGCACATTTCTCAATAAAAATGAAGCCAACGAGTTGGTGGTAGATAAATGGATATTTATTACACACTACTAAAAATAAAAAGATAAAAGAAAATACATTATTAAATCATAGGTACAATGGAAGGCCTTATAATGGCAGTACCACGTACTATTGGCGTTTATACGCGAAGGTGACCACTTAACATCAGGAGACCATTTCGGTTTGAAGGATATGGTTGCTGGTGAAATTACAGGCTTTACACATGTATGCCTGCAGTCGATGGACGCAGGGCAGTGCATCGTAGAGCATATTTCTAAGGCAATTCTCTGTTATAGGCGATGGTTACCACTTAACATTAGGTAGGCCATAAGGTTGTTCCATGTCCATGTAGCATAAAAAAAGACCCGTCAGATTGTGTGCCTACTAATATAAATAATGGCATGTCAATCAAAAAATAGTTTTTGCACACAGCCCTTTTAGTTGCGTCTAATACTGATAAAGACAGTGATTCCACCTATTTCCCCTAGCAACCTAGATTGGCAATAGATCCATTACAGCCAAGTACCCAACCCACAGATTTATCTACCTGATAGCAAAAAGTACTTTTTATCTAACGCTTTATCAACGTCTATTAGATAACTTTTCTTTGTTTAACTGCGTTATAATAAATGACTTAAAAATTATCAGAAGATAAAGCAAATGTCTACGGCCGAATGGACTTAAAACTGACTCGGCTAATCAAAATACAGAAGATAACTAATCTAGCATTTAATGTGTGTCAAATAATATAAAATATTGATAAGAAAACTAATGGAATTAATATGTTATCCGTAATGCGAGTAGCATGGAGATTAAATAATAAACTATTATTTAATGCTTTTTTTCGATGGGAATATACTTTAACCTTTTGTATGCTGGGATTCCAGACGCAATAGATATCCTATGTCACGCGTAGATGTCTCTTCCGGCATACCAAAAGTTAATTACGTCCTCTAGCCCGAGAGAAACTAAAACGTGAGTTCGTAGCTCGTAGATCAACAGTATACCGATTAAAAAACCCATTGATCTTCCTTCACTCACCTCAGTGCCAGTGCAACATCAAACCGCCCATCTTGGGATGAGTGGATCAATGTTGCACTAGCACTTGATGGGGGTCACTGGGTCTCGGTCTTGTCGGAGCCCTGTAGATGGTAGGGTCCTATTATTATATTGATGACTTTTTTTTTATACATTCAGGTTGAAATTGTAACAGGAATCTACAAAACCTAATATCAGTTGTTTTACAAATCAAATAAAATCACGCGATATTTTCTACCCCATACTTGCAAGATGTGGAATGAGCTACCATCTGAGGTTTTCCCGTTAGGCTACGACATGGCACGCTTCAAGAGAAATGTTAAGAGGTTTTTACAGGGTAGGGAACGCATCGACAATATCCCGGGTGTTGCCGGTGTCAATAGGCGACTGTGACCGCTTACCATCAGGTCGGCCATAAGCTAGTTTCCCCACAAATAACATAAAAAAAACAAATAAACATTTATTCTAACAAATACCATTGTGTTAATAAAAAATAAATAACTAGTGGTAAAAAGTAAATAACCCGAACTGAGATCTCGCGAGTCTCCCATAAAAACTAAAATATATTATTCGTAATCTTTCACTGTCAAAATAGTACCTCGTAATGCATAACCTAATTACTTGACCTACAGTTTCATTCAAATTACAGGTAACGGGAGTTCCTGTAAAATTTGTTAGACTTTTTTGGGGTAGAAATTGCAGTTATTCTGGATTTCAGACTTTTGCCTATATTTGTGTCACTAAAGCTACACGCATACCAAATTTCAGCTCTGTGGGGTCACTGGTGTACCCTGTGAATTTTGTCAAAGTTCAGTTTATATTGTGGCTAATAACTTAAAAACTATAAAGTTTAAACTAAAAATAAAAACGGGGACCTTTTATTAGACTGGATAGTCTTAAATTAATTAGCCTTTAATTTATTTATTTTAATTTTAATTCCCTCATTATTTTTTTATTTTTTGGTTACGACATGATTATGTAAGTATGATTATGAAAGTGATGATTATGAATGTGATTATGTATGTAATAAAAACACATCCAAACTTCCGCATTTATAATATTAGTGTGATTTTATTTTTAGTTTAACTGTTTCGCTTATTGTAAAACAACTTCGGGGTTCTGTTTAGATTTCTAGGTTAACTGATGTAAGCATTACTAACCTAGAAATGATCGTAGTTTTAAAAATCACACATCTATATATTACCTGTGAGATTTTCAAAATTAACTGCGTTTACATTGTCAACTTTTCATTATAATTAAGTTTGAGAATACGAACAGCATTGTCTAGACAGATATTAATGTCACATTCTCATGATTAATCGAAGAATTAACTTTTGTTTTACGTAAAAACTAAATTCATAGCCATTTTAGCATATTTAATTACTTCTTTGTATAATAAAAGTGAAAGGTCAAAATGAGGTTATGGCCCTGATAGGTAATTTGTAATCTGAAATATTACAATTAGGTTTCACGTTTTAGTGTCACAGGTTTGTCAGTATTTTTTATATAGTGTTTGTCATCACTACTCATCACCAACATCCGTCCGTTAGAATAATCCACAGTTTTTTTTATACGACCTTGAGGTGGAACATGCGTATGACATGGCCCACCTCACGTCACGCACACAGGGCGTACAGGTGGAAAGCCTCATGTGCTTGGACTTTCACCGGCAACCATACCCTTCAAACTGGAATACAGCAATGCTGCTTGGCGGCAGAAATAGGTGTGGTGTTTGTATTTCCCCGGGCGAGTGGGCATAGGTCTCTCCAATGATTTCCAGAACGTCCTATCCTTTAAACAATTCAAAAAGGTAAGAATTTAAAAAACCAGTGGTTCGCCACGGACTGAGATCTCGCGAGTCTCCCATAAAAACAAAAAAAAAACATTGTAATCTTTGACGATCAAAATAGTGCCACGAAATAAATAACCAAATAACTGGACCTACAGATTAATTCAAATTACAAGTAACGGGAGTTCATATAAAGTGGTTATTCTTTTTTGGGGTATAAAATGCAATTATTCTAGATTTTAGACTTTTACCTATATTTGTGTTACTAAAGCTACAGGAATACCAAATTTCAGTATTATGGGGTTACTGGTACCTCCCTGTGAATTTTGTCAAAGTTTTGTTTTTATTATGGCTAATAACTCAAAAACTACAAGGATTAAACTAAAAATAAAAACAGGGTTGAAATGTACTAATGAATACCTTTCATTTGACGTCCCACTTAACCTTATAGTCTCATTTAAATTTTTTTTTACCCCTCTTGAACCCTAATATCTCAACAACCCCCCAACATTTTTAGCTCATTGAGTCACACCAAAATTGTGCTATCACTACCTACCTATATACCAAATTTCACGATGATCGGATAAATGCTTCTAAATTTATCCTCGGACAAACAAACATACATACATACATACATACAACGCCGATTTGCCCAAGTTGATTTGGAGATATCTCTTCGCTCGATCAATAAGTTATAGCGATTTATCTACTTTCTTTTTATTTCGCCTGACAACCCTAGCAGTATTGCAACAGGAAAGAGCGTAATAAAACGGCGCTAGAGTCAGTCTGCGCTGCGTCTGCGCACCGCGTATTCCACACGCATCCTACCTTCAATACTCATTATACTGTGCACCTTCCGCCGCCGCCCGCCGCCTCGGTGCTAGAGTCAGTCACCCGGGAATGCACGGGACTGTACCAACTTAGCCAGTTTCTGGATGGATCTACCCAGTTTTCTGTCATCTTTAGCAGGCCAATCTGTTAAAGTTAAACAATCTCTTTTATGTTTTAATGGCACACTTCTAAGCTGAATCTTTTTCTCTATACTTATAGGTACTTACTTAAAATAACAAAGTTTTACGATTTCATTTTTTACTAACAAATTATCTGAAATAAAATTGATTAGAATTTAATATTAAATTCTTGCGAATATGGTCTTACTTTGCGGGAAAGTAGCTTGAGAAGACATATTTATTGTGCAGTTTTTGTACAGAAAAAAATACACATGGTAAATTATTTTTTAATGACTATTTGCAGTGAATTTGAAAAGATACGAATCACCTAGTCAACGTTGTTTTTATGAATGGAACAAAAACGAACACTGATCAATTATTATTTTTCAGGTGTAGATAGTCACTTTCTAAATAAATATTCATAGTAAAATGATAGGCATCTGAGACTTTTATCCTGTATATCTCAAGGTGTAGGGCCCCATGCAATGCCAAGTAGGGGTGGTCCTTTAATCACGTGAGGGTTTTCGGTTACTATTTTACCCCTCATCCCCCTTGGCGATACGTCGTCATATTTAAGACAACCCCAGCGTGTATTCTTTATTAAAAAATATCGGAGAATCTGTTTTCACGAAAAGTTATCACCAATTCAGATTCTAAAAACACAAGATCGCGCATGGGAGGGACAGTCTACTGAACTTTAAATATTGTTGTTGTTGCTTTTAATACATAAATTTTCGCTGAGGGTTTAACGTGATATCACTTGACTATCACAACATCCCCCTCCCCCATCGTGATGTTATTTTAACCCTCTGTTCGAACCTCTGTTCGAATTAAAGGATGACCACTTAGTTGGGATGAAATCTGTGAGGTTTTGCAATTAGCATAAGGTTGGTCACGCACGGGCTTATGTCGTTAGTCTATGTAAAATAAAAAAATTGGATAGTAAAGTTCAAAATGCATCAGATTTGCCCACTTTTAAATGTGGCTATTAAAAGTAGCAACACTGCATAGGAATTCGCAAGGATGTACGCGCGGAAGTTCCTGTGACGTCAACGACCATCTACGGACTCGATGATCGAGACTCAATGAATCATCGGATAATCCTGATGAATCGCTTTCGTAATTTATCGCGCACTTAATCTCGAGTTGATCGGTTGTTTTATTTATTTCAGCAACTGGTTCTGATGCTAGGATGCCACTTTGTAAGATACTAGTGGTTTGCCCCGAACTGAGATCTCGCGAGTCTCCCATAAAAAATATATTATTCGTAATCTTTAACTATCAAAATAGTACCACAAAATAAAACCAACTTACTTGACCTACAGTTTCATTCAAATTACAGGAAACGGGAGTTCATGTGAATTGGTAATCTTTTTTGGGGTACAAATTGCAGTTATTCTGGATTTCAGACTTGCCTATATTTGTGATACTTAAGCTAAACGCATACCAAATTTCAGCACTGTGGGGTCACTGGTGTAACCTGTGAATTTTATCAAAGTTCACCTTTTACTATGGCTAATAACTCAAAAACTACAAATACTTTACCAAAAATAAAACGGATGTTTATCTTTCATTTGACGTCCCGCTTGACTTAATAGTCTCTTTTTCATAATTTTTTACCCCATATGAACCCCAATATCTCAACAACCCCCAAACATTTTTAGCTCATTCAGTCACACCAAAATTGTGCCATGACTATATACCGACCTATGTACCTATGTATCGAATTTCACGATGATCGGATCAACGCTTCGAAAGTTATCCTCGGACAAACAAACATACATACATACATACAACGCCGATTTGCCCGAGTTGATTTGGAGATCTTGTTTCGCTCGATCAACAAGTAACTTTTGAACAAAAATATAATCAACTTTACTTTTTTTATAGAAAATAAATAAAACACATTATGCGTCCCTATAAAATTTGAGGGTGCCCTCAATTTTTTTGGGATACCATCATCAGATCCTGACTTGGTGCCAAAAGGAACACCTGGGAAGTATATCCTTTTAAACAAAAAAAATAATTCCGACGAATTGAGAACCTCCTACTTTTTTGAAGTCGGTTAAAAAAGAGCTTACGTCCTATTAAATTATTTCAAAACTGTTTATAAGGGAATAATACAAAATAAAGGGATCCGTTTCTGAAAATTCTTCCATTTCTCTGATACGAGTATACAGGATATATTTTATTTTGTAATAGATAATCTTTCTTTACATAGTATAAAATGGATCGGTTCCGCTGTCTATTTGCTTAGATCTTTTAAACTAATCAACGGATTTTAATGCAATTTTCAGCAATAGATAGAGTGATTCAAGAGGAAGGTTTATATGTATAATACATACATAACTCTGGTCGTTTGTTAGTTTGTTTGTTACCTTTACACGACTAAACGGCTGAACGCATCGTAATGCCATTTTGCAAGGAGATAGATCATATCCTGGGAAAGGACCAACTGTGCAAAAGAGGGTAATATTTTATTGAAAAATACAACTAAATACTACCCGTGCGAAGCCGCGGGCGGGTGAGCTAGTAATATTATAAAGGGTTAAAGTTTGTAGTTTACTGATTTGTATGTTTGTAGGGGATAATCTCAGAAACTATTTAATCGATTCTGAAGATTATTTCCCTGATAAAAGGCTACACTATCCTTGAGTGCTATAAGCTATATTATTTTGAGAAAATTACGTGCGGAGCCGAGGCGGGTCAGTTAGTCTTTAATATAAAACGTGTGTACGGTAACCATTTACTAAAGATGGGTGGTTAGCTTGTTTTCCACTAAGGTGCAAGTCATTTTTAACAAAATTTATAAAACCTTGTACCCCCTCTTTTTACTTCGGGGTTATACACTGACATAGCTAAAGACCACCCCAGTTAAACTAGCTTTATATGTATAAAAACCCACGTCCGAATCTGTCCATCCGTTTGGGAGCTACGATGCCACAGGCAGGCATAGGCGTCAAACATATTTATAACAATACCCCAAACTTATTATATTTTTTTAAAGAGAGTTCCTTGTGAAAGGGCTCGCTCGGGGACTACCACCATACCTATTTCTACCGCCAATCAGCATTGCTGTGTTTCGGTTTGAAGGGTTTGCCGGTGAAATTACAGACACATGAGGCTTTACACTTGTATACCTCAAGTTGATGGTCGCAGGGCAGTGCATCCTAGGGCACATTTTTAAGGTGCGTGACCTACGAGGCAATTCTCTGTTACAGGCGATGGTTATATCAGGTAGGCCATAAGCTTGTTTCATCTTGAAGTAGCATAAAATAAGTTTTTTGTTGAAAAATTAGCGATAAGACCGCCAATTGTATCCATAGATTTACGTAGTTGTTTTTTTTTTATATGTATTTGTTTCGTGGTGTGCAATAAAGTATTATCTAATCTAATCTAATCTATTTCAAAAGAAGCTCTTATAAAATTCATAATCGAAACCGCAAACAGATTAAATGAGCCCAAACACTAGTAGCCTACTATAATCCATTCAAAGTTCCGTTGTCTAGCATCCGTCTCCATCATGAGACCACCTCCATAGTATGGTAACATATTATTGCATTGTCACCGAAGTTACATATGTATTCCAAATTTTAGCTCAATCGGTTGAAGGGAACAGGTTTAAAATTCAGTTGTAAGATTCCACCCGGACAGACATACATACATTGCAAGTTAATAAAAAGCTTGTGAACAACCCCTATTTCTGCGTCGTGAGTAAACACGTACGTGGCTGATTTTACAGGCAGTTTGTAAAGATTTGTACTTTATTGTTTTCCCTAAACAAACTTTTCGTTTGAAAGAGAAAAACTTAACAATGCTACTCGTGAAAACATTGTGAAAAACAAGAAGGCATTGTTCTATAATTTTTTTTTATTTCGTTACAATACAAACAGCCATAGAAAGAGTTAAGTACAATAAATTTAAATTACAAAAGTCAAAGAGCGCCTACAAATACTTTCAAAGTTTAATAGGTGGTAACAGTTAAGGCGGGGTAGTTTGAAGAGCGACGACTTTTAGGTTTTTTTAAACAACTGTATCTCTACTGAAATGTAAAATATGCACAAAAAGAATATATTTTATTAAAATTGAACATATAATCTACCGCTTTGTGAAGATAGAAACGCAGATAATGATACTTTTCTCGATAAAAAAATCATAAATTTGACACTAAATTGATATTTAAACGGCCGATACTAAGAGGTTTATTCTTGAAATCATGTCAAATTTATATCAAAGATATAGCTTGTTATTAACTGTTGTTAGTTGTGAAAAAATATAATGTAATTCAGTTATTATTAATCTCTGTGAAAGAAAACTATCAAAATATACTCGTTCAGGCGCTCGCGCCGGGCGGCCACTACCCGCCGAGGGACTTTCGAGTCTCCCTAAAATTCCCCCCGCGTTTCAAATTAGTGCAGTGTACATATGGGTAATAAGAAGAACATTGAAACCTAAAATACAGCATAGGAAATTGTTACTGGCAATATGGTAAGTAGATACACACTTCTCATTATTTTATCACGTTTTTGGCATGTGGTTCCTATGTAATAAAGTGGTAACATTTTTTAGGTAGGTAACACAAATAAAAAGTTCCTTTGTCACTCACTTATGTATGTAGGTATGTAATGAAGGTACGATATAAATGATTTCCTACGAATGCCGTAAAGTTCCAAACATTTGTTGCCTACCTATAATTTTAGTGTTGACGCGCCACAGTATAAAACATACAGTAGGTAGGTAGTTGTACTGACAAATTGACGCCCGACGCGACGGAGCGTGGCGGGTAAAAATTCGCCTGCGACGCAGGAAGTTCCGAGTTTGATTCTCGCCTTAGGCCAAATGTTTGTACAATCTGCGAATATTTGTTCCGGGTATTCTGGATATTTTCTATGTTTATTATAAAATATCTATCTTTGTAATGTATTGTATTATGTATATCTGTCATCTAGTAAACATAGCACAAGCTCTGCTTAGCATAACACGAGTAGGTAATAATTAAGAATTCTGGCACAAGGTCATTCACTTCACTCGTGAATGGACCTTTTGCCAGAATTCTTAATTATTCCATGAATATTGGTATATTCAATTATTCCATCGAATATTGGTATATTCAATTATTCCATTGAATATACATCTTATTATAATAACGATTTACTCATCAATTAAAATTTTGGTAGTATACTCTTTTTTGAAATAGAATCAAAATTCACTTTACTAATGAATTATAAGAATTCTTAATTATTCCATGAATATTGGTATATTCAATTATTCCATTGAATATTGATATATATATATATATATTCAATTATTCCATTGAATATTGATATATTCAATTATTCCATTGAATATACATCTTATTATAATAACGATTTACTCATCAATTAAAATTTTGGTAGTATACTCTTTTTTGAAATAGAATCAAAATTCACTTTACCAATGAATTATATATCGATTCACTAGTGTTTTACATACTACCTTACACACATTACTACCTACTTGGAGTATTTAGTATTGAAATGAAACACCAAGTTATGTTTAAATTTTAGATAGCTTACTTTATTCGAAGTTCATAATCATAATCATTTATTTTTCTGATGAAATTTACATAGATGCCTAGACACAAATTAAAGATACATCTAGAAATTAAATTTAAGTAGAAGTGTATAGAGACATCATTATTGAAGATCAATTCAAACAATCATTTAAATTATGTCTAACTATTGATTAAATGTACATACTTAGGAAGATATTATTTATAAAATATCTCACACACTAGATGAATAGGCATTATTTGATATTGAATGCTGTATTTTTGAAATAATTTCCCTTGTGCTGGTATAAATTTCATCGAATAGTACACCTCTGACGACGTGTTGAGCGCATAACTCAGCTTTGCATTTACAAAAGGTATCTTCTGTGTTTTCAAAATTTCTTGCATCATGAATTTCAATACGTATGATTTTGTATCCATATGCGGGTTTCTTCACAAATGAATAGTTTGTGGTAATGGGGCCCTCATTAATAACTCTCTTACGCTGTTCTTCTGCATTCCTGTTAATAGCAGAGTCGTCGACAACAAAGTTGAATAAGTCTTCAGAATCCTGAAACAAAAAATAATATCTTTTACTTATGAATATAGGTAGGTAGGCACATAACAAAATTACGAAATGGCATTCACACAATCGATTCGACTGATTAGCCTACATATTAAAATAATTTATTTAATAGGTACATAGTACTTACCGACATGTCTTTCAGTTAATTTATTTGGAGAGGACGGAGATGCAGGCTTTCCAAACGCAAAGTGAACGTAGAATATTTTTATTTCTTAATTTATACTTTTTTAGAAGTTGTCTAATTCTTCAGCATAAGGTTTGAAATGATATAACAATTTAAAAATGCATGTTAATGCTGAACTAGGTAGGTACACACTTCCCTACCATAAAAGTAACATTGACATACTACACCGCCTTACCACATTCCTGACATACAAGCACGTGCCTCACTCTCAGTACCTACCTAGAGACATAGTGCATTATTTAAGTGCATCCGTTTATAACTATCTATTACAAATTTCATCGAAAGCATGGGCTGTGGCCCAATTAATCAAATACCTACCTAAATCAATACGTAGGCCTCAGTAAGAAAGTTTAATGTTTTAATAGTGAGATGTTCTCTATGGTGTGGTGAGTAAATAGCCGGCTGAGATGCAAGAGGTGCGGGTTCAATTCCCGCTGCGGGCCATGGTTGAGTGATTCGCTCACTGAGCCACCGAGGTCATCGAAATATCAAACCTATAAGCAGTATTTGTCTGTCTGTTGATACATTTATTACTTTCGATGTAAGTAAAACCAGCAAGGAAAGTCATGGTAATAAGATTGTATTATTCTTACTAAGACGAATTAAACTGCAGAGGTTTATAAGTTACTATCTAAATAAATAGGTATGCTCCACTAAGAAAGTTTAATTTTATAATAGTGAGATGTTCTCTATGGTGTGGTGAGTAAATAGCCGGCTGAGATGCAAGAGGTACTTACGGGTTCAATTCCCGCTGCGGGCCATGGTTGAGTGATCCGCTCACTGAGCCACCGAGGTCATCGAAATATCAAACCTATAAACAGTATTTGTCTGTCTGTTGATACATTTATTACTTTCGATGTAAGTAAAACAAGCAAGCAAAGTCATGGTAATGAGATTGTATTATTCTTACTAAGATGAATTAAACTGTAGAGGTTTGTAAGTTGATAACGTTTAATTGATTGTGTGCAGTATCCCAGTAAGCATTTTTCTTAGTGTGTATCTGTGTTCACCAAAAATGGGCAAGAGTCACATGAATAGGATACTATAAAAGCTCCCTATTTCTTGATCAAACCACATACCACTTTCCTGGACGATACGCAACGCCTCTTCATCAACAGTGATTACCGAGCGAGCTGACAATCAAATAAAAATGTAAGTACCTACCTACCTACCTACCTACCTACCCTAACATTTAGAGTAATCGATCGAATCACGATTCAATTCAATTTCGATTCACACGTTCATTCGCTAGATTCAGACAATCGTCGAATTTATATAATTCAATGGTAATCATTAAATTGATACTTAATTCAATCATTACTCAATTCATTTACTCATAGAATAAACTTGAATCAAATCTTTCAATACTTATTTCACTATTCCAATAGTTTTAAATATGTATGCTCAGGTACCATACTAATCAATTATTTTTTGACAGGTCCAAGCAACCGTGCAACACTACCGCGGATACCCTGTTCCCGTCAGAAGATGAATCTGCTAGTGGTGGCTGCTCAGACGTAGAAATTCAAAAAGTGGATAAGCCGAAGAAGCGATCATCAGCTGCGGTACCTGAACCGGGGCCGTCCAAGAAGGCCAAAAAGCTGAAAATCAGCCCGGTAACTATCAACAAGCCCAGTGCTCACGACTTGTTCGGCTCGGACAGTGAGGAGGAGCAGGTGACGCCTGAATCAGTTAAGAAAGGTAAAAAGGCGGCTCCTGTGTATTCTTATTTCACGAGAAGGCTGGCGAACGGTTATTCACGCCAGAGTAATGAAACTAAAAGCGGTTCACATTATGTGGAGGTTAAAATTTACAAAACTAACGAAATCGAGAACATTTTGCCGGTGAATAGGTGGCGGCACTCAATTATAACTATAAAAAATCAGGTAGATGATGGGAGCGACACGTGGAGAGTATTAGGAGAGCTCGTAGCTGCTACACGCAAAGATTTTAAAAAGTGCCCACCTACATTCATTAGTCAGTATTATTGATTATTATCAATACCTATAGTATACCTATAACATAATACTTATGTTAATCAATGTTTAATCACTTATTCCATTATTAATATTGTTAGTAGTATCCTTATAATCATAGAATTAGTAATCATAGAAAATAGGGTTCCTATTAGCTAATAAAATGTTCTATTGTATCATTATTATTTTTGTTTTTTTTTCAGTCCCAATTTCAAATGGAGTCGCACACTGTAAACAATGTAATATTGAATTACCGAGTAATTATTATCGATATCATATCAGAACGAATATGCACAAATCAAATTGCTTGCTCAAGTCTGGCTATGAAAATATTGATATAGTTGCTACTGCATTCAAGAATCGAATAATGACATATCGTTTGAATGCCTCGCAGGAAGTCGAGTACCTCTCAGCTGAGGCGTTCCTGCAGGATAATAAACGAGTCATTACAAAACTGATCAATGAATCTTTAATGAAAAACCATTGTATTAAAATGAATTGTGAATTGTTTGCTTATTTTGTACTGTTTAAATCAAATGAGCAACAATTGAAATCATTTAATACTAAATACGAAGTTATTTACCACAGTACAAACTTTGATGAACTGTTTATAAATATTATAGAGAAATTTAAACAGAAATTGACAGAGTTTACACAATGTGGGTCTGGGTGGTCTTTTCTTTCGATAAGCCACTTAGAGATAAATATCAATAAATATTCTCCTATGAGAGGTGGAAGTTATATTGAATTACCTCCAATCATAAAGAATACTAAAAGTTGCTTAAATGTGAAAAACTCTGATGATAACTGTTTTTTATGGAGTATTGTTGCGGGCATGTTTCCTGCCAAAAAAAGTGTATGCAGAACTACATCGTATCCGCATTACTCAATGGTTTTAAAAACAAGTGGATTATCTTTTCCACCTACATATAAAGATATATCATTATTTGAAAGAAATAATTGTCATATAAGTGTAAATGTATATGGTTTGGACGATAGACATGTTGTGACAGGTCCTCTATATAAAACACTTTGCAAGAAGCCAAACCATTTTAATTTACTATATTTTGAAAGAAATGGTACGGCCCACTATTGTTTGATCAAAGACTTGGTACGATTAGTTCGTAGGCAAGTATCACGGAACAATAATAAAATGTATTTATGTGATACATGTTTACAATTTTTCGCAAATGAAACCAAACGTAATTTACATGATTGCTCTAATGTTTTAACAATTTTACCAGATAAAAATAAATTTCTCAAATTTATGCACTATGAAAGACAACAAAAAATTAATTTTGTGATTTATGCTGATTTTGAGTGCTTATTGATGGATTATAATGAAATTAAAACAAAAAATACTGAGACAAATAAAGTACATGAACCTTCATGTTTTGCATATTATATTTGTTGTTCTCACGATGAGTCTTTGAACAAACTTGTATCTTATAGAGGGAAAGATTGTGTTAAAGTATTTATTAAATATTTATTGAATGAAGTTAAATACATTAACAAGATCTTGTGCACTATAAAAGATATGAACCCATTGACTGAAGAACAAGAAAATAGTTATCAATTTGCTAAGACATGTCATATTTGTAAACAAATGTTATTCGCTGATAAAGTTCGTGACCATGACCATATCACTGGCGAGTATAGAGGGCCAGCTCACTCTCACTGTAATTTGATGCATAGAGTGTGCCCATTCATACCTGTCGTATTTCACAATCTGTCTGGTTATGATTCACATATATTTATCACTGAGTTGGCTAAAAATGCAGGAGCAATTACAGTTATACCAAAAACTAAAGAGACGTACCTAACTTTCACAAAAGTGATTAAAACAAGTGATGGTACACGCCCAATTCAGATAAAGTTTATTGATTCATTTCAATTCTTAAGTACAAGTCTGGACACGTTGAGTAATAATTTAGGTGACAAAGATTTTGTACATTTGAAATCAGAATTTGTTAGTAAACTTAAATGTGATTTATTGCGAAAAAAGGGCATTTATCCATACGAATACATGGATTCTTGGCCAAAGTATGATGAACCACAGCTTCCATCGAAAGAAAATTTTTATAGTAGTTTGAAAATGACCAACATTTCCAACGATGACTATGCTCGTGCAAAAACTGTATGGAAATGTTTTAATATTCAGTCACTTGGAGAATATACCGATTTATACGTGAAATGTGATGTGTTGCTGTTATGCGATGTATTTGAAAACTTTAGAAAATTGTGTTTACAATATTATAATCTCGACTGTGCGTATTACATAACATCACCTAGTTTGAGTTGGGATGCTATGCTGCTTTACACTGGCGTAGAACTAGAATTGATTCACGATTTGGAAATTTATGAAATGTTGGAAAAAGGCATACGTGGGGGCTTAGCACAATGTGCAATACGACATGCTAAGGCCAATAATAAGTATGTACCTGCTTATGATGACACAAAACCGTCACAGTATTTGATATATCTTGATTGTAATAATCTTTATGGTCACGCAATGACAAAAAAAATGCCCATTTCTGATTTCAAGTTTATGTCAGCGGATGAAATGAACAGTTTCAATGTGATGAGCATATCAGATGATGCTTATTACGGATACATTTTGGAAGTTGATTTAGCTTATCCTGATCACTTGCATGATTCACATAGTGATTTGCCCTTTGCTGCTCAAAAACTGATTCCTCCTGGAGGAAGAGCACCAAAACTCGTAGCAAACTTATATGATAAAAACAATTATGTTATACATTATGTTCATTTAAAAGAATGCTTAAAAAATGGGCTAGTTCTGTTGAAAACACATCGAGTATTAATTTTTCGACAAGATAATTTCTTACAAAATTATATCGATTTAAATACTCAGTTACGTCAACAGTCAACATCAGCATTCCAAAAAGATTTTTTCAAGCTTTTAAATAATGCTATATTTGGAAAAACTATTGAAAACAGACGAAAGCAAGTCGATGTAAAATTGATAAGTTACTGGAATGATAATGCTAACAGAACAAATAAGCATCTGAGTGCTGAAAAATTGATTACGAAACCGAATTTAAAAAGCATTTCCATTTTTAATGAAAATTTCATTGCTGTCCAGTTAAACCGCGAAAAGATTGTTCTTGATAGACCAATATACATCGGTTTCACTGTATTGGAATATGCTAAACAACATTTGTATCAATTTCACTACGACTTTATGAAAAAGAAGTATGGTGATCAAATTAAACTGTGCTATACAGATACTGATAGTCTTCTTTATTTAGTACAGACTGATGATTTTTACTCAGATATGAAAGACGATATTGCTAAGTACGATACTAGTAATTTTTCTGAGGATAATCCTTATGCGATGCCTAATGTTAATGCGAAGGTACCAGGCTTATTTAAAGACGAACTTGGTGGTGATGTTATTACAGAGTTCATTGGTTTAAGAGCTAAATTATACTGTTTACATTCCGTAAAAACAAAAATAATGAAAGCTAAAGGAGTATCCAAATCTGTAACATCAAGATTAAAATTATCACAGTATGCAGAAACATTATATTATAACAAAAACTTGACATGTAAAATGAATATGATCAAATCAATCAAACACAAATTGTATTCACAACAGTTAAATAAACTTGTGCTAAACAGAAATGATGACAAACGGCAAATACTTTCAAATCAGATAGAAACTTTGCCCTGGGGTCACTACAGTTCTGTATACCAAATGTTATAATTGTTATGTGGAACAGATTATCAAAAATGTGTAAATCTATAATAAATTTAAACGATACTTAATAAGTTACATAAACATTTAAGTTTGATATTGTATTCATTTATATTTATGAACTTAAATTGTAATAACCTAATTAAATTATTTTAAAATGTAAAATAAATTATTTATGTTGAATACGTGTTTTATTTTTTTCCATTGTTATGTTATTATAACAGGATGACATTTTGGCTATTTCATAATAATGCTATTGCATGTAGTAAGGAATTATTCAAAAATGCTTACAATCCGTATAGCAATAGTTTTAATGAAAATGACGAGATAAGAATACCTATTCATCAGCAAGACATTTATGTGCTTCCATCTGCAAGTTACATTTACATCGAAGGCCGTGCTGATGTGACTTCAAAGGATCTAACTGCAAAACTAACCAAAAAAAGTGTTAATTTTACAAACAATCCAATATCTTATCTTTTTCAAGATATTCGATATGAAATCAATGGTGTTGAAATTGATCGAAATAAAAATGTGGGAATAACTACAACTCTTAAATCATATGTTTCTTTCAATGATGGTCAGAATAAAGCTGCTGCTATTTGGGGTTGGAATTTAAATGGATTAAAAAATGATAAGGGTATTTTTAGCGCCCTCATACCATTAAAAATATTTTGGGATTTGCAGAAGATTATAATAAAGTCATAATAAACAGTAAACATGAGCTCATACTTAATAGAAGCAACACCAATCTTAACAGCGTCACTCTTGACAAAGATGATAAGATTGAAATCGTTTTAGAAAGGATACAGTGGCGGGTTCCTCATTTAAAAGTTTCAGATCGTGAAAGATTAATTTTGCTTAAACACTTAGAAAAAGATCGTCCAATTCAAATGGCTTTTAGAAATTGGGATTTATATGAATATCCTTTATTGCCTAAAACTACAAAACATTCCTGGGTCGTAAAGACATCTTCACAACTTGAAAAACCTAGGTACGTAATATTTGGTTTGCAAACGAATAGAAAAAACACGACATCGAGAGATTGCTCAGTGTTTGATCATTGCAAATTATCGAACGTTACTCTATTTTTGAATTCTCAATATTATCCGTATGAATCAGTAAATGCAAAATTTTCTGACAACAAGTATCATATATTATACGAGATGTACACAAAATTTCGTCAGTCTTATTACAACACTGATTGCGAACCCATGCTTGATTTTAATCAGTTTAAAGAAAAAGCACCTCTTTTTGTAATCGATTGTTCGCGACAAAATGAAACATTAAAAACTGGAGCCATTGATGTGAGATTGGAAATAGAAAGCTCGGAAGATATTCCAGAAAACACTACAGCATATTGTCTGATAATTAACGATCGTTTAATAGAATACAAACCATTGAGTAATATTGTGAGAAGGTTAATATGAAAATTGCTATAGTGGATCTGCAGGGATTTAAGACGGACAAAAATGAATTTATCGTTAAAGAAATAGCAATATTATGTGAAAATCAAACACTTGTGTTATTAGTAAAACCACCATTCTCTTTTTATAACTTAACTAAATCTGAAAAAATACAAGCCCAGTGGATAGAGAGAAACAGAAAAATATATTGGCGAGAGGGATTTGTACCATATTCAAACTTTAAACAATATTTCGATACTTATTTACAAGATAAACTTATTTTTGTGAAAGGATTTGAAAAAGCATTGTGGTTAAAAAATATTATTAATAATGATAACATTTTAAATTTAGATGATTGTCCCAGCCTAAGAACTTTGCATGAAAATTATTCTATGTCTAGTGATGTATTTAGTTGTATCTATCATTCTCATATATGTGCCTTAAAAAATGTAACCTGTATAAGAAAATGGTTGTGTAATAAAGATAATTTTGATTAATTTACTTTGAGTTTAATTTATCTACGTAACGATAACAATAAAAATCTAAAGGATAAATAATACACATTTTAAAAATCGGAATTACTATAACATTTTATTTATTTCTTATAATATATTCCTTTCCATAATAGCATAGAATGAACACTTTTTATTAAACTTAGCATACACTAAAGGACTGAACCATCGAAGATGTTCTTGCCAAGGATCATCATCCGTTTCCCAATTCTTCAGACCACCACCGCAATAAAAACACATAATTTTATCTTCGTAACCGGTGTAGAAGAAACCCGCATCTGCTAGCTCCTCTGGTTTTTTACACATGTTCAAAGGCCAATCACTGAAACTCTTCAATCGTACAATTTTTGAGGAATACCATGGAAACAAGGGCCCATTAATTTCCACCATTATCATCGTCTTTACTGATGCTACCTTCTAAATAGCACGAGTGCTCCATCCAACGATTCGTTTCAAACAACAATTTTATTACACTCATTATCAGCTAAATGTTAAAATTACAACAAACTTATTATTATCTCCTTATTTACATCATAATATCCAGTTTTGATTTTTGATGAAATTTTAGTATATAGATTATAACTAGGATTGAGATGTGGGCTACTTTTTACCCGAGTTTAAAGAAGGGTTACGTTTTTATTGTAGGTATGTAAAAAACTAGTGAATTGATTCTATTTAAAAAAGAGTAGGTAAATAATCGATTATTGATGATTCAAAGAATATTACATTTTTTAAATACTACCTAAATTTTAATTGATGAGTGAATCGTTTTTATAATAAGATGAATAAACCATCATTCATATAAAATAATTTAATATACCAATATTTAATGGAATAATTGAATATAGCAATGTTCAATGGAATAATTGAATATGCCAATTCTCAATGGAATAATTAAGAATTCTGGCAAAAGGTTCATTCACGAGTGAAGTGAATGACCTTGTGCCAGAATTCTTAATTATTACCTACTAACACGTAAACGTAGAATATCTACATTTCATTTGCAGCGCTTCAATGAGAATAAACAAAGCCATTGGTGTTACTCAGGCCCTAAGCAACTCTGATTCTTCTATCCATAATTCCACGTAAGTATTTTATTCGATACACTAACTAACTGACCCGACCGACGTTGTCCTGTTTCGATTTTACAGGCACCTTTTACAAATTTGCCAACCTGTAATACCTATACCTACTTACCTAACTACACACCTACCTAATACTATACAGGGTGTGTAACCAAATATTTGCAAATTCATGGTCTGATTGCACCCCCACCCCCATTTTTCGATAGTAATCTTGACACATCCTGTATAAGTACATATATATCTAAGTGACTAATTCTTTACTGTTACAGAATGACTCTACACAATGTCACTGTACCACCTGCTGAAATATCTACTAAACGAACATGGTGATGAATCAGCCGAAAATGATACTAATAAGTATTATAATTTTGAAATAAAATGACATACCTATGCAGTCAGGTCCAAATAAACAATTGGATCAAATTCAAAGTCCAATCCAACCTCGTGTCCCGTTTGGTCCATGCAAACCTAGGCAGCTACAATTTCATGAATTTTAGTACCCATAGATGCACTAAAATTCATGAAATTGTATATTATGTTCTCGTGGCTCAATAATGATATGTGCTGTGCCACACGAAACTAAAGTATTTTTTATAAAAAATAAAAATAAAATAACAATTGTTTATTTCAAGCCATTGACTCATAAATTCAAATTCAAATTCGTTTATTTACACTTAAATATAACATTACAGAATTAATCTAATACGCTATATCTAAAACTTCTACAAGAAAAAAAAATACAAATTATAATATACTTACCTACATTCATTATTAACTTATTTTAGGTTAACAAGATACACAAAAAAAACACAACAGATATACAAATACAATAGGCACATAAAATAACTAACATAACATAGGTATACATAATTAAATACTCTCACAATAACTGAGACACACTCGCTCGATCGTCTTCCAGTCATCCGCAAACACATCAAACTGAGGATGGATGGAAATAAGCTCATTAAGGCTGCGCTGCGCACGGGAGATGGGTGACTGTTGGCAGTGCAACGTACGTGCTCGCAGTGGTTCCAACAAGCGCACTCGGCCTGATCGAACATAAGCATGATAGCATTAACATTGGTAAAGTTTTTACAATTACGGGATACGAAACCTAGTTTTTTAAAACAAGAGACAGTAAGTGTACGGATATGGTCGTGAAAATTATAATTAATTATAAAATGATATTACCAAAATCAACTAAAATCCAATTAAACTAAACGAATACAAATCAAATTAAATTAAATCAAATCAAATAAAAATAAAACTATACAATAATAAAGTGTATAAAAATACCAGTTTCAAAATTTACGTATAGTATGCAGAAGTATGTTTTGTTTTACTAAATAAATATATTTCTTACTTGTACAAGTTACTAATACGTCCCGCGCTCAACATGGGGGGCTGAGGTAGCGCTAAATGCCTAAAGTTCTTGGATAACCTCGCCTTAAGGTTACTAGATGAAAAAATCAAAAGTTCGAAGAAAAGGCCTGATTTCCATTGAAAAATCCTGAGATTGTTTACAGTTTGAGAATTTTCTCTCAAAGGTACCACTTAACAATTTAAAAAAGTCGTAATATTATCGTTTTTACACGGATCTCGCTCACGCGTTGCATATCGCACTCAAAGGGAGGTGGCAGCGGCTGATTAAGTACCTACTTGGATAAATAAGTATTAATTTTAATTGTGCAATTAAAAAAGATTATCTTTTGTTTGTTTAACTTTTTATTAAAGAGATCTTTAAAATGTAAGCTGTATTTTATTGAAAATTCTAAAAATCCTGAGAATTCATTAGCCGCAATCCTGAGAAGAGTCCAAAAATAAAGCACAAATCCTGGGATATGGTAACCCTAGTCAGATCTCACAGACAAATTAACCTGAAATAAAATTACGACGTCATATGTCTCGACATTTAATAGCTACGTCTATTTCTGTAAGAGCTTATATCAAACAGACGTACAGTTTATAAACCACCTGAAAAAAACCCTCATAAAAATCTCCATCATTCCGCTACTATAAAAGTCCCATAAAATATTATTTATCCGGGTAAATTTTACAATCAACTACGGGCAAACTACGAACTCGGTTTTTAATTAAGTTTTAAAAAATACAGTAATAATTACAATAGTGTCCATGATCCATGCCATGAACAAGAACGAAATAAGACTATGAACAATTATTGTCTGTAACTTACAGCAGCATATACTCGTATGGTGTATAACTTCTGCGGATAATCTAAAATCTCTTCTGTTTGTAACCGACTTCAAAAAAAGGAAAAGGTTCTATATTAGTTTTTTGTTATGTATGTTCCCCGATTACTCGAAGACGCCTTGTCCGATTCGAGAAATTCTTTTTTTGTTTAATAGGTGGTCCTATTGGCACCAAGTCAAGATTTGATGATGGGATACCAAAAAAAAAACGAGGACCCTCAAATTTTTTAGGGACGCAATTCGGTTTTATGTTTGTTATTATTACCTCAGAACTCCGTCATTTATCAACCGACTAGCTTCCGCCAGCGACTTCGCACGCGTTGTTTGTCAAAAAAGTAGTTTGAATCCAGATCTTTCTCTCAATTCAAATCTATCATCACACCAAATTTTATCGAAATCGGTTGAGCCATTGCGACGTGATTGAGTAACATCAAACAAATAAACAAACATCCAAACTTTCGCATTTATAATATTAGTATGAGTTGGAAAATTCTTTTTTTATTTAAAAGGATATACTTTCATATTGGTCTCAAATAAAGTTCATCAAAATCAGTTCAGTAGTTTGGTCAAGTCAGTTATATTTTTGTAAAAAAGTTACTTGTTATTTTCTTATATTATATTTGTCGCTTTTCTGCTTTTTATTGTATCTTTTCTCTGTATGTTCTAAATGTTATTTTATTGTGTGCTTAGATAGCAAATAAATGAATTTATATGTCTAATACTAGGTAGGTATATATAGTTTCCAATTTTTTTGTACCATGTTTTTGTTCCAAAATATTTTTTTTGTTATTGTAATAATGCGCGTTAGTTAATCTTGCGACAGATAATCTTTTTCATAAAGAAGGATATTAGAAAAAAGTTAACGATATTGTTTTAATTTAATAAAAGTACAAAAAAGACTAAGCCCGAAATCAACTTCAGTATTACTACTTTCTAAAATTGAAAATCATTTATAGCCTAATTAATAATTAATGTGACTAGATTTTATGGTTCCACGCATCGTGGAACTGGCGAATGGAAACATGGAACCAGCCAACTTACATGGAACTATTGGGGAAAAAACCCCAATGCTCGTGAAGATTTATTTACAAGATTAATAATTAGTGTTCTAAAAGAAATAAAGAAACAAAGAAAATAGGTTCAAGCTAACAGAACTGGCGAGCAGAATGCTACATACTATATTACCGTGTGTAATATTACACGAACCATTTGGAGCCACTTTTAACCCCCTCATAACTCAAAAACTATTTCTCATAAACATGTCAAATTTGGCTCATATATTGAGACTTGCGTGATACATATGTGCTCCAAATTTAATAAACACACCTCAAACGGTTATTTAGATATTAACGTCCAAAAGTTGACATTTTTATCACTGACCTATGGATCAAAACTCTAACCCAGTTCCAGATGACCTAGAAAGTTTAAATTTGGCATTCAGATTTACTTATCTTGGATCTTGGAGGAATACAAAAGAATAAATCAGAAACTAGTAAATTTTTATCATTTTATTACAATTTTTCAATTAAAAATTGATTCTATTAGGAACAAAAACCATTTGGTATTAATTTTATTATTAATAAGTATCTACTAATAATTTCTGTACAAAAAGTAATGATATCCCATCAAAAATATAAATGTGAAATGAGGGCCTCGTTCAATATTATGATATATGCCTTGCTTGTTGACTTCAACCACAAAAGAAGTGAGATCTAAAAGGATGCTAAAATCAAAATAAATCCTGAAATTTATTTATAACAACATAAAATATTTTATAACAACTTAAAATATCATTTCTTCCTATAACTTAGGATAATATATTGAAGCCTAAGGTCTGACTTGGCTTTATTTTAGATTATTTTATTACCAACTAATGTAACCCATGTATCGCAAATAAATGAATCTTTATCTTTTAAAAAAGAAAGAAAAAGTAGGCGAGTAGCAATTCCCGTGTAATTGGTATTTGCGCATGATTCTGTTAATTTGACGCTTGACGACCTCCGTGGCGTAGTAGGCCAATAGCCGACTGAGACGCAGGAGGTAGCGGGTTCGATTCTCGCCGCGGAACAAATGTTTGCATGATCTACAGATATTTGTTCCGGGTCTGGATGTTTTTCTTTATATAATAAGTATGTATTTACAAAAAAAAGTATATACGTATTCTATCAGTTATCTGGTTCCCATAGTACAAGCTCTGCTTAGTTTGGGGCTGGATAGCGCTGTGTGAAATGTCCAGCCATATTTATTATAAATATTTAATTAGGTTATACTAATTTACTCTACTCTCTCTTTTCCTATTTACTTTTAATAACAGTAACTCAATTGGGAAGGAACTGCAATACAGTGTAACTAACGCAGGGGACAGTGAAACTTGTGATTATGTCATTTTTAGTCGATGCGAGTAGTAATTCAGCCGTGTAACGAATCTGCGTCCTACTTCAGATATATTTGAGCTCTTCCTAATCGCTTAAATCCTATAAAATATTTATTATTACTATCCTAATCTTCAACACATCTTCAAGACGTGTTTAACTGTGTCACCTATATCTTCCATACTAAGCTATACTAATATTATAATGAGGAAAGATTTGTATGTTTGTAACAAATAAACACAAAAACTACCGGTCTGATTTCAAAAATTCTTTCACTATTAGAATGCTACATTATCCCGGAGTAACATGGACTACTTTTTACCCTACTGCGCAGAAGGAGGGTAATGTTTTTATTGAAAAACTACGCGTGCGAAGCTGCGGATTGGTCAGCTATAATATGATAAATTCGAAAGAAGTCTCTCTGTCTGTTTGTTTCGTTTTCACGTTGAATCGGCTGGACCGATCCGATGAAATTTGGTATATAGATAGATTATGACCAGTACAATTGACATACTTTTTAGCTGACACTAAAAAAGGGCTATGTTTTTATTGATATACCACGCGTGCGAAGCCGCGGGCGTTTCAGCTAGTTGTATATAAACTTTATTTCTACGTGTATTAATATTTAAACAATTATCAATATCAGAAGGACACCTGTTTAAATCGTACGTTGACGAGTCGATCATTATATCTTTTGTTAGGAGTACTTACAATGGATATTTTGTAAAATGGGCTGAATTACGTAATTTATGTATGGGCGTTATTGGTTTAGGTTATGTCAACAGATTATTCGAGACTGTTTTATTAGAAAACCTTGAATTCTTTCCCGGCGTAAAATTCTGCACCAATTTGGACAGGGTTATCAAACTTCACACTAATATTATAAAGTTTGGATGTTTGTTTGTTACTCAATAACGTCGTAACGGCTAAACCGATTTTGATGAAATTTGGTATGTAAGTAGGTTATTACCTGGATTAACACATGGGCTACTTTTTGTTGACAAACAACTCGTGCGAAGCCGCTGGCAGAAGCTAAAAAAGAATAACCAATTTACATGAACTCCCGTTACCTTTAATTTGAATGAAACTGTAGGTCAAGTAGGTTGGTTATTCATGTAGTGGCACTATTTTGATAGTCGAAGATTACGAATAATATGTTTTTGTTTTTATGGGAGACTCTCGAGATCTCGGTTCGGGGCGAACATAGTTATGAACATTTAGTTTTCGGGAGTTCATTTCTAGCGTTCTAAATGATTAAATCTATCAGTTCTACAAATGATTATCCACGGTACAACAGACAAAATTTACATTAGGACGAAAAATCAATCAATTATTACGGTTATGATAGTGTAACAACCCACCCCGATTTTTTTAAATATGTCGATTAACGTAGTATCAAGTAAAGCTCAGCTTAAAGCTTAAGAATTATTCATGTACACATAAACATAATTCCATAGGTAGAGTATCTATAGCATGATCTTAATTAGGGTTCGGTCGGTCACGGTGTATTAATACTATTAATGGCACCTTCCACGTTCCTAAGTTGTTTCTTGGCTCGTTGGTTTTTCAAGTTGGCGCCGCTCGAAGTAAGACCGCGTTCAATATGGCTAGCTCGATGCTTTGACCTTTGGACAGAAAAAAATTAAGGTAATTAAATAAATATTGCTGAACATTTCACACTGCGCTATCTAGCCCCAAAGTAAGCAAAGCATGTATTATGGGAACCAGATAACTGATAGAATACCTTATATTTTTACTTAGAAAACTTTCGTGATTGATTTCAATCATTATTATAAATACGGGAGGAAAACGTACCGTTTTATCGGTGTTTCGACCGACAATGTTTCGGATCAATTTGTGAACCTTCATCAAGGTGAGTGCGATCCACTCCGAATAACGTGTCGCCTCGCAATACGCGCCGCAGCCCTCTGCGCGCGAGTAGACGGGCGCGGTGGTGGGGATTGCGTCAACGATGGGCCGACGTGTTGACAGGCTGCGTCATCATCACTATCATTGCTGCTCTCTTCGGTAGTTCTCGGTACAGGCAAACACTAACTATGTCTCTACCAGGTTCACTCACTCCTCTGTCGCTTGCATCATTAAGATGATCATCAAGATATTGCGCTTTATATTATTATTATTTTTGTACATACATACTTATAATACATATAAACATACTCAAACCCAGATACTCGACCCATTTTCCCGCAGCTGGACTCGAACCCGCAACCTCCTGCGTCTCAGCCGATATTATATGGTTATAAAACATAATGGAATAAGGTTTTTGGCTTGTCTGTTGATGTTAATGATGATATTCACAACCGTTATCAAAATTAGTCTAAACAAATCCATTCCATAAGAGAATCTGTAGTGAAATCGATCTTCTTACGTTTTCCTGACTCTTTTCTCTCATTCTGGTGTCGTAAATTCAAAATTAATTTCACTAAAACGAGATGTTTACCATGATTTCTTAGTTTTTGAGTCCCGATAAAAACTCACAAATCATGGTAAGTAAATACTTATCCCATTTTTTGAGAAACTTATTAACTGATCGGATAAGAATAACGAGAAAGCAAGGTTGTAGCTATACCCGCGGTTGTGGGTTCTTTATTCTTTAGTACCTTTAATAGAAACAATTGTTTCTCGCGTCCTGTGCCTAAATATTCCACGAACAAATTATACCCAAGACAATTGGACATTTTATACAACAATGAGCAGTAAAACCGGCTTATACTGTTTCTTCGCAGTTAAAACGCAGTAAAAATTGATTCTTTTTCATATCTGCCGCCGAAATTTCCTTTTTGCTTGCAATTGTTTTGCAGGTAAAGAAATCCTGTTAAACCGGCTTTAAGATAATTCGTCAGCTACTTAAACATCCTGTTCCTAACGGGACAGTGACAGAGGGGGACAAACAGGATTTCTCCCCTAGCAATCGCCCTGCGTAGGTCCATAAATATATTATAAATTGGATGATGTTGGATAGGTTAGGGATGCCAGTAGTAGCAAACGGGCAACTTGACCTTCGCGATGCAGTGGGCGAATAGCGGGCTGAGACGCAGGAGGTTGCAGTTCGATTCCCGCTGCGGACAAATGTTTGCATGATCTACAGATATTTGTCCGTCTGCTTGTTGAACAACCTGTTTTGTTATGTACGACATTAATTTAAAACACATATCCGGAATAGTATTAACTGATTTTAAAGGTGGGTTTAATACCGGTAGCTTGAATATTTATTCAGTAATCGATACTTTTACAATAAATAATTTTTAACGTAAATCGGCGGTGCCCTTGCGACGATACCACTTAGTCAGTTTAACAGTTACTTACCTACTTACATGATGAATGAATAGGTATGATTTGTTTACCTATTTTGTGCAGGCTATTTCATTGATAATTAAGGTTGATTGAATTTTTTTAAATTTGTAGTGTAATGAATTTGTAAAAACCTATATTACAACAATACAAGCCATTAGCCCTACCCGTGTTTTCATTTAATGTCGTACATAACAAAACACGTGGTAGGTATATTGTAAATATGTATTTACAAAAAAAGTACATAAGTATTCTATCAGTTACCTGGTTCCCATAGTACAAGCTTTGCTTAGTTTGGGGCTAGATAGCGCTGTGTGAAATGTCCAGAATTATTTAAATTATCTTGTCTCTTATCTTGTTGCGTCTGTTATATATCTTGCAAGGTAACAGAGCAAACTCATCCTAAGGAAAGTTCACGAATTGACCAGAAATCTTTATATCTGGAGCTACAGCGTAGACATCAGATTCAGTCACGAAGATTCCATAGACTGCAACTTTAAGCTCATAGCCTTCCACTCATAAACAGGCACTATGTCTCATGGTGACGAGCGCAATGCAATGCCATGTAGGCCAAGTCTTAGTTGGACGTGTTTGGTTAACAAAAGGGGGCCCATGTCACTCATTCTTATTAAAAAAATACAAATTAAAAAGTTATTTCTTATAAAATATACCTATATTATTCTATACGAGCTTTTACTTAAATCCTCCAGTATGACGTGTCCCTAAGTGCATAGTACTGTGCGCCGGCGCATGCAATAACGATGCATGCATGCGATGCAGCTCATAACGACTTGCGGAACACTTATTTTGCCAACTTGTATCCCTTTAAAATAAAATAAATAGTGTATGTACGCTACAAGCCTATCTACATATCTATCTAACCAGCCTCCAGCACCCATTGTTGCCTCCTCTCTAATCAGTCTTGAACAAGTCTCATCCATTGCTGTCCAACTTCCGTTACGAGATCGTCAGACCATCGGGCCGGTGGTCTGCCCTGCGGTCGACGTCCATCTCTTGGCCACCACTCTGTGACTGCCTTGGTCCACCTGTTGTCATTCCGCCTAGCCAAGTTTCCTGCCAATCTTCACTTAAGCCTCGCGATTCGTATATCTACATCTTCGACTTTAGTTTGACGTCAAATCTCGACGTTTGGTATACGATCGACGAGGTGGATTCCTAGCGTGGCCCGTTCCATTGCTCTTTGAGCAACTCTGATGGTGTACCTACATATGTGTGCTTCGATGTAAGGGGCCATGTTTCGGATCCGTAAGTCAGTATGGGCAGCACACATTGGTGAAATACCTTGGTTTTTAGGCATTGCGGGATATTAGATTTAAAGACTTCCAATTTTCCAAAGGCAGCCCAACCCAGCTGGATTCTCCTAGCTATTCCCTTCATTTGCGAGCCTTGGCCGAAGGATAAGATACAAGCCTAGTTATATGTACGAGTATAATTTAAATACATAGTTCAATTTCAATTCCAAAAACCTATTTAACAATCTTAAACACTTCGTTTACCAAATTGATGTATCTATGGCATCGGTAATAGCACAATGGTTTTAAACAAAAAAGTTATCGAAAATGAAATGGAAAAATCTAGGGGAGGCCTATGATTTAAAGTTTAAAGTAGGCCTAGACTTTTCCAAAGTATGTGAAATATAGATTTTAATAGTATGTACCTACTAGTATGTGAAATTGGTTGAATGCCGTTGTAAACATAGTTAAGCGTATACAATCAATAAGACATCATTCAACAAATAAAGCGTAATAAAGCTGAGACACCCAGTGGATGCAGACGGACTGGAATATTGATGATGATGTGAAATTATATTATATAAAGCTCGATTACCACTGACTGACTGACTGACTCATTGACATGTTTGTTCTCCCAGATGCCCCCTCGTAGGGTGAAAATGTTTGGTGCCATCGTATAGAGGGAGTTCCGATGAGTTGGGAATAAATCCTAAAGTACCCCTTTTGTCCCCCATTCGCTCCCATCGACATCGTATCTCGGAAAGTATAGGTCTTAGAGCGTTGGTGCAAAAACTAATGTTGCAGAGGACATTTTTTTATATCCGGTTCCATGAAAAAAAAATTGTCTTTCATACAAAAAAAAAATTGTCCCATACAAAATATTTCTGTATGAATACCGTAAACCGTATATTTCGTTTGCCGTAATTTTCATACTGTTTTTGTAGGGAGCCCACTGCTTGTGTGTACTATAAAATTACTGTAAAATTTGCTTGATTCTATATAATGGTTGTGGAGGGGCATGAGACAACTTTCATAGTTCTAGCAAAAGTCATCATCATCATTTTGGAACATCCAATTTTTTTTTTTTTTTTAGTATGCAACGTTCATCATGTTTATTTTGGAACATCCACATTTATTTTTAATTATGCCTCATCCACAATGATCACTTTGGAACGTCAATTATTTTTTTTTTATTATGCAACATCCACTGTGATCATTTTGGTACATAATTTTTTATAATTATGCCTCATCCACAATGATCACTTTTAGAACGTCAATTTTTTTTTTTTTTATTATGCAAAATCCTTTGTGATCATTTTGGAAAATCAATTTTATTTAAATTATGCTTCATCCACAATGATCATTTTGGAACGTCAATTTTTTTTTTTATTATGCAAAATCCTTTGTGATCATTTTGGAAAATCAATTTTTTTTAATTATGCCTCATCCACAATGATCACTTTGGAACGTCAATTATTTTTTATTTTTTTATTATGCATCATCCACTGTGATCATTTTGGAACATCATTTTTTTTCAATTATGCCTCATCCACTATGATCACTTTGAAACGTCATTTTTTTTTTATTATGCAACATCCACTGTGATATTTTGGTACATCATTTTTTTTAATTATGCCTCATCCAAATGATCACTTTGGAACGTCAATTATTTTTTTTTTACTATGCAACATACACTATGATCATTTTGGTACATCATTTTTTTAATTACGCCTCATCCACAATGATCACTTTGGAACGTCAATTATTTTTTATTTTTTTATTATGCATCATCCACATGATCATTTTGGAACGTCAATTTTTTTTTATCCTATCCTCTTTTTATATATCCTCTTTAATTGTTTTTATAACATCGAAATCCTCTTTGATGGCATTTTTACTTCAATATACTTTTGAATTGCTTTTTTCTATTTTTATATTTTCTTCAATTACTTCTCTTACTTCAATATCGACTCTACAAAATTATGGGTTTTAATACAAATCTTAAATCGCTCGTATCTTCTAAACGGGAAGAGTTACCCCCAGCAAACTTTTACAAAATATTGGTACTAATTTTTGGTGGAATAGTTTTTTTAATACCATCATTGCCCTTGAGATCCTTTTTGAATGCTTCTCTTACTTCTTCTTCCGCTTTGAATGCTTCTTTCACCTCGATATCCTCTATTTTTGTTTCTTCCACTTTGATATCCTTATTAATTGCTTTTTCTACTTATATATTTTCTTAATTGCTTCTTTTACTACAATTCCCACTCTATAAAATTATGGGTTTTAATAGAAATCTTAAATCGCTCGTATCTTCTAAACGGGAAGAGTTACGCCTAGCAAACTTTTACAAAATATTGGTACAAATTTTTGGTGGAATAGTTTTTTTAATACCATCATTGCCCTTGACATCCGTTTTGAATGCTTCTCTTACTTCGTCTTCCACTTTAAATGCTTCTTTCACCTCGATATCCTCTATTTTTGCCTCTTCCACTTTGATGTCCTTTTTAATTGCTTTATCTACTTATATATTTTCTTCAATTGCTTCTCTTACTTCAATTCCCACTCTACAAAATTATGGGTTTTAATACGAATCTTAAATCGCTCGTATCTTCTAAACGGGAACAGTTACGCCTAGCAAACTTTTACAAAATATTGGTACAAATTTTTGGTCGAATATTTTTTTTATTACCATCATTGATCTTGACATCCTTTTTGAATGCTTCTTTCACTTCGATATCCTTTATTTTTGCTTCTTCCACTTTGATATCCTTTTTAATTGCTTTTTCTACTTATATATTTTCTTAATTGCTTCTTTTACTACAATTTCCGCTCTACAAAATTATGGGTTTTAATACAAATCTTAAATCGCTCGTATCTTCTAAACAGGAACAGTTACGCCTAGCAAACTTTTACAAAATATTGGTTCAAATTTTTGGTCGAATAGTTTTTTTATTACCATCATTGCTCTTGCCATCCTTTTTGAATGCTTCTCTCACTTGGTCTTCCTCCTTGAATGCTTCTTTCACCTCGATATCCTCTATTTTTGCTTCTTCCACTTTGATATCCTTTTTAATTGCTTTATCTACTTATATATTTTCTTCAATTGCTTCTTTTACTTCAATTCCCACTCTACAAAATTATGGGTTTTAATACAAATCTTAAATCGCTCGTATCTTCTAAACGGGAACAGTTACGCCTAGCAAACTTTTACAAAATATTGCTTCAAATTTTTAGTCGAATAGTTTTTTTATTACCATCATTGCTCTTGACATCCTTTTTGAATGCTTCTTTCACCTCGATATCCTCTATTTTTGCTTCTTCCACTTTGATATCCTTTTTAATGTCTTTTTCTACTTATATGTCTTCTTCAATTGCTTCTTTTACTTCAATTTCCACTCCACAAAATTATGGGTTTTCATACAAAACTTAAATCGCTCGTATCTTTTAAACGGGAAGAGATAGCTCGAGGAAACTTTTACAAAATATTAGTATAAGTTTTTGGTGAAACCGTTTTTTATTTTTATCTTTGTCCTCGACGTCTTTTACTCAATTTCAATTTCCTCTTTAATTGTTTCTGCTACTTCGATATCCTATTTGATTGCTTCTTTCACTTCAATATCCTCTTTGATTGCTTCTTCCACTTCGATATCATCTTTGATTGCTGCTTCCACTTGGATATCCTCTTTGATTTGATTGCTTCTTCCATTTCGGTCGTCTTTGACTGCTTCTTACACATGGATATCCTCTTCGATAACTTTAAACAGCTCGATATCCTCTTTGATTGCTTCTTCCACTTTGATATCCTCTTTTATTGCTTCTACCAATTCGATATCATCTTCGATTTCCTTTTGATTACTTCTTGCACAGCAATATTCTCTTTGATTGCGTCTTCATCTTGGATATCGTTTTTGATAGCATTTTCACTTCGATATCCTCTGTGATGGCTTCTTCCACTTCGATACCCTCTTTGATTGCTTCTTCCACTTCGATATCCTCTTTGATTGCTTCTTCCACTTCGATATCGTCTTTGACTGTTTCTTCCACTTCGATATCGTCTTTGATTGCTTTTTTCACTTCGTTATCCTCTTAGAACGCTTCTACCACCTCGGTATCCTCTTTGATTGCTTACTCAACTTTATTTTCCTCTTTGATTGTTTCTGCTACTTCGATATCCTATTTGATTGCTTCTTTCACTTCAATATCCTCTTTGATTGCTCCTTCCTCTTCGATATCGTTTTTAACTGTATCTTCCACTTCGATATCGTCTTTGATTGCTTTTTTTACTACGTCATCCTCTTAGAATGCTCTTACCACCTCGGTATCCTCTTTGATTGCTTACTCAACTTTAATTTCCTCTTTGATTGTTTCTGCTGCTTCGATATCCTATTTGATTGCTTCTTTCACTTCAATATCCTCTTTAATTGCTGCTTCCACTTGGAAATCCTCTTTGATTTGATTACTTCTTCCATTTCGATATCGTCTTTGACTGCTTCTTACACATGGATATCCTCTTTGATGGCTTTTAACAGCTCGATATCCTCTTTAATTACTTCTTCGACTAAAAGAAAAACACGCGAGCTGCGAGCAGCTCGCGCACAACGCAACCTCTAGTTATATTATATAAAGCTCGATTACCACTCACTGACTGACTGACTCATTGACATGTTTGTTCTCCCAGATGCCACCTCGTAGGGTAAAAATGTTTGGTGGGATCGTATAGAGGGAGTTCCGATGAGTTGGGAATAAATCCTAAAGTACCCCTTTTGTCCCCCATTCGCTCCCATCGACCTCGTATCTCGGAAAGTATAGGTCTTAGAGCGTTGGTGCAAAAACTAATGTTGCAGAGGACATTTTTTTATATCCGGTTCCATGAAAAAAAAATTGTCTTTCATACAAAAAAAAAATTGTCCCATACAAAATATTTCTGTATGAATACCGTAAACCGTATATTTCGTTTGCCGTAATTTTCATACTGTTTTTGTAGGGAGCCCATGGCTTGTGTGTACTATAAAATTACTGTAAATTTGCTTGATTCTATATAATGTTGGTGGAGGGGCATGAGACAACTTTCATAGTTTTTGCAAAGGTCATCATCATCATTTTGGAACATCCAATTTTTTTTTTTTTTTTTAGTATGCAACGTTCATCATGTTTATTTTGGAACATCCACATTTTTTTAATTATGCCTCATCCACAATGATCACTTTGGAACGTCATTTTTTTTTATTATGCAACATCCACTGTGATCATTTTGGTACATCATTTTTTTTAATTATGCCTCATCCACAATGATCACTTTGGAACGTCAATTTTTTTTTTTTAATTATGCATCATCCACTGTGATCATTTTAGAACATTATTTTTTTTCAATTATGCCTCATCCACTATGATCACTTTGGAACGTCAATTTTTTTTTGTTTTTTTATTATGCAACATCCACTGTGATATTTTGGTACATCATTTTTTTAATTATGCCTCATCCACAATGATCACTTTGGAACGTCAATTTTTTTTTTATTATGCAAAATCCACTGTGATCATTTTGGTACATCATTTTTTTTAATTATGCCTCATCCACAATGATCACTTTGGAACGTCAATTTTTTTTTTATTATGCAACATCCACTGTGATCATTTTGGTACATCATTTTTTTATTTACGCCTCATCCACAATGATCACTTTGGAACGTCAATTATTTTTTTTTATTATGCAACATCCACTGTGATAATTTTGGAACATCAATTTTTTTAAATTATGCCTCATCCACAATGATCACTTTTGGAACGTCAATTTTTTTTTTATTATGCAACATCCACTGTGATCATTTTGGAACATCAATTTTTTTTTATTTATGCCTCATCCACTATGATCATTTTGGAACGTCAATTTTTTTTTATTATGCGACATCCACTATTCGAATATTCTCTTTGATTGCTTGTTACACTTCGTCATCCTCTTTTATTGTTTCTTCCGCCTCCACATCTTCTATTTTTGCATGTTCCACTGCGTTATCCTTTTAAAATGCTTCTTCTACTTCATATCCTCTTTAATTGCTTCAGTTACTTCATTATGCGCTCTACAAAATTGTGGTGTTTCATACAAAACTTCAATCGCTCATATCTTCTAAGCGGGAAGAGATAGCCCTAGCAAACTTGTACAAAATATTGGTATAAACTTTTGGTGGAACTGTTTTTTTTATTGTCATCCTTGACATCCTTTTTGAATGCTTCTCTCACTTCGTCATCTTCTTTGAATGTTTTTTCCACTTCGACATCATCTTTGACTGCTTCTTTAACTTCGATATCCTCTTTGATTGCTTCTCCCACTTCGATATCGTCTTTGACTGCTTCTTCCATTTCGATATCGTCTTTGATTGCTTTTTCACTTCGTCATCTTCTTTGAATGCTTCTACCACCTTGGTATCCTCTTTGATTGCTTACTCAACTTCAATTTCCTCTTTGATTGTTTCTGCCACTTCGATATCCTATTTGATTGCTTCTTCCACTTCAACATTCTCTTTGATAGTTTCTTCCACTTCGATATCCAATCAACAAATTTATGATTTTTCTTACAAAACTTTAATCGCTCGTATCTTCTAAACGGGAAGAGATAGCACTAGCAAACTTTGACAAAATATTAGTACAAATTTTTGATCATTATCATTTTACAACATACATTTATATTATGCAACGTCAATCCTGATCATTTTGGAACGTCCAGATTTTTTTTATGCAACGTTCATCATGATCTTTTTTGCAACGTTAAATTTTTTTTATACAACTATTATCATGATCATTTTGGAACATCCAATTTTTTTCTCTTTGATTGCTTGTTCCACTTCGATATCCTCTTTGATTGCTTCTTCCACATTGATATCCTATTTGATTGCTTCTTTAACTTTGATATCCTCTACGATTGCTTGTTCCACTTCGATATCCTCTTTTATTCCTTCTTCATCTTCAATATCCATTGGATTGCTTCTTCATCTTTGATATCCTCTTTGATGGCATTTTCACTTCGGTATCCTCTGTAAGGGCTCCTTCCTCTTTGATTTCCGTTTGATTGCTTCTTGCACTGCAATATTTTCTTTGATTGCGTCTTCATATTCGATATCGTTTTTGATTGCATTTTTACTTCGATATCCTGTGATGGCTTCTTCCACTTTGATATCCTCTTTGATTGCTTCTTCCACTTCGATATCCGCTTTGATTGCTTGTTCCATTTTGATATCGTCGTTGACTATTTCTTTCACTTCGATATCGTCTTTGATTGCTTTTTTCACTTCGTCATCCTCTTTGAATACTTCTACCAACTCGGTATCCTCTTTGATTCCTTAGTCAACTTCAATTTTCTCTTTGATTGTTTTTGCTACTTCGATATCCTATTTGATTGCTTCTCCCACTTCAATATCCTCTTTGTTTACTCCTTCCACTTCGATATCATCTTCGATTTCCTTTTGATTGCTTCTTGCACTGCATTATTCTCTTTGATTGCGTCTTCATCTTCGATATCGTCTTTGATAGCATTTTCACTTCGATATCCTCTGTGATGGCTTCTTCCACTTCGATACCCTCTTTGATTGCTTCTTCCACTTCGATATCCTCTTTGATTGTTTCTTCCGCCTCGACATCTTCTATTTTTGCATGTTCCACTTCGTTATCCCTTTAAAATGCTTCTTCTACTTTCATATCCTCTTTAATTGCTTCAGTTACTTCATTATGCTCTCTACAAAATTGTGGTCTTTCATACAAAACTTCAACCACTCGTATCTTCTAAACGGGAAGAGATAGCCCTAGCAAACTTGTACAAAATATTGGTATAAATTTTTGGTGCAACTGTTTTTTTATTGTCATCCTTGACATCCTTTTTGAATGCTTCTCTCACTTCGTCATCTTCTTTGAATGTTTTTTCCACTTCGACATCATCTTTGACTGCTTCTTTATCTTCGATATCCTCTTTGATTGCTTCTCCCACTTCGATATCCTCTTTGACTGCTTCTTCCATTTCGATATCGTCTTTGATTGCTTTTTCACTTCGTCATCTTCTTTGAATGCTTCTACCACCTTGGTATCCTCTTTGATTGCTTACTCAACTTCAATTTCCGCTTTGATTGTTTCTGCCACTTCGATATCCTATTTGATTGCTTCTTCCACTTCAACATTCTCTTTGATAGTTTCTTCCACTTCGATATCCAATCAACAAATTTATGATTTTTCTTACAAAACTTTAATCGCTCGTATCTTCTAAACGGGAAGAGATAGCACTAGCAAACTTTGACAAAATATTAGTACAAATTTTTGATCATTATCATTTTACAACATACATTTATATTATGCAACGTCAATCCTGATCATTTTGGAACGTCCAGATTTTTTTATGCAACGTTCATCATGATCTTTTTTGCAACGTTCAATTTTTTTTATACAACTATTATCATGATCATTTTCGAACATCCAATTTTTTTCTCTTTGATTGCTTGTTCCACTTCGATATCCTCTTTGATTGCTTCTTCCACATTGATATCCTATTTGATTGCTTCTTTAACTTTGATATCCTCTACGATTGCTTGTTCCACTTCGATATCCTCTTTTATTCCTTCTTCATCTTCAATATCCATTGGATTGCTTCTTCATCTTTGATATCCTCTTTGATGGCATTTTCACTTCGGTATCCTCTGTAAGGGCTCCTTCCTCTTTGATTTCCGTTTGATTGCTTCTTGCACTGCAATATTTTCTTTGATTGCGTCTTCATATTCGATATCGTTTTTGATTGCATTTTTACTTCGATATCCTGTGATGGCTTCTTCCACTTTGACATCCTCTTTGATTGCTTCTTCCACTTCGATATCCGCTTTGATTGCTTGTTCCATTTTGATATCGTCTTTGACTATTTCTTTCACTTCGATATCGTCTTTGATTGCTTTTTTCACTTCGTCATCCTCTTTGAATACTTCTACCAACTCGGTATCCTCTTTGATTCCTTAGTCAACTTCAATTTCCTCTTTGATTGTTTTTGCTACTTCGATATCCTCTTTGACTGCTTCTTCCATTTCGATATCGTCTTTGATTGCTTTTTCACTTCGTCATCTTCTTAGAATGCTTCTACCACCTTGGTATCCTCTTTGATTGCTTACTCAACTTCAATTTCCGCTTTGATTGTTTCTGCCACTTCGATATCCTATTTGATTGCTTCTTCCACTTCAACATTCTCTTTGATAGTTTCTTCCACTTCGATATCCAATCAACAAATTTATGATTTTTCTTACAAAACTTTAATCGCTCGTATCTTCTAAACGGGAAGAGATAGCACTAGCAAACTTTGACAAAATATTAGTACAAATTTTTGATCATTATCATTTTACAACATACATTTATATTATGCAACGTCAATCCTGATCATTTTGGAACGTCCAGATTTTTTTATGCAACGTTCATCATGATCTTTTTTGCAACGTTCAATTTTTTTTATACAACTATTATCATGATCATTTTCGAACATCCAATTTTTTTCTCTTTGATTGCTTGTTCCACTTCGATATCCTCTTTGATTGCTTCTACCACATTGATATCCTATTTGATTGCTTCTTTAACTTTGATATCCTCTACGATTGCTTGTTCCACTTCGATATCCTCTTTTATTCCTTCTTCATCTTCAATATCCATTGGATTGCTTCTTCATCTTTGATATCCTCTTTGATGGCATTTTCACTTCGGTATCCTCTGTAAGGGCTCCTTCCTCTTTGATTTCCGTTTGATTGCTTCTTGCACTGCAATATTTTCTTTGATTGCGTCTTCATATTCGATATCGTTTTTGATTGCATTTTTACTTCGATATCCTGTGATGGCTTCTTCCACTTTGACATCCTCTTTGATTGCTTCTTCCACTTCGATATCCGCTTTGATTGCTTGTTCCATTTTGATATTGTCTTTGACTATTTCTTTCACTTCGATATCGTCTTTGATTGCTTTTTTCACTTCGTCATCCTCTTTGAATACTTCTACCAACTCGGTATCCTCTTTGATTCCTTAGTCAACTTCAATTTCCTCTTTGATTGTTTTTGCTACTTCGATATCCTATTTGATTGCTTCTCCCACTTCAATATCCTCTTTGTTTACTCCTTCCACTTCGATATCATCTTCGATTTCCTTTTGATTGCTTCTTGCACTGCATTATTCTCTTTGATTGCGTCTTCATCTTCGATATCGTCTTTGATAGCATTTTCACTTCGATATCCTCTGTGATGGCTTCTTCCACTTCGATACCCTCTTTGATTGCTTTTTCCACTTCGATACCCTCTTTGATTGCTTCTTCCACTTCGATATCCTCTTTGATTGTTTCTTCCGCCTCGACATCTTCTATTTTTGCATGTTCCACTTCGTTATCCCTTTAAAATGCTTCTTCTACTTTCATATCCTCGTTAATTGCTTCAGTTACTTCATTATGCTCTCTACAAAATTGTGGTCTTTCATACAAAACTTCAATCGCTCGTATCTTCTAAACGGGAAGAGATAGCCCTAGCAAACTTGTACAAAATATTGGTATAAATTTTTGGTGGAACTGTTTTTTTATTGTCATCCTTGACATCCTTTTTGAATGCTTCTCTCACTTCGTCATCTTCTTTGAATGTTTTTTCCACTTCGACATCATCTTTGACTGCTTCTTTAACTTCGATATCCTCTTTGATTGCTTCTCCCACTTCGATATCCTCTTTGACTGCTTCTTCCATTTCGATATCGTCTTTGATTGCTTTTTCACTTCGTCATCTTCTTTGAATGCTTCTACCACCTTGGTATCCTCTTTGATTGCTTACTCAACTTCAATTTCCGCTTTGATTGTTTCTGCCACTTCGATATCCTATTTGATTGCTTCTTCCACTTCAACATTCTCTTTGATAGTTTCTTCCACTTCGATATCCAATCAACAAATTTATGATTTTTCTTACAAAACTTTAATCGCTCGTATCTTCTAAACGGGAAGAGATAGCACTAGCAAACTTTGACAAAATATTAGTACAAATTTTTGATCATTATCATTTTACAACATACATTTATATTATGCAACGTCAATCCTGATCATTTTGGAACGTCCAGATTTTTTTTATGCAACGTTCATCATGATCTTTTTTGCAACGTTAAATTTTTTTTATACAACTATTATCATGATCATTTTGGAACATCCAATTTTTTTCTCTTTGATTGCTTGTTCCACTTCGATATCCTCTTTGATTGCTTCTTCCACATTGGTATCCTCTTTGATTGCTTCTTTAACTTTGATATCCTCTACGATTGCTTGTTCCGCTTCGATATCCTCTTTTATTCCTTCTTCATCTTCAATATCCATTGGATTGCTTCTTCCACTTCGATATCGTCTTTGATTGCTTTTTTTACTTCGTCATCCTCTTAGAATGCTTCTACCACCTTGGTATCCTCTTTGATTTCTTCCTCAACTTTAATTTCCTCTTTGATTGTTTCTGCTACTTCGATATCCTATTTGATTGCTTCTTTCACTTCAATATCCTTTTTGATTGCTTCTTCCACTTCGATATCATCTTTGATTGCTGCTTCCACTTGGAAATCCTCTTTGATTTGATTGCTTCTTCCATTTCGATATCGTCTTTGACTGCTTCTTACACATGGATATCCTCTTTGATGGCTTTTAACAGCTCGATATCCTCTTTAATTACTTCTTCGACTAAAAGAAAAACACGCGAGCTGCGAGCAGCTCGCGCACAACGCAACCTCTAGTTTTAATTATACGATTGGTACGCCCCGAAATGAGATCTCGCGGGTCTCCCATAAAAACAAAAAAATATTATTTGTAATCTTTGACTATCAAAATAGTGCCACGAAATGATAACCAAATTACTTGACCTACAGTTTCATTCAAATTACAGGTAACGGGAGTTCATGTAATTTGGTTGTTCTTTATTGAGTACAAATTGCAATTATTCTCGATTTCAGACTTTTGCCTATATCTGTGACACTTAAGCTAAGTACACGCATACCAAATTTCAGCACTGTGGGGTTCGGTTCGAAACTTTGACAAAATTCATTTTTTATTATGGCTTATACCTCAAAAACTACAAATACTTTACAAAAAATAAAAACGGAATCGAAATGTTCTAATTAATACCTTTCATTTAACCCCCTCTTGAACCCCAATATCTCAACAACCCCCAAACATTTTTAGCTCATTTAGACACACCAAAATTGTGTCATCACTACCTACCTATGTGTCAAATTTCACGATGATCGGATCAACGTTTCGAAAGATATCCTCGGAGAAACAAACATACATACATACATACAACGCCGAATTGCCCAAGTTCCTTCCACTTCACAACACATTTGAGGCACATAAAATTCCGTAAAAATCACCTTTATTGCGAAATAATTAGCTAGTCATGGCCTATTTTCATGAACTAGGAACATTTAACGAGCTGTTGCACAATCGCGACAGACAAAACAATGGAAACGGCTAATTTTAGATAGAAAAGGTAAAAAATTGAGAAAATTTCGCTCTGGGACGTGTACATTGTCGCTTTTTAACTAATTTGTACAAGAACTGATTGATAAACGGGGACGGATGGCAATTAAGGTTGTTTTTTATCACACTAATCATAATAATATTATGTATTTCACATCACCTGCTAGACAATGTCAAATTATATGTCTTGTAAACCCCATTATACCTGCCTTATGCCCAACTGCATTATGCCCGCGATGCCATAATGAAATTTGAATTTGGAACCTCATCTGTATTAATATTTGAACCAAAGAGCCAGAGACAATAAGAACGTATTCGTAAATCGAACTAACTTCTGCACAGAATGCATCAACCTAGATTTGGTTTTTATTATCTCGCAGAAAGTGTGAAAAGTAGAGTATTCTCCTCGTGGATAAAGCTGTCTGCATCTTGGGCGTGCGTATGTCCTTCTCTGCACTTAGGATTCTAGTAACTCCTTCGCTTCGCTCCTTCGTTACGTTCGAGATTCAATATAGCGCCCGTGGCGCAAGACACTGCTTTATCCCTTCGTTTAATAATCTTCTATTGTGTTTCCGTGGTGGTAAATTAATAAATAATATCTTATAAACTCTTCTCGATATCAAATGTTGATACGAAAATTCTATTAAAAAGTGAGCGTTTGACGCACTGCGATCTATAATAGCCGCCCAATATTAGACGTACGAGCGTTAAGCCACTTCGGCCCGAATCCACAATCAATTTTTCGGTCAACGTGCAACAAACACACGGTTGTAAATTACAGGACTTAGAAGCAATGTACAATACATAACTAAACGTACACAATGTGCGGTAGGAAGAATCGGCGACATTATGGCCTAGTTGGCACCGTGTCCACACCCACAGCTGTCACGAGGAAATCAAAGAATTCGTATACGTCGCCGTCATGCTAATATAGCTAATTAAATGCAGTAAAAAGTGTACTGAATCCTCTCACCGAACTAATATTAGCCCATCACAGAACCCTAATCAGGACTACAGTTCTTCCACCCTGTCTTCTTCTAATAGCGATCCTTCGTAAATCTTAGATAACTTTTTCGTAATGTTTCCCTCGTACAAGTGTTTGGGCACGCGGGGCATACCAGCGAGTAGTTTTATTGGACTGAATGGAAGTGCCGCAGTCACATTAGTTTATACTCAATTATTTACAAATTTCACTTACTTACTGAGTGACAGAGAAAGAACTATTGACATGGCAAAATTGCAAACTTTAATTCATAAATTCACTTATTTATAATCTCATTTTGGATATTGAGGAATTTTTAAATGAGAAATTTTAATCATTCTATTAATTTTTATTGTTTTAATTTAATATATGTTATTTTATTATTGTTGTAGGCATTTGACATTAATTAATTTGCAGTAAATAATTTATTTCAAATTTTTAAATTTGTATTTGATATGTTTGTTTAATTTATTACATATTCATTTGATAATGGTAAATAAATGTTAAGGCACGCCATCTTACTATTTGCATACTACTCTTGGTAAAACATGTTGATGCTACCACTACAATAAGATCCAGCATGCAAATTAATATATGTATAGTGTTAACCTACATATATGTGCAAATAAATATATTTTATCTTTTTTTATCATGTCATACAAAAAGTGTATTTTTTATAATTAGTATGTCTTTTAAGAATTAAAGTGTCATTTTTTTTTACCTGACCATAAAAATTCATTTTTAATTCTATATACCATAGCCACATTATATTTTGTTATCTTGTAAATACATTTATACATGTTTTACTAAATATTTGGCTACAAAATATGCCTGTAAACAATATACTTACCCAGATTTGGAAGGTCAAGTGTGTGAACCTCACATTAGGTACCATATCATTTTATTAAATTGTTTACAAATTTCAATATTCGTTTTACAAATGTTTTATAACTTTTACTAAAGTTTTTCGTTATGAAAACTATAAAAAAACTATGTGGTCACTTAGTCCACACATACATGATTTTGCGAGATAAGTCGTAACTAATTCGATACGTTAAGACCTTTCTGCTGTTCAGTTATCTAGTGAAAGTTTTTGTATAGGAATCGAACCACTTCAAATATGTAGAACACTGACCTCTATTCTTGTAGGATGCGGTCCAAAACACGTCTTATTATTTTTTATTATACCGGCATCTCCTAGAACCATAAGTTCTACTTCGAAAACGATGTAAAAAAAAACCTCCACTGAATCTTACCACTGGTTCATTCATCATCAGTCACAGTACCCTTCTTATCTCAAGTCAGTTACCAAGAAATTACAAGTAAACCTGAAATAACAATAGGGAAGCTAACAATGCAGAAATTACAAACGGGAAACCATATATTTTTTTTTCGCAGTTTCTTGTTACATCATTGCAGACGGAAATATCTGCAACCTGACCTAGTTATGCCAGTATTTCTAGACTAGATCCAGGATCGCGGTGAATTTTCGGAAACGACCACTTGAAATATTAATGCGAGCGGCCACACATTTTTTACACAATACACGATTTGAAACATTTATTTTGTCGTGGGAGGTAAGATGTTGAAAGAGATCATTGAGTCATCAGCCACCAGAATGCTGATCAAAAACTGAATATAATTTTTAAGCTCCGATGCAAAAAGAGGCGTGTTATAAGTATAATAAATAAATATTGCTGGACATTTCACACAGCGCTATCTAGCCCCAAACTAAGCAGATATATGGAATTATATGGAAACCAAGATAACTGATAGAATACGTATATACTTTTTTTTAAATCATTCTTATAATGTAAGTATAAACAAACACCCAGAACAAATATCTGTAGATCATGCAAACATATTTTGTTCCGCGGCGGGAATCGAACCCGCTACCTCCTGCGTCTCAGCCGGCTATTCGCCGACTGCGCCACGGAGGTCGTCTACGAGTATGTTTGTCTTTCTGCGTGTCTCTGTGTTTGTGGTATCGTAGTCCCGATACAGATGTCCATCGGATTCGGACGCGGTTATTTTAAAAGAAAGCTGTTTTAACTGGGGTGGTATGTGATGAAAATCAGGTCAGCCGATCCAACGATAGGAACATACCTAGATGCAAATGAAGGCCAAAGATGGATGAATTGTGTGAAAGTTGATATAGGTAAGAAAAGAATGAATAGGTAAGAATGCCGGCTGATAAAGTAGTGACAAAGAAAAAACATGTGCCGACCCCACTTAATGTGGGATAAGGCCAGAAGATGATGAATTAAGCAATCAATTAAAGATGATTTTGAAAACAGTTATTGGTCACCGAATAATATTTTCTTGTTATCACGAGTAAGGAGTGGAACTCACTACCGGCGTATATATTTCCGGACCATTATAATCTCAGACTCTTCAAGTCCAGAGTGAACAAGTACTATCTATAAACAAAAAAAATAAACCGTGCTTCATCTTCGACCACACCATCACTTATCATCAGAAGAGGTAGTCAAGCGCTTGGCTATCACCAATGAAAAAGAAAAAAAAACCTACACAGGGGAAACCCAGTTCGGTTCATTCAAAATGCACTAAAGACGAGAAAGGTATCGTTGGAACGCTAAAGTGAGATGTCGATGCTCTAATGAACAAATGGAGAGCGATCAGTAATGAACACTAATAGCCGCTTTAGCATCGATCCAGTTAGACTAGAAGGATGCACTAGCTCTGGACTAGATTTTCCTTTGTGTGTTTGTGTGAAAAGTTCCATTCCTACTGCCGTGTGGCTGGATGTGTGTCTGCATGTCTGTGGCATTATAGTTCCAGACGGAATGAAATATGAACCGATTCGAACGCGGTTTTTTTTATATCAAAGCTTATTTAACGGGGGTGGTTCTTAGCTATGTCAGTTTTGAGCCGCAAAAAGAGGGGTACTGGGAATTTTTAAATTTTGTGAAAATTAACGTTTTTTTTAAATTAACTTGAACTTTTGCATGTGGAGTTAATAATTTATTCTGGAATGTTCTTAAGAGTCCAAGGGTTGGTTCGTGCACAGAGCTGGATGAGTTACGCGAATAGACAGGGTGAATTATTGACGCTCCGCTCGCCAGACAGGTTTAAACTAGACGAATTCGCTGACTGTACTACTACGGCTATTTTGCTAAATTTACGGTACGGAAATGGACGGCAGTTTATATGGATTAGTGACCTTTTACCTGTGGACTTAAGGGATATCTCTGGGAGTTGTCATTGGCAACTAGCTGACCCGCCACAGATTTCAAAATAAAATATACCCTGTAATGGTCTAGAGATCATACAAAAATCCAATAGAAAAAAAAGCACTACGTTTTTTCAGCTCTTTCCAATTTTCGGGTAATTGTTCCAACTTTTCTTTTTATAAAAATCTTATTCGGACTTGTAGTTAAAGTTCCAATAAGATGTTTAATATAATAAACTGTATTATTATTATTATTTTGTATTTAACTTATTGCATTTTACGCTTGAATTTTAAATTTTATTGAATTACAAATTATTATTTTGTATGTTTTCAATTTGACATAGGCTTCATTTGTGTTTCGCAATATTAACTAAAGTTAGCAGTATCATCATCATCATCCATAGTCCGACTTCACCCACTGTTAGGTACAGGCCCAAGTTTGTGGCATCCGCCACGACTTTAACGATATCGTCCACCCATTTCGCTGCCGGAAGTCCTACCCTTATAGCCACTCCTCGGCCACCATTCAGTCGCTGTCCTGCTCTACCTGTCATCACCACGTCTAGCCAAGGTAAAGAGTTGCACAAATAGCCATGGAGCGTACCATGCTTGTCGAGATCCGAAGATCCGAAGGTTCATAAAGTTGGTGTTGTAGAGTTCCTTGTTAACATCAGGTGAGCCATAAGCAAGTTCCACCCCCCGGTAGTTAAAAAAAATGTACGGGATCAAGTTATGGAACTCAAATGATCTTGGGCGGGACGTGGTGACCAGTAACTCTAACAAAAATATAGTCAACTTCAGAAAATCTAATTTTCGGAAAGGGAACTCTAAAATCGTGGTGAATTGAGTACATCTTATTTTTAAGTCGGATAAAAAGCACGTGAATTGGGGAACTAATATTCCTTCTAAATCCCCTCATAAAATATACCAAAAAGGTTACCTAACATCTAACAAAAGCGCAAGGTTCCTATAAACATAACCCAGTTAGAGATGAACACACAACTGTGTTAACAGAAAACCGTTAATAAAGACATATTTCTGTTAACAATATAATGAAGAGAACTGAGTGGATGGCCAACGATTATGCATATTGAGAATAGAAGGGATATTGATGGTACTGTTACGAGCTGAGGGTTCGGGATAAAATAATGGGAATCGGTCTCACCAAAATAACACTTTTATTCAACACTAAAACGATGAATACACGAACTTGGTCACACGTAATCACAACACACTAATTACACCACTGTTGCACCACTTAAAGTCACCGAAATGTTCGCACGTATAGCAAAATCGAGACTGACTCGCGAGCAACTACTGTTCACGCGAGGCCCTTCTCCACGTCAGTCCTCCAGGGCCTCGCTGAGACTCCTGTCCGGCCATCTCTCCAGCCTATTTATATCGCGCACATTTCGATTGTTCGAGAACGATCTCGATCGTTCCAGGAAAGGGTCGGTGTTTCGACAGAATGGCCACTCCCCATTCTGCGAAATCGCAGACAATAACAACAATAACACAGCAAGACAAAAGCGTTCGAGAAATTTCGATTATTACTCATTGTTTAACAGCCTCGGCGTAACAGTACCATCGATATTTTAACTTCAGCCAGTGTTTGATCGCATTATCTTCCTTAAACTTTGCATTGTCAGACTATGGATATTAGATTGACTAGATTTTGTGACTGCAAAGATTAGGTACCTAAGCTTTTTTATATAACTCAATATGATGAAAATATTTGGGTTCATTTTAGTTCCAATAAAGCTCATCTCCAGTTTTTTGTCCTTGCAGTTCTCAAAATGATTCAAATATCATTTACTTCAAATTCGTCCAAAATTTGCTCTACTTTACGTATAATAGAAAAACACGAAATTATATGCTTGTAAAGCTGATGAAACCATTATGATGATTCACCCAAAGCGATCATCACAAACGTCCAAGAAGGCATGCACAGTTGTATTTTACTCAGTAAGACTTGTTTTTTGTAGGTAATTTTTAAGAAAAAAAATCTTTATTCATAGTGCGTGCATATCATATTAACCCTTAGTGTACACAAGTGGACATTTTCAGCATAGCGATGCGACACTAAGCTAATATTTGCCGGCAAGTACGAATGTTTCCTATCAGACTCTGCCTCTTTAGCGCTAACTTGAGTTCCATCACCGAGATTATAGCACTTTCTCACGAGTTGCGCGATAAGATAAGACTCTTACAAAATTGGAACTAAACGTAGCTATATTCAGTAGGAACTAGTGGTCAACTAGCCGAGTTTGCTTAAACATTAAGATAATATATTAAGCTAAAAAAAAAACATGAATTACAGTCGAATTTTGACCGTGTACTGGCAAATAGTCAAAAGTTATACATATTTATAGCCTAAGCTGACCCGCATATGACATGCATATGACGCGGGTTGCCAATGTACGTGACCGGTAGAATTATCAATCGGCCATCATTAGCTGCATCTATGTATGAGAAAATGAATTTTCTTCATAATTTTTTTTTTTGGGTGATTTTTTTCAATATTTTAATAGTTATTGTGCTATTTGGGGCGGAGACAAATCCAACAAATCAAAGATAATCAAAATCGGTACAGCCGTTTTTGAGTTATAAATGGTGTAACTAACCCGACTTTGTTTTATATAATATACAGATGACAAAAGATTACATTTGATTTGATATGATTTAACATATAGTGACAAATTGAATAAAGAGAGCGACGCGTGTGCGGTATATTGCTCATTAGTAAAATAAGTTTGCGATGATCCAAGTCAGGTGGAACCCCGAATAGGTCATTGCCTTAATCTGTTTTTAGGTTTCAGGTACATGACCTGTGTAGCCTGCACTGATAAGACTGAGTAAACTTATAATTTTTGTTTACCAAGATGACATCCATTAAGTGTATACAGTGTGTCGTAGAAGTAGACCTAAACATCTCGAGATTAGACACCTTTAGTTACATCTGCATCATCCACTTCTGTGTTTCATCATCATCATATGAGCCATAAAACTTCCACTGCTTAACAAAGGCTTCCCCCATAGGTTTCCAGAGCGACAGATCTTGTGGGGCCTGCACCCAACGGCTCCCAGAAACCTTTATTAGGACGTCTTTCCATCTAGTGGGGGGCCGACCTCCGAAGCGCTTTCCAGTGCGTGGTCTCTACTTGAGAACCTTTCTGCCCTAACGGCCATAAGTTCTTCGATGCCCTGCCTACAGCCCCTTCAGCTTGCTCATCCTCTGGGGTATGAGTGATCTTAGTTTGCCTACGAATCTCCTCGTTTCTGATTCGATTTCGAAGCGAAACAACGTCTCGACAACGAACGTGGTCTCTCACTATGCTATGCTTAGGCATAGCATAGTGAGAGACCACGTTTCTGTGCCATATGTCATCAATCACTGTTAAGACATACTGATTAAAAACTTACGTCTTCAGACACTGAGGTCATTTTTACTTTTGAAATAAAACGGCCCAATAAATGAGAGCAAAAGTTTTTGGATTAATCCCAGATAAATTGCTGAATGAAAAACTTGTTTATATCACAAACTACCTAATCCTCAAAATATGAAGCTATTAGCCAAAAGAAACATTCTTATGCCACCTTTTTATCTATTTAACCCAATTAATTATAAATTACGAGTTACTTACCTTTTATCAGCCAGATAGCGATTCGATAGTCCCGAAATGAATCGCATATCGGCTAAGCTTTGTTTGATAATTTGATAAAGTAATAATTGTAGTGAAGCCTAAGATAGCTGTCAAGGAAATACATTATCGGTTGATAAACCAAGATAGCGCTTTGTATTCCGCGCAAGTTGTGGTGCTTGAGTTGCAAACTTGCAAATTATACTGTCATTCTGGATTGGCTGCCGCAGCCTGGTTGTCACAGCCAGATTGCCCAGGTGCTTACTTCTTCTTAGTTGTAGCGCTCTTAGCAGAATGGTCGTGGTTGTCATATCATGGTTGTGGTTCGCCAAACTTTTTAAAATGCTACTTTTCTGGCACATTCGTTTAGAGGAACATCTATGGCAGCCTTTACTTGATCCGTCCATAGGCTATCTGCCACGCGCTCTTTTGCCCTCAACCTTCCCCTTCCTTTTTTTATGTTATTTGTAGGGAAACAGGCTTACGGCCCACCTGATGGTAAGCGGTCACCGTTGCCTATTGACACCGGCAACACCCGGGGTATTGTCGATGCGTTCCCTACCCTGTAGTAACCTTTTAACGTTTCTCTTGAAGCGTGCCATGTCGTAGCCTAACGGGAAAACCTCAGATGGTAGCTCATTCCACATCTTGCAAGTATGGGGTAGAAAAGATCGCGTGAAGCGTGTGGTGCGCGATGCCCAATTGTCGATGATATGTGTATGAGCTTTAGTACGTTGTCGAGAAGTGCGGTGGTAAAATCTCGACGACGGGATCAGATCGAATAGCTCCTCAGAAAATTCCCCATTATACAGGCGGTAGAAAACACTGAGTGATCCGATGTCACGGTGTTGACTCAGTGGTTCCAACCTTCCACTTCCTGGTCTTAAGATGCTCTTAAACAAATATCTTTTACGATGTGTTTTTTTTGTGAAAGCCAAGAGCTTTACCACTTCAACTCATCTGATAGTAATTGATGGTGCGGTAGAAGATGGAGCACGCTTGCCTAGAAAGAACCTGTTCACTCTGTTGTATACTCTAGTATATGTCCACTGTGTAACATTGTCCCGGTGTCACATGTTCAATGGCGTGCGCACGACGTGAGCGTATATGCAGCGTTTGTAATAAAATAATGACTCATAAAAATTATCAATTTAGGGTATTCCTATTCCTTGTTTCGATTTATCTTCAAAAACATTATTTTTTTCAGAATGATTAGTTTAGTATACCTAATAAGGTGAGTCATTAATGGTTTTACCAACGATTTACCTACTAGCGTTATCATGACGTTGCTGAATTTACTTACAGATTACACAAAAATGCAAGCGTTGTAGAAATTGTTATAAAACTACAATGGTTTTACAGTAGTTGCTATGTGATTAATTAGTTAAGGATTGCCTTATTTTATAGATGGTTACACGTTCTTACTAAAACACGATCTTTTCTATGATTTGTGAGTTTCAGAGCCTATTAGTTGATAAATTACGAACACGTGAATAGTTTTTTTATTTGGAATTTGAAAAAAACCTTTAGTGCGGCCCTGAGTGTCCCGTTTTAGGTAAAAATTGTGTAATTAGAAGACTCGAATCAAAAATACCAACTATTACTAGTCAAGTTCGCTCTGTTCTACGGAAAAGGCAGGATGTTTCTTCCCACAAGATCGCTCACTTTGGAATGCTACGGGGAGGCCTATGATCTTGGGGATACTGCCTTCACGACGCTTCTACCTAGCTGTTTATTTATAAAATCGGCGGTCAATGCGTAAACCCGTATTCAGACGCGCGCTATATCGGTGCTATTGACATTCTCCCTAACGGACACTAATGGAAATTTTGCATCTGATAAAGTTGTAAGTAAAGTTTTTTTTACTTTTTACACTTTTTACCTGTAAATGGAACAAGTATATTATACCTATCACAACATAACTTTTTCCTAATATTATTTAAAAAATTAGATAATATAAATATAGAATATAATCGTCTAATACATTTTGTCGCATTATCTCCAAACGTATATTACGCATATTTTTTATGATGCTTAAGGCCACAACGATCGAAAGAGGCTAGCTATCCGCAACACAGGTTTTCCTAGGGGGGGGCTAGTGAGCTCGTTTACAAAATATACTGTTAGGTTATGATTATGATGTACTTGTAGATACCTAATGAAGAATCATTCTAAAACCAATAATTTGTAACTTTATACTATGTACCAATATTTGTTACTACGAATAACTTTTTATACTTTCATACCTGACTAGCTGTTGCCCGCGACTTCGTACGCGTTACACTTCTAAATGTGTATGTAACCTAGAAATAAAGCTAAACTCGCTGTTGCAACTTGACTTGACACCCCATTTTTATCCCATGGGAACTGATTTATGGGATAAAAAGTAGCCTATGTGGTAATCCAGGTTATAATCTACGTATATACCAAATTTCATCGAAACCGGTTCCGCCGTTACGACGTGATTGAGTAGCAAACAAACAAATAAACAAACATCCAAAAATATTAGTGTAATGTAAAAACATTGCGAAAAACAATACACACTAAATTAAACTTCTAAGACAAACTAAAAGATAACTATTTTCTTCGGATCAAAATATTCTAGTCCTTACCATTTCAAATTTCGAAATCTACTACCCTATGAGGCCGTGTCCTAAAAGTGGATAACCTCTTTAAGCTTAGAAACCTTTAAATAAGGTACTAATATAGTAAGGTGACTTTCGAGACATTCCAATTTTAAAGAGTATTTGTTTATGTTTTTAAGTGAGTTCAACCTTTTTTGAATAAAATCGGATTGAGTTTTCAAACATGATGTGTCAAAATAAAATGTAATTGAAATCAAAAGCACTAAGGAGTATTGATATCAACTTCGAAGCAAATCACTGCCAAAATAACTTTCTAGCCCTTTTTAACCCCGGTAGGGAATTATTTCAATAAAATACGAAACACATCTTCCATCCATCCTGTTAAAAAAGGTTTATGCAAAATTTGAAGTACATTGGACCAAGGAATCATGTTGTCCCATACAAACTTTGCCCCCCTTTTTCACCCCCTTAGGGGTAGAATTTCGGAAAATCCTTTCTTATCAGAAGCCTACGTCATACAAAGAACACACGCTCCAAGTTTCAGGTCTCTACGATCAGCGGCTTAGGCTGTGCGTTGATCCGTCAGTCAGTCATTCAGGACAAAGCATTTTATATGTATAGATGTTACGTGGTAACTATCGCCTATAACAACGTATCCCCTCATAAGTCACGCACCTTAAGAACGTGCCCCACGATGTGCTTTACGTCCATCAACTTGAGGCATACAGGTGTAAAGACTCATATAATTTCACAGACACCCATACCCTTCAAACCGAAACACAGTAATGATGCTTAGCAGTATCGCAGGCGTAGGTACTATATTTATAAGTATTAAGAAAAGATTCAGACGAATTGGAACCTCCTACTTTTTTTGAAGTCGGTTATAAATGAGCCTCAGTTTTTAAATAGAGGCTTGATTTATTTTAAAACGTTTTCTTATCTTATCTCAAAAGTAGTTACAGTAAAAACGTTTGATGTTTGATCTGATGTTCAAATGTTAGTACTTACCGCGATTAGCTTGATTTCCGGCTAGTGCAAATAGTGGGTTTGCTTATCAAGATAATCAAAGGGGGAATATGACTAGGGGGCAACGCCTATCACTACATAAAGAGAACGGACATTTCCAGTTCATATATTTTTCAATTATTGTTATCTGAAGCAGTTGAGCTATTTAAAGATCGTTTGCAACGGTCTGTAGGTGATTCAATTAACACCGATAAGACGGTACGTGATAAATCCCGTATTTATAATAATGATTCAATTATTTCTGATCATAAATGTACTTCCCATAAATAATATGATAATAATTTATAAAAACACTTGTTGACCCGTCCCGGCTTCGTACTTATTTCAAAATAAAACCCTAATGGTCTCAATGGTGTATTGAGTTCATACAAAAATCCCATAGAAAAAAGCACTTTCCGTATTTACAAAATTTATCTGTGATTCTTTTAAAAAATTTCTTTCCTACAAACCTTAACCTATATAAAATAATTTTTATAGGTACATATATATATTTGCACAGTAAATAGACGACATTAACTGTGCAGTCACCAACCAAGATAAAAATAAAAATCTATTCAAATCTATTAATTGTAGCACAAACTCTTGATCATTTGACCCTTTTAAAGATTTTAAAGTCAAGGAGAGTTTGATGTCGACCCTAAATTGGAATTTGAGAGCCTAGCAACAGCAAAATAATAAGAGGCAGCATTTCGTTAGCTAAGCTTGTCGCCCTACAACCGCTTTTTGTCATTAAACTAAAGATTCGCAGGTCCGTCAGTGGGGAACGAAGCCGGAATACTAATACGGAGAGGGCGACAATTCATTCCATGTTGTCATAAATAAATTAATTAATAAATATTGCTTGACATTTCACACAGCACTATCTAGCCCCAAACTAAGCAGAGCTTGTACTATGGGAACTGTAAAAATGGAATGGAATTTTGTAAATATACTTACGACATTAAATGAAAACACTTATATTAAGTCCTAAAATATTAATGAAATAGCCTGTATAAAATAGATAAACAAATCATATTAATTCATCGTGTAAATAGGTACAGTCGCCAAGAGCGAAGCCACCTTAAGGATGCATTTTGCTTGCAGTGACCAAGGGCTAATAGAAAAGAGGGCGGCGTTTACTTCCTTTGTTCACCAATTACCCGTATTTTGAAGAAATTTAAAGAAAGTCAAAGCGGCCTTTGTTACAAAAACACACAGGTACCTGTTAAACTGACTAAGCGGCATCGTCGCAAAGGAGCCGCCGATTTACATTAAAAATTGTTTATAAGAAATGTATTGATTACTAGATAAATATTCAAGCTACCTGTATCGAACCCACCTCTAAAATTAGTTAATACGATTCCGGATGAGTGTTTTAGGCTCGGACTATATAGGTAGGTTCACACGCGCGCGTTCAACTCGACATTCAACGTGCACATTCACATTCACGAGCGTGTAAACGGTACGCCCTAGCCCGTGAACGCGCCTGTAAACGTGAATGCCGCGAATCGGGCAAGTGTCGGTTTTTTGGCAAAGTTCAAAGGATGAATGTGCGGGCGCCCGGTGGCTGTTTAAGGTAGGTTCACACGCGCGCGTTCAACTCGACATTCACATTCACGAGCGTGTAAACGGTACGCCCGAGCCCGTGAACGCGCCTGTAAACGTGAATGCCGCGAATCGGGCAAGTGTCGGTTAAGTTCAAAGGATGAATGTGCGGGCGCCCGGTGACTGTTTACACGCGCGCGGGCAGTCAGTCTCTCCCGCGCTTTCGCGACGAGTGGATCTTCATTCAACGTTGCTAAAAAAGTCGCTATGATCGGAGATTACAACATGGCGGAATGGTCAAACGAGACAATTTTGACGTTCCTGGAATATTACCAGGAAGAAGAAGTATTATGGAACCCCGAACACCACCACCTTCTTTGCAGTCTTTCTCTTTTTCTCCGTCGTTCATAATTTTGTTTCTTTTTCCAATAAAAATAAGTTAAGCCAAAGGATATGGCAGCAACAACACCGAGATCCTCGCTGCTCGCCATGCTGGCATTGACTGACGACGGCGTGCGTGTGAACAGCTTAAATGTCCGCCGGCCCGGGACGGGCTTCATGCCGCGCAGCCCGCCAGGCAGCCCGCCGGGCTGCACGGCGCGCGTGTGACCGTAGCATAAGGCATCCGGGTCTCCCCGATTCTGCGAATCCGGAGCATGTCCCGGTTGCTTCCAGGTAAAAATCGGAGTCGGATGGCCTCGGATCGTGTGCAGAAATCGATGCAGGAAAAATTCAAACGTTTGCTTGTGCGCCGGATTGGTCAGGGGCCGTTAGTCCGAGCTTTAAATTAATGTCGTACATAACAAACAGGTTGTATAGAACAACATCCAGATCCGGAACAAACATCTCGAACAAATCGGAACAAATGAGATTTCCAGTAAATTAAGTTTTGCTATCGGAAATTATTTCAAATTACAGATTACAGATTGACTTTGACTTTGACTAACTTATTACTTGCAGATTAGAAAGCGGTATTATCATATAAGCCAGGGAACGTCCACTTCTGAACATAGGCCTCCCCCATAGATTTCCAGAGCAACCGTTCTTTTGCGGCCTGCACCCAACAACTCCCAGCAACCTTTATCAGGTCTTCTTTCCATATAGTGAGGGGCTGTCCGCTTTCAAGCAAAGCAGTGCATCATAGGGCACGTTCCTAACCTACATGACCGACGAGGCAATACTTTGTTATAGACTATGTTTACTACTTAACATCAGGTGGGACATATGCTTGTTCCATCTCCAGGTGGTATAAAAAAAAGATGTACATATTCATAATAATAAATACTATAAAAGTTCTATAAATATATATAACATACTAGCTAACCCGCCCGCGGCTTCACACACTTGAAATTTCCCGTTCCCGTGGGAACTTCGGGATAAAAACGAAATAAAACACTCTTGTCAAAGTGACGCGACACTTCATGTAAATGACTTCACGTCAATGAACGACGATTAAATTATATGGATATTGTTCATACAAAAATACTAAAATCGCGATAAAAAAAATGGGGGGTTAGGGGTAGGAGGGTGAAAAATACTTTATGACCTATTCTCGTACCTACGATATATACAAAAAAAATCATTAAAATCAGTCAACCCGTTTCGAAGGAGTGTGACCACAAACAGACGAGATTTATATAATTATACAATTATACATATATATATATATATATATATTTATTCGTAATATATAAGTAAATACATAATTATAAGTTGCAAAAGGGACCCTAACTCAGCATAATGCGGGTTGTAATACGAGTATACCATCCCACACTGGTTTTCCGTTAGGACCGAATCTGATTTGCGGACTATAACAAACAATAAAATTAAATTAAATTAAAAAATTCATTGAAAAGCGTGACATAAAATCTATAATAATAAATATGTATTTTGAAAGGTTATATGTACTACCTATATTACTTATATTTTCATTTATATAGCACTTGTATCATGGCTTTCCTGCATTTTTTGCCAGTCAAAGATACATAATTTAAGTTTTTTTTTAAACCCATAACTACTCTGCAGGTATAATATGAATGTATTTGTTGATTAACGTAGGTATATGGTACAGTAATTAGGTACATATTGCATGGTCTACCAGGCGCATGCAAAATACAAGGAAAACAAAGAAAAATTATGTTTACTAAAGGTAAAGTCCAAGTATTCTGCATAAGCAACCATGTTTTGTAACAGCAGTATGCCAATAGCCGACTGAGACGCAGGCGCAGATTGCGGGTTCAATTCCCGCTGCGGGACAAATTTAATGTTTGTATGGTTTACAGATATGAATGAATGAATGAATGAAAATTCTTTATTATACCTTACAAGCTAAACACAACAGATATAAAAATAAAAATAAAACAAATAAATGTAAGTATAATGGGCGGTCTTATCGCTTAACAAAGCGTTCTCTTCCAGACAACCTTTGGATGGAGAGGATCATTGCATAATGGAAGATTGGCTGAGGTGTAAAAAGAATAAACTTAATAATAGAAAAAGAAAAATTACTTAACTGTTGTGGACTGTATTTGATGTGAATAAAACCTTCGATTTCTTCTTCACTTGTTATTATTTATTGAACTGTTCTACACGAAGTCTTAACGCTGAATACAATTTTGAGGGCGGCCGCCGCTACTTTTATAGGCCGGGATCTAAAATGTTATACTGCTGATCCGATAGTGTGGGAGAGAGACGGGTGTATCTCGCTCACACACCATAACATTTTACTGCCGATTCGATAGTGTGGGAGAGGGACGGGTGTATCGCGCCCTCTCGCTCGCACACTATAAATATACAAAAACGGCGGCGCCCGGCTGCCGCGCTCAGTTCGGCGGCGGCGACCCTATCGTTCGTTTCTAATTTCTAAATTTATACAATGCATTTTCTATCCTAGATCTAGCTCGGCGTCCGCTACAGTTCCTCCCACCGGCGCAGCTTGCGTAGCCTCTTCTTTTTTCAGGACGATGAGCTTTCTCACGGGCCGCTTGAAGACGCCAGTCCTCGTTCGGACGTCTGCCACTCGTACTCCGCCGTCTGGACCCGGATAGGCGCGCTCGACGATTCCCATGGGCCACACGTTCCGTGGCAAGGTGTGGTCGACTACGATGACGATGTCCCCGACTTGTAGTCGCCTCTTGTCGTCCGAGGGTTCTCCTCGTGGCACCAATGTGGGCAGGTATTCTCGGACCCAGCGCTGCCAGAAATGGTCAGCGAGCGCTAGGCTGGCCTTCCAGGTGCGTCGATCGGTTTCGCTGTGCTGTCCGGCGGTGGGCAGGCCGGCGGATGACCCCAAGAGGAAATGGTTTGGAGTCAAAGCTTCTGGATCTTCATGACTCACGCTGACATGTGTCAAAGGTCTCGCGTTCACAGAGAACTCGGCTTCTGTCAGTAGGGTGAGCAGGACTTCCTCGGTCGGTTCCTTTTCGTTCAGTGTGGCGGCTAATGCGACTTTGATGGATCGCACCAGTCGTTCCCAGGCTCCTCCCTGGTTGGGAGCCCCTGGCGCGATGAAATGCCACTCCAGTCGGTGTAGCAGGGCTTCGTCTTGCAGCGCTGGTGCCCACTCGGCGTAGGCTGCTCGCAGCTCGTTGTTGGCCCCTCGAAAATTGGTCGCGTTGTCTGAGTACATGGCGCGCGGCCAACCTCTTCGCGCCGCCATTCTTCGCAGTGCCATGATCGCAGAGCTCGTGGATAATGACGACACGAGCTCCAGGTGTACCGCGCGTGTGGTAAGGCACGTAAACAGTGCGCCCCATCTTTTCTCTCGGCGGCGTCCAATCTTCACTATCATCGGCCCGAAATAGTCCACCCCGCAGTGGGTGAATGGGCGGTGGTAGGGCTCGAGGCGTGCTCGTGGCAGGTCCCCTGTCGCCGGAATCAGAGGTCTCGATCGCTTCCTTCGGCAGAGGGCGCATTCTTTCTCAATGGTGCGCACGGTGGGTCGTAGATGAATGATCCAATATTTCTGACGGAGATCATTTGTCACGCGCTCGCGGTTCGCGTGCCCTGCTGCGCAATGCTCTCGCAGCACGATGAGTTTGGTGATCCGGTGGCGGCCGTCGAGGATGATGGGCTGTTTGACTTCAAGAGGTGCAGTGGCCGCCCCGATGCGGCCTCGGACTCGCAGGATGCCGTCTTCCAGGACCGGGTCCAGCCGAAACAGTCGGCTCGTCCTGGTGATTGGACGAGATGCTTTTAGTTTCTGCAGCTCGTCTTGGAAGCTCTCCTGTTGGGCTTGACGTAGGAGAGTACGTTCCGCTTCCTCGATGTGTCGATGTTCTAATCCCGAGGCTCGGCGCCGACACAAATCGATGAATGCCAGCACGCGGGCCGACGCTCTGACTAGCGTCTCGTATTTGGAGAAGCGTGCGGGATCTGGCAGCCACTCCCCTGCTTTGTTTTCTTCCGTAACATGCAGGATCACTTCTTCCTCGCCATCTTCGCTTGACGTCGTTTCTGTCGGCCACTGATTCTCGGGGCGGAGCAAGAATTCTGGGCCCTGGAACCAGCGGTCTTCTATGGAGATTGGTGTGCTCGCGAATCTCGTCGCATCGTCGGCTATGTTCTCCCTGGTGGGCACCCATCGCCATTCTTCCTTGTGAGTGAGCTCTGCTAGCTCACCCAAGCGATGGGCGACGAACGGAGTGTACCGTCTCGCGTCGTGCCGCACCCAGTGAATCACCGTCATTGAATCGGTCCAGTACACTGTTCTCTTGATTTGGACTCGATGTTCTCTCTTGATGGTGTCAGCCAGTCTGGCACCGATGACAGCCGCCTGCAGTTCCAGGCGGGGAATGGTCTGCGCGCGTTTCGGAGCCACTTTTGACTTGGCGGCCACGAGACTCAGTCTGACGCTTCCGTCGGGTCGTGTGTCGCGCCAGTATGCCACAGCAGAGTAGGCCTGTTCGCTGGCGTCACACAGAACGTGCAGCTCCAAGTTTTGGTCGTCTTCCATCGCGTAGCGTCGTTTCAGTCGCAGACCCGAAAGATCGGCGAGGTGTCCCAGCCACGTGGCGAAAAGGTCGTTCTTCTCATCAGGGATAGGCTCGTCCCAGGAGATGTTCAAGCGCCACAGGCTCTGCAGGATGATCTTCGCGCGTATGGTGCAGTGGCTCAGCAGTCCAAGAGGGTCGTATATGGACATGACCGCGCTGAGTGCTTCTCTCTTGGTAGGCGCGCGACTTCGTGCACGCACTTCGGCGGGGACTCTGTTCATTGAAGTGTTAAACCCCAATTCATCTCGCTCGGCGTTCCAGTACAGCCCGAGTATCTTGTTCTCTGGCCCGTTTCTTCCAAGTTGAGTCGGTGTGGTCGCTCGCAGTTCTTCGGGTACGTCTCGCAGTACGCTATTGTTGCTAGCGCTCCAGCCTCGCAGTGTGAACCCTGCCGCCGCATGAACTGCTTGTACTTCAGTAATCACGCGGTGGGCTTCCGGTTCATCCTCGTAGCTCGCTACCAAGTCATCCATGTAGTGATCTCGAGTGATGGCTTCGTAGGCGAGAGGGTGAGTTTGAGCGTGTTCTTTCGCATTGTGGTTGCGTACGTAATGCGCCATGAAGGGAGAGCTCGCGGCGCCGAATATCATGCTCGTCATCTTGAAGTGATGAGGTGGTTTCTCTCTGTCGGCGCCTCTCCATAAGAACTGTTGTGCCGGTTGATCTTCCCGACGAATCTTCACTTGGAGAAACATCTCCTGTACATCTGCCGTGATTGCGATGCGTTTCTCCCGGAATCGAAACAGGATGCCTGGTAGTGACATCAGTAGGTCCGGCCCTTCCAGGAGATGGTCGTTCAGGCTGACTCCGTGGCTTTTCGCTGCCGCGTCGAAGACAAGCCTCTGTTTCCCCGGTTTGTTGACGTTCTGTACCGCGAAGTGTGGCAGGTACCAACAGACCGGACTTGTCTTCTCAGTGCCGTCGCATGGTTCGGCGTATCCTTTCTGCAGCAGGTTCTCTATCTGCTCGGTGTATTTTCTAGCGAAGCCTGGGTCAGTGTCCATCTTCATTTCCATTTTGTGGAGGCGACGGAGCGCTCCACTGTAGCTCGGAGGCAATTTCATGCCGTCCGCCTTCCAGGGCAGCCCGATCTCGTAGCCCTTGTTCGTCTTCTTTATAGTTCGCTCGATTATTCTAGCGGCTCGCTGATCCGCGTCACTCACATGTGGCTTATGAGTGATGCCGAGCGCTTCGATGCTGAAGTGGTGTTCCACCAAGTCGTGGAGATGATTGTCCTGCTGCTCTCTCGCCTCCACTCTTCGTTCCGGAGTGTAGACGTGCAGAACGCTGTTTCGATCTTCGATGATGGTGCGTGGTACAGTCCCGTGCACCACCCATCCTAGTCGAGTTCGGGATGCGGCCGGTTGGTTCCGTTTACCGACGCGCAGTTCTTGTGTTACGATGTATTCCCAGTGATCTGCTCCCACCAGTATTCCAGGCCGTACGGTATCGTAGCACACTTCCTCTTGCGATAGATCTCGGAGATGTTCGTACTCCAGAAGCGTGCTCGGTATGGATTGCCGAATCAACTTCATGCCTCTGATTGTTCTTGCTTGAAATTTGTGCAGCTCTCTGTCTGTTCCCCTCAAATGTATGGTGACCAGCTTGCTATTATTTTCTTCCTGTGTCACGTTGACTCCTTGCATCCGTAGTGGTAGCAGCGATCCCTTGGCACCGATGTTCTGCGCCAACTCCTCATCGATCAGCGAGATTGTAGCCCCTTCATCCAGGAGGGCGTGTGTGCGGATCTCCCCCCGTGGACCCACGACAGTGACTGGACACATCTTCAGCAGCACTGTCCTCTTGCTGGTGGCGGTCGGTGTTGCCATCGTCAGGACAGACTCTGCGGTGCCTGCTTCGGACCTCGGGTTTTCGGGACGTTCCTCCTTATCTTGCTGATGCAGACTCGTGTGATGAGGTCGTAGGCATTGTCCTATGCTGCACCGCTTGGCCTTGCAGTGGAGGCGCATGTGTCTCTTGGCAATACATTTGAAGCAGAGCTTGTTCTTGCGCACAAGCTCCCACCGTTCGTCTACGGATAGCGCTGCGTATTTCGGGCAGTCCGGTAGCTTGTGCGGCTTCTCACACATCGGGCACTTGTCTGGCTGTTCGTCTTCAGCTACATTGTACACGGCGTTCGGTTTCCTTTTCGGTCTGGCATCGGTGATGGTCGGCCTGGGGTCTCTCTTGGCAGCGGTTGCTATTGCAGATGGAGCGTAACTATATCGGAGCGCTCGGTCTGCCTCTCGCATGAGGAAGCGAGATAGCACGACGATTTCTGGGTCCGCTGTTCCTTCTTGTTCGTTTGCGTAGTCGCACCACCGCGCCTTGATGTGAGGGCTCAGCTTTTCCAACACTTCTCGGGCCAGCATGGGGTTAAAGAGGTACCCCTGGCGGTTGATGCCCTTGATTACGCAGACCACGTTCTGAAGCTTAACAGCGAACACGTTCAGTTCTACCGCTGATGATCCTGGCTTCGGCAGCCTCTTGAGGTCATCTAAGGCTCGGTCGATGATGGCCTCAGGTCGCCCGAAGCATTGTTCAAGTGTCTTCAGGATGACCTCCGGATTGCTTGCAGTGCACAGCAGGGCAGACACCAGTTCCCTAGCTTCTCCTTTCAGGCAGCTCCTTAGCCGCTGCAGATTTTCTGCCGGTGTCAGCCGGTATATCGTCGTCGAATCTTGAAAGGCGGCCTTAAATGCCAACCACTCATTTGAAGCTCCGGAGAATGGTTGCAAGTCAGGACACTTGATCCTGGGTCTGGCCAGCTTTTCCATAGCCTCGGTCAAGGCGTCGACATTACTTCTTGATCTGACGGGGGTGGTTGATCTGTCCCTCACGTTGAACCTCAGGTGTCGGTCGTCCTTGGTTCCGGACCTCGGCACGTCCCGTCGTTCCCTTCGTGCATCAAGGGTGTTCGATTGGAGCCAGGCGTCAACCTTCTGATGATGATCGGTTCCGTTATCACCGTGAAGGCTTTCCTGGTCATCCTGAATGGCCGCTAGGCTTACAGCCAACCGCTTCTTGATAAGGTCTGCCTCGATCTGAAGCTCCTTTCTTCGCAGGGCGGCTAGCTTTTCTTCAGCCTCCAGCTCCACCATCCGTGTCCTCGTGGCAGTGCTTGCGGTCGATCGTACCGATTGTGCGGGGGACCGGGGTCTGGCACCCCCCGCACCGTCATCGGCGGCCACGTTCGTTGGCCTTGGTTCGATCGCGACACCGCCTCGTGGGTTTGGTGACGCAGGTGGATCCAGCGATAGCCTTCGTCTTCGTTCTCGTTCGATGGCCTGAAGATCGGCTCCGGCTTCTCCCTGCAGCTCGCGTTCCAGTTCGCGACGTTCCGTGTCGCGACGCTCCTGGTCTGTGGCGTCTGCTTGGCTCCGGGTTACCACCATGGTAACGTCGTCGATTTTTCAATCCGTCGAATTTTCTGTTCTGATCCGGCTTCTGATCCGTGTTCTGATCCGTGTTCTGATCCGCGTTCTGATCCGCGTTCTGATCCGGCTTCTGAAGGACCAAACTGTTGTGGACTGTATTTGATGTGAATAAAACCTTCGATTTCTTCTTCACTTGTTATTATTTATTGAACTGTTCTACACGAAGTCTTAACGCTGAATACAATTTTGAGGGCGGCCGCCGCTACTTTTATAGGCCGGGATCTAAAATGTTATACTGCTGATCCGATAGTGTGGGAGAGAGACGGGTGTATCTCGCTCACACACCATAACATTTTACTGCCGATTCGATAGTGTGGGAGAGGGACGGGTGTATCGCGCCCTCTCGCTCGCACACTATAAATATACAAAAACGGCGGCGCCCGGCTGCCGCGCTCAGTTCGGCGGCGGCGACCCTATCGTTCGTTTCTAATTTCTAAATTTATACAATGCATTTTCTATCCTAGATCTAGCTCGGCGTCCGCTACATTAACCTTAAATACATAAACAATAGGTACATAAATAATTTTAAATAAGTAAATATCATATATAAAATAAATAAATATGTACTTACATACACACATATATTAATATATACATATATTAATAATATTATAGATCAGATGAATAATCACGACTCTTCATGGAGATAAAAGTTTTTGAGTCTAGCTTTAAATACGGAAGGTGAGGGGGATTTTCTAATGCATGATTTTCTATGGTTTACAGATATTTGTTCTGTTGACTTAAAAAAAAGGAGGAGATACTCAATTCGTCGGAATTTCATTTTTTTTATGTATGTTCCCCGATTACTCGACGCCTTGAACGATTAGAGAAATTATTTTTTTGTTTATAAAGATATACTTCCCAGGTGGTTACATTGGCACCAAGTCAGGATCTGATGATGGGTTCCCAGAAAAATAGAGAGCCACCCTCAAATTTTATCTGTTTCTGAAGTCGGTTATATTTTTGTTAAAAAGTTACTTGTTCTGTATATTATAAGTATGTATTTACAAAAAAATGTTTACAAAGTATTCTATCTTATCTCAGAGAACACTTTGAATATCACCATCTATCTAATCCTTGTGCGGTGCGCACTTCTAAGTCCTTGAAACTTAAAACTTCTATCCGCTCTTCAAACTTCTATGACAACTCATTTACTGTACAAGCTATCCGTTTATGGAACCCTCTTCCTTCTTTAATTAGATCTGCTAAATCCCTTCCTATCTTTAAAACGGTATTTTTAAGCACTATTTGTCTGCATCAGAGAGCTGAGTCATCTTATTTTGTTATTATATCTGTCGTTGTTATTGTTTGTGTTACAGCTTTTCATAATTGTATTTTTATTTATTATTAGTATTTTAGTATATATAATGTTTATGTATTACATTATTATTAATATTAACTACCCTGGTATCTATTTATTTTGTTTTGCTTATGTAAGCACACAGTTATATAAAAAGCTTAAGTTATAAGGCTTCCGTCCTTTAACCTTCATGTAAAATCCAGTCCATCCAAAGGTTGTCTGGAAGAGATCGCTTTTAGCGATAAGACCACCAAATGTACTATCGCGTGTCTAGTTTTAAGTGTTTTAAATATGATTAGTTAATTTAAGTGTATACAATAAAGCGTCTTCTATTCTATTCTATGACTTATCTGGTTCCTATAGTACAAGCTTTGCTTAGTTTGTGACTAGATGGTGTGAATTTTTTTTTTAACCTATACTTTCCCACTGCTGGGCAAAGGTCTCCCCCATGTTCCTCCACATCTCACGATCACTCGCCACGTCCCACCAGCCATCTTGGAATGCATCGAGGTCGTCACGCCAACGCTTCCTCGGCCTGCCACGGCTTCGACGCCCATCTGCAGGCACCCACTGTGTGGCGACTGTTGCCCATTTGTCTGTGACCATACGACTGACGTGACCCGCCCAGTCCCACTTCAGCCTGGCAGTCTTGTCGCCAACATCTGCGATGCCGGTCTTCGCGCGCAATGTGGTATTGCGGATCCTGTCGATTCTTTTTACCCCTAGCACGCTGCGTTCCATAGCTCTTTGGCAAACCTTGAGTTTAGACTTTTGAGATTATATATGACTTTTGAGGTGTGAAATGTCCAGCATTATTTATTTTTTTAGCTAAATTTATATTTATCCCGCCAATTCATTGGTATTGGATTACCATTAAATTGGTGTTACGATTCGTATTTGTAGTATTAAACCACTCATATGTATGAATTAAATAAGGAAACGAATGTAGCTCCTTAATTAATTTTGCAAACCATTGTTTGTTTATCTACATACCTACCGCTAGTTAACAGTTTTCCTGCTATGTAGCAAGTAATTCGTATTTTTGTAGATAAAAGTATTGCCTATTCATTTATTATTTACCTCATAAGTTACAAAAGGTACTTGGTTGGTGGTTTATTCAGTCTGTCACCGCATTCACGACATTAATTTAAAACACATATGCAGAATCGTATTAACTGATTTTAGAGATTGGTTTAATGCCGGTAGGATTGGTTTAATGCCAGTAGCTTGAATATCTATCCAGTAATTGATACATTTCCAATTTCGCGAGATCTCAGTTCGGGGCGAACCACTAGTTTTATTGCATTGTAGTTTGACCACGATCTCGCCTGATGGTAAGCGAAGATGCAGTCTACGATGAATCACGCTTGCTTAGAAGAACCCTATTCACTCGTGACTCGACCCAGGTTGTAGTTATCAGGAAACACAGACTCAGGCAAGGCGTTCCACTCCTTCATGTCAATGAGTTCAAACTCCTTCCCGACGAGCAGTTTGGCTTTCGAGCCCAACATTCATGCCCACAACAGGTGCTCCGCATAACGGAGCATGTCCTCTCCAACTGGCAAAGTACCTGGCCTTCAGATACTGGTGCCGTCTTCCTCGACGTAGCGAAAGCTTTCGACAAAGTCTGGCACAACGGCTTGATCTACAAGCTATTCAAACTCGGAGTCCCAGACAGACTCGTGCTCATCATACGAGACTACTTACAAGGTCGCAGCTTTCGCTACACCGTGGAAGGCACTCTCTCTAGTCCTAGACCAGTCAGAGCAGGAGTCCCTCAAGGCTCCGTTCTCGGCCCCCTCCTGTTCACGCTGTACACCAGCGATATCCCCCGCACTCCTCAAGTGGAAATAGCCCTATACGCAGACGACACAGCCTTGTACACATCCAATCGGAATCCTGATCGGGTGGGTATAAGGCTGCAGGCTGCCCTTCACTCATTAGCCACTTGGTTCCGCAAGTGGCGGATCGAGGTAAACCCGTCGAAAAGTACAGCAGTGTACTTCTCACGGAGAAACCTCACTCCCAAACCGATCTCTCTATTTGGCCAGCCCATTCGCTGGGCCCCATCAGCCAAATATCTGGGTGTCATCCTCGATAGGCGTCTTTCCTTTAGGTTGCACATCACTAAGAGGTGCAACCAAGCAAAGTTCACCCTAGGACGATTGTCCTCACTTCTAGGCGCGAAAAGTAAAATGTCCCTTAAAAATAAGGTGACTCTTTACAAAGCGTGCATTCGCCCCATTATGACATACTCATCTGTAGTATTTGCCCACTCTCCTAAAGTTGGTGCCATTCAGGTTATTCAAAATCGCTTCTTGCGAAAAGCCTCAGGCTCGCCCTGGTACTTTCGCAATAAAGACCTACATCGCGATTTGAAACTAGAATCAATAGCCAGGTTCATGAAGCTCGCTTCCAAGCGGTTTTATGAACTTGCCTCTAATCATCCGAACCCTTTGGTATACACCATCACAAACACTTCACAGAAACACCGACCTCGCCGGCGAGGTCGACGAGTCCCTTCAGTCGCCGCTTATACGAGGTACAGACATGTACCCGGGCGTTTCTCTCCTATCCCCATCCCGGCAACAGCCCAAGCCGAGGTTCGTACCTAAGTGGTGCCCTTGCGCTAGTTGCCTATAAAACTTACTGGGCTGAGCGCCATCTGCACTCGCCAAAAGTTCGGTTAAGCTGTCACGGCCTCAGAGGCCAACAGCGAGATTAGTCCATTCGAAAAAAAAAAAAAAAAAAAAACGTTCCACTCCTTGGCAGTGTGCATAATAATGGTCGAGGAGAACCACTTTGTGCGAATGGGAATTATTTCAACCATATAGCGGTGGCGCACCGCAGAGCATCTGGTTGTCCTATGATAGAATTGGAGATGGATGGGTTAGGTTGAAAAGTTTCGCCGCATACTCTCCAAAAAGTACTCGATAAAAACCGAGAGGCTTGCAACCTTTCGTCGATGCTCCAGGCTGTGGAGCATTTAGCGATAAGACCGCAGTTAGTAATAGCGAAGCAACGTGAGCTGTGCCTAACTAGATGTAAGTGGGTATGTACCGATCAGTTGTAAGCTCGCAAGCGACCCGCGCCGTTATTAATCGTTTGCTCGTATAACATACTATATTAAACTGATATTTAGTGTCATAAACCTGCGTATTTATTCATGATCTTACAACCGCCAGTTGTATCACATAGTTTTACGTTGTTTTTTAAATTGTATTGTTTTATGGTTTGCAATAATAAATTATCTAATTTAATGTAATGCTCGGGCCGGCACTGCCAATTATTTACTATTGAAATAATTTCAAGTTCAAGTTGTTGTAACAAACAGTTGTCCTCTAACTTACGGAAACATCGTGGGAGTTAACAAATCGCAATAAAAACACACCTGCACTAGGATTAAGGATCAATGAAGAAAATGATATCAGTATACCATTAAATTTGTGTAGCAAAATCGTGGGAATTCAAACAAGGTGTACTTTTTGGAGTAAGTTGACGAAGGGTTGGCTGAGTGTCACTTTTTGTTGCGATATCAGAATATTTTCATATTAGTTACCAGGCAGATAATACTTAATGTAAAGAAATAAATAAATAATGCTGGACATTTCATACAGCGCCATCTAGCCCCAAACTAAAAAAAAGCTTACACATACAAACTTATCTGGTCCCCATGTATGACCGATACTTAACCTTCCTTTTGCGTAATCGGGTAAAAAGTAGCCAATGTCTCTCAATCTATCTGTATATCAAATTTCATCAAAATCGATATAGCCGCTTAGTCGTGAAAACGTAAAAACTGACAGAAAGAGAGACAGAGTTATTGATTAAAACGGGTATTTATCGCGTATGTACCTACCTTTTTTATTTGTTATCCCGACATTTCGGCTGTGTTGCAACAGGCGTGGTCACGGGTTGACATCAACCGTTTACCCGTCAAACGTCATACCCGTTTTAATCAATATTTATGTACAGTGATTGCGAAAGTTTGAAATACTGAGACAGAGTTACTTTCGAATTTATAATGTTAGTAATATTAGTATCTTATGGGCAGGATGGATCGCGCATCCATTTACTGTTATCGGAGCGCAAACATTTAACATCTGAAAAAAAAAACAAAACCAAATATTAAAAGGGATTAGCTACACCTTCTAACATCTAATGAGGATAATCCTACTTCCTGTTGTGACAAATAGCCAGTTTCCACCCTAAACCGTGATTTGTATAAATAATTGATTAGGGTCCCGTGCGTGTTATTATTATTCTACAGAGTTTTTATTGTGTAATAATGTTAATATTATGATGACTTTTTGAGAAGTTAAGATGTTAATGTTTCATTAAAAAACATTAAGCTGATTTCTCGTAGAGGAGCGTAGCAGCGTAGCACATCAGCATTTTGAATTCATGACAGCTAAAGAAAAACAAGAAAATTTTGTGGTGGTGATCTAGCCTCCCTATTTGACTCTTATTTCCCATTCACATTAGTCTTGAGATTTTTTTTTTTTAATTTCTGGCTGACTTTGAACTTCGTACCGACTTAAAATTAATAAATTTTGTGTCAACCTATTAGCTGAGTAAAGTACTAATATCGCTATTAAAAAATAGGGGTTGAAGGGTGAACATTTAGAGTTGTATATTTTTTAATACCGAATCATAAAAAAATTAAAAAAAACTTGACCACAACCCTGATCACGAAAGCGTTTGAAAAATAATTTACGTCCTATTCTCAGACCTACCAAATAAACACAATCATAAGAATCGGTCCAGCGTTTTGGAGGAGTTTTGTTACAAGCACTGTGACACGAGAATTTTATATATATGTACAAGATAGGCTAGGGTTTGACCACGATCAAGCCTGATGGTAATCGATGATGCAGTCTGCGATGGAAAGCGCTTGTCTAGAAGAAACCTAGGCACTGTAATTATATACACACACAGAAGTATCAGTACTGTAATTGTTATTATTACTACTGTTGCCAGTGCCAGTGGTCGAAATTGGACTTTAACAATTTTTTTGGCTTATTTTTTTTAAGTTGCCAAATCTCACAGTACTCCGTGCGCGCATTTTCTTTTTTTTCAAATTATATTCATAAAGAAAGTAGTTCCTTTTAGTAGGTAAATGGTCAATGTAATTAACTCTATCAATATTATTACCAAAATTTCAATTTGGATAAATGAAAATAATAAATTTTAGGTACATGCTCAAAGAAAATTAAATAACACAACGAGCAGTCTTAATAAATCTCATCTTCCGGAAAAACTTTAAATAGAAGTTTTGAATACATTACAGGAATCGGCCTTCTGACTAAATACCTATACTGACTCAAAATAATAAAACAATACTTGCTTTATGAAATACTGCTGAGCATCATTAAAACGTATAAATAAACTTAAATGAAGAAATATAGCCGTAAGTCGCTGGACCTTGTACAAAAGCTTTTAAGATAATCTTGAAGTCGTAAATTCATTGAAACGTATCTAATTACGACATAAATAAATCTATGAAACGTTATTTATAATCAAAGCACCTAAAACTATAAATTTTTCGAACTTTTGTTCCCATAAATAAAATTTATATTCGGTTTTTAACACTGTGATACCCGTAATTAGGGCAACCCTTCTAAATTTATATCTTTCATGATTAAATTTGAATTTAATAAATCCGTTAAAGTGAACCTGCCATTCATTTGATCATCAAAACCGTTTCACTTGTCAAAATAATGGAGTGACATGTCGTAAAAACGTGACGGTTGCCAACCCTAGACAAATGCGCTTGTCTTTGAACGGGTTGTGATGTCGTTACCCTATATTTGTAAAATACATTTACCATAAAACCATAATCTTTATTCATAGTCTAGTAAGGAATAAAATTGTTTATCGCATATTTTAATATTAAAATTGTAGGTTAAGTGGCTATTGTTTGACAACCCTAGCTAGTTACATCCGGGAGTATGCGTTCAGCGCTTCCGGCTTGTCTATTTTTTTAAAGGGATGAATGAATGTGAAATTAATTGAAGGGTGTTGTATGGAAGATGCAGTTATGTCAGCGTCTGATATAATTTGTAAAGGGTTTTTTTAGCTAAGTCAACTTAAGAAAAAGTATGGCTTCCTTGATATGCTAATATTGCCTAAGAAAGTAAACCCCATGCCCATGAATTGTGTTTTTTTTTCTTTGTATGAAAACCTATACAATTAAAATCAATAAGCAAGTTTAATTACAAGCTAACTTCAGCAATTATCGATATAGCCGCCACAATATTTTTTTTAAGATTGCTAGAAATGCAGGGTCATTGACCCCAGTGGCGGGAAAGTGAGTATGGTTGGGGCTCCCTTACCAGTTTAGCAGATTTTTATTTTATTTTGTTCACAACAATGGGTCTTCGGAATGAAACTCATCATAGCCGTGATATCAGAACAATATCAAAAACACATACTTAAAAGGTATATTTTAATAAAAAGTACATAGGTATGCATTATTGTTTATTGTATTTTTTTTTTCGCGATATGTGAACATAATGACTAATATTAAACGTGTATTTATCGCGTATTTACCTTTTTACATAATTAAAATATAATGAATAATAAGGAAAGTAAATAAAATGGTAAATACGCAATAAAAACCCGTTTAATATTCATATTCATCATAATCGACAGCCTGACTTCACGCATTATTGGGTGGATGTCACAAACTTGGGGAGGCCTGTACCCAACAATGGGTGAAATCTTTTAATATTATGAATTTAATCATCATTTATTCCAAAAATATAAACACATATTGTGTTCAAAACAATGTATAAAAACATAAAGCTATTGTGAAATACATAGTAAAATAATAAATAATAATAATAAATATTTTTGGACATTTCACACAGCCCCAAACTAAGCAGAGTTTGTACTATGGGAACCAGATAACTGATAGAATACTTATATACATTTATATTAATTTTTGTAAATACATACGTATAATATATAAAGAAACAACCAGACCCGGAACAAATATATGTAGATCATGCAAACCTTTGTTCCGCGGCGGGAATCGAACCCGCTACCTCCTGCGTCTTAGCCGGCTATTCGCCTACTCTCCGAGGTCGTCATATCAATAAAATTTAAAGTACGTAGGTATTATACCTACACATGGGTGCAAATTTGGTAATGCATTAACCTCCACCCTAATAGGTAAAAACCGGTGTTGTGTAGTAATTATTATTGTTTAGATTCTACGAATGTACCTACTATAAACGTATCTTTCTAATAATATTTTGATTATTTAGATCTTAACGTGTAGTTGATGACCTATTTGCTTCCATCACAAAATAAAGAATTCACAAGCTTTCCACGCTTTTGAAACTCAATAAAACAAAACAAAACGCTTTACACAAACCCTTGTTCGTACTTGTACATTCTGAGCACAGAGTTTTTTTTATTTAGCCAGTCCGCTCCCTTTGTGCTTCCGCGTAGTAAATTAAAATTTCGGTAAAGGTATTCTGTTATTCTTATTATAATTTTTCTAATTCCAGGTAACCTACTGTCTTATCTGTTAACATCAGAATCAGATTTCAGAAGTTGTTCTAAGAGAGTTAATAAGAGAGAGAAAGAGAATGTTTTGCACTTAGCTTTAAAAACAAACAATATAAAAAGAAATAACAAGGTAGATAGGTACGCGGAAATACAAGTGGCAGGACAGTCCTGTTTTTAAAACCATCTTCATCATCATATCAGTCAAAAGACGTCCACTTCTGAACATAGGCCACCCCCATAGATTTCCAGGGCGACTGAACTTGTGCGGCCGGCACCCAACGGCTCCCAGCAACCTTTATCAGGTCTTCTTTCCATCAAGTAGGGGACCGTTCTACGCTGCGCTTTCCGGTGCGTGGTCTCCACTCGAGAACCTTTCTGACCAACGGCCGTCAGTTCTTTGAGCTATGTGCCCTGCCTACTACCACTTGAGCTTGCTAATCCTTTATGCTATGTTGACTACTTTAGTTCGTCTACGAATGTCCTTATTTCCTATTCGTTCTCGTAGAGAAACACCAAGCACCCACCCCATAGCACGCTCAGCGACCTTGAGCCTTATTATGGGGCCCATAGTGAAATACCACGTTTCTGTACCATACGTCATCACTGGTAATACATTCTGATCAATGACTTTCGTCTTAAGACACTGATGTATTTTGGACGAGAAGACGCCACGAAGTTTCCAGAATGCTGCCCAGCCAAGTTCGATTCGTAGGCCGACTGACCTCTTTTTCAAAGTTGGACTTACCTAACTGGACGATTTGTCCTAGGTAGACGTACTCGTCATACTAATATAGCACACCTTAATCGCTTCTGTTTTAAAATGAACTAAGTATACCTAGGAAGTTTTATAGTCCGCGCTCGTCTATAACTGTTCAGTTTTGCAAAATAATGGTTCGAAAAAATAGAATGCGCCGGACGTCACGCGTATCGATTGAAAACTCTACCTGCCTAGTGCCCAGGTAGGTACTTACCTATTACCTATCTATATAACCCCTTCGCTTTATTATCGTTTTCAATATCTTATCTAACAAAACTACCGATACCTAGGACCGCCTAAACTAAAGTCTATGAATCGTAACATCGTTTATCTTTCATACATTTTTGTAACAAAGCTTTAGGGATCTGTGTAAAAGGCGGTAGTCCCTCCAATAATTTATTTGCAGTTCAGTCAGACGTATAATAAATAACGCGGTGCAATTCATCAGAATCGCTCAGGTATTCTCGTTTCGCGCCACAAACCGCCGCCCGCCGACTCAGGAATGTCGACCGGCAAGCAAGCTTCGATGTTATGCGGCTGCGAGGAACAGAGCGACGCACGCAGCTTCGCCTTGTCGAGGCTCGGAGCCGAATGAAGCCAGCCAAACAAGCCAGCCAGCCAAGCCCCAGAACCAACCAACCAACGCAACGCCAAGCGCCGCCACCCGTGCCCTGCCGGCCGGCCGGCTTCGCCGCGTCACCACGCCAGCGCCATGCCGTAATTGCCGTATACTAACTACGTACATTTAGGTATGTTGTGGGCACGCACACCATGAAACCCCACTAACACAACCGTACCACTGTATTCTTCGAATGCTGATATCCTTCTTCGGGTGGCCCCCCACTTCGCCGACTATGGTGAAGAGACTGCCTAGTTTTCACCCGAAAACCCCTAATTAAACGGATTGCAAAGCCTTCCGGGTATAGATTTTATATTATTCGGAGGATTAGTAAAGTCTATGGTAGATTTCTAGAATATTTTCCTAGGGTTTTCTTGAATGTCATAAAATAAAACCGGCAATATGTGGCGCGCGCGGAGCGCCCCGGCACGGCGCAGGGCGCGGGGTGTGGGGAACCGGCGCGGCGTCGCGACCGCAGACGTGGTTGGCTCGCTCACTCGCTGGCTCTGGCAGTACGCGCGCTTCGCTCCAGTCGTGTCCACGGCGCCACAAGAATTGCACGCGCAGCTCTCATTAGACCTGGCCGGCTCCCGAATAATGTTTCAGTGTTTGACAAACTCAATCGGAGGTCTCGGAAGAAGTATCGTATTTAGAAATCTACACAGTATAACCGTTTTCATATTCTCAGTGAGTGTTACTCAGTGCGTACGGAAAAAACTTTGTCGAAGATTTTGAAGAATTTTGTGAATTGTGAAATACGCCGGTCGCGGCCGGATTGCTTTTTGCACAAAAACTTTTGGTGAGTTCATAATTTTATTTTATGTTGTTGTATGGTGAAAGCCGGTTGAGGAATTCCATAGCTTCTGTGTGTAGGTATGTTTTATATTCCGCGGTAAGGTTGCGCGGGGCGTTGCCAGCTAACTCAAGCCATAGTGTAATGGGGTTTTCTGCGAATTGGCAGCGCCCAAATTCGTAGCTTACATTCGAAGCCGACTTGTAAAGCAATAAATCTTCCTAACATTATTTTAATTTTTTTGTTAAACTTTAGTGGGTAGGTATGTACTTGTCATATCGGCGTTTAACGTAATTGCTTCACTTTTAGAAAAAAAAATTAAAACCTAAGTAAGCTAGTGATGGGACTTCATTATTTTAAATTGAAGCAAGGGTATGTATCGATAGTTACTTGCAAATAAATAAATATTCTGAAGAAGGTTTCGAAAAAAAAAGGTTTTAACAAACTGATTTGTGCTTTGTGCTGAAAAATGTTACTAGTACGCAATTTTAGTATAAAAAACAATTAAGTAGAACATAAATTCCTGTCATTACAAAAAAATACAATTTTTTTTTATGTAAGAAGTGTAAAAAAATTGTGGTTTCATCTACTTTTTTCCCCACGAAAAGTACCTAGCCTACCTAGGTGCCGAGTAAAAAAAAAAAGATAAATTATCTATAATTAATAGAAGGCACGGCCCATCTGATGCCGACGTATGTAAAGCGGTATTTCCGTCATTATATATTTCCACATTATATATTTCCACATTATAATCAGTTAATCACAGTCAAACGCAAAATAGCGGGAAAATGTCTTGTTCAATTGCTTTATTAGTAAACATTCAAACATTTCGCGCCATTCTGCACTAGTAAACAAAAACACTTTACGGAAATCTCACTGATACGATGCGATGCGTGCAAAAGCTTTGACGAGATTAGTGAGGGCCGTCCACGTCCAGGTAAAATTAAAATATCGATAAAACTCGCGGGAGACAAGACAATGAGCTGTAATGCCGAAATGGAAGAGCTCCCAAGGACAATGCACTATTTAAAACACTTTGAGTTCGCATCCAGACTTCAGTACGATTTCGGGCGTCATAGAGGACACTTCCTCATAGCTTTTGTTGTTCGATTGTCTTATCAAAAGTTTGTAAATAAATACGAGCGATTATTTATTCATCAATTACTAGTTCAATACCTACCTAAATAAGCAATATTGTGCAATATTTATTATTGTTTTCACCACTTGTGAAATTTCTTGTGCAATCGCCTTATTTGAAACAGGTAGTTTTTACGTTATAAATTATTATAAGCTGATTATTAAATATTTACAGTCACCAGTATTTTTCAATATTTTTATTACATATATATAAATATTGCAAAAGAAGAAAGAAATTAAAAAAAAACTTATAGGTACTTAACACAAAAAAGTATAAAGCTGTACTTCTATTATTTTTTGTTTTCTTCTCCTTTACTACTTAATTTTTCAAAAAGTTTATTTCTATTTTGCATTGGTTTATGTTCATCTCAATAAATTTTATTTATTTATTGTTTCAGACGGTGTGCGTTTGAAACCATCGCGCGCATCGTCCCTGTGATAAGAGGGCCCTGCCTGTGATATCGACGAGTTCGTCTTAGCTTTAAAACTAGTTATAAACATAGAAGTAAAAATGTCGCCGCCGTGGGACTTTAACTTATGGGACAATCTTGATGAGGAGTCAGTGAGGTTGACCCAAACTTCAGAGTTCTGGATACAAGTGCAGTCCGAAGCGGACGGGCTTGACATAGTTCAGCCTGCGAACTACTCGGACTCGCTTCAGGATAGCGAAGAGGATTGGGGTATAATAGAAACACCGGAGGAGCAACATAAGGACATCAAAGTTCTCCATGACTGCATGTGGGCTGGATCATGTACAGATTTGCAATCGAGCAACACATTCGTGCCGTCGGAGTTTATACCTCCTGGGCAGAGCCTTCTCCGGCGGGACATGTCCCCTTCGAGGCCAGACACTCCGCCTTCCTTGGACGGTGATGAGCCCCCTCAGTTCCGACATACAGTGGATGTCGCGACCACAGCTCGTCGACTCCTGAGAGACTCTGTGGTAGCGGTGGCTGCTGACCATTCTTACACAGCGCGGCAACAATTTGACTGTCTCGGCGTGCAGACACCGTCAGACTCTGGTGAATCAGGTATGTACTCTTGAACATCTGTATTTTCTAAGTCAATGCAAATAAGGACAAAACCTGTTTCTTACTTGTATTTTTACTTTTTAAGTAACAATAGTCTTTTTAGTATTTTATTCGTAATCCGCTACTTATAGACAATTCAAATCGGCTTAGTGTGGTGTACGTGTATTATCTTTTGAAAAGGATAGATTTTTGGGCTTTATCTCCAAGCATTTAAGCGATTTACAAAATCTTCACAAAGTCAAATTATACCTAACTACACTTGAGTATTCTAATACTCTGCATTTCGCAAGTGACTTTCAAGATATCGTTAAGAAGGCGGCAAGTTGGCTTCGTATCGAGGACGCAGGCGCTGTATGGCGAGCGCGGGAAACTGCGAGTATCGACCGTCATCCCGCGTCCCCCGCTGCGTCTAGACGCACCCGTGATTCCGTTCTTCCGGAATCTTCGCCCATTGCGACCTTGAACGGCTCAACCTACTATAATGTCGGGTTGCGCAACATTCACACATCTCTCGGGATTGACGCTTAATTAAAACGCGGATTAATATACTTGTACCCCATAAAGGTCCCCTAAGCTAGTATGTAAGGTCGTAAGTACGACGACCGAGACGTCCCGACCTTGATGCATCCTCCGAACGCGAATTGGCGTTTCCCGCCAGCTGCAGGGTTAACATCCTCGGGAGCCCATTAAAATGATGAATCGCGCTCTATCGAATATGACCGACCTCTCGATACAAATGCATCATTTGATCATAAATGATGCATTTGTATCGAGAGGACGGTTCTTCAATTTGCTGTCAGATTAGATTGAAAGTCAACTTAATAGCAGATTGAATTGCAAATAAGAATACAGTTAAAATATTTCATGATTAAATGCACGCGGAAAATGATACCGTTTTACCCTGCAAGTACATACCTACTTATTATGTGATTTAATATGACAATTTTAATGACCTCTAAGTTGCATGCAGATACTCAATGCAATAACACATTGTTACCAGTATGTGTAAACTTCGAAAAGGTAACGTCTGTCTGTCTATAGTCTATCTTGAGTCATATTGGACAAATTCAAATGCAATTTTACTGTCGTATATATTTTAACGAAAGTCTTTTAGGCGTAAAACGTATAAAAACTTAAGTTCCACATGGGCGGAGTCTTAGGCATATGCAAATGGTATCTTAATTAACAACAATTTAGCTATCATCGATAGCAGTGGGTAAGGTCGCGATGGACATGTGTTAGCAAGCACAACGAATGCGGACGACCTGTTAACAGTCTGCAAAACTTGTTGCGCAATTTTTACTAAAAATAAGCAAGTCGGAAAGTTTTAATTAAACGAAGAATCGACGATATTAAAGTAGGCAAGGTTTACTTTACGGTTTGTAATCTCTGTCCAGTCCGTTACTCGTGTAAGAATGCAGCGGAATGAAATGGAATCTCATTGAAGTGCTCACTTGGCTCGCCATTGGACCGGTTTGTAACGCGGTTCATCTAGTCCGGCCGGATGACAATTTGATAGACAGAGTCTTAATAATCGTGATCTTCGATCAGTCCGGAACGACACTTCTATCTGATCGTAACAAATTACGGTCAATTAATTACAAATAAACTCGGACAAATATACGACCGAATCTCTTCCTTCTTTGTTGTCTGAAACTGAACAAACTTTATCGCACGATACAATTAGCTACGTGTCCCATCCCTATCGATCGATCAAGAGAGAGTAGGCATGCAAAAAAATTGTACGGCAGTCGAAGGTAGAAAACTTTTGTTGGAATGTGGGTACTTTCGCGCCAAATTATACTGTAGGTAGGTGATCCGTGTTTGTTGTGATTTATATCCAACGCTCAGATTTAGTGTAGGTATTTTACATCCGTATAATATTTGGTGATCTGTTTGCCATTAAATTTCACAATGTAGCCGTAACTGTCAACCTTCTTTTTTATTATTTGGCTCACTAAACTGGACGTTACACAAAATAATACAAGGAGAAAAAAATCCTTTTTAAGTCCTATGACTTAAAACCCCATTTCGTGTCCTCTGCAGATTAGTTAAGACTTTTCTGAGAACTTACCTTGTAAATTCAGAGTTTTTTTTATTTAGGTTTAACGTAAATTTATCTTCACTTCCGATAACAGTTAATCTTATTACCAATTCTGCAGTGCTTCTTAATGACGACATTATTTCATAGAATTGCAATGTTTTAAGGTATTTCAGTTCTTAAAATGTGGTTAAGTGGGGCACTGGTTTACCTATGAATTATAAGCTCCTTTAGGTCAATTTAGGCCACAAAGATCCGGTTTGTTCAGTTGGCCTAAACATTTTAGTATCAATCAGTGAGCCAAGGCTACGTGCCAGTTTCTGAGAGACTGTAGTCCGAATCACAAGTCTTTTTACTCATTTTAAGGTTCTAATTCATTCCCAGGCATGCTAGAATATCTACATTTGTTTTTCTTTAAACATCGTCGAAATAACTTTTATCATTCTACTCTACGTTTTATTTACGTAAATAATTTTATCGAGTTGCCAGCTTGCTAGTCGAACTCCTTCTGACTTCTAGTGCGTAGTAAAGCAATTTGCGTGGTTTTTCTTCGTGTTTATTTATTTTAGTAATGTTAAACTTAGCAACAAATTGTATTAAACTATGAAAAATAAATGTAGATACCGAAAAATCGTGACCTTAATAATACGATTTGAATTAGACGGTAGTAGCCAAGAAATGCTTGCCGTCAAGTCGCCGAGGCTTGCCCTGGCCCACATTCATGAACGATACTAACCAACTACTTAGCGTGCTGGCCGGTAAATTATTATACTTATATATTGACGTTATCAATCTATATTCAGTGAGTCAATCGATATTACTAAATGCCTACAGAGATATCCAGCTTCACTAAAAAATGTATATATACCTAATCATCACTGGGTTAGTGTGTCAAAAAATATAATAGGGAAAACTTTTTATCGACATTTACTGATAGAATAATTCCACATCAGCGTTACTAGGTACTTACTACTGACTTGTGTAGGTATTTAGTGGAAAGGGCCTTGAGCGTTATCGCCCACCGAATGCACTTAGATATTTAAACAATCGGTATGTGAATGTGTTGATATTCTCGATCCACGCTCGTATAGTGATTGTAACGGAGTTGATGTATGTTACCGCCATCTTGGCCTCTGTACGGCCTTCGCATTATCAGTGCCGATAACAATAGTATCTAATACTACAATGTGACACCCTCACATAAATTTGTATAGTCTTATCACGAAAAAACCTAAAGCCACGCTGGAATCTGGATACGGATACGTAAAAATGATAATAATTCGTAATTTTACAACATGGCAATGAGATAAACTTTAAAATATTGTGCGATCTTCAATCTTTCAAACACGTGATAAAAAATTAAAATATTCACGGCCATGGAATATTTTGGTAGTGTTTCGTAATATTAATCGGGTACATATTTGATTTGAATGTGTCAATCCGGTTTTCGATATGTCGTCGAGATGGGCGTGGCGACGGCTAGTAACAAGAATATTGTTAATTTAACGACGTAAAATCTGCTCATTTGTATTTAAATTAAAGCGACGATCTATTGATTTTATTTTTATATCATCGTAATTCATCGATTCGATGTCGATGTCGATTTCATCGATAATGCGGTACAACCCTAGCCCATTATTTGGTACAGTGCGAAGCGCCGCCGTAATGACATCGACAATCAACACATGATCTTACATAATTGCGCGCGTATCGGATAAACTCTAGTCACGCGTGTGAACCTCCCGATATTGTCTAAGTACGTACTCGTAGTAGGTATTCAATAAATTGTTGCGTCACATATATTATCAAACGCACGCATAATATGCGCACGTCCGTGAACTTCCGTGCGAACGCCGCCGGTCTAAGGTCACAGGCAGCGGAATGTACCTACTCCTCATCGATCCTTCCGACGATGTACACGATAAATTGCCGAGTCTATTTTAGCGGTACGTGGATTTCGAGTACCGGAGTCCGGATCCGGACTACAAGTGGCTCAGAAACGGCCAGATGACCGAGTTTTCGCGGTTGCGTAATAAAACAGAAATAACCCGTGAGCCTATCTCTGCTTAGCTCCTATCGCGCCCACTGAACAAATAGGCAACATGACGTGTCACGCTCGATTCATTGTTAATGCCGATTTTATGCCTCAAAGCTGTGGCTATGTTTAATACAGATTCATACTAATACTTAATAAAATCAGTCACTTGAAACAAAAAATGATATTTTTATTTTCTTAAGTAAGTATGTACTTTAAAATGTTTCCACCGATATGCTTTTAATTAAGATATCTCTAACTCACCAGCGAAATAATACCGAGCAGTTTTTAAGTCCATGACGATCCCATAAACTAGATTTTTTAATTGTCGTGTATAACACTACCTACACAGCACAGCGTTGTTTAAGATGGCGTGCGCCTTGCACGTCACGATAATTTTTAATTATCGCGCTCAAATGCCAGTGAACTTGGCCTCGAAGTCGTGGCCAGCCAGGCGTGAACTCAGCCCCCGCTTACCAGGTCACACTTGACGACACCATTGTGCCCATCGCATTCCATTTTCAAACAACTATTTGTTGTTTGTTTTGACACCTGTCAGTTTCTCCGACATTTTATTTCCATTTTTCATCTTTCAAACATCGATATTTTTATCGATCATCGGTGCGGCACTATTTAAAGCCATGGATTTTAAAACTTATCCTTTCTTATTTATCAGTTAAATTAATCGAATATTCAAACCGTAATGGCGTTTTGAGTCGGGTTAGGGTCGTTCACGCTGCGCCTAATTAAACAAGTTTACCAAAAGTTCCCGGTACCGACTGTTGCCAGTTAAAAATGTTTAATCCACAAGATAAATCTTATCCCATCTTAACACCGAATTCAGTGGTTAAATTGCAAATTAACTTCAACTTCGACAAGGGTATGCGACGATTCACAGAAACGTTTTCGGACTTAAGGAGTTATGGAGTAAATTCCTTACTGCGAATGATTTATATTTGGAGGATGTTTTCCGGGTCGTAGTGTGTGTAATGATCAGTTATGTCTTAACAGTGGGGATTGTCTATGACTCACCTTATTTCTCACGGCAGGTCGGTGTCTACTGTCTATACCTAGAAGCTGTGACTAATCAGCCGGTACTTGCTCTGCCCATAAGACGCGAGCAAATTTATTTTTGTCGTCACAATTTTCGTGGATGGTCAGCACACAAACCCTCTTACAAAGTAATAAGACGGAGAGAGCTCGCGATTTTTCCTGCCAGTACACCGGTCGAACAATAAAAAGCGGATTATCTCTGGTATCGTTTAAAATTGGAACGGCGGCGTATCTGAGAATCGCGTCTCGAGTGATGGAGATATAATAGATATGCACTAGACCGGATCCCGGCGGCACACCACGACAATACCGCCCATATCGGTTTACACGCAGGGCTGAAACAAATACTCTCCCAAGTCCGTTAATCGCGCTGGCGCCAGGAGAAAATCGTCACGTGGAAATCGACGCGGACAATGCCAGGGTTGCCAGCCGTTGCCTATTGTTTTTCAACTTTCCCTATCTTGCCGCAATTTATAGTGTTCTGCAACTTGACGTATGAACTTTTCAGTAGGGCTATTTAATTGTAGTCGGGGTGGGTCTAATGGCATTAACATTTGATATAGCGATAGCAACAGGCCCACGCCTAGATTTAGACTCGAGCGAGGCGTGTTTGACGACAGGCGCCGATACTCGAATTAGATCGGCGCGTAACCACGATAAGCGACCGCGTAACTATGCGGAAATGTAGTAAAAAGATCGCGTTGGTGTATAAATTTATCGCCGCGCTGTTCGATAAATGTGTCTGATGTACAATTTTTACGCGCAGAAAATTCGCAGTCGCGGAAACAATTTTGCTCGTCCCTGAATCGCGTTTCGTAATGGCTCCGAACAGCTGCCCACGTAATTTGTTTCTATTTCTAGTGTTAAGCACGACACAGAGTACTTAAACGGTTCTCGTCCTTGCAGGCTACGTAAATAACTGCGGACTGGTAACCTTTAGTCACAATGAACCGCTGACTTAATAATTTGTTGGTGTAACCGGATAGTGCGGCCGGCGGCGGTCGATGCTATTCCGCGAAATGCACACTACGCCGTAAACATAGTCTATCGTCTGCATGCGCACTTGGCTGCAATGCGATGCCGAGTGCGCCTGCTGTACCCCTAACCGACCCCATTCATACAACTCTGCAATCTCCCGCGATACTATCGCATCTTATCACCGTATTGCACATACTCTCTTGCACGCGCCCCATGGCTTCGGTTCTAGAAAAAGCAGGGATAGTTATAGTAGAGAAGCGCCCGTGGTGAGGCTGACATATCACGCTTGACACCATGCAACTTCCTGCGCCTCACATTCGAACTGAGCTGACAGGAATCGATAGTAGGTACAGGGACCGTGCCGCTTAGCGACAATACCGGTCGAGCCGGTCGGCGTGTCTGCTGGGAGCGTGCAGGCCGCCGCCGTTATCGTTCAACTCTCACGTGACAGCTAATTCCGAATCAATGCTCTGTTAAATGGTTGCGGCACAGGCCGGAAAGCGTGTCCGCCGAGCGCTAATCCGGACTCCATTGAGTGCGGACGCTGCGGCAGCGGGCCGCACATGCGCTCTCGTTTTGGCGCGAATGGCGCGCCGTGACGTCAGGCGTCTGGATCGATGGCGGCAGACGCTGCGGTAGTACGCCGGGGTCGACGTCCTCCCCCTGCCGTACGCCGCCCCTCTCCCCGCGTACCTGACTACTGCAGTCGCATCTCCCTGACTAGGTCTAGCCCCTACACTATACCTACACTAACCGCACTACGCCGCGACAATCGATGCCCGCCTATTATGGTGATGCGCGCGTAATCAGTGACTGTTATGAATGAAAGCATAGGTACGCCGACCGGAACGAGTTTCCGTTAGATTAATGGTGATTTTCCTTGTTGCAGAGGAAGAGATCGATGTGGTATCGTTGGGTACGCAGCAGCCACTGCCGGCTGCGCCGCACGTGCGCACCGATAACCTGCCGCGTTCGCCATCTGCGCAGCAGCAGCATCACCTGCAGCACAGCATGCTGACATCCGTGTCGCCGCGCCAGCGCCCCATACCGCGCAAGCGGCTCGTCCCGCCGCCGAGCATCGCCGCGGCACAGGGTGGAGGGGGCAGGCGGCGCGCGCGCGGGCCCGGCCGCCGCGGCCGCCGCTCCAACACCGACACTGACTCGGAGGCCGAGACGCCTGAGATCGAGCGCCGCTCCATACATAACGATATGGAGCGCTTGCGTCGCATCGGCCTCAAGAACCTCTTCGACGAACTAAAAAAGCAAATCCCTGCGACTCGCGACAAGGAGCGCGCACCCAAGGTGGTGATACTGCGAGAGGCGGCCTCGCTCTGCCGTAAGCTGCACCTCGAGGACATCGAACGCGAGAAGCTCAAGAAGAAACAGAACCAGCTGATGAGCAAGCTGAAGAAGCTGCGCACGATCCTCGCGGTGCGCTACCGCTCGTACTGAGCGTCCGCCTACACCTGAACGGTGGTAGATACGTTCCTGCGCTGGGAACTCCAGAGTCTCTACGCTCCGTGACACTTTTATGGACCGAGTGACTTTGTGTATGAGCGTTTTCGGAGGCTCCCCGGACTGTTTAGTTTAGCTGCGGGATGTGACGATGATACTCGGACCCTTCTATATATTTTTTAACTGCGTTCCCGCAGCGATCGCGGATTCGTGCGATGGAAGTTTTGTACAAGTCCTTAAAAGTTGTCGGGAGTTAGTTGTCATAATAAAGTCAGCTTTTACGGCTTACTCTGCTTCTGGCGATGTTTGGAGGATATAGATGTGAAGCAATAACCGCTGGTTTGTTTTGCTCAAAAGGGTTTTGCAGTGCCAAAGTGAGCCATAAAACTGTTATTACGATAAATCCTAGGTCTTCAGTAAAATGTCTTAAATAGTACTGACTGCTTCGTAAACTAGTAGACTGGTTTTACCTCTTAAAAAGTTTTGAATTTAACATTATAATATACATAGTTCGAAATAGCAAATTACAGATTCTTCAAGTTGACAAATCCAAAAAAGGTTTGACTTTTGAATGTACACTTTGAAAAGGAAAAAGATTTTTTACTGGACCTTCCATTAAAGTTAAGTATTGATCCAATCGTATTTACAGTGTCTAAGGGCAGTGTGCGATTGTATTTTATTTAAGTGCATCAACGTTGTAAATATCGAGAGTGAGGGTAGTCGACAAACCTTGTCTGACTTGATTGAGGTGGCTATTGGTGGATTACGGGCAGTCGAAGTTGGATGGCCACTTATATGTTTTCGGCCCGAATAATGTAGCATTTTATATATTTTAAACCTTAGCTCGCGAGGGCGGGACAGTGATATCAATACGATTGTTTAACTTTGATATTAATACGTTTAAATTACTCTAGGTTAGCTCGCTTACGGTTTCTTTTTGTAGTGTTTTGTTATTTTGTTAATTTTAACACTGAATATATTTTTACAATTTAGTCACGCAATTAACTTGAAGTCACTATTTTATCGATAACTGTGAAAATGTTAAACATATTGGACCATAATAATTGTTGATGCGATTCAGATTACTTGTATGCGGTCATGAAATGCAAAACGGCTTACATTGTAAAATGATTCGTGAAAATTAGTTGCATCTAAATTTTAATGACTAAGTATGTAATATACGTCATGTCTATGCACAACTCGGTTAGCAAGAGATGCGGCACGCGAGTATCGATATCGATAGATAGTCTATCGATAGTATCCCGCGCGATCTGTCGCGCTCTGTTTACAAAACATACTCTTGCTAGTAGGGTTAGATCATGCATATTTTTAATAGTACGTCGTTATTCGTACGATCATCGCATATTCATAATTGTATCATTAGTTACCTACCTTTAATTATTCGGTCATTGGTCATGTGATTCATCGTAAAGTTTTAAATTTATACCATGTTGACAGTGAATATAATCTCAGTGACAATTCGTCTGAATATTTATAGACTGTGTATTTTGATAATAACATCAAAATCTCTAAAACTGATAAGTAAAAAATAAAATAACCAAGACATAGTTCCTCATAGTACCTACGAATAGTAAATTTTGCATTTTCTCTATGATATATTTTTAATATTGCAGTAAGTTAGTGATGTACTCGCGATATTTAATGATTAATCGATATTTAACCTGACATGCAAAATGAAAAAACTTTTAACTTTTCTTAAAATGTAGTAAAAGTTAGACGGCCGAATTTATTTTAATTAATTTTCGATTTGTTTGATTAAAATAAAATTGACATTTTTTTTATTTTTCAATTCAGGTACACAATAGAGGTTGATGTTTTATCAAGCACATGGTCAGCAGTTTTGTACGTTCGAAGGCTTTAATTGTGTGCGGAATGTGCCTTGCTATATGTAAATTTGAAAATAGAAAATTAGGTTTATACTCGAATTAGTTGCAAGAAATATTTTTTTGTGAGAATTATTACGTAGGGATATAGCGTTGTTCTAAGTAGTAGTACACGAGGAGATATAGTTATCGTGTTAAAGATTCGCAGTTTATCTTCCACTAGACATAAAATTGTAAATAATAGGCGATAAAACTTAGATGTATGTCTTGTTTAAGATTTTTTTTTTCTATACGAGTTTTTTTTCTAGTAATTGTTTAGTTTCTTACTGGAGAGTTACGAATTCTCGAATGTTGTACCTGCATTTATTTTTTTTGTTTATCTTTTCTTGACATAAAATATCTTTAAAGATAATTTTAGTTATCCAAAATGTAAATTGGTTTTCTATCTTTGGTATTTAACCAGTCTTAAAATAGTTTTCACATAAGAAAAAGTCAGTAGTTAAAAGTTTAGTCGTAAGGAAATGACAGCTTTATACATCGGCAGACAAATCGAGATAATATGTAATAGTGAAACAAAACTGCACATTATTGTGACAAGGCACATTTCCACCACTGCCAAAATATAAAAATAGGCGCGAAAAAGTTTTTTACATAACACATGATTATTTGTACATTTTATAAATAAGGTTGGGATTGTAAGTGATGTTTATAGTTTAATTTTTATTATTTTTTTCTTTGTATAGTATCCGTTATAAGTAAAGATTTTCCACCTAGCCGTCGCCGGAATGGAATGTTGTTATGGAATATACAATTTTTGTATAATGTTGGCTAGGGATTGTACGAGAAGGGTTCCGGCGGCGGCGGCTATCGACTCCGCTACAGAGAATGCAGGGCGCAAAATAGATTCCGCCTAATATTAAAGTTGTACCCTGCAATCTTTGAAGCGGTGTTCTAATCTAAGGACATGTGTACTTACCACGTCTATTTTTTTGGATACTATTATATAAAAAGAAGTTTTTGGTTTTTGTTCCTTAATTAATGTATGAAACATTAAGATAATCATTACATATAAATAAATGCTAATGTCGGATTAGTATGGATCTTGGGGGCTGTTGGTTGTTTGATTATAATTTTTATACTGTTTGATGTAATACGGAGTATTAAGAAATCAGTGTTAGATTCTGTGATTATGTACCTTTGGGTATACTTGGGGTTGAGCTGCCCGGGCTCTAACTGATCCGACAAAAAAAAAGATCGATGATTTTTTAATTTTATCGACCCTTTCCCATCTCAATATTTAACAAAATATGCATAGTTAGGTCAAAAATATAGCAGCTAAATACAGCAGCTAGGCAGTGTTAAACTAATTTTAGTAATTTATTATACATATGTCTAATCATTATCTTTTTCGATATTTCCTTTTCAATCTATTAGAAGAATTCATGGGACACTGCACTAATTACATAAATAAAAGAACGATATTACTCAGTTAGCCCCTAATTTATCTTTGAGTACGCTTATGATGCCAAAGCAGTAGAACTAAGAACATACATATGTACATAGATATTTTTCTAGAACGTCTATGTTATGTAGATAAAAAAGGTCAATAGGAACCTGGTGGGAGAGGCGAACCAGGTTAAATAGGAGTATCTTGGATACGTATTTGCACTATTTGCCATGCATTGTTAGCGAAAAATTTTACTCTAATAAATAAATATTACTGGACATTTCACACTGCGCTATCTGGCCCCAAACTAAGCAGAACTTGTACTATGGGAACCAGATAACTGATAGAATACTTATATACTTTTTTTTTGTAAATGCATACTTATAATACATATATAGAAAAACATCCAGACCCGAAACAAATATATGTAGATCATGCAAACATTTGTTCGGCAGCGGGAATCGAACCCGCTAACTTCTGCGTTTCAGCCGGCTGTTCGCCCACTGCGCCACGGAGGTCGTCAATAAAGTCTACCAATAAAGGTTCATTGATCATATTATTAACTACCTACCTCCCAGTTATGGGGGCAATTCTGTTGACACAAACTAAATTTAGTTCTGAAAGCACTAAAACTAGTGGTTTTGTAAGAACAGTAGGTAAACCTCGCGTCCTAAGTCTAAAAAGTAATTTGCGCAACCAAATTATTAAAGAAAGTCCAATTTTAAATCGAATTCAGGTGCTTGAATTTTCCGAAAGGATATGTAATCTTTTGAGCAAAATATTGGTATAAGTTTTAGCGATTACTCGCGTTTCCTTGGTCCTAGGAGGTCGAATCTGGTGTATACGGGTTCGTCTCGTGAAGGCGGAGAGGACTGCCTATATGACTGTCTGATTGGTATAGGTAGGTATAAATTTTCCGAATAAAATTCAAAAATTGAAATGCGTCCATATAAAACTAGTGGTTCGCCCCGAACTGAGATCTCGCGAGTCTCCTATAAAAATAAAAAAATATTATTTGTAAACTTTGACTATCAAAATAGTGTCACGAAATGCAAAACCCTTAACACTTAACCTACAGTTTCATTCGAATTACGGGTAAAAAATGTAACAAAATAACATGAACTCCCGGTTCATGTTATTTTGTTACATTTTTTAGGGGTAGAAATTGCAGTTATTCTGGATTTCAGATTTGGCCTATATTTGTGTCACTAAAGCTACACGCTAACCAAATTTCAGCATTGTGAGATTACTGGTGTACCTACCCTGTGAATTTTGTCAAAGTTTAGTTTTTATTATGGCTAATAACTCAAAAACTGCAACAACTTTACTAAAATTAAATAGGTAGTCAAAATGTACTAATGAAGACCTTTCATTTGACGTCCCACTTGACCTAATAATCTCATTTTCTTTTTTTCCCTCTCTTGAAACCCAATATCTCAACAACCCCCCATATTTTTAGCTCATTTAGTCACAACAAAATTGTGCCATCACTAGGTATCTATCTAATGTTTAAAATTTCCGATGATCGCATCAACGCTTCAAAAGTTATCCTCGGTCAAACAAACATTCATAATATAGATACATACAACGCCGATTTTCCCAAGTAGATTTGAAGATCTCGCTTCGCTCGATTAAATATAACGCTACAGCAACCTTCCTCCATTTTCTCCCCTTCACTCCCCCCTTTTGGAATTTTGTTCGCTACATCATGTGTAGGATGAAGTCCTTAGTGTGCTTCTAAAATTTGATTGAAATCCGTCGATAAATAACGCTACAGCAAACTCCCCCCCCCCCCCCCACAAAAATCTCGTTTGACTAAAAACTTTTAATTAATCAAGGAACTTGTGTGCTAATTTTCGTCAAAATCGATTCAAAAATACGACCAGAAGGCGAGAACAGACAGACGGCCGGACAAAAGCATATTTCTTCCAAACAAAACAATATACCTATACAATATCTCAGTCAGAAATTACAGTGCTAACTTATTAGCCAACTAGCTCACGAAAGTTGCGGGTTCGATTCCTGCCATAAGATACTGGGTTTGAGCGAATTAGGCTCAGAATACAGAAAGAACAGAAGAACAGTTCTTTCTGTATTCTGAGAGCGTAGGTATGTTTTTTGTTACCGACCGACGAAGGGAACTCCCAAAAAGTTCGAAAATAATTCTTTATCACTTTTTTCTATTGGAATATGATTAGGACTACCTACCTACCTACTTAAAACGTGGCTTGGTGTGGAGCATCAATTATAATTTTAAAAGTAAGTCATCATCTTATCAGTCTGTTAGTTAAGTTTTCATGACTTAAATGGCTAACCATTAAGTCGTGAAAACTTCTAGACCAATTCATGATATAATTAAATAATGTACTTTATAGTTGACGTCCTGCTGCTTTATGTTATATGCATCCAAACATTCGTTCGAAAATATGTCTCACGCAATCACGTGAAACGAAACGTTTTTTGATAAGCCAAAACAGAAGTGAAGTTCGCATGACGCACGTAAAACGAAGCGTTGGCCACACACAAGTCAAAACAATAGTGAAGTTCGCACGATTGAGCAAATCTAGCAAAACAATGGCTCTCCGGTCTGTGATTTCTTCAAAACTTCCAATGGTGATAGTTTTAGGTGCAACTGGTACGGGGAAAACTAAATTGGGTGTGGAATTAGCCCAAAAGTTCAGTGCAGAGATCATCAGCGCAGATTCTATGCAGGTATGTACCAAAATACGAAAGTACAATCTTAATCGAAAGTATATATCAGTGTTTTCTAACCTCAAGCTTTAGAGCCTCTGTATTCGAATCATTACTGAGATTTTGTATTTTTCTGTGTATTTTCATATACTTTATGATATTGCTCGTTGATAGTGTGAATTTGAAAATTCTAGTAGTTGTATTTGTTATGTTCTCAGACTCGAAAACATGTCGTATCTTAACCTATAAAAAGTAAATAAATAATTACATAGGTCGGTTTCAATGTGGATAGTTGTATATTTGAGCCCTTAGATGATTTATACTATTATAAAGGTCCTACACGCAATTCTTTATAGGTATAAAACCTAAAAAGTAGATATTTCTGGAAGATAGGAACCAAAACAGCTTATTTATTTGATGTTTTTATCTCTATTTCTGCATCATATTTTACAAAATTAAGGTGCCTCAACCATTAGGTATGTTGAAGTATTTTGTGTATTTAAATATTGGAAACAAAAGTGGAATTTGGAATTGGAATTAATTTGATACACATAACACAGTTGTGTTACTGTGTTGTTAGCTTACTTTCAAAATTATGGTAAGTATTAACTGTATAAGTATTATTATCTATTTATTCATAAACTTGATGTTTCCCACTACAGTCCATAGGCCTCCCTTTCTTCATTCCACAGATCTCTTCTTAGCTATATTCGGCCAATCCTTATGCACACTATAAAAAACAAAACAATAAACTAAATGATGTTGGCGATGTTATCGCGAACTATTTCTACCAGATAAACTTTAATATATTAAGAAAAGATAAATTAGAAGTTTGCATAACTAACATTAATTACATGCCATCATACTCGTATCCGTCCGCATATCTCCTTAGTCCCTCTGCTAACCCAGATTTTCCTATTTTTACTTTATATCACTCAAATTAAATGCATAAATAATTCTACGATTTAATTTAAATATATAATATCATAACTACTTGCCCACACACTCACAATCACTACCTACATGTTGGACCTTACACACTCCTTACTTTCATTATTATTATCAGGTACTTTAATTTAGTTGTAATTTAGATTATAATTTATGCACATAGCCAATCAAAATGGGTCAGTTGTTATTTTTGTTTGTCGAGAACCCCAAGCAAATCACACAGGCTCACCAGAGACCTAGTGTGAGAAACAGAGCTAAGTCAGGTACTCTGCTCAAATATGATACCTTACATGCCACTTAAATTGTCACTTGATCAATGTAATCTGCTAATCTAGGCTAATATTTAATGTTACCTACATTAAAACTACATATAAATTATTCTTATCCTTATATTAGGAGTCTCATTCCACCATTGTCATCTGGACCTTCCTCGTAGGTGCTATGCATTCGGGATTCACTCAGTTACTTATTATAAAAGTATTACTATTTTATTTTATTTATAACTTAAAGCAACACCAAAAGGAAGTTGGGTTTCCTCTGAAGCAGAGGTATGTGTTCTCACTAACACAGATTGGAGCATGTCTCATCTGGTCTCCGCTCATAATATTAGTGGTAACACATACTTACTTAATATTAGTGATACATACTTAACAACTGGCTGATCATTATTTAATTTAATCATCATCATAATATCAGACAGGATGTCCACTGCTGAACATAGTCAACCATAGATTTCCAGAGCAACAGATTTTGTGCGGCCTGTACTCAATGGCTCCCAGCAAGCCCATACATTGTTTGGTATACCTACCTAACGCACATAATATTAGTAGGATATTTTTGATCGAGCGAAGCGAGATCTCCAAATCAACTTGGGCAAATCGGCGTTGTATGTATGTATGTTTGTTTGTCAGAGGATAACTTTCGTAGCGTTTGTCCGATCATCATGAAATTTGGAATTTGGAAATTTTGGTGTAACATTGAGTTACACCAAAATCGCGAAATTTGATATATGTATGATGGTAAGTAGGTAGTGTTGGCACTATCCTGGTGTGACTAAATGAGCTAAAAATATTGGGGGGGGGGGGGTTGTTGCGATGTTGGGGTTCAAGAGGGGTAAAAAAAAAATGAAAATGAGACTATTAGGTCAAGTGGGACGTCAAATGAAAGTCTTCATTAGTACATTTGAACCCCGTTTTTATTTTTAGTTTAATTTTTGTAGTTTTTGAGTTATTAGCCATAATAAAAACAAAACTTTGACAAAATTCACAGGTTGCACCAGTGACCCTACAATGCTGAAATTTTGTATTCGTGTAGCTTTAGTGACAGAAATATAGGTCAAAGTCTGAAATCCAGAATAACTGCCATTTGTACCCCAAAAAAATATAACCAATTAACAAGAACCCCCGTTACATCTAATTTAAATGAAACTGTAGGTCAAGTATGTTGGTTATCATTTCGTGGCACCAATTTATTAGTCAAAGATTAAAGCCGGCATGCACAAAGATCACTAAACGTATTTAGCGACTAAACATGTTTAAATTTGAAGTATACTAATACGTTTCACGTTTATACGGTTCACTAAATACGTTTAGGCATCGTTGTGCAAGTCGCCTTAAGAATAATATTTATTTTGGGAGATCGCGAGATCTCAGTTCGGGGCGTCTAGTTTAGAATATTTCTTTAAAAACTGTGATTTTAATAAGAATAAATTCATAAATATTTCTGTTCAATTATATACTTTGTAATTTAGTTTTTTTTTAATTTTCACTACATTGGTATTTACTTTAAATAAGTATTTTTTAATATATAAATCCGAACTCGACTATAATTGCAGCGCCCTGCAGGGTGCATGTACCTACTTAAGCTAGATGTAAGAGCTAAAAGATGTAATGAATGTACATGTTGGCAATAAATGAAATACTAGCTTCCGTCAGCGGCTTCGCACGCGTTGTTTGTCAATAAAAAGTAGCTTACGCGTGGAGTTCAATGTATTCTCGGTATAGGCATGAAAGAATAAGCAGAACATTCTGAATAAAATTTATTTTTCAATGTGGACTACATTGAAAAATAGGATCTGAACACACTTATTTGTTCTGGAAAATAACTTTTCAATTCCCTCCATAAAATATTTTTCTTCCTGGTCTGAAAAATGATTGTTAATTCCTGCCTTTAACTCTTCATCGTCGGAAAAATGCTTGCCTCGAAGTTCTTTTTTGAGATTTGGGAACAGAAAGTATATCACTAGGGGCTAGGTCCAGGCTGAAGGGTGGATGATTGATTTCTTCAAATCCGCAATCCCGCACAGCAGCATTGGCAATGGCTCCTTGTGAACAGGCGCGTTGTCGTGCAGAAGCAATACACCTGCGGTCAATTTTCCCCGTCTTTTTTCTTTTATGGCCTCCTTTAAATTGCGCAGGGTGTTAGCGTAAGTTGCGCCAGTAATACTCTCACTTTTTTTTGTGTACTCAATTAATAAGATTCCCTTGGAATCCCAAAACACTGTGGCCATGAGCTTTCCGGCGGATGGGCTGACTTTGAACTTCGGTGGGGCTGTTCCTTTTTTATGCCACTGCATAGACTCCTGCTTGTTCTCAAGATCATAGTGCTGAACCCACGTTTCGTCACCAGTAACAATCTGATCATAAATACTTTGCGGATTTTCACCACAAAGCTCTAAAAACTTCTTGCAACAATCAACTCGCACTTGTTTCTGAAGCGCTGTGAGCATTCGCGGCACCCATCTTGCACTGACCTTTGACAAATTCAGATGGTCATGAAGGATAGTGTGAATGGTACCCACTGATAGCTTGGTTCTTTCTGATAATATTTTTACTCTCACACGGGCATCTTCGAGTACTTGTTTCTCAACAATTTTTACGTTTTCTTCAGTAGCGGCACTAACCGGCACGAGGGCCATCTTCAATACTCTCACTACCCCGTTTAAATTCACTTGACCACTTCTGAATTGTAGATAATGAAGGGGCAGAATCTTGGAAAACTGCCATCATTTCTTCGTGATTTACTTTTTGAGTTTTTCCTTGTTTTGTGAGGAATTTTATCACAGCGCGATGCTCGATTTTTTTTCAACATTGTCGTATCAGTCATCGTAGTTGTCTTTCCGAAATGATATTTTGAATACTAATGGCGACAATCAAATAAAATTTTGTATTTATACCCTCAATGAGTGTCATAAACTAATGAGATAATTTAATTACCCGCATCATTAGTATATTACCCCGATACCGAGAATACATTGAACGCCCCTCGTATGTTGAAATCCAGGTCATAATCTAAATGTCCCACTAAGTGCTTCTCATCAAGTAACCTCTTGGTTCAAATCTTATCTTTCCGGACGCTCGCAGTGTGTGCGCTTGAACGAGTCCTGTTCCGACTGGTGCGATATATCTGCGGGCGTTCCGCAAGGAGGCGTCCTTTCCCCTCTACTCTTTTCAATTTTTATGAACTCTAATACTGTTGTTATTTCCTCTCATTGCCATCTTTATGCCGACGTCTTACAAGTTTATTGACACTTCAAAGCCGAGGACATATTGGAGGGAGTTGACCAAATTAACGCTGATCTTGACCGCATTAACACATGGGCTAAAACCTTTGGTCTATTGGTTAATCCTTCTAAGTCCTAGGTTCTACTTTTAGGAAGTCCATACATGTTGAGGGTTGTCAACCAGTCTATCCTAAAATCCAGTTTAATCAGGTGCCTATACCTTATTCGAGCAAGGCCTCTTGCCTTGCTTTGACCTTTGACCTTTGACCTTTGGTATTATTTTTGACAATCAGCTATCATGGGCCAGCCGCATCAATGAAATCAGCAAAAGGGCGCATTTCTCGTTTCAATCCCTCAAACGTCTTCAGAAATTTCTTCTCTTTGAAACAAAAATTACTCTCGCTCAATGCTGATGCCCCTTCTCGACTATTCAGAAGTCTGCTTTCTTGATGCCACGGAGGAACATCTCAATAAACTGGAATGTCTACAGAAATTAAGCATTCGTTTTATATTCGGACTGCGCAAGTTCGATCACGTTCAGATCCGAACTTAAATGGCTCCCTATTCCTCTTCGTCGTGATCTTCACGTTCTTTTACTCCTATTTAAAGTATTATATTGTCCACCCTCTCCTCCCTACCTCGTTGAACGCTTTGAATTCCTTGTCCCTCGCAGTGTGACTTGCCGGTTCTATAAGTCCCTTCTCCTCAAAACAGCTCAACACACTTCAAGCCGCTATGGTGGCTCCTTTACCGTTTATGCGGTGAAAATTTGGAATGCCCTTCCCCATGAAGTCCGCGCTAGTCCATCGTTTAACACTTTATGAAAGTTAAAGAGCACTATCTTTCTATGTAATTTTATTTTATTGTAGGTATATATTTATTTTTGTATATATTAGTTTATTTATTATATTCATAATATTATTAGTTACTTTAGGTATATTTCGTTTTACTTATTTCTTTAAGATATATGTATGTATGTATTTATAATTCTTGTATGTGCACTCACCTATCTTTAAAATCATCTCGTTCTCTAGCCTCAAAGGTTCGCTGGAAGAAAACTCTTCTTAGGGTTAAGCTCGCCATTGTACATGTCTTCCATTTCTGTTCTTTATAATGTATTTTCTTATGTACAATAAAGAATAAAGAATCTATCAACACACCAAATTTAATCGAAATCAGTTCAGCCGCTACGACGTGATTGAGTAACAAACAAACAAACAAACATCCAAACCTTCACATTTATAATATTAGTGTGAAGTGTGATTTGTTTTAAGTTAAAGTAGCGAGTGAACAGGTGCATTCTAGACAAGCGTGTTCTATCGACGACTGCATCATCGCTACTAATATTATAAATTCGAAAGTAATTCTTGTCTCTCTGTCTGTCTGTATGTTTGTTGCGTTTTCACGACTAAACGGCTTGACCGATTATGATGAAATTTGGTATGCAGATAGATTATGACCGGGATTAGGACATAGGATACTTTTTACCCGACTGCACAGAAGGAGGGTAATTTATTTATTGACAAACCAAGAGTGTGAAACCGCGGGCACAGCTAGTAATTTATAAAAAAAGGTGCAGGTACCTATGCAATAAAATAAAACCTAAAGAAACCTCGCCGGCGAGGTCGACGAGTCCTGACATGTACCTGGGCGTTCTCTCATATCGCCATCCTGGCACCGGCCCAAGCCGAGGCTCGTACCTGGTGCCCTTGCGCTAGTTGCCTCATTAAAACTTTCTGGGCTGAGAGCCCTCTGCGCTCGCCAAAATTTCGGTTAAGCTGCATCGTTCTCAGAGGCCAAGAGCGAGTTAGTAGTTCAAGAAAAAAAATGTAAATAAAACGCGGTATGATAAATTTCCAATTAAAAATTCGACATGTTCTCCGTTGTTGTATAACGTCTGCGAATCAAGGATACTGCTCTTGAAATTCGGCAAGCGTTGGCATACCGGCGCGGGTCGACGGCATCGATAGCTCCAAGGCCGCAATACTTCCCGCGCGCCACCTCTCGGCGCCTCGATGCTTGCCGACTACTCGGTACGGTACCGAGTACCGACCGACCGTCGTATGATCTGGTGCGCTCAATTCAGATGATGGAGGATTTGCCCGACTAGTGCTTGCCTGGACCAAGATCTGTCTTCTTAACAAGATCGAATCGATCGATCGAAATGACAGACCACTACGAGTACTTATAGGTTGTACCTATTTATCTATTAAAATTGCGTGTCCCTTCAACTCAAACTTAACTAAACTCAACTGAACACCCCATTTTTGCACCAGGGTTTTAGTCAAAGTGAAATATTTATTGCGCACATGTTGTTTTACATCGACTTCAGCAACGATGCCATAACATATTTGACTAAATATGATTAGTTGTGAAATCATACAAATACGTCAAATTTAAACTTGTTTAGTCGCTAAATACGTTTAAGGATCGCTATGCAAACCGACCTAAGTGTCAAACACGAACTCTGCAAGGGCACTGAAAACGGTTGTTTAAAAAATAACAATCCATGGAGGCTTTACTGTTCTGTTCATATACCATTATTTCAATATTTTAAGACCATAAGTTCCCCCCTTATCGTGCCGCCCGGGTCGAGATTAAACGATGGTTAGCTACATTACTTACAGTTATTGCAAGGGGGGACAAAGTATGGGTAACGTTTAAAAGTACCTATTGCACAACCAGGATTAGTTTAACCTTAGTTATAAATAAATGCTGTGTAGAGAAATTACAACTCTTACTGAATGTGGGTAGTAAAAGTTGTTTTAAAATTTTCTCTGGTCTTCTGGTCGAAGCGTGACGTGTGATCACTGAACTAAAAGCTGGCGCTTATCAAAGCATTGTCATTGCGATTTAGAGGCGCAGCCACATCTGGAGCAGTTTAGCTATCTATAGATCGATTACAACGTCATAAGATGGCTCTACTGTTTAGTTTGTCTGTAAGTAATACTAATATTATAGAGAGCTAAAGTTGATTTGTTTGGATGTACCCTACATGCCCCTTGTTATCTCCAGAATTACTTATCGATTCCGATTTTTTTATTAATTAATATTGAGCTATATTGTTATCCCTAGTGATGGCTATTTTATTTTTTATTTTGATAACAATCCATGTCAGGTCGGGAGGTCAGCTAATGTCCGAGACATCACAAAGTAATCTGTAGTAGTTTACCATAACTTATTCGATTACCTGGTTAATTTACTAAATAAGTAAGTAAAAAAGTGGTGTTATGGCAGCCTTATCTCTCGCTCTACTACGATTTTACCCTTTGTGCCACGTTATTACGGTTTCGTACCTCAAAAGGAAAAAACTGAACACTTATAGGGTCACTTTGTTGTCCGTCTGTCTGTCTGTCTCCCTTTATCTCAGAAACGCGTGTAGTTATCGAGTTGAAATTAAAACCATATACTCAAGTCTATAGTCCCTTGAAGTTGTGAAAAAATCAAACTTCTAAGATTACGTAAAAAAAAGATACGGCCGTTTATACCGTAAAAAAATTATATTTCGACACTCTCAAAGGCATAATAATTTATAGGGTACTTTTCGTTGACCTAGAACTATGAAATTTGGTAAGTAATATTGTCTTATACTACAAGTACAGGGAAACATCTGAAAACCATACATTTTTAATTAAATCATATACAATATAGTATTTATTTAAAGTACGTAGAAATTTGTACGGAACCCTCGGTGAGAGAGTCTGACTCGCATTTGTCCAGTTTTTTTTACTACAAATAAAATTGGTTCTACACAAAAAGGAGTCGCTTATAATGTGATATGTAAACCTACCAAGGATCACGAGTGATAAATAGTGAGTAATTTGCTATGCTCGTAAAGGGCAAACGAGTATAAAGTGCCATTTCCTAGTTTTTAATATATTGTACACTTGTTTATGCGTATAAATATCTTGTATATTGTATAGTTGAGCGAGCGAAGCGAGATCTCTAAATCAACTTTGACAAATCGGCGTTTTATGTATGTCATCATCGCGAAATTTGATATATAAGTAGGTAGTGTTGGCACTATCCTGGTGTGACTAAATGAGCTAAAAATGTTGGGGGGTTGTTGTGACATTGGGGTTCAATAGGGATAAAAAAATGATGAGACTATTAGGTCAAGTGGGACGTCAAATGAAAGGTTTATTATTATTAGTAAATTTAGACTCCGTTTTTATTTTTAGTAGTCCTTATAGTTTTAGAGTTATTAGCCATAATAAAAACTGAACTTTGACAAAATTCACAGGGTACACTAGTGTCCCCACAGTACTGAAATTTGGTATTTGTGTAGCTTTAGTGACACAAATATAGCCAAGTGTGAAATCCAAAATTACTACAATTTGTACCCAAAAAAAGGAACCACATTACATGAACTCCCGTTACCTCTAATTTGAATGAAACTATAGGTCAAGTTAGGTGGCTATCTATAATATTTCGTGGCATTATTTTGATGGTCAAAGATTACAAATAATATTTTTTGTTTTAATCGGAGACTCGCGAGATCTCAGTTCGGGGCGAACCACTAGTTTATATTCTTTGTGTTAAGAAATGTCTACTCTTGATGTTATGACACCGTATTATTTAAATTAGATCTTTTGAAGCTGATTCAAAGACAAGCAAAAATGAGTGCAGCCGATTCAAAGATTGTATTGACATTTTCTAAACTAGTTGTTGACCACGAACTGAGATCTCGCGAGTCTCGCATACAATTCAAAATTCAAATATTTTTATTCATTAAAATCACAAGGATCACTTTGAAACGTCAATTTTACTGCCTGTTCCTTCGCGACCAAGCCAGGAAAGAAAGGCAAGAAACAAGGCTGGTTGTTTTTTTAATGATCCTTTTACAATGCGTAATACAGCAGAACATAAATTACGTCTAAATTGTAACATTTTGAACGAGTTGGAGCAATTTCAATCCCAAGCTTCTCTATCATCTAAATAATCCGATATTTTATAGTAGGCTCTTTTATAAAGATTTTGTTTAATTACGTTTTTAAATTTGTTAATTGTCAATTTTTGTACATCCCTTGGGAGTTTGTTATAAAAGCGTACACCTTGCCCTTTAAACGATTTACTAACGTTATGAGTCTACAAGTGGCATCAGCGAGTTTATCTTTATTTCTAGTATTAAAATTATGATTATCGCTATTTTTCTTAAACAAATTAATATTTTTGTGAACATACATTAGATTTTCATAGATGTATTGACAAGGGAATGTCATAATATTTATACCTAAGAATACGGTGGTGTCCACAAGAGCCAACTCCTCGTCTTTGATTTTTATATCTGCTTTAACTTGTGTAACATTAGGTAGTATAAATCTAATACACTTTGTTTTCTTTTCATTTAGAAGTAGATTGTTTACATTGAACCATTTTACCACCTTAGAGATTGCAACAAACAAAATACATGTTATTTGTTATCTTTCACTATCAAAATAGTGCCACCAAATAGATAACCATCTAACTTGACCTACAGTTTCATTCAAATTACAGGTAGCGGGAGTTCATGTAAATTGCTTACTCTTTTTACTTAAGCTACACGAATACCCAATTTCAGCATTGTGGGGTCACTGGTGTGCCCTCTGAATTTTGTCAAAGTTTTGTTTTTATTATGATTAGTAACTCAAAAATTACAAGGATTAAACTAAAAATAAAAACGGGGTTCAAATGTACTAATGAAGACCTTTTATTTGTCGTCCCACTTGACCTAATAGTCTCATTTTTGTTTTTTTTACCGCTCTTGAACCCCAATATCTCAACAACCCCCCAACATTTTTAGCTCATTTATTCACACTAAAATTGTGCCATCACTATGTAATACAATTCACGATGATCGGATCCACGCTTCGAAAGTTATCCTCGGACAAACAAACATACATACATACATACATACATACAACGCTAATTTGCCCAAGTTGATTTGGAGATCTCGCTTCGATCGATCGATTAAAATTTACATAGACTATCCGAACATACTCTCAGCCACCGAACATTTTACAAAATGGAAGTAATTTTGTACAAAATTGGGAGATAGTTACAACAATATAACTAGAAAAGTTACATGAAAAGGAAAATCACTAAGTTGAACACCTTAATTTTATTGATCGAACACTTGTTATATCATAAAATACCAAATGCAACAACCAAAAGGTAACAGCTTTAGAAAAAAGCTAAAAATGTTTCTAATGGAAGCCCAAATACAACATCAATGTCGACCTCTCTTTGATCTAGTCATCCAATTATTCTTCTAACATATATATATATATATCTAAATCAAAATATTTTAAATAGTTACCCATATTTATATATATATTTACCTTCATAACCTTTGGATTTATAAGCCATAATATATATATTATTATTTTAGAAAAGTATGTTTATGAAATTTATATCTACATTTTAATAAAAATGCACACCTTTTATTTATTCACTTCTTTATTTATTTGTATTTTACTTCGTCGCTGCTGCACTACCTTTTGCTCCCGGTTTCAGCTGAAAATCAGCGTTGGATGCACAACATCCAACATGCTGAGCTGAACGCCATTTTGGTATGCAGACACATTAGTCGAACTGTCTTAATGGATTCAACTGTTCCTTATTATTGTTTCATGTATCATTTTGTGTGTGACAAATAAATGATTATTCTACTCTATTCTATTCAAATATTTACTATTATAGATACAGGATTTATTACGCAGGTACAGTTTTATTTATGTTGAGACCGACAATGTCTCAGAAATCTCAGAAATTGCTGCGAAAATAAAAAGTAATTTTAACAAATTTGTACTCAGAAATCTATCAAATGAACAAAATTTTGGACATTGTAACTACATTCTGACCAAAAATTTACTACTATATCAATTGTAGAAAAATGCCAAGAAGTTCTTCTCTTAAATAATTTAGACTTGCCTAATATTTAAAAATTGTATCATTTCTTCTTTCTATTCCTGCAACATCTGCATTCACAGAGCGCATATTTTCTGTCATGAAGACGAAACGGAGAGATGAACGTAACAGAGCCAGTTTGAATTTAATAAAAGCAGAATTTAAAAAAATTATGGTGTTTTTCAACTTAAATTTAGACTGCCATCAAGAATAGCTTTCATAAAAAAAAAAAATTATCAAGGCGCTGAGCAGCAAAAAATATTCATTCAAAAAATAAATATTTTAACCACATACTTACTATATTTTTTTAATTTTTAGCCATCTACTATATTTTTAGAGGTAACAGCTTCGAAAATACTATATTTGATAGAAGAAAAATTGGTAACCCTAGACCTAGCCCAGAGGATTAGCAAGCTAAAGTGGCAGTAGGTGGGGCACATAGCTCGAAGAACTGAAACGGCTGTTAGGGCAAATTCTCGAGCCAAGACCGCGCACTGAAAAGTGCACCAGTCCCACACAAGATTGAAGAAAGACCTTCTAAAGGTTGCTGGGAGCTGTTAGGTACAGGCCGCAAAAAGTTGGTCGCTCTGGAAATCTATGGGGAGGTTTATGTTCAGCAGTGGACGGTCTTATGGCTGACATGATGACGAAACCCTTTTAAATTTACAAATTACCATTGAATAGTTAAATCCAACATTTTAGGCCTTTGGATTTCCAAAAGTGACATTCGACAATACGGAAATTTAATATTTAGACGTAAATTTTTGAGTTTACCATAACCGTTCAAACATTGTCTCACGACTTGTATTGTCCTCAAATATTACCTAATGGAATATCATTTTAACATACGACATTTAATACATTATCAATTGAATTATTTTACTAACAAGTCTTAAACTAGTTACATCACTAGCACTATTAACGCACGACGGCTTCGCACAGAGTTTTGAGTTATACAGCGACTCGTACCCATGGCCTTACGGCCCATTTGGTCCGAATCGCAGCATTGCAAATTTTTTAATAGTTCCATACTGCGATTCGTCCCACGTATCGAAATAAAATATAGCCTATATAACTGAGACATAGTGAAATTCTATCAGTGTAGTAACTTTCAGAATCGGTTCTGAAGTATATGTGATTACCTCCTACAAACATTTTTTGCAACCATAAAGGACAATTTCAAAACGTCTCTTACTGTAAGTAAACTTCGAGTAGAAGAGGAAGGCTGTGCAATTTTGTATTATCTCTGGAGATTATTATTTGACCCCTCTATCTAAATAGTTTTCATGAACTAGAGTTCAAAGAAACCACAAAAACTAATAAAATGATAACGATAAATCAAAGACCGAAAAATATATCCCTAGACCAAAACAACGAAAATTCATTTTGAAAACCAGAAAAGCCAAGCAAAATGAAAATATTTTCAATATGGGTAATACTATTATTGATTACAAGTCAATGAATAGTATTTATCAAGCTTTCGCGATCACTGTACATAATTACTGATTAAAATGGGTATTTATCGCAAATGCACCTTTTTTATTTGTTATCCCTGTAGTCACAGGCGGACTGACCGCCCGTGACTACCGGGCTACTACTAAACACCCATTTTAATCAGTAATACAGTCAATGAATGTATATCATTAAATAGCAGACAAAACACGAGGCCCCAATATTCTAATAAGTACTTAAGTATAAAGGATTCAAATAAGGCATTTGACAAAGTAAACAATGATTTGAACGGTGCGCGCTCTGTGCGAGACATTCATCTTATTGCCTCAAATATAGTATGCCAGCGACCTATCCGAAGGCTAAACTGACGAGCTTGTACACTCGACGACACAAGTAACTTTACACAATAATTCGGTGGCGAACAACAGTCTTTAAAAAAAAAATTGTGACTTGCCTCGAACTGAGATCTCGCGAGTGTGAATAAAATTCCCAATGAATTAGCAGTTTATTTTTCTTATAATTGTCATGTAAATACTAGCTTCTGCCCGCTTCGCAAGAGAGGTCAATAAAAAAAATTGGCACTTCGGGAGTGCCGACAGAAGTGAAAACTTGATCAATTACGAGATACTTATATACAGAGGTGACGGTAACGGTAACAGTGTCGCGAGTTCAATGGTTTTTTTCCCATCTCAAAAAATGCCTAACGCGCCTAAAGAAGTTTTCACTTCAAAAACTTAGATGAGCCAACTTTGTTGGTGTCGAAAATTATCAATCTTATATACGTCCCAGTCCCAACATCCATTTTTATAGATACATAAATACCCGGACCCGGAATAACTTTTTTTCAGCTTAACTATTGCACTTAGAGTTAGGCTATGATTATTAACTTGAAGTACTTGAGTAGGTAACCACGTTTGCCGTCGACTGTACCCGTCGGTTATATAACAAGAAGCAGACAAACTCGGCCAAGCAAGGAGGCGCTCTCGGACCACTACTTTTCACATTATACGGACCCGTGAGATTTTTGCATGGGAACAACTTTTTCTAGATGAATGTGGTTTTTTGCTAGTTTTGAGAATGAAAGATAATCTAGGATGCAGAGGTTAGGTATCTTGTTTTATTGTTGTGATGAATAATTTTGATAAGATTTGAGATTTTTCGGTTTTGTGGACATAACTGAATGAATATTTGAGCATGAAAGTGAGCTGGTTGCAAGCAGCATTGGATCTTTCAATACATCTATAGTACATATAAAATGCATATAAAATGCAAATGAATGACTGATTGATAGATCAATGCACAGCCTAAACCGCTGATCGTAGAGACCTGAAACTTGCAGGGTGTATTCTTTGTATGACGTAGGCATCCGATAAGAAAGGATTTTCCGAAATTCTACCCCTAAGGGGGTGAAAAAAGGGGGCAAGTTTTTATGGGACAACGTGATTCCTTGGTCCAATCTACTTCAAATTTTGCATAAACCTTTTTTAACAGAATTGATGAAAAATGTGTTTCGTATTTTATTGAAATTCATCCCCTAACGTAGTTAAAAAGGGGTAGAAAGTTATTTTAGCGGTGATTTGATTCGAAGTAGATATCAATACCTACTCTTTAGTCCTTTTGAGGTAAATTAGATTTTATTTTGACAAATGTTTGAAAGCTCAATCCGATTTTATTCAAAAAAGGTTGAACTCACTTAAAAACAAAAGCAAATATTCTTTAAAATAGGAATGTCTCGAAAATCACCGTACTATATTAGTACCTCATTTAAAGGTTTCTAAGCTTAAAGAGGTTATGCACTTTTAGGACACGGCCTCATAGGGACATAGAGTTCGAAATTTGAAATGGAATGTTTGTTTATTTGTTTGTTTGTTACTCAATCACGTCGTAACGGCTGCACCGATTTAAATTAAATTTATAATCAAATCAAATCAAATCAAAATCATTTATTGCCAGAATATATGTAGGTTATACAGAAAGATGTAAAATTGAATATAAAATAGTTTCACTATACTCTACCCCACTCAGGGGCGTGCAATAAGCTTGTAAAGCTTTCATATTTGTATTCTTATAAATACATTGTTAGTAACATTACACTATTTATGTCAAACATTTAGTATTCAATTATAACTATTCTCTGTCAAATTAATCATGTCATTATTTATTAAAGTATTCCTCTAAAGTCTAATGTATAAAAGGTCTTATCTAAAAGCCATAATTTTAATTTGTGCCTAAATTTAAAAAGTGGCAGCTCTTGAATGTTCTTTGGTAAATTATTAAATATTTTTACAGCCATTACATATACATTCTTTTTATAAATATCAAGTTTACAATGTGGTAGATAAAGTCTATTATGATGTCTTGTATGCCTTTGCATTTTGTCAGAGTGTTTTAGAAATCGTTCTGAATTTTCTTTAACTAAGTTACATATACCATATATATACATACAGGCAATAGGCATGATTTTATGTTCCTTAAAAATAGGACGACAGCTTTCAGTAAACCAGGCTCCACGTAATGCGCGAACACATTTTTTTTGTGCTATAAAAGCTTTATTAATGTCTGTCAAGTTTCCCCAAAGAATAAGACCATAAGAGAGAATGGAGGAAACATAGCCATGATAGGCACTTAGCGCAGCTTGTTTTGATACATTCAATCGTAGGTTTCTGAGTGCAAATACAAACCGATCCAATTTATTACATACAGAGTCAATGTGAGCCTTCCAGTTGCAGTTCTTGTCAACTATTAATCCTAAGAATTTTGTTGTACTTACTTCTTCTATTATTTCATTTTTAAAATTAATATTTAATGTCAAGTGCTTTGAATTATAATAATATGTTTGAAATTGTATTAATTGAGTTTTTTTAAGATTTATTTTAAGATTATTGTGGTTTAGCCAATTGTCAATTTTACTCATTGTTATAGTAATTTGATTTTTTTAATCAGTGTTGTTTTGTGCTTTAATGGCAATTGTAGTATCATCAGCATATAAAGTGCACTCATGTTTAGTTATGTTAGGAAGGTCATTAATGTACGTTAGAAAAATAAATGGACCTAATATACTTCCTTGGGGTACCCCACATTTACTCAATCTCAGCTTTGAAGTATATTTTTTTTTTACATTGCTTGAAATTTTTGTGATTTCTGTGCATTGACTGCGATTTTCTAAATAACTTTTTAGCCAAGCAAAGGCGAGGCCACGTATTCCGTACTTGTATAACTTGTTTAATGCTATTTCATGATTGACAAAATCAAACGCTTTTGTCAAGTCAAGAAATAAGGCCGCCATTTTAGATTTCTCATTAAGCCCTCTGGTGATTATCTCAATTAAGTTGAAGCAAGCGAGAGACGTCGAACAGTTTTTGCGGAACCCAAATTTAGTATGTACATAGATTATAAGCAGGATTACCACATAAGCTACTTTTGATCCCATAAATCAGTTCCCATGGGATAAAAATGGGCTGTCAAGTCAAGTTGCAAACGCGGGCTTGGTTTATTTCTAGGTTACCTACACATTTAGAAGTGTAACGCGTACGAAGTCGCGGGCAACAACTAGTCATACACTAATATTATAAATTCGAAAGTAACTCTTGTCTCAGTATTTCTATCTATTTGTTACGTTTTCACGACTAAACGATTTTGATGAAATTTGGTACACAGAAAGATTATGACCAGGATTGGGACATAGGCTACTTTTTACCCGACAACACAAAAGGAGGGTAATGTCTTTATTGAAAAACCGTAGGCGGGTCAGCTATTTGGTCATAACTAAATCGGAGGGCTAAATTTTAAAAAGGTAATTTTGCTAGGCTGCGGTTTTTTTAATGAATTGTGCAAATTGTGATATTAAACGTTGTAAATTTTTGTGTGAAAATTTCAGTTCCGTTTCTAATTAAATATAAATACTCTTATAAATAAAACAATAAATAAATACATTTAAGTAATTTTCTTATGAACAAAAACATAGACTCGCAAGTATCACGTCTAGGCATTCTTACAAGTTTAGTTAATAGTATGTTTTTACTATTGATAATTGTTCAATTCTTCGGCTTTTTTATGATGGGAATCACGAGAGTACAAAAAAAAACTTATTTTTCTTCTTTCTACCACGATGCTTCATCGATGTTAAAACAACAGATCTTCCCAACGAGAATAGAGAAGTACTTATGCTTTTCCACGACAGGTTGCTGTCAGATCTTCAGCTTCACTCCCACATTATAAATCATAGTTTAGTGACCGCAATATGAATCATTGCCAACACCCACTATAGCATAGTTTTTATGGACTAATCTTGTACTAGCGAACCATACCTATTAATGTATTATAATATATGAAAAAATTTGCACTGTACATATATCTGCAATTTGGACGTTATGTCTGTCTGTCTGAATCTTTCGAAAAGGTTACACACACAACCTGATGTGTGAATACCACAGGGTCGGTTGGAGTAAAGGAAGAAGTATTTTGTACCCAGTAGTGGGGCTTTTAGCTGACATTGATTATTATTATTTTCTGTATCTAGACTTCAAGAAAAACCAGGGAATAGTCTACTTATGCTTACCCCTGTGTCGGATTGTGTAAATCTGAATCCTTCGGTATAGGTTGCCAAATTATTTAAGGTTGTACTGGGAGCTTTGATTGCCAAATGGCCATCAATATTTCAATAGGTGACCATTGATGCCCAAATGGTCACCTATTGAAATATTGATTAGGCGTAATCTGCCGGATCGGTGCAGAGTTACCCGGTAACATACGCCACAAGTGTAGTATTGATATCAGATAGAACAAACGAATAAAAAAATTGGTTCACATCTGAATTCATCCCTATGATATTAATCTTTAGATCATTTACTCAGTTAAAAGTACCTTGAGAATATCCCACTAGAGGGTCGTCAGACACAAGCCAAAACATTAAGTTTGAAACATGCCAACAAGCATAGCTGGTAGCATTCTCTAAGTGACGACAGGTTGCAAGTCAGTTTCCTTATTTTTATTTTCCCTTTTTTATTTTTATTTTAGCTGTAAAAGTCGCTGACAAAAGCGAGTCCACCTAAGCCTAACTACTATTTAAATTTTAAGGCGGGGTTACAACTGGTCATTCGAATAACAGCTCTTACGGAATAGTTTACTACTTTACTCAAACATTGTTAATTGACTCTCGTTCTCACGGTGTTTTAGTACGCAAAAAAAGCCAAATTATAAGCTTATAACTTTGTGGTTTAGACTGGTTACTATACTACGAGTTTACAAGTTTTTCTATCAAACTCAATTATTATTATCAGCCCACTGTGGCCCACTGCCGTGCAAAGGCATCCCCCCCCCCCCATTCTTTCCAGATGCTTCTTTCAGGCGCTAAGATGGTCCAGTCCGCTCGGAAATTAGTGAGCTCGTCCCTTCATCTTTTCAAAATCTGAAATAAATAACTGACCTGTTATGTATGAATGTTATTATGAACTGTTGTTATGAACAGAGCTTTAAGGAAAAAAAACCAAGTTAATACATATAAGAAAACGCATAAGACAGATAAAATGGCAGTGGGCAGGACCAGGACACATCTGTAGATTAGAAAACGATAGGTGGTCAAAACTGGTGAGAGACTGGATCCCACTCGAAATAAAAAGGAGATAGAGTAGACCAAAACTGAGATGAAGTAACATTTTTTCACAACGATGTGGACCGGTATGGATGACAGCGACAGAGAGGGATGTATGGAGGGATTTAGGGGAGGCCTACGCCGTGGAGGCGACTATTGCGGAAGAAACAGATAAATAAGATCAAATTAGTGTTAGTATAATTAGTATGTAAATAAAAGTGATTAAGTAAGCAATGTAAGAATATGCAGGAGAAATAAATACTTTTTTATTATTTATTTATTTTATTTTATTTATGTATGTATATAATTGGTGATGTTGGGTAATATTAAAATTTTTTTCAAATTTTTCATCAGCTGTTTGTTTGAATGGGGCTCATCAGGAATAGGCAGGTAATGTTAATAGAGCACATAAACAATATAATATTGACACAATATTTATGACAAAATCGTGAGCAGAATTATAATTATTATAATTATTTGGAGTCTGTACTGTCCTACTGCAATGCAAAGGCCTCCCTTTCTTCAGAATGAGATAATATAATAATGAGCAAAATTAGATAGGATTTTATTGAACAAAGTCATAGCCTAAAGTATTAGCAAGCTGAAGGAGCTGAAAGAACTGACGGCCGTTAGCACATAAAGGTTCTCAAGTGGAGACCACGCACAGGAAAGCACCGCACCGAATTAAAGTTGCTGGGAGTCAGAAGTCGCTCTAAAAATTTATGGGGGGAGCTATATTCAGGAGTAGATGTCTATTGGACAATAGACTAAGCATGTGATGCCGGATAATGGTGTTGGGCATTACCTGCTACACATTGTCGTTAAAATATTACTCGTTTAGAACCACTTTAATGAATGGAATATTCAATTGCTGAGAAATCAATTACGTACATCACCACAATGTTAATGTATGAAGCACGTAGAAACGCCTGGTCAAAGGTCCTCAATATCCACTCACCCTGAATAATTTTAACTATGTCATAATGACAGAAACCTTCGAATGGGCCTCATCATAATCGATGGAAGAAAGCGATTTTGTCGTATCTCAAAATATCTAATTGTACACCAGAGCCAAAAAACTATTTAAAAAAATCATAACTCGTACATTAATAAAGATAGAACGTTGAAATTTGGAAAATATTTTTATCAATCTAAGTTTTATTTGATACAGTTAATTGGAATGTCCTAAAGTTACTGCTTCATTGATTTTTAATTAGTTACAGCAATTGATGTTTCAATATCGAACAGCGGCAATTTTTGAGATACGCCATTTCCGCTTTCTGCCGTCGTATGCTTATCAATGAGTCACAGTTTTTGGGTGTTGGTCTAGCATATAATAAATAAATAATGCTAGACAGCGCTATCTAGCTGGCAAATTAAGAAAATCTTGTATGGGAACTATGGGAACCAGATAACTGATAGAATACTAATATACTTTTTTTTTGTAAATACTTACATATAATGTATAGAAAAATACCCAAACTCAGAACAAATATCTGCAGATCCTGCAAACATTTGGCCCGCAGCGGGGATCGAACTCGCACCCGCCTTCGTCACAGCCGGCTATTCGCTCACTGCGCCATGGAGATAATTTGTATATCTATATTTATAGGTTCAGGTTGTAATATGCCAAAACAACAGCTGATAATTGAATTTATTAAACTTTTTCAACAAGGTTTTTAAACATAAAATAAACTTCATTTCAATTTCAATGGGTAGTTGATTTATACTGGTTTCACCTTGTGTTTTTAACATACTAATGTTCTGAGAGCTTAGTGGGGATTAACGGTTTCCATCAAAGTATTGTTCTTTCATGATCATTAATTCAGTCATAGGCAGTCGTCCGCTGAACATAGTTCTGTCCTATAGATTAACAGATCGATATACTCTTTCCATCTAGCGGACGTTCTACGCTGCGCTTTCCAGTGGTGTTCACTTGAGAACATTATGTGCCCCGCCAACTTCATCAATATCGTACTTTAAATCAGCTGTTGTTTTGGCCTCAAATTACGTGTTACCGGCTTCATTGATTTGGGACCTTGGCATTAATATTTCTTATTGTTCCGCAGCGGTTATCGAACCCCCAACCTCTTGCCTCTTATTTAGTTACTCGCCCACCGCTACAGATGACTCGTGATGTTTTAGTAAATTATAGTTATCAAAACTTTTGACAGACAATTTCCACTGGCCGGTTTTGGCATCCTTGCTCAGGTAGTTTTGGATCTCAACATTGTATTAATTCGTTCAGATAATTATCTCGTCTATATCAGTTTCGTCTAGACTGAAGATCGCTGATTGTCTTATTTTCCTTGAAATGTTCAAAGGCACCTTTGCAAGCCAGTTGTACGAGGCATGCCTTTTAAGTTCTGTCGTTTCCATATTTTCCGGCAATTTTGAATTTGGAACTGTTCTATATTCGAATGTGTTTACATTTTGAATCTCAAAACAGTTGAAAGTATTAGGATTAATGCTATTGTTTAGTCACAGTTTCGATTTGAATCTGTCAGGTCACGTACGAAAATGAATCTTTCTAAGGAAAATGTTCTTGCAATAATTTTCTACAACTTTAGAAGAGGCCTGACACGGCTTCAGTGTTTAGAAGAGCTAACATCTGTGTTCAGTGATGTAGCCCCATGTCTGCGGACTGTCGAACGCTGGTATTTAGAATTCCAGCGTGGACATACTAGTGTTAGTGACAGATTTCGCGAAGGACGCCCAAAATCCGCCTTCACTGAAGATAACATCATTGCTGTGAGACAACTAATTCTCGAAGATCGTCATGTGACGTATCGAGAGATAGAGGCTCTATTAGGCATCTCAGGGACAACCATTCAGAAGATCTTGCATGAAGCGCTTGGTGTGAGAAAGCTAGTTTGCCGTTGGATACCGCATCTGCTTTCCGACGATCACAAGGCGGCCCGCGTCAGATGGTGTAAGAAAACTCTGCAAAGGTTCAACCGAGGGGAGTCAAATCACGTCTACGACATCATAAGTGGTGACGAATCTTGGATCTATGCCTACGATCCTGATACCAAACAACAATCTACAGTCTGGGTCTTTCAAGACGAGCCAAAGCCGACTAAAGTTGTTCGTTCTCGAAGCACTTCAAAGAAGATGGTGGCCACGTTCGTTGGAAAAACCGGCCATGTTGCGACTATTGCACTTGAAGATCGTAGAACGGTTAACGCAGAGTGGTATACTACAGTTTGTTTACCACAAGTCATCGCCGAACTTCGAAAATCTAACTCAAAGCGACGCATCATCCTGCACCACGACAACGCAAGCTCACACAGCGCTCGTCAAACGATTGAGTATTTGAAGCAGGAAAAAGTAGAAATTCTTGACCATCCTCCATACAGTCCTGACCTAAGCCCTAACGATTTCTTTACATTTCCTAAAATTAAGAAAAGTCTTCGTGGTCAAAGGTTCCAGTCCGGTGAAGAAGCAGTCGACGCTTTCAAGACAGCCATTTTGAACACCCCACTTTAGAGTGGAATAAATGTTATAATAACTGGTTTGAGCGAATGGAAAAGTGTTTTAAGCTACGTTGTGAATACTTTGAAAAACAATAAAAAGTACTATAAGGTTCTAGATGTGTTTTTTTCTTCAAACGACAAAACTTAAAAGGCATGCCTCGTATATGTTAATGTGCGTTTTCCGAAGTAGGTGACGTGGAAAACCAACTCTGTTCGTTACATTCTATTGACACTTGAGCTGAACACAGCTATACTGTCTAAGCTCTAAGGATCGAATATCTACATAAATTATCAACATAGTTGAAACTTATAAACTGGTTTCTCAAATGGCCGCGGGGCTTCTTTTGTGAAACGGATTATACTTATTTCTTTGTCATCATCATCACATCAGCCATGAGACGTGTATTGCTGAACATCCAGATCATTTTTGTCATGTATTTGGTTATTTCTCGGTCACCCTGCTCTATTACGGCTTCTAGCTTAAGTTATTTTGAATTACGAATTTACGATCTAAATATGAAGCCAGCCCTATTACATTAAAAATCTTAGGCATCACATCAACTTTCCGATTTGTCAAACGCATCGAAAATGAAACTTCAACCCATCGAGGATCACGCCAAAATATTTATGTACAGTTGTGATGCCTGACCAACCTATTAGGTTCTGTTTTACCTAGGGTGTGTTTTAATTAAACAGTATTATTATAACCTCTTGTCGCGATTCACCATCCTTTCGGTCTAGTTACAGGGTTACAGGTCGAGGTAAGGAATAAGTGTGGTGAAAGGGTTCACTACAGTGATTAAATATAGCTCCAAATAAATTCATTCCGTGACGCATTGGGTACATGGGCACATGAGATCATTTCTATTGCGCTAACTGATCTACTTTGATTCACTATAAGGTATTCAATTGGCAATGTAACAGCTGTTCCTGGCTTAACCCATGATGCAAAGAGAGGTGTTATAAATGTCAAGCCTTTGGGTGTCTGTAATTCTGTATACGATCGTAGATTCTTAAACGGATGAACGATTTCATTTAATTTTTTAATTGAAAGTTGGTGTTTGCATGTTGGTTCTTAGTTATATAAAACTTTTCACGTGTATGTTTCAGGTTTAAGGGCGCAGTATAATTGGTTGGGGAAAAAGTCTTTTCGCATTATAGTATGTATGAACTTGTTATAAAATCTCTTTGGCTATACTATTTGTATCTGGCTGGTTTTGGTATCATTCAAAGTTTAAATTTTAAAGAAGATAATTCCAAATTCAAATTAGTAAAATGTGTGATTTTTATTTGTTTTTCGTACTGTAAAGATGAGTGAATCTAATGAAGAAATTCGATACATTTTAAAATTTTACTACAAAAAAATTAAAAAAGGACAGCAAGCCGCGAAAAAAATTTGCGATGTTTATGGACCTAGTGCAGTGTCTGTGAGAGTAGCACAAATTTGGTTTAGCGTTTTCAATCCGGAAATTTTGATGTCAAAGATGCACGTCGCTCTGGTCGCCCTATTACGGATAAAATTGATGCCATTTTGAAAAAGTGGAGCAAGATCGGCATATCAGTAGTTACGACGTAGCTGAAGAACTGGGAATTGACCACAAAACAGTTTTGGCGCATTTGAAAAAAACTGGGTACACAAAAAAGCTCGATATTTGGGTACCCCACGAGCTCTCTGAAAGAAACCTAATGAACCGTGTACTCATTTGTGATTCTTTATTACGACGTAATGAAACCGAACCATTTTTGAAAAAGCTGATAACTGGTGATGAAAAGTGGATCACGTACGACAAGAACGTGTGAAAAAGGTCGTGGTCAAAGGCCGGTCAGGCTTCACAGACTGGCGAAACCCGGGTTAACTCGCAACAAGGTGATACTGTGTGTGTGGTGGGATTGGAAGGGCATTATTCATTATGAGTTGTTACCACCAGGCAGGACCATCGATTCTGAACTCTACTGCGAACAACTGATGAGATTAAAGCAAGAAGTTGAGAGAAAGCGGCCGGAATTAATCAACAGAAGGGGTGTGGTTTTTCATCATGATAACGCTAGACCTCACACATATTTAGCCACTCAGCAAAAATTAAGAGAGTTTGGCTGGGAGGTGTTAATGCATCCGCCGTGTAGTCCTGACCTTGCACCTTCAGATTTCCACCTGTTTCGGTCTCTTCAGAATTCTTTAGACAGTGTCAGGTTAACATCACGAGAGGACTGCCAAAACCACTTGTCGCGGTATTTTGATCAGAAGCCCCAAAATTTCTATAGCAATGGGATCATATCCCTACCTACAAGATGGCAAAAAGTTATCGAACAAAATGGTACCTACATACTTTAGTTAAATGTAAATAAATTATATTAAAAAATGTTTTGAATTTTCTTAAAAAATGCGAAGAAACTTTTTCCCCAATATTATGCTAAATAAGCCAATTGGTATTATGATTGGTATAGGCATTGGTAGATAATCGATCAAGTGGGCAATGGGCCCTGCCATCAACGCATTTCATAATGTATATGCTCAATATGTATTAACTAATTCAACTCAGTGTTTATATTTGTTACATATTGACATACATAGCAATTTAATATCTAAATTAGTTATATAATAAGTTATTTGACTATGCCCATCTACAGCAGCTATAATCTTGAGTAGGTACTTATTAATCAGTATATGTCTATTATGATGCTTATCTGTTTCTAGCACCTCTAAAATGATGGTGCAATGAGCTACTAGGTAGATAAAGCCTATGTCATTATTTAAGTATTGATGTAACCAAGTGTTTTATTGTGTTGTTGGTTTGACTAAATGAGTAGGTATGAGTATAAAAAAGTTGGTGGAATTTGGGTTAGGTTTGGGTCATTAGGTGTAGGCTGCACAAGATCGGTCCCTCTAGCAATCGTAAGAAGATTCTTAGGAAAAATCAGTTATTAGCACCTAAAATCAATTGTTATTACTACTCATGTAACTCCAATAAAAGTGTAGCTGAAGTTCCCTGACCTCTTTCTCTAATGTAAATAAACAAGATTCTATATTTGTGTTGTACTATAGATACTATTCTTTAAGTATAGTGCAGTACCTATGCCAAGATTGGCTAACTTTGATGTGTGCCAAATACTCCCTTGTGCAAGCAAGTAAGGAATTTTCTTTGTTTCGACATCAATTCATTCTTGGCTTACCTACTAAATAAGTTTCCAGATATTGCGTGAATTGGAATAAATAATCAAAAACTGCTTTATAATATTATGATATCATTGATTTTTCAAAGTTTAAAATTCCCTGAACCTTTGGACCGGCTACTCTAATTTCTACCAAACATTTCAAAAAGGAACGATACCGCAGACAGACATAAACGAAGTAATCAAATAATATTGTAATACTTATATAGACTAGTGGTTCGCATCGAACTGAAATATCGCGAGTCTCCCAAAAAAACAAAAAAACAAAAATTCGTAATCTTTGACTATCAAAACGAAATGCATAACCTAACTACTTGACCTACACCTACAGTTTCATTCAAATAACAGGTAACGGGAGTTCATGTTAATTGGTTAATCATTTTTGGGGTAGAAATTGCAGTTATGCTGAATTTTAGACTTTTGCCTATATTTGTGTTATTAAAGCTACACGCATACCAAATTTCAGCAATTTGGGGTCACTGGTGTACCCTGTGAATTTTGTCAAAGTTCAGTTTATATGATGGTTAATAAGTTAAAAACTAGATTTAATTTAAAAATAAAAACGGGGTCGAAATGTTCTCACGTACTTTTATTAGACGTGCCATTTACCGGATAGTCCTATTTTGGGGGTTTTCACCCCTCTTAAACCTCAATATCTCAACAACCCCCCCAACATTTTTAGCTCATTGAGACATACCAAAATTGCGCCATCATTACCTACCTATATACCAAATTTCACGATGATCGGATAAAGGCTTCGAAAGTTATCCTCGAACAAACAAACAAACAAACAAACATACATACATACATACAACGCCGATTTGCCCAAGTCGATTTGGAGATCTCGTTTCGCTCGATCAAAAATGCGTATAACATGGCCTTATGTTGTTCGCTTTCCTATCTATAGAGTATCGATAGGGTATTTCAATTGATCTCTTCCGTAGTAGACGGACGACATCATCGTAAGATTCTTTCTCAAAAGACAAAATTCATTTATTCGTTAAAATCACAAGGATCACTTTGAATAGTCTTTACTGCCTGTTCCACCGCGACGAAGCCAGGAAAGAAAAGTGAGAAGCAACTCTGGTTGTTCTTTTTAATGATCACTACAAAATAATAGGTACAATAAAGAAAATAAGTTACGTCTAAATTTTAACACTTTTACTGCTACGCTCTGCCTCATTCGTCGATCAACCTCAAAATGTTCTAGAATCTCGTCTTTGGTGTCAATAACCAGCCCCGTCTAGGTCCACGTGTGAATTTAAAATTATCACTAGACGTTCACACTTCCTTTTACTTTATTTTCGCTAGAGCTGTTGTTATTCTATATGCTCCGATTACTCGCTCGGTAGGTGATTATGGCGGAAACAACTAGTATAGGGCTTTGAATCTGGCGAATAAAATCGCCTTAATGTTTGAAGCACTCTTAGAACAATGTGTGTGTAATGGTAATCTGAATAAGTGTGAAATACTTCTCTTTTCTTTCCTTCTCTTAAAAAATCTCTATAGAAAATAAATCCAAATTTACGACCGCAACTTATAACTTACGTATTATTCAATAAATACTATAAATGAGATCGTGAAACTTTGAGCTATTGATATTTATAAGACGCAAATATGTTAGATTTTACACATTAAATAATAGTTTTGTTATACATCATTATTTTATAAAAACATAATTGGCTTTCTCCCTCGCGCCTTGAATTAATCCTTCTCGCACTGCGCGTATTTTCACATAGAGTGTCAAAGATGTTGCACAAGATAGTATGGGCTCATAAACAGTTATTTTCAGCCCTTGGCAAAGTAACAGAATCCTTGAGTCGAGGTTTACTATCAATGAGCACGATTTCGAGTTTCTCTTGTACCGAAAGCGCTAAAGAGAATTTCGTGAGTTAAATGACCATTCGTGAACGACTTATTACGTATTTCGATTTCTCCGTATACTGGAAATTTCACAGACAAACAAAAATCCAGCCTTTTTTTCATGTTATTAGTAGGAAAACAAGCTCACCGCCCACTTGATGGTAAGCGGTCACCCTCTCCTATTTACACCGGCAACACCCGGGGTATTGTCGATGCGTTCCCTATCTTGTAGAAATCGCTGCATTTTTTATGAAGCGTACAATATCGTAGCCTAACGGGAAAACCTTGTTTTGTCTAAAGAGAACAATCCGGGCTTCTCTAAGGTAAAAGTGAATAGGTGTCTTCTAGATCTTTGTGCTCCATCTTAGATTACATCATCTCGCCATCAGGCGAGATTGTGGTAAAACGAAGATCTATTTGTGATAAAAAAAGCTCATCTTCCTCCAATCCCACCGTACTACCAAAGTAGTATTATATCGGGATCATCATCACGTGTAGCTAAGTGTCCCGTCCAAGACATTTGAGCTTCATGTCTCGTTTTCCGACGTCTTGTACTTTTATTGGTATGTGGATCTCTACTATTTGAACACGATTTATGAGCCTGATGCTGAGAATAGTTTTAAAAAAGGCTACCCAACATATGACGTTATCAACTGCTTGGGCACACCAGGACCTAGATTTGACTTGCATGGATGAATCTGGGATTAGTGTTTATCGTTTGAAGTGACACAGTATGCTAACTGATTTCTTGTGACTGAAATAATCGTACTTATCTACGCACATCAAGGTCTGAAGTTCTTGTTCGTTTTACACGCTATATCTAATTGAGTTCGAGATTCAATTTGCTAATATATGTACAATTTGAACCAACAGAGAATAAAATATATATCTACATAATTTTTGGAAGTCTGTTTGAAACTGATGACAGATACCAAGTCAGGCCTCAGATCTAAACGCCAATAAAATCTAGTCAACTTCATATTTTGATCTAATCTTGTTGCTTATCAACTCAACACCTATATAGATTAAAAAGCGTCCGAAAGCTAAAATTTTCTGAAGCTAAATTTGCGGATTGGGGTACAAAGTCGTTAAATTAATAAATCATTTAATTCAGGCAAGAATAAAATAGTTACAGGATAGTAAATAACGTATTCTACGGCCTATAAAGATACTTTAGCCTAATAACATATTATAATAAAAACTTCTATTTATTGACTACATAAACACTGCAATTTTAGAGGTGATTTCTCGGTGTTATGTCCTTTCCTGTAATCAAGGTATGTCAGACATATTCTAGAACTATGCACAGCTGTGAATCGAGACTCAAGCGTCGATTTATGAGATTTTTCATTTAAAAACCGGTCAACAGACAATGTGTATATGTATACATAGACAAAATGACAGTCAGACAGTAATGAATGTAATATGAGTTTGGTCCAAATATAACAGCCTAGTTCTTATAAGAATATATTTACGTGCGGCTGCCAGCCAAAATATAATCTAATTTGTTTCTGTATCGAAAATTTCACGATGATGGACATTATCATGATTTCGCCTAATAAGCTTCTAATGAAAATCAATTTGTATCCATTCCAATTCATTATACTTCCTTGATATACCTACATATGGTGATATAGACAGACTACCTAGTCTGGTTTTCCAATTTAAAATAATTTCGGCATTGATTTTAGATTTACTGACGTAAGTACCTAAAATTTTTATTTGTCCTGAAACAGAGATCGATGCTATGTTATGTACGAGTACCTATGCACACCCGTTGGTATGTTTGCCCGCTTCAAGACCCCCATATACGGTACGATCCGTCGTTTCAGACCGATCGAAACGACGAATCGATAGTGTATGGCTCTTTGCGACTCTGTAACCTAATCAAAATTACCGCCACATACGTAAGGAAAAGAAGTTCGTTTTCCATTTTATTGAGCACTTATTGAATTTTTGAACACGTCTTTATCGTTCCGTTTCAAATAAGTAAATGATCGATCCTAACGACCAATCGTTTCGTGTATAAGCGACACTTTTGTAGCGATCGATCGTTACGATTTTCTTCAGATGGATCGAAACGATCGATCGTACCGTATATGAGGGCCTTTAGGCTGGGAATTCACGTCAGATAAGCCCTAAATCGGACGTAAATTCACAGCCTTAGAATGGTTGATCCGATCTTCATGATAAATATTTAGAGTTATAACAAAATTGTCGATTACGAGAGGCGTTTGACAGCGTAGAGCACTGGTCCGTCTTTCAATCTCTCTGTCGCTGTAATATTGACAAGCGTTATGTGGATATCCTCCGGGAGCTCTACTCGGCCGCCACGCTGCAAGTGCGCCTGCACTCCTTGACTAATTTTGTGCCCATTCACGGCAAATCACTGAGTGTCGGGCTACGTATGAACATGTCCAAGATTAAAATCATGACAAACGTCTCCAGGAGAATAACCTAATACCAATGTAGGGAATCAACAACTAAAACTAATTAAGGAGTACGTTTATCTTGAACATTGTTAATCATTTGGCCCGGGATCTCAGGTGAAAGAAATATCCAGGCGAGTACAGTTAGGATGGGATGCCTTTGGCAATCTTGATTCCGTCTTCAGGCTAAAATTCCGCAATGCCTTAATACAAAGGTTTTCAATCAATGTGTCCTGCCTATCCTCACATACGGTGCTAAAACATGGCCGCTCACGAACTTGTTCACAGTATTAGAGTTGCTCAGAGAGCAATGGAGCGTGCCATCTTGGGCATCTCGCTGTTGAACCATATGCCTACCCAACATCGAAATACGACGCAGAACCAAAGTCGTGGATGTGGGTAGAAGGATCAACCAGCTGAAGTGGAGATGGGCTGGACACTTGGCAAGGAGGAAAGACGGAAGATGGACGAGGGCAGCAACCGAGTGGTGGCCGCGAGAAGGGCGCATACCAGTTGGCAGACCACCAGCCAGGTGGTCGGACGACATCGCGTGGGAGAGGGATGCGCTTGGCACAGGACCGGAGAGAGTGGCGTGATAACGTGGAGGCCTATACCCAGCAGTGGATGGATGTGGGCTGAGATCATGATGATAACAAAATTAGAGTTTGATTGTCGTGTGGGGTTTTTGTATAAGTGAGGTAGTTTTAGAGATAAGAAAGACAAAAGTCGTGAAATAAGTGATAGGTTGCAAGTTGCAAGCATATCGAAGTCGGTTCTTAGAAAATTAAAATGTATATGTATACCTAGGTATATCAAGTGCATGCAACTCATGGCAACTTATAAAATGAAGTCATATACCGCTGATGATGTTTATATCTGTGACTGGCTTAAACGGTTATGTCGCTGAAAAGTATATTTGAGAACATTTTGTGAAGTGTTTGAAATGATTAATTAATCTCGCCAAGCTCTATGACTGATTAGTAATAGTTTAAAAAAAACTTAAAAACACTCTTTTGTAGAACACCGAACTATAAAATAGAAAATAATTATCAACAAATTTAAATTAAGAATTGTGTGATCAACAAAAAAATTAGGTATTAATTATATTGTAAAAAAGTGTGGGTTGCTTTTTAAGATATTTTCAAAATGCCTCTACTTTTACCAATATCTGTCAATAAAATATTTCTAACAATTGACATCAAGCACCCCACGCTTTTTTACAATGAAATATATTTTTTTGTTCATCAATGTTGTTAAGAACTATGTGTTAACTATTCTTAATTTAAATTCATTGAACGTTATTTTCTACTTTTTAGTTCGGTTATTTACTAAAGCGTGTTTTTTGGTTTTTACAAACTATTATTTATTAAATTTGGTTGTACTACTGATGCTGAGGCCTTTACACCTATCAATTAAAGATGATTTATACAGCGCTTGGTGGCAAGTTGTAGTTAGCTAGGCGAAGGACTCTGCCGCTGTCTCAAGTACTAACTTGAAAGTATCTGCAGAGGTCCAGAAGAGATTTACTAAGTTGCTACGCTACGGATGTGTGTCAAACCCACCGATAGGATAGCTGCGCTGTTCGAAGCTAGGCAAATGAAGCAAATTGTTGAATTTATTCCTCGCTCACCGCTTAGCTTCCACGCTCTGGGGGCCAATTCACGTAATACAATTTTAAAAACACTGAATGTTGACCTCATGACATGGATTATGAATCTTTACATAGTATAAAATGAAGTCGCTTCCGCTGTCTGTTACCTTAGATCTTTTAAACTACTCAACGGATTTTAATGCAGTTTTCAGCAATAGATAGTGTGATTCAAGAGGAAGGTTAATATGTATAACTAGCTTCCGCCAGCGACTTCGTACATGTTGTTTGTCAACAAAAAGTAGCCTATGTGTTAATCCAGGTTATAATCTACGTAAGTACATACCGATTTGAAAATAACTCTGTCTCTCTGTCTGTTTGTTACCTTTTCACGGTTTAACGGCTTGACCGATTTCGATGGAATTTGGTACCTAGATAGATTATGAATGGACTTGAGACATAGGGATACATTTTACGCGACTGCACAAAAGGAGGGTAATGATTGATTGACAAACCACACGTACGAAGCCGCGGGCGGGTAACATGGTATTGTCAGTTACGTGAATACCGTTTAGGAGATTTAACATAACGAGACTAGATCGATATTCGAATTTTACTATATAAGTTACGGGAATTGGCAATTTTACTATATAAGTTACGGGAATTGGCCCCCTGTTTAAAATAAGCAAGAATGACGCAGTCAATAAGGCCGGCTTGCGCAACGATCGCTAAGGCATCGTTGCGCAAGTTGCCCTAAGTATTTTTGTAACTGCTATACTGTTAAATAAATAAAAGTATGTTAGTAGTTCTAACAGTTCTTTGAGCCGAGGAAACATCAATAATATGACGACAGTGGGTGAATAGCCGGCTGAGACGCAGGAGGTAGCGGGTTCGATTCCCGCCGTGGAACAAATGTTTGCATGACCTACAGATATTTGTTCAGGTTCTGGATGTTTTTCTGTGTATTATAAGTATGTATTTACAAAAAAATGTATATAAGTATTCTATCAGTTATCTGGTTCCCATAATACAAGCTCTGCTTAGTTTGGGGCTAGATAGCGCTGTGTGAAATGTCCAGTAATATTTATTTATTAATTATTTATTTCTCACTGGACCCCGTTTCAAGGGAAAGTTTACAGAAAATTATTATTCGTAGGATTCCATCCAATCCCGTCTGGTTCTGGTTATTTTTTAGACATCCGAAGTTTTTTAAATAATGCCATGTAAAATCAAAATATTACTTAATTCTATTTGCAATAACGTATATCATTTTTGTCATTTAAACAGCAAAATAAAAGCAGTACTTAGTCAATACTAACGGGTGACATTGAAGTGTTCCAATAACGTAAATTAGAATAAGTCCTTCACAAGGATAACAAATATTTAGATTAGGCAGACATGTTTCTGGTATGAAATCACATCCCTGCAAATATATAAAATTGACTGTAGTGTGTTAACTACAATACTTATTTAAAACCTTCACGATTAGATAAAACAATGGCTGGGCTTATTTTAATCTGAATGAAAACAGACTTTAATTAGGCTTTATGTGCTGCAATTCAATGGGTTCAAAGTAAAATGTACCTAATAAATAAATTTGACGACCTCCGTGGCGCAGTGGGCGAATAGCCAGCTGAGACGCAGGAGGTAGCGGGTTCGATTCCCGCCGCGGAACAAATGTTTGCATGATCTACAGATATTTGTTCCGTGTCTGGGTGTTTTTCTATATGTTATAAGTATGTATTTACAAAAAATAAGGTATATAAGTATTCTATCAGTTATCTGGTTCCCATAGTACAAGCTCTGCTTAGTTTAGTAGGTAGCGCTGTGTGAAATGTCTATGGGTATTTACCATACCCATAGCAGGATATATTTTATAGTCAATATTAATTTATTCATTAAAATCACAAGGATCACTTTGAAACATCAATTTACCGCCAGTTCCTCCGCAATCAAGCCAGAAAAGAATCGGGCAATAAAAAGGCTGGTTATTCTTTTTAACGATCCTTGATACGTACGTACGTTCCTTCCTTGTACATCGTTTGTATCGATGTAACAATAAGAATAATACAAAATAAAAACGAAATACGTACCTGATATAAATCATTATAAATCAAAATAAAATAAAATGTGTACTGATATTGCAAAATTGAGATACTATCAGATGTCGAGAGCCTGAGCGACATCGGGCCACGGGATTTTCTCATTAATATATGTAGTTATATGTAATAAGCTTTCTTTTTAAGATTGCTTGCATTTTGTTTGCGAAGTATTTAATAAATTATTAATAGCAGGTTAAGTTCATGTTGAATGTCAACGTAATTTTTTTTTGACTAAACCTTATTAAATTATTGCTACTAAAAAACAAAATGTGTCGCATTGGGGTTAAACGTCACAGAATCGTCATAAATTGTTCCTGTAATTGCAAAACTTTATTCCAAAACGAACAAAGAGTTTAGCCAAAGTCCCGTGTCCTCGATCCTCATTCAATATCAACTTCAACTTGAATAAGGTCAGCAGATTAAAACTTTATTACTTTAAAACTAGTTTATGTCGATGGCTTTGTTTAAAGCGTAGTTATAACATCCTCCTAATCAGAGATTATCAGGATGTATGACAACTAGACCTGGAAAAATACTTGCGTATCATGCAAAAATTTGTCAATTTAAACGATGTGACCTTAATTATGGGAGAGGCCACTGACTTCTGTAACACAGATCTTTGTACCTAGTTCAGATATCAGAAACTTTATAGATCGTCTGTTACAAAGTGTTTTTGAGTCAATAAAAATATTATTATTTATTTTATTTTCTTTATTATTTCTATTTCTTGTCCTTATCCTACATTATCTGTTGAGAATACCTTTTCGCTTTTTCTTTTGTCTGCCGTTATATCAGCAACAACTTCTTTATCATTATTATAATTACGGGATTTATCACGTACCGTTTAATATCGTTGTTTCGACCGACAATGTTTCGGTCCAATTCATGAACCTTCATCACTTATTTCCCGTTTTAATTATCCATCCAACGTTTTTCACGACTCAGCAAAATCGATCATTTCATTTCAACATTTACGTGTACATCTAAACTAAAGCGTACACTTGCCTATACTAAAACACATCAAAATTTCGTCAAGGTCAGCTATAATGGAGTATACAAACTCCCAAACATACACAAAACTTTTTTTATATATAATTTTTGCAACAACCCGTCTATAATCTTAATAGAATAGTGTGAAATCGTATTCAGTGATGAAACGCCAGAGCCTTGAAACTTGGGCCTCGAACTTAATCAGCATCAAATTAATACAGTGTGTGTGACTTCTTGTGTTTAAACTACCTAACACCAAGGCAACTGGTATTCCAATTCTCCTAATTTGAACTCCCAACAACTTTTGCTCCCATTATTTTTCTAATACATATATAAAAATCTCGTGTCACGGTTTTAGTGATCGCACTCCGAAACGGGTCGACCGATTTTAATGTTTTTTTATTTTGAATATTTGGTAAGTATGAGAGAAGGTTATAAAGTATTTTTCATCCTTCTACCCCCATCCCCCATTTTTTAATCGCGATTTTAGTATTTTTGTATGAACAATATCCATAAAATTTAACCGTCGTTCACTGACGTGAAGATTTACATGAAGTGTCGCGTCACTTTAACTGTGTTTTATGTGGTTTTTATCCCGAAGTTCTCACGGGAACGGGAAATTTTATGAGTGCGATGCTGCGGGCGGGTCAGCTAGTAATCTGTGCTAGTACTAGTTATCAGCATCTTTTCAGATACGTCAAACATTGCATTCACGTTGCGGGATTAGTTCTTGATTTTTACCAATAATTTGGTGTTTTCGTTTTTTGCAGCGGTTAAAGAGTAGTGAAATAACAGTCACCTTAGACTCATTTTTACCCGACTACGGCAAAGTCAAAAGGAAGGGTTATGTTTTTAGCAGTCTATGTATATATGTATTTACCTATGTTCCACCGTTGCGCTTAAACTACTCATTCGTAGCCTTATTACGTAAGACAATTGCTTTCGCGTCGCTATCGCTGGATAGGCCGTCCTTTTCACACCAACAGTGCGTATCTTACGTATACATATAAGGGACGGCCTATCCAGCGATATCGACGCGAAAGCAATTGACTTAGATTAGATTAGATGATTCTTTATTGCACACCACAAAACAAATACATATAAAAAACAACCACGTAAATCTATGGATAGAATTGGCGATCTTATCGCTAAATAGCGATCTCTACCAGACAACCTTTGGATGGAATGGACTGTGTGGACATTACCTGGGGTGTAATGGTGTACCTAGCATACTACATACAGGGTTACAGGAAAAATCGTGCTAGATCCGTTAAGGGCGTGGAGTACCCATCATTTCTGACTTATTTCACTATGAAACACCCTACCCTAAACTTAACCCTTTTCGAGATATTCGACTTTTAATTTTTTTATTGAAAATTGCCGATTTTTAGGCTACTAAATTTATTTTTGTTTATTTTGTGTATCTTATTATTATTATTATTGCATTTTACATGTGTAATAAGATGCTTTAGGACGTCTATCATTAAAATAGTGCATAAGTTAATTGAATAGACCGTAGTAGACAAGTGAAAGTTAAGAAATAAAAAAAAATATTAGAAAGTTTATTTTTCTCTAAGGGATATCTACAAAAAATATTATGGCAATTGTTCGGCAGATGTTTTTTTAAAATATCTACGTTTCATCAGCTATCTAACGAGGTATAATAATCTAGGGTTTTATTCAAATGCATTGAAAAAAATTTAGTTTTATAGGCGACAGTGGAGAAGAAAATTTATACTTAGCCCTAAAAAGTAAAATAAAATAATAGGTAAGCATGAAATGTCATTTATTAAAGATTTTCACACAACTTTTTCTTATTCTACAGTTCATGTTCAACATGGCCGCCTCTATTTCTGATACATTGTCGCATCCTTCTACGGAGACCAGTCTTTACTACTCCAGTGGTTAACGTGGTCCTCATTTTATTGGCTGCATCCACAATCCTTTCTCGTAAGTCTTCCACAGACGAAACTGGATTCGGCTCGCTGTACACAAGACTTTTCATGCACCCCCACACGTGAAAATCCATGGGGGTTAGGTCCGGACTTCTTGCTGGCCATGGCAACGGTCCACCTCGTCCTATCCATTTGTTTGGATAATTTGTGTCCAGCCAGTCTCGGACACTTCTCCTGAAATGGGCAGGGCAGCCATCGTGTTGGAACCACATGTCCCTGATCAGGTTGAGTGGCAGATCATCCAGCAAATCACTTAAGTCTGCTCTCAGGAAATCCAACCCAACCCATCCAACCCGTCCCAACTACTTTTTTTCCACGAAATGTAATGCAAACCCTAGATTGTTATACCTCGTTAGATAGCTGATGAAACGTAGATATTTTAAAAAACATCTGCCGAACCATTGCCAAAATATTTTTTTTAGATATCTCTTAGAGAAAAATAAACTTTCTAATATTTTTTTTTATTTCTTAACTTTCACTTGTCTACTACGGTCTATTCAATTAACTTATGCACTATTTTAATGATTGACGTCCTAAAGCATCTTATTACACATGTAAAAATGCAATAATAATAATAATAAGATACACAAAATAAACAAAAGTAAATTTAGTAGCCTAAAAATCGGCAATTTTCAATAAAAAAATTAAAAGTCGAATATCTCGAAAAGGGTTAAGTTTAGGGTAGGGTGTTTCATAGTGAAATAAGTCAGAAATGATGGGTACTCCACGCCCTTAACGGATCTAGCACGATTTTTCCTGTAACCCTGTATACATACATACTAATACTGATGGTTTAAAAATAAAAAATAAAAAATTTACATAAATGAAAATTACATGAATGAACCTAAATAATAACTACTCATTACAATTTATATATATGTACATACTTAGTATTTAAGAAACATATTAAGAATTATATTATTTATTTAAGAAACAGACGTATTTATTGACTACGGAAGCCTACATTGTGCCTACATTGTCCATTGTGTTGGTGCCGGGCTAGGCCGAGCGAGCAATGACGAAACGCCCATTGATGGGATACCCAAATAGTTCGGAAAAAATAATATAAACTTTATTTATATTCTCTATTCCTGTCTGAAAGCTTCCTTCAGTTAAGTTTTTACGTTCCATTTCACTCAAGTTATATACTCGTAGTAATCAAATAGAAACAAATAAACCCTATATAAATGTTCAGAAAAATGGCAAGAAGGGAAGTTATTTTCAATTTCAGTTTTTGGATGCAATTACTCGTGGTGACGACGGCTCAAGCACCCACTGCCCCACATGTTTCGACCAACTAAGAATTAGCCTACACACCATTGCATTGCACCCATCATCCTGAGAGTACTACTCGTGTGCCTGTGATTTCACCGGCAGTGGTAGTACCTGCAATACGTAATAAGGATTTTGATGCACCTATGAGGTGTCGATTCGAGCGGATATCCGCTCTAGCTGATTTCTTTAGGTGAATCATATTTTTTTATAAAACTCTGACAGATAATGGAATCTCTTTTTTTTACGATGGGAAAATGCTTTACGCATGAACTCCAACCCGGGGAGAGCTGAAGGGGTCTGTCGTACTCTCCGTCGGCTATCAACCAGCGGCATACCGACTAAAAACCCACCGATATTCCTTCATTCACCTCAGTGCCAGTGCATCATCAAACCGCCCATCGGATGAGCGGGTCGATGCTGCACTAGCACCTGACAAGGTCACGGGGTCCCGGTTGGATTCAACCGCGGCCCTGTCGGTTAATGTCCGCTCTAGCGGACCCCTCTGTCCTCCTCCTGGGAAGGAGAGGAATGTCCTGGATATGGAAGACATTCCTCACCGTAGGAGGCCTGTGCGATGCTAGGTCGGAGCTCCCCGCACCCGAACCCTGCTGGCCCCCATCGAGCTGAAGAAGGCGAAGAAACTGTCTACGCCTCCTTCCGGTCCTTCGTCTGCGGAGCGGCTCAGCGAGAGGATAATGATAAAGATAATGGAACCTCTGCAGCAACTTCCACCTTATTTAGCTTACCTACCTTAATCCACGGTTGAAGAACTAAATTAAAAGCAAACTTATAATTCCTCAAATAATTTTCAATATTCCAAAAATCAATTGATCACATACATTAATAAATTAATCAGCCGTTTTAAAATAAACTACAAGAATAACTGGTACACAAAACTAACCAGTATAGTTTTGTAGACAGGTTGACATTCGCTTAAAATTCGTAATTTAAATTTTGCATAATCAGATGTTTTTTATCGATCGATCTTTCCAGAAGCTGCAGTTTTAGTAAAAAATGTTTGGGATGGATATTTTGGTAATATACTGATAGTCTAAAGACTAAGATCACAGTCGGTTCTTGTTTTAAGATAATTATTGATTAAAACGGGTATTTATCGCGTATTTATTTGTTATCCCGACGTTTCGGCTGTGTTGCAACAAGCGTGGTCACGGGTTGACTGGAGTACTTGGAGCTACCGTCGAGAAGCGCGGGAAGCTGCAGCAACTACCCTCACTTGGTCTTCAGAATTAGAAATGTCCTCGTTCATATTACGACACACTACACTAACGGTATCTACGCACTGCGACGACCGATCACGACGCGCACATCTAGCAATCACTGGGTTGTTTTAAGATCACTATCAAATCACTTGAATGAATTAAAATTAGATATACCATTTAATACATCATTAAATCGAATCAAAGGGAAGGTAATATCTACCAAGAAACAAGTTGGCAACAGCTTAGTTATGCTTATGGTTTTGAGATAATTAGTGAATTGGATAGTAACGAATATTTTTTTTTAACCAGGAACTACAAACAATAGTACCATTGGAAACGCTTTGTAACACGCGCGTGAAATCGTAACGTGAGGCAACGAATTCATAATTATCTGAATGTGTGATGGTTTGTTCGGGTAACATTTTATCAAATTTGATACCAGTTACAATAGTTACATGTACTGATTTTGATTTGGTTATCTCATGTCGCGCTGAAGAATACTATTAAGTAATAAATAAATAAAAAAAGAAACAACGAAAGGCTAAAATTGGTATCAGCGATACAATCTAGGGCAGGCTCTATTTAAAAGAACAAATGAAGACGGTTGCGTACCTAACCTAATTGACGATCTCTGGCGCAGTAGGCGAAAAACTGGCTGAGACACAAGAGGTAGCGGGTTCGATTCCCGCTGCGCGACAAATCTTTGCATGGTCTACAGATATTTGTTCCGGGTTTGGGTATTTTTCTATATTTTTTTTTGTTTTTACTAATAAAAAAACGATATGAGTATCAGTTATCTGGTTCTCATAGTACAAGCTTTGTTTTGTTTGGGGCTAGATAGCGCTGTGTGAAATGTCCACCATTATATAAGAAAAACCAAAACGGAAATTAGCATTGTCTTCCAGACAATTAACTACTTATTCCCAGTAAACCTGTTTTTTATGCTCGGTTCGATTTTAGGGTGAAAAAGATTTATTTGGGCCATGATTAAGATTTTCCATATTGAACTTGAACTTCCCTCAATATACAAGTTATTAATACACGGGGTGTCTGAACATCTGCTCTTTGTAAAACTTTTTCCTATAAGTTTCGGCGAAACTTTCGTAATTCGACGAGGGAGGCTTCAAGCACGATACACATACTAAGCAGAATAGAAAGAGGCAAGAGACACTAGAAAATAGGGAATACAAACCCATACCGCGCAAAACCCGGGTTAACACGCAGAAGTTGATACTAAATCATTAGACTAATCTGTCTGTATCAGAAATGAGGAGATTCATAGACAAACCAAGCACATAGGATTACCAAGCCGAAGTGGCATTGGGCAGAAAGGTTATCGAGTGGAGACCATGCTCTGGAAAGCGCAGCGTGGAACGGCCCTCCATTAGATGGAAAGACGACCTGATAAAGGTTGCTGGGAGCTGTTGGGTGCAGCACAAGAGCAGACGCTCTGGAAATCTTTGGGGGAGGCCTATGTTCAGCAGAGGACGTCCTGTAGCTTATATGATGAAGCTGAGAGGGTAGTGAAGATGCTGGGCAAGAGATTTAACTTTAAAAATCTGTCCTAAGCACTAAAGCGGTTGAGTCCTAGCTAATGATGCAAATTACCACCAGGCACTGTACAAATCATCTACGAATGATAGATGAACAGGCCTCTGTATGTTTAAATATTTTCAGGTAATATATAATTCGAAAAACAAGGACTGCATGCATGAAAAATGATATTTCTTTCAACTAATCTAAAACAGTAACCAAACAAATATAAAAAAATAAACTCCCGACTTATAAATAAACCCGTAATTGTTTATACTACAGCTGAGGTCCCTTCACCAAAAAGGAAAAGTGCTGTTAATCTTCGGATTGGCTGACCTGATCTTCATCACAACTGCATACCTAAAAACTTGTAATGAATTCAAAATTAATGTATAATTTTTGTTATTAATTATGCACACTTGTATGCTGATCATGGCTGTACCTAGATAATCTATTACCAACGACTATATCCTATATATCGCAAAGAAATTAATCTTTATCTTTAACCCCAGGTTTTTTTCGCGTAGTAACCGCATGCGAATCGGAAGCTACAGACAGACAGAGATAGGCGTCAATCTTATCACACCCCGTCTGGAGTAAAAAAGAACGTCGTTCAACGAACCTACTGCATGTGTATATATAGTGATGCTAGTCGATGAGGGTAATATTGTTTGCGAAGGTAAAGGGGACGAGAGCTCGCATGGAATTTGTTTATGAGGTGTCTCTAATAAATTGAATCAAGATACACTTGTTGCGAATAAATAAAGAACCAGACAAGAGCTTCTTTTATACTACCAGGAGATGGAACAAACATTTGGCCCACCTGATATTAAGTGGTAATCATTGCCTATAGAAAAGTATTGTCTCGTGGGTCACGCACCTTAGAAACGTACCCTACGATGCACTGTCCTGCGTCCAACTTGAGGCATACATGTGTAAAGGCATGAGCCTGTAATTTCACCGGAAACCATACCCTTCATACCGAAACACAGCAATGCTGCTTGGATGCAGAAATAAGGATGGTGGTAGTTCTTCCCCGGGCGAGCCCTTTCACAAGGAATTCTACTATTCTTAGTATCATATTGTACATACTTGAAAAAGAGAAAAAATACGCACGATTATATTGATCGCCATGATGAACATCCTAGGATCCCTTACACAGTAAGCATACCCGTAAAGTCATCCCACATAAAGTAGGTAGAGTTAAGTCTAAAAATTGCCTTCGATGCATGCCCATTGCTCAGTTTTTGCATGGTAGTTAGCATTCATTTGACGGGCATAATTATGATTTATTTAATACTAGCTTCCGCCAGCGGCTTCGCGCGCAGTGTTTGTCAACAAAAAGTAGTCTATGTTTGAATCCAGGTCATAATCTATCAACACACCAAATTTCATCTAAATTGATTTAGCCATTACGACGTGATTATGTAACAAAGAAATAAACAAACATCCAAACTTTCACATCACACTAATATTATAAATGCGAAAGTTTGGATGTTTGTTACTCAATCGCGCCGTAACGGCTGAACCGATATCTATAAAATTTTGTATATACGTAGATTATAACCTGGATCACCACATCGGCTACCTTTCATCAAATAAATCAGTTCCCATGGGATAAAAATGAGGTGTCAAGTTGCAATAGCGAGTTTAGCTTTGTTTCTGGGTTACCTACACATTTAGTAGTGTAACGCGTACGAAGTCGCGGGCAACAGTTAGTTTATAATATTAGTGTGTTTGGAAACAAGCAAGTACCTAATCAGAACATTGTATATTATACGAACATATAGAACATAGGACCAAGGGAACGCGAGTAATCGCTAAAACTTATACCAATATTCGAAATCGCTTCTAAGCGATAGGACCGCCCATTGTACTTGTTGCTTTGTGAATTTTTATTTTTATGTTTATTTCTTTTGTGGTGTACAATAAAGCATTATCATTCATTCATTCAATATTTTGAACAAAAGTGTACACAGCTAAGCCTATTCGAAAATTCAAGCAACTGAAATTCGATTTTAAATTTAACTTTCTTCGTTAATTTTTTTGCGCAAATTACTTTTTAGACTTGGGACGCGAAATCTACTCTTAAAGAACCACTAGTGTTAGTTTGGTTTTACCTGTACGATGGAAGATTTAAACACTTCTGCTGACGCCATCAATGTAGCCAAGTACATTACCTACATATCTAACAAAATATGAGTACAACTATTGACACGCTACAAAATTGATTTTTTTTTAAAACACTAACTTGGCCCATAGGCAAGAGTTAGACACATTCACGAATCAGTTCTTAATAGTTGCATAAACAATCAGAATTAGATCTCATTATCCAAAACTTAATTCAATGAAACCAAACACGCAAAACAATTATGATAATCTTGTAAGAGCCCCTAAAGCTGTCTAATTGTTGCTATTGTTTATATAAGATGCCACAATGTCATGCAAATCATCTTTAATACAGATACTAAATCAGCGTACAATAACAGTATGTCATTTAATGTAATATACTACCAGTAATTGCTTAGTTTCACACGAGAATATTCAGTTAACATTTTAATTAATTTCGTTATGTTAATAACTGGTTAGGTTAGGTACTTAGTAATATTTATTGTTCAATAGTAGGTAATCGTATTTTTTGTATCTCATTCAGCTTCTCAGATTTTTACTCATTTTATTAAAGTATTTGCATATTGTTTCATAATTTTTTAGATACATAAACTGACTAAACATGCTTTGTTGTCGATACGCAGATTGGTCAGTCTGATAGCATCAATTTAACATCCTAATATTTAAATATCCATAATCTTTGCTTTAACATCGCCTACTGCATATATTTACAATCATATCATTCAAAACACAAATTCGAGGTTGTCAAACCACCTTTGTTCTACAATATAAATCTACATAATTTATAACAAAGGTTATCGCGAAGTTTGTCTATTAACAATTCCGAATCGGCCAGGAAGTGGGCCGGCCCTAATATAGTCGGAGACTCGTGCGCACAGCGCAATACAAGCCAGTTTTTTTACGATAGGCCCCCGAAACGAGTAAGCGGAATATTTCGCGTTCTTGTGTGACATCATGAGCCAGTGACCCACCGAGGCCGCGACTTCTATGTCTACACAGCGTGCTACGGAACAAAAACATAATATTAAAGTTTTTATTGACCTAATAAAGATGCATTTTATTATTGAATACATAGTTTTTTGATTTATTTTATAACTAGGTTTAAGTATTATCTCTAATAAAGAAAACCATAAAATGCAAAAGGCAACATATGCTTCTACTCCAGGAAAGAAGAAAGATATTGGACATTTCAATATTGGTAAAAATTGCACAGTCTCTCATTGTTTCCCCTCACCTTCTTTCCATGATACGGTTACGAGTCCCAACAAGAACCGTAAGAATACCTTTTCTTTCCCTTTATGTTCCTCACCGTAAGACAAACTATCGGCAAAACTCCTTCTTTATCAGATCTGCTAATTATTATAATACACTTGACTTTCCTGAGTTATTTAACTTAAAACCCTCAAAATTTAAGCGCTTTCTTTTGGAACACTGGTTTGTTCTCACTTTTACTTTCATTGTAACTTTCATATTTTCGTATAACCTTTTTTTTAATTTGAATACACTTAGCTAACTATAACTCTATACGAATATTATAGGAAAAACATGTAAATGGTAATAAGTGTTTAAAGTTGTTTCTTATTTGATTTGTTTTCCGAATATAATAAAAAAGGACACATTTAGCTACATTTTTATTTACGATAGGTATATGATCATTGATCTATGATAAATACCAGGGATGGGCCGAAATTCATTTCACATTTGGTTCAACTGAAATTCGGCAGCTTGAACCGAATTTCGGCATTCGTCCGAAATTCGGTTCAGATGCCGAATATTTGGCATAAGAAAAATAATACCTACTTGCACTATTTTGACTGAAATGTAATAAAATTAGAATAGCATTACTGTAAAATAAAATTATGTCTTTTACTCACTCATGGTCATTTATTTTAGTTAGGAACATTGTAAATGTAAACCTTAAATTAAATCAGTTCTTCTTAACTTATTAGTCTTGAAAATCTCTGCCTAATTCATTAGACAAAAAATAGACATACCATTAGAAAAATGAAATAAACTTCTAACAAACATTTGGATTACAGTTCGTAAATTGAATAAAAAAATCACTTTTTTTGGTTCACAAACTAAACATTCATTAACATCAAGTATTTTTTATTACAAATTACAATTAATGGGTATTTTTTTTTAACAATCAAATTAAACAAACTTTTCTAATCTATCTACTCACTCATATTTAAAATTTACTAGAGATAGGTTATGGTGCAAAAACACCAAAGTGCCTTATCTGGCAGAAGTTTGTTACGTTTTCTGCCTCCGAAAAAAGTCGCTCAGAATATACAGAGCTTCCAGGAGATGATAAATATATTAAAGCCAAATAACTCATGTTAAGGAACTTGTCTTTATTCTTAGCCCACCAGCCAATGTCTTTAAGTAGCAGAACTCTGCTACTCGAGAAACCGCGCGAAATTGAACCGAACTTCGGCTCAGCTTTTTATTTAAACCGAATGTTCGGCCGAAGTTCGGATTCGGTTCAAACCACATTCGGCTTAAAACGGGTATCTCTAAAAAATACCCGTTTTAATCAATAATTATATGATCATCGATTATTTATTTTCCACCTTTATTTTCCAAACTGTATTAAATTCAATAGCAAAGAAATGAACCAATAATAAAGGTACAACAGGCAGGTCTTATCGCTAAACGCGATCTCTCACAAATAACCTTTCGATGGACAGAATAACACAAATTTAAATAACGGCTGATAAAAAAAATCTAAATGGCGTAAAACATTATCCCATTTCGCGCTAACATTCATCGTAATACATCACAAGTAGCATTCTGTATTACCTGCGTTTGATTATACATACTTTATGATATACCTATCTGTACATCAAGGTATTGATCTTATGTTTCTAGACTTTTTCTAGCTTCAATCACGACTAGCTGATGCTTGAGAAAATAAACAAATAGATGTTCGACGTCTGCTTTTTGTGTTGTATTTTTTAGCACTGAGTCTGTCTTATTTTTACCAATACAGTCATATCCTGCTGATACACTTTTCGATGATTACATCGATCATCATCATCATCCACAGCCCGACTTCACCCATTGCTGGGTATAGGCCTCCCTTTGCATGTGCCATTCTCCACGGTCTGTGCTAGCCTCATCCAGTTTCGACCAGCGACGCTTAGTACATCATCTGGCCATCTCGCTGCTGGTCGGCCGAAGTTTCTGTAACCTGCTCGAACGCCGTTCAGATCAGTTTATTTTGTTTCGATCCAACTCGATATTCACATTGACTCATAACTAGTGGTTCGCCCCGAACTGAGATCCCGCGAATCTCCCAAAATAAATATTATTCTTAGGGCGACTAGCACAACGATTCCTAAACGTATTTAGTGGCTAAATATGATTTAAGGAGTTGTCAAATCATATCAGTCATCATCAGTCAAATCATGTTTAGTCGCTATATACGTTTAGTGATCTTTGTGCATGCCGGCAATCTTTGACTATTATATTAGTGCCACGTTATGAATAACCAACCTACTTGACCTACAATTTCATTCAAATTAGAGGTAATGGGGGCTCTTGTTAATTGGACATAGTTTTTTGAGGTTCAAATTCCAGTTATTCTGGATTTCAGACCTTTGCCTATATTTGTGTCACTAAAGCTACACGAATACCAAATTTCAGCATCGTGGGGTCACTGGTGTACCCTGTGATTTTGTCAAAGTTCTGTTTTTATTATGGCTAATAACTCAAAAACTACAAAAATTAAACTAAAAATAAAAACGGGGTTCAAATGTACTAATTAAAAACAACGCATAAAAATGTATAAAACCTTTCATTTGACGTCCCACTTGACCTAATAGTCTCATTTTCAATTTTTTAACCCTCTTGAACCTTAATATCTCACCAACCCTCCAACATTTTTAGCTCACTTAGTCACATCAAAATTGTGCCATCACATACATACCTATGTATCCACGATGATCGTATCAACGCTTCGAAAGTTAACCTCGGACATACAAACATACATACAAACCACGCCGATTTGCCCAAGTTGATTTGGAGATCTCGCTTTACTCGATCAATTTCTTATCACTCTTGTGCAAGAGAAACAATTATTTCGGTCTATTTCTTAAGAAAAAATTTCTTCGATTTTTTATCTCTTTATACGACATGATACCGATTTTTTATTTTTCTCATGTAGCTTATTTGCAGCCTTCCTCTTCCCCGTTTTACCTTTTGATTGTTTTATGAAGCTGTCTTGTCGTATAAGATAACCAATTATCTCTCTCCTTCTTCTCTGACTCTCGTGTCTAAAAGTGGCGATTGTGTCAGGTGGATTGTAAATCAACATAAAATAAAAAGTTTTGTTTCGCACCCATAAAACTCAATAACCATAAATCTATGTCATCATGACACTTTATAATTGAAGTGAATCACATCAAGAAGTGGCGGCGCTAGTGAGCTCAGAAGTCATAGGCATACGTTGTCATATCTAATTTTATATGAACCTTTTCAGACTTATTAGTTATCGATAATATCTTAAGTCAATCATAATTTCCGACCTTTGACTTAGATTAGATAATACTTTATTGCATACCGTAAACAACGAAACCATTACAAGTAACAGTATTAAAATGAATGTATACAATTGGCGGTCTTATCGCTAGGTAACGATCTCTACCTTTGGATGGAATGGATCATGTGAGTTTTAGCTAGGGTATCAATGGTGTACCACATGCATATAAATAAATCTATATAATAATAATAATCTAGCCCTAAACTAAGCAGAGCTTGTACTATAGGAACCAGATAACTGATAGAATACTTATATACTTTTTTTGTACATACATACTTATAATATATAGAAAAATATCCAGACACGGAACGAATATCTGTAGATCATGCAAACATTTGTTCCGTGGTGGGAATCGAACCCGCTACCTCCTGCGTCTCAGCCGGCTATACGCCCAATGCGCCACGGAGGTCGTCAAATGTACATACAGACTTAAAAATTTATAATAAATAAAACAATAAATACATATAAATACAAAAATTTATATTCATCATATGAAAGAGTCGCTTATTAGTTTATTCACGTTGAATGTGATGATAAATAAACTTGTCCAGTGTCTTGACTTTCTTTAAACAATAATATTATTAAGATTTTCAATATATTACTATAAGTAAGACGGTGAGAGGACACTGACGTACTCTTTAGGAGACTAGATATTGTCAGCCAGAACATTTTATTCGTTCTTATTCTGTTTCTTTCATTATTAATTCCAAGGTATAAAGCTTCACTAAAATGCCAAGATTAGTTTGAGCTTCTCCGAGTAAGTCTATTTTAAATTCTAATCTCGTATCCGTTTTATAACCTGTGTGTACTTCAATAATTTTTATGGCCTAATTTATATTCTACACCTAGGAATACATTCGTTTTGGAGCCAATGATCTTGTGAATCTAGATTTTTTCTAATATCAAATTCTGAACCGAAGTTTTTATTGGTCAATTAAACTTTTTTGTAATTAGCATTCCAAGACCTACCTGGTGGTTCTTAAGTGACCGTCGTCAAAAGTCGACCCGAACTTTTATTTCTTTTTTCATTTGCTAAATCTAATTTGCCATAATATTGACCAGACTCTAAAGCGTGTCGCAAACGATGAAGATGCTATAATATTTTATGTTAATTAAATCGCTCGCTATACAATCCAATGTAAGATGAAATATACCTACTAGTGGTTCGCCCCGAACTGAGATCTCGCGAGTCTCCCAAAAAACAAAAAAAAATATAATTGATCGAGCGAAACGAGATCTCCAAATCAACTTGGGCAAATCGACGTTGTATGTATGTATGTTTGTTTGTCCGAGGATAACTTTCGAAGCGTTGATCCGATCATCGTGAAGTTTGATACATAGGTAGGTAATGATGGCACAATTCTGGTGTGACTAAACAAGCTAAAAATGTGAGGGAGTTGTTGAGATATTCGGGTTCAAGGGGGGTAAAAAATGAAAAAGAGACTATTAGGTCAAGTGGGACGTCAAATGAAAGGTCTTATGTGTCATTATGATTCCGTTTTTATTTTTAGTTTGGTCTTTGCAGTTTTTGAATTATTAGCCATAATAAAAACTGGACTTTGACGAAATTCATAGGGTGCGCCAGTGACCCCACAGTGCTGAAATTTAGTATGCGTATAGCTTTAGTGATACACATATAGGCAAAATTCTGAAATCCAGAATCACTGCAATTTGTACCCTTAAAAAGGATAACCAATAACATGTATCCCTGCTACTACATTGACAACATCCACGGGGACCCTGGAAAGCTGCTGCCACCAACCCAAAGTCCTACTCCGTTACTTCAAGGTGTTAGGATAGCTGGGGTCAGGTTAGAAGGGGGGTAATGCACAACACACCCCAATGCGGGACTTCAGTGCAGATCTTTTATTCCCCCCACCCTAGAATAAAAATAAGAACATGTACTCCCGTTACCTGAAATTTGAATGAAACTGTAGGTCAAGTTAGATGGTATTTATTTCGGGGCACTATTTTGATAGTCAAAGATTACCAATACATTTTTTTTTGTTTTTATGCGAGACTCGCGAGATCTCAGTTCGTAGCAAACCACTTGTTTATTATCTTTGACGAATAAAATAGTGCCACAAAGTACACAACAATGTTATTTGATCTACAGTTTCATTCAAATTACAAGTAACGGGAGTTCATATAATTTGGTTATTCTTTTTAGGGGTAGAAGTTGCAGTTATTCTGGATTTCAGACTTTTGCTTATATTTGTGTCACTAAAGCTACACGAATACCAAATTCCAGAACTGTGGGGTCACTGGTGTACCTACCGTGTGAATTTCGTCAAAGTTCAATTTATACTATGGCTAAATAACTCAAAAGCTGCAAGGATTAAACTAAAAATAAAAACGAGGTTGAAATGTACTAATGAAGACCTTTCATTACACGTCCCACTTGACGTAATAGTCTCATTTTGGATTTATTTTTACCCCTCTTGAACCCCAGTATCTCAACAACCCCCCCTACATTGTTAGTTCATTTAGTCACTCCAGGATTGTGCCAACACTACCTACCTATATATTAAATTACATGATGATCGGATCAACGCTTCGAAAGTTATCCTCGGACAAACAAACAAACATACATACATACAACGCCGATTTGCCCAAGTTGATTTGGAGATCGCGCTTCGCTCAATCACTAATAACGTCACCGTGTGTGATGGTCCATTGGATTGCATGGCGAGCGATATTTTATCTATTAAAGCATCTTCGTATGTGACGCGCTTTATCATTCATAAAGTTGAGTTACATTTATTAAAAATCTAATTATAAAGTGGATTTCGCTTGGTGAGGATAGAAAATCCGGAGAAAACGAGCTGCTGTAGCCTAGCAGGATATACTCCGACTTCTGATTCTGAGGTTGTGGTTTCCAGTCCCACTGCCAATGACGTTTTCTACCAGAAAACTACGGTGCGCATTTACACATGCTTAAAACCGGCATGTCCTAGTAGCAAAGATTCAAAGTTAGTAATCTAATAAAATTCACAAAGAGTTGGCAACGTTGTATTTGGATTTGCTCCTGATTAGCCCCTTGTGGGATATTTTTAAGGGTCTGAGTATCTTCGTGCTTCATCTTAGGCCAAATCATCACTTCCATCTGGCGAGATTCAAACGAAGAACGTAGTATTTTCTTAGAATTTTAGGACAGCGACATTCTAAGATAATTATTTAAACAGTACTGTCAATACTTATGTGTATAGAATAGACGGTATTGGTAATTTAGGTACTTGAATACCTACACGTGTCAAGTATTTATCTTAATCTTTTTTTATTTATAACCGAGGTACTGCAGTGCGTCAAGTACCTATGTTCTCCGAGGCGGGTGTTCCCGACTTTTTTGCTATCATCTGAACTCGCGTAGCGTCCTTTTGGAGTAGGCTGAGTCGCTCCAACAATAGCGTATTAAGGGCTGTCTTTGACCAGATATATAAAAATGGAATTTATAAGTATTGGATTTCCGTCCATTTAAAAAATGACTACACCGGAGCATCTGCTCCGTGGCATGTTCTGTATTTTTTAACCAACTTCAAAATAAGGAGGAGGTTATCAATTCTGTTGTATTGTATTTTATTTTTGTTTGTGGGATATGGGTCGTATATTTTGTGCCTGCAATAAACTAATTTTGTTTTATTACAAATTTTTTTTATTTATTTATAACACAATTACACTAAAGGAAATCTAATCAGATTTCACGTCTATTATTTTGCATGCCGTGAGAACTTTGTACGAACGACTATCCAAAAAGTCTAAAAATCAATCACGTAATGCCAAATAATTATTATGTTGTCCATGCACTCTATACCAATGAATGTAATTAATAAGCACCAAGTTTCACCTTCTATTGAAATTACACTCGGAAACACTTTAATCCTCTATCAATATTTCGACTGATATCTAACATACAAATCTGTACGTTAAGTTTGGGTCGTGAGAGCGTAATATCTTAATTGAATATGTTTTTTGTCACCAAATTATACTTTTTATGTATAGGTGTTTTATGCATATATTTTTGGAATGGTCTTCTAAATATTTCAAAATTTCATATAGCCTATGTCAATCTCGTGATTCCTATGCGTGATTGAGAGGGCTTCATCCTCTCATTAGTTAAAATCCGTCAAGCCGTTTAGCTTACACGATGCGCCAAACGAAAATACATCCCAAAAATATCACCCTCCTTTGCAGTCGGGTAAAAATAGTCACGGATCTGATGGTAAGTTACTGAGTGATCAAAGATGAAGCACGTTTGTCTAGAAGGAAACTGTTAGTTCTAGATTAGTTCTAGACACCAAGTTATAATGGCCCGGAAAAACAGAGGTCAAATGTAATACAATATAAATCTCATTATGATCATCATATCAGCCATAATCATGTAATTTGCACTCTGTTAATCGGTGAAGTATGTGAAACTTACCTATATAGCCGTAAGCAAATAAATTTCATTTCATAGGTCGTCCACTGCTGAACATTGGCTTCCTCCATAGATTTCCAGAGCGACAGATCTTGTGCGACCTGCACCCAACGGCTCCTAGTAACCTTTATCGGGACGTTTTTCCATCTAGTAAAAGGCCGTCCTACGCTGTGCTTTCCAGTGCGCATTCTCCAATCCAAAACCTTTCTGCCCCAACGGCCGTCGTTCTTCAAGCTATGTGTCCCGCGCATACTGCCACTTCAGCTTGCTAATTCTCCTGGCTATGTCTGTGACCTTGGTTTGTTGACGGATCTCCTCATTTTTTAATTAAATCTCGTAGAGAAACACCAAGCATACAAATGAGCAGTATAAATCTACCTTCATCAAAAAAAGATCTCCAGATTCTGCAACAAACCTCATCGTAACTTTTTCCTTAATAAATTCTTTGTTGACTCCGATAAGGCACACACCGTGAAATCCCATGGCGGCACATTTGTTTACCCCGCGCAAGGTCATGTCAGCACAATGTCGGGTCGAAGTTTCACTTTCGCGCGATACCTACAGTCACAAACTCACAATACACTGAATGTGGGCGAAGTGATACTCACTATTGAGTTACCTGTGGCTATGAACATACTAACTGCTAGCATAGCTGTTATAGGTATGCTGTCGATCGATACCGTTTATGGTGTTTGAATGGGATTGCATGGCCTAGTGACGGATGAAAGTGTTTTGTCGCTATTATGCTAGTACGCAATTTTGGTGACCGAGGATATAGCTTGAACCTGTCTTTTAATTGCGTAATTTTTATCACCATTTTCAGTCCATGACCGTCTGTCAGACGAGGCTAACATCACGAAGACATATTTCTCTCCTACCTATCGGCTCCACCATTTTATCTATTTGTATACTTATATACTTGTATTCTACGTTACTATTGTCTGTTTTACTTAGTAGTCTTTTCCGTCTGTCTGTGTTATTAGGTGTGTCAAATGAATGGACTTCTTTCTTTCTTTTTATTATTTACGTAATTGTCATTAGCATTTTCATGTGTATTAGTATTGATCCACTGTTGGGCACAGGCCATCTGTTAATGCCATTCATCCTCGCCATTGTAACGCCGAGATTACGAAATTCAATAAAAATCCTAAACTTATATTCTAGGTGAAAAGTTTCTTGGTGTAAAATTTCAGCCGATATGAGTGAAATATTTGGACCATTCATTGGATGTCTCCATTTTGTCGTAAATCCCCTTTTAAAAATATGTCAAAGACAGTTTTATTATTAAATTAAATTAAATAGTCATTTATTTCAGATATCCATGATCCATAATTATGTTAATAGTATAAAGGTTCTTATAAACTATGTTAGTAAATTAAAGCGAAAAATTACATTAAATTATAATGATATTAAAATTAAATTAAAATTAAATCATAATTATATTAAAATTAAATTGAATTTATATCAAAATTAAATTAATTTAAATTAAATTAAAAAATCTATGTTGGTTTCTAGAACACAGAAAACAAAACATAAATAAAACAAGTATAAAATAGGGACTGGGTGAAAATAGAATCTGCCATTTCTTTTCTGCCAAGGGTGACTAATTGAGGAAATTAATTCCTTCATTAATCACCCTTTGCACAAAGCACCTCCAGAGCGGAGATGTGCAGCACTCAGCCACCGTCCTCAGGATGCTGTTGCGGCTGTCCCGAACTCTGCTCATCAGCGATGCCGTTTTTTTGCGCATGATGGCGTGAAAGCCATCTGTGTGATAATGCGCAAACATCCCCGATGCACTGCAGTATCGGGGCAACCGCAACATCATCCGGAAGATGTTATTATATTGGATGCGTAGGACATCCAATGATCTTTTGGTATGTCGGACCCACAGACTTCCCGTGTACAAGCTCTGACAGTAGGCTTTAAAAAGCGTAACTTTAACTTGTTCAGAACAACGGGAAAATCTGCGGGCCAACATGTTACCTCGGACCGCCAATGCCCTACGCTCCCTCTCAATATCTTCATCGTCTTTAAGGTCATCGGCAAGAAAATGTCCCAGATATTTAAATTTCGTAACAACATTATGAACCAAGTAGTAAAAATACTGTTTCTCATGATAAATTTACCAGTCATTAAATACTTTGGCGTTTATCATTCGATTCTTACAATAAACACTTAATATATTGTTGTTTTACATCTGACCACGAATAATAAAATATTCTAAAGACTGTTATTAGGTACACCTTCTTGAAAGTTTATAGTCTCTATGAGATGCGAAATATAGTTGACGTATGCAAAATTCATGATGATGATAATGATCCTTTTTTGCGAGATAAAACAATAGGATTCGAAATTTTCTGACACGGAAAACAATTATGTTTATTTTCTTACAAAACAAGTATACCTACCTACCCGTACATATGTGCCCTTGTGGTTTTTTTTGTGGATATCTACAATATTTACGGCCCATTAAAATATATTAATAGGTTAGGGGAGAACAGGTACTGATTAACATTTAACACGAAGATTAAAGTGAATATCGTAGACATAATGTAAATGTTATGTAAATAATACCAACCAACTTCAAAGATTAATAGGAAAGTGATTAACACCTAAGGGTGCTAAATTTAGTATCGAGTCTGGTATGTTTCCACATTGAATATCATTTTCAAGGTAATCAAGTCCATTTCGTGTAGGTCAGGCTGGAAGATTTGAATAAATTTTGGTACCTACAATAATTTATATGCTAATACGGCGTCTTAATCTCTCTTCTAGAATAGTAGAAGTCGTTTGTAGGATCGCTAAAATATTATATTTTTAAACAGTTCGAATGAAAACGGGCCTGAACGGAAGACCAGCGCAGATTCTAACGTCCTGCAGACGCTGAGTTGAGACCTTTTTGCAACCAATTTGTACACCTAGTTTTATGTATATGTATTATGTTGATATACTGTATTATTATAAGTTATTTATAAGTTTTGCAAATAAATATTTTAAATCACTTTAAAAAAAATTTCGTATCTTTATTGTAAGTAGTATTTTTCACAAATTTCATGATTACTAGAAGCAAATGAATAATAATAATAAATAAATAATAAATAAATATTGCTGGACATTTCACACAGCGCTATCTAGCCCCAAAACTAAGCAGAGCTGGTACTATGGAAACCAGATAACTGATAGAATACTTATATACTACTTATAACTTTTTTGTAAATACATACTTACGAGTATAATATATAGAAAAACAACCAGACCCGGAACAAATATCTGTAGATCATGCAAACATTTGTTCCGCGGCGGGAATCGAACCCACTACCTCCTGCGTCTCAGCCGGCTATACGCCCACTGCGCCACGGAGGTCGTCGGAATAATTATAGACTTTTTGATATTTGCGCTTAACATGCTAAACTCATCAAAGGTGCCTAGTTTTTGAGCGATTGCGTGTAATTTAGTGAAAACCCTAAACTGTGTAAGCCTTTGGGAATCCTATTGTAGGGAAGCCTGTGTCCATGTTAGATCACCTACGGCCTAGTTTTTCATTTAATTAGCGACCGAATTTTCGGCTTAAAACATGAACTACTTGAGTTGTGGAAATAAGCAGACGGTTCTTCATTTTACGTGTGTTAATTTTCTACTTCAAGGTCTAACTACTTAAGGTAAGGTACCAACTGAGAAAATCCCACCGCTTTCCGCTATTCCTTCCACTACCGCTACCGCTTTAATTTGTTAATGTTTAAAATTCATATTTTCTTAAATTACAATAATTGTTAATAAATTGTCTTTATTTAGAATAGAAAACTGGCCTGGATCTCACTATTTTAATTCGTACTACATATGTAGGTACTCTAATTTATTAATCTTTGACTTCTTTTGTGAATGTACCTACTTGACATGCAGATTTTTGTTACCTAGCGTTTTTCAATTGTTTTTGGATGTATAAATTGAAATTAAGTGTGTGCCTAATAATATATTGTGCTCTGTTCTGTTTGTTTGCTGTGAGGCAGGATCTAGCGTTCTCTTATTAATCACCATCATTTTATACCTTAAATGAAACCCAAAACCACAAATAATAAAGATTTATGATTTTACCTTCATATTCCGCTAAAAACAAGTATAAATAAAAACTATTTTTATTTTTATAGTGTTAACCTAACACTTACAGAAAATTCCAAGAACCAACAAAATGTAAGAGGGTTTTAAAAAACTTAAATAAAAACTTTTATCTAGTAGGGCCCATCAGTATAGACTTCTATAAATATCGAATAAATGCATTATTTCCACGGCAGCCGCATTTCTAGTTCCGCTTATTCCATTACAATTTACAATACAACTGTACTCCACTTTTTTCTTTTCCGCTACAAAAAGTAGGCGGTTTAAAATTATAATATGAAATATCTCCATTGCAAACAAAACTATTGAGGTGAGCCCAACGCTAAAGATATCGGAATAATCTATCAACCTCACGTCACCCGCTTTTTTCTTACCGCTTGTTCCACCAAATTTTTGGTACATCGCGCCCCTGTTGCCTAGCGTATAATAGGTATGTTATAATCGCATATGACGCCAAGGCTTGAGCCAACGACCCCAGCAAGGCCAAAATGTCCGTTTACGACGTATCTGTCTTTGAAGCCTGAGCGAGTAGGTTTTTTTTATTGCGGAAATAGGAAGGCGCGAATCTTCATTCAGACAGTTCTTGAATTTAGAATTTGGAATTTCAGGTTACGCGGTCGCGTATTGTTCTTGGTTGTATTTTTCTTTGACTATAATTGAACCTATGATGAATGGCAGTTAGTTGATTCGAAAAAATATCGTTTAATTATTCGCGTACAATTGTTGGAACATTTTATTGTTAAATATTAAGAGTCAAATTTGTCCTCATAATAATCAACTACTGATATGATGATGCCCTGCCCTGCTGCAGATTTCCAAAGCGACCTTTCTGACCGACGGCCGTTGGTTCTTCAAGCCATGTGTCTCGCCCACTGACACATTACAAATGAATATGTTATTTTTAGCAATTGTTTGACAAAGTTTCCTCACGTTGTTTTAAGTAAAAGTAATGAGTGTTTAGTGTTCACCTATAAAACGTGTTATTGAGAGTGTTATGTAAATTACTCATAAATGAATATTAATGCAACCTATAAAAGATACAAAAATAATATCTACTAGATTTGTTTTTTTTAATAGATAATTAAATTTATAGAACCGAGAGTCTTTTTATTTCGTATAAAAATCCATTACGGTCACGAGTTAGATATCCTTTTTGAAGAATTCTTTAGTTTTTCCGAAGACTGCATCCGGGCCTCTTTAAGGCAAGAGTGAATAGGTGTAATCTAGATCTTCTTGCTTCATCTTAGACCAAATCATTGCTTACCATCATACCAGGTGAGATTGTGGTCAAACAACAATTGAAAATTAAAAATAAAAACTTGGTTTTCCAGTACTTACTAAATAAGGGGTTTCCCGGCCATGTTTTTATAACTGCTAACAGATGGCGTTGCGTTGCATGAGCTGATTATCAAAGGAAAGTGAATGGAAATTGCCGTGTCAACATCATTTTCCGAGGCACTTAAAATAAATACATTTGTATTGTCTACCTGACGAAATAAGTGTTGATATTGTTGGCTTGAAAACTATATTTCTTGCCGGCTTATCTTCAGACAGCGCCATCTATTACGCTAGTTGAAATTAGTTTTTTTTAATTGTTAAAGAAACCCCCTTATAATTATTCTAATTTTAACTTCAGTCAACTTTCGGTCGTATTGCGAATTTGCGATCTGTGACGCAACATCACCGTTGAGTAACGCCAAACTTTATCGAATTGAATAGAATAATCATTTATTTGATACACACAAAATGACACATGAAACAATTACCAATGAAGAACAGTAGATACAGATGAATTTATTAAGACAGTTCGACTCATGTGTCTCTGCGTAACCAATTACATTTTACTACGGTGAAGTAACTACATGGGAATTGCCTTTTATCATTATCTACAGCCTGACTTCACTCACTGACTACTAGGCTCTGGGTATAGATCTCCCTTTGTTTGTGTGATCCAATTGAGCCAGAATTGCAATTTAGCGGGGGTATGCAGCTAAGCACTGGCTCCGACTGTTTGTGATCTAGAACAATTTAGTTTTCTGTAGATCGTTTGCAACGGTCTTTAATTTAACATTAGCTTTTGTATTTTTTAAAGAAATATGTAAATATCCTTTCTGTAAATAAATCTGCCTACGTTCTGCGACACAATTGACCTTCAGCCCGTGTTCTCTCTCTTATAAAGTCACTCAGCAAGAGATGGTTACTGAATGATAACACAATTCTTAAGAGCATCTGACTGTTCTGGAGGGTAAGCTGTCCAGTATAGTCACCGGATGATTTTTATGATACAGAAAGGGGGGGGGGGGCGATCTACAAGTGCCAAGTTTCAGAAACATAGAGACAAGCGGGAAAAAACTTCCCGCGGATCACAAGTTGGGCGTCCGAGAATAACCCACTTTCATTGCATATTTCCGCTTAAAATTTGTTTAAACAGAGTTATTTTAAGTTTTTTATTATTGTAATGGAGTCCGCCAAATGCCAGCCACGTGATGTCCATGCACGTGTTAACTTTTGTGCTGTTAATGGAGATCGTTTTAAATAATTCCTGTTTTCCTGTCACCATTTATTTTTATGGGTATTTTCGCAGGGTTTTATATCCTTATCACAGTTTATCAATGTTTATTTTGTTATTCGATAGACCGATATTTGATCAAGACCAACAAGACCAACCTAAGTCTAGATTATTTTGGGTTGGACCTGTACTGGGATCGGTTAGGCCTGGGCTTTGACCGATAACAAAGTTCGTTTACATGGCCTTGAACGTTTAAAGAGGAGTTATTTCAGCTCAAATGCTAGTAATGTTTTCCGAACCTGTATAATCTCGGAGTCTTCAAGTCCAGAGTTAATAGGTTATTTCTAGGCAAGAGTGCTCCATCTTCGATCACACCATCACTTACCATCAGGTGAGGCAGTGGTCAAGCGCTTAACTAACATCAATAATAAAAAAAAATATGAGGCCTCAGACAGTCCTATTACTTACTATTTCTGGTACTATTACCTATTACTTCTATAGGCGCAGCGGCCTGTTCGCACGCGGTTTGTACGTGTGGGAGTTTACTGTAGGGCTGAGCTAAGCCAAACGAGATCACACTATACGTAAGGAATAAGTTCCTTACGTATAATGTGATCTCATTTGATGCATATTCACGGTCGATACGGGTTTTAAATGTTTTCTTTTCATAACTTTTAATTGGTCTTTTTTCACTAGAATTTTGGAAGTTATGTTATATATTATGTTTGTTTTTATTTGAGTAAAATTAGATTGATTAAAAGTAATAAAAGTATACGTGACAAACAAGTGAAGTCGATTGCTGCAATACTACCAGACCTACTGCTAAGATGCAAGACTGAATTGGCAGGGGTTGGGAGAATCGCGTTTTTTGTTAGTAACCTTTGTTAATGCGTCTTTGACTACTACTATTTGAAATTGTCGTTAGATAAGTACAGCTCGCCATACAAGTTTGCCGACCTCCTTTATTGCGAATACTTCAAAAAATCAGGCACATTGATTGCAAAACTTTTAATCGTGATGTATAAAAATCATTAGATATTTAACCTGACGGAACCCATCCCCCGGGGTCCGGATTACACTTAACCCATTTCATTTGACTTCCGTGGCCATACTCCGCTTCACTAGATAGCAATAATGAACCTTATCGTCAAACAAATAAGGGTCAACAAGTTAAAGGTTAAAGGGGTGCTCTTACAAATAACGATAATATTCTAAAACTCTTCCATTATTATTTTTCCCCAATATAAAAAGTAATGAGTTTAAGCCGTGTGTCTTACGCGTGCTATTTTCAGCCGTGCCCCACGGAAATAAAGTTAAAGTTTTAATAGCAAGGGGGTTAAATTAGAATTTATTATGGCTAAGTAAAGGGTATTTACAAACATTTGGGGTTTGCGTCGGTTGTGCATGTTTAATAAAGGTACATAAACGATGCTTGTTACGTTAAACGGTGTCTAGTTGTTAGGACGACATGACTGCTGTTGATTAAATGAAAAAAACAATTTGACACATGTCAATGTCATTAATCCTGTAATTTTCGCCTTTTTAGGGTTCCGTAGTCGAACTACGGTACCTGATCCAGAGATTTTATTTTTAAAAGAAAATTATACCAACTTCCGTAATGGGGGGTAATATTAAGATCAAGTTTTTTTTAAAAGGCATTTTGCCCATTTACTACCCTCGTTTTTTTGTTTTTGTTTCTTCTAACTTCATAAGTTACTAGGCGTCACTGAAAAGTATCACCATGATAAATTTCAGGTTTACAGGACTAATAGTCTACGAATAAAATGGCTATAACTATACGGACAGACAGACATACATATGGATCCCCAAAAAAAAACATTCATTGTGATGCTTCGATAGATAATACTTTTTTGAACACCATAAATAAAATATAAGTTATTGAAGTGAAAACTTCTTTAGGCGCGTTGGGCATTTTTTGAGACGGGAAAAAACCATTGAACTCGCGACACTGTTACCGACACCTCTGTATATAAGTATCTCGTAATTGTTCAAGTTTTCACTTCTGTCGGCACTCCCGGAGTGCCATTTTTTTATCTTATTTATATATTATTCTTTTATTTAATTAGTTAATTTCAATGTAATTGGATTTGGCAGGCGAGCGAAAGTCCTGGAAGACACTGGAGGAGATATTTGCCTAGCAGTGGGATGAGATGACACGGGTTGAATAAAAAATGCTTGAGATTTCACAAATCGTCATCTAGCCCCAAAATAAGTAAAAAACTAACTAGTCTACTAACTTCAACTACCTTTAACAAAAAAACAATTAAATTAATATTATTTAAATTAATGTATACAATTGACGGTCTAGTCGCTAAGTAGCGATATGTACCAGACAACCTTTGGATGGAATGGATGCTTACTTGATAACCTTATAAAAAACATTGGCAGTTAAATATTTTACTGGATGAGACTGGGTCAGGATCGAAGTGGATGGCACAAATCAAAGGAGGCCGAAGTCAGGCCGTGGACCATCATGATGGATAAGTATGGGAAGTACGGATTTAAAGAAACATTTTGTGTTTTTACAAACGGTTGTGCAATTGTGGATAAACATTAAAGGTGATATTTACCGACAGCCCTTCACAAATATTTGCAAAGTGCAACTGTTTGCAAGCCGCTTCCGTTGCCTTTTTCCAGGAAAATGCTAAATTACTGTTGCAATTAGTGGTAACATGATATGTGATGATGTTGCTTTAACTTCTTTGTAGTGATTTTGATCGTCAGCGCATGTTTCTGTAATTTTAGTAGATTCAGAAATGCTGGTAACAAAATCCTAATTTATAGGAAAACTTTGCAGTGGCTTTGGTACCTTTGAGTGCCGTCACGTCACGTGTGAAGGTATAAGAGTCGGTCTTAGCCCCAAGGCGCGCCAATAGATGTTTCACATAAAAAAAAAACTATCAAAACAGTGAAAGAAAAATCAACCGCCACCACGCTGGTACACCGGCCGCCACTGCAAGCCTGAAAAGCCGCAGAAGTATATAAGACATACTGCTTCTTTCAATAAACGTGCAGCAGCGAGATGCCAACTTTGGAGGAGCAAGTTCCCCCTCCATTGGATACTCTGGCAGAACATCTGTCTCTTGGGCGAGCTGCAGTGGCCTATTTGGAAATCTTGTACCCAGGTATAAAGAAAAGGTAACTACTCCTCTTTCCTTAAGTACCTACTAGCGCAGTATATGAAATAAAAAAGCTGTTAAATTTGTGTACTTACCTGCAGCTGATGGACTTTCCTTTATGTCTTAGAATAACCAAAAATAAAAACGTCTTCATTCAATCCTACATCATCACAACAATTTTCGTTATTTCTTAGAAAGCGTAACCCTTTGAAAATCATCCACAAAGGAGACATGGCCACGCAAAATTTAGCATTCAAGAGGGTTACCAGTAATATGATATCGACTCATCTAAATTTCATTGTCGATCGGGCAACTCACTGGAAAACTAAAAAGGTTTTCCTGTGTTGTGTGCACATGATGCCAGTAAAAGAGCGAGTGGGATTTAAACGTACCTACTTACTATCCGTGTTTCTTTATATCCGGGATTCTTAATTCTTTTAGTTACCTGACTTTACACAGGGGGACGACGTCTACTGCTGAACATAGACCTACCCATATTACACATAGAGTTCAGAGCGACCGATCTTGTGCGGTCTGCATTTGACTGCTACTAGCCAGTGGGGGTTGTCCTAAGCTGCCATTTACGCTTACTTACAGCCCAGATTAGCAAGCTGAAGCGTTGGGACAGAAAAGTTCATCAGTGCAGACTACGCACCGGAATATTTCTTAACCTGTAAATAAATGTTTTTGTTGACAAAATACTTTTTTACAAAAGAACCTTCTATAAAATTCACAATCGGAACCACAAGCAGATTCAAATAAGCAAAAACACTAGTAGTCTACTATAATCCATTCGGAAGTTCCATTGTCTAGAAGTGTCTAGAAATGTATAGTAGTGTCAGAAGTTCCGTTGTCTCCATCATGAGACCATGGTACCATATTATTGCATTATCACCGAAGTTACATTATGTATTCCCAGCTCAACCGGTTGAGTGCGCGGAAATGGTTAAAAATTCAGTTGCAAGATTTGACACAAACTAACAAATATAGCAAGTTAAATAAAAGCTTTTTAAAAAAGAAGCATTTAGTAAGAAAAGTCAAAAGAAAAGTTATTTATTATAGAGCAATCTCTTACGTCAGTACATCGACATTCACTGGCTCGTCCATTCACCCGTGCGTCACTTACTAGCCTAGTGTGTTCCTCCTCAAACTATCTGTCTACAAAACTACGTGTAGTGTAAATCGAATTAGTGTCAAATGTGGTGTGAATAACGCGATTACACAGGGGTAACTGGCGGCAACTGCCGAGTGACGCACTTGTGAAACGTCTTTAATAAAAAACGTTTTGGCTTAGGGCGGTTTTCCGACAGAGCTGTGCAAAAGTCTTTAATAAGTATGTGTTACCAGTGTTGACATATGGAACAGACGTGGTCCCTCACTGTGGGCCTCATAAGAAGGCTCTGGATTACTGGGCGAGCGAGGAGAGGGCAATGCATCGCGTTTTTCTTCGAGATCGAATCAGAAATGAAGCGACAAACTAAAATCACTGACTTACAGAGTCTAGAACATTAGCAAGCTAAATAGGCTAATAGGCTAATAAGCTAATAGGCAGGGCACATAGCTCAAAGAACTGACAGCTGTTGGACAGAAAGGTCCTTGAGTAGAAAACACACAGAAATGTTTGCATGGTCTGCAAATATTTGTATCCAGTTTATATAAAACTAAAATATGGTGAGCTGAAGTGGCAGTGGGCGTGGCACATGTACTGTTGGAAAGGTTTTGTTGGAGACGGTTGCTGGCGGGCTAAATCGGCCGGTCTGGAAATTTTTGCAGGAAGTTTAAGTTGTCTATGTGAAAAGTAATCAATTAATCATTAATCAAATTATCAATTAATGAAAGTATTAATCAAATCATAAAACTATAACATCCTCCAACTAAAGGCTAACTTAACATTAACTAAGAGTAATATAAAAAGAAAATCAATTAAAACTCTCTCCATGTTTATGCACGTGATTTGTTTCTTTCTTCGAAGCACGTGACAATCAATTTCATTTTCATTCAAGAACAACATAGCTCGTATTTCTTGAAACATTGAATTCAACTTCTTACAGACATTTTAGTTGCAAATGTGGACTATATTGAAAAAACGGTAAAGTGGAAATTTGTGCAGGAAAATTCCTCAGGTTTAAGGTATTTTGATGTGCGTGCAAGGTTAAAGAAAATGTCTCAAACTTACGTCACAAATACCTAGTCTGAATACCTAATAGGTAGTCGTTATTTATTATAAAATATACTCCGAATAAGATTTTTCATGTCCTGTTGTAGGATGCACAGAACAACCGCGCATAGGCTTCATACGGGGTTAGGTCTTCTAGACGCATTTCTTCATCATCATCATCATCATTCCCAGCCCGTGTCGACCCACTGCTGGGCATAGGCCTCTCCTTGTTTCTGCCACTCTTCCCGATCCTATGCCAGTCTGAACCACGTACGACCCACGGTCTTATGGATGTCGTCGACCCATCTCGCTGCTGGACGTCCCCTATTTCGATGGCCAGTTCTCGGCCTCCACTCTGTTAGTGCCTTAGTCCACCTGTCGTCACTACGTCTGGCCAAGTGTCCTGCCCAACTTGTGTCTGTTTGCGAATTTCGGTATTGGGAACTCGATCTAAGAGTGTGATGCCGAGTGTGTTGCATTTCTTTATACCACTGGGTAATTCAGAACGCCTTGATTAGAAAGCAAAGGCCACCAGCGCCTTACCTTGTAGAAATGCTCTAATTCTGTATAACTGTACATACAATACAAGCAACATAAGTAAGTTACAAGATACAAGTGAGGATGCCCCAAAAAGAACGTTCAATTAGAAACTGGACTTCAGTGATCAGATGAGTAAACCAATGATCGGTATCTATATAAAACAAATTCACAAACGTCTGATTCTTAGAACCGTGATTCTTATTCGGCAATCGTCACGAGTCTAAGTGATCGGGCCAGATCCATTCGAGATAGTATTGTAGTAGAGTTGGGACTCGATGATTTGAATCATTCTCTCACAAGTTTCTCACTCACTGTTTGTTGATATGGTCGTAGGTTCAAGTTAAACTACTATCTTATTTTATAGATGAGACGACCAAAATGGATGAATTTTCTCAGTTTCTACCTTGAGGCGTCGGATCGGCCACCAAGGAAACTAAATTATCCTAAAAGCATTAGACTTGTTTCTTGAATCATTTGACTATTCTATACAGTGGAATTTATAGAACTTTCATAAAAGCATTATTTACAATTAGTATTTTTATTTTTATAGTGTTATCCGAACACATACGGAAAATTCCAAGATTTTAAAAACCATCTAAAAATTTCAAATCAGAAATCAAGATTCTCGTATCAAGAGGAATGTTGCGGGTTCAAGTCCCGTCTAGGCTTGAAATTTTTGAGATGGTTTTTAAAATCTTAGCATTATTTACATTTAAATCCTTGAACCCGGAACTAAAAGAGAAAAACTAAAAAACTTTTATGATAGGTTAATGTATAGTACTTTCTCAAAATCAGACTCAGTCGGATTTGGTTATGAGGAAGACTTCGCATGTTTTGATTTCAGTCATTCAGTCAAATATACTCCTAATAGTGATCTAAATGAATGATCTTATCATTGCATCACTCTTTTCTTTGAGTGCTACATTTTGCGCAGAGCTACAGGTGAACGATCTAATCGAGTTGAAGGCCAACAATCGTTTGGCCAGGTTTTTTATTAAGTTATTAGTACTTACTTATAGTTGTTGGTACGTATGTATGGGCTATCGACCTGTCGGCAAAAAGCGACGTACACAATGATTTTGGTCGGATTCGGCTAGTTGTTTTGTTTTGGTCTGGCAAACTGCGCAGTGATGTCTTGTTTTGAATGTCATCCGGTTTTAGTGAGTGGAATTTGCGAGTTTTACGATGCTTCCTTAAATCCACCGTGATTTTTCATTGCAACCCTAATCAAAGGGTAGGTTAAGATGTTGAATTTGTCAATAGTTTCCAGCCATAAGCCTGAAAACTTCGACACCGCTAGTCAAGTCCATGCGATTATAGCACATTAAGCCACTTAGATTAAGCATATAGCCACTTTAGTTATTGGAAAACGGACAGAGCCATTCCTAAAAATAAACTGTTCACAAACTCATCGTGTATTTTCTACAAAATCCAGGATTTTCAAACACCTTGACTCTTTGATTATTTTGCATTGTTACTCTAAATCAAGTCAATAGAATCGAATTGTTATTTTGATTCTTTCCAATAGAATCCGCACCCCAAATCGGAAAACCGCATAATACGACCTCAGAGCTGAATATAAAGCAGACATGCAAGCCACTGTATTTTTTCAATAAAACAGAATAGAATAATAGTGATTTTGATGCGTAGTTGGTTTTATTACCCTAATCGGTGACACTTGGTTCTTCATGTTTTATTTGGGGACATGAGCATCGTGAAACTTATTTACTACTATTACATTCATCATCATTATATCAGCTATAGGACGTCTACTGCTGAACATAGGCTTCCCCATAGATCTCCAGAGTGACCGATTTTGTGGGGTCTGCACACAACGGCTTCCAGCAATCTTTATTATATAGTCTTTCCTTTTTACTGTATCAAGTCGCGGGACGAACCTAGATGAGACTGGTTCCGGTTTGTGGTGGGTTGCAAGACCCAGCAGTCAGTTTGTAGCACATGATGATGAGGTATTACATGTTACTGGGTCTCATTATTTGGTTGTGAATTGTGATCCTGGTATATAGCGTATCTCTTCCTCTCTTCGCCAAAACCCCAAGAAAACTATAAATAAATAGGTACTTCTTAGTTGGGCACTTTTGACAGAGTACTCGTGGTTATGTCAGGCTCTTGAGTAGCTGCTCTAGTGATGCGTCTCCATTCAGCTCTATTGAAGGCATTGCGAGAACATTCAGTCATAGTGGAGTATGTGATGGACTTGATGAGGTCTGACCATGTCGTTGGAGAGCGGCCACACGGGCTCTTGCCCTCCACTGCCTTGCACTACTAGAGGTTCCATTGAGTTCTCTTTACGGGTAACGTGTCCAAAAATTTAAGTACTCTTAGGTAAGGTATACGAAATATTCTTTATCTAAGGTAAGATATAGGATATAGATACATAGGTACGCTAATGCTCAGACCTTGATCTTCAAACATCTATCATCGCTTGTTACGTAAAAAGTAGGTGTTATCGAACCCACAGATATGTTTCGGGCTTCGGATCACGATCGCGCCTGAATTAAACTAATTGAAACGAGGTGTTCGGACGGTTTTGGCGGGCTCCTTATGGGGGGTTAAGGTGCAGTTTGATACTAGCAACTTCTTCTCCTGTCAATGACTATTTTTTTATCCTATTATTTATTTATAAAAGTAATAACTCCGATATTTATAATTTATAATAATGACATTTGAAGTTGGTCAAATTACATAAATAATCTGCCGCGTGGGACTGAATACTGGGATTTTTCCCCAGTTACATTTTTAGGTTGTAATTTATAAGTTCTTTTAACGTGCGTATAAATTATTTCCGGTGCATTTTCACAATTTTCATATAAGTAATGAATTTGTCGGCCACTTTATGGCAGACGATGGAGAAATTGTGCTTTGCAATGATTTATTTATTAGTTTCATTGCTTTCACGATTTGCGGCTCGGTAGGCGATACAGATAATCCTTTATAGCGTGGGGTAAGGAGTAAGGAGTTGTGGGTATGTTTTGAATTAATGAACATTCTTTATTCTTTTATGCTAGATAAGACAAAATAAAAACTTTTAAATGTATAATGAGCGGTCTTACCGCTAAATAAATAAATAAAGAAAGCGAAGGTTGTCAAGAAAATAAATAAATAAATATTGGTGGACATTTCACACAGCGCTATCTAGCCCCAAACTAAGCAGAGCTTGTACTATGGGAATCAGATAACTGATAGAATACGTATATACTTTTTTTTCTTTGTAAATACATACTTATAATATATAGAAAAACATCCAGACCCGGAACAAATATTTGTAAATCATGCAAATATTTGTCCCGCGGCGGGAATCGAACCCGCTACCATTTGCGTCACAGCCGGCTATACGCCCACTGCGCCACGGAGGTCGTCAGAAAACCTTTTGATGTCTGAGGTGATGATGATCTATATGAGCTGCAGACCAGTTCCAACACTTTGCAATAATTGATAGCTGGCAGGGTAAATAAATCTTTATTCACTGTCTTAGTGCTAAGATTAACATTACGGATTAGTATATAATTATAAGTAACACTTTAAACTATGCCTGAACTAGGAGAACCTGTGTCTCACTCAGGCGACAAGAGAAAGTAGACTGCCCGTACACCAGACATTGCTATCACAGGTAGGGTTGCCATACGTCCGGAATTTTCCAGACATCTCCGGTCTTTGTCCGGGATGCGGGGGGAATCCTAAACCATCCGGAATTTCTACAATTTAAGTAGGTAACGAGTAAAATAAAACATAACATAAAACAAATATTTTTATTACAAATAAATTAACATCAATGTTATATTTATAAGAAAGACCGGAATTTTCATCAAATGTCAGGAATTTACTCCGTAATTTCATTTTTTAATCTGGGAACCCTAATCACAGGCATGTTCATAAAATTGTATAATTTTTTTAATGTGTTTCGTCTTTTTATAATCTATATGATTGCTTGAAATAAATTTTATTTTGATGTTGTGTTGGCTGGGTATATATTTATGTATTTTACTTGGTTACTTACGCTACGTTAGATTTTATGACGATATAAACTTATCGCGATATTTTCTTGCCTTAGTAAGTTAGCACTGATTATGATTGACATAATATTATTTAGCCATTGCATACCTTTTTAACGAGGAGAAAGAAAAAAATACTTGGGAGTGACGACCTCAAGGTTTTTACTCGTAGATTGTAATAGAATTGATCGTAAGACGCAGACGCAGGTTTTTACGCGTCAGGTATCTAAATTTATCTACTCACTAGCGTCCGCCCGCGGCATCGATTTAGTATGTGCCAATCTAGATTATAGTCATCTTTATACCAAATTTCGTAGTATTCGGTACAGCTTGACGTGATTGAGTAACAATACATTATGACCGGGAGTGAGATATAGGCTACTTTTCACCCGACTGCGCAGGGTAATGTTTTTATTGACAAACCAAGCGAACGAAGTCGCGGGCTGAAGATTGTAATACGCTAGTTCGAACTAGATTTTCTTTTTAAAATCTAAAATAAAAAGACCTCATTATTTTATTTTTCATAAGTAATTCTATTCATAAATACAAATTGTGATATTGTCAAAACAAATGGTAAATGGTCTGTGACGTAACTCACAGATCTGATCTTTGATCTTGATTTTATCTATGTACCCAAAGAACAAATAAATGCATTCAAAAAAACTCGTTTAAAATGCCAAATTACAGTAGTGTCCTAATTTGTATACCTATGGATCAAAGATTAGGTATTCCGCAAAAATCGAAAGGAAAACTACGCAGTATTAAAATGCCGCCGATCCACTATTTCGTCAATTAACATGGAAATGAATAAAATTTAGCATAATATATGGTAAACCAAAACGTTTTTAATGGAGAATTAGGCGGCGACTGCGTAGTAACAGCCTTATATTTGACTGTCAAAGTGTCAACACACATTGGCATAATCTTAATATGCTGACACCTATGTTGTCGCTCGTGTACAGGGTGTCCGAGAGCGGTGGTTCGATTCTACAGTGAATATCCATAATATACTATCGTTCCATATCCATACTAATATTATAAATTCGAAAGTAAAGCTGTCTCTCTGTATATCTGTCTCCCTGTCTCTTTATTACGTTTTCACTATAAAACGGCTGGACCGATTTCGTTCTGACATTATTATTAATTATCATATAAATAATGACATTCTATTGTAACCTTAAATTTTTTTTACACGACGAACATGTATTGTTTGCGAATAAATGAAACTGAAACTGATAAAATTTGGTGTATAGATGACCGGTATTGACACAGGCTAATTTTTACCTAACTGCGTAAAAGGAGGGTTTTGTGTACAATGTGGTAAAGAATTACCGCTAAACATAGGTACATTAAAAAAACGACAGTTTGAAGAACTATGTCGGTTAAAAATGAAAATTAAAAACTTGATAGCATATAAACAAACATTTTCATAATGTTTTCAGCCTATTTACGTTGAAGCTTTCAGACACATACATCAAACGTAATGTGTTAATTTTGAAGATGCCTTGGTATGACATTTAAAACGAATGTGTAGATTTCGCGCGTGGACATCCTGTATGACAGGGTGCCCCTTGAGGTGCCTACAGAAACAAGATAGCGCAAACAAAACATCACGGAACCCAAATAGGATTCCCTATTATATAAACCGGAAACGGTTGTAATATTAGCATAATCCGTGGCCCAACAAACGGCTACTGGAATCAAAAGTTGTTTTCCAGAAATCGCCGACCTACACCGTGCACCCAGTACTTTTTTTTATTTAAATATTATTAAGAGTCAGGGTGTCTAGTGCTGTATCCCTACTTTTGATTCGGACAACCTTCGGGTTCGAATCCCGGCCGCGCATCAACGGATTTTCTACTCGTAAAGTGTATATCTACATGTTCTAGTAATAGGTAGTAAGTACTAGTCTTGAGTCGTTTTTAATAACAATCATCATCAATCTTCCATTCACTAATACTCCTCTCCATCCAAAGGTTGTCTGGAAGAGATAGTTTTTATGCGATAACACCGTCCATTATACATTTACTTGTTTCTCATTCTGTTGTAACTATAGCTTATAAGATTTAATAAAGAACTTACATGATATTAGCAACAGGATGGCCACTGCTGAATATAGTCTCCCCCATAGATTTCCGATATGTTTAACCAACTTCAAAAAAGGAGGTTGTTTATTTATTTTATTTGTGTTTGCTACTTCAGAACTCCATTTATCAACCGATTTGAAAAAAAAAACATTTTTACTTGAATGGATATACTTTATGATTGATCCCATAAAAATATCATCACAATCGGTTCAGTAGTGTCGTTAAGGCGGTTTGTTAAAAGGTTACTTCTATACTTATTATTAATATTATAATGACCTTTTCTATGGGATTAGGACACGGTGTTAAATATTGTGGAGATGGCTAAGTATGCGCGATGACAATACATTTTTTCGATACCAAATTAAATACTGGTTTGATCGCGTCAACTTATGCATATTTGTGTATTTATATCGTAAATATCTCGTGAACTGACTAACCGGTCAAAATGTCCACTGCGTATAATTTTTCGTAGTAATATCTATTAATTAATTAATTGTGATGATATTGAAACTTGCGTAGTTCTCATCTAATGAAAAAACTAACGTAATACCTGACCTCATCATATAATAATATTAAAATGGATCCAATGATAATTAGGTCTGGCTTGCACAACGATCCCTAAAAATAATATTATGTGACTAAACATGTTTAGATTTGATTTGAGATATTTAGGCACTAAATACGATTAGGCATCATTGCGCAAGCCGACCTAATAGCGTTTCTGTAAATTTCATTACAACATATATAATTATTATGCCTTTTAAGAAATCACTTTGTGCTCACCCATTTGGCATGTTTAATTAAGTTTTTACTAACAAATATGGTTCTTTGAGATCAGAAAAATAAATTAATTACCATTTTAAGGATCATTTTTTTAAATATTTTTCTCATAAGCTGGCTTATAATTTGCACGCCTTTATATGGAAATACTTTCTATTTATGACGTACTTAGTAGATTCTACTTGACATTTTTTTAGCTCTTGCAAATTAACATCTAAATCCTAATCCCACTAATATAATAAACACGAAAGTTTGTATGGATGTATGTGTGGATGTTTGTTACTCTTTCACGCCGTAACAGCTGAACTGATGTGATGAAATTTGGTATGTACGTAGATTATAACCTGGATTAACACATAAGCTACTTTTTGTTGACAAACCAAGCGTGCGAAGCCGCTGGTAGAAACTAGTAATAACAATAATACAAAAGTAGTGGAGTTTCATGTGAAAGGGCTCGTCAGGGGAAGTACCATACCTATTTCTGCCGCCAAGCAGCATTGCTGTTTCGGTTTGAAGCTTATGGTTGTCTTTGAAATTACAGGCTTTACACCTGTATGCCTCAAGTTGATGGACACAGTGCAGTTCATCGTAGGGCACGTTTCTAAAATGGATGACCTACTAGGCAACACTTTGTTATAGGCGATTGTTACTATTTAGCATCAGGTGAGCCATAAGCTTGCTCCATCTCCAGGTGGTATAATAAAAAAAACGCTCACTCACGACTGTATTAATTAATCCACATGATGGATATTCTCGCATATTTTACTCAGAACGTATATACCGAAGATATCCCACACTGCCACATGCCGGTTTCTTCATGGTTTCCTTTTTTGAGGCACTTATATTATTTACTTGCTGTTGCCCGCGACTTCGTACGCGTTACAATACTAATTGCGTAGGTAACCTAGAAATAAAGCTAAACTCGATGTTGCAACTTGAGTTGACACCCCAATTTTATCCCATACGAACTGATTTATGGAACAAAAGGTAGCCTATGTGATAATCCAGGTTATAATTTACATATATACCAAATTTCATCGAAATTGGTTCAGTCGCTACGTGATTGAGTAACAAACAAATAAATAAATAAACATCCAAACTTTCACATTTATAATGTTAGTGTGATCTTTATCTTACGAGATTTTTGATTGTGTATTGTGAATGTGATCGCTAATGTTGAAACTGCGGCTTAACTAATTACACATTGTGTCAACTGTCAAATCATATAAGGAGTGTGACATTGATGAATCAGGTCCAATTTTATCGCGCGATCTAAGAAGAAAGGGTTGTTCACCTATGTTTATTTTATCTATAATTCTTTGATCAGCGTGTTATCAGTGATGACAGAAACGTGGTCTCTCACTATGGGCCTCATAAGAAGGCTCAAAGTCGCGGATTGGTAGTCGGCCTGGTAGCCTATAACCTTCGCGCCACCACTCGGTCACTTCATAACCTTGGTCCATCTTCCGTCTTTCCGCCTAGCAAAGGGCGGGCGGAACGTATAAACGTATAATTTCAATTGTAGATCCACCCTTGAACCATACTAGCTTATCGGTATAAATGACAATAGATTTTGAAATACCTGCTAAAAACTTTAAGAAAGGCAATGTTCATAAAGTTAGTTCATAAAATTTCTACTTCTTATTCAAGGTACGTATAAAAGTTTGACATTCCCAGAACTTGTGAAACTAAAAACGGTTTCCGTTTCTACCTATTTTTCCGTCTCTTATTGACCTTAATATTCCCCTGTTAGGTTGCATTTATTCACATTTGCTAGCGTATCTAGTTGGAGCGTTAGCGCTATTAGCTTTGTGGTATCCTCAGTACAATCCGTACCTAGTTGATATACCACCCATTCGCACACACCGTTTTGGTTCTACGTTCTTGATGCGTACAACTAAGGTATGGCCACTTTGCCGTCGTCTGTATATCCTAAAGAATACAATCCGGGCCTCTTTAAGGTAAGAGTAAATAGTTTGAATAGGCTTCATCTTAGACCACATCATCGCTTACCAGGTGATATTGTGGTCAAACGAAGTTCTATCCAGATTAAAAAGTAAAATCCTACGAAGTAGCCCTTTGTCCAACGGAACTTAAATTATCTTCTAAATTCTCTAAAATACTCCAAATGACACAAATTGACACAATAAATAATAATAAATAAATATTACTGGACATTTCATACAGCGCTATCTAGCCTCAAACTAAGCAGAGCTTGTACTATGAGAACCAGATAACTGATAGAATACGTATATACTTTTTTTTTGTAAATACATACTTATAATATATAGATAAACATCCAGACCCGGAACAAATATCTGTAGATCATGCAAACATTTGTTCCGCAGCGGGAATCGAACCCGCTACCTCCTGCGTCACAGCCGCAATGATACAATGTTTTAATTTAAAGAGTCGCCAATGCACAATGATACCTCTGGTGCATGGTGTTACAAACGTTAATAGGCTACGGTAACCACTTACCATCAGGTGGGTCGTAAGCTTGTTTGCCAAATTAGTGGTATTAAAAAAGAACCTAAAAAGTGTGTAAGTACTGAACGAATACTCAAACAGTCGTGCACAAGCGTAACTGGTTTTATATTAAGTATTTGGAGAGACTCCAATAATTATAATTACCTAATAATATTATTAGACGTACTAACTACTAACTATACTATGAACTATAACTACTAAACATATTAATTTACCTTCCTTACGTAAAGAAATCGGATTATCTAGGTCACAGATGCCAAGAGTTTTGGTTAAGGTATCCGATACTACCCGCCTAATCCAATACCGTCAGATCACTAAGAAGCTCCACGCACCGAAGACTATGCGACGCGGTTAGCGGCCGCCTCGCACCGCTTCCGGTGTGCATTGATCACACGGCGCGGCGCGGGCGGATGGCTCGGGCACGGGATAGCGAAGCGGTGGCAACCAGCCGGATATGTGCGCGTCCTATCGCTTCACCACAAAAATCATAACTTTACGTAAACCTTTTTCCTCATAAAATTATCGAAACCAGGAAACACAAATATTCCTAGCTCAGGAGCTATTATGAAAATTAAGGGGTGATTTGGGTAGCCGTAGAGCGGTGGTCTGCCTCTGGATTTCCGCTTTTCACAATTTTGGTCACCCTGTGTACCTAGATCCTGTACAAATCTATGAATGGCACGTTCGTAAAATGCGTGTAGAGTAGGATTTCGTTCCCGGGTCCCGGGAATCGGGAAATCCCGGGAAAAAAGTCATTCCCGGAACCGGGAAAAAATTCTGATTTCCCGGGAATTCTCGGGAATTTCCAAAAGTATGTGATAGATCTCAAACTTTTTTCTCAAGTATTACTTTATGAAATAATTTAAGACTTAAACTGAAATAGTGCTTAAGCTTACGTGACTGTTACATAATAAGGGCATAAGTAAAATTTTGCCCCCGATGTGTGGCCGCTGCAAGAGAGTAAATAAAATATTATACGAACTGCTGCACAGAGTTAAGGTATTTAAACACTCGAATCATTTTATGGTCAAATTAAACTCTGATTCGCTGCGTTTGATAAACTACTCTCGTGTTTACATACTTTAATGATGTGCAGTTACGTATAATACTTTATCTACTCTTGTACCTCCGCCACACATCGATGGCAAAGTTTGTTTGTTATCATAAGAGCAATACTTAATTACTCCGTTTATATTATGTGTATACCCCTGTGTGTGTTTAGAAGTTTTATATTATAAGTGTAATTTTGCATGCCTGAAACCAATCATTAAGTTTTCTTTCATTAAGTATACTGCTGTAGAGGAGTGCTGCAGATATAAACACTGTTTTTGTGCTGCAGAAGAGGGCTGTTCGTTCAATTTATAATATGGACCCCAGAGAATCATTAAGCAATAAGTTTAAAAAAATAAATATTATGACATTCCCTTGTCAATACATCTATTAAAATCTAATGTATGTTCACAAAAAAATTAATTTGTTTAAGAAAAATAGCGATAATCATAATTTTAATACTACTAAAATAAAGATAAACTCGCTGTTGCCACTTGTAGACTCCATAAAGTTAGTAAATCGTTTAAAGGGCAAGGTGTACGCTTTTATATCAAACTCCCAAGGGATGTACAAAAATTGACAATTAACAAATTTAAAAACGTAATTAAACAAAATCTTTGCAAAAGAGCCTGCTATAAAATATCGGATTATTTAGATGATAGAGAAGCTTGGGATTGAGATTGCTCCAACTCGTTCAAAATGTTACAATTTGACGTACTTAATTTATTTTCTGTATTATGTATTGTAAAAGGATCATTAAAAAAAACAACCAGCCTTGTTTCTTACCTTTTTTCCTGGCTTGGTCGCGAAGGAATAGGCAGTAAAATTGACGTTTCAAAGTGATCCTTGTGATTTTAATGAATAAAAATATTTGACTTTGACTTTCTATTATACTACCTCTGTTTATGATCGATCAAGAATGATTAATTATTTCTGAGTCAAATAAATAGCTTATCTAATCTATTATGTGTTTTCTTGACTTTTTGTAGTTAAAAAAAATTAAATTAAGGACTTTAAAAAAAATCCCGGTTTCCCGGGAATCCCGGGAAATTGAAAATATTATTCCCGGTTCCCGGGAACGCAAAAAACCCGGGAAATCCGAAACCCTAGTGCAGAGTGCCCTGCGAGGCAATACTTGGATATAGGCGATGGTTACCAGTTACCACTTATCATCAGGTGGGTCATATGCTTATTACATATCCAGGTCGTATTAAAAATAACGACAGCCGCGGTCACCGTGCCGCAACGCACCGCAATCGGTGGAGCTTCTAATTCTAGTTGACATGGCCAAAGGTCACGGACACACTAAAACTACTTTCCGATACTTGGCTAGATTCCACGCAAATTTTATATTGAAACCTCGCCTTTATCTTGCGTCATCGATAAAATTTTATAGATAACTTTTACGATAGAGGAAGCCTATTATGGCTATCGGTTTCTTCTACTAATTCGATTTTAAGTAGACATCTTGTTGTTTGATTCTTATATACAATGTGTTGGAATTTTTACGATTGCTTTTCGCTCTGTTTTATTTGAATGTATAGCTACTTGTGATTGAAGATGTGGTTTTATGTTGCAATGTTAAAGTGGTTTCGACTGTCTGTCTTGTGTCTAGCGAAGGCGGATGTTGTTTTAGGTAGTTTTTATGGTATCGGACAAGTCTGCCTGTTAGTTATTTTTAACCCCTGACACAGAAAGAGCGGTGTAATATGTTTGACGCCTATGTATGTGTCTGTCTGTGAAATCTTAGTTGCCAAACGGATGGACCGATTCGGACGCTGTTTTTTTTGATGACAAAGCTAAATAGTTTAACTGGGGTGGTTCTATTTTTTAACTTGTAAATATGGGGCAAAATGCTTTTAATGACAATAAATATTTACATGATTAAAATACAGAACTAACAGTTGAATCATCTAAAGACCGTTGCAAACGATCTATAGATAGCTCAACTGCTCCTGGTGGTTCTTAGCTGTTTGATAAAGATCAGATCTGAATACTTTTCCTTTTTGGTGAAGGGTCTCAGCCGTAAAATAGAAATCTTAATTACTATTATGGGATTTTTTTAAACTTTAATATGTACTTTTTTACTAGGTTATTTGGTATTGCCTCTAAACCGGGATATTTACCATGATTTGTTGAAACTTGTGTTTATATAATGGTCCATGTCCATGATGGCCATGATAGTTACAAAAGTTATACACAGATACATACCCGCGACCTCGTTCGCGACGACTTAAATTGTCATAAATTATAACAGCGTCAATTATCGGAAATTACATACGTGCGAAAACGTCGTCTACCCGTTCGAGTAAGCATAGATAAATAGATAATTCGTTATTGCAAACAATAAAACAATTCTATTAAAGGTTGTTTCCGAGGACGGATACCGAACACCGAGAACGCAGTGTTTATGTATGTAAATAAATATAAGTTTTTATTATAATATGTAGTTTAAGCTAACGTACCTATATTATATACCTGTATCTTTATGGGCCGTAGAATAAGTTCATTACTATCCTGTAATGATTTAATTGTTAGATGAATTAAATTATTTATTAACGGAAATCTATGAGATACAATTGGCATTACTATCGCCTTTTTGTGACACTCGCTTGGGGTACGATGAGATACACACTCTGAAATGATATTTTTTAATATATATAATGGATTTTAAGTTATATATTGTAAGTTCGCTTTTCGTTATTTTTTATTTTAATAATTATTATTTATCTTTATATGTCTCCTGTATGTGTTTGTTTCGTTCGTACTATTGGTGTTGACACAGATAAATGTTTTATTGATTTGATTTATATAGCGATCTCTAAACATAGTCATAGTTAAACCAAAAAAATTTACGTTTCCGAACTTATTAGCGCCTCCCACAGTGGACACACAACAATAACTCGAAAATAGTTAAGATTTGTCCATTCACACGTCAGAAGAAGAATTACTAGCTGTATGAAAATACCAGTATCTAATTCTAAATGTTATTTCCTGGTTGTAATAAACATAATTTATTTATAATTCATTATTTTAAATATTTGATTGAGTTTGATGTCTTTATAGTTCAGGAATAATGAGATTAATTTGCTGTATATGTGATTTCCTAATCAGTTTCAGTTTTTTAGGATTCCGTAAAGCATCGATAGACGACCCAGTTTGGTTTTTTTCTCAGGTCACTATATCATAATATAATTTACCTAGCTACCTGACATGACCGTTTCGTTATTTTTACTGATTGGATGGTCGGATCGTGAGTGTCGTGAAGTCGCGTCGCGTCGGGTGGTTGTATCCAACCAAACTAGGTGGTATTTTTATGCTTGTAGTAGAACTATGCCCGTCTGTCTGTCCGACCAGTCACAGCCGTTTTATTCGTAGAAGTTAGAGCTGTACCTACCTAAAGCTGTGGCATGATGATCCGATTAAGCAACGCCTAGTTATGATAAAAACTAATATAAGTTGGTTTTTTTGGGACCCACGGAAAATGGAATTCCCATTTGTTACCAACGGGAATTAAATTTGCATGGGAACGAACGGGAATGAGCAAACATTCTTCTTTGTCCCCTTTGCCACGAACGGGAAAGAACTTCCAGTTGGTCCCCAGTGGGGAGGAAACGTGGGTACGAGCGGGAATAACCCAACATTACGACCGGTGTGAATGTAAAAATGCCGTATTATTTTATATTACACGTTTATAAACGTCCGTAAAGAAATGTTCACAGTGAAAACATTCCAATGCCTGCGGTTACAAAATACCTAATTAATTACGACGAGATCGCAAAACTGGTCCATAAAAATAATTTTAAAATAATTTAAACAGTCAGGACCTGTCCGTTTTTACCGACCACCCAAAATCTGCTCCCATTTTAGGTAGTTGGCCGAAAGCAGGAACAAACATGGCGATTGCAATTAGGCAGCAGTGCGGTCAATGGCACCAAGCCTTGGCATTGACTGGCCGCTACTTACATCACCGCGGCCGGACCAACAACCTGTCAATGAGGAGCTGCCGTGCGATTCCGGTAACCCGTCAATCACTTCATGTTAACTTATGTCGCTTTATTTACGAGCGCACAAACGCGGATGTTATTGAAAGAAAGAAAAGACATTTATTCGTACCATCACAAAAGGACAAAAAAATATACACTTAACAATAAAACTGAACTTGTTTATAATTACTGATTTATACGGGTATTCATCGCGTATGTACCTTCTTTATTTGTTATCCGTTGTTGAGTCTGCCCGCGACCACGGCTGTTGCAACACAATCGAAACGACGGGATAACAAATAAAAATCCATACGCGATAAATACTAGTTTAAATCAGTAATTATGTACAAAGATGTCGAAAGTTTAAATAAACTTGTTTACATTAAATCTAAAATTAAAATTACAAAAGCACTCGTTTGCGCAAATATTGACGTATGAGACGCGAACGCTGCTGTGATTGACTAATATTTGTCACTCGGCTCGTCAGCGGTTACTCAAATATCTGGATGTCTTTCGAAAGTTACTATCAATTGTAATTTCGAAAAAGATGTACTTATGATACGACAGTAACTGTACTTTTAAGAGTAGTAGAGTTTTTTTGAAAAGGTTCGTCCGGGTAAGAACTACCACCATACCTATTTCTGCAGCGAAGCAGCATTGCCGTGTTTCTTTTTGAAGAGTATGGATTGCCGGTGAAATTACAGGCACATGAGGCTTAACACCTGTGTGCATGAAGTCGCAGGGTAGTGCATCGTAGGGCACGTTTCTAAGATGCATGACGAGGCTATACTTTTTATGGGCGATGGTTACCACTTAACATCAGGTGGGCCATAAGCTTAATCCATTTCTAGACAATATTTGGATTTGATAATGTTCGATTTGATAGCATATCTCAATAATTGATATCACTAAAATATGTATGTCAGTCAAATCTGTTGATAAAATTCGGTGCGAGTCATTAAAATTTATAATTTTGCTATGTATACTGTATATGTTTAATATCAATTGACACAAGTTATCACCGTAACCGAATAGTTCGTTATGGTGCGCAACTCATTTATATAATGGCATAAGTTCACATGAAGCAAGTTACGACTGCTTGACTCGCCTGGCTGGGAACGAAATATGATTAATCGTAGCCTTTTATTGATAGACAGACATCATTATCTTGACTATTTACAGAATTATAATACTTATAGCATCACTGTTTAGTAGCACAGCAACTTATTTCACCATGCATCATCTTAGATCGGCGTTCATGTAACGGTGTGCCAAATAATATATAACATGTTATAAAACAATCTTCAATAACATGTTTTAGTAGATATATTCTATGGTTACGTATGCACCGAATAGATATGTACTATACGTTGAAAATAGAATAAGCAATAGTCGGCGTGACACGATAAACAATAAAAACAAAACGACTACCTCCGTGGCGCAGTGGGCGAATAACCGGCTGAGACGCAGGAGGTTGCGGGTTTGATTCCCGCTGCGGGACAAATGTTTGCATGGTCTACAGATTTTTGTTCCGGGTTTGGGTATTTTTCTATACTACGTGTTTTGTTATGTACGACATTAAGTGAAAACACGGGTAGGGCTAATGGCTAGTTTGTTGTAAAATAGTTTTTTATCAAATTCATTACCATAGAAAATTTAAATTGTCAAACAACCTTAATATATAATATAATATCCTGAAATATCAATGAAACATTCTGCATAAAATAGGTAAACAAATCATATTCATTCATCATGTAAGTAGGTACCTGATAAACTGACTATGCGGCATCGTCGCAAAGGCGCCGCGCCGCGCTGCCCCGATATACGTAAAAATGTATATATGTACATATTGGAAATGTATCGATTACTGGATAAATATTCAAGCTACAGGTATTAAACCCATCTCTAAAATCAGTTAATAGGATTCCGGATTTGTGTTTTAAATTAGTGTCGTACGTATTCTATCAGTTATATGGTTCCCATAGTACAAGAGTTTGGTTTGAATTTGAAACCGTACCATAAGCAAGTTACACTATGAGCGCCTTGTGTCTTGGCTTGGTCACGAAGTAACACTTGAAATTGGCATTTCAAAATGATCCTTGTAATTTGATTAAAATAATATTGAATTTATTGTTTTATCAATATTGTAATAAGAATGATTGACCGTCTATATCCCGCGCTATGTGGTTCAACCAGTCGATAACCAACAAAATTGGGCAATTATTGTATAGGGAATATTATGTTATTAGTGAATACGGTTTTATAACCGTGGGACCAAGTGTTTGTTTTTGAATAGAGGTGTTTAATTTACTTTTTTCTACGTCTGAGATTGATTTCGATGTCCTTGAGTTTTATTAGAAGCTAAGGGGCCGTTTGAATCTATAATTTGAGAGACTGGAAGCAATGACGCATTTAGGAGGCCAAGACGGGCTAAGACTTGTTTTTAGGTCAATAATAGCAGAGTCAAGTGGCGTTCTTATCGTTAAAAGTGATCTCTTCCAGACAAGCTTTGGAAGGATTGGATTTCTTGAGAATATTAAACGTAATTTGTTTTGTAGTGGTTTTGAAACTATATTAGCCTTGTGGATTATTAGTTTCTCATTGATAGGGTGCTTCCGAATATCTACGTAAATCTGTAAAGGGATAGATATATGTACTTAACGGAGTATCCTGCCCAACAGGGTTTTTTGAAAGAGTGGCGTCAGTTACGCTGACATCACTATTTCCATCATTAGAAACACTCATTGCAAATGATAAAACAGCTTTTATTAATATTGACAATAATTATCTTAACAGCTAATTCTTAAATGAAGTATTATTAGGTGGTAGGTATTCACAGAACACTTGCCTCGACGGCTCACCCTCAAAAAGTGTCGTCGGTCGCCCGGTTGCTTTTTGAGAGTCCATTACCAAAAATGGCGTCGTGCGGTACTAAGTCTATTTAAGAAACTATTACACACAAAATCTCAAATAAATTGTTACAGTTACTAATTTAGTCCATAAATTAATGAACCAATTTTAAACGTATTTAGAGCTTTCAGGTTAATTTAGTTTTCGTTTTAAGCAATCAACATCCGTTGTTAGTAAATCTTTTTAAATAAATGCAATGTTCAAGGCTTCAAGCGAGTGTTTGCTTTAAGTTTATCTTAATGCAAACACCCGTGAGATCCATCGCTTGCCTTTTACAAATCAGGATTTTAATTTAGCACTAACTTTCAGGTCTAGAAATCATCTCAAAACAATGATGAGTGCTTAATTGTTTATCGTTGAAAACAACGACAAACAATTACGTTTCCTTTTAACGGAGAAAGCTTAAACTTACACTGAGAACCAAAACATAATTCGTAATTTGATTTGATATTCAATAATTTAATTAATAAGCTTTCATAATTCATAATTCTAATCGTCTTGCGCCGACATACTCTTTATTGCATGCGTGCATCGACTGCCTCCGTGGCGCAGTGGGCGTATAGCCGGCTGAGATGCAGGAGGGAGCGGGTTCGATTCCCGCAGCGGAACAAATGTTTGCATGATCTACAGATATTTGTTCCGGGTCTGGGTGTTTTTCTATATTATAAGTATGTATTTACAAAAAAAAAAGTATTTAATTATTCTATCAGTTATCTAGTTCCCATAGTACAAGCTCTGCTTAGTTTGAGGCTAGATAGCGCTGTGTGAACTTTCTAGCTATATTTATTATATATTTATTGCATACCAAATAAAAACACAGTAACAAAGGAAATATTTTCTAGACAACTTTTGGATGGAAAGGATAACCGAAAATCAAAATACGGCGGTGTACGAGTACTTTTAATATACATAAACATTATCTATAAAATACAATTTACCTATTGATTATACCTAGTAAACATAAACTTAAATACATTAATAATATAAAAAAGTTAATGAAAAATATGGAGGATAAATAACATAAACATTAACTAGCAGATTTTTTTTTTACTCGTTATTTTTAACGAGGGGTTTTGTCACACAGTGACTATGTCACCCCCATACAAAAATGATACATTTATAGCAAAAAAAATAAATCGGACACCAGAATGAACATGTTTCGCTTTTTAGATGCTAGTCAAACTACACTTGAGAGCAATAAAATCGCACATCCGCACATTTTTACTTAAAAGTTAAATTTTTTTTATTTGGAGCTTACAGCAAATTAAAATCAAATTAAATTAAAGTGCATAATCTAGGCATTCGCAGAACTGATAAAGGGTTGACATTTACCTTTAAAAACAACTCATTAGCAACAAAACAATAGACCCCCTTATGTCGCTCGATCCAGGTAAGGCCGCCGGCGGGATTTATCGCAGGTATAAAAGAGTGCATATTGAGGGAATGGTCATCATTTAAGTTCGGTTAAGCTGTCACGGCCTCAGAGGCCAACAGCGAGATTAGTCCATTCGAAAAAAAAAAAAAAAAAAAATGGTCATCATTTGCATACCAACGTACAGTGTGAAAGGTTCTCTATTGATATTGGCTTCAAACGGAACACGAAAATGGATACTACACCAGAAGTAGCCGCTCAAGTGGTTGCCCTTGTTGAATCGGGGCTTAAGCAAAGTCAAGTGGCTCGACAATTGAGTTTGAGCCGATTTACCGTTCGGCGTGTATACCAGAGGTATCAAGAGACTGGTGGCTACCAACGGCGACAAGGATCGGGCCGTCCCCGTGCTACAACAGAGCGTGATAACCGCTTTCTTATAACGACATCTTTAAGAAATCGTCGTTTGAACGCAGTTCAACTGGGCCAACGACTTCAAGAAGTTCGTGAAGTAGAAGTTAGCCGGTGGACAGTCAGAAGACGATTGAGAGAAGGTGGCCTGACTGCACACAGGCCAGCAAACGGGCCGAAATTGACCCCAGCCCACCGAGAAGCCCGCCTTCAGTTCGCTCGAGACCATTTGAATTGGACCGAAGAGCAGTGGAGTGCAGTCCTGTTCTCTGATGAGTGCAGGATGTGCTTGCATGGCAACGACGGACGGGGGAAGGTGTATAGAAGATCGGGAGAGCGATTTGCCCAATGCTGCATAACAGAACGTGTCGCCTATGGCGGTGGATCAATCATGTTTTGGGGAGGCATGTCTATGGAAGCAAAAACCGAGCTTGCCTTCATCACCGGACCGAATACTGGTCGCCAATCAAGAGGATTGACTTCCATACGATACATTGAGGAAGTACTCGAGAGCCACGTCGTACCTTTTGCTGGGTTTATCGGCGAAAACTTTCTGTTTATGCAAGATAATGCAAGACCGCATACTGCTGGCATAGTGATCGAGTACCTTCAAGAGGTGGATGTGACCGTTATGGAGTGGCCAGCTCGAAGCCCAGACCTCAATCCCATCGAACATCTATGGGACGAGCTGAAAAGAAGAGTTCGAGGCCGAGATGCTCCTCCATCGACTCTACAGGAGCTGCAACAGGCGATCACAGAGGAATGGGAGGCTATTCCTCAAGACTTTATCAAAAGTCTAGTAACATCAATGAAAACACGGATGGAGTCAGTGATTCAGGCTAGGGGAGGGAACACTCGGTATTAATAACAAACTTTAAATTAATTTTATCTTTTAATTTCATAACTTTGACACCAATACTTGAATAAAGAATTTTTTACTAAACATGCATTTTTGTTATTGATCCACAAAAGCATTTTTATGTAATGATTGAAAGACAAATCAGATACCACTGGATAGGTATTAAAATAGACTATGAATCTGCATTACAGAAACATAATATTTTTTGTTTTTTTTTTTAGTTATGTCAAAAAATCATGAATGTGCGATTTTTTTGCTCTCAAGTTTATAAATATAGGCAGTGCAGATACAGTTTGACCAGCATCTGTGCTTCCTCGGAAAGCGGGGACGCTAAAATGCTATTGCAGATTCCTACACCATAACCAAACCTAAATGTAACATCTTGTCTTTGTGACTCATTCCGAACACACTCCGTCAACACATGATGAACGTCTTCTTCAATATCACACTCCGAGCAGTTAGGGGAATCTGAAATACCCATCAAAAATTTAAACTTGTTTGACGGAATGTGTCCGGAGCGAAGTCTAAACAGTGCCACAATATTTTTCCCACTGGCCTCTTGACCATCCCCCAACTAGCAGTTAAGAGACAAAGAAAAGAAATGGTTGTATGCATTGGCTTTGAAAATAGGAAGAGATTTGGACGACCTTATTTCGACGAAAAGAGATTGCCCTCATTTACAGAAACAATTAGTTTGAAACGATGATGGTTCTAATTGCAATGCAATATTAATACATAATTATATTGCATTGCATTCCACAATGTAATAATAGGTGGTAATTGATAGATAGGATTAGGCGAATTCCATAACCCTATTTCAAACCTTTTCAATGTGTGTCATAAGTCCGGCACAGGGGGCAATGCCAACTGATCTATGGAAGCCATTGGAACTCCGTTCCAAGTTGCATCAAAATAAAACTTCGTTTTTATAGACTGCACTTACCATATTAACTCCCTAACCAAAATCTCCCCCCTGGACATGCCCTTGGATGGCCGGTCTGGAAGTCTATTAACCGACTCAGGTTGGGCGGTGTAGGATAAACCTCTGTATATATGGAATGCGAGAGCGTTCGCTAACCAGCTGTGATTGTGGGCCGATGAAGCCTATGCTTAACTGCTTAACTGTATTTTGTGCTCTACGGCCTGCACAAGGGACGATCTCAATAAGGCTTTCATAAATGCAATAGGCCGGGTTCTACTCAACACGAATATAAAAAAAATTAAAATATCTTGTAAGCTACACGAAAGAAGAAGTATTTGCGGAAGCAAAATCCGCATAAAAATAAGGATAAATTGTCTTAGTTGTATGTCCGCCTTCTCCCTTCCATCAAAGGACAAGCAGGCGCACGGCTCAGTACCATCCGTACCTAGTTGATATACCACCCATTCGCACACACCGTTTTGGTTCTACGTTCTTGATGCGTTCCTAAAGAATACATCCGGGCCTCTTTAAGGTAAATAGGTTTCTTCTAGATCTTCGTGCTTCATCTGAGACCACATCGCTTACCATCAGGTGAGATTGTGGTCAAAAAAGTTCTATACAATTAAAAAAAAAAGTTGTATTGGTAAGTGTCAATTATGCTCTATCTTCTAGCATGAAAATTACAAAAATACAACGGATAAATCTCATGATGTCAAATAAAATGGAAAAAAGGAAAAAGGTTCCGAAGTAATTTCAATCGACAATCGATTCAATTGCATTCGACATCTTTCCATCTTTGCATCGAAACCTTTGCTGCAGCTGCCTCTCTTAAACGGCTGCGAAACTTCCTTCTGACTTCCACCAAAATTGCACTTGCACAATCATTATTGCATCCTATTCTCGACTATGCTGACGCCAGCTATCTTGATTTAACTGAAGATCAACTCAACAAGCTTGAGCGTCTCCAGAATTTTTCTATTAGATTCCTATTTGGCTTGCGCAAGTACGATCACATTTCAGAGTATCGCCACAGACTTAAGTGGTTACCTATCCGCCTTCGCCGGAATGCGCACATCCTTTCCCTCCTTTACAGCATCCTTTTCATCCCTTCTACTCCGTCCTACCTCAAAGAACGCTTTCTTCACCTTTCCAACTCTCGACCCTTACGTTCCTCTGAAACCCTTCAATTAAAAACTCCCCATCATACCTCAGTATTTTATAGTTCCTCTTTTACTTTGCAGGCTACCAGGCTCTGGAATGCCCTACCTGTCTCAATTCGTCACGCTAAATCTCTCCCTATCTTTAAAAACTTGGTCAGACAACACTACGAGGCATGCCTTTTAAGTTTTGTCGTTTGAAGAAAAAAACACAACTAGAACCTTATAGTACTTTTTATTGTTTTTCAAAGTATTCACCGCGTAGCTTAATACACTTTTCCATTCGCTCAAACCAGTTATTATAACATTTATTCCACTCTAAAGTGGGGGTGTTCAAAATGGCTGACTTGAAAGCGTCGACTGCTTCTTCACCGGACTGGAACCTTTGACCACGAAGACTTTTCTTAATTTTAGGAAATGTAAAGAAATCGTTAGGGCTTAGGTCAGGACTGTATGGAGGATGGTCAAGAATTTCTACTTTTTCCTGCTTCAAATACTCAATCGTTTGACGAGCGCTGTGTGAGCTTGCGTTGTCGTGGTGCAGGATGATGCGTCGCTTTGAGTTAGATTTTCGAAGTTCGGCGATGACTTGTGGTAAACAAACTGTAGTATACCACTCTGCGTTAACCGTTCTACGATCTTCAAGTGCAATAGTCGCAACATGGCCGGTTTTTCCAACGAACGTGGCCACCATCTTCTTTGAAGTGCTTCGAGAACGAACAACTTTAGTCGGCTTTGGCTCGTCTTGAAAGACCCAGATTGTAGATTGTTGTTTGGAATCAGGATCGTAGGCATAGATCCAAGATTCGTCACCACTTATGATGTCGTAGACGTGATTTGACTCCCCTCGGTTGAACCTTTGCAGAGTTTTCTTACACCATCTGACGCGGGCCGCCTTGTGATCGTCGGAAAGCAGATGCGGTATCCAACGGCAAACTAGCTTTCTCACACCAAGCGCTTCATGCAAGATCTTCTGAATGGTTGTCCCTGAGATGCCTAATAGAGCCTCTATCTCTCGATACGTCACATGATGATCTTCGAGAATTAGTTGTCTCACAGCAATGATGTTATCTTCAGTGAAGGCGGATTTTGGGCGTCCTTCGCGAAATCTGTCACTAACACTAGTATGTCCACGCTGAAATTCTAAATACCAGCGTTCGACAGTCCGCAGACATGGGGCTACATCACTGAACACAGATGTTAGCTCTTCTAAACACTGAAGCCGTGTCAGGCCTCTTCTAAAGTTGTAGAAAATTATTGCACGAACATTTTCCTTAGAAAGATTCATTTTCGTACGTGACCTGACAGATTCAAATCGAAACTGTGACTAAACAATAGCATTAATCCTAATACTTTCAACTGTTTTGAGATTCAAAATGTAAACACATTCGAATATAGAACAGTTCCAAATTCAAAATTGCCGGAAAATATGGAAACGACAGAACTTAAAAGGCATGCCTCGTATCTGTCATCCATCGCTCACTAGGCCACTTATTAATTATTACATGTTTATAATTTATATATGTAAGTATGACAATATATATATTTTATGTATTATAATATTAATATTTCTGTAATTTTATGATTATATTATAAATTATAATTATGCATTTTATCTTATATTGTCTATATTTTTAATAAATATACGTGTACTATATCGGATTTACGCCGCCGTCTTTATTTTGTTCACATAGATCCTGTCCATCCAAAGGTTGCCTGGAAGAGATCGCTTTTAGCGATAAGGCCGCCCATTGTATCTATTATTTAAGTGTATTTTCTTATAAATGTTTGTATTTAAATGGTGTGCAATAAAGGAATTATCTATCTATCGATCTATCTATTTCTATGAGCGGTTGCAAGTTTGCAACAGACCAAATAACCATAAAAATCAAATCCCGGGCGCAGAAGGTTATACAAAAAAATTAAAACCGGACAAGTGTGAGTCGGACTCGCGCGCGAAGGGTTCCGTATCATTATCTATAATAAACATTTTCTTTCACACAATAGTACAATTTTATTTATTTACCTTACTTGAGGTTGGTAATTTAATAATTTTGTAAATTTTGGTACTGACAAGTTTTTGCGAAGATCTAAATTTGCCCATATCTTTTTATCGTGTTGACTCAGTACCTTGATTTTTGTACACCGAATAGAGACTAATATACCTCAGTATCTGGTATAAATTTCAACTTGCTAGGTCGACCCGTTCCTGAGTGGTTACACACGGACAGATAGACGGACAAGAGAGTGATCTTATAAGGGTTCCTTTTTTACCTTTTGAGGTACGGAACCCTAAAAATGAACTTTGACAAAATTCACAGGGTACACCAGTGACTCCATGGCAGAATCCAGTTCTGCCATGTAAATTATCAAGGAATTGAAATGCAGAATGAAATGTCAAAGTGACGAGACACTTCATGTAAATGACTTCACGTCAACGAACGATGGTTAGATTATATAGATACTGTTCATACAAAAATACTAAAATAGCGATTAAAAAATGGGCGGTGGGGGTGGGAGGGTGAAAAATACTTTACGACCTATTCTCATACCTACCAAATATACAAAAAACGTGTGTGTGTACTTATGTACGCACGTAAGAAGTTATACTGCTTTGGCGTAACAGAACAAAAATAGCTTAAGATTTCATCTCGAATGCCACAACTCTTTGCTTGTAAAAGGAATGATAAATGAATAATTATATATTTATGAGTTTTCACGGAAACTTGAGAGACAGTTATCAGCTAACTTCATCATTGTAGACCCGTGCAAATATACCACAAGGGGTAATTAGAGACAAGTCCAATCATTACGTTTGATACTTGGCTCCTTTTTGCATAGAAGTTAGGCATTTACGCGATTGGTTGTGTGGACTTGTGAGCCCATCGCCGATGCACGGCCGGGATTCGAAACTGCAACCTCGGAATCGGAAATCCCACAGGGCCGGTAATAAATTATCCCCATTAAATTAATTTGATAAAATACTCGTTTTTCCTTGTTGCCCTACATCGAATACTCACAATTATTATTAAAATCACGAATTTCACGTGAACTAAGAAAACATTCGAAGGACATATCGATTTAGATTAATATCCTGTTCTGTTAAAGTTTGAGTATGGATGTTGTGTTGACATAAACCGGTGAATGTTAACATACGTCATAGTTTTTTATGAGTCCAACTACTACACCCAATAGGTAGGAAAAGCTCAGCGACAGCTCAAAATTGATTGTTTTACGTGCTCACGCGTATTTTTATTGAATTATTTATTAGCTGACCCGCACGCGACTTCGCACGCGTGGTTTGTTAATAAAAAACATTCCTTCTGCGTAGTTGGGTAAAAACTAGCTTATGTTTTAACCCCGATCATAATCTACCTATATACCAAATTTCATCTAAATCGGTCCAGCAGTTTAGTCGTGAAAGCGTAACAAACAAACAAGAGCGACAGAGTTACTTTTGAATTTATAATATTAGTATGGACTCATTACCGAATCAACAGAGCACACACATAAATGTAAACAAAATATTATAACTAACGCTTATTACCAACACCGTAACATGTGAGATTTTCATTTTGTTAACATAAGTAACTTTTTAGAATTAGTCGCTTAGAGCAAATTTAAAACACTTTTTTTTTCATGAATAAAAACTAAAGTTCATATAAGACGTAAAAAAACTACTTGCTCACTTATCAATATACAGCAGATTTCAATATACCTAAACCTATGCCACCATTTTCACGTACATACCCACCCCTGTACTTATACTAGGGTGTTTCATTTTTCCAAAGTTTTGATTTTTTATTCACTTTGACTGATTTCTTGGTCTACCTTACATATAAGATATGTATGCAAAATTTGGAGGTAATCGGACAATGTTTAGAGGTCGCACAGATTGACCACTTTTATCAAACTTTTTCATTTCCACCCTCATAGTGTAATAAACTGACTGGTTTCACAAGTATTCTTTGATTTGCCACAGGTAATTAAAATTGATCATGGAGACAAGAAGAGGAAGTTCTTCTTAGTTTTTATGTATTTTTATCTAAGTCATCAAAGTGTGCGACCTCTAAACGTTGTCCAATCTTATTAAAATTTTACTAAAGTATCTTTTATATCACAGAGACTCGGAAATCAATCAAAGTCAGCAGAAAAAGAAAAAAAAATGTTTTCCATACAAAAGTGAAACACCCTAACTTATACCCTATACTTTATACCTGAACCAATATCTATATCTATATATTTTACTTGAATAATAGATCTACGTATCCACCTATGTAAAATAAGCCTCTTATTTGGACAGATTTATGTATAAATATCATGATTTGTGTGTTTTTCCCGCTTTTGGTACAAATAGCCATGATAGTTTCAAAAGTTACATTTACATATGTATGCCTAAAATAGAGACCCTAAACTCCACAACACGGTTATCCTAGTGTGGAGTTTAGAGAACCATCCTACTATCTAACTTCATATCCTAGTATGTAGCACGACAATATGTCGGATGGTACATATGTACTTATTCCTGACATCTACGACACAGGGTATCCTAGTGTGGGTTCAGGATTGTGTACCTAATTGCCTACCCAACGTGTTACATACTAATATTTTTAGATTGATTTTATGTTAGTTTAAGTTGCTTTTTATTTGTTTCATTAAAGATTATTGTATATCTATCATTATTATTCCTCAAAACATGATAGTCGCAAACGCGCAATAACTAGTAATAGTTAACATCGACTGGTATTCTATCATTCGCATCATTTTAGTCTTTGACTGTAACATACTATACTAACCTGTTTAGCTGGTTCCCATCGGAATGAAAATTATTTTGTTCGCCTTTGCCTCTATAAAAATATTTTTTTCACATTTCGTCGAGCTAGGTAATGTAATGTAATTATATCAATCTTAAGGTCACTATGTTGTACGTATTATAAAATACCTACTCGTAAGATTTTGAAGAAAATGTTTATTACATTAACATCGCTGGTCACGTGACTTAATAAGTCACTAATAAGTTATAAGACGTGGTAATGAACTTAATAAGTATTTTATGGAAATCAGTTGCTAAGCTACAATGCGTGTGCGCACCTAATATAATATATTCCTATTTTGTAAATTAGATAATCTCTAGCTACATTGCCAAAATGTTTTTAACGAATCTTGTATCCCATGCGTAGTTCACTTCCTGCCCATGTTCTGGTTTTATATGACCTTAGTGGAGCCGCCAAAAAAAAACTGTTAATATTTGTAACAATTTATTTAGTATTAATAATAGATAACCGTGAATATCCAAAACCATAATTGAAGATTATTAATGTTTCAATTATGGAGTTCCATGAATTGTTGAGATATTGGGGTTCAAAAGGGCATAAAAAAGTCAAATATAGTTTATTAGTTCAAGTAGGACGTATAACAAAAGGTCTTTCATCAGTACATTTCGACTACGTTTTTATTTTTGGTTTAGGCTTTGTAGTTTTTTAGATATTAGCCATAATAAAAAATGATTTTGACAAAATTCACAGGGTATGCGTGTAGCTTTAGTGAAACAAATATAGGAAAAAGTCTGAAATTCAGAATAACTGCTATTTTTAACCCTAAAATGGGTAACCAATTAACATGAACTCCCGTTACTTGTGATTTGAATGAAACTGTAGGTCATGTTAATTTGTCGCTCATTTCGTGGATACTTTACACTATAAAGTTGACATTTTTAATAGTCAAAGATTTTTTTTGAGCTTTTTTTGGGTTCGCGTGATCTCAGTTCGGGGTGTACCACTAGTTATTATTGTTTATTTATTCATTGTTTTTTTTTATTTTATTTCAGGTACAAACCCAGAAATCTGTCAAAAGCTACTTCTAACTACAAAGTAAGGAAATCAACAGCTCACGTCATGAAATGTCACGTTTCGAAATAACTGCGTTAAATATGCAAATATGCCTTTTAGTGAATTGTCAAGTTTCGCACATTGTTGTTGATGCAATTGATATTCATTGTCGAGTAAACAAATGTATTGCGGTTTGATGTGTGTTTTAACACTTTTGATTGATAAAGTGAATGAAATCGTAAAATTACTTGCACGAGTACCTGATATTGTTTACTTAAAACTTTTGCAGTTTTTCATCCTGTAAACAAATTTGACATACTTTGTGTGTATGTTTATTTAATTTATTTATTTATCAACTAGAAAGGTAGGTAAATTAGTCTGATTTATAAATGTCTAAAAACCTGTATGGTAGAATATTATAAGCATCAACAAAATGTAACATCGAAATTTATGTACCTACCTATATTCTGGCAAATAAACATTTCGTATTTCTGTGTAAGGTTTGACTAAACACTAACCTCGAAGCACCGCTTAATTTGCTCAAAAACATAATCGATTTTGCATTCAAGGCAGAAGAAGATGGTCAGGTTTGCTACACAAAAATAATTGAGTTGAAATGTTTTCGGCGGTTATAGGCAGCAACCAACAACCACAACCCCCAAAATTCCAAAATGGTGTGTTCCCAACGAGTTACACCGAAACGAGTCACACTGTAACTCGTAGGGAAAAAACCCAAGGAGTAACACCCGCCCACGCCCACAGTGCAGCCTAAATGTCCCGTTTCCTTCCGAAGCAAGGAAGTGCTTATATCCAAATTTTCAAACCCCCCCTTACCTTAGCTCTAATGGGTCTAAATGAGAGAATTAGCACATTGAGCACACCAGACAAACACTTCCTGTAAGTGCCACAGTGTCATACCAGTTCATACTATAACCACCTACACTTTGGCAGTGGTCAGTATTCATTCACAGCTGCAAAAACTAGTTCTTAGATTAGCTGTTCTTAAGGTATATAATTATTTTTTCTGGTGTATAGTTTTAAACGAACGATTTTAAAAGTTTGCCGACCTGGCTATCTACAATCAATCTCAATCACGTATTATAATTAATATTCGACAGTGTTACATATACCTACGCGTGTTACCAACTTACCACGCAAAAACGACATGTCAGTGGTCAATCACTGATATAGCAGATTTGGAAGAAGTGTGGGCTGACTTAAATAGGTTCTGTTGGTACCAATTGTTAATTTGGACTCATCGCGACTTTTAAGGTAATCTACAAGACATTGGTAATAATGGATTCTGAAATCAAGGAGTTATATTGTTGCCTTAATAAACAAACGTCGTAACTTAATAATAAGCCTTTGTTTTGGCAGTTTTGATTAATTTTGCAAAATATTTTTAAACTGGCAGTATAAGTAGATAAGTGTCTTGTAAATCAAGTTTAGTCTTGACCTAAAACTCCAATCGAGGTAACTAGATTGTAGAAAATACACATTTTATGCATTCATGGCCACAGAAAGATGTGCACTTTCATCGCAAAAGATAAAGTTATTCTTCCCAATAATATAGTAGGCAGTGTTTCTATCGAACTAACAGCTAAACAATCAGCTTTACCGTTACGTATAATCTCAAGGAAGTACGAGATGAAATACAATCTCCGACTCGAGGAACCCTAAAAGCTACAATGTATGCGAAATGCGAATACAGCTAGAGAAATCGCGTATTAGAGATTTATTTCACGCTAGAATAAAAATAATATACATATAAGTATGAAAGTATCCGTGCTTTCATACTAATCTTATAAAATCGAAAGTTACTCACTCTGTCTGTTTATTAAGTTTTTACGACTGGGCCGATTTCGATTAAATTTGGTATAATAGATAATGACCTGGATTTAGTATTATTGACAAACCACGCGTAGGAAGCCGTGTGCGGTAACTTGTCCACTATAAAATATGTACACTGTACAATATTCATATTCAAATGCCAGTCAATTTTTCACATTCATTTCCTTAAAAATATTGGGACTCAAATTTCACCTCTTTCTGGATATTGCATATTGTTATTGTTTGGGTTATTTTACATACCTTCACCAAGCCAACTGAAAAAACAAAACAAGCGATTTTCCATTGGCTAACCATCAAGTCACGTGACCATAGCCCTCTAAACCAATCCGCAATTAGCACCGGCATTTAAACATGAATTTCAAAATTTGAATCCACGTTGCGAGCCGGACTTCTGCGATAGCATAGGTCAGACCAAATTCAGAGATTATCTTGTTGAAACTAGGTGAGTACATTTTGATATAGGAACACTAGCAATTTTATGAATTCGGAAATTTTAATAATTCTTATCGCAATGCATTATCTTTTTCTGAGAATTCGTAAGGTTAACATTTAATTGCTTGAGTCTAAAAGTGACAAGATATGCGTAACTGACCTAGTCTTTTGAGATAAAAATGTGTATGCTTGGGAGCCTTTTTATTTTATTTTATTTGAGTATATTAAACTTGTAACAAGTTGAGGGGCCTCGTGATGTTAAGGGGTCGCCGATATTTAATAGTTTTTATCAATATCAGTTGCTAAGGCGCAGTATTCTTATCGAAACAGCGTATTATATTGTTGCAATAGGTATCAAACGGGAAACTAAAAATATATCGTTTTACTGACGCAGGTTGCAACTTAATAACTTGTTTATAAAGAGATACGCGATTAGCTATAAAAAAGAACTAAAATGATAAATACCCATTACAAATAAATTAAATGTACTTACGTAGTGCTATTTTTATTAATGGTGTACAATAAAATCGCTAAAAGTAAAATAAGAAAGAAGAAGAAAAGAATAGAGTTCAAACCGATACAATCTAGATAAAAAAAGGATTGTGTGGTTTTATGAAACCACGGTAAAAGTGAAACTTTGTTTCACATTATAGACATTTAACTAAAAATTTTCGTTGGCACAAATGAGTAATAATCTATACACTACACGGTCAGCTGATGCGAACTATAGGCGCCGCCATATTGGCCTCGGCTGCTCTGACGAGCGCCTTTCACTTTATCCCTACTCCGCGGCTGACCGTCACGCGACATGCAACACACAGACGAAAAAGTTTGAGACGATGTAATAAAAATTTCACTTTAATAACAAAGTAACAAACTTTTCGTTTAAGTGCATTATATTTTATAAGTGTCCCATCAGGTCCAGTAAGTTTGTTTTGTGTTTTTATTTTCTTTTTATGTACCGCATTTTTACAAATATAGCTTTTTATTTATTATTTTACTCAAGACAATTGAGAGTTTTGCCCTGCAGTGGATGAAATGAGGTTGTGGATGATGATGATATAAAAGTTTCTGTACATAGTCTACTCTACACTCGGACTTGACACCCCATTGCTCATTGTTCCAGTAGATTCCAATCGCGTTCTGATACGTTCCGTTATTGTACGCATAAAAACTGCACTCGTATAGAATGATAGCGAATCGATATCATATTTGATACATCTGCCAGAGGCAAATTTTTTTTGTAGCATATTTTTTGTAGTTTTGGGACCTTTACCATAGTCACAGCAGATGATCTTATAGTTCTAATGGCATAGTGCTACAGTTTGATTGCGATCAATTAAAAAACTACCATTAGTTAATTGGTGTTATCAATGACCTAATTTCAGACTTTACCGGTAACATTTTAAAATTCAGTATATATGGAGATTTGTTAAAAAAAAATCTTATTTTTTTTAATTGTAAGTTAGTAACTTGCTAAAACCATCAACAAATTGATGGATTTAACAAAAAACTCTTTTAACTTTTTTGGAATTTCAACTCAATTACATGATGGAAACAGGATGAAAATAGATTTGCAAGAGAAATCCCACTCGTACCTATTTCCGTACAAATTAAATAAAAGTTTGCAAGAAACCGCTTACTAATAATTATTTTCATCAAGAAATGTCATTGTAACCAGTAACCAGTTACAACAGTGCACAAGAATGCAAGCCGGCGTTTCCGGATTCCCCGACATTCTATCTTTAGCCGCAGCGCACTTACTATCCTTTATTCTATGGTATTCTTTAGTGACTATGCTCGCATCTGTAGTTGATTTCATAATGATTAGGAGATCAGCTGTGGCGAGACCTGATGGTTCTTGATGAACCATCAGGTCTGGTTCTGATGGACTTCTTAGGACCGCAATAATAACTGTTGTATACTCTATGATTTCTCATAGTGACTGCTAAAGTGCATCATCAGTGGTTGATTTTATAGTTACTATGCGACTATCTGTGGCGAAATAATGATTATTTATGGAGAATTATGAGGGGGTGTCCATTAAATAAATTTGGCGGCGCGACTTGAGAAGACATATTAATTAAAAGTTAATTCTTATCATCATCATTATCTTATCAGTCTGACGGCCCTTTGGGCAGAAAGGTTCTCGAGTGGAGACCGCACTGGCGCAGCGTAGGACGGCCCACCACTAGATGGAAATACAAGGTTGCTGGGAGCCGTTGGGTGCAGGCCGCACAAGATCGTTCGTTCTTGACACTTATGGGGGAGGCCTAAGTTCAGCAATGGACGTCCTGTTCTGATATGATGGTGATGAGGAATCTCTAAAGTGTATCTTCTAAGTGCGAAAGCTCCAGAACATCCCTAGACGTAAGTTTGAAACTGCGATCGTATGCCGCCCACGAACAACAATAAATAAAGTTTGTTTACCGCACGTTAAACTAGTTACTGTTAGGGTTGGGATAAACCTGTAGCCGCTCGATACATCATATCCGTCATCGGCCGTTGTACGCTCGGGCGTCGACGGCCGCACTCGGCCGACCAAATCAAACGAGGACTACTACACTTCTACACACTACTACAACCGGCATAGTCCCGGTTCTGTACGCACTTTTTATTTTTAACAGACTTCAAAAAAAGGTGGAGGTTCTCAATTAGGTTGTATTATTTTTTTAATGTTAGTTACCGAAGAATTCCGTCATTTATCAAACGTTATAGAATTTTTTAATTTTATTTTAAAGGATATATACTTTTCATGGTCCCATAGAAATTTAATCCAAATCGGTTCAGCAGTTCGGTTTTTAAATCAAAATAACTGAAAAAATATGACATCCACGTAAACGAAATTGCTTTCCTGTGACTTTTCATCTGAAGTTGGTTACTTTTTTGAATTAAAAAGTTCTCTTATTATTAAAAATTACTTGTAGTAGTAGGTACGTTTGATTTAGTCGGCCGAGTGCTGCCGTGCAAAGTTTGTGCAAAGTTTGTGCAAAGTTCGCACGTGAGTTTGAATCAATACAAATGCTACAATCTGCTTTTTGAGCCTCTACGACGCACGTTTAAAATATGCCTTACTTAGTTCTCGCACTGCGCATATTTTCGTATGGAGTGACAAAGGTGTATGGACTTTTAAGTGTCGACAACTGGAGCTAACGGAACCCTATTATTAAGTTTACGCTGTCTTTCTGCCACAATGATATTATATCTCGGCTACCGGTTAGTAGCTTATTATGCTGAGATTTGCTAAGTAATATTTAGCTTTTTCAGTACTGTTCGATTATCATAACTGAGCTATTATGAATCACCGAGTTTTCTGATCACATAACTAAATGGAGCTACTAAATTAACATAAATCTAGGAAAATATTGAACCCTCAGAACCTTGCTTTTTACCCGACTACGGCAAAGCCAAAAGAAAGGATTATGTTTTTGCAGTATACATATGTATGTATGTATGTTTGTATATACCTATGTTCCACCGTAGCGCCTAAACGACTCATCCGATTTTGATGAATGAGGTGCCAATCGATTCGTTACATGGTCCGGGTGATATAAGCTACCATCGACATAGGTATTACGTAGTCGAGTTTCAGTTTTTAAACTTACATAGTTAATTGTATGTTCCTTACATTATTAATTCTACATTACATTTTGAATTCCTATTCATTTTGGGGAATATGCCCAGGAACTATACGATCTGATCCCGCCATCTCCCTTCCATCAAAGAACAAGCAGGCGCACAGCTCAGCGCCATCCATACCTAGTTAATATACCACCAAATCGCATACACCGTTTTGGTTCTACGTTCTTGATACCTACAGCTGGTATGGACACTTTACCGTCGTCTGTATGAGTAAATAGATTTCTTCTAGATCTTCGTGTTTCATTTTAGACCACATTATCGCTTACCATCAGGTGAGATTGTGATCAAACATAGATCTATCCAGTTAAAAAAAAACAACGGCTAAAAATCCGACTTTTCAGTCGAACAACCCTATTAAATAATACATTAGGCAACCAAAGTAGGATAATGCGTTTTATTGACCAAACGTCGCTGTTAAATCCGTCTCAACAAACAAGAGAGTTATGTCTCTTTTATTTATTTCCTGGGATTTATTGATAATTAAAGATGCCAGGATTGTTATAATAATTATGATAAGGCAAAGATAAGCAGGAAGCTGACGACCGGCATCCACTCTATGGCCATCAGCCACCATCGGCCTGATTTAAAAGCCGTAAGAGCTTCCTCAGATCCACCAACCCCACAGACAAAAGCCCAGCAGTAGCGAGACTTGAATTATAGTCCTCTCATCACCCTGCCCTTCCTGATTACCACATAACTGAAGAGTAGTAGAGATCCTTGTGAAAGGGCTCGCCCGGGGAAGTACTTCCCATTTCTCAACATTCCTATTTCTGTCGCCAAACAGCAATGCTGTGTTCCGGTTTGAAGGGTTGGTGGCATGAGGCTTTACACCTGCATGCCCCAAGTTGATGGACGCAGAGCAGTGCATCGTAGGGCAAGAATCTAAGGTGCGTGACCAACGAGGCAATACTTTGTTATAGGCGATGGATACCTCATAACATCAGGTGGACCATAAGCTTGTCCCAGCTCCAGGTCGTATAAAAAAAAACTTACATAGCCAAGAGGAGTAGCTATCAAGCTGAAGTGGCCGTGAAGACCATCCACTGACACTTTAACTTGCTAATCCATACGAATATTATAAATTCGAAAATAACTCTGTCTGTTTGTTACGTTTTTACGACTAAACGGCTGGGCCGATTTCTATTAAATTTGGTAAATATATTTCGACTGGGATTGGTACATAGGCTACTTTTTACCCGACTGAGCAGGAGTGTAGGAATGAAGGAATGAAAATTATTTATTATACCTTACCAACTAAACACAATAGCAGTTAAAAATAAATAAACTAAACAAATAAGTATAAGCAGAATAGGCGGTCTTATCGCTTAACAAATCAATCTCTTCCAGACAACCTTTAAGTGTAATTTATTTTATTGACAAACTACGCGAGTAAAGCCGCGGGCGGGTCAGATATGAGTATATCTCATATATCATTTACAAGTACATTTTTTACGATTTTAAAAACAATTTAAATAACACTTTTGAACAGATAATAATTTTAAAAAATGCAAAAAAAAAATTATTTAATGTACACCTCTTTGAACGGGAATTAAAAATGCATATTTAAAATCATTTTCGTACTTATTAGGCAAACATCAGTGTAAAGATAGCCAGATTTCATCACTATCTATAAAAAACTTCTTGACATTATGACCCAGTTGAAAATATATGATATGTGCCGATACCCGATGGAAGATAACTACTGTTGGCAGGTACCGTGTTGCAACATTGTAGTTGGTACTGTTAGCAGAACAAAAAACCTTATTAATGTTTTTATTACTTTGTCTGTTTTTTTAGAATCGGTTCCCTAATAGATTCTGAGCTTAAGAATAGACAAACTTTGCGAGACGAAAACAATATTTTATGTGTATATATAAAAAAACTTAATAAACACCTTAATTTTGACTCTCAAACATCCTTAAAATGTAAAATTCTTCTACAGAAGCTAGGTATTCTAGCATCTCTCTCCTATATATATCAACCTGTCATATTATTTTATAATATATGTGTTTAATTTCGAAATCAATACTTCTAAATTTATTCAAATTTATTTTTATATGTTTGTTAAATGTAATATTAGTTTCGCTGTTAATGTATTTATAGAACTGTTTTATAACAATTATCGAAGTTAATTTATCAAATTATGTTTGTAAATAAACATTAAGCCCGGCGGAAGGCATTAGTATGCCATAACACAGGTTTTCCTAGTCTACTAATGCTATCCCACCAGGAACTGTCTATGTAAAAGTATATTATTTCTAAGATTGTTTCTGTTTATTTGATGTATGTTATAACTTCATAAATTTAATTTCATCACTTAGTTTACTAGTTTTGCAAACCGTACATCCGTAGTACGTAAACGTGTTGCAGCCCGTCGCATTAATTGCCTGTTATCTTCGGACACAGAGGGAAACTACGGACTCGAGCTTTCCATACAAGAAAATACGCAAATCTACTCCATAATTACTGATTTAAACGGGTATTTACGGGATAACGGCTTTTAGCGATAAGACCGCCAATTGTACTATCGCGTATCTGGTTATATGTTTTAAATATGACTTGTTAATTTAAGTGTGGTATACAATGGCGTTTTCTATTCGCGACGCACAAGTCGAAGCGTCTTCATAAACTTGCCCTTAGTAGGAAGAAGTAGTGCACTCTAATTCTACGAGTGACGAATCAGCGTTACCACCTTAAGCCTCGATGACACGGAGCGAGTTTACTAGCTATAAGCCAGCGAGTTCGCTAGCAGCTTGTAAACTCGCCCCGTGTCATCAAGCTTTTTTACAATCTGCTTTTGACTATCCGATTGTAAAAAAACTGCTTGAAAAATGGAAAGCCGGGCTAATTTACTCACCATTCGCTGGTGTGTTGGCCTGTAAGCTAGTAAACTAGCTGTCATCAGCACTTGCATCATCGCTGCTAGTGAACTAGTTGCGATCATCTTTGCGTTTTGGCAGTTAAATGTCAAGGGAAGTAGTTCACGCAGGAGTAGCTATTTTAGCTCATGTTATCAAGAAGGATTTACAACGGATTTATTTTTGAAAATTTCATCATTTACTTTTGTGTAACTTACTGTCGCTCGCTTACTCGTTTACTCGCTAGCTTTTAAACTCGCCGATTAGCAGCTCTTAAACTAGCCCAGTGTCATTGAGGCTTAAATCTTTGAAAAGGGGGCTACTAAATCTTAAAGATCTGTCAAAATGCCCCTTTCGGGCTAAACAGTAAAAAACGGGTTCCCGCTGTAAAAAGAGATCTAGCCTGAAAAGGGCTAAGGTGGCAACACTGAAACGAGTGATGAGCGCGGATGTGTCAACTAAGGCTCAATTTTTATATTTCCGCGGAAGTGAATTTTTACGCGGGACCTTTTATTTTGTCTCGCAACTATTTTTTTACGTTACGTCATTATGCTATAGTACAATTGATTCGCTTACATTCCGTTCCGCAGCAATGTAAATTGAACCTAAGCGTTTTCATGCCATCTGAGGATGGCGCCTTTACACGTGCTAACAATGGTTATAGTAATACAGTTAAGTATATTACTCATGTAAATTATTTATAAACCTGCATAATAATGGTATGGAATGAGGAAAATACGATACAATATTGTAAGTTTGAATTGAAATCTATTCCGCCATAGCTAATTAACCACAGAACGTGATTTGCTTCGGTAAGTATTTTTGTTAACTATATCGTCCCACTGCTGGTCAAAAGTTTCCTTCAAATTCTTCTAACCATCGTTGTTTTCTGAGAACAGAGGATTAGCAAGCTGACGTGGTGGAGGGCGGGCACATGGCTCGAAAAACTCATATTTGTTAGAGCAGAAAGGTTCTCGAGTGGAGAACATGCTCTGAAATTACAGGCATATGAGTCTACACCTGTATGCCTCAAGTTGATGGACGCAGAGCAGTGCAGAATAATCAATTATCGGAAAAATTATTTACAAGTCAATTTAAACAAATTATTTGCATCGTAGGGCACAATCCTACGGTACGTACGTGACCGACGAGGCATTACTTTGTTATAGGCGATGGTTACCTACTACTTAACATCAGTATTTTTCGAACTTTCGCGATCACTGTACATAATTATTGATTAAAACGGGTATTTTCCGCGTATGTACATTTTTTATTTATTATCCCGACGTTTCAGCTGTGTTGCAACAGGCGTGGTCACGGGTTGACAGTCAAGGTACAAACGCGATAAATACCCGTTTTAATCAATAATTATGTACTTAACATCAAGTGGGCTATAAGCTTATTCCATCTCCAGATAGTAAAAAAAAACGCAGCGTAGAACGACCCCTTATAGATGCAAAGATAACCTAATAAAGGTTCTTGGGAGCCGTTAGGTGGAGGCCGCACAAAATCGGGCGCTCTGGAAATTTAAGCGTGAGGCCTTTGTGCAGCAGTAAACGTCCCATGGTAATAACATTGTAACAGATATCAGGCTAATGTGGCATGTTCCATTAGGAAAAAATCCTAAATAAATGATTAAAAAAAGATATTAGGCTGTTAAATTATTCAATACATTACCAATTGACATGAATACAATACACAGTCATAATTTATTTAAATCCAAATGAAATAATCCTGTGTTGAAAGGGTGCTACTATTCAATAGACATTTTAATGAAAACTGACGATGTTAATAATTATCTAATTTTTTTTTAAATTTTTTAGTTTTGTCTTTATGGAAAACTAGCTGACCAATTCGCAGCTTCGCATGCGTCGTTTTTCAATCTCAAACATTACCCTCCTACTACTCAGTTGGGTAAAAAGTAGCCCATTTTACTCAGGGATAATGTAGCATTCTAGGTGAAAGAATTTTTGAAATAGGACCAGTAGTTTTTGAGTTTATTCGTTACAAACATACACATCTTTCCTCATTATAATATTAGTATGGATTACATTGATATGGTTTAATTTAATTGTATTGCTGATGATTATTTGATTACTTTTATTTCTGTGCTTGTGTGTATTATTCGAGTTTAATTGTACTTATGTTTAGTTCTGATTATTATTTAGTTAAGTGTTCAGACATGATTTATAATTGTTAATGAAATAAATAAAATGGAATATGATGATGATCTCTGTTATTTGCGGCCTTCTACTGTCCTTCCTCCTTCCATCGTTCCGCCAACACTTTCTCGACTGACCATTTCGATACACACCAGTTCTTTGGTAGCCTGGCGGAGTGACTATAGGCCTTTTTAGTTTGGGCTATCTACCACGAACCTGAAATAAAAGTTAAAGGCCAAGACATGATACAATAACAAACGAAGTTACGGGCAATACTTATCTAAGGAGTAAGATGTTATGTAATTGTATATCAAAAATCTTTTTGTTATCAAATGAGGAAGACTGATTTTGGTACGAATATTGACATAATCATATCAGTTTTATTTTTTGTTTTTGTATTGATAATGAAAATGAAAAATGGAGAGGAGCATGTTAGGACTAAATATACCTGATCAAATATACAGAGCTAGCTTTAAGGAAAAAACTAAGTTAATAGATATAAGAAAACGCATAAGACAGCTAAAGTGGCAGTGGGCAGGACCAGGACACATTTGTATATCAGAAAACGATAGGTGGTCAAAACTGGTGACAGAGTGGAACCCACTGGAAGGAAGAAGAAGGGTAGAACAAAAAGGAGATGGAGAGATATTTTTACATAACGATGTAGACCGGTATGGATGATAACAGCGAGAGAGAGGGATGTATGGAGGGATTTAGGAGAGACATACGCCATCGAGGCGACTATTGCGGAAGAAACAGATAAATAAAATCAAATTAGTTAAATATGTAAATAAAAGTGATTAAGTAACCAAATGTAATAATATGCAATAGAAAGAAAGGCTTTTTGTTCCCGTTGATCACCATCTAGTTGGCTACCACTGGTGGACACTGGGAAATTATATATCTTACTGGCTGACTGCCAGCGGCTTCGCACGCGTAGTTTGTCAATAAACACATTATCCTCCTTCTGCGCAGTGAACATAGTCCTAAGATTTACCTCATTCAAGTAATAGGTTATAATGGATTCCGCCAGCTAGATTATAAAGGCTTCTATCCTGTTAATTGAAATCGATGTTTTCAATAAGTGTCGTTCACGAAATACACCAGTTGCAACATTTTGTGAACATTCGTTGTTATTTTACGAGCACGATGCAAACTGCAGTGCTTACACGCCGGAGTTTATCGTGTTTGTTTGCGATAAACGTATTGATTTGGCGATAAAGTAACTACTTCGGTGTACGTACATTAAGAGCCTCGCAGACCACAGACTTTCCATCGGCCAATGGTTTTTTATTTTTTTATTTATACTACCTGGAGATGGAACAAGCATATGGCCCACCTGATGTTAAGGGATAACCATCGCCTATAACAAACTATTACCTCGTATTACTGCCCTGTGTCCCTCACCTGCCTGCCTGTAATTTCCCCGGCAACCATACCCTTCAACCGAAACACAGCAATGCTGCTTGGCGTCGAAAATAGGTATGGTGGTAGTCATTCCCCGGGCGAGCCCTTTCACAAGGAACTCTTTTTACTCTTAAAAGTTTGGTCGGGTTGGGGCTGCCAGCGCTTATACAATGCCAACTAAACGGCCGCTAATTCCCCGACAGTTCAGTTTGAAGACAATCGTGTAGCCCAACAAGCTTATTGGCCGATACCGAATCTTTATAATGTGCTTGCATACATTTTCATACTGACTGTGAACCCGACTAAACTATTGTCCGATAGAAAGTCTGCAGTCTGTTGGGGGCTCTGAATGGTTAATCTACTGAAAGTCTAGAATTTGATATAAAATGATGTACCTATAGTTGGCAGTATTTTGTTAAGTTTTTGTTAAAATTATAATTGCTTATTGGACTTTTTTTGAGGTAACGCAGTTTAAATTCGCTGAAGGTACCTAGGTACTTGACGTCCATAAATTAGAAACGAAAAAATAATGGGGTAAGTTGACATACAAAAATAATTATGTTTCTGAAAATAGCTATCTCGCCTAAACGGGCGAATTTTTAGCGGGCGACTTGAAGATTGACTTTAATCTATATATCTTATTCTAGCACTAGCTGACCAATCCGCAGCTTCGCACGCGTAGGTTTTCAATAAAAACATTACCCTCCTTCTGCGCAGTTGGGTAAAAAGTAGTCTATGTCACCCGGGGATAGTGTAGCTTCCCAACGCTGAAAGAATTTTTTAAATCTGTCCAGTAGTTTCGGAGCCTATTGAATGCAAACAAACAAACAATCAAATCTTTATAATATTAGTACCTAAGAGTATAGATTATTATAATGAGGTTATTTTATGTCACTCTCCCAGTCAATCTAAAACTATCCCAGGTGAATTACCTAGGGAGGCAAGGAACTCCTTCCACCATAAGAGTTCTGTAAGCAGTTGCAGGACCTATTACAAATTGGATGAACCTTCTTCTTCAGTCTCTACACATTCTTTTAAACTTGCCTTTATCCAGTTTAATTGATAGTTGTTGCCGGAAAAACATATTCATTGAAAGAAATCGATTTGTCCAACTGAACCCGGAGATTAGAATAATTGATCGAGCGAAGCGAGATCTCTAAGTCAACTTGGGCAAATCGGCGTTGTATGTATGTGTATGTTTGTTTGTCCGAGGATAACTTTCGAAGCGTTTATCCGATCATCGTGAAATTTGGTATATAGGTGAAATTTGGTATATAGATTATTTGTACTAAAAACGGGATATTTACCATGATTTGTGAGTTCTTGAGTGTCCCGATATTTCGACGCAGTTGCATGCGCCATCGATATCGGGACACTCAAGAACTCACAAATCATGGTAAATATCCCGTTTTTAGTACAAATAGTGTTAATAACCATGATAGTTTCAAAAGTTATTTGGTATATAGATGCCATAATTTTGGTGTGACTAAATGAGCTAAAAATGTGGGGGGTTGTTGAGATATTGGGGTTCATGAGGGGTAAAAAAAACTGAAAATGAGACTTTAAGGTCAAATGGGACGTCAAATGAAAGGTCTTCATTAGTACATTTCAACCCTGTTTTTATTTTTAGTTTAATTTTTGTAGCTTTTGAGTTATTTGCCATAATAAAAAAAAACTTTGATAAAATTCACAGAATACACCAGTGCCCCCAGAGTGCTTTAATTTGGTATGTCTGTAGCTTAAGTAACACAAATATAGGCAAAAGTCTGAAATCCAGAATAATTGCAATTTGTACCCCAAAAAAGCGTAACCAGATAACATGAACTCCCGTTAGCTGTAATTTGGATGAAACTGTAGGTCATATTATTTGGTTATTTATTTCGGGGCATTATTTTGATTGTTAAAGATTACAAATAATATTTTTTTATTTTAATCGAAGACTCGCGAAATATCAGTTCGGGGCGAACCACTAGTTAAGAATATTAACCGGATACTAAATACCTAGTAAGTTATGTGCCACCGCATCGATTATTTCGCCTTAGTAGTTTGCATATCGACCGTAATCGGGGAAAACCGTGGCAATAACTAAGTATTTACGTAAGTATTTGGTCTAAGGCTGCGTCTGAACATAAAAGGAGCGCTTAACGGTCTTATTCTACGAAAACCTGCAAAAATATCAGGATCATGTATCATAATAAACAAGAAAATATACAGTGAGTAGAGCTATCTAAATACCGAAATGGTCTACAAAAACTACTCCAGGCTACCTCCAGGTGTAGTATCCCTAAGACTGGCTGGTTGCATTACCCCGCTGAATCGTAATGCTTCATCGTTAAACTTTTTAAACGCCAGCTCTCGGGCCATACTCCAATTAGGATTAAAAAATTCAGTGATATGTCTTTCATCACTTAAAACCGGGATAATTACGTTGTTTAACCAAATCCCATCTGATCAAGTTAGAATTTAGCATAGTTCAGTTTAAATTAGTTCAATACAATTGTATTCAATACAAAATAAAATTGCTGATCTGATGATCTAGTGAGGGTAGATTGATAACGAAATCCTTTGGTGGATATAGAAAGTAGTAATGTTTAGTTTTCTTTGATACAAGGGTCACAGTGTTTTTGATGTATACTTTTTGAAAATATCTTTTCAAGAACACGTTGAAGCAACTTGGCTGTGTGCATTAAACAATAATGAAATTCATAGTCTGAAACGCTCTCCGCTCCGCTACACTCTCAGCTTCTCTGACGATAAATTTACGGTGATTATGTTAATTTCTAATAGGTTTTTGTACTTATATTAGTCGCTAACGTTTCGTGATAACTGTGTGATATTTTTGCAGCGTTTTGCATTTGAAAATGCGGGTTCGTGCAGTTCAAAGTCCAAATTTTCTTTTTTTTTGCTTTATAATTAGATCATTTACGATGCTTAGTCGTTTTACGAGGAATTTTTTGCCAAATTGGTTTTGTTTATTAGGAGGAAATTGCAACCATTTAATATTTGCAAGTCAATATGTAAAGAATATTTATGGAAAGTCATTCATTTTGGGCAATCACATCTTGTGAGTTTGTTTACGTGTTTTAGTTCTTAAAAAGACTCGACGAATTTTCTGATTCCTGATTTGTTATTTTTACCACTCATATAATTTAGTATTTATAAAATATTAAATTATACCTTACTTATTCAGAAAATAAATTATTATGATGAAAACTAATTAACACGTTAGTTTATACGTATCGCTACGCCGGCTGTGCAGAAGGCTTTACTTCCGGTGCGACGGATACCGGACATTCTTCCCATAGGTGTAACTGTAAACTATTCTGTGACATAAACCTGGAGAGGTCGCTGTCCGCCTGACCTTTGCGTAAAAATATTTACTTCAAAAGTAGTGTTGTCAACTTTTCATCAATCAAATGTGGGCGGTTTCGTCAGACACCCTGTCTACCACGAGACATGGTGTCTAACGAAACCCCGAAAACCTTGAAACCGAAGTTAACCACGATTTTAGCAAGTAAGGTCGTATGAGCTTACTACACACGCAATACAGTCAGCATGACTTTGACTTTTGATCGACTTTGGCGTGGTTTTTTCGCTTTCGGTTCAGTTTCGCCACGTCTCGTCACCAGTAACATGAATGTTGCGTCGGAATTGACTCGTTCTTCGTATGTCCTCAGCGACTCGATTGAGTTTTTAGATAAAATTCAGTTCTTTTGGGACTTGTTCACACCCAAGTGATTATTTAAAATGGTACGGATCGACTCGTGAGACACAGAAAGATCATCGGCTATCTCTATTAAACTTGAATGAGGATTTTCAGTCACTATTTCCTTCACCTTTGCGATGTTAACTTCAGTTGAAAACGCTGATGGCCTACCAGAGCCAGGCAAATCTTGTCTCAGAAGCAAGTGTTTTTGATAAAGTCGATTCACCGTAGGCCTTCTGTAACATTTTCAGTGACTCCGAACACTAAATTCTATTGGTGATGCAAAATTCAAGACATACTCTTTTTTCGATGTTTTTGTCCATTATTACATACAAGATCTACCTAAAAACAGCACTGTATTTAATCTAAATAACAGATCCTACTCAAACTCCGCACCGAAATGAAAAACAGTTGTGCCAATCTAACAACAACAAAAAAATTTTGGAACCATAAACAAATCATTCATTCCCGATACTTTTTGACAGAATGTATGTATTTTTTTTGTATTAAACATTTAGACACACAAGCTGACTTGCTTCCTGATATTGATTATTTATTTCCTAAGATTTAAAGACGAGACTCTATTGACGTGGACTTGAACCAACGACCTTTAGATCAAAAAGTATATTCCCCCACTGGGCTATTAAGTGCAACGTCCTACGTGACCTTTGATAGCATGTTTAAATATACATAAAGTACATGAACACGGTGAATCGGAAAAAAATGTTTACTTTGCTAACGTATTTTTAAAATGACATGAGATTGTGCAAATATGTGTAGCTAAATCAGCTAAAGTGAATAATACTCATAGTAACATAAAGATCCAAAAGCATTGCAATAAAATAAATAAATAATGCTGGACATTTCACACAGCGCTATCTAGCCCCAAATTAGGCAAAGCTTTAACTATGAGAACCAGATAACTGATATAATACTTATATACTTCTTTTACTTGTAAATACATACTAGTGGTTCGCCCCGAACTAAGATCTCGCAAGTAACAAAAAAACAAAAAAAAATATAACCTTCTAATAACCTTTGACTAATAAAATAGTACTACGAAAAGTTAACCATGTAAATTGGTTATTATTTTTAGAAATTGCAGTTATCCTGGATTTCAGACAAGCTACACGAATACGAAATTACGACCACTGTGGGGGCACTAGTGTATTGTGTAGTATCTTGTGAATTTCGTCAAAATTCAGTTATTATTATGGCTAATAGTAATAACTCAAAAACTAAAAATATTACCTAAACTAAAAATAAAAACAGGGCCGAAATCTACTAATGATGACCTTTCGTAAGACGTCCTACTTGACCTACTCGTAATAGTATCATTTTGGTTTTTTTTCTACCCCTCTTGAACCCCAATAGCTCGACAACCCTCCAACATTTTTAGCTCATTTAGTTACACCAGGAATGTGCCATCACTCCCTATCTATATATCAAATTTCACGATGATCGGATCAACGCTTTGAAAGTTATCCTCGGACAAACAAACATACAACGCAGATTCACCCAAGTTAAGTTGGAGATCTCGCTTCGCTCGTACAATAATATAATATAGAGAAACAACCAGACCCGGAACAAATATCTGTTGATCATGCAAACATTTGTTCTGCTGCGGTAATCGAATCCGCAACCTCGGAGGTCGTCTATTCGGCGGTATAATTCAGTGTCTTGGGGCCACTTCGGTATCGTTTGCAATGGTCTTTAGATGTTTTTTATGTATTTTTTATAGGTATATGTAAGTAAATAATTGTTTTTTTTATACGACCTGGACATGAAACAAGCATAAGGCCCTGTAGGTCTCGCACCTTACAAACGTGCCCTACGATGCACTGCCCTGTGTTGGTCAACTGGAGGCATACAGGTCTAAACCCTCCTGTGACTGTAATTTCACCCGACCCTTTAAACCGAAACATAGCAATGCTTCTTGTCGGTAGAAAAAGGTATGTTGGTAGTACTTCCCCGGGTGAGCAAAGCCCGGGTTGTGAAAGGTCACAAGGAACTCTACTGGGTACCTACTTATATGTATATTATGTTATGAGATAAATGTATAAAAACAATGTGTTTGGATGTAAACATTATGCATTCCACGTTCACCTGCGTTTATCTAATCGTGTGCGGAATGCATGCACTGTTAGTGAAATTTAAATTAAAGGCACAACCATAAAAGAAGAATCTAGGGCACAAACATAAAAACATTCCTTCTGAAATTTGACATTAAGTACAGGCATAAAAATGTCCTTGTTATAAATACCTAACTACCATAATCGGCGGGAAAACATAATTTATCCGGTATATAATAACACAAGCTAACCTGCCCCGGCTTCGTTCGGATTTATATTAAAACTAGCTGGCCCGTCCGCGGCTTCGCACGCGTGGCAAAAACATTGACGACCTCCGTGGCGCAGTGGCCGGCTGAGACGCAGGAGTTAGCGAGTTCGATTCCCGCCACGGAACAAATGTTTGCTTTATCTATAGATATTTGTATCGTATATGACTGTATTTCTATATGTTATAAGTATGTATTTACAAAAAAAAGTATATAAGTATTCTATGAGTTATCTGGTTCCCATAGTACAAGCTCTGCTTAGTTTGGGGTTAGATAGCGCTGTGTAAAATGTCCAACAATATTTATTTTATTTATTTTATTACCCTCAGAATTTTAACCTCTTACTTTGCCCCCTTTAGGGATGATTTTGCAATAAAGTTGAAACACGTAATTCTTACCAAAAGCCTAAATATTAATTTTCAGATCCCTAACTTGAGGAATTATGGATTGCCCATACAAACTTTCAACCCTAATTTCACCCCCTTCAAGATTATTTTTTGAGACAAAAGATAAACTATGTCCTTACCCAGAAAATTATCTATCTCCTTGCCAAATTTAATTACTATCCGTTCAGCCGTTTAGTCGTGAAAAGGTAACAAACAAACAAACAGAATTACTTTCGCATTTATAATATTAGTATGCATAAAATATATCCTAAGAATTCTGGGTCATTACTTTATTACTTTCCATCCAAAAGTTGCCTGGAAGGAATCGATTTCAGCTATAAGGCCTCCTATTGTACTATATTTAGCGTTAATTAGTTATTTAGTATTCCTAGTGTACAATAAAGCGTTATTCTATTCTATTCCATTCATAATAATCATAATCATTTTTAAAGACGACCTCCGTGGTGCAGTGGGCGAATAGCTAGCTGAGACGCAGGAGGTAGCGGGTTCGATTCCCACCGCGGAACAAATGTTTGCATTTCTACAGATATTTGTTCCGGGTCTGGTTGTTTCTCTATATATTATAAGTATGTATTTACAAAAAAAAATTAGATAAGTATTCTATCAGTTATCTGGTTCCCATAGTACAAGCTCTGCTTAGTTTGAGGCTAGATAGCGCTCTGTGAAATGTTCAGCAAAATTTATTTAATTATTTATTTATCTGGTAAGAATATTACACGTCATATTTCTTATTGGTACTTCGTATCGGTGCACACTGTACGTACACACATGGTAAATATAAGCAACAAAAGAAAAAAAAAATTAAAGTACTTAATAAAAAAAACAAAATTGGGTACCAATATGGAATTATACAAGTCAATATAAATATAATAAGTCAATAAAATAGGCGCATATCAAAAAAATATTCAATAAAAATAGTCAATAGTCCAATAAAATGATTGTATTAATTTGTCATGTCAATAAACTCCTCATAAACATTTATTCTATTCTATTCTGGGATAGTGTAGCTTTCTATTAGTGAAAAAATAATTAAAATTAATAAGTCACTATTTTTATTTTTATTTTTTTATTTTTATTTTTTTCAGGAAACTTACAGCTAGGTACACAGAAAAACTAATTATATTAAAATACATGCAAAACAAACATGTATGCTTAGGGCCAATTACAAATTTCCACATTTAATTTTAAAAACGATTAGGTAAAAACACAGTTACCGTGGACGAAAGCCGTTTGAAATTATAATAATAGTATTCATGAGAGTTTAGGTTGAATAATTGTCATTAAAGAATTTATCCGCAAGCAAGCGTTTTAACTTGCTTGTCGAAGTATTGAATAGATCAATATCTGCATCTGCCAAAGTGTTAAGCGAGGCGCTTGCTCGAATAATAAATGCGTTCTGCCTGTAATTGGTTTTAACTAAAGGAACGTGCAAAATGTGTGGTCTCCTTATTCTGACTCTATAAGTGCGTAATCCCAGTAGCTCCAGTAACTCAGAGCAGTCAACCCTGCCATTTGCAATGCTCAAAAGATACGACAAATCGGAAATTTTTCTACGTTCATACAGGGGAAGGAAGTGAAATTTACGACACCTAGTTACATAATCAGGAAGATAAACTTTTGCACGAAACTGCAAGTAGCGCAAAAATCTCTTTTGTATTCCTTCTAAACGTGTAGAATACACGTCATAGCAGGGATTCCAGACTTGAGAGGCAAACTCCAAGTGACTACGCACATACGCGCAATACAGGATTTTGATGGTCTTAATGCTTGAAAATTCAGAAGACATTCTAAAAACAAAACCAAGCGCACGAGATGCTTTGTTCACAATGTTATCAATATGATCGTCAAATAGAAGTTTACTGTCAAACAAAACACCAAGGTCCCTAACTGTGGCTACCCTTGTAAGAGGTAAGTTGTGTAAGGTATAGTTGAACTTGATAGTAATGGGCTTACGTGTAAAAGAGCAGACATTGCACTTGGAAATATTTAAATCTAACATGTTATTTATGCAGTAATTTTGAAAACGGATTAGGTCGTCCTGCAAATGATATGCATCATTAATAGTGTTAATTTTGTGTAGGATTTTCATATCGTCTGCATAAAGAAGAATTTTTGAATAAACGAAGCATGAGGAGATGTCGTTCACAAAAAGTGTAAAAAGCAAGGGGCCCAATAAAGATCCTTGAGGAACTCCTGAAGGGATGTACATTGGCAAAGAAGAATGCCCGCTAAGAACGACCGTTTGACATCTGTTTTGGACATAAGACGTGAACCACCTGAAAAGGTTCCCTCTGATGCCCATCTGTTGCAGCCTCTTTAATAAGACTAAGTGATCAATGCGATCAAAACATTTGCTGTAGTCAGTGTAAATTATGTCTACCTGCGAGGGTTCCGACATGAAGCGGGATACAAACTCAGTGCACAACAAAAGATTTGACGTAGTAGACCTACTCTTTAAAAATCCGTGCTGCTGCGGTGCAATATCTTGTTTGAGCGCGGAGTACAATTGGGTGTGTACTATTTTTTCAAACACTTTAGCAAATAAGCATAATTTAGATATGGGCCTATAATTTTCTACTTTATTCTTGGGCCCCTTCTTGTGAACAGGAGTGATAAAAGCCGATTTCCAGATTTTTGGCACAATGCCTTCCGATAAAGATCGCCGGTACAGGAGAGAAAGGGGTAGGACTAGGCTTCTTGCACACTTTACTATTAAAATAGGGGGGATGTTGTCGGGACCCGCTGTCTTGCTTAAGTCCAACTTCTTAAATAATTTAAAGACCTCTTCTTCATCCACTTCAATCATGCTTATGTCACCAAAACATGCAGCATCATGGTGTGAGCTTAAACTCTCTGGTAAATCGGTTGATGTACTGCTTTGAAGAAAAGTGGAGTGAAAGTACTCACCAAACATATTGCATATGACATCACCCTGATCAGAAGAAAGAGTACCATACTGCATCACTGCGGGATAAGCATTGGATAGGTTCTTACTTTTAACATAGGACCAAAACGCGCGGGGGTTCCTTTTAATAGAATTTTCAATGTGAATTATGTATTCATTATACATTTCACTTTCCATGACCCGTGCTCTATCACGTAATATAATAAAAGAATCTCGATCGTTAATGTTACCATAGGTTTTGAATTTATTGTGGAATTTCGATTTTTCTTTAATAAGCTTTATTAGAGGCCGTTTATACCATAAAGGATACTTACGTGACGGAACTACGGCTTTAGAAATAATGTAAGTATTACGTAGGCCATAAACAGTGTCATACATAAAAGATACCGCTTCATCTATCGTTCTGCTTCCAAACTCTGAGTACCAGTCTATTGCATCTAGTTCGGTACGAATTGACTCATAATCTCCGTCCTGGTAAACAAATTTAGTGTATGGAAGCGGTCTGATAGTGTGAAGTTGAACGAACTCAGCATAAATGATTAGAGATGGATGGTGGGGGTCTTCGGGTACCAAGGGGAAGTCACAAGCTTGAACAGTAACGTCATTATTTGAGAGGATCAGATCTAAAAGACGGTTGTGACTTCTATTTAGAAAAGAGTTATATTGAAGTAGATTGCATGTGTTAAAACTATCAATTAAATCTATTTGGTGCTCTCCTTGCAGATTACTGGGTGTTAAAGAGATTTCGTCATCACTTAAGGTCCACGAGACAAGTGGCATGTTAAAATCACCTAGGACAACGAATTTATCTAGTGGGTTAGCCAGAACAATATTTGTTACATTATCGGCAAAGTTAGATAATTGGGACTCTATTGAGTTCCCTAAGTTCTCGTCGCATATATAAACTACACAGATATGCATTTTATAATTAGAGCTAGAATTACGATTGCGAATCGTCAATGTAACCCAAATATCCTCAGCTGAGGATGACCACTCCGCTCGAGACTCAGCTACAAGTTCACGACGCACGGCTATTAAAACCCCACCCCCTTTGTCTTGTTGTGTTGCCTTATAATTACGATCACGCCTCCAAACAATATATCTATCATCAAATAATTCACTATTAAATAAACTATCATTGAGCCACGTCTCTGTTAAGCAAATAACATCGTACGAGTTTATGCATACATTTCTACTACACGGGATTCATCACGTAGCGTTTTATCGGGACAATGTTTCGGTTCAATTCGTCAACCTTCATCAGAGTAATAAATCGCGTATTTATAATAATGATTGAAATAAATCACGAAAGTTTTCTTAGTAAACTTAAGTGTTGATTCGTCTTACTGAACTATAACGGTCTTTGGTAAGTAAATCATCATCATCATAGATTTCAAGAGCAATCTATGTTGTGCGGCCTGCACCTAACCAAATGTAAGTACATCCATACATAAAAATGCGAAAGTCACTCTATTTGTTTGTTACGTTTTAATGACTAAACGGCTGGACTGATTTCGATGAAATTTGGTACCAAATAGAGTATGACCAGGATTAGGACATATGCTACTTTTTACCCTGCGCAAAGGGAGTGTAATATTTTTATAAAAAACACGCGCGTGCGAAGCCGTGGGCGGGTCAGCTAGTAATAAATATAAATAGATTTGTCAAAACCACAATAAATACATACACGTATGCGTTCAAAATATAGATTCATTGAGTCACCAGTTTTCCCGCCAATTCCATTCACACAAACCGATAAAGTGAATTAGCATCCTTATATACATGGTGGAAGTATCGATTTCGTCTAGCAGAACAAGTAGCAATAAATGTATCGTAAACCGTTGGTATAAAATATTGCAACGGCTAAGTTCGTTCTAAGAACTCCCTTTGGTTTTCCTCCTCTAAGGAATGTAGTGACGTCATTTTGGTCTGTTTTTTATGTGTCCGGCGTATAGGACTAACAAGCTAGTAACTGTTTAGTCTTTTTTATTATGTCGCTTTTGATACAAAGTGCATATGAAACCACTAGCTGCCTGGCTAGTGCCTGGCCTGGCTTCTCACGCGTGGGTTGCCAATAAAAACTTTACCTTCTTTCTGCGCAGTCGGGGAAAAAGTAGCCTGTGTCCCAATCTCAGTCATAATCTATCTGTACACTAAATTTAATCGAAATCGGTCCAGCCATTTATTCATGAGTAAAAAGAAAGAGTTACTACTACTACAGAGAACTACTATTACCTTTAGTATTACAATGGTTCACTTCGAACTGAGATCTCGCGAGTCTCAAAAAACCTAAATAAAAATATGATTCATAATTTTTGACTAATATAATAGTGCCACGAAATGAACAATCAACTTACTTGACCTACAGTTTCATTCAAGTTATGAGTAACGGGAGTTCATGTTATTTGGTAATCCTTTTTTAGGCTGTACAAATTGCAGTTATTCTGGATTTCAAACGTTTACTCTTATATAAACATACAAGTAAATAATACTAAATTTCAGCACTGTGGGGTTACTGGTGGACCCTGTGAATTTTGTCAAAGTTCAATTTTTATTATTGCTAATAACTTAAACACTACAAGGTTTTGAATAAAAATAAAAACGGGGTTGAAATGTACTCACAAATACCTTTTATTAGACGTGCCACTTGACCGGATAGTCCTATTTTGGTTTTTTGTATCCCTCTTGAACCCCAATATATCAACAATCCCCCCCCCCCCCCCCCCCCCCCCCCCACACACACACACACATTTTTATGTATAAAATTTCTCGATGATCGGATAAACTCTTCGAAACCTCGGACAAACAAACATACATACTTACATACATAAATACATACGACGCCGATTTGCCCAAGTTGATTTGGAGATCTCGCTTCGCTCGATCAATTAAGTATGGATAATTACTTATTTTTATGAATCCTAAAGCGAAAGGAGGGTTGTGTTTTTAGAAGTCTATGTATTTTTGGTCAAATTTAACACATTCAACCGACGGAATATGTATGAATTAACTCTTAAACTAAAGATTTAAAGAAAGCTTGGTGACAGACGCGCATTCATCTCGGTGAAACAATGCGACAAAAGAATATTTACAAATATATGTGTAGGATACGTGCACACTGGCTTATCCTAAACATTGTGTTTTAAACGTAGAATACTAAGACAACTCACGTTATTTATTCAATTACTAGCTTTCGTCCGCTGCTTCGCACGCCTAGTTTGTCAATAAAAAGTAGCCTATGTTTCAGTCCTGATCATTATCTATTTATAAACCAAATTTCATCGACATCGGTTCAGCCTTTACGTCATGATTGAGTAACAAACAAACAAACATCCAAACTTTCGCATTTACAATATTAGTGAGTGTTAATAATAAATACTGGATTGATCATCAAGTGCGATCCGCTCCACACTGCGTCCCCTATAAATCGCCTCAAAAAATAGGAGATTAATTGTACTGGTCACGGACAAGGAGGTTGCACATGGACACATACACCAACACACCCCCCACACTCACACACACATTCACAGGTCCATCCTAGTTTGGGTACGTAGGTTTTCCATCCTGAATTGTACTGTACCTTAGTAAACCATTGTAATTTTAGATTGTGAAATATCGAAGTTTGTTGCTGAATAATAAATTATTATTATATAAACAAAAACAAAATTCATTTATATTGCAAGAAAATCACATCGTTATTTTTACTGAAATCTATATGTAGAGGCCGTAGAGAGAACCTGGACGCGAATAGCACAGGATCGGTTGGAGTGGCGTTGGGGGAGGAGGCTTATAACCAGCAGTGTGCTATCAGTTAAGCTGCCAATGATGATTATTTTATTTTATTTTATTAGAAAAACAAACAGCACTTATATCTAATAAGATAAAACTTTAAACACATATTACCATTATGATGAATACAATACTTAACTAGCATGCATTTTAAAGAATAGATAGGTGGTAAGTAGGTTTTATAAAATAATATTAGCCCCCACACTAGGATACCCTGTGTTGTCTGCTACTGGCTAGTATCTTGTACTCCTACAAACGACAACTCAAACGAATGGTAACGACATTCAATTCAGTGTGTAAATGCCTTTAAAATTTTAACAAATTGCCAGTACTTACCTAGTTCTCAAAAGACAATGTATTGTGTATTCGTGAAACTTTCTTCTTACTTCTACATTTCTTTGTCTTGTAAGCGGTCAGTCAGTCGGTAGCCAGTGTAAGTGATTAATTTGCTGCATTTTGAGAAAAACGGGTCATCGGCAACTGTTTTTAAGCGACTAAAAATGAAAAAAAATCATAATTAAATGCGTACACAAAATTTTGTGGTTTTGCTCTGGATGAGTTCCTTCTTCGGAAGCCAACCCTGAGTGCAGTAACCATGTCATGGTCGAACTTAGAACTATCATAATTAAATGCGTAAACAAAATTTCGTGTCTGTGCTGTTGACCGTTGAGGAGTTCTTTCGTCTGGAGCCAATCCAGGATCTAGAATCAGTTCATGCTCACCAAAAAATTCATTGTCATCGAAACTGAACCAACATGTTAAATTTCAACTCCGTAGGATAAGAGGATGTGCTTCTAATTCAGCTCATAATATTTGACCTAAACCAACAAACAAACAAACATTGCAAGCTAAAAGCTTGTAAACTGGAGGAGGTTCTCAATACGGTTGCATTTTTTTCTAATGTACCTCAGAACTCCGTCATTTATCAACCGATTTGGAAAATCTTTTTTTATACGTTCAGATTAGTCCTATAGAAATATCAAAATCGGTTTAGATGTTTGGTTAATTCGGTTGTATATTTGTGTAGATAATGCAAACATTTGTTCAGCGGCAAGAATTGAAACCGCAACCTCCGGCGTGTTTATCTGGTTCCCATAGCTTTGCTTAGTTTGGGGCTAGATAGCGCTGTGCTATTTATAAATCAATTTAACTTGTCCGCAAAAGGCCATTTACATGCCCACCTGGCATTATAGTTAAATGGAATGAAATGTGTCACAATTCCTATGCTCTATTAACTGACATAACCTAACCTTTGTGAATTTACTCTAGAAAATTCACGGCTTTGTGGGAAAAATTACTTTACTTGTTTGTTTGTTCTATGCTGGAATTATTTTGATGTATGGTTTTGGGTTTGAAAATTGTTTTGGATCTATTGTTTAGTAATTAAATCCGAACCACCGTACGTTAATGTGTATCATAATTCTCGTTATTTTCATATTAGTTCTTCGGTCGCATTCGGTGTGACTTATGAACAGTCAGTGTAGGAGTGCCAGTGGATTGGGGAGCCTTCCGGCATCACGCCAGCCATCCACATCTGGAACAACTAATCCCTTGTATAAGCCATCTTTGCCACTATTTCTGGCTGAAGTACTCTTTACTATCTCCTTTTCTACAGGGTAGGGAACGCATCGTCAATACCCCGGGTGTTGCCGGTATCAATAGGCGACGGTGACCGCTTACCATTAGGCGTTACCATCAATAGGCGACGTAAGCCTGTTTCACCACAAATCATATTAAAAAAATTTATCTATAGATACAATATCGGCCTCTCTGGAGCAGTGCGCGAAAATCAAGTTAAATAAATAATGCTGGACATTTCACACAGCGCTATCTAGCCCCAAACTAAGCAAAGCTTGACTATGGATATATTTTTTTTTAGCTTTTGTGGCTTTTGTATCACTACGGCCAATGTGGCCTATTATGATCGCCACTTATTTTCGTACTATGGATTACTGATAGGTAGAATACTTATATAATATATAGAAAAATACCCAAACCCGGAACAAATATCTGTAGACTATACAAACATTTGTCCCGCAGCGGGAATCGAACCCGCACCCTGCTGCGTCTGAGCCTGCTATCCGCCCACTGCGTCACGGAAGTCGTCAACTATAGGATGGTAAGTGAAATAATTTAGTAAAACAAATCATCGAGTTTTCTAGAGTAGTATTATGAAAGTCTAGCATCATTAAGTTGTTCCTGAAAATAACAGGCTTTTTACATCCATCAATTATAAGATGATGTTATACAGCGCCTGGTGGTAAGCCGCTGCAGTGCCTGGGACTTCATTTTCAGATGGAGTAGCTCCTATACCATCTTCAGGAAATGCGTGTTTTCCGAAAATAATCGTAGAAAACACGTAAAAAATTCTCGATAATTCAAACCAAAATAAACAACAGGATGTAGACCGCCTGCGAGTCAAAACAAATTTAATGCAGCCATTGACCTCAAGTACGTAGGTATTGAGTAATATATGCTATGCAAGTGCGAATGTCCGAATTTTTCGCATTCCACGCGACGATGCAAAAAACTTGCATGGTTATGTTTTGGACGCAGTAAATACGCAGTAGGAAAAGGTTAGCATTTTATGGGGGTTAGTAACCTGAAAGAGCTGATGATGAAATCTTAATGAACTTCGTGCTGACTGAAGCGGTAAGGAAGGTGGCACAGAAACCTGGCTGGCTTAAGGCTGCCTTTCCATCAGAGATGTGCTACGTTGCTATGCTACACAGCTTTTTGGAAAAGATCGTACGGTCTACTGACTTCTACTTGTTTGAAGCACATTGATATCGTAATATCAACGAAATTTCATATAATTAGGACAATTTACTGCGATTTCATAATTTTGTAAATCTTGGCCACAATACCTCATCCTGAAGGCAAATTCCCTTTAATAAAATCAAGATAAGATTACTCTTTATTGCTCACCGAAACAAAATACTAAACATAATTTTTTTCAAATAGATTTAGTACAATGGTCGGTCTTATCGCTGAAAGCGATCTCTTTCAGGCAACCTAATAAACGAAAGTAATAAGCGAAGCAGTAATGGACAGCGGTGCAGAGTATAATTACAAATGATTGATTAAAAATACTTTATTGCACTTATAAAACTAGTACAAAGGCGAACTTAATGCTGAATAGCATTCTCTTCCAGATAACCTTTGTGTATTATAGATAAAGATGTGTAGGTAGTGCACAGATAAGGGACCTAGTAAAATTTGCACGGGAGTAATAAAAAAAGCACAATATAGGTACATACTACATAAATACACCTACTTAAATACTTTATATGATAGACTAAACTATACCAATATCAAATAAAAATACATATTAACAATAGAAGAAGTGATAAGGAAAGATTAAGTTGCTCATTTTTGGTCGGTTTGACCGAGAAGGTGCCTATAGATTCTCAATCTGAACGCTTCCACTGAAGTAGCCTCGAAATAGTATGGTGGCATATTATTCCAGAGACGAGTAGAAAAATAAATGAAGAGAAATAAAAAAATATTATAATACATAAATAAATACCTAAAGATAATAGATACCCAACCAATAAACCTATATCATTATGCTTACAAATCTTCTGAAACGGAGACATTAACAACAATGAGGTCGGATAATAATAAATAGCGAATTCTGCAGCTGACTGTCCGCGGGTCGGGTTATTTCCAATCATTAGGCACCTACGTTTAATATCCCACGGGTGATACGATAAGAGCAGGAAGGTTGTGGTCCTCTACTGTTCCGTACACTGTGCCCAATATCTGCTTCCTGGCTAAAATAAGATAACGCTCTAATTACGTGTTTTTAACCGTAATCAATGGGAAAAATAATAACTCTGACGATGGGGTTTCCTGTGCCTAATTAGGTGCGTTGTTATATTTCGCAAGATTAAAATGTTTATTTGGTTGGTGTAGTTTTTAGTTTTTGCGGTATTTTAATGAATACTTTATTTCACAAAATACACATTAAATGTCCAAAAAGTGGGCTTAATGCTAAACGCATTTTCTACCTGCCAACCTCAGAGGTAACAAAAAGGTTGGCATCGTAACTTAACAACAATAATAAGTAATTGGTAATTTGAAAAAACAAAAAGAAACACAAATAACAATAAATTCGAATCACAGTTAAAATAAATACATAAACCTATTTCATATAATATATATATATAATATATATTATTACGACATATTATATTATTTTGACAACCTCCGTGGCGCAGTGGGCGAACAGCCGGCTGAGACACAGGAGGTAGCGGGTTCGATTTGGGGCTGTGTGAAATGTCCAGCATTATTATTATTAACTAGCTAACCCGCCGAACTTTGTACCACCTTGACATGCATATGACGGTAGAATTGTCAATCAGCCATCATTAGCTACATCTACATATGTATGAGAAAATGAATTTTCATCATAATTTTTTTTTGCATAATATTTTAATAGTTATTCTGCTATTCGAAGCGGAGACAAATCCAACAAATAGAGATCATCAAAATCGGTTCAGTCATTCTGAGTTATAAATGGTGTAACTAAAATGACTTTGTTTAATATACCTATATAATATATCGATGTTTCACAAACATTTTACAATTACAATGTATGTAGTATGTAATCTGATCAGCATTTATACTTTGAACTTTTTAATCAGCAGATACAACAGTTGTATTAAAGTATTTAGTAAAAATCTGTAAATCGTTAAATTTCATATCAAATATCTGCAATGACCCAAATACCAGAGTTTAAAGCAATATATCTTGTTACGTAATACACTCATGGACAAATTTAGAGGTTCGCAACAAAATTTTTGTTTTTTTTTATTATGTTCATATAACGCACTGGCCACATATACAGGTGCATGTAATTTAAAAAAGGAAGGATTTTTATTGTCTTTTGTTTCAGAGTTGCATTTGTTTTTTTCGGCTTATTGTTAATTTCATTGATTTGTACTGCAAGAATTTTTCCCCGTGTTTGTGTTTTTTAACAAATTACAGTTTGTTATTAACTTTTTTATCAAAAAAACTTTGTGGTCGTCTTATGTGCACTTCATTTAAATGAATTAAGTTATAATGCCGGATCTCAGCTTGGCTCAAGTCTCTAGAGCCGTGACTTTGATTGAAAATGGGGACACTTACAATCACGTGGCTCAAACGTTACGAGTATCCAAGTCTGTAATTTTTCGAATTGTGAAACGATACCGCCAGACTGGACAGTATACGAGACGCAAAGGACAAGGTCGTAAAAAAGTAACAACTGCGAGAGACGACAGGTTTATTGTCAGCAGTGTGCTAAGAAATCGCACTTCGACTTCTTCCGAGGTCAAAACTAAGCTCCAGGATGTACGGCAAGTAGCAGTTAGCACCAAAACCATAAGAAGAAGACTTAATGCGGCAGGAATAGGGGTATACTTACCTGCCAGGGGCCCATTACTAACCACAGGTCATCGAGTAGCTCGGACCAACTTTGCTCGTTCACACCGAAACTGGGATGATGATGCTTGGAGTAAGGTATTGTTCACTGAGGAGTCCCGGTTTAGTCTTAAGCCAGATGATGGAAGGGTCAAAGTATGGAGACGACCTGGAAAAAGATCGCTCAGTGTAACATTGTCGTAAGAGAGTCTTATGGTGGAGGGTCAGTAATGGTTTGGAGTGGCATTTGTATAGGGGCTCGTACGGAGCTACACATCGTGAAAAACGGATCCCTGACTGCTTCAAGATACGTAACGGACATCTTGGAACCAATTGTGATGCTTTTTGCTCCATATGTTGGAGATAATTTTCTTTTGATGCACGATAATGCACGGCCCCACACCGCAGCGATAGTTTTGCAGTATCTAAGAGAAGTGGAAATTGAAGTTTTGGGGTGGCCAACCCGCTCGCCAGACCTAAACCCGATATAACACGTTTGGGATAAGCTGGAAAGACAAGTTAAACAGAGAAATCCAGCACCAGCTAACTTTAGAGATCTCAAAACCGCATTGGTAGAAGAATGGAATCTCATCCCACAAACTTCTATTGTCGATTTAATAAAAAGTATGCCCAGACGTATGCAGGTAGCTTTGACAGCAAGAGAAGGTAACACTAAATACTGAGTGTGCCACACATAAAAAAATAATCATCCGTTTGAACACTATTCAATTTGTGATATGATGGGATACAAGTGTTAATTTTCCTTACAACTACTGCAATATGATAATTGTCACTAAATTGTTTTTTTTTAATCGAGATAACTTTAGTTTTGTTTAAAAATTTTCATTATATTGATCAAACCCTATTGAAAGTCAAATAAACACAAACACCACGATTTTTATGCTAATTTGTCTGTTTTATGTTGCGTTCCTCTAAATTTGTCCATGAGTGTATTACGATTGTTGAGATTGCTAAATAACTGAAACTTTGAAACTTTTAACACATTAAAAATAATACAAATAAAAGAGAATACACAATTTAACCAAAGGTTTTTAAAAGCCTCTGGACCAAAATGTTAATACCGAACCTTTTTCGATATTGTCACAGCTGATTATCTCAGCACCTACAGAAACTATTGAATATGAATATACTATGAAACTACATGGGAATTTTTAGTTATAAATAATACAGTTCCTTAGAAGTTATAGCTTCCAATAAGTAAAATCATTTTGATTGCTAAAGGACCAAAGTGGTGGGGGCAAAATTTGAAAATAAGGTTACTAAGTCAATTTTATACAAATTCCAAAACCGTTGTTATGTCGTATAGATTTGGAATAATGATGACAAATACCCCTCTTATCTCCGAAGTTTGTACGGTGAAAAATCTGAAATGAATATATGAATGAATTACTAGCTGACGCACCCGCGGCTATGAACGCGTGGTTTTTCAATAAAAATATTGCACCTTCTTCTGCGCAGTCGAGTAAAAAGTAGACTATGTCCCAATCCTGGTCATAATCCATTTGTATACCAAATTTCAACGAAATCGGTCTAGTCGTTTGGTCGTGAAAACGTAGCAAATAGACAGAGAGATTTCTTTCGAATCTATGAATAGTCTGACTTACACTGCGCTTTCCAGTGCGTGGTCTCCACTCATGACGACCTCGGTGGCGCAGTGGGCGAATAGCCGACTGAGACGCAGGAGGTAGTGGGTTCGATTCTCGCCGCGGAACAAATGTTTGTATGATCTACAGATATTTGTTCCGGGTCTGGATGTGTTTCTATATATTATAAGTATGTATTTATAAAAAAAAAGTATTTAAGTATTCTATCAGTTATCTAGTTCCCATAGTACAAGCTCTGCTTAGTTTGGGGCTAGATAGCGCTGTGTGAAATGTCCAGCAATATTTATTTAATATTTATTTATTTATTATTTATGAACCGTTTTACCTCAACTGCAATTAAAATGACCTATATCTTTGAGTTTGTACAAAGGATAAAATTATTATATTAAATGATTCGTAGTTTACTTTGGAATATTATATGTTAGTAGCAAATATTAGTTTCCTCAAAGTTATTTGTGTTGTATAGTTAATTCGTGGACTCCGGCCACATAATACCTACTTATGTAAATAGCAAACAGTGTGCGCAAACTTCTTGGAATAAATTATTCTAGGTTGTAATGCTAAACTTTGCTGTTCACAGTACTAAGTAAATTGACCGGACCTAGGCAGTCTAGGAATATAGAATGTCAGGTACAACACCTGAACGAGTTGGCTTCTTACCTCTTACGATTAAAAAGTAAATTAGGAAATATATTATATTGTGTTTGTAATCTATTTTAGTTTTATTGTTTTTTATTCATGCATTCAGAGCCTCGATTGTTTTTTTTATATTCTCCCTTTTAACCACGATCTCGCGTGATGGTAAGCGATGATGCAATCTACGGTAGACCACGGATGCCTAGAAGAAACCTGTTCACTCGCGACTTGAAGACACCTAGTGCAGTGTTGTTATTATCAGGATACAGACTCAGGCAAGACGTTCCATTCTTTGGCGGCGCATAATAAAAACATTCAACTTCTAATGGGAATTTAAAAAAATACTCTCAGTTGCCACCAGTACCTGTAATATATCAAATAAATAAATAAATAAATATTGCTGGACGTTTCACACAGAGCTATCTAGCCCCAAACTAAGCAGAGCTTGAACTATGGGAACCAGGTAACTGATAGAATACAGAATACTTATACTCGTTTTTTTTGCAAATACATAGAAAAACAACCAGCCCCACCCTCGTAAATATTTATATAAACTTTGAAAAATAAATAATACTGCACATTTCACAGCGCTATCTCGTATCTAGCCCCAAACTAAGCAAAGCTTTTACGATGGGAACCATATAACAGATCTTCACCACACTCTCATACTTACTCTACTACTAGTACTTAATGAGAAACACCCAGATTTGGAACAAATATCTGTAGATCATGCAAACATTTGTTTCATGGGAATCGGAACCTCCCGCGTCTCAGCCGGCTATTCTATTATTTGACGACCTCCGTGGTGCAGTGGGCAAATAGCCGGCTGAGACGCAGGAGGTAGTGGGTTCGATTCCCGCCGAGGGACAAATGTTTGCACGATCTACAGATATTTGTTCCGGGTCTGGTTGTTTCTCTATATGTTATAAGTATGTATTTAAAATAAATAAAAAATGTATGTAACTATTTTATCACTTATCTGTTCCCATAGTACAAGCTCTGCTTAGTTTGGGGCTAGATAGCGTTGTGTGAAATGTCCAGCAAAAGTTTATTATTCATTTATTTATTCTTATTACTGCATTTACTGAGCAACATGGGTCATCATCCGTATATTTTTTGTTTTTATACCACCTGAAGATGGATCACGCTTATGACGTTAAGTGGTAACCATCAAATCAAATTATTTATTGCAAATATGGGTTAGTAACAGGTGGTTAATGATACAGTTTGAGTTCATAATCAGCGTTTATCGCATACAATTTTAATGCGCCTATAACAATGTATTTTAAGTTACGTATGTACCTTAGAAACGCCCCCACGATACAGACTTTGCCTGCTGTGAAGATTTCTTATTCATTAAAATAGTAACAAGTTCTCAGAGCTCTGCATAGTTTAAGATGTAGTTACGAGGATATCTACTAAAAATATAATTTATTTCAGATTGTTATAAAACAATATAAATAAGTTTTTTTATAAATAAAACACTTTTTCTTAGAAGCTTTTATAAAACTGATAATCGGAACCGAGCAGATTCAAGTGAGCTCAACCACTAGTAGCCTACTATAATCCATTCAGAAGTTCCATTGTCTATTGTCACCGAAGTTATATAATATGTATTCTAAATTTCAGCTCAACCGGTTGGGGGGAAATGATATAAAATTCTCATAAATTATGGTATAAGTTCAGTTGCAGGATTTGAGGACCTACTAACAAGGCAAGTTAAAGAAAAGCTTCTAAAAAAAGTTCTTCTTGCTTAGTCTTTATTAAATATGTAATAGCCAATGTCAAATTCATTATAGATGCTCTAACCATATGACTCTAATGAATCATATGATGATTCAGCTGTGGTCTAAAGTGGATACTGCTCTCCTGGTCTTCATAATACAGAGTCAATTTCCAAAGTGTGAACAATAGATTAGTATAATCTTTACTATTGCATCAACAGCATAAAACCACGCAAATACATTTGCAGGCAAATATTAGCGTAACTATTTTGACAGATGACAGACTTTAGTTGCGATGTGTACCGATCCAAGATGGCGGTCGTCTGGAGGTCATGGAACTGGTTAAGCTTTTGTTCTCGCATCCTGACCTACCTTTGTGATTTACTGCCCCAGTAGCAGGGCAGAGGTTGTGATAGTAACCGCCAAAAACATAACGGTATTTTTATTTTGTTACCGATACACAGAATTTAAAATAAATTTAGTACTAAATAACAATAGTAAAGGTTTTCAGCTAGACGCTCTACAATAAAAAGGATTGTGTGGTTTTATGAAACCACGGTAAAAGTGAAACTTTGTTTCACATTATAGACATTTAATTAAAAAATTTCGTTGGCACAAATGAGTAATAGTCTATACACTACACGGTCAGCTGATGCGAACTATAGGCGCCGCCATATTGGCCTCTCTTGGCTGCTCTGACGAGCGCCTTTCACTTTATCCCTACTCCGCGGCCGACCGTCACGCGACATGTAACACACAGACGAAAAAGTATGAGACGATGTAATAAAAGTTTCACTTTAAAAACAGATTTCCGAATGACACGAAATCGTATGTACGAAATCTCAATATTTATACATTCCTTACTAATATTATAAATTCGAAAGTAACTCTTGTCTCTTTGTCTGTCTGTAACGTTTACACGATTAAACGGGAGGAACTACCTATTATTTCGAAAAAATATAATTTCATTATGAAATCTCAATGTTATAACTAATAATAACACTACCTAAAATATAATTTAAAACTGATATTATAAATGCGAAAGTTTGGATGTGTGTTTGTTTGTACTCAATCACGTCGTAACGGCTGAACCGATTTCGATAAAATAGTGGTATATAGATAGATAATGACCTGTATTAGATAGTTGCTTTTTCTTTTGTATCACAATTTATTTAGGTACATACTTTTAATTTTGTATTATTCCTATTATATTGTGTAAAGAATAAAAAGACTAACCAGCCTTGTTTCTTGTCTGATCCTTTCCTGCCTTGGTCGCGGAGGAACAGGCGGTAAAATTGACGTGCCATAGTGATCCTTGTGATTTTAATGATTATTGACTATTGACATACGCTACTGGCGCTACTGAAGCCGCTGGCGGAGAACAGACATCATTTACTTTTGATGGAAATAATACAAAGGGCCTACAGTTGCCAAAAAGGGCTGCCGATTTACTCATTCTCAGAAGTTATATCTCGATTTTTTTAAATTGGCTTTATACGAGTATTCCTAGAAAATACAAAGGCTATGAGGAAATACCGCTGTCAAGGAAAAACCGTTCAACGGTATTTTTTTAAGATATTTTTCATCGTTATTTCTAAAAATATACGACGACATACGAAAAAAAGAAAATTTGTTTTGGAATGTGAAAACTGAGTTCTTTTATAATATGATGCCCACTTGACCTAGTAACCCCATTTTGAAATTTTCATCACCACCATTTAAGCCCCTTTGGCAATCGTACTGCTTTTAGGGTTCCGTACCCAAAGGGTAAAACGGGACATTCCTGTCTCCGCTGTCTGTCTGTGCGTCTGTCACCAGGCTGAATCTCATGAACCGTGATAGTTAGACAGTTGAAATTTTCACAGATGATGAATTTCTGTTGCCGCTATAACAACAAATACTAAAATATATAACAACCCATACAACAAACGTGATTTTTTTTGCTCGTTTTTGCTCGATATTGATAACGGCAACAGGTAGACGCTTGAAATATTCACAGAATATTTAGTTACATATTCAATTTAAAAATAAATATTTAAATTAAAATAAAACAAATATTTAAGTGGGGTTCCCATACAACAGACATAATTATTTGCCGTTTTTATAGATAATGGTACGGAACCCTTCGGGCTCGAGTCCGACTCGCACTTAGCCGGTTTTATTATATTAATTTCATTAGATTTGGGTCAGTAATGAATGACGTCAAATCGGACCTATTAGATTTCCTATATTGTAATTACGATATCTCCCACGATCCTTTTTTAACAAAAGAAAAAATACTTAAGTCGAAGGTGTTAAGATAGAATTATTTTTTAAATAGAAAGTAATAGAGATTGCACTCGCGTATTCTTAACAGTAGCGCCCTGCAAAGGTTGTATATGACGTCATTCTGCTATCTGATATCAATGACTGTGAACTTGTCTCAAACATTTCCCGGTATCGTTATTTAGGGTTCCAGACCTGTTTAAAACTTAGTATTTTTGAAATTTCGGTCCTAAAGGTCTCAATAGAACCTCCAATCCAACCTCAATCTCTTATAGCAATATTACAATAATATTAGGTACACTGGCATTTCGTACTATGACCCTCAATTTGTAAGCACACTTTATTATTGTAAAGGCGAAGCAGTTTTGGTGACGTCACCATAAATCGTTTACTCAAAACGTATCACATTAGAGCTCAAATAACGCGTAAAATTATCCTAAATAGTAAGTAAAACGTGTTTATTTTCACACAATTTGTGATTCAATTCGAAGTAATGTTGCTACAAGCTTGATACAAAACGCTCCTGAAACATGATGGTTTTCTAGAAGATTGTGGTCGGCGCCCGGGTTCTAACGACCTGCAGACTCCGAGTTGAGACCTTTTTGCTATTTGTACACCTAGCTGTAATTGTTCTGTTGTTTTAAGTATATTGTGTTGATATACAGTATTATTTTTAGTTATTATTAAGTGTTGCAAATAAAAGATTAGATTAGATTTTAAAATGGGTAAAACGCAACCCTTATGGTGTGATTTTGTTCTTCGGTCACAGCTGATTATCTCAGCTACTACTAGAGATATTATTGACTTACAATTTGGAATAGTTATAAATAATACTGACCCACCTCTATAACGACAAAAAATATCAGATGTTTTAATTTTGATTGCCAAAGGAGCCAAAGTAGGGGGGTAAAAATTTCAATATAGGGTTAGCAGGTCAAGTGGGGTATCATATAAAACAGCTCAATTTTCATATCCTAAAATGGACTGGAATTACTCCAAGATTATAGTTATCTATAGTATTCAATTCGTTATCTGGTTGTACTATGGTACAAGCTCTGCTTAGTTTGGGGCTAGACAGTGCTGTGTGAAATCAGCAATTATTTATTTAAAGCTAGTACAATGATAGTACTAGCAAACTTTCTCTTTCTACTATTTTCACTAGAAACAGGATATTAACCATAATTTGTGAGGTTTTGAGTAACTCAATATTTTTCTTTCTGCTCCAAACTCACTTATTCATTGAAATCACAAGTATCTCTTTGAAACATTAAAACCGCCTGCTCCTCCGCGACCAAGACAGGAGCCTAGTCCTCAGTCCGTAGTTCCAGTGTCCCAGTAAGCTTTTTGCCCACGCAGTCCGCCCACTCGCCGCCCACGCTTCGCACTTTAGGGCGGCTGCATTATATCGGTTACTGGGTTTCTTGCACTTACTTCACGCTACGAAAGACGGTAACATTGTTTTGGATTCCGTACCTCAAAAGGAAAAAAAAGATAGTCTTTATTGCATGCACGCCATAAAATAAACAAATAACAGAAAATACATTTTAAAATCATAGGTACAATGGGCGGGCTAAAGGCGATCTCATCGCTAAAAGCGATCTCTTCCAGGCAACCTTATTGGTTCAATATGTTGTCCATCTGTCAGCCTGTCTGTTTCTCTCAGGAACGCGTAGAGGAATAATCCCTTGGAGCTGTAAAAAAATTAAGCATCATTTACATACGTCAATAATTAAAACCGGACAAGTGCGAGATTGACTCGCGCACCGAGGGTTCCGTAAAAATATTTTTATGTGTTAAGAGAAAGGAGTGCCTGGAAAGTATTTACAGCTCATTGAAGCTATTTATGGAAGAGCCGGCACAAACGTTCGGTCCGAGGCTGGAGTAACTGACAATTTCAATGTGGCTGTAGGCCTGCACCAGGTATCGGCACTAAGCCTTTATTTGTTCGTCTTGGTAATTGATGCCTTGACATCAGACGTACAAGAGGAGGCGCCCTGGTGCATGCTGTTCGCCGACGACATTGTCTTGTCTGTGAAAATGTACTCGAGGTCCAGAGCAGGCTGGCAAAATGGCAGGAAAATCTGGAGAGTGTTGGATTGAAGATCAGTAGAACAAAAATCGAGCATTTGTTCTGTGACTTTGGTGGCCCCTCCAGTTTTAATAATATTGCTGGGGATGGTGTATCCCTACCAGTCTGCTCTGACTTTCGGTACCTTGAGTCCAAAACGAGGGCGACATCTTCAAGTCCAGAGTGAATAGGTTCTTTCTAGGTAAGCGTGCTCCATCTTCGATCACACCTTCACTTACCATCAGGTGAGGTAGTGGTCAAGCGCTTGGCTATCATCAATAAAAAAAAATTACATAGACTGGGACGGTAAAAATAGAATAAATGCGGGATGGATGAAATGGCGACCGGTTACAGGAACAATGGGCGATCTTCGAATACCCCTTTAACTTAAGAGGAAAATATACAAGACGATCAAAAGACCTGTCATAATGTACGGTTCTGAGTGTTGGGCCACGAAAGGGACGCATGAAAGAAGAGTGCACGCGGCGGAAATGCGAATGTTGAGCGAATGTTGAAAGTAGCGCCAGTGGTAGAAACATTGAGGAGTAAGAGGCTAGCGTGGTATGGGCATGTTATGCGTAAGGAACAAAATCATGTGACTAAAAAAGTGTTAGATATGAGTGTGGATGGATATAGAAGTAGAGGAACGCCGAAGAAAACATGGATGGACTGTGTGAAGAATGATATGGATAGAAAGGAAGTGACAACGGAGATGACGGCTGATAGAGAGATGTGGAGGAGGAATACATATTGTGCCGACCCCGCGTAACGTGGGAAAAGGGCAAAAAGAAGAAAAATAACTACAAAATTAACAATTTTCGGACTTTTCCTTTACTTGTGCTGTAAAGGCCTTGCTTCTTGGCAAATTTCATAATAGGTCAACGGGAAGTACCCTATAGGTTTTGATTTATTTGCGTGTGTCAAAAAATGCTCCATAAAACGTGTGCATTTTTTGATTGCGTTGACTTAGAAGCTTGGTTTTTTACAGCTCCAAGGGACCGTAAGGGTATTTGATGTTAGTTTTAACTAGATACCTGAGAAAAAGCGAAACGCGTTCTTGAGAAAAAGGGACAAAGATAAAAGACAGACAGACAAAGAACGAAGTATTCCTATATGGCTTCCTTTTTTTCCTTTTTATATACGGATTCCTAATAAATACTTTATTGCTCACTGTAAACACAAAACAAATAAATCTAGTGATACATTTAGCGGTGTTATCGTTAAATGGCAATCTCTATCAGCCAACATTTGTAGGATATCTTATCGATAACTTAGGGCGTGTAAAATTATAGTTTTTAATCTATAGATAGAGTACAAGCTTCCGCCTAGGGATTTACACGCGTGGTTTTTTATCAATAAAAACCGGCCCATGTTACAAAGTCTATCTATAAATCAAATTCATCAAGATCTGTCCAGCAGGTCAGTCATGAAGACAACGTAAAATTGTAAGCAAACAGAGCTTTTCAATTGATAATATTATTAGTACGGATTATTTCTGCGAAGTAATTAATTTTCTGTTGATTTGATAATAACTAGTTATGATTAATATACCTAATCTAAATCGCATCAATTTGAGCATTTGGATAATACAAAATTATATGACTGATTGCTCCATTTCCTTGCAAAAAACTGCAATCCAACGCATTTTCAGCTCTATATCTTTTATTTACAACTCATTTTCGACTACAGTTTGTTATGTTATGCTTATGACACATTTTCGTCAATGGTACCAAAAGTCGTTAAATCTCCGAAATGCATCGTGTGTATGTCAACTGATATTAAGCTCTATAGTAATTGTAATAGAGGTGTTGTAGTGCATAGTGTTTTACGGCAGACTAACCACGTTTGTCAATGGCCACGTGGAGTTGAGTGCTGTCCCATTCATAACGAGATGACGTCACTTGCTGTAAGCGATTGTGCAGTTAATGATTGAATGAATAATAACTTTAAGTACGAATTTTTACAGTTTCAGACCTGAGCTGTTACGACCTACAGAGGCAACAACTCCTTTGTTGGTCACAAGATACCTAGATCAAAACTTTTTAATCTTCTCGTGTAAGTGACTCATTAGTCTAAATTATATTTATTTGGACCAGTGGGTAGTCATCTAGCCAGCCACCTCTACAGCCTCGCCGGTTGCCTCATTTTTTGAATGAGTCTTATCTTTTTAATGTGAAACATCTATTGACGCGCTTTGGGGGTAAGACCGACCCATCACGCCGGCGGCGGCGCCGTGACGGCATGCATATAAATAGAATTAGAAATATCCCCAATAGAATTAGGGTAATATTTATTGTTACGATTTTTTTTTATTTGTAGGGTAATTTTTCTTGTATCAATAATTGTCAAAAGTCAAAAGTACGGATTAAGAATTGTTTGCCGTCACGCGTATTTATATTTCGTATGATAAGATAAGATAAGATGATTATAAACGGTTTTCTTTAATTAAAAATTCTTTCAATAACCATCAAATACCTACCTGCAAATTGAACCAGCAAACCTGATGTTAAGTGGTAGCCATCGCCTATAACAAAGTATTGCCTCGTAGGTCGCACCTACGGCACGAAACGAAACGAAACGTGCCCTACGATGCACTGCACTGCGTCCATCAACTTGAAGCAAACAGGTGTACATCCTCATGTGCCTGTAATTTCACCGGTAACCATACACTTCAAACCAAAACACTGCAATGCACTGCGATGGCGGCAGAAATAGGTAGGTTATAGTACTTACGCTGGCGAGCCCTTTCACAAGGAACTTAATTTGAACTCAGTCACGACGTAACGGCTGTACCGATTTCAATAAAATTTGGTACATAGATAGATAATAACCAAGATTCAAACTTAAGCTACTTTACATTGACAAACTATGCGTGCGAAGCCGTGGGTAGGGTTAAATAAATCAAGGTATGTAATTTCTTAGAATTAACCTTGATTTTATTAAAGGGAATTGGCCTTCAGGAGGAGGTATTGTGGCCAAGATTTACAAAATTATGAAATTGCAGTAATTATCCTAATTATATGAAATTTCGTTTATATTACGATATCAATGTAGAAGTCAGTAGACCGTACGAACCATTTACAAAAAGCTGTGAGACGTCATCCACCCACAGAGTCTAGTACTGTTTTAGGAAACCTAGCGGGTAGTCAACCTAATGCACAATCTGTTAACCTGCCGCACAATCTGTTTTCATTTTTTTTTAATAACCTATACTGTCCCACTGCTGGGCAAAGGTCTCCCCCATTTCCTTCCATTCCTTGCGTTCTCCAGAAATCTCCTGCCAGTCAGAATGGAACCCATCCAGATCGTCGCGCCAACGTTTTCGCGGTCTGCCTCGTTGCCGTCGTCCTGTAGGTTGCCAGTCGGTGGAGATCTTAGTCCACCTTTCAGGGTGCATTCGAGTGACATGACCCGCCCAGTCCCATTTGAGTCTTGCAGCCTTGTACCCCACGTCGATGATTCCGGTCATAGAGCGTAGAGTAGTGTTGCGGATTATATCGGTCCGCTTAACACCTAAAATGCTACGCTCCATCGCTCGTTGGCATACCCCGAGTTTGAACTTTTGTGAGTCCGTCAATGACCAAGTCTGAGCACCGTAGGTTAGAATGTTTTCATTTTATATTATTTATTTCACGATTTCCACAGCCCTTAATAAATAGGTAGGATTAAAAATACGCGATTTAGCACGTACCGTTTTATCGGTAAGATGCAATAATGATATAAATAAATCACGAAAGTAAAATTCTTAGGCTTTTAATTAAAAAATAGTTATTAAAACTAAAATAGTCATCATTTTATAATATGCCGTCCGCTTTTACATGCAAAATATAAGTACCTCTTTGTATTAAATGCAGATCAAGGTTATTAAAAATTATGTAAAAATAACATAAATATAACATATTATGCAAAACGTAATTTTGTTTACCTAATTTTCAGTTAATCATTCGGAATTTAGAGAGATACATTGTTATTTCACTCAGTTAATTAAATTAATATCTACTTACGTGAAGCTATTTGAATACCAACCAACATAGTATTAATTTTACATATTAATAAAGTTGAAAATTTAAAATCTTTTACAGTAATGAGTTTGAAAAAAACTTATTTTACAACAATACTAGCCATTAGCCCGACCCGTATTTTCATTTAATGTCGTATAACAAAACACGTGGTATATATAAAAAGGTTGCGCACCCCTGGCCTAGTGCCTACCAACGCGAAGTTTAGTGGGATGGGTCGTTGAACTATTTCTACTAACAATTAAATTATCGCAACAATTCCGCGGCAACAGTGAGTGGGCCGCTATTATGTGGAGGTGGCCTAAAATATCATTGACAAATCTTGAACTACCTACATTTCTAGTTTTTCTACTTTTTAGGGTTCCGTACCAAAATAGTAAAAACGGAATCTTTATAGGATCACTTGGTTGTCCGTCTGTCTGTCCGTCTGTCAAGACACTTTTTCTCAGGAACAGGTGAGGAGGTCATCATCATCCTCATCTCAGCCCACGTCCACCCACTGCTGGGTATAGGCCTCCTCGTTATCACGCCACTCTCTCCGGTCCTGTGCCAAGCGCATCCATTGCCTTCCCGCAACTCTCGCGATGTCGTACGACCATCTTGCTGGTGATCTGCCAATAACTGGTCTGCGCCCTTCTCGCGGCCACCACACGGTTGCTGTACTCATCCATCTTCCGTCTTTCCTCCTTGCCAAGTGCGAGAAGGTATTAAGTAGAAATTAATATCAAAAACGTAGGTCTATTGACCCTTGAAGCTATAAAAAAACAACAAGTTTCTAAGTCAATACAATAAAAAAATACAGCTATTTATGGCGTAGACCTCCCGCATTTTCCAGAGTGATCGATCTTGTGCGTTGTGCTGCACCCAACGGCTCCCAGCAACCGCTATCTGAGGCTTACTTTACGACTTTATATTTTAGAAAATGTTATAAAATGTGTGTCAATAATTATTAAGACTTATTAGTAATTTCTTTGTGAATCTTTATGAATGGTCTACGTTTGTAGACGTCCGCCAATATCCTTTTTACAACCTTTTTATTATATTGCAATGTATGTATGTCTGTCCGGGTGGAATCTTGCAACTGAATTTTAAACCCTTTCCCCTCAACCGATTGAGCTGAAATTTGGAATACAATGTAACTTCCGTGACAATGCAATAATATGGAACAATTGAGGTGGTCTCATGATGGAGACAGATGCTAAACAACGGAACTTCTGAATGGATTAGTGGATTAGCTCTAGTGTTGGGCTCATTTGAATCTGCTTGCGGTTCCGATTATGAATTTTATAAAAGCTTGTTTTGAAAAAGTAATTTTTTAACAAAAAACTTATTGATCGAGCGAAGCGAGATCTCCAAATCAACTTGGGCAAATCGGCGTTGTATAAATAAATAAATATCGCTGGACATTATGTTGTATGTTTGTTTGTCCGAGAATAACATTTGAACCGTTGATCCGATCATCGTTAAATTTGGTGTACATAGGTAGAGAGTGATGGCACAATTTTGGTGGGACTAAATCAGGTAAAAATGTGGGGGAGTTGTTGAGATATTGGGGTTCAAGAGAGGTAAAAAAAAACTGGACTATCCGGTCAAGTGGCACGTTTAATAAAAGGTATTTGTGAGCACATTACGACCCGTTTTTATTTTTACTTTAAACCTTGTAGTTTTTAAGCTATTAGCCATAATGAAAACTGAACTTTGACAACATTCACAGGGTACACCAGGAACCCCACAGTGCTGAAATTTGGTATGCGGGTAACTTAAGTAACACAAATATAGGAAAAAGTCTGAAATCCAGAATAACTGCAATTTCTACCCCATAAAAACATAACTAAGTTACATGAACTCCCGTTACCTGTAATTTGAATGAAACTGTAGGTCAAGTTATTTGGTTATTTATTTCGTGGCGCTATTTTGATAGTCAAAGATTACGAATAATATTTAGTTTTGTTTTTATGGTAGACTCGCGAGATCTCAGTTCGGGGCGAACCACTAGTTTATTTAGTTATTAGTTACAAGTAAATGCTGAGGCTCATCAGCACCTTAATGTTTATAATTATTGATCGAGCGAAGCAAGATCTTCAAATCAACTTGGGCAAATCGGCGTTGTATGTATGTTTGTTTGTCCGAGGATAACTTTCGTAGCGTTTATCCGATTTTAATGAAATTTGGTATATAGGTAGGTATTGATGGCACAATTTTGGTGTGATTCAATGAGCTAAAAATATGGGGGGGGGTTGTATGAGATATTGGGGTTCAAGAGGGGTAAAAAAAAATTAAAATGAGACTATAAAGTCAAGTGGGACGTCAAATGAAAGGTCTTCATTAGTACATTTGAACCCCGTTTTTATTTTTAGTTTAATTTTTATAGTTTTTGAGTTATTAGCCATAATAAAAACAAAACTTTGACAAAATTCACAGGGTACACCAGTGACCCCACAATGCTGAAATTTGGTTTTCGTTTAGCTTTAGTGACACAAATATAGGCAAAAGTCTGAAATCCAGAATAACTGCCATTTGTACCCCAAAAAAATAACCAATTAACAAGAACCCCCGTTACATCTAATTTGAATGGAACTGTCGGTCAAGTAGATTGGTTATGCATTTCGTGGCACCAATTTAGTAGTCAAATACTAAAGCCGGCATGCACAAAGATCACTAAACGTATTTAGCTACTAAACATGTTTAAATTTGAAGTATTTGTATGGTTTGACAACTCCTTAAATCATATTTAGCCACTAAATACGTTTAGGCATCGTTGTGCATGTCGCCCTAAGAATAATATTTATTTTGGGAGATTCGCGAGATCTCTGTTCGGGGCGAACCAATAGTAATATCATCATCATCATCATCATCGTCAGCCTTTCTCATCCCACTGCTGGGCATAGGCCTCTCTTCGTTGTCGCCATTCACCTCTGTCCTGCGCTGTTCTAAGCCACATACGACCTGCGATTTTTATAATGTCGTCGACCCATCTTGCCGGTGGACGACCTGCGTTCCTAGTTCCATCTCGGGGCCACCACTCAGTCAGCATCCTGCTCCACCTGTCATCACCGTGCCTGGCCACATGCCCTGCCTAACTCCATTTGAGTCCCAATATACGCTAGTAATAGTAATATAGTGTTAGGTATATTTCTGGTATATACGCAGTGTGCGTATGATAAACTGGCCTTGGCTGATTTCTGTTATCTACGAATTTATACGTATTTTAGGTATGTTTGGCCTCACTATACGCGATTCTGTTTCAAGGCAAAAGCTGAACGAGAATCATAATATTATTATTCACACATATTTATTTTAAAACTCGTTTATAAAAAATACATTTTTCACTACAAAGTATCTTACAAAAAACAAACATTATAGTAAAAAATATATTTATAAAAACGGTAAACCACCGACCGCGAAGCAAGGCCCAAGCGATCGGTGGCTAGGGCTGCAGAGAGAGGAACCTCCTGACTATGCGTGCCGAGTCCAGGAGTACCGCCTTCTGTATCTGACCCTTGATCCAATTTCCTAGCGAGAGCCTCTTAAGGTATTGGTCGAGGCTCTTCGCTATCAGTCCGTTGACCGACACAACTATCGGAACGATAATTGTTGATTCCACATCCCACATGGCGGTAATCTCATGAGCCAAGTCAAGGTACTTGCTTAGCTTGTCCTTCTCGGCCTTCACGAGATTAGCATCATGTGGGATAGTAATATCAACAAGTATCGCTCGGCGCTCTGACCGGTCTACCAGCACGATATCTGGCTTATTGGCAACAATAGTCCTGTCCGTGATGATAGACCGGTCCCAATAGAGCGTGGCACGGCCATTTTCCAGAACTGGCTCTGGCACATATTTATAATATGGCACCTCAGGTCCAACAAGGCCATACTGAAGAGCAAGCTGCTGATGGATAATTCTGGCAACTTGATTATGTCTATGCAAATACTCAGAGTTAGCAAGGTGCGAACAACCCGAAAGCACATGTCTAAGGGACTCTCCGGGCTGGTGACAAGCTCTGCAGATGTCGACCGTCCCATCCTTCATAATATACTTTCGGTAATTGTTCGTCTTGATAACCTCATCCATAATTGCACAGACAAAACCTTCAGTTTCTCCGAAGAGATCACCGAAGCGTAACCAGATTACCGAGTCGAGCGGGTCTACATCGGGTCCTGTTAGGGCTTATATTATTATTATTTATTGCTAGCCTACATTTTCCCACTGCTGGGGAAAGGCCTATACTATTGTATAAAAATAATATTCATATACAACGTGTTTTGTTTTGTACGACATTAAATGAAAACACGGGTAGGGCTAATGGCTAGTATTGTTGTAAAATAGGTCTTTTAACAAATTCATACCGAAATATTTTTTTTTAATTTTCAAACATGCTATATAAATAAAAATAAAATAGCCCTTATTGCTGAACTAATTTTTACAATGTTTTACAGTTTTCTTACAAATATGCTTACTTAATATCAGTTACTTATCTTTTTACATAAATTAAGTATCGGTAAACGGTCGTTTCTGCATTTCAGCTTGTATTTCGACATAGGCCTCCTCTAAAGATTTCCACTCTACTTATTCTATCTTTCACTATGCGGGTCCATATTGGACCCACCACGTTTCTGATGTCGTCCTCCCATCTTCTAGTCTGTCTGCCTCTTTTTCTTTTGCTATGTCGTGGTTGCCATTCAGTTATTGATAGTCGCTATGTGGATGTCATTTACTTTGTTTTCCATGTTAGTGGTGTTTTTTTCCTTTTAGAGGGTCGTGGTCATTTTTCCCCACAATGATCAGTCGGCTTGGGGAAGTGTGTTGTTTTGTTATTTTATGTTGGTTCATGTTGAGCTGTTTGTTTTTCCGTTTACCGATAGTTAATTGTTATTCTTTGTTACTTGTTGTCTTAGTAGAAAGATACGAAATAGAATTAGCTCTAATCCTCATTACGTCGAAAGCATTTGGTAAATTGTTGGTCGGCGACATTAGAGTTTGTTGTTTCAAACATGCTATATATCCTAAAAATATTAATGAAACAGTGTGTATAAAATAGGTAAACAAATCATATTCATTCATCATGTAAGTAGTAGGTACCTGTAAAACTGACTAAACGGCATCATCGCAAAGGCGCCGCTGATTTACGTATCCAATGTATCGATTACTGGATAAATATTCAAGCTATCGGTATTAAATCTACCTGTAAAATCAGTTAATAAGATTCTGGATGTGTGTTTTAAATTAATGTCGTACATAACATAACAGGTTGTATAATATATCATTTTTATATTATTCTTATATTTGAATGTTTTTATTATTAACTTGTAAATGTATGTTACCTATAAATTGATTATTCCTTATTATAAATGTGAAAGTGAGTTTGTTTATTTATTCATTTGTACCTACTATGACGTTCGGAGGGTAATATACTGGGACGCCCATACACCACGCTCAGCCGCTGCTACGTGCTGCTGACATGCTACTGTGAAGCCGGCCAAGTTCGGAATTATTTATGTACTGTAAGAGTCGGAGCTTTGCTCCAACTAAGGACACGCAAAGTAGGTGAGCTCGCGTTATCTACTCAATACAGATCTGTGCCAATACCTTTCGGAGAGTTCGCCATTTTTAAACCTATACTTTTCTTATTTTCTTCAAAAAACGATTCTTTGAGCGATCTACGCGGTGGCGGTTAAAACGCTCTCGCCTGCGCTTGTGCCTTACACCCCTTAACGGTACCATGGTAACACACGTTTCGTATTATTAAATATTTAACATTGTTACGTGATAGTGGTATCTGCTAGTTTAGCCTCATTATCATCATCATATCAGCCAAAAGACATCCACTGCTGAAAATAGGCATACACCATAGATTTCGAGAGCGACCTATCTTGTGCGGCCTGCACCCAACGGCTCCCAGCAACGACCTTACCATCTAGTCATCTTACCATCCAGCAATCCTACGCTGCGCTTTCCAGTGCATCATGGTCTCCACTCCAGAGCTTTCTGCCAAAACAACCGTCAGATCTTTAAGCTGATGTGCCCTGCCTACTCCCAAATTAATAATAATAATATACTATTTATTTCAGGCAACGTGTAAAATTACAAAAAATATCAAAACAAGGGCCCTTAACAATAAATATTATACGTTACGTACATAATCAAATCGAATATTAACACTAATAGTTTTATCTGCATTCACGGAGGTCTATGTTGTATGACTATGACTGATTAGATGATAATGATAAAAGAGCAAATTAGCATGATATTTATAAAATTAATTAATGCAGCCAGTGTCTTGGGGACACTTCCGCCTGGTAGTAATCTGGAGCAGTTGCGCTATCTATAGATCGTTTGCAACGGTCTTTAAATGATTCAACTGTTTCTCCTGTATTAAGTCTTGTAAATAATTTTATATTCTTTCCCTTAAATTTAGGTAATTTTAATTAAATTGGCGTGTTTGCGGGGTAGTTTCAGTAAGAAAAATTAGTGTGGACTTGCGTCGATTTATCTAAATAGTATCGTATTATTTTAACCCAACTGCGCAGGAGAGTAATTTTTTTACACAGTAAACGAAACATGTAATTAGGTAGATATAATTATCTCACGTTCTCACATTATCAATGTCTTTAACTAAAGGCATAGTTTATCGTTTTAATTCACATATTTTGCGTATAATATTTTGAATCGTCGTAAGATAATAATAAAAAACAATTTTTACATTTTATTTTCTCAATAACTTGATTGTACTGGTTTAATAGAAGGCCGAGCGGTATAATTCGTTTAATTTGTAAGCATTGAAGAACGTATTAGTTTAACAAGTAAATTTTAACAAAAGTTAAACTGATTTCATGTCATGCATGGGCCTGTGCAAATTTCAATTTTAATTTTATTCTAATATAATTTAAAAAATAAAACACTATCGCGCTACAAGTCGGGTCCTCTGGTGTACACTTCACCCAGCATTCATATTTCTCATGGATCCCATCATCAGACCATGATCAAATTTACATAGAAACACCGCTGAAGTAAGAACTCATTCCTAACAAAAAAAATGATTGAAATTTCAACGTGGTAAAGAATTATCGCTGAACGTACGAAAACAGAAAATCGTAAAAAAGAAAACGGAACTCTAAATTGAAAAGTAGTTAATCAACCGTCTATTAAAAATAAAGAAAAAACATCTATTTGTGACCGAATAAAAAACACACAGGTTAAGTAAGGGCGCAGTGGGTGAATAGCCGGCTGAGACGCAGGAGGTAGCGGGTTCGATTCCCGCCACGGAACAAATGTTTGCATGATCTACAGATATTTGTTCCGTATCTGGTTGTTTTTCTATATATTATAAGTATGTATTTACAAAAAAAAAGTATTTAAGTATTCTATCAGTTATCTGGTTCCCATGGTACAAGCTCTGCTTAGTTTGGGGCTAGCCCCAAACATAGCGCTGTGTGAAATGTCCAGCAATATTTATTTATTATTATTTATAAGAAAGAAAAACTAACCTAACAAATATGTTTCTCACTATTATACCTAATCGACGAATAATTACTTTATTTATAACTTCATCATTTATAATGAGCTTTCCTAAAATAACACACACACTGGGATGCATGCAAAATTTGTATATCATCCCCTCTTTACCTCAATGAAAAGTACATTCAAAATGATGTGATCTCAACGAAACTTAAATGGAACCACCTTGGTGGAGCTATACTGAACCTAACGCAAAAATAATCATTCAAATCGGTTCGTAAACAAAGAAGTTATGAGACAACAAAACCAATAAAACCGATGAATTGAGATCCTCCTCCTTTTTTGAAGTCGGTTAAAAAACGAAATAATCCGACACAGTAAAATTTTATCAGTTTTTAAACAAAGTATGTATCTATATCTTTTTGAAGTCGTCTCATCAAGACCTTGATTTGATACCCATCTCGCTATTATGATAAAAAAAGTTTAAATCTGAGACAGAATTGTATGTCGCGTATATTTTTTGTATATCTTTCTGCGTTGGGGGCTTAAAAACTGACATATCTAAGAACCGTCCCAGTTAAACTGACTTTCTACAAGAAAACGCCCCCGAATCGGTCCATTTATTTGAGGATACGATGCCACAGTTTTGTCAAAAGGTAAATTATTGTCATGTCCCAAAAATGACTGATTCCAAGGTGACCTATGAATGGAATTGGCCGGAAGGGAGTTATATTCATAAAACTAATGGATAACTCATTGATAACCTACTGAACTTTTTATTTGTATAATTCGTCCATTTACGCAAATGAGATAATATTTGACTTTCAATTTCGGTGAAGGACACGTGACGGGTGAGTAATATTAGGTATTTTTCCCTTTGTAATGTAGGCTACCATGTCTTAGGTCTTAGTTTCGTTCGCATTTTTCAATGTTAAATCTCGCAAGATAATACTTTATTGCATCTTATATCATCTCGTTAGAATAGATTAGATAATACTTTATTGCACACCATAAACAACAAAAATTAACAATTAAAAATAACGGTAATTCAAATGAATTTATCCAATTGGCTGTCTTATCGCTAAGTGGCGATCTCTACCGGACAACCTTTGGATAGAATGCATTATGTTAGGGATCCGTACCCTAAAAGAAAAAAAAGTATAGACTATGCCATCCGGACCTTAATTCCAACCCTTCCTTTAAACTTTGCCGTCATCATCATTATCATCATCAACCTATAACAGTCCACTGCTGGACGTAGGTCTCTCCCAGGGTGTGCCATTGAGCACGATCCTCAGCTTTTCTCATCCAATCGTTGCCAGCCAGAGCGCGCAAATCGTCACTCCATCTAGCCGGATGGCGTCCTACACTTCGCTTGTCTAGACGTGGTCTCCGCGTCTCTAGCTTTGCCGTAGTCAGGTAAAAAGAAAAAAAAGTATTCTGACGAATTGAGAAGCTCCTATTTTGAAGTCTGTTAGAAATACTCCATTTACAAGATAAATGTTATTAATAACAAAGGCCTATCTGGATAAAGGGCCGATTATGCAAATCAGGGCAAAATGTATGAAATGTATGTAAGAAGGACAGCTTGAAGAGCCGCTGTATAATCTGTAAGGCAGCTTGAATATTCATTGTCAAAGAATCAGGCCGTTATAAATACCTTTTATACCTAATACACGTACTTGTTCCCGTAAGGCAGTGGTTCCCAACCTTTTTTTGACCGGGGACTACACGAAAGCTCATTTCTATAAGCGCAATACACAAAGATTATCTGGAATATAATGCTTTTAGCATTGAGTTAGCCTTTGTATTATATAGGATATGGCAAAATTTTACCTCATTGAGTGGAGCTACCTTTTCTTTTGTAGTTAGAAAGCTTTGTTCTTAGAGAACTATGGGTTTATTTTGAAGAAAAAAAAATAATCGCATTTCCGTATTTAAAAAATATGATATAGTCAGCTTAGAAAATGACATTTGTCAAAAAAAAAACAAGTTGGTATCAATCGAATCTATCAAAAACACTTTTCCCAAAGTAACTTATCAAATAGTAAGATTTAGTAAAAAAATATCCACACAATTTCTCAAAAATAAGCCTATAGTTTCCTGAGAACAAACCCTAACTACAAAAGAAAATGTAGCTCCACTCAATGAGGTTAAATTTTGCCCCACTCTGTATATAGGTTGTTTGATAATATACGCACAAAAATGAAAGGGGTTATTTTGATGAGCATAATAAATAAATTTGTGAAATGTTTACCATAGAAATGTGAAATTTATTTTGGCATGTAAAAACAAACACTTTATTAATCTTATGTTGGCTATCGTGTTTGTCAGATAACCACAGATACTTTATTGGTGACGTCTCGAGATATCTCTTGTTGTCCATTTCTAACCCAAAACCCGCAGGCATTCCGAAAGAGATATCAAATCGGATACTTTTGGATGCCGAGTGCAAGAGGTAGGCAGTAAGTTTTATATCGAATTAATCACCTAAACTTAGTCGATTTTCTTTAACATTTGATTATATAACTAGTAGTTTTTTTTTCAAGAAGTCTTTTTTTATGTTTTGAGAAACCGTCACTTGAATATCGTCAGTATACACCAAACACCCTGTATTCATTCCTATTCAATTTCTATCATATTTTTATTGTTCGCAGATCTACAAAGGGTTGGATGTGGTAACTGCTAAAGCGAGTCCTCGGGAGCGGGAGATGGCGCGCCACCACCTCCTGGATATTCTGGAGCCGCATCAGATGTTCACCGTCGTAGACTTCCGGAACCGAGCGCTGAAGATTGTATCCTTTTGTGATGAAGATGGCAGCTAAGCGGCGTTACCATCGAAGAAAAAACAATCTTCGTTAGATACGACTTTAGTTTTTTTTAAATCAATAGGCAAGTGCGAGTACAGCTCGTGCAATTTGGGTGTCGTGCCAAAAATTTTAAAATATAATAAATATATAAACTAGTGGGTCGCCCCGAACTGAGATCTCGCAAGTCTCCCATAACCACAAAATACGTAACCCACCTACTTGACCTATAGTTTCATTCAAATTACAGGTAACGGGAGTTCATGTTAATTGGCTTCGTTTTTGGGGTAGAAATTGCAGTTATTCTGGATTACATACATACATATATACAACGCTGATTTGCCCAAGTTGATTTGGAGATCTTGCTTCGTTCGACCAACTAGCTGTTGCCCGCAACTTCGTACGCGTTAGACTACTAAATGTGTAGGTAACCTAGAGATAAAGCTAAACTCACTGTTGCAACTTGACTTGACACAACATTTTTATCCAATGGGACCTGATTTATGGGATAAAAACTAGCCTATGTGTGTTAGTCCAGGTTATAATCTACGTACATAATAATTTCATCGAAATCGGTTCAACCGTTTCGACGTGACTGAATAACAAACAAACAAACGAATAAATAAATAAACAAACATCCAAACTTTCGCATTTATAATATTAGTGTGATTCGAAAGTAACGAAAGAAGTCCCTTCTGTTTGTTACGTTTTCACGACTAAACGGCTGGACCGATTTCTATGATTTGATTTGGTACATAGATAGATTATGATCGGGATTAGGACATAGGCTATTTTTTATCCAACCGGACAGAAAGATGGTAATGTTTTTATTAACAAACCATGCGTGCGAAGCCGCGGGCGGGTCAGCTAACTTACCATAATAATTACATTTATTGGGCAACTATATCAAGGTTGCTGATACGCACTAATTACGCACTTTTGTGCTAAAAATGATTTCACAATTTGTCCTCAAATTAAAAACATTACTTAGCAACATTTTATTATTATTTAGTAGCTGACACATTTATCCAATTCTGCTCATATGCAATTTGATTTCAGTTTTGCAACTTACACAACTGCATTGGGCTCTAGTTGAAGTAAACGCTCGCTTGACTTGGGGAGTAAGCTGGTGAATGCGTTACGAAAAGTGTGATCGGGCGAGGCGAACGGAAGTTGAGAGGGAGACATAAGTTAATGTTAAGAATAAAAGACATAAGTTAAGAAAGAGAGAGAGTTACGTTTCGTTTATTACTGTAGGGGCAAGAGAGAGAGGTGCGAGCATACATTTCTTTCTCTCATAGCCAGTTACGTTTCCTATATCTAAGATACAGTGTAGGCCCATAGTCTGTATCACACTGTATGAGCAAGAGAGAGCAGTGCGCGCGCACATTTTCTTTCTCTCTTCGTCTCATAGCCAGTGCATGAAATATATATTTATATATATATATCTCAGTCAGTAGTTCGTTTGCGAGTTTGCTAGCGTTACGCGAACGGATTATTACTTGATTATTTTTCGTAATTGCATTTCGTTCTTGAACAATTTTATAAAATAATATTTTGAAAAAGAAGTTTTACTTCAGTCGTGTGGTCTAAAGCACACTCGTTTTTTTTTGATATTGCGAACATATAATTATTGTTATACATATTTTAATTCGCGGACAGTACCTGATTGTGATTGCCCAAAATCATGGTGGATGGCCTAAACTAAGGAAGGTCTGCAGTGGGTCAAGTCAAGCCTTGGATAATGAAGACGATGATTGCCAAACAATTCAAATTGTAAAATATGCCCAGTTGAACAAATATTTCTCCATAATCGCAATTACATTCTCTACAACAGATTCTATGAACAATAGTGTTAATTCTTCCAATATTTTGATTTTGACACTCGGTACAAACACTGAAGTTATATCGAAATCACTGTGTCAATATAGGCAGTAAGGCGCCAGCAAGTAGAGGTATGATTTGCTATAGAGCGAGTTTTACAGCTGGCCATTAATCGTATGCATGAACCGACATCAAATAGCATGAGTCTATTAACGGCATCAAATTGTGATCCAAAGCTTCATACACCATAGCACATATTAATTCATCATCATATCAGCCACAAAGACGTCCACTGCGAAACAGCTTCCCCTATTTTCCAAAGCAACCAATCTTGTTCGGCCAACGGCTCCTGGCAACCTTTATCAGGTCGTCTATCCATCTAGTGAGGGGCCTTCCTACGCTGCGCTTTCCAGTACGTAGTCTCCACTCGAGAACCTTTCTTCGCTTTAATATGCAGCTATTGATAGGATCCACTGAGAATCCAGTATTTTACAAACTAAATTATTTGCTAAAGTATTCAAATTAAGGTAGTTTGTTAATCGTTACCAATAAATAAATGGTTTACCTCTCGGTGAACCTTCCTAGCATTTAGTTATAATAACAAAAAAAAACAGGGAACTTCAATTTATATTTATTTATACTTCCAGGAAATATAACAAGCCAATGACCTACCTGATGTTAAGTGGTAACCATCGCCTAAAGCAAAGTATTGTCTCGTAGGTCAAGCACCTTAAAAACATTCCCTAAGATACACTGCCCTGGATCCATCAACTTGAGGCATACAGATGTAAAGCTTCATGTGCCTGTGATACCGAAACTCAGCAATGCTGCTTGGCGGCAAAAATAGGGGTAGTATTACCCCGGGCGAGCCCTTTCACAAGGATATCTACTACTTTTAAAAATATAAAGCAGAAACGTATGTGCCCCATTCGTTCCATAGCCCACATGATCTATTATCCCGTGTCCTACCACCTGCACGAGGGATGACCTCAATAAGGCGACACCCAACGCAATTGAAGTGGCAAAACAGTGTTTGGACATAGTTTATGTTTGTCCCTTGACACGACAGAAAAGAAGAAGTGTATGTTTGTGTTTAAGATGGTATCTTTTTTTTTCCTTTATTAATGAGCTTAATCACAATGGCAATTATGTCGCTCAGTTGTTACAACAAAAATACATTACTAACGAAACAAATAGGTAGATAATCTATTGAATTAAAGCTCAACTGAGACCATCAATGATCTGAGTTGAACTTCAACTCATAAAGCATAACTAAATATTTAATTTTATCTGAAAGTGGATTTGACAATATAATGTTGCAATCAGCAGATTCTTTCAGAAATTGTTTACAATTATTAGATCGATATGCCTCGTTAAGGGCACACTCCATCAAGACATGCATTAAGTCATCCGGTACACCGCAGAGGTCACAGTTCGGTAACGGGACTTTACCCATAAGAAAAGCAAATGTCTTCGATGGAATATGACCTGAACGAAGCCTCATAGTCACTACTGCGATATTCTAGATATATTCTAGATATATTATGATTATCAATCCATGGGATTCTAAGGGGTTGCGGTTGGACGGTTTTATACCAAATACCTATTTCTTTTGAACGTAAATCAAAATATTCTTTCCAAAGATCGTAACACTGCCTCTTTATCAAATAGATACAATCAGTATAATACGGTAATATGGTATATTCTATTCCGTCAGTCGTAGCTTGTGCTGCTAAGTAATCAACTTGTTCATTGAAATTAATACCACAGTGAGAGGGAATCCATTGCAACTTAAACGATCTGTAATTAGATGTCAATTCAATAATAGTTTTAAGAACTGAATAGGCTGTCGGTGAGCCTCTGATACCCGAGATACACCGAGCCAAATGCTGAAGCGCACTTCTTGAGTCGGTAAACACCACCACGTCATCGTACCCCTCCAATGAAGTCGCGTATGAGAGAGCTTCGCTAATAGCGATAAGCTCTGCTTCCATTATGCATATATCTGTATTGATTTTAAATTGTTGACTAAGATTACATTGTGGGTCAAAAAAAGCTGCACCAATTCCATCTCTGGTTTTGGATCCGTCTGTAAATAATTTATAAAAATTACTGTATCTGTAATTGCAAATGGTTCGTACGTATATATACTCGTATATCTATATAGCTATATCTACCGTCCCACATTCTCGTAAAATCCAGTCCATCAAAAGGTATGGATGAGATCGCTTCTAGCGATAAGACCGCCAATTGTACTATCGCGTATCTAATTTTATTATTTGTTAATTTAAGTGTGGTGTACAATAAAGCATTTTCTATTCTATTCTATCGCTTCTTATATACAATATTGCCCCTCTAAACGCCAGCCTCTCTGTGGCCGGTTGCTGAGTGTCTTTTCGTGTTAGAAAAGTCTTACGGATTGGTTGCACTACTCGAATTACTTAGTTGTCTATATATATCTATTTCTATACAAGTATGATCTTTATCTGTATTTTATACTGCAAAGTTCTTTGCGAAACACCATTTCTCGTTTTGTTTCATGTAACTTCAATTTTATAGGTTCATGAAATTACTAATCTGTTAAGTACAAAGTTGGAGATGTGCAGACTCGTGAAGATTCACTAGAGGGGTAGTCAAGTCAAGAGAAAAACCAAGCTAGGTTTTGGGGAGTCTTAAAAAAAATCATCATGTTTTAGACAACCTACAACGTACAAGGCTTTCCTTTTTGTCGTGAGTTCATTCACCGGGTAATCCGCTTAGACCTACTTACATGTGTCAGTGCGCAGTGCTTTGATTGATATAAATGTTATATGTGACTTGTACCAATTAAAGACTGGTCTTACCGTTTGTTATTGGAATATAAAATTTTATTTTCTTTCGCGGCTTTAATCTCACTGCGGGCACGAGGCCTATTGTGATCGGCACTTGTGTTTATATCGCCCTAGTTAATGGGGCGTTCAAAGTTCACCACTAAGCCCACAGCTGTTAAAAACTGTAGGATATTCTTAGGGGTGATAACTGTTAGCTCCTCCAGGCTAAGAATGTATTTCCCCAGATGAATGCTAATACATCAAACATCGGCAAACATTTGCGCAATAGTACCATTGTTGCTTTATTCGCTTAAACTATTGTCCTTAATTCCAATTTTGTTTGCTCTACTTCTTTTCGTAATTGAGGGTTTTTTTTAAACACTTGGTGTTATGGTTCAGATTTTATGTTAATAATAATAAAAAACCAGTTAAATAAACTGCACATAAATACAATATAACTAACGTTTGCAACCAACAAAAGGTTTTTTGAATTTACGCTACCGTACCCGAAACTATGATCATGTAGTTTCTGGGTGAGTACTTGATGTGCATCGCACAACACAAGTGTGCACAGAGTCATCGAAATAATGTGTCAGATTTATTTGAATAGACAAACAAAATACTTAAGATTAAAAATCTTTTAATACAAACTATTGTAACAACGATATCCTGAGGAGTAGACAGAAATCACGGGGCTCCTCTTGCTTTGATTCTACCTTACCTACATACCTTGCTTCATTCAATCTCATCAAATACTTCATATATGCTAGTCGGTTCAAGTTCTCTTGAGCTGGCCTTTCTTTAAAACGTCAGAATACATTCACAAAGGTTTTCCCCTTCCAACTGAATCTTAAACACCAGGACTAGGCACCAGCTCTTATAAATTTACTATTGATTTCCTTTACTCCAAAAACAGATTGACAACTTAATACAGCAAGAAAAATTACCCATTGTAGTCGGAGGAACTAACTACTATGTAGAATCTATTGTTTATAAAATACTAGTCGAAGATATGAACGATGAAGAAGCACTTCTATGGGACATGTCTAGAAGAAAGAGAGATTTAGACGATTATGAAAAAAGAGAAGAAGTTGTCTGCAAAAAACTAGCAAAAGAAGAGAATACTGGAGAGCCGTCAGCTGGAACTTCGAAAGGAGAGAGTGAATTTGATAAAAAAAAGTTAAAAGAGGTCGTGGACAACGAGAATATCTTTACGAATGAGGAAATACACGAGAAATTGAAAGCAGTTGATCCAGCGATGGCCGCGCGACTTCACCCGAATAACAGAAGAAAAGTTTTAAGGTAAGTGGTGTGTGTTTTGTTGACTGATGAGAACCTTATATCCGATATTAATCAAGATTATTAAAACGTTAAAACATGCTTGACTCTATCAAGCATGTTTTAACGTTTTAGAAGTTTAGAGTTTTAGAAGGGCATATTATGTAGCATAGAGGCTGGTACAGACCTGTGAAAACAGCAGAACTGTTTGTGAGGCACGGCCGAATGGGAAGATGAATGGGTCACCTTTTTCATCGGGTGTAGCTAGGACAGGTAGTATAGCTGAGATCATACTAAGTTATTATTATTATTATTTAGCCTTAGCTGTCCCACTGCAGAGCAAAAGCCTCCCTCCCTTCCACTTTAAGTAATGACTAAGTTATTCCTGCTGGCCCCACATGAGTTGTGGTAGGGATACTCTTGGCACAGGACCGGAGAGGTATATCCTAAGCAGTGAGTGGATATAATAAGTGTGGCTGATAGAAGAATCTTCTTAGAAGCGTTCATTTAAATTCGTCAAATAAGGAACCGCGTCAAAATTAGCAATTTGCCATTTTAATATTCATGATTTGACTGAATTAGTGACGCTCGCACAATTTTCCATTAAGTTTAACATTGTAATGACGACCGCTTGCTTGCTTCAAGATTTTTCGCGAACGTAGTGAGCCAGTGTCACATGCGCGACGGGTTCGATTCTGCGAAACAAATATTTGCACGATCTACAAATATTTATTCTGGTTATGTTGTGATGCCATTTTGATCACAACTTAGATGTTGTTTATTCATGCAATCCTGAATTATGAAGTTTGATCAAAATGCGTTAAGTTACAGCGTTATTGTGTCAAAAGTTGCTTAAAAAGTATTAAATATTATTGCAAATAGGTTTAAGAATAAAGATCGATTAATCGTCATTGTGTTTAATATTATAAATTTTATTAATTTAAAACACCTTATTGCCCTTTTAGCGTCGGTGGTTAAAAACTGGCATAGTTAAGGACTACCCTAGTTAAACTAGTTTTCTATTTAAAAAAAGCGCGTCACTTATAGCACTCCTTTTTTTGCGGCGAACGAACGAAAGTGTCATTAATAAATCGCCTCACATTTTATGAATGAATCGACTTTATTTATTTTGTTTTAAAATAAACTCTACGTCTTTGTGATAAGTACTCTATGTTTTGAACTGGGTATTTCATTGTTTTTGTATTATCTATAAATGTCAAAGTTCAATACTAGTGTATTACGTCCATGAATTAAAATATAATGGTTATGTATTTACATTATAAAAACAACTGTAATTAACTGTATTTAAACATAAATTTTGGATGAGGTAAATATACGATGGCAGTGGTAAAAATCTACCTTTATCGTCAGTCCTTGTCTTTTATTATAGGAAGAAAAGAGAGGAAATGCGTCCACAATCATTTTGCGTGAATTGGCTTTGGTTATTGGCTAATGCATGAGGCATTATTTCACGCTCATAATTTTCATTAATTCATCCGGAATCGTGTTAACTTTAAGAGATGGGTTTAATACTGATAGCTTGAATATTTATTCAGTAATCGATAAATATCCAATAAACGCCATTCAAAATTTAAAATTTTCTATCATAATAAATATGACAAAACCCTATTTGATAACAATACTAGCCATTATCCCTACCCGTGTTTTCATTTAATGTCGTACTAACAAAACACATAGTATAATAAAATGTGCTTGAACTTCGATTTAAATAATGCGAATTATATTGTATTTATTATTCATTAATATGTATTATACTACATACTAGCTACTGTCCATACTAAGATTGTCTAGAAGAGATCGCTTTTAGCGATAAGACCGCCCATTGTACTAAATGTATTTGTAAAAATTATGTTCTGTATTTTACTTTGGTGTACAATAAAGAGTTATCTTATCTTATCTTATTATATTAGTATTTATTATTACGTAACCATTTTAATGATCTAATCAAAAGGGTCTCTGGTAATTTTTTTGTAACATCAAAAATATCATTTTATTATTATTGTACAAAAATATTTCAAGCTCGATTATTTTTATTTGTTGTTATCGTAATATTGTTGTCGTATAATGTGGTCTCATTAAAATTGAGATACCATCCTAATGTTTTTAAAAGCAATACCAACGTTATAGGGTTCCTCACCTCGGAAGAAAAAACGAAACCCTTATATTCTTGTTAGTCAGTCTGTTCGAGCGACCTATCTTGTGCGCCCTACACCCAACAGCTCCCAGTAACATTTATCAGGTCATCTGCATGTAGTGGGGGCCGTACGCTGTACTTTCCAGTGTGTGGTCTTCACGTGAGACCTTTCTGCCTAAACGGCTGTCAGTATTTTTTTAATCTAGTAAAAAATACAGGGAGCCGTTTGGTGCCCCCTTTATAGATTTGAGAGCGACCGATCTTGCTCAGCAGGGGATTATTATTTTCACAAAAATATTCATTTGTTTGGAGCATGCCATGTTAGGCATCTCGCTGTTAGACCATATACCCATCATCAAAATACGACGCAGAACCAAAGTCGTGGATATGGGTAGAAGGATCAACCGGAGCTGAAGTGGAGATGGGCTGGACACTTGGCAAGGAGGAAGACGGAAGATGGACGAGGGCAGCAACCGAGTGGTGGTTGCGAGAAGGGCGCAGACCAGTTGGCAGACCACCAGCCAGACGGTCGGACGACATCGCGAGAGTTGCGGGAAAGCAATGGATTCGCTTGGCACAGGACTGGAGAGAGTGGCGTGATTACGAAGAGGCATATACCCAGCAGTGGGTGGATCTAGGCTGAGATGATGATGATTAAATTGTTTAAGAAAAATAGCAATAATCATAATATTAATACTAGAAATAAAGATAAACTCGCTGTTGTCACTTGTAGACTCCACAAAATTAGTAAATCGTGTAAAGGGCAAGGTGTACGCTTTTATAACTCCCAAGTGATATACAAATATTGACAATTATCTAAACTTAAAAACGTAATTATACAAAATCTATATTAAAAAGCCTGCTATACTAAACATAGATTTTAGATGATAGAGTAGCTATCATCTAAATAAGTAGGGATTCAAATTGCCCCGACTGATAATTTAGATGTAATTTATTTTCTTTATTTATATTTATTGTAAAAGGATCATAAGGAAGCACAAACAGCTTTTTTCTGGCCATTCTTTCCTGGCTTGGTCACGGGGAACAGGCAAGTCAAATTAATGTTTCAAAGTAAGCCTTGCGATTTTAATGAATAAATAATTTTGATTTTAGTTGTCCTATGGCTATTATTTTGTTGATGATGAAGAAAAAATTGAAGTCTTGACAGAGCTTACGTATTTGAGCTATTTGGGGTCGAGACCCTGGGTCCATGGGGTACCGAGGCCCATCGCTTTTTCAAAATTCTTTTTGGGCGTCTGGTCGAAGCGACGTTTGATCCGAGAGCTGGCGCTTATCTGTGTCAACGCATAAGCATTGCAATTCAGCGGGGCAATGCAGCCAGTATCTTGGGGACACTTCCGCCTGGTAGTGATCTGGAGCAGTTGAGATATCTATAGATCGTTTGCAGTGGTCTTTAGATGATTCAACTGTTTCTCCTGTATATAGTCTTAGAAAAAATAAACAATACGGAATCCTCAAATCGCGTCGCCTTTGCCGTAATATTTTCTCATCAAAGTATCTTTTTTAATTGAAATATTATCAGTCATTATCGTATTTCTGTAGATAGTAGCTTCCTATATTTAATTTGGATGATGTCTGTAGCCCCTCGACCTTAAACATTTCCTGTTACATAATATCTGAGACCCTTTTTTTTATTAAACATTGTAGACTCCCGTTTGACCACTGTCTTACCTGATAGTAAGCGATGAAGCAGTCTTCGATGGATCAGCCTTACCTTTTTTTATAAGACTTGGAGATGGAACAAGCTCATGGCCCATCTGATGTTAAGTGGTAACCATCCACCTATAACAAAGTATTGCATATTAGATACGTGCCCTACGATAAACTGCTCTGCGTCCATCAACTTGAAGAATACAGGTGTAAGCCATGTGTCTGTAATTTCACCGGCAACCATACCCTTCAAATCTAAACACAGCAGTGCTGCTTGGCATCTGTAATAGATATTGTGGTAGTACTTCCCCGGGCGAGCTCTTATACAAGGAACTCTACTATTCTTAAACCTAGAAGAAACCTGTTCACCTGTAGTTATCAGGAAACGCAGACTCAGGCAAGGTGTTCCACTCTTTGGCGGTGCGCATAATAAAAGCGGAAGAATTTTTGTATCATCTTTTTTGTTACTGGAATGTATCGACATTTTGATTTATTGTCAAAAACTCGTTATCATTTTGTAGTTTGTACTCAAGTTTAAAATCTGTAACTTGTCAAATTTTGATGTTGTTGAATGAATGTGTTTCTGCAATTATTTAATGTTACATAATTCTACATATATTTTACAGCGCCGTTTTTTTTATGTTAGTTTAAAAGTTCACTCATTCTTATGAATAAAAAAACGATGGCTTAGATAAATCCAATAACAAGAATTAAAAAGCAAATTTCGACTTAAAATATCATAAAAAAAATCATTTTATTTTTTTGTTCTCAAATTGCCCCTCATAATGGTTACCCCAGTTATTTAGTAAGTATGCCATCATACCTACTTCAAAGTTAAAGTACCAACATAACCAACGTAATAATCTACGCAGTTCACACATTCCGCGGATAACTCAAAAAATGTGTTCGCAAAAAAAAACCCCCAGTAACAGAACTCGGTTTACATAAACATTGAAATTGAAGGCCGTATGACATGATGACATAAAACCTAAGAACCAAGTAAGCTGATCTCCCTCCCTAGTGTATCGACGTAGTAAAAACGGGGAAGTGTATTGATGTCGGGGGTCCAAGTAAGGTTGGTTATTCGACTTCCGCAGGTTGTTGACCGCTGTGAAGGATTTCGTAGTGAGACCGTGCGCTTGTTAGATGACCTTGGCTCTACTACCCGCTAGATTGGCCATTACTTTTGCGGAAATTCGCGGATTCAAGATGGCGTATGTTAGCTAATTCAAAACGAGAACTGTGGTTCATGCGTAATCGTTCAAGGTGTAGGTTTGGGACTTGCTTATGTCATTGATGGTGCCTTTTATGTGCTTTTGTAGTATTTTTAAGGTTATGAGCCGTTTTTGGTTGGTTAAATACTGATTTCGTTTAATGATTTGGCGCCTATAATTAGTGGCGATGATTGAGAAATTAACTAACATTAATTTTCTAATGTTTGTTATAATAATGACAACCCAACGAGCCCAACTGTGAGCCGGTTTGTTATGTAATTTATTTTCTTTATTAAATTGGCGGAAAACTACCAATAGTAAGAGATAAGACAAATTATTTTTAAAATAATTTCTAAGCCTATAAAAGTTAATTTTACAAACTAAATAACGGAATCCATTTAATTAAGGTATTTAATACTAAAAAATGGCCTATGTACTTCTACGTAGGTACAGTCAGCGCCCTGACTTGATGAGTATTTTGTGTTTTTAAAATCGAATTTTCCTAAAGAATATATAAAATACAAACAACTTAACAATAACAGAAACTATTTATTCGGTGGTGTTATTGTTAAGAGAGGTCTCTAACAAACAACGTTGAGATGTACTGAAATAACAGCATGGTGGAAAAGTATGTTTCTACCACGATAAAGGTAACCCAGTATGAGTCTTTAAGTTGAGTAAACACTTTTGTGGCTAATCATTATCATCAACATAACAGCCAAAACCAATGTGCAAGTAATACTGCTCAATCGTTTATTTATTTGATTCTCTAATTAAAATTTAATACAAATTATTCCAATTTCAATAATTGTTTACATGTCGGTATTCGTTTGAAACACTTTTTTCCGAAAGTAGGTAATGCATTGATCTAAATATTTATTCAAAGATAATTCGTTATTAAAATTGTATTGTTAATCATCTCTCCATCCACAGGTTGTCTGAAAGAGATCGCTTTTATGCAAAAAGAGCGCTCTTTACTTATTTGTATAACTATTTCTGTTGTTGTATCTAGCTTGCAAGGATTTTTTTTATTTATTGTTTTCACTCAAAACATAACGTGTTTTAACATAACAGAATATCTATTGTTAAGTATGTATTTTTATTTGATATTGGTATAGTTTAGTCTATCATATAAAGTATTTAAGTAGATTTATTTAGGTTTGTAGTATGTACCTATATTATGCTATTTTTATTAATCCTGTGCAGATTTTCATTAGTTACCTTTCCTCTGCACTATCTACGCATCATTATCTACAATACACACAGGTTATCTGGAAGAGAATGCTCTTTAGCATTAAGTTCGCCTTTGTACTAGTTTTATAAGTGCAATAAAGTATTTTCAATCAATCAATCAAACGTGCTAGGAAGACTTAATCCTAATCGCATTATCTACCAGTTAGCCTGGTCGTGATTAAAGTAGGCGAAGAATTAATGTAATATATATAAAGAATGCATGACCTCTGTGGCGCGGTGGGCGAATAGCTGGCTGAGACGCAGGAGGTTGCGGGTTCGAATCCCGCTGCGGTACAATTGCTTACAATGTCTAAAGATATTTGTTCCAGGTTTGGTTATTTTTATATATATTATAAGTAGGTGTGTATTAGGGTTTCAGAGTTCCCGGGTTTTTTGCGTTCCCGGGAACCGGGAATAATATTTTCAATTTCCCGGGATTCCCGGGAAACCGAGAATTTTTTTAAAGTCCTTAACTTATTTTTTTTAACTACAAAAAGTCAAGAAAACACATATGTAATAGATTAGATAAGCTATTTATTTGACTTAGAAATAATTAAACATTCTCGATCGATCATAAACAGAGGTAGTATAATAGAAAGTCAAAGTCAAATATTTTTATTCATTAAAATCACAAGGATCACTTTGAAACGTCAATTTTACTGCCTATTCCTTCGCGACCAAGCCAGGAAAAAAGGTAAGAAACAAGGCTGGTTGTTTTTTTAATGATCCTTTTACAATACATAATACAGAAAATAAATTACGTCTAAATTGTAACATTTTGAACGAGTTGGAGCAATTTCAATCCCAAGCTTCTCTATCATCTAAATAATCCGATATTTTATAGCAGGCTCTTTTATAAAGATTTTGTTTAATTACGTTTTTAAATTTGTTAATTGTCAGTTTTTGTACATCCCTTGGGAGTTTGATATAAAAGCGTACACCTTGCCTTTTAAACGATTTACTAACTTTATGGAGTCTACAAGTGGCAACAGCGAGTTTATCTTTATTTTAGTAGTATTAAAATTATGATTATCGCTATTTTTCTAAAACAAATTAATATTTTTGTGAACATACATTAGATTTTCATAGATGTATTGACAAGGGAATGTCATAATATTTATTTTTTTAAACTTATTGCTTAATGATTCTCTGAGGTCCATATTATAAATTGAACGATCAGCCCTCTTCTGCAGCACAAAAACAGTTTTTATATCTGCAGTACTCCTCCACAGCAGTATACTTAATGAAAGGAAACTTAATGATTGGTTTCAGGCATGCAAAATTACACTTATAATATAAAACTTCTGAACACACACAATGGTATAAACATAATATAAACGGAGTAATTAAGTATTGCTCTTATGATAACAAACAAACTTTGCCATCGATGTGTGGCGGAGGTACAAGAGTAGATAAAGTATTATACGTAACTGCAGATCATTAAAGTATGTAAACACGAGAGTAGTTTATCAAACGCAGCGAATCCGAGTTTAATTTGACCATAAAATGATTCGAGTGTTTAAATACCTTAACTCTATGCAGCAGTTCGTATAATATTTTATTTACTCTCTTGCAGCGGCCACACCTCGTTGGCAAAATTTTACTTATGCCCTTATTATGTAACAGTCACGTAAGCTTAAGCACTATTTCAGTTTAAGTCTTAAATTATTTCATAAAGTAATACTTGAGAAAAAAGATCTATCACATACTTTTGGAAATTCCCGAGAATTCCCGGGAAATCAGAATTTTTTCCCGGTTCCGGGAATGACATTTTTCCCGGGATTTCCCGATTCCCGGGACCCGGGAACGAAACCCCAGTGTGTATTTACAAAATAAATGATTATATAATATTCTATCAGTTATCTGGTGTCCCACAGTACAAGCTTTGCTTAGTTTGGGGCTAGATAGCGCTATGTGAAATGTCCAGCATTATTCATTATTTTTTAGCTTTAGCCCGCGGTTTCGCAAGACAGGTTTTTAAATAAAAAGTGGAAAAAAGTAAAAAGTTTAAATCCAGGGCGTAATCTATTTATATACCAAATTTCATCAAAATCGTCGTTACGGCGTGATTGAGTAACAAATAAACAAACATCCATCATCATCATCATCATCATCAACAGCCCACATGAGTCCACTGCTGGACATATGTAGGTCTCTCCCAGTACGCGCTACTGAGCTCGGTCTTCGGCTCTTCTCATACAATTTCTGTCCGCCCCCTTTCTTATGTCATCACTCCACTTAGCCGGGAGGCGCTCCGCACTACTTTTGCCAAGACGCGGTCTCCACTCAAGAACTCGTTTACCCCAACGGTTGTCGATTCTCCGGCATATAATGGCCAGTCCACTGACACTTCCGTTTGCTAATCCGCTGGGCTATGTCGGTGACCTTGATTCTCTGTCGGATAATCTCGTTACGGATTTTATCCTTCAGAGAAACAAACAACCAAACTTTCGCATTTATAATATTAGTGTGATTCATAAATTTATTCTGACTGTACTGTACACTTGTGAGCAGTTCGTGCGTGGTCTATGAGGAAATAGACCATCCAAGTACAAAGTTTCATGGCCACCCCAGTAAATATCGCGCGGCCCCCCCGATAACCCCGAATTTATTTATCATGTGATTACTATACATTCGGAAAACCAGACATATATTCCATTTGTATATAGGCCATCCACTCTAAGTCTGCATAACGTATATTTTGTGCCTGCAATAAACTATTTTTTTATAACACTACGAATAGTACAATTTGAGATTTGTAGCTGGACAACTTTCAGTGTTTCCAACTACTAAGGCGCCACAGTAACGGTAATAATAACAGTCCTGACATAACTATAGCGAGCCACTGAGTGACGACATGTTACTTGAAATATGTTTTATCATAAGAATTATAATTATTATTATAAGCCTGTTGTGTCCCACTGCAGAGCAAAGGCCTCCCTTCCCTCTTTCCAATAGTTTCTGTTGATTGCAAGTAGAGGCCAAGGGCGGGATGAGCTAAACTCCTACCTCAAGGATGGGCCCCTATAAGAATGACGTAAGAAAAATAAATATATTTGTGTTTGTTGAATTTGAATTTAAATGCTTTTATGGCGGGACGAATGGGGAAGAAAACGCAAAGCTGTTTGCAAATGGCGCTATTTTCGCTTGACTCACAACACGTATTCTAACATTTCAAATTCACTGATTTTTTTCGTGTGATTTTTAAAAGAGATGTTGTTAGTGTTCGGAAAATATCAGAATGTACGCGACGTGGATAGCTCCACAGCTTAAAGCTTAATTACGAAAAAGAGGAGCCTCTTTACGGGGCATAAAAGCCGACCTTGGTAGCAGGTAACTTGAGTGAGTTTTTCACTTTTGGTTTTTCAAAACTGCTCGTGAATTATGTTCCAAACACTTTTCAAGTTATACGTACTATTATATTACATATACTTGTAAATAACTTACAAAAAGAGGGTGAATATAATTATTGATTATAACGGGTATTTATCGCGTATCTAAAGTTAAGTTATCGCGTCGTGATCGGTCGTTAGTGTAGTGTGTCGTAATATGAACGAGGAAATTTTTAATTCTGAAGACCAAGTGAGGGTAGTTGCTGCAGCTGCCATCACTTCTCGACGGTAGCTCCAAGTACTCCAGTCAACCCGTGACCACGACTGTTGCAACACAGCCGAAATGTCGGAATGACAAACAAAAAAGGTACTCGGTACTCAATAACAGTTTCCTTGGGTCAAGCGATGTCAACGACATCTGCAGTGAAAATTGGCAGTTTTCTTCCACATTGGATAAGTTACTGATAGGCATTGGATCGTGATCTTTGGAAGGAATGGGGGGAGGAATTTGCACAGCAGTGCTACACGTGGCTGAAAAAAGAAATAGAAGGTTAGGTAAGTAATTTCAACGATTTACGATATAGTAAATCATAAATACTTTTTGAAACTAGGCTGAATAATAGATCTATGAAGCGGTAGGTCCTGCAGTACAGCATCCTTATATTCATTCTCAATGTTATTGCTTTCACATGTTGACAAAGTTGTTTGAGTAGATAAATAGTTTCACATATTCTTCGATACAATTTATTTCGATATGTTATTATTTTATTGCTTTGCTATTCATACGGTTATGCAGACTTAGTGTGTCAAGACTATATGAGATGGAGAATTATCATACACCCCATGTAGGGCCTCTCTTTTGACGTCAAAATATAACTTTTATACTTGAACTCTCATCATATTGGGCGGAGATTTGCTTAGTAACACTGTATACAAATTTCCTGTTTGCCAATTTATGTTTCTCCCTAAAATGCCTCTTATTATGCCTCGCATAAAGTTTGTTTTAAAACATTAAAGGAAAAATGTAGAATTACATTGGAGTGAATTTTTCAATGGTTTAGTGTAGGTAATTAAAAATGGTATAGTATTTTACCGAGAAGCCAAAACATTCCGTATTTAAAAATCTACACATGTAACTGACAACTAATGACAAGTATAAATTAAAAAAGTTTAAAACGGTTTTGAAAGAACTATTCAAAAATACACCGCACGGAAAGTGTGTGTAAATTAAAAACTTTCATATAGGATAAGGGTTTCTTAACTTGGGGTCCATGGACCCTTAAGGGATTCGTGGAATGAGTGCTGGGGTCAGTTATATAGTTAAGAATAATATTGTGTAAACAAAATCGTAATCATCATCTAATCGATGTGAAATTAAATGAAATGATTTTTTTATTGGCGATAAGGTACATATATCGATAGAAGGTTGTTGTTGTGGTTCTGAAAAGGGACATTTGTAAAAGTTTGTACAAATATTAAGAATTTTTTCTGTGTTCTAATGCTTTTTCCCGGTTTCATCTCTCAAACTTGTCATCCACGATTTACCTACTGAAGTTCCCTGTTTAGCTATTTTTAATGATTGGTTTCTTTCTAAAGTTATTGGAAATAATAGCTCGGAAATTAGTGAGCTCATCCCTCCATCTTTTCTTTGGTCTGCCGCGACGTCTTCGGGTTGTGTCGGGATTCTACTCGGTGATAAGCTTAGCCCACTGATCAGCCGACATACGGCATACATGACCAGCCCAGTCCCACTTGAGTTTTGCGCCTATCGTAGCTACATCTACGGTTTGTGTTCGAGAGCGCAGCTCGGTGTTGCGTATGCGGTCAATACGCTTGGATCCGAGAATGCTGCGCTCCATCGCACGTTGGTAAACCTTGAGTTTATACTTTTGGATGTTGGTCAAAGACCAGGTCTGCGCACCATATGTTAGAACGGGGAGGATGCATACGTCCACCAACAAGAGGAAGGTTACCCTTCATCAAATCTCACATGGACATTCTCGGCGGACCCTCCAGGCATTCTCGGTTCACCGAGCGATTTATTTATCCTGTGGACTGGACCATCTTAGCGCCTGAAAGAAATGTCTGGAAAGAATGGCTTTTGCCCAGCAGTGAGACACAGTGGGCTGATAATAATAATAATATTGATGATAGCCAAGCGCTTGACCACTACCTCATCTGATGGTAAGTGATGGTGTGATTGAAGATGGAACACGCTTGCCTAAAATGAACCTATTGACTTGAAATATATATATATATGACTTGAAGATTATACTAGCCCGAAAAAACATACGCCAGAAGTGAGTTCCACTCCTTACTTGTGCTAGCAAGAAAAGTTGAAGCAAATCGTTTGGTACGGCAAGGTGGCATGCCAACCAGGTATGGGTGGTACTCGGTACGTCTACTTGTCCGGTGTTAGAAGGGGGAAAGAGGAATGAGGTCATGAAGATCTTGCGCACATTCACCAAAATTAATCTTGTAAAAAACTGAAAGTCGGGCTACTCGGCGTCTGTGCTCTAGACTTTGTAAATTGACTTCACTAGGGATTCAAATGACGGTTTCTCAAACCATAATTAAAGACTTCTCAAAAAAAAACTACTAACTAGTTGTAGTAGTAGTCTAAGTTTAGGTGATTAATTCGATATAAAACTTACTGCCTACTCTTGCAATCGACATCCAAAAATAAAAGCCGATTTGATATCTCTTTTAGAAATGGATGCGCGTTTGGGTTAGAAAGGGACAACAAGAGATATCTCGAGACATCACCAATACAGTATCTGTGGTTAGATGGCAAACATGCAATAGCACAACATAAGTTTAATAAAGTGTTTGTTTTTACATGCCAAAATAAATTTCACATTTATATGATAAACATTTCACAAATTTATTTATTATGCTCATCAAAATAAACTCTTTTATTTTTGTGTATATATTATCAAACACCCTACATAACAGCTATATATAGTCGGACAGACCGTTTGATGATGATGGCCGCTAACTCATACGAACTTTCTTATTATTTAACTGTAATTTCCCAAAGTCAAGATCACTCCGGCTATTCCCGTAACTGGGGGGTGTGGGGGCGGAAGACAAGGAACGTGACTTATGGAATAACACCGCGCTGTTCCAGGTAGAGATGGATGAAAGACGGATGTTCTTCGTAAAAAAAAATAAAAAAAAACCGACTGCAAAACGTACTGAAAAGGAACATTGTTTGATCGTTTTTACATGCTTTATATAAAAATTGACAATTAACAAATTTAAAAACGTAAATAAATAAAAGTATAAAAAGGCTTAATTTTACTTAGAAAACTTTCGTGATTTAATTTAATCTATGTTTTAAATACGGGCTTATTACGTACCGTTTCGAACATTGTCGGCTGAAACACCGATAAAACGGTACGTGATAAATCCCGTAGTTATAATAATAAAAGGCCATTTTGGATTATTTAGATAATTTTTGTTTGGGATTGAAATTGCTTCAACTCGGTCAAAAATTTTAGTATCTAATAATTCATAATATCATTAAAATAACTAGCCTTGTTTCTACCTTTCTTTCCTGGCTTGGTCGCGGAGTAACAGGCGTTAAAATTGACGTTTTAAATTGCCCCTTATGATTGTAATAAATAAATAAATATTTTGAATTTTGCTTATTTTTATAATCGCAGCCGTGCTCCTGACAATACCAATGATACCACATTTGTCAAAATCCGTCAAGCCGATGCGCCAAATGAACATGCATAGGTACATACACCCTAAAAACATTACCCTTCTTCGCAGTCGGGTAAAAAGACATTTAGCAAAAAGCCCCGCTTGATTATAATTATATGTGCAAAATGAAGCATGCTAGTCGATTTATGGTCTGGCTTCATTCCAAAGGGTTTCCAATTTAGTCAGTATATGATTGCAGAGGTCATCCCTCCCAACTATCCCATTTACGCGGGCTTTATGAATTTATTTCGTCTATCTTCTTTACAAACTAAATATACTTTTCTTTATTCTCGTCACTACATCTTCAGACACTCCACAACCAAAGGTTGCCTAAAAGAGATAGCTTTTAGCAATAAGGTCGCCCATTGTACCTAAGATTTAAACATTATTTTGACTGCCTCCGTGGCGCAGAAGGCGTATAGCCGGCTGAGACGCAGGAGGTAGCGGGTTCGATTCCCGCCGCGGAACAAATGTTTGCATGATCTGCAGATATGTGTTCCGTGTCTGAGTGTTTTTCTATATATTATAAGTATGTATTTACAAAAAAAAAAAGTATATAAGTATTCTATCAGTTATCTGGTTCCCATAGTACAAGCTCAGCTTAGTTTGGGACTAGATAGCGCTGTGTGAAATGTCCAGCAATATTTATTTATTATTATTATTATTGTTTTGTTCATTCTGTTTATTTATATGTTAGTTGTGTACAATATATCTATATACATATATATCTATCCACAACGCTCCCTTATCAAGTTATCACACATTTTATGAATCGTTATAATCATCATCATCGTTGTAAATCTCTCTGATCTTTCCAGGGTTATAAGGAATTAGTTTTTTGTTGTTTATATAAAATTCCGCAAGCAGATTCGAATGAGCCCGAGTAGGACAGAGACGGTTTTTTTATTCACCAACAAGCTAAACACCAATTCGTGTAAACAAAAAACTAGCACGGATTGGGAATAAGTGTTACCTCAAATATAGATGCAAACAGCATGCGAAAACAAAAACAATGGTTAGAAAAAATGATAATTGATAAACAACCAAATTAAATCAATGAAATAACTAGTGGTTCGCCCCGAACTGAGATCTCGCGAGTCTCCCATAAAAACAAAAATATATTATTTGTAATCTTTGACTCTCAAAATAGTGCCACGAAATAAATAACCAAATAACTTCACCTACAGTTTCATTCAGGTAACGGGAGTTCATGTGTATTGGTTACTTTTTTGGGGTACAGAATGCAGTTTTTCTGGATTTCAGACTGTTGCCTATATTTTTGATACTTAAGCTATACGCATACCAAATTACAGCACTGTGGGGTCACTGGTGTACCCTGTGAATTTTGTCAAAGTTTTTTTTTTATTATTGCTAATAACTCAAAATCTACAGAAGCTTTATTAAAAATAAAAATTGAATCTAAATGCACTAATGAAGACATTTCATTTGACGACCCACTTGACCTAATAGTTTCATTTCCATTTTTTTTTACCCCCCTTGAACCCCAATATCTCAACAACCCCCCAACATTTTTAGCTGATTTAGTCACACCAAAATTGTGCCATCACTACGTACCTATGTATCAAATTTCACGATGATCAGATCAACAATTCGAAAGTTATCCTCGGACAAACAAACATACATAAATACAACGCCGATTTGCCCAAGTTGATTTGGAGATCTCGCTTCGATCGATCAAATAAACGAAAAATACACACTTAAATTAAGTGATTTACGAAAGAGTTAATATTATCATTATAATGTTAATTAAATAGCGCTACATATTTCCTAAATCTACAGAGGCTGTTTATGTATTACAAGCTGACCCGCCCGCGGCTTCGCACGCGTGGTTTGTCAGTAAATACATTACCCTCCTTCTGCACAGTTGAGTAAAAAGTAGCCTATGTCTCAATCCCAATCACAATCTATCTATATACCAAATTTCATAGAAATCGGTCCAGCTGTTCATGAGTTTATATATAATTATAATATAATAATAAATAACCCGACTTTGTTTTATATATTAGGAAGATGTTTTTGTTTAGCTTTCTATAAACGTCCGGCTAAACTCTGTGCGGTAACGTGTGGTAGCTCTAGTACCAGCAATATTTCAGCATTTCTGCCTTCAAGGGCACAGCAACAATAGCGAACGCGACTCAAATATTAATAATCTCATAAAAAGTTGCACCAGTTCTCGAACTTTGGACGGAAATGCTGAAGTTCTTTGGCATTGATTTGAATTACCATTTCTTATTTCATTTGTTAATCTATACAGGTGAGTTTTTATTTCTAGCCAAACTAGCTAGCAGGGGGAGATTCTGACCCCTACTGATAGGTCATAGAGAAACCGCTGATATAAACCGCGGGTTCAATTTTGATGCAAATAAAGTGATTTCATTATTATATCACTCATGCTCTAAAAGTTGGTCAAGTTGGTCGACTTACGACCCTAGTGGTGTAAGAAAATTTTAAAATAGAATGAGGCTCATTGCATTCATAATATACTAAAGCGAAATACAACCTCTATGACAAATCCTTATTTCTATTAAATAAAAGAGGCCGAAAGTAGTGAAAAAAAAACAATGGATACCGGAATCGCAAATTTTCTTTTTAGCAACAAACTGTTTTAAATACTTTTTTAATATAAATGTACTATTTTTAAATGAATTATTCATTAAAATCACAATGGTTGGTAACGTCAATATTACCAATTTGAACTCACAATCTCAGAGTCGAAGTTGGGGTACATCCCACTGGGCTAATACAGCTGAATATTACAGTGTGACACACACAATATAGGCCAAAGGCCTAGTTAGAGCCTGCTCTACTTCCGTCACAGCATGACCTAGATAGAACTGAACTTCGGGGCTTTAGTGACATCCATCAATCTACTAGGCATGGAAATGATTGCTACTTATAGTATATCATTTTCATTTCGTGATGATTTTTTTCACTGCTCTTTCACATGCAATGAATTTTAATTTTGATGTCACACTTTCTACTTATCACTGCTACGTAATTAAGCTACGCGATTTTAGCTGTAGCAGACTCGAACGGAGTACGGCCGATGATTTATGATAAAAAAAATAATAGTTTAAAAAAAACTAGAAACACACACTTTTGTAGATAACCCAACTAAACAGCAGAACATATTTTTCAATAAATTTAAATTAAGAATAGTGTGATTAACTTACAATGTATTTTGTTGTAAAAAAGTGTAAGATGCTTGATGCCAATTAATATAAATATTTTATTGACAGATATTAGTAAAAGTAGTCATTTTGAAAATATCTTAAAAAGCATACCACGCTTTATACAATACCACCACATTTTTTATTTTTTTAATAACTTATATGTAACTAATGGTATTAATTTCTAAACTATAATTATATTATAATCAATATGTTTTTCATTTATAATTTCATACATATACCATAGTATTTTCATATGTATTTTCCGTGTTGTCTTAATAATATTATTGTTTTAATCTACATTATTTCTACATATACTTATAAAACATAATATGTATTTATAAATAAATTGTTCAAATCATATAAATGTTCTTATCTTTCCACATAACTAATAAACAATGTGTTGTATGATTAAAAATCTCATATGATTTTTCACATGCTTCTTGTGAAATGTTCCATCTCTACAATCTACATGTGCTTATCGTTCGGCAGTCGTCATTTCATGGTAGGCTGTGTTCGATTAGGGAACGTAACAATACTACGTGACCCATTAAAAAAAAATTACCCTCCTCCACCACCTCGATGACCACTTGTAGTAAAGACCTTGTCATCACTATGCATCAAATTTCACGATGGATCAACGCTTCGAAAGTTATCCTCGGACAAACATACATACAACGCCGATTTGCCCAAGTTGATTTGGAGATCTCGCTTAGGTCTAAAAAAAATATTTGGCTCATATTTGTGTTTATTATTACGGCGCTTGCCGCGTGACGCCAAGAGTGCGTGCACACCTATAATTACAAGTTTAAAAAGTTTTAAACGTTGCGGGTCATCACACTAATCACACTTATATTATAAATCCGAAAGTTTGCATGTTTGTTTATTGATAGCGTAGATTATAGATAGTGATGAAATCGGGCTATCTTTACACTGATGTTTGTCTAATAAGTACGAAAATTATTTTTAAACATGCATTTTTAATTCCCGTTCAATGAGGTATCTGGTACCTGGTACATTTAAATGTTTTTTTGTATTTATTAAAATTATTAACTATTCAAAAGTGTTATTAATATTGTTAAAAATGTACTTGTTAATGATTGATCGAGCGAGGCGAGATCTCCAAATCAACTTGTGCAAATCGTTGTATATACCTATATATGTATGTAAGTTTGTTTGTCCGACGATAACTTTCGAGGAGTAGTTCCGATCATCGTGATGTCGTGTGATAGTGATGGCACAATCCTGGTGTGATTATATTAGTGTGAAAGGGGTTCTTGAGATATTGGGGTTCAAGAAGGGTAAAAAAACGAAAATGGGGAAATCTGGTCAAATCAGTACATTTTGACCTCGTTGTTATTTTTAGTTTAAACTTTGTAGTTTTTAAGTTATTAACCATAATAAAAATGGAACTTTGACGAAATTCACAGGGTACACCAGTGACCCCTCAATGCTGAAATTTGGTACGCGTGTAGCTTTAGTGACACAAATATAGGGAAAAGTCTGAAAACCAGAAATACCCCGCTCACTGCTACTTCAGCTTGCTTATCCTCTTGGCTATATATCTGTGACCTTGGTTTGTCTACGGATCTCTTCAATTCTGATTCGATCTCATATTGAAACACCAAGCATAGCCCTCTCCATAGCACGCTGAGAGACCGAGAGTCGACCTTATGAGGCTCATACATTAGGTTTACAATTGTGTAGTTTAGGGCAGATTTGCTGATAATCATAATCATATGAGCCGTAGAACGTTGACTGCTGACCAAGGGCATCCCGATTTCGAGAGCGACCGATCTTGGACAACCTGAGCCCGTAGCCAAATTACATTCGCCACGAATCTATTCGATTTCTTCATACATTTGTTGTCGCTGAATGACGTAGTATTTCTATAGCATGTGTCAAATCCCATACATTTTCGGACGTATCGACTAGCGTCATCGCTAATCGACTGTAACTTGGCTAAGCCCTCTGAACTCAACGGTCTATCAGCGACCTGTATTAGGTTCCAAGTCATAATTTATCTATACTGCGTGTCACCGCTTTTACGACATTTATTTAAATTACGAATAGGGCTGATGTATTCTTGTAAAACAGGTTTTTTTTCAAAATCAATGCCATGAATATTTTTTAATTTTTATCTACTTTAATATACCATAGTACAAGCTTTGCTTAGTTTGGGGCTAGATGGCGCTGTGAGAAATGTCTGTCATTATCATGTTCAAACGCTTAGTTAGAATTTAATTTTAATATTGTGGGCACTGGCATACAAACCGCCGCAGTATCCGTTCCACACAGTCACGACTCCGATGGGTGACCGCTAGTGACAATTACGACTGAACCCAATTCAAATTATAACTTTCATTATTTTCATAAAATAAAATATATTTATATTTTATTTCCTATTATTCTTAACATAAACAACACGAAGGGTAGCCATTAAACATTACATGAAACCTTTACTTATCCCCTTTTATGGACTAACTAAACAAACGGGCCCTTTTTTATGGCAACATTGACCTTGAAAATAATTTACTTTCATATCATTTCATAAATACCAAGTTCCATAAGGATAGGCGAGTTACCACCCTTCTCATTATATTAAGTGACGTCACCGTCATAGAATACACAGCATCTAGTATTCTGTTGCTAACCGCTAACTTAACTATAGACGTACAAAGAAAACGACATCCCGCAATGATGCCTAAACGTATTTAGTGGCTAAACATGATTTATAGAATTGTCAAATCATATAAATACATCAAATTTAAACATGTTTAGTCGCTAAATTGTGATTTACCCAAAAAGGGATCCATTTCTCACAATTAGATTGATATTAAATACTAACAACTAGCGATAAATAGTGTTAAGTAGAGATTTGGAATAAAAAGGCTTAAAAATAATAATAATAATAGTCGCTAAATACTTTAAGGGATCGTTATGAAGCCGGGCTTAGACAAAGTTCACCTACGTATTTCGTACATCACTCAGCACTATCTAGCCCCAAATTAAGCAAAGCAACAAGCTTTGTTTTACGATGGAAACCATATATCTGATAGAATATTTAAATACATTTTTTTTGTAAAGAGTCAATTTTTATTAAATTTCAAGAACCTCTTTTGCTGCTTAAAAACTGACATTACTGGCTTAAAAACAGAACCAGGGCGCCACAATATTTTAGAATACCATCATGTTTCAGGAGCGTTTTGTTTCAAGCTTGTAGCAACATTACTTCGATTTGATCCACAAAACGTTTAAACATTACTGTTATAATCTACCTACCACCACCGTAACATAGAAGCACCTGTACTGTACCGACATTCTCTTTACGTCCAAACACCAACACTATACCCATGCACATACTCAAGCACATACATTCACACACTCATGCACCTCCTTACGCGCTCTCATACACACACCATCACACTCACACACACGCACACACACACCCACTTACACACGCACATACACACACCCACTCACACACGCACATACATGCACCTACTCACACTCACTTATTCATTGTACACTATTACCTATATAAGATAAAATAAGTATATATATGTATATAAGTATATATATATAAGTATATATATAAAATGTTAGTAATGGATGTTAAGTTCATTGCTTTTTAGAATATGTACTTATTTGATTTTGTAAACGTAAAATGTTTTTCTTAAGCTACGTCTATTTTTTTTATTACGGAAGAGCGAAACCTCCTAATACAGGTATTATTTACTTAAAAGGAGGTTTCAACTACTAGTTAAGATATTGTAAACACAAGTTATCGAAATAAAACATTTGTATTTGTATTTGTATAATCCTAATTATGTTGTATATTTAGTGATTTCTAGTGATTACACCGCGTTCAGTATAAAACATTGCGAAAATAAACACGATTTACCTACTTTTTAGGATAATTTTACGTTTTATTTGAGCTCTAATGTAAAACGATTTGAGTGAACGATTTATGGTGACGTCACCAAAACTGCTTCGTCTTTACAATAATAAAGTAAGCTTACCAATTCAGGGTCGTGATACGAAATGTCAGTGTAATATTATTTTAATATTGCTATTTAAAATTTCTATTTAAAAAAACCGCGACCGAATCGATCCATCCGTTTGGAAATTACGATACAGACAGACACACACACGGTCAGACGTAGGCAACAGACTTATAACACCCCTCGTATTGTCGTTCAAAAAGATTGGTCTATAATTTGCCAGTTATGAATTTGGGGGCAAAGGTCTGAGGTGCCAGGAGGTTAGTTTATTGCTAGCCTTAACATTTAGGTTCATTGTAATGACCACAAAATTGCATCCACAGGATATTTGTTGGCTTAGTGGTTCACACTAACTCAAATAGCTCAAAAAACGTGTTCCATCGTAGACTGCATAACCATCAGCTTATCGTCAGGTGAGATCGTATTTTTCTACGTCCTATTTTTTTATCATTATAACTGCATCTCATCCAGACAACTTTTATCGTTTTTATGTGACCAGCAAACTAACAGACTTTCGCATTTATCAATACTTTCTTAAGTCTATTCTAGATATTCCAAAGCAAGTAATATTCGCAAATAAATGTTGTTTTGTTCGCGCCCGCCCTTGACCCGAATACGTTCCCTTCAAATACAACCTTATCGTCCTCTGAACGGATCTCATCTTAAAGTTCTTTGAGTAAATTTTATGCTTCACGGGTTCAAATTGGCATTGAAATGATCCCTTTTTATCGAATTTTGATCCGGTTTTGATCAGATAACAAGACAGGATAGTTAAGTGGTCTGAATATTGAATCATTCGCTTCAATTTAATATGGGTGTGATACTATACCTAACGCACGACGTTTATAAGTATGTCTGAATTTGTTTGATATAAAATCTAGAAGGTGTTAGAAACACTTCTGGTATATGATGAATCTAAAAAGGATCATAAATAGTAAATGAATGAATGAGGCAAAAGAAGTTAGGATCGTAGCAAGTGGAGATCCTTGTTCTCTGCCTCGGGGATAAATGTGTGATAGTGTATATGTAACAGTATTTTATTTTTATAGTGTTATCGACACTAACGGAAAATTCTAGGATTCCAGAAAGAAGGGGCTTGGAAGTTTTTTAAATGGTTTTAAAAATCTTAATATGTATGTAAGATAGTAACGCAACAGAAGTTTCCAAATTCAATATTATGTTTGAGTACTGACTCAAACGTCTTGACAAACTTAAGTGTCAGACGCAAAATGTCAAGGGGTTGCGTCAAAATTGGCTTAACATTTGACTAAAATGCAAGTAACTCATATTTTTTATTACCAACTAGCATCCTTCTGCGAATCCGAAACGAGGTTATCAGACAGAGAATCAAGGTGATCGACATAGCTCACAGGGTCAGCAAGCTGAAGTGGCAGTGGGCCGGTCATATCTGCCGCAGAACAGATAACCGTTGGGGTAAACGTCTTCTGGAGTGGAGACCACTTCTTGGCAAGCGAAGTGTAGGACGCCCTCGGGCTAGGTGGAGTGACGATTTGCGCGCTGTGGCTGGCAAGAATTGGATGAGAAGTGCTCAGGATCGGACTCAATGGCGCAACTTGGGAGAGACCTACGTCCAGCAGTGAACTGTAATGGGTTGATGATGATGATGATCCTTCTGCGGCTTTGCGCGCATATTTTTTCAATAAAAAGCACACTATGACTTAATCTAGGTCATAATCAGATTTATACGAAAGGGGTTGCAAGATTGTTGTATGAGAGGCTGGCACTATCGTCTCCAGTTACCGAGACAAATAAAGGAGTATTTTTTTTTCATATTGGTACTTTCAATAATACTATGCACAACAAGTTGTGAAAAATCATGCGGCGGCAAACAACAACAGCACCAAAATCTTAGAACCCTTTTCATCGAAATCGGTCCATCCGTTAAGTCGTTCAAAACGTAACAAACTGACAGATACACAGAGAGACAGAGTTACTTTCGAATTTAATATTAGCATGAATTGTTATGGATATCGGGGGCCGTATTACCTAAGCAAAATTGCTGTCGCTTTGCTATCGCTACTCAGACCATCCCTTTCACATGTACAGTACGTACCTCACGTGTGAAAGGGATGGTCTGACTAGCGATAGCGAAGCAACAGCAATTTGGCTTAGGTAATAAGGGGGCGGGTCGGCTGGGAACTCTAAGATTATTATTATTATTGTAGTCCTCAGTGTCCCACTGCTGGGTAAATACCTCCCCACATTCTTTCCAGCATCAAGATGGTCCAATCCGCTCGAAAGTTAGAGCTCGTCCCTCCATCTTTTCCTTAGTCCGCCGTGACGTCTTCGACTCTCTAAAATTATTCTTTACAAAAAACTAGCTAAATAAAATGAAATCATTTTATTAGTTAGAGATTGCCATAGATTTTAAGTATCAAAATCGACTCTACTTTTTTGTCAGATTTTCTAAGAGTTTCATCCGAGTCTCATGATGAAGATGTGGTCTCGTGACAGTCTGGTCTGGGCCCTGTTTCTGCGTGCCGAGGGAGTGACGCAATACCCGCAATAAGGAAATGTGTTCAATTGTCCGTGTGTACGCCCGGGCTATTCTCAAAGGAGTCAACTTACGCACTATTTTACAACCGACTTAGCCTTTTCTTCGCCTTGCAGCCTTCAGATGAAGAGAGAAATGAGTTCATTCAAGTTCAAGTTTAACAGTTTGTAATAGTTTCAGTAATTCTTCAGGTAAATAAATATTTTTATAGACATACATATTATTTTTCAAACTTTCGCGATCACTGTACATAATTACTGATTTAAAAGGGTATTTATCGCGTATGTACCTTTTTTATTTGTTAGTCAGACTGAGTCTGCCCACGGCTGTTTCAACACAATTATAACGTCGGGATAACAAATTAAAAAAAACATGCGTGATAAATACCCGTTTAAATCACTAATTACATTGAAAACTTTACTTATAACTTATAAATATCCTTATGGCATGAGTTAAGCGGTAACCACAACCTGTAATGTTGCATTACTTCACAGGTTACGTTCAACTCAGAAATGAGGGCATACAGGTGAAAATTATCACGTGCCTGTAATTTCACCGGCGCGGCGTATGTACTTAAGTTTTCTTCAAACCGCTAAAGACGGATTAAACGAGACGGATAAACCTTTTTTTTTCATTTAAATGGGAATGGGCTGGACACAACCGACTTACAAAATTATAAATAATAAAAAAAAGCATTCATTTGTGTACCTCAATTTATTACAAAGTAATAAAATTTCAGATTTTGGGATTTATTTATTTCACCATAATTATAACATTAGTTATTACAGGCATGTAAGTTTTTAACGACCTCCGTGGCGCAGTGGGCGGATAGCCGGCTGAGAGGAAGGAGGTAGTGGGTTCGATTCCCGCCGCGGAACAAATGGTTGCATGATCTACAGATATTTGTTCCAGGTCTGGTTGTTTTTCTATATATTATAAGTATGATTTTACAAGAAAAAGACTATATAAGGATTCTATCAGTTATCTGGTTCCCATAGTACAAGCTATGCTTAGTTTGGGGCTAGATAGCGCTGTGTGTAATCTCCAACAATATTTATTTATTATTTATATTTGATCGAGTGAAAAGAGATCTCCAAATCAACTTGGGAAAATCGGCGTTTTATGTATGTATGTTTGTTTGTCCGAGGATAACTTTCGAAGCGCTGATCCGATCATCGTGAATCGTGACTAAATGAGCTAAAAATGTTAGGGGGATGTTGAGATATTGGGGTTTACGAGGGGTAAAAAAATATTAGGTCAAATGGGACGTCAAATAAAAGGTCTTCATTAGTACATTTCGACCGCGTTTTTCTTTTTAGTTTAGTCCTTGCAGTTTTGAGTTATTGAACTTTGACGACATTCACAGGGTACACCAGTGATCCCACAGTGCTGAAATTTGGTATTCGTGTAGCTTTAGTGACACACATATAAGTAAAGTCTAAAATCCAGAATAAGTGTAATTTGTACCCAAAAAAAGGACCCCATTAACATGAACTCCCGTTATCTGTAATTTGAATGAAACTGTAGGTCTAGTAATTTGGTTAAGCATTTCGTGGCACTATTTTGATAGTCAAAGATTACGCGACATCTCAGTTCGGGGCGAACCACTAGTGACATTGTTTCATAATAAAACTTTATTACAGTTGCGTTTTCCCCGTCCCGTGATGTCGTAGATGATGTCCTGTGTGGCATTCTCAATGCGAACGGCATATATTAAAAATAAAAAAATAAGATTATCCTTTCAACTTTTCATATCATCATTTTATTTTTTATATTACGTGTGTTGTCTACCGCTCTTCCCTTTAAATCACCTGAATGAGTTAAGTCTACCAATTAGTGTATTTAATTTACCTAGCTAGATGATTTGCTCCAGGTGAACTAAGTCTACCATCCCGTGTGTAATTGATAACTGTTATGGGTTGTCTAATTTCTGGGACTTGATTGAGTCTGTGCTTACACAGCACAGACAATCAATCGTCAATAGGTACCCTATAAAACTACTACCTAAACCTATAAAATTTGACCAAAATCTAATATCCCATAGAAATAATATAATATGCAACGCTAGTTCACAATTGCAAAGCTGTCTAACAAAATATTTAAAATTGAATTGCGCTATCATCCAAAATGTTTGAGAACTCCCCCCAGCTTGTATGATGTGGAGTGTATTGACTGATTTATTGTAATGTAATGAACACCGACCACATACACGAGTACTTGAACTTTTTGAGGACAGCTATTCCTAATACAAACACTGATTCTTAAGACTATCTAATACAAATTACATTTTAACCGACTTCAAAAAAAGGAGGAGATTCTCAGTTCGTCGGAATCTTTTTAGAAGTGAAAACTTCTTTAGGCGCGTTGGGCATTTTTTGAGATGGGAAAAAAACATTGAACTCGCGACACTGTTACCGTTACCGACACTTCTGTATATAAGTATGTGAAAGAACAGTTGTTACAGCAAACCTTTGAGGATAGAGATAGATTATGGCCGGTTCCTATAAACGTCGGTAACCGACAACGACACGTTTTTCTTATTACTAATACTATATTACTGTCTGTCTGTCCGTCTATTACAAGGCTGTATCTCATGAACCGTGATAGTTAGACAGTTGATGTATTTTCACAGATGATGTATTTCTGTTGCCGTTATAACAACAAATACTAAAAACAGAATAAAATAAATATTGAAGTGGGGGTCCCATACAACAGACATGATTTTTTTGCCGTTTTTATAGATAATGGTACAGAACCCTTCGTGCGTGAGTCCGACTCGCACTTGGCCGGTTTTATTTTTTTATACAACCTGGAGAAGGATCAAGCTTATGTCCCACCTGATGTAAAGTGGTAACCATCGCCTATAGCAAAGTATTGCCTCGTAGGTCACGCACATTAGAAACGCACCCTACGATGCACTGCTCTGCGTCCATCAACTTGAGGCATACAGGTGGAAAGCCTCATTTGCCTGTAACTCTACCGGAAACCATACCCTTCAAACCGAAACATAGCAATGCAGCTTGGCGGTAGAAATAGGTATGATGGTAGTACTTCCCCGGGCGAGACTTTTCACAAAGAACTCACTACTCTTAAAACGTGACAAAAGTTTGAAACTTTTTCTAAGAGAAACGTGCTGTTATCCGTTACCGATGTTTACAGGAACCTTGAAACTCAAACCTTAAAAATGCACAATGATGGACTTGCGCAAAAATGAGAAAGAGAAATCAATAATTGATCGAGCGAGCGAAGCGTCTCAGTTTCGAGATTGGCCAAAAAATGCTTTTGTCCGTCTGTGAGTCTGTCTGTCCGTATGTTCTCGCCTACAGGTTGCATTTTTAAACCAATTTTGACGTAAATTGGCACACAAGTTCCTTGATTTATTTAAATTTTAAGTCGATTGCGATTTTTGATTGGGGGGAAAATAGGGCGAAAACGGGGGAAGTTTGCTGTAGCGTTATTTATCGACGGATTTCAATCAAATTTGAGAGGCACACTAAGGATTTCATTCTACACAAGATATTGCGAAAAAATTCCCAAAAGGGGGAGGGGTGAGGGGGAAAAGGAAGAAGTTTGCTGTATCGTTATATACGGACGGATTTACATTTTTGAAATTATTTCGTTTAATTTATATACCAATCAAACAACGCAGTCGTCTCCCCCTTCACGAGACTAATCCGTAGACACCAGATTCGACCTCCTAGGACCAAGGGAACACGAGTAATCGCTAAAACTTGGAGTACCCATAAAAAAAAATAACCAGTTTACATGAACTCCCGTTACTTGTGATTTGAATGAAACTGTAGGTTAAGTTATTTGGTTGTGTATTTTGTGGCACTATTTTATTAGTCAAAGATTTTTAGTTTTTTTTGGAGACTCGCGAGATCTCAGTTCGGGGCGTACCACTTGTTTATACTGTGTTAATAATTACTATGTTGTTCTGTAATGAAAATGTTGCCAAAATTTATTACTTAAACTAAATAAGGAGTTCTCTCATTAAAATATAAAGCAATTACTATTAATTATTACGACTTCCTGTCTAAAATCAACCATCCAATCTGCTCAGAAAGCATCTAACACCAAATTCTGCTATATATATTAGTTGACCATGACCATGAAAGAGGTCATTAAAATTATAAGAGCGATGCGCATATAAGCTATAATCATCATCTAATCAGCTAAAGGATGTCCACTGCTGAGCATAGGCCTTCCCCATACATTTCCAACCGGCCCCCCACTAGATAGACGACCTAATAAAAGTTGCTGGGAGCGTTTAGGTGCAGGGCGGACAAGATTAGTTTCTCTGGAAATTTATGGAGGAGGCCATGCTCATTATGAGGTATACCGGGTAAAGCAATAAAAAAAATACCAAGGATATTGACAAACGCTTATGTGAGACCCAGATCAATTCATAAAATCTTGACTCACAAAATCGGCGTTGTATGTATGTGTGTTTGTTTGTCCGAGGATAACTTTCAAAGCGTTTATCCGATCATCGTGAAATTTGGTATATAGGTAGGTAGTTTTGGCACAATTTTGGTGTGACTAAATGACCTAAAAAAGGGTGTGGGGGGGGGGGGAGCGGGTTGTTGAGATATTGGGGTTCAAGAGGAGTAAAAAAACAAAATGAAAATATCCGGTCAAGTGGCACGTCTAATAAAAGGTCTTTATAAGTACATATTGACCCCGTTTTTATTGTTAGTTTAAAGTTTGTAGTTTTTAATATAATATAAACTGAACTTTGACAAAATTCACAGGGTACACCCGTGACTCCACAGTGCTGAAATTTGGTATGCGTATAGCTTTAGTGACACAAATATAGGGAAATGTCTGAAATCCAGAATCACTGCAATTTCTACCCCAAATGAAAGTAACCAATTAACATGAAGTCCCGTTTCCTGTAATTTGAATGAAATTGTAGTTCAAGTTTTTCAGTTATGTATTTCGTGGCACTATTCTGATAGTCAAAGATAACAAATAATATTTTTTTGTTTTTATGGGAGACTCGCGAGATCTCAGTTCGGGGCGAACCACTAGTTACAAAAATCTTAAAGCCATCACAATTTTTATCTTAATTAGGTACCTAATAAAGGGTTACAATAAATAATGGTTACTGGGAGCCGTTGGGTGCAGGCTGCAGAAGATCGGTAGCTCTGGAAATCTATTGGGGAGTCCTAGGTTCAGCAGAGCAATCCTTTTGCTAATGATAGGTATATTGTGCGAAATTTGTAAGACGAGAATATTTGGTGGGATGGGTGGACACTGGATATGCCCTCCCTTGGGATACCATCTGATCATCATGCGAGTCGCATCCAGCTACGTTTACAATGTCATTCGACCATCAGGCTGGTCGTCCTCTTGGTCGCCGTGCATTCTTCGGCTACCATTCTGTCATCATCTTCGTCCAACGAACGCCCGTCATCCTTTGGCAAGTGTCCAGCTCATCTCCACTTAAGTCTTGCGATCCGCGTACCCACTCTTGAAGTAATATTGAAACAAGTTAATTTTTACAAAATAATCCCCCCCCCCCCCCCCCCGTCTCCCGACCCTCTCTTTTTGCGCGTCGGATATTAAAAATAGACATAGCTCAGAACCACCACAGTTAAACAACCTTTCTATTAAATCGCGTCAAAATCGGTCCATCCGTTTATGTACTACGATGCCATAGACAAATAGACAAACACGCGGCCATAGGCGTCCAACTTATAACACCCGCAGGCAATTTACGCGCAGGGGTTAAAAACATGGTCGCGAAAGTTTGGATGTTTGTTTGTTAAGTCGTTGTAACTGCTGAACCGATATCGCTGATGAACTTGGTCGATAAATAGATTATTAGATTGAAATATCTAGTAAGCATATGTAGATAAGAGTGAGATATTCGTTCGTTAATGACCCTACGAATAATATAAGGATGTCGACCAGCGTTGACACTTGACAATGACACTACATACAATTGGAACTCAAGGGCACAGACGCAATAAAATGTTGGTTCACTTATCTCAGTGACCTACTAATGAAGTTAATTCTTACAAAATTTACAACTCCCAGTCGTATAAGTAAATATTGCTAGACATTGCACACAGCGCTATCTAGCCCCAAATCAAGTAAAACTTGTACTATGGGAACCATATAACTAATAGAATACTTATATACTTTTTTTTTGTTACGAGTACATACTTATAACTAGTGGTTCGCCCCGGACTGAGACTTCGCGAGTCTCCGATTATAACAAAAAAATATATTTATAATCTTTGACTATCAAAATTGTGCCACGAAATAAATAACCAACTTACTGCAGTTTATTCAAATTACAGGTAACGGGAGTTCATGTAATGTGGTTACACTTTTTTGTGGTACAAATTGCAGTTATTCTGGATTTCAGACTTTTGCCTATTTTTGTGTCACTGAAGCTACACGCATACCAAATTACAGCACTGTGGGGTCACTAGTGTACCCTGTGATTTTTGTCAAAGTTCAGTTTTTATTATGGCTAATAACTCAAAAACTATAAGGACTATACTAAAAATAAAAACGTAGTCTAAATGTACTAAAAAAGACCTTTCATTTGACATCCTTCTTGACCTAATAGCCTTTTTTCATTTTTTTTACCCCTCTTGAACCCTAATATCTCAACAACCTCTCCCCCTACCCATTTTTAGCTCATTTAGTCACGCCAAAATTGTGCCATGATTTCCTATCTATGTACGAGTATCAAACTTCACGATGATAGGATCAACGCTTCGAATGTTATCCTCGGACAAACAAACATATATACATAAGACAACGCCGATTTGCCCAAGTTGATTTGGAGATCTCGCTTCGCTCGAAATTGTGAATAGTAATTGATATTTAGGTGTATCACGCAAGTGCTAAGATTTTTTTTTACATTAACCAATGATTTTTCTATAATATTCTATTATTTTATACAATTTTGTTTGATTTTCACAGTCGCGCCTCGATGCTTTAAAATATGGATTTTCATTGAGATGTCGGTCCGATTGAACGAATATACGCAATTACCATTAATGAAAGAACAAGTGTGGTGGGAGTGAACACGACTAACGTATTGCCAACAAAATTCAAAGAATTGGTTCCACATCTGATTTTGATGTTATTTTGAGAATAATTCCTCATCTCAAAATCATACTAAAATTAATCTGAATGTTGTCTTCCCGTAATACCGAATCATTGCTAATTTCCATCTATTTCACCATTCTGAGAATCATCATCGACTAAGTTTATGGCAATTTGACACATGGCAACCATACTACGTAGATACGGCGCCAAAGAGTGACGTCACATCCGCCTCTCATTCATTCCAACGACTCATTCATAAAGTCAGCGAATAGTATTAATACTTTCAACTTTAAAGCTAAGAACTTAAAGTTTAATTTTACCTTGTAAATGATTAAGAATTATCCTGAACGAATGACCTTATTAATATGCCGCGTAAGTAGCATTTTATTGATGTTGGTAGTTTAACGAATTTTTTTGCATAAATATATGAGCAAGGTTTTTTAGGTTTAATTTGAATAAAAAAATAGTTAGTTTAAATTATCTACTGGTTGGTACATACAATTTTATTAGAATTTTTGAATTCCTGGTAATATTACATTTGATAAGAATGTTTATTTTGTTGGTTTTTTTAGTATTGAACTTATTTATTCGTTATTTCAAGCCTAGATTTTTGAGAAAAGCAACTTTGAAAAAGTATGCTATATAAAGAACTAGCTGTTGCCCGCGACTTCGTACGTTATACTACTAAATGTGTAGGTAACCTAGAAATAAAGCTAAACTCGTTGTTGCTACTTGACACCCCATTTTTATCCCATGGGACCTGATTTATAGCACGAAAAGTATTCTATGTGTTAATCCTAGTTTTAATCTACGTACATACTAAATTTCATCGATATCGGTTCAGCTGTTACGACGTGATTGAGTAACAAACAAACAAATAAATAAACAAACATCCAAACTTTCGCATTTATAATATTAGCGTGATTATTTTATTTTCCGAGTAAAATAATCTCAGATCACATTGATAATATTTTTGTATATGACATGAAGATGAAACAATCATATGCCCCACCTGATGTTAAGTGGTAACCATTATCGCAGTAACATAGGCGAAATGCAACTTTTATCTGTATAAAATTAATTATACTTTTCTATTATATTTATCATTCTATGGGCTCCCGAAATTAGTTCCTGTATTTTATTATTCATTCAACACGCATGTTTGTATTTTATATGGCTATAAAATATTAAGATAACGATGCCCTTCGCACATGTACCTTACAGATGCCCTTGGAGCGTCGACAATGTATACCAAGTGCGTATGCGCATATTTTTTATGTTTCCGTCCAAGTGCGTGAGGATTTTTTGGACAAGGACTAAGGCAATGATTATTAGGTTTTTTAAGTTGTGTGACATTTCTCTATTCAGGAATTTATATGTTTTTAGTTTGTTGCTCCATTAAATTTTTAGTTTTATTCAATTATATTTATCAATTATAGTAATTATTATAATAATTATTTTTTATTTAATCAAATACTATAATTGACCGAGCGAGCGAAGCGTCTCAGTTTCGTGATTGGCCAAAAATGCTTTTATCCGGTTGTCTGTCTGTCTGTTCTCACTTACAGGTCGCATGTTTCAATTGATTTTGATGAAAATTGGCACACAAGTTCTCTAATTTAACTTTAATTTGACGAATTCCGTGGTGTAGTGGGCGAATAGTCGGCTGAGGCGCAGGAGGTAGCGGGTTTGATTCCCGCCGCGGAACAAATGTTTGCATGATCTGCATAATAAGTTTGTAGGTGTATCATACCTTCTCATTGCAAATTGCAATTGTATTTTTGCGTTTCATGCAAAAATACACGCAGTGCGAGAAGGACTCTCAAGGTGTGCGAGCGAAACTCAAATAAAATTGTACAAAATAGATTCGTAGAAAAACTTATGGATAATGTGAATAATGGAAACACAGCACTTGTGGCATAACAATATCAATAACTTAAAAATTAATTTAAATTCTTCATCGTTTGCCATCAGGCGAGATCGTGGTCAAACGAAAGCCTATGAATAAAAAAAATTATAAAAAAACCATGCTTAGTTTCACGATCTCATTTAAAGTATTTATTGACGACTTCCGTGGTGCAGTGGGCGAATAGCCGGCTGAGACGCAGGAGGTAGCGGGTTCGATTGCCGCCGCGGAACAAATGTTTGCATGTTCTACAGATATTTGTTCCGGGTATGGTTGTTTCTCTATATATTATAAGTATGTATTTACAATAAAAAAAGTATGTAAGTATTCTATCTATATCTTCTATCTATATTCTATATATATCTGGTTCCCATAGTACAAGCTCTGCTTAGTTTGGGGCTAGATAGCGCTGTGTGAAATGTCCAGCAATATTTATTATTATTATTTTTTAATACGACGGGCTTATTGTAAGTTTTGGACTTGCTTCGAATATATTTTCTAAAGAAAACTTAGGAATACTGTTTTCACGAACATTTAACAAATAAATTCGTTTTTAGATATCGTCGTATTATTTTTACAACTAAAGATGGATGAAGCATATGGCCTGTAACGCATAAAAAGCATTGCCTCGTAGGTCACGCATCCAAGGAACGTAAACCACAATGCACTTCACTGCGTCCATCAACTTGAGGCATTGCGACCACATATGCCTGTAATTTCACTGGCCACCCTACCCTTCAAACTGAAACACACTATACAACACATATATATATTTTTTTAATCTACCTGGAGTTGGAACAAGCATATGGTCTTAAGTGGTAACCATCGCCTATTACAAAGTATTTACAAAGTAGTGCATCGTAGGGCACGCATCTTAGGTAGTGCGCTACGATGCACTGCCCTGCGTCCATCAATTTGAGGTATACAGGTGTAAAGCCTTATGCCCTTGTAATTTCACATTTAACAAATAAATTCGTTTTTAGATATCGTCGTATTATTTTTACAACTAAAGATGGATGAAGCATATGGCCTGTAACGCATAAAAAGCATTGCCTCGTAGGTCACGCATCCAAGGAACGTAAACCACAATGCACTTCACTGCGTCCATCAACTTGAGGCATTGCGACCACATATGCCTGTAATTTCACTGGCCACCCTACCCTTCAAACTGAAACACACTATACAACACATATATATATTTTTTTAATCTACCTGGAGTTGGAACAAGCATATGGTCTTAAGTGGTAACCATCGCCTATTACAAAGTATTTACAAAGTAGTGCATCGTAGGGCACGCATCTTAGGTAGTGCGCTACGATGCACTGCCCTGCGTCCATCAATTTGAGGTATACAGGTGTAAAGCCTTATGCCCTTGTAATTTCACATTTAACAAATAAATTCGTTTTTAGATATCGTCGTATTATTTTTACAACTAAAGATGGATGAAGCATATGGCCTGTAACGCATAAAAAGCATTGCCTCGTAGGTCACGCATCCAAGGAACGTAAACCACAATGCACTTCACTGCGTCCATCAACTTGAGGCATTGCGACCACATATGCCTGTAATTTCACTGGCCACCCTACCCTTCAAACTGAAACACACTATACAACACATATATATATTTTTTTAATCTACCTGGAGTTGGAACAAGCATATGGTCTTAAGTGGTAACCATCGCCTATTACAAAGTATTTACAAAGTAGTGCATCGTAGGGCACGCATCTTAGGTAGTGCGCTACGATGCACTGCCCTGCGTCCATCAATTTGAGGTATACAGGTGTAAAGCCTTATGCCCTTGTAATTTCACCGGCAACCATACCCTTAGAGCATTTACTCAGTACATAGAACACTCAAACCAAAACACAGCACTGCTGCTTGATGGTAGAAATAGGTATGCTGGTAGTACTTCCTCTTGCGAGCCCTTTCACTAGGAACTCTACTATCACTTAACATTAGGTGGGCCATATACTTGTTCCATCTCAAGAAAGTGTTAAAAAAAGATTTTAGTCTTGCAGTGCCCTTACAGATTACACGAACTTCCTTAATTAAGCTCAATGTATAAGTACCTACTTGTAAGTACATATAATGAAATATGATAATACTAAGAGCACTTGTCATTTACAAGGTGATTATATGTGCCTGCCCTATAAGTCCAGGATGGCCTTCCTAGCTTCCTTTCGCACATCGTTTGTAAGGGCTAACACATGTGGAGTACTCTTGTTGCTACGCATAGGGTTGTCACATGTAGAAAACTAATGTTGGTGGTATTTTTTTTACCATCTGGAGATGGCACAAGCAAGCCCGCCTGATGTTAAGTGGTAACCATCACCTATAACAAAGCATCAACTTGGATTCAACATATTTAATTATCATCTTCAATTTATTTTTAATAAACTAGTCCCGGATTTTGTTTAATTTAAAATTACGTTTGTTAAACATTAATTTTATTTTATTTTTTTATTTTAATTTATTGCTTCAATGACGTTTATTGAAGAACAAATCTATGGCCTAACTAAATGGTGAAATCCTCTAGTTTCTCGATTTTCTGTGTTTAGCTGTAAATTTACCAAACTCAATATTTTCTATCGGCCATGATGAGGTCAGCAACAATTTTACTAACTACTATGCCTGGCATGCAAATGTATTTAGCGACTTAACATATTTAAATATGACATATTTGTATCATTTGACAACGTTCTTAAACATATTTAGGCACTAAATTCGATAATGCATCGTTGCGCAAGACGCCCTAAAAAATCAATTAAAATTTTCACCATTTAGTAAAATTTTGCTGTATTTTATCTAACATTTCAAAATTAAAAAATGATCTATATTATATTGACCAGAATGACTGAGATTTTTGATCGAGCGAAGCGAGATCTCCAATTCAACTTGGGCAAATCGGCGTTGTATGTATGTATGTATGTATGTTTGTTTGTCCGAGGATAACTTTCGAACCGTTTATCCGATCATCGTGAAATTTGATACATAGGTAGGTAGTGATGGCACAATTTTGGTGTGACTCAATGAGCTAAAAATGTGGGGGCTTGTTGAGATATCGGTATTCAAGGGTCTTCATTAGTACATTTCAACCCTGTTTTTATTTTTAGTTTAATCCATGTTGTATTTGGTTATTAGCCATAATAAAAACAAAACTTTGACAAAATTCACAGGGTGCACCAGTGACTCCACAATGCTGAAATTTGGTATTCGTGTAGCTTTAGTGACACAAATATAGGCAAAAGTCTGATTTCCAGAATAACTCTATTTTGTACCCCAAAAAAAGTGTACCACTTAATATGAACTCCCGTTACCTGTAATTTGAATGAAACTGTAGGTCAAGTTAGTTGGTTATTTATTTCGTGGCACTATTTTGATAGTCAAAGATTACAAATTTTTTTTAAAAAACAAACACTTTATCAAACTTACGTTGTGCTTTTGCATAATGCTTGCCATCTAACCACAGATACTGTATTGGTGACGTCTCGAGATATCTCTTGTTGTCCCTTTCTAACCAAAATCCGCAGCCATTTCCAAAAGAGATATCAAATCGGCCTTTATTTTTGGATGTCGATTGTGAGCAGTAAGTTTTATATCGAATTAATCACCTAAACTTAGTCGATTTTCTTTAAAATTTGTTAATATAACTAGGAATTTATTTTAAAAAGTCTTTTTTATGTTTTGAGAAACCGTCACTTGAATATCGTCAGTATATTATCAAACATCCTGTATTTTTGTATCGGTTGGATAGCGTTACTCAGAAGTGGCAAAAAAGGCACTTATTGTCATTGAGTAGTTAAAAAATAAACGTGGAAACCCACGAAAGTGTAGGTGGTACGGTTTCTGAGATCGCTTCCTTATAAAAATGTATTCAAATATAAACAAACAATTCAAATCTATCTAAAAAATAAACAAGCATTTTATATTATAATTTAATTTGCAAGTAAACGACATATTAGTGAACATATTATGGGTGTCTACCATTTTACATTATCTACATAACCTCAAGTAAATGTAAAGCTCTAGAAATAGTTCAATCTCTCTATACGGAACCTCGCTGTTTTTTATCGAATACATTTCGGAGAGTGTGAGGCGGAACTTTTCAACTTGATCCACCATCTCCATTCTATCATCGAACAACCAGACGGTCTGCGTTGTGCCACCTTTATTTGGTTGAAATACCTACCATACGCGCAAAGCGGTTCTCTTCCACCTTTATTATGAGCACCGCCAAAGAGTAGAACGTCTTGCCTGAGTCTGTTCCTGCTTCTTCTTAGCGTGTCAATAGCTCTACTTATACTGTGTTAGATAGGTACTTGGCTACATTGATGGCGTCAGGAGAAGCCATTTTTAAGTCTTCTATTGTGCAGGTGTTCGGGCACAAAGGGGACATTAGCAGGTGTTTCATCGACTGTGCAGGATCACCACAGTCGCATTGGGTTGGGCTGGGATCCCTGAACCCCCATTTGCACATATTGACTCTGCAGCGACCAACCTGTGTGCGAATCCCATTTAAGGACTTCCACACTAGCCACAGCAAGTCGTGCCCTGGTGGAAGCTGTTGTTGAGGGGGAATGAAGTCAGGTGGTGGGGGGGTTAATATCTATCCACAGTGCGCGTCTAGTAACAGATGGGTCGTCGCTGGTGGCCTGCGTGGAACGCTGAAAACTCTTACGACTTTTCAGGCGGCCTTGTGGAGTTTGATGGCTATATAGAGGATGTCGACTGTCATGCTCCTGCTTATATTTTTCTATGGAGCAGGCCACACCCCGACGTACTCTGGGAGGTGGTATACCTGCCAAAGATTAGATGAGGTTTAGATGAGTCTGTTCCTGATAAGTAAGGTTCGTGTAGTTTTTTTTGCCTCTCCCTGTATTTAGTTTTATAAATTTATTTGGGCAACCCTAGCCAGTGATTACAATGAGTTAGATAGGATTTATAATGCCCTCGTTGAGCCACAAAGTACAGTTGCAAATAAAAGTGGCTTTACGTGTCATGTGATGTGACAATATTTTTACTAAAGTGTACAAAATAAGTAGTCAGAGTTTTGTGTGCAATAATGAAAATTCTTTATTTCTTGATTTCTTTATTTTTATACAGAATAATAAACAAATAAATGTGTCATAGAAGATTTTGGCCCTTAGCCAAATTAGTTTCGCTTCGAATCGATTCGATTTCTACATGAGTTTGTTGTTGATATGTCTCTTAATATTTCCATAGCATGTGTCCCATACATTTTCGGACTTATCGACTAGCGTCATTGCTAATCGAACGTAACTTGGCTAAGCCCTCTTGTCTGGAAGCGATCTCTTCCAGACAACCAAGGAAAAAGATTTCCAAAAAAAGAAGATAATCGCAAAATATGAAATCAAAATTGCTAATCAAAATGTTAATGTCTGATCAAGTCGCGGCAGTGGTTGCAAAAGCTTACAGAAATCTAGGGTTTGTCTTACGTGTTAGTCGGCAGTTCTCCGACGCTGAATGTATTAAATTTCTTTATTATTCTTATGTCCATAGCGTCTTGGAATGCTGTTGCACTATGTGGAACCCACAATACATAATATATGAGCAAGATATTGAGCGCATTCAATCCCAATTTATTAAAACATTAAACTATCGCACCCATTGTAAAAGAAGCATGACTTACGAGGAATCGTGTAGGTTTCATAAGCTCATGCCGTTAAAGGATCGGCGTTCTTTGCTGCAGATGTTGTTTTTACACGACGTTTGCAGTAATAGAATTGATAGTCCCGAATTAGCGTCTCTAGTTCTTCAATTCAAAACGCCCTTTAAACGTACTAGACACACAACCGTCTTTCATGTTCCTTTCAGTCACACCAACTATGCCCAGAACTCTATCATCTATCGCACGCTAGATAGCTACAACAAGGTTTTTTCGGGTATAGACATCTTCTCTAATAGCAAGGCATCTTTTAAGAAACAAGTTATATCTGTTCTTAATCATATATAGCACGTTCCATAAAATATTCTGAAACTCAAAGAACTACACTACACAAAACACTACACTCTCTCCCTCACTCCCTCAAATATACACATTTACACAGCATCCCTCCTCCCCTTTCATTCTTCAAATGCGTACCTACTAAATTACTAAATTCCTCGAAAATCAATTATTATATTGTATTGTGTTTTTAATCTTTTTCTCTAAGCGTCTAATTTCTAATTTCTTAAAGGTCTATAAAATGTGAATCTGTTATTGGCATTAAGCATTAGCTATAAGAGTTTTTATACATTGATATCAAGTGCTGTTGATTCTGTGATGAATAAATAAAAAAAAAATATATGCCCATCTCAACTTTCAAGCTGTCGTCGATGTTACAGGGAAGCATAATAATCAATTCATAAATCTAGTTTTGCTGATGGCTGTACTTTTAAAGCTGTTTTTATTTTCGACTGTACATTTGTCACGACTAAACGGCTCTATCAATTAAAGCATGTGTTGACTCTTAATTTGGTTCGGCGATAACTAATACTAAATAGGAATTTTAATGGGACGGTCGGCTGTGTGTCCTGCCCACTGCCACTTCAGCTTACGGCCCCACACAGATTAGATTGGATTAGATAATTTCTTTATTGCACTCAAAAATAAAACAAACAAAAGAGAATACACAATTAAATCAAAGGTACAATGGGCGGCCTTATCGCTAAAAGCGATCTCTTCCAGGCAACCTTTGGGTGGACAGGATCTGTGTGAACAAATGACAAATGAAAGATAACCAGGGCCCGTAGCCAAATTACATTCGCTACGAATCTATTCGATTTCTACATACATTTGCTGTCGCTACATCACGTGGTATTTCTATAGCATGTGTCAAATCCCATACATTTTCGGACTTATCGACTAGCGTCAGCGCTAATCGACTGTAACTTGGCTAAGCCCTCTGTTAAAGGTTGCTGGGAGCCGTTGGTTGCATCGGTCGCTCTGGAAATCTATGGAGGAAGCCTATGTTCAGCAGTGGGAGTCCGTTGGCTGATATGATGAGTATGTTAGCTCGTTCTTCTATTTGTACTTTTTTTTTTGTTCATTTTTATATCATCGTGGTCGTCATCTCGCACCGCTGCTCTTATAGCACATTCGTTCAGAGGAACATTTATCGCAGCCTTTACGTGATCCGCCCATCTGATAGGCGATCTGCCACGCGCTCTTTCGCCTTCCACCTTCCCTTGCACCACCAATCGTTCAATGGAGAGCTCCCCGCGCCGCTACCAGAACAAGGTTATAATATAATAGATAATAGAGAGAATAGAGAGATAGATAATAGAGTCTAGAACAAAATAATCAATAAAATAGAATAGATTAATTCTTTATTGTACACCAGGAATACTTAAAAAACTAATTTATGCTAAATAAAATACAATGGGCGGCCTTATCGCTGAAAGCGATTTCTTCCAGGCAACCTTTGGATGGAAAGTAATGAGCGAAGCAGTAATGGACAGCGGTGCACAGAGTATATTTACAAATGAAAGAAATATAAAATATATATCTAATAAAAACTGTACTTAAAATCTTAATACATAAATAAATACCTAAAGATAAACTAATATACCCAACTAAAAACCTATATCTTACAAATATTCTAAAATGAGGACAATAAAATTTAAATAAATAATAAATAAATAAATAGGTAACTCAAATGACAAGAAAGCTAGGCATTAAGGTAATGCTGCTTTAATCTCAGCTTAAAAGAGTGCTGTGAAGGAGCTCGTCTAATTTCCACAGGCAAAGCATTTCACCAGCGCATTGCTTCGCCAGTGAATGATTTCCCGTAGAAGGAGCTAGAGTGTACGGGTGTTTTGAGGGATACGTTTTCCGATGACCTGAGAGAAAAAGTATAGGAAGAATGGAGATAAGCAAACCTCTCTTTATGATAGTAAGGAGGAAAATCAATTTCCTATACGAAGCATTTATCTCGTAAACCTGAGTATGACCGTGAACCATTTCAAATGTTTGTAAAACTTCACGCTGCAATGTTTATCTGGGCAATGCGTCTTTATTTAGAAAGGCGTTTATAGGTCAAGATGATCGTTTTAGCGCAATGGTTTCAGAATAATGGTTCCCAAAATGGCTCACAAAATTTATCATCGTTTGGGAAAAATATACTACACAATTTTTTTTACTACCTGGAGTTAGAACAAGCATATGGCCTAGATGTTAAGTGGTAACCATCACCTATAACAAAGTATTGCCTCGTAGGGCACGTACCTAAGGTGCGTGACATGCACTGCCCTGCGCCCATCAACTTCAGGCATACAGGAGTAAAACCTCATGTGTCTGTAATTTCACCGGCAACCCCTTAAACCCTAACCCTTAGACCTTAAACCAGTAGATCATTTACCCAGTGCATAGCTGCTTGGTGGCAGAAATAGGTATGGTGGTAGTACTTCCCCGGGCGAGCCCTTTTACAAGAAACTTTACTACTCTTAACACTATTTCTTTTATTAATCTGGCCCTTGACCTCACCTGATGACAGTAAGTATGATGTTAAGGAAATTATCCCGTTTCGTCAGTACAGGATAAAACGTGTAGTACAGAATAACCCTTGATAAGCGCAAAATAATTATAGATCGAGCGAAGCGAGATCCCCAAATTAACTTGGGCAAATCGGCATTGTATGCAAGTATGTATGTATGTTTGTTTGTCCGAGGAGTTATCCTCGGATAAACGAAGCGTTGATTCGATCATCGTGAAATTTGATACATAGGTAGGTAGTGATGGCACAATTTTGGTGTGACTAAATCAGCTAAAAATGTGGTGGGGTTGTTGAGATATTGGGGTTCAAGAGGGGTAAAAAAAAATGAAAATGAGACTATTAGGTCAAATGAGACGTCAAATTAAAGGTCTTTATTAGTATATATCGACGCCGTTTTTATTTTTAGTAATGTTCTTGTAGTTTTTGAGTTATTAGCCATAATAAATACTAACCTTTGACAAAATTCACAGGGTACACCAGTGACTCCACAGTGATGTAATTTGGTATGCGTGTAGTATATCACAAATATGGGCAAAAGTCTGAATACAGAAAAACTGCAATTTGTACCCCAAAAAGAGTAGCAAATTTACATGAACTCCCGTTACCTGTAATTTGAACGAAACTGTAGGTCAAGTAGGTTGGTTAATTATTTCGTGGCACTATTTTATTAGTCAAAGGTTAAGGCCGGCTTGCACAACAATACTTAAACGTATTAAGCGACTAAACATGTTTAAATTTTACGTATTTGTATGATTTGACAATTCTTTAAATCATATTTAGCCACTAAATACGTTAAGGCATCGTTGCGCGAGTCGCCCTTAGAATATTTGTTTTTGTGTTTTGGGAGACTCGCGAGATCTTAGTTCGGGGTGAACCACTAGTTATAGTAAATAACAAAGGTAAATTTCCTTACGAAAAAAAATAGATTTCACCTAATTTTAATTGTTCTTAAAACTCTTATTAAGAGCAAAAAAAATAAGTAGGTATTCAAAATTGCAAAAAGAGTTTTTGATCTATCTGGAAGGCCCCGACGAGATTCGAACTCGTGATCTCCTGTTTACTAGACAGGCGCTTTAACCAACTAAGCCACGGCGCCTCGAGAGAGCGCGACGAAATTTAGCAACTGAATCCGTCCGTCCACCCGACCTATTTCTTTGCCAGAATTTCAGAAGATTTGCTCATTAATGTTTTAGTCATAGTAATATTAATAACCTAATTAGATTACCGTGCAATCTATCTGATTGCTCAGTTGATATCAATAAGTTATTTGGTATCTTGTACCTATACTGTGTACCTACTTTATAAATGTATCTATTATTATACACAGTAAGAACGTGTTTTATAAAATTGTAACGCATCACTTTGTTATTAGTGTGGTCCGTCCACGCTAAGTCTACAATATGCTTAGAATAGTAAAAATAAACATAGATTTGGAAACATTGACTCCGGAAATTGTAACTATAAGTTTACTAAAGCGCTAAAACTTCGTCTGACACACTTCAACTCAGGACACCTGTACACTATTCCTTCTACTTTGATAAGTCTTTTACAATGCAGGCTGTCACGCGCTGCCGGTAGCTATCAGATCTACCAAGTCTCTTGCCATTTTTAAACGTGTGCATTTATTGTTAATTAATATTTTTCTTAAATAAGTTTAAGTATGTATATGTAAATTGTTATGAGTAGTTATTATTTAGGTTCATTCATTTAAGTATTTTTTTTTATTTTTTGTATTAATATGTTTGGTATGTTAGGTACACCATTACACCCCAGGTACTGTTCACACAGTCCATTCTATCCAAAGGTTGTCTGGCAGAGATCGCTATTTAGCGATAAGACCGCCAATTTGACGACCTCCGTGGTACAGTGGGCAAATAGCCGGCTGGGACGCAGGAGGTAGCGGGTTCGATTCCCGCCGCGGAACCAATGTTTGTATGATCTACAGATATTTGTCTCGGGTCTGGATGTTTTTCTATATATTATAAGTATGAATTTACAAAAAAATATATATATAAGTATTCTATCAGTTATCTGGTTCCCATAGTACAAGCTCTGCTTAGTTTGGGGCTAGATAGCGCTGTGTGAAATAAAGCCCAGCAAGTCCAGCCATATAAAATAAAAAAATACAAATTTTGTCCATAGAGTTACGCGATTATTTTTTTATTTGTATTTGTTTTATGGTGTGCAATAAAGAATTATCTAATTTAATCTAAGGCGTTTCAAACAGCTAATTAAAAATATATTTATTTATTAATATCACAATAATCAATTATGTCGGGTAGAGAGCAAAGTTAGTTAAATGATGACTAGTGATCGGATATTCGGATGCATATTTATCTAAAGCTGATTTTTGGCTAACAAATTATGGAATTTATGGTTTCTTAGAATATTTTATAAAAAATAAAATCCCGGGATCCCGGGATTGGATGCATTAGTGCACCTTTCACGTGCTAGCCGGTTGGGGTATTATTTGTACCAATTTATTAGTTTGATTTTCAATTCATTTATTTTCAGATGTCAAAAATCCATATTTGTTAGTAAACTTAATTATACATGTCAAATGGTTAGTACAAGTGTGACATAACAACAATTAAATAACAATATATGTCAGAAAAAAAAATCTGTGGTATGTGAGCATCTAGTGTAGGTACTGCGTATGTACCATACAACAATGGTTTAGATGCTCACAGTCGAACCTGTTTGCGAACGTATTCAGTATACCGTTGGAGCTGGCCCGAATTCTGCGCCCCAGGGATGTGCACCGCTTGCGCATGGTGCTGTAGAAACAGTTCACTCGCGCCTCGGCGAACATCCCCGACGCGCTGCAGAACCGGGGCAGCCCAACCAGCACCCTGAACGCGTTGTTGTATTGTACGCGTAGGGCGCTGTACTGTTTTTGCGTATAATTAACCCACAGGCTGCTCGTGTAGAAGCTAGTACAGTAGGCTCGGAATAGGCAGATTTTGACATCATTGGAGCAACGAGCAAACCTGCGGGCAATCATGTTTGCTCTTACAGACAACGCCCTCCGCTCCCTCTCAATGTCTACATCGTCTTTCAGGTCAGAGGTTATCCAATATCCAAGGTATTTAAATTGATCAACTCGCTTCAGCGGCGTACCATACAATTTGATGGTAGGTATTAGTGGCGGACATTGGCGACCCCTGGCCTGAAATACCATGCATTCACTCTTTCTTACATTGTATTGTAGACCATGAAGTTGCGCATATTTTTCACAAATGCCTAACATTTTCGTTAAGCCACAGACCGAGGCGCTCAGCAGCGCCATGTCATCAGCGTAGCTAATATTATTGACCGCTACTCCGTCAATATGGCATCCGACACGCGCCCTGCTAAGCTCCTCTATCAGTGCGTTCACATACAGGTTGAAGAGCTTGGGTGAGGTGAGCCCCCCCTGCCTCACCCCGCACTCCAAACTGTACGGCTCCGAGTGGGAGTAGGAGTAGATTTATGTTTATGTTCTGACTTTATTTATTTTTATTACATGATATACTATTTTGACATTTTAAACTATATATTTTATTATTTATTTATTTTATTTTTTATATTTACACAACATGACATAAATACCTACCATGACACATAATATTTTCATTTGACAACACAATACTCTCAAGGTCTAGTGGCTAAATGGAGCGGTCTCGACAGAATATCAGCGCTTTCCTTTACGGCGGGCATAATGCTGAGTCGAGTCCCATTTACTGCTGTAGCACACAGTATCTACCAGGTTCTCCCTTGTGTTTTTGTTTATGTTTTACGTTTAAAAGTACTATTTAATTATTTTTTTTTGTATTTTCTCTGTTTTAAAATGTAACTGTATTGTATATTGTGTGCTAATGTAGTGAATAAATGATTGTCTATGTCTATATTAATTTACGTTAAAATTTTAAGCAGGTAGAATTTGCTATCTCACTCGCACACTTACAAAATGCTTACATTCCCTGAGATCTATCTAATAGACCCGATCTGACACTTGTAAACTTGACAAAGTAGGGGAAAGCAACCATATTACGTTATAACAAGGCATTATGTACACCTAATATACCTATGTGCCAAAGTGTGCGTTTTTTCATAGAATGTGAATTTCTTTTATGAGGGATGAATGACATACCATAAAAACCTATGCAGCTTTAAGGGATGTCTAGGTTCAGTAGATAAATAAATTAAAAAAAATTAATAAATACATGATAAATTTGTTGATCCCGGAATCACGGAATTTTTTCGATAAAAAAGTGCTATCCATACTAGCCAACTTTTAACTCTAGGTAAATATGCATCCGTTTATCCGATCTCAAGTGATGACCGACTTGAACATATAGGTACTGTTATCTTACTCGTTGTTGATAAATATCATATTTAACTTGAATAGATTGTTAGAATCCAAGATAAATAAATAGAAATGGAAACCTTATTTGGCACGACACAACATTAAAATAAAAACACAAAAGAAGATAGTATTTTTTAAACTTACGCGATCACATAATTACTGATTAAAACAGGTATTTATCGCGTATACCATATAGTACCTTTCTTATTTGTTATCCCGACGTTTCGACTCTGTTGCAACAGCTGTGGTCGCGGGTGGACTGATGGACAAAAGAAGATGTTGACATACCTACAAGAATGCGCAAACCCGACCTCTGTTGGGGCAGAAAGGTTATCAAGTGGAGACCGCGCTCTGGAAAGCGCTGCGTAGAACGACCTCCCACTAGCTAGATGGAAAGAGAACATGATTAAGGTTGGTGGGTGCAGGCCACACAAGATCGGTGTCTTTGGAAATCTTTTATGTTCAGCAGTCGACGTCCTATGGCTGACATGATGATGATATATGTTACCTCGGCTAGGGGTAGGCGTTCCTCAACAGATGCACTTTCCACCCCCTGGCAGCTATTGTTCTCTACACAATAGTTCACCTTTGACATCGAAAACAATGTTATTATGTATATTAGCACAAAATAAATAGTTACAGAAGGCCAGCCAGGCCTGGTGATTATAATTACCTACGTTCGACCGTAGCTAGGGTCTACAATATTCTACAACCAAGTACACAACAATTTTGATAAGAACGTGTATGTATTGGTACACATTTTAACGATTGTTACACAATTTTAATTACTTTTTTAAATGGGTATTCATCGCGTATGTATCTTTTGCCCGCGATCACGGCTGTTGCAATACAATCGAAACGTCGGGATCACAAATAAAAAAGGTACATACTTGATAAATACCCGTTCAAATCAGTAATTATGTAGAGTACAGAGATCGCTAATAAAACTACACACTTTTAATTAGAAAACTTCTGTGATTTATTTCTATCATTATTATTCTTGTATTTATGATATTCGGGATTTTTCACACCAGTCGATTTACAACCAGCTAAGAAATTAGGTTACACAAAACATTATTTACTGGCATTCGACCGACTTGATCCAAGATCGTCGTACGTGGGCGTCTAAGTGTGCATGAGTATTTTATCGTTCGTTATACTAAGCTGGCCTTCTGTTTTATTCTGTGGTAGGTATTAGTATTGAGCTCTCAGTTATATCTGAAGTTAGGAAATATTTGATTTTATCGAACTGATGCGTTGCTTGAGAAAATATAATTTAGGTATTTTTTGTTAGATTTCTTAAAGCTGTAGTAAAGGTAAAAACTACATTGAGAATTGGTTTATGTCTGGTTCAAGTCCAAAAAGTAATTTCCGCAACAAAATTAACGAAGAAAGTCCAATTTAAAATCTTATTTACAGGTGCTTACATTTTCAAATAGGATTACATACATGTGTAGACTTTTGAGCAAAATATTGGCATAAGTTGTAGCGATGACTCGCGTTCCCTTGGCTCCATGAGGTCGAATCTGGTGTCTACGGGTTTGTCTCGTAAAGACGGAGAGGATTGCGTAGTTAAATTGGTATAAATTTATCGAAAAAAAATCAAAAATTGAAATCCAACCATATATAACGGCACAGCAATACCCCCCCCCCCCCCAAATCACCCTCTCCACTCCTCCCTGTTATCGCAGTGTCTTGTGTAGAATGAAGTCCTTAGTGTGTCTCCTAAATTTGATTGAAATCCGTCGATAAATAACGCTACAGCAAACTTCCCCCTATTGGCCCCCAATCAAAAATCGCAATCTACTAAAAAATGTATATAAATCAAGGAATTTGTGTGCCAATTTTCGTCAAAATCGGTTTAAAAATTCGACCTTTAGGCGTGAACAGATAGATAGACGGACAAAAGCATTTTCGGGCCAATTTCGAAACTGAGACGCTTCGCTCGCTTCGCTCGCTCGGTCAATGATGGATTAGTAATCATCTTGTTGAGTGATAGTTATAGTTCCAGACAACATAGTCTGTAGTTTTGCTGCAGCAGTTTCTTCAACCACACATACATAATTACTAGAAAAAAGACACTGATAACAAAAAGTGTTTGATAAGATAAAAACACAAAACAGCTAAATTATAAAACCCACGTAATATATTAAACGACTGCTATGCAATAAAGCGAAACCACTGTAGCTTTTCCCTCGTAAGATTCGATTTCGAATCGAAGAACGCTATTTCTAAATTGTCAACCGTTATGGTCAATCCGAAATAGTTTTAAAAATAGCCTTTTGAATTCTGATTTTACGCATCAAATCTCCTACAATTCATCTTTTATAATGACTCCTATTAGTTAGCTGTGTTTACTTATAAAACAATAAAATATTTCGATCCAACGCAGATACGAGATAAGAAGCTCACGAAGGTTTAAAAATATAAATAGATCAGTATCAACACTTAAGCTCATTAATACAGAAAAACATTCGTTACCAGCCGGCCAACTATGAAATCATGTAATTTACATAATAGTTTTTATTAATAAACAAGAAAGCGGTGGTTTTCTAATTAGTTGTTATCTGGAGGAAGTTATTTGATCAGAGCTTGGATACGGTTCCGTGGATCTTCATTTTTCACGCCACAATTATGACGTATTTGAATAAATTTGAAGTGGGCTTTTTGCGCTATTGATTCTGGGTCATATAGTTCACACTGACTAGCTATCTTAGCTATAATAAAAGTTGTGGGTGCCACCTGGAACAGAGAAGCTTGAAATATAGAACAATAGCAGAAGTAAAACGAGGCCTATACTTAGCTGTGGCTTGTGAGTAACTTGATACCTACGAGATGATCTTTTATTATGAAGCGCCCGTAGTTACTTGCAATATCATTCTTAAAATCGACTAGTTTAGGTCTGGTTAGGACGACTGGTGTGTTGGCATTCAGCTGAGCGCTTTCGGCTAAAGCATGTTAAACTATTGATCCCAGCTAAAAAAGTAGGAGCCATGTCAGAGGTCCATTTTTCCAGATTATCCCACCTTCCCCCTTCCAGCACCGGATAAGCAGACGTACCGAGAGTACCACCCACAACTGGTCGGCAGACCACCTTGCCGTACCAAACGATTTGCTTCAACTTTTCTTGTTAGCACAAGGAGTGGAACTCACGTTGTACTGCACGTCGTATGTTTTTCCGAACCAGTATAATCTTCTTCGAGTCCAGAGTAAATAGGTTCTTTCTAGGCAAGCGAGTTCAATCTTTGATCATACCTTCACTCAGGTGAGGCAGTGATCAAGATCTTGGCTATCATCTATATAAAAAAAAAGAAAAGAAACTTTCGGGCAGTTTTAAATTTTCGTCGCCAAGGTTGATCCCTAGGTCCTTCCTAGTTCATACAAATCTGCTTGCTTTACTTCTACTTCTTATATTATTGCTTAGCTTAAACTTATGTTGGACCTAAACTAAAATTGACATCTTGTGATTTTACCACATTTCATGCAATTAATATTATTTCTTTCCAAAATTTGCTTTAAGGCGATAAGACTGCCCATTGTATTATTTGCAATGTGTCTTCTATTTCGTCTGTAATTTTTATTTTTTATCGTCTACAATAAAGGGTTTATTCATTCATTCATTTCATTTCTACTTGTTGTGTGCGTCTTTGGTTCTTTATCGGATCTGCGGGCTTGGTATAGCGATTATTGTCTTCTCCAAAAATAGACAATTCTTTTTCTGTACTATTTGACAACAGACAAATACATAACTCAGTCGACACCTAAAAGTTACATTTAACATTTTTCTAGAGGAGTCCTGCTAAATCGGACATATACTTATTTCATTCTGTCTTAGGTTTGGTTTAATGACTTATTGTATTTATCTTTAATTTACCAAAACCGTTCCAACCAAAGCATGTAATACGATTAAAAGTCCCGGTCGAGAAACATCTATAGAAATATCGTTTTGATGAATGTTTTCTAACGAAATCTACTTAAAATGTGAACCGCCCTCTGTGCTGAAACATCGTAATTACGGGCGCGATGAGTGCGGCAAGCTTCGAGTAATGACAAGCAATGTAACTGGTGTGTCCCATAATAGAAGAAATCGTGAGTTAAAATCAGCATGCAATGTAAAACGAACCATCGAATTTATTTTAAACTCAATAATGATGATTAATACTATATTTTTCTGCATGTCAATTATGAAAGAGCTGATATCAGGAATGAGTAATAAAGGCCCTAATATGAGGCCCTGAGATATAAATTTTTAATCTATACTATACTAGCATTGAGTATTAATGGCTATTGGCTAGTCTTAGACTAATAAGTGATTTAATATTGAAACCACGCAGAAATATTATAAATGCCTTAATTATTTTAGCAATATTTCTGAAAACAGACGGTAGTGAACTACGGTAAAAGCTTTTGATAAGTCCCTTAACTCTTACAATTTTTTTTTGTAATATCAGATGTATTCACTCTCTTCCTCACCCAGTGAAACATGTGGATTTCCTTGACCTTACACATGAAAGACCACAATCGTACTTAATAGAAAAGAGGGCAGAAAAGGTCTTGGCGTATGTGGCAGTCTCTCTTCGAGTCGTAGTCCTTAATGCTGAGGATCATGACCTCCTCCATGGGTGATTTTCTCTTTTATTATGCAGCGCCATCGGTGTCTGTTGGCGGCGACATGTATGGCACCATGAAACTTAGAGTCGAGGGTTGTACGGATCTGGTCAGACCAACGTATCGGGCTACGGCACCGTGGTCTTTTCCCTTCATGAGGCAGTAACGGGTTTTTAAAAAAACCTTTAAAGTCTATAAATATTTTCGCTTATGACTTGTCCCACATGCGTGTAGTACGGTTACACGCAATAATGCGCGCGTTCTAAACCGAAGCGACTTTTGAAAGTTCCGTGCTAAGTAGCTGACAAATGCTCGGGCGGACAGGTGGGAGTGACTACACATACGGAACTTTTGGGGGATATTACTGAATAATGAGAACATCACATGGTAAAAAAAGCCGCCAAGAAACTGAGCTTATTAATAAATGATAATAATTAATATTCATTATACATGGGCATGGAGGCTCACGAAGGCTCTGTGCTACACTTATTTTGTGAGAGCCATGGAGCGCGCCATGCTCGGCATCACACTCTTAGATCGAGTTCCCAATACCGAAATTCGCAAGCAGTCTAAAGTGCAAGACGTCAGCAAGCTAATATTGAGGCTCGAGTGGAGTTGGGCAGGACACTTGGCCAGACGTAGTGACGACAGGTGGACTAAGGCACTAGCAGAGTGGGGGCCGAGCACTGGGCATCGAAATAGGGGACATCCACCAGCGGGATGGGTCGACGAGTTCAATAAGTCCGTGGTTCGTACGTGGTTCAGACTGGCACAGGATCGGGAAGAATGGCAGAAACGAAGAGTAACCTATGCCCAGCAGTGGGTCGACACGGGCTGAGAGTGATGATAGTGAATAATTAATAATAAGCAATATTGGAGGCTTTCGGACAACTTCTAAAAACTCGGTTCATAAGACTGCCTATTATAAATTTTCTTGTAGCTTTTAAAATATAATAAAAAAAATCATTCAATCATACATTCTAAACCCTAGTAAGGGTTTCTCTTAAGAACTTACATTTTTTTAGGAAACTATAGAGTCTAAACAGAAGACAGATTTGGTCATAAAAAATGTAAAGCAGTCTACTACTAGTTAAACAAAAAAGAATTGTAAGACCTATCAGTGTTTCATTTAACTTGAGAATGTATGAATGAAAATACGTGTTATTGTTACTTGTTATTGTTATACATCGCTCTCTGGCAAATCTTGAATTGGGACTTTTGTGCTGATGTCAAGGAATAAGTCAGAGCTCCGTAGGTCAATACGGGCAGGGTACACATGTCTATGAGATTTCGCTTCAGTGTCAGTGGAAGGGAACCCTTCATAAACTGTTTCATAAACCAGTAGCTCCTTCAAGCGTTTAAAATAATTAGTATGATAAAAAAAAATTAATATACCTCTGACTATTACTCCAGAAACAGTCGTTATGAAATATTTTCAAACAGTCGGCGGGTATATCACTATTCGTTAGTAAGTTACATAAATTATCACCTACTGCTGAAATGCTAGTTTCACATACTCGTTAGGTATGACGTAGACATGCAATATCTGACCTTGTTTTTGAACGATAAAGCCCTTAATGGGTTTTAAAACTATAATATTAGTTTATATTTCTGTAATTTACTGCCTGAAAACATGACATTCAAATGTGATTGTTATATTATTAAATTTTCTACTAAACTAAACTACTAAACTGCTGCTGTTGTATTAACAGTTGCTAAAGTTATTGACCAACTGGTAAAAAGTGATGCCCTGAGCGTTATCATAGCGTATTACCAAAGAACTCAGATATTAGGACCCTTTTACTGATATTCATTAAGTACTGTCGATCTTCAGACCCTGATTGTCAATTATACCGTTAAACAACTTGCAAAATTGTATTTAGAAAACATTCGTGATTTATTTCAATCATTATCACATAAATAAGGATTTATCACGTACCGTTTTGAAGTGAAACTTCTAATGCGACTTCCAACAAGGTTGCGTTAAACGTTTAACGCTACCATGGAGGGGGTATGAAAGCACTGTTGCGTTAAACGTTCAACGCTCCTGGGGAGGGGGAATAGAAAGAGACAGAGCGAGAGTGAATGCGTGGCACTCGAACGCATGCGCGTAGTATACCTGTTACAGGCCAGCGCGAGCGTTAGCAACGAGTAGCGTCCAATATTCCAACTCAAGAGGGAGAGAGAAAGACACAAAGGTAGAAAGTAGGAGAGAGAAAGAGAGTGAGTCGGTAGATCCCAAGCACATGCGCGTGGTATTCTTGTTATGCAACGAAGTAAACAGTGTGAGCGTCGTGAAATTAGCTGAAATACGTACTTGTTGTTCTATTTTGAAGTGAAACTTCTAATGCGACTTCCAACAAGGTTGCGTTAAACGTTTAACGCTACCATGAAGGGGGTATGAAAGCACTGTTGCGTTAAACGTTCAGCGCTCCAGGGGAGGGGAATAAAAAGAGACAGAGCGAGAATGAATGCGTGGCACTCGAACGCATGCGCGTAGTATACCTGTTACAGGCCAGCGCGAGCGTTAGCACGAGTAGCGTCCAATATTCCAACGCAAAAGGGAGAGAGAAAGAAAGATACACAAAGGTAGAAAGTAGGAGAGAGAAAGAGAGTGAGTCGGTAGATCCCAAACACATGCGCGTGGTATTTGAAGGTTTTACTTCTACTACGTATGAATTGCATACATGCTTCTTTTTATTTTTTTAAACTAGATAGATCTTCATTTACCACAATCTCACCTGATGGTAAGCGATGATGTGGTCTAAGATTAGACTAGAAGACCCGGATTGTATACTTTAGGAAAAACAAACGACGTTTTATTGGTGTTTCACTGATGAAGGATGAATTGAACCGAAACATTGTTGGTCAAAATATCATCAAATTACATCATCTAGAATTTCGCAAGAACAATTTAAAAGAACCGAAACAAGATCCTTCTACTGTTATCGCCGCTCGCGCGAATGTTAAACGCGATATTAATTATAATTTTAGCTTTACTAATATACTTATCTTTTTGTTTGTGACATCCAATTAAGTATACCTACTCGTATATCTTTTCTTGTTCTCAATCGTAACGCTCTTGGCAGAGCGGTCGTGGTCTTTATATTGTATCATTATTGTTGGGGCAGATGTTACACGCCTCACGATATCTCGCCATTTGTCTCTGTTGACAGACATTCTCGTGCATTCATTCAGGTTGTCGCCCACTGCAGCTTTGATCGGCTTTGACCGGCACTGCATGGGCGACCTTCTTCCGCGCGGTCTGATTCCTTCCACTCCCCTCCGTCCAGTCCCGCCTCGTGAGACGTGGCCGAAGAACTTTAGAATGCGATACATGATATTTCTTCTATTTCTTCTTAAAAGGGTTAATCATGGTCACTCTACTATAAGCTCACGATGATAGTGAAGTCCGATTCATCTTTGAGGAAGTCACATGTCTTATCACTACCAATTTACTTTGACCTCTGTCTGACCCTTTTCTTGCTATCGACAATAACTTCAAGCGTTTTATTACTAAGTGTCTACTTACACTGGTTCTGTTGTGTAAGCGTTCCAAAATTATAAATATTGTATTTTGTATAGTTTGTTAGTTATTTTTATTACTAATTAACGTGAGAATATTAACGATTATGGGTCCGCGATTTAATTGTACCTTTGTGAATTATACAAAATGTTAAATTATACAATAACTATTTGTTTAGGTACTTTTAGTGAAAGTAAACAATATTTTTTATGAGTTCATTATTAACATTATTAATTTTAACAGTTATTTTCACCTCTAGACAATCGATTTTTATATAATTTAGTAATTAAGAAGATTTTCTTTTTCGGGTTTATATAAATTGGTTGATCGCGTGTCGGAACCCGCACAGTAAAGGCTTCCGTACTCAATATAGCTGCACAGTAATTAATAAATCAAAGTAATTGTTTAACATTTTAATCTAATACGTAAAAAAAAAATTAATTGTAATTTCCACAAACGGCTCAAACCCAAATTACAGTGCCCTTATAGGGTGCATGCACTTTCTAACTTAAGCTACTTATTATCTAAGCTGTATAAACTGTGTGTACCTACATGTAAGCAAAATATTATTTTTTACAATAGATTTTGGTCATTTTGTATGACGACTATATGAAATGATTACATACCCAACTACAGGCATATTTAAAAGCCTGTAAAACTAAAATGTTGGTATATTCATTTCGTGAGGCATGATCATTTTGTCTTATTTAGTAACAATAGGTTACAAAAACCTAATCTAGCAATCTTCATAGACTAGACAAGCGTATCTTCGACCACCTCATCGTTCGGTATAGGTGCGGGTTTTAGGAATACTGTCCACCGAACCCTCAAAATGTTTAAACAATATTTCTGCATTCAAAACAAATTAACTGTTCTTTGCCTTGGTAAGAAGTGTCTTGGAATATATTAGTCCTATATCGTCCCCAAACTACAAAGTACATGTTGATGCAATCGAAAGAATTCAAAGGAAATGTCTAAGATTATCTAAGATAGATAGGCTATCGTCATCAGCCTGGTCATTCTGGTCTGAGTTATGAAGAGAGGTTAATTAAATTTAATGTTCAAGCTTTGGAAATTCGTCGCACATACTTAGATTTGGTATATCTGTATAAAACATTACACTCCCTAATCGATTTCCCAGAACTTTTGTCACATAGCTCCTTTAATATTAAGTTTAGATCTAATCGAACTAATATTTTTGCTTTATTTACTTATAAAAACAATATATCTTATTATAATCCATTAACAAGAATGTCTCGGTACTGAAATGAGTTGGCAAAGACTAGATGATGGATAGCTTTAACTCTAAGCTACGTACATTTGTTACACAACTCAAAGACATTTTAACTGGTATTCAGACGCTCATGGTAGCGTCGTGGGCTACCAAGTCCGTTGGTATTTTATATATACTCGTATTACGTGTTTGTTTTTTATTTTAATTATTGTTTATCATTAGTTATATTTATTATTAGTTTATTATTACTAGTTATGCCCTTGAACATGATTTTAGTTTCCTCGGCGAGTATATTTGTTTTCTGTGTGCACATAAGAACGTACTTGCAAGCACCATAGCAAACAACTCCTCAGAACACAACCCATTGTTTTACCGCTTGTATAATGGGTTGTGTTCTGAGGAGTTGTTTGCTATGGTGCCTGCAAGTACCGCTCGCCATCGGCAGGGAATCCATCCACACACTTTGGAGACGATCTGGTCGCGTACCGTGGGGTTCCAGAGGAATTTCCTCCCGCGAACACTTCGCTTGTGGAATGGTCTCCCTGCCGAGGTTTTCCCTAGGGACTACAGTATGGGGTTCTTCAAAAAGGGCGTTTTGAAAATTTTAAAGGGTCGGCAACACGCGAGTAATACCTTTGGTCTTACAAACGTCCATAGGCTACGGTAACCGCTTACCGTCAGGTGGGCCGTATGCTTGTTTGCCACCTTAGTGGTATATAAAAAAAAAAATAAAAAAAGTTAAGTTTTATTTTTGTTGCTAGTAATGTGAATCTTATTAAAAAAAATTTACAGATGAGATTCCTTCACCAGAAAGGAAAAGTGCTGATAATGTTCGGACCAGCTGTTTCTTAGCTTAGTTTTTTTAAATAGGAAGCTAGTTTAACTGTGTTGTTTCTTAGCTGTGTGTGATGAAGATCACATGATCTTCATCATTCAAAACTGCATCCGTATCGGTCCACCCTTTTGGGAGCTACGATACTACAGACAGAGGCGTCAAACATATAACAAACACCCCTTTTTCGGTTAGGGGCTAAAAAAGGTATCCTTTGGAGTACTTACTGTGTAGCTTGCTTAGTCGTCCTTATTATTAATTATTATTATTATTGTTATTCCTCAGATAGGTTTAATATGATTATATATTCATATCAATAATACTGCATCATTAACCGACTTCAAAAAAGGAGGAGGTTCTCAATTCGCCGGAATCTTTTCTTTATGTGTGTTCCCCGGTTACTCGAAGACACCTGGACCGATTCGATAAATTCTTTTTTTGTTTAGAAGGATATACTTTCCTGGTGGTCCCATTGGCAACAAGGCAGAATCTGATCATGGGATCCTAAAAAAATCGAGGGCAACTCTCAAATTTTATAGGGACACAATTCGGTTTTATAAAATAAAAATAAAATAAAATCTTTATTCATTTTTCATATTGCTGAGATTAACATTACGGATTTATGTTTGTTCTTACCTCAGAACTCCGTCATTTATCAACCGATTTTTAAAATTCTTTTTTTATTTGTTAGGATATAATTTCATTTTGGTCTCATAGAAATTTCATCAAAATCAGTTCAGTAGTTTATATTTTTGTTAAAAAGTCACTTGTTATTAATTAATTTTATTAAATAGTAACTTTACCTAAGTTAGTATTTAATAAAATTAATTAATAACATTGTGTTAAACATAAAAGCCTGAAAGTCTTACAGAAGATATTTCAGTGGCTTCGTCAGACAGAGGCCTCAAGATATTTTTATTCAGTTGATACATAACGTTACTTATTATGGCCTTAGATTGATAAAAAACTCCATTGCTCTTATCGTTTGAATGCCGGATTTTCCTTAATTTCAAACGGTTGACCTTACCAACCGCTTAAATGACCATTATGGTTTGGATGATAAAATAATAATAATAAATATTGGAAAATACGTAAATTAGTACCTACCTACTACATTATTTAAGATAGCAGAAGGAAAAAATATGTAGGTAGCTTTTTATTTATTTAAGAAAAAGAGGTCAGTCGAAAAATCCAACTTGGCCTTCGGGAAACTTCGTGATGTCTTCTCGTTCAAAATACCTGTATCTTAAGAAGTCTTTTATCAGTGTGTGTTACCTGTGATGACATGGTACAGAAACGTGGTATTACATTATGAGCGTGCTATGGCGTTACTCCACCAAGAAAACGGCTACGTAGTCGCAGGCGTTTTTTGCGATCCACAGAAGCCACCACAAATAATGCAAGTGACGCCCGTGTTACCCTGTGGAAACTAAATAAAGCCCCCCCCCCCCCCATCTGACTATGTTACACCTGCAGAAGAACTACCCCCTGGTCAACACCTACCTTGGCCAGTGTGGAGGACCCTCAACAGACTGCGTAGCCAAGTCGGCCGCTGCAGGTGTAATCTTAGTAAATGGGGTATTATAGATAAATCGGTGACGCAATGCCATGCCCATCCTGCCCTACCACCTGCACGATGGAGCAACTGATGACCTGCTCCGACGCTGCCATGAACGTGGCGACGTACTGGTCAAAATGGCTATAGCCTGAGACATCGACACGAAAGAAGAAGAAGAAGCGTGCTATGAAGAGGGCTATGCTTGGTGTTTCTCTACGAGATCGAATCAGAAATGAAGAGATTCGTAGACGAATCAAAGTCACCGACATAGCACAAAAGAGTAGCAAGCTGAAGTGGCAGTGAGCAGGGCACGTAGCTCTAAGAACTGACGGCCGTTGGGCAGAAAGATTCTCGAGTGGAGACAACGCACTGGAAAGCACAACGTAGGACGGCCCCCCACTAGATGGAAATACGACCTGACAAAGGTTGCTGGGAGCCGTTGGGTGCAGGCCGACAAGATTGGTCGCTCTGGAAACCTATGGGGGAGGCCTATGTTCAGCAGTGTGTGAAATAATCAGGTTTTTTTTAAAGATTAGGTACGTGAACTGTTTACAAAAGCAAGTAATATAACCCACCCCGCTCCCCCTATTGCCCCTTTACATATAAAAATGTATGCATCTTTTTTAATAGTTTGTTATAAATCTGCCTCAAAGGTTAACTTGGTTTCTGAGTGACATAACTAGATGGTGCTGCTAACTACATAGGTACGGAACTCGAGTCTTAGGCTCGGACTATATGGCATCCGGGTCTCCCCGATTCTGCGAATCCGGAGCAATCCCGCTTGCTTCCATGTAAAAATCGGAGTCGGATGGCCTCGGATCGTGTGTAGTCGATGCAGGAAAAATTCAAATGTTTGGTTGTGCGACGGATAGGTCAGGGGCCGTTAAAAAACGACCCCTGACAAGCCCGGATGCCATATAGCCCGAGCCTTACTCGTACTTGAGCGGTCTTGTTTAAACAGCTATGTTTTTTACTTAAAATCTTGTCAATGGTCTACTTAAATATTACATTTTTAAAATATGCGCATTACTTAAAACCAGATACGCCAATATATTACTTAAACGAGTTTATCATCACACAATAATCGTATTTCACTATTAAGTGATAATGTCGCACTGTATCTATCGTATTATTAATAATAGATCGCTTGATTGGTCCAAATCATTAAGAGTTCAAGGTTGAGTCATTGGGATTGTTGCGTATTTTGTGGTATTGGTATCATTTTACTTATAGGTAAACGTGACTAAAAATATGTGTACTGAGATACCAAAAGAGAGCCAAAGATACCAAAAGTGTGTTTATTAAAATACTAGCTTCCGCCAGCGGCTTCGCACGCGTGTTTTGTCAATATTCTGTAAGCTATGTTTTAATTTAGGTTATAGTCTATCTTTATTCCAAATTTCATCAAAATCGGTTCAGCCGTTATGACGTGATTGAGTAACAACCAACATCCAAACTTTCACATTTATGATATTAGTGCGATAGATTTTATCTAAACACACGACGTGTGGTAAAAATTTTTTGGATATCACCCTTTTACAAGTTTTTATTTTACAGTTTATTTTTTGTCTGCACACTTACAATAAAGAACAATCATATTCCTTGTATACACCTCTCAATAATACACCTCTCCGTCCAGAGTTTTTCTGGAAGAGAAACGCCTATTATACATTTTCTTATTTTGTTGTATCTAGCTTGTAACTGATACACAAAAACTCACAAATATACCGTTTTTAGTGAAAATAAAGTCTCTTATATTTGAAAAAAAAAACAATTATTAACCCAAATAAATTTCTGATGAGGACTTTTTAAATTAATTGATCAAGCCATCTGTCTACGCACTAGCCCAAGCCGGTATCTTAAAATAATTTGGTTTACATTTTGGATTGTAAAACGTACCTGATCCGATGTTTTTGATACCACAAAATAAATAGGTACAGAAGGCCAGCTCGGGCCGACCTTCATTTCAATTGCCTACGCTCGAGCGTAGCGTTATTAATATTATATTAATAGAATATGAATATTCTGTAATAGAATATTTATATTATACACAACAATTTAGATTAGAACGTTTATTCATTGTCACACCAACATTTTAACGTAAATTATTTAATTCAAAACCTGATAATAAATTATGTGTGACAAAACATGAATACCGCTAAAGCGAGGGACTCGCGATTGACGTTTGACCGACTTGATCCAAGATCTTCGTACGCGTCTATGTATGCGTGCATGCGCCTGTTATCGCTTGTTGTACTAAACTGACCTTCTACTATTCTATTTTTATAACCTCGAAAATTAACAGTTAACCGACCTTTCGGAATGCCATTAAACAGACTAGACATAATAGAAATTAAAATATAAATTTTGTCATCCATCGTACCGTAGACGAAACACATAAAGCCCTATGCCACAGAATAAAATAGAACATATATATATATATATACATATATAGTTCTGACATAGTTGTCAATTTTAGAAATTATTTCTTTTTCTAATAGTCATAGAATTCTAAAATAAAAGAAACCTAATATTTTTTTGGAAATACCTATTCAACGAAACCCCACCCGATAAGGTACGTGAGTAAAAAACCAATCACCCCAAACTTCCAAATACGGGGAGCACGCACACTTAATGAACCATTTTATAACTTACTAGCTGTTGCCCGCGACTTCTTACCCGTCACACTACTAATTGTGTAGGTAACTTAGTAATAAATCTAAACTCGCTGTTGCAACTTGACTTGACACCCCATTTTTATGATGGGATTTTGATTTTGATTTTCCCTGATTTATGGGATAAAAAGTAGCATATGTGTTAATCCAGGCATTAATCTACCTACATACTAAATTTAATCGAAATTGGTTCTGTCGTTACGACGTGATTGAGTTACAAACAAACACATAAATAAACAAACATCCAATCTTTCGCGTTTATAATATTATTATGACTAGGCGTACCATTATTCCTATTTCAAACATTACCTATTCATAAAATTAGTAAAAAAGTATTACTTGGCAACGGTAATAATATTTGCATATGATACAAATATTTGTCACGCGGGCGGGGCGGTAAGAATCAACACGCAGACAATGCGGTTCGAAGTTCGCCAAAAAGCCGGGTTGAATGAAATGTTCGAATTTACAAATGATTTTATCTGTTATTTTATCATTTTTAATGTGTTCCGACTTTGGATCCGGAGGTTGTAAATAAACAATGATGGACATTTCACCCAGCCCCAAACTAAGCAAAGCTTGTACTATGGGAAATAGATAACTGATAGAATACTAATATACTTTATTCGTTTTTTTTGTAAATATAAACTTATAATTCATCTTAAAAAAATACCCAAAACCGGAACAAATATCTGTAGACCACGCAAATATTTGTCCCCAGCGTGAATTGAACCCGCTACCTCTTGCGTGTCAGCCGGCTATTCTGTGCTTCCTCTATTGCTGTGCCATAGAGGACGTCAAAACTTTTTGAAATAAAACTTAATAAAAAATAAAGCTAAGTTAGCTCTGCTCGTATGGACAATGTTTTATTTATATGATCAGCTTTATTGATCCTATGTTTTTATCAGTAATACTGCATACACAAAGTATGCAGTATTACTGATAAAATACTTTACTTTGTTAATACTTTGTTATAAATGTCAAAGTTGAGGATATAATCTAAGTACTATACTCGGCGCGGCGAACCTTGATCCCTATGACACTGACAGCTAATGTCACCATATAACATTGTAGTGGCGTCACCATTAAATTGGGATCATATTGGGGGCGTCTAAAAATGCCATTTATAAATTTTACGTAGCTTTATACCATTAGTAATGATATTCCGTTGATATTTTTAACAATTCTTAACATTTACAAGAAGTTACCTCAATCTGAATTTATGTTTACGTCCTGCAAAACTTACATCGTGTGACGTTTATCTACTAGGGCGGCAAGTATCGATAAAAAAATGTCGGTAATGGAAACGAGTGCACAATTTTTCGCAAATGATCGCGCGCGTCGCGTCGTAGTGACCGACCAAATAGTGTGGCTATATCTAAAAATATCCTATAATATTATAACCTACATTAACAAAATTTTTTCAGACAAAATAAATAAATGGGGAACATTCATTTTCATGATAAAATATATACTTGTATAGCAAAAACGTGTTTACCGGGTTAAACATTATTAGAAAATAACAAGGTTGGAAACTTTCGTTTTACTTACCTACTTAATCTATGCCAAAAATCTTAAATTAATACAATAACAACATAATGGACATTAAAAATGCATATTATAATATTTTTTAAAACATGTTTACCAACGTGGCTGAATGCAAGCCACGCCTTTGTTTAAAAAAAAAAATATCGACACGACCAAAGACACGACCCATCACTAACACGAACTGTCATAGGGATCAAGGTTCGCCGCGCCGAGTATACGTGAAGTGAAAACACGATTTCTTACAATTTTCTCGATTTATCATAACACCCATAGTATTCATTTAATAATATAAATAAAAACATAAAAATAGCCTTTATTTCCTCTAAAAGTTATATACTTAATTAAAATTAAAGAAAGAAGAAAAGAACTTAGTGATAAATTATTAATTATTCTTAATATTTAAATCTATACAAAATTAAATTAAATAAAAACGTAGTATTCATTAGATACTATAAAATGAGATACTGATACGTTACATAGTTTATGATATTTATATGAAACGGGTCCTATGTGATTTGAATTTTCGTAATAACGAGTAACTTCGTTACAAATCCCAATTTTATACAGTTTAATGGTTTTCGCGCGCGCGCCTCCGCTGACTCTAGTAGCGTCGACCAACTGTCTGTATACCTATAGTTGGGTTTGTAAATCACACCAATATTACAAATGCAAAAGTTTGGATGTTTGTTTATTTATTTATTTTTTTTGTTTATTACTCAATCACGTCGTAATGGCTGAACAGATTTCGATGAAATTTAGTATGTACGTAGACTATAACTTGGATTAACACATAGGTTACTTTTTATTTGACGACCTCCGTGGTGCAGTGGGCGAATAGCCGGCTGAGACGCAAGAGGTAGCGGGTTCGATTCCCGCCGCGGAACTATGTTTGCATGATTTACAGATATTTGTTCCGGGTCTGGTGGTTTCTCTATATATTATAAGTATGTATATACAAAAAAATTGTATATAAGTATTCTATCAGTTATCTGGTTCTTTATCCAGTAGTTCAGTTATCTGGTGGTTAAGTTGCAACAGCGAGTTTAGCTTTATTTCTAGGTTACCTATACATTTAGTAGTCTAACGCGTACGAAGTCGCGGGCAACAGCTAGTAGTTTATATATGTTCATACAAAATGGTTATGCAAAATTTACTTTGTACATACTTGCTGAACCGCCCGTGGCATCACACGCGTGGTTTGACAATAAAAACATTGCCCTTCCTCTGCATATTCGGGTAAAAAGTGCCTATGTCCCAATCTGTATACTAATCATCGAAATCTGTCCAGCCGTTTAGTCGTGAAAACGAAACAAATATACAGAGAGACCTCCACCAACACAGCTACATCAACACCCCCGAGTTAGGATGGCTGGGGTCAGGTTAGAAGGGGGTAATGCACAATACACCCCAATGCGGTACGTCAGTGCAGATATCTTATTCATCCCACCCTATAATTAGAATTAGAGGGACAGAGTTACATTCGAATTTATAATATGAGTAAGGATTTTAAAATGACTACGTTACACCCGTACTGACTACGGCATTTTTCACTGTGCGTGTTCCTACGGCCAGTTATTTTCATTATTTTATCGTGGTTTAGCGCAAAGAACTTGACGTTAATATTACAGGCAACTTCCACCTCTAGTTCAAGGCCAGTAGCACTGAAATTTCCATAACGAAACCGGCGGCACTCCAAGCAATAATTAGATAATGGGTTTTAATTAATTTACCTAATTCTGCGCATGTTTGATCAAATTGAAGGCTCGGTTGTCAATTTCCGGGTTAAAATTTAACAAAGATACTGTCATGTCAGAACACTTACTTGTATTCGAAAATATCATCATCATAATGTCAGCCGTAGGACATCCACTGCTGTACATAGGCCCATAGATTTCTAAAGCGACTGATCTAGTGCGGCCTATACCCAACGGCTCCCAGGAACTTTTGTCGGGCCGTTTACGCTGCTCTTTCCAGTTCCTGGTCTCGAATCGATAGAAAAGTATATTAATAATTACTCTTTTGCCGATGTAAATACGGGTTAGTGTCATACATAACTTTAATTAATATTAATATTTTCATTAAACACTGATCGATCTTTCGGTTGCTGGGAGCCGTTGGGCGTAGACCGCAAAGGATTGGCCAATCTGGAAATCTATAAATACGTTCACCAGTGGACGTTCTAAGATGATCTTTAACAAACATAACTTTTAAACTAGTCTTTAGGGTTCCGTGATCTCAGAACATAAGATGTATATATTTTTATTTGTTCATTGACTAAAACATACTTATCAAGCAAATTTAACCATTAGTAGCGGGTTTCTACATCCGTCGGTTACCAGCTACGACTCGTTTCTCCTTGAAAACGTGTCAAAAGTTTGACTCTAGTTAGAGATACGAGTCGTAGTCGGTTACCGACGGATATACATAGGAACCCGCCATAAGTGAATTACTAATTAGACTTGGAATTTGACATGGTGGAGACAAAACAAGCAAACCCACCCGGCTATCACAAAGAATTGCCTTATTAGGGATGCCTAAAAAATTATGTATAAAAAAGTAGTTTTTTCGGTCTTAGGGGTTATTTTTCCTTTGATCAGTAAAATTGTCTATAATCAAATCACGCAATTTTTCGCCCTAAACTTTCTATAATTAATTAGTATGCCTCACCCACCCTTAAGGTACAAATTGCTCAATCGTATCATTGTTATCGTCGAGTTTATCTGCATGCGCTATATTCAACGTATATAAATGGTTATGTATATTTTACGAGTTAATTAGGCTGAACCTTAGTGGCAATGCTAGGCGAGCCGAAGCTATATTTTGTTGCTGAGCGAAAACTTGTTCATGTGACACTGTATTTTAATAAACTCGAGTTCTGTTGACATTCCTCAATTCCATTTCCAAATGCAAATTTTGTTTAATCAATGTAATCTTATAGGTCGTTTTGAATCGTAATTTAACATAATTCTTTTTAAATGAACCTTTTAAATTTACATCTATATTATTATTTTTTTTATTTTTTGGTCGGGTTGGAGTACATTCAGTCCCAAGCTTTTATAACATACAAGATTTTTATAGTGTATTGGCTTGATTACATTTTGAAATTTGTTAATCGTCAACTGAGTACAAAATTTTTGTTTGTCCCTTCTCGTTCCCAAGCTCTCCCATTACAGCTTAGCCTAGTGAAGAAGCCAATAGTAATCTCCTCTATATTCAAGATGTAATGTAGGTAACATTACGTTAAATTAAGTATTTATTAATATCCAATTACGTAGACTCCATCATCGCTTACCATCAGGCGAGATAGTGGTCAAACACTAGCCTATAAAAAAAAACTTACAATTTACATCTATTTTTACAGGCGTAAACTTAATACTTATAGTAAACTTAATTATCTAACTTATTACAATTATAAATAAATAATTTTACAATACTAACAATTAAACGAATACTTACATACCCATACTAGTAACTAGTGGTTCTGTGAGAGCAGTAGACCTCGCGAGCCCTTAAAACCGACACAATATACACAATGCAATAACCGACACTTTCCCCTTTCCCCTGGCTTAGCGATTACTCGCGTTCCCTTGGTCCTAGTAGGTCGAATCTGGTGTCTACGGGGTCGTCTCGTGAAGACGGATGCGTAGTCTGATTGGTATAGGTAAATACAAATTTTCCCAGAAAAAAATTCAAACATTGAAATTCGTCCTTATTTAACGCTACAGCAAACTTCCCCGCTTCCCCGTCTTCAGGCTGACAGACGGAGAAAAGCATTTTTTGGCCAATCTCGAAACTAAGACGCTTCTCTCGCTCGGTCAATCAAATAAATAAACAATGTGGTCTCTGCGAATTCATTCAGAGAAACATGGAACAAATGTAAGCAAATATGAGCTTAGGTATTCATTTATGCATTTATACTTTGTTTTGCTGAAATAAATACTTATATTGTGTTTTTTAATATAATCTTGAAATTTAAAATTGGAAGGCTGAGCCTATGAGGCTGAGTAAATAAAATAAAATTAAATGAAAAATTTTGCCATTCTACTACAAACTAATCTTTTTAAAATAATAGTGGACGGTAGCAATTGCTTGTATCATGTAATTTTGTTGCTGGTATTTATCTTTGTATGTATGTAACGGAAGAATTTTTGAAGTGAAAACTTCTTTAGGCGCGTTGAGCATTTTTGAGATGGAAAAAATCCATTGAACTCGCGACACTGTTACCGATACCTGTCACTGACACTGACACCTCTGTATAAAAGAATCTGTAGTGTAGTCTGCTTTTAATCAAGTTTTCACTTCAGCCAGCACTCCCGGAGTGCCACTTTTTTTTCTATCACTAGAAACCAAGACCAAGATATTTTTATCGTGAGTTTCAGCTAAATCTTCGCTTCCAGTGGAGCACTTCCTTCATACTATTTGAAGTTGCCATTGATACCTTGGATTCAAGTTTATCATTCATGCTGTGGCCGCGACCTCCTCTATGAATGCTAAGTTTACTAAATTTAGCAATCCCGTGAACATAAACCAAGGCTAATCGGGTTATGAAAATTTATGTAAGCTTCGATTATTTAGAAACTTCTGACTTTGAATTGGCCTTGTCTTTTCATTGGACGACTAATAGATTACACCAACATTACATTTAGAACTAGACTAAGCTAAGCATAGTACAATGGGCGATCTTATCGCTGTAAGCGAACATACATACACACACACAGTTTTTTCTTAATTAAATAATTTTGGAGAAAAGATGTCGATTTCTCCGTACGAATAACATAATAAATAAATTAAGTATTCGAAATCATACAATAAGTTGCCTGCCATTTTATTGCCGCCATCATTAGGTCACTCTAAGGGCCTATGCGGCGTATTTAAAATACGCAGACAGCGCGCGTTTTCGGCGCGCCGTAGAGGCCCTTAGGGTTTCAACCAGTCTTTTGTCATCCCATTCATCTAAATACATCCAGTAATTAGGAGCTGCGAGGTATCGAATAAAGGTTTTACACATAAATATAGCCCTTATTTGAACCTTTGCACCGAGCGAGAATGAAGTAAACAAGATAGCTATAGACACGTGCATTATCTATGCGTTTGGTATGCATTGAGGATTATTGTGCCGTTTTTTCATTCAACATTGGAATTAACATAAAAAATTTAAAGTACCTATACTTTTGTATTTAAAATTGCCGTCGCCTACTTACTGTGTTTGCGTACATTCTTTTGGTAATAGGTCGTAGACGGTAATTTGGGTGGGTAGGTCGGTTGTGTATGATTGTGTAACAATAAAATTATGTTTAGGTAAAGGTGACGGGGTTTTTAAGTATTTAAATAAATGTCTAGCGGCTCGAGTGTCTCTAAGCACCGAGACAAACCTTTGAGGTATTACAGTGCTTTATATATTAATAATAAAATGTATTATTATGTAACTTTTTGTCGAATAAATAAATAAAAATAAAATAAAAAAATATAATCTAAACAGCCGCGTCTATCGAAGCTAGGCACAACAAGGGAGAAAACAAAAACAACTGGAACTCTGAGAATTATAAGAATTATAAGCGGTAAGGCCGCCCATTACAGTTTTTGCTTTATATTTTCATTTTGGTATTATTAATAAAGGTTTACAATAAACTGATTTGAATTCATTCTCTTACAGCCAAAAGTGAGACCGGAGAAAAGCTTCAAAAATCTTTAAAAGTACTGAATTTCCAAAGTACAACATTTCAAAACGTTAGGTGGTCTCCTTACGTGACTTATTTGCAAAACACCTACAACCTTCTATTTTAAACGCAGTTTTATTCGTTCAGGAGGGCTATGATGGTCAATCGATGTAATCTAAAGATAACAATAAACTATAGAGCAGGCAAAGATAGCATTTTATAGCTATCCAACACAGCTGTGCGAGAAAGCTAAGCGATAAAAAAAACCACCACCATAGTGACTCTAAACAAATGAAGCAATCCCATTTGGTGGTTTGACAAACATCCGTCTTAGCAACGTAGCACATCTCTAATGAAACGGCAGCCTTATACAGTCACAGGATGTGCGTGTCTCGGTAATGCGAGGAAGACAATTTAAGTCTATCCCGAAAACGTCGAAACAGATCGTCATCATATCAGTGAGGACGTCAACTGCTGAATTTTTTTATTTTTTTTATAAATTATAGGCTAGCGTTTGACCACTATCTCGCCTGATGGTAAGCGATGATGCAGTCTACGATGGTACACGCTTGCCTAGAAGAAACCTTCTCTCGTGACTTGAAGATCCCTAGGTTGTAGTTATCAGGAAACACAGACTCAGGCAAGGCGTTCCACTCCTTGGCGGTGTGCATAATAAAGCTGGAAGAGTACCGCTTTGTGCGTATGGGAGGTATGTCTTCCATGTAGCGGCGGCGCATTGCGGAGCGTCTGGTTGTCCGATCATAGAATGGGGATGGTGGTATCAGGTTGAAAAGCTCCGCAGCACACTCTCCGAAATGCATCCGATAAAAAACCGAGAGGTTTGCAACCTTTCGACGATGCTCGAGGCTGTGGAGTCTTGCATTTGCTAACTCGTCATTGCAAATGAGCTTCTTGGCTCTTCTCTTAATTGAATCTAGAGCCTCTAGGTGGTGCATAGGCCTCTCCAATAGATATAAAGAACGTCGAAGACACCGTACCTAATTTAAGCCAACGTTATTTTTATTAAAGTTCTAGCAATACTAGAGCTAAAGTTGGCAATGTTTTTACGTATTTTGAGAGCATATTATGTGGGTCTCAGCTCACTAGATGGAATGACGACCTGAGAAAGGTTGCTAGGAGCCGTTGGGTACAGGCCGCACAAGATCGGTCGCTCTGGAAGTCGATGGAGGTTCAGCGTGGACGTCCGTTGGCTGATATGATGATAATGATAAAACTGAGATTCTTTTTGCGGTAATTTTACGCCAAATATATTTACTGTTTTTGAAAGCCACTTGTTTTCGGTATTTACCTTTGATTTTCACTCTGCGCCTTCGGACTTTTTAAAAACTCCAAATGGATAGTTCATACCAACTAACTAAGCTTACGTTGACGTGGCGTGAGTTAGGTAGGCTGTCTTCTACTGTATATTGCTACTCTAACATAGGAACCATTGTTTAGTAACCTCAATATGTAAACTGGATGACCTCTTTTACTGACACCTCCGCGGAATATTTATTGAAATGGGTAATAATACCAGTAACTTTTTTTACAATAGTTGTAAAGAAACGGGTTTGTTTGTTTGTTCATAGAACTTTAAGATAACTTGAAATTTGTTCGTAGTTCAAAGAATTGAATTGAAATTGATTTTTAGTGTATGCCTATATATGTTTTTCCTCTGTTCTGTTTGTTTGTTGTAAGGATCTGGGGCTGCTTTAAAAATATAAACACGAACATCTTGTAGTTACATTGTTAACCAGTTCCGAAGAATAAAGATTTGTGATTTAAAACTTATGTATTATGTGGAATCTGTGTTCCTATTAAATAATTTCAGGGTGAATTTGTAAGCAGTTGTCAAATTTTTAAAACCCTGTGTTTTTTTTTGTGCTTATTTTGAATCCGACGATGGTCAGAATAGCGCAGGATCGTGGTGGCACTTAGGGAACTTAGGGAGGCCTAGAAAGTGAAGTCGGGCTGTTGATGATGATGATTTCAATCCAGTAATGCGGATAAAACTCCGTCTTTTTAAAAGAAATTCAACCGTAATCATATTTTTAGCTTAATTTTACATTCGCCTCAACTTCTCCATATAAACTTTAACTATGCCTCCTTGCGCGCATTAAGCTTAAAATCGTTAAAAAGTAACAGTTAAATTATTTAGATTCCGTGGCAAATGATCTATAGCTCATCTGCTCCAAATCACTACCAGGCGGAATTATAAAATAAATGTCCTAATATCCATTGCCTGAGAAATATCCATTTCCGTCAAGTGTTGTGTCATCACCACAACTGAGCTAAAGCCATCTCTTATCGCATGCCATTAAATATTTTAGGTCAACCTTAACGACTTTATAATATAATCGCTTTCGCAAATCTACCTAATAGTCTGTTCTATCGAGATCAAAACTTTTGATGTCAAGCGCTTTCATTTGATCTGGCTAGTTCGACATGAAACCGCACGGCAACAGAAACTCAATAAAAATAAATGCTAATATATAAATACGCCACTTTGGTTACCTGTAGTTCAAGATGAAACGGTCGATTTCAACTGTTAAAGAATCACAGTATCCCGAATTAAGCTCTTGTAATTTGGGAGAGATTTTTTCTATCCATTATCTTTAGAAACACTTTTCAAGTGTCAAATTCTGCTAATTTATAAAAAAAATATATTATGGAGCTATACCATTATTTAACTAATAAGATTGATGTTCCTGTCATAAGCTGCCTAATTTTCAATGGTGTTGTCATAGCAACGGCGGTCATTGATAAAAGATTGTGTTGAGGCCCGTCACGGACGTCAGGGCTTAGGTCATTCAATTAAATTCGGAACCCAATAATTTTAAATACCTAATTAATCTTATTGAATAAATAAATACAAAAGAATAAGTTAGTCTTAACGTCTAACACTATACAAATGAGGGGTGCCATGTTTAGATTTATACAATCCAAATATTTGGATAGTAATTTAGGTACTCATAGATTTTTTTATCCATATATCACTGTGTTTTAAACTGTACAAACAAGTTGTTCTGTCTCGGTATATAGGCCTTCGTGGCGCAGTGGGCGTATAACCAGCTGAGACGCAGGAGGTAGCGGGTTCGATTCCCGCCGCGGAACAAATGTTTGCATGATCTACAGATATTTGTTCCGTGTCTGGGTGTTTTTCTATATATTATAAGTATGTATTTACAAAAAAAAAGTATATAAGTATTCTATCAGTTATCTGGTTCCCATAGTACAAGCTCTGCTTAGTTTGGAGCTAGATAGCGCTGTGTGAAATGTCCAGCGATATTTATTTATTTATATAGGCAAAGCCGCGTGCAGATAGTACTAGACAAAAATTAAAAAATAAAAGTCGACTTAGCTGGTATTCAAATCGTGTTGCGACAGCCGCCGCGCGCCTACCAATGCGTTGCTAGGACAAAAGGGTCCACGCAATATTCTACGAAAAAATCGCTAATTTTGAAAGCGTTCCAAAAAAAATACAAATTGTTTCTTTTTACTGACTGGAGTTGGACCATGCATATGGCCCACAATACCTAGAAATGTGCCCTACGATGCACTGCCCTGTCAATTTGAGAAACTGTTTGTTCATAATTATGAAGTTTAATACGTTGCATGCGTTTTATCTATTTATAATACATACAAATCTCGTGTCACGGTTTTAGTGGTCGCATTCCTCCGAAACGGGTCGACTGATTTTAATGATTTTTTTTATATTTTTGGTAGGTATGTGCATAGGTCGTAAAGTATTTTGCACTCACCTCCCCCCCCCCCCCTCAGTTTTTAATCGCAATTTTAGTATTTTTGGGTGAAATATATCCATATTATTTAAAAGAAGGAAAAAACATTTATTTGTGACGATACAAAACACACACAGCACACAAATATTGGATAAAGGAATGAACGAACTGAACGAAGATGATATGAATATATGATATTATATTTAACCGTCGGTCGTTCATTGACGTGAAGTCATTTACATAAAGTGTCGCGTCACTTTGACAAGAGTTATAAATAGTTTTTATTCTGTTGTTCCCACAGGAACGGGAAATTTCAAGCGTGCGAAGCCGCGGGCGCGTCATCTAGTTAAAAAATAATATTTTATTGACATTTGGTGGCTATCCTGCAGATGGGCGTCGAAGCCGGGGCATGCCAAGGAAGCGTTGTCGTGACGACCTCGATGCATTCCAAGATGGCTGGTGGGACGTGGCGAGTGAACGTGAGATGTGGAGGAACATGGCCAGCCTTTGCCCAGCAGTGGGAAAGTATAAGTTAAAAAAAAATGTCATTTATGCAATGGCTTTTAACCATATTACGTGCTTCATAAGATGACAATCATTTTGCAAGGGAACAAAACTTTTTTATTGGAACTCGAGTGCAGTTGTGTCATAAGGAACATTTCTATGTTAGTAACAGTTGCAGCACAACTAGTTGTGCCAAGCTGTGTCACAAGGAACTAATATTTGGGATGGCACAACCATTTGTATACATATACCGGTTTGTCAGTTCAGAACGCCTGCTTTTAAAAATAAAATAACACGATAACTCAAAACAGCTCTATCAAAAATCTTCCGGGTGTTTATTTTAGCAATGGCCTCTATAATCTAGATGTATGAGTTATGACCTAAAATTTATGGTTTTCAAACTTAAATTGCGTTGACAGATTTTAGAGTTTCTTAGTTTAACGGCAGGTACTTAAATTTGAGTAAAAGTTGGCACTGAAAATTAATCTCTTGCGGCAGGTATCCTATTAGTTTTATATTGTAACTACAGTGTGTTTTATTTTCCTTAAGTCTTGTTGAAATAGAATGTGCCCGGACTTTAGAAGGGTTCGAATCTCGGTCAATAAGTTCTACTCGAATATTGTATTTGCGCTTAAACTGGGCCATAACGGCATAAAGATAAATCCGAACTCACGGTCGTCGGGGCAGAAAGGTTCTCGAGTGGAGACCATGCACTGCAAAGCGCAGCGTAGGACGCCCTCCCCTTTCCCCCCTAGATGGAACGACCACATGTCAAAGGTCGCTGGAAGCCGTTGTGTGCACGCCGCACAAGATCAGTCGCCCTGAAGATCTATGTGGGAGGCCTATATTGTGTTGGCACTTGTGATGATGATAATAAAAGCCCTGCCGAGCCCAAACCTAATGTATTTATATATTTTTTAAGCCAGATTAAATATACCGCAGACACATAAAAACATTCTGCACCTGACGACATTGAATTGTTCTCATAATGTCTCCTGTCCCTTATACCTAATTTATTTAAAAAGTGGACTGGTGGGAACTGACTCCGTGATTTGAGTGTTCCGTACTCTGAGAATAGTTAAAGAGCAGAGTATATACAAAAATATCTTCAAAGCGATAATACCACCCATTGTACTATTTGTTTTGTCTTCTATTTTGTTAGTAATTTATATGGCATAAAGTTGAACTAATTTTGAAGAGTATGTTAACTTGAGGGTTATGTCACATCATTAACCTAACTGGAAGAGAATGCTTTGTAGCATTAAGTTCGCCTGTGTCAGTGTCAGTCCTGTGACAGATTCACTTATTATGTGACTTATAAAATTTCCATTCTTATGACAGTAATAAAGTGTATATTTAATAATAGGGATTCATTGGCACCCTTCGTGTACGGAACCCTAAAACACGAATAACCCGTCAACAATTTGGGCGAGACTCTTTAATAAAATGGGACATTTTGTTAATATATTCACATGATTACAGATTTAGCTACCCGGATATCTGCGCTGTATATCTTGTTTGGTATAACTGTCAAATTGGCATATTTTATGATGAACCTCTAAATAAAGTACCTACCTTGCCCTCAATTATGTTAATAGATTATGCTAAACACTTAGTGATAACTAGCAGCCGCCCGCGGCTTCGTACGCGTGGTTTTTCAATAAAAACATTACCCTCCTTTTGCGCAGTCGGGTAAAAAGTAGCATATGTCATTCCCCAGGATATAATCTATCTTTTTGCCAAATTTCATAGTTCAGCCGTTTAGTCATGAAAAGGTAAAAACAAGCGAATAAACAAACAGCGTAACTTTCGCATTTATAATATTAGTATGGATGAACTACACGCTATTTTTAGCTAACTTTAGATCGTTAGTAGTGGTCTTTAGATGACTTAACCGATTCTTTTCGTTTTTTTATTGAAAACTAGCTGAACCGCCTGCGGCTTCGCACGCGTGGGCTGTTACTAAAAACATTACCTTCCTTCTCCGCAGTCGGGTTAAAAGTAGCATATGTCTCAATCCCGGTAATAATCTGTTTATTTAACAAATGCCATTGAATTCGGTCTATCCGTTTAGTGGCGAAAACGTAACAAATAGACAGAGAGGCTCTGACAATTTCTACCCTGACGCAAAAAGAGAAGTGTTAAGTTTGACGCCTGTCTGTCTATCTGTTGCATCGTAGTTTATAAACGGATGGTCCGTTTAGGACGCGGTTGTTTTAAATGGAGAGCTAGTTTTGCTTGGTTGGTTCTTAGCTATGTGTGATGGCCTCCCACTAGATGGAAAGACGACCTGATAAAGGCTTGTGGGAGCCGTTCGGTGCAGGCCGCACACGATCGGTCGCTCTGGTAATCTATGTGGTAGGCCTAACAGAGTTTTCTGCGGTTAATAGTTTATATTTTGTTGTATTTCTGCACCAAAACGAAGTTTCAAAAATTCTAATTGTTCTGATGTCAAAAAACCCGCAACCGCAACATTCCTGGTTGATATGATGATGTGTGATGAAGACCTGGTCAACTGATGCGACTATCCGATGAAAGTTTCTCTAAGATACTGATTGCATTATCCCGATTGTCATTAATTGCAATGCTTATGCGTTGACCCAGACAAATGCCAATTTTAAAATCAAAATCAAATGAAGGCAAAGAAATATGATGTCCAATATATAACTAACCTATTAATATTAATATTTAGTTATTATTTTATCACCTCGAAACGCCAAATAAAACATATCTGACGACAGTATGTCATTAAATCTATAAATTGAGTCACATTTACAAATCTGAACCCTTATGTATCGGTGATAAGGATTATATTTGATTGTATTGTAATAATACCAAGTCACAGGGCTGTCACAACTTAAAAATGAAATGTGTTTATCAACCAAAAAAATTCATTTACCTATTTTAGCTATTTCTACCACTAATCAGTAGTTTTCATATTTCTGTGTTCCGGTTTGTAGAGGAAAAGATCCGGTTTTTTTTTTGTTTTTATAAATTGTAATTTGTGGGGCTTACGGTCCACCAATGGTAAGAACTTACCATCGCTTAATGACACCCGGGGTGTCCCGATGCGTCCCCTGTAGAAACCTCTTTACATTTTTCTTGAAGCATACCATGTAGCCTAACGGGTAATCCTCAGATGGTAGCTCATTCCACATCTTGCAAGTATGGGGTAGAAAATATCGCGTGAAGCGTGTGGTGCGCGATACCCAATTTTGACGATATGTGGATGAGCTTTATTCCATTGTCGAGTAGTGCGGTGTTAAAATCTCGACAACAGGATGAGATCGAATAGCTCCTCAGACCATTCCCCATTATACAGGCGGTAGAATACACTAAGCACTGAGAGGTTTAAAGGGAAAGATGTGGACTACTATAAAACTAATCACAATAGAACCTTAAGGAGGAAGCCTACTCCCGACTTGGGTTTCAAAATTCACAAACTTTGAAAAATATTAAATACTGTTATGGATATTTAGGAAATATTGACGTTATTTATGTATAATTTTAATGTTTAGAACAGCCCTAGCAATTTGTGAACATCCGAATTCACCTTGAGATCGCTTCCTACAGACAGAATTCATTTTCACTGATGCTAACACTTGTAATGTCGAGTGGACAAGCCAAATTGTCCATAAATTGTAGTCTCTTCCTCAATTATTCGCTAGTTTTTGACATCGCTGTACCTATCTTGAGTTTTAGCTAGTTAAAACAATTGATTACAGAAACAATACTATACAAGGTGTCCCAGAATAGTATGAAGTAACAATTTTGCTTTAAAGATTTTATTCATGTACATATTACAATCTAAAATTGCGCGCCCGTCCACCGCGTCTTCTTGAAGTCGACATAAAGTGAAACTTTTCAAAGTGATCCTTATGGTTAATTAAATAAGATTTGATTTAACGTAAAAAAGGTAGTGGGGCGTGTAATTTAAGACAGGACATCCACTGCTGAACATAGATCTGGGGGGCCGTCCTACGCTGCACTTTCCAGTGCGTGGTCTTAACAAAACCTTTCTGCCCCAGCGTCAGATCTCAACTTATTTATTATTATGGTCAATAAATTAAGATGGGGATAATATAGGTTCACATCAGGTCAGGTAGCACTTAACAGGTTGGTTCAAGGGCTTGGCTCACCTGATGTGAAGCTTTTAGCACTAGTTATTACAATTGCACATATTACTTTATTTTAAGCTACATGGAGGTGGAACAATCTTATAGCCCACCTGATGTTAAGTGGTAACCATCGCCTATAACCTCGATCCTTGCGTTCATCTGACACACTCCAACTCAGGACACCTGTACACTCCTCCTCCTACTTTGATAAGTCTTTTACAGTGCAGGCTGTCCGGTTATGGAACGCGCTGCCGGTGGCTATCAGATGTGCCAAGTCACTTGCCATTTTTAAACGTATGCTCAGAGAACACTACCTGAGTATTTGTCGCTAAATATATATGTATTTATTATTAATTATTTGTTTCTTAAATAAGTCTAAGTATGTATCTATAAACTATTATGAGTAGTTATTATTTAGATTCATGTAGTTTTCATTTATGTAAGTTTTATATTTTATATTTTTATATAATTAGTATTAGTATGTACATATGTACATGTAGTATGTTAGGTACACCCCAGGTAATGTCTACACAGTCCATTCCATCCAAAGGTTGTCTGGTAGAGATCGCTAATTAGCGATAAGACCGCCAATTGTATCCATAGATTTACGTAGTTGTTTTTTTTATATGTATTTGTTTCGTGGTGTGCAATAAAGTATTATCTAATCTAATCTAATCTATAACAGAGAATTGCCTCTTAAATCAAGCATCTTAGAAATGTGCCCTACGATGCACTGCCCTGCGTCCATCAACTTGAGGCATGTAAAGCCTCATGTGCCTGTAATATCACCGGCAACCAACTAAGACCTGTAACTTCCAACTAAGGCTTGGCATTGATTTGTGATTTGTACATGATTTTTATATTGATTTATAAAAATCGCCCCATGTGGATAAGATACATGTTCTAGGGCACCTTGTAAAACATTTATTTTAGTGGCATCCTTGAGATAGCAGAAATGTTTCATTGAAACGTTTTTTCTCTCGTATCATAATATTGCTGAATATTTCAGTTCTTACAGTTGAAGGCGACATGGAGAGGGAGCGTAGAACGTCAATAGTTACAGCTAATATGCTGGCCCGTAGGTGCAATACGCAGGTCAAAACGACACTGTTTAGAGCGTACTGCCAGTCGTTTTATACGGTCAAGCATACGAAGAAGGCTTTTATAGCCCTGCGCGTACAATACAATAATGTGTTCAGGGCGTTGTTGGGCCTGCCGCGCTTCGTGTTCGTGGAGGCGCGAGTAGACGGGTTCACAGCGATACGGCACAAGATAACGGCGTCCCTGATGCTGTGGGTGCCCAGCAGCCCCAACAGCTACCTGCAACTCATTGCAGGGAGGCTGGACTTCGACTGTCCCTTCATGGAACACTGGACGAGAGCGTACACTGTGCACGTCTAGTGTCTCCATAGTCCAATGATCCTGGCTGTTATTTTTATGTGTATTTTATTTTTTTATGTTATTTTTGTTATTTAATTGTTTATTGTATATTGTTGTATTGTAATTAATATTTACTAGACCTTGTATGTTAGTGCTAGTCTGAAATAAAGAAATGAATTGAATTGGATTTCTAGCGGATGAACAGATTTCAATAAAATTTATAAAGAACTTTGCTGTAACCACGCTCACTATTGACTACCGACGCAAAACGAAAGGTGTTATAAGTTTACCGCCTATGTCTGTGTTTATTTATTTAATACTTTATTGCACAAAATACACATTAAATATACAAAAGGTGGGCTTAATGCTAAAACATTTTCTACCTGCCAACCTAAGAGGTAACAAAAAAATGTTGGCGTCCTAACTTAAAAACAATATTAATTCATAGTTCACCATCGTGGTTCCCAAACAGAAGGACTGATTCTAAAGTGGTTGTTTTAATAGAAAGCTTGTTTAACTGGTGTGGTACTTCGCTATGTCAGTGTTTAACCCCCCAAGCAAAAAGAGGAGGGCGGTGGTTTTTAAACTTTGAAAAATTTTAGTATATAGCAATGAATACTAGCCCGTCTCAGTAAGCTTAGAATTGGTTCCATTATTTACGTCGGAAAATCAATGACGCTTTACTCACGCAAATATAGGTAAGCTTTGACTATTACATTTTGTATGCAGTTCGTAGCAGTCTCGTAGCTCAGTTCGTAGCAGCCGCTACGGTTGTTGCTACGTACAACTGCATGCAACCTTAGAAAGTAACTTTGTTATTAAGTGAGCTACGTAGCTCAATTACAAACTCAGCTGTCATTATTATCAACATAGACTCTATAGATTTTCAAAGCGACAGATCTAATCCGGCACTTAACGGCTCCCAGCAACCTTTATTAGGTATTTCCATCCTGTGGGGGCTATTCTACGCTGCACTTCCCAGTGTTTGAGCTCTACTCAAGAATTTTTCTACCCGCCCGCCCACTGCCACATTCATTGCTAATCCGGGCTATGTCAGTGACATTTGGTTTGTCTATGGATTTATTCTTTTCTGATTAGATTTTGTGGAGAAACACCAAACAAAAATTGTAAATTAAAAATCTCATATAATGTTTTTATAATACAAGGTAGATATTGTTATGAAGACTGATAAACTTCCGTCGAACGTATGCTTAAAGCGCGTCACAGAACGATGAAGATGCTATTGTATTTTATGTTAATATATATATCACTCGCCATACAATAAATTAATGAATTAATGAAAATTATTAATTGCACATGATAAAAATAATCTGAACATAGGTGAACTTAATGCAAGATTCTCTCCCAGAAAGATTGTATGAAGAATTACAATCCAATGTAAGATAAAAATATATAAAATATAACATACATACTATGTAATTATACTAATATTATAAATGCGAAAGTTTAGATGTTTGTTTGTTTGTTACTCAATCACGTCGTAACGGCTGAACCGATTTCGATAAAACTTGGTATGTACGTAGATTATAACCTGGATTAACATACATAGGCTACTTTTTGTTGACAAACAACGCGTGCGAAGCCGCTGGCGGAAGCTAGTTATTCATATGTTCATAGTTATCCTCTTGAATTACTCTATCTATTGCTGAAAACTGCGTTAAAATCCGTTGAGTAGTTTAAAAGATCTAAGGTAACAGACAGCAGAAGCGACTTCATTTTATACTATGTAAATATTCTTTGACAATGCTCATCTACAGCAGTTATAATCTTTAGTACTTAATCAGTGTTTACATAGCTCATTGCACCATAATTTTGGAGGTTCTAGAAATAGATAAGCATTTCATATAATGCTTGTCTGTTTCTAGCACCTCCAAAATTATGGTGCAATGAGCTATGTAACCCAAAAGCCTATATTATGTAACCCAAAAGCCTATATTATTTTAAGTAATAATTACGTAACCAAGTGTTATCCAACCTGACGCTTACTTAAATCATCTTCTATAGATGTAAAGGCCCATGATGATGATGATGAAGTGTTCAATTGTAATTTGTATAATATGTACATAGATTTATAGTTTAATTTAGATTTCAATTAGACAATTTATGTAATTAATGTTTGATATTTTTTAAATTAATTAGTGATTAATCTGTTCTAATTAAGTAAATAAATAAATTGTATCCCTACGGATTTAATAAATGAGTATGAGTACTAAAGCTTCACGGTCGATTGACCTATTTATTGAATGATGTTAATAATATTTTTTTGAACAAATTTGCATGCGAATTTTTAATTCTATAAAAGACTAGCCGACCGGCCCCGGTTTTGCACGGATGCTATCAAAATAAGATACAGCCTCTACCACTCAAAGATAATTTAGCTTTCTATTTTCAAAATCCCTATTAGATTATGAATTAATGAATGAAAAATTCTTTAGGGCACAAAATAAAAAAAATCTGTGTATAGGCGAATTTAATTCTAGATAGCATTCTCTTCCAGTTAACCTTTGTGTGATGCGGACAAACAGTTATCCTTAGATTGTCAGTAAAACTTTTCCTCGTTATAATATTAGTATACATTTTGCTTGTTAATATTCGCATTTAAGAAATCTCTAATAATAGTGAAAGTTGCCCACTTCGACATTTAAATTCAGTGTTTCACAAGCTCACACGCATAGCTATAATTTCATATGAAAGCACTATTAGCCTACATTCCCAAACATTTATATTCTGTGCCCACCATATTGTGTCTATTTTAAACCTGTATCTATGCTGGTGAACGTAATCATCCTGCCACACGACTTAACACCTTCCAATCTGTAACACAAGCTCGTAAATTGATTGTGTAAGTTACTGTCAACCTGCCAGCCAACTATCAACCTTAAGTTATAAGGATAGGACTGTAAATAAACATGTGTTTTGTAACTGAACTACTGAATGGAGGATACGGTACCATTGACAATGCTTAACTGAAATTCTCGTTGAAATAAGCGGGATACAGAGTTTAGTGAATGTGTGGTATTTGGTATTTTAATAGCGTTTACACTGCAAATTTTCTTGGTCTTGAATATTACTGCATAGTCTTTGGGCCAGCTGACCTGATCTTCGTCACACTAAAAACCACCCCAGATATACGAGCTTTCTATTTTAACAAATCGCGTGGGAATTAGTCCATGCGTTTGGAAACTACGATGCCACAGACACAGTCATGACGTCAAACTTATAACACTTTATCGCTTTAAGCGATAAGGCTGCCTATTGCACCACCGTGTCTTAGTTTCCTAGTTTTAAGAATTTCTTGTAATATTGGTGTAACAACAAGTAACTTTTTAACAAAAATAACAGATTTTAGATAACAGCAAAAACCAAATTACTTAACCGATTTTGATGAAATTTCTACTTGAACAATCTGAAAGTATATCTGATCAATAAATTTTTAAAATAAAAAATATATAAAACACATTATGAGTCCCTATAAAATATGAGGGTTGTCGTCTATTTTTGTGGATCCCATCATCAGATCCTGACTTGGTGACCAATGGGACCACCTAGGAAGTAGGTATACTCTTTTAAACAAAAAAATAATTTCTCGAATCGGTCCAGGCGTCTTTGAGTAATCGGGGAACATACATAAAAGAAGGAGAGCCTCCTCCTCTTTTTGAAGTCGGTTAAAATAGAGTTATCTATCTATCTTATTGCGTCAGGGGTTAAGACACTGTAAAGGAAAACTTACTTGAAAACACAAGAATTAGTTGATTATAGTTTGAAATGTTTTTGATTATATAAATATATATGAAAGTATATTAAAGTGTTTTCATTAAATTTAAGTCTGATCCTAAGATTGATAAATAAATGTAAGTTACTTAGAACTAAGTTTTACATATGAGCAAAAATATTACTTTAACAGACAAAAATGAAAAAAAAAATAAAAACGCCTTGCCTTAAAGAGTGAAACGCCTCGCCAGAGTCTGTGTTTCCTGATAGCTACAGCCTGGGTGTCTTTAAGGCTCGGGCTATATGGCACCCGGGCTTGTCAGTGACCGTTTTTTAACGGCCCCTGACCAATCTGTCGCACAACCAAACATTTAAATTTTTCTTGCATCGACTACACACGATCCGAGGCCATCCGACTCCGATTTTTACCCAGAAGCAAAGGGGAAATGGTCCGGATTCGCAGGATCCGGGAGACTTGGATGTCATATAGGCCGAGCCTAAGTCGCGAGTGAATAGGCTTCTTCTAGGGTTGCGTGTACAATCGCAGACTGCATCATCGCTTACCATCAGGCAAGATCGTGATCAAACGCAAGCTTTTATCCTCTAATATATAAAATTCTCGTGTCACAGTGTTTGTAACAAAACTCCTCCGAAACGGCTTGACCGATTCTTATGAACTATTTTGTGTATATTCGGTCGGTATGAGAATGACCTATTCTCATATCATAGTAAAGCATTTCTCACCCTCCTACCCCCACCTCCCATTTTTTAATCGCGATTTTTTGTATTTTTGTATGAACAATATGCATTTAATTTAACCGTCGTTCATTGACGTGAAGTCATTTACATGAAGTGTCGCGTCACTTTGACATTTCATTCTGCATTTGATTTAAATTGACATTCTAATCGAACACTAGCTCCCATACTAGAATTGCCTCTGTTGTAGGGAGCTAGGCTCTGCCCAAAATACAGAATGAACAGTAATTAGCCAAATTTAATGTGGAATAACATCCTCTATACACTGTAAGTTAGAACTAGTGGTTCGCCCCGAACTGAGATCTTCGAGTCTAACATAAAAACCAAAAAAAATATTATTCGTAATCTTTGACTATCAAAATAGTGCCACGAATTAAAAACCAACTAACTTGACCAACAGTTTCATTCAAATTACAAATGGGGTCACTGGTGTACCCTGTGAATTTTGTCAGTTTAGTTTGTATTATGGCTAATAACTCAAAAACTACAAAAATGTTACTATAAGTATAAACGGGGTCGAAATGTACTAATGAAGACCTTTCATTTGACGTCTCACTTGACCTAATAGTCTCATTTTCATTTTTTTGTACCCCTCTTGAACCCCAATATCTCAACAACTCCCCAAAATAAAATTTTTAGCTCATTGAGTCACACCAAAATTGTGCCATCATTACCTACCTATATACTAAATTTCACGATGAACGGATAAACGCTTCGAAAGTTATCCTCGGACAAACAAACAAACATACATACATACAACGCCGATTTGCCCAAGTTGATTTACAACTACCTCCGTGGCGCAATGGTCGAATCGCCGGCTGAGACGCAGGAGGTAGCGGGTTCGATTCCCGCCGCTGAACAAATGTTTGCATGATCTACAGATATTTGTTCCGGGTTTGGATGTTTTTCTATATATGATAAGTATGTATTTACAAAAAAAAGTATATAAGTATTCTATCAGTTATCTGGTTCCCGTAGTACAAGCTCTGCTTAGTTTGGGGCTAGATAGCGTTGTGTGACATGTCCAGCAATTTTTATTTATTTATTTATTTGAGATCTGGCTTCGCTCGATCAATTATCATACTCTTCTCAATTAGGTCACCAGGTGATAATTTCTGTATGTATTATATACTCTTATACTACTGCCAATAAAATAATCAAATAATACGAATAAAAATCCTAGATAAAACAACTTTAATGATCCGTGGCGCCGCACCGTGCCTAATAATAATATTTTACAATAATAACTATGTCACGTAGAAACCGAGTTCATAGAGTTATGAATATAAATTACTGGCCGTTGGTAGAGGCTACCTACCAACGAGTATTGAAGTTCCTTGTGAAAGTACTACCTACCGCTACCCTAGTTTATTTATTGTCACCTGTTGTTTGTCAACAACGTAAGGTACACCTGACGAAGACGGGATACGTCGTTACTTTATTTCCTAAATAGCTTCCGCCCGCGGCTTAGCACGCGCGGTTTGTGTATAAAAAGTAGCCTATGCTTCATATTCATTCAGGTTATGATCTAAGTTATGTACGTAGACCAAATTTCATCGAAATCGGTTCAGCCCTTACGACGTGATTGAGTAACAAACATCCACACATGTCCATACAAACTTCGCGTTTATAATATTAATGGGAATATATTTATTAGGGGATGGGTACTAACTGCCCACCGTGTAACTGAACGAACATTCAACACCCATTAAGAGTAGTAGAGTTCCTTGTGAAAGGGCTACGGGTGCACGTGGTAGTACCCAGAACAGTATTACCACCATACCTATTTCTGCCGCCAAGCAGCATTGCTGTGTGCTTTACAACCGAATGCCTCAAATTGATGAACGCAAGGCAGTGCATCGTATGGCACGTTTCTAAGGTGCGTGACCTTCGAGGCAATGCTTTTTATGGTTCAATTCTTTTAAACCAATCGCTTTACAATGGTATCGTCGCAAAATGGCCACTATGTACCTTTTGGTATTCTTTACACAATCATTTTTAATGACCGCTGTTGCTATGACAAAACCGTTGAAAATTTGGTAACTTATGACAGGAACAACAATCATAATCGTTAAATAATGGTATGGCTCCATAGTCCTTTTTCTTAATTAGCAGATTTAGGACCCAGGTGGGTCATATCATAACTGGCTTCTCTATCCAATCGCTACGCGATATTTGTCTTACGCTACCCACGTATGTGTAGGTAATTGTAATTCACAGCCACCTTTAAGGAGTACCTATAAAATTGCCATAAGGTCTTGAAGGTCTTTCTCATTTGAAGAATTACCATAGCTTCCCTTTAAGCTTGCCGCAAACCAAATGATTAACAGTAGTCACAAGATCGAGATGTCTTGAAATAATGAAGGCAGACATTCTAGAAATCGAATAGAACATAAACAGTGGTGTAGCTTCAGTTTGATTCTAATAGCAGACGCCTGACACTCCAAATAAACTGTTTTACTTACCTAATACTTCTATAAGCGGAGCGGGATGTTCGCACGCGGGGCTTACCCCGTTGCCACGGGAGACAATGAATTGTCAGGGAGTGTCGCTTCTTTGTGTAATTAGTATTCTCTGATAATAGCTAGATAGACCTGACTGACATACTTTAAACTTGATTTGTGCAAGTTTGTTCGCTTCTCTTTTTATCTGTACATTATCTGAAATAACAAAGTCTTGCGCTCAGCATTTTTGCTTATGATACTTTTAAGTATAATTATTTTCCATATAACTCATAAAGTTAGTTAAGATGATCCTCTCTATCCAAAGGTTGTCTGGAAGAGATTGCTTTGTTATCGATAAGACCACCTAATTTCTTTATATCTGTTTTGTCTAGCTTGTAAGGTATAATAAAGAATTTTCATTCATTCATTCATACAAAGTTAGTGTTTAAAATTCAAATACCAATAAATTGCACGCGCCGTTAATCGGTAAAGTATGTGAAACCTACCTATCTGTAACCACTTATGTACCATACTTCTAACAAATAAACTTAATTTAATTTCATTGGACTCGCGTCAATCTCTCACACTACCACCATTACTACAGCATTGTAAATAACAATGAAGTAACACAACTTATTCTTGACAGTTGGCGGAGCTAATTTGCGTAATCCGTATTTCAAAACGAATTCCTTGATTAATAATAAAAATAATAACGGTCCGGTTCCTCTCTCTGCAGCCCTCGCTAAGTCATTGCTTCTTGTTGGTTTTTTTATACTTTGTAGTGAAAAATGTATTTTTATAAACGAGTTTTAAAATAAACATCACACTAATATTATTAATGCGAAAGTTTGGTTGTTTGTTTATTTATTTGTTTGTTACTCAATCACGTCGTAACGGTTGAACCGATTTCGATGAAATTTAGTACGTACATCGATTATAACCTGGATTAACACATTGGCTACTTTTTATCCTATAAATCAGGTCCCATGGGATAAAAATGGGGTGTCAAGTAAAGTTGTACACACCTACACATTTAGTAGTGTAACGCGTACGGAGTCGCGGGCAACAGCTAGTATGAAAATAATAAAAAGCATCTATTGAGGAACAACTAGTATAAAATCATATGTGCAGTTAAAAACAATTATTCCTATTTTGTATGAAAACTGTGTTACAGACACCAACACCCTCCTCTATTACAGCAATGAGTACCAGGTAAATAGTACATAAACAAAAATTATAATTTCTAAGATTTTTTAGTTAATAATGGACTTTTAACACAGCGCCATCTAGCCACAAACTAAGCAAAGCTTGTACCATGGGAACCAGATAACTAATAGAATACTTATATACTTTTTTTGTAAATATTTACTTACAATATATAGAAAAATATCCAGACCCGGAACAAATATCTGTAGATCATGCAACCATTTGTTCCGCGGCGGGAATCGAACCACATACACAGACAGCTATTCGCCCACTGCGCCAAGGAGGTCGTCATTTCATATTTGTAAATTTTAAACGTTGTATCTCTGTAAATTGCAGCTACACTGTCACCAGTCCTGTTTCTTTGATCCGCCCAGCTTGTAAAACATTATACGTAATAAGCCCAAACATCCGTAATTACGCTGGCAAATCTTTTTTATTTTATATTTCCTAGTAGTGGAATCTGGGACACGCGTGGGTGTGGTCCAAATGTTTAGATGTGAATGAAATTGCAGGTGGGATTACATGTATGTGTACTGTCGGGTTTATGGGACAGTGTTAGTTAAATAATTGAAAGAGGAAGCGATATTTCAGTTTTGCAGACACTTTAATATAGCCCATTGTACAACCGCGTATTAGTATAAGAGTATTGTAATTTGATGCAACAATAAAGAGTTACCTTGTTACCTTACCTTTCCTTCCTGGCTTGGTCGCGAAGGAACAGGCAGTAAAATTGACGTTTCAAAGTGATCCTTGTGATTTTAATGCATAAAAAATTTTGACTTTGATTTGACTTTGGCCACAAAAAAGTTAAGCACTGTTTAACTCGTGTTTAAAAAAAATCATACTAATTTAGCCGATGTTTAACGAATTATGGTAAGAACCTTGTTATCTACCTTTAAGTATTTGAAATGCAATGACTACCTAGATAAAAAACTTGTCTTATAATTTCAACGAATAATAATTTCTGTCTTTTGAGAGCTACAATATGGATACAGGCTTCAAACTATTGTTATAACCACACTTTTGTACATCGTGGGTTAATAATACCAAACGGTACTACCTCCTAAATTATGTATGACATCAAGACATCTTTATCATAATCGCGACAACGTACGAGTCCGCCAAAAATGGGCAACGACGAATAATAAAAACAATAAAAATGTAAATTTAACTTCCTGATCTCAATATGGTGAATTATCGGTGCCCCCGACAACGCCCACATCGTCACGCAGATATTCGCGCTACGTAGTTAGATATTTAGATATTTAGATAACCGAGGCATGTGCCAAAATGTTTTCACTTTTGATGTGTTAAATTTGAATTTTAATGGATTTTGCTGTGATGCCTCAGTTGTTTCCTTTCAGACAGACCCAACTATTCGGTATAACGTCACAATCGAACCACCCAATCAGTAAAATAATGATTGTAATAATCACACTAATATTATAAATGCGAAAGTTTGTATGTTTGTTTATTTGTTAATCACGTTGTAACGGCTGAACTAATTTCTATGAAATTTGGTATGTACGTATGTAGATTATAACCTGGATTAACACATAGGCTACTTTTTGTTGACAAATAACGCGTGCGAAGCCGCTGGCGGACACTAGTAATAATAATAAATCTTTATTTCGGGCACAATAGATTACGTACAAGATTTTAAAACTTAATTCTACTTCATATATTTCTTAATTACTTATTCTTGATTATAGTTGGCCGGACAACGCCCGACCAACCTACACACAATGCAATATGGTTGTACGTGATGTCACATCAGGTGGTTGGATCTTGCTCAATTGGGTCGTCTGTGTCTGTAATACGAGTTGTCAAATTGTGCAAACGTCAATATTTTTCGTGATCGTTTTCGATACATTTACTTGCAGCGCCCCTGAACGAGCTCAATATACTAATGGGCCCCAAACAAGTCAAATATTTCTTTGCGCAAGTTTTGCACTGGGAAGATCTTGCGCACTTACTTACTCCATTGGCACAGGGACCCAAAAGGTTTGGCCTCCGATACGAGAACTCGCCATTTTCCTTTGCCCATTGCCATCTCGTCGTCGGCTCCAAGGTCGCACAAGTCAGCTTGGACGACCAACCTGTAGTTAAAAACTTCAAGTCTGGCAATTCGACATCATTGGTATGGATTTGCTGCTATATCCACCAAACCATTTCGCAATCGCCAGCATTTAACCAAAAAACCTGTATATACCAACCTAAGAAAACCAATTTTAGGTTTATCGTCTAATAGTTACGATACCACGGACAAACAGTTTTCAAACTACCCCTTTTGCATCGGGGTTTAATAAATTAAAGATTTGTAGATAAGCTGTCACAAACAGACTTATGTTGCTAATTTATAACACCTATCTGGGCTCGGATTTAAATCTGTGGTCGTGACACACGCAGTGGGGGCGTAACCAACGCGTCATAGCATAGACAAATTACTATTTATGGATTGAGTATAAACTCAATCAGATCAGGAAATATGTTGACATTTCTGTATAACACCAGCAGTACCTGTTGCACCGGTATTTTGTTACAGTTTAGATAACCCGTTATATTTGTATATTAACAAATTTGTCTCAAAGGATCGTAAATTTTATATTAGATAATGTTGGCTTTGATTCAAAACAAATGTCACGTATAAATTCACTTTAAATGTCACCAATAATAATTATTATAATATCTTGTAACTAAAATGTATACACCTATAATTTGTTATTCGTCCATAGAAATGGAGGACCACTTTGGCTTCTGGCTCCAGATTTTGGGTAAATTTAGCTAAAGTCTCGATGGTTGATAACGGCTGCACTTATTTCCATTAATTGAATTAAGAACTATCTCGAGCTTTGTAACAAAGAAACATAATTGAAATCGATCCGTTCGGGTGCTACGGGCACATACACAGACAAAGTCAGACAAACAACTTACACCCGTTTTTTTAATTGGGGCTAATTAATAAATAATAAATAAATATTTCTGGATATTTCACACAGCGCCATCTAGCCCCAAACTAAGCAGAGCTTGTATTATGGGAACCAGATAACTGACACAATACTTATATACTTTGTTTTGGTAAATACATACTGATAGTACATAGAAAAACATCCAAACCTAAAATAAATATCTGTAGATCATGCAATCATTTGTTCCGCGGTGGATATCGAACCCACGACCTCCTGCAACTCAGACGGCTATTCGCCCACTGCGCCACGTACATTTAATTCATTATTAAATATTTTTTTTATTATTCGGTGTGTTTTTGAGAAGACAAAACGTTTATTAATTACAAGATAAATGTTATGCGGTTGCCACTCGATTATTATATGAGAAAATTTGAGATTTTCTGCTATTTTCCCACCCTCAATAAAAAATATGGAACCAATAAAGATGTCTGGACACCGTTGAATTTCATAATAATATCACGGAAAGGGAGTTCCGTATTAATTCGTGCGATTTGAATTCTCGTCACACGCAATGCTATATCTATGAGACGTAACATCCGCGGTTTTTTCACAGCCCACGGGCCCCTAAGCCGTGGAGATATTTTCGCGACAATGCTGCGGGGCCATGAAACTTGCGGTATAAAGTTTGTTTATGTTTTTTTATTTAATTGAATTGTTTCAATACTGGCATATAACATTTAGGCATTTAAGACAAAAAAACGTACTCATATAAAATAAAATTATAGAGAAGACAAAAACGGTTATAGAAAATGCGAAGATACCAAGTATGTCTTTCTAGACTGGTATTTTCATAATTTCTGTAACTTACATTTTCTATCATTACATTTTAATATATTTTATCAATTTCCAGCTAAGCTTTTGCTCTGAAACTAATTGAATATCTTGTATTTTTTTAGATTATATACCTAACGTAGTAAAATAACGTATTCCAAAACGCTTCTAACTCCTTTTAGTAAACATATTCCGATTACTCCTAGGTGTAACTTCGACTTATTTCGTTTAATATGAGTGACGCCCAAGGGATGCTCGTAGACCAAGAGGCAGACCGGGTGGTCTGCCTCTTGGTCTACGCCCGATGATCGAATGACATTGAAAGCGTAGCTGGGTGTCAATGGATGAGACCTAAGTTTCTTATACCTGTCGAGGTTGACTGGTAGAAAATGCTTGTAGCATTAAGTCCTCCATTTGTACATGTTTCTTTTTGTGCAATAAAGAAATAAAACAATCAAACAAGCTCGCAAGGGACCGGAAAGAATCGCGTAATAAAGAAGAGGCCTATACCCAACAGTGGATGCAGACAGGCTGAGATGATTAGATTAAATTAGATAAGTCTTTATTAGGTAATTCGTCACCACGAAACAAATACATATAAAAAACAACGACGTAAATCTATGGATACAATTGGCGGTCTTATCGCTAAATATCGATCTCTACCAGACAACCTTTGGATGGAATGGACCGTGTGGACATTACCTGGGGTTTAATGGTGTACCTAACATACTACATGTACATACATACTAATACTAATGATATAAAAATATAAAATATAGAAATTACATAAATGAAAATTACATGAATATATTGCTGGACATTTTCACACACCGCTATCTAGCCCCAAACTAAGCAGAGCTTGTATTATGGGAACCAGATAACTGATAGAATACTTATATACTTTTTTTTTAATACATACTTATAATATATAGAATAACAACCAGACCCGGAACAAATATCTATAGATCATGTAAACATTTGTTTTGCGGCAGGAATCGAACCCACTACCTCCTGCGTCTCAGCCGGCTATTCGCCCACTGCGCCACGGAGGTCGTCAACCTAAAATACAATACATATAAAATAAATATAAAATAATAATAAGAAAATACATATAAGAATGAACCTAAATAATAACTACTCATAACGATTTATATATACATACTTAGACCTATTTAAGAAACATATTAATTAATAATAAATACATAGATATTTAGCGACAAATAATCAGATAGTGTTCTCTGATGATGATGATGATGATAAATATGATAAATAAAATTTACATACTTAAACCCCCTTTATCTGGCTCAAAACGGTTGCAACTCAATTCAAAGAAAACGTGTACAACAAGAATGTATCATTCAATGTACAATTGAATAAATAGTTTAAAAAGATGAATAGCTCAAGACTAAAAGCTTACAAAAGATGACACTATGAGAAATTGTTTAGTAGGAATTGAGGAGACCTACTTATAATTGAAATCCTTTTGTTAAGACCTACTTGCTTAACAAAAGAGTTTCAATAAAAGTCTTTATTCTCAGTTCCTTTCTGAATTAATTATTTTAGCGCTTAAAAGTATCGTGTTTATTTATATGAACAATATAGTGGCTTAGTTCAGAAATGTCTTAAAACCTACCTATGTTAGGTTTGACTAGACACAAATTCAAATACAAGATTTTATTAAGTTACAACATCGTCCCTTTATACAATAACTAGCTGACTCGCCCGCGGCTTCGCCCGCGTTACAGTTACATACAGCTTATTTCGAGATCTAGAAAAAATGGGCTGAAGAACGGATCGGTAGTTGAAAATTTATTATAACTCATCATTCCGCCCCTATTTGTCTTAAAATCTTTAAAAGATATGGTGGGGCAGCTTCAATTTTTTATGACTTTACCTAACTTTTTATGTAAAAATATATATTTAGGAAGGGAGGCGTTTGCCCTGCAATGGGACAGTACAGGCTCCAAATAATAATAATGGAATATATATTTATCTTTACTAATATTTATTTAATATAATATTTATTTGTAACTTCTGCAAAGTTTGTGCCCAATCCGTTAAGTAATTTTGGGGTGAAGGGTAACAAAGATCAAAATCATTTTCGTATAGAAACTTTGATACCCCATTGTTATCCCCTAGGAACTGATTTATGGGATAAATGGTAACCTATGTGGTGATCCAGGTTATAATCTACGTATATACCAAATTTCATCGAAATCGGTTCAGCCGTTACGGCGTGATTGAATAACAAACAAACATCCAAACTTTCGCATTTATATTATTAGTGTGATGTCGTCTCCGTTCTAAGGCTGTAAAGTAGAAATCTACTTAAAACTAAGCGATATGGCCGCCCTGTGTGCATATCTATTGTTTTTTTTATCTACGTACATATTTTTGGTCTTGATTCTTTAATTGGTGTTATGTTAAGAATGTTTCGAGTTTTTGTGGTATTTTAAGGAATGAACCATTATTCATTACAAATTTCATAAACATTTTACTAGCTATTATTACGGTTACGACCAATATCTAGACAAAATTAGTATCCTCAATTCCAAATATACATAGATAATAATTTATTTGCTCTCTTAAGTAAACAAACAAAGATACAAGAAATAAAACCAAATTTAATTTAACCGTCTCACTAACATTCAGATAAACTTGCATATATATAAAACACTAGCTGACTCGTCCCGGCTTTGCACGGATTTTTACCAAAATAAAATATACCCTATATCACTCAGGGATAATGTAGCTTATAATTAGTAAAATAATTTTCGGAATCGGAACTGTGGTTCCGGAGATTACCTCCTACATCCAAACAAACTCACAAATTTTATTTCTTACTGGTGTAGACTACCAAATTTTTAAGATAACACATTAGAAATTATCTCGAATTCCCACATAACCTGCCGCCATTGTGCGGCGCCCTTATGCACAGCTGTTACAAACGGTTACTGACGTCTGAGATGCAGACGTGGGGAAGCACATTCATACTGTCCACTTTATTTAAATGTATGATCTATTCAAATTTAATGCAGATATTGTATCCGGGAAACTGAATCGCTGCATCGTATACAAATAATATACTTACAATTTTCAAAAATCTAACAACCGACTTCAAAGTTACCCGGAATATTTATTCTGAAAAAAAAAATACAATCGAATAAACATTTTAAAACGTAAAAGTGCGAGTAACACTCGCGGTCTGTTTATTTAAAAACTTTAAATCATTTTCTCTTGGACAAAAAACAGTCAATCGCATAAATACACCGTGAGAACACTCAAAAATGCAGTAGTGAGCTGTGTTTGTGTATAAATAGCTTAATAAGTGTTTATTTTATAAAATTCAGTTTTTTGTCTTTTAACAGCTCGGCACGTACCTGGTTTTAGAAGTGAAAACTTCTTTAGGCGCCTTGGGCATTTTTTGAGATGGGGAAAACCCCATTGAACTCGCGACACTGTTACCGTTACCGACCCCTCTGTATATAAGTATCTGTAGTGTAGTCTGCTTTTAAATTTTGAACACCCAAACATTGAGCGCTAAATTTTCACTTCTGTTGGCACTCCCGGAGTACCACTTTTTTTTTAAATAAATCTTGCTAATAAATTTACTGTAGCCCGATGGTAACGTTATGCGTTAGCGTTTTCTACGTTAACCCGTAGTTAGTTTCGATAGTTGGTTTTGTAAACCTATTTAATTAGATTTTTGTCCGCAACGGGGTCCATAATGATCTCAAATTTGTCCCCAAATAATTATTATTATTGTGGAATAAAATAAACGATTGATTATTGTGTTCCTATCAAATGTCAATATTTTCAAAATTTTAGCCGTAAGAAGTATAAACCGTGGAGTTCAGGCAGACATTTGATTTAACATCTATAATTATGATCATTAGAACTCGCTATCAGCTTTGGTTATCGCTACGCTACCCGCTACTGCTGTGGCCCTACAGAAGAAGGAATCGATCGCGCGTAAATCGGCCCTTGTGAAGACACGCCACGAATAATATTAAAACGTATTTATTACAGCGTTTGGCCCACTGCTGGGACCACAGTCTAAATTTAAGAAGCTTAACGCCGCGCCAATAGTATATTCCAACCACGTTATGTCTGCATAACGCTATAAATGACAATTATTAAAAAAAGTTTTAGAAAACTTTCGTAATTTATTTCAATCATTATTATAAAGACTGTACGATAAAACGGTACGTGACAAATCCCGTATTTATAAGAATGAAAAAAAAGTTGTTGCAGAAATACCGTATTTTGTTTTCATAGGAGTGGGATGGTTCCCCACTAGATGGGAAGACGACCTAACAAAGGCATCTGGGAGCAGTTGGGCCGCACAAGATCATTCGCAGTGGACGTCTTATAGCCGATATGATGATGTTGACATAATTGGTAATCTGTTTTCCTAAAAAAGTAAAATAAAATACTTCGTATAGATGACCTCTGTGGCACAGTGGGCGAATAGCAGAAGGTTGCGGGTTCGAATCCCCCTGCGGGAGAAATGTTTGCATGGTCTACAGATAGATGGTTCCGGGTTTGAGTATTTTTCTTTTATTGTGTTTATTTTATAGTGATCGGATATTTAGACGCATGTTTACCTAAAGTTGATTTTTGGCTAACAAATTATGGAAGTAGCTTCTAAGAATATTTTTATTAAAAATAAAATTACGGGATCCCGTTATTGGATGCATATTAATTTAAGGTTAAATATTAAGCAGGTCGAATTTGCCATCTCACTCGAGCACTTACAAAATGCTTATATTCCCTGAGGTCTAATAGGCCCGATCTGACACTTGTTACAAGGTTGTTATCGCTTCGTCAAAATTACTGACAGTAAAAATAGGGAAAGGCAACCATATTACGTTGTAACAAGGCATTATGTATACCTATGTGCCAAAGTGTGCGTTTTTTAAATTTCTTTTGACTATATGAGGGATGAATGACATACCATAAAAACCTATGCAGCTTTAAGGGATGTCTAGGTTAAGTAGATAAAAAAAAATTAAAAAATTAAAACATGATAAATATGTTATTCCGGGAATCACTGAATTTTTTCGATAAAGAAGTGCTATCCATACTAGCCAACTTTTATCTATAGGTAAAAAATATGCATCCGTTTATCCGATCTCTAATTATAAGTATAAACTTGCAAAAAAAAGTATATAAGTATTATATCAGTTATCTGGATCCCATAGTGCAAGCTTTGCTTAGTTTGGGGCTAGATAGCGATGTGTGAAATGTGCAGCGTTATTTATTTATTGAATGAGCCAGTTTTCCTCAATATCCTTTGTCATAAAAGATAGAATATATGGCATTTGTGACTCCATAATTTATGTGAGTCTACGCATTCTGTTTATGAAGTGAATTATTGCATTATTCGGAATGTGCAAATGCAGATGGAGATTCACGAATGGAAACTATGTTATACGAGACTTTCATGACATTTAAAGGGAGTCAGAATCCCCCCCATCTAGTAAAAATGTCCCAGAATAAATTGGGGCCTAACAGTTATCCATATGAATATATTATATTATATTACACTTCATAAAAAGACCGTGACATACTTTATTGCACACCATAAAAAACAAAACAATTAAAATTAACAATATTCAAATGAATGTATACAATTGGTGGTCTTATCGCTAAGTAGCGATCTCTACAACCTTTGGATTTGGAACTGTACCTACATTACATTTTTGGTGGTATGTATTAATTATTAAATTACCTAGATTTTAGAATAAATTCGATGAATACCCACATCAGACAACAAAGGGACTGATTTGTAGCACCTAGGTTTCTTGACCCTCTACTAAGGTTCCTAAGATGATAACGAGCCTTTTTTTATACTATATGGAGATGGAACAAGCTTATGGCCCACCTGGTGTTAAGCTTCTAAGCGATAAGACCGCTCATTGTACTTGTTGCTTTGTGAATTTTATTTTTTTGTTGTTTCTTTTGTAGTGTACAATAAAGTATTTTCACTCATTCATTCATTCTACTTTGCTGGTTATCATTGCCAAGACGGTGAGGTGTCATCACGGTGAGGATGAACTGTCGTTTTTATCCGGTTCCCGCCAAAACATGGCGAACGTCAACAAACAGTGAACGTCACCGCGACACCGGTACGTTCAATAAATCAGAGCGGTTCCTACGGAGCCTCGCACTCGACCCTTCGAGGACGAAAGGGCGACCTGCGTGGTTCGGTGCGCGTGTACTGAACTAGACGGCCACAGAGTAAGTGTTAGAAGGGATTGTGGAATTTCCTATGCGGATGTAAGTCTACGTCAGAGGTTCTTAACCTTTCTAAAGTTACGGACCAATAGCAACATTTAAAAAATCTTGCGGATCCCTTCCAATCTTTTGTTTGATAAATATAGGAATAGAAAGGAAGGCATATTAAAAAAACAGTCATTTTTGCTTTATTACAAATAATGTAAAGATGTACCGCATGATGGTCAGTGAGATGGTTGGGTTGAATCATTCGCTGTCAAAGCAGTGCGCCTGCGGAGAGATTTGCCAGTAAAAATTAGACGGGCTCCTTCACAGCACTCTTTTAAGCTGAAAACAAGCAGCATTAACCTTAATGCCTAGCTTTCTTGTAATTTGAGTCACCTATTTATTTATTTAACTTTTATTGTCTCCATTTTAGAAGATTTGTAAGCGTAATGATATAGGTTATTAGTTGAGTATACATACATTAGTCTATCTTTAGGTATTTATTTATGTGTTAGGATTATGAGATCAGTTTTTTGTTATTGTATTTTATTTCTGTTCATTTGTAATTATACTCTGTGCCTGCTTTCCATTACTGCTTCGCTCATTACTTTCCATTCAGAGGTTGCCTGGAAGAAATTTATCAGAAAACTTTTAGCGATAAGGCTGCCCATTGTACTATATATATATATACCATTAATTCGTTTTTTTAAGTATTCCTGGTGTACAATAAAGCATTATTCTATTCTGTTCTAGACAGAGGGACAGACTTACATTCGAATTTAAAATATTAGTATAGATTAGGCATAAAAAAGATTATAATTTGTGGCATTCCGGACAATATAGCCTATAATATAGCCCTTTACGTTAATAAGTGAGTAGGTACTATTACGAAAAATTAATAAAAAGACATGACGGGTGGCATGGACGATGTACTGCAAGACATTTCAAGAACATCTCTACTTAATTGTTACAAAACGAAGTTCATAAGGTTCATGAATATTAATGATAAAAACAAACGGTCACCGTCGCCTATCTGTAGCACTCGTGGTACTCCACAACTATCACTAAATTCCATTTTTACACTCCTCTTGAAGGCATTCATGTTGAAGGACTCTCTGGTTTTTAGGTATGTTCCATTCCAAAAAAAACTAGTTGTTTTATCACACTAATGTTATAAATGAGAAGATTTGGATGTTTGTTTATTTGTTCACTCAACCACGCCGTAACAGCTGAACCGATTTTGATGAAATTTGATACATAAATAGATTATGCCATGTTTTGAAACATAAGCTACTTTTTATTGACAAGGCGTGCGAAGCAGCGGGCGGAAGATAGTTATTAATACGAGAACTTTATCTGAGCAAAGAGAAACCATGTAGTATTTTTCGCCTTCTTGTTGCACTGCCCGTAACACTACTCAACACTCTCTGCTCACTCGTTTTCTGGTCCCGGTTGTTGCCTCCTGTATATTTCTCTTGAAGGTAACTCCTGCTAGCCTTTCATGCGCTTTTTCGTGAGTAATTTAGCCAGCAAGTATGTCAATGTCAACTGTCATCTATTTGTCACCCGCCACAGATAACTTAAATTTGCTCCACCTTACTCTTATGTATTTTATTCTTTCAAGATTGTTTTATTATTTACGTGTAAGTAAGTATCTATGTACTTAAGTCTATGTACCTGTTTATCTATTTATTTTTCTGCGTTCGTGAGGCTACCCATGGGTCCCATCTGAAAACCAGCGCTGCTTACCTTCCTCGGATGGTTGGCAGCAATACGCTGATAAGGGGCCTGTTTGGCCCACACAGCACGGAAGACCATATTGTATGTACCTACCTATGTATACCTATCTACAAAAATTTTTATCATGTGTTTTTTCCTGTGTTTATATATAATTTTTCTTTTTTTTTTTTAATAATTTATAGTCTTTACTAGCTGACCCGGCAAACGTTGTTTTGCCTTATAAATCGGGTTGTTAAATTACTAAAATGGCTATTAAAAAATAAGGGTTGATCGTAGAAGGGTGAAAATTGAGGATTGTATGTATTTTTGTATGTTGTATCATAAAAAAATAGAAATTAAAAATTTTGTCTAAAAAATGAAATAAAAAATTTAGGGGTGGACTACCCCTAACATTTAGGGGGATGAAAAATAGAGGTTGGCCGATTCTCATAGATACCGGATAAGCACAAAAAATTTCATCAAAATCGGTCAAGCCGTTTCGGAGGAGTATGGCAACGAAAACTGTGACACGAGAATTTTATATATTAGATGTAAGTAGGTATGTTTGTTCTGTTCTGAACACTGTTCTGGTCTGTCCTATGTGTTTGCCAAATAAATGTATTTTCTTTCTTTCTTTCTTTCTTTTCTTAGATATATCACGTATGTGAGTGCGAGGCGAGACGTGGAGCGGAATTTCCAGCGGTTCACGAATTGAACCGATACACGGATAAAACGGCACGTGATAAATCCCGCGTTTATAATAATGACTGAAATAAATCACGAAAGTTTTTAAGTAAAACACAAGTTCCGAATTTTTATATTTTCGACTTCCCCAATTCAAGGCCCATCTGTACCCAACCCTCAGCTACTCTATGACAAAAGGCGAAGGGCGAGGGCTAGGGCGCAGACGGGGAGTCGTCTGGCCCCCGTTTACTATTCTAATCTAATGTCGAACTGCGTATTAGAGGAAACGAAAGCAGAATTAAAAGTTCGCGACGTGGAAAACCCCTCTGGCCTTGCTTGAGACGACAATTCTGGGATTTGCAAACTAAAAGGCTTTTGTGGATCTTGCGGAGTAAATTATTGATGACATTATACGAGTGATTGGAAGAATCTTACATATTTATCCAAGTGTGTCCGTATACGCTTATGTATGTAATGTATTATTTGTAGGTTTTGTTCTGTGTTCATACAGATAAACAGAGTCATACTCTTACAGCGCGAACCTTAATGATGGGTTTATGAGCTTCTGATTTTTGAGGCAGCCTGAAGACTTTTAGAGATAGCTCTTTACGATTTATTATAGCCGGGCCGACGTCTTACCATTCCGGACGCACAGAAACGTTCAGATACCAAAGAATGAATGCTCAGTATTTATTGAAATGTTTATGTTTGATTTTTATTTGTGTTTTTGTGCAATTTAAAATGTTTTTTTTAAATCTAATATACCTATTGACTTGTTCTGAAATAAATAAATTAATAATATGCCAGCGGTCACCCATACAAGTAGTGACCGCGCGAACATGAAAGAATGCGGGTATGTTTCTCATTGTGGGACACAATGTCAAATGACAATGATTAATTTTTGTTTTGTTTGTTTATTTATTGAACGGTATGCAATAAAGAAATTATATAGTATCTACTTACTATGACTACGAACAAAGATTTGCAAATATTTGCATGTAATCATTTTAGTCGCTACGGTATCGCGAAGAAATGTTTCTACATTCTACGCTAAAATGTATTATTCCGTATAGAGAAACTTTCCAAGGGCAGTCGGTCAGGATAGCCTGGCTGGACCATTATTAACAACAATTACATAAAACCAAAACATTTTATTAGGTATTTTGTTGAATCTGAAAAAGATTAGTCTCGCGATATCGCCATTATTTGACGACCTCCGTGGCGCAGTGGGCGTATAGCCGGCTGAGACGCAGGAGGTAGCGGGTTCGATTCCCGCCGCGGAACAAATGTTTGCATGATCTACAGATATTTGTTCCGTGTCTGGGGGTTTTTCTATATATTATAAGTATGTATTTACAAAAATTCGCACTCTAGTTTGTTAAACGTACTCTAGATATAGGTTTTTCTACAGATTTTCATTTACGAGAATTTTCTTTTGTTGTGGTAAGTAACTTGTCTGGTTTTTTCGTAATGTTGTTTAGAGAATAAATCTTTCAGACGCTAGAATACTGTAGTTTCTTTGTGGATAAGTCAAAGGTAAATAATTTTTGCTCGGTTTTCATTGTTGCGTTTTGGTTTACGTCTCAGAAGGCTTGAAAAGATTCCTGCGTATTTTGTCTAGACGTTTCTTTATAGGTTTATTGTTATGTATTTTTTTTCTACTGAAAACTAGAACTACAAAATATAGTAGGAATAAGCTTAGCCTCCTGATGTTATGTGGTCATTGTCGCCTGAAGTACTCGTGGTATATAAATCGTAAGATTTCGGTATTTTTGTTATAATTTGGTCGTAGACCGAGCCACGTTCTCGGTGATCCTGATGACATAATCACCTACCCTGACGTGAAAGAAATTTTATAGTAAATTACTCTCGACAGAGAAAACACTTCACACATACACAGACCTCGCCGGCGAGGTCGACGAGTCCCTTCAGTTGCCGCCTACACAAGGTATCTGGGCGTTTCTCTCCTATTACCATCCTGGTAACGGCCCAAACCGAGGCTCGTACCTAAGTGGTATCCTTGCGCTAGTTGCCTCATCTGAACTTTCTGGGCTGAGTGCCCTCTGCGATCGCCAAAAGTTCGATTATGCTGCATCGGCCTCAGAGGCCAACAGAATAGATTTTGTTTTAATTATATAGTTATCTTGTTTACCGCAATGGGCACAATTTTTAGGACTTCTATAAGTTCTATAAGGTTACTAGCTGCCCCCTTTACTATATGATGAACTAGACGGTCACCTACAGGACGCCCAAAAAAGAGCTAGTAACATGTTAAACGAACAAAACGAGTTAACCGATATGAGTATACTGAGAAATGAGTTTAAGGGTAGTAGCTTTAAGAGCTCTCGCAGGCCAAAGACTTTCTATCGGGCGATTGTTTGTGCACTAAGCCAGTGGTAGAATTGGACGTACTCATGAACTGGGACGTATGAGTTCGTGGTACGTCCCGGTTCAAACCTTCCGATATGTTAAACTGGAAAATAAAAAATAAATAAAATGTTTTTCGCCGATGAGAAGAACTTTTACGAAACGGAATGGTGATTTCACTAACTGGAACAGCGTTCCGGTGCGTTCTGGTCCATTTCGAGCCCTCCATTAAGGCTCGGACTATATGGCACCCGGGCTTGTAAGGGACCGTTTTTTAACGGCCCCTGACCAATCCATCACACAACCAAACATTTGAATTTTTCCTGCATCGACTACAAACGATCCAAGGCCATCCGACTCCGATTTTTACCTGGAAGCAACCGGGACATGGCCCGGATTCGCAGGATCGGGGAGACCACATAGTCCGAGTCTAAGCCAACTAAACGGCCGCTATTTCTCCGACAGTTCGGTTTGAAGGCAATCGTATAGCCCATCAAACTTATTTATCGGTTAACCAATCCGGTAACCCGACTAACTATCGGCCGATAGAAAGCTTGCAGTCCGCGGGCGCACACACAATCATCATAGCCCACTGCCCGACTCTGCCCACTGTTGGGTAAAAGCCTCTTTTTGCCTGTGCCGTCCTGTACCAGCCCTATCCGAGTTCGACCCGTGATGCTGGCTTTATCGTCTGCCAATCTTGCTACTGAACGGCCAAAGTTCCGATACCATGTTCGTTGATGCTATTCAGTTATATTGTACCACCTGTCGTAACCTCGCCTTGCCAGATGTCCCACGTCTAATCTATTACGTTATACGATTCCCCATTTTAAAACAACAGGTCACAGTCATTTGTAAAACTAAAAATTTACATCATAATGCATGATTTAATACTACATCGTAAATCATAACATAGTCTATATTTTCTTGTCAACCTAAATAAAACTCAAAAACATATTAAAGAGACTTATTACCTAACAGTTTCCCACATAGGCTTGAAGTGGGCCATAATTTACCCATTGAGTTTTCCTCCTTCTTATTTTTAACGGTCACAATGAAAGCGGTGATGAAACGGCGCCAATATAAGGCCTAACACCTACTAAAGTGCCACTAACTAGCGGCATTGCGTGTAGACATCATACAAATTGCATACAGGAGCAAGACATCAAATCTGTTGGAGTTAGCGACTAGGGAAAATAGAAAATTTCGAAGGTAGAGAAATTTACTTGATCAGGCCAAGGCCTACTTGTGGCTGCAGCACCTTAGATGATGATGACTCAATACACGCAAGCGAGACGATTAATTGATCGAGCGAAGCGAGATTTCCTAATCAGCATGGGCAAATCGGCATTGTAATGTATGTATGTTTGTTTGTCCGAGGATAACTTTCTAAGCGTTGATCCAACCATCGTGAAATTTGGTATATAGGTAGGTAATGATGGTACAATTTTGGTGTGACTCAATGAGCTAAAAATTTAGGGCAGTTGTTGAGATATTGGGGTTCAAGATGGGTAAAAAAAATGAAAATGAGACAATTAGGTCAAATGAGACGTCAAATGAAAGGTCTTTATTAGTACATTTCAACCCCGTTTTTACTTTTAGTAAAGTTTTTGTAGTTTTTGAGTTATTAGCCTGATAAAAACTAAACTTTGACAAAATTCACAGGGTACACCAGTGACCCCACAGTGCTGTAATTTGGTATGCGTAATGTAAACGTAAATGTAGGTAGCGATGGCACAATCTTGGTGTGACTAAATGAGCTAGAAATGTTGGGGGGTTGTTGAGATATTGGGGTGCCAAAGGGGTAAAAAAAATCAAAATGAGACTATTAGGTCAAGTGGGATGTTTAGTGAAAGGTATTTATTAGTACATTTCGACCACGTTTTTATTTTTAGTTTAATCCTTGTAGTTCTTGAGTTATTAGCCATAATAAAAACGGAACTTTGACGAAGTTCACAGGGTACACCAGTGACCCCACAGTGCTGAAATTTGGTATTCGTGTTGCTATAGTGTTAATATAGGAAAAAGTCTGAAATCCAGAATAACTGCAATTTCTACCCCCAAAAACAGTTAAAAATGTACATGAACCCCCGTTACTTGTAATTTGAATGAAACTGTAGGTCAAGTTAGTTGGTTGTGCATTTCGTGCCACTATTTTATTAGTCAAAGATTTTGTACAATATTTTTTTTTGTTTTTTGGGCGATTCGCGAGATCTCAGTTCGAGGCGAACTACTAGTGTACATTATCGATTACACGGTATTCGATATCAAAGTTATAAATCAGCGTCGTTCTACAAGAGTAGACACAATCAACGTTGTCTACTGCTATAGCAGACAACGAGCCCAAACAATCTGCGCCGGAGTTTCCTAAAAATTTTCCGCTGCATTTGTCTATTTTAAAATTGTATGACACGTCTGTCTGTTGGTTTTGCAACCGGCTTGATGTTTTTTTTTATGTGTTGAATATAATATCTTTTTGAACTATTTTCTTCCGACCGCCGCCGTGGAAGAGGTTTCTTGGGACCAGAGGACCAGCACTGACGTCCCGCATTGGAGTGTATTGTTCATTACCCGCCTTCTAAACTGACCCCAGCCATCCTAGCTCCTTGAAGTAACGGAGTAGGACTTTGGTTGATGGATGCAGCTTTCCAAGATCCCGTGGATGTTGTTGTGGTGTTAGTGGATGAGGATACGATGAGCTCCTGCAGACAGTGCCGGATTAAGCAAGCGCGGGGGCCCGTAGCAAATTGTATCGAAGGGCCCTTGATCTGCTATGGGTTCTTAAGTATAAAGTGGCGAGGTTGGATACGGGGCCTTTTTGCGTGGGGCCCGTAGCAAGTTCTATCGAAGGGCCCTTGACCTGCTATGGGTTCTTAAGTATAAAATGGCGGGGTTGGATACGCGGGGCCTCTTTTTGCGCGGGGCCCGTAGCCATTGCTACTCTTGCTACGTGGTTAATCCGGCACTGCCTGCAGACCGTCTTCAGTCTGACATCGCTTGTGGCCGTACAGTACATGCACTTCTTCCTGAAGACACGCGTGACAAAGCCCACTGTCCATGGCCCCGGTCTTCAAGAGGGGATGGTTAAGTTCGCAGTGTCCTGTGATGATTCCCACCATCATCCTTAGATCCTCGTCGTTCATTTTTAACAGGGTAGGTAGGTATGTGTTGTTTTTCGCAGTCATTTGTAATGTGCACCAGGTGAAAGTGTCCTCAAGACACTTGCAAGGCATTGCCCCGCTGAATTGCAATGATTATGCGGTGACCCAGATAAGCGCCAGCTCTCGGATGTAATATACAGGGTATTTCCTTTCTGTACAAAAAAACTATTTATAGTCTACACTATCGATTCCCGTAATAAAACAAGCAACTATTTTTTTTCGAAAAACTGTTGTTTCGATTCCAGAGGCATCTTTTGAGGCGTGTTTTGTGTTTGAGGCTGTTTTGCAGCTTAGGATTTCTCCTCACTGACCCATATCAATGAAATACCCTGAATAAATAAAAAAAACGCTTCTCGTAGTCGGTAATTACTCTCTTTCGAAATGCATCCAGTATTTATTCTATATCATTGTGTTATATTACCGTGACGTTAAGTTAATTTACGCCGTAGCTACGAGTATATAAAAAGTAACTGTCTGCCAGTTTATTAAAAGCCAGAAGTCATATGTAATTCAAGTAATGAAATAAATTAATTGGGTCATAGAATACATATTACAACTGCACATCAAGGGAGCACTGCCCTTAGCACGAGCTTCTAAAGTTATCGAATCCACAAAACGAACCAATACCCCAATTCTCATAAACTTTATATGAGTACACCGCATTGCGATCCAATGCAATCCGCAAACGCATTGCATTGCGAGCCATAGTTAGTTTGTGCATTGTCAGTTAATAATAGACAGGCAGGTGCATTGTCATTTGTCGAGATTTAACTCATTTTATTTAATTCATCATCATCATGATCATAATATCAGCCATAAGACGTCCACTGCTGACCATAGGCCTCCCCTCCCCCATAGATTTCCAGAGCGACCGATCTTGTGCGGCCTGCACCCAACAGCTCCCAAAAATCTTTATCTATATACAAGATTTGTTTTAAATCAATTCTTTGCAGTTTTGTTTTGACATTGGTGGTGATTCTGTTGTTTACGCTAACTAAAATTTCTTAAAATATGAATGTTCTTGTTTTGTTTGCGCTAAAGATCAAATTAGAATGACATTAAAATGAAATTTCTAAAATTAAGTAATTTTTAACAAGATGGCGCTTTTGCGGGCTGGTTTTAGTCAACACAAATTTGACTGTTGATTAAAACTAGCCTACAAACACCCCAGCCAACACGCATCTTTTTAAAAATTACTTAATTTTAGAAATGTCTTTTTAAATGTCAGTCTAATTTGATCTTTAGCGCTAACATAATAAGAACCTTCGTATTTTACAAAATGTTAGTTAGTCTGCGTAAACAACAGAATCGCCCCCATCAGCGTCGCATCCACTAACATTAATTCTTGTCGGATTCTACAATCGTTATGGAATGAACGCCAGTGGATTTGCAAGAGCGAGAAAGAATGACCGTATTACTCAGAACAGTTTGTTCAGGGGCCCAATTCTACTAAACCAATCGCTTCACTATGACAATGATCTCGTCGCAAAATCGTCACTATAGATAGATATGTTCTAATAACACAATCTTTTTTCAATGACCGCCTTTGCTATGACAACAAAATTGAAAATTTAGTAGCTTATGACAGGGACAACAAACATAATCGTTATATATTGGTATAGCTCCATAATCGTTTTAATTATAAATTAGCAGAATTGGGCCCTGAGTTTTATCCCGCCATTGGATACGCTGTGAAATTGATATCAAGAAACCCATGCTGATTTTTTAAATAGAAATAAAGAATAAAGAATGCATATTAAAGATGCGTTTTCACTTCATCATGATTCACCAAAATTATCTCCCCCTAAGCTTGGTCTATGGTCAAACGCTTCCTTAATGTTACGAAATTATGTTTTAATAGTTGGTGTTTCCACATTAATAGATACATAATGACACATCAGTTAAAAAAAGTACCTATTTAACACAAAATAACACACATTGAACAGATTACTAAGGGCAACAAAATAGATAGCATACAGAAGAACATAAATAATAAACATAATGGGGCATATACGTAAATACACTGCTTTTATAAATAATAAATAATTTGGTTTGAAGGGTATGGTTGCCGGTGAAATTACAAGCACATGAGGCTTTACAGCTGGTATGCCTCAATTTGATTGACGCAGGGCAGTGCATCGTAGTAATTATTATGTTATATCTTCAAATGTATCGTAGGAATCAAATCCCAAAGTAATGCTATCTTAAATGTTTTACTTGTTTTTGATCCTAAGGCACTGCTGTCCGTATCCGTACAGAGGTTCTAACAAACGATTATCAGTTCTAAATATAGCAGCTATCGAATAAAGCGGTCGATCCGACGAGGAATGTTAGCTATTTTCCATTTCAAGTTGTCGACACACCCAGTGCAAGAATGTTTTGCATTTGATATGAAAAACAAATCGGACGAGTTAAATCCCGAAACCGCAAATCTATAAAATGTCAGACTTTTATTCCTAAAAGACATAAAAAGTTGAAAAAATCCCTTATTAATGACATTTCAAATAAGTGAAAATGATGAATACTTAGATATTTATAAATGAAAATGTGCAAGTTGCTGATTCACAACAATACAAACATTTGTTCCGGGTCTGGTTGTTTCTTTATAGATTTATAAGTAGGTATTTCCAAAAAAATAAAAATTATGTATGCTATCAGTTATCTGGTTCCCATAGTATATAAGCTTTGCTTAGTTTGAGGCCAGAGGGCGCTGTGTGAAATGTCCAGCAATATTTAATTATTTATTTATGTTATTTATTTGCCGACAATAATGAGACGTACTAATTAGGACATTTAGAAATTACAACTCTTCAATTATCTAGAGAATGTGCACAGTTTGTTTAAATAGGAATCGAACCATCTTAAGGATTACTGTGATAAAATTTTAAATGAAATGAAATAAAAATGAAATGGTACATACATAATATTTATTGCATGAAATATGACAAGATGTTAATTTTATTTTAGGTCCAACATATTTCGCTTCCGCTAGGCATGCAATTTAAATTATATTTGTAGTTATATTAATTACAATGTCATATAGAAGTACAATATACCGGATCAAGAATGTCAATAGGTAGGTAATCCTGTTTTACTCCGGTTGTGTTGCTATCTTTGCGCGATGGCGGCAGATTCGTGGAACCCCCATGCGCGACATATTTGCATAAACATTCTACTAATTAAACGGAAATTTCACATGCAAATGATGCATTTCACTATGCACGGCGCAGTAAGTGCTGTTACATCGTATTTGTACCGTCTCGTGTACTAGAGCACGATCACTAGTTCTAACTGGGCATGGAAATGATTGCTATTTTTAATTCATTTTTATTTGATGAAATTATTCTTATTTATCACTACTATTTCACATATGAAAAATCACAGGCATAGATTTTTCATATGGTCATTCTTTTTTCATGTGCACGACACGAAACCGACCGAAGTCTTGCGAGGAAAAACGAATGAACTGTTATTTATGGAAACACTCGACGCATTCCGAAGAAACGCGAATTTTTCTGTGTCAATTTTACTACCTTTACCTCCGCGACGAAGAAAGGCTAGAAACAAGGCTAGTACATAATAAAGAACTCATTATGAATGAATATTAAGAATTCTATATTCAAATTTACTTAAGGCTCTCTACTACTTAACTTAAGGACGTAAATCGCATTGACGCATCTGTTATCGAGCTAGCAATGACCAACTTTCAGAGCATGCGTGATGAAATATGTAGTACATTGTCATACAAGCATATACAAGCGGCCATGCACCCGAGTATAACCCATAACTTTTCATCACGAATGCGAGGAAATTAAAAAAGGATTTTTATAACAGTGTGCTAAAAATAAAATTTGCGTTTCGGTATCCATTGTTTATTTTTTCACTACTAAACTAGGGCGTCTTATAATTCATAGAAATAAGGATTTGTCATGGAAGTTGTATTTCATTTTAGTATTTTATGAATACAATAAGAATCATTCTATTTATAAATTTATTTACGCCTCTAGGGGCATAAATCTCATTTACCCATCGGGTATCGAGCTAACAATGTTAATTCAGAGCATGAGTAATGAAAAAATATTTGTATATTAACAACTGTTATTATTTAAGAGGTTTACCTCTACCTCACCTGATGGTAAGTAATGGTGTGGTCGAAGATGGAGCACGCTTGTTTAAAAAGAAAATATTCACTCTGAAGAGAACTGGAAAAAGTATGTGCTTAGTACTACGTGTGTCACACGTTTTATTTATGATCCTTGCTATTAGTTTCTAATATGATAAGTGACAGTGTGCAGGCTTCTTAATCCTTTGCGGTGAGTTATGGACTTCGCGCTTCAGTGGCTACGGTACTTTATTTTAATTGTATGTTTTCCTACGGGCTCTGTTGCCGTGAATGATGGGATATAAGATACAAAAATTACATTAGGGGAAGGGCGGGTAAGATGGATATGATAAGAAGAGACGGATGTAAATATTGTTAATCTTTGTATTAAGTTTGAACACTTAACTTAGAATAATCGTTAACTTAATAAACTATCATTGGCAACAATGAGATCAATCAAATCTAAAACAAAAATTGTGTAGCTCTAACAATTATTAAAAAGAGGAAATTATCCATCTTGCCCGACCAGGGTAGGTAAGATGGATATCCTAGTAGGGCAAGATGGATCATGGAGTATAGGTAGTATTCTAGTCATCACACTCATCGCAAAAGTATGAGCCAAAACCTAGATAGGAAGAGCAGAGCTCGTGTGTCCAATTGTGGCATCTTGAGCATTCTATCCAGTCTTCAACTATAGGTGCCTTGTAGAGTTCCTTGCAGACTGTACAGAAATAAGCAGGCTCAGGCTGATCGGAGATTTTCTTGGGCGAAGTTTTCTGGTTAGTTCTAAGGCTCTTCTCGTTTTTTCCTTGCTTGGATGTTGAAGGTTTGTCCGAGGCATGTGTGGACGGAGCCTTCTTTTTTTTTCTGAATAGAACCTGTCAAATCTAATGCTAACTTAGGCTTCTTTTTTTTTGTTTTATGTTCTTTGCCCGGCGTTTTGTCAATTTATTCAACTGCTCATCTTTGATCGGCGTGCTGGTAAGGATTTCTGCTTTTTGTATCTTCCTTTTCCGTTTTGTAATGTTTTGTCTAGTTTCTCGAGGTATGGGTCTGATATGGGCCGGTGTGATTTGTTTTTCTGCTATAAAACTTGCTTGTCGTGTCTCGGTAACCTCTGATTGCTTATTAGGATTTGGTAAATGTTGATTTACTGATTTAGAAGAACCAGTAGGTAGAGATGACGAAGGAGGAGTACACTGCCTAGGTTCTGGAGCTGGAATCAAATTGGATGGAGATGTTGAGAGTTCGTCCGTTGAGCAGGTATTTGATTCCGAGCGAGTACATTGTGTAGGTTCTTGGATTGGAGTTATATTAGATGATGATGCTGAAGGAGAATCTAACTGATCATTCGCATCTGGTTCTGGAGGAGCCAATGAAGCTGCTGCGAACATTTCATCTCCAAAAATATTCCTGTTATAAGGACAAATCCCACTTGCCTCGAATCCTTTTATGGCGTTCAATGCCGTTGCTCCTTTGAGATAGGCTGGACAAAACAGTCTGCAGATGTCTAGTTGGTTTATTATACGGCCGGGAAAATGTTTTTGAAAAGTATTGATTTCTTGTTCAAAGAAAGTCTTAATGGGACCATATACAGCCACGTCCAAGGGCTGCAGACGGTGCATAGTGTGCGGCGGAAAGGACAACAGGATAATATTATTTTTTCGGGCATATTCAAGTGCTGGATAGAACTTGTGCGACTCGTGGTTGTCGAGTAATAAAAGGACCTTTTTTTCTGGCGATGGTCGCACTTGTTCGACAAAATATCGTAGCCAGTCAAAAAACTTCTCACCGTTAATCCAGCCACTGTCTGTTACAGAAGCTTGTGATCCAGGAGGAGATCCATCAAGCAGACGAGCAATGAATTTTTTTCGTTTAAAAATAAAAAAAGGGAGGTATGAAGGACCCTGCAGCATTGCAGCAACATATTACAGTTGTAAGCACACCTCTTTCCAGACTAGATACAATGCCGACCTGTTTTTTTCCTTGTGTAGTCAAAATCTTTGGAGGCCTCGACGTCGAAGTCTTAACCCCGGTTTCGTCCATATTATAGACTCTGGATGGCCCAATATTATTATTTATCATCTGTTCTTCTAAGAGATCATAAAAGCGGTTCACTTGATGCTTGTTGAACCCTTTTATTCTTGCAATTGATGTAGGCTCCGGTCTTCGCAGTACAATTGTTGGGTTTCTTTTTTGAAACGATTTGAACCAGGATTTACCAGCAACATCATCTTTAAATCTAGTTTCCTTATTTTTGGCTTTAGCAAACTGTCCTGCTAGCTGCATAAACTCTATCCTCGTCAGACCGTAAAACAGAGAATCTACTTTCTGAATGTATTCCGTCAATAGCTTTTCTTCGTCCGGAGTAAACACGGGACGAAATCTACCCAATTTTTTCTCAGTACAATTGGATTGAAGATGTCTATGTAAGGTGCCATACGGAATACCATATTTGAGAGAAGCTTGGCGTATAGACGAACTTTTTGGTTCCACCATGGCCTGCGCTAGGGTTTCTGAAGACCACGATCCACGTTGGGACTTTCTTTTATACGTATTAACCATCTGAAAAGAGAAAAACATACATTTAAATTAGGTTCTGCTAATCGGTGGGCAAGATGGATATAGCATAAATAACATGATCCATCTTGCCCACTCGGCTTACGATGAACGAAAAAGAAAATATCTCATAAAATAAAACCAATAAACGATAATTCTATTTCTAGCAAGCATGGTCAATGGTAAACAAAAGAAAATAACAACAAGACATATAAATTTATACGAAAACAATAGACATATTCAACTTTACTTACTTTCAAAACATCGAAAGCTTGGAACACAAAACGTAAACACGCTCCTACGACGACCGTCGCGCGCAGGAGACTGGCGAACACTGAGCGGGGGGACACGGTCGGCGCCTAGGCACGCTGTTGTTATGCAGAGATCGTAAAATTTCGCTGCGTCTTCAGGATATTTCGAGTATCCATCTTGCCCACTCTATCCGTCTTACCCGCCCTTCCCGAGTCACCTTGCCTTGCAATTTTAGTTTAGTCTATATAAATGCGTGAAGAGTTAAGTCGCTAGTCTCATCCATTGACGGAATGGGTGAGACTAATGCAGGATTGTGGCGGATGGCACTAACTTGAAACTTGAGGAGGCCTATACCTACCCAGCAGTGGGTGAAGCCGGGCTGTGAATTATGATGAAGAGAAAACTTTCTTTACCCCCTTTTAAGCGCACGGAGGAGATTTGACATAGTTAAAGTTAATATGTAGAAGAAGAGCCGAATTCTAAAATTAAGCTATTTTGCCGCCAAGCAGCACTACTGTGTTTAGTTTGAAGGGTATGGTTACGGTGAGATTACAGGCATCTTTACATATACAGGGTCTACACCTGTATGCCTAAAGTTGCTGTTTGTCCGAGGATAACTTTCGAAGCGTTTATTGCATCATGAAATTTGATATATAGGTAGGTAGTATCGGCACAATCCTGGTGTGACTAAATGAGTTTAAAATGTGGGGGGGGGCGGAGTATCGGGATATTGGGGTTCAACAGGGGTGAAAAAAATCTAAGTGAGACTGTTAGCTCAAATGGCATGTTTAATGAAAGGCCTTCATTAGTACATTTCGGTACCGTTTTTATTTTCAGTTTAATCCTTATAGTTTTTAAATTATTTTAAATTATTATTAGCCATAATAAAACTGAACTTTGATGAAATTCACAGTGACCGCACAGTGCTGAAATTTGGTATTCGTGTAGCTTTAATGACACAGTTATAGGAAAAAGTCTGAAATCCAAAATAACTGCAATTTCTACCTTAAAAAATTAACCCAATCACATGAACTCCCGTTACCTGTAATTTTAACATTGTAACATGTGTTAACAATTGTTAATAAATTGTAACATTTTTGACAGATTTGGAGCAATTTCAATCTATTATCTAAATAATCCGATATGTTATAGTAGGCTTTTTTATAAAGATTTTGTTTAACTACGTTTTTAAATTTGTTAATTATTGTAAATTTTTGAACATCAGATAGACAGACCGACAGTCATACATAGGCGTCAAACATATAGCACCTCTCTTTTTGCGTCGTGGGTAAATAAAACCGTGAGAAGCGATTACTCAAACTGCTGTAACCGACACCCTGTAAGTGCCGTAACACCTCTTTGAGCCGCCGACACCAACAAGGCGGTGTCCAGTTACTGCTTTTAACTAGTTAACTGAAACTAGCGACTACCCGCGGCATCAATCGCATGGTGTCCATCAAGTTCAAAGTCTCACCATGGAATTTGATGGTTTCAACTATGCCAAAAAACTGTGCTGTAAACTACTAGTGGTTTACCCCGAACTGAGATCTCGCGAGTCTCCTATAAAACAATAAAACATTATTTGTAATCTTTGACTATCAAAATAGTGCCACAAAATTCATAACCAACTAACTTTACCTAAAGTTTTATTCAAAATACATTGTGGTGTTACTTTTTTACGGATAGAAATTGCAGTTATTTTGGATTTCAGACTTTTCCCTATAATTGTGTCATTAAATTTGTCTAATAAAATAGTCCCACGAAATGTCATCCAACTTACTTGACCTACATTTCATTCAAATTACAAGTAATGGGAGTTCATGTAAATAGTTTTTTTTTCAGGGGTAGAAATGGCATTTATTCTGGATTTCAGACTTTTCCCTATATTTGTACCACTAAAGTTACACGAATATCAAATTTCAGCATTGTGGCATCACTGGTTTACCATGTGATATTCGTCAAAGTTCAGTTTATTGATCGAGCGAAGCGAGATCTCTAAATCAACTTGGGCAAATCGGCGTTGTATGTATGTTTGTATGTATGACGTCCTCCTCTCTCCTTATTATTGTTATGCCCAATAGGGTCCATAATGAACATGTACCTACCTATTATTACATTGTGGAATACAATAAACGATTGAGTATGTATGTATGTTTGTTTGTCCCAGGATAACTTTCGAAGCGTTTATCTGATCATCGTTATATTTGGTACGTGGTATTTTTGTAAAATATCAAAACAATCAAAAACATCAAAAAAATTTAAAAAATATCATTATTATTTAGTACCTTCGTATCGCCCGCGGCTCTGCTCATCTGTATAAGCATAAACTCTTTGAAGTCATATCGTGACCTTTCTTTTGAACGGAATATCAAAAGAAAAGTATTTGTTTGAAGCAATTTACAAGGGAGAATAATTTTCGTTAATTAACACATAGGGCGGCTTTGTCCTCACATCATCAGAAATCTACACACCCTCGCTTAGCGTCCTCGCTCGCATTCGCTCGCCCGTACGCCAAAATATCTCAGGTATATAATAGATCGCTTACAGCCCTTGTAGTTATAACAATGTTTTGGTATTTTCCTCTCAATATTGACAAGTGCTCGGGTCTTTGTACCGGCACTATGGCTATAAAAAATACACCTTGAAGTAAATCAACCTGACTCGCGGTCGAGCCATCTGTCATACCAAGGCATATGGCAACTTTACGGCCCTACGATTTGTTTATATCACTCTCTCATTCGCTCTTAGGCTAATTAGTGGTGGCGTCTCGCTCTCTTGCAGTTTTCCTTCAAGGTAAGGGGTAATTGAAATTGAATACTACATGCGGGTTAAAGTGAAAGGACTTGTCTTGCCATAGAGTAGGGACCTTAGAAATGAGCAGTTTATAATGATCAAAAATACATGTACCTACCTTTTTGACCTGAAAGATAATAATATTATTTATTTGTAACACATAAAAGTATACTACTCAAAACAAAATAAGGGCCACCTGAGTATTTTTGTTTTGAGAGAATTTTTTGCTGACCTTCGTTGCGAGAATTATTTTTTATGAATGCCACTCTGTTCTCAAGTGTTGAGTAAACGATAACAGTGAATCACTAGGGATATTGGTGTTGACGGTATGTTGATGTCTCAGATATTATGAAGTGGGTAGAGTTTTGCTTATTTTGTCATTTGATTTAAGATTAGTTTAACACAAGTCTACTGACCGCTACGGTTGTTTTCGGAAGTTTAACGTGTAATTTGATTATTTAACCGTAAAATGACAAGAATTCGACGCCATATGGACAATGCTTCTGCTACCAGAGCCGTGAGGATGATAGAGGCTGGTCAGTCGCAACGTTCCGTGGCTTTACAGCTAGGGTATTCGCGAAGGGCTATTCAAAACCTTTGGAACCGGTATCAGGAGACCGGGACTGTATCCCGGCGTCGTGGCTCTGGAAGAAATCGTGCTACCACCGCCCAGGAAGACCGGTACGTGCGATTTACTGCGTGACGTGATCGTACTGTGACAGCGCGCGCATTACAAAACCGATTACGCCGGACTACTGGTACCCTTGTCAGCGACCAGATCCAATTAGGAATCGTTTGCACGAAGACCAGCAACGTTCACGAAGGCCTGTTACCCGCACTAAACTGACCGGGACTCATCGTGCAAATCGATTAAGGTTTGCACGCCAACATCTTGAATGGGGCATGGAGGAATGGCGTAAGGTAGTTTCACGGATGAGTGTAAGGTGAAGTTTTCTAGTGACGATCGACGTATGCGAGTGTGGAGAAGAAGCGGAGAAAGATTTTCAGATTCTTGCATTCACGAACGTGACTGGTATGGTGGTCCCAATGTCATGGTCTGGGGCGGGATCAGCTTACAAGGTAAAACTAACCTTGTTTTTCTGAATGAGGGCACTGTGACATCTCAGAGTTACATTGAACGGGTTGTCAGGCCATATGTCATCCCATTTTCACAACGAGCGGTGGTCGGTTTTACCCTGATGCAGGATAATGCACGACCGCACACAGCCCGGGCGACAACCTCTGTCCTGGAGGAAGCCAATATTCAGGTTTTGGCATGGCCTGCGAAAAGGCCTGACCTGAATCCAATTGAACACCTTTGGGACCAATTAAAACGCCGAGTCCGGGCAGCTGAAGAGGATGTGCACAACCAGCAACTGTTGATTGAATTGTTGAAAAGGTGCTGGGAGGAGATCCCAGAAGAAAACATCCGCCATCTTATTGAGAGCATGCCATCGAGGCTACAAGAATGTGTTTCAAAAAGGGGAGGACATACCCGTTATTAAACACCTCAAAATTAAACAACTCAGCTGTGCGTTTAGTCTACAGTTTAATGTTATTGTTAGGTGTAAACAGCCATAAAAAGTGATAAAAATAAAAAACAACCTAAGATTAAGTATTTTTGGTCTAATTGCATTAAGATTCATTAAGTTTAATAAGAAAAAACATTGTTTCATTAAATTTAAAACGATCAGAGCAAAAAATCCTATCAAAAAAAAAATAATCGGAAAATAAGTGGTGGCCCTTATTTTGTTTTGAGCAGTATAGTTTAAAGTACAGCTTCAATATAAAGAATTATGTGCCAATAGACCCTGCCGCACTATCTTGCTGGCGCTGGTCTTCCGACAGGCTCTTCGTTTGTTCTTTGATCACTGGTTCTTTCTTGATGTCCCATTATTACAGACCTGATGTAGCACTCGTAATGTAGCTTATTTAGAAGTTCATAACACATCAGCTAGATTAAACAACGTTCTGCACTGTGCATTTATTGCATGGATTGGAGATTTGCGGCCAGCTATTCGCTTTTTTCATTAATATACAAACTACAATAACCGGAGATGGTTCCCTATTGTAAGTTACGGTGTCAATTTCAGCAATAATTTAATCAAAACTTGTAAAAATGTATTTCATAATATATGTTACCCATTTGTTTTCATTAGTATAACCAAAAGCATTGCTTATACTAAAAGATTAAAGAAGATTAAAGTGACGAAATTGAATTTGGCTGCGTAAATAAACAGTAGAAATAAACTATGACAGATCTAAGACTAATGAACGGTCAACGTTTGACCATGACCATGACATTACCAGAAACAAATCCGTCACAATTTGTAAAACAAAATAAAACTGACAGTTAATTTAATTATTTACGGCTGACAACTGACAAAACAGCCGACTAGTCTCAGTGAGGACGTAAATAGATGGGCATTGTTTGGCAACGCTTTGACTAATTATTCTTTGATTTTATTCCGCAACTGCACAGAACGATGACCCCTCCACAGGTTAAGTAGTAATTACTACGCTGAACTAGGACCAGGAAAAGACTGCTGTCCACTGAAGCGTATCTTATCTACATAAATACGTAGGTGGCAAATACTTATGATATAAAGATTGTTTAAACTGGGCCCAAACGAGATAATAACCGTTTATGGTCATCATGGCAATGTAAATACTAGTGGTTCGCCCCGATTTGAGATCTCGCGAGTCTCCCAAAACACAAAAAATATATTCTTTTATTTTTTGTGTTTTGGGCGACTGCGACTCTCGCAACGATGCCTACACTTATTTAGTGGCTAAATATGATTTAAGGAGTTGTCATATCATACAAATACATAAAATTTAAACATGTTTAGTCTCTAAATACGTTTAGGGATTGTTGTGCAAGCCGGCCTTAATCTTTGACTAATAAAATAATGCTACGAAATGCGAAACAGCTTAACTTTAACTACTTGACCTACAGTTTCATTCAAATTACAGGTAACGGGAGTTCATGTTATATGGTTACTCTTTTTTTGGGGTAGAAATTGCAGTTATTCTGGATTTCAGACTTTTCCCTATAGTTGTGTCACTGAAGCTACACGCATACCAAATTTCAGCACTGTGGGGTCAATGGTGTACCCTGTAATTGTTTTCAAAATTCAGTTTTTACTATGGCTTTATACTCCAAAACTTAAAGCTTTAAACTAAAAATAAAAACGGGGTCGAAATGATACATAAAGACTTTTTATTAGACGTGCCATTTGACCGGATAGTCCCATTTAGTTTTTTTTTTACCCCTCTTGAACCCCAGTATCTCAACAACCCCTCCACATTTTTAGCTTATTTAGTCAGACCAAAATTGTGCCATCACTACCTATATACCAAATTTCACGATGATCGGATAAACGCTTCGAAAGTTATCCTCGGTCAAACAAACATACATACATACAACGCCGATTTGCCCAAGTTGATTTAGAGATTTCGCTTCGCTTGATCTGTAAATATAGCTGTACATTTCACGCAACGCTATCTAGCCCAGAACTAGAAAAGCTTGTAGGTACTATGGACATTGGGAACCAAACAAGTAAGATTTTTTTTATGTCATTATAATATAGAAACACCTGGACCCGGAACAAATATCTGTAGATCACGCAAACATTTGTTACGCGGCGGGAATCAAACCCGCAACTTCCTGCGTAGCAGCCAGCCGGAGGTCATCGTAATGACGATTCTGTGCAGAGCGCTTCGGTGGAAAGTACGCTTTGGGGTCCACCTTTGTTATGTTGTGGGACCTGCCTTATAGTTAATGTCGGTTAAAATTTTGTAAAATGCCAAGAGCGAATGGTGGATACTTAAATAGGATATCAGGCTATGTTAAAGTTAAGCTGATCATTCACTTAAGTTAAGTGACAATAATGAAACGGTCTTAAGATGATTTAAGTGTTTATTACCTATGTATCCGATTCACACATTGGGTTTGCCATTGATCGAGCGAAGCGAGATCTCTAAATCAACTGGGGCATATCGGCGTTGTATGTATGTTTGTTTGTCCGAGGATAACTTTCGAAGCGTTAATCTGATCATCGTGAAATTTGATAAATAAGTAAGTTGTGATGGCACAATTTTGGTGTGACTAAATGAGTTAAAAATGTTAGGTGGTTGTTGAGATATTGGGGTTCAAGAGGGTTAAAAAAAATTAAAATGAGACTATTAGGTTAAATGAGACGGCAAATAAAAGGTCTTCATTAGTACATTTCGACCCCGTTTTTACTTTTAGTAAAGTTTTTGTAGTTTTTGAGTTATTAGTCATAATAAAAACTAAACTTTGACAAAATTCACAGGGTACACCAGTGACCCTACAGTGCTGTAATTTGGTATGCATGTAGTTTATGTATCACAAATATAGGCAAAAGTCTGAAATCTAGAATAACTGCAATTAGTACACCAAAAATGAGTAACCAATTTACATGAACTCCCGTTACCTGTAGTTTGAATGAAACTGTAGGTCAAGTTAATTGGTTTTTACTTTCGGGGCACTATTTTGATAGTCAAAGATTACGAATATTTTTTTGTTTTAATCGGAGATTCGCGAGATCTCAGTTCAGGGCGAACCACTAGTGTATTATCGAAATATTATGTCTGTTATGTAGTTATACTCATAGCTGATATACTCACTAGCTGACTCGCCCCGCTTCGCACAGATTTTGATCAAAATAAAGCTTTTAGCACTCGAGATACTGACGCTTTTTATCAATAAAAGAATTTTCGAGATCAGGTCTGTAGTTTCTGAGATTAAGCCCTGCAAACTTACAAACAATAAACTTGATGTTATTACGATTATAGCAAGCGTTTAGTGCATGGTAACACCGCAGAGCCCCATTACCTGGGGTCGACAGAGACCCCAGGCTTGCTTTAGTTGGCCGGTCGAGAGTGGAGGCGCAAAAGTTCTATGGGTTGAAGGCCGGGAGAAGCGTTATGTAAAACTACAGCACATCTCTCATAATCTTTTAACCGCCCACACCGACGTTGCTGCCTCATATTCGCAGTGCTAAAATACATATTTCGGAACACTCTGTAAAAAACTAAACAACTCTAATACCGCTTTATACCCCAATATAATAACAATCATTTAACCTTAACACTTAGTTCCATAATTCGTTATGGAATCGGCAAATCGCCATCATATAGGTACGTGTTTTTGTATAATAAACACGTGCTTCGCCGATTATCTCTAAGGTTAGGGTGGTTCACGTATTTCCGGATTTGTCCGGACTTTTCAATTGGCCGAACTTTAAAAATTAAAATTATCAATGGAGACGCCCGCTGGCTAAAAAATCCACGGCTTCTGACATGAAGGATCCATATTATAAATTCTAAAGTAGCTCTGTCGTTAGTAACCTTTTCACGACTGAACGGCGGGCCCGATTTAGATGAAATTTGGTATAAAGATATTTTATAACCTAGATTGAGACTTATGTTACTTTTTATTAAAGAAGAGCGAAGGCGCGGGCGGAAGCTTATTAATAATAAAAATATTTATTTCCTGCCATTTTTTACATTTTATGACGTCCTACTTGTTAAACTAAGTTAAGAAACTTGTATCATTTTCATTGAATCGTACTTCGGAAAAGTATGATTCCATCTAATTATAGAAAACAAATTAAATAACGACATATTGTTATGTTATAGCAAGGATAAACAAGCGACAATCTGAATAGTGTAATTCTCATTTTAATGTGACATTTGATGAGCACATTTTACATTTAGATTATAAATTATTAAAAAGAAAAAATATATATATAAACACAGGAAAAAACACATGATAAAAATTTAGTACATAGATATACATAGGTAGGTACATACAATATGAACTTCCGTGGGGGCATTGGCAGGGCGTTTCTCACAACTCTCTGTTTGGTTGCTTTTTTCTTATTATTATTTGTAGTCCTATGGTGGAAAATAAGCAGACGGTCTATGGCAAGGTTACCGTAGTAGTACCAAAGACAGAAATCAGGCATTGCCAACACTTTAAAAATAAATGCCATGTTTGAAAGTCCCAAATTATTCCTAATCTGACTTTTCTCCATAACCTTTTTATAATGTTCGGCCTTTTGTCCAGACTTTTCTTAACCCTGCCCTATTTAAGGCTCGCATAGATACACATTCGATTCGACGAGCCAATGGGCTCAGTTACCGATTGATTCGCAATAAAGAGAACAATCCAATTGTATCGGAGATTTCACGGAACTCCGGTCATGTCATCAGTGATTACCGTGAAGTTATGCCAAATCTGATCTCGTGGAGAAGCGATTTGAATAGCGGCCGTGACCTGTGAGGCCATTTTTAGGATTCCTTAATCGAACTACGTCAAAGGAACCCTTATAATTTCGCCATGTCCCTCATCCTGTTCAATCGACCATTTACAGCCGTTTTAATACTATTAAAGCTATCTATCTCTGCTTTTGCCTTACTAGCGGTAAGCATAGATAGATATAGATACAGTATAGGGTTCAGCCGCTACTGACAATGTAAGTTTGTGTTAGTAATACGCACAGTCGCATATCCATTATTTCGTAATTATTATTGGTCCCGTGATTTTGAGACCATTTTTCCAAAACTTTTACATTCGATTTTGGTCCCTACGAAAAAACTCACCATTATCTTTACCACATGAGATCTTACTCCCTAATAACTGGACCATCCTAGAATAAACAACTAAATTTCTCCTCTCCTGCCTCGAATGCTCTAGAACTAAAATAGCTAACTGCAATTTCATTCATGAAAATTAGGTTATAATCGCCTATTATAATGAAAAGTTTTTAATACTAACTGGACCCACTGGGCGATGATTAGGTAATTATAGGAGAAGTGTGGTAGCCACCTGTCACATGCTGCGAGCCATATGTGCTGGAAGCTTCCGCCATCAGTGTGTGTCCATTGTTATATGCGATCCGAGTTTAAAGGCCGAAACTAAGGACCGAGTTGCACACGTTTTTTGTGTTGTGCTCACCTTTTCTCGATATACCATTAGTACATTTTGTTATATCCCATTTTATTACTGCATTTATCTTTCAGTTCTATTTAACTTAATTTTTTAAGGTGAAAACTTCATTTCAGACATTTTTTGAGATAGGAAAAAACCATTGAATGCGTGACACTGTTACCGTTGCCGACACCTCTGTATATAAGTATCTCGTAATTGTTCAAGTTTTTACTTGTGTCGGCACTCCCAGAGTGCCACGTTTTAATTTTGTTTCTCTGTTTTTATAATTTATAAAAATGTATCCATGGTGTAGTCTCGCATTTTTTCTGTTTTACTTTTGCTGAACTTGCAGGGCATCTGTGACACAGGTGTTGTATCTAGTGCGGAGCTCAATATCAAACTGTTCATGTATATAATTCTTATTTGAGAAATAAAATATATGTATTTGTTGTATGGTTTTCCAATCATCTTGCGACATTTATTTTCAGATCATTCACTTTTTGTTTACTACGTTTGTGTGAAATCCTCCAACGCTTTTCAACTAACATCCGACGTATTTTCGGGAGTTGTTATCCTCCGGGTCATAATGGTACTTAACGAAAAGAACAGAAATCTCAACGCATTACGTTTTTATGCGTCAAGAATTTGTGTGGTGTTCTATCGCGATTTTAAGTTTCAACTTTGCCCCAGCGAATTGAAAACACTCCACAGTTCCTTACGAGCTCTGAGAATGACTTAGAAATGACTTTTGTGCCAGCCAACATGAAGAAGCTTAATTGGGCGTTATATTTTAAACTGTTTATTTGAATTTTTAAACTATTTTATACTTTATTTTAAAAACTACTTGAAACTATGTTATCGGCTTTTGAATATTACACAATATTGTCCGATTTAACGATAAAGTCGTATAGCAATGGAAATGTTCTAAATTTCGTTGACAAATCTCTTATTAGAATTCTCGGCCTCACGGACTGTACTAATGTTTAATTAATTATCCTTTATTAATATTATGCTTTGAATTGGTCGCTTAGCATAGTCATTAATATCTACTAAGGAACTACTTACCGAAATATACGACACGGAATTTTAGCATTTATCCCGTTGAGATAACGAATAGTTTCTTATAAAGTTTTATATTTGATTTTTGGGTGCGGCTGCTGTGTTTCATCAAAATCAATCATTGATAATATTATCTGTTTCAATCATTTGTTATTATAATTTAAGCTAACCAACTTTGTAAACAGTGTATTCTTGCGATTTATCGATCACTATAATAGTTTGATTTAAAGTATTTTTTTTTGCGACCTAGTAAGGAACAAGCATAAGGCCCACCTGATGTTAAGTGGTTACTATCGCCTATAACAAAGTTCACCTCGTAGGCCACACACAGAGCTTTTAAAAGTTTGTTAGTGTTTAAGTGAGATGTTGTGTTGCGTTTTTTCTTTCTTATACTGAATGGTTTTGAATAAAATATTTCCTTTCTTTCTTTCAAACGTGCCCTACGATGCACTGCCCTGCGTCCATGAACTTGATACATACAGGTGTGACTCATGTGCCTGTAATTTCACCGGCAACCATACCATTCAAACCGAAACACAGCAATGCTGCTCGGCGGCAGAAATAGGTATTGTGGTAGTTCTTCCCCTCGCGAGCCCTTTCATCTACTACTCTTATATCTATCAGTAGCATATAATTAAATTATTCTTTCAGTAGGTAACTGTTATTCCCAAGGATTGCTCAAGTATCAAGTATTCCTCTTTTCAAACCATTAAAATCGCTCTAACCGTAACAATTTTGTTTTATTATCTAACTTGATATAAAAACTGGTCAAGCGCATGTTAAACCACGCACAATGAAGGGCTTTGTAGTCAGTAGAGATGTCTGTATAAATGAATGAATATTATTATGTATTTATTTACAAAAAAAAAGGTTTGCATATAAATATGTAGTTCTATTTCTAGGATACCTAGGGTGTTGAGTCTTGTGATTCTGCACTACAACCTTGTTTATCTACATCAAATACTTTGATACCTTGCTCTAAGTTTAAAAACTTGTGTTTAGATGCAAGGGATCTCTGCTTCGGCTCATATAGGATCACATCACATAGGATGGGCATAACAATGTAGGTATGATTGACTACAGATATTTTCAGTATAAGATAGCCAGACTAAACTTATTACTATTATGAGTACACAATATATTGCTTCTTTAGAAACAAAGAACAAGAATACCAAGTCCTACCAAGTCAGGGTCTGATGATGGGATTCCAAAAAAATCGAGGGCAACCCTCAAATGTTATAGGGACGCAATTCGTAAAACTCAAACTATCTCTGTTTGTTATTACCTCAGAACTCCAATGGGACCACCTGGGCAGGTCCCCTTTAAAACAAAAAAGATTTTTTCTAGCTATGACTTTAACTAAGAACTTGCGTTTTTTAATTTAACGATCCACTATTTAATTATTATTTTTTGAATTTGTGTATTGTATAGAAGTAATCTTAAAACACAAAGCTAATTTTTTAGTTGATTCGCTCCTAAGCTTTAGAGCATTGAGCCTGGCATTCACAACGACCCTAAACATGTTTAAATTTGACGTATTTGTATGATTTGATAATTCCTTAAATCATATTTAACCACTAAATAGGTTTAGGCATCATTGCACAAGTCACCTTAACAGTAAATAGATAGATAGATAATTCTTTATTGTTACACCAAATTACAATAACTTAACCTAAAAAACTTAGACCAATACATGGTGGTACAATGGGCGAACTTATCACGCAAAGCGATCTCTTCTAGGCAACCTTTGGATGGACTGGAATAGTGTTACCATTGACATTTTCAATGATAAATTAGTTAAATTTAAAAAAGATCGAAGCCACTCTTATTAAAGAGAGTGCTTGTATGTAATAATTCTCTAAACATTTCTATTTTATTAATTATTATTTTTTATTTATCTTATTATTTTAGAATATTTCATTTTTGATGTTACATTATTTGTCTACGTAATGTACACATTTCCCTTCAGCTCATGACAACTCTAGAGCAGTTCTGTGTAGACTAACAGAACTGCTCTAGAGTTGTCATGCTGTGATGCAATCTAGGTCTGCAAGTTGATAATTGTATTTTGTATCTGACTGATTGTATTCTGTTTTATATGCCATAATAAATAGTTAAATTAAATTAATCTTTAAATACAATGGCTGGTCGGACAGATAGACAGACGGACATGGCGTAACTATAGGGAATCTTAGTTTAACTACAGAACCCTAAAAAGTTATAATAAGTAGGAAAAGAAAGGTATAAGTCCTAAGGTACAGTTACACATGCTCATTACTAGCATGAAAGCATGCCACTATTGAGCAGTTGCTACTTAGTAGCATGTGTGTCGAAACATTGCTAATAATGAGGATGCTCATTTCGAGTTTGCTCAAAAATCGACAGTCGTGTGACCTGCAGCGCGGGTGGAAGGGAGCGTACTTTTAGCGCGTCTGAACAGGGCCCGTAGCCAAATTACATTCGCCACGAATCTATTCGATTTCTACATACATTTGTTGTCGCTGATTGACGTAGTATTTCTATAGCATGTGTCAAATCCCATACATTTTTGGACTTATCGACTAGCGTCATCGTTAATCGACTGTAACTTGGCTAAGCCTTCAGGTTTGCTTATTGAGCATGCTAGTAAATGATTTTTGTAACCATCAATATCTGCTTCTCGCATTTCTACTAGCAATCGAGTACTTGCTCCAAGTTTTTCTCTTCTACTTAGCCAATCACGAACCCAAATCGTCTTATTCCTTCTCTTTTTCTTTCTTGACAAAAGTCTTTGGACACGTTGTATTGCAACCAAAATGATGGTTTTATTTAGTTCTGTGGAGAGGGCCACTTGGTTTTACTTTTTTCACTACCTGCACTGGAACACTGAATACCAAAGCTTCTAGCCCGCGCTTAAACAGCATGTGTTCAATTGTATGCTTTGAGCACGCTTATTTAAAAGTATATATAATGACATTCTGAACCTTAGTGATGTTAATATTGCTTCCAGCACTCTTGTTAATATTCTTAGAAGAGCAACAATGTACCATCTTAAGACCTATTCCATATAGACAGCGCATATCAAAACCTTGGATTACCCCGGGTCTGCTACGATGTATTCGCCACAGGGATAACATGCACCATAAATACAAAAAGCACCCTAAAGATATGGTTTTTGCCACATCCTACCGGAGATACAGAAACTTTTGCAACAATTTGTACAAAAAAAAAGTATATAAGTATACTATAAGTTAATCTGGTTCCCATAGTACAAGCTCTGCTTAGTTTGGGGCTAGATAGCGCTGTGTGAAATGTCCAGAAATATTTATTATTATTATTATTAATTTGCTCAAAAAACTCAAGATAGCACATGAACGTTCGGAACTTGAAAAAGCTAGTAAAAGCCCTAAGCATACCTGGAAGGTAATAAAGAAGATCACCCATATTTCCCAAAACAAATCATTGCCCTCTGAACTCCTAAAATCCGGTCAAAATCCACAGACTGCAGTAAATGAAATAAATGCGTATTTTTCAAACGTAGGTAAAAGCTTGGCCACTGAGATTGCTGACAACGTGAACATCTCCAGTATATCATGTGACATAAAAACTCAATTTCATCCACGGTCATTTGTGTTACTTGACACCGATGAAAATGAAGTTGAGACGGCCATTCATGGTTTGAGATCCGACTGTGGATGGGATGGCATCTCTACCACGTTATTGAAGTTAGGCAAAGATCTCATAATTCCGCCACTCACTCATATTATAAACCTTAGCTTCGCATCTGGTATTTTTCCCGATGTATTCAAACGATCGGTCATTCTACCAATCCACAAAGGAGGGCCACGGGACGTTGTCTCCAACTATCGCCCTATTTCTATTTTAACTAGTCTCTCTAAAATAATAGAAAAACTTATAAATAAAAGATTAATAAAATACTTAGAACATGAAAATATCCTCTCTGACGTCCAATTCGGTTTTAGAGCAGGGAAATCTACCGAAATGGCTGTATCAGCTTTTACTGAATACGTTGTTGGTACATTAGATAACAAAAAGAAATGTGTTGGTATATTTTTAGATATGGCGAAGGCTTTTGACACCGTCTCCATCCCACTCCTCTTGTCAAAGCTTGAACGACTTGGAATTCGAAGTACGCCACTAAAGTTGTTTGAAAGTTACTTGACCAACAGAATCCAAACCGTTGCAATCGACAATGTGACTAGTTCAGATGAGCTAGTCACTTTCGGGGTGCCACAAGGCAGCATCCTAGGCCCAAGCCTTTTTCTGATTTTTATTAATGAACTTAGTGAATTCGATCCCCAACATGGCAAAGTTTTTACATTTGCCGATGACACAGCTCTGGTCTTCGAAGGTGAGAGCTGGGAACAAGCTCGTGTGAATGCTGAACGAGGACTACACAATGTTATTCTTTGGCTACAGAAAAACTTGCTTACACTTAACTACAGTAAAACAAAATACCTATGCTTTACTATATTAAAAAATAATATTCCAAGTAACAATTCCTTCAAAATTCAGGCTCATACATGTAACTACTTTCAAAATTATTTATGTAACTGTAATCATGTGTCGTCAATAAAATATTTAGGAGTTATTGTAGATAATCAGCTATCCTGGATGCCCCAAATAAACTCAGTCGCAGCTCGTTTTCGAAAACTAGTCTGGATATTCAGGAATCTCCGCAACGTTGCCACAAAAGATCTACTTAAAACAGTATATTACTCACTCTGCCAGTCAGTCCTTAGTTACTGCATACCTGTTTGGGGAGGAGCATGCAAAACCATGATTATTAAAGTAGAGAGGGCTCAGCGCTCGGTGCTAAAAGTTATGTACTCCAAACCTTTTAGATACCCAACAGAATCATTATTTACTGAATGCCAGTTACTTTCAACACGCCAGTTATTTATTTTACAAGCAGTTTTAGCCCATCACAAGAAGAATACTTTTATCACTGATCCAATTAACCAAGTTCGCAGTAATAAGAGAGTATGTCATGTTCCACGTTGTAATACCACTTTTGCTAGACGACATACATACTTCCTAGGAGCCTATCTTTACAATAAAATAAATACTAGTTTACAGTACTACCCAATGCCTAGCTACAAATGCAAATTTATGGTCAAAAGTTGGTTGCTAGGTTTGAACTACCTTGAAACTGAGAGTCTGTTAATCATACTATCATAAGTTATGTATGATAAGTTAACACACAACATACTCACCCATTTATACGTACACACAAACTGACACCGTTATATACACTCACACCACACACTTTCTCTCAAACACTCTCACCCACATCCTTTCACACACATACACTCACCATATATATATATATATATATCCTCGCATGCATATTGACACACACTCGCGCACTCAAACACACACACACACACATTCAAATCTCACAACCAACATATTCCCACACTCACACATACATTCACTGATCATTCCATTATGAACCATAGTCCGGAGGGAGGTATAGGTATGCCATCATACAGGTCAATCCTAGTTTGGGTACCTGTGTTTTCCATCCTGAATTGTAGTATACCTAGTAAACCATTGTAATTTTTGTTTGTGAAATTTTGAAGTTTGTTGTTGAATAAATAATTAATTCAATTAAAAAAAAAATATCTGAAAAAGCATGCTAAACAAAAGCAAATGTGTCAGTTTGAAGAACCCGCTCGTTGCTCGCATGCTAATAAGTATGACATTTTATGAACATGTGTAACTGTACCCTTAGTTCGGTCAATAAGTTTACAGGATAGTTGATTTGCGAATCGAATGTATCAGCATTTTTTACGCAGGTCAGTCATTGATAATGCAAAGTTCGTTTCATCAATGTCAGTTAGATCACGAGCAGCGAAAGAAATAATTTTTGGGGTTCCACACTATAATATTTAGAAGCTCATGGACAAAATTGTACCTGGAAGCCGCGATTTTTATTTTTTGGTACTTCTGTTGCGCAGAGACATACAATGTTTCCGAAGATGTCAAGTATAGAGCGAAGTGGAGGAAAAACTACAGAATGGCTGGCCTGTGTGGCCAATCTTTTTGCATGAACATTTGTGGATGAACAGCCAGGAAAAGAGGCACTTCTTTTATCTTTCTTTATCGATCACTATAATAGTTTGATTTAAAGTATTTTTTTTTGCGACCTAGTAAGGAACAAGCATAAGGCCCACCTGATGTTAAGTGGTTACTATCGCCTATAACAAAGTTCACCTCGTAGGCCACACACAGAGCTTTTAAAAGTTTGTTAGTGTTTAAGTGAGATGTTGTGTTGCGTTTTTTCTTTCTTATACTGAATGGTTTTGAATAAAATATTTCCTTTCTTTCTTTCAAACGTGCCCTACGATGCACTGCCCTGCGTCCATGAACTTGATACATACAGGTGTGACTCATGTGCCTGTAATTTCACCGGCAACCATACCATTCAAACCGAAACACAGCAATGCTGCTCGGCGGCAGAAATAGGTATTGTGGTAGTTCTTCCCCTCGCGAGCCCTTTCATCTACTACTCTTATATCTATCAGTAGCATATAATTAAATTATTCTTTCAGTAGGTAACTGTTATTCCCAAGGATTGCTCAAGTATCAAGTATTCCTCTTTTCAAACCATTAAAATCGCTCTAACCGTAACAATTTTGTTTTATTATCTAACTTGATATAAAAACTGGTCAAGCGCATGTTAAACCACGCACAATGAAGGGCTTTGTAGTCAGTAGAGATGTCTGTATAAATGAATGAATATTATTATGTATTTATTTACAAAAAAAAAGGTTTGCATATAAATATGTAGTTCTATTTCTAGGATACCTAGGGTGTTGAGTCTTGTGATTCTGCACTACAACCTTGTTTATCTACATCAAATACTTTGATACCTTGCTCTAAGTTTAAAAACTTGTGTTTAGATGCATGGGATCTCTGCTTCGGCTCATATAGGATCACATCACATAGGATGGGCATAACAATGTAGGTATGATTGACTACAGATATTTTCAGTATAAGATAGCCAGACTAAACTTATTACTATTATGAGTACACAATATATTGCTTCTTTAGAAACAAAGAACAAGAATACCAAGTCCTACCAAGTCAGGGTCTGATGATGGGATTCCAAAAAAATCGAGGGCAACCCTCAAATGTTATAGGGACGCAATTCGTAAAACTCAAACTATCTCTGTTTGTTATTACCTCAGAACTCCAATGGGACCACCTGGGCAGGTCCCCTTTAAAACAAAAAAGATTTTTTCTAGCTATGACTTTAACTAAGAACTTGCGTTTTTTAATTTAACGATCCACTATTTAATTATTATTTTTTGAATTTGTGTATTGTATAGAAGTAATCTTAAAACACAAAGCTAATTTTTTAGTTGATTCGCTCCTAAGCTTTAGAGCATTGAGCCTGGCATTCACAACGACCCTAAACATGTTTAAATTTGACGTATTTGTATGATTTGATAATTCCTTAAATCATATTTAACCACTAAATAGGTTTAGGCATCATTGCACAAGTCACCTTAACAGTAAATAGATAGATAGATAATTCTTTATTGTTACACCAAATTACAATAACTTAACCTAAAAAACTTAGACCAATACATGGTGGTACAATGGGCGAACTTATCACGCAAAGCGATCTCTTCTAGGCAACCTTTGGATGGACTGGAATAGTGTTACCATTGACATTTTCAATGATAAATTAGTTAAATTTAAAAAAGATCGAAGCCACTCTTATTAAAGAGAGTGCTTGTATGTAATAATTCTCTAAACATTTCTATTTTATTAATTATTATTTTTTATTTATCTTATTATTTTAGAATATTTCATTTTTGATGTTACATTATTTGTCTACGTAATGTACACATTTCCCTTCAGCTCATGACAACTCTAGAGCAGTTCTGTGTAGACTAACAGAACTGCTCTAGAGTTGTCATGCTGTGATGCAATCTAGGTCTGCAAGTTGATAATTGTATTTTGTATCTGACTGATTGTATTCTGTTTTATATGCCATAATAAATAGTTAAATTAAATTAATCTTTAAATACAATGGCTGGTCGGACAGATAGACAGACGGACATGGCGTAACTATAGGGAATCTTAGTTTAACTACAGAACCCTAAAAAGTTATAATAAGTAGGAAAAGAAAGGTATAAGTCCTAAGGTACAGTTACACATGCTCATTACTAGCATGAAAGCATGCCACTATTGAGCAGTTGCTACTTAGTAGCATGTGTGTCGAAACATTGCTAATAATGAGGATGCTCATTTCGAGTTTGCTCAAAAATCGACAGTCGTGTGACCTGCAGCGCGGGTGGAAGGGAGCGTACTTTTAGCGCGTCTGAACAGGGCCCGTAGCCAAATTACATTCGCCACGAATCTATTCGATTTCTACATACATTTGTTGTCGCTGATTGACGTAGTATTTCTATAGCATGTGTCAAATCCCATACATTTTTGGACTTATCGACTAGCGTCATCGTTAATCGACTGTAACTTGGCTAAGCCTTCAGGTTTGCTTATTGAGCATGCTAGTAAATGATTTTTGTAACCATCAATATCTGCTTCTCGCATTTCTACTAGCAATCGAGTACTTGCTCCAAGTTTTTCTCTTCTACTTAGCCAATCACGAACCCAAATCGTCTTATTCCTTCTCTTTTTCTTTCTTGACAAAAGTCTTTGGACACGTTGTATTGCAACCAAAATGATGGTTTTATTTAGTTCTGTGGAGAGGGCCACTTGGTTTTACTTTTTTCACTACCTGCACTGGAACACTGAATACCAAAGCTTCTAGCCCGCGCTTAAACAGCATGTGTTCAATTGTATGCTTTGAGCACGCTTATTTAAAAGTATATATAATGACATTCTGAACCTTAGTGATGTTAATATTGCTTCCAGCACTCTTGTTAATATTCTTAGAAGAGCAACAATGTACCATCTTAAGACCTATTCCATATAGACAGCGCATATCAAAACCTTGGATTACCCCGGGTCTGCTACGATGTATTCGCCACAGGGATAACATGCACCATAAATACAAAAAGCACCCTAAAGATATGGTTTTTGCCACATCCTACCGGAGATACAGAAACTTTTGCAACAATTTGTACAAAAAAAAAGTATATAAGTATACTATAAGTTAATCTGGTTCCCATAGTACAAGCTCTGCTTAGTTTGGGGCTAGATAGCGCTGTGTGAAATGTCCAGAAATATTTATTATTATTATTATTAATTTGCTCAAAAAACTCAAGATAGCACATGAACGTTCGGAACTTGAAAAAGCTAGTAAAAGCCCTAAGCATACCTGGAAGGTAATAAAGAAGATCACCCATATTTCCCAAAACAAATCATTGCCCTCTGAACTCCTAAAATCCGGTCAAAATCCACAGACTGCAGTAAATGAAATAAATGCGTATTTTTCAAACGTAGGTAAAAGCTTGGCCACTGAGATTGCTGACAACGTGAACATCTCCAGTATATCATGTGACATAAAAACTCAATTTCATCCACGGTCATTTGTGTTACTTGACACCGATGAAAATGAAGTTGAGACGGCCATTCATGGTTTGAGATCCGACTGTGGATGGGATGGCATCTCTACCACGTTATTGAAGTTAGGCAAAGATCTCATAATTCCGCCACTCACTCATATTATAAACCTTAGCTTCGCATCTGGTATTTTTCCCGATGTATTCAAACGATCGGTCATTCTACCAATCCACAAAGGAGGGCCACGGGACGTTGTCTCCAACTATCGCCCTATTTCTATTTTAACTAGTCTCTCTAAAATAATAGAAAAACTTATAAATAAAAGATTAATAAAATACTTAGAACATGAAAATATCCTCTCTGACGTCCAATTCGGTTTTAGAGCAGGGAAATCTACCGAAATGGCTGTATCAGCTTTTACTGAATACGTTGTTGGTACATTAGATAACAAAAAGAAATGTGTTGGTATATTTTTAGATATGGCGAAGGCTTTTGACACCGTCTCCATCCCACTCCTCTTGTCAAAGCTTGAACGACTTGGAATTCGAAGTACGCCACTAAAGTTGTTTGAAAGTTACTTGACCAACAGAATCCAAACCGTTGCAATCGACAATGTGACTAGTTCAGATGAGCTAGTCACTTTCGGGGTGCCACAAGGCAGCATCCTAGGCCCAAGCCTTTTTCTGATTTTTATTAATGAACTTAGTGAATTCGATCCCCAACATGGCAAAGTTTTTACATTTGCCGATGACACAGCTCTGGTCTTCGAAGGTGAGAGCTGGGAACAAGCTCGTGTGAATGCTGAACGAGGACTACACAATGTTATTCTTTGGCTACAGAAAAACTTGCTTACACTTAACTACAGTAAAACAAAATACCTATGCTTTACTATATTAAAAAATAATATTCCAAGTAACAATTCCTTCAAAATTCAGGCTCATACATGTAACTACTTTCAAAATTATTTATGTAACTGTAATCATGTGTCGTCAATAAAATATTTAGGAGTTATTGTAGATAATCAGCTATCCTGGATGCCCCAAATAAACTCAGTCGCAGCTCGTTTTCGAAAACTAGTCTGGATATTCAGGAATCTCCGCAACGTTGCCACAAAAGATCTACTTAAAACAGTATATTACTCACTCTGCCAGTCAGTCCTTAGTTACTGCATACCTGTTTGGGGAGGAGCATGCAAAACCATGATTATTAAAGTAGAGAGGGCTCAGCGCTCGGTGCTAAAAGTTATGTACTCCAAACCTTTTAGATACCCAACAGAATCATTATTTACTGAATGCCAGTTACTTTCAACACGCCAGTTATTTATTTTACAAGCAGTTTTAGCCCATCACAAGAAGAATACTTTTATCACTGATCCAATTAACCAAGTTCGCAGTAATAAGAGAGTATGTCATGTTCCACGTTGTAATACCACTTTTGCTAGACGACATACATACTTCCTAGGAGCCTATCTTTACAATAAAATAAATACTAGTTTACAGTACTACCCAATGCCTAGCTACAAATGCAAATTTATGGTCAAAAGTTGGTTGCTAGGTTTGAACTACCTTGAAACTGAGAGTCTGTTAATCATACTATCATAAGTTATGTATGATAAGTTAACACACAACATACTCACCCATTTATACGTACACACAAACTGACACCGTTATATACACTCACACCACACACTTTCTCTCAAACACTCTCACCCACATCCTTTCACACACATACACTCACCATATATATATATATATATCCTCGCATGCATATTGACACACACTCGCGCACTCAAACACACACACACACACATTCAAATCTCACAACCAACATATTCCCACACTCACACATACATTCACTGATCATTCCATTATGAACCATAGTCCGGAGGGAGGTATAGGTATGCCATCATACAGGTCAATCCTAGTTTGGGTACCTGTGTTTTCCATCCTGAATTGTAGTATACCTAGTAAACCATTGTAATTTTTGTTTGTGAAATTTTGAAGTTTGTTGTTGAATAAATAATTAATTCAATTAAAAAAAAAATATCTGAAAAAGCATGCTAAACAAAAGCAAATGTGTCAGTTTGAAGAACCCGCTCGTTGCTCGCATGCTAATAAGTATGACATTTTATGAACATGTGTAACTGTACCCTTAGTTCGGTCAATAAGTTTACAGGATAGTTGATTTGCGAATCGAATGTATCTGCATTTTTTACGCAGGTCAGTCATTGATAATGCAAAGTTCGTTTCATCAATGTCAGTTAGATCACGAGCAGCGAAAGAAATAATTTTTGGGGTTCCACACTATAATATTTAGAAGCTCATGGACAAAATTGTACCTGGAAGCCGCGATTTTTATTTTTTGGTACTTCTGTTGCGCAGAGACATACAATGTTTCCGAAGATGTCAAGTATAGAGCGAAGTGGAGGAAAAACTACAGAATGGCTGGCCTGTGTGGCCAATCTTTTTGCATGAACATTTGTGGATGAACAGCCAGGAAAAGAGGCACTTCTTTTACTGTCTGTCGATTCTTTTGACACCCCATTTATCTAAACCCATCCAGTAGTTTGAGTGGTAATCTAATCTATCTAACCAATGATATTAATATATTTTGTCATTTGATTTCTTTTATTCAATGCGATAATGGGTACAATTACATAGCAGCAGATGATAAACATAAAAAATCAATTAATAATAATCAATAAATTTTGTTATATTTGTATATTTATATGTTAATGGTGTTCAATAAAGATATTATTTATCTATCTAATCCTACCCTACTTCCATTCATCTCGGTCTAGGGCTTCTGTCGACCAGTTCGCACTGTGTGCGTCAAGTTCGTCCCGCCATCTGCGCCTGGACCGGCCACGCGGTCTTCCGCCTTGTGGGATCCACTCGGTGGTTATCCTAGCCCACAAGTCATCGCTGTAAGTTTGGGTGCTACGTAGTAATATAGAGTATTATATTTAAAGACAGACGCAAAAAAGTTTGGACAAAATTAAAACAGAAAGTAAAGCACAAGTCCGATCATGTCTGGAGTACTGTTCTCACCACTGGGACGGATCAGCGAAGTACCAGTTAGAGGCTCTAGATTCAATTGAGAGAAGAGCCAAGAAGCTCATTTGCAATGACGAGTTAGCAAATGCAAGGCTCCACAGCCTCGAGCATCGTCGAAAGGTTGCAAGTCTCTCGGTTTTTTATCGGATACATTTCGGAGAGTGTGCTGCGGAGCTTTTCAACCTGATCCCACCATCCCCATTCTATGATCGGACAACCAGACGCTCCGCGATGCGCCACCGCTACATGGTACATGGTTTCCGGATAAACAACCTAGGGATCTTCAAGTCATGAGTGAATAGGTTTCTTCTAGGTAAGCGTGTACCATTGCACGTGCATCATCGCTTACCATCAGGCGAGATAGTGGTCAAACGCTAGCCTATAATTTATAAAAAAGAAAGAAAGAATAGTCTTTCTGCTCATAATTTTTTAGTCTTATAGTACTCTTACATAGTGAATATTGACCTGACCGCTGATAGAGGAATTTGGATGAGGAATACATGTTGTGCTGACCCGGGAAAAAGGGCAGGAAGAAGATAGTACTCTTACATAGTCTTTATAGTACCTACCTTCTTTTATAGTATCTACATTTCATACTCTCTACCTATGTAGTATAAAGCTTTGTTACACAAATGAAGATAAAGTTGTACTTTAGAATTTTTTCTTATCATCTAAAATGGGAGCGAAAGTTTGTTTAAAAATCTCTACACCCAGAAACTCCAGACTTTTATGGTACGGAACCTTTCGACCACGAATTCCTCTCGTCCGAATCTTTATTTCACGTCGACAGCATAAACTCGTTCAAAACATCCGCTAACATCGATCTATCCATCACGAAAAGAATCATAAAAAATCGCACGTGCGTTTCCACTAGCGGTTTGCATTCCTGTACACACCCATCAACTTTTTGCCGACAAAATAAATGTAAGTAGATGTCATAACTTATTAGCAAACCACTCAGCCATATCTCTAAAGGTGCTTCTAAACGAGCAACGGTTTCACGGCAGTGTGTTGCCGGCAATTATTGTCGGTAATATGTTCGTAATGCTCGTCAACATTGACATATTTTCCGGTTACTATGACCATTATAATGTCGATAAAATGGAATGTTAAATCGTGACAAACGTTCGATGGCAATTTATTGCTTCCATTAATTCAGCCACATTTTACACAGCATTTTGTCACACTATCACACACTTAATATTGTGAATGCGAATGTTTGGATGTTTGTTTGTTATCAATGACGTCGTAACGGCTGAACTGTTTTCGATATAATTTGGTATATAGATAGAATATGACCTGGATTAAAACATAGGCTACTTTTTGGCAGACCACGCGTGCGAAGCCGCGGGCGGAAGCTGCTGACAATAACATGAGCATGTGATGCCGGACAGTGGCGTGAAAAGATTACTCGTTTAAGAGTACCTTAAGTTTGGTCTATGGCAAACATAACGCTGTTTTACTTTGAGAATGTAGAGTTTACCGATACCATGTAACGGCATTTTTTATACGTCCTGGAGATGGAAGAATCATATGACCCACCAGATGTTAAGTGGTAATCATCGCCTATAACAAAATGTTACCTTATAGGTCTCGAGACGTGCCCTACGATGCACTGCCCTTCTTCCATCTTAAAGCATATATGTGTAAAACCTCATATGCCTGTAATGTCGGCAGCCATAGCCATCAAACAAAAAAACAGCAATGCTGCTTGGCGGCAGGAATAGGTATGATGGTAGTACTTTTAACAATAGCTGTTGAATGTTCGTTCACGATGGGCAGTTGGTATCTTTTAATAAATCTATTTAGGAAATAAAGTAACGACATATCCACCATCACGTCTTCGTCAGGTGGCTGACAGACTGACAGACCATCTATTATCCCCTACGTTGTTGAAATACCACGGGTGACAATAAATAAACTAACCATTACAAACCTTACTACTTTGTAATAAGTAACCCGGTATTTTTTTTTGTCTGAATCGGTAGGCTTTGGAGTCATTGACCGAGCTTTTTCTAGTTTGGTTTTTTGTTCCGAATTTGTTTTTGTATCAACTTGTAGATGTAACCTATGTGTACGAGTATTAATTATTATAATCATTTTGAAGTGTAATTTTAGTTTGTAGGTATTATTTTATTATCTGTTTTCGTTTAAAATTAAATCAATCTTGATTATTCAATTAGTAGAACTAATATTAGAACAGAATAGAAAACACTTTATTGTAAATCACATTAAAATAATATTAATTGCACTTACGTACGCACTTAAGAAGTTATATTTCTTTGGCGTAACAGAACAAAATTAACTAAGGATTTCATTCCGTATGCCACAACTCTTTGTTTGTAGGTAACTTCATTATGTCGCTTTTTGGCTGTCGGTGTCCGCGCGCATGAGACAGTTATCAACTAACTTCATCATGTCGCTTTTTGGCTGTCAGTGTGCGCGCGCATGAGACAGTTATCAGCTAACTTCATTATGTCGCTTTTTAGTTGTCAGTGTTCGCGCGCATCGTAAAAATTTTACCGTCATATTGTTTTCCAAACGCCAAAAGTATCACTTCAAAAATAATAATAATACAATTAGGTAATATAAATTTAAATATTGGTTAGTGTAGTCGATAGTTGGGACCTGAAAAGAACCGTTTTGCGATGGAGACATCTTGGGGTAAGAATTAGCCAGACTAGCTGTTTCCTAGTGGCTTCACAAATCGGCGACGCAATCAAATGTGGTGCCCAGCTCCAAACAATGGCAACCTGCATGCCCATCCTGCTCTACCACCTGCACGATGGGGGAATTAATGACCAGCTCTGACGCTGCCGACGTGGCGACGTACTGCTCAAAATGGCTACAGTTTTGAGTCATCGACACGAGAGAAGAAAGAATGTGAATATTTTCTGTTGACACTTCTTTGTTAGTAGTTTTTACCTTGTATTTCGCAAAAATAATTAAATGAAAAAAATAAATACTTAATATTATCGCGAAGCACAATTGGCGGCAGACTTATCGCTATATGCGAATGACAACCTTTGGATAGACTGGATTTAAAGTATAATATGTATGACAAAAAAAACCTATACATCACAAAAAATGTACACACTTAAAGTTAAAAAAATATTATGCCGAGTTATTATATATTTTATGAATTAAAGTGTGCAATTTTATTGATTTGCCGACAATAATAAGACGCGACTAATTCGGTACGCATATGTTTAGACATTTGTATGGTTCAGGGGCCAATTCACGTAATACAATTTTAAAAACATAAAGAAGTTTACCCAAACGAGATTGGATTGTGGATTGAATATATTTTGGCATTCTGCTCCACTTATATTGCAATATTTATGATATTAGTTTGATATAAATAAAGTGTATAATCGCATGTCAGTCAACTCATATCATTGTATTGTCATTACGTGAATACCGTTTATAACATTTTACATAACGAGACTAGATCGAAGCTTGAATTTTATTATTTCACGTTGCGTGAATTTGGTCTTCTGTTATCTAGTGAATGTGCACATTGTGCACTGATTGTTTGTATATGAATCGAAATATTATAGCATCTTGATCGTTTGTGCCGCACTTAATGAGTATTGTGAACTTTATAAAGTGTAGGGCTCCCAGATTAAAAAATCTCAATTCTGGAGTAAGTTCCTGACATTTGATGAAAATTCCTGACATTCTTGTAAATATAATATAACATTAATGTCGTTAGCATCGTGCATTTCAATGAACGAAGCAAATTCTAGAATTTTTACGCGCGCGCAAACCCTGTGAACTTCTGGGAGCAATAAATATCAGTAATTGATCGAGCGAAGCGAGATCTCCAAATCAACATGGGCAAATCGGCGTTGTATGTATGTATGTATGTTTGTTTCTTTGTCCGAGGATAACTACTTCAATGAGCTAAAAATATGGGGGGGGGGGGGTTGAGATATTGGGGTTCAAGAGGGGTAAAAAAAATGAAAATGAGACTATTAGGTCAAATGGGACGTTTTCATTCGGACATTTGAACCCCGTTTTTGTTTTTAGTTTAATTTATGTGGTTTTTGAGTTATTAGCCATAATAAAAACAAAACTTTGACAAAATTCACAAGGTACACCAGGGACCCCACAATGCTGAAATTTGGTATTCGTGTAGCTTTAGTGACACAAATATAGGCAAAAGTCTGAAATCTAAAATAACTGCCATTTGTACCCCAAAAAAATATAACCAATTAACAATAACCCCTGTTACATCTAATTTGAATGAAACTGTAGGTCATGTAGGTTGGTTATCCATTTCGTGGCACCAATTTATTAGTCAAAGATTAAAGCCGGTATGTACAAAGATCACATAACGTATTTAGCGACTAAACATGTTTAAATTTGAAGTTTTTGTATGATTTGACAACTCCTTAAATCATATTTAGCCACTAGGCATCGTTGTGCAAGTCGCCCTAAGAATAATATTTATTTTGGGAGATTCGCGAGATCTCAGTTCGGGGCGAACCACTAGTTATTAAAATGGCAAATACCATAAGTAATGGTGATTGTTAATCTATTTGTAATAAAAATATTTGGTTTGTTTTATGTTTTTTACCTTGTTACTTACTTAAATTCAAGAAATTCCGGACGGTTTAGAATTTCCCCCGTATTCCGGACAAAGACCTATATTACCGGAAATGTCCGGAAAATTCCGGATGTATGGCAACCCTAATAAAGTGGGACTTTTTTATATTTACCATGCAGGAAAAAAATCTCGTATTAGTGACACAGACGCAAGTGAATGTGCATTCCACGTTCCGAGAATGCGTATTTATTCGATGTCCTTTCACTTCCAACTTATGGTCCTTAATTGACGATTAAATTTCACGGCGGCGCTCTGCCCCGAAACATTCCAGCAGATTGTCCATTCCACAGAGGAGCATTCCAGAGATAACACTCGTTTTACCTAAAATCTTTGTACCTGGTATATCATTATCATAAGACCATAGGACGTCCTATTAACAGGCCTCCATCAGGTTGTCGGGAGTCGTAAGGTACAGACCGCGTAAGATCGATCGGTCGCTATGGAAATCTAAATGGTGTATGAAAAAGATATAAAAAATTAAAAGGGTAGGACATTTCACACAGCGCTACCTAGCCCCAAACTAATCAAACAAATCAAATCTATCAAACCCCAAAACCCGGAACAAATATCTAGAGAATGAACAAACATTGGTTCCGCGGCGGGAATCGAACCCGCATCTTCCTACAGTCGGTTACTGGCCCACTGCGCCATGGAGGTCGTCAATATAGCTCTATAAACATAAAAATAAATAATTGTTTGTATTAAAAAAATATATACCTGAGTATTGTATCAGTTATCTGGTTCCCATAATAAAAGCTTGACTTAGTTTGGGGCTGGATAGCGCTGTTTGAAATATTCAGCAATATATACTCATTTATCTGCTAGACCAGGGTTTCTCAAACTTTCGGCTCCACGAACCCCTGTTAAAGTTTCCAGGTAACAGCGAACCCCTTAACTAACTAATTAAATCTCCCATCCTCCCCAAAGAAAATAATAAAATTGACTGTTGAAGAAAATAAGGTTTTTATTTCAATAAAAGGTAACAAACAAATAAAGTTCAAAAAGAAATATCTTTTTAATATTAATGTGATGAGTGTGCTTGTTTCTTGTCGCAAATGGAGTCAATTTTAGGAATAATTTTGGACAATTTTAACCTTAATTCTGAATTGGTATCCAGTCGAGAGAGAGTCGAGAGTCGCGCCACCATGTGTGCCGCACGTGCCTGCCAGTCATCAAGCCACCATTACGTAAATCTTGTCGCGAACCCCCTGCCGTCGAATGGCGAACCCTTAAGGGTTCGCGTTCCCTACTTTGACAAACCCTGTGCTAGCCTGATGTTTCCAAAAAAATATTGGAAAAGGTCAAAAAGCCGGACTGGAGGCATCATTTGTAAATTAACAATATTCTCAGAATTCCAAAGTTCAAAATCCCAATAATGGGTGTAAGCAAAGGTCACAGTATAATTAGATGGTGTTCTGTTACTTTAGATAATTAGTAATCAGAGTCAAATTACTTCAATATTCGTATTGGGTTATCTCAGATTGATCAATAATAATTCGTTGAATAAAACGACATAGTGAGTCCCTATAGCGGGAATCAACCGTTTTCTCCTCTGATTGGAGCCAATAAGACTAAACTGATATCAGGCTCCGTAATTAGGTGCAACTTTTAAATTCCTGCGATGTATACTAAAAGAGTTCGGATAAAAAATATCATTTTTGGTAATTCTATGTGAAACTTCCCATGTTAGGGCCAGAAAAGGCAATTTGCAAAGCTCATTACCAACAAAATGAGTTCTTGGAAAAAATCGTGGATGGAGGATTCGAGTCGTACTAATGAAGATTAAGTTTTCGTGATCTAATTGATCGGAGCACGATTTTCCAACTACACTTGGTTTTCTGCACCGTTATAAATTTCAAAATCAATCGGAGTCTTTAAGTCTAGAGTGAATAAGATCTTTGTAAGCAAGCGTGTTTCATTTACGTCACACCATCACTTACCATCAGGTGAGGTAGTAGTTGCAACACATTGTCTTTTATTATTATTTAGCTGTTATTGTCCCACAGCAGCGCAAAAGCATTCCTTCCATTTTTGTCTTTGCGATTTAACGCTTTGTAGCCTAGGAATGTCTGAAACAGATAGATGGATACATTTTTATTATTATTTATCTTAGAAAACGTAGTGTGGGGCGCCCCCCGGCTAGGTGGAGCGATGACATAAGAAAGGTGGCTGACAGAAATTGGATGAGAAGAGCCGAAGACCGGACTCAGTGGCACATATTAAAAAAGACCTATGTCCAGCAGTGGACTAATGTAGGCTGATGATGATGATGATGATCATAGAAAACTCAAAAAAAACTAGGTGATACAAGTGGTGGTGAACCAATTTGTGATATAGTTAATGGAACCTGGAAGATCTATCAGTACTATCATGTGGATCACCATGCGCACCAAAATATAATTCGATGGAAGATTTTAGCGTATACATATGTACGTAGTACCTAAGTACGGGCCAAAAAATTATAAAAACATGAAGATGTCCCGGAAGGATCGTCAGAGGCAAGTCCAAACATGACTTTTTATTATATATGTATCCTGTTTTTGCATAGGGAAGTTAAGTATTCACGTGACAGGTTGTAAGCCCATCGCCTCACAATATAATACTCATTAAATAAATAATGCTGTACATTTCACACAGCGCCATCTAGCCCCAAGCTAAGGAAAGCTTGTACTACGGGAACCAGATAACTGATAGAATAATTATATAATTTTTTTTAAATAGGTACTTATAATATACAGAGAAACAACTAGACCCGGAACAAATATCTGTAGATCATACAAACATTTGATTTGCGGCAGGAATCAAACCCGCAACCTCCTGCGTCTCCGCCGCCTATTCGGCCACTGCGCCACGGAGGTCGTCTCACCGATATACTAACCCATAGCACATCATTTACACATTTTTAGTTTTAGGACAGTTTTAGTTTAGGTTTACAAAATTATAATTAACAAGAATCTTGACCAAGTCATATAATATTTACCAAGTATGCAATTTTTACTCGTTATTTGGTACACAAAAGGCCAAGGAACAAATAAAACTGTCTAGATCGTGCGCGCGCATTCCAACGCGTACGCACCATGGGAGCCAGTAACCATAAACATAGAGAACTGGGAAATAGTGATTTAACTACAAAAAAATATAATACAATTAAATAATATTACTTATAACACTAGCTGATCTGCCCGCAGCTTCGCACGATTGAAATTTCCCGTTCCCGTGGGAACTTCGGTATAAAAACTTTATAAAACACTCTTGTCAAAGTGACGCGACACTTCATGTAAATGACTTCATGTCAATAAACATCGGTTAAATTACCTACCTATGGATATTGTTCACACAAAAATAGTAAAATCGAGATTAAAAAAGGGGGGGTGGGGGTAGGACGGTGAAAAATACTTTACGGCCTATTCTCATACCTACCAAATATACAAAGGAAAATTAATTAAAATCGGTCGACCCGTTTCGGAGGAGTGCGACCACAAAAACCATAACACGAGATTTTTATATATTAGATTTAAGGCGACTTGCGAACGCTGCCTAATCGTAAGTAAGTGCCTAAATATGATAAGGAGAGTTGTCAAATCATACAAATACGTCAAATTTAAACATGTTTAGTCGCTAATACTAAACCTTGGCCTTATTATGCCTTATTTTGTAACATTATAAGCAAAGAATAAATAACTAGTTGGCTTAATTACTTTTAGGGATCATTGTGTAATCCGGGCTTATTTCAGGCAACAAATATCAAAGTTACAGAGTGGTAATAGTAGATTATTAAACGAGGGGATAAAGCAGTGTCTTGCGTCACGGGGCTATATTGAATCCCGAACGTAACGAAGGGTTCTAACTTCTAGAGTTAACTCATGAACGGAGCGAGGGAGTTACTAGAATCCTGATGGTAGAGAGGGATATAAGCGCGCGTTGGTGCATTCTGTACAGAGATTAGTTCGATTTACGTATAAGTTTTTATTGTGTGGGTCTCTTTGGTTCAAATTTTAATACAGATGAGGTTCCAAATTCAAATCACATTATGCCCGCGAGGGCATAATGTAATTCAGTACGAGTACAACTTTACTCCTGGCTCAGACGTAGGGATTTAATCACTTGCTTTCGGTGAGGTTTACATAACATATAATTTGACGTTGTTGAGCAGGTGGTGTGAAAATTCTACTTATTCTACGGCGCATTGAGATACGTACCTATATGCCCGTAAACTTACATACATTATAATATTAACTTATTTACCTACTAGATGCACGTACGTTATTGAAAACAAAAATGAGTCATGAAGAGAACAAAGAGCTACTTAGTAGATCTCTAACTCTTTCTTTGTGCCATTGCGTCTTAATTGTTTATATACAATAATTCAATTTTAAATTTTCTTATTTTTAACTTCATTCTACTTTCAGTCGTATAACGATCTATAAGCAATATTTCAATTACCTTAAATGTTGCATTGTTAGGCATCAACATTTTATTATGTATGTATCGAGGAATTAGCTTTTTGTATCTGTGTAACCGTGTTTTTTATAAAAATATGTCCCTGGCAATGCTTCTATTTTTTGCTTTGCAATACTTTTACAAATCACCTAATCGTGTTTAGTGCATACATATGATTAAGAGAGCTGTCAAATCATACAAATACGTTAAATTTAAACTGTTTATATAGTCGCTAATCACGTTTAGGGATCTGGCTAGATGACAGATGTCAATCGATATACTTTGCGCGTATCCTTTCTCTAAAAAGTAGACTTTTCGTTCAAGCTGTCAGAATAATCAGAATAATTCATTTACTGGTAAAATATGCTCACAAGTCAATGTTGTAGTACTGGAGAAAAGTTTACTCTGCTCAGACGTATTGGTTTATTAACATGTTCGCGTGAATAGATGGTAGTGATTAAATCTATTGTTACGCAATGACGCAATGGAGACAGTTGTAATGATTCAACAATGTTCATTCGTGCCGGAAACTAGGTACAATCGCTATGGAATGAACGACGATAAAATTGCAAGATCTACTTAAACTACCACTAACTAACTTAAAGTTAATTACCTAGGATAAGACTTGAAACCTATACATATATCAAAAATAAAGTCGGGTTAGTTACACCATTTTTAGCTCAAGAACGGCGGGACCGATTATGATAATCTTTGATGTGTTAGATTTGTGTCCGCCCCGAATAGCAGAATGACTATTAAAATATCGGCAAAATACACGCAAATAAAATTATGAAGAAAATTAATTTTATCATACATAGATGCAGCTAATGATGGCCGATTGACAATTCTACCGGGGGTGTGGCAGCCCGCGTCCTATGCATGTCAAGGCGGTACGAAGTTCGGCGGGTCAGCTAGTTTATAATAAAAATGTGTAAGATTATTCATACACTATTCTGAAATTAATTGTTGGTGCGTAAAACTGACGAACATGTATCTTAACTTAGCAAGCCCAAACCGGCAGATAATATTTATAAGCACTTTATCATATTTTTTTTTCAATAACCTATACTGTCCCACTGCTGGGCAAAGGTCTCCCCCATTTCCTTCCATTCCTTGCGTTCTCCAGAAATCTCCTGCCAGTCAGAGTGGAACCCATCCAGATCGTCGCGCCAACGTTTTCGCGGTCTGCCTCGTTGCCGTCGTCCTGTAGGTTGCCAGTCTGTGGAGATCTTATCATATTTAATTTAAGTTATTATTTTGTTACATATTATCAGCAAGAAACAATGAAGGTATTCCTCAGAACCATTGTTCCGGGTTTTATCCCGTATGTACAGTTTGAAAGGCAGGCAGTACAAGTCGGAAGAAATAAATGTTGATAGGCCACTAATGCTTATAGAATAGGGCATCCCATCTGATAGCCCAATAAAAGGTCTTTAGAATAGTGCCAATAGAAAATAAGGTGTCAAAATAATCGTCAGGTATTCGTGAGTTCCAAAAAAAGACAGGTCTTATGTTCTTATGAAGGATGTATGATAATGATAAGTAAGTAACTCATCAGTAGTGATCGGATAAAGTTGATTTTTGGCTAACAAATTATGGAAGCGGCTTCTTAGAATATTTTTATTAAAAATAAAATCCCGGAATCCCGGCATCCAATATGCATATTAATTTAACGTTAAATATTAAGCAGGTAGACTTTGCCATCTCACTCGCACACTTATAAAATGCTTATATTCCCTGAGGTCTAATAGGCCCGATCTGACACTTGTTACAAGGTTGTTGTTAGTCATCATCATCATCATCATCATCAGCCCACATTAGTCCACTGCTGGACATAGGCCTCTCCCAATACGCGCCACTGAGCCCGGTCTTCGGCTCTTCTCATCCAGTTTCTGCCCGCCACCTTTCTTATGTCATCGCTCCACCTAGCCGGGGGGCGCCCCACACTACGTTTTCCGAGACGCGGTCTCCACTCAAGAACTCGTTTACCCCAACGGTTGTCGGTTCTCCGGCATATATGGCCAGTCCACTGCCACTTCAGTTTGCTAATCCGCTGAGCTATGTCGGTGACCTTGGTTCTCTGTCGGATAACCTCGTTACGGATTTTATCCTTCAGAGAAACTCCAAGCATAGCCCGTTCCATAGCTCGCTGCGCAACCTTAAATTGGTGGACTAGTCCTACCGTGAGCGTCCACGTCTCAGCACCGTAGGTCATTACGGGTAGGACGCACTGATTAAACACTTTAGATTTCAGGCATTGTGGTATAGGTGACGAGAAGATTCGACCTAATTTCCCAAATGCTGCCCAACCCAACTGAATCCTCCTCTTGGCCTCCTTCTCGAAGTTGTGTCTACCCAATTGCACTATCTGGCCGAGGTATACGTAGTCTTGAACTACTTCGAGTGGATGACCTTGTACGACAACTGGTTCCTGATGTATATGAACATTAAACATAACCTTGGTTTTGTCCAAGTTCATCCGTAAACCAATTCGTTGAGAGGAGTCAGCTAGGTCGTCCAGCATGCTCTGCAGCTCCTGCAGCGACTCCGCCATCAGGACTATGTCGTCTGCAAATCGCAAGTGTGAGATGTGCTCGCCATTTATGTTAATGCCCATGTTTTTCCAGTCCAGCGTCTTAAACAAATCCTCCAGTGCGTTAGTGAACAGTTTCGGGGATATGACATCCCCCTGTCGCACTCCTCTACGCAACTGGATGGGATTAGATTGCTGGTCTTGTACCTGGACACTCATGGTGGCTGATTCGTAGAGACATCTCAGCACGTCGATGTAACGACAGTCTACTTGGCATCGCTGCAGAGATTCCAGAACAGCCCAGGTTTCAACGGAGTCAAAGGCCTTCTCGTAGTCCACAAATGCTAGGCACAAGGGCTGATTATACTCCTCAGACTTCTGTATAATCTGCCGCACTGTGTGGATGTGGTCTACGGTACTGTAGCCGCTTCGAAACCCGGCCTGTTCAGGGGGCTGAAATTCGTCGAATCTTTTAGCCAGACGATTTGTGATGACCCTTGAGAACAACTTATAGACGTGGCTCAGGAGTGAAATGGGCCTGTAGTTTTTCAATAGTGTTTTGTCACCTTTTTTAAAGAAAAGGACAACAATACTCCTGTTCCACGCCTCCGGAGTTCTCCCACGGTGAATGACAGAGTTAAAAAGCTTCTGTAGTTCCCTTAACACTGGAACTCCTCCTGCTCTCAGAAGCCCAGACGTGATTCCGTCATCACCGGGGGCTTTTCCATTTTTAAGTTGCCTTAGAGCCATTCCCACTTCTTCTACGCTGACATCCGGCAACTCGTCTGTGAAGTGGCGCGTAAGCGTAGCTCTGGAATCGTAAGTGTCGGGTTCTGGGCGAGGAGCATGAGAGTGATACAATTGGCTGTAGAAATCTTCAATTTCAGAGAGAATCCGCGGCTTAGACAAAACGGTGAGGCCACTCGAAGTTTTAAGCTTTGTTAGGTGGCTCCTTCCAAGCTGCTGGCTGAACACTTTAGACCCTCGATTCTGCTCGATCGCTTTCTCGATCCGGCGTGTGCTGGAGCACCGAAGGTCACGTCTAACCAGCCTAGCAATTTGTTTGTTGAGAGCCAATCGCTGTGCTGAAGTAGCCTCTGCGTCTTCCCGTCGTTTTGTCATCAGCCGCAAAGTCTCATCTGAAATATCAGATTTCCTGCCCTTACGCCTCAAAGTGCAGAATTTTTCACCTTCTTCCCTCACGACTTTTAGTATGCTTTGAAGTTCCTCGTTTACGTCTTCTGTGGTTTCCACGGCAGCGAAACGATCTTCCAGTTTCTCCTGGAAGGCTTCAGATCCAGCACTGATTTGGAGCAGGTTAGGTCGGAGCGTGGACTTCATCATGCGGCGTCTCTCCAGCTGGACATCGATATTTAGGATGCCTCGGACCATTCTGTGATCGCTTCCGGTATTAAACCTATTGACCACTGAAACATCCCTAAATATGTGTCTTTTGTCCGTCATGATAAAGTCGATCTCGTTTTTGGTTGTTGAGTCTGGGCTTCGCCACGTCCACTTTCTGTGGGGCTTCTTCTTGTAGAACGAGTTCATTAAGAAAAGCCCCTTCTGTTCTAGAAAGTTGACGAGCATTTGCCCCCTGTCGTTCCTACTTCCGACACCGTGCGCTCCTAGTCTCAATTCGCTGCAAGTCTGTACTCCCACTCTAGCGTTGAAGTCCCCCATGATAACGTTGAAGTGAGCCTTGGTGGTGTTATGAAGAGCTTTGGATATATCTTCGTACATCTCCTCTACCTCTTCAGTCGGATGTGTCCCGGTAGGTGCGTAAACCTGTATAACTTTCAGACTATATCGTTTGGATATTCTAAGTATCAGGTACGCAACCCTGTTCGAGACACTAGATATTTCTTCAACGTTACCGGCTAGGACTTTATTAACGAGGAACCCCACGCCACCTTGGGAAAGTTGATCTCCTTCTCGGAAATACATAAGATGGCCCGAGTCCAGAGTTACGGTGTCCTCCCCCTCTCTTCGGACTTCACATAACCCGAGTATATCCCATCTTATGTTCTTCAATTCCGCCTCTAATTGTGCCAAGTGCTCGTCGAGTCGCAGTGTCCTTCCGTTGTACGTCGCCAAGGTCAGTTGTTTTTGTTTTTGGTAGCCTACCGTAGCCCGGGGATTCCTAGCACCCCCTGCCCCGCCGTTACCATGACCGCCACCTTGGCCAGGAATAGCGGGGCGGCCGGGAACTGGGGGCCGTTGTGTTGTTGTATTTGTCATTGGGAGGGTTTGCCCATAATCGCCACGCTGGGCATGCGGGTTGGCGATCGCAGGACACAGTTTGTCGCGCCGCTGACGCTGCTGCCCGTCAGCGGCCAGGAGATTTAATTGTGCCAGTTTAGGGAGGGCTATACCGCCACCAACCGGTCGCCAGAGCCTCGTCCGCTAGTCGGCAGGATGCACCACGTGCAGGTGAGGTTGACTATTGGGGCATTAGGATGTTGGGCTGCCCCCTTGCATCCCATTGTTGTTAGTAAAGTAGGGAAAAGCAACCATATTACGTTGTATCAAGGCATTATGTATACCTAATATACCTATGTGCCAAAGTGTGCGTTTTTAAAATTTTTTAATACTATACGAGGGATGAATGACGTACCATAAAAACCTATGCAGCTTTAAGGAATGTCTAGCTTAAGTAGACATATAAATAAAAAAATAAACACATGATAAATTTGTTGATCCCGGAATCACGGAATTTTTGCGATAAAAAAGTGCTATCCATACTAGCCGACTTTTAACTTTAGGTAAATATGCATCCGTTTATCCGATCTCTAGTCATAAGGTTTAAAACTTTTTAAAAGATTTTCACGTAGTAATTTACATTCGCAAATTTTTAACTACAACCTGTTTGTTGAGTCAATATAAATAAACACAATAAATGGCGCGCCAAATGGAATGAAGTCATGACTTGTCTTCGAGTAACAAATTGTTTCCTGTCTAATCAATGTTTGGCGCAGTAGCGAACTGAGTGCTTGTTGCTCTTTCTCCTTTAGACCAAACTAGCTATCGCCTGCGGCTTCGCACGCGTGGTTTGTCAATAAAAAAGTAGCCTATGTCTCAATCTATTTATGCTAGTTGCAGTAATAATTCATAATTTTGGATTTATTTTTACCATTATTTATGGATTCTTTCTCCATAAAAACTTAAACTATCTCATTTTTCACACTTTTTCACTCGTTATTCACGTATTAATATATATATATATATATATATATGTAGATTATTCACGTATTCAAATATATATAGATACTAACTATATTTACTTTTTGTGGAGCAACATTTTGTAATATAATAATATAACTAACTTCCATAAAAATAAGTATAAGTAGGTAACTGGTTTTCCTAAAGAATACAATCCGGGCCTCTTTATAGTAAGAGTAAATACGTTTCTTCTAGATCTTCGTGCTTCATCTCAGACCACATTACCCTTACTATCAGGTGAGATTGTGGTCAAACGAAGTTATATCCAGTTATAAATAAAGTATACTTTTTGTTATCCATTGCTGCTCGCTAAAATTTTGTAAATGTTGGTCCACAAAATGTAACTTTGGTGTGGTCGCATCATAAGATTTCCATCAATATCCAAAAGACCACCATTCACACGTGCGCCCACAGCGGACACGTACTAGTAAGTACGCAGACAAATCTGTCTGTATGATTCGCGATTAAGTTCGGCGCTCGCCGTCTGACAAGGTGTAATATGTGGGCGATGACGGATTTGTCTACTGATTTGTAGGGCACGGCGGCGCCGGCGTGCGGCTCGACGCTCCTGTAGTGAATGATGGCCTTAAGTTCGTCTCTGTTGAAGGGCATGTGGACAACGTTAGTATCTCAAGAGCGAATTAAGGACGGGGGTTACTAATTAGTGCGCAAATTCGCAATGACGATGAACTCACGATTAGATACTGAATTGCGCGTTTAAGTTTCTCGAAGTTTTGGTGAATGAAAAAACCTAACCTTATGAATATAAGGCGCATAAATTCATCGCTCCTTTTTTACTGGCATAAATAAAAAAATGTATGAGATCTCTACTAAAATTATTAGCTTATTATAAAGCTGGATCGTTTTTAATGGTTCTGTTTTTGTTTTGTATGAAATATAATGTATTCTGGCAGTTATGTGTTTCCCATAGGCTTTTCTTAGTTAAGGTTGTCGCAGTATATTATTTATCTGTGGCTAAGGGCTAGATAGCGCTGTGTAAGCGTCCAGCGTTATTCTGTTTTTTTTTTATCTGTTTTTAAGCGAAGCAGAGCTAATGGTTATTCGTGTAACAAAGTTTAAGTTCAAAGGCAGTATCAACTTTAAACAAGGTTTTTTTCATACGCTTCATACCAACCAAATCATCAACTTTAATATTCCACTCAATGGACTCATAAAAAATCCGTCTGTGAGAAATGCCTTGCGATTCGGGTAGTAACCGTAAGTTGCTTCACGATAAGTTTATGTCATAGATCGCGCACCACACCTTTGCGTTCGTTGAATGAATGAATGAATGAAAAATTCTTTATTGCACAAACTAAAAATAATCTATACAAAGTGAACGTAATGCTAAATAGCATTTTCTTCCAGTTAACCTTGAGTTCCAGTTGAAGTTTGGGGTTCTTGATAAACTGATGTTCATTTATTGTTTTCCGCGTATCAATGTATGTATGTATGTAATAGTGCTACCACCATACCTATTTCTGCCGTTAAGCAGCATTGCTGTGTTTCGGTTTGAAGGGAATGCTTGCCGGTGAAATTACAGGCACATGAGGCTTTACACCTATATGCCTCAAGTTGATGGACGCAGGGAAGTGCATCATAGGGCACAATTCTAAGGAGCGTGACCTACGAGGCAAACTTTGTTTTAGGCGATGGTTACCACTTAACATCAGGTGGGTCATAGGCTTGTTCCATCTCCAAAGTATTAAAAAAAATGTAGCTACTTATTTTTTAATTTGATTTAACAGTTGTTTTTACAGCTTGATTTGTGAAACCATTTTTTTATTATTGATTCTAATAATTAAATTATTTTTTTTCCAATAACACAGCACTTAAACATAACAGCATAATTTACATTCACAGACAACATAATAACACCTTCTAACTAACCTACCCACCAAAATATGCATAGGCAAGTCAAAGATATGTACAAATTTTTCCAATAAAGAAATACGTTGTTATTCCGGAATTTCTCATGAGAACACGACATAAGGCCAAGATGTAGAAACTCGTATAAAGTCCCGAATCGGCAGAATGATCACACAATATTACTTAGCGAACGTTTTAACGTAGTTTTTGTATCATCACGCGAGTGGGGTCGATGGTCCAACACCTGTTGCCTGCGTTTTTTAGGGTACCTCAGCAAAATGCGATTGTAAAACCCTTTCTACCTGATTTTGGTCCTACTTCCTCGATGCTAATGGATGGTGAGAGCTTCCATTTCAGTAGAATGACTACTGGTAGGCTATCATGTCGTTTTACTGCGATTCAATTGCAGACCTTAAAAGAATACATTTTATACATTTCGACAGATACGCAAACCACTTTAGGATAAAAAGAGACTACATATTTTATTTTTTATAGACTATACCATGATAAACACGATCTTGCCTGATGGTAAGCGACGAGGCAGTCTACGATGGAACATATTCGTCTAGAAGAAACCCTTATTCAGATACAGACTAGGGTGGCAGGTGCTTTACAATGACGTCTTATTGCAATTCATTTTTTTTATATACTACTTGGTGATGGAACAAGCATATGGCCCACCTGATGTTAAGTGGTAACCATTGCCTATAGCAAAGTATTGCCTCGTAGGTCACGCACCTTAGAAACGTGCCCTACGATGCACTGCCTTGCGTCCATCAATTATAGCTAGGATTCATGAATTTTATAAATAACTAGCTGACCCGACGAACTTCGTATCGCCTTGACATGCATATGACGCGGGCTGCCAATGTACGTCGCCGGTAGAATTACCAATCGGCCATCATTAGCTGCATCTATGTATGAGAAAATGAATTTTCTTTATATTTTATTTTTTCGTGATTTTTTTCGATATGTATTTTAATAGTTATTCTGCTATTCGGGGCGGATACAAATCCAACAAATCAAAGGTCATCAAAATCGGTCCAGTTGTTCTTGAGTTATAAATGGTTTCACTAACCCGACTTTGTTTTATATATACAGATTCTTGTATCAGTATTCAGTTAATATTTCTACACCTATATAAAAGAACCACAAGTTTCTAACTGCCATTTTTTTATGAATCGCTGTCCAGTCTGGCCTCTCATCTAATTCAGTTTTTTAGGAGTGGCTTATATGATTATTGATTAACTCGTACAGCACTCGGGTTCTGTTAATGGGAATCGGATTTTCGTGTTCACATAACTGATGTAGGTTTGAGTTCTAAAAACTTGTTCATAATTTTTTTATCACAAAAATCTCCTATTTATGTTTGTTGGGAATCATCTAATATTTGACAAGGAATGCTGCACACATCAGTTATTTATAGTTACGCACGGGCACATTTTACCACGCACGAACTGAGCTATTCCTCAACATTTTGGACTATTTACAAGCTCAGCTTGTATACGCTACATAGAATAGCGATATAATGTTATAAAAATCTTACTCAAGTTTTTCCTTGCGGGGCGCGGGCGGAAGGTAAGAGTAAACGTTCGTTTCTTTCATCTCAGAAGTTGCAAATCTTCGCGATCAAGACGAAATCCCTGCGAGATGCCGATCGATCTTCAACAAATCGCAACTTTTATCTCTGGTTATGCACAGGTAGAAGAACGACAGCTGGTTTATTGCTAACAACCGACGCGTTCCAGTTTCGAATGATTTAATATCTATAGATTTATTTATTATTTATTTATTAAAGTGAAACTTTTATTACATCGTCTCAAACTTTTTCGTCTGTGTGTTGCATGTCGCGTGACGGTCGGCCGCGGAGTAGGGATAAAGTGAAAGGCGCTCGTCAGAGCAGCCAGGGCCAATATGGCGGTGCCTATAGTTCGCATCAGCTGACCGTGTAGTGTATAGATTACTCATTTGTGCCAGCGAAAATTTTTAGTTAAATGTCTGTAATGTGAAACAAAGTTTCACTTTTACCGTGGTTTCATAAAACCACACAATCCTTTTTTATTTGGCATAAGTGGTTCAAGTTTATATGTGTACAATCGAATTTTGGACAATGTGTACTGGCAACTAATCTATATAATATATATAAAACAAAGTCGGGTTAGTTACACCAATTATAACTCAATAACGGCTGGACCGATTTTGATGATCTTGGATTTGTTGGATTTGTCTCCGCCCCGAATAGCAGAATAACTACAAAAAATCGGAAAAATTAATGCAATAAGAAGTTCTGAAGAAAATTCCTCTTCTCATACATAGATGCAGCTAATGATGGCCGATTGACAATTCTACCGAGGCGATCTACATTGGCTCGATTTTTGTGACCTAAAGTAGTAACATATAAATAAATAAATAATAAATAAATAAATATTGCTGGACGCTATAGATCGCGATATCTAGCCCCAAACAAAGCAGAACTTGTACTTTGAAAACCAGATAACTGATAGAATACTTATATAAATTTTTTTTTGGTAAATACATACTTATAATATTGTTACGCCGAGGCTGTTAAACAATGAGTAATAATCGTAACTTCTCGAACGCTTTTGTCTTGCTGTGTTATTGTTGTTATTGTCTGCGGTTGCGCACAATGGGGATTGACCATTCTGTCGAAACACCGACCCTTTCCTGGAACGATCGAGATCGTTCTCGAACAATCGAAATGTGTGCGATATAAATAGGCCTGAGAGATGGCCGGACAGTCTCAGCAGTGGCGGATGTACAAATTTTCAAGGTATAGGCTGAATAGTTTTTGCCGCCCTTGCCTCAACAATTGTCATATCATACATTATTTTTACAATGCAACAATTTCGTTGAAATTGCACGTAAAATAATTTTTCGGTATATTTTTGAGCTAATCGAAGCTCGATCATGTATGGGCGGGGTAATGTATGCTATTTACACAATAATGAACATTTGGTAAACGTTAATAAATAATCTTTATTGCGCTTTCAAACAGTTAAAAATAATCTTCATCAATCAAGATTACCGCTTGAGGGGCGGCGAACTAGCTGTTTTACTCTAGAATATGGAAGTTTGCTACTCTCAGAATGTGGAACGACAAGTGAGAGAGAAAAGTCACCGACAAAATTTGTTGCAGACTTCTATCTGTAAGACATCAGAAAACCGTCATAGAAAAATATTTTTGATTTCTATGAGATAGAAAAAAAAAATCGTTCCCCAAATTTGCCGCCCCCAAAATCTGCCGCCCTAGGCTCGAGCCTACTCAGCCTGCTAGTAAATCCGCCACTGAGTCTCAGTGAGTGAGTCTCAGCGAGGCCCTGGAGGACTGACGTGGAGAAGGGTCTCGCGTGAATAGTAGTTGCTCGCGAGTCAGTCTGGATTTTGCTATACGTGCGAACATTTCGGTGAATTTAAGTGGTGCAACAGTGGTGTGAATTAGTGTGTTGTGATTACGTGTGACCAAGTTCGTGTATTCATCGTTCTAGAGTTAAATAAAAGTGTTATTTTGGTTAGATCGATTCCCATTATTTTATCCCGAACCCTCAGCTCGTAACAATTTGGTGTCAGAAGTGGGATAAAATAATGCCGGTTCTACCAAAGGATAACGTGGACGGTGTCAGGACGAGAGGTCAACGACAACAGGAAATGGATGAAAGGCGGTTTGGAGATTCTCCGGTTCAAGAAGCTCGGCAGAGTCGTCAGCCGATGGAGATGGAATCAGCCGCCGCCGAATCATTTGGAGCACCATCATCATCATCCGTGGGTCAAGCTCCTGTGACAGGTGATCTTGCTGCTATTATGGCAATGCTTTGTCGTCAAGAAGAACAGCGTCGTCAGGATAAAGAAGAGCAGCGTCGTCAACAGGAAGAGCAGGCTCAGTTGCAAGAGGAACAACGCCGTCAGCATTAGGAAGAGAAGCAGCGTCAACAGGAAGAGCAGGCTTGGTTGCAGGAGGAACAACGCCGTCAGCATTAAGAAGAGAAGCGTCGTCACCAGGAAGAGCAGGCTCGGTTGCAGGAGGAACAACGCCGTCAGCATTAAGAAGAGAAGCGTCATCAGTAGGAAGAGCAGGCTCGGTTGCAGAAGGAACAGCGACGTGAACAGGTGGAGCAGACTCGGTTGCAAGAGGAACAGCGACGTCAGGATAAAGAAGAGCAGCGTCGTCAACAGGAAGATCAGCGACGTTGGCAAGAAGAGCGGGCTCGACTGATGAGGGAATTGTTCGGTTCATCTGGAAAGGAATTCCAGGAAGTGAAAGAACAGATAGAAATCATGAGAGCCGTGTTTTGGAGGCTGGAATTGGGATCGCTGATGAGAAAGGGACTCTGGGTGTCCTGAAGTACTGGAGACGGCGATGTGGCTCCTCTAGTTGCTACATCTTCAGCGCGAGGTGCGCCTAAAATTGTTCATGTTGATCAGCTGCCGCGATATGGGGCTAAGAATGCTCGGGACGAGCATGTTTTAGAAGGGGGCAGTGTTACGCCGAGGCTGTTAAACAATGAGTAATAATCGTAACTTCTCGAACGCTTTGGTCTTGCTGTGTTATTGTTGTTATTGTCTGCGGTTGCGCACAATGGGGATTGACCATTCTGTCGAAACACCGACCCTTTCCTGGAACGATCGACATCGTTCTCGAACAATCGAAATGTGTGCGATATAAATAGGCCTGAGAGATGGCCGGACAGTCTCAGTGAGTGAGTCTCAGCGAGGCCCTGGAGGACTGACGTGGAGAAGGGTCTCGCGTGAACAGTGGATGCTCGCGAGTCAGTCTGGATTTTGCTATACGTGCGAACATTTCGGTGACTTTAAGTGGTGCAACAGTGGTGTGAATTAGTGTGTTGTGATTACGTGTGACCAAGTTCGTGTATTCATCGTTCTAGTGTTAAATAAAAGTGTTATTTTGGTTGGATCGATTCCCATTACTTTATCCCGAACCCTCAGCTCGTAACAATATATAGAGAAACAACCAGACCCGGAACAAATATCTGTAGATCATGCACACTAGGGTGTCCCTTATATACGTGAAAAATTTTTTTTTTCGGATATCGAAATGCATACCCCGTAATTCTTTTTAAACTACCCAGATCTACTTAAATACAAAATTTTATCTTCCTATGTCAACATTAACCCGTGCCGACAAGGCCGTAAAGATTTTGAAAATAGCTGCCTTTGACCCTTTTCGATATTCAACTAAACAAAATGAAATATTTATATTTTATAAAAACAATAGTAAAAATTTAGTAAGAAAATAGGTATTTATTTATTAAAAGAACATAAAATTACAGATTAGCAAGGATATTTTCTTTTAAGGGTCTCTTTGTTACAGTCTGGATAAAGATTTCTGTGCTCTTGTACACAGCGTAGTAAAAATTGTTTCTGTTCTTCCTTTGCAGTAATTAAACCATGAAAATCTTGCATAAGTTTTACAGCTCTTTCAGCTGTATCATTCACTGCCCTTAAAGAAAAAACCTTCACTCAATCATCAATGATTTTCCTGTAACAATAGACAAGACAGTATTATTATCAGTTTATTAAAAAAATTAAGACATAGTAAAGTAAGCTTAGCGTTAGATCCTTTTACATGTTTTTTTTAAATTAATGATTAATAGCTAACTTTAACATAAAATTAAGTATTCCCACTTACCATGCAAATAATCAGACAAATCTTCCTTCGATGGAATGTATCTCTTCCCAGAATCATACAAACTCTCTCTTTGTAAGTTCTCTACGATACTTCTCTTGGTTGCTTCATCAACTTCATCATCAAAGAATGACAAAACAGTAATTTCTTCTGACAAGTACCAAAGATGTTGACTAAACTTTTTCAAAGCTGTTTGGGAGATCTCTTTGTTAATAGTTTCGTATTCCTTAAGCCTTTTTAAAAAGGACAAATCTTGATTTGGTGCCTTCACCGCCAGACTACATCCCAGCCATGATTTCACATATACAACTGCAATGAATAAACAAATGTCTTGGAGTGCTCGTTTATCTTTGGCGCTAATTTTGAATTGAGATTGCAGCAAATATATTTTCAAACAGTAAATAGCTCTTGCCATCCACCTTGCTTGATGCATTGCTCCAGGAGGTCTTATTTTAATTTTTTTCTCACTATCGCCTCCTAAGAAAATAATAGACAGTTCAATCAGTTCTCGATAATCGTCACGTACAATAGATTTTTGCAGTTCTTCATTATAAAATGTCAACAGTTCTTTAATTTTTGTATTACAAAAATGTTGTGTGACGATGTGGCTGTGTGTTTCAATAGCAGCAGAATTAATAGTATTCCAGCTGTCTCTAAACTTTTTAAACATCGGGATATCAGGGCTATTTGTTATTTGGTGGATTTTTGTTTCAAATACACACTTTAAAACCAGTTCGTAAACGTGATGGCGGCAAGCAAAGAGTAATAATTCCCTGTCTAGCTTTTGTTCCAAAAGTACACAAGCTCCTTTCAATCGCCCTGTATTAGATGCAGTTGTATCACAGCACATTATTTGTACTTTGTCCTCGAGGTTCCAGTCATAAAGTGCGTTTAACACAGCTTTAGCTTGATCTTGACCCGAAGAGCTCTCCAGCTTAGGCACAGCCAAAAGTTGTTCCTTTTCTTCAAATGATATAAGGATTGGCAGGCGTTCTTCTTTAGAACTTCTTACGTCCAGTCCAGGTAATAATTTTCCATCCCAATGAACGGTCACACTTTCAGGTAAATTATTCTGAAAATCTGATTTTATAGATTCCGCTCTATCTTTTCTAGTCTTTGTACGAATGCTTTGAATAGACGACTTGTTTATCGGGAAATCATCACTACTAAGATCTAGGGCTTCCACTACAGCCTGAAGTATATATACGGAATCTCTTATGCTTAATTGACATCTATCCAAAGCTGCAACTAATTTAGGAGTGATGAAATCTTTCCTTCCCCTTTTTGTAATACTTCCAGAACTTACCGTTTGAGATGTCGACGGTAAGGGTTCGTCGATGCTTTCATCAGAGCTGGTAGATTGATCGGGATATCCTGGTGTCTCAATAAGATCTTGTGTAGTTAAAGATAAAGATAAACTCTCGGAACAGATTTGATCATGTCTTTTTTTCTCTTCTTTTAATTTTCTCTGTCTGGATCTTTCTTCTTTCTCAGCTAACTTTTTATCTACACCGGCTAAACATCCTGGACGCCCTGGTTCTCTTTGCTTTTGTAAAAAGATTTTATCTTCTTCTATTTTCATCCATTCCAAAGCATTAGCGTGTGCTATGTCGAATAAATTATCTAAATTGTTTTGAAAGTCCTTCTCACGGTGCTTGTAAATATCTTGTGTTTTTTTGGAATTTTTTTGCAACTCTCTCCAAGCATGGTGAAGATCCACAAGTTTCTTTACGCAGTTAGGAATAGCTCTGGTAGGGATTCTAGCTTTTTCCCAGAATATAATACACTCTCGAACGACGAGATTTGCGCTTTCACTAACACTCAATTTAACTTCACGAATGTTAAAAAAGAGGACTGCAAGAACTTGACGGTTAGACGGTAACTTTGCCCCAGTTATTTGATAGTTCAAGTCACCTACTAAGAAAATACTTTTTTTATTGCTTCTTAATTCCACTGCCATTTTTTAACGTAAAACAATATGTGTTCATCACGAGATTAACTAATAACAAATGACAAATACGGCGAGTACGCGCCGCTATTTCCGCGTAACTTGTATGAACATGATTCGATGCAAGTCGGCACGGGTTTCCGTTCTCCAAATAAGGTAAAAATTAATTCCCGAGTGTTTTAGGTACTAATGAACAAAACTAAGACCTATGCGTTAAAAAATATAAACTTTGAAAAATAAGGGACACCCTAATGCACACATTTGTTCCACGGCGGGAATCGAACCCGCTACACCCTGCGTCTCAGCTGGCTATTGCCCACTGCATCACGGAGGTCTAAATAAAATGATGAGCTCAAGCGCGACGCTGTCTTTCTCTTTACTATGCATTGTGTATTGAGTGATCTAGCCGTTCAGTTATGCCCTGTGAACCAGCTCCCAAGTTTTCAGATCCGGGTGGTTTAGACGCTTTCAACTTTTCTTATCTTTTTGTAACAAACTATACTTACGTACTGCAATCAGAGGGTTCAACTTTTAATGGTATCCGTTGCATCGTGTATGGAAAGCCATTGTAGTTTGCCTGTTACTGAGAGCCCGGGTTAAAGTTCGGGTGAATATTAGGTTTTCCTTCTTATTATGGAATAAATGTAGTTTTTTTATGTTTTTTGTGAGGAAACAGGCTTACGGCCCACCTGATGATAAGCGGTCACCGTCGCCTATTGTCACCGGCAACACCCGGGGTATTGTCGATGCGTTCCCTATAGAAACCTACCCTGTAGAAACCTCTTTACATTTCTCTTGAAGCGTACCATGTCGTAGCCTAACGGGAAAACCTCAATGTTCAGATAATTTCAGATTTTTTGCTATGAAAACTTCGAAGATGGAGGGGCAGGGTGGTATTTTTAGCAATATTTTTCATCTTAACTACAAAACTACACAAAATAAAAAAAGGTTTTTCAATTGCTACTACGCCTGGTGCGACACTGTCATTTACAGGGTGTTCCAGAAAAGTGTGTAGTCCAAAGGTAGAGGCTACCCGAGTCACCTGCATCATCATCATGTATGTTCTTTCAATTTGGATAGATAAAGAACTATGGCTATTTTAGCAATTTTTTTGTTTGCGATTTAAGGGATGCAACGTGAAGGCGGGTTTACATTGAGTCAGTGACGCCGAGAACTGACTCACATTGTTTACATTATAGTCGTGGTTATTTCTTCAGGACATATGTACGTTATTTATTAGTCAGTGTGAAAATTTGTTGTTCATATAAGCTCAGTGCCAAGTCTGGCGCTGGTGGCAGGTGGAGTGGACTGACTTCAAAATATCCAGTGATGTGGCAGCACTGTACTGACTTGAAAAATGTTTAGGTACACGATGCCAGGATCAGGTCAGCACTGACTTGTCTTGAATCTGAAGTCAGTAACTGAATCAATGTAAATTCGGCTTTACGCAGAATAAAGTTTTCATGAAAAATAATTTGAATTAGCCCAATTCAATTTTCAGTGATGATAGTCCTTAAATAAGAAGATATAAATAAATAAATATTGCTGGACATTTCACACAGCGCTATCTAGCCCCAAACTAAGCAGAGCTTGTACTATGGGACCAAATAACTGATAGAATACTTATATACATTTTTTCCGTAAATAAATACATATAATATAAAGAGAAACATCCAAACCCGGGGCAAATATCTGTAAATCAAACATTTTGCTCCGCGGTGGGAATCGAACCCGATACCTCCTGCGCCTCAGCTGGCTATTCGCCCACTGCACCACGGAGGTCGTCAATATGGTTGAATCATCTAAAGACGATTTATAGATAGCTCAGTTGCTCTAAATCATTACCACGCGGAAGTGTCTGCAAGACACTGGCTGCATTGCCCCGCTGGATTGTTGTTGCTTATGCGTTGATCCAGAAAAGCGCCAGCTCTCGGATCACGCGTCGCGCGTCGTTTCGACCAGAAGCCCAGAAAGAATTTTGAAAAGATAAAGATTACCATTATTTATTTATTATTTAACCACGATAGCATTTAAACCGCGGTGGGAATCGAACCGGCTACACGACCACAACTGAGGTAACAAACGTTTCAGAAACATCTCCCACAACAACTTAATAAAATTCAACGCATAAAAATGATTTACCACACCTTAGATTAAAAGAACCTCTATTTATGACGAGTACCTCGTGCGATAAGCCGCGTAAGTGCTATAAAACCGCGTTGTCTGTGCCTCAGCCCTGTGAGTTCTGTAAAAAGCACGTACAGTTGTTGTAGGCTTGAGGAACAAGTGAGTGAAAGTTCATATGAATCTATACTAGTGGTTCGCCCCGAACTGAGATCTCGCGACTCTCACACAAAACAAAACAAATATTATTCAAAGTCTTTGACTAATAAAATAGTGCGACGAAATAATAACCATCTTACTTGAACTACTCTTAACTACTCTACTTATTTGTTTGTTACCTTTTCACGAATAAACGGCTGAATGGGTAGGAATAAAATTTGGCAAGGAGATAGATTATATCCTGGGAAAACACATATGCCTATCTTTTGTCTCTTGAAATCTTGAAGGGGTGAAATAGGGATTGAAATTTGTATGGGCAATCCATAATAAATCACGCGTGCGAAGTCGCGGGCGAGTTAGTTATTAGTATTTTATAAGTATGAATTAATTAATTGATTTAATAGTTTATTGCACAAAATACACATCAAATATACAAAAGGTGGGCTTAATGCTAAAGGCATTTTCTACCTACCAACCTCAGAGGTAGCAAAAAAGTCTGACGTGCTAGCTAGATACGAGTATTAACTTATCGGTACCTACTAAGGTTAAGAAAAAAAAAGTGAGTCACAATACTCACAATCACTAAACAGATATGAATCACTCAGTTTTAGCGTACAGCTCTGTCAGTATCTGAACTACCGTGATAAAAAAGTGAGTCATTTGAATAAACAGATTGACTCACTCAGTGTTCAGCGTATTGGCGCAACTCTATCAGTACCTATCTAATAGGTCGATCTCTCAAAAATCAGTGGCTCGGTGGACAGGCTTAGAGTTTGCTTTTATGAGTTTTTAAGTGGCCATTATCACGATAGAAGGCCGAACTTTAATGTCTTTACTCTGAGTCTTGAGCTTAAAAACGGAAATTTTTGATGCCTCGTTTGGAATATTTTGTCTAGTGCTGTCTAGGATAGTTGTTACTTACCAGTCTTACAGGTGAAAACAATTACTTGACGCGGCTGTTCGACAAAATCGTCAAAATACCTATCTACTTTTTCGATTATATAGTTTTTTATTGGACGATCAATAAGTTTGTACTGGAAGAATATACAATTATTTACAATAAAATACAGAAGAAACAGTTGAATCATCCAAAGACCGTCACAAACGATCTATAGATAGCTCAGCTGCTCCAGATCACTACCAGGCGGAAGTGTCCCCAAGACATTGGCTGCATTGCCCCGCTGAATTGCAATGCTTATGTGTTGACCCAGATAAGCGCCAGCTCTCGGATCGCACGTCGCTTCGACCAGACGCCCAGAAAGAATTTTGAAAACGCGATGTGTCCTGATACCCCATGGACCTATGGTATCGACCCCAAATGGCTTAAATAAATAAGCTCTGTCGAGATTTCCATATTTGCACCGCTTGAGATCTTCGGTTGAATTTGCCGCGGCACTGGCCCCAACTGCTGTAGACAGATGAGATGGCGCAAGGGTTACGACGCACGTGGTGTCCCACACCGAAGGCCTACCCTTCTCCCAAGGTATAAGAGTCATACCGCTAGGCCTCTTACCATCGTTACGTATCAGACCGTTCGGTCCGAGAACGGTTGGAACGTTGACGCTGCAAAAGGTCGTATGATATCAATTTGTACTTGCATTGCACTATATCTGTTTTAGAGTGACAAATCAACGCTTCGAAAGGTATCCTCGGACAAAGAAACGTACATACCTACGAGTACATATTATACTCGTACATACATTCGAATACAACACCGATTTGCCCAAGTTGATTTAGAGATCCCGCTTCGCTCGATCAATAAAGAAAAATATAGGGACCGCGTCTATTATATTTTATTTTAATTTAAGTCTGTGTATTAGTATTGGCAATCCTTAAAAATAAATTAATTAAATTAGACAACTTGGCAGTCTAAACGTAGCATCAACACTAAACTAGACAAAGTATGAAATGTTGAGAAGATGTGGTGTTTTTATCTTTTCTCCTAAAGATGGTGTCACAAGGGTTAGGTAACCTGATAGCTATTGTTGCCATGACGGTCCGTGAGAATGTTTTGACACTTACCGTTATTTTGACGTTTTCTACACGCAAGGTGTAAAACCTATTAGGAAAATAGAGGCGTTAAAGTTATATGAAATTGTAATGGTTTCACAGGAGCATTATTTTTGCATTTGATTCAGTTTTCTCTTTTTGATTTGGGAAGTGAATGTTTTAAGGTAGCATTAGGTATAATTTAAACTAATGGTAGAAGAAATTTCGATTCAGTAATTGAGATAGTTTTCGCGCGAGGAAGCTAAGCGGTAAGCGAGACAAAAATCTACCATAGGGGCCCAACAGCTCCCAGCAACCTTTATCAGGTCGTTTGTCCATCTAGTGAGGGATCCGTCCTACGCTGCGTTTTCCAGTGCGTGGATATTACTCGAGAACCTTTCTGCCCTATTGGCCGTCGGTTCTTCGAGCTATACGCTCCGCCCACTGCCACTATAGTTTGCTAAGGGCGACTTTCGCAACGAAGCCTAAGCGTATTTAGTGGCTAAATATGATTTAGAGCATTGTCAAACCATACAAATACGTCAAATTTATGCATCGTTTAGTCGCTAAATACGTTTAGGGATCGTTGTAACTCAATAACACGCCATTTGCGTCTACATCACAATTCATAATACTCGTATATTCACATTTATATGTCTTTGTCAACAGATCAATAGAAGTATGGTTAAAGTCAGGACGTCTTCACAGCGAGATCCTGGCTGAGCAGAAGACGAGCGAGGGGCAGCTTCGAAGACCAGGATCTACCATCATACTCTGGTTGAAATGTGAGCAGGTAAGGGAGAAATATTTAAACACTGCCAGAAGACATCACAAAATGATAATACAAGTCTCAAGTCTTGTGCCAGTTTTTTCAGCAATTTGACCTCAATTTGTAAAACCCTGACAAAAACTACTGCTGCACCGAATTCCACTAAACTTTTCTTAGCACCATCCCGCAAACAACAGCCAACAAAAATAAATCTGATTAACAATTTGTTAGTTTGGTATAATGGCATGTACAATTATAATACGACAAAGTCAGATATCAGCTTTTAGCACCCTTAAAACCGTAAGAAAGTATAAAAAAGACTGCTTTAATGTACACCAAACTTAGATAAATCAACATGATAAAAGAGACATTTCTAAAATTAAGTTTAGTAGCTTAACACTTGTCGGCGTAATGATGCAATTTCCTCTATGTTGCTCTTTCCAACGATGCCTCTTTTACTTCTATAAATGATATATATCTTTTACTTCTCTCTTACTTCGACATGAAGGCGAACTCTTTTATCTGCTCTATTATGTTGAGTATCCTACCCGCAAACATCATTGTCTAAAATTTTACATTAAAAAATTGTTCCGTAATTTTTCAGATTACAAATTTAAATTACAGATCAAAAATTACAAATTCAGATCACAATTAGTAGATTAATAAATACTTCCTGCAATTTCTTATAGATTACTATTAATTTAGTTTCTAGTTAGCATTTTATGTAAGGGTTAGTTTGCGTGATAGGGTAATGGCGTAGAAAAACTAGGATAGGAATATGGTTGAATAGCGTCAGGTGTTGCCGACAAATGTTTTTTTTTAGGTCACAGACTTATAAATTGCATTTCGATAAGGTACTTTAAATGCCGCTTTTGCAATTTGCAACAGACTTTTGCCTTTTGTTTTTTATTATACTGGCTAATGGTTCGCAGTCAAAAATAAAAACCGACCAAGTGCGAGTCGGACTCGTGCACGAAGGGTTCCGTATCATTATCTATAATAAATTGTATGAGCGTATGTATGTATGGGGACACCCTTTAATTTTCAATTTGTTTTATTTTTTGGAATTTCTCCTTTATTTGTGCTGTAAGACCTTTTCTTTTGCAAAATTTCGTGATTCTAGATCAACGGGAACTACCATATAGGTTTTCGACCCAAAACCTATAGAGTACTTCCGGTTGACCTAGAATTGTCAATTTTAATTAAAAGCAAGGCCTTACAGAACAAGTAAAGGGAAAATTCCGAAAAATAACAAAAGTTGAAATTTAAAGTAAATTTTGGTACTTACAAGTTTTCGCGAAAATCTAAATTTGCCCATATCTTTTTATCGTGTTGACTCAGGATCTTGATTTTTATACACCTAATAGGGATTATAAACCTGGGTATCTGGTATATATTTCAACTTGCTAGATCCACCCGTTCCTGAGAAAATCGGTAGTGACACACGGACAAACAGACGGACAGACGGACAAGAGAGTGTTCTTATAAGGGTTCCTTCCTTTACCTTTTGAGGTATGGAACCCTAATGATCTGCAGCGGTTTATCTAATTCAGTGTATCACAAACCTTTGCACAAATTTCACTCATTATGCACTGCAATTATAAAGCCTGACATTGCCTACTATACTTAATCAATAACTACAGGCTACTTAGGAATATCTTTGACCCGACAGGGGGTCAAAGTAGTTCAAGACACAGATGTATCTTTTTTATTTGTTATCCCGACGTTTCGACTATGTTGCAACATGCGATATGCGATAAATACCCGTTTAAATCAGTAATTTTGTACAGTGATCGCGAAAGATTGAAAACTAGTAAGACACATGTGATTTAAATGCGCTCAAAGTTAAACGTACGTTTAGAAAAATACATAATGACTAGTTAGCTGTTTTGAAGCCTCATGTGAAACATTCGCTGACCCTAAAAATATAATTTGTCACTTTCTATTTAGTAAATGTTAAATTAACTTTATTGATCGAGCGAAGCGAGATCTCCAAATCAACTTGGGCAAATCAGCATTGTATGTATGTATGTAGGTACGTATGTTTGTTAGTCCGAGAATAACATTCAAAGCGTTGATCCGATCATCGTGAAATTTGGTATATAGATAGGTAGTGATGGCACAATCCTGGTGTGAATAAATGAGCTAAGGGTAAAAAAAACAAAATGGGACTATCCGGTCAAGTGGCACGTCTAATGAAAGGTCTTTATCAGTATATTTTGACCCCGGTTTTATTTTTAGTTTAAAACTTGTAGTTTTTAAGTTATATTAAAATAGTTAGTCATAATAAAAACTGAACTTTTACGAAATTTACACCAGTTACCCCAGTGCTGAAATTTGATATGCATATATCTTTAGTGACACAAACATAGGAAAAAGTCTTAAAATCCAGAAAAATTGCATTTTATTACCCCAAAAAAGAGCAACCAATGAACATGAACTCCCGTTACCTGTAATTTTAATGAAACTTTAGGTAGTATTTGGTTATCATTTCGTGGCACTATTTTAACAGTCAAAGAATACAAATCATATATTTGTTTTATTTTTATGGGAGACTCGCGAGATCTCAGTTCGGGGCGAACCACTAGTTTATCTAGACTACATAAATATTTAAAAAAATCTCCTAATAAGGTTTGATAATAATGAGGTCATCGAAAATATCTCAAACCACCCGCCATCTTGGAATAGCCGCCATTAATTTCAAAATACCATAGATAAAAAAACGTAAACAACGCAGCACCTGCGGGTCGTGATTGGCAGGTGCAGCGCATGCGCACTGCACAGCCGCATCTGCGCACGGGACCCGAGCTTTTTGCCTTAACCCTTGCAGATGCCTCGAGTCAACATTGTTGTTTTATAAATACTAGTGGTTCGCCCCGAACGGAGATCTCCCGAGTCTCCCATAAAAACAAAATAAATATAATTTGTAATCTTTGACTATCAAAATAGTGCCATGAAATGGACAACCAACTGACTTGACTTACAGTTTCATTCAAATTACAGGTAACGGGAGTTCATGTTACGAGTAAATGGTTATACTCTTTTCGGGTAGAAATTGCAGTTATTCTCGATTTCACTGTTTTCACTATATTTGTATCACTACAGCTGCACGCATACTAAATTTCAGTACTGTGGGGTCACTGGTGCACCCTGTGAATTTAAAAATTTTTGAAAAATTGTGGATAAGTTTAGTTTTTATTATGTCTGATAACTTAAAAACTACAAAGTTAAAATTAAAAATAAAATCTATGTCGAAATATACTGATGAAGACCTGTCATTAGACGTGCCACTTGACCGGATAGTGTCATTTTGTGTTTTTTTTACCCCTCATGGAACCCAGTATTATGCCATAACTATATACCAAATTTCACGTTGATTGGATTAACGGTTCGAATGGTATCCTCGGACAAACATACAAACACACAATGCCGATTTGCCCAAGTTGATTTGGAGATCTCGCTTCGCTCAATTAATAAAAGCCTATGGATTTGCAACCAAACGGTTTTCATATAGTCGATTCCCGACGATAACTGTTATGTTTTGTTTTGTTTTCCTAGTTTGACATGTAGGTACAATTTGACATTTTCTTAGCTGACATTTTATTTATTATTATTGTTTTTTCTCTGAATTTGACACATCGACATCAGAATCATTATTTTTTATTATTATTTAATTATTCCGCATACCAGTATTGTTTGAATTAACGACAATTTAATAACAACTACTGAACATCCTGTGAACTGTGACACTGTACAGCCTGTGAACTGTGACACTGTACACCCTGTGAACTGTGACACTGTACACCCTGTGAACTGTGATATACAGAAGTTTTTCGTATAAATTAGTTGAATTGTATTTCAAAATACAATAGCATATTATCACTCGCAATGAAGGCAGGTTTTTTAAATAAAATGTATTAGTTTTTAGCGAAAAGTCATCATTCGACACCCATCTGCACATACGCAACCATTTCCTTAACAATTCCTTATCATGCCATGTTTTATTTATTCTTATAAACAAAAGAAATGAATACCATAGTTACAAGAAATATCCTACGAGCATGTGACATCTCCCTATATAGAAGAATTTATGTTTTTACTCCTTTTCTAAACAGATGGTAATTACAATAACATGCATAATCGCGCAGGAATAGCGTTTGAATTGAACAGGTGTAAAATGTACGGAACCCAGTATGTTCGAGTCACACTTGCAAACACAGGGGTCCGTATGATTTTAGTTTTTGTTGTGTATTGAATGTTTAGTACTGTTCCTAGTAAAAGGGATCGCCCGGGGAAGTACACCCACCATACCTATTTCTACCACCAAGCAGCAGTGCTGTGTTTCGGTTTGAAGGGTATGGTTGTCGGTGAAATTACAGGCACATGAGGCTGTATTAATGTACGCTAAGCAGTGCTACGAGGCAATGCTTTCTTACAGGCAATGGTTACAACTTAACATCAGACTAAATGTTTATTCCATCTCCAGTTTGTATAAAAAGAAAAAAAAGATAATCCAACATGATTTGGAATCATTAGTAGCTATTACTTACTGTTTTTGCGACTCAGTCAAGAACAAACTTGTCGAAAACGTTGGTAATTTTTGGAGATTTGTTTATGGTACCCAAACCCTGTTTTTATGAATTGTCAATGAACTTCAACAGGTAATAAAATGTTCAAATAATTGGGTAGTTCTTCGAGATTCAAAACACAACAATAGATAATCTAAGTAATTTGACTACAGCTCTTACAGATCCCGAGATATCTGACAGATGGGCATACAGACAGACACATAGCGTAGGCGTCGTAGTTAAAAGGGTCCTAACATTCGAGCACTGAACCCTAAAAAAGAGTAAAAAGGTAAAGGCGTTGGATAATTAATCGGCCAGTGGTTACAATGATTGGTTGACAGCGTGAAGTTTGATTAGGACATTAATTTTTATAAAAAACACGAGCAATAGATAATCAGACATACATTTTTGCAAGCAAAATATAATGAAAAATATTACAAAATTAAAAGTTCTTCATATTAATAAATCTTTATTATTTATTACTAGTTGTATGCCCGCGATTTCGTCCGCAATTTTCTGGATCTCGACAATAGCACCACCTACTGGATTCAATTGTGGTTTTTTTAAACCATCCAGAAACCCATTGAAATATATACACAAAATTTCATCAAAATCGGTCTAGCCGTTTTTAAGTTTTAGTGAGACCAACGCACGTCAATTGATTTTTATACCTCTACAAAGACTGAACCAACCTAGATTTGGTTTTTATTGTCTCGCAGAAAGTATGAAAAGTAGAGTATTCTCCTCGTGGATAAAACTGTTTGCATTTTGGGCGTGCTTATATCCCTCTCTGCACTCAAGATTCTCGTAACTCCCTCGCTCCGCTTGTGAGTTAATTCTAGAATCTTTCGTTACGTTCGGGATTCACGCCCGTGACGTAAGACAATTCTTTAATAATCTACTATTATTTTATTATTCCACACATTTATTACTTTACACACGCTTATTTTATTTATTATTATAAACGTCCTATAGTTATATGAGGCATCTGTTGAGGTTTTATTAAATAACAAAAAGCTTACAATCGAAGCTTCCGTCAGAAAACCCACCACAAATATTTGTTTATACTAACCCTTGACAAGGGTCGATTTAATAAATGTTTCTCTTAATAATATCGAGTTCCGCTCAAATTCCAAGTAATTGTTGCACAGAAGAGGTAAGTTATTACAAGTAGTGTGGACACTCCTGTCGTGCCAATTGTAGTAGCTTGCTTACTGTTTATTGATTACCGGTCGCTTTGGAAATCTATGGGGGAGGCCTATGTTTTTTTTTTTAATTTTATTGATCGAGCGAAGCGAGATCTCCAAATCAACTTGGGCAAATCGGCATTGTATGTATGTATGTATGTTTGTTTGTCCGAGGATAATTTTCGAAGCGTTTATCCGATCATCGTGAACTTTTTTATATAGGTACGTAGTGATGCCACCATTTTGGTGTGACTCAATGAGCTAAAATGTTGGGGGGTTGTTGAGATATTGGGGTTCAAGAGGGATAAAAAAAATTTAAATGTGACTATAAGGTCAAGTGGGACGTTAAATGAAAGGTCTTCATTAGTACATTTCAACCCTGTTTTTATTTTTAATTTAATTTTTTTAGTTTTTGAGTTATTAGCCATAATAAAAACAAAACTTTGACAAAATTCATAGGGTACACCAGTGACCCCACAATGCCGAAATCATTCAAAAATTATGTGTATAAAGTTTCAGTGGCTATTTGTGTAATAGTGGCATATCGTTAACGATTGACTTTTACCATTTTATGAAGGTCGTCATACTTACGGCAGGTCTTCAAATCGGGTCGGTTTGTATACACGCGACCGACGCGTGCGCCGCTCGCCCACCTGTTGTGTGTGACTGTGCACCCTAGCTTTAGATACAGGTGGATCAATTCCTGCTGTACAATATTTTTAACCTCCTTCACAAAAATAGGGGTGTTATAAGTTTGACGCCTATGTCTGTCTGTGTGTTCTGTGTGGCTTAGTTAAATTGGGCGCTTCTTAGCTATTTCAGTTTTAACCCCCTCCCCCTCCCCAAGAAGATGTTAACAGTTCATGAAATGTAGTAAAAATTAAATATTTGATGAGATCTCAGAAACTTCTGAACGAATTTTTGAAAATTATTGGCTGAGAGAAAATAAGTTAAGCTCCCTAAGTAAGCTCCCTGAGTAAGCTCCCTGAGTAAGCTCCCTGAGTAAGCTCCCTGAGCAATCCATCCATACTAATCACACTAATATTATAAATGCGAAAATTTGGATGTTTGTTTATTTATTTGTTTATTTGTTACTCAGTCACGTCGTAACGGTTTAACCGATTTCGATGAAATTTGGTAAATATGTATGTAGATTATAACATTACGGGTTCGTCTCGTGAAGGCGGAGAGGACTGCGTAGTAGTAGGTAGGTATACATTTTCCGAAAAAAAATCAAAAATTGATATCCGTCCATATATAAACGTTATAGCAAACTTCCCCCCCCCCCGTGTCCCCCCTCCACTCCCCCCTTTTGGAAAAATTTTCGCGAGATCTTGTGTAGAATGAAGTCCTTAGTGTGCCTCCCGAATTTGTTTGAAATCCGTCGATAAATAACGCCCCTCCAATCAAAAATCGACCTGTAGACGAGAACAGACAGCCGGACAAAAGCATTTTTGGCCAATCTCGAAACTGAGACGCTTGGCTGCTCGCTTCGCTCGCTCGTTCAATTATGAATTCGAAAGTAACTCTGTCTCTCTGTCTATTTGTTACGTCTTCATGGTTAAACGGCTGGACCGATTTCAATTAAATTTGGTATAAAGATAGATTATGACCAGGATGGAGACTTTTTAGAGATAGGCTACTTTTTACCTGTCTGCGCAGAAGGAGGGTAATGTTATTATTGACAAACCACGCGTGCGAAGCCGCGGGCGGGTCAGAGAGACGGATTCTTGTTCACAATAAAAAAAAACTTCATCTGGAAACTGAATAAAATCCAACATGTTTTTAACATTTATCGCCGATGTAGGTTTGACTCTCCCTGTACAAACAAGTTACAAAACGAGACTTGCGGCAACACCTGCTGTTACCCGTTTTTTCCCCTTTTTTCTTTAACCCTAACCTGCCGAGTGTCGAGTGCAACCCAACTTGCATTATGGTAGGTCATTTTGACATCGGCATTTTGACCTTAACGTTTTGCGTTTTTTGCGCATCCGGAACACGGGCTTTGGAATTCACGGAATTTTTCGTAATATTAATTTGTTTTATTGTTTTTTGCAGTGGGTTATAGTTACAATTCTTGTTTTGTAGTATTTTTTTGTCACTGGTTTGTTCTTTTTTTTATATAAATTTTAGGTTAGCGTTTGACCACTATCTCGCCTGATGGTAAGCGATGATGCAGTCTACGATGGTACACGCTTGCCTAGAATAAACCTATTCACTCGTGACTTGAAGATCCCTAGGTTGTAGTTATCAGGAAACACAGACTCAGGCAAGGCGTTCCACTCCTTGGCGGTGCGCATGATAAAGGTAGAAGAGTACCGCTTTGTGCGCTTGGGCACTGTGTTTAAGATAGTGACCTTGATTATCCATCTCCATCACAAAGTCAGAGGACTTTGGTGTCCGATCATAATGTTATCTGGAAGAAATCGCTATAAATTATAACACCGCCCATTGTGGATTGACTAGATTTCTATTGGTTTTAGTTATTTGATTGATTGTTATAATCTTTATTGCACTCCAAAAAAAATAGAGTAACAAAAGAAATAAATAAATAAATATTGCTGGACATTTCACACAGCGCTATCTAGCCCCAAACTAAGGAGAGCTTGTACTATGGGAACCAGATAACTGATAGAATACTTAAATACATTTTTTTTGTAAATACATACATAGAAAAACACCCAGACACGGAACAAATATCAAAATATACAATAAATAACGCTAAAATTGCTGGTCTTATCTTAATGGGAGTTATTTATGTATTTTTCTTTGTATTTGAACTTATAAAATCACTGAATTAATTCTAATTAATATCACATAGCTCGAAGAACTGACGGCCTTTGGGGCAAAAAAGTTCTACAGTGGAGACCACGCACTGGGAAGCGCAGCGTAAGACGGCACCCCATTAGATAAAAAAACAACCTGATAGTGCCTGGGAGCCGGCGGGTGCAGGCCTCACAAAATCCGTTGCTCTAGAAATCTATGGAGGTGGCCTCTGATTAGCAGTGGACGTCCTAAGGCTGATATGATAATAATGATGGATGTTAAATTTATTAGTGGGAAAATGGTCTATCGCGCTTTTGCCACGACATTAAAAAAATCGCCAACAATCGCGACCAGCCTCTCGAAACGCTTTTACTTGCGGAAATAAAACCAATTTCGATTGTAACGCAAAAACCTGTGAATAGAGATGTACGAATTTGAGAAAACCGGATTCTTTAATAAACCTAAAACACTGACAGATGACATATTACTTAAAGAAAGTACCAGAATTATGATTTATAGTCACATAAAGTTTTTTTTTATCACTAAGCGGTTACCATAGCGGTCTTTTGTACTACAAACGAAATTTTATTTATTAACTATCGTATTTGAAATCACTTAATTAGAAATTACATTAAATAATATTCATAATTAACAAATGTCATATAATTCAAATTAATAATAATAAAATAAAGCATTATATCCTAAACATCAAAACAAAAATCACACAACCAACATATTCCCACACTCACTCATACATTCACTGATCATTCCATTATGAACCATAGTCCGGAGGGAGGTATAGGTATGCCATCATACAGGTCTATCCTAGTTTGGGTACCTGTGTTTTCCATCCTGAATTGTAGTATACCTAGTAAACCATTGTAATTTTTTTTTGTGAAATTTTGAAGTTTGTTGTTGAATAAATAATTTATTATTATTAGATAGAGATCGTTTTTAGCGATAAGACCGCCCATTGTACTTACCTTAATTTTTGTGTATTTTTATTGTATTTTTAATTTTGTTGGTGTGCAATAAAGAGCATTCTATTCTATTATTATTATAAAGAAACCGTCAAAAGAAAAATAGTAAAAGTCAATAAAGAAAATATAATAAAATAAAATAAAATAACCTAAAGCACTCGTGTCTTGATGTAAATAAAAAAAGCTTTTTTGAAGGTTCGCGGCGGGAATCGAACCCGCCACCCCTTCTTTCTCAGCCGGCTTCGCCCACTGCGCCCTGGAGGTCATCATGTTAAAACTACCTTAATCCGGCTAAATTCTGATAAAACCGGTCAGCGCTAACTCTACTCTATGACAGTCACTGGCGCGTCTAGTCAACTATTTAGTAGCAGTAGGTATAAATGTAGTAAGTCAAGGGCGGTCAGCCAGCCGGCTCCCTACTGAATAATACGACGATTGTGAAACTACGACTGTTTTTCCCAATGTCTATTTTATCCAATCGTTTCGCCATTTGCCAGGCGTGATCATTAAATAAAAAATATATAATATCGCAACAAAGGGTTTTTTTCGATTATTATGTCTTTTATGTATTGCCTCGAAGGTCACGCACCCTGCGTCCATCTTGAGGCATACAGGTGTCAATAAATAATACTGGACATTTTACACAGCGCTATCTAGCCCCAAACTAGCAAAGCTTGTACTATGGGAACCAGATAACTGATAGAATTCTTAATTAATATTTTTTAAATGAGTAAAAAAAAATATTTATATATTATATTTTTCAATACTCTTACTATTTACTGACGACCTCCGTGGCTCAGTGGGCGAATAGCCGATCAACTTGAAATTTGGTATAGGTAGGTAGGTAGGTAGTGATGGCACAATTTTAGTGTGACTAAATGAGCTAAAAATGTGAGGGTTGTTGAGATATAGGGGTTCAAGAGGGGTAAAAACAACAGAATTGAACTATCCCGTCAAGTGGCACGTCTAATAAAAGGTCTTCGTGAGTACATTTCGACACCGTTTTTAGTTTTAGTTTAAACCTTGTAGTTTTTAAGTTATTAGCCATTATAATAACTGAACTTTTACAAAACTCACAGGGTACATCAGTGATGCCACAGTGCTGAAATTTGGTATGCGTGTAGCTTTAGTGATACAAATATAGGGAAAAATAAAATAATCCAGAATAACTTCAATTTCTACCCCAAAAAAGAGTAACAAATTAACATGAACTCCCGGTACCTGTGATATGAATGAAACTGTAGGTCAAGTGTGTTGGCTATGCATTTCGTGGCACTATTTTGGTAGTCAAAGATTACGAATAATATTTTTTTTGTTTTTATGGGAGACTCGCGAAATCTCAGTTCGGGGCGAACCACTAGTATTTAATTATTTAACTTAGTTACACTATGAACATAGTGTATCAAATTGAACCTTCTGGAGGTACAATAGAACTATTATTTCTTGTTTTATTTTACGAGCGCCTCGAGGTCAGACAGTAACTAAGCGGAGACTAAAATGTATAATTTAGGAAAATGATACAAAAATTCATTGAGGCTTCAATGCTACTCGTCTTCTAGGAAATAGCTAGTGGTAATATTAGTTAGCTTATAGCTCGAAAACTCAGCTGTCGGGGCAGAAAGGTTCTAGAATGCATGCCGCGCACGTCGCCTATGATGATGGTAAGCGGTCACCGTCGCCTATTGACACCGGCAACACCCGGGGTATTGTCGATGCGTTCCCTACCCTGTAGAAACCTCTTTACATTTCTCTTGAAGCATGCCATGTCGTAGCCTAATAGAAAAACCTCGGATGGTAGCTCATTCCACATCTTGCAAGTATGGGGTAGAAAAGATCGCGTAAAGCGTGTGGTGCGCGATACCTAAGTGTCGACGATATGTGGATGAGCTTTATTACGTTGTCGAGAAGTGCGGTGGTAAAATCTCGGAGACAGGATGAGATCAAATAGCTATCTATATACAAGATCATTCCCCATAATTTTACCTCTTATCTTATTGGACGGATGCCGTCAGAGCGATGCCGTAAGAGCGTGACGGCACGAGTCGGTCTTACATCTATGGCGCGCCAAAAGATAGATAAATAGATAATTTCTTTATTGCACACCATTTAAATACAAACATTTATAAGAAAATACACTTAAATAATAGGTACAATGGGCGAAAAAGATATTTCACATCAAAAAAATTTGTAAAGTTACCACTGCGGGGGCTATATAATTATAATGTATTCGCGTAATTTGTCGCCACTACGTCAATTTATCTTCAATAAAATTTAATAAACTTGGGCTGATAAATTATATATTTTATTTTTCCGAAATTCTCCTATTTTTCGAAAAAAGCTCAATAATCCCAAAAGTTTTTTTTTGTCTTCTAATTTCAGAATACCCAATAATATTTTGCAGTGCGTTCATGATGGATATGGATTTTAGTTTTTTGTTTCCATACCTCAGAATAGATAAAGCACCAGAAGATGCATTCAGCTGTGATTGCAAGCCGTACGCTGTGTCCATAAAACAAAACCCGCGTCCCGCGCCCACCTCACCCCCACCCGCGTAATGTTGCTAGCTGAGTCATTATATACCCATTTTGTGGTAAATGTTTTTGGTAAGATACAACTAATGTAACTATGGCACTATTTTATTAATCAAATATTAATACATACATAATATATAATAAATATAATAATAATAATAAAATACGTTTAGGCATCGTTGCGCAAATCGCCTCAAGAATTTTTTTTTGTTTTTGGGAGATTTGCGATATCTCAGCGCGGGGCGAACCACTAGTATAATTTAAAACCACAACTAATAAAAGTTTTTAATCTCAGAATCTAGATTAGGGAAAATGATAACACTCGATATTTGGCAACACCAGCAAAATTAAGGATCATTATTTACGATAATTACAAACCGAACAATTTATTCAATAAACAAATAACTCAACATCTAACTGCGCTATTTACGTATGAAATGTGAACCCATCTTGTTTTTTTTTTGAGCCCAGCTGAGTTTTTACACGTTGAGACAACACAAGAAGGCATAACTTAATTAAATTGAACACTGTAAAACACGTCACTCGCGACGTCGGTTACAGAGTAACTAATGGCGTTCGCGTTTAACTACTCTATTTAGAGTAGATATTGACGCTTCAGTATTGGCGCGTTCACTTCTTCTGGTGTTTTATCTGTTCTGTGTTCCATACCATGTAATTGGTCATAGGTGTAGCGCCATTGTGCTTAGCCTACTCTACCTACTCTAGGTACCCAAGTTATTGTCATTTGAAGATTTAATACTTCAGAGATTTAAAGGAGTTGTGTAAAAAGTTTTCTCGCTTTTCCGTAGTCACCTTCGACGTTGACAGTTATTTAAAAATAGAACTCTCTAAATATCAAAACACGGAACTACACAGAATATGAACAATTACTGGAAGTGTTTATATCGTAAGTCGTAATACAAAACAATGATCGAAAAAAAAACCCGTAAAAAAAATCTCTTGTTCTTGGTTTTTGTTTTTGTCTGTCTACGGTAGAGCTAAATTGAAATAAGAAATTAATATGTGTCAAGTCTAAATATTATGCGTAGAAAAGAATACTGGTTAAAAGGTTTCGTAAAAGCCGTTTTATTGGTATTGTTTGTAGAGTGTCCCATATTGAGCACCTATTTTATTAGCACCAATGCTAATCCACAGTCAGCACTGCAAATTTAAGTTAAAAATGGCGTTTAACCGTTAAAGACTAAATGGGTGATACGAATTAAATAATACGCTTATAAATAAAAAAAAAAAAAAAGAAAAAGAAAAAAATATAAAGAATTAAGAACAGTTGAACCATCAAAATCCCGTTCCAATCGAATTATAGAGAACTCATCTGAACCTAGATGACTAAAATATCAAGACAGCTAATAAATAAAAATAAATAAATAATGCTGGACATTTCACACAGCGCCATCTAGCCCCAAACAAAGCAAAGCTTACACCATGGGAACCAGATAACTTATATACTGTATTTTTGTAAATAAGACCCGAAACATATATATATATATATCTGTAGATCATGCAAACATTTGTACCGCGGTGGGAATTGAACCCGCAACCTCCTGCGTTACAGAGATCGTCTCATCAGATATTCAGATGACACATCCAGAAAGTTTCAATTGGTGTTTTTGTTTAGTGCTGCATTTGCATCGTCCCTTTCCTTCTCCGTTCTATTTTCAAATCTGACAGTTCATTTAAAATGGTGACTTTTTTAATGTTCTCATTTTCGGGCAACGAAATCATTATTTTAATATTTTCACGATCGACTATGGTAGTAAATTTGAGATCATCGGTAGGTACTGTAAAAAAACTTTTTTGGTAATATGTGTGTGTTGCAAATAAGTATCTTATCTATCTATCAATATTTTTAGGGTTCCGTAGTTGAACTAGAAACCCTTTTAGTTGCGCCATATCCGTCTGTCTGTCTTTCCGACCAGTTACAGGTTTTTTATTTGGCACACCTACATATATACTGCAGTTATAAGAAGAATTGTCAAAGCTGAGTAGGTTAGTATTTACTAGTTTACATGCAGTAATCGATTAAGTTATGTCTGAAGTTGGCTTTGTAAACAGCATCATACAAAACGCCATAGACAATCATTTATTCACTACTAGCTGTTGCCCGCGACTTCGTACGCGTTACACTACTAAATAAACAAACATCCAAACTTTCCCGTTTATGATATTAGTGTGAAGTGTGAAGATTACAGTTATATTTTTTTTATCGGATAGAACTTCGTTTAACCACAATCTCACCTGATGGTAAGTGCTGATGTGGTCTAAGATGAAGCACGAAGATCTAGAAGAAACCTATTTACTCTTACTCGTATTCTTTAGGAAAAACAGACGACGGCAAAGTGTTCCATACCTTAGCTGTACGCATTAAGAACGTAGAACCAAAACGGTGTGTGCGAATGGGTGGTATATCAACTAGGTACGGATGGTACTGGGCCGTGCGCCGGCTTGTCCTTTGATGGAAGGGAGATGATGGGATCAGATCGTATAGTTCCTGGGCACATTCCCCAAAATATATTCTGTAAAAACTTTACTTGCCACAAACTTTTATTGCCACCATGATTGCGAAGCTGTCTACACTATGGGCCATAATGGACAATCACAGAATGCGCAATGATTGCCACCATGATTGCGCAGCTGTCTACACTATGAGCCATGATGGACAATCACAGAATGCGCAATGATTGCCACCATGATTGCGCAGTTGTCTACACTATCGGCCATGATGGACAATCACAGAATACGCAATGATTGCCACTATCAATGGCGCGCCTACATTTGTTAATTATGGGCATCGGAACAGTAGCAGCTGCCGCTATTTATTTATTTAGTGTATATAACCATTTTATAACACATTATATATAACGCACGCGTCCACACCGTACCGTAAACAAATACGAACTGAGTGATCGGCGATCGTATGGACACGCTTACAATCATGGCCGCAAACTCCTTTGATAGCGCCTCTACACGATTGGCCATGACGGGCGATCATAGACGATCACCATCGTGTAGAGGGCATAATTGTCTGTAATCGCCCATGATCGGTGACGATCGAGCGTAATCGCCGCTATGGCCGCCGGTGATCGTCTATGATCGCCCATCATGGCCCATCGTGTAGAGGCGCTATGAGAATATTGTGTTGTCTAGTAACCGAAAACAACTGTAAAATTTACTTTGTATTTTGAAATTACTAAACCATACTGACTACGGAACCTTTCACTGCGCGTTGCCCGACACGCGCTTAACCAATTTATCGGATATGTTTTTGGAAGTCAGGGTCGAATATAATAAATACATAAACTCAGCCCGTCTGTTTTCAACTCGGTATTTAAGACGATTTATAAGGCGGAACGAAAGAAATACCTACTTAAGTTTCGTTGAAAAACGATACTCCAAAAATATTCGTACGAACATTATGATCCGGTAACATGATTAGAAGTTAATTGTGAGATACCCTCTTATTAAGTTTATTGTGTGTAATTTGGAGGTTATTTTTGTGCGGGGATGGGGGGGGGAGTCATGGTTGTAGCCAGGATTGATTTCAGGGGGTGGAAAATTAACTGGCTGTATCGATTAGTACTGGCTAAGTCGACACAATTTTTCTCCAGATTGGAAAATTTAAATTACAGTGTTTTCCATACACTGTATTTACATTATTAGTGTACAGTAAATGGAGTAAAAATATAGTAAATTTACTGTAATTACAGTGCATCTGGAGACACTGCGAGAGTGTATCTCTTTGTAATCGAAAATGTGGTGTCGTACGCGACACGCACTAATTTTAAAATTAAGATTATAATATTTTTTATGATTATAAGTGAGAAGTACCCCGACTTCAGATTAAGAGGTTGTGAGTTCGAATACTGGCCTAAGGTGGACAATGGTTTTTTTTTGTTTACAAAACGATGAAAAAACATCGTGAGGAAATTGGCATGGTTTAGAACCAAGAAATCCAAAGGCATGTGCCATTGGTTTAATCTTGCATCCGCCGGAACTGAGATCTCGCGAGTCTCCCAAAAAAAAAACAAAAAATAAAAATGGGTTAGAAATGTACTCATGAAGACCTTTCGTTAGACAACGTTTATTAGACGTCCCATTTGACCTAATAGACAAATTTTTATGTTTATTTACCCCCTTGAAATAGGGGTTGTTGAAATATTGGGGATATTTCAACAACCCCCCCCCCCCCCCATAAATTTTTAGCTAATTTAATCACACAAGGATTATAAAAATAAATAAATAAATATTGCTGGACATTTCACACAACGCTATCTAGCCCCAAACTAAGCAGAGCTTGCACTATGGGAACCAGATAACTGATACAATACTTATATACTTTTTTTTGTAAATACATACTTATAATATATAGAAAAACAACCAAACCCGGAACAAGTATCTGTAGATCATGCATACATTTGTTCCGCGACGGGGATCGAACCCGCTACCTCCTGCATCTCAGCCGGCTATTCGTCCACTGCACCACGGAGGTCGTCCTTTTTGTCCTGTCCTTTACACGGATTGTGACGTTACTACCTACTTATATATCAAATTTCACGATCATCGGATCAACGCTTCGAAAGTTATCAAACAAACATACCTACATATATACAACGTCGATTCGACTAAGTTAAATTGGAGATCTTGCTTCGCTCGATCAAATAGAACATGACCAGGATTGAGAAATAGGCTACTGTTACCCGACTGCGCAAAAAGAGGTTATGTTTTTATTGACAACCCACGCTTTCGAAGCTGCGGGCGGGTCTGCTAGTTAAAAAAATGGTTCTATTCATAAGCCTTAGGGGCCACCTTTGCACAACCTGGTTACGTCCATGGGAGAAGTCAATAAACTTGCCAGTTAAGTTGAGACTATTAAAAGGTTGGGAATGGATTTAAATGAGCGTAACTTAAGCTTTCAGTGAAGTAACACTATATCCCTATTATTACTACGTGTACCTACTTACGTCTTTGCGCGCGTAGTTAAAAAGTAGCCTTTACAACGTAGGTCTAGGCCTAAGCCATGCATAACATGACTAATGTGACCATATTTTTTACCCGAATACGGCAAAGCAAAAAGGGAGGGTTATGTTTTTAGCAGTCTATGTATGTGTGTATATGCAAGTATGTATGTACCTATGTTTCACCGTAGCGCCTAAACTACTCATGCTATTTTGATGAATGAGGTGTCAATCGATTCGTTATTATGGTGCGCACGCATTACTTAGTATACATTTTTACCTGACTATGGCAAACCCAAAAGGAGGGTTATGTTTTTAGTAATCTATAGATGTATGTTCCACCGTAGCGCCTAAACTACTCATCCGATTTGATGAAGACTGCATAGTTGCACGCGTCGTAGCCTAATGTAGGTTTTTACATTCGGCCACGATGCGACATACGAAGCTGATACATCAGCCAGCGCTATGCTGTGCTACTCTTCCATTTCATAGTTGCAAATAAATAGTTTATATTATGTGTGGATTAAACGATAAGTGTTAAAAAAAAAGATTTATGAGTACAACAATGTTTTGATTCCTCATCTCTGCGCCGAATCCACGCCGCATAGTGCATTGAACTGCATAAGTTCGCTCTCAGCATACTAATAGAACAATTGCTGTGACATTTTACGAGTTTTCGACGTAAATCCAAGGTCACACGTTTTGTAAATTCTGACCACTGCACACTTGTTAACTAGTGGTTTGCCCCGAACTGAAATCTTGCGAGTCTCCGATTAAAACAAAAAATATTATTTGTAATCTTTGACTATCAAAATAGTGACACGAAATAAAGAACCAACTGACTTGACCTACAGTTTCATACAAATTACAAGTAACGGGAGTTCATGTTATTTGGTTATTCTTTTTTGCGGCACAAATTTCAGTTATTCTGGATTTCAGACTTTTGTCTGTATTTGTATCACTTAAGCTACAAGCATCAAGCATACCAAATTACAGCACTCTGGGATCACTGGTGTACCCTGTGAATTTTGTCAAAGTTCAGTTTTTATTATGGCTAATAACTCAAAAACTATAAAAAGTTTACTAAAAATAAAAACAGAGTCTACATGTATTAACCCTTAAATGCATGATTAAATTCATGATAAATATATGATTTATGATAACAGTATGCGTTGCGCTCATATTAATGATTTGGTAGCCGTGTTAGTGGTATGTTGCAGTTTTACGTCAAAATGCATTTAAGGGTTAATGAAGACCTTTCATTTGACATCCCACTTGACTTATTAAGTCAAGTGGGATGTCTCATCTTCATTTTTTTTTTACTCTTGAACCCTAATAACTCAACAACCCCCCAACATTTTTAGCTCATTTATTCACAGCAAAATTGTGCCATTACCTATATACCAAATTTCACGATGATCGGATCAACGCCTCGAAAGTTATCCTCGGACAAACAAACATACAATGCCGATTTGCCCAAGTTGGAATTACGAACAAAATTGAAATTACAAACAAAATAGAAGATAAAAGCAAACAGGACAAAGTTGCCTGGAAGAGACCGCTTTAAGCAATAAGGCTCGTTGTACTATCGTGAAATAGTCTTAGTTTCCTACGTTTAAAATTTTCTTGTAATTTTGGTGTAATAATAAAGAGAAATAGCAAATATCTATTTATAACACACACATAAAATAGTAAATAAATAAATAAATATTGGTGGACATTTCACACAGCGCTATCTAGCCCCAAACTAAGCAGAACTTGTACTATGGGAACAAGATAACTGATACAATACTTATATACTTTTTTTTTGTAAATACATACTTATAATAAATAGAAAAACATCCAGAACTGAAACAAATGTTTGTAGATCATGCAAACATTTGTCCCGCGGTGGGAATCGAACCCGGTACCTCCTGCGTCACAGCCGACTATACGCCCACTGCGCCACGGAGGTCGTCAAACCATACCTATATAATACACATAAAAAGACACGTCTTCACAAACAAAATTATTGTGACCATAAATGGGCTACCACTGGCTGCTGCAGACTCATAGCTGCTGCAGCGCTGGTATTCAGTGGTGCCGAAGTGTGTAGCAGCATCTTCGACACGCGTTTCATATAAAAAATATAATCTATTACTTTTATATTTTAATACACATCTTTACAATTATGAAATATTACTATCTAAAAAAAAGTCAAAACTATACAAAACTCTTAAAAAAACCAGTTTTGACATCCCTTTTGGGGCACCAGGCACATTTCCAGGGCACCTTGTACTTGTAGCATTTATGCGTGTGCCTCACGGAAAACCTTGCTAAATTCATGGCCCATCGTGCATTGAACTCTAGTTTCCATACAAATGAACGATTAACATGACAGAATAGTTAATACCAAGCGAACTGCGTAATCGACTAACGTCCAAGGCCGCTGTCTGGTTTCCAAATTCGCGGAAGGAATTTATACACAACACATGTATGTGTTTAGGTATACTAGTTCGCTCGTCTTATTCATGGTTTCTTACTATTTGATACCAAGCTACCCAGCAGTTTTTCTGAAGAGAAAACTTCTTTAGGCGCGTCGAACATTTTTCGAGAGAGAAAAAACCATTGAACTAGCGACACTGTTACCGTTACCTCTGTATATAAGTATTTGTAGTGAAGTCTGCTTTTAAATTTTGAGTACACAAATATTGAGTGCTAAATTTAAAATTTAAAACTAAATTTCCTGCACAATAAAATATTTCCTGACGATTCAAAAAATAACACGTAATTGTTCAAGTTTTCACTTCTGTCGGCACTCCAGCAGTGCCACTTTTTTTTTACTTGACTAAGGCTAAGGCCACAAAGCGCGTCACAAACGATAAAGATAATTATTGTATGTTATGATATTGAGGTGGGCTAATCTAGCCACAATCTGGAGCCCTAATGGAAGACGCAGTCGGGGTCGGCCAAGAAAGCGTTGGCGAGACGATCTTGTTGCCTTCGAGCAGGTGTGGTGGAATGTCGCACAGGACAGAGATAGATGGAGCGACTTGGGGGAGACCTTTGCCCAGCAGTGGGACAATATAGGATGACAAAAAAATATATAAAATATCGCTTGCCATACAATCCAATGTAAGATGGAAACATATTATCTTCGCAGTGTGTGAGGTTGATGGTCCATTGGATTGTATGGCGAGTGATATTTTATCGTAACATAAAATATTTTAGTATCTTTATCGTGTTCGTGAGTGACGCGCTTTAGTCATTAAGTAATTTATTCTTTGCTGATAACATATTACAAAATAAGGTCTTAAATTAAATATTACAAAGTTATACAAAGTCTTGTCAGTTTTACAATGCACCATGAATAATTTCAAAATAATATTAGAATAATCTTAGGGCGACTTGCGCATCGATGCACTAGTTTAGTATTTAGTGCCTAAATATATTTAAGAGATTTGTCAAATCATACAAATACGTCAATTTTTACAACATTTTTAGTCGCTAATAACGTGTAGGGATCGGTATGTCGTCGGGCGATGTTAGGCAATTAAGGCGACAAAAACTATTTAGATAGACTTTTTATTCAATTCTAAATTTGTAACTTTCGTTCTTGACCTTGACGAGACTTGAAGTGATTGAGGACCAAATCATCGCTTACCCAGGTCATAGGTGATATTGTGGTCAAACAAAGATCTATTCATGAAAACATTTTTTTTTTCATTTTTATACTATGGAGATGGAACAAGCCTATGACCCACCTGATGTTAAGTGCTAACCATCGCCTATAACAAAGTTTGCCTCATAGGTCATGCTCCTTAGAAATGTGCCCTACGATGCACTTCCCCGGGCGAGCCCGTTCACAAGAAACTCTACTACTCTAACTTAACCTAAACATAACCTTTTCCTTATTACATGCATAAGTAGATACTTATTGTACGTATTTTATCAAAGTTTCATTATTCTTGATGGCTCATGAATATTTTACAAATGAAAATGTCTAGAGAACATTGCGATTACACGTGATAATGACCATAAATAGTGTTTTCAATGGGCCGTAACGCCGTCAATGAATTACTATACTCCTCTATATTGATGTAAAATATTACGTCTGACCGTTAAGTATATAGAACTTCGACCTAATATAGACATCTAGAATCAAGTAGTCGTTAAGCTGGTAGCCTACCCCGGTATAGAAGTTTTTAGGCCTCCGACATGGCTTAGCGAATTTTCCAATAAACAAAACTAAATTCAGTATTCATTTATTGATCGAGCGAAGCAAGCTCTCCAAATCAACTTGGGAAAATCGGCGTTGTATGTATGTATGTTTGTTTGTCCGAGGATAACTTTCGAAGCGTTTATCCGATCATCGTGAAATTTGGTATATAGGTAGGTAATGATGGCACAATTTTGGTGTGACTCAATGAGCCAAAAACATTGGAGGGTTGTTGAGATATTGGGGTTCAAGAGGGGTAAAAAATAATGAAAATGAGACTATTAGGTCAAGTGATACGTCAAATGAAATGTCTTTATTAGTACATTTTGACCCCGTTTTTACTTTTAGTAAAGTTTTTGTAGTTTTTGAGTTATTAGCCATAATAAAAACTAAACTTTGACAAAATTCACAGGGTACACCAGTAACCTCACAGTGCTGTCATTTGGTATGCGTGTAGCTTATGTATCACAAATATAGGCAAAAGTCTGAAATCTAGAATAACTGCAATTTGTACCCCAAAAAAGGTTAACCAATTAACATGAACTCCCGTTACCTGTAATTTGAATGAAACTGTAGGTCCAGTTAGTTCGTGTTGGTTTCGTGGCACTATTTTGATAGTCAAAGATTACGAATATTTTTTTTTTGTTTTTATGGTAGACTCGCGAGATCTCAGTTCGGGGCGAACCACTAGTATACATTAAAATCACAAAGATCACTTTGAAATGTCAATTTTACCGCCTATCCGGAAAGAAGTCTGGAAAGAATCAGGCAAGAATCAAGGCTGATTCTTTTTCATGACTTTTAAAGACAAGCACTTAAGCGCTGAAAATGGTATAAGCGGTCACCACATGTTGAGACTGTACCAGTTTCCTCCAAGTTTAACAAAAAAAATCTGCTTCTTTCCGTGGGGGCAAACGGACAAACACACACACAGACAGAGGCTTTAAACATAACAACCTGGTTTTAGCATCTGGGGAGTTAAGCTATGCGTGTAAGTACTTAGGTACGTATACGAACAAACCCGCTGTAAAATACCAGTAATCAATAGAAATAGTTTGTTTAATAGACTTACTAAGCGCGTTTATCGTATAAAATAGTAGTTAGACTAATTATGGAATGCTTGAGTAAGTTCGATAAGTTTAAGTTATTACCTAATAGATATTTGTTTACTAAGTAATCCGGCTTGAATCTTTGATCTTAGGACTTAGGCACTGATTAGAATAATAAGGTCTATAAGTCAAATGCGACTTTGACTTAAATGTTATCTCAGAAGCGGATTCTATACATCTATACTAATATTATAACGAGGAAAGATTTGTATTTTTGTAACGAATAATTTCAAAAACTGATCCTGCTCCAAAAATTCTTTCATCATTACAATGCTACGTTATCCCTGAGTAACATAGGCTACTTTTACCCGACTGCGCAGAAGGAAAGTAATGTTTTTATTGACAAACCATACGTGCGAAGACGGAGGCAGATGAAACAGCAAAATTGCAGCTGAATGACTGATTTATTGCCGTACCTACACAGCGTACATACACAAAGTTGGCGCCACGAGTTCTATTTTATTACACAGTATTACTATTTCAACAATTAACATTCACTGAAGAAAGAAAAAAGTAAAAAGATATTTCTTTTTATTCAAAATCACTACACATGATAGTCAAGATTAATAATTGTTCTATGCCTTATAAATTCGACATTGAGGACGAAAATAATAAAAGTCAGCTGACTTTTCGATGGCCCAACTCAACTCAACATTCCACAGTTTACTAGCACACCCATTATACAGCTGGCTCACTCCTTGAACCCACTACGCTACAATCACTTGCATTGCATGAGTTGGCGTGAGTCACTGCTATTATGTCATTCATTCAGACGGGTGCAACCGTGTCAGTGGGCTGGCCATAGACAGTATAGAATAACTGGCGACCTCCACACGCGATTGCCTGGCGAGATAGGTACAGTCTGAATCTAGTAGCACAATTCGAAATTATATCTTTAGTTAGAGGCCATCTAATCTAAAACTGAATGCTAATTCATTACGTCAAAGCGAAGTTCTTGTATCACTATAATCACAAGGCTCATTTTGAAATAGCTGTAAATAAGGCATTAAGTTTGACTCGAGTTCAGCAGGAGTTTATAGGCGACGGTGACCACTTAACATCAGGAGGCCCGTCAGCTTGTGTGTCTAAATGTTAAATATAAAAAATAGGGGCACTCCGGGAGTGCCGACAGAAGTGAAAACTTGAACAGACTACACTACAGATACTACATATATACAGAGGTGTCGGTAACGGTAACAGTGTCGCGAGTTCAATAATAAATAATAATAATAAATATTGCTGGACATTTCACACAGCGCTATCTAGCCCCAAACTAAGCAGAGCTTGTACTATGGGAACCAGATAACTGATATAATACTTATGTACTTTTTTGTTTTGCAAATACATATTTATAATATATTGAAAAACACCCAGACACGGAACAAATATCTGTAATCATGCAAACATTTGTTCCGCTGCGGGAATCGAACCCGCTACCTCCTGCGTCTCAGCCGGCTATACGCCCACTGCGCCACGGAGGCAGTCAATAGTTTTTTCCCATCTCAAAAACTGCCCAACGCGCCTAAAGAAGTTTTCACTTCAAACAAATCTTTTAGTGAGGGGCTTTTAGTTAAAGATTAGACTAGTTTTATTAGTCTCTACGTCACTATTATGTGAATTGGTTTTTATTGTCGATTAATTAAGTTAATTAATGTAAACACTAAACAACTTATCTTAAGATCTATTTCATTGTTAGGAGCGAGGAATGGAACTCGTTTCCAGCGTCGTCTGTCTTCCCCGACCACTATAATCGTGGAGTCCTCAACTCCAGTCAAAATATTTCTTCTAGGCAAGTTTGCTAAATCTTCGACCGCAGTATAAGAACTGTCATTTTGACATTGCCGGCTTTCGTTTGCCTGGAGAATAGCAACCGCCTAGTTCTAAGCTGTGAGTCGACGCTCAATGGAGTCGATCGTAAGCCGTTTGTAACTCGATTGTGGGCGGCGCGTGAGTGTATCCGGGGCCTAATGTTAGAGGATGTCCGAACGTCGAAATGGTACAATCTAATATGTTGACACATAGGTATCCATTCGATGTTTACCTTACGATACATCAGATTGTTTTTTTTTTAAAACATCGCATTAATGAAAAAACTAAACTCTGACGTACCTCAGCTCTATAACCAACCACGAAATTTACGGACAGCAAGATTTTAAAATTATCCTTTAAATTACAATGAATAAAAACATTTTGGCATTGCCACAAACCTTCTACCATCAGCTGGCATCTATCAGTTGCGTAAAATGGCAAAATCACATTACCGGCAGTTGTAAACACACCCACACTCAAAATCACACAAAACTCCGTCATTATAAACCTTAACATCATAAAAATAAGGTGGATCTAAATATTAGGTATACAAAATGAGTTATAGTTAAACGTTAGTATAATTGATCGTAAATTTACAATGTTATTTCCGATTTCCCAGTGATTATGCGTAGAAACTTTAAAATGACGTCATAGTGTCAGACAGTCGACAGAGATCAAATTGGTGGTGTTTATAAACGTCGTCGGTAGAGCAATGGGGAAGCATATAAGTGGCCGGTCGCGAAATACATTCTGAAGGTTGAGCGTCTCAGTCTCACTGTACATTTTTGAATCTTTGTCCAAATGGACTGTTTCTGCTTTGAAGATTACATTTTATTTTATACTTATATTTAATATCTCAGGGGGTCAGCTAGCTGAAGTGGCAGTGTGCCGGTCATATCTGCCGCAGAACCGATAACCGCTGGGGTAAACGTGTTCTGGAGTGGAGACCACGTCTAGGCAAGCGAAGTGTAGGTCGCCCTCCGGCTAGATGGAGTGACGATTTGCGCGCTGTGGCTGGCAAAGACTGAATGAGAAGGGTTGAGGATCGGGCTCAATGGCGCACCCTGGGAGAGACCTACGTCCAGCAGTGGACTGTTATAGGGTGATGATGATATCCATCCAATATTATAAATATGAAAGTAACTCTGTTTATTTGTTAGTTTGTTTATTTGTTTGTTTGTTACATTTCACGACTAAACGGCTGAACGGATCTTAATGTTGGAACCACTGCGAGCACGTACGTTGCACTGCCAACAGTCACCCATCTCCCGTGCGCAGCGCAGCCTTAATGAGCTTATTTCCATCCATCCTCAGTTTGATGTGTTTGCGGATGACTGGAAGACGATCGAGCGAGTGTGTCTCAGTTATTGTGAGAGTATTTAATTATGTATACCTATGTTATGTTAGTTATTTTATGTGCCTATTGTATTTGTATGTCTGTTGTGTTTTTTTTTTGTGTATCTTGTTAACCTAAAATAAGTTAATAATGAATGTAGGTAAGTATATTATAATTTGTATTTTTTTTTCTTGTAGATGTTTTAGATATAGCGTATTAGATTAATTCTGTAAAGTTATATTTAAGTGTAAATAAACGAATTTGAATTTGAATTTAATGAAATTTGGCAAGGAGATAAATTATATCCTGGGGAAGGACATAGGCTATCTTTTGTCTCAAAAAATAATCTTGGAAGGGGTGAAATAGGGGTTGAAAGTTTGTATGGGCAATCCATAATTCCTCAAGTTAGAGATAAAAATTGATATTTAGGCTTTTGGTAAGAAATAAATTACTTACAAACCACACGTGCAAAGCTGCGGATGGGTCAGCTAGTGTAATATAAATATGTCAGGTTATCCGTGAGGTCAACACTGGCCTTAGCAGAAGACCAGCGCTGCAGCATGGCAACATGCTGTCGCAAATGCTGATTGTAATTTTAGTTATTAAGTAATAGTGTTTTTTTTTTGTTTTCTTTGTTTTTTTGTGATGGAATGAATAAATGTTTATTCTATCTTTCTTTCACGTCAGCAAGTTGTTGGATGAGACTGAAAGAGAAGAAGAGAAGAACTGGAAGAGAAGAGCCGAAAATCAGGCTCAATGCACCTTGGGAGAGACCTACGTCCACCATTGGACTGCTATATAGCTAATGATGATGATGAAGATGAAAACAAACTCGTGGCCATGTATTATTAAGCAGGTAATAACGTCTAGTCGTGACTGGCCCAGCATGACCTGTATACCTGATTACATACATACGTACATACGTATATGTCAAACATGACTGGGCTTTAATTGGCACCTACAAGAGCTAGGCGATTAGTCTTGACGCGAACAGTTTAAGATAATCTGATAAGGATGTGACAATCATACTAAATAGACATTTCAAACTAACCAGTCTTTTAATATGGATGAGTGTGTGTGGCGCATCCACGGCTAGGGTCATTCAAGGAATTTGTGGTCTTTGTTGGTCGGTATCTCGGTGCGTCTCTTGGACACAAATAATATCGCATTGGGATTTCTGGCAAAGCATTGCGAGGAGCTCGCTTTTTGCGTTGGAGAAACCTTCTATGTTGATGGGTATTACAGTCAGAGTAGGTTCTTGGCTCTGGAAGGGACAACCCCTTTTTAGATTTAGCCTAAGACATTGTGGTGAAGATATTAGTCAGCCTAGACCCTTCGTTACTGGGTCTAGCTGCTTCCAGGATGCGCCGCGTGGAGGATATCTTCATACACCCCAGCCAATATGGCTTAGAATAACTAAGAAAACGAAACGTAGCCCACAAGAGTAGTAGAGTTTCTTGTGATAGGGCTCGCCCGGGGAAGTACTAACACCGTATCTATTTCGGCCGCCAAGCAACATTGCTGTGTTTTGGTTTGAAGGGTATGGTTGCCGATGAAATTACAGCATTAGGCTTTACACCTGTATGCCTCAAGTTGATGGATGCAGAGCGGTGCATCGTAGGGCACGTATCTAAGGTGCGTGACGTACGATGCAATACTTTGTTATAGGCAGATGGTTACCACTTAACATCAGGTGGACCTTATCCTTGTTCCACATCCAACTCACATAAAACAAATATTTAAAAAAACTAATAGTATGCGTGAGTGCCATTTTTTATATTTGCCATTCCCGCACACAAACGCATTGACAATACAGTAAACGTATAGACAATTTCACCGCACAAAGTGCCATATTTTTTGTTATTCCGAAAGCTGCACTCGTTTGGAGCCATATATGGCTCAAATTTAATTTTGAACAAATTTAATTGGCTTTTTCGCATGTGTAATTTGTTTTTATATGTAGTTATTCTAAGCCTGCAGGATATTTCAAATAAACACACTTGAAGACCCCGGTGACGCAATGGCCGAATAGCCGGCTGAGATGCAAGACGTTGCGGGTTTGATTCCGCGGAAAACATGTTTGCATAATCTTCAAATATTTATTCTTTCTTTATATATATATCGTAAATATAATACGAATATAACATACTAGTAAGAGCCGAAAATATTATCCTTCTTTGGTTAGTCGAGTAAAAACACTTTAAAATATATATCTTACTAGCTTCCGCCAGCCGCTTCGCACACGTTGTTTGACAACAAAAAGTAGCCAGTGTGTTAATCCAGGTTATAATCTACGGTTACTTCCGAGGTCGCGGAAGAATGTTCTCTGTTCCCGTGTCCCCGGCATACAGCGAGCGGAGAAACGCCGTGGAGGTTTAGCCGGTAGGAGTCCGACATACCGCTCCCTGGGTTCAGAGCGGTATCCATGAGGATTCCTCCACGTAAAAAAAAACATGTTATAATCTACGTACATACCAAATTTCATCGAAATCAGTTCAGCTGTTACGACGTTATTGAGTAAGTAACAAACAAACAAACACACACCCAAGCTTTCGCATTTATAATATTAGTGGTATCATTTAAATATTAATAGTATTGTAAATAATTGTAATATATTACTATTTTACGCGATTCGAATACAATTATCGGCATTCATTACAGGTTTATTCTCTTTGCACCAACAGAAAATCGAACAGGTTATTTTGAATTAAAAACCAAACTACTGAACCAATTTTGATAAAATTTCCATGGGACCAATCTGAAAGGACATTCGTAAAAAAATTCCAAATCAGTTGATAAATGACAGAGTTTTGAAGTAACAAACATAAAAAATAACCGAATTGAGTACCTCTTTTTTTGAAAAATACAATCTAAATATAACATGCAACTGTTTTAAACATACAAATAAATTGTAGAGGTATATATATATAATGTACTGATACTAAATAATTACAGTATACGCCCTTTCCTGGCACGTATGACTAAAGGTAGATAAGGTAGAAAATAATTTGAATCATTAAATTTATCACAGTCATATCTAGTACAAGGATAGTGCATGGTACAGTCGCTTACATAAGTGAGAAGGTATCGAAGGACAGGGGGCCAACCTGAATCTCTTATAGCAATATTAAAATAATATTACACTGACATTTATACTCGTACCATGACCCCCAATTAGTAAGCTTACTTTATTATTGTAAAGGCGAAGCAGTTTTGGTGACGTCACCATAAATCGTTCACTCAAAACCTTTCATATTAGAGCTCAAATAATGCGTAAAATTATCCTAAAAAGTAAGTAAATCGTGTTTATTTTCGCAATGTTTTATACCGAATGTGGTGTGATCACTAGAAAGCACTAAATATACAACATTATTAGGATTATATCAGTAATGTTTAAAAGTGTTGTGGTTCAAATCGAAATAATGTTGCTACAAGCTTGAAACAAAACGCTTTTGATAAGAATACCTATTTAGACTAAGCTGTGAGATTGGTGCTTCGTAGAGGAACTAAAGTCACCGATATAGCACAAAGGATTAGCATGCTGAAGTGGCAGTGGGCTTGGCACATGGCTCGAAGAACTGATGCCCGTTGGGGCAGAAAGGTTCTCAAGTGGAAACAACGCACTGGAAAGCGCAGCGTAAGACGGTCCCCCACTAGATGGAAAGACCTGTTAGAGCTTGCTGGGAGCCGTTGGGTGCACCCAAGTTCGGTCGCTCTGGAAATCTATGGGAGAGGGCTATGTTCAGCAGTGGACGTTCTGTGGCAGATATGATGATGATGATAAGGCTCGCGTACATCTACAAAAGACCCTATTCACTCGCAACTTGAAACACGCGACAAAGGCTGCAATTATCAAGAAGCAAACTCAGGCAAGTTCATTGTGAAGTCATGGACACTCAAAAACTTTTGTACAGAACTGTACTTAACTAGATAAGTTTTGCTACTACACCTGTCTATGCTTGCATTCGTATTAATAGACTGTAGTGCATACGATTGCAGAGGTCGTAGGACATACATGCACGACCTAAATGACAGAAACAAGTACGGCTTGCAATGATGAGTGTAGACAACATGTAGTGCTCAGTTTATACTGACAGTTAGACAGTCACTTTAAAAATTGATAATAAATTGAGAACGTATTAATGAACACCTATCTTCTATATGTACCTATTGTTTCATAATTGTTTTAAAATTCTAATGGATTTTATTTTTATTTTATATTATTTCAAACAAAATCCACAGCTCTTAGTATAACATAGATGTAACTTATGATAAAACTTACAACCAACAAAGGATTTACATTTTATAATATGATGGATGTTCTAAAACTTAAACCTTATCTATTACCGAGCTATAATCAAAGAATTTTATATAATGGGTTTTTACTGATTCTTTATCCTAATCTCATAATATACCTAGATAGCAAATTGCATATCACTGAAGGATTAGTAAATTCTACAAAAATCAAAATACTTACGATAAAACTCATAATGTGCCAAATGTTTTTTTCAATGTGACCCACATTGAAAAAAACATTTAACCATATAGGGTGTTTGATAATATACGTACAAAAATGAAAGGGGTTATTTTGATTAGCATAATAAATACATTTATGAATTGCTTATCATAGAAATGTAAAATTTATTGTGGCATGTAAAAACAAACGACTGCCTCCGTAGCGCAGTGAGCGTATAGCCGGCTGAGACGCAGGAGGTAGCGGGTTCGATTCCCGCCGCGGAACAAATGTTTGCATGATCTACAGATATTTGTTCCGTGTCTGGGTGTTTTTCTATATATTATAAGTATGTATTTACAAAAAAAAGTATATAAGTATTCTATCAGTTATCTGGTTCCCATAGTACAAGCTCTGCTTAGTTTGGGGCTAGATAGCGCTGTGTGTAATGTCCAGCAATATTTATTTATTTTTTATTTTAAACACTTTATTAAACTTATGTTGTGATATTGCATAATGCTTGCCATCTAACCACAGATATTGTATTGGATATAGAGATATCTCTTGTTGTCCCTTTCTAACCCAAAACCTGCAGCCATTTCCGAAAGAGATATCAAATCGGCCTTTATTTTTAGATATCGATTGCAAAAGTAGGCAGTAAGTTTTATATCGAGTTAATCACCTAAACTTAGGCGATTTTCTTTAAAATTTAATAATATAACTAGTAGTTTTTTTTTCGATAACTCTTTTTTTTATGTTTTGAGAACTGGCTGAATTGCCCCACTAAATTGCAATGCATATATATATACATATAATTGTATGTTATTTATTTTTAACCGACTTCAAAAAGGAGGACATTCTCAATTCGTCGGATTTTTTTAATGTATTTTCCCCGATTACTCGAAGACGCCTGGACCGATTTGAGAAATTCTTTTTTCGTTTAAAAGTGTATACTTCCCAAGTGGTCCCATTGGCACTAAGTCAGGATCTGATGATGGGATCCCAAAAAAACTGATGGCAAACCTCAAATTTTATAGGGACGCAATAAGGACGCATAATTGTTTTATGTGTTTACCTCAGAACTCCGTCATTTATCAACCGGTTTGGAAAAATATTTTTTATTTCATATTTATACTTTCATATTGGTCTCATGGAAATTTCATCAAAATCAGTTCAGTAGTTTAGTTAAGTCAGTTATATTTTTGTTAAAAAGTTACTTGTAATAAATGTGTTCAATGCAATTTTCTATACTTATTCATCTTCTTCCCGCCCTTTTCCCATATTACGCGGGGTCGGCACAACATGTATTTTTTTTCATATCTATCAGCCGTCATCTCCGTTTCACTTCTTTCCTACCCATATCATTCTTAACACAGTCCATCCGTCTCTTCTTCGGCCTTCCTCTACTTCTATATCTAGTCACATGATTTTCTTCCTTACGCATGACATGCCCATACCACGCTAGCCTCTTACTCAATTAGAGGAAGTTTGAAAGTAGCGCCAGTGATAGAAAAATTGAGGAGGATAATATTCCTTATCTTATCCATTCTCGTTACCCCCCCACATCCATCTCCCATTTTCTATACTTATTAGTATTTTTAATACTGAATATTATATCACCGCATTTACCAAGCATATAATATTGTCATCGATCCCATGCTGACAGCATAAGTGTATGAGGTGCCACCTTATAAATGATTCCTACCTCATCATGCACTTTGTATGATTTGTATAACTATTTGACAGACACTGGGAAAAGCCACGCATTGTCTATTGTTGGTGGTTAAATCTATTTATAATACAAATTCCTATCATTTTATCGCGGATTACTTTATCTTAGTCACACTATTAATTAATATTATAAAGTAGCTGTTGCCCACGACTTCGTTCGCGTTATACTACTAAATATGTAGGTAACTTAAAAATAAAGCACAACTCGCTGTTGCAACTTGGCTTGACACTTCATTTTTATCCCATGGGACCTGATTTATGGGATAAAAAATAGCCTATGTGTTAATCTACGTACATACTAAATTTCATCGAAATCGGTTCAGCTGTTACGGGCGTGATTGAGTAACAAACAAATAAATAAATAAACATATGTACATCCAAACTTTCGCATTTATAATATTAGTGTGATGCGAAAGTTGTTTGCTTCTCAATCATGTCCAAACGGCTGAACTGATTACGATGAAATTTGGTACGTAGATAGATTGCACCGTTGGCCACTTTTTATTAACAAACCACGAGTGCGAAGTCGCCCACTAGATGGAAAGGCGACGTAATGAAAGTTGCTGAGAGCCGTTAGGTACAAGCCGCACAAGATCGATTGCTCTGAAAACCTATGGGGGGAATGACTATATTCAGTAGTGGACGTCCTATGGACCATGATGAAGAGTAGTTCTCTCGCGGTGACCTCCGTGGCGCAGTGAGACTGAGACGCAAGAGGTTACGGGTTCGATTCCCGCCGTGGAACATATGTTTGCACGAACATTTTTTCTACAGATATTTGTTCTGGGTCTGGATGTTTCTCTATATATATTATGTATATATTTAAAAAATCCCATAGTAAAAGTTCCCATAGCTTTTATTTAATCAATAAGGATAGTAGTGGATGGTACAAACTTAGGAAGGCCTAATACCCAGCAGTGGGTGAAGTGGAACTGTAGATGATGATGATGAGGTTTTGTGTCCAAATCTCTGATTTTTAGGTGACAGCTTTTTTGATGTTTTCAGAAAGTGCACGACGATCGTTTGAACAGGCGAGTGGACACGATGCTAGAGGACGGGCTGATTGAAGAACTCTTAGACTTCCACGCGAGGCACAACAAACAGAGGATACAAGATGGCAAGTAAGTTACACAAAACTTGCAATTTTAAAATCATCCTTAAAATTAGGAGCCAGCGGGATTTGAACCCGCAACCTTACAAAATGGATGCAAATACTCCAAGGTAATAATTAAGTATATTATTTCAATTTAATTTAACTATTGACATTCCTTTATTATTCAATGACCTGTAGGTATTATTCATTTTTATAATATATCTATGCTTTTGATTTTGATTGATTGATTAATAAGGCTACCTTATGGCAGAAATGCAAAACAAAAAGACTTGACAGATTTTATATATAAAATGTTAGAAAGTTAAAATTAAATTTTGGAAGATTTAAATGTATTTCTTTTTTATTATAAGTTACGCCTTTTTTATGATAAACAATTTAAATTACAGAAGAGCGAAACCTAATACATGATGTTATTTACGTAAAAAGAGGTTTTAATTACTAGTTAAGCTATTGTAAACACTAGTTATTGAAATAAAAACATTTGTATTTATCTACACCATCTGTATATCTGGGAAAAACAAAATGGCTTCCGATCGATAGTTAATTTATTCGTAACAAAGGGCATCGATCCACACAAATTATCCGTGAAATTAGAAGTGTTAAAGCGCTCTCGGATCCATCTTAGGGATTGTGTACTTTTACAACTTTTATAGGTAGGAAACCTTGTGGATGGAATTATAAACAGATGAAAACTCTTTGCTTGAAAAAAAAACATGGCTGACCAGCCAGTAGGTACTCTGAAAAAAAAATTTATATTAAATCTTTATTAGCCTGGTGCCTAAATAAAAAACATAAAATGATTAAAGTATCCATAAACTTGTATTGCTTGTTTTACCAAAAAATATCCAAAATACAAACACATAAACATACTACCTAAACATTTGTTACGTAAGATCAACATCGAATTACCAATTTGTAAATATATCGCTACTTACATATTTTAACAAATTGACTTTACTCATCCAGTTAATAGTAATAAATACATGCGTAAGAGAAAATAGGCGCGCAAAAACAAAATGGCGGGAACGGGCAACGTCCGAGTCAAGCGGCATCTGCTGTGCGGTCGGTATGACCTGTGTCACTTTAACGCATAGACTCCTAGCTGACTCGATTTAATTTACTATTGACGGGTTAAATCGGCCATCGGTAAGAAAGTCTGGAACAAGTAGTCCTCTCACAAACACCAGCTCTCAAATAAGCGAATTTTGCAACTCTTTAGGCAAGACACCCACAGACGAGAAAGACAGTCGGACATACAAAAAGCTTCCAAAGTTTCAACTTATAAACAACATCTCTTTTGTGGTTCTCTTTTGCATCCCAAGTGGTTCTCTTGTTCTTTTTATATGTTCTCAGTTTGGATAAAACTGTAAGGCCTTAACGTCAATGAATATTAGATGATATAAACCAACCAGCTCTACAGGTCTGCAACTGCTGCGTCCTTGGTAGCTAGTGCTTAGCTGTTATGGACGAAGTTATTGTTGTAGAGTTGTTGTAGAACCTGTTTTAGAGTTTGAGACAGGATTTTAAATGCAAAAGACTTGCAGAGCACCCATACTATCATCTTAACTTAGTGAACCGCAAGAAAGACAATGTCAATACAAAAAACCGCGGGTTTCCTATGCTAGCTATGTTTTAAATTAAAATAAATGTGTGTGTGACTCGTGTGTGGTCTACGTACGGACCACACACGAGTCATACACACATTTATTTTAATTTAAAACATGGCTAGATATGTTAAAAATTATCTGCATGCTTAAGACCCCTCCGTATCACAAGATTCACAAGGTCCTAAAAGGCTACATTATAGCTATATTTAGCACATTATAGCTAGCAAAAAGACCTATTAGCACATTAGTAGTAGGTATACAATACCTATTTCTGCCGCCAAGGATTGCTGTATTTCAGTATGAAGGGTATGGTTACACATGAGGCTTTACATCAAAACGACCTATGAGCGGTTTGACACGGTGCAATCATTAAATAATGCCATGAGTAACGCCATAAATGCCATAACTAATGCATACAAAAGATATTCTTATAGGTATAATCATTTTATTTATATTGAATATTGGTTTTGACATGTTGTGGGAGTGATACTTCTGTAAATATCTACTATTATTATTCGCTGGTGCGGTCTATGGTCTCGAGTTACATGCGTGCCTCCAAGATGCCATTGTTTGGTACTTCATTATTTTTTTAATTATTTTTGATGGGGAAATTGATTGCGAATTTCTTAGTGTCGGTAAACGTATTCGTTTTCAAAGGTTTAACGAAAACAAAAATTGTCTTTGGTTTGGATGAATAAAGCGAAGTAGGATTAATGTATTCTACCAGGTATAAGTACAACTTATTAATTATATGCATGGTTATACTCATAGCAGCTCTAAATGCTTTGGTTTTACGAAGATTCACGGTCAAACTTGGAAAAGAATTGACTAGATAGATAGGTTTACCAATTTTTATAAAAGTATCAAGATTTGTTAAATATAGACAAAGTGCATTGCAGCACAGGAGCCACATAAACGCACTTTATGTCATCTGACACACCAGAATACAAAACAATTAGGTAAAAACAGCGTAAATCTACGTTAAATTGGCAGGCTTATCGCTAAATAGCGATCTTTCCAGACAAATAGTAAACAAGATACGAGAATAGCTCTCATATTTCAAATGCCAATAAAGCGATCCACAAATCTCGGATTATTGACCTAAGTCAGCCATTTTGAGTAAACATTTGATATCTGCTCAGGGGGACTCTCCAGAGACCTTGTGGGAGTTTTGCGACGTCCCAAGTCGAACAATTGAAACGACTGTATTAAACGTTAATAATGGATGTTCTAAGCTAGATACATATGTGAATTAGCGCTAGGGAACATAAATCTTGGATTCGCAACGCTGGTGCGTAAAAATAAAAATCCTTGTCTTTAGGCGCGTAAACTGACAGTGGCAGATCTACCATCTCACCTAGTGATGCCCCTGCGTACTAGTGATGTAGATCGCCATAACCTTTCATAGCTTTCTAGTTAATTATAGAAAATCCTTCTTAGAATGAGAGCTTTTCATATTCGATTCACAAAAAACAAGTTACACTAGTGTAATAGTGGCAGTTGGGGCAAATAAAACAACCTAATAAAGGTTGCTGAGGGCCGTTGGGTGCAGGCTGCACAAGATCGGTCGCTCTGGAAATCTATGGGGAGGCATCAGCAGGGACGTCCTATGGCAGATATGATGATGATCCGACTATGATTGTTACCAACCATATCAGGACGTATCAGACTTATGGCGGGTTCCTATATCCGTCAGTAACCGGCTACGACTCGTGTCTCCTTGAAAAAGTGTCAAACTTTTGACACGTTTTCAAGGCGAAACGAGTCGTAGCTGGTTACCGTCGGATATAGGAACCCGCTATTAGGCGACATACGTAACGATACCTAACAGTATTAGTGCTTATATATGATTATGGAAGTTGTTATAATCTTTTTACTAGTGGTTCGCCCCGAACTGAGATCTCGCGAGTCTCCAATAAAAACAAAAAAATATTATGCGTAATCTTCGACTCTCAAAATAGTGCCACGAAATAAATAACCACTTAACTTGACCTACAGTTTCATTCAAATTACAGGTAACGGGATTTCATGTTACTTGGTTTAACTTTTTTGAGGTAGAAATTGCAGTTATTGTGGATTTCAGACTTTTGCTTATATTTGTGTCACTAAAGCTACACGCATACCAAATTTCAGCACTGTGGGGTCACTGGTGTACCCTGTGAATTTTGTCAAAGTTCAGTTTTTATCATTGGCTAATAACTTAAAAACTATAAGGTTTAAAGTAAAAATAAAAATGGGGTCAAAATGTACTCTTAATGACCTTTTATTAGACGTGCCACTTGACCTGATAATCCCATTTTGGTTTTTTTTATCCCACTTGAACCCCAATATCTCAACAACCCCCTAACATTTTTAGTTCATTTAGTCACACCAAAAGTGTGCCATCACTACCTACCTATGTATCAAATTTCACGATGATCGGATCAAAGCTTCGAAAGTTATCCTCGGACAAACAAACATACATACTTACTTACATACATACAACGCCGATTTGCCCAAGTTGATTTAGAGATCTCGCTTCGCGCGATCAATAATCATAGAAATACGTCTTTAAACATGTTTAGCCGCTAAGTACGTTTAGGAATCGTTATACAAGACGGGCATAGTTTAATAACTCGCTACTGATACGTCTGTTATGGTCCCTTCAAACATTTATGGCAGGTGAAACCACATTTTGTTAGGGAAAGTGTAAGATGACCCTGGCACTGACTCCTTTGTTTCACGCCTTAGTCCACTCCACTGGCGGCTGATTGGGACGTGTGACATGTGTCATTCTGCTACCGGGAGTTTATTATTATTGTTTTTTTAAGTTTAACAGTATATATTAGTTACTTATTTGTTTTGGTAACCGCCTCAGGTCGGCCCGGCGCGGCAGCGCCCAATTATGATTATTGTATTTTCACCTTTTTAATTATTTTTACCCGAAAGGAGGTAAAAGTTCAACACATAAAAAAACAAAACTTGTTTTACGAAAAAGATCGTTTTTCCATCTAGTGGAAGCCGTCCCCTGTTTGTAGATCGAGCGCTCTAGAAATGGCCTATGTTTAGCAGTCCTGTAGCTGATATAATTGTAAAGAAAGGTTGAAAAAGGTTTAGTTTTTTCAGTATTCATGCATGAACTTCGTAACTTACCTTCAAATCAGCGGTTTTTTGAACTTGGTCCTAACGTGCAAGACGTTCGGCTTCATGGCTTCAAAAGAAAACTGGGGTACAAAGTTTTCTCTTGAAGCCATGAAGCCATTTTAAACTTATTGCGCGCACGGAGGAGTGTGAAATTTGCCATAGTTAAAGTTCATAGCAATTATCGATTGAATTATCGTTATATTATTATTATTATTGATCACAATTTGCGTCCTTCTGATTCCCTCCAACTTAAAACTCCTGTACATACGACAGAGTTTTATGGTCGATCCTTCATTGTAACAGCCCATACGATTGTGGAACGATTTATCTGTCCCTGTGTTGAAGTTGTAACTGCTTGTTAATTTATCATAACCATTTTTATGTTTGCTAATTTTATTTTACTTAAATTTGTGTTATTATTATTATTATTTTAGGTTTATAGTATGTAGGTATGTTTTTGGTATTATATAGATACACCGCCGTCATATGATCAATTATTATCCTGTCCATACAAAGGTTGTCTGGAAGAGATCGCCCATTGTACTAAAACTATTAGTAAAAATTATGTTCTGTATTTTACTTTGGTGTACAATAAAGAGTTATCTTATCTTATCATTCGCCCCTACTTATGGCGAATGCCAAAATTAAACAAAAAATTAATTACGCTCAAATCTCGACCACCGTCCACTGGCAATTTATAAGATTATATATATTTTGGCAGTTATAATTATCCCAAAGTATGATGTAAAATTAATTCCTTTTCCAGGCCACCTGACTACACCAAAGGAGTGTTTCAAACTCTTGGATTCAAGGAGTTCCATAAATACCTGATGCTGACTCCACAAGAACGGGACACGGAACAAGGCAAAAAGCTTCTAGGAGAAAGCATTGACAATATGAAGATGGGAACTCGTAGATATGCAAGACGGCAGAACAAGATGGTCAGAGGGAGGTTTCTGGAACATCCTAGTAGAGAAGTGAGTATTTATCCCGCTCTTGGGGGTAGTCATGGGCAAGTCCAGATAATAGGCACCTTATTTTGGCACTGCCTTTACCAGTCTTATAATTATCTTAGACATAGCGTAGTTTATTATTTTTCTGTGCCGTGTCTGCCTATTCGTATAGCTTAGCCGCAAACAGTAGTAAAGAAATACCTACACAGTCTGAGACAAATAAATATCCGCAACTACAAAATATTGTCACAGAAAATGTACATCCAGACAAAAGAACTATTCTAATCTAATCTAGGCAATAACTGTCTCATAACTCTCTGTCCTACGCAAACATTCAATAGATCAAAGCTCTGTATATGTATGCTGTTGTCCGCGACTTCGTACGCGTTACACTACTAAATGTGTAGGTAGCTTAGAAATAAAGCTAAACTCGCTGTTGCAACTTGACACCCCATTTTATCCCATGGAAACTGATTTATGGGATAAAAGGTAGCCTATGTGGTAATCCAGGTTATAATCTACGTATATACAAAATTTCATCGAAATCGGTTCAGCCGTTACGACGTGATTAAGTAACAAACAAATAAATAAATAAACAAACATCCAAATTTTCACATTTAATATTAGTGTGATACGTGTTATTATTTTTATTGCCCGTATGTTTTGTCGGATGCTTAATAAAAGAGAACGTTTCTCGTGGAATTAAACATTTTATGCACTTTTTACTTAATTAATCTTCATAATGTTGCTAGTTCCTTTAGCTAACTGAGAATAAATTTAATCTTGAGTGAATACTGCCACCTAGCGGTGAGTAGTAAAACTACAATGCGTTTAGGTTCTTCGACGCATCGTATAACTAGAAATTGAGAACCTTGGGTTCGAGTTTTAAGAGCAGCGACGCGCAAGCTTGTTTGCACGCCATCTAATGCCGAGTAGACATTTTGACGTTAAGCAATCACTGATGATTTTATGGTGACAATAGATGGCGGTAAATGTTTCATTTTATTTCAGGTTCCTCTGATTTACGAGTTGGACACCACGGATGTTACAAAATGGGACGAAAGAGTGAAAAATAAGGCCATACACATTGTAGAAAGCTATCTCAATAATTCTACCTGTGATTTTGAACCACTGAAATCTAACGTTCCTGAAGAAAAACATAATGCAGATGGAAATTCATATAACTACTGCGACGTCTGCAAAAGAATATTTCTGGGCGACAATGTTTATGCAATTCATTTAAATTCTCATAAACACAAAAAAGTATTAAAATTAAAAAAGAAATTGGAAGAACAATGTAAGAAAGAGTGAAGAAACATAAGAGGAAACAAAAGATTTATAAATAAAAATAAAACAAAAGATTAAGACATATTTGAATGAGCTTTTTTTTATGTTAGTTTGTTTTGCATTTGTGTTTGTTATTGTTGGTTCCAATTAAAACAGTTATACAAATAAAGTTATTTTTATTACATTCTACAAATAATATTTACAAACAAAAACTAAAGCAATAAATCCTCCCCTACTGCATGTTTTATCTCACTAGCACTTTCAACAATTTTTTTTTTCGGTGCTCTATAATCATAATTCTCAAACTCTGGATATTTTTCGATAATTTCACTGTATGCTTGACAAATTCTGGCAAATTCCATGTTAGCTATTTGGAATGGTCTTGTCACTGGATCTATGTCTGCCAATTTGTACATTTTCAGTGCCATTTCTTCACGAACTTCTTCAGGGAACAATGTTTGGGCCCCTCTGATTGAATATTTTTGTCTCATGGAGAATATTTGCCGGACAACTTTCTCCACCATTTTAAAAGGAAGGTTTATTAATGGATGTTTAAGTGGTGTGAGAGTGACAACTCCAACATCTACATCTGGCTTTGGCAGAAATGCAGCACCCGCTATATCAAATTTATAGTTAACATTGCACCAAGTCTGGCACATTACTGACAGTCTACATCTTTGCCTGTTTAAAATCCGAGCTGCCATCCTTTCTGCTACTTCCTTTTGAAATGTAAGTGTCATTCTTGAACGCCCATAAGCCCATGGACCTTCTTGTTTCGACATCATTTCTAGCCATCTGATGATTAGGATTGTGGACACACTGAACGGCAAGTTTCCGATCAGATTTAATGGTGGTGGTGAATCAGTCCAGTCTCTTTTAACATCAGCTGGTATGAACCGTGTAAGGTCAGTCTTTAGTATGTCCCCAGTAATGATGTCCATTTCCACTTTGTCTTTACAAGCATCTCCTATAAGTTCTAAAGTGGGGATGAAGCGCGGGTCTTTTTCAACGAGGATAACTTTTCTAGGTGCTTGTTGTATGATAGAGCGGGTGATTCCTCCTGGACCAGGTCCAACTTCGCAAATAACGTTGCCTGTGATGTTGCCGGCGGCGCGCACTATTTTATCTATCAGTCGGGGCTCCATAAGAAAGTTTTGAGATAGCTCCCTAAGAGCACGAAGCTTATACAGCCTGATGATGTCTTTTATGCTTGGTAGAGGAGGCAACCTTATATTGAGAGCGTGTTTTGCCGCTGCCATTATTGTTGAACCTTTGCGGGCTCGTTGAAGTCGTCAAGGAATGTCTCCTGCTTCACTGCGAAGATAGAATACGCATAAATTCCCAAAACTCCAAGGCCAATGGAAAAACCAGTGATTCTGTTTCTCTTAGCGATAAGCTGCAGTTTTTTCACTCGCTCCCGATTCTTCTCCTCGATCAGTCGCATATACGAGAGTTCCGCCTCCCTCAGCACAGGATCTTGTTTTGTGCCGGTGATTTTCGGCTTGAAATCCGCATCTCCCATTACGAAATAGTTTTACAAACAAATAACCTCAAAACGAAATTCCGTCCTTAGCAAGTGAATGAAACCAATTGAATGAACAAAACTGAAAATGACAATGACATTTCAAAACCAAAGACAACGAAAATGTACGAATGTTGTCATAAACAGTGACACAGATAAAGAAAAATTAAGGTTCAATAAAATTACACATGCTTATTTTTTTACTGTCTTAAAGTCAATATTTTTGCAATACAAATTGACTCATTTAGGTTTAATGTTGGTTCTATCAGTATTTTTATCATGCCATTTTTTTATGTAATAAAAAAAAAGATCTTGTAAATAAACTTCAAAATAAACAACAGCTGATTTCCCAAACAAACAAAACAAACAGCAAGCGCGCAGGCTAGGCGTCTCGCTCATGCGCTGGTTCTCCTTCGCACTTGTTGCGTTTGTCACGCACAGAATGGCAACTTCGCAATATACTGCCAGCCAACTGCCAAATTAAATGAGTTTCTTCGTCAATTTTCGTCTCGCATCCGAAACGGTTGCTTGTGTGTAAATTTTGCGCACCACACGCGAACTTTGTTGTGTTTTTGTGATTATAAAAATGCCATTTATTTCCAAAGATTGGCGTTCTCCTGGTGAAGAGTGGGTGAAAACTCAAGAAGGCTGGGAAAAGAAGAAGGTTTTGGAGTGCACTCAGCGGTAAGTTGCGTTGCAAAATAAACACGATCCTTTGTTCGTTTGTAATGCTTCGGACTATTTACTACAATGATTATGTATTACTAACGATAGTAAACTAATGTTTGAAGCCTGTTTTTAGTTGTGTTTGAAGTGAGTTTTATGTTTTTATTGCAGATATCCCGCTTTAACTAACTTTAGTAACACAGCTGATCGCCATGAAAAGTGGTAAGTTCCTTGTTATTATGAATCAGCTGTTCCTGTTTTGACTACGCAGCTGTATCGATTTTCTTGTGTTTGCGTAGCTTAGCTTCTTAGCCAGACTTTGTAAGCGTCATAGGCTATGCATGTAGGTCCTTTATACAGCTAGGTAGGAAAGTACTTACCTACCTACTTATGTTTGAGTAGGAATCACCCAAGATCTGAGATAACATCGCGTTACCGATATGAAACCCAACACCTATAAAGCACCAGTGAATTTATTACTTTGCCTACTTAATGCTTCAAGTACTTACCTAAGCAAGATGTAAGATATCTAGGTAGTACAGGTACAGTTAGTAAAAAATACTTACCTATTACATTCAAGGTCTTTACTTTCAATTTCAAATCATATTGTGTACCTGCCTACGTAGTAGGAAGTTAGGTAGGTATTTCTAAGTAAGATAAATACATAATATTTTACATACCTAGGTCACCTGCTTTTTTTTTTTTTTTAATTATAGGCTAGCGTTTGACCACTATCTCGCCTGATGGTAAGCGATGATGCAGTCTACGATGGTACACGCTTGCCTAGAAGAAACCTATTCACTCGTGACTTGAAGATCCCTAGGTTGTAGTTATCAGGAAACACAGATTATCACATACCTACCCGTTTTTCACATAGGTACCTAATGTAATTAATGAATGAGGTAGTGTTAGGTTAGCCTATCTACCTGCCTATATAATCCTCAAGATAATGAATATTTCCTCCTAATCCGTTCCTGCTTATACTAAGGGCTAGCCTGCACAGCTAGTAAAAATATCGCGATTTTATTTTAGCAATTCTGTAACACTTGGAATCATAATGTAGTAGGTAGGTAGGTATGTAAATTAACTCACGATTTAAAATTCGCTTATAAAAATCTGTGGTCTCATACAAAGACGCGGATGAACCGCGAGAATAAAAATCGCGCAGTGAGATTTCGCTGTGCGGGCTAGGCCTAGTCAGTCTTTGATTTTAGCCTAACACGTTTATGAATTGGTAGGTTGGTTAGGTACCTACCAACTTTCAAACAACCAATCGCCAATTGGTAAAACTAGAACGATGTCCCCAACATCTAGGTCATGGAATACACAATACACCTACCTATATAACAGTATGTAGGTAGGTCAAGCGACTAGAAAATACTTTGTCAACCGGACCAATTTATTTTGCGAGTGGTTGACTAAAGTCAGTAGTTTTAACTATTTTTACAAAAACTATTTTTCGCGGTTTAGTTTAGCTTCGCTTGTGTCGGTACAACTGATGAAACCCTCTCCATTCACGGGCGTAGCCAGGGGGAGGTTTTGGGGGGTCTCCCCCCCCCTTAAATATCTGAAATGTTACATAAACATCTACCATTAATAACAGAAAGAATATACATTTACAATAAAATACAGAAGAAACAGTTGAATCATCTAAAGATCGTTGCAAACGATCTATAGATAGCTCAACTGCTCCAGATCACTACCAGGCGGAAGTGTCCCTAAGACACGGGCTGCATTGCCCCGCTAAATTGCAATGCTTATGCGTTGACCCCAGATAAGCGCCAGCTCTCGGATCACAGGTCGCTTCTACCATACGCCCAGAAAGAATTTTGAAAACGCGATGGGCCCCGGTACCCCATGGACCCAGGGTCTCGACCCCAAATGGCTGAAATATATAGACATATGGCTTGCTGATTAGGCTTATGATTATGACCAACAATCAACCTTATTATTTGAACCAAATTCGGTCTAGCCAGACATAGAGCTCATGATACCTACCATGCCTAGTAGGGAATAAGTATGCATAGGAGTAGGGTTTGCCATAACCGTAAAACGATTAGGAAATTATTATAACATAGGTATTCTAAATTGAGATATTTTTCTCTTTAAATTCTTTTTCCTGGGTCCGCGGCGTGGCTGTCCATCTTCCTTTGCGCACCTGAAACAGAAAAAACTAGACAAGTGCGACCCTAGTACTCGTAGGTAGCTCTGCAATCTGCGGTCGCATTCGGAATCACAAATACAAAATAACATTTTTTTTTTAAATCTTTATTATATTTAATGAGGGTTTAATCAGCATGATTATGACACCCTCGAAAATAGACTCAAACCGAATCATCTTCTTCTTATACCTATTTTGACAACCTTAATTAACATCTTCGCTTGCTCCGATAAGGGGCTTTATTTACCAAACAGTTTAATCACACTTTTAGCTACCGTAAAGCACTGTGAAGTCTAATCTAAAGAGTCTGCGGGATCTCACTGATGGGCAAAGGCCTTCCATCTTCCATTTGTTTTGGTTTTTGGCTTCCCAGTACGCAATCTAAAATCTGATTCTTAAGACGATATACAAATTTAATTTCGGTGACGATTGGGCGGAGCATATAGATCTGTGCCCTGCGCGCAAAAAAGTGACAGTGTTATTTACTTGCTTATGTGAAGAACGAGACAAACATATATCATAGCCGCGCCGCATTGTCGCAGGAGTAAATGATGTAAGCGACAAAAGATAAAATCTCGAATGGCATGAGAACCAACAAATGAAATAAAAAATGCTTCTCCATTAATTTACGTACCATAATTACCTACATAACTGTGTAAAAAAATACTTTAAATCTTTTCTAGAGTCGGAGAATAAACGATATTAGTGTTTTAGAAGAGCCGATTTTAACAAATACAATTAGCGAGAAAAGTTTCACCAATTGCGTTTCTGACTTTCATTTATGTAGTTTAAATCCTCAAGTAAATATTGCTTAAATATGAAATCAGTACCATTTTTCGTTATCGAATACGACAGTTACTTAGCGGCTCAAATTTTTTTACATATCGTCTTAAATTTTTATCTTAATCATCATTGTTAGCCCTATCGATTGACCTTTAGTCCCTCTCCTAGTCTGACACTAACCATCCAACTCTGTTAAGTAACGGAGATGGACTTTTGGTTAACGAATGACTTTGCGTTAGAAACCAGAGTTAGCCACTGCAGGTATAACTAACGTGCGTATTTCTTACAAAAACCAGTCAGATATTTCACTTAACCAGCAAAACAGGATACTCCTAAACGATTGATAGTTCAGCTCCAGTTCCCGCTTGGTAATTAGAAAGTAAACATGGATGATAATCGCACGTCATGCTATCAGACAGGAGTCATTATGCGGTTTCTCGACGACACAATTTCCATTTAAATGTCCGTCAGTGATGGAGTTTCCGTGATTTGGATAATCTTGTCTTACAATTTACGAGCTGCGTGATAAATTCGTTGGTCTAATCTTGACTGGTCATTTTAGGATAATGCTGTAAGGTTTAACATTTGACTGGATGTTGATGTTTATAACAGAGCAGTCATTATCAACTTTCATTCGCATTACGATCTATAGAGGCAGCATTACATTTCTATACGTCAAACACTGCATTGTAGATGGAAACATAATTTGACCTTCGGAGCCAGGTTCATTAAAGATAAGTCGTTGTTAATTGTTATGCCTTCTATGAAGAAGCCTTCGGGCATAAACAAAGTTCTCAATTGAAAAGTTGCAAAGAAAATATGTATATGTTACGGTATAAATTGCAACAATATTATTCAGACCGGGACAAAGCGAGCTAGATAACTTCCGTCCAATCGCTGCCAAAACCTGGATTCAATAAATTCAGTATGGATTCAGTAAATTGGGTCAGTGGTCAATAAAAGCATAGGTACACGAACAGACCGCTCAGTGCCAGGTAAACATTCGTGACAAATAGAAAGGTAATGAATACCTATATTATATTATATATATAGTATATTTATTATTATTATTATTTATTAACAGTTTGCTTATGAATGGACGGAGATAAAGTACGTGCCTAATGGAATTTAAAAGAAGGCTACTTAAATTTTTGCACAATTTGATTGATTGAGTGTAAAAAAACACATTCTCTGGATTGACTAGAACAGAAAACACTTAACACGCTCGCTGCAGCAAATATTTAAGACAATATCCTCCTGGTGTGTTACAAGGTCAATAAGCCTTAGAGCTAAACTTTCTACCGGTGCGTTAATAGGTCTTAGAAGACATGGGTGTTTTTAAACTCCAATATCTACGTGAAAACGTTTTAATACGAAAAAAAATGGTAACTAGGCTATTGTAAAAATGTGGACGTATACTGTGTTATAGCCGCAAACTCCTCTGATGGCTACTTTTAAAGAAAAACGGAATAGAAAACATAAGGCGTATCGATCCATTACAATTAGAATAATTTTAGGGATGGGAAAAATCAAAAACAGTAGGTACATAAAAGCAAATCAACTTTGTTATTATATTTAACTTTTATCTGTCTTACAAGTTACAATTAACGATTTTCATAAAAACACAAGGTAACACGAAGCCTATTGTAACAGTCCACAGTTTCTTCTTTTTAATCCTTTAGTTGCGAGGGTGTGATTCGTCTTTAGCGTGACAACGTAACAGTTATTCTGATCGTCATTGATCACTTTTTGTTCATTAGCGGAAGATAGCTCCAGCTTCTTTCGACAACGATTATATTAATGCCTTTTTATGCTAATTCACTCACACTGCACATGCGCCCGGAAGAACTGTCAACACATCACTAATTTATTTTGACTCTACAATCAGTGCGATGTCAGGTTCATAGGCGTGTGGCTTTGCATAAGGCCTATGGGTGTTATATTCGCAAATAATGACAATTTTTATCCTCCAGTGCGGTATGAGGTATAAATACCTTACACAAATATTATTATTCAAATGAGTAGCCATTCAAGAGACTGTCTCAAATGTATATTTGTCTTTATCACTCACCAAGAAATCTTTAAGTTATGGTCTTCGCACCAGAGGGAGAACGTTGTATATGCGCTCCGCATTGACGGCGAGTTCATGCATAACGCCTATAAGCCTCATACCGCAGCGAGCGTGTACGTATAGCACATAAAAACAAACATATTAACTAACGATAAAGGAAATAGGTACTTAATATTATCGTGAAGTACAATCGGCGGTCTTATCGCTATGAGCGATCTCTTTCTTTGGATGGACTGGATTTACGGTATGATTAGGGATGGTGGCGTTTATAGAATTTCATTACATACCTTTCAACAAATAAATATATACATATCTACTTTCTTAATAAAATAAATATAAAAAATTTCATATTGATACATTTATTTTGGCCAAACAAAAGCAATGATGTATAAAACGGCGTGTAAGTTATGTCCGAAACGTTATGGTACCTATAGATTAGAGGATTGTACTTTGATGCCAATTGAAAAAGGACGATATTTCAGCATATTTCTGAGTAGTTCTTTTTTTTGTTTTTGAGAAGTTTTCAATTTAGTTGGAACATTCCAAATTATAGACTGACAAATTGATAATCGATCGCCCAGTGTTTGAATTGAGAGCACGGCCACTTGTTCCCGAATTCCCGATAGCCCGCATCCTATAGCCGACAACGACAAACCCAACAAGTATCTTAAATGCTAGTTTGACTACGACAGGCACGACCTCTAATAATGAAGACTGATGGAAAAACTAGTGTGATGTTTGTTGAAGGATGCAGTCTATCTCATAGAGGCACTTTTATGCGCATCTCACATATTAAAAAAAATCTATTGATTGATTTATTTAATTCTAAGAACTGTTGGCATCCTTACGATCTTCTTCTCCTTTAAACCTCATACGTAATTAATGGAATAAAAAATTTATACATAACCGGATTCTCAATTTTTTACTCACTTATTATCTATTGGAGTCGCTCATCACCTCTCTGAAATTCATAATCAATGCTCAATTGCAACCCGTAGGGGAAACCTGGCAAGCATAAACTATAGGGGATCAAAATTGCAATTTTAAAATAAGAACACGTTGTACATGTGAATCAAGACTAAGGTAAACACAGTGACTAATACTCGGGTGAATAAACTCACATAAACCTGCAGTATTCTAAATGGAACACACGGTTCTTGAATCTTGATGCTTGCATTGCCAAACTGATGGAAATCGTGATCCAATCTAGATTAGGCTAGATTGGTTGGGCAGGCTATGTTAGGCCTTTCACTCGCAATTACACGAGTCAGAATATAGTCAGGGAAAGATGACAAATGTAAAATAGGCACATGAGACTGTATGTCTTAGGGTGACGGGCACAATGCAATGCCATGTAGACCAATTCATAGGCAGCCTCGGATCTAGAATATTCCTAACCGGGGCAGAAGCTTAATGTGGCGTCCCCTCTCCTCCAGCGTTTGGGAGGGGGGGGAGGGTAAAAGTTTGAAGCGTTCCAAATCAAATGAACAACCAGGTGAACTATGTAGGTGTACCCGGGGCAGGGGGTTGAATAATCGATAGTACGACGTGCGCTGGATGCCAAGCGCTTTTTGAAATCAGTTTTTAGAACATATTTTTTTATTGAAGAATCTGGTGCCCCCTGAAATTGCCGCTCAAGGCAGATGCCCTGGTTTGCCCCCACCCCTAGATGCAGGGCTGGTCTTAGATGAACAATGCAATTGCTTTAGGCAGTGGTAACGGTGCAATGGGCACCACAATACTACTGATAATAGGCCGGAAGTCGTCTTAGACAATTGTTACCTAATTATTGATATTAAGCGGGTATATATCGGCTTTTGAATAAATTGAATATCAACAAATGTCTACCGGTCGCGAAAGATTAAAAAATACAATTGTGGCCTCATGACAATTATTAGGAAATATTATATGATCGTGCGTGGTGGATGACACACTCTTAGGGATGTCTAGTCTAATATACAGTGTGTCCCTGGATAAAGTGCAACCCCGAAAGGGGGTGAAACTAGATCAAAAATTATCGACAAAAAAATAGAAAAAAAAATTAAAAAAAAATTCGTATATACTTTATTGATGTATTAAAATGAACAGGCCCAGCGACCATAATCTACAACAATATAAGTTAAAAAAGGGTCTCTACCTGAGTGGTGACGTAATCAGTGGTCAACTTTAAATGCTCCTAGCCAGCACATTTTTTATGTTAGAACGTAGGTTTTTATTTTATTTAAAAGCTATTATGATAGACAATAATAAAAAGTCATAAAAATTTCTAGTATTATAGGCTTAATTTTAAGATTTTTGGAGTTTATTGGAAAAAAACAGCCTAAAAAATGTAATTTTAATACAAAAATTAAACTTTAAGTCACGATAGCCACTTGTTTGTGAGTTATTTGTTATTTTATCGTCATCGTCACATATCTGACATGATTATGGTTTTTATTTTAACAAAATAGACCTACTACTTTGGAAGAAATCATTTTTTTATTAAATAGAGTCATTAGTGAGCAATAAAAATTTTAATTCATCAATAAAGTATATACTAAATTTTTTTAATTTTTTTTTTTCTATTTTTTTGTCGATAATTTTTGATCTAGTTTCACCCCCTTTCGGGGTTGCACTTTATCCAGGGACACACTGTATACCCAGCAGTGTATGAAGTCGGCCTGTTGATCATGATGACGACGCGGTTCATTAGCCAGGGCGTCAGATGAGACGATTGATTACCAAGCTCTGACTCACATATCCAACTGCAGATTGCAACCGTAAGATCTAACTAAACAAACGAATGCATTAGCATATCTGGTGAATATCAGAAACCGGTTTCAAAAGCAAGTTAGTATGTTTTGTGTAGTTTAGGATAAACACTAGTGACTCACGTCGGGGTGAAGAAACTCCTGCATTTAATCAAGTGTTTGGATTTAGAATCGCTTTGCCAAATAACGTGGAACTGGGTCGATGTGTTCTTCAAGTGGATTGTTTTCTGTGGTATTTCATAAGTACTTGATTTGTATCTTTATTGACCTTTTTTGGGTCAAAGCTACACATTATTATATGATTTATCGATGTTTTCTCTGAAGAGCAACGGTTCGATTTGATAGCACAAATGCCATGCCTCTCATCATCTCATGGCAGCAATTTAATATTTTGGATTGGTTATATTCGGGGTTTGTCAAAAATTATTATAAATATTTCCCTTAACGGCACCTACCTACCTATGCTTAGCATCGTGCCGTGCGTGCCCTAAAAGTTCTTCTACTTTTTTTATTATTGCCTCTGTTCCGTACTGTATACAAACTAGATAGATGTAATTTGCGTAGTTGTTGCAAATAACTATTTTTCTTTCTATGTCGGAGGTCTACCTAGGCCAAATAGTATCCTTCCAGAGCAGGCAAGATGCTGAAGTTACAAGACGCACAGAAAACGCCTGGAAGGGCTATTGGGCCACGAAAAATAAGATGAAGGGTAACCTTCCACTCACACTTAAACGCAAACTCATGGCCGCGTGCATTCTCCCCATCCTTACCTATGGCGCTCAAACCTGGTCCTTGACAGATCAACAAAAGTTCAAACTCAGGGTTTGTCAGCGAGCCATGGAGCGCAGTATCCTAGGAGTATACTAACAGACCGCATTAGAAACAGTGAACTGCGCTCCCAAACACAAATCGCGGACGTTGGGCACCAAGTAGGCAAGTTAAAGTAGGACTGGGCGGGACACGTCTGCCGCATGTCGGAGGAGTTATGGGCAAAATCCACCACCGAGTGGATCCCAAAAGACAGAAAACGACCACGTGGCAGATCGCGACGCCGATGGAAAGACGAACTTGACTCATATATGGAAGACTGGGCTACACAAGCGTATGATAGAGTGGAGTAGAAGGAAGGAAGGAAGGCCTTTGCCCTGCAGTGGGACAGTACAGGCTCCAAATAATAATAATGTTTGAGGCCTTCGGATGACCTAAAAACTTACACCCGGGCTAGCCACAAGTTCATACGAACTAACTTCTTCGTTATAAGTTTATAACTGTGCTGAAAGCGTGTTTGTATTGAATCTTCACTATTCACGATATTCCATTCAAACCATAGCTAGCTTTTGGTTGCCCAACCCTAATGCAATCTCAAATACAAAAGAATGAAAAACAAACGGATCGAAATAACTCCCTGAATTCCAGACAACTATTATGCAAGCCATGTTTTGTTTACTTTTCCTTGGGTCTTCTTTCACCCAACCTTGTTCCACATAACTCATTAGGTTCTACTGTTTTCCAGCCAGCTCCCACTGCTCCCAGTTCCGAGTGCATTCGTATCAGCCTTCAGCTCTGAATTAGGTCAAGGCTTGCGGAAGTTGTGTAAGTCTCTGGAGAGACACAAGGACACTGAAATCTGCTATATTATTTTACTATATGATTTACGAGCGTGGATCATCTAAGAATTTACTGACGGATTTATTAGAAGCTGCCTCTGGCTTCGCTTAGTAGAAGATATCTTCCATCTTGTGGTAGGGTCTAAAATTACCCACCCCGACTATGTACTTCAAAGTTTACCCACAATACGAATGACGCTTAAAATGATTCTAATGAATAAAGAGTTTGGCGTAATAAACTACACTGGGTGGGCTCCACATTTAAGAGTCGAAGATCTCGACCTGGATGAAAAGTCAAATGGATTTGTGGATTTGCAGAACACCACACTAATAATATTTTATTACAAGTCATGTCTATTTAATGAGAATCTGAAACCAAGTGCTTTAATTAATTTTAGTACAAATCTAGTTTTCCACATATTTTTTTTTATCAAGCAATACAAGACAAACTCTGCCCGACCTGTAGGTGGCATTTAGATAAAATACGCTTTGTTCTAAAGTTTCATGAGATAAGATAGTTCTGAAACTTCCGTTCTTGACTTTCAGTACCATAATGCGATTCCTATCGTGTGTTATTAGAGCAATCGTGCTTTATGCTTCTACCGTGTCAATGGTAAACCTAAACTAAACTATTCTAGAGTTTAACCACTTCAATAGCGTTGGGCGTCGTGGCTTTGCTGAGGTGATGTCTTGTACAAGTGGTAGGGCAAAACTGTTCTTACATAAAAATAAGTTCACGACTATATTAATACTTATGATGGACATCCTCGGATCTCTAACTTAATACAGTTAGTACGTGTAGATGTCACAAGGGTCAGAGACGAGTTTAGACATTATGTTTTATACATGCCCACTTTTTGTATAATAGTTGCATTCACGTGACAGGTTGCAAACCTAAATTATTAGAATACTAACCGATGGCATTTGCCTTCTAATTGTCGGTTCTAGGCATGTATTTCCTCGACTATGTTTTCCTTCACCGTTGAGCACGTTGTATCTTGCTCATTTTGGAACATTCAAAGAACTTCTAGAATAACTCGCGTTGCTTTAATTTCATGCTGTTCGAATGCTAGTTGCAATTTTACAAATTAATGTATTCATTCTATGTTCCGGTTTAAAGTGTACTGCCGGAGAAATTACATGCACTGCACGTATATTTACATCTTACGTCTGTAAACTCTGTGAGCACGCAAATGCTATTTTATTTTGGTCTGCTAGGAAGTTGGTATTGTTACCGGTTTTCCTTTTAAAAGCTTTTATTTAACTTGCTATTTAGTTTTTAAAATTTGCATATCTTTCAAGCATATCTTGTCCATTTACGATTTAAGTAAGTTAGCTGTTTGTTGCATTTTTGTATGCCTATCTTATTTTGAAGACATTTGTTCCTGAGTTCGAGTATTCCATTCTTATGTACCTGTCTTCTTTCGAGGAGCAGGGACTTAAGTGATGATGTAAACTTAAGCGGAATACCTCAACTTCTTAATGTAAGCGAAGGGCCAATTCGCTTAGTTAAACTCGTCAAATGCAAAACTAGCATCTAATCTCGTTGCCTATTGCCTGGAAATATAACGTTTTACGTAACTGAAAAGTGATGCTGCCTCTAGATTAGATTAGTAATGTAGGAAGTTGAGTTGTGAATTTAAAATTACGATAGTTGGGATATTGATACTGTTACGAGCTGAGGGTTCGGGATAAAATAATGGGAATCGATCCAACCAAAATAACACTTTTATTCAGCACTAAACGATGAATACACGAACTTGGTCACACGTAATCACAACACACTAATTCACACCACTTAAAGTCACCGAAATGATCGCACGTATAGCTTAATCCAGACTGACTCGGGAGCAACTACTGTTCACGCGAGACCCCACGTCAGTCCTCCAGGGCCTCGCTGAGACTAACTCACTGGGACTCAGACCGACTCTCCGGCCATCTCTCCGGCCTATTTATATCGCACACATTTCGATTGTTCGAGAACGATGTCGATCCTTCCAGGAAAGGGTCGGTCCCTCGACACAATGGCCACTCCCCATTCTGCGAAACCACAAACAATAGCAACAATAACACAGCAAGACAAAAACGTTTTGTTTAACAGCTTCGGCGTAACAATGCCCCCTCCTAAAACATGCTCGTCCCGAGCATTCTTAGGCCCATATCGCGGCAGCCGATCAACACGAACAATTTTAGGCGCACCTCGCGCTGAAGATGTAGCAACTAGAGGAGCCACAGTGCCGTCTCCAGTACTTCAGGACACCCAAAGTACTTTTCTCATCAGCGATCCCAATTCCAGCCTCCAAAACACGGCTCTCATGATTTCTATCTGTTCTTTCACTTCCTGGAATTCCTTTCCAGATGAACCGAACAATTCCCTCATCAGTCGAGCACGCTCTTATGGCCAACGTCGCTGATCTTCCTGTTGACGACGCTGCTCTTCTTTATCCTGACGTCGCTGTTCCTCTTGCAACCGAGTCTGCTCCACCTGTTCATGTCGCTGTTCCTTCTGCAACCGAGCCTGCTCTTCCTGCTGACGACGCTTCTCTTCTTAATGCTGACGGCGTTGTTCCTCCTGCAACCAAGCCTGCTCTTCCTATTGACGCCGCTTCTCTTCCTAATGCTGACGGCGTTGTTCCTCTTGCAACTGAGCCTGCTCTTCCTGTTGACGACGCTGCTCTTCTTTATCCTGACGACGCTGTTCTTCTTGACGACAAAGCATTGCCATAATAGCAGCAAGATCGCCTGTCACAGGAGCTTGACCCACGGATGATGATAATGGTGCTCCAAATGATTCGGCGGCGGCTGATTCCATCTCCATCGGCTGACGACTCTGCCGAGCTTCTTGAACCGGAGAATCTCCAAACCGCCTTTCATCCATTTCCTGTTGTCGTTGACCTCTCGTCCTGACACCGTCCACGTTATCCTTTGGCAGAACCGGCATTATTTTATCCCACTTCTGACACCAAATTGTTACGAGCTGAGGGTTCGGGATAAAATAATGGGAATCGGTCTGACCAAAATAACACTTTTATTCAGCACTAGACGATGAATACACGTACTTGGTCACATGTATCACAACACACTAATTCACATCACTGTTGCACCACTTAAAGTCACCGAAATGTTCGCACGTATAGCTAAATCCAGACTGACTCGCGAGCAACTACTGTTCACGCGAGACCCTGCTCCACGTCAGTCCTCCAGGGCCTCGCTGAGACTCAATCACTCAGACTGACTCAGACTGACTGTCCGGCCATCTCTCCGGCCTATTTATATCGCACACATTTCGATTGTTCGAAAACGATGTCGATCCTTCCAGGAAAGGGTCGGTCCCTCGACACAATGGCCACTCCCCATTCTGCGAAACCACAAACAATAGCAACAATAACACAGCAAGACAAAAGCGTTTTGTTTAACAGCTTCGGCGTAACAATACTGTTTGGTCTTATAATTTCAGGTCGCAGTTCCAATTCCAAGCCCAAAAAGGAAGCTTGATTTTTAAAATGACATAGCTCCATCCAACCCAAACGCAAACAATAAGCTGTTTCACGATAAAATATGTGCCATGTCTTATTCGCTTTGCATTATTGCAAACCGATCATTCACCCCCTATCGCTTAACTTATGGCGGGTTCCTACATCCGTCGGTAACCGACTACGACTCGTATCTCCTTGAAAAAGTGTTAAACTAGTGTCAAGCTTTTGACACGTTTTCAAGGAAAAACGAGTCGTAGCTGATTACCGACAGATATAGGAACTCGCCATTAGTCGTTTGCCAAGACTGCCCTTTGATAGTTGCTTTTATCAAGATAAGCTTCATGATAATGGATACCACACCCGGAGATCTTCGATCAAGTAAAGTGATGACGCCCATTAATGTCAATAAGCCATAACCTTTGCGTAGACCCAAGATCAAGAATAATTAACATTTAATTGAAATTATGCTTGGTAATTTTAATTAGAGAAAGGGGCCTCTGCTAATCACACTGCTTTATTCACCAAATTGGAATTTTCACCGTCGTCGCATAAGAATCTTTTCAGGACTATTTGAGTATTAGTTAAGTATTAACTTTTCTGACTACCTAGCGAGTTAATATTATTAGTAAAAAATTTGCTATATTCAGACTGAAACCCTTTTCCACTTTCATCAAACATCAAAAAATTCGGTGCTATTTTCGTGATCATTGGAAAAGTAACTGATTTCCGTAATGCCATTAAAAACCGCTAATGGAAATGAGTTTTGGAGATCGAATGTGGATCAGATTAATCTTCATAAAATCCGTCTCGTCTGCATAAAATATGAAGTCTATATTTTACGTGAAAATTCATAACCTAACGTAAAATTTATTCAAAGCCTAGCAGAACTCTTTTGAATTTTCTTTATTCGCTGAAAAATGGCTTCTATTGCAGAGTTATCATATCAGATTTATTCTTGGTTATGGTTCATTCTTTCTTCCTATCGAGCGAGAGTAATACAACAGGCAAACCTTATACTGATTTTCTTAATACGATGTTTTTGCCAAATGTAGAAGTTAGAAGACGCGTGCGTTACTCCAATTATCTAACACATATTTAGGTCACGGTCGATAGCAGGATGTGTTGATTGGGCAATCACAAAACGGACATTACGCATTATTGTTTACATTCTTTTAGTGGTTAAGATGTTTCTTTTATATATAACTAGCCGCGGTTTCGCACGCGTCTTTTGTCAATAAAAACATTAGGTACCTTCTAGGTTCTACATTAAGTCTTCTTTTCTGCAAACTGAATCCTTATGATGCGACTTTGTCCGTAGTAGGTACGTCTGTCTGTCACATCACAGCCGATTATCTCAGCGACTACTGAAGCTATCGACTTGTAGAACAGTCATAAATAATCTTTATATTGTTACCTCTCAGCTTGGCAGGTAGAAAATGCTTTTAGCATTAAGCTCACCTTTTGTACATTCCATATGTATTTTGTACAATAAAGTATTAAATAAATAAACTAGTGGTTCGCCCCAAACTGAGATCTCGCGAGTCTCCCATAAAAACTATATTATATAAAAAAATATATTATTCGTAATCTTTGACCATCAAAATAGTGCCACGAAATAAACAACCACATTACTTGACCTACAGTTTCATTCAAATTACAGGTAACGGGAGTTCATATTAAGTGGTTACTCTTTTTTGGGGTACAAATTGCAGTTATTCTGGATTTCAGACTTTTGTCTATATTTGTGTTACTAAAGCTACACGAATACCGAATTTCAGCATTGTGGGGTCACTGCTTTTGTTATGGCTAATAATTTAAAAAACTGCAAAGACTAAACTAAAAATAAAAACAAGGTTGAAATGTACTAATGAAGACCTTTCATTTGACATCCCACTTGACCTAATAGTCTCATTTTCATATTTTTTTACCCCTCTTGAACCCCAATATCTCAACAACCCCCCAACATTTTTAGCTCATTTAGTCACACCAAAATTGTGCCATCACTACCTACCTATGTATTAAATTTCACGATGATCGGATCAACGCTTCGAAATTTATCCTCGGACAAACAAACATACATACATACAACGCCGATTTGCCCAAGTTGATTTAGAGATTTCGCTTCGCTCGATCAATAAATGTTTGCTCGCCTTTTATGTAAGTTCAAATATTTCTAAAATATTGCCAAAAAGAGAACAAAATTTCGAAATAGGGCTACTAAGTCAAGTTGGGCACATTCCAAATTCGAATGTCTTATGCAATAACAAAGAACGGTGGTTTTTATTTTGTAAATGAAAACATGTCTTCTGTAAGCTGGGAATAACACCAATAATGCAAGTGTGGGTAATTCAAAATATAATTATCTCAATTGAATATTTAGAACAGTTGACGTTTCATCCATAGCGGAAACAACTTCTTTCAATCCATTTACCAATCAAGGTAATACGCCAAAATTGCATCATATACCTGATCTTATGAATTTGTATTAGAAGCGTGACTAACTTGATTTTGATTTACCCTCGCGTGTTACTAAGACGAAATGAACTGTAGATGGCAGAAATAAAGTTTAAATTGTTATGTATGATGCTGACTGGTTTAGATAGTGAAAGTCCGCTATTTGTTCTCGTACGTGTGCAGTTTATATTCATCTGCGGAAGTTTAAAAATACATAGTCATTTATGACTTGTACAGAAGAAAAATTTACTTTCAAGTTACAAGTTCCATGAAAGTTAAGTTTTAAATACTTAAATATGTCATAAAAAAATAAATTTAAACACATTTATTTGGCGCACACAAAATGTACCATAACGAAAAAAATATGAAAAAACAAAACTAAGGACAATATAGAGTAGAACCAAAAAGTTTATTTATTTACTCCCAAATTGTCTTCTGTTAAAAGGGATTTTGATAATATTGTTTACTTACAGGTGAACAAAGTACTAAAGTAGAATCAGAAAGTTTGTTCAGATCACCACTCACCATTCCCTAACTGAACCCACATAAATTAAAAAATATATAAAAAAAGGAAAATTTACAGTTTCAGGAAATTCAAAACAATTTGTGGCAATTTCAGTGAAAGTGTATACCTAAATATAGTTTAAAATTTTGATATTATTAAGATATATTGATTTATTTAATTAAAATAAATATCTGGAGATCTATGGGGAGCTATGTTTGGCAATGGACGTCCTATGGTGCTGATAAATCAATATAAAAAAATACTTAAAGTAATTTAACATGGACGGCGTTGAAGGAGATGGAAAAATGAATTGGATACGTAGAGTGGCCCAAATTAGCCAATGACAGAGAAGAGAAAAGAGAGAAGGGAGGCCTTTCCCCTGTAGAAGGATTCAACGGGCTTAAAATAAAATCACATTAATATTATAAATGTGAAAGTTTGGATGTTTTGATGTTTTTTATTTATTTGTTTGTTACTCAGTCACGTCGTAACGGCTGAACCGATTTTGATGAAATTTGGTATATACGTAGATTATAACCTGGATTACCACATAGGCTACTTTTTATCCCATAAATTATTTCCCGTGGGATAAAAATGGGGTGTCAAGTTGCAACAGCGAGCTTAGCTTTATTTCTAGGTTACCATTTAGTAGTGTAACGCATACGCAGGCGCGGGCAACAGCTAGTCAAAAATAAAACATTCCTTCCCATTTAAATAGGATGCTGATTTGTCTTGGAATACCAAATGTCGCTCGCATGCCTAAAATAATAGACCAAAGAAATATCTGACATTCTACTTTCAAATGTCGAAGCAATAAAACTAAATTCTAAAATAGGATTAACTGTTAGTCTAAAAGTGTTGCGCATACAAGGGGGTGATTAAAGGTTGGTCGATGTCCGAGCATCCTTGGCGCAGCGCCAGTCTTGCCATGCTTGGCAGAAATGATGCAGTTGTCTGCTCAAATAGACCTGAACTACTTTTGATTTATTCAATTTGTCTTGTAAATTCCACGCTTCTAAAGAAATCCTTCCTATCGAAAACTTGAATTTTCGACTTAAGTTTATCAAAGATAGATAGAGAAGACTTAGACCTTAACTTTTATGGAAAGTTGCTAATATTAGGTTGTAAATCGGAATGATTCACAACTTCAATGCAAAAGGCATGTGTGGATTACATATATAGTTTAGACTTGTTACTCACTAGTTGAATACCCACTTAATAATCTTGAACTGTGGATTAAAGAAAAGATCCAACAAGAAAATCCCAGAAGAATATTGTTAGCCTATTATAGAAATACGTCTTTCGCAAATGAAGCAGTTGCTGCATTCTGTAGAATTTGGAGCAATCTAAAAATATCGCGCCGTGTATGACTACCATTTAAGAAAGAGCTGTGCATCCTTCAGAAAATCATGAGAAAATGACTGTTTGGAGTTCAGGTTAAGCCGGTGATGTTGAACCAGTCGTTCCTGTGCGATTCCGGGTCGACTCGTACGCAACATGACAGCGCTTACTATTCATATTTACATACTAACATAGCTAATGTATTTTCTCATAATTTATCACGATTTAGCGGCACTTCGATCGCGATTTAATACATGATTTTGTTTGTATCTTTGTTTTAGTTTTTAGTTTTTTATTGTAACACTATCGATTCCGGTACCAATCTGATTTAAAGTTCTTTTAGTTAAGGTAAGGTAGATACTGTTGCAGGGAACATTGCCATGCCCAAACACATCAGCGGGATCTAATGTAAGAAACAGTAAAGGTACCACCTATCTCTAGTGTTTCTAATATTTTTGTGCAATTCAAAGTCAAATATTTTTATTCATTAAAATCACAAGGATCACTTTGAAACGTCAATTTTACTGCCTGTTCCTTCGTGACCAAGCCAGGAAAGAAAGGCAAGAAACAAGGCTGGTTTTTTTTTAATGATCCTTTTACAATACATAATACAGAAAATAAATTACGTCTAAATTGTAACATTTTGAACGAGTTGGAGCAATTTCAATCCCAAGCTATCAATCAATCACCTAAATAATCCGATATTTTATAGTAGGCTCTTTTATAAAGATTTTGTTTAATTACGTTTTTAAATTTGTTAATTGTCAATTTTTGTACATCCCTTGGGAGTTTGTTATAAAAGCGTACACCTTGCCCTGTAAACGATTTACTAACTTTATGGAGTCTGCAAGTGGCAACAGCGAGTTTATCTTTATTTCTAGTATTAAAATTATGATTATCGCTATTTTTCTTAAACAAATTAATATTTTTGTGAACTTAAATTAGATTTTCATAGATGTATTGACAAGGGAATGTCATAATATTTATTTCTTAAATTTATTACGTATAAAACTTTTGTATTTTTTTTTTGTTTTTATCGCTATCTAGCCCCAAACTAAGCAGAGCTTGTACTATGGGAACCAGATAACTGATAGAATACTTATATACTTTTTTTTTGTAAATACATACTTATAATATATAGAAAAACATCCAGACCCGAAACAAATATCTGTAGATCACGCAAACATTTGTTCCGCGGCGGGAATCGAACCCGCTACCTCCTGCGTCTCAGCTGGCTATTCGCCCACTGCGCCACGGAGGTCGTCTATTCACGGAAGTATTTGTAGATATAATGTTGGTGGAGAGTATATAATACTCGTACTAACTTTATAGTAGCAAATTAACCTCATATACTCGTAATAGAAGTCCATAGTGGTGAAGAAGTTACATACAAATACAAAAAGTTTATTTAACCCCCCAATACATTTTGTATGGTTGTGAGGTCTGGGCGATACAAATGTCATAAAAATAAGACATGAAGTTCCATAAAAACAACAAAAATAAAACAACAACCATAACATTGCACTAGAATTAACAGACGTCAGCAGCAAGGTCAAATCAATAACAATAAAAGTTGAACTTGCATCTTTCCGTCCCGTTTGTCGCAGACAGTAAGGTCATGGTTGATGGATTGTAGTGGCACTTTATTGATGATTAGCTAACCCGCCCCGTCTCGGTTTTTTAAAATAAAATATAGCCGAAAGCATTCCGGGATAGTGTAGCTTTCTATCAGTAAAATAATTTTCAGAATCGGTTTAGTAATTTCTTAGATACCCTTCAAACATACCAAACTACTAACTTTGTCATCCTTATGATATTAGCACAGATAATATTATAGATTTATCATCATCATATCAAACGTAGGATCTGCAAAAATACATATAGCCTTGCGGCTTGCCCCATAGATTTCCAGAGCTATCAATCTTGTTTGACCCTGCACTCAGTTCCCAGCAATCTTTAATAAATCGTCTTTCTATGTAATGGGGGTTGTCCCACGCTGCGCTTTTAAGAGCATGGTCTCCACTCTATTAATTACTATTGATGGATGATTGCTGCCGTAAAATATCACTTTCAGGGATTAACGACTGACCAACGGTCAAGCAAGAGCTTGTGTGTCTCGTCGTCTCATCTTTTAAAAATAAGTTGTATTGAAAGCACCTTTAAATTGATTTTAACAATTCTGCCTTCATACACTCCATGCAAAGTAAATACATTTATATTTTACTAGCTGCCCGCCGAACTTCGTACCGCCTTGACATGTATATGACGCAGGCTGTCACTGTCCGTCACCCTGGTAGAATTGAAAATCTGCCATCATTATGTATGAGGAAATGAATTATCTTCATAATTTATTTTTGCGTGAATTTTTTTCAATGTCTTTAATAGTTAATCTGCTATTCGGGACGGAGACAAATACAACAAATCAAAAACCATGAAAATCGGTCGAGCCGTTTTCGAGTTATAAGTGTTCGAACAAACCCGACTTTGTTTTATATATTAAAGATATTAACATTTATATTTTCTTTCAAACATGGCTCTGGATATAAGCACTTTCTCTTTCCAACGTACCTTATAACAATTACGTGAACTACGTGGTTTCCTAAAATAACGATGCGTTGATAGTGAAATCCTTGTCAACTTTCTCGAGAAACGTGCAAGCACCTACATAATTGCAGTCATTAGGTATGGCAACGTACTTATTTTACTTACATAACGAGGTCTTTATGTCGTTTCAAATGCGGAAAAAAGCATTTTTCTGCTTTCTTGCAATTTTTGTAGCTTCATTTGCGTTTGCAGACACTGCGCTTGGGATATGAGAATTTAATGCTTAGCAATTTGGGCTGGCATTTTATTCAACCATTTGTGTATATTTTATTACTAGCTGACCAGCCCCGGCTTAGCACGGATTTCAGAATAAAATCGGTTTTATTTAGACCTTAGCAAAACCTTGCTAAAATGCCCTTGACTGGACGGAAAAGATTAGTCTGACGACGCGCGCGGCTTGCCTTGGGAAATAGCAACAAGGAAATATCACTTTCTTTGTTACAAAACATTCAGTGAATTCAGTTGCGCAATGTGGAACAATACTCATTGCAACTGCGATTGCTGGATTGCAACCAATTCCTCCAACATCAAAATGCGTTAGTATCAATGTTTGATATGACTAAGATGAATTTCAAAATAGATTAAGTGCATAACCTAAACAGTTTCTGACGGCGTTGTTGCCAATGCAAATGCAAAAAAAACATGACTCGATAAGGGTATCTGAAAGTGCCCGAAGGCCACTTCAAGATACCAACATACTTATCCCTCGCTAACTACAGGGATATTTACCAGAAGTTGCAGTCCTAACCTAACCTCTGAAGTAGCTAATAATTATGATAATTATCTCTCGTAGATGTCAGAGACGAATGGTCATATTGACGATGACCTAAATTAACAATTCAAGCATCACATTAGCGAACCGTTAGCAGAAGCTACAGAAACCAGCAAAACACTTTGTAATATTGACGGATCCCAAAGACTAGACGTCAACGACCGAGCTATTGCAACCATTTTACTAGGACCAGTGTAAACTGAGCTGCGTCTTTTACTTGAAACGATCTTATGTGGTTCACTAAAGGTGAGAAGAAGGGTGTAGAGAGGTCTACTTCACTGGTTAGAACGTTGAAAGTGCAACATATAAAATGCAAGAGTTCATGTTGATATTACGGATGAATAATAATTTGTTTGTAAGTGTTTACGAAAGGATCTTCTGAACTTCACAATTAGTCCATTTATTAAGGGCCTTTTTACAGCAACCAAAACTCAACCTAGTGAAATTTACAAATGGGGAATCCAAATAAGAACAAAATGCATGAACCTATCATGGAACGTATCATAAACTAGACTAAATGCTCTGAAAGGCTTTCACGAGATTAGTTCTCACACCCTTAACCGACGACGACGGTACGTATACATACGTACGATAGGTAGATAGAACTACCTACTACTGTCTTTCCTTCAAAACTATTCTGTAGATTTCAAATTTTTGAAAGGAATTTATGGAATACTCCCAGATTTAATTAACGTTGGTATTACGGTTAGACTAAGCAAACCCGGTTGTACCCCCGCCCGGTAGTAACTACCTTTTTTATCCTATTCTGTCGATTTTGCCTTATTCGACAAAATGCAATCCCATTTATAATAATAGGCAGATGAAAATCATATCAGCTTTTTATTGACCTACAAGCCAATTTATTACGTAAAAACTTTCTAATGACCGAGTGATATTGTTCTGAATGAGTGCGATTACATCAAAGCGATGCCATGATTGTTATTTCTATAAAAACTTCACAAAGGAACGAATGGATGCTATTATTATTATGATGGAAGACATGGAAGTTTAATTTGTGTCTGCAATAGACGAAGATTATGTGAGTTAGCCGACGTTTTGCAATCTTATGCATATACAGGGTGACAAATGGGAAGTTGCCTAAAGTAATCATTTATAATTTTGAGATAGGTTCAGGAAAAAAAAAAACATACATTGAATCACTGAAGTAGTCATTTTTATTTGGATAGGTTTCAGTTTAATTGAACATTTTCAATAGGCACAATTAAGTTTTAAAAAAAAATGACAAAATCTGGCTAGGGAATGACTATTAATGGTAAATATTTTCGAAATTATCCCCATCTGAACTTGCACAATAATCAAGTCGTTTTTGAAAGCTATAAAAACTTTGTTCAATTGTAGATGAAGAAATATTAGAAATTCCTTTTCTAATAGCTTCTCTCAAATCATTTTTGGTCTTGGGTTTATCTTCAGTTAAATGTGGATTTTCAGTACCCCAAAAACGGTAATTTTGTTTATTGACATATCCGTTGAAATAAAAGTGAGCCTCGTCTGAGAAAATTATGTGATTAATATTGATCTCATTGTTTTCCAATTTATTTGTCATAACTTTACTAAACTCAATTATTTTTTCTTTAGAATGTACGGAGCAATTGATGAGTTGTCATTTTGTAAGGATGTAACTTGATGAACTTTTTCATTATTAATCTTAGTGTCTCTCGATTCAGTTTTAAAGCTACTGCAGCTTTTCTTATTGAATCCGTTGGGTTATTCTTGAAATGTTCTTCTACCTCGGCAACCTTATCTTCTGTGGTAACTGTGTATGAAGGACCAGGAAGATCATGACGACGATCGTCAAGAGTATAATAATTGATGAAGTTATCAATTACTCTAAGAAAGAAGTAAAAAAAAAATTAAGACTTCATTAAAGAATACGGTCATACTATAAAGTCAAATATATTTTTTTTTATTCTTACCTTCTAAGAGTATTTTTACTAGCTACTCTTTTACTTCCAAACTTGGTACGAAAACCTCTATATGCTTCAGTATAGTTTTTACCTCTAGAATAAAAGCACTCAATGAGATACACCTTTTCTTCGTTCGTAAGGTCACTCATTTTAAAGTACACGTACTGCTCTTTATGGCGTCTCAATATAAACTGACAACGTTCTAGAATATACCTACGTGGGCCCAGCCTTATACTGTAGAATAAAGGAGGAAAGAGATGCATATACTTTAGGCAACTTCCCATTTGTCACCCTGTACAGCCAATGCAGAGTAATTTTGTGTTTCTAACTCCAGGCTATGTAGGGTTGGTTAATGTAATCATGCATACCTTCACATCTTGGTAGGCCTACCTGATTGATGTGCCCGTCCTATACAACTCCCACGTTCCCCAAAGAAGCTTTTAAAAATCTTATTCAATAACTGCAAAACCAGACTAAGCCAGGAATTTATAAAATTGGCCACTATACCCAGATATCTCGTACACGTAAATATGTATTAACCGGTCAAAACCTCTGGTCATTCTATTTGGGTCACATTTAACGAATAAAATTAAATTAAATGCATGACCTATTTTGTCGTGGACAATATTTTGCTGAGTATTTTCGAATTTAGACCCTCACGTGTTGAAAATATAGAATATTTTTATGTGCGCTTTCAAGAGTGTCAATGGAATATTGGAATAAAATATAAAAACACATGGAGAACGGACCGTGGAGTCAGGAATGACCGTGAAAGCGTTGGCGAGATGACATCCTTCTTCCAATATTCCAATTTCATAAAAAAATATCTTAACTCCTCACTATAATTAGTTCTGAGGTTGGAATATTCAGTTGTTTATTTTTGTTCGCAGGTCAGAAAATGAAGATGCTGAGAAGAATTCAGACGAAATTTCTTCAAGGATACCTCCACATTGCCACATTACCATAAAGTGCACCAAAGAGGTGAGCTATATGAATTATAATGGATCTTAAACATAAATGTGCCAAGAGCAGCATGCAAAAGATTATTATATCTTACTTAATATGTACTACATAAAATGTCAAGTTCTGTTATTTTAAAAATACCGTAAGCTATAAGTTACTTGTAAGCTTGTGCTCTATTTTACTATAAGTCAAGAGCTTGTCTCCAACTTCTGGTGTAGTAGTTTTAAGCCACCAGAAGCTCTCCAATATACAACTGCCAGCTAGGTATTAGCAGTCATAAGTATGGTGACCCACATACGTAAACTACTCAAAACAAAATAGGGCCCACCCAATAAAATACGATTTAAATTAAAATAAAAATAAATACGTACAATTTATTTCAAGTTTAATTTTAGAAATAGGTTAACACATTCAGAATCATTAAAAAAAACATTACAATGCCTTATTTTTGCCAAAAAAATCGTCAAGTAATGCACGTTTTACACATTAACTTAAAATTACACGGTTTTCCAAAACAACACGTTGAAGACACGAGCACATTTTTTAATGAACATGTTCTTAGGGTTGCTTCAATGCCTTATGTTTAGTAACGCGTAGGTCCTCCCCTATTGCGCACACACTCTCTGAGTCGGTTTGGAACACTTTCTATAAGGTGGATGACGTTTTCATGTGGAATTTGCTCCCAACACACTTTTAAAGCAGTTATCAACTCCTGTCGGCTATGAATTTCAGTGTGGTTGTCTTTAAGGCTTCTTTTCAACTGGTCCCAGATATGCTCGATCGGATTCAGGTCCGGACTCATGGCAGGCCAGGGTAGAACTGCGATACCAGCTTCGGAGATTGCACTTTGGGTCACTCTGGCAGTATGAGGGCGAGCGTTGTCTTGCATCAGAATAAAGTTAGGGCCTACTCGCTGTGAATATGGGATCACATGAGGTCGGATGGCATGCTGAACATAGCTGGCGGCCGTTACATTGCCCTCATCCAAAATCACTAGCTCGGTTTTGCCCATTATGCTAATCCCACCCCATACCATAATACTGGGTCCACCAAAGCGGTCAGTTTCACGAATACATGGTTCTGTAAAACGTTCTCCAGGTCGTCGCCAAACTCGTACGCGTCTGTCATCATTAAAAAACTTTACTTTAGATGCATCTGTAAAAAGCACTGTCCTCCAATTATTCATGGTCCATTCGAGGTGATCACGTGCAAACCTTAATCGCGCTGCACGGTGGGCTCTGGTCAATTTGAGCCGAACAACAGGCATTCTGGAGCGTTGTTGGTCTTCATGAAGTCTGTTGCGAACAGTTTGGTCACTCACTCGCGTTCCAGTGGCGTCACGTAAGCGGTTTCTCAATATGCGTGCAGTTACAGTTCGCTCGCGACGTGCAGAGAGTCGGATGTATCGGTCTTCTTGGGAGGTTGTCGCTCGGGTTCTACCTGAACCGCGCCTCCTACTCACACTACCTGTCTCTTGAAAGCGTTCCCATACATTTCGAATAGCTCGTCTTGACACACCCAAGCTTGAAGCTACCGATCTTTGCGAATTTCCCTGCTGAAGCAAAACAATGGCTCTAGTCGCGGATTCCGTATCCATGTGATGTCGAGAACCAGGCATTGTTGATGCAAACAGTAATGTAATCGATAATTAAAGGTATGGTTACGATAACTTCTTCGTTAGACAGAACAAACCCCACTGAGCAACAATGTAAGGGCACTCACAGATTCTGCGGTATATCGTAAGTTTTTATTTCTTGTCTACCCACTTAAGAACTACCCTAAATTTGGCGTTTAAGTGTTAATTTATGATCAATAAATATGCCTACTTAACATTTCCATACATCAGTATGCCAACAACTCGCAAAAAAAAATGTGTCGGGCAAAATATCGAAATATTTCAAGTGGGCCCTATTTTGTTTTGAGTAGTTTATTTAGACCACATATTATTAAAGGGCAATAGTACGCAGCGTCTTCGAAAGAAAGAAAAGAAAAATACATTTATTTTCAGACATAACAAAAAAAAGACATACATAGTATATAACAAAGAGCACGGTAACATAGGAACTGGACGTAACTCAGGGACTCCTCGAGAGGCCAACATCATAACACCCTGAAGAATGAACCGTGACCTTCGATTTGAGATGGAATAATAGTAATTCACCAAGAATCGAGATGGAAAGAATTGGAGGGAGGCCTTTTCTCAGCTGTAGAATATGATATAATAAATAAAAGCAAGTCTTCTTCGTTCCTCGCATTATTATAACGTAATATCTTTATCAGATAGCAGGATTCAATGGGCTATCAGAAGCGGTGAGACGCCTAGACTTCTCGTCTGCCGTCCGCGATGTTAGACGGTTCAATTACATCTGTGCTTTATTGGAACTGCTGTTGGGAGGACAGAGGCTGACGCATCTACCAGGGGCTGCCCAGAAGTTGCTCCTGTCTATGCTGGAACAACTTGCTGATCAGGGTAAGATTTTCAAACTACATTGGTAGCTTATTCAGATCTGTGTCTGTTAGAAGAGGCGAGTATTAGTGGCATAGTACATTTACTGAGTTATTGACTCATTTATTAAGTCATCCATCGGCCATGGTGGGTGATGCAGGGTGAGCAATAAAGTAACAATTAAGAACACAGATAATAAAACAACAAAAGCTTATGCGAAAGTTTGTTGCCCAAGAAAGACGCAACTCCTGAGTCTTAAACCGATTTTAATGTAGATACTTAACATTGGATACATTATAGTTAATGTCCTGGATTATACTTTTTTTACCACGCAAAGTTGTTTGAATCTCCGGCCCCTTTGGTGTCTGATGGAATGCCATGCTAAACTGGATACGTCCGCACTTACATCAAGGAACTAATCAGTAAAGTAGCATGCATATCTTTTATATTCCAGTGGCCTCATCAAAACAGAATCTGAACGCTCTCCGCGCTCTCCTGGTAGCCCTCACGTCGTTAAGAGAGGCTGAACGCGCCGCGTGTTGGGGCAGACCCTTGGGATCCAGGGCGCTATGGGGGCACCATGACCATGCCATCGCTAGGATCAATCGTATCGCCAATGCGATTCGTATTCAAGAGGTAAGGTTGTTTTTATGATAATGGAATGGATATTTCGGTGGAAATTGTATTTACTTTCTGATTGATTAGTTTTTCAATTTTAGATTAAGAATACAAGAGTTTTGAAAATAAGATTTCAAAACCGCTATTCTTGTAGTGTAGGTAAAAAGTATCCAGCATAATAGCACATTATACTTTGATAATTCATCTTACAACTACAGTAGGTACTTGTAAGATGAATTAACAAAGCTGAGTAGACTCTCCTAGTATACGAGGCATGCCTTTTAAGTTTTGTCGTTTGAAGAAAAAAACACATCTAGAACCTTATAGTACTTTTTATTGTTTTTCAAAGTATTCACAACGTAGCTTAAAACACTTTTCCATTCGCTCAAACCAGTTATTATAACATTTATTCCACTCTAAAGTGGGGTGTTCAAAATGGCTGTCTTGAAAGCGTCGACTGCTTCTTCACCGGACTGGAACCTTTGACCACGAAGACTTTTCTTAATTTTAGGAAATGTAAAGAAATCGTTAGGGCTTAGGTCAGGACTGTATGGAGGATGGTCAAGAATTTCTACTTTTTCCTGCTTCAAATACTCAATCGTTTGACGAGCGCTGTGTGAGCTTGCGTTGTCGTGGTGCAGGATGATGCGTCGCTTTGAGTTAGATTTTCGAAGTTCGGCGATGACTTGTGGTAAACAAACTGTAGTATACCACTCTGCGTTAACCGTTCTACGATCTTCAAGTGCAATAGTCGCAACATGGCCGGTTTTTCCAACGAACGTGGCCACCATCTTCTTTGAAGTGCTTCGAGAACGAACAACTTTAGTCGGCTTTGGCTCGTCTTGAAAGACCCAGATTGTAGATTGTTGTTTGGTATCAGGATCGTAGGCATAGATCCAAGATTCGTCACCACTTATGATGTCGTAGACGTGATTTGACTCCCCTCGGTTGAACCTTTGCAGAGTTTTCTTACACCATCTGACGCGGGCCGCCTTGTGATCGTCGGAAAGCAGATGCGGTATCCAACGGCAAACTAGCTTTCTCACACCAAGCGCTTCATGCAAGATCTTCTGAATGGTTGTCCCTGAGATGCCTAATAGAGCCTCTATCTCTCGATACGTCACATGACGATCTTCGAGAATTAGTTGTCTCACAGCAATGATGTTATCTTCAGTGAAGGCGGATTTTGGGCGTCCTTCGCGAAATCTGTCACTAACACTAGTATGTCCACGCTGGAATTCTAAATACCAGCGTTCGACAGTCCGCAGACATGGGGCTACATCACTGAACACAGATGTTAGCTCTTCTAAATACTGAAGCCGTGTCAGGCCTCTTCTAAAGTTGTAGAAAATTATTGCACGAACATTTTCCTTAGAAAGATTCATTTTCGTACGTGACCTGACAGATTCAAATCGAAACTGTGACTAAACAATAGCATTAATCCTAATACTTTCAACTGTTTTGAGATTCAAAATGTAAACACATTCGAATATAGAACAGTTCCAAATTCAAAATTGCCGGAAAATATGGAAACGACAGAACTTAAAAGGCATGCCTCGTATAAGCAAAAGTCGACCAACTTATGTTGTATTTGGGCTTTGTAACTTTGTAAACAGTTCATTATAATGTTCATACAAAATTACCAAAATCAACTGCAAAATTAACCTTATATTTTAAGATACAACCGTACTGACTACAGAACTCTTCCAATGACCAAGTATTATTATTTTTACAGCCAGGACCAGAAGTAATGCCTAAACTTCACGACATGCCTGAGGAGTGTATCAGGGAAATCATGCTTAGGATAGCTGATCACAGGGATTTAGATGTAAGTTGGTTATTCCTGTTATTTTTTTTTTGTAAGATACTATATGACTCACCCCGGCTTCGCACGGATTGTTATCAAAATAAAATAAAGCACTAGTGAAAGAATTTTCTTTAGTATTTTTCAAACTTTCGCGCCACTTTACATAATTACTGATTTGAACGGGTGTTTATCGCGTATGTACCTTTTTTATTTGTTATCCGGACGTTTCGACTATGTTGCAACAGCCGTGGTCGCGGGCGATAAATTCTCGTTTAAATCAATAATTAGAATTTTAATTTTAACGTAGATGACACTTTAACTAATGGGTAATCTCAAAAAAATTTTTACCTCTATGATATTAGTATGGTGACATGCTCATGGAGGAATAAGAAATGGTCAAAATTTAAACTAATATATTCCTATTTTATTGACAAGTTTTGGTTGTAAATAAATATTTTTTCATGTTTTTTTTTTCAAACAAACCATATTGTTAGAAAATTCATGGGGGTGATTCGGATGGACCGGGTGGTCCTCCGATCCACCTACCACCGATGGTTTATCCTCCTTTTTACACCCTGTATATAAAATAATCTAGTCTGCACCAATTCTGCCACCAATGAGCATTGCTGCGTTTAGGTTTGAAGGGTATGGTTGCTGGTGAAATTACAGGCACATGAGGATTTACACTTGTATGCCTCAGTTGATGGACACAGGTTAGAGCATCGTAGGGCACGATCCTAAGGTGCGTGAAAGGTAATACTTTATTATAGGCGATGGTTACCACTTAACATCAATAAAGACGCTCTGTAAGGACTACAAAGGAGGGCAAAACTGTCGGAAATATCCAGTATTATTTATTAATCTTCCATGTTTCAGTCGGCATCATCAGCGTGGAACGTAATGGCGTCGGTATGCAACGAGCAGAGGATCTGGCGGTCGCTGGTGACGTTCCACTTCACCCCCCAACAGACGGAGACGGAACTCGCTAAGCTGGAGGCGAAGGGGGATAAGGAGACGGATTGGAAGAAGATCTTTCATCAGCTTCGGAAGTGAGTATTATTGTTATTACGCTGTTGCGTGCCATTAAACTTAGTGTGAAATAGTGTTGGTGAGCGAAGTACCAAAAAATCGGTAGGCATATCTAATGATAATGACTGTTTTATCGAAATTATGTTGTTACTCTTCTCTTCTCTTAAGTATATAAGTATTCTATCAATTATCTGCTTCCCATAGTACAAGCACTGCTTAGTTTGGGGCTAGATAGCGTTGTGTGATTTGTCCAGCATTTTTTTTTACTAAATAACCACGTTAGTACATATATGGGCCAAAAAGTGTACCGGCAAGCTGAACGAGCCTCGAAATTTTAGGAGGAAACCGATAAGTATTATTAATTAGTTTAATAAAAGACAACAATGAGGTTCATAAGTGTTAATAAAAATAAAACTTAACTATAATCGACGAGCAGAGTGAGCTGCGAACAATATATAATAAGTCTTTTTAATCCTATCGATACCAGGAACCCGCTCGTACTACAACTAAATCAGCGAGCCGATTTTTTGTTTTTCTTTATGTATATCTATTTTGAAATTTGATAAACATAATTTGTGTCGTGTTTTTGAACCGTGGAAGTACAGGCAGATGAAGAATAATTTAACCAAATTTGACAAATAAAAATTCAAGATTTTATATTGACACAGCATATTCAACGGTGCAAATATGAAAACCGAGTGACTGTAGTGTTGTTAAAAAGGATAGCGCCGTAAATTGTTTTTTTATTGCTCCTATAGTCAAGCTGTGATGTCAAACTGTTGATGGTGTAGTCGAAGAACACTTGCTAGAAAGAACCTGTTCACTCCGAACTTGAATCATCTGACTTACTTTCTTAATTCACTTTCAGAAAAGTTCACTTCAAAACAACAAAATATTAAGATTTTAAAATCACCGTAAAAATTACAAACCGGACAGAATTTGAACCCGCGACCTTGCTACTACGAGGGTGCGATACCAATTTCACAAATGTTTATCAAAAAACTTATAAAGGTGTTTATAGCCTGCTAAGTTGTTCTAAATCAAGATATTATTATACTAAACTGTGTTTAGCTGTTATACTGTTAACATTTATGTTTAATAAAGACCTTTTAAAAACAAAAACCAATTTCAGTACGGGCCCACTACCCCAGAAGTTGGTTAGATTTTTTTATACGACCGGTTATGGAACAAGCATATGGCCCACCTGATGCTAAGTGGTAACCATCGCCTATAACAAAGTATTGCCTCGTAGGTCACGCAGCTTAGGAACGTGCCCTTCGATGCACTGCGCTGTCCATGAACTTGAGGCATATACAGGTGTAAAGCCTCATGTTCCTGTAATTTCACCCTTTAAACCAAAACAGCAACGCTGCTTGATGACAGAAATAGGTGGTACTTCCCCGGGCGAGCCCTTCACAAGAAACTCTGGTTATTGCGGCTTTCAATATTATTTATTACAATTGTTATTCATAAATTCTGAATATGACGTAACTTGGTGTTCTATGTACCTGCAGTGGAAAATAAATGAAATTAAATTATTTTTTAGGGTATACGGACTACGTGAAGACGCCCAATATACGGAAACTCTGTCGCTGTGTCGACACTGCAAGTGCCTCTTTTGGCGGTCACTAGGACACCCCTGTATTGCTGATCAGGTAAGCACAGTTGTATTCACATGATAATCATTTATATCAAGACGCGACTTTCCTCCTTTCAGTTCACATTAGTATACCGTAGCCCCCTCCCCCTGCCGCCCCTCCCCATTTACACATAACACGTATGCACTCCTACATTACCCCACAACTACATCCATAATTGTATCTGACCTCATCTAGATTCGATATTAATACCAACTCTACATTATACTTTTAACAACCAAACCAAATTAAATCTGGTTATATTTCATTATGTACAAGTTCGGAAGAGAACTAACCCCCACAACACAGGTTTTTCCTAGGGTGGAGGTTGGGGAACTATTAAGTGAGACTACTTTACATTAGTTCTATTTTTTGTTTTAGCATGCTTAGCTTAGTTAAAGTATATTTATTATTATATCATGTACTGAATAAAGATTTTTGATTTTTTGATTTTGAATTTTAAGTATAGTTCCGACAATTTTTTCTTTTTATAAGATATTTATTCCCAAAATTACATATACTCGTACAATAGTTAACACATTTTACACAAATAATTCACATTCACTATCTCACAATATTTATTATTCCACATTATTATTGATTATTTTATTTATTTATTTTGAGTACTTTACCCATCTTTGGGTAAAGGCCTCCGACAATAGTCAGCCAAAATATAATACGAGACTTTCTACTTTCGTCTATACCCACAAGTATAAGAGGTAACAAATTTGTATGAAGGGTAATCTCAGAAACATCGGAATCGATTCTAATAATTATTAACTTAGAGAGTATTCTTGAGTGCTTGAAACTTTATTTTGTGAAATTTACCTTTAATGGTAACTTGTACATTTTATTTAGTGACTTTTACATTTATGGAGTTTATCTTTTATTTACGAAGAACTTCTCTGTCCCCAGTGCCCAGAATACCGCGAGCGTCTGAAGGAAGCCGGTGGACCTTTACCCCCCTACCCGGTACCACCCGCAGACTTCCTCAAATTCTTTTCGCTCTAAACGTTTAGTATTTCGTACTAAATGTATTTAACATTTGACACACGGTCAACACGCCTCTGTTTGCATCTTCGCCTGAACGGTACTGAGGTAACAGCTATTATAACTTGGTGGATCCTAGATAATTTGCCCGGACAACGGAACTAGTGAGAATAGAGGAATTATAACTTTATAAGGTGGATCCTAGATAATTTGCCCGGACAACTGAACTAGTGAGAATAGAGGAATTATAACTTTATAAGGTGGATCCTAGATAATTTGCCCGGACAACTGAACTAGTGAGAATAGAGGAATTATAACTTTATAAGGTGGATCCTAGATAATTTGCCCGGACAACTGAACTAGTGAGAATAGAGGGATTATAACTTTATAAGGTGGATCCTAGATAATTTGCCTGGACAACTGAACTAGTGAGAATAGAGGAATTATAACTTTATAAGGTGGATCCTAGACAATTTGCCCGGACAACTGAATTAGTGAGAATAGAGGAATTATAACTATAAGGTAGATCCTAGATCATTTTCCTGGACAACTGAACTTAGGGGGATCTTACATAATTTGCTGATTGCTCTGGTATTGTTCGAAAGCCTTCTAGACACATTGAATTCTTTCAATAGTTCGTGCAGCAATGGCACTTTTTTGGGTAAAAATCACCAAAAATCCAATATGATGAATAGATGGTATCGTAATTGCACACCTTAAAAATAAAAAAACAAAAATACTTTTGGATTACATTGTATTAGATACCTACAATATCGGTCAAAGCGATTTCTTCCAAGCCATCTTTGGATGAATTTGGAAGAATCCAAGAAGAGAGATGCATTGTTTTTACATTAAAAGTTTTTTGCTTTCAATAACATGGTTAATTTGGGTGCGTCAACTTGGTTACTGACCTATTGATATGTTAAATATTAGGTGAATTTACAGACATTAAATTAAAACTTTAAAGTAGTAAATAATAAAATTGCTGGAAAGAACGAAAAACAAAAAAGACCAACATGATAGAAAAAAAATCATTGTTTAAACATTTAGAAAGGTGTTAGAAATCAGAAGTGACTTCGGTAGTTTTTCTCTTTGTTAGTTGAAATATTGTGAAGAGCCCCAAAGAATTTAGCCTGAATCCGCCTTAGAATACCGTACAGAGAAGTAGGATATCGAATGAGGGTGGCTTGAAACTGTTCATAATAAATAGTTATGTTTGGATACACGCATGGAGCATTTTATTATGCAACTGGTTCTAAATTGTTGTTTAGTCTAAAACAGTTAATTTTATGCAGCTATTGATTAAAAAAAAAATTAACTTTGTCTTTGTGGTGCCGTGTATTTTTATATTTAGTGTGTGTATTCGAATATTCAGTGCGTGTGATCGAATATTCAGTGCGTGTGATCGAATATTCAGTGCGTGTGTTCGAATATTGAGAGCGTGTATTCGAATATTGGATTGTAAGTATTTTTGAAGCGACTGATTTTGGAAGATCTCAGGCAGACTGGCCTATTCGAATTGTAACTATCAGAGCTATTTTTGATGACTTGATAATAGGTCATTTAAAAAGCGGATTGGATTAAATCATGATCATGTTACTCAAAATATGTCTTATTTATTTGCACTATGATATGGTTTAACTGTTAAAGAATATTTCATAACTCTGTTTAGAAAGAAAATATGAAAAATGAAAAAAATGTGTTCCGTATTATTGATATAGATTTTAGCTGCTGTAACAAAAAGTAGGAAATTATTATAAGGATAAGAGTATGTTTATCAAATATGCAATTAAAGTATTAAATAAAGACCTAACTATGTATGACTGTTAAAAAGATACTTAAGTGGAATTATGTTAAGTATTCCACCTTAAGTACCTGAGCAATATAATTAAGGTGTGGTAAGTCGCGCCAGAAACATATTGGTTTGCTACATTACCATGGTTAGAATCACATTATTCTGGTGCAGCGTGTTGTAGAATGTAACTCAACTTGTGCAAATTGTGAACGCACAGTTAAAACTGCGCTGGTTCACAATAATTAAAACAAAAATAGCTCGCAGTTGTGCCCGAATACTTGCATGAGGGAAGATTTGAACTCGGCCACTCCTGACGCCATCAATATCGCTAATACTTAAAATATGAGTAAAACTATTTATACGCTAAGAAGAAAAAATAATGTGATTTTAACGCACAAGCGGCCATCTTTTTATTTGCTCGCGATCCAGTAAAGTTGTGCAATATTGGTAGCCAAGCCAAGCTTGTTTATTCTGCTTTATGTTTTCGTTTAAGGATAAACTCATTTACTTTTTTTCACTAACGCTATGAGAATGCTTTAAAAAAACTCTTACATGTGATATTATATTACCAAACATTATGTCTGTGCGTTAATTGGTATATTTATTTAATTTCGTGTTTGTTCTTTTGATGTTGATTTTTATAAAAGGCTACGCCATTTGCATTCTTATTCACTGTTGTTCATTATGTGTATTTAGTGTTGTGTTTGTGTTTTTAGTTTATATGAAACATATAGCTAAGTAAGAAAGTACCTATATTAAGTTAATAGGAATGCAACTTCAAATTGTTTGCGCTTTGTTGGTCATTTGTATAACGTAAAAGTATAAACATTAGCCAGTAACATAGTGATAATTAATCAATAGTATAAATTAAAATGCAGCTAATAAATTAAGAAAAGCAATATTTTAATACTTACAAAAAATAGTAATGACTATTTTCAACACTATTGTAATGTAAAATTAAATAAGGTATTAAAATATTCTGATGAGGTCTAAGGAATACTTTTGGTAATTGTATTTGTGTAGTCCATAATAGGACTCCCGGGATTCTTTTAGTACCTTTACAGTTAAAGAACTTGTGGAATGCACAAAGGGCCAATAAGCCATACTCATCATACCTACTTACATACAAGTTGTTTGGATATCACTTTTAGTGATAATAAATCAATTTATTTGCAATTATCTACTGTATTTTATTTGGTGTAAGTACACAAAGAGTTTATCTTTGGAGGTATCTAGGCACTATGGGAACGAGATAACTGATAGAATATTTATATCATTATTTTTAAATATATACTTATATTATATAGAAAAATACTCAAACCCGATGATGATGGAGATCATTAAATAGCTGACAGAAACCCTGCCAATAAAATACTAGGTAGGTACTGATTTATGACTACATTAAATCAGACTTTGTTACAAATTCTAGAACAAATGAACACTGGCTTGTAACTTAATTCTGTTCAGTATTCTAAAATTGTCAGACTACATATAGCTGTAGTACATAGCTATTGTTTTCGGAAATGCATAATGATTGGTTGTGCTTTGTGTTCAAATTGAAGTAAAGAACGAGCCTGGACTGAAGCAATATAAAAAAACCATTCGTGTCATCTCCAATCACAATGTAAATTGGTAAATGTTTATGTTATGTTAAATACATACATAAATAAATAATGCTGGAAATTTCAGACAGTGCTATCTAGCCCCAAACTAAGCAAAGCTATGGGAACCAGATAACTCATAGAATATTTATGTACATTTTATTTATTTATTTTTTAGAAAAATACCCAGACATAAATTTGTAGACCATACATAAATTTGTCCTGCAGCGAGAATCGAACTTCAACCTCCATCTCAGCCGGCTATTCGCCCACTGCGTCACAGAGGTCGTCATTAGTTAATAAATTTTACGAGTAAAAATTAAATTTGATGTATTATGCCTACGAACGAAACAGAAGACCGTTTTATAATATTTATTTCTAAAACATGTTCTGAGAAATATCTACTTTACGACTTGTTTCAGAAAATGTTATTTAAATATTAATAACTGGCTTTTAACTTTTTTTTTATCTTTATAGCAGTAGGTGTTGATAGTGTGATATTTTAATATAAACTATACTTATTAAGTAAGATTCATTGTTTGATAGACCCAAGAAGCTAACATTTTTGTAGATCAGTAGCAGCTTACCTAACATTTTTTAATGATAAGCGGTTGGTATGTAGTTAATCTGTGATTTTTTGTGCAAGAGAAGTTTCCTGTATTGTGTTCTTACTTTACTTCTCATGTACCTATTTTGAAATAAAGTTATATAAAATAAGATTTTAGGTCTATTATTTCTTATTTCCTTTTAATCTATTCTTCCTCTTATCTTTGGGGGCAGTTGATACTAATTTTATAATACTTTTGTAAACAAATTAGGTATAATCTTGCTATCCACACTAAATGACAAAACAAATGGCTAAATAATAAATAAATTAAATGGCTGGACCAATTTTCATGAAATTTGGTAATATTTATAGATTATGACCTGGATTGAGACAGGCTACTCTTTATTGACAAATCATGCATGCGAAGACCTCGCAATGATCCCCTGTATCAGGAAATAGGAGTGAGTACCGGTAGGTAATGTATTGGAAGTGGCACCACAAACTGTTATTTTCAGACAAAAAGAAAAAAACATGACTTCTATGAAATAAGAAAAGATACAGTACTATTTAGAACCCCATTTTATTTTAGAATACATTTGTACTTTTTTGTAGATAAATAAATTACACCAAATAAACACCTATGAAAGTTCACTTTTTACGTTCTCACAATGCCGCACTAAATGTTTTAATTTGTACACCAAATCTTGAAGCTGCTGGCTTCCACATGTAAACCTGATATCTTCGCCAGCGTCAGTCTTCAGTATCACAGTGTATAGGAGATTATCGGATCCGGTTGCTGGTGAATTAGTGGCTACTTCGAGCTTCCACTCCACATCAACAATGTTGGGGAGAACGCCCACATTTTGACTGCCGCCTGGTTCCATTGTATTAAACGGCTATAAATGCATTTTAGCTCTTCTATTTATTGCCGGAATATAAGGAGACGTTTTTTAAAAACACTACGCAACCCACTAATAGCAACGAGAAAATATTTACAACACAAATCAATCAGCCAGACAGACAAGAATTACCCATTGGGTCGCCCCGGTCGGCAGTGTTGCCAGATGAACGGCTTACGTTCCCCCATATCGCACCTCAAATCCCCCCAAAGTTCAGGGTTTCAAGAAAAAAACCCCCATTATGAGAAAATGTTTATTTTTAAATAACTAGTAGTTGGCCTGAACTGAGATCTTGCGAGTCTCCCAAATTACAAAAACAAATATTCTTAGGGCGACTCGTGCAACGATGCCTAAACGTATTTAGTGGCTAAATATGATTTAAAGAGTTATCAAATCTTACAAATACGTAAAATTTAAACATGTTTAGTCACTAAATACGTTTAGGGATTGTTGTGCAAACCGGCCTTAATATTTAATTAATAAAATAGTGCCCCGAAATAAAAAACCATCTAACTTGACCTACAGTTTCATTCAAATTACAGGTAACGGGAGTTCATGTAAATTGGTTACTATATTTTGGGGTAAAAATTGCAGTTTTTCTGTATTTCAGACTTTTGCCTATATTTGTGATACTTAAGCTACACGCATACCAAATTACAGCTCTGTGGGGTCACTGGTGTGCCCCAATAAAAAACTAAAAAAATAAAAACGAGGTCGAAATGTACTAATGAAGACCTTTCATTTGATGTCTCATTTGACCTATTAGTCTGATTTTCATTTTTTTACCCCTCTTGAACCCCAATATCTCAGTAATCCCCCCAAGATTTTTAGCTGAGTTAGTCACATCAAAATTGTGCCATCACTACCTACCTATGTATCAAATTTCACGATGATCGGATCAACGCCTCGAAAGTTATCCTCGGACAAACAAACATACATACATACAACGCTGATTTGCCCAAGTTGATTTGGAGATCTCGCTTCGCTCGATCAATAACAATTTCAGCAATGGCTTCCATAACTGAATCGTTACATAGGTCATTAAGTTTAGGCATACTTCCGTCAACGAATATCTTCCAGTGCGTAATTCCAGCATAGTGCGGCATGCACGGGTACGGGTGGACTCGAGCGAACTAATTTCCGGATCAGGAGGTACTTCTTGAAGCGTTCCATTTTCGTAAAAATGAGATAATTTTATTAAATACCACGGCTTGTTCCACACTTTCAGTAAATCATCCAATTTCATTTTTTCCCCTCCAAAAATTCCCCCAAACATCTTATCCCCCTAATGTCCCCCCATAGCTATAAAAAACCCCCAAATTTGGGGGGATTCCCCCCAATCTGGCATCAGTGCGGCGGTCGGCGGTCGATGATAGATAGATATAATGACTAATTGACACTGACATGACAGAAAATTGACTCATTAAAGTCACTAAAATGACAATGTCATTGTAAAACATTTTTTTTATACGAAATAAAGGTTTCGTTATTGCATTCGTCCATTCACACTTAATAACATGTTTCTCAACCGTGTCACTCAGGGGTGTCTCATGTTTTTTTTAAAAACGTCCTCAAACATCAACCTCTACATAAATCATTTTAATATAATAAGTTCTTCATAATCATCATCAAAGGCAGCGAGATTGCCCAGAGTATAAATTAAAGCGGCAGATTCGAATTGTTTAAATATTTTATTATAAAATGTTAGTCAATTACAACTTTATGAGTCTATATTTAATTCACATCAAAAATAATTAAATATTTCCTTAATCTATATACTTACAACAGTTACCTATATTATTTTGTCAATAAAAGCTTTTATAACAGCTAGGTTTAATAGATGATAAAAAATGTAAGGCACAATTATATTAGTATCCTTAGAAACCCTATATTCGTTTAGGCACACACTCAATTTCCCTTTTTAAGCATGATTATTAAAATAATAATGATGTTCGACAAAACAAAACCTACTATAAGTATGCAAAACTTAAATCTAATTTTTAAATACATCTACTACATTTATTTTGGTGCATTATTATATTTTTTATGTAAATTTAATAACATAAATGACATTGTATGTGAGTAAAATAATAATCTCAAAATTACATATTGCACACAAGAGATTCTATTTTACATGTAAATTGATTGAACCCATTAAATTGACCAAATATGGGATACCTACTTGCATTTTATTTTTTATGTCTACATTGTTAGAAAGTTTGTTAGAATTATTTTTAAATAAATCCAAAATATAGCCTAACAACAAAAGAATACTGGCAGTACAATAGTTTAGCTTCAAACCATTTCGTTAAAAGTGGTAAATAAATGGATTATAAATATCTCATGGCACTTGATATCAATAAGATACTGCTTTGTTTTCATCATTACTTCAATCATACAATATTTATATGTAACAAACCCACTGATTGTCATAAAAACATGATTCGTCATCATATTCAATCATTAGTGATACATCATGAATGATAGAGTATTTGTTCTTAAATTGGAAGAACTTTATTCATTAGTGCCTTTTTAATTATATTAAGTTATTATATTTTTAATTCAAAGCACAGTTTATTGCAACATTGCAATATTATGAGGTGAGCCGTATGCTTGTTTGCAACCTAAAACTTTGGTCAGAAATTATGTATATATATATTTCTGACCAAAGCTTTAGGTCAGTCACACATTATATAATGTGCGGTCTTATCGCTAATGCACTCTCTACCAGACAACCTTTGGATCGCTGTCCAAAAGTCTGTCCAAACAGTCCGTAGCGAAATTTGTATAGCGTTCACGTATCATGAAGGTTGCGGGTTCAAATCCCGTCTGGTACATAATTTTTGACACCTGTTTTACCTGACTATCAGACTATCCGCAACGAGCAGATACCTTTTCGATTCCCTCTACTGTCTAAAATATCAATGTCGACAATAGAAACAGTAAAAACCAGACCGGTCAAGTACAAGTCGGACTCGCGCATCGGGGGTTCCGAACCTAGATAGGTTTATTTATGATAATTATGCAGCGCCATCTAGATATGTGACCGGTAAAACAAGAATCCTTTTTAAGACAGATATCTAAAAAAACTGTTCTAGGTAGAGACTTTGTTATAATTATCCTGTATTTTAATTTGCAAACTTCGGAGATAAGGCTCGGTATTTTTTCGACATTTTTCATCATAACTGGACAAAAAAATGGTTTTGGAATGTGTACTTAAATCAATCTCTTTGATATGATACCCCACTTGACCTAGTAACCAAATTTTGAATTGTAAAAGTGGAAAAAAAATCAAAGTCCCTACTATCTGCCAGGAGTGTTGGCGTCTAGTCTGCCGCCAAGCAGCATTGCTGTTTCGGTTTGAAGAGTATGGTTGCCGGTGAAATTAAAGGCACATGAGGCTTTACACCTGTATGCCTCAAGTTGAGGGACGCATGACAGTGAGTAGGGCACGTTTCTAAGTTGCGTGACCTACGAGGCAATACTTTTTTATAGGCGATGGTTACCACTCACTGGGCCATATGCTTGTTCTATCAACAGGTAGTATAAAAAAACTAATCTTGGATTATACGATAACAGGGATAGTTTAGCAGGGACAGATGAAACAGGCAATTTTTGAGATGATTATAAAATTGTTCAAACTTTCGCGATCACTGTACATAATTACTGATTAAAACGGGTATTTATCGCGTAACTATGTACCTTTTACACATGGATAACAAATAAAAAAGTTACATACGCGATAAATACCCATTTACTTTTTTATAAATGATAGGCTAGCGTTTGACAACGATCTCGCTGGTAATGGTTTTAATCAGTAATTATGATTATAAAAATCGAAAAACTTGAACCTTGAAAATAGTTAGTTAGTTTATAATTAGCGTTTCATCTTGTCGAGAATCGGCAGTATCATGTCGAAGGTGGGGCGCTTGCCGGGGTCCTCGTGCATGCAGATCCGGATGAGCTTGGCGATGTGCGGCGCCACGCCGCGCGGGGTCGCGAGCCGCAGCCCCTCCAGCCCCACCTTCATGCCGCACTCCATCGGAGACAGGTCCGCGAACGGAATCTACAATCAAATATGTTACTAATGATCCCTCCACAGATGCTGTCTGCAAGAGATTTTATTCGGCTGAATGCGACTCCCATAAGATGCCATGGCTGGCGCACTCAAATTTTTACTTTTTAACAGGTACTGTTGTGGGAAAAGTTGCTACAAAGTATAACGGGTCATTTTACATTCCTTCCATTCACAATATATCTATCTATCTATCCAGCCTTCAGCATCCACTGTTGGGTATAGGCCTCCTATCTGTCGCGAGTCCAATCAGTCTTGAGCAAGTCTCATCAATTGCTAATTTACAATCACACTATCATAATAATATTATAAACGCGAAAGTTTGGACGTTTGTTTGTTATTCAATCACGCCGTAACAGCTGAAGCGATTTCGATGAAATTTGGTATATACGTAGATTATAACCTGGATCACCACATACATACATACATATGCTACCATTTATCCCATAAATCAGTTCCCATGGGATAAAAATAGGGTATCAAAGTTTCTATACAAAAATGATTTTGGACTTTGTTACCCTTCACACCAAAACTACTTAACGGATTGGGATCAAACTTTGCAGAAGTTTAGTTCTAGACCTAGAGCTACTTTTCTTCTCATAAATCAGTTTCCATGAGATAAAAATGGGGTGTCAAAGTTTTTATAGAAAAATTATTTTGGTCTTCGTTACCAACTTTACGCCAAAACTACTGAATGGATTGAGCTCAAACATTACAAAAAATTAGTTCAAGACCTAGAATAACATATAAGCTACTTTTTATCTCATAAATAAGTTCCGATGAGTCGTTAAAGTTTCTAGAGAAAATATATTTTGTTTTTTGTTATCCCTTCACGCCAAAACCACTGAAGAGATTGGGTACAAACGTTGCAAAAATTTCGTTCTAGACCTAGAATAACATATAGGCTACTTTTTTCTCATAAATCAGTTCCCATGATCCATTATTATTGACAAACTACGCGTGCGAAGCCGCAGGCGGAAGCTAGTATATAATATTTAAAAAAAAACTAACTTATTACTTAGCCAAGTCTTGACCTATGTTTTGGTTTGGATAAATGAGTGTTTTGTCCCTAGGGACAAAGAAGCATTTCCACCACACTAATGGTATAAGGGAGCAAAAAACTTTTTTTTTATACCACAAAGGTGGCAAACAAACAAGCGTCGTTTATCTGGAGCCAATCAATGAGAGAGGAGTTGTACAGAGTGCCGGGAAGTCAACCAGGTCGATGTGGGGCCTGTTTCAGAGTGTGTTAGCTGAACAAACATCTGACTCAGCTAACATGCTCTACCGGTCCACATACGACGTGCTGAAGGACGATGTTCTGTAGTTATTTTTGTAGACAATTATGGAATTGACATCGTCGTAACTAGTGGTTCGCCCCGAACTGAGATCTCGCGAGGCTCCCATAAAAACAAAAATATATTATTTGTAATCTTTGACTATCAAAATAGTGCCACAAAATGCTAAATTGCCAACTATATTTGTAACAAACTAAATTGCAACTAATGCCAACTATACCAAATTTCACGATGATCGGATAAACGCTTCAAAAGTTATCCTCGGACAAACAAACAAACATACATACGTACAACGCCGATTTGCTCAAGTTGATTTAGATATCTCGCTTCGATCTATCAAAGAACGACGCAAGTTCCCTTCTCAGTAGCAAGTGCTGGATTGACTGCGCAGGATCACCGCAGTTGCATTGCGTTAAGTTAACGCAATGCAAGTTACCTAAAAAATAGATTTAAAAAAAAACAAGCGTACGGCCCACCTGATGGTAAGCGGTTACCGTAACCTATGGACGTTTTCCCCTAGGCCCTAGCCCAGTATGTTTGAACGGTTACCTCTCTAGTAGCAAGCTCCCAGAGCAGCACAGCGAAGCTCCACATATCGGCTGCCTCCCAGTTCCTCCTGGCGGCCGGCTTCAGCAGCGCCTCCGGGGACATCCACGCCGGCGCGTACACGCGACCCTTCTCTTGGAACGAGAACTTAGAGTCGGCCATGTTGATGCGCGCCGTTAGGTCTTCGTCGATCTGAAATTACAATATTACTCACTATCATTCACACCAGTAGTTTAGTTACCCGTGATCATAGCGCATGCAACTGCGTCGAAATATCGGGACACTCAAGAACTCACAAATCATGGTAAATATCCCGTTTTTAGTACAAATAGTGTTAATAACCATGATAGTTTCAAAAAGGTGACTTGCGCAACGATGCCTGTATATGCCTGTATTAGTGGCTAAGGAGTTTTCAAATCATACAAATACGTCAAATTTAAACATGCTTAGTAGCTAAATACGTTTAGGAATCGTTGTACAAGCCGGACTAAGTATGTTTATCCGATGTTAAACCTTATTTGAAGCAAATAAATGATTGATTGATCAATTTCAAGTGGTTGATCCTATCTTTATGAAATTTAAAATGTAACACAAGAAGAATTTAATTGTCAGAGCCCTGAGAATTATATTGTTTTACCCCTAACCTATATCACAAAAACCTTGTATTCAAAAACTCCCGAAGCATTTATTTATGTTATGTAACAAACATAATTACATATATACATATATTACATATAATATAATTACATATAGGGTTACTGGTAAAGCACTGACAGTCTTACAGGACCTTACTAACATCATAAACAACAATTTTTGTTCTATGACTTTTTACAAAACAAACTTTTAAAGATTTTAGGGCGCAGATAAGTACCCCGCCGCCCGACCCCCGCTCCTTCCTTCTGCCGCGTACAGTTAAAACATTTAGACTTTACATTAAACCTAACATTTAGAATTGGTTTTTGTATGACAGTCTTCAGAAGAGTCAAAATTATTAAAAGTCATAGAATATGATGTTAGTAATACAGTCGTGCAAGATTGTTAGTTTTACCAATAACCTTGTATAACTTATGTATTGACAAAAAATATAGACAGAAGTATAAGTATTTTATCATCATTGTTTAATTTGGGGCTAGGTAGCGGTATTGAAACGTCCAGCATTATTTACACACTGGCTATTCATCCAACTTTTATACTAATGTCTAACTGATGCCCATTATGCTTACAGTCAGACGCTCATAGGAGCGTCGTGGGCTACCAAGTCCGTTGATTGTATATAAGTATTTTGTATATACATATTACGTGTTTGTTTTTTGTTTTAATTATTGTTTATTATTTTTTCTGCTTCTCTATATAATATAGATATGTGTCTGTTCATTTTAATTAGTAAATAAAATAAATAATAATAAATATCGCTGGATATTTCACACAGCGCTATCTAGCCCCAAACTAAGCATAGCTTGTACTATGGGAACTAGATAACTGATAGAATACTTATATACTTTTTTTTGTAAATATATACTTATAATATATAGAAAAACACCCAGGGACGGAACAAATATCTGTAGATCATGCAAACATTTGATTCCGCGGCGGGAATCGAACCGGTACCTCCTGCGTCTCAGCCGGCTATACGCCCACTGGGCCACGGAGGCAGTCAAGTAGTAGTAGTAGTAAAGTCCTCGAACATGCTTTTCTTTTTGTTTCCTCGACGAGTATATTTCTGTTTTTCTGTGCACACATAAGCTACGTTCCAAGATCAAATTGTTACTCTAGTTAAGTTTTATTTTTAATGCTTGCAAAGTGTGCCTTATTGAATAAAATAAGAGATATTTTTTCAATAAGTTCCTTAAAAACTAGATTTAAAAAAAAAGAGATTTTTTTTGTGTTTTTATTTCTTTTTAACAGTTGTGTCTAGCTTGAAAGGAATAAAGAATTTTCATTCATTCATAATAATGATGGTTGGTAAGCGCAGCAAACCAAAAGTTTAGACACAGTCTCCGAGCTAAGTGAGCGTTATTTTCATTCAAATCAAACGTATTTATTGTCATGTTACAAAGATGTAAGAAGTAAATAATAGAATTTATTAATTTATGCCTATTGAAAGGCATGCAATATTAAAACCTACAAAGTCATAATACTAAAAAATAATATAGCCAGAACAAAAAAGTAGTATTTTTTTAAACTATTTTTTATAAGGAGCTTTGCGTCGTTTAACGACGGTATCAGCTCCATAGTTCTATTAAAAACAATATAATTACAATTACTCAAGCACTTTCATTTACCAGCTTGTATGTGAACCGGTAGAGCATGTTAGCTGCATCATCAAAGGTAGTAATAGTAGATTATTAAACGAGGGGATAAAGCAGTGTCTTGCGTCAGGGACACTATATTGAATCCCAAATGTAACGAAAGATTCTAGAGTTAACTCACGAGCGGAGCGAGGGATTTACTAGAATCCTGAGTGCAGAGAAGGGTATAAGCACACCCAAGATGCAGACAGCTTTATCCACGAGGAGAATACTCTACATTACACACTTTCTGCGAGATAATAAAAACCTAATCTAGGTTGGAACATTCTGTGCAGAGGTTAGTTCCATTTACGAATAAGTTCTTATTGTGTGGGTCTTTTTGGTTCAAATTTGATTACAGATGAGGTTCCAAATTCAAATTACCTCGCGGGCATAATGAAATTCAGTACAATTTTACTCCCGGCTCAGCCGTAGGGATCATTTGCTTTCGGTGAGGTGTACATCACATATAATTTGACATTGTAGAGTAGGTGGTGTGATAAAAACAATAATAATGTAAGCATCTGTTAGTTGAGTCACCACTCACCATGATATGCTTGCTGTTGAGATGGAAGGTCGGCAGTATCCTGTCCCTCGGCAGCGAGTGCAGGTACGCCATGCCGCTGGCCACGTCGTGCGCCAGCCGCAGCGCCTGCGCCGCGTCCACCACGAGCCGCGCCGGCGCGTCGCCGCCCGCGCCGTGCAGCAGCGAGTGCAGCGAGCCCCACGACATGTACTGCGAGATCACTACCAGCGACGGCGGGTCCACGCAGCACCCCACCTTAACAATAACATTGTTATACAAGGGATGTAACTTATCAATGCACCTGAGATATTTTGGGACATAATAATAAATATTTTAATTCAGACTATAATAAATTAGTTACAAGATAGTAATTAATATTCTACGGCCCACAAAAATATATACCTAAACCCTACCTATATATATATATATATATACCTAAAAAAATATAAAAATATATGCCTAAAATACATAATATAATAAAAACTCATATTTATTTATTACATAAACAATGTGAGTTCTCGGTGTTCGGTATCCAAAGTCAAAAGTCAAAGTCAAATATTTTTATTCATTAAAATCACAAGGATCGCTTTGAAACGTCAATTTTACTGCCTGTTCCTTCGCGACCAAGCCAGGAAAGCAAGGCAAGAAACAAGGCTGGTTGTTTTTTTTAATGATCCTTTTACAATGCAGAAAATAAATTACGTCTAAATTACAACATTTTGAACGAGTTGGAGCAATTTCAATCCCAAGCTTCTCTATCATCTAAATAATCCGATATTTTATAGTAGGCTCTTTTATAAAGATTTTAGTTAATTACGTTTTTAAATTTGTTAATTGTCAATTTTTGTACATCCCTTGGGAGTTTGTTATAAAAGCGTACACCTTGCCCTTTAAACTATTTACTAACTTTATGGAGTCTACAAGTGGCAACAGCGAGTTTATCTTTATTTCTAGTATTAAAATTATGATTATCGCTATTTTTCTTAAACAAAAATGATATTTTTGTGAACATACATTAGATTTTCATAGATGTATTGACAAGGGAATGTCATAATATTTATTTCTTTAAACTTATTGCGTAATGATTCTCTGGGGCCCATATTATAAATTGCACGAACAGCCCTCTTCTGCAGCACAAAAACAGTGTTTATACCTGCAGCACTCACCCACAGCAGTATACCGTATGACATAATGATGTGGAAGTAGCTAAAGTAAACTAGCCTAGCTGTGTTTACGTCTGTAAAAAGACGGATCTTTTTGACTGCGTAAGCCGCAGAACTAAGTCTCTTCGACAACCCATCAATGTGAGGGCCCCACTGAAGCCTATTATCTAGGGTTAACCTAAGAATACGGTGGTGTCCACAAGACCAACTCCTCGTCTTTGATTTTTATATCTGCTTTAACTTGTGTAACATTAGGTAGTATAAATTTAATACACTTTGTTTTCTTTTCATTTAGAAGTAGATTGTTTACATTGAACCATTTTACCACCTTAGAGATTGCATTGTTTACATCGTCAAAATCGGTTTGCCGTCGCTTTAATTTAAATAAAAGTGACTCTGCAAACAATACAACCTCATGACCGTCCCTTACAAGATGGGGAAGATCATTAATATATACTAAAAACAAAAATGGTCCCAGAATTGATCCTCGTGGTACACCCATTTTAACCAGAGACCCCGGAGAACGCTTCCCATTCACGTCAACTCTTTCCGTCATCGGAAACGACGAAATACACCCTTCGGCCAAAAATACTAATGAGACGAGGCTGCTTTTGATTGCTTACACTCGAGTTTCAAACATAACTTAACATCACGAAACGAGGAAATTAAAAGTCTTTATAACAGTTTGTTGATAAAAAGAAAATTAGTGTTTCCGGCATCCATTGTTTTTTTTCAAAATACTAAACAATGGCCTCTTTTATTTAATAGAAATAAGGATTTGTCATGGATGTTGTATTTTATAAAAGCATATTATGTTCAATTTTACAAAGATCTTGTATTCCTCCATGTTCCGCTTCCTTCAAATATTAAAATCCTTCTCTCCTTATTACATCCATCCGTGTACCAATGTACTAATCATTTATTTTTACAAAATTTTTACAAATTTGTAAATATCTCTTATTTTGTATAATTTACTTGTATAAAAAACTTGAATAGTATTTTTTATATAAAATATATAAATCACATTATGCATCCCTATAAAATTTGAGGGTTGCCCTCGATTATTTTGGGATCCCATCATCAGAGACTTGGTGGCAATGGGACCACCTGGAAAGTATACCCTTTTAAACAAAAAAATAATTTCTTGAGTCGGTTCAGGCATCAGTAATCGAGGAACATACATAAAAAAAATAGATTCCCACGAATTGAGAACCTACTTCTTTTTTTGAAGTCGGTTAATAAAATAGTGCTAACATACCACAGGCAGGATATTAGGATGTGAGAATATCCTCAGCTTGGGGAACTCTTCGTTGAAGTCCCGCTGCACGCGCGGAGTGCATTCTCGCACGGCGAGTATCTTCGCCACTATGTCGTTTTTCTGCCATCTGCCGCGCCATGTCTCACCTGCAAATATCACAGATGTTGCTAAAACAATCATCATCATCCATATCAAACTTTTTACTAACAAAATGGATCCATTGTTATCTGAATAAATAAACTAGTGGTTCGCCCCGAACTGAGATCTCGCGAGTCTCCCAAAAAACAAATAAAAGTATTATTATCTTTGACTAGGACTATCTTTGACTTTGATTAGGAAATAGCGCCACAAAATGCACAACCAAAAAAAAAACCGACAGTTTCATTCAAATTACACGTAACGAGAGTCCATGTATATGTATAGTATTTCCTTTTTAGGGGTAGAAATTGCAGTTATTATGGGTTTCAGACTTTTCCCTACATCACTTAAGTTACACGCATACCAAATTTCAGAACTGGTGTACCCTGTGAATTTCGTCAAAGTTCCGTTTTTATTATGGACAATAACTCAACAACTACAAGAATTAAACTAAAAAAAAACGGGGTCGAATGTACTTTTGACGACCTCTGTGGTGCAGTGGGCGAATAGCCGGCTGAGACGCAGGAGGTAGCAGGTTCGATTCCCGCTGCGGAACAAATGTTTGCATGATCTACAGATATTTGTTCCGGGTCTGGTTGTTTCTCTATATATTATAAGTATGTATTAAAAAAAAATGTATATAAGTATTCTATCAGTTATCTGGTTCCCATAGTACAAGCTCTGCTTAATTTGGGGCTAGATAGCGCTGTGTGTGTAATGTCCAGCAATATTTACTTAAGAAGACCTTTCATTACACGTCCCGGACCTTTAATCCTTTTGGACCGTTGGACCTAATAATCTCATTTTTATTTTTTTTACCTCTCTTGAACCCCAATATCTCAACAACTCCCCCCCCTCAACCATTATTAGATCATTTAGTCACACCAGGATTGTGCCAACACTACCTACATATATATCAAATTTCACGTTGATCGGATCAACGCTTCGAATGTTACGCTCGGACAAACAAACATAATACTAAGTTGATTGGGAAATCTCGCTTTGTTCGATCAATTATTCAATTAAATTATATTGACTTCGACGATAATGGACGAGTATTATAATATGTATGTTAGTCACTAAGGTATATATTTATATGGGCCCTAGAATTAAGTATAACATATATGTACTTTTCTATTGTTGCCTGAAATAAAGATTTATTATGATTGTTACCAGAAGGTGTGATGGTGATCCTGGTGTGCAGCGTCAGGTCATTGATGTTGATCCCCTTGTGTCGGGAGAGCGTCGCGTCGCGGCTGCGGGTCTTCAGTCCGATCCACGACTGGTCCTTGAACTGGATCTTTTTCATGTCTTGGTTCTGGTTCACTGCGATTTCGTGCAGTCTGCGAATTAAATATATACTTAATACATCGTCGGGTTGTCAAATCAAATTCAAATTTTAAAAATATTTATTCAGGACTGTGAACACGATAATTATATACAAGCTGTTTAAACTAATTTTATTAAAGGGATGGTTTCTGTACATAAATAAAAATAAAATGAATTTATAAAATGTTCTTGTTTTATTATCAAAATCTCGAGAAATCCGACAAAATGTTAGACAACTAGCTTATTGTATGATGCCGCAGATTACTAAAAAGTTGCTACGAGCCGTTCAACGTCCCCGCTAGTTCAATGACCTCGCCTAGTTAACAGAGCGCTTACTGTGCGTACGGCAGGGCGGTAAGTACCTACATGTTAGGCACAAAAACTAAAAATAAAGTTTTTTGGATTAAAACAAGACATTATTTATTTAATAGTTATGGTCTCAAAAATATACACCATCATTATTTGTAGTTTAACTTGCAAAAGCCTATCAAGCATTTGAAAACGTTGCCAAGCAGACCTGACATTACCAGCTCCTAACGTCATTTGAAAGAAAGAAAAAACATCAACATCTCACTTAAGCACTTATTTGTGCAGTCCTCTAAGTTTAGACATGTGTGTGAAGGCCCTAGGTTTGTATACCTCTGCACAAGTTGTCCCCTAGTTTTGTCAAGCGGCGTGTCGCCATCCTTGTTGGCGAGAGACACCAGCCCGCCAGCCATCACCAGCTCCTGAGCGATGTCCACATAGTTCCAGAAGCAAGCGTAGTGGAGAGGCGAATTGCCGTGCTCGTTTGTAAAATTCACATCCACTCTGTTTTGTAGCAGCTGGAAATATTAAAGATAATATTAATATCTAGTATACTAGACCTCCAATCAAAACCAAAATACAATCTTTTTTTTGTTTTTGATGCTACTTAAGAGTTGGAACACGCTTATGGCCCACCTGATGTTATGTGGTAACCATCGCATAAAACAGAAAATTGCCATCTTGTTTTCAATACGCATGCCAAGAACCTGAGACATCCATAGCAGAGACGTAAGTCGTAAGGCGGGTGCAAAAGGGGCGCGGACACGACTTGCTACATCTTTGCCATTTTCTGTCTTACAAGATGTCAGTCATTATAATAGTGTGATTGCACTGTATTAGTTTAAGGACGAGCTTCGTAAGACAAAGATATTTTTGATTGCCTCTTTATTTAGAAGGTATTTTTATACAATTGGCCTCATTAATTACAAATAAAAAGTTTGTAGAGTAAGGATTGTCATGAATGAATGAAGATCTTTGATCTTACATACATGCTAGTCATTTCTTTGCTTCTACTCAAGAATACGCCTCTGTAGTAATTGAATGAATGAACTTAACTTACCAATAGAACAATCGCCCTATGACCATGAGCAGCAGCTAAGTGCAGTGGTGTGTCATCACCCATGTTTGTGACGTTGACTCGTGCGCCTCGTCTAATCAGCATCTCGACTATTTTGAGGTGGCCCTCTTTACACGCCCAGTGGAGGGGGCTGAAGCCGTGATCATCTCTGGAAGCATAACATTATTATAGGCTATCAAAGGCCCAAACTAAGCAAAGTTTGTTGGTACTATGGGAACCAGATAAGTGATAAAATACTTATATACATTTCCTGCATCTCAGCTGGCTAATCACCCACTGTGCCACGAGGCCACATTTAGTTAGAGACTCTTTTTAGGGTGTGAATTAGCAGGGACAATAAATAGGTTCGGGTGGTACAGTCAGCCTCATAAAATCATTAGAATTTAAGCTTGAAGAACTCTTTTTTTATACAATCTTATAAAATAACATTTTTAAGGCCTGCATTTTTATGTTAAAATATTAAGTTTTGTAAATGAAATTGTTTATGACTGTAAAAAATTTATAAGCATTAAGCCTACCTATTTTTTAATGCAATTATTCAAATATACTTAGCTTATTCATCTTATTAAAAAAACAGTAACAAGGAAAATTCAATTAAACTATTAGTTACACATTCTGGGATTTTCAGAACAGGAAACTATGACACAAAATATCTACCTACCTACCTTTAATATGTTTTTTTTATTTATCCTTGAAGTTCCTGATTTGCCTACAAAATAATCATACTTTTTGTCATAGTCTTCAGGAGTACCTATTGTAGGAGTACCTACATGAAATTTATTATATGATATAGACTTCTGGAATTATTCTTTCATAGACCTAATCCACACTATTTTAAGCTCGAAATTAACTCTTTCTGTTTGTTATTTTCACAGCTAAATAGCTAGACTGATTTCGATGGAATTTGGTATACATAAAGATTATCATTTTTTTATGGTATTTGTGGGGAAACAGGCTTTTGGCCCACCTGATGGTAAGCGGTTAGCGTCGCCTATTGACACCGGTAACACCCGAGGTATTGTCGATGCATTCCCTACCCTGTAGAAACCTTTTAACGTTTCTCTTATTATTATTATTTATTATGACTTGAATTGAGACATCCTTTTCATTGATAATCGAGGCGTCTAGGCAGAAGTTAAATTATAAATGTCCAGAGTTATCCATTGATAGTTCGGAACAGTTTTTAAATACTGCATCCGTTTTTTTTAAATGAGATTATGTAAAAACTTGTAAGTACATATGTAGGTAGGTACATTAAATTTTATGTTCATAAATGTAATAAATAGGATTAATTAAGTACAGATGATTTCAAAAAAGACCATTTTCTCTGTAATAAATATTAGTCTGATAGATGCTACAATTTAAGCCGACCTGAATACCAAAATAAACATAGAATTTGTAAACTGCCTGCAGTTTAGATCAGCTTTCTGTGGCTTTCCAGCTCAAATTATGATAATAAAAGTAATAGGTACACTCGTATGTTGGTCGTAATTCGTAGAAGAACTGAACTCAGCTATGATGTTTTTGTTTAGTTTAGACCATAGTCGCTGTAGCTGACGCATACCTCTATAGACCATGACTACATTGTGGGCGTGCCTTTCAATGCCATTTAAAGAACATCTGGTTGTCCCAGATAGGATTTAGATGCATAATTATGAAGGGAATACATTGAACTTACCCCTGGTTCATGTCATGTTCGGTATCATCCAGCCAGACTCTCACTTGAAGAGCATTTCCCTCCCGACACCACTGAAATATATCTTCCATGTTTTCAACACTAATTCATCAAGTATTCAGCTGAACACACTGAATTCCACTGTAGCACTTAAAATGAAACTACAAAACAGAGTGGATGATAGAAAACCTTGCTGATTATTACAATTTATTTACTTCGTTTGCCTGAAAGTCGACAGTTTGTTTCGCAATCACCAAAAATAATGTATAATACTGCAAAATTAAATTATCGTCAGTATTTTGAAGGAAATCTCTTACTCTGTTCCACTACATAGTTCTATTTCATGCAATTTCTTCAGTTTGCTCTTTTATTTAGCCGGATATAAACTTTAATGTTGCCAGCTATCTGAAGTTATTTTCTACTATTATTTTGTATCGCAGAACTCGATGCTACCATGGCTAGTACTAGGTACTTGATTCTGTATTTTATCGTAGCATTGAAAAAAAGAGATTACCATTTTGGTTCTCTTTGTATAATTAAAATGTTGGCATATGTAATCCATAATTCCCTACCTACGCATTTTCATCTTACTGGGACCGTTAACCCTTAAATGCATAGTAACCCCTTTTCGCCCGGAAAAAATATATGTTTTAGGAAAAAGGGTCTAGATGGTGGAAAAAATAATAAAAAAAAAAAAAAAAAATTGTATGCTCATTATATTAGAAAAAAAACACTTGTATCATTATCGATACCTTATGCATTTGTGCCCAAAAAAATTCTTCATTTTAGTTAAATATTTACGGAGTTATGAAACATTGTATAGCAGTCTTTAGACTTTTTTGAGCATAAATGTACGTTACATTTGGTACATTTTATAATGCTCAGCAACTTGCAGGAGGGCATCATGCATCTGCCGCGGGATTGCGTCCTGGCTTGGTGGTGTTCCAGTTTGTCCAACCTTACTTCAAATGGCGGTAGTGTTTGGCAGGGTTTACCTTTGCGAATTTTAGGAGCTGGTCCCTCTGAGTTGACTGATGGACTGCTAGTGCTTGGGCGCCCTCTAACTGCTGGGACATACTTACATAAAGTATCAGCCAGCTCGGATCTAAACTTGGCTAATGTCAGTATGTCTTTTGGAGGTACGCCATTTTTAGTCAAAACTTTTTTATAAAGTACCCAGCTGTTTATTACCGATAAGTCAAGTAGGTGATAGAATATCCGCATATACCACTTCCGGCTTTTCATTCGAATTCTGTATCTTCCTAAATATGAATCCATCAGGTCAACGCCCCCCATGTGGGCGTTGTACTCTTTTATGAGTTTGGGGCATGTGATTTGTATCCTGCGTTTTTCTTTTTTATCGAATCTTTCAATCATTTGTATAGGCTGCGCACCGACATAAGTGGACGCCAAGACGACCTGCTTATTGTCCTTCCAGCTCACGGTACTCATATCTAAACCATCAAAACTGGTAACGTATTCTTCATAAGCACCTCTCGGTACAGAATTTTTCATCACGTCTTGTTTCGTTGGGAGCTTGCAGGCCCTACCCAGACGGTTCCTTTGAATGGTTCCCAAGGTGTGAATTCCCTCCTTAGCTAGAACATACATCAGCGGCAAAGATGTGTAATAATTATCAAAATATACGATGTGGTTTTGCTGTCTAGGAACCACTCTCAGGAGTTTCAGTACAGTTTGTCCCACTACTCCAACCTCTGGTTCACTCGGCAATCTATCACCAGGCTCTTTTCCAGCATAAATTTGGAATCTATATGCGTATCCCATCAGATTGCACAGTACAAATAATTTGAACCCCCATTTGTGGGGTTTATTGGGTAAATATTGTTTCAGAAAATGGCCTATTTTGGTTGAGCACATTTGTTCGTCTATTGATAGTCTCTGTTCTATTGTTATGCTGGAAAATCGTTCGTTGAGAGAGTCTATTATTGGCCTTAGTTTGTGCAGTTTGTCGTGCTGGGGGTGACTTACAGGTAAGTGGTTGTCATTGTTGTTGAAGTGGAGTATCTTCCTGATCTTTTCAAATTTGTTGACAGGCATTGTGTCTTTGATCGGACTGAAACCAAACTTAGTGGACCAGAATGACCGTGTGCTGGGGTAGTGATAAACGGACATAAATATTAGGATACCTAAATATTTACGTAGGTCTGCAATCGTTAGAGATTCCGGTCTTTCTGGCTGTTTTTGTACAGCATAGCGAGTGGTTTCATTTACTATAATTTCCATTAGATCATTGGTAAAGAAATAGCTGAAGAACTGGTACGGGCTTTCTAGCTCCATTACAGCAGGACTTAGCTCTTCACTGCCTCCGAATTTGATCTTATCCTCATCATAAACAAAAGATTGTTTTTTCCAGACTAAATTTCGTGTGGTGTTTGCACAGAGTGTAAAAGGAGAAAGTTGCGACCCTAAAGCTTGATCTGGTGGTTGTGTGTAGGTTTCTGCATCATCTTGGATTAGAGGAGGGTCTTCTTGATTGTCACCAGCCATAACTTCATCCTCTTCCTGCTGATTTTCAAGCTCCCTCATGAGTTCTTCCCAAGACGTATAATAGGGAATCTCTTCTCCATCAGATTCCATGTCGTCTTCGGAAATCTCCCCATTCTCCAGACGGAGAAGGAGGTCTTCTATCGCCCGATCTAGAAAGCATCACAAAACATGCTAAGCATACCCAAACTCAGCTCAAACCATGCCCAAACCAAAACAGATAACAGGCAGTAATACAATGATTGTAATGAAGGTTAGTGCATAATGTATCGAAATCGATACAAAGACAAATGTTAGTTTTGTGAAGAAACAAAAATAAAACAGGCAAAAATTTATACATATTTGATTAGTTTTTAGACTTACCTTCCATATAGTTATTTTTTCGATGGAATTTTTCACTGGATTCTTGCGATTCTAACAGATGGAAAATCCCAATAATCAATAATGGCGCGGTCTGTCGCGAACTGTCAGTGAAAACGAATTCAATCTTTGACATCAAGGCTGTCACCTATCAAAAGTCGCATTTTCGTTTGAAAAAAGGCAAAGGCAAAAGTACTACATTCTACCATAACCACAAATAAAAAAGTATAGTCAAGAAACCGCTCTAAACACGTCGTATCGATTTCGATACTCTATGCATTTAAGGGTTAAGAAAATAAAATGCCTTGTAACTTGTAAACATTATAACTAGTCACAGCCGGAGAGCTGTTTCAGCGAAGTGCAATGCTTAAAACAGTTCTCAAATCTTATTATTTATTGATTAAATTAACTTAAATATGTACAAAATACTCTATTTCTTTGCAAAAGTAATCTTCATTGCATGGGTAGGTGTGATCTTGAATCCTTGTAATGCTTCTTTGGCAGCTGCTGACTGCATTTCATTGGCAAATTCCACAAAAGCAATATCATGTCTGTTTGGTACCAAGCGGACTTCTTTGAAGCCAGGGAACCTGAAACACAAAAAGAAAATGAAGTTAATAAATCATACCAAAGAGCTTTTCTAACATAGAAAAACATAAGAGCTATTAGTTGATCAAACAAAGCGAGATCTCCAAATCAACTTGGGCAAATCAGCGTTGTATGTATGTTTTTATGTAAGTATGTGGTGATGGCACAATCCTGGTGTATCTAAAAGAGCTAAAAATGTTCAGGGGTTGTTGAGATATTGGGGTTCAAGTAAGAGTATTAGGTCAAATGGGATGTCTAATGAAAGCTCTTTATTAGTACATTTGACCCCATTTTATTTTTAAATTAATCTTTGTTGTTTTTGCGTCATAACAAAAACTGAGCTTTGACACAATTCACAGGGTACACCAGTGGCCCCAGTGCTGAAATTTGGTATTTGAGTAGCTTTAGTGAAACAAATATAGGGAAAAGTCTGAAATCCAGAATAATTACAATTTCTACCCCTAAATAGAGTAACCAATTAACATGAACTTGCATTACTTGTAATTTGAATGAAACTCGACAATACCCCGGTGTTGCTATTGTCAATAGGCAACGGTGACCGCTTACCATTAGGTGGACTGTAAGCCAGTTTCCCCACAAATAACATAAAAACAAAAAAAAATAACTGTAGGTCAAGTTAGTTAAGAGTTATTTCTTATTCTAGGGTAGGGGTAATAAAATTTGCATTCAAAGGTATTGTGCATTGTCTACATGTCATTGTACTTCCTTAAAGTTTATCTAACATACCAAACTTTCAGTTGATAACAGCAATTTTTCAGGATCCCCGAGGGTGTTCCTATTATACAAATTTACTTACTGGTTAAACAACATAGACAACATCATCTCCGATGTCTCATCAGGCAAGTTAGTCAAGAACAGAATCTGGTTAGGAGGCTGTTCAACGTTGACATTGTTGAGGAGATTCGGAACACCAATCCCATGTACTGCTCCAGGACGGCTGGCCTCCTTGTTCTTCTTCTTCTTGGCATCTTCCAAGCTTTTTGGCAGTTTAGGGCGTTTGGGCCTGTCTTGGAATGTGCCCTTTACTTTGGCAATGACATCACTATCAGTCTTGCAATACTGGATTCTCTGCAAGAGGGATAAGGATTAATGTACACAAACCACCTCTGAAATTATTCTAGAATGAAGATAGACTAGGGATTTTTCATGACTTTACTTATTTTTAATCAAACACATCAAGATTAATTGGTTTACCATAGGCTTATCATAAAAAGGAAATCCTTGCATACTCCTCAATGCAACAGTGGCACTAGAAATCTCTTTGAAAATAACAAAAGCTTGCCCTCTCATTTTTAGAGTTTTCATGGCGACAATGTCAAGGATTTGACCAAATTGTGAGAAAATTGCATAGAGGGACTTCTTAAGCTCCTCCTTTTTAATTTTCTCGTTCAAATTGTTGATATAAATTGTGTGATTGGGTCGAATATCCATCGCTGAAAAAAGAAACAAATAACATGAAAATACTATCAAAACATGACATAGATGGATTTAGGAAATAATATAACTAGAAAATGCTTACTAATTAAACATTATAGGTCCCTAATCCTATTTGTATTAAGTGTATTTTATTGTGCCACAAAATCTGTTCTTTTGAGCACTTGACATTTTGAGGTTAGGATAAATAATTTATTTTTTCTTTGGCAGTTTTACGGCAATGTAAGCAAACCAAACGTATGTAACTAAAATTCCAAGTTATTAGCTAAATACTTACTCATTTTTTAGGTTTTATCTCTCACTCAAGTAACCTACAAGTTGGCGTCACAAGCGATGCGACAGGGGATGCGATGGTAGGTTTTTTTTTTTGTATACAACCAATTATAACGTGATACGACGGCTGGTAACAACTACGCTAAGTCTTTGATCAATTTTATCAAATAGAAACATAAAATGCAATAAATCGACGAACTCTGCCGCCGATGCCTCAAATCAAAACACAACACCACAGAAAACCAATCGTCAGCAAAATTCTTTCAAACAAAACGCCAAAAACAAAAAAAAAAAAGCATAAAATAAAGCAGGCGGCAGCTGTGGTTGTGTGCATCCCAAACCGATCTCCTTATTTGGCAAGCCCATTCGCTGGGCCCCATCAGCCAAATACTTGGGTGTCATCCTCGATAGGCGTCTCTCCTTTAGGTTGCACATCACTAAGAGGTGCAATCAGGCAAAATTCACCCTAGGACGACTGTCCTCACTACTAGGCGCGAAAAGTAAAATGTCCCTTAAAAATAAGGTGACCCTTTACAAAGCGTGCATTCGCCCCATCATGACATACTCCTCTGTAGTATTTGCCCACTCTCCTAAAGTTGGTGCCATTCAGGTTATTCAAAATCGCTTCTTGCGAAAAGCCTCAGGCTCGCCCTGGTACTTTCGCAATAACGATCTACATCGCGATATGAAATTAGAATCAATAGCCAGGTTCATGAAGCTCGCTTCCAAGCGGTTTTATGAACATGCCTCTAATCATCCGAACCCTTTGGTGCACACCATTCCGGTCTACCCGTTGGATTCGCCCGCCAACAAAATCCTCCGTCGTCCGAGACACGTTCTCGGAGACCCGGATGACGAAATCACCTCCGCTAATGCGGAAGGTGAGTCATCTACATCAGACAGAGTAAACACTTCACAGAAACACCGATCTCGCCGGCGAGGTCGACGAATCCCTTCAGTCGCCGCCTATACGAGGTACAAACATGTACCCGGGCGTTTCTCTCCTATCCCCATCCCGGCAACAGCCCAAGCCGAGGTTCGTACCTAAGTGGTGCCCTTGCGCTAGTTGCCTTTAAAAACTTACTGGGCTGAGCGCCATCTGCGCTCGCCAAAAGTTCGGTTAAGCTGTCACGGCCTCAGAGGCCAACAGCGAGATTAGTCCATTCGAAAAAAAAAAAAAAAAAAAAAAATGTGGTTGTGTGCATCTAAGTGGTCTATGGTCTGTTGTGATGAATTTTGGTTTAGTGCACTAAATTCAGACCGATTCAGCTAGCAGTATAGAATCTTGTAAAAAAAAATTGTTAGTCTATGTAACTGGCTTTTGAAGTGAAAAACTTGCTTCACTCAAACAAGCAAGCCAGCAGGTAGCAGGATTAGCAGGTACGTTATTTCCAAGGAAATAACGTACCTGCTAACGTACGTAACGTTATTGATTGATTGATTTTTTTTTCGAATGCACTTTTCTCGCTGATGGCCTCTGAGGCCGTTGCAGCTTAACCGAACTTTTGGCGAGTGCAGATGGCGCTTGCGCAAGTTACCTCATCAAGACTTACAGGGTAAGTTTTTACCTGTAAGTTTAGATGAGGCAACTAGCGCAAGGGCACTACTTAGGTACGAACCTCGGCTTGGACCGTTGCCAGGATGGGGATAAGAGAGAAACGCCCGGGTACATGTTTATACCTCGTATAGGCGGCGACTGAAGGGACTCGTCGACCTCGCCGGCGATGTCAATGTATCTGTGAAGTGATTGCTCTGTCTAATGTAGATGGCTTCTCCTGACGCCATCAATGTAGCCAAGTACATATCTAACACAATAGAGCTAGTGACACACTAAGAAAAAAAATGTGGAAGACTCAAATTCTAATTCAAATCCGTTTAATATCCTAGAAATAACATAACGGTTTACAAAGACCAAAGCGTTATTGCTAGTATATAAAACAATAAGAATAATATTACAAAATATAAAAATTATAGTTAATAAGCACACAACAGAAATAAAAAGTATGTTTACACAAAATTAACTATGTACATACTATATATAATGATAACAGAGCAATAATGGAATAATTGTCTAGAATAATTAGATAAGGATTAGTCCTATAATTCCTCGCAGAAATCAGGCATACTCATAAATCTTCTTCGCGTTGGCGGAAGTGATTCATCCGGATCTCCGACAACGTGTCTCAGTCGACGAAGGGTTTAATTGATTGATTGATATGATGTAACTACATCTACCTACTGTTACCTCTGCTGCTATGACCCCTCAGCCACATTACTCGCCTTAGCGTTAGGAAAGTGGGCAGGCACAGACCACTTACATACATGTACTATATACTATAAAATCAAAAAGTTCTGTTGGTCCTGATACTGTACCCTCGTATATAGTTAAAGCCTTCTGAACCCATTTCATATACCACTTGCCTACATATTCAATCTCTCACTTAGTAGTATATCCAGCAGTATGGAAAAAGTCTAGAGTTGTATCTGTTTTTAAATCCGGAGATAAAGCTAAGGTTGAAAACTATAGACCATTATCTGTATTATTTTGTTTCGGAAAGTTATTTGAAAGCATTATCTATTCAAAAATATATACACAGATGGAACTATACCTTAATAATCAACATGCATACAGACGGAAACGTTCTATTAACATGAACCTACTTTCCCTGGTTGACAATATCTCCTTAAAACTTGAAGAAAATACCCAAGTAGACGTTATATATCTCGACTTCAGGAAAGCTTTTGACCAGGTTAACAATAATGTGCTTCTCGAGAAACATAAGGCGATGAAGCTAGCACCTAAACTGACTAAATTGTTATCTGACTATATGCGAGACCATAGTCAGTTTGTTAGACTTGGTTACTACGATTCTGCACCATATCACAAACGCTCAGGGGTCAGCCAGGGATCGTCGCTAGGACCACTGTTACTCGTATTTACCATTACGTCAATGATCTACCGGAATGTGTTAATTACAGTAATTGTTTGTTCTATGCCGATGACCTAAAAATATTTAGAGGTGTGCATTCACTTGAAGAGTGTACTAAAATTCAAGAAGACCAAGAACCAAGCACTAAAAAGATCCATTGCTATACTTCAATGGAGCGAAAAGAATCAGCTTTACTTAAACATTAATAAATGTCAGGTTAGGAGCTTCACTAGATCAACTCGAGGAATTACCGCGCAGTACACACTGAATGGCCAACTACTGGCTAGACGCCTAGCTGTAAAGGACCTTGGAGTTCTATTTGACCCTAAGCTTTAGTTCCACGAATATATGCGAAAGCTCACGGCTGATTGTTTCAAACTTCAAACTGTTATGTTATTTCTGGAGTAATAAACGAATTAGAATTTGAACATAATGTGAAACATAAATGTGGCCGCCTTAGGTACTGCTCATGTTTCTCGTCATGCCCTACCGTATCACATTTTGTCGGTTTTTTGTGCACGAGTCAAAGGACCGGCAACATGAACGCGAGCAAGCCTGGCCTGGCCACATGCATCGCGCGCCTCATACCGCTTCGAGCGCTCAGAAAGGAAGCACGTGCGTTTTGGAATTTGGAAAAATTATGCCACTGCCGACTACGACGGATGAGTGGTCAAATGAAACCACGTTAAAATTTATAGAATTAATTTTTAAGTTATGTAGGATCTGTCTAATTTTGTTTTCGTATTACCACTATTAGCAGAAATAACAAGGTACCTACCTAACCTAATTACCTATCTCATTTTTTAAAGTTGATATTGGTTGATAACAGTTTGTCTCGTAGGTAGTTAGGTATCCAAGTATAGAGACTTTTATTTTATTTATAGTAAACAAAACAGGAAAACAACAAAAGGTACATCTAGATAATTATATTAATTCTAGTCATTAAAGTGACGGGAAGGTAGGAACCTAATACCGTTGCAAGTATATTTTTTCTCTGTGTTAGTACTCCTACCTACCTATTAAACCTAGTACCTATACCTACCTATGGAGCGAATAATCGCGTGATTACTCGCGCGAGGAGGGCTGTGTATAGCCACCTACTACGTCATTAATTGCAGCAACATCGCGGCAGGGCGGGTAGGGCACATTATGTTTTAATTCTCTCGAAACGCGTAGGTTATTAAGTCAAATGATGACTGTATGCCACCTATTACAGGATGTGCTTGATTGTCCGGAACTAGTCAGTGAGTGAGGCAAGTAGGCTATGTGTGCCGGAGCAATGCTCCAGGTTTGGGCTTGGGCGGGTCCCGCTATTCGAACCAAGCCCTGCGCGTACTGTTGCGCGCCAAAACTCTCTTATCTGCCGTGCGCAACGCCACCTTAACGAACTTCAAAAGATTTATCCCGAAACTGATGTATTTGCAGATATTGTACATGTTACATTGACGCAGGTATGCCTTCAATACTGCGAGGGAGATATTATCCCAAAATAGTAAATTGTAGATACTTGTGTAAATTATAAGGTACTTAGTATGTATATTTTACGTCAGTATTATTATTTTTATAGTGATTTATTTTATGCGACTACACCTATATACAAAGCAAACTATACATATGTATATAAAACTAACTAACTACCATATATTTTTATAGTTATGTATTTCTATTGTATGTAGTTAATTTTGAACTTCAGTATTTCCGTTTTCTTATGTATTAGTTATAACGATTTGGTTTTGTTATATTATTTCTAAGTTAATAAATAATTTGAATTTGAATTTGAATGAGCAGGAGCAAATGTGTAACCGAGATAGGGAGAGACTGTTGCTAATTTCACTTCATAGAACTAGATGACATTTTTGGCGCGCTGTCAATTTTTTCTACAATTTACTAGATTTTGTAATTTCTAAGATCTCTAGAGCCCTTTCCCTTGAAACAAGTATCTCAAAACCTTAAAAACGTGTGAGTTGTGAATGCTCATGTAATTACAACTTGGTAAACATGCACGACTTGGTAAGAGATTTCGAAACTGTTACACCGGATTTATGGGCTACCAATGAAGAAGCATGGAAAGAAAGGCTATTAAAACTACAGAATTGGTATCAGGTACGTCAAACACAATCCTTTTAGTTTATAACTCTGAAAAACAACTTTGGTATGACCTTAGTCTAACCTTTCTGAAGCGCTCATCCATCGCCTGTTTCAATCAACTTCGCATCTAATGATACATTATGACGACCTTAATAGCGCAGTGGGTGAATAGCCGGCTGAGACGCAGGCAGGAGGTAGCGGATTCGATTCCCGTCGCGGAACAAATGTTTGCATGATATACAGATACTTGTTCCGGGTTTGGATGTTTGATTATATATTACTAGCTGACCCGCCCGCGGCATCGCACGGGTGGTTTTTCAATAAAACATTACCCTCATTTTGCGCAGTTGGCTAAAAAGTAGCCTATGTTCTTTCCCAAGATATAATCGATCTCCTTGCAAAATTTCATTACGATCCATTCAGCCGTTTAGTCCTGTAAAGGTAACAAACAAACTGAGTTATGCATGTATTATACATATAAACCTTCCCCTTGAATCACTCTATGTATTGCTGAAAACTGCATTAAAACCCATTGAGTAGTTTAAAAGATCTAAGCGAACAGACAGCGGAAGCGACTTCCTTTTATACTATGTAAAGATAAGTATGTATTTACAAAAAAAGTACCTATATCAGTATTCAATCAGTTATCTGGTTGCCATTGTACAATCTATGTTGTTGTTGTTGTTTCACTGTGTGAAATGCCCATCAATATTTGTTAATTATCATTTTGATGTGCCTTTAGAAGGCAGATTATTTCAAACTACATTTAAAGCAGTGATACAAAGGTCGCTTGTTTGAAAAACTAGACAATATTTGATGGCAGATGAATATTTCAAATTTTATTTTTATTTGCCCATAGTCGCCCTAGCTGGCCAGTTTTAATAATGAGCGTCATTAAATAAAAGTAAAACTGGGCAGCAAGGAAACCCTCATTAGAAAGAAACATAAATGATGACTAAAATCTGATAATTCTTTCTTTTATTCCAGATTCCGTTGATAAATTCAAATGCCTCCCACAACTTGCCAGATGGAACCCTGGTGCGGTTCCGAGGAATGATACAGGATATGCACAACCCTGAGTTCTACTTTGAGGAGTTTGAAGTGTACAACACTGCCACAAATGAATGTAAAATTAAAAGTGGAAAGTATAAGGATACTGCTAATATTTTGGTGAGTTATCTAATAATAGCAAAATCTTTTACACGGCCAACAATCTTTGATAAGACCAAGGTAGGTAATATGAATTGATGATATTGAGCATCAGAGGCGAATAAATTGTTTAATTGAAAATAATGTTCAAAACCCATTCATCATAATGTTATGATGAAACCATGTTGTGCTGACCTCACATAATATGGGAAGATATATGATGGAAAATATATGCATACATACCTAAAGCGCATGTGCAACCAAATCCATACTAATATTATAAATTCGAAAGTTCTGTCTCTCTGTCTGTCTGTTTGTTACGTTTTCACAACTAAATGCCTGAACTGATTTTGATAAAATTTGGCACACGGATAGATTATAACCGGGATCGGGACATAGGGTACTTTTTACCTGACTGAGAAGAAAGGTAATATTTTTATTGACAAACCATGCGTGCGAAACTGTGGGCAGGTCATCTACTATACTTATAAATAAAATAAATATACTACTGAAGTGTCAGAACCATAAGCTGTTGTGTCTGACGGTCCAGTGAACTCATTTAGAAACCTTCGTTCTTCCGAAGCTCTACAGCTTCAAACTCCCGTCCATAGTTCACAATTTTATGGTGACTCCTTCACAGTACAAGCTGTGCGACTATGAAATGCCTTACCTTTGTCCATAAGTCATCCAAATCTCTTCCTATTTTCAAAGTCAAGGTATACAACCATTTCCTTTTGTTGTCTCGTAACTGCTAGTTAGTATTTATGTTATTTATCCTCCATATGTAGTGTAGTTTATTTACATAGTATTTGTAGATATGTATTTAAATTTATGATTATTAATTAGCGATAAGACCGCCCATTGTACCGTTATTTATTGTTTATTTCCTTTGTTAGTGTATTTTTGTTTTGTGTGTAATAAAGAGTATTTCATCCATTCATTCATTTAGGTGACTTTGAACACTGAAGTAGACCCAATACTGCATTAAGCAATATAATGTTGCTTCTCTTAAATATATAAATACACATATGATAGCCTAATTATCAGTATAATTTTAGGAAAACGAAAAAATAAACTACACACAGAACCTCAAGAGTGCACAACGTCAGACCATGGTAGTTATATCGATACCGGGCTACAACGACTGGGCGCAACAGTTAGTAGACAAGAAAAACCACTTAACACATTTGGAAGACCAACCAAACTCTTCCAAACGGTTGACGTCAACATTGAAACTTAAGCGGAGTTATGAGGAGGCTGAAGATGATGGGGATACAATGGAAGTGGAGGTTGAGGGTAATAAGGAACCAAGAACTGTGGAGAATCGAAATGAAACGCCCAATGTGGTTTCCAGAGAGCATCTACTGAATTTTCCTTTGCCCGATGTGCAGAGCAAATCTTGTATTGTAAAGGTATGTATCCGATCAGAATTTTGACAGGGGGTTGCACTCATAGTATAGGTACGAATATATCACACTAATATTATAAATGTGAAAGTTTGCATGTTTGATTATTTATTTGTTTGTTACTTAATTACGTCGTAACGGCTGAACCGATTTCGATGAAATTTGGTATATACGTAGATTATAAACTGGATTACCACATAGGCTACCTTTCATCCATCAGTTCACATGGGATAAAAATGGGGTGTCAAGTTAAGTTGCAACAGCGAATTTAGCTTTATTTCTAGGTTACCTACACATTTAGTAGTGTAACGGGTACGAAGTCGCGGGCAACAGCTAGTAATATATAAATTCGCTCGCTCAGGATGTCACGTCGTCGCACGGAAAATATGCACGTGATTGTCACAACATCCCCTCCTCCGTAATACCACTCGTGCGTAGTGCGGGCCGGTCAGCTAGTCACAATATAATTCTAGGTTTATTAAACATCATATCAACTCACTCATATTATCTCCCATCATATTAAACGCTTTCTTTACAGATTTACGATGAAAATGACGATCTTAAACTCAACACAATGGTGGAAGTAATAGGCTTCCTCTCAGTAGACCCGGCTCTCTCTGGAGAATTCCTACCAGAGAAGAACCCGCTGCTTGAACCAGAGATCGAGTCAGATGCGGAGACTATCACTCACAATCCACCACCGAGTTTGGTACCGAGGTTACATGCAGTGTATGTGAAGAAGTTGGACCATTGCAATCCGTTAGTCAATGATGGATTTGATCAAGGTACGACTCTTATAGATCATGGTAATTGTAATACTTGTGGACTAATAGAAGATGTACATATATCACCTTTTAACAGTGTGTCCGGAGCCAATCTATGAGAGAGGAGTTGTACAGAGTGCTAAAAGTCAACTGGGCCGATGTGGGCTCAGTTAACATTCAAATTCAAATTTATTTATTTGGTACATAAATAAAGTACAATATACAAATGAAAACGTTGACAACTGCAAAAGTTAAGAAAAACTGAGTAGCAGTGTCAACGCCCTCTTCCAAAACCAAACAGAACAATGTTCCAGCTTATAACGAGTCGATATAAAACATGCTCTACTGGTCCACATACGACGTGCTGAAGGAGGATGCTTTGTAGTTATTTGTATTTGTTACTGTAGAAAATTATGGAACTGACATCATCGCATAGATTAAAACGGGTATTATATATCGTATTTAGTAGTTCATGTTTGTTTTGCAATCAATGTTTGACGAAAAAATTTGGTCCAAAACTAGGGCATTACAATACAATAACTTTAAATTTGAAAATTTTACTACAAAAAAGGTAAAAATGCAACGCAAGCCGCGAAAAAAAATTGCGATGTTTATGGACCTAGTGCAGTGTCAGAGAGTAGGACAAATTAGGTTTAAGCGTTTTCATAACAGCAAATAGCAGTAAGCGTACCTACATACTTTAGTTAAATGTAAATAAACTATATTAAAAAATGTTTTGAATTTTCTTAAAAAATGCGAAGAAACTTTTTCCCCAACCTAATATTTGAAAGGTTGCCATAGCACGCTTTAGGCCATCTTTAAATCGCAGCACTGGTCGCCCTAAAGGTTATGTAGGTACCTATACCAATGTCAAGTAAAAAAGTACATAATATTAACGTATTATAATGTTAGTTATAATTAGTACTTTTAGTTAAGTTTACATACATAGGTACTTGTACATAAATGTATCCTCCAAAGTATACCGCACTCGCGTATCTTCGTCAATTTCGCTTCATCCAAAGGTTGCTTGGAAGAGATCGCTTTCAGCGACAAGGCCGCCCTTTGTATTGCCTTATTTATACTATTATTTATACCTAGTACTTATTTTTGTATTATTTCTGTTTATGTGGTAATTCAATAAAGAGTTATCTATCTATCTACTTCAACTCACATTACTTTAACTTAGTTACCCATTTAAAATATTATATTTATCTACTTTTATTCCTAGCTAGTTATATGTGTGTATTATTATATGTGGTAAGCGATGTTCGAAACGTCCCAAATTTATCAGATTATGTAGTTGGTGTGTGGTGGTTATGTAAAAAATTTACAATACAATGCAAAACCCCAAAAATGAAAATCACAGACACAAAAGACTAAAAGTTTGAAAATGGAACACATTTTTGAATTATTTCTTTATAATCAGCCAGCCGCATTGCTGGCTCGCAGTTGTATGTCCTTACGGCAATGTCAGCTTTTCATTTTTCTGAACAGACATATCAATGTTAAAATTCATGCTCTTCCTTTTATTTCTGACACTATGTTATTTAGCAAAAAACAATCCTTAAGATGAAGCTTTTTGATCGGTATGATAAAACTATAGGGTAATTTTTTCTCGTGTAGCGGGTTTGATCCCGGTTCAACCATGTAATTATTTAAAAATCTATGAATGCAGTTTAAATTGTTTTTGAAAATAAAATAATGTCTTCTTTCAGTAAAATGTTCCATCTACAATATTCAAGGTACTTTCCCTCCATGTGGCATAGCCGTGGGATGCCCTGTATAGTATTATTATTTGTTCTCGAGTGAGACGCATTGCAAAACGCAGCGTAGGATGGCCACCACTAGGTGGAAAGACCTGATAAAGGTTGCTGGGAGCCTTCGGGGGCTGGCCGCTCAAAATCGGTTAAAATAGAAGTCCATGATCCAAAACCTACCCACAATGAGCTACACAATACTACTTAAACCACTTAAACCATTTAAATAATAAATATATCTGTTTATTTTCCAGCTACTGTATTAAAAGAGGCTCATTCAGCAAGAGATCATCTTCTGAAAGCCCTTAAAGAACTACTTCTGGGAGATGAGTTAGCAGCCGAATATTTGATCTGCCATCTTATTGCTTGTGTGTGAGTATCATTAGAATTTTGTTCTGACACCAATGGCCACTACTTCGATCAACAATACACCTAGATAAAGGGTCGGCGCAAAAATCCGTCTCGGTAAATAACAGCTCACTTGCGGCGTGAGCTCTTATTTTGTTTAGTCAGGTTGAAACAGCCAACGTTTACACGTACCATAATGCCTCAATGCGCATTTAAAAGTTGCAAAAATAATGCCCGGAAAAGCAATTTATCAGCCGGAGTGTCTTACTTTCGGTAAATACCTGTGGAATAAGCTTTACACTGACGATTAATAACAATTTTTTAACAATATTCCCAATTTTAAACCACTGCTAAGAATGTTTGGCCAACGTCAAACGTGTGATATAGCGTTGGGCCAATAGACGCCAATAGCAAACAGAAACGAAATAAAACGATGTAGCTCGCAAGATAATAACAGGAAAAAGTACTTTATTTATTGCTTCATAAGGTTGATTTCACAATAAATGTTATATAACCTACGTCTTTTCATTTTTAACTGACAGGTGTAATTAATTACTTTGTTTGTTTTTTGAGACGAATGATCGTAACATTTAAAGGATTTGTGACTTTATTATAGGTGCTGTGGTTGTGATTAGGTTGAAGTTAAATCTTTTGTCTCATTCTATTGGTAAACGAATGTAGCTGTACATATATAATATAATATATGTTTTCGCGGACAGCATTTAGCTTTGATTTTGTATAAGACCCGTAATCTAGTTGTATTGTTGATCGAAGGGCCACTAATATTAGGAGGTAAAATTTGTATAGTAGACAGTCATCTCAGAAAGTACTGAACCGGCTGTTGCCGCAACACAGCAACACAGTTGAAACGTCGGGATAAAAATAAAAAGGGTACATACGCGATAAATACCCGTTTAAATCAGTAATTATGTACAGTGGTCGCGAAAGTTTGAAAAATACTACCTATTGCCTAATATAACTTTTTTCTGACTGTTTAACTCGCTGTTGGCCTCGTGAGGCCGTTGTAGCTTAACCGAACTTTTGGCGAGCGCAGATGGCGCTCAGCCCTGTAAGTTTTGATGAGGCAACTAGCGCAAGGGCACTACTTAGGTACAAGCCTCGGATTGGGCCGTTGCCAGGGGGGAGGGTAGAGAAACGCACAGGTACAGTGCCGTAATGAAAAGGTTCGACAATTTTCAAATTGATTCGTTCAACGTATCGCGAGTACATGTTACCTTTTGAAACTTTGTTACAGAATAGACTGAGTTAGGGAAAATAATGTTTAACTGTTCGTTAATAAAGTTCAAAATTATTCAGTTCAAAGTTTGACTATTTATCTTGTCAAAAAGAATTAATTGATTCTTGCATTACTGGTGTAAGCGAAAACCGACTCTAAGGTGACGAACCATTTTATTCCGTCACTGTACATGTCTGTACCTTGTGTAGGCGGCAACTGAAGGGACTCGCCGGCGAGGTCGGTGTATCTGTGAAGTGTTTGCTCTGTCTAATGTAGATGACTCGTCATCCGGATCAACGAGAACGTGTCTCGGTCGACGGAGGGTTTATCCTAACATCACTCCGTCATGGACAACACTACGCTAGGTTAAGTTTATATGTCTAAAACTCTAGTGTATGTTTTACTAGCTACCTCCGTCAAGACACATTGGCTCTGGGACAGTTCTGCCTGAATCTGTCGAACTTGCCCACTAAGAAGTACCCGGACTACGCGCGCCAGCTCTACGACATCATTAAGCAATTCGTCACTAAGAGCTACTACTTACCGATGACCATTGAGAATATGAATACGCTGTGTTTATTACCTAAGTAAGTATACATCCTGTTATGTTATGTACGACATTAATTTCACACACACATATCCAGACTCAAGCTAGACTCAAAAACTTTTATCTCCAAGAAGAGTCGTGATTATTCATCTGATCTATAATATTATTAATATATGTATGTATATATTAATATATGTATGTACTTATGTAAATTGTAAGTACATATTTATTTATTTTATAAATGATATTTACTTATTTAAAATTATTTGTGTACCTATTATTTATGTATTTAAGGTTAAGTAATTTTTCTTTTTCTATTATTAAGTTTATTCTTTTTACACCTCAGCCAATCTTCCATTAAGCAATGATCCTCTCCATCCAAAGGTTGTCTGGAAGAGATCGCTTTTTTAAACGATAAGACCGCCCATTATGCTTACATTTATTTGTTTTATTTTTTATTTTTATATCTATTGTGTTTAGCTTGTAAGGTATAATAAAGAATTTTCATTCATTCATTCATTCATATCCGGAATCGTATTAACTGATTTTAGAGGTGGGTTTAATACCTGTAGCTTGAATATTTATCCAGTAATCGATATATTTCCAATAAACAATTTTTAACGTAAATTGGCGGCGCCTTTGCGACGATGCCATGCCGTACTTACATGATGAATGAATATGGTTTGTTTACCTATTTTAAACTTGCTGATTCATTGATATTTTAAGACTTGATATTAAGGTTGTTTGAAAAATTTAAATTTTTTATGGTAATGAATTTGAGAAAAACAACAATTTTACAACAATAATAATCTATTAGACCTACCCGTATATTCATTAAATGTCGTACATAACATACAACCTACCTACAACAACTAGCTAACACAGAGGTTAACTGGAAGAGAATGCTATCTAGCGTTAAGTTCTCTCTAGCCTCAAAGGTTTGCTGGAAGATAACTCTTTGTACATCTATTTCTGTATTTTTCAAGTATATTTTCTTGTGTTTAATAAAGAATAAGTTCGCCTATTATCAGATTTATTTAGTGCAAAAAATATTTTTTTATTTATTCTTTATTTATTTGGCATTATTTATTTATTATTTATAGGCATATATATATTTATTGGCACACATAGTAAATACAATATTACAAAGCATTTTAAAATTAATTATATAAAATGTGTGGTAATAACAGGCATATGCACAGCATTTACATAATAGATATAATATATAGATAGAATATTAATAGAATTTTAAACAGTAATTAACTATAAATTAAGTAATTTAAAAAATATTTTAAAATATTTATAGAAAATTCTATGATATAAATGGGTTAGAACAGCGCAGAACAGAGGCGAATGGCGACAACGAAGAGAGGCCTATGCCCAGCAGTGGGATGAGAAGGGCTGACGATGATGATGACAGAAAATTCTTAACTTTAATAATTTTCAGGAAAGATTACGAGTGCAATCGGCTAACAAGCGGAGTCCTACAACTTAGCAAAGATACTCATCTAATCCTAGACGAGAGCAAGATGGAGCAGGGTCGCCTGGACGCGACTGGGGTTACTAATATAACCGCTTTGGGGCATATGATACAGACGCAGAAAGTAGAGTACGATTTTAAGTACTACAAAATGGAGTTTGATTCTGATGTCTCAGTGCTTATTTTGTCTGAGGGAAAGTCTTTACTGCCAGTAAGTTACCTAAATATATTTTTTTAATTTATTAAAATCACGGGGATCAATTTAAAACGTCAATTTTACTGCCTGTTCCTCCGCGACCTAGCCAGGAGAGAAAGGCAAGAAACTAGGCTGGTACTATACAACCTGTTTTGTTATATACGACATTAATTTAAAACACACGTCCGGAATCGTATTAATTTATTTTAGAGATTGTGATTTTAGGGGAGATTAATAACGGTAGCTTGAATATTTATCCAGTAATCGATACATTTCCAATAAACAATTTAATATTACAACAATACTATCAATTAGCTCTACCCGTGTTTTCATTTAATGTCGTACATAACAAAACACGTAGTATGTATGTATATAAGTCCCAAATAGTCCAAATCATAATCTACGGGAGGGATATGTTCAGCAGTGGACGTTCTATAGCTGATATGATGTAGATGATGATTATTGTACTATGGCTTCATAGTACAGTTGGCATCAGATGACTTGTCGAAATTCAGACATCCATACTAATAATAAAAACCTCAGATAGTCAGTTGTCATTTATTGATACTTACAGAAAGGTACAAGTCAGTCATCAAAAAAAAAAGGATTTGTCATGGAAATTGTATTTCAATAAAGCTTATTATGAATATGCCCAGTTCCATTTTTAAATACATATAAGGATTTGTTAGGGAGATCATATTTCAATTAACCTTATAATGAATGCTATGAGTCTTATTCTATTTTCATTTACTTACGGCCCTAGGGCCCTAAATCGCATTAAGGAGCAATTACCAACATTCAGAGAATGAGTTATGAAAAAATAATTCTCATGGCAGGACAGATTTTACTAAAGCAGAAATAAAATTTTACTGTTTTTATTTGCAGAGTGATTACTACCTACCGCTAAAACCAGAGGAGTCATCGCTGCAGATATTCGACGCTATAGTAGAGGCAGCTACTTACTACCTGAAGGAAGACATCATGAATATCATCCGGACTTACCTCACGAATCTGAAGCAAGTAAAATATACTATTGCAGAAAATTTACAGGTAAGGGTGCTCCTAATCAAGCCATTTTTACAGCAATATGGCAAAATGCCGGTCAGGCAACATCTATGTGTATAATCTTCCTTGCTTAACCCTTCGGGTCATTGGGATATTGGGACCTAATTAAAATCAAAATCGGCCCGAATTTTATTCTGTATCTATCTATGTGGTTAATCTCCCTAATTCTGAAATTTTGAATCACCTCGCTGCATTTACACATTTAATATGAAAATTAATGCCTATTTTTAAGACTAACATACGCTTGACTAAAACCCATGTAATATCGAGAACCTGTTGGGACAAACCTAGTATAGGTTTTAAGACATCATTGAACTATTGTTGAACCAGCACTCTGAAAATGTACTAAATTGTGTGACAACGTGGCTTTCCCACAATCTATTAACACTTAATGTGAAAAAAACAAATTATTTAACGTTCTCTGCAAACTCATCGTCGCAACCACCAGATAGTTTCAGTATCAAGGTGCACACATGCTGTTCCTACCCGCAGTTAGACTGTGAATGCTCTTCTCTAGGACGAGCTGCGTTTGTGAAATATTTAGGTGTTCTTATTGACGATACGCTAAACTGGAAATCCCAAATTTCATTGCTGACATCCAGAATTAGAAAACTAATTTATATTTTCAAAAAATTAAGAGTAAGTGCTGATCAACACACCCTGAAAATAGTTTACTTTGCGCTCACTCAATCCATCATGTCTTACTGTATCTCTGCTTGGGGAGGTGCACCTGAGACATCACTCATTTCTCTAGAGAGAGCCCAACGTGCCGTTCTTAAGGTGATCCACCATAAGCCTAGGCTCTATTCTACCCAAGAGCTGTATGCAACTGCGGAAGTTTTGTCTGTCCGGAAACTGTTTGTGCTGACTGTTATCCTTCGTAAGCATCGCCACCTCCCCTACCAGTCCAGTGCAGTACCTAGCCGTCGTACTAACATAGCGTGCATCGTCCAACCTTGCCGTACTGTGTTGGACTTCCGGCACTACCATTTTTTGAGCCCCATTATCTACAATAGAATAAATAAATTATTAAATATCTTCCCACTGACGTACTTTAAATGTAAAACTGTAATTATAAAATGGCTTTTCACCCTTTCTTATGATGATACGGAGGAGTAAATACAAATTAGAAAATAGTACTGATAACGAACACTCATAATCACACTTATCCTGTTTAAACATGCGCATACACTACACATACTCCCACACCCCACCCACCCGTACTCACACCCACCCTTTAAGCACACCCCACATCACTCACTTCACATATAAAAACTCCCCACACATACACACCCCACACCCACACGCATACACACACACACACATGCATACACCCACACGCCCACACACACATGCATACACCCACACGCCCACACACACCCAATACACACAATACACACATAACCTTTATAATAAAAGTGCTTTTTATAAAACTTGCATCATAATATTAATATTAATTATATCATATCATAATATTAATTAAGTATAATTTTCCTTGTTTATTTTTTATTTTTCTGTCTCTTTCAACTATTTATTAGATACTCTGGAATGTCAATGTCTCCTTAGTCATAAGGTCGGGCATTGGAAAGTGCGACACAGTTTTAACTATTGCACTTTTCAGTGTTTCATCTACGTATAAAGCTATCCTGTGTGTATTTATGTTCAAAATAAATGATTGATTAATTGATTGATTTTTAAGACTAACATACGCTTGACTAAAACCCATGTAATATCGAGAACCTGTTGGGACAAACCTAGTATAGGTTTTAAGACATCATTGAACTATTGTTGAACCAGCTTTTTGTATCAGCTAGTAAACAATAATAATGTATCTCAAACAAAAATTTATTGAGTTTGAAAATTGAAATTATATTTTTAATTTTATTGTTATAGTTTGTAGAAGAAGACTTCATAGAAATGCGAAGTCGATCCGACAGCGAGAACCCAGTGACTGCTGACGATCTACACCGTCTACTGGTGTTGGCTCGTCTAGTGAGTCTATCCCGTGGCTTAGACACGCTGAACAAGGAATGCTGGGATATTACCAAGAGTATGGAGGCCCAGAGGCTGCACAGGGTTAAGAATAGGGTTGCCAGTAGTGTTTAGGTTATAACCGTTTTTATTAAATATTTTTTATTATTTTTATCTTTGGTTTTTCTTTATTTCATGCCTATAGTTATTGAATAAATTATTAAAAAAGCAGGAATTTAGAAATAAGACGAATGGTATTACTAGAATGAAGTTGGGTTACATATTTTGAACCATTGTCAACACGGAACTTGTTTTGAACCCTTAAGTTTAGGGCGTATTTTAAACGATGACGCGTAGATTAAATTATTACGTACATTTCCAAAACATCATAAATATTATGTTAAGAATTGCGTTAACGCGCATCACCTGCGCGTTTGAAATACGCCGTGTGCATAGGCCCTTAGTGTAGTGTTGTGGCATTGTATGTCCCTAATGGGATGAACCGGTAGGTATCAATTTATGAAATAGTTAACCAAAGATGTTCATCAAACGTAGAGGGCTATGCCGTTGAATGAAGAGATGATAGTCACCGACATGATCCATAGGATTACAGTAAGTTGAAGCGCTCGGGCACAGCTTGAAGAACTGATGGCCGTTATTGTAAAAATAATAATAATAATGGCGTTTATTTTTCTGTCACAAACTAATAAAGACGGCCAACAAATTGCTGGGAGACGGTGGATCCTTGATAATTTAAAGGCCGATGGATTCATGCAGGCCACACAAGATGAAGTTCAAATTCAAATAGTAAACAACGGACGTCGAAGTAAAATTCGTAATTTTTGTAGGCCAAAAGAACTGTGTCCAAAGCCTGACGACGTCAAACATTCATTGAATACAAATGTCACTGCCACCGTGACGTGTACATTTTTAATACGTACGTACGATTCTGTGATTCGTTCGAATTTATTGATTCGCTAATTTCATGAATTAAAATTAATTTACTGGCATACGAGGCTAATAAAAAGAATGTCGAATAAAAGCAAATCTATCGAGAGTTCCAACAAAGTCAAAGTTGGTGAAGCTGCGTGGAAAAGGGCGTTGGTTGCGAATGCTGAATGGCCTGACAAGGTTAGTTTTTATATCACGAGACTTTCCAATTTTTGAATGAAAATATAACCAAAGTGCATAAATATTTATTGTTTATTCTTCCAGGATGAATTCCTTGACGTGATTTACTGGATCCGGCAAGTTTTAGGGATAATTTTAGGGCTTAGTTGGGGTATACTACCTCTGAAAGGATTCCTTGGTTTAATACTGTAAGAATACTTTTATTTCTTAATCCTACTTTGATTACTTTATGTCAATACCACGATATTTTAAATTGTGAGCCAATGAACGTTTGACGCAGTTTGATTAACATATATAGTGTGTGTTAAATTAGTTAATTCTGTTTCAGATTTGTGCTGGTAAATGCAGGAGTAATTTATTTCTATGTGATGAATTTCCAAAGTATAGATGAAGAGGAATATGGTGGAATGTGGGAAATCACTAAAGAAGGATTTATGACCTCATTTGCTGGGTTTTTGGTAAGAAAATCAAATGCAAAATGTCTACTACTACTACTCTATTCTACTTAAAATAGCAGGTTTTTTTATTTCACCAAGTTATCCATCTTCTATTATTTTGCCTCCTAACAGCCTGTAAACCTGCCAAAATTAAATCATCCACATCTTAAAACTGCTCTAGTTATTTGATAAACATAGTACTGTATGGCTATAAATGAAGCTAAGACAGGATTGCATGAACTTATCTAGTTATCTTCAACACCATCCTCAGAGATATTGGAAAATTGCTACCATCAACCCAGAGCCCTGCTCTGCTACTTTCTGGAGTTGGGGTGGTTGGGCTCAGGTTAATGCACAATACAAACCTATGTGGGACATCAGTGCAGAACTTATTCCCCACAACCTAGAATTAGTACTGGTTATGGGCGTAGATCCCATTTAAAATGTTATTTTTCTTTTTTCAGGTTACATGGATAATTGTATACACAGGCTTACATGGCTCAGACTTATGAGGGTCCAGAATATGAGGTGCAAGTTAGCAAAGGTTTCAGGTACAAATTGTATAAGCTTGTACCACAGCTTGTCTAATCAAGTGTACAATCAAACTGCAAAGGTTATAAGTACAATGCAAACTTTTTTATCAAGAGTTGTATACTATATCTGATTGTACTATCTTGATTTTTGGTTATAAGTTTAGATAGACAGGATTTATTTATTGTTTTGGGTTTTTAAGAGAATCAGTTGAAGTCTAGTTAAAATCAAAATATTCATTTTATGTGTTTACTTACAGTTTTATTCTAAATAAAATTAGCTATAAGTTTCTGGATTCACATATTGATAAAATATATCAATTATGTATGTATATGAAAAGACAGTTTTAATTGTTTCTAGTTCAAATTATCATTAACAGACTAACATTTTCACCTATATACTTGGATTTGTTCTTGCATGTCTGCACTAAATGTACTTTTACCTAATAGTTCTTTTTCTATGTATAAGTATTGTTAAAGGATTATATTCTATTCGTAGTTAAATTCTAACACAATACATTCTTATGATGTTAAATACTAAATTGAGCAGCATATAATTATTTCATCTACCATTTTTGTTACCACTTTGCTGGCAAGTAAGTTTTGCATTTCTGGAGTTTATTATTATTATATATAAGTAAAATATTCATAATTGTTAAGTTTTATACTAAATTATTTTAAGATTCCGAGTCAAATTGATTGAAATGTTTGTTTATTAATTTAACGATTGGTTGGGCTCTGGCCAAGATTTGTGCATTTTCATAGAAATGTCTTGTTTATCAGGGTGTGAAACCTCTTGACCCTAGATGTAAGATAAAATATTCTCTAAAGCATTGATTCCCAAAGTGGTCCAGGGGGACCCCCAGGGGTCCACGGGAGACTCGACGGGGGTATACATTAGCTTGACAAAATAGTGGGGGTTCACAATTCGTATGCTGGGGTTCACGAAAATTTATCTGGTTTCTATAGTGATGAACTAAAATGTTGGCTTGACTTCACCTATCAATGTAAGCAGATATAATATCTTATGAAGCTTAGCGACTGTTACTTGTAAAAACTTGCTCCATATTCAGTACACCGTGACGAGACTTGCAAAGCGACGCCGCTGTCGCCCGCAACGCAAATTTCCATAGTTAGTCTAATCTTCACATTTTTTGTCGACTGGGAATATGGTAGAAATGTAGTTGCAGGGGGCCCACCGGAACCAGAAAAATGTTGAAAGTAGTCTATGAGAAAAAAAGTTTGGGAACCTCTGCTCTAAAGCAAAGTATCTATTCTAGGTATCTAAAACTCAAAGCAGGACCTAGTACCTGGGTCTCACCCTCATCGATTTTAGATAAGTACCTAATACTCTGTCTTTTAGTGACCAAGTCTTGATCTTGGTCAGTGCCCATCTTAGTGTCCAAACGAAAGCAATATTAGCTGTTTATTATTGTTTTTGTTGAGTGTGATTGCCCCCAGGTTTGCAGTGATATATTTGAACAAAATATAAATGGTTGGACTTAAATACTTGCTTTTTTATTTTTCAGAATCTTCCACAGATGAAGTTTCTAACATAAGTAATAATGTAGATTACATAGACAAACAATAATTTTGAACTGGTTTTCATTTCAACTTGGTGGCCCTGAAGTTTACTGACTTACACAGCTAAATGGTTATTTGGACGATTTCTTAGGGACTTCATTGACTAACTCAGCTAAACAAATATTGTTAGGGCCATAATAGGTTGACCATTTTATAATTGGCTAACGGCAGAGAACTATCCAAAAAGATTTTAGAAATTGTTCTTTGAATGTCCTGCCTATGTCTGTCTGTGTGGCATCGTAGTTCCCAAATGGATAGGCCGATTCTGACGCGGTTTATCTTAATAGAAAGCTAGTTTAACTGGGGTGGCTCGCCGATCGATTATCAGTACTTCGGTACTGATAACGAAGTACAGTGTGTTTCCTGATAACTACAACCTAAGGGTCTTCAAGTCGCGAGTGAATAGGTTTCTTCTAAACAAGCGTGTACCATCGTAGACTGCATCATCGCTTACCATCAGGCGAGATCGTGGTCAAACGCTATCCTATAATTTATACTAAAAAAAAAACTTTGGTGAAGGGATCTCGGTTTTAAAATGGAAATTTGTTATGAGGCTTATTTAAGTTTTTACAGTGTTATTAATTAGAGTGTCGGTTAACGTAATTAATTTAGTTACAACTAACATTTTATATTTTTCTACCTCTGAATATACATATCAAATATCAGATTTTTTGACTAAAAACAAACACAAATTTGAATCCACATTTTAATCATCTCTCCAAGTCACCAGCACATCATCAGTTCTGTACCTCTGCGTGATCGTAGCATCTTGGAACTCCATCCTAGTGCCCGACTGGTACGCCAGCGCGCCCGCGTGGGCAATCATGACTCCATTGTCAATGCAGAACCTCTCGTCCGTCGCGAACACATTAGAACCGCGCTCTGAACACATGACACCCATCATGTCTTGCAGACGCTCGTTGCAACCCACTCCGCCACATATTAGGACCTGGGGATAAACTTATCATATTTTATTTGTATAGTGTTATCCGAACACTTACGGAAAATTCCAAGATTGAGATTTGAGTCATCTGAATCATCTCACTAATTTCAACCCTGACGTGACAAGGGCCTGTAGCAGAATTGGCAGTGCATCCTCGTATCAAGAGGAAGGTTGCGGGTTGAAGTCGAGACTTGAAAGTGTTTTAAATAGTTTTAAAAATCTTAGAAAGTTATCATGAGTCTCTTACAATAGCTATCTCTATCGTGTCTCACGGAAAGACACAGGATTTGGTCAGAGAATACATCGAACACTGAGAGATGACAAATCTAAATTAGTATGCGCTGTGCGTTTTGTTTGTACCGAGGCCTACTGGAGAACAGCAGTGATTATGATGCAACCTCGCCCCCTACCCCCGCTCCCACTCGCCCGCAGAGCTGCGGCGCGTAGTGCGAGGCGAGACGCAATGTGGAGCGGATCGCACTTGCCCTGATGAAGGTTCACGAAACCGAAACATTGTCGTTCGTCGGTAACACTGATAAAACGTCACTTTATCAATCCCATATTTACAATAACTGGTTTCCAGTGCATATTGGGCGATATTCGACTGTAATTCATTAATAAGTTTTGACGTGAATACGTTTTTAAAATTGCTTCTATACGGTATATATATATAGTGGGAGGCAAAAAGGAATGAAACAAGATCTGGGGATACAGTTTGGTGTTGCAGCTACATATCTATCATCTCCATCCAAAATTTAATTACACCGCTGGCTGGATAGCTAAAGGATCAAAAATTTCGTTACGCTAAGTGAGGAGTGTGACGCACCGCGCACGGTGAAGAGGGAAGCACCGCCATTTTGAGGTCATTTTGCTGCGTTTCAAGATTTCCATTTAGTGACCCGAAGGACTTCTTAGTATTCAAACATGATTATAATATACATAAAATAGCGTATTTTATATTTTGTATAGAAAAAATACCTGTTACGTACACGTAATTCACGTACAACACACTGCCGTGTTCATGACACAGCCACACCCCATTTTTTAACTTTGCATGTACCCCTTGGTACAAAGTTTATACCACTTCACTTCACGAATTTAAATACAGGGTGGGGCATAATTTTACCTCATTTAGGGCATCTACCTTTCTTTTGTAGTTAGTAAGGTTTTGTTCCTAGGAAACTATAGGTTTATTTTGAAGAGAAAAACCACCGCATTGTAGGATACTTGAAAAAGATTATTGATATAAATCTCGATAGTTTTCTCAGTTAAGTTAAGATGCCTTGAATAATAAAAGGATCAAACCTCATCAGAGCCGCAATGCGCCATCGCCCGTTCTGTTATTTCCACCAGCATCGCGAATACGGTCTCCTGCAGCGAGTAGCACAGGTCTTCTGGCGTGTAGTCTTTGAGGAGCTCCTCTATCTTGTCTTCCATGTACGAGAGGATTCCAGAGAAGCTGACATCCATTCCTGAAAAGTTAAATCATCATCATCATTGCCTAAAACCAGCGCTGCTTAATAACGCAAACCTATACGCTCAATAAATAAGCTTATAGCTGAGCCAGTACCTGTTTGGCCACGCGTGGGCAGTACCTACCTAGTCACTACCTAGTACCTACTGGTTGGGTAGGTAACTACCTTAATCTTCTTTATTATTGTTTCTTTTTAAATCAATATTGTAAATGGTGATAATACCTAAAATCAGGAATGTCAAACTCATTTATTTCTATGTACAGGCACTGGAAACTGCGACACAGTACACACTCTGTATTGACGTTTCAAAGTGATCCGTGTGATTTTAATGAATAAAAAGATTTTGATTTGATTTGATTACTATTTTACTAATGCATTTTCCAGTGTTCACATTGTTTTAGTTGCAATTACCTATGTAGTAATACGTATATCTGTATTTATCTCATGCTATGCTGGGTGTATCTCTATCTATGATGAAAGATAACCTGATAAAGGTTGCTGAGAGCATTGGTACAGGCCGCCAAAGACAACACCGAAAATTAACCCTGTCCACAGTTCTCCATTGTATGGTGACTCCTTTACAGTTCAAGCTGTGTGGCTGTGGAACGCTTTACCTTTCTCTATCAGATTATCTAAATCTCTTCCTATATTTTTATAGCTAAGGTATACAACCACTTCCCTTCTTTGTTTACACACTGCTAGTTTATCGTTATCTCCTTTAATGTAGTTTATACTTTACATATATAATATATATTTGTATATACATATTTAGTTTATTAGTAAGTATAGGTAGTTTATGTAGGTTTATGAACATAGATACACCGCCGTCTTTTTAATTTTGTTTTGTCCTGTCCATCCAAAGGTTGTCTGGAAGAGATTGCTTTTAGCGATAAGACCGCCTATTGTACTTACCTTTATTTATGTGTATTTCTTTATATGTTTAATTTTGTTTGGTGTGCAATAAAGAGTATTCTAATCTAAAACAGAAGTGCAGGGTCATCATATCAGCCATTGAACATCCACTGCTGAACATAGGCCTCCCCCATACATTTCTAAAGCGACCGTTACCTTTGACACAGTAAGGTAGGTGTAAATACTTCTTCCCTTTCTTGGCAGCTTGTTCAATATTATAGCCAGGACTTGGCGCGTTTGATAGCTTGAGAACTCTTGCAAATCTGTAACAGAAGTTAGACTTCAATAACCTGCCCTATGTTTTAACCAACTTTAAACAAAGTAGGATGTGCTCAATTAGTCAACATATATTTTTTTAATGAATTATTCATGAATTTCCAGGCAACCTTTAGGTGGACAGGATCTATGTGAAAAATAAGAACGGCGGCGTAAATAAGATATTATTACTAGAGATGGACCGAATGTGGCTTGAACCGAATCCGAACTTCGGCCGAACATTCGGTTAAAATGAAAAGTTCGGCCGAAGTTCGGCCAAACTTCGGTTCAATTTCGCGCGCTTTCTCGAGTAGCAGAGTTCTGCTACTCAAAGGCCTATGCCCGTCCATATGGGTGGTGTGGGCTAAGAATAAAGACAAGTTTCCTAACTGAGTTATTTGGCTCGAATATATTTATCATCTCCTGGAAGCTATATATTCTGAGCGACTTTTTTCGGAGGCAGGAAACGTATACGAAAAAAAGTAACAAACTTCTGCTAGATAAGTCTGCAAAGGCAAAGGCTATAAGATAAGTCAAGTCTTTGGTGTTTTTGCACCATAGGTTATGGCCTCTAGTAAATTTTATATATGAGTGAGTAGATAGATAAGAAAAGTTTGTTTAATTTGATTGTTGAAAAAAACTACCCTTTATTTGTAATTTGTAATAAAAAGTACTTGATGTTAATGAATGTTAAGTTTGTGAACTAAAAACGTGTATTTTTTATTCGATTTACGAATTGTAATCCAGATGTTTGTTAGAAGAATACTAAGTTTATTTCATTTTTGTAATCGTATTTCTAATTTTTATGTCTAATTAGGCAGAGATTTTCAAGACTAATAAGTTAAGAACAACTGATTTTATTTAAGGTTTACATTTACAATGTTCCTAACTAAAATAAATGACCACAACGCTATTCTAATTCTATTAAATTTCAGTCAAAATAGTGCAAGTAGGTATTATTTTTCTTGTGCCGAATTTTCGGCATTTGAACCGAATTTCGGCCGAATGCCGAAGTCCCATCCCTGATTATTACAGCAAGTATTTTACAAATAATTTTATATAAAATAATGATCTATCTACCTGTCCAAACAATTTCCAACAGCAATATCAATGGTCTCTCCAAATATCCGGTACCTCTGGCGAGAGTAAGCTATGATCTGTGTGTTACCTCCACTCACATACAGAACTGTTGGGTTGTTGGCTTTGGTAATCAGCCTGGCCATTTCTATGTCTGGAGTTGGTGTTCAGGAATAACCAATCTTAGTGGTTCATAGTTGAAAAATCTTTTACAAACTCCTAAAATTTAATCTGAGTGGTGATAAACCCATTTTTGTTTTTACTCGAACTCTTAAAATACCTATTTCATTGATATCTGAGGATTCATCACAGACAAGGTAACCAAGGAACCGGTGTGGTGACTTAGTGACCAAGCCAAGAAAAACTTCTAAAGAGACAATTTAGTCAATACATTTTTTTAAATCAGTTTTGAATAGAAACAAATAAATAAATATAAATATTTCTGGACATTTCACACAGCGCTATCTAGCCCCAAACTAAGCAGAGCTTGTACTATGGGAACCAGATAACTGATAGAATACTTGTATACTTTTTTTTTGTAAATACATACTTATAATATATAGAAAAACACCCAGACACGGAACAAATATCTGTAGATCATGCAAACATTTGTTCCGCGGCGGGAATCGAACCCGCTACCTCCTACGTCTCAGCCGGCTATAAGCCCACTGCGCCACTGAGGTCGTCAAAATGTTAATAATAAAATGTTATGACATTAAATTAACCTTTGGTATGCCAGAATGCAGATCCATGCTAGTAATAATGGAATTTAAATTGTGTCTGGAATCCAAGCATACCAGAGTTTAATTATGGAAAAGGATACGTCCAATACAGTGATTAACACCCAATATTGGCTTCTTCCACAGCTTTGCACAAGTCCGGGCAACTATAGCACACACCATTAGCGGTGGTGCCATTCCTGGGCCTTTGGTATAGCACACCACATCTATATCCTCAGGTTTGATGCCGGATTGGTCCAGGGCTTCTTGTAATACCTCGTGTATGTGCTGTTGGTGATGTGCAGCTGTTTCTCGAGGCTGGAAGCCTGAAATAAGCGAATGTGGATGAAAATATGATGACATTTACGTTTTATTGACTTTTGACTGTATGTACATGTTGAATAAATAGTTTGTGTGAAATAATACATAGGATAGGGGTTTTAAGGATGTGAAGCTGGTTTTAGCTAGGAAAATTTACACTAAATGACTTTGTCTTAGGAATGTTTATTTAACTTTTTCTGATCTATGAAAATCTAATTTATGTTCACAAAAATATTAATTTGTTTAAGAAAAATAGCGATAATCATAATTTTAACACTAGAAATAAAGATAAACTCGCTGTTGCCACTTGTAGACTCCATAAAGTTCATAAATCGTTTAAAGGGCAAGGTGTACGCTTTTATAACAAACTCCCAAGGGATGTACAAAAATTGACAATTAACAAATTTAAAAACGTAATTAAACAAAATCTTTATAAAAGAGCCTACTATAAAATATCGGATTATTTAGATGATAGAGAAGCTTGGGATTGAAATTGCTCCAACTCGTTCAAAATGTTACAATTTAGATGTAATTTATTTTCTGTATTATGTATTGTAAAAGGATCATTAAAAAAAACCAGCCTTGTTTCTTGCCTTTCTTTCCTGGCTTGGTCGCGAAGGAATAGGCAGTAAAATTGACGTTTCAAAGTGATCCTTGTGATTTTAATGAATAAAAATATTTGACTTTGACTTTTTGACTATGATTATGGCTATCTAATTTTTACTATAGATAAGATAGGAAGGAATAGTTGAGCTATACAGTGTGGCCCTGGATAAAGTGCAACCCCGAAAGGGGGTGAAACTAGATCAAAAATTCTCGACAAAAAAATAGAAAAAAAAATTTAAAAAAAATTAAAAATTAAAAAGTTGACCACTGACCCAGTGGTCAACTTTAAATGCTCCTAGCCAGCACATTTTTTATGTTAGAACGTAGGTTTTTATTTTATTTAAAAGCTATTATGATAGACAATAATAAAAAGTCATAAAAATTTCTAGTATTATAGGCTTAATTTTAAGATTTTTGGAGTTTATTGGAAATTAATAAGCATTTAAAGTTGACCACTGACCGTCAGTGGTCAACTTTAAATGCTCCTAGCCAGCACATTTTTTATGTTAGAACGTAGGTTTTTATTTTATTTAAAAGCTATTATGATAGACAATAATAAAAAGTCATAAAAATTTCTAGTATTATAGGCTTAATTTTAAGATTTTTGGAGTTTATTGGAAAAAAACAGCCTAAAAAATTTAATTTTAATACAAAAATTAAACTTTAAGTCACGATAGCCACTTGTTTGTCAGTTATTTGTTATTTTATCGTCATCGTCACATATCTGACATGATTATGGTTTTTATTTTAACAAAATAGACCTACTACTTTGGAAGAAATAATTTTTTTATTAAATAGAGTCATTAGTGAGCAATAAAAATTTTAATACATCAATAAAGTATATACGATTTTTTTTTAAATTTTTTTTTCTATTTTTTTGTCGATAATTTTTGATCTAGTTTCACCCCCTTTCGGGGTTGCACTTTATCCAGGGCCACACTGTATATTTAGCCTGTTTAATTGACGAGGTTGAAGCTCAATATACAAAATAGCACTTTTGTAAACTAACCTTCTCCAGGCGGCGTAACGTAAGTTCTTCGACAATTAGCGAGTATTTCACCATCTTTCATAATACCTATGCCAAGCTTATTGGCACTCCCTTCAAAACCGATAGCTATCACCATTTTCTTCTGTAATGTTTAGGTATGTACAGACAGAAAATTTATATTCTCTCGTGTTGTGTTTACAAAATTCGGGAAATGTCAATTTGTTTAGTTGACTTTGACATTAGATCAAGCATGATGTATCTGGCAAGATATAGTTCCCTCATTCTGCCTTTGTATAGATTTTTTTTAGTCGAATAACAATATTTTTGATGATGTTTTCAGCGTGTGCCTTGGCATACGAGGGCTACTATATGGGGTGTTTGATAATATACGTACAAAAATTAAAAGGGTTATTTTGATGAGCATAATAAATAAATTTGTGAAATGTGAAATTTATTTTGGCATTATTTCGGCAACAATTACTTTAATAAACTTATGTTGTGCGTGCTAATGCATAATGCTTGCCATCTAACCACAGAAACTGTATTGGTGACATCTCGAGATATTTCTTGTTGTCCCTTTGTAACCCAAAACCTGCAGCAAATCGGTCTTTATTTTTGGATGTCAATTGCAAGAGTAGGCAGTAAGTTTTATATCCAATTAATCACCTAAACTTAGTCGATTTTCTTTAAAATTTGATAATATATCTAGTAGTTTTTTTTATGTTTTGAGAAACCGTCACTTGAATATCGTCAGTATATTACCAAACACCTGTATATATGTATCCGGAACTGGCCAGATACGGTAAAATATCAAAAAAGTAATTATTACATTTAAAAATAGTACTCTTTCGCTGAAGAATACAATTTGTTTCATGTAGCTGTCATTTTTTTTCCTTTGTGGCGTCATTTTGAAAATTGCGTGTCTTTATCTCTATATCTCTCAGTCTATATCGATTTAACTCGTGAAATATTTCGTACTATGATTTATTACGATTTTCGGCGAGGGCTAACTCAATAACAGTGCATCGATCAACTCACATCGACTTTTGGAGACGAAGCACCATCGAAAACTACCTGTGTATCACTGGTTTAGCGAGTTTAATCGTGGGCGGTCTATGCCCACGTTAGTGCTGCCAACCTCGACTGAGCGTCCCCCCCACGACTATACATATATCCTAGATAGCAATTATTTAGGAAAGGTACCTAGCAAATTGATAGCAATTCTTGAATATACACTCAGTGCCAGACGCCCTAGGCAACCAGCCATTCTGACACTAGAGCATTTTGTCTACAATATCGGTTCAGTTCTTCTCATAATTTTTTTTTTTGAGTTCTTTCTTTTTCAAGAGACATAGAAAACTATAGCACCTGCTGGGTATATATACTTGTCATCGCTTCCTTTTCGACAGGGTCGGGATGGGAACATACTCAAAAGGATGGGAAAGATATAAAACTTTATTATTTAGGTCACATATATTTATTACTTTCTACGTTGAAGATATTGACATCGATACGTTTATGTTATGGTATATAATATAAATCAACTTTGTAAGCAATTTAAATTATTTTAGTAACCAGTGGATTACATATTATTAGGGTAATTTGATACCCGCCATTTAAAGATTAGAAAAATGTTTGCCTATGCATTGACTACATTAGCAATATATGATATTTTGATTACTAAGCTTGGCACTACAAGAATATCAAAGCATATCAAACTAAGCTTGAGTCTCCTCATTCACTTCATCAACAAAATCTGCCAACATATCTTCGACCGTAATCTCTGTATCTTTAGTCGCTGTTTTGCTTGCTACAGCTTCATCACTTTCTATAGCTGCATCACCATTACCAATTCCATTAACTTTAGGAATTTCAACCTCTTTATCAGGAATTTCCAAAGTACTTTTCTCCGCATCCAAATCTTGAGAGCTTTTGACTACTTGACCACAAGTTATTTGAATATCATCAGTATCATTTGTGCTGGGCAGGTTTTCGTCGTCCATTTTTTCTAGAACAGTGACTTTTTCTGTACCTGTATTTGGATAATCATACGCTACTTCCATTGATAACGGACTTTTGCCGTCAATTGTATTAGAGTTTGGATGCGGCAGTTGCGTATTAGCTTCGTGAATATTTATCTGCGAGGTAGGAGTATCCATAATTCTTTCTACTTCCGCGTCATCTTTATTATATGCAACCTTATCGTTTGTTTCTTGAATTGTTCCTTCAACATCTACCATAATTTTCGGATTCGGATTAACTTGAGTTGGTTCATCGTGAATCACCAAGTCTTTAATTCCCTGTATTGGTTCATCATTCTCTAAGCTTCCATCTGGTACATCTGCTGTATCCAAACCAATAACTGGTTTATCCTGTGTAGCTACTTCGGTAGGTTCATTATGTATCTCTGAATTAACCAGTACAGGTTGAAATGCGTCTGCGATAGTTCTTTCTTCAAGAACCAACTCGACTCCTTCTATGATAGATTCATCATCTGAATCAGAACTCATCTCGACTGAGTGGACCGAGTCGGAACTAATGCTGACATTCTCTGTGATTTCGCCATCGGGTTCAACTCGGGGTCGTTTTGTCGCCGGTTCATCTGTTATAGTAATGACGGAGTCAGCAGCTGGGTCTTCTGGGTTCATCCTGCGGAAAAAAATAAAAATGTATTTTTTTTTCAAGGCATACAAAATAGAATACAGGATTATTTATTAATAATAGGATTAAATGATTGTCTATGTCTACTATTTGTAACGTGCGCAAACTCGTTTAGTTAGACGGTTACAATCAAATGAGCAACTGTTGTTTTTTATCATGTCCTAATTAGATATTTTTGCCAAAATAATGTATAGGAAAGTTTTTTCTAGAGTGTTTATCTTGAACTAGGTACTCTACGAATTTCTTAAAACGTTATAACGTAGCTGACGATACATGACTGTGCGAAACGGCAACGCCGCACGCTGCGCACTCGTCTTTTATAAAATATTTTATTTTATTTTATTTCAATATTGGCAGATTGGGCCGATACAGATGATATGTAACCTAAGAAGCTAAATATATTTTTAACATGATAAATGTTGTCTATGGAAATGAAATACGTAATTTAAAAATAAAGATAACATAAACAATTTTAATTTTACAAATTTTATATTGTAACATTCTACTGACCAATCAATCCCTAGCAGTTTTTCCAGGACAGCTCTATTCCTCTCGGTAACTCTCCTGCCTTCTTCTTTTTCTTTCTGTTTCTGCGTTTGCTCTTCTAGGGAGAAGTTAAGCGATGCGGGCGAGCAGTGTAGATGCAGCCTTATATCCAGTAATGCTTGTGAGCAGAATTTGGACACCTAAAACAATTTGTATAAATAAATCTGGACATTTCACACAGTGCTATCTAGCCCCAAGCAAAGCAGAGCTTGTACACACGGCTACACATCAAGCTATACATTTCCAGTACCTATAAGCGGACCTTTTATTGTTCGGAAAGCCTACACAATGAGAGGTCAGCTTATACTGGTTTACTTAACTACCTGACCCGCCCACGTGGTTTGTCAATAAAAACGATATCCTCCTTCTGCGCAGTCAGGCTGTTCCAATCCCGGTCATAATGTATCTGTATACCAAATTTCATTGATATCGTTCCACGCGTTTAGTCATGATAACGTAACAAACAGGCAGAGATACGGAGTTACTTTCGAATTTATAATATACGCTAGTATATTATAATATACCCTAATACTATAATAGAATTTATATTATACGCTAGTATACAGGGTTACAGGAAAAATCGTGCTAGATCCGTTAAGGGCGTGGAGTACCCATCATTTCTGACTTATTTCCCTATGAAACACCCTACCCTAAACTTAACCCTTTTCGAGATATTCGACTTTTAATTTTTTTATTGAAAATTGCAGATTTTTAGGCTACTAAATTTATTTTTGTTTATTTTTTGTATCTTATTATTATTATTATTGCATTTTTACATGTGTAATAAGATGCTTTAGGACGTCTATCATTAAAATAGTGCATAAGTTAATTGAATAGACCGTAGTAGACAAGTGAAAGTTAAGAAATAAAAAAAAATATTAGAAAGTTTATTTTTCTCTAAGGGATATCTAAAAAAAATATTATGGCAATTGTTCGGCAGATGTTTTTTAAAATATCTACGTTTCATCAGCTATCTAACGAGGTATAATAATCTAGGGTTTTATTCAAATGCATTGAAAAAAATTTAGTTTTATAGGCGACAGTGGAGAAGAAAATTTATACTTAGCCCTAAAAAGTAAAATAAAATAATAGGTAAGCATGAAATGTCATTTATTAAAGATTTTCACACAACTTTTTCTTATTCTACAGTTCATGTTCAACATGGCCGCCTCTATTTCTGATACATTGTCGCATCCTTCTACGGAGACCAGTCTTTACTACTCCAGTGGTTAACGTGGTCCTCATTTTATTGGCTGCATCCACAATCCTTTCTCGTAAGTCTTCCACAGACGAAACTGGGTTCGGCTCGCTGTACACAAGACTTTTCATGCACCCCCACACGTGAAAATCCATGGGGGTTAGGTCCGGACTTCTTGCTGGCCATGGCAACGGTCCACCTCGTCCTATCCATTTGTTTGGATAATTTGTGTCCAGCCAGTCTCTGACACTTCTCCTGAAATGGGCAGGGCAGCCATCGTGTTGGAACCACATGTCCCTGATCAGGTTGAGTGGCAGATCATCCAGCAAATCACTTAAGTCTGCTCTCAGGAAATCCAACCGAACCCATCCAACCCGTCCCAACTACTTTTTTTCCACGAAATGTAATACAAACCCTAGATTGTTATACCTCGTTAGATAGCTGATGAAACGTAGATATTTTAAAAAACATCTGCCGAACCATTGCCATAATATTTTTTTTAGATATCACTTAGAGAAAAATAAACTTTCTAATATATTTTTTTTATTTCTTAACTTTCACTTGTCTACTACGGTCTATTCAATTAACTTATGCACTATTTTAATGATTGACGTCCTAAAGCATCTTATTACACATGTAAAAATGCAATAATAATAATAATAAGATACACAAAATAAACAAAAATAAATTTAGTAGCCTAAAAATCGGCAATTTTCAATAAAAAAATTAAAAGTCGAATATCTCGAAAAGGGTTAAGTTTAGGGTAGGGTGTTTCATAGTGAAATAAGTCAGAAATGATGGGTACTCCACGCCCTTAACGGATCTAGCACGATTTTTCCTGTAACCCTGTATTATAATATATCCTAATACTATAATAGAATTTATAATATACGCTAGTATATTATAAATTCCGCCCGCGACTACGCACGCGTGGTTTGTCATTAAAAACTATCCAGGTTATAATCTACGTACATATCAAATTTCATCGAAATCGGTTCAGTCGTTACGACGTGAAGTACGACGTGAGAGTGAGGTGAGTAACAAACATCCACACATACATTCATACAAACTTTCGCGTTTATAATATTAGTGGGATACATAAGTACTTATAATAGTGATGTTGTGCATATACGAGTATGTACCTCTCTCTGCGGGCTGTTGGTCAAAACGCTGTACAGTTGCAGACAGTACTGCGTCGGCGGCGCCACTTTTAGCGAACAGCTCTTACGACAGGCCTCTGAAATTACAATTATCTTTTCACTTTTCTTGCTCAAAAAGTCCATCATAATAGCGTACCAGAGAGTGGATAAATAGCATATTTTGCTCTAGGGGAAAAAGTATTTTCGAGGGACCCTCAAACCTGGAACTACGTGTATCTCCCACGTTTACCTCACAGGCAACTCTCAACATTCATCTTCACAGTGGATACAAATTAAGTTGCCGTGAAAAAACATCTTGTTAAATACTCAGAATTGTACAAGTTGTACTTTTAATTTTTAATAAATAAACTACATATTTAATCTTCTATTGCATTATTTTATTTTCTCGCAATCGTAGTGAAAAGTAGAGTGTAACACACGGCGCTTCAAACACATATAATATATAAGTTGGCTTCTATAACTACCTCGTATATAATTAGTAATTTTAGGCCCTCGTATAACAATCTACTGTTTCATCACTCATGCTCTGAAAGTTGGTCATTGTAAACTAGTAACCGGCCCTAGGACCTTAAGTTTTGAAAATAGAATTCGGCTCATTGCATTCACAATAACCTAAAATGAAATACATTCTCCGTGACAAATCCTTATTTCTAATTAAACTTAAACTTATTTTTATTAAATGTTACACTACATCTCAGTAACAAGACTATTACAGTACATCATTAAAACCGGAGTAATTTAGTTAAGTGATATTAAGTCAGCAGGATCCAGCACAGGATACTCCATGGTGGCCGATAGCAATGGTAGCTTTGTCAAAGGCAGCCACTGGACGAGGAGGTTGTCCTACAGCCAGGATTGCATTGTAAACTGTGACGAGTGAGCCTCCACCACCACAGCATGGTGTGCAGCATGGAGCTTTAGAACCGCAGCATGAAGCTGGACAGCCTCCGCAGCCACCCCGAATAGCAGACATTACAGATTGAAGCTGACCAATAACATCCATTCTGTCGCACATTTTCGATATTCCTAATAATTGTATGAATGTGCACAACTAGGATAATGCGACAAAAAAAAAAAATGAAATAGCTTATCAGTAGTGAAAAAAAAAACAATGGATACCAGGAACACGTTTTTTTAGATACATCTGTTTTAAAAATTATTTTTAATGTCCTCACAATCGTGATGAAAAGTTATGTGTTATGCTCGGGTGTAAGCGATCAATAACACTCTCAATTGGCGTACGAGGTAGAGTCGCATTCGCTCGCGAGGACGTTTAAAATATTTCCGGGCGTAGAATAGATCGCTTACAGCTAGTGTTGCCAGGTTCAGTATGTCAAATTTCGGAACGGAAGGTTAAAATAATCAGGATTTTAGTTTTCAAATCGGGACGGCTACATCTACAATGGCTACAAAAAAACTGGTTTGTGAATCATCATTTATTTATATCGGAAAGCCAGTTTTTTTATAGGTAAATAATTGTATATTATTTCTGTTAATAAATGTATCTTTTATAAAAAGTAGGTATTTCTATTCCCCCCTTTCTCCCCCCCACAAACCTATCCGACAATTCAGGTAGGTACATAGAATAAATAAATAAACACGGACTAAGGAGGTTAGCGAAAAATCAGGCGCGATTCGGCGTCCTGATCAAAGGTGAATTGGGACGTGTCACCAGACCCCTGAAAATCGGTACACCTGACAACAGTACTTACAGACCCTATAGAACAAGGTCACGGTCTTAAACCATTTTTATCCACTTTACATGAACGCCTTAAAATACTGAATACTGAACAATGTACTCCACGGTTTACGTATACACGCTTCTTTTTTATTGATGGCGATTCTGTTAGTTACTAACTGAAACTTCGTTTTTATTTAGTTCGTGCTAAAGACCAAATTTCTAAAATTAATTTAACTACAGCAAAACACCAAATCGAATGATTAATATATTTTACACGTATAATAAATTGATCTATCAATAAGGTGTTGCTACCACAGAAGATATTGCTACTATTCATTATGAGATTTTCATCACTACGTCATCTTCCTGTACTATTCTCACATCTAGGGTGACTTGCGCAACAATGCCTAAATGTATTTAGTAGTAAAATATGGTTTAAGGAATTGTTAATTCATTCAAACACCTCAAAGTAAAATATATTTAGTCGCTAAATACGTTTAGGGACCGTTGTGCAATCCGGCCTAATTAATAGTATTTTTATTTCTATAGTGTTATCCGAAGACTTACGGAAAATTCCAAGATATTAACCGATTTTAACACGCAACCTTTCTCTTGATACGAGGATGCACTACCATTTGTGCTACCGGGCTCTGTACGTCAGAGTCGAAATTAGTGAGATGATTCAGATTACGACTAACTGACAGTGACGTGACAGAGCCCGGTAGCACAAATGGTAGTGCAATCTCGTATCAATAGGAAGGTTGCGGGTTCAAGTCCCGTCTAGGCCACACCGTCTAGGATATACACAGTATATCCTTGTTAAGTTTAATGAAAATCAGTCGAGCCCACAGGTCCAGCCGTATCGTGAAAAAGTAACAAACAGACAGAAAGAGTTACTTTCAAATTTATAAATAATTATAGTTTACCTAATGCATGGAGAAGACACATCATTCTGTCAGTGGTGTGGTCTTGGATCGCAAAACACTCTCGGACTAGGAGTTCTTGGAATTGCTGTAAAGCATTAAAAAAATACTTACATATATTTTTAACACTTCTCTTTGATAATAATGATAAGAATTTTAAGTTTGCTTCGACGTACATTGAAATACACATGATAAAATAAGCTAAGATCATTGAGTACAGAAGCTAAGATCATTGAGTACAGATACTAAAATCATTGAGTAGAGAAGCTAATATCATTGAGTAGAGAAGCTAATATCATTGAGTATATAAGCTAAAATCATTCAGTAGAGAAGCTAATATAATTGAGTACATAAGCTAACATCATTGAGTACAGATACCAAAATCATTGAGTAGAGAAGCTAATATCATTGAGTATAGAACCAAGCTAAAATCATTGAGTACCGAAACTAAACTCATTGAGTCGATATAAACTGCCAAAAATCAGTTAATATATAAAAATACTTCGAAACATACCTTGTGAGTCGTATTCTTCAGAAATATCCCGCAAACATTTAGGAACGTCTCAGCGCATTCTAAAGCCGCCACCGCCACTTCGTCATTTGACTTGTCAGACCTAAAAGAAACACATTTCCACACTTACTGTAAAAATCTATTGAATAAATTGATAATAGTCGACAAATTTTGAAGAAAGACTGCTCGTAATTCTTGATTGAACTTTAACTTATTAAATTGGAATCTATATATTAATACGTGAAGATAACTTTGTTTCCCTTTTTAAGCTTATTGCGCGCACTGAGTAGTGTGAGATTTGGAATAGTTAAAGTGTCTATGGAGGATTGCATAAAGTTTTTTTTTTATATAATAAAATATGTTACAAATACATAAAATATTTATTGTTTACGTTCATACCAATATCAAACACATAATTTCATTGACTTTGTTCATTTATCTGTGTTTGCAATTGAAAGTGAAATACAGCTTGCTTAATATACTTGTTTTTTATGTACGACATTAATTGAAAACACGGGTAGGGCTAATGGCTAGTATTGTTGCAAAACAGTTGTTTTTTAAATTAGTGACTATAGAACATTTTTAATTTTCGAACAAACATAATACCAAGTACTAGAAAATATCAATGAAACAAATAATATGCAGCCTGTATAAAATAGGTAAACAAATCATACTCATTAATTATGTAAGTAGACTGAATAAGCGGCATCGTCGCAAAGACGCCGCCGATTTAATGGATGTGTGCTTTAACCGATTCATTGCGGATGGCACGGCAGCCGTGTCATCATTTTCTTTTGCGTGTGGCGTTAGGCACGTGAGCCGTGCCATTTTGAAATCGATGGTAATTCCTTCAAATTAAGTTTTAGGGAGATCTACCCCAGAACAAAACTTTTTTATTATTAACGTTAATCAAGCTTGTAGCATTCGTTTCTGGATATTGTATTGTTTTTTAAAAAATAGGGGTCACCAACCTTTTTGAAAATTTTAATGATGAGGATTTTTGTATAATAATATAATTGAAATAAATAATATTAAAAAATTGCTTATTTTTATATCAGAAATGTGAACGATTTGAGAGAACATTTTTTTAACATTTTAGGAGAATCTTAGCGCAAAAGACAATTACCGCTACCGAAATAGGATGTCAGAAACTAATCAGAATATTGGAATATCGGAACCAGTGGTATATTGTCGCCACATGATGTACACGTCCAAAGTCCTTTGGGCTATTTCGTTTTATTTTTGAATGCCCAATTCATGAATTTAATATTGGATTGTACAAATAAGTACGGCAACAGACTGAAAGCAGCAGCGACTACTTCTCGAGCTCGATTTAGACAATGGACCGATGTAAGTGTCACCGAATTTAAAACATTTCTAGGCATACTGTTGCTGATGGGAACAATAAAACTCAATAGAATGGTAGATTATTGGTCCACTCATTATCTGTTCCGCTTAAGTCCACATAGTATATTTATGTCGAGGGACAGGTTTTTTTTAATTTTAAGAGCCTTAAATGTTCAGAATAATGAAAGACCAGAGAGTATATTTAAAATTAAATCTTTAATTGATTTATTCAACGACACGGTTAATTCAGTATATTATCCATTAAGAGAGCTAACAATCGATGAGTCTCTTATTCTGTGGAAAGGAAGACTTTTCTTCCGTCAATACAATAAAGGAAAAACACATAAATACGGAATTAAATTATACATTTTAGCCGATGCCAACGGAATTATTTTAAATATTCACGTGTACGCAGGCTCCCAGGATGTGCAAGTCGGCGGTAGAAATCATATTAAAAAAGTGGTTCATTTGCTTATGCAAAAGTATATTGAAAAAGGCCATTCCTTGTATGTAGATAATTTTTATACCAGCGTGGGTTTAACTGAGGAGCTATTATGTAAACACACATACGTTGGCCAAAACTAACTGGCCAAAATATTTACATCCATGTATATCCAATACAGCGTCATGTTCCAAACATGACGCTCATCATCCTTAGTTTTTTCTATGCACTTTGAACTGTCCACCATATTATTTTCTAAACACGTTGATCTGTCCACCATCTGTTTTTTTATGCACGTTGAAGTATCCTCATGTATAGATTTCAAGTGTTCTGAGTTTTCCCAGTGTTGTGAATATGTTTGCGAATTTTGCTCTAATATTTGGTCATCGTCGTCGCGTTGAGTTTCAATTTCTGTCTCGGGAATATATTTTCTTTTACGCCGTAATTCTTAAACAATAAATAGGCAATAATTTACTTTAAAATACTTGAAATTTCTTATCAGGAAAACCAAAACAATAATTTTAGAACTAATGTAAGTAGAAAAGGTTTATCACACCTGTATTAAAAAAGCCACTTACCATCCATTTCCAAAAATACACTTATTTTTACACTTTTTATCACTTGAAACTACGTTCCTGACCGTTCACGTTAGATTTCGAATGTAAACTAAAAGTTTAACGCTTAGAACCACGTAAAAATGGTAAAAAACACTGTTTTCTTTTCCGCATGGCTGAAGACACAGGAGCCATGTCATTTAATCGTATGGCGCTTGGCACGGCAGCCGTGTCACGGTAATTTTGTTCAACGCTACAGTTAGAAGTTTGCAAAATTAGACATCGCAACGAATCGGTTAAATTAATGTCGTACATTACAGGTTGTATACCTGTTGCAAAAAGGAAAATTTGGTAGCAACAATTTTGATTGACTTACTCTTGCCAAATATACTGAATTCAACCATTGTGCGGGCTTAAATAAATAAACATTGCTGCATATTTCACACTGCGCTATTTAGCCCCAAACTAAGCAGAACTTGTTCTATGGAAACCGGATAACTGATAGAATACTTATACAGGGTGTATAAGTAATATACTGACGATATTCAAGTGACGTGATATTATCAAATTTTAAAGAAAATTTACGAAGTTTAGGTGATTAATTGGATATAAAACTTACTGCCTACTCTTGCAATCGACATCCAAAAATAAAAGCCGATTTGATATCTCTTTCGGAAATGGCTGCGGGTTTTGGATTAAAAAGGGACAACAAGAGATATCTCGAGACGTCACCAATACAGTATCTGTGGTTAGATGACAAGCATTATGCCATAGCACAACATAAGTTTAATAAAGTGTTTGTTTTTACATGCCAAAATAAATTTCACATTTCTATGGTAAACATTCCACAAATTTATTTATTATGCTCATCAAAATAACCCCTTTCATTTTTGTGCGTATATTAACAAACATCCTATATACTTAATTTTATTAATACATACTTATAATATATAGAAAAACATCCAGACCCGAGACAAATATCTGTAGACTGTAACATTTATTCCACGGCGGGAATTGAACCCGTTACCTCCTGGGTTTCAGCCGGCTATTCGCCTACTGCACCACGAAGGTCGTCATCAATTTGTAGAGTTTAAATAAGTGAAGTGCTACTTACAAATGAATTTTGTTCTTCTCTCCAGGCATGTGCAATGCGATGTTACTCTCTTTCAGCATTGTGTTGGCGACCCGCTTCCGCGCCTTCTTGCTGAGATTTTTCATTGGTTGTGCGTTCACCTACAAACATAAGATATCTTTTTAGTTTAAATTTCATTGATAGGTCGTAACTCCGTCAAATGACCTTTTTAGTTTAAATTTTATTGACAGGTCGTGACTCTGTCAAATGACCTTTTTAGTTTAAATTTCATTGAATAGTCGTAACTCCGTCAAATGACCTTTTTAGTTTGAATTTCATTGATGGGTCGTGACTCCGTGAAATGACCTTTTTAGTTTAAATTTCATTGATAGGTCGTGACTCCGTCAAATGACCTTTTTAGTTTAAATTTAATTGATAGGTCGTAACTCCGCCAAATGACCTATTTAGTTTAAATTTTATTGACAGGTCGTGACTCTGTCAAATGACCTTTTTAGTTTAAATTTCATTGAATAGTCGTAACTCCGTCAAATGACCTTTTTAGTTTGAATTTCATTGATGGGTCGTGACTCCGTGAAATTACCTTTTTAGTTTAAATTTCATTGATAGGTCGTGACTCCGTCAAATGACCTTTTTAGTTTAAATTTCATTGATAGGTCGTAACTCCGCCAAATGACCTTTTTAGTTTAAATTTTATTGATAAGTCGTGACTCCGTGAAATTACCTTTTTAGTTTAAATTTCATCAATAGGTCGTGACTCCGTCAAATGACCTTTTTAGTTTAAATTTCATTGATAGGTCGTGACTCCGTCAAATTACATTTTTGGTTAAAATATCATTGATAGGTCGTTAGGCTGCCTATTAGGATTGCATGAATAGAATTTCATGCAATCCTATTGGTTAATATTTCCTCGTTTCTCCGCTCCGCCGCCTATCTCCGCGTCAATGGACAGGCAGCCTAACTCCGTCAAATGACTTTTTTAGTTTAAATTTCATTGATAGGTCGTGACTCCGTCAAATGACTTTTTTAGTTTAAATTTCATCGATAGGTCGTGACTCCGTCAAATTACCTTTTTAGTTTAAATTTTATTGATAGGTCCTAACTCCATTAAATGACCTTTTTAGTTTGAGTTTCATTGATTGGTCGTGACTCCGTGAAATGACCTTTTTAGTTTAAATTTCATTGATAGGTCGTGACTCCGTCAAATGACCTTTTTAGTTTAAATTTCATTGATAGGTCGTGACTCGGTCAAATTACCTTTTTTCTGGTGATTTAATGTATAGGCTGTTTTTTAGGCGGGGTTAACAAAACAGATTTTAAAAACGTACTAGGGATTACTGAAATTGATTATCATGCCAAATTTCAGCTTTATAATAGTCTATTAATAAAACAGCTGTAACTGGTCGTACAGACTTACAGACAGACAGATATGGTGAACTCTAAAACTATCCTAAACTTGTTACCACAAAAAAGATAAACGGGTGTAAAAAATTGCTTACAATTTTTGTGTAGGATTTTTTTAAACACGCGCTTATCAGTGTTTTTTTTGGTAAGACCATTAACCCCCACCCCGCGTGGAAGGCCCAGGCGAAGGTGGCGGGATGAGCTTGTTTTTTATTGAAATAAAAAACTAGGGAATTAAAATCTCCCCAGTTGGCAACCCTTTTCGTTTATGTTTTACGGGGAATCCCTCGACTGTATTGTATGTCATTTCTAGTTTGTATTCGTTGTCATGGTTACTTGGGTATTACGTAACGTTTAGGAAGGGGGAGGGGAGTACAGAAAAACGTCACGGCGCGTTGGAGGGGTCGGGTCAAAAATCTTAAAAAATTGCGTTACGTAATACCTGAACGCGCCCTTAAGGCTTGGCCCTTACTCGCGAACAACAGAGTCGAGGGCGAGGTAAAGAGGGGGGGGGGGGCCTTCGCCCTGCAGTGGGACACAACAGGCCTTTAATAATAATAAGACCCTAAAAATTTGTCTTTTTTGTTGCCACCTTTTTTAGTAATGATCGTTACCGAAAGCTGCATGATTTGTTTAGCCGGTGTGACGTCACCGATGATATGTGCTGCCAGGTCGTCGTGCCAGGCGAGCGCGCGCGCGGCCTCGCAGCGGTGCGTGTGGAGGCTGTCCAGCCAGCAGCTCAGACTGTTATACGCGGTGATGCGCACTTTACTGCAAATTAACATACAGATTACCATATTAATCAAAATTAATCACACTATTATTATAAATGCGAAAGTATGGATGTCTGTTTATTTATTTGTTTGTTACTCAATCACGTCGTAACGGCTGAACCGATTTTAATGAAATTTTGAATGTACGTAGATTATAACCTGGATGTGTTACATAGACTACTTTTGAACCCATAAATCCGGTCCCATGGGATAAAAAATGGGGTATCAAGTTGCAACAGCGAGTTTAGTGTTATTTCTAGGTTACCTACACATTTAGTAGTGTAACGCGTACGAAGTCGCGGGCAACAGCTAGTCAAATAATATAATTTTCATCAGTCATTGTATAGATCTTCGTTTGACTACAATCTCACCTGATGGTAAGCGATGATGTGGTCTAAGATGAAGCAAGAAGATCTAGAAGAAACCTATTTCATTGTAGACTCATATCATGTAAAAATGTAATTTATTAAAATGAGGTCTACAATTTCTACTTTGCAGCTTCTTTAGAGTAAACGTTGTATTTCCTTTCGATATATATTTTTGAAGTATATAGAATAGAATAGAATAGAATAATTCTTTATTGTACACCAGGAATACTTAAAAAACAAATTTAAGCTACTTAAATAAAGTACAATGGGCGGCCTTATCGCTGAAAGCGATTTCTTCCAGGCAACCTTTGGATGGAAAGTAAATAACGGAGCAGTAATGGGCAGCGGTGCACAGAGTATATTTACAAATGAATGAAATAATCTATATAAAATTATCTATAAAATTATATATGTATTATATATTTATTTATATATGTTGGTATATTTTAGGTTTATATTTATTTTTTATCCTACTTAAATAGGTATTTATTGTAACACCGCTTCCTCTCACGTTTTTCCAATCCAGTCTATCCAAAAGTTGCCTGGAAGAGATCGCTTTAAGCGACAAGGCCGCCCATCGTACGTATTAATCTAAGTTTTCTAGGTTATTGTAATTTGGTGTAACAATATAGAATTATCTATTCTATCATGTAGACTCGATAAAGGCTCCGTAATCGCGATTTATGGCCCTACGGCCCGTAAGTAAATTTGAAAATAGAATGAGGCTCATTGCATTTATTATATGCTAAATTAAATACAATCTCCATGACAAACACCTATTTCTATTTACATTTCTTTGGTCACAGCAGAGTTGTTTTAAATGGCATCGAGTAGTAATTTTTAAGTAGTCTATCGTCCAGCAAAGTAGTTTCAAATGTTATTGAGTAGTATTTTTAAGTAGTCTTTCGTCACAGCAGAATTGTTTGCTTTTCATACCTGGTTTCTTCACTGGGATTTTCAGAACTCCACTTCAATGTTTGCATCACGAATCTGAAGACCAGCGCTGAGAATGGAATGAGGTTGGATCCCAAGCTGAAAATAAAAGTCATTTCTGTTTAATTGAAACTGTTTTAATTGATTAATTGAAAATACATAAAAATAGTACAAAGTCGAACTTAATGCTGAAGAGCATTCTTTTCCAGATCACCTTTGATTGCGGATAAAGATTTGTGGGTAATGCACAGAAAAAACGTTAATTTATGCAATTGTACCTACTGTTCTTTATAATTGTTTTATGTTTCATTTTATGTGTACCAAATAAATGGTTATTCTATTCAATTTCTTCTCATTTTACTCGAGATAAAGACTACATCAAAAAGTTTCTAATTCGATGATGTCTAAGTTCATTCTATGGGAATGTTTGCTAAGTGTGAACCATCGTGATATAGTGAGAAAAACCAGTAATGTCATATGTCATACCTCCCAATCCCCCCTCCTCCATCAAATTAATAGGGGCGAGGTGTATAAATTGTTACGTTAACATTTTATGCAAACATCAACCTTCTATTATTTTTTTAACATGCATATTAATATCGTTTCATGGATATTTGTGTGGTTTTATTCTCTTGATTATAGTGAGTAGGCGGCACTTAAAGACATTATAGGGTGATAGTTTTCTGGTATATTTACCATGCGACAAGCGCGTCCAAAGTCCTCAGCGCCTGTATCTTGATAGTAGTGACATTGGTTGAGTCTTCGCTGCCCGGTGCGCTCAGAGCTTGTAGTATTACCTCCAATATCAACTGCGGCTGGATCGGTTTAGCTACCGGGTACATTTCACTGAAAACATTACAAAACGTAAGTTTGTACAAGCCCATCTGTCGAATGACTCTGGCATCACAAATCCTGCTATATTATTGGGTAATGAGAAGCACTCCCCAGTGTCTGAAGACCCGTTTATTTAGCCAATGTGTTCTGCACACCATGACTTACGGTGCCGTGATATAAGACGCTCACGGAGGAGGCTGTGTACAGGTTAAGAGTTGCACAGAGAGCCATGGAGCGTACCATACTCGGCATCAAACTCTTAGATCAAGTGCCAAACTTCGAGATCCGTAGACGAACAAAGGTCCATGACGTTGGGAAACGAGTTATGGAACTCCAATGGTCTTGGGCGGGACACTTGGCAAGACGTGGTGATTACAAGTGGAGGAATGGCTGCAGAAGGGTACATCCGGCAGCGAGATGGGTGGTCGACATTGTTGAAGTCGCGGGCCCTCAATGGATGAGACTAGCGCAGGATCGTGGCGGATGCCACAAACTTGGGGAGGCCTATACCCAGCAGTGGGTAAAGTTAGACTGTGGATCACGATGTTGATGATGAAATCTGGTGTTACAATTTTATAGGGAGCGCTTATGAACTCAAGACTCCATAATCCCCATGATGATAATGTTATAGTTAGATCTCTTAGATCAGATATGGATTTCTTAGATTTAAAATCAGGCACCATAACTATACAAAAATATACTGGCGTGATGTTAACAAACTAGAATTAATTATAAATTTGGTTTTTATGTACTAATAATCAAAATATTCTAATATCTTATGGTTTATCCTTACATGCGTACATGCTCGACGTTTTTGCGTCCAATCGAACGTAATGATCAATAAAAAATTCGTTAATGTTTGAAGTCAAACCGAAATGCGAACAAAACGTCAAGCACGATTTTACTTGCTCATCGAGCATGAACGTACGTATAGCGGTACCATTAGATCTAAGTTAATTGTCTACTTACATGAGCATAGCTTGAATAAAGACCAGTACATTCCTGAGCCTCGTACATAGGACTGTAGTCTTGTCTTGGTTACCAGCTACGCTGGCAATCTCATTCAAAGCCTCTTGCAGTGATGTACAGGATGATACATGGCTGGTGTTTTTCTAGAAGATATCAATACTAATTTATAAATTCAACATGATCACAAAAAAATTGTTGAATTGATTTAAAAAACACGTATCCGAAGGAGAAAGCTGACAGTCGGGATACAGATTTTTCTCATCTTCACCTTAACAAGCAACAAAGAAAACTTAAACTTGTCTACCGTTCTGTTTGTTACGGTTTCACGACTAAACAGCTGGACCGATTTTGATGAAATTTGGTATATAGATAGATTATGACCGGGATCAAGACAGGCTTCTTAAATATAACAATATTGTTTTGGTACAAAAACACAGTTGTCAAAAACAAAAAAGAAAGTTATAGCTGCAAAAAGTTAGAAAAACCTGTATGCTCTGTGTGTCTTTTTACCAGACTGCAAAAGGAGGGTAATGTTATTATTGACAAACCTCGCGTGCGAAACCGCGGGCGGAAGCTTGTAGTAAATAAATAAATATCATCCAACAGTCCCATGATATAGTCTTGAGATCCATGTGGAATTCTCTGTGTAGTCCAGTGGACTAACTTTTTTTCTGTGGCATCGTAGCTCCCCAACAGATGGACTGATTCGGACACATTTTTTTTAAATAGAAAGCTAGTTGAACTGGGGTGATTTTTACCTATGTCAATTATTAACCCCCCCCCCAGCACAATAAGCGGGGGTCAGGAGTTTTGTAAATTTTGAAAAAAATAACTTGTTTAATACAACACTTACTTGATTCTTCTGTTTGCCATAAATACCACTATGCTTAGCAAATAAGGCATCGGTTAGTTTATGGGCAGCGTCACAGAGAGTTATCATCTGATCGCGCCAGCATGATTTAGCAGTAGCCGTCTTCTCTTGGGAGGGTCTTACCTGGAAATAATAGAGTAAGTTAAGTTGTATCAGCTAATGTCATGGCAAATCCTACACCCGCATTCCAAAAAAAATGTTTATATTTCTTTTTTATAAGCTCTTTCAAAGCTAGCTTAACTTAGGTACTTTATTAACATGGTTTGATTTCTATACAAATGATCAGTGGTGATTCACTAGATAACTGAACAGCAGAAATATCTAATCACATCCGTATCGAATTAGCTAGGATTGAATGTAGTCGAAAAATCAATAAAATTATAACAATAAACACACTTTCATTCATAAAAGACATAATAATTCGAAAAAAAAAAACATTTTTTATGACATTTCAAAGAAGTGAAAATGATGAATACAATATCTATGAATGAAAGTGTGCAATTTTATTGATTTGTGGACAATAATAGTGCAATAATAAGTCATAACTAATTCGATACGCATAATATATGTTTAGACATTTCTGCTGTTCAGTTATCTAGAGAATCGCCACTGAAAGTTTGCATAGGAATCGAAACACCTTATGTAGAAATACGTAATCACGTAAAAAGCACAATTTCGTAGACAGAATTCTTTATATGTTTATTACTTACTTGCTGCACGGCATGTAGACATTTAGCTGCCTCTATGACATTGTAATAATTGTTTGAAGTCAAGAAATGTGTCAGGTATGATTCTATTGTGGACCGATGTGTTCCACAGAACTTTGGAAATCTGGAAAAGTAAAGAAGGAATATAGTTTATTTCTTCATGTCATTTTATCACAGTGGACATTCTAAGTTCTTTACTCTGTATGTAAGCCATGAGGATATTTCACTATGACTTTTTCTCTATTTTGTGATAAATACGACATAATTTGGCCACATTGCAACCACAAATACCGATAATATCGAGAAGTTCATTGTGTCAGGCAAAGAAGAGCGCAAAAGGCTAATACGATGCAGCCTTCAAGCATTGTTTAACTTTAGAATCTTTCTGCCCAACAGTCGCCAGCTCGAGCTTGTGCCCTGCCCGCTGCCACAAGCTTGCTAAGCATTTGTGCTATATCAGTGACTTTGCTTTGTGCTTTGTCTACGAATCTGCTCATTTCTGATTTCTGAAGGATGAAGGAGACATGATCCTCCACAATAAGGAACTGACTGAGGAAGAGGAGAATGACATAGTTATCTAAAATTTTACCCATAACAACATTACTCAGCATCACATTCTACTGTCACATGCAATTTTAACGGTTTAGTACCATATCTAAAGAATGTTTACAACTGTGACAGTATGCTGTTGTCAAACAAAATAACTTGAATGTGACATAAGTACCCATGACTGCATATGAAAACTAATATAGCGGTTGACATGGTTGCCTAATCCAATTTAGTAATTGTGTAGGTACTAATAGGTATCAGAGAGGAAGATTATTATTCTACAAATTGGATTAATACATCATTGTACCTACAGCTTATTAACAAGTTCAAGCATGGAACATGCTCCATTTTCCTAGATTTGTGAACAGAAACCTAGAGGCACAGATTAGTTTAAGTATTATGTATTTATCTATCTAGTAGCTGACCCTGCGAACATCGTACCGCCTTAGAATCAATAAATTTTGTGTTGCTAAGCTGAGATAGAGGTGGGTGGTAGAAGGCTGAAAATTTAGGGTTGTATGTATTTTTAATGCCAAATCATAAAAAAATACAATTAAAATGTCTAAAAAATAAAAAAAATGTTAAGGGGTGGACCACCCTTAACATTTAGGGGTATGAAAAATAGATGTTGACCGATTCTCAGACCTACCTGATATGCACTCAAAATTTCATAAAAATCAGTCAAGCCATTTTGGAGGAGTTTGGCAACAAACACTGACATGAGAATTTTATATATTAGAAGATAGATTCAGCCCACATCCATCCACTGCTTGTAGGCGTACATTATCTTGCCACTCTTCGGTTCGGTGCTGTATTATAATTTATAATAATTGATGCGGAAGGTGTGCCAGATGAGCCAAGAGGTTACGTACCGGTTTATAATATTTTCTAATGCGCGAAGCCATCGGTTACAATCTACGTCCTTGTATTTCAATAAGTTCTGGAAAAAAGCCGCCAATGCCTCCTTCACAGCCTCGCTATCGTTCGCATCCACGTCGCGAACCTTGTTCAAAATTTGGCCTGAAAACATAAAATTAATAATTAATATTACAATTAGGAAATAAATTAATATGAATTGATTTTAATTAGATATAATACTCACTCATTGTTCCGTTTTGGCACAGTATTTACCAATATTTATCGATACTTTCATTTATTTTATTCGCCCTTATTAAACAGTAAATAAACCCACGAGTTGGATCGATTTTGAAAAGCTTTATTTTGACAGTGACGTTAGGTGACGTACCTTCCGTACATTCTCTGAGCGTATATATTATTTTGTCTATGATATTAGTGATGTATTGGTTGTTACTAAAATATGCATGTTATTCTACTGCAAGCTACCAGAAGTGACTGATGAAAAAAACGAGCCTTACAGTAGTCGCATATGATGTGTAACATCTGACCACCGCGCGCGCTCATTGGTCAAATCAAATAGTGCGCGCTTCCCTGGTTTCCTGTTACACATTTCCGTCCCTTTTGCCAAAATCAAAAATTTGGAGTAAAGATGTTACACATCAAAAATTGCCTTACTCCGTTCCACAGACCACTTAGATCTACTACTCCGTTCCTCCGTTCCGTTGATCCATCGCTGATAAATAGTGTAGTGGCAGGCTTAGATATTTGTGTTCTGTGAGGCAGGAGACAGGAGTGTGTTTGAGTGAGTGAGGAGGGAGGGATCTGTTTTCCATACATCTCATTTAGTCTGTGCTAGTTTCTCTCACCACTACTCCCTCCCTCTCGCTCGTTCGACGGTGTCGTTCGTTCAATCAATCAATTTATTTGATTGAGTGAGAAGCAAGGTTGGTGTGTGCTTCTCTGCGCGAGAATTTTATATATTTATTTTTTGCGTTTTTGTGTGAAAATAGTAAACAGTAATCTAATTTACGTTGACGCAGGTACTAGGTTACCTGTGTAATTGAACTCAAGCTAAAACACTACATACAATGGCTACTTTGGACGACAAGATTTTGGGTGAAAAGCTGCAAAACTATTGCAGCAGTAGCGAAGACGAAGACGGAGGTGATTCTGACGACGATAGAAGCGGAGACGAAGAGGGAAATCCTATTAGAAGTGAGGCTAAAACATCTCAGCTCCCTCCGGCTCCTGTCAATAAATGGAATGGTACAGCGAACAACACTGGACCAAAAGGAGTGCTCGAAGATTGGCGCCGATTCAAGCAGCTAGAAGCCGAAAACCGAGCTGAATTGGAAAAAGAACGTATCGCTTTGGCCGAGAAGCTCACTCTTACCGTCAAACCTGACTGCGAAGCAGAGGAAGACAAGAAAATCGAAGAAATCGAAGACGAACTGAATGAGCTAATGGACGAGGATTTTCTAATGCAATACCAGAAACAGCGCATGCAGGAGCTGATATCCCAGTTACAAAAGCCCCCAAAATTCGGTGCAGTCACAACTTTGAATACAAAAGATGAATTTCTGGATGCTATTGATAAAGAAGATCCAAAAGTTACTGTGATTATACATATCTACAACAAGAAGTCTCGAGCTTGTGAAACTATGAATGGCTGTTTGGATATCTTAGCAGCAGATTACCGAGACCTCAAATTCTGCCAGATAGCGGCAGAAATAACCGGTATGAGCCGGCTGTTCAGATCGGAAGGTGTGCCAGCTATATTGGTATACAAAGCAGGTCAAATTGTTGGCAATTTTGTCCAATTGGCCACTGAGTTGGGGAATGATTTCTTTGCAACAGATGTTGAGCGTTTCCTGATAGAGTATGGTGTATTACCTGAGAAGTAATATGTGTGTAGCAAGACTAATATTCAACTTAAAATCATGTATGAGGCTAATTTAAAGGCTCCGCCTTGAGTTTCCTGAGATATGTAAGCTTAAATTGGTCGGTAACTAACCAATTTTATGCTTGCCTAACTTCAATGGAGATAATTTGTGTATGCTTGGGCAATGTATGTATTTGTGAATACTGTAGATGCCTTACTATGTACTAAAGTTTTCAAATGTAATTTTTATCAAAAACAGAATGTGATCTTTCACCCTTTTTAAATAATTGTCACTGCCCATAACTTTTATACTTAATCAAATTACCATTTCATGCTTTTTAAATCAGATTTTTATGTATTATGTTGGTTTTTTCATTAGAATTTAATTTAGTAATAAGTTTTAACAACTTTGGGACCTGTGTTCTAGTTAAGTTCTTAGTTTCGTCTATGTTAGCAAGTCTACTACTTAATTTTAAGTAAAGTTTTAGCAATAAATATTTTTGTATTTTTATGTATCTAACATAACTTCATAATACAATTTGTGAGGGTACCTGTGTCAAAAGCATTTACTTGCTTGCGTCTAATATTGATTTGTTTTGAGAAATATTTATTGTATGTACTACAATTCAATGTCGCAATCAATAAAGTAATATTACAAGTACTGCTAAGGTATTATTTTCAATTTTCCTGCTAATAATAGTCGATAACATCGGTCATCCATCATTTTAGCCTGTCTGCACTCACAGCTGCATCCTTTTTTATTACGCCGCGAATTTTTCTCCAATCCCCGCGAGTCTCGTCGATTATTCCCAAAATCCCCACCTCATTGACATTAACGTTCACTGTATCTATTTCTTTGAAAATATATAAATAAATAAATATTGCTGGACATTTCACACAGCGCTATCTAGCCCCAAACTAAGCAGAGCTTGTACTATGGGAACCAGATAACTGATATTATTATTTATTTTTTTATTATTTTTAACCTGTGTTGTCCCACTGCAGGGCAAAGGCCTCCCTTCCCTCTTTCCAGTTTTTTCTGTCCTTTGCTGTAGTGGACCAGTCTGGTAAATGCACATCTAAGTCGTCACGCCATCTCCGTGGTGGTCTGCCGCGTGGGCGTGTTGCGTTAGGAACCCAATCAGTTGTGATCTTTGCCCATAGATCTTCGGGCATGCGGCAGACGTGGCCGGCCCAATCCCACTTGAGCTGCGCTGATTTTTTTGTGACATCCATTATCTTTGTTTGCGAACGTAGTACGGAGTTCCGTATTCGGTCTGATATCCGGACACCTAAAATACTGCGCTCCATAGCCCGCTGACATACCTCGAGTTTGGACCTTTGTTGAACAGTCAAAGACCAAGTCTGTGCACCATAGGTGAGGATGGGGAGAACGCACATGTCCATGAGTTTGCGTTTAAGGCAGAGTGGTAGTTCGCCTTTCATTAATTGTTTCATCGACCAGTATCTTCTCCAGGCATTTTCAATGCGTCGAGCAACTTCTTTTTCTTGTCGCGCCTGGAAGGAGACAATCTGGCCAAGATACACATACTCATGGACATATTCGATCTCGACCCCCTCGATGTGCAGCCGTTGTCGTGTGCTGTTGGTCATAAGCTTAGTCTTCGACATATTCATCGCAAGTCCAACCTCGAGGCTGGCTTGGTTCAGATCGTTCAGCATGCAGCCTAGTTCTGTGGCTGAGGAGGAAAACAGAACGATGTCATCGGCGAAACGGAGATTTGTTAACCGCCGTTCTCCTAAGATGATCCCCTTGTCAGCCCAGCTCGGTGTCAAGGTCTTAAAGACTTCCTCCAAAGTTGCTGTAAAAAGTTTCGGGGAAAGCGGATCTCCTTGCTTAACACCCTTTTCAATAGAGAAGGAAGGACCAGTGGAAGAAAGTTTAATCGCTGCTGTACTATGACTATAAATATTTCGAAGTAGTTTTATATACGTTGGTTCTATATTCTGATTGGTAAGGGATTCGAAAAGGGAATGGTGTTTAATACTATCAAAGGCTTTTGAAAAGTCAATAAACGCCAAATAGATAGGTAGATTAAATTCGGAATGTTTTTCTATTTGTTGGTTCAGAGAGTGGAGATGATCAGTGGTAGAAAGGCCGCGTCGAAAACCAGCTTGTTCGGGCGGCTGGTGCAAATCAAGTTGGCCAGATATGCGGTATTCTATTACTTTAATAAATGTTTTGTATAGATGTGATATGAGGCTAATGGGTCTGTAATTAGAAATGTTGGACTTATCTCCCTTCTTATGAAGAAGGATGATGTTTGAATGACAGAACGATTTTGGGAAGTTTCCAGATTGCAGTATTGAGTTAAAAAAGTTGGTAATATGAGGGAGCAGCGCAGGTTCTCCTATTTTCAGGGCTTCGGTGGTAATACCATCCTCACCAGGACTTTTGCTATATTTCATGCTACTTAGAGCGCGATGAACTTCCAAGCCCGTTATTGGCGCTATGTTTTCCGAGCAAGAGTATACCGTATTGTTTACTGTAGAGGAACCTGTAGATGGGTCGGAATAAAGGGAACTATAAAAGTCGGTACAAATATCTATGATTTTATTTCTCTCGCCATGCATTATACCATTTTTGTCTCTAAGTTTCGTTATTGATTGTTTTCCTTTTTCCGTGCCTTGCTTTGCTACTTTCAACGATTCATTTTTTTCTAAAGCTGTTTTTACTAGATTTGTATTAAAATTTCTAATGTCAGTACGTATTAATCTTTTAACATATTTATCTATATCTCTATATTCAGCAGTATTAAATTTAAGCGAAAGCCTTTTTTCTATCAGGTCTTTTGTGTGATTACCACTTAATTTTTCAAGTTTTGTCTTATTTGGTTTTACTTTGCAACTGGCTTTCTTTATACTGTTTTTGATATTATTATATTGTATTTCTAGATTATCTGTGATTGTATCTAGAATTTTAAAACTATTTGTTAACTCTAAGTTAAATTGATCTTGGCATGACATAAGAGAAGTTTTACCTATTCTATTTATATTGTTTTTAATCATTTTCATTCTTTCAAGTTTTAGGTTGAATTTTGCTACAATGCGTAAGGGTCGGTGATCTGAACTAAAACGAATTTTATTTATTGTCTCTACATTTGTTAACATCTGCCTGTTAGAAGCAAGGCAAAAGTCTATTTCATTTTTTGTTATACCATCCCGAGAGAACCAAGTCCACCTACGTTGAGGTTTTTTATAGAAAAAGGAGTTGCTAATACTAAGACTCTGTCCAAAGGCAAAGTTAAGAAGCTGTTTACCGCGATTGTTCCTTTCTCCCAACCCAAAAGGCCCAATTACGATCGGGTTGTCTTGCGGTTCTCCTTTTCCTAACTTGGCATTAAAATCGCCCATCACAATCGTCCAAGTACCTCGATGTTCATCGCATGCCTTATTTAGCAAGTCATAGAACTCTTCGAGTTCATCATCTGGGCGTTTTGAATGGGGTGCATAGACTTGGATGATTGTTAGGATTTTCTTTTCTGTGATTTTAAATTTGAGTAGTGCTATTCTATCAGAGTAAGAAATAAACTCTATTATATTTTGTTTCCATCGTTTAGAAACTAGGAAGCCTACGCCGTACTGACTTCCACTTCCGTTGTAGTAAAAAATGTTCTTACTACGTTCAAGTGTATCTTCGCCATCTCTTCTTACTTCGGCTAATCCAACTACATCCCAATTTATGAACTCTAAAGCATTTTCCAGTTCAATTAGTTTTTCTTCAGTTCTTAGTGTACATACATTGTATGTTAGAATATTTAATTTATTGGAGTCCGTATTGCGTGCGATAGTTGTCTGACAGTTTAAGGCTCTCGCCCGGAGATTCAACTTGCCCCTGACCCTGGGGGCTCTTGGCCTACTGTCATGAGCCTCACCCCCAGTGTCGCCGGGCACTTGGGGACAGTTTCTTGTGTTGTGCATCATGATAGGAAGGGGTTTGGACCGTTATCCACCACGCTGGTCCAATCGCGGGTTGGTGGATGAAGCGCCAGAGCCTCGTTTGCTAGTCGGCAGGGTATACCACGAGCCGGTGAGGTTGGCTTGGATTCCGTAAGATGTAGTATGGAACCCCTTATACCCCTATGGATAACTGATAGATTACTTATATAATTTTTTTTTGTAAATACCAACTTATAATATACAGTGTGTCCCTGGATAAAGTGCAACCCCGAAAGGGGGTGAAACTAGATCAAAAATTATCGACAAAAAAATAGAAAAAAAAAAAATTAAAAAAATTTAGTATATACTTTATTGATGAATTAAAATTTTTATTGCTCACTAATGACTCTATTTAATAAAAAAATGATTTCTTCCAAAGTAGTAGGTCTATTTTGTTAAAATAAAAACCATAATCATGTCAGATATGTGACGATGACGATAAAATAACAAATAACTCACAAACAAGTGGCTATCGTGACGTAAAGTTTAATTTTTGTATTAAAATTACATTTTTTAGGCTGTTTTTTTCCAATAAACTCCAAAAATCTTAAAATTAAGCCTATAATACTAGAAATTTTTATGACTTTTTATTATTGTCTATCATAATAGCTTTTAAATAAAATAAAAACCTACGTTCTAACATAAAAAATGTGCTGGCTAGGAGCATTTAAAGTTGACCACTGATTACGTCACCACTCAGGTAGAGACCCTTTTTTAACTTATATTGTTGTAGATTATGGTCGCTGGGCCTGTTCTATGAAAGATGAAGGGTGGGGATCGAAACAGGACTCACAACAAGGCACGCCAGTCGCTCCGATATTCTCGCCGCTGCTACCGCCTACCGTACCTTACTGCGCCTTCAAGTTTTTGTTACGTTGTTTTGCTTTTGTTTTGTTTTTGACTTTTTGTTACGTTTTTGACTGTACTTTGTTGTGTTGTGGAGATGCCGCGATTGACTGAGTTCTCTCCGCGAGAAATCGCTGACATCCATTATTATTATGGTATGTCACGTGGACACACAACAGTCGCTCGTTCTGCATACATAAATGCGTTTCCGAGCAGACTTATACCGTCAGCACGAAATTTCCAAGAAGTTCACCGAAAGTTATCCAACATCGGACTTGGATTAGCAAGAGATCGCCGTGAGCAACAAGCTACCATTATTGACCATTCCATAGAAGAGGCCGTTTTAAACGATTTGTTTGCTGATCCCACAACCAGCATTAGACGCTTAGCTTTGCGTCACGGTATATCAAAAACATCCGTATGGCGAATTTTGAAAAAGAAGGGATTGCATCCATACCATTATCAGCGAGTACAGCATTTGCATGAAAATGTAGACAATCGTGCAAGATGCGTAATGTCTACGTGGATTCAACAAAAAATTAGAAATAATCCACAATTCCTAAAAAAAATTTTATGGATGGATGAAGCGAAATTCACCTGGAATGGAATCACAAATTGCAGAAACTTACATGTATGGTCCGAGGAAAATCCACACCTAAAGAGGGCGTCTACTTTTCAAGTGCAATTTTCAGTTAATGTATGGGCAGCTCTAATAGACGACACGCTGATTGGGCCAGTTATTTTACCCGCAACATTAAATGCCGAAAGTTTTTTAAACTTATTAAGAGACGATCTGCCACTACTGCTGGAAGATGTTCCGCTGGCTACAAGGCAACAGATGTATTTGCAGATGGACGGATGCCCTGCGCACTACGGGCGCAATGTGCGAAGTTTTTTAAACGAAAACTACGCTAATAGGTGGATCGGCCGGGATGGACTAGTCGGGTGGCCGGCACGTTCACCTGACCTGACACCCCTAGACTATTTTCTGTGGGGTGTTATGAAACAAAGAGTCTACAGAACGACCGTAGACACCGAGGCAGAGTTACAAGATCAAATCATGCGATGTGCCGATGAGATAAGAAGTGACCCAGAGATGGTGCTTAGAGCCACACAACAAATCGCTCTTCGTGCGGCAATGTGCCTACAACAACAAGGAAGCCATTTTGAGCATTTAATGCATTAAACAAAACCCTTATTTCATACTTACATGTAATAAGTTAAATAAAAATGTTGTAACTAAAATTTGATTTTTAATACTACCTGAGCAGCAAAAAAAAACGTGTCTCTACCTGAGTGGTGACGTAATCAGTGGTCAACTTTAAAAGCTCCTAGCCAGCACATTTTTTATGTTAGAACGTAGGTTTTTTTTTATTTAAAAGCTATTATGATAGACAATAATAAAAAGTCATAAAAATTTCTAGTATTATAGGCTTAATTTTAAGATTTTTGGAGTTTATTGGAAAAAAACAGCCTAAAAAATGTAATTTTAATACAAAAATTAAACTTTAAGTCACGATAGCCACTCGTTTGTGAGTTATTTGTTATTTTATCGTCATCGTCACATATCTGACATGATTATGGTTTTTATTTTAACAAAATAGACCTACTACTTTGGAAGAAATAATATTTTTATTAAATAGAGTAATTAGTGAGTAATAAAAATTTTAATACATCAATAAAGTATATACGAATTTTTTTTTAATTTTTTTTTCTATTTTTTTGTCGATAATTTTTGATCTAGTTTCACCCCCTTTCGGGGTTGCACTTTATCCAGGGACACACTGTATATAGAAACAACCAGACCCGGAATAAATATCTGTAGATCATGCAAACATTTATTCCGTAGTGGGAATCGGACCCGCTACCTCCTGTTTCTCAGCCGACTATTCGTCCACTGCACACCACGGAGGTCGTCGGTATATTTCGTAGTAATCAATAACGTAACCTTTGTAGAAATAGAATAGAAACCGCAAGTTGGTTATAAAATTATACGTAGTTCTATAGTTTCCATTGTCAATTAAATTTGTGAAAGTTACTTTTACTAAAAGTGCGTTTTTAACAGTAAGTAATCAGAAAGATCTATGCTGTTTCTCATTCATTAAAATACAGTGCGCGTCGCATAACTCTGCGCTTGATTCCACCGCAGAGGTATTTAAAATAATACTTGCCTACCTACTAAATAATGATCATGACTTTATTTACATCAAATTTAACTTACATACTTATAGAAGATTTTATGTCGTACCTAGATGGAAGAATTAGACTCGCTTCGGAAAAAATAGGTAACATTCACGCTTATCATCCCCTCGAAGTCTTTACCTTACCTACCTAGTTCAAGTAATCATCTTCGCGACGCGTACTGGATTTATAATAAGTAGGTACACTGCAGGTGCTTGGCCCCAATTAGAACCGAGTCATTAATAAGATAACCATCGCTACGTAGTGTGTGAACAAACCTTTAATAATAGGTTTGAAAAAAATCTACGCGATCTTAAAAGTTCATTCTAAGATTTTATGTGAATTCTTTATGTACTGACCTACTTTGTTTAAATGCAAGTCAGTTTGGTTGGATACCTGCCTAGTTGTAGGAGATATACCTACTTATCCTAGTGCCTACCTACAAAAAAATCCACATTTGTTTGTAAATAATATCGTAGGTTTGTACGTTATAGTCGTCTTCAGAAATATTTATTAAATAAATAATGCTAAATATTTCACACAGCGTTATCTAGCCCCAAACTAAGAAAAGCTTGTAATATGGGAAGGTAACGGATGTTAATGTAGAATACTATATAAGACCCAAAACGTATATTTGTAGATCATGCTAACATTTGTCCCGCAGCGGAGATCGAACCCGCATCCTCCTGCGTCTATTGGTACGACCGGCTATTCATCCACTACTCTGACAAGATACAAGATGTACACATATACAATCATGACCTAAAAAATGATTTTATCGTCTTCAATGATTATTTATCATTGAATAGTCTTCAATATTATTATCGTTGATTATTCGTCTTCGATTTTATCGTTTTTATCGTCTCGTTATGATAATGTCTAATTTTGTAGGTCACTGGGCCGGCGGTTATTATTTCGTACCGGAAAAAAGTAGGTCATTTGATTTCAATTCGATTTGGGAAGAGTTCAAAAAAGCTTGATGAAAGCTAAGACCAACAAACCCGTTTAAGTGACCAAAAATACTCTAAAGCATTGAGAAAAAATAGATGATGTTGCAAGTATTCAGGCACAGATACAGAATGGAGCGTTAGGGGGCCTATGTATGCAAAGCGCCATCCGTCCACGCATAACTTTATACTGGGTGAACCAGATATATTTTTTTAATTCCGATACATTTTTAAATCTTCAAAAAAAACTCCTTGGTGGTCCCGTAAAGAATCATTGATGTAAAATATTTTTGTAGATAGGTACCTATCTACTTTCAGTTGAAGAAAAGAGGGAATAAAAAAAATTGCTTGCACCCAGTGTGTGTGGTATTGTTTGAAAGCTCTTTAAAATGGAGTTGAGGTTTCATTAACCACTTTTCATTTTAGGGTAACATTTTTTTTTTTAGTTTGATTCTAATGCCACTTCTAACTAGAGGGCTATTAGTAAAACAAATACTTAAGTAAATTTTAGAATTTATTCGTACATTCGAAAAAATTACTTTATGCTTACATAAACTATAAATTGTTCTTATAACTGCCCAGAACGAGAGGCTATAAGGTTCAGTACCTAACAACAGTTTGGTTGGAAAGTTTAGAATACGACGACTTGTAAAACTAAAATTTCTCCATACAAAACTCGTTCATCACAAAGACATACTTAACTTTTCAGACTAAATGTACCTATTAAGTGCAAAAATAAAAGATGGTAAATTTAAGGTTACGAAACTTAAACATTATGAGAGGATTTGGAATACAACAATACAGTTTTCGTTCATAACTTTGTAAGTTTCAAAACATCAATACATTTTTGTATGTTTGTGCTGCCTGACCATTATACCCTCTGTGATACAGCAGTTAGGCCACGAGGAAATTTTATTCCTCGTGGCCAAACTTTTCACTAAAAACGAAATATTTACCATTACATGCCAAGACTGTTTCAAGAGACAATTGAGATAACCAAAAACAGAAATTTCAATCGAGAAAATGGCCCAACTATCTGGAGCCTGGAATCCTGTGATGGAACTGAAGGAAATGTCTTATACCGTGAGTGTTGTGTTTCGGAATCGACAGTGATCCAGGATTTTGGTTTAGGAGGGACTTGACACAGCTGAGGGTAGGCTTTATCACTCTTAAATGGTAAAGATATGTATGAAAATTGTACCGTCAGTAGTAGATATACCTAGTAATTAGTATTAAGTAGGGGTGTCAGGAGTGGACCCAGATGATTTGGGGGGGGGGGCTTGAACCCCCTAGATCCGCTACTGAGAATCGAGTTATCATCGAGGATAAAACCGGTTGTAGTATATAAGTGAGTTAATTTGTAGTAAGAGACTGAGAAAGAGGTTATACAGATATATCTGCCTATAACCATCCACTCGCAAATATTAATTTTACCTGTGATCATGGTGCTTGCAACTGTGCTGAAATATTTGGACACTTAAAATCACTAATCACGGTAAATATCCCGTTTTAGTGAGAAAATGCCAATATTGTTCAAAAAAATTTACACTAAGAAACTTCTAAGGATAAAGCCTCGGATACAGTAGGGGACATTTTGTCCCGCAACATTACATCTACGTGCCGCTGCAACGTTGCAAAGTGTCCCACAATATTTTACGTGACGCGGGACATGTTGCTCCCGCTCCGAGAGCGAGCGCACGCGTCTCGCGTCAGTGTCGCGCCATTTGTTACAGAGTGTAGTCGTGTGCGCAACGTGCCCCTCAACATGTCTGCAGTGTGGGTAAACGAAGCTGTGCTTTCGCTTACGTTTTACTATTAAAATAAGTATGTACGCAGCACTAATCGCCACAACCTCTTTGGGCGACATTTCTATATACACTGACTAGTGTGGTCTGCAAAATGTTCCACGGAGTTGTCTCTCGGGACATTCACGTAGTTGTCGAGCAACATGTTCCGCAAAATGTCGCTAAGTTTGTCCCCTAGTGTATTCGAGCCTTTAAGATTACAAACATTTCACATAGAATTTATAGAGTATAGACAATTAAGTCTGCTATAATACAGATTACAACAATTATATTGTTTAGAAAAAAAGTTCTACCAATATGCATTATGGATTTGTTTGTGTTAGGATAAATTCCTATAAATAAGTATTGCATTTTATACTAAAAGCGTTTATTTTAGTTTTACACTTATAAAATAATACAATTACTTAAAATAGTTCCTTTATTAGAAAACTTGTAATATCAGTTAAAGTTTCTACAAAATACTGTACCCACAGATTTATTCAACAATTTATTAATAATGTATATCCTTATACAAAATGCCTAGATCTCTTTATTATTGCTTAGATTGGAGGGGTGGGGGCAGTGATAGTTTACGTACAACATATTTATTTAGTACAGTACCCGCCACATAACTACAACATTTTAGGATTTTTTATACTACTAAAGTAGCAAACAAGCATACGGCCCACCTGATGTTATGCGGTTACCGTACCCTATGGACGTTTGTAACACTAAAGATATTACTCGTGCGTTTCCGACCCTTTAAAAATTTTAAAACGCCCTTTTTGCAGAACCCCGTACTGTAGTTCCTGTGGAAAACCACGGCAGATAATTAATAATCATTTATTATATAATCGATAAGACCGCCCGTTGTACTTTTAGCCCTGTGTTTTATTTTTCTGTTGAAGATGCATCACTTTAACCAAATTGATCAAAAATACTGGTCATAAGTTGTTAGTAATAACTTACTAATATGTACATAAAAAATGTCAGCTCCAAGTGCATACGTACATGGCGCGTACTGTAAGCTACGAAGATTCCGCGTTTGACGCGATTCTGATCAATTCCAAAACTATTATATTACAACTAGTGAGAGATCCGTCTTAAAATTGTTCGTCTCAATCAACAAATCACTTAGCTACAGGATGTCCACTGCTGAACATAGGCCTCAGAGATAGATTTCCTGCACCCAACGGCTCCCAACGACCTCAAACAGGTCGTCTTTCCATCTAGTGGGGAACTCTTTTGATATTATTTTCCTCTTGAATCTTTTGTAAGCTTATAATGATATATTTTTTGTGTTGGATGACGGGCGTTGGACGAAGGCGATTACAGAGTGGTGGGTAAGGGATGCTCGTAGACCAAGAGTCAGACCACCCGCCCGATGCTCGACTACATTGAAAGTGTAGCTGGGTGTCAATGGATGAGACTCGTAAGGGACCGGAAAGAATGACGTAATAAAGAGGTATATACCCAAGAGTGGGAACAGACGGGCTGAGATGATGATGGTGATGTGTTGGTCAAGCGCTTGACCCTCACCTGGTGGTAAGTGACGGTGTGGTCGAATCCTAAAGTAACACTTTGTCTGTCTGTTTGTTACGTTTTCACGACTATACGGTTTCGATGAAATTTGGTATATAGATAGATAAGGACAGAGTTCATAATGTTAGTATGGACTGGAACTGTAATCTTCCGTAAAGATAACCTTTTCTAGGAAGTGATCATTAGACTATTAAAAAAATAATTTATCTATCTATCTTTATTAATTGCAGAAGACAATCATGATCATTTTAAAACTTACGATACGCTAACTTCAAGTAGACGCGGGGAGGAGCGAGCAATTTTAGATTGGATCTCTTACTAAAATTATCATGAGTTTGTATCAAATAATTAACAGGAAATATTACTGTTTGATTTAGTCACCAAATATTTTAAAACGATGATTGCAGAGGATTGGCTAAACGGCCGTTGGGGCAGCAAGGGGCTAGAAAGAAAGATGACCTAATTACGGTTGCTATGTTCAACTTTGATGATAAACGTGATGTCAAAATCGCTTATATATTTCCTCCTCAGTTTCCGATTTTGATAACTAGCTGACCAATCCGCAGCTTCACTCGCGTAGTTTTTCAATAAAAACGTTACACTCCTTCTGCGCAGTTGGGTAAAAAGTAGCCTATGTTACTCCGGGATAATGTAGCATTCTAATGGTGAAAGAATTTTTGAAATCGGATTAGTTACAAACATACAAATTTTTCCTCTTTATAATATTAGTATAGATAAATGAATAATAATCTTACAAATGAAGAGACGTATTAGAAAACTGATTATCGATTTTTAACATCTCGTCTGTGTTCAAAGTTAAACAAGATCAAAGAGCAGGCCACACTACCACAAAATAGTTAGGAACAGAAGTTCAGTTTAGAAAAAAACAAGCGCACGCACATAAAGTAGCGTACGAGTATCTCGGTTCAAGTCGGTCGAAGCTACTAACATATTAGTTTAAAAACTGAAACATCTTTCTATAGCTTAGATTTCTTAAACTTTTGTGAATAAAATTTGATATATCAGATATAGCTCTCAGTAATCACCAATTTGCGATACTTATAAATGACAAACAAGTATAAAGTGCCATTACTTTTTTTTACTTTGTTTTTAAGACCTTATTATATACTTGTTCATGCAAAGAAATATCTTCGTATGTGCGGCTTTTTTGATCGTAGTCCTAAACCTTATTCTGTTTTTTTTTTCTGTGGCACAAGTTCAGTCGCTGTGGAATATATGGCTGATGGCAATTAACGGTTTCCAATGAGGGGTAGTTTTTTGTTTTCAAAATATGTAATTACTTTAATTATCACTTGACCATAAACAAACCAACAGCGAGCTTCAGTATTCCTGTGATCATTTCGCATGCTCTGAAATACAGTGACTAATTCAATTTTAAATAGTAAATTACCCATTTAGTTATTGATTACTAATTACTACTGCCTAATGAGTTTTATATCTATTTATAGTAAAAGCAATTTTTATCTCTAAAGACCGGATATGCCACTTATCAGGTTGTAGATTATATGTGTATGTAATTAATTAATATGCAATGAAATAAAAAAAAAACGGTGCGTATTTTATCTATTGGATATCAAGATATACGAAGAGTTGCCAGATCTACGTCATGTTAGCAAAAAAATTATTTGAGAATAGATACATAAAAACTCTACTTACCTACGTGAAAGTATGATGGCTGATTTTGACGTGAATAAGTTTTCCCATCCCACTGGAGGCAATTCAAAAAACTAATGATAACAAAATCGGGGGATACAGTTTGGTGTTGCAGCTACATGTCTATCATCTCCATCCAAAATTTAAATAGACCACTTAAAGAGATTTCCATTTAGCCGAAGGGCTTTAGTGTTAAAATATGATTATAACATACATAAAATAGCGTATTTTAGATTTTGTATAGAAAATATTACCTGTTACAACACAAGGCCGTATCCATGACACAGCCACACCCCATTTTTATATACGTTTTACACAATATTATTAGTCTTAGGTTTAGGTTAGGTTAGGTGGTCCAACTCCCCCCCCGCCCCCCTCGCTACGCATCTGTTCCTATCTAATTTGTGGTACATATCCCGGTCTCTAGTTATCACATATTGATCTAGCTAATTTCAACAACCTCATCCGCCTCCTCAACGCGCCTACGTTTAGGGGGTTTCGGCACCGGCTCCGCGCCATCATCCTCTATAATCTCCATATCACTGTCACTATCATCCTTGGGTTTCGACGGACCAGGTTTAGGTTCCGATGGTCCCGCTTCAGAGCCATTTTTAGGTTTCTCGGCGGGTGCCGGTGGGGGGGCGGTGCCGTCGGTGATCAAGCGCCAAGATTTCTCCTCGTTTTCCTGTTGCAAGCGCACTCTGACCTCGTAGTTTTGTAGGAAGTCGTCTACTAGTAGCGCGCAGCCGTCATTCAGTCCGATTTGTTCAAGTGTTTTGTCGTTGTTGTGGTCGGTCTCCCCCGGCTCCGAGGAGAGTACGACGACCCCTTTGCCTTCGATGGTCGCATCCGGTGCTTGCATGTTGAGGCCGTCCTTAAAGGCCGTGTTCAGGTCTTTGAGCGTGAGTTGTTTGAGGTTGCAAGCGAGACCCACTTCAGGCTTTGGAGAGCACACATAGCAGTTCGGGTTTGGTGGGATGATAACTGAAAATAGTTTTTATTTTATTTTAATTACCTACTAATCCAAGATGGCAGTGAATGGCGGAAGTAGGGAGGAGTTCTTTGCCCAAGAATGGGACAATGTGGGCTACCAATCCATTTCTTACTGATAATATAAACAAAGTTTACGTGAAACTAATAATGAACATTGTAATAGAATAGAATGTGTTTGATGTAGACTTCCAATCAGGTTATGGGTACGAATTTTATCAATTAACCGATGAACCGATGTTTTATTCACTGATTTAATCGCGGTGGTTGACCTTAGGCTTCAGATAGACGATATAACTCTTAGTAAAACTTACTTGTCTCCGGCATGAGCAGTTGTCTGTGGTGGGTGGTCTTAGGCCTCAGGTAGACGATAGAACTCTTGGTAAAACTTACTTGTCTCCGGCATGAGCAGTTGTCTGTGGTGGTTGACCTTAGGCCTGAGGTAGACGAAAGAACTCTTGGTAAAACTTACTTGTCTCCGGCATGAGCAGTTGTCCGCGGTGGTTGACCTTAGGCCTGAGGTAGACGAAAGAACTCTTAGTAAAACTTGCTTTTCTCCGGCATGAGCAGTTGTCCGTGGTGGTTGACCTTAGGCCTCAGGTAGACGATAGAACTCTTAGTAAAACTTACTTGTCTCCGGCATGAGCAGTTGCCCGCGGTGGTTGACCTTAGGCCTCAGGTAGACGTTAGGGCAGGTCGCGATGTCTCCCCTCAGGATGCGCTGCGCGCGCAGCACGGCTAGACCAGCCACTATCGCGTTGGCGGTCGCGATGGCTGGTATTATGTTGCCGGCCATTGCTGTAGGAAAGAGTTATGGAATTATAACCTACTATCAACCCGCGGCTTCGCATGCGTGATTTGTCAGTCATCAGGGTGAGTGCGATCCGCTCCAAACTACGGCTCACCTCGTACTACTAGACTACTAGACGTAGTTCGGAGCGGATCGCACTCACCCTGATGACTGACAAATCACGCACTTACCCTGAAGGCACACGAATTGAACCGAAACATTGTCGGTCGAAACACCGATAAAACGGTAAGTGATAAATCCCGTATTTATAATAATGATTGAAATAAATTACAACGTTTTCTTAGTAGAAGTATTTACTTACATTTGGTTTCGAAGCGCGACTGGAGTGGTATGTTGAAGACGTGCGCGCGCACGTTAGCGCAGGCGGTGACGAAGTCCATCGCGTGCTTCTCGTCCTTGTCCCACACGAGGTGGTCGCCCGCGGGCCGCGCGCTCAGCTCCGCTTGCAGTGCCGCCACGCTGGACGCGAACACCTTCATACAATATCATTTTATTTATTTACGAGCGGTTTAGCGTGGGCTGCCTTTACTTCATACAAACATACTCCCCTATTTCCCTATTTATATATCTAGTATCAGTATCCAGGGGGATACTGATACTAGAGTAAATATTTTTTTACCATATATTCTTAAAAACCTCTGTCATGCCGTTTTGTTTTTCTCCATAAATTAATAATTATCAGAAAAGTAAACTTCTAAAATCACAAAAAAATATGCTATGTTTTACCGCCCTTATTAGACGTCCAGCAAACAAATTTGGCAAACATAAAATACAAGGAAACATGCAGGCATAGCCAAAGCCCTTCTTATAATTATTCTTGAAAAAAATATTAAAAATGTTCTAGTTTTGGAGAAGAAAACAGGGGAATACGAAACGGTGATTTCATTTTGTCTATTTTAAATAGGTATAATGAGTCTGAGCTCCATATTATGTCTCCATCGCTTTCTATTCAGGAAGCAATAGATTTGCGCGACACCAATAGATCTGTTAAAAACCTAGTTTTCCAATTTCTTGGTACCCTATAAATAAATATTGCTGGACATTTTACACAGCCCCGAACTAAGCAGAGCTTGTACTATGGCAACCAGATAACTGGTAAATAATTAAACACTTTTTCTTTGTAAATATGTACATACTTATATTAAATATAAAAACATAACCCGCAACAAATATCTGTAGATTATGCATACATTTGCTACGCAGCGGGAATCAACTCGCAACCTCTTCGGCGTCTCACTCAACCGGCTCTTATGTTAGAATTAAGTTTTAACATCTTGTACCTTTCTATTGTTGCCTAAAAAAAGATTTACATTATATTATTATTATAACACCCATCTCTTTGCTTTGGGGGTTAAAAAAGTTCCAAGATTTTTAAAACATCTCAAAAATCTTGAAATTTTCCATATGTGTTCGGTTAACACTAAAAATATAGTCCACAAAAAAAATTACACACTGTTTAGCGCATGTTTAAAAAGATTCAATACAAAAATAGGTAAATATTTTTAAACTCGGGCTAAACTGTTGTTTAACTTTTTTGTGGTAACAAAGATACCAGTTAAAAAAGTTGTATATACCTGAGCACACTCATGCACGGTCCAACACCTCTGATCCGGGAGCCCCGAGTGTATCACTGGGGCGCAGTCCTTGCCGGGCAGGTTGTCCCACTCCAGAGGCGTGGGGGGCCGACGCTTCTTCCACAAGTTCTCCATAGAGAGGAGATAGCGGATGTCATCACCGAACAGCTTCGAGAATAGTTTGACGGGGTCGTAGTTCGATTCTGCCGCCCAGACGCGCGTACTTTTGCGTTCCACGTTACCTGGAGTTATAAGATTTGTACTGTGATAACGGCTTTAGAAATATATATACTACGAAATATATATACTTTTGTTATGTACGACATTAAATGAAAACACGGGTGGGGCTAATGGCTAGTATTTTTGTAAAATAGGTTTTTTTTCAAATTCATTACCATACCATAGAAATTTTCAAATAACCTTAATATCAAGTCCTAAAATATCAATGAAACAGCCTGTATAAAGTAGGTAAACAAATCATATTCATGCATCATGTAAGTAAGTGCCTGTTAAACTGACTAAGCGACATCGTCTCAAGGCGCCGCCGATTTACGTTAATTGGAAATGTATCGATTACTGGATAAATGATACATGACGATGGCCCGTATGACCTCTAAAATCAGTTAGAATCTAACTGGATTCTGGATGTGTGTTTTAAATTAATGAGGTACATAACAAAACCGGTTGTACATAAAAATCAATTGCCATAAACTAATCTCGCAAAAACTCGAAAATGGCTCGACTGATTTGGCTTTTTCGTGTGTTCGTAATTTTCAGGACAAGGTTTGTATGAAAGAAAATGTTCAAAAGTTGCCAGAGAAATTTGAAAATACTGGTAAAACTGAGTGCTTTTTTCAATGGGATTTTGTATAAACAATTTTAGTTAATCTTTTCTACGGTCAGACATTAATACCTATTCTACATTATATATAAATATACTTTAAACAACCAAATGAAATTTAATCTGGATAATACAATTTATTTTATTATAAATAAATAAATAAATATTGCTGGACATTTCACACAGCGCTATCTAGCCCCAAACTAAGCAGAGCTTGTACTACGGGAACCAAATAACTGATATAATACTTATATACTTTTTTTGTAAATACATACTTATAATATAGGGTCTTTCAAATAGAGCGGGTCGATGTTAATAATCTGTGGCGGCCATTTTGTTTTGGCGGCATCTGTCAAATCTGTTTTTTCTTATTCAGTCACTGATGCCAAATCACCATGGCAAGTTACACGGTTGAGCAGCATGTGCAAATGATAAAACTTTATTATCAAAATGAGTGTTCGTTAGTGCAAACGTTGCGCGCATTGCGCCCATTTTACGACAGACGCGGTAGCCCTTCAAAGTCCACTCTCCAACGATTAGTGACTAAATTTAAAACGACCGGTTCGGTAAACAACCAACCAACACCTTTACGTCAAAGGAACGCCAGATCGGCCGAGAACAGCGCCGCTGTACGTGAGAGTGTTCAGGAGACTCCGAGGCAGTCGATTTCTCGCCGTGCTCAAGAACTCGGCCTTTCGCAGACCTACAGATCAATGATAAACAATTTCTTTTGGCTTGAATTGAACAATATGGACGTGAACGACATGTGGTTCCAGCAAGATGGCGCTACTTGCCACACAGCGAACGACACAATCGACATTCTGCATGAACGGTTTGAGGGTAGAGTTATCTCTTGCAGAGGTGACGTGAATTGGCCACCAAGATCGTGTGATTTGACTCCGCTAGACTTTTTCTTGTGGGGTTTTCTGAAGTCGCAGGTCTATGCCAATAAACCACATTCGACCGTTGCCCTGAAAGCCAACATAACGCAGGCCATCGCTCGGATTCAGCCGGATCTATGCAGCAGAGTCATTAAAAATTGGACCTCTCGGATTCGCGCCACCATACGAAGCCGCGGCGGACATTTGAACGATGTCATATTCCATCCATAATGGAATAAATAGGCCTTTTAAATAAAACATAAATTTCGTTAATATCTCACACACATCTTGTTTTATTCAATTTTAACATCGACCCGTCCTTGTTGAAAGACCCTATATATAGAGAAACAACCAGACCCGGAAGAAATATCTGAAAATCATGCAAACATTTTGTTCCGCGGCGGGAATCGAACCCGCTACCTCCTGCGTCTCAGCCGTTATGTACAAGTTCGGAAGAGAACTTACCCCCACAACACAGGTTTTTCCTAGGGTGGAGGTTAGGGAACTATTTATTATCTATAATTATAATTACTATAATTAGCTACGGGCCTATAATTAACTATCTATATTTATTAAATCCTACTTTCTGTATTTTTTTTAGTTCTATAAACACTACACAAAAATCATAATTTCATTTTAATATATATATATTTTTTTTAATATTACATAATGTATTTATTTTTATTTTTTAAGTATCAGTATTAGTCCAGTTTTTAACGCCTATCAAAATCAAATGTAATTCATGTTAAATTCAACTAGGGGAAGCGCAGATGACTATCGTACAGGTCTAGTTCTAGGTCAGTCTAATTTAGGCATCTGAGGCTTTATCTACTGGCATAATGTCACTATTTTTATTTTTAAATTTTATTATTAACTATTTATGTGAAATCCTGTGTTTATGTAATAAATAAATAATTTGAATTTGAGGTGAAAAGTGGTTTTTCCTTATACATGAATACTCATCCCCATCCTCTTAGCCTTACTTACTAATATTATAGTATAGTAAGTAACGCTGTTTGTTACCTTTTCAAGACTAAATGGCTCCATCAATATCGATGAAATTTGGTATACAGATATTTTACGACCGGGGTTGGGACATAGGCTACTTTTTACCCGATTGCGCATAAGGAGGGTAATATTTTGATTGACAAACCAAGCGTGCGAAGCCGCAGGCGGTTAAGCTAGTTATATACAAAAACATACCTGCAGCTGTACCATCAGTAGACAAAGCTTCGGCCCCAGCTGTGCCAGCTGCCTCAGGGTCTGCAGTATCAGGGCTCACGTCCTGATCCGGGTCCACTTCCCCAAACAGCTGGTTGAAGAGATGCTTGGCCCATACGATGCAGTGGATTGGCTCTGATGGGGTGTTCCGGATGGTGCAGCCAGGGAATGTCTTCTGTGCTGCCTTGGGTGTGCACTCGTAGCATTGAGTTACCCCTTTGTTGATGACCTCTACCTATTAACAAAATAAGAGGTTTTTGAACATCCATAATTCCATACTAATAATACTAGTGGTTCGCCCCGAACAGATCTCGCGAGTCTCCGATTAAAACAAAAAAAATATTATTTGTAACCTTATTTGTGACTATCAAAATAGGGCCGCAAATTAAATAACCAACGAACTATACCTACAGTTTCATTCAAATTACAGGCAACGGGAGTTCATGTTATGTGGTTACTCTTTTTTGGGGTACAAATTACAGTTATTCTGGATTTCAGATTTTTGCCTATATTTGTGTCACTTAAGCTACACGCATACCAAATTACAGCACTGTAGGGTCACTGGTGTACCCTGTGAATTTTGTCAAAGTTCAGTTTTTATTATGGCTAATAACTCAAAAACTATAAGGACTTTACTAAAAATAAAAACGGAGTCTAAATGCACTAAAAAGAAAGACCTTTCATTTAACGTCCCATTTGACCTAATAGTCTCATTATCATTTCTTTTTACCACTCTTGAACCCCAATATCTCAACAACCCCCCAACATTTTTAGCTCATTTTAGTCACACCAAATTGTGCCATCACTACCTACTTATGTAACAAATTTCACGATGATCGGATCAACGCTTCTAAAGTAATCCTCAGACAAACAAACATACATACATACAACATTGATTTGCCCAAGTTGATTTAGATAAATTCGAAAGTAACTGTTAGTTCCTCTATTTTACGACTAAACAGCTGGAACAATTTTGATGAAATTTAATATATAGATAGATTATGACCTGTACTGAGACATAAGCTTTTACCCAATTGCGCATAGTAGGCTGATGTTTTTAATAGCCTATTGGGTAATGATAAAGGTTGCTGGGAGCCGTTAGATGCAGGCACAAGATTGGTCGCTCTGGAATCTATGAGTGAGGCCTGTTTAGCAGTGGATGTCCGACGGTTGATATGATTAACCGCCATTTGCATCAGGACTCAGTGCTAATAGCTTCTTACTAAGCATAGCACAAGTTGAGTACTGAGATATTTCAATGGGACAAAGGAGTACCTCTCTACAATAGAATGACGGATTGGACCTAATTCCATTGCATAGTGGCAGAAACTTAAACTCGCCCTAAAAAGCGCTGATGACGTTGACGATGCAACTATGCAATTTACAAACGCAATACAATCAGCATATTGGAAATGCACCTCTCTGAAATCAGATAATACAGTTAGAAAGATATCTACGCCTTGGGAAATACGTAAAAAGTACAAGAGAAAAGGCGATCGTATCGTACTTGGCACACAAGTAGGCATCTCTGACAAAATAGCCCTTAATTAAGCAATTGCATAAGTAAAACCATGCTAAGGAATGCTGATCTAATACTATAATTTGTATTATTTAAGGTACCCATTTGATGTATATTATTTATTTAATGTAAATCTGTTATTATACCGAAGATTATGTTGGGTTAAAACTGTTATATAAACGCCGCCGTCCTCATTTGTTCATATAGATAGATCCTGTCGATCCAAAGGTTGCCTGAAAGAGATCACTTTTAGCGTTAAGGTCATTGTACCTATGATTTAAACCTAATGTATTAGTTAGATACCTGTCCAGCATATCCTGCAGTGCCAGTCTCCACAAGAGGCACGTTGGCAGCGAGGCACATTCGGTTCACGTGGTTACGTGCCACACGGTTGTCCAGAGCGTTCAGTACAACATTGAACTGCTTGAAGTATGAAACTCCGTAGTCATTGCTAAAAGAACGTAATTTTGTTGTAAGTTAGGATTTATTTATATCCTAAAGTGAAAAAAGCTTAATGACGAAACTCATGACACCTGATGTGACCCAACAACGTCTTGAGCCAAATCAAATAGTACTAATTTCTATAAATAGAATTTCATTATAAGCAACCGATCCATAGAAAATATTACTACTTGATTTGGTTCAACAAGCATTGGGTGTCAATAATGTTTTTACCCCATAAAAACAATAACAAACTCGATAGCTGGCTACGAGTTACTAAGACATTGCTCCTAAGCGATAAGACCGCCCATTGTACTATTTGCTTTGTGTTTTTTATTTTATTTGTAATTTTTTTGCTTATATGGTGTACAATAAAGTGTTTTCATTAATTTATTCTACAAAAAAGAGACTTCCTGCACCGTGTGATGTAGACATATCAGCAATAATGCTGCTTGTCTATAAACAAAATAAATTAATTAATAAGCGTTGATAAAACTTGCAACAATTAAACATTTATAATTATTTATCACTACACAAAACTCAAGAAAAGAGAATGTATTTCTTTATATATATTCAGATGCTCATACAACTTACAGCCTAACCCAAAATATTTTATGAGCTAGGTTGAACACTACTAGGTTCTTAGACATACACACAAAATATCCTGTATAATTTGTCTGTGTGTGTACAACATAAATATTCATAAACAATAAGTACTAGATTTCTTTGAAAACTAAAATTTATATCTATAATTAATTAAAACCTTACTTAATTTAAATATTAATACTTACATACGTACTGTGTAGTAGTAAGTATTTCCTCCACATAGACTTGCCAAAATAGGCAACAGTTACAAGTAACTGTGTACTGTACGTGCATAAGCATTAACCAGTTTAATAAATATGATCTACGAAACGCAGAAACTGCAGACTTCAGCAATAAAGTCAGAAGGCTGTTGATGGAAAAGTCCTACTATACCCTTGACATAGCTCTTGCTGATGACTTTAATACTATGTAATTATGACTGTATTAATCAAGCCTGTATTATTTTGTTATGCCATATGTTTCTGATTGTACTTATGTACTTGCCAACTTATCCATATATGTTTTAATGTGAATTTTTTTACTCTGTATTTAATATGATTAATAAAATAATATATACAAAACTATAAATAATAAGAACAAAACTTATGACCTTTCCAAGTGTACAAACAATGTATCTTTATGGAATAAAAATATTTTGATTTGATTTGAGATAATGATGTGACATTTGATAGCAATTTAAATTTTCAAAGAACCCTAGTATTAATTTATATGAAAAAAATGTCGTAAATAGGCTTGTCCACACAGACCGAACAGCCTCGCGAGGAATTTGCCGCGCGAGGAAACTGTCCCCGAACGAGCATGGCAGCCTCGGCTAGCTCGAGCTTTGTTTGTTCGTTCAGTTGAGAGTTAAATAAAATACGCGTGCGTCCAGAGTGCGCGCGGCAAACGACTGAGGCGCCTTTGAGCAAAACAAAAAGCCGACAATCAGTGGCTCGGCCGCTTACCCAAGGCGGCGCGCGCGCTTGCCTCGAGGCATGAGGCACGCCCACACAGACCGAGCTGCTTCGCGCAGCAAATTCCTCGCGAGGCTGTTCTGTCTGTGTGGACAAGCCTAATAATGTTACACCCTATATATGTGTAGACTGATGGATGTATAGTTAGAAACACACCTGATAACACTGTCATGGTGAGCGATAATATTGACATTGGGGTTGAAGCTCAGAGCACTGTCCTTAGCCACTTGCGCTTTTGACTCCCCAACATGTTCCTTGCGGAACAGGAACTGACGGTTCAGGTTGCTCACATCTATTGTATCCAGATCAATCTGAAAGACAACAGTTACATATTTAAATAAAATAAATATTGCTGGACAATTCACACAGCGCCATCTAGCCCCAAACTAAGCAAAGATTGTACTATGGGAACCAAATAACTGATAAATTACTTGGATACTTTTTTGTAACTACATACATATAAATAGATACATATTGAAACTAGGAGCTTATATTACTAGTTTACTACATCCGTAGGGGAGTGCTGTAGATATAAACACCATTTTTGTGCCGCAGAAGAGTGCTGTTTGTGCAATTTATAATATGGGCACCAGAGTATCCACAATAAATAAATAATAATAATAAATATTGCTGGACATTTCACACAGCGCTATCTAGCCCCAAGCTAAGCAGAGCTTGTACTATGGGAACCAGATAACTGATAGAATACTTATATACATTTTTTTTTGTAAATACATACTACACATTACATATAAAGAAACAACCAGACCCGGAACAAATATCTGTAGATCATGCAAATATTTGTTCCGTGGTGGGAATCAAACCCGCTACCTCCTGCGTCTCAGCTGGCTATTCACCCACTGCACCACGGAGGTTGTCTACAATGTATAGAAATATACTACGCGATCCTCGACAAGTTTTTTTTTTATCTAGTTTTTTAAGGAACTTGCGTCGTTCTCTACGACGATGTCAGTTCCATAATTGGCTACAGTAATTAATGACTATACAGCATCCTTCAGCAGGTCGTATATGGACCGGTAGAGCATGTTAGCTGAGTCAGATGTTTGCTCAGCTAATACACTCTGAAACAGGCCCACATTGACCTGGTTGAATTTCAGCGCTCTGTACAACTCCTCTCTCATAGATTGACTCCGGACACACTCTGTTAAAAAGTGGTATACATCCTCCACCACTCCACAAGCATTACAATTAGTTAAATATAATAAAATGATACAATGTTTAAATTACTGAGACACTCATTTCAAAGAGTTAAGATTAATGGTGTAACCACAGATATTATAAACAAGAGTAGACTTGCTTGTCCTTTATTGGTGTTTTACTAGGGTAACCTAGTAGATCTGTTTGGTTTCAGAGTTTTCCCTAGATTGCGGTTCTTTTACTAAGAAGCAATGAGACATGGGTGGTCAAATGAAATAAACATAGTAAGTACAATTAGATACAGACCCTATGACAGCTAGATAGAGAGATAATTGTCTGATTAGTCAGCTTAAACTGTCTTTTCCACAGAGCTGACAAATCCCGTTAGAAGCTATCAATTTATAAATGGAGTTGCGTGGTAAAGGTTAGAAAAAACTGATATTCCTCGGTAAATGTATAATTTATAGTGTAAAACCTAACTGAAAAGCTTTTAACAGAAGTAAATACATACAATCTCAATAGTGGGGAAGCCGGTAAGCACCAGATTCTTCAGAAGTTCACATCCAATTCCACCGGCTCCGACCACCAATATCTTCGAATTAGCTATTGCCTCCGTCAACTTCTCATCGAAAACACCCGCCACACGCGCAACCATTTTGTCAGAATTGAAAAACGCGTAATACGTGGTAGTATGACGATTATTTGCAATATTTTCAGAATGTAAACGCGAGCAAAACGCGAGGTTTCTCAAATCAAGCAACTGTCAAAATCGGCGTCATGTCCTGCCTGATTCGTTCGGAAATTATTTGCAAAAGAAGCACAGAGTAAAAATATTTGTATTCTATTTCTACCAACAGGCAGTGCTGCCACCTTAGTGCTTTTCGGGCTAGATCTAGCTCTTTTTAGAGCGGAAACCCCTTTATTTGACGACCTCCGTGGTGCAGTGGGCGAATATCCGGCTGAGACGCAGGAGGTAGCGGGTTCGATTCACGCCGCGGAACAAAATGTTTGCATGATTTACAGATATTTGTTCCGGGTCTGGTTGTTTCTCTATATATATTATAAGTATGTATTTACAACAAAAAAAAAATGTATATAAGTATTATATCAGTTATTTGGTTCCCATAGTACAAGCTATGCTTAGTTTGGGGCTAGATAGCGCTGTGTGAAATGTCCAGCAGTATTTATTTATTATTTTATTTATTTCAATGTTTAGTCCGAAATAGGCGCTCCTTTTTATGGTGGCAGCACTGCCAACAGGTTTTATCTGAAGGTTTTATGTCCGCTACTCACACGCCTACCGTAGCGTAGGGGCAATCTAGGGAGCAGGGGAGGGGATGACACTTATTTGCCTCCTAAATTGTGTCGTGTGCCATCAATAACTTCTCTGCTTGCTGTTTTTCAATGCAAAAAATGAGGGGTTTTAATTTTAGATTAAAAAAAACTATCTCCAATTTGTGTAATAGATTTCGCGATCTGAATATAAGCCGCCAAAAATATGGTTTATATGCTAAAATCGCAAAGACGAAAATGTGTCTTGTACAATCTCACTTTGTCAGATAAAAAACCACAAATGTTTTTTTTTATTTCAAGTTCCTCGGAAATTAATGTTGACGCGGTTATTGACATTGTCATTTCACTTTCCTTTGTCAATCAGCTTATGACAGAGCAATGCCATCTGTTAGCAGTCACAAAAACATGGGCGTGAAAACCCCTCACTATCGGGGAGCCGAATCTGAATTTCATAACTAACATCGACCCAGACGAAAAACATGGGCTCTTGAATTCGTTGGTTCGTTGATTCAAGAGCATGGTTATGGATATTTTGTAATTATACTAAATTATACCTAGGAGCACATAATAGAGAAAAAACCAGAAGACGCTTTCAGCTGTGATTGCAAGCCGTGCGCTGTGTCCATAAAACAAAGCTCGCGTCCCGCGCTCACCTCACCCTCACCCGTGTAATGTTTCGTAGTGTTGCTAGCTTAGTCATTATTTACCCGTTTTGGGATTAATGTTTTAGATAAGATACAACTAATGAAATCCAAATTATCTAATACTACACAGGTATCACAGGTATTACCTATTTAATATCTGCGTAATTAATTGTTAGGATAGGATTGACACACAAAAATATTATAATATTTACTATAACTATTATATACAGAGTTGTCTGTTTGGGGTGTACTAAGCCGAAAAGGGGGTCATTGTAATAAAAAAAGCTGTTCAAAAAAATAAGCTAATTCAAAGAACATTTTCATTGAGACGCATGACAAAATGTATATCTATCTCATCTTATGAAACAGCTGATTTTTTTCGTGATTTCAGTGTTGGTTGGATTTATATGAAAAGTTTACTCAAGACATTGTACCTACTCAATACTAGTGTACCTAGTATTGAGTACAATGTCTCCTCTTTCGGTTTAGCACACCCCAAATAGATAACCCGATATAGGTACCTACTGCTAATAACTAATGTAAAACTAACTTATGTACCAAATACCTACTCGTAATCTCAATGATTTTAAACTAAACACGGTTTCGATATAAACATATAATTTCCTTTTTGCTGCGTAAGTTTTTTATAAGTAGTAGAACAAAAGCTGTTTGTTTCTATGTATATAGGTACAGAACATGCCCCTAAATGGATGCTAACTGTCTAAGTGATTGCCAGTATAACTATTTTATGCTGGTCATTGCGTATTTTTAAACAATCATTGATCGAGCGTAGCGAGATCTCCAAATCAACTTGGAAAAATCAGCGTTAATTGTATGTATACCTATACGTTTGTCCGAGGATAATTTTCGAAGTGTTGATCCGATCGTGATCGTGAATTTTGTTAAATAGGTAGGTAGTGTTGGCACAAACCTGGTGTGACTATTTGAGCTAAAATTGTGGGGGGTGTTGAGATATTGGGGTTCAAGAGGAGTAAAAAAATCTAAATGAGACTATTAGGTCAAATGGGACGTCTAATGAAAGGTCTTTATTAGTACATTTCGACCTTGTTTTTATTTTTAGTTTAGTCCTTGTAGTTTTTGAGTTATTAGCCATCATTGAAACTGAACTTTGACTAAACTCACAGGGTATACCTACCAGTGACTCCACAGTGCTGAAATTTGGTATTCGTGTAGCTTTAGTGACACAAATGTAGGGAAAGTCTGAAATTCAGAATAACTGTAATTTCTACCCCTAAAACGAGTAACCAAGTTACATGAACTCCCGTTACTTTTAATTTGAATGAAACTGCAGGTCAAGTAAGTTGGAGGTGCATTTCATGGCATTATTTTATTAGTAAAAGACCCCGGCCGGTTTGCACAACGATCCCTACACGTACTTATATAGCGACTAAACATGTTTAAATTTGACGACATATTTGTATGATTTGAGAACTCCTTAAATCATATTTAGCTACTAAATACATTTAGGTATTGTGGTGCAAATCGTCCTAAGAAAATTTATGTTATATTTATGATAAGTCTAATATTTATGTTGTTTCTTGGGTGATTCGCGAGATCTCAGTTCGGGGCGAACCACTTGTTATATTTAATTAGTTACATTAAATTATAATTTAAAACTACATATAATAAAAGTTTTCAATCTCAGTATTCTACGTTATTGTATTAATTACAGTATTGTACTAATTCAGTACATTATAATTATGCATTTTATTTTATATTATCTATATTTTTAATAAATATACGTGTAGGTACTATATCGGATTTACGCCGCCGTCTTTATTTTGTTCACATAGATCCTGTCCATCCAAAGGTTGCCTGGAAGAGATCGCTTTTAGCGATAAGGCCGCCCATTGTACCTATTATTTAAGTGTATTTTCTTATAAATGTTTGTATTTAAATGGTGTGCAATAAAGAAATTATCTATCTATCTATCTATTCTAGAGTAGGGAAAATAATAATTCTCGATATTTGGGAACACCAGCAAAATGGAGGAACATTACAAACCGAATGAAATATGATCCCATCTTGTTTTTTTTGAGCCCAGCTGAATTTTTACACGTTGGGACGACACAAGAAGGCATAATCGAATTAAATATTACTGTAAAATACGTCACGCGTGACGATGGTCACAGACTAACTAATGGCGTTCGCTCTATTCTACTCTATTTTGGAATAGATGTTGACGCGTCAGTATTAGGCGCGTTCACTTCTTCTGGTGTTTTCTCTCTTCTGAGCCTAGGAGGAAACTTACATTCGATTAATAAGAATAGAATTTAGAGTTCGATAAACATAGCCTTGCTATGAGTGATGATGATGATGCTAGTAGACGGCAGTAAAACTCTATTGAGTGACTGACAATATTGCATTTTATAAATACACCGCTGAGTGCCATCCTATAAAGTTAAAAGCAATTTTAATGAACTCCACGTAAACCAACTTTTATGTTTGTAGCGTTCACATAGACATTTACAGACTTGATGGACGCAATAATGTTCTCTGCCGTGTTGAGACGGTCAAAGTACGCTTTATCAATAATACATTGTTATACAAGGGACGTAAGTGATCAATTGCACCCAAGAGATTTTGGCGTACGAGCGAGCGAATTTATAAATTCGAAAGTAACTCTGTTTCCCTGTTTGTTTGTTATTTTTCACGACTATACCTACCTTAGTCTGGGCCGATTTCGAAAAAATTTGGTCACCTTGGAATCTTGGAACCTTGGAACCTTGGAATCTTATAAATTCGAATAATATATACTACCTACGTGTTTTGTTATGTAGGACATTAAACGAAAACACGGGAAGGGCTAATGGCTAGTATTGTTGTACAATAGGTTTTTTATCAAATTCAAAATTATACCTAAGATGGAAAATTTTAAATTTTCAAACAACGTAATATCAAGTCCTAAAATATCAATGAAACAGCCTGTATAAAATAAGTAAACAAATCATATTCATTGATTATGTAAGTAGATACCTATTTAAACTGACTAAGCGGCATCGCAAAGGCGCCACCGATTTACGTTAAAAATTATGTGTTGGAAATGTATCGATTATCTACTGGATAAATATTTAAGCTACCGGTATTAAACACACCTCTAAAATCAGTTAATACGATGTCGGATATGTGTTTTAAATTAATGTTATACATACCAAAACAGGATGTTTATATATATATTTATTATGTACTTATAATATATGTACCTATATATAATAAACATAAGGCTGTGCATAGCGAGAGAGTCTTTTTTTACCAAACCTAAAATTATGTTGTAATAGTGATTATTCAATGTGCAACTTATTCTGCGGGTAGCCCTAAGAAAATAAATTCCCGTAGCCAACGGTCCTGCAAGTAATTCAAAGGTATCTTAACCTCATTTCGTCTCGATTTATTTAATTTGATTCCGAACGCAATAACGTTTAATTTCGCCGCTACAAGGAATACTGCTGGGGGCGTAAATTGAATTGATCTTTCTCTAAACAAGGCAATAATAGCTGTTGTTGGCTATATCTTAGCTGACTTCGAAAAAGGAGGAAACTATTAATTTCAGAGATCTCACTGAGATTCCTTAAAAACCAAAAATATATCTATGACTATTTATAATAGTCATAATTTTATAAATATCATGTAAATGCAAGACTAAAAATACGAATGAAATACAACCGAATTGAGAACCTCCTTCTTTTTTGAAGTTAGTTAAAAATTACAGAAAATGGTTTCGTTGCTTCGTAGGCTCTACGACGCCGTAGTACACGATCTACGCCGATTAATTATGAACTAACTATTTCATCCCAAAAAAGTGTGTTTATACTATTATGATCTGAATTGGTGGACCAGTAGGTAGGTACCTTTTTTTAATGTGGGAAATCCTCATGGATACCACTCCAGCGCGGGGGCGCCAGAGTGGTTATGCTGGACTCTTACCGGCTAAAACAACCACGGTGAGCAATCAATCCGCCGAGGTGGAGCAAGGTAGGGTCACGCTAGTATTCATCACCCTGCCCCGGTACTAGGCCCAGTTGAGAATAACTAGGCCCCGGTACGGAGGGGGGCGGCCTTTCTCACAAAGACCTCCCCTCAAGACGACGTGCGAGGTCGTGCAAGCCGGCTGTGAGTCCCTCGACTCGCAGCCACTTAAGGAGGAGTGAGGAGGCGAGCAAACCGCCTCCTCCATGTTCCCGTTCGTCTGCGCCGGAGCTGGTCCGAAGAGGCGTCGTCCTCCCTGGCTTGCTCCGCGGTCTCCTTCTGCGTCATCACCTCTTCGCTGAAGGAGACCATCGCCTGCCACGATCCCTCGCTGCCGAGCATGGCGTTCACTACGCTCGGCAGAGAGAGATCCTCTCCGATGCACGCTGAGAGAGCTGTGAGTGCATGTGCCGCTGTGGGCCCCATGCAGCACACACTTCCAGCGTGTGTCGCCGTATTCTCGGGTACTCCACACTCATGACAGGCTGCGGTCGCCTCCCTCCTCGCGATTCCATGCAGTAGGTAGGTAGGTACCTAAGTTAATTCCTATAAGCTAGATTAGCTGGCCACCCTTGAAAAACCAAGACTAGTTTGATGTTAGATTCATCAATCACCTACTTCCAAATAAATTAAAAAGCATTTTTATTCACGCCGTACACTACGCGCCGCGCCGTAGCTCTATATAGTAACATTGTCTGTCGAAACACCGATAAAACAGTACGTGATAAATCCCCTATTTATAAAAATGATTGAAACATATCATGTAAAATTTCTTAGTAAAAAGAAAATCAATCAACTCGGTCGCACCAACCTTTCAGTTAAGCAAATAAATTAAATCAAAATTTTGATGTGACTAGATACATTTATGGGTTTACATCCTTGTGGTGCTACGCCCACCTGGTCTAATGTATGTAGGTATGTATGACCAAAAACAAACCAGTGATACCACAAAAAAATCAACGGTTAGTGGTTCTGTAGCAGAAAGTGAGCTATACTATACTATAACCTACTTGGCCGGTAATAATCTGTAAACAGCCTCGTCACTGAATTTTGGCATCCAACTAAAATGGCAATTTGGCGTGCGCAACGCCCGGGATCTAATTACGCGGGCAGAACGCGGACACCCTGTATCTACCTCCGAATGGGGTCAGTTGTCAGTTCTATTTCAGCTAACAGATTACCACATCGTATACTAACCGTACACCCTCTATGAATTGTTGTAATTTATTGCAGTTTGTAGGTCTTTTTGCTTATTTTTATTTATCTACTAGCTGACCCGCCCACGGCTTCGCACTCTTGAAATTCCCGTTCCCTTGGGCACTTCGGGATAAAAACTATATAAAACACCTTGTCAAAGTGACGCGATCCTTCATGTAAATGACTTAACACGTCAATGAACGACGGTTAAATTATATGGATATTGTTCATACAAAAATACTAAAAACGCGCTTGAAAAATGGGGGAGGGGGGTAGGGGGGTGAAAAATATTCATTGAGATCGGTCGACCCATTTCGGAGGAGTGCGACCAAAAAAAAACATGACACGAGATTTTTATATATTAGATATTATATATATACCTATTATAAAGACGTAAAGTTTCAGAAACTTGAACAATCAAATTATTTCGCTGAGTTACACTATCACTCAGGCTATTTTTTATTTTGATAAAATACCGTGCGAAGCCGACGCAGGTCAGCTAGTTTATTTACAGATAAACAACATTAAGGCTGCCTGTCCATTGACGCGGAGAGAGGCAGTGGAGCGGAGAAACGAAGAAATATTAACCAATAGGATTGCATGAAATCTCCGCTCCGCTTTAGTGGAAAGGGATTTGCGAGCTAGTTTAAAAATTCATACAATACGGAAGTGGCACGTGGTAGCGGTGCGAGGTAGCGGTGCGAGGCGGCAGAGCGGGGCGGCGGAGCGGGGCAGCCGAGTGAGCCGGCGGCGGGGAAACGGCCCGGCCTCGTTGCGTGAACTCGGCCTAGCTCCGCACAGTCCGTTACTCCGCTCCGCAATGCTCGCTGGCTCCGCACCGCTGTCTCGCTCCGCGTCAATGGACAGACAAAGTCCGCAACTCCGCTCCGCAATACTCACTCGCTCCGCACCGCCGGCTCGCTCCGCTCCAATGGACAGGCACCCTAATGCGGATGCAACTGTGTTGACTGTGCGAAGTCTTTTATGGCGGGTTCCTATATCCGTCGGTTACCGGCAACGACTCGTATCTCCTTGAAAGAGTGTCAAACTAGTGTCAAACTTTTGACACGTTTTCAAGGAGAAACGAGTCGTAGCTTATTAGCGACGGATATAGGAACCCGCCAATAATGTTCACTTTTGTAGTATTGTGTTATTAGTTATAGCCAGCTATCAAGTATGATTTTATTTTATTTATTTAGATTCACCAACGAAGGAAACACCTGCTTACAAAATCTAATATTATTTCGTATGTGCTTGTAGTTAATCTTTGTATCGGAGATTTTAGGCTGCATATCATAATCGTATGATGACGACCTCCGTGGCGCAGTGGGCGAATAGTCAGTTGAGACGCAGGAGGTAGCGGGTTCGATACCCGCCGCAGAACAAATTTTTGGATACAGATATTTGTTCCGGGTCTGGATGTTTTTCTATATATTATAAGTATGTCATCATCCACAGCCCGACTTCACCCACTGCTGGGTATAGGCCTCCCCAAACTTGTGCCATCAACCACGATTTTGCGCTAGTCTCCCCCATTGACGGCCCGCGACTCTAACGATGTCGTCCACGCATCTCGCTGCCGGACGTCCTACCCTTCCAATTATAAGTAGGTATGTATTTACAAAAAAATAAAAAATGTTTGTATATAAGTTTACTTCCTAGGAGCCTATCTTTACAATAAAATAAATACTAGTTTACAGTACTACTCAATGCCTAGCTATAAATGCAAATGCAAAACTGAGAGTCTGTTAATCAGACTATCATAAGTTATGTATGATAAGTTAACACACAACATACTCACCCATTTATACGTACACACAAACTGACACCCTTATATACACTTACACCACACACCTTCTCTCAAACACTCTCAACCACACCCTTTCACACACATACACTCACCACATATCCTCGCATACATATTGACACACCCTCGCGCACACAAACACACACACACACACATTCAAATCTCACAACCAACATATTCCCACACTCACGCATACATTCACTGATCATTCCATTATGAACCATAGTCCGGAGGGAGGTATAGGTATGCCATCATACAGGTCAATCCTAGTTTGGGTACCTATGTTTTCCATTGGGTAACTATAAAGTATTCTATCAGTTATCTGGTTCTCATAGCTTTGCTTAGTTTGGGGCTAGATAGCGCTGTGTGAAATATCCAGCAATATTTATTTATTTATATCAGCAATAGGATGACCATTGCTAAATGTTCCCCATAGATTTCTAAAGCGACCGATCTTATGCAGCATAACAGTTCTGTGCCAATTTTATTGGGTCATCTTTCCATCCGTTCAATGATGCGCTTTCCAGTGCGTGCTCTTTACTTATGAAATTTTGTGCCACAACGACCAAAGAAGCCCAAAAGCTATTATCATAGATAAATACACATACTACACTGGTGATAATACACTGGAACCATTAAATTTCAGACCCGAAGGCGTAAAACCATAGAAATATGAGTTTAGAAAATGAAAAGTTTATTTATGTTTTTTTTATTTGGAACCTTGTTCCAAAGCAACAAAGCTTTCACACTATTATTATAAATGTTTGGATGAAAGTTTGGATATTTGTTTTTTACTCAATCATGATCCATGATGAATCCATGATGAATCAATTTTGATGATATTTGGTATGGATTGACACATAGGTTACTTTTTATTGACAAACCACGCGTGCGAAGCCGCTGGCGGAAGCTAGTATGTATATAAAAAGGGCTTTGTTACTAAACGACCATATCGCCATATAGCTATCAAATCAAATAGAAAACACAACATACGATATTAGTTGAATAGAAGTTTAAAACGGAGACGAAGGTTAGGTGTGTGACGCTTTTAAAATGTGGCACTGGTTATACTGATAGTTTTTATTACATATAATTTTTATATTTGTTTTTTATTTCTTTCATTTGTACTCTTTGAACCGCTGTCCATTACTGCTTTGCTTATTACTTTCCATCTAAATGTTGCCTGGAAGAAATCTATTTCAGCGATAAGGCCGCCCATTGTACTTTATTTAGTATAAATTCATTTTTTAAAGTTTTCCTGGTGTACAATAAAGAATTATTCTATTCTATTCTATTCTATTGGAGACGAATGCTGCGAATTCCCTAGACGGCCCGAAGAGCTAACATTTCAATACTTAAGGAACTCAAGATAACTATACCAGGCTATCAACCATCTGTCTCCAACGAGTCCTTGAGAAAGGAGTACTTTGGGCACATAGCAAGGAAACACAGTGACAACTTGGAGATACTCATTATCACTGGCCAAGTCGAGGGGGAAAATCACGGAGCCGTAGCCCGATACGTTGGTCTGACCATCTGCACAACTCTCGACTCTAAGCTTCATGATGGCATACAAGTCGCTGCCAACAGACACCAATGGCGCAGCATAGTTAAAGAGACGAGACAGAGGACCCATGGAGGAGGTTACGACCCTCAGACCCTCAGCATTGAGGGTAACTACTCGAAGAGAGAGAGAGAGAGAGAAGGGTAAAGTTTTTTTTCCCGAACTCTGCGTAAAACTTGACTTGACGTCACCACGCATAGAGTTCAAATATATACAGTTCTTACTTTTTTTCCCAAGGAGTTGACTGACTGAGCTCTAGAGAGGTCCGTTTGTTATTATAATAATCCTAACAATCACAATTTTGTCAGCCTCACGTCAACTCATCCTCAACCCAAACCAAAGATAATATAAATAAGCAAACCATAGAGAAATACTAATAGGAGCAAAAAAAAAAAAAAAAACATGCCTGACAAGTAGCACAAGAACGTAAGAAAATAAAATAAAACAATCCGGTCTAAACAATATTAAGCCAGGTTTAAATCATCAAGGAATCCTTTCTTTTATAACAGCCTTCGGACGACAAGGGTTGGTCCTTACCTCTTACTTTTGTTCTAAAGTTGTTCACAATGCCACCAAAGAAAGGTAAAGATAAAGGGAAGTCAACCCCAACGGGCGCGGCTGCCAAGGCGATGGGTACTCCGCCGAAGCCTAAGAAGCCTCCGCCACCACCAGCCTGTTTCAACAACGAGGACTTGGCCAAGTTTAAGGAGATGTTCAAGGCACATGATGAAGAGAATATTGACAAGGTGCGAGTTATTTTACCAGACTTAACTTTTCTTTGCAGGTTGAAAGTCTTCCTCTCTTCCTTATTCTTCTCTTCCACACATACAGTATAGCAAAAATTGTCTCTAAATTGTCTTCTGCGATATAAATCAGTTAAAAAACGATAAAAACACAGATAGGTCACGCAAACCTTTGTCTCGCGTTTCAGCTGGTTACTCGCCGGCTTCTGCGTTACGGAGCAATGGCCAGAGTTACGCGCATGCTTAAATGAGTTCTTGCAAATTAAACTACAAATAAAAAATTAAATCCCAACAATTTTGTAAATTTTTTTGCATCTAATATTTAGGTCCTTACCGCCCTGCCGTACGCACTGTTAATGACATTTCGTCGAGGAGCGTTTTATCGATTTTCTCATTATTTTGACACTAAAACAAGAAACTTTTAAAATACCGTTTTTTTAATTCCGTGTGTAGAAACCGTCGTCCCTTCAATATAATTAGTTTAAATTGACTCTAGCAGAAAATTGTATATATACAAATATCTTGCAAGCTATTTATAAATTTGATTTGAAATGACGACGTGAAATTTGACGACCTCCGTGGTGCAGTGGGCGAATAGCCGACTGAGACGCAGTAGGTAGCGGGTTCGATTTCCGCCGCGGAACAAATGTTTGCATGATCTACAGATATTTATTCCGGGTCTGTTTGTTTTTCTATACATTATAAGTATTATTTACAACAAAAAATGTATATAAGTCTTCTATCAGTTATGTGGTTACCATAGTACAAGCTCTGCTTAGTTTGGGGTTAGATAGCGCTGTGTGAAATGTCAAGCAATATTTATTATTTATTATTATGATAATAATAATAATAAAAATATTTATAGAAACATATAACATTTACATTTAACAAACTTGACATAACACAAACTTAAAAATATTAGTTGGTAGCACACATACAGTAGGCACACAGGTACTTTGAACCCATACTAGGATTCTCTGTGTCGTGGGTGTCAGGAATACGTACATAATGTACCATCCGACATGTCTCGTGAATAGTGTGCTACATACTAGGACGAAGTTAAATATGAGGATGGATCTTTTAACTCCACACTAGAATTTATAAGTAGCGTTTAAAAAGCTCTCAGTATTTGCGGTAACACTGCTGAGTAAAGATACTAAGGGTAGCACAAAGTAGTGCGTTATTCAGCGACCCAAACACCCGGAAATCAAATACTAAGCTCAAAGCTCGTTCAAAATGAGAGGTTTGTTACATAGGATAGGATACTACCACCGTGCGGGCTTAAATAAACTAGTGGTTCGCCCCGAACTGAGATGTCGCGTGTCTACCATAAAAACAAAAAAAATATTATCCGTAATCTTTGACTATCAAAATAGTGCCACGAAATATAAACCAACTTACTTGACCTACAGTTTCATTCAAATTACAGTTAACGGGAGTTCATGTAAATTGGTTATTCTTTTTTGGGGTATAAATTGCAGTTATTTTAGATTTCAGACTTTTGCCTATATTTTTGATACATAAGCTACACGTATACCAAATTACAGCACTGTGGGGTCACTGGTGTACCCTGTGATTTTTGTCAAAATTTAGTTTTTATTATGGCTAATAACTCAAAAACTACAAAAACTTTACTAAAAGTCAAAACGGGGTCGAAATGTACTCATAAAGACCTTTCATTTGATGTCTCATTTGACCTAATAGTCTCATTTTCTTTTTTTTTACCCCTCTTGAACCCCAATATCTCAACAACCTCCCCAAATTTTTAGCTTATTGAGTCAAACCAAAATTGTGCAATCATTACCTACCTATATACCAAATTTCACGATGATCGGATAAACGCTTCGAAAGTTATCTTCGGACAAACAAACATACATACATACAACGCCGATTTTCCCAAGTTGATTTGGAGATCTCGCTTCGCTCGATCAATAAATATTTCTGCACATTTCACACAGCGCTAACGAGCCCCAAACTAAGGAGAACTTGTTCTATGGAAACCAGATAACTGATAGAATACTTATACAGGGTGTTTGGTAATATACTGACAATATTCATGTGACGGTTTCTCAATATATAAACAAAGACTACTCGAAAAAAAAAACTACTAGTTATATTATCAAATTTTAAAGAAAATCGACTAAGTTTAGGTGATTAATTCGATATAAAACTTACTGCCTACTCTTGCAATCGACATCCAAAAATAAAGGCCGATTTGATATCTTTTTCGGAAATGGCTGTGGGTTTTGGTTTAGAAAGGGACAACAAGAGATATTTCGAGACGTCACCAATACAGTATCTGTGGTTAGATGGCAAGCATTATGCAATAGCACAACATAAGTTTAATAAAGTGTTTGTTTTTACATGCCAAAATAAATTTCACATTTGTATAGTAAACATTTCACAAATATATTTATTATGCTCATCAAAATAACCCCTTTCATTTTTGTGCGTATATTATGAAACACCCTATATATACAGACTAAGGCCTCTAGAGATGTGCTACGTTGCGAAGCTATGGATGTGTGTCAAACCTACTAATAGGATCGCTTGATTTTCATAGTTTAGCTTAGCCATGGTAGAAACGGATTACACGAAGCTAAGATTTTTACATACTCGTTGAAACGAGGAATGCTAGCTAAGGATGCGAACTAGGGATCACGTCGCCCATAATCTTCGCGCAGCTACCTCACGCAAAGCGTATCTTCATCGATACACCACTTAGCTTAGCTTTAACTTCGCTAACCGCTTAGCTACCTCGCACATCTCTAGTGGAAAGGTACCCTTACGACTAGTACAAAAGCGTAACATTGGCTTGTTACGATGTAGTTTAAAGTATGCATTAGGAATAACAATTTTGATGTATGAGTCTGACTCGTAAAAGGTCGAAATTAACGATGATCATAAACCAATTTGGACCTCTATGTCTTTTAAAATAGCTGACCTTACGTTTTATAGAAAACAAAACTGAGACCTTTTCACATATTAATTATTAATGAAGATTCAATTAAACAGTAAGTGGTGGCAGGATTTTAGATGGAGTAGGCCTGTCCAATACCATCCTCTCGGCTTGGTCAGCCATAAACCGCAGGAAGGATACGGAAAATCTTAGGATACTCCTAAGTGCCTTATATATTTTGCGGAAAATTGGTCCTTACTTACCGTAGTTTACCCATTTACTACATCAAAATATTGTTGGTGATTTTATTTATAAAGACGCACATAACACAATACAATCACCTAAAAGTAAAGATTACAAAAATGCTGTTTTGATCTGGAGTTTTTTTAAGAAAACAAAAAAGTGTGTTTTGAATAATTTACCTCATTATGACACGCCTGCTCGCATGTTTTATACAGTGGGTTAGGAGTATTCTCTCAAAACCAGTAGTGTTTTTATCTGATACTGAATATGCACCATGAATATAAAATCCATTATGTCGATAATGTACAAACAAACCAAAATTATCTTTGTCGTTAATTTAATTTGCTCTATTACCTAACCGTAAATTATTTCAAAAAAGCATGTATGTGTTGGAAAATCATGTTCAAACTAATCTCGTACGCACAATACGCTTCACTGTTTCTTTTGAAAACCACTCACCCATACAAAATAAGCAAACAAACACATTTCAAAATTAGGCTCAGCCTAATTTGGATATGAGTTGGAAACTACAATGGAAGTTGGTTTCGGCGAACTACGCTATAATTTTCGCGTATGATTTTCAGTTTTGGTTTATTATTCTACTCTTCTCCCACGAGAGTATTATTTATATTCAATCTATAAAATACCTAGCATAAGTTTCGCTATGACCTTACGTAGAGTGACCAAGAACGGTCGAGGACGCATGAAAATAATTTGTTCCCATTTTCAGATGCTTATCAAATAATACCTACTCTTATCTTGTCTTTATATGTAACAGGTACCTCTGAGAGCAATTCCACTGATGCTCAGAAAACTAGGCTTCAATCCAAAAAGCGCAGAAATCCAGCAACTCTTCACAACTTTCCTTGAAGACGAATACGTGGACATAGTAGAATACCACGAGTGGCTGCTCATGATCGAGGCCAAAATGCAGTGGGGAGACGACTTTGAACTAGCAGTTAATAAAGCTTTCGCAGCCTTAAGCCATGATGATGAAGAAACAGGCATCTGCGACTTTGAACTACTAAGAAAAGAACTCTTCACATGGGGAGAACCTCTCCAAGAAATCGAATTCATGGATTGGATAAAACTCGCTACGAAAGACAAAACGTACAATATTGAAACGAATAGATTCTGTTATACCAAGTTCGTGGAAAACATGAATAACAAAGATGAGAGATATGTTAAAGAACCAATAAACTTCTTCAAGATGGACCAAAAGGTACTGGCTGAGATGGCGATTAAGAAGGCAGCAGAGGAGAAAGAGGAACAGGAGAAGAAAGATGTTGAGAAGAGGGTCAGAGAAGAGGCTAAGAGGTTGAAGATGATAGCTGATGGATTGTTACCTCCTGATTGAGATTTATTTGTCAGGTTATCATGCTCCTATTTTTGTTGCCTAAATTTTTGTCAATACTACCTCATCAATACATACTTGAAGTACCCAATACACATATTTGATAATAAAAAACGATTCTAATTGATTTTAATTTGTTTGTTACAATCTGAATCCACAAAAATATCATAAATGCGAAAGTTTGTAGATTGTTGAATTAAACAATCTACATCTTATCCTGATCTTATCTACAGGTATTCTATTAGTAAATGACATGGAATAATGAAATAAAGGATTCTTTAAACGAGTGAAGCAGAAAGCTAGTAAATCATAAATCAAGTTAAATGGCTTACGGTCTACGAGATTCTTACGGTACACTATGTCATTAACATTATGGACGACCTCTCAACCTTTCTCGAAATTCTTAGCCACAAATCAAAGTTAAAAGGAGTTCAATCGCAATTATATAATTCATCGGAACCAGCGTTCATTCCAATTTCTTAAGTACAAGATGTAGTTATTAGTATATTAAGGGTCACGTATTAGAACCCAAAATAGGCAATTTATAGTCTCAAACTGAATCGTATATTGGCGAGAGCGATGAGCTTGGACGAGCGGTAGGAACTTCTGTAATTACTTCCTGAAACCATTTCTTTTTATGTTGAAATTAGCACTTCACGTAGAAACTTGAAAAGTGCCATCTTCATAAATATTCATACTCAAGCAACTAGGTCGCATTGAGATTCTAATGTTAAGGTCTTAAGTTTAGGCGCACACGCAGCTTTTTACCGCCAACGTTTAGGGCTCATTAGCTTTGGTCCAATTTAATTTTAGAATATCTTTTGGCTAATAGCAGCTATTAGTATTTTTATGTTTATAGTGTTATCCGAACACTTACGGAAAATTCCAAGATTTTTTAAACCATCTCAAAAGTTTTCAAGCCTGGACGGGACTTGAACTCGCAACCTTCCTTTTGATACGAGGTTGCACTATCAATTGTGCTATAGGCTCTTGTCACGTGAGGTTCGAAATGAGTAAGATGACTATCGGAGCTTTAGTCGTAATCTGAATCATCTCACTAATTTCGACTCTGACGTGACAAAAGCCTGTAGCACAATTGGTAGTGCATCCTCGTATCAAGAGGAAAGTTGCGAGTTCAAGTCTGGCCTAGGATTGAAAATTTTTGAGATGGTTTTAAAAATCTTGGAATAGCAATTATGTATTAGCAATTAGCGAGGTAACACAAGATATAGCCTCACTTTCATGAATGGCTCTTGGGTTCCACCAGATCTAGTAAATCTGATACTAAAGTTTGAAAACGGTATACAATTTATTGGAAATCGACAAAATGTAGTGTCGCATAAGTACCAATACTAGAATACCTACAAGCAGAACCTTTTGTTTTCTTACTGTTAAAAACTTATCGCAAAAGAAGTAACACCCTATATTTATTTTTAACCTCCGACACAGAAAGAGGGGTTTTATAAATTTGACCCTTATGTCTGTAGGTATATGTATCTTCTTCTCTTCTTCTCATCTTAGTTCCCAAACGGGCAAAATGGAGCGATTCGGACGCTTTTAATAGAAGCTAGTTAAACTGGAGTGGTTCTTAGATAGATCAGTTTTTCACCCCAGCTGTAAAAATAAGCGGTCGGGGTTTTATTATTTTGTTTTATTTATACATGTATGATGCCGCGAGAAGGGCGCAGACCAGTTGGTAGACCGCCAGCCAGATGGTCGGACGACATCACGTGAGAGAGGGATGCGCTTGGCACAGGACCGGAGAGAGTGGCGTGATAACGAGGAGGCCTATACTCCAGTGATAGATGTGGGCTGAGATGATGATGATGATGATATATGTATGAATTGCTGTATCATGGGAACTTGATCTGAACTCTTCCTGCCATAAGACGCTAACTTTGCGCTCTTTCTAATTCGTCTGCATAATTTTTACCTTACGAGAAATGGAACGGTATAATGGGACATACTTTACGCATAGAGCACGATAAAATAATGTAATTGAATGTACGAAGCGTAAAATGTAATATTATGGCGGTGATACTTTGTACTACCGAAATTGGTTTTCGGAGTGTGCCAGCTTTTTACATGGATAAGAAAATATACAATACATTGCTTTTTAATAGATTTTTGGCAATTGGACAAAAATAAACTTTGCATAGGCACTTTATAGACTGATAAAGAAGGCCCCAAATAAAATATTAGGTCTTAAAATCAATGATACATTTTATATGAAGTCTTTTTTACAAGCTTTTTATTACATATATACATTTATTGTAACTTGCAATGTATGTATGTTTGGCCGGGTGGAATCTTGCAACTGAGTTTTAAACCCGTTCCCCTCAACCGATTGGGCTGAAATTTGGAATACTTATGTAACTTCGGTGACAATGCAATAATACGGTATCATGGAGGTGGTCTCATGATGGAGACGGATGCTAGACAATGGAATTTCTGAATGGATTATAGTAGGCTACTAGTATTTGGGCTCATTTGAATCTGCTTGCGGTTCCAATTATGAATTTTATAAAAGCTTGTTTTGAAACAAAAAACTTTTTTCCAGATATTTATTTCTCGCAATAAGCCCGTGTAAAAAGAGTTAAATTTATAAAAAAATCCAACTAAGTAAAAGCTAAAATCAAATTTCAAAAGCTTTTAAATCTGCGCTGATCTATCGAACATTAAAAGCAGATTTCTCTCAAAATCAAATCAAAATCCTATTTTATAACGGCGTTCTAGTGTTAGTTTTAAATACTAGTATTGGTAGAACTAAATTACTCCGTAATTAATTCTCTCTTCAGGTCTTTTACTATATAAAACAAAGTCAGGTTTGTTCGAACACTTATAAGTCGAGAACGGCTGGACATATTTTGATGATTTTTTATTTGTTGTATTTGTCTCCGTCCCGAATAGCAGAATAACTATTAAAATATCGAAAAAATCACGCAAAAAGATATTTTGAAGAAAACTAATTTTCTCATACATTGATGCAGATAATGATGGCCGACGTATATTGACAGCCCGCGTCATATGCATGTCAAAGCGGTACGAAGTTCGCCGGGTCAACTAGTATCGTAAGTATACATAACGTAAGTACCTACCTATTTAGACTATCTATCTAAGATATGCTTTTAAGTTTTATGTTCAAAGAGGGTATTGAATGCAGGTTTTAATGCTTTATTCTATCATCATCATACCAGCAAAAGAACGTCCACTGCTGAACATAGGCCAATAGATTTCCAGAGCGACTGATTTTGTGCGGCCTGTACCCAACGGCTACCAGCAACGCTAACATCATTATCAGATCATTTTTACATCTAATGTGGGGCCGTCATACGCGCCGCTGCGCTTTCCAGTGCATGGTCTCCACTTGAGAACCATTCTGCCCTAACGGCCGTCAGTTCTTCGAGCTATGTGCCCTGACCCACTGCCACTTCAGCTTGCTAATCCTTCGGCTATGTCAGTGACATACGTGTTTGTGTTTTCCCAGCACCCATGTACCTATACGTTCGATAAAATCAGTCTGGTTCACAGGAAATGCCATGTTCAATACGTGCTCAAAGAAGGAGAACACATATTTTTTTGGCGTTGAATAATCCTTTGGTATATGGCCGAGATTTTAACTCAGAACTTTCAGCCTGATACGCCTAATTGTTATACTTGAGGGGTGGTGGAGGATGTATACCACCTTTTAACGGAGTGTGTCCGGAGTCAATCTATGAGAAAGGAGTTATACAGAGTGCTGAAAGTGAACCAGATCGATGTGGGCCTGTTTCAGAATGTTTTAGCTGAACAAGCATCTGACTCAGCTAACATGCTCTACCGGTCCACATACGACCTGCTGAAGGAGGATGCTTTATGGTTATTTGTTACTGTATACAATTATGTAAACATCGTCGTAAAGAACGACGCAAGTTCCCTAAAAAATAGACTAAAAAAATAAACTTTATGCCTAGATTAGTTTGAAAATCTTCCGCAACGTATCCGCCGATGGCGACTTTAATTTATTCAAATATGGCTCACAAGTCAAACTTCTCGGTACTCTCTATACTGCGGTTTCATTTGGACAAACGAAGCCACGGACTGAAACTAGTTAGTATTAAAATAAATCTTTATTAGACAGGAGGGAATAACGTGCTCTTAGGAGGCTATTAAACTGAGATGCTGTTATCATGCGAACATGCTCATCTAATGGGGAGTAGTCATGCGAACTTTCTACTATAGTAGTTAGGTATAGTGCGAGATTAATTCCTACTACTCTACAAATTACACTACCACACCAAATTTAAGTTCAGTGACCTTACTATGAACATGGTAGCTGTATATGCCCCAACTCTTAAATCACTTTGAGAACTCATTCATTCATTAAACTTGCACTTATTTTTCTCGAATGGCCGCCCTTACTATGAGTGTTAGCGTAGTTTACTACGTGAAATTCATAGTTAAGTACTCGTTGATAATAATAATTCATCAGTCATTAGGTAACTACACACATAACATATATATGGGCACTTATTATTAAACAATGGGCGATTCTCAGTGGAAGTATTCCATTCATTATTCTCAACAGCCCTAATCGTTCTAGCCAAATGGCCCATGAGAATGGCAATCATTTTGAGGCACGTAACTCAACTTTAAATCCCGAACGAGGTTTTGTCCTTGTTTTAGGGCTCCGTACCTCAAAAGGTAAAAAAAGAACCCTCATAAGATCACTCTCTTCTCCGTCTGTCCATCTGTCTGTCCGTGTGTGACCACCGATTTTCTCAGTAACGGGTGGACCTAGCAAGTTGAAATTTTTACCAGGTACTAAATTCTATAGTCCCTATTATTATTATTATTCCACACATTTATTGCTTAAATAATAAAAATTAATAAAAAAAGTTGAAAATTGAAGGGTGTCCCCATACATACATAGTTGACGCCAATTAAGATAGTCCTCTGAGTTGTATGGGCGCTCATACAATTTAGAGGATTAGCTTAATCGGCACCAACCTCAAATAAGGTAAATAAATAAAATTGTGCTATTGTGTGAAAGAAAAAAAAAATTATTATAGATATAATTTAGTATAGTACGGAACCCTTCGTGCGCGAGTCCGACTCGCACTTGGCCGCTTGACGGTTGCAGGAAGGTTCGGGTTCAAGTCCCGTCGGGCTCCAAATATTTGAGATAGGTTTATAATCTTAATACATAATATTTTAGTTAAAAATTAAACTTCTATGACATTTGTCTTTGACGAGGAGATGTCATTGGAATGAGAACTAGCAAGAACCACGAATATCTTACATTGTGTATAATGCTCGGAGATACTTGTTCCCTGTTTTTCGTATAGAGTGGGGCATTATAATGGAACCTTGTAAACTAGGATTTATTTATTTATTTGCATTTTATTGCATAAAAAGAAAAATGTGATAGAGGACTTAATGCTAAAAGTATTTTCTACCGGCCATTCTTGACAGGTAAAACTTAGGTTGGCTTCGCTAACCTACCAACTACCTACTAAAAGTAAAAAAAAAAACCCGGCCAAGTGCGAGTCGAACTCGCGCACGAAGGGTTGCGTACTATTATCTATAAAAACGGCAAAATAAATCACGTTTGTTATACATAAACATGCCCCCCTTAAATATTTGTTTAATTTTTATTTAATTTATTATTTTTAAAGTGAATATATAATTAAATATTCTGTAAATATTTCAAGCGTCTACCTGTTGCCGTTATTAATATTGAGCAAAAACGAGCAAAAAATCACTTTTGTTGTATGGGAGCCCCCCTTAAATATTTATTTTATTCTGTGTTTATAGCGGCAACAGAAATATATCATCTGTGAAAATTTCAACTGTCTAACTATCACTGTTCATGAGATACAGCCTGGTGACAGATGGACGGACAGACAGACAGACGGACAGACAGCGGAGTTTTAGTAATAGGGTCCGTTTTACCCTTTGGGTACGGAACCCTAAAAATAAATAAAGTACCAACTAACCCAAACTAACCTTTATAAATAAGTACAGTTATATTTACATATATATATAGGTATAATAATAAATAAATAATATGACAAATAAGAGAAGTAGTAAAGATATAGGTACGAAGTGCTCAAGTGGTAGAATTTAGATAATGCCTATGGACTTAATTCCCGTATTTTTAATAATGATTAGAGAACATAAAGTTAATCATCAAAATTGTCTTCGTAAATGTTTCCCTAGAATTATAACATTTTTCACACCACCTGCTCGACAATGTTAAATTATATGTCATGTAAACCTCACCAAAAGCAGGTGATTAAATCCCTACGTTGTCTGAGCCGGGAGTAGAGTTGTACTGAATTTCACTGTGCCCTTGCGGGCGTAATGTGATTTAAATTTGATCCTCTGATTTGACCTCATCTGTATTAAAAATTGAACCAAAGAGACCCACACAATAAGAACTTATTCGTAAATCGAACAAACCTCTGCACAGAATGCACCAACCTAAATTTAATTTTTATTGTGTAGCAAAAAATGTAAAATGTAAAAAGTAAAGTATTCTTCTCGTGGATAAAGCTGTCTTGGGAGTGCTTATATCCCTCCCTGCACTCAGGATGCCAGTAACTCCCTCGCTCCGCTCGTGAGTTAACTCTAGAATCCTTCGTTAAGTTCGCGATTAGATAAAGTGCCCGTGACGCAAGACACTGCTTTATTTATCCCCTTGTTTGATAATCTACTATTCTCACCTTCTCTTTGTTCAGAATATATATTGTTTTAAGTCTGCAAAAGATGGTTTTGTTTATCGGACATTTTATACGAACCCTATCATACTAAACCTAAATCAGATTTCACAGGTAGATTTGTACTACAGCTTTATGAAGCGTATTCTCCTGGGTTAAGGTTGAAATTTAATAAGCAAGTTATCTACTCTATATTTTGATGGATTGTGTGAAAGGTGATAGGAAAGCCCTTGAGGGTAGCTTAAAAATATCGAATCAGTATTCTCACTTACCTTTTTTAAAAGCGTTAGGTACGTAGAATACGCGAAGAGAATACTTTGTACTCTGCGCGCACGGAGGAGTGTGAGATTCGGCATAACTAGACAAAGTTTATATACAGAAAGAAATCTTGAAATTAAGATAAACTAGTGGTTCGCCCCGAACCAAAGAGGACTAAAACTAAATCTAGGTTGGTGCATTCTGTGCAGAGGTTAGTTCGATTTACGAATAAGTTCTTATTGTGTGGGTCTCTTTGGTTCAATCTTTCAATCGTTCAATCTTGCGAGTATCCCAAAAAACAAAAAAATATATATTATTTGTAATATTTGACTATCAAAATAGTGTCACGAAATAATAACCACTTAACTTGACCTACAGTTTTATTCAAATTTCATGCAACGGGGGTTCATGTTAATTGATACTCTTTTTTAGGAGTAGAAATTGCAGTTATTCTGGATTTCAGACATTTCCATACATTTGTATCACTAAAGCTATACGAATACCAAATTACAGCACTGTGGGGTCACTGGTGTACCCTGTGAATTTCGTCAAAGTTTAGTTTTTATTAAGGCTAATAGCTCGAAACTACAAAGATCAAACTAAAAATAAAAACGGGATCGAAATGTATAAATAAAGCCTTTCATTAGATCTTTCATTAGACGTCCCATTTGACCTAATAGAGTCATTCAGATTTTTTTACCCCTCTTGAACCCCAATATCTCAACAACCCCCCAATTTTTTTACAGTCCCACAAGAATTGTGCCATCACTACCTATATCAAATTTCACGATGATCGGATCAACGCTTCGAAAGTTATCCTCGGACAAACATACATACATACATACAAACAGCGCCAATTTGCCCAAGTTTTTTGGAGATTTCGCTTCGCTCGATCAATAAAGGGCAAACTAAATTCAATGACGAAGTGGTAACAATAAAACATCTCACGTGGAGATGGTCCGGACATATAAGTACTCCGGAAAAAGTAACAATATGGACAAAAACAATTAGGGGGAGCTAGTTATGTAAATACATGCCAACCCCACGTAATGGGGGAAAACGGAAGGAAGAAGAAGAAGTATTGTTTTAATGTAAGCTACCTACTTAAATGTTGAAACCTTACTACTTATCCTTTCTTTAAAATGCATGCTAGCTAAGTATTGTGTTACTTACGTTTATAAAATAGTACAGTATGTAATTTTGTTGCAAATTACATTGTGTACAACTTTATGTTGAGCATACAAATTAATAAAAAAAAATATAAACCATTATTCTAAAATGTATTTTTTTGATCAAACAACCATAATTATTGACGTGAAAACTTCTTTAGACGCGTTGGGCATTTTTTTGAGATGGGAAAAAACCATTGAACTCGCGACACTGTTACCGTTACCGGCACTTCTGTATACAATAAGTATCTGTAGTGAGTCTGTTCAAGTTTTCACTTCTGTCGCCACTCCCGGAGTGCCACTATTTTTTTACTTATACCACACGTAAGAACTTACTTATTATTTCAGCGCTCCGTGTCCCACTGCTGGGCAAACCTATAATTAAGTATGTTAATACTTAATGTACTTACATGTTAATACTTAATGTATTTATAAAATGTACTTACATACATACTAACTATTTCAAAACTTGAAGGAAAACAGGATCTACAACACAAGTCTACTCAACTTAGTGTAGGTCCTGTTTGAAATTATGGTGTTTATACAAGCCACTATGTAAAAAATTATAAATCTTTGTAAATTATATTACTTATTTGAAAATTGTTATTATGTGCTTGAAATTATGAATTACGAAAAACTACATACATTATTGCCTGCTCAACAAAATGAATTTAAAATAAATGAAAATGTCCATGGTCATGGTGGCAAATTGGAGTTTAAAAGCTATTCCTAGAAATCATATTTCCTTTAAAATAAGAAAAGTTTTACCCAAGACCACGACTAACGTTCTGGCCGTACTCCAGACATTAACCTAATTTACGGCAGCTTAAAATCGTGTAAAATTTTAATTGGTTATTTTTGATCTGGGTACTTTTAACCTGCTTTGCATCAAGGTTTGGAATTTCAAAGCAGTTTTGATGGGTTATTTAATGCCATGCCAGCACGGGTAGTGTATGAAAAAGCGGTGCGGTGCGGTTCAAAGTGCATCGCCCCGCACCGCATTTAGTGAGTCTGGCATAAAAAATTAGGCAGCCGCGTTCGGTGTGTGGAGCTCCTAGGGTAGAATATATCAAGGTTACAAACTTAAGAACTTAAAATATGTACAACGTTCAGAAGTAGTTTTAGTCGATCTCTCAGCTGAAAATATGCCTCCCCGGTAGAACGCCGCAAAAATTATCCTGAGCCGCCTTCAGCGACCATTAAAATGTCATCATTCCATCAACTGCAGTTATACACACTACGTCTTTCATTTCGTTCATGAACCTATTTTACAGCTGATTAATGGCGGGTTCCTATATCCGTCGGTAACAGACTACGATTCGTATCTCCATGAAAAATGTCAAACTTTTGACACGTTTTCAAGGAGAAACAAGTCGTAGCTGGTTACCGACGGATATAGGAAACCGCCATTAGATCTGCATGCTCGTGGGTGAATCTTTCATTCGTTCACACGCATGTTACAAACAGACCAATAAGATGTACTACGCGTTACAAATTCGTAAATTATAAAAGGTACATGAAAATTACCTCTAAAATGAGACTTGAGTGAATGAAAAGGATGTAAATAAGCGAATGTGTTCTTTTTTCAATCGCGTCTTCTGCGTGAAAATGAAAAACTGAACACTTCTTCATTCGTAAAAGAAAATTGAATGACTTGGCTGAAGGTAATCCATTTGATAGTTTTTCTGTACAAAAGACACGTCAAACACACCTCCACGATAACTCACTCGTTTCAATTCCACCAATATTCCTGCATTTTTGCAATGGCAGTGGTTCGGGGCATTGTATCATTCAGAATGAACGACCAAATAAACTGGCAGGTGTTGTGGATATGTTGTGATTGATTGAGCCGCAGTGCAAGAAATAAAGTAGAAAATATTGTGAAGCAAGAAAGAATATTGATTGATTTCATACTTAGCGCAAACTACATTAAATAAAAAGAAAAACGTAAAGTACAGGCATACTTACATATGTGATAATATAGCAGATTTTAGCATTTTTATTGTAATTTACTGAATGTATCTAGGTAGGTATCTATATTTAAAGGTTTGCTGGAAAAAGAACACTATTTTGGGTTAATCCTTTTTACACCCCATTTTATTAAACACTTTTTGTTTTGTACATAATCTATTTGTGTACACCAAAAATAAAAATGGGTTTGCTTTCAGCAACGTTTATCAGGGCTTCTTTGTGAGGGGCTATCCTACGCTGCGCTTTCCACTGCGATTTTCCATCCATACGATATCATTGACCGAGCGAGCGAAGCGGTCGAGATTGGCCAAAAAATGCTTTTGTCTGTTCTCGTCTACAATTCGCATTTTTCAATCGATTTTGACGAAAATTGGCATACAAGTTCCTTGATTAATTTGAATTTTTGAATAGATCGACATTTTTGATCGGGGGAGAAATAGGGGGGAAGTTTGCTGTGGCTAGTAGTTTGCGGTATTTATCGACGGATTTCAAATTCGAGAGGCACACTAAGAACGTCATTCTACACAAGATTTTGTGAAAAACATTCCAAAAGGGGAGATTGGAGGGAGGTGAAAGTTTGCTGTAACGTTATATTAAACATATGGACGGATTCCAAATTAAAAAAAAAAAATTCAAAGTGTATACCTACTTATACCAATCAGACTACGCAGTCCTCTCTGCCTTCACGAGACGAACCCATAGCCACCAGATCAGATCTCGTAGGACCAAGGGAACGCGAGTAATCGCTCAAACTTATACCAATATTTTGCTCAAAAGTATAGGTCAACAAAAGTGTAGGTATGCGTAAGCCTATTGGAAAAATCAAGCAACTGAAGGTCGATTTAAAATTGGACTTTCTTCGTTAATTTTGTTGCGCAATTTACTTTTTGGACTTGTGACGCGAGGTCTACTGTTCACTACTAGGTCTACTGAATCACTAGTCATATTATTGAAATTGTAGGGGCTCCATCTTACACATTTTCGTTATTAAGTATTCTGTTACATTCCTACTAATTTATTAGAAGGTCTACTGGTATTGATTGCGCTGTGATAGTAACAGAAAACAGCCAGATGTTGCGGACCTAAATAAAATGTTACAACTTTATCTCTTGAGTTTAGAAAGACTGGGGCGGACTGCACAATCTTATGAATTCTTTGATATCTTTCTATATATGATAATATATGATAATATACAAAAGGGATGAAGCTACAAGCCCACGTCAAGTGCCCCCTCCAATTTCCCTGGCGCCCATACTCTTCAAACCAGAACGCAGTAAATCGAGTATTCTGCTTAGCGGTGGAAATAGGTGTTATTATTTGATTTGACGACCTCCGTGGCGCAGTGGGCGAATAGCCAATGAGAAGTAGGAGGTAGCGGGTTCGATTCCCGCCACGGAACAAATGTTTGCATAATCTACAGATGTTTGTTCCGGGTCTAGATGTTTTTCTATATATTATAAGTATGTATTTACAAAAAAAGAAGTATTTAAGTATTCTATCTACCATAGTACAAGCTCTGCTTATTTTGGGGCTAGATAGCGCTGTATGAAATGTCTAGCAATATTTATTATTTATATCTATTTTTTTATGTATTTATTTGATTTTGTAAAGAAGTGATTCCTCGATGAATGGCTATGAATCTTTTCATTGCAGAATCTCTTGGTAAACATTTCTTGATTTCAGTACAAATCTGTATCTCAGCAGCCGTTAGGTGAAGTCAAACATTTTGTAAATAAAAAGTTCTAGGGAAGGTTCAAAGAATAAAAAACAGCTTGAAAGCAAAACAACATTTATAGAATCTTTTCTGAAAAAGTTATGTAATTCAATTTAAATTAAATTTCAATGAAAAGTGGGTTATTTTTATGGGCAGTATCACCTACTTTAGTTCTCATACTCTCCACCGCTCTGTCCTGACAGTGGGGATTATGAAAATAAAATATCGTGCTATCGTAATCCCCACCATCAGTGTTGAAGCGGTTGAGATTCTGGGTCTGGAGATTATGAGCTATTCAATTAAATTAAATTCAATTTCTTTATTTCAGACTAGCACTAATATACAAGGCTTAGTCCACATTAAATACAATACAATAATATACAATAAATAATTAACAAAAATAACGTAACAAATAAAATACACATAAAAATAACAGACAGGATCATTGGACTATGGAGACTCTAGATGTGCACAGTGTGCGCTCTCGTCCAGTGTTCCATGAAGTGACAGTCAAAGTCCAGCCTCCCTGCAATGAGTTGCAGGTAGCTGTTGGAGCTGTCACGCACCCCCAGCATCAGGGAGGCCGTTCTCTTGCGCAGTATCGCAATACTGCTATCAAATATGCAATTTCATAAATCATATCATAGGTTAAGTTATTGCAATATGGTGTAACAATAAAGAATTACATATCTATCTATCTTATTATTTACTTGATTTGAAAGTATCGCATATCAAAAGTTATGTCATCTACAACCATACATATATGTACATATATATTACAACTAATACTTCACCAATTATCGCGTAGTGGGAATTATAATGACACGATTTTTTTTCTTAATCCCCACTGATGGGGCAGAGCGGTGGGGATTATGAAAGAAATCAAAAATCGTAATTGTTACACAACAAAACAAAACAACAATTAAACAAGTAATTTCTTTCAGATCGCAGGTTCCAAATGGTCATAATATCGGTATGACCGCAAGAATATAAATGCCCTCCTGTATTTTTAGACCATCCTCCTGTGTATATACTATGTGTTTTGTTTTGTACGGCATTAAATGAAAACACGGGTAGGGCTAATGTTGAAAAAATAATTATTGTTGTAAAATAGGTTTTATGCAAATTAATTTAGATAAAAAAATTTAAAATTTCAAACAACCTTAATATCAAGTCTTAAAATCTCAATAAAACAGTCTGTATAAAATAGGTAAACAAGTCATATTCATTCATCATGTATGTAGGTAGATACCTGTTAAACTGACTAAGCGGCATCGTCGAAAAGGCGCCGCCGATTTACGAAATGTATCGATTACAGGTCATAGCACACTATCAACTCGGAAAGGGATCGTCACCGTATCAGCTCGAGCCGCTTCGGTCGCTTTAATCGGAATTGTAATGTAATCGCCTCGCCTCGGGAAAAGCTCACAACCGCGGTGCGGTGCGCTTACGGCTCGTCGTCCCCGCGCTTACGTCTCTCCGTACCCAAGCGGTGAAACTGGTGCTGCCTAGCCGTCAACCAGCAGGCGGCAAGCCGTAAGCGCGGCGTAGCCAAGGAGCTGCTGATTCGCTTTGATTATGATTTGACACTCAAGGCCGTCTCTGACTGGGGCGATGCCAATCTTGTCAAATTCAATGCTTCAAAAACGCAAACATGTCTCTTCTCGGCGAAAAGAGTCAGTTTACCAAAGTTCCAATTTTCCGAAATGTACCGTTATCTGTAAAAGGTTACCTCGAGCTCCTAGGGGTCTCGCTCACGCCTACTCTCAACTTTAGCTCATACATCGAGTCTAAGGCTAAAATAGCTGCCATGAAGCTGGGCATCCTCAACAAGGTCAGAAGATACTTCACACCAGGACAGCTTCTTAGTCTTTACAAAGCTCAAGTCCGGTCTGGTATGGAGTACTGCTGCCACCTTTGGGATGGTTCGGCCAAATACCAGCTCGCTACCTTAGACTTGATGGAACGTAGGGCTTTTAGGCTTATAGGTGAGCAATATATGGCGGAGATTAAGACCCAAAGTTTCGAACACCGCCGTAAAGTTGCAAGCCTATCGATCTTTTACAGAATACATTTTGGGGAATGTACCCAGGAACTATACGATCTGATCCCGCCATCTCCCTTCCATCAAAGGACAAGCAGGCGCACGGCTCAGTACCATCCGTACCTAGTCAATATACCACCCATTCGCACACACCGTTTTGGTTCTACGTTCTTGATGCGTACAGCTAAGGTATGGAACACTTTGCCGTCGTCTGTTTTTCCTAAAGAATACAATCCGGGCCTCTTTAAGGTAAGAGTAAATAGGTTTCTTCTAGATCTTCGTGCTTCATCTTAGACCACATCATCACTTACCATCAGGTGAGATTGTGGTCAAACGAAGTTCTATCCAAATAATAAAAAAAAGTGCTTACGTTAGGTTGACGCCTGGTTGACGACAAGGCGAAAGGCGATACGGTGCCGATCCCTTTCCGAGTTGATATTTCTGCTATCAACTTACTTACTTATCAAGCTACCGGTATTAACCCACCTCTAAAATCAGTTAATACGATTCCAGAAGTGTGTTTTAAATTAATGTCGCACACAATAAAACAGGTTGTATATATCTGATGGTATAAAATGATTACAAGGACATACTATGACACATTTTTGCAACATTGTTTTCCTTCAGTTTTGAATATAGGTCGAACGTCACAGATATTGCGTATACTGCACAAAGGGAACATGCTGCGCAGCGATATCAAACGTGGAACGGCAATAATGAGGTTTCCACTCAATAGCTTGGAAAGATAGTGCTCACAGCTCTTTTAATGGCCTGAATATATTATAACTATAAACCAATATACTTGAGAATATAAGAAACGCCTGCTCGACACAATCCTTCAAAAATGAGTACGGTGCGGTGGTGGTTAGTCGAACTAATGCCATTATGAGGTTGACTTTTATATTAAAAAAAATCTCCTTTAGTGGAAGGGGGAAAGAGGGTCAGGTCATGAAGATCTTGCGCATTTGTATACTGGTTTTATTATAATTTTCAGCTGGTAGCCCCCAGTGCCAGTCGACGACCTCCGTGCCGCAGTGGGCGACGAGACGCAAGAGGTAGCGAGTTCGATTCTCGCCTCGGAACAAATGTTTGCATGCTCTACAGACATTTGTTCCGGGTTTGGATGTTTTATTTATGTATGATAAGTATGTACCTATATTTACAAAATAGTCTATAAATATTCTGGTTTCCATCGTACAAGCTCTACTTAGTTTGGGCTTAGATAGCGTTGTGTGGAAAAAAAACTGTGAGCCTGTAGAGATTGTGCGGTTAAATTTTTAGGCCGCATAAATTCCTGAGAGATGGCTTGCCGTCTTTATAATCGGGACCGCCAGCATAACGTGCCGCACAGAAACGCTCAGTTAAAATGCCACTAACGGGCAGCCATCCAAGTAGTGACCACGTAGAACGTCGTTCAACTGGCAGGCAAAGCAAGAAGGAGTAGCTAATAAAAGTTTTGAAACTTTATACTGCTTCTAAAATTCTGGTTTACTTAAATCAAGTAGAAACTCGTGAGATACTTTAAAAATCCCATAAATCATTTAATCAGCCGGAAAAAACGAACATTCATGGATTTTTCTACAATTTAACAATCTCTGAACTTAACTACCTTTAGAAAACAATTTTTATATCTTTCAAACGACCCTCGTAATAGCTTGGTAACCTCAGACGTCTAAAAATAAACGACATAAAAATGATATGAGTCTAAAAATATTTAACCTTTAGATTTCGTGTTTTATTCAATTTAAAGTCGACCTTCCTATCTTTTTTAGGGTTCTGCACCAAAATGGTAGAAACGGAGCCCTTATGATGTGACTTTGTCTGTTCTAGGTCTGTCTGTCAACTGATTATCTCAGCAACTACTAAAGCTATCAACTGGTTTTTATTATTAATCTTTAGTAACTTTCTGCCAAAAATAGATTTTTTTATATTACCTGGTGATGGAACAAGCATATGGCCCACCTGATGTTAAGTGGTAACCATCGCCTATAACAAAGTATTGCCTCTTAGGTCACGCAACTTAGAAGGGTGACCTACGATGCGCTGCCCTGCGTCTAACAATTTGAGGCATACAGGTGTAAAGCCCCACACGCCTGTAATTTCACCGGCAACCATACCCTTCATACCGAAACACAGCAATACTGCTAGGCGGCAGAAATAGGTGTGGTGGTAGTACTTCCCTGGGCGCGCTCTTTCTTATGGAGCTCTTCTACTTTTACTTGATGATCTTTAACCTTCCACCAAAAGTAAACTCGCGAAGCCTTAAAAATGGTAAAAAGCCATAGCTAGTATAATATGGCCGCTCTAATTATTAAGTGCATTTCGCCCACTACGCCTAAAGCCGGGAAATGCGTCCAGTAATTGCATTGTCCAGCTGGGACAATGGAAGCTTGTATCACAAAATAGATAAGTACAGAAGTTAAGTTTAGTACAAAAGTTAAGTAGAAAAAAATTCATAAGTGCATAAGACTTACTACATATCCAATAGTCACATACGAGTTGACCCCTCACTACTATGATAGCTGTATCACAAAATATTACAGAAGTTAAGTTTAGTACAACGAGCGATAACAGGCGTACGCACGCATAGACGCGCGCGTATGAGGGTCTTCAATCAAGTGATCGAACGCCACGAGTGCCGCGCTTTGGCGAGACGTATATCATTTTTTGGTTGACATAATTTGTTAGCTGGTTGTGATAATTTACGTTTAAATGCTTACGTGACAATGAATAAACGTTCTTAATAAAATTATTGCGTATGTGGTTGTAGAATATTGTAGATGCCACCCAGTGCCGGATTAAGCAAGCGCGGGGCCCGTAGCAAATTCTATCGAGGGGCCCATGATCTGCTATGGGTTTTTAAGTATAAAGTGGCAGAGGTTGGCGGGTTTAGGGGCCCTGCTTTGTACGGGGCATGTATAAAACTTTCGAAGGGCTCTTGATCTGCTATGGAGTTTTAAGTATAAAGTGGTTGAGTTGGATACGCGGGGCCCCTTTTTACTCGGGGCCCGTAGCAATTGCTACTCTTGCTACGTGGTTAATCCGGCACTGGTGCCAGCCGCTACGCTCGAGCGTAGGCATCGAACGTTACTTCTGTACCAATTTATTTTGTGACACACGTACCTAGTACATTAAAACAAAATACAAGAAAATGTGTTGCACATAAAGCAAATAAAGTTTTGTTGCTCATTACAAGAGACTAATCCATCTAGGAGAGCATACAGGTCATAAGTCTTACGTGCATGTAACTTCAACGGCACTATTCTAACCGTGAAACAGCAATGCGGGCATTACGAGTACTAACTGTTATTCAAAATTTAGGCGATTTCTCTATTCCCCAGTGGCGCCAAACAAGATTCAATTTATGTTGCATTGTTCCCTACTAGAGGTCACTGAAACTTTTTCCACTGCAAAATGAGACTGAACAGGGACAGGGATTAAGAAGTTTCCTAACCTATTTGTGGTATACTTAATTGTTATAGTAATTATAATTTGGTTAAACTCAAACGTCTCTATTTCTTCAGTTGTTTAGAATTAGGGTTCGAGTAAGAGCGGAATAAATAGTCTGGCTGACTGATAAATACTGTAAAAAAATCATAAATTAAGATACCAAATCATAAATTAAATATAGAACAGCCTTATCGCTGGGAGTGATTTCTTCTAAGCAACATTGGGATGAGTAAAGCAGTAACGGACGTGGTGCACAGAGTAAAATTATTGAGATGATAGATATTGTATTGATGTACATTGCAAAAAAAAAAAATAAACTCACCCAAAATAAGGCTTAAGAGGTATAGAATTATTCTATTTTTTTATTGTTCATGCCCACCGCCACTTCAACTTGCTGACCGGAGCTATGTCGGTCACCTTGTTTGTTAATTTTTTTTTATACGAATGACTAAAGCTTAGAACACTCCTATCGCCTACATTACAGAAGATTGTAATGTAAGACAGTCTTACATTTGAGTCACTCCGATTAGGAACGTACCCGGGTACGCCCTTCATCAAAGCCTCTTGTTCTGACACAAGAGGACAGATGATCCTTTAGGATAGCGCGTCATTGCCGGACAATGGCCTCCAAATAACAACCCAACTCCAATTCACTTTAGACAAATGTCGAACTTAGTTTATGTAAAAACCGATACTTGTAGGTACACCTATTAACAATATAATTTTCCCGACCTTTTCACTCGCTCGCTCGCACTCGCTTTTGGAAAGTCTGTGATGATATTTTTACGTAAGTATGTTTTTTCTGTTCTAAATGGTCTGTCTTGTGTATGTTGACCCATACACAAGACAGACCATTTAGAACAAATGTATTTTAAAATTTTATTAGAGAGAGACCGCATTGGAAAGAGCCAATTGAAGGAAATTGCACCATTACACCAACAAGAGCTAAGCTCATCTATATATCTATCACACTTAATCTATTACATACCATAATAAAATAAAGTATAACTAGTAGCAACTAAACCTATATACAAAGCAAACTATATACAAAGCAAACTATATACATATAAAACCCTAATCTAACAAGCCGCTGCCGGTGGTAAGCGTGTCCAGAATGCAGGCCGCATTGCCACGCCCTTGCTATCACACTTAATATTATAAATGCGAAAGTTTGGATGTTTATTTATCAGTTACACCATTTATAACTCAAGAACGGCTAGACCGATTTTGATGATCAATGATTTTTGGATTTGTCTCCGCCCCAAATAGCAGAATAACTATGCAAATATTCGTACCGCATTGACATGCATATGACGCGGGCTGCCAATGTATGTCACCTCGGTAGAATTATCACTCGGCCATCATAGCTGCATCTCTGTATCAGAAAATTAATTTTCTTCATAATTTGTTTTTGCGTGAAGTTTCCCGATATTATTAAATTTATCATTAATTCATTAGCCAAAGATTAACTTAATTTAATAGAATCATGTGATAAGCTAAAGTAGTTCTACTCTTAATCAAAATAATGTTCTCGTTTGGAATTGCAGTGCAGTGTAGCGTGCGATTTAGCTGTCACATAGCCAGACCTATGAACGAATGTATGAGCTAACTTTAACATATCGCGATTTCTTTACACTACACTTCACATACATAATAACTTGTTGGTAGCTATGTGTCTGTCACCCCTATTCTATCTCTTACGTAGTAACTTAGATAAAAAATATACTGATAAAATAAATAATTAAAATTATCATATAATATTTAAAATAATCTGGCCAAGTTTACAGACTTAGATGATTGAACTTTAATAGATATTAGCACATAAAGTCACCTTGGCGAAAATATAAAGCATAATTTTTGTAATAGAAAATTTCATCGGATCATCATAGAACTAGAGGACTTTGTGAGTTTGTAAGTAGGTAATTGTCTTTAAGCGAAATAAAAGATTAAGAATGTAGATATATAAGTGACGGAGGGTCTACATCAACTCCAAAAAAATCCAAGAACCTGAAAAATAGTTTTATATATTAACAAAAAACGTATGCACACATACTATTATTTGAGTGATAGAAGGTTAGTAGTTCAAACTTCACTATTAAGTTTTTTAATTCTACTGTAAAATCTGCTGTATTTTATGATGACAAGCCACTGTATTTTTAGTAAAAATACTGTAATTTCAAGTAGATTAACATTTTAGTTTTTAGTATTTCACTTCAATTTTCCAATCTGGGGACATAGTGTGATACGAGTACGCCTTTATTCTTAAAAGTTCCTACGAGTTTATGAACATTTACGAGATGCCATCAAAACGGATTATCCTATTGCGCTTTTATACGTGCTGATAGAGAGAAGGCCGATTTCTGTAATTATGACTTATCACATCTTGTTTCGATCTAATCTCGATGCCTGTTATGGGCTTTATCGCACTGGCGAGTTGCGAGGCGATTAGTGAACGTGTTCGCCACGAGTGTGTCGCGAACTCGCATTTGGAAAACAAACAATTATGATGAATTCAAAGACCAAATCAAATCATCAAACAGTAATATTGTGCTGTCGGGTTTGAAAGGTGCTGTAGAGGCAGATGAGACTTTTAACTTTTTTTATTTTTTTTTAATGTAGCGCTTGTCCTGTACTTCACCTGATGGTAAGTGATGTGTAAGTGTATTATAATATGTCTGTATGAGTGACAACGTGCGATAATGCCTTTGTTATAAAATTCCATGTGCTAAGGTAACTGCTTAGCTGTATGCTGGTGGTCCGTAGTGTGTTTGCTAACTTTAGTTGATCGAGCGAAGCGAGATCTCTAAATCAACTGAGGCAAATCGGCGTTCTATGTATGTATGTTTGTTTGTCAAATACTAGCTTACTTCAGCTACTTCCATAGCATTATGTCATACGGTATACTGCTGTGGGAGAGTGCTGCAGATATAAACACCGTTTTTGTGCTGCGGAAGAGGGCTGTTCGTGCAATTTATTATATGGGTCCCAGAGAATCATTGCGGAATAAGTTTAAAGAAATAAATATTATGGCATTCCCTTGTCAATACATCTATGAAAATCTGATGTATGTTCACAAAAATATTAATGTGTTTAAGAAAAATAGCGATAATCATAATTTTAATACTAAAAAAAAAGATAAACTCGCTGTTGCCACTTGTAGACTCCCTTAAGTTAATAAATCGTTTAAAGGGCAAGGTGTACGCTTTTATAACAAACTTCCAATGGATGTACAAAAATTGACAATTAACAAATTTAAAAACGTAATTAAACAAAATTTTTATAAAAAGCCTACTATAAAATATCGGATTATTTAGATGATAGAGAAGCTTGGGATTGAAATTGATCCAATTCGTTCAAAATGTTACAATTTAGACGTAATTTATTTTCTGTGTTGTTATGTATTCTAAAAGGATCATTAAAAAACAACCAGCCTTGTTTCTTGCCTTTCTTTCCTGGCTTGGTCGCGAAGGAACAGGCAGTAAAATTGACGTTTCAAAGTTTTTAATGCATAAAAATATTTAACTTTGACTTTGAAACTAAACTATTCGGTCAAATGGCACGGCTAATAAAAGTAATAAAGTAAAGTACATTTCGATCCCGTTTTTATTTTTAGTTTAGACCATGTAGTTTTTAAGTTATTAACAAAATTCACAGGGCCCTGTGACCCCACTGTGCTGAAATTTGGTATGCGTGTAGCTTTAGTGAATCAAGTATCGAAAAAAGTGTGCAATCCAGAATAACTGCAATTTCTACACCAATAAAGTGGAAACAATTAACATGAACTCCCGTTTGTTGTTTTCAAAGGTTTTTAAAGGCTTTATTAACATAAATACATACATAGGTAACAAAATATCGCTAAACACAGTCTAGGTATTTTTTTGAATGTAACTTGAAACCTGTAATTGAATGAAATGAAACTGTAGGTCAAGTTAGTTGGTTATGTACTATTTCGTGGCACTATTTAGATAGTCAAAGATTAGGTAAAATATTTTTTATGGTTTTTATGGGAGACTCGCGAGATCTCCGTTTGGGGTGCACTACTAGTAATTACAATAACCTATAATTTTCTTTTACAGTGTTTATGACTACACGATAGAAGTAAAAACAATAGTTAAAAAACATTAACGCAACACACTATCTGTATATACTTATTATACATATTATTGGAAATAAATCGATGATAAACAACACCTGCACAGCGCCCGACTGTAAACAACAGCTGCACAGCGGTCGACTATAAAAAGGCAGCCCTCGCTTGACTCGGGCTGACAAATCCTCCGTCGTCCGAGACACGTTCTCGGAGACCCGGATGACGAAATCACCTCCGCAAATGCGGAAGCGATTTCTGAGTCATCTATATCAGACAGAGCAAACACTTCACAGAAACACCGACCTCGCCGGCGAGGTCGACGAGTCCCTACAGTCACCGCCTATACGAGGTACAGACATGTACCCGGGCGTTTCTCTCCTATCCCCACCCCGGCAACAGCCCAAGCCGAGGCTCGTACCTAAGTGGTGCCCTTGCGCTAGTTGCCTAAATAACTTACTGGGCTGAGCGCCATCTGCGCTCGCCAAAATTTCGGTTAAGCTGTCACGGCCTCAGAGGCCAACAGCGAGTTTAGTCCATTAGAAAAAAAAAACTCTGGCTGTCTTTGTATCGAGACTTCGTAGAGTTAAAAACTCGTCACTTTGCGTATTTATGTTGGCCAACTTGAGTATTTTAATTTTAATGAGCAATTGTTATTTTAGTTGTTCGTTTGATTTATTTCTGTATATTTGGGTTAAATTATTTGATCGAGATTTTTTTTTATGTTAAATGAGGGGAACCGCATAAAATATATAATAACATACGTGTATTCGAGGTTACTGTCCAAAACGGAATGTACAAGCTACGTAGAGAATTAACGTTCTGACGGAGTGCAAGGAACCTCGCTTAGCTGAAGTTAGAGCAGAGTTTACCCGATTCAGCGTCACCGATCCGAGCGTGACGGGTCAATTTCGTTCCCTGTCCAGAAAAATGTCCAAGTTCCATGTCCCAGTGTGCATGGTGCGCTTATAGAAGTTTTTACTTCAAAAATACATCGTAGCAGTCGCTGGTACGTGTAGAGACCCCTACAAACGAAGCCATGTAGCGGTTAGGTAGACTATTCCTCCCAAGGGTGAAGGCTTAAGTCACTGTCATCACTGTTATTACGTTGAATCCTTAGAAGGATCACAGGGTTAGATGAGGAACTTTATGATCTTTTGTCTGGCGTCTCTTTATTAACTTTATTCTTTATCAAAATTTTGGTAAATCTATACAGTGTGTGTTTTTTTATGAAGCCATTGGTTAGGCCTCGAAAAACCCCAAGATGGAATGGTGGTGAACTCATCTATTTTTGTTGTTATTTTTTTTAGGCTGAAAACAACCTTCTTGCCTTAAATTTTTCATTAATTTTTAAATAATCTTGAGATTCGGTACATCGCGGTCTGGGTAGCGTTCCTGATAGCACTTCAAAGCATTAGTTGGGCTTCGTCGGTTGAGGAAGTATGCTTCAATTAAGTCTACTTTTTGCGTTTTTGACAATGCCATGATAGGACAAATAAGATGATGCAATGACTGATATAAAAGTTTGACAGATGCAATAACCATGTTCGAAACTAAAAATTATTCTGAAATACGAAATGTTTTTGAATTGCTCATGAGAGCATAGAGTTCTGAAACTTCTTAATCGCTACAGTATTAATACTTCTTTAATGTGCAATTAGAATCTAATAAAATGTTTGTTGGAGGAATTTTGGTTTGTCATGTTGTAAGAGAATACTTTTATCAAATTTGACAAACTTTAGCTGCTCAGATTTTTTTCATTTGATACAATAAAATGATCCTTACAAAGGATTGAGTCGATTGGCATCAAAAAAAATTTAACAACTTGATTCATTTTAAGACGCTACTCACGATTGACAGAAAATTTTTTAATGCCAAAATGTTTTTCTTCGAAAACGAGCTGATGTTTTAAAAGAAACTGCACCTGTATCTCCTCTGGTTATGGTGCTGCCGTACTGTCCCAGTTAAAAAAAATACACTGTGTATATAAAACAAAGTCCAGTTAGTTACACCATTTATAACTCATGAATGACTGGATCGATTTTGATGATATTTGATTTGTTGGATTTGTCTCCGCCCTGAATAGCAAAATAACTACTAAAATATTGGAAACTTCACACAAAAAGAAATTATGAAGAAAATTCATTTTCTCATATATAGATGCAACCAATGATGGCCGATTGAAAATTCTACCGGAGTACGAAGTTTTGCGGGTCAGCTAGTAAAAAATAAATATAAAATGTTATACATTTATTTCAAGCAATTATGTAATTCATACTCGTATATGGACACAACACAAATGGTACCTACTTATATTAAACAGGATTTTTGAGAACATGCCTGTGACAGCAATGTCTGGTGTACGGGCAGTCTACTCTGCCGGCTAACATTGCCTTTAAATAACTTCTATGGTGAATTAAAAAAAAACAATTATTGATTACGGGCAGAGCTGTTCCTAAACTAAGACTTTACAAATTCATACTGTAGTCCAAATCAAATCAAACTGTGATGTGAATCATACGTAATTACAGTTGCAACAAATTTTAATGTACACCATTTTAAACCGCGAATCGACTGCTACGCACGGGCAGGCTACGCACGTGGACCTAGCTTCGCTCTGTATGAAAATGTATGTGGGTCCATCCACTGCGGCCAACGGCTACGAAATACACGAAGTCATGAATGCATGGCTTGATGACGTCACAAACACACGCGTAGCCGCCCGTGCGTAGCAGTCGATTCGCGGCTTAAATGGTGTACATTAAAATTTATTGCATCTGTAATTACGTATTATTCACATCACAGTTTGATTTGATTTGATTTGGACTACAGTATGAATTTGTAGTCTAATTTTACGAACGGCTCTGCCCGTAAGCAATAATTGGTGTTTTTTTAATCCACCATAGAAGTTATTTATGTTATTAGATGTTTTCATGTACTAGTTTGAGGTTTATTTGGGAAAGCCGAACGTATGAATTTAATGTCTTGGCATTTCATTTGAACACGGACGAAAATTAGAACGGGCTAAATGGCGCAAAAGTGAAAGTGATAGTTCTACGAGTGAATCTCATCCACTTTATTTGGACGAAACGACAGGTACCTAAATCAATCGTTTGCGTAGAATTGATCAAAATACTAGGGACATTTGCCTAGGTACGAAACCGGCAGTTTTTTGCCCAGGCAGCATAAATTGCAGTGCTTTTGGACGAAGCACTTCGTATAACTATGATAGAACTTCACTCAAGTGAGTTCGTTTAATCATTAATTATGTACAGTGATCGCAAAAGTATTTATAGCATGTCATTCAGGGAAATAACTGTTTTCTAGGCCACAGCTTACGCTTTTCTGGGAAACAGGGACACAAGTCATCTATGTAACTTTTATGGTCACATTAAATATATTTCTATTTCTATATTATGACGACCTTTGTGACTCATAGCCGTCTGAGACGCAGGAGGTTGTGGATTCGATTCCCACCGTGGAACAAATAGATAGATAGATATAGACATTTATTTCGACACAAGTAACAAACACACAGAAACTACATACATACAGTGGATAAGTAAAGACAGACAATTAAATAAAGACAATAAAATACAGATAATTAAAAACAACTTACTTAAACAAAAAATAATAAATAATACTAAAAATACGTACCCAGTCACTATGAGCCCTGTGCGGAAAAATGGGAATGGCTCAGCATTATGCTGAACAATAAACTTATTGCTCAGCGCTGGTTTACAGCCATTAAACCTGCATTGGCGTCACGGACGTCAGTCAAAAATTAAAACTTATAAGTGTCTTATTTGAAAAAGATATTTGTTTGTATGATCTACAGATATTTGTTCTGGTGGTTTCTCTATATATTATAAGTATGTATTTACAAAAACAAAAAGTATGTAAGTATTCTATCAGTTATCTCGTTCCCATAGTACAAACTTTGCTTAGTTTGGTGCTAGATGGCGCTGTGTGAAATGTCCAGCATTATTTATTTATTTAATTCTATAATTATATCTTCTCTCACAGCGTCGAAAGTGCAGTTTGTATGAAACGATAGATTTTAAGATTCATATGCATATTTTTTTAGAAAAAATTTAAGATTCTGACTCTTTTTTTGCGTTGGGGGTTAAAAACTGACATAGCTAAGAACCACCTCAGTAAAACTAGCTTTCTATTAAAAAGAACCGTGTCCGAATTGCTCCATACGTTTGGGAACTAGTATGCCACAGACAGTCAGACAGACACACACAAAGACATAGGCGGTAACTTATAACACCCCTCGTTTGATAATTGTTCGGTTTCTGCAGTTGAATTGAGGGTAGTTGGTAAACCATCACCAATCCTTATCAACGTCGGACCCCCCGCGCGCGCGTACCCCTCGCGACAGCGCCTCGTGGTAAAGCAGGAAGCTTTTACGCGTTGAGGTGAACAGACGTTCTGTTTACATCAATTTGACCGTGTCATATCCTCACGCTAGACGTTCTGGCATCGTGTGTGTGGACTCATTGCCGTGCAGTGTAACCTGGAATTCCTGAAATTCACCTGGACTGTTTGTTGCGTGCCGTGCATGCCAGGAACTTCTCTTCGGTCCCTGCACCGTCCATCAAAGGTAGCTGGTGTTCAGTTGCCCTCTTAGATACTTCAGGAACAAACTTTGCCATCCACACACCACTTACATTCACCCCCTTTTAATACTCAAAAACCCTGCCAGCAAAAAATAAAAAAAAAAGATTGTGTACAAATCGCACAATAATACTTCAGTTAATTTCATTGAATGCTAGAAAATATGAATTTTTCAAAGCAGGTACAAGTTCAGGTAGATTTGTATTCAAACTTTAAGTAAGTACCTACTTACATTAGTATTTAATAAGTACTTACTAATTGACACTCGACTTTGAAATTGCGATTTACTTCCAAACGTTTATAACTTAGAATTCGCTGCAGGTAAGTACAGGGTGCTTCGAAGATCCTATTAATAAGTAAAATAAAAAGAAAAAATCGTTTATTTGGCATCTCAAGGGTACAAAAGGTACAGAATATAATGGTAATATTGTTATATTATGTGTTTTGTTATGTACGACATTAAATGAAAATGGGCTAATGGCTAGCATTACCCCGCTGAATTGCATTGCAATTCGTTATTTTAATTCATTTAAAATAGTTGTTTCTTGAACTTTGTACCATTGATAAGCGAACGCGAACTAATTGATAATTGACGTAAAGTGCAAAATCGGTACAAAATGAAAAACAATATTAATTTAATAATTAAAATCACAAGTATCACTTTGAAACGTCAATTTATACTGCCTGTTCCTCCGCGATCAAGCCATTTGAAGTTGAAGCTGTACATACAGATTCTGAAACACCCAGTACTTCATACCTTCCCATTAATTTCTCATAATTTCTATAGTCATAAACTCTCAAGATTTTAATTAAAGAGGGTTTAACAATATTACACACGATACAATTTCGTCCCTGCCTGAGATTATAAAATTTTAATTACACACACAAATTCTAATGATAAAGTTGAACCCTTAGTTAATGAGTTTGTATAATGTGCCCCCAAGTTGTATGAGAAAAGTATAATTACAGGTATGTAACACTAAATCAGCATATCGTTATGAATTTTTTCACACCACCTGCTCGACAATGTAAAATTATGTAATGTAAACCTCACCGAAAGCAGGTGATTAAATCCGTACAGCTGAGCCGGGAGTAAAGTGGTTTAATGAGATTTGAATTTGGAATCTCATCTGTATTAAAATTTGAACCAAAGAGACCCGCACAGTTAGAACTTATTCGTAAATCGAACTAACCTCTGCTCAGAATGCACCAACCTAGATTCGAAGAACCTCACCCTGATGAAGGTTCACGAATTGAATAGAAACATCAACGAAACAATAAACTAGGTCGAAACACCGATAAAACGGTACGTGATAAATCCTGTATTTGTAACCTACATTTGGTTTTTATTCTCTCGCAAAAAGTGTGAAAAGTATTCTCCTCGTGGATAAATCTGTCTGCGTCTTGGGCATGCTTATATCCCTCTCTGCGCTCAAGATTCTAGTAACTCCCACGCTCCGCTCGTGAGTTAACCCTAGTATTTTTCATTACGTTCGGGATTCAATATAGCGCCCGCGCGCCCGTGACGCAAGACACTGCTTTATCCCCTCGTTTAATAATCTTCTATTATAAGTGTGCAGCATCAAACTAGAAGCCCTATTACTCTAGCATAATTAAGGTTACTATGACAAACACATATCATCATCATTTCAGTTATAACACTTCCACTGTTGAGGAATGACCTCCCCTATAGATTGTCAGAGCGACTGATCTTGTGCGGACTGCACCCAAAGGCTCCTACCATTTTTATGTCATCTTTCTATGGGGCCATCCTACGCTGCACTTTCCGGTGCGTTGTCTCCACTTGGGAACCTATCTGCCCCAAAGAGTTCTTCGACTTCGAGCTATGTGCCCCGCACACTATTATTTCAGCTTGAAAACATAGGGAGACCTATTTTCAGCAGTGGACGTCCTCTATGGCTTATATTAATCCATATCTATGGATTTAAGCTATATACTAACAAAATGGATCCATTTATATCTTATTAAATAAATAAATAAAGCAAAACGCAAACTTACAGGAGTTACTTACAGGAGGACTTCGTGTGTATAAAACAAAATTAACGCCAATTATGTGTTTAAAACTTTTATGTTTTTTGTCTTATATCAAAAACATTTTTTTTTCCTATTTTTAATTATAAAATAGCATTTGACCACGATCTCGCCTGATGGTACAGCGATGATGCAGTCTACGATGGTACACGCTTGCCCATAAGAAACCTGTTCACTAGCGACTTGAAGACCCAGTTATAGTTATCACGAAACGCAGGAACCAGGCAAGGAGTTCCACGTTTTACCAGACTACATCAAAACCAAATCGATGGGTTATGTTTTTAGAAGGCTATGCATGTTTGTATTGTATTTAACTACGTATGTTCCACCGTAGCGCCCGAAATACTCATGTGATTTTGATGAATGAGGTGTCAATTGATTCCCTATTATGTTCCGAGTGATATTGGCTACATTTTTTCCTTTTGAAGTACGGAATCCTAAAATATATTCGTTATCTGTATAGTCGGATTTTTTTCTTAAACTGACATAAAAAAAGAAACAATTGAGTCATCTAAAGATCGTAGCAAACGATCTTACAGCCGAACTGCAATGCTTATGCCTTGACCCAAATAAGCGCCAGCTCTCGGATCACACCTCTCTTTGACCAGGCGCCTGAAAGAATTATGAAAAAGCAAAAAGGACTGGAAAAAGGTAGCATTTAAATTTTATATAACCACAAGATAAGTGTGTTTTACAATATGATACGAATATCTACTAGTATAATGTTATTATTATCATTAATTTTACCTTCTCCACCATTTCCCCTATATACACTTGCCTTCATTTACATAATTTTAGTAGTATACATGTAAATGAGGTATACACACCTACGAATCTATATAAATATCAGCTAGGTGAGCGATGAATTTGAACATGAGAGGTCGTTTAACTATCTTAGTGCCTTTTCGTGTTTAGGATTCATCACTTGTAAGATCTAAACAATCGCCGTAATTATACCCACGTCACAACTAAATGGAGATTGTAATTTGTTAAAATAGTTCTAAATTAGATAAATTAATAATTAGTTTAGAAATTGAAATCAACGCAAACGTCGTCGCCAAAGCCTACTCTGACGATGACATAGACAAAGGTACACCCAACTATAGCCGCTGGTAAATAGCGGGCATAACAGGACATCAGTGAGGCGCTAACAGGGCGTGGGAGTGCGTATCACACTGCCGATGCCAACGCCAGCTCTGACACTAATACTTACTCTGACACCGACGTTGACACAGGATACGCCCAACTAAAGCTCCCAGCAAATAGCGGGCATGACAGCACAGCAGTGAGGCGCTAGCAAGACATGGACGTGGAGTGCGTATTACACTGCCGATGCCAACGCACACTCTGACACCAATACCTACTCTGACATCGACGTTGACACAGGATACGTCCAACTAAAGCTCCCAGCAAATAGCGGGCATGACATCACAGCAGTGAGGCGCTAGCAGGACATGGACGTGGAGTGCGTATCACACTACCGACGCCGACGCCGACTCAGACACCAATACCTAGTCTGACACCGACGCTGACACAGGATACGTCCAACTAAAGCTCCCAGCAAATAGCGGGCATGACAGCACAGCAGTGAGGCGCTAGCAGGACATGGACGTGGAGTGCGTATCACACTACCGACGCCGACGCCGACTCAGACACCAATACCTACTCTGACACCGACGTTGACACAGGATACGTCCAACTAAAGCTCCCAGCAAATAGCGGGCATGACAGCACAGCAGTGAGGCGCTAGCAGGACATGGACGTGGAGTGCGTATCACACTACCGACGCCGACGCCGACTCAGACACCAATACCTAGTCTGACACCGACGCTGACACAGGATACGTCCAACTAAAGCTCCCAGCAAATAGGGGGCATGACAGCACAGCAGTGAGGCGCTAGCAGGACATGGATGTGGAGTGCGTATCACACTACCGACGCCGACGCCGACTCAGACACCAATACCTACTCTGACACCGACGTTGACACAGGATACGTCCAACTAAAGCTCCCAGCAAATAGCGGGAATGACAGCACAGCAGTGAGGCGCTAGCAGGACATGGACGTGGAGTGCGTATCACACTACCGACGCCGACGCCAACTCAGACACCAATACCTACTCTGACACCGACATTGACACAGGATACGTCCAACTAAAGCTCCCAGCAAATAGCGGGCATGACAGCACAGCAGTGAGGCGCTAGCAGGACATGGACGTGGAGTGCGTATCACACTACCGACGCCGACGCCGACTCAGACACCAATACCTAGTCTGATACCGACGCTGACACAGGATACGTCCAACTAAAGCTCCCAGCAAATAGCGGGCATGACAGCACAGCAGTGAGGCGCTAGCAGGACATGGACGTAGAGTGCGTATCACACTACCGACGCCGACGCCGACTCAGACACCAATACCTACTCTGACACCGACGTTGACACAGGATACGTCCAACTAAAGCTCCCAGCAAATAGCGGGCATGACATCACAGCAGTGAGGCGCTAGCAGGACATGGACGTGGAGTGCGTATCACACTACCGACGCCGACGCCGACTCAGACACCAATACCTACTCTGACACCGACGTTGACACAGGATACGTCCAACTAAAGCTCCCAGCAAATAGCGGGCATGACAGCACAGCAGTGAGGCGCTAGCAGGACATGGACGTGGAGTGCGTATCACACTACCGACGCCGACGCCGACTCAGACACCAATACCTACTCTGACACCGACATTGACACAGGATACGTCCAACTAAAGCTCCCAGCAAATAGCGGGCATGACAGCACAGCAGTGAGGCGCTAGCAGGACATGGACGTGGAGTGCGTATCACACTACCGACGCCGACGCCGACTCAGACACCAATACCTAGTCTGACACCGACGCTGACACAGGATACGTCCAACTAAAGCTCCCAGCAAATAGCGGGCATGACAGCACAGCAGTGAGGCGCTAGCAGGACATGGACGTAGAGTGCGTATCACACTACCGACGCCGACGCCGACTCAGACACCAATACCTACTCTGACACCGACGTTGACACAGGATACGTCCAACTAAAGCTCCCAGCAAATAGCGGGCATGACAGCACAGCAGTGAGGCGCTAGCAGGACATGGACGTAGAGTGCGTATCACACTACCGACGCCGACGCCGACTCAGACACCAATACCTACTCTGACACCGACGTTGACACAGGATACGTCCAACTAAAGCTCCCAGCAAATAGCGGGCATGACAGCACAGCAGTGAGGCGCTAGCAGGACATGGACGTGGAGTGCGTATCACACTACCGACGCCGACGCCGACTCAGACACCAATACCTACTCTGACACCGACGTTGACACAGGATACGTCCAACTAAAGCTCCCAGCAAATAGCGGGCATGACATCACAGCAGTGAGGCGCTAGCAGGACATGGACGTGGAGTGCGTATCACACTACCGACGCCGACGCCGACTCAGACACCAATACCTACTCTGACACCGACGTTGACACAGGATACGTCCAACTAAAGCTCCCAGCAAATAGCGGGCATGACAGCACAGCAGTGAGGCGCTAGCAGGACATGGACGTAGAGTGCGTATCACACTACCGACGCCGACGCCGACTCAGACACCAATACCTACTCTGACACCGACGTTGACACAGGATACGTCCAACTAAAGCTCCCAGCAAATAGCGGGCATGACAGCACAGCAGTGAGGCGCTAGCAGGACATGGACGTAGAGTGCGTATCACACTACCGACGCCGACGCCGACTCAGACACCAATACCTACTCTGACACCGACGTTGACACAGGATACGTCCAACTAAAGCTCCCAGCAAATAGCGGGCATGACAGCACAGCAGTGAGGCGCTAGAAGGACATGGACGTGGAGTGCGTATCACACTACCGACGCCGACGCCGACTCAGACACCAATACCTACTCTGACACCGACGTTGACACAGGATACGTCCAACTAAAGCTCCCAGCAAATAGCGGGCATGACATCACAGCAGTGAGGCGCTAGCAGGACATGGACGTGGAGTGCGTATCACACTACCGACGCCGACGCCGACTCAGACACCAATACCTACTCTGACACCGACGTTGACACAGGATACGTCCAACTAAAGCTCCCAGCAAATAGCGGGCATGACAGCACAGCAGTGAGGCGCTAGCAGGACATGGACGTGGAGTGCGTATCACACTACCGACGCCGACGCCGACTCAGACACCAATACCTACTCTGACACCGACGTTGACACAGGATACGTCCAACTAAAGCTCCCAGCAAATAGCGGGCATGACACATTAAAAATACATAATCCCCACTTATGTATTTTTAACGTGAAAGAATTCTATGGGGATTGTGGTGAGAGTGAATGAAGTAAAAGAGGTGTATATAAGAATAGTAGCAAGAGAAGATCCGCGGTCGCTGCTTTTCTCTGCGGAAAACAGAGTTACTTCGTTGTCTGTTTGTCTGTTATGACTTTGTGACCCTTGTTCTAAGGAACGCGTGGAAGGTATCAAGTTGAAATTGTTATAAAATACTTGTCTACGGTCTATGGTACGGCACTTGTCCGGTGTTTTCACGGAGTAAATGACTGTGGTTTAGCTTAGTTTAAAAGTCAATATTAATTGTGAGTGCGGTAGCTACAGACTAGACATTCGCAGTGCTATGAATAAATAAGCAGCAACTAAAACTGCCGTTAAATTATTCTACTTCACTGATTAATCACTCTAATATTATAAATCTGAAAGTTGGGATGTTTGTTTATTTGTTTGTTACTCAATCACGTCGTAATGACAGAACCGATTTCGATGAAATTAGGTGTTTGTTTGTTTTTATTTTTATAAACTATAGGCTAGCGTTTGACAACGATCTCGCCTGATGGTAAGTGATGATGCAGTCTACGATGGTACACGCTTGCCTAGAAGAAACCTATTTACTCGTGACTTGAAGACCCCCAGATTGTTCATAGATGACCTGGATTCAAACATAAACTACTTTTTGTTAACAAACAACGCGGGCGAAGCTACAGACGGATGCTAGTGTTAAGAATAAATTAGTTAATTCTTACTGTACTAGTTATATATGTCTAGTTATATCACACTAGAATTAAACCAACGCTATTATATAAAAGAAACCATCGTACCCGTTAAGTTACCGTAACACCGTGGTAACTTTCTACGTTCATAGTGCATGGAATGTTCATAGTGCATAGTGTATGGAACACGCATGCGTAGCGGCCCATAGATCGGACTTTAGACAGCAATTCGCTTACCTTGTTTTAAGTTTTATTTTTACTTACCTAGTGGTTCGCCCCGAACTGAGTCTAAAAACATAAACAAATATTATTTGTAATCTTTGACTATCAAAATAGTGCCATGAAATGCAATTTACTTGACCTAAAGTTTCATTCAAATTACAGATAACGGCAATTCATGGTAATTAGTTACACTTTCTTGAGGTAGAAATTGCAGTTATTCTGAATTTCAGACTTTTCCTTATATCTGTGTCACTAGAGCTACACGCATACCAAATTTCAGCACTGTGGGGTCACTGATGTAGTCTGTAAATTTCGTCAAAGTTCAGTTTTTATTATGGCTAATAACTTAAAAACTACAAAGTTTAAACTAGAAAATAGAAACGAGATCGAAATGTACTGATAAAGACCTTTCATTAGACGTGCTACTAGACCAGATAGTCCCATTTTGTTTATTTACCCCTCTTGAACCCCAATATCTCAAGAACCTCCCCACATTTTTAGCTCATTTAGTCACACCAGGATTGTGCCATCACTACATACGGTTTCACGATGACCGGATCAAGCGCTTCGAAAGTTATACTCGGACAAACAAACATACATACATACAACGCCGATTGTCCCAAGTTGATTTGGAGATCTCGCTTCGCTCGATCAATAATAAGTTCATACCCAACTTGTTTGTATTCTATATCTTTTCCATCAGTGCCTCTATCGCTATGTAGAGCTGTACAACTAATGGCTACCAATTTGAAACTTTTTCAATTGGTCCGCGTTCCATTGCAGAACGAGTTTGAAAAGCGCTTATTTAAAGTTTCAGTTTTCAACTCTTATTGCACGTTTTTCATGCTTGGTTTGATAATATATTATAAAAAGTCTTTATTTTTATTAGCTTGTTTTTTCTGCGGATTATGCCGAAATAGCAGAGGGGATAGGTGCTGGAAAAACTTACCTAATGCAGTTAGGACCGGTGTGGCGGCAAATTCAGCCGAGGAGCTCAAGCGGTGAAAATGGAAAAGTCTTGAGTATTTGCGCCTTTAGCGGTCTAGACCCTGAGTCCGGAATCGGTGCCTTCACGCTTTTAAAATTCTTTCTGGGTGACTGGTCGAAGCGTGTGATCCGAGAGGTGGTGCTTATCTGGGTCATGCATAAGGATTACAATTCAGCGGAGCAATATAACCAGTCTCTGGGGGGCACTCTCGCTTGTTAGTGATCTGGAGCAGCTACTTCTTGTAATTAAATAATATTTTTTTTATTATTTCAAATACATTTCGAAGGTTTGTCATGGTGGTCAAGTACCTACTTGGAGTGTGAACTAAAGTTATCCTTAGTTTTGATGCGTACGAGTATGATTCTATTCTTTATTCAGACATATCTATGCATTTTCTATTTTAGTTTATATCATAGAACCCAAGTATTTTATATCACCGCGTGCAGCCGCCGGAAGTGAGATTACGCGCGTGTTGTCGCGCTCCGGAAGTCGATTGTGACGTCATTCTGCCGTCTAGGCGTCTGTATGCATATTTAGTATTTGAATATAGTCACATATCTAACTAATCTATTAGATGGAAAATCACTGTAGATATTTATTATGATCGACTAGCTGACCTGCCCTGGCTTCGCACGGATGGTTATCCAAATAAAATATAGCCAATAGTATTCAGGGTAGTACTGTAGTTTTTATTAATTGTAGTAACGCTATCATAAGAGGTCTGGCAAGGAGACTTATACATTCTAAGATGTACAGACGTTGGGTGGACATTGCCAACTAAATGTATGTCCAATGTACATATATGTCCAATGTCTACGTCCAATGTCTACGTCCAATGTCTACGTCCAATGTCTACGTCCAATGTCTATTTCCAATTTCTACGTCTAATGTTTACGTCTTATGTCTACGTCCAATGTATGTGTCCAATGTCTAATGTCTATGTCTAATGTCTATGTCTTATGTCTATGTCCAATGTCTACGTCCAATGTATATGTCCAATGTCTACGTTCAATCTCTACGTCCAATGTCTACGTTCAATGTCTACCACAAATGTCTTCGTCCAATGTATATGTCCAATGTCTACGTCCAATGTCTATGTCCAATGTCTATGTCCAATGTCTATGTCTACAACAATTTGGAGACAGTTGAACAACAAAAACATTGATGCTAAGCGCCGTATGATCGAAACAGACAGACATGTGATTCGGACATCTTTGAACATAGGCATGAGTCAAATACATTCAATCCTACACAAACATTTGGGTGTGAGAAAGCTGTGTTCTCGATGGATCCCACACAATTTGACTGATGCTCAAAAAACGGACCGCATCACTTGGTGCCATGCTATGCTTGCCAGATACAACGAAGGGGCTTCCAATTTGGTGTGGGACTAGTAACAGATGATGAAATATGGATTTATAGCTATGATCGCAAAACGAAGCAGCAATCGAACGTATGGGTCCTTCGAGATGAGTCGAAACCAACCAATGTGGCGCGCGTAAAAAGTGCCTCGAAGCGGATGATTGCTTCTTTTTTTTAATAGAACTGGACACGTGGCTACTGTTGCTTTAAAAAATCGTCGTAGCGTGAATAGTGACCGGTACACGACCATATGTTTAACGGAAATTATTGACAAACTCCGTGAAAATAAGGTAAACACCGTATCATCTTGCACCACGACAATGCAAGTTCTCACACGGCCAGACAAACAAATTAGTTTTTGAAGGCGAAAAACGTATAACTTATGAGTCATCCAGTATACAGTCCTGACTTGGCACCGTGTGACTTTTTTCTGCTCTCAAAAATCAAAACCCAATTAATAGAAATAGAAATAGAAATATATTTATTGTGACCATAAAAGTTACATAGATGAATTACGCGATCAACGCTTTTCATCACCAGAAGAAGCTGTCGAATAGTATGAAAAACATGTATCTGACGTCACCACGGAGGAGTGGCACAAATAAATAAATAAATATCGCTGGACATTTCACACAGCGCTATCTAGCCCCAAACTAAGCAGAGCTTGTACTATGGGAACCAGATAACTGATAGAATACTTATATACTTTTTTTTTACATACTTATAATATATAGAAAAACACCCAGACACGGAACAAATATCTGTAGATCATGCAAACGTTTGTTCCGCGGCGGGAATTGAACCCGCTACCTCCTGCGTCTCAGCCGGCTATACGCCCTTTGCGCCACGTTCAAATGAACAAATGTTTTCAAACATGGTTCAATCGTATGAAAAAGTGAATTGACGCAAGGGGAGAATATTTCGAGAAACAATAAATTCATTTTTGACCATTAATAGTATTTATTATTATTGATTCCGGAAACTTTTAGTGTGCCCCTCGTATATCAACCGATTTAAAAAAATATTTTTTTATTTGAAAGGACATACTTTTAGATTGATCTCATGGAAATTTCATCAAAATTGGTAGAGTAGCTTGGTTTTTACTGTTATCTGAAGTAGGTTATATTTTTGTTAAAAAGTTACTTGTTTGATTAATTTTAGATTTCATCCCTTCCTTCGCCATATAAACTTTAACTATGCCAAATCTATCTTCTCCGTGCGCGCAATAATATTGTATTAAATTAGTATTGATTTCTACTTTTTTACAGGCAAATAGTTTAATTAAGAGGAATGCTTCATATTACGCTCACGACAAACCTTCTAAGGTTTTTTGAGTGTATTTGTTTTGAAAAATAAGCTTAAAATAATAAATATTTTTTATCCCATAAGTATTGAAATTGCTCAATTTAATCTCAAGTCTATAGTATACAGGTATAACGGCAGTCCGATTCCCAAGTCAAATGCGATGTCCTGGAGCGATTACACATCAATTCCTCAAGAGCCTTTGAGCCGAGAGTCCTGGTGAGCATATCCCTAATATAGACGGATTTGTACCCTAGGGTGCACTTCAAACATCCAATATCCTGCAAATGGCAGTGAACCCCCTAATTCCAGAAGTAAAATTAGCTATGGAGATCGCAATGGCGGTGATGGTTTCATACTTAAGCTAAATGTAAATACAAGAATATTATAAAATGTATTAACGCGTTACGATCTCCGTGGCGCAGTGGGCGAGTCTGGCTGAGACGCAGGAGGTAGCGGATTTGATCCCCGCTGCGGAACAAATGTTTGCATGATGTACAGATATTTGTTCCGGATCTAGATGTGTTTCTATATAATATATTATAAGTATGAATTTACAAAAAAAAAAGCATATAAGTATTCTATCAGTTATCTGGTTCCCATAGTACAAGCTCTGCTTAGTTTGAGGCTAAATAGCCTTGTGTGAAATGTCCAGCAATATTTATTTATTATTTATATTAATTAATACACACACACACTTACACGAACTTAATACAGAACACATATTTATTCTAGTTTGAAGATTTCTGATGAATTTTTAAGTACATGTAAAATGTACATTTTACATGGAAATATTCCAAAAAAAATCCATTAATGCTTTGGGCCTAGTGTAATCAGCAAGAAAGAAAGAAAAAACATTTATTTGTGACAGAACAAAACACACACAGCACACAAGAAAGCATATTTATACACAAAAAATACCACTTCCATTGCACTACGCTACAAATACCTATGAAAAGTCATGTACTAAATATTCATTTATTAATTCTTTATTAAATCTGGAGATGAAACAAGCATAAGCCCTCCAGACGGCTTAGCCAAGTTACATTCGCTTCAAATCGATTGGATTTCTACATAGGTTTGTTGCCGATATATCACGTGATATTTCTATAGTATGTGTCAAATCCCATACATTTTCGGACTTATCGACTAGCGTCATCGCTAATCGAATGTAACTTGGCTAAGTCCTCTGATGTTAAATCGCCTACCATCGCCTATAACAAAGTATTTTCTCGCGCAACGTGCCCTACGATGCATTGCCCTGCGTCCATCAACTCGAGGAATACATGTGTAAAACCTAATGTGCCTGTAATTTCAGCGGCAGCCATACTCTTCAAACCGAACACTAAATTCAGAAAGTCATTCATTCCATCCAGTTCGAATATTCATTTTATTTAAAAAAAATCTGTTAATTTGAAATTACACTTGTCCCCATTTGACATGTTCAATTAAGATTTTACTAACAAAGCTTTGACATTTGAAAAAAAAGGAAATGTAATTAATTTAATTCACAAAATGTTCACCATTGTAGCGATTCATTACCATTTCATTTGTGCTACAGTAATCATGGGTTGATCAATGGTAGGTTCTATGGATTAAGTTGGCTGCGTGGTAAATGCTGAATGGATATACTGCGGGGAATGTGTCAGCTTAGCAATGGATTTACGACCATTTAAATGCGTTGCTGGAAAGGGATCTTGTTATTGGGAACGACGTATGTCAAAATCGAGAGATTTATTCTCGCATGTAATAAAACATGACCTGAATGGCATCTACGCCTATGTGCCTATGCAGATGAGGCTAACACTTGTATGCCTTAAGTTGATGGACGCAGGACAGTGCATTGGTGGGCACGTTCCTAAGGGTTTTTTTAAATACTTGTGGTAAAAGAGTATTGTAAATAGTTTAGTGTGCTTTACTATGCATCTATCTTTAAACTTTTAGTTAATTGAAAGTAACTTTGTTTGACGGTTAAATATTATTCTCTCTTTTTATGTTATCAAGTAAAAACAAAAGACGGTATTATTTTTGACAATAGTGTTACTCAGAGATGGTTAAATAGGCACTTACACAAACAAAAGTTTAAGGTGGTTTTAGGTAAAAACCAGTAATAAAATTAAACCATTGGTCAACAATTGGGTTCAGAACCGACAAAACTCCTAGTTTTAGACTCGGACTATATGGCATCCGGACTTGTCAAGGACCGTTTTTTAACGGCCCCTGACCAATCCGTCGCACAACCAAACATTTAAATTTTTCCTGCACGACTACACACGATCCGAGGCCAACCGACTGCAATTTTTACCTGGAAGCAACCGGGACATGGTCCGGATTCACAGGATCGGGGAGACCCGGATGCCATATAGTCCGAGCCTTATTATTTAAATCGTAAGACGTTTCTCGAACTTCCTCGAAAAGGTCCAATCCATCAACTGTCAGCGGTAAGCGAAGTGGTCCCTAATGGTTTGCGTTTAGCTGCGACCTTGACCGAGGGTAAATAAATGATACAAATTCTAGGCAATTCCCAATTCTATTACCTAAGTTCAGGTGCCTACCTGATTTTTGGGGTTCCGCAGCCGAACCAGGAACCCTTATAGTTTCGCCAGTTAGCAGTTAGTTTCTGTCCGTACCTCATTTAAACTGAAATTGTAAGCTGGATTGTAAATACTGAGTATGCTTACATTACCACTTTACAAGTCAACTAACTTATTCCTGTGGCTGGGATTGTAAATAGTTTATCTATATTTCGAACAAAGGGGCCAAATCAATTGTAACATTAACTTTGTATTATAGAATTAAAAAAATTTAAAAAAATTAAAAATAGTTAAAATTGAATACGAACAAAATGAATTAGAAAAACATAAAAAAAAACATTAAGAAAACCTGGCAAACGATACGACAAATAACATACACAACCAAAACTAAAACAAGTAGCGATCTTTTATTGAATACGAGTATAACATCAAATGCCCAACTATCAGTAAACTCGGTTAACGAATACTTTGCGAACGTAGGCAAAAATTTGGCAACTAAAATCCAATCTACCGATCTGGGTAACAATAAAAATAGACTGAAAAACATACCCTCCCAAATAAACTCTTTTGGAATGCTACAGACTGACGAGGCAGAAGTAAAGGCAATTCTAAGTGGACTGAAAAATGATTGTGCTGTTGGATACGATGGAATCTCAACAGTATTTCTTAAATTCTGTAGTCCTGTATTGGTACCTATAATTACACATATTTGTAATGTTAGTCTGACATCTGGTATATTTCCGAAAGTTTTTAAGACTTCCATCATTACCCCAGTTTTTAAAGGTGGAAATGGAGACAGTGTCGAAAACTATAGACCAATATCAGTACTGACTGCCCTTTCTAAGATCCTGGAGAAAGTCATCAATAAGAGACTAACTTCTTACCTAGAGTCATTCAATATACTTTCACCTGCTCAGTTCGGCTTTAGAGCAGCACGGTCGACAGAAGGGGCAGTCACGGGTCTTGTAGATTACATTTCTGATAATATAGATAAAAAGAAAAAGGTGATTGGTGTATTTTTGGACTTGGCCAAAGCATTCGACACTGTCTCTATTCCCATAATTATAAAAAAACTGGAACTAATTGGTATACGCAACAATTCTTTAACCTTACTATCCGACTATTTAACTGACAGGATGCACCAAACCAAAATTGGTGAATTAATCAGTCAAGCACTACCAACAACCTTTGGTGTCCCACAAAGAAGTGTGCTGGGCCCTAGCCTCTTCCTAGTTTATGTCAATGATCTCTGTAATCTGAAACTAACAAACGCTAAAATATACTCGTATGCAGATGATACAGCACTTATTTTCGAAGGCAATGGTTGGGAGGAGGCTAGAGCACATGCTGAAGAAGGGCTAAAAACTGTTGACGCGTGGCTCCGAAACAATCTATTAACACTTAACATAAGTAAAACTAAATTTATGGCATTTAGTATCTCACGTACTAGAACCCCTGTACTAACTCTGAAAGCACATCTGAATTGCGCGTCCGGTTCCTGTGTTTGCCCAGAACTGGAACAAGTTAATAATATTAAATACCTAGGCATAATTATTGACGAGAAAATTAATTGGAAGAAACACATAAACGTTCTTGCAGGACGAGTGCGTAAATTGATGTATGTTTTTAAGAATTTGAGAGATGTTGGAGATCATAGGTTGCTAATAAATGTTTATGATTCACTGTGTCGATCTATTTTAACCTATTGTAACACCGCTTGGGGCGGTGCCTGTGTAACTTACATGTTACAATTAGAACGTGCGCAACGAGCAGTGTTAAAAGTGGCTACTTATAAACCGTATAGATTCCCAACAGCAGACCTGTACAATGACTGTAAAGTGCTTGCCGTTCGTAAGTTGTACATTTTTAATGTTGTTTTATCTCAACACAAGAAAGTAGATGTAAACGACAATCTGTCTTCTGGTAGTAGAAGAAAAGACAGAATCCTGCCTAAACCAACGGTTAAAACTGTGTTTGCACAACGTCAACAAGCGTTCTTAGGTCCTCTATTGTATAATAAAGCCAATAAGGTAATAAAGAATTTGGTGCACATGAACCAAGCAGAATGTAAAAGTTCCTTATTTGATTGGCTTCTAAATCTAGGGTATGAGGAAACCGAAGAATTGTTGAAAGTGATAAAATAAATTATATAAAATTATACACGTAGAATCTTGCTAAGCTTATTGAACTATTAACATTAAATAACGATTAACATTACAATATTGCTGATTAATAAAATAGTTAAAATTAATATACTTATACTTATATATAAATAAATAATATAGATAAATATAGATAGGTACTTAATCTATAATAGGATTGAATGTACTAATAATTATAAAATAAAATATTATAAAATTTATTAATTTAATTGTAAAATAAAATAGCTTAATATAATATAATATACACAATTACAACCAGAATGTAATTATTATACAACCTCAACATGGCTAAACAACTTATTTATGTATGGAAGGTAAAGCAGTACCTACAGCACAAGTCTTGTACTTAGTGTAGGTACTGCACGCCAATACTCACTGTACAAGCCAATAATTGAATTTTAATTAAAATATGTTTTGTTATATGTATATTGCTTGATTTGTGAAATAAATGATTTTGATTTGATTTGATTTGAATGGGAACTTACAGCCGTATTGACTATGAATGCTTTACTGTGCGTCAGCTATCGTGCTCCAATCTTATTCATCTTCGACTACACTATCACTTACCATCCAGCAGGGCTAGCACAGCGATTTCCTTGTCTACTCTTCGAAGAGACGACAAAGCTCTGACTGAAACTTGTATTTCTGCGTGTATTGTTATTTGTTTTTTTATATTGTTTTTATATTTGAGTGTGATGTACAATAAAGCGTTATTTTATTCTATATTTTGTCGATTCTTCCGAAATTGTCTTTGCCCCGAGCAGGCTCAACAAGTTTTCTTTCTAGACAAGAGAAGGATACTCTGTCTATAGCAACTTACGTTGTATATATAACTAATTACATACATACATTTTGGGGAATGTGCCCAGGAACTATACGATCTGATCCCGCCATCTCCCTTCCATCAAATGACAAGCAGGCGCACGGCTCAGTACCATACGTACCTAGTCGATATACCACCCATTCGCACACACCGTTTTGGTTCTACGTTCTTGATGCGTACAGCTAAGGTATGGAACACTTTGCCGTCGTCTGTTTTTCCTAAAGAATACAATCCGGGCCTCTTTAAGGTAAATAAAGGGTAAATAGGTTTCTTCTAGATCTTCGTGCTTCATCTTAGACCACATCATCACTTACCATCAGGTGAGATTGTGGTCAAACGAAGTTCTATCCTATTTAAAACAAAAAAAAAATATTTAACCAAAAATTGTTGGCAAGCGTTCGATTGAGAAGAGTGCGAAAGAGACAACTTGAGAAGACGGTATTGTCTAGGCATCGCAAGACCTAAACAATTTCAGAAGAAAGTTGTCTATCCTTAAATGTCACCAATAGAGAAAATGATGGCTATCGTGCTCAGCGTTGTAGACTACTGTCGAGGAAGTGTCGACAACGTTTCTTCCCGTTCACACTCGTACTCGCCGTGCTCGAGACGGTCGACAAGTGTCTTCTTTGTTCCGAGAAATGACTCATGACTAAATCCTTCTCTACAGTTACTGTGCTAGGCCTACAGATAAGGTAGTTGTCAAGCGCTTGACTATCCCAACTAATAGAACAAATAACTAATATAACTAATAATTAATAGAACTAATAACGATTATAACTAATAACTAATAGGACTAATAACTATTAGAACTAATAATTAGAACTTATAACTATACTTATAACTATAACTAACGTATAAGAACTAATAACTAATAGAACTAATACCTAATAGAACTAATAACTATTAGAACTAATAACTAAAATAACTAATAGCTAGTAGAACTAATAAGTAATATAAGTAATAACTAGTAGAGCTAAAAACTAATAACAAATAGAACTAATAACAAATAGAAGTAATAATTAATAGAACTAATAACTAATAGAACTAATAACTAATAGAACTAATATATCTAATAACTAATAGAACTAATAACTAATAGAACGAATACTCGTATCTAATAGAACTAATAACTTATATGACTTATAACTAAGAGAACTAATTACTAATAGCACTAATAACTAATATATCTAATACCTATAGTACAGCCTTGGCCTAGTTTAGGTATTAGAGTTTATTTGTGTATACATTCATCGTCTTTAGTTTCATTCGCTATAACATATAATTACAACAAAACCTATGTAAGTAAGTTAACTACCGGCCCGGCTTGCTAAACAATTCCTAAAAGTAGCGACTAAACATGTTTAAATTTGACGTATTTATATGATTTGACATAAATCAGGTCCCATGGGATAAAACTGGGGTGTCAAGTCAAGTTGCAACAGCGAAATTAGCTTTAATTCCAGGTTAACTACACATTTAGTAGTGTAACGCGTACGAAGTCACGGGCAACAGCGAGTAAATATATAAATAAGGCATTAAGTGCTAGGCAACGCGACTGCAGTACCACGAGTGTTGCAGAAGTTTATAAGTGGCGGTAACCACTTAAAATCAAGAGGTCCGCCAGCTTGTGTGTTAAAAATAGTTAATAAATAATAACAATAATCAAAATATTGTAAATAACTATAATAAAGTCTGTCTCTTTGTGTCTGTTACGTTTTTACGACTAAATGAATGTAAGGTTTATTACATGTTTATACAATGTTTATTACACAGATTAAGATCTGGATTAAGACATAGGCTACTATTTATTATCAAATACTGCGTGTGAAGCCGAGGGCAGAAGCTTGTCACACTTGTAATAAATGCGAAAGTTTGGATGTTTGTTGGTTTATTTATTACTCAATCACGTCGTAGCAGAAATTTAGTATGTACGTAGATTATAACCTGGATTACCACATAGGCTACCTTTTATCCCATACTCATAATATTAAATAAAAGTTTTCCCAGACTGCGACATAATTGCGGACGAATGGATGGACCTAATGTCAGTCTGTCTGCTCTATTGTGTGAGGGATGAATGACCAATTTCTTATTTTATTATTTTACATTGACATTTTATTTTATTTTTTATTTTAAATATTGTAATTGTATTTTTTTTGTTGATATTGTTTGTATGTAAATTGTACGTAATTGATGTAAATTGAAATTATAATTAATTAATTAATGTAATTGGCAATCGCCGTTCTAATTAATAAACAAATAAATGTTGCAACAGCGAGTTTAGCTTTATTTCTAGGTTACCTACATATTTAGTAGTGTAACGCGTACGAAGTCGCGGGAAAGAGTTGGGTACAAATAAAAACAAAAAACATGACAGATTGGATTTAAATTTATTTGACCTAAATTGAATCACGGGAATTGGCTTTCTGGTTATTTTGATCGCAGGGACAGTTAATTTTACGTGACCTTTTCAGATACCTGTCTGTGTTTGTATATTTAGGTTTTTACTTTGGAAATGTCAGACTTTAATAAATCATCATCTTTCTGGGCGTCTGGTCGAAGCGTTGTGTGAACCAAGTGCTGGCGCTTATCTGGGTCAACGCATAAGCATTGCAATTCAGCGGGGCAATGCAGCCAGGTCTTGTGGACACTTCCGCCTGGTAATGATCAGTTGTTGTAAGGAGCAGTTGATCTATCTATAGATCGTTTGCAACGGTCATTAGATTCAACTGTTCTTCTGTATTTTATTGTAAATAATTGTATATTTTTCCTCTTAATTAATTACTACCTTTTGTTTGGAAATTTAATAGGATTTTTTTTCTCTGGCAAATGTTTTCTTTCTCTGTTTTGAGCAGAACAAGATCTGAACTTAACTACTAACCTTTCTTGAAATGCAGTGATCTTTTTTGTAAAAAACTGATATACAGATTTATTGAGACTGAAAATCCCAAAAAAGAAATCAATGTCGATGTCTATAGAAAAGTAGGTAAGTTATAGCTATTTTTGTCACGTATTTACGAAATGTGATACTTTTAGGAAGGACATATAACGACATGGTAATATCATTATTTCTTGTGTTTTCTTACCCTTACCACTTTAGCTCTTATATCGACTACTTCTTATACACCGCTCGGAAAATTGTATTGTAGATTTTTTCTTCGTTTATTATTTTGTCGTCCACGGCTCACGTGGTAGACCCTTCTTCTTTCGTGTCAATGGCTGTTTGACTGCTAAATTTTATTAGGCCATTACAGAGAAACTTCCACACCAGAGGACATGAGAGCAGGTGGGCCATACGTGGTAGTTAAAAGTTCAAAGAAAAAAAAAATGTATATTTATTAGTCCCCAAAAATTCGTCACAAAAATACAAGTTAAATGCCACACAGACTATAAGAACCATAGGGTCCCGATTATACCATTTTGGTCCTAAAATGATAATAAGCCTTGGGATTCATCTTTCGTGTCAATGTTTATAGTACCTATATTTTATTAGTGAAGTGTGCACCCTTTTCCGTTGCTTGGTTCAGGTCCTCCCATGTGCAGGTCATCGGGCAGAGAGGACAGGAAAATAGGTGGTATCCTTGGCCGGAAAACTTGTACTAGGTTTTGCACCATGCAGTTCTTTTTGCTGAAGATGATAAACGCGTTTTTCTATATTGTTTTTGCCACACACGTTGCATTCATTAAGTATATATAAGTGGCTTTTTAGTTCTAGTAAATATAGTATTTCATAACAATTTAATGTCAAAAATTTTCTTAAACTGAACTGAGCTGAAAATTGAACAAAACTTGATAAGTTTAATTACTTATGAGACTTTCCAAGACCCGAGTCTCTTAATTAATAATTCAGACTGTTAAGGATTAAAACATTTATTACCTACTAGGAACTATTGTCAACCCGCGGCTTTGTCTGCATGTTTATAATAAACTAAGATATTCTAGTACGTACATGATCATATTCGGTTATAGGTACAACAAATATAAACAGTTACAAAGATTTTGTTTCTAATTTTGAAGAGCAAATGTGGGTAGTTGCTACAGCTGCCATTACTTCTCAACGTTAGCTCCAAGTACTCCTGTAGACAAGTAAGTCACAAGAGACAAGTAAGTCTGTCTAACACAGTCAAAACGCCGGGATGATAAATAAAAAAGGTACATACGCGATAAATACCCGTTTAAATAAGTAATTATGTAGTATATACAACTAACTTAAAAATGATGTACGCAGTGTGCGGATTTGCGTTTAAATACAGGCATTTGCAACAATGCCGAACACGGCTATCGCACGTGATGTAATCAGACGAGTACCGATTATCAAATCACTTATACGTTGATCGCCGTGTACGTAGTACGGCAATCAGAACTGGGTGGCCCTAAACCTGGCCGTTTTGCTGCACAATGCATTTCTTATGAAAAAATTATCTATCGCGCATTTAAATGGCTTCAAGGCTCCAAAATTATGGCCGTAATGTACATCGGTGAACAAAATGACACTGGGGCGTCCATGACAACCTCCGTAGCGCATGGACCTGGCTCGGTCAATGACCCAACCCAATCAACAGAGCGCGTATAGTGCGTACGGCAGGGCGGTAAATGAAGTACCTACATTTTAGGCACAAAAAATGAAAAATGAAGTTTATTGTAGTAAAAAAACTTTATTTATTTATTATTTATGGTCTCAAAAATATACTCCTCCATTATTTGTAGTTTAAATTTAAACAAAAAATAATTAAACAAAAAATTTAAACAAAAAATATATCTAAATATTTTCTCAGTTAACTTTTTCTTACATTATAGTTTTTGCTTAGTGTGTGACTAAAAAGGGTTGTGTAAAATGTCCACTATTATTTATTAAAGTACATTTTTTACGTCCATGAATAAACTATGAAAGATTCACGTCAGGCAGGCAATTTTTTCCACGTACAAAAAGCATTTACCAAATTACTCTACCTCAACACACTCACGTCCCTAGTTTAGATTCAATACGTAACCTCTACCTGCGAGTTGGTTACTAAATTTTTATTAGTCCACTTTGATTTTAGAGGCTATTTGCCTTTCAGATCGAGAGAGCGTTCGAGAGCTTACGTAGTACAGATAAGTATTCATAATAGGTTATGATAACTGAATAACCGTTTGTGATAAAAATTCAGTGCTAGAGTGTTATTGAATTGACCATTTTGGCTTTTAGGGCTTTTTATTTGAGCAATGAAATGTAATTATTTATTATTTGTGAAACTAGGATAAACAGGTCTTGATTTTGACATCCAAAACGCTATATTTTAAAAATAAACATTATGAAATTAAAGTAAATGGAACCTATTTGTTTTACACAGAGTATTATAAAATAAAGTAATTGTTCATCTTATTATTAATCTACTTATTATCTAAAATTATTTTAATTCTACTAAAGCGATATGAGTACTATACCTATCAAAATCATGATTGATGGGTTATTAAAGTTAAAAACTTATCCGATATAACAGCACTCAGTCTTTCAGACTCTTAAATGATTCAAGTTATTTTTAAATAAATATTTAAAATTAATATTGCTGGACGTTTCACACTAACCTCAAACTAAGCTTGTACTATGGGAACCACATAACTGTGCACATTTTTGTAAACAAAATAATGTAATACATACATATATATATATATATATATATTATAATATATAGAAAAACATCCAGACTTGGAATAAATATCATGCAAAAATTTGTTCTGCAGCGAGAATCGAACCTGCTACCTCCTGGTCTCAGCCAGCCATTCGCCCACTGCGCCACGGAGTTCCGTCAATAAGGTAAACAGTTTTTAGGGTTCCGTACCTCAAAAGGTAAAAAAGGAACCCTTATAAGATCACTCTCTTGTCCGTCTGTCACCACCGATTTTCACCGACGACATCCGTGGTGCAGTGGGCGAAAGACCGGCTGAGACGCAGGAGGTAGCGGGTTCGATTCCCGCCACGGAACAAATGTTTGCATGATTTACAGATATTTGTTCCGGGTCTGGTGGTTTCTCTATATATTATAAGTATGTATTTACAGAAAAAATGTATGTAAGTATTCTATCAGTTAACTGGTTTTCATAGTACAAGCTCTGCTTAGTTTGGGGCTAGATAGCGCTGTGTGGAATGTCCAGCAATATTTATTTTATTTTATTTTTTTATTTACTCAAGACGGGTGGACCTAGCAAGTTGAAATTTATACCAGTCTGTAGTCCCTATTAGGTGTATAAAAATCAAGGTCCTGAGTTAACACGATAAAAAGATATGGGCAAATTTAGATTTTCGCGAAAACTTATAAGTACCAAAATCTACCTTAATTTTCAGCTTTTTTTTTTCGGAATTTTCCCTTTACCTTGCTTTTAAGCCAAATTGACAATTCTAGGTCAACAGGAAGTACCCTATAGGTTTTGGGTCGAAAACCTATGTATGGGTGTCCCCATACATACATAAGTAGTTGACGCCAATAATTAACATAGTCCCCTGAGTTGTATGGGCGCTCATACAATTTAGAGGACTAGATTAATCGGTACCAACCTCAAATAAGGTAAATAAATAAAATTGTGCTATTATGTGTAAAAATGATACCAATTTTATTATGGTGGTATAATAGGTAGATAAGGAGCCCTCAGCGCACGAGTTCGACTCACACTTGAACGGTTTTATTTAAACTGATGCGAACGCACGTGGCCGTTTCAAAGGAGCATCTTGCTAATGTATTTACGAGCAAATCAGCGCATTCTTGATTACTTTATTTGCAAGTAAGTTGTAACCCGTCTATATTTTTTACAAAAACACAAGCGACGTATTGAAACGAGTCTGCGTACAATCTCTGGTTCCGTCACTACATGACAAGTACATTTACCTCCCACGTGATGTGGGTCTGTCTCGATTACATATTCTGTTATCGAACGTCTTCAATTCAAGTGCCGCTTTTAACAGTAACCGGGATATAACGGCCGTCAGGGGTTACTACTACCCTCAGATATACAAAATATAAACTCATTTAAAGCATTACAATTAAACTTGCTAAACATATAACGAATGTTTAGTAAATAAAGTAATTATATAACTAACGAAAGATCTACCTGGATGCGTTAATTGAGCCTACCTACTCGAACGAACTAAAATTTATTTTTCATCCCATCTATTCGAAAAGAGGCGAGGGGTTCCTCGATAAGTGCGCGCAAAGTGGGTCATTCCGGCGCACTGAATAACAGTAACGAAATGACTTTTGAATTTGGAACACAATTTAATTAAAAAGTTTGAACGCAATTTGATTCGACAAAGTGCTGGCCGGTAATAAAATAAGCGCGCCAGCCAATACGACATTGTTTTATCAAATTCAAAAGAAATACGTTGGAACTTCTTATTCGTTTTTTTATTACTATTATCAAAATATTCCAGATAATTTTAATTTGATTCACAAAAATTTAATAAAAGATAAGTTCTAGCAGTAAAAGTGAAATATTAACACCAGGAAGTGTAAAATTAATCGCAGAAACTGTCATAAACAATTTACTACCAAACCAATCGAGAGAAAAATATCTAAAAGCCTATGAAAATTTAATTACATGGAAAAATGAAAATGAAGCAGTAATTTTCAGAAACTGTATTTAAAACTGCGTTAAATATCACCATTAACTCAACCTGATCACCAACCAGAGTCTGAAGTTATTACTAATACCCAAGTGATAAATAAGTCAACGACATTTTCTGTTCCCAACAAAACAGCTACAATAAACTTTCAAAATTGCGAAAACGTATCTAAAATTAATATAAATTTGTAAGTTGGTTATGTAAATATAAATATTCGTCACTACTAAAAGCATCTCTTATTTATTTTTCTCATAGAGGGTGATGAAAAGCAGAGTGTGCCACACGGCACCCAAATTATTTAACCTTGAGCGACGTACTTTGAATCCCTCGCTACGCTTAGGAACTCTACTTTCTACTTTAGAATCCATCGCTTCGCTCTGGATTCAAACAATCGATCTCGCCCTCAATACATTAATTTGGTCTCTTATGACACCATCTTCTATTCTATGTCTACTAATTTTCATGTAAGTGATAATACTTATCTTTTTGAGAATAAATTTTAATTAAACCTAAACTCGGTTTTCTAAGTTATTTAAATCCTTTGATTATATTGTATTATTTGTGTTTATAATGTCTTATTAGAAACTTTTGCTTCTTCGTAGAATTGTTTTACTATAAAACAAAACTTATATTTTTTTATTTCGATATTAATTTTTTTGTCAAGTATCATCATCATCACCAACAACCTATAGCAGTCCACTGCTGGACGTAGATCTCTCCCAGGGTGCGCCATTGAGCCCGATCCTCAGCTCTTCTCATCCAATCCTTGCCAGCCACAGCGCGCAAATCGTCACTCCATCTAGCCGGAGGGCGTTCTACACTTCGCTTGCCTAGACGTGGCCTCCACTCCAGAACACATTTACCCCAACGGTTATCGGTTCTGCGGCAGATATGACCGGCCCATTGCCACTTCAGCTTGCTGACCCTCTGAGCTATGTCGATCACCTTGGTTTTCTGTCGGATAACCTCGTTTCTGATTCTATCCTTCAGAAAAATTCCGAGCATAGCCCTTTCCATAGCTCGCTGAGCGACTTTCTGTTTGTGGACCAGTCCCACCGTAAGTGTCCACGTTTCGGCTGCGTAGGTCATCACAGGTAGGACGCACTGGTTAAAAACTTTTGTTTTTAGGCATTGTGGGATGGGTGACGAGGAGACCTGACGAAGTTTCCCAAACGCTGCCCAGCCCAGCTGAATTCACCGGTTTACTTCTTTCTCGAGGTTATATAAATAAATAAATAAATATTGGTCGACATTTCACACAGCGCTATCTAGTCCCAAACTAAGCAGAGCTTGTACTATGGGAACCAGATAACTGACCAGTATCTACCCAAGTTGTCAAGTATGTGTGCTCCTTATTACTTCATAGCACCCAAATGTATATATGGAGTTTAAATCAGATATCAAAGAATGATTCAGGTTTCAAGACTGACATAAGGTACAAGTGTCAAAATTTGGTTTTGCTCTAACACATTTATGTATGTTCTCGTAAACGGTGCGGTGCTGTTGAACAGATTGCTCCAAAGTGCCCGAATATTATATGTATATTAAACAGGTACCATATATAAAATGAAAAACATTAAAATTAAACCATTTAAACTCGATAAAAGTTATAAGTCAAAAAGTTATCGCTTCAGAGTCATAACTCTATTCAGAGGTTTGTAAATAGGCGTAAGTGCATTATAAAAAAAATATATATATCTTCGTCTTTGTTATAGGTGGCCTGTTCAATAGCCCAGGTATATAAATAAAATAAAAGCAGAGCGGACTGTTAACAAGCAAATGTTAGTGCTTAATTATAATAAAATTGTTTATACAAAACATAACGATGTAAGAAAGGCACTTGAGTGTGAAGGAACGAACGACTGAATGTTGCCGCTCACTCAGCTATGCGGCTGTGGCGGCGATGCGGTGGGGGACGCTTGCAGGGCTCCATTCACTCCATTTCGCAGTAGGCTGTCGACTTGACACGGCCGCTTTTTTCGAAACGAAGGCTTAAACAAGCTTTCAAAAGAGAGAATTGCTCATAGATTTGGATAAGGTTTTATTCGTATACAAATTGCTGAATGGATTTGGGATACGCGTTGAATTTATATTGAGATGATGAGATTGTGTGAATTGTGGCGTTCATTTTCATTGAAGTTTAGAATCACATAAAATATTACTTAGGGATTTTTGTAATGCATGTGGCTTTTCATACATCTGTACTAAATGTATGTCAAATATTTTTTTGCGATTAGTGGACCAAACTTTAGTGGTCCACTAATCTTGAAGTCCTTTTTTCACTATCAGTAAGAGGATATAATAGGCAAAAAAAAATAATAATTGTAATTAATTTTCATAATCCGTACATGTTTATAGTGATATTCTCTAAAAAATATATTAGTCTTGTCTGTAAACCTTTTTTTGTAGGTATAACGACTCTTGCAGTCATTTTTTTTTTCTTTTTGGTTGGAAAGCCGACCTGATAATGGTTTCTGGGAGCCGTTGGGTGCAGGCCACACAAGATCGGTTGCTCTGGACACAACTTTAATATCATCACATCAATTATTTATAGACCCCGCCTGCGATTATCAAAAGCAAACTTACTTCTTTTCAGATTGTTTTTTTTTTAATAAAATGTTTTAATTATTTTCGAAAGTATAATAACATTGGACAGAAACATTTAAATAATTTTCAACTCGTCCCCAAAAATATTTAAATGTATCCTAAAAAAACATTTAAATAATTAATACCATTTTCTGAAAATTTTCATGCATCGCCTCTTTAGTTATCAATGTACGTAGCTGCACGAAAATAATGAATGTATGTTTCAATGAAATAGCATTTAATTCACCTATATTATTTTACTTGGTAAAACTTCTGCTTTACCGAAACTGCTTTTTACCCTGTCTTGATTTTTACCCGACTGAGCAGAAGGTTAGTTTTTAGGGCGTATGTATGCATATTCAATATTAATAAAGACATCATAAGTACTTAAATCATTAGTGGCGACTTACGTAACGAAGCCTGAACGTATTTAATGGCCAAATATAACGCAGATAGTTGTCAAATCATACAAATACGTCAAATTTAAATATGTTTAGTCGTTAAATACGTTCAGGGATCGTTGTGCAAGTCAAGCTAAATATCTGTAATGTAATGACACTAAAGTTGGTGTAATGTTAAGGCTGATTATAACAGTCCTCGCCTGCTTTTAAACAATATGCAAGCTTGTTTATCTCTTTTCAGTTTGTTTTGCATTCGGAATGTTAGCCCGACTACGGCAAATCTAAAAGAAAGCGTTATGTTTTTAGCTGTCTATGTATATATGTTTGTATTTTTTTATCTACCTATATTTCACCGTAGCGCCTGAACTTCTTATCCGATTTCGATGGATGAGGTGTCAATCATTCGTTATTATGGTCCGGGTGGCATAGGCTACGTAATCGGGTTCCAGTTTTTAAACTTATATAGCTTGTTGTTTTGTTAACATAATCATTTTTAACGCCACTGTCTATGTTTATTTAAGTATGAACTTTGTAGCATTTTTTTTTGTTAATCTGGTTATTCATCTAAACTCGATGATAAGTTTGATTTCGTAGGTAAAACATTACACATGCTACGTCTGCTACGAACCCACTACGCAAATGCTACGATTCTACTACGCATTTGATATAAAGCCAAAGCTGATTTCGAGGCATAGAAAATAATTGAATATTCCTTGTTAATGATTGACTGGGCCATTTTTCTTCCTCAAATTCTTGGGCCTCTAAAATGCCTTTCGCTTAATGTCAGCGCGTTTAAAATTAACCAAATTGATGTGGCGTCTGAACCAACTCGGTGACACGTGCCCATCGCAGAATTTGTTTTTCAGAAGTAAATAGTATATTAGCTGCGTGTTTTCTTTGCGTAGGTGTTTGAGAATCGTATGAACCCTCTCACACTGAATTTAAAGGGTCATGGTAACGTTAAATCAAATCAAATCAAATAACATTTATTTGTGACAACACCAATAGTACAAATAGAACAAACACACAGGAGACATAACAAAATGAATAAAGTAACAATAGCTTATAGAATAAAAGAATAAACATTAAATACAAGTGGTTCGCACCGAACTGAGATCTCACGAGTCCTATAAAAATAAAAATATATTATTCGTAATTTTTGACTATTAAAATAGTGCCACGAAATAAACAACCACCTTACATGACCTACAGTTTCATTCAAATTATAGGTAACGGGAGTTCATGTAAATTGGTTTTTTTTTTGGGGTACAAAATGCAGTTATTCTAGATTTCAAACTTTTGCCTATATTTGTGTAACTAAAGCTACACGCATACCAAATTTCAGCATTGTGAGGTCACTGGTGTACCCTGTGAATTTTGTCAAAGTTTTGTTTTTATTATGGCTAATAACTCAAAAAAACAAAGATTAAACTAAAAATAAAAAAGTTGAAATGTAATAATGAAGCCCTTTCATTTGACGTCCTATTTGACTTTATAGTCTCATTTTCATTTTTTTTTACCCCTCTTGAATCCCAATATCTCAACAACCCCCCCACATTTTTAGCTCATTTAGTCACACTCATTGTGCCATCACAACCTACCTATGTATCAAATTTCACGATGATCGGATCAAAGCTTCGAAAGTTATCTTCGGAGTAACAAACATACATACATACATATATACAACGCCGATTTGCTCCAGTTGATTTAGAAAATATTGCAGTGTGTGTCTCATTGTACTCACTGCATGTGTCACAAAAAGGATCCAACTCAGCATGTGCTGGGTTGCACTGGCTACCCAGCGCTGGTCTTCCGTTAGAGCCACTTTGAGTGGAACACGAATATCTGCCTACTAATTAAACAGTGTGACAAATAAACAAAATAACGTGAGGATAAATATAATATTATAAAGTGAGTTTTGGTAATAATAAGTTAAATATACCGTTACGTAACGTAATTGTGAGAATAATTGTTATTAGATAAGATAAGATAACTATTTATTGTACACCAAAGTAAAATACAGAACATAATTTTTACTAACAGATTTAGTACAATGGGCGGTCTAATCGCTAAAAACGATCTCTTCCAGACAACCTTAGAATGGACAGGATTATAACATATCACATCAATACTTCGTAACATTACTGGAAATGAGCAGGTAGTAAACAACACGTATGTTATAACATCAATCATCTTTGTGCATTACTCTCGTGACGTTAATGGATAAATGTGGTGTCGAAGTATTCCTGATACGAACTCTAAAGCAACATTGATTTTAATATTTTCTTTTGGAGAACAGAGATCGATATGAAAGATTGAATTGAAATTGGATTAAACGAAATTTTGCTTCTAGAATATAACTAGTGGTTCGCCCCGAATTTAGATCTCGCGAGTCACCAATAAAAACAGAAAAAAAAAATTCGTAATCTTTGACTATCAAAATAGTGCTAAGAAATGCTTAACCAATTATTTGACCTACAGTTTTATTCAAATTACAGGTAACGGGAGTTCATGTATATTGGTTATTGTTTTTTAGGGTACAAATTGCACTTATTCTGGATTTCAGACTTTTGCCTATGTTTGCGTCACTAATGCTACACGTATATTAAATTTCAGCACCGTGGGATCACTGGTGTACTCTGTGAATTTTGTCAAAGTTCAGTTTTTATTATGGCTAATTACTTAAAAACTACAAAGTTTAAACTAAAACTAAAAATGTGGTTAAAATGAACTCACAAATACCTTTTATTGGACGTGCCACTTGACCAGATAGTTTCATTTTGGTTTTTTTTACCCCTCTTGAACCCTAATACCTCAACAATCCCCCCACATTTGTAGCTCATTGAGTCACACTAAAATTGTGCTACCACTACCTACCTATAGGTATACCAAATTTCATGATGATCGGATAAACACTTCGAAAATTATCCTCGGACAAACAAACATACATACATACAACGCCGATATATCCAAGTTGATTTGAAGATCTCGCTTCGCTCGACCCTAACTAACTGTTACCCACGATTTCGTATGCGTTAAACTACTAAATGTGTAGGTAACCTAGAAATAAAGCTAAACTCGCTGTTGCAACTAGACTTAACATCCCATTTTTATCCCATGGGACCTGATTTAGGGGATAAAAAGTAGCTTTTGTGTCATAATCTACGTACATACTAGATTTCATCGAAATCGGTTCATCCGTGACGACGTGATTGAGTAACAAACAAATAAATAAATAAACAAACATCCAAACTTTCGCATTAATAATATTAGTGTGATTAATATAATATATGACCCCTAGCAATGAAACGCAGGAGGTTGGAGGTTCAATCCCTGCTGCGGGACAAAGGTTTGCGTAGTCTGGAGATATTTGTTCTGGGTTTGGGTATTTTCCTATACCCAAATATAAAGTATAATGTGAGAAGTATTTACAAAAAAAGGTTTGTATGTATTCTATCAGCTATCTGGTTCCCATAGTACAAGTTTTTCTTAGTTCGGGGCTAAATAGCGCTAAGTGAAATTTCCACCGTTATTATTATTATATTATTGCTATTATGAAGTGTTCATTTTGTACCAATAACATTTTCTATTGTATTTTATACTATTTTATCCTAAGCTTACTTTATTTCACTACTGGAAAGCGGTCTTCCCAATCACCTTTATATATACAGGAAATGGGATAAAGAATGGTAGAGTGTTACCAAATAAGAATAAATATTTAGAAAAATATTTCCCAAATCATTTTCCAATAGCGATTAGCACGTCAAATGAATTTATATCCTTATCATGTTTACTCAACCCAATCCAAAGCCTCGAACAGCTTTGCGATTCTGGAGGTGGGTCGTGGGTTTCTTCACAGCTTTCTTACATCATACTGTCAGGAGTTGCGCACTGCACTTTTGCCTTCGGTAAAGATCGCTTATTGGCTCTCTTGTTTCAAGAGACTTAGAGCATTATCAGACTAGCGATTTGCAAGCGTGTTTGTAACGAGATTATCAGTCAATGCGCTCTGCCGGCGTTTTTCCTGCAATACGATTCACTGAAATCAATATTAGAGGTCTATATTTAGCAGTGGACGTCTTACGGCTGATATGATGATGATGTCACACACCGAGAGAAATGCGAAACTGAAATGCGCAACTCGGGAATTATCAACAACATCACATCAGCCATAGGACGTCCACTGCTGAACATAGGCCTCCCCCATAGATTTACAGTGCGACCTATCATGTGGGGCCTACGCCCAATGGCTTCAAGTCTTTCTGTCTATTGGGGGGCCGTCCTGCGCAGCGCTCTCCAATGCGTGGTTTCCACTCTAGCACCTTTCTGCCCCTACGTCTGTCAGTTCTGCGAGGTATGTGCCCTGCCCACTGCCAGTTCAGCTTGCTAATTCTCTGGGCTATATCAGTGGCTTTAGTTCATTTGCGAATCTCCTTATTTCTGATTCGAACACCAAGCATCTCAGCTCGTGAACAACATCAACTTATCATGATAAAACTAACAGCAATCCCCGGAGCCCAATTATTGACAAATAGAATATCAGAAAGTTTTCCATTCGATTCGATCTGATATCAAAGCTCAGCCTGCCTGTATATAAATATTTGCATACTGTAATTGGTGATACAGATTTTGTTTATGGTATTCAATTTCGCACCAATATCTAAGCGATTAGCGGGTATTTAGCCGATATTGGATTTATGTAAATTTATTCCGGCTCGGTGCCGACCGAGGTCGATTAATAGGAACCAAAAATAGCTCTTAATACAACGATAAAGACCTCATAATTGGATTAAGGTTAAATTCATCCAATCATACTATTATATACATAATATTATAATGCGAAAGCAAAACTTGTACTATGCGAACCAGATTACTAAATAAATAAATATTGCTGGACATTTCACACAAAGCTATTTAGCCCCAAACTAAGCAGAGCTTGTACTATGGGAACCAGATAACTGATAGAATACTTATATACATTTTTTTTTGGTAAATACATACTTATCTTATATAGAAAAACAACCAGACCCTGAACAAATATCTGTAGATCATGCAAACATTTGTTCCGCGGCGGGAATCGAACCCACTACCTCCTGCATCTCAGCCGGCTATTCGCCCACTGCACCACGGAGGTCGTATGATAGAATACTTTAGGTTTCTTAGTCAAACTAGGAACACTAGCACCCTTAGGCTAGGTTCAGATGACGAAAAATCTGTCACGCGCTTTCGAATCGTGTGTTTAGATAACCATACATTCCGGATCCCAATTCTAAACCAATCGCTTCACTATGACTATAGTATCATCTTAGAATTGCCACCATAGATACCTTTTCATTTAATTTCATTTATTCATATCCTTTGACAAATTATATGTGCTTGGACAAGTCAGATCCAACAATTAAAATATGTCACATAATTATATAATCAACAGATACATACTTATAGTTAATACAATTTATAAAAAGAAATGAGTGAAACAGTTCTAAATAATAATCGCTTATGTTAATGTCTTCAAAAGCATGGTTAAATTGTAAATAATAATTAATAATAATGAGATAAAAATAATATTATATGTATGTATATTTATTATATGTCAAGTAATCACTAGAATTTATCATATTTAAATATCGTTTATACAGAACTATGCTAAAAACTCCATCTGTTTTCCTTGGTTAAGCAGCGCGAAGTAGCTGATTTATCGTTTTTATTAAAAATAACCTGTAACGTCATTAACTATCCTGACTTGTTAAATAAAATTAGCATTAATGTTCCATTTAAACAAACTAGGTTCATTCCTCCTATAAATTTACCCATAGTTGCCACAAACTATAAGCAAAATTAATTTTTGTGGCGAGCAAGTGACAATTTCAATAAGCTGTGTAAGCGCATGGACTGTGACCTATTCTGCATGAGCGTCAGTTCGATTCGACAGCGGTTGAATCGTGAATTCTTTAGTAATTAATAATAGTATATATTTCATATAATAATAGTATAGGTAGGCACTCTTTCTTTATTGTATCTGTAATGTGAAATGTCGAATGGTTGTTCACATTTTTTCTATTTCTATATTGTTGTTTAAACGTGAATATCTGTAATTGGCTTTCTGGTTAACAATCTGTCTTAATTATAAGTTTTAACAGCTGTTGGTTTTCCTACAAATAAATTAATTTAAATTAAATCAGCAAAAGCTTCGTCTAACTTGTAATAACTTTTGCAAATATCTTTTATAAATGATCTCTATTAATTATCTGACATACATATTACATTGTTCGGTATTTTATTGGACAATTTAATTGCTGTACTGTCTCTTTTTATTGTAAAGTTTGGCTAATCTTGTTTAAGGTAAGACGAAACGATTTCGATTTCGAGTGTTAAAATCATGTACATGTTTATCTCTAGTCATTTTATCAATGTTTTCTCTTACATATAGAACATTCTGTAGTAAAAACTCTCCGGTCATTGTCATAATACCTAGATCCCTAAACTTTTCCCGACATGAATCAATATACATACCCCGTACTCAAAATATAACGGATTGCCCGTTTTTGAAGTAAAAATACTATATTGGCATCTGCAGCTGTACCCAAAACAAAATGCCATAAGTCAGTAAGGAGTGAAAATATACAAAATAGACTTCACGCGCTGCCTTTATGGCTTTTAAGGTGGATTGCCCATGTCAAATTGGTGACTAGCCGAACACCCAAAAGTTTTATGCTATTAGTTGGAGACACCAAGTTAATCGATCATATCTTCAATACAAATTTAGAAGTTTCAAAATATCTAGTGCTCAAAGAAAAAGTTTATGATATTATGATATCTTATTAACATTATTATCGTTTGATTTATTACTAATACCACAGGACAACATACTCTAGGATTAGAATTTTTCAAAAATTTGAACCAAATAAGCAGCAATGTCTATATTCAAACACTTTTATCGGGTAAATTGATCTAGTTATTATTTGTAAAGGTTATGAAGTTGATATTTAAATGCTTAGTTACATGAATTACTGACATTTTAATTTAGTACTTACCAAAAGATTTTTATGATCGGGATTTTTTATTACAGTTTTACCAAAGATTAATTTATAAAAAGTATATGAAAGTGCTGAATAATTCAGGATTTTAATGGCTACACTAACCATACCATTGTAAAGTGATACCATAATAATTCAAAAACCATACCTTAAAAATTTTGCAGCATATTTAATTGTTCAGCAACAGTTCTACTATTATATTGTTACGAGCTGAGGGTTCGGGATAAAATAATGGGAATCAGTCTGACCAAAATAACACTTTTATTCAACACTAAAACGATGAATACACGAACTTGGTCACACGTAATCACAACACACTAGTTCACACCACTGTTGCACCACTTAAAGTCACCGAAATGTTCGCACGTATAGCCGAATCCAGAATGACTCGCGAGCAACTACTGTTCACGCGAGACCCTTCTCCACGTCAGTCCTCCAGGGCCTCGCTGAGACTGACTGACCGGCCATCTCTCCGGCCTATTTATATCGTGCACAATTCACAACACTAGAACGATCTCGATCGTTCCAGAAAAGGGTCGGTGTTTCGACAGAATGACCACTCCCCATTCTGCGAAACCGTAGACAATAACACAGCAGGTACCTAAGACAAAAGCGTTCGAGAAATTTCGATTATTACTCATTGTTTAACAGCCTCGGCGTAACAATATAATTATAATAACACACTAAAAGTTTCCGGAATCAATAATAAAAAAATACTATTAATGGTCAAAAATGAATTTATTGTTTCTCAAACTATTCTCCCTTAGCGTCAATGCACTTTTTCATACGATTGAACCAATTTTGAAAACATTTGTGCCACTCCTCGGTGGTGACGTCAGATACATGTTTTTCATACTCTTCGACAGCCTCTTCTGGTGATGAAAACCGTTGATCGCGTTATTGGTTCTTGATTTTTGGGAACAGAAAAAAGTCACACGGTGCCTGGTCAGGACTGTATGCTGGATAACTCATAAGTTGTACGTTTTTCGCCTTCAACAACTCATTTGTCTGTCTGACCGTGTGGGAACTTGCATTATCGTGGTGCAAGATTATACGTCGTTTACCGTTATTTTCACGGAGTTTGTCAATAATTTCCGTTAAACAAATAGTCGTGTACCGGTCACTATTCACGGTACGACGATTTTCTAAAGCAACAGTAGCCACGTGTCCAGTTTTATTAAAAAAAGAAGCAATCATCCGCTTCGAGGCACTTTTCACGCGCGCCACTTTGGTTGGTTTCGGCTCATCTCGAAAGACCCATACGCACGATTGCTGCTTTGTTTTGGGATTATAGCTATATATCCATGTTTATTTACCTGTTACTATGTCCCACACCAAATTAGAAGCCCCTTCGTTGTATCTGGCAAGCATAGCATGGCACCAAGTGATGCGGTCCGTTTTTTGAGCATCAGTCAAATTGTGTGGGATCCATCCAGAACACAGCTTTCTCACACCCAAATGTTTGTGTAGGATTGACTGTATTTGACTCAAGCCTATGCCCAAAGATGTACGAATCTCATGGTAGGTCATATGCCTGTCTGTGTCGATCATACGGCGCACTGAATCAATGTTTTTGTTGTTCACACCGGTGCACGGGCTACCTTCACGAATTTCATCATTACACGACCGCGTTTGAATTCGGCAAACCAGCTATAAATAGTCGTCTTGCATGGTACTCCTTTGCCAAAACCAGATTGAAGCCGAACAACGCTCTACTGAGCTGTCAAATTACACTTAAAATCGTAAAAAATCATACAACGAAATTTTTCCGATTGAATCCATTTTATTGTAATCACGCAATTTGTAAAATGACGCCACAATGTGAAAAAAATTAACAATCAGATGAAACAAATTTTATTCTACGGCTAAAGAGTTCTATTTTCAAATGTAGTAATAACTTTTTAAATATTGTTTATGTAAGTGGCCAATTCCGGAAACATTTAGTGTGACCTATGTAGTGGAATTGAGCCCCGGATGTCACGCGACACGCGACATAGAACATAATAAAATCTGTTGATAGTTTTTGTCATCTGAACTTTGTAGTTTCACCATGCCCTGGCGACAGACATGTCTGTCTCTCCGACCGCTATTTGTTCGTAGACTATTAGTGTTGTACAGCTGAAATTTTGCATGGTGATATGTTTTAATCAACTAAAATGAAATTCGTATCTCAAAATGACTAAAACACAGCGGTACTGGCTACAGAACCCTTCAATATGCGTGATCCAACTCGCGCTAAACCAATTTATTCTTATTAATTTCACTAGAAAAAAAATCTTGCCATATTACCATGTTTGGCTATAACCAAAATATACACGGAGAGTCAAAATAGGCCTGTCATAATACAGGGTGCTCCCATGTTTGCAAAGCGGCTGCGAGCCTCAATTAGCCAAGTTCAAATATAGCCGCTCCTTACACGTAAGGTAGAACATATGGTGATTTCAGAAAAGCGTTTTTAACACACGATTTTTATGATGGAGGCGGAGAAACAGGCGGTAAAGTTAACGTTACAAGATGCCTGTGGTTTTAATGAACAAATGGTTTTTTTGCATGTTTGTAACACGATATCTTCGCATATTTTAATGGTCAAATTGCTGGTTTTAAACAAAACACTATACAGCGTCAAAGAATTTTTGGAAAATGGTTACCTATATATAGCCAATTCAATGCGGACATTTAAATGATATTAAATTAAATTTAATTTAATGATTTATGATTCATGAGCTCTATTTTTGACATTTATCTTAACTGTATAGATTTTAATTGTGTGTTTTTAATTTTAATATAATAATCATATTTAATAATTACTTATATTAAACAAAATAGATGAACTGCGCCCATTTTTCTACGTGTCGATATGGTTAATAATATTTTAAATATAAAATGTTGTTTTGCCAATACTTGGCCACTGCTACAGCGTTATCTGTGGCGGTACAAGTATCCCTCAGGGTGCAAGAATAAGGGCATAATAGGCAGCTTAGTAAGTTTGCGATAGTCTGAGGCTCTGTACCGCATGGGCCGACTCTCCAATGTAGCCCTATTTACTCATATTTTGTCTGCTGCGACCCACTTGTGTCCTGAGTCGGTTGACTGATTTCCACGTGGGCCAAGGAATGTTTTTTCCGGCAGGCAAAATAAAAACGGAGTGTAAATGTACTAATGAAGACCTTTCATTTGACGCCCCACTTGACCTAATAGTCTCATTTTCATTTTTTTTACCTCTCTTGAACTCCAATATCTCAACAGCCTCCCAACATTTTAGCTCATTTAGTGACACTAAAATTGTGCCACCACTACCTATCTATGTAGCAAATTTCACGATGATCGGATCAACGCTTCGAAAGTTATCCTCGGACAAACAAACATACATATATACATATATACAACGCCCAAGATTTGCCCAAGTTGATTTAGAGATCTCGCTTCGCTCGATCAATTATATTTTGTTCTGTGTACCAAAAACCAAAAAAACAAATAAATAAGTAAACAAACATCCAAACTTTCGCATTTATAATATTAGTGGGATTTTTATCGTAAAACTACTCGCTCATCGCTACCACTCAAGCGTGACGTTAACTGCGGGTGTCACTGTTTGTCTCCGAGTAGGCCGGGTGATGTTACGTTTTAATCACCATATTGTCTGACGTCATCACTGATGCTCATTTTTCGGTAATGTGAACACGCTATAAGCCATTTGTATCATCGCCGGTGATAAGCGAGAAGCGAGTAGAGCTAGAAACGAGTTGACAAGCAGCGAGAAGCGAGTGTGTAGTTCCCATAGTTGTCTCGCTGGGCAAGTGCAGCGAGCGAGCGAGTGCGGCGGGCGATACTCATCATCTCACGGCGTGTGTTCTGAGCGCCAAGTGAGCATCGCTGAGCGCGTATTGCTAAGCGAGTAACGCTGAGCGAGTGTTGTAGTCGCTGCGACAAAATAGTGGAGAGTGAGTTTTCGCCGGCACTGCCGCGGCAGTGTGAACGGCTAGCGATCAACTATGAATATACGTGCCTCTTTTACTGACACAAAATCTATATCTTCTGTTTGTTTCTTGAGCGAGAAAATAGTAGCTAATCGCTTACTCGCCGGCGGTGAAACAAGTGCCTTAGGATGTCATTAAAAACTATGAATATTTGAAGCGATGACGAACTTGAGTTCCTCCATGCGAAAATATGCGCAGTGCGAATAGGACTAATTCGAGGCATGAGAGCGAAAACCAAATAGAATTGTATAAAATCGGAAAATCACCCCGGGGTAGATTATCAGAAAGAATGACTATCCCGTTTGAATGTACCTTGCTTAATATTTATGCAAAGTTTTATGTTTATTAGCCCAACGAATAATCTTTTGCCCTCAAGTTCAATAACTTTTTTAACCCCAGGGGTGGCTTTTGATAATCTTATTCACTTTTAAAGATAAGTAGATTGATTGATTGATTGAAAATACTTTATTGCACTTATAAAACTAGTACAAAGGCGAACGTAAGGCTAAAGAGCATTCTCTTCCAGATAACTTTTGTGTATTGTAGATAAAGATGTTTAGGTAGTGCACAGAAAAGGGAACAATGAACACGAAAACTTGCATAGGACTAATAAAAATAGAATAATATAGGTACATACTACATAAATAAACCTACTTAAATACTTTATATGATAGACTAAACTATACCAATATCAAATAAAAATATATACCTACTTAACAATAGAAGAAGTGATAAGAAAAGATTAAGTTGCTCATTTTTGGTCGGTTTGACCGAGAAGGTGCCTATATATTACCATATTCTTAAAAATAGATCTTAAAAATCTTCTCATATTTTTTTTTGAAGAATATTTTTGCCAACTTTCAGGTTTATTGACCAAAGGACTACGGTTTTTCATACAAATGTAAACAAAATTTTTAAACCCCTTGGTTTTCAAAAAATAATAGTACATAAATAATAGTAGAAATAAAAGTATTTAGAGCAAACAGATCCTCGAGTGGAGATAACCTACTAGAAAGCGCGGCATAAGATGCCCCCCACTAGTTGGATTGACGACCTGATAAAGGTTGCGGGGAGTTATTGAGTGCAGGTCGCACAAGATCTATGGGGGAGACTCATTCGACAGTGAAAGTCCTATGGCTGATATAATGATGATGATGACCTGTGGTTACCAAAGGTTGTCGACTAGCAATTTTTATGCAAATAAAAATGGATACTGACTCGAAATTTCAATTAAAATGTCCATTTCGAGGTACTGGTCGTTGAAATTATCTGATCAATTTGTTTCTGCAAATGAGATTTTTGTTTGCACGACCGATGCGATGCCGCGACGACGTTACAATAAATACTTTCGTCATTAATCGAATTACTGTTCAAATCGTCTCTGTTTTTCGTTTTTTATATTTATATTTATTTATTTGGAAAACCAACAACTAAATTATACATAATATAAAAGAAATCCAATAATATTATTAATAATATTTTATCGACTATCTTAGAGTTTATTTGGATCAAGAAATAAAAACCAAGTCACTCCCCGTAACACATTTTCTGGATTAATATGTTGAGATTTGAGAACAATCGGATTATTTTAGAAATATTTACAAAGTCACTTAGAGTTACACGTGATAGGAAACGTATTTTCAACCAATGGTAATTGTGATAGAAAACCAGCTATTTTTTGGTATTTCTGAGTAGCGGTTCAGTATGCCAATTATTTAACGGCCTCCTATAAATAAAAAGGCTTCGGTTGAGTGAGTTACGAGATTGCAGTTACTGTATTCGGACGTAAATCTTAAAAAATCACACTAATCTCATCCCACTATATTATAAACGCGAAAGTTTGTATGTATGTATGGATGTTTGTTACTCTTTCACGTCAGAACGGCTGAACCGATTTCGATGAAATTTGGTAGGTATATATGTAGATCATAACCTGGGCTAATACATAGGCATTTAATCGACAAACCACGAAGCGAAGCCGCGGGCGGAAGCTATTATCAAATATGTGTAAGTACAAAATTTTATACAAAATACGGGATTCATCACGTACCGATTTATCGGTGTTTCGACCGACAATTTTTCGGTTCAATTCGTGAACCTTCATCAGGGTGAGTGCGATCCGCTCCAAACGTCTCGCCTCGCACTACGCGTCGCAGCTGTCACCCTGATCAAGGTTCACGAATTAAACCGAAGAATTGCGATCCTCCCCGAACAACGTCTCGCTTCGCACTACGCGTCACAGCCCTCACCCTGATGAAGGTTCACGAATTGAAATGAAACATTGTCGGTCGAAACACCGATAAAACGTTACGTGATAAATCCCGTATTTATAAAAATAATTGATATAGAAAAATCACGATGGTTTTCTAAGTAAAATGTATAAGTAAATATATTTTATAGTGAAATTCACATTTTGATGCAAGGACCGAGGTAGTCAGTAGTCACTATAATGGCTAAAAGATGGATGTTGTACCGACTCGATGGTCTGACGATCTCGAAGCGGCTGTTGGACAGCAATAAGTCAGACTTAATAGCTTTAAAAGTCACCGACATATGACAAAGTTCAAACAAGCTGAAGTGGCAATGGGCAGAGCACATAGCTCGAAGATCTGACGGCCGTTGGGGCAGAAAGGTTCTCGCGTGGAGACCACGCAATGGAAAGAGCAGCGTAGGATGGCCCCCCTACTAGATGGAAGGATGACCTGATAAAGGTTGCTGGGAGCCGTGCAGGCCGCACAAGATCGTTTGCTCTGGAAATATACAGGATGTTTGGTAATATACGAACGATATTCAAGTGACGGTTTCTCAAACCATAAAAAAAGACTTCTCAAAAAAAACGAATAGTTATATTACCAAATTTTAAAGAAAATCGACTACGGTGATTAATTCGATATAAAACTTACTGCCTACACTACTTCTACTGCAATCGACATCCAAAAATAAAGACCGATTTGATATCTCCTTCGGAAATGGCTGCGGGTTTTGGGTTAGAAAGGGATAACAAGAGATATCTCGAGACGTCACCAATACAGTATCTGTGGTTAGATGGCAAGCATTATAGAATAGCACAACATAAGTTTAATAAAGTGTTTGTTTTTATATACCAAAATAAATTTCACATTTATATGGTAAACATGTTCACAAATTTATTTATTATGCTCATCGAAATAACCCCTTTCATTTTTATGCGTATATTATCAAACACCCTATATACGGGAGGCCTATGTTATGGACGCCCTTTGGATGATATGATGATGATCAGATCCGACTTTCTCAAGACTGATCGAATTATCATTATAGAGAGGAGAAAAGTTTTTACCTAGTCTATTAGATACAGATTATTTATCTATACGGTAGAATTTATTACTTGCGTCGTCCAGTTGTCCAAGTCCGAGTAACTCGAGAACCTTTATCAATTCAATTCCTTTACACCCAGTTCGGGTGTGAAGGAATTGATTATACCCCAACCCGAACGATATCGCAATTTTATAAAGTTTATCAATGAACCTTCTTGTTCTTGTTTCACAGTTTGGATAAAGTCAATGAACTTCACCACTTTTGGGAATACGCCTCCCTGAAAGTTACTTGATGTTGCGTGTAGCTACTTAAATTAGCTCTTATGGGAATATTATCATCGTCCCCGCTACCTTCACCACACTAATGGAGAATTAGGAGAACCATATTAACACTTTTGTGAATATGCCTCCCTGAATTATTTGATACCTATAAATAAACATAAATGAAAAATATTACGTTTTCCCCACATCAGGGAAAAGTCTTCTACATCCCCACTACGCTATCAGTTAAAAGGTATGAGGCAAAAACACTGAAATTTCAGGAGTCGTTATGGACTCGTTATGGAGGGGGTATGAAAGCACTGTTGCGTTAAACGTTCAGCGCTCCTGGGGAGGGGGAATGGAAAGAGACAGAGCGAGAGTGAATGCGTGGCACTCGAACGCATGCGCGTAGTATACCTGTTACAGGCCAGCGCGAGCGTTAGCAATGAGTAGCGTCCAATATTCCAACGCAAGAGGGAGAGAGAAAGAAAGATACAAAAAGGTAGAAAGTAGGAGAGAGAAAGAGAGTGAGTCGGTAGATCTCAAGCACATGCGCGTGGTATTTGAAGGTTTCACTTCTACCACGTGTGAATTGGACACATGCTTTTTTATAAGAAGTACTTATTCATGATATATCCACGCGGGACATTTAATTTTGATTTAAAAATCGAGACGTCCCGCCAAAATTACGACGTCTGGCAACGGGCAACGGCCCCCAGCAACCTTTATAGGTCTTCTATCCATCTAGTGGGGGGGGGGGGGGGGGGTCCTACGTGACGCTTTCCTTTATTGTGAACTAGCTGTTGCCCGCAAACTTTCGCATTTATAATATTAGTGTAAATCACTGTGGCCAATGTCTGATCAGTTTCTTTGAAAATCTATGGAAAGAGGCCTATGTTCATCAGTAGACGTCCAATGGCTGATATGAAGATGTTGACGATGAATGAATGAATGAACGAAAACACTTTATTGTACACCACAACACCAAGTACAATGGGAGGTCTTATCACTTAGAAGCGATTTCTTCCAGACAACCTTTGAACGGAGAGGATTTTTGTAATATTACAATAATGGACGGGAGTGTAAATTAAAAAACAAAAACTAAATTTTAGGTGAGCCTTGATCACTTACAATAAAATAACACAATATTCATAAGTAAATATACCTAAATTGACAATAATATACCTACAACAAATAAATAAAATAAACATAAACACACATACCTACATACACATACATATATCTATAGCGATACTAACGTTTCTGAGATAAAAGCTTTGACGATGATCTATAAAGTGTTGATATATTCTTTATCCGTCCCTCATCCTTTTTCAAGGGAAATTCTTTCAAATCAAATATTTAAGCCACTCCCGTCCTATATCTTAATAAGTATGTATGTTTAATGTATTTTTCACTTTGTACGATCTCTTCAGTAAGGGTTTGAGTCTGACCAAAGGAATATTCGATGAGCTTGTTTGATAGAAATTCATTGAAAAGTTACACGGAAATGATCATGCCTGTGTTACTCATACTCATTTATTTAAGCCGTAGGGCCACAATAGAACACTTGGTTACGTCATTAATACTTAAATATTTACACAGGCTTTATCTACCCAGTAGCTCATTGCACCATCATTTTGGAGGTGCTAGAAACAGGCAAGCATCTTACTGTTAATTGGCTTGTACCAATCTGCTTTATTGCTCTATAAAGGGGCTTCAGAGTCCATTGAGAGTGCAACTGTCTCTTTCACTCTATGTAAAAATACTTAGCGAAGCGCAAAAGCACCATCCTCATTATATAAACCAAAGAACGTCCACTGCTGAACATAAGCGGGGGGGCCCCATAGATTTCTAGAGCAACCGATCTTGGGCGGTCTGCACCCAACGGCTTCTACCAACCTTCATCAGGCCGTCTTTTCATCTAGAGAGCGGCCATTCTTCGCTGCGATGGAATGCGTGGTCTCTAGAACTTTTGTCCCAAAGGCCGTCAATTCTATGAGCGACGTGCCACTGCCACTTAAGCTTGCCTTAAGGTTTGCCTAAGGATTAAAAAGATCCTCCTTTATTTGATCCCTAATCTAAAAGATTCTAATTTTTAAGTCCTAATTTAAAATATGGTGTTTTGAAAAGAAATACCAAGCATAGCCCTCTCCATAGCACATTGAGGCCTTCTTAGGTGAAAGGGCAAAAACCAAATAATTTCTAAGAACCGTTATGGCTAACGGCCTTCAACGGTTCTTCAAGCTATGAAAACATTTTACGACTTCAAAAATGGTTTTATAAACCATCTCAGAAAAGTTTCAAACCTAGACGGGATTTGAACCCGCAATCTTACCCTTGATAAAAAAAATTGAGATCGTTTTAAAAATCTTGGATTTTCCGTAAGTGTTCGGATAACACTATAAAAATAAAAATAAAAATACTATTTGAAATAAGCAACGCGACATCTCTTGTCAATGTACTAAACTGCAACGTTTGGCATTGATCAGGTCAAAAAACTGTATAAGTTATCCTGTAGATGGAGCTAACGGCGCTTTAGTCGTAATCTGAATCATCTTACTAATTTCAACCCTAACGTGACAAAAGGCCTGTAGCACAATTGGTAGTGCATCCTCGTATCAAGAGGAAGGTTGCTGATTCAAGTCCGGCTAGGCTCAAAAAATTATCGAGATGGTTTTACAAATCTTGGAATTTTCCGTAAGTGGTCGGATAACACTATAAAAATAAAAATACTAATAGGTCGGGGAAAAAGTCTTTTCGCATTATAGTATGTATGAACTTGTAATAAAATATCTTTGGCTATACTATTTGTATCTGGCTGGTTTTGGTATCATTCAAAGTTTAAATTTTAAAGAAGGTAATTCTAAATTCAAATTAGGAAAATGTGTGATTTTTATTTGTTTTTCGTACTGTAAAGATGAGTGAATCTAATGAAGAAATTCGATACATTTTAAAATTTTACTACAAAAAAGGTAATAATGCAACGCAAGCCGCGAAAAAATTTGCGATGTTTATGGACCTAGTGCAGTGTCTGTGAGAGTAGCACAAATTTGGTTTAAGCGTTTTCAATCCGGAAATTTTGATGCCAAAGGTGCACGTCGCTCTGGTCGCCCTATTACGGATAAAATTGATGCCATTTTTGAAAAAGTGGAGCAAGAACGGCATATCAGTAGTTACGACGTAACTGAAGAACTGGGAATTGACCACAAAACAGTTTTGGCGCATTTGAAAAAACTGGGTACACAAAAAAGCTCGATATTTGGGTACCCCACGAGCTCACTGAAAGAAACCTAATGAACCGTGTATTCATTTGTAATTCTTCATTACGACGTAATGAAACTGAACCATTTTTGAAGAAGATGATAACTGGTGATGAAAAGTGGATCACGTACGACAAGAACATGCGAAAAAGGTGTCAAGGGCAGGTCAGGATTCACAGACTGTGGCGAAACCCGGGTTAACTCGCAACAAGGTGATGCTGTGTGTGTAGTGGGATTGGAAGGGCATTATTCATTATGAGCTGTTACCACCAGGTAGGACCATCGATTCTGAACTCTACTGCGAACAACTGATGAGATTAAAGCAAGAAGTTGAGAGAAAGCGGCCGGAATTAATCAACAGAAGGGGTGTGGGTTTTCATCATGATAACGCTAGACCTCACACATCTTTAGCCACTCAGCAAAAATTAAGAGAGTTTGGCTGGGAGGTGTTAATATATCCGCCGTATAGTCCTGACCTTGCACCTTCAGATTTCCACCTGTTTCGGTCTCTTCAGAATTTAGGCAGTGTCAGGTTAACATCACAAGAGGACTGCCAAAACCACTTGTCGCGGTATTTTGATCAGAAACCCCAAAATGTCTATAGCAATGAGATCATGTCCCTACCTACAAGATGACAAAAAGTTATCGAACAAAATGGTACCTACATACTTTAGTTAAATGTAAATAAACTATATTAAAAAATGTTTTGAATTTTCTTAAAAAATGCGAAGAAACTTTTTCCCCTAACCTAATATTTTCATCAATTGTGACTTGTACCATTACTAAAATGATATCTATAGATAGTAAAGTCAGTCACAGTTAGTATTCAATATAATAGAAGCTTTATTTTTCATATAATTTGCGTGTTCGGTTTACTCATCCGTTTTCTAGTTTTACGAATCACTAGACACTGCAAAAGTCTACAGCTAAAACCTTCGGGATTCCATTTAGACACAGTGTCTTCACTATAATTCTTTTTATTACTATTTAAAAGCTTTTATTCAAATGAAAGTGATAAAATGATGTCTAAATTTTCGTGATTCAGTGGTTTTATTGCTGAAGTTGAGTTTAGATAATTTTACTTGGAAGTTTTTTAATTTTACATCTATTTTGAAGATAATATATGAACAGTGAATGCCTCGTAACAAGTTCTAGCTGGTTGAATAATGCAGTTTAGCGCTTCTTTCTATACATGTTGACATCATTTTCCATAAGCCCTAGATTTCCAAAGCGACCAATCTTGTGCGGCCCACACCTAACAGCTCCTAGCAACTTTTATCAGGTAAGTTTTCCATCATCCATCCTACGCTGCGCTTTCCAGTGCGTGTTCTCCACTCGGAAACCTTTCTGCCCCAACGGCTGTCAGTTCTTCGAGCCATGTGCCTCGCCCAATGCCATATCAGCTTGCTGATCCTCTGGTATCCTCCTGTGCTGTGTTAATATCTTAGTTTGTCTACAAATCTCCTCATTCGCAATACATAATCCACCATGATGGGAAACATATTGCTGGACATTTCACACAGCGCTATCTAGCCCTAAATTAAGCAGAGCTTGTACTATGGGAACAAGATAACTGATAGAATACTTATTCTTACTTGTTTTTTTGTCAAAAAATACTTATAATATACTAGCTGACCCGCCCGCGGCTTCACACGCTTGAAATTTCCCGTTCCCGTGGGAACTTTGGGATAAAAACTACATAAAACAAGTGTCTAATAAAACTATAAGTCAAAGTGACACTTCATGTAAATGACTTCACGTCAACGAGCGACGATTGAAATAAATAGATGTTGTTCATACAAAAATACTAAAATCACGATAAAAAATTGGAGGGTGAACAATACTTTACGACCTATTCTCATACCTACAACATATAAAAAAAAATGATTAAAAACGGTCAACACGTTTCGGAGGAGTGCGTCCACTAAAACCGTGACACGAGATTTTTATATATTAAGAAGATAGAAGAAGATTGGATAGAAAACATCCAGACCTGGAACCAATATCATGCAAATATTTGTTCCACGGTGGGAATCGAACCCGCAACCTCCTGCGTCTCAGACGGTTATTCGCCCACTGCGCCACGGAGATCAAAAGTTAACTACGCCTCCAATACATTTTTTAAAATAGTATTTTTCATCACTCATGCTCTGAAAATTGGTCATTGTTAGCTTGATACCTGATGCGTAAATGCGATGTACCCCTAGGGCCGTAACTAAGTTTGAAAATAGAATGAGGCTTGCATTCGTAATATACTTACTAAAATGTAAAATACTTACTATAATTTAAAAACCTCCATGACAAATACTTATTTCTATTTAAAAATTAAAGAAACCACTTTCATATAATGGTATAATGAAGTACAACCTCCATGACAAATCCTTATTTGTATTGAATAAAGAGCGTTTTGTAGTGAAAAAAATTAATGGATTTTAAGAAAGCAAAATCTTTTTAGTAACAAACTGTTATAAAGACTTTTTTAATTTTCTCGTATTCGTGATGAAAAGTTATGTGTTATACTCGCGTGTAAGCGATCGCTTACGCCCCTTGTATAACAATGTACTATTTCACAATTTTCGCCAAACCCTTTAGATGTTAATTCAGCATAGTGCTACCAAATTGGGCTATATCTGACTTGTAACGTACCCATTCTCTGAATCCGAGGCTAATTTGAAATTTATCCAAGTTATATATATGTAGTTAAATATAAGTGTCTATGATTTGAATAAGGCGATTGGAGAGGCCATTAACCTCATTTGCTATTTTGGGAACTATAATTATTACTCTGATTCATAATTAACTGGAGAGAAAATAGGCAAGACCTATTCTGACATACAAACCTTGTACGCGCATTTAAATCAATACAAATGCTGCAATCTGCTTTTTGGGCCTATACTAGAAATAAAAATAAACTCGCTGTTGCCACTTGTAGACTCCATAAAGTTAGTAAATCGTTTAAAGTGCAAGGTGTACGCTTTTATAACAAACTCCCAAGGGATGTACAAATATTGAGAATTAATAATTTTAAAACATAATACGTGGTAAGAGATGGTGTGATCGAAGATGGAGCACGCTTGCCTAGAAAGAGCCTATTGACTCTGGACTTTAAGACTCCAGCTAATGATTATTCGCTCACTTCTACTCTCAACTTTAGCTCATACATCGAGTCTAAGGCTAAAACAGCTGCCATGAAGCTGGGTATCCTCAACAAGGTCAGGAGATACTTCATACCAGGACAGCTCCTTAGTCTTTACAAAGCTCAAGTCCGGTCCTGGTATGGAGTACTACTGCCACCTTTGGGATGGTTCGGCCAAATGCCAGCTCGCTACCTTAGACTCGATAGAACGTAGGGCTTTTAGGTTTATAGGTGAGCAATATATGGCGGAGACTAAGACCCAAAGTCTCGAACACCGCCGTAAAGTTGCGAGCCTATCGATCTTTTACAGAATATATTTTGGGGAATGTGCCCAGGAACTATACGATCTGATCCGGCCATCTCCCTTTCATCAAAGGACAAGCAGGCGCACGGCTCAGTACCATCCGTACCTAGTCGATATATCACCCATTCGCACACACCGTTTTGGTTCTACGTTCTTGATGTGTACAGCTTAGGGTATGGAACACTTTGCCGTCGTCTGTTTTTCCTAAAGAATACAATCCGGGCCTCTGGTTTCTTCTAGATCTTCGTACTTCGTCTTAGACAACATCATCACTTACCATCAGGTGAGATTGTGATCAAACGAAGTTCTATCCAATTACAAAAATATATAAAATGTACCTACCTATCAATTACCACCTATTATTACATTGTGGGATATAATAAATGATTGAGTATTGAAATCAGTCGTGAAACAACCTTGACGACAAGACTAGTTTTCGATAGTTTAACGACTGAAAACTAGGTAATAAAATCGGTTAATTTATTCAAATTATTCATTGCAGTTTGTCATGACGGAAATTATTTTGCAAAGACACAATTACACTGTATGTATTTCGGTACCCTTATTACTAGTGTTGCCAAATGTACCGATTTACGCGGGACATCCCGATTTTCAGGGGTCTGGTGACACGTCCCGATTTACCCTTGATCGGGGACGCCGAATGTCCCGATTTTTCACTAACCTCCTTAGTCCGTACTTATTTATTTATTTTATGTACCTGCCTACATTTTTGGAAAAGTCTGGGGGGATAGAAATACCTACTTTTTATAAGGGATAGATTTGTTAACTATTATTAATAATATACAATTATTAACATGACTATTAAAAAACCTGAACTGCAGATAAAAATAAATGATGATTCACAAAAACCAGTTTTTTGTAGCCATTGTAGCTGTCTCGATTTGAAAACCAAAATACCGATTATTTTAACCTTCTGTTCCGAAATTTGACATACTGGACCTGGCAACACTACCAGCCAACCGATGGAGCTAAATTACGACAAACTGGATCCCTCGTGGTACAAAGCGCAGAAGGGGAAGACCTCCAAAGAGATGGAGCGATGACATAGTAGAAGGGGCCGGAAAAATTTGGTAAGAGTTGCAAGAGACGGAACAAAGTGGAGTCAATTGAGTGCCCTGCGTTACCTTTCTATGCCATCATGGTCGTCAAAGTCGTCATTAATGTAGTGTTCGAGATATTTAAACTTATGTACGCGTTTTAATACGGTTCCATTTAGTTTAATTGCTGGTATTGATGCTGGAACTTTACCAGCGGCCCTGAAAACCATGAAAACTCTTCTTACTTTTATATACCCGGCCATGTTTGGCAGCAGTACTGAGGCTACGAGTTAATTAACAGAATCGGATTTTGAGAAAGTTACATTTTTGTAGGTAATGTGATTATTTGCTCATAAATTGACGAACTCTCATGTCAAGCACAAGAGGGTAAAAGGGAGAAAGCGTGCATTTCGTTAATTTTCGTAATAATTAAGGGCGATTTGCGCAACGATGCCTAAACGTATTTAGTGGCTAAATATTATTTAGAGAGTTGAGAAAGAAATCATACAACTACGTCAAATTAAAAGTCGCTAAATACAGTTAGGTATCGTTGTGGAATAATTAATCTAATAATTACCCAATTACTAACCCACAAATAGTTGAAAAAAAAATGATTTATTGGTTTAAACAAAAGTAAAAAAAGGTATCACATAAAAATAAGAAAATTGTTATATAACAGTTACAAGACACTGGGGTAAAAATAATTATATTAGAATCTATGACAAATCAGATTGCACAAGGTTGACTCTTAACTCAAGTTCGTCATCGCTTCAAATATTCATAGTTTTTAACGACATCCTAAGGCACTTGTCTCACCGCCGGCGAGTAAGCGATAAGCTATCAACTATTTTCTCGCTCAAGAAACGAATAAAAGATATAGATTCCGTGTCGGTAAAAAAGACACGTATCAGTATAATATATATCACGTATCAGTGTATAGTTATAATAGTTGATCGCTGGCCGTTCACACTACCGGCGAGAACTCGCTCTCCACTATTTTGTCGCAGCGACTACAACACTTGCTCAGCGATACTCGCTTGGCGGTCAGAACACACACCGTGATATGAACAAGCGGAACGGAACGCATGCGCCTCGCGCTCAGCGAGTGGCGCAGATATCGCCGGCCGCACTCACTCACTCGCTTTATAGCCCAGCGAGACAACTATAGGAACTCGCTTCATACTCGCTTCTCGCTGCTCGCTAACTCGTTTCTAGTTTCTAGCCTTACTAGCTTCTCGCTCATCGCCGGCGGTGAGACAAGTGCCAAAGTTTAGTTAAATTGTAGTTTTAAATTTAATTTAATTTAATGTAATATTTATAAGGTTACTTATAAATTTAGTGTCAGGTATAATTGTAAGTTTAGTTAAAGGTTAACCCTACAGGGGTCGCGTACTAAAACCTGACCTGATTGGTCGCGTGGAGTACTATTGTATACCATTTATAAATTCAAATAAAAATATATTTGAGCTTCAACTATGTTTAATTCTTATTGTAATAGTGTTATTAAGTATTGTTATATTAAAAGCAATCAATATAAAATAAAAATAAAATCAAATATAAAAAAATTCAACAAAACAAAAAAAACCTCTAAAATGGCACAAAAAATCAAAAATACTAATTAATGTTTTCTAAACAAGACAGACATACAACATTCGAATGATCGCCACAAATAAACTTTTTGCACGTATTGCATAGTTTTCGAGTGCTTTTATTGCGGCTTCTTCCAAAGTCATGGCAGCGACCTAGGGATCGAGTTGGTGTCTGTGCTGACGTTGTCGCTGTGGTTTCTGGATAATTACAAGAAAATCTCGCGCGCAGCACTGAGTGCGTTTGTCAATTATTTAACTTAAAGTACCTAGAAGCGCTCGTAATTTACGTTAGCGGTTTTTGAGAATTTTACAATTCCGTAAGTGTGGATTACATACGTAATCCACGCGACCACTCTAGGGTTAATCTGTCGTTTTAAGTTTATGTTTTAAGTCACACATCAATATGAGTCCTGGAATTAGTTAGGATGATGTGACAAGCTAGTTGATATTAATTCTAGATATCTGAATTATTATTTTTGTATTGTTAGCAAATTCTCCGTTTCATAGTATGATAATTTCTGAAGCCAGGATTTTACAATGCGCTTGCAGTTAAGTACATTTAACGTCTGTATATTTAGGATTTTATGGCATGAAGATAAAGAAAAATGAAGATAATTCTGCAAGCAATATTAAATATGTGATGTTTCCTTCTTTTTCGTGTGTTCGAGTGATGCATTGGAATTTTAGTGTTAATTCTCCGGATGATGTATAGTTGACGGATTGTTAGTAATTTACAAGATGCATACAAATCTTTATTAAGGTGACGATACTTTTTGAAAAACATTGTTTTGAGCACAGATCTCTGTGCCGTCGCTAAGGGCATCATATGTACGGTTACCATACGCCCGGGATTTTCCGGACATGTCCGGTAATATAGGTCTTTGTCCGGAATGCGGGGGGAATCCTAAACCGTCCAGAATTTCTACAATTTAAGTAGGTATCGAGTAAAATAAAACATTATATAAACCAAATATTTTTTTTTTGTTTTTATAATATAACACCCGTTTCGTTCACAGGGTCCGCGCGCGCGCGTTCATTCGAGAAATTGCTTCGTTAATTCACATGCACGATGCTAACCACATTAATGTTATATTTACAAGAAAGTCAGGAATTTTCATCAAATGTCAGGAATTTACTCCGGAATTTAGATTTTTTAATATGGGAACCCTAATTATATGGGTCTTATATGCGCCACCCCACGCTGCTATGCAGTATGATTGTACAGATTGACATATTGCAATGTATACAGAGGTAAGCAACGCAGTGTTTAATATAACAGATATATTTATATAAGTTCCCCTATTATAAAATATATATTTATGTAATAATTTACAAAAAGAATTAACTACTTAGTAAAAGGTATTTACACAAATTAATCTATTGACTGGCTATTGTGAAACTCCTTTACCTTGTTAATGAACCTGATAGGTCCACTTCCGGTGACGCGAAAAGTAGCTAATTAAAAAAACGTGTTGTGATAAAACTTAATTAAAAATACATTGTTTAAAACTTTCTTATAAATAGCACTCGAAAATAATTACCAATGGACTAATAAACGAGGATAAAGATGGTAGCGTCTGTGTTGTAAGTATTATATTATTTCCTTACCTCAAGTACCTATTTTCATTATTAATTTAACTAAAAATCGGCGTATGTTTATTTTGTAACTTGTATCTTTTACTTTCAATTTACATGTCCTCCCGTTTCATTTTAAAACGAGACAGGTAAGAGACAGTGACTTGTAGAAATGTCAACATAACGTATTTTTTTTATGATTCATGCTCTGAAAGATGGGTACGTAAAGTTACAAAATATTATAAAGATGTACTTACAGGTCACCTGGATGGTGCTTGGTTCAAAAAATTGGTGTGACAGTGGAATATTATAAATAATGAATAAAAACTACCTTCTAAAACGATTTCAGGGGCCAAATTGCAACGCGACTGGCGACTATAGAAATAAGGCACCTCCTGCGACCATTACTAAAGATTTTGCAATGCTTCTTCAGCTTAGTGACTATACTGAGCAACGAGCAAGCATACTATCCAAAACAGGCTTTAATAACAAGTATGATTTTATTTTTCTTAAAGATTAAGATTTATTTATTTGCCAAAACATGGGTAAAATTGCACAGATGTTACAAAATTAAATGATTTCACCATATTCATTATTCTTAACGAATTTTTTTATTTATCTATGTTCACACCCCTGTTTTTTTTATAACTGCTAACAGATGGCGTTGCTCTGTCATACGCTGATTATCAAAGAATAGTGAAAAAGTCAAGGTCAATGGCCGTGCGAACATTATTATTCCGGGAACTTGAAATAAAAATATTAATTTGTGTTTTATTATCTGACAAAGTGAGATTATTTTAGACAAATTTTGATATTGTGTCTTTGAGATTTTGGTTTAGTAACTCCAGATAGCGCCATCTATTACGCTAGTTGGAACTAGTTTTATCTTTTTAAATCTAAAATGAATATGTAGACCTCAATGAATAAGAATTATACAGCGCCTACAAAAAAGAAAGTTACAAATTACCACCGTAAATTGCAGCTTCCTTTTGTGTAGCTGGTACTGCCGCACTTCAGACTAATAGTCCATAAAAAAACTTTAACACACCTCTATGAACTGTGTCTGTCAAATATCATTATTTTTAGAGCCACACAGAATCTAAACTCAACTTTACTAATGGGCAGGGTCGGCTGGATACCTACATGTATTATCTTCGAATACAGCTCTTCATGTAATAATGATCAAACTGCACAGGTTTTGTTTGTTGTACAGCTCCTACGTATCATCATTTATCTATTCATCTGATATGTATGATATTCATCTGTATTTAGATGAAATGATAAAGTGCATTGTATTCAGTTTTTTCCTTAAATATGTTATTCTATTGACACATGCGGCTTCGCACGCGTCGCATGACTCTACCCAAGGCCCGTAGCCAAATTACATTCGCTGCGAATCTATTAGATTTCTACATACATTTGTTGTCGCTGTATCACGTGGTATATCTATAGCATGTGTCAAATCCCATACATTTTCGGACGTATCGACTAGCGTCATCGCTAATCGACTGTAACTTGGCTAAGCCCTCAGAGGGCTTAGCCAAGTTAGACATTATATTATTATTAAATAATTATTATTATATTATATTATAGATTTGACACATGCTATAGATATACCACGTGATACAGCGACAACAAACGTATGTAGAAATCGAATAGATTCGCAGCGAATGTAATTTGGCTACGGGCCCTAGTCTATCTATCTATCTATGTACCAAAGAACAATGTACGATGTGAAAGCGTAACAAATATATAAATAAAAAAACTAACTTTCGCATTTTCATTATTGTAGTATGACCAATTAACATAATAACAAATGATAAAATGAAAATAACATAATTATCATCATGTAAAAAGATAAAGAGAAATTCTTAATGCTTTTGATATGTAATGTGTTTACCTAATATTGGAAAAAATACTTCTTTTCTTTCGTTTCATTGTTTTTTTTTGGTTTCTGGCATAACTGTTTTAGATAACACGATCTTCGATGTTATAATCGTTGGAGGAGGCACTGCAGGCTATGTGGTTGCCAATAGGCTCACAGAGGACCCCGAGACGACTGTCCTACTCATTGAATAAAGAGAAATCCTTAATGCTTTTGATATGTAATGTGTATACCTAATATTGGAAAAAATACTTCTTTTCTTTCGTTTCATTGTTTTTTCTTGGTTTCTGCCATAACTGTTTTAGATAACACGATCTTCGATGTTGTAATCGTTGGAGGAGGCACTGCAGGCTGCGTGGTTGCCAATAGGCTCACAGAGGATCCCAAGACGACTGTCCTACTCATTGAGGCTGGTGACATACCTTCTATCGCGTCCAAAGTAAGTTTACTCAAAATCTTTGGCATCTCTATAAACCAATAAACTAGGCATTTAAATTTATGCTAACTCCCTGACGCTGTGAGTGAATAGCCGGCTGAGACGCATGAGGTTGCGGGTTCGATTCTTGCCACGGAACACATGGTCTACAGATATTTTTTTCTGATCTGGGTGTTTCTCTATATATTGTAAGTACTTAATTGTAGTAATGTGTTAACAATAGTATTCTATCAGTTTTCTAGTTCCCATAGAGTCCAAGTTTTGCTTAGTTTGGGCCAGCATTATTAATTTATTTACCACGTTTTTTATAGGTGAACAGTTTTATTGTGGTAATTTGTATTCGGTAAAGAAATTTACAATTTTCTATTTCTTTTTAGCTTTGGATTTATTTGATTACAGTACCTTGGACTGTTCTATCTCCTGGACTACTCTCTTGAAGAATGGAACTACTACGCAGAGAATGATGGCCATGCAAGTCAGGCCATCAACAAGGCAATCAAACTCACAGCTGGTAAAATGCTCGGTGGATCCAGTGGACTTGGTTACATGGCGTATATGAGAGGAGCTCCATCTGATTACGACAGATGGGTGTCACTTGGTAACGACGGATGGGGATGGAACAATATTTTGGAGTACTTCAAAAAGAGTGAAAGTATTGACGATGTAGGCATTTATAGAAGCAATTCGTCTAATATGCACGGTAAAGACGGCCCTATAAAGGTCAAAATGCCAGAATGGAAGGACGAATTAGATGTTTATTTAAAAGGATTTGAAGAGCATGGGTACACAACTCTGTTAGATATAAACGGAGGCACGCGTCAGGGATATGCTGTTGCACAATTTGCTGTTGACGACCACTACCGTCAGAGCACAGCTTACACTTACATCAGGCCTATAAAAAATCGTCCTAATTTCTTTTTATTAAGAAACGCAGAAGCGACTAAGGCTATAGTGAATGAAGAGAAAATAGCGGTTGGGGTTGAAATTAGTTTGCATGATGGGGAAACATTAATTGTAAACGCAAGGAAAGAAGTGATTGTGTCAGCTGGAGCATTAAATAGTCCTAAATTTTTAATGCATTCTGGTATAGGGTCGAGAAGTCACTTGGAAGAAAACTGCATTGAGGTAAAGGTAGATTCTCCAAATGTTGGTAAGAACCTTATCGATGCGCCATTAGTTTTTATACCTATTACAGGAAAGGGAGGATTTGAATCTTCGGGTAAATTTTTCAAGATCATGGCTAATACAGTTATGTTTCCAAACGCAGTAGCAATAGCGCATATATCGTTGAATCCAACGCAAAATAGTTCTGACTACCAGTCAAATATACTACCGATATCTGCCGCATCTGTGGTGTCAACTCTGTTTTGCAGCAACGTATTCAGATTATCTGATGAAATATGTATATCATCAACAGCACAAGGTATAAGTAAAGAGACTCTATTTAATGCTCTTGCTTTCCTACACCCCGAATCTAGAGGATGGCTCAAACTTAACAGCAAGGATCCTAAAGGAGCTCCTTTAGTATACATGAATTCCTATTCAAATCCAAAAGACTTAGTAAAACATGCTGCTTACATCAAAGACTACGTCTCAGTCGTCAATACTAAAACGTTTCGGAGTTTCGATTCTCAAATTGTAAACCTTAATGTAAAACAATGTAAGCACTTAGAATTTAAATCTGATGAGTATTGGAAATGCTATGTTAAGAATACTGCTGCGTCTATGTGGAACTACTCGGGGACTTGTGCGATGGGACCTGAAGGGGTGGTCGATGCTTGCTTAAAAGTCAGAGGTGTAAAGCATTTGAGGGTAATAGATGCAAGTGTAATACCATCTCCGGTCGGTGGTAATTTATTTGCTACTGTAGTGATGATTGCTGAAAAAGCTTCTGATATGATAAAAGAAGATTTAAGAAGATAAATTAAGCATTTGCTTCAGTGAACCAGATAAAATGTATGTGTTTACATTTATTAAAACAGGTTCAGATTTTAAAGAGTTTATCACCCACAAACATTCAAATATCTACATCAGTTTTTGCATTTCTTCTTACCACTGCACAACCACTTGAGGAAGAGAACTGCAATAATCCTAGTTTGTGGATATTGACAAAACTATTGAATAATGGAGACCTTTTGAAGACGACAAATGCCGATTATTCAGTTATTAAAGTTGGCTAAAATTTAATTTAGCTGATGTTTTTGTGTAAGTATAGCTGTGAATTAAAGTTTTTCCTAAAGCAAATGTATTTTTTTTCTAATTACACTTTCGAGAGAGCGTCTTACTAGGAGTAGGTATAAGTCTACCTCAATACGTATCCAGATTTATTATAATTTATGTCAAAGTCCTTGTTTCAAGATTGTAGTGCGTAAATAAAACCTCAATATAAATGCAAATTAAGCCAACAACAAGTCCGAGGTTTCAGTTTGCAACTTCAATTAAAAATCATAAGACTTTCAAAGTTTCGGACGTGATGTAATCAAGAAACAACTTTCTGTTTGACCTACAGTAAGAATTAATTAACAGTTAGTATTTTTCTAAAAATAATTTGTGCTTATCAGTTAAAAGCGCAGGTCATTTTATTATTATTTTTTTAAAACCTTAATTTCCTTATCATTGTTACATTTTTAAAAAGTTGTATTGTATTAAATATGATTAGGAACCCTTTCTTTATTATAGGCCTTCTCCTATTTACTCTCTCTCTCTTTATCTTTTGCTGCTGCCATCCCCTGATTTTCAGCGATTTCAGTGATGTCCTCAGCGCATCTTTTCCTTGGTCGACCTGGTCTTCTTTTGCCCGCACATGTCATTAAGCGGCTTAATTATCTCCGCCACCCAGAGTTAACAACAAGCTCATAAAAAATCTGGATAAAAAAACTATTTTGGACTAGTCGCCAGGGGGTTGTTTTATTAATTTCTGTCGCACTGAACGGGAATGGTTGATAAAATCTGAATATTAACCATTGCTGTATGATGTATTTAATTATGTATGATGTATGATGGTTTATTAGTTAATTGACTTATACAGCAATGGTGCACACAACACTTGATTTAAATTATTTCAACTTATTTTTAAAATTCATTTAGATTATGACCTGAAATATTTTGAATAATAGTATCATTTAGATTTTTTTTACTCCTCTTGAACCCCAACATTTAAACAATCCCCCCACATTTGTAGCTTATTTAGTTACACCAGGATTATGCCATCACTATCTACTCATACATAGGTATATCAAATTTCACGATGATCGGATCAACGCTTCGAGTGTTATCCTCGGGCAAACAAATATTCATACAGACATACATACACATCGCCGATTAGCCCATGTTGATTTGGAGATCTCGCTTCGGTCGATCAATAGTTTTTAAAATAGATAGATACCTAATTAATAAATATAATGTGGGCATATTGTGTTATTGTGATAAATGATCTACTAACTAGACTATATTATTATTATTTTATTAGCTGTTGCGGTTTTAGTTTCACTGCATAATCTACAAACATAATACTGTAAATTAGTATGCTTGTGTATGATCCCAAGTTGGTTGAAATAGATGAAATAAATTGGATGAATTCCACTCAGTGCTCACTCACGAGCAACTTAAAGTTTAAATCACGCAAGACTTACTTTTAAACTTACAGCTCTCACTGACTTCAATTTGACGCTCACCGCCAGACGCCGAGTAGGGAGGTCAGTTTTTTACAAGATTAATTTTGGTGAATATGAACAAGATCTTCATAACCCCCTTTTTCCCCCTTCCACCACCAGACAAGCAGATGTACCGAAAAGTACTACCCATATCTGGATGTCTGTACCAAACGATTTGCTTCAACTTTTCCTGTTGCACGAGTGGGGTGGAACTTCCGGTGTATGCTTTTCCGGACCAGTATAATCTCGGAGTCTTCAAGTCCAGAATGAACAGCTTGTGTTTAGGCAAGCGTGCTCCATCTTTGATCACACAATCACTTACCATCAGGTGAGGTAGTGGCGCAAGCGCATGACTAACATCAACAATCAACACTCTCCGCCAACGCTTATTATGTGTTCACTGCAAATATGTTAACCAGGTGAGTTATACGTAACGACCACGAGCACAGTCTGTCCTACTAAGATATTTTTACTTCGACTCCATACATAGTTTACGAGTTCAAAGACTTTAGCGGTGTCGAATCATCTGCCGAAGTGACAGCCAACCATTCATATTTCTGCCAAAGAAAATTCATGTCAAAAATATTTTTCGTCGTCATTATCGTGAGTGGTTGCAAAATTGGCGTATTTTGACAGCTATGTTAGAGATCATATACAACAATTGTCTTTTTTTAACTTGAATAGATTTCGTTTTATTACAATCTCACCTGATGGTACGCGATGATGTGGTCTAAGATGAAGCACGAAAATTTAGAAGACACCTGTTTACTCTTAAAGAGGCCCGGTAACAAGATATGTATTTAGTATTCTTTATTTAATTCTGTATTGAATTATGTCAAACATAACTATGTAAAAGATATGTAAGTTTATGTTATTAATAAATGAACTATACAACATACACAACTAACATTGTGGGAATTTCATTATGAAGCACATTATTATAGGACGAATTTTCAAGCCAGTCGAGTCATTAGCAGTACACAAGGACTAACTTGAAAGGTGTTTAATTAAAACTGATATTTACACAGATCAACTTTAATTTTACTTGTTTTAGTACACTATTTATGTTGATCCTCTTTAATCATAGCGGATGCTTTCTCCGCTATCATTATGACAACTGCCATATAGTTTCCTGTGACAGGTGACGGTATAATACTAGCATCCACTATCCTGAGGCCCTTCACCCCTTTCACTCTCAGCCGGTTATCCACCACACCAGCACCTTCAACTCCCATGGAACAAGTCCCGGAGAAATTCCACTGCGGAGAAGCTAATTCTAATATGTAGCACTTCCAATAGTCTTTGGTGTTGAACTCAAAACACTTGCATTTCTCTAGCTCCATATCGACTATAGTAGCATTAAAAGCTTTGAATGTGTCAGTTTTGATAACGCTGACGTAGTCTAGAATGTATTGAACATGACGATCCAGATCTCCTGGATCGGAGTAGAATCCCAATCTGATCTCAGGCTGCACCTTAGGGTCTACACATTTTAGCGACACGTTTCCCTTTGATAAAGGATTCATTAGGTTATGGGCTGCCATAAAAGTTTCTACAAATATGGAATTCTTTTTCATCGAAATGCATGTTTCGTCTTCATATCTAAATATACTACTGCAGAATATTTCTGGTATTATTGATCCAGCAGGCAAGGACAAGGCATTCATTTGGTAATCTGCATACTTTTGCTTCTTGTTCAAAGCCCCGTGTCCTATTAATATTGCACTTGGAAACGAATTAAGTATTGTCAATCCGAATATATTGTTTCCAGAGCTCTTTATAAATCCTCTTTTTCCAGTAATCTGTAGTAAAACAAGAGGAGTGTCTGTTAAGTTTTGACCCACAAAAGGACAATCTAAAATTACATTTATTCCGTTTTGTTTAAGATGTTGGCTTGGTCCGATACCGGATAACATCATTATTTTTGGACTATTCAATGCACCAGCACTTAAAATCACTTCTCTTTTAGCTTTGACGATTACTGTTTTTCCGTTATGTAACAGGACTTCTACACCAGTTGCTTCTTTGTTTTCGTTTATTATTATTTTGGTTACCAACGCGTTAAGGAGTAAGTTTAGATTCTTTCGTTTTCTTATAGGTTTGATATATGTTATAGCTGTACTTTGACGGACATGGTCATCGGTAGTCAATTGAGCCATAGCATAACCTACAGTTACATCGAGTCGGGCGACCATTTTGTCGCAGACCTTTTAGGTAGACTTCAGTGCTTTCAACCCACTTAGGTCTTGATACGCGCATAGGCCCATCCTTTCCATGTAGATATGATGTGTTGCCTTTATAAATGTCGACATCATCGATGTATTCTGATTTTTTGAAAAATGGCAGTACTGAGTCCCAATCCCATCCTTTGTTACCTAGTTCTGCCCATCTATTATAGTCTTCTTTAGCGCCTCTGACATACAACATATACGTTACGGCACTAGATCCACCTAGCACCTTTCCTGCTGTCATGTGAATTATTTTATCTTTCACGCCTTGACTGGAGTATCCGTCGTTGGTTGAGTAAAATCCCCATTCTTCTTTAGAGTAGTCAAAAAGAGAGAAAAATGCAGGGATCTAGAAGAGAATAAAAAGGGGTTGTATTATATATTTGTCCCAAGTATACGACGAATAATCATATTCCTGTACTTACATCAGCCACAAGAGATGGTAAATCTCCAGCCTCAATGAGAAGTACAGATGTCTTTGGATCTTCTGTCAATCGATTTGCTAATACACAACCTGCTGTTCCTCCCCCAATGATGATATAATCATACGACTCATTGCCTACAAGAAAAAACGTCATCATATTTTAGCCTTATACATTTTGATTTATGATTATTAAATCCAACAATCATTTGTTCATTAAAATTACAAAGATCCTTTTAAAACGTACATTTACCGCTTGTCCCTCCGCGACCAAGCCATGAAATTATCCTTTTAAATACATTACAATTGGTACAATATAGAAAACAAAAGTATAATCAATTGCAGGAAAATGTGTAGGTACAGGTAACAAACAATCAAATCTTTATAATATTAGTATATTCAATTCAATTCAATTCAATAATTTATTTCAGACATATTAAGTCCATATAAGAAGACTCCAAGTATAGACTAGCTGACACGCCCGGTTTTTATACGGATTTTTATCAAAATAAAATACCTATATAACCTATAGCAGTCATATCAGCTACGTTCACTGCTGAATATAGGCTGCCCCATAGATTTCTAGAATGACTGATCTTGTGCGATCTGCACCCATCCACTTATATTAGATCGTCTTTCCACTTGGTGGGGGCAGAGGATCATCATACACTGCGCTTTCTAGTAGTCTCCAAGAATCTTTCTGCCGCAGCGGCTTTCAGTTCTGTGAATTTGTCTACGTACCTATCTCCTTATTTCTGATTCTGGTTATTTTTTATGCTTAGATTTGTATCACTCTACGTCTCTTGAGAAAATACTCGACAAAGATATTAAAAAGTGAGATATAAATCCGACTCCAATTAATGGTTTATTCAATACTCGGTTCAAGAGGGACGGCTCCAGATTATTAACTTACAATTAGTAACTTACCTGTTATCAGAGCCTGCTTTGGATAATACTTGCTTTTGTCGGTTAGAAGCGAAAGAAAAAGTATTATAAGTTGAGAGAATTTTAGAATTGGTCTCAACAAATATCGGATTTCCCAAGTAGATATTGTCGTAGCTATTTGTGCCCTGCAAAAAAATTTTCTTAATAAAGTGGGAACCAAGTCGGTCGCTGCAGAGTATATGCAAATGGGGGTTCACGGATCCTAGCTTAACGCAATGCGACTGTGGTGATCCTGCACAGTGGATGAAACACCTGCTATTGTGCCCCTTGTGCCCGAACACCTTGACAATGGAAGATTTGAAAACGACTTCTCCTGATGTGGCCAAGTACCTATCCAACACCATATAAGTAGAATTATTGACACGCTGCGAAGAAGATTAAAGTGGGAACTCGAACAAGCATACATTATTTGACCGAGCGAGCGAAGCGTCTCAGTTACGAGATTGACCAAAAAATGGTTTTGTCCGTCTGTCTGTTCTCGCCGTATTCTTCAACAGATTTTCATGAAAATTGGCACACAAGTTTTTTGATTTATTTAAATTTTTAAGTCGATCGCGGTTTTTAATTGGAAGGAAAATAGGGGAAAAAGGAAGTGAAGTTTGCTGTAGCGTTATTTATCGACGGATTTCAATCAAATTTGAGAAGCACACTAAGGACTTCATTCTACACAAGATGTTGCGAAAAAATTAAGGTTAGTAAGTATAATTCTAATCTGCTAGGTACAATATGAAACCTCATATTACGAAATTAGGAAACCGAATTTGATTATTTTATGTAGATATAAATAAGTAAATTACAATAATAATATAAAACCGTACAATATATGCTTTTTATTGATCGAGCGAAGCTGGATCTCCAAATCAACTTGGGCAAATTGGCGTTGTATGTATGTATGTATGTCTGTTTGTCCAAGGATAACTTTCGAAGCGTTTATTCGATCATCATGAAATTTGGTATTCAGGTAGGTAGTGATAGCACAATTTTAGTGTGACTCAATGAGCTAAAAATGTGGGGGGGGGGGGGGTTGTTGAGATATTAGGGTTCAAGAGGGGTAAAAAAAATGGGACTATCTGGTGAAGTGGCACGTCTAATAAAAGGTCTTTGTGAGTACATTTCCGAGCGAGAATGAAGTAAACAGTTATAGTAACTGTAGTAAACAGTTAGAGAATGAACAAAAGTAAGTAGTTGATAACTAGCTTTATGACACGTGCAATGTGCATTGTCTTTGCGTTCGGTATGCATTGAGGATTATTGTACCGTTTCTTTCTTTTTGAACTAAACTACGAAATTAAAACTACCTATCATAAAAATTTATAACTCTTGTAATTATGATTGCCGCCGCCGACTTACTATGTTTGCAAGAGAAGAGAAACGGTGTTTTTAACTCGCACAATGAACACGTTTGGGCAATGGAAAATCCGTTTGCTATTAAACCAAGCCATTTCCAACATCGTTGGCGTATTAACGTGTGGGCCGGTATACTCGGAGATCGAATCATTGGTCCGTATTTTTTAAATCGTTTTATGAGCGGTACGAACTACTTGGCGTTTTTGCGCGAAGAGCTTAGTGAAGAGTTGAACGATTTAAACGTGGCTTTCCATCGTTCAATGTGGTTCCAGCACGATGGCGCCCCGCCTCATTTTTTGCGTGCAGTTCGCGATTACTTAAATGAACAGTTTCCACAGCAATAGATAGGCAGGGGGGGACCTATTCCATGGCCTCCACGATCGCCCGACCTCACGCCATTAGACTTTTATTTGTGGGGGCACGTCAAACAAGTTGTGTTTAATAAGCTGTGTGACTCGGAAGCGGAAATGCAAACTCGAATCGTCGCGGCTTTTGAGTCAATAAAATCTGATACAAGTGTGCTGCGAAAAGTGCGTGCCAACGTTATAAAACGGTGTCGAAGGTGCATTGAAGTTGGAGGTCGACACGTGGAACACGACCGCCGAAGTCTTGATCAAGTTGACGTGCTTCTACATAACTAGCAATACCTACCTAAGCTCTTGTTAGAGCTAACTCCAAGTTCTTTTCAGAGCTAAACCCAAGATCTTTTCAGAGCTGCAATAAACTTATTGTTTCTTGACTACAATCGTCAACAAAAAAAAACAAAATACACGTGCACAGGCACGTGTCTTCGTCGTCTAAAGGGCGGCCACCGTCTCCGGCGCGCCGCGTAGGCCGCCGGTGTTGCCAGATGTAAGTTTTAATTTTTGAGCGCCAAATAATGAAATTTAGTCGGGTATTTTTTTTTTCTGTAATAAAATTACATGATTGTGACCAAATATCGATACTATACCACACCCTTAAAAATCCAACAGGGTTTTTGTTACATATTGTATAGGCAAAAGTCTGAAATCCGAATATTATTTTTTGTTTAAGGAAGACTCGCGAGATCTCAGTTCGGGGCGAACCACTAGTTTATTTATGGATCAACAAATACAGGGTTATGTATACAGTTTGAAACCATGATGCCTATAGAAGTACAAAAACTTTGTTACAGAGACCAACGCCCTCGTGCTTTAAAGAAATGAGTTCCAACCAGGATATAAGTACTAAGATATAAGTTAGATGCCTCGGCGTCTAAGATAAGATACCTCTTTATTACACACCAAAGTAAAATACAGCACATAATTTTTATAAATAGATTAAGTACAATGGGTGGTCTTATCGCTAAATCGCGATCTCTTCTAGACAACCTTTGTACGGACAGAATGGATCACATGACGGCGGTGGATCTACGTAATATAAACCTAAAATAATAATGACACAAATTTAATATAGCAAACATAAAAATGGTTATGATGAATTAGCAAGCAGTTACAACTTCAATACCGGGAGAGATAATGTGTGTGTACTTTTGTTTTAAAATCTAGTCCAATGCCCGGCCATCCCACGGCTATTGACGGCTTCTTAGTCACCAGTGAAGCACGTGAAGCAAAGCGGTAGCACGTGGGATTCCAGTATTTGGAAGTATACAATATGTAACAAAAACCCCGTCGGATCCATGAAGAGCGTATTCCGTCATAAAAATTAAAGTCGGGCAGATGTATAAAAAACATATGTATGAAATAACTTAAAAGTTATTTCATATTTAATTTCAAGAATTATCTGAATTTTACCCCCCAAATAGGCAAATTTTACCGAGTTGTCAACTCTCGATATTCAGCTGTGGACCGAGCGAGAATGAAGTAAACAGTTATAGTAACTGTAGTAAACAGTTAGAGAATGAACAAAAGTAAGTAGTTGATAACTAGCTTTATGACACGTGCAATGTGCATTGTCTTTGCGTTCGGTATGCATTGAGGATTATTGTACCGTTTCTTTCTTTTTGAACTAAACTACGAAATTAAAAGTACCTATCTCTAAAAATTTATAACTCTTGTAATTATGATTGCCGCCGCCGACTTACTATGTTTGCAAGAGAAGAGAAACGGTGTTTTTAACTCGCACAATGAACACGTTTGGGCAATGGAAAATCCGTTTGCTATTAAACCAAGCCATTTCCAACATCGTTGGCGTATTAACGTGTGGGCCGGTATACTCGGAGATCGAATCATTGGTCCGTATTTTTTAAATCGTTTTATGAGCGGTACGAACTACTTGGCGTTTTTGCGCGAAGAGCTTAGTCAAGAGTTGGACGATTTAAACGTGGCTTTCCATCTTTCAATGTGGTTCCAACACGATGGCGCCCCGCCTCATTTTTTGCGTGCAGTTCGCGATTACTTAAATGAACAGTTTCCACAGCAATGGATAGGCAGGGGGGGACCTATTCCATGGCCTCCACGATCTCCCGACCTCACGCCATTAGACTTTTATTTGTGGGGGCACGTCAAACAAGTTGTGTTTAATAAGCTGTGTGACTCGGAAGCGGAAATGCGAACTCGAATCGTCGCGGCTTTTGAGTCAATAAAATCTGATACAAGTGTGCCGCGAAAAGTGCGTGCCAACGTTATAAAACGGTGTCGAAGGTGCATTGAAGTTGGAGGTCGACACGTGGAACACGACCGCCGAAGTCTTGATCAAGTTGACGTGCTTCTACATAACTAGCAATACCTACCTAAGCTCTTGTTAGAGCTAACTCCAAGTTCTTTTCAGAGCTAAACCCAAGTTCTTTTCAGAGCTGCAATAAACTTATTGTTTCTTGACTACAATCGTCAACAAAAAAAAAAGACACGTGCACAGGCACGTGTCTTCGTCGTCTAAAGGGCGGTTACCGTCTCCGGCGCGCCGCGTAGGCCGCCGGTGTTGCCAGATGTAAGTTTTAATTTTTGAGCGCCAAATAATAAAATTTAGTCGGGTATTTTTTTTTCTGTAATAGAATTACATGATTGTGACCAAATATCGATACTATATCACACCCTTAAAAATCCGACAGGGTTTTTGTTACATATTGTACAGATTCCGATATATTACGTATTTCCGATGATTGACAAAATTTCCCGAGGTGCCTAACTTAAATTGTAGTAATTACTGTAAATTGGCGTACAAAATTAAAATACAAACAAAGCAGAAGGATCTGCTTGCGTATAAATGCAACTGTATGTCAGATTATTCACTGAGTACCCAGATCCCGACGCCTCCGTCCCGGAGGACCCCGATTTATTTTTATCTTTATAAACTCAATTATAATTTAGTTTGCTTTAAATTACCATCAGCAGATGGAATGTTAAATAAAATAATATTAATTACTTAATTTTTTATTATTTGCTTGCAAAATCAGTTTATTAATTACTAATTAAAACGGGTATTTAACACGTTTTTTATTGTAAGCCTGACGTTTTGACTGTGTTGCAACAGCCGTGGTCACGGGCGGACTGGATTGTTCAAATACATACATTAAGCACTTTTTATGTCTACCGTACAAGTTGAAAACAATAGAAAAAAAGAAAAAAAAGAAATTTAATCATATTTATCTTATTCGGGGTCCTCCGGGACGGGGGCCTCAAGGATAGGGGTACTCAGGAATTTGTAGAATGCCTTGACCAATACTTACAAAATACTAGTATATGCTGTCATGTTGCTGGTGCCAGATAGAGTTGCTAGAGAAAAAATGCAATTTATTTATACTACCAAGGTTTTACCAATAAAATAAGTTTGAATTTTCTATTGAATACAAATGGGAATATTGTAACCTTATCACAAATTAATTCAGTGAATTCCTCGTATATTTAAATGCACCTACCTACGTACCTCTGATAGATAATAACTAGTACTAATTATATTAACTTATATTGCTCTCGCAGTTTTTCTGATCCCTAAACGTATTTACGTATACGTCACTAACCAATATATATTTAGAAACTAAACATGTTTAAATTTGACGTATTTGTAAGATTTTACAAATCTCTAAGTCATATTTAGCCACTAAATACATTAGTTCAGGCATCGTTGCGCAAGTCGTTTTTATAGATTTATTTATTTATATTTAACATACTGTCCTTCATGTTCATAGGTCGAACAAAGAAAATTTTAAAGATTTTTTAATTTGTTGTTTGTGTAGAATCTGAAGTTTCGATTTATTTGTTTTGAAATGAAAGAGTCTATAAACCCAACAGTACGAAAAACACCATGTATATGTAAAAACAATTCTGGTTAATTTAATTAGTGCTGATAATAATGCTAGATGTCTGCAATACACAATAAATGCAATAGTCAAATAGATAAAACAATGCATAAAATGACGATACGTACAGAACTGAATGTAGGTACGCCGCCGTTTGCTATCTCCTATTTTATTTCGAGAAATGTATCATAATATTTTGTAAGTACTAAACTTTATCCGAAATTGTTTTTGCCCTTTTTATATTACATTACTTACACTGTACTTAAATAAAAATAGCTTATGTATAATCCATATACCAAATTTCATAGAAATCGGTTTGGCCGTTTAGACTCGAGAATGTAAAAACGAAAGATAGACAGAGAGACATAAGTTACTATTGATATATATTATTAGTGTAGGTATATCGTTTTTCAACATTATATTTTCAGATCACAACTCATCGATGTGGTTGCAACATGGGAGATCAAAGTGTTCCTAACGCCAATGATTAAGTCTGTGCAGCTGCTTTTATACTTTCTTTCGTTGTTTACCAATGACTATCAGTTATATCCAAAGCAGATTAAAATCACAGGTAAAGTATTTTTATTACATTTTGACCCTGACATGACAAGATCTGTGCTACACAATTGGCAGTGCATCCTCGTATCAAGAGCAAGGATCAGGTCCCGTCTGGTTTGAAAGTTTTTAAGATGGTTTTACATATCTTAGAATTTACGCAAGTGTCTAGTGTGTCTAGTAAGTGTGTAGAACTACTTGAAATATTCACACCAATGTTTATATTAAACCACTTTAATCAACAAGGACCGCTATAAATTCCCTTCCACAATATAGCCAAGATTGACATCTAAACGTAACCTAAGAAGCACTGATACCATAAATGTTTAAAATTGGTCGTTCACGAATGTAAATAATTTTCCAGGTTGTGAGGAGTTTGACTATATCGTCATAGGCGGTGGAACAGCTGGATGCGTGGTAGCAAGCCGTCTCACTGAGAACCCAGGAACAACTGTACTTTTGATAGAAGCTGGTGGAATCCCTTCTATAGTGTCTAATGTAATACCTTATTCTAGAAAATATAGTAAGCTCTAAATAAAAATTTAAAACCCAACGGTAACTATGATTTAAAAATATATTTTTTTCAGACACCTGGGTTCTTTTCGCTTCTCGACTACAGTCCAGAAGAATGGAAATACTATTCAACCAACGATGGTTTCTCCAGTCAAGCCTTGAAGAAGAAAAGAGTTCACATGACTGCTGGTAAACTTTTAGGGGGTACAAGTGGAGTCAGCTACATGGTCTACGTGAGAGGAGCTAAAGCTGATTATGATAGATGGAAAGAGTTAGGTAACGAAGGGTGGGGCTGGGATGATGTACTACCATATTTCAAGATCAGTGAATACATTGATGATATGGAAATATATAGAAGCAACTCGTCTTCTCTGCATGGTAACCACGGTCCCATGAAAGTTAGAAGACCAGAGTGGAAAGACAGGAGTTACGGCTACTTAGAAGGATTCAGACAGAATGGACGAACAATATTGCTAGATACAAATGGCTTTCAAAACCTTGGATACTCAATGGCTCAATTTAGTATCGATGACCATGATCGGCAGAGCACAGCTATTTCGTATCTTAAGCCTGCGAGAGCTAGGAAAAATTTAAAACTACTACTTCATAGTGAAGTTACAAAAATTATCTTTAACGAAAACAGGGAAGCAACTGGGGTAGAAGTCCAAATGTCTAATGGAAAAAGGGTAATTATCAATGCGAGGAAAGAAGTCATCTTATGTGCAGGTACTTTTAACAGTCCGAAACTGTTGATGATGTCTGGTATCGGACCTAAAGATCACTTGGAAGAAAACAAGTTCAAAGTTATATTAGATTTGCCACATGTCGGAGCAAACTTAACTGATACTCCTCTTGTTTTAGTGTCTATGACAGGAAAAGAAAATGTGATGCAAAGTTTCGGTCAGAGCATTGACGTTTTAATAAATCTCAACATGTTTACGAACCCTGGTTTCATAGGCCATGAATCTCTCAACAGGTCTAGAAAACACGTTCAATACCAAAGTAATACCTTGCCAGTATCACCTGCGTCGCTTGTACCTCCAGTGTTTTGTAGCAGTGTATTTGGACTATCAGATGAAATATGCATTTCTCTGGCTAAAGCAGGTTTGCCAAAGGAAATGGTGCTTGCTGTTGTTTCACTAATGCACCCCGAGTCTAGAGGATATGTAAAGCTAAACTGTTCAGATCCTGCGGGACCTCCTGTTATCACAACACGGTACTACTCGAACACAACCGATTTGGAGCGCCATGCTCAGTACATACTCGACTATATCAGCGTTATTGATACAAAATACTTCAAAAGCTTTAATTCTCAAGTGGTAGAGCTGAATATTAAACAGTGCAAACATCTAAAATTTTGCAGTATAGAATACTGGAAATGTTATATCCTGAATACGGTAACATCCATGTGGAACTTTTCTGGAACTTGTGCCATGGGTCCTCAAGGAGTGGTCGATGCTCGGCTGAGGGTTAGAGGAGTGAAAAGGTGCAGGGTGGTTGATGCTAGCGTGATTCCATCACCAGTCGGTGGTAATTTACAAGCAGCAGTGGTAATGATAGGAGAGAAGGCTTCTGACATGATCAAACAAGATAATCAGACTTAATATCTGATTATTTATAAGTGTGTTGAAAGATGCAGATAAAATCAATAAATATACATAGCTATTTCCCATTTTTATTTCATTTTAATTTGTACATTCTCTGATTCAAGTTGAATCATAAAGAATCGGATAAGGATATTTTTACTGTTAATAAACAGATACTTACATCGAGAACAAATGTTTATTGTCCTCCAGGAGCAATTACAAATTTGGTCCGCACAAAACGAAAAAACTAATTATTGTTTTTTACACTTCGGAGTAATTGGCGACCTTAGCTTATCAAGTTGTTATTTATATCAAAATTATTTTCTGCCCGAAATAAAGAAAACGAGAGTTGCAAAGGCAAATAAATGTTTTCAGAACAGCTTAATTTTCATCCCAAAGTATTTATTTAAGGTGTTACAATTTAAACTACAAAAAATGATGATTTGTAATAGTTACCATAATAACATATTTAAAAATCAGACATATAAAAATAAGTAAAGTTCATTTAGGTATTTTTTGTGGAGCTTTAAAGCGTTTGACAAAAGTTGTGGTCCATGGAAAATTGCTGAAATTTATGATAGTATTTTAGAATAAATTCTACAAAACATATATAAAAATCAGCCATGTAAATGTAAGTTAAGTAACTCTTATTTTTAGTTACCTTTCTTACCTGGTACCTGCCCAGGTGTCACAAGGCGAGCTTCACAAGCACGCAAGTATTCAAAGAACATGAGAAGCTACTGAGAACCTAAGGTTTCATCTATGTGAAAATAATTCATAATTCGTTTATTGTCTGTAAACCTAGGTACAAAAGATGGTTAAGCTTAATGTTGAACTATACTAGGTTTCGCCATTTTAGCGTACAAACATCATATTTTATCACCTAAATTAAAACAATAAAAATAAATCAAATACCCACATAATTAATTATTAAGGTCAAAGGGTTTCGATATTTGAGTATAATAGATACGATAATAATAATAATGACAAAATTATGATAAAGGTCAGAACTCATAGTAATAATAATACATAAAATAGTCTTAGAATAGATTCAAATCATAACTTATTTAATAATTAAAAAAAATATATGTATACAATAATAATTACATTAGATACAAATAGAAATGAGAAAACTAGTCACACATTTTATCCTTTAGGAAGTCATCAATAGAGTAGTAGGCTTTTATTAATAGCAGATTATTGAGCTCATGCTTAAATTTTCCAAAACTATTTATTGCTCGTATGGCAGCTGGTACGAAAAATTATTGGAGCTATACAGAGCACACTCATGCGCAGAAGATGACCTTCACGGCGAGACCCTGACGGGTACTCCTCGAACAAATTGAGATTTCTGCTCACAAATATGGCAAGTTCGCTTATATACAGTGAGGAAGCAATTTTAGAGTCACAAAGTATTCCCTACACGAATCGGTTTGTTTAAGACGACTCGTATGCACCGTTTTTGAGCTCTGAAAGCTTGAAGTTTATTCGTAGAGTCGCCCCAGAAAATCACGCCATAACGCAAGACAGACGCAACGTGACCATGATACGCAGTCAAAAGGGCCTCCTGATTTACTACTCTACTTAGTCTATAGAGAGCATATGAAAAACGATGTAGCCTTAAACACATTTATTAATATGTGATCTCCATGTCCATAATATAATAATGATAATATATATTCTATAATAATAATAAGATAAGTTATGTCTGATCGCTTTGGGATCTTGGACTATATAGTTTGGTGTTATTTTGTCAAAAAATATGATAAACCAGTCAGAATCAACCAATTAAGGTTCTTTAGTTAAATTTGAAACTACACTACAGAATTTTTGTATTTAGAATGACTAATACATATACAATACATTAAATACAATACATACTAATACTTATACATATACAGCCACACTGACTATGGAACCCTTCCCTGTGCGTGGTACAACACGAGCTGGACCATTTATTATAAATAAATAATAAATAAATAAAAAGCATTTATTGAGGAACAACAAATATACAGTCATGTGTACAGTTTAAAACGATGATGCCTGTATTAGTATGAAAACTGTGTTACAGACACCAACGCCCTTCTCCTATATATCTATGAGTTCCAATAAGGTAAATGGTACATTATCAAAAAACTAAACTAAAAATTCTAGTTATTTTCCAACAGACCAGAAGGATCTGTGTGGGTGGATGTATTTGTGAGTGTGTGTGTGTGTGTGCGTGTGTGTGTGTTTATGCGAGGGTGTATGTGTATGTATGTGCGTAATGGACTGTGTGTTTTTGTGTGTAGGCACTATTTGGGAATCTTTAGGAGGTATCTCGTAAAGATACTGAGGTATCCTCAGTATCTTCGTAATTTAAAGATTTAAGCCACTCTAGACATTTAATCTTACATTTGTTGTGGGGTAGCGGGTAAATGTTAATTTCCTTGTTAACTCTGTTGTACAAGGAAGAGCTAATAAAAAAGAAGTGACGACTTGCCACTGCTGTACGTCGTTGAGCTATTTTGCAAACTTTATCTGCTCTCCGTTTCAAATGTTTCAGGTTAGGGTCATAGAACAACTGAGAGTGCTTGCGAAGAATAGTTTGCAAAATGAATGTTTGCCAAACTGTGGGGACTGAACAGATCGAGTAAAGCTCAGTAGTAGGGAACCAGATAGGTTTATTATTCATCACTTTAAGAACAGCTCTCTGAGCCCTTTCTAGTGAATGAATGAATGAAAATTCTTTATTATACCTTACAAGCTAAACACAACAGATATAAAAATAAAAATAAAACAAATAAATGTAAGTATAATGGGCGGTCTTATCGCTTAACAAAGCGAACTCTTCCAGACAACCTTTGACCTAGTCTTAGCATCGAGGTTTTAACTGAGCCACCCCAGGAAGTGATGCAGTACGCTATGATGGATTGGGTTAGTGCCAGGTAGATGATTTTTAAGGATTTTAGGTCAATAACTGTTCTTAGAGTTTTGAAAACGAATAACAGCTTTCTTATGCGGGATACTGCTGAATCTATCTGCTTCTTCCAATTTAGACCGTTGTCAATCATGACGCCAAGATATTTGAGACAAGATGTTTGCTCTATGTGCGTACAATTGCAAGTGGTGGGGACTGCATCTCTTGAACAAACATGGCCACATACAGATAGAGAGGAAGGTGGAGTGGATAGATTGGGAGTGAAAGCAATAAATTTACTTTTGGATATGTTAAGGGTGAGAAGGTTTGTGCGTAGCCAGTCCATAACAAATTTAAGGGCATTTTCAGAGAAATCACAAACTTCTGGCCAGCTCCTACCATGGACCAAGAGAGCCGTGTCATCAGCGTATGTGATTATCTTACAGTTAGGGAGATGTAAATTACAAAGCTGGTTTATGTATAATAAGAATAAAGTAGGTCCGAGAACACTACCTTGTGGAACGCCAAAAGATACGTGTTCTTCTCCGCTCTCGAAATCATCTATCTTTACATATTGGGTACGATTTTCTAGGTAGCTACTGAACATGTTCAGAGCGACACCTCGTACGCCTATATGTTCCAACTTGTTTAGAAGTATAGGGACCGAAACAGTGTCAAAAGCTTTGGATAGATCCAAGAAAATACCAATGGTTTTGAGTTTTTTATCGAAGTTTTTAACAACAGTGTCTGTCAATTCCAGTACGGCATCATCTGTGGATTTTCCACTCCTGAAACCAAATTGGTTTGGTGACAAGACGTTGTTTTCTTTAACGAAGTTAATTAATCTCTTATTAAGAATTTTTTCAAAAATCTTCGATAAAACGGTCAATACTGATATAGGTCTGTAATTAGTGACTCTGTCTCGGTCTCCAGACTTGAAAATTGGATGCACTACTGCTTTTTTAAAAACACTAGGAAAGACTCCGGAAGAGAGGGCAGAGTTAAAAACATATGAAAGCACAGGAACAAGGGTTTCGCGGGCAGATTTAATCACAGTAGTAGAGATGCCGTCCCATCCCACAGCACACTTGTCCTTAAGGTTTAAGATAATATTATTAATCTCAGTGTTGTCTGTACTAAAGAGGACCATCGAATGTACAGTGGATTGGCTTAGGTCATAGGTAGACTGAAAAGGTGTTATTGAAGCCTTATTGGCGTTTAGTATATCCGAAGCGAGGGATTTTCCCACATTTGCTAAAAATGTGTTAACAGAGTTTACGGAAGATAAGGGACTATGACACAGTTTTAAAAGATTCGATGGGCTGAATTTTGATTTATTCAAGTTACCGATTTCCTTGATGATGTTCCATGTAGCTCTTGGATTTTTCCTGGCCTTCTGAATTTCTTGTTGATGATATTCTTGTTTAACTTTTTTTAAAAGGCGGTTGCAGAAATTACGGTATCGGAAATAGATGATTTTAGGAATGTTATTTTCTGGATTTTTCTTAAATATTCGATACAGCTTATCTCTGTGGCGTATGCATTTTAGAAGACCAGGAGAGATCCAGGGTTTGATAATGCGTTTCCGACTGGGGATAGATGACTTGATACAATGGGGTTTTATGACCGTGGAAACAACATTGACTAAGGAATCAGCTATTATATCAGGGTCGCTAGAATTAAATATAAAAGAAAAGTCGGTATTTTGTAGATCTTTAACGATTTCCGGAATATTATTACGATAGGTGTGAGGGTTTGTGAAATTATGTTTTTCCTTAGTACTGCAATACAACAGAAGAGGCAAATGATCATATTATATAAGTAGCTGACCCGCCTAACTTCGTACCGCCTTGACATGCTTAAGACGCGGGCTGCCAATGTCGCCCCGGTATTGTCTATCGGCCATCATTAGTTGCATCTATGTACTTATGAGAAAATGAATTTTCTTCATAATTTCTTTTTGAATGAATTTTACCTATATTTTAATAGTTATTCTGCTATTCGAGGCGGAGACAAATCCAACAAATCAAAGATCATCTTAATCGGTCTAGCCCTTCATGAGTTATAAATGGTGTAACTAACCCGACTTTGTTTTGTAGATAATATATAGATATAGATTAAATATATGACCAATTTAGCTTCGACCTCTTACCACGTCCTTCGAAGACAGAATGTGAAAAATTGTGTACAAATGTGGGAGGTATTTTATTGTGTATCACCATACATTTTTAATATCTTTTTAGGTGGTGAGGTGTTTGAATATATCGTGGTAGAGGTGGTGGAACAGCCAACTCATACTATACTCTACTCATAAACATTATAAACAATAAATTTAACAATACAAAAAACTTGTAAAAAAATAACAAAATAAAATGTGTGTGTTGTGGTGTGCTCAATTGGTTATGATGAGTTGTAACTTATGAGTTTTAACTAGTGATCGGATAGAGAATCACTAGTTATAACTCAACGAACAATTTTGCTTAATAATGAAGAGGAGCAAACATTGAGTTTCAGTTATAACCTTCTGAGAAAACAACTGAAACGAGATGCAATACAACAAAACAAGTAATGTGTGTACATAAGTGTGTTGCAGTATTACTGTTTCTGTTCATCAGCGTAATAACCAGATGAGTTTGGAAAGACTAAAAAAAGAGATAGATTAATACGATAAATTAGTGGCAGTGGCAATCTAATAATTTATAGTAGGCCAACGAAGCGTTTAGCGTCTTGTTCTTGACCGGTCTTGTTTATATAAGGCAACAGTAAGTGAAATATGCTCTTCTAATGTCGTAAAAATACAAAAAAGTACTTTATAAAATACTTTTAGCTCTAGTATTAAATAATACTAGACTAATTTAATTAGGGCTGATAGCAATTTTATATGTCTGCAAGCAAATTTATTTCAATAGTGGAATTGATAAATAAACGATATAAAACGGCGACAAACACAGAACTGGAAACTGGAGCGTTGCGACAACGTTTTCTGCAACCTCCTGCATCAGTCGGGAAATGTATCAAAATATATTGTAAGTTCAAAAATAGTACATACATTGTTTTTTTATTATTTACTAGTTGACCCGGCGAACTTCGTACCGCCTTGACATGCATATGACGCGGGCTGTCAATATACGTCGGCCATTATTATCTGTATCAATGTATAAGTAAATTATTTTCTTCATAATATCTTTTTGCGTGATTTTTTCCGATATTTTAATAGTTATGCTGCTATTCGAGACGGAGAGGAATACGACAAATAAAAAACGATCAAAATCGGTCCAGCCGTTCTCGAGTTATGAGTGTTAGAACAAACCCGACTTTGTTTTATATATTAAGATTTATAATAACTTGATTTTACATTCAATATTTCCAGATCACAAATCATCGATGTTGTTGCAACATGGGAAATCAAAGTGTTCCTAACGCCACTGATTAAGTCTGTACAGCTGCTTTTATACTTTCTTTCGTTGTTTACCAATGACTATCAGTTATATCCGAAGCAGATTGCAGTCTCAGGTAAAATATCATCATCCACAGCCTGGCTTCACCCATTGTTGGGCCCCCCAAGTTTGTGCTATCCACCACGGTCCTGCGATAGTCTCACCACTTACAGCCCGCGACTTTTACTTTTACTTTTTTAGTAATTATTGATGCCAGGTAAAATATAACTTTTGTTTCTTTGTTAAAATTGCGATGAACTATTCTGTATATTAATTTTGTATCAAATACCCAAGTGTAGTTTTACCCAAGTTTGTTTGTTTATTATTATATGCCATACATTTTAAAATGGATGTTATTGAATATCCATTTTGAAATTTATGGCATGTGAAATATGAGGACGGAGCACCGATTTATTGTACGATGCAACTTGAGTGGTAACAACATTTACGCGCACATACAATATAACGGAGTGATAATTCGTTATGACTGATATAGCTGAGATCCACATCTCAACCCATTCTCCAAAGCACATACACTTTTTAACACTAGTAATAGCCTAGCAGTAAAGATTAGTACCTATGCGCGCACGCACACATAATCGTAGACGCACGCGTTTGAGGATCTCGTAATAATTTCGGTTCGAATACCTGTGAGAATATGTTGAATCATTATGCATTATTATCTATGGCCATTATTTTCTAGGTGGTGAGGAGTTTGACTTTATCGTGGTAGGTGGTGGTACGGCAGGATGCGTGGTATCAAGCCGTCTATCAGAGGATCTAAAAACATCTGTACTCCTAATAGAAGCTGGTGGAATCCCGTCTATAGTATCTAATGTAAGTATCTAATATAATTTTAGAAAAAATATGAATCCCTAATTAAACTTAAAATAATCCAACGCTGACTTTGATTTGATAACAATTTTTTCAGACAGCTGGGTTCTTTCCTCTTATCCACGGTAGTTCAGAAGAATGGCAATACTATTCAACCAATGATGGTTACTCCAGTCAAAACCTGAAGAAGAAAAGAGTTCACATGACTGCTGGAAAATTATTGGGGGGTACAAGTGGAGTCAACTACATGGTCTATGCAAGAGGAGCCAAAGCTGATTATGATCGATGGGAAGAGCTAGGTAATGAAGGGTGGAGTTGGGACGATGTACTACCGTATTTCAAGATCAGTGAATATATTGATGATATGGAAATCTACAGAAGCAACTCTTCTTCTCTGCATGGTAAACACGGTCCCATGAAAATTAGAAGACCGGAGTGGAGAGACAGAAGTCACGACTACTTAGAAGGATTCAGACAAAATGGACGAACAATTCTGTTAGACAAAAACGGCTTTCAACACCTTGGATACTCTATGGCTCAATTTAGCAGCGATGACCATAATCGGCAGAGTACAGCCATTTCGTATCTTAAACCTGCAAAAGATCGCTTGAATTTGAAACTATTACTTCATAGTCACGTTACGAAAATTATCTTCAACGAATACAAGGAAGCTACTGGGGTAGAAGTCCAAATGTATAATGGGAAAAGAGTCCTTATCTATGCGAGGAAAGAAGTCATCATAAGTGCAGGTACTTTTAATAGCCCAAAACTATTGATGATGTCTGGTATCGGACCTAAAGATCACCTGGAAGTGAATAATTGCAAAGTCATAGTAGATTTACCTGATGTTGGAGAAAACTTATCAGATACTCCTTTTGCTTTAGTATCATTGACTGGGAAAGAAAATTTGATGCAAAGTTTTGGCAAAAACACGGATCTTTTTACAAATCTTAACATGTTTACTGTCCCCGCCTTCATTGGCCATGTATCACTCACCAAATCGAAAAAACAAGCCGAATACCAAACCGACGTCGTGCCAGTACCACCTGCGTCACTTTTTCCTCCAGTGATTTGTAGCAGTGCATATGGACTATCAGATGAATTATGCATTTCGCTAGTCAAAGCGGGTTTGCTGAAGGAAACTGTGTTCGCTGTTGTTGCATTAATGCACCCCGTGTCTAGAGGACATGTAAAGCTAAACTGTTCAGATCCTGCGGGACCTCCTGTTATCACAACACGATACTACTCGAACACAACCGATTTAGAGCGCCATGCTCAGTACATACTCGACTATATCAGCGTTATTGATACAAAATACTTCAAAAGCTTTAATTCTCAAGTGGTAGAGCTGAATATTAAACAGTGCAAACATCTAAAATTTTGCAGTCTAGAATACTGGAAATGTTATATCCTGAATACGGTAACATCCATGTGGAACTTTTCTGGGACTTGTGCCATGGGTCCTCAAGGAGTGGTCGATGCTCGGCTGAGGGTCAGAGGAGTGAAAAAGTGTAGGGTGGTTGATGCTAGCGTGATTCCGTCATCTGTCAGTGGTAATTTACAAGCAGCGGTGGTGATGATAGGAGAGAAGGCTTCTGACATGATCAAACAGGACAATCAGCCTAGTATGTAATTTATATTAATAGTTGTATGGGTACAAATAATTGAAATAAATATGTATATAAAAGTAACCATTTCATTTGTTATAATTCTTAGGGCTGTCTTATAGCTGACATTTGATATGATAGTACATTTTCGAAACGCATAATAAGTTATAAAATAAAAACGAAGAAACTTATATATATATATATGTTTTACATGGTTCCAAATCTAGTTATTCCTCAAACCAGTATTAATGATTTATAAATGACCTATTCCAACGTTTATCGACTTTATCAACGACTGAGTATGTGAAAGAAAATTATCTCCCACTTCCATAAAGGGGAAGGAACGGTAAAAAAACAAATTTTGTTATTTTCATTTCATAACTTACCAAACGTCTATATTGCAGATAAACATGCTAAATTTCATAACAAGCCTAAACGTAATTAGCGGCTAAACATTTTAAAATATGACTTACTTCTATTAAATTCAATTTAGTATGCATTTATTTCAGACGACATGCGATCCATATAGTGTAAGTAAAGATATAAAGCATATAAAAATATAAAAAATATAATATAAAGGTATTAGTTTAAAAATAAAATTAAACACACAAAGTTAGGTAACACCGTCTTTAAATGACGATGGAATAGTTCCCTATGTTATTATCATTCGAATACAATGTCTGAAAAAATAAAAAAAGGCTATTTCATTTATTAGGATGCCATATAGTCAGAGCCTTAATCATAATTATATTGGCATAAATACGATTAAGAATCGTTGCGCAAGTCGCCATAATAGTTTACAAATAAAACAGCTGTAAAGGGTGACACCAACTTCGACTACGAACGCAAAAAGAGTGTTTTTTTAATTCTTTTTATTAACATTAAAACAATGTAATTTTTTTAGTAATAGTCTAAAAAGCAATGAATTTATATAAATACTAAAACAAATAGATGATATTCTACGGCTTAAATTCTCTTAGGTCTTAAATTAGAATCTGAATTTTAGATTTTGAGTAGGATTAATGCCAATTTATTTGTAATCAGTATTCAGCACATTTATTAATAAAGGTAAGTAGTATAATTTCTTAATTATATTATAAATATTGTCAACAGTATGCACTATATTGTGATAAAACTATTATATAAAATGAAAAGTATACTCACAATTTTTGTACGATAATCTTTTCAACAATACTCTTTAACAATATTATTTTATGCAAATTCCGGAGTTTGCGTCGGTTTAGTCATATTTTGAATCTGGCTAGGTACATAAGGTTGTAGGGAGTTGTATGGTGGTCGTGTATTTATAAATGATTTCAAATTCAATTATTTCTTTGCTAGTTTACACAAAAATTACAATAAAAAGTCTTAAATCTATGCTTGTTAATATATTCAACCTGCATGCAGGCGTGCAAATATTTGTCGGTTGGTATTTATTTAACAATGTCAATATCTTATATTTAAATTCTAAAAATCATTAATACTATAAAAACAATTGTCAAAAAGCCACAGCGTCAGTTTTTTCTTAAATACATTTCCTTGCAACACTTTCAGTTCGTCAGGTATTTTATTGAAATTTTTTATGGATATATAGTAGTCATTTTTTTTATAAATAGCCTTATGGTATGGAGATTGGCATAATGTTCATAAACTTAGCCCTTTTTTATCTGTTTATAACATCACTACGTTTCTTGAAATAATCAGGATAAGCTTGAACAAGATTTCTGAAGATCACCTCCAAAAACTTGTTAGAAAGATTGTGATGCAAGTTAGATTGTGAGTACTCATGCAAAATAACTTTTGGATTGTATTGATAAATGTACAAGATATAACAAAACCCTACATTGTGGTAGATAGGAAGTTTATTTTGATACCTCCCGTTTTGTGAGGTCAAACATGAAATGCAATACAAACTCTGAAACTCAAGTTTTAATTCCTCATTCATATTAAAAAGTTAAATTAGTAAAATCAGAGACCAGTAATATTTTTTAGTAATACTTTATATTACTGGTCTCTGGTAAAATGTATATGAGTAAGGTCTCTAAAAATATAAAGAAAATGAATATGTATTGTTCATCATTAAACATAACTAAATACATAACTATAACTAAATTTAAAGAATTATTAAGTAGGTAATTTAATTAGAGCTGATAGCAGTTCTAGATGTCTGCAAAGAAAAATTAATTCAGTAGACAAATAATTTAACAGAGATAAGTGAACTACTTATAGCGACGATAAACATAGAAATAAGATTATGGGACAATGTTGTCTGCATTATTTCTTTTGATAACCTTCTGATATAATTTATAAAAAAAATATTAAATTAATTTTGTTCATTTATTTTAAAAATAATACACACTAATTAAATACAATTAAACTTTGTATTCGTCGGCGTCGGAAACTATAATTTAAAACACTTGTTTTTTCAGATACCTGGGTTCTTTCCTCTAAACGACAACTGTTTAGAAGATTGGCAATACTATTCGATCAATGATGGTTACTCCGGACAATCCCTGAAAAAGAAGAAATTTCACATGACTGCGGGTAAACTATTGGGGGATTTAAGTAGACTCGGCTTTACGGTCTACATAAGAGGAGCAACAGCTGATTATGATACATGGAAGGAACTAGGTAATGAAGGATGGGGCTGGGATGATGTTCTACCGTATTTCAAGATCAGTGAGTACCTTGATGATATGGAAATATACAGAAGTAACTTCTCTTGCCTGCATGGTAAGGACGGCCTAATAAAAATCAGAAGACCAGCGTGGAACAATAGAAGTCATGGATACTTCGAAGGATTCAGACAAAATGGACGAAACATTCTGCTAGATACAAATGGCTTTCAACACCTTGGATACTCAATGCCTCAATTTAGTATCGATGACCATTATCAGCAGAGCACAGGCTATTTCGTATCTAAAGCTTACAAGAACTAGAAAAAATTTAAAATTACTACTTCATAGTGAAGTTACAAATATTATCTTTAACGAAAACAAGGAAGCCACTGGAGTACAAGTCTAAATGTATAATGGGAAAAAGGTACTTGTTAACGCAAGGAAAGAGATTATTATAAGCGCAGGTACATTCAACAGCCCAAAATTGTTAATGATGTCTGGCATCGGACCTAAAGATCATTTGGAAGAAAACAATTGTAAAGTTATAGTAGACTCACCAGATGTCGGAGAAAAAGTTTGCGGATGGCCCTTTTGCATTATTGTCTATAACAGAAAAAGAAGGTTTCTTGCAGACGTTTGGTCAAAATATGGATGTTTTAACAAATCTTAACATACTTAATAACCCTGCTTTCGTAGGTCATGAATCTCTTAACAAGTCGAGAAAACAGGCCGAATACCAAAGTAACATCTTACCAGTACCACCTGCGTTACCTGCACCTCCAGTACTTTGTAGCAGTGTTTATGGACTATCAGATGAAATATGTATTGGTTAAAGCGGGTTTACTAAAATAATCTATTTTCATCATTATTTCATTGTTGCACCCTAAGTCCAGGAGTTGTGTAAAACTGATTTCTTCAGATACTGGGGGATCTCCTATTATTACAGCGGGATACTTCTCAAACCAAAAGGATTAGGAGCTTCATGCTCGATCCATGCTAGACTATTATTTGTATTATAGTGTTATTGATACAGAATACTTTAGAAGCTTCAATTCCCAGGTGAGCGACTTAAACATCAAACAGTGCTGTAACCTAAAATTTAGCAGTCTGGAAGTGATCCTGAATATGGCAGCACCCACGTAGAACGTAGATTTGATTTGATTTGATTTGAGAATCTATAGAAGTTGTATACAATTTATTTCAGTGTTTTAAGACAATAATATAAAAATATTAACAGTAAGTTTTTTTAAATTCTTTAGTGCTTACTATTTTATGCCATTCAAACTACTACATGCCATGTTTCGTACATGAACCCATTGAGGAAGAAGTTCAAGCTGTGAGACCGGGTTCACAGAATCCATAAAGAAAGCTTATTTTTTACTTAGAAAACTTTCGTGATTTATTTATATTATTATTGTAAATACGGGATTTATCAGGTACTGTTTTATCGGTGTTTCGACTGATAAAACGCTGAGGGCAGAGGGCTGCGGCGCGTAGTGCGAGGCGAGACGTTCTTCGGAGCGGATCGCACTCACCTTGTTAAAGGTTCACGGGTAGAACCGAAACATTGTCGGTCGAAACACCAATAAAACGATACGTCATATATCCCGTATTTATAATACAGCTTATTTTGTTTTGCAAACCAAATATTTATCTTCTTTCTTATAAATATACCATTTTGGTGTGCGTGTTTTCGTAACTTTTCTGCTAAACGGCTTGACCGATTTAGGTGATTTTATTTTGTACTTATGGGATCTATGGATGGTTTTTAGTTGGACCCGGTAGGTGGTCATGTTATCAAGCCATAGATAAAAAAAACTAATAATTATTTTAACTATCGCTAAGAACCACCCAGGTGACCCCAAAATACGCACAATTCGTCTAGATTAAACCGTTTAGGAGAAGAAGAATTACAAACACAATTTTTTTACCGCGCGTATGAAGCCGCTGTCGGGTTAGCTAATCCCACTAATATTATAAACGCGAAAGTTTGTATGTATGTATGTGTGGATGTTTGTTACTCTTTCACGCAAAAACTACTGAATGCATTTTAATGAACTTGGTATGTAGGTAGATTATAACATTTTTTTTACGTGAGGAAATCCGTCATGGATACCTTCCGCTTTGGGAGGTGGTGGCGGAAGATTATGTCAGACTCTTACTGACTAAAACCTCACGGGGTTTCTTCCGAACACCTTTGGTCGATGCTATGGGTACGCTTTCCATTCTCCCATGGCTTCAACGGTGTTGGCTCCTAGCAAGCCCCATCTGGGTCCAATTTTGAGAAGTGCACGGAAAATCCACGCACCTCACCTCTAGGCTTTGGGTTGGTGGGCGACGGACACTCCACAGTGTCGTCGCCCCAGCCTTTATTATGGGGGATGGATATCGTGGAGGTTTCTCCTCTTACCCCTGACTCTCTTTCTGCGAATGGGATTGGTAGTTAGGATCCCTCTCCGCAGCCTCCTTGGCGATTAAGACTACCTCGCAATGAGTCACTATAGCTTTCCAGGCCCCCTCACTCCCGACCATAGCCTTGATTAAAGCTGGGAGTGAGGTAGATTATAACCTGGATTAACACATGGGCTACTTATTGTTGACAAACACCCGTGCGAAGCCGCTGGCACAAGCTAGTTATCCTATGTATATATATGTGTTTTGCATATCAGAACTTAGTATTTCAAGCATACATTTTATGTATTGCGGAAAAACTGTTCTGTAGTTTATACAGTACTCATGTAACACACATTTTTTATCAACGTGGGTTAATATTTCGAGATAGTGTTGCAATCTTGCTACTACGTGTACTTAATAATGTCGCAGTTGCACTGAACGGGCTAATACAGGGTCTAAGCCGTGGTTGTGTGCACAGAGAGACTAATCAAAAATGCTGTTTTCATAACCAACTGCGTTGGTTTTAATGGATCTCTGAAGTATTTTACGACACTTAGGTTGTCGAATAGTCTCTCGGTCGAGGTTTTTCCTAGAGACGAACTGAGCTCTCGCGAGTCTCCCCTAAAAACAAAAAAATATTATTCGTAATCTTATCGTAACTACCAAAATAGTGCCACGAAATAAAAACCAACTTCCTTGACCTACAGTTTCATTCAAATTACAGGTAATGGGAATTCATGTAATTTGGTTATATTTTTTGGGGTAGAAATTGCAGTTGTTTAGGATTTTAGACTTTTACCTATATTTGCGTCACTAAAGCTACACGCATACCAAATTTCAGCACTGTGGGGTCACTGGTGTACCCTGGGAATTTTGTCAAAGTTCAGTTTATATTATGGCTAATAACTTAAAAACTACAAAGTTTAATTTAAAAATAAAAACGGGGTCGAAATGTACTTATAAAGACCTTTTACTAGATGTGCCATTTGACCGGATAACCCCATTTTCGTTTTTTTTACCTCTCTTGAACCCCAATATCTTAACAGCCCCCCAACATTTTTAGCTCATTGAGTCACAACAAAATTGTGTCATCACTACCTACCTATATACCAAATTTCACGATGATCGGATAAACGCTTCGAAAGTTATCCTTGGACAAACAAACATACATACATACATACAACGCCGATTTGCCCAAGTTGATTTGGAGATCTCGCTCCGCTCGATCAATAAATGCAAAGATTTGGATGTTTGTTTGTTTGTTACTCAATCAAGACGTAAAGGCTGAACCGATTTTGATGAAATTTAGTATGTACGTAGATTATAACCTGGATTACCACATAAACTACTTTTTATCTCATGATCATCTTTATCTATTGGTCCCATGAGATAAAAAATGGGGTGTCAAGTCAAGTTGCAACAGCGAGTTTAGCTTTATTTCTAGGTTACCTACAAATTTAGTAGTGTAGCGCGTACGAAGTCGTGGGCATCAGCTAGTAAAGAATAAAATTATTTACATGAGAATACAGAACAATAAGCATAAATATTTTCTAGGCTTCGCACACTATATAACCAAAAATGTACGTGGTTTAAATAAATAATAAATAAATAAATATTGCTGGACATTTCACACAGCGCTATCTAGCCCCAAATTAAGCAGAGCTTGTACTATGGGAACCAGATAACTGATAAAAATACTTATATACATTTTTTTTTGTAAATACATACTTATAATATATAGAGAAACAACCAGACCCGGAACAAATATCTGTAGATCATGCAAACAGCCTCAGCCGGCTATTCGCCCACTGCACCACGGAGGTCGTCTAAACAAGTGTGCTTTAGACCACACGACTGAAGTAGGTAAACTTATTTAATATCTCCCTCTCAACTTCCGTTCACCTCGCCCGATCACACTTTTCGTAACGCTCTCGTCACGCATTCACCAGCTTACTCCCCAAGTCCAGCGTGCGTAAAGAAGTCTTACTTCAAAAACTTGCGTTCAATGTTTGCAAACGCAGCTTTGCAAACATTGAATTGGTTTGCCCACTTGTAGCGGTCACCGTAAACTTACATAGGTTACGGTGACCGCTACAAGTGGGCAGTATGTTTGTTTGCCACCGTAGTAGTAGGTACACATAAAACAAAGAATTCATTTAGGTATTAGATTACAGCAAAGTTCGTCCCGAATAATTTAAATTCATAATTTTGTGAATCCTGTTTAAAGCAAGCCTTGTTATAGGTGAGTAATTAATACTAATTCTGGAAGGGACAAGAAAACTCCAATCTAAAGTCTTGGGCGTAATCCATTAGGGAGAGATTACCTAATTGTTCCATTAACCTGAACGTCACATTATTTGAGAGTACCTTTGATGTAATAAGGATTAAAAAGCGGTTGTACAGCTAGGCCTTTGCATTGCTGATTATTTTTAGCTAGTGCCTACAGGCAGAGCTGGGCAAAATACATGATTTGCGTTATTTTAAATAAAAATTACAAAATACTATTTCGCACGTATTTAACATACGAAATACAAAATACAGTATTTTAACTACATTATTAAAATAGAAATTACAAAATACAGTCAGGTGTTAGGTGCTTGACAATTTGACGTACAGTACAGGTGTAGTGTTGCCAATTTTCAAGATTGACATATTTAGCTGTCGCCATTTTGCTTAGGTACGAATAGTTACGAAAACTATCGAACGCTATTTTCTGTAGAACGCACCATTAATAAGATCGTTAAATGTAGTTATGTTCAGATGTATTTTGAAGCCATAAGTAGTTGAAATAATAAGTACAAAATACCTCAGCGTCAGGTATTTGAAATACCAATTACAAGTTAATTGCGATTTTAGTACTTTTGTATGAAGAATATCTATATAATTTAACCGTCGTTCATTGACGTGAAGTCATTGACAAGAGAAGAGTGTGACATTGAAAAGAGTGTTTTATCGCGTTAATAGAGTGTGTGACGATCTCCGTGGTGCAGTGGGCGAATAGCCGGCTGAGACGCAGGAGGTAGCGGGTTCGATTCCCGCCGCGGAACAAATGTTGGCATGATTTACAGGTATTTGTTCCGGGTCTGGTTGTTTCTCTATATATTATAAGTATGTACTTACAAAAAAAAATGTACCTAAGTATTCTATCAGTTATCTGGTTCCCATAGTACAAGCTCTGCTTAGTTTGGGCTTGATAACGCTGTGTTAAATGTCCAGCAATATTTATTTATTTATTTATTTAATAGAGTGTTAATAGTTTTTATCCCGAAGTTCCCACGGGAACAGGAAATTTCAAGCATGCGAAGCCGCGGGCGGGTGAGCTAGTCTAACTATAGACCAAATTACATCAAAATCGGTACAGCCTTTTAGTCGTCAAATGGTAACAAACAAACAAACAGAGTTACTTTTGCATTTATATTATAATATTAGTATGGATTACATCACAGGCTAAACAATTCCATTTAAAAGTATGATGAAAGACATACATACATATCTCAAGATATATTCTATAGTGAAAAGATGGTTTAATAGTAACGCGGTTAGATTTTATTAACGGTTCACTCCGCTTTGTCTTGGCCGAGTTAATGTGATTGTTGGGTATTTTGAAGCCTTCATTTATGCAGCTACGACCGTGAACCATTAATAATGAAATCTTGTCGATCTGTTATAGATAACTAATGCACCCTTTACTACTTAATAGACACCCTCCTTTTGCAGACTCAGCACTCTCCACTCACAGCCCGTAATCCCTTCCATTCAACCATCAGTCTCATTCCAATATCCAACTTAGGCGGTTGTCTCATCCAACAAATAAACATTCTTTTTTTTAAAACCTAAATCCTTCGAGGCTCATAACATTTGGTGGCAGCGTAAAGGGATTCAGTAAAGAGCCCCCGGTACATCTCAAAGTTTCCAAAATCAAATCTCGACGCGTGTGTGTGTGTGTTCGAGTGTAAGTGCCAACTCCATTGTGTGAACCTTCATTACCACACCGAGTCTGGCCCGGCCCAAGATATTCCAGCGTTTGTGACAAAGTTCCTGAAAGGCTCACTTCTGCGTATCACCCGTACTGCAGCCGGTCTTTATCGAGAACAGCTGTTTGCCCACTGTTGCGCACGAGTTCGTGCTGCGACCGGTAAACGAGCTACCTAGCAACGCAACGGAGCGAGGCTTATCTTCACGCAGACATTTCGCCGAGAGCAGCGCAAATTCCAAGAATGATTGTCCTTATCGCGCTATCCGCATTCCAGTGAGTAACTTGGTCATTGCTATCGTCCGATTGTAACCACATTGTAATTATTCTTATCGTGTGTTTTATTAGATCATCCTATAAGTTAGTTAGAGTTCAAGCCAGGGTCCTATTACGTAGTATAATAATTTGTGAATCACGTTTTCGTGTTTGTTAATTTAATTATTCAAAATGGCTGAAAGACCAAACAGCCCTAAGCCCGAAGTCGTTTTGACTGACGTAGAGGAGGAAGGCCAAGATCAGTGTTTACCCCCTCCTGGACTTTCTACCAGGTCCCAAACAAAGAGGAAAGCGGCAGTAGTAAAATCAATCGAAGTCGAATTATCAACATTATTGAAATTCATTAAGCCATACGACGGCTGTCGTGAGAAATTAAATTCATTTTTAGTAAATTGCACCAATGCATATAATTTAGCATCAGAATCCCAGAAAGATATCCTTTTCAAATATATTCTTTTCCAACTGCAGGGCAAGGCTGAGACAGCCTGCTCCATCAAAGAGTTCACCAACTGGCAACAACTAAAAGAGTTCTTAAAGACTCAGTTCAGTGAGAGGAAGCATTACGCGCACCTCCTCACAGAACTGCAGGACTGTAAACAACGACCGACGGAGCCAGTAAGCCAGTTTGCTCTAAGAATCGAAACGTGTCTGTCTCAGTTGCTAACAGAAATTTATATATGTATCTCACAGCTACAAAAGCAAGGAAACCATAGGGAGAACTGCGGCTATGGAGGAACTCGCCCTCCATCATTTCCAGATGGGTCTGTCGCCCCGTCTTTCAAATTTCCTTAGGTGTAAATCAGCAAAATCCTTAAATGACGCTATTAATATTGCAATCTCAGAGGAGAAAATCCAACAAGCGTTATTCAAATCAAGTTCAAGTCAGTCAAGCAATCAATATTCAAAAATATCATTACGAAATCCAAAATCTACAAAATCCACTGTATCCGTGCAGCAAACTAACAAGGTTGACCTGCCAAAACCTACAAAATCCACTGTATCCGTGCAGCGACCTAACAAGGTTGACCTGCCAAAACCTACAAAATCCACTGTATCCGTGCAGCGACTTAACAAGGTTGACCTGCCAAAACCTACAAAATCCACTGTATATCCGTGCAGCGACCTAACAAGGTTGACCTGCCAAAACCTACAAAATCCACTGTATCCGTGCAGCGACCTAACAAGGTTTACCTGCCAAATCCTACAAAATCCACTGTATCCGTGCAGCGACCTAACGTGGTTGACCTGCCAAATCCTACAAAATCCACTGTATCCGTGCAGCGACCTAACAAGGTTGACCTGCCAAATCCTACAAAATCCACTGTATCCGTGCAGCGACCTAGCAAGGTTGATCTGCCAAATCCTACGAAATCCACTGTATCCGTGCAGCGACCTAGCAAGGTTGATCTGCCAAATCCTACGAAATCCACTGTATCCATTCAGCAACCTAGTAAGGTTGACCTGTCAAAACCTGCTAAATCCAATATATTCGAGATAATTAATAATCCTGCAAAGACATTACTACCTCAAGTCGTAGTAAAATCCTCCGTATCCAATATCCCACTATCATTGCTAGTCGACTCGGGATCCTCTGTGTGTCTGTTACAACATTCGTGCATCGAAACCCATCCTAAACTCATCAAAGAAATCATCCAATTAAAAGGCATTGACCCTGCTGAAGAAACAATCCGCACCAGAGGTCACTTCCAATTGAAATTACAATTTCCCAAATTAAATGTGTCACATTAATTCCACGTAATAGACGCAGTACATTTACCATATGATGGAATAATCGGTTCAGACATGCTCAATGCTCATAATTGCAGCATTAATTATAACAATAACCTTCTTCACATCGGTAAAACATCCGTAAAACTACATTTCCATGATCCTGCTTACATTATCCCTCCTAGAACCGAGACCATTATTGAGTGCTCAGTATCAAATCCTGAAATGATAGAAGGATTAATCCTCGATCAAAAACTTTCCGAAAACCTATTGATTGCAAATTGCCTAGTAGTTGTAAAACAAAATAACCGAATAAACTTATCCGTAATTAATACATCCGAAATTCCTATCACCCTGAAATCCGATTTAAATCTCAAACTTAGTCCTTTTCATTCTTCCGATTTCACAGAACAATCTTCCGTCTCAATAAATCACATAAACGTTTCAACGGATTGCCACAAAAGAACTGAGGAAGTATTAAAACAACTACGTGTTTCACATCTCAATCACGAAGAGAGAGAGTCACTCCTTCAATTATGTTCCGAGTTTTCCGATATCTTCCATCTTCCTGTAGAAAACCTAACCTATACTAACACCCTGAAACATGAAATCAAAACTACCACAGATGTCCCAATACATACCAAATCCTATAGATTTCCTGAAGTCCACAAAGCCGAAGTACGCAAACAAATTGACAAAATGTTGGAACAAAATATCATAGAGCCCTCTGATTCTCCTTGGTCGTCACCTATTTGGGTTGTCCCTAAGAAGCTGGACGCTTCTAACATACAAAAGTGGCGCGTAGTAATTGACTACCGAAAGTTGAACGACGTCACTATCGGCGATACCTATCCTATCCCGCAGATTACCGAGATATTAGACCAACTCGGTAGCAGGTCCTACTTCTCCACCATAGACCTAGCATCTGGATTTCATCAAATTAAGCTGAATGAAGCCGATAAACCCAAAACAGCTTTCACAGTTCCTGAGGGGCACTACCAGTTCACCCGCATGCCTTTTGGCCTTAAAAACGCCCCGTCAACGTTTCAGAGACTTATGAATTCTGCCTTGTCAGGTCTCCAGGGCATCCGATGCTTTGTCTACTTGGACGATGTCGTTTCATATGAATACGATCTGAATTCCTGTATCAACAATTTAAGAGCCATTTTCCAGAGAATCCGAGATTTCAATTTAAAACTTCAGCCCGACAAATGCGAGTTTTTAAGGCGCGAAGTTTGTTATTTAGGGCACGTAATCACCGAACAAGGTGTCAAGCCTAATCCTGAAAAGATCAAGGCCGTAACTGCATTCCCGATTCCTAAAACTCCAAAGGATATAAAATCATTCCTTGGCCTTGTATCATACTATCGCCGTTTTATATCCGATTTTTCGAAAGTTGCTAAATCACTTACTAGCCTGCTGAAAAAGGACACGCCTTTCATATGGCAGAATCAACAACAACTAGCTTTCGACACGTTAAAGCATAAGCTGACAACTGCTCCGCTCCTTATATATCCAGACTTCTCAAAGCCATTCATCCTCACCTGTGACGCCTCAAACCACGCTATTGGTTCCGTCCTTTCCCAGGGTCCTGCTGGCAAAGATCAACCAGTCGCTTTTGCTTCACGAACCCTCAACAGAAGCGAATCCAATTACAGCACAACTGAAAAAGAATTGCTGTCTATCCTATACGGTTGCAAAACCTTCCGTCCTTATCTGTATGGGCGTAAATTCCTCATCATTACCGACCATCGTCCCTTGAAATGGTTATTTAACCACAAAGATCCCAGTAGCAAGCTCCAAAGATGGAGATTAAAATTGGAAGAGTATGATTACGAGATAACCTATCGTAAAGGCAAATTAAACTCCGTCGCAGACGCACTATCTAGATATCCGGTAAACCCTGTAATTCCTACTAACCCTTCAGACCAAATGAACAATCCTAACTTTCCTGGTCCGTCGCCAGTACAAAATCCGAACTCTTCTCTTGCTGTAGGCGATGAACTCCCTTTCAGCCCCTTAACTCTCGAAGACCTGGGTGTACAACTTCCTGCTCCATCCGAAGAGGACGACAGCATACCCTGCATCGACCTCTTGGAAGGCGACGATGAAATCGATCTTCAATATAGCCCTACTGAATATAAAAATCCAGAGGCATCTGCCTTAATTCCACATCCTAACAACAACTTACCTCCATTATTGCCCTCTGCTTCAAGTCCTAATCCTGAAACGCAACCAAACTTACCTTCTTCTAGTTCACCTCGTTACGATGCTCCTTCTCCATCAGCTGAAACCTTACCCGTGTCCGATGAAACCTGTAGTAAATTCTTAAAGTCGCCCACGAAATCACATGATACTCAAATCATAGAACATAACGAAACCCTCCTAAAGGGAACTCAGAAGTTGATCATTGTACCTACCTCAATAGACATGGACGACTCCATGCCTTATGTCCAAGAAATTATTAATAATTGTCCAGAATCTGAACGCGACGAATTCCTGAAGTCAGATAGAACATTAAACACCTTTTTACCTCTTACAATCGAGAACAAAACTTACCTGTTCTTATTTACGAAAGTGCACCACTTTGATGATTACTCTTACTCCGACATTTTCAAATCCCTAAAATATGCACGTGATCAAATAATGATGTCATACCCCACAATAAACGAAATTAGTACGTCTGACTTTAAAAATCCGTTTGATAGGCATTCCTTTGTAAAAATATATAATATGTTCAGTTATCTATTCGATGGAACAAATATATACATCCATATCTACCATGATTCTATTATATATCCATCACTGAGTGAAATTCCCAAGATCCTTAGAGAAAATCACGACATCCCTATCGCCGGACATTTAGGAGCTATCAGAATGTTAAATCGTATAAAAGAAAGGTTTTACTGGAAAAACATGCGAGGCGATATAGAAAATTACATTAAAAAATGCACATCGTGTCAAACAAATAAAGCCCTACGTAAACTTAACAGAGCGCCCATGATAATAACATCCACTTCAACAACTCCATTAGAGAGATTATCCATTGACATAGTCGGACCTTTACCCGAATCCGGCGCAGCTAAACTTAAGTACATCTTGACTATGCAAGATGACCTCACCAAATTTTCGACAGCATACCCAATTCGCAGTTATACTGCTGAGGAATCGTGTGAGTGCCTCCTTCATTTTATTTCGATATTTGGAATTCCAAAGTATATATGTACTTACTGACCAAGGCACCAACTTCACCGCCGAGGTATTCAAGAAGACATGCGATTACTTGAAAACAAAACAGTTGTGGTCCGCTCCTTACCATCCGCAAACGCAAGGTGCCTTAGAAAGATCCCATTCGACCTTAATAGAATATTTAAAATCATATGTCAACGACAATCAGGATGATTGGCCCCGATGTGTTTATACAGTGATGCTCGCATATAATACCGCTGTACATTCGACAGCACATTACTCACCATTTGAATTATTATTTGGATATAAATCTCGCATACCAGACTCAGTGTATGATGACAGTTCTAACACGACGTATCCAGAATACGTTAAAATGCTTCAACATCGGTTGAAGCATACTAGAGATAAAGCCATAGAATTCATCCAAAAATCTAAAAATACCTCAAAAACGTACTATGATTCCCGTACTCGCCCTGTACAGTACAAAGTAGGCCAGTATGTCATGTTAAAAAATCATCTAAGAATGCGCAAAGCTTTGTCCCCTGTATGGAAGGGCCCATACAAAATTGTCAAAGTACATGGGAACCATACATTATCATTATTAATAAACAGGCGATAAGTAAAACACCATTTCGACGAGGTCAAACATGTAGAAAGCAAAGACAATTAAATTTTTATTATTGTAGGTTAACATTAATTCTAATTTACCTTTTTTTTTATAATATTTCTTTATAATATATTGATACTTTTTATGATACTTAGGTTAGTTTATTTTACAGGTAAGAGTAGGAACCTACATATACATAAAATACATAATTAAACAATAGATAATAACCTGAGGGAAAAAACTTTCCAAACAGAAATCTCCTTTCATTACAGCATATTGGCCCAAGGTCATCCGGAGCTCGTCCAAGAAATCAACTCCAGTTCTGGCATATACTTTGACCCAATTGGTGAACTCAAAATTCGCGTAAGCCATTTAGACGTAATAACGCCTATGGATATATCGTATATTGAACCTCATATCAAAAACTTAAACTCTATTTTGGGTACACTGCGTCTCATATGTACTCAAATTCAATTAAAAAGCAGTTACAATTTAGAATGCCATAATATTTTGGAACCATTAACAGTTCGGTATCATGATTTAGTTTCTGAATACTCCGCTATTTCTCACCTGGTGGATAAAAGGTTTAAGAGAGGGGCATGGATAGGTGGTATTGGCTCTCTCGCCAAAACTATATTCGGGACCTTGGACGAAGAGGATGGTATTAAATATGATAATGCCATCCAGAATGTACACAATAATGAGAAAAGATTGGCATCGTTAATTAAAGAGAATGTCTTAGTCACCTCTTCAGTTTTATCTCAATTTAATAAAACATTACATACCATAAACCTTAACGAGGCCAACCTTAACCAAGCTATCGACAATTTCTTTTTAAAACTAAAAAATATTACATTAATTTCTAATGAATTAACTATCAAAGCAAATATAAATTCAATCCTAAACAGTTTAGAAGCTTCATTGTTAACATTATCGTTCCGGCTGGAAGACATAACAAACGCTATCATGATTAGCAATCAAAACATTCTGCACCCGGCCGTATTACCTCCCACGCAGCTTTACGATGAAATTGTCGCTAACTATCGATACTTACCTGTAGATTTTAAATTACCTGTAGATTTAGCATTAAAAATATTCACGTATTATTAAATGTCTCTAGTATAGTATGTTATAGTTTAAGCAACAAGATTGTCTTCGTATTAAGAACACCTTTGGTTTCTCCAAGAGAGTTCAGTTTGTATCATAGTATAGCGTTACCTACACCTCACAATAAAATGAAACCAAATTCTTTTACCTATATTATACCTAGCAATAGATATATAGCAATGACCAAAGACAGATCGGAATACTGTAACCTTGACTCACTGAAGGAATGCATTGCGATAAGCCCGCGCGAATACATCTGTGACGTCATGACCGTGTTTCCCGTCAGTGCAAATCCAAATTGTGAAAGTGTGTTAATGACCAATGTGATAAAGGCTATGCCAGTGCAGTGTCAAACCGATTTTGTTCACGGAAATATCGATTTATGGACACCACTCTATGATAATAATTGGATCTATGTACAATCCCAAAATAATAAACTGTATATCGAATGCCCAAATCAAAAAATCCTAGAACTAAGTATTATTGGCACAGGAATACTTACAGTACCAAATAACTGTATCGCTTATTGTAAAAGTACAAAGTTAATACCGAAATTTAATAATATAAGAATCAACGCTACTGTAATCCACCCCGATTTTAATATTGTAAATCAATCTTGTTGTACTTTAGATAAGTTTAATAAGGTAATCAGTAATGAGGCTCCCATGAAACTACAAAATATTGATTTAGATGTTTTTATTTTAGAATCAAAATCAAAATTAAGATCTATACCTGATCAAACTGATAAAATCTTAAATCAACATCCGATAATTAAATACGAGACTTATTACTCAGTTACATTCATAATTATAATATGTTTAGTTTTAATATTTTGTATTTTAAAAATAGTTTTATACATTAAATCGCGCAACCGTCTGATTTACCCTTTCCCGAGATCCTCTCGTGCCAATCCTGTAAATTTACCTGTAAACTTACCCGTAGAACAAACTCCAGCTTCCGAACCAGCTATTCCTTTGAAGGTCCTTAAGCGTCAGCCTAATGCAGAAGAACTCCCATCTCCTAGTATTCGCCGAAATGTGTAATACCTACCTTTTCCCATTTTTTCCCAAACATCGCTCATTTCACCCCGATGTTTAGTCTACCCCCGGGAGGTGTTATAGATAACTAATGCACCCTTTACTACTTAATAGACACCCTCCTTTTGCAGACTCAGCACTCTCCACTCACAGCCCGTAATCCCTTCCATTCAACCATCAGTCTCATTCCAATATCCAACTTAGGCGGTTGTCTCATCCAACAAATAAACATTCTTTTTTTTAAAAACCTAAATCCTTCGAGGCTCATAACAGATCGATAATGAATTATGCAAGAGTCGGACGTGCTCACAATTTCAAGTACACAGGTAAATTTATATTGGACTGATAATACTTGTTTCAGTCGTAACATCCGGTTGTCACTGTGTAACGAAAAATAACGAATGAAACGATTTTTCATTTTTATCCAACATAACAAGAGGGAATTTAATCAGAAGTTTAATTAGATCCAATGGAACATCCTACCTAGGTAGAATTGCACGGGGAAACCGTGGAAATGTTTTTAAAAAGACATGAAAGTTTTAAGTTGAAATTTAATTGGTTTTTCAATAACAAAATGTCTTTAACAGGTGACAACTTAATCGCGACTGACCGCTCTAAAACCTACATCTACCATGAAATAAATTCAACGTCAGCAAATCCGGCCGTGAGATCTTACCCAGGGCCACGTGCAAAACAACTAGGATTGCGCTGATTAGGCATTGAAGATGGCCTGCCTGGTTGACATTGGCAACATAACTATTCTCTAATATACAATCTATTAATATTTTACAATGTAATGCAACTGACATTGTGTTTCAAACGTGTTTGGAAAACGTTATTTATTGTTTATTTCCTTTGTTACTGTATTTTTGTTTGGTGTGCAATAAAGTTTATTTCATTCATTCACTCATTCATGTTTGTTAAATGTAAAGGTTTCAATAAATATTTTTATTCAAAAATTTAAATCAAAATTTAAAAATCTTTTAAATCATTAAAATCACACGGATCACTTTGAAACGTAAATTTTACTGCCTGTTCCTTCGCGACCAAGCGAGGATAGAAAGGCAAGAAACCAGGCTGGTTGTTCTTTTAATGATAATTTTCGCTAGGGTCATCATTTTGTTTGCTTAGGTTGTCCGATAGCTAGTACTAAGGTTATTTTGCTAAAAGCGACTTCAGATTCCTACAAAAAACTTAATTATTGATTATGAATTAAATTAACACATAATACATTTTCTAAATATTAAGAAAATACAATATAAGTGAAAAGTTGTACAGTATTATGCGTTGTTATTGTTCTACGTAGCATTTAGTGTTATCTTTATAACCAGACCAGCAGCCGTCTAGGTACATTTATGATACAAAAACTTTACAACCTCGTTACGTTAAGGGCTCGGGTACCTAATGCGGGCTCGTAAACCCCCTTTATTTTTTGCTTTATATTGTGTCTGAAATCTGTACAGACCATCAGTCAATTTTATTATCAAGGGGCATTTTTTACGTTGGGATACCGCAGTGCAGCGTTTGGTTTTTGGCGTTGATTGCTTCCAAATAATTTATTCCAATTCGAAATTCAGTTTTCAATTCGCAAACACAATAACGACTGTCACGTACAAAGCTCTCCCTAAGAGGGTTATTTTCCATAATTACACCGACAATATCCATTCTATTTTTATAATTAGTGTTTGATTAGAAATACAATCAGCGAAAATTTGTATTTTTTGGGGAAAGATGTTATGAAACTGTTTAGGTTAAGAGTAGTAGAGTTTCTTGTGAAAAGGCTCGCCCAGGGAAGTACTACCACCATACCTATTTGATTTATCGATTTGAAGGGTATGGTGAAATTACAGGCACATGAGTATGCTTCAAGTTATGGTCGCAAGGCAGTGCATCGTAGGGCACCTTTCTGACGAGCGTGACCTACGAGCCAATTCTCTGGCGAAGGTTACCACTTAACATCAGGTGGGCCATAAGCTTCTTCCGTCACCATATACCATTTAAGTTAAGTCTTATGATAAGCACAGGACCAAAGAAACCGCTGATTTTAAGGCGGGCTTCAAAGTTAGGAAATGTATCCTGATAAAAAGTTTCAATTTCAACTCTATTTTTATGAAAACTTATTCAGTTTCATGGGTACAATTATACCTTTTTGGGTTAACATACATATTCTGAAGGATCTTGTATAAAATGAATAGAATCCGCCAGTCAAATTTATTATGGGAAAATAGTCCTATCTGTTGCCGTTCCATGGTAGCGTTAGTTTCTCTGTGAAAATTGATGTTTAGCGCCTGATTGCTAACTAGTTGTCGCTTTTTTTATGTAATATCCCCTATGATTGAACTAGTTTTTGTCCAGAAAATATATACCTTATACTGAACGTAGCGCTTGGAAGCCAAAGTTATCTAATATTATGGAAATAGTTTAGGGGTTTGTGGTAAGTACATGTTACCGCAATACAAAACTTTTTATTCCTAATTATTATTCGTACGTAATAATACCGGTGAAAGAGTTAGAAAGTGTCAAAGTGAAACTTTTATTACATCGTCTCAAACTTTTTCGTCTGTGTGTTGCATGTCGCGTGACGGTCGGCCGTGGAGTAAGGATAAAGTGAAAGGCGCTCGTCAGAGCAGCCGAGGCCAATATGGCGGCGCCTATAGTTCGCATCAGCTGACCGTGTAGTGTATAGACTATTACTCATTTGTGCCAACGAAAACTTTTAGTTAAATGTCTATAATGTGAAACAAAGTTTCACTTTTACCGTGGTTTCATAAAACAACACAATCCTTTTTTTTGATAATAATCTCAACCAAATTAAAAATTCAAAGTAATAGCCTTTACACAGCTCGTAACTCGCATCGTTGTCAGCGAAATGCTATGCCGGTGAATGTCGGGTCGGGTTGAAACGATGGCTGAAAAATAGAGATTCCTTTTCATAGGAATTTTCAAAAATAAAGTTTGGTTTTTCCTATTTCTAAGTATGAAGATATATTCAAATCATCATTAAATCAAATAAATAAACACGAAGTAGGAAAAACAAAAATTCATATGAAATGTAATCTCCATTTTTCAACCATTGTGCGTCGTTGCACCGCCGCCCGTTTGAAACAAACATGCCGGCGCGGTGGGTCGTGCCGGTGGCGGCAGCAGCATGCGCATGCGCTCCCCTCGATAAATTTTTTTTATAAGTAATAACTCACTATTGGCCTCTGATACCGATGCAGCTTAACCGAACTTTGAGGCCGATGCAGCTTAATCAAACTTTAGAGCCGCTCGCTCAGTTGCCCGCCGGCTTTTATAGATTTGAACTGCTAACGGCATCTCCGGTATCCGGCAGCAATTGTTGTTCCGTTTCTTCAAATTCATCCAGATTATCGATTTCTTACGGTTTTTCTTTGCACTTAGCACAAAATATGCCACACAGACAGCTCAAAGTTTACACGCGTCCATCTTGACGATTGATCGAGGTGCATAGGTGTAGGTAGACGATATCTATCCAGATAGATAGCTGCATGCATCTTATTGCAATCAATATTGCATTAATATACGCAAGACGAATTAAAAGTTGTAGACGCAAGTAGAATATGAAAGCATGATGTGATAATGTACCTACCTAGACCTAATTTTCATAATAATTATAATTAGGATTTGCACTAGCGTAATGCAATTGTAACCACTTAACATCAGCCGGAATGCGCACATCCTTTTCATCCCTTCTACTCCGTCCTACCTCAAAGAACGCTTTGACTTTCTTCACCTTTCCAACTCTCGACCCTTACGTTCCTCTGAAACCCTTCAATTAAAAACTCCCCATCATACCTCAGTATTTTATAGTTCCTCTTTTACTTTGCAGGCTACCAGGCTCTGGAATGCCCTACCTGTCTCAATTCGTCACGCTAAATCTCTCCCTATCTTTAAAAACTTGGTCAGACAACACTATCTGTCATCCATCAGCCTCTTCTTAGGCCACTTATTAATTTTTACATTTTTATAATTTATATACATATGTAGGTATGACAATATATATTTTATGTATTATAATATTCATATTTATGTAAGTTTATGATTATATTATACATTATAATTATGCATTTTATTTTATATTATCTATATTTTTTATAAATATACGTGTACTATATCGGATTTACGCCGCCATCCTTATTTTGTTCACCTAGATCCTGTCCATCCAAAGGTTGCCTGGAAGAGATCGCTTTTAGCGATAAGGCCGCCCATTGTACCTATTATTTAAGAGTGTATTTTCTTATAACTGTTTGTATTTAAATGGTGTGCAATAAAGGAATTATCTATCTATCTATCTATCAGGTACCATACTCAAAGAGTAAACCGTTTACTCCAAATCCCACCTGATGTTCTCATGACTCCGCTGTCTGTCGGTCCGTCTGTCTGTCCGTCTGTCACCAGGCTGTATCTCATGCAACCTCGATAGTTAGACAGTTGAAATTTTTAACAGATGATGTATTTCTGTTGCCGCTATAACAACAAATCCTAAAAATAGAATAAAACAAATATTTAAGGGGGCTTCCATACAACAAACGTGATTTGTTTGCTCGTTTTTGCTCGATAATGATCACGGCAACTTATAGATGCTTGAAATATTCACAGAATATTAAGTTATATATTCACTTTAAACATAAATAATTCAATTAAAATAAAACAAATATTAAAGGGGGGCTCCCATACAACAAACATGATTTTTTTTGCTCGTTTTTATAGATAATTAGGTACGGAACCCTTCGTGCGTGAGTCCGACTCGCACTTGGCCGAGAATTTATTATTCAACCTGTGTCATCCCACATCTGAGCAAAGGTCTCCCCCGTTGTCTTCCAGGACTTTCACAGCAATCTGTTTCAAAGGCATCGAGATCGTCACGCCAGCGTCTACTAGGTCTTCCTCCTGCCCAATCCCATTTTAGCCTGACAGCCTTATTCTCGTATCTTATGAGAAAATACTTGTTTGACTTTAAGCGGAGTAGCAGAAAATATTTCAGTTTATATCTAACGCAAACAAGCCAAACAGTAAACTTTTGTTCAGTAATTTTTAAAAGCATTACCTTGGTTGCGGGTTTACACTGCCACAAGGGTCGAAACATGGACGAGGAAAATTTAGTCCACTCTAGACTTTATATTCAGTAGATACAGTTTGAAATTGTCTAAAGATACTTATTTAAACTTTCAAAATGGACACGAAGTAACTTGGACTAAAGAACATGATCATATTTATTCCTTTTGACCAAATAATTGGATATATTCTGCGCAGTTACACTTGTAGGTATTAAAAATTTCGAGACTAGCACAAATGGTTTTGTAATATTACATACTTAGAATCTCATTTTAATAGCGATTTAGAAGAGGTCGCTTTTAGTGATAAGGCCTCGTGATTCTCATATAGGAATTATTATTAAGTACCTACTAAAACAGTCATGGAAGAGCCATTGAACATATTCAATGGCTAGTTTCTACCAGCAAGCCAAATTTTCTGAAGAATAATGAGAACAACTTTAAAACTTGCGAAGGCTATAATATCTCATTTTGTTGGTTGAATCGTGAATTCTTTAGTGATTAATAATAGTATATTTAATATGATAATAGTATAGGTAGGCACTCTTTCTTCATTGTATCTATAACGTGAGATGTCGAATGGTTGTTCACATTTTTTATATTTCTATATTGTTGTTTAAACGTGAAAACCTGTAATTGGCTTTCTGGTTAACAATCTGTCTTAATTATAGGTTTTAACAGCTGTTGGTTTTCCTACAAATAAATAAATATAATTCGTTTAAGAAAACTAGCCAACAATCTTAAATTATTAGAAGAAATGATGTTTTATGTTGTTATAAAATATTTAATGTTGTTATAAATACATTTCAAGACTGACCATTGAACTTGGCACCCATTTAGATCTCACTTCTTTAGTTGTTGATGTCAACAGCCAAGGCATATATCCTAATATTGAACTTGGCTCTCATTTCACATTTATGTTTTTGATCTTTTTGTACAGAAATTATTAGTAGGTACTTATTCATAATAAAACGAATACCAAATGGTTTTGGTTTTAGAATATTATTGTTACGAGCTGAGGGTTCGGGATAAAATAATGGGAATCGATCTAACCAAAATAACACTTTTATTCAGCACTAGAACGACGAATACACGAACTTGGTCACTCGTAATCACAACACACTAATTCACACCACTGTTGCACCACTTAAAGTCACCGAAATGATAGCACGTATAGCTTAATCCAGACTGACTGTCCGGCCATCTCTCCGGCCTATTTATATCGCGCATATTTCGATTGTTCGAGAACGATCTCGATCGCTCCAGGAAAGGGTCGGCCCCTCGACACAATGGCCACTCCCCATTCTGCGAAACCGCAAACAACAATAACAAAGACAAAAGCGCTCGAGAAACCTTGATTACCATTAATTGTTTAACAGTCTCGGCGTAACACTGCCCCCTCCTAAAACATGCTCGTCCCGAGCATTGTTAGCCCCGTAATATCGCGCCAGCCGATCAACATGAACAATTTTAGGCGCACCTCGCGTTCCCTTCTGAATTCGGTATGTGACGTCATTAATCCTGGTCAACACACGGTATGGTCCAGCCCATTTTGCTTGTAGTTTAGGGGATTTTCCCTTTTTCCGTATCGGATTGTGCAACCAGACCTGTGATCCCTCATCAAATCGCAAGTTGTTTGAATTTCGGTCATAACGGGTCTTCATTTTCTCAGACATTTGTTGACCAGTTAGTCGAATGTGTTCATTTACGTCGTTCATTTTATTGCGCAGGTCGTTTGCATAATCTGTGATGGCACGCGGAGAATCTGGAGGAATGCCAGTTATCAGGTCTACAGGCAACCGCAGTCCTCTTCCAAAATTTGCCAACGCAGGAGTGGCGCCTGTACTCTCATGGACTGCACTTCTGTATGACAGTAAAAACGGCTGTATGTGTTGGTCCCAATCGTTTTGCTTATTTTCGACCACTTTGGCCAGATATCTCTCCAACGTCTGATTGAATCTTTCCACCATTCCATCAGACTGAGGATGATAAGAAGTGGTTCTGGTTTTATGAGTCCCCATTATTCGGCATGTCTCCTGAAATACTTGTGATTCAAAATTCCTTCCTTGATCACTGTGCATTTCCAGGGGAACTCCAAAACGACAGAAAACTTCGTGGACTAGTTTATCTGCTACCGTCGAAGCTTCTTGATTAGGAATGGCGAAAACTTCGGGCCATTAGTAATTATTTCCATTTTTACTTACAGGGAATGGTCCTGCAATATCCAGGGCTATACGCTCCCATGGGGCTCCAACGTTATACAGTTTTAGTGCTCCTCTGCTGCGTGTATGGGGTCCTTTCACTGCCGCACAAGTAGTGCATTTTCGGCACCAGTGTTCAACATCTTCTCTACAATGGATCCAGTAAAACCGCTCCCTTATTTTTAACAGTGTCCTTTTTACTCCCATGTGGCCTCCCGAACATCCTTCATGGTAGAGTTGTAGCACGTTAGGGTCCTTGGCTTTGGGAACCACCATTTGCAGATGACAGTGATCTCCACGAGCGTTTTCCCCTTTGCGACACAGCACCCCGTCGTGGATAACCAGGCTCTCCCACTGTGCCCAATAACTCTTCGTCGTTGAACTCAGAGCAGCAATGTCACTCCACAAAGGCTTAGTGGTACCCGCTGTGATCCTTTCAATGATGGGTTTAAGGTCTTTGTCATCCTGTTGTGCCTGCTGCAAAGTTTCTTTCCATTCGTCACTTAGGTCCGTTCTTAACAGCCTGACAGGTTCTGCTTTCTTAGACTCATATTTGGCACAATGTTTGCAGTTCTCAGGGCAAGGTCTTCGTAATAGCGCATCCGCGTTCCCGTGAGATTTTCCACTACGATGCCCAATGTCGAAGTCGAACTCCTATAATTGTTCAATCCACCTTGCCACCTGCCCTTCAGGATTCTTGAACCGTAAGAGCCATTGCAATGCAGCATGGTCAGTTCGAAGTTGAAATTTACGACCTAGCAGGTATTTGTTGAAATGCTGTAAGGTTTTTACTACAGCCAGCAGTTCCCTTCTTGTGACACAGTAATTTCTTTCCGGTTTGGATAAGGATTTACTGAAGTAAGCGATCACCACCTCCTGATCTCCTTTGCGTTGAGATAGCACACCACCAATACCGGTATTACTTGCATCTGTATCTACAATGAACTCGTTCTCAGTATCAGGAAAGCTAAGAATCGGTGTCTTACACAGTCGGTTCTTTAATTCCTGGAAAGCAGTTTCACATTCTGCATCCCAGCAGAACAGTCGTTTCTCCTCAGTTAGCCTGTGCAGAGGCTTAGCAATATCCGCGAAGTTCTTGACGAAACGTCGGTAGTAGGAGCACAACCCCAAAAATGCTCTGACTTCGGTCTTATCTTTGAGGATCGGCCAATCTTTGACAGCGTTGATTTTCGCCGGATCAGTTTGCACCCCGTCTTGTGAAACAACGTGACCCAGAAAGCTTACTTGTTGTCTGAAGAATGAACATTTCCTCGGACTTAACTTCAGATTGGCGGCACGAATTTTTGCCAGCACACGTTCTAGATTCTGAAGGTGGTCTTTAAACGTACGTCCCACGATGATGATGTCGTCCAAGTAAACAAGACACGCGTCACCAATCAACCCAACTAGAACTTGCTCCATCAATCTTTCAAAAGTGGTAGGGGCATTGCATAGTCCAAATGCCATGACTCGGAATTGCCACAGCCCCTTTCCTGTAGAGAACGCAGTCTTTTCCTTGTCCTTAGGGTCTATTTCAACTTGCCAGTAGCCACTCTTCAAGTCCAAAGTTGTAAACCATTTCATTCCGGTTAGTGTATCCAATGTGTCGTCGATCCTTGGTAGTGGATAACTGTCCTTCTTCGTAACTGCATTAAGTCGACGATAATCTACACAAAAGCGCAGGCTTCCATCCTTCTTTTTGACTAGAACAACAGGAGAGCACCATGGACTAGATGAAGGTTCTATCACCCCATCATTCATCATTCCCTCAACCATGGTCTCTACTTCCTTTTCTCGAGCAACCGGTAGTCTCCTAGGTCGTTGACGGATAGGTAGCTCGTTACCAGTATTTATCGTGTGCTTAACCAGTCCAGTCTTTTCAATATCAGCATCATTTGAAGAGAAAAGATCGGCGTAGCGATGTAACATTTTCTCAGTCATAGCAACTTCTTTCCTAGAAAGGCTTTTACGGAAATCTTCCAACAGTGACGACACATCGAATTTGCCATTCCCTTTATTGCCGCTAGAGCTAGGCACTTCTTGACATCTTCGCATACAGGCTACTTCCTCGCAGGTGCCCATTAAGGTCCCCTTTTTGATCAGGTGCTCTTCATTACTGAGGTTTAAAATTCGCACCACCGCAGTATCTGTGGTCCTCACTAGCGTCCGGGCCATAATCCACGGAAAGCCATTGTCCGATCTTTCCACCAGTACACATCGATTCTGTCCTCCCGAAGTTCGTGGCAAGCTTACTGGAACAATGGTTTCTGATCTTGGCGGAAGAACAATTTTCTTCAGACTGTACACCTTACCCCTGGTTCCACCTTCCATAAAGAATTCCTCTTCTCCACATTGTAAAACTCCTTGATTTATGTCAATTCTACAATGGTGCTCTCGTAAGAAATCTAAACCCAGAATGCAGTCATCTACTATATCGGCAATGATGACGTTTTGCTGGAAAGGTCTTTCACCCAGCATAACCTCCACCTGCTTTTCACCCAGGACGGATATGTGCTGACCGGTTGCCGTCAGGAGCTGAATTCGCTCGTGGCTACTGTTGAATTTCCCAAGAAACCGATTAGCCAGTTGGGAACTGATCACTGTACGGGAAGCACCAGTATCCAAAGTCATCTTGCACGGTGTTCCATTAATTTGACCTTTGATAGTCAGGCTATTCCCATCATGAACTTGAGAGATCGTAATTCTTAGGGCTTTCTCAATACCAGCCAGCACTCGCCCCGCAGTTCTGGCGCTTACTCGTTTCCCTGCTGCTGTTGAACGGGGCTCACCTGAGCACTCTCCTCTCTTTTTGGGCAGTTTGGCCTCAGATGTCCTTTTTCTCCACACCCGAAGCATCTAGGGCTAAACTTTGGACGACTGTAGTAAGAGTCCTTCACTTCTCTGATGCGGTGAGCTCGGGGGTCCTGACGCACAGCCTCCACCTCCAATGCATGGACCAAGGCATTTTTTAGAGTATCGTGATGTCCAAGCCTTACAGCAGCTCTCACTTCCAAAATCACGTATTCCGTCAACGAACGCCTGGATCAAATAACCGTCAAGGGGTGCTGACGAGGTTTGGTATGCCTTTCGAACCAGCTTTTCTATCTCGAGTGCCCACTGCTGTAAATTCTCCGAGTTACGCTGGCTCCGGTCCTTTAACTGCGCTCGAAAAACATGTTCCAGGTGCGCGTCACCATAGCGTGACTCCAGCGCTTCCAACAGCTGTTCGTAGGTGACATCCTTCCCAAGAGCCTCTAAAATCGTAAGTGCTTGGTCACGAAGGCCCAGTGTTAAAGCCGTCATGGCCTGCGCCGTCGTCCATCCATTGGCCTTGACAACGGCCTCAAACTGGATCTTGTATGCTGACCACGAAGAACTTCCATCAAATGGTGGCGTCTTAAAACCTCGCGCTGAAGGTGCAGCAACTAGAGGAGCCACATTGTTGTCTCTAGACTTCAGGACACCCAGAGTTTTTTTCACATCAGCGATCTGAATTTCAGTTTCCGAAATACGGCTCTCATGGTGTTCTATCTGTACTTTCACTTCCTGGAATTCCTTTCCAATTGAACCGAACAATTCTTTCATCAGCCGAGCCTGCTCTTCTTTGTCCTGACGGCGCTGTTCTTCCTGTTGACGACGCTTCTCTTCTTTATGCTGACGGCGTTGTTCCTCCTGCAGCCGAGCCTGCTCTTCCTGTTGACGACGCTGTTCTTCCTGCAATCGAGCCTGTTCTTCCTGTTGACGATGCTTTTCTTCTTTATGCTGACGGCGTTGTTCCTCCTGCAGCCGAGCCTGCTTTTCCTGTTGACGACGCTGTTCTTCCTGCAATCGAGCCTGTTCTTCCTGTTGACGACGCTGCTCTTCTTTATCCTGACGACGCTGTTCTTCTTGACGACAAAGCATTGCCATAATAGCAGCAAGATCGCCTGTCACAGGAGCTTGGCCCACGGGTGATGATAATGAAGCACCAAATGGTTCGGTGGCGGCTGATTCCATCTCCATCGGCTGACGACTCTGCCGAGCTTCTTGAACCGGAGACTCCCCAAACCGCCTTTCATCCATTTCCTGTTGTCGTTGACCTCTCGTCCTGACACCGTCCACGTTATCCTTTGGTAGTACCGGCATTATTTTATCCCACTTCTGACACCAAATTGTTACGAGCTGAGGGTTCGGGATAAAATAATGGAAATCGATCTAACCAAAATAACACTTTTATTCAGCACTAGAACGATGAATACACGAACTTGGTCACACGTAATCACAACACACTAATTCACACCACTGTTGCACCACTTAAAGTCACCGAAATGATCGCACCTATAGCTTAATCCAGACTGACTGTCCGGCCATCTCTCCGGCCTATTTATATCGCGCATATTTCGATTGTTCGAGAACGATCTTGATCGCTCCAGGAAAGGGTCGGTCCCTCGACACAATGGCTACTCCCCATTCTGCGTAACCGCAAACAACAATAACAAAGACAAAAGCGCTCGAGAAACCTCGATTACCATTCATTGTTTAACAGTCTCGGCGTAACATTATTAATATATTATATATAATATTATTAATCTAAATTGACTTTGGTATTCCACTCGTTATAAAATATTCACGTGAAGACCTTAAAATTTACATAAAGAGCGGCTGTCATCAATTTTGATTGCTAATTCTTACATTGCAGGCACTATAAGTAAGTGTTCCTAATAGAATCAACTAATTAAAAAATTATAGTAAAACGATAAAAATTTACTAGTTTCTGATTTATTGATTTGTATTCACCCAACTACCTATCTGGATGCTAAATTTGAATTTTCTAGGTAATTTGGAACTGGGTTAAAGTTTAGATCTACAAGTAGGTCAGTCAGTGATAAAAATGTCGATTTTTGGACGTTAATATCTAAATAACCGTTTAAGGTGTGTTTATAAAATTTGGAGCACATATGTAAGTAGGTAATAATTAAGAATTCTGGCACAAGGTCATTCACTTCACTCGTGAATGAACCTTTTGCCAGAATTCTTAATTATTCCATTGAAAATTGGCATATTCAATTATTCCATTGAACATTGCTATATTCAATTATTCCATTAAATATTGGTATATTAAATTATTTTATATGAATGATGGTTTATTCATCTTATTATAAAAACGATTCACTCATCAATTAAAATTTAGGTAGTATTTAAAAAATATAATATTCTTTGAATCATCAATAATCGATTATTTACCTACTCTTTTTTAAATAGAATCAATTCACTAGTTTTTTACATACCTACAATAAAAACGTAACCCTTCTTTAAACTCGGGTAAAAAGTAGCCCACATCTCAATCCTAGTTATAATCTATATACTAAAATTTCATCAAAAATCAAAACTGGATATTATGATGTAAATAAGGAGATAATAATAACTTTGTTGTAATTTTAACATTTAGCTGATAATGAGTGTAATAAAATTGTTGTTTGAAACGAATCGTTGGATGGAGCACTCGTGCTATTTAGAAGGTAGCATCAGTAAAGACGATGATAATGGTGGAAATTAATGGGCCCTTGTTTCCATGGTATTCCTCAAAAATTGTGCGATTGAAGAGTTTCAGTGATTGGCCTTTGAACATGTGTAAAAAACCAGAGGAGCTAGCAGATGCGGGTTTCTTCTACACCGGTTACGAAGATAAAATTATGTGTTTTTATTGCGGTGGTGGTCTGAAGAATTGGGAAACGGATGATGATCCTTGGCAAGAACATCTTCGATGGTTCAGTCGGTGTCCTTTAGTGTATGCTAAGTTTAATAAAAAGTGTTCATTCTATGCTATTATGGAGAGGAATATATTTTAAGAAATAAATAAAATGTTATAGTAATTCCAATTTTTAAAATGTGTATTATTTATCCTTTAGATTTTTATTATTATCGTTACGTAGATAAATTAAACTCAAAGTAAATTAATCAAAATTATCTTTATTACACAACCATTTTCTTATACAGGTTACATTTTTTAAGGCACATATATGAGAATGATAGATACAACTAAATACATCACTAGACATAGAATAATTTTCATGCAAAGTTTTTAGGCTGGGACAATCATCTAAATTTAAAATGTTATCATTATTAATAATATTTTTTAACCACAATGCTTTTTCAAATCCTTTGACAAAAATAAGTTTATCTTGTAAATAAGTATCGAAATATTGTTTAAAGTTTGAATATGGTACAAATCCCTCTCGCCAATATATTTTTCTGTTTCTCTCTATCCACTGGGCTTGTATTTTTTCAGATTTAGTTAAGTTATAAAAAGAGAATGGTGGTTTTACTAATAACACAAGTGTTTGATTTTCACATAATATTGCTATTTCTTTAACGATAAATTCATTTTTGTCCGTCTTAAATCCCTGCAGATCCACTATAGCAATTTTCATATTAACCTTCTCACAATATTACTCAATGGTTTGTATTCTATTAAACGATCGTTAATTATCAGACAATATGCTGTAGTGTTTTCTGGAATATCTTCCGAGCTTTCTATTTCCAATCTCACATCAATGGCTCCAGTTTTTAATGTTTCATTTTGTCGCGAACAATCGATTACAAAAAGAGGTGCTTTTTCTTTAAACTGATTAAAATCAAGCATGGGTTCGCAATCAGTGTTGTAATAAGACTGACGAAATTTCGTGTACATCTCGTATAATATATGATACTTGTTGTCAGAAAATTTTGCATTTACTGATTCATACGGATAATATTGAGAATTCAAAAATAGAGTAACGTTCGATAATTTGCAATGATCAAACACTGAGCAATCTCTCGATGTCGTGTTTTTTCTATTCGTTTGCAAACCAAATATTACGTACCTAGGTTTTTCAAGTTGTGAAGATGTCTTTACGACCCAGGAATGTTTTGTAGTTTTAGGCAATAAAGGATATTCATATAAATCCCAATTTCTAAAAGCCATTTGAATTGGACGATCTTTTTCTAAGTGTTTAAGCAAAATTAATCTTTCACGATCTGAAACTTTTAAATGAGGAACCCGCCACTGTATCCTTTCTAAAACGATTTCAATCTTATCATCTTTGTCAAGAGTGACGCTGTTAAGATTGGTGTTGCTTCTATTAAGTATGAGCTCATGTTTACTGTTTATTATGACTTTATTATAATCTTCTGCAAATCCCAAAATATTTTTTAATGGTATGAGGGCGCTAAAAATACCCTTATCATTTTTTAATCCATTTAAATTCCAACCCCAAATAGCAGCAGCTTTATTCTGACCATCATTGAAAGAAACATATGATTTAAGAGTTGTAGTTATTCCCACATTTTTATTTCGATCAATTTCAACACCATTGATTTCATATCGAATATCTTGAAAAAGATAAGATATTGGATTGTTTGTAAAATTAACACTTTTTTTGGTTAGTTTTGCAGTTAGATCCTTTGAAGTCACATCAGCACGGCCTTCGATGTAAATGTAACTTGCAGATGGAAGCACATAAATGTCTTGCTGATGAATAGGTATTCTTATCTCGTCATTTTCATTAAAACTATTGCTATACGGATTGTAAGCATGAATTTCATAACTTACTATCGAATTATCAGAATGAGGTGAATCAGTAATGTGAAGAAAATTCATAATTTAAATCCCAGACTTTGCATAAACAATTTATTAGCTTTTGTGAGTTTTTTCGTTGCTCTTTTTATATGTCCTCGTCTTTTGATTGTTGGTGAAGGATTGATTTTATTTTGAATAGTATTTGATTTTATATTGTAAACAATCATTGTGTTTTGTAACAAATTATCACTCACATTCAATTACTATGGTAGCCACTAATAGACTGTTCTCTTTGTCCGTAGCACTGGGATTTTATGTTTCCGATCTCTTAGAATGTTTTACATATGTTGTTTCCAAAATTCTTGAAGGAATTTTATACATAAGTGACCACAAATGAATGAATTATTTTTCTGTATATTATTACAATTATATTTAATATTTGAACCTACATAACGAATAAACTCGATGGGTGGTTTTAAATTTCCATAACTATCAAAATACTCAATATATTTATTAAATTTAGCATAGGCTACCCAATGCGTACCAGCGTTCTTAGAATCATCCAAATTAATGATTCCACATTCATTTGAAAATGGAACTTTTGGTAACTTATCTCTCATAAATACGCCACGAAAGTTTGGTATCTTACTTGATTTTTTTATAATATCTATATTAGTAAGAGCGCGATTAGGTAGCCAACAATTTAGTTTTTTTTCGTTTTGTTTAGAAATATTCCTAATCCATCTTTGTATCGATCTAACTGTAGTCCATTCCCAATATTAACAGCTTCTAACTGTTTATTATGCTGTTCCAGTTCTTTCAGGTGTTTTTTTGCAGCTTTGTATTCATTAATAGTTTTAATAATTCCTGAAATTCCACCTGCTAAGCTTCCAGCCGCAGATAAACCAGCAAATATAGGGATCAACGGTAAAACACCACCCGATTTAGGCACGGGTATGATACGAGGGAGCTTCATACTAGAATCAGAAGTCAACTCCTTGGCTGCATGATAAGCTAGTTCTATTAGTTTTTTCTTACACTTTGGTTTATTTTTTTTTATGAACTTTTTTGCGTGAGATACTATATGCTTAAATTCTTTTTTAAGGCCAGCTCCGGTACTAATTTTGGCTAACATTACATTATTCACCAAGTTGGCAGCAATTTTTTCTCCACTGCTTGCATTAGAAGCTATAGCACGTTTCTTTGCCATTTTCATTAAAATTAGATCTGCGTTATGGCGATCTTTTAGGTTGTTAGACTTATTGTATGCAATATCGTGATCTTTACAATGCTCGTCTAGTTTATTGATACCCTTATCACCTCGAGCAAGCCTTTCGCATAACCTTGTTCCTGGTCCACAATAGTTATAACCTGGTAGGTGGAGCTCAAATGGTAAGTTATTTATCAAACAATTCACAAGACTGTCTCCTTTCATTTATGCGCGCTGAATGAAAACATTATAAGGAACATGATTTTATATTTACTTTTTACCTTTAGACAACATTCGTTTTATGAATCCAGGAATTTTCATTTGATGGTAACCCCAACCACTTTACCAAAACGTTATTACCTTTTCGTTTAATAACTTTTTCAACCAGGTAAATGTGTGGATGTTTAGTTTTCTGAAGTTCTTGAGAGTAAAATGCTCCCATTATAGGTTGTTGTTTAGCATCTTCTAATAAGTAAGTATCAGGGCATGTATTTCGAACGGTTTTAATTCGAAATAGCTCGGTAGACCAGTTTGAAGTATACCCTTTTTCAAAACAACCCTTATGCTTGCTTATTCGAACACAATCACCAATTTTGAAATTTATACGCTTACATTTTGAATTTATTTCACTTTTTTTTTTGTATTTATTTAATAATATTGTCTTATTTGTATTATTAACACTAACTGGTGACATTCCAATTGTTCTATGTTTTGTATGATTGTATTTGTCAATTATGCTGTCAAGGGTACCATCAACCCATTTATAATTTCCTTTAAAATTAAATTCTTTATAAAGGTTATTTTTAATTGTCCTGATAAACCTTTCTACGATAGAAGCTTTTTTTGTAGAAAATGTAGAATAGTGATTTATTGAATATTTATTTAATATTGTATTAAATTTATCATTGTAAAATTCTGTTCCTAAATCTGTCTGCAAATTTTTGGGGCAGCGGTGTTGCTTGCTTAGTAAATAATCAAAAGCATTAGACACGTTTACTTTATCTTTCTTTCTTAATGGGAAAGCCCAAGCAAACTTTGAAAAGGTATCGATAACAACTAATACATATTTATGTTTATTATTATGTGAAGATATATTTTGCATATCTATTAAATCGGCTTGCCATAAATCATCTATGTCTTTTTGTACAACATGTCTTCTTTGAAAGTTTTTCCTTGCATTTTTATGAATTTCATTTACAATATCTCTTTTCACTTTACTCATGGTAACTTGTTGTTTCGTACAATAACATAAATTGAACTAACATAAGTATTTGATACAAAGCTTTTTATCCTTTTATGATCCCACTCTCCTTTAATTCTTCAATTATTGACAAAATTTCATTATCTAGGTTAGTGTTGCCAGCAGTTTTAGATGCTATTAAAAGTTTGAGTCTTTCCACCAGCTCATTAGGGTCATCCCAATAAACTAGTTCAGTGTTTTTATAGTATTTTTTCAGTTTCGGCAATCCTGCACCTTTTTTTTCAGCTGAGTGAGTTTCTTTGAGATCTCGTAAAAATATTGCAAGATTCAAATAATGGTTTGATTATTTCCCGATACTTTTGTCCCTTATCGCCCCTAATTTGTGCAGAAGAATCATAATCCCTCTTATGAGCATTTGTAGTTTCAAGGATATTTTTATAGTTAAGATTATCATCTCGATTGATCACTTTTAGGTCTGGTTTCTTACGCAGTAATAATTCTTTCAAACCAGGAGTCAATTCGTATCTGTTATCAGCAACGGTTATGAAATAAGTTTTTTCACCAAAATTTGTAGATGAGGAAAGTTTAACAACTGTATTTCCTATCATCAACTTGTTATTTTCACTACGTATACCAAAAGGGATATTCATATCCTCATATATTTCAACGAGGTCTTCCTTATTTAGAGATACGTCAGTAGTATCTTCAGCGCCAGATTCATGTTCATATTCACAATCCGAGTAAAATTGATCTGGTGAATTAAGTATAGTATCGGAGTTAGACTTTTTAATATCAGAATATTTCTCGCTCATTAAAATATTAGGAACATTTTGCAGATTATTGAATTGATCAACACAAAACTCTTCATTTTTTAAGGCAGGTGCATGTTTATTGGTTGTTAAAATTTCATTTAGGGGACCTGCGATCGGTTTAAAAAAATAATTAAGACGGGTGCTTGCATCAAACTCGTCATCTTTCATTTGCTTTACTTTGCTTTTGATGACGTCCGCAGATTTCACCAACTGATTTGTAATGCTGTGCTCCATAGTACGACTTATGTGGAGACGTATGTAGAAATGATTAATTTACCAATAACATCACATTATATAATTACTCGAGTGTTATATAGTTGTGCAACGACTGTCTATATCTTCCTTTGTTTAGTTCGCAATCCTTGTTAATTGTTACGAAATCATAAGGCTTAATCCAAATATTTGAACATAGTTCTTTAAATTTAGACCATTCCATATCGGAACAGACATGCTCATCATAAATATGTTTAAGATTAGTACTATCTTGCTTGTAAATAATTAAGAAATTCGCATTATCACGTAACAGCTGCTTCGGGACTTTTGAATATGTTTGTGATAAATAAAAACAATCTATTTCTTTATGCCTTCCCATCGTATAGTAGTTACGTATATTTGACTGCTTTTCACCAACAATATCATCAAAAATGATAACAGAATTTGGTAACGCATCATTAGGATGAATAACATCTTCATCAGAATGAAAAATAAAAAAATTTACTTCTGGAACACATTGTAACATTTGTTTTAAATACCAATATTTTGGTTGAAAACTAGTTTTGGAATATAAGTACACGTTTTTAAACTTTAAACCATTTTTATGAACTAACAGACTGATCATAGTATTTGTTTTACCACAATTAGAGGGACCACATATAATACATCGAATATTGTTAGGAAACAGGATACTATGTTTTATATGCGTGGCATTTTCTTTTATTGCAATGTCTTCTACTTCTAAAGATACTGATTGCTTTACCACCTTCATGTTGATAACTGTCACGAAAAGGTAATCGCTCTTGTATTTATATAAGTTTGCATTTCATTAGCTTTCTATGTTTGTGAATGCTTCTACCACTATAGGACCACTAGTTAGTTGGAAGATTGTGATGACAGGATTAGCCAGCAAAACTGCAAAGAAACAGTCTAACTGTCCAGGGTGCGCCGGACGTTTTTATAATCATAGGGATTGATTTGCTTACGCCACTCGGGGAGGCTCCTGTGTATTATGCACCCCATACATTTGTTTTTTCATATCATAAACTAGTATTATATACATTTATACGGTTGTGCTAATTCACATGTCTAATTACATGAGTAATTTTTGAATAATCCCTTACTACATGCAATAGCATTATTATGAAATAGCCAAAATGTCATCCTGTTATAATAACATAACAATGGAAAAAAAATAAAACACGTATTCAACATAAATAATTTATTTTACATTTTAAAATAATTTAATTAGGTTATTACAATTTAAGTTCATAAATATAAATGAATACAATATCAAACTTAAATGTTTATGTAACTTATTAAGTATCGTTTAAATTTATTATAGATTTACACATTTTTGATAATCTGTTCCACATAACAATTATAACATTTGGTATACAGAACTGTAGTGACCCCAGGGCAAAGTTTCTATCTGATTTGAAAGTATTTGCCGTTTGTCATCATTTCTGTTTAGCACAAGTTTATTTAACTGTTGTGAATACAATTTGTGTTTGATTGATTTGATCATATTCATTTTACATGTCAAGTTTTTGTTATAATATAATGTTTCTGCATACTGTGATAATTTTAATCTTGATGTTACAGATTTGGATACTCCTTTAGCTTTCATTATTTTTGTTTTTACGGAATGTAAACAGTATAATTTAGCTCTTAAACCAATGAACTCTGTAATAACATCACCACCAAGTTCGTCTTTAAATAAGCCTGGTACCTTCGCATTAACATTAGGCATCGCATAAGGATTATCCTCAGAAAAATTACTAGTATCGTACTTAGCAATATCGTCTTTCATATCTGAGTAAAAATCATCAGTCTGTACTAAATAAAGAAGACTATCAGTATCTGTATAGCACAGTTTAATTTGATCACCATACTTCTTTTTCATAAAGTCGTAGTGAAATTGATACAAATGTTGTTTAGCATATTCCAATACAGTGAAACCGATGTATATTGGTCTATCAAGAACAATCTTTTCGCGGTTTAATTGGACAGCAATGAAATTTTCATTAAAAATGGAAATGCTTTTTAAATTCGGTTTCGTAATCAATTTTTCAGCACTCAGATGCTTATTTGTTCTGTTAGCATTATCATTCCAGTAACTTATCAATTTTACACCGACTTGCTTTCGTCTGTTTTCAATAGTTTTTCCAAATATAGCATTATTTAAAAGCTTGAAAAAATCTTTTTGGAATGCTGATGTTGACTGTTGACGTAACTGAGTATTTAAATCGATATAATTTTGTAAGAAATTATCTTGTCGAAAAATTAATACTCGATGTGTTTTCAACAGCACTAGCCCATTTTTTAAGCATTCTTTTAAATGAACATAATGTATAACATAATTGTTTTTATCATATAAGTTTGCTACGAGTTTTGGTGCTCTTCCTCCAGGAGGAATCAGTTTTTGAGCAGCAAAGGGCAAATCACTATGTGAATCATGCAAGTGATCAGGATAAGCTAAATCAACTTCCAAAATGTATCCGTAATAAGCATCATCTGATATGCTCATCACATTGAAACTGTTCATTTCATCCGCTGACATAAACTTGAAATCAGAAATGGGCATTTTTTTTGTCATTGCGTGACCATAAAGATTATTACAATCAAGATATATCAAATACTGTGACGGTTTTGTGTCATCATAAGCAGGTACATACTTATTATTGGCCTTAGCATGGCGTATTGCACATTGTGCTAAGCCCCCACGTATGCCTTTTTCCAACATTTCATAAATTTCCAAATCGTGAATCAATTCTAGTTCTACGCCAGTGTAAAGCAGCATAGCATCCCAACTCAAACTAGGTGATGTTATGTAATACGCACAGTCGAGATTATAATATTGTAAACACAATTTTCTAAAGTTTTCAAATACATCGCATAACAGCAACACATCACATTTCACGTATAAATCGGTATATTCTCCAAGTGACTGAATATTAAAACATTTCCATACAGTTTTTGCACGAGCATAGTCATCGTTGGAAATGTTGGTCATTTTCAAACTACTATAAAAATTTTCTTTCGATGGAAGCTGTGGTTCATCATACTTTGGCCAAGAATCCATGTATTCGTATGGATAAATGCCCTTTTTTCGCAATAAATCACATTTAAGTTTACTAACAAATTCTGATTTCAAATGTACAAAATCTTTGTCACCTAAATTATTACTCAACGTGTCCAGACTTGTACTTAAGAATTGAAATGAATCAATAAACTTTATCTGAATTGGGCGTGTACCATCACTTGTTTTAATCACTTTTGTGAAAGTTAGGTACGTCTCTTTAGTTTTTGGTATAACTGTAATTGCTCCTGCATTTTTAGCCAACTCAGTGATAAATATATGTGAATCATAACCAGACAGATTGTGAAATACGACAGGTATGAATGGGCACACTCTATGCATCAAATTACAGTGAGAGTGAGCTGACCCTCTATACTCGCCAGTGATATGGTCATGGTCACGAACTTTATCAGCGAATAACATTTGTTTACAAATATGACATGTCTTAGCAAATTGATAACTATTTTCTTGTTCTTCAGTCAATGGGTTCATATCTTTTATAGTGCACAAGATCTTGTTAATGTATTTAACTTCATTCAATAAATATTTAATAAATACTTTAACACAATCTTTCCCTCTATAAGATACAAGTTTGTTCAAAGACTCATCGTGAGAACAACAAATATAATATGCAAAACATGAAGGTTCATGTACTTTATTTGTCTCAGTATTTTTTGTTTTAATTTCATTATAATCCATCAATAAGCACTCAAAATCAGCATAAATCACAAAATTAATTTTTTGTTGTCTTGCATAGTGCATAAATTTGAGAAATTTATTTTTATCTGGTAAAATTGTTAAAACATTAGAGCAATCATGTAAATTACGTTTGGTTTCGTTTGCGAAAAATTGTAAACATGTATCACATAAATACATTTTATTATTGTTCCGTGATACTTGCCTACGAACTAATCGTACCAAGTCTTTGATCAAACAATAGTGGGCCGTACCATTTCTTTCAAAATATAGTAAATTAAAATGGTTTGGCTTCTTGCAAAGTGTTTTATATAGAGGACCTGTCACAACATGTCTATCGTCCAAACCATATACATTTACACTTATATGACAATTATTTCTTTCAAATAATGATATATCTTTATATGTAGGTGGAAAAGATAACCCATTTGTTTTTAAAACCATTGAGTAATGCGGATACGATGTAGTTCTGCATACACTTTTTTTGGCAGGAAACATGCCCGCAACAATACTCCATAAAAAACAGTTATCATCAGAGTTTTTCACATTTAAGCAACTTTTAGTATTCTTTATGATTGGAGGTAATTCAATATAACTTCCACCTCTCATAGGAGAATATTTATTGATATTTATCTCTAAGTGGCTTATCGAAAGAAAAGACCACCCAGACCCATATTGTGTAAACTCTGTCAATTTCTGTTTAAATTTCTCTATAATATTTATAAACAGTTCATCAAAGTTTGTACTGTGGTAAATAACTTCGTATTTAGTATTAAATGATTTCAATTGTTGCTCATTTGATTTAAACAGTACAAAATAAGCAAACAATTCACAATTCATTTTAATACAATGGTTTTTCATTAAAGATTCATTGATCAGTTTTGTAATGACTCGTTTATTATCCTGCAGGAACGCCTCAGCTGAGAGGTACTCGACTTCCTGCGAGGCATTCAAACGATATGTCATTATTCGATTCTTGAATGCAGTAGCAACTATATCAATATTTTCATAGCCAGACTTGAGCAAGCAATTTGATTTGTGCATATTAGTTCTGATATGATATCGATAATAATTACTCGGTAATTCAATATTACATTGTTTACAGTGTGCGACTCCATTTGAAATTGGGACTGAAAAAAAAAACAAAAATAATAATGATACAATAGAACATTTTATTAGCTAATAAGGACCCTATTTTCTATGATTACTAATTCTATGATTATAAGGATACTACCTACTAACAATATTAATAATTGAATAAGTGATTAAACATTGATTAACATAAGTATTATGTTATAGGTATACTATAGGTATTGATAATAATCAATAATACTGACTAATGAATGTAGGTGGGCACTTTTTAAAATCTTTGCGTGTAGCAGCTACGAGCTCTCCTAATACTCTCCACGTGTCGCTCCCATCATCTACCTGATTTTTTATAGTTATAATTGAGTGCCGCCACCTATTCACCGGCAAAATGTTCTCGATTTCGTTAGTTTTGTAAATTTTAACCTCCACATAATGTGAACCGCTTTTAGTTTCATTACTCTGGCGTGAATAACCGTTCGCCAGCCTTCTCGTGAAATAAGAATACACAGGAGCCGCCTTTTTACCTTTCTTAACTGATTCAGGCGTCACCTGCTCCTCCTCACTGTCCGAGCCGAACAAGTCGTGAGCACTGGGCTTGTTGATAGTTACCGGGCTGATTTTCAGCTTTTTGGCCTTCTTGGACGGCCCCGGTTCAGGTACCGCAGCTGATGATCGCTTCTTCGGCTTATCCACTTTTTGAATTTCTACGTCTGAGCAGCCACCACTAGCAGATTCATCTTCTGACGGGAACAGGGTATCCGCGGTAGTGTTACACGGTTGCTTGGACCTGTCAAAAAATAATTGATTAGTATGGTACCTGAGCATACATATTTAAAACTATTGGAATAGTGAAATAAGTATTGAAAGATTTGATTCAAGTTTATTCTATGAGTAAATGAATTGAGTAATGATTGAATTAAGTATCAATTTAATGATTACCATTGAATTATATAAATTCGACGATTGTCTGAATCTAGCGAATGAACGTGTGAATCGAAATTGAATTGAATCGTGATTCGATCGATTACTCTAAATGTTAGGGTAGGTAGGTAGGTACTTACATTTTTATTTGATTGTCAGCTCGCTCGGTAATCACTGTTGATGAAGAGGCGTTGCGTATCGTCCAGGAAAGTGGTATGTGGTTTGATCAAGAAATAGGGAGCTTTTATAGTATCCTATTCATGTGACTCTTGCCCATTTTTGGTGAACACAGATACACACTAAGAAAAAAGCTTACTGGGATACTGCACACAATCAATTAAACGTTATCAACTTACAAACCTCTACAGTTTAATTCATCTTAGTAAGAATAATACAATCTCATTACCATGACTTTGCTTGCTTGTTTTACTTACATCGAAAGTAATAAATGTATCAACAGACAGACAAATACTGTTTATAGGTTTGATATTTCGATGACCTCGGTGGCTCAGTGAGCGGATCACTCAACCATGGCCCGCAGCGGGAATTGAACCCGTACCTCTTGCATCTCAGCCGGCTATTTACTCACCACACCATAGAGAACATCTCACTATTATAAAATTAAACTTTCTTAGTGGAGCATACCTATTTATTTAGATAGTAACTTATAAACCTCTGCAGTTTAATTCGTCTTAGTAAGAATAATACAATCTTATTACCATGACTTTGCTTGCTGGTTTTACTTACATCGAAAGTAATAAATGTATCAACAGACAGACAAATACTGCTTATAGGTTTGATATTTCGATGACCTCGGTGGCTCAGTGAGCGAATCACTCAACCATGGCCCGCAGCGGGAATTGAACCCGCACCTCTTGCATCTCAGCCGGCTATTTACTCACCACACCATAGAGAACATCTCACTATTATAACATTAAACTTTCTTACTGAGGCCTACCTATTGATTTAGGTAGGTATTTGATTAATTGGGCCACAGCCCATGCTTTCGATGAAATTTGTAATAGATAGTTATAAACGGATGCAGTTAAATAATGCACTATGTCTCTACGTAGGTACTGAGAGTGAGGCACGTGCTTGTATGTCAGGAATGTGGTAAGGCGGTGTAGTATGTCAATGTTACTTTTATGGTAGGGAAGTGTGTACCTACCTAGTTCAGCATTAACATGCATTTTTAAATTGTTATATCATTTCAAATCTTATGCTGAAGAATTAGACAACTTCTAAAAAAGTATAAATTAAGAAATAAAAATATTCTACGTTCACTTTGCGTTTGGAAAGCCTGCATCTCCGTCCTCTCCAAATAAATTAACTGAAAGACATGTCGGTAAGTATGTACCTATTAAATAAATTATTTTAATATGTAGGCTAATCAGTCGAATCGATTGTGTGAATGCCATTTTGTAATTTTGTTATGTGCCTACCTACCTATATTCATAAGTAAAAGATATTATTTTTTGTTTCAGGATTCTGAAGACTTATTCAACTTTGTTGTCGACGACTCTGCTATTAACAGGAATGCAGAAGAACAGCGTAAGAGAGTTATTAATGAGGGCCCCATTACCACAAACTATTCATTTGTGAAGAAACCCGCATATGGATACAAAATCATACGTATTGAAATTCATGATGCAAGAAATTTTGAAAACACAGAAGATACCTTTTGTAAATGCAAAGCTGAGTTATGCGCTCAACACGTCGTCAGAGGTGTACTATTCGATGAAATTTATACCAGCACAAGGGAAATTATTTCAAAAATACAGCATTCAATATCAAATAATGCCTATTCATCTAGTGTGTAAGATATTTTATAAATAATATCTTCCTAAGTATGTACATTTAATCAATAGTTAGACATAATTTAAATGATTGTTTGAATTGATCTTCAATAATGATGTCTCTATACACTTCTACTTAAATTTAATTTCTAGATGTATTTTTAATTTCTGTGTCTAGGCATCTATGTAAATTTCATCAGAAAAATAAATGATTATGATTATGAACTTCGAATAAAGTAAGCTATCTAAAATTTAAACATAACTTGGTGTTTCATTTCAATACTAAATACTCCAAGTAGGTAGTAATGTGTGTAAGGTAGTATGTAAAACACTAGTGAATCGATATATAATTCATTGGTAAAGTGAATTTTTATTCTATTTCAAAAAAGAGTATACTACCAAAATTTTAATTGATGAGTAAATCGTTATTATAATAAGATGTATATTCAATGGAATAATTGAATATATCAATATTCAATGGAATAATTGAATATATATCAATATTCAATGGAATAATTGAATATACCAATATTCAATAGAATAATTGAATATACCAATATTCGATGGAATAATTGAATATACCAATATTCATGGAATAATTAAGAATTCTGGCAAAAGGTCCATTCACGAGTGAAGTGAATGACCTTGTGCCAGAATTCTTAATTATTACCTACTTATGTATCTCACAAGTCTCAATATATGAGCCAAATTTAACATGTTTATGTGAAATCGTTTTTGAGTTATGAGGGGGTCAAAGTGGCTCCAAATGGTTCGTGTAATAAATATTACACACGGTGTTGCTCGCCAGTTCTGTTTCATCTCAAGTTTCAGATCTACTGTGCTAAAAGTCTATGATTTAAACGGCTGTAACTGGCCGGACGGACAAACATACGGATATGGCGGCTTAACTAAAATAGCAAAGAGCCGCGTTAAAAATAATCGTGTAATTTGAGAACAAACAAATTGTAACATGCAAAAACAAGTCCAAAGGGAATGAATAATGTGCAAAAAATATGAGAAATTACAGCAGGCTGTGAATAACTGCCGGGCAGCCATTTTAATTAGCAAAGTAGCGAATGAACTGCCGACAATTAAGCCGAGACATACGAGTGGAAATCCGCGCTTTTATTTCGCAAATTGCAGGTTAAAATTACCGATTATTGAAGTCAATTTATCTGTATTGCTTTTTAACTCAACAACAAACAATTTAAAAAAATAAATATCAATACTAGCTCATATAATGACAATGATTATAATGACTATATTACCTGACGCCACGGAGGTCGACGACCTCCGTGGCGAAGTAGGCGAATAGCCGGCTGAGAAGCAGAAGGTTGCGGGTTCGATCCCACTGCGGAACTAATGTTTGCATTGTCTACTAATATTTGTTTCGGGTTTGGGTATTTTTCTACATATTATACAAATACAAAAACATTTATTTTGTGTGTACATTTTTACATTCTATGAAAAAATTATAAGCATGTATTTACAAAAAATCATGTATTCTATCAGTTATCTAGTTCCCATAGTACAAGCTTTGCTTAGTTTGAGGCTGGATAGTGCTGTGTGAAATGTCCAGCATTTTTTATTTATTTAAGGCGGCTATTTACCCACTGAGCCGCAGAGGTCGCCAATATTATTATTATCATTAATATTTCGGGCTAAAATCTGAACCCATTGCGGGATCTCTTTTTACGCTATTATACCAGTCTTCTGCGATCTTCTCTACTAATTCCCAGATGACTATCATTCGATCATAGTCTGATGTACTAAATATTATCATCATTATCCAATGTACTAATTCTGTCTTGGGCACATTATAATATGAATAATAATTTCTACGAGAGTAAACACTTATTTTGATGGTTTGAACCAAGTTTGAACAGTACCAACAGCTTATCATGTGTTACGGTATTAATCTTTAGTGCCTGGTATTCAGCACGAACCTACGTAAGGCGTCTCTCTCTAGCCTCAAAGGTTTGCTGGAAGAACTCTCTTTTTAGGGTTAAGCTCGCCTTTGCACATTTCCTCTATTTCTGTACTTTTTAATGTTTTTGTGTGCAATAAAGAATAACATCATAAACACATATTTTTAATGCAATGTAGAACAACATACGAAATATACTTAATATGCTGAAGTAACATCTATTATATAACTTAAATTTCTTACCATTGATAACACTTTTATAATTCTTTAGTAGCCATATCATACATAAACTTTTTGGTTCTACGTTCTTGATGCGCACAGCTAAGGTATGGAACACTTTGCCGTCGTCTGTTTTTCCTAAAGAATACAATCCGGTCCTCTTTAACGTATGAGTGAAGAGGTTTCTTCTAGATCTTCGTGCTTCATCTTAGACCACATCATCGCTTACTATCAGGTGAGATTGTGGTCAAACGAAGATTTATAAAGTTAAAAATATTTTTTTTTTATACATTAACACAAAACAGGGTAGTGCTTGAATCGTGATAGCCATTATCTACATGCAAACGTTATTCTTATAAGCGAGTTCAATGATTTACTTTTGGCTTAACTTATGAGAAGATCCTGCATACATTCTTGATAAAATATAAATGGTTAGTTAAATATTATTCCACATAACAAAAAGTCTCAGGAGTCTGCAGAGAAACTAAATATTTTTTCATTCTAGAGTAGCAGACAAAGTTACCGACTCCATCGAACTGAAACCTAGTTAACAATTTATTCTATTCGCCCATTCGCCTGCCTTTGTAGCCGCCTCATAGCTAAAGTTTAAGTTGAAACACTCGGTATTAGGACGCCTGTGTCCAGCAGTGGATGACCTATGGGCAATGCCGGCAAGCGGCACATAGCAAAAAGAATAAGTTATACCAATACTTCATTTATTCATTCGCAAAACATAGGTCGAATAACAACAAACAACATGGTGTGTAAACAGGTGACAAATCAACTTAGAATACCTAAATTATGGGATTTAATTTTTAGGTCTTGAACGCTAAAGTCGACTGTGCACGCGAAGATCGCCGATTTTAGCGTTCTGAAGTTCAGAAAATTAAGAGGCACTAAAAGAGCAAAAAAAAAAAAAAACTATATTACAGAAACATATATTATAACTTAACTTAAGTGATAAGTGAGAAGCTCTATTGCAACTATATAAGTGAGAAGTTCTAAGAAAGTGATTTAGAATCAATGAATGATGTAGTTACTTGTAGTAGATGTCTAATTTTACTTCAAAATATTAGGTAAACATGAACCAATACATAAACATGTAACAAATATGTCTCCTTTTTAATCAGCCAACGCCAATATACCGCTTTAACGCTCCCCAATTTTATCCGAGTCTTCTACCGCCTCTTTGAAGGCTCTCAAAGCCCCCGAGGGATGCTATCGTCCACTTTGAGAAATACTGCTGTAGATTTGCCGGTGTTTTATAAATACAAAGGAATGTCTAAAATACAGTGCAAATGTTTACAGAGCAGATTGGTAATATGATATATAATATGTACCTACCCTCGGGCCATGATATAAGAAATCCTGAAAGTACCGCATAATGATATAAAAAGAAACCCCACATTATTATTATTATAAGCCTGTTGTGTACAAGTAAAGGCCAATCCTTGAGGTAGGTGTTTAGCTCATCCCGCCGCCTTCGCCTGGGCCTTCCACGCGGGCGTCGTCCGTGGTCTTCGCCTACATTGTGTCTGAAATACGGCACACGTGTCCAGCCCAGTCCCACTTGAGCCTTCACCTCAGAGGTTCACTTTAAAGGGTAACCTTTTAATTTTTATTATTCTTTATGATAGATATGCTGGATATCTATCGTGATCGTGATGCCTAAAAAGGGAATTGCAACTACATATTATAGATATAATGATAGTATAACACTATAGTAAGAATAAAACAGCCTTTGGAATGGAATTACTCCAAAAGGTGAATTCCTTCTCACTTACTGTTCCAGGCGGTCCATTTTCCGAATCAATATACCTAGTTAGTCTGTCTAGAGCAAACTAAAAACTCGAGGTGCGTTTGCACAAATACAGTAAGTAAGTTCGCGGCAGTAATGCTCTCATTGCTGTGTTCATTTGAAGGGTATTCACTATCATCAAATCAGCCATAGGACGTCCACTACTGAACACAGGCCTCCATCATAATTATATTTCCAGAGGGATCGATCTTGCGCGGCCTGCACCCAACGGCTTCCAGTAACAGTAGACAAACCAAGGTCACAAACATTAGCAAGCTGAAATCGCAGTGGGTACATTGCTCGAAGATCTGACGGCCGTTAGGGCGGAAAGGTTCTAGAGTGGAAAGGCACTGGAAAGCGCTGCGTAGGACGGCACCCCACTTGATAGAAAGACTTCCTGAAGGGTATTGGTGCCGGGAAATTACAGGCACTTCATCAGACTTTTCATCAGTATGTGTCAGGTTAGGATTCAATGCATGTAGGCTAATTTTATGTTGGACGTAAACTGGGAAGTGATGCAATTGATATATGCAGTGGTAACCGCTGTGATGACATATCATCATAATTAAAAAAGTTAAGTTGTCAAGGCTTAACCGAGTTACATTCGATTAGCGATGACGCTGGTCGATAAGTCCGAAAATGTATGGGATTTGACACATGCTATGGAAATATCACGTGATATATCGACACCAAACCTATGTAGAAATCGAATCGATTCGAGGCGGATGTATCTTGGCTACGGGCCCAGGTCTTTTTAATAAATTCGACACCAGAGTTGACCATATCATAAGTAAAAGAACTGTGTTTATAAATTGACAACCTCCGTGGTGCAGTGGGCGAATAGCCGGCTGAGACGCAGGAGGTAGTGGGTTCGATCCCCGCCGCGGAACAAATGTTTGCATGATCTACAGATATTTGTTCCGGGTCTGGTTGTTCCTCTATATATTATAAGTATGTATTTACAAAAAAAATGTATATAAGTATTCTATCAGTTATCTGGTTCCCATAGTACAAGCTCTGCTTAGTTTGGGGCTAGATAGCGCTGTGTGAAATGTCTAGCAATATTTATTTATTTATTTATTTGTGTTTATAAATTGTGTCCAGTCACTGGATTTACTCAATCGATGCGATGGTCGGTTCTCATATCCAGGATAGTAATAACGTATTGTCAGACTGGATAGGATACCGTATGTTTTGTTTGTTCATCGGCTAATGCAGTTAATAGATTGGCTAACAGGTAACGTAGTATGTTTGCTTCTAGCGATGGCTGAGGTTTGTTTATTAAAGGAAAATCATCGATAACGTCATATACGATTGATATGATTGAACGTGATTTATACACTTTTTATGCACCCTGGAAATGGAACTGGAAAATGGCCCGATACCACGACTATGACAAAGCATTGCCTTGTAAGTTCGCACCTTAGACACTTGTCTTGTGTACATCCAAGGCATCCAGAATACGAGATTTTCTAGTGCTAAGAGTAGGTGACTAATCAAAGTTTAGCTGCTGCATTGTTAGCGAATTCACGCCTCATAGATTGTAACGAGAAAATAAAGAAACCGTGCTGCGCTGCGCTTTGTTTAAAACTGCACAGCACAGCATAGCACAGCTTAGCACAGCGTAGCATAGCTTAATGTTGATTAGTCACCGTAAGATCGGCGGGTGGATGATGGACAATAATGATGATGAAAAGTAAGATTCGACCGAAACCTTAGATCCACTAATTCTCTCCTTCTTGCTACTCCGAAAGACTCAACGTCCTTCCGAGGCAATTCTTTTGCGGTGGTAGCTATCGGGTCTATGGAACTCTCTCCCTACTCATATTAAAAAGGCGCCGGTTTTCAGGCGACTAGTTTAGTAATTTCTTGCTGCCTCCACTAGCTGTTAAAATATATGACAACTTAGTATGTGTATTTAAATGTAATAATATTATAATATTTTTATAAATATATTTATGTATTATTTTTATACCAATTAGGTTTATGTATTTATTCTTACTGTAATAGGAGTTTAAGTCCCAATAACTTAATATTGTTTTTAAGTTAGCACGCCAATCTTTTTTTGATACCTCGGGGGTTGGCAGGTAGAAAATGCTATTAGCATTAAGCCCATCTTTTGTACAATTAATTTGTATTTTTGTGCAATAAACTATTAAAATAAATAAATAAATAAATTCGTCAAAACAACTTGCTAACAGCCTAGACTAGATAATCGGACCTACTCGGTCGAAATCGTAACAAAGATAAACGAGGTACTAGATTGGAGTAATTTCCTGACCTCTCGGTCTATTAAACAGATACTTTTAGACCAAGGGATACTAGAAAACTCAACTTCATCAGGTACTAGAATAAGAATTTATTTGTATCCTGATAGGTACACACGGCTACACCTCAAGCTATACATTTCCAGTATAAACTGACCTCGAATTGTGTAGGTTTTCCGTACAATGAGAGGTCAGCATAGACTGGAAATATATAGCTTGATGTGTAGCCGTGTGTACATAGATTCTTGCAAATAAACTGATAGACTGTTGAAATTTTTTAAAGGTTTTTTAAGGAAAGATGTGAGTGTTTAGATAAAATATGCCAGGCTGAGGGATGCTCATGTCTGAGTTTTGCGCTCAAGCCCGTGTAATTATGTCAAATATTATAGGTATTTAAAAATAAATGTTTCAAAGCGTCCTCTGGGGCCAGAGTTGCCAACCCTACTATATAATATAGTATCCTACTATATTAGGGTATCAAATACTATATTTCAAAAAAATATAGGCATAAAACTATATTTTGCGAAAGGACGCAGCCTTAATCTTTCTGAAACTAATTGGCTGAATTTTCTAAAACACTTCAGGCTTACCACAAAGCTAGAATTTACCAAATTTGAAATGTTATTAAAAAATTAGAAATTATTGAGAAATTAAAAATTAATTTTAACAAATTGTACTCAAAAATTAATCAGAATTTTGGACAATGTACTTTCTAACCAAAAATTTTCTACTAAATCAACTGTAGAAAAATGGCAAGAAGTTCTTATCTTAAATATTTCAGACTTGTCTAATATTTTAAAAAATTGTATCATTTCTTTCAACTTCTGCAACATCAGCATTCACAGAGCGCATATTTTCTGCTATGAAGACGAAATGGAGAGATGAGCGTAACAGGGCCAGTTTGATTTGAATAAAAGCAGAGTTAATGGTGTTTTTCAACTTAAATTTGGACTGCCATCAAGCATACGAATGCTTTCTTATAAATGAAAATTTAATTATTAAGGCGCAGAGCAGCAACAAATATTCATTGAATAAATAAATATTTTAACCACATACTATATTTTTTTTGCCATCTACTATATTTTTAGAGGAGCTTCGAAAATAGATAGATAGATAGATAGATAATACTTTATTGCACACCACGAAACAAATACATATAAAAAAAACAACTACGTAAATCTATGGATACAATTGGCGGTCTTATCGCTAATTAGCGATCTCTACCAGACAACCTTTGGATGGAATAGACTGTGTAGACATTACCTAATTAAAATACTATATTTGATAAAAAAAAGTTGGTAACCCTATCTGGGGCACTATTTATTTCATGCTAAGGTCTCTCAGATTTATCTTTTGTGGTTATTTGTGACTTCTTTTGCCCGCGTGTACGTTTTGTGCTGGTATTTAATGAGGTAGGAATGGCTACAGCACTCACTTGGTCTACTTAATAGCTGATCCCTTCAATGACCTCACCCTTGCTCCTAACACTCAAGTTACTGGTAAACACCATTTCCAAAGCCATTGTGAACTGAATTTGTATTTATAGGACCAGTAATTATATCTTAATTGATTTAGAGCTGTTGTTCTGAACGTAATTGAACGTAACGTATTATATTAAGTTCGTGTGTGTACGGTTGTGGCCTTGATCAAGGGCGGATCCAGGATTTTTTTCTGGGAGAGGCACAAGGGGCGGACGGGCAAATAAATCAACAATAACTGTTAGAAATAAACTTGAAGTATCAGGAGTTTCACTCATGTTCTTTTCTCTTACTTTATTCATATATTTTAACAACTCTGATAATTTGATTTGCTTCTAAGTATGTACTGTGATGGAATCTCCACAGTACGCAAAAATACCGCTAGGGAGGGGGGGGGGGGGGCATGCCTCCCCCTTAAATCCGCCTTTGGCCTTGATGTACTCTTTCAATTAGTGGTAAATTTTACATTATGTAGATAGTGATACTAGATACTGGTGGTCCGCCCCCGAACTGAGATCTCGCGGGTCTTCTATAAGAACAAATAGAAAATATTATTTGTAATCTTTGATTATCAAAATAGTCCCACGAAATGCATAACGAACTAACTTGACCTACAGTCTCATTCAAATTACAGGTAACGGGAGTTCTTGTTAATTGGTACGTTTTATTGGGGTAGAAATTGCAGTTGTTCTGGATTTCAGACTTTTACCTATATTTCTGTCACTAAAGCTACACGCATACCAAATTTCAACACTATGGGGACACTGGTGTTCAGTTTTCATTATGGCTAATAACTTAAAAACTACAATAAGGATCAAAATGTATTCATGATTACCTTTCATCAGACTTGCAAGTTGACCGGTTACTCTCATTTTGTTTTTTTTAACCCCTCATAAACCCAAATATCTCAACAACCCCCCCCCCCTCATATTTTTATCTCATTTAGTCATATCAGAATTGTGCCAGAACTACCTAACTATTATATATACCGAATTTCATGATAACTGGATCAACGCATCGAAAGTTATCCTCGAACTTACATACATAAAACGCCAATTTGCTCAAGTTGATTTGGAGATCTCGCTTCGCTCGATCAATTATATGATTTTTGTAGCAGACTATTTTGTACATTTTAGCTTAGGGTATTTAGTGTTCGCAACGTATTTGAAACGCGCAGACGACGCGCTTTTTACGAACACGCGTTTACGGCACCCGCAATTTCCTAAAAATCATAGGCGTGCCGGCTGCGCGTCTCGTCTGCGCGTTTAAGATACGCTATGTGCATAGGTTCTAAGTATTATATTATTCATTTCTGCATAACTTATATTTTCCAACTGCGCTGTGTCTATAGAAACGCAGCTAAATCATACTTGCTAATCTGATTACTCAATTATATCTTTATTCATAGTCTGATTTACCACATTTTCCTGCTTGAGACATACATACTCAAGGGATTTTCCAGAATATATATGTAGGTAAATAGTACAAATTTTTCCTTGTTTTAACGATGTAATAATCGTTATTTTACAAATTTATATTCATAAATTTACTTATGATTAAATTTGATCGATATGAATTTGTAAAGTAACGATTGACACCTTAGAAATTCCCCTCAAGGGAGATTTAGATCGTACTCACTAGTTCAAAAATGTATTGTTTTTTTCATTTTATTTATGATTATTATGTACTGATTGTCATCAAAATAAAATAAAGCCTATAATATTGAAATCATTTTCAAAAAGTGTTATACGTTCCTGAGATTACCCATTACATGCAAACTTACTCCCTTACACCCCCATAAAAAAGATTTAAAAAATCGCTGTGTTGTATATCTCATAGATAATTTTAAAATTTATTTTAATTTTATAAACCCATTTTAAATTTTTAATAACTTGTGCGAAGCCGGCGCGGCCGCGGTTCAGCTAGTCTATAATATAACTAGCTTCCGCCAGCGGCTTTGCACGCGTTGTTTGTCAACATAAAGCCTATGTTTGAATTCCTGTCATAATCTATCAACACACCAAATATAATCAAAATCGGTTCAACCGCGCAGCGACGTGATTGAGTAAAAAACAAATAAATAAACAATGATTGAGTAACAAACAAATAACAAAACAAACATGTTTATTTATTTGTTTGTTACTCAATCACGTCGCTGCGTGGCGTTTATACGTTTGGATGTTTCCAAACGTTCACATTTATAATATTAGTGTGATTATTAGTAATAGACTAACTATTTAGTGTTTGTATAATAGACTAAACCCAGCTAGCACAACTATCCCTAAACGTAAATAACGACTAAACATGTTTAAATTTGACATATTTATATGATTTGACAGCTCTCTTATACATATTTAGGCACTAAATAAGATTATGCATCGTTGCGCAAGTCACCTTGAATATTCTAAACTTCGTAGACTTTATGAGTGTGGGGTCTTTCTTAGAAAGCTTTTCCATTATTAACTCACATCTTACTAATATTTGTATTAACATTACGAGAATCGAACTTAATATAGGGTCGGAGCTCTACTTATGCCGTTGCTATGATAACACTTTTGTAAATTTGACAGCTTATAACAGGAACTACAATCATAATCGCTAAATAGTGGTATTTCTTCATAACAATTTTTCTTATAAATTAGCAGAATTTGGCTCCAGTCTACCTACCACCTTCGTCATAAAAAATACCCAATGAGAACTACTGAATCCTATACATCTGAATTAAACCAAAATATACTAGCCAGTAGGAATGTGCTATTTACGAGTCCATTTTGTTACAGTGGAAGTGATTGCCAATAAAAACTTCAGCGAGTAAATCAAACGGTTTATGAAAAGTTTTCTTGTTACCAGTGGAGTTCAAAATCAAATCAAATCATTTTTATTTCAGGAAGATTTACGAAGCTTACAATGTAGTATAAGATATAATGCTAGTACACAAGTCTGGTGGTTACATTGCTTCAGTCTCAAGCTAAGCTTAAAGACTAAGCTTGTATTTTAGGGCTCAGAGTACAAATTACAGAAGCATTAACTACAAAAATATAACTGACTTAACCAAACTACTTAACATTGATGAAATTTCTATGAGATTGATATGAAAGTATATCCTTTCAAATTAAAAAATAATTTTCCAAATCGGTTGAGAAATGATGAGGTAATAACAAACATAAAACCGAATTACGTCCCTATAAAATTTGAGGGTTACCCTCGATTTTTTTGGGATCCCCTCATCAGATCCTGACTTGGTGCCAATGGAACCACCTAAAAAGTATACCCTTTTGAACAAAAAAAGAATTTCTGGAATTAGTCCAGGCGTCTTCGAGAAATCGGGGAACATATTTACATAAAAAATATTTAATTGCGAACCTCCTCTTTTTTTTTTAAGTTGGTTAAAAATGATCATGATCACACTAATATTATAAGTGTGAAAGTTTGGATGTTTGTTTGTTAGTTACTCAATCACGTCGTAACGGCTGAACCGATTTCGATAAAATTTGGTATGTATATACTTAGATTATAACCTGGATTACCACATAGGCTACTATTTGTGGACAAAAACGCATGCGAAGCCGCTGGCGGAAGCTAGTCACACTAATATTATAAATGCGAAAGTTTGGATGTTTGTTTGTTTGTTACTCAATCACGTCGTGACGGCTGAATTGATTTCGATGAAATTTGGTATTTAAGTAGACTATAACCTGGATTACCTCATAGGCTACCTTTTATCTCCTAAATCAGTTCCCATGGGATACAAATGGGGTGTCAAGATGCAACATCGAGTTTAGCTTTACTTCTAGGTTATACATTTAGTAGTGTAACGCGTACGCAACAGTACAGCTACGTGGGCAAAAGCTAGTAATTAATAAAACGAAGTTTTATGTTTTAAGTTAATCGAGTACTGAATTATAATAATCTAGAGAATATTACGAATGTATTTTTAGACGACCTCCAGGGCGTTGCGAATAGCCGGCTGAGATTCAGGATGTTGCAGGTTCGATTCCTGCCGCGGAACAAATGTTTGGATGATCTACAGATATTTGTTCCGGTCTTATTACTTATAGGGCCAATATTTTACCTCATTGAGGGCAGCTACCATTATCCAAGCCAAGAATCGTTGACGTATTTCCATAAGTTTAAATCACGATTGCAGTTCGCCTTAACAAAGAAGTCACGCCTCGTGCATTTTAAAGCGGACATTGGCTCAGCTAAAGTTCTAACTATATCGAAGTCTCAACTATTGGAAACTCGTAAAAGAGTAAACAACTCGTAAAATGTTTACGCTGTAGCCGATAGTCTTGTAAAGCTATCGGAACTTATTGTACGGACATTCGAGACGATTCGAATAAGATTCAATAATCTAGTTGTGTGCGATGCAGCAGTTCAGCTCGATATCCAAGTTTATGCTGGGTAAAGGGTGACTTTGTGAATAGTCTATTTATGGCAACGAGTTTCAAATAAAAATCCATTTGAAATTGAGTGTGTTCTACTGACTGAAATAAATATCGTCTACTCTAAAAATGAAGGCCCCTACAAGCAAGACATTTTAAAATGAGCCTTATGGTAACATTGAATAAAGAACATTTCGCTTTGATGTTATGAAGTGGAGGGCGTTAATTTTTAGAGTAGACGGTCTACTTGGCTTTCACGTCGTAACGGCAGAACCGATTTTGATGAAATTTGAAACACAGGCGTTTTATTAACAAACCACTCGTGCAAAGCTGCGGGTGGAAGCTATTTATGTATTTTAGACAAGATTTGTTTTAGTTTCATTATATATTAGAATTAGCAGCTTGCTTATCCTCAAGGATATGTTAGTAAATATAGTGTACCTACGCATTTACTCATTTCGGATTCGAAACGCCAAGTACAGCCTTCTTCAGCTCACTTCAGCTTTCATAAAAGGCATTGAGGAACGACGTGTCTGTATGTGTGTAATTTGTCGCTAGACAAGCCAAAGTACTAAAGAAAGGACACTGAGGTATTTTGAACGAGAATACGTCACGTAGTTTTCCGAACAAATTGTTTTAAATGTTCCTTCAATAGTACCGACTCTGCTCTTTCATTAGTTTTGTACCACATTCTTTGTCGTTCAGTATAAGGATAGGTAACTTTCTATGACAAGGAGAGGCTTATTTTCTCTTTGGCTTCGTTGTTCATTACCTTTCGTCTTCAGAGCGCGGTTTTCTTTTGTACTTTTCTTATTAGAAACTGGTCTACCTCTACTTTGATATTGTAAAAGGTATCAACGCAAAAGCTGTAAAAATCATTTTTCTCTGCTTACTTTTGAGGCTGTGGGTATCACCATAGGGATTATGGTATACTTTTTTATATTCGTAGTAACAATAACAATAACAATTTCTCAATCTCGTGCTTCTGAAGTCATGTTTTATGGCAATATTGCATGGCCACATTGTTATTTAAATGTATTAATTTTTATTTTATTATTTTTGTTTTCTTGTTTGTGTATCTTTTTTCTTTTTTGTTTTTTATTTACGTTAATTTATTTACGTAATATTATCTATACAGTATTCTGTCTTCATACAAACGGCCAGAACGTGAGTCATACCTACGCTTCTCGTGTTCTGTACCCACTCGGTACCTACCCAACCAGCCGCGAATGCGCCGCAGCTTGGATAATGTTGTTGCCGCTGTGACGAACGCTGTGATTTGTTTTCAAAGCAGTAAGCGTGCAAATTGTGAATATTTGATTGAAATAAGTACAAGTAGTAACTTAATATGGCAAAGAGCACGAATAGACTATATTGTGATGTTTTTGGTTATTTTGTGTTGCGGATTTTTTATACTATTAAATTTAACAATAAAGCTTTTCGTATATGTCTCAGTCAAGGTGAAAATATTTCTGTATCAAATTTATAATGGTGGATTTTTTATTAAATCTACTAATTAAATAAAACTCACATGTATTTTTATTGAACACTTCCTTATTCATTCACAACTAATTTCATTTTTTTAAATAAAAATATACAATCACAAAACTATAAAGAAATTCAAGTAGGTAGATGAAATTAAAATAATGCAGGCGGGCAGCCCTATCGCGTGTTTACGTACCACGCGAGTTTAGGTAAATAATTCAAGGACAGGACCGAGTCACAATACTGTATAGTTATCATTACCGTGGCCCGGGTAACCCCCTCATAAGTTCATATATATTCTTTTAACGAGAAACTTATTAATATTATGATTTTTTTAACACACGTCGTATATTATTTATATGAGATCTATATTTTGGCAAACATTTTTGTTGGATACAATGTCTCTTATCTTGAGACATAAAGGGAGTTACTAATTAGAGCCGCTGTCTGTTCTTATGCCTAAGCTACCGTAATAAAAAGTTCTATGCAAAAAGTGGATATTTACCAAATGTTTGGACTTACCTCTTGACTACCTCCTTGTGTTTTATAGGTACGGATAAAATTATAGACGTAAGTTAATATTTTTTCTATTTTTATGAACTAATTTTATACCCTTTAATTTTACGTTCAATCTTAAAGGTTCCGTACCTATTTTAAAGCGGACTCAAATTAAACCACTTCTTAGATAAGGTTGTTTTGTAGCCAAAGCTATGCGCAATATAATGTATGATCCAACGTACTTGCAAGTGAAATTCGATCAATATTATATGAGTAAGCTTCATTTGAAGATATATAATAATATCACTCCCTCAAGTATACACATTTACAGAACATCCCTCCCACTCTTACTTTCTTCAAATGCGCACCTACAAACTCATTTAAAAAATTAAAAAATTTTTGTATTTTTAATAATTCTCTCTAGGTGGCTATTTACTTATAAGTAATGTCTAAAAAATAAGAATCTGTTATTGGCATTAAGCATTAGCTATAAGAGTATAAGACTTGGTTTACGTTGATATCTAGTGCTGTTGATTCTGTAATGACTGAATAAAAAAAAAAAAAAATATGGTTTCTCCAGCCATGAACGGAGAGAACGGAGTACAAATATCTTGAAAATAACACTCTCCGTAAATATACGCGACACATTTGAAACACTTATCTAGTAATCGATACAATAAACAATTTTTAACGTAAATCGGCGCCGCCTTTTCGACGATGCCGCTTAGTCAGTTTAACAGGAACCTACTTGCATGATGGATAAATATGATTTGTTTACCTATTTTATACAGGCTGTTTCATTGATATCTTTGGGCTGATATTAAATTGTTTGAAAATTACAATTTACTATTATAATGAACTTGAACAAAACCTACTAGCCCTGTGCCCATTGAATCACTCAGTGATTTGTTATATACGATAATCAATGAAAACATATGATAATAAACATATGATATACACAAAATATATGATACAATTTTGTAAGTAAGATTCGCTTTTGCATCAGGTAATAGAAAGAAAGAAAGAAAAAGAAGAAAAATAATTGGACATTTTTTTTTTTAATTGGATAGAACTTCGTTGGACTACAATCTCACCTGATGGTAAGTGATGATGTGGTCTAAAATGAAGCACGAAGATCTAGAAGAAACCTATTTACTCTTACCTTAAAGAGGCCCGGATTGTATTCTTTAGGAAAAACAGACGACGGCAAAGTGTTCCATACCTTAGCTGTACGCATCAAGAACGTAGAACCAAAACGGTGTGTGCGAATGGGTGGTATATTGACTAGGTACGGATGGTACTGAGCCGTGCGCCTGCTTGTCCTTTGATGGAAGGGAGATGGCGGGATCAGATCGTATAGTTCCTAAGCACATTCTCCAAAATGTATTCTGTAAAAGATCGATAGGCTTGCAACTTTACGGCGGTGTTCGAGACTTTGGGTCTTAGTCACCGCCATAAATTGCTCACCTATAAGCCTAAAAGCTCTACGTTCTATCGAGTCTAAGGTGACATACTCAGGTGTTTAAAGAAAACATTACTTACTAAATAATACAATATAAAGCACACAACAAAATATGAATACAAAGGTAACTAGATACAAAGAAAGGTGTACAACATATAGGCAAGAAGTAGTATAGCGTGTTGGAGTTGTATTTGAATTTGATTAACCGACCGTAGCCAAACACAAATCGGCCGATACTAATCGTCTCCGGTAAGCTTCAGGCCAGAGTGTGCTGCATGTGACATTATTACAATTAAGCGTTCATGAATACAGGCTATTCAATTAATTATGGCCTGTAAATACATTGTGCGCGTGTCCCTAAATTATAACTTTGATACAAGGCCTTGTGTAATTAAAAACGGGCTTATTTTTCAAATGGGAAATGTTCCTACTTGTTTTGATGAATAAATAAATAATGATGGGCATTTCACACTATGCTATCTAGCCCCAAACTAAGCAAAGCTTTGAGAATCAGAGAATTAACTTAATTTTATAAAAAAATACACCAAGTTAGGCATTAGGTTTAGTTTTATTTCGGGTTTATGGATTTTATCAATATAAAAAAATTCTTAGTTTTTATATCTATCACCGGAGTCAAGGACTCTCGTAAACTCCTAACTCTACTTTTCGCGCTCATTTTGTTGCGTACAAAAAGTTAATGTTATGGGTACCTATATAATTACAATGTACCTGCATTCTACAACACCTTAGTTTGGTAGATAATACTCAAACTAAGTGGCTAGGTACTTGTAATATAACATTCGATATACAGGATGTTTGATAATATACTGACGATATTCAAGTGACGATTTCTCAAAACATAAAAAAAGACTTATCGAAAAAAAAACTACTAGTTATATTATCATATAAAAAAACCGATTAAGTTTAGGTGATTAATTCGATATAAAACTTACTGCCTACTCTTGCAATCGACATCCAAAATAATCCGTTGGCCACAAAAGCGTAGATTTGAAACTAGTACTACCGTAGATCTAGGCAGGCTTGTATTTTTGATATCTCTTTCGGAAATGGCTGCGGGTTTTGGGTTAGACAAGAGATATCTCGAGACGTCACCAATACAGTATCTGTGGTTATAGAGCATTATGCAATAACACAACATATGTAAGTTTAATAAAGTGTTTATTTTAAATGCTAAAATAAGTTTCACATTTCATGGTAAGCATTTCACAAATTTATTTATTTTGCTCATCAAAATAACCCATTTCAATTTAGTGCGTATATTATCAAACACCCTATATAATATAATAATACTGGACATTTCACACTACGCTATCTAGCCCCAAACTAAACAAAGCTTGTAAATACTATGGCAACCAGATAACTGATATAATACCTACTTATATACTTATTATTTTGTAAACTACATACTTATAATAAATAGAGAATCATCCAGATCCGGAACAAATATCTGTAGATCGTTCAAACATTAGTTCCGCGGCGGTAATTTAAACCGCATCCACCTGCGTCTCAGCCGGCTATTAGCCCACTGCGCCACGGAGGCACTATAAAAGTAATCTATTCTTGAGGTCGACACAAAGCCACGGGCTCGCAGCCGATGCACTGAGGTGTGTATGGCACGCATATCTCTTCGCCGATGCAGCTGTGCTCTCCGCACACGTCCAGTGATGAATAGCACGGGAGATATGCTGTGGACAACAAGGTTTGTAGTTTAGTTATGTAGTGGTTGGTCGACTGAATGTTTTTCAAGAATGAATTACGTAAAGGAGATAGGTGAACGTGGCCCATTAATTAAAAAAAAGTGGTACTTCGGGAGTGCTGACAGAAGTGAAAACTTGAACAATTACGAGACACTTATATACAGAGGTGTCGGTAACTGTTACTGTTATCGTTCAATGGTTTTTCCCCATCTCAAAAAATGCCCAACGCGCCTAAAGAAATTTTCACTACTTATATAGGTTGTTTGATAATATACGCACAAAAATGAAAGGGGTTATTTTGATGAGCATAATAAATAAATTTGTGAAATATTTACTATAGAAATGTGAAATTTATTTTGGCATGTAAAAACAAAAACTTTCTTAAACTTATGTTGTGCTATTGCATAATACTTGCCATCTAACCACAGATACTGTATTGGTGACATCTCGAGATATCTCTTGTTGTCCTTTTCTAACCCAAAACCCGCAGCCATTTCCGAAAGAGATATCAAATCGGCCTTTATTTCTGGATGTCGATTGCAAGGGTAGGCACTTAGTTTTATATCGAATTAATCACCGAAACCTAGTCTATTTTCTTTTAAATTTGATAATATTTGGTATATATAGTAGTTTTTTTTTTCGAGAAGTCTTTTTTATGTTTTGAAAAACCGTCACTTGAATATCGTCAGTATATTACCAAAGACCCTGTATACAGAGGTAACGGTAACAGTAACAGTGTCGTGAGTTCAATGGTTTTTTCCCATCTCAAAAAAAGCCCAACGCGCCTAATGAAGCCACTTCAAAAATCTGTCACAATGGACACAATATTGTAAACATGGATTACAACAGAGTATTATACTGCGACCAAAAGTGCAACGCAGACGTACTGAGGCCAAGGTGACTGACGTGATAACTAAGAGGTATTGACAAGTGGAGCAAGACTTACCAAAAAATACCCAAAAAATGGGTCGCTTCAAAGCGATAATATTGATTTTGTCTGTAATTTGTTTTGGTGTAGAATAAAGGGATTTAATTTATTCATTCATTCAAATGGGAAAAGAAGTACCTAGAGAAAGAGAACATAAATGTTGGAAAGACGATATCGAAAATAAGGGAGGTAAACTGTGGACAAGAATTAAAAAAATTAGAGAGAAAATAAAGGAATTCGAGGAGGCCTAAGCGAAAGGGCACACAGATGACAAAAATGAATTCTCTAACCTTACATTGGTTAGATATAAAAATGTTAAATCTGAATAAACGGCTCATACTTCCTTCTGGAGGAGGCCATTACCCAAAGAGGGGTTCACATAACAATTAATAATTTATTATTTTAACTTTCAATGACAATGCAATTTTTATTCTATTAATATAAGGTGTCTGATAATATATGCAGAAAAATGATAGGAGGTTTTTTGATGAGCATAATAAATAAATTTATGAAATGTTTACCATAGAAATGTGAAATTTATTTTCGCATGTATAATTAAACTTATGTTGTGCTATTGCATAATGCTTGCCATCTAACCACAGATACTGTATTGGTGACGTCTCGAGATATCTCTTGTTATGCCTTTCTAACCCACAAAACCCGCAGCCTTTTCCGAAAGAGATATCAAATCGGCTTTTATTTTTGGATGTCGATTTCAAGAGTAGGCAGTAAGTTTTATATCGAATGAATCACCTAAATTTAGTATTATATTTAATTCTATTTTCTTTAAATTTTGATAATGTAACTAGTAGTTTTTTTGTTCGAGAAGGCTTTTTATGTTTTGAGGAACCGTCATTTTAATATCGTCAGTATAGTACCATACATCCTGTATACATTTTACATTACAATAATTTCATTTCGACCGTGGGTCGTAGGTATGTGGTTCAGACTGGCACAGGATCGGGAAGAATGGCAGAAACAAAGAGAGGCCCAGCAGTGGGTCGACACGGGCTAAGAATAAATGAATGATTTCATATAAACTAAATAACATAATATTTCACATAACACATTAACATTGTAAAGACTTGATAAAATTGACAAAACTGATTTTTTTATTGACATTATGAATGTAAAAATCACGGAATTAACAATTTATTTTTGTGTGAAATAAATGGCTATTTTATTTTATTTATTTTAATACCTCCCATCTTCCTCTTGATACAAGGATGCGATGCCAATTTCGCTACGGGCTCACTACTCGTCAGGCGAGAAACTAATGAAGAAGGTTGCTGGTTTAAGTTCCGTCCGGCTCGAAATTTTTGCGATGATTTTAAAGTCAGTAAGTGTCGACTAACACTTTAAATTAAAAATAACTACTAAACAGTGTTAAGTTTAGTTTTACGATGGTATTTGAGACGTTTCGTACCTAGTAGGCCAAACTCAATTTTTTTTTGCTTATACACGTTGAATAAAAACTCTATTTACGACTTCAACTTACTTTGCGGATGATAACAACTGTAAACAATTATTGCTTTGCTTATTAGCTTTGGAGCTTCATAAAAAAGTTTGCGATGCTGTATATCTATGGTAAACAAGCTTATATACTTCGACCGTTATAAAGAGGTTTGAAGGCTGTTTCTATTTAGATATTAATTTAGGCTAATGAAAATGTTTGGATTTTGAAGTTATACTTCTTTTGGCGCGATAGAGAAAAATGATGAGAGTGAATTTTTACGATGCGCGCGCACACCGACACCTAAATTTAACAGCATGAAGCTAGTTCTAGGTGGTATGAAAATTGATAACTATGTTCAAGTTGTATATTCTAGTATTTTTATATGTAGAACACGTGTTTCGTAAGGGTACAATTAAACAGTGTGAATAAATAAATATTATTTTGGTGTTTTTATTAAATCAATTTCATATACGACGGTGATACTAATATTTTATTATTTATTTAAATAAAATTTTTTGATTAATTTTAATATTTATCGTTAATCACTACTGCATTTTAGTTATTTTTTTTCCATACGCCAAAGAAGTATAACTTCTAACGCGTGTACATAAGTACACACACTCTTTTTATTTTATTCATGTAACAGATGAAGGAAACAATGAAAAGTAAAGTAATTTAATTAATATCGGCGTAAATATTGAGAGAGTGCCGACATTTTGTCAGGAAATTTTTTGTTATACAAGAAGTTATCATATTGAAAAAAACTGAAAATCCCGAGTGTATAATTTTTAACTTTTATAAAATGCCCTCGTCAGGGTCCATCATTTTGATACCATATTTGGCACACCGATCCCTAAAAATGTTTAAATTTGTCTTATTTGTATGATTTGATAACTCTTTTGAACAAAATCATATTTAGCCCGGCTTGCACAACGATCCCTAAACATATTTAGCAACTAAACATGTTTAAATTTGACGTTTTTGTATGGTCACAACTCCTTAATTTAATTATTTAGCCACTAAATACAGTTAACGACTTAATAATAATAATAAATATTCATGGACATTTCACACAGCGCTATACTAAGCAGAGCTTGTACTATGGGAACCAGATAACTGATACAATATTTATATACTTTTACTTATAATATACAGAAAACTTGCTTTATCTTTTTTTGTTAGTATAAGTAAGGGGTGGAACTCACTTCCAGCGTCCTCCAAACCAGTATAATCTCGGAGTCTTCAAGTCCAGAGTGAATAGGTTCTTTCTAGGCAAGCGTGCTCCATCTTCGATTACATCGTCACTTGGCATGGGGTGAGGTAGTGCCGTAGTGGTCAAGCGTTTGGCTATCATCAATGAAAAAATAAAACTACGAGCCTTACAGTACCTTTTTTTTTTAATTTTTTTATGTTATTTGTGGGGAAACAGGCTTACGGCTCACCTGATGGTAAGCGGTCACCGTCGCCTATTGACACCGGCAACAGCCGGGGTAGGTATTGTCGATGCGTTCCCTACCCTTTAGAAACCATTTAACATTTCTCTTAAAGCGTGCCATGTCGTAGCCCAACGGGAAAACCTCAGATGGTAGCTCATTCCACATCTTGCAAGTGTAGGGTAGAAAAGATCGCGCGAAGAAAGTACCTAGTCTCATATGATGTGTAACATCTGACCACCACGCGCGCTTGTGGGTCAAATCAAATAGCGCGCTTCCCCGGTTTCCTGTTACACATTTCCATCCCTTTTGCCAAAGTCACTCCCACAAACCGAGAGCAAAGATGTTACACATATTAAAACAAGCCTCTTACTCATTGGCTTCTTCCCCAATGCCTTTGTAAAGATCCAGGCCGGAAAACCAGAGTTAAGAATGATATCTGTGAAATAATTGATCAAGCGAAGCGAGATCTCCAAATCAACTTGGGCAAATGGCGTTGTATGTATGTATCTATGTATGTTTGTTTGTTTGTCCGAGGATAACTTTCGAAGTGTATAACCGATCATCGTGAAATTTGGTATATAGGTAGGACAATTTTGGTGTGACTAAATGAGCTAAATGTGGGGGTTGTTGAGATATTGGGGTTCAAGAGGGATAAAAAAATAAAATGGAAGTATCAATTCATACTCTTTTTTTTTATAAATTATAGGCTAGCGTTTGACCACTATCTCGCCTGATGGTAAGCGAGGATACAGTCTACGATGGTACACGCTTGCTTAGAAGAAACCTATTCACTCGTGACTTGAAGATCCCTAGGTTGTAGTTATCAGGAAACACAGACTCAGGTAAGGCGTTCTGCTCCTTGGCGGTGCGCATAATAAAGGTGGAAGAGTACCACTTTGTGCGTATGGGAGGCATGCACTGCAATTTCTACTCCTAAAACGTAACCAATTAACATGAACTCCCGTTACTTGTAGTTTGAATGAAACTGTAGGTCAAGTTATTTGGTTGTTTATTTCGTGGCACTATTTTTTAGTAGTCAACGATTATATACATGTCTTTGTTTTTTGGGGAGACTCGCGAGATCTCAGTTCGGGGCGAACCACTAGTTATTTTTATTTTATGTATCTCCATAATGGTCAGTACCTACGTCCAGAGAACTAAGCTTAGAATTTCCTCTCGATGTTAATAGAATGAAATAGAAAATACTTTATTGTACGCCACATGACAACAAACTTAATAACGATATAAAAATACTTCATTTTATAGCAAAGTACAATAAGCGATCTTGTCGCTTTGAGAGATCTCTTCCAGACAACCTTCGTATACTGGATTTACAGTATGTTATAGGACAGAGGCGCTTATGACGATCATCATAGGTTAATCATAAGTTGGTGATGAACCTAAAGAACTCACTGTCAACACATTCCCCGCCGATGCAGCATCCTCCACAACACTGCTCGTGGTCATTGCACTGAAACAACAACACAATTTTATAGCTTCACTAGAAATACACTGACTTGAAATAGGTTTTCAAACAACTAACATCTTTTATCATCACTAGTGGTTCGCCCCGAACGACTTCAAGAGTTTCCCTAAAACAAAAAAATACTCTTTTTAGGGGTCAAAATTACATTTATTCTGGATTAGAGACTTTTCTCTATATTTGTGTCCATAACGCTACACGAATACCAAATTTCAGAATTGCGGGGTAACTGGTGTAACCTGTGAATTTTGTGAGTTTTTATTACGGTAATAACTCAAAAACTTTAAAAATTAAAGATTAAGAGTCGAAATGTCCCAATAAATAAACCTTGCATTAGACGTCCCATTTGACCTAATAGTCTCATTTTGACTTTTCACCCCTCTTGAACCCCAATATCTCAACAACCCCCCAACATTTTTAGCTCATTTAGTCACACCACTCATTTAGTCAATTTCACGATGATCAGATCAACGCTTCGAAAGTTATTCTCGGACAAACAAACATACATACATACATACAATCCCAATTTGCCCAACTTGATTTGGAGATCTCGCTTCGAACGATCAAAAATTAATTACAGAAAACAGATAATCTAAAAACTGTACAAATGCCTTTGCGAATTGAAGAGTTTGATGATTTTTTTTTGACGACCTCCGTGGCGCAGTGGGCGAATAGCCGGCTGAGACGCAGGAGGTAGCGGGTTCGATTCCTGCCGCGAAACAAATGTTTGCATGATCTACAGACATTTGTTCCGGGTCTGGTTGTTTTTCTATATATTATAAGTATGTATTTACAAAAAAAAGTATATAAGTATTCTATCAGTTATCTGGTTCCCATAGTACAAGCTCTGCTTAGTTTGGGGCTAGATAGTGCTGTGTGAAAATGTCCAGCAATATTTATATTTATTTATTTATTTTTTCATACATGCTATCATCAGATTTGACCAAATTTATATGGGACTACCCACTTTTCTAACAAAGATTCAAATCATACGAATTGAGGACCTCCTCCTTTTTTCGAAGTCGGTTAAGAACAATAAAGCTATCTCAATATAAATATGTCAAGGAAATATGTCAATTTTTGTCAGACATATTTCCCACACTTTGGTACCAGCTAATTTGATCAGACTTTAGGTTTAGGTTTTTGGTATCTTTAGTATCTCACTCGTAGCTACCAAACTACTTGTGAATGTGGACTTAATAGAAGCTTTTATTTAACTTGCAATGTGTGTTAGGATGTTTGGGTAAAATCTTGTAATATCTTAAAAATATTGTCAAAAACGTCTCACGTAATTAATGGATGCCCCCTTATGGCTTTGGTGTCTCACGTGTATGGTTCTTAGATATAGTTGGAGCCGGTAGGTGGCGCTTTTGTCGAGATTCAGAAAATTTGATCCAAAGCCGCGGGCATTAATAAATAAATAATAAATAAATAAATAAATATTGCTGGACATTTCACACAGCGCTATCTAGCCCAAATTAAGCAGAGCTTGTACTATGGGAACCAGATAACTGATAGAATACTTAAATATATAATACTTTATATATACATTTTTTTTTGTAACATTAAACTAGTATTATATACATTTTGATCAGCTGACAGCTTTTCCGATATATCCCATTATTAGATTCTTTATTTTCATACCCTTTTTCCGCCAGTTTTGCAATCCTGCGCGTGCGCATACAACACCGACACAAGCACCAGCACTGTCCACAATCTCATTACTAACTTTTAAAACTAGCGAATATTCGAAATTGTATTTTCATGAAATTTGTCCTTTCCCGCTCATGACCGTACTAACAGTTAAATAAACGGCGCGTGCGCCGGCCCCGTAGTGACACAGTTAAATCAGCTGCATTGTGTTTCAATTACGTGTCATGGACACTAGTAGACTAATGGCTTCTATGTAATGGACGACCATTACATAAAAGCCTACCCATTTAATTTCATGTCCTATTAACGATAAAAGGATAAAAAAACCATTTGGCAAGCGAGTGAATAAATAAATAAATATTGTTGAACATTTCACACAGCACTATCTAGCCCCGAACTAAGCAGAGTTTGTACTATGAAAATAACTGATAGAATACTTATACACATTGTTTTTAAATACATACTAAATTATATAGAAAAACATCCAGACTCGGATCATGCAAACATGTAAATCATGCAAACATTTGTTCCGCGGCGGCAATCGTACCCGATACATTCTGCGTCTCAGCCGGCTATTTGCCCACTGCGCCACGGAGGAGTCATAAATAAATAAAATAAATAAATAAATATTGCTGGACATTTCACACAGCGCTATCTAGCCCCAAATTAAGCAGAGCTTGTACTATGGGAACCAGATAACTGATAGAATACTTATATACATTTTTTTTTTGTAAATACATACTTATAATATATAGAGAAACAACCAGACCTGGAACAAATATCTGTAGATCATGCAAACATTTGTTCCGCGGCGGGAATCGAACCCGCCTATTCATAGAATAGAAGAAGAATAGAATAATTCTTTATACCAGGAATACTTAAAAAAACTAATTTAAGCTAAATAAAGTACAATGAGCGGCCTTATCGCTGCAAGCGATTTCTTCCAGGAAGCCGTTGGATGGAAAGTAAATAACGAAGCAGTAATGGACAGCGGTACACAGAGTATATTTACAAACGAATTAAATAAAACATATAATAATTATATCTACATATAAAAATTATATCTAATAAAAACTGTACTTATAATCTTAATACATAAACAAATACCTAATGATAGACTAATATATACCCAAATAATAACCTAAATCTTACAAATATTCTAAAATGAGGACAATAAAATTAAAATAAATAATAAATAAATAAATAGGTAACTCAAATGACAAGAAAGCTAGGCATTACGGAAATGCTGCATTAATCTCAACTTAAAAGAGTGATGTGAAGGAGCTCGTCTAATTTCTACAGGCAAAGCATTCCACAAGCGCACTGCTTCGACTGTGAATGATTTCCCGTAGAAGGAACTAGAGTGTACGGGTGTTTTGAGGGATACGTTTTCCGATGACCTGAGAGAAAAAGTATTGGAAGAATGGAGATAAGCAAATGTCCCTTTAAGATAGCAAGGGGAGAAATGATTGAATATAATAGAATAAAGAAGAGACAGAATATGAGAATCACGGCGAAGGCAAATAGGGAGCCACTTGAGAAAGATGCGATAAGGGGAAACATGGTTATATTTGCGCAACCCAAACATAAACCTGATGAAGAAGTTCTGAAGACGCTCAAGCTCAAGCGAGCTGCTCTTCTGTCAGATCTAGGTAGCAAGCATCTGCGTAATCCAACACAGGTAGAAGAAGGGATTGTGCAAGTGCAATTTTGGTGGTAGTTGGGAGAAAGTTCCGCAGTCGTCTCAGAGAGCCTGCTGAGGCAAACAGTTTTTGAGAGGTGACTTTAAGTTGATTTCCCCAAGACAAGTTACGATCTATCGTTAACCCCAGATTTTTAAAAGTCTCACTGTATGGAATGTGCATCCCGTCAAAAATAACTTGAGGAATGACAGACCAATCCAAATGGCACATTATTCTTGAGCTGCCAACGATGATAGTTTGGTTTTTGATAGGATTGATTGTCAGTCCGTATGCCTTACTCCAATCAGTAATACGATGTAAGTTAGCGTTTGTCTCTTCCACAGCATCAGCTATATGATTAAGAGGAGCCTGAGTGTAAATCTAAATATTGTTTGCATAGAGGTGATAGGATGAAGTAAGATTTTAAGAAATTGAATTTACAAAAATAGCGAAAAGGAGAAGAGATAGCACGCCGCCCTGAGGTACACCGGCTGACGTGTTGCACCATGAGGAGAGAGACCCCTCAAGACGAACCCGCTGCCGGTGTCCGTATAAGTAACTGAAAAAACAGTCAGTCACCTCCATCAAAATGTTAAGCGAGCGGAGTGTTGCAAGGAGTATGTCGAAATTAACCGTATTGAAGGCATTACTGAAGTAAAGCAAGGTTAGCACCGTAAGTTGCCTCTTTTCCATGCCTAATCGGATGTCGTCAGTAATCTTGACAAGAGCAGTGACTGTACTATGGCCTTTACGAAAGCCAGACTGCATAGGATTAAGGAGACTATTAGATAACAGAAAGGAGTTTAACTGGTTATAGACGAGACGTTCGAGGACTTTAGAAAGGAATGGAAGAATGAATATTGGCCGATACTCGGAGAAGGATTTAGGGTTAGGTTTCTTTGGTAGAGGAATAATTTGAGCTTCCTTCCAAATTGACGGAAACTCTCCATTTAACAAGTCATATTAATTCTTAAACATTGACATTTGATTAGATTTGATAAAGACCGACGGGGGTTCAATATGTATATTTATGTCGACACAACACAATAAAAAAAAACCCAAATTTAACGACAAGATTAATTAAATAAACCACTGACTAATATTTTTTTATGCAGCACCTGATTGATCTCAACCTTCACAGTACAAACAAGAACTGAATTCAACTGGGATGACCACAACATTATCTGAAAATAGTTTTAAATCAGAATTTGCTGAGACCCTTAAAAATCAATTTCCTTACCAGTTTTTGTCTATGTTAAATTATTAAATGACATGTAATTAAAACCCAATGTTGCAACACTTGCCCATACTATTAAGACCTATGCACAAACATGTATTAGGTTTTCCAATCTATTGATACATTCATTTGTTTCAGAGAGCGAGTAACGCCTTGGATACATCGTGCGAGCTCACATGCAAGCTAACATATTGTTGCATGGAGTCTGTCATCTTTAATCTAGTAGCACTAAGATTTACCACTTGTACATATTATATATTTATTTATTTTTAGCCCTCTGTGTCCCACTGCTGGGCCAAGGCTTCCCCACATTGTTTCCAGTCACTTCTTTCCAGCGTCAAGATGGTCCAATCTGCTCGGAAGTTTGTGAGCTCGTCCCTCCATCTTTTCCTTGGTCTGCCGTCACGTCTTCGGGTTGTGTCAGGGTTCCACTCGGTGGTCAGTTTGACCCGCTGGTCATCCATCATACGGCAAACATGACCAGCCCAGTCCCACTTGAGCTTGGCGGCTTTCGTAGCCACATCAGCGATTTGTGTTCGGGAGCGCAGCTCGGTATTGCGTAATTATATATTATATATTGCGTTATTTACTTGTACATATAACCGCTAAAAATTGTCAGTGTATGCCATGTTGAAGACTCCTATTAATAAAAAAAAGTAGCACTCCGGGAGTGCCGACTGAAGTGAAAACTTGAACAATTACGAGATACTTATATACAGAGGTAACGGTAACGCCGTTACCAACACCCTGTATATAAGTATCTCGTCATATCTGTATTAGTATCGCGAGTTCAATGTTTTTTCCCCATCTCAAAAAATGCCTAACGCGTCTAAAGAAGTTTTCACTTCAAAAAGCAGACTTGAAAGCCAATTCTTTTCAGTGAATTTGCCTTCTAGTCAGCTAGCCAGGCTAGTATGAACACATTAGAAAAGTTTTTGTTTACGGTAGAATAGAGTCAAATGACATTTTCTTCTTGAAGGTGATAAAAATCCCGTTTTAATTTTCGTATGAGCGCTGTCATCTTTATGTTAGTTGATGACCTTAGTATGAGAAAAGAACGGGACGTCAATTTGGGTCATTGTCTTTTCTTTTGGTTTTGGAATACGGGGTCAAAATCTCTTTCAAGTTTCGATATGATCTTCTTGTAACTGGAACGTTTGACGCAATACTGGCCAAACTTTCTTTATACTCGGATCTCTATCATCATAACGTTTCAAATGTCAATTTGACATTGGCATAATGTGGCAACTACTAGCCACAGAAGCAATAAAATCAAAATTTTAATAGTGATAGTGAACGTTTGACGCAACTGAAAGTTGTTGCCTTTATGCCGATGACAGTAGCTGTCTACTGTCGAGTCAGCAACTCGCACCGTGTAACCAGGCTTTAGGGATCAGCTTACACTGGTCCCGTTTTTGTTACGCATGATCTGCTTTGAATACGTGCATTTAGATAATTCATTAGTTACAAATTACAATAGGGAAAGTTATTGGTGATTGAGTTATTATGACGTGCATCGGGTTTGATGTTATTGTACTACAATATAGGATGTGATGCAGACGAAGCTTCAATCTAATGGCGTTGATTTTTTGCTCTTACGGTAAAAATAAATAATAGTTAAAAAAACTAAAAACACTAGTTTTGGGTATATATATTTATTAATGTTTTTGTACACTCACCTACCTTTAAAATCATCTCTCTCTCTAGCCTCAAAGGTTTGCTGGAAGAAAAGTCTTCTTAGGGATAAGCTCGCCTTTGTACATGACCTCTATTTCTGTATTTTGAAATGTATTTTCTTGTGTGCAATAAAGGATAAAGAATAAAGAACACGCTTTCAGTGTTTTTTGAAAGTTATTTTCTACTTTTCAGTTCGGTTATTTAGCTCGTTTTAAATTATTTTAAATTATTATTTATTTTCTATTTTTTAGTTCGGCTAATTACAAAAGAGTTTTTTTTTATTGTATTATGTTATTGTCATCTGTCCTTAATAAGTGTGCAAGATTTCAATTGAATTCAACGTTTTGAAGTGGTTGAAAATCAAGTTCAAAGATTCCGTTACATACATACATACCAAGGTAATAAAAGCGTGTTAAAAGTCACATTCCATCCTCAATTTAGGGGGAAAAAAATCGATTTCTACATTGAACAAAATAAGGTACCTATAGTTCATACAGAAATAATTAGTCAAGAACGTACTGAACAGTGCACAGTGAAGGGTTCCACACACGACTATTATAAATATGGCCAATTTGAAAGTTATAATTTGGTAAACGGGCGCTTGTAACAAAAAAGTATAATGTAACACATTTATAGCCCACCTAATAATGTTTTTAAAAGATCTCTTCAACGATAAAACAAAAACGGGAATCGTGAGTAAAAAAGTATCAACCCCAAATTCTATATAGGGAAACACCCAAAAAAACAAGTTCTTTTAGTTTTCATTTCTTAATTTACTAGGCGTTGTTTAAACCTATCATCATGCTTAATTTTAGCTAGTTTACAAGTAAAACTGCTGTAACTTTCCGGAGGCCGGACAAACAGACGGACATGGCGAAACTAGAGTTCCGAGTTCAACTATGGAACCCTGATCAAGCCCTTCCAATATAACTGACTTATATATAGATGCATGTTTTCGTTGAAAAGGGTCAGATTGTTTGCGTTAGAATTGATACATATATTTAGTGGCAGTAAGGTGTCCAGATTATGCAAAGTAGGCTGTATTGCGAACCGTGTTTTGCTTACCATCTGCTTATAAATTTATTTATGGGTAAGAAATAAGAACCTATACTTAAATATGGACTGTATTTCTTGGAACTATGTTTAGTACAATATGTTTAGTTGCTTATAATTAATACAGTACTTTAACCGTTTTTGCTTGGCTATTACCGATAAGGATTGAACTATACAGGTTAAATTGTACACCTCATTAATGCATTGATATATATAATATACTAGCTGTTGCCCGCGATTTCATTTGCTTTATACTAATGTATTTACATATATGTACGTTATACTAAATGTGTACTAAACCTAGAAATATAGCTATACTCGCTGTTGCAATTTGACTTGACACCCCATTTTTATCCCAAGCGACCTGATTTATGGGATAAAAAGTAGCCTATGTGGTAAATCGGATTATAATGTACGTACATACTAAGTTTCATCGAAATCGGTTCAGCTGTTGCGACGTGATTGAGTAACAAACAAACAAATATATAAACAAACATCCAAACATTCGCGTTTATAATATTAGTGTGATTATTGGTTTGGAAAACGGACAGAGGCGTTCCTCAAAAAAGTCGTCTTTTGCTAATTCGTATTTCCTGTATTTTTAGTTCTAATTTTTTTTACTTTTTATTTAGTTCTAAAAGTACATCGGCGCTAACTGGCAACCCTCTGCATGGTTTAATGATTGAAATAACAATTGTAAAAGTTTTTTATTTTTCAAAAAATGTATTACGTCGTGCGTTTAGATAAAATCTATATTTTTATATGAAAACTTTTTGGAAATAATCCATCTATCCTTCAAGTTTGTTCAAGTTCGCCTACTCGTTTTATAGCTGCAACGACACATCACGGTTTTTAATAGGTACATTGTATGTCATGCATCTTTCTCTCCTAAAATACACGCATTCAAGAACACGCTTTACTTTCAATTATTCCAAATTTCCTAACTAACCCGAAAAAAAAGCAAATTCCTATATAAGTTTTAGTTTTAATTTAATAGTTTCCAGTCAGCGCTTCTGTCTGTATAATAAAGTGTTAGTATACCTATCTATCTTCATCTCTAATAGGTAGGTATATAAAAATCTCGTGACACGGTTTTAATAGTCGCACTCTTCCGAGAAACGGGTCGACCGATTTTAATGAATTTTTTTCTATATTTGGTAGGTATGAGAATAGGTCGTAAAGTATTTTAACCCTCCTACCCCCCCCCCCCTCCCATTTTTAAATCATGATTGTAGTGTTTTTGTATGGACAATATCCCTATAAATTAACCGTCGTTCATTGACGTGATCTCATTTACAGGACGTGTCGCGTTACTTTGACCAGAGTGTTTTATATAGTTTTTATCCCAAAAATCCCACGGGAACGGGAAATTTCAAGCGTTCGAAGCCGAAGGTCAGCTTGTAAATCTAATAATTTATATAATTCTTCTGTACGTGTGTTTGTCACCTAACTCCTCCTAAACGGCTGGACCGATTTTGATGAAATTTTGTGTGTATATTTAAATGGGTGTCTGGATGGTCTGAAAACACAATTGGACTTGATAAGTGGCGCTGTTTTCCAGATCCAGAAAATTGCGGATGAAGTTACGGGAATACAACTAGTTATTGATGTTTTTTCATTAACTGGGCCAGATTTACGACGAGCCTCAGTGCGAGTCTAAAAATCTGTCCAGCGCAGTCGTCAACTTTTATAGTCTACTGTGTAAAATCATTTTATATAGTTAAGGCCTTAAAAAGGCCAGTAAAATTTATTATAACGAGTCGAATAACTCAGATAATAAATAGGTAATCAAAAGCAACTGTCCCTTTTTGTGTACGCAAGTTACAACTTACGTCCATACTAAGCCTTCTGTACGAGTTTATTGTACTGTACCTAGGTACGATAAATAAGTAGTCACTGGGATATTTTATGCTAGAAAATGTTGATAGAATCGTATAACGTCCAAAGTATCTCAGGATCTGAAGACTAGTCCTTGCCTAGGGTTATCAGTGATGACACATGGCACAGGGAGACGTGGTACCGTACTGTGGGCTTAATTAGAAGGCTCAAGGTCACCCAACAAGCTATGGAAAAGACGAGATCGAATCATGATAAGATCCGTAGACAAAATATAGTCACCAATATAGTCACCAACATAGTCTTTGACAAGTGACAATTATTTCACATTGTGCAGATGGGTGATCAAAATGGGTCAAAACTTAGTAGTATATATAGAAAGGGCTCATCTAGGCAAGTACTACCATCATACCTATTTCTATCGCCAAGCAGTATTGCTGTGTTTCAGTTTGAAGGGAATGGGTGAAATTACAGGCATGTATAGGTCACGTCATGTAAAAAGAACGCTGGAAGAAAGTGGAGGGGGTCGGTTTGCGCATTGGTACACTCGCACTTAAAAGTACTAGGCCTATTCTATTATTTTTGAACTAGCATTTCGTTCGCGGCTTCGTATATTGGTTATTGGTAGGTATATTAAGAAATATATGGGCTAGAATATAATTAAATAGAATTAAAAACATGTTGACTGCCGGCGTTCATTTTACGTGACGCGACCTATACCTACCTAAGCCATGTTCCTAAGGTGCGTGACCTATGAGGCAATATATTGGTATATTGGTCTTTAATTAGGTATTTATTTATCTATTAGGATTATAAGTACAGTGTTATTATTATTATTTTTTATTTCTTTTCATTTGTAATTTATACTCTCTGCACCGCTGTCCATTACTGCTTCGCTTTCGTTTTAATTATTGGTAAAATTTTGTGATGTCCGAGGTCACCAATCGAAAATGCCAATTCATCTGTGTGGTCTTCACGATACAGCCTTGCCTAGTGTGAAGGCCGCTGCGTAAATTGTAATCGCAGGTTCACCTTCTGCCTCAAACTTTGTTAATTCATGTTTATTACTATAATACCAGGCATCTTAGGTTATTATAATTATTATTTATTATTATCAGCCATTCGTGTCCCACTGCTGGGCAAAGGACTCCCCCCATTCTTTCCAGACTTGGCGGTCCTGAGCTGATTGTGGCCAATCCGTTAGGAATTTATCCAGCTCGTCCCGCCATCTACGTTTCGGTCTGCCGCGTCGCCTTCTCGCTGGATCAGGACGCCACTCGGTGGCTATCCTTGCCCACAGCTCACTTGGCATGCGACAGACATGCCCAGCCCAGTTCCACTTCAGCTGAGCGGCTTTGGTGGCTACGTCAACAATTTTGGTCTTTGAGCGCAGTTCAGTGTTCAGTGTTCAGGCATCTTAGGTTAACTACAAAAATTGTCTACAGTATAATCTTATTGATAAGTTTTTGGCTGCAATTAAATATTTTTTTTTTTTTTTTTAATTTTTTTATCATCAAAGGTTGGCTGGAAGAAATTGCTTTCAGCGATAAGGCCACCCATTGTACTATATTTAGCATTAACTAGTTTTTTAAGTATTATTCTATTCAATACTATATTATAGGTAATGGTTACTGGGGCACTCGCTTTTCCATGTCGTATAGTAAAAATAAAAAAAAAATTAAATTAAATTAAATAGTCATTTATTTCAGATATCCATGATCCATCGACGGCAGAAAGCGGAAATGGCGTATCTCAAAAATTTCCGCTGTTCGATATTGAAACATCAATTGCTGTAACTAGTTAAAAATCAATGAAGCAGTAACTTTAGGACATTCCAATTAACTGTATCAAACAAATATTTTCCAAATTTCAACGTTCTATCTTTATTAATGTACGAGTTATGATTTTTTTAAATAGTTTTTTGGCTCTGGTGTACAATTAGATATTTTGAGATACGCCATTTCCGCTTTCTGCCGTCGATATGTTAATAGTATAAAAGTTCTTATAAGCTATGTTAGTAAATTAAAGTGAAAAATTACATTAAATTATAATGAAATTAAAATTAAATCAAAATTATATTAAAATTAAATTAAAATTAAATTGAAATTATATCAAAATTCAATCAAATCAAAATTAAATTTAAAAATCTGTGTTGGTTTCTATGTACATTAAATAAATAAAAAAAGATAGTTTCCGTATAAGCCAGGTGAACCTATTGTCTGTTTTGTTTTGTTTTATTTCTTTATTGTACAAACAGAAAAATGTACAAATGGAGGACTTAATGCTAAAAGCATTTTCTACCAGTCAACAAAAAACTTTACCAAACTAAACTTTTTGTCGGTGAGGTGGTTGAGGTAATTTGTTCACCTTATATCATATTTTGAAAATAAGTTTGTCAAATTGCATTTAACTAAAATTGCGTAGGTATTGGGTATAAAACAGACCTGGGTTTAACAAATAATATTTTTAGGCATTCTTTTCTTAAAATCCTTTCTTGAGTCATCGTCATCACAATAATTGGTCACTACAGAAAATAAAGAAAAAACAAACTAAAATAACATATCTCTTATCGTCCCTTCTGATTTATGATTCTACGTCCGCGATAATAATCCACAATGGGGCTTGCAGAGCCATTTATTTCCACTAAAACTAACGAAAAATAATCACCAAAAACCGATAGAATAGTCCGTATTCCATCGCAATAAGGTCTTAAGTTGGTCAAAAAGGATCGGGTTGTCATACCAAATTTAGTTCATAGCGAATTTTGAACATACAGAAAAATGTCTTGTGTAATCCTATTGTACCCATCCCATACCCACAATAAAAACGATAGTTACGGATCGACAAACGATACGAATCCTTTGGCATGTGTGTGAATAAAATGAAATACACATACGTCAAACTTAAACAGGTTTAGTTGCTAAATACGTTTAGGTATCGTTGGGAAAGCCATCAATGTAATAAATATAGTATGACTGATTTATACAGTTGGTGGCAAGTAACATACGAGTAACTAGCTGGACGAAGACCGCAACACCTGTAATGCTTTAATGAATGTTAAAGTTGCCTGGTTTCTGAATCTGTTTCATTGTAAAAACATTACCAGAATTACTGCGAGGATCTTTGACCCTGCATTTTCACCATAGCTGAGAAACTTTTCAACACCAGCACTTGTGTTACGTAACATTAGATGCGAGATTTACTGCTTGCTTGGAAATCAGTATACCAACTGGTTGTATTCGCCTTATCAATAACATAAATATAGTTAATGTACACATTATTTTTCTAAATGGCCCAATATTGCAGTATTTTGCACATTTCCGCAATTATGTTTCCTGTAGTCGACTCCACTGTGTAAATTTCCAAGCACGGTGTAAAAATGGCTATAAAAATGCTGCGTGCCTCTGAGTTCAGAATTTATTGGTAGCCAATTCAGTTTCGTAAAATTTACAGGTTCGGAAATGGCGGGTGCAAACAGGTACTTACTGTGCTGGAGAAGAGCCAAATGGTTCATGGTCTAGAAAAATAAGTTGGGATGAATTTATTTGTATTAGGAACATATAACTGTAAACAACTTGTATGACTTAAGAAGACTCTCATAGCTTAAGCAAGGTATTTAACAGATGAAGGATCTAACAATATAAACAACTTTGACAATGTAATAAAATTATTGTAAGAGTAATAAAAATGTACAGAACTGCTTTTTTTCACGCTCTCAATAACTAGTGGTTCGCCCCGAACTGAGATCTCGCGAGTCTCCCATAAAAACAAAAATATATTAATCGTAATTATTGACTATTAAAATAGTGCCACGAAATAAATAACCAACTTACATGACCTACAGTTTCATTCAAATTATAGGCAACGGGAGTTCATGTTAATTGGTTACCCTTTTTTGGGGTACAAAATACAGTTATTCTGGATTTCAGACTTTTGCCTATATTTGTGTAACTAAAGCTATACGCATACTAAATTTCAGCATTGTGGGATCACTGGAGTATCCTGTGAATTTTGTCAAAGTTTTGTTTTTATTATGGCTAATAACTCAAAAACTACAAGGATTAAACTTAAAATAAAAATAGGGTTGAAATGTAATAAAGACCTTTTATTTGACGTCCCACTTGACCTTATAGTCTTATTTTCATTTTTTTTACCCGTCTTAAATCCCAATATCTCAACAACCCACCCACATTTTTAACTCATTTAGCCACACCAAAATTGTACCATCACTACCTACTTATGTATCAAATTTCATGATGATCGGATCAACGATTCGAAAGTTATCCTCAGACAAACAAACATACATACATACATACTTACATACATACATACATACATACATACTTACAAGACTTACTTACTTTTAGATAAAATCTATATGTTAATAAACAAATTTTTTTTTTCATACTTATATACATACAACGCCGATTTGCCCAAGTTGATTTGGAAATCTCGCCTCGCTCGATCAATAACGATAATAATAATTAATCATTTAATTCAGGCAATAATAAAATAGTTACAGGATAGTAATTAACTTATTCTACAGCCCATACAGTTCCAATGATTGGTTTCATATAGAAAGTTGTTCATGTTACGCTTCTCATATCATCACTGAGGTATTTTAGAGAAAATCTTTTTACATTGTATAATTATTCACACACCTGCTCCTCAAACTGTTCTCATTTAAATTAAATTTAAATTATTCCAAATCCCTAATGAAAACAAAACTTTGAATGCCCCAAGATCTAACCTTTGTTGACAGTGGGCAATCCTGCACTAAATCTATTGGTTTGGGATCCACTAGTACGTGTAAACTTTATCACTTTAAGGGTACTTCAAAGGGGTGTTTGTTAAGAAACAACTTCACCAGATGGTATATAACTTTAAAAACTGGGGGATTTACTGTTTATAAACTAGACAAACTAGACCTTTGCCCAGCATTGGGACAGTATAGGTTATTAAAAAAAAGTGGCACTCCGGGAGTGCCGGCAGAAGTGAAAACTTGAATATAAACAGACAACACTACAGATACTTATATAAAGACGTGTCAGTAACAATCAGTGTCAGTAGTCAGTGACTGGTGTCGGTAACAGTGTCGCGAGTTCAATGGTTTTTCCCATCTCAAAAAATGCTTAACGCGCCTAAAGAAGTTTTCCCTTCAAAAAAAACTAGACAACTCTTGTAGTGCGGCTTGCAAAGTCGTTTATAACAGAATCTATAGTGCAAAAATTTTCTATCAACAAGTTTATAGATTTTGCCGCATTTAAACGTAATTTTTCGATTGATAACTTCCGTCCTTACAGTACAGTCACTACTTAAATGTCTGCTTGTGTTATTTTTAACAGAGCGAGCACTCTTGGTAGAGCTTTTGCGAACGGGTTCGAGGAAGTGGGCACCACCGCCTTATCTTTATCTACCGCCAAATAGCAGTACTTGTGCTGCTATATTTCGGTTAGATGGTAATGATATGTTCTTGTAATTACTGGCACATAGGCATAACAGCCACGTCCTACATTAACGCAACGTATCCACATAGACACCAAGACAACATAATATCTTGTTTTGAATTATGTATACAGAAAACAGAGTTGCAGATATAATGCCGCATTTATAAGTAAAAGATAAAATATAAAAAAAATAAAAGAAGCAAGAGCAACCATGACAGATCCAACACAATACAGATCCAACACAATACAGATTGAAAATAGGAAAGTAACAGTGATGACAACGAATCTATTTATACAATTTTCGACTTACTAGGGCCCAAAACACAAGATCGTAATTTTGCTGGACAGTTAAAATGAATATCCTGATATATCTTCAGAAAGCTTTTATATGGGTTAAAACCTCCAAAACCAGGGTTGGCTTCATCATTATAATAAAATTATCATCAGATATAAAATATGCTTCCCTTAGCTAATTTCAATCAGGCTCTTTATTATGCTTCACGTTTCCATCGCTGACTAGCTATTGCCTATATCAGCGGAAAGCTGCGCAAAGATCTATCGTAAGCTTAAGCCGGGTTCCAAGGATCGTGTAAAGCCTTGTACGCACTAGGAGACATATCTAGAGACATGTATCGCAACTTACTTCATGCCATGTACGATTTGTTTCTTAACCATGTATCTTCTAAGACAACCTTCCACATCACCGTCGTGATGTCTCAAGAACGCGTGCGTTCGTACAAGCACTAGCCTTGTCTCCAAACACGTCCATATGCAAGACAAGTCTCGCGACACTGCCTCTGGCCTGATGTCTTGGCAAAAACTGACAGCCGACGGATACGGAGAAACATAACTTGAATGTCAATTTTGGTCTCAAAATTTGCATTATGAGACTAAGAGACCGTATCTCGATACAATGTCTCGAGACAAATATATCCTAGGGCTTACGGTGCCATTGCTAGGTCATATGAACTTTATCTATGTTAAGTGTATAGGTACTTGCAAATAAATTCATAATTGTAGTTTTAGTAACTTTGACAAAGTGAATCAAACTGTGTGGTCGGGATTATGTGGTTATGACCTTTGGGTGTTATTAATTTATTTATTTTATAACTGTGTAGGCGAGCTCTTTGTAAGGAAACTCAGTGAACCCAATGAGGCTTGCGGTTGGAGATAGACCCCCTTCACCCTTTTATTTGAGCCAGTAATGGGTTTTATACAGTGAATATTGAAATATTCCATAATAGCGTTTTATTTAATTTATCACCAGACTTTTATTATAAAGGTGCAAAGTGAAATTGACAATATAAATCTCTTTTTGGCAGGTTGCTGAATTGATTAAAAGACTTTATTAGTTTGATATTTTGAAATCACGTTTTCGATTTCTTTTATCGCAGGATCAGGTTTCAAATTGCTTGTAAAATTGTAGACTCTCTTTGAAATTATATATTTAAAGAAACACTTATTTTATTACAATATTTTTCACCATATGGTTTCAGTATTTATATTAGTACTACCGTACTACCTACTTTATGGTCGTGATCGGTGCCCTAGAAAACCATCGACTCAGAAAATCCAGGGCGGGATCGTCAATTTAAATTGATGTTTTTTAAAAACAACATTTGGTCAATGTGTGTTAGTAAAAACTTACCGATGGTGGTATTGGATGAGTTTTCCCACCAGAAGACATCGTATTTATGATGCTGTTGCTGCTAGCACGAAGGCTGTTCTGCTATGAGGTTGTTTTCTTACGTTTCGTATTCTTATTATTTTCATATTTTTATTAAAAAAACTATTATTTTAATCAAATCTTTGAAATGATGAACATGTTTTTATTTCATTCTTTAAATCCATATTGTTACGCCCAAGGCTGTTACAGAATAGGTAATAGTCGTCTTCTCGAAGTTATATCTACTGTGTCACAGAATAGGTAATAATTGGTCTGGAATATACCTACGTGCTACGGTTTTACCTACAGTTGAACAGAATAAGAAATAGTAGTTCGGTCGAAATACCTACACTTTCCTGGAACGATCGAGAACGTTCCAGTGTTATGAACTGTGCGCGGTATAAATAGGCCAGAGAGACGGCCGGAGCAGTCAGTTTGGTTTTGGCGATACGTGCGAATATTTCGGTGACTTTTAGTGGTTTATTGTGCCACAGTGGTGTAAATTAGTGTGCTGTGATTACTTGTGATTAAGATCGTATATTTATCATTATAGTGTTGAATAAAAATATTATTTTGGTTAGATTGATTTTCATTATTTTATCCCGAACCCTCAGCTCGTAACAATATGTTTGAAGACGTTACCAATAAGTGCTGCTATATATATTCATTTGACTACATTTCAATTTGCCGGTCGGTTAGTTGAAGCTTACCATATTATTTTCAATTGAATAGACAAAGCTTTCAAACAACAATGAAATACAAAAAGCCTGTAGCTAAAATGAAAACCAACAAGGTACCAGTTCAACGAATTTTAGCCTATTTCAACAAGTTCAAATATTCGACTGTTTTTAAAACTTATGAATTATTTTTATTTAACTTTCGACGGAGGTTTTTATGTTTAAAGCCTTTGTCTGCGTGATATTTTGGATTTCGAACAGATTAACATTTTAATGTTAGTATTATTTTTTGGACGTGGACATTCACTTGAGGATTTGTCAACCAATAAAACACTTATATACCAAATAAATATTATTTTATTTGAATAAAAAAGCGCTAAACAAGCAATGGCAAGAGCTTCGAATTTTTCAGCCATGCTGTATATTATTCTGAAAAATTCGATGAAAAAAAAATGAAAATAGTTTTAAGTAAATTTTATATTTAGCTCATCAATTTTTTGATACTAAAATTAAAAGTATGGCAAGCTTGACTGTATGTATTAACAATGATCTAATATGTATATCGAAATACTCAAAAACTCGTTACGAAAAGCGGGGTGTTTAAAAATAGGTTTATCCAGAAATTCAAAACGAAGTAATCAGACAGAACCAACGCCCGTCGGCTGTGGGGCGACAATCTGCGCGCTGTAGCAGAGTCTGGATGATCACAGACGAGAATTGGGCTCAATGTTGCATCTTGAAAGAAATCTAAATCCAGCAGTGGACATTCTACAGCAATAAATACTTACCATTACTACATAGATTTGACGACCTCCGTGGTGCAGTGGGCGAATAGCCGGCTGAGACGCAGGAGGTAGTGGGTTCGATTCCCGCCGCGGAACAAAATGTTTGCATGATTTACAGATATTTGTTCCGGATCTGGTTGTTTTTCTATATATTATAAGTATGTATTTACAAAAAAAAATGTATATAAGTACATATTATATCAGTTATTTGGTTCCCATAGTACAAGCTCTGCTTAGTTTCGGGCTAGATAGCGCTGTGTGAAATGTCCAGCAATATTTATTTATTTATTTATTTATAGATTAATGAAGATGTTGATTTTCCTGGATAATCTGATTTTACCTTTCTTTTTCTGATGGCTTTTTTGAGAATTTTAGGTAATTGTTAAAGCAGACGGCTAAAATTGCCATACGCCTAGTTTTAGTATCGAAAAATCGATGAGCAAATTTTTTTTTCATATCTTCCGATGTTAAATTCTTGACAAAATTATATTCTAAAACCTGTTTCATATTCCCAACAATCCCAAAAATAGAGCAGGTGTATTCTTAAAATAGCTTTCCACCACCAGATGACAGCTTAGACCCTAATTAACCGCATTAGGGTCTAAAAGCTACGATAAGCCCCTATATCTTATGACACTGGAAACCCCCGATAGTGGTAATCCAGTTTAGATAGCAATAGTTAGAATGAATCTGATGTTTATTAAGACCGGATAGGGAATTAATATAATATTATATAATTTGTGTCATAATAGATAATGTTGTATCTGAACCTTTTATTGGCGAGGATGGTGTTGTTATTTAATTTATTTAAAGGAGTAAACACCTTTTATTGAATGAGCGAAGCGAGACCTCCGGGGATAATTTTCGAAGCGTGTTGATCCGATCATCGTGAAATTTAATAGATAGGTAGATAGTGATGGCACAATTCTGGTGTGACTAAATGAGCTAAAAATGTGTGGGGAGGGGGGGAGGGGGGGGGGGGAAGGGTTGTTTAGATATTGTTGTTCGGTACTATCCGGTCAAGTGGCACGTCTAATGAAAGGTCTTCAGTACATTTCAACCTCGTTTCTATTTTTAGTTCAAACCATATGGTTTTTAAGTTATTAGCAATAATAAAAACTGCATTTTGACGAAATTCACAGGGACACCAGTGACCGCGCAGTGCTGAAATTTGGTATGCATGTAGCTTAAGTGACACAGATGTAGGCAAAAGTCTGAAATCCAGAATAACTGCAATTTGTTACCAAAAAGAAGTTACCAATTAACATGAACTCCCGTTAGCTGTATTGTGAATGAAACTGTAACTCAAGTAAGTTAGTTATTCATTTCGTGACACTGTTTTGATAGTCAAAGGATGGATATGGAAGTTTTGCGAGATCTCAGTTCAGGGCGAACCAATTGTTATTAAAAAGAATAACATTTGACCTACCCTAAATTATTATTATACTTTAATTACTTTTACAAATGGTTATTGTTTAAAAGAGAGTTCTTTAGAGAGAGCCCATATGTCCCGTTGGTGTTAAAATTCCATAATTACTGAACTTAAAATAATTCCTCAATAAGGCTCCATAAGGCTCCATAAGGCTCGCGGCGTGACGCTTGATGCTCGTGTAGTGAATGGTGGTCTAACCTCACATACTTATAAAAGTCTGTGTCCTACTGTTTTACGTCAGTGCCATATCATTGATGTGCACCCGGCCTGAAGTAAGTCCCATAATAACCAGAGTAATATTAGCATAGCCTCATTACTTAAGCTCCTCCACTGCTCTCCTGGGCGCCGGAAGCACGTTAGTGGGATTTTGTAGCTATATTATGGTGACTATGGTTTCAGCTTCTTAAACTTGTGTTAAACTATATTCACCAAGGCTAGAGGTACACCGGTCTTCCACGCACCTAACAGGCACCTAACCTAGTAGAAGGCCAGTCATGACATTTGATTATTTTCAAAGCGCAACCTTCCTAGGACTATCCACTAGGACTTTGCACTGGAAAGATCAGCGTAGGACAGCCTCCCTCTAGATAGAAAGACGCCCTGTTAAGGATTGCTGGGACCCATTGGGTGCAGGCCCCACAAGATCGGTCGCTCTGGAAATCTATGGGGAGGACTATTTTCAGCAGTGGACGTATTGCGGCTGATATGATAATGATGATGATGAACTTCGATAGGTCAGTCGATGAGTCCAACAGGACAGGCAGCGTTCGGAAAACCTTGTACGGCTTCTCGACCAAAATAATTAAAAATGACTGATGAAAGCCAGATACGAGCACATAATTAAATTATTGTCATTAATAATAGAAAATTTGCATTGAAAATTTTTCAAAAAGTGGACCCCTTAATGTTCTTTGTTATAATCTTTTTTCCAATAATTCCAATAGAATCATTATGCTAATTCTTAAAGAAACAAGACTTATATTTAACTTCCAAATAAGGAATTTCATTATGTTAAAAGGCTTTCCTAAAGTAGGGATGAGAAAACATCGCAGTCCCTATTAGAACCCTTTTCATCGGTTGGTAAATATTTGTTAAACATGTTTGTTTCCCTGGGAGCTAAGCATGAAATTTAATGTAAACCAAGAACATATTCCACCTACTTGCTAAGTCTGCATAAGTTGATTTGTAATAAGGTATAATGAGTGTGAATTGAAAGAGTGAATGTATCTCCTAGATCTTTGTTTTTCATCTTAGACCGCATTATCGCATACCACCAAACCTATCATTGATCGAGCGAAGCGAGACCTCTAAATCAACTTGGGCAAATGACGCTGTATGTATGTATGTATGTATGTTTGTTTGTTTGTCCGAGGATAACTTTCGAAGCGTTTATACGATCATCGTGAAATTTGGTATATAATATAATGATGGCACAATTTTGGTGTGACTAAATGAACTAAAAATGTGGCGGGGTTGTTGAGATATTGAGTTTCAAGAGGGGTAAATAAACCAAAAAAATGGGACTATCCCGTCAAATGGCACGTTTAATAAACGGTCTTTGTGAGTACATTTCGACTCCGTTTTTATTTTTAGTAGTTTTTAAGTTATTTACTATGATAAAAACGGAACTTTGACAAAATTCACAGAGCTTTAGTGACATAAATATAGGGTAAAGTCTGAAGTTCAGAATAACTGCAATTTCTACACCAAAAATGAGTAACCAATTAACATGAACTCCCGTGACTTCCTGTATTCCTTTAACGTATTTACTTAACGTACTAAACATGTTTAAATTTTACGTATTTGTATGATTTGACAACTCCTTAAATCATATTTAGCCACGTTTAGGCGTCGTTGCGCGGTCGCCCTAAGAGTATTTTTAGTTGTGTTTTGTTGTTGCTAAAAAAGTAGAAGAAAAAAATATATTGTTTTACCTCTCAGCTCAAAACAGTGATATATTATATAAGATACATTATGAGGATACCAGAAACAAAAAAAATCTTAGGGGTTAGCATTCTAACAAGCGGCGATGGGTGTGCCTATCACGTGATTCTTCTATGCAAAAAGGGGGCCTGACATAACAAACGTAATATTTGGACTTTCCCATGACTAACTCTTTGAAGGATATCTTCACGGCTTTGCGTACTGAGTAAGAGACCTGAGTATTTATTTCATCATAATAATGATGATAAAAAACCTTTGAAAGCGTTGTGCAGATTTGTTGTGGTCGGTGTGAAATTTCACTTTTTGTAGACTAAGCCCAAAAAACCCACACAATTATCTGAGTAAGCGGTGATTCGAGTGCCTGTGGTTTACAATACAATACAATAATTTATTCATAACTCCATAGTTACACGTCATTAATATTATTACTATAAATCACAATAAAGGGGGCGTTCTAGTATTACGTAACGCAATTTGGGGGGGAGGGTCTTGTAAGATGTGTTACAGGAAGGGAGGGGGGTTCGAACAACGCGTTACGTAACATGTTTTTTTTATTTAAATAAAAAACTAGGGAATTAATATCTCCCAAGTTAACAAGTCTTTTCGTTTATGGTTTACGGGGAATCTGTCGATTGTATTGTGCGTCATTTTTATTTTGTTCTCCCAAGTTGTAACATAATTGTGAGTTTTAGGTAAAAATGGTCACTTGGGTGTTACGTAACGTAGGAAGGGGGAGGGAGGGTCAAAAATCTTCTAAAATTGCGTTTCGTAATACTTAAACGCGCCCAAAGAATATAATTTTATTATAATAAAATTTAGTTTAGTTCTATTATTTATATACATATTAGTCTTGATATAGGCACCTATTGAAAACCGTCAGTATGAAGGTACTGGGAAAGCCGCTGTCTAACCACCGGGCCAGATAGGGCTGGTCCTACTGGGGTAAAAAAAGTCAATATAAAGTATATTAGGTCAAATGGAACGTCTAATGAAAGTTCTTTATTATTAAATTCTGACCCCGTTTATATTCTTAGTTTAGTCCTTAAAGTTTTTGAGTTATTAGCCATGATAAAAATATAGCTTTGAGGAAATTCACAGGATGCACCAGTGACCACACAGTGCTGAAATTTGGTATACGAGTTGCTTTAGTGACAGAAATATTGGTAAAAGTCTAAAATCCAGAATAACTGCAATCCCTAAAACCCCTAAAAATAACCAATTAACATGAACTCCCTTTACTTGTAATTTGAATGAAACTGTAGGTCAAGTTAGTTGGTGGTACTTTTCGTGGCACTATTTTATTAGTCAAAGATTAAGGCCGGCTTGAAAAACGATCCCTAAACATGTTTAAATTAAACGTATTTGTATGGTTTGACAACTTCTTAAATCATATTTAGGCATTAAATACGTTTAGGCATCGTTGCGCAATTCGCCCAACGAATATTTTATTTTTATTTTTTGGGAGACTCACGAGATCTCAGAGAACCACTAGTACCATAGCGACTAATGGCCGAGTCCTGTTAACATCGGCCGATAACGACTTGTCTACGAGATCGAATCAGTAATGAATACGTAATATATGTATACAAACTAAGGTCACTAACATAGCCACGAGGATTAGCAAATCCTCGTGGCTATTTTAGTGACCTTAGATGAGCTGAAGTGGCAGTGGGCGGGGCACGTATCTCGAAGAACTGACGGCCGTTAGAACAGGAAGGTTCTTGAGTGGAGGTTCTTGAGAAGATCGAGTTTCGACCGGTTTTCAGTTTCAAAACCGGTTTTCAGAAATGATCAATATTTTTTGATTGTCTGGTTTTTTTCGATATTGCATGCCCTAATTGCTAGGTATCTAATAAAGTATCTTCATACTGTCGATAGTTGGTTTGATTGACCTATTTTACAGAAAATTCGCAAGACGTTAGAACTGGTGATCAGGCTAAGCGCTTTCGTTTGGACTACCGTTTCGATAACTATTTGTCTAAGCAGCTAAGCATGCCCCTCGTCTCGCAAACGAACATCCAATAAGCAGTCTATTTGTCTCAAGTAAACTGACTTACGACTTAACGTGACTGAATTGTAAAATATGTCTACTTGCCCTGAAAGTTACAGCTAACTTGAAGTTTTGGATCTTTGAAATGCTAGTTCGGCTAGATTTATCTTTGAAATAAATAAATACATTTGTATTTGAAATAATCTGTATGCCTCAAGTTGATGGACGCAGGGCAGTGCATTGTAAATAAATTGAAGTTTTTATTATAATATGTCTTTTAGTATAAGGTGTTTATATTTATGGGCCGTAGAATAAGTTATTTACTATATACATGCTTTGCGTTAATTAAAATACAAATTACAAAATATCGTATTTTGTATGTATTGTATTTAAAATACGAAATATTTTTAAGTCGTGTAGATATATTAAATATAAAACAAAAAATACAGTATTTTAACTATTTTTATTTAAAATACATAATACAGTCAGGTGTTAGGTAGGTAATTGACAATTTGATGTACAGTACAAATGCAGTGTTGCCAACTTTAAAGATTGATATATTTAGCGGTCACTATTTTGCTTACAAACAGTTATGAAAAATATCGAGCGCTATTTCCTGTAGAACGCACTATTAATTAATAATATTGCTAAATGTAAATATATATATTATGTTCAGATTTATTTTGAAGCCGTAAGTATTTAAAATACTAACTACAAAATACCTCTGCGTCAGGTATTTGAAATAAATACAAACTACATTTTTACGAAGTAATTGAACTACAAATACAAAATACGTATTTGGATTTTAATTACGTATTATAATTACAAGTAATTCAAAAATAGCCCACGACTGCCTTTAACTATTTTATTGTTGCCAGAATTTAATGATTTATTATTATTGTACGGCATGTTTCTAAGGCGTGACCTACTAGGCAATACTTTGTTATAGGGAGTCCATGGTTATAGGCGATGGTTACCACTTAAAATCAGGTGAGCCAAATACTTGTTCCATCTCCAGGTCATAAAAAAATGTTGTTCGGACACTCGCTGTGAGTATGATGAGACATGTCACACACACATCAATGTTTTTTGCATTAACCCAATGAGGAAAAATGTGTTCCGCATAATGCTGAGCCTACCCCTTATTCAGCAAAGATCTTGGTTAAAAAACTATTCGAACTCATACTCATTTATTCAAACCGTAGATACACAGTAGGATACTTGGTTTCGTCAATAGTACTTAATTAATTAAATGTCTTTATCTAAGAACCTAGTTCATTACCCCATAATTTTGGAAGTGCCAGAAACAGACAAGCATTTCGTTTACATTTCATTTACATTTATGCATCTAAATACTGATTAATAAGTATGTATGTAGGTACGTAAGATTATAGCTAGTAGAGGGGCATTGTCAAAGAATTGATTACAATACAATACATAATTTGAATTCTAAATTGCTGTGTATGTCAGTAAGAAAAAATAATTATAAATATTGAATTGCATTACATAGCCATTGATTATATTTTATGGAATGTCAAGATATGCATTTAAAAACGTCAAATCGTAGCTGCTTTAAGGCTGCCTGTCCATTGACGCGGAGATAGGCGGCGGAGCGGAGAAACGAGGAAATATTAACCAATAGGATTGCATGAATAGAATTTCAGCCAGGCAGACAGGCAGCCTAAAGGGGCATTGTCATCTTACCTAAATAATGCATAACAGAAAAAACACTTAATATGTACTAATATCACACAAACAACAATTCAAAATAAATAATACGTACCTGTTATCAATTAATTTCCTGTGAAATGAAGTCATCCTTGAGAGCTTCTGTCATGCTATAGTAGCTTTTCTTAATTAATATTAATTTTATTTTGTTCGTTTTTTATTTTGTATGTATTTTGTTTTTTTATATGTTTGTTGTTGTCTATTTGACGCAAATCTTTATCTAATTTATTAAATAGTTTGACTCCATTACAAAGAAAACTCTTCGAAAGTTTAGTTATCCTAATAGTTGGGTGTCGAATTTTGCCATCGTGTCTTGTTTGGTAGAAATGGGTAGAATCCAAAGTTAGAAAATTTTGTATATTTTTTTTAATATACAAGATGCACTGGTAAGCATAAGTACTAGTCAGCGTCATTACCCCTAGTTGAGAAAATGCATTTCGGCATGTCTTGAGAACTTCTACGAGTATATTCCGTGCAATTTATAATATCGGCTTCAGAAAGTCATTACGCCATAAGTTTAAAGAAATAAATAGACATTCCCTTGTCAAAACATCTATGAAAATCCCAAAAATATTATTTTTGTTTAAAAAAAACAGCGATGCTCATAATTTAAATACTAGAAATAAAAATAAACTTGCTGTTGCCACTCGTAAACTCCATAAAGTTATTAAACCAATTAAACAAAATCGGATACGTATCGGATTATTCAGATAATCCGATGTTGGATTTAAATTTAAATTGCTTCAATTAAATTTAAACAGCTTGGGATTTAAATTGCTTCCACTTGGACAAAAATGTTAGAATTTAGACGTTATTTATTTTCTTTAATGTTATTTGTATTGGCTCTTGCCTTTCTTACCTGGCTTGGTCGCGGAGGAACAGGCAGTAAAATTTACGTCTCAAAGTGATCCTTGTGATTTTAATGATTAATTTTTTTTTGAAAATGTTGCTTTTGAAGTCGGTTAACAAGAATAAGCTGTATAGACACAGTTAATTAAGTAGAAGCATGTTACTTTGCTATTAGCTACTTGGTGATCTATAACATCCATTCGGGAAACCAGTCGACATAAATTACTCCAGGCTTGAAGATAGATTAAGAGATCTTACCAAGCAAAAAGGAATTTTCGGTTTAACCCAAAAATGCTATGTTGTTTTCTGAAGTGCGTAGTGTACATATCTTCTAGTATAAACCTTACCACATAAAGACAAACACCCGTTGAACACCTGCTTAAAAATACTTACTTAATAAATCAGAGAATTTTTTTAAACAGGTGTTCAATGGGTATTTAAACTTTTGGTGGTAAGGCTCTAAGGGGTTTCCAAGCAAAAGTATGAGGGTTTCTAGTTCGACTACGGATCCCTAAAATAAGAGTACCGTCACATCATCCTCATTATATTAGCTATAAGACCATGGATTTCCAGAGCGACTGATCTTGCGCGGCCTGCACCCAATAGTTCCCAGAACAGACTATCGAAAAATTACGAAGTTTAATAATGTTGACAGTTGAAATTGGAAATTATCGCCTGGTTTAGCTCCATAATCAGTTTTCCGCTCACATCGCGCACATAACAGTTGATTCTCTAGTCACGCGTTCCATTTGATATTGACAAGGGTTTCATCCAAGGCTTTATATTTGTTGACCTTTTTGAAGATACTTGAATTAAGTTGGTTTGGCTTAAAGATTTTAATTAAAAAAAATACTATTAATAAAAAAAATCTTAGTTCCCTTGACCATTTTACTTTTATTTTATTATCAGCTTTTATTCACATAGCAGGCATGCTCGTTTGCCACCTTAATAAGAGTATAATATAATCTTTACATAGTATAAAATGAAGTCGCTTCCGCTGTCTATTACCTTAGATCTAAACTAATCTTAATCTACTCAACGGAATTTAATGCAGTTTTCAGCAATAAATGGAGTGATTCAAGAGGAAGGTAAATATGTATAACTAGTTTCCGACAAAGGCTTCGCACGCGTTGTTTGTCAACAAAAAGTAGCCTACGTGTTAATCCAGGTTATAATTTACGTACATACCGATTTGAAAGTAACTCTGTCTCTCTGTCTGTTTGTTACCTTTTCACGACTTAACGGCTCGACCGATTTCGATGGAATTTGGTGCCTAGATAGATTATAAATGGACTTGAGCCATAGGATACACTTTACGCGACTGCACAGAAGTAGGGTAATGTTTTATTGACAAACCACGCGTACTGTTATATATAACTAATGCACCCTTTACTACTTAATAGACACCCTCCTTTTGCAGACTCAGCACTCCCCACTCACAGCCCATAATCCCTTCCATTCAACCATGAGTCTCATTCCAATATCCAACTTAGGCGGTTGTCTCATCCAACAAATAAACATTCTTTTTTAAAAACCTAAATCCGTCGAGGCTCATAACATTTGGTGGCAGCGTAAAGGGATTCAGTAAAGAGTCCCCGGTACATCTCAAAGTTTCCAAAATCAAATCTCGACGCGTGTGTGTGTGTGTTCGAGTGTAAGTGCCAACTCCATTGTGTGAACCTTCATTACCACACCGAGTCTGGCCCGGCCCAAGATATTCCAGCGTTTGTGACAAGTTCCTGAAAGGCCCACTGCTGCGTATCACCCGTACTGCAGCCGGTCTTTATCGAGAACAGCTGTTTGCCCACTGTCGCGCACGATTTCGTGCTGCGACCGGTAAACGAGCTACCTAGCAACGCAACGGAGCGAGGCTTATCTTCACGCAGACATTTCGCCGAGAGCAGCGCAAATCCCAAGAATGATCGTCCTTATCGCGCTATCCGCATTCCAGTGAGTAACTTGGTCATTGCTATCGTCCGATTGTAACCACATTGTAATTATTCTTATCGTATGTTTTATTAGATCATCCTATAAGTTAGTTAGAGTTCAAGCCAGGGTCCTATTACGTAGTATAATAATTTGTGAATCTCGTTTTCGTGTTTGTTAATTTAATTATACAAAATGGCTGAAAGACCAAACAGCCCTAAGCCCGAAGTCGTTTTGACTGACGTAGAGGAGGAAGGCCAAGATCAGTGTTTACCCCCTCCTGGACTTTCTACCAGGTCCCAAACAAAGAGGAAAGCGGCAGTAGTAAAATCAATTGAAGTCGAATTATCAACATTATTGAAATTCATTAAGCCATACGACGGCTGTCGTGAGAAATTAAATTCATTTTTAGTAAATTGCACCAATGCATATGATTTAGCATCAGAATCCCAGAAAGATATCCTTTTCAAATATATTCTTTGCCAACTGCAGGGCAAGGCTGAGACAGCCTGCTCCATCAAAGAGTTCACCAACTGGCAACAACTAAAAGAGTTCTTAAAGACTCAGTTCAGTGAGAGGAAGCATTACGCGCACCTCCTCACAGAACTGCAGGACTGTAAACAACGACCGACGGAGCCAGTAAGCCAGTTTGCTCTAAGAATCGAAACGTGTCTGTCTCAGTTGCTAACAGAAATTTCTATATCTCACAGCTACAAAAGCAAGGAAACCATAGGGAGAACTGCGGCTATGGAGGAACTCGCCCTCCATCATTTCCAGATGGGTCTGTCGCCCCGTCTTTCAAATTTCGTTAGGTGTAAATCAGCAAAATCCTTAAATGACGCTATTAATATTGCAATCTCAGAGGAGAAAATCCAACAAGCGTTATTCAAATCAAATCCAAGTCAGTCAAGCAATCAATATTCACGTCAAGATAGGTCCAACACGCCAAGGGCAAATAACCAATTTAACCGTCGTAACCAAGGCTACTCTAACGAATCGAATCCAAGACCGAATTTCGTCTCCAACCGATCTAATAATAACATTCCCAACAGCAATCCTTCTACTTCGTTCTGTAGGTATTGTAAAAACCCAGGACATACCCTCGAGCAATGTCGCAAAAGGGAATTCAATAACAATCGTTTCAAAAATTTTGATCGAAACCAACCCGGAACGTCTCAACGGGTTCATTTTCTATCTGATGAGTCATCGGAACCCATCGATGATGAATATCCAGCCGATCCAGTAGACGGATACGATACCGTCGATACTAATCCAAAAAACGAATAATCGTCTCGTCCCAGTGTCGTGCGGGACCTTACGACTTAAAAATCGACACCGCCAATTCACTCAGGGAATCCAAAGCAAAGAAATCCATGTACAAACCTGAGTTATCACAAACATCATTACGAAATCCAAAATCTACAAAATCCACTGTATCCGTGCAGCAAACTAACAAGGTTGACCTGCCAAAACCTACAAAATCCACTGTATCCGTGCAGCGACCTAACATGGTTGACCTGCCAAAACCTACAAAATCCACTGTATCCGTGCAGCGACCTAACAAGGTTGACCTGCCAAAACCTACAAAATCCACTGTATCCGTGCAGCGACCTAACAAGGTTGACCTGCCAAAACCTACAAAATCCACTGTATCCGTGCAGCGACCTAACAAGGTTGACCTGCCAAACCCTACAAAATCCACTGTATCTGTGCAGCGACCTAACGTGGTTGACCTGCCAAATCCTACAAAATCCACTGTATCCGTGCAGCGACCTAACAAGGTTGACCTGCCAAATCCTACAAAATCCACTGTATCCGTGCAGCGACCTAGCAAGGTTGATCTGCCAAATCCTACGAAATCCACTGTATCCGTGCAGCAACCTAGCAAGGTTGATCTACCAAATCCTACGAAATCCACTGTATCCATTCAGCAACCTAGTAAGGTTGACCTGTCAAAACCTGCTAAATCCAATATATTCGAGATAATTAATAATCCTGCAAAGACATTGCTACCTCAAGTCGTAGTAAAATCCTCTGTATCCAATATCCCACTATCATTGCTAGTCGACTCAGGATCCTCTGTGTGTCTGTTACAACATTCGTGCATCGAAACCCATCCTAAACTCATCAAAGAAATCATCCAATTAAAAGGCATTGACCCTGCTGAAGAAACAATCCGCACCAGAGGTCACTTCCAATTGAAATTACAATTTCCCAAATTAAATGTGTCACATTCATTCCACGTAATAGACGCAGTACATTTACCATATGATGGAATAATCGGTTCAGACATGCTCAATGCTCATAATTGCAGCATTAATTATAACAATAACCTTCTTCACATCGGTAAAACATCCGTAAAACTACATTTCCATGATCCTGCTTACATTATCCCTCCTAGAACCGAGACCATTATTGAGTGCTCAGTATCAAATCCTGAAATGAAAGAAGGATTAATCCTCGATCAAAAACTTTCCGAAAACCTATTGATTGCAAATTGCCTAGTAGTTGTAAAACAAAATAACCGAATAAACTTATCCGTAATTAATACATCCGAAATTCCTATCACCCTGAAATCCGATTTAAATCTCAAACTTAGTCCTTTTCATTCTTCCGATTTCACAGAACAATCTTCCGTCTCAATAAATCACATAAACGTTTCAACGGATTGCCACAAAAGAACTGAGGAAGTATTAAAACAACTACGTGTTTCACATCTCAATCACGAAGAGAGAGAGTCACTCCTTCAATTATGTTCCGAGTTTTCCGATATTTTCCATCTTCCCGGAGAAAACTTAACCTATACCAACGCCCTGAAACACGAAATCAAAACTACCACAGATGTCCCAATACATACCAAATCCTATAGATTTCCTGAAGTCCACAAAGCCGAAGTACGCAAACAAATTAACAAAATGTTGGAACAAAATATCATAGAGCCCTCTGATTCTCCTTGGTCGTCACCTATTTGGGTTGTCCCTAAGAAGCTGGACGCTTCTAACATACAAAAGTGGCGCGTAGTGATCGACTACCGAAAGTTGAACGACGTCACTATCGGCGATACCTATCCTATCCCACAGATTACCGAGATATTAGACCAACTCGGTAGCAGCTCCTACTTCTCCACCATAGACCTAGCATCTGGATTTCATCAAATTAAGCTGAATGAAGCCGACAAACCCAAAACAGCTTTCACAGTTCCTGAGGGGCACTACCAGTTCACCCGAATGCCTTTTGGCCTTAAAAACGCCCGTCAACGTTTCAGAGACTTATGAATTCTGCCTTGTCAGGTCTCCAGGGCATCCGATGCTTTGTCTACTTGGACGATGTCGTTTCATATGGATACGATCTGAATTCCTGTATCAACAATTTAAGAGCCATCTTCCAGAGAATCCGAGATTTCAATTTAAAACTTCAGCCCGACAAATGCGAGTTTTTAAGACGCGAAGTCTGTTATTTAGGGCACGTAATCACCGAACAAGGTGTCAAGCCAAATCCTGAAAAGATCAAGGCCGTAACTGCATTCCCGATTCCTAAAACTCCAAAGGATATAAAATCATTCCTTGGCCTTGTATCATACTATCGCCGTTTCATATCCGATTTTTCTAAAGTTGCTAAATCCCTTACTAGCCTGCTGAAAAAGGACACGCCTTTCATATGGCAGAATCAATAACAACTAGCTTTCGACACATTAAAGCATAAACTGACAACTGCTCCGCTCCTTATATATCCAGACTTCTCAAAGCCATTCATCCTCACCTGTGACGCCTCAAACCACGCTGTTGGTGCCGTCCTTTCCCAGGGTCCTGCTGGCAAAGATCAACCAGTCGCTTTTGCTTCACGAACCCTCAATAGAAGCGAATCCAATTACAGCACAACTGAAAAAGAATTGATGTCTATCCTATACGGTTGCAAAACCTTCCGTCCTTATCTGTATGGGCGTAAATTCCTCATCATTACCGACCATCGTCCCTTGAAATGGTTATTTAACCACAAAGATCCCAGTAGCAAGCTCCAAAGATGGAGATTAAAATTGGAAGAGTATGATTACGAGATAACCTATCGTAAAGGCAAATTAAACTCCGTCGCAGACGCACTATCTAGATATCCGGTAAACCCTGTAATTCCTACTAACCCTTCAGACCAAATGAACAATCCTAACTTTCCTGGTCCGTCGCCAGTACAAAATCCGAACTCTTCTCTTGCTGTAGGTGATGAACTCCCTTTCAGCCCCTTAACTCTCGAAGACCTAGGTGTACAACTTCCTGCTCCACCCGAAGAGGACGACAGCATACCCTGCATCGACCTCTTGGAAGGCGACGATGAAATCGATCTTCAATATAGCCCTACTGAATATAAAAATCCAGAGGCATCTGCCCTAATTCCACATCCTAACAACAACTTACCTCCATTATTGCCCTCTGCTTCAAGTCCTAATCCTGAAACGCAACCAAACTTACCTTCTTCTAGTTCACCTCGTTACGATGCTCCTTCTCCATCAGCTGAAACCTTACCCGTGTCCGATGAAACCTATAGTAAATTCTTAAAGTCGCCCACGAAATCACATGATACTCAAATCATAGAACATAACGAAACCCTCCTAAAGGGAACTCAGAAGTTGATCATTGTACCTACCTCAATAGACATGGACGACTCCATGCCTTATGTCCAAGAAATTATTAATAATTGTCCAGAATCTGAACGCGACGAATTCCTGAAGTCAGATAGAACATTAAACACCTTTTTACCTCTTACAATCGAGAACAAAACTTACCTGTTCTTATTTACGAAAGTGCACCACTTTGATGATTAAGCTCTGCTTAGTTTGGGGCTAGATAGCGCTGTGTGAAATGTCCAGCAATATTTATTTATTTATTTATATATATAAAAAACAATTGCTGTTCGTTAGTCTCACTAAAACTCATAAACGGCTGAACCAATTTGCCTAATTTTGGTTTTGAAATATTTGTAGATGTCCAAGGAAGGTTTAAAAGGTGAGAAAAAATAAAGAAATTGCAATGAAAGTAGTAAAAAAAGTAGTAAGTAACTATTTTATTTTCCCATACAAACTGTTCGTACCTGTCAAACTGGATGCGTTTATTTCATTTGTTATCAAAACGTTATTTTTATTATTTAATTTCTGAACGCACTATAAATATTTGAACACAGACAAATGTGACATATATGTTTATTGTCAAATATTGGTGAATCCTTGGATATCTTCTTTATAATTTGTGTTTGTGAATTCGTGAAATGGGCGGAAACTTTTTATGTATCCATATAATTTAACCGTCGTTCATTGACGTGAATTCATTTACATGAAGTGTCGCATTACTTTGACAAGAGTGTTTTATATAGTTTTTATCCCGAAGTTCCGCGGGAACGGGAAATTTCAAGCGTGCGAAGCCGCGGGCGGGTCAACTAGTATAATATAAATAAAAAAGAACTGAACATGGCCTGCTTATAAATCTGCTGATGAATATAACCAACAAACCCACCCAAAATGATCACTTTAGAACCTCTTACTAAATAAATTAATGAACACGGTCGTCGCGTTAAAAATAATTTTCCTATAAAAGATTTTCACGGTTTTAATCAAAATTTTCCATTTTCCTAGTTTTCAAAGTAAGCTTGACAAAGCCCGCCACAATACCTTATGACAATAGATCTGAGTACTGTCGATGCCGTTCAGATTATTCGCTATGTTTGATTTCCGGTGGGAGCCCTCTCCAATACATTGCTTTTAGATTAAAAGCCAAAATGCAAGGTATCATATTGGATTCACCAGAAATATATTGTTAATAATGCATTTAGCAAAATAACTATAATAATATGGGTAATTCTTAGGATGGTCAGCTATTTAGGTGATTCATGATTTCTAGCTTTGCACGGATTTTTATCAAAATCAAATATAAATTAAATCTATGGCGCAATCCAAGTGTTTTATTAATTTTAAATATTTTAGGGCAAAAATCTTAATTTTCTAAAAAAAAACTATCCTGTCTTTCTTCATGTCTTTTGTCTTTTTTCATGTATTTCCCTGTCTGTGCCTTTTGGTTGACTGGAAGAGATCGCTTCTAAGCGATAAGACCATCCCTTGCTTTGTGTGGAGATAGCTTCTATCGATTCGAGTCGTGTATTCTAATTTGTGATTCTTTTTTCATGATTGTCTTGATGTCTTTTTTCATGTATTTCCCTGTCTGTGCTTTCTGGTTGTCTGGAAGAGATCGCTTCTATACGATAAGACCATCCCTTGCTTTATGTGGAGATCGCTTCTATCGATTCGATTCGTGTATTCCAATTTTTTTAACTATGTTTACCCAAACGGGCAGAGGACGTTATCGGACGCAGGTGTGCGATTTGCGATAATTGGCGCAATTATCATTTATGAATATAATTTAAGTACACGCGAACGAAGAAGTTGCGGGTAAACAGTATCAAAATACAATCTTCACGATACATCCTTATTTCTATACTTATATTCTAAAAATAGGCCTCCTCCAGGTTGCTCCAGGCCTCTCTGTCTGTTGCTCTCTTTCTTAATTTAAGCTGGAGCAAGCTGGAGGAGGCTTATACCCAAGAAGGGGTTCCGATCATTGGTGATAGAAATAGTAGCGATAGTGATGAAAATAATATAATTATGATGAAAATAATATAATAAAATAAAATAATAATATATTTTTTTATAATATATATTAAGAATTATTAATTACTCTCATATTAGTAGCGATACGTATAATATAATACGTATATATTTATCAATAATTATTGGAATTGTAATTAATTTAATTTAAGAAATGAATGTATTAGTAATTGAAGATTGGAAATAAATAGGTTTTATTACTATTATTCTAAAAATAAAACAGGCCATAATCCAGTTGTGAAAGTTTGTTCCTCAAAAGTTGTCGACGTGCTCAATCTGTATTTTAATAAAATAAATTATACATAAGCATTATGTAGATTCTAGATTACTCTATAGTGATGATGATGATGCTTTCTGCGTCCATTATGTCTGCTCATAAGCTAATTATCTCTTAGAGTTGATTCAAGTGTATATTTTTTGTGAGAAATAAAAAACTTTTTCTTTACTCTCCAAAATTAGACTAAAGTTAAAATAACGAGAATGTAATCTATATTTTATTCTGAACTGGTTACGAAGTTCTAATAAACTTTTGTACGGAATCCTGCTATTGCATTTCCGTTACCTGGAACGTCTCTTGCCATCTTTGTGTCACGTGAATAGTTTTGCATGTGACTAAAACTGTTCCATTTAATTGTAAATTCCCGGAATTCTCCATCTGATGTAGACTATTAGCCCAGGTACATATACTCGTTTATTCTAACCATAATTGAATTTTAAATAAATATGAATAATGCTGAACATTTCACATAGCGCTATTTAGCCCAAAACTAAGAAAAGGGGATAACTGATAGAATTTTTAAGGCAGGGTTTTAGCTGATGTGAATGAATATTGTCTATGAATTAATTTATATTATATAGAGGTAAGGTTTTCAGTTTGTCAATCTAGTTTGTAGAGGTTCAGAAACTAATGAACTGTGTGCTATATTTATTTTGATTCAAAACCCTAGCATCAGTTAAATATATTAAATCATTCTTCTTCTTTCGTGTCGATGTCTCAAGGCTAGCCTTTTTGTTCAGTACGTTGCCACATTCATGGCAGCGTCGGAGCAGGTCATCAATTGTTCCATCGTGCAGGTGGTAGGGCAGGATGGGCATGTAAGGACGTGTGACATTGTTTGGAGCTGGGCACCACATTGGCATTGCGTCGCCGATTTGTCTATAATACCCCATTTACAAAGATTACACCTGCAGCGGCCGACTTGGGTACGCAGTCTGTTGAGGGTCCTCCACACACACCACCAACACCAAGGTAGGTGTTGATCAGGAACAGATTAAAATCATTAAAATCGGTCGAGCCGTTTCGGAGAAGTGAGACCACAAAAACCGTGACACGAGATTTTTATATATTAGAGATTCGATTTCAGTTTGCACTCTCTTTGCCGACCCCTTAGTATGATAGATAGAGCAGGAGAAGAGATCTTATGATATCCACCATAGGGAGCATGTGAGTCTACGAATATATCTTAATCGGGATATTATATCTGCTGACTCATTTCTCTTTTTGATGTTTGCATCTTCTAAATCTTCGTGATCCATCTTAGACCACATCGTCGCTTACCATGAGATTGTGGTCTAAGAAAGATATATTAGTGTTAAAAAACAAAAGAAAAATACGAGCCTTACAGTAGTCGCATATAGTGTGTACCCTCATTTTTATTGTTCACCATATAAACGAAAAATTACAAACAAAATAGAAAACACAAAGCAAATCTTAATCTTACCTACCGAATTCATCACTCTGAAAGTTGGTCATTGAAAACTCGATAACGGCTCTGTAAATACGATTAACCGTAAGCAAATTTAAAAATAGAATGAGGCTCATTGTATGTATAATATGCTATGATGAAATACAACCTCCATTACAAATCCTTATTTCTATTAAATGAAAGAGGCCATAATATAGTCTCGTAGTGAAAAACATCTGACCACCGCGCGCGCTCATTGGTCAAAGCGCTTCCCTGTTACACATTTCCGTCCCTTTTCCCAAAATCACCCCCACAAACCGAGAGGAAACATGTTACACATCAAAAACATGTGAACCAATGTGTGCACGTCACCTAAAAGTAGTTTTCGATAGTTTGCGTTGCGGTCGACTTAACACTGTCGTGCCCCCAGATTTTTATGGACAGTGAGCAGGTTAGGCACAGGTTGCACATGACCACACGCTCTAGAAATCTATGATGCCTTTGTATGAAGGTTTCTTAGAACGGCAAAAAAAAAATTGTTATAATTCTCTTATTGGAAGTTGTTCCATAACTGAGAAGCGTAATAAAATCAAACAAATTCGGTAAGTACTTTATAACAGTACTTTTGGAATATTCGAAGACTTTAATTAAAAGTTCCTTGTTTAAAGTTTTCTTGAGCGTTATTTTACTTAATAACCCGATCGGATCAAACTGTTTAGAAAAGGCTTTTAAATTTCTGTAACTGACTTATAACTTTCGGAAGAATGACCAACGTCGACTCAAGTAGATTTTCATGTTACGAATGTAAAAGACATTTAGCTGGAAAAGCTGGTATTATTACAAACACAAGCACGTATGCCACTATTGACATGCAAGCGATATTAAAAAATAGTATTCCTGTGTCGCAAAGTCTTGCAATATTCATTTGGTATCTGGGGATTTAAGAATGGAGAGTGCTCTATTTCCGGCCGTTATGATAAACCCAATATGATTATCTCAATCCAAAATCCAAAGATAGTAATGTAAAATGACGCAATGTGTATTATTATTATGATTCTAAGTATTTATTTTACAACACAGGCGCTAAGCCTGGACCTTTAACATGGGCATTACCAGGGCCGGAGCCAATGGGAAAGAGGTCTGTTTTTATTAGTCTTATGTACATATCTATACAATTCATATGGAGGTGGAACAGATGGTTAAACTATTGCAACAATGGATTTTGAATACTGATTATTTTTAGAGTAATGCTAATGGAATGGATGCTGGGCTATTGGAGAAATGAGATACGGCACCTGTCAATTTCGCAATATCAAGTATGATTGAGGCAGGTGGTGACTGGCCAACCACTAAACGGGCCCCCATAAGCGCCGCCAGTAAAAGGCAGCGTAAGGGGCAACGTGGGCAGTTAAAGGGTTTTGAGAGGTGTGCTGCAGTTTCACTAAGCGCTACTCCCGGCTTGAACCTTGAATAGGTTCCGCTCTTGCGCCTCCACCCTCGACCGGCCAACTAAGGCCAGCCAAGGGTCAGGGGTTTCTGTTAATCCCAGGGACTAATGGGACCGACCGCTCGTCACAAGCGTGTCATGCGGGGTTACTATTATTATTGTTTATTATCTGATACAAAAAGCTGGATAAACAATAATTCAATGATGTCTTAAACCTATACTAGGTTTGTCTAGACACCAGGTTCTCGATAACGTGGGTTCTGGTCAAGAGTATGTTAATCTTCAAAATAGGCATTCATTATAATATTTGATGGTCTAATCTAATGGCGTATTGGAGTACCTAAAATTTATATTTCAACTCTTGGAATTCGGATGGATTGCTTGTTGGAACTTGCCAAGCTTACAAAACCACAATTTCTCCACCTAAACTTAGTTAAAATAACAGTTTTGAACATATATGTGAAATTCGCTTGAATCTATTTATAACACAAAAGCAGCAAATGGCTGGAAATGGAAACTCGAACGGCGTTCAAATACTTTTGATAGCTTGAATAACAGATGCTATTTCAGAAAACAAATTCCGCCTGGAGTGGAATCGTTTCATTTAACTTTGAATTATTGCAATTTTATTACTTCAACTTTTGCGAAACATCTCTTTTATCTTTATATTAATACGCGAAGCGAAAACTTTGAACCCCCTTTTAAGCAGATTACGCGAACGGAGAAGTGTGTGATTTGGCTTGGTTAAAGTTTATATGGCGAAGGGGCGCATGCAAATTACCAACTAATACACTAGTAGACACGATAAAAAGTTGTATGAATTAACAGCGCACGGTGTTAAGACGGTGTATTACTCATAGGGTGCAGAAGTGTAAGAAACGATTTTTCTAAATTGATCCCCGGGGTGAAAAAGGGTGTTTAAATTAGAAAACGTATGAAAAAGCGGTATGACAAAACATTGACCCTGGGTATATAAACATGAAAACTGGCAAAAATATTCTCCAAGCAAAATAATGATACACATCACAATATTATATTACGCGAAATTTTTTACGAATTTGTCAAGTTGTCGATTGTTCAGTTCCATACATTGCAGATTTGAGTATATTTCTTGAATAAAGCAACGTATTGTTTAATGTTTCACTTAGTCCGTTAGTATTTTGATGATATAAACAAGAACAGTCACAAATAACCTTAAACTAAGATCAAACAATCTATAAATTCTCTATTTCTGCTAAACTTTTTACCTTCGAATGAAATTCTTAGCTCAGTAGACAACGCCTGAATTTATACGTAAAGTTGTCCGATTAGTGACATGTGTTCAGAAACTTACCTCCAAATAACGGTCTACGGTACGTTGGCTTCTCAAGAGTTAGAACTACCGTCGGTAATTTACTACTTTGCTTGTGCTAGACTTTTAGGTGTTCTTGGTAAACAGTGTGGCAACGTGAACAGCGCCAATATTCGAACACAATGTCGTACTGGATTCTTAAAGGTCATAGCAGATATATCAACTCGGAAAGGGATCGGCACCGTATCGCCTTTCGCCTCGTCGTCAACCAGGCGTCAACCTAACGTAAGCACGTAATCAAAGCGGATCAGCAGCTCCTTGGCTGCGGCTAGGCGACGCCGCGCTTACGGCTCACGCCCGCTGGTTGACGGCTAGGCGTCACCAGTTTCACCGTTCTGGTACGGAGAGACGTAAGCGCGGGTATGGAGTGAGTTAGTGTGCGTTGCAGTAGGGAGTTTCGTACAAATAATACTGAACGGTTCGAGCTGATACATTGACGATACCTTTCCGAGTTGATATGTGTGCGTATGACCTTTAAACATTTAGGAAGTAATTCTAAATCCATATCTGTTAAACACTTTTATATATATATTTTTATATTGGTGGACATTTCACACAGCGCTATCTAGCCCCAAATTATGCAGAACTTGTACTAAGGGAACCAGATAACTGATAGAATACTTATATACTTTTTTTTTCTTTGTAAATACATACTTATAATATACAGAAAAACATCCAGACCCAGAACAAATATTTGTAAATCATGCAAACATTGGTCCCGCGGCGGGAATCGAACCCGCTTCCTTTTGCGTCACAGCCGGCTATACGCCCACTGCGCCACGGAGGTTGTCAAATTCTTCCATTAAAATTTCATTTCACTTTCCAAGGTAATTACGAGATGTACTCCCTTGTGTATTACTGCACTGTGTTTGTCATCAAGTCGCGAGTTGAATAAGTTATATAGGTAGGTAACTTATGAAAGAACGTAAACATTACATTAATTTAAATTGATTCCAATTAAAACTTCGTTTTTATTATTTTTTATTATTTTATTGATTCGTTGTGTCTATTCATGGTTGAGGGGTTTGGACTACAATAGATTGGGCCGGGCACGTAAGTCGAAAGCTTCCGGAGAAATGGGCCAACATCGTAAAACCTTGGGTACCGGAGTATGGACAGCGACGTCGGGGTCGGCCGCGACAGCATTGACGCGACGACATCAGAAGAGAATGGAATCCGAGAAGGAATGGTGGGAATCTGCCAGGGATCGCAATAGGTTGAAGGAGTTGGGGGAGGCCTTTGCCCAGCAGTAGGAAAACATAGGCTAAGTAAAAAAAAATTTGATTCGTGTTACGTGATCTCCTTAAAAACAAACACCGTTTACGTCGCCACCCTTTTTGCCACCATGCCAGCGAATATTGTCCTTCCCACGGTCATTTGAAGTCTACCTACGCGTTATGGAGAGTTACAGACATGATCATTGAGCATGATCTTTTATGATATATCTCAACTAACTGAAATAACCAATTCCCTTGCGGACCACGGACTTCTAACCTTCTGACCACATGAGTTTTGCTCGTTGATCATAAAATTATAAAAATATGACACGAAACTCACAAGAACGCTCAAGGTCGCTCAGTGTGCTACGGCTTTGCTTGGCGTTTCTCTACGAGATCGAATCAGAAATGAGAAGATTCGTTGACGAACCAATGTCACCATATTTTAACAATTATTGCTTTTTGATATTTTACAAAGCTCCTTTTCGTATTAGATACAAAGTCTGTACTATGTCAAATAAAATCCCAAGAATCGTCTTGTATGATTATAGTTTACCTATATTTTAACAGTTGAATCATTTAAAGACGATCAAACGTCAGTTATCTATAGATCAAACGATCTATAGATAGCTGAACTGATCCAGAGAACTAGGCAGAAGTGTCCCCAAGACACTGGCCGCTTTGCCCCGCTGAATTGCAATGCTTGTGCGTTGACCCAGATAAGCACCAGTTCTTCAGTTCAACCAGGATCACACGTCGCTTTGACCAGACGCCCATAAAGAGAATTTTGAAAACGCGATGGGGTCCGGTAACCCCATGGACTCAGGGTCTCGATCCCAAATGCCTCAAATACGTAAGCTCTTTTGAGACTTCTATATTTGCGCCGCTTGAAATCTTCGGCTGAATTTGCCGCCGCACCGGCCCCAACTGCTGAACCAGACAGATGAGATAGCGCAAGGGTATCGACGCACATGGCGTCCCACACCAAAGGCCTATCCTTCTCCTAAGGTACAAGAGTACTGTCAGGCCTCTTACCACTCTTTTTTATCAGACCGTTCGGTTCGAGAACGGCTGGAACGTTGACGTTGCAAAAAGCCCGGCGTATGGTATGGCTAGCGTGAAGGGAAATCCTACTGTTGGCCCTGGAACACGATAATCCATGGTGACCAAGCTCTACTGTTTCTTCTGTATTTGTAAATATTTATTGCTATTAAAGGCATTTTCCCCTATATTTTAACTACCTGCAATGTTCTGCATCCTCAACGTAACGTACTTACATATGTTTAATCCTAATAAATAATTTTAAAGTTAAAGAATTTATTTTGAGAATAAATTCTTTAACCATAAATACGTTTGATGCTGCAAATTGCCCGTGTCGACTCTGTTTTCTAACTTAGTTTCAAACTGAGTATGTTACCGTTACATTGTATGCTTGAATTTCCTTGAAATTTCCTCTTTTCACGTTTTATAAAAGTTGAAAATGACGTAAAAGTTTTTGCTGTTACGTTTGCGTTTAATTTTTATTTAACTTTTAACTCTGTTTTAGGATATCTAGCAAATATTATTGACATTAAAATCTACATTAGGATGCATTTAAAGAGCCATAATTTTCATTATCTTTGTCATTAGACAGTGTAGTTCAAATCAAATGTTTGCATGATCTACAGATATTTGTTTCGGGTCTGGTTGTTTCTCTATTTTTATCTATCTATATATATATATAAATCAATTGCTGTTCGTTAGTCTCACTAAAACTCATAAACTGCTGAACCGATTTGCCTAATTTTGGTTTTGAAATATTTGTAGAAGTCCAAGGACCGTTTAAAAGGTGAGAAAAAATAAAGAAATTGCAATGAAAGTAGTAAAAAAAAGTAGTAAGTAACTATTTTATTTTCCCATACAAACTGTTCGTACCTGTCAAACTGGATGCGTATATTTCATTTGTTATCAAAACGTTATTTTTATTATTTAATTTCTGAACGCACTATAAATATTTGACCACAGACATGTGACATATATGTATGTATGTTTGTTGTCAAATATTTGTGAATCCTTGGATATCTTCTTTATAGTTTGTGTTTGTGAATTCGTGAAGTGCGCGGAAACTTATAATCTAACCGTCGTTCATTGACGTGAATTTATTTACATGAAGTGTCGCGTCACTTTGACAAGAGTGTTTTATATAGTTTTTATCCCGAAGTTCCGCGGGAACGGGAAATTTCAAGCGTGCGAAGCCGCGGGCGGGTCAACTAGCATAGTATAAAATGAAGTCGCTTCCACTGTTTGTTCGCTTAGATCTTTTAAACTACTCAACGGATTTTAATGCAATTTTCAACAATAGATAGAGTGATTCAAGAGGAAGGTTTATATGTATAATACATACATAACTCTGTTACCTTTACACGAGTAAACGGCTAAACGGATCGTAATGAAATTTTGCAAGGAGTTAGAATATATCCTGGGACAGGACATAGGCTACTTTTTAGCCAACTGAGCAAAAAGAAAGTAATGTTTTTTTGAAAAACCACCCGTGCGAAGCCGCGGGCGGGTTAGCTAGTAAATTATAAGTATGTATTACCAAAAAAGTATATAAGTATTCTATCAGTTGTCTGGTTCCCATAGTACAGTTACAGGCTCTGCTTAGTTTTTTTGTTTTTTATAGTTATTTAACCTTATCAAATAAAATCAAAATACTTATGGGATAAATACAGGATGGTATGACAAACAAGTTTTAAAACTGTTCAGCAATAGCAGCGCCCTCCTCTTATCACTATTTGGTATAGACATAATTAAATTTAGACATATTAGCGGAATAGTAATACTAATCGGAATATTCATAGCAAAGTCAGATTAGACCATTTATAACTCAAGAACGGCTGGACTTTGATGATCTTTGATTTGTTGGATTTGTCTCTGTCCCGAATAACTATTAAAATATCGAAAGATTACCGCAAAAAAATATGAAGAAAATTAATTTTCTCATACATAGATAGATACAGCTAATTGCCGATTGACAGTTCTACCGGCGTCCTGTCATATTTTATCTTTCATCATATAAGACATACTTAAAATAATAATAAGCTACCATTGACAAACTCACTAAAAATAAATAAATAAATATAAATATTGGTGGACATTTCACACAACGCTATCTAGCTAGCCCCAAACTAAGCAGAGCTTGTACTATGGGAACCAGATAACTGATAGAATACTTATATACTTTTTTTTTAAGTACATGCTTATAGTATATAGAAAAACATCCAGACCCGGAACAAATATTTGTAGATCATGCAAACATTTATTCCGCGGCGGGAATAGAACCCGCTACCTCCTGCGTCACAGCCGGCATACGCCCACTGCGCCACGGAAATGACAACCTCCGTGGCAATATAATATTAATATAAAATAATAATGAATAGGTACATTGTATACTGACATTATTGTGACATTATGAATGATTGGACCATAAAGATCCCAGATGGTTGCGCTTAAGGTATTATCAATGAAACCCTTCCTTTTACCTACCTCTGAAGGCTTATCCAAGTTACAGTCAATTAGCGATGACGCTAGTCGATAAGTCTGAAAATGTATGGGATTTGACACATGCTATAGAAATTCTACGTGATGTAGCAACAACAAATGTACGTAGAAATCGAATCGATTCGGAGCGAACGTATTTTGGCTACGGGCCCTGATCTTTTCTCACTATAAGTACCCTCGGTCCGATAACCTTTATTCTACAAACTGTCCTTCGGAAACAATCACAACTTTATTATGATCCTGAGTTGACTAATTCTAAACGCAGATCAGACAAGTTTGTGTCGTATTTTAAGTACCTACCTATATTTGTATCACCTAAACATTATCGTCATGTGTGGGTATCAAAATAAAGAATCAATCTTGGTCAACCCGTCTTCCAATCATGACATAGTGACAGCGGTGCTTAGAAAAAAATATGTATATTAAAATATCGAATAAATAATACAGCGTAAACAGCATGGATACCTACCTATTGAGATAGGAAAACATGATCTGCCGTCCTGTTGCAATACCCTGCCAGGATTCATATGTGAAACAATCTACCTACTATTTGTAAAACCTTGGTCACCATCTGAAAGGAATAAATGTATTGAGTATTGAAACATATTGGTAAGAACTGTTTCTTTAGAGTAAAACATTTTTACGTATTATACAATTAAAATAAACTAATAGAAACAAAAACACAATATTTATATTTATACTAGCTTCCGCCAGCGGCTTCACACGCGTTGTTTGTCAACAAAAAGGCTATAATCTATGTACATACCTAATTTCATCGAAATCGGCATTTGAGGTTGGCAGATAGGAAATGCTATTAGCATTAAGCCCACCTTTTGTACATGTAATTTGTATTTTTGTGCAATAAAGTATTAAAATAAATAAATACATAAATAAATCGGTTTAGTATTTTTCAAACTTTTGCGATCATTGTACATAATTATTGATTAAAACGGGTATTTATCGAGTATGTACCTTTTTAATTTGTTATCCCGACGTTTTGACTGTGTTGCAACAGGCGTGGTAACGGGTTGAGGGTAAATACCAGTTTTAATCAATAATTATAAATTGATTTAGCCATTAGGACGTGAGTGAGTAACAAACAAACAAGCATCTAAACTTTGGCATTTATAATATTAGAGTGATACGGTTTGTACGGTAAAGTGCATATTGACAGAAGTCATTGAAATGACAATTGATCGTATCGCTGTCTTGTTGTCAATCGCTTCGATCATTCGAGTGAGCATCCCATGTTAATTCACTGTACTCATACCTATATAAAATTACGTAATTTATCGTCAACATATTCAAAAATGGAGTTTATTGACAGAAAATATTAGAGCTACATTAAGACATACCCGGTAACCTCACGAAGCTACCAATTTTTTCGAGCGGAAAACTCCATTAGTCCTCAACACTTGGGTTCAAACTTGGGTACAACCTTTCCTTTAAGTAGTATTTAAATATTAAAAGGGTAAGGGAATAAAATAAAAACGAACTCAATGTTCCTAAAGAAAGAGAAAGTGAATAATACAATTCATTTTTCAAAATTTTATTACAAATACATCAATTGCACGTGTAATCCATTGACAAGTGGTACCTATTTTATTTACATTCCATTTACGCGCCAAAATTTATCTCGACAGAGGCTCTTAAATGTTCTAAACATTTATAGAAAAAAGTACTTTCGTCAATGGGCTCAAAGTTCTTTAGAACTTAATATTGACGTAAATACTTTAATTCTACTAAAAATACATACTATTTACAGGAACTTCGAGACGAATTACGAGTATACAATCTTTAAAGAAAACTATCTACTTACTCCCTACATATTTATTATTACATATTCACTATTTTTACATACATGGTTACACATAAAAAGTTGACATATTAGATACATTATACCATCACAATAAGGACATAATCATTATAACTAATTTACCATCAGTATTCAAAAAGAAAAGTGTAGGTTCTTCTATTTATCAAGTTTAACTTACAGAACTTTGTAGCCAATCAGGAGAAAGATGGTGCCTACGTAAGCCAATCAAGGAAAGTTTTATGGACACTGACGCCTTTCGTTGTTAAAATAACCTGCTACTGTCTGGCATGAAGTTTATAACAGAATTTACTTTACGAAACACTGTCAAAACTTATTCATCAGAAGTGTCTTTGATTTGTATAACTAATTCTGCTAAGCTGGAATCAGGACATCTGAAAAAAAAGAAGACAAATTCGTTAATTTTCATAATATTTAGGGTTCAGGACTAAAATGGTAATAATGTAACCCTTGTGGTGCAACTTTGTCTGTCTGTCTGTCACACACAGCTCAGCAAATACTGAACCTATCGGCTTGAAATTCCTCTATTGCAAGCAAAATAATTCAATATATATTTTTATTTTGATGGCCAAAAGAGCCAGACTGTCAAAATTTTAAAATAGGGTTACTAGATCAAGTGGGGTATTATATCAAAGATATTGATTTACACATTCCAAAACTATTGTTTTTATTTGTACGTTTCTGGTATTATTAGATGAAAAATGATAAAAATCTGAAAATAATATAATTGATAGATATATTGGTTGATTGATTGATTGAAAATACTTTATTGCACTTATAAAACTAGTACAAAGGCGAACTTAATGCTAAAGAGCATTCTCTTCCAGATAACCTTTGTGTATTTTAGATAAAGATGTGTAGGTAGTGCACAGAAAAGGGAAAAAATTGAAATTTGCACAGGACTAATAAAAATAGCATGTTAAAGATACATACTACATAAATAAACATATATATGCAAAGAGTATAGGGAAATTATAATGGAGCCTCCATCTAGAGCAGTTTTTTAGATATCTACCTTAAAAGTTTTCTTGGTTTACCGGTCACATAACTAGATGGCGCTGCTTAATAAACATAAATAAACCTATCTAGGTTTGGAACCCTCGGTGCGCAAGTCTTATACGTATTTGACCGGTCTTGTTTTACTAGTGTTCATTTTAATTGAATTGGGCAACGGAAATGTATTACTGTGTATGTAAAGAGGTACTTTCATAAACAAACATTGTCTAAACAAAGAAACACCGAAAATATTTTGCTTTTATCTAAGATCGTAAACTGTGAATTATGCGAAAATAAACCCATTGTTTCGGTATGTTGATGTGTGTAGCATAAACAAGGTTTACAAACATTTTTATACAGGATGTAAAATACAAATAATAAAGTAATGAGTAAATAATAGTTAAGGCAATCCTGACATAAACCCGGGTCAAAATGAAATATTTTAACTATTTTTAACTCCGAAGGACTTTCAATTTATGAGGTGTACGCTGTAGAATCTAGATATCTAGATCTAAGGGCGATGCTATCTGCGACACAGTATTATTACTTATGCAGGTATCATCGTTCCATTTTCGTAATTAATCTTATGGTTTATTGTTCCTAATAAAGATGTCTTTATTTAAAAAAGTAGATATCTCTTATTTCCTAGAGTAAATTGATTGGAATCATACAATTTAACTATTACAAGTACCTACCAAAAAATACATACTAAAAATTCTACAATTTGAACTGTAGATACTAATACTCTTTAGAAAAAAACCCATATGCGTATACTTACCCCTTACGGGTGCGCACAGTTACCCCGCATCGTGAGCCAAGTGAGCGCAGTTTATGTAATTAAATGTTTACAGAAAAAAACTAACAATATTTCTAGTCTTATTTTTATTTCAATAAAGAGGCTATTAGGTATATGTTTTATCTCAGAGCCGTCTTTTATATTTCTATCTCTTTTATTTTATGTTTGAACCATTATTTACCAAAGTGCGCACACTTGACCCGAATGGCTCAAACAACGAAAACTATTTATCAATAGTTTAAAGCGATTTTTCCGTCCCAAGATTCTGGCAGTGCAATTTGATATAAAAATACTTTACTGCCAACAAACGGCTTGAAAGCTTTATCTGTAGTAAAGTAAACTATATAAACAATCGTAGAGGAAGATTTGTTTATAAATAAACTTCCGCGATCCTATTAAGATGGTGCCAGTGCATTCTACGCTCCAGTCTCGGTAGCGATTTTATCGGGGCACTGCAGATGGTAAAAATATACTTAGACGTATATTTTTTAACATTTTCCGTTCTACGAAATTGAAGTAATTTTACTCTGTGCAAACTTTACTTCGTGCTTATTTAGTTGAAGTGCATTTGTAGTTTCTTGTTCAAGAAAGCAAACGTTAATGGCATTTATTACTGAACACTTTGTTTCTTCGGATTTAAGTTGGTATTTATAAAATTCGCTAACCCATGTCAAAGACCTTTGAGGCCTTTAACCATCGACGCAAGGGTCGACCACACATTTAATGTTTTAATTATATGTAAATTTAATGTTGTATACAGTTATTTTTACCTGACTACGGTAAAGCCGTGGCGGTCGCGGCTTAAGAACCGACTCGTCCAACTCAGCCGATGGATGTCGTAAAAGCCGACTAAGGAATCTCACCAGAAGAAGAGCAGCAGCTTCCTTCTGTGTATTATATACACCTTTAATGCGATCACCAATCCGCCTGCCAAGCGTGGTGATTATGGCAAAACCGTCCAGCTTTGGAGGAGGCTCTGTCCAGCAGTGGACACTAATGGTCTGTTGATGTGATGTGTGGGGTGTAATGATCTTCATCTTAATTTATGACATATGTTTTGGTAAATAAATCCTTGCTTATCAATCGATATTACTAATCAATTTAACAAGATTGTTAGATTAGATAGATATCTACTCAACTCACACCTATATAATACTGATACCATATCTAACCTAACACTGATATCACGAAACAATGCCGTCGTAGGTATCAGAGTGGTGGAGTTCAAATAGGGCAGGATATATGGCTAGACGTGGTGATGGCAGGTGGAGCAAAATCTTGACGGAGTGGCTACAAAGAACTATCTCCCAATTCTATTAAACCAATCGCTTCACTATGGCAATGGCAATCGCAGCTAAATGGCCACTATAGATACCTTTTGGTATTCCACAAATACAATCTTTTTTCAGTATACGACAGGAGCAAAATCATAATTGTTGAATAATAGTGAGGCTCTAGCATCGTTCTTTTTTATAAATTACCAGAATTAAAGGCCATATGGCCCAGAATATGGCCAAGGCCATAGATACTCTATTCGTTCGTCAACTCGTTGAGTAGATGACGTAGTACAAGTCAAGTGTAGAGGCGTAGGTTTGCTTCTCTTCATTCCCTGATAAGAAAAGCGAAAGAAGACGGCAGTAGTGAGTGCCTACGAGCTGATGATGATTGTGAATCAGCCAATATCCAAACACAGCCTCCTCGTTATCAATCTCTCTCTTCGGTTTAGGCGCATCAAATGTTCTCGCGCCAAACTTAGTAAAAAAATATCCTTTTGTTGTGCCTATGATTCATGTTGTTCCTAGGATATTGCAAATTTGATGATAGCAGAGATATGGAAACGCATTATTAACGATCTGTTTAGGCGGTCGGATAGATATATCGTGTTAATAGAATGAGATCATACGAGCTTTTATGCATCGGAAAATAAACATGTTACAAATATTTTAAAGTATTATCGATTGTGTAGTTTATGGCGCCAATTTATAGTTTACCGATTTGAAAATAACAAGTATCAGTTGAAAAAACTGAAAAGCCTAAATGCAGTTTAAGCGGGTTTTCAAAGTACACTATATCGCTAGATTTATAAACGGGATAACGTTGTATTGAATGATTAATTGACAAAAAATAAAATCTTCATTTTTGTCATCCATTTATTTAAATCCACCCAGTCGTTTGGGTGATACGAAGTAATAGACATAGCCCGCATTAGTCTAAGTCTAGGCGTAAAGTAAAATAGTTTTTTTTAACCAGAAACCGTTATTGGTTTATTAACACAAAACTATTAGTATGTGTCAAGTTTTTTTAAATTGTTTTTCCAAATAGAATACTGTAAAATTTTACTACTAATGTAGGATCACATCCCCCCATATAAAAAAGGTTCCAATAAACACGGCTAAAGTGGCTTAAAGTCGTAAATAATCATATTGCCAGCTTTGAAATGTGTTCTTTTATTACTTAAGTACATGAGATTTGTTTGAATTATTGCGAACTCAGGCTTCCCACCCTTTACTGGTATCATTTTAAAAGCTTATGTAGTGGTGTAGTGGCTTCTCAGAACCTCTATTACATATATGCTAGATGGAGTAGAAAGGTTCTTGATTGGTGACTAGACACTGGAAAGCGCAGCGTATGAAGGCACCCGGAATGACGTCTTGATAAATGTTGTTGTGGCCTGTTGGGTGCAGGTCGCACAAGATCGGTCGCTCTAGAAATCTATGCAAGCTGTCTATGGCCTATGCTCAACAGCAGATCTCCAATGGCTGATATTATAATGAGCTAGGAGAGAACGTTGAATGTACGTTTTGGATGCCATGGAAAAACGTACTTGTGCATAATATAGTTTTAAGCAGTACCTACTGCTTTCACATTCTAGTGCGTGGTCTATGTGGCAATTATTTGTTATTAGGCAAATTACAAACTACCATTTGCTTGTTCCATGATTAAATGGTATTAAAAACTGAGTTTAATTTTTCTTCTATACTGAATTGTTCATTAATTTGGTGTTTCTTTGTTAAAGACTTTTGATACTGAAATAAAATAATACGTTTAACTTACCATTAAAACTACAACACTGATACAATAGGATCCCTATCAGAAGTAATCACAGTTTTGTCTGCAAACAAATACATATTAACGCAGTCTTCATTAGGACTCGGATGGTTCTCCGGCTTCTCATCAGGACTTATGTTCTCTCCATCTTCATACCTTTTATCGAACTCTATCTTATATCTAACTGAGGGAATTTGCGTGACTGTCGATGTCAACAGTGACTCTTGGATAGTATCGTTCCCGTTGCACGTTTTCTCTGATCGGAACATCCCCGTCCTCTCTGATTGATTAAATCTCTTCTTGGCTACAAGAGCGCTTAAACACGGTAAGATCTGCTTGAACTCTTTCCTGAAGTTCTCGTTCAACCATGCGTACAAGAACGGATTGTAGCACGTCGAAGACATCGCTATGAAGTGCGTGATGAAAAACATCACCATGTAGTACTTCCAGTCTTCAGCAAAAGAGTAGAAGTCACTGCTGATGTTTATCAAGTTCAAAGGAAGCCATGACAACCCAAATATAGCAACCATCGCTATCAACATTCTATTCGTTCTTCTTTTCCTTTCTCTCTCAGCGTCTTCCTTTTTACTATTCTTACTCCCCGGCCTAGATTTTAATCTATCGTTTAATTTTACACTAACACAGGTGTAGCAGAATGCCATTACTATAAAAGGTATGGCGAATTGCATTATTACAGTGACAGAACCAAAGGCTTTTCTGATTTGATCTGACGGCCATTTTTCTGCGCAATACACATTCTGTAGCGCCATGTACCATCCGTAAGGAAAAGTTACAAACAAAGCAAATACCCATATAAAGACTATAAGACCAACACAGGTTTTGATCTGCATTCGAGGTTTGAATGGATAAATTATAACGAAGAATCTATCTATCGCTATGGAAGTAAGAGTGAGGGTAGAAATGTAGACGCTACAGCCTTGTGCATAAGGCATGATATGGCAGAGCAGGCTCCCAAAGACCCATCTGCCAAGGAAGGTGTAAAGAGGGGTAAATGGAACTGCAAACACACAGAGTAATATATCCGATAATGCGAGGTTCGTGATGAAGAGATTAGTGACGGTTTGCATAGCTCGATTTCTGATGACGGCGTAGCATACTAGAGCATTGCCGAAGATTCCTACAACGAAGATGATTGCGTATGCTGTGCAGAAAATAGCTTGCACAGCCTTGTTCTCGATCGGGTCGATATGTGTTGCGTTCTGGAACTCGTCCGTTACAGTGCTTAAAGTGTCGTTTATAGGGTACATAGTCCATATTTCAGTCGGCATACTTCCTTCGTATTCTTAACTTGGCATTATAAACCTTTTCGGTTTGCTACTGTAGTCATAATTTCTATGGTCTTTGTGTTGGTCTGTCCTGGTGTGTGTTGTTATCATAATGTTTGTTTCAGCGTTTTCTTAGGATGTAGTATCATTGGAATTTTGTATCATAGCTTCGTTTTTCCTTCGAACATTCTAGAACCCTTTGGGTATCTGTAACAAAAGAAATATAAAACGTTAGTGATAAATAGAAATAAATGGGAAATTCAGTAGTGCTACACACGAAAAATTGCTTTCTCAGCCGAGATGTAAATCTCAAGAGAGAAATATTTGCTCAAAGGCAGAGTTAAATAATAGTTTAACATTTGCGCGAGTGACGAAGCGAGTGATGAGACGAATAGCATGAGTGCAAAATAAGTATATATACGGTAATGTTGTTACTTGAACTTTGATAAAAACCCACGGAGACAGGAAATTTAGTACACAGATTAGAAATATATAGAAAAGGCCCATACTATATGTCTATTAAAATATATAATAAATTTAATAACGAATTTAGAAACTTACGAAAATGCCAATCTATACATCTATACATACATATATATAAAACAAAGTCGGGTTAGTTACACCATTTATAACATCTGGACTGAATTTGATGATCTTTGATTTGTTGGATTTTTCTCTGCCCCGAATAGCAGAATAACTATTATAACATCGGAAAAATTCACACAAAAAGAAATTATGAAGAAAATTCATTTTCTCATACACAATGATGGCAGATTGACAATTTTACCAGGGTGACATACATTGGCAGCCCGCGTCATATGCATGTCAAGGCAGTACGAAGTTCGGCGGGTCAGTTAGTATAACATAAATTACTTTTTGAAGATACAATCGTTTAATTATGCAGGTACCTATACCTACCTTTGTGTAACTAAGTCACGATTAGTATTTAAGTATGTAAGTGCTTTAATATTTTATTGTGTAAAGTAGGTATGTAAATAATTTTATAGTTGTTTAAATATTTAATTGTAGCATTAAGCTAAACCCTAATAGTTTATAAGTTTTTAAAGCTGTTTTGTATCTTGCCACGCCCTACAGGGTGCATAGTTTCTTAAGATTACTTACTTAAGAAACTGTAAGTTAAGAAACTATATTGTACTAGCTGACCCGCCCGTGGCTTCGCACGCGTGGTTTGTGAATAAAAACATTACCATACTTTTGCGCAGTCAGGTAAATAATAGTAGCCTATGTCCCAATCCTATCTATCTATCTATCTATATTCCATCGGTCCATAGGGAGGGCATCTAAAGATTACCGCATAATTGTAACGCCTTACTTTACCCCCCCTTAGGGAAGATTTAGCAAAAAAAGCACACAACACATATTTGTTTTATTTCTTACCAAAAGCCTAAATATGAATTTTCAGATCCCTAACTTAAAGAATTATGGATTGCCCATAAAACTTTCAACCCCTATTTACCCCTTTCAAGATTATTTTTTGAGATAAAAAATAGCTTATGTCCTTTTCGAGGATGTAATCTATCTCCTTGCCAAATTTCATTACGATCCGTTCCGCCGTTTAGTCGTAAAAAGGTAACAAACAAACAAACAGAGTTACTTTCCCATTTATAGTAATATTATGGATGTTGTATTGAATAAATAAATACTAACTCGTCTCGCTAATGTGCAAACGCCGTATCAGGACTATCCTTGTCACTCAACTCGACCCTTGTGGAAATTTAACAGGTCAGATTTGGCAGGTGTCAAAATAGTACTAACGAACAGCATAAACTAAATGATACAACATTGGAATATCGTTCTGTCGAAATATTGATCCAAGATTAACTAGTGTTTCCGAGTGCTATTTTTCAATATAACGTGAAGCTTGGTGCATATTAGTCTCCACACACTATTACTCCTCCACACATTAGAACTGCCAAATCACTTCCCATCTTGAAAACAGTTCTATTTAAACATCTGTCTGCACTACAACGCTGATTTCTCATTTTCTCATCGAAAATCATCATCAACATCATCATCATATCGATAGCGATCGTCAGGTTATCGCTACTCTTGGTTTTATTTCACTCTTCTATTATACACCTATATATACCTACTTATCGTATTTTAAAAAACCTCTTCTATTCTATTATACACCTATATTATACCTTTTTTATTATTAGTATGGAATACTTTACTATACTATATTAATATGTACCTAATCCATTGATGAATACTTATATTTATATATATTTTGATTATACTGTACACTGTTTATTCAATATTTAATTCTTTTTATTAAAAGCTACCGTCTTATAACGTTCTCGTGAAATCCAGTCCATCCAAAGGTTGTCTGGATGAGATCGCTTTTAGCGATTAGACCGCCACTTGTATTGTTTGTTTGTTATATTGTTTTTTTATTTTAAGTGTGATTTACAATAAAGCGTTTTCAATCTTCTATCTATCTATCTATGGATAACATCATAATTATTTGTCTTATGTGATTTTAAGATTTCTTTTCTAGACGTTCGTACAAAGTTATCACGGCATGCAAAATGATAGACGTCAAATCGGGACTATTAGAGCCTTTGCACACGGTTTTCTTTTAGTTAGTAGCGACACAAAGGCGCGAAGAAACGCGATCGAAGATCGTCTGTATCGCGTATGTATCGACAAGCGCGCGTTTAGGGCCATATTGAAATAACGATAAATAACACTGAAATAACGATAACAGGCGTTCGTGAAACGCGCGCCATCGCCCGTTTAAAATATGCCATGTGCATAAGCCCTTAGATTTCCCTTAGTATATGTGGTTTGAGCGTGTAATCTTGACATAAGCAAAAGCAAAAGCTGTGCTCACCTCCAAAAAACTTGAGAGTCCTTAACCGTGCCAAACAGTATTTTACGGCACAACAACGGCTATTGCTGTACAAAGCACAAGTTCAGCCGCACGTAGAATACTGTTCCCACCGTTATCATGGAGCTCCAAAGTACCAATTGCTTCGTTTTGACTCCCTTCAGAGAAGAGCCATTAGAATCATCAGCGATCCCAAACTCGCCAACAGGCTGGAACCACTGAGTCAACGCCGTGACATCGGATCGCTCAGTGTTTTCTACCGCCTGTATAATGTGGAATGTTCTGAGGAGCTATTCGATCTCATCCCGTCGTCGAGATTTTACCACCGTACTTCTCGACAACGTAATAAAGCTCATCCACATATCATCGACAATTGGGTATCGCGCACCACACGCTTCACGAGATCTTTTCTACCCCATACTTGCAAGATGTGGAATGAGCTACCATCTGAGGTTTCCCATAAGGCTACGACATAGCACGCTTCAAGAGAAATGTTAAAAGGTTTCTACAGGGTAGGGAACGCATCGACAATATCCCGGGTGTTGCCGGTGTCAATAGGCGACGGTGACCGCTTACCATCAGGTGGGCCGTAAGCCTGTTTCCCCACAAATAACATAAAAAAACATAAACAGCGAGGTTTGACTACGAGCTAAGTAATGTTTATTTATTTCAACCTGAGTACCGGTATTGTCATGTTTATTACTACGTTAACTGATGCGAGACAGGGTCAGAGGCGAACGTGTAAAAACAAGTAAAAGAAACAGAATTCTAAGCACTGCTATCGCGAACATTCCAGAATATTTAAAGGTTTTCAGCAAATAGCCTTCTCTTTGAATTCTTTCCGCTTTTAAGAAACTGCTAAAAAGGTTCGTACTGTTTTCCCTCTTCGTTAATTTCAAGGAAAGAGGGATGTAATGTTTTGTTTGCATTTGCCGTGTTTAGCAGACGAGGCAGTGAATTCGAGTGCGACTTATAGGCAAGTGTATAAAAAATAACGACTTACTGACCGACCGAAGTGAGATCTCCAAATCAACTAGGACGAATCGGCGTTAGTATGTATGTATGTTTGTTGGAGAATAACTTTCGAAACGTTATCCGATTTATGTGAAATTTGATATTTTATTTATTTATTTAATTTAATTTAAGCAACACGGTGAGAACCAATTACGTTAATTAAATATTCTAGGTAAGTACATATTATTATAACAAAAAATCATATGAATGCAGTTCAGATACTATTATGTCAAGAGTAAAACATATATAGGCTGTTTGATAATATACGCACATAAAATGAGACTTCTCGAAAAAAAAACTACTAGATAAATTATCAAATTATTAAGAAAATCGATTAAGTTTAGGTGATTAATTCGATATAAAAATTACTGCCTACGCAATCGACATCCAAAAATAAAGGCCGTACACCACAAACGCGTATATTTGCAGAGATGAGAATACCATGCGAAAATAACGAATAGGATATCGATATTCCGAAATCTCTCCGCTCAGCTTTAGTGGAAACTATCAAGCGGCGATGTCTTATTTTATACAGCGCATTCGCAGTGAAGTTGTAAACCGAGAGCGCGTAGGGAGAGGATATAAGTAGCAAATCTACGCATTTGTGGATTAAGGTCTTTATTTTTGGATGTCGATTTCAAGAGTAGGCAATAATTTTTATATCGAATTAATCACCTAAACTTAATCGATTTTCTTTAAAATTTGATAATTTATCTCGTAGTTTTTTTTTCGAGAAGTCTCATTTTATGTTTTGAAAAACCGTCACTTGAATATCGTCAGTATATTACCAAATGTATAATAATATATAATGTATAAAATCGGTACTTTCTGTAAATACCCTATAAAATATGATAATGAATAACTAGTAATAAAGTAGTTGGGCTTTCTAAAAACCGTTACAAACCAAACAATTATAAATACTATCTAGACAGATATGAAATAGACTAATACTATTCAAGAACGACTATTTGCTTAACCCAGTAAAGTTGGGTTAAGTTAAATAGTGAACTAAGAACAATTGCAACTACTTGCACTTGAACTAATTTAAACTTCCGTCCCGTTCTAAGCAATGCCTGACATTTTGCGAATGCGGCACGGATCAATGTCACAATTAGTCACGGTGTATAAAGTTTGAATGTGTTTCTGCTTTCCAATTTAAAACGACCAGCCAGGCTTGGAGAAAATACTCTAGAAAATAAACTCGGATATAAGAAATAAGGATTCTAAACATTTTACTTCTTACTCTACTCTTCTGGATCTAGGTTGTATGAAGCCGGGTACAGATTTTTTGCCACGCAACTTGAATTTAACGCGAACTTATATGATTATGTACCGTTGTTTTCAGTGCGTTTTGCGAACGCACTGAAAACTTGAAGACTTGAAAATGTATGGGAAATGTTGCATTGCATGTTGCATTGCGAGTTGTGTTGCAAATAATCTGTACCCGGCTTAAGCCTGACAGATGCAGTTTCTGGTAAATATGTTCAAACTTAGCTTTTAGCCTATGGACAACCCTCCTCTTTTTACTAGAGTATGTTATTTTATTTTATTTTTTATACCCAAATACAGTGATATAATATAAAACATGTAGTTTTAATAAAAAAATTGGACGAAGGTCTGCCCTTTCGCCTGTCACTATGATTAGATGTGAAGGACAAGTCTAGTCATCATCATCATCATCCGTAGCCATAGATTTCCCGAGCAACCGATCTTCCGCGGCCTGCATCGGTCGGCTCTCAAAAACTTTTATCAGGTGTTCCTATCTAGTGGGGAGCCGTCCTACTAAGTTTAGTTAAATACCACTGAAATGGAATAAACCATTACTTTTTACACCACCTGCTCGACAAAGTCAAATTATATGTCATGTAAAACTCAACGCTGAGCCGGGGGTAAAGTTGTACTGAATTTCATAATGATTTGAATTTGGAACCTCATTTGTATTAAAATTTGAACCAAAGAGACCCACACATTATGAACTTATTCGTAAATCAAACTAATCTCTGTTTGCATGACTTAGATTTAATTTTTATTGTCTCGCAGAAAATGTGAAAAGTAGAGTATTCTCCTCGTGAATGAATCTGTCTGCATCTTGGGCGTGCTTATATCTTTCTCTGCACTCAGGATTCTAGTAACTCCCTCGCTCCGCTCGTGAGTTAACTCTAGTATCCTTCGTTACGTTCGGGATTCAATATAGAGCCCGTGACGCAAGACGCTTTATCCCCTCGGTTAATAATCTACTATTACTTATCTGCCAGTAATTAGGTACTCTCACATTTTTCCAATTAAATGTAAGAAAAGGATTATTAAATCTTATGTTTGGTCTGACTCTTTCCTAGATTGGTCACGGAGGAACAGGCGGTAAAGTAACATTCTAAAGTTAACCTTGGTGTGTGTTCAAAACGGACATTAAATAAGCTATTTACCTACTCGTTCCAGTAACTCACCTCGTGCGAACTTCCCTACATTTGACCTTTACAGACTGGTGCTAGTCAAATCAGGGACAATTATGGCGAAACGTTTATTTGCAAGAAAAGTGTTTATTTTGGAGGCTTTCTTGTTTATATACAATTGTCTACGGCCTAGTTGATATCATTAAAGATTATTGTTTTTAGGGTTCCGGACTAAAATGGTTAAAAAGGAACCCTTATGGTACGACTTTGTCCGTCCGTCCGTCCGTCTATCTGTCACAGCTGATTATCTCAGCAATTTTGTCAGCAATTTGTAAAATTGTAACTATACTATGCGACATTTCACTAATACATTCAAACATAAATGCCTATCTAATAAATAAAGAAGGCTATTAAAAGAATATGCAGATATTAAACCATTGAACTGTACAAGTATTCAAATTGTTTCACTCGATAGAGCGTTACAAACGAAATGTGTAACCCTATCTGCAAACCAATATCAGCAACTAATATTCAACAATATTTATGACTAGCTTCCGCCCGCGGCTTCGCACGCGTGTTTTGTCAATGAAAAGTAGCATGTGTGTCAATCCAAGTCATAATCCATCGACATACCAAATTTCATTAAAATCCATTCAGTAGTTTTTGCGTGAAAGAATAACAAACATCCACACATACATCCATACAAACTTTCGCGTTTATAATATTAACCAGTAGTAGTAATATAACCCATATTACTGGCACTTCATACAGGCTTTTCAGTCTAGTTTAGGCAACTTGTAACGGGCCGGACCTGAATGATTCCTCCACAGTAATAAATTCGGAAGATAACATTCGTTTTCGTAATATTATAAAATATTAATATTTATGAATAGCACATATACTTGTTCATTCAGTCATTACGTATTTAAATCAATCTGGGATTTAGAAAAAGCTGCAATATATTATAACGCCTAGTGCCATCTCTTGGATTACTCATCTATTGTATGCGGTGTTTGATCTAGATAAATTGTAAATTGACATACTATCACGACGCTAGATGACAGTAGCTGTTGGATGAAGTGACGTGGAGATTGTACAAAATGATTTATCATCTATGGGAAGAGTTGCGCTACTCGCCGGAAGGGGGTCGACTGACTAGCAATTTGTCAATGCGCAGAGTTCCACTGCTCACCGGTAGGGGATCGACAGACTATCAAGTTCTCTATGAAATAGGTTTCAATACACGGCATTATGGGTATGCAAGTAGAAGGCGAAGCTGGATAGAACGGAATATTGTCTATGCTATCATAAATTTGGGGGTGAATTAATATGAAACTTCGTGATATTACAAAATAATAATATTATTAATAGAAAATAATTGATCGTGCAGTTTTCTATGAATTACGTGAAGCCATTTGTTTACTGTTGAATAAATTTAGTATTTGTATAAAATAATTTATCATCTGTGAAGAGAGTTTTCGCTACTCGCCGCTAGAGGTCGGAGACGGCGGTTCGAGGGCTGAATTACGGGGGGAAGGGACTGAAGGCCTTAAATACGACGGAGCGGCGACGCTCGATCTCTTTTCTCGTGCTCTGGTTCCTCGTGAACTTCTCGGGACGTTTTACCGCGGGGGCTCTTTTCTCGTGCTCTGGTTCCTCGTGAACTTCTCGGGACGTTTTACCGCGGGGGCTCTTTTCTCGTGCTCTGGTTCCTCGTGAACTTCTCGGGACGTTTTACCGCGGGGGCTCTTTTCTCGTGCTCTGGTTCCTCGTGAACTTCTCGGGACGTTTTACCGCGGGGGCTCTTTTCTCGTGCTCTGGTTCCTCGTGAACTTCTCGGGACGTTTTACCGCGGGGGCTCTTTTCTCGTGCTCTGGTTCCTCGTGAACTTCTCGGGACGTTTTACCGCGGGGGCTCTTTTCTCGTGCTCTGGTTCCTCGTGAACTTCTCGGGACGTTTTACCGCGGGGGCTCTTTTCTCGTGCGCTTTTCCCTGGCTCTTGTTTTCTCGTGACCTTCTCGGGGCGCTTTCTCGGGCTCTTCTCGGGAGTGGTGATATCTCGGTATCTTTTCGTTGGGAACATTGCTCGTGGGCTCTTGGGTCGCGCTCTTTGCTCGTGGGCTTTTGCCTCGTGGTCTTTCCCTCGTGGTTCTTCTTCCGCTAGCAGCCTGCGGAGACACCCAGAGAATACCAAGGTACGTGCTTGTTAATTTTTACTTACGGCCATTGGCAATTAGTGTTCTTGTGTTAATGTTTGGTAATCAGATTCGTGCAGAAATGTATTGAAGTGGATCCAAACAGAGTAAATTATTTGTGTGAATTTAAAAGTAATTATTGGATATCCGTGTTATTTACATTGAGGGTTAAATGGGGTGAATTTTGGATGGAAAATCTTAGGAGCCGAGATTTATTTTATTTTGAGGGTAGGAAAAATTAGTGACGGTTAAAGTGATTGTTCCTGAAATACAGAATGTGGAATTTGGATTCCATATATTGGTTCGGGAATAATTGTTTTGAATTGCGGGGTGCTTATTTAATAAGATAGTTAACGTTGGGGATTGACATCTTACCGTGGCATTTTCTTTTAGTTTAACAATGTTGTCGGTAGGAATCTTGTTAACCGGTAGGGTAGGAAACGCATCAGGGACGGTGGATTCTATAATAGTCTAATAATCAAATTAATTTGGATCATATGATGGGATGGGAGGCGTTAGGAAATACTTTCCATTACGTTCTATTTATTCTAAAGATGTACGGACAGATTTGCATCAGTATTGCATTTTAAGAAATGATTGGCTCAGGATTATATTACACTAAATACAAAATAACCTTTCACGTTTGATGTTTGTATTGGCAGCGATTTGTTTAACTACTTCTATATTCTATTTCTATTTCTTTGGTCATAAAAGAACGGTGGATTCATTGGAAAACATAGCTTATGTTATAACAAAGACACAGGAATGTGTAACCTATTGACGGTATAATATTTCTTAGATTGAGTTATCTAGTAAAGGAAAAAATGTGGGTAGGAAGATTGGATTCCTAAGTTTGATACGAGTATCTGTTGTTATTCTACGTTGAAAATGGAAATATTTTAATGTAGCATACGGTATAAAAATATATCAGTATGTAGAACAAAATTCATGTAATAAACTAAACTTAAATGAGAGGGCAATTGTGCTTTTAATGACGGTGGTTTCAAAAAAATACACTTTGTAAGATTGAATACAATGTTGAAATTATAAGATGGACTTGTGAAGTTTGACAATGAAATGAGCTCGGAATCAAGGAAGTAAATAATCTAAGTAAGTTGATCTGATGTCGATAGAATCTTTGAAGGCTAAAGCGCTGGGCTTAATTAGAAACAGATGCGAGAAAAAGGTCTGTTTTCTATTCTACGGAGCCAAGGAAATGAAATTCCGTTAAGATTCTTCAGCATTGTCAACTGAAAAGGTACTAGAAACATGAATTGAAGTAATATTCATGGTCAAACTACAGTAAACTAAAGACTTTGATAGCTAATTAAAGCACTTATCTATTTCATGCAAACTAGCCGTTCGGAAAAGTACTAAATACGTCTAGCTTCATTATGGGGTGTTAAGAAGTTCTACATTTTAGTGCATTCTGGTAGTGAATTTAAGAATGGGTTAATTGATAGGTTGCCTAGGTATGTTTAGGCTGAGTGTTTTGGCAGATAGATAGTAGGGGGCGGCTATTTTTAGGATTGGAATCGGAAAGGGTAGGGTTCTAGAATAGGCTACGAAGAACCAAAATCGAATGCGTTTAGTTCTAAAAATAAGAACTTTACTGATTCGCAAGATAACCAAAAAAAGAATCTACACTTTGCAAAAGATTATGACCTCTAATTCCCTTAATAACGAGTAGGAACAACAGACTACCCACATACAATTTTTATGTTGTCTCAAATATAAGGTTAAGTATACCTAATAATACTTTTAAATTGTGGAAGAGAGATGTCCAGTCTGGTAGTCGAATCTCATTGTCTTCACAGCGGTGGTGGGGCTGTAGACCTAAGATATTTAAACAAGTGTCTTAGCCACAATTATTAACCCTAGAGTGGTCGCGTGGATTACCTATGTAATCCACACTTACGGAATTGTAAAATTCTCAAAAACCGCTAACGTAAATTACGAGCGCTTCTAGGTACTTTAAGTTAAATAATTGACAAACGCACTCAGTGCTGCGCGCGAGATTTTCTTGTAATTATCCAGAAACCACGGCGACAACGTCAGCACAGACACCTACTCGATCCATAGATCGCTGCCACGACTGCGGAAGAAGCCGCAATAAAAGCACTCGAAACCTATGCAATACGTGCAAAAAGTCTATTTGTGGCGATCATTCGAAGGTTGTTTGTCTGTCTTGTTTAGAAAACATTAATTAGTATTTTTGATTTTTTGTGCCATTTTAGAGGGTTTTTTTGTTTTGTTGATTTTTTTATATTCAGAGGTTGTGATTCGTTTTTATTGATTGCTTTTAATACAACAATACTTAATAACACTATTACAATAAGAATTAAACATAGTTGAAGCTCTAATGTATTTTTATTTGAATTTATAAATGGTATACAATAGTACTCCACGCGACCAATCAGGTCAGGTTTTAGTACGCGACCACTGTAGGGTTAATGTCGATAATCAGTTTGTAGGTAGATCAATACGTTCCCAGTGGGTAGGCTATAACTTTAGCACCAAGCTTACAATAGGTAGATCACAATTATCACTAACTAGAATTCTATGGGTATGTCAATGTGTTTAGATAGGTTTAATTCTCTCATAAAGTAGGTAGCATGATCTTTGGTACAAGACTCAAATTCCTTAAAAGAAACTGAGTTATTACGGATATCGCGACGCATGGGTTCCTACCGCAATACTAGATAAATCACGAGGCCAAAATTATTAATCACAATACACTCTTATAGCAGATGTTAATAGGGTTGATAATTCATAAAGTAGGTAGGTCATGACTGTATGGTAGATAGGGTGATTTAGATTGTTGTCTGGGTTAAACGTGTGTAAATTCATTGGGGGCTTAGGAGTGGTTTAAGTAGGGGGGGGGGTTTTATATTGGGGGGTAGGGGGGGTTACAAACTGAAGCAGGAAAGAATTTTTGTTAGATGTACCTACTTACTTAATAATTATGTATTGAATTTTTGTATTTGTATAGTGTGTCAAATATAAATATCGAATTCTAAAAAAAAATCCTTGTGTAGCTTTGATTTAGCCGAACCGTTACTAACAGCGTAGTTAATACGCATTAACCCACAACTATATGCATAATTATGTCTGACCACATCTACATTCGATATTGATACCTACTCTGCGTTATACTTTTAACAAACAACATTTTGTTAGGATATGGAACTATTGCATATGGAACTGCGATTGGGTAGATACAACCTCGAGAAAGAAGTAAACCGGCGAATTCAGCTGGGCTGGGCAGCGTTTGGGAAACTTCGTCAGGTCTTCTCGTCACCCATCCCACAATGCCTAAAAACAAAAGTTTTTAACCAGTGCGTCCTACCTGTGATGACTTACGCAGCCGAAACGTGGACACTTACGGTGGGACTGGTCCACAAACTGAAAGTCGCTCAGCGAGCTATGGAAAGGGCTATGCTCGGAATTTCTCTGAAGGATAGAATCAGAAACGAGGTTATCCGACAGAGAACCAAGGTGATCGACATAGCTCAGAGGGTCAGCAAGCTGAAGTGGCAGTGGGCCGGTCATATCTGCCGCAGAACCGATAACCGTTGGGGTAAACGTGTTCTGGAGTGGAGACCACGTCTAGGCAAGCGAAGTGTAGGACGCCCGCCGGCTAGATGGAGTGACGATTTGCGCGCTGTGGCTGGCAAGGATTGGATGAGAAGAGCTGAGGATCGGGCTCAATGGCGCACCCTGGGAGAGACCTACGTCCAGCAGTGGACTGCTATAGGTTGATGATGATGATGGAACTATTTAAGTGAGAACTTATAACTATCTCTTTATCAAATACGTTGATGGTTAAAGCTCTTAATGAGACATTTTGCAGGTATCATTATGGGTCATAAGAGGTTAAATACCTACTTGTACATATAATTAATGTATAGTTATATTTTTTCTTTTAGCATTATAGCTTAGTTTAAGCAGAAGATGCTAAGGTGGGAAGATGCTAAGGTGGATGTGCGGCGTCACCAGGCTCGATAAAATCCGTAACGAATACGTGCGAGGAAGCCTGGGCGTGTGCGACATCGCTGACAAGATGCAGGAGAGTCGGCTGCGTTGGTACGGTCACGTGAAGAGGAGGCCACCTGACTACGTAGGGAATTCGGCACTACAACTTTCCATCCCCGGTCGAAGATCTAGAGGTAGACCCAAGACAAGGTGGAGAAATGTAGTGTCAAAAGACATGAGAGAGTGCGAAGTTTCTAATGACGACGTCGAGGATAGAGCGAAGTGGAGAAGAACAACTAGGAAAGCTGACCCCACCACCATGTGGGATACATAGCTGGGAAGAGTGAGAGTGAGCATTAAAGCTTAGCTTAGTTATAGAATATTTATTATTGTATCATGTACTGTATAAAGATAAATATATTAATGTAAACCTCTTGAGAAAACATAAGAACCGCGAGTAATGTAGTTGTAATTTAAAATTCTTGCTTCTCAAACCGTAAATTGCATATAAACTGGTTTATATCTGGGTTTTTACAAGGTCAATGAAACTGCAAGAATCGTGACACAAAGCAGACTGGTTTATTTTACAATGCGGTACTTACATAACATCTTATAACTAACTACCCACATTGGTGAAGTAGGAAACACCGCAATCCTCCACCGTTAATTTTAACTCATCTAATCTCTAATCAATGTAGGTACACAATATTATTTTACCAACAACTATTTTTCTAACCCGAACCTAACTATAGGCTTACGTATTCGTTTTACCGGTTTAACTTCGATAATGGAAGGTATGGGTGGCGTCTGTTTCGTACAATCCCTTTCTCCTGGTTCAGGCGAACCAAGCTGTGGACAGGAGTCATGTTCCACAGCCTCTACTGAAACTGGCGGCGGCTCGAGTGATGTAGACGGCACATGCTTGGTTCCGTCACCAACATTGGTTACTGAGTCGCTAGGAAACACACATGAGCTCCTCCGTTTCAGCTGGTCGACATGCCTATGCGCTGCCGAACCGTCGCGCGATTTGACGGAGTAATTATTTGTTCCTAACCTCTCGATGACTTGCCCATCTAACCACTTATTATTATTAGCACTAAAATTTCTATACCATACAGATTCACCTGGGCTCAATTGGCGGGACTCTTTTGCACTTTCGATCGCTTTAATTTCTTTATTCTGTAATTTACGTCCGTGATCAGGTTTAATAACATCTAAGCGAGTCCTCAACCGCCTGCCCTGTAAAAGTCGAGCGGGACTCTCGCCCGTCGAACAATGCGGAGTGTTATGATACACCAACAAGTACCTCTGGAGCGCTAGCTCAGGGTCGATTCCCTCACGGCGGGCTTTTTTAATAACCTTTTTAACAATCTTTACGGCGTTCTCTGCTGCCCCGTTTGAAGCAGGGTGATAGGGTGCCGAGAACATTTGGTATATTCCATTGTTCTTCAAAAAATCTCTAAACTGTTTACTTGTAAATGGAGGTCCATTATCTGAAACTACCTGTTTCGGTATACCCCAACGAGACCAGGATTCACGTAGCTTAGCGATCGTTACGTCGGCGGTAGTTCGATTCATCTTAAACGCTTCAATCCATTTCGATCTCGCATCGATCGATACAAGGTAAGTTTGACCGTCAACTGGTCCAAGAAAATCTAGATGAAACCCTCTCATACGACGAGTGGGGCCATCGCCAAGGCGCGGGCGGCGCAGCCCGCGGCGCCGCCGCCTCCGCCGCGCACGTGACGCACGCGCGGCACGTCGACTCCACAGCCTCATCCAGCCCGGGCCACCACACGTAGCTACGGGCGTATGCCTTTGTCTTCACGATGCCCATATGGGGCTCGTGCAGCTCACGCAGGACCGGCTGCCTACACGTGTCGGGGACAACAAGCCTGTGCCCCCACATTATACACCCCATTTCTAGGTATAACTCGTCCTTTCTAGCTAAATATGGCTCGAGCTGCTTAATATCTACTTTACTAGGCTATCCGTTTTCTATATACCCGCAGACACGACTTAACATCGGGTCTCGCATTGTTTCGCGCCTTATCAATTCGCTGTCGAGAAGCATCGCGTTGGTAGCGAAATGTAAGTACGTCTGTTCCGGCGGCTCCTCCGCGCAATTCTCGACAACCGGCAAGCGAGACAGAATGTCTGCACCGTTGCTATATGTACCTACGTACTCTATATCAAACGTATAAGCAGATAGTATTTATTTATTTAGTTTATTTTATTTTATTTTTTGAATTTTTGGAAAACTTACAGCTAGGTTACAGAAAAGGTATTTGAATAGGAAATAAACAACAGTAAATGCTACTTATTACAAGAAGGCCAATTAAAAGTATTAGCGCCCAACGCTGCATACGACTCGCGGCCATAGTAGGTATGCCTTTGTTAGGTCCGAAAATGCTAACAAGCGGCTTATGATCCGTTTTCAATCTGAATTGTCTACCTAATAGATACTGATGGAATTTCTTAACGCAGTACACGATAGCCAGCGCTTCACGATGAATCTGCGCGTAGCCTTGTTCCGCCTTAGTTAGTTTCCTAGAAACGTACGCGACCGCGCGCTCCTCTCGTCCCCCGCGGTTGCGCTGCGACAGCACGCCGCCGATGCCTACCGCGCTGGCGTCGCACGTCAGCACCAGCTCGCATGCTGGATCATAGTGCGCCAGCACGCGACTGCTCATCAGCAGCTGCTTCACTCGCTCGAAAACCCGCTGGTGCTGCCTTTCCCACTGCCACTTCGAGCCTTTACGTAGTAACTCGTGCAGAGGGTGCAATATACCGCTTAGATTTTCGACGAATCTCGCGTAAAAATTTATCATCCCTAAAAATGATCTAAGCTCATAAATTCCTTCCGGGCTCGGCATATCCCTAATAGCTCGGAATTTCTCCGGGTCGGGTTTAATTCCGTTCCTATCTACTATGTAACCTAAATACTTTACTTCCTTAGCCAAAAACGAGCATTTTTCAAGCTTAATCTTGAGACCTACTGAGCTTAATTTATTTAAAAGCGTTTCTAGTGATTTCAAGTGCGAAGACCTATTAGGTTCGGTTATGATCAGGTCATCTGCAAAGCACTGAACATTAGGAATGCTATCTACAATATTACTAACAATCCGTTGGAATATTCCACTGCTAGACGATAACCCGTATACAAGCCACTGCAAGATTGTATTTAAATAAACCTCTATGAGTATTTATTACGCAGTACCTTTTAGAGTCATCTGAGAGTGCAATTTGGTTGTAGGCTTGAGACAAATCAATTTTCGTAAATTCCTCCCCCCCAGCTAAATTAGCAAGCAAGTCATCTATTTTCGGCAGCGGATATCTATCGACCATAAGAACGGGATTGAGCGTTACCTTGAAATCGGCACATATGCGAAGCCCACCGTCACTCTTGTTAACCAATACTAGTGGCGTTGCCCAGTCCGAGCAGTCCACGGGATCGATGACCTCATTCCGCAGCATCGCGTCTAACTCTGCGTCGACGCGCTCGCGCAGTGCGTAGGGCACCGGCCGCGCGCGATAGAACACCGGCGCCGCGCCCTCGCGCACCCTCAAAGTCGCGCACCCTCCCGTGTACCGCCCCAGACCGCCGCTCCATACCTCCTTATATCTGTCAAGCATTTTATCAAGAGATTGTTTATCAGGCTCTATTTTAAAATTACTGGCTACGTTTGGGTACTGCAAAATAGGTATCTGAATTCCCAATTCAGCAAGCCATTGCCTACCTATCAAAGAAGTGACACCTGTATCGATTACAAACAAATCAAGCACCTTTTTACGCCCGTTATACTCAACACAGGCGGACATACATCCTAGGGGCCGCACTTTGGATTTGCCATCATAAAAAAGGAATACATATTTAGATTTTTCTAGTTCTACATCACTAAATAATGTTTCATACGTCTGTTTGTTAATACATGAACCCGGGGTGCCAGTGTCTACTTCCATGTCTAAATTCAGCCCGTTCACTACGAGCTTAAGACTCACCGGTGAATAGTGTCCTAGTGACATTTGAAACATCGGTTCATCAATCTCCAACTCCGAGGCTGACCCATCGCTGCAGTTGTCCACCGGCCGCACGTAGTTCGCCTCCTGGCTCCGGCCGCCGCCACCGCGCTTGGCCTTCACCCTCATGTCGACGCTCTGCTTGGCAGGTCCTTTGTAGGGGCACACCCTCCTCAGGTGGCCTTTATTTCCGCAACTGCTGCACACGAAGTTCTTGAACCTGCATCCTTCCATCTGATGTTGCCCACCGCACGCCTTACAGCCGTGGTTAGCTCGTCCCGCCGATGATGGGCCCGCTCCAGTGAAAGAGGACCTCGAACTATTGAAGCGCGAACCGGCAGCGCCGCCGCCACGCGCTGACGTCACCCGGAGCGCATGTACCGCACTCGTGACGGCGTCCACCCCGTTGCTTGATGAGTCTACGGCTGCCGCATCTCTCTCCGCAGCTTCCAAGGCCGTTGCTACAGACAACGCCTTTGCATAGGTTAGATCTGGTTCCGAAAACAACCGTTGCCGTATCAGGTCACTGCTAACTCCGCACACAAACTGGTCGCGAAGGTTATCCGTCAATGTGTCTTTGAAATCACAGTCTTTAGCAAGTTTCTTCAAAGCAGCCAAATACTGGACTATATTCTCGCCACCCACCTGCCGTCTTTGTCGAAATCTGTACCGCTCCGCCATAATGGATGGCTTGGGTTGTAAATGTTCTCGCACGAGTGTAACCAACTCGTCGTACGTGAAGTCTGTTGGCTTCTTTGGATTCGCCAAATTCACCATCAACTCGAAGACATCCTCACCAACCAATGAAATCAATGTCGGCAGCTTGAGATCTTCCTTTATAGCGTTCGCACGAAAATACATGTCGACACGTCCACAGTACAAAGTCCAGTTCCCCGTATTCACATCAAATTCTTTTATTTTTCCGATGCCCATTATCACCACTCACTTTATGGTCTTTGTTAAGTATTTGCACGCACAGTTCTAGGTTTACCGAAGTCGCCAATGGTTTATATCTGGGTTTTTACAAGATCAATGAAACTGCAAGAATCGTGACACAAAGCAGACTGGTTTATTTTACAATGCGGTACTTACATAACATCTTATAACTAACTACCCACATTGGTGAAGTAGGAAACACCGCATAAACCACCAGAACCAAGTTGAAAATTTAGGTCTTAATTCACCGAACGTAAATTTTTCACTTTAGACCAACGTTTTTATAACTTTCATCGAAGTTACGAAGCTGATTATGGTATGCATAAAAATACAACTCAGGAAGATTCAGTTGCAAAACAAAAATCTCTAAAACATCTTAGAATTTTTGAAGTTGCTCCGGTCGAATATATTCAAAACTTCAGAAACCAAATCCTAACTCGAAAAGCATGAAAAGTCGCAGAACATACATGGGGGGGGGGATCCAGATACCCTACGATACGAGGGACATACATTTTTTTTGGACGTCAATGTTCCGGCCATCCTGTATAAAACACTCTTAAACCAATTTTCCATTTTGATAACTCTCTCCGTTCAAATGTTGCTTGGCGTTCATATATAATTTCTGTTTTATTGTTTGTCATGTCTCATTGCTTCTAAGAAGTTAAAATAAAGATATTTCATACATTTATTTATTATTGACGACCTCCGTGGCGCAGTGGGCGTATAGCCGGCTGAGACGCAGAAGGTAGCGGGTTCGATTTCCTCCCCGGGGCAAATGTTTGCATGATCTACAGATATTTGTTCCGGGTCTGGATGTTTTTCTATACCTATATGATAACTATGTATTTACAAAAAAAAGTATATAAGTATTCTATCAGCTATCTGGTTCCCATAGTACAAGCTCTGCTTAGTTTGGGGTAGGTAGCGCTGTATGACATGCCCAGCAATATTTATTTATTTACATTTATTCGTACTTGCCAGTATCTAGCATGTACAATCATACCATCAAGCAAAGCCACATACATAGCCAAGAGGAAGTGAAGGACGTTCAAACTGAAGTACTGCCACATCAGCTAACAATTCCACGGGCGGGGCACAAAGCTCTAAGAGCTTTGTGTGATGGTCGTAGTGATGGGGTAGAAAGAAGAACAAAGCACTGGAAAGCGCAGCATAGGACGGACCTCCACTAGATAGAAAGATGACCTGTTAAAGGTTGCTAGGCGTCGTTGGGTGTAGGCCGCACAAGATCGGTTGCTCAGGAAATCTATGTGGGAGGTCTATGATCAGCAGTGGACGTCCACGGGTTGATATGATGATGATAAAGCATACCATCAGCTTATTTACTATTGTACTATAGAATTTGAACCTATTTACTGTTGTGGTTAATGGCTCAACCAGTGATTAATGGATTGTCACGGACCATAATAATTCATGCACAAGAGCTGATGAGTTTATAATTTAATTACCATAGCCACACAAAAGTTCGGTTAAGCTGTCACGGCCTCAGAGGCCAACAGCGAGTTAGTCCTTCAGAAAAAAAAGGAAAAGTTGTGATGGCTGAGCGCCATCTGCGCTCGCCAAAAGTTCGGTTAAGCTGTCACGGCCTCAGAGGCCAACAGCGAGTTAGTCCTTCAGAAAAAAAAAGGAAAAGTTGTGATCATTCAAGTACGCGCTTTTATACCTTGTAAACTAGTAACTAAGAAGAAAGTAAATACAGTCCACTTTTGCTAAGTACCGAGCCTATCATTTGAAGCCTGGGTAGGAACTCTACACAGATAAATGATAGAATTCAACATATAATATTTTGAAAAAAAAAACTTAGACCCAGTACAAAATTATTTATAGTGGTCCTGTACACTCGACCTAATTATATCCATAATGGTTATCCCTCCGACGGTCGCAACAACTGAGATTATAGTAATAGATACATTAATATAATTACCGGCAATAAAGAAAATGCATATCGATAATAAAAATAATATCGCTTGAAACGTGACTGAAACTCGTGAATTCTATTTTCGATGTTACGAGTATTTATTATCGGTCATAATGAGGATTTGCGTCATGAAAATTATTGAAAAAATCGAGGGGCGTTGTCCTAATATAACGCGAATGCATGATCAATGATCTTCAAACATACTGATCCGAATATAAAATCTATACTAATATTATAATGAGATTTGTTTTTTTGTATGTTTATAAGGAATATATTCAAAAACTATTGGTTCGATTTAAAAAGATATTTCATCATTAGAATGCTGATGTCTAATATCGTTATCCTAACGTCTAACGTTGTTCTGAGTAACACAGGCTACTTTTTACCCAACTGCGCAGATAGAGGGTAAGGTTTTTATTGACAAACCATGCGTGCGAAGCCGCAGGCAGGTCAGCTAATATCATATAACACGATCTGACATTCGCGCGATCATTCGAACGCTTTTGCGACAGTATTGGGTCGTGTTTTATTAGGACACACGATTCTTGTTCGCTCGAACATGCGATAATCGCTTAGGCAGTATTTCTCTGCGAGACCAGCCTTTAGCAAACAGCTCCCGGCATTCTTTATCAGGTCGACTTTCTATCTAGCGGGGGCCTACTCGAGAACCTTTTCCTTCCAGCGATCCTCAGTATGTCTAGCTCGAAGACCTTCCACCCATACCTATTTAATATGTGGTATATTAAATAGGTATGGGTGGAAGGTCTTCCATTCGCATGTTCTATACTCTTGATGCGTACAGCTAAGCTATGGAACACTTTACCGTCGTCTGTTTTTCCCGAAGACCTCGGACATCCGGGCAAGAGTGAATAGGAGTCTTCTTAATTTTCGTACTCCATTAAGACCCATCACCGCTTACCATAAAAAAATTATGCCGTCACAAGACGCCCGGTGGATTGGAAATATCTAAATTGATGATTATTGAATGAATTTATAATCAAGGTTAACTTTTTTACTTAAATGTCTTTTGATACTACCTGCTCGGCAATGTCATATGATATGTAATGTAAACCTCACCAAAAGTAGGTGATTAAATCCCTGCGGCTGAGCCGGGGGTAAAATTGTACTGAATTTCATTATGCCCGCGAGGGGAAATTCAGTACAAATTTACAACTTCAACTTTACTATAATAATCACATTGAATTTGGTACCTCATCTGTATTAAAATTTAAATATAAGAGACCCACACAATAAGGATTTATTCGTAAATCGAACTAACCTCTGCACAGAATGCACCAACCTGGATTTGGTTTTTATTGTCTCGCATAAAATGTGTGAAAAGTAGAGTATTCTCCTCGTGGATAAAGCTGTCTGCATCTTGGGCGTGCTTATAACTCTGCACTCAAGATTCTAGTAACTCCGTAGTTAACTCTAATAACGTTCGGGATTCAATATAGCGCGTGTGACGCAAGACACTGCTTTAACCCCTCGTTTAATAATCTACGAATAACTCATCTATCATACGCAATATAAATACGTGTGACGGCAAACAATTGTTTATCCATACTTTTGACTTTTGCGTTTTAACTTTGACATTTATTGATACACATCATCTTACCCTAAATAAATAAAATAAAATAATATTAATAAATCTGACCCTAATTCTATTGGGTCGGTCTAATCGATAGATGTCTAGATAGTCTTAGGCGCGCTAATAGATGTTTCACATCAAAGCAAACCAGATTTCATCGATATGTAGGCCATGATTTATTTGGCCATAACCTGTGAGGTAAAGTAAGTGTTATAGGTAATAGTGTACTATAAACACTTACTACGCCTGTCACCCTGGGACATACATAGTTGTACACGAATATACAATACTCAAGAAGCAGATGGCCGACTATTAAACTAAATAAAACACGTTGAAGCAACGTAATTTCTGTCTGTTTGTCACCTTCAGACGAGTCTGGATAATATCACGTTACTTTTTTATCAGATCTGAAAACAAGTAGTGTGTGGGAAGCTTTTTTAATTTATTGCTATGTTAGGATTAAAGGTCGCCGTTACTAGTCACAGGGCTCATATTTTTACCCGACAACGCAGGAGGGTTATGTTTTTAGGGTGTATGTATGTTCATTTGGCACATCGTGTAGGCTAAACAGCTTGACGGATTTTGACGAAAGAGATGTCATTGGAATCGTCTAAATCACAAGCGTGACATAGTTGTAAAGAAGTTTCAAGAAAACCGCTCAGCGCCATATTGGATTATATTGTCCACCTGCGATTATCAAAATATGCAAGCTTGCTACCTCTTTTCAGTTTGATTTGCTGTAGGGTTTTCGCTTTTTAACCGACTTGAAAAAAAGTAGGTTCTCAATTCGTCGGAATCTTGTTCACCGATTACTCGAAGACGCCTGGACCGATTCGAGAAATTCTTTCTTGTTTATACCGATACTTCTCAGGTGGTCCCATTGGCACCAAGTCAGGATCAAATTTGATAAGGGCGCAATTCGGTTTTAAGTTCTTACCTCAGAACTCCATCATTTATCAACCGAATTGAAAAATCATTTTTTTATTTAAAAGGAATTACTATCATATCGGTCTCATAGAAATTTCATCAAAATCAGTTCAGTAGTTTGATTAAGTCGGTTATATTTTTGTTAAAAAGTCACGTTCGCGTTCGTTACTCGCGAAGTCGGTCGTAACGCATCAAATATTGAGCACGTATAAATGCGCGCTTAATTTTTTTGAGTACAAAATCCATGGATGCTCTGTCGGGATTTAAACCTAAACATCTAACTATACTAAACTAAGCAAACATCTTTATTATCAACAAGTAACTTTTTAACAAAAAGTGGACCGACGTTAGAATAGTTTTTTTATAGAAAATATATAAAACACTGTACGCGATGACCTAGATTCTCAACAATCTTCAACAGTGATTGGGTAGAGTGATTGGCCAGGAATCGAGAGGGGTGGAAAGAATTGGGAGAGACCTTTGCCCAGCAGTGGGACAGTACAGGTTAGGCAAAAAAAATATATAAAACACATTATGCGTCCCTATAAAATTTGAGGGTTGCCCTCGATTTTTTTTAGGATCCCGTCATCAGATCCTGACTTGGTGCCAATGGAACCACCTGGAAAGTATTTTCTTTTAAATAAAAAAAATAATTTCTCGAATCGGTCCAGGCGTCTTCGAGTAATCGGGGAACATACATAACAAAAAAGATTCTGATGAATTGAGAACCACCTACTTTTTTTGGAGTCGGTTAAAAACAGTTGTAACGAGAAAAAGTTTTTTAGAATCTATTATTTAACTTGCAATGTTTCTTGTTTAATTCAAATCTTGCAATTGAATTTTAAACCAGTTTCCCCCGACCGATTGAGGTGAAAGGAACACATATCGTCGGCCTAATTATCAGAATTCGTAAGTACATATGGGCAAATTTTACAGGAGCAACAGAATACTGATTTTTTGACAGAGTTTGAAAGATTTTTACTATGTTACTCTTACTTTTTTTTAACTTTCGTTAATCTTCGTTTGACCACACTCTCACCTGTATACCCACATCTCACGGTAAGCGTTGATATGGTCTAAGATGAAGCACGAAGATTTAGAAGAAACCTATTCACTCTTACCTTAAAGAGGCCCGGATTGTATTCTTTAGAAAAACAGACGACAGCAAAGTATTCCATACCTTAGCCGTACACATCAAGAAAATAGAACCAAAGCGATGTGTGCAAATGGGTGCTAAATCAACCAGGTACGGATGGTACTGAACCGTGCGCCTGCTTGTCCTTTGATGGAAAGGAGATGGCGGAATCAGATCAGATAAAGTTCCTGGGCACATTCCCCAAATTATATTCTGTAAAAGATCGATAGACTTGCAATTTTACGGCGATGTTCGAGGGTCTTAGTCTCAGTCATATATTAGTTTATATCTAGGTAACACGGTAAAAATATCTCAAACTTTGTGAAAAAATCGGTTTTATGTTGCTCCTGTAAAATTTGCCTATATGAACTTACGAATTCTGAAAATTAGGCTGACAATATGTAGCTTTGTTGACAATGCAATATTAATGTCCCATGAAGGTGGTCTCTTCATGGAGACGGATGCTACAACAGAACTTCTGAATAGGTTATAGTGTTTGAACTCATTTGAATCTGCTTGCGATTCCGATTATAAACTTTATAAAAGCTTCTTTTGAATAAATACAAAGAAACTTATTTTTAGAATTATCTAAGAATTGTATTGTACTTATTTTTATTCCTTTTTTTAAACAATTACTATAAATGAAAATAACTACAAACACTATGTACCTAAAATACAAAATAATTAGTTACTCGTACTAAAGTGCTTCCTTATCTTGGATAATAATCATATCTTCTTTCTCCACTTCAGCGAGTACGCCTTAAATTCCGCAATTTCACGAAGGGATAAAATCATGGTCCGTGAAATTGCATAATTTCGTAATGTTGGTCAAAACGGATTATCAGAGTACCTTATCACATGGGAATGGGATATTTCCACAGAATATTACAGAAGTTAAGCTAACGAGCGATAACAGGCACGCAAACCCGCGTGTTCGAGGATCTGGGATCAAGTCCGTGGAACGCCAGTTGCGAGCGCTCCGCTTTGACGGGATATAGATAGACCAAATTACAATAACTTAGGCTAGTAAACTTAAATATTAATACATGGTGGTACAATGGGCAATGTAAATCATATTTACGGACCTCTTTAAGGTAAGAGTGAATAGGTTTCTTCTAGATCTTCGTGCTTCATCTTAGACCACATCATCGTTTATCATCGGTGTAATTGTGGTCAAACGAAGATCCATAGAGTTAAAAAAAAGTGTTTTAAAATAGTTGTAAATTTACTTGTGATAACTTAGTTACTTCAATATGTTTACGTAACAATGAATAAACGTTCGTATCTAACTAAATTGCTGTGTATTTGGTTGTAGAATATTGCAGATGCCAGCCTTGGCGCTACGTTCGAGCGTTGGTTAATAAATAAAAAATCGGCCCGAACTTTACTTTCTGTACTTATCTATTTTGTGTTATTTCCCTATCAAAATAAACCCGGCTCCAAAATTTTATAAGAAACGTTTTCGTGGAATACCCAAAATTTAAAGTACCGTCTCACAGAGTAGAAATAAGCAAAAAAAATATATACCTACCTGTATGGAAATTTTTATTCCTTACTATTATTTTATTTAAAAAACGGCCCTTTATCGACCTCGTGTAATCCAGTACATCCAAATGTTATTTGGAAGATATTGCTTTTAACGATAATACCACAACTTATATGTCCGCGTATCCAGTTAGTCACATTAGTTCATAATCTTTGTTGTACATCAAAATTAAATTCATAATTTTGAATTTATTTAGTACAAGCTGGCGTTGTTCTGGGGTGCAAAAATACATATAGAAACTTCAACATCTCACTTTAACCCATGGGAAATGATTTATGGGATAAAAAGTAGCCTATTAAAGTAAAAAGTAGTATAAAAAGTAGTTACTCCAGGTCTACGTACATACCAAATTTTGCCGAAATCGAATCAGCCGTGTTGACGTGATTGAGTAACAAACAAACAAACATCAAAACTTTCGCATTTATAATATTAGTGTGGTAATGGGCAGTTTTATTGCAATCTCTTCCTGAAAGCGTTTGGATGTAATTAGTTGTTTGTTCATTTAAGTGAAGCGTAACAGCGAACGCAGTAAAGCGTTTTATATCTATCTAAATGAGAAATGGCTCTGGCCGTTATTTAGAACAATATTTTGTGTATAATTGCATAATTTGGTCAATGCCAACTGCAACGCGATTCTGCAAGCACAAAATGTTATTTTAAATTGATATATGATATACAACGAAATACTATCTTAGCATTAATTAATATTTAACTGACCTAAAAAAGGTTGGTGAGGTTTTCAATTCGCAGATTTTTTTGACGTTTATAAAATTGCTGCCATAGTGGGAGGTAATTCAAAAAACGATTCATAACAAAATCGGGGGATACAGTTTGGTGTTGCAGCTACATATCTATCATCTTCAGCCAAAATTTAATTACGCCACTGGATAGCTAAAGTATTGTTACGAGTTGAGGGTTCGGGATAAAATAATGAAAATCAATCTAACCAAAATAACACTTTTATTCAACACTGAAATGATAAATACACGATCTTAATCACAAGTAATCACAGCACACTAATTCACACCACTGTTGCACTAAAAGTGACCGAAATATTCGCACATATAGCCTAAACCAGACTGACTCCTTCGGCGTCTCTCTGGCCTATTTATACCGCGCACCGTTCATAACACTAGAATGTTCTCGATCGTTCCACTAGCAACTAGAAACGTGTAGGTATTTCAACAGAATAACTATTCCTTATTCTGTGCAACTGTAGGTAAAAACGTAGCAGGTATATTCCATACCAAGTATTACCTATTCTGTGACACAGTAGGTAAGCCGAGAGCCATCGAGAAATTCCGACTATTACTTATTCTGTAACAGCCTCGGTGCAACAGTATCACAGAATTCGTTACACCAAGTGAGGACTATTACACAACGCGCGCGGTGGAGGGGGAAGCGCCGCCATTTTGAGGTCATTTTGCTGCGTTCGAGATTTCCATTTAGTATGACCCGAAGGACTTCGTAGTGTTTAAACATGATTATAACGTACTTACATAAAATAGCGTATTTTATATAGAAAATATTACCTGTTACGTACAAGTATTCACGTACTCATACAAGACACGGCCGTGTCCGTGACACAGCCACACCCCATTTTTAATTTATGTTCAGCTCTAATTCTTTTTTTGTCTTTAAGATATTATCCGATTGAAATCGGATATAATCTCACATAAATTTGATCAAGATCTGCAGCGCTATTTTAAAACGTCGGAAAGCTGTCGGATTGGTCCGACATTTTTTTCTGAATTTATTTCTAATCCAAAACGCTATTTTAATAATATTTTGGATTCACAAAAAAACTCAGATACCTTTGCGACACGGATTCAAATGTTGATATTTTACAAAATAACGTTCTCAGGGTCAGTTCAAAATCGAATCCGGGAAAAGCTGTCGAAACGATCTGTTAGGTTTCCGACGTTTATAGATAGCCCTGCTAATGATGGCATCCATGAGAAAATCGAACTCTTCCATTTGCCCGTAGCATCATGCTCAGCTAAGTGAATGGCATTAAAAGTTCTTTACTCCTTGTAAATCCAACTTTGTTAGAAGAACCTTTGTTGGTTTGCTGTGTGGTGGTCTTGAACAAAATGGTTTTTCTTTCTTTTAAGTATGTATTTACAAAAAAAAGTATACAATGATTTTATCAGTTATCTGGTTCCCAAAGTACAAGCTCTGCTTAGTTTGGAGCTAGATAGCGCTGTGTGAAATGTTATTATTATGTTATTATTAATTGATTTATTTCTTTATCACTATTTGCAAAATCTGCACTATGTGTATCACACCCTATGTGTTTGATAATATACGCACAAAAATGAAAGGGGCTATTTTGATGGGCATAATAAATAAATTTGTGAAATGTTTACCATAGAAATGTGAAATATATTTTGGCATGTAAAACAAACACTTGATTTAACTTATGTTGTGCTATTGCATAATGCTTGCCATCTAACCACATATACTGTATTGTTGACGTCTCGAGACATCTCTTGTTGCTCCTTTCTAACCCAAAACCCGCAGCTACTTCCGAAAGAGATATCAAATCGGCCTTTATTTTTGGATGTCGATTGCGAGAGTAGGCAGTAAGTTTTATATCGAATTAATCACCTAAACTTAGTCGATTTTTTTAAAAGTTTGATAATATAACTAGTAGTTTTTTTTTCGAGAACTCTTTTTTTGTGTTTTGAGAAACCGTCACTCGAATATCGTCAGTATATTACCAAACACCCTGTATATGGGTGAATAAACTTTTTACCACGTCAATCAATTTCGATGATTATCTGAAGGCATGATTTTCTAATTATCTATTATTGTTAAAAAGTTATTATCGAAATAATACACAATCTAGTTTGTTTTTTATTTTTTTATTGAAGATATACTTCTTTTGGCGCGTTTAGAAAAAAATATGAGAGTAACATTTTAACGATGCGCGCGCACACTAACATCCAAAAAGCGACATGATGAAGTTAGCTGATAACTGATGCGCGCACACACCGACAGCCAAAAAGCGACATAATGAAGCTAGCTGATAACTGTCTCTCAAGTTTCCGTGAAAACTCTTAATTTTATTTATTAATTTATCATTCCTTTTACAAACAAAGAGTTTTGGCATACTGAATGAAATCTTTAGCTATTTTTGTTCTGTTACGCCAAAGAAGTTAAATTTTTTTCGTGCGTAGGTACATAAGTAAACACACTTTTTTTTTGCTTTTTGGCTTTAATATCACTACGGCCATGATGACTATTGTGATCGCCACTTGTGTATATGTCACCCCTAGTTAATGGGGCGTTCAAAGTTCACCATTAAGCCCACAGCTGTTAGAAACAGTAGGATATTCTTAGGGGTGATAACTGTTAGCTCCATCGATATATATGTATGTACTACGTACTAGATAACGCGATCCGAACACTCACTCTGTTCCACTGAACTGTACTGTAATCCGTACCTACTACCTATTTATATTCTATATTTTTATTTCAATTTTTTGTATGTTATACTTATTGTCGTGTTATTTTTGTAACTGTGTATGTCTTTGTTTTGTTATGTCTGCAAATAAATGTATTTTCTTTCTTTCTTTCTTTTACACCTTACTTTAGTGCGGCTTCGACATTCACACAGTTTGGACGCGTACGAAGCGGCACTATTATTACGAGCATTAAAATCAAAGTATAAAATATTTACATAAAGTATGACATAAATAACAATTCAGTAGTCAAGAAAGTAAAATTATTTTTCTAACTCACCAGCATTTTAACAAGCTTTTTTCAAGAATGTCCTTGTCTATCGGTAGAATATAGGTCTATGGTTAGCTCCTCTGGGCTAAGAATGCGTTTCTCCAGATGAATACAACGTAGCCTTAGCTATAGCGAGTAGATGACTGCAACTTCTCTGAAGGTAACTTTTGCTTACACAAGCTTGCTACCTTCTACTTATCGGTTTATTTACCTTTCAGCTATCATAGTTTGTGTAAAATATACACTGTCTTACTATTTCCTCTTCATACTCATTTACTACCTACGTACTCATCAGTTACTGCCTCGTAAACTTTAAGAACAATACCGTGTTTGAGCAAACAATACCTTGTTTTGTCTTGTTATAAAACTGGAGCATAAATAAAGAATTATTGTCAAGTAAAATTTAATAAATTTAATAACAGTTTTTATGTCTACCTTTCTGTAAACAAAGGATCGTAAAATGCTAATGATATTGTAACAGATTCGTTTTACGTCTTTTACTGTTTCGATTTCAGTTTTATCGATTGAAACTATATATTCACTAGCTGAGCCGCCAGTGGTTTAGCACGCGTGGTTTGGCCATAAAAACATTACCGTCCTTCTGTACAGTCGAGTAAAAAGTAACCTATGTTTCAATCCCGATCATAATCTATCTATATACCAAATTTCATAGAAATAAGACCGGTGTAATAGAAGATAATATTTTGTATGTTATAATATAAATGTTATTTTGTATTTTGTTTTTGGTGCGAGGCGAAACATAGTTCGGAGCGGATCGCACTCACCCTGATGAATGTTAACGAATTGAACATTGTCGGTTGAAACACCGATAAAACGGTATGTGATAAATACCGTATTTATAATAATTGTTATGGTGTATGTTGTGAAAATTAATAACTTACGAACGAAAACAAATTATTATATTTTTTGATGTTTATTTCAAAATTTATGTATTTGTATTTCATTAAATACACCTCATAAAATACTTTAAATACATTTTTTGCGTTCTGCAATCAAATGTCTAAAATAATCTTGATAAAAAATGGCATGATTTTTTTCTGTTCTTCCATTTCTTATTATAAGTTTATCTTATGTTGAATTACAGAGCAAATAGCATACAACAGACGGGCAGACAGACATACACCAAATTAATAACGTAATACATTTTCCAAAGTCATCATCAACATCATCCACAGGCCGACTTCACCCACAGCTGGGTATAGGCCTCCCCAAGTTTGAGCCATCCACCACGATCCAAAGTTGATCTGATCTCGTAAAATTATTTTTGTTTTAATCGGTTTTCGGGACATAATAAAACGGATTTTATATCTTGAAGCATACTGATATGCATCGTAATGACATAAACGGTTAATGGCTCTGATATGATTGCTAAAGAGTTCTATATCATATATCATATATCTTTCATGACTTCATGGTTACAGGACCTCATCCAGGTCTAATGCTTAGGGAGCCCTATAAATCAAATCAAATTATATATTTTCCGCTGTCTCGAGTGGTGACTACACAGCATAGGATTTTAAGTAATTTTACATAATAACTCCAAATCTGTACAAAAAAAAAGGTTTTGGAATGTGTAAATCTATTTCTTTGATATGATATCACTTTTCATCCAGTAACCTTATTTTGAAATTTTGACCCCACATTTTGGCTCTTTTGGCTATCAAAATGAAAATATTTTTGAATTTTTTACTTGCAATAGAGGAACAGTATTATTTATAACTCTTCCAAATTTCATACTGATAGGTTCAGTAGTTGCTGAGATAATCAGCTGTGACAGACGGACGGACGGACGGAGAAAGACGCCATTACCATTTTGGTGTGGAACCCTAAAAACGGCATCCTAGCGGTTTCCTTAGCGGTTTCTTTGCCCAGATATAGCGCTTTTGGAACATTTATACTTGCTAAGACGGCGTGAAGTTACGCTAGTGAAACTGATCAGAAATACATTTTTTTTTCTAAGATTTCAGTTCAGATCCAGTTCAAGATTTCAGTAAAATTTTGTTACTAAATCATTAATTTAGATTACCTACCAGGGCGGTAGAATCGCATATGCGACAAAGCCCTTTTAAATTATAAAAAAAAAGATTTCAGTGATGCTCTTAAACCATGTTTTTAAACTTTCCATACTTATTCTGCCCCTGTTTATCTTAATCATAAACAGACCTTACTCAGTTTTTACAGAAGCGGTTAACGATAAAATACGCGATAAAACACCAGCTTGTCTAAGTTTATTGAAATGGCCAAGTCCATTACATCTATTACTACCTATATCCTCTTAGTAGGTTAATCGGTCTAGTGCTAAAGTAAAGTTCTAGCCATCCGCAGTTTATGAGATAATTGACAGTTTTTAATTACAAAATATGAGATTTAATCAGAACTCAGGAGATACGTCAACATACCAAAGCAACTGACATAGCCAAGAGGTTAGCAAACTTAAGTGGCATTAGGCGGGGCTCATAGCTCGTAAGAAACCAAACTAGTTATTCATCATCATCACATGACCTAGACGTCTACTGCTGAACATAGCCCCCCCCCCCCCCCATAGATTCCCAGAGCGACCGATCTTGTGCGGATGGCACTGCATCAAACAGCTTCTTCTTTTTTGACGACCTCCGTGGCGCAGTGGGCAAACAACCGGCTGAGACGCAGGAGGTAGTGGGTTCGATCCTCGCTGCGGAACAAATTTTTGCATGATCTACAGATATTTGTTCCGTGTCTGGGTGTTTTTCTTTATATTATAAATATGTATTATCAAAAAAAGTACATATATAAGTATTCTATCAGTTATCTGGTTCCCATAGTACAAGCTTTGCTTAGTTTGGGGCTAGATAGCGCTGTGTGAAATGTCCAGCAATGTTTATTTATTTATTTATTTTCATCTACGTTTGACTACCTCCGTGGTGCAATGGGCGAATAGCCGTCTGAGACGCAAGAGGTAGCGGATTCGATTCCCGCCGCGGAATATATGTTTGCATGATCTACAGATATTTGTTCCGGGTCTGGATGTTTTTCTATGTATGATAAGTATGGATTTACAAAAAAATGATTACATAAGTATTCTATCAGTTACCTGGTTCCCATAGTACAAGCTCTGCTTAGTTTGGGCTAGATAGGGATGTGTGACATGTCCAACAATATTTATTTATTTATAAAGGAGGCCATCCTAGGCTGCACTTTCCGGTGCACTGTCTCCACTCTGGAGCCTTTCTGCCCCAACGGCCGTCAGTTCTTCGAGCTATATTTTATTTACTGCAATAAAATTAAAATAGTATACTTAATCTAGTATCTTATCCTAGCTAAATCGATTGCCAGTTTTTGAGAATGAGATCTCCAACTAAATTGATTTCATTTCAACATCTTGAATGAATAAAGGTTTGTACGTAGCAATGTACGCGTATTTGTATCTGGAATGTGTGTTTCTCTCCTAACACTAATAAAAACTTCAGACCTAGATTCTGATTCAAATATGAGAAAAGTTCGAGTACGAAATGGGCCAGAGTGATGATTCTAAAAGAATCATTAAAAAGAACAACCAGCCTTGTTTTCCGGCCTTTCTTTCCTGGCTTGATCGCGAAGGAACAGGCAGTAAAATTGACGCTTCAAAGTGATCCTTCTGATTTTAATGAATAAAAAGATTTTGATTTTTGATTTAGAGAGATAACGTTTGTTGTAGGGCAATCTAGTAATTTATGTGTTGTTACCGGGCACTAAAACAAAAACTTTCGCACGTAAGATTTTTGCTCTATTAGGGTGTTATCACGCGTTATGCATGTCTCGATTACAGCGGATAAATGCCTACTGCAGCCAGAGTAAAACGTGATGCACGAATGTACATAGCTGCCGCAGCCCGGCTGCCTAGTTTGAGATCTGCACACTAGGTAGCGATATAGCCTGAAAATTCTTTAAGATCGGAAACTCTGATATTGAAACAGAAATTGCAGAAAATGCCAAGCGCTCCTTAGAAACTACATAGTTTTGCCATCACTGATGAATAGTTAGAGCATCCCTTGTATTTTATGGTTACCCTGTTAGCCATAAATTTTGTAGGTTAAATATTTTATCTATTATTTGGGGCTAGATAGCCCTGTGTGAAATAAACATCATTATTTATTTTATTTATTTATTTTTATGCACTACTTACAAAAACGACGATGGTGAGCTTAATCCTGAATCAGTTTTCTTCTAGCAAACCTTTGAGGACAGAGAAAGCTGATTACAGTGATGCTATAGAGATAAGTATAAATTATTTTAACCATCAAATTTATTAAAATAACAAACAAAAAAAAATATTGGGCTTCTTCTTCTTCGAGTCAACGATTCATTTCTCAATCCCAATAAGGATGAATAAAAATTTGTCACTTCCAATGTGTTGTCAGTGGCTAAGTTTAAGGCTCGGACTACATGGCATTCGGGCCTCCCCGACCCTGCGAATCCGGAGCATGTACCGGTTGCTTCCAGGTAAAAATTGGAGTCGGATGGCTTCGGATCGTGTGTAGTCGATGCAGGGAAAATTCAAATGTTTGGTTGTGCGACGGATTGGTCAGGGGCCGTTAAAAAACGGTCCCCAACAAGTCCGGATGCCATATAGTCCGAGCCTAAGTCGTCCTTTGTACAGGTGGTAGGGCACAGAGGACAGATAAGCATGTGGGCCATACTTTGAATGGGTTCCCCTCCCCACAGATTCTTCCTGCACCGGCCGACTTGGGTTCGGAGTCAGTCCATGGACTTCCAAACTGGCCACGGAAGGTCCTGGGGGAAGTTGTTCCTGTGGCGCGATAAAGTCATGTGGCGGTGGGTATTTTTCCTTCCATAGGTTAAGGGGCAGACCATTGCAGAAGTCTCATTATTGCAACCCTAACAATTATCATTCTGCTTGCTGTGTGGTATTAAAATTTAGATACACGATACTCAAGGATATAAGTAACAAAATTATTGATCTAAAAACACGAATTAGAATAAAATGTCAATAAAAAAAAATTACAAAAACACCTCTGACAATTAAGACATTCCCAAGTTAATTCTACGCATTAAGGTATTAAGATATGATATTTCACAGATATATCCTATAAATAATTAGAAAATAAACTTGTAAACGCTATCACTCTAAAAAGGAAATCTTTTACGAATCTTTAATTTATTTCAGTTTTATGCTATATCCTGACACTTTTTTTCCTAATTCCATGAACATGCTATTTCATTTGCATAAATTTTGATCAGTGTGGAAATAAGCACTCGCGCATACGATATTTGTTTTAACCCAGTAAATGATGACTACATAGTATCCTAGTCACAGTCACTAGTTTTATATCCTACGTGTTATGTACGAGATTAAATGAAAACAAGGGTAGAGTTTTTGTCAAATTCATTAGCATAGAAAATTTTAAACTTTCAAGCAATATATTATTATATTAAGTCCTAAAATATCTATGAAACAGCCCGGATAATAAGGGATACATATCATATTCATTCATCATGTATATATGTAGGTACCTGTTAAACTGACGAAGCGGCGTCGTCACAAAGGCTCCGGAGATTTACGTTTAATATTGTTTATTGGAAATGTATCGATAACTGGATAAATATTCAAGCTACGGGTATTAAAGCCACCTCTAAAAACAATTAATACGATGCCGGAGCCGGAGGTGTGTTTTAAATGCTACCGGTATTAAACCCACCTCTAAAATCAGTTAATACGATGCCGGAGCCGAAGGTGTGTTTTAAATTAATGTCGTACGTAACAAAACAGGTTGTATTTTATATATGTTATTATCCTCATTACAAATAAATGTATTTTCTTTCTTATTCTTTCTTTTTTTCAACTTTGTTTAGGTTTTTATTATTGTTATGGGTAAGATAATTTATAATACCTATATCAGCTTCCACTATAGTCCGCTTCCTCTATCCTCAAAGGTTTGCGGGAAGAAAATTGTTATTAGGATTAAAGTCATCGTTGTCCTTTTTGTAAGTATTTTTGATTTTGTGTAAAAATAGAAAAGATAAATTTGTAGGTTGAAACCCACAAAATTTATCGCTAACATCGCTAACAAACACTATTTTACGGTCACGCATAAAATGTAAGAGTGACGATGCTCTAAAGTTAGAGGTTCTAACTACTCATTAGTGATTGCAAAACTAGTTTCTAATGGAGCCTCTGCAATTTTTTGCAATTTCCATTCCAATATCAGACTTTCCGATCTCAAAGAATTTTAAGTTATCTCGTGCTATATACTGTGGCAGCTTGAGCATAAGAGCATTAATTCATAACGTTTTACTCTGGCCGTCGTAGGCAGTTATCTTGTGAGTAATCATGCGTGTTCAGGTTACTGCATATGCTTTCCCTATATATTTTCAGAGCGTCCGACCTTGTGGGGCCTGCAACCAACGCCAGCAACTTAGTAGAGGCCGTCTTTCCATCTTGTGGAGATCTGTCTCACGCTGCGCTTTTCAGTGCATGGTCTTCACTCTTTCTCTATCCTATCTTCTATCTATCTTTTGTCTATAACCTTTCTGCCCTAACGGCCGTCAGTTCTACGAGCTGTGTCTGAATACCATTCAATTAATGATGTTAAACGTCAGCACAAAAGCTTACCCTGTTTACAGTCCAATAAATAGGTAGAAAATATTGGTTTATTTCTTTCATTCTGAGACAAGGTTTTCTTATACAAGAACAATTGGCACTTTCACACAATTGAATCTGAATAAAAGCTTGTGAAAATCCAACAATATTTGTTTACTAAGTTCCTAAGGCACTTTGTCAGCTAAAACACATATTCGTTTGTAAACCGCCCAATTGAACATTGTGGCGAGTAGAATGTTTTGTTTCTGGTAGGTGTTTATACAAGGGCGCGCAAAATAAACAATGTTCAGGTAAGCATGGCCCTGTTGGCGCCCTCAGTAAAGCATAGGTACACATGAGGTTGCAAGACCATCGTCGCTTTTTGGAATACTAACCTACATGCCTTTCAATTTATGGTTCTAGTTCCTCACGATGTTTTCCTGCACCAATTTGAGTATATCACTGTAGTTAAAAAACGTCATACGCCTTAAAGAATTCTGCAGTTAATTGGGTATATGTTTGAAAGACCATTCGAGAGAACGTTTTTGTATAACCTATATTTTGAGAAATAAATGATTGGCTATTGACTATTAGGGTACTAGTTAAGTCTGCACGAACGCTTTAGTTGACAAGAGGCCTCGCTTTTCAACGTATATTGCTCCAATAAATTTTCTGTTGTCACTTAATAGAGAAACGCTACGACAGATTTCAAATCGTGAGCTGAGTGCAATTTGCATTTGATTAGATAATGCACTAGAGACGTCTTTGCCTAGTGGAATATATTCCAACTTTTGAATAGAAGGCTGGGGTTCAAATTTCGGCACTGAATTTAACTTGAAAAATACTTAAAATGGGAATGGAAAATATTGTGAGGTCGTGCCTCAGAGGCCAAAATTTAAAGTTATTTATAAAATTTAAAAAACAGCGATGGTCTAGCAACCTGCCACATATAGAATGATATCTACTATGCAAATAGTTGGCATTTTATCAAGCATAATGTTAGAACTTATCTCTGAAATTACTCTACTGGGATATCTTCACTGCTCTCTGAAATATATGAGAGAGGATTTATCTTTTTTAGGGTTCCTTACCATAAAAGGAAAAAAGGAACCGGTATAGGATCATTTCTTTGTCCGTCTGTCTGTCTGTATGTCCGTCTATTGATCCTTGTTCTCAAAAACGATCAAGATGAAATTGTTTTCAAATACTAAAGTCTTCGGTTTCTTGGATCTGTAAAAAAATAAAGCCTCTAAGTAAAAAATACGGTCGGTAATGGCGCATATTTTGCTCTCTAATAAATAAAAACCTATAGGATTCTTCCCGTTAAACTAGAAACATGAAATTTGGAAAAAGTAAAGGAAAAAATCCGAAATCTTTAATTTGTACACACATAAATAAAATATTGTTACGGAATCCTCGGTACGCGAGTCAGACAATTTGTCTGTTTTTTATACCACTAGTATCGCACAGAACCATAATATGGCCTACGTTCGGCCGATCTATGTATACTAAGGTGATAATGACTCGCAGTGTTCTTTCGTCTCTTTCATACACACTTATAGATGTTTTAAACTTTAAAACAAACACTTTTTGTATCGTCAATGTCTATTTTTAAAACGCTTTTATTTCGTTACTTCCACTGTGCACCTTATAGTCGCCATGTCGTCAACGGCTATTCACACGCCAGTCTTTAGTCAATTTATTTCCCTTTGTCCAGGTTCATTCAATTTTATTAACGCTGACCGAGTAGTTCATGCGCTGACCGCTTACACAATGTTTCTATCTACATGGTGTGCTGATAGAAAACAGGTTATTTTGTATTTATGTACTTGTCTGGTGTGTTTACCTATTGTATGTGTCACTCTTTTATGATATTATAAAAGAGACTAGCTGTTGCCTGTGACTTCGTACGCGTTACACTACTTAATGTGTAGGTAACCTAGAAATACAGCTAAACTCGCTGTTGCACCTATTTTTTTCTTTTTGTAGTTAAAACTTCTTTAGGCGCGTTGGGCATTTTTGAGATGGGAAAAAACCATTGAACTCGCGATACTGTTACCGTTACCGACACCTCTGTATATACGTAGTGAAAACTTTTTTAGGCGGGTTGGGCATTTTTAAGATGGGAAATACCATTAAACTAGCGACCCTGTTACCGTTATCGTTACCGACACCTCTGTATATAAGTGTAGTCTGCTTTTAATCAAGTTTTCACTTCTGTCGGCACTTCCGGAGTGCCACTTTTTTTTTAATAGAAATCTTGTTTAATTTTTGATATTTTTTTTATAAATTATAGGTTAACGTTTGACCACGACACTTGACAACTTGACTATGATAAACCCATTTTTATCCCCTGGGACCTGATTTATGGGGTAAAAAGTAGCCTATGTGTTAGTCCTGGTTATAATCTACGTATATTCTAAATTTCATCGATATCGGTTCAGCCGTTACGACGTGATTGAGTATATACAAATAAGTAAATAAAAATCATCCAAACTTTTGCATTTATAATATTAGTGTGATGTTCACGAATTAGATAAGAATCGAACACAAGCAACAATTGCAAAAAAAAAGTGGCACTCCGTGAGTTCCGACGGAAGTGAAAACTTGAAAAGACTACACTACAGATACTTATGTACAGAGGTGTCGGTAAAGGTAACGGTAACATTGTCGCGAGTTCAATGGTTTTTACCCATCTCAAAAAATGTCCAGCGAGCCTAAAGATGTTTTCACTTCAAAAACTATTCACACTAGATTTTTCTCCAGTTGCACCAATTTTTATGAAATTTAGGTCAATTCCAATAAAAACTAATTTATCAACAAACAACAACCATTGGCACTTGATGATGGAAAGATGAAAATTTGGTCGAAAGATGACCATTTAAAGGTTGCTGGTCGCTTTGTAAATCTACGGGAGACCTTTGATTAGCAGTGCACGCCCTTTGGCTGGTATGATGATGGGTTAATGGCCAATACTGGTCTTTGAATCTTCTTTGTGTGAAACATTTGTGACGCAGTAAGAGTTGAGGATTACGCCGACCTTTAACGGAAAGCGTGACAATTAAATCCCCGCCCTAATGCCCGCAACTCTCAGACATTTCTCTTGCTCAGGTGGTTGTCAAGCATTTAAGGAACTTGAAAAGGAATTCATAACTCAAACAAGAATTCATAATTCGGCTTGTGTGTGGCCGGGTAGGTAGCGTCAGATAGGTACTTAAGAAGATTAGGGTTCTGTTCAATCTTGAAGCCTTATTCACAATATAAAATAAAAATAAATAAATATTGCTGGACATTTCACACAGCGCTATCTAGCCCCAAACTAAGCAGAGCTTGTAATATGGGAACCAGATAACTGACAGAATACTTATATACTTGATTTTTTTTGTAAGTACATACTTATAATATATAGAAAAACACCCAGACAGGGAACAAATCAGGAATCGAGCCCGCTACCTCCTGCGTCTCAGCAGGTTATACGCTCACTGCGCCACGGAGGCAGTCAAATATATAAACCTAACTTTTGAAACTATCATGGTTATGAACACTATTTGTACTAAAAACGGAATATTTACCATGATTTGTGAGTTTTTGAGTATCCCGATATTTCGACACAGTTGCATGCGCCATGATCACGGGTAAACTCAAGTCTTTGCGAGTGGATAGTTATTGGCAGATATAACGATCTACCCTCTTTCTTAGTCTCTTGCTAGGAATGAATTCACTAATACTATTACTACCAACGGTTTCATTCTCAATCATAACTCGATTCCGACACACAACACTCACGGTATCGTCGAAATATCGGGATATTCAAAAACTGACAAATCATGGTAAATATCTTGTTTTTAGTACAAATAATATAAACCTACATTATCAAAACAACTTTCCTAGTGTCTGTGTATCTTCTGATTTCAATTAGCTAGAACTTAGTAGTTCTAGCTATTATATTATGCTAATATATTAGCTATATGATTAGTATCAGGCGGCTTAAAATCATTCGTATTCTTAATTGTACACAAATAAATTTACAGACAGAAACAGCTTACAAAATGGACATGTACAAAGGCGATGTTAACTCTAATAAGAGTTTAATAAATCATCTTCAATGAATGTATCTTAAAACTATTTTTTGAAGTACCTGCATCAAAGGTTTAATTGGATAACTTAGATTTAAGAGTCCTATTATACGAGTATATATATACTAAGAGCTGACCAATCCGCAGCTTCGCACGCGTAGTTTTTCAATAAAAACATTACCCTCCCTCTACGCAGTTAGATAAAATGTAGCTTATGTTACTCCGGGATAATGTAGCATTCTAATGAAGAAATAATTTTTGGAATCGGACTAGTAGTTTTTGAGTTTACTCGTTACAAACCTAAATACAAATCTTTCCTTATTAGAATATTAGTATAATGTAGAAGTTCTCCTCGCGGCTTTAGATGCGTGGTTTGAAAATAAAAGTAACCGATGTCTCAATTCTCTATCTCTATCTATCTAGTGTACACTCTATGTACGTTCAATCATAATACAGTCTTGGCGTAACGGAACAGTATTTGTTCTTCTATTTGTAGAAGCAATGTGGTTTAGATCGGTCCTAGCTACTAATTAAGGCTAGGTTTCAAACTAATTGCCCTTAACGTTAATTGTTGTGCTTTGAGAGACCACAAACGGTTACCGTTGGTTCCGCTCGTCCCACACCTACAAGGGCCGGTAATTTCCGAAGCTGCAGCATAAGTAATTTATCGAAATTGACGTTTAAATTCGAAGTTTTGTTATGGACGACATTCATTTAAAACACACAACCAGAATTGTATTAACTGATTTTAGAGGTGGGCTTAATACCGGTCGCGTAAATATAATAACCAGTACATCGATACATTCCATTATTATGACGAATTAATATGATTTGTTTACCTAATTTATTCAGGTTGTTTCATTGATATTTTAGGATATGATATAGAGGTGGTTAGAAAATTAAAAAAAAAACTGTAGTAATATTTGAAAATAACCTACTTACAACAATACAAGCCACTAGCTCTACCCGTGTTTTCATTTAATGACATACGTAACATATCTGGAAATAGCAAAATGCGGCATCATTTGTATCATATTTGTTCATTAGCGACAAAACTATCAAATTTCGCCTGCGAAAATTGCCTATTCTCTTTATGATATTATGGAGTTTTTTGATAATACCCTCTTTTTAAAATTTTTAAAGGAATATTCATTTTAGGCACTGTACATTTTACGATAGGAGATTTATAAAAAATCAACATCTTACCCTGATTTTTATAGTTTGACCTTGATTTACCCATATTGTTGAAGAAAAAAAGTGAAATATAAATGTACAATTCTTTTGACACTATACTTAACTAAATCTACCCAGTTTGTTTGCTACAAGTTAATAAAAATAATTACACCATACTAAAATTATAAAGTGAAAGTTTGGATGTTTGTTTGTTTGTCACGTCGTAACGGCAGAACCAATTTTGATAAAATTCGGTACAAACGTAGATTATAACCTGAATTATCACATAGGCTACCTTTTATTCCATAAATCAGTTCCCATGGGATAAAAATGGGGTGTCATGTCAAGTTGCTGTAGCGAGTTTAGCTATATTTCTAGGTTACCTACACATTTAGTAGTGTAACGCGTACGAAGTCGCGGGCAACAGCTGATCCAACATAAATGTACGCTTAATACAAAGCTCATGATCTTTTTTATGATAGTATCTACTTAAATATAAATAGTTTTTTCCCCTGAACTTTGAATAAACAGATGAAATCTGTTCAGAAAAATTTAGTTTCCTAATAGAATACATTGGAATGTTTATTGTTTTTGTACTAAACACTTCAACAACATCATGATATACGCATAATGCGAGTTCTACTGAGTGGGAGATTTTCAATAAAATCGATCAACAGTTAATTAAATAAATAAAAATAAATAAACGTATAATGCTCACTAGGGAGTGGTAGGCGATAGTTACCGCTTAACATCAGGTGGGCCATATGCTTGGTTCATCTCCAGGTAGTAAAAAAACAAGTACTGACTGCGCGGAACGTCACTTAACTTGAACGACTGCGTATATGTAGGTACTGATACTGCATCACATTAATCATAATCGTACACATTTTTGATCGAGCGTAGCGAGATCTCTAAATCAACTTGGGAAAATCGGCGTTGTACGTATGTATGTATATATGTATGTTTGTTGGTCCGAGGATAACTTTCGAAGAGTTGATCTGATCATCGTGAAATTTGATACATGGGTGATGGCACAGTTGTAGTGTGACTAAATGAGCTAAAAATGTTGGAGGGTTGTTGAGATATTGGGGTTCCAGAGGGTAAAAAAAATGTAAATGAGACTATTAGGTCAAGTGGGACGTCAAATTAAAGGTATTAGTAAATTTAGACTCTGTTTTTATTTTTAGTAAAGTCTTTATAAATTTTGAGTTATTAGCCATAATAAAAACTAAACTTTGACAAAATTCACACGGTACACCAGTGACCCCATAGTGCTGTGTGTATCCGGGCAAAAGTCTGAAATCCATAACAACTGCAATTTGTACCCCAAAAAGAATAACCCACTTACATGAACTGCCGTTGTCTGTAACTTGAATGAAACTAAAGGTCAAGTTTACTGGTTATGGCACATTTCGTGGCACTATTTTGATAGTAAAATATTACAAATACTATTTTTTTGTTTTAATTGGAGACTCGCGAGATCTCAGTTCGGGGCGAACCACTAGTTATATTGACCTCAGACCGTTGGGATAAGCTCGCTAGGGATCTGGTTTCCATGTCAACTTATAGCTAAGATTTTGTAGTTCCCGAAAATCCTATTCCCTGAATTTGTAGCTTTATGTTGACATCGAAATCAAATCCCTAGCGAGCGGGTCCCAACGGTCTGATATCAATATTTTTATGATACCGGACAATAATGGTAAAACCGGAACCAATAGTGCTACTTTTGTCCGTCCATCCGTCCGTCAGTCATTGGAGCTATCGACTTGAACTTTGGAATAGTTATAAATAATAAAAATGGGTCAACATTTCTATTGCGAGCAAAACATAATAAATATTTTCCCGTCTAGGCTTGAAAACTTTAATGAGATGGTTTTAAAAATCTTGGAATTTTGCGTAAGTGTTATCCGTTATCCGAAATAACACTATAAATATAAAAATACTATTTTAATTATGATTGCCAAAGAGACCAAAACGACGGGGTCAAAAATTCAAAAAATGATTACTTTTGGGGATACAGGGATAGTAACCAATTTTTGAAAAATAAATCTTTTTCAAAATCGAAAGTTTTTTACGCACAACCCACGTGCCTGGCTTTATTGCACCTCACAAACACCTTATCAACAACACAACCTTCCGTGGCTGAACTGGAAATCCATCAACACACTCCGGAATCAGGTTGGGCGATGCAGGAAAAACCACTGTAGGTGGAGAATGCGAGACCCTTCACTAACCAGCTCTGATTGTGTGCACCCCATCCAGAACATCGCTTTTGTGCCCAAAGGATGACACCGCTTCCAACACTGCAATAGACGTGGCCAGGTTCTACTCAATATTTAATAGTTTCGAACCTGTAATATCGAACCATTGACACGAGAGAAGAAAAATACAGGTATCATATAGAGATTGTTTTCATTTTTAAACTTATTTTTAATGTTGTATACGTTTGGAATTACGAGTAAAAAAACTAGGAGCCTTACAGTAGTCGCATATGACCACCGCGCGCGCTCATTGGTCAAATCAAATAGCGCGCGCTTCCCTGGTTTTCTGTTATACATTCCGTCCCTTTTGCCAAAATCACTCCCACAAATCGAGAGGAAATATGTTACACATCAAAAAAGATCGAAAACAGTACCAAAACATAGCTAGATGGTGCTGATAAATTAGCGAATTGGGCAGGTTCATTAGCTCTAAGAACTAACGCCCGTTGTAACAGAAACTTTTTGGAGACCACGCTCTGGGCGACAGAGATGACCCAAAAGACGGCTGTGAGTTGCTGGATGCAGATCGCACAAGATAATAATAATGCTGGACATTTCACACAGCGCTATCTAGCCCCAAACCAAGCAAAGCTTGGAACTATTTATATATGTGTATATATATTATATAATACTTCACACGAATATCATAAATGTGACAGTTTGGATGTTTGTTTATTTATTTGTTTGATTGTTACTCAATCTCTCTTAATGGCTGAACCGATTTTGATGTAATTGGGTGTGTTGATAGATTATGACCTGGATTCAAACATAGTCTACCTTTTGAAGCCGCTGGCGGAAGCTAATATATAGCTATATATGTATAGTGACACAACCAGACCCGGAACAAATATCTGTAGATCATACAAACATTCAATCGATCGAACTCGCAACCTCCTGCGTCTCAGCAAGCTATTCGCCTATAGCGCCAGGAAGGTCGTCTTGGATAGGTCGCTCTGGTAATCTATGAGAAACGTCCATGCTCAGCAGTCGACTTTCTATGGCTGATATGATGATGATGATGTTACCAGTCTAAAGCTAACTTTTCACGCCCTAACAAATAAACTCCAATATCATTTTCATAATTTCTCTGAAAAAAAATCTCGTTTTTTCATTTAACTCATTCAGAAAATGCCTTTGTTTGAACCAGGTCCACTTTTGATATTTTCTAAAGAACATTAGCTGAGATTTAAGCAAATAATAAAATGTATTCCACATTTTATTATTTGCTTAAATCTGTTTGCGAAGCGAAAATTTATAGCCTTCCTTTTTAATGAATGTAAAAGGGAGTTAATATTTTAAATTTTTATACTTTTTATAATGTAGTGAAAAATGTCGGATATTTTCGTTAATTAAGCTTATAAATTGTAATTGCATGAAAGCTCAAATACCGAGTACGTCGGAATATGTATGTGATTGAACGGGGTTTATTGCCCTTATTAATGAAAACATGGTTTGACAACTTTTCAAAATTCAATGCGTTTTATGAAACACTTGGAGATCATTCAATCGCTTTCACGTTTTAAACAAATATATTTAGATATAATATATTTAACAGAGGGCATAGACTTTTTTTTGTACACTCGAGCCGTACTGTGTCCTGATTTTATGTCAAATCTTTCCAAGATATCAAATACCAAATTTCAGCACTGTGGGGTCATTAAAAATAAAAACGAGGTCAAAATGTACTAATAAAGACCTTTCATTAGACATCCCATTTGACCTAATAGTCTCATTTTGTTTTGTTTTACCTCTCTTGAACAACCCCTCCACATTTTAAGCTCATTGTTGTATTGGGGTTCAAGAGGGGTAAAACAAATCAAAATGAGACTATTAGGTCAAATGGGATGTCTAATCTGTCTGTGGAAGCGAGATCTTCAAATCAACTTGGGCAAATCGGCCTTGTATGTGTGTTTGTTTGCCCGAGGATAACCATCGAAGCGTTTATCCGATCATCATGAAATTTGATATATAGGTAGGCCTATATATCAAATTTGACGATGATGATGATGATGTTATCCTCGGACAAACAAACACACATACAAGGCCGATATGCCCAAGTTGATTTGGAGATCTCGCTTCGCTTGATCAATTAGTATGGATATAGGTGCAATAAACGTTACTTTTGACAAAAAGTTACCTTCAAACAATCATCAGGCATAACCACTATCATTTTGGTAAGTGGAAATTTCGACGCGTACATTTCCATTTGTTTTCGTGGGTTATCAGAGCTACGCGAAATCTAAAGCGTGCGTAATCTCACACAGATAAAAGTAATACTGGTAATATTGTTAGGAGCGGCTCTAGCCCATGTAGCGCCCATGTACAATCAATAACCTGGCGCCCTCTTGTACAAAATGCGCTAACAACATGGAATAGGTTGGTACTTGCAAAACGTTCGACTAAACTCCGAACCTCGCTGGAATGCGTTGTAATCGAGGCTACGCCATTGTAAACTTTAATTAACCGTTTTAAGGTGGTTTTCATGTTAAAACAAAAGTTATTGTGTACCTATTGTATAGGTACCTACGCTATACGTAAGCAAGCGGCTACACGTGACGGGCGCCCGCGCGCCCGTGTTATAAAAGCGTACACCTTGCCCTGTAAACGATTTACTAACTTTATGGAGTCTACAAGTGGCAACAGCGAGTTTAACTTTATTTCTAGTATTAAAATATGATTATCGCTATTTTTCTTAAACAAATTAATATTTTTGTGAACACACATCAGATTTTCATAGATGTATTGACAAGGGAATGTCATAATATTTATTTCTTTAAACGTATGGCGTGATGATTCTCTGAGGCCCATATTATAAATTGCACGAACAGCTCTCTTCTGCAGCACAAAAACGGTGTTTATATCTGCAGCACTCCCCCACAGCAGTATACCGTATGACATAATTCTGTCTGTAAAAAGACGGTTCTTTTATTGGTTTAATGGTTACCAATACCTATAACATTTGCTTTACCTCATACAATACCACGTAGACCAAGTCTCCAACCCAGACTTGATCTAAGTGGTAGCACATTGCTCCCGTCATCTTGAGTCATATAGTGTTATGTCTCATATGGCTATAATTTTACCGGCATTCATATAACATTTTTAAACCGAGAGTACTGAAATCAGATTGCAGGCAGTTTTAGGTCGAGAGTAGATTATGGGATATCTAAGATGAAGTTACGATCATAGGCTTTTAATGTTTGCTCAGAATTTATCTAAACTTGTTGAATCTTAAAATATGTGGTAACCATATGCAATATGTACCTTAGGCTATCAAAGATGGCATATTTTAGTTCTACGAGTAATTTTGTATATATATGTATGTGTTCATATTTTTTTACGATAAAGTGTCCAGTTTAATATTATTTTGTATTAAATTGGACTAATAGTTCGCCCCAAACAGATCTCGCGTTGATCTGTTATGTAATATATGTAAGGTGACGTGACGTGATGTATGACTTTGCATTCAAATTACAAAAATAATAAATTTTTCATTCAATCTTGACAAAACTTGACGATTTCTGTGGCGCAGTGGGCGAATAGCCACCTGAGAAGCAGGAGGTTGCGGGTTCGATTCCCGCTGCGGGACAAATGTCTACAGATATTTGTTCCGAGTTCGGGTATTTATATATACATATACATATATATATAAGTATTCTATCAGTTAAGTGGTATCCATAGCTTTCATTATTATAAATACGGGATTTGTCACGTACCGTCTTATTGGTGTTTCGACCGATAATGGTTCGGTTCAATCCGTGAACCTTCATCAGGGTGAAGAGAGAACCTTCACCCCGCCCGTCTACTCGCGTTATTCGAAGCGGATCGCACTCACCCTGATGAAGGTTCACGAATTGAACCGAAATATTGTCATTCGAAACACCGATAAGACGGTACGTAATAAATCCCGTATTTATAATAATGATTGAAATAAATCACGAACGTTTTCTAAATCCATAGCTTTGTTAAGTTTGGGGTTAGATAGCGCTGTGTGAAATGTCCAACAGTATTTATTTATTGATAAAACATAATAAATACAGTGCATTCGTCTACCTGAACTCCTTCACAATTATTACGGTACTAAATAATACTTAAACTTGTAAGTACCAAAATTTACCTTAAATTTTATCTTTTTTTATTTTTCAGAATATTCCCTTTACTTGTGCGGTCGAAAACCTATAAGGTAGTTCCCGTCCACCTAGAATCACCAAATTTGGCAAAAAGCAAGGTAAAACAGCACAAATAAAGGAAAAATACTGAAAAAAGGATTGTGTGGTTTTATGAAACCACGGTGAAATTGCAACTTTGTTTCACATTATAGACATTTAACTAAAAATTTTCGTTGGCACAAATGAGTAATAGTCTAAACATTACACGGTCAGCTGATGCGAACTATAGTCGCCGCCATATAGGCATCGGCTGCTCTGACGAGCGCCTTTCACTTTATCCCTACTCCGCGGCCGACCGTCACGCGACATGCAACACACAGACGAAAAAGTTTGAGACGATGTAATAAAAGTTTCACTTTAAAAATAAGAAAGTTAAAGGGTGTCCCCATACATACATAGTTGACGCCAATAAAGATAGTTCGCTGAGTTGTATGAGCGCTCATAAAATTTATAATAGATAATGTCACGGAACCCTTGGTGCACGACTCCGACTCACACTTGGCCGGTTTTTTAATTGAATTATGCATTGTCATCGGTATTTGATAAGTGTGCAAAATTTCAATTTTAATCGACGTTTTGAAGTTTTTGAAAATCAAGTTCAATGATTCCGTTACATACGTATGTAACGTACTCATTGAATCTTTAATCATACCAAGCTAATAAAAGCGTGTTAAAAAGACAACTATTTTTACAAAAAGAAAAATACAAAATTTACAAAGGTCAAGAAAAAAAAAAAAAAAGAAAAAAGGTCCCGAAGAGCGCCTTTTTAATTCATTGGATTAGTTCTGAATTACAAAAAAATTATTTTCCACTTTCCATCTGTCACGAAAACAACTTCAAAACACGTCTGAACCAAAGTATAATAAAATCTTCTATTATCGGGTTTCAAGCTCAACGGGCGCGTAATTTGAAGCGATATGAAATCGATCATGGCTATTTAATGAGACTGACTTTGGAAAGTTAGCTGCCATTAGGATTTCGAAGATGATACGCGAATATCAACTTTGACTAGATAAATAGTGATAAATCAGGAAAAAGCTTTCAAGATATATCCTAAGTTATTGTTATGTTGGATTTTTACCAAATATTCAAAATTTATCGAGAATGGTTTTATACGGTTTCACGATAAATAATTTGTTATGCACGCCTATAACTCTTTTGATGACTATTTAGTCAGTCATTCGTAGCGATTTCTGTCTCAACAAGGTCCATTGATACCATCCAAATTGTACTTAGAATAACTCATCGCACATCGTCCGTTGCAGGGCGCTACAGGCTGGGATACAATTAATTTAATCTGGCTCTTAGCACACCCTTACCCTACAATTGTAAGCTATAAGGAACGTGGTAAATGATTAGATATTTTATATTGGGACAATATTATTTGACTCTCAAGAATCTAATTAATTATTGTAAATGTGTACTTAAAAAAAATATTTGGTATTCAAAAATAATATTTGATCCCCTTTTTTAATTTTAAATTGGTCTAGATGAGTGGGAGAACCGACACTGAGCACCCAGACTCTAGGCAGTCTGGGTGCGTGACACCTCTAGAGTGTTATAAAAAAGCATGGATCCAGAAGCTCGCGTGGTCCTGAGTGGAGCAAGCCCGCGAAGCCGGGCGGAGCGAAGGAGGGAGGTGGCGAGCGAAACTAGCCGCTGTCATCCGTAGCTGAGTGAAGGTAGAGTGAGTGAAGCGACACCCAGGGTCGACCACGCGAGAGTTCTGGCGAGAGAGAGAGTCCACCCCAAAAAACTACGCAGCTACAGATTTGGCGGATTTTAAGTGCCGCTGTTGGAGATGGACATTGAAAACCTACCCAGTAAACGCGTCCTAAACTGCCAATAAGGACACAACACGATGACGCCAAAGTGCGCGCTGATTGGTCAAAATATTGTTCCCATACCCCGCTATCCTTGTCTCTGTAGATTCATAACGATTACACTCGCCATTTTGTTATACACATGAGCATTGCATTTTTAATTAATAAAATTCCCAATCCATCCAGTCAAGTAGGAAAGTCAGTAAATACATACTATTGTTGTGTAGCTATCACGCCGCTACAGCCGCCAAAGTTAAAAATGTATCGAAACTTTTAATGCTTATTTCTCTTAGTTTTGGGACCCAAAATGGATCTATCAAACATAATTTTTAATTATATTTTTTTAACATAATTTGACGACCTCCGTGGCGCAGTGGGCGTATAGCCGGCTGTGACGCAGGAGGTAGCGGTTTCGATTCCCGCCCGGACAAATGTTTGCATGATCCACAAATATTTGTTCCGAGTTTGAATGTTTTTCTATATATTATAAGTACGTATTTACAAAAAAAAAGTATATAAGTATTCTATCAGTTATCTGGTTCCCATAGTACAAGCTCTGCTTAGTTTCGGGCTAGATAGCGCTGTGTGAAATGTCCACCAATATTTATTTATTTATATTTATATTTAATTTCTACATCTCAAACATTTTTTGCGAAGCTCCAAACATATTAAAGTATCGTTTGTTTAATTCATTTTATGTCTCACTAAAAGAGGATCAATCAATAAAAAACATGACCGTTTATATTTTTTCTTTGCTGTTTTTGCAAAATTAAAATGATCATTTAAATACATGCCTTTTATATTTGTATTAATATACCCGCGTTTTTACCAGCAACTTTTAAAAAGTATTCTTTATGATAGAATTCCAGTTATTATGCTCATGTTGTCCGGTCCGAAGATGATGAGCCTGGATTTACTCTGTAGTACGATTTATTGTTCTCAATATCACTTACAGCCGTTTAAAAACCAGCAAACAAAACGGAACGTATAGTCCCAGTGCTGCTAGTTGCCACTCTCTGGAACTAAACCTCATTCGGTTTTTTGTACTCGCGACGTCACTTCGTACAAAATTTTTAAATTGTTATATTTTTCGGTTTCATAGTGAAAAATTGTGAAAATGAAAAGATCAAACGGAGTAGATAAGGAGCATCTACTCAGAAAGATCAGAAAATTGGAAAAAAAGATACGAAAGCTTCCAGTTTCGGATGAAGGTAAATCGTTACAAACGACGCCATAATTCAAAGTTTCAAAAAGTGTTTTTTCTAGTTTGTGTGTGTTCTTGGGAGTAAGGATCCCTTTCCAGGCATCTACCGGTATACTACAAACGATCTGGGGGCGTCCTGTAGGGACGAACGTGATCCATCAAGACTTTTAATGGCATTCCTGTGGGGTTTTGCGTCAAAAGTTCTTGTGTTTGTATTTGTCTATAGATCCCTTTCCAGGCATCTACCGGTAGGTATACTACAAACGATCTGGGGGCGTCCTGCAGGGACGAACGTGATCAATCAAGACTTTTAATGGCATACCTGTGGGGTTTTGCGCCAAAAGTTCTTGCGTTTGTTTTTTGTCTGTACTTATACCTTTTTTACAAGTATTGATCAAGTGCCGTCCGGAAGGGGCGAACACGACCAAACAAAGACTTTTACTGGCTTATCTGTGGGATTTTGCACCAAAAGTTCTTTGTCGCCTTTGCTGGGGCGAACATGTCCAATCCTGTCACACAGTACATGATCTAACCTTACATTTTATTTTTTGTTGTGACTAACTGTGCTGTGATCTTCTTTTCTCATGGCAATACCTACTGAAAATATTCTGCTCTTACAGAAGATGATGAGGTTGATCAAGATCTTTTTCTCTCGCCTGAGAGGCTGGATCATGAGAATGAAATGTTTCCATTGGAATCTCCTACAGAGCAAATTGAATTAATCAATGAGAAATCTGATGATGATCCAATGCTAGATGAAAGCATATTAGAAATATTAGGAGAAGTTCAGACAGAACAAAAAGGTGCAATGTTGCACAAAGAAATAGCAAACAGGTGGATTGAGATTATTACTAATGGCCTGAAAAAAGAGGAGAAAGAGGAAATAAGGAAAAACAACCTTCCTTTTGAAAATTGCAAAGAATTAATTGCACCAAAATTGAACCCGGAGGTGAAAGCGGCATTACCAGAATCTTCCAAGAAAAGGGACCAGATTATTGAAAACAGGCAGAGACTGATTTCAACTGCCCTGTCATGCCTTGGTTCTGCCTTGCAAGGATGTATCAACAGTACAGATCATAAAGAAATTTTAAAAAAGATTAGCCAGGCATCTCGGCTCCTTTGTGAGACCTTCTATTACGATTCCAAGGGCCGAAGGTCATTGATTCTTGGCTGTATCAATAAGGATATGAAAGAATCATTATTGCAAACCAAACCTCAAGAATATTTGTTCGGAAATGATCTCTCAGAACAGATCAAAACTGCAAAGAATGTACAAAAGTCAGTTCAAGATTTAAAAGTACCGCAGAAGAAAAACAATATGGGAAACCGTAATGCAGAGAATGCAGGTAAAAACAATAATACAAGAGCTTTAAACTGGCGGGGCCCTCGTCAGGGTGCATACCCCAGAGCACAAAAACCAGTGGCTGCAGGGGGAGCAACACACAGCGGGCGAGGGCAGAAAAAGAACGAGAGACAACAGGAGCGGCTACCATATCGCAATGCAAGGAGATAAGTGAGGTAGGCAGATTAAAGTTTTTTTATGATAATTGGGAGCTTATCACAAAGGATGATACCATTCTTGAATGGGTGAAAGGGTATAAAATACCTATACACAGGGTACCGTACCAATCATCAATCCCAATTAATAATAACTTTACTGATTCAGAACTCTGCCAAATTAGATTGGAGATTAATAATTTGTTAAATAAGCAGGCTATTGAATTATGTCAAACTGAAAATAATCAGTTTTGTTCACCTATTTTTTTGGTGAAGAAACCTAATGGTACTTTCAGGTTCATATTGAATTTGAAAAAATTAAATAAATTCATTGACACAGAGCATTTCAAATTAGAAGATTATAGGACAGCATGCAGGCTTATACAACAGAATGATTTCTTAGTATCTTTAGATCTCAGAGATGCATATTATATGATAAATATACATAAAGACAGTAAAAGATTCTTAAAATTCTATTTTGAAGGAAAATATTATCAATTTAGAGTCCTTGCTTTTGGATTATGCACAGCACCTTTGACATTTACAAAAATCATGAAACCTGTGGTTGCTCACTTGAGAAAACAGGGTTTTGTATCAGTGTTGTACCTGGATGATTTTCTTTGCATAGATAGTTCTTTGTCTGGTTGTAAACAAAATATGAATGCCACAATTGAATTGCTGTCCAAGTTAGGGTTTGTAATTAATAAGGATAAATGCAACCTGATACCATCAAAAACATGTACATTTTTAGGTTTTATTTTTAATTCTGCTAATATGACCATCAACATTTCTGAAGAAAAGAGGTTAAAATGTTACAAATTAGTTAAGGAAGTATTATACAAGGAGAAGGTTCAAATAAGGATATTGGCTCAGACAGTGGGAACATTAGTATCAGTTTGTCCTGCTATTAAGTATGGGATTCTTTATACAAAAAATCTTGAAAGAACAAAATACTTGGCATTAAAACATAATAACGATAATTATGATGGTCATACTTCAATAAATAACCAATGCAAAGGAGATCTGCAATGGTGGGCCAATAATATCAAGACATACGGTTGCCCCATTAGGAAAAACAATTACAAAATAGAAATTTTTACAGATGCCTCATCAAAAGGCTGGGGGGTGTCATGTGGGGCCGAAACAGCTAATGGTCTGTGGACAGAAGATGAAGTTAAACTTCATATAAATTCATTAGAGTTGTTGGCAGCATATTTTGGCTTAAAATGTTTTGCTAAAGATCTGAAAGACTGTAACATATTGCTGCACATAGATAATACTACAGCTATTTCATACATAAATAGATTAGGTGGGGTTCAATATCCTCATCTACATAATATGGCCAAAAAGATATGGCAATGGTGCGAAACTAGGAATATTTGGATCTTTGCTACATATATTAATACCAAAGAAAATGTAATAGCAGATTTTGAATCTAGAAAAGAGTTAGGTCACACAGAATGGGAATTAGGAAATAGTTATTTTGAAAAGATTGTTTCCGTTTTTGGTCAACCTTCAATAGATCTCTTTGCTTCTAGAACAAATTCTAAATGTCAGTCATATGTATCGTGGCATCCAGACCCTTTCGCCTGGGCAGTTGACGCTTTTACTATAAATTGGTCAACTTTTTTCTTTTATGCTTTTCCTCCTTTTTCAATGATTCTAAAAACCCTGGAAAAAATTATTTCAGAAAGATCAGAAGGAATAGTGATTGTTCCTTTCTGGACAACACAACCATGGTTTCCAATTTTTAAAAAGCTCTTAATTTCCAATCCTATGATATTTGAACCCAATAAAGATTTGTTAACCTTTTACAATTCCAGACTATTACATCCTCTTCACCGAAACCTGTCATTAATGGCAGGAATATTATCAGGCAAGCCTTTCTAAGTTCCGGAATTAATGATGAAGCAACAGAAATAATGTTATCATCAATTTCAAGTAATACTCTTAAACAATATTTGCCAAGCATAGTTAGTTGGGCCAAACATTGTTATTCTAAGGGGTTAATAATAACGAATCCCAGCATCTCTGAAATAGTTATGTATTTAACAAGTAAGTTTCATGAGGGTCTATCATATGGTAGTTTAAATTCATTACGTTCAGCGTTGTCCCTAATCATTCCTGATTTGGGAAATAATGATAAGATAAAAAGATTATTTAAAGGATTCTTTAGATTAAGACCCACGGCGCCGAAATATAATAATACTTGGGATGTATCTATTGTTTTAAATTTTATAGAAAATAATTATAGTGACAAGAATAGTTTAGAAATAAATACTAAAAAGACTGTAATGCTACTGGCATTGGCTACAGGCCAAAGAGCACAAACACTTTCCTTAATTGAAATTAACAATATAGAAATTAAAGATACCTGTGTTAGTATTAAAATAAATAAGTTGATTAAAACTTCAGCACCTAATAGGTGCCAACCTTACCTAACTCTACCATTTTTTAAAGAAAGAATTGGCATTTGCCCAGCTAAAGCTGTGATTAACTATATGGAAATAACCAAAAATATTAGGTCTACTAATAACTTATTTGTATCCTTAAGGAAACCTCACAAAAGTGTCTCAACCAGTACTATCAGCCGTTGGATCAAGAAAATCATGGAAGATAGCGGTATAGACATTAAAGTATTTTCAGCACATAGTACACGACATGCTGCTACCTCTGCAGCTTATGCAAGAGGTGTAAATATTGATAATATCCGAAGAACGGCTGGTTGGACTGGTGAGTCTTCCTCTTTTGCAAGGTTTTACAACCGACCTATCATAAATAATGTGCACTTTGCTAGTGCAGTACTTAATAAATAAGATTGATTGATAAGGGTCAAATAAGTGTGATAATTTAGTTAATTATAAAGAAGAGAGTTCTATAGAGAGTTTCTACATGATACTTAATGTTGACTATTGTTAAATCAACCAATTAGAGTTGCATGTTAAATTTGTATTTTTTGTTGTATTATGTAAACAATTTAAAGGAGAATAAAGTTTCTTGATTTTACATGAGACTTTTAACATCTACAGAGTAAATCCAGGCTCATCATCTTCGGACCGGACAACATGAGCATAATTAAATAGTCAAACAAACTTACCCCGGTAAGTGATGTTCGACTGGAATTATGCCAAGTGTTGTCCGGTCCGAAGATGATGAGTCCCACCCAACCCTTAATCTAATACTTAGATGTACCCTTAAAGTAAAATCAAAAAAGCTTATTAATTCTGTAAACTTAATGAGGTTTAGTTCCAGAGAGTGGCAACTAGCAGCACTGGGACTATACGTTCCGTTTTGTTTGCTGGTTTTTAAACGGCTGTAAGTGATATTGAGAACAATAAATCGTACTACAGAGTAAATCCAGGCTCATCATCTTCGGACCGGACAACACTTGGCATAATTCCAGTCGAACATCACTTACCGGGGTAAGTTTGTTTGACTATTTAAACATCGATAAGAGCGTTAACAGCCAACGTACAAAAACATAGGCGTTTTTAAGCCGTTAACAAAAATGAACCAGTGAAGGGAAAAGTAAAGCCACAAAAGATTAAATTGCGAGTAATAATGTAATAACTTCATTTAGCTAATATACTTAAGAACAATAACTTATTCCATTCTTCGTCTTCATTAGAAGCCGCTGCAGCTTACAAAACTACTTTGAAACTTTGCAACTATATTTAGCAAGAATATTAATTTTGACAGAGATAAAGTACTGTAAGGCACTTGTCTCACCGCCGGCGATGAGTGAGAAACGAGTAGGGCTAGAAACAATTTAGAAACGAGTTGGCGAGCAGCGAGAAGCGAGTCTGTAGTTCCTATAGTTGTCTCGCTGGGGTATATAAAGCGAGTGAGCGAGTGCGGCGGGCGATAATCGCACCACTCGCTAGCGCGTGGCGCGTGCGTTCCGTTCCGCTGGTTCATCTCCCGGCGTGTGTTCTGACCGCCAAGCGAGCATCGCTGAGCGCGTATCGCTGAGCGTGTTGTAGTCGCTGCGACAAAATAGTGGAGAGCGAGTTCTCGCTGGCGATGAGACATGTGCCTAAAAGTAGCTTTTGTATTGCATGCAATTGCAAACTGGGGGGGGGGGGGGGGGGGGGGCAATCGCGCTAATTTCGTACCTATCTAACGTTGGAACTCACGTTGGTTTAACTGATGTCACGCGTGCCAGTGCAATACGAAATGTGCATAACGTAACATTTTTGGTTTGGTTTTACTTTGGTATTATCGTTCAAAATTAGCGGCCATTGCCCCCCTGGTATATTTAGGTATGGTTTCTGCTAATGTCTGAAGTTTGTAAACAATGATGTGTTGGAATTCAGTGAGAAATTTTGTTTTGTAGTTTTAGTGATGATGATTCATGGAAACGGACTGATTTAATTACCTCTAATGGCGCAGCGGCTGTTTACTGAAGGGCTGAGCTATCCCAATCGGCCAGGACAAGGACAACACTATACGTTAGTGATGTATTTCTGTCATTCTTAGGGTTTCGTACAAAAGGAAAAAAGTAACCCTTATATGATTACTTCTGTATCTGTCTGTCAAGATCTTTTTCTCAGAAACACATGGAGGTATCAAATTGAAATTAATATCAAAAACTAAGAAATACAGTCTCTTGGAGCTGTAAAAAAAATAAATGTCTAAGACAACGCAATCTAAACATACGGTCATTTATGCCACATCAAATGAAAAATAAACTTTGTATTTTAATATGACTTAGATACAGCCGTACTGGCTACATAACCCTTCAGTTTGCGTGGTTCAACATGCGCCTGATCAATACTTTTTCCAAAAATAACTTGTTATTTCTTTCTCTAAAACGTAAAAGCAAGGTAAAGTCCGGTTCACTCTACAAAAATGTCCAGTCTTTAAGTTTAATTTGCAACGATGAGCGTATCTCTTGGGGCTTGACCTATTTACTGTGTAATGCAAAACCTCTCTCTTTATACATAAATGGGTAAGATCGAACAAAAAAGTGCTCGGTTCACTTTTCTTTGATCAAAAATAACTTTAGAATGAATATTTTATACAAAATAGCAAAACTTGACTTAGAAGTAAGAAATACCTACCAGTGGTTTTTTAGTTGAACTTCGTTATGTTTTACGAAGTTCATCTTCAGTTTTTTTTTAAATATGAGGTATATATTTTTACATTAATTTTATTGCATACAAAGAACTTAACTTAATTATTCTAAATACGGGATTTATCACGTGAAGTTTTATCGATGTTTCATACTCGTACCTACAACCAACGTGCTATACCTACGTTGGTTGACTAACACACTATTGATCCATAGAGTCAGTTGGAATTTCAAATGTTAACGGTAAGAAAGTTACCTGCAATTTGTTGGATCAAAGAGATTCGTATAACTACGTGATTAGAAAGGTGAAAGAGGGTACAAACAGGAAGCTATGTAAGTTGTTCCTGAACGGCCGAAAACGAGCTCGTAACCGCTTAATCACAATCGTTTGCAATGCGGGGTGATTACGGACGCCAAATTGTAACGAATGCGGGCGCGTAGTAATAGATATACAAATACTGGGTTCTAAAGTTGCATTTCCATCAGAGTTGTGCGTGAAAAAATCAAACAATAGTATCACTTTATCATCCTAGCTTCGCTCAGCGCAGCTATGGTAGAAAAGGGCTAGCGGAGCGAGGTATTTGTACATTCAAAACGCCAGAGATGTGTGCGAGGGACGCAAGCAAGGAATATGAGCGAGGGCGAGAGCAAGCTACTTCTGGACTAGCAGTCAATAGACGGTGACAACTGAAAAGCGTTCGCTACGCATCCTCGCACCGCTCAGCTTCCTCGCACATATCTCGTGGAAAATCAGCCTAATACACGGAATAAACTGCGAACTATTAACATAGCTAGATGCGTTTGTCGGCAGATTTCTGACGAACTCCGTGACGTAGTGGGCTAATAGCTGGCTGAGATGCAGTATGCGTAAATGTTTGCAATATTGCATAATCTACAGATATTTATTCCAGATCTGGGTGTTTTTCTTTACCTATATTTGAAGTATGTTTTTACACAAAAATATTTTAAGTGAGTATTTATCAGGTAGCTGGTTTCCATAGTACAAACTCTGCTTAGTTTTAGGCTGGATAACGCTGTGTGAAATGTCCAGCATTATTATTATATCTTTATATCTAGCCATGTTGTTGTTTTAGTAAAAATTTAAGACAGTAAATCGCTATACCTACTGCTATAGAGGTGTTTAGAGGTTTAGAAGAATAAACAAGTAGGTATTTACATTTTAGTTATTTGCTTTCTATTCATATTATTTCATGGTTTATATAACAAAAACACAATAATTCACATTAGATCCCTTTCATTATAGGTGCAGTGTACAACATAATAATACTAGTTCGTTGTAATTCGTTAAATAATAATAATAATAATAATTACCCCGCAGGGCACGCTTGTGGCGAGCGTTCGGTGCGTGGCGACACCGCGGAGCCCCATTACTCCCTGGGGTTGACAGAAACCCCTGACCCTTGGTTTGCCTTAGTTGGCCGGTCAAGGGTGGAGGCGCAAGAGCGGAACCTATGCTCCAAGGGTTGAAGTGTTAAAGGCATAAAGCCGGGAGTAGCGCTTAATGAAACTGCAGCACACCTCTCAAAACCCTTTAACCGCGCACACCAACGTTGCCCCTTACGCTGCCTTTTATTGGCGGCGCTTATGGGGGCCCGTTTAGTGGATGGCTAGTCACCACCTGCCTCAATCATTCTTAATATTACAGGATTGGCAGGTGCCGTATCTCATTTCTCTGATAACCCATACTCTATTTCATAAGCATTACTCTAACAATAGCCCGAACTCTAATCCATGTGTTGCAATAGTACTACCATCTGTCTCACCTCCATCTTGTCATAGTGAATTTTATAAAAAGAAACGACCTCTTACTCGTTGGCTTCGGCCCCGGTAATGCCTTTGTAAAGGTCCAGGCCTAAAGCTTGTATAAAGTAATAAATGTGTGGAATAATAATAAATATTTTGTTTTTTATTTTTTTATTTTTGTTGGACCTGAGGTGCCATATTATAAATATGTGCCACAGCCAGTTCTTGAATATGGCCGTGCCATGCTCTATTGGGACCGGTCTATCATCACGGACAGGACTATTGCTACCAATAAGCCAGATATCGTGCTGGTAGACCGGTCGGAGCGCTGAGCGATACTTGTTGATATTACAATCTCACATGATGCTAATCTCGTGAAGGCAGAGAAGGACAATCTAAGTAAGTTCCTTGACTTGGCTCATGAGATTACCACCATGTGGGATGTGGAATCAACGATTATCGTTCCGATAGTTGTGTCGGTCAACGGACTGATAGCGAAGAGCCTCGTCCAATACCTTAAGAGGCTCTCGCTAGGAAGTTGGATCAAGGGTCAGATACAGAAGGCGGTACGCCTGGACTCGGCACGCATAGTCAGGAGGTGGAGGAGGAGGAGAGAGGACTCTCTGCAGCCCTAGCCTAAGATCGCTTGAGCCTTGCTTCGAGATCGGTGGTTTACCGTTTTTATAAATATATTTTTGATGTGAAATATCTATAGCCGCACGTAAAACAGATTTCTGGCGTGGCGACGCGTCGCCAGTCGCCACGCTATATGATGGTATATATATACAGTCTATATGCAGTAGTGTGTACGGTGTGGCGACGATTTATTATATTATTATTATTAATTATTTATTTATTTAGTTATTATTAATATTTAATTATTATTTTTATTATTATTATTTTTTTATATATATATATTTTTTTCATATAAAACAATTTCGATGTTTCACATCTGCCAGGAGTCCCGTGACGGCTCACACCTTTTTTTGTGTTTTTTGTGTGAAAAATGTATTTTATAAACGAGTTTTAAATAAATATGTGTGAATAAATATTAAATATTGCTGGACATTTCACACAGCGCTATCTAGCCCCAAACTAAACAGAGCTTGTACTATGGGCACCAGATAACTGATAGAATACATAGGTACATACTTTTTGTTTTTGTAAATACATACTTATATTATATAGAAAAACAACCAGACCCGGAACAGATATCTGTAGATCATGCAAACATTCTACCTCCTGCGTCTTAGCCGGCTGTTCGCCCACTGCGCCACGGAGGTCGTCAAGGTTAGGCTAACAGCTGTGGCTGTTTTTGTTTTGTTTTGTTCCCGACATCTTTCTTTACAATGTTCAAACGCAGAAACCTGTTACTAGCGTTACTTTTAGTTCTAAGCTACAAATTATATCGCCGTTGGTTTCTCTAAATAAATAAATAATAAGTCGTGTGTTCCTTTATATCTTTATATCGATGCCACTGCGTTATTTGTAAGCAATTTCAGCTATTGTTTACTCTCGACGTCAATCGTGTACTCGAGTTACGAGCGAACACTATTTGTCCTCGTTTGGTATTTGATACCGTATTTATCATCTCCACGTCATAAAAAATAAGCTGTCTGTGTATACGAATTAAATATATTAAACCTACAAATGAAAAGAAGCGAGATCATAACAAGTAGGTAAATGATAAACGTTGTTACATTTTTTAGGGAAATAGCGAGTAGGTATTCAGGTAGACTCTTTCAGTCTACTCATCCATCTCATTACAACCACCTTCCGCCCGCGTTTTTATTTGTTAATAAAAACTAGTTATTTTTAATCCAGGTTACAATCTTTCTACAGGATGTGGCGTAATTAATGGATTACCCTTCACCTATCACGACTGATCAGAAAATTACAATTCATGTTTAGTAAAAGTATCTTGGTTTTTTTGAGGGAATGGGTTTGGATCCCAATTTCTTAGACATTCGTCTATCTATTTTCCCTGATTGATTGAGCGAAGCGAGATCTCCAAATCAACTTGGGCAAATCGGCGTTATATGTATGTAAGTATATATATGTGTGTATGTATATTTGTTTGTCCGAGGATAACATTCGAAGCGTTGATCCGATCATCGTGAATTTTAATACATAGGTGTACCTATACATAGTGATGGCACAATTTTGGTGTGACTAAATGAGCTAAAAATGTTGGGGGTTGTTGAGATATTAGGGTTCAAGAGGGGTAAAAATAAATGAGAATGAGACTATAAGGTCAAGTGGGACGTCAAATAAAAGGTGTTTAGAAAATAAACCTAAATAATTACTGGCAATGCTTTGTGTGGCAACACTGAATGTAAAAAAAGAAAAAAGTCTCTCCCGCTCAGACAGAATTTTGGTGATGACGTGTGATTCTAGAAAAAATATAAATTAATTATAAAAATACAGTTTACTATCAATTTTACATGCTTTGTATTGAACAAAAGGTCTTCATTAGTACATTTCAACCCTGTTTTTATTTTTAGTTTATTCCATGTAGTTTTTGAGTTATTTAGCCATAATAAAAAGAAAACTGACAAAATTCACCGGATTCCCCACAATGCTGAAATTTGGTATGTGTGTAGCTTTAGTGACACAAATACAGGCATAAGTCTGAAATCTAGAATAACTGCATTTTGTACCCCAAAAATTAGTAACCAAAAAAATTGTTTAGAAAACTTTCGTGATTTATTTCAAGCATTATTATAAACACTTATCACGTACCGTTTTATCGGTGTTTTGACCGACAATGTTTTTTCAATTCGTGAACCTTCATCAGGGTGAGTGCGATCCACTCCGAGTCTCTGAATCACGTTCGCACTGCGCGCGAGTAGAACCGTTGAAACGGTACGTGATAAATCCCGTGTTTATAATAATATTTAAATTGTTTCAGTTCAATATAATCAGATATCTGGGTCAAATACTTGCACGATTTATATCATGCCAACATACAAATCAAATAAAGCTTTTTAAAATATGCGTTAATCGAGTATAGGTGAGGCTCTGAAATTATCATATTGGGCGGTAGATAAAAGGATTTTATCCAACACTTGTCTATCTAGTCACGTATTTTGACATCGATAAAAAAGAGAATGAAATTGCTTTTCCGCATTCCCATGCCACATGTAAATGTCGAGATATAAAAACTATTTCACCATCAACCATCAGTTTTTCTCTGAACTATCAGTAAAATAAACTCTCTTGCAAAGAAATGAACTCCACACTTGTTAAAATATACTCCTTTTTTAGATCTCCACTTTTATTCAGATGCATGATGATTTTTAGGCTAGGTAATATTTGGTGTTTTTCTATGAGATCAAACTAGAAATGAGGACATATTTTATAGATAAAGCAATGTCACTGATATATTCCAGAGAAATAGCAAGCTGAATTGTTAGTGGGGGGCACATACCTCGAAGAACTGACGGCCGTTGGGACAGAAAAATTCTTGAGTGCTGACTAACCAACTATTACCAGTATTATGAATCTGAATATTAGCAATAGACTATTAAACTTTCGCGATTACTGTACATAATTACTGATTAAAACGGGTATTTATTGCGTATGTACCTATTTTATTTGTTATCCCGACGTTTCGACTGTGTTGCAACACCCGTGGTCAACAAATACCCGTTTTAATCAGTAATTAGGAACTATTAACTAAAAATAACATACATTTTATATATACCGCTAACCAAATACACTAAACCATCAACAATACTAAAGGGTGATTATAGGTGACTCAAAGATGGAGTGAAGAGTGAGCAAGAAGAGATTTGCGAATACTATGCCTACCATGGTTGGTTGATTTGTAAGGTAAATACATCTTTTTTTTAACTATAACCTAAATACTTCGAAATTAATTAACTATTTATTTGATAAACCAAATGAAACGTTTGTGTAAACCGTCGTCCTCTGATGTCGACCCTTTGATCGGACGAATTATTTCTAAGCTTTGGTGACGGTTAGAATCCGTTTGGTAACGTTCCAGCTATCTTTAAAATGGTTTCTTGCACGTGTTCCGTGTTCCGTAAAACATGTTCCACCACTCAAGCGTAATGATTAAAAACCATGGGGGTTCGAAGGACGAACAAATAAGTGGATATAAGTAAAATTGATGAGTGATGTAGTAAATACGGATGTGGAAGACGTCCTGGGGCATTATTAGTACTTATTTGGTTTTGCTTGCCGAATCGTATATTATTTATATAGGAGTCTTACAAACTGACAGTCTTCTCCCTTCCATTTTTTTTACATCTATCAATTGAAGATGATTATTGCTCCCTTTCGACTAGAGATGTGCTTCCATACGCACACCTTTATTATGCGCACCGCCAAGGAGTAGAACGCCTTGCCGGAGTCTATGTTTCCTGATAACTACAACCTAGGGGTCTTCAAGTCGTGAGTGAATAAGTTTCATCTGGGCAAGCGTATGCCCTCGTAGCCTACATCATCACTAGGCAACATCGTGGTCAAACGCTAGCCTATTATTAAAAAAAAACTTTTCCTAACAAAAATATTGCTTCATTTGCATAGTCTCCCTTAACTCAGCTATCATATTGGTGGAATGAAGCGCCTGTTGACAAGTTCCACCACTAGCTGCAATACCTGGGAATGGAGTTATAGGTATCTAGCTAACCCGCCGAACTTCGTACCGCCTTGACATGCATATGACGCGGGCTGCCAATGCACGTCACCGGTAGAATTGTCAATCGACCATCATTAGCTGCATCTATGTATGAAAAAATGAATTTTATTCATAATATCTTTTTGTGTGAATTTTTTCGATATTTTAATAGTTATTCTGCTATTCGGGCCGGAGACAAATCCAACAAATCAAAGATCATTAAAATAGGTCCCGCTGTTGTTGAGTTATAAATGTTGTAACTAACCCGACTTTGTTTTATATATATATATATATGGATTTATTGCTTGCCTATACTCAGCTTAGACTATTAAATTTACTAATAAGCTAAAGTATTTCATCAGTCATCAGTTTTTTTCTCGAAACTATCAATAAAATAAAGTCTCTTACAAAGAAATGAAAACTATCTCAATAGACTCTCTCTTAATATCCTTACTTTTGATAAGATGTGTGATGGTTTTCAAGTTAGGTAATATTTAGTGTTTCTCTATGAGATCGAATCAGAAATGAGGAGACTCATAGACAATGCAAAAAGTCACTGACATATTCCCGAGGATTAGCAAGCGTGGGCAATGAGTGGGGCACATAGCTCGAAGACCGTCCATTGTCGTCCATTGGGGCCGACAGGTCAGAAAGCCCCCCCTCTAGATGGATGGGTTCAGTTCGCACAAGATCGGTCACTTTGGAAATCTATGGAAAGAAAATACATTTATGACAGACAACATTGTACGATTGTTACAACATTGTAACAAAGTAAGAGATAAAGAGAGAAGTAAGTAGTTACTTCCCTGTTTAGTATGGGGGAGGCCTAAGTTCAGCAGTGGATGTCTTGTTGCTAATATTATGATGATGTTGATGATTTGACCGGAGAAGATAGCCTTGGTAACATTTCAACTGTCATTACTGACCTTGCACGAGCGTTAAGGAACTTGTTTGTCTTAGCAACGGAAGGAACCGTTAAATATAATAAATAATTTCAATGCGAGGAGGGGTCAGCACAAAGGGTGGATTATATAAAATGTCAATTGAAAGGTCTTATTTCCAGAACTATTTTGAACGTTTAAATCAGACAAGCTGAAGATTGTGTTACAGGCAGATTAGGACAGTTGGTTTATTAAATACTGGAATCATCTATTCTTATCACAGAGCTGTGTGGCGTAGTGGGATGTACTGCAATTCCGATTCGGAGGTTTTTCGAATCCCGGGTGGAAAACATCGTGAGGAAACTGACACGCCCTACGCGTAGAATCGAAAATTTGAAAATGTCTAATTACTATAATGTAAATACTGGGATAAAAATAAATGCATAAACAACCTGTCTTGTTATGTACAACATTAATTTAAAAAACACATCCGAAATCGTATCAACTGATTTTAGAGGTGGATTTAATACCGGCACGTTGATCCTCCTGTAATCCATACATTTCCAACAAACAATTTTTAACGTAAATCGGCGGTGGTTTTATGACGATTCCGCTTAGTCAGTTTATCAAGTACCTACTTACATGATGAATGAATATGATTTGTTTACCTATTTGATCGAGCGAAGCGAGATCTCCAAATCAACTTAGGCAAATCGGCGTTGTATGTATGAATGTATGTATGTGTGTATTTTTGTTTGTCCGAGGATAACTTTCGAAGCGTTCATCCGATCATCGTGAAATTTGGTATATTGGTAGGTACTCGTAGTAATGGTACAATTTTGGTGTGACTAAAAGAGCTAAAAATGTGTGGGGGTTGTTGAGATATTGGGGTTCAAGAGGGGTAAAAAAAACCAAAATGAGACTATCCGATCAAATGGCACGTCTAATAAAAGGTATTCGTGAGTACATTTCGACCCTGTATTTATTTTTAGTTTAAACTGTGCTGTTTTTAAGTCATTAGCCATAATAAAAACTGAGCTTTGACAAAATTCACAGGGTACACCAGTGACCCCACAGTGCTGAAATTTGGTATGCGTGTAGCTTTAGTGACACAAATATAGGCAAAAGTCTGAAATTCAGAATAATTGCAATTTCTACCCCAAAAAATGTATCCAATTTACATGAACTCCCGTTACCTGTAAATTGAATGAAACTGTAGGTCAAGTTATATGGTTATCATTTCCTGGCACTATTTTTATAGTCAAAGATTAAAAATAATATTTTTTTGAGTTTATGGGAGACTCGCGAGATCTCAGTTCGGGGCGAACCACTAGTTTATACAGGTTTTAAAAAATTATATTCTACAACAATTCTAGCCATTAGCCCTACCTGTGTTTTCATTTAATTTCGCACATAAAAAAAAACGTAGTACAGCTATAGCCTATATTTGATTTTGATAAAAATGCATACGAAGCCGGTACGAGTCACCTAGTTGAACATAAAAGTAGGTCTTACTGATTATTTTTTTATTACCAGCCATACCCATAGAATTATGATTTAGTTCGGTCCATGCAATGCTAAAGCTTGAAGTGTAGAACAATATCACGTTCCACGCATTACAATTTCTTTTTATTTTCGTTTTAACGGCGGTCTGAATAAAATACGAGAATATTTTTCTACTACTTTCTATGTTCTATTATTAATTGTACACCTAGTTAATCGGAACAAAGTAAAAAAAACTACAGATTATATGTAATTTTATTTGGTAATTTTACTGATCAACATCAATGATTTCGGAAACATGATTTCTGTCCTTGCTATTACATTTTTGATAGTCCAATAGTTACGCTGTTGCGAGCCGTTAGGTGCAGGTCACATAAGATCGGTCGCTCCGGAATCCTATGGGGGAGGTATCAGCAGTGGACGCCCTGTGGTGATATGATAATGTATAGATACATGAGCCAGCCTTCAAGTAATTATAACGACGATTAAAAAAAATGTGGCACTCCGGGAGTGCCGAATGAAGTGAAAACTTGAACAATTACGTGTGTATTTTTTGAATCGTCAGGAAATATTTTTTGAATCGTCAAGAACGGTGTCGGTAACGGTAGCGGTAATGATACAGTGTCGCGAGTTTTTTCCATCTCAAAAAATGCCCAACTTGCCTAAAGAAGTTTTCACTACTTATATACCGAGGTGTCGGAACGGCAACAGTGTCACAAGTTCAATGGTTTTTTTCCCAATCTCAAAAAATGCCCAACGCGCCTAAAGAAGTGTTCACTTCAAAAATTTGGATGTTGCAAAATGATCATGATGGATGTCGCATAAACATTAAAATTTACTAAGAAAGTTATCGTATGCCCCTCCACAAACTAAAAAAAAATCAAATTATATGCAGAGGTGTCGGTAACAGTATCTCGAGTACAATGGTCTTTTCCCATCTTAAATTATATACAGAGGTGTCGGTAACAGTGTCGCGAGTTCAATGGTTTTTTCCCATCTCAAAAATGCCCAACGCGCTTATAGAAGTTTTCACTTCAAAAAAATAATCTAGTTAGATTATGCCGTATCCATAGTTTTTCTTTTCAACCAATTCTTGATATGGGATATTTAATTACTAACTCAGCTGTATGAGTAAGTCTGTGATGTTATTATCAGAGTGAAGTTGATCAGTCTGCGGATTAGTGTCTGTATTAGTTTTCAGTTTAATTTATGCGCTAATAAGTTTATAGCCAATAAAGTCTAGCCGCCTAAAATCGTAGTTATTTTAGAAACGATCTAGTTTATATACGCTCATGTTTAATAGCTTTAAAGAGGTTTTATGGATTATCTTTGGACAGGCTTTTATCATTATCATCATCGGACCCAAGTCGGCAGCTGCAGACAAAATCACTGCAAATGGGGAATCCGTGACTCCTCCCGGACTGAATGCGACTGCGGAGCTCCCATTCAGTCCATGTCCCACATGTTTTGTTGTCCTCTGCGTCCTACCACCTGCACAAGTGATGACCTCAACAAGGCTCCCACCCAATGCTACAGATATGACAAAACACGATTTAAAAATAGTTTTATTCCTTGACACGTCAGAAGAAGATTTTTTTTGTGATGTTAACTGGTAACCATCACCTATAACAAAGTATTGTTCCGTAAGGCATGCACCTTAGAAACGTGCCCTACAATGCACTGTCCTACGTTCATCATCTTGAGGCATATAGGTGTAAAGTCTCATGTGTCTCTAATTTCACCGACAACCATACCCCTCACTGAAACACAGCAATATTGATTGGCGGTCGAAATAGTTATGGTGGTAGTTCTTCCACAAGGAACTCTACTACTCTTGATTATTTCAGCGACATGACGTCAACTGATGACCATAGGCCTAACCCAAAGATTTTCAGAGCGATTGATCTTGTGCGTAACTGCAGGCTGTTGGGTGCTGGCCGGTTATGTTATGATCGTAATAATGTACCTATATATTCTGTCATAACTAATTATTTACGATACATTGCTAATTAACAGTGCCGCGAAGCAGAATGGAAGCAAATTTGGTAACGAAATTGTACCTAATGAACTTTATGTCAATTGTGTACAAACTCCAGCCAAAATGCAAAAAAAAACCGAGCAAAAAATAGGTTCTGCGTTATTGGAAGAATTTTTCATTTATTCTGCATTTTTCAGCTTAGATAGTAGCTTAAGGAGTAAGTACATATACCCTGTAAGGGCACTGCAAGTTGGGTTTGCGCCTTTTCAAAAAGTACAACAATTAAGCATAGAATTAAACGTGTCAAATCAAATAAATTTTGAATTGTACGATATTTCACGCATTCACGAATTTCTGATTTCATACTCAAAATAGAAGTTCCATAATTAATTGCTTTCGATAAACCAATCCACTTCCCTAAACGTTTTGTAATTTATTTTGGCAAAGGCGTACCGGAATAACAGTTCTAATTCAGGTCATTAGCAGTTAAAATTTCGCTTACGACTATTTTAATCCCCTGGATGGATCGCCTCGGATCTCTTATTCATTACGTAGAGCCTTATAGATATTCTACAAAGGGGTAGTCAGAGGCAAGCCCATCGCCGCTTATATAATTCCAGCACGATGACCATTCAATTTTTGATATATTTGTTTCCAATATTAATAGAAATATATTTATCTGAATATGTCCTCTATACCAATTGGAAAGGCAAGAGACTCACAAATGTAGGAATACGAATGTTTTATTAACTTTTACGAAGAAAGTTAGGATTGCTAATGTTATGGTGATTTTACACCGGAAAACTTTAGTCTTACCTTACTGTATTTTGTGTCAATAAACTCGAGACACTCGGTCGTATTTGATAGGTGTCAAAATACTATCAACGAAGAATCGAATCAAATGATGCAACATTGGAATTTCGTCCTATCGAAATATTGATTCAAGATTAACTAGTTTTTCTGTAATTTTTCAATTTAAAGTGGAAATTGGTGTACGCTTTGAAACCTTAGTGGTAAAAAAAATGTAGCCGTCACGGGACGCCCGGCAGATGTAAAACCTCTAAATTTATGGTTATTGAAAGAATTTATTATTATAAACAACTGTTTAAAATTATCTTATCTTATTCATCATACGCAAACGGCCCAACGAACAATCCAAAGGTCTTGGGACTTGTGACTTGGTAAAAAATATTCGAAACATCCGACTTCTTATGTAATAGATATCGCTTATTGGACGCATGCCGTCACGGCATGTCGGCATACGAGTCGGTTTTACTGCCAAGGCGCGCCAATAGATGTTTCACATCAAAACAGCAATGCAAGCTTCTGCTTGGTGGCAGAAATAGGTACGGTTGTAGCACTTCCCTGGACAAACTGTTTCAGATTTTCAAATAGATTGATTATAATGGTTAGTTCGTAATCATTGCGCAATCATCTTTATTGTCTGAGATAAAGATAGACAAACTGTAGCTTATCGGGTTATCTTATATCGTTATTAATGCTTTATCGTAAAATTTATTGTTGTGTGACGTTGGAGTGGGAGTTCAAGAAATGGTATCCATATCACTTGGCATTTTAAGATACCGTAAGATGAAACTAAATAAATAGTATCTTTGCCGCCTGTGATGGTCTATTGGATTGTATAATTTGATTTACTGCTCATTGCTTTTTGCTTATAAGGGCGTCACACACGGTGAAGATGCTAAAATTAATCGAGTGAAGCGAGATCTCCAAATCAACTTGGGCAAATCGGTGTTGTATGTATGTATGTATGTTTGTTTGTCCGAGGATAAAAGCGTTAATCGGATCATCGGGAAATTTGGTAATATATGTAGGTAGGTAGTGAGCGAAATCCTCGTGTGACTACTGGAGCGAAAAATGGGGAGGAGGGGGGGGGGGGGGATGTTGTTGAGATTTCAGAGAGAGTTTCAAGAGTTCAAGAGGGGTAAAAAAACAAAATTGGGCTATCCGGTCAAGTGGCATGTTTAATGAAAAGTATTTATCAGTAAATTGCTGAAATTTGTTATACGTGTAGCTTTAGTGATAAAAACATAGGAAAAAGTCTGTAAAATCCAGAAAACCTGTAATTTCTACCACAAAAAGTAAACTAATTAACATGAACTCCCGTTACCTGTTATTTGAATGAAACTGTAGGTCAAGTTATTTGGTGTTGCATTTCGTGGGACTATTTTGATACTCAAATATTTCTAATAATATTTTCGTTATTATCGGAAATTCGCGAGATACAGTTCGGGGCGAACCACTCGTATTTCATGTTAACATAAAATATAGCTTGTCATACAATCCATTTGACCTCACATGGTGAAGATAATATATATATATTTTCATATTCCATTGTTGTATGGTGAGCGATATTTACCTTCACATAAAATATTATAGCATGTTCACCGTATGTGACGCGCTTAACGCTATGCTATTATTATTAGCTTCCACCCGCGGCTTGGCACGCGTGTTTTGTTATTAAAAATTAACCTATGTCTCAATCCATGTCATAATCCATCTGTATGCCAAATCTAATTCAAATCGGTCCAGCTTTTAAGACGTGAGAGCGGAATAAACAAAATAGTATTATTGTTGTTAACATTTTATTTCATTAATGTTACTTATTTGTTTCAGGTCAGGGTGATTTAATTTATATTAATAAGTATGTATTTACAAAATAAAATGCTCTATAAGTATTAAATCAGTTATTTGGTTCCCAATAGTTCCTTTAGCACAATCATTTCTAAGTTTGGGCTAGATAGCGCTGGGAACTTTTGTTTTGTGCACAACACCTGCGTTCGGTAGTGGGTAAAAAGGATTTATGCAAAACGTTTTTATTCTAGCATATTAAGTTTTTGAGATTCAATGAAAAAAATTTTAGAATAATCTATCGAGAGTCATTCGAGCTTCCATGACTTCATAGTATAAATAATGTTTTTTTTTATAATAATCGTATCTATTGAAACTTGGAAAATGTATGTAGTTCCGACAACAATGCAATATTATGGTGACAGCAAGCTGATCAAATGAAGGAGTCACGAGTTTCACAGAACTCCTCAGCAAATTGTCCGATTGAGCTGAAACTTTGCATACCTGTCGAGTTCCAATAACAAAATCGTGTATTTCGTTTTTTTACTACCTTTATAAAAGTTCTGTTTAGGTTTAATAATCATTTGCTCCCAAAAAGACAATAACTATCGCTTACATGAGAATCAGTAGACAAAGAAAAATATTGTAATTCGTCGAGGTAAGGTAACCAATTAACGCTTTCATGTAGATCGTTCATTAGTTATATAATTACTTTATTTAGTAAACGTAAGTCATATGTTGAGCGTTTGTGATGGATATTGCGAGACCACAGGGGCGAACCACTAGTTATTACGACATCAGAATCTGGCAATATATCTCGATTCTGTCTACTTCGATTTAATCTTGATACAACTCGTGATATTGTGAAGAATATCGATATGACGCCATGAAATATGTAAGGAGTTCGATTACTTTTATTATTAGTTACGGAATTTTTCAGACCTGTGGCCTCTGATATGGTTGAATTGAGCCTTGATGTAAAAATAAAGGTTTGAAGCCTTTATCTGTGTGTTCGTCCATCATCATAATATCATCCATTTTTCGTCCACTGCTGAGCATAGGCCTACCCTATAGATTTCCAGAGCAACCGATTTTGTGCGGACTGCACTCAACGGCTGCCAGCAACCTTTATTAGGTCGTTTTTTATCTAGTAGGGGATATCTTACGCTGCGATTTCAAGTACATGGTCTCCATTGTGTTACAACGGCCGTCAGTTCCACGAGCCAGTCTACTGCCACTTCAGTTTGCTAATCCTCTTGGCTACGTCAGTGCTCTTGGTTTTTCTACGGATTTTTTCATTTCTATTCGATCTCGTATAGAAACACCAAGCATAACTTTAGCATACTGAGCGACGCTGAGACTTCTTATGAGTTCATCTGTGTCAGCTCCCAAATGGAAGAACCTATTTCAATTTTGTATACAAATTTTTATTTTGTCTCCTCCACCATCATATCTTATTTCGTAAAGCTAGTTGAATGCTTGTCTCCAGAGGTTGCCATCAGTTGCTTTCTGGAGAACTGCATCTCCAGATGTTCGGATAGCTGGCCCATCTATCGTTTAGGGTTTCTTCCTCAAGGTACCTACTCTCTACATTTCCCGTAACGATTAGGCGCTCTAGATTGTCTAAGCTGCTGCTAGCTGTAATACCAAAATATTGTAGACATGTCGCGGATATGTCGAGTCAACGCAATAAAAAGATATGGGCAAATATAGACTTTAGGGAAAATTTGTAAATACAAAAATTTACCTTAATTTTCATCTTTTTTATTTTTCGGAATTCTCCCTTTACTTGTGCTGTAAGACCTTGCTTTTAACGAAAATTGACCTATATGGTAGTTCCCGTTGACCTAGAGTCACGAAATTTGGCAAAAAGCAAGGTCTTACAGCACAAATAAAGGAAAAAATAAAACAAGTTGAAAATTAATGGGTACCCTCATATATACATAGTTGACGGCAAATAAGATAGTCCTCAGAGTTGTATGAGCGCTCATACAATTTAGAGGACTAGCTTAATCGGCACCAACCTCAAATAAGGCAAATAAATAAAATTGTGCTATTGCGTGAAAGAATATAAAAGAAAATATTTATTATAGATAATGGTACGTAACTACGGACGACGCCCGCGTGGAAGGCCCCGGCGAAGGTGGCGGGGTGAGCTAAACTCCTACCTCAAGGATTGGCCCCTACTTGCAATCAACAGAGACGAGTGGAAAGAGGGAAGGGAGGCCTTTGCCCTGCAGTGGGACCCAACAGGCTTATAATATAATAATATAATATAATGGTACGGAATCCTTCGTGCGCGAGTCCGACTCGCACTTGGCCGGTTTTTTTGTTTAGATTGCTGGTATAACGAGAACGGTAGGTATAAGATGTTTAGTTGAAAACTTGAAATAGATGAAGCTAGTGAAAAAGAAAATTAGAAAATTAAAAAAAAATCAGAGTTGCCACATAAACTAAAAAGAATTACACAAAATTTAAAAAGTGCACTCTTATTGTGACACCCTATAGTTATAGAATAACTCAGTTTTTTGTATCTATTTACTATGGTTTAGATAGATAGCTAATACTTGTTTGCGTACCATACATTCATATCATCTGTTTTTGCGTTCCTTTAATAGGACAACGCTAAATAGCGATCCTAATAGATTATCTAATCTTATGAGCTAATCGTGATTAAAAAACACCTTGAAAATTAGCAGGATTAGCAAAAGATTTCCACCATGCTTACCAGTAGGTATACCTACAATTCGCCGATACAATAGACTATGAATAAACTGTGAGGGAACGCTAGGCTTGATTAGTCTTAGCTCGCTAATTAGCTAATCAACTAATTAATAAGGCTCTGCTAGTTTTATTATGCTCGTGGTTTTGTGAGAAATAGCAGCATAGAGTAGCAATTGTGAAATACGCAATGCCGTTTTCAGAAAGGTACACACTTCTACATAATTGAATAAAGTTATACAAATTTGTGGGTGTGTGTTCAATTATAAATTCGTCCAATAATCTTCCGTACGAAGGATAAAAAAACTAGCTTATGTGGAGGGCTAAACGTAAGTATCGTATTAAGTATTAAATCGCCTTATTCATTTCCGTGGGTATTTATTATCGTAAATTATTAATTTTTCAATAAGTACCTACTGGGTTTAAATGGATAGCTAGGTTTAAGAATAAAAATAGCAGTATATTTTATTTAAAATTCTACAAATGCTGCCATACCTATTAAATTTTAATAGCCTATTGAGTGTTTAATTAATGAATATTGAATAAATTTTAAGGAAACCAATAGAAACTCACCAGAAAAGTACGATCCGTAAAAAGCGCCAACTCGATTCAAAATGCGAACAGTAAATTACAAAGTTTCAATAACATAACACCAAAAAGTCTTTACACTCGTTCGTAATTTGAATAAACTTTGGTTCGTTCCGCGCCTCAGTCGTGTGTTCGGACGAGAGATCGAAGTCAGACTGGGGTTCCTATGTACTGTACTGATATCATGGTACAAACTGGTAGAATAATCGAGCGTCACGTTGACTTACGGCCCTGCTAAAAAATTGCAAGGTTTACGATGTAGTGTATCGAGTTTTTTAATGGCTTTTCAGGGAGTGAACAGCGACAACGAAAACAAAGTAATAAAATGGTGCGTTGTGTTGATGTCTTTTTATGGCGAATTTAAAGTAAGAAAATTAAGATTTTTGCTCTTAAACCTTGCAATGTGGGTTTAGTTATTGAAAGAAAAGAAAGACGGAATAGCAATTTATTTGTAACACCACAAACTAAAAAATAAATTATATAAAAAATGTAACCAATTAAACTAATCTTATTTACTTTATTTTAAGGCCGGCTTGCATAAGGATCTCTATTCTTTATTCTTTATTGCACACAAGAAAATATACACTCATGGACAAATTTAGAGGAACGCAACATAAAAAAGACAAATTAGCATAAAAATCGTGGTGTTTGTGTTTATTTGACTTTCAATAGGGTTTGATCAATAAAATGAAATTTTTTAAACATAACTAAAACTATCTCGATAAAAAAAAACAATTTAGTGACAATTATCTTATTGCAGTAGTTGTAAGGAAAATAACACTTGTATCCTATCATATCGCAAATTGAATAGTGTTCAAACGGATGATTATTTTTTTATGTGTGGCACACTCAGTATTTAGTGTTACCTCCTCTTGCTGTCAAAGCTGCCTGCATACGTCTGGGCATACTTTTTATTAAATCGTCAATAGAAGTTTGTGGGATGAGATTCCATTCTTCTACCAATGCGGTTTTGAGATCTCTAAAGTTAGCTGGTGCTGGATTTCTCTTAACTTGTCTTTCCAGCTTATCACAAACGTGTTCTATCGGGTTTAGGTCTCGCGAGCGGGCTGGCCACCCCAAAACTTCAATTTCCACCTCTCTTAGATACTCCAAAACTATCGCTGCGGTGTGGGGCCGTGCATTATCGTGCATCAAAAGAAAATTATCTCCAACATATGGAGCAAAAAGCATCACAATTGGTTCCAAGATGTCCGTTACGTATCTTGAAGCAGTCAGGGATCCGTTTTTCACGATGTCTAGCTCCGTACGAGCCCCTATACAAATGCCACTCCAAACCATTACTGACCCTCCACCATAAGACTCTCTTACGACAATGTTACACTGAGCGATTCTCCAGGTCGTCTCCATACTTTGACCCTTCCATCATCTGGCTTAAGACAAAACCGGGACTCGTCAGTGAACAATACCTTACTCCAAGCATCATCATCCCATCATTTGACAACTTGTTAAATCATATTTAGCCACTAAATATGTTTAGGCATCTTTGTGAAAGTCGCCCTAAAATTTAAACTAGTAGTTCGCCCCGAACTGAGAACTCGCGAGTCTCCCATAAAAACAAAAAAATATGATTCGTAATCTTTGACTGTCAAAATAGACAAGAAATAAATAACCACCTGACTTGACCATTTGACCCCATTGACTTGTTTCATTTAAATTACAGGTTACGGGAGTTCATGTATATTGGTTACTCGTTTTTGGGGTACAAATTGCAGTTATTCTGTATTTCAGACTTTTGCCTATATTTGTGCCACTAAAGCTACACGCACACCAAATTACAGCATTGGTGTACCCTGTGAATTTCGTCAAAGTTCAATTTTTATTATTGCTATTGACTCAAAAACTGCAACGATTTTACTAAAAATAAATCAAAATGTCCTAATTAAGACCTTTCATTAGTCGTCCGATTTGACCTGATAGTCTCATTTTGATTTTTTTTACACCTCTTGAACCCCAATATCTCAACAACCCCTGCCATTTTAACTCATTTAGTCACACCAAAATTGTGCCATTACTACCTACCTATGTATCAAATTTCACGATGATCAGATCAACGCTTCGAAAGTTATCCTCGTACAAACAAACTATATAATATACATACATACAACACCGATTTGCCCAAGTTGATTTGGAGATCTCGCTTCGCTCGATCAATTACAAAGGCAGAGTTGTCTAGTGTTATGGCGAAAGGGCCTTCAGCTCAGCATAATATTCTACTGCCATGCTGCAGCGCTAGTCTTCTGCTGAGGCCAGTGTTGACTTCACAGACGACCTGACTAACGAACTATTATACTGGAGGATATTTGGTATGTAATGTTGAATAAATGTGACTCGAAATATTTTCAATACACAAAACTATCACATTCACTAATATTATAAATTTGTTACTCAATCAGGTCATAACGGATGAACTGATTGCGATGAAATTTGGTAAATAGATAAATTATGACCTGGATTAAAACAGGTTACGTAATATTGACAAAACGCGCGTGCGAAGCCGTAGGTGAAAGCTAGTATATAGATATCTTCGAGTGAGCAATATCATGAATAATAAGTTCAATGTTAATTATTGATTATAACGGGTATTTATCGCATTGGTACCTTTTTTATTTGTTAACCCGACGTTAAGTTCAATGAGTTTTATACTATTGTATATTATTGTTTGGTATACGCCCATAAAATACTAAATTGGTACCGACATTTTCCAATTACCTAAAATAAATTACACTTCACCACAAGTTGACAATCAAAATTTGAAAATATATATACATTTTCCGGACAATATACCTGTAACCTCTGGTGGCTTTTCGATGGCAATTATTGAATTGCCATCGAAAAGCCACCAGAGGTTACTTCTAAGACATCTACTAATTTCAACGTTTAATTTGGACCCATGATCAAAGTGGCCCAGTTATTTGAAAAGTCCTTTGTTATGCTATTTCAGCCCCCAACGCAAAGAGGGGTAAATATTATAAGGTTGACGTCTATAATAATAATAGATGCACTTAGTCCACTATGGTTCTGCCTTGCGCTGAATCCCCTTTCAAACTCCCTGAACTCGTCGGGCCTCGGTTACAAATTAGACAAAAGACATAACAGACATACTGACTCAACACTATTGAATCACCTTCTCTATATGGATGACATAAAAATCTACGCATCCACTCAAACTGAGTTAGAACACCTAATTAAAATTACAGAAATTTTTTCAAATGACATTTCTATGAACTTTGGTATTGACAAATGCAAAATAAACTCAGTCAAAGCAGGACAAAATCATCAGCACACTTACTATATGGAAACTGGTGAAACAATAGCGCCACTCAGTGAAGATGAGATGTATAAGTATTTAGGGTATCACCAATCTACGCTCATACACTATAAAGAAATTAAGACCCAACTGACTCAGAATTTCAAACATAGACTCAACTCTGTGTTGAAAACACAACTTTACTCCAAAAACACAATTAAAGCTATCAATACCTATGCTATCCCAGTACTGACATACTCGTTTGGAGTAATAAGTTGGACAAAGAAGGAGTTGAAAGATTTGCAGCGGCTGATTAATGTCACAATGACGAAGAATAGAAAGCACCACCCAAGAGCGTGTATACAGAGGCAGATCCTGCAACGGTCAGAAGGAGGTAGAGGTATAATAGATATACAAAATTTACATAACCGGCAAATTTCAACGCTAAGATCTTACTTTTATTTTAAAACTGAGACATCAACCATTCATAAAGCCATAGTTGAACTAGACTGTAAAAATTCACCACTTAACCTTCAAAACCATAGTATACAAAATAATGAAGAACTGACTAACAGACAGACTTTAACTGCTGAATGGGCGCGTAAGTCTCTCCACGGAAGGCACCACCATGACTTGAGTCAACCCACCGTCGACAAACAGGCGTCGAACGAATGGCTCAGTCGAGGTGAACTCTTTCCTGAGACTGAGGGGTTTATGATAGCAATACAAGACCAAGTAATTGAGACCCGGAACTATCAAAAACATATCATGAAAATAAAAAACATGCAAACAGATTTATGTAGACGTTGCAACAGTTCTTCCGAAACAATTCAACATATAACGGGGGCCTGCAAGGCGCTAGCACAAACGGACTATAAGTTCCGGCACGATCAGGTGGCCAACATCATCCACCAAAGACTAGCCGCAAAATACAACCTCATCGACACGTCTTCAAAGCCCACACCTTACTATAAATACATACCTGAAATAGTACTAGAAAATGCAAACTATAAACTCTATTTTGATAGAGCTATCCTGACCGATAAGACCACTCATTTCAATAGACCGGATTTGACACTTTTAGATAAAATCAACAAAACAGCACTTCTTATCGACATAGCCATCCCAAACACTCATAACCTACAGAACACTATATCAGAAAAGCTCTCCAAGTACATAGATCTGAAAAATGAAATTGCGCGTATGTGGCGCCTGCAGAAGGTATCAATCGTACCAATAGTAATTTCCAGTACAGGTGTAGTTCCAAAGCAACTGTTTCAATCACTTGCCGTATTAGACCTCCCAAAACACACATATATTCTCATGCAAAAAGCGGCTATACTGAACACCTGCAGAATTGTGCGAAAATTCTTGCAAACGGACCTTCCAAGTGAAAGTCCAATCAATCATACGTTAGGTGCTGATATGCACTTGGCTTAGGCCCGTGCAGCTCAGGTATATCTCCGGTTATAGTACAACCGAGTGAAAAAAAATACAACACCAAAATAATAATAATAATATAACGTTTATTTCAGGCAAAATAAGGAAAGATTTGTATTTTTGTATGTTTGTATTGAATAAACTCAAACTGCGGGTCTAATTTCAAAAATTATTTCACCATTAGAATGCTACATTATTCCTGAGTAACATAGGTTATAGGTATTTATTATTAGAAAATAATACGGATCCCTACTAAAACTTCAATAATTTAACCCAAGTTGTAAAATAATTAGCCATCAGATAGGTATAGTTAATAAGTACTAGTCATTAAGGTTTTTCATTGTCGCTTTAGTGTGATGAAAAAACAAAAAAAAAATTCTTGAAATGATACTAAAACCTGGTTACGGCCGTATTTTTGTATTTTTGTACGCATGCGAAGCCGCGCGCGGTCGAGCTAGTACAAAATATATCTATAAATACATAAAACAATAAACATAAAACTAACACTATTATTTATTTATATCTGTAAATGTCTGTCTCTGGCATCGTAGATCCCAAACGGATGGACAGATCGGACGCGATTTATTTTAATAGATAGTAGCTTGTTTAACTGGTTTGGTTCTTAGCTATGTGCGATGAAGATCAGGTCAGCTGATCCGAAGACTTTTCTTGTTTGGTGAAGGGATCTCGACAAAAATGGAAATATAATAAATCATGCTTGTGGTAATTTCAACAGGTATCTACTACTGAGGTTTGCTAATTGAAGATGATTTATACAGCGCCTGGTCGCATGTCTGTATTATCTGGAAGAAAAAGAACTTACCTTGTCGTACTTCGTATCCTATCCCGAGGATTTTAGATGAAGTAGATCTCCAGCACATCCATCTTTACGGCTAAGTTAGCCTGAAACTGAGTACATACTTTGTATGCGCCGAGTGTTTGAATCGTTACAAATGCTGAAATCTGCTTTTAGGCCTTTAAGGCGCCGAAAAAGCGCGTCGTCTGCGAGTTTTTTTTTAGTCTCCTTATTTTCTTGTAATCTACCCATCAGGGTATTTAACAAGCATTGAATAAACCCAGTGGCACTTCCATCTTCCAATTATGTGCTATATGAGGTCTTGAGGGGCTGTCCTCTTTAACCTGCTAAAGGTTGTAGTTTTTATCATTAGCTCATTGGCAAGCTCATTTGGGTGATGCTCCATTCGTTAAGTGTAAGATTTCAGTTTTTTAACTACTTGTTGTTTCACCGTTGGCACTTCTAGGTCGCGATGCAATTGGATGTGTCTGCGCGTATAAAATACGCCACTTTACACTTTGCAATATTTAGCCCAGCTTGCACAACGATCTCTTCGTATTATAACGTATTTAGCAACTAAATATGTTTAAATTTGACATATTTGTATGATCCGACAACTCCTTAAATAATATTAGTGGATTGTATACCTATAATTTTTTTTTGGGGGTAGACGTGAAACTCCATATACATGTCATAAATCTTTATTACTGTTTAAAATTATAAAAACTAATTATTTGCTAAGTTTTCATGCAGAATCTAGAAAACTAACACTTCTTACCTGCCATAAAGTGTTATCCAATCTCTATCTAAATTCTACCATTTTTTCTACACTTTTATCACTTTTGACTGTTACACTTCGCACTTGACAAAATGGAAGATATTAAAAATACAATGTCGGAGATGGTCCAGTCCTTCACCCAGCGGATGCACTCCTTCGAAACCGGTCTGCAGAGGAGCATTGCGCCTTCAACCATCGCAGGATTGGCAGCGGAGTATGCTGACTTCAAAATGTTTGTCACCGGGGCACTTCGGACTCTTCAGCTGCAAATTGAGTTCATGGCCAAGGAGATTGATGGTCTTGAGATGCGAGGAAGGCGCAAGATCCTGCTAATTCATGGTGTGCCTGAGCAGCCCAAAGAAGAAGTTGCACAGGTTGTGGCAGAGACTGTAGCAGAGCGTCTCAAGCTAAGTGAATTTGTAGCAAGCGATCTCAGTCGATGCCACAGAATGGGTCGCACTACAACGGCAGGCCGCCCTAGGCCAATCTTGTTCAAGCTCCGAGACGTGTCAATGCGTAGCAAGATCTGGTCAGCCAAAACCAACCTGAAAGGCTCGGGCATAACAATGTCTGAGTTTCTGACAAAGACAAGGCACGACGCTTTCTTGGCGGCACGTGAACGCTTCGGTATATCGAAGTGTTGGACGACGGACGGCATCGTATATGTTCTGGGAGATGATGGAGTGCGTCACAGGGTACGATGCGTCGAAGATCTGAACACCGTCAAGCCCGTCGCCGTCGTGAGCCGACAAGCAGAGGCCGCAGTGCCGGCTGTAGTGAAGGACACTGCTAAGCCAAAGCGCGCTGCAGCATCCAAGAGAGTGTAGTGTGTGATAAGTTGTTCCATGCATTGCAACCAGTTACATCCGACCAGGTAACCATGAGGTAGTCAAGTCACCGCCAAATTTTATTTATTTTATTTTATGTAACCTGCCCCCATATTTATTTAATAAAGTATTTTCTTTTACCCGCCCGCTCACTAATAATTATACGTTTCTTTTTATTTGTTGACTTTGTTGTAGGTACCTAATTTGGTTGGTGAGTGTGACTGACATTGATTGACTTTCATAGACTGACAGTCGGCACAATGACACCTGGCGGCTTGATATTGATACCGTATTACGTTCCATTCCACAATTTGTTATTATTATTTCTTTTTTAAATCTTTTTGGGTAAATTTTAACTTATTTTCTGTTACTTAATGTTTAGTATTTTTAGGTATAAAAATCTGGTTGGATGAGCTGTCCATTTCACATTTTGTTAGTGGTGTGGCGTATTTTTAAGTGGACTGTATTTTAATTTGAGATTAGCCTAAGGGCCGGCAGGAAACGGAATCTAAAACCTTTAGATGAATGGGATACCCAATCAAAAAGGGATAGTGGGATAAGGTAGGTTTGCACTCCACTGACCTGGTATCTTCCCGTTCTTCATTCACCGCAATCCAGAGGCACTAGAGATTGTTGGGTTTCACAGTTTGATTTCACAATAAATATTGTTATCACCGTGGCCACGTTCACTTTTATATTGCATAAAGGGTCATAAGACCGCCGATATAGTGTTTTGCGTGCGTTGCGAGATGCGTATTAGCGGTGACTGTTGTACTCTTCTTTCTTCGTCGTGAGTGCAATTAATGCGGGTAGGGAATGGTTTTTGATGGGTAGAAAATATACTTGAAAGGCATTTGCCAATTTAAATACGGTAGGCGCCACCATTTCACCCCCAGCTTGAATGAACCTATTCAAAAAAAATAAAAGAAAGAGAGAGTGATGTGTAGACTCAAATCTACATTGCGAAAATTAATAAAATATTGCGGGTAAAGTAAAGGATATTGATTAATGAGTGCTTATTACCTAACCTTAACTAACTTATTATAATGAACAAATATTGTTAAATTCGCGGAATTACTGGTTAGGAAGCCTTGCAAGCCTAACGACTGGTCTGAGATATGTCTGTCCGTTTGCACAGCGCACCTTTGCTATTCGAACTTTACCATCCCCAGAAGAAGGGTATGTTTCTTCTACAATGCCTAGTGGCCAGTGAAGAGTAGGCACATTGTCAGTCATTATAATCACTACGGTTCCTGCGGTAATAGGTTCAGACTCAATATTCCACTTCTGGCGTGATTGTAAAGTGTGCAGATATTCGGCTCTCCAACGACGCCAGAATGATTGCACAAGCTTATCCAGAAGTTCATGTCGCGGAAGAAGATGAAGTTTATCTTCTGTTATATGATTCGCGGGCAAGTATTTTAGCGGTGTCAGCGTTAAAAAATGCGCAGGAGTTAAGGCTAGAGGTTCGGATGGATCCGAAGAGAGAGTCCTACATAAAGGACGCGAGTTCATGACTGCCTCTATCTGTGTAAGGACAGTTGACATTTCTTCAATTGATAATATTTGTTCTCCAATAACCCTATACAAATGCGTTTTAAAACTTTTAATGTTGGCTTCCCAGTTTCCTCCCTGGTGGGCGGCAGTTGGGCAATTTAGTGACCAGTTAATGCGATTTTCGGATACCATATTACCGAATTCTGTTCTAAAATTTTGCGAAATTAAAAATGAATATAACTCATTGAGTCTGCGTTTAGCGCCTATAAAATTAGTTCCGTTGTCCGAATATAAATGGGAAACGGGACCACGTCTTGCGAGAAACCTTTTAAAGGCTGAAAGAAAGCTTGAAGTGCTGAGATCGCCTACTAGCTCTATATGGACAGCGCGAGTTGTAAGGCATACGAATAGACAAACGTAAGACTTTATAGAACGAACGCCGCGTTTGCGTATTGGTGTTACATTCAATGGGCCAGCATAATCCATTCCTGTATGGATAAATGGTTTCGCTGTCTCTACAACCCGACAAGCTCTATGACTAGCCATTTCCGGACAAACAGATTTCGGCCGAAGTTTAAAGCATGCTAAGCATTTATGCACTCTACTACGTATGATGTTTCGTGCAGAAAATATCCAGTATTTCTGCCGTAGAATGGACATTAGTAATGCGGGACCTGCATGGCAGTTTATTTTGTGATGATAATCAAGTAGAAGATCTAAAACGTGATCTTTTCGCGGTAAGAGTATAGGATGCTTATGTTCATAGGCGAGATCAGAACTTTGCAAACGACCACCAACACGTAGCAGGCAGTCAGATAAAAACGGTTTTAATTGTTGAAATGCGGGTTTGTTTACCTTGCCTGCTTTAATTTTATCGATCTCTTCGGCAAAATAAGTACTCTGGACAGCTTGAAGGATGCGGTTTTCGGCGCCTTCCAAGTCTGTCGCGGTAATTTCATTACAACGAGGCAAGACCTTTAAAAATCTTAATACATAGACTGTAGATCGAAGCAGTTTTGGCCAAGAAGAAAAACGTGAAGCTAACTCTAACAGAACTGATGGGTCTGGGTTCGCGGTGGTAATCAAAACGCTATGTTTTTCTTCTGGCGGGCTAGATATACTCGACGGATTGAAAGGAACCGCAGGCCAGTCTGCGATATCCTTTGAAAGCCACGATGGACCGGTAAACCAAAGCGGATGATTTGAATTTGCGATGGCGTGAGACCACGTGATAAACAATCAGCTGGATTATTTATACCTTCAATTTGGTAAAAATGTTGCGGCGGAACTTTAGACTGCAGATTTGTCACTCTGTTGGCAACGAAAGTTACCCATCTATGAGGTGAAGAGTGTATCCAACTAAGCGCCACCGTAGAATCGGAAAATGCATAAATGTTGTTTATTTCATGTCGTGGAGAGCAGCTATCTACAATCACACGAATGAGTTTAGCTAGCAAAAGAGCTGCACAAAGCTCTAAGCGAGCGAGCGATACCACCTTAATGGGAGAGACCTTGGACTTCGCGCTCAACAAGTGAACAAAATTAGAACCGTTATTTGACACATGGAAGTAAACAACGGCACCAAAAGCCTTTTCACTAGCGTCAGCAAAGCCTACGACAGTGACTGTGCTGTCAGTATATATATTGACATGGCGAGGTATCAAAATCTTGTCAAGATTCGAGAGTTCGTTTCGAAAATGGTTCCAGGCTTTAACAATATCATCTGGAGGCGTGTCGTCCCAGTCACATTTACACAACCAAAGTTCCTTTATAAGAAGCTTAGCGTATAATGTGACGGGTGCGAGGAACCCTAGAACGTCCCAAATTTTAGCTACGCAAGATAAAATAGTGCGCTTAGTGCAATTCTCCGAAGGTGCGGAAGTTTTAAAACTAAAGCTATCTGTAGTTTGTGACCAACAAAGTCCCAAGACTTTGTGAGAATCTGAAGCGTCAAATTCTTTAATAGCTGATAAGCGGTGTGATTGCGGAATGGCATCAAGCACTTCCTTGGAGTTGCTTGTCCATTTAATTAAATCAAATTGACCTTTCTGGAACAAGGTTATCATCGAAGTTGCTGCCTCGACTGCACAGTCAGCAGGAAGACTATAAACGACATCGTCCATGTACAAACCAGTATCTACGATTTTGCGAGCTATTGGGTAGTCATCTCCTTCGTCCGAAGCCAGTTGTCGAACGGTTCGTAAAGCGTGAAAAGGAGAGGACTTAAGGCCAAACGGAACTCGAGTATAGTTATAGACTTGTAACTTTTCACTTGGTGAAAATCTGTATAATATGCGAGTGAATCTCCAATCCGACTGTCTTAACCCAATACAAAAAAACATCTGACGGACGTCGGCCGAAATGGCCACTTTGAATAATCGAAAGTTAATCAATATAGAAAATATGTTTCCTTGTAGATTTTCACCAGCGTAAAGAATATCGTTCAATGATAATGATGTACTTGTTTTAGCGCTAGCGTCAGTGACGATACGGACCTTGGTTGTTAAAGAATTTTCCCTGCAAACAGGATGATGCGGAATGTAGTAGGATGGCAAGTCCTTAGTTAATTCTGTTTCCGGGGGGGCGAGGGATAAATATCCCTTTTCCAGATGGTCTCGAATATTATCGTCATAAGCCACTTTTAAGTCGGGCGAAGATTGAAGTTTTCGTTCCAATGAAAGGAAGCGTTTTTTTGCGGATTGATAGGAGTCACCGAGCAGAGTAACATCCCTTTTCAATGGCAGGGCTACTACGTACCTACCATCGGCATTGCGGGTGGTTGTAAGGCGATATATTTCCTCACATTCGCGGTCTTCTGGGCTCAGAATAGAGGGGACTTGCACCTCTTCCATCTCCCAGAATTTATTTAGAATCGAGTCCATGCTGTTCAAAGAAGTACAACAGCACAGAACAGAAGAAGCATTTGTTTTAATAGCGGGAGCATCACCCATGATTATATAACCAAGAGTGAATTCAATTGCGAAGGGCGTACCAGCACGGGCTTGCATTTTATGCGAGCCCAACATTTGCGGGAATAGGGAGCCACCTATCAGTAGGTCAATGTCCCCAGGAATTGCGTAAGAATCATCGGCCAACGGCAGATGCTTAAACTCCGATAAAGCGGAGGTATCAATACTAGCGGTGGGAAGCTTATAAGTTACCGTTTCGGTTACTAAAGTTTTGATATCGTAGAAAACATTGCGATCCAAGTGCGAGTAAAATCGCAAGTCAAGTGAGCCATTTATATTGGTTGGTATACCACTAAAGCCAATAACTGTCTCCTGATAAGAATCAGGAGTGAAGCCTAATTTTTGCAAACATTTGCGTGTTATAAAATTACTATGCGACGCGCTGTCAATGATACATCTACAAACTTGCTCGTTACCATGCGAGTCGTAAATTATAATTTTTGCTGTACCTAATAAAACCGAGGTTCCGTTCGAAGAACAAAGTGCAACGTCGTTGTTTCGCTTATCAGTCACCGCTGATGCGAGCGGCGAAGATTTCATTCCGAGATCCGCTGCTGTGGAAGACGAACGCTCAGAGACCGGTTCGCTATTAGAGCGCGTGGATACGTTTTCGGTGTTATCGAAGTGTAAATAGGTATGATGACGTTTATGACAGTTTCTACAAGTTGATGTTGACTTACAATGATACGATCTATGAGCATCACTCAGGCAATTAACGCACATATTATTATCCTTAACAAACTTGTAGCGATCGCTCACTGGGAGCTTTAAAAATTGTGGGCATTTATAAAAATGTCCCGATATAGCGGGGTTATTACATAACTTGCAGTTAGGATTGTTATCGTTCGCTTGAGAAGAACTGGTTGGGTTGTTTACAGTACTGACATATGTATGCGATATTTTCGGACGAGAATCGTTGTCCGTTTTACGTTCATTGAGCCTTTTCGCGGAGCTAGGAGTCCGATTCAATATCTTGGCTCGATCGCGTAAATATTGAACCAAGCTATCGAAAGTAGGTATATCTGAACCCCTTTGATCTAATTCAAAGGCACGTGCGGTATCTGAATCTAATTTTCTCAACGCGATTTGTAAGAAAACAAAGTCAGACGTATCTTCTAGCTTCAAACCTTTGAGGGCCAAAACGGCGGACGAAAAGTTATCAACAAAACGTTCTAAATTATCACCAGTAGCTGACGTGATTGGCTTGTAATCTATCACCTGGTCCAAATAAGAAGTAGCCAGAACTCTTTTGTCTTCGTACCTATCAACTAGTGCCTTGAAAATTATATCATAGTTTTCGTCGGTTGGCTGGATGCCACTACCTATAGATTTTGCCTTGCCAGTAAGCTTTCCTACCAAATAATAAAGCTTCTCAGAGTCAGTGAGCCTTTCATTGCGGTGAATTGTATTCAAAAAAGTTGAATAAAACAATGACCAATTTTTTACATCTCCATTAAACTCTGGAATGTTAATCGGAGGTAATTTAGGTCGGTCTGGTTTTATACCTAAAGTACATTGATCCACTGTTGGTTTCGGCGCTGTCAACATATTACGTTTACGCACAATGAAACAATAAATCTCCTCAAACGCTGTCCATGCTTGGAAGTTTGGAACAAAATCTGGTTCCAGTTCTAATTTAATATCATTAATTTCTTCTAATATTGCCATGAATCTTCCACGCACGTCATCTATTGTTTCTGCGGCGATTAGGAAGTTCTCCCGTGAGAGTTCATCAGAACATTTTCGAGATAAATCGAATGTAGTTTGCAAGCGATCAAAATATGTTGACCTAAGTCCTTCTAACAATAAAACCCTTTTCGCGGTTTTATTGTTATCAGATCGCGTAGTTGGAGCCATTTGAGAACAAGAAAATATGGGTGAATAAACCTACCCGCGTTAACTTATGTAATTAATTATTAAAAGTAGGCAAGTATGAACTAATGTAGGTACGATTTATGTGTATTATATTTATGTATATTAACGAGAAGTAGATAGCGGAATCAAATAAGCCCTACAAAATAGGTACCTATTTATTTGATAAATATATTTGCGAATAATAAAGTTGGAATAGCGTAACTGCGTAATAGAGAAAATGGCATTGGTAATATTGCGAAAAATTATGCTATCTTAGACCATTAGCGGAAAATATAAGGCAAACACCTAAACGTAACCAATTAAATTATTGTTTACCTAAGAATAGATAAATTGCGGCGTAGTTAGGAAAGTTAGGTAACGTAAGCACTAATAGAAATAAAATATAGCGGGTGGTCACCAAAGGTGGTGGATATGTGGTCTAAAACTCAATATATCTTGGAAATCATTAACTGGAATATGGAATGCTTTTCACAAATGGAAAGCTGTAACCATTGTACTGATTTTACGAAAGCAAATGAAAAGAAATATCAGTACAATTCGGCGATTAATTTGGATTACCAATCCGGCTCGATTGGACCAAAGAATGGTGTGGCGTATTTTTAAGTGGACTGTATTTTAATTTGAGATTAGCCTAAGGGCCGGCAGGAAACGGAATCTAAAACCTTTAGATGAATGGGATACCCAATCAAAAAGGGATAGTGGGATAAGGTAGGTTTGCACTCCACTGACCTGGTATCTTCCCGTTCTTCATTCACCGCAATCCAGAGGCACTAGAGATTGTTGGGTTTCACAGTTTGATTTCACAATAAATATTGTTATCACCGTGGCCACGTTCACTTTTATATTGCATAAAGGGTCATAAGACCGCCGATATAGTGTTTTGCGTGCGTTGCGAGATGCGTATTAGCGGTGACTGTTGTACTCTTCTTTCTTCGTCGTGAGTGCAATTAATGCGGGTAGGGAATGGTTTTTGATGGGTAGAAAATATACTTGAAAGGCATTTGCCAATTTAAATACGGTAGGCGCCACCAGTTAGGTTTTTGTGTTGTAGTTTAGCAACATTATGTATTTTTTTTTTATTATTAATTATAATTTTTCACAATCCTGTAAAGCACAACTGGCAGGTGGATATTTATAGTTGGACAAAAGTTATAAAGTAGTTATTTATTAGGTGTTTATTATTATCTTCACTTTATATATTTAGATAATTATTTAAATATTGTTGTTTATTACATTATACTATGTCTCTTGGCGAAAATGATTCGGATAGTGATGAATACCTTTCCTTCTCTGATGGTGAGTCTGGCAGTGATGATAGTTTCAGTAGCATACCTTCTTTATCGTGCTCAATAGGTTCATTCCTTTCTGACGTTCCAAAAAATCTCAATATTCTACATATAAATGCACAGAGTATTCCGGCACACTTTCCTGATTTGTTAGCGTCTTTTGAACATAAAAATATTCATGCAATTCTAGTGTCTGAATCCTGGTTTAAGCCATGCCTTCCTTCCACTTCTTATTCTCTCCCTGGTTTTAAGCTCATCCGAAACGACCGCACTGGAGTGGTTGGTGGGGGTGTCGCCATATATCTCCGTTCGCACATTCCTTTCTCCATAATTAGTACGTCGGCACAACCGCCGCCTTCCAATGCGGGTGAACACCTTTTTATAGAAATTAGCCTCTTCCATATTAAAATTTTGCTAGGGGTATATTATTGTCCTTCCTCTAATATAAATTATTTTCTATCTCTTGAAACACTCTTAGAAAATTTAGTTGCATCTTATGACCATACTATTTTAATGGGTGATTTCAATACGTGTTTGCTTAAACAAGACTCTCGGTCAGCTTCATTAAAATCTCTTGCAAGTGCTTGTAATTTATCCATTCTGCCTCTTACTGCAACTCATTTTTATCCTAACTCAATCCCATCTCTTCTAGATCTCATTATTGTATCTTCTCCTGCGCATGTTGCCAAGCATGGACAATGTGCAGCGGGAGCCTTTTCCTACCATGACCTATTGTATCTCTCGTATAAAATACGACCTCCTAAAGACAAGCCCAAAATTATTCTTCAGCGAAATTTTAGTGGCATGAAGCTAGAAGATCTGCAACGTGATGCCGATTCTGTAGACTGGTCGCCAGTTTTCGATGAATTAACAGTCGATGGCAAAGTGGAAGCTTTTAATGCACTAATTACCAAACTGTTTGACCAACATGCACCACTTAGGGAGATTAAGCTCAAGCACCTACCAGCTCCTTGGATTACACCTGAACTAAGAGCCGTCATGCATAAAAAGCTAGTAGCAAAGGCAAAGCTCAAAAGCCGGAATTCCGATATTAATAAGGAAAAATATATCGAATGTCGTAATCGCTGCAATAGAGTGTGTAGGGACGCGCAACGCCGTTATATTCATAAATCAGTCGAGGACTCTGATCCTGCTAAGGTTTGGAAGTTCCTCCGGTCATTGGGAATTGGAAAGTCACGTCAACAAGATAAAATTCCTCAACATATTAATTTAGATTCATTAAATCAGCACTTCACATCATCTTCTAATTTCAACGTACACGCGAAATCACAAACATTGCAACATCTTTCTTCTATTCCAACTCCTGACTATTCATCTTTCAATTTAAATCAATTCACTGATTGTGATGTTAAGAAGAGCATTGCATCTATTTCGTCTAATGCCATCGGCAACGACAGTATAAGTTGGAATATGATTATTCCTATCCTCGATCAAATTGTCCCAATAATCTGTCACATCCTTAACTCCTCTATTACCAACTGTGTTTTCCCTACTTTCTGGAAAGAAGCTCAAGTCACTCCTCTCCCGAAAAAGAATAATCCAGCTTCTTTCTCAGATTTCCGTCCAATCTCTATTCTTCCTTTCCTATCCAAAGTCCTGGAACGTCTTGTTCATAAGCAACTGAGCACTTTTCTTTCCAGGAATAATCTTCTAAATCCTTTCCAATCCGGTTTCCGTCCAGGCCATAGTACTGTTTCAGCATTAGTTAAAATAACTGATGATATACGAGATGGCATGGACAATGGAAAAGTAACAGTACTATCACTTTTAGATTTTAGCAACGCTTTCAACAACGTTGACTTCGAAATTCTTCTTGGTACCCTACGCTCTCTTAACGTATCTCCAACAGTGATTGAGTGGTTTCACAGTTATCTGAACGGGCGCCGTCAGCGTATACGCATTGATGATAGTTACTCATCGTGGTGCACGATATCAGCTGGTGTCCCTCAGGGTGGCGTTTTATCACCTCTTCTATTTGCAATTTTCATAAACTCAATATCCCAACAATTAACTTCATCCTACCACCTCCATGCAGACGATCTTCAAATTTACACACAAGATACAGTAGAGCGGCTGCCTGAAGCTATATATAGAATAAACCTTGACCTAGACCGTATTCTGGACTGGAGCAAGGCACATGGTCTTAGAGTTAACCCACTCAAAACTCAAGTAATCGTCGTTGGGGGTTCTAGGATGATATCGAGGATAGACTGGTCTTGCCTTCCACAAATTATATTTGATGGCACCTACGTTAAGCAGAGTGAGACGGTGAAAAATTTAGGCGTTCTCATAGACAGGCAACTGTCATGGGGACCTCAGATATCTGAAGTCAGCCGTAAGATGTTTGCCTCAGCGGGTTCTCTTAGGAGATTGCGTAACTTCCTTCCGACTGCCACTAAAATTTCGCTCGCGCAGTCTCTTCTTCTCCCGATACTAGACTATGCTGATGCTTCTTATCTAGATCTCACTGAACAGCAACTAGATAAACTTGAGCGCTTGCAAAACTTTGGCATCCGGTTCATCTTCGGCTTGCGGAAGTATGACCATGTGTCCGAATTTCGCAGTAAGCTCAAGTGGTTACCCATACGCCTTCGCCGGGATACTCACATCCTTCAGCATTTATATAACATCCTGTTCAACCCTTCCTCACCTTCCTATCTTAAAGAACGCTTCCATTTCCTCTATCAATCCAATCCTCGATCCTTGCGTTCATCTGACACACTCCAACTCAGGACACCTGTACACTCCTCCTCCTACTTTGATAAGTCTTTTACAGTGCAGGCTGTCCGGTTATGGAACGCGCTGCCGGTGGCTATCAGATGTGCCAAGTCACTTGCCATTTTTAAACGTATGCTCAGAGAACACTATCTGAGTATTTGTCGCTAAATATATATGTATTTATTATTAATTATTTGTTTCTTAAATAAGTCTAAGTATGTATCTATGAATTATTATGAGTAGTTATTATTTAGATTCATGTAGTTTTCATTTATGTAAGTTTTATATTTTTTTATTTTTATATAATTAGTATTAGTATGTAAGTACATGTAGTATGTCAGGTACACCCCAGGTAATGTCTACACAGTCCATTCCATCCAAAGGTTGTCTGGTAGAGATCGCTAATTAGCGATAAGACCGCCAATTGTATCCATAGATTTACGTAGTTGTTTTTTTTTATATGTATTTGTTTCGTGGTGTGCAATAAAGTATTATCTATCTATCTATCTATCTATAATCAGGAACGTCAGACTCATTTAGTTGTACGGGCACTGGAAACTACGACACAGTATTTTACTAATGCATTTTCATATTTTACCATTGCGCAGTTGTTTTTATTTATTGATGATAGCCAAGCGTTAACTCTACCTACTACTAACTCACCTACTAACTCTACTACCTCATCTGATGGTGTGATCGAAGATGAAGCACGCTTGCCTAGAAAGAACCTATCCACTCTGGACTTGAAAACCCCAAGATTATACTGGTCTGGAATGGATATGCCGGAAGTGAGTTCCACTCCTTTCTTGTGCTAACAAGAAAAGTTGAAGCAAATCGTTTGGTATGGCAAGGTGGTATGCCGACCAGGTATCGGTGGTACTTCTCGGTACGTCTGCTTGTCCGGTGGTGGAAGGGGGAAGGAGGGGTGAGGTCATGAAGATCGTCATGGTGATGAGCGTTTTCAGAACCTTAGAGGCCCAAAATGCAGATTGCAGCATTTGTATCGATTCAAACGCACGTACAAACTTAGTTTTTATTTTAATATTTAGACACACAAGCTGACAGGCCTTCTGATGTTAAGTGGTCACCGTTGCCTATAAACTCCAGCAGGACTCTGAACTGTAGTACATCTGAATTTGGTGCACTGAATATTGCAAAGAGTTTTAGGCAGCTTTTTCACCGGAGATGTGCGAGGAAGCACGTCGAAATGTTCGCGGAGATGAACCGACACAAGCGACCGTTTATAATGCGTTTACATTAAACATTCGCGCTCGCTAGTCACTCGTCACCCGCGCGTATGTGTTATCGCTAACTATAATGGTTAGCAGTAATGACTTTTTTATCGGCCTAAAACTCCCACTTGTTATAGCTGAGAATCCCACTTCATTTATCCACAGCATGCCAAGTTATAACTTTTTTTATTTTTTTAAACGAGCTTGTTATTTTTTTCATTGACAGGGTTGTCATAGACAAACTAAATAACCTATGCTCCGAAAAATTGATTCATATTCTTAACGTTCACTGGGTGCTACTTTTAAAGGGAAAAATAATAGTGACGTGTTAAATGAACAGTGGATCTGACGACTCAGCACATTTAGCAGCTGGGCAATAACTTAACTATTGTTGAAATTAGCTTTAGTTCGGAATCGGTTAATCAAGATCTCCAAATCAGCTTGGGCAAATCGGCGTTGTATGTATATATGTAAGTACGTATGTATGTTTGTTAGTCCGAGGATAACTTTCGAAGCATTGATCCGATCATCGTGAAATTTGATACAAGGTAGTGATGGCACAATTTTGGTGTCACTAAATAAGCTAAAAATATTGAGCGGTTGTTGAGATATTGGTGTTCAAGAGGGGTAAAAAAAATGAAAAGAGGTTATCAGATCAAACGGGACGTCAAATAAAAGGTCTTTATTTGTACATTCCAACCCCATTTTTATTTTTAGTTTGATCCTTGTAGTTTTTGAGTTATTAGCCATAATAAAAAAAAAGCTTTGACAAAATTCTCAGGGTACAACAGTGACCCCACAATGCTGAAATTTGGTATGCGTGTAGCTTTAAGGACACAAATATAGGGAAAAGTCTGATACCCAGAATACCTGCAATTTCTACCCCTAAAAAGAGTAACCGATTTTCATGAAACCCCGTTACCTCTAATTTGAATGAAACTGTAGGTCAAGTAATGGTGGTTGTTTATTTTGTGTAACTAATTTATTAGTCAAAGAATAAGGCCGGCATGCACAAAGATCATTGAAAGTATTTACCGACTAAACATGTTTTTGACGTAATTGTATGATTTGACAACTCCTATCATCTTAACATGCACTATGCTAATTAGTTTATAATATACGGTAATGTAACTGTGAATCTAAGTATTAATAAATAAAATAAAATAAATAAATATTTAGCCCCTAAATACGTTTAGGCATCATCATTGTGGAAGTCGCCCTAAGAATAATATTTATTTTGTTAATTGGGAGAATCGCGAGATCTCAGTTCGAGGCGAACCACTAGTATGGATAATACGGTTGATTAAGATTAGTTAGCCCGTTTATATAGACTACACAAATCGTACACAGGTATATCGTAAACTAATCGATTGCTAGAGTGCTATGCTTGGCCTTCCTATTAGATCGAATCAGAAATGAGAAGATTCGTAGACAAAGCAGTCGTAGCCGCATGGCATAACGTTCGAGTAGACACTTTTTCGCGTTATTTTTGTAGAAGACCCTAATTCCACTTTAGGGTGGGGAGAATAACACCTGCACTGACATCTCGCATTGTAGGGTGGGTGTATTGTGCATTACCCCCCTTCTAACCTGACCCCAGCCATGCTACGAGTAACTCCTTGAAATAACAGTATAGGACTTTGGCTCAATGGGTACAGCCTTCCAAGATCCCCGTGGATGTTGTTGTGGTGTTGTCGGATGAGGGTTCGATGAGCTCCTGTAGACCTGTTTTCAGTCTGGCATCGCTAGTGGCCGTACATTGAAGTATCAGGTACTCCAACTTCTTCCTTCTTCTTGGTGACATCCGTGAAAAAGATTACTTTATTTGACCAACTTCACCCGTTGCTGGGTGTCACCTACGAGGGGTGATCCAAAAGTAATGATAATCAATAATAAACACAATGAATAAAATAAAAAAATAAATTTATTTCTCAACATAGTCTCCTAGCAAGTCCATTAACATCAACATTTAATTTGTCAACATTTAGTCCATCTCTTTTCTAAACCTAAAATTCCATTAGAAAAAAAAACTTTATCTTGACTCTCAAAAAAGTCTTCAACCGCGGCCATCACGTCGCTATCATCGTCAAATTTCTTGCCTCGGAGGTGTTTCTTGAGTCGTGGAAAGAGATAGTAAGTCACTGGGGGCTAGATCTGGTGAATAGGGGGGTGTTCCACCAGCTCGAAACCCGCTTCCTGAATGGCAGCCATGGCAATTGCAGCTTTGTGAACCGGTGCGTTGTCTTGATGGAACAGCACTCCAGCCCGCAGTTTCCCTCGCCTTTTCTCCTTAATAGCCTTCCGCAATCTTCTTATTTGTTCTGCATAGTAGGAGACTGTAATAGTGGCCCCCTTTTCCAAGTAGTCCACCATGATTATTCCTTTAGCGTCCCAAAAAACAGACGCCATAACCTTCCCTGCTGAGCTTGACACTTTGAATTTCTTCGGCGTCGGTTCATCGGATCGTTTCCATGTCATCGATTGTTGTTTTGTTTCAGGATCAAAATGGTGGATCCAGGTCTCGTCCATGGTCACAAAACGTGACAAAAAATTATCTTTGTCTGCCTGAAACTTTTCGAGATTTGCTCTTGACATGTCGACTCGTTTCTTCTTTTGCTCGTCGTTTAACATTTTCGGTACCCAACGCGCGGAGACCTTTCTCATATGCAATTCGTTCGCAAGGATTCTTTGAATGCTGCCATATGAGATCCCTGTGACCTCAGCTACATGCCTGATAGTCACTCTTCGATCTTCCAATACAACTTCTTCAACTTTTTTCACATTTTCTTCAGTGAGGGACGTCGATGGGCGTCCTTCGCGGTGTTCGTCTTCTGTCGATGTTCTTCCCAGCTTAAACTCCTTAGCCCAGCGTGCAACTGTGGAATATGGAGGAGAAGAGTCCTTTAATGTTTCCACCAAGTCGCTGTGTATGTCTTTGGTACACATTTTTTTCAAGCAGAGGTATTTAATGACAGCTCTGATTTCGTGTTTTTCCATTTTTATGTTCACTCCTTGACAGTCCGTATTCAAATGAATGTAGCTCCCGGGAATCGTGGCCTATTTATATGATTTTTTTTCCTGAACTAGTGGGTAACTGAGCAAGTGACTGATATTTTTTTGTATTTTTGTGTGCACTAGAAATAACTGATTATCACTACTTTTGGATCACCCCTAGTATATTTGATATATAATATTTGAACCGTCATCTTAAAAAATCTTTTGTGTTTGTATAATTCTCCTCTTTTGTACCTCTTTTGTTTACAAATTAGGTGCGCAAACGTATATACTTTTGTGTTGTGTTGGGTACAAACTACCAGTGAATATTTTATTTTCATACAATCAGTATGAAATCAACCACTATTTGCACAGAAACACAGGGATTTCCAATCAAAAAGTGTAATCAGTGTAAACAACTAGAAACTAAATGTTATCATTTGAAAACACAAGCAATATTAATCATTTTTCATACTTATGTAATAAATATTCATAAATTTATATTTGCGTCTACGTATCAACAAGCAAAAATGTTTTTCATCGAGAGCCATCGTGAAAACTGACGGAAAACAGGCACCGAACTGTACCAGTGTCTAACTGTTACTAGTGATCTAAAGTAGCAACCGGTGACTGTGTCCGGTGGCCGTTATTAGACACAGAATCCACGGTTTCCTGTGATGACGTACTGTGTCAGCAACCAAAAGTGTCTACGTATGCGCAGCGCCTTAAAGTCGCTGACTGAAACGAACCCTGAACTTGAGGTCAATGGCTCATGAAAATAAATACTTAAGACTTGTTTTTAAACGTCACTGTTGGTATGCGGTTAATGTCTCTGTAGCACAAGAGCTAGGTATAACTTTGTTCTTACAATTAATTTTCAGAGGTAGTCAGAGTATATGGTAGACATACTCGTACCTCCCATACGCACAAAGCGGTGCGCTTCCACCTTTATTATGCGCACCGCCAAGGAGTGGAACGCCTTGCCTAAGTGTTTCCTGATAACTACAACCCAGGGGGCTTTAAGTCGTGAGTGAATAAGTTTCTTCTGGGCAAGCGTATGCCATCGTAGCCTACATCATCACTAGGCGACATCGTGGTCAAACGCTAGCCCATTATTTATTAAAAAAAAAACAATTTTCGTCGTGCAGCGCATCGCTAATAAATAAAAAAACTTATCCTGTTTTTTTTCAAAAATGCTAATATATTTTTTTTGAATGATTGAATTGAATAAATAATGAATATGATTTGTTTTCATTTTTTATACAGGCTGTTTCATTGAGATTTTAGAACTTGATATTAAGGTTGTTTGAAAATTATAATTTTCTATGGTAATGAATTTGAAAAAACCCTATTTTTCAACAATACTAGCCATTAGCCCTACCCGTGTTTTCATTTGATGTCGTACATAACAATACACGTAATATAATTTAATAATGAATATTTTATTTCCTCTTTGACTCTATTTCAGCTACCTATCTATTTTAATAGCCAGCTCTTGTTCTAGTAAATATCGGTTAAAGTTCTTGAGGAGATAGCTCTGATTTATTGCTCTATGTTTATGTATCGCTGTGAATTACGAGTACATTAAGATGCTCTGTGGGAGTATCGGTCGGAGATGGTCATTCCATTCTTCTCAGACCCACTCATAAATTTTATAATAATGTTGGTAGTTTACGATTGTGATTGAAGATACAGTCGTGTAAATCTCGCTAGTGATGTAACTGACATTATCAGTTAAGATTTAGCAACCGAAAACTCATCACTAACAGTGACCAGATACCACCCAAGAACCTCAGATTGCTGCCATTTGCATCAACTATTCAATCAAGCTAGGTCGTAGATTGTGGCAATGCAACGTTCATACTACGTCTATACATACTGAAACTACGTCCATTACGGACGGCCGAGGCGAGAACGTCCCTCTAACGTAATTTAGCGTACAGTGCTCTTCGATTCTACCATGATTCGTGGGGTTTTGAGTGTCCCGAATAGTTAAGTACAATTGCATGCACCATAATCATCATATCAGCCATAGACCGTCCACTGCTGAACATAGGCTTCTACTATAGATTTCCAGAGTGACCATTGATATATACCTATGTGTCTATGAGAGTGACAGATCTTGTACGGCCTGCACGCAATGGCTCCCAGCAACCTTAATTAGGTCGTCTTTTTGATCGAGCGAAGCCAGATCTCTAAATCAACTTGGACAAATTGGCGTTGTATATATGTATGTATGTATGTTTGTTTGTCCGAGGATAACTTTCGAAGCGTTGATCCGATCATCGTGAAATTTGATACATAGGTAGTGATGGCACAATTTTGGTGTGACTAAATTAGCTAAAAATGTTGGGGGGTTGTTGAGATATTGGGGTACAAGAAGGGTAAAAAAATGAAAATGAAACTATTAGGACAAGTGGGAAATCAAATGAAAGGTCTTCATTAGTACATTAGTTTATTTTTAGTTTAATCTTTGTAGTTTTTGAAAGAATAGTCATAATAAAAACAAAATTTTGACAAAATTCACAGGGTACACCAGTGACCCCAAAATGCTGAAATTTGGTATTCGTGTAGCTTTAGTGACACAAATATAGGCAAAAGTTTGAAATCTAGAATAACTGCACTTCGTACCCCAAAAATTCACACGTCCAATTTACATTAACTCCCGTTACCTGTAAGTTGAATGCAACTGTAGGTCAAGTCGGGTGGTTGTTTATTTCGTGGCACTATTTTGATAGCCAAAGATTACGAATAATATTTTTTTTTTATGGGAGACTCGCGAGATCTCAGTTCGGGGCGAACCACTTGTTATCTAGTGGAAGCCCGTCTTACGCTGCGCTTTCTAGTGTAGTCTCCACTCGGCTGTCAGTTTTTAGAGCTACGAGTATGTGCTCTGCCCACTGCCACTTCAGCTTGCTTATCATCTGGGATTTTAGTGACCTTGGTTTGCTTACGAACCTCCTCATATCTGATTTGATCTCGTAGAGAAATACCAGGGCCTCTCCATATCACAGAATAAACATCACACTAATATTATAAATGCGAAAGTTTGGTTGTTTGTTTATTTGTTTGTTACTCAATCACGTCGTAACGGCTGAACCAATTTCGATGAAATTTGGCGTGTTGATAGATTATGACCTGGATTCAAACATAGGGTACTTTTTGTTGACAACTACAACCACTCTGCCAAGATTGCTACGGCTAAGAAGAAGATCATTTACCTTAAGTTAGTTAGTGGTTAAACGACAATCTATTTGTAAACAACAATATGAATATAATTTGTTTTGACTGGAGTAAATTGTTCTTTTAAAGGAAACTGCCGCGATATCACTATTTAATTAGCTTAGCCCAGATACCTACAACATTTTAAGAGAACTGTTTTTTATGAGAACGTAGCTTTGTATGACATATCTGATCTGAGCCATATTTTTCAGAAATACAATGAAAGTTATGAATTTTTTTCAAAAATTTATAATTATTCTTCATGCAGATCACGTGACCCGCCCCCCAAGATAGATGGGCAAAAGAAATCACGGGATCGATACCCGTAGACGGCAGAAGACGACGTGGTCGCCCGAGAAAACGCTGGCGCGATGACCTAGATGTCTTCAACAGTGATTGGTTAGAGTTCGCTAGGGATCGAGAGTGGTGGAAAGAATTGGGGGAGACCTTTGCCCAGCAGTGGGACAGTACAGATTAGGAAAAAATAATGATAATAATTGTTCTCTGGTAGTAAACACCCTATGGATGGATAAAATATCATATATCAATATCCGTCAATATTTTAAAAACAGCTGTTCCGATTTCGTCAAAATCCATATCTTATCTAGTACTTATGCTGATAATTGTAAACAGCACTCATTCGACGCACTTCTGAAATATTGTCCGATATGATTATCGGTTATCTGAGTGGCTTGAATGAAAAGCTTAGTTTATTCACATTTTTTTTATAAGTACAACATGGAGATGAAACTAGTGTATGACTCACCAAATGTTAAATGGTAACCATCACCTGCACGCATCTAAAGAACGTGCATGGAACGTGCCTTACGAAGCACTGCATTGCGTCCATAAACTGGAGGCAAACAGGGGCCTAATGTGCCTGTAATTAAACCGGCACACATAATTTTCAAACCGAAACACAGCAATGCTGCTTGGCGGCAGATATAGGTATGTACTTCCCGAGGACTTTGAGAAAGAGCTCTACTACTTTTAAACACATAACAAACTATGAGATATGTATTGAAAATATGCCCAATTATAACTTCAGTTGAAAGTCAAATTCGAAGAAAACTTACATCAAAGTCTTGGCAGGCTGCGTCAGCTAAATGAGATTGGCGAACATATTAAAACGTGGAACCCAGAAATCGTTTTTGTGACTAAAGTAAGTTAGGAAAGGCTTAACCACTGAGTAACTAAATAACCTACCAATAAACTGCATACATTAAGCGTACATTAAGTGTTAGCTACATCACGAGGTCTGTCAAAGAATAATTTATCATCTCAGTAGTACAGTTCGTTGGTGTAAGTAGATAGAGCCTTATGGCTTCGAATTACATCCAAGAGTATTCAGCTAGCTAATACGCATCATAGTCCTATTTATCAATCTGTATCATACTAGTGGTTCGCCCCAACTTAGATCTTGCGAGTCTCCCAAAAAACAAAAAGAAATGTTATTTATAATCTTTAACTAATAAAATAGTGCCACGAAATGAACAACTAATTTACTTAGCCTACAGTTTTATTAAAATTACGAGTACAAGTATCGGCGGTTCATGTAAATTGGTTACTATTCATAGCGTTAGAAATTGCTGTTATTCAGGATTTGACTTTTCCCTATATTTTTGTCACTAAAGCTACACGAATACCAAATTTCAGCACTGTGGGGTCCCTGGTCCCTGTGAATTTCATCAAAGTTTAGTTTTTATTGTGGCTAATAACTTAAAAACTACAAAGTTTAAACTAAAAATAAAAACGTGGTCAACATGTACTAATGTACATGACCAGATAGTTTTTTTTACCCCTGTTGAACCCCAATATCTCAACAACCACCTAACATTTTTAGCTCATGTAGTCACACCAGGATTGTGCCATCATTACCTACCTATACACCAAATTTTACGATGATCGGATCAATGCTTCGAAAGTTATCCTCGGACAAACATAAATACGAGGGGTGATCCAAAAGTAATGATAATCAATAATAAACACAATGAATAAAATAAAAAAATAAATTTATTTCTCAACATAGTCTCCTAGCAAGTCTATACATTTAGTCCATCTCGTTTCTAAACCTAAAATTCTCTTAGAAAAAAAATCTTTATCTTGACTCTCAAAAAAGTCCTCAACCGCGGCCATCACGTCGCTATCATCGTCAAATTTCTTGCATCGGAGGTGTTCCTTGAGTCGTGGAAAGAGATAGAAGTCACTGGCGGCTAGATCTGGTGAATAGGGGGGGTGTTCCACCAGCTCGAAGCCCGCTTCCTGAATGGCAGCCATGGCAATTGCAGCTTTGTGAACCGGTGCGTTGTCTTGATGGAACAGCACTCCAGCCCGCAGTTTGCCTCGCCTTTTCTCCTTAATAGCCTCCCGCAATCTTCTTATTTGTTCTGCATAGTAGGAGCCTGTAATAGTGGCCCCCTTTTCCAAGTAGTCCACCATGATTATTCCTTTAGCGTCCCAGAAAACAGACGCCATAACCATAATATTTTTTGTTTAATTTGATTTTAGTAATTTAATTTTAATTTTATTTATGAGTCAATGGCTTGAAATAAACATTTTTTATTTTTTTTATTTATAACCTTCCCTGCTGAGCTTGACACTTTGAATTTCTTTGGCGTCGGTTCATCGGATCGTTTCCATGTCATCGATTGTTGTTTTGTTTCAGGATCAAAATGGTGGATCCAGGTCTCGTCCATGGTCACAAAACGTGACAAAAAATTATCTTTGTCTGCCTGAAACTTTTCGAGATTTGCTCTTGACATGTCGACTCGTTTCTTCTTTTGCTCGTGGTTTAACATTTTCGATACCCAACGCGCGGAGACCTTTCTCATATGCAATTCGTTCGCAAGGATTCTTTGAATGCTGCCATATGAGATCCCTGTGACCTCAGCTACATGCCTGATAGTCACTCTTCGATCTTCCAATACAACTTCTTCAACTTTTTTCACATTTTCTTCAGTGAGGGACGTCGATGGGCGTCCTTCGCGGTGTTCGTCTTCTGTCGATGTTCTTCCCAGCTTAAACTCCTTAGCCCAGCGTGCAACTGTGGAATATGGAGGAGAAGAGTCCCTTAATGTTTCCACCAAGTCGCTGTGTATGTCTTTGGTACACATTTTTTTCAAGCAGAGGTATTTAATGACAGCTCTGATTTCGTGTTTTTCCATTTTTATGTTCACTCCTTCACAGTCCGTATTCAAATGAATGTAGCTCCCGGGAATCGTGGCCTATTTATATGATTTTTTTTTTCCTGAACTAGTGGGTAACTGAGCAAGTGACTGATATTTTTTTGTATTTTTGTGTGCACTAGAAATAACTGATTATCACTACTTTTGGATCACCCCTAGTACATACAACGCCGAGTTGCCCAAGTTGATTTGGAGATGCCTACATCCGTTGAGGCTTCATCGTATCATCCATGCAACAAAGAGTCATAGAAAAAAACCGTGGTTGGGACTTTTGTTTTTCTTAGTTTTTTTACGATCATATTTATATTATTTAATTATTTATTACACGCACGATTAGCATAATCCTCCTTCGGCAATCGGGCTAAAATCATAAACATGGCCTGAACTTTTATTTTTAAGACGACGAATATGTATCTCATTTTAAGTGAACCATGTAGTTCTTATGAGAAATAAAAGTTCTTTAATCCTAATGTGTAGCGACCTCCTAATTCACTTTGCGTAGATAATTGCTCCCCAGTTTACGGCCCACTTGTTGAATCTATCAGGATTGCAAAAGGTTCGTACTTATAGACGTGTTATCTAGAAACAGTACAGCGATTAATACAAAGATGGCGCTGAAAGCAATTTCAATGCACGGTATTTTAAGTCGGTTACTATGTAAAAGTTTCAGGGCGACTTGCGCAACAATGCCTAAACGTATTTAGTGACTAAATATGATTTAGAGAGCTGTCACATCATACAAATACTTCAAATTTAAACATGTTACGAGTAAGTCACTAAATACGTTTAGGGGTCGTTGTGAAAGTCGGCCAACTAGTTGTTTCGATGCGTAGTACAACGGTAAAATGACGTTATTTGCAAGTGTCTGGTTGGGTTTGATGCCCATAATAGTAATTAAATACCCACACTTTTTTTCTTTGCTTGCGGAATATGGTGTTGTTTGGTTCTGTAGTTTTTCTATTAGCGTTATTTTATTTTTATACTTTTGAGTTTCCGGAAATTGTTGATGTTGTCGGATTTTTTGTGATTATTTGACTCTATCGAGAGAGACCTGTAGTTGGCTGTATAATCTCTTAAATTAGTTATTTAAGACACTATTTATAGTAATTAAAGCTGTTGGTCTCTTCAATAAATAAAAATAAATAAAATAAAAGAGGCTACATTGAATTAAAATAATGTTGGTAAAGAAAACAGAAAATTATTTTTCTAATTATGCATATAATAAAATCAGCAAAGAAAAGTAAGTAAAAGCCGGGGTTTTTAAATCAATAGTTAATCTTTATAAGTATCTTCATCAAAAAACTTCTTGCAATATAATTATGTTCCTTACCAACTTCAGTTGTAACTAGAAGAGTTAATCACAGCTCTTTTGCATAAATGCGTATAGGTACGTTAATGGAGATCGCCATATTGAATATGTAATTCATTAGGGCGATTTTCATTACCTACGAGTAGGTACCTACTAGAAAAGTTAGGTAAGTACCTAGAAAATTATTCAATTAGCTTATTCGAACATTCATATAATAATGTTGGCCTAGTAGAATATATAATAGTAGCCCAACTTCCGATTTGGATTTGGAGGATATGAGTGCAGGATAGTGAACTATTTAGGTATTTTATTTAGGATGTATTATATTCACAAATACTAATGAGAATCTTCGTTACAACACTAGTAGATAATTTTGTACCCAAACGGTCTATCAACAAAGCTTTAAATAAATGAATAAACAAACAACATACCTAGAAATACGTTAAAATACCTCTTTAATTAAATCACCCTTCCAAGGTTCAGACGTAAATCTGACGCAAACTGGAATAAAATCCTCGTGGCCACCCGTGCATAATGAGCACCGTCACATCCAATGTGTTAAAACGGTCTCGCTTCACAGGGACCTTCTAAGGACCGCTTTAAAGGGGGAAAATGACCAAAGGAATAATAATAATAAATAATAAAAACGATTACTGTTGCAATAGCCGACTTTAAACCATCTACAAAACCCATCTGCAACCCGACTACAAAATGTTTTGTTTTTTTATGTACCTATGTTCCTCCATTATTAGAAGACGCTTGGACCGATTCGATTTTTTTAATTTTTTTAAAAGTGTATACTTTCCAGGTGGTCCCATTGGTACCTAATCAGGATCTGATGATGATCCCAAAAAAATCGAGGGCAACCCTCAAATTTTATAGGGGCGCATAATTGTTTTATGTTTTTACCCCAGAACTTCGTCATTTATCAAACCGATTTGAAAAATATTTTTTCGCTTGAAAGGATATATTTTGATATTGGCCTCACAGAAATTTCATCAAAATCAGTTAAGTAGTTTGGTTAAGTCGATTATATTTTGTTAAAAAGTTACTTGTAGATGTAATCGTGAATTTTATACTTATGACTGAAATAGGCCTCTTTCTTCCGTATAGTGTTGTCCTTGTCCCGTTTGAGCCTGCGGGTGGGGATGCCGCTGCACCGTAGAAGTAATAGGTAATTACATCAGTTCGTGCGTATGAAGTATCAGGGGACTGCTAAAACATTAAATCCTAAAACACTAAGGTCAGCTCGCACGCATTTGTATGATTTGACCACTCCTTAAAATATATTTAACCACTAAATACGTTTAGGCATCGTTGCGCAAATCGCCCTTAGACAAATATTACATTCCAAAACTAAAAAAAATATAGTTACAAACGTCAGTGCAGCAAGAAACATTACAATAGCAAGAAAACTTATCTATTAATAGTATACGTACCCCATTTTAAGCTTATTGCGCGGAGGAGTGTGAGATTTAGCATAGTTAAAGTTTATACAGGATGTTTGGTAATATACTGACGATATTCAAGTGACTGTTTCTCAAAACCTAAATAAAGACTTCTCGAAAAAAAACTACTAGTTATATCATCAAATTTAAAAAAAAATCAACTAAGTTCAGGTATTATTTCGATATAAAACTTACTGCCTACTCTTGTAATCGACATCCAAAAATAAAGGCCGATTTGATATTGTTACGAGCTGAGGGTTCGGGATAAAATAATGGGAATCAGTCTGACCAAAATAACACTTTTATTCAACACTAAACGATGAATACACGAACTTGGTCACAAGTAATCACAACACACTAATTCACACCACTGTTGCACCACTTAAAGTCACCGAAATGTTCGCACGTATAGCAAAATCCAGACTGACTCGCGAGCAACTACTGTTCACGCGAGACCCTTCTCCACGTCAGTCCTCCAGGGCCTTGCTGAGACTGACTCACTGACTGACTGTCCGGCCATCTCTCCGGCCTATTTATATCGCGCACATTTCGATTGTTCGAGAACGATCTCGATCGTTCCGGAAAAGGGGTCGGTGTTTCGACAGAACGACCAATCCCCATTGTGCGCAACCGCAGACAATAACAACAATAACTCAGCAAGACAAAAGCGTTCGAGAAGTTTCGATTATTACTCATTGTTTAACAGCCTCGGCGTAACAATATCTTTTCGGAAATGGCTGCGGGTTTTAGGTTAGAAAGAGACAACAAGAGATATCTCGAGACCAATACCAATACGGTATCTGTGGTTTGATGGCAAGCATTATGCAATAGCACAGTATAAGTTTAATAACGTGTTTGTTTTTGCATGCCAAAATAAATTTCACATTTCTGTGGTAAACATTTCACATAGTATTTTATTTTGATGAGCATAATAAATAAATATTTATTATGCTCACCAAAATAACCCCTTTTATTTTTGTGCGATTATTATCAAACAACCTATAAGTATAGAAAAAGATGGGAGAACGCTAAAATGACACTAAAAATAATAATTGTCAATCTTCTTCTTCTTAGCGTGTCAAGAGTTCTACGTTTCCATTCATAGTATGTTGGACAGGTGTCAATTATGGTCGAATTTCGACCACTGTTCACTGGCAACTAGTTTAATTGATGATATAAAACTACCCCTCGTCGATCCTCAGTACATCCACCGAAATGGATAAAGGTAATATGAAATAGTAATCCACACACAGGTGCGTCACTTCTGCCAGTGACGCTGACCCTTTTTATAATACTGTTACGCCGAGGCTGTTACAGAATAAGTAATAGTCGGCTTATCTCGAATTTATACCTGAGGGCTTAGCCAAGTTACAGTCGATTAGCGATAACGCTAGTCGATAAGTCCGAAAATGTATGGGATTTGACACATGCTATAGAAATACCAAGTGATACAGCGACAACAAATGTACGTAAAAATCGAATAGATTCGTAGCGAATGTAATTTGGCTACGGGCTCTGCTGTGTCACAGAATAGGTATGGAATATACCTACATGCTACGTTTTTGCCTACAGTTGCACAGAATAAGAAATCCTACCGGTCGAAATACCTACACTTTTCTGGTTGCCAGTGGAACGATCGAGAGCGTTCCAGTGATATCTACTGGCCGCGGTATAAATAGTGCGTTGAGATGCCCAAGGAGTCAGGTTTTGGCTATACGTCCGAATATTTCGGTAACTTTTAGTGGTTTGTTGTGCAACAGTGGTGTGAATTAGTGTGTTCTGATTACTTGTGATTAAGTTCGTGTATTTATCGTTTTAGTGTTGAATAAAAGTGTTATTTTAGTAGCACGTAACAATACTTAATATAAATAAAAATGCTATGTACACTTGTATTCTCTATTCTATATTCTTACCACCGCAGTTCTCGACAACGGAATAAAGCTCATCCAAATATCGTCGACAATTGGGTATCGCGCACCACACGCATCACGCGATCTTTTCTACTAATGAGCTACCATCTGAGGTTTTCCCGTTAGGCTACGACATGGTACGCTTCAAGAGAAATATAAAGAGGTTTCTACTCTACAGGGTAGGGAACGCATTGACAATACCCCGGGGGTTGCCGGTGACAATAGGCGACGGTGACCGCTTACTATCAAGTGTCGTAAGCCTGTTTCCTCACAACTAACATTAATATTAGGTTGGGGAAAAAGTTTCTTCGCATTTTTTAAGAAAATTCAAAACATTTTTAATATAGTTTATTTACATTTAACTTAAGTATGTAGGTACCATTTTGTTCGATAACTTTTTGCCATCTTGTAGGTAGGGACATGATCTCATTGCTATAGAAATTTTGGGGCTTCTGATCAAAATACCGCGACAAGTGGTTTTGGTAGTCCCCTCGTGATGTTAACTTGACACTGCCTAAAGAATTCTGAAGAGACCGAAACAGGTAGAAATCTGAACGTGCAAGGTCAGGACTATACGGCGGATGCATTAACACTTCCCAGCCAAACTCTCTTATATTATTTTTTGCTGAGTGGCTAAAATGTGTGAGATCTAGCGTTATCGTACACAAAAAAGCTCGATATTTGGGTACCCCACGAGCTCAATGAAAGAAACCTAATGAACCATGTACTCATTTGTGATTCTTTATTACGACGTAATGAAACCGAACCATTTTTGAAGAAGCTGATAACTGGTGATGAAAAGAGGATCACGTACGACAAGAACGTGCGAAAAAGGTCGTGGTCAAAGGCCGGTCAGGCTTCACAGACTATGCCAAAACCCGGGTTAACTCGCAACAAGGTGATGCTGTGTGTGTGGTGGGATTGGAAGGGCATTATTCAATCGGAATTATCTTCTTTAAAATTTAAACTTTGAATAATACCAAAACCAGCCAGATACAAATAGTATAATAGCCAAAGAGATTTTATTACAAGTTCATACATACTATAATACGAAAATACTTTTTCCCCAACCTATTATTATATTGTCACGCCGAGGCTGTTCAACAATGAGTAATAATCGAACCTTCTCGAACGGTTTTGTCTTGCTGTGTTATTGTTGCTATTGTTTATGGTTTCGCAGAATGGGGAGTGGCCATTGTGTCGAGGGGCAGACCCTTTCCTGGAAGGATCGACATCGTTCTCGAACAATCGAAATGTTTGCGATATAAATAGGCCGGAGAGATGGCCGGACAGTCAGTCTCAGTCAGTCTGAGTGAGTGAGTCTCAGCGAGGCCCTGGAGGACTGACGTGGAGCAGGGTCTCGCGTGAACAGTAGTTGCTCGCGAGTCAGTCTGGATTAAGCTATACGTGCGATCATTTCGGTGACTTTAAGTGGTGCAACAGTGGTGTGAATTAGTGTGTTGTGATTACGTGTGACCAAGTTCGTGTATTCATCGTTTAGTGCTGAATAAAAGTGTTATTTTGGTTAGATCGATTCCCATTATTTTATCCCGAACCCTCAGCTCGTAATAATTTGGTGTCAGAAGTGGGATAAAATAATGCCGGTTCTGCCAAAGGATAACGTGGACGGTGTCAGGACGAGAGGTCAACGACAACAGGAAATGGATGAAAGGCAGTTTGGAGATTCTCCGGTTGAAGAAGCTCGGCAGAGTCGTCAGCCGATGGAGATGGAATCAGCCGCCGCCGAATCATTTGGAGCACCATCATCATCATCCGTGGGCCAAGCTCCTGTGACAGGCGATCTTGCTGCTATTATGGCCTTGCTTTGTCGTCAACAAGAAGAGCAGCGACGTTAGCAGGAAGAACAGCGACGTCAGGATAAGGAAGAGCAGCGTCGTCAGCAAGAAGAGCAGGCTCGGTTGCAGGCAGAACAGCGACGTCAGGATAAGGAAGAGCAGCGTCGTCAGCAAGAAGAGCAGGCTCGGTTGCAGGAGGAAGAACGCCGTCAGCATAAAGAAGAGAAGCGTCGTCAACAGGAAGAGCCGGCTCGGTTGCAGGAGGAACAACGTCGTCAGCATTAAGAAGAGAAGCGTCGTCAGCAGGAAGAGCAGGCTCGGTTGCAGAAGGAACAGCGACGTGAACAGGTGGAGCAGACTCGGTTGCAAGAGGAACAGCGACGTCAGGATAAAGAAGAGCAGCGTCGTCAACAGGAAGATCAGCGACGTTGGCCATAAGAGCGTGCTTGACTGATGAGGGAATCGTTCGGTTCATCTGGAAAGGAATTCCAGGAAGTGAAAGAACAGATAGAAATCATGAGAGCCGTGTTTTGGAGGCTGGAATTGGGATCGCTGATGAGAAAGGGACTCTGGGTGTCCTGAAGCACTGGAGACGGCAATGTGGCTCCTCTAGTTGCTACATCTTCAGCGCGAGGTGCGCCTAAAATTGTTCGTGTTGATCGGCTGCCGCGATATGGGGCTAAGAATGCTCGGGACGAACATGTTTTAGGAGGGGGCAGTGTTACGCCGAGGCTGTTAAACAATGAGTAATAATTGAACCTTCTCGAACGCTTTTGTCTTGCTGTGTTATTGTTGCTATTGTTTGTGGTTTCGCAGAATGGGGAGTGGCCATTGTGTCGAGGGACCGACCCTTTCCTGGAAGGATCGTTCTCGAACAATCGAAATGTGTGCGATATAAATAGGCCGGAGAGATGGCCGGACAGTCAGTCTCAGTCAGTCTGAGTGAGTGAGTCTCAGCGAGGCCCTGGAGGACTGACGTGGAGCAGGGTCTCGCGTGAACAGTAGTTGCTCGCGAGTCAGTCTGGATTAAGCTATACGTGGTGCAACAGTGGTGTGAATTAGTATGTTGTGATTACGTGTGACCAAGTTCGTGTATTCATCGTTTAGTGTTGAATAAAAGTGTTATTTTGGTTAGATCGATTCCCATTATTTTATCCCGAACCCTCAGCTCGTAACAATATATATAAAAAGTGTTACTAGAATTACTTCGTTTAGCAACTTTACATAATTTTTTGCAAGGAAAAAGTAGGAATGATTGTATAGTTATGTATTATTTAAACGTGTTTATTGATGTATAATATTAGAAAGTACGTTTATTGAAAATACTGTATACCTATAATATATCCCACTAATTTTATAAACACGAATGTTTGTATGGGTGTTTGTTACTCTTTCACGTCGTAACGGCTAAACCGATTTCGATGAAATTTGGTATGTACGTAGAAATCACCGAAATCGGTTCAGCCGTTTTGACGTGAAAGAGTAACAAACAACCATACATACAAACATTCGCGTTTATAATATTAGTGGGATGTATCTTAGATTTTTTTTAATTATTCCTGCTACTTGTCGTGCAGTACCTACAAAATATATTTTTCACATTACGCAAAGGTTGGCGGGAAGAGAATGCTTGCTAGCATTAAGTTCACCTCTATGTATGGCGAGATATCGCGAGGCATGTAACATCTGCCCACAAAAATAATGATACAACATGACGACCACGACTGCTCTGCCGAGCGTTAGGATTGAGAAGCAGAAGAATAAATTTTCAGTCAATCAATTTCAATAGTTAGTAAAAACTTTATTTAAATAATGTTAAGTAATCATCACTTAACATCATGGGTCATAAGCTTGTTCTATCTTCAAGTAGTATAAATAATAAACATTTCAAAGTAAGTCTTGTGATTTTAAGGAATAAGTAAATATTAAATTGAACAATGGTGATAACAGAGGGCTTATCCAAGTTACAGTCGATTAGCCATGACGCTAGTCGATAAGTCCGAAAATATATGGGATTTAACACATGCTATAGAAGAACCACGTGATACAGCGACAACAAATGTATGTAGAAATCTAATAGATTCGTAGCGAATGTAATTTGGCTACGGGCCCAGGTGGAGCAGGGCGACTGAATGTTGGCCGAGGAATGGCTGTAGAAGGGTCTAGCAGTGAGATGGATGGACGACATCGTTAACGTGTCCGTCAATGGGTGAGACTAGCGCAGGATCGTGGCGGATGGCACAAACCTGGGAAGGCCTATACCCAGCAGTGGTTGAAGTCGGGCTGTGGATGATGATGGTGATGAAATTGAACAATTGTGCACGTTTGCAAAGAAACATTAAAACAATAACCTATTTTAATGAGTACTTAATAAATAATGCTGATACTTACTAAAAAGTGTAGACTTAATTTAAACAAAGTAGAAAAATCAAGCAAACGACAATGAGTGAAAATCCTGATAAATATCGCTATCTGCTAGATGGTAAATCACTTTAATTTGACTACTCAAAGTAAATGCAACTCGAATGGGCAAATAAGATAAAATACCAGTCTGAAAACAGTATCAGTTTACTGATGAAAAATAACGTTCATCAAAGGATGTGGCACAGTAAGCGAATAGCCGGCTGAGACGCAGAAGGTAGCAGTTTCGATTTTTATTTTATAATGTTATCCGAACACATACGGAAAATTCTAAGATTTTATACCATCTTAAATTTTTTTTTAAGTCGTAATCTGAATCATCTCACTAATTTCGACCCTGACGTGACAGAGCCCGGTAGCACAATTGGATAGTGCATCCTCGTATCAAGAAGAAGGTTGCGGGTTCAAGTCTAGGCTTGAACATTTTTGAGATGGTTTTAAAATCTTGAAATGTCAGTTAACTGGTTCCCACAGTACAAGTTCTGCCTTGTTTGGGGCTAGATAGCGATGCGCTGTGTGAAATGCCCAGTGATATTTTTTTTTTATTTATTTATTTCTGTATAAATTAATCGACAAATTGCGGCTCACTAGGAATAGTAGCAACTTTTTCGCAAAAATGTAACTGACTTCAGAAAATCGAAAGAATGTGTCTGCCTTTGCAAATGAAGGGTTTGGTGATTTTCTCATAGATTCTATCATCTGATCTTAACTAAGTTTATATGGGGCCACTTCTGAGCAACTCTATTTCTAACAAAAAACATGGAAATCGGGCACGTGGTAAAGAATTATCTCTGAACACAAAAAAAATATACCAAGGAAAAGGGAACCTCCTCCTTTTCTGAAGCTGGTTAAAATTTTTAATAGAACGTACATGAAATAATAAACTGTATTCTTCTAGTAGAGATAAAATTTCAGAAAATTTTGGTAGTAGTAAAATCAAAATCTTTTTATTCATTAAAATCACAAGGTACTTGGAAACGTCAATTTTACTGCCTGAAAGGCAAAAAACGAGGTTAGTCTCATTTTTTAATGATCCTTTTAGAATAAATACTTAACAATAAAGAGAATAAATTAGGTCTAAATTGTAACATTTTTGAATGAGTTGGAGCAATTTCAATCCCAAGCTTCTCTATCATCTAAACAATCCGATATTTTATAGTAGGCTTTTTTATAAAGATTTTGTTAAGTATGTTTTTAAATTTGTTAATTGTCAACTTTTGTACATCACTTGAGCAAAAAAGGTCCTTCTTTTGTGATTGACTTATGAAATGGTACATTACCCCATACTTAATAAATAACCGTTAAGTTTCGAGAGACGAATAGATAATGTTCTGTGATGCATTTCAGATAAAAATAATATTTATGACTTCGAATTTTGTCGAGAGTTTAAAAAAATAAAACACTTGAGTCGAGTTTTAAAATCAATGCTGAAAAGATAAAAACTAATATATATGACCCTTCAAATCAGTCGATATTATGAAATTGGATATTTTAAAACAAGTGTTAGAGCTTACATGTGAAACCCATAAAAATAAGGATTTATGAGCAATAAATTGTCAATGGGGTTGACAGTTTGAAGCATTCACTTTACTCTTAAATCCCTTTGTCTCAAGTATGTAGATTTTTTGTAAGACAAATTCCGGGATAGGGTTTGGGAATGACTTCAGTTGTCTAAAGCAGCGCGCGCGCAGCGGTCCACAGTTGTTTGGGCCTTGAAGTAAATTAAGTTACAATATTGTAAAATAAGTGTTTGTCTTTTTCTGTTAAAAAAAAAAGTGTTAAATATAAAATTAAATTCAGTGCTTCGTCCAAGGGGTCAGCATTTCTAAAAGCTAAGTACCTTAGGGCAATAATTCCGAATATCTAGTATATTAGGGTATAGTTTTGATGCTAACTACCTTAGAGCGAGAATTTTGAATGACTAAGTACCTTAGGGCAATAATTCCGAATATCAAGTATATTAGGGCATAGTTTTGACACTAAGTACCTTAGAGCGAGAATTTTGAATAACTAAGTACCTTAGGGCGAGAATTCCAAATATCTAAGTACCTTAGGTGATAGTTTTGAATGACTAAGTACCTTAGAGCGAAAATTTTGAATGACTAAGTACCTTAGGGCAAGAACTCCAAATATCTAAGTACCTTAGGTGATAGTTTTGATACTAAGAAACTAGAGCAATAATTCCGAATATCTAAGGGCAGATTAGTGTTTCTGGGTTGAAACCAGACATATTTGACTTCTACAATTTACAGGCAAAGCCTTTAACTCATCTCAATTATTAATTGATTCCACCTTGTTATTTTTTTGTGGACTTAGTATAAATAATTCGATTCCATACATTTACAGTGATCTTTAAATATAATGATTTTGAATACGTATTAAGTAATTAATTGATCTATTGAATAATAATCATGCTTTCAAGTTTGACCGTGGTGATTAAAATATAATAATGAACATTATCTGGATTTAATGCATTAGTAAATACTCAAATTTCATAGACATAGACATAGAAAATATTTATTCACTACATTAGCACACAATATACAATACAGTTACATTTTAAAACAGAGAAAATACAAAAAAAGAAACAATTAAATAGTACTTATGAACGTAAAATAAACAAAAACACAAGGGAGAACCTGGTAGATACTGTGTGCTACAGCAGTAAATGGGACTCGACTCAGCATTATGCCCGCCGTAAAGGAAAGCGCTGATATTCTGTCGAGACCGCTCCATTTAGCCACTAGACCTTGAGAGTATTATGTTGTCAAATGAAAAATATAATGTGTCATGGTAGGTAATTATATCATGTTGTGTCAAAATATAATCTATATATTATAATATAATATGTAGTTTAAAATTTCAAAATAGTATATTATGTAATAAAAATAAATAAAGTCAGAACATATACATACATATAAATCAAAATAATAAATTGGTCAAAATAATACCCCAACCGGCTAGCACGTGAAAGGTGCAATAATGCTTCCCGCACCAGGCAACCCAATTTTTTGTTTACTAATTATCATGGATTTTAAACGTTTTTTAAAGATAAACTGTGATTTTAAATGTCGAAGTGGTGGGGGAATATTGTTCCAACACTTGGTTGCCTGGTATCGGAAGCTGCCCCTAAACGCTACCGTTTTGTGCTTGGAGTAGTGTAATAAATCCCTTGTCGGTCTTGTGCTGTACTTGCTCTCGTGACGATTCAGTTTGGAGAAGAGATATTCTGGTGATCCAGACGTTAGGATGCCGTGAACAAGTACGGCCAAGTGTAAGTAACTCTGTGAGGCCATGTTGAGAGTGGATGAATTATTGAGATAAGGTGAGATATGTGTTCGTAGAGGGATGTCATAGTAGAATCTGCAACAAGCATTCTGAACTCTCTGAACAAGACGGGATGTTTTTGCTGTTAAGCGTGGGCCATACACCAGATCACCATAATTCAGCTTCGATAAGACAAGGGATTCACACAATTTGATACTGACTTCCTCTCTTAGAAATTTTCTTACTTTATACAGCAGCTTTAACCTAAAAAAACAAGTTTTTACTAATCCTAAAATATGACTCTCAAATCGGAGGGAGCTGTCAAATAATATTCCAAGGTTTCTTGTTTCATGTACCTGCTCAATGCTTTGACCAAGGATGTTTAAATCTAGAGAGTGTTTTGCTATACCATTTAGCAGATGCTTCGAACCCAAAATCATGAACTTAGACTTAGAGGGATTCATAACAAGAGCGTTGTTATGTGACCAGAGAGCTATGCATCCCAAATCGTCATTTATTTTTATAATTTCACTCGGCACATCCTCGGGACGCATAGGAAGGTACAACTGCACGTCATCAGCGTATAGGTGGAATCGACAGTGTTTAATGGCCCAACAAATATCAGCACTATAAATGATAAAAAGTAGTGGGCCTAGGATGGATCCTTGGGGCACGCCGCGACCCACCCCTCTCATTGATGACGCGAGTTGCGTGCCGTCCTCTCGAATAATTTGCACAAACTGATAACGGTCACTTAAATAACTATCAAACCATTTTATGGAAGCGACGTCTACTCCGTAGTATGACAGTTTTGAGAAAAGCAATGGGACATTAATGGAGTCAAATGCACGAGAGAGGTCGAGCAATACCAGCACTGAACCCAACCCCTGGTCTTGTTCTGCAAGTATATTGTCCACTACGTCCAGTAATGCTGTCGTGGTCCCTCTACCCTTCCGAAAGCACGACTGAACATCAGGTAAAAAAAACAAAATCAGGTCAAAAGGTTCATCATAATATAGGCCTCAACTCTGAGAACACTTTAATTTGATTTCTTTAATTGGTAACAATTATTAAACAATTGACTACGAGAATCTACCGACCCTGTTGGTTACTTTAAATGACTGCAAATACAAAATGACGTAATTAAAATGACTGGACTTGACCATATGTACTCGAATTACAAATACCCACTATTCAATGGAATAGAAATAATTAAATTCCAATTTAGCAATAATTACAAAGTTTCATTTTGAAATGGGAAATGAGGATTTTATATGTCTATATTGAATTGCAATCTGCGTAACTTATGTTAAAACCGTTTATCATCATATCTGAAAGGCAAGAAGATTCACAAACCATACACACCCATCATTAACTTGGTGAAACATAAAACACAACTACAGAGATGAATAAATTAATCCTAAGGGATTACATAATACACTGCAAATTATATATGTTATCTATGTATTCTCGTTAAGTGCGTAAAGCGGGTTTGCGGATTGGTCTTAGGGCCCCGTTAATTGTCTGAAATTTTCGGTTGAAATGCAGTTCCAAGCAGCGCGTATTCACCTGACGAATCATATCTATATAATTATGTACAAATGAAATACTAAACCAGATCCCATAATAACAATGGTTGGCTCTGACGAACTGAATAAACATCTCTGCACATCTATTGGTGAAACCAACTATCAAATGTATCATAAATTACACACACTTGCCGAATTATATTGCCAGGGATACACATGTCAACGGCGTGATATTCCTATCATACACGACACCCCATTTATCTTCAAAATGCTAAATGCATTCGCAAAAAAATGCGCAACGTGGGAGAAGTCCAAAGCGACTGATTTATCTTGGGTCATGTTGTTGTTAATGGATGAAAAAGGTCACTGGCCTGCGATAACTGAGAATTTGCAAACACCTATACACACATTACACACCTTACAATTGCACGCATGCATGTTGAGTTATGTTAGTTATAAGAGGTGAAACTTCTTGACTGCCAAGCGTAATAATTTATCATATGCAAATGCGTAATTTTAGGGATAGAAAACGAACAATTGATCTAGCATAATTACAATGCTAAAGAACTGCGTAATTACCACAGGACTACATAAGCTTATGAACTCCGTTTACATTGAGCCTTTAAAATCAACATTTCCAGAAGTATAAATATACACACACTACATACAAAAAGTACATGACTTTGACAATTGTCTTAGTGTTAAGAAAATCTACCAGACAGATTAACTATAACTCGAGATATTTATGTTAAGATGAAATGAAAATAGCATCCTTTATTAATTAGAGTTACAACATGTTTAAGCTTAGTTAGACGGAATTTTTGCATCGTTTTTTTTAAACCAACAGGATTTGCAACAAATTCGTGGAATTCGAGAAATGCATCCAGTAATCTGCGTGTATGGGGTAAGTTGTAGATATATAAATCAGTACCTTTATGACGTCAGCACTATGTCCATTGTTATTTTTTTAGGGTATTTACAGGAATTTTCTTCGTAAAGATTACGATAACTTTTGCAAATTATATCTAGACGATCACATGCCATTATTCAATCACGCGCCAAAATATCGTACTATCTACTATTAATTTTTAAATACTTTATTTTTTTTATTCATCACTATATCATCAATCAGTCCGACAACATTCAGCACAGCTGTAGGATAGGAGATCACACAGCAGGGTCCAAATAATAGGCAAAAACAAAACACTCCACAAACAATCGGCCGGCACAGAGAGAGGGGGGGGGGGTCGTCACACTTACAATACATTATGTCTCATCATCATCCACAGCTCGACCTTATCCACGGCTAAGTATTGGCCTCTCTTTGCCTATGCATTTCTCCGCTGGATTGCGGGCACACATAACTGACATCGGCTGTAATTCCGTGATTTGTCGGCTGTATTTTCTGACATTAGCTGTCATTTTATAGTTTTTAGGGTTCTGTACCTTAAAAGATAAAAAATAACCCTTATAGAAAAGAGCCCTAGGGTTCCGTAAAGCCTCTGTGGGGGCTCCACGAAAATACTAATAATAATTATACCTGATGTCAACCTATTGATGAAAAATAAGAAACAGTTTCACACCTCCCATTAGATATTTAATTATTATGCAACTGTTAATTTCAAAATAAATGAATGAATGTAAAACACACCAAATGAACTATTTATTGTAAAAGCTCCGTCATATATTTAGCTTTCCAAAAGGGTTCCGTGACCAAAATAGATTGAGAACTGCTGCCTTATAGGATCACTTCGTTGTCCGTCAGCTGTATGTCAACACCCTTTTTCTCAGGAACGAGTGGAGGTATCAAGTTGAAATTAACATCAAATACGTAGGTATGCGGTCACGTGAAACTATAAAAAAATGGCTTCTAAAAACATAGGTCAATTGAAGCATATTTTGTCTCGCAAATAAATCAAACCCTATAGACTACTTTTCGTTGACCTACAATCATAAAATGTGGCAAGAAGCAAGGTCTCACGGCATAAGTAAAGGAAAGGTCCGAAAATCGTTAATTTGTAGTTATATCGTAAAAAATCCTTGTTTGTTTGTTGGCGGTGATTTTTTTCACTTTACCATTTGATTAAACCATTTGATGACTATCGTTGCGCATTGAGCAAATAGGCCGTGGCACAGGAGGTTGCGGGTTTGATTACCAATGTGGAACAGCTGTACATACTCGTATATGTTTCGTTCGGGCTTGGTGTTTGCCTATTTTAATGAATTTATTGAACAAAAAAAAAATTATATAAGTATTAATTAAATAAATATAAATAAATACTCTAATAAATAAAAAAAAATGTTAATCAATCACGTCGTAACTGCTGAACCGATTTCGATGAATTTCTGTATATAGATAGACTATAGCCTGGATTAAAGCATAGGCTACTTAATATTGACCAAACCCGCTGACGGAAGCTGGTAAAAAATAAAAAAGAATAACTATCCTCTTTGACAATACGGTATAAGTGATAAATCCCGTATTTATAATAATGATTGAAATGAATCACGAAAGTTTTCTAAGTAAAACGGTATACGTGGTTGACGGCCGGACATTTCAGAGTATGCCCCAAGGGTTTCAACGAATAACCAAGGCCTCATCTCTAGCCTAATGCCATCCCTTGCCTCAGGGATAGTCAACAAACAACTCGACTGTCCTTTGGGGATTTATTTGGAAGGACTTTAAGGAACTAAAATAATTAGCCGTAAGGGATTTCCTTATTTGGAATATATTTTTGTATTCAATACTAGCAGACCAGACCGGCTTGGAATGGATTTCCAAATAAAATATATCGTTACTTGACAAACTATAGGTAAATACAGAAATAATATACAATTATTTACAAGAAAATACAGAAGAGACAGTAGAATCATTTAAATACCATTGCAAACGATCTATAGATATAACTTTTGAACATCTATCTGCTGGGCTCAGGCTCAAACTACTGGATCGAACTACACAACCCACATGTAATCTCAACTGAGCGACATTACATGCCAAGACTGGTTCAAGAGGCAATTGAGATTACCAAACACAAGAATTTCAATCGTGAATATGGTTTTCAACTATCTGGAGGCTTGAATCCTGTGATCAGCTTAAGTAAGAACCGAAGAAGTGAAGTGTCAATTACGTGTCCTGATACCGTGAGTGTTGTGTGTCGGAATCGAGTTATGATCGAGAAAGAAACCGGTGGTAGTAAAAGTATTAGTGAATTCATTCCAAAAAAATTTTATATATTAATTAATATAATCATATTAATTTTTTATATTTTATTATATTGCTAAAAAATAACTAGAACGAGACTAAGAAAGAGGGTAGATCGTTATATCTACCAATAACCACCCACTTGCAAAGACTTCAATTTACCCGTGATCATAGCGCATGCAACTGCGTCGAAATATCGGAATACTCAAAAACTTACAAATCATGGTCAATATCCCGTTTTTAGTACAAATAGTGATCTATAGATAGCTCAACTGCTCTAGATCACTACCAGGTGGAAGTGATAACATATAGCTTTATGGTTAGAGTTCATACACGAATTCCCATACAAACACTTTCCGTTTTACACGAATTTTAAATATTACCGGGCAGCTTTTCAATTTTTTCTTTATCTAGAATCCTACAAAAAAAATTTGCTACACACCTGTCCAGCCATTTTGAAGTGCTGCGCTCCAATGAACACCATTTAATTTTTTTATTTGAAATGAAAATTTATTTTTAGAGTTTCGGTAACATGATATTCTAAATAAACAAATTTTAAACAGAAAGAATATACGATTATTTACATATCTCAATAAAAATACAGAATAAATATTTTAACTACCTAAAAATCGTTGCAAATGATCTTGATCGCGAAACTACTCCAGATGTGGATGTGGACTAGGTGCACATTTACACGCACTCAAATGTTTTTTTTTTTTCTTGAAAATTCATTCTCCTTAATGACCAAAAATATAAAGTACATAATTATCTCTCACAGACTTAAAAATTTTAATATAAAAAAAATACATTTGTTAAAAAATGCTTTAACAAAAGCAACTGTCTATTTTAGACCTCACGGAAAACTTTATCGTGTAATATCTTAGTAATAAATGAAGCAAGCACTAGTATCTGACGATATCGAGTCCCTAGTGAGTCCATATCATCATTACGTACCTATATACATAACTACCAGGGATGTTGCGGATGCAGATTTTATGACATCTGCGGACTCGGATGCGGATGCAAAGTTTTGAGGGCTCACATCCGTGGATGCGGATTTTTTTTTTAAGAAACGATTTGGTGCAGATGTAGAAAAATATAAACTTTTAACTACAGAAAACTCACTTAACATACAATGCTCGCTGTATACTCACAATAACAGCTCTTTCCCACGGCAACATCCCGTTTTTTGCAGGTACAGTTTTAAGCAGGATCCCGTTTAGTGTTGTACGTGCTTCAATACTAGTATTCACACGAGTATCCTATTTGCAGTATCCAGCAGAAAACAGGAAACATGATACTCATGTGAATACTAGTATTGAAGCACGTACACTACTAAACGGGATCCGGCAAAAAAATGTAACTAAAAAACGGGATGTTGCCGTGGGAAAGGGCTGTTACACTCAAAAACTGCAATGTTCATACGATAAGCGCAAGTAAACACGTTATGATTGATGGCACGCGCCACTCGCAAGCCCTACCCAATTTCTTTCTTGTCGCGTCCTGCGCTGCATCTGTACTCGCATGAACTTCGCATCGTTTATTGCGGATGTTGATGCCCAAATCAATGCGGAGGCTCCACATATACGAATGTGGATACGAATACTCGCAACATGCCTGACACTTACACGATTAATGTTGTACTCTCTCTCTTAATTGTTTATGTAATATGTATGTGTGTGTACTATGTGTACCTATAATTATGTAGGAACAAATAACAGTAATTTATTTCTTCTTTCTTTCTTTCATTGCAAGTATCTAATTGTAGCTTTTATGGTGGTGCAAAATAATGTAAGTGGTCACGTTTTGCATTCGATTTGACTTCGATAACAATCGACGAAGCTCTAGTATGCGCCACCACAATATGGTAGAAATACCTCCCATACGCAGCCGCTGTCTGTGGCTTCTCTCGCACCGCCAGAGTGGAACGCCTTGCCTGAGTCTGTTTCCTGACAATTACAACCTAGGTGTCTTCAAGTCGCAAGTTAACGTGTTTCGTGTGGGGAAGCGTGGCCCATCGTAAACTGCATCATCGCTTTCGTGATTAAGATCAAACGCGAGCCTATAATTTGTGACAAGGTAGGCGATAAACTGACTGCATGATAGTGAATGCGGGCTCGATTAGCTTTATAAGATAAATGTTTGCTTGATTTGTAAATATTTATTGCAGGCCAGTGCCTGATTGGTTATATCATATTTATTAGTGGTATTATATTTTAAAGCTTTAAAGGTTGTCATTAATAGATTGTCTTTCCATCTAGCGGAGGGCTGCCCTACGTTGCATTTTTTCTGCAAAAAAAACAAAAAGGGAAAATATTTCTACCCGTTTTCTTAGGGTCATGGACTATGGTGTAGTCAGTCTATACAAAGCGGTGGTTTTAATGTGGATTCGATAACCCAAGAAACTCGTACAAACGGTACAGAAATGCTTGTTCATTTTTAATTAATTTATCATCTCTCGTGCTTTCTTCTTTACTACTGATTCGTAACATTTCAATTTTGATAGGTGCTATTATTATTGTAGCTTAAGCCCAACTTCATAATTACAAAGAAATTGGCGTGACTGGACCCAACCAATATTAATAACCGTTCATGATCATCATCAATCACAAAGTTTATGAACATAATAGGTTCATCATCATCCTCCAAGACTTAAGGATATTTATAAGATGTTTTACAATAAGTCCATAAAAATCTTCAATAAAATACCTGAGGAACTAAAAGTATCTCGACGACCTCCGCAGGAGGTAGTGGGTTCGATTCCCACCGCGGAACAAATGTTTGCATGATCTACAGATATTTGTACCGGGAATAGATGTTTTTCTATGTATTATAAGTATGCATTTACAACAAAGAAATGTATATAAGTATTCCATCAGTTATCTGGTTCCCATAGTACAAGCTCTGCTTAGTTTGGATCTATATAGATAGCGCTGTGAGAAATGTCCAGCAATATTTATTCATTTATTTAGTTCTTTTAACCGGTGAATCAATAAAACTTTCAAGACAAATATCTAAAAAACTGTGGGGCATTCTCAACACTTACGAGAACAACAAATGTTGTAAGATTTTTGTAAATTCTATGATTTTCATTAAATAAATAAATATTGCTGGACATTTTACACAACGCTATCTAGCCTCAAATTAAGCAGAGCTTGTACTAAGGGAACCAGATAACTGATAGAATACTTATATACATTTTTTTTTGTAAATACATACTTATAATAAATAGAAAAACATCCAGACCCGAAACAAATATCTGTAGATCATGCAAACATTTGTTCCGTGGCGGGAATCGAACCCGCTACCTCCTGCGTCTCAGCCAGCTATTCGCCCACTGCGCCACGGAGGTGGTCGTTAAAAAATAACACTTTTATTTATTTGGGGCATTGGTCTGCGCTTAGGCGTGGACCAACACAAAGCTGAGATTGCGTCCTTTTTGGCTCATTAAAAATCATTTGGTAAAAATCAACTTATTTCGGATATAATTATGTTTATTAGCTGTTAGACGACATTAGGTCAGACATTAGATACGTTTGTATAAGGTGAGTTTTAGGTAAGACGCAAAGTCTAAAATACAGTGGATTTAAAATCATACCAAAAACAAATTGTTAGATTAATTTTTAAGTTGTTAATTTTTACAGTTAGAATCACCACGTTCACGACATACTAGTTCCGAGACACCCGGTATTGTTTATTAAGTACCTAATGTTTACAAAACAACCCTTTGTTTTACCGAACTAAATAAAATAAAAATCTGAATTTAACTCAAGATTCTAGAGTTCGTTGCATTTCAATTTCCACAAGCCAAAGAGCTTCTAAACTAATAGCATTTACCGCTTTTAACACGGTAAATGGTTTCTGTGACCGTACCAAGCTCTTAACGACCAAGAAATTACCGACAGCGCAAATGCAAATTGTATTACACAAGCGCACCTGATTTTCAAGTTAATATAGTTGAGTTACAGTTTAAAATCGATAAGCAAAGATGTTAATAAGCTTGTGTAAGTATGATAGAAATCTAAACTGCCCCATATTCTGTATCTTGAAAATTACCCGGTGACTAACGTTTGACAAGTAATAGTTATATTGTTATACGAGGATTGTAAGGGATCTATAACAAGCGAGATATATTGGTGTACGAGCGAGTGAATGCGAGCGAGGACACTAATGAGTCAAGGGTGTTATTGATCTCTTAGGGCCGATTTCACCATTTTCTTCGGAAACTAAGTTTAATAAAACCACGTTTTTTTTTTTTTTTTTATAAATTATAGGCTAGCGTTTGACCACTATCTCGCCTGATGGTAAGCGATGATGCAGTCTACGATGGTACACGCTTGCCTAGAAGAAACCCATTCACTCGTGACTTGATGATCCCTAGGTTGTAGTTATCAGGAAACACAGACTCAGGCAAGACTTTGTTTAACTGAGTTCACATGTTATACTTGATCTCGGTTTTCATGAAACCGAATTCACCAGCTCCGTTTTGATCGCGTTTACTAAAACCAAGTTTACCTAGAATCATAGACAAAAAAGCGATGCGTTTCGTATTTCCAACATCGAACAGTGTCTTGGTGCAACCAAACTTATCAATATCGATGCGATCGAAACGCAATTGTCAAACAAAACTTTCAATGACGTTTTGTTTGTCGTTACGCCGCCCCATTCGTAGTAGTCTGTGTTCAACGTATTTTTTGGTGCTTTGCCCAGTCTATAAAAGAATATCCCTGTGTGGTGTTAGAAAATTTTAATAGTAGAGTTTCTTGTGAAAGGGCTTGCCCGGGGAAGTACCACCATCATACCCATTTCTACCATCAAGCAGCATTGCTGTGTTTCGGTTTGAAGGGTATGGTTGCCAGTGTAATTACAGGCACATGATGCTTTACACCTGCATGTCTCAAATTGATGGACGCAGGGCAGTGCACCGTAGGGCACATTGCTAAAGTGCCGTGACCTACGAGGCAATTCTCTGTTATAGGCGAAGGTTACCACCTAACATCAGGTGGACCATAAGCTTGTTCCATCTCCTTGTAGTATAAAAAAAAGAAAAAAAAAGTCATTTCCATTTGTACAAACAAACAGTTGAAAAAAATGCGTTCCCGGTGTCGATTGTTTTATATTTTCCACGCTATCATTTTAACACATAAATAAGGATTTGTCATGGAGATTGTATTTCATTTTAGCATTTTAGCTTTTGATCAACTTTGATGCTTTACATCTGTCTGGCGTCCTGTGACGGCCAATTTTTATCAATTGACAAAACACGCGAGCAAAGCCACGCGGAAACTTGTAAAATTTTAGTATGAACTATTGACACGTTATTATGAAGATAAGATACGATAACTCTTTAGTGTACACCAAAATAAAATACAGAACATAACTTTTACAAATAGATTTAGTACAATGGGCGGTCTTATCGCTAAAAGCGACAACCTTTGTATGGACAGGATAAAAATTGGTCACATGACGGCGTTGTATCTACATAATTTTAAGAACATACCGTAAACCACTATATACTATATAAACATACTATAAACCTAAAATAACAATAATAACACAAATTTAATAATATTTAAGCAAACATAAAAAAGGTAAGAATGGCTAATGACAAGAATTTACACCAAGAACCTCATTTTTTAACTGAAATTGAAACTGTAGAGATAAACATCAAAATAAGAGGTCCGCTTACAATTTGTTAGGTTAAGAGCAGGCCCTTTTAATTTCAGAGCATTTGACTTGAAACTCGTTTAGTGCTTTTGTAAATGCATTAGCTTTGAAGCATTCATCTAACGAAAGTCTTTAACTTTGTATAGAACCTAACGAGTATGTGCACTTTTAGGCTAAACCTTTGAGTGTGTCGACTAGATTAAATAGCGTTTAGGTCGTTCTTTTTCAGACAGATACGTGCTTCGGTCACTGCAATTTAAAACCAAATAAAAAAGAGCTTCGCGACTATTTTAAACCTCATGATGAACATCTTTGGATCTCTTTTGGTAGTTAATATTCGTGATAGGTTGCAATTAATTGCTGCTAATTAATTGCTAACCGATGACACATGTCTTCGAATTCTTGGTTCTACGGTATGCACATTATAAAAACTGCCGGATGTACTGGTTTTTCTGGTACTTCCTTTTCTTTCTATAACATAACTACAAGAACTGTTAATTAGGATTAAGATGATTGCATGAACGATTATCGATGGTGCTTAAGATTAATGTTAACCGTATAACTACTTATCGTTGTTACTTATCCTTGGCCCTCCCCTGTTTTCTCTACAAGCTTACCCAAGTGTTTTGGGAAATATTTTCAACTCTAAACTAAATGACGAGAGCGGGTAGGTCTCCAACTAACAAGATGTCGAAATGTTTTCTTTGTGTGTTTATCTACCCTCAAATATAGTGTGTGAATGGCGTACTACTAGGCGGTATTACTTCATAAGGTTTTTTTCCTTTACTATTCTTGAACAAGTGGTGGAAAAATATTATTAATCATCGGTCAGGAAAAACAGCAGTAGGTAGGTGGAGTTTAGGTATATCACTTACGATGTGGTGCTCTAAAGAAGTTCAATATCTTTGTTCAATATTATTTTGTAATCTGTATGTATAATTTCGAAATTTCTATTCAAGTCTCTTTTCAAGTGTAAATTATTATTAATTTATCTGTGAATGTATTTAGTAATTATTTTATACAATAATTATAAGTTAATTTATTAAATTCAATTGTATTTATGTTATTTACTATCAAGCCCGGCGGAGGGCAATAGTACGCCATAACACAGGTTTAACTAGTTTGGATACTAATGCTATCCAACCAGGAACAGTCTATGTTAAAGATAATTATTTATAGGATTGTTTCTGTTAATTTGATTTCTGTTATAGCCTCATTAATTTAATTTAATTTCTATTTTATAACGGGTATTTTTTTGCCACGTGTCCAATAACTGAGAAAACAAACATCTTTGACCATGCCCCATTTAATTTACAACCACTTTATAAAATACATTTTCAAAGCTTAATCTAGCGGAGCAAAGCAACGGGAAACATCTAGAAAACTGAAGACTGAAAACATTAGATCTTACAGTCCATAAGTTTTTACTACAAGCTGATGAGAATAGTAATAAACTTCACGTTATAATGTGATAAAGGAGAGTATATGTCCAGCTTTCGTAGCTTAGTGGTGATCTGCGCAGATTTAAAGGAAAGATTGTGAACTCGTAACTCTTTTTAACTAAAGTTGGTTGTGTTTTTCACGTATTGGCGGGACGCTTTGTAATGACAAATTTTGCTTTATTTTAATTTAAAATAAATAAATATAAAAGTAAAAATTTATTGTCAAAAATAATGTCCATAGGCTCCCGCAATAATAAAAAACAGGGTTTCAGGTGCCAGTGGCTTCTCCCATGATATGAATATGTTGAATTTTGAAATTTGAATTGATGGCATAAGCCATCGGCCCACATAATGCTAAGTGGTTCATTATCATCATCATATCAGCTATAAGACGTCTACTGTTGAACATAAACCTCCCCCATAGATTTCCAGAGCCCTCAATCTTGTGCGGCCTGCACATAACAGCTCACAGATTATCTTTCCATCTAGTGGAAGGCCGTCCTACGCTGTGTTTGCCAGTGCGTGGTCTCTACTTGAGAACCTTTCTGCCTCAACGGCCGTCAGTTTTTTGAGGTATGTGCCCTGCCTACGGCCACTTCAGCTTGATAATCCTTTATGCTATGTGCTTTATGCTATGACTTTGGTTCGTCTTTGAATATCCTCATTTCTGATTCGATCTCGTTGAGGAACCATAGCATGCTGAGCGACCTGGAGCCATATGAGGCCCATTAAATGAAATCAACCTATAGAAAACTGGTTATTCGGTTAACTAGACAAACCCAAAGTTATTATAGAGCATTTAGTTTAATACATATATATATTTAGTATATGTCACGATTCATATGCACCAAATATTGCAAAAAAACGTACGAGAGACATCACTTAAGTTGCTTACTTATAGTGTTATCTCTGTCCTGCTCGATTGGCTTAGCTCAACTCCACAGCCAATTCCCACATATACAAACCGTGCGGACAGGCCGCTGTATTTGTAGGTGTAAAAGATAATAAGATCAGTCCGTTTCTTTGGAGTATCATTATTCTGACTCGATCACAGTCACAGCCTCCCTAACTTTGATGAAAGTACGTACTTTTCTCATGCCAATCAACCATTAACCGAGTGCCAACGTAAGATTGCACCTAATTCTATATTAGAGACCACTCAGGCCATATAACGGCCGCAGGAGGCCTCTTACACCGCAGCCTTTAATAATAAGGCTTTACTGGTATGACGTGATGCTCGTAAACTAATATGAGAACCAACGTAATTGTTGATAAAAGTTTTCTCAGGATTTTCCTGTTCAGTATTTTCCTAAGAACATGTTCTAGTTTGTTTATACATCGAGTTTTCAATTATTTAAAGTTTTGTGTGGGATTTATGCACTGAGATATTTGTAGGATTTTATAACCGGATTGTATAGAGGAGCTTATACAGATTTAACAAATTGTCTGTGTTGTTGCAAATAAATCTTATACTATTCTATTAAAAATTAAAAATAATGCTGGATATTTCACACAGCGCTATCTAGCCTGAAACTAAGTAAAGCTTGTACTATGGGAACCAGTTAACTGATAGAATACTAATACTGTACCGACCCGTGATAAATATCTTCATCATCATCATCATCATCGTCAGCCCTTCTCATCCCACTGCTGGACATAGGTCTCTCTTCGTTGTCACCATTCGCTCTATCTTGCGCTGTTCTAACCCACATACGACCTGCGATTTTTATAATGTCGTCGACCCATCTTGCCGGTGGAAGGCTTGCGTTCCTGGTTCCATCTCGGAGCCACCACTTAGTCAGCACCCTGCTCCACCTGTCATCACCGCACCTGGCCACGTGACCTGCCCGACTCCATTTGAGTCCCAATATACGCTTGCTAACGTCTTGAACTTTAGTCCGCTTGCGAATTTTTCGGTATAAATATATTACATGATGCAAACATTTTGTTAAGCGATGGCTTCTCTGTTGCATAATAAAACTTGAACCAAACCATTTTGGTGAAATTAATGATTAGTGATTAATTTTATTCATGGTTTTGATAAATATCCTTAATTTTAAACGCTACTTTCTTTCGCACGAAACGGAGATCTACAGAAATAAAAAAGGACAGACAACAAAGTACAAAAAAATATATATACAAGAAACTAATATAAAAAAAATATTATAAGTAGAAACGTAATGAAGCCAAATAGGCCCCGTCTCGAGCTATTGTTGCCAACCATCCGAGCATGGTAAGTGGCGTCGGTTTTCAGACGATGTTTTTAGATTTGTGAATTTGTTCTATGGATTCTATTAAAATCGCGGGAAATAGGCTCTAGTAAAATCTTAAAAGAAAAGCATAAACATTAACTATTTTCCATATTATGGCACATAACTCAAAGATTGAAAAGTCTAGAATCAAAAATTAGCGATCCCTGACGCAAAAAAGAGGTGTTATAAGTTTCACGCCTAAGTCTGTCTACATGCATCTGTGTTTCTGTGTAACTGTGTCTGCCTGTAGCATCGTTGTTCCCAAACGGATGGACCGATTTGAACGCGGTTTTTAATAAAAAGCTTGTTTAACTAAGGCGGTTATGTGAGATGAACACTAGATTAGCCGATCCGAAGTTTATCAGCACTATTCCATTTTAGTGAAGGAATCTCAGCTGTAAAATAGTTTTTACGAATTTTTATGTATCGGGGTCTTTTTAATTTTTTAAAATTAACTTTTTAACCAGTCAAAGAGGTAATGCCACCTCGCATGACCTGCTATTTTTTTTAACTTATTCTTCCCCTGAATCTAAAATTACCTATTCAAAATCCCCGAAATATTTAATATGACGAACATATACGTCGTCGTAAATATATCTGGCTTCGCTCGCTCGAACATTATAGGTATCTTCTTCTAAATGAAGAAGACAAAGTGTATTAGATTTATACTATGAGTACCTAATGTTACAAAAGTTAAAGCAGATATAAAAATCAAAGACGAGGAGTTGGCTCTTGTGGACACCACCGTATTCTTAGGTATAATCCTAGATCCTAGCTTCAATGAGGCCCTCACATTGATAAGTCGTCGAAGAGACTTAGTTTTGCGGCAAAAAGATCCGTCTTTAACGACGTATACTCAACTAGACCAGTTTAAATCAGCTACAGGTAGGTATGAGAACAGGTCGTAAAGTATTTTTCATCCTCCTACCCCCACCCCCTATTTTTTAATCGCGTTTTAGTATATTTGTATGAACAATATCTATATAATTCAACCGTCGTTCATTGACGTTAAGTCATTTACATGAAGTGTCGCGTCACTTGGACATTTCATTCTGCATTTGATTTCTTTGATAATTAACAAAGATAAAACAGACGACGTTGGACGACGACCGAACAAACGAGTAAACGAACGACCCGACGACCTTCTAGTCAGCTAGTATCTTCATACATTTTACTTACCGTTTTAACTTTACCGTTGTTTGTTTTTCCTAAGGAATACAATCCGGGCCTCTTTATGGTAAGAGTAAATAGGTTTCTAGATCTTCGTGCTTCATATTAGACCACATCATCACTTACCATGAGGTGAAATTGTGGTCAAAATCTATTCAGTTTAAAAAAAAATATTACGTCACCATTAGTTATTTCTGATTATTTAATCTAAAGAAATATATACAAAAACTCAAACAGAAAAATTTTCAAAGGAAACAAATAAGAGCAGTAATAACTCAGCCGTTTTACAAACCGCCCACTATTGCCAACTTGTAAGTTTTCAGTTGCTAGAGTTTGATAGAGGCTAGATTACGTTTTTACTTGCGTACTCCATCGTGTGGTTAGAAAGGTTTTATATAAAATGATACAGGAATCAGTTCCCGTCTAATAAATGGGCTTTCAAGTGGCGAGTTACATTAAAGCAACAAGTTCCCTGCAAGTCAAACAAGTACACTGAAACTACTTGGAAAGTATTTACAATTGTAGTTGGATTACAAAATGACCAAAATCAACTGTAAAAATTACAAACGGCTACAAACGTTGCGTACTAACGGAATCTTTCACGTTCCGGGATCAGATTTACGCTTAATTATTTTTTTATTTGTAACGGATCTAGCTGAAATGTGGCAAGTTGGCAGCACATCCCACCCTTGTTTTCCTGAGATGTTGTCCTGATTACGCACACTAGGCCCGCGTTATACAACGCGTTTGCCTACAAATGGCTGATTACACGCGCCCCAAAATACAAGTAGGTACTAATAATTAGAAATGAGATGTAACTTGTTTGCTTCTTCCGTGAATTATGGAGAAGGCCTTGAATCGTTAGTTTAAGAGTTTTTGCGCTGGCGATTATTTAGCTTGCGTGAGTCGAGCGTATATTGAAACGTTTTTATATATTACTAGCTGACCAATCCGCAGCTTCGCATGCAAAGTTTTTCAATAAAAACAACACCGGAGGGTGTTGCTTCTGCGCAATTGGCTAAAAAGCAGCCTATGTCACTTGTGGATAGTGTAGCTTGCCAAAGGTGAAAGAATTTTTTTAATCGGTCCTGTATTTTCGGAATTATTCAATGCACAACAATCAAACAAACAATCAAATGTTTCCTTTTTATAATATTAGTATTGATAGGGTGGCTAAACAAATTTGACGCCAGAGTTAGCCGACGAACTTACTTTTTAGGATTTCGTAGGAACCCTATAGTTTGGCCATATCGATCTATCTGTCTATCCGTCTGTACTTAAAGCTATTTTACTAATTTTTTTATAAATCCTGGAGATGGAACAAGCATACGCCCCTCCTGATACTTCTAATTTTCATATTTTTTTGCATTTTAGTTAATAATAAAATACATAAAAAAGAGTATATGCCAAAGAAAAAAACGTTATAATTAGAATACAGGGTGTTTGGTAAAATACTGAGGATATTCAAGTGATGGTTTCACAAATCATCTAAGACTAAGACTTCTCGAAAAAAAAACACTAGTTATACGATCAAATTTTAAAGAAAATTGACTAAGTTTAGGTGATTAATTCAATATAAACATTAATGCCTACTCTTGCAATCGAAATCTAAAAATTAAGGCCGTAATCCACAAAAGAGTAGATTGGATTTAGTAGGCAGTAATTTTTATATCGAATTCATCATCTAAACTTAGTCAATTTTCTTATAAACAAACACGCTATATATGATTCTGATAAAATAGCAACGAATACAAGTTCATTTTAAATCATCTCAGCCCAAATCACCCGAAATGACCCACTCGAATCGCTCGGTATGACCTCCCTTGTTTTCTGCTAGCCACTTCTATTCTGTGCGTCTCTCATCCAGATATTCCTAGCAATTTTTACGACTTTATCCACCCACCTTCCTCAGATTGAATTCTTATATTTAATATTTTTATGATACTTGGAGATGGAACAGGCTTATGGCCCACCTGATGTTAAGTGGTAACCATCGCCTATAACAGTGCCTATAACCCTACATGAGTGCGCCAGAAAAGCGGCAATACGAGAGGAGTGGCGAAGGATTGTCAAGCGCACCACTACCAATGACCCCTCTGCCAAGAGTGTAACGACTGATAAGAATATCAGAGAATTTCCTAGTAGGTCACGCATTTTAGAAATATGACCCACGAGGCACTGCCCTGCCTCCATCAATTTTAGGCATACAGGCATAAAGCCTCATGCGCCTGTAATTTCACCGGAAACCATACCCTTCATACCGAAACAAAGCAATGCTGCTTGTCGGCAGAAATAGGTATGGTGGTAGTATTTCCCCGAACGAGCCTTTTCACAAGGAGCTCTACTACTCTTCAATGTGGTATACAAATATCTTATGAAATATTATTTTATTTATACCTATCATAAATAAAAGGCCATAATAAAGCATACTGAGAAAAAGCTTTTAATTTTCACGTTACCAACGCTCAAGCAAGCGCTGTTTCAATAACCTACAGAAGTAATCGCCATAACACCAAAAAAATCTCTACATAAAGCCTTTTAAAAACACCTGACGAGTCATTGACTCCCCATAATGCATACTCCACTTTACAGCGCATATTAAAAAAAACAACCAAGGTTGCTTTGGATGGCGCAAGGAACTTCAGTCAGAATTCAGCTCGCAATCGAAGCGCACGAACGACGCGCTGTCTTCCTCACGCAAGTAACGATAAACTTAACATACAACCTCCTTGGGTGTATACCTCCTCAATATTTCTTCTGATTATTAAAAAGAAAAATAAAACAACGAAACTTTTTGCGCTTATGACTGGCGTTCTTATTTCGAACTTTTAAAAACTTTGTTTAGGAAGTGACGCTGTTTATTTTCCTGTGCGTTGGACAAATTAAACTTTAAAAATATTGTGGAAAATCCAAATTGATCGCAGTACCGACGTGATAAAATATTTCACCAACTGATCCTGCTTACAGTAAGTTGTTAATTAGAATTATTAGATCATAGTTAAGATACACTTTTCTTATTTTGTATTAGAATGTGTAAGAAATTATAAATCTATTGTGAAACTTTAATATAAATAAATAATTTTACTCAATCTGTCAATAGGTGTTACGTAAAAGATACGACATTTTTTTTATTTGCATTTGAAGACAAACTTGTAAGGTAACAACAGCTTTTTGCCGCTATTAAAACTACCTATTCAATACTTACAAAATACGTGAATATTCCCTTGTATATTCCATGTAGCATTTGAATATATTTGGTTGTAAATCGCTTAAGCTTTTACGCAAATCGAAATCAATAATGATATACCATGACGAGTAACTCTACGTCCGTTTTAAAACAACTGCGTTTGTTTTTTCGTGCCGCTATCCCGGAGGCTTCAAGTCCAAAGTGAACAGTTTCTTTCTAGGCAAGGGTGCTCCATCTTCCACCACACCATACTTACCATGAGTTTAGGAAGTGGTCAAGCACTAATTATTTTTAATTAAAATAACATTTTAAACACAAAAGAGCGCGGCTGGATTGGGCAGGACACGTCAGCCGGATTAGTGGGCTAGCATCACACCTTGGATGCTTGACGGACGGCAGCCTCGGGGTTGGCCGAAGAAGCGCTGGTGGGACAATCTTGTAGCTTACGAGAAAGACTGGTGGGATACCTTTGCCCAGCAGTAGGATGAAACAGGCTAAATAAAAATAAAATCAATGGTATTTCAAAAACGCCCCCATCCAACTCAACCAATTTTCGGCGTAAAACTCACTTATTTCTGTAAAAACTCAGATATTTTCTATAGAGTTTTATCAAACGAATTCTCATTTATACAAGTGCTAAGCGCTTAGATAAGCCTCGATATCTCGCCTACGTACAGTCGAACACACACAATTTTTGTTATCGACAGGTTTATTGAAAAATCTGGGTCAGTTTTCCTATTGTGTTATAAATATTAGCTAGCCAATTAACGTGAGTGGTCGAGTAGTTTTTGCGCAGTTCTACTAAAATGATTTATTCGTATATTTAAAAAAAATATAAATTATAGGCTAGCTTTTGACCGCGATCTCGCCTGATGACAAGCGATGATGTAGTCTACGATGGTAGACGCTTGTCTAGAAGAAACCTATTCACTCACAACTTGAAGACCTCTAGGTTGTAGTTATCAGGAAACACAGACTCAGGCAAGGCGTTCCACTTCTTAGCGGTGTGCATAATAGAGGTGGAGCTAGTTGTCCGATGATAGAATGGGGATGGTGGGATCAAATTAAAGAGTTCCTTAGCACACTCTCCGAAATACATCCGATAAAAAACCGAGAGGATTGTAACCTTTCGACGATGCTCAAGGCTGTGGAGCCTTGCATCTGCTAACTCATCATTCCCCGGTATCTGTCCCTGATAGCTCGGGGTAAGTATGGAAAAATTAGCATCGTACCGATTTCGGCGCTCAACCTGCTGAAATTGCCAGGTACAAATTTAGTACATTGTACATTGGGGAAGATGGTACAAATTTAGTACCATTTGCCTTGGTAATAGCTAAAAAGATCTTAACTTTGTGTAATATAGAATATCCACCCATTCTATATTAGTTAGGTTAGTGCTTTCTAGAAAAATAGATTAGTATAATTTAACCATAAAGGTGCTTACCAACTTGCTATAAAATAAACTACACACATTTTATTATATATTTGATATCGTGGTAATAAAGTCGAAATTTTATCTGTTGTCCATAAAATATTGGTCACAGCAATGGGATCGCTCTTGTGCCGGACCCAGATACGGCGAGGTATGAATGCAAACGACTAAATTATTTTGGAATGTGGATTTTTAGTTTATATATCTAAAATATACGTACATGATTTGGGGGAAATCTTTACCCAGCAGTACGGAATAGGTCAAATAAAATTGATGCGTTAGTCGTGCTTCAGATGAGTGTGCATTGAAGCTTAGTCGGCTCGGCTTGGTTTAGCTTAAATAATCTTGAAGAAAAGATAAAATTGTTCGTTTAAGGCCCCCACAAGATGAAAATATGACATAATAAAGATTCCTGGAAAGCCGATTAATATCGGTCGCTGTGGAAATCTATAAAGTAGGAAGGAAATCCTATGGCTGATAATATGATGAGGCTATTGTGTGTACGTATGATTGATTGTCCATTCTCAGCTTTAGAAATGGCTATCTGGTTCCAGTGCATTAACTAACACGTATTTACGTATGATTTACTAGTTGTTTCGTTTGCCAAGTCAAATTTAGTCTAGTGCCAACGCAAAAAGGTCCATTTTAGATTATCAAAGAGATGATGCATGTTATTGCACTTGTTACATCTACTAACAGTCCTGGATTAGCATTTAAGCTATTTAAGCATATAAGTTATTCAAGCATTTACTTATTCAAAAAATGTATAATTAAAATTCAAAAATTCAAAATACAAAAACAATGTTCAAAAATGTATTTAAGTATTCCATCAGTTATCTGGTTACCATTGTACAAGCTCTGCTTAGTTTGGGGCTAGATAGCGCTGTGTGAAATGTCCAGCAATATTTATTTATTATTTATTCTACCTACGATATGTATTAACATTTTTTTTAAATTAATTCTTTGTAGTTCACTTAGGGATAAGTGAAGATTGCTTAAGGCATCAAGTTACTTTAATCCGACACTGTCCACTAGTATCTACTGATTGATCCTACATTAGGACATGGAACATTTTTTTAATTTGGTACTACAATTTGATCATTAAGGAAGAAAGAAGACATATTTGGCATACATAGTAGTGATAATTCATTAATAAACAGAAGTTTATTATAATTTAATGCTTTTTCATAAGTTATTACTACTTTTAATTAAAAAAAAAAAAATACTGAAGGGCGAGATCTCCTAATACAGGTATTTTATACTTAAAAAGAGGTTTCAACCACTAGTACCACTACTTCCTATTACTTATTTATAATACCTATATACTTATGCTTCCATAAAATAATTGATCGAGCGAAGCGAGATCTCCAAATAAACTTGGACAAATCGGCGTTGTATGTATGTATGTATGTATGTTTGTTTGTACGAGGATAACTTTCGAAGCATTTATCCGATCATCGTGAAATTTGGTATATAGGTAGGTAATGATGGCACAATTTTGGTGTGACTCAGTGAGCTAAAAAATTTGGGGGTTGTTCAGATTTTGGGGTTCAAGAGGGGTTAAAAAAATGAAAATGAGACTATTAGGTCAATTGAGACGTCAATGAAAGGTCATTAGTACATTTCGACCCCGTTTTTATTTTTAGTAAAATTTTTGTAGTTTTTGAGTTATTAGCCATAATAAAAACTAAACTTTGACAAAATTCATAGGGTATACCAGTGACCCCACAGTGCTGTAATTTGGTATACGTGAAGCTTAAGTATCACAAATATAGGCAAAAGTCTGAAATCCAGAATAATTGCAATTTGTACCCCAAAAAAGGATAACCAAATAACAGGAACTCCCTTTACCTGTAATTTGAATGAAACTGTAGGTCAAGTTATGTGGTTATTTATTTCGTGGCACTATTTTGATAGTCAAAGATTACGAATTATATTTTTTTTTGTTTTTATGGTAGACTCGCGAGATCTCAGTTCGGGGCGAACCACTAGTTAAATTAGTTTTAAAATTATTTTGTGTGATATTTTTCAGAATATGTTTAAAATTAGTTTTAGTTAATGGTAAAATTTTCTTATGCCCGGGGTCACGAATCAAAAATGATAATTTATCTGAATAGTCTTCACGATACAGGCTTGCCTAGTGTGAAGGCCGCTCCATAATTGTGATTGTAGGTAATGCCTTCTGCCTCAAACTTGGTTTAATCATGTTTATTGCTATTATACCCGGCAACTTAGGTTAATTACAAAAATCGTCTTCATGTTAATCTTATTGATAAGTTTTTGGCTGAAAATAAATATTTTTTGTATTTTTTTTCGGTTAAGCTATTGTAAACAAAAGTTAATGAAATAAAAATATTTGCACTTACACGGAATATGATACAGGAAACAAAATGTCCTAAACGTCCAAAAGCTAATATAAGTCCCCGAAGAAACCGTTTGGTTATACTGAATTTGAAATTGAATATTTTAAAGGAAAATTGTGCTTCATCATCTCCCCGTATTATATTTCTAGTTATGACTAGTTTATAGGAATATATATTTATGTTCATAACTACCTTCCACATAATTATTACCCATTAGCACAGATACGCAATACCAGAGATTACTTAAGACTTATCAGAACAGATTAGACGATTATCATGCCGTAAGAGAACCCAGTTTTACAACTATAAGCACATAAACCTCAAAATAACATTTCTGTAGTTCTGTATACTTAAATCCACTCCATTACCCACAGATTTACAATGTCACAGTCTATAGAACGTGTGTCTCCTTCAAGAATGTTTTCATACGCTTGAGGACACTATTTAATTAGGGTACTTTAGTTCAAGACCTTGCATTGTCGTAGACGAAAATGCTCTAGGATTTAGTACTTTACAGATAGGTGCGCGAAATCAAGGCTCGCTGGTTGGAAACCAATCTAATACAATGATATTATAAAGCCGAAAGTAATTCTGTTTCTCCGTCAGTTTGTTACGTTTTCACGATTTCGATAAATTTATGACCTGGACTAAGACATTTTCTACTTTTTATTGATAAACTATGCGTGTGAAACCACGTGCTGAAGCTTTTAAAAATATAAAACGATATTTAAGAAACTTAAATAAATTAAATGCAAAATCTTTTATTAAATAAGAATCAAAGTCCTGACTGACTGACAGACAACGCACAGCCTAAGCCGCTGGTCGTAGAAACTTGTAATTTAAAGGGTATGTTTGCCTTGATGCGTAAGAGTGTACTGAGAAAGGATTTTTTGAAATACATCCCATAAGGGGTAAAAGAGGGTTTTACGTTTGTATGAAGAACCGTGGTTCCTGGATTTATAAACTTGAAACTTGGCAAATATATTTTTAACAAAAATAACAGAAATGCTATGTTTTTGTTTATCAAAAATTATCCCCTGGGTGGGTGAAGAAGGGTGTTGAACTTTGTATGGTAAAACGTTATTCCTGAGATTAATGAACGTAAAACTTTGTATAAATACTTATCAAGGTACATAATGAAACATGGCATAGTTACTTGTTACAAAATCACCATCTCGGGTTGAAAAGGGATGATATAGTTTGTTCTAAAACAATGTTAATTACACTTACGAGCGTATAACTTTGCATAAATGCTTTTTATAGGTAAGTAACGATATATTTTATCATGGTAAGACCACCAAGGTCTGACGATAGAGCCAGGAGGGAATCTACAGAACTCATTAATGGATAACAGTAGACGTATCGTGTTTGGGTTCTATTAATTTGTTTTTGCGAGACGTTTCACGATACAATTGACTACCAGCGTCTGAAGATGGGGAAATCGACCGTTCTTAATAAACAATATTATCATCAATATATTAAATAATCGTTACGGGTTCTGACAGACTGACTGAAAATCAACGCACAGCGTAAACCGCTGATCCTAGAAACTTAAATATGGAGTAGTAGTAGTGTAACGCGTACGAAGTCGCGGGCAACAGCTATAGAATAACGCTTGTACACCAAGAATACTCAAAAAACTAGTTTCTGGTAAATATAGTACAATGATTAGTAAGTTACTTAGAACTCATCATAGAATATATACATATAGGGTTCGATTCCCGCCGCGGATCAAATGTTTGCATGATCTACAGATATTTGTTCCGGGTCTGGTTGTTTCTCTATATATTATAAGTATGTATTTACAAAAAAAATGTATATAAGTATTCTATCAGTTATCTGGTTCCTATAGTACAAGCTCAGCTTAGTTTAGGGCTAGATAGCGCTGTGTGAAATGTCCAGCAATATTTATTTATTTTATTTATTTATAGAAGACTTTGAAGAGAACTAATAAAACGGTACTAATGCAAAAATGGTACCAAAATAATTAATGTAAAGGATTTCAATATCCAGCGATATTCGTGTGCATTCTTTGTGATTCTAGACAGAATATCACAATTATTGTTGTCTGGCGTATTTCATGTGACACTGGCAGTATTTGCTAAAGTATGTGTCTGGAAGTCTAAGGAATTCACTTTGTGTCTGTACCTAATCGTATTTTATTTCAAATTCACTGTTAATATTGGATTATATTATAATTACTACACTTTCTCACCTATGTTACATATGTGTTTTACTTATTAGTTTAGTTGATCGAGCGAAGCAAGATCTCCAAACCAACTTGGGCAAATCGGCGTTGTATGTATGTATGTTTGTTTGTCCGAGGATAACTTTCGTAACGTTTATCCGATCATCATGAAATTTGATATAGGTAGGTAGTGATGGCAGAATTTTGGTGTGACTCAATGAGCTAAAAATATTCGGGGGTTGTTGAGATATTGGGGTTCAAGAGGGGTAAAATAAATGAAAATGAGACTATTAGGTCAAGTGGGAGACCAAATCAAAGGTATTTAATAGTACATTTGTACCCCGTTTTTGTTTTTAGTTAATTTTTTGTGGTTTTTGAGTTATTAGCCACAATAAAAACAAAACTTTGGCAAAATTCACAGGGTACACCAGTGACCTTACAATGCTGAAATTTGGTATTCGTGTAGCTTTAGTGACACAAATATAGGCAAAAGTCTGAAATCCAGAATAACTGTCATTTGTACCCCAAAAAAATATACCCAATTAACAAGAACCCCCGTTACATGTAATTTGAATGAAACTGTAGGTCAAGTGGATTGGTTATGCATTTCGTGGCACCAATTTATCAGTCAAAGATTAAAGCCGGCATGCACAAAGATCACAAAACGTATTTAGCGACTAAACATGTTTAAATTTGAAGTATTTGCATCATTTGACAACTCCTTAAATCATATTTAGCCACTAACTGCGTTTAGGCATCGTTGTGCAAGTCACCCTAAGAATAATATTTATTTTGGGAGATCCGCGAGATCTCAGTTCGGGGCGAACCACTAGTTATATATATGTAAAAATTCAATTATCTTTTAACCGTCGCTGGCGAATGTTGTATACCTGTAATTGGTTCACGTATCAGAAATGTTTTTATGACTGTCCTCATAAAACTGCTAATTAGCTATAAACTGATGAAATATGTGTACTGTTAATGTATCTTTAAATAAACAAACAAGGAATGTTATAATCTAGATTTTTACACAAGGACACAAGTAGTTAATACATTATTTCAGAACGACCTATATTAATACATATACTAATTCTGAAACCAAAAATATTAACAAAATATATGTTTCATTCCTTACCTCTACAATCTACTATAATGATGAGTATGTAGATAGTGAATCTAAGAAGATTGTAGTAGAGGTAAGGTATCAACGCGGTCTACCCACATACTCGTACAATCAAGTAGGTACATTTTTGATCTAGCGAAGCGAGATTTCCAAATCAACTTGGGCAAATCGGCGTTGTATGTATATATGTTGGTTTGTCCGAGGATAACTTTCGAAACGTTGATCCGATCATCGTGAAATTTGATATACAAGATGTTTGGATACTGACGATATTCAAGTGACGGTTTGCAAAACATAAAAAAAATCTTTTCGTAAAAAAGCTACTACTTGTATGTATTATCAAATTTTAAAGAAAATCGACTAAGTTTAGCTGATTGATTCGAGATAAAACTTACTGCCTATTCTTGCAAAGGCCGATTTGATATCTTTTACGGAAATGGCTGCGGGTTTGGGTTAAAAAGGGACAACAAAGAGATATCTCGAGACGTCAGCAATACAGTATATGTAGTTAGATGGCAAGCATTATGCAATAGCATAATATAAGTTTAATAAAGTGTTTGTTACATGCCAAAATAAATTTCATATTTCTATGGTAAACATTTCACAAAGTTATTTATTATGCTCATCAAAATACCCCTTTCATTTTTGTGCGTATATTATCAAACACCTTATATAGGTAGGTAGTGTTGGCACACTCCTGGTGTGACTAAATGAGCTAAAAATATTCGGGGGGTTATTGAGATATTAGGGTTCAAGAGGGGTAAAAAATCTAAATGAGAGTAAGTATTAACTCAAATGGGACGTCTAATGAAAGGTTAGTGATTCGTACATTTTGATTCCGTTTTTAGTTTATTTTTTGCAGTTTTTGAGTTATTAGCCCTAATAAAAACTGAACTTTGACGAAATTCACAGGGTACACCAGTGACCCCACAGTGCTGAAATTTGGTTTTCGTGTAGCTTTAGTGACACAAATTAAAATTCATTTATTTAGAACCAGTAGTACAAACAGATTACATACTGATAGCACGATAAAACTGCAAAAATTATAAAAATTGTGGAGCAGCTTCAACACCCACCTCCTCAGACAACAAAGCAAGATACATCGTTCCGTCTAAACAATAAGAATAATTTAAGCTTAAAACTAAGTAAACATTAAACTTAGTCAAAGATTATTTTTTTTTGTTATATGGGAGACTCGCGAGATTTCAGTTCGGGGCGAACCATTAGTTACATCAATAATGTTACCGAAAATAAATTTTTCATTGTTGTGGATTGAATAGGCGTTCGTTTGTCAAATTATTGTAAGGGCGGAGAGGCATGGTAACACCCCCCCCCCCCCCCCCCCCGAATCGATATAAAATGACTTTGTTTTAAATGTAGTTTTATGATGATGGTTTTCATCTCAGATTGAACATTTCGTCGTCTTGGTTTATTCTATAAGTTTTTACCAAAATATGCGTAATCCTATGAATTTATATTACTATGTTATGTTATATTTTGACGACCTCCGTGGCGCAGTGGGCGAATAGCCGGCTGAGACGCAGAAGGTAGCGGGTTCGATTCCCGCCGTGGAACAAATGTTTGTATGATCTACAGATATTTGTTCCGGGTCTGGATGTTTTTCTATATATTATAAGTATGTATTTACAAAAAAAAGTATGTAAGTATATCCTAAGTATATCAGTTATCTAGTTCCCATAGTACAAGCTCTGCTTAGTTTGGGGCAGCGCTGTGTGAAATGTCGAGCAATATTTATTTACTTATGTCAATTACTTGTAAGTTTTTTTCTGATTCTAACTATTACAGTAAGTGTGTAGAGATCCAGTAACAACCATACAAACCAAACTAACGTTTTGTTTTTCAAAATGTTAGCGGACATCTGGTCGGCACAGGCTCCGGAGACCAGCGCCATGTTACCAATCTAAGACACAGGAAAATGTTGAGTTGGAACAATTTTGTGGCGGCTACCAAGTTATCTCAGTTTTTTACAAGATTTATTTTAAATAAATAATGGTGGACATTTCACACAGCACCATCTAGCTCCAAACTAAGCAAAGCTTGTACTATGGGAATCAGATAACTGATAGAATACTTATATATTTTTTTTGTAACTACATACTTATGTAGAGAAATAACTAAACCTGGAACAAATATCTGAAGATCATGCAAACGTTTAGTCCGGAAATCGAACCCGCTACCTCCTGCGTCTCAGGTGGCTATTCGCCCACTGCGCCACGGAGGTGGTCAAATGGTCGGCAAAGGTCATTTTGGTGAATGGGCGCAAGACCTTCACGACCTTATCGCTCCTTCCCCCTTCCACCACCGGACAAGCAGACGTACCGAGAAGTACCACCCACATTTGGTCGGCATACAACTTTGCCGTACCAAACGATTTGCTTCAACTTTTCTTGTTGGCATGTAACGGGCCGGACCGGAATGGTTCCTCCACAGTAACAAATTCAGAAATAAACATTCGTTTTCGTAATATTATAAAATATTAATATTTATGAATAGCACATACTTATTCATTCAGTCATTACGTATTTAAATCAATCTGGGATTTATAAAAAGCTGCAATATATTATAACGCCTAGGGCCATCTCTTGGATTACTCATCTTTTGTATGCGGTGTCTGATCTAGATAAATTGTAAATTGACATACTATCACGACGCTAGATGACAGTAGCTGTTGGATGAAGTGACGTGGAGATTGTACAAAATGATTTATCATCTATGGGAAGAGTTGCGCTACTCGCCGGAAGGGGGTCGACTGACTAGTAATTTGTCAATGGGCAGAGTTCCACTGCTCACCGGTAGGGGATCGACAGACTATCAAGTTCTCTATGAAATAGGTTTCAATACACAGCATTATGGGTATGCAAGTAGAAGGCGAAGCTGGATAGAACGGAATATTGTCTATGCTATCATAAATTCGGGGGTGAATTAATATGAAACTTCGTGATATTACAAAATAATAATATTATTAATAGAAAATAATTGATCGTGCAGTTTTCTATAAATTACGTGAAGCCATTTGTTTACTGTTGAATAAATTTAGTATTTGTATAAAATAATTTATCATCTGTGAAGAGAGTTTTCACTACTCGCCGCTAGAGGTTGGAGACGGCGGTTCGAGGGCTGAAGTACGGGGGGAAGGGACTGAAGGCCTTAAATACGACGGAGCGGCTGCGCTCGATCTCTTTTTTGTCTCGTGATCGTCTCGGGACGTTTTACCGCGGGGCTCTTTTCTCGTGCTCTGGTTCCTCGTGAACTTCTCGGGACGTTTTACCGCGGGGGCTCTTTTCTCGTGAATCTCTCAGAGCTTTTTTTTCTCGTGAATCTCTCGGAGCTCTTTTTTCTCGTGAATCTCTCGGAGCTCTCTTTTGTCTCGTGATCTTCTCGGCTCTAGTTCTCTCGTGACCTTCTCGGGGCGCTTTCTCGGGCTCTTCTCGGGAGTGGTGATATCTCGGTATCTTTTCGTTGGGGACATTGCTCGTGGGCTCTTGGGTCGCGCTCTTTGCTCGTGGGCTTTTGCCTCGTGGTCTTTCCCTCGTGGTTCTTCTCCCGCTAGCAGCCTGCGGAGACACCCAGAGAATACCAAGGTACGTGCTTGTTAATTTTTACTTACTGCCATTTTAATTATTGTTCTTGTGTTAATGTTTGGTAACCGGATTCGTGCAGGAATGTATTGAATTGGATCCAAACAGAGTAATTTATTTGTGTGAATTTAAATGTAATTGTTGTATATCCGAGTTATTTACATTGAGGGTTAAATGGGGTAAATTTTGGATGGAAAATGTTAGAAGCCTAGATTTATTTTATTTTGAGGGTAGGAATTTTTACTTACTGCCATTGGCAATTATTGTTCTTGTGTTAATGTTTGGTAATCAGATTCGTGCAGGAATGTATTGAAGTGGATCCAAACAGAGTAAATTATTTGTGTGAATTTAAATGTAATTATTGGATATCCGTGTTATTTACATTGAGGGTTAAATGGGGTGAATTTTGGATGGAAAATCTTAGGAGCCGAGATTTATTTTATTTTGAGGGTAGGAAAAATTTGTGACGGTTAAAATGATTGTTCCTGAAATACAGAATGTGGAATTTGGATTCCATATATTGGTTCGGGAATAATTGTTTTGAATTGCGGGGTGCCTATTTAATAAGATAGTTAACGTTGGGGATTGACATCTTACCGTGGCATTTTCTTTTAGTTTAACAATGTAGTCGGTAGGAACCTTGTTAACCGGTAGGGTAGGAAACGCATCAGGGACGGTGGATTCTATAATAGTCTAATAAACAAATTAATTTGGATCATATGATGGGATGGGAGGCGTTAGGAAATACTTTCCATTACGTTCTATTTATTCTAAAGATGTACGGACAGATTGGCATCAGTATTGCATTTTAAGAAATGATTGGCTCAGGATTATATTACACTAAATACAAAATAACCTTTCACGTTTGATGTTTGTATTGGCAGCGATTTGTTTAACTACTTTTATATTCTATTTCTATTTCTATGGTCATAAAAGAACGGTGGATTCATTGGAAAACATAGCTTATGTTATAACAAAGACACAGGAATGTGTAACCTATTGACGGTATAATATTTCTTAGATTGAGTTATCTAGTAAAGGAAAAAATGTGGGTAGGAAGATTGGATTCCTAAGTTTGATACGAGTATCTGTTGTTATTCTACGTTGGAAAAGGAAATATTTTAATATAGCATACGGTATAAAAATATATCAGTATGTAGAACAAAATTCATGTAATAAACTAAACTTAAATGAGAGGGCAATTGTGCTTTTAAGGACGGTGGTTTCAAAAAATACACTTTGTAAGATTGAATACAATGTTGAAATTATAAGATGGGCTTGTGAAGTTTGACAATGAAATGAGCTCGGATTCAAGGAAGTAAATAATCTAAGTAAGTTGATCTGATGTTGATAGAATCTTTGAAGGCTAAAGCGCTGGGCTTAATTAGAAACAGATGCGAGAAAAAAGGTCTGTTTTCTATTCTACGGAGCCAAGGAAATGAAATTCCGTTAAGATTCTTCAGCATTGTTAACTGAAAAGGTACTAGAAACATGAATTGAAGTAATATTCATGGTCAAACTACAGTAAACTAAAGACTTCGATAGCTAATTAAAGCACTTATCTATTTCATGCAAACTAGCCGTTCGGAAAAGTACTAAATACGTCTAGCTTCATTATGGGGTTTTGCTAAGTTCTACATTTTAGTGCATTCTGGTAGTGAATTTAAGAACGGGTTAATTGATAGGTTGCCTAGGTATGTTTAGGCTGAGTGTTTTGGCAGATAGATAGTAGGGGGCGGCTATTTTTAGGATCGGAATCGGAAAGGGTAGGGTTCTAGAATAGGCTAAGAAGAACCTAAATCGAATGGGTTTAGTTCTAAAAATAAGAACTTTACTGATTCGCAAGATAACCAAAAAAGAATCTACACTTTGCAAAAGATTATGACCTCTAATTCCCTTAATAACGAGTAGGAACAACAGACTACCCACATACAATTTTTATGTTGTCTCAAATATAAGGTTAAGTATACCTAATAATACTTTTAAATTGTGGAAGAGGGATGTCCAGTCTGGTAGTCGAATCTCATTGTCTTCACAGCGGTGGTGGGGCTGTAGACCTAAGATATTTAAACAAGTGTCTTAGCCACAATTATTAATGTCGATAATCAGTTTGTAGGTAGATCAATACGTTCCCAGTGGGTAGGCTATATAACTTTAGCACCAAGCTTACAATAGGTAGATCACAATTGTCACTAACTAGAGTTCTATGGGTATGTCAATGTGTTTAGATAGGTTTAATTCTCTCATAAAGTAGGTAGCATGATCTTTGGTACTAGACTCAAATTCCTTAAAAGAAACTGAGTTATTACGGATACCGCGACGCAAGGGTTCCTACCGCAATACTAGATAAATCACGAGGCCAAAATTATTAATCACAATACACTCTTATAGCAGATGTTAATAGGGTTGAATAATTTATAAAGTAGGTAGGTCATGACTGAATTGTAGATAGGTAATTTGGATTGTTGTTCTGGGTTAACGTGTGTAAATTCTTTGGGGGATGGGGGGGGTCGTGATGATTATATATAGGGGGGTTTCTTCAGGGGGGGGGGGTTACAATATGGTAATGCCGTGACCACGATTTGAATCTGTGTTATTTCAGTTCTGAATTTCAGTAGTTATGGGTAATGTTTATGTTTATTATTAAAGATCATAATGGAAAATAGGGGCGAAGTTAATGTATTTTTCAGAAGGGTTATTGTGATTAAATGTAATAATAATTTATGTGGCGAATCTCATTCGCACAATTTGTTGCCGTAGAAAATGGATGAGGATTTGAGTCGGGGTACTAAATTCAATGCTAGAATATTAGACTGGGATATTGCGGGTAGATACAAAAATGCAGTCTCTTAGAAACAGAAGCTACCTAGGTTGAATGTACCTTCAACCTGTTTAAACGATAGATATGTGGGTTTTAGCAAAATATCATCATTATACCAGTTTAGAACGTGCGTTATCGGACAGTGGAACGTAACATCATCATTATTATTATATTCGGCATGGGACGTCCATTGGAGGGCATAGTAAATAGTTAGCATCATCATTATACTACTATGAGACGTATATCATAGGGCGTAGGAATGTTTTACCAAAGTTTCGAACACCGCCGAAAAGTTGCAAGCCTATCGATGTTTTACAGAATACATTTTGGGGAATGTGCCCATTATTATACTGGTATAGGACGTCCATTGTTGGACATAGGAAATTACTATCGATAACATCATTTTATGAGCTATAGAACTTCCGTTAATATAAATAGAAAAGTATCATCATTATCACCATTACTATCTGTTGGACGTCTATTGTTGAACATAGTTGAAATTTAAAATTAGATTCTAATTTATTTAGTTTAAAACTTTGTGCATAATGTTTTCAAATTAATATCGGCGTAAAATAAATCGAATAAAAATAAAATAATAACAAAACGCGTATTAAAATTAAAGTAAATTGGTTTTAAATAGTTGTCAATGAAATATAAATAAAATATTTTAAATGCAGGGGAAAAAATTAATTGTACATAATTCTAGTAACTTAAAAAAAAAAATAATAATAATTAAACTTAAATAAATTAAAAATAATTTTAAAATATTTTTATATATTATGTTAAATACGGGAAAAAATCTTTTGATGAATTGTTTTAGTAAATAATAAAAAAAAAATAATTAAAATAAAATAATCAGAGAATATGTATTTTAAATATGGGCATAAAATTCTTTTGATGGATTCTTTTAAATTGAATAAAATTAAATTAAAATTAAATTAAAATTAAATTAAAATTAAATTAAAATTAAATTAAAATTAAATTAAAATTAAATTAAAATCAAATTAAAATCAAATTAAAATTAAAATTAAAATTAAATTAAATTAAATTAAAATTAAATTAAAATTAAATTAAAATTAAATTAAAATTAAATTAAAATTAAATTAAAATTAAATTAAAATTAAATTAAAATTAAATTAAAATTAAATTAAAATTAAATTAAAATTAAATTAAAATTAAATTAAAATTAAATTAAATTAAAATTAAATTCAAATTAAATTCAAATTAAATTTAAAATAAAATAAAAATTTAACTTAAAAAAAATTGAAATTTAATTAAAAAAAAAATTGAAATAAATTGAAATAAAATAAATAAAATTAATGTTATGTCAAATAAAAATAAATAGAAATAAAAAAATTAATATGTAGTATAAAAATAAAATAGAATAAAATAAAATAAAAATAAAAAAATGATGTCTTGTTAATTGTTTTAGTAATTAAAAAAATATATACTTAATTATAAATAAAAATAAAATAAAATAATTTTAAAATCTTTCAATGAATGAATGACTAGTTATTTAAAAAATATTATATATAAAATAAAAATAAAATCATTTAAAATTATTTTTAATACGGAAAAAAAATATCTTTTAATGAACTATAAATTTTTCTATCTATAAAAAAAATGGAAATAGAATAAAAATAAAATAAATTCATAAAAAAAATCGTTAATTGTTCTAGCAAATAAAAAAAAAGGTACATGATACCGGAAACAGAAAAACCACCTTTGCAATTAGATGTAATGAATTCATTTCACGGGGCGAACTATATTAGTGTAATAGATAAGAATAATGCCTATTTTCAAATACCTATTTCAGAGGCTAGTAAGAAATATACGGGGTTCTCATTTAATGGTAAATCTTATGTGTACAATATACTGCCACAAGGATAAAAAAACATCAGTGGGAAGTTTTAGTACAACAATGGATGTGATATTGGGGCACTAGGTTAGAGAATTCTGTGTAAATTACTTAGATGACCTAGCTATAATAAGTACCCGTTCTCTAGAGCAACATATCAAACAATTTGATATAGTTTTGAGAAAATTACAAATGGCAGGAGTGACTTGTAACATGAAAAAGTATGAATTCTTTTGTAAATAGGTCAAAATGTTAGAATATATAATTTCAACACAGGGATTACGAACGGATCCAGATAAGGTAAAAACAATACAGGAATTTCCCGTTCCGAAAAAAGTAAAACATGTAAGAGCATTTCTGAGGTTGTGTAACTTCTATAGAAGATTTATACCTGAATACAGTGTTCATACACTGATATTTGTATGATATTTTAAAGAAAAGTACGGGATGGCTATGGGGCGATAGAGAACAAAAAGCATTTGACAGGATTAAAAATTGTTCTTATGAATACAGTTCTAATACAGTTCTTAATACAGTGACATCATCCAAACTTCAGTAGTCCTTACTTACAGACAGACAGTTCAGGGGTTGTAATTGCGGGAGTATTGTATTCAAGAATTCTACCTAACAGATACCAAAAAGATGTATAGAGCGTTGTGGTGTAGGAGTCATTTAGGTTTGGCTAAATTGGTTAAAATTAGATATTTGGGAAAACTTAAGTAGAATTTATAAAAAAAAATTGTATATTTATAATTAACTAATTAACTTTGATGACAATAAATACATTATTATGTTGCCGGGATTTATAGAATTTGATGAACAAAATTATACATATAATCGAGAATTCAAGTAAGATATTGGTCCACATTGGAAATTTCTTTGTTAAGAATCCATTATCTTGAAGTCACAAATTTGATGGGAGTGTTGATTTGTATGACATAATGAAAAGTCACGGAAGTTGAGACTTATGGAAATGTCAGACTGTAGATAATATTAATAAGTGTGAGTGGAAAAAAGAGGATAATGAACGTATAGAAATTAAAATTCGAATCAGAATGGAGGGTCATGCTTATTCAACATTTACCGGAATTTGGGACGGTTTGTTTAATTTTTATTTCATACATGCACCACAAACAGATTTTATGAAGGAAAAGTTTGGTGTTAGGTTAGAGATCTTATCAGATATTAGAAATAATGATATCTGTGATCTAAACTGCAGCTGAGGCTGACTTCATGAAATCTCACACAACACATATTAGGCTCGAACTAAGCACACTATACACGCTCCGGATTGAAGGTGGATTACTGTTCCGTATTGGTACTAGACGGGGTGTACTGGAAATAGGTAGCTATGCAAATTGCTGTGGGTGAGGTCTATGTTGCGCGGGGTATTGTTGGGTATCCATGGGAAAATCGAGAGAATGATTATTCCTTTGCAGCCCCTACAGTATACTAATAGGGTTGATCTTGCCTCACAACCAAGGTTCCCTGACACAATATATACCAGTTAGCTGGTGAGGAGGATAGTTGGTTATGTTTTGGTACATTGTAAAGTTTAGACACTGAACGGAGGGGTGATTAATTTTTAATCAGGTTTAAACACACACTACACATTATATGTATGGAAGCAAAATCCAACAAATTAAAGATATTGGAAAAAAAAAAACCCAAAGTAATATAAACAAAAATTAGTAAAACAGGAAGTTTGTAATTGGACTAGTATTGTTGAAATGTTTCCTCTTTAATGAATTTATTTGAGAAATAGATTATGATTGAAAGTTTTATTATTTTACAAGGAATGAGAAAAATTTTCCTTCGGTTTAGTATAAATAACACCTATGTAAAATTTTTGGGGCGACTGTAACGGGCCGGACCGGAATGGTTCCTCCACAGTAACAAATTCAGAAATAAACATTCGTTTTCGTAATATTATAAAATATTAATATTTATGAATAGCACATACTTATTCATTCAGTCATTACGTATTTAAATCAATCTGGGATTTATAAAAAGCTGCAATATATTATAACGCCTAGGGCCATCTCTTGGATTACTCATCTTTTGTATGCGGTGTCTGATCTAGATAAATTGTAAATTGACATACTATCACGACGCTAGATGACAGTAGCTGTTGGATGAAGTGACGTGGAGATTGTACAAAATGATTTATCATCTATGGGAAGAGTTGCGCTACTCGCCGGAAGGGGGTCGACTGACTAGTAATTTGTCAATGGGCAGAGTTCCACTGCTCACCGGTAGGGGATCGACAGACTATCAAGTTCTCTATGAAATAGGTTTCAATACACAGCATTATGGGTATGCAAGTAGAAGGCGAAGCTGGATAGAACGGAATATTGTCTATGCTATCATAAATTCGGGGGTGAATTAATATGAAACTTCGTGATATTACAAAATAATAATATTATTAATAGAAAATAATTGATCGTGCAGTTTTCTATAAATTACGTGAAGCCATTTGTTTACTGTTGAATAAATTTAGTATTTGTATAAAATAATTTATCATCTGTGAAGAGAGTTTTCACTACTCGCCGCTAGAGGTTGGAGACGGCGGTTCGAGGGCTGAAGTACGGGGGGAAGGGACTGAAGGCCTTAAATACGACGGAGCGGCTGCGCTCGATCTCTTTTTTGTCTCGTGATCGTCTCGGGACGTTTTACCGCGGGGCTCTTTTCTCGTGCTCTGGTTCCTCGTGAACTTCTCGGGACGTTTTACCGCGGGGGCTCTTTTCTCGTGAATCTCTCAGAGCTTTTTTTTCTCGTGAATCTCTCGGAGCTCTTTTTTCTCGTGAATCTCTCGGAGCTCTCTTTTGTCTCGTGATCTTCTCGGCTCTAGTTCTCTCGTGACCTTCTCGGGGCGCTTTCTCGGGCTCTTCTCGGGAGTGGTGATATCTCGGTATCTTTTCGTTGGGGACATTGCTCGTGGGCTCTTGGGTCGCGCTCTTTGCTCGTGGGCTTTTGCCTCGTGGTCTTTCCCTCGTGGTTCTTCTCCCGCTAGCAGCCTGCGGAGACACCCAGAGAATACCAAGGTACGTGCTTGTTAATTTTTACTTACTGCCATTTTAATTATTGTTCTTGTGTTAATGTTTGGTAACCGGATTCGTGCAGGAATGTATTGAATTGGATCCAAACAGAGTAATTTATTTGTGTGAATTTAAATGTAATTGTTGTATATCCGAGTTATTTACATTGAGGGTTAAATGGGGTAAATTTTGGATGGAAAATGTTAGAAGCCTAGATTTATTTTATTTTGAGGGTAGGAATTTTTACTTACTGCCATTGGCAATTATTGTTCTTGTGTTAATGTTTGGTAATCAGATTCGTGCAGGAATGTATTGAAGTGGATCCAAATAGAGTAAATTATTTGTGTGAATTTAAATGTAATTATTGGATATCCGTGTTATTTACATTGAGGGTTAAATGGGGTGAATTTTGGATGGAAAATCTTAGGAGCCGAGATTTATTTTATTTTGAGGGTAGGAAAAATTTGTGACGGTTAAAATGATTGTTCCTGAAATACAGAATGTGGAATTTGGATTCCATATATTGGTTCGGGAATAATTGTTTTGAATTGCGGGGTGCCTATTTAATAAGATAGTTAACGTTGGGGATTGACATCTTACCGTGGCATTTTCTTTTAGTTTAACAATGTAGTCGGTAGGAACCTTGTTAACCGGTAGGGTAGGAAACGCATCAGGGACGGTGGATTCTATAATAGTCTAATAAACAAATTAATTTGGATCATATGATGGGATGGGAGGCGTTAGGAAATACTTTCCATTACGTTCTATTTATTCTAAAGATGTACGGACAGATTGGCATCAGTATTGCATTTTAAGAAATGATTGGCTCAGGATTATATTACACTAAATACAAAATAACCTTTCACGTTTGATGTTTGTATTGGCAGCGATTTGTTTAACTACTTTTATATTCTATTTCTATTTCTATGGTCATAAAAGAACGGTGGATTCATTGGAAAACATAGCTTATGTTATAACAAAGACACAGGAATGTGTAACCTATTGACGGTATAATATTTCTTAGATTGAGTTATCTAGTAAAGGAAAAAATGTGGGTAGGAAGATTGGATTCCTAAGTTTGATACGAGTATCTGTTGTTATTCTACGTTGGAAAAGGAAATATTTTAATATAGCATACGGTATAAAAATATATCAGTATGTAGAACAAAATTCATGTAATAAACTAAACTTAAATGAGAGGGCAATTGTGCTTTTAAGGACGGTGGTTTCAAAAAATACACTTTGTAAGATTGAATACAATGTTGAAATTATAAGATGGGCTTGTGAAGTTTGACAATGAAATGAGCTCGGATTCAAGGAAGTAAATAATCTAAGTAAGTTGATCTGATGTTGATAGAATCTTTGAAGGCTAAAGCGCTGGGCTTAATTAGAAACAGATGCGAGAAAAAAGGTCTGTTTTCTATTCTACGGAGCCAAGGAAATGAAATTCCGTTAAGATTCTTCAGCATTGTTAACTGAAAAGGTACTAGAAACATGAATTGAAGTAATATTCATGGTCAAACTACAGTAAACTAAAGACTTCGATAGCTAATTAAAGCACTTATCTATTTCATGCAAACTAGCCGTTCGGAAAAGTACTAAATACGTCTAGCTTCATTATGGGGTTTTGCTAAGTTCTACATTTTAGTGCATTCTGGTAGTGAATTTAAGAACGGGTTAATTGATAGGTTGCCTAGGTATGTTTAGGCTGAGTGTTTTGGCAGATAGATAGTAGGGGGCGGCTATTTTTAGGATCGGAATCGGAAAGGGTAGGGTTCTAGAATAGGCTAAGAAGAACCTAAATCGAATGGGTTTAGTTCTAAAAATAAGAACTTTACTGATTCGCAAGATAACCAAAAAAGAATCTACACTTTGCAAAAGATTATGACCTCTAATTCCCTTAATAACGAGTAGGAACAACAGACTACCCACATACAATTTTTATGTTGTCTCAAATATAAGGTTAAGTATACCTAATAATACTTTTAAATTGTGGAAGAGGGATGTCCAGTCTGGTAGTCGAATCTCATTGTCTTCACAGCGGTGGTGGGGCTGTAGACCTAAGATATTTAAACAAGTGTCTTAGCCACAATTATTAATGTCGATAATCAGTTTGTAGGTAGATCAATACGTTCCCAGTGGGTAGGCTATATAACTTTAGCACCAAGCTTACAATAGGTAGATCACAATTGTCACTAACTAGAGTTCTATGGGTATGTCAATGTGTTTAGATAGGTTTAATTCTCTCATAAAGTAGGTAGCATGATCTTTGGTACTAGACTCAAATTCCTTAAAAGAAACTGAGTTATTACGGATACCGCGACGCAAGGGTTCCTACCGCAATACTAGATAAATCACGAGGCCAAAATTATTAATCACAATACACTCTTATAGCAGATGTTAATAGGGTTGAATAATTTATAAAGTAGGTAGGTCATGACTGAATTGTAGATAGGTAATTTGGATTGTTGTTCTGGGTTAACGTGTGTAAATTCTTTGGGGGATGGGGGGGGTCGTGATGATTTAAATAGGGGGGGTTTCTTCAGGGGGGGGGTTACAGGCACAAGTAAGGAGTGGAACTCACTTCCGGCGTATTTTTTTCCGGACCAGTATAATCTCGGAGTCTTCAGGTCCAGAGTATGTTTAAATAATAATATATGTTATTTTTAAGCAAGCGTGCTCCATCTTCGATCAGACCATCACTTACCATCAGATGTGGTTAAGAGTAGTAGAGCTCCTTGTGAAAGGGTTCGCTCGGGAAAGTACTACCACCTTATCTATTTCTGCCGCCAAGCAGCATTGCTGTGTTTCGGTTTGAATTGTATGGTTTCCGGTGAAATTACAGGCACATGAGGCTTTACACCTGTATGCCTCAAGTTGATAGACGCAGTAGCACGGCCAGTATGTGGAAAGACAACGGTCACATGTTGCTGTGTGCCATTGGTACAGATTGCATGAGATCGGTTGCTCCGGAAATCTCTAGTGAGTTCGAGGACATCATATCTCTGATATGATGATGATGAGGAACAGGCAACTAAAACAAAGTAGTTATATCCTCATAGTAATCTTCTATTTCGTAACAAACATATTTTTCTCAAACACCATGCCATCGGGCACATATTTTGGCCAGAGCTTATCCCAGCTTATCAACAAGGCGAGAGCAATCACGCAGGCGGAGATTTATCATCGTTCATTTTCATTTTCTTGTTCTTGAAAAAATACCGTGAAAATGAGTTGTCGTAATCTTTTTCATGTTTTTTTTCTTACTTGTTTTTCTCTGTCATTTTGCAAATGGTTGTAGAAAATTTATACAATTAATTATACCTGACCCGGCAAACTTCATACCCCCTTGAGATGCATATGACGATAGAATTGTCAATCGGCCATCATTAGCTGCATCTATGTATGAGAAAATAATTTTTCGTCATAATTTTGTTTGCGTGAATTTTTCAAGTATTTTATTATTCTGCTATTCGAGGCGGAGACAAATCCAACAAATCAAAGATCATCAAAATCGGTCCAACCGTTCTTGAGTTTTATATGGTGTAACTTACCCGACTTTGTTTTTTATATGTAGATTATATTGTATGTATTTATTCGACAAAAAGTTACTAACAGTATTACGTAAATCATTAAAAGCCATAGAGGTTACCTAATTTACCTAGTTTAGTGTTAGACTCAGGCAAGTCTTATTAGTAGCGAGGAACAAACGATTCTTAATCATCTTAAATACCTAATTGAATAAAAAAAATATTGTGAGATTATAAAAACATCCATTTTATCTAGTACTAGCTGACCAATCCGCAGCTTCGCACTCGTAGTTTTTCAATAAAACATTACTCTTCTTCTGCGCAGTTGGATAAAAAGTAGCCTATGTTACTCAAAGATAATGTAGTATTCTAATGGTGAAATAATTTTTGAGATTAGACCCGTAGTTTTGAATTTATTCATTACAAACATACAAATCTTTCCTCTATACATTATTAGTAGAGATTGGTTAAGAACCTGTTTAAAAAAACCTGTTAAAGCAACCTATTAGTCAACCTATTAGCAATTTTGCAAGCTGAATCTCACTCACTCGTAAGTCTTATAAACCTTAATTTTACACAACATCCGTAGATAGCACAGTAATCCCTTAATACCGAGATCTACGATACGTTATCAACTTGTTTGGGCTCAGAGATATTTGGTGGCGGATCGTAAACATGTCGCTATGGCGTGTTACTTTCAAAATAATTGAAAGCAGACAGAAACAGATTGTTGTTTCACCGTCATCTACAGCCTGAATTTTCTCGCTGCTAATATTCCCTTAGGCCGGTCAAAGTCAGAATTTTGAAGGCAGAAAATTCATACAAAATAAGGATCATAACACATACGTATGTACTTATTGTATAAATGCATGGTCCATGACCATCATTCACAATTCTACATACACACAGACAAAGACTTTAAACTTATAACGCTCCTCTTTTTCCGAGGTGGTACAAATATATGCTTTGTAATTTGAAAAAGTCAAGCTAGCTTAAACATCACTATCATAATCATATTTATAGGCTGATTTAATTCATTGCTGGCTTCTATAATTTAATGCCACCCACCATTTTGCATTAAGGAATAATCCTCTTCATCCAAAGGTTGTCTGGAAGAGATCGCTTTGTTAAGCGATAAGACCGCCCATTATGCTTACATTTATTTGTTTGTTTATTTTTATTCTTCTGTTGTGTCTAGCTTGTAAGGTATAATAAAGAATATTCATTCATTCATTCATTCTGCGCCTTCACTCAACACCTCAACAAATAAAATAATTAAATGTGACACCTCGTACAATTTTACTACTTATTATACTTATTGCAATTGATTCAATACGAATCAATTGCAATAAGATGGATCGTTGTCTATTATGAGTAAAACGTTGAACTTATTCGTTTAATAACACACAAATATTAGAGCCTATTCAATATCATCAGAACTATTTAAGGCTAGTTTCTGTATTCACAAGTAAATATTGAATTCAAAATAGGCAAATTATTTAACAACTCCGGGAAATGGTTCTTGGTATTTGAATTTTGGTTTTGCCCAATATTTATTGAGTATATCCAAACTGGACAACTAGCTGTTCGTCGAAGTTGGGATTTTATTGAACCTACAATGTAAATGAAAACAGAAAAGCGTTCTAAATACTAACAAATTATTTATGTGTTTTATTTATGTTTTATTAAGTAGTGGCGCGCTTGACACTCCTCTCGTATTGCCGATCTTCTGGTGCAGTCGTGTAGGGGACCGTTAAGTGCTGCTTTGATTTCGTCCGTCCGCCTCATTGGCGATCTACCGGGTGGTCGCGTACCCTTAATCTTCCCCTGCACCACAAGGCGATCAATGGACACCCCCCCGACGATGCGAGATTATGTGTTTTCAGTAGGTTGATAAATCGCAAAATACAAAGAAAAAACACCACGAAGGTTTAGACTTAAGAGAGTTAGCTGTGTTGTTACTTGTGTGCCAGTTAGATTGTGCCTGATTTTTTAAACGCGTCAAATCATTCACCATGTAACGCGGGTTAAATTAATATGGTATGTGTTCAAACGCGTCCTTTAGCTGCTACGCGCGCTAAGTCCCTACGCTTCTAGGAACTATGCAATGTCTTCACGTTAAAAGTTCCTCGTGATGACATAAGGCATAGAGTCATTATCTCTCTCGTGAGTCTTCTAAGAAATCTCAAGGTAACTCAGCGAGCTATGAAGAGAGCTACGCTTGGCGTTTATTTGCGAGTGTAAAGCTAGGAGGACTTTATGCTAATAGCATTATCTACCAGTTATTGTCGTGCTAAAAGAAGGTAAGGCGTGACAAAGAAATAAAGGCTAATAATAATAATGTATCACACTAATATTATAAATGTAAAAGTTTGGATGTTTGTTTATTTATTTATTTGTTTGTTACTCAATCATATCGTAACGACTAAAGCGATTTCGATGAAATTTAGTATGTACGTAGATTATAACCTGGATTAGTACATAAGCTTCCCTTTATCCCATAAATCAGATCCCATGGGATAAAAATAGGGTGTCAAGTTGCAATAGCGAGTTAAGCTTTATTTCTAGGCTACCTACACATTTAGTAGTGAAACGCGTATGAAGTCGCGGGCAACAGCTAGTATATAATATGTATAAAATCATGAACATAATTCTTAATACGTCTGTTCCCAGATTAGCCCTTAGTAAAATGTAGGACAACATTATAATAATAGCAATTTTGGTTCTCAGCCAAATCACTGTTTTCTTTATGTTGATTGTTTATTCGCTTTCCATTCGCTTTGTACAAAAGTTACTTGAGCCATTCCTCTTTATTGACGTAAGGAAAATAAACGTATTATTTTAAGAGCATCTAGTCTTATTTTAAATCACGTCTGTTTTGTTATTATGAATGGGAAGGTCAATATGTTTGGTTCTTTATCTTTTCACTAGCTGACCCAGCGATTTTCGTACCGCCTTGACATACATATGACGCGGGCTGCCAATGTATGTCATCAGTAGGCTTGTCAATCGGCCATCATTAGCTGCAGCTGAGTTACTCAAACTAAATTCAGTATGAGAAAATAAATTTTCTTCATAATTTCTTTTTGCGAGAATTTTTCCGACATTTTAATAGTTATTCTGCTATTCGGGACGGAGACAAACCCAACAAATCAAAGATCAAAAACATTGGTCCCGCCGTTCTTAAGTTATAAATGGTGTAACTAACCCGAATTTGTTTTATATATATACATACAGAAGAAAGTACACGGGGTCAGACTTTATGTGGTCCCAACTAAAACTATCAATGAAGAGACCCATGGGCTACAACTTTAGTAAGTTTAAGTATATAGTTTTAGCACTTTAAGTATTTTTAGCACAAATTCCACCTCATAAAATGCAGTCAAGCTTTTTAAAAATCTTGCAGCTTACGAAGTATTTGATAGTAGAAGTATTTGATACTTCGACCCTTCGATTAATTATTTGCTTTTTTAAACATCATTTAAATTGCAGTCAACAATAACAAGTTATATTTTAACAATAACGACTTCAGAAAATAGAATATCTTAATAATTTTGGAAATGTTACTCTAAAATGAAAAGCAGTTAATGAAACGACTACTTCATTTTTAAAGAGCTTTTCAACAACAATCACTAGTATGCAAGCAATTTTTCATACCCTCTTTACCTCAATGGAAAGTACCTTCAAAATTATGACCTCAATTAAACTAAAATGGGACCTTGAAGCTGAACCCAACAGAAAAATAACAATTCAAATCAGTACATAAACAAAGAAGATAAGACTGAACATACTCGTACATACAAAAAACATTTCTACGAATTGAGAACACTACCTTTTTTTAGACGGTTAAAAATCGTTTATAGACATCACCCATCAGCTACGTCGACTGTATCGCCAGGCGATGACCGACCCTTCAATTTAATTACGAGTAAGGGCTTTAGTATTCCATTAGGAGGCATGTACTACGTTATTAAATAGGATTCAATGTTCCGTGTAACCTCCAAGCAACACAATGTTGCACTATTCCATTTTGGAGCGGAATATCTCAAAAGCAATTAGGCAGTGTTTGGTCATAGTACTATTACGAGCTGAGGGTTCGGGATAAAATAATGAAAATCAATCTAATCAAAATAACACTTTTATTCAACAATAAAACGATAAATACACGAACTGAATCACAAGTAATCACAACACACTAATTCACAACACTGTTGCACAATAAACCACTAAAAGTCACCGAAATGTTCGCACGTATAGCCAAAACCAGACTGACTCCTCCGGCCGTCTCCATTTATACCGCGCACAGTTCATAACACTCGAACGTTCTCGATCGTTCCAGGAAAGTGTAGGTATTTCGACCGAACTACTATTTCTTATTCTGTACAACTGTAGGTAAAAACGTAGCATGTAGGTATATTCCATACCAAGTATTACCTATTCTGTGACACAGTAAGCCGAGAGCCGTCGAGAATTTCAGACTATTACTTATTCTGTGACAGCCTCGGCATAACAGTACTTTGGTTCACATTATACTTATAACGCAAGATCTAATATTTTTAATAAACTATTAATTATAATCACATCAGCAACACGTACAATAACTTTATAATGAGTAAATCTTTGCCTGTTCTTATTTCTGGACACGATTTATTGCAATTTATATTTAACTAGTGGTTCGCCCCGAACTGAGATCTAGCGAATCTCCCAAAATAAATATTATTCTTAGGGTGACTTGCACAACGATGCCTAAACGTATTTAGTGGCTAAATATGATTTAATGAGCTGCCAAATCATACAAATACTTCAAATTTAAACATGTTTAGTCGCTAAATACGTTTTGTTTGTGCATGCCGGCTTTAATCTTTGACTAATAAATTGGTGCCACGAAATGCATTTCCAACCTACTTGACCTACTGTTTCATTCAAATTAGATGTAACGGGGGTTCTTGTAAATTGGTTTGGGTTTTTTTAGGGTACAAATGGCAGTTATTCTGGATTTCAGACTTTTGCCTATATTTGTGTCACTAAAGCTACACGAATACCAAATTTCAGCATTGTGGGGTCACTGGTGTACCCTGTGAGTTTTGTCAAAGTTTTGTTTTTATTATGGCTAATAACTCAACAACTACAAAAACTTAACTAAAAATAAAAACAGGGTTCAAATGTACAAATAAAGACCTTTTATTTGACGTCCCATTTGAGCTAATAGTCTAATTTTCATTTTTTTTTTACCCTTCTTGAACCCCAATATCTCAACAACCCCACAATATTTTTAGCTCATTGAGTCACACCAAAATTGTGCCATCTCTACCTACCTATATACCAAATTTCATGATGATCGGATAAACGCTATGAAAGTTATCCTCGAACAAACAAACATACATACATACATACAACGCCGATTTGCCCAAGTTGATTTGGAGATCTCGCTTCGCTCGATCAACTACTTACCAAGTGATGCCGTGGCCAGTCCCTTTACTACGTTATTTTCATAAAGGAAAACTTTTTCACACCACCTGCTCGACAATGTCAAATTATGTCATATAAATTACCTAACATTACCTGCAGGAAAGTTTTTTAAATTATAAAATCTAATAGACGAACGAAGGTTCATGACGTTGGGAATCGAGTTATGGAACTGGTCTTGGGCGGGACACTTGGCAAGACGCGGTGATGACAGGTGGAGCAAGGTAGCGACTGAATAGTGGCCGAGGAATGGCTGTAGAAGGACGTCCGGCAACGAGATGGGTAGACAACATTGTCAAAGTCGTAGACCGTCAACGGGTGAGACTAGCGCAGGTTTGTGGCGGATGGCACAAACTTGGGGAGACCTATACCCAGCAGTGGGTGAAGTGGGGTTGTGGATGATGATTATAAAATCTGATTTCGCTAATGCCCCATTTAGATTTCGTGGTATTCCTTTAATTTAAGATACCTTGTCTTTTACAGAGATTTGATCCTTATGATTGACTCAATCGATTGGTGTCAATATAGGTAAAGTGTGTTATTTTTTTTAATTAGTGTCGTTTCGATTAGGATAAAGGAATGTTTTGTTTGAGTAAAATTTGCTATCTTCAATATTACGAGTACTTTCCCTAGAGGTACGGAGGAAAAGTACCACTTCCAATAAGCAATACAAATACTGGGTCACTACAGTAACAAACTGGGCGGCCTTATTGCAAGTAAAGCTTTCACTTCCCATGTCTTCACCAGAAGGCACTTCCGTCCCGTATATTAACGTAATCGTGCAATAAGCCAGATAAATTTATCGATTCTGCTCGAAAAACTATTGACCCCAATTATATAATCCGCGTATAATGGTCGGTTTGACGATGCGATTTGTCGGACGACATATCAAAGTGCTAGTTGCATAAGAAAGGCGATAAGCAGAGCGTTGACTTGTGAAGATTTGCTTTCATCATCATCTGCTTAAATAATAGCTCACTGCTGGGTACAAGCCTCCTCCCTTAAAAGCCACTACAATTTTTCCTGTGTTATTCGAATTCCGGTTTTATCCTCTGCGGTCACCAGGCTTTTTGTCTGCCACGGCCTCTTGTATTCTCTCTTGGCCACATTTGGTCAGGGTGTTATACCACCTGCCATCATCAATGGAAAATAAAATGTCTGACCGTCTAAGATTTTACAATATGTTACAGAACGTGTTATCAACTTAAGATTTTAAAATCATCGCAGAAATAACGAGTCTGATAGAATTGGAACCCGCAACCTTCCTTTTGATATGAGGGAACCAATTTTGCTACGGGCCCACTTCTCGTCAGGCGTGAAATTTGTGACATGTGTCTTTTTACGGCCTAAAAGTGAATCAATTCCTTCTTCTCTTCATTTTATAATGGTTTAAAATATTCATTATCTTGTTAAAGTTCAGTGGAGAATACCAAGTTAAACGTAAAATATGCCCCAATTTCCTGTCAAACCTGAGTTTAGCTCTCAGCTTGTACTAAAATCAGGACCCAACTCTATGATTAGGTTCGCTCGGTTTCCAATATACCAAAGACTCGTAATGTTTGCAAACAATTTATTACCCTTACATAATTTGTGTGCACTGTGATTCCAGTAATTCGGATGAATAGTTTCTATAAAATTGTGGCTATTATGATCATCCAAAGCTTTGTATGGGTCTTTCAAATAGAGCGGGTCGATGTTAATAATCTGTGGCGGCCATTTTGTTTTGGTGGCATCTGTCAAATCTGTTTTTTCTTATTCAGTCACTGATGCCAAATCACCATGGCAAGTTACACGGTTGAGCAGCATGTGCAAATGATAAAACTTTATTATCAAAATGAGTGTTCGTTAGTGCAAACGTTGCGCGCGTTGCGCCCATTTTACGGCAGACGCGGTGGCCCTTCAAAGTCCACTCTCCAACGACTGGTGACTAAATTTAAAACGACCGGTTCGGTAAACAACCAACCAACACCTTTACGTCAAAGGAACGCCAGATCGGCCGAGAACATCGCCGCTGTACGTGAGAGTGTTCAGGAGACTCCGAGGCAGTCGATTTCTCGCCGTGCTCAAGAACTCGGCCTTTCGCAGACCTACAGATCAATGATAAACAATTTCTTTTGGCTTGTATTGAACAATATGGACGTGAACGACATGTGGTTCCAGCAAGATAGCGCTACTTGACACACAGCGAACGACACAATCGACATTCTGCATGAACGGTTTGAGGGTAGAGTTATCTCTCGCAGAGGTGATGTGAATTGGCCACCAAGATCGTGTGATTTGACTCCGCTAGACTTTTTCTTGTGGGGTTTTCTGAAGTCGCAGGTCTATGCCAATAAACCACATTCGACCGTTGCCCTGAAAGCCAACATAACGCAGGCCATCGCTCGGATTCAGCCGGATCTATGCAGCAGAGTCATTAAAAATTGGACCTCTCGGATTCGCGCCACCATACGAAGCCGCGGCGGACATTTGAACGATGTCATATTCCATCCATAATGGAATAAATAGGCCTTTTAAATAAAAAATAAATTTCGTTAATATCTCACACACATCTTGTTTTATTCAATTTTAACATCGACCCGTCCTTGTTGAAAGACCCTATATTAGTTAATAGTTGGTACAGTTTGGAACCTAATGACTGGAACTGATTATGTTTGTTTATTACATGCATGACTGCTGTCGGTATTTGAGTAATATATCTGACATTTGTTGCAGCAGAGAATTTCTAGTAACTGTTGCTATATTACTAATAGCGCCTGAACATAGATAAATTAAATTGATGTTGGCATTAGTATGCTACTTTGAAATGACATAAATAAAGGTACTTTCATATCTGGCGTCTTATTAAACTTGTTCTCTACCTACACAATATATTTTCTACCACACCATTACTTATCATCAGGTGAGGTTAGATGTCAAACGCTTGACTAACGACAATAAAAAAACCAAAAAAATAAATAGTGGCATTCCGGTCGTGCCGACAGAAGTGTATGTGACATTTCGGAGAGTGTGCTGTGGAGCTTTTCAACCTGAACCCACCATCCCCATTCTATCATCGGACAACCAGGCGCTCCGCGATGCGCCACCGCTACATGGTAGACATACCTCCCATACGCACAAAGCGGTACTCTTCCACCTTTATTATGCGCACCGCAAAGGAGTGAAAACTTGAATAGATATACAGAGGTGTCGGTAACGGTAACAGTGTCAAGAGTTCAATGGTTTTTCCCCATCGCAAAAAATGCCCAACGCGCCTAAAGAAGTTTTCACTTCAAAAACTGACGTAGGGATGGGCGAGGAGAGTGGTTGAGATTTGCCTCTACTGTGCCCACCATGGTTGGCTACCATATGGAATAGTCTCAATGCCTTCTCATAGATTTCCAGTACGACCACCTTCTACGGCACCCAACGGCCACCAGCAATCTTTTTTAGGACGTCCATCTAGCGGGGGGATGAAATATTAAGTAAACTATCATTAATCGACTCTGAGGAGTAATAATATTCAGCAATGCAATTTCTGACTATCAAGCCGTGAAACATAAAAAAAAACAAATCCATTGAACTCGCGACACTGTTACCGTTACCGTTACCGACACCTCTGTATATAAGTATCTCGTAATTATCCAAGTTTTCACTTCTGTCGGTACTTCCGGAGTGTCACTTGGGCCTACGTTTTTGGACATTCAAAGTCAAAGTTGGACAAAAAGGATCACTTTGAAACGTCAATTTTACTGCCTTTTTCTTCGCGACCAAGCCAGGAAAGAAAAGCAAGAAACATTTGCAGATACACATTTGAATATAAACTAACATGTTCCTTGACAGTGAAAGTGTTTAAGTTTCATATTAGCCATTGGCCATTATTATGTTTTGCACAATATTAGGGTCAAACAAACCCATGAGTAAAATTGAAATCTTGCCAAATGATGGCTCTTCAAGAGTCTAAAACAAAACACATATTTACAAGTTGCTTTTGCAGAGAAGACGCTTGAGACGTACCTACTTATTGGTTATGTTATCTTGTAGTTTTGAATTAGATACTTAAATGTTGCCTTAAACTTAAAAGCTTGTTGTAAAGGTCCGCGGTAACCTTCGTCGTATTTTAGATGTTTCAGGCCACGTTTTTAAGTTTAGCATTTCTAGAATCCAAAAATATAAAACGACTATTGTAGTACAATTTTCTATGATTTCAAGTTGCCTAAAACACCTATTTTTTATATATTTTATTCGGAAAATGACCTATAACGCGCTGTAGCGATATAACCGGAAACGTCCGGCCGTTTCGGAATATCAAATCGTAATTTCGAAGGCAGCAAATCCATACAAAATCGAAGACCTTATTTATGTATGATTTAGTATGGATTTGCTGACTCTAAAATTCCGATTCGATATTCCAAAACGGAATTCCGACAGTATGTGACTGGCCTAGCAGTGAAAAAGCTGCTCGTTCAACAGTGGCATGTCAGTGCGCGCTTTCGCCACTGCAGCTGTGTAAATATTTGCATGCTCGATGGCATGGCGGTACCACATTTCAATATGAAATATAACAGGCAGGCAGTTTTGACGAAACTAAGTTGTAAAATGAAGCTTTCAAAACAGCCGTATTTTTGACACTTTCCGAACTGAATAAAGCTTTTCATAGCTAGTCCTGCATAGCGCATAAGCGCTTATCTCTCTGTTTGTGTGATTCTGTTAAAACAGCACTAATCCTACTATACCAATGTTTATTAAATATTTTTAACAAAGTTCTGAATTCGGATGAGACTACTCGTCAGGTGTGAAATTAGTGTCTATTTACGGCCCAAAAGCGAATCAAATCAAATCCGGCCCAGCTCCTAATTTTGTGGTGATTTAAAAGCTTCATTATCTTGTCAAAGTTCAGTAAATAATACCAAGTGAAACGTAAAAAATGCCCCAATTTTATTTTTATCCTATCAAATCAACCCATAATGAGCCACCGCGCAAAATACATCAATAACAAGAATTGAGTTTTATTTATTTTATTACGAGCGAGCAACGCCGCGGCTTTTCCGCTGAATGTAAAAGTTTTGAGTCTATAGATTACGGTAAAATATTGGTCCTCTGTAGGTTTATTGATTTAGTGAAGGGAAAACTTCTTTAGGCGCGTTGAGCATTTTTTGAGATGGGAAAAAACTAAAGAACTCGCGACACTGTTACCGTTACCGGTACCGACAGCTCTGTATTTTTGTTTTGTTTTTTAGGAGACTCGCGAGATTCAGTTCGGGGCGAACCACTAATATAATTTCTTTGTTAATTAATCAATAAAAGGTTTTTTAATTTTCAAATCACCGCAATTTCAAACAATTAAGGGGTTGGCACCAGAAATATATTGCATCCCAGCTGCCGGGGTCAAATCTGGCAGCGGGTTGCCCCGAGATAAATCGCACATCTTCGAAAGGGTTAACACCCGGTCAGATGGAAACGATTAGACCAAGGAGGCTTTGAGGGAATAAAGTTTCGTGTGATGTGAAACTAGCCGCAAAATGTCATTGAGTTACTGACATAAAATTGCCAGCATTGACCCGTATTGCCAGCATCTGTACAGTAGTACAGCGCTGTCGCGTCAGTGCTATATTAAATAATATCCCCGATGTTTTATTGAAGGCAGTTTAGTCCCGGATCAGCGAATCTGAATTTGTCTAAACGCGCTCCTTTGTAGGGTGACGACGCGTCGGCGTCGTGACAAAAATAAGGTAACAAATAAATGATTTCCAAAGATAAAAACAAATTTATTTGCTTGAACATTATGTATAAAGGTCTTATTTAAGTAGGTAAGTTTCAATTATATTCTACCTTATCTAGTAGTTACCCTTACTTAACGATGTATTCTAACTTAATTAACTTAATTGAAGTCAGTTGGCTCCAAAGATAATTTATTTAAGTATAAATATTCAGGATTTTTTTTAGAGGACATTATAAGATAAAGATAATAAAGATAATTTATTTCGGTAACAAACTTCACAACACTAGGGTAGGTACAGTCAACGCCAAAAGTCGCTGAACATTTTCAAACTTCCAAAAGTCCTATACACCTAAAATATTGAAAGTCGGTGATCTTGTATGGCCACATTATTCAGTGAACGTAGTAGGTTACAAATATCGGTGAACATAATCGCAACAAAAATTACTGAACGCGTAAAAAGTACCACCCATATCTCGGAAACTAGACTTTCTAAGCTAGCTGTGTCTTAGGACAAATGGTAGATATCAATAAGATCTGCATATCTAATGACCACTGCTAAACTTCAAACAGTAATATCTTATGAACAGGACGTCCTAGGCTAACGGTGTCGTGGGATAAATGGTAGGTATCAATGAGATCTGCATTTCTGATGACAGCTGTCAAACTTCAAACAGCCATATATCGGAAACCAGACGGTCTAGGCTAGCGGTATCTTGGGACAAATAGTAGGTATCAATGAGAACTGCATTGTTGATGCCACCTACCATTTGTCCCACGATACCGCTACCCTAGAACGTCTAGTTTCCGAGATAAGGCTGTTTGAAGTTCGACATCTGGCATCGAAAATGCAGATCTCATTGATATCTTTCATTTGTCCCAGGACACCACTAGCCTAGCACGTCTAGTTTCTCAGATACAGCTGTTTGAAGTTTGGACAGCTGTCAACAAAAATGCAGATCTAATTGATACCTACCATTTGTCCCACGATACATCTAGCCTAGAACGTCTAGTTTCCAAGATACGGCTATTTGAAGTTTGACAGCTGTCATCAGAAATGCAGATCTCATTGATACCTACCATTTGTCCCACGACACCGTTAGCCTAGGACGTCTAGTTTCCGAGACAGGGTTGTTTTAAGTTTGACAGTGTCATCAGAAATGCAGATCTCATTAATATCTACTAGGTATTTGACGCAAGATACCGCTAGCTTAGAACGTCTAGTTTCCGAGATACGGGTGGTTATGTTTTTATGCGTTCAGTAATTTTTGTTCCGATTATCTTTACCGATATTTTGTAACCATAAATAATCACTGAATAATGTAGCCATACCAGATCACCGACTTTCAATCTTTTAGGTGTAGGTACATATGTATAGGACTTTTGGAAGTTTGAAAATGTTCAGCGACTTTTGGCGTACATCAGATTCAATATTTAAGAAAGATAGGCACCCAAACTAGGAAGATCTGTCAAACTTATACAAAAAAAATAAGTTATAATTTTAATATATGTAAATTTATAAACAAATCAATATAATACATATATATAGGTATGCATAGGAACAGTTACCACCCGGGCATGATCTGCAGTGGCCAGTATGGAAATCCTTAAACAGGCTCCGCACCCAGGTTGGCCGCTGCAGACTTAGTATGTGCAAATGGGGATTCAGGGACCCTAACTTGACGCAGTGTGACTGCGGTGATCCCACGCAGTCAATGCAGCACTTGCTAATGTGCCCTTTATGTCCGAACACATGCACGATGGAGGACCTAATGGCCGCCTCGCCTGATGCCATTGCTGTGGCCAAACACCTGTCCAACATACTATGAATGGAAACGTAGAACTCTTGACACGCTAAGAAGAAGAAGGTATGCATATAGTATATTTTATTATTGATGTATTATAATTTTCGGGCTAACTTTGACATTTAATATTTTTATATACCTAATTTAAATTTATTTATATTTTTTCATCTCTATAAAACAAAGTCGGGTTTGTTCGAACACTTATACTCCAGAACCGCTTGACCGATTTTCATGGTTTTTGATTTGTTGTATTTGGAGACAAATAGCAGAATAACTATTCAAATATCGGAAAAATTCACGCAAAAAGATACAATGAAGAAAAATAATTTTCTCATACATTGATGCAGATACTGATGGCCGACGTATATTGACAGCCCGCGTCATATAACGATAAGGCGATACGAAGCTCGGCGGGTCAACTAGTATATATATATATAAAACAAAGTCGGGTTAGTTACACCATTTATAACTCAAAAACAGCTGAACCGATTTTGATGATCTTTAATTTGTTGGATTTGTTTCCGCCCCGAATAGCAGAATAAATAATAAAATATCAGAAAAATTTACGCTAAAAAAATTATGAAAAACATTCATTTTCTCATGCCTACATAGATGCAGCTAATGATGGCCGATTGACAATTCTACACGTACATTGGCAGCGTCATATGCATGTCAAGGCGGTACGAAGTTCACCGGGTCAACTAGTTTAATATAAAAATACAGTTCAATTTATATTAGGATATAAAAATTAAATGTCAAAGTTAGCCTTAAAATGATATCTCTAAAAATTTCCGAATATTATATAACATTTCATCACTAATAATTGCTTAAATTTAGATTTAAATAAATTATCATAAGCGGGCGGCGGCCTCGTGGTAGACCCAGGCGGAGATGGAGGGATGAATTGGAAAGAGTTGCCCACATTAGCCAATACCCGGGATTCGTGGAAAGAGGGAAGGGAGGCCTTTGCCCTGCAATGGGACTCTACGAGCTGATAATAGTAATAATCAGCTAACTGACATCAATTACGATAATCAAGTACTACGTTTTTTGTTATGAACGAAATTAAATGAAAACACGGGTAGGGATAACAGCTAGGATTGTTGTAAAATAGTTTTTTTCAAATTCATTGCCGTAGTAAATTTAAATTTTCAAGCAACTATAATGTCAAATCTTAAAATAATAATGAAACAGCCTGTATAAAATAGGTAAACAAATCATATTCATTCATCATGTACTCGTAGGTAGGCAAAGGCGCCGCCAATTTACGTTAAAAATTGTTGAATGGAAATGTATCGATTACTGGATAAATATTAGGTTGGGGAAAAAGTTTTTCGCATTATTTAAGAAAATTCAAAACATTTTTTAATATAGTTTATTTACATTTAACTAAAGTATTGTTACGCCGAGGCTGTTAAACAATGAGTAATAATCGAACCTTCTCGAACGCTTTTGTCTTGCTGTGTTATTGTTGCTATTGTTTGTGGTTTCGCAGAATGGGGAGTGGCCATTGTGTCGAGGGACCGACCCTTTCCTGGAAGGATCGACATCGTTCTCGAACAATCGAAATGTGTGCGATATAAATAGGCCGGAGAGATGGCCGGGCAGTCAGTCTCAGCGAGTCTGAGTGAGTTAGTCTCAGCGAGGCCCTGGAGGACTGACGTGGGAAGGGTTGCTCGCATGAATAGTAGTTGCTCCCGAGTCAGTCTGGATTAAGCTATACGTGCGATCATTTCGGTGACTTTAAGTGCTGCAACAGTGGTGTGAATTATTGTGTTGTGATACGTGAGACCAAGTTCGTGTATTCATCGTTTAGTGTTGAATAAAAGTGTTATTTTGGTTGGACTGATTCCCATTATTTTATCCCGAACCCTCAGCTCGTAACAGTATGTAGGTACCATTTTGTTCGATAACTTTTTGCCATCTTGTAGGTAGGGACATAATCCCATTGCTATAGAAATTTTGAGGATTCTGATCAAAATACCACGACAAGTGGTTTTGGCAGTCCTCTCGTGATGTTAACCTGACACTGCCTAAAGAATTCTGAAGAGATCGAAACAGGTGGAAATCTGAAGGTGCAAGGTCAGGACTATACGGTGGATGCATTAACACCTCCCAGCCAAACTCTCTTAACTTTTGCTGAGTGGCTAAAGATGTGTGAGGTCTAGCGTTATCATGATGAAAAACCACACCCCTTCTGTTGATTAAATCCGGCCGCTTTCTCTCAACTTCTTGCTTTAATCTCATCAGTTGTTCGCAGTAGAGTTCAGAATCGATGGTCCTGCCTGGTGGTAACAACTCATAATGAATAATGCCCTTCCAATCCCACCACACACACAGCATCACCTTGTTGCGAGTTAACCCGGGTTTCGCCACAGTCTGTGAAGCCTGACCGGCCTTTGACCACGACCTTTTTCGCACGTTCTTGTCGTACGTGATCCACTTTTCATCACCAGTTATCAGCTTCTTAAAAAATGGTTCGGTTTCATTACGTCGTAATAAAGAATCACAAATGAGTACACGGTTCATTAGGTTTCTTTCAGTGAGCTCGTGAGGTAAGTACCCAAATATCGAGCTTTTTTGTGTACCCAGTTTTTTTCAAATGCGCCAAAACTATTTTGTGGTCAATTCCCAGTTCTTCAGCTACGTCGTAACTACTGATATGCCGATCTTGTTCCACTTTTTCAAAAATGGCATCAATTTTATCCGTAATAGGGCGACCAGAGCGACGTGCATCTTTGACATCAAAATTTCCGGATTGAAAACGCTTAAACCAAATTTGTGCTACTCTCACAGACATTGCACTAGGTCCATAAACATCGTTCATTTTTTTCGCGGCTTGCGTTGCATTTTTACCATTTTGTAGTAAAATTTTAAAATGTATCAAATTTCTTCATTAGATTCACTCATCTTTACAGTACGAAAAACAAATAAAAATCACATATTTTCCTAATTTGAATCTGGAATTATGTTCTTTAAAATGTATACTTTGAATGATACCAAAACCAGCCAGATACAAATAGTATAGCCAAAGAGATTTTATTACAAGTTCATACATACTATAATGCGAAAAGACTTTTTCCCCAACCTATTATTAAAGCTACCGGTATTCAACCCACCTCTAATATCAGTTAATACGATTCCGGATGTGTTTTAAATTATTGTGTACATAACAAAACATGTAATATGTAAATGTGTGAGTATGTTCTCGGCGCAAGCACTGACACCTGTAACTGACTCAATGTAAATTTGCCTTAACATAGCACCTATATAAAATCACTACAACTGGGGGGAAATGACGTATCTGTTCTCTGTCAATCTCAAATTGCGAGTCAAAGATGTACCGCGAGGGTAGAACAGAAACCTAGCACGCGTTTTGTGCGCTTGATTAGATTTACGATAATTTGGCAAACTCATCAGACCTGAAACACAGGGTTTTGTTTGTCAAACGTCAGAATCAAAATAATGTTCATCCACGTGGGTAGATATACTACTGAGACACCTTCAAAATAAACCCGTACGTACGTAATTCTAATTCTTTAATTGTAGGGTGGGGGGCGGGATAAGATCTGCACTGATGTCCTGCATTGGAGTGTATTATGCATTAACCCCGTCTAACCTGACCCCAGCCACCCTACCTCCTTGAAGTAACGGAGCAGGATGGTGCAGCTTTTCAAGATCCCCATGGATGTTTTTGTGGTGTCAGCGGATAAGGATTCGATGAGCTCCTGCAGACCCATCTTCTCCACCGTTTCTTCTTCCTGAAGACATCTGCGACAAAGCCCACTGTGCGTGGTCCCGGTGATCAACAGGTGATGGTTAAGTTTGCAATGTCCTGTGACGAGTCCCACCTACCATAAAAGTTTGTTATTAATATATTGCTGCATTTAGTATGGCAATATAGACTTCAAGCCTATTTGGCTTGCCATGCCATGGATTTCTGACTTCCCGGTGATTGGTCGCGAGGAACAGGCATGCATTGATTCAAAATGATCTGCAAGATTTATGCAACCTGCTGCAAAATAAGTGTCTTCTCAATTGGCCTGATGATACTTGTTTGTTGGAGGCCAGACACCGATTCGCTTTTACAATTTAAGGTTCAATAAAATACACCAAGTTAAGACTACTCGAAGGAGCAAACTATACAATTCTAGTTCGAACCGTTCGTAAAAGTTATTAGGATAGTAAAGAAAAGTTACTTATACTAGAACTTCGTATTCCCGTTAGGACATTTTCAGTGAGGTTTCAGAGCGCGACTGTCCCTCGCTGACAGTTATATTATAAGACACTCTCTCAGTACTTACTTTATAACTTACCTTCTTTCATTGTTTGAAAAAACTATTTCTGAAAATAAACGTTTTATTTCTTTACTAGCTGTTGCCCGCAACTTCGTACGCGTTACACTACTAAATGTTTAGGTAACCTAAAACTAAACTAAACTCGCTGTTGCAACTTGACTAAACACCCCATTTTTATCCCATGGGACCTGATTTATGGGATAAAAGGTAGTCTATGTGCTAATCCAGGTTATAATCTACGTACATACTAAATTTAATCGAAATTAGTTCAGCCGTTACGACGTGATTGAGTAACAAACAAACATATAAATAAATAAACAAACATCCAAACTTTCGCATTTATAATATTAGTGTGATTTATTTATTTACTTACCAAATACTAAGTCGGGCTAAGTAAACAAAAAGTAATGCATGTTGTATATAGAGGGTGTTTGATAATATACGCACAAAAAGTGAAGGGGTTATTTTGATGAGCATAATAAATAAATTTGTGAAATGTTCATCGGTCACATCAAATAGCGCGCGCTTCCCCAGTTTCCTGTTACACATTTCCGTCCCTTTTGCCTAAATCACTCTCACAAACCGATAGTAAAAATGTTACACATCAAAAAAGGTACCATACACTTTTCAATCCAAACAAACTTACTTGTGGCTGTGGGTAAATCCGTTTCATCAAAATGTCAACACTTCTCGGGTGAATGTGTTTTGTGAGTGAGAGTTTCTAGGCGATACGCCGGAGAGGATGTTTGTAGTGACGTATGTCACAAACGTACGTACTTCTCCGCTTTTCGTTTGAAATATGGAACAAAAAACTGTATGTTGGAAGCAGGACTACGTTGCAACTGCATTCTACTCGAGTGTACCCGAGTAATGAATTTGGCACACACTGATGGTTGAAATATAAATAATATATTCATTTATTTCACTCACAAGTTGTTTTCTCATGTCTTAACTACATAGGCAAGTTTTTGGGTATCAACAAACATTGTGAGAGATAGGTGCCTGAAGGAGGTTCATGGAAACCTGTGTTACAGATCACCAGGGCACTCTGCGAGTATGAACAACAAAGGCTTATCAATGAAGAATTACATATATGTATGTATATATTATATATTTGATAATCTAATATTTTATTAACCATAATAGTTTTAAATGACCTACATCACACTAATATTATTAATGTGAAAGTTTGGATGTTTGTTTATTTGTTACTAAATCACGTCGTAACGGCTGAACCGATTTCGATGAAATTTGGTGTATTGTTAGATCATAATCTAAGGTCAGGTCATAACCTGGATTCAAACAGGCTACTTTTTATTGTCAAACAACGCATGCGAAGCCGCTAGCGGACGCTAGTTACTAATATTTATCATCTGTTGTTAAGCATACCTATATACCCATGTTTAGAAATGAATAAATGATTTATCAAATTAGATTACCTTATTAGAAGAGATTAAGAGAAATTAGAAAAATAATTAGAAATTAGATAGACATATTATAAATTACACTATTTTCGTTTTGTTTGAAAATAGGTTTATAACTCGATATTTTATTTGTGTCAGTATATCCACAGAAAAATAAAATACTACGTACAATTATTACGAAAAATATTTTCTTAATTATTTTCCGTAGCTTGAAGACAGTTGATTTTATATCTCTTACACGCAAAAAAACACATACTACGTCGGATAATCAGGTTAACCTTTTTGAAGTAATCTGAATAAAATGCCGTTATTTGTCCCGGCCCACGTCTGTCTCATTATTACTTACATTGTGGCAAAAAACACGATTTCGTTATAAATATCTTTTTTATGGTTCAGAACCAAAGATCTGCTTGGTATACATAATATTTTTTCTGATATACATAATTTAAGTATTCTTGTCGAAAGACTTTTCAACATTGGATTTTGGACTTTATCACCACATACAATTAAGATACACTATCCTTTAAATATTTTGAAGAAGAAGTGTCAGGCAAAACAGATGACATACAGGATTATCTGGTTCGTCTATATCTGCATATCTCTATCACATCACTGAGTCTAATGAAAATGAAAGGAAAGTAATAAAAAATATCTTAAATGGGGCAACATAATTTAATAGAAAATAACAAATCATAGTAAATATAATTTAATATAGTTAACTGGCTGGAGTATAAAAAAAATTTATCTTACGTCTCATTGACAAGTCTACCGACCGCCTTTAACCCATTGTCTATGGTTCACATATACATACATATATTTGATTTTTATTTTAGATAGATATATCTATAGACTATTGACTCCACAAGCGTTGTTCTGCCCAATGTCAAAGGACGTGACACTTCACGTAAATGACTTCACGTCAATAAACGACGGTTGAATTATATGGACATTGTTCATACAAAATTACTAAAATCGCAATTAAAAAATGGGGTGGAGTTAGGAGGGTGAAAATACTTTACGACATATTCTCATACCTACTATTATTCGTATTGTCTTGTCAAATGATCGTGTCGTCGCCTAGGCCCTGTCAGAAAACCAGCGCTGCATCGTATCCACCATGGCAAGAAACAGCTTATGCTGAGACAGGGACCATTTTATCCCCACGCAACACCATCATTGTTTGGGTAGGTGGGTTTTCTGCTTGCTCAAGTGGTACTATAGTACCTACTATAGAACTGCTTGGGTTGGTAGGATACCTACTATACGGTAATAGGATTTCAGAAGGGTACCTATTTATCTATTTCTCTGTTTATTTCTTACTTTGTTTTTATATTATGTGTGTTAATGTGTTACAATGTTGTATGTGGGTTCTGTTTTGCCCAAGGGCTATCCACCAGACTTCAGGATCGCCACGAAATTACAATGGATCAGAACCCCACCACTCACTTCAGTCGCTTCACCGCTCCGAAAGGAAGTGGCCGCAGGCGCCACCTGAGATTGTTGTAGCCTCTCTAGATTTTTGTTGTCACAGTATAGGTCTGTTCTTCAAACAACTTCGTTATATATTTTTAAATATCCAAAATCTAACCATTTTTACGTCCATTTTTAAATGTTTTCCTTTCTTTTTTGTACTGCGCGTACCGAGGAGTTCGCGACAGTTTTCTATCCATTACAAATCAGTAAAACCAAAATCTGGCTCAAACAGGTTCAAATAGATGTATTTTCTTTCATTCTTTCATATATAGATACATTTATTTCAACACAAGAAACTAAGACACAATATATACTGCATACACAATACCTATACTACAATATACTAATAGACAATATAATTACTTGATAACTAAATCAGAACAATACTTTAGTCACTATACATCAGTCTGATTTAGTTTATTTGTAATCCTGTGCCAAAAACAGGAAATTGCTCGGGATTAAGCTGAACGTGCCACGGAAATAAGTTACAAGTGTCTTTCTTAAAAACACAAGTCGTACCTATTAGTTCCAGTTTTCCACCAGGACCACAAGTAGGTACCTACTAAAGACCCCAATTTACCTGTATCCATGCCTGTTCACACTCGCCTAGAAATAGAACGGATGTGTGAAGGCAGTACTTCCGATTTCCTGAATCGCGCTCTATTAGATTGTAACGTGTAACTTCCATAATTAATTTATAGTTTGGGCATTCGGGAAATTTGATCGTTATTTGAAATAAGCGTGAATTCACTGGATAAATATGTGGGTAGTATTGTTAGATTTTTGTCATTTGGTTGATTTTTTGAAGTGTTCTTTAGGCGGAAGGAGTTCTTTAGGCGCGTTGGGCACTTTTTGAGATGGGAAAAAACCATTGAACTTTCGACACCGTTACCGACACCTCTGTATATAAGTATCTCGTAATTATAATAATAATAAATAATAAAAATTTTAAATGTGTTTATATTCATGTTATAATATTCTTGTACCTATTCTTACAGTGCTCTTTTCGATTGTTATATTTATAACCAAATTATTATTATTTATTTACTTTAAACGTATTTCTTTCATTCATTAGTTTTATGCTTTTACCAGTTTTAAAAGTAAATATCTAGCTTGTTAAGATCCTTTTTATTTAAGTCCACTCATTCAATCAGAAGAATGATATTACTATTGGTTTAGTGCCGTCTGGTTCCGTATATGTATTAACATTAAATAGATTATACCCACATAAAGCTGCTGCTAGTGCCAGACACTTAGACAGATCCACCTATTTGCAATAATAGTTTAGCTCGCAATAAATGGTTTATGGTTAATTATTATGTCATTATGAGCCCCTGTTTTGATAAGCCGGAATGTGCTCACGGTAGCAATATGACAAATGGTAGTCAGGATCAACGTTCTGCTATCTAAAGCTCCAATGAAATTATATTCTACTAGATGACCCACCGAACTTTGTACTGCCTTAGCGTGCATATGACGTGGACTGCCAATGTACGTAGCCTCGGTAGAATTGTCAATCGGCTATAATTAGCTGCATCTATGTATGAGAAAATTAATTTTCGGCGCTTTACGGTGCGTGGTTTCCACTTAAGAACCTTTCTGTTCCAACGGGAGTCAGTTCTTCGAACTATGTCCTCGCCCACTACTACTTCAGCTAGCTAATCCTATGGGATATATCCGTGTGACTAAAAGTTAAAATCAACTTAATTCTAGCATAAAATAAATGGGTTTTTCCTAGCCCTGTCCCATTGCTGAGCATTGTCCATTGCTTCCCCTGTTCCTTTCACATGTGACGGTCCGATGCCAAATTCTGCCAATCTCTCTGAAAGACGTCAAGGTCATCGCGGCAGCGTTTCTTTGGCTTCTTTTTACCTAGAATATATTCTAGTAGGTTTCAGCTATAAAATAGCATAATATAAGCCATATAATAGATACACATAAAGCTAGTAATGTTTGCTCTGGTTTAGACATTTCATTACATATCACTGAACTAGCAAATTGATTCTGAATTAAGTGTTCTAAGGCTTTGTATGCAGTTATTAGCAACAGAAGGCATAAACCAATAGTAATAGCGATACAATTATCAGTAAGTTTAATCACGGTTTAATCTTACGATACTTTTGGATATTTTGTATATATGGTCAAGTTTTCAGTTATTTGATAATTTTAATCATCATCATCATCATCATCATCAGCCCACATTAGTCCACTGCTGGGCACAGGTCTCTCCCAATACGCGCCACTGAGCCCGGTCTTCGGCTCTTCTCATACAATTTCTGTCCGCCATCTTTCTTATGTCATCGCTCCACCTAGCCGGGAGGCGCCCCACACTACGTTTGCCAAGACGCGGTCTCTACTCAAGAACTCGTTTACCCCAACGGTTGTCCCACCCACTACCATTCAGTCCACTACCATTCAGTTTGCTAATCCGCTAAGCTATGTCGGTGACCTTGGTACACTTGGTGATAATTTTAATAACGCACGCTAAACTTCAATGAATGTAGTCAAAAAATGTATGTAGTGCGTTTTAGCCCAAAAGCTGATGACACATTTGGTGTATAGAATTCAGAAATAAAAATCACCGACCATCTATCGGGTTTTAAAGTATGATCTGACTACCCCAAAGTTATTTTGACGAGTGCTTCTCCGAACTGAGGTCTCGCAAATGTAAATGAAAATGACAATTAATTAATTTCACTAAATACATTGATAAAAAATGTGAATAATGTTTTTTATTGCTCAAAACGCCGCCGTCGAGGCGCCGCCGCCGGTCGGTTAACGCAGCTTTGAAGTTTTGTATACATCTATTAGGTCTTTATCTATGAAATTGCCGTTTTGTATGGAATAGGTGAAAGTACTTATTTTTTTAAACTTTTTTATTTCTGTTATTCAAAGTAATCACCCATGCAATCGACGCATCTTTGCCAAAGCATTGGCAGTTTATTGATGCCCTTCTTGTAAAAATCAGCTGGACGGGAGGCAACAAACTCTTCAAAGGCATTTTGTACTGCCTCTCGGGAATTGAATTTTTTACCCACTAAAAACTTGTCTAAATTTTGGAAAAAGTAATAGTCGGTAGGTGCAAGGACTGGTGAGTATGGCGGATGAGGGAGAGCTTCCAACCCCAGCTGTTGCAGCTTGAAGACTGTCTGATGTGCAGTATGGGATCGCGCGTTGTCGTGAAGGAGCAGTGGGGACGACCGATTGACCAAAGCTGGTTGCCGATGTACAAGCTTCTCCATCATTGTCTACAGTTCTTCACAGTACACATCTGCAATAATGCTCATGCCGTTTTGTAAAAAGCTGTGGTAAAAATCACCTTTTTAGGGGTCATTTTTGGTTTAGGGCATTGCTTTGGTGCTGAACCAGGATCTAACCAACTTGATGAGCGCTTTCGATTGTCAAACAGAATCCATTTTTCATAGCACGTAACAATTCGGTTCAAAGTTCCTTCATTTCTTTGCCTATTGGGCAGCGCGAGGCAGGTCTCGACACGTACGTTGCGCTGGCGATCGTTAAGTTCGTGGGGCACCCATCTATCAAGTTTTTTTACCTTGCCTATTTGTCGCAAATGGATCCAATTGCTTTGATTGTTTTGATGCTAACATCAAAAGCTGCTACTAGCTCAGCTGTAGATTGAGTTTCGTCAGCTTCCATAATCGCCTTTAATTCATCATAGTCGACCAAAGTCTCCGGACGACCACGAGCTTCATTTTTCAAGTCAAAATTTCCAGAACGGAACCGGGAAATCCAATAACGGGTTGTGCGTTCGTTTGTACAGTTCTCTCCGTAAACGTTTTTGATGTTACGTGCCGTTTGTGTCGCGTTGGTGGCACGACGGAACTCATATTCCATAATTACACGAATTTTTATAGTATCCATTATGACGAAAAATGTTAAAATGTAATGAAAACACAACGCTAATCAATAAACAAAAGACTGAGTTTGTAAAAAGAATGTCATGTTTTTAAAACAAAATTAATTTGAATTTAGAATACAAAGCCATTCCAAACTTTTTTTCTATTTGAAATGACCAGTAGGTACTGAAGAACGGCAATTTCATAGGTAAAGACCTATTATTATGTGTACAGTGACGGAATTAAAAGGTTCGTCACCTTAGTTGGTTTTCGCTTGCAGTAGTAATGCAACAATCAATTAATTTTTTTTGACAATATAAATAGTCAAACAGTTTTGAACTTTATCAACGAACATTTAAAGATTATTTTCTCTAACTCGGTCCATTCTATAACAAAGTTTTAAAAGGTAATATGTACTCGCAATACGTTGAACGAATCAATTTGAAAATTTACGAACCTTTTCATTACGTCACTGTACACCAAAAGTCAGCTGAGAAAATTGTCAGCCATACTGAACTTCTTTTTATATTGCGCCTATCTTGTGCCCTCATATAAAAAGTAAAGCCTTGTAAATTAACTCGCGAATCAAATAAAAAACAGCTGCTTTTCAATTTCTAGGTCATTTCGCCTGCTGTCTCCCTCAAGTACTCACTCAAATCCATTTGCCTTGACTTGTACATATATAGGGTGTGTCAATGAGAATGCACTTTTTAAATATTGTGTAATTTTTTTTTCGTATATGTTGCAACTCTGAAATTTGACAGCTATCCCCCTGTGATTGTTCATATTGATAAAAATTGAGCGTTACACAAAAGAAGAACGTATTATCAATGTGAAAACTCATTATTAAAATGGAGAAAGTTACGCTAAGACAATTCGAAGAGTAGTCAAAAAATTTGAAGAAACTGTTTGGGTTGTGGACATTAAGTGTCCTCTGCATCGACGTACCAGTAGATCTCTTGAAAATATTGCTGCTACAGCTGCTATTGCTGAGTGTGGCCGAAAACCCGAAAACATCAATTTGGCATCGTGCTCAACAACTTCAAATTTCTAAATTTTTAAAGCACTACGCAGCAAATTTGACGAAAAATCTCCACCTTCACCCGTACAAGATTCAGCTTACTAAGGAGCTCAAACTAGCAAACTATGCAAACCGTCGGCAATTCGTTCAATGGGCAATAGAGCAAAGTGAATCGAAGGCCGATTTTTCGAATTGTGGACATATTAGGTGCAATTTCTTGACCAAAGATTCCATGAAGTTTTCGAGCAGTAACTTTCTTCAATGTTCAATGTATTTTATAATGAATTTTCACAATGATAACAAGTTCTTCTTTTATGTAACGCTCCATTTTTATTAATCGGAATAATCAAAGATAACAGCAGTCAAATTTCAGAGACGCCAAACACACGAAAAAAGAATTACACAAAATTTAAAAAGTGCACTCTTATTGAGACACCCTATATCAAATAATATTAGAAATAACAACTAACATATAACATTATCTTATTAGAAATTAAATGAAATTAAATCAATTTTACTTGCTAAACCACGGTATAATGTAGTGTTATATATAACTGAGAATAACGAATAAAGATCATTTATTCGCAGAATGGGAGGAGCACATGTTTTTGCTTCGCGATCATGCAAATGTATTACATAGGCTAAAAACCTACTGTATATCTGGGCCGCTTGCCAAAATCAATCGCTTTAGCTTATTACAAATACGTACCATACTTTATTCTGATGTTTAGTTAGTGTTATATATGGCGTGACATTTTGGCATTGATTTGAACTTGTGCAGTTGTACGTTCTCTTCACTTTGAGACTTGTGAAAGAGTGTAGGATCCAAACTAAATATTATAAGTTTTTTTTTTTTAAATTACTTTTTTGAAACAAGTTTTTATTAAATTCATAATTGGAACCGCAAGCAGATTCAAATGAGCCCAAGCACCAGTAGCCTACTATAATCTATTCAGAAATTCCGTTGTCTAGCATCCGTCTTCATCATGAGACCTCCTCCATGGTACCATATTCGAAGTTTCATCGAAGTTACATATGTATTCAAAATTTCAGCTCAATCGGATGAGGGGAACGAGTTTAAAATTCAGTTGCAAGATTCCATCCGGACTTATAATAAAATCCGGATTAATAAAAAGCTTGTTATAAACGCGAAATGGTAGGTATCTATTCTGTTTAATACGATTCCACGGCTAAGTCGCTAAATGAACCTCGAGGAGATTTGAAAGAGTAGCTTGCCTTCTGGAAAGTGATATATGCTACATTTTATTAGTACCGGCAAAAGATAACGATCCTCTAATGAAAATAGAAAGTACAGTTTTACTGTGCGAGACCGGGTCTTGTCATTTACCTACTTTTCAGGCAGATAATCAACCTAGAGTCCTACAACTCTTATTATTTTTTTAATAAACTGGTTTTAGTCAACCTAAAACTGTGTTTTATTTATTTATTTATTTAAATTCAGTTGCTTGCAGCACTTACAGCGTAAACTAACACGTGCAGCAAGCTATAGGGGCTAATAAAAATACATAGGAATGAATTAACTTAAGAATCTAATACACGAATACAACATTTCACTATGTTTTGAAAAAAATACATCTATTTCTGGGTATTTCGCAACCAGGGCGTTAAGCAGATTTAGGGCTTGAGCGGTAGGAGCATATATGGCGGTTTGCGTCCGCACCGACGGAGCCGCGAACAGGCGCGCCGTTCGCAACCGACACAGACGATCCGAGGGCTTAGCCAAGTTACAGTCGATTAGCGATGACGCTAGTCGATACGTCCGAAAATGTATGGGATTTGACACATGCTATAGAAATACCACGTGATTCAGCGACAACAAATGTATGTAGAAATCGAATAGATTCGTGGCGAATGTAATTTGGCTACGGGTCCCGGCGTATACAGTGGACAGCGAGCCAGTGCACTCGGATTATCAATTTCATTGTTTAGCAGCTGGTAATAGTGCATCAGTAACGTACACTTGTGCCTTAACTCTAGAGTGTTGATACCGACCATTCCGGCAACGAACAGGGATGAATGCATGGATATAAATATCCATGCATTTTTTGTGAATAGATAACCGGCAAATTTATTTAAATTGTATAATATAACTGTGGAAACTTGTAATTGGCTTTAGCATACATGCCATGAACTTTGAATGAAAATAATATAATTAGTTTTTCTGTGTCCTAGCTGAAAGTATCACAAAATTAAAAATAAAATAAATGTTCATTCAAAACATCTTTGGTTGATGAAAAAGCCGTAGCTTTTGCGGAGTACATCCATGATATAGGCTCATCATCATCATCAACCAATATGTATATGTGATCGTAAACGAATCTCAGCCAGGTAACTTCCAAACTACCCATCTATTGAAAGTCTAGTAGACTTACATAGTTTGCTAGGTAATAATTCTAGTACTACCTGAGAAATGCCTAGGTATTCAACAACTTGCAGCGTTCTACTAATGTATGTGAAACTGTGATGTATCTTCAGCAGTTTTCCATCTTTTACTTCGAAAGATTAACTAAATGCGATAAGTGAAAAACTTGGAGTCCTTAACCGTGCCAAATGGTATTTTACGGCACAACAACGGCTATTGCTGTACAAAGTGCAAGCTCGATTTTACGTAGAATACTGTTACTATCTTTGGCATGGAGCTCCAAAGTACCAATTGCTTCGTTTTGACTCCCTTCAGAGAAGAACCATTAGAATCATCGGCGATCCCAAACTCACCGACAGGCTGGAACCACTGAATCAACACCGTGACATCGAATCGCTCGGTTTATTCTACCGTCTGTATAATGGGGAATGTTTTGAAGTCGTTTTTACCACCGCACTTCTCAACAACGTAATAAATTTCATCCACATATCGTCGACAATTGGGTATCGCGCACCACACGCTTCACACGATTTTTTTTACCCCATACTTGCAAGATGTAGAATGAGCTACTATCTGAGGTTTTCCCGTTAGGCTACGACATGGCACGTTTCAAGAAAAATGTAAAGAGGTTTCTGCAGGGTAGGGAACGCATCGACAATACCCCGGGTGTTATCGGTGTCAATAGGCGACGGTGACCGCTTACCATCAGGTGAGCCGTAAGCAGTTTCCCTACAAATAACATTAAAAAAAAGGCCTCAAAATGTATAATAACAAGCTAACCCTTTAAAACAAATCAATTTTTTTCAGTATATTTATCAATTTACCATTAAATATCAATTGCAAACTAAAATGGGTTTAGACGGGTATAATTTTTGTTAAATGCCAAAAAATGATTGGTATTTTCTGTTTTGGAATAAAGCGGTACAAAAGTTTCTGGCCGTTGCTAAGCGTATATCCTTTTTACGGATTCTACCTGTTTGCATAGGCCTATGTCGAGGAAACCATTCAATAAACGTGCCCCGGGCTCATTTCTGGTTTGCATATTAAAATTCTGCTCTGAAGTTGCGTAGGTATTGAACAATGTGTGCCATATCATAGTGCAAGGATTACTAAGCAAATTTATGGACGTGCTTTTACCTCAAAACTCACAAATCATGGTAAATATCCCGGTTTTAGTACAAATAGTACTTTTACCTGTCTAAACATCGCTTACGTTTATATCGATAACATAATAGCCGCCTGAATTGTTGCTTACCTCTGATCCTGAGATCTTTGTTTTGAAAATAACGGAAAAGGAGGTATAGGGTAATCAGCTTAAAAATTGTTTGTGTGTTACGCCCTTTTCAGAACCAAATTATCTCATAACTAATGTGCCATAAAATGCAGAACCTTAAAACCATATATCAGCCAGCACGCTTCATTTACACTCAATTGAAAAAAATATCTGTGGATTATAGTGGGAAGTTCTTAACTTTTGAAGGAATAAATTAGAATTGATAACGAGTTCCCTTTGCATACTTTTAAGTATCATCAATTTTGAATTCTGGTGGTGATTGTTTTCGTTTAAGGGTGAATAATAGTGCATTTTCTAACGAAAATATACTTTGTTTCAAAAACAATTTGAATGTTAAACATCCACTGCCGAACATCACGTGCTTTTGTACAGTAATCATTTAAAGATAAGTAGTAGAAGAGCTTCTTGTGAAAGAGGAAGAACTGGAAGAACTAACATCGTATTAATTTTTGCCACTAAGCAGTAAAGTTTCCATTTCTGTGTTCCGTTTTGAAGGTACCTCAAGCTGCTTACATAATGTTGGAAAGATTACATTCAATGGCTAATCCTACGAAATTGCCTTTTCCAAACTAAACGGTTCTATACGGTTCAGTTATTTAGTTTGGTCTTGCCTGTGTTGCCCGCATACCTAAGTCAAAGCTTAATTTACTAGGTCAAAGCGGCAATGGAATGCAACAAGCCATTTGCTATATTCATGCCAAAATGGTAAATGGTGGGGGTAAACTAAGAATAGATATTACACAGTCTAAGAGAATAATTTATTTTACCTAGTAATCTTAACATATCGTCTTTTCATCAAGTGGGGGGGCCACCCTACTGCACTTTCCACTCTAGAACATTTCTGCCCCAACGGCCATTAGACCTACGAGCTACGTGCCCCGGTCACTGCCACTTCAGGTAGCTAATCCTCTTGGCTTATGTATTTAACCTTGGTTTGTTCATCATCATTTCTGATTCGATCTCGCAATGAAACACCAATCTCCATAGCACACTGAGCGACATTGAGCCTTCTTATGAGGTATATATAGTGCAAGACCATGTTTCTGTGCCATACGTCATCACAGAGCAGACTTTTATCTTTAGACACTGAAGTATTTCGGACGAGAAAACGTCGTCTCTTGAACGCTGCCCAGCCGAGCCGAATGGTGTAGTGATTAAGATATTACATATATGATGTAAGTGATGCACAAACTTATTTAATCCTCCGTGCTGGCCACCAGGCATTGTTTAAATCATCTCTAATTAATATACGTAAATAAAATACCTCAGCTTTGTTATTGCATGCTTAGGAATAGCTCAACGCTAGTAAGGAACTGAGACTCTACCGAACACAAATAAATGAACCATAGAATGTAACATTAATTCATCTTACATTATATCAAGGGAATATAAACACTCCTTTTCGTCCAATAACATAAACAAAACGTAAAACAATTTTATTTTAATTTTATGTCCTACATAAATCACAAATGGTTTTTTTATGTTTCGGCTATTTATGTTGACTTCCATAGCACAGTGGATAGCTGTTAGCTTTTGAGATATAATAGGAGATCATGATGACGTGTGAATATTGTAGAGAGACACGTTTGTCTCTCTAAGTACTGTTACGAGCTGAGGGTTCGGGATAAAATAATGAGAATCAGTCTAACCAAAATAACACTTTTATTCAACACTAAAACGATAAATACACAACTTAGTCACAAGTAATCACAACACACTAATACACACCACTGTTGCACAATAAACCACTAAAAGTCACCAAAATGTTCGCACGTATAGCCAAAACCAGACTGACTCCTCCGGCCGTCTCTCTGGCCTATTTATACCGCGCACAGTTCATAACACTCGAACGTTCTCGATCGTTCCAGGAAAGTGTAGGTATTTCGAGGTATTTCGTAGGTAAAAACGTAGCGTGTAGGTATATTCCATACCAAGTATTACCTATTCTGTGACACAGTAAGTAGGTAAGCCGAGAGCCGTCGAGAAATAAAGACCATTACTTATTCTGTGACAGCCTCGGCGTAACAGTACTCTTTTTAATTCTTCTTCTTCGTCGTGTTAATGATAGAAAACATTATGGTGTCCAATTATGTCCAAAAATTACGTCTATGACGTTCCCAGTGGTAGCATAGAGGTCGCTCATGGTGCATCTGTTTGGAAAATGAACAGGATAGCAGACATCTGCGGGATGTATACGCAATTAGTTTTTTTATTTATTTTTTCAACCATGAAAGAAAACGTTTAGGGTACTTATACCCCGAAGATGCTTCTTTCATTACGATTTCATTTCTGTTGAAAATAAAATATAGCAAAAAAGTTTAAATGATTTCCCAATCCATACAGTATTGTCTTGAGTGTTGCAGAGACTGCCACTTTCTGAAAAGTTCCTTAATTGCATGACACACATATATCTTCTCCTAATTTAATTGTTTATTAGTACGCATTAAAGTATTATCTTATTGTACGAACTTCCAAATAGATCAAAATAGTATTGCCGCTAGAAAATACCTTCCCTTGATTTTGTTGTCAGGTAGAAAGATAGTTCAAATATAACCTTTGAAAAGGGTAAATTATAAAACGGTCTGACAACCTAGTCTCCGTAAAGACATGATCAAATGGTTTAAAATCAAAATGCTTTACGCCAAAACCTCATGCATAAAAAGTAGGGTATTGCGCTAAATAACAAATGGTCGCATAAATACTCGTAATTTTGACACTTACACCGCAATAATAATGTCTCTACATTCTGAAAAAAGGTGGTACTTTAAATATATGTATTTAGAACTAGTTGACCCAGCGAACTTCGTACTCCATTGACATGCATATGGGGCGGGCTGCCAATGTACACGACGTACGTCGCCCCGGTTGAATTGTCAATCGGCCATCATTAGTTGCATCTATGTATCAGAAAATGAATTTTCTTCACAATTGTTTTTGTTGAATTCTTTTGGATATGCTAATCTGCTATTCAGGGCGAAGACAAATCCAACAAATAAAAGATCATAAAAATCGGACTAGCCATTCTTGAGTTACAAATGGTGTCACTAAACCGACTTTGTTTTATATAAATAATAAGATTTAAAATGCATTAAACAGCATGCTAGTTGCAACTGCCATGCTTATTTGAGAGTCTCAGTGTATCTATACAGGGATTATTTACTTAAAAAGAGGTTTCAACTACTAGATAAGCTTTTGTAAACATACATAAGTTATTGAAATAAAAACATTTGTATTTCTATCTATGAGAATCATAGATTGGTATATTAGTAAACATTCATATTAATTTCAGTCTCATATACAGGGTGTGGCGTAATGAGTGGATAATAGGGTACCTGCGGGTAGGGGCCATTGTGGCGGTTCAGAAAAATATTTGTTATGCTCAGTAAAAGTGCCTCGGTTTTCGAGATATTCGACATTTTCGAAATTTAAGAAATATTTCACCCTTCGTCACTATTTTTGGCGCCAAGACTGCAAATGAAATTTTTTTTCTATCTATTTTTTGGATAGTATTCTTGGATAGATGTGCTATCGAATGGAAACTATTATTTTTATAACACAAGCACAGTTATGTTTTTAAAATAAGATTTCACTAAAATTTTAATTGCTTTCGTTTGTTTTCCTGACCTTTACCCTTCGGTGGTGTAAAAAAAATGTATGGTCACTTGAATGCCAAATTTTAAAAAAATTTGCCTATTTCATCGAGATTCCGAAATGGTATATTACATGGTATTTCCACAAGTTGATTCAAAAGTAATTCCTATTAAAATGGGTAGAGCTAATTATTATAAAATTACAAATAGTACTAAAATTTACTTCATTACTTAAAATCACCTAAAAACGTTAGTTTAAAATTCGGTAATGAAATAAAACGAAACAATAAATTTTAAATGCATTTCATTTATTAAATTTACTATTACAAAAGGTGTTCGAAAAGGCCACCATGTGCTCTGATGCATGCTCTGCACCTTTTGATAAAAGATCTTTTAATCCTGTTTGCAATTCTTTGCTCTGTGATTTTCTGAGCAGCTAATCGCACACGCTCCCGTAGCTGGTCCACTGTATTGATTGGGTCTTTATAAACCTTTTCTTTAAGGCATCCCCAGTAAAAAAAGTCCAATGGGTTGAGGTCTGGTGAACGAGGTGGCCACAAAATTGTCCCCAAACGACCGATCCATCGTCGACGATATGTTTCATCGAGGTATTGTCGAACATTTCGGGCGTAATGAGCGGGGCAACGTGCTGCAGCCACATTCTTCTTCTATCTTCTAATGAAACATCTTCTAATAAAAGTGGAAGTTCGTGCCGTAAAAAATGTAAATACGTTTCTGCAGTCAATGTTCCAGACAATTCGAATGGTCTGATGATTTTGCCATTTAGAATTCCAGTCCATAAATTAATTTTGAACTTGCACTGGGACCTGTCTTCTCTGGCCAAATGAGGGTTTGTACGCTGCCAACTGTGCAGATTGTGCATATTAAAATACCCATATTTTTTGCACGTGGATTCGTCGCTCCACAAAATTTTATCGAAGAAATCGGGATCAGCGTTCATTTTTCTCAGCATTGTTTGGCAAAATGCAACTCGTGCAGGGTAATCTCTTGGCTGCAAACATTGCACGCGCTGGTAGTGAAAAGGATGTAATTTTTCTCTTTTTAAAATTCGGTGCACTGTTCTTGCTGACATGCCAGTATTAGAGGCTATTACGCGCACAGATGTGGTCGGATCAGCAGCAATTTCATCAAGTACGTCCTCTTCGTTATGTACTTGTGATCTCCCAGAACTCGTGCCACCGATGCCACTTCCAGGAATTCGACCTTCCATGTAAGCATTGTGTACGCGAATAAACACACGATAATCGGGATCGCGTGCATTGGGAAATCTTTCCCGATACAGTGCTGCTGCTCGATTGGCGTTACCACCACACTCGCCGTAGATTAAATGCATTTGCGCATATTCAGACGCAGTGTATAGCTGAGGCATTGCAATCAATATGCAATACCAAAAAATCCAAGTTACAAAGCAAATCAAGTCCGAGATCACAGCACAAAATCGTTAGGTTCACAAAATTAAGACGTCCAAATCGCTAGGCAAAACAAAGTCCGAAATCACTGCACAAAATCGACGAGTATCAATCCAAAACAGGATAACACGTTGTTGTACGGGAGTAGTATGATAGCACACTGACTCGAAAATCATAAAAATGCGTTACGCGAAACGATAGTTCTCTTTCACTCATAGCATGAAAGAGCAAGATAGACATAGTGTCGATTGCCGCTGGGCCGGGAACCAATCTGTTCCAAGAATTACTAGTAGTTCTGCGAACAGTAGACAATTATTGCTAATAATAGTTAAAAATATTTCTTTAAATTACGCCTTGATAAGTTTGGTAGGAATTAATTTTGAATCAAGTTGTGACAATGATATGTAATATACCATTTCGGAATCTCGATGAAATAGGCTAATTTTTTTTAAATTTGGCATTCAAGTGACCATACATTTTTTTTACACCACAGAAGGGTAAAGGTCAGGAAAACAAACGAAAGCAAGTAAAATTTTAGTGAAATCTTATTTTAAAAACATAACTGTGCTTGTGTTATAAAAATAATAGTTTCCATTCGATAGCACATCTATCCAAGAATACTATCCAAAAAACAGATAGAAAAAAAAAATTCATTTGCAGTCTTGACGCCAAAAATAGTGACGAAGGGTGAAATATTTCTTAAATTTCGAAAATGTCGAATATCTCGAAAACCGAGGCACTTTTACTGAGCATAACAAATATTTTTCTGAACCGCCACAATGGCCCCTACCCGCAGGTACCCTATTATCCACTCATTACACCACACCCTGTAGATAATCAATTTAACCAAGCAGGTTATTACTTCAAGTAAGTTGGATTTATCTCAATTATTATATGTTTCAAATTCCTAAAACACAAAAAAATATTGTAAAAAGTAAAGTTGGTTAGATAAAATATCGTGACGCAAAAGGAAAAGAAAAAATCCATTAGTGCGATATGAAACAGCGCCGAATTCAATGGTAGTGTCAATAATAGGTCGATTTGTAAACGAGCTTGTTTGCATAGTCGCCTGTCAGAGTGTAAGCGATAACAATGGATCATAGAGGCACTCTAACTGTAGAACATTTATTAACAGAAATAATTTTACATTATACATAGGTATATCTATAGAAACAGTTGAATCGTTAAGACCATTGCAATTGATCTATAACTTTTTTTTTTTTTTTTTTACGATGGGAAAATGCTTTACGCATGTCCTCCAACCCGGGGAGAGCTGAAGGGGTCTGTCGGACTCTCCGTCGGCTGTCAACCAGCGGCATACCGACTAAAAACCCACCGATATTCCTTCATTCACCTCAGTGCCAGTGCATCATCAAACCGCCTATCGGATGAGCGGGTCGATGCTGCACTAGTACCTGACAAGGTCACGGGGTCCCGGTTGGATTCAACCGCGGCCCTGTCGGTTAATGTCTGCCTTAAGCGGACCCCTCTGTCCTCCTCCTGGGAAGGAGAGGAATGTCCTGGAATATGGAAGACATTCCTCAGCGTAGGAGGCCTGTGCGATGCTGGGTCGGAGCTCCCCACACCCGAACCCTGCTGGCCCCCATCGAGCTGAAGAAGGTGAAGAAACTGTCTTCGCCTCCTTCCGGTCCTTCGTCTGCGGAGCGGCTCAGCGAGAGGATCATCCTCTCTGATACGCTCCGCAGCCTCCTTCTGAGACATTACTTCGCAGAAAGAGATTACGGCATCCCAGGCTCTATCGCTGCTAAGCATAGCCTGAATTATGCTCGGCAGCGAGAGATCCTGGCCTACTATTCCCACCAGCGCCTGCCGTTGTGTTGCCCAGGCGGTACAGAACTCTAGCGTGTGCTGAGATGTGTCCACGAGGGCACCACAGTGATGGCACTCCGTCGTTGATTCCCGCCCGATTTGGCACAGGTACTTTGCAAAGCAACCATGCCCCGTTAGCACCTGTGTCAATCGGAAGGTCATCGAACCATGCTCCCTAGCGAGCCACTCTTTTAAAAGCGGACGAACTGCTCCGACTATCTCAATGCCGGCGCTAGGTTGCGCCAACCTCTCGAGCCACTCTTCAATGAGCCCCTCGTGCAGTTCGTCTCTTTTGCCTTGAACCTCTCTTGGGGCTGGTCTTATCCCCCCAGCTAGTTCCTGCCCTCGCCAAAAGTATGTTGCCGAGAGACAGCTGGCATCCAAGTCCCACGGTAGTGAGCCCGCCAATACGCATGCGGCTTCGTATGATATGGTGCAGTAGCCGCGTATCGCTCTAACCGCCATTATCCTCTGTGGCCTTCGCAGAAGAGCTCTGTTACTGGCAGTTAGAGCGTCCACCCACACCGGCGCACCATACATAGCCATAGATTTGATAACCCCAGCAAAAATCGATCGAAAGATGGCGGCAAGAGGCTCTGGGTCCACCTATGTTCGGCAGGAGGGTTCTATAAATTGATCTATAACTAGCTCAACTTCTCCATATCTAAGGATACAATGTCATTTTTCAAACATTCGCAATCACTGTACATAATTATTGATTAAAACGGGTATTTATTGCGTATGTACCTACCTTTTTTATTTGTTATCCCGACGTTTCGACCGAATCATTGGATTGAACTTCATGATCCTAAGGTTCTAGTGAACGCCATTATTACAAGATAATGGTTCGTGAAGCAATTGAAATCAAAAAATTTCCAAAATTCAATCGGAAAGACGGCTATATTATATACTCTCAGCGTCCTGGAACTCGGTGATTACCAGGTTTGCGCATTGTGATCGGTCGTCTCAGTGCGTAGATACGGTTAGTGTAGTGTGTCGTAATATGAACGAGGACATTTTGTTATTCTGAAGTCCAAGTGAGTGTAGTTGCTGCAGCTGCTATCATTTCTCGACAGTAGCTCCAAGTACTCCAGTCAATCTTTGACGACAACTGGTGCAACACAGCCGAAACGTCGGGATAACAAATAAAATAGTTGCATACGCGATAAATAACCATTTTAATCAATAATTACGAGTAGATACAATGCCAACCGCTTGTTGCCATAGTACAGCGGTTGGGGTTTTTGTGTCTACAAATGATTCAACTGTTGTTTCTGTCCTACAATTTAATATGGAGTATCCTGGCTTAATACCTACATCAATTTCTAGCAGACTAACAGTCTAAAACACTACTTTTTTAGTTAGATATGATAAATAATTCCTTATGATTTAGATACTCTTAATTGAGTAATGGCAAGTACCACTAATTGCTATGGTAATAGATTAACGCCTACCATAGCGATTAAAGTTGCGATTGCCTGTTTCATTTATTTAATTGGGTGCGGCAGTTGAAGGTTTTCCCTAACAATTTTTCACTTTTCATTATTATTTCTGAACTACTTTGAATTTAATTTTTACCTGTCTAAGGCAGATGATTATGAATGCTAGTTCAACAAATAACGTGGGATAATACGTTCTGACTATTGAGGGCCTTTAATTTGCTATTTTTGAAAAATTGGTCTATCTGGCTCGGTATATACCTACTGACGAACATTTAATGTAAAAAATGTGTTTTATTAAAGTTATAATATCAAAATGTTTTTTTAATTTATTTAATACTTTTACACAAAACAAAATAGTGCTAGAAGGACTTAATGCTAATAGCATTTTTTATTACTCATGCTCTGCAAGTTAAACATTATTTACTCAATAACGGCTCTGTAAATGCAATTTACGGTCCTAGGGCCTAGGAATATACTATTTGACAGTTTATCACAGTGCAAATAGTATGTATTCTTCGGTGCAACGACATCTATTTTAAAACAGAAAGCTTATTCTTAACGGCCGTTAAATCCCGTTTTGGTAGAGTAAATATTAACGGGGCTAAAAAATAAATTAGTTGTCGATAACAAAGTGGCATTGGTCTACAAATTGTGCTAAACTGTCTACGAAGGTTAAACACTAGGTTAGTCTTCGTCTGTTTTCTAAATTATCCTATCCAGCCATCAAGGTTCTGGAATTTCAGCAGTAGAGTCTCACCTGAATAAATTATTGAATGAATGAAATACTCTTTATTGCACACCAAACAAAAATACAATAACAAATGAAATAAACAATAAATAACGATACAATGGGCAGTCTTATCGCTAAAAGCGATCTCTTCCAGACACCCTTTGGATGGACAGGATGAACAAAAATCTAAAGACGGCGGTGTAAAAGTTCCTTTAAGCATACATAAAACATACATAAATAGAACCCATAAAATAATATATACCTATTGATTATGTATAATAATAAACATAAACTTAAATACATACAAATAATATATAAATAAACTACACTACATATGGAGGATAAATAACATAAACACTAACTAGCAGTTACGAGACAACGAAAGGAAATGGTTGTATAGGTACCTTGACTTTGAAAATAAGAAGAGATTTGGACGACCTTATGGACAAAGGTAAGGCGTTCATTGTCATTTGGCTAACGCCGCCTGCTTTGTATGGTTAGATAATATTGGCTTCTAAAGTGCTAAAATTACAGATAACAGAGTGCTTATTACCACTTTAGCAGCATAATTACAGTAGAGATCCTCTTCATCCTCAGTCCCTCATTACTCGTGATTATTGCGCATGGAACTGAGTCAAAATATCGGGATACTCAAAAACTCATAAATCATGGTAAATATCCCTTTTGTAGTGAAAATAGCGGTTCCTCATTGTTGAGAATCGTAGCTCCTTCTCATTGTTTTGTCGATCATAATCGACAATAATTATTATAAATGCGAATGTTTGGATGTTTGTTTATTTATTTATTTGTTTGTTACTCAATCACGTCATAACTGCTGAATCGATTTCTATATTCTATGTTATTCTATCTGATAAAATTTTGTATGTAAGTATATTATAACCTGGCTACTTTTCATCCCATAAATCAGATTCCATGGGATAAAAATAGGGTATCAACAGCGAGTTTAGCTTTATTTCTAGGTTACCTACATCTTTAGTATTGTAACGCGTACGAAGTCGCGGGCAACAGCTAGTCGATTGTTGATCCCCATTTGAATGTTGGAAGTCGAGATGTGGTCTGGATAGCACTTGGAACAGCCTCAGTATAAGAAGTAACTCAAATAGAAAATATTTAGTACACATTGTAACTTTTCCGAGCATAGTCATTATTCTTTTTCATCTTGTCTGATCTCAATGTATAAATAAACAGACTGGAAGCGCTGTTTCAGAAGCGCGGGCTTAGATAACATAACATGAATCTTCTATGATACATAACATGTTTTCTTTTATTGTTTAACCTAAGTTATTCAAGTTAATAGACCTTTGTTCAACTTGGAGGCTTTTACAGTTATATAAGACATTGTGTGATAAAAAAATCGTAATTATTGTTTATTTAATTATTTATACTATTCCCGCTCTAAAAAGCTTATTTTATTCACGGAAAACATGAATAAAAAGGACTTTTAATCACTATTTTGGTGTTTGAATTTAGAACACACCAATATATTTGACTTCCATCAAGCATTTTACTCGATACAAACTCGTTGTGCAAATAACTCTTTGATATTTGATTAGTCTACATCTTCGACAAGGAGTCTAGCATTAGAATAAAAACTGTTTTGTGTTCTTTGCTGTCATTAGTAAATTGGAGCTATTTTGAATACTGTAAGTTGTACGACTACAAAGTTTAGTGTTATTTAATAATAGGTAAATCGCTTGAAAATGCATTCAAGTGATAAAGAAGATGTGTTAACACCTGAGTTTATGAAAGAGCCGGGTGGGGATAGGAAAGAAACGCCCGGGCACATGTCTGTACCTCGTATAGGCGGCAACTGAAGGGACTCGTCGACCTCGCCGGCAAGGTCGGTGTTTCTGTGAAGTGTTTGCTCTCTCTGATATAGATGACTCAGATATCGCTTCCGCGTTAGCGGAGGTGATTTCGTCATCCGAGTCTCCGAGAACGTGTCTCGGACGACGGAGGATTTTGTTGGGAGGAAAGGATTCGGATGATGGGCGGCAAGTTATAATGCCGCTTGGAAGCGAGCTTCATGAACTTGGCTATTGACTCTAGTTTCATATCGCGATGTAGATCGTTGTTGCGATAATACCAAGGCGAGCCTAAGGCTTTTCGCAAGAAGCGATTTTGAATTATCTGAATGGCACAGTGCCCGCCTTGCGCTTTAGCGCCGCTTTATCTATATAGCAACGGTGGGTAGGTAAAGTATATATAATATATAACTGTATAGCATGCAACTCTCGAATAAAACGGATTTATATCGAGGACAATGAATCACTCGCGTCGCTCAGGATTCATCTATGACCCTCGCTTTAAATCCATTCTTTACTAGTGAAACTAGTGAATAGTTACATAATATACTATTTTATTGATAGCAGTGTAGGACACATAACCGTTGGGTGTAGGTCGCACAAGATTGTAAATGCACACTCTGTAAATCTATGCCTACGTTTATCAGTAGACGCCTTATGTCTGAGATAATGATTATGATAATGATTCGAACTTAGGCATTTATCTACCAACAAGCCAACCCCCTCCGGCTTTAACTTGCGTTTATACAAAAAACCCCTAGAAAAAAGAACTAGGTACCAGTTTTTTCCAGAAATATTAAATTTTCAGGGCAACTTTAAAATCTTTCTTTCCCTACCAAATTTATAAGAACCATAAAAAAATACTTAAAAAAAATTGCAATTCGCTCAACTGTCTCAAGTCATGCGCTTACTTAATTAAATGATGAACATCATTTAATTTTTATGGTAAGCGGTCACCGTCGCCTATTGACACCGGCTACACCCGGGGGATTATCGATGCGTTCCCTACCCTGTAGAAACCTCTTTACATTTCTCTTGAAGCGTGCCATGCCTAATGGAAAAACCTCAGATGATAGCTCATTCCACATCTTGCAAGTATGGGGTAGAAAAGATTGCGTGAAGCGTGTGGTGCGCGATATCCAATTGTCGACGATATTTGGATGAGCTTAATTACGTTGTTAGAAGTGCGGTGGTAAAATCTCGATGACGGGATGAGATCAAATAGCTCCTCAGAAGATTCCCCATTATACAGATTATTTATATAGATTTAGAAATTTTATAGAACCTGGAGGCAAGATATAGCACTAATTTGTTCATTGTTGGAGTAGGCTGGCATTACAGCTTAGTTAGTACCTATATTCTACAGATGAGATATAGTTGACATGCAGAGTAAACTGCAGGTTTCTTGTCGATATTGTTACGAGCTGAGGGTTCGGGATAAAATAATGGGAATCGATTCAACAAAAATAACACTTTTATTCAACACGATGACGATGAATACACGAACTTGGTCACACGTATCACAACACACTAATTCACACCACTTGTACACCACTTAAAGTCACCGAAATGATCGCACGTATAGCTTAATCCAGACTGACTCGCGAGACCCTTCCACACGTCAGTCCTCCAGGGCCTCGCTGAGACTCACTCAGACTGACTGTCCGGCCATCTCTCCGGCCTATTTATATCGCACACATTTCGATTGTTCGAGAACGATGTCGATCCTTCCAGGAAAGGGTCGGTCCCTCGACACAATGGCCACTCCCCATTCTGCGAAACCACAAACAATAGCAACAATAACACAGCAAGACAAAAGCGTTCGAGAAGGTTCGATTATTACGCATTGTTTAACAGCCTCGGCGTAACAATATTTTTTGTATATAAACACATAATTTATTACAAAAATACATCGGTTACTCGTATCACGGCGAGCACAAACCCAAGACCCAAGATCAAAGTAGGTGTGTATTCCACCCGGCCAACAGTCTCGTTAGTATGATGGCGCTATTATTTCATACATTATATCATACGTGCTCACGGTGTCACATCTCGTTCCAATGTTAATTTTGTTTGCTACAAAGACAAAAGCACCTATTATCAAGGGCCATCCTCCCTTTCTAAGAAATGAATCTCATTTACATGGCTATGATGTGATATTAAAGCTCCGCGAATATAATGATCTCGATTTATATGAACAATATCCAAGGTATTACGTAATTATTATTATTAATATTTTAATACTAAAATTATTGATTTAGGTGTTAATTTGGATGGCTATAGCTACGAGGAAGCTGAAAAACTCCTGGAAATTGTTTCGTAACATACGCATACACACAAACTTCACGCAATCTTCAATTCACACCTGGTTGCTTCTGAAAATACCCATGCTCCTATGAGATCTGGTGATCCGGAGCACCCACTGACACACATACATGCACACGCACATACACATAAACACACACCTGGGTACTCTTGAAATACTCATGCTTCTTAGCAGACTGTTGATAAGGAGCTACCACACACTACACACATAAATGAAATTTGAATTAAAATTTAACGTACATATTTACTTACTTTAACTTATTCTAAACGGGAATAATTTTACCTAAAAAACATTAACTTTAATTTAACATAACCTACATTAACTTATTTTTTTTTATTTGTCCATATCAATATTTATTTGTAATCTTAATCGGAATAACCAAGGTATTTTATACTTATAAGAGGGTCCCAAACCCATGACATACATATAGATTAAGTTTACTGAAATCTTAATATATAAAACAAAGTCGGGTTAGTTACACCATTTATAACTCAAGAACGACTTGACTGATATCTATGAAATTTGGTATATAGATAGATTAATGATCGGGATTAAGACATAGGCTACTTTTTACCCGACTGCGCAGAGGAAAAGTAATATTTTTATTGACAAACCATGCGTGCGAAGCTGCGGACAGGTCAGCTAGTAGATAAATAAATAAATAAATTAACTATAAATATTCACAAATTGGATAAATTAGTGGAACGTGATATTATTTTAAAAAGAATTACCTTACCTACTTTTTCTGTCGTAAATGTTCGAATTGAATTGAATAGCTTTTATCGGTGCACCGGATGCAAAGTAATTCACTCCATTTGTCTCGTTCTAATGTGGTCTTTCTTACCTCGGTAATCGACAATTTAACAATCTTTTAAACATCAACAAGGTACTCATATTGCCTCTAAGCAAGCGCCTGCTACAGCATCCGCCCCAATCAGGATCTTATTTGCGTTAATGTCATTGAAAACATCCTCAACATTTGCTGTGAAAGGTGCTCATTAATTTCCTGCGTTGATTTATTAACACGTTTTATGGGGTAGAGGGCACATTTGTCCTGTAAGCGACTTTTATGCGGTGCGAAGCGTGAATTTTAAACTTTCCCCTCGTGCGGGGTTGGGGTTTATATATATTCAAAATCCTATGAGTAGAAAAGTATACTTGACAGAGTTTGCTTGAAGTAGAAACATAATCTGAAATAAAGTTTTACAGACCATTGTGGTAAGTACGCACTAGAAAACAATTTTTATTGTTCAGTCACGTCACAAGCCCATTAATTCTTGTATGTTTGTTTGTTTGTCCGAGGATAACTTTCGAAGCGTTTATCCGATCGTCGTGAAATTTTGTACATAGGTAGGCAGTGATGGCACAATTCTGGTGTGACTAAATGACTTAAAAATGTAGGGGGGTTTATTAAGATATTATGGTTCAAGAGAGGTAAAAAAAAACTACAATAGGACAAGCGCTGAAATTTGAATGAAACTGAAGGTCAAATTATATGGTTGTGTTTTCAACACTATTTGATTACAAATATATATATATTTTTTAATTTTATAGGAGACTCGTGAGATCAATAAAAATAAATCCAAATAATTAATTGGTACGTCATAACTAGAATACAAATATATGACCTACCAATTAATTATTTAAATTTATTTTTATTAGCCTAGTATATAATAAATAAAAATGTGTTTATTTTTGTACATTAATTTTAAAGCTTTCACAGTCAACTATCATACCGGATAAAAAATATTATGCACTGCACCAAAAATCATTCTCGTACCTACCCGAATAGTCCTGTAAAGTCCCGCATCGAAAGTGTTAACAGATGATTACCTATGTCAATATATTTTATTATAGTTTTCCTAAGATTTTGTAGATTTTATAGTTATAAGAGGATATGGGGAGATGGTAATAAGTTTCAATCGGTAGTTCTTAAACTTAGTTGGACCTACGAGGTATCTTCTCTTTAATGTGGCTGAGACGCAGGAGGTTGTCCCGGAACAACCAGACCCGAAACAAATATCTGTGGATCATGCAAACATTTGTTCCGTGGTGGGAATCGAATCCGCAACCTCCAGCGTCTCAGACGGCTGTTCGCCCACTGCGCCACGGAGGTATTAAAATATTCCCATTGTTGATACATATATAGGGTGGCGTCGTAAACAGTCTCAAAAATCAGTTGGAATCAATAAAAAACTAAAAATAACGAATCTAAGAAAAAAGTACGAAGTTTAAATTGGAATCAGTTTTAAAGAATTTACTGTTTACCTACCTTCTTTTGATATCTACCTACCTTACTTATTCAACGCATGACTGGAGGACGAACACAGAGCATTAATGCACTGGAGTATCCATTTTTTCGTAATTACCTTGCAACGATAATTATCTACATTTAAGTAGATGTTTTAACTAATAAGGATTTAAAATTACTTCCTGTTTGTTTTATGAAACCAGATACTCGTAGTTAGATAACGCTTTATTGTACACCAAACTTAAATTAAAAAACAATATAAACATCAAATAACACGACATGCGGAAACACTAGTGGCGGTCTTATCGCTAAAAGTGATCTCTTCTAGACAACCTTTGGATGGACTGGATTTCTCGAGAACTTTATAGAACCCAGTACGACATTTTGTATTTAATGTAAACGTAATCTCTCGTAGGTATATTATTGCATATATATTTTAAAGTATGTAAATAACTCACATGATCCATTCCATCCAAAGTTTGATTGGTAGAGATCGCTACTTAGCGATAAGACCACAAATTGAATTCATTTGAATACAGTTAGTTACATTTAAATTGGTTTGTTGATTATAGTGTGCAACAAAGTATTATCTATCTACGACATTGTGTTCGAATGTTGCCACTGTTGGCGTCGCCACCCTGTAAACAGTCAAATAACCGAAGCAATTATAAATACCATTCGCATCCAATATTTTGATTTGTTGCCCTCAATTCGTGCGATTTATTGGCTGACGAATTTGATTGATTGAAGCGTGTTTGTGTCAGATTACATTAGCTGTACCTATACCTACATTTTTGTTTTCCTGTTATCTCGTAGAAAGAAGAATAAAGGTTGTACGAGTCGGAAGTTGTGGCTTAATATGTGGTTAATATATTGCCCCTAGGCCTGTAATCTGGTTTAAGCGATGATATATCCAAGACTAACAGCTTTACTTTGACTTACTACTTACTTTACTACTTCTACTAGTACTTTACTCTTATAGGTCTCTTATGTAGTCTCTTATAGGCTTTGAAGCGTGCTTACTTTATACCTGTTTTCACTCATTTACTCATTCAAGTTTTAACTTTATGTCTAACAATTATTTTGACTTATTACCATTATTACAAATACTAGATTTATCTCGTACTCCCACCACCGCGCCCTTCTACACGCGCGCACGGGCTGCGGCGCATAGTGCGAGATAAGAAGCAATGCGGAGTGGATCGCACTCACTTTGATCAAGGTTCACGAATTAAAACGAAACATTGTCGGTCGTAACACCGATAAAACGGTACGTAATAAATCCCATTTTTATAATAATGACTGAAATAAATCACGATAGCTTTTTAAGTTTTGTCCAATATTTACGAGGAAATTTTGAGATTTTAAAATCATCGGAATAGTTAAGAGCCTGACGGAATTTGAACGGGTCTGTGGCAAAATTGGTATCGTAGGGTTAATTATGATCCTATACCATAGTTTGAACAAATATAAAGTTATATATTCAGTATTTTTAAATTATTTTTAGAGGAAAATTGTGTTGTGCTTAAAGATAGTTAAAGACGGTGAAACTGTTCCTCTATTATCTCGACATCTTTTTATAATTATTTTAGAAAGCTCATAATTTTGTTTCCGTAAAAGTAACATGCACTCTCCTAAAATTAGGTAGGAAGCTAATTTGATAAATAGCGACTACCGTGTCTTGGCGATTCGCCAGAAAGATAACGTGATTGAAAGCAATTACAAGTTGATACACCTCTACCAGTCAAGCTTTTAGACAAACATGAGAATTGTTTTTTTAGAGTTAATTACATACAAGATTAACTTATTTCTCTTATGGATATTGTCTGAAATAAATGACTATTTTATCATATTCTAGATTACTTCGGAATATCTACACGAACAAGTAGGTAAATTTTTAACAAAAGTATAACAGACTTCAGAAAACCGAAAATCTAAAAAAACGAAACAAAGCTTGATGAAAATTATTTAATGACTCTTTTATTTCAATTTTAAAGATTGTGAACAACGCCCTTAAGGTAGATTGATAACTCTCTTTTGTTGCACTTATTAACAATAGCATAAACCAGAAAACTCAAAAACTGAAACGCGGTGGTAAAACACGAGATAAGTCCTAACTTATAGACACTAAACCCAAGAAACCACTTACTTGAAATGTTTTTTTTCCGAATAACCTTTTATTTTGAGGATGTCTTATTCATGATGAAGCAATTTCATGATTTTATGCAAGATGTTGATATTTTGAATATTACCTTGGCGAAATTCACAGATGGTCTTGCATTTTGATGAACCTATGTAAGGTTCTACTTAGAAAATGCATGTTTAAGTGTAAATAAGTAGTTTATAAGTACTAAATATTAAGGTTTTTCACTGTCGCTTTGGATTTACTGTAATGGCTGTGTAAAATTTATATATATATATATAAAAAAAAGATTTGAATTACCACCATCCAAGTAATCATACATCCTGTATATCTCAATTCCATCACCTACATATAGGGTGTTTGATAATATACGCACAAAAATGAAAATGGTTATTTTGATGACCATAATAAATACATTTGTGAAATGTTTACCATAGAAATGTGAAATTTAGTTTGGCATGTAAAACAAACACTTTATTAAACTGTGCTATTGCATAATGCCTGCCATCTAACCACAGATACTGTATGGGTGACGTCTCGATATAACTCTGGTTGTCCCTTTCTAACCCAAACCCGCAGCCATTTCCGAAAGAGATATCAAAAATACATGCCTGCCTAGATCTACGGTAGTAGATAGGTACATCTACGCTTTGGTGTCTTTAATTTTTGATGTCGATTGCAAGAGTAGACAGTAAGTTTTACATCAAATTAATCACGAAACTTAGTCGATTTTCTTTAAAATTTGATAATATAATTAGTAGTTTTTTTCGAGAAGTCTTTTTAATGTTTTGAGAAACCGTCACTTGAATATCGTCAGTATACCAAACACCCTGTATTTCTGGCACAACTCGTCAGAATACTATTCGTCTGCCTGTCAGAGAGCCAATGGAATTACGAATGCATGGGCGTGCCACGAAGAACACTATAATTGGGGTCACGTTCTATACTAGGTACCTACTCCACGGATTGGAAAACTCTGGATATTCAAAGGCTACATTTATTTTGAGTTGGAGTCAGTTTCCTGCTAAGTTGAACTTATCCTAAAATGTCAAAACACCAATTAACTTTATTTAAAGGTAAATTTTGCTTTTGGATTCCTAGATGATATATCATAGCATTTTTTGTTGTTCTAATTAAAATACAAATATTTTAAAAGCATTTAAACAGAGAATACAGAAGCGAGTAATTCACTATCAGACTGCCCGTGGCTGGCTGTCTGGAGTCATCATTTATGCAAAGGCACGACCCGATGGGCATGTCCGTCGCTTAGAATCCACGAGCAGACATGGAACAGATCTGCCTGTGATGGGCGGCCCGTGTCAGACAGTCTGACAGAGAATTCCCCATCTAGTACTCATTTTAGGTTAAAATACGAGGTTGTAGGTAATGAATACAATTCTTCTAATATCAGCATACCAAATTACACAATAGTAATAAAATAAATAGTTCGGTTTCACTGGTTTGTAGAGAAAATGGTTTACAAGAATATAATTAGTGAACCCTCATTATGTTTAATTAGGGACCCCGCGAAGCGCATTGAATACTTAGGTCTTACTTCTTTCTTCACCACCTTTTTAGTCTGGTACTAAAAAAAACGGCGACAAATCGATCCAATATTGCAATTGAATTTCGTGCCGTCACTAAAAGCTGGCAACGGGTAACAAATCGAATAAAATTGAACTGATAAATTGATTAGCTCAGGTTTTCGTAGTAATTTGTTCAAGCGATCGAATTGCCAGGCAATTTACCTGTTCAGGATTCACTTAACGAACGAATTTGAAATGTTATTTGTAAAATTTGTGCTTATGCTAATAGATACAATTGGCAAATTGGCAAAAGAGAAAAGAAAAATGGACGATCTTATAAAAGTAGACGTTTCCAAATAATGAACATTTCTGTGGGATTTACATAAAAAATAGTTTCTCTCAGCCAAAGCGTTTATTCCACATTCCTTTCCGAATCTCTACGATGAATCTCTTCCTATTAGCAGAGGCCTATGGGCTTGGAAAGCTGCTTAATTAAACGCCAGCGTGGGGTCAGTCGTAAACCAAGTTAGGTGTTTGGTGCTTTTATCTCGCCAACCTTTCACAACAGTACAAACGCCAATATGTATAGTAAATATACTCTTTATGTGTAAACAAAATATACTTATAGAACTTTATAGGTTGCTTCTAGTTTGCATTTTAGAACGATATTCTAAATGTTTAGATGTTAGATGCAACGCCGTCATGTGATCAATTATTATCCTGTCCATACAAAGGTTGTCTGGAAGAGATAGCTTTTAGCAATAAGACCGCCCATTGTACTAAATCTATTTGTAAAATGTATGTTCTGTACTTTGCTGTACAATAAGGAGTTAACTTATCTTATCCTAATTTGTTGTAAGATAGCTTACATTAATAAGGAACTATGTTTGATAGAGCGAAGCAAGATCTCATAATCAACTTGGGCAAATCGGCGTTGTATGTCGGTATGTAATATATGTTTGTTTTTCCGAGGATAACTTTCGAAGCGTTTATCCGATCGTCGTGAAATTTGGTATATAGGTAAGTAGTGATGGCACAATTTTGGTGTGAGTAAATGGCCAAAAAATATGGGGGTTTGTTGAGATGTTGGGATACAAGAAGGGTAAAAAAACAAAATGGGACCATCCGGTCAAATGGCATGTCTAATAAAAGGTATTTGTGAGTACATATTGACCCCGTTTTTATTTTTAGTTTAAACCTCGTAGTTTTTAAGTTATTTGCCATAATAAAAGCGGAACTTTGACAAAATTCACAGGGTACACCAGTGACCCCACAGTGCCAAAATTTGGTATCCGTGTAGCTTTCGTGACACAGATATAGGATTAGTCTGTAATCTAGAACAACTGCAATCTCTACCCCAAAATAAGTAACCAATTAACATGAACTCCCGTTACCTGTAATTTGAATAAAACTGTAGGTCAAGTTCTTGGTTGCGTATTTCGTGGCACTATTTTATTAGTCAAAGATTAAGGTCGGCTTGCACAACGATCCCTAAACGTATTAAGCGACTAAACATGTTTGAATTTTACATATTTGTATGATTTGACAACTCCTTAAATCATATTTAGCCACTAAATACGTTTAGGCATCGTTGCACGAGTCGCCCTGAGGATATTTTTTTTTGTGTTTTGGGAGACTCGCGAGATCTCAGTTCGGGGTGAACCACTAGTTTAGAAAGTTAATGCGTTGTTTTCTCTCTCGAGTGGATAAAGGTCACTTTGAAAATATTATGTTCAGCATTGGAGATCCTTATGGCTGCTGATGATGTCAATATTATCATGACAAATTAAAGATCTCACCAAAATCTATCCTCCTCCCAAAAATACACGTGTCAAAAATCACAATCGTAAAATCCCTGTAAAATACAAGGGTTCGGGAGTTCATTTTTAAATAAACGTCCATCAGCTGAAACAATTTCACGAAAAGGAAAGTTATTTTACGTATATTTCAAAAGGGACGACGTTATTATAACCCTTAAAATTAAACTTTAAAGTTGAACGAACTTTGAAGTTGCGAGAGCCTTCGCTAATCAGCTGTGATTATGGGCACCCTATCCAGACTATGCCTCACCCTTTTTTTTACGGTAGGAAAATGCTTTACGCATGTCCTCCAACTCGGGAGGGCTGAAGGGGTCTGTTGGACTCTCCGTAGCAACGTTAGCTACCAACGGCATACCGACTAAAAACCCTCCGATATTCCTTCAATCACCTCAGTGCCAGTGCATCATCGAAACGCCCATCTTGAGATAAGTGAGTCGATGCCGCACTAGCACTTGACAGGGTCACGGGGTCCCGGTTGGATTCAACCGCGGCCACGTTGGTGAACGTCCGCCTTAAGCGGACCCTTCGGACCCCTACTTGGAAGGGAGAGGAATGTCCTGGAATATTAAGGACATTTCCCGGCGTAAACTATGCCCCACATGCTTAACAGTCCTTGGTGCCCTACGACCTGCATAAGGCACGATCTTAATAAGGCTGCTGTGAATGCAGTGGAGGTGGCCAGGCTCTACTCAATGGCAATAATATGAAAAATTGCGAATTAAATACGTTTTAAGCTGTTGAGACGAAAGAAGAAGAACGTTGAATGATGTAAGGGAAGCTTACTTCCAGAACTTTCAGAGGAAAATGAGTTGTGAGTGGGAAAAATTCTACCATTAGGAAAGCGAAGTTCGAGGCTAGAAAAATTAAGCAATCCTATTGGCTATTTTTTTTCGCTCCTATATATGACTTTTATCAACCTTTTCTCGATTACAGGAGTTTACGAAATATGAAGATTCAGTGACCATTTTCGGTCAATGCAAATATAAATTTGTTTTTTAAGCATATCATACAGCCGCACTGGCTGCAGAACTCTTGTATATTTTATTTATTAAGTAATAACAAACAACTCCAATATATATGTAAATAAACAGGCAATGTTAGTACGTGGTATATCATGTGCCATTTTTGGTCCGACATGCACCTGGTCCATTACATTTCAGTAAAATGTTAGTTCCTTTGTGCCCCGTTCCCTAATGATCGTTTTGCCTTAAATGCGAGGCCAATGAAGCATTATAGCTAAACGAGAAGTTAATTACCCTGTCTAATATAAGTAGGTACCTTGTGTGTTGTATCCTACCCTCATTTTTTCATTTTAATTTTTTTTTGTAGTATTTGTATCAAAATAGTTGTGAACACTTAAAAATGTTATACATTGTGTTTTTATATCATAAATTAATAAGTATATATATATATTAATGGATCGAGCGAAGCGAGATCTCTAAATCAACTTGGGCAAACCGGCGTTGTATGTATGTATGTATGTTTGTTTGTCCGCAGATAACTTTCAAAGCGTTGTTCGATCATTGTGAGATTTGATACATAGGTAGGTAGTGATGGTACAATTTTGGTGTGACTAAATGAGCTAAAAATGTGGGGGGGTTGTTGAGATATTGGGGTTCAAGAGGGGTAAAAAAATGAAAATGAGACTATTAAGTCAAATTAGACTTCAAATTAAAGGTCATTCGTAAAAAAGTTCAAAGTTTATGTAGTTTTTGAGTTATTACCCATAATAAAAACTAAACTTTGACAAAATTCCCAGAGTACACCATTGATCCCATAGTCCTGTAATTTGGTATGCGTGTAGTTTCAGCATCACAAATATAGGCAAAAGTCTGAAATTCAGAATAACTGCAATTTGTACCCCAAAGAGTAACCAATAAACATGAACTTCCGTTACCTGTAATTTGAATGAAACTGTAGGTCAAGTAATTTGGGTATTTATTTCGTGGCACGAGTTATTTAGATAGTCAAAGATTACGAATAATATTTTTTTTTGTTTTTATGGTAGACTCGCGAGATCTCAGTTCGGGGCCACTACTACTAATATTATATATTATACTTATCATAATAACTACAACCTAGGGGTCTTCAAGTCGCGAGTGAATAGGTTTCTTCTAGACAAGCGTGACCATCGTAGACTGCATCATCGCATACCATTAGGCGAGGTCATGGTCAAACGCTAGCCTATTAGCTAGCTATTTATAAAAAAATATAAAAAAGTGGCCAGTAATATACTGGCCACTTTTTTAACTTTTTGCGTTCTTGACATTATGCCTATAAGGCATTTGCGTAAGTATTGTTTCACAATAGCAAAAAGCCTAATCTTATACTCTTGGCATTTTGCATTTTTGGCTTTATGCGTCGAAAGGCTTGAGGTTATAGTACATTACTGCAGCGGCCAGCAAAAGAGGCATTGATGTACGAACGTGTAAATGTTGGCCGAGGCGAAGCTGATGCACACATATGTAAGTCCATCAATGCCTAGTTGTGGCCAAGGCTTTTCTCAAAAATGCGCGGAAATTATAAAATAAAATAAAAAATATTGTTACGAGCTGAGGGTTCGGGATAAAATAATGGGAATCAGTCTAACCAAAATAACACTTTTATTCAACTCTAGAACGATGAATACACGAACTTGGTCACACGTAATCACATCACACCAATTCACACCACTGTTGCACCACTTGAAGTCACTGAAATGATCGCACGTACAGTTTAATCCAGACTGGCACGCGAGCAACTACTGTTCACGCGAGACCCTTCTCCACGTCAGTCCTCCAGGGCCTCCCTGAGACTAACTGTCCGGCCATCTCTCCGGCCTATTTATAACGCACACATTTGGATTGTTCGAGAACGATCTCGATCGTTCCAGGAAAGGGTCGGTGTTTCGACAGAATGGTCAATCCCCATTGTGCGAAACCGCAGACAATAACAACAATAACACAGCAAGACAAAAGCGTTCGAGAAGTTACGATTATACTCATATTATACGATTATTACTCATTGTTTAACAGCCTTGGCGTAACAATATAATTACTTTTCTAAATCAATGACAAACAATATTTTTTTTTTCAATAAACAGCAAACTATTTGCAAGCCAGTTCGAAATTTAAATAAAACCTTTGATAAGTTACCTCCTTGGTTGTTGTGTTTCGGAATAAAAGATCGTTCCATTTTTAAATTATACGACAGATATGAGTTTACTATGTAATTTATTTGGCCGCCAAACCACGTCTGATATGGATTTTCATACAACTTTTGCCGGCCGCTGCTCGCATGTATTTAGCCAGTACTCGATTTCAATTTATCTTGAAGAAGATTGTCAAAATAATACTCAAATTTTCAAGCATGTTTGAGAAAAATAAGTTTTCATAACTCATGCCCTTAAAGTAGGTCATATACTCATAGTTAACTTGATAGCTGCTACGTACGGTCCTGAAAATAGGATGATACTCATTAATTCATATCAACGCTAAAATTAAATGCAAACCTCTATGATAAATCCTTATTTATATTTAAAAATGAAAAGGCCCAGTCTGGCTGTGAAAATATAATAATAGACACCTAGTATGAAAACGTTCTTATAAGCAACAAACTGTTATAAAAAGACTTTTAATTTCCTCGCATTCGTGATGAAATGTTATGTGTTTTTAGTTTCTTCTTAATTCACCGCCTACCATTTTTGCAAAAATATACATTTTTCATTATTAGTTTCACTTTATTGTACGCGAGCGCCAGGCCAGCTAATAACAATATAACTCAGCCAACTCATTTACGGTGAGGCAAATTTGAGGTTGACTCATTACTTCACGTTAGTCGCTCAGTGAAATTAGCTAATGGTATACCACAAACAAACCAAAGTACCTAGTAAGTACATAGTACAGTTAGCGTTTTATTAGTCTTATTAACGTTATAATCTCTGGTTCGCTGGGAATATACTTCAGATTTTCCATACGATAGTCCGATCCGATATTTCATTTAAATTCATTTATTCTCAAACAATAACTTTTTTGCTTTGACACGAGCAAATATGCAATAAGTAACAATACTTCGTCGTCCATTTTTTCTTTCTGCTCCGTATGCAGCAATACGCTCATGAATAGCTCTGGAAAGACTGAGTTCAGAAAAAGTCAGACGTAAGAATCGGATGTGTATCAAGTGAATACGATCAGATAGTTTCATCAGACAATCGGAAAACAAACCGGATGTAATTACTGATTTAAAGGGGTATTTACCTTTTTTGTTTGTTATCTCGACGTTGCAACACAGTCAAAATGTCGGGATAACAAATAAAAAAGGTACGTACGTGATAAATACCCCTTTAAATCAGTAATTATTTACAGTGATCGTGAAAGTTTAAAAAATACTAATGTATATTTCCTAGCCTTGGTCTAGAGTGGATAGGTTCTTTTTAGGGTCATATTTGACTTCACCATAGTCATCAGGAGAGGTAGTGGTCAAACGAAATGCACATAAACTTAACTCAAATAAATCTGTTTTACACATTCGCGCGAGCGACGAGTCATGTCAGCCATAGGACGTCCATTGATGAACATTGATCCCTCGTAGAGATTTATTTATATATATTTATAACGGCTCACAGACCTTTATCAGGTCGACTTTCCTACTAGTAGTTCCAGTGCGTACTCTTCTCTGCCCCAACGGCCGCCAGTTCTATTCGTTATATATAGTTAAGAACGGTATTCGTTGGCCAACCAACGCCAGTCGTCTTTGGTACCAGCTGCCTGGAATGGCCGTAGCGCGTACCGGCCGTATGCGTTCGCATATTACATTTTGCGTTGCAAATAATCTGTACCCGACTTAGAATGAACCTAAAAATATTGGAAACCCGGAAAAGCAATGGCAAAAAGGAAAGGACAATAATTTACGAGTCATTTGCCTTTTTACAATAAAAAAGCCAATTTCAATATCTCAATTGTTCTTATTATGCCTTGTGCAGATTAGATTATTTTCAACGCAATAATATGTAATGAAACGCACTAGTATGTATTTTATACGTGCAGTTATTTTTAGATAGATAGATAGATAACTCTTTATTGAATTACCACACAAACAGAAATAATACAAAAATAAATATAAGGCTAGAATAAATAAGGCAATACAATGGGCGGCCTTATCGCTGAAAGCGATCTCTTCCAGGCAACCTTTGGATGGAGCGAAATTTACAATATGGAGTGCGGTGTACTTTGTAGGATATATTTACACAAATATTCTTAGGTATACTAAAAAAAAAATATATGATAAAGTTCCAATCCTAATACTTAAAATACTTATAAAATAGACTAATATATAGATATATGAAAATAGCTAACTAAACTAACAGATAAAATGTTTATATAGTAAATAAATAACGCTAGGAAGATGACATCGTTAGGTAATGTTGCTTCACCTTCAGCTTGAATGTGTGTAAGGAGGATGACCGTCTTATTTCTTCGTGCAGAGCATTCCACAGCCGAACAGCCTGGACAGTAAAAGAAGCGCTGTAAAAGGAAGTGCTGTGCGAAAGAGTTCTGAGTATCAAGTTTTCTGATGACCTAAGAGTGTGGATTTTAGTACGTTGTAAACACATTATAACTGAATATTAACGTATATGGGAAATGTTGCATTGCCGGTGAAAATAATCTGTACCCAGCTTTATTATACTGAGATAGGTTATTTTAAATGCCCATTTACTTATTTTGTTTAATTTTTTTTTATTATTTCTGAACTTCAATATCCTTAGTCAACTTATTCACCCAAGCGACCATAGAATGGTAGGAATAACTTTTACAACATCAAACAGAATCACGAGCGCATTTTGGAAAATGTCATCAAAGTAGTAAGGACTATGAAAAAAAAAACCTTTCTGTTTTTTTATTGATGATAGCCAAGCGTTTGACCACTACCTCACCTGGTGATAAGTGATGGTGTGATCGAAGATAGATCATGCTTCCCTAGAAAGAACTTATTCACTCTGGATTTGAACACTTCGAGAAACATATGCCAGAAGTGAGTTCCACTCCTTACTTGTGCTAACAAGAAAAGTTGAAGCAAATCGTTTGGTACGGCAAGGTTGTATGCTGACCAGTTGTAGGTGGTACTTCTCGATACGTGTTCTTGTCCGGGGTGGAAGGTAGACTCTAGTTTCACTCGTTATTAGAGGTATATTTCTATGATCAGCTCTAGGTATGAAGCACTTTGCTCTCATCTGTTTTTCCTAAAGAATACAAATCGAGTCTCTTTAAGGTAAGAGTGAATAGATTTCTTCTAGATCTTCATGCTTTATCTTAGACCACATCATCGCTTACCATCAGCTGAGACTGTGGTCAAACGAAGATCTATCCAGGTAAAAAAAAATTGGAATAATTTGAGAATCAAGATTGATAGCAACTTCGGTTCGCAGACGATCTTGTATTACTATCGGAAGATCCAGCGGAATTGGAATTCATGGTAGAGTCCCTGAGTTTGCAAAGTAAAGCTATAAGATTAGAAGTGAATAAAGAAAAGACAAAAGTGATGACAAACCAAAATATAATCCCAATTTTTTATTTTTTATATACGACCTAGACCTGGAGATGGAACAAGCATATGACCCACCTGATGTTAAGTGTCATCCGTCGCCTATAACAAAGTATTGCCTCTTAGGTCACGCACCTTAGAAACGTGCCCTTCGATGCACTGCCCTGTGTCCATAAACTTGAGTCATACAGTTGTAAAGCCTCATGATACATTGTAAGCCCTTCAAACCGAAACACAGCAATGCTGCTATGCTTCGGTTCCCAATAACAGTTAATTTATGCCCCCTAGAATACGTTGAAGACTACATTTATCATGGTCATTTAATTTCATTCACCAAGTAGGTATACAGAAAAATAAATAAATGAACGCATTAAAAACACATGGAAAAAATATTGAGCTTTGAAGGAAACTTTTAAAGGAAACCTACCGGTGCAACTAAAAACTAAAGCCATGAACATTCAGGTCTGACACAATGTCTCACGTACGCCTGCCGGATGTGTCCTCTAACCAAGAAGGTGCTAAAAAAAAATCAAGTCTGTCAACGAAGAATGGAACGAAGTTGTATTGGTTTAAAGTTGAAAGACAGAATAAAAAAACACCATCCGAACAAAAACAAAAGCGACAGACGCAGTCTGACGGATCTTCAGTCTCAAATGGAAATAGGCGGGCCACCTGCAAAGGACAAAAGCCAACCGATGGAGCCAAATTACGACGAACTGGATCCCTCGTGGTGCAAAGCGTAGAAGGGAAGACCTCCAAAGATGTGGAGCGATGACATAGTAGAAGTGGCCGGAAAAATATGGCAAAGTGTTGCAAGAGACCGGACAACGGGGAGTCAATTGGAGGAGGCTTTTACCACCACAGGCGGTCCTCACACGGCAGTAAATAGCAAAATAAAATAGTAGAATTAGTTAAGTTTTTTGTTTATTTTATATTAGTTTTTATATGTATACATGTATTTACTTAATTTATAGTGTATTGGAAATAAAGCATTTTTTATTTTATTTTCTTTCTCCCTGTATGAAGAGCCCTCCCCCTCCCAAGGATAAAGTCAATTCCTGTAATTTAATCTATTCAAATTCAATTTTTAATTTTAACTCGATGCCTCTCAATAGCTCCAATGTATGAAGGCTTCTGGATTCGTCATACAATATGAATATTTTCCGTGATGACATAACCCTTTGATTATATACTTGTCTAGATAGAACAATGCAAACAAACGACGCGCAAAAACCGTCTCCAATTGCGTGTTATGTGTGAGTACCGCTCGTGTACTTCTTGTATTCAAACTGTCAAGGTGTGCGTGTTTAGGGATGCCTGCTCTAAATTATTAACTTACCTTTCCTCCATTACTTAAGAAGATGAAGGTTAAATAAAATAATAATTTTGTATATTATTTATTTATTTTAGTAACAACAAAACATGCATTAAAAAACAGTAATTTATAGATTAAAACCATATTAAAACCCATCTCTTTGTGTTTGTTTTCGGAATATTTGTCTTTTTGATTTTACTGCCTCGGCTACGTTATCCGATTTACAAATATGGTGACATCTTATTTGCATATATTTTTCTATTATAAGTCTTATCAGGCTTGTTTGGTGATTTTGACAACAATCACCGATATTTTTGAAATAATTATGACCGACAAACTGACTAATTATTTTGTAAAGAAAAAAAAAAGTGTTGATAATACATTTGAAAGAGGTATTTGGCTTTTTCAGATGAATATTTTTTTTCTAAATGAACTAATGGTAGCCTTATGTTTGCGTTCCAGTATTATCTTGCGACGTAATGTACGGCGTAACTTGACTTTGCGTGGAGTATCAAATATCGATTCCAAGTCTGAAAAATCTTGTAAAACGGTCGGTGGCTCGTCACTCACCGGCTCCTTCGAGCACGAAGGTTTAGGTTCAATAACTTGATTGTGAATATCAATCGCCATATTAGATGCAGACGGGTCTTGTTAAAAATAAATAATTCGTATTAAAACTAATGATCATTATTGTAAAGTTCTGAATTAGCTTTAGCCGGCCAGATCGTGCTAAGCCGCTAAGACCTTACTTGTTTTTTATTTGTTGAAGATTCTGTTTCCGTCGCTGACAAAAATAAACACTGTAACAACATAATTTGAAATCAATAAAATATGAAAATTACTCTGCTCTAAGCTTGATGTGTTATTAAAAACCATACTGTACGATCTTTTGATTACCAATTTTAAAAAAGAAAATTTAACTTGGTCTATGACATATCGTACCTTGCTTGGTACCGATCCATTTTTTAGACGGCGTAATCCCTTTTTTGTAAAATATAAATGATCATCAGAGAAATGTTCGGAACACACGACTGAAGTCTTGTGAGGTTTCCACTGGTCTTCATTTCGTGCCCGCTGTATAATGTCTGTCCAGCGATTTGCTAGTACGGAATCCGTAAGAAATCTGAAACCCAAAATATTAGAAAGAACTAACAAAAATACTATATACAGTGCATGACGTCATAGATTTCATTTATATTATACATGTAAGTTATCATTTTCTGATCAAATAAATACTGTCATATTTTAAATAATAATATTCTGCTGATCGAATTTCGGTCACGGCAGCCAATTTTTACGGAGATTAGTCAACTACACAAGATATTTATTAAAGTGCACAAGTATGTGCGCAAACATACACTGGTCATCAAAACCATCGACCCACTCTCTTTTTGTTTAATAATGATCGATTGTTTCACAGATAAGCTGTTTCACATGTTTGTTTATCATTTTGAGGGTTGATATTATTTCATAATTTTCTGAATTACAAGATGTAATGTTATGTTAATTATATGTTAATAATATTTGTAATTTGTCTCCCATAGTTTCGCCAAATCTCCCTAGTAATAAACTGGCAACACCGGGTAATCAGAGTAACAAACAAAAAATCTAACTAAAAAATCGTGTTTTTTTCAAATGATAGTGGATAAATGGTAAAACTTACCTATGAAAAGTGATCTTGATGTTATTACACGGTTTTCCCACATAATTGCGACACAATTTGACAGCACAAACCGGCATAATTAATTATTTTTCGTGAGCACGTTATGCCTAAGTGATTCAAATGACACTGACTTAGGTGAGAAGCGAGTCTACCAAATATAGTAGACTTTATTTGGGCCGTTTCGGTACAGACAATGTGTCATCTAGACAAGTATATAATCAAAGACATAACCATATATATTTATAATAATATATGTGGTTTGATAGGGTGATTTCAAAAGTATATATATATATATATATATATATATACTTTTATATATAATATTTTATATATATATTTTATATATATATGTATACTATTAAATAAATATCCAATTTAAATACGACTCTATAAATTGCAGTTATTCTAGATTTTAGACTTTGCCTATATTTGTGTCACTTTTGCTACACGAACACCAAATTACATCACTGTGGAGTTACTGGTGTACCCGGTGAATTTCATCAAAGTTCAATTTTTATGATGGTTAATATCTCAAAAACCACAAATGAATTAACTAACAATAAAAACGGAGTGGAAATGTACCAATTAACCTTTCATTTGACCTAATAATCTCATTATAATTTTTTTTACCCCTCTTGAACGCCAATATCTCAACAACCCCCCAACATTTTTAGCTCATTTAGTCAGACCAAAACTGTGCTATCATTACCTACCTATGTATCAAATTTCACGATGATCGGATCAACGCTTCGAAAGTTATCCTCGGACAAACAAACATACATACAAACAACGCCGATTTGCCCAAGTTGATTTGGAGGTCTCGCTTCGCTCGTTCAATTAAGTAGTATTCTAAGTAGTTACTTTTTTCTTCAAAAGTTAAGGACCAAAATTTTCCAAAATTATATAACTCCTGAAACTCGCTTTCGTGTTGAAGCGTTTAGTTCACAAACGTCAGAGTCTAGTCGCTCTAACTTAGAAATTCCATTTAAGCTAGCGTTTTAAGTTTAATCTCATCTCACTGCTAATACCACTATGCATTAACAGTCTTATCGCTAAGCCAATCCTCTAAACTAGTGGAAACCCCGTGTTTGGTGATTAGTAGTCAATTTGGAACTTGTGAAGTCTCGATACCTATATTTTGTTGTTTTAACTACATATTTGATTACATTATTTTAAGAGTACATGCCATGTATTATATATAGATCAGAGAATTTGCAAGTGATAGTGGGGGGGGGGGGGCACATAGCTCGTAAAACTGACGATCATTGAGGAAGAAAGGGTCTCGACTGGAGACAATGCACTGTATATCGTAGCGCAGGACGGCATCCCTACTAACTGGATGAACGTTGCTAGACTTGCTAGAAGCTGTTATGTGCAGGCTGCATAAAATTGGTCACTCTAGCAACCTACGTGGGAGGCCCATACTCAGCAATAGACGTCCTGTACCTACTAATGTACGACCGCTCGCAGTTAATGTGGCCTCTATGGGAATCTTTAAATCCAAACTCTTTGAACACTTTATCTCTCTTCAAGATACCCAACGAAATTGAGCACTTTACGTAGGTTATTATTATTATTCATTTTTGTAAATTTATTTTTTGAAACCTAAGCTAAAGTTGTTTTACCTCTTTATTTGCTGGCATTACCACTTTCTCCACACTACACAAAGATTAGCTGGAAGAAAATGCTAATTAGCATTGAGTTCGTCTATGTATTTTTTTTGTGCAATAAATAATTTTATAATCTAATCTAATCTAATATGTATTAATATCCATAGTCTTAGATGAGGTCCAGATGAGTTTCCAAATTCAAATCACTCAATCAATTTCATAATGCCCGCGAGGGCATAATGAAATTCAGTACAACTTTACTCCCGGCTCAGCGGTAGGGATTTAATCACCTGATTGCGGTGAGGTTTACATGACATGTAATTTGAAATTGTTGAGCAGGTGGTTTGAAAAATTAATTAATGTATAAATGTTTATGTCTGCTTTTGCGTGTACTTTTGTGTGTCAATTTTCAGTAATTTAAATTATCTTTCTTTCTCTCTTGTGTTTCACTCATCTGTTGTAAATATATGATGTGTGTACTTAGCAAATAAATGAATATATATGAATATCCCACTAATAATATAAACGTGAAAGTTTGTATGGATGTATGTGTGGATGTTTGTTACTCTTTCACGTCGTAACGGCTGAACCAAATTCGATGAAATTTAGAATGTAGGTAGATTATAACCTGGATTAACACTTAGGCTACCTACCTTTTAGTGACAAAACACGCGTCCGAAGCCGCTGGCGGAAGCTAGTACATAATATAAATGAATAATGTTTAATTTTTAACATAACAAAATAGCGTATTGCATCCTGGGGTGCTATAGCTTTCCATCAATGAAATAATACCTTAGAACTTGTTATATCCTATTTTGTTCCGTGCTGAAGCCCATAAACTTCCACCTTTTAATTAGCGACCCATCATTGAATGATAAACACCACGGAAGAACTAACTCGTAAAACACTAGATTTATTACCCAATTACATTCAATGATCAATAACAAAAATTTTCTAAGCAGTAGGTACTTAATGGTAGTTAATAATGATTTCTTTCAATATAGTAGTCGGGCTTCTTTTCGTGTCAATGACTCAAATTTTAGGTAAAAAATTAGTTTTGACGTAAGTCACCTTTAGAGCCGGTATCCACCAAAGCTGAGATAAGCGGAGAAAAGAGAAGAGGTGTAAATTCAGCCAATATAATCACGTCAAAATCGTATTACGTCATCCACGTGGCGTTAGATACTATTAGTTAATTTCAATTACCTCTCCGCTCCGCTTTAGTGAAAACCGGGCCTTACGGCCGTTATAGTTAGTTATTTGTGCTTTATTGGCCGAGACAAATTCTAATTTTATATTAATTTATGAATTAAAATAACAATGACCATTTTAAAACGTGAAGATCATCAATTTCGATAACGAAAAAAGTACTTAATGCCATATTTCTTACTCAAAGTTTAGATTTACCCCTTGTGCCCCAAGCAATTTTTTTTTAATGTGGTGATTTTTCTTTATTTAGAAAACTGTAAGCATTTTTAACCTATATATAAGGCATTCAGGTAATAAATATGTGCAAAAGTTATTCCTATTCCAACTCCAATGCGGAATATGACTTTACTAGGAATTTTCAAAGCAAAGGATGTGATATAAAATGTCCTTGATTTATGTTTTTTCACAAGATTGAATAAAATCATGCTTAGTCTGAAAATTGCTAGGACGAAGGTTTCGGGTGCAATAAGATTCCCTAACGTGAGAGCCTTAAATCCAAATAATCGCGACGGAACTAAGCCTGGAAAAACTCTGGGTCATTACACATTCTTTATTACGAAATTAAGCTTCATTATCATCATCATACCACAGGACGTCCACTGCTGAACATAGGCCTCCCCATAGATTTCCAGAGTGATCGATCTTGTGCGACCTGCTCCCAACGGCTCCCAGCAACCTTAATCAGGTTGTCTTCCCATTTAATAATAATAATAAATCTTTATTTTAGGCAACAATAGAAAAGTATAAGATGTTAACACTTAATTCTACGGCACATACATATAAATATATACCTTAGTGACTAACGTACATATTATGACACTAAAAACGATTTGCTCACATTGCGCTTTCCAGAACGTGGTCTCCAAACGATAACCTTTCTGCCCTACCGGCCATCAGTTCTTCGAGGTATGTGCCCTGCCCACTGCCTTCTTCAGCTTGCTAATCCTTTGTGTTATGTCAGTGGTTTTGATTCGTCCACGAATTTCCTCATTTTTAATTCGATCTCGTAGAGAAACATCAAGCATAGCCATAGCAATCTGAGCGAACTTGAGCCTTCTTATGAGGCCCATAGTAAAAGACTACGTTTCTGTATCATATGTTATTACTGGAGTAACACACACTGATCAAAGACTTTCGTCTTAAGACTCTAAGCATGACACTGAATTTAGCTAATAGGGAAAAAACCAACAAGCCTTTAGCATAGCGAAAATAATGAGTTACCTAGGTCATTATTTTTAAACCTCATTGCTTTTATATGAGAACCGCGATAAAATCGGCAAGTGCTCGCGCATATTTAAGAATAATTAACGAGGAAAAATATGAATTGGTCTTAGGAGAGTTTTGTTGAAGAAAATGGTATACTTACTTGACATAATCAGCAATTTACATCAACATCATCGTATTTGCAACAGGACGTTTACACTGATGGAAATAGGCCCTCATAGACTTGAAGAGCCAAAGCTGCCATAGCTCAGATTAGCAAACTGAAGTAACAGCGGGGCAGATAATTGGACTAACTGACGGCCGTTGGGGCAGAAAGGTTATTGAGTGAAGACCACGCATTGGAAAGCACAGCATAGGATGGCCCCCACTAGATGAGAAGACGACCTGATGGTTGCTGGGAGCCTTTGGGTGCAGGCCCAACTATCGCGTCGCTGTCGATGGTCAGCTGACCCTTACACATATGTGATACGTACAGTACCTATTGTACCCATGGCCATGCCATGCCAGAGAATATATATATAAAAAAAATTATGAATATCGATCTAATTTTGACCATTGTGCACTGGCAACTATACTACTGTTGGCTACTGCTACTATCTATGAAAGCTTACCCGGTGGAACAAAGACCTGATAAAGGTTTCTGGGAGCTGTTGGGTGCAGGCCCCACAAGATCGGTCGCTCTGGAAATCTATGGGGGAGGGGAGGCCTATGTTCAGCAGATTAAGTCTTTTGGCTGATATGATGATGATAATGATAAAATTTTAACGAAGGATCATATTTGTCTGATCCTTGGAGTAGCAACACTGGTACTTATTTACATTTTATTTCAGGACAAGAATGGTGACCAAGGGCAAGCAAAGTGTAGGTCTCCGGCTAGATGGAGTGACCATTTGCGCTCTATAGCTGGCAAAGATTGGATGATAATAGCTGAAGATCGGGCTCAACGGCGCACCCTGGGAGAGACCTACGTCCAGCAGAGGACTGTCATAGGTTGTTGATGATGATGACAAGAATGTTCTTAAGAGTCGTCAAAATGATTCAATTGCAGAATCCTGAGGCTCACGTTAATTTGTGACGACGTTAATGCCACTTTAACGACTTTGTTTTCGTATCGCTATTACAATTTGAGTACCCCTTCTGTGCCGAGCAAGTTAAGAATGATTGACGAAAAATTTAGAAAGTTTGTGTATGAAAATATGGTGTTATAAATGAGGAAAATTTAAAGACAATTTTTGTGTGGGGAAATCCGAAACCATAGCAGGTACAGAGAAAATATCTGAAGAACCATTAAGTCGTTTACTAAGGAAATAATTTTGGTATAGTTCATATGTTGGTCAAGCGTGAGTTTTCCATGAAAATAAATACAGTTCACATTTTTTTTTATAATGCGAATTGACGTCGGTTCGTACTAAACTAACGTATTATTTCATTGCATGGGAGTAAAAAAATCGGGACATATCTAAAAACACTTTTTCGTACATAGTACATGCTATAAAACCAGCGTTACCGCGGCGTTCATTTTATTAGAATGTGTGTTTTTTTTATGTAGGTCCAACGTTTCATAAGCATTCATTGCAAAACACATAAAAGTGGAATGATAAAAAAAAGTGGCACTCCGGGAGTGCCGACAGAAGTGAAAACTTGAACAATTACGAGATACTTATATACAGAGGTGTCGGCAACGGTAACGGTAACAGTGTCGCGAGTTCAATGGTTTTCCCATTTCAAAAAATGCCCAACGCGCCCAAAGAAACTTTCACTACTTATATACAGAGGTGTCGGTAGCGGTAACAGTGTCGCGAGTTCAATGGTTTTTTCCCATCTCAAAAAATGCCCAACGCGACCAAAGAAATTTTCACTACTTATATACAGCGGTGTCAGCAACGGTAACGGTAACAGTGTCACGAAATCAATGGTTTTTTCCCATCTCAAAAATTGCCCAACGCGTCTAAAAAAGAATGTCCCTCAACAAACTAAAAAAAAAATTGTGCGTTGCAAAATGATCATGGTGGATGTTGCATAAACATGAAAATTTACTAAGAAAGTTGTCATAGGCCCCTCAACAAACTAAAAAAAATCAAATTCAGAGAGTCGGTAATAGTGTCGCGAGTTCAATGGTTTTTTCCCATCTCAAAAATTGCCCAACGCGCCTAAAGAAATTTTCACTTCAAAAACTGATATTTTACAAACCGCTGTTCACTTATGCCACCACAACTTGTAACCAGAGGCATCTTTTAAATTAGGTTTACAACGCAAGAATTTAGGCAAAACAGGTATTTTCACAACTTGGGGAAGGCTTTTGTTTTAAACGAGTAGTTTTACGACTTTGACTTTTATAGTTTTCATTATTACATTGCTTAAAAAATGTTAATAAATTACCTTAAAAAAGCATATCACAAAAATCATCAAGGTAACACACACAGGTCAAACATGAGTTTGACTAGATTTTAATAAATAACTAGTTGACCTGCTGAACTTCGTACCGCTTTGACATGCATATGACGCGGGCTGCCAATGTATACCGCCCCGGTAGAATTGTCAATCGGCCATCATTAGCTGCATCTATGTATGAGAAAATTAATTTTCTTCATATTTTTTATTGCGTCAATTTTTTCGACTTTTTAATAGTTATTCTGCTATTCGGGGCGGATACAAATCAAAGATAATCAAAATTAGTCCCGCCGTTCTTGAGTTATAAATGGTGTAACTAGCCCGATTTTGTTTTTGATCGAGCGGAGCGAGATTTACAAATCAACTTGGGCAAATCGGCGCTGTATGTATGTATGTTGCAAAAAAAACCGGATAGATATTTTTTTTAATTTTAGTTTAGAAATACGGCTTTTTGATCAGACCACTCAGAAATACGACCCTTTGATATGTCACTTCAAGAAATATGGCCCTTTTGATTAGTCACTTTTACAAATAAGGCTTTTATGACTAGAATATTTGGAAATACTCACAGTGAAGTCTTCTGTGGTTCTGTCAAAAGTAAAATACCTATTATTATGTATTTATTATAAAAAAATGTAAAAATATTTTTACAGTACATATTTTTTAATCAATACAATAATAATAAGTCCATAAACCCTAATGCCCATCAGAAGAATATTTTTGTACCTTAGTAAATCTTCAATTGAGGCCTAATCTTCGCCAAATTGTTTCACTAGTAGGTAATTATGTCTGTGTAAGTTCTGAAAAGATGAAAACGTGATTATTTTAAGTGTTAAAACCATAATAAAGAAGAAGAAATAGGACGTAGGTAAACCAGGATGTCACTTACGTTTTACGGCATTTCGAACGATCTTTACACTTTTTTTTCTTGATCCAGCATGCAAAGTCTCCACAAACCTTGCTCCGCCATTTTTATTGTAATTCTCAATAATAATAATGTTTTGAGCATTCAAATTTCACAATGCAATCCACTCACATCGAAAGATCAACGGTTAGGAAAAACCTGTGGTAAAAACCGGTGTCATCTTTGATGTGATATTTTGGAGGTGCAGAGACAATCATACTTTTTTATTTTGGCAGCGGTTGGCAATGGCAATGACACTCCAGTATACAGCCACCACTTGTCAATTCTACCGTTCCTAGTCGATTTATATCAATTTTCATTAGTCGACAAATAGTATGTAAAAAAATATGACTTTTTGAACAGAACAAAAAATGGAAGATGCTTTTTGTAGTAGAAATTGGCCTGTTTTGCATAGGACAGTTGGAGAGAACAACTTTATGTGACATGGTGCAGAAATACGCCTGTTTTGGTTGGAATTCAAATTTTTGAAATTTTATTCTATGGAAAATATGCTCGTTTTGAACCATTATTTGGGCTTATTCGGCGGACTTGTACGCCAAGAGTTCAAAAAAAAAACATATAAAATCAATAAAAGTTAGCAGCCTTTTGAACAGCTCGTCATATATTTTTGTTTTTATGGGAGATTCGCGAGATCTCACTTCAGGGCAAAATATAGATAGCTCCCGTCAGCGGCTTTTCGCGCGTGATTGTGAAGTGAGAGCAGCAACACCATCCTGATCGTCATCGCTTACAAACTACTGTCCTCTGATGTGGAAGGTCACGCGGAGGACTAAATCGCAATTAGTAATTAAGAACTAACTCCCCTAGCTTTAAGATTTATACTAAAAAAAATATCCATTGTTATCTGAATAAATAAATTATGATTATTAAAAAAGTAGCCCTTGTTCATAATCTATTTATACTACGTGTTATATTATGTACAACATTAAATGAAAACACGGGTAAGGCTAATTTAGCTTATTTAATAAACTCATCAACCAAATTTAAATGATTACGTGATTACTAGGTATTGGCTATTATATTACATGCAATTTCATTTATATACGAACACAACATGCACATTACAATTAGCATAAACATACCTTATAGAATTAAAATATTTTAATTGAACATTAATTTACTAATTGTTATAAATTATTTTTTCAAATTCTCTACATAAGAAAATTTTAAATTTTCAAACAACCTTAATTTCAAGTCCTAAAATATCAATGAAACAGTATAAAATAGGTAAACAAACCATATTAATTCGTCATGTTTAAGTAGATAACTGTTAAACTGATTAGGCGGCATCGTCGCAAAGGCGCCGCCGAAATACGTTAAAATTGTTTAGTTGCATTTTTATTTTGGCACAAACAGTTATTACGTTATGGATGTTTATTTGAAACTTATCAATTACTAGATAACTATTCAAGATACCGTTATTAAACCCACCTCAAAAATCAGTTAATACGATTCCAGATGTGTGTTTTAGATTAATGTCGTTTATAACAAAACAAGTTGTATAACATATTTCATTGAAATCGGTCCAGCCGTTTAGTCGTGAAAACGTTACAATCAGACAAAGAGACAAAATTACTTTTTAATTAAAATTTACATGTGAAAAATAAAACAAAAACAATAATAACATTTTAATGTTTCATTTTAATGTATGGATAGTATGTATTTACCCTTCTGATTTTAAATAATCAGTTTCCCAACTTTTTTTTTCTTTTGTCATTACCTACACAATGCTGAATTTCAGTAAAATGTTGCTATCAGCCCACATGTTACCGGCTGACGTAGAAATGGGCCATCTACGTTAATGTGTTTGGTTTAATGCCGATCGTTCACGTTGCCATGCCAACCGAATGAAAGAGTTCTTTCAACAGGATGATGATAAACAAGCTGTGGAGCACACGTATGAACGAAAATGATATCGTAAAAAACAATAGCTAGCCACTAAGATCCACGGTTTAATATCTTTACTCTGTTGTCTTCCCCAGTTCATAGTAGATATGTGTCGTAAAATTGTAATTTTGTAGACGTCTGTTGTTGTTTTTTTTAATCGTGTTTATACGCTGAATGTAAATGTAAGCAAAAGTTTTATTGGATGAAGAAATATGCCCTTACTTTAGCTTTTTGTGCAATGCAGTCACTGCATCCGAAATTCAATCGTTTTATTCCTCAACTTTAAAGTTATTATGTTACTAGCTTCCGCCAGCGGCTTTTCACGCTTGGTTTGTCAACAAAAAGTAGCCTATTTTTGAATCCAGGTCATAAACTATCACCAAACCAAATTTCATTGAAATCGGTGCAGCCATTACGACGTGATTGAGTAACAAACAAACAAACATCCAAACTTGCACATTTATAATAGTGTGATTGTGTGTTCTTAGTGTGCCAGACTTTACCAATTGTTTTTATTACAGATATTTAGATCATAATCTCATCAAATGATAATCGATGACGTGTTTTAATGAAGCGCGAAGATCTAGAAAACACCTAATCATTGTAACCTTAAAGAGATCCTTGTAAAAAAATCTCCTCAACACGACCCAAGAACAACTAATTAAAAATAGGGATCTCATAATGTAATTTAATTAAGTAGGCATTTCATAACCTGCGAAATATTCGCGGTGAGCAAAGAGAGGAATTTATCACGCACGCATTTATCAACCGCGATACACAGTTTAGCAAAGCTATGAAACATTACATTGTTTTGCACCAACAATTTATACAATTACAATTACCCATACTCCTTTGTAACAATAACAAAAGATTGTCTGAAGACGGATTGAGATTTGGCTTAGAAGAACTTGCCCTGTTATTCACTCGCAAATACAAGTAGATACCTAAATTTCTTTTTCTTTTTGTCCACAGATGGATTGGCACAACATCTCAACGTGTCGAAGTTAATAATCCTATCAGCTTACAATGCCAGCCGTGATGTGGCGTCACCGGTAGATAGACATGATCTAGCGGATATGACATTCAATGGCTCATCTTACATAGGCGGGGGGGTATGGATCCTCACCAAGACACTCACAGGAGAGTCGGTAGAAGTTATAGATGATCCCAAATCAAACAAAACCATTGATATCATCGACGTCAAAGTAGTACAAGTCGCTTTCTGTATTCTCTACACAGTAATCTTCGTTCTTGGAGTTTTTGGCAACGTCCTCGTCTGCTATGTCGTGTTCAGAAACAGAGCTATGCAAACCGTCACCAACCTCTTTATAACGAACTTGGCCCTATCAGATATATTGTTATGCCTATTCGCAGTGCCTTTGACTCCCATGTACACATTCTTAGGACGATGGGTCTTCGGAAGATTACTATGCCATCTTATGCCATATGTTCAAGGCACGAGCGTCTACATATCTACATTAACCCTTACCTCAATAGCTATAGATAGATTCTTTGTTATAATATACCCATTCCATCCAATAATGAAACTTAACACTTGCATATGCATAATAGTTTTTATATGGATGTTCTCATTAGTGGTTACTTGTCCATACGGATTCTTCATGGGAATCCAGATCACAAACAATACGACTTACTACTGTGAAGAAAGTTGGCCTTCAGATAGATCTAGAAAGATTTTCGGAGTATGCACAACCATTCTTCAATTTCTAATCCCCTTCTTAGTCATAGCTCTTTGTTACACATGTGTAAGCATACGATTGAATGACCGAGCGCGGTCTAAACCTGGTGTTAAAAATACTAGGAGAGAAATAGCCGATAGGGATAGGAAGAAAAGAACGAACAGAATGCTGATATCCATGGTCGCTATATTTGGCATCTCGTGGCTTCCCTTGAATCTCATAAACATTTTTAACGACTTTTACGCTCAGATGACTGAGTGGAACTACTACTTTGTCTCTTTCTTCTTCGCCCATTCAATGGCGATGGCATCAACATGCTACAACCCCTTTCTTTACGCATGGCTGAATGAAAACTTTAGGAAAGAATTTAAGCAGGTGCTTCCTTTCTTCGAACCTTCAGGCGGTGCTCGAAATGTGTATAATTCAGGACGAATGCCAACGCACAAAGCTGATAAAAATATTTGCAATGGAAACGAGACAATACAGGAATCTCTTGTGGGGTCTTCTTTTAACAGAGGACCTTCGATAAAACATGGAACATTAGAAGGGAATGGAATGAAGGATAGCGGAGTGGAGGTTGAAAATATACTCTTGGGGGAGAGAACGATCTCAGCCACGTTTCACACGCGAAGTGAAAATGTCAACTTGCACTTGATAGACGAAGAGTCGCAGATCGGTGAGCCTAAGGAAAAGTCGTCCTTGTAAATGTAAGTATCAACAAATATAACTAAATAAATTAGTTTTTCCGAGTCAGTGTAGAGATTCGTTGTAATTTACGTGAATTCTACGTTCAATTATTTTACCCACCCTACAAAACTTTCCAAGTAACTCAATAGCATAATCATTTATCTTCAAAAGTGTAAGTCTCGCTGTTGACAAAAGCATTTCATTATCGCTTCCCCCTTTATTTGCTTAACGATCAAAGTTTTTTGCAAACACCTTCCTGAGGTCCAGATAAAGCCAATTTTAGAACTAACTTTTCTTTGCTCCTGCTTTGAAAGTTCCAATGTAAAAATAAACTGCGAAGTGCATTTAAGCTTTAATTTAGTAGTAAATTAAGTAACTTTAATCCTACAAACATATTTTCTAAGTAAGTTTAGAACTCGCTTCGGTTGAGCATTGTTCACGTTCACTAGCAAAGATTACTGCCAAATGTACTCGTACAAAAATAGTAAAACGGAACGTTATTTAAAGTGTTTAGGGAAATGTGCATGGAAACGAAAATAACTTTTAACTTAAAATTAAATATCTGAAATTATTTACTCTAATTATTATGTTTGTCATAAGGTTAAATAATATGATACCACTTTTAATAATTCCTATCCTTTAAATAATCCTTTGCATTGGCAAAGGCATTGGCATTAATGATTCTGATTAAACCGATATACTGAGTTTGCGACTACTGACAATTGCGATGCGTCAAATAAAACATGTTTGGAGGTAAAGGTAAAATTTTGCAAGTTTTAATTGGCCACTTTTGATAAGTATCTAATTAAGAAGTCCAATCAAACTTACTGTCATATCGACGCAAACGGCAGTTAGCTCACGAAACCCAGACTAACGATAGATAACCAACACAATTACAATTAGTATAATAATTATTTTAATTTATTGAAACAGATCCTTTCCACTCTATCTTCAAATTAATCAAATCATCTTTGTCATCACGGGGGGTATATCTATTTCAAATTCTAACTGACAGCACAATAGTTGACACGAAACATTGGATTATTATTTAATTATATCCGAAATGGAATCTAATAACTTAATTGATGCTGAAGTTTGTGTGGATATTTTCTATGTGGATGTTTGTTTCTCACCAACCTATCATATTCAAATGAAAATATAAGTTTGTATAAGCTGTCGAGCAACTATGCTACCATGAACGAGCTTTAAAAAAAATACCTTCACGGGACTCCAGGCAGATCGAAATATCTAAATTGATAGGTAGTTATTGAAATAATGTATAATTAAAAACCCCATTGGCGACTGGCGAGTGACAAACAATAAGGCAAGTCCACTCGCCACTCGCCTAATGGACCAATTACTTTGATATTTATTGATATTTTATTTGATAGATGATATTATCATATGACAAACAGTCCAATTACGTAGCTCCAACTTAAAAAAAAAAAAAGATATCCGCCGACGAATCCAACTCGGCTGGGCAGCGTTATAAAGGTTGCTGGGCTTAGATTAAAACTAAAAGGGAACATACGGTACGCGCGTACATTGCTAATTGTCAAACATAAATAATCTCACGCACACGTTTATAAAGTAAGTTACATCACGTTATTACGTGGAGCATCCGGTGAGTGAGACAGAGCGAAGAGCCTATGTTTAGCTTTTGTACCAGAGAATTCACAAATATTACCGTGCTCTGCGCGCGCCTATTGGGTAGGTAGTCCGATTGTGACTGAAGCGAAATTGTGTGCATGAACCTAATTTGAGCTGCCCACTTGCGAGACGCTTGTGCCGTATCTTCCCTTTTTGTTTTAATCTAAGTTGCTGGGAGCCATTGGGCCGAACAAGATCGGTTGCTCTGGAAATCTATGGGCAATCTAGATAATTATAATAAATATTGCTGGACACTTCACACAGCGATATCTAGCCCCAAACTAAGCAGAGCTTGTACTACGGGACCCAGATAACTGATAGAATACTTACATACTTTTTTGTAAATACATACTTATAATATATAGAAAAACATCCAGACCCGGAACAGATATATGTAGATCATGCAAACATTTGTTCCGCAGCGGGAATCGAACCCCCTACCTCCTGCGTCTCAGCCGGGTGGTCGCCCACTGAGCCACGGAGGTTGTCAATTTCCAAGATCTCCAGAGTGATCGATCTTGTGCGGCATAAATCGGTCACATAAATCTTAGAGCAACCTGAACTATCATTTTTTTATAATAGTATGCTAACAGTAATATTTTTCTTGGTTTCAGATTTACATTCTTCGGACAACGACAAAGTGCAACTGTAGTTAACTTTGCAAAAAAAAATGTTATTTCCTATGTGAATAATTATCATTCAACGACAAAAAATAAGTCAGATACTCGTAGTTAATTCCGTAAGATTTTTACTTTGCTTGCTGTGATTACACTAGATTGAATACGTAAGTGAAGTACAACTAATAAAACGTAGTTATTATTGTAAAAATAAACAATAAATTCAGTTAGGTTAAGTAGTAGATAAACATTGTCGGTCGTAACACCAATAAAACGGTACGTGATAAATCCCGTATTTATAATAATGATTGCTTAAATCACAAAAGTTTTCTTAGTAATAAGAAAACATGTTATATTCAAAATAAAAATCTAATGCTGGAGGCACAAAGCAAGCGTGACAAGGCGTCGCGGCGGCGTAGCTCTGGCGGGGCGTCGTAGGTTGGCGGTCCTCAGCGTATTGTAATGTATAGAAAATGTACTCAACAATAGCAGTGGTTTACTAATGTTTTGCTATGTACGACGTTAAAAAAAAGTCGCATTCCGGGAGTGCCGACAGGAGTGAAAACTTGAACAATTACGAGATACTTAAACAGAGGTAACGGTAACGGTAACAGTGTCGCGAGTTCAATGGTTTTTTCCCATCTCAAAAAATGCCCAACGTACCTAAAGAAGTTTCAAAACAAGGGTAGTGTTTTAAAAAGTACTGTTGTAAAAAAGGTTTTTTTTTCAAATTTACCATAGAATTTTTTCAATTTCAAACAATCTTGATATTAAGTCCTAAAATATAAAACAGCCTGTATAAAATAGGCAGACAAATCATATTCATTCATCATGTAAGTAGATACCCGTTAAACTGACTAAGCGGGATCTTTGCAAAAGGCGCCGCCGATTAACGTTAAAAATTGTATATTGGAAATGTATCGATTACTGGATAAATGTACAAGTTACCGGTATTAAACCCACCTCAAAAATAAAAAAATTAATACGATAACGCATGTTTATTTTAAATGAATGTCGTACATAACAAAACAGGTTGTATTGTACAGAGGCACCTGCAGTGTGAATGAACGACTTCACGCCTCGTCCCGTCACGCCCGCTGTGTGCCACAATCACAATCCACAACGCCTACCAAATACATACATTGTAAATAAAAACTGATTACCTACCTTCGTACATTTATTATTGTTAATCTATTTAGGTCGTAATAATTCCTAGGTTAGCTAAATGTATGTACCTATTTGATTTAAGTTTCTCGAAGAAAATATGAGCCCACATTTCAAACGCGACAAGTTTTTTACATGTAGTCTTTGTGTCTAAAAAAGTTTTTCCGAGTTTTTTAAATGTTTTGTGTCATTTTATGTTTTTAAACGTAAAAACCTTTACGTCGTTTGAAATTTGTTTTTTCTTGAGAAATATAAATCTATCAAGGAAAAAATGTAAAGTGATGTATGGTAAGAATTTGAGTATCTCTAGGGAGTTAATTTAAATTATTACCTAGTAACCTAAAGATAAGTTATTTTTTGTAAATAAGTCCGATAATAGTGCGAAATTATATTTCAATTGCTTACATAATACAGAATTCGTATGTGTTTAGGGTTTAGTCTAGTGAAATGTTAAAATTATTTGAAGAATAAAATGAGAATTGATTGTTTTTAAATATGGATTTTTATTTACCCACCCTTGTCCTGAATTAGTTCCCTCCACTAGGTGGAAAGACGACCTAGTAATGAGGTGCAGGTCGTAGAATATCGGTCGCTTTAGAAATCCATAGAAGAGGCATTTGTTCGACAGTGGCATAGTTAAATTATAAGCTACTAGCTTCCGCCGGCGGCTTCGCGTTGTTTGGCAATAAAAAGTACCCTATGTGTTAATCCAGGTTATAGTATACGTACATACCAAATTTCGGCGAAATCGGTTCAGCCGTTACGGCGTCATTGAGTAACAAACAAACATCCAAACATTCTCATTTATGTGAATATAATATTTATGTGTTATATCTCATTAGTGTGATACCAAGTTTTAAAGACATTTTTGAAGCTTTCAATAAGTGTTTCAGCTGTTTAATAGTAGGTACAACCCAGAAGTAAGTAGGTAATTTTTTTGGTTAAAATTTTTAAATCGTAATAGCAAGTCTACGCCACAGCCGAAAAACCCCACAAAAAGTATTGTGACTTATTTGAAAACTTTCCACCAAAGGATAGAAACAAGATACTCTTAATTAAAAGTTTTTGGGGCAGTTTTATTTTCGTTGGCATCAAATCTTGTCGGTGTTAACACAAACGCAAGCGTAAATCTTGTTTACAACTTAATTAGTAAAGTTGTATGCCTAATGAAGTTGGCCACACTGCTCTGGTTTGTGTGAATAATAATAAAGAAATAAAAAAAAAACATTAATTTCAAGCAATTGTTTAGTTCATACCTATAAGACCACAATCAAAAGGTACCTATTTATGTTAAAAAGAAGTTTTGTGAACATGCCTGTGACAGCAATGTCTGGTGTACAAACAGTCTACTCTGCCGGCTATCATTGTCAATACGGTGTTGAAACGGGCCTGCAGCCTGGGCACTAGGGACGCGGCTATACTATCCATAATATAAAAACAGCGATAAAAACTGTAGTTTGACGAAATTCACTGGGTACACCAGTCACCCCCATAGTACTGTAATTTGGTATGCGTGTAGTTTAAGTGACACAAATATAGAATGTTTGATAATTTAACTACGCACGAAAATTAAAGCGGTTGCCTATTTTGATGAGCATAATAAACAAATTTTGTGAAATGTTTGCCATAGAAATGTGAAATTTATTTTGGCATGTAAAAACAAACACTTTATTAATCTTATGTTGTGCTATTGCATAATAGAATAGAATAGAATAGAATACTCTTTATTGCACACCAACAAAATTAAAATACAATAAAAATACACAAAAATTAAGGTAAGTACAATGGGCGGTCTTATCGCTAAAAGCGATCTCTTCCAGACAACCTTTGGATGGACAGGACAAAACAAAATCAAAAAGACGGCGGTGTAAATACGAGTATATTCATAAACTTACATAAACTACCTATACTTACTAATAAACTAAATATATATACTTACAAATATAATAATATATACTTATATATACATATATAAACTACAATAAAGGAGATAAACATAACGATAAACTAGCAGTACGTAGACAAAGAAAGGAAATGGTTGTATACCTTAGCTTTGAAGATAGGAAGAGATTTAGATGATCTAATAGAGAAAGGTAAAGCGTTCCACAGCCGCACAGCTTGAACTGTAAAGGAGTCACCATAAAATTGAGAACTGTGGACAGGGGTTTGGAGACTTAGAGCTTCAGATGAGCGTAGATTTCGATCATGCGCATGGTGCAAGCACACAAAACGCTCCTTTAGATAGGATGGTGAAGAAGGATTGAAAAGAATGTTAAAAAGAAGGGACAGAATATGTGCATTCCGGCGAAGACGGATAGGGAGCCACTTGAGTTTTGCGCGAAATTCTGAAACATGGTCATATTTGCGCAAGCCAAATACGAACTGAATACAAAGATTTTGAAGGCGCTCAAGTTTGCTCAATTGGACTTCAGAAAGGTCGAGATAGCTGACGTCGGCGTAATCTAAAATAGGGAGTAGAAGGGATTGTGCAAGCGTAATTTTGGTGGCGGTTGGTAAAAAGTTGCGAAGTCTTCGCAACGAGGCTGAGGACGCAAACATTTTTCGGCTGATCTCGGCAATACACGGCTCCCACGATAGCTTGGTGTCCATAATAATGCCTAAGTTTTTCACCGTCTGACTGATACCTATCTGAGCCCCATTAAAAACTACAGGTGGAAGTTGCTCAAACTTTAGCCGGGGAATCATTTTGTGGCTACCAATTATGATAGCTTGTGTCTTCTGTGGGTTTACTGTAAGGCCAAAGGATTTGCTCCAATCACAAATTCGGTCCAAATCTGAATTTATTATGCTGATTGCTCCGTTAATGTTATCAACCGTAGCTTGTGTATAAATTTGTAAATCATCTGCATACAGGTGGTAGGAAGAAGATAATTTTTGTGATATTGAGTGAATGAAAACAGAGAAAAGAAGAGGAGATAAGACGCCGCCTTGAGGGACACCAGCGGAGAGACTGCACCATGAAGAATAAGTATCTCCAATACGGATGCGCTGCCGGCGTCCAAACAAGTAACTACGAAACCAGTCAATAGCCGTTGGAGACATGTTAAGAGAGTGTAATACACCGAGAAGTATATCGAAATCGACGTTATTAAAAGCATTGCTGAAGTCAAGGAGTGACAGTACTGTCACCTTCCCACTGTCCATTCCAGACCGAATGTCATCAGTAATCTTGATGAGCGCTGTGACTGTGCTATGCCCGGGGCGGAAGCCAGATTGGTGAGGATTTAACAGGATATTATTGGATAGGAAGGTACTGAGTTGTTGGTGTACAAGACGTTCAAGGACTTTTGATAGGAAGGGAAGTATGGATATGGGGCGATATTCGGAAAAGGATGATGGACTGGGTTTTTTAGGTAAGGGAATGAACTGTGCTTCTTTCCAGGCGTCAGGAAAGGAGCCGGAGTCGATTGAGGCATTCAGGATGTAGGTGATGATAGATACAATTTCATTAAGGATTGGCATAATCATGTTCCGACTGACACTGTCACTGCCAACAGCATTTGAAGTGATAGATGTTATACTCTTCTTAACATCACAATCGGCAAATTGACTAAACTGAAAAGAAGGAAAGTCTGGTGTTGGCTGAGAAGAAAGATAATAGAGTGTATTTGATTTAGTGAGTCCATCTATATTGGATGAACTCGTGAAGTGTCGGTTAAGATGATCAATGTTTAAGTTTTTTGGGATATTTTCTTGTTTAGATTTACCAACTCCCAGTGTTTTAAGAAATTTCCACACTTTAGATGGATCATTGTTATCAACAGAGTCATGAATGTATCGGCGTTGCGCGTCCCTACACAACCTGTTGCAGTGATTTCTACGATCGTAGTATTTGGCCTTATTATTGTCAGATGGTTTACACCTCATCCTAATCTTTGCCATAGCCTTCTTGTGCATCGCCAAGCGGATTTCATCAGTAAGCCATGGTGCTGGCAGATGTTTGATTTTAATGGCACGTATGGGGGCATGTGTGTCATATAGTTTAACCAGTTGTTTATTAAAATACCCCACCATGTCATCAACGCTGCACGCACCTACGATGTCAGTCCAGTCAATTTTCAGAGCATCCTCACGGAGGCTCTCCAAATCCATTCCACCAAAATTACGCTGCATGACAATTTGAGGCTTAGCTTTCGGCGGACGAACTTTGTAGGACAAATAGATTGAATCATGGAAAGAAAAAGCTGCCGCTGAAGTTTGGCCGTGTTTAGCTACATTATTGATCGATGATACTAATATAAGGTCTAGACGAGATGGAATGCAATTTGGAAAGAAATGTGTAGCAGTTGAAGGAAGAATGGTCAAATTGCTAGCCTTAGAAAGGGTTTCAAAAGTAACAGCACGGAAATCCTGCTTAAGAAGACAGGTGTTGAAGTCACCCATGATTATGGTGTGACTGTAAGAAGGAGTTAGGTCTTCAAGAAGTCTTTCGAAAGACGGAAAGTAGTTGTTCCGAAGATGATTGCTGTAGTAGACTCCGAGTAATACCTTGGTGTGAGAAAGGAGGACTTCGACAAAAATGTGTTCGCCCGCACCAGGAGACGGTGGTTGTGGAGACACATGAACAATGGTATGGGGTATGTGAGCGCGCAAGTAAATGGCAACTCCTCCACCACGTCCATCAGTGCGATCGTTTCTAATTAAGATGAAGCCTGGTAGCGAGTAAGAGGTGGTAGGCAAACATGGTTTTAACCAAGACTCGGAAACTAATACAGCATGAATGGTTTTATGTTCAAATGACGCCAGCAGATCAGGGTAATGAGCCGGAATGCTCTGTGCATTAATATGAACAACATTGAAATTTTTAGAGACATCAGAGAATTGGGTATCAAGGGTTTGGGAAAGCGTTGGTATACTGCAAAAACTATCGTTACTGCTTAGTTCATCGTCATCACATGAAGAAAAAGATAAAAAATGTTCACTATCACTACTAACTAATGATGACATACCTACATAAATTATAATATAAATAAAATATATAAATAAACAATGTACTATCTAAAATATTAAAACAAGCTATGGTATACTTTACTAATTAATCTACTAACTAATTATTTAGCCTGTCCACCTGCCAGTTGTGTTAAAAGAGTATCAAATTAATATTATTAAAAGATAATTATTAATTTCCGAAAGAGATACCAAATCTTGGATTTTGCAAATTTTGGATGTCGATTGCAAGAGTAAGCAGTAAGTCTTATATCGAATTAGTCACCTAAACTTAGTCTATTTTCTTTAAAATTTGATAATATAACTAGTAGTTATTTTTTCGAGAAGTCTTTTTATGATTTGAAAAACCGTCACTTGAATTTCGTCAGTATATTACCAAACACCTTATATGCAGACAACTGTGTCGGGTTTCATTTGGTCCAAACAAAAACCATAGATATATGGATCCATGAGCTATCCGAATCAACCCCATGTATGTTCTACGATTTTTTTTTAGTTTAGAAGCTAGGGTCATTTGTATATCCTGATATAGATTTTTCGATAATATTAGATGTTCAAACCAAATCTCTGCTACGAACTGAACCATATCTTAGCGACATTGGGGGCAATTATGTTGGCAAAAACTAAAAAAAAATAACGTAAAACTATTGCCATCCTTTTTGTTTTATAAAGCCAGAGAGTCACCATCATCACCATCATATCAGTCAACGGACGTCCACTGCTGAACATCTCCTCCATAGATTTCCAGAGCGACAGATCCTTTGCGGCCGGCACCCGACGGCTCCCAGCAACATTCATCAGATCGTCTTTCCATCTAGCGGGGGGCCATCCTACACTGCGCTTTCCAGTGTGTGGTCTCTACTCGAGCACCTTCGCCAGAGAGTGATAGTTGTCATTTTAGTGCTGTGAAACCGCAATTTAGTTTTACACCACCTGCTCAACAATGTCAAATAATGTGTTTAAAGCAGTTGATTATATCCCTATGGCTAAGCAGGGAGTAAAGTTGTATGAATTTGGAACCTCATCTGTATTAAAATTTGAACCAAAGAAACCCACAGAATAAGAACTTATTTGTAAATCTAACTTATCTCTGCACAGAATGCACCAACCTAGATTTTGTTTTTACTGTCTCGCAGAAAGTGTGAAAAATAGAGTATTCTTCTCGTGGTGTCTGCATCTTGGGTGTGCACTCAGGGTTCTAGTAGTTCTAGTAAATGAGATAACTCTAGAATCCTTCGTTACGTTTGGAATTAATAATCTACTATTAGCCTGTAGCAACAGAATTGTTCCCAATGTCTTATTTCTGCACTCAAACATTCTGATTAAACAGCCGAGATGACAAGGAGGCAAACGGCGTGAGTGATTAGGGGCAGTTGATGGAACGATGTAACTGAGTGTCGTGGACCATTAATACACTCGTATATAGTGTGTGACTTTTCTTTTTCTGACCCTTTTTCTTGTAGCTTTGACCCTGATATAATATCTGTAATGTATCCCTAGATAAATAAAAAATATTTCAGAATAATTGCCTTATAGGCATGATGACAGATTTTGAAAAACTGTCCTATAATGTTCGGAAACGTATATTATTTATAATGAATAACATATTTCTGCGGAAAGTAAAGGTTTAGGAGAAAAACATTAAATTTTTATTTTTAGATTTTAAATCCGCACAAAATCGCTTGTCAGTGTCAGTCATGGCAGTTTCGTTTACTCAAGTGTGATGTCACAAGCGATTGTGACGTCACACTTGAGTAAACGAAACGTAAGACGCTCATTGAACAATGGCTATCATTTAAATGATCAGCATAATTTTGAAGTTGTGTTCAGCAGAAAAATGTATTCTGCCGGCAAATATATCATGTTGATATGCTACTTATGCCCGGCAAAAATATTATAATTCATTTGCAAAAAATGTGATATTAGGCAGCTCTAAATTTAATCGAGCGGCAAAATTATTATTTGAGCAGCAAAATAAGTAATTGACCGGCAAACCGTGCGCTGAGTTTAATGAAACTTCTGCCAACTAGATATTCCATCGTCGTGTGGAGTAAGGTCTAGACCTAACCTAACACTAGTCAGGGTGGCCCAAAAGTTTTTTGGGGTGGGTTCTCGCCAGAACTCTCGCGTGGAAGTTCCTGAGTGGATTAAGCCCGCGAAGTCGAGCAGAGTGCTGTCGATCAAGAAGTCTCATAGGTACTTGCATTGCTTCATCATATCAGCCTAAGTACGTCCATGACTGAACATAGGCCTTCCACATACATTTCCAGAGCGACCGACTTTTTGCGGCGCACCCCAACAACCTTTATCAATTAGTCTTTCCATCTAGTGGAGGGCCGTTCTAAGCGGCGTTTTTCCACGCGTGGTCTCTACCCGAGAACCCTTTTGCCCGAACGGCCGTCAGTTCTTCAAGCTATGTGGAGTGCCCTGACCACTGCCACTTCAGCTAGCTTATCCTCTGGGCTATAACAGTGTCCTTAATTTTTCTACGAATCTCCTTATTTCTGATTAGATCTCGTAGAGAAATACCAAGCATTCTTTGAATGGTATTTTCGTAGAACTTAGCTCATATATTATCCTCAACATTTACATATATTTATTATGTACAAAGATGCAGTACTGCTGATAAAAATATACTTAGAATTATATGAAGCTATCTGAGATAGTATGGACTCTTAAAATGGAGCATAATAACAGTTGACAATCGTTAAGCCATGTTTACATTTGCGCGCCAAATAGGTCAAATCTGCAGATTAAACCAGTAAATAGCCATTACACGTAATTGGTAGATCCACATGCACGTTCTAAAACAGGGTCGCGCTGTTTTCATGCCCCATAGATACTTTTCTATTCTGCTGATTCTCAACAGCATATTCAAAAAAATCAAGTAACCTACATAAATATTTCACCAAAATGTATACAACATATTGTTTTTAAACTCACCTGGTGTTTGGTATTTATTATAAGGATATAATGTTTTAGTGTAATAACTGATAGGACGGTTTATACAATTTTTTTATTATTTTACAGATCTACATAAAGTGTTTGTATTGTTTTTATTTACTATTTCTATTTTAATTTGATGCTAAAATTTATTTCTTTGTTAAAAAGCTACACTATCCATGAGTCCTAAAGGCTATATTTGATCGAGTGAAGCAAGATCTCTAAATTGACTTGGGCAAATCGGCGTTGTATTTATGTATGTATGTTTTTTTGTCCGAGGATAACTTTTGAATCGTGAATCGTAATCGTGAAATTTGATACTTAGGTAGGTAGTGATGGCACAATTTTGGTGTGACTAAATAAGCTAAAAATGTTGGAGGTTGTTGAGATTAGGGTTCAAGAGGGTAAAAAAAAATGAAAATAAGACTATTAGGTCAAGTGGGTGTCAAATGAAAGGTCTTTATTAGTCCATTTAGGCTTCTGTTTTATGTTTTAATAAAGTTTTTATAGTTTTTGAGTTATTAGCCATAATGAAAAATGAACTTTGACAAAATTTCCAGGGTACACCCTAACCCACAGTGCTGTAATTTGGTATGCGTGTAGATTAAGTGTCACAAATAAAGGCAAAAGTCTCAAATCCAGAATTACTGCAATCTGTACCCCAAGAAGTATGACCCCATATTACATGAACTCCTGTTACCTGTAATTTGAATGAAACTATAGGTCAAGTTATTTGGTTATTTATTTCGTGGCACTATTTTGATAGTCAAAGATTACAATTAATATTTTTTTGTTTTAATCGGAGACTCGCGACATCTCAGTTCGGGGCTAACCACTAGCTTATTAAAGCCGACACACCAGGATAGTGCCAACACTACCTATCTATATATCGAATTTCATGATGATCGGATCAACGCTTCGAAAGTTATCTTCGGACTAACAAACATCCATACATATATACATAGGTACATACATACATACATACAACGACAATTTGCCCCAGTTGATTCTGAGATCTCGCTTTGCTCGATCAATTAAAATTGTGTAGGCATATTTGCTTTAACAAAAATTGCGGAGTTAGGGCACAACGGCTCTCCCGTTGTGGAAATCGTTAAAGAATATCTCGAATCGGTCCAGGCCTCTTTGAGTGATTACTCATCATAACATACATAAAAAAACGATTCCGACGAATTGAGAACTTCCTCCTTTTTTTTGAAGTCGGTTAAAAATAGCGCCTAGTTTTCAAGCAAACAAGTACCTATACATTAGTAACACATTACACTACTTATTTTCAAACTTTCAGTTTTGCTAAAATGACGTAAGTCTGGCGGCTCTGGTATCTTGGACTACTAAGTAAAAGGTGAGAAACAAGTATCACGTTCAAAGTGCAAAGGAAAATCTTTCTAAAAGAAACGAAAGTAACACGTACTCGGAAATGATTCTCTCGAGATACGTCTGCTCACGTTAAGTCTGCATAACGCTAGGAATAGTACATTAAACAAGATCGGTCACAATAGGGGTTCCGTTTTTACCATTTTGGCCCGAAACCCACAAAAGTTAAATACAAGTAGTTAAATACAATTTGCGGTATCACAGAAAATCAGCAATAGATACAGCAGTGACCAGAAGCCCGTGCAAACTAGTTATGTGTTGTTGTAAAAAAAAAAAACTGAAATTGTGTGGCTTTTTTAAATAACGAAAAGAAACGTTGAGCGATTTCAAACAACGTTAGATTATCCAACTATTTTTTAGCTATATAATTTTTCAATGTACTGCTTTTAGCCGGTTACACTTGGCAAATACCGAGCTGGCAAAGCAGCCGGAGTTGCAAAGCAACCTAGAAATAAATCTAAACTCGCTGTTGCAACTTGACTTGACACCCCATTTTTACCACATGGGAACTGATTTATGGGATAAAAGGCAGCCTATCTGGCAATCCAGGTTAGCTACGTATATATCAAATTTCATCGAAATCGGTGCCACTGTTATGACGTGATTGAGTCACAAACAAACAAACAAATAAATAAACAAACATCCAAACTTTCACATTTATAATATTAGTGTGATTACCAAATATAATAACATAGTTTTAAGTTTTTATTTTTAACTAACAAATTATATACTAGTAATCAGCCCCGAACTGAGTTTTCGCCACTCTCTCATAAAACAAAAAAAAATGTTCTTTGTAATCTTTGACTATCAAAATAGTGCCACGAAATATATAACCAACCCACTTGACCTACAGTCTCATTCAAATACAAACATCATTCAATCACATATCAATACAATCATTCAAACGGGAGTTCATGTTAATTGTTTACTCTTTTTTGGGGTACAAAATGGAGTTATTCTGGATTTTAGACTTTTGCCTATATTTGTGTCACTTAAGCTACACGCATACCAAATTACAGTACTGTGGGGTCACTGGTGTACCCTGTGAGTTTTGTCAAAGTTAAATTTTTATTATGGCTCAAAAACTTCAAAAATTTTACTAAAAATGAAAGCGAAGTCAAAATATACTAATAAATACCTTTCATTTGACGCCCCATTTGACCTAATAGTTTCATTTTCATTTTTTTTAGCCCTCTTGAACCCAATATCTCAACAACCCCCCAAAATTTTTAGCTCTTTTAGTCACACCGAAATTGTGTTATCACTACCTACTTATATACCAAATTTCACGATGATCGGATAAACGCTTCGAAAGTTATCCTCGGAGAAACAAACATACATACATACATACAACGCCGATTTGCCCAAGTTGATTTGGAGATCTCGCTTCGCTCCGTGAAATATATAAGATAAAATTGAATTGAATTTAATTCAAATATAGTGATTATCTATTATTCGTAAGGTGAATACAAATTTTAGATGAATTGGATTTTACACACCTATCTGTATAATTTTAAGACTTTATTTAAGAATTATCGCTATTTAAAAGACCATTATGGGTTATATGATGGTGATATTTGATTTTTGACGCGTAGTAAATATTGTAGTGTATTTTATTTCAGGTTGGCCAGTAAACTCAATTAATTAATTATTCAAACATTTATTTGTTTCAAATAAGATTTATAAAAGTTTTTAAAACTCTACTTTATGAATCTACTTATTTCTACCACAGATGTATGAAAATGATAAAGGGAAATTACAAATTACGTTGCAACAGAACTAGTAATTACGGTAGACCGGAAAAATTAGAATTTCAAAACGTAGCATTATGCAGACTTTGTATGGATGGATTTATTGAAGTTTTTTTAGGAACCTCAAGCGAACTTAACTGAAAGATGAAAAATTGAATTTCTATGTTCTTCCCACAGCTAGTGTAATAGTTATATCACTAACTTTTGAAGTGCTTGTCTATAATTTCAACTTTCTTCTTACAAAAATGAGTGGAAAGCAACGTGAGAAAATATTACTTTGTAGTTGGTATTGATTTTGTTGTTGTAAGCATTGATTTATTATAGCTATGGATTTCGCGGAAACCGCCGCGTCTTACCTAAAACTCTCCAAAATGCGTCGGTGCATCCATCAGTGTATAGTTATCAACATGACAAAATAAGCATTGAAAAACTTGCCTTAACGTTTATCGTGTCACTATTTTTTTGAATGAGAGCAGTAATTAGTATGTAATCTTGTAATATTATTAAGTCAAAGACAAATTAGCCACCAATACCATCATTGCGTTTGACTTAGGTTTACAATGTAAACTCTAAAATGAAAATTAAAAATGTAAATAGAGTAAATACAAAGGTAAACACATTTTTTCAAACTGTAAAATGCTTTAACTTATTTTTTGTTTGTATTAAATTAGGTATTTAAGAAAATTGTATTTTTCAAACTTTCGCGGTCACTGTACATAGTTACTGATTAACACGGGTATTTATCACGTATGTACCTTTTTTATTTGTTATCCCAACGTTTCGACAGTGTTGCAACAGCAGTGGTCACGGGAGGACTGGGGTACTTGGAGCTACCGTCGAGAAGTGATGGCAGCTGCAGCAACTACTCTCACTTGGTCTTCAGAATTAGAATTGTCCTCGTTCATATTACGACACACTACACTAACCGTATCTACGCACTGAGACGACCGATCACGACTCGCACACCTAATAATCACCGGGTTCCTGGACGCTGAGAGTCTATAGCCATCTTCCCAAATGAATTAGAACACCAGGAATCTGCGGAGGTTTATTGTCTTTTGGAGTCCGTAAATGCTGGGCCATCTTTGAAACAGCTGTTGCCACACAGTCGAAACGTCGTGTCGGGATAACAAATAAAAAATGTACATATGCGATAAATACCAATTTTAATCAGTAATCATTTATAGAAATGATTATTATGTTCTTATTTATATTACCATTAACTATTTTTTGTCACTTAGTTATTATTTTTAGCGTTCAAATACCTTGTTTCTTTTTTTTGTGTCACGCCTCACTTTCTTTTAGCACGACCAGGGTGACTGGTAGATTATGCTTTTAGCATTAAGTCTTCATAGCACTAGGTATTTCGTAGTATTTAGGTAACACAAAAGTATTTAATTAATAACTAATACGCCACTTTCTGTGCAGTGCTTAGTACGGAGTGCAGTATCCTAAGTTATAATAAATCAATGGTTATATTACTAACTTTTGAAGTGCTTGTCTATATTTCTAACGTTCTTTTTTCTTACAAACACGATTGAAAAGCAACGTGAGGGAATAATACTTTGCTTCTAGTATCGATGACTGTATGACACGCAATATACATTTTGTTGGTTTTGACATAATTTTTGAAACACAATTCGTATTAATTAATTTATTCCAGTTTACTGTGAAAACATATTTGGATAAGGCTTAGGTCATCATTTTCCGAAATGCTCTGGCCTTTGACCTAAGAAACGAATAGGTCTATCAGTCCTTTGAAAAGCAGAAATTGGAGGGTTCACATCTTTTAACATAACTAATCTTAAAGTAGTGTCCTTTCTTTGTCTACGTACTGCTAGCTTATCGTTATGTTTATCTCCTTTATTGTAGTTTATATATAATATTATTATTATATTTGTAAGTATATATATTTGGTTTATTAGTAAGTATATAGTTTATGTAGGGTTATGAACATACTCGTAGATACACCGCTGTCTTTTTGATTTTTGTGTATTTTATTGTATGTTTAATTTTGTTGGTGTGCAATAAAGAGTATTCTATTCTATTCTATTCTATTGTAGTTCAGAAAAAAAACATTTAAGACCAATTTTATTGTGTAATATTTTATTGTAAAAAAGCGACCTCAGTAATCAGTAATTTGCGATGCTAGTAAAGAGCAAATACGTATTAAGTGCCACTACCTAGTTTTAAGACTTTATTGTGCACTTGTTTATGGAAATAACTAGTGGTTCGCCCCGAACTGAGATCTCGCGAGCCTCATAAAAACAAAAAAATATTATTCGTAATCTTTGACTATCAAAATAGTGCCACGAAATAACTTAACCTAAAGTTTTAATCAAATTACAGGTAACGGGAGTTCATGCTAATTGATTACTATTTTTTGGGGTACAAATTGCAGTTATTCTAGATTTCAGACTTTTGCCTATATTTGTATAACTGTGTTGTAATTTGACATGCGTGTAGATTATCACGCATACAACACTGTGGGATCACTGGTGTACCCTGTGAACTTCGTCAAAGTTCAGTATGGGCAATAACTCAAAAACTACAAAAACTTTACTAAAAATAAAAACGAAATCAAAATGAAGATCTTTCATTTGACATCCCATTTGAGCTAATAGTCTCATTTTCATTTTTTTTACCCCTCTTGAAAACCAATATTTCAACAACCCCCCAACATTTTTAGCTCATTTAGTCACACCAAAATTGTGCCATCACTACCTTTACTTGATCAACGCTCGAAAGTTATCCTCGTACAAACACACATACATACATAAATACATTTGCCCACATTGATTTGGAGATCTCGCTTCGCTCGATCAAATATCTTGTAACAGTCATCAACATTTTAAGAGTAGCAGAGTTACAGTTAGTAAGACCCCCACTTGAAAAGACGGCCTGATGAAGGTTGCTGGGAGTCGTTGGGTGAAGGCCGCACAAGATCGATCGCTCTGGAAATCTATGGGGGAGGCATCCTACGATATGATCATGATGAAATACACTTTTCGACAAAATAGAAGACACAAAGCACCGTAAACCTTAACCTTAACTCTAAAACAACTCTCAAAGCCCCAAATAATGAATTGTCCTACATTTTCAACAGAATTGCGCGAACGCCGTAATTGCAAACTTTTTACGCGGGACAGAGTAAAAGCCTTTTTATTGCACATAAAATTATTTTCGTACGTAACGTAGCTTCTGTGGCGCGTATAATGCTATCAGAGGTGTGCTGAAGCGGATTTCAGAAAAACATTGGTACTGAAAACAATATTTCAACTGTTCGCCGAACACATTGTTATTTTATTGAGTCTGTTGTGTTTTTGTTACCGTGTTATACTTAAGTTAAGGGTCAATAAATTTAATAAAACCGGCTGACCCGCCCGCGGTTCCGCGAGGTTTTTCAATAAAAACATTAGTCTCCTTTTGCGCAGTTGGATATAAAGTAGCCTATGCCCCAATCCCGTTCTTAATCTATCTGTATACCAAATTTCATTGAAATCTGTCAAGCAAATTAGCCGTGAAAACGTTACAAACAGAGAGACAGAAAGACAGAGTTACTTTTGAACTTGTTTGGATAGTATGGATTTTTTTTATTTCTTTTTATGTTACCTGTTGATGCCTGATGGCACAAGCATATGGACCACGTTAAGTGGTAACCATCGTCCATAACAAAATATTGACTCATAGGTCACCATTTTGGCATAGGCTATTTTGGATTTCATATTGCGTATGTATGTCACGTCTAGTCATTCTGACGATTCCAATGATACCTTTTTGCTAAAATCCGTCAAACCGTTTAGCCTGCATGATGTGCCAAATAAACCGAGATATATCGAACATACAGTCAAAAACATTGCTCTCCTTCACAGCCGGGTAAAAATAAGATGTTGTTTTGGCCGTTAGTCTCCTAGGTCTTGTGATTAATCATTACAAATTATTTGAGGTACGCAATTCAGAGACTACTTCAGAATTGCATGACCATCAGAGATAAAGAAAATTAAAATAGATAAGTAAAAAAAATCTTTTCACACCACCTGCTCGACAATGTCAAATTATATGTCATGTAAACCTCACTGCAAGCAGGTGATTAAATCCCTACGGCTGAGCCGGGAGTAAAGATGTACTTAAGTAAGTATTGATTTGAATTTGAAACCTCATCTGTATTAAAATTTGAACCAAAGAGTCTCACGTAGAAACTTATTCGTAAATCGAACTAACTTCTGAACATAATGCACATAATGCACCAACCTAGATTTGGTTTTCATTGTCTCGGATAAGTGTGAATAGTAGAGTGTTCTCCTCGTGGATAAAGCTGGCTGCATCTTGGGCATGCATGCCCAACACGCATGCCTTTCTGTACTCAGGATTCTAGTCTCTCCCTCGCTCCACTTTTGAGTGAACCCTAGAATCCTTCGTTATGTTCGGGATTCAATATAGCGCCCGTGATGCAAGACACTGCTTTATATATTTGTTTAATAATCTACTATTATTCCATACATGTGTAACCCATTAACTTAGGGGAAGGAAACTGACATTTTATAGACAGGACCATCGTCAGGGACCGTGAAGCGTGACATGAGAAAATAAAGAGCGGGAAGGCATTTGGAACCTAGCGTAGACATTTATTTGAGAAGTACCTAGTTACTCGTACACAAAAAAAAAATAAAGGCTGAATTTGTTACCGTCGACGAACGAGGTTGATTATTAAGAATAGTTTTTGAGGTAAACGAAACAAAATATGGATTTATTAAAATTGTGAATGACACGGTGAATTGACCTAGGCAAAAACATACCAACACACAATTTTCAGCTAAACCATAATTGAATACGGATAAACTGCCGAGACCCAATCTCTTTAAATGCGGTATAACCATATTAGATTATGCTTGAGGTCCACGCCGGGAAATTTCGTATATTTTCAAATATAGTTTTCCCTGACTAATCGAATCAGGTTTAGTTGACCGTGGGCCTTCAGAGCGGTAAAGGTTTACCTTTGCAAAATGTTGCTTAGCACTGAAATAAATTTTTTTTTATTTATTTATTTAGTTTGGTTGGAAGAAAGGGGAAAAATGGTAAAAAATTACATTATACAATTACATTACACGAAAAGTCCACAAACAAGTTATGATCAAGATCTACCTTTAATGAGCCAATGAGCACTAATGCACAATGATGGACCTAACCTATTTTTTGAAGGCACTTCTAGCAGACGGCGGTCTAGCGTCCTTCGGCGAACCCGCAGCTGACGCTGGGGCGGCTGGCTTATGGGTGTCTGGCGGCATCAACTTGTTTAGTTCGCTGAGACTGCAAATGCGATGTCTTGTATCGTCGCCATCGATGATGTGAATGTGTCCATCTTTGTTCCAGCAGTTTTTCACACCGAATCGCAAGACATGAAGGCAATATATCTCGGCCTCGTCATGAACTCGGACAGCTAGAATCAGCGTGATGTTACTGCCTTTTAGGTTGGTTTTGGCAAACTACACCTTGTATCGCATTTTATCAGGACGTAGCCCTCTCCATAGCACGCCGAGTGACCTCGAGCGTTGTTAAGAGGCCTATAGTGAGAAACTGGTAATCACTAGTATCACACACTGATCAAAGACTTTCGTGTTAACATATTGCGTTATGTTGACTAATTAATATCCATAACATAACAACGTGTGATCAGACCCCAAGAATTCTTTACCAAAACACACGTAGGCGGCTAAATTGAATAAAAGTGCAATAAAAGCCGTCTCGAACGCCGCTATAAGGGAAATTGTCACTAAATGTGTTATAATAATGTAGTAAAATTCAATTTATGACATCCTTATCTACTGACACGTAATGTTGTTATTAGCGTGTGCATATTAAGAATGGAGCTACATTTTAGCGGTAAGACCGTCTATTGGTATTTAGTGCTTGATACTTGATCATGAATTCATCCAAGCAAATATTTAAATTAAAAGTAACTGGATGAATACAGAACATTTATGCTACATTACATTTATTAACAGAAACAATGTACTTACAATTATTTACAATACTTATGTAACAGTTGAATCTGAACAATATTTAGATAAGACCGTTGCAAACGATCTATAGATCATCATTATATTACTAAATTGTAAAGGACGATCAAAGACGGGGAAGGATCGAATCTAGATTTGAAATGTATTAGGTAGTTATAAGATCGAATCAGATTCAAATGTTAACAGGTAGCTAAGATTGTAACAGTTTAAACTTGTAAAGGTCAAAAGAGTGAGATAGCTACATGTAAGTCCCCGTCTAACTTTGCTGGAAACTTCGATGTATTAGGAATTATATAAAACGATTTGTGAATGCGTGAATTACGATCCCCGCACCATGGCTAGGGCGAGGAGTAGTTTTGTATAAAGATAGACCGTTTTCAAGCAGAAATTTGTGATCATTCAAGAACGCGATTTATACCTTGTAAACTAGCAACTAAGAAGAAAAATAAATACAGTCCACTTTTGCACCGAGTCTATCAATGAAGCCTGGGTAGGACCTCTACAAGTTTTGGTCCTCCGACCCGGATAAGCCGTTCCTGCGACGACCGGACCAGTTGTTCCTGCGGAGCCGGTAAGACCCGCTCCACTGGGTTTCAAGAAACAGTTACATCGTATAACCACTGAAGAGACGGCGCGGGCTTGAAGATCACCCAACGGTGCGACGAGCATCGTTGTCAAGACCGGCGCAAGGGCACGGGGTGCCTGAAGATCACCCAACGGTGCGACGTGCGACGTTGTCAAGACCGGCGCAAGGGCACGGGGTGCCTGAAGATAAGCCCGCGTCCGTTGAAGACAACCGAACGAGGACGTCACCCGAAGAGTGAAGACCCCCCACCCCCTCACGTGGCTGGTCCACGGCCCGTTTATTCCGGCCACCTAACGGTGCCAAACGGTCGGAATAGCGGGTAAACGCCTTAGGGCGGTTTTAGTGTTAGTGTTAGGGACCGCTAGGTAGGTAGGGGCATCAAGTGCTGAAGAAGATGACCACCAGGAGCCCACCAGTGACGAGGGGGAAGAAGGCTGCACTTCGCGTCTACGAAGACTACCCCGCGTCCCCGTCCGAACCCGTGCTTCCGAATGCTCCCGTTGAGCCGCGACCCGCTGAAGCGGGACCCTCCTCCGCTCGCGTAGCGTCAGAGACGACCGCGCCCGCGCCCGCGACCGAGGTAGCACCGCGAGTGACCGCACACGCCGAGCCCGAACGCCGGCGTGCCCCGTCCGTCCGCTCGCAACGCTCCAGCGCCAGCGCGATGGCAAGGATACGGCAAATTGAATTTGAAGCTGAAGAACGACTTGCCGAGATTAAGAGGCAAGAGCTCCATATTCAAGCGGAACTTATAAGGAAGAGGTTGATTGCCGAAGTCGCTACAATACGGGAAGAAGATGAACAAGAAAGCATCCAGGGCACGGGTGCACGGAACGGGGCCCTAGACACAGAACACAGAATAGAGGACTGGCTCCAACGCCATCATAAACGGGGGGAGCCAGAACAAGTGACGGATCAGGATACCAGGTATCTCTCATCGACCACGAGAGAACAGAATACGGAGCGGTATCCTCCGATTACGAACAATCGGGTCACTTTTGAACCACGAACACTGCGAGACAGATCACTCACGCCGGACCGAACGCGAGACAGAGGGATTGATCGGTTAACGGAAGCCATAGAGAAGATGGCTCACCGTAGACCACCTCCGAGACAGACGTACGACCTACCTGTATTCGGAGGTGCTGCGGGGGATTGGCTACCGTTCAAGGCAGCCATGAAGGAATCGACGACCATCCACAAGATCTCATCGGCTGAGAATCTAGCGAGGCTTAGAACATGCCTGAAAGGCGAAGCCCGTCAAGCAGTGTCGGCTTTGTTATACACTGCAACCGAACCGGCAGTTATAATGAAGACTTTGGAGCAATGCTACGGTCGCCCAGAGATGATTATAGACAACGCGTTAGAAGAGATTAAGAAGCTACCGCGACTGGGCGCGACCGCAGGCGAGTTAAACGCTTTCGCCATCAAACTACAGAACGTAGTAACCGCCATCTCTTGTATGGACCAACGCGGCTACCTGCAGAACCCGATGTTTGCGCGACAGGTAGCCGAGAAGTTGACACCGCACATCCGATCAAAATGGTGCGACTATGCAGAGGAATTTGGCAGCCGAAATGAACCAGAAATATTGACGCTGTCCCAGTTCCTGATGAGAGAGGCAGATCGCGCAATGCGATACGCGTATACAGCTACGCCTTCGCAGAACACCTCAAAGGCCCGACCCATAGAGCAGCGACCCAGGGTGAACGAACGAAATCGTGGGTCGGTGTACGCTACACAGAACGCGGCATCGGAGGAGGAAGCCTCAACGAGACAGAACGCAGCAACGGACAAGAACGAGTGCCGTTGCTGCGGGGGCGACCATAGAACCGTCGAGTGTAGAAAGCTCACGGCGATGCCAGTAGACAAGAGATGGGAATGGGCCAAAGAGACAGGCATATGTTTTCGCTGTCTGAGCAGCAAACATAGACGCTTTATGTGCAAGAGCAAGCGATGCGGAGTGGGTGAATGCACACGTCCGCATCACGCACTGTTACATGCGCCGAAAATAAGGAACGAGGGTGCCAGTGAGCAGGGCCAGACCGAAGAATCAGCCATCACTGCATCTGCGCATGTAACAGCAAGGAATCAAGTCCTACTGAAGGTGTGTCCAGTCGTGATTAAGGGCAGTAACGGCATGGAAATAAATACGTATGCGTTACTGGACGAAGGATCAACGATAACTCTGATCGATGAAGAGATCGCCGCGATGATCGGAACGGAAGGCCCGACAAAAGCCTTGAACATCGTGGGGGCTACGACTAGTCAGAGGGAACCCGAGAGCCGGGTAGTGGATATCGTGATCCGAGGACACAAGTCGGACTCACATCGGATCACAGCGCGTACTGTAAAGAACCTGACCTTAGGAAATCAACTCGTCAGTACCGATGTGTTAAAATACGCGCACTTAAGGAAACTCCGTCCAGAAGCCGTGTGCTATGCGTCAGCGAAGCCACGCATACTCATCGGGGCCGACAACTGGCATCTTATTGTGACGAGGAAGCTTCTGACAGGGAAGAGAAACCAGCCAGCTGCATCGCTAACGCAGCTGGGATGGGTTATCCATGGATCAATCCCCAGGAGCACAATAAGACAACAGGAGACGGTACTACACGTCCATACGTGCCAAGGTGTCCAGAACGGACATACTTTGAACGACCAAGACGAGGAATTAAGCAAGCTCGTGAAAGCACACTTTGAGATAGATGCTTTGGGCGTTTCAATTAAAAGAAAGCCAAACGCAAAGGATGAGCGGGCTCAAAGCATTTTCGACAGAACAGCGAGACGAGTGAACGGTCGTTTTGAAGTGGGACTACCTTGGGCCAGCGATGAGGTGAAGATGCCGCCCAGCTACGACATGGCCATACGACGCTTACATGGGATCGAACGTAAGATGGACAGATCGCCGGAGTTTAGAAGTGCATACACCGCGCAAGTGGAGAAGCTGCTAGAAAAGGGATATGCAGTAAAAAGCGAGGAGGAACAGAGTCAGAACGAACGTCTCTGGTTTCTCCCTCACTTCGCGGTGACAAACCCCAACAAGCCGGGGAAGTTTAGAATGGTTTTCGATGCAGCCGCGCGCGCTAATGGAACATGTCTCAACGACGCGCTGCTGGACGGACCAGATCTACTACAGGCATTGCATGGCGTCTTGTTTCGCTTCAGAACGAAGCCGATCGCGGTCACTGCAGACATTCGGGACATGTTCCTGAGGGTGACCATAAGACAAGAGGACCGTACAGCCCAACACTTTCTATGGCGCGGCGACAACCGAACAGATCCACCGCAGAAGTACATGATGAAGTCCATGATATTCGGAGCGAGAAGTTCTCCATTTCTGGCTCATAGCGTCAGGAACAGGAACGCGAAAGATCACGAGCGGACACACCCGCTAGCGTTTGACGCTATAACTCGGAACCACTACATGGACGACTGGGTGGACAGCTTTGAAACGGAAGAGATAGCCGCCAGAGCTATAGCACAAGTACAAGAGGTGCATCAACAAGCGGGTTTTGAACTTGCAAGCTGGAGCTCAAACCGTGAAGGCTTACTGGATAGTATTACCCCGGAGAACCGAGCGCATGCACCAAAAGAGCTAGCGGCCAATGCACATGTATATGGCAAGACATTGGGTATTCTTTGGATTACCGACACGGATGAACTCACCTTTAACACTGCCATGCCTCGCGTACCTGAAGATGTTAAGAATGTGGTCGAACGCCAACGAAGCGGGAGGCATTGGGTGCAGTTATGTCGTTGTTCGACCCACTAGGCCTGCTGAGTCCATACACGATTACGGCGAAGATCATGTTACAAGAGTTGTGGAAAAAGAACGTGGATTGGGATGAACCTTTGCCAGCCGAGGAGGCGGCGACATTTTTTGAATGGCAAAATAATTTACGCTACGTCGCCGACCTAAGACTGCCGCGATGTTACGACGCAAGACCAGACATAATACAGCGACAACTTCATGTTTTCTGTGACGCCAGCGAGCAGGCGTTCGCTGCGGTCGCGTTTTGGCGAAATGTCAGCCAAGACGGCGTGAGCATCGCTATAGTAGCAGGAAAGGCAAAGGTTGCGCCACTAAAGGCACAGAGCATACCACGAATGGAGCTGCAGGCTAGCTTAATCGCCGCTAGACTTGCCGCGGAGATTGTCAAAAGCCATGACTTAGAAACAAATGTAACATTTTGGAGCGACTCAAAGACGGTGCTACATTGGATTAGGAACGACGAAACGAGATTCACTCCGTACGTGGCGCACCGACTCGGGGAGATAGCAGAGTTAACTCGCCCAGAACAATGGCGGTGGGTGCCCACAGCGCTTAACGTAGCAGACGACGCAACGCGATCGAGGAACACTCAGCTACGGAGCGACGATAGATGGTTTACGGGACCGGCGTTTCTATTTGAAGACGAAGAACGTTGGCCTGTAGAGGTTTCATCGCCACCAGAACAAGACGAAGAGAGAACATGTGCAGCGCACGTGAGCCAGGGATCAACGCTCATCGACATGAGCAGGTTCTCATCCCACGAACGGTTAGTTCGCACGCTGGCCCACGCGCTCACATTTTTAAAGAAATGTCGACGACGCGGTGGGCAGCTTGGGATGGGAGAACTGCGGGAGGCAGAACGCCTGCTCATCAGAGACTCGCAGTGAGCATGTTTCCCTGACGAAGTCCAGCGCCTGAAGAAAGGGATGAGCATCGATCGAACGAGCAGGCTGTACCAACTCGACCCTAAGTACGGTGACGATGAAATAATAAGGCTGAGCGGTAGGATCAACGCCGCTACAGTACCGGATCACCTGAAGGATCCACCCATTCTGGACGGAGCGCACCGCTTATCACGTCTACTGATCAAGCGGGAACATGAGGAGAATAAGCACGCGGGCAGAGAACAGATCGTGAATAATCTGCGCCAGCGATTTTGGATACTGCGGTTGCGTCCGGCGGTCAGAACGGTTCTGAACGATTGTACGCTGTGTAAGATAAGGAGAGCGAACCCAAAGAAGCCAGTAAAGGGTGACCTGCCGAGGATGCGCCTAGAGATGAACACGAGGCCGTTCACTAACTGCGGCATCGATTGTTTCGGCCCTATGTGGGTGGCGATCGGGCGGCGCCGTGAGAAGCGATGGGGTATGCTCTTTACGTGTCTGGTAACGAGAGCTATACACGTGGAGCTTATAGCGAGTCTCAGCACCGACTCGGCTATTATGGCTATCAGGCGAATGGCTGCCCGACGGGGGACTCCTCGTACAATCGTGTCAGACAATGGAACGAACTTCCACGGATCGGAAGTGGAACTAAGAAAGGCGTACGAAGAATGGCTCCCAGGCCTAAAAGAGTACGCACTCAAACAGCGGATCGAGTGGCGGTACATCGACCCTGGTGCACCAAACCAGGGGGGAGCCTGGGAGCGAATGATAAAAACGGTGAAGAGAGCCCTAGCCATCACCTTAAATGAACGTGCCCCGCGAGAGGAGGTATTGAATACGCTAATAACAGAAATCGAGCACACCGTAAACTCGCGGCCTTTAACGCATGTACCCGTGGACCCAGAGGAAAAGGAAGCTTTAACGCCGAACCACTTTTTATTGGGGACGGCAGTAGGTTTGCCATATGTGGGAGACTGCGACGTAGCCGACAGAAGGACGTGGCGCGCCGCACAAGCTCTGGCAAACTCTTTTTGGAAGCGCTGGATCGACGAGTACTTGCCTACGTTGGCGCCGCGAGGCGACGTCAGAAGACAGCAAGAGAACATCAAAGAAGGGGACGTCGTCATAATCGCGGACGGTTTGCTACCTCGGAACGTATGGCCGCGGGGCCAGATCGAGCGCGTGATTACGGGTCCGGACGGAGTAGTTCGGAGCGCTGAGGTGCGGACGCGGGGAGGCGTTTTCCGGAGGCCAGTGAGAAGGTTGATCGTCCTCCCGATTGAATAAGAAGGCTGCGAGGATCTGCGCCGGGGGGAGACTGTAAAGGACGATCAAAGACGGGGAAGGATCGAATCTAGATTTGAAATGTATTAGGTAGTTATAAGATCGAATCAGATTCAAATGTTAACAGGTAGCTAAGATTGTAACAGTTTAAACTTGTAAAGGTCAAAAGAGTGAGATAGCTACATGTAAGTCCCCGTCTAACTTTGCTGGAAACTTCGATGTATTAGGAATTATATAAAACGACTAGAGGTTGCGTTGTGCGCGAGCTGCTCGCAGCTCGCGTGTTTTTCTTTTAGTCGAAGAAGTAATTAAAGAGGATATCGAGCTGTTAAAAGCCATCAAACAGGATATCCATATGTAAAAAGCAGTCAAAGACGATATCGAAATGGAAGAAGCAATCAAATCAAAGAGGATTTCCAAGTGGAAGCAGCAATTAAAGAGGATATTGAAGTAAAAGAAGCAATCAAATAGGATATCGAAGCAGCAGAAACAATCAATGAGGAAATTAAAGTTGAGTAAGCAATCAAAGAGGATACCGAGTTGGTAAGAGCATTTTAAGAGGATGACGAAGTAAAAAAAGCAATCAAAGACGATATCGAAGTGGAAGAAACAGTCAAAAACGATATCGAAGTGGAAGAAGCAATCAAAGAGGATATTGAAGTGAAAGAAGCAATCAAATAGGATATCGAAGTAGCAGAAACAATCAAAGAGGAAATTAAAGTTGAGTAAGCAATCAAAGAGGAAACCGAGGTGGTAGAAGCGTTCTAAGAGGATGACGAATTGAAAAAAGCAATCAAAGACGATATCGAAGTGGAAGAAACAGTCAAAGACGATATCGAAGTGGAAGAAGCAATCAAAGAGGATATCGAAGTGGAAGGAGCAATCAAAGAGGATATCGAAGTGGAAGAAGCAATCAAAGAGGGTATCAAAGTGGAAGAAGCCATCACAGAGGATATCGAAGTGAAAATGCTATCAAAAACTATATCGAAGATGAAGACGCAATCAAAGAGAATATTGCAGTGCAAGAAGCAATCAAAAGGAAATCGAAGATGATATCGAATTGTTAGAAGCAATAAAAGAGGATATCAAAGTGGAAGAAGCAATCAAAGAGGATATCGAGCTGTTTAAAGTCATCGAAGAGGATATCCATGTGTAAGAAGCAGTCAAAGACGATCGAAATGGAAGAAGCAATCAAATCAAAGAGGATATCCAAGTGGAAGCAGCAATCAAAGATGATATCGAAGTGGAAGAAGCAATCAAAGAGGATATTGAAGTGAAAGAAGCAATCAAATAGGATATCGAAGTAGCAGAAACAATTAAAGAGGAAATTGAAATTGAGTAAAAGACGTCGAGGACAATGATAAAAATAAAAAACGGTTTCACCAAAAACTTATACTTATACATATTTTGTAAAAGTTTCCTATCTCTTTTAGCTAAAAGGATTTAAAAGGATATCAAAGTGGAAGTAGCAAAAATAGAGGATATCGAGGTGAAAGAAGCATTTAGAATGGAAGACGAAAAAAAAAGCATTCAAAACGGATGCCAAGGGCAATGATGGTATTAAAAAAACTATTTCACCAAAAATTAGTACCAATATTTTGTAAAAGTTTGCTGGGGGTAACTCTTTCCGTTTAGAAGATACGAGCGATTTAAGATTTGTATTAAAACCCATAATTTTGTAGAGGGGAAATTGTAGTAAAAGAAGCAATTGAAGAAAACATATAAGTAGAAAAAGCAATTAAAAAGGATATCAAAGTGGAAGAAGCAATCAAAGAGGATATTGAAGTGAAAGAAGCAATCAAATAGGATATCGAAGTAGCAGAAACAATCAAAGAGGAAATTAAAGTTGAGTAAGCAATCAAAGAGGATACCGAGGTGGTAGAAGCGTTCTAAGAGGATGACGAAGTGAAAAAAGCAATCAAAGACGATATCGAAGTGGAAGAAACAGTCAAAGATGATATCGAAGTGGAAGAAGCAATCAAAGATGATATCGAAGTGGAAGAAGCAATCAAAGAGGATATCGAAGTGGAAGAAGCAATCAAAGAGGGTATCGAAGTGGAAGAATTCATCACAGAGGATATCGAAGTCAAAATGCTATCAAAAACGATATCGAAGATGAAGACGCAATCAAAGAGAATATTGCAGAGCAAGAAGCAATCAAAAGGAAATCGAAGATAAGCAATAAAAGAGGATATCAAAGTGGAAGAAGCAATCAAAGAGGATATCGAGCTGTTTAAAGTTATCGAAGAGGATATCCATGTGTAAGAAGCAGTCAAAGACGATCGAAATGGAAGAAGCAATCAAATCAAAGAGGATATCCAAGTGGAAGCAGCAATCAAAGATGATATCGAAGTGGAAGAAGCAATCAAAGAGGATATTGAAGTGAAAGAGAGTAAGCAATCAAAGAGGATACCGAGGTTGTAGAAGCATTCTAAAAGGATGACGAAGTGAAAAAAGCAAACAAAGATGATATCGAGCTGTTCAAAGCTATCAAAGAGGATATCCATGTGTAAGAAGCAGTCAAAAAATATCGAAATGGAAGAAGCAATCGAGTCAAAGAGGATATCGAAGTGGAAGAAGCCATCACAGAGGATATCGAAGTAAATTTGCGATCGAAGACGATATCGAAGATGAAGACGCAATGAAAGAGAATATTGCAGTGCAACAAGCAATCAAAAGGAAATCGAAGATGATATCGAAGTGGAAGAAGCAATCAAAGAGGATATTGAAGTGGAAGGAGCAATCAAATGGGATATCGAAGTGGCAGAAACAATCAAAGAGGAAATTGAAGTTGAGTAAGCAATCAAAGAGGATACCGAGGTGGTAGAAGCATTCTAAGAGGATGCCGAAGTGAAAAAAGCAATCAAAGATGATATCCCAGTAAAAGAAGCAATCAAAGACGATATCGAAGTAAAAGTAGCAATCAAATTGGATATCGAAGTTAATGAAGCAATCAAAGACGATATCAAAGTGGAAGAAGCAATCAAAGAAGATATCGAGATGGAAGAAACAAAAGTAGAGGATATCGAGGTAGAAGAAACAGCCAAAGAGGATGACGAAGGGAAAGAAGCATTCAAAGAGGAAGACGAAGTGAGAGAAGCATTCAAAAAGGACGTTGAGGACAATGATAAAAATAAAATAACGGTTAAACCAAAAACTTATACCAATATTTTGTATAAGTTTCCCATAGCTATCTCTTTCCGTTTAGAAGATATGAGCGATTTAAGTTTTATATGAAAACTCATAATTTTGTAGAGTGGAAATTGAAGTAAAAGAAGCAATTAAAAATAACATATAAGTAGAAGAAGCAATTAAAAAGGATATCAAAGTGGAAGAAGCAAAAATAGAGGATATCGAGGTGAAAGAAGCATTCAAAGAGAAAGACAAAGTGAGAGAAGCATTCAAAAAGGATGTCAAGGGCAATGATGGTATTAAAAAAACTATTTAACCAAAAATTAGTACCAATATTTTGTAAAAGTTTGCTAAGGGTAACTCTTCCCGTTTAGAAGATACGAGCGATTTAAGATTTCTATTAAAACCCATAATTTTGTAGAGTGGAAATTGTAGTAAAAGAAGCAATTGAAGAAAATAATATCAGCAGAAAAAGCAATTAAAAAGGATATCAAAGTGGAAGAAGCAAAAATAGAGGATATCGAGGTGAAAGAAGCATTCAAAGCGGAAGACGAAGTAAGAGAAGCATTCAAAACATAACTCAAGGGCAATGATGGTATTAAAAAACTATTCCACCAAAAATTAGTACCAATATTTTGTAAAAGTTTGCTGGGGGTAACTCTTCCCGTTTAGAAGATACGAGCGATTTCAAATTTGTATTAAAACCCATAATTTTGTAGAGTGGATATTGAAGTAAAAGAAGTAATTGAAGAAAATATAAAATTAGAAAAAGCAATTCAAAAATATATATTGAAGTAAAAATGCCATCAAAGAGGATTTCGAAGTTGTAGAAACAATCAAAGAGGATATCAAAGTGGAAGAAACATTCGAAGACGAAAAGTAAGTGAGAGAAGAATTCAAAATGATGTCAAGGGCGATGATGACCGTAAAATAACGATTCCACCAAAAATTTGTGCTACCATATTATAAAAGTTTGTTATGTCTATCTCTTACCGTTTAAAAGATACGAACGATTAAAGTTTTTTAAGGAAAATCATAATTTTGATGAGAGGATATCGAAGTGCAAGAAGCAATCAAAAAAGATATCCAAGTAGAAGAAGCAATTAAAAAGTATATCGAAGTGGAAGAAGCCATCAAAGAAGATATCGAAGTGAGAAAAGCATGTAAAAAGACTGTCATGACAATGAAAAAACGATTTTACCCAAAATTTGTACTACCATTTTGTAAAAGTTTACTATGCCTATTTATTTTCGTTAAGACGATACGAGCGATTAAAGTTTTTAAGAAAAATCATAATTTTGTTGAGAAGATATGAAAGTGGAAGAAACATTCAAAGAGGATATCGAAGTGGAAGAAGAAATCAAAAAAGACGTTCCAAAATGATCATTGTGGATGAGGCATAATTTAAAAAAAATTGATTTTCCAAAATGATCACAAAGGATTTTGCATAATAAAAAAAAATGACGTTCCAAAATGATTATTGTGGATGAGACATAATTTAAAAAAAATTGATTTTCTAAAATGATCACAAAGGAGATGCATAATAAAAAAAAAATTGACGTTCCAAAAGTGATCATTGTGGATGAGGCATAATTAAAAAAAAATTGATTTTCTAAAATGATCACAAAGGATTTTGCATAATAAAAAAAAATTGACGTTCCAAAATGATCATTGTGGATGAGGCATAATTAAAAAAAAAATGATTTTCCAAAATGATCACAAAGGATTTTGCATAGTAAAAAAAAATTGACGTTCTAAAGTGACCATTGTGGATGAGGCATAATTAAAAAAAATGATGTACCAAAATATCACAGTGGATATTGCATGATAAAAAAAAAAAAAAATGACGTTCCAAAGTGATCATAGTGGATGAGGCATAATTGACAAAAAAATGATGTTCCAAAATGATCACAGTGGATGATGCAAAATAAAAAATAATTGACGTTCCAAAGTGATCCTTGTGGATGAGGCGTAATTAAAAAAATGATGTACCAAAATGATCATAGTGGATGTTGCAAAGTAAAAAAAATAATAATTGACGTTCCAAAGTGATCATTGTGGATGAGGCATAATTAAAAAAAAATGATGTACCAAAATATCACCGTGGATGTTGCATAATAAAAAAAAATGACGTTCCAAAGTGATCATAGTGGATGAGGCGTAATTGAAAAAAAATGATGTTCCAAAATGATCACAGTGGATGATGCATAATAAAAAAATAAAAAATAATTGACGTTCCAAAGTGATCATAGTGGATGTAGCATAATAAAAAAAAATAATTGACGTTCCAAAGTGATCATTGTGGATGAGGCATAAGTAAAAAAAATGATGTACCAAAATATCACAGTGGATGTTGCATAATAAAAAAAAAAAAAAAAAATGACGTTTCAAAGTGATCATAGTGGATGAGGCATAATTGAAAAAAAATGATGTTCCAAAATGATCACAGCGGATGATGCATAATAAAAAAATAAAAAATAATTGACGTTCCAAAGTGATCATTGTGGATGAGGCATAATTAAAAAAATGATGTACCAAAATGATCATAGTGGAAGTTGCATAATAAAAAAAAAAATTGACGTTCCAAAGTGATCATAGTGGATGAGGCATAATTGAAAAAAAAATGATGTTCCAAAATGATCACAGTGGATGATGCATAATAATAAAAAAATAAAAAATAATTGACGTTCCAAAGTGATCATTGTGGATGAGGCATAATTAAAAAAATGATGTACCAAAATATCACAGTGGATGTTGCATAATAAAAAAAATAATAATTGACGTTCCAAAGTGATCATTGTGGATAAGGCATAATTAAAAAAAAATGATGTACCAAAATATCACAGTGGATGTGGCATAATAAAAAAAAAATGACGTTCCAAAGTGATCATAGTGGATGAGGCGTAATTGAAAAAAAAATGATGTTCCAAAATGATCACAGTGGATGATGCATAATAAAAAAATAAAAAATAATTGACGTTCCAAAGTGATCATTGTGGATGAGGCGTTATTAAAAAAATGATGTACCAAAATGATCATAGTGGATGTTGCATAATAAAAAAAAAAAAAATTGACGTTCCAAAGTGATCATTGTGGATGAGGCATAATTAAAAAAATGTGGATGTTCCAAAATAAACATGATGAACGTTGCATACTAAAAAAAAAAAAAAATTGGATGTTCCAAAATGATGATGATGACCTTTGCAAAAACTATGAAAGTTATCTCATGTCCCTCCACCACCATTATATAGAATCAAGCAAATTTACAGTAATTTTATAGTACACACAAGCCGCGGGCTCCCTACAAAAACAGTATGAAAATTACGGCAAACGAAATATACGGTTTACGGTATTCATACAGAAATATTTTGTATGGGACAATTTTTTTTTTGTATGAAAGACAATTTTTTTTTCATGGATCCGGATATAAAAAAATGTCCTCAGCAACATTAGTTTTTGCATCAACGCTGTAAGACCTATACTTTTCGAGATACGAGGTCGATGGGAGCGAATGGGGGACAAAAGGGGTACTTTAGGATTTATTCCCAACTCACCGGAACTCCCTCTATACGATCCCACCAAACACTTTCCCCCTACGAGGTGGCATCTGGGAGAACAATGATGTCAATGAGTCAGTGAGTCAGTCAGTGGTAATCGAGCTTTATATAATATAACTAGAGGTTGCGTTGTGCGCGAGCTGCTCGCAGCTCGCGTGTTTTTCTTTTAGTCGAAGAAGTAATTAAAGAGGATATCGAGCTGTTAAAAGCCATCAAAGAGGATATCCATGTGTAAGAAGCAGTCAAAGACGATATCGAACTGGAAGAAGCAATCAAATCAAAGAGGATTTCCAAGTGGGAGCAGCAATTAAAGAGGATATTGAAGTGAAAGGAGCAATCAAATAGGATATCGAAGTAGCAGAAACAATCAAAGAGGAAATTAAAGTTGAGTAAGCAATCAAAGAGGATACCGAGGTGGTAGAAGCGTTCTAAGAGGATGACGAAGTAAAAAAAGCAATCAAAGACGATATCGAAGTGGAAGAAACAGTCAAAGACGATATCGAAGTGGAAGAAGCAATCAAAGAGGATATCTAAGTGGAAGAAGCAATCAAGAGGATATCGAAGTGGAAGAAGCAATCAAAGAGGGTATCGAAGTGGAAGAAGCCATTACAGAGGATATCGAAGTGAAAATGCTATCAAAGACGATATCGAAGATGAAGATGCAATCAAAGAGAATAATGCAGTGCAAGAAGCAATCAAAAGGAAATCGAAGATGATATCGAAGTGGAAGGAGTAAACAAAGAGGATATTGAAGTGGGAGAAGCAATCAAATAGGATATCGAAGTAGCAAAAACAATCAAAAAGGAAATTGAAGTTGACTAAGGAATCAAAGAGGATACCGAGTTGGTAGAAGTATTCAAAGAGGATGACGAAGTGAAAAAAGCAATCAAAGACGATATCGAAGTGAAAGAAATAGTCAAAGACGATATCAAAATGGAACAAGCAATCAAAGCGGATATCGAAGTGGAAGAAGCAATCAAAGAGGATATCAAAGTGGAAGAAGCCATCACAGGATATCGAAGTAAAAATGCAATCAAAAACGATATCGAATATGAAGACGCAATCAAAGAAAATATTGCAGTGCAAGAAGCAATCAAACGGAAATCAAAGAGGAAGGAGCCCTTACAGAGGATACCGAAGTGAAAATGCCATCAAAGAGGATATCAAAGATGAAGAAGCAATCCAATAGATATTGAAGATGAAGAAGGAATAAAAGAGGATATCGAAGTGGAACAAGCAATCGTAGAGGATATCAAAGTTAAAGAAGCAATCAAATAGGATATCAATGTGAAAGAGGATATCGAAGTGGAACAAGCAATCAAAGAGAAAAAAATTGGATGTTCCAAAATGATCATGATAATAGTTGTATAAAAAAAATTGAACGTTGCAAAAAAGATCATGATGAACGTTGCATAAAAAAATCTGGACGTTCCAAAATGATCAGGATTGACGTTGCATAATATAAATGTATGTTGTAAAATGATAATGATCAAAAATTTGTACTAATATTTTGTCAAAGTTTGCTAGTGCTATCTCTTCCCGTTTAGAAGATACGAGCGATTAAAGTTTTGTAAGAAAAATCATAAATTTGTTGATTGGATATCGAAGTGGAAGAAACTATCAAAGAGAATGTTGAAGTGGAAGAAGTAATCAAATAGGATATCGAAGTGGCAGAAACAATCAAAGCGGAAATTGAAGTTGAGTAAGCAATCAAAGAGGATACCAAGGTGGTAGAAGCATTCAAAGAAGATGACGAAGTGAAAAAGCAATCAAAGACGATATCGAAATGGAAGAAGCAGTCAAAGACGATATCGAAGTGGGAGAAGCAATCAAAGAGGATATCGAAGTTAAAGAAGCAGTCAAAGATGATGTCGAAGTGGAAAAAACATTCAAAGAAGATGACGAAGTGAGAGAAGCATTCAAAAAGGATGTCAAGGATGACAATAAAAAAACAGTTCCACCAAAAGTTTATACCAATATTTTGTAAAAGTTTGCTAGGGCTATCTCTTCCCGTTTAGAAGATATGAGCGATTGAAGTTTTGTATGAAACACCACAATTTTGTAGAGCGCATAATGAAGTAACTGAAGCAATTAAAGAGGATATGAAGTAGAAGAAGCATTTTAAAAGGATAACGAAGTGGAACATGCAAAAATAGAAGATGTGGAGGCGGAAGAAACAATAAAAGAGGATGACGAAGTGTAACAAGCAATCAAAGAGAATATTCGAATAGTGGATGTCGCATAATATAAAAAAAATGATGTTCCAAAATGATCACAGTGGATTTTGCATAATAAAAAAAAAATTGACGTTCCAAAATGATCATTGTGGATGAGGCATAATTTAAAAAAAATTGATTTTCCAAAATGATCACAAAGTATTTTGCATAATAAAAAAAAATTGACGTTCCAAAAGTGATCATTGTGGATGAGGCATAATTAAAAAAAATTGATTTTCTAAAATGATCACAAAGGATTTTGCATATTAAAAAAAAAAATTGACTTTTCTAAAAGTGATCATTGTGGATAAGGCATAATTAAAAAAAAATTGGTGTTCCAAAATGATCACAAAGGATTTTGCAGAATAAAAAAAAAAAAAAAATGACGTTCCAAAAGTGATCATTGTGGATGAGGCATAATTAAAAAAAAATTGATGTTCCAAAAAAAACATGATGAACGTTGCACACTAAAAAAAAAAAAAAAAATTGGATGTTCCAAAATGATGATGATGACCTTTGCAAAAACTATGAAAGTTGTCTCATGCCCCTCCACCAACATTATATAGAATCAAGCAAATTTACAGTAATTTTATAGTACACACAAGCCGTGGGCTCCCTACAAAAACAGTATGAAAATTACGGCAAACGAAATATACGGTTTACGGTATTCATACAGAAATATTTTGTATGGGACAATTTTTTTTTTGTATGAAAGACAATTTTTTTTTCATGGAACCGGATATAAAAAAATGTCCTCTGCAACATTAGTTTTTGCACCAACGATCTAAGACCTATACTTTCCGAGATACGAGGTCGATGGGAGCGAATGGGGGACAAAAGGGGTACTTTAGGATTTATTCCCAACTCATCGGAACTCCCTCTATACGATGGCACCAAACATTTTCACCCTACGAGGGGGCATCTGGGAGAACAAACATGTCAATGAGTCAGTCAGTCAGTGGTAATCGAGCTTTATATATAATACTAGAGGTTGCGTAGTGCGCGAGCTGCTCGCAGCTCGCGTGTTTTTCTTTTAGTCGAAGAAGTAATTAAAGAGGATATCCAGCTGTTAAAAGCCATCAAAGAGGATATCCAAGTGTAAGAAGCAGTCAAAGACGATATCGAAATTGAAGAAGCAATCAAATCAAAGAGGATTTCCAAGTGGAAGCAGCAATTAAAGAGGATATTGAAGTGAAAGAAGCAATCAAATAGGATATCGAAGCAGCAGAAACAATCAAAGAGGAAATTAAAGTTGAGTAAGCAATCAAAGAGGATACCGAGGTGGTAAGAGCATTCTAAGAGGATGACGAAGTAAAAAAAGCAATCAAAGACGATATCGAAGTGGAAGAAACAGTCAAAAACGATATCGAAGTGGAAGAAGCAATCAAAGAGGATATTGAAGTGAAAGAAGCAATCAAATAGGATATCGAAGTAGCAGAAACAATCAAAGAGGAAATTAAAGTTGAGTAAGCAATCAAAGAGGATACCGAGGTGGTAGAAGCGTTCTAAGAGGATGACGAAGTGAAAAAAGCAATCAAAGACGATATCGAAGTGGAAGAAACAGTCAAAAACGATATCGAAGTGGAAGAAGCAATCAAAGAGGATATTGAAGTGAAAGAAGCAATCAAATAGGATATCGAAGTAGCAGAAACAATCAAAGAGGAAATTAAAGTTGAGTAAGCAATCAAAGAGGATACCGAGGTGGTAGAAGCGTTCTAAGAGGATGACGAAGTGAAAAAAGCAATCAAAGATGATATCGAAGTGGAAGAAAGAGTCAAAGACGATATCGAAGTGGAAGAAGCAATCAAAGAGGATATTGAAGTGGAAGAAGCAATCAAAGAGGATATCGAAGTGGAAGAAGCAATCAAAGAGGGTATCGAAGTGAAAGAAGCCATCACAGAGGATATCGAAGTGAAAATTCTATCAAAAATGATATCGAAGATGAAGACGCAATCAAAGAGAATATTGCAGTGCAAGAAGCAATCAAAAGGAAATCGAAGATGATATCGAATTGGTAGAAACAATAAAAGAGGATATCGAGCTGTTTAAAGTTATCGAAGAGGATATCCATTTGTAAGAAGCAGTCAAAGACGATCGAAATGGAAGAAGCAATCAAATCAAAGAGGATATCCAAGTGGAAGCAGCAATCAAAGATGATATCGAAGTGGAAGAAGCAATCAAAGATGATATCGAGGTGAAAGAAGCATTCAAGGAGGAAGACCAAGTGAGAGAAGCATTCAAAAAGGATGTCAAGAGCAATGATGGTAATAAAAATACTATTCGACCTAAAATTTGTACCAATATTTTGTAAAAGTTTGCTAGGCGTAACTGTTCCCGTTTAGAAGATACGAGCGATTTAAGGTTTGTATTAAAACCCATAATTTTGTAGAGTGGAAATTGTAGTAAAAGAAGCAATTGAAGAAAATATATAAGTAGAAAAAGCAATTAAAAAGGATATCAAAGTCGAAAAAGCAAAAATAGAGGATATCGAGGTGAAAGAAGCATTCAAAAAGGATTTCAAGATCAATGATGGTAATAAAAAAAATATTCGACCAAAAATTTGTACCAATATTTTGTAAAAGTTTGCTAGACGTAACTGTTCCCGTTTAGAAGATACGAGCGATTTAAGGTTTGTATTAAAACCCATAATTTTGTAGAGTGGAAATTGTAGTAAAAGAAGCAATTTAAGAAAATATATAAGTAGAAAAAGCAATTAAAAAGGATATCAAAGTGGAAAAAGCAAAAATAGAGGATATCGAGGTGCAAGAAGCATTCAAAAAGGATTTCAAGATCAATGATGGTAATAAAAAAAATATTCGACCAAAAATTTGTACCAATATTTTGTAAAAGTTTGCTAGGCGTAACTGTTCCCGTTGAGAAGATACGAGCGATTTAAGATTTGTATTAAAACCCATAATTTTGTAGAGTGGGAATTGAAGTAAAAGAAGCAATTGAAGAAAATATATAAGTAGATAAAGCAATTAAAAAGGATATCAAAGTGGAAGAAGCAAAAATAGAGGATATCGAGGTGAAAGAAGCATTCAAAGCGGAAGACGAAGCAAGAGAAGCATTCAAAACAGAACTCAAGGGCAATGATGGTATTAAAAAAACTATTCCACCAAAAATTTGTACCAATATTTTGTAAAAGTTTGCTAGGCGTAACTCTTCCCGTTTAGAAGATACGAGCGATTTAAGATTTGTATGAAAACCCATAATTTTGTAGAGTGGAAATTGTAGTAAAAGAAGCAATTGAAGAAAATATATAAGTAGAAAAAGCAATTAAAAAGGATATCAAAGTGGAAGAAGCAAAAATGGAGGATATCGAGGTGAAAGAAGCATTCAAGGAGGAAGACCAAGTGAGAGAAGCATTCAAAAAGGATGTCAAGATCAATGATGGTAATAAAAAAACTATTCGACCAAAAATTTGTACCAATATTTTGTAAAAGTTTGCTAGGCGTAACTGTTCCCGTTGAGAAGATACGAGCGATTTAAGATTTGTATTAAAACCCATAATTTTGTAGAGTGGGAATTGAAGTAAAAGAAGCAATTGATTTTGCATAAAAAAAAATAATTGACGTTCCAAAATGATCATTGTGGATGAGGCATAATTAATAAAAATGATGTACCAAAATATCACAGTGGATATTCATAATAAAAAAAAAATTGACGTTCCAAAGTGATCATAGTGTATGAGACATAATTGAAAAATAAATGATGTTCCAAAATGATCACAGTGGATGATGCATAATAAAAAAAAATAATAATAATTGACGTTCCAAAGTGATCATTGTGGATGAGGCATAATTAATAAAAATGATGTACCAAAATATCACAGTGGATATTCATAATAAAAAAAAAATTGACGTTCCAAAGTGATCATAGTGTATGAGACATAATTGAAAAATAAATGATGTTCCAAAATGATCACAGTGGATGATGCATAATAAAAAAAAATAATAATAATTGACGTTCCAAAGTGATCATTGTGGATGAGGCATAATTAAAAAAAAATGATGTACCAAAATGATCACAGTGGATGTTGCATAATAAAAAAAAATGACGTTCCAAAGTGATCATTGTGGATGAGGCATAATTAAAAATAAATGTGGATGTTCCAAAATAAACATAATGAACATTGCATACTAAAAAAAAAAAAAAAAAAAAAATTGGATGTTCCAAAATGATGATGATGACCTTTGCTAAAACTATGAAAGTTGTCTCATGCCCCTCCACAACCATTATATAGAATCAAGCAAATTTTACAGTAATTTTATAGTACACACAAGCAGTGGGCTCCCTACAAAAACAGTATGAAAATTACGGCAAACGAAATATACGGTTTACGGTATTCATACAGAAATATTTTGTATGGGACAATTTTTTTTTTGTATGAAAGACAATTTTTTTTTCATGGAACCGGATATAAAAAAATGTCCTCTGCAACATTAGTTTTTGCACCAGCGCTGTAAGACCTATACTTTCCGAGATACGAGGTGGATGGGAGCGAATGGGGGACAAAAGGGGTACTTTAGGATTTATTCCCAACTCATCGAAACTCCCTCTATACGATCCCACCAAACATTTTCACCCTACGAGGTGGCATCTGGGAGAACAAACATGTCAATGAGTCAGTCAGTCAGTCAGTCAGTGAGTGGTAATCGAGCTTTATATAATATAACTAGAGGTTGCGTTGTGCGCGAGCTGCTCGCAGCTCGCGTGTTTTTCTTTTAGTCGAAGAAGTAATTAAAGAGGATATCGAGCTGTTAAAAGCCATCAAAGAGGATATCCATGTGAAAGAAGCAGTCAAAGACGATATCGAAATGGAAGAAGCAATCAAATCAAAGAGGATTTCCAAGTGGAAGCAGCAATCAAAGATGATATCGAAGTGGAAGAAGCAATCAAAGAGGATATTGAAGTGAAAGAAGCAATCAAATAGGATATCGAAGTAGCAGAAACAATCAAAGAGGAAATTATAGTTGAGGAAGAAATCAAAGAGGATACCAAGGTGGTAGAAGCATTCTAAGAGGATGACGAAGTAAAAAAAGCAATCAAAGACGATATCGAAGTGGAAGAAGCAATCCAATGGATATTGAAGATGAAGAAGGAATAAAAGAGGATATCGAAGCGGAACAAGCAATCGTAGAGGATATCAAAGTTAAAGAAGCAATCAAAGAGGATACCAATGTGGAAGAAGCAATCAAAGAGGATATCGAAGTGGAACAAGCAATCAAAGAGAAAAAAATTGGATGTTCCAAAATGATTATGATAATGGTTGTATAAAAAAAAATTGAACGTTGCATAAAAAAAAATCTGGACGTTCCAAAATGATCATGATTGACGTTGCATAATATAAATGTATGTTGCAAAATGATAATGATCAAAAATTTGTACTAATATTTTGTCAAAGTTTGCTAGTGCTATCTCTTCCCGTTTAGAAGATACGAGCGATTAAAGTTTTGTAAGAAAAATCATAAATTTGTTGATTGGATATCGAAGTGGAAGAAACTATCAAAGAGAATGTTGAAGTGGAAGAAGCAATCAAATAGGATATCGAAGTGGCAGAAACAATCAAAGAGGAAATTGAAGTTGAGTAAGCAATCAAAGAGGATACCGAGGCGGTAGAAGCATTCAAAGAAGATGACGAAGTGAAAAAAGCAATCAAAGACGATATCGAAATCGAAGAAGCAGTCAAAGACGATATCGAAGAGGGAGAAACAATCAAAGAGGAAATTGAAGTTGAGTAAGCAATCAAAGAGGATACCGAGGTGGTAGAAGCATTCAAAGAAGATGACGAAGTGAAAAAAGTAATCAAAGACGATATCGAAATGGAAGAAGCAGTCAAAGACGATATCGAAGTGGGAGAAGCAATCAAAGAGGATATCGAAGTTAAAGAAGCAGTCAAAGATGATGTCTAAGTGGAAAAAACATTCAAAGAAGATGACGAAGTGAGAGAAGCATTCAAAAAGGATGTCAAGGATGACAATAAAAAAACAGTTGCACCAAAAATTTATAACAATATTTTGTACAAGTTTGCTAGGGCTATCTCTTCCCGTTTAGAAGATACGAGCGATTGAAGTTTTGTATGAAAGACCACAATTTTGTAGAGAGCATAATGAAGTAACTGAAGCAATTAAAGAGGATATGAAAGTAGAAGAAGCATTTTAAAGGGATAACGAAGTGGAACATGCAAAAATAGAAGATGTCGAGGCGGAAGAAACAATCAAAGAGGATATCGAAGTGGAAGAAGCAATCAAAGAGGGTATCGAAGTGGAAGAAGCCATCACAGAGGATATCGAAGTGAAAATGCTATCAAAGACGATATCGAAGATGAAGACGCAATCAAAGAGAATAATGCAGTGCAAGAAGCAATCAAAAGGAAATCGAAGATGATATCGAAGTGGAAGGAGTAAACAAAGAGGATATTGAAGTGGGAGAAGCAATCAAATAGGATATCGAAGTAGCAAAAACAATCAAAGAGGAAATTGAAGTTGACCAAGGAATCAAAGAGGATACCGAGTTGGTAGAAGTATTCAAAGAGGATGACGAAGTGAAAAAAGCAATCAAAGTCGATATCGAAGTGAAAGAAATAGTCAAAGACGATATAAAAATGGAACAAGCAATCAAAGCGGATATCGAAGTGGAAGAAGCAATCAAAGAGAATATCAAAGTGGAAGAAGCCATCACAGGATATCGAAGTAAAAATGCAATCAAAAACGATATCGAATATGAAGACGCAATCAAAGAAAATATTGCAGTGCAAGAAGCAATCAAACGGAAATCAAAGAGGAAGGAGCCCTTACAGAGGACACCGAAGTGAAAATGCCATCAAAGAGGATATCAAAGATGAAGAAGCAATCCAATGGATATTGAAGATGAAGAAGGAATAAAAGAGGATATCGAAGTGGAACAAGCAATCGTAGAGGATATCAAAGTTAAAGAAGCAATCAAATAGGATATCAATGTGGAAGAAGCAATCAAAGAGGATATCGAAGTGGAACAAGCAATCAAAGAGAAAAAAATTGGATGTTCCAAAATGATCATGATAATAGTTGTATAAAAAAAATTGAACGTTGCAAAAAAGATCATGATGAACGTTGCATAAAAAAAATCTGGCCGTTCCAAAATGATCAGGATTGACGTTGCATAATATAAATGTATGTTGTAAAATGATAATGATCAAAAATTTGTACTAATATTTTGTCAAAGTTTGCTAGTGCTATCTCTTCCCGTTTAGAAGATACGAGCGATTAAAGTTTTGTAAGAAAAATCATAAATTTGTTGATTGGATATCGAAGTGGAAGAAACTATCAAAGAGAATGTTGAAGTGGAAGAAGCAATCAAATAGGATATCGAAGTGGCAGAAACAATCAAAGAGGAAATTGAAGTTGAGTAAGCAATCAAAGAGGATACCAAGGTGGTAGAAGCATTCAAAGAAGATGACGAAGTGAACAAGCAATCAAAGACGATATCGAAATGGAAGAAGCAGTCAAAGACGATATCGAAGTGGGAGAAGCAATCAAAGAGGATATCGAAGTTAAAGAAATAGTCAAAGATGATGTCGAAGTGGAAAAAACATTCAAAGAAGATGACGAAGTGAGAGAAGCATTCAAAAAGGATGTCAAGGATGACAATAAAAAAACAGTTCCACCAAAAATTTATACCAATATTTTCTACAAGTTTGCTAGGGCTATCTCTTCCCGTTTAGAAGATATGAGCGATTGAAGTTTTGTATGAAACGCCACAATTTTGTAGAGCGCATAATGAAGTAACTGAAGCAATTAAAGAGAATATGAAGTAGAAGAAGCATTTTAAAAGGATAACGAAGTGGAACATGCAAAAATAGAAGATGTGGAGGCGGAAGAAACAATAAAAGAGGATGACGAAGTGTAACAAGCAATCAAAGAGAATATTCGAATAGTGGATGTCGCATAATAAAAAAAAATTGACGTTCCAAAATGATCATAGTGGATGAGGCATAAATAAAAAAAAATTGATGTTCCAAAATGATCACAGTGGATGTGGCATAATAAAAAATAAATTGACGTTCCAAAAGTGATCATTGTGGATGAGGCATAATTTAAAAAAAAAATTGACGTTCCAAAATGATCATTGCGGATGAGGCATAATTAAAAAAAATTGATGTTCCAAAATTATCACAGTGGATGTTGCATAATACAAAAAAAATAATAATAATTGACGTTCCAAAGTGATCATTGTGGATGAGGCGTAGTTAAAAAAATGATGTACCAAAATGATCACAGCGGATGTTGCATAATACAAAAAAAATAATAGTAATTGACGTTCCAAAGTGATCATTGTGGATGAGGCATAATTAAAAAAAATGATGTTCCAAAATGATCACAGTGGATGTTGCATAATAAAAAAAAAATAATAATTGACGTTCCAAAGTGATCATTGTGGATGAGGCGTAGTTAAAAAAATGATGTACCAAAATGATCACAGTGGATGTTGCATAATAAAAAATAAAAAAATGACGTTCCAAAATGATCATGTGGATGAGGCATAATTTAAAAAAATTAGTTTTCCAAAATGATCACAAAGGATTTTGCAAAATAATAAAAAAAAAATTGACGTTCCAAAAGTGATCATTGTGGATGAGGCATAATTAAAAAAAAATTGATGTTCCAAAATGATCACAGTGGATGTTGCATAATAAAAAAAAATAAAAAAATTGACGTTCCAAACGTGTTCATTGTGGATGAGGCATAATTAAAAAAAATTGATTTTCCAAAATGATCACAAAAGATGTTGCATAATAAAAAAAAATTGACGTTCCAAAATGATCATTGTGGATGAGGCATAATTAAAAAAAAATGATGTTCCAAAATGATCACAGTGGATGATGCATAATAAAAAAAATAAATGACGTTCCAAAGTGATCATTGTGGATGAGGCGTAATTAAAAAAATGATGTTCCAAAATGATCACAGTGGATTTTGCATAATAAAAAAAAAAAAAAAATTGACGTTCCAAAATGATCATTGTGGATGAGGCATAATTTAAAAAAAATTGATTTTCCAAAATGATCACAAAGTATTTTGCATAATAAAAAAAAAATTGACGTTCCAAAGTGATCATTGTGGATGAGGCATAATTAAAAAAAATGATGTACCAAAATATCACAGTGGATGATGCATAATAAAAAAAAATAATTGACGTTCCAAAGTGATCATTGTGGATGAGGCATAATTAAAAAAAATGATGTACCAAAATGATCACAGTGGATGTTGCATAATAAAAAAAAATAATTGACGTTCCAAAGTGATCATTGTGGATGAAGCATAATTAAAAAAATGTGGATGTTCCAAAATAAACATGATAAACGTTGCATACTAAAAAAAAAAAAAATTGGATGTTCCAAAATGATGATGATGACCTTTGCAAAAACTATGAAAGTTGTCTCATGCCCCTCCACCACCATTATATAGAATCAAGCAAATTTACAGTAATTTTATAGTACACACAAGCCATGGGCTCCCTACAAAAACAGTATGAAAATTACGGCAAATTGATTTTCCAAAATGATCACAAAGTATTTTGCATAATAAAAAAAAAAAAATTGACGTTCCAAAGTGATCATTGTGGATGAGGCATAATTAAAAAAAATGATGTACCAAAATATCACAGTGGATGATGCATAATAAAAAAAAATAATTGACGTTCCAAAGTGATCATTGTGGATGAGGCATAATTAAAAAAAATGATGTACCAAAATGATCACAGTGGATGTTGCATAATAAAAAAAAATAATTGACGTTCCAAAGTGATCATTGTGGATGAGGCATAATTAAAAAAATGTGGATGTTCCAAAATAAACATGATAAACGTTGCATACTAAAAAAAAAAAAAATTGGATGTTCCAAAATGATGATGATGACCTTTGCAAAAACTATGAAAGTTGTCTCATGCCCCTCCACCACCATTATATAGAATCAAGCAAATTTACAGTAATTTTATAGTACACACAAGCCATGGGCTCCCTACAAAAACAGTATGAAAATTACGGCAAACGAAATATACGGTTTACGGTATTCATACAGAAATATTTTGTATGGGACAATTTTTTTTTTGTATGAAAGACAATTTTTTTTTCATGGAACCGGATATAAAAAAATGTCCTCTGCAACATTAGTTTTTGCACCAACTCTCTAAGACCTATACTTTCCGAGATACGAGGTCGATGTGAGCGAATGGGGGACAAAAGGGGTACTTTAGGATTTATTCCCAACTCATCGGAACTCCCTCTATACGATCCCACCAAACATTTTGACCCTACGAGGTGGCATCTGGGAGAACAAACATGTCAATGAGTCAGTCAGTCAGTGAGTGGTAATCGAGCTTTATATAATATAACTAGAGGTTGCGTAGTGCGCGAGTTGCACGCAACTCGCGTGTTATTGTTTTTGTCGAAGAAGCAATCAAAGAGGATTTCGAGCTGTTAAAAGCGATCAAAAAGGATATCCATGTGTAAGAAGCAGTCAAAGACGATATCGAAATGGAAGAAGCAATCAAATCAAAGAAGATATCCAAATGGAAGCAGCAATCAAATATGATTTCGAAGTGCAAGAAGCAATCAAACAGGATATTGAAGTGAAAGCAGCAATCAAATAGGATATCGAATTATCAGAAACTATTAAAGAGGAAATTGAAGTTGAGTAAGCAATCAAAGAGGATACCGAGGTGGTAGAAGCATTCTAAGATGACGAAGTGAAAAAAGCAATCAAAGACGATATCGAAGTGGAAGAAGCAATCTTAGAGGATATCGAAGTAAAAAAAATTAATCAAAGACGATATCGAAGTGGAAGAAGCAATCAAAGAAGGTATCGAAGTGGAAGAAGCAATCTTAGAGGATATCGAAGTGGAAGAAGCAATCAAAGATGATATCGAAATGGAAGAAGCAATCAAATCAAAGAAGATATCCAAATGGAAGCAGCAATCAAATATGATTTCGAAGTGCAAGAAGCAATCAAACAGGATATTGAAGTGAAAGCAGCAATCAAATAGGATATCGAATTAGCAGAAACTATTAAAGAGGAAATTGAAGTTGAGTAAGCAATCAAAGAGGATACCGAGGTGGTAGAAGCATTCTAAGATGACGAAGTGAAAAAAGCAATCAAAGACGATATCGAAGTGGAAGAAGCAATCAAAGAAGGTATCGAAGTGGAAGAAGCAATCTTAGAGGATATCGAAAGGGAAGAAGCAATCAAAGATGATATCGAAGTGGAAGAAGCAATCAAAGAGGATATTGAAGTGAAAGAAGCAATCAAATAGGATATCGAAGTAGCAGAAACAATCAAAGAGGAAATTAAAGTTGAGGAAGAAATCAAAGAGGATACCAAGGTGGTAGAAGCATTCTAAGAGGATGACGAAGTAAAAAAAGCAATCAAAGACGATATCGAAGTGGAAGAAGCAATCCAATGGATATTGAAGATGAAGAAGGAATAAAAGAGGATATCGAAGCGGAACAAGCAATCGTAGAGGATATCAAAGTTAAAGAAGCAATCAAAGATAAACAAGCAATCAAAGAGAAAAAAATTGGATGTTCCAAAATGATCATGATAATGGTTGTATAAAAAAAAATTGAACGTTGCAAAAAAGATCATGATGAACGTTGCATAAAAAAAAATCTGGACGTTCCAAAATGATCATGATTGACGTTGCATAATATAAATGTATGTTGCAAAATGATAATGATCAAAAATTTGTACTAATATTTTGTCAAAGTTTGCTAGTGCTATCTCTTCCTGTTTAGAAGATACGAGCGATTAAAGTTTTGTAAGAAAAATCATAAATTTGTTGATTGGATATCGAAGTGGAAGAAACTATCAAAGAGAATGTTGAAGTGGAAGAAGCAATCAAATAGGATATCGAAGTGGCAGAAACAATCAAAGAGGAAATTGAAGTTGAGTAAGCAATCAAAGAGGATACCGAGGCGGTAGAAGCATTCAAAGAAGATGACGAAGTGAAAAAAGCAATCAAAGACGATATCGACATGGAAGAAGCAGTCAAAGACGATATCGAAGAGGGAGAAACAATCAAAGAGGAAATTGAAGTTGAGTAAGCAATCAAAGAGGATACCGAGGTGGTAGAAGCATTCAAAGAAGATGACGAAGTGAAAAAAGCAATCAAAGACGATATCGAAATGGAAGAAGCAGTCAAAGACGATATCGAAGTGGGAGAAGCAATCAAAGAGGATATCGAAGTTAAAGAAGCAGTCAAAGATGATGTCGAAGTGGAAAAAACATTCAAAGAAGATGACGAAGTGAGAGAAGCATTCAAAAAGGATGTCAAGGATGACAATAAAAAAACAGTTGCACAAAAATTTATACCAATATTTTGTACAAGTTTGCTAGGGCTATCTCTTCCCGTTTAGAAGATACGAGCGATTGAAGTTTTGTATGAAAGACCACAATTTTGTAGAGAGCATAATGAAGTAACTGAAGCAATTAAAGAGGATATGAAAGTAGAAGAAGCATTTTAAAGGGATAACGAAGTGGAACATGCAAAAATAGAAGATGTCGAGGCGGAAGAAACAATCAAAGAGGATATCGAAGTGGAAGAAGCAATCAAAGAGGGTATCGAAGTGGAAGAAGCCATCACAGAGGATATCGAAGTGAAAATGCTATCAAAGACGATATCGAAGATGAAGACGCAATCAAAGAGAATAATGCAGTGCAAGAAGCAATCGAAAGGAAATCGAAGATGATATCGAAGTGGAAGGAGTAAACAAAGAGGATATTGAAGTGGGAGAAGCAATCAAATAGGATATCGAAGTAGCAAAAACAATCAAAGAGGAAATTGAAGTTGACTAAGGAATCAAAGAGGATACCGAGTTGGTAGAAGTATTCAAAGAGGATGACGAACTGAAAAAAGCAATCAAAGACGATATCGAAGTGAAAGAAATAGTCAAAGACGATATCAAAATGGAACAAGCAATCAAAGCGGATATCGAAGTGGAAGAAGCAATCAAAGAGGATATCAAAGTGGAAGAAGCCATCACAGGATATCGAAGTAAAAATGCAATCAAAAACGATATCGAATATGAAGACGCAATCAAAGAAAATATTGCAGTGCAAGAAGCAATCAAACGGAAATCAAAGAGGAAGGAGCCCTTACAGAGGATACCGAAGTGAAAATGCCATCAAAGAGGATATCAAAGATGAAGAAGCAATCCAATGGATATTGAAGATGAAGAAGGAATAAAAGAGGATATCGAAGTGGAAGAAGCAATCGTAGAGGATACCAAAGTTAAAGAAGCAATCAAATAGGATATCAATGTGGAAGAAGCAATCAAAGAGGATATCGAAGTGGAACAAGCAATCAAAGAGAAAAAAATTGGATGTTCCAAAATGATCATGATAATAGTTGTATAAAAAAAATTGAACGTTGCAAAAAAGATCATGATGAACGTTGCATAAAAAAAATCTGGACGTTCCAAAATGATCAGGATTGACGTTGCATAATATAAATGTATGTTGTAAAATGATAATGATCAAAAATTTGTACTAATATTTTGTCAAAGTTTGCTAGTGCTATCTCTTCCCGTTTAGAAGATACGAGCGATTAAAGTTTTGTAAGAAAAATCATAAATTTGTTGATTGGATATCGAAGTGGAAGAAGCAATCAAAGAGGATATCGAAGTTAAAGAAGCAGTCAAAGATGATGTCGAAGTGGAAAAAACATTCAAAGAAGATGACGAAGTGAGAGAAGCATTCAAAAAGGATGTCAAGGATGACAATAAAAAAACAGTTCCACCAAAAAATTACACCAATATTTTGTACAAGTTTGCTAGGGCTAGCTCTTCCCGTTTAGAAGATATGAGCGATTGAAGTTTTGTATGAAACACCACAATTTTGTAGAGCGCATAATGAAGTAACTGAAGCAATTAAAGAGGATATGAAGTAGAAGAAGCATTTTAAAAGGATAACGAAGTGGAACATGCAATAATAGAAGATGTGGAGGCGGAAGAAACAATAAAAGAGGATGACGAAGTGTAACAAGCAATCAAAGAGAATGTTCGAATAGTGGATGTCGCATAATAAAAAAAAATTGACGTTCAAAAATGATCATAGTGGATGAGGCATAAATAAAAAAAAATTGATGTTCCAAAATGATCACAGTGGATGTTGCATAATAAAAAAAAAATCGACGTTCCAAAAGTGATCATTGTGGATGAGGCATAATTTAAAAAAAAATTGACGTTCCAAAATGATCATTGCTGATGAGGCATAATTAAAAAAAATTGATGTTCCAAAATTATCACAGTGGATGTTGCATAATAAAAAAAAAGAAATTGACGTTCCAAAATAATCATTGTGGATGAGGCATAATTTAAAAAAATGATTTTCCAAAATGATCACAAAGGATTTTGCATAATAAAAAAAATGACGTTCCAAAAGTGATCATTGTGGATGAGGCATAATTTAAAACAAAATGATGTTCCAAAATGATCACAAAGGATTTTGCATAGTAAAAAAAAAATTGACGTTCCAAAAGTGATCATTGTGGATGAGGCATAATTAAAAAAAATTGATTTTACAAAAAGATCACAAAGGATTTTGCATAATAAAAAAAAATAATTGACGTTCCAAAGTGATCATTGTGGATGAGGCATAATAAAAAAAATGATGTACCAAAATGATCACAGTGGATGTTGCATAATACAAAAAAAAAATAATAATTGACGTTCCAAAGTGATCATTGTGGATGAGGCATAATTAAAAAAAATGATGTTCCAAAATGATCACAGTGGATGATGCATAATAAAAAAAAATAATTGACGTTCCAAAGTGATCATTGTGGATGAGGCATAATTAAAAAAAATTATGTGTTGCATAATAAAAAAAAATTGACGTTCCAAAGTGATCATTGTGGATGAGGCGTAATTAAAAAAATGATGTACCAAAATGATCACAGTGGATGTTGCATAATAAAAAAAAAAATTGACGTTCCAAAGTGATCATTGTGGATGAGGCATAATTAAAAAAAATGATGTACCAAAATGATCACAGTGGATGTTGCATAATAAAAAAAAATTGACGTTCCAAAGTGATCATTGTGAATGAGGCATAATTAAAAAAAATGATGTACCAAAATATCACAGTGGATGTTGCATAATAAAAAAAAAAAATTGACGTTCCAAAGTGATCATAGTGGATGAGGCATAATTGAAAAAAATGATGTTCCAAAATGATCACAGTGGATGATGCATAATAAAAAAAAAAATAATTGACGTTCCAAAGTGATCATTGTGGATGAGGCATAATTAAAAAAAATGATGTACCAAAATGATCACAGTGGATGTTGCATAATAAAAAAAAAAAAATGACGTTTCAAAGTGATCATTGTGGATGAGGCATAATTAAAAAAATGTGGATGTTCCAAAATAAACATGATGAACGTTGCATACTAAAAAAAAAAAAAAAAATTGGATGTTCCAAAATGATGATGATGACCTTTGCAAAAACTAAGAAAGTTGTCTCACGCCCTTCCACCACCATTATATAGAATCAAGCAAATTTACAGTAATTTTATAGTACACACAAGCCATGGGCTCCCTACAAAAACAGTATGAAAATTACGGCAAACGAAATATACGGTTTACGGTATTCATACAGAAATATTTTGTATGGGACAATTTTTTTTTTGTATGAAAGACCATTTTTTTTTCATGGAACCGGATATAAAAAAATGTCCTCTGCAACATTAGTTTTTGCGCCAACGCTGTAAGACCTATACTTTCCGAGATACGAGGTGGATGGGAGCGAATGGGGGACAAAAGGGGTACTTTAGGATTTATTCCCAACTCATCGGAACTCCCTCTATACGATCCCACCAAACATTTTCACCCTACGAGGTGGCATCTGGGAGAACAAACATGTCAATGAGTCAGTCAGTCAGTGAGTGGTAATCGAGCTTTATATAATATAATAACTAGAGGTTGCGTTGTGCGCGAGCTGCTCGCAGCTCGCGTGTTTTTCATTTAGTCGAAGAAGTAATTAAAGAGGATATCGAGCTGTTAAAAGCCATCAAACAGGATATCCATGTGTAAGACGCAGTCAAAGACGATATCGAAATGGAAGAAGCAATCAAATAGGATATCGAAGCAGCAGAAACAATCAATGAGGAAATTAAAGTTGAGTAAGCAATCAAAGAGGATACCGAGGTGGTAAGAGCATTCTAAGAGGATGACGAAGTAAAAAAAGCAATCAAAGACGATATCAAAGTGGAAGAAACAGTCAAAAACGATATCGAAGTGGAAGAAGCAATCAAACAGGATATTGAAGTGAAAGAAGCAATCAAATAGGATATCGAAGTAGCAGAAACAATCAAAGAGGAAATTAAAGTTGAGTAAGCAATCAAAGAGGATACCGAGGTGGTAGAAGCGTTCTAAGAGGATGACGAAGTGAAAAAAGCAATCAAAGACGATATCGAAGTGGAAGAAACAGTCAAAGACGATATCGAAGTGGAAGAAGCAATCAAAGAGGATATCGAAGTGGAAGAAGCAATCAAAGAGGATATCGAAGTGGAAGAAGCAATCAAAGAGGGTATCGAAGTGGAAGAAGCCATCACAGAGGATATCGAAGTGAAAATGCGATCAAAAACGATATCGAAGATGAAGACGCAATCAAAGAGAATATTGCAGTGCAAGAAGCAATCAAAAGGAAATCGAAGATGATATCGAATTGGTAGAAGCAATAAAAGAGGATATCAAAGTGGAAGAAGCAATCAAAGAGGATATCGAGCTGTTTAAAGTTATCGAAGAGGATATCCATGTGTAAGAAGCAGTCAAAGACGATCGAAATGGAAGAAGCAATCAAATCAAAGAGGATATCCAAGTGGAAGCAGCAATCAAAGATGATATCGAAGTGGAAGAAGCAATCAAAGAGGATATTGAAGTGAAAGAAGCAATCAAATAGGATATCGAAGTAGCAGAAACAATTAAAGAGGAAATTGAAATTGAGTAAAAGACGTCGAGGACAATGATAAAAATAAAAAACGGTTTCACCAAAAACTAATACTAATATTTTGTAATAGTTTCCTCGAGCTATCTCTTCCCGTTTAAAAGATACGAGCGATTTAAGTTTAGTATGAAAACCCATAATTTTGTAGAGTGGAAATTGTAGTAAAAGAAGCAATTGAAGAAAATATATAAGTAGAAAAAGCAATTAAAAAGGATATCAAAGTGGAAGAAGCAAAAATAGATGATATCGAGGTGAAAGAAGCATTCAAAAAGGATTTCAAGTTCAACGATGGTAATAAAAAAAAAATCGACCAAAAATTAGTACCAATATTTTGTAAAAGTTTGCTAGGCGTAACTGTTCCCGTTTAGAAGATACGAGCGATTTAAGATTTGTATTAAAACCCATAATTTTGTAGAGTGGGAATTGAAGCAAAAGAAGCAATTGAAGAAAACATATAAGTAGATAAAGCAATTAAAAAGGATATCAAAGTGGAAGAAGCAAAAATAGAGGATATCGAGGTGAAAGAAGCATTTAAAGTGGAAGACGAAGTAAGAGAAGCATTCAAAACGGATGTCAAGGGCAATGATAGTATTAAAAAAACTATTCCACCAAAAATTTGTACCAATATTTTGTAAAATTTTGCTAGGCGTAACTGTTCCCGTTTAGAAGATACGAGCGATTTAAGATTTGTATTAAAACCCATAATTTTGTAGAGTGGAAATTGAAGTAAAAGAAGCAATTGATGAAAATATATAAGTAGAAAAAGCAATTTAAAAGGATATCAAAGTGGAAGAAGCAAAAATAGAGGATATCGAGGTGAAAGAAGCATTCAAAGAGGAAGACGAAGTGAGAGAAGCATTCAAAAAGGATGTCAAGGGCAATGATGGTATTAAAAAACTATTCCACCAAAAATTAGTACCAATATTTTGTAAAAGTTTGCTAGGGGTAACTCTTCCCGTTTAGAAGATACGAGCGATTTAAGATTTGTATTAAACCCCATAATTTTGTAGAGTGGAAATTGAAGTAAAAGAAGCAATTGATGAAAATATATAAGTAGAAAAAGCAATTTAAAAGGATATCAAAGTAAAAGAAGCAAAAATAGAGGATATCGAGGTGAAAGAAGCATTCAAAGAGGAAGACGAAGTGAGAGAAGCATTCAAAAAGGATGTCAAGGGCAATGATGGTATTAAAAAAACTATTGCACCAAAAATTTGTACCAATAATCTGTAAAAGTTTGCTAGGTGTAACTCTTCCCGTTTAGAAGATACGAGCGATTTAAGATTTGTATTAAAACCCATAATTTTGTAGAGTGGAAATTGTAGTAAAAGAAGCAATTGAAGAAAATATATAAGTAGAAAAAGCAATTAAAAAGGATATCAAAGTGGAAGAAGCAAAAATAGAGGATATCGAGGTGAAAGAAGCATTCAAAGCGGAAGACGAAGTAAGAGAAGCATTCAAAAAGGATCTCAAGGGCAATGATGGTATTAAAAAAACTATTCCACCAAAAATTAGTACCAATATTTTGTAAAAGTTTGCTGGGGGTAACTCTTCCCGTTTAGAAGATACGAGCGATTTAAGATTTGTATTAAAACCCATAATTTTGTAGAGTCGATATTGAAGTAAGAGAAGTAATTGAAGAAAATAGAAAAATAGAAAAAACAATTCAAAAGTATATTGAAGTAAAAATGCCATCAAAGAGGATTTCGAAGTTATAGAAACAATTAACGAGGATATCAATGTGGAAGAAACATTCGAAAACGAAAAGGAAGTGAGAGAAGAATTCAAAATGATGGCAAGGGCGATGATGACCGTAAAATAACGATTCCACCAAAAATTTGTGCTACAAAAAAAAATTGATTTTCCAAAATGATCACAGTGGATGTTGCATAATAAAAAAAAATTGACGTTCCAAAATGATCATGTGGATGAGGCATAATTAAAAAAAAATATGTACCAAAATGATCACAGTGGATGTTGCATAATAAAAAAACTAATTGACGTTCCAAAGTGATCATTGTGGATGAGGCATAATAAAAAAAATGATGTACCAAAATGATCACAGTGGATGTTGCATAATACAAAAAAAATAATAATAATTGACGTTCCAAAGTGATCATTGTGGATGAGGCATAATTAAAAAAAAATGATGTTCCAAAATGATCACAGTGGATGATGCATAATAAAAAAATAATAATAATTGACGTTCCAAAGTGATCATTGTGGATGAGGCATAATTAAAAAAAATTATGTGTTGCATAATACAAAAAAAATAATAATAATTGACGTTCCAAAGTGATCATTGTGGATGAGGCATATTTAAAAAAATGATGTTCCAAAATAATCACAGTGGATGATGCATAATAAAAAAAAAATAATTGACGTTCCAAAGTGATCATTGTGGATGAGGCATAATAAAAAAAAAATATGTACCAAAATGATCACAGTGGATGTTGCATAATAAAAAAAAATTGACGTTCCAAAGTGATCATTGTGGATGAGGCATAATTAAAAAAAATGATGTTCCAAAATGATCACAGTGGATGATGCATAATAAAAAAATAATAATAATTGACGTTCCAAAGTGATCATTGTGGATGAGGCATAATTAAAAAAAATTATGTGTTGCATAATACAAAAAAAATAATAATAATTGACGTTCCAAAGTGATCATTGTGGATGAGGCATATTTAAAAAAAATGATGTTCCAAAATAATCACAGTGGATGATGCATAATAAAAAAAAAAAAATTGACGTTCCAAAGTGATCATTGTGGATGAGGCATAATAAAAAAAAAATATGTACCAAAATGATTACAGTGGATGTTGCATAATAAAAAAATAATAATTGACGTTCCAAAGTGATCATTGTGGATGAGGCATAATTAAAAAAATGATGTTCTAAAATGATCACAGTGGATGATGCATAATAAAAAAATAATAATTGACTTTCCAAAGTGATCATTGTGGATGTGGCATAATTAAAAAAAATTATGTGTTGCATAATAAAAAAAAAATTGACGTTCCAAAGTGATCATTGTGGATGAGGCGTAATTAAAAAAATGATGTACCAAAATGATTACAGTGGATGTTGCATAATAAAAAAAAAAAATTGACGTTCCAAAGTGATCATTGTGGATGAGGCATAATTAAAAAAATGTGGATGTTCCAAAATAAACATGATGAACGTTGCATACTAAAAAAAAAAAAAAAAAAATGGATGTTCCAAAATGATGATGATGACCTTTGCAAAAACTATGAAAGTTGTCTCATGCCCCTCCACCAACATTATATAGAATCAAGCAAATTTACAGTAATTTTATAGTACACACAAGCCATGGGCTCCCTACAAAAACAGTATGAAAATTACGGCAAACGAAATATACGGTTTACGGTATTCATACAGAAATATTTTGTATGGGACAATTTTTTTTTTGTATGAAAGACAATTTTTTTTTCATTGCACCGGATATAAAAAAATGTCCTCTGCAACATTAGTTTTTGCACCAACGCTCTAAGACCTATACTTTCCGAGATACGAGGTCGATGGGAGCGAATGGGGGACAAAAGGGGTACTTTAGGATTTATTCCCAACTCATCGGAACTCCCTCTATACGATCCCACCAAACATTTTCACCCTACGAGGTGGCATCTGGGAGAACAAACATGTCAATGAGTCAGTCAGTCAGTCAGTCAGTGGTAATCGAGCTTTATATAATATAACTAGAGGTTGCGTTGTGCGCGAGCTGCTCGCAGCTCGCGTGTTTTTCTTTTAGTCGAAGTAATTAAAGAGGATATCGAGCTGTTAAAAGCCATCAAAGAGGATATCCATGTGTAAGAACCAGTCAAAGACGATATCGAAATGGAAGAAGCAATCAAATCAAAGAGCATTTCCAAAGGGAAGCAGAAATCAAAGATGATATCGAAGTGGAAGAAGCAGTAAAAGAGGATACTGAAGTGAAAGAAGCAATCAAATAGGATATCGAAGTAGCAGAAACAATCAAAGAGGAAATTAAAGTTGAGTAAGCAGTCAAAGAGGATACCTAGGTGGTAGAAGCAGTCTAAGAGGATGACGAAGTGAAAAAAGCAATCAAAGACGATATCGAAGTGGAAGAAACAGTCAAAGACGATATCGAAGTGTAAGAAGCATTCAAAGAGGGTATCGAAGTGGAAGAAGCCATCACAGAGGATATCGAAGTGAAAATGCTGTCAAAGACGATATCGAAGACCAAGACGCAATCAAAGAGAATATTGCAGTGCAAGAAGCAATCAAAAGGAAATTGAAGATGATATCGAAGTGGAAGGAGTAATCAAAGAGGATATTGAAGTGGAAGAAGCAATCAAATAGGATATCGAAGTAAGAAAAACAATCTAAGAGGAAATTGAAGTTGAGTAAGCAATCAAAGAGGATACCAAGGTGGTAGAAGCATTCAAAGGGAATGACGAAGTAAAAAAAGCAATCAAAGACGATATCGAAGTGGAAGAAGCAATCAAAGAGGATATCGAAGTGGAAGAAGCAATCAAAGAAGGCATCGAAGTGGAAGAAGCCATCACAGAGGATATCGCAGTGAAAATGCTATCAAAGACGATATCGAAGATGAAGACGCAATCAAAGAGAATAATGCAGTTCAAGAAGCAATCAAAAGGAAATCGAAGATGATATCGAAATGGTAGAAGCAATAAAAGAGGATATCAAAGTGGAAGAAGCAATCAAAGAAGATATCGAGCTGTTAAAAGCTATCGAAGAGGATATATATGTGTAAGAAGCAGTCAAAGACTATATCGAAATCGAAGAAGCAATCAAATCAATGAGGACATCCAAGTGGAAGCAGAAATCAAAGATGATATCGAAGTCGAAGAAGCAATCAAAGAGGATATCAAGCTGTTAAAAGCTATCAAAGAGGATATCCATGTGTAAGAAGCAGTCAAAGACGATCGAAATGGAAGAAGCAATCAAATCAAAGAGGATATCCAAGTGGAAGCAGCAATCAAAGATGATATCGAAGTGGAAGAAGCAATCAAAGAGGATATTGAAGTGAAAGAAGCAATCAAATAGGATATCGAAGTAGCAGAAACAATTAAAGAGGAAATTGAAATTGAGTAAAAGACGTCGAGGACAATGATAAAAATAAAAAACGGTTTCACCAAAAACTTATACTAATATTTTGTAAAAGTTTCCTCGGGCTATCTCTTCCCGTTTAAAAGATACGAGCGATTTAAGTTTAGTATGAAAACCCATAATTTTGTGGAGTGGAAATTGAAGTAAAAGAAGCAATTGAAGAAGACATATAAGTAGAAAAAGACATTAAAAAGGATATCAAAGTGGAAGAAGCAAAAATAGAGGATATCGAGGTGAAAGAAGCATTCAAGGAGGAAGACCAAGTGAGAGAAGCATTCAAAAAGGATGTCAAGAGCAATAATGATAATAAAAAAACTATTCGACCAAAAATTTGTACCAATATTTTGTAAAAGTTTGCTAGGCGTAACTGTTCCCGTTTAGAAGATACGAGCGATTTAAGATTTGTATTAAAAGCCATAATTTTGTAGAGAGGAAATTGTAGTAAAAGAAGCAATTGAAGAAAATATATAAGTAGAAAAAGCAATTAAAAAGGATATCAAAGTGGAAGAAGCAAAAATAGAGGATATCGAGGTGAAAGAAGCATTCAAAAAGGATTTCAAGATCAATGATGGTAATAAAAAAAATATTCGACCAAAAATTTATACCAATATTTTGTAAAAGTTTGCTAGGCGTAACTGTTCCCGTTTAGAAGATACGAGCGATTTAAGATTTGTATTAAAACCCATAATTTTGTAGAGTGGAAATTGTAGTAAAAGAAGCAATTAAGAAAATATATAAGTAGAAAAAGCAATTAAAAAGGATATCAAAGTGGAAGAAGCAAAAATAGAGGATATCGAGGTGAAAGAAGCATTCAAAGCGGAAGACGAAGTAAGAGAAGCATTCAAAAAGGATCTCAAGGGCAATGATGGTATTAAAAAAACTATTCCACCAAAAATTAGTACCAATATTTTGTAAAAGTTTGCTGGGGGTAACTTTTCCCGTTTAGAAGATACGAGCGATTTAAGATTTGTATTAAAACCCATAATTTTTTAGAGTCGATATTGAAGTAAGAGAAGTAATTGAAGAAAATAGAAAAATAGAAAAAACAATTCAAAAGTATATTGAAGTAAAAATGCCATCAAAGAGGATTTCGAAGTTATAGAAACAATTAAAGAGGATATCAATGTGGAAGAAACATTCGAAAACGAAAAGGAAGTGAGGGAAGAATTCAAAATGATGGCAAGGGCGATGATGACCGTAAAATAACGATTCCCCCAAAAATTTGTGCTACAAAAAAAAATTGATTTTCCAAAATGATCACAGTGGATGTTGCATAATAAAAAAAAATTGAAGTTCCAAAATGATCATGTGGATGAGGCATAATTTAAAAAAAATTGACGTTCCAAAGTGATCATTGTGGATGAGGCGTAATTAAAAAAATGATGTTCCAAAATGATCACAGTGGATGATGCATTATAAAAAAATAAAAAATAATTGACGTTCCAAAGTGATCATTGTGGATGAGGCGTAATTAAAAAAATGATGTACCAAAATGATCACAGTGGATGTTGCATAATAAAAAAAAAATTGACGTTCCAAAGTGATCATTGTGGATGAGGCATAATTAAAAAAAATGATGTACCAAAATATCACAGTGGATGTTGCATAATAAAAAAAAAAAAAAAAATTTACGTTCCAAAGTGATCATAGTGGATGAGGCATAATTAAAAAAAAATTGGTGTTCCAAAATGATCACAAAGGATTTTGCAGAATAAAAAAAAAAAAAAAATGACGTTCCAAAAGTGATCATTGTGGATGAGGCATAATTTAAAAAAAATTGATGTTCCAAAATAAACATGATGAACGTTGCATACTAAAAAAAAAAAAAAATTGGATGTTCCAAAATGATGATGATGACCTTTGCAAAAACTATGAAAGTTGTCTCATGCCCCTCCACCAACATTATATAGAATCAAGCAAATTTACAGTAATTTTATAGTACACACAAGCCATGGGCTCCCTACAAAAACAGTATGAAAATTACGGCAAACGAAATATACGGTTTACGGTATTCATACAGAAATATTTTGTATGGGACAATTTTTTTTTTGTATGAAAGACAATTTTTTTTTCATGGAACCGGATATAAAAAAATGTCCTCTGCAACATTAGTTTTTGCACCAACGCTCTAAGACCTATACTTTCCGAGATACGAGGTCGATGGGAGCGAATGGGGGACAAAAGGGGTACTTTAGGATTTATTCCCAACTCATCGGAACTCCCTCTATACGATCCCACCAAACATTTTCACCCTACGAGGTGGCATCTGGGAGAACAAACATGTCAATGAGTCAGTCAGTCAGTCAGTCAGTGGTAATCGAGCTTTATATAATATAATAACTAGAGGTTGCGTTGTGCGCGAGCTGCTCGCAGCTCGCGTGTTTTTCTTTTAGTCGAAGAAGTAATTAAAGAGGATATCGAGCTGTTAAAAGCCATCAAAGAGGATATCCATGTGTAAGAAGCAGTCAAAGACGATATCGAAATGGAAGAAGCAATCAAATCAAAGAGGATTTCCAAGTGGAAGCAGCAATCAAAGATGATATCGAAGTGGAAGAAGCAATCAAAGAGGATATTGAAGTGAAAGAAGCAATCAAATAGGATATCGAAGTAGCAGAAACAATCAAAGAGGAAATTAAAGTTGAGGAAGAAATCAAAGAGGATACCAAGGTGGTAGAAGCATTCTAAGAGGATGACGAAGTAAAAAAAGCAATCAAAGACGATATCGAAGTGGAAGAAGCAATCCAATGGATATTGAAGATGAAGAAGGAATAAAAGATGATATCGAAGCGGAACAAGCAATCGTAGAGGATATCAAAGTTAAAGAAGCAATCAAAGAGGATACCAACGTGGAAGAAGCAATCAAAGAGGATATCGAAGTGGAACAAGCAATCAAAGAGAAAAAAATTGGATGTTCCAAAATGATCATGATAATGGTTGTATAAAAAAAAATTGAACGTTGCAAAAAAGATCATGATGAACGTTGCATAAAAAAAAATCTGGACGTTCCAAAATGATCATGATTGACGTTGCATAATATAAATGATTGTTGCAAAATGATAATGATCAAAAATTTGTACTAATATTTTGTCAAAGTTTGCTAGTGCTATCTCTTCCCGTTTAGAAGATACGAGCGATTAAAGTTTTGTAAGAAAAATCATACATTTGTTGATTGGATATCGAAGCGGAAGAAACTATCAAAGAGAATGTTGAAGTGGAAGAAGCAATCAAATAGGATATCGAAGTGGCAGAAACAATCAAAGCGGAAATTGAAGTTGAGTAAGCAATCAAAGAGGATACCAAGGTGGTAGAAGCATTCAAAGAAGATGACGAAGTGAAAAAGCAATCAAAGACGATATCGAAATGGAAGAAGCAGTCAAAGACGATATCGAAGTGGGAGAAGCAATCAAAGAGGATATCGAAGTTAAAGAAGCAGTCAAAGATGATGTCGAAGTGGAAAAAACATTCAAAGAAGATGACGAAGTGAGAGAAGCATTCAAAAAGGATGTCAAGGATGACAATAAAAAACAGTTGCACCAAAAATTTATATCAATATTTTGTACAAGTTTGCTAGGGCTATCTCTTCCCGTTTAGAAGATACGAGCGATTGAAGTTTTGTATGAAAGACCACAATTTTGTAGAGAGCATAATGAAGTAACTGAAGCAATTAAAGAGGATATGAAAGTAGAAGAAGCATTTTAAAGGGATAACGAAGTGGAACATGCAAAAATAGAAGATGTCGAGGCGGAAGAAACAATCAAAGAGGATATCGAAGTGGAAGAAGCAATCAAAGAGGGTATCGAAGTGGAAGAAGCCATCACAGAGGATATCGAAGTGAAAATGCTATCAAAGACGATATCGAAGATGAAGACGCAATCAAAGAGAATAATGCAGTGCAAGAAGCAATCAAAAGGAAATCGAAGATGATATCGAAGTGGAAGGAGTAAACAAAGAAGATATTGAAGTGGGAGAAGCAATCAAATAGGATATCGAAGTAGCAAAAACAATCAAAGAGGAAATTGAAGTTGACTAAGGAATCAAAGAGGATACCGAGTTGGTAGAAGTATTCAAAGAGGATGACGAAGTGAAAAAAGCAATCAAAGACGATATCGAAGTGGAAGAAGCAATCAAAGAGGATATCAAAGTGGAAGAAGCCATCACAGGATATCGAAGTAAAAATGCAATCAAAAACGATATCGAATATGAAGACGCAATCAAAGAAAATATTGCAGTGCAAGAAGCAATCAAACGGAAATCAAAGAGGAAGGAGCCCTTACAGAGGATACCGAAGTGAAAATGCCATCAAAGAGGATATCAAAGATGAAGAAGCAATTTAATGGATATTGAAGATGAAGAAGGAATAAAAGAGGATATCGAAGTGGAACAAGCAATCGTAGAGGATATCAAAGTTAAAGAAGCAATCAAATAGGATATCAATGTGGAAGAAGCAATCAAAGAGGATATCGAAGTGGAACAAGCAATCAAAGAGAAAAAAATTGGATGTTCCAAAATGATCATGATAATGGTTGTATTAAAAAAAATTGAACGTTGCAAAAAAGATCATGATGAACGTTGCATAAAAAAAAATCTGGACGTTCCAAAATGATCATGATTGACGTTGCATAATATAAATGTATGTTGCAAAATGATAATGATCAAAAATTTGTACTAATATTTTGTCAAAGTTTGCTAGTGCTATCTCTTCCCGTTTAGAAGATACGAGCGATTAAAGTTTTGTAAGAAAAATCATAAATTTGTTGATTGGATATCGAAGTGGAAGAAACTATCAAAGAGAATGTTGAAGTGGAAGAAGCAATCAAATAGGATATCGAAGTGGCAGAAACAATCAAAGCGGAAATTGAAGTTGAGTAAGCAATCAAAGAGGATACCAAGGTGGTAGAAGCATTCAAAGAAGATGACGAAGTGAAAAAGCAATCAAAGACGATATCGAAATGGAAGAAGCAGTCAAAGACGATATCGAAGTGGGAGAAGCAATCAAAGAGGATATCGAAGTTAAAGAAGCAGTCAAAGATGATGTCGAAGTGGAAAAAACATTCAAAGAAGATGACGAAGTGAGAGAAGCATTCAAAAAGGATGTCAAGGATGACAATAAAAAACAGTTGCACCAAAAATTTATACCAATATTTTGTACAAGTTTGCTAGGGCTATCTCTTCCCGTTTAGAAGATACGAGCGATTGAAGTTTTGTATGAAAGACCACAATTTTGTAGAGAGCATAATGAAGTAACTGAAGCAATTAAAGAGGATATGAAAGTAGAAGAAGCATTTTAAAGGGATAACGAAGTGGAACATGCAAAAATAGAAGATGTCGAGGCGGAAGAAACAATCAAAGAGGATATCGAAGTGGAAGAAGCAATCAAAGAGAGTATCGAAGTGGAAGAAGCCATCACAGAGGATATCGAAGTGAAAATGCTATCAAAGACGATATCGAAGATGAAGACGCAATCAAAGAGAATAATGCAGTGCAAGAAGCAATCAAAAGGAAATCGAAGATGATATCGAAGTGGAAGGAGTAAACAAAGAGGATATTGAAGTGGGAGAAGCAATCAAATAGGATATCGAAGTAGCAAAAACAATCAAAGAGGAAATTGAAGTTGACTAAGGAATCAAAGAGGATACCGAGTTGGTAGAAGTATTCAAAGAGGATGACGAAGTGAAAAAAGCAATCAAAGACGATATCGAAGTGGAAGAAGCAATCAAAGAGGATATCAAAGTGGAAGAAGCCATCACAGGATATCGAAGTAAAAATGCAATCAAAAACGATATCGAATATGAAGACGCAATCAAAGAAAATATTGCAGTGCAAGAAGCAATCAAACGGAAATCAAAGAGGAAGGAGCCCTTACAGAGGATACCGAAGTGAAAATGCCATCAAAGAGGATATCAAAGATGAAGAAGCAATCCAATGGATATTGAAGATGAAGAAGGAATAAAAGAGGATATCGAAGTGGAACAAGCAATCGTAGAGGATATCAAAGTTAAAGAAGCAATCAAATAGGATATCAATGTGGAAGAAGCAATCAAAGAGGATATCGAAGTGGAACAAGCAATCAAAGAGAAAAAAATTGGATGTTCCAAAATGATCATGATAATGGTTGTATAAAAAAAAATTGAACGTTGCAAAAAAGATCATGATGAACGTTGCATAAAAAAAAATCTGGACGTTCCAAAATGATCATGATTGACGTTGCATAATATAAATGTATGTTGCAAAATGATAATGATCAAAAATTTGTACTAATATTTTGTCAAAGTTTGCTAGTGCTATCTCTTCCCGTTTAGAAGATACGAGCGATTAAAGTTTTGTAAGAAAAATCATAAATTTGTTGATTGGATATCGAAGTGGAAGAAACTATCAAAGAGAATGTTGAAGTGGAAGAAGCAATCAAATAGGATATCGAAGTGGCAGAAACAATCAAAGCGGAAATTGAAGTTGAGTAAGCAATCAAAGAGGATACCAAGGTGGTAGAAGCATTCAAAGAAGATGACGAAGTGAAAAAGCAATCAAAGACGATATCGAAATGGAAGAAGCAGTCAAAGACGATATCGAAGTGGGAGAAGCAATCAAAGAGGATATCGAAGTTAAAGAAGCAGTCAAAGATGATGTCGAAGTGGAAAAAACATTCAAAGAAGATGACGAAGTGAGAGAAGCATTCAAAAAGGATGTCAAGGATGACAATAAAAAACAGTTGCACCAAAAATTTATACCAATATTTTGTACAAGTTTGCTAGGGCTATCTCTTCCCGTTTAGAAGATACGAGCGATTGAAGTTTTGTATGAAAGACCACAATTTTGTAGGGAGCATAATGAAGTAACTGAAGCAATTAAAGAGGATATGAAAGTAGAAGAAGCATTTTAAAGGGATAACGAAGTGGAACATGCCAAATTAGAAGATGTCGAGGCGGAAGAAACAATCAAAGAGGATATCGAAGTGGAAGAAGCAATCAAAGAGAGTATCGAAGTGGAAGAAGCCATCACAGAGGATATCGAAGTGAAAATGCTATCAAAGACGATATCGAAGATGAAGACGCAATCAAAGAGAATAATGCAGTGCAAGAAGCAATCAAAAGGAAATCGAAGATGATATCGAAGTGGAAGGAGTAAACAAAGAGGATATTGAAGTGGGAGAAGCAATCAAATAGGATATCGAAGTAGCAAAAACAATCAAAGAGAAAATTGAAGTTGACTAAGGAATCAAAGAGGATACCGAGTTGGTAGAAGTATTCAAAGAGGATGACGAAGTGAAAAAAGCAATCAAAGACGATATCGAAGTGAAAGAAATAGTCAAAGACGATATCAAAATGGAACAAGCAATCAAAGCGGATATCGAAGTGGAAGAAGCAATCAAAGAGGATGTCAAAGTGGAAGAAGCCATCACAGGATATCGAAGTAAAAATGCAATCAAAAACGATATCGAATATGAAGACGCAATCAAAGAAAATATTGCAGTGCAAGAAGCAATCAAACGGAAATCAAAGAGGAAGGAGCCCTTACAGAGGATACCGAAGTGAAAATGCCATCAAAGAGGATATCAAAGATGAAGAAGCAATCCAATGGATATTGAAGATGAAGAAGGAATAAAAGAGGATATCGAAGTGGAACAAGCAATCGTAGAGGATATCAAAGTTAAAGAAGCAATCAAATAGGATATCAATGTGGAAGAAGCAATCAAAGAGGATATCGAAGTGGAACAAGCAATCAAAGAGAAAAAAATTGGATGTTCCAAAACGATCATGATAATAGTTGTATAAAAAAAATTTAACGTTGCAAAAAAGATCATGATGAACGTTGCATAAAAAAAATCTGGACGTTCCAAAATGATCAGGATTGACGTTGCATAATATAAATGTATGCTGTAAAATGATAATGATCAAAAATTTGTACTAATATTTTGTCAAAGTTTGCTAGTGCTATCTCTTTCCGTTTAGAAGATACGAGCGATTAAAGTTTTGTAAGAAAAATCATAAATTTGTTGATTGGATATCGAAGTGGAAGAAACTATCAAAGAGAATGTTGAAGTGGAAGAAGCAATCAAATAGGATATCGAAGTGGCAGAAACAATCAAAGAGGAAATTGAAGTTGAGTAAGCAATCAAAGAGGATACCAAGGTGGTAGAAGCATTCAAAGAAGATGACGAAGTGAAAAAGCAATCAAAGACGATATCGAAATGGAAGAAGCAGTCAAAGACGATATCGAAGTGGGAGAAGCAATCAAAGAGGATATCGAAGTTAAAGAAGCAGTCAAAGATGATGTCGAAGTGGAAAAAACATTCAAAGAAGATGACGAAGTGAGAGAAGCATTCAAAAAGGATGTCAAGGATGACAATAAAAAAACAGTTCCACCAAAAGTTTATACCAATATTTTGTACAAGTTTGCTAGGGCTATCTCTTCCCGCTTAGAAGATATGAGCGATTGAAGTTTTGTATGAAGCACCACAATTTTGTAGAGCGCATAATGAAGTAACTGAAGCAATTAAAGAGGATATGAAGTAGAAGAAGCATTTTAAAAGGATAACGAAGTGGAACATGCAAAAATAGAAGATGTGGAGGCGGAAGAAACAATAAAAGAGGATGACGAAGTGTAACAAGCAATCAAAGAGAATATTCGAATAGTGGATGTCGCATAATAAAAAAAAATTGACGTTCCAAAATGATCATAGTGGATGAGGCATAAATAAAAAAAAATTGATGTTCCAAAATGATCACAGTGGATGTTGCATAATAAAAAAAAAGAAATTGACGTTCCAAAATGATCATTGTGGATGAGGCATAATTAAAAAAAATGATGTTCCAAAATGATCACAGTGGATGTTGCATAATAAAAAAAATAATAATTGACGTTCCAAAGTGATCATTGTGGATGAGGCATAATTAAAAAAATTGATGTACCAAAATATCACAGTGGATGTTGCATAATAAAAAAAAAATTGACGTTCCAAAGTGATCATTGTGGATGAGGCGTAATTAAAAAAATGATGTACCAAAATGATCACAGTGGATGTTGCATAATAAAAAAAATAATAATTGACGTTCCAAAGTGATCATTGTGGATGAGGCATAATTAAAAAAATTGATGTACCAAAATATCACAGTGGATGTTGCATAATAAAAAAAAAAATTGACGTTCCAAAGTGATCATAGTGGATGAGGCATAATTGAAAAAAAAATGATGTTACAAAATGATCACAGTGGATGATGCATAATAAAAAAAAAAATAATTGACGTTCCAAAGTGATCATTGTGGATGAGGCATAATTAAAAAAATGATGTACCAAAATGATCACAGTGGATGTTGCATAATAAAAAAAAAAAAATGACGTTTCAAAGTGATCATTGTGGATGAGGCATAATTGAAAAAAAAATGATGTTACAAAATGATCACAGTGGATGATGCATAATAAAAAAAAATAATAATTGACGTTCCAAAGTGATCATTGTGGATGAGGCATAATTAAAAAAATGATGTACCAAAATGATCACAGTGGATGTTGCATAATAAAAAAAAAAATGACGTTTCAAAGTGATCATTGTGGATGAGGCATAATTAAAAAAATGTGGATGTTCCAAAATAAACATGATGAACGTTGCATACTAAAAAAAAAAAAAAAATTGGATGTTCCAAAATGATGATGATGACCTTTGCAAAAACTATGAAAGTTATCTCATGTCCCTCCACCACCATTATATAGAATCAAGCAAATTTACAGTAATTTTATAGTACACACAAGCCGTGGGCTCCCTACAAAAACAGTATGAAAATTACGGCAAACGAAATTTACGGTTTACGGTATTCATACAGAAATATTTTGTATGGGACAATTTTTTTTTTGTATGAAAGACCATTTTTTTTTCATGGAACCGGATATAAAAAAATGTCCTCTGCAACATTAGTTTTTGCGCCAACGCTGTAAGACCTATACTTTCCGAGATACGAGGTGGATGGGAGCGAATGGGGGACAAAAGGGGTACTTTAGGATTTATTCCCAACTCATCGGAACTCCCTCTATACGATCCCACCAAACATTTTCACCCTACGAGGTGGCATCTGGGAGAACAAACATGTCAATGAGTCAGTCAGTCAGTCAGTCAGTGAGTGGTAATCGAGCTTTATATAATATAACTAGAGGTTGCGTTGTGCGCGAGCTGCTCGCAGCTCGCGTGTTTTTCTTTTAGTCGAAGAAGTAATTAAAGAGGATATCGAGCTGTTAAAAGCCATCAAAGAGGATATCCATGTGTAAGAAGCAGTAAAGACGATATCGAAATGGAAGAAGCAATCAAATCAAAGAGGATTTCCAAGTGGAAGCAGCAATCAAAGAGGATATTGAAGTGAAAGAAGCAATCAAATAGGATATCGAAGCAGCAGAAACAATTAATGAGGAAATTAAAGTTGAGTAAGCAATCAAAGAGGATACCGAGGTGGTAAGAGCATTCTAAGAGGATGACGAAGTAAAAAAAGCAATCAAAGACGATATCGAACTGGAAGAAACAGTCAAAAACGATATCGAAGTGAAAGAAGCAATCAAAGAGGATATTGAAGGGAAAGAAGCAATCAAATAGGATATCAAAGTAGCAGAAACAATCAAAGAGGAAATTAAAGTTGAGTAAGCACTGAAAGAGGATACCGAGGTGGTAGAAGCGTTCTAAGAGGATGACGAAGTGAAAAAAGCAATCGAAGACGATATCGAAGTGGAAGAAACAGTCAAAAACGATATCGAAGTGGAAGAAGCAATCAAAGAGGATATTGAAGTGAAAGAAGCAATCAAATAGAATATCGAAGTAGCAGAAACAATCAAAGAGGAAATTAAAGTTGAGTAAGCAATCAAAGAGGATACCGAGGTGGTAGAAGCGTTCTAAGAGGATGACGAAGTAAAAAAAGCAATCAAAGACGATATCGAAGTGGAAGAAACAGTCAAAGACGATATCGAAGTGGAAGAAGCAATCAAAGAGGATATCGAAGTGGAAGAAGCAATCAAAGAGGATATCGAAGAGGACGAAGCAATCAAAGAGGGTATCGAAGTGGAAGAAGCCACCACAGAGGATATCGAAGTGAAAATGCTATCAAAAACGATATCGAAGATGAAGACGCAATCAAAGAGAATATTGCAGTGCAAGAAGCAATCAAAAGGAAATCGAAGATGATATCGAATAGGTAGAAGCAATAAAAGAGGATATCAAAGTGGAAGAAGCAATCAAAGAGGATATCGAGCTGTTTAAAGTTATCGAAGAGGATATCCATGTGTAAGAAGCAATCAAAGACGATCGAAATGGAAAAAGCAATCAAATTAAAGAGGATATCCAAGTGGAAGCAGCAATCAAAAATGATATTGAAGTGGAAGAAGCAATCAAAGAGGATATTGAAGTGAAAGAAGCAATCAAATAGGATATCGAAGTAGCAGAAACAATTAAAGAGGAAATTGAAATTGAGTAAAAGACGTCGAGGACAATGATAAAAATAAAAAACGGTTTCACCAAAAACTTATACCAATATTTTGTAAAAGTTTGCTAGGCGTAACTGTTCCCGTTTAGAAGATACGAGCGATTTAAGATTTTATTAAAACCCATAATTTTGTAGAGTGGGAATTGAAGTAAAAGAAGCAATTGAAGAAAATATATAAGTAGATAAAGCAATTAAATAGGATATCAAAGTGGAAGAAGCAAAAATAGAGGATATCGAGGTGAAAGAAGCATTTAAAGTGGAAGACCAAGTAAGAGAAGCATTCAAAACGGATGTCAAGGGCAATGATTGTATTAAAAAAACTATTCCACCAAAAATTTGTACCAATATTTTGTAAAAGTTTGCTAGGCGTAACTCTTCCCGTTTAGAAGATACGAGCGATTTAAGATTTGTATTAAAACCCATAATTTTGTAGAGTGGGAATTGAAGTAACAGAAGCAATTGATGAAAACATATAAGTAGAAAAAGCAATTAAAAAGGATATCAAAGTGTAAGAAGCAAAAATAGAGGATATCGAGGTGAAAGAAGCATTTAAAGTGGAAGACGAAGTAAGAGAAGCATTCAAAACGGATGTCAAGGGCAATGATGGTATTAAAAAAACTATTCCACCAAAAATATGTACCAATATTTTGTAAAAGTTTGCTAGGCGTAACTGTTCCCGTTTAGAAGATACGAGCGATTTAAGATTTGTATTAAAACCCATAATTTTGTAGAGTCGATATTGAAGTAAGAGAAGTAATTGAAGAAAATAGAAAAAACAATTCAAAGGTATATTGAAGTAAAAATGCCATCAAAGAGGATTTCGAAGTAATAGAAACAATTAAAGAGGATATCAATTTGGAAGAAACATTCGAAAACGAAAAGGAAGTGAGAGAAGAATTCAAAATGATGGCAAGGGCGATGATGACCGTAAAATAACGATTCCACCAAAAATTTGTGCTACAAAAAAAAATTGATTTTCCAAAATGATCACAGTGGATGTTGCATAATAAAAAAAAATTGACGTTCCAAAATGATCATGTGGATGAGGCATAATTTAAAAAAAAATGATGTTCCAAAATGATCACAGTGGATGATGCATAATAAAAAAAAAATTGACGTTCCAAAGTGATCATTGTGGATGAGGCGTAATTAAAAAATTGATGTACCAAAATGATCACAGTGGATGTTGCATAATACAAAAAAAATAATAATAATTGACGTTCCAAAGTGATCATTGTGGATGAGGCATAATTAAAAAAAATGATGTTCCAAAATGATCACAGTGGATGATGCATAATAAAAAAAAAATAATTGACGTTCCAAAGTGATCATTGTGGATGAGGCATAATTAAAAAAAATTATGTACCAAAATGATCACAGTGGATGGTGCATAATAAAAAAAAATAATTGTCGTTTCAAAGTGATCATTGTGGATGAGGCATAATTAAAAAAAATGATGTTCCAAAATGATCACAGTGGATGATGCATAATAAAAAAAAAAATTGACGTTCCAAAGTGGTCATTGTGGATGACGCATAATTAAAAAAAATTATGTTCCAAAATGATCACAGTGGATGATGCATAATAAAAAAAAAATAATTGACGTTCCAAAGTGATCATTGTGGATGAGGCATAATTAAAAAAAATGATGTACCAAAATGATCACAGTGGATGTTGCATAATAAAAAAAAAATAATTGACGTTCCAAAGTGATCATTGTGGATGGGCATAATTAAAAAAAATTATGTAGGTACCAAAATGATCACAGTGGATGTTGCATAACACAAAAAAAAAAAAAAAATTGACGTTCCAAAGTGATCATTGTGGATGAGGCATAATTAAAAAAAACGATGTTCCAAAATGATCACAGTGGATGATGCATAATAAAAAAATAAAAAATAATTGACGTTCCAAAGTGATCATTGTGGATGAGGCGTAATTAAAAAAATGATGTACCAAAATGATCACAGTGGATGTTGCATAATAAAAAAAATAATAATAATTGACGTTCCAAAGTGATCATTGTGGATGAGGCATAATTAAAAAAAATGATGTACCAAAATATCACAGTGGATGTTGCATAATAAAAAAAAAAATTGACGTTCCAAAGTGATCATAGTGGATGAGGCATAATTGAAAAAAAAATGATGTTCAAAAATGATCACAGTGGATGATGCATAATAAACAAAAAAAAATTAACGTTCCAAAGTGATCATTGTGGATGAGGCATAATTAAAAAAAATGATGTACCAAAATGATCACAGTGGATGATGCATAATAAAAAAATAAAAAATAATTGACGTTTCAAAGTGATCATTGTGGATGAGGCGTAATTAAAAAAATGATGTACCAAAATGATCACAGTTGATGTTGCATAATAAAAAAAAAATGACGTTTCAAAGTGATCATTGTGGATGAGGCATAATTGAAAAAAAATGATGTTACAAAATGATCACAGTGGATGATGCATAATAAAAAAAAAAAAAATTAACGTTCCAAAGTGATCATTGTGGATGAGGCATAATTAAAAAAATGATGTACCAAAATGATCACAGTGGATGTTGCATAATAAAAAAAAAAATGACGTTTCAAAGTGATCATTGTGGATGAGGCATAATTAAAAAAATGTGGATGTTCCAAAATAAACATGATGAACGTTGCATACAAAAAAAAAAAAAAAAATTGGATGTTCCAAAATGATGATGATGACCTTTGCAAAAACTATGAAAGTTATCTCATGTCCCTCCACCACCATTATATAGAATCAAGCAAATTTACAGTAATTTTATAGTACACACAAGCCGTGGGCTCCCTACAAAAACAGTATGAAAATTACGGCAAACGAAATATACGGTTTACGGTATTCATACAGAAATATTTTGTATGGGACAATTTTTTTTTGTATGAAAGACAATTTTTTTTTCATGGAACCGGATATAAAAAAATGTCCTCTGCAACATTAGTTTTTGCACCAACGCTCTAAGACCTATACTTTCCGAGATACGATGTCGATGGGAGCGAATGGGGGACAAAAGGGGTACTTTAGGATTTATTCCCAACTCATCGGAACTCCCTCTATACGATGGCACCAAACATTTTCACCCTACGAGGGGGCATCTGGGAGAACAAACATGTCAATGAGTCAGTCAGTCAGTCAGTGGTAATCGAGCTTTATATAATATAATTTGTGAATGCGTGAATTACGATCCCCGCACCATGGCTAGGGCGAGGAGTAGTTTTGTATAAAGATAGACCGTTTTCAAGCAGAAATTTGTGATCATTCAAGAACGCGATTTATACCTTGTAAACTAGCAACTAAGAAGAAAAATAAATACAGTCCACTTTTGCACCGAGTCTATCAATGAAGCCTGGGTAGGACCTCTACATAAATATTAAATCAAATCAAATAACATGTTATTTGTGATAACACTAATGGTACAGACAGAACAAACACGCACATACAAAAAAGAACAAAGTAACAATAGCTTAAGTTAAGTATACTATAAAGAATAAACATTAAATTAAAAAAAAATAATGCAGTATATGTGTGTCTCATTGTATTCACTGCATGTGTCACAAAAAGTCTCCAACTCAGCATGTACTGTGTTGCACTGGCAACCCAGCGCTGGTCTTCCGTTAGAGCCTCTTTTAGTGGAACACGTATATCCGCCTACTAATTAAACAGGGTGACAAATAAACAAAATGACGTGGGGATAAGTAATTATAATATGATATATATATATATATACATATTATCTACATACATACCAAATTTAATTAAAATCCATTCAGTAGTTTTTGCGTGAGTTACAAACATCCAGACATCCAAACCAACTTTCGCGTTTATTGATCGAGCGAAGCGAGATCTCTAAATCAACTTGGGCAAATCGGCGTTGCATGTATGTAGGTATGTATGTTTGTTTGTCAGAGGATAACTTTTGAAGCGTTTATCAGATCATGGTTAAAATTGGTATATAGGTAGGTAGTGATGGCACAATTTTGGTGTGACTAAATAAGCTAAAATTGTGAGGTGAATGTTGAGATATTGGGGTTCAAGAGAACTAAAAAACCAAAATGGGACTATTTGGTCAAATGGCACGTTTAATAATAGGTATTAGTGAGTACATTTCAACCCCATTTTATTTTTAGTTTAAACCTTGTAGTTATCAGCCATAATAAAAACTGAACTATGACAAAATTCACAGGGTACACCAGTGACAGTGACAGTGACACCAGTGAAATTTGGTACGCGTGTAGCTTTATTGACACAAATATACGTAAAAGTCTGAAATTCAGAATAACTGCAACTTCTACCCCAAAAAATTATGACCAATTAACATGAACTCCCGTTAGCTGTAATTTGAATGAAACTGTAGGTCAAGTTAGGTAGTTGCTGATTTCGCGGCACTATTTTATTAGTCTAATATTAAGGCCGGCTTGCACAACAGTAACTAAACGTATTTAACGACTAAACATGTTTAAATTTTTAGTTTTTGTATGATTTGACAACTCCTTAAATCATATTTAGCCACTAAATACGTTTAGGCATCGTTGCGCGAGTCGCCCTATGAATGTTTTTTTTTTGTGTTTTGGGAGACTCGCGAGATCTCTGTTCGGGGCGAACCACTAGTAATACTATTGGGATAATAATAACGCTATTCACCATTTATGTAGGTATCTCTTTTGTTTTTGTGTATGTTTTACGTTCGTAGCTACTATTTCATTGTTTCTGTTTTTGTCTTTTCTCTGTTTTAAAATGTAACTGTATTGTGTGCTAACGTAGCGAATAAATGTTTCTCTATGTATATATACCAAGATGTTCGAAATTACATTTTAATTTAATTACGACCATCAACGACCCAAGGGACTTAAGCTAATCACAATACCAAAAAGATGTTGGGTGGTCTTTTAAAAAGCAATTTAGACATGGAACGAACGGGAAAGCCATGATATTTTCCTGTTGGTAACTTCCAGGAACGTACTTCCACTGTATAATCCAATTGGACTGAAGTACCTACCGCTAAATGGTAATGACGGCTCTACAAACAATCGGCCGAAAGCACCGATACAACCACTTCAAATGAGGATAATCAAATGAGACCACTTCTGACATAGCTCGCTTAAGAACCGCTATTTCAGATGGAGGGCTTACGATTTTCAATAGAATAAAAATATTTGGTTTCGTACGACATTTTATGAAAACACGAGTAGGGATAATAATAAAAAAACCATACATATTATACTATAAAGTTATAAATCTAAAATACTAATAATAATACAAATTTTATTAAAATAAAATGAGCAATTAAAAATAAAAATGGTTATGATGAATTAACAAGCAGTTACAACTTCAACACAGGGACAGTTAATGGGTGTGTACTTTTGTTTTAAAATTACTAATAGACTTGGATGTTCTTATAGAGAAGGGCAAATCGTTCCACAATCGTACGGCTGTTACAGTGAAGGATCGACCATAAAACTTTGTCGTATGGACAGGAATTTTAAATTGGAGAGAATCTTAAGAATGCAAATTGCGATCATTAGCCTGGTGGAGAAACTCAAAACGGTCCTTAAGATAGAAGGGAAAAGAAGGGTTAAAAAGGATGTTATACAAAAGAGACAGTAAGTGTGCATTCCGGCGAAGATGGATGGGGAGCCACTTGAGCTTTGCGCGAAAATTAGAGACATGGTCATACTTGCGCAAGCCAAATATGAACTGAATACAGAGGTTATGAAGGCGCTCAAGTTTGCTCAGTTGGGCTTCATAGTGGTCAAGATAGCAGGCGTTGGGGTATTCCAGGATTGGAAGTAAAAAGGTCTATGCAACCTTGGTAGCAGTCGGCAAGAAGTTACGAAGCCTCCATAAAGATCCAGATGATGCGAACACCCTGCTGCTAATCTCATACACAGGGAACCCAGGTTAAACGGGTATCCATCTGTATTCTTAAATTTTTCCCCTAATTTGTAAATGTTTAATCTATGATCCTTTTATTTATTTATGTATCTATATTATTTTAATGTTAAAATATTCATTGATTCGTATAAGTCATTCTGTAATTTTTTATTTTAAACAAGCGCCCTCAGTTAACAATTTGCGATGCTTGTAAAGGGCAAACAAGTATAAAGTGCCATTACTTAGAGTTGTAAGACCTTATTGTACACTTGTTTATGCAAACAAATATCTTGTATCTCAGAAAAAACACAATCAAAGTATTTTATTTGATATTTTTTTGGTATAAGTAAAGTTCCAAATGTGATTACGATTGTTGTGGCTCCCACTATTTTAGACTGTGTATCTCAGAAAGGCTAACTCTAACGAGTACTTAATTAAAGTTTCCCGTAAGCAAACATGTTTATCCGATGCAAAATTCAATTATCTAGATGCTAGACAGAGTGAGTTGCTAACTATTGTTCAGAACTAAATATTTAGTTTACGTTTGGTGAGACAATTGTTGAGAATATGGGCTGCTTCAATAATTGAACCCGAATATATAAATTACAAGCTACCGCCCTCGACTTCGTACGCGTGGTATATCTATAAAAAGTAGCTTATGTCTGTCAGGGTATCATCCATCTGTATACCAAATTTCATCGGTCCAGCCGTTTCGTCGTGGCAACGTTACAATCAAACAGAGGGGACAGAGTAAATATCTTAAATCCCAGTAGGTTAGATGCCTATTAATTGACCGAGCGAGCGAAGCGAGCGAAAGATCTCAGTCTCGAGATTGGCCAAAAAATGCTTTTGTCCGGCTGTCTGTCTGTCTGCCTGTTCTCGTCTACAGGTCGCATTTTGCATCCGATTTTGACGCAAATTGGCAAACAAGTTCCTTGGTTTATTAACTTTTTTTAGTCGATGGTGATTTATGATGTTGGGATGATTTGGAAAAAAATAGGGGGGTTAAGGAGGGAAGTTTGCTGTAGCGGTATTTACCGACGGTCTTCAATCAAATTTGAGAGGTACACTAAGGACTTCATTTTATACAAAATGTTACGAAAAAAATTCCAAAAGGGGGGAGTGCAGGGAGAAAATGGGGGAAGTTTGCTGTAACGTTGTTATTAGCGTAATATTGAAGAATTTCGTTTTTTTAATTTTGCTCGGAAAATTTATACCTACCTATACCAATCAGACTACGCAGTTCTCTCCGCTTTCACGAGACGAACTCGCAGACACCAGATTCGACCTAGGATCAAGGGAACGCGAGTAATCACTAAACTTATACCAATATTTTGCTCAAAAGTCTACATAGGTAAGCCTATTGGAAAATTCAAGCACCTAAAATTCTATTTAAAATAGGGCTTTCTTCGTTAATTTTGTTATGCAAATTACTTTTTAGGCTTGGGACGTGAGGTATACTGTTCTCACAAAACCACTAGTTATACAAATGTTATAAAATAACTTTTATTGCTGGTCAGTTTGACGGCCGAGTATTGAGTCTTGCGCGGGCGCGCGGTGATGAAGAAAGATGGACCGGATTTCTAACATACTCGTATGTGTACGTAAACACTGTTATAAAACATGTACTGAGTTTCATTAGCATCAATACTGATATTATAAATTCGAAAGTAGCTCTGTCTGTCACTAATTCGATAAAATTTGGTATAGAGATAGATTATGACTAGGACTGAGACATAGGCTATATTTTACTCAACTACGGAAAAGGATTGTAATGTTTTTACTGAAAAACCACGTGTACGAAGCCATGGACAGATCAACTAGTCTTCCGCATAAATGATAGATATTAAAAAAATACAATTTGTATTATTATCGTTTATACCCACGTACGACCCCCACGTGATGCCAGATAGTAACACTTATGGCTATCTGCTTCTGAAGGGGTCTTTTCATAAGATTTAAAATTACGGGCTATTTTTAGGGATGTTTTTAGAAGTCTAGATTTAGACTAAAAGTTAACGAAATAATATATTTACTTGAATTTGTACGGATACCATTCAGTACTTAAGCGTGTATCCTGTGTTATTTTATTAGAAAAAAGAATGTTTCAAGTTTTAGTCAGTTTGAGTGTTTCAATTGAATAAATCTGAGAAAAAATATAACTGCTATTTTTCCACTCAATGAGATTTAACTTGATTCATGCATTATTCTGACGTCAATTTACGCATGTTCTTCTGAATAAGAAAACATCCTAATTTCTTTTGTAAACAATCCCTTAAGGCTCTGTCAGTCTAACCGCCATCAATTCCAGAACAGTAATTTTTCGTTTGTTTTCTTGATACGGGTAGATAGATACCCGCAACCACCCGCCCTAATTTTATTCGCGAAGAAAATTACATGCTTCATGTCTGCTCTCGTTAGGTATGAGTAGAGATGCTTTACTATCTGGTATTCGACCATTTCCAAACTATTCGGTATCCGACCAGATGTCACACAGTATCCATGCCACCAAGTGACACTTTAGTAAAACACAAAGATTCAGAGTCAACTATAGATATTTATTGTACTAAATACGAAGCAAAAAACCTTCCCTCACTATAAAATCATGAACACTATCAACCGGATAGTGGAATTAGCAATTTTTAGGAGGAAACATGCACAAATACGTAAAAGAAGAAACACTTTGTGACAAGTATGAGCTATTGTTGACTGTTATACATTAAACTCGCTACCGCGCCCTTATGACCGGTTCTTATAAGTATTGGTAACTGATAACGACACGTTTCTCTTTGAAAAAGTGTCGAAAGTTTGACAAGTTTCAAAGAAAAAACGTCTCGTTGGTTATTACCGACGTTTATAGGAACTGGCCATTAGTTTCCACATGCGAGGGAGTGGAGGCACTCCGGCTTAAGCCTTTGCCGGTTACCTGAAAGACGGACTCCGATCAAACCACTAGGTATCCGTTACATCTCTAGTACCATCGAAATTGGATCAAAAATAATAGGACAAGTTCAGCTTTCTCCTCTTTAATTCCAGGAAAAGGTTTTGGTGAAGTATGACAGGGAAATGTAAATGAAAAACGATTTTGATTGCCGTCAAAAATTCAAAGCATGCGAATTTTACTTTCGTTTTTCTTTTTAGAAGCTCGATGTCATGGTGGTGCGTGGATTTTTAGGAAGTTACTCGTAGAAGCCAGTTTTTTGAATTTTTGTGATATGAATTTAGATATCGACTATACCAGTTGCCAACATCGCTATGCAATGGATATAATGTTAGACAAATTGCAACTATGCATGCTTCTATAGATTTATGATAGTGTCTGGAATATAATATTTTATTCATTAAAATCACAGAGATTAGTTTAGTTTTTGTGATTCCTTTAGATATATTTTGAGCGCTGAAATTTTAAGTGATTATACTTTTTTTTTTTAAAGGTGGTCGTCACGGTTCGAAAAAAATTTTTAAATAGAAATACGCGTGACAGCAAACAATTCTTTTCACACCTCGACAATGTCAAATTATATGTTGAGTAAACCTCACCGAAAGCAGATGTTTAAATCCTTACGGTTGAGCTGAGAGTAAAGTTATACTGAACTTCATTATGCCCTCGTGGGCATAATGTGATTAGAATTTGGAACCTCATCTGTATTTAAATTTGAACCAAAAAGACCCACAGAATAAGAACTTATTCGTAAATCGAACTAACTGTTACACAGAATGCACCAACCTAGATTTGGTTTTCATTGTCTCGCAGAAAGTGTGAAGTAAAGTATTCTCCTTGTGAATAAAGCTGTTTGCATCTTGGGCGTGTTTATATTCGTCTCTGCACTTAGGATTCGAGTAACATCCTCGCTCCGCTCGTGATTAACTCTAGATACTTCGTTACGTTCGGGATTCAATATGTATAGCGCCCGTGACACAATACACTGCTTTATCCCCTCGTTTAATAATCTACTATTACCGTACTTGAAACTTGACTTTAGAATTTTGTCTTGTAACTTTTAACAATTGATAGTTATCGATATCCGACATCTTATCCTCAATCTTACTTACATGCATGCCGTCAGAGCGTGTCAGCATACGGGAATAAAATGTTTAACGTATATTGCCTATTAAACATGGCTAAAAATTCCAGCCATACATAAAAGATTTAATTTAACCCTTTCAACAGCTACATTAGTCCTCGTAAGGGTGGAATGCGGATGCTAAGAGCACCCTAATTCTATATTGCATTCTAAATAGAAATGTTTGAACAGTGAACCCATGCTACGCATTTTAGGAGGATAATTTCGACGATGTTCGTGAACGAATAGCTGGCTGAGATGCAGAAGGTTGCGGGTTCAATTCTCGCTGTGGAACACATGTTTTCATTGTCAAGTTGTACAAGACAAATTGTTCGGGTGTTTTTTTTAAATACGTACCTATATGTTAATACAAAAAAAGTATGTACCTATTCTATCAGTTATCTGTTTCCCATAGTACTAGCTCAGCTTAGTCTGGGACTACCGAAATTAACTAATTTACTAGTGGTTCGCCCCAAACTGAAATCTCGCGAATCTCACATAAAACAAAAAAAAATTGTCTTTGACCAAGAAAATAGTGCACGAAATTTAAACCAACTTACTTGACCTACAGTTTCATTCAAATTACAAGTAACGGGAGTTCATGTAATTTGGTTATCTTTTCAGGAATAGAAAGTGCAGTTATTCTGGATTTCGGACTTTTGCCTATATTGGTGTCACTAAAGCTACACGAATACCAAACTTCAGCACTGTGGGGTCACTGGTGTACCCTGTAAATTTCGTCAAAGTTCCTTTTTTATATACTCTTATAACTCAAAAACTACAAAGATTAAACTAAAAATAAAAACGGGATCGAAATGTACCAATGAATACCTTTCATTAGACGTCTCATTTGACATAAAGTCTATTTTTTTTAACCCTCTTGAACCCTAATATCTCAACAACCCCCCTACATTTTTAGCTCATTTAGTCACACCAGGGTTGTGCCAACACTACCTACCTATGCATCAAATTTCACGATGCTCGGATCAAATCTTCGAAAGTTATCCTCGGACTAACAAACATACATAAAAACATACACACATACAACGCCGATTTGCCTAAGTTGATTGGCCGATCTCGCTTCGCTCGATCAATTATTATTATTTTAATTGTTTTACCAACATGCTTGCCATAGGTAGGTACATTATACACGTGTAATACACATTAACTAATCTCACGTAGTTGCAGTACACTCCATAGGCTTCCGCTAAATTAAACAAGTTTCAATTTAAAGTACTCTTATGCCTTGCTTTCTTAAGCATTAGACTGTTAATTGACGGCCGTAATAGAACGGCGATAATAAACAGTGGTTAAAACCGCAGTCAATATTTCTATCCCACATTAGAGTATCAAAACTGCTTCAAAAAATATTTTAGGATTCTTGTCGGCCTTAGATTGGCCAGCCCAATGCATAGAAGACGACCGATAGTACGATAGTAAAGGAAATTTATGGGGAGGCCTACGTTCAACAGTGAATAAAATTATATAAATAGTGGTTCGCCCCGACCTGAGATCTCGCGAGTTTCACAAAAAACGAAATAAATATATTATTCATAATTATTGACTAATAAAATAGTGCCATGAAATGCACAACCAAATAACTTGACCTACAGTTTCATTTAAATTGCAAGTAACGGGAGTTCATGTAATTTGGATCTTCTTTTTAGGAGTAGAAATAGCAGTTTTTCCAGATTTTAGACGTATATCTGTGTCACTAAAGTGTACCCTGTGCATTTCAAAGTTCTGTTTATATTATGTTTAATAACTCAAAAACTACAAGGAGTCTAACTACAAAAATTACTATACAAGGAACTACACCTTTCATTAGACATCCCATTTGACCTAATAGTCTCATTTTGATTTTTTTTTTACCCCTCTTGTACCCCAACATCTTAACAACCCCCCAACATTTTTAGCTCATTTAGTTACACCTGGATTATGCCATTACTATCTACCTATATATCAAATTTCACGATGATCGGATCAACGCTTCGAAAGTTATCCTTGGACAAACAAACATACATACATTCATACATACATACAACGTCGATTTGCCCAAGTTGATATGGAGATCTCGTTTCGCTCGATCAATAATATTTATTTAACACGACACTCAACAGAATAACTGTGTACAGTCAGGGGTAGGTAGTATTTGAAGTACTTGTAATTAAAATACGTACCTAATTGAAATACAAATACGTATTTTGTATTTGTAATTCAATTACTTCGTAAAAATGTAATTTGTAATTGGTATTTAAAATACCTGACGCTGAGGTATTTTGTAGTTTCAAATAGTAGGTAAAGCGTGTACTATGGGAACCAGATAACTGATGTAATACTTATTGACTCTTTTTTGCAAATATGTACTTACAATATGTAGAGAAACAACCCGACGTGGATCAAATATCTGTAGATCATGCAAACATTTGTACCGCGGCCGAAGTCGAACCCGCAACGTATTATGATAGAAACGTGGATGCAAGACTTCTGGCATTTTGTTTTCCTACTCACGACCTATCTACAATTTACCTACTTTGAGCCAGTTGATTGCGGTGAGTTCGCGACGCACTCGCGGCGAACACGTTCACAAATCGCCTCGAAAAGGCTAGAAATTTGCCAGTTCATAATTAACATGTCATCGCGCATTCGGCATACAGTCCCACATCAATTTGGCAGTTTTTTGCGTAACATCGGCAAAACCACATTAGAACGCAATGAAAAAAAAGTATGTATATTTTGTACCTGCTATATTGAAATATATTATATTTACGTATTGTAAAGAGGGGAACATCTTGCCAAAGTCTGTGTTTCCTGATAACTACAAGCCCCTAGGTTGTAAGTCTTCAAGACGCGAGTGGATAAGTTTCTTCTACGTAAGCGTGTCGCGACTGCATCATCGCTTACTATTGAGGCAAGATCATGGTCGAAGGCAAGCATTTAAAAAAAATTACAGCCAAGCTTCGGTCCTCAAATGACGGTCACCGCTGCTTTCCTAATCAGAGGTTTAACCAATGAAGTGGTTGTAAAGGTGATAGGCTAACTTTGCCCTCGGCAGCTGCCGTGTGGGTGCAAGACATTGTTCGCTCCAACATGACTGCATAAACTTTACCCAGTTTCAGCTATTTTGAATTTGCAATTAGTTTGTTCGTTGTGTAACTGGTTCTTTTATGGTCAGCTCACTTTAGGTAACATTAAACAAATGCTTGTTTATATGACAGTCAAATTGTAAATGTTTACAATCGGACGCCAGGAAACTAGTGGTTAGAGTTGGTGATATGAACGCCAATTTCCAATACATCAAGTCAAGCGAACTTCTGTTCGCTTCGAACTGAGATTTCGCGAATCTCCAATAAAAATAAAAATAATTATTAGTAATCTTTGACATCAAAATAGTGCCACGTAATGTATAACCAACTTGACCTACAATTTCATTCAAATTACAGGTAACGTGAGTTTGTACGTGATGTATATAGGATGTACCTACTTTTTTGGGGTAGTAATTGCAGTTATTCTTTCTTACCTTTCTCTATATTTGTGTCACTAAAGCTACACGCATACACAATTTCAGCTCTGGTGTATCCTGTGAATTTTGTCAAAGTTCAGTCTAATCGGACTAATTGGAAACGTCTAAATCGGACGCCTAAATATTAAGGAGTTGCCTAGAGCCTAAAAAATGTTTCAACAACATGCTATAATATTTGATTATTTATCATAGTATCTTAGGTATAAGAGATGTTAATATATGTAATCCTTTTATTCCCTTGACTTTCTGACAAACTTGATAAAATATCCATATCGCTCGGTATCCTAAGATCATCGTATGTAACGCACTTTACTTAATTAGAATTTCCCTTTGTTCATGGTTAATGGAAACGGGTATCAGTACATAATATAGGTAAGTGGAACAAAAAGGAAATTGTCAAACACACATAATAAACAAAAAAATTTTAGGGACTTTATCTTTGTAATAATCAATCAATCAATTAATCATTTATTTTGAACATAAATACACACAGGATAGCCTTATACGTAGATGAAACACTGAAAAGTGCAATAATTAAAACTGTGTCACACTTTCCAGCGCCCGACCTTATGACTAAAGGAGACATTGACATTCCAGAGTATCTAGGTACAGAGATTTTGATGCAAAATTACTTGTAACAGACAGAAAAAAAAATAAACAAGGAAAATTATTCTAAATTAATATTATGATATGTAGCAAGTTTTATAAAAAAGCACTTTTATTATAAAGGTTATGTGTGTATGCGTGTGTGTGTGGGGTGTGTATGTGTGGGGAGTTTGTATATGTGAAGTGAGTAATGTGGGGTGTGCTTAAGGGTGGGTGTGTGTAGTGTATGCGCATGTTTATACAGGATAAGTATGATGATGAATGTTCTATATCAGTACTATTTTCTAATTTGTATTAACTCCGTATCATCATAGGAGAGGGTGAAAAGCCATTTTATGATTACAGTTTTACATTTAAAGTATGTCAGTGGGAAAATATTTAATAATTTATTTATTCTATTGTAGATAATGGGGCTCAAAAAATGGTAGTGCTGGAAGGCCAACACAGTACGGCAAGGTTGGACGATGCTCGCTATGTTAGTACGACGGGTAGGTACTGCACTGGACTGGTAGGGGAGGTTGCGATGATTACGAAGGATAACAGTCAGCACGAACAGTTTCTGGACAGACAACACTTCCGCAGTTGCAAACAGCTCTTGGGAGCTCATAGAGCCTAGGCTTATGGTGCATCACCTTAAGTACGGCACGTTGGGCTCTCTCCAGAGAAATGAGTGATGTCTTAGGTGCACCTCCCCAAGTAGAGATACAGTAAGACATGATGGATTGAGTGAGCGCAAAGTAAACTATTTTCAGGGTGTGTTGATCAGCACTTACTCTTAATTTTTTGAAAATATAAATTAGTTTTCTAATTCTGGATGTAAGCAATGAAATATAGGATTTTCAGTTTAGCGTATTGTCCATAAGAACACCTAAATATTTCACAAACGCAGCTCGTCCTAGAGAAGAGCATTCACAGTCTAACTGCGGGTAGGAACAGCATGCGTGCGCCTTGATACTGAAACTAACTGGTGGTTGCGACGATGAGTTTGCAGAGAAAGTTAAATAATTTGTTTTTTTCAAATTAAGTGTTAATGCATTGTGGGAAAGCCACGTTGTCACACAGTTTAGTACATTTTCAGAGTGATGCTTTACTTCATCCCAAGTTTCACCAGTCACTAACAGTGCAGTGTCATCGGCTTACGCGAGAATTTTGCAGTTACTGAGAGATAATTTGCACATGTCGTTTAGATAAATCAAAAACAGAGTAGGTCATAGGACACTACCCTGCTATATATAAAATGAATAGTGAATTTTACGTTCTGGATGTGACATCTAAATGCCCTACATAACAAAATATTACTCACTATCTATTCGAAAAATGTTCATCGATTACTTACAATGAGTAAACAATTAAGTCCTAATAGTACTCAACACGCGACTTGAAAGTTAACAGTACAAATTGCTCGTATGGTGATAACTCATCACTTGATCAGAAAAGAAAACCATTTATTAAACACCATTATTTATTTTCACCATTTATTCTACAAATGACATAAGACCATTATAATACTTCCTATACATATATATGAATACACATATAGGTATACGGTCCTTACATATGAAATTGGCGGTTTGTATGGAAAAAACAAAACGATTTTTTTATAACGAAATTATTTTAATTAATCAATCAAAGTATGAAGCATTGTCTATGCACTTTTGCCATTTTATTGGTAGTTCATTGATTCCTTTGCTGAAAAAATTGTGGGAGCGAGAATCAATAAAATCTTTAAAGACGGTTTTGACAGCCTCATCGGAATTGAATTTTTTTCCTTGCAAGAAGTTGTCCAAATTCCGGAAAAAGTGGTAATCTGTTGGAGCAAGGTCCGGGGAGTAAGGTGGGTGTCGGAGACATTCCAATCATAGTTCCTCTAATTTAGCAACCGTCTGTTGTGCAGTGTGTGGTCTAGTGTTGTCCTGAAGGAGCAGTTAGCTGGAGTAATTGACCAGTCTCGGTTGTTTAACGGCTAGCTTTTCCATTATGCTTTGCAATTGTTGACAATACAGATCTGCCATAATCGTCTGGCCAGATCTTAGGAAGTTGTAGTGGATGACACCAGCACTGGTCCACCAGACACTTACCAGTACCTTTTTCTGAGTCAACTTTCGCTTGGGGCAGGATTTGGCCGATTCTCCTGGGTTCAACCATTGTGATGAGCATATCTGATTATCGTACAGGATCCATTTTTCATCACAAGTAGCGATACGATTCAAAATCCTCTCGTTATTGTGACGGTTGAGTAATATAACGTTGGATTCGACTCGTGTTTATTGGTTTGCTTTACTCAATTCATGCGATACCTGTTTTCGAGCTCTTTCACTTTTCCAATTTGATTCCAGTGAGTTAAAATTGATTTTATCACTCAAACTAAAGCCTGCCGCTAACTCTGACGTGGTTTGCGATGGATCCGCTTCCACGATCACTTTTAATTCTTCATTATCAACTAGAGTCTCCGGCCGTCACCGGTTTTGTTCTGTAGGTCAAAATTTCCGTAGAACGAAAACGTAGGAACCAAAAACGTACCATGTTTTCTTTTACGGTAGTTTCCCCATATACATCATGAATCCTTCGATCTGTATCTGCAGCGCTGGTGCCACGGTGGAACTCGTATTCGTAAATAACCCGATATTTTAAGTTTTCCATATTGTGAACAGAACGATGAAGAAGAAAAATCAAATGGCGCGAAAACAAATAAATCGCTAAATTGAAAACACAACTACACAGCCTAAATTTGAAATAAATTGGAATTATGAGTTCTCAACCAAACGCCAGATATTTGAGATCAAAGGGACCAATTTGACAAAACGCCAATTTCATATGTAAGGACCTAATATTTAAACAACTTTGAATTATGATAAATCGTGATAAGTCCAAATGACGGGTTCCTATATCCATTGGTAACCAGCTACGACTCGTTTCTATTTGCAAACATGTCAAAAGTTTGTGACTAGTTTGACACTTTTTCAAAGAGATACGAGTCGTAGTCGTTTACCGACGGAACCCACCATAACTGCCTATTTCACAACCTTTGAGTAACTGTATCCAACGGATAAAAAATTGAGTGCTGAAAACGATAAAGGAGATAGACTAACGTCTAGGAACCTGGGACCCATACCAATTCACAAAATCACTCACATAATATTAAATCAACATCGCTGATATCACTGGCATGATATAGGAGAGTCGGCTGCGATGGTACGGTCACGTAAAGAGGAGGCTACCTGACTACGCAGGGAATTCGGCACCTCAACTTTTCATCCCCGGTCGAAGATATAGAGGTAGACCCAAGACAAGGTGGAGGGATGTAGTGTCAAGACATGAGAGAGTACCAAGTCTCTGGTGATGATGTCAAGGATAGAGCGAAGTGGAGGAGAATGACCAGGAAAGCTGTCCCCACCACCATGATATACAGCTTATATAGCGATATATAGCTTGGAAGAGAGAGAGAGACTCACATAATCATTATTATAAATAGGGATTTATCACGTACCGTTTTATCGGTGTTCCGACCGACAATGTTTCGGTTCAATCCATGAACCTTCATCAGGGTGAGTGCGATCCGCTCCGAACAACGTCTCGCCTCGCACTACGCGTACGCGCCGCCGTAGCCCTCTGCGCGCGAGTAGACGGGTGTGGTAGGGGGGGGGGGGTTGCATCAACGGTGGCCCATCGCGTTGAAAGGCTGCATCATCATAATTATCATCAATGCTGTTTTCTTCGGTAGTTTTTGGTACAGGCAAAACCTCAACACTAACATCACTCACATAATATTCAAAAAATCTGATACCAAAGTGAACTCGGATTTTGTTTTACTACAAAGTATGGACTGCTACTTCTTACATTTTTTTTACGATAATTTCTAAATTATTCTAATTTAAAGAGCCCGTGGATCCTACAACTAGTCAAGACCCCCCTTCTTCCCTTCATCCCGGTTGAGGGCTACTGTCGACGAATTACAATTATGTGGGTCGAGTTCGTCCCGCCATCTCTGACTGGGCTGCCTACGCAGCCTTATGACTTGATGGACAAAACTGCTTACCAAGCACGTGTATTTTTTTATTTTAGCGCTTGACCACTACCTCACCTGATGGTAAGTGATGGTGTGTTCGAGGATGGAACACGCTTGCCTAGAAAAAACCTATTCACTCTGGACTTGAAGACTCCGAGAAACATACGCCAGAAGTGAGTTCCACTCCTTACTTGTGCTAACAAGAGAAGTTGCAGCAAAATCGTTTGGTCAATCGGCAAGGTAGTTATAATTTTTGACTGTGAATGACTAAGATTGAAGTGCTAGAAAAACAAACTACGTGCTAGACAAAGTTAAGCCAAAATCTAACAACGCATTTAATTAAAATTAAACCAGTCATCAAAAATTATTAGTCCAACTCCAGCACAAATGAACTTGGATACCCAGATTCAAGCTAATCATTTTATTGCCACGACAAGAGAAAAACATTGGAAGATCACACACACACACTACTTTGTAAGTTTACGAAACAAGCTACACAGCGTGTTAATCCACTCGCAGAAGAAAGATAATTACGCAAAACAGGCGTCAAGCCTTGAAGTTTCCAAGTAAGCGGCGTTCGTCACATAACAGTCGTAATACCAACTGAAAGTGACAGGGCCGGATTTAGGGGCACAAAAGAGGGGCACCCACAATAGACTACGCAAAAAAAAAACAAATTCAGACTAGTAAACAACTTTTTCTTTGATATTTTTTTCGCGTTTTACCTTTACCTACAGTACTTTGTATAAACATGATTATATTAAATATCAACAGAAATTATCGATCTACATCTGTTCACTCCAATCAAGCAATCAGTAAAATATCAAAATTTCAAATTGCCGTGATAAGCACTTGCAATTAACAATTATACTTATTGGAAAACTCGACTGAAAAAAATTGTCCATTTTATTTGGAAAATAATTTGGGGCCAGGGGGACTCCACTCTTTTGTAGCCCTAGTTCCTCCACTCTTTTTCTAGTAGTCTCATTTTAATTTTTTTTACCGATCTTGTACTCCATTATCTCAACAACTTCCCAACATTTTTAGCTCATTTAGTCGCATCAAAATTGTGCCATCCCTACCTACCTATGTATCAAATTCACTTATCATCATTTCTGCTTACGTTTGGGATTTCTTTGAATTCGCGCCTTCACAGCTTTTATCACTGCTGGAGTCCTAGCAGACCGAGGGCGACCACTTCTTGACTTGTCATCTACACTAGAGTCTTCATTGTATCGTTTGATGGTGCGATAAACGAATCTTTTGGTTAATATATTAAAATTTTTCAGTATGTCAAAAATTTGAATTGGCGCGTAACCGCAACGATGCAACGCAATAACTGCAACACGGTCTTCTTTAAGCGTCCACTCCATATTTAAAAATGAGTAAAATTCTAAAAAGTATACATTTTTATTTTCATGAACAATTCGAAATTCGAATTCTATAAACTTTTTTGTGGCCAGCATTCTAAAAGAAAAGTTTTTACTGTGTGACAATACTTATGACCTGACTAGGTAGAGTAACAATTCATGAAAAGATAACTTTATAAAAGTCAACGTTAGCGGCAAGAGTGGCATCGTAACGAAGTGGCCTTTCCCCAACAGTGGGTGGATGTGTGCTGAGTAGACAGATAGATAGGGCGTAAAAAGCTGATTAACTGCTTTTTTACCAAAATCTGAAAAAATAATATCAGAAAAAACATTTATTTGTGACGGAACAAAACATACACAGCACACAAGTAAGGTACCTTACATACAGGAAAACATAGTCATACACACAAAAAAAAAAACAGGAATACCCAACAAATGTGTGTCTCATAATTACCTATACCTAAACGACTGACACAAAAAAGCTTAATTTTGATAAAAGCACGGTGGTATAAATAAATAAATATTGCTGGACATTTCACACAGCGCTATCTAGCCCCAAACTAAACAGAGCTTGTACTATGGGAACCGGATAACTGATAGAATACTTATATACATTTTTTTTGTAAATACATACTTATAATATATAAAGAAACAATCAGACGCGAAACAAATATCTGTAGATCATGCAAACATTTGTTCCGCGGCGGGAATCAAACCCGCGAAATAGCCGGCTGAGACGCAGGAGGTATCCTGCGTCTTAGCCGGCTATTCGCCCACTGCACCATCCGTGGTGCAGTGGGCGAATAGCCGATATGTTATGTCATCAAATACACGGGAGAAATCAAGCAGCACTAAAAGCGAGAGCATATCCTTGTCTTGTGCACTGAGAAGGCTGTCGGTTAACTTCTAGAAACTCGGTTAGCTGACTACAAAATATGGTTTTTTCGAGTATTTTTGATATGCAGGGTAAACTACTAATAGGTCTAAGATGTTTCATTGCAACGGGATTGGGCTAATCTGCAGATTTTTACCAAGTGTTTCTTCGATCAAACATCGGATTTCTAAAAGTCCTAGAACTTATATTGTTTTCGTAAGCAAAGACAATGACGAAGAAATTTCAAATACGACCGTCATTTTACGCTTACAAAATCATAAGAAACCATGGCTTAAAGGGGATCTGGTAGAATTTTAACGATGCAATTTTGATACTCCACCTAACAAATTTGAATCCGTTCATTATTGTCCTTAAGCGCGGGTTTAGTGAGAACCATTACCTTTGAATAATAATGCCAGATTATGTTTCGTTGTTCGGGGCCAGGCTCTGTTTCAGAATTAATAAACTGAGGAGATAGACCATTTTATGGGTGTTAAAACCTTTAGAGTTGGTAAAAGATAGTTTAAAATTTATTATAAACACGGGATTTATCACGTTCCGTTTCATCGGTGTTTCGACCGACAATGTTTCGGTTCAATTCGTGAACCTTCATCAAGATGAATGTGATCCACCCCGAATCACATCTCGCCTAACAAATGTTTGAAATAAATCATGAAAGTTTTCTAAGTAAAATAGAGCAAAATGGGCGGCCTTATCGCAAAAAGCGATATCTTCCAGGCAAGCCTTAAATAATAACATACATAATAATGATAGATCAGAGAAACTCAAGATCAGAAGCAGTGGAAGAAGCGAAAACAGCCCTTTACTCAGCCGTAGCCGTGTGTACCAGATGATGATGATCACACTAACATTATAAATGTGAAAGTATTGATGTTTGTTTATTTGTTTGTTACTCAATCACGTCGTAATGGCTAAACCGATTTTGATTAAATTTGATTTGCCAAAAACACCGCGTGTGAAGCCGCGGGCGGGCGGCAGCTAGTAAGAAATATTTTTCAATTAAAATTAAAAACAGATGGAATTTCGTCAATATCAACAAACAGTAAGTTTTCATTACATTGCTAATGTAATAAAAAAATTCTCTTTCTGCTTTCACAGTCGTAAATGCACGGGAAAATATAGGCAATTGATTTTTCACGGCATGAAATTGGCCAGATCAAATATTGAAAGAACTTGCATTTGCACGTGACTTTGTATAGTATCTACTTACTAAAATATTGTCCTATTATTCCAGTCAGGTATAAATACAGTGTGTCCCTGGATAAAGTGCAACCCCGAAAGGGGGTGAAACTAGATCAAAAAATATCGACAAAAAAATAGAAAAAAATATTAAAAAAAAATTCGTATATACTTTATTGATGTATTAAAATTTTTATTACTCACTAATTACTCTATTTAATAAAAAAATTATTTCTTCCAAAGTAGTAGGTCTATTTTGTTAAAATAAAAACCATAATCATGTCAGATATGTGACGATGACGATAAAATAACAAATAACTCACAAACGAGTGGCTATCGTGACTTAAAGTTTAATTTTTGTATTAAAATTACATTTTTTAGGCTGTTTTTTTCCAATAAACTCCAAAAATCTTAAAATTAAGCCTATAATACTAGAAATTTTTATGACTTTTTATTATTGTCTATCATAATAGCTTTTAAATAAAAAAAAACCTACGTTCTAACATAAAAAATGTGCTGGCTAGGAGCTTTTAAAGTTGACCACTGATTACGTCACCACTCAGGTAGAGACACGTTTTTTTTTGCTGCTCAGGTAGTATTAAAAATCAAATTTTAGTTACAACATTTTTATTTAACTTATTACATGTAAGTATGAAATAAGGGTTTTGTTTAATGCATTAAATGCTCAAAATGGCTTCCTTGTTGTTGTAGGCACATTGCCGCACGAAGAGCGATTTGTTGTGTGGCTCTAAGCACCATCTCTGGGTCACTTCTTATCTCATCGGCACATCGCATGATTTGATCTTGTAACTCTGCCTCGGTGTCTACGGTCGTTCTGTAGACTCTTTGTTTCATAACACCCCACAGAAAATAGTCTAGGGGTGTCAGGTCAGGTGAACGTGCCGGCCACCCGACTGGTCCATCCCGGCCGATCCACCTATTAGCGTAGTTTTCGTTTAAAAAACTTCGCACATTGCGCCCGTAGTGCGCAGGGCATCCGTCCATCTGCAAATACATCTGTTGCCTTGTAGCCAGCGGAACATCTTCCAGCAGTAGTGGCAGATCGTCTCTTAATAAGTTTAAAAAACTTTCGGCATTTAATGTTGCGGGTAAAATAACTGGCCCAATCAGCGTGTCGTCTATTAGAGCTGCCCATACATTAACTGAAAATTGCACTTGAAAAGTAGACGCCCTCTTTAGGTGTGGATTTTCCTCGGACCATACATGTAAGTTTCTGCAATTTGTGATTCCATTCCGGGTGAATTTCGCTTCATCCATCCATAAATTTTTTTTTAGGAATTGTGGATTATATCTAATTTTTTGTTGAATCCACGTAGACATTACGCATCTTGCACGATTGTCTACATTTTCATGCAAATGCTGTACTCGCTGATAATGGTATGGATGCAATCCCTTCTTTTTCAAAATTCGCCATACGGATGTTTTTGATATACCGTGACGCAAAGCTAAGCGTCTAATGCTGGTTGTAGGATCAGCAAACAAATCGTTTAAAACGGCCTCTTCTATGGAATGGTCAATAATGGTAGCTTGTTGCTCACGGCGATCTCTTGCTAATCCAAGTCCGATGTTGGATAACTTTCGGTGAACTTCTTGGAAATTTCGTGCTGACGGTATAAGTCTGCTCGGAAACGCATTTATGTATGCAGAACGAGCGACTGTTGTGTGTCCACGTGACATACCATAATAATAATGGATGTCAGCGATTTCTCGCGGAGAGAACTCAGTCAATCGCGGCATCTCCACAACACAACAAAGTACAGTCAAAAACGTAACAAAAAGTCAAAAACAAAACAAAAGCAAAACAACGTAACAAAAACTTGAAGGCGCAGTAAGGTACGGTAGGCGGTAGCAGCGGCGAGAATATCGGAGCGACTGGCGTGCCTTGTTGTGAGTCCTGTTTCGATCCCCACCCTTTATCTTTCATAGAACAGGCCCAGCGACCATAATCTACAACAATATAAGTTAAAAAAGGGTCTCTACCTGAGTGGTGACGTAATCAGTGGTCAACTTTAAATGCTCCTAGCCAGCACATTTTTTATGTTAGAACGTAGGTTTTTATTTTATTTAAAAGCTATTATGATAGACAATAATAAAAAGTCATAAAAATTTCTAGTATTATAGGCTTAATTTTAAGATTTTTGGAGTTTATTGGAAAAAAACAGCCTAAAAAATGTAATTTTAATACAAAAATTAAACTTTAAGTCACGATAGCCACTTGTTTGTGAGTTATTTGTTATTTTATCGTCATCGTCACATATCTGACATGATTATGGTTTTTATTTTAACAAAATAGACCTACTACTTTGGAAGAAATCATTTTTTTATTAAATAGAGTCATTAGTGAGCAATAAAAATTTTAATTCATCAATAAAGTATATACTAAATTTTTTTAATTTTTTTTTTTCTATTTTTTTGTCGATAATTTTTGATCTAGTTTCACCCCCTTTCGGGGTTGCACTTTATCCAGGGACACACTGTATATCACGCATACCTTATCTCAGCACTGTAGAGTCACTGTTGTACACTGTGAATGTCGTTAAATTCAGTCTTTATTATGGCTAATAACTTAAAAACTTAAAAAAAAACTGGGTCAAAATGTACTCATATAGACCTTTCATTAGACGTGCCATTTGACCGGATACTCTCATTTCGTTTTTTATTTACCCATCTTGAACCCCAATATCTCAACAACCCCCACACATTTTTAGCTTATTTAGTCACACCGGAATCGTGCCATCACTACCTACCCGTATACAAATTTTACGATGCTCGAATCAAGGCTTCAAAAGTTATCCTCGGACAAACATACATACATACATACAACGCCGATTTGCCCAGGTTGATTTGGAGATCTTGCTTCGCTCGATCAACTACATAACTACGTTTACTAAATAAATAAAAACAAAATAAAACTCTCTATACTTAGATACCTACCTACCTACGAGACAAACTGTTAAGAACCTACATAAACTTTAAAAAATTAGATAGGTAATTAGATACCTAGATATAAGTGTGGTAACAGGAAACCAAAATTAGACAGGCCCTACATAACTTATAAATTAATTGTTTAAATTTTAACGTGGTTTCATTTGACCACATATCCGTCGTAGCAAAGTGGCATAATTTTTCCAAATCCCAAAACGCATGTGCTCTCTCTCTCTAAGCGCTCGAAGCGGTATGAAAGCGCTGCGTGGCGTGGGGCCAGGCTAGTCTCGTTCATGTTGCCGGCCTTTTGACTCGTGCACAAATAACCGACAAAATGTAGAGCGGTAGGGCAAGTGCATGAGCATGAGAAGTAACGTAGCCACATTACGTCCCTGCCCTTTGACTATTAAAATAATGCCACAAATTGAACAACCAACCCTACAGTTTCATTCAAATTAGGTAATTACGTTACATAAACGTGAGTCATGTTAACAGATTACTTATTTTAGGGTAGAAATTGCAGTTATTCTGGATTTCAGCAATATAAACCCGATTTATGATAAAAAATTGACTTCCCTGATCATTTTTGCATTGACTCGGTCGATGCATAGCAATGAGGCTGTTTTAATATCGTGCCGTGTTTATATGAATGTTAAACTACCAGAGTCAATTATCAACTTTTAATGAAAGTTTACATGGAGAGAGTAAACAAGAAAATAAAATTGTTATTACCACTACAGTCACTACAGTCAGATACGAAATCCTCTTCATCGAATGGTTTTCGGGAAGAAATCGCTTCAAAGCGATAAGACCGCCCATTGTTTTGTGTCTTCTATTTTGTTTGTAACTTTTTTTATGGTGTACAAAAAAGTGTTTGTAATTAATTTATTCATTCACGTTAGCGTTTTCTATGTTAGCCAGCGTAGTTATAAACATAAAATAACAAATATTTGTGTGGACTAAAACACTGTACCAGAAGTAGTTGGTATTGATAGTATCTTTAAATCGCCTAACTAATAAGATACTTATAAAAATGACCAATCAAAATTACGTAATACTAGCTGACCCGCCCCGGCTTCACACGGACTGTTTTAAAAATAAAAAATAGCACTTCGGAATAGTGTAGATTACTGTAGATTGATACGCGTACCTACATAGGGACAGACAGACTGAAAGACAGTCAAATATGAAAAAAGTCTCCGTCGCATGGACGGAGCTAATAGCTCTAATTTTATTCCTGATGCGACACACTAAGCTGTAGCGAAATTGACATCGTATCCTTCGGCTCTGTGATGTTTTGAATAAATGTTTTGGCGAGCCACGCTGTCACTTGACTACGGGCCGCGGAGCGAGGCGGACGTGCGCACACCTAAACAGGGACAAACTATATCTGTGTTTTATTCCATGGACTATCCAACCACCTACCCCAAGCTAGGTGAACACAAGATTCTCGAAAGTTGCTTTTAAGTCTTTTTTTTATACTACTCAGGTAGCAAACAAGCATACGGCCCACCTGATTCTTTATCACATTTTGAATATTAGTATATTCAAAATGTGAAAGTTTGGATGTTTGTTTATTTATTTGTTTGTTTGTTACTCAATCACGTCGTAATGGCTGAACCGATTTCGATGAAATTTGGTGTGTTGATACATTCTGATCTGAATTCTAACATAGGCTTACTTTTGGTTGACAAACAACGCGTGTGAAGCCGCTCGCGGTAGCTAGTTGTACATAAATGGATTACAGACCGAAACAGCTTACAAAATGGACATGTACAAAGGCGAGCTTAAGTCTAATATTTTTTTTTAATATTCCTTAACAGCAAACCTTTGAAAATAGAGATAGTTGATAGACGGGTTGACTACCCGTGACCACGACTGTTGCAACACAGCCGAAACGTCGGGATAACAAATAAAAAAGGTACATACGTGATAAATACCCGTTTTAATTAAAAATCAAAGATCATCAAAATCCGTCCAGCTGTTCTTGATGTTTTAAATGGTGTAACTAACCCGATTTTGTTTTATAAGTAGATTACTACCCTTGTTTAAACGGGTGATAACAACTTATAATTTATTCGGAACAGGTTTTAACGGTGATCAAAGGCACGTGGTAATGGATAACCGGGGACGGTCAATAATAAATTTAAATTTAATATGGAAATAGTTCAGTTATCGGCAATAGTTCAGGTATGTGAGTTTCGTGACGTACTTAATGTGCAGGGTCTTTGAAATATTAGAGGGATGATAACACCCACGAAACTAAACAAGCAAATTATTAGAACTAGCCTGGGCATAGTGGTCGAGTTTCGACCGTAATTATTTAATTTCCATCCAGGTTATAATATATCAACATACCAAATTTTACTGAAATTACTTGAGCCATTACGACGTGATTGAATAACAAACAAATAAACAAACATCTACACTTTCACATTTATATTATTAGTGTAACATTACATACACTCTTGCAAATCTTCCAATTACCAAAACTAATCTCTATCCAACGGTTGTTTGGAAAAGATCTTTTTTTTTAGCGAAAAGACCGTTCATATCATTTACTTGTTTGTCATTTTGGTGTATCTAGCTAGGTACATAGGTCACACTAAAAGTTTCAGGAATTGGCCACTTACATAAACAATATTTAAAAAGTTATTACTACGTATGAAAATGGAACGTTTTAGCCGTAAAATAAAATTTGTTTCATCTGATTGTGAATTGTTTTCACATTGTGGCGTCATTTTAAAAATTGCATGAATCCAATAAAATGGATTTAACTCAGGAAAATTTTCGTTGCATGATTTTTACGATTTTAAGTGTTATTTGACAGCTCAGCGGAGCGTCGTTCGGCTTCAATCTGCTTTTGGTGAAGGAGCACCATGCAAGACGACTATTTATAGCTGATTTGCAGAATTCAAACTCGGTCGTGTTAATCTCCATGATGAAATTCGTGAAGGTCGCCCGTGCACCGCTGTGAACAACAAAAACATTGATACTGTGCACCGTATGATCGAAATAAACAGGCATGTGACCTACCATGAGATCCGGACGTCTTTGGACATAGGCATGAGTCAGATACAGTCAATCCTACACAAACATTTGGGTGTGAGAAAGCTGTGTTCTCGATGGATCCCACACAATTTGACTGATGCTCAAAAAACGGACCGCATCACTTGGTGCCATGCTATGCTTGCCAGATACAACGAAGGAGCTTCCAATTTGGTGTGGGACATAGTAACAGGTGACAAAACATGGATTTATAGCTATGATCCCAAAACGAAGCAGCAATCGAGCGTATGGGTCTTTCGAGATGAGCCGAAACCAACCAAAGTGGCGCTCGTGAAAAGTGTCTCAAAGCGGATGATTGGTTCTTTTTTTAATAAAACTGGGCACGTGGCTACTGCTGCTTTAGAAAATCGTCGTACCGTGAATAGTGACTGACGCACGACCATTTGTTTACCGGAAATTGTTGACAAACTCCGTGAAAATAACGGTAAACGCCGAATCATCTTGCACCACGACATTGCTAGTTCCCACACGGCCAGACAGACAAATGAGTTTTTGAAGGCGAAAAACGTACAGCTTATGAATCATCCAGCATACAGTCCTGACCTGCCACCGTGTGACTTTTTTCTGTTCCCAAAAATCAAGAACCAATTACGCGATCAACGTTTTTCATCACCAGAAGAGGCTGTCGAAGAGTATGAAAAATATGTACTATGTGTTCTGACGTCACCACGAAGGAGTGGCACAAATGTTTTCAAAATTTGTTCAATCGTATGAAAAAGTGCATTGACGCAAAAGGAGAATATTTTGAGAAGCAATTAATTGATTTTTGACCATTAATAGTACTTTTTTATTATTCATTCCGGAAACTTTTAGTGTGCCCCTCGTATAATACATAATTTTCATTCAATCACTCACTCATCTTTCCAGAAAAATTAGGCGATGTTCACACATTATCGCACATAGCTCGAAGAACCGACGACCGTTGGAGTAGAAAGATTCTCGTTCGGAGACCACGCACTAGAAAGCCCAGCGTAGGACGGCCCTCCACTAGATGGACAGATATGCGACCTGATAAAGATAGCTGGGAGCCGTTGGGTGCAGGCCGCACGAGATCAATCGTTCTGGAAATCTATAGAGGAGGCCTATGTTTAGCAGTTGACGTCCTATAACTGATATTATGATGATGATAATTTAGTATAAGATATATTTATATTATTTATGTAGCCCACCTTCAAATCAGTTGTGCCTATCTGTGCATAACCCCTGGGCGTAACTTAAATTCACAACATGTTTGATTTCGATTTTGTACTTAAAACAGATAGCTTTAGTACAAAATTTTCCGAAATATTGGTTTTTATCATGTTTTTTATTGAAAAACATCGAATTTCGAAAAGTCGTTGAACAAACATTGTTCGTGTTAGCAAGAATAATGATATCCTTCCGATTTATGACTATATCTCCCTCGAGGATACATCACATGTCGTAAGGTTTCAAATTGAGATTTGATCCTAGTGTACGAATTGTTTTTCTTTTCTTCACTCTGAATTTATTATTACTACGTAACTTTTGCGGAAACGCTCGTCTGTAACAATTATCATTATCATTATAGCACAAGCCCACAAGTGGAGTACTGCTGCCATCTCTGGGATGGCTCGGCCAAGTATCAGCTTGAAGCCTTGACACGATTGAGCGACGTGCTGCTAGGCTCATTGGCAATGACTCCCTAGTGGAAGCCTATTTACAAAGTCTAGAGCACAGACGCCGAGTAGCCAGACTTTCAGTTTTTACAAGATTCATTTTAGTGAATGTGCGCATGATCTTCATGAGCTTATCCCTCTTTCCCCCTTCCACCACCGGACAAGCTGGCGTACTGAGAAGTACTCACCTGGTCGGCAAACCACCTTGCCGTACCAAGCGATTTGCTTAAACTTTTTTTGTTAGCACGAGTAAAGAGTGGAACTCACTTTCAGCGTGTTTTCCGGATTAGGATAACTTTGGAGGTGAAGGCTGAACAGGATATTTTTAGGCAAGCTTGCTCCATCTTCACACCATCGCTTACCATTAGGTGAGGTAGAGGTTAGGCGATTGACTACCACACTAAACATATTATTATAAATGCGAAAGTTTGTATGTTTGTTTATTTATTTATTTGTTTGTTTGTTACTCAATCTCGTCGTAACGGCTGAACCGATTTCAATGAAATTTAGTATTTACGTAGATTATAACCTGAATTAACACATTGGTTACATTTTATCCCATAAATCAGGTCTTATAGGATAAAAGTGGGGTGTCAAGTCAAGTTGCAACAGCGAGTTTATTATTTCTAGGTTACTTATACATATTTAGTAGTGTAACGCGTACGAAGTCACGTGCAACAGCTAACGATTAATAAATAAAAAAACAACAATCATTGGACGTCCACTGCTGAACATAGGTCACGGCTATAAATTTCCATAGCGACCGATTTAGTGTAGCCTGCACAGCTCCCAGCAAAATTCATTAGGACGTCTTTCTATCTAGTGGGGAATAAACAAATACTCTAATAGTTTTTTTTTGTAAAAAATATATAAAACACATTATGCATCCCTATAAAGTTTGATAGTTGGCCTCGGTTTTTCTGGGATCCCGTCATCAGATCTTGACTTGGTGCCAATGGGACCACCTGGGAAGTATACCTACCCTTTTAAACAAAAAATAATTTCTCAAATCGGTCCCGGCCTCTTCGAGTAATCGGGGAACATACATAATGAAAAGATTCCGACGAATTAAGAACCTCCTTATTTCGAAGTCGGTTAAAAAGAAATGATTTGAAATTAATCTCCGGCCACACATTCCGAAGAGCCCTTGACCGAATGCTGAGAGCTCTCCATCTCCATGCCACGACCTGGAGTGGGTTTTGTTCTTGCTCCGTTGTAATACTGATTTACTTGTGTCACTAAAACTTGCAATGAGATATGATTTTGGAATGGCTTTTGGTTGAATCGTTCCAGCGTCTAGCGCTAAATGAACAGATATACATAATAATACGAACGCCTTGCCTGAGTCTGTGTTTTCTAATAACTACAACCTAGGGGTCTTCTGCAAAGCACAAGTCTGGTTTGGTATGGAATACTACTACCACCTTTGGGATGGTCCGGCCAAATACCAGCTTTCCGTCAAAGGACAAGCAGGCACACGGCTCAGTACCATCCGTACCTGGTTGATACCTATACCACCCATTCGCACACACCGTTTTGGTTCTACGTTATTGATGCGTACGGCTAAGGTATGGAACAATTTGCCGTCGTCTGTTTTTCCCAAAGAATACAATTCAGGTACAGCCTCTTTAAGGTAAAAGTGAATAAGTTTCTTCTAAATCTTCGTGCTTCGCTTACCATCAGGTGAGATTGTGGTCAAACAAAGATCTAAACAGTTTAAAAAATAAATAAAAAGTGGGAATGAATAGGTTTCTTCTAGGCAAGCGTTGTCTATCGTAGACTGCATCATCGCTTACCATCAGATAAGGTCAAACGCAAGCCTAAAGAAATATTTTAAATTTATAAAACTTCGTCGAAATATGACAAGTAAAATATAAAAAATCCCGATATAAAAACCCCGTAAAAACCACTTAAAACTGACATTGATAAGAAATAGCCCAGAAACCTATTAGCTCTAGTAAACTAATTTTATATTTTAAAAAATCCTTTCCGAATCGGTCCATCCGTTTTGGAACAACGATGTCACAGATAGACAGACAGACATAAGCGTCAAATTTACAACTTACAACCCCCTTTTTTAGCCCCTGAAAAGAGTTTTGGGTTAAAAAACAATAACATTTATCAATTTATATTGTGTACTTATGCGTTTCAAAGTGTATGCTTCAACCTACCTAATCTTTCTGAACTTCTTATTAACCGACTTTAAAAAAAGGAGAAGGTTCAAATTCGTAGGAATCTTTTTTTTATGTATGTTCCCAGATTTCTCAAAAACGCCTGGTCCGATTCGAGTTTTTTTTTTATTTTGGTTTAATAGGGCATCTCATCTCTTCACAGGTTGTCTCATTGCCACCAAGTCAGGATCTGACACTGGGATCCCAAAAAAATCGAGGCCAACCCTCAAATTGTATAAGGACGCATAATTGTTTTAGATTTTTACCTCAGAACTCCGTCATTTATTAACCGATTTGGAAGTATTTTTTTTTATTTGAAAGTATATACGTTCATATCAGTCTCATAGACATTTCATCAAAATCAGTTCAGTAGTTTGGTTAAATCGGTTATTGTTATTGAGTCAGAGTGACAATTCTGTATGTAAGAACTATTTACTATTCCGTTCCGTATGCTAGAAAAGCCTTCCAAACTTCACTTGGGAATTATAAACGATGGAAAAGTTTAAATTCTACTTGAACTTTTCGAAGGTACAGTTTAGAACTAATAATTTTTAACAAGTCCAGCGTTGAAAATTAATTATTTGGTCATTTTGTATGTACAAACAAAACAAACAAAGGGTGTTTGATAATATAGGTACTGATGATATTCAAGTGAAGGTTTTCTCAAAACATAAAAAAAGACTTCTCGAAAAAAAACTACCAGTTATATTATCAAATTTTAAAGAAAAACGACTAAGTTTAGGTGATTAATTCGATATAAAACTTTCTGCCTACTCTTGAAATCGACATCCAAAAATAAAGGCCGATTTGATATCTCTTTCGGAAATTGCTGCGGGTTTTGGGTTAGAAAGGGACAACAAGACATATCTCCAGGTGTCACCAATACAGTATATGTGGTTAGATGGCAAGCATTATGCAATAGCACAACATAACCTTAATAAAGTGTTGGTTTTTAATTGCCATGATAAATTTCACATTTCTATGGTAAACAATTCACAAATTTATTTATTATGCTCATCAAAATAACCCGTTTCATTTTTGTGAGTATATTATCAAGCACCCTATATACCATGTGTTTTGTTAAGTACGACATATCAAAACACTGTTAGGGCTGGTATGGCTATTGTTGTAAAATTGTTTTTGTTTAAAATTCATCACTCAAATATTATAAATGTGAAAGTTAGAATGTTTGTTTATTTATTTTTTACTCAATCACGTCGTAACAGCTGAACTGATTTCGGTGCAATTTGGTATATACGGACATTATAACCTGGAGTACCGCATAGACTACCTTTTCTCGTATAAATCAGTTCCCATAGGATAAAAATGGGGTGTCAAGTTAAGTTGCAACAACAAGTTTAGCTTTATTTCTAGGTTACCTACAGCCCGCAACTTCGTTAAACGGCTAGTTACCATATAAAATTTTCAAACAACTTTAATATCAAGTCTTATAACATCAATAAATAGCCCATATAGAATAGGTAAACATATCATACTCTTTCATCATTTAAGTAGGTTCCTGTTAAACTGACTAATGGCGGGTTCCTATATCCATCGGTATCCAACTACGACTCGTATCTCCTTGAAAAAGTGTCAGAATAGTGTCAAAATTTTGAAACGTTTTCAAGGAGAAACGAGTCGTTGCTGGTTACCGACGGATATAGGAACCCACCATAAGCGGCATATCGCAAAGGCGCCGCCGATTTACGTTAAAAGTTGTTCATTCGAAATGAAGCCCACCTCTGAAATCAGTTACAGTCCGATTCCGGATGTTTGTTTTAAATTAATGTCGTACATAACAAAACAGGTTGCATGTATGAGTTGATTACCAACCCAACTAGTTACCAATTAGTTGGGTGACTACAGCTCGTATATTAGAAAATTCTTCTCAGTTTTGTTAGTTTTTCTTATAAATTTGGGCGTTTACGGTTATTTCACTACTGCGCAGTATAAGGCATTTGCAAATAATAAAAACAAATCACTTTGCATTGATATTTATGTGACGCTAGTGCTGCTTAGAGTAGACCATGTCTATTTCTGCCGTCAAGCAGCATTGCTGTTTCGATTAGACGGGTATGGTTGCTGTTAAAATTACAGGCGCACTTGGCTTCACACCTGTATGCCTCAAGTTGATGGACTCAGGGTAGTGCATCGTAGGGTATATTTCTAAGGCGCGTGACCTACGAGGTAATAATTTACTTATGGCAATGTTTACCACTTAACATCTGGTGGGTCATATACACGTTTCATCACTAAGTCGTAGAAAAGAAAACTGTTTTGATTTTTATCAATTTTGTTCAGTTTTCGCTCTCGCGCCTCGAAATCCTCGCACTGCGCGTATTTTTGCAAGGACTGAAAGAGATAGTGATAGTATTGCTACAAGCCAAACCCATTTTTCATCATCATCATTCTCAACCCACTGTTGGGCATAGGTATCTCTTTGTTTCTGCCATTCTTCCGATCCTGTGCCAGTCTGAACCACGTACGACCCTTATAGATGTCGTCGACTCATCTCGCTGTTGGACATCCCCTATTTCGATGCCCAGTTTAATAACCCAATTTTTATTCATTGAAATATATAAAACATTTTAATGCAGTAGTCGAGCGTGCATTTTTAGCTTAAAATATATCTAAGCCGTAGGGGCAGAAATAGTGTTGTGGTAAATTCTCTTAATTTCTCCTAATCTAGACCAATAAAGGTCACTGACATACCTTACAAGATTAGCAAGCTCAAGTGACAATGGTCGGGGCACATAGCTTGAAGAACTGATGACCGTTGGGGCGGAAAAGTTCTCGAGTGGAAACCACGCATTGAAAAACGCAGTGTTGGACGGCCCCCTACTACACTAGTGGTTCTGAGAGAACAGTAGACCTCCTCGCGTTCCCTTGGTCCTAGGAAGTCAACTATGATGTCTATGGGTTCTCTATGGTCAAACTCCCCCCCTTCCCCCCTCCACCCCCCCTCCTTTTGGAAATGTTTACGCAGGATCTTGTGTAGAATGAAGTCCTTAGTGTGCCTCTCAAATTTGATTGAAATCCGTCGATAAATAACCCAACAGCAAACTTCCCCACTTTTTCTCCCCTATTTTCCCCCTAATCGAAAATCGCGATCAACTAAAAATGTAAGCCAATCAAGGAACTTGTGAGCCAACTTTCGTCAAAATCGGTTGAAAAATGCGACCTGTAGGCGAGAACAGACAACCGGACATAAACATTTTTTGGTCCGCTCGGTCCATAAGATAACCATACAATGATACTGGGAGGTGTTGGTTGTAGGCGGCACAAGATAAGCTGTGGAAATCAAGGACTGGATTCAGCAGTGGACGTCCTATAGTAAACGTACTTTAAAATAATGATGATTATGATGACATCTACGCCATTGAAAAATAAATCAGCTTAAAACATAATTAAAATTCCTTAAAACGAAATCACCAGGAGATAAAGGGGATTGAAGGTACAAATCTTTTAATAACCAACACAGGTCCTTTGTGAGTAAAATGAGTTTAGGACGAATATCCGTCAGATAAGTGGCTGATAACAAACCTATAGGAGATTTAATAAAAAAGGATTAGTCGTTGACAAAGACTTGTAGATTTATGTGTGCATATCTGTTGCCTAATCGTTTTATTGAATATAAAACTGATTTAGATTGGACATTAAATCAGGGAATATTTTTAAATCGAGTTCAAATTTGACCATGAAAAAGCAAGAGCCGAAAAGAGGTTACCTTTAGATCAGAGTCTGACTCCAGTCCAAGGGATGGAGTTGTGTCTTAAAATGTCATGGTTTTCGAAATTATCATACACACACAACTTTTTATAAACCAATTGTGAAAGACCATTCTATACGACGACCTCCGTGGTTTGGTAGGCGAATAGCCGGCTGACACCCAGGAGGTAGCGGGTTCAATTCCCGCCGCGTAACAAATATTTGCATGATCTACAGATATTGGTTCCGGGTCTGGTTGTTTCTCTATATATTATAAGTATGTATTTACAAAAAATGTATATAAGTATTCTATCAGTTATCTGGTTCCCATAGTAGTTTGGAGCTAGATAGCGCTGTGTGAAATGTCCAGCAATTTATTTATTTATACTTGTCATTATTTCGTTTTAAGTAATGACTACTATTTTATGGGTATTTATCGTATATATAAAAATCTCGTTACACTGTTGTTGTGGTCGCACTCCTCCGAAATGGGTTATCCATATAATTTAATCGTCGTTCATTGACGTGAAGTCATTCACATGAAGTGTCGCGTCACTTTGACAAGAGTGTTTTATATAGTTTTTAGTGAGATTTATCCCAAGTTCCCACGGGAACGGGAAATTTCAAGCGTGCGAAGCTGCAGGTGGGTTACACGGAGAAAAATTAATTTTGTGAGAACGAAAAAATGACAGTACAAATGATATTTTTATAGAACTTTTGTTAATATATGGGTTTTTACGCACACTTTAACGATAAACTGATATTTTTTACCGTTATAGGTATTGTCATGTTAAAATAAATTGCTACGAACAATAAATTGTCATGCTTTTTACCTAAAAATACCTTCCGATCTTTTATGTAATGGGGTAAGTAATGCTGGTTTATCAGTTTCCTGTTAATATTTGCGTTTGGACGCCTAGTCGTTTTTTAAGAGGAATACCTCATAATTAGTGCAGAATCCCGCTTAAAACCAGGGGTATATTTTTCTCCGTGTAGCTAGTGTAATTATACAGTGTGTCCCTGGATAAAGTGCAACCCCGAAAGGGGGTGAAACTAGATCAAAAATTATCGACAAAAAAATAGAAAAAAAAATTAAAAAAAAATTCGTATATACTTTATTGATGTATTAAAATTTTTATTACTCACTAATTACTCTATTTAATAAAAAAATTATTTCTTCCAAAGTAGTAGGTCTATTTTGTTAAAATAAAAACCATAATCATGTCAGATATGTGACGATGACGATAAAATAACAAATAACTCACAAACGAGTGGCTATCGTGACTTAAAGTTTAATTTTTGTATTAAAATTACCTTTTTTAGGCTGTTTTTTTCCAATAAACTCCAAAAATCTTAAAATTAAGCCTATAATACTAGAAATTTTTATGACTTTTTATTATTGTCTATCATAATAGCTTTTAAATAAAAAAAAACCTACGTTCTAACATAAAAAATGTGCTGGCTAGGAGCTTTTAAAGTTGACCACTGATTACGTCACCACTCAGGTAGAGACACGTTTTTTTTTGCTGCTCAGGTAGTATTAAAAATCAAATTTTAGTTACAACATTTTTATTTAACTTATTACATGTAAGTATGAAATAAGGGTTTTGTTTAATGCATTAAATGCTCAAAATGGCTTCCTTGTTGTTGTAGGCACATTGCCGCACGAAGAGCGATTTGTTGTGTGGCTCTAAGCACCATCTCTGGGTCACTTCTTATCTCATCGGCACATCGCATGATTTGATCTTGTAACTCTGCCTCGGTGTCTACGGTCGTTCTGTAGACTCTTTGTTTCATAACACCCCACAGAAAATAGTCTAGGGGTGTCAGGTCAGGTGAACGTGCCGGCCACCCGACTGGTCCATCCCGGCCGATCCACCTATTAGCGTAGTTTTCGTTTAAAAAACTTCGCACATTGCGCCCGTAGTGCGCAGGGCATCCGTCCATCTGCAAATACATCTGTTGCCTTGTAGCCAGCGGAACATCTTCCAGCAGTAGTGGCAGATCGTCTCTTAATAAGTTTAAAAAACTTTCGGCATTTAATGTTGCGGGTAAAATAACTGGCCCAATCAGCGTGTCGTCTATTAGAGCTGCCCATACATTAACTGAAAATTGCACTTGAAAAGTAGACGCCCTCTTTAGGTGTGGATTTTCCTCGGACCATACATGTAAGTTTCTGCAATTTGTGATTCCATTCCGGGTGAATTTCGCTTCATCCATCCATAAAATTTTTTTTAGGAATTGTGGATTATTTCTAATTTTTTGTTGAATCCACGTAGACATTACGCATCTTGCACGATTGTCTACATTTTCATGCAAATGCTGTACTCGCTGATAATGGTATGGATGCAATCCCTTCTTTTTCAAAATTCGCCATACGGATGTTTTTGATATACCGTGACGCAAAGCTAAGCGTCTAATGCTGGTTGTGGGATCAGCAAACAAATCGTTTAAAACGGCCTCTTCTATGGAATGGTCAATAATGGTAGCTTGTTGCTCACGGCGATCTCTTGCTAATCCAAGTCCGATGTTGGATAACTTTCGGTGAACTTCTTGGAAATTTCGTGCTGACGGTATAAGTCTGCTCGGAAACGCATTTATGTATGCAGAACGAGCGACTGTTGTGTGTCCACGTGACATACCATAATAATAATGGATGTCAGCGATTTCTCGCGGAGAGAACTCAGTCAATCGCGGCATCTCCACAACACAACAAAGTACAGTCAAAAACGTAACAAAAAGTCAAAAACAAAACAAAAGCAAAACAACGTAACAAAAACTTGAAGGCGCAGTAAGGTACGGTAGGCGGTAGCAGCGGCGAGAATATCGGAGCGACTGGCGTGCCTTGTTGTGAGTCCTGTTTCGATCCCCACCCTTCATCTTTCATAGAACAGGCCCAGCGACCATAATCTACAACAATATAAGTTAAAAAAGGGTCTCTACCTGAGTGGTGACGTAATCAGTGGTCAACTTTAAATGCTCCTAGCCAGCACATTTTTTATGTTAGAACGTAGGTTTTTATTTTATTTAAAAGCTATTATGATAGACAATAATAAAAAGTCATAAAAATTTCTAGTATTATAGGCTTAATTTTAAGATTTTTGGAGTTTATTGGAAAAAAACAGCCTAAAAAATGTAATTTTAATACAAAAATTAAACTTTAAGTCACGATAGCCACTTGTTTGTGAGTTATTTGTTATTTTATCGTCATCGTCACATATCTGACATGATTATGGTTTTTATTTTAACAAAATAGACCTACTACTTTGGAAGAAATCATTTTTTTATTAAATAGAGTCATTAGTGAGCAATAAAAATTTTAATTCATCAATAAAGTATATACTAAATTTTTTTAATTTTTTTTTTCTATTTTTTTGTCGATAATTTTTGATCTAGTTTCACCCCCTTTCGGGGTTGCACTTTATCCAGGGACACACTGTATATTAGGGTTCCTTAATCGAATCTTGTATAGGTTCGCCGTGTAAAAAATATAGCCAATACTCAGCCACCTCCTTTAGGACTGTTCCGTACATTGCTATTAGGTTAGATTAGATCAGATAGAGATCGGAAACAGATATTAGGTTCTTATTCTAATGAACTACACGGGTTCTTGAGCATAAAACAGTTCTAAGTACCCAGCGTCACGCAGCTAGATAGACAGGTAACTCTTTATTGAATTATCACACAAACAGTACTAAGCTATAATAAAAAGGCATGTGTGCAATTCACACGTGGTAGAAGTGAAACCTTAAAAAATTTTGGTTTTTAAGATAATGAGACGAATGTCAAATTTCGGGAAGATGATATTTGTAGGTTTTAGTAATGATCATAGTGATGCAAAGTTAGATAATTATTAACACGAGTGGAGGGAGTACGAAGCAAAGCACAAAGAGAACCACGAACATAAGAAACACTGTATAATGCTTCCTATCTCATGTTCTCCCACGTTAAATCTTATGAATTTATGTGTCTGTCTCTTTTTACAGTCGTATTTTCGTTTCGTCGACTTTCAAATCATAACGATGCTAAAGAAGTTTTCATTTCACTTATGAATTTATGTGTCTGTCTCTTTTTACCATCGCTGTCTCTTTTTACTGTCGCTGTCTCTTTTTACTGTCACTGTCTCTTTTTACTGTCGCTGTCTCTTTTTACTGTCGCTGTCTCTTTTTACAGTCGATTTTTCGTTTCATCGACTTTCAAACCACAACGATGCTAAACAAGTTTCACTTCAAAAGGCAATACAATGGGCGGCCTTATCGCTAAAAGCGATATCTTCCAGACAACCTTTGGATGCTAAATTTACGAATTTGTCAGTTGTGTGTCAAGAACTTAACTCGAATGTGTCAGTTTCAATATAGCCCCCATCGACTAGTATTGTGTACAATCGGCTGCCAGGCCCATAAACGCAAACGCTAACAATTCGCGTTACATGGCAACAATGGCACCTGTCACTCGCACACTGTCAAACGCACTCGTTTGTACAACCTTCAGAGCAAGTATGTACAACCTCAATCTGTACAAGAGTCACTTTAAATTAGCGTCCAATGTAATATGAGCTTTATCGCACCGAATATTATCAGTTGTTTTGCGAATGACCAAGCTTTTTGAGTTATCATAATTCATTTATTTGCTTTAATGTGGTACCTACCTTTACAAAGATCTTAAGAAATAATATAGTGGCTCACATTCATCTACTATTATAAATTTGAAAGTAACTCTTTCTGTCTGTTTTTTATGTTTTTACAACTAAACGGTTTGACAAACTTCGATGAAATTTAGTGTATGTACAGCTATTTTTATTTTATTATACCACTAAAGTAGCAAAAAGCATACGGCCTACCTGATGGAAAACGGTTACCGTAGCCTATGGACGTTTGTAACAGCTAAGGTACTCGCGCGTTACTGACCCTTTACAATTTTAAAATGCCCTTTTTGAAGAACCCTATACTGTAGTCCCTGGGCAAAACCTCGGCAGGGAGGCAATTCCATAAGCGAAGTGTTCGCGGAATTCCTCTGGAACCTCACGGTAGGTACGCGACCATTATAACCGGGATTGGAAGATAGTCTACTTTTTAACCGGCTGCAAAGAAGGAGGGTAATGTTTTTATTGACAAACCACGCGTACGAAGCCGCGGGCGGGACAGCTAGTTCCCAATATCTGGGATACAAATACTTATACTCACACATTAAAAAACACATGGCAATAAAACAATATTGGATTTTGACAAACCACTTCAAAAATACCTCGGTAAGCTTTCAAACAAAATTATCATTGAATCTAAGTTAAATTCATATTTCGTTCGTTGAAGTAATCTGAAACTACATCTAATTCTATAACTGTAGTAATGCGACAACGAATGGGAGGGAAAATCGACGAAAAAAAAAAAATATGTAAACGGCGGGAGGCCTTTGCCCTGCACTGAGACACAGCAGGCTTATAATATAACTAGCTGTTGCCCGCGACTTCGTACACATTACACTCCTAAATGTGTAGGTAACTTAGAAATAAAGCTAAACTCTGTTGCAACTTGACTTGTCACCCCATTTTTATCCCATGGGAACTGATTTAGGGTATAAAAAAGCCTATGTGGTAATCCAGGTTATAATCTACGTATATACTAAATTTCATCGAAATAGGTTCAGCCGTTACGACGTGATTAAGTAACAAACAAATAAATAAATAAACAAACATCCAAACTTTCACATTTATAATATTAGTGTGATAATATAAACGAAGATAAGATACTTTTCTTGCAAAAATATGGTAAATATATAAAAAAAGTCAAGGCAAAGTAGTTTAAAAAAAACAAATAACTTATTTAAAATCTTTTTAATATACAATTAATTCAAAACACTAAGATACTGAAAAGATTAATAGATTTATAGCTATTAGACGACGCCAGCAGCCACTGAAATTACTTTTAAAATGTCGTCCATATTTGTAAGATGGTCCAATTTCAAGAAAAATATCGGTATTTCATGACATACTAGAATCAATTCCGTGTGGATGACAAACGACGCCATTTGTTACCAGCGCGGACATTGCAATATGAGGTCGTTCTGTCGGCACTTTGCAATATGTACTAACCTCCCATAGTAATATACAACCTGTTTTGCTATGTACGACATTAATTTAAAACACACATCCGGAATCGTATTATTTGATTTTAGAGGCAGGTCAAAGTCAAAGTTAAATATTTTTATTAATTAAAATCACAAGGATCACTTTGAAACGTCAATTTTACTGCCTGTTCTATCGTGACCAAGCCAGGATAGAAAGGCAAGAAACAAGACTAGTTGTTTTTTTAATGATCCTTTTAGAATACATAACACAGAAAATAAATTACGTCTAAATTGTAACATTTTGAACGAGTTGGAGCAATTTCAATCCCAAGCTTCTCTATCATCTAAATGATCCGATATTTTATAGTAGGCTTTTTTACAAAGATTTGGTTTAATTACGTTTTTAAATTTTAATTATAAATTTTTGTACATCCCTTGGGAGTTTGTTATAAAAGCGTATACCTTGCCCTTTAAACGATTTACTAACTTTGTGGAGTCTAGAAGTGGCAACAGCAAGTTTATCTTTATTTCTAGTATTAAAATTATGATTATCACTATTTTTCTTACACAAATTAATATTCTTGGTTCTTAGGTTTAATACAAGGTAGCTTGAATATTTATCTAGTAATCGATACATTTACCATAAACAATGTTTAACGTAAATGGGCGGTGCCTTTGCGATGATGCCGCAAAAGGAACTACTCACGTGATGAATGAATATGATTTTTTTACCTATTTTATACAGACTGTTTCATTGATATTTTAGGACTTGATTTTAACGTTGTTTGAAAATTTTAAGTTGTCTATTGTAATTAATTTGAAAAAAGCCTATTTTACAACAATACTGGCCATTAGGCCTACCTGTGTTTTGATTTAATGTTGTTCATAATAAAACACGTACATAGTATACATATTTTACATATGCCCAAACATCGGAAGCCGCCAACGGCACGTTTCTCTTTGAAAAAGTGTTGAAAGTAACGACCGTTAGCCGTTGAGATCCTAACAGACGTTACTCGCAGTCACTACTTGGGTGACCACTAGTGCCATTTTCAATTGAGTGCTTTTGTGCTTCGAAGGGCACGATGTTGGAACCGGCTGTAAAACAGGACAGAATGGCCGTTGAGCCAGATAATTTAAATTTTAATTACGGTATCATTGGCTGCTGGGATTTAATGCACCAGCCAGTCGCCCAGCTTGTGACTCAATAATTTCTATATTCATTTTTGTTTGTGACCGAGCTTTTAACTGTCTAGATTTGAATGTATCAATTTATATGTATATAGTATAGATTTTATGTTATTTTAGTTTATTTAATTACAATTACCTGTCTACTAACATAATTCTAAGATTTTATTATTTTTTACTAACAAAATGGATGACATATCTGAGAAATGAATAAATTGAATTGAATTGAAAAGTCGCCGGAGGTCTTCGGGTGACCTCAATGCTCCGCCATCAAATTTGGCAAGTTCGTGACATGTATGCTAATACAAATTTACAATTACAAATTTTCAAAGAGAATTTAAATAAATGATAGGTTAAACCGCAGCTACAAAAACGTGAACGTGGAACGTGGATCGTGTTGACCGTTACCTACTAAAAAATAGTCATAAAAATCTTATTTTAGTGACATCGAGGTTAGGTAGCTAGTGGCTAGGATGAGTTGATAGGCGCACGAAAATACATAGGTAGTCTCAACTTCTATTTTCTATGTTCGTATTTCTAGTCCGAACTTCAACGATCCCCCAAAAGTTAAAGAATATCTAATTTATAATGTAATATGTATTATCATTATATGCCTAATGCTAATTATTTATCTACGATAATTTAATAATATTAATGCACCTGTGTATCTACCTATATAATAATAATAATAATAAATATTGGTGGACATTTCACACAGCGCTATCTAGTCCCAAACTAAGCAGAGTTTGTACTATGGGAACCAGATAACTGATAAAATACTTATATACGTTTTTTTTGTAAATACATACTTATAATATATGGAAAAACATCCAGACTCGGAACAAATATCTGTAGATCATGCAAACATTTGTTCCGTGGCGGGAATCGAACCCGCTACCTCCTGCGTCTCAGCCACATTCGCCCACTGCGCCACAGAGGATGTATATGATCCCAATAAGCATTATCATTTATCTAAGTACAGATATCTAGTAAGAAAAATAAACGTTATTTCACCCTATTCCTAGAACGCTTAGGATGCGTAAACTAAATATTAATGAGCCAGGCATTCTTCCGTAAATTCCCGTTTACGTAATCATCCACATGTATTTTACGTAAACAGTTCATCTCAGAAAAAATCTATCGAGATAGCAAACAGCGTGTAAGTTACAACGATTGGGAACATTGAGTACAAATAAATATAACTAGTGGATATGGTATCAGCTGCAGGAATTACTAATATTTTGTTTATTTTGATTCATAATCTTGTATCGATAACAAGCCGCCTTTAAAGTTTATCAGACGCCATATTTCATTGATATCTATGTTATGTATCTAAGCGGGTAAACGTCGCAAATTGATACAAATTGTCGAAAACAATTAAACATTTCGCTATTAATTTATCGCCTGAGATAAAAAAAGGGAAATATTAACGCTCGCTACTTACTTTATTAATATTATTGATCGAGCGAAGCGAGATAACCAAATCAACTTGGGCAAATTGGCGTTGTATGTATGTGTGTATGTATGTTTGTTTGTCCGAGGATAACTTTCAAAGCATTGATCCGACCATCGCAAAATTTGATACATAAGTAGGTAGTGATAGCACAATTTTGGTGTGACTAAATGAGCTAAAAATGTTGGGGTGTTATTGAGATATTGGAGTTCAAGGGGGGTAAAAAAAAATACATACTTTACATACTTCGCTACATACTTTATTAATATTATTGATCGAGCGAAGCGAGATCTCCAAATCTACTTGGGCAAATCGGCGTTGTATGTATGTATGTATTTATGTTTGTTTTTCCGAGGATAACTTTCAAAGTATTGATCCGATCATTGTGAAATTTGATTCATAGGTAGGTAATGGTAGGACAATTTTGATGTGACTAAATGAGCTAAAAATGTGGGGCGGTTGTTGAGATACTGGAGTTCAAGGGGGGTCAAAAAAATGAAAATGTGACTGTTAGGTCAAATAGGACGTCAAATAAAAGATCTTTATTAGTACATTTCAAGTTTGTTTTTATTTTTAGTTTAATCCTTGTAGTTTTTGAGTTATTAGCCATAATAAAAACAAAACTTTGACAAACTTCACAGGGTACACCAGTGACCCCACAATGCTGAAATTTGGTATTTGTGTAGCTTTAGTGACTCAAATATAGGCAAAAGATATCTGAAATCCAGAATAACTGCATTTTGTACCCCAAAAAAGAGTAACCACTGTATGTGAACTCCCGTTACCTGTAATTTCAATGAAACTGTAGGTCAAGTTGTTGGTTATTTATTTCGTGGCACTATTTTGATAGTCAAAGATTAGGTACAATTTTTTTTTTGTTTTTATGGTAGACTCGCGAGATCTCAGTTCGGGGCGAACCACTATTTATTATGTATTGATCCTCAGAGAGACAACCGATTAACAAGCTGAAGTGGCCTGGGCAGGGCACATAGCTCGGTGAACTGACGGCCATTGGGCCAGAAAGATTCTCAAATGACAAGATGGCAAGATGACCTGATGGCTGCAGGGAGTCGTTGGGTGCCGTTGGTGTTGGGTCCGTCCTGCTAGACGAACAAGATCGGTCGCTCTGGAAATATATGAGACCTGTTCAGCATAGGACGTCCTTTGGGTGATATGATGAAGGTGATGATGATCCTCAGATCTTACTTAGTTAGTCGCTCCATCTGGCCGTTTTTACATATATTCCATGCATTGACAGGTCACATGACAATCCCCAGTTATGTTCTTTGATTGAGTTCATTGTTGCGTATTTCAGCAGATCTGTGCCTCACACACTTATTCTTTTAACACTGCCAAATGTTTTCATACTTTCGGTGTTATTTCGATCTAACCTTGTCGAACCTACGTCGGATGTCCGCTATCGAATGGATAAGCCCTTCCGATCCAAGTGGCCAGTTTTCGTATCCTGTCTGATGTTTGCTTGGCCGATGAAAGGCCGATGAGTAGGTAGTAATCGTTTTTTCAGCTTGAATTACACTGAGGGGGTTACTTACGCCGTTTGGTTTCGATATCCTTTCTTCAACCTACTAAAGACTTTTTTTTAGAATAACGTATGTTTATCGATAAGATCGTATAAGATATTTTAGTTTAGATTTTGCACTGATAGATACACTGAGATTATGACAATAAATGTTAGTCAACGCTATTAGGATTAAGGAGCCAGTTAAGAATAATTTGTATGATGATTAATAATATTGTGTAAACAAAATGTAACTGATTAGATGTGAAAGATGAATGAATGAATGAATGAAAATACTTTACACATTATGACGACATTATAACTTTATAAATTGACGACCTCCGTGGTGCAGTGGGCGAATAGCCGGCTGAGACGCAGGAGGTAGTGGGTTCGATTACCGCCGCGGAACAAATGTTTGCATGGTCTACAGATATTTGTTCCGGGTCTGGTTGTTTCTCTATATATTATAAGTATGTATTTACAAAAAAAAATGTATATAAGTATTCTATCAGTTATCTGGTTCCCATAGTACAAGCTCTGCTTAGATTGGAGCTAGATAGCGTTGTGTGAAATGTACAACAATATGTATTACCATTATTATTTACTTTATTGTACACAACACAAGAAACAAACATAAAAATAAAAATTTACAAAGCAACCAGTACAATGGGCAGACAACCTTGGGATGGAGAGGATTTTTGTAACATTACAATAATGGAGGGGAGTGTACATTAACAAAACAATAATTAAATAGAAAGAGAGCGCTCATCATTTACAATACAATAAAACAATACACTTAAGTAAATATACCTACATTGACAATAATATACCTACACTAAATGAAATTAAATAAACATATACATAAACATACATATACATCTAAACATAACATACACATATATCTATAGCGATACTACGACGTTTCTGAGAGATAAAATCTTTTCACTCTTGTTTTAAATAAAAAAGATGTTATGCGTCTTGCGTTGTCTAATTGTAAGACAATCTAATCCCACTGAAGCAGCAGCAACCATCTCACTGACCGGCACCTTTACTTCATTGTAATCATAAATAAAAAGTTCCGGTTTTTTAAGATGCCTTGTTTTCTTTCCCTTTATATATCGAATATAAAGATTGGAAGGGTTCCAGAAGATTTTCTAAATATGGTCAGTCAAGGTTGAGAAACCCTGATTTAGCCAATTCGCTCCTCATAGATTGTAATAAGAAAACAAACAAAACGTGCTGCGCTGCGTTTTGTTCTGCTGTGCTGTTTAAAACATTTTGTATAAAATAGCACAGCACAAAGTAGAAAGCTCAATTTAGATAAGTCACCCATATGGCTACAGATTTGCCATCAACCTTGGATCTCAGTCCTTTAGAGCCAAAACAATCGATATGTGATGATGACGAACGATAATAACATTAAACTAAATGGCCGAAACAGTATCGCTGAGCCTATACTGGTTCCTAGTGGCCCGTGCGATAGGTATTTGCATACCAAGTCATGTACGTATGCCCAACCACGCCAGTCTTAACGGATTACGCACACTAATGCCAAATCTTAATCAAAAATACGGGCTTTATCATGTACCATTTTATCGGTGTTTCGACCGACAGTGTTTCGGTTCAATTCGTGAACCTTCATCAGATTGAGTGCGATCCGCTCCGAGCAACGTCTCGCCTTGCGAGACGTTCCAGTTTATCCCGTTTTATAACTATGATTGAAATAAATCACGAAAGTTTTCTAAGTATAAATATGCCAAATCAATTGTTCTAACTTCATACATTGATTCCCAAGCAATGTGACGAGTTTTGGGCAGGTACAATTAACACAAAAAGCGCAAGTCAAATTTTCTTGCTTACCTGACTAAATAGGTAGAGGTAAACTTACCAACAAACTGTTATAAAATACTTTTTTAGTTTTCTCACATTCGTGATGAAAAGTTGTGTTATACTCGGGTGTAAGCGATCAATAACATGCAATAATGTATCACACAAAAATAATAGAACACGCAACTTTGTCTCAGCCAGCTATTCACCTATCACGCCACAGGGCCGTCAAAACATATTTTACTAGTAACATGATAAATCACGACATGCCTCTAATCGCCGTTTCCTATAAATATTCGTAACTGATAATGGCACGTTTCTCTTTGATAAGATGTCAAACAGGATCTAAGGATGATGGTGGGAATTATCACAGGATACTGCGAACTTAACCATCACCTTTTGAAGACCGAGGCCACGGACAGTGGGCTTTGAAGAAGAGACGGTGGAGCACGTGATGCTCCACTGTACGGCCACGAGCGATATCAGGCTGAGGATGGGTCTGCAGGAGCTCATCTAATCCTCATCCGCTAACACCACAACAACATCCACGGGGATCTTGGAAAGCTGCATCCATCTACCCAAAATGTTGCTCTGTTACTTCAAAGAGCTAGGATGGCTGGGGTCAGGTTAGAAGAGGGGTAATGCGCAATACACCCCATGAGGGATGTCAGTATAGATCTTATTCCCCCCACCCTAGAATTAGAATTATGATTAGTGTCATACTTTTGACTCTTTTAAGTTTTTACGTTTCCAAAAACACCACTATAGTTGTCTTTCGTGGTTACCGACGTATTAAGGAACCGGCCAATCAACATTTCAACTACCAAATCAATCAAATAATTTCAATTTAGAAAATAATGAATTCGTAAATTACGTCTAAAGAAACTCGTAAACAGTAATTAAAGTTTGAGTCGGATGTAAATGTCACGGAAACCAATGAAACGATCAAGGATCATGAAATGAGATTGCGGATACCATGTTTTTGAATTATCAGGAGAATAACAAATACATTTGCCTCAAAATCCCTCCATACTAATAATATAAATGCAAAAGTAACTCCGTCTGGCTGTATGTCTGTTTGTTACGTTTTCACGACTAAACTGCTAGACCGATTTGGATGAAACTTATTATATGGATAGAGTATAGGTAACCGGGATTGAAACATAGACTTTTATACAGAAGGAGGGTAATGTTTTTATTGACAAAGTTGGGCTTGAGAAGCAGCAGACAGGGGTGTGGAAGTTGCTCTCTATTGGTTCAATACAATTTTGATAGCCATTGACACAAAAGAAAAAGAAAATATTCATATTAACCAATTCAAACAAGCTTTCAAGAAACAACAACTTTCAGAAAAAACAATAGATAAGAAGGAATAATAAACATAGCCCACAGTGCAGGAGACAAAGTTGAACTGGCAGTGGGCACATATCTCGAGGAACTGACAGCCGTTGGGGTAAAGAGATCACGGACTTGAAAGCAAATCATAGGAAGACACCGTACGGGATAAATCTAATAAGTGATGCTGGAAGCCATTAGGCCACGTATAAAATCGTTCACTCTGGAAATCGATTGGAAAATCAGCAGTGGACTTCTATACTTTGACGACCTCCGCGGCGCAGTGGGCGAATAACCGGCTGAGACGCAGAAGGTAGCGGGTTCAATTCCCGCCGCGGAACAAATGTTTGTATGATCTACAGATATTTGTTCCGGGTCTGGATGTTTTTCTATATATTATAAGTATGTATTTACAAAAAAAGCATATAAGTATTATATCAGTTATCTAGCTCCCATAGCACTAGTTCCGCTTAGTTTGGGGCTAGATAGCGCGGTATGAAATGTCCAGCAATATTTATTTTTATTATTATTTATTTATACTCTTTTTTTATTTTTTTCTTGCACGATACACGAGTAGATATTTTATTTATTAATCCACAAAACCTATAAAAGTCCACTTAGAACTAATTAAACCAAACATACAACTTTAGATCTTGATTTATATCAAATAAATAAATACGATAAAAAAGTGTAGCATGCATTAAAATTAAATTACCCTAAAACTAGAAACAGCAAATTTAGGCAAGACATAATTAATTTAACTACGCATTCAGACAAATCAACAATATTAAATGTTTTTGAAAAAAGAAAAATATCCACGTCCACAGAATAGATAAAACACCAGAAGAAGTAAACGCGCCTAATACTGAAGCGTCATCATCTACTCTAAATAGAGTAGTTGTACGCGAACGCCATTAGTTACTCTGTGACCATCGTCACGCGTAACGTGATTTACAGTATTCAATTTATGCCTTCTTGTGTCGTCCCAACGTGTCAGCTGGGCTCAAAAAAAACAAGGTGAGATCACATTTCATACATAAGTAGCGCATTTACACGTTGCGTTATTTTTTTATTGAATAAATTGTTCGGTTTGTAATTGTCGTAAATAATGATCCTCCATTTTGCTGGTGTTGCCAATTATCGAGTGTTATTTTTTTCTCTACTCTAGAATTCTGATATTAAAAACTTTTATTAGTTGTAGTTTTTAATTATACTAGTGGTTCGCAAAGTGGACAATTCGCAAATCTCGTAAAAAACTAAAAATATACTATTTTTAAGGCGATTTGCGCAACTTGCCTAAACGTATTTAGTGGCTAAATATTATTTAAGAAGTTCTCAAATGATACAAATATGTCAACTTTAAACATTTTTAGTCACTTAATACGTTTACGGATCATTTTGCACATAGGTCTTGATATTTGATTAATAAAATAGTGCCTTAGTTACATTAGTTGTATCTTACCAAAAACATTTAGAAACTACATAACTTAACATTACATTACATAACATTTAGGTACCGAATACATAAACATATTTTTTGTTAAACAAAAAATTTAACATTTAATTTTAACATAAATTTTATGATGCTCCATTTTCTTCAGATTCAATAACGTCCAAAGTTTGTGAATGTGTGAAATATTTTATAGTTTAACGATACTTTTTGACATAATAAATTTTCTCTATACCAAGTACCTATTATAAAGTGTTGAACTTAAAGCAATAAAGAATGTTATACTATAAAATTACTAGTACCCATTATGGATCACGATTCAATACATTTTTGTATGGTTGTGGTGCCATATTATAAGTGACTAGCTTTTGCCCGCGACTTCGTACGCGTTACACACTTAATGTGTAGGTAACCTAGAAATAAAGCTAAACTCGCTGTTGCAACCTGACTTGACACACCATTTTAGTACTAACTTTTATTTATTTTTATTTTAGTAGCCATTGTAGTAGACTATGTGGTAATCCAGGTTATAATCTACATATATATCAAATTTCATCGACATCGGTTGGGCCGTTACGACAAGAATTGGGTAACAAACAAACAAATAAACAAACATCCAAACTTTCACTTTTATCATATTAGTGCAATGTAAAAAAAATGCAAAAAACAATATACACTAAATTAAATTTCTAAGGCAAACTAAAAGAAAACTATTTTCTTCGGACCAAAATGTTCTACTCGTAGTCCTTACCATTTCAAATGTCGAACTCTACGTCCCTGAGGCCGTGTTCTAAAAGTGCATAACCTCTTTAAGCTTAGAGACCTTCAAATGAGGTACTAATATAGTACAGTGAATTTCGACGCATTCCAATTTTAAAGAGTTTTTAAGTGAGTTCAACCTTTTTTGAATAAAATCAGATTGAGTTTTCAAATAAACTTGAGAGCAAAAAAATCGCACATTCATGATTTTTTGACATAACTAAAAAAAAAACAAAAAATATTATGTTTCTGTAATGCAGATTCATAGTCTATTTTAATACCTATCCAGTGGTATCTGATTTGTCTTTCAATCATTACATAAAAATGCTTTTGTGGATCAATAACAAAAATGCATGTTTAGTAAAAAATTCTTTATTCAAGTATTGGTGTCAAAGTTATGAAATTAAAAGATAAAATTAATTTAAAGTTTGTTATTAATACCGAGTGTTCCCTCCCCTAGCCTGAATCACTGACTCCATCCGTGTTTTCATTGATGTTACTAGACTTTTGATAAAGTCTTGAGGAATAGCCTCCCATTCCTCTGCGATCGCCTGTTGCAGCTCCTGTAGAGTCGATGGAGGAGCATCTCGGCCTCGAACTCTTCTTTTCAGCTCGTCCCATAGATGTTCGATGGGATTGAGGTCTGGGCTTCGAGCTGGCCACTCCATAACGGTCACATCCACCTCTTGAAGGTACTCGATCACTATGCCAGCAGTATGCGGTCTTGCATTATCTTGCATAAACAGAAAGTTTTCGCCGATAAACCCAGCAAAAGGTACGACGTGGCTCTCGAGTACTTCCTCAATGTATCGTATGGAAGTCAATCCTCTTGATTGGCGACCAGTATTCGGTCCGGTGATGAAGGCAAGCTCGGTTTTTGCTTCCATAGCCATGCCTCCCCAAAACATGATTGATCCACCGCCATAGGCGACACGTTCTGTTATGCAGCATTGGGCAAATCGCTCTCCCGATCTTCTATACACCTTCCCCCGTCCGTCGTTGCCATGCAAGCACATCCTGCACTCATCAGAGAACAGGACTGCACTCCACTGCTCTTCGGTCCAATTCAAATGGTCTCGAGCGAACTGAAGGCGGGCTTCTCGGTGGGCTGGGGTCAATTTCGGCCCGTTTGCTGGCCTGTGTGCAGTCAGGCCACCTTCTCTCAATCGTCTTCTGACTGTCGTTGACTTCTTCTTGAAGTCGTTGGCCCAGTTGAACTGCGTTCAAACGACGATTTCTTAAAGATGTCGTTATAAGAAATCGGTTATCACGCTCTGTTGTAGCACGGGGACGGCCCGATCCTTGTCGCCGTTGGTAGCCACCAGTCTCTTGATACCTCTGGTATACACGCCGAATGGTAAATCGGCTCAAACTCAATTGTCGAGCCACTTGACTTTGCTTAAGCCCCGATTCAACAAGGGCAACCACTTGAGCGGCTACTTCTGGTGTAGTATCCATTTTCGTGTTCCGTTTGAAGCCAATATCAATAGAGAACCTTTCACACTATACGTTGGTATGCAAATGATGACCATTCCCTCAATATGCACTCTTTTATACCTGCGATAAATCCCGCCGCCGGCCTTACCTGGATCGAGCGACATAAGGGGGTCTATTGTTTTGTTGCTAATGAGTTGTTTTTAAAGGTAAATGTCAACCCTTTATCAGTTCTGCGAATGCCTAGATTATGCACTTTAATTTAATTTGATTTTAATTTGCAGTAAGCTCCAAATAAAAAAAAATTTAACTTTTAAGTAAAAATGTGCGGAAGTGCGATTTTATTGCTCTCAAGTGTATGTCCCATAATAAAATGTAATTTAAATCAAAAGCACTAAGGAGTATTGATATCAACTTCGAAGCAAATCACCGCCAAAATAACTTTCTACCCCTTTTTAACCCCGTTAGGGAATGAATTTCAATAAAATACGAAACACGTCTTTCATCAATTCTGTCAAAAAAGGTTTGTGTAAAATTTAATGTAGATTGGACCAAGGAATCACGTTGTCCCATACAAACTTTGCCCCCCTTTTTCACCCCCTTACGGGTAAAATTTCGAAAAATCTTTTCTTATCGGATGTCTACGTCATACAAAGAATACACCGTCCAAGTTTCAGGTCTCTACGATCAGCGGTTTAGGCTGTGCTTTGATCCGTCAATCAGTCATTCAGGACAAAACCTTATATAAAAGGCTTATATAAGTATAGATGAACATGGTTCTATCAACATCATCATCACCTATCCACGGTGTTGCAATTTAAACAACAAATAATGACGGAGTATATTTTTAAGAACATAAATATATGTTTTTTTTTCAATAAACTTTATTTATGAGTTTTTGTGTATATCTTGTAGGTGCTTACCGCTTACCTGGTTGGGTGTTTTGACTCGGCTGGGTCATTGACTGGTCGAAGACATTGAACGACCGGGGTGTTGAACGGGTCATAGTAACTTTTTAGTAATCTGTGGCATCATACAATACGCTAATGCTCTAAGATTTCGTCGAGCAACATTTTATCGATTTTCTCGAGATTTTGATCATAAAACAAGAAAATTTTGTAGATACATATATTTTTTGTGTAGAAACCATCTCATCAAAATAATTAATTTAATTTACAACACATTATATCAATGGTTTCTCCCAAGGTGCGACACTGAATTCGATCCTCAGTATCGTTTACTATCTCAGAATATGACAAAGTGTAAGTTAGTGACTCGACCAGTGACAAAGTATGATAAAAATTCTCTACATTTTTTATGTTAAAATCGGATCAAAGCTTTTTTGGTTTAATTAATAGGTTAATAGGTACACTAATAGCTTAAAATGATTTGTTAAATTTTATGTAGTTTATCGAATTTTCGATTACGCATTTTCCAGACAAAATTCGTGGTCACCAAATTCGAGACTAAATTAAAGTATCGAAAATGTTTATGGCAACGTGGAAGTATACATCTCATTTCAATGAACAAACTTTACGTTGTATGTAGAACGAAGGAAGTTAACAATTCTGTGAAGCCTTAAAAAGACTCAAACAGTTAAAAGTAAAAAAAAACAGAAGTTTTTAAAAACCAGTGTTTAGGTTTTACTTGAGTAAAATCAATGTTGTTTTAATATATTTTTCAATTATTTTTTTCATTCCATCTTAAATATAATTTATAGGTAAGTAAAAACAATTATTTACCATAAAATATTGAAAAAACAACGCAAACGATCTATTAATACTCCAGATCACACTACCAGGCGGAAGTGTCCCCAAGACACTGGCTGCATTGCCCCGCTGAATTGCAATGCTTATACGTTGACCCAGATAAGTGCCAGCTGTCGGATCACACGTCGCGCGTCGCTTCGACCAGACTCCTAGAAAGAATTTTGAAAACAGGTAAGGAATAATTCGTCGTTTAAATATAATTTCATTATATTTATATAAGATCATAGCATGATCATTTTAGATTATAGCTGTATAAATAAATAAATAATAAATAAATAAATATTGCTGGACATTTCACACAGCGCTATCTAGCCCCAAACTAAGCAGAGCTTGTACTATGGGAACCAGATAACTGATAAAATACTTATATACGTTTTTTTGTAAATACATACTTATAATATATAGAAAAACACCCAGACACGGAACAAATATCTGTAGATCATGCAAACATTTATTCCGCGGCGGGAATCGAACCCGCTACCTTCTGTGTCTCAGCCGGCTGTACGCCCACTGTGCCACGGAGGCAATCAATCTATCTGTAAATGTATCTGATTATTATTTTATTTAATATTTTGTAATCCATGTTTTGCAAGTAAATAGCTTGTTCTAGACAAGATCAGTCGTTGTGGAAATCTATGGGGATGCCTATGTTCATCAGTTGACGTCTTTTTAGGTGATATAATGATGATGATGTGCTTGTTCTAGGACCTACGAGTAGGGCCTACGTCTACGTGAATTCACTCCGCTAAGGATGCCAACTTGTAACCAGGGCCTTATTTATGAGTTGACAAATTACGCAAATTTCAATAGTTTTCGTGAGCTTGCGTAGAGGCGCTACAAGTATACGAGTATGTATGTAAACGAAAACGGTCTCGAAGAATGCTACCAATTTCGGGGAATTTCCCCGATTTGCTGGGAATCAGTAGCTAGCGCGGGGAGAGCGCGGGGAAAACTTAAAATCGGGGAATTTCGGGGAATCGAGGCCAACTGCTTTTTGTACTGTAGAAGCCTCAATAATGTTACCATCCATTGTAGCTTTAAAGCATACGAAACAAAGGATTGGCAAAACAGGGTGACTGATAAAATTCAAACCGAGCCGGTCTATACTAATAGTAAAATATTTTTTTAGATCATAAGAAATTATTCCAATGTTAATTTTGTTGATGAATACACAAAATGTTGTATCAGTTTTTAATTCTTTAATAATATCATAGCGGGAATTTTAGGGAATCGAGCTCAGTGTTGCGGGGAATTAAGAAATTTACATTGGCAGCACTGTTCTCGAAAACTATTGACGTTTGCGTAATTTGGCAACTCGTACGAAAGCGTTATGTGCTCTATGAATCGAAGGGATATGGAGAAGGAGGGGAAAATGTTAAAATTAAGCTAAAAAAAAATTATGCATTACGAAGTTCGGCCACTGCACACTGACAAGTTTTCATCTCTCTTGAAGTCGTAATCCTCAATTCTGAGGATCGTGACCTCCTCCATGTCTGTTGGCGGCGACATGTATGGCATCATGACGCTTAGAGTTGGGAGTTGTACGGATCTGCTCAGACCAACGTATCGGGCTACGGCCCCGTGGTATTTTCCCCTAGACTTTGCCAGTGATTATGAGTTTCTCGAGGTTATAACTTTGTTTCCTTGCTATGTGCCCAAAATACTCAAGGACTCGTTGGAGGCAGATGATTGATAGCCTGGTAGTTATCTTGAGTTTATTGAGTATTGAAACGTTAGTTTCAACCGTTGACGCAACCCCCACCACCGCGCCCGTCTACTCGAGCGCAGAGGGTTGTGCGAGGCGAGACGTAGTTTGGAACAGATCGCGCTCACCCTGATAAAGGTTCACGAATTGAACCGAAGCATTGTCGGTCGAAACACCGATAAAATGGTACGTAAGAAATCCCATCCAAAATCCCATATATATAATAATGATTGAAATAAATCATTAATGTTTTCTAAGTGAATCTTTCGCCCTTCGGGCCGTCTCTAGTTTTCACAAGTAGGTATTTATTACTACTAATGGATGTTTCTGTGCTAGTGACCAAGCCTGGTGATAAAGTGTTAAGAACACCCAAAGCCCACTCTAACATGGCTTAGCAGGATTATGACTGCTCTGCTTTTCTTTTATACTGAGAGTAATCCATCTAATTCCATGAAATAGGAGCTAATTCGTGAATTGTGGTCGACATCACAAAGAGAATTAGAATTAAGCAGAAGAATATGCCTGTTTAAAAACTGCAGTATTTCTAAAAGATTGGAATTTTCGATATTTTATTAAGTTTATGATAGTAAGCTACGATAATAGTAGTTGAAATATTTAGATAGCTAACTAAATACTGCTTGTTGACCTCGAGCCAAAGATCGCTCGGTGGGAGATCTCCTCTTTTCCTTGGTGGACCTTCCAAATTGTCGTCTGGCAAGTTCTGAATGAAAGAATGATTTATCAAACTATACTTTACGAGTAAGCTGGATATAACAGAATAAGAGACAAGAAAATGTAAAATGAACGGTCTTATCGCTATCTTAACGATCTCAGATAACCTTTGGATGGAGTATACCTGAATACCAGGACAAAAAATTAGCTTAAGCCATCTAATTTGCAAGTTCCGACTGGAATCGTTAATTTACGCTCATCGCATACCGCAAATGCGGTGCGACCATTAGCGCCGTGCAAACGGGCCTGTCTACAAATACGCGTGTTGACTCTGTCTTGATGGCATGGCTTACTGTTTGAGCAGCCCCGCTTGCCACTCTCTGTAAGGGTAAGGTCAGCGGAATTTACCTAACAGGATTCTACATGACACGTGCCGATGCTCTACCGAGACGCAAGATTAAATGTAGGTTTTCATATTTATAATTATTATACAATCTGTATTTTTATGTATGACATTAATTTAAAATACACATCCGGAATCGTATTAACTGATTTTAGACGTGGGCTTACTACCGGTAACTTGAATATTAAAAATTGTCTATGGTAATGAATTTGAAACAAAAAACCTATTTTACAACAATACTAGCCATTAATCCTACCCGTGTTTTCATTTAATGTCATACATAACAAAACACGTAGTATACACAGAGAGATCATTACCTACGTTATTTTCTTAGACAACAAACCTCTATTGATGTTTACTAGACCAGTTACCAAAGCAATTTGTGTAATATCGATGCTTGTAATTGGATTGTTTTTCCATTATCTTTACTTTCTTACCCATTTAGGTATTTTACGCTTGAAGTAAACTAAAATAATATGTATCAGCGTATTTGTAAAAGAGATGAGAATGAAAACGAGGTGAGCTTTTTTCACTACGTAATAAGAAAGGTACGTAAACAGAATTATTCTATAAATAGTGTACTCAGTAAGTACGCGTTTCGTTGAGTAAGCTATGTGACAGTTACGAGAAACTCTACTCTTTAGGTGCATTCCGGAACACGAAATAATTAATGCTAGCGTTCACGTAGCTATTTTGCGTACCGATTCAGTTATCGCGCTGATGACAGTTGAGTGCTGTCAAGGATTCGGAACGCTCATGAACGCGCTTACAGTCAGTGTTCTTATAACTTCATAACAATAAAACCAACCACAGAACACTATTACTCACAAGCAACCAATTAACCAGCTGTCACGTCACTTTTGACAGGGAGGCTGACGGTGATTTCGGTTTGGTGCACGGACGATATTAGCGCAAAAATGGCGGATGTAATGACGTCATTTATGACGATTCACGGGACATCGTTGTCGCATTCACGGTAACTCGGAACGCTTGTTAGCGCGATAATATCGATTTTAGCGTGATTCAGAATGCAGTCTTTATTTACTGCTATCAGTATAGTAGGTACTTTTAAGAGATTTTAAGAGCACCACTTCTGTGTTTCGGTTTGAAGGGTATGGTTGCCGGTGAAATCACAGGCACATGAGGCTTTGCACCTGTTTGCCTCAAGTTGATGGACAGTGTATCGTAGGGTACGTTCTTAAGGTAACCTATGAGACAGTACTTTGTTGTAGGCGATAGTTACCACTTACCTATGGATATACTACAAATTAACGATTTATCCTTTACTTGTGCTGTGAGACCTTGTTTCTTGCCACATTTCATAATTCTAGGTGAACGGGTCAATTGGAAGTGCCCTATAGGTTTTGATTTATTTGCAAGTGTCAAAATATGATGCATATTTTCATACAATATGATTGATTGATTGCGTTGACTGATTGAGACTATTTCATTAGCTTGATTTGTTTATAGCTCTAATGGACTGTAGACTTAAGTATTAGATATTAATTTAAACTCGATACCTCCACGCATTCCTGTGGAAAAGGGTCTTGACAGATATAGAAAGAGACGGACAACAAAATGATCCTATAAGGGTTTATTTTTTCTTTTTAAAGTATGTACATAATCCTAAAAAGGAAGTACCTACTCTAATATTCTAAAAGTAACACTCCAATTTTAAACGACATTTTCCTGCCGCAACATCTGACCCATGAAATTACGTACCATTAAAATTACGTACGTAATAAATGCAAAAAAGCTTTGAGAATTGACCAAACGAGGTTAAACAAAATGAGGTGACAAGGATCCAGAAGTTTTGACTAAATTAACATTTTAATTTACAAATTAAACAAGGCGTGCGCCACAAGCCAGACCCGAGTTAAGTGGCCTTTTGCCAAATGTTGCCTGGATAATATTTATGAGTTATTACATTGTCTGGATAATAAAGGCGTTATGTAGTATGTAAATAAAAAAATAAGCCAATTTATTCAGATATTTCATTAATTTTAAACTTATGTACATGGTTAGAGTTGTTGTCATCTGTATGCCCTTTGGTATAGGCCTCCTCAAATTCCTTCCATTTCTCTCTAAATCTTATTGTTCTTGTCCACAGTTTACCTCCCATATTTTCGATATCGTCTTCCAACGTTTGTGTTGTCTTCCTTTTCTCTACTTCTTTTCCCATTTCTTGGGTACCAAACTGTAACTCTCTTGTTCCACTTGTCAACACCTCTTTGTGTATGTCCTGCCCATCTCCATTTTAGTTATCACGTCAGTCACCTTGGTCTCGCTCCGGATGTCAGCGTTTCGTTTTCAGTCTCTCCTTCTGACGCCCAACATGCTTCTTTCCATCGCGTGTTGGCAAAATTACGAATTAATTTGAAAAAAATTTGAAAGCTTACGAAATTGTGTGTTCGTGTTTGTAGTAGGTTTGTATTCTAACTGTCAATGCATTAAAAATAAATAAAATGATTCGACCTTGAATATAAATATCTCAAACAAAATATAACAATAGCTGTAGCGTCTGGGACAGAATATAGATTTTATAGGCTTGCCCAGCTATAATATCCATAATAGCAATAATATAAACGTGTCAGTATTATATCAGCTTCAGAATTTCAACTGCTAAACATAGACCTCCCCCATAGATTTTCAGAGCGACTGATCTAACAAGATCAACGGCTCCCAGCAACCTTTATCAGTTCGTCTTTCAATAATTGTGTGGCCCTCATAATCTGCGCTTTCCAGTGAGTGGTCGTCAGTTCTTCGAGCTATGTGCCCCGCCCACTGCCATTTCAGCTTGCTAATTTTTTTGGCTATATCTGTGACCTTGGTTTGTTTATGAATCTTCTTATTCTGATTCGATTTCATAGAGAAACACCAAGCATAGCCCTCTTCATAGCACCCATGTGAACCTGTGCCGTTTTCTTAAATCAATCAACCCAAATCCACAGAAAAAACATAGTTCATACATGTAGAGCTAACTAACCTACAGGTTTTTTCATCGTTGTTAAGATTATAAAATACTAGTGATTAGTCCCGAACTGAGACCTCGCGAGTCTCAGATTATAACAAAAAAATATTAGTAACCAACTACCTACAGTTTCATTCAAAATACAGGTAACGGGAGTTCATTTTATGTGGTTAGTCTTTTTTGGGGTACTAATTGCAGTTATTCTGGATTTCAGACTTTTGCCTATATTTGTGTCACTTACACGTATACCAAATTACAGCACCGTGGGATTACTGTTGTGCCCTGTGAATTTTGTCATTCAGTTTTTATTATGACTAATAACTCAAAAACTATAAAGACTTTACTAAAAATAAAAACGTAGTCTAAATAAACTTAAAGAGACCTTTCATTTGATGTCCCATTTGACCTAATAGTCCTTTAAGCCCAAAATCTCAACAACTCCCTCACATTGTCAGCTCATTTTATCACACCAACATTGCAATCACTACCTACCTATGTTAGTGCTATTTATAAGTTCAACCATCAATTATGTACCTAGGTTCACAAACAATAAAGAATTATGAATTATGTATCAAATTTCACGATGATCAGATCAACGCTTCGAAAGTTATCTTCGGACATAAATACATACATGCATACAACGCCGATTTGCCCAAGTTGATTTAAAGATCTCGCTTCGCTCGATCAATAAAGAACGCAAAGTACATTTATTTAATTAAACAAAACCCTGTTTTTATACTATTATGGAATACCAAAACCACGTTTCATAAGTTATGATAAAATAACAAAAAAAACCTTTGAATTTAATTAAATTCATCAATTTGTTTAGATTAAATGCTAAATGTTTAGATGAACACGTATAACATTTTGCAGTGGTATAACGTCAGTTCTCGTTATTGAATATAGTCAGAGTTAGCTCTGAGGTGCCTACCTGCCGGCTCAATTATAAGTAGACGTAGACACAGACTATAGCATGTTCAGCTCATTATAATAACTAAAATAATTACACTACTTGTCCAAGAGTAGGCCATAAGAAAAATGGAAGGATAAGATAGTCGAGATAGGGGACAAGTCATGGGGAGAAGATTCGATAAAATACGACCGGGATCCGGGATACGATTCGGGACCGGGGTGATGGCTTCAGTTTAAAAACAGGGAATATGCGCTCATGTTTCAAACGTATTTTTGGTGGGTTTTTTTCGTACAAATAATATTTTTATTAAAGTCTAAGCCCGCAGGTATTTGTCGTTCATCCAGCCGCTAGTCTGTTACATTTCCGGTTATTCTGACAGCTGTCAATACAGAAGGTCCAAATTCAGGCGATCGCTCATTACCGGGATGGTCCCTGCAGACTTAACATTGTAAATTAACAAGTAACTTATTAACAAACCTATAACCGACTACAGATAACAGCAAAACCAAACTACTTAACTGATTTTGATGAAATTTCTATTCGACCAATCTGAAAGTATATCCTTTAAAAAATATATTAAACACATTATGCGTATGAGCCCATCATCAGAACCTGACTTGGTGTCAATGGGACACTATATAAACAAAAAAAAAAAGAATTTCTCGAATCAGTCCAGGCGTCTTTGAGTAATCGGGGAACATACATAAAAAAAAAGATTTTGACGAATTGAGAACCTGCTTCATTTTTTTGGAGTTGGTTAAAAATAAGCTGAATTTAACAAAGCACTTAGAAGCACTTAGAGACGCTTAGAAGAAGGTAATCGTGTACAGAGCCACCTAGCTGTGTTCTTTTCCCTGTAACAACACCGAGACTGCCATAAATTTTCAAATAACCCAATCCAATTAAAGTGGGAATTGTCTCGCTGGCGAAGTTAATTAACATCATGTGCTATAGTAGATGGATATCTGCCTCATTCTTTTGTTTCCAGGCTGAAGATAAGGACAGAGCACTATTGTTTGTTTTTCTGATGATCTATTATCGTTGCCTTTGATATGAGAGACTCGTATTTATTTTATTCACTGGACTGTATGACCGGTGTTTAATATACTTATAATTTACGGCAAGGTATTTGGGCTGAAATTAATAAAATAAAGACTATTTCATGAATGACAACAGGACAAATTTTGCTTTAGATTTTTATCGTTGACTACAATCCTCTGACAAAACCCAGCATTTGGATTTTAGATAATCGTTTGAACATTACATCATCACGATGGTAAGTGTATTGTGATAACAGATGAAGCTCGCTTGCCTAAAAAGAACCTGTTCACTTCAGACGTGAACAATTAACATAACCGAGATCATAATCAAAAAGCGATGCCTGTAGCGAGTTCCACGTTGGCGAGTTTTGCTCAAAGATACCTACTGATGGTAAAAGCAACGGCTCACTTTCGCCAGACTTAAAATTCTTCTGCTAAAGTTGTTTGAGCTATGCGGCCACCCTCTAGCACTGCGGCGTGAAAATCCTCTGGGACACAGTAATAAATAAGGGCATGATTCCATTTAATTGCATAAACTATTGAAAGACAAAAATGTATCATAAAGTGAACCGTGTGTTATTGCCCCTGAGTACATCGGGAATTGAGACTAATCCGAAATGAAAATGCACCTTTTGCATCCCACTTGTTCGTAACAATAATGTATATCACGGTGTCATTCGTTCACGTCGGTGGTTGTCGAATATCCATCCATGCTCTAGTGGTTTGAACACGAACGAAGTAGCATCTGGACTCGACACTCACTAAACTGGTAATCAAATTGTGCTCATGCCAGTTACGGGGGCAGACAATCTTGATTTCGTAATGGTCATAATAATTTAAAGTCGGAATTTTTGGCCAAACTATTGAAACAATACTGATATGATTACCTGGCCTGAACTGTATGTTTAATATTAGAATGGTGACTTGCAGCAAGAATTAAAGAACTTTGCACATTGAAATATATTTTACAAGCATATTGAAATATATTTGGTTCGTACAGACTTTGGGCATAAGTTTCACAAACAATCGATCAAACGACAAAGTGCGTTCCGAGTCTGTTACAGGCCTTTTTATCAACCTTTTACCCTCACCAGTGCTCGCTATCTCGCTCCCACAGTAAACTAGTGTTGCAAGCAAAATAATATTAGGCGTATCGGATATGAAAAATGTTACACTATTCTAAACATGCCAACCAAATTAATTAAGCTTTTGTAGCCAAGTGACGTCCCCTTGTCCAAAATACCTAAGTGTCTTAAAATGAAAGTCTTTGATCAGCGTGTGTTACCAGTGATGACGTATGGTACAGACACGTGGTCTTTCACTATGGACCTTATAATAAGGCTCAAGGTCGCTCAGCGTACTATGGAGAGGGCTATGCTTGGTGTTTCTCTACGAGATCGAACCAGAAAAGAGGATATTCTTAGACGAACCAAAGTCACCAACATAGCACAAAGGATTAGCAAGCTGAAAGTGGGCAGGGCAAATAGCTCGAAGTACTAACGGCCGTTGGGGCAGAAAGGTTCTAGAGTGGAGACCACACACTGGAAAGCGCAGCATAGGACGGCTCCCCACTAGATGGAAAGATGCCCTGATAAAGGTTGCTGGGAGCCGTTGGGTGCAGGCCGCACAAGATCGGTCGCTCTGGAAATCTATGGGGAGGCCTATGTTCAGCAGTGCTAGCAGGCTCCAGTGGTCGTTGGTCTGTGTCAGTGTGATTACGCAGTCACGGCCCCGTGCAATGCAATCCGTGGTTACACAGCTTCACTATTCAGCCTTTTGCCTGTTTCATAAATATTAAACCTGGTTGTAAAAAACAGAGATTTTTTTTTTACTCTTTTTAATACCAGTAAAAAAAATTAGAATCTATGTTGATGTGTTGTTGATACTTACCTACTAGCAATTTTGATGCACAAAAGCTGATAAACGGATCCTTCCTGCATTTTTATTTGTATCGCCCACGATGACGAATGATATTGGAGGTCCACGTGTCATGCACTGTCTATGCCACGTGTGCGACAAATATGTCTATTCTGGAAACTGCAATATCGTAGCATTTTCATTTTAAAATCTAGGCAAATTTGGGTACCGCATCAGCTATTCTGTCTTGTAGGTCAGTTTTCGGTTCTCTATAGTTTAGAGACTTATGTGATTACATATTATTTCTATTTGATGTTAGGTCTGACTGAATAAAGTTGGTAGACGATCAATGAGTTTTCGTAGAGCGTCTACGAGTAATTTTAGAAGTTACAAATCATGTTTCGTTCAATGCCTCTAGTTACGAAACAATTTCTCAGTCGATTGAATTTTAGAATTTCAAGGAATTTGAATCACAAACGCGGTATACGCGTTTGTGATTCAAAATAGTGTAGGGGAAAATTAATAGTGTTGTAGTAGTAATTAAAATTATTGTGTTCGATAATAGACCAGTGCTCCAATTTTCGCAATAGCGTGATGTATGTCGTACCAGGTTTTTTAATTTGTTCTGATATCAAATTATATAGGGTGTGTAACGGACGATCAAAGACGGGGCGGGATCGAATCTGGATTTGAAATGTATTGGGTGGTTGTGGGATCGAATCAGATTCAAATGTTAATAGGTAGCTAAGATTGTAACAGTTTGAACTTGTAACGGTCATAAGAGTGAGATAGCTACATGTAAGTCCCCGTCTAACTTTGCTGGAAACTTCGATGTATTAAGAATTGTATAACATGATTTGTGAATGCGTGAATTACGATTCCCGCACCATGGCTAGGGCGAAGAGTAGTTTTATATAAAGGTAAACCGTTTTTAACCAGAAATGTGTGATCATTCAAGAACGCGATTTATACGAGGCATGCCTTTTAAGTTCTGTCGTTTCCATATTTTCCGGCAATTTTGAATTTGGAACTGTTCTATATTCGAATGTGTTTACATTTTGAATCTCAAAACAGTTGAAAGTATTAGGATTAATGCTATTGTTTAGTCACAGTTTCGATTTGAATCTGTCAGGCCACGTACGAAAATGAATCTTTCTAAGGAAAATGTTCGTGCAATAATTTTCTACAACTTTAGAAGAGGCCTGACACGGCTTCAGTGTTTAGAAGAGCTAACATCTGTGTTCAGTGATGTAGCCCCATGTCTGCGGACTGTCGAACGCTGGTATTTAGAATTCCAGCGTGGACATACTAGTGTTAGTGACAGATTTCGCGAAGGACGCCCAAAATCCGCCTTCACTGAAGATAACATCATTGCTGTGAGACAACTAATTCTCGAAGATAGTCATGTGACGTATCGAGAGATAGAGGCTCTATTAGGCATCTCAGGGACAACCATTCAGAAGATCTTGCATGAAGCGCTTGGTGTGAGAAAGCTAGTTTGCCGTTGGATACCGCATCTGCTTTCCGACGATCACAAGGCGGCCCGCGTCAGATGGTGTAAGAAAACTCTGCAAAGGTTCAACCGAGGGGAGTCAAATCACGTCTACGACATCATAAGTGGTGACGAATCTTGGATCTATGCCTACGATCCTGATACCAAACAACAATCTACAATCTGGGTCTTTCAAGACGAGCCAAAGCCGACTAAAGTTGTTCGTTCTCGAAGCACTTCAAAGAAGATGGTGGCCACGTTCGTTGGAAAAACCGGCCATGTTGCGACTATTGCACTTGAAGATCGTAGAACGGTTAACGCAGAGTGGTATACTACAGTTTGTTTACCACAAGTCATCGCCGAACTTCGAAAATCTAACTCAAAGCGACGCATCATCCTGCACCACGACAACGCAAGCTCACACAGCGCTCGTCAAACGATTGAGTATTTGAAGCAGGAAAAAGTAGAAATTCTTGACCATCCTCCATACAGTCCTGACCTAAGCCCTAACGATTTCTTTACATTTCCTAAAATTAAGAAAAGTCTTCGTGGTCAAAGGTTCCAGTCCGGTGAAGAAGCAGTCGACGCTTTCAAGACAGCCATTTGGAACACCCCACTTTAGAGTGGAATAAATGTTATAATAACTGGTTTGAGCGAATGGAAAAGTGTTTTAAGCTACGTTGTGAATACTTTGAAAAACAATAAAAAGTACTATAAGGTTCTAGATGTGTTTTTTTCTTCAAACGACAAAACTTAAAAGGCATGCCTCGTACCTTGTAAACTAGCAACTAAGAAGAAAAGTAAATACAGTCCACTTTTGCACAGTACCGAGTCTATCATTGAAGCCTGGGTAGGACCTCTACAAGTTTTGGTCTTACGAGCCGGATAAGCCGTTCCTACAAGTTTTTGGTCCTCCGACCCGGATAAGCCGTTCCTGCGACGACCGGACCAGTTGTTCCTGCGGAGCCGACAAGACCCGCTCCACTGGGTTTCAAGAAACAGTTACATCGTATAACCACTGAAGAGACGGCGCGGGCTTGAAGATCACCCAACGGTGCGACGAGCATCGTTGTCAAGACCGGCGCAAGGGCACGGGGTGCCTGAAGATCACCCAACGGTGCGACGTGCGACGTTGTCAAGACCGGCGCAAGGGCACGGGGTGCCTGAAGATAAGCCCGCGTCCGTTGAAGACAACCGAACGAGGACGTCACCCGAAGAGTGAAGACCCCCCACCCTCTCACGTGGCTGGTCCACGGCCCGTTTATTCCGGCCACCTAACGGTGCCAAACGGTCGGAATAGCGGGTAAACGCCTTAGGGCGGTTTTAGTGTTAGTGTTAGGGACCGCTAGGTAGGTAGGGGCATCAAGTGCTGAAAAAGATGACCACCAGGAGCCCACCAGTGACGAGGGGGAAGAAGGCTGCACTTCGCGTCTACGAAGACTACCCCGCGTCCCCGTCTGAACCCGCGCTTCCGAATGCTCCCGTTGAGCCGCGACCCGCCGAAGCGGGACCTTCCTCCGCTCGCGTAGCATCAGAGACGACCGCGCCCGCGCCCGCGACCGAGGTAGCACCGCGAGTGACCGCACACGCCGAGCCCGAACGCCGGCGTGCCCCGTCCGTCCGCTCGCAACGCTCCACCGCCAGCGCGATGGCAAGGATCCGGCAAATTGAATTTGAAGCTGAAGAACGACTTGCCGAGATTAAGAGGCAAGAGCTCCATATTCAAGCGGAACTTATAAGGAAGAGGTTGATTGCCGAAGTCGCTACAATACGGGAAGAAGATGAACAAGAAATCATCCAGGGCACGGGTGCACGGAACGGAGCCCTAGACACAGAACACAGAATAGAGGACTGGCTCCAACGCCATCATAAACGGGGGGAGCCAGAACAAGTGCGAGACAGATCACTCACGCCGGACCGAACGCGAGACAGAGGGATTGATCGGTTAACGGAAGCCATAGAGAAGATGGCCCACCGTAGACCACCTCCGAGACAGACGTACAACCTACCTGTATTCGGAGGTGCTGCGGGGGATTGGCTACCGTTCAAGGCAGGCATGAAGGAATCGACGACCATCCACAAGATCTCATCGGCTGAGAATCTAGCGAGGCTTAGAAAATGCCTGAAAGGCGAAGCCCGTCAAGCAGTGTCTGCTTTGTTATACACTGCAACCGAACCGGCAGTTATAATGAAGACTTTGGAACATTGCTACGGTCGCCCAGAGATGATTATAGATAACGCGTTATAAGAGATTAAGAAGCTACCGCGACTGGGCGCGACCGCAGGCGAATTAAACGCTTTTGCCATCAAACTACAGAACGTAGTAACCGCCATCTCTTGTATGGACCAACGTGGCTACCTGCAGAACCCGATGTTTGCGCGACAGGTAGCCGAGAAGTTGACACCACATATCCGATCAAAATGGTGCGACTATGCAGAGGAGTTTGGCAGCATCAATGAACCAGAAATATTGACGCTGTCCCAGTTCCTGATGAGAGAGGCAGATCGCGCAATGCGATACGCGTATACAGCTACGCCTTCGCAGAGCACCTCAAAGGCCCGACCTACAGAGCAGCGACCCAGGGTGAACGAACGAAATCGTGGGTCGGTGTACGCTACACAGAACGCGGCATCGGAGAAGGAAGCCTCAACGAGTAAGAACGCAGCAACGGACAAGAACGAGTGCCGTTGCTGCGGGGGCAACCATAGAACCGTAGAATGTAAAAAGCTCACGGCGATGCCAGTAGACAAGAGATGGGGATGGGCTAAAGAGACAGGCATATGTTTTCGCTGTCTGAACAGCAAACATAGACGCTTTATGTGCAAGAGCAAGCGATGCGGAGTAGGTGAATGCACACGTCCGCATCACGCACTGTTACATGCGCCGAAAATAAGGAACGAGGGTGCCAGTGAGCAGGGCCAGACCGAGGAATCAGACATCACTGCATCTGCGCATGTAACAGCAAAGAATCAAGTCCTACTGAAGGTGTGTCCAGTCGTGATTAAGGGCAGTAACGGAATGGAAATGAATACGTATGCGTTACTGGACGAAGGATCAACGATAACTCTGATCGATGAAGAGATCGCCGCGATGATCGGAACGGAAGGCCCGACAAAAGCCTTGAACATCGTGGGGGCTACGACTAGTCAGAGGGAACCCGAGAGCCGGGTAGTGGATATCGTGATCCGAGGACACAAGTCGGACTCACATCGGATCACAGCGCGTACTGTGAAGAACCTGACTTTAGGAAATCAACTCGTCAGTACCGATGTGTTAAAATACGCGCACTTAAGGAAACTCCGTCCAGAAGCCGTGTGCTATGCGTCAGCGAAGCCACGCATACTCATCGGGGCCGACAACTGGCATCTTATTGTGACGAGGAAGCTTCTGACAGGGAAGAGAAACCAGCCAGCTGCATCACTAACGCAGCTGGGATGGGTTATCCATGGATCAATCCCCAGGAGCACAATAAGACAGCAGGAGACGGTACTACACGTCCATACGTGCCAAGGTGTCCAGAACGGACATACTTTGAACGACCAAGACGAGGAATTAAGCAAGCTCGTGAAAGCACACTTTAAGATAGATGCTTTGGGCGTTTCAATTAAAAGAAAGCCAAACGCAAAGGATGAGCGGGCTCAAAGTATTTTCGACAGAACAGCGAGACGAGTGAACGGTCGTTTTGAAGTGGGACTACCTTGGGCCAGCGATGAGGTGAAGATGCCGCCCAGCTACGACATGGCCATACAACGCTTACATGGGATTGAACGTAAGATGGACAGATCGCCGGAGTTTAGAAGTGCATACACCGCGCAAGTGGAGAAGCTGCTAGAAAAGGGTTATGCAGAAAAGAGCGAGGAGGAACAGAGTCAGAACGAACGTCTCTGGTTTCTCCCTCACTTCGCGGTGACAAACCCCAACAAGCCGGGGAAGTTTAGAATGGTTTTCGATGCAGCCGCGCGCGCTAATGGAACATGTCTCAACGACGCGCTGCTGGACGGACCAGATCTACTACAGACATTACATGGCGTCTTGTTTCGCTTCAGAACGAAGCCGATCGCGGTCACTGCGGACATTCGGGACATGTTGCTGAGGGTGACCATAAGACAAGAGGACCGTACAGCCCAACACTTTCTATGGCGCGGCGACAACCGAACAGATCCACCGCAGAAGTACATGATGAAGTCCATGATATTCGGAGCGAGAAGTTCTCCATTTCTGGCTCATAGCGTCAGGAACAGGAACGCGAAAGATCACGAGCGGACACACCCGCTAGCGTTTGACGCTATAACTCGGAACCACTACATGGACGACTGGGTGGACAGCTTTGAAACGGAAGAGATAGCCGCCAGAGCTATAGCACAAGTGCAAGAGGTGCATCAACAAGCGGGTTTTGAACTTGCAAGCTGGAGCGCAAATCGTGAAGGCTTACTGGATAGTATTACCCCGGAGAACCGAGCGCATGCACCAAAAGAGCCAGCGGCCAATGCACATGTATATGGAAATCATAAGGCTGAGCGGTAGGATCAACGCCGCTACAGTACCGGATCGCATGTAGGATCCACCCATTCTGGACGGAGCGCACCGCTTATCACGTCTACTGATCAGGCGGGAACATGAGGAGAATAAGCACGCGGGCAGAGAACAGATCGTGAATAATCTGCGCCAGCGATTTTGGATACTGCGGTTGCGTCCGGCGGTCAGAACGGTTCTGAACGATTGTACGCTGTGTAAGATAAGGAGAGCGAACCCAAAGAAGCCAGTAAAGGGCGACTTGCCGAAGATTCGCCTAGAGATGAACACGAGGCCCTTCACTAACTGCGGCATCGATTGTTTTGGCCCTATGTGGGTGGCGATCGGGCGGCGCCGTGAGAAGCGATGGGGTATGCTTTTACGTGTTTGGTAACGAGAGCTATACACGTGGAGCTTATAGCGAGTCTCAGCACCGACTCGGCTATTATGGCTATCAGGCGAATGGCTGCCCGACGGGGGACTCCTCGTACAATCGTGTTAGACAATGGAACGAACTTCCACGGATCGGAAGTGGAATTAAAAAAGGCATACGAAGAGTGGCTCCCAGGCCTAAAAGAGTACGCACTCAAAGAGCGGATCGAGTGGCGGTACATCGACCCTGGTGCTCCAAACCAGGGGGGAGCCTGGGAGCGAATGATAAAAACGGTGAAGAGAGCCCTAGCCATCACCTTAAATGAACGTGCCCCGCGAGAGGAGGTGTTGAATACGCTAATGACAGAAATCGAGCACACCGTGAACTCGCGGCCTTTAACGCATGTACCCGTGGACCGAGAGGAAAAGGAAGCTTTAACGCCGAACCACTTTTTATTGGGGACGGCAGTAGGTTTGCCATATGTGGGAGACTGCGACGTAGCCGACAGAAGGACGTGGCGCGCCGCACAAGCTCTGGCAAACTCTTTTTGGAAGCGCTGGATCGACGAGTACTTGCCTACGTTGGCGCCGCGAGGTGACGTCAGAAGACAGCAAGAGAACATCAAAGAAGGGGACGTCGTCATAATCGCGAACGGTTTGCTACCTCGGAACGTATGGCCGCGGGGCCAGATCGAGCGCGTGATTACGGGTCCGGACGGAGTAGTTCGGAGCGCTGAGGTGCGGACGCGGGGAGGCATTTTCCGGAGGCCAGTGAGAAGGTTGATCGTCCTCCCGATTGAATAAGAAGGCTGCGAGGACCTGCGCCGGGGGGAGACTGTAACGGACGATCAAAGACGGGGCGGGATCGAATCTGGATTTGAAATGTATTGGGTGGTTCTGCCGCGAGGAAGGAAAGGCCTCCCCCGCCCCTTTTCATCCGCGAAAAGGGCAAGTGGGACAGAGTTTCCTATCTGTGTAATGAGAATAAGATCTCATTCACAAACGCCCGCAACACTAAGGACGCTATTAAAGTCCTACTCCCCACGTCAGACGACCATCGTCGCCTCACTTCCCTCCTACGTCAAGAGCACATAGGCTATCACACCTATGCTCTCGAAGACGAACGGCTCCTTCGAGTTGTGATCCGCGGCCTCCCTGCGGAGCACTCCACTGAATCCATTAAGTCAGATTTACTGGCTCAGTCCTTCCCAGTAAAGGAGGTCCACCGTATGCATAACGGTAAGACCACCTACAATCTAGTACTCGTAGTACTAGAGCTGTCACCGGCAGGGAAGGCCATCTTCAACCTGAAGATGGTCAACAACCTCTCCGGCCTCCGGGTTGAACCCCCCCACCGAAATGGCACTCCTAGTCAGTGCCATAGATGTCAGCTGTACGGCCACTCGGCCAAAAACTGCCACGCCCGCCCCCGTTGCGTCAAGTGCCTGGGTGACCATGGCACCTCTGACTGCAACCGCACTCGAGACACCATCGAGCCGCCAAGCTGCGTGCTTTGTGGTGCCGTGGGACACACTGCGAATTATCGTGGTTGTCCTACGGCGCCCAAAGTCAGCAGGGTGGTGGCTCGTAGGAGTCAACTCCGACCTTCTCCGCAGTATACCAAAACAACTTCAAAGTTGACCGTGGTACCCTCGCAGGAGGCGCAACCTCCCAAAAGCTCAGCATGGGCCAAGCCCTTGCCATACTCGAGCCTAGCCCTTAAGGCAACGGCCCCCCCTCCGCGCTCTTCTGAGCCAGCCCCCCCATCTAAAATGGGCAAGTCGGACTTTGCTGCCGACTTGGCTCTCATCATGGAGTTCTCCTCCATCGACCTTGCCGAGGTTCGCGTGCTTGCACAAAAACTTAGGCAAGCAAACTCCACCCTCGAAAAGCTGATTGCCCTTGAGGCGCACTCAGCTCTTCTCGCCGCCGTTAAGGTAGCTTCGTCCTCCTCCAAACCCTTTTAGGCCCCAAAATGGTTGTACAAAAGGAAAGGAAAAAACCGCGTTCTTTATCACTAGCGTTCTTCAACGCTGACGGTCTTTCAAGACAGCGTTCTATTATCCAAGATTTTCTAAATAGGCACCAACTTGATATCTTGCTAGTACAAGAGACAAATTTAAAGCCCGGTCATCGGGACCCTAAAATCCCCAACTATCAAATTGTTCGCAATGACAGACTGCTAGCTCAAAAGGGCGGCACTATCATTTACTACAAGAAGGCTCTACACTGCATGCCTCTTGATCCCCCTTCTCTGTCTTACATAGAAGCCTCCGTCTGCAGGCTAGCAATGACCGGACATTCCTCGGTCATTATTGCATCCTGCTATGTCCCTCCCGGCAAGCCTCGCTCACCTCAATTCGAGAGTGACCTGCAAGCCCTGTTCAGTCTAGGAAGCTCCGTCATATTGGCGGGTGACTTCAATTCCAAAAACGTCATGTGGAATAGCACCACGACGAACTCAAGGCAAACAACTAGAAAGCCTAGTTGAACCCCTTAATTTCGACATCATTGCCCCTAGAGGCATGACTCGCTTCCCTACTTCCACTCCCCCCGAGCTCCTTGACATTGCACTTCTCAAAAACGTAGCCCTTCGGCTACGCTTAATCGAAGTTATTCATGAGCTCGATTCCGATCATCGACCGGTAATGCTCTTACTCGGCCCTCCCACTGACCAGCCCCCTGCCACCAAGACTGTGGTAGAGTGGCATAAACTTGAGAAAGCCCTCAAGTCTGCGCACTCGACTGACCTAGATAGGATCCCTTCTGTCATTCGGACATCTGGTAATATTACGGTAGCGGTTGACGCCCTTACCACACATATCACAAACTCAGTCAGAGACTCATCAAAGCAGGTGCCCGTAGTGGATGACCACCGGGGCCCCCTGCCAGATGATATCAGACGGCTGATGACTGAAGCTAACGCCGCAGTTAGACTTCATAGTCGCTGCCCCACTAACGACAATCGAGTCTTAATGCGCTCCCTGCACCGTGAGGTGAGAGAGCGCATTAAAGAACATCGCAATCGTGAGTGGGAGAGCCTGCTCTCGGGGATCGAGCCTAGCCATCTGGCCTACTGGAGGTTAGCTCGCTCCATGAAAGCGGACGCTCTCGCTCCGATGCCTCCCCTTATCCGACCCAATCACCCTCCAGCATTCGAAGACGAGGAAAAAGCCGATTTCCTGGCTGAAACCCTCGAATCTCAATGCTCGCCCAGTCTCGAACCCGTCGACCCTGTTCACCTCCATACGGTGAACAGCGAGGTTGACCGCTTAGCCTCCCGACCCCCTACTTCCCCACTTGATCCGATTGAGCCCTCTGAAGTCCTTGACACTATCAAGGCCCTACACCCAAAGAAATCCTCCGGCCCCGACGGCATTTCTAACAGAGTACTCAAACAGTTCTCTGTTCCCCTTATCCATATCCTAGTCTGCATCTTCAATGCGGCTATGGAAACTTGCACCTTCCCTGATGCTTGGAAGGAAGCCAACGTCATTGGCATCCGAAAACCCAGCAAACAGGCAAACGATCCAACTAGTTATCGTCCCATTAGTCTACTTAATAGTCTAGGCAAGATATATGAGCGTCTTCTAATGAAGCGCCTCTGGGCTCATGTCAATGAGTTCAAACTCCTTCCCGACGAGCAGTTTGGCTTTCGAGCCCAACATTCATGCCCACAACAGGTGCTCCGCATAACGGAGCATGTCCTCTCCAACTGGCAAAGTACCTGGCCTTCAGATACTGGTGCCGTCTTCCTCGACGTAGCGAAAGCTTTCGACAAAGTCTGGCACAACGGCTTGATCTACAAGCTATTCAAACTCGGAGTCCCAGACAGACTCGTGCTCATCATACGAGACTACCTACAAGGTCGCAGCTTTCGCTACACCGTGGAAGGCACTCTCTCTAGTCCTAGACCAGTCAGAGCAGGAGTCCCTCAAGGCTCCGTTCTCGGCCCCCTCCTGTTCACGCTGTACACCAGCGATATCCCCCGCACTCCTCAAGTGGAAATAGCCCTATACGCAGACGACACAGCCTTGTACACATCCAATCGGAATCCTGATCGGGTGGGTATAAGGCTGCAGGCTGCCCTTCACTCATTAGCCACTTGGTTCCGCAAGTGGCGGATCGAGGTAAACCCGTCGAAAAGTACAGCAGTGTACTTCTCACGGAGAAACCTCACTCCCAAACCGATCTCTCTATTTGGCCAGCCCATTCGCTGGGCCCCATCAGCCAAATATCTGGGTGTCATCCTCGATAGGCGTCTTTCCTTTAGGTTGCACATCACTAAGAGGTGCAACCAAGCAAAGTTCACCCTAGGACGATTGTCCTCACTTCTAGGCGCGAAAAGTAAAATGTCCCTTAAAAATAAGGTGACTCTTTACAAAGCGTGCATTCGCCCCATTATGACATACTCATCTGTAGTATTTGCCCACTCTCCTAAAGTTGGTGCCATTCAGGTTATTCAAAATCGCTTCTTGCGAAAAGCCTCAGGCTCGCCCTGGTACTTTCGCAATAACGACCTACATCGCGATTTGAAACTAGAGTCAATAGCCAGGTTCATGAAGCTCGCCTCCAAGCGGTTTTATGAACTTGCCTCTAATCATCCGAACCCTTTGGTACACACCATTCCGGTTTACCCGTTGGATCAGCCCGCCAACAAAATCCTCCGTCGTCCGAGACACGTTCTCGGAGACCCGGATGACGAAATCACCTCCGCTAATGCGGAAGGTGAGTCATCTATATCAGACAGAGCAAACACTTCACAGAAACACCGACCTCGCCGGCGAGGTCGACGAGTCCCTTCAGTCGCCGCTTACACGAGGTACAGACATGTACCCGGGTGTTTCTCTCCTATCCCCATCCCGGCAACAGCCCAAGCCGAGGTTCGTACCTAAGTGGTGCCCTTGCGCTAGTTGCCTAAAAAACTTACAGGGCTGAGCGCCATCTGCGCTCGCCAAAAGTTCGGTTAAGCTGTCACGGCCTCAGAGGCCAACAGCGAGACTAGTCCATTCGAAATCAAAAACAGAAATGTGTGATCATTCAAGAACGCGATTTATACCTTGTAAACTAGCAACTAAGAAGAAAAGTAAATACAGTCCACTTTTGCACAGTACCGAGTCTATCATTGAAGCCTGGGTAGGACCTCTACAGGGTGTTTGGTAATATATTCACAAAAATGAAAGGGGTTATTGTGATGAGCATAATAAATAAATTTGTGAAATGTTTACCATAGAAATGTGAAATTTATTTTGGTATGTAAAAACAAACACTTTATTGAACTTATAAAATAAATAAATAAATATTGCTGGACATTTCACACAGCGCTATCTAGTCCAAATTAAGCAGAGCTTGTACTATGGGAACCAGATAACTGATAGAATACTTATATACATTTTTTTTTGTAAATACATACTTATAATATATGTATAGAGAAACAACCAGACCCGGAACAAATATCTGTAGATCATGCAAACATTTGTTCCGCAGTGGGGATCGAACCCGCTACCTCCTGCGTCTCAGCCGGCTGTTCGCCCACTGCACCACGGAGGTTGTCAAAGTTATGGTGTGCTATTGCATAATGCTTGCCATCTAACCACATATACTGTATTGGTGACGTCTCGAGATATCTGTTGTTGTCCCTTTCGAACCAAAACCCACAGCCATTTCCGAAAGTACCTAGAAAGAGCCTCCTACTAGGTATATTTTAAGCCCCCGACGCAAAAAGAGGGGTGTTATAAGTTTGACGCCTATGCCCTCAAACAGATGGACCGATTCGGATGCGGTTTTTTTTATTAGAAAGCTAGTTTAACTGCAGTGTTTTTTAGCATTGTATGATGAAAATCAGGTCAGAAGATTGGCAAAGGGATCTCAGCTGTAATATGTTTTGTTTTTACATTCTATGGGTTTTTTAATGTCGGTTGTTTTAAAATTTTGATAAAAAGCACCGTTTTGAATGTTGTATCATAAATATTAGAACCATCCTGATCTAAAACTTTAAGCTGCATCCACGCTAGGCGAGTGGAGCACAAATTCACGTAGCGTAGACGGATTTGGGAGCCTCGAACGAGCCCCTCTCGAACGAGCCCGCCTCGAGCGTTTATCCCCATCGCCAACTGAGATGCAGAAGGTAGCGGGTTTAATTCTTTCCCGGGACAAAATTGTATGATTTACAGATATTTGTCCCGGGTCTGGACGTTTTTCTATATAATATGTTAAATATAAGTATGTATTTACAAAAAATAAGTATATGAGTATTCTATCTTAGTACAAGCTCTGCTTAGTTTGGAGCTAGATAACGCTGTGTGAAATGCACAGCTATATTAATTTATTTATTTATTTAACTGGTGGTTTTTTGACGAACACAAAGATGTGAGAGCTTGAGCGATATGAAATCTACGTTCGAGGACAATGTTTGTTGTAGGCTCTTTGTACGTACTCACTTGACGCCAAGAATAGAATGTCTCAGCTCGTACATGGCTTGCCTAGCGTAGACCGAGCTTTAGATCACCTTATTACAGAGAAACCCCTATTAGTGTAGTGTAGTGTAATTTAATTATGTACTAGCTTCCGCCAACGGCTTCCCACGCGTTGTTTGTCAAACAAAGTAGTCTATGTATGAATCCAGGTCATAATCTATGATCACACCAAATTTCATCCAAATCGGTTAAGCCATTACGAAGTTATTGAGTAACAACCAAATAAACAAACATCCAAGCTTTCGCATTTATAATAGTGTGATGTAAGTTTGTAAGGTATTCATAGTTATAGGCCCTTGTATTGATATATTTAATTATTATTAGTTGACCCGCCCGCGGCTTCGCACGCTTGAAATTTCCCGTTCCCGTGGAAACTTCGGGATAAAAACTATATAAAACACTCTTGTCAAAGTGATGCAACACTTCTTGTAAATGACTTCACGTCAATGAACGACGGTTAAATTATATGGATATTGTTCATATAAAAATTCTAAAAGCGCGATTAAAAAATGAGGGGTGGGTGTAGGAGGGTGAAAAATACTTTACGACCTATTCTCATACCTACCAAATATACAAAAAAAACTCATTAAAATCGGTCAACCCGTTTCGGAGGAGTGCGACCAGAATATTTTAATATATTAGAAGATTAAAACGCTGAAATACAACATAATTTCATAGGACACAAATAGTAACATTGCCCATCTATCCTATAAACAACCAATAGCCTCTTTTTTAATCTTTTCAGAATCACAAAACCATATTCCTTCTAACTTTTGAAACTATCATGATTATGAACACTATTTGTACTAAAAATTGGATATTTACCATGATTTGTGAGTTTTTCATATTCCTTTTTTGAAAATACATAAATAATATAATGCATAATAAAATAAGCAAGTGCCAACGTGATCAAATATTTTGACCATTGCTAATATCTCACTTCCAAAATTCAGAACAGCAAGAGAGATAACTAACATTAGTTTGTTTGTCTTTTAGAGAATAATTGGTTTCGGGTACCCCATATCAAAGTTGGACTGCTGTTTTGATTATGTTTAGACCCAAGCTAAATAGGCCCCTAGAGAATAAGCAGTTATTAAGCAAACCCTGCTTAAAACTTGGTTATTGCAAACCGTATTACTAGCAAACTACTTATCGCTAAAGCCCGAGTTTAATAGACATAACAAATGTTATATTAGCAAGCTCATATTAGCACATAGTCCGAAGAACTGATGGCTATTGGGGCACAAAGATACGACGAGGTTGCTGGTTATAGGCGAGGCCTGTTCAGCAGTGGACGCCCCATGGTTGGTATGATGACATTTGTTTGTTTCTCATTTGTCATAACTACACACACCGGCAAAATTAGGGGAACAGGCAAGAATCCTTATTTTTTTTTTAACTTTTTGGGTATTTTTGTAAGTGGATTATTTTTTTGTATTCCTAACCTCTTTGGAATGATGGACAAAAAAAGAATCCTGTTATTCGATGTTTAAAACTTAAATTATACCCACTTGAGTGTTTGTTGACAATTCTACGGTCATAAGTGCTATTTATCAAAAAAATGCTAACGTGTTTTAAACTGATTTTAGCTCATTCTACTGTTAATCTTTGAAGAGTATACATTGTATTGAATACAAAATGAGTGATTTGCCGGCACCTGAAGTTGCCAGAGCCGTAACAATGATCGAGGAAGGTCACACCTACCGTTCAGTGAGTAGAGTGTTGGGTGTGTCGGTATCTGTCGTCTATCGCAATGTTCAACGGTACAGACAAACGGGGTCTTACGTGCGTCGGCGTGGACAAGGAAGAAATCGGGCAACTGATGCATTAGATGACCGTTTTATAAGGGTGCAAACTCTGAGAAACCGTCGTCAAACTGCTGTTCAGACACGAAATTTGTTAGAAGAAGTCCGTAACACCCGTGTAAGTGAACGAACAGTGAGAAGACGATTAAATGAAGTTGGTTTGCAGTCACGAGTTCCCGCCAAAGCGCCAAAACTCGAGGTGAGCCATCGAGTAGCCAGATTGGCATTTGCTCGTCAGCACCGTGATTGGACAGACGAGTGGAGGCGAGTTTTATTTACTGACGAAAGCCGTTTTTGTGTAAATTTCATTGATGGGAGGGAGAAGATGTGGCGGTATCGAGGAGAACGCTATAATCCAACGAGTTTCACCGAAACAGTGGCTTATGGTGGGGGCTGCGTTATGGTGTGGGGTGGCATATCTTTTGGAGCCCGTACAGAGCTGGTGGTCATTGAAAATGGATCCCTAACTGCACTGCGTTACATCTCAGAGATCCTAGAGCCCCATGTAATGCCATTTGCCCCATTTATTGGCGATAATTTCGTGTTTATGCACGATAACGCTCGGCCCCACACAGCGCGCGTTGTGCGCGATTATCTTAATGAGGTTGCCATCACCCAAATGAACTGGCCAGCACGTTCTCCAGACATGAACCCCATAGAGCATGTTTGGGACGTCCTCGGAAGAAGGGTACATGGAAGAACCCCAGCTCCTAGGAACGTCGAAGAGCTCAAATTGGCCCTTGTCGAAGAGTGGGAGAATTTGTCTCAAGAAATGATTGATGGCATCATTGGAGGAATGGGAAAACGCATTCAGGCTCTCATAAGAGCCCGTGGAAGCAATACGCGCTATTAATTTTTTTTATATGGACGACTTTTGAAAAAAAAAACTGCATTTAATTTGTTAAGCCTAATTTCGTAAATGTGTTATTTCTTTAATTTTATTAAATTTTTCCTTAAATTAAAGGACAATCAATCTGAAATCATGTTTTTTTTATACCTCATATTCATAATTTTAATTAAAGAAACAACAAATAAAAAAGAATTTAAAAAAAAATGGGAAATTCGATTTTTTACCTTTGTTCCCCTAATTTTGCCGGCGTGTGTAGCTTGTAAGCTTTAAGTAATAAACAATTTTCATTCATTCCATATCTTAAGAGAATATATTAAAAAAATATATCAAAAAAGTTTCTATTATGCAATATCCAGAATTTGATGCGACTTCCGCAACGATGCCTAAACATATTTAGTGGCTAAATATTTTTAGGGATCGTTGTGCAAGTTTTTATTATGTTAGTAATTCTCACTTAGTATTACGAAATAAAATACTAGATGTTGATTTGAATTACTTGTATTGAAAACTTCAGATTAATTGTGAATAACGACTAAGCGCGTTGAAATTCAGCCGAGGAATGGCGGCCATTTGCCAGTCACGGAACCGCCTTTGTTCGACCGAAGTCGTTAGTACGTGTTTCGTTCGTTCACAGTGACTGGCGCCACCCGCCATCCTTTCCGTTCTTAACTAGATCATAATCATTACATAATTTATATTATGATAAGTTTACTAATTATTCTGTTGATAGAACAAATACAAACATAATAAACATTACTCACCAACGGGTTTCAAATAAACAAAATAGAAAATTACAACATGTCAACAGAATATCACAAAATCTATTTATATGTTTTAATTATACCTAAATTACTTATGATTTATAATTTATGTTACAAAATTCATCTTAACAATTCTTCAAGTATTTACAGTACACAATTTAACTAAATATACAATCAAAACTTAGCAAATCATTATATTAGTTTGACTACACAAAAAAAATGATCTTCCATAAAAAAAATCAAATTAAAATACTTTATCCTAATTTCGATTGAATGTTGTTACAAAATTGAACTCTTAAACAAAAATAAAATAAAGTAACAAATTAAAAAAACGATATTTACTTCCAAACTCAAGGCCCCGACGAGATTCGAACTCGTGATCTCCTGTTTACTAGACAGGCGCTTTAACCAACTAAGCCACGGCGCCTCGAGTGAGCGTGATGAAATTTAGTAACAGATACAGTATACCGACGATATAGTCAAATTCAGCGTAAACGGTCATAAATATTGATAGATATAAAATAGATTATAAGCAACGCATTGTATCGCCATGTGTGTCAATATAAAGAGTGGAATTAATTATCTAAATAAACAATTATAGTTAGCTATTACTCAAAGGAAGCATTATTTTATTTTTAAAAGAAAATATTTTGCATTCAAACATTTTTTAAAGTCGAATGTCTCATTCGGGAGCTCCTTTGTACCCCCTTTTAAGCTTATTGCGTAGATAGAAGATTGTGAGATTTGACATAGTTTATGGAAAAAGAGTGGCGTAGCTAAAATTAAGCTAAAAGAAAACGAATTACTGTTAAATACGACCACTGTGGACCAGTTAATATTAAAAACTATCTTATAAATATTACACCTTCAATCAAACTAATCTTCTTGGATTCAAGTTTTAAATTGTTTTCTATAAACAATTTGCTATCATCCATATTATGTTACTTTCACGGGCCCCGCTAAACGGCATAATAACCACAAATATTGACATCAACAAAGTTAAATTATTCAAAAATGTTTCTACAGATTTGAACAGACTAGTTAATACCCTTTAGCACCTACGCAGCTTGGAGAACTGTAGACCGTTGGGGTAAAAGTTCTAGAGCGGAGACTGGAAAGACGATCTGATAAAGGTTGCTGGGAGCCGTTGAGTGCAGGCCGTAATCTATTGGGGAGGCCTATGTTCAGTAATGGACGTCTTATGGCTGATAATACCAGCTGTTTAAAATGGTTGAAGTATTAAGTTTATCTAATAACCAGTTTCATAGACCCGTTTTTTTGATCGCTATTCGATCTCGACGCTAGTTTATTTTGTATTTTCTGTGTTTATAAAGGATTATCCTAAATCTAATTTCAAGATTACCTTGTTATTGAAAATTATTCGGGTGTTAAACCGTTTGTGAAAATTTATGATAAGCTTGTTTAGTGATCTACCTTTTCTTTTAGTAACTTGTTACATTCCTAGTTAATTTTGTGATTGTTTTTCCCGCTATTATTTCGAATTTGCCGCTATTAGGTATGGCATCATACTAAGGAGATCATAAGGCGTAAACAGCTAGGATTGGCTGCATTCAGCAAGTTGGAGGACATTTTCAAGAACCCCAAAATGCCACAATACCTAAAAACCAAACTTTTCAACCAATGTCTTGCCCACGATGACGTACGTCGTACGGTACCAAAGCATGGACGCTCACCAATGAAGCTGTGTACAGATTGAGGGTCAGACCTTGGAGGACCATGGAGCTGCCATGCTCGGCATATCTCTATTGGACGTGGGACAACGGTAGTTGTGCCACGAATTTCCATATTGCGGACTCGATCTAATAGAGATTAACCGTAAACTGATATCCTACACACAGGAAAACTTAGCCAGGAGTTAGATCTCGGCCATGTACTCGGAACATACTGCCCTGAAATATGAATTTACACTACCTACCTACCATCTGCCAAGGCCAAGTTATACCTACTTTATTGTATGTGATATATAAAGTAAAGTGTTTGCTTTTGTAAGTAGAAAATTTAGCTTCTAGATAAAAACATAGGTCGGTAAATGGCTTGTATTTTTGTTGCCAACGGTTTAAGTACCTAATCAAATAAAAGTTTTCAATTTATATTATTATTTATTTATATGGAGATCGTAATGCAAGACTAAAGTGGCGTTGGGTAAGGTTACCGAGTGGTGGAGGTGGCACTGTCCTCAGCAGTGGGCAATTAAGCTAACAATGATGATGATAATAATAGGGCAGCTGTCTATTCATTTTGTTACTCAAGTCGTAACAGCTAAACCGATTTCAATTAAATTTGGTTTTTAGGTCGATAGATTTATGACCTAAATTGAACCATAGGCTAGTTTTTAATGAGAAATCACGCATCTGAAGCCGCAAGTGAAAACTAGTAAAAAATAAATAATGCTGGACATTTCTCACAGTGCCAGCGCAGTCTAGCCCAATATAAGAAATAAAGAATAGGTATAGTACAATGGGAACCAGATAATTGATACTTATACAGTTTTATATATTTTTAAATACATAGGTACCCATTAATATACACTGAAACACCGACACCCGGAACAAATTTCTGTAGATCAAGCAAACACTTGCTCTGCAGCGGAAATCGAACCTGCAATATTGATATTGGTATAGCGTTTATTTGCAACATCGAACACACACATACAATACTATTTACAAAAAAACTTATTAACAAACAATTTATACATATACAAAGAAAGCACTAAACAAATAAAATATATAAAAATTAACATAACTCATAAAATATGTGCGTTGCGGTGTGACAAATTGGTCATAAAATCAGCGGATAATATTGCTCGAGGAGCAAATACTGATTCGCAACATCCTGCGTCTCAGCCGGCTATTCGTCCACTACCCCACGGAGGTCGTATATGATGACTAGTTTATGAAGGTGGATTGCCCAGTCCAATTCTTATCTGAGTTCTTCGTAAGTCCACGACCTCGTCTCATATTATAACGGTCATCTCTAGGGATTTTATTCATTTTCTAGGATAAGAATCCGTATTATGTTCGTAATTACCAGCTACGAGATTCATCATAGGGAACAGGAAATTATGTGTAAGATTTTCAAACTTATTAAAGTGAATTGGATGCTTAGGTACTTGTCTCACCGCCGGCGATGAGCGAGAAGCGAGTAGAGCTAGAAACTAGAAACGTGTTGGCGAGCAGCGAGAAACGAGTGTGTAGTTCCTATAGTTGTCTCGCTGGGCTATTAAGCGAGTGAGCGAGTGCGGCGGGTGATACTCATCATCTCACGGCGTGTGTTCTGAGCGCCAACCGAGCATCGCTGAGCGCGTATTGCTGAGCGAATGTTGTGGTCGCTGCTACAAAATAATGAAGAGCGAGTTCTCGCCGGCAGTGTGAACGGCCAGTGATCAACTATTGATATACGTGTCTCTTGTACTGACACGGAATCTATATGTTATGTTCGTTTCTTGAGCGAGAAAACAGTTGATAGCTAATCGCTCACTCGCCTGCGGTGGGACAAGTGCCTTAGAGTATGAGCTATTCAAAGTTTATGTAATTCGCCTTCAATCAATCAAATCAATTATTTGCATCTAATAAGGTTATAACAAAGTTCTTAAAATTATTATAGATGGTTCCAACTTATTTCTACCACAGAGGCATAAAAATAAAATAAATTATTACAAATTACAAAATAAGAACAATAATAAAATAAGTCAAGAACACAAACAAACCAAATAAAATAAATGTCAAATAAAAATAATTAATCAAATTCAGATGCAATATTAATAATAACCCTCAGGGCGCGCGTGTGACGAGCGTTCGGCGCGTGGTGACACCGTGTAGCCCCATTACTCCCTGGGGTCAGCAGAGAGCTCTGAGCTTTGGCTTACCTATAGAGAAACACTTCACTTTATATTGAGAGCACTCAGACGTCTCAGAATTCTGGATCAATATTCCAATGTTGTATCACTTGGTTCTTTTGTTCGTTGCTAGTATTTTGATAGCTGGCTAATCCGATAACAATATTAATAACAATAATTACCCCACAAGGCACGCTTGTGGCGAGCGTTCGATGCGTGGTGACACCGCGGAACCCCATTACTCCCTTGGGTCAGCAGATACCTCTGACCCTTGGCTTGCCAATAGAAAAACACTTCACTTTATATTGAAAAATAGCACTCAGACGTCTCAGAATTCTAGATCAATATTTCAACTGAATGATATTCTAATGTTTTATCATTAGGTTCTGTTGTTTGTTGGTAGTATTTTGTTACCTGTCAAATCCAACCTATTCAATTTCCACGAGTTGAATTGTAAGAACATGAGTTAAAATTAATAAATGCTCTTTTTTATTTTATGTTATTTCAGAGCACCTTGTGTATACTCCCACAGTAGAATTACATTATTATTATTATTTTAGCCCTTTGTGTCTCACTGCTGGGCAAAGGCCTCCCCACATTCTTTCCAGTCACTTCTTTCCAGCGCCAAGATGGTCCAATCTGGTCGGAAGTCATACATTATTTCTATAAATATTTAAACCATACAAAACCAGGGTAAATAAGAAATCCCACCTCCCATTTAATTTAAGGGCAAATTTATTACAGCGGCTGCTATATATTTAGAAACGATTTAATTAAAAGCTCAATTTTGTCGCGTAAATAGATCAAAAATGAAAATTACTTTCCTGTGGAGTAAATCTCGAGATGAGATTTGATGAATAATTCAGTGTATAATCTGGACGGCGCTTTTCAGGTTACGATATATAAAGGTCGATCGCCTACAGTTCTGCTTTGTAGGTACTTGAAGAAATAACAAACCGCACTAATATTATAAATGTGAAAGTTTGGATGTTTGTTTGTTACTCAATCACGTCTTAACGGCTGAACCGAAATCGATGAAATTTGGTATATACGTAGATTATAACCTGGATTACCACATAAGGCTACCTTTTATCCTATAAATCAGTTCCCATGGGATAAAAATGGGGTGTCAAGTCAAGTTACAACAGCGAGTTTAGCTTTATTTCTAGGTTACCTACACATTTAGTCGTACGAAGTCGCGGTCAATATTATTAAAATAAAATGATGTTATTTGCCAATTATGGGAGCCAAAATGTCTACTAGGTAAAATGGGGTATCAAATAACAATTGAGTTAGCAATATCCTAAAGTAATTTTTATTTTATATTTGTGTCGTACATGTTGTTTATGTAACAGTAACAGGAGTTCTTGAACCCCAATATCTCTACAACCCCCCACCCCTACATTTTTAGCTCATTTACTCACACTAGAATTGTGCCACTACCTACATATAGGTATATCAAATTTTACGATGATCGGATCAACGCTTCGAAAGTTATCCTCGGACAAACAAACATACATACACTTACAACGCCGATTTTCCCAAGTTGGTTTGTAGATCTCGCTTTGCTCTAGCAATAATTAACACAAACAAACATACATGCATACGTACACATAAACTTACATACATACATACTTACATACATACAACGCCGATTTGCCCAAGTTGATTTGGAGACCTCGCTTCGCTCGAACAATTAATTCATTTCGACGCACTCTGTATCCCTTCGTGGTTTACATTATCTAACGTATGACCCGCGGCGGATTTCCGATTCGCTAATAAGCATGAAATACAAATGGCATTGCTACAAATTCTACTAATTGACCGCTCCGTGGTTTTAGTTCGGTTACATTTAATTAACTGGTGCGCAATCCGGTTTGGGTATATTTCTATGTATTACATTGTATTAACAAAAAAAAAAAGTTTTCTGTTACTTTTATTTAGAAAACCTTCGTGATTTATTTCAATCATTATTATAAATACGGGATTTATCACGAGCGTCGTCGCACAGCGAGGCGAGAAGTTTTTCGGAGCGGATCGCCCTCGCCTTGATGAAGGTTCACGAATTGAACCAAAATATTGTCGTCGAAAAACCGATATAACGGTACGTGATAAATCCCGAATTTATAATAATTATTCTATTAGTTATCCGAAACACAGGACCCTTCATACCGAAACACAGCAATGCTGCTTGATGGCTGAAATAGGTAGAGTGGCAGGTAGTACTTCGGAAGACGAGCCCTTTCACAATTAACACTACTTCTTAGTTCTTTGACTGTGGGCACTAATCCACTATTAGTCCGCTAAATTTAATGTATAAATTTTGAATTAATTGGATGATCATGGCTGTACCTAGATTATTTAATTACCAACTACCTTCGTAAATATCGCAAATAAATGAATATCGTAAATATCGCAATCTTTAGATAAGCATAGACGCTGTAATTTATACCCTTTCAAGAAGTGTACGAGTTAAGTTTTGTTTATGATTGCCGTAAACTTTTTAACAAGACTTGTAAACAATGGTTTTGTAACAAGTCAACTTTGGAACTATTATGTCACGAAAGCTAGCAAAATTGATTACATAAATACAGAGTCATCATCATCATTTCATTCCGTCTACATCCTCATCAATAGCCTACATTAGTACACTGTTAGAGACTTTACCTTTTTAAGCTTCTAATTCTAGTGTGGAGGGAATAATATCTGCACTGACGTTCCGCATTGGGGTGTATTGTGCATTACCTCCATTCTAACCTGAACCCAGCCATCCCAACTCCTTAAAGTAGCTGAGTAGGACTTTGGGTTGGTGGCAGCAGTTTTCCAGAGTCCCCGAGGTTGTTGCGGATGTCGAAGATAACTCTATGAGTTCATGCTGCCCCGTCTTCAGTCTGGCTTCGTGTGTTGCCGTACAACATGTGTTTCACTGTCCCATCCCCAACACAGCCGTCCCATGGCCCCAGTCTTGAGGAGATCGTGATTTAGTTCGCAGTGTCCTGTGATCTCTACCATCATCCGCAAGTCCCGCGCGCTTATTGCGCGCACGGAAGAGTGTGAGATTTGGCGTTGTTAAAGTTTATACAGGCTGTTTGGTAATATACTGACGATATTCAAGTGACGGTTTCTCAAAACATAAAAAAAGACTTCTCGAAAAAAAACTAATAGTTATACAATTTTAAAGAAAATCCACTAAGGTTTGGCGATTAATTCGATATAAAACTTATTGCCTGCACTTGCAATCGACATCCAAAAATAAAGGCCGTAATCCACAAAAGCGTAGATTTGCTACTAGTACCTACCTACTATCGTAGATCTAGGCAGGCATGTGTTTTTGATATATTTTTCGGAAATGACTGCGGGTTTTGGGTTAGAAAGGGACAACAAGAGATATCTCGAGACGTCACCAATACAGTATCTGTGGTAAGATGGCAAGCATTATGCAATAGCACAACATAAGTTTAATAAAGTGTTTGTTTTTACATACCAAAATAAATTTCACATTTCAAAAATTTATTTATTGTGCTCATCAAAATAACCCCTTTCATTTTTGTTTGTGTGTATCAAACACCCTTTATAGAGAAAAAAAATATGAATTACATTCTAATTTCGTCCACTGTGCATTAGGTTTAAATACAAGGAGAAACAACGCTGCCCCAAACATACAATTTTTTTTTAAATAGCAACTAATGTCTGCATGTGCGTATTGATAATTCACTTGTGATTAACGCTGTGTTTGGTCATTTCAAACTTATTTACTTCTACAAGTTTTTATAGCGTTCTCTTTTCTACTCATTTGCATCGTCTATAACCCTTTTTTGTTTGTTCTTGTTCATAATTTTTTTTTCGTTTTGGTCGCTTTATCAACTATTTGATAAAGGCTATCGGCCATAAACCTTCGAATTAATCGATGTGTATTATTGATTCAGGTAGGTACTTTATTTTTATTTACTTTTGTGTTCTGCAAATTATGTTCGTCACAAATAAATATTTTTTTCTTTCTTTAATTACCTATTTAACGTCTAAACATAATTACTTTGAACCTAATTAAAATGATACTCCACACTTCAGAAATAAAGCGAAGGTGAAACGTCTTATACCCATTTATAACCGTTTAATTGCAATTATAAATAACCCGTATAAGTGTGACTTGTGAGCACTTAGCTCCAAATTAGTAAAATTGTCACACATGCTTTCCCCTCACTTCACATTAAAATTTTCATAAGATATCGTTAGTACACGTTACCTTACTTTGTAATTTCTTCATTATGAATTGAAATAAATGATCAAAACGTTTACAACATACTTACGTAATAATGGTTTGAAACGGAAAATACAGAATGTTTCTTCCATGCTTGCTCGTAGAGGAAAACGTTTCAAAGTGATCGTTGTGATTTCAATGAATATTATTCTTTTATATATTATGATAACGGAGCTTATTACTCTTAAGTAAGATTAGTAGAATTTCTTGTGAAAGGACTCGTCCTGGGATACCTATTTCTGCCGCCAAGCCGCATTGCTGTGTTTCGATTTGAAGGGTACGGTGCTGGTGAAACTACAGGCACATGAGGCTTTACATCTGTGTGCCTCAAAATGATGGTCGCAGGGCTGTGCATCGTCGGCATGTTTCTAAGATGCGTGGCCTACTAGGCAAAACTTTGTTATAGCGATAGTTACCACTTCACATCAGATAGGCTTGTGACATCTCCAGGTGATGTCCAAAAAAATGGCTGAAACAATATTTTGTAACAGTTTTTTCTAGCACTTCTTGAAATGTTATTTTTCCTTAAACTCAGTTTACAGCTTTCGCAAATAGAGCACGAAGCAAACAACTACAGTTTATCTGTTTTATGTGTCCCAGGTTGACAGCGGTTATCGTAAAACTGTTCCATTCCCAAAAGTGCCGTAAAGTCATCGCGGACCGAACTCGTACGTGCTTTGGATTTTAAGATATATTAATACTAAAGCACGTCACACGCAATGAAGATAAATAAATAAATAAATAAATAAATAAATAAATATTGCTGGACATTTCACACAGCGCTATCTAGCCCCAAACTAAGCAGAGCTTGTACTATGGGAACCAGATAACTGATAGAATACTTATATACTTTTTTTTGTAAATACATACTTATAATGTAAAGAAAAACAACCAAACCCGGAACAAATATCTGTAGATCATGCAAACATTTGTTCCGCGGCGGGAATCGAACCCACTACCTCCTGCGCCTCAGCCGGCTGTTCGCCCACTGCGCCACGGAGGTCGTCAAAGATGTTAAAATATTTTATGTTAAGCTAAAATATCGCTCGCTATGCAATGGACCATCACTCACACACGGTAGGTAATATATTTTCATCTCATTTGATTTGGCGACCGACATTTTATTTTATTATAATAGTACATTATGATATAGGTAAGTACGGTAAGTTGAAAATTACAGCCGAGGCAATATTGCTAGCCCGAGCCGTAGGCGAGGGCTACAAGAAAGCAGAGGCTGTAATTATCAAAGCGCACGTATGTCATACGACGTTTTATAACATATCTGCGAGGAAATAAATAAAACTCGGTCTTTCTCGGAAAGAGAAAGCGCGCGGAATAATTTATACTTGTTCACAAATTAGCGATGCGCGCGCATCAGCGCTTTTTTTTAATGCAAAGGCACAAAAACAGCCAGTAATACTAATAAAGTAAATTAATATTTTTTTGTTTTTGTTACAGATAAATGGTTGTAATTTATTGTCAAAATTATTTAAATAAAAAGAATTAAATATTTATTTTTTATATTTTATCTCCCAAAGTTAATTTTATTTATAAAATGTTGCCCACTTTTCTGACATTAAAACTCTTTGCTAAGATTTAAAAAAGTACCGTTCGTTTTAGACGAGCATCTTGATAAACCGTAAGTTTAACCTTATTAAAAAGAAACTCGTGCGTTTTACATTACAATAACGCACAAGTACGTAATGACATACATTACGATATTAAAATTGGTGAAATAAGAGACCCTTTACGAGCAAATGTGTTATAAAAAGATCATTATTTAATCATCTTCATCGTTTGTGACGTGCTTAAGAGGTACACATTTTTAAGAAAGGTGTACCTATAAGGTATATAAAGGTATATTAACTGGTCTTTGTACTGAATAAGAGATCCAAGGATCAATATGGGGGTATCATGGGATTATAGTCGTGAGCTATAATACATTAATATATATTATTCTTACCTTTTTAAAGTGAATACATCTTTAGGCGCGTTGGGCATTACCGTTACCGACATCTCTGTATATCTCTCTCTCTTCGAGTCATTATCCTCAATGCTGAGGGTCGTAACCTCCTCCATGGGTGATTTTTTCTCTGACTATGTTTCGCCATCGGTTTCTGTTGGCGGCGACATGTATGGCATCACGAAGCCCAGAGTCGAGAGTTGTGCGGATCTGGTCAGACCAACGTATCGGGCTACGACCCCGTGGTCTTTTCCCCTTAACTTTGCCAGTGATGATCATTTTCTCCAAGTTGTTAGTATGTTTCCTCGCTATGTGACCAAAGTACTCAAGGACTCGTTGGAGGCAGACTGTTGATAGCCTTGTAGTTATCTTGAGATCCTTGAGTATTGAAAGGTTAGTTCTTCGGGCCGTCCAGGGAATCAGCAGCATTCGTCTCCAGCACCACATCTCAAAAGCGTCTACACGTACGCGATCCTTCGCTTTGAGAGTCCACGTTTCTGCACCGTATAGGAATATGGAGAAGACTAGGCTTCGGATGAGTCTTATCTTAGTCCTGTTGGATATTTTCCTGTCTTTCCATAATCCTCCAAGCTGGCTCATCGCGGTTTTAGCTATCCCTATCCTTCTACGCACTTCAGGTTCACAGGAGCCGTTGTTAGAGATGCTGGAGCCCAGGTATATGAAGTTGTCTACAGTTTCTAGATTTAGTGCCCCAGTGAGCTCCAGTTTTTTAGTACGGTCTATCACCATAACCTTCGTTTTAGCTCTATTTATGGAGAGTCCCAGCTCTTTACTAATTCTTTCCATTTTGGTGAGAAGGTTCAGCATTTCGGCTTCTGAGGCAGCAAGCAGGGTTGTGTCATCGGCATAACGTAGATTAGTGACTTTGACGCCGCCGATGCTCACGCCGTCCCTCCATTCGTTGCAGGTGTGTCTAATGATGAACTCCCCATATGCATTAAACAGAATTGGTGATAGAATGCAGCCCTGTCTGACGCCTTTCTGGAACGGGAAGGGTTTGGATGTTGCCGAGTCAATCTTTGCAACGCCCTGACTATTCTGGTACAGGGTCTCGAGAAGTGCAATAAGATGGTCAGGTACTCCCAATTCTGTTAACACTCTCCAGAGTTGCGTCCAGTTGACACAGTCGAAAGCTTTGCTATAGTCAACGAAGCACATGATGAGGGGTGTGTCGAATTCGTATGCATTTTCACAGAGCTGTCTCACATTGAGTATATGCTCCCGAGTCCCCCTCCCTTTCACAAAACCTGCTTGTTCCTCCGGAATCTGCCAGTCCAAGAAGTGACGAAGACGGTTATTTATTATGTTTAAAAGGATTTTACTGGCGTGTGATATCAATGAGAGGGTTCGGTAGTTGTCACATTTTTTCGTCGAACCTTTTTTGTGCAGGGGAAGTATGACAGATTCAGTCCAATCTTCGGTCCATTCACCAGTGCGCTAGATGTTATCACAGATCATGTGCAATATACCCATTCCCTTCTCACCCAATTCTCGGAGGATCTCTGTCGTTATGAGGTTAGAGCCTGGCACTTTCTTGGGTTTGAGTGCCTTTAGCGCGGCTGTCACTTCAGATCGGAGGATGCTGGGTTCGAGTTCCATATTGCTCCAGTCCCTCTGAGAGGTGTTCGTGGTGGTGCAATCGGGGTTCTTGTACAGTGGTTCACAATAGTCTCTCCAGCGGTCAGCTATTTTATCCAGCTCATGTAGGACTCGACCATCTTCGTCTTCTATGGTCCAAGTTTTAGGCTTAAACTGCTTTGAGAGCAGTCGGACTTTTTTGAACAAGTCGGCGGTCTGTATTTTTCAAGAATGTGTTTCAATTTCTTCGCAAATGCCTTGAATGTACTTGTTTTATCAGATCTGCATTGTGCATCTATGGTTTTGCAGAGCCTCCTATAATCACTTGAGTTTTTAAGACCTTGGATCTTGAGGTCTTTTCGCCGTTGTATGAGATCCCACGTTGAGATCCCTCTGTATATAAGTATCTCGTAATTGTTCAAGTTGTCACTTCTGTCGGCACTGCCGGAGTGCCAATTTTTTAATTTATTTACTACATGTAAGTACATTATTACCTTAATTATACCCTAAAACCCGTGCAAGGTGTGTCTGGGTAATCACATTCGTCGACATCCGTGGCGTCAAAAACCAGGTTTTTGGGCTCAAACCCCAACTACCTGAGGGAGATTTTTATAAAACACTTACATACAGTACTACGATTTAAGTTAGGCGCCTCGGCAAATTGCATATCATCGGAAACACGGAATACGAAATTAAACTAAAAACACTTAAATACAGTAGGGGAGGGGTGGTATGAAAGGGACATTTTTGGTTTTGAGGCTCTAGTAAGGAATTGAAAAAATATTTGGAAAAGGTTGGAGTCGAATAAGAAGCGTGTATTATTTAACTATTGAAATGAAATGCAATAATTGTATTTAATCAATACCTAGTTGTTTATTTTAGCACCTTTAAAAATGTGTATTTTGTCCCTTTCATAAATCGACTGTATTGAAAGGGACGCAGTGATTTATGAAAGGGACAGTACCTAATTTCAAGGGAAAATGAATTCAATAACTACATAGGTATGTTAAAAATCAAATTTAAAAGTTTTTATCTTACATATTAATATAATTAAGTACTTTTTTATAATTTAAACAGAAAATAACAATATTATTAGACAACTCCAACATTGATAGCAGTGACCGAGGCCGACCGATTATATAAGCCGCTGCGCAGACCGCGCACGTTCAGACTTGTTGAGACTTGTTCAAGACTTTGTGCTGTGCGGACGGATTTTTGTCGTGTTTTCGTGTATACGTAATAACGGTTTTGTTTAAATTAAAATCAAACCCATGTTAATTTGTTCGTAATATTTGTCAAAATAAATCAGTTAATGTTATAGAAAGTTTATTGTTAAAAATAGTTTTATCTTTTACTTCTAAAATCAGAAGTGGGATAAAGGATCTTCACTCCACACTAAAGCCAAAATTTTTCAGTTATTTATGTAAAATCCATCGTATTTTTCCTTATTGTTTTGACATCGTCCGCAAAGCACGTGTTGAGATAACCTTTTTTTCTTTTTTTTGTGTAATTTTCTGTGCTTGTTTGTTGTGTTCGTGTGTTACTGTTTTCTGTTTTACCTTCGTAAAATGGATAGATTGTCTAGATCGCAAACACGTGAGCACCGCTCACGAAGCCCACGGAGATGGCGTTCTCGCAGCAGGCACTCACGAGGTCGACGTTCGCGCAGTTCGTCGCGAGGGCATACTCCGCGGCGCAATTCACGGCATTCTAGTAATAGCAGTGGTGGTCGTGATACAGGGCTCCGCGCTTACGGCGATCGCACTCCATCTCGAGGCTATACACCGCGAAATAAAACACGGTATCGTAGTCGTAGTTTTAGTCGCAGTGCAAGTAGGCGTGACCGCAGCCGCAGTCACAAACGTTACCACCGCAGCCGTGAACGCCACGGTCACCGCAGTCAACGGAGCCGCAGCCGACGACGTGATCGTCGCAGTCGTGAGTCCTGGCACACTATTATGTCTCGTATACAAGCTTTAGAGACCCGAGCGCAGCCGATAGACTCAGCTGGCACCACTTTTGGTAACGGCACGGAGCAAATTGTCGATGCCATCCAGTCGTTGAAATCAGTAAGTACCCGAAGTTATTACGTTTCTAATTTCGATCCAAACATTCACGATGTAGATACATGGTTCGATGAGGTGAATAGGGCTAAGCTCAGTAACCGGTGGGACGATCGTGAATGTTTGTCTCGTGTCGGAACTTGTTTGAAAGGTGACGCAAAATCATGGTTAGACGAGTGGGTCACTAACGACCGATCGTGGACAAATTTTAAAAATGATTTTAAATCCTTGTGTGTCAAAAAAAATAGACAAAGCCAACATTCTGTTTGAGGTGATGTCAAACGATTCAAACAAATTCCGCACCTATGCTGATTACGCTCGCAAGTCCTTATTACGCCTGCGCATTGTCAACGGTCTCAGCGACGAGCTTATTACGGCTATTGTGTTGCGTGGTATCAAGGACCCACATGTTAAAGCTACTGCTACAAATGCCGATCTCACACCAAACGATTTGGTTAATTATCTGTCTACATTTGTAAAGCCTGACAAAGAACCAGTCGCAGATGCTCGTATGGCGCGCCGCCCAGACAGCAGTAAGCCTCAAGGTAACAAACGACCGTTCAAGTCATTTAACCCGAAATGCTTTTTATGTGGTGAGACGGGGCACAAATTATTAAACTGTCCTAAAGCCTCAAAACCTAGCGACACGAATAATTCAAGCCAGACTAAGTCGACTGTTAATCTGAAATCCGACACTTTATGCGCATACTGTAAGAAGCCTGGTCACCAGATAAGTAGATGCTTTTCAAAACAACGTTCAGAGCAACGCAATAAAAGTAACGTAAACTTTTGTTCTACACCCGTCCAAAAGCGAAAAGATGTAGTAGTAGGTGTGATTCAAGGTATCCCCGTAGATATTTTGATAGATAGCGGCGCAATAGACATTTCGCTCATCTCCTCATCTGTGGTGAATTACTTTTCTTGCCAACAAAAGCCAATAAAACGATCTATTAAAGGAGTAGGCGAATCAATCACTACTGCAAACTCTAACGTCACTCTCATTGTTGAGTTGCAAGGCATATCAGTGGAGGTAGATTTGTTAGTGGTACCAAGTGAATGTATGAACGCTCCCGTTATAATTGGTACAGATGTATTGAATCGAGATGGTGTAACGTATATTCGGACGAAAGACTCTCAGCGTATTATACGCGACCCCAAACCTTTAGCAGTGTCAGCCGTGGAGTCAACTGAGCAGCGCTCTATTAAGACGTCGGCGGTCGGAGATGATCTGAAGGAGCTAACATCAATCTTGGATGAGTATGCTGACTTCATGATCTCAGGTACGGCCACATCTACTGTCACTACAGGTTCCATGCATATTAAGGTGAACAATGACACACCTATACACTACCGTCCTTACAAAATGTCGCATGATGAAAAGCTGAAGGTACGTGATATTGTCCAAGATCTTCTTTCCAAAGGTATTATACGCGAGTCGGAGTCACCTTATTCGAGTCCTGTTTTATTGGTTAAGAAAAAGGACGGCTCCGACCGCATGTGCGTTGACTTCCGCGCCTTGAATCGAGTGACTGTAAAGGACCGATATCCGTTACCGCTGATTGATGACCACATTGATCGGCTGGGAAAAAGTAAGTACTTTTCAACGTTGGATATGGCAACCGGGTTTCACCAGATCCGTCTAGATGAAGCCTCGATTCCCTTAACTGGATTTGTGACTCCTGAATCTCACCTGGAGTACGTGAAAATGCCTTACGGCCTTGCCAACGCCCCAATCGTATACCAGCGCATTATTAGTAAGACCTTACATGACCTCATTACTGAGGGAAAGGTTTTGGTGTATATAGACGATTGCTTAATACTTACTTCCTCAATCAATGAAGGTTTAAAGACCTTACGAGAAGTACTTTCAACCCTTACCAAAGCAGGCTTCTCAATAAATCTAAAGAAGTGTTCGTTCTTGTGCACCGAAATCGAGTACCTAGGTCGCGTGATATCAAACGGTGAAGTGCGACCATCCCCAGGTAAGATCCAAGCCCTTGCTGATTCTGTTATACCACAGAATGTTAAGCAGGTAAGACAGTTCTTAGGACTAGCGGGGTATTTTCGGAAATACATAGCCCAATATTCAACTAAGACAGCTTGCATCGCGCGTTTAACTTGTAAAGATGTTGAATTTAGTTGGGGCACTGAGCAGGAGCAGGTACGGCAAGAAATAATTAAAATCTTGACCAGCGCTCCTGTGCTTGTCATATTTGATCCTGCTCTGCCTACGGAAGTCCATACAGATGCAAGTAGTCTCGGTTACGGTGCAGTTCTTCACCAAGTTCATAAGGATGGTAACCGTCGTGTTGTGGCTTATTACAGCCAAGTCACGAAAGGCGCTGAACCAAAATACCACTCTTATGAACTCGAAACTCTAGCGGTGGTACAGGCTCTGAAACATTTCAGGCATTATCTGATAGGTATGCAATTTACTATAGTCACTGATTGTAACGCCTTAAAGGCGACACAAAATAAGCGAGATCTGTTACCGCGCGTGGCAAGATGGTGGATCTTTCTACAAGATTATAACTTTCAAATATCTTATAGGAAGGGCACCATGATGCAACACGCAGATTATTTAAGTCGGAACCCCTGTATTAATGTCAACAACATTGATCGGCCTCGTAATTGGGCACAAATTGCTCAGGCTGGTGACGAGGAGACTCAAACTATGATCCAGTCATTGGAACAAGGTCAATTAGACCCGACCCGGTATGTCAAGCAAAATGACATTCTTTATTACCGGTACAAGCAGACAGGCGAAGAGTCAAGACTTCTTTGTTACATACCAAAGGGTCATCGTTTGAGCCTCCTCCGAATTTTTCATGATGAGCATAGTCATATAAGTTCGGATAAGGTAACGGATTTAATATTAAGACACTTTTGGTTCCCAGGCCTTAGGGCCTTTATTGTCAAGTACATAGCTCACTGTTTGACATGCATAGCCCACAAGCGTGTACCACGAGCGCCCTTGCAACCTATCACGTCCTGGGATAAACCTGATATTCCATTTGATACCTTACATGTTGATGTTTTGGGACCTCTTCCCGTGTCAAAGGGCTACAAGTTTGTGATGCTTGTGGTCGATGCATTCACAAAATATTGTTTGTTGATACCCGTTCATCGTCAAGATATTGATGAACTTAAACGTGTTTTCAAGTATGTGATTTCGTTGTTTGGTACCCCTAGGTTAGTTGTATCGGATAGGGGACGTATGTTCGAGTCGGCAAGTTTTACATCTTGGATGCAAGTTTTGGGTGTGCAGTTGCATCACATTACTCCAGAGATGCATCGCGCCAATGGCCAGGTAGAACGTTATGTTCGCACGGTTCTCAATATGTTACGAATCGTTGCCAACCACCAAAAGAATGAATGGGCTGATGAACTATGGCAGCTGCAACTTATATTAAACCTGACGAAGCAGAAAACTACCCAGACCTCTGCTCTATGTTTACTGGTCGGTCATGAAAGCGCCACACCGGCAATACGAGCCCTTGTAAGAGATGTTGCTATACATCCAGTAGCGTCTAATCGAGAGTCCAGACGGGAAATGCTTAGACAAAGGACGGCCGAACGATTAACGAGGAATCAAGAACAGCAAGATGCCGTTATTAACAAGAATAGGCGCTCTCCTCGTGTGTTTCGGGAGAATGACACAGTGTTTGTCATCAAATACGCTCAGTCCCAAGGAAAACTAGACCCTGGCATGCGCGGGCCTTACCGAGTTGTCAAGGCAATGCGCAATGGTCGATATGAACTCAAGTTGCTTGCTGGGGCATATGGCAAGACGACATATGCGGCAGCACAGTTCATGGTGCCTTGGAGGGGTGAGTGGACCCCTGAAACGTGTGCTGCCTTCTTTGAAGGTAAGCCTGAAGTCTACGCGGTACGCAAACTTTAAAGCGCCTCTGCCGGTAGCCACCGTATGGTATGCGCATACCTGGAGACGGTGCGAAAGCTTTTCGGTATGCAAACTTTAAAGAGCCTATGCCGAAGAGTCGTTGAGTGGTATGCAAACTTGGGGCCTCTGCCGTGTAAGTGCTCAGCGTTCATTATTATTATTTGTTGTACGTACATAACATGTTGAGTCGACCGTTTTATAGTGTAATTGGGAGGCATTGGTTTGTGATTCATAAGAACCATAAATCAATGCATGCTTAATTACTTTGTTTTGGTATAGAGGTGTTGGTAACTTTGTTTATTTTTATTTAACAAGGACTAACTTAACCACTTTATGCTCAAGCTAGAAAAGGACAAATTATCTGCTCAAGTAGCTGTCTTAAATACAACTATTACCGATCACTCCTTAATATTTTTAAATGTATCCGGCCAAAACTCTAGCAACCAGAGTGTTAAAATAAAAACAGTAACTGATTTTAACAAAGCGCTTATCACCTTGGCAGAAAAAAATTTATCAGATTTACTCTTTTGTAATGACGCAAATATGGTACTGGAGTTGTTAATTAATAAAATAGTAGAGTCCCTTCTAGAAAACACTAGCACTGTTCATCTTTCTAAGAGTAAACGAACGATTAAACCATGGATTACATCAGGTATATTGCGATGCATTAGAAATAGAAATAAATTACAAAAAAAAGTTCGATTAGACCCACATAACGAAATTCTCAAAATCAGTTTCAAGAGATATCGGAACTTTTGTAATAATTTACTAAAAAAACTTAAACGTAATTATGAAAGAAAACAGTTGGAAAAATGTACTAATAATTCAAGAAGCCTTTGGAAAAATATTAAATCAATAACCTATTCAAATCAACGTAAATCAGATAATACAAAATTATTAAGCAGTAAATCTACACCAAATGAATCAGTCAACCATATAAATGATTTTTTTGCTAATATAGGTAAGAAGCTAGCAGAGGAAATAATGGCCAGGCCTGACTCACAACATCTGACAGTTGAACCCCAAAACGCTCAAGAAAACTCATTTGTGCTTTTTGACACTGACCCAGAGGAGGTACATAATGTCCTTATGAGCCTAAAAACAGATAGTGCCCCAGGCTGGGACAATATACCTACTGGATTTCTGAAGTTAGCAAAGAATGTTGTAGTGCCTATTATAACACACTTGGCCAATCTCTGTTTCAACAATGGTATTTTTCCGCTTCAATTAAAAAAATCTATAATTACCCCAGTATATAAGAATGGTGACAAGGATGATGTTAATAACTATAGACCGATATCTGTCCTACCAGCATTATCAAAAATTTTGGAAAAACTGATAAACAAACGACTATTAAGTTACTTAAATAAATATAACCTGCTGGCGGAATCGCAATACGGTTTTAGAAATGGTAGGTCTACAGAAGACGCAGTAAATGTTTTAAGTTCATATATCACTGAGCAAGTAGACCGTGGAAGAAAATGTTTAGCTGTGTATATAGACCTCAAAAAAGCCTTTGACACCGTCCATGTCCCCATCCTTATAAATAAACTAGAAAATATTGGAGTTAGAGGCGTACCCTTAGCCCTGTTTAAGGATTACCTAAGTGACCGGAAACAGAGTGTAAAGATTGGCCAATACGTAAGTAGTGATTCAAATATAACCTATGGTGTTCCTCAAGGAAGTGTATTAGGCCCGACCTTGTTCTTAATATATATAAATAATTTATGTAAATTAAAACTAAATGAAGCACGTATTATCTCGTACGCGGATGATACCGCTGTTGTTTTTTCTAGCACTTCGTGGTGCAAGGTGCGTACCGAAGCAGAGTCGGGACTGGCTAGAATTGCTCAATGGCTCAAGGCAAATTTGCTTACCCTCAATGCAGAAAAAACTAATTATATGTGTTACTCTATTTATAATCGTACCCAACCAGGAAGTGACTTTAATTTAAAACTACATAGTTCCGAAAATATGCACGACCAAGATTGTAACTGCCCCATTCTCTGCAAAGTTTACTCAACACGGTATTTGGGAGTCATGATTGATCAGAGATGTTCATGGTACTCGCAAATTGAAGCCCTAAGCACTAGAATGAGAAAACTCATATGGATATTTAAAATTCTGAGACATGTAGCTCCTAAGACTTTATTAAATAGGATATATGTGGCCTTAGCTCAGTCTATTCTAGGATACTGTATTTCCATTTGGGGAGGAGCCGCTAAAACGAAACTGATAGATCTAGAGAGAGCACAAAGGGCACTGATTAAAGTGATGTATTTCAAACCATATAGATTTTCTACGGAGCTACTGTATTCGACAAGCCAGCTATTGAGTGTACGTAAATTATATGTTGTTCAGATCGTCTTAAAAAAACATCGAACCTTAATTGTTAATGACAACAATTTAAGAAAAAGAAGAAGTGATAAGGTTGTTAAGGTTCACGCCACTAAAACAGCTTTCGCTAGCAACCAATACGATAAAAAATCATCACACCTATACAATCTATTAAATAAAACTTTGAATATTTACACAAAACATCATTATGACTGCAAGAAAATGCTCACTAGTTGGTTACTCGCAAAAAGTTATGATGAGACTGAAGCACTTATGCAAATTGTATCCTGATACTAGATTTATATTATATTTTAATAGTACACATAATAATAATGTATAAGTAATGTATTATTTATTATTTTATTTATTTTAAGTATTTATGTCTAGCTTTACACCAAAATACGCATACACACACTTCACACTCATTTGAATATACTCATGAAGTATACTCACCCTGACACACACACACCCCCTATTACTTACACACAAATAAATTAAAAAACACACACACACACACGCACACAAACACACACACACACACGCACACAAACACACACACACTAACACACCCGAAAACATACATACACACACACATACGTACACATCCTACCCATGTACACCCACCGTATGTGCTCGCTACTGTTGGATGACCTATTATCCTATTATATGTAAACATTTGCTACCTGTAAAAAAAAAAAAAAAAAAAAAAATTGTATGGCTATTGAAGAGCGGGGTCTTCTGGCACAAGTATATATACTTAAAAGAAGATCCCAACAACCTTGTTATAGTTCTATATTTTTACAGAAATAAAAACATTTTGATTTGATTTTGATTTGATTTGAACTAAACCTGGTATAACTTACCGAGGTTTGAGTTTGTAATCATGCTTATTTCATTGCAGATACAGCTGATGATTCTGATTGTCCAGATGACATTGATCAACAAGGACTTTTGCCTGGACTTGAAGTGGATCAACCGGGGCCTTCTTTAAGAGATGTTGGGATCGGAGAACCTGGGCCGTCAAACAGACCGCTCCCGATACTGGACCTTGACTTTTCCGAAGAACCTGACGAGGACGTCAGGATATCAGGAGAGGCCGTATTAGACAACTCCAACATTGATAGCAGTGACCGAGGCCGACCGATTATATAAGCCGCTGCGCAGACCGCGCACGTTCAGACTTGTTGAGACTTGTTCAAGACTTTGTGCTGTGCGGACGGATTTTTGTCGTGTTTTCGTGTATACGTAATAACGGTTTTGTTTAAATTAAAATCAAACCCATGTTAATTTGTTCGTAATATTTGTCAAAATAAATCAGTTAATGTTATAGAAAGTTTATTGTTAAAAATAGTTTTATCTTTTACTTCTAAAAATATTATAATTTTTTTCTCAGATACCTTTAATGAACTTAAAAATTATTAGGTACAGCTTTTCATATGATACTTAAAATCAACAGATTCCTTTTATTTAACAAGAAATGAAACACTTATATAAAATTAAAGAAAAACACAACAATTTTATAGATCTTCTCTTAGACTTAAAAAACTTGAAAAATAATTATTGCTTTTTTGATAGAATTTTAGTCAACAGCCTCCTTAAAGTTTGACTTACAGTCTTATAAAAGTAATCAACTTAGATAAGTCCCAATAATTGTGGTTTTTAGTGACATAGAGAGCAAAAAAAAATAAAACTACCTTTAACGCCACAGGTTTCGTGTGCCCAATTTGTACAAATTTTACATTGAAACCAATCTTCAGTGCTTTCTGCATATTTTTTCTTACAAAAATTACATTGGTCATTATCTCCTGTTTTACCTTTTGTAATGCTGTGATTTCTTAATCTTGGAGTGACTTCTTCGTTTTCAGAAATATCATATAACGAGTCAGAATCTGTATCTACATTTGACAACGTATCGTTGCTGCTGCTACTGCTTGCGATTTTTCGTGCAGCCTTTTTCTTCTTCCGAGTGGCTTGAACATTTTTCTTATTTTCTGTTTTCTTTTTAGTCTTCCCGTTACTTTTGTTTTTGTTTGATTCTTGATCTATTAAATTGGTTTTGAAATTTGTTTCACATGTTTTAAGTTTCGTTTCTCAGTCTTGGGTGTTTTCTTTTTTAAAATATCCATCATATTTTCTAAAAGCAATCTATTTTTTTCAGGCGTTCCTGTTATAATCGTGGTTTTACCTTTACGCCGCTTCCCAGTAGATTTTCGAGGTGGAGCTTTAGGAAATGGTCGAACGAGTTCCGGAGTTATTGGAGGGCAAGCAGCTTTTGACTCATTTAAAGTAGAGGGTCCAAGACGTGACTCATTTAAAGTTCCAGATTGTGGCTCATTCGCAGTAGAGTATCCAGGTCGTGTCTGATTTGTGGTAAATGTTCCAGGTGGTGGCTCATTCGAAGTAGAGGGACCAGATTGGAACTCATTTGAGGTAGATAATTCACATTGTGCCTCATTCAAAGTAGAGGACCCAGCTTGTGGCTGACTTAAAATGGAAGGTGAAACGGTTCGTGCATTGTGAAACATTTCGGGCAGTTCCTCTTCATTTGAGGAAGATTCGTCAGAGTTTTTAGCAGAACCAGTGGGGGTCTTAAAAGACTGTGGTCGGTCTGTCACGAAAGCAGGTAAAAAATCTTCATCGTTGAAAATATTTTTATTAATTGGCCATATCCCGGTGTTCTTGAAACCAGACGTTATATTATTCATATTAAAAGCAGCATAGAAAGCATCTTTGGCAAAATGAGCCACATTATAGATTGTGACAGTTTTGCCAGGGTTCGAAGTCATCCAGTCATTCATGCTAGCTCTATACCGAGCTTTGAAGGGTCCAAATACGGTCACATCGAGGGGTTGCAGACGGTGACTGCAGTGAGGTGGAAAAGTTAGTATCATTATGTTTTTTGCTCGGGCATACAGCACTACGTTAATAGTTATGTGAGTCTTATGGTTGTCAAGGACTATTAAAGCCGGTGATTCAGCACTAGGCTTAACAATGTGAACAAAATGTTTTAAAGCTTTTAAAAAGCAATCTTCGGTTATCCAACCAGATGCATTTGCGAGGCCTAAAGCACCCATAGGACCATTTTCAAGCATATGTTCCTTAAAATGAACACGCGGTAATATAAAAACAGGAGGAATACTTCCGCCAGAAGCATTTGTGAAACCCAGCATAGTTACAAGCGAACCACGTTCTGTTGAGCTGATTTGACCAACTCTCTTAACACCTGCTTGGGCAACTATCTTGGGTGCATTAGTGACTGTTGTGCACCCAGTTTCATCTAAGTTCCATATCATATTTGGAGGAAAATTATGCTTTCGGTAACATTTCTCTAAGTTATCGAAAAAGTTTTGAACATTGTGTCTATTAAAGCTCGTAGTTCTTGCTAGTGAAGTATTCTCAGGTTTTCTTACGCTCAGCGAATGATGCCTTTTTAAAAAACCCTTTAGCCAATCTAGACTAGCTGTATTATTTTTTTCCCAAGATGGTATAGTTAGATTTAAACGAACAGCATACTGATATGCTAGTTCTCTGACTTGTTTAGTTGTCAAGCCATAGCACATTTTTGCGGAGGTCTTCAAGTAATCTGCCAGCGAACATTCTTGGTCTACCGTGAAAACTCTTTTATTGCCAATGTTTGGTTCATAAACAAATGTAGTACATTCAGAAGTTTTAGCTTTGGTGACCAATCTGTGCAAATGTGATTTGCTTACATTAAATAACATCGCAACCGATCTCACAGAAATATCTTTCCGTAATACTTCATTTACTGCGTCTTCTATTTTTTGTTTATCGACACGCGTTCTCTTTTTAGGCGGCATTTATAATCTGAAAAGTGATAAATTTATCAGATACCTAGTGAAAAAAGCAGTCTTGAAGGGGACAGTTACGAAAGGGACGTCCCTTTCATAACCGTTTGTTGTGTCCCTTTCATAAATATCATACAAAAGTTGAAAACATAACCACAAAATATACAATTTCAAGTTAAAGTTCACTGACCTTATGTTTTCGTATCTGTGAATGTCCAGCTATCTTAAAAAGTGATACACACGTAAATAATTAACTCGCAGCACTCGATAAAACGTTTCACAATTATAACAGCAAAAATACTATTCAATCACGACAACAACACTCGCACGATTCCGCCATGTTTGAAATGACAGGAGTATGAAGTTAGCTGTGAACGAGCTTACATCGAGGTTGCCATACGACAAAAATAGTGTTGTCCCGAAATTATTTATATTTTACCAGGTATTTGAGTTGTCCCTTTCAATACGTGTCCCTTTCATACCACCCCTCCCCTACTTTAAAAAAAATCATTAAAATCGGTTGACCCATTTTGGAGAAGTGCGACCACAAAAACCGTGACACGAGATTTTTGTATATTAGAAGATTGTAACTGTATTAGACTGTGTAGACTGGCACAGGATCGGGAAGAATGATAGAAACAAAGAGAGGCCTATGTCCAGCAGTGGGTCGACACGGGCTGAGAATAATGATGATGATCAGAAAATTGTAACCATTTTTCTTATAAATATTCTTATGGCATGGAAGTTGGTATAATAGTTTTATAAATTTAGCCCACTTTTGTCTGGTTTTAACAAAAACACTGATATCACTAATATACATACAAAGAAGCAGCAGAATATTACATTTCTTGAAGAGTGATTTATAACTATCAAGAAAGAAACCATGCCATATTTATCACCCGGATCCATCTTTTTTGTTATTTTGTACCTTAATTCTTTGATGATAATATTTACCTCCAAACTTGAGGTAAAATCGTGTCACATTCCAAATAATTACTAACGTAATTTATGAGAATGTTCTGTGAGACGTAAACATATAAGTGAACATTGAATAAGAAATGGTTATTTACTCTTCAGTAGTCTGCCAAGTCAATGGCCTAAGGTGAAGGCAGGTCACATTACTTACACATTTCATTACTACATTATATAAGGAGCTAAAATCATTAGTCACTCAGAGTATTTATAATGAAACTCGTGCCTATTTTGACTACCGAATCAACTCAGAATTAAGAAATGAGAAACAACTATGGAAAAATATTAAGAAGGATGTATTGCCCAACACAAAAAGTGATAATTGTCTCCCTGACGTTTACGACAATCCTGATGACATTAATAAACATTTTTTAAACGTTCCTGGGGTAAATTCCATCCCGATTTCTAACCTGACATTTTTTGAATTTAATAAATTTAACGATGACATTATATTTTCCTTACAACCAGTTGACGAAGAAGAAGTTGCTAAAATCCTCTTGGCAATCAAAACAAACGCAAGAGGTATAGACGGTCTGTCCATGGACATGGTATTGCTCACTCTGCCGCTTACCTTACCTCTAATAATCGCCATCATTAATAAATCACTCTTGACATCTACTTTCCCAAATCAATGGAAAATAGCCTTAGTGAACCCGATACCTAAAGTTGCTAATCCAGCCGACATTAAAGATTTAAGGCCAATAAGTATCCTACCAGTGTTGTCTAAGGTCATTTAAAAAGTTGTCTACAATCAACTTAGTAGATATGTCGAACGGAATAATATCCTACCTGACGTTCAATCGGGGTTTCGTAAGGGCAGGGGAACCACGAGGGCCTTGTTGGATGTCGCTGACAACATCCTTGCCGCGCAAGACCGGGAACTCGGTTCGGTGCTTGTGTTACTTGACTTCTCTCGTGTGTTCGATTCAATAAACGTATCACTGCTGCTCTCAAAGCTGGCTTATTATGGGGTTGACACAGTTTCCATTAAATGGTTTAACAGTTACTTGAGTAACCGATCTCAGTTTGTACAGCTTAATCGAGAGAATGGCTCCCATCTTAAATCCCCGGTAGCTCAAGTAAACCATGGAGTGCCACACGGATCAATCTTGGGACCATTACTTTTTATAATCTACAGTGCTGATCTCTGCTGGGGCATTAAGCACTGCAAGTTTCATCTATATGCTGATGACGTACAGTTGTACTTACCCATGCGCTCTAAAGAAGTTCCGGATGAATTAGAGAAGCTAAACAATGATCTTGGAAGTATAGCTGCATGGTCAAATAATAATGCCCTTGTATTGAATCCCTCAAAATCCAAGTTTATGGTATTGGGTTCAAAGCGTCAAATAGATGATATTTCTACGCACTTTCTTAACGTTAATATACTTGGGCATGGGGTAGAATGGGTCCATGAGGCTAGAAACCTCGGAATACTATTAGATAGCCAACTCCGCTTCGAAAGTCACGTAATTAATTTAATGAAGTCCTGTTTCTTTAGGTTCAGACTTCTCTACAAAGTTAGAAATTTTCTTAAAGAGGAAATACGTATTAAAGTCTGTGATGCTCTCATTTTACCAAACTCAACTATGGAGACCTAGTATATGGCCCACGTCTGATGGCTAAAACAGCACGTCTTGTGCAACGAACGCATGCTGTAGATTCTGTTTTGATATCCCGCCGCGAACACACATCACACCTTACTTAAATAAGTCGTCCACATTAAATATGGCTTCGCGAAGGGATCTGCATATGGCTGTCTTAGTCCATAGCGTAATGACGTCCGGGTTGCCAAAGTACCTCTATTCTAAGCTCGACGGGTCGCAGAGCAAGTATAGCTCAAGACCGACGAGAAACCTGCTGCACTACAGCAAGTTCAAGACTGTAGCGTTTAGGAGCAGCTTCCGATACCTTGCAACCAAGTGTTGGAACAATCTGCCACCACCACTACGACTTTTGAAATCCTAATACACGTTTAAAAAACATTTCAAACGAGTGGTGATAGATAGGCAGAAAACTGGGTTGCCTGGTGCGAACGCCCCCTTTACCTGCTAGTTGTAGGGTATTTTTTATTATTATTAATCTAATTCAATTCTAATTATTTAATTTTCATTTTTAATACTTTTGTAATTTATTTATGTATTTTTTATAATCAATTCACTTGACATTTTTATATTTTTATTTATGATACACACACATCACATACTCGTACTTCATCATTGACATCACACAATTATAATTTTGCTCTCACAAGGTCTAGTGGGTGATTAAGCGGTCTCGGCAGAATAACAGCGTCAACTACTAACCCAGTTGACATAATGCTGAGTCGAGACCCTTTTGCTGCTATAGCACACAACATACCTACCTCATATTTCAAATTAATTATTTATTATATCTATTGTTTGTTTATCTTTTGTTTCATCTCTTGCAAATTAAATCATCTTTTGTAACTGTATTATGTGTGCTATTTAGCAAATAAATGATTGTCTATGTCTATGTCTATTACATAATTTGTAAGTATGGGGTGGAAAATAAAAGGTACTTTTCTCAAACATGCATGGAAATATTCTCATTATTTTCGAAAAAAGAACACGCGTAGGATCGAGTTTACGGACAAAGAAAATCAAATTTATTGCAGGAGTGTTTATTTAAATTTGGAACATTACAACGCTCCAGCAATGTTGTATGAAACGGCGTGCTGGTGTTATTAAATACTCTTTGATTAGATCTCTTTTATCATTCTTGGCATACCAAAGTAAGTCTCTTTGCTTAACTGCGTTCATGTGGCTGTATAGCAATGTCTGTGCCTTTTAATACCTCTTATTTTTAATTATCATCTGCACAGGTGATAAATAAAAAATTGGCGACAAAGCTGAAAATTTGTCTTGATTTGTTATTTACACACATAATAAATATAAATTTAATAATTAAAATGAGTTCCAACGGTTCAGAGAGTGAAATGGAAATCGATTGTACTCCACCAGATTTAAGATCAGAAGTCAAATTTGCAATGGAAAACCTGCTTCCAGCGAAGTCAAAAGAAAAATACATGAAAGTATATATTATGACAATTTTATGATTTGGAAAAACGAGAAAAAAGTGAACATTTTCTCAGAAATAGTATTTTTGGCGTATTATTGCATGAGATTGCTTAAACTAAAAAGACATCTACATTTAGGGCAATTTATTCCATGGTGAAATGTTAATGTTGAAAACGGCATTAACTTGAAAAAATTATGGAAATTTAACTATTTAAAAAATCGACAATTTTTACGGGCGAAAACATAACATAAAGCAATTTTTAATTAAAGCCCAAAATGAAATATAATTTAGCGACAAAGGTAAATATAATTATTTATTATTTATTTTAGACACAGTTACGCCAAAATGGCTGCATGGATACACAGTATTTATGAGTCTTATTGTTGCTATGATATTAGGCGTTTACAGAGCATGTCAGAGTATCGAACTCTATAATATTACCACAAAAGACATAGAATTTCTTGATGACAAAGCAATAATAACATTGCGCGACACTAAAACAAAGATTGACCGGATATTTGTAATCCGAGGACAGTTATGTAAAAAAATATTGTAATCTTCGTCCAGCAAACACAATATCAGATAGGTTAACTTTCATAAAGGGAAGTGCACGAAGCAGGGCATTGGAAGACACGAAATAGCTAAAACACCTAAAGAAATAGCAACTTATTTAATCTTGATAAATCCTACACTGGACATTGTTTCCGTAGGTCTTCAACCACTCTTCTGACGGATTCTGGAGCAAATTTGACGACTCTGAAAAGACACGGAGGCTGGAAGTCCGATAAAGTGGCTGAAGGCTACATTGATGACTCAATTGAAAACAAAACTGATATAAATAATAAAAAAATCACACTATCACATTGCAACCTAATTCGGAAACAGAATCTCGCCCGCTGGGCACTTGCCAACATCTAAGTCCACAGCCATCCACCTCAAAACAGCATATTCAGCCATCTACTACTACATCCAATGCCCACCTGCAAACCTCATCAGAAGTTCAACAAACAAACATAAATGTACCGGGGAAATCAATAACATCTTCTTTTAGTAATTGCCCCAATATGACTAATATTACTTTTATATTAATTAAATTAAATGTATAATATAAAAAAGTATGTTTTATTCCCTGCATTCTTTTGAGAAATGCACTATATATGCCTCGGCGGAAATGGCAATTGCCTGTCTCGTATTAGTGAATTCCTCGGCTACGGCTCGGCCTTCAAACTTGTACTCGACCTGCAATCGCCTATTTACGGCCTTTGCAATAATGTACTATTATGTATGTATCATTATTGGCATGGGCGGCGTTCAGCAAGCTGGACGATATTTTGAAATCTACCACCGTTCCACAATGTCTGAAGACCCGCCTCTACAACCAATGTGTCCTGCCAACATTAACCTACGGTGCTGAGACATGGACGCTCACGAAGGAGACTGTGCACAGGATTAGAGTCGCACAGAGAGCCTTGGAGCGCGCCATGCTCGCCATCACACTGCTAGACCGAGTCCCCAATACCGAAATTCGCAAGCGGACTAAAGTTCAAGACGTCGGCAAGTGTATATTGGGACTCAAATGGAGTTGGGCAGGACATGTGGCCAGGCACGGTGATGACAGGTGGAGCAGGATGCTGACTGAGTGGTGGCCCCGAGATGGAACTAGGAACGCAGGTCGTCCACCGGCAAGATGGGTAGACGACATTATAAAAATCGCAGGTTGTATGTGGGTTAGAACAGCGCAGGACAGAGGTGAATGGCGACAACGAAGAGAGGCCTATGCCCAGCAGTGGTATGAGAAAGGCTTACAATGATGATGATGATGATGTATGTATCATGTGACCACTACTTTACCGGATAGAGGGGTTGAAGCTGAAGAAAATGAATAATTCATTTTCTTTATCATTTGACGACCTCTGTGGTGCAGTGGACGAATAGCCGGCTAAGACGCAGGAGATTACAAATTTGATACAATTCCTACCGCGCAAAGAATGTTTGCGACCCGTAGATAATACATATTTTTCTATGATATTTTATGTGAGTAAGTTTTTTTTTGTAATATATTTACAAAAAAAAATTTTATAAGTATTCTATCAGTTAAGTTAGTACAAGCTATATAGTACAAACTCGGCTTAGGTTAGGGCTAGATAGCGCTGTGTGATATAACGATGTGCCCAGCATTATTTCTATAATAATATAGGCATTCTGTTTCCAATTCTCCAATTCTCACAAACTGCGTACAAGTTTCACTGCCTTCCCAAACGATCACGTTACCAATAATGAGCGCGATACAGCGTATACAAATCGATTGGAAACCTTTTCTGCAAATTGAACGATACACGTTTCACGTTAGATTGAAATCAATTTCCTTTGACTGAACCTATTCTGTAACGACCTATTATTTATACTAATAGTTTATATACAAAAAGAACTATAAAAGCATCGAAAAAGGAAAATGTATTATTCTCATCCGTAAAATCTAGTTATATCAAATCTCAATTACTCTCAAAGCAAAGTTTGACTTCTATTTACTTACTGTGAACATTATATCACCCATCGATATATATGTACTACGTATATCGGGATCCGAACACTCACTCTGTTCCACTGAACTGTACTGCAATCCGTACACCTTACTTTAGTGCGGCTTCGACATTCAAGCAGTGTGAGCGCGTACGGAGCGGCACTAATAATACGAGATTTTGAATCAAAGTGTCAACCTGGGACATACAAATCAGTATTGGTTGTTCAAGTGAATAAATAGGTGATAATATCGTAATACCACATTAGAAAAAAAAATTGTTCATTAGAATGCCACGCCATCTAAAATCATAGACTAAAAATATACAGATGTTCCATTACAAAAATAGTTGTAGGTAAAAATATGTGACTGAACACGGACTTGACGTGGTGTTTTTAGAAAGTGATTTAATTTGTTTAAGTAAATGTCTTCTAACCAGTTTCATATTTTTATATTTATTTTTTTCTTTGTTTTTAGTATACAATATCGGTCGTAAATATGACGACTTGCGTATTTCGATACTGAAAAAATACATGAAGAAATGTCAGTGAATCATCAGGTGTCAGTTTATTATATTTCAAACTATGTACTTGAGCTTCAATAAATGCATAACAATATATTTTCTTTTACTTTTCTACTTTACCATTTTTTAATTTATTTAACTAATTATACTTTTTGAAATAGAGTATGAATTCTAATGAAGTTTTGTAGGTACAAAAGCTGTGTCACTTCTGTGATGTAAAGTCTTTAAGGGCGACAGGTTGTTACACTGTGTTGAACGGAACACGTAAGCGCCATAAAATTAATGGCGCTTACGACGTTTTAGTCGCGAGTAAGCTAAACTCTGTAAGCGATCTAGCGCTACATGGATTAATAGTTTGGTTAGATCACATAAATATTGTTTTAGCGCTGCAGCGAACTTTAGTTCTAATTCACCAGCATTTGAACAAACACTTTTCAAGAAAGAACTTGTTTATCAGTAGAATATATGTCCATGATATCACCATAATTTTTGCGACCGCAAGTTTACTCAATTTATGAGTATGATGGTCCTGTATTCCTTTAATTCCTTTTAACTATATAATGTTCCGATTACGCTCTATAACTCACTCTTTCTGGAGTAATATTGATGCTCTTCAAACCAATGACATTTTGCCCGAGACACGGAACTATGTACCTACTTATGGGACGCAGTGACCCAGACAATACCTGCAGATATTTTGTTCCGGGACCGAGTTTCTTTAAATAATTTATTGTAAGTAGGGATTTACAATATATATATATATTGAATTTATGTATGTTGCAAATAAAATATTACATATTCTGTTCTATTCTATTATATATTACCTATATGTTATGACATATAATCTCTGGTTCCCGTAGTACACGTTTTGCTTAGTTTGTGGCAAGATAGCTCTATGTGAAATGTCTAACGGTATTTATTTAGTTAGCTAAATTGTGTTTTGCCAGAGGATTCCTTTCCCTCAAGTCTGAAGGACGTTCTTTGCTCGTTTTTTATTCACACTCAAATGCTACTCATACAGAGCATTTGTACGATATCAATAAAACGAATACCTAAAAATTATTCAAAGAACCAATAACCCGCGTAGTAGAACAAACGACTTTATTATGATCCACTTCACCTTTAAATAAATCCGCCGTATAACAACGCAGAACTATTGTACACAAGTATCCGCCCACGGCTTCACACGCTTGGTTAGCCAATAAAAAGTAGCCTGTGTTCATCCAGGTGATCTACGTAAATAACAAATTTCATCAAAATTAGTTTAGCCGTCCCGACGTGAAAGTGTAACAAACATCCATACATACATACAAACGTTCGCGTTTATAATATTAGTGGGATCGTATCATACGAAAGAGTATAATGATGATGGAAATGAGATTGACCAGCATATATACACCGCTGCCGACGGAGTCTACAAGAAGCAGCTTGATCTTAAAAGAAGATCGATATCTATAATCTATCATTCCTATTTATTAGCAGTATTTCAATTTATTAAATTTATCGCTACAACATACAGAGATATGCTTGAATATCAACCAATAATGTGATTTATTTGCCTAGAATACGAAGCATAGGCACTTAAGTTTTTGAGAATAAATAACAAACAAAAATGAATGATGATTTACAAACAAATGATAGTTATATCTATCAGCTCAGCCTAAATCCACTTACTGCTGGACATAGGCCTCCTCATTATCCCGATACTCCTTCCGGACCTGTGTCAAAGTGTCACCGTATAATCATCTGTTTGGTGGACTGCCAACTGGTCTGCGTCCATAGTCCATCATCCGTTTCTGTTTTCGTCCACCTTCCGTCTTCTCTCCTTACCAAGTCTCCCGGCCATCTTCAATTCAGCTGATTCATCCTTTTACCCTCATCCACGACTTTGGTTCTGCAAATTTTTCAATATTGTAAAGAAAAATATCTACAAAACACTAGCTTTATTCACGAGTTCGTATACTTACACTGCCCGTAGATATAGCATCGACATTTTAGCCAAAAGATGTCTACTGTTAGACATAGTGCTCATCGTAACACCACATAACTAAGGGTCCCTTGGCACCGACCTCCAGCGATCGATACAATCGTTGGTCGTCAAGTAAAGAGCCGTCTTACATATATCTTCCTGTCCACGGTCGCTACACGAGAACCTTATACCCCTGTGGTTGCCAGTCCGCAAGCTATAAGGCCTGACCGTTGCCACGTCAACATGGAAAATCTGAAAGCAAAAAACCACATTAATAAAATGTGGCAACAAACAAATCTGTCCCACTATGCTATCAAGATTATCATATCAGCCATAAGACGTCACTGCTAAACATAGGCCTGTCCATAGATTTCCAGAGTGACCTGCATCCGAACGGCTCACAGCAATATTTAATAGATCTTCTAAATGAGCCTCTAAATCTGCCCCGTAACAATTACCATTTTCCAAATGCCGAATAGATATGCCCCGGTACATTCGTTGAACAAAAGTCCGAATGTTCAAACTTTCGCATTTGTAGAAGAACAAACTCTCCTATTCATAATATTACACCTAGCTATTCAATTAAAATTCTTGTAGAGTATGGGGTGGCAGTTGTGAACATAACGCGTAGCGCAGATACTAAGCACTTCTCCGAGTATTTTTCGTACTACGTGTTTTATTATGTACAACATTAAATGAAAACACGGGTAGGGCTAATGGCTAGTACTGTTGTAAAATATTTTTTTCCAATTAATTACCATAGAAAATTTTAAATTTTTAAACAACCTTAATTTGAAGATCTAAAATATCAGTGAAACATCCTGTATAAAATAGGTAATCAAATCATATTGATTCATCATGTAAGTAAGTGCCTGTTAAACTGACCGAGCGCCAGCGTCGAAAAGGCGCCGCCGAATTACGCATTGTTTATTGGAAATGTATCGATTACTAAATAAATATTCAAGCTACCGGTATTAAATCCACTTCTAACATCATTTAATATAATTCCGGATGTGTGTTTTAAATAATGCCGTACATAACAAAACACAGAGTATATCAATGAAGCACTTTACCAGGATTGGGTATTAGCTAAGAACTTACTTAGCTTCATAATCATTCTTCATTCCCGAATTCCATGTCGGGGTTAACATCATTCTCCCAGAATACCCTATCTGGGTCAAATCTCACAATAGGCAGATGAACGAAAAATAAACACGGCTGAGTCATTGCACTCCATCGTATGATTGATGAGAGTGCTGCTATTTAGGTATACAGAGTTCATCAGATCGGTTGTTTTCGTTAGGAATGGAATAATTGTAGATCAGATAGGTCTTGTAACCCTACCTGATCCAATACCGTAGAATAGTATAAAACTATCTCGTTTGACATTCGTGGCAGATGCTAAGTAACGTAACAATCAAGTAACGAAAATTATGGGTGATTTATGTTTTACTAGTTGATCCAGCGAACTTCATACCGCCTTGACACGCATATGACGCGGGCAATATACGTCACGGTAGAATTGTTAATCGGCCATCGTTAGCTGCATCTATGTATGGGAAAATGAATTTTCTTTTGGGTGAATTATTCCGATATTTTAATAGTTATGCTGCTATTCGGGGCGAAGACAAATCCAACAAATCAAAGATCACCAAAATTGATCAAGCCGTTCTTGAGTTATAAATTGTGTAATTAACTCGACTTTGTTTTATATAATATATAGGTAGATAACTTTTTTCCTGCTACAAAACCTAGCAGGTGTAGCAGGTAACGAATGTTTGTATTGTTGTCTAATAAAAGCGAATTTTTCTCACTTTAATTACTCTAAGGACCATAAAGAATCATTTAGAAACTACTAACTTGATAAGATATGATTGGCTATAGTGGCAGCTTGGCCTAATGGGAAAAGAACAGACGAAAACACAATTCATAACATGTATAGTTAATTGGACGGACTTCGAATGAGTTCAAGTGTTTTTATTAATAGTCTTCACAAATCAACCATTCAATGATAAATTACGTAGAAGAACCTTAAAAGTTTTGGTCGTACACTGAATAATTCAATTCAATAAAATTTATTTCAGACGTCCATGAGAAACACCACGCTGCGTTCGTTGACAGGCATTGCCGATGTTGGAGAGAAGACAGCTAGGCTCAATGGGCGGGACACATTAGCAGAATGCACCCCATATGTGGGATAACCTAGCCACAACCTGGAGCCCTGATGGAAGACGCAGTCGGGGTCGGCCAAGAAAGCGTTGGCGAGACGATCTTGTTGCCTTCGAGCAAGAGTGGTGGAGTGTCGCACAGGACAGAGATAGATGGAGAGACTTGGGGGAGACCTTTGCCTAGCAGAGGAACAACATAAGTTGACAAAAAAAAATTATGTTCATATATGGTTAGTACTACATTTGTTTATATCTATGTTAGTAATAAAAAATTAAAATATATAAGGATTAAGGACAAAACAAATTACAAATTAAATTCAAAATTAAAATAAAACAAATTAAAACACATGTCAAATAATGATAAAAATTATAGAAATATAATATAACTATCTGACCCCGCGAACTTTGTACCGCCTTAGAATCAATAAATGTTGTGTTGCTAAGCTGATATAGGGGTTGGTGGTAGAAGGGTGAAAATGTATGGTTGTATGTATTTTTTATTGCCGAATCATAATAAAATAAAAATAAAATATTTTGTCCCAAAAATAAAAAATAAATTGGGGGTGAACCACCCTTATCCCATAGGGTTATAAAAAATAGTTTATGTCCTATTCTCAGAGATTCTCAGAATCGGTTTAGCCATTTCGGAGAAGTTTTGTTTCAAACACTGTGACACGAGAATTTTATATATTAGAAGATGAAACTGAATACATACTTATTTTCTAACATGTATGTAGCTGAGTTTGGTGCCACAATATAGGGCATTCAGCTTTATCAGCCAAAATATGTTGTCATGCAGTTTAATTCAATTTAATAAAAATTCAGTTTAATTCATTATTTTTATTATTAGCCCGTAGAGTCCTACTGCAGGGCAAAGGCCTCCCTTCCCTCTTCCACGAATCTTGATTATTGGCTAATTGGAGCCACTCTTTCTGGTATGCATCCAGTTCATCCCTCCATCTCATCGTAAAGGGTAACTAATATAATGTACGTACGTGGTCTATTATTTATCTGTGTAAAATGAGGGCAAGCCTGACAGTACAATATCCTTGTGGAATATATCTCTACGGGACTGCGTTTAAAGTAACAAATCCAAGGATGTCTATCATGGGAATTTAACCTGAGCTTAGGTATATTTCATCCTGCTGCGCTTATTAGCGTGAACTGGTTTTTGATAGGCCCTCGGACACATCCGCGAAGTCATCAATCAATTTTTCATTGATGGCTTTGCTTCGCTTTCAATGATTATTTTTTCAGCACATCATTCGTTCATTCGTTCATTTAAATCAAATCAAATCATAACTTTTATTTCTGTAACGAGTACATACAAAATTTAAGGTTGGACTTTCTCGTATGTAGGAAAGCCATGGAGGAAATCTTAGAATTTTTTGCATACAATTTGAATACATTGTAGACGCAACATTAGTCTACTTCCGAGGTTCTTATCCCGTCGCGTGCATTGCACGTGTCCATTTATCACACGCATACGGTAAAGTGTTGCTATATTTCATTTTGAACGCCTGACACATTTTTTAATAAAGTTGCCGAGGAAAAGTATTGCATCTTGGAACATGACAACTTGTATAAACATACTAGCTGTTACCCGCTACTTTGTCAGCGAATATTTTGAGTTGATTATGAACGTAAACTGTCAATTCCAAATTTACTATTGTAAATGGCGAACAAAACGAGTCCCAGCAAAATCAGCAAGCAAAGCGAGCTTTATCAATGGATAGCAAAGCTGGTGAAAAAAATGGGTAAGTACGTATGAGTAAAAAATAATACGTTATTTAAATAACATAAAAAGGTAGGTAGGTACGTATATATATATTTATATAGAAAATACAAAATAACTCTTATCCTCTATTTTATATACCACAAACACTTACAAAAATAAAAATAGGCATCTACCTAACAACCTGGTGCATGTGAGGTGTGGGCGCCAAAAGTTATGTGCTGCTTGGAGAGCCAAACAGGACGCAATCTCAGCTTTGTGTTGGTCGACGCCTAAGCGCAGACTAATGCCCCAAATAAAAGTGTTAGTTTTTAACGACGACCTCCGTGGTGCAGTTGGCAAATAGCCGGCTGAGACGCAGGAGTAGCGGGTTCGATTCCCGTCGCGATGATCTTCAGATATTTGTTCCGGGTCTGGTTGTTTCTCTATTAATTATAAGTATGTATTTACAAAAAAAATGTATATAAGTATTCTATCAGTTATCTGGTTCCCATAGTACAAGCTCTGCTTAGTTTGGGGCTAGTTAGCGCTGTGTGAACTGTCCAGCAATATTTGTTTATTTATTTTTTAAATATTTATTTATTTATTTTAAGTTTATTGTTTTGTGTGTGTTAGAATTTAAGGTATTTATAGATATCCTCAGCCTAATTATCAGAATTCGTCGTCCATATGGGCAAATTTTACAGGAGCAATATAAAACTGATTTTCTCACAAAATTTGACAGATTTTTATGGAGTCACTCTTACTTTAGGTATAAAAAATACCCTCATTTTATACATAAAGTAAGACTAACTTAATAAAAATCTCATACTTTGTTAAAAAATCTGTTTTATGTTGCTGCAGTAAAATTTTTCCTTATGCACTTATGAATTCTGATAGTTAGGCCGAGGATATGGGCCTTGATATCATATTTTCGTATATGCACATTGTTACTTGAAATGATTATTATTATTACCTGATAAGTTGGTACATGTGTATCCATTATTCTACCCTAAAGGTTATTCTACTCGTGTATTTCTGCTCAGACGATTCCAATATCTCATTTCATAGCTTTTATCTATTCCGAGATCGCCTGACATAGGCATGTGCCTCGTGTACTTACACGTGCATAGGAATCACGAACCATGTAGTTATTATGAGAAAAAAAGTTCTTTAAACCTAAATTATGATTCTGATTTATTAATTAAGTTTTTAGGGTACGTTTCCTACGGGACCTGTTTAATCCTGTATAAACAGAATATACAATCCTGTTTATACAGAATGGAAGTACATATCAATCCTAAGTATAAACAGAATATAGAATCATAAACATACTAGCTGTTTCCCGCGACTTCGTACGAGTTACACTACTAAATATGTAGGTAGGAAACCTAGAAATAAAGCTAAACTCGCTGTTGCAACTTGACTTGACACCCGATTTTTATCCCATGGGACCTGATTTATGGGATAAAAAGTAGCCTATATGTTAATCCACGTTATAATCTACGTACATACTAAATTTCATCGAAATCGGTTCAGCCGTTACGACGTGATTGAATACAAACAAAGAAATAACTAAATAAACAAACTTCCAAACTTTCGCATTTATAATAATTAGTGTGATCTCTTTAAAAAGTACACACGACACAGTTGAATTATACAGGGTTACAGGAAAAATCGTGCTAGATCCGTTAAGGGCGTGGAGTACCCATCATTTCTGACTTATTTCACTATGAAACACCCTACCCTAAACGTAACCCTTTTCGAGATATTCGACTTTTAATTTTTTTATTGAAAATTGCCGATTTTTAGGCTACTAAATTTATTTTTGTTTATTTTGTGTATCTTATTATTATTATTATTGCATTTTTACATGTGTAATAAGATGCTTTAGGACGTCAATAATTAAAATAGTGCATAAGTTAATTGAATAGACCGTAGTAGACAAGTGAAAGTTAAGAAATAAAAAAAAATATTAGAAAGTTTATTTTTCTCTAAGGGATATCTAAAAAAAATATTATGGCAATGGTTCGGCAGATGTTTTTTAAAATATCTACGTTTCATCAGCTATCTAAGGAGGTATAACAATCTAGGGTTTGTATTACATTTCGATTGTATTCAAGCTCGCAACGAATACATAACTCGCTACCCCGGTCGTCGAGTGCCGGATGTGGCCGTTTTTGACAGAGTCTATCGAAGACTTCGAGAAACTGGCTCTGTTTTGAGACGAAATACAGACATGGGAAGACCACGAATTGATGACGAAGAACAGGACAATGAGATAGTGCAACGCTTTCGAGCGGATCCGACTACTTCCACTAATATTGTTGCCCGTGATCTGGAACTTTCGCAATGGAGAGTGTGGTTTACAGTGCATACTGCTGGCCTATACCCGTACCATTACACGCCGGTACACGTTATTGAAGAAGGAGACCCCGCGAGAAGATTGGACTTTTGCAGAGTTATGCTAAATGCTGACGTAGAAGACCCAGATTTTCTAAGAAATATCTTGTGGACGGATGAGTCCAAATTTGATAAAGATGGCATAACTAACTATCACAACGCCCATTACTGGGCCCCAAAAGAGCTAAGGAATCCCAATAAGAAAAGAGTGAAGGGGTACCAACGAAGATTCAGCGTGAATGTGTGGATGGGCATTATCTCCAATCATTTGATTGGACCTTACTTTCTCCCGGATAATCTAAATGGGGAAAGCTACGAAAATTTCCTGAGAGCAGACTTAAGTGATTTGCTGGATGATCTGCCACTCAACCTGATCAGGGACATGTGGTTCCAACACGATGGCTGCCCTGCCCATTTCAGGAGAAGTGTCAGAGACTGGCTGGACACAAATTATCCAAACAAATGGATAGGACGAGGTGGACCGTTGCCATGACCAGCAAGAAGTCCGGACCTAACCCCCATGGATTTTCACGTGTGGGGGTGCATGAAAAGTCTTGTGTACAGCGAGCCGAATCCAGTTTCGTCTGTGGAAGACTTACGAGAAAGGATTGTGGATGCAGCCAATAAAATGAGGACCACGTTAACCACTGGAGTAGTAAAGACTGGTCTCCGTAGAAGGATGCGACAATGTATCAGAAATAGAGGCGGCCATGTTGAACATGAACTGTAGAATAAGAAAAAGTTGTGTGAAAATCTTTAATAAATGACATTTCATGCTTACCTATTATTTTATTTTACTTTTTAGGGCTAAGTATAAATTTTCTTCTCCACTGTCGCCTATAAAACTAAATTTTTTTCAATGCATTTGAATAAAACCCTAGATTATTATACCTCGTTAGATAGCTGATGAAACGTAGATATTTTAAAAAACATCTGCCGAACAATTGCCATAATATTTTTTTTAGATATCCCTTAGAGAAAAATAAACTTTCTAATATTTTTTTTTATTTCTTAACATTCACTTGTCTACTACGGTCTATTCAATTAACTTACGCACTATTTTAATGATAGACGTCCTAAAGCATCTTATTACACATGTAAAAATGCAATAATAATAATAATAAGATACACAAAATAAACAAAAATAAATTTAGTAGCCTAAAAATCGGCAATTTTCAATAAAAAAATTAAAAGTCGAATATCTCGAAAAGGGTTAAGTTTAGGGTAGGGTGTTTCATAGTGAAATAAGTCAGAAATGATGGGTACTCCACGCCCTTAACGGATCTAGCACGATTTTTCCTGTAACCCTGTATAAAAACCGAGTTCCCGTTCTTACCAGGTATACAGGATGGGAAGATCAAACGGGCCTAGAAGGGAAAGTACACAAAAAATTACGTTTATCAACTTTTACGCAAACATATTTTTATTAAATTTCTAAATTTATAAAATATGTTTTAAAAGTCGTTTTTCTTGACTGTCAATCGTACGGACTGCTCTATGCACGGATTATTAATCCTTATAAAAAAAAATATGTACCTATATATAAAATATTTTTGCTGCATAACCACTTACTTCTAGATACCATAAGTCTTCTTAAGATTAGTAGCTCAGGCAGATTGATAGAAAAACTGATTATTGTATTTACACCAACGAATTTAGTACAATGGGCGGTTTTATAGACTTAGTGAATAACATACTTATTATACTAGTGGTTCGCCCCGAACTGAGATCTCGCGATCTCCCAAAATAAATATTATTCTTAGGGCGACTTGCACAACGATGCCTAAACGTATGTAGTGGCTAAATATGATTTAAGGAGTTGTCAAATCATAGAAATACCTACTTCAAATTTAAACATGTTTAGTCGCTAAATACGTTTACTGAGTTTTGTGCATGCCGGCTTTAATCTTTGACGAATAAATTGGTGCCACGAAATGCTTAACCAACCTACTTGACCCACAGTTTCATTCAAATTACAGGTAAAGGGAGTTCATGTTATTTGGTTATCCTTTTTTGGGGTACACATGACAGTTATTCTGGATTTCAGACTTTTACCTGTATTTGTGTCACTAAAGCTACACGAATACCAAATTTCAGCATTGTGGGGTACCCTGTGAATTTTGTCAAAGTTTTATTTTTATTATGGCTAATAACTCAAAATCTACAACATTTAAAGTAAAAATAAAAACAGGGTTCACATGTACTAACAAAGACCTTTCATTTGACGTCCCATTTGACCTAATACTCTCATTTTCATTTTTTTTACCCCTCTTGAACCCCAATATGTCAACAACCCCCCCCCCCCCATATTTTTAGCTTATTGAGCCACACCAAAATTGTGCCATCACTACCTACCTATATACTAAATTTCATGATGATTAGATAAACGCTTCGAAAGTTATCCTCGTACAAACTAACATACATACATACAACGCCGATTTGCCCAAGTTGATTTGGAGATCGCGCTTCGCTCGATCAAATAGGTACTTTAAACTATTTGCTGACACGTAAAATCTGCGACGTGTGACCCTGCGCTGTCGTGTAGTCGCCCGCAAAAATACAGAAACTACACACTTTTCGGCCAAAACTTTTCCTTTTAAAGGTCGAAAGATCTGCAGTTGGAATCTTTGCTATTGTGAGCCAGTTTAGAAGATCAAGTCATCCCGCCATCTCCTTGGCGATCTGCCGCGTGGATGTGCTGAGTTAGGAGCAAATTCAGTGGTTGGTTTGGCCCATATTTTCAGACAGAATCTCATTTGAGCTGGCTGATTCTTACAGACGATTTTGTGACCTTTGTTAGCAAATGTATAAGAGTGGAAAATATGTAATATATTCTTTTGTGATACAAGCCTAGTTCAATCCACCCGCAATACTCACGCACCAATGATATTATGAGCATTACTCGCAATATATTAATAAAGCCGTAGTTTCCAACAAAGTGGCGAGTTTAATATGGCTTTTACATTATAGCATTTCATAAGTTAGAAAAAAAATACAGCAATCATTTCATAGGTGGTGTAACGGACGATCAAAGACGGGGAAGGATCGAATCTAGATTTGAAATGTATTAGGTAGTTATAAGATCGAATCAGATTCAAATGTTAACAGGTAGCTAAGATTGTAACAGTTTAAACTTGTAAAGGTCAAAAGAGTGAGATAGCTACATGTAAGTCCCCGTCTAACTTTGCTGGAAACTTCGATGTATTAAGAATTGTATAACATGATTTGTGAAAGCGTGAATTACGATCCCCGCACCATGGCTAGGGCGAGGAGTAGTTTTGTATAAAGATAGACCGTTTTCAAGCAGAAATTTGTGAGGAACACCCCAACTCCTATTCGACCTCTCAAGCACCAAGATGGTAACCCAAGATACCGAGCTGAAGACAGAGCGGAGATTTTCGCAGACAGCCTTGAGGCTCAGTTCAAGAACAACCCAGACAAAGATCCGGTACACACAACAGAAGTGGAAACCTTTGTCGAAAACTACCTCAAGGCCGATACCCAGGAGGCAGACACCGCAGAAGGTATATTCTTCTCTCCCGGGCAAGTCCAACGGGCCATACGCCGGACAAAGCCAAGGAAGGCACCCGGTGAAGATAATATAACGAACGCTGCCATCCGCCACTTCCCCTACAAAATGATCGCCTCCGTGACCCGACTCTTCAACGGGATCATGAGAAGCGGTCACTTCCCCTCTCCCTGGAAGTCCGGCCGGGTTATCATGATACCGAAACCCGGCAAAAACATCCTGCTCCCAGAGAGCTACCGTCCAATTACCCTTCTTCCTAGCCTATCAAAATTATTTGAAAAGCTCCTCCTCACCCACATTAATCCCCACATCCCCCCGCGTCCAGAACAGTACGGATTCAGGTCGGAACACAGCACAACGCTACAACTGTGTAGGGTACTGCATCACCTCACTATCGGCGAGAACACTCAGTCGCAGTATTCCTGGACATGGAAAAAGCGTTCGACCGAGTCTGGCACGCGGGACTCCTCTATAAGATGGCTACCTCACCAATACCGCAGAAGGTGGTGAAGGTAATAGCGTCGTTTCTCCAAGGCCGCAGCTTCTCAGTGCGTGTGGAGCAAGCGCTCTCCTCCAGACGACCCATAGAGGCGGGAGTACCACAAGGCAGCTGCCTCTCCCCTGTGTGTTACTCACGATACACCGATGACATACCCAACTCAGAAGATGCTCTGTTAGCCCTTTACGCGGACGACGCAGCATATATCACAAAATCCATGAACCTCAATCACGCCGCCACCAAAATGCAAAGGATCCTAGCAGAGCTCCCCGCCTGGCTGACAAAATGGAGACTGAGTGTCAACGTGGGTAAAACACAGGCGGTGGCATTCTCGAAGAGGCTCACACTACCGCCAAAACTCACCCTGGAGGAACAACCGGTGGCCTGGTCACACACGGCTAAGTACCTGGGGGTTACTTTAGACCGGAACCTCACGATGAGTAAACACGCCAGGAACGTCCGTGGCCTAGCGAGTACTACTAGAGCGCTACTGAAGCCCGTCCTCCGGTCCAACATTCCACTCAGAATGAAGGTTGGACTGTACAAGACTTACGTCCGCCCGCGTCTCACATACGCGGCCCCCGCGTGGTATGCTTTGTTAGCCGAAGGCCACAGAAAGACACTGCGAAGTCAGCAAAGCCAATGCCTCCGGACGATCGTAGACGCACCACGGTACGTACGGAATGCCACCATTCAGCGAGACCTAGAAATTGAGAGCTTAGACCAATTTATAGGCCGCCTAGCAACCAGGATGTTTGCGCGCCTCGACACCTCCTCTTACAAACACCTAAGAGAACTAGCTCCTCTCACAGAAAGGCCCCCTAAGAGTAAGCCGTATCCGCGGGAGCTGATCACAGAAACTGACGATGAGGACCAGGCATCGTCAGACGGGGACATCCCTCCCTCATCCCTTCCCCCTACCTTCCTCCCAACAAAGGTACCTGCGCGGCGACCGTCCGACGATCCTCCCTGCGGAGTGAGCATCGGGCGGCCAGTAACGCGTGAGTAACAAACCTGAGGCTCCGCGAGCCGACCCGATGACCCCCCCGTTGAAACGGGGGGCGGAAAGAACTCTGCAGGAAAGGGCCAAAAAGCCCGGCACTGCATCCCCCACACCGGCTTCGCCGGTGTGTGTGAGAAGAAGACACGTCTAACAGAAATTTGTGATCATTCAAGAACGCGATTTATACCTTGTAAACTAGCAACTAAGAAGAAAAATAAATACAGTCCACTTTTGCACCGAGTCTATCAATGAAGCCTGGGTAGGACCTCTACAAGTTTTGGTCCTCCGACCCGGATAAGCCGTTCCTGCGACGACCGGACCAGTTGTTCCTGCGGAGCCGACAAGACCCGCTCCACTGGGTTTCAAGAAACAGTTACATCGTATAACTACTGAAGAGACGGCGCGGGCTTGAAGATCACCCAACGGTGCGACGAGCATCGTTGTCAAGACCGGCGCAAGGGCACGGGGTGCCTGAAGATCACCCAACGGTGCGACGTGCGACGTTGTCAAGACCGGCGCAAGGGCACGGGGTGCCTGAAGATAAGCCCGCGTCCGTTGAAGACAACCGAACGAGGACGTCACCCGAAGAGTGAAGACCCCCCACCCCCTCACGTGGCTGGTCCACGGCCCGTTTATTCCGGCCACCTAACGGTGCCAAACGGTCGGAATAGCGGGTAAACGCCTTAGGGCGGTTTTAGTGTTAGTGTTAGGGACCGCTAGGTAGGTAGGGGCATCAAGTGCTGAAGAAGATGACCACCAGGAGCCCACCAGTGACGAGGGGGAAGAAGGCTGCACTTCGCGTCTACGAAGACTACCCCGCGTCCCCGTCCGAACCCGCGCTTCCGAATGCTCCCGTTGAGCCGCGACCCGCCGAAGCGGGACCCTCCTCCGCTCGCGTAGCGTCAGAGACGACCGCGCCCGCGCCCGCGACCGAGGTAGCACCGCGAGTGACCGCACACGCCGAGCCCGAACGCCGGCGTGCCCCGTCCGTCCGCTCGCAACGCTCCAGCGCCAGCGCGATGGCAAGGATACGGCAAATTGAATTTGAAGCTGAAGAACGACTTGCCGAGATTAAGAGGCAAGAGCTCCATATTCAAGCGGAACTTATAAGGAAGAGGTTGATTGCCGAAGTCGCTACAATACGAGAAGAAGATGAACAAGAAAGCATCCAGGGCACGGGTGCACGGAACGGAGCCCTAGACACAGAACACAGAATAGAGGACTGGCTCCAACGCCATCATAAACGGGGGGAGCCAGAACAACTGCGAGACAGATCACTCACGCCGGACCGAACGCGAGACAGAGGGATTGATCGATTAACGGAAGCCATAGAGAAGATGGCTCACCGTAGACCACCTCCGAGACAGACGTACGACCTACCTGTATTCGGAGGTGCTGCGGGGGATTGGCTACCGTTCAAGGCAGCCATGAAGGAATCGACGACTATCCACAAGATCTCATCGGCTGAGAATCTAGCGAGGCTTAGAACATGCCTGAAAGGCGAAGCCCGTCAAGCAGTGTCGGCTTTGTTATACACTGCAACCGAACCGGCAGTTATAATGAAGACTTTGGAGCAGTGTTACGGTCGCCCAGAGATGATTATAGACAACGCGTTAGAAGAGATTAAGAAACTACCGCGACTGGGCGCGACCGCAGGCGAATTGAACGCTTTCGCCATCAAACTACAGAACGTAGTAACCGCCATCTCTTGTATGGACCAACGCGGCTACCTGCAGAACCCGATGTTTGCGCGACAGGTAGCCGAGAAGTTGACACCGCACATCCGATCAAAATGGTGCGACTATGCAGAGGAATTTGGCAGCCGAAATGAACCAGAAATATTGACGCTGTCCCAGTTCCTGATGAGAGAGGCAGATCGCGCAATGCGATACGCGTATACAGCTACGCCTTCGCAGAACACCTCAAAGGCCCGACCCATAGAGCAGCGACCCAGGGTGAACGAACGAAATCGTGGGTCGGTGTACGCTACACAGAACGCGGCATCGGAGGAGGAAGCCTCAACGAGACGGAACGCAGCAACGGACAAGAACGAGTGCCGTTGCTGCGGGGGCGACCATAGAACCGTCGAGTGTAGAAAGCTCACGGCGATGCCAGTAGACAAGAGATGGGAATGGGCCAAAGAGACAGGCATATGTTTTCGCTGTCTTAACAGCAAGCATAGACGCTTTATGTGCAAGAGCAAGCGATGCGGAGTAGGTGAATGCACACGTCCGCATCACGCACTGTTACATGCGCCGAAAATAAGGAACGAGGGTGCCAGTGAGCAGGGCCAGACCGAAGAATCAGCCATCACTGCATCTGCGCATGTAACAGCAAGGAATCAAGTCCTACTGAAGGTGTGTCCAGTCGTGATTAAGGGCAGTAACGGCATGGAAATAAATACGTATGCGTTACTGGACGAAGGATCAACGATAACTCTGATCGATGAAGAGATCGCCGCGATGATCGGAACGGAAGGCCCGACAAAAGCCTTGAACATCGTGGGGGCTACGACTAGTCAGAGGGAACCCGAGAGCCGGGTAGTGGATATCGTGATCCGAGGACACAAGTCGGACTCACATCGGATCACAGCGCGCACTGTGAAGAACCTGACCTTAGGAAATCAACTCGTCAGTACCGATGTGTTAAAATACGTGCACTTAAGGAAACTCCGTCCAGAAGCCGTGTGCTATGCGTCAGCGAAGCCACGCATACTCATCGGGGCCGACAACTGGCATCTTATTGTGACAAGGAAGCTTCTGACAGGGAAGAGAACCCAGCCAGCTGCATCACTAACGCAGCTGGGATGGGTAATCCATGGATCAATCCCCAGGAGCACAATAAGACAGCAGGAGACGGTACTACACGTCCATACGTGCCAAGGTGTCCAGAACGGACATACTTTGAACGACCAAGACGAGGAATTAAGCAAGCTCGTGAAAGCACACTTTGAGATAGATGCTTTGGGCGTTTCAATTAAAAGAAAGCCAAACGCAAAGGATGAGCGGGCTCAAAGCATTATCGACAGAACAGCGAGACGAGTGAACGGTCGTTTAGAAGTGGGACTACCTTGGGCCAGCGATGAGGTGAAGATGCCGCCCAGCTACGACATGGCCATACGACGCTTACATGGGATCGAACGTAAGATGGACAGATCGCCGGAGTTTAGAAGTGCATACACCGCGCAAGTGGAGAAGCTGCTAGAAAAGGGATATGCAGAAAAAAGCGAGGAGGAACAGAGTCAGAACGAACGTCTCTGGTTTCTCCCTCACTTCGCGGTGACAAACCCCAACAAGCCGGGGAAGTTTAGAATGGTTTTCGATGCAGCCGCGCGCGCTAATGGAACATGTCTCAATGACGCGCTGCTGGACGGACCAGATCTACTACAGACATTACATGGCGTCTTGTTTCGCTTCAGAACGAAGCCGATCGCGGTCACTGCGGACATTCGGGACATGTTCCTGAGGGTGACCATACGACAAGAGGACCGTACAGCCCAACACTTTCTATGGCGCGGCGACAACCGAACAGATCCACCGCAGAAGTACATGATGAAGTCCATGATATTCGGAGCGAGAAGTTCTCCATTTCTGGCTCATAGCGTCAGGAACAAGAACGCGAAAGATCACGAGCGGACACACCCACTAGCGTTTGACGCTATAACTCGAAACCACTACATGGACGACTGGGTGGACAGCTTTGAAACGGAAGAGATAGCCGCCAGAGCTATAGCACAAGTGCGAGAGGTGCATCAACAAGCGGGTTTTGAACTTGCAAGCTGGAGCGCGAACCGTGAAGGCTTACTGGATAGTATTACCCCGGAGAACCGAGCGCATGCACCGAAAGAGCTAGCGGCCAATGCACATGAATATGGAAATCATACGGCTGAGCGGTAGGATCAACGCCGCTACAGTACCGGATCGCATGAAGGATCCACCTATTCTGGACGGAGCGCACCGCTTATCACGTCTACTGATCAGGCGGGAACATGAGAAGAATAAGCACGCGGGCAGAGAACAGATCGTGAACAATCTGCGCCAGCGATTTTGGATACTGCGGTTGCGTCCGGCGGTCAGAGCGGTTCTGAACGATTGTACGCTGTGTAAGATAAGGAGAGCGAACCCAAGGAAGCCAGTAAAGGGCGACTTGCCGAAGATTCGCCTAGAGATGAACACGAGGCCCTTCACTAACTGCGGCATCGATTGTTTCGGCCCTATGTGGGTGGCGATCGGACGGCGCCGTGAGAAGCGATGGGGTATGCTCTTTACGTGTCTAGTAACGAGAGCTATACACGTGGAGCTTATAGCGAGTCTCAGCACCGACTCGGCTATTATGGCTATCAGGCGAATGGCTGCCCGACGGGGGACTCCTAGTGCAATCGTGTCAGACAATGGAACGAACTTCCACGGATCGGAAGTGGAACTAAGAAAGGCGTACGAAGAATGGCTCCCAGGCCTAAAAGAGTACGCACTCAAACAGCGGATCGAGTGGCGGTACATCGACCCTGGTGCGCCAAACCAGGGGGGAGCCTGGGAGCGAATGATAAAAACGGTGAAGAGAGCCCTAGCCATCACTTTAAATGAACGTGCCCCGCGAGAGGAGGTGTTAAATACGTTAATGACAGAAATCGAGCACACCGTAAACTCGCGGCCTTTAACGCATGTACCCGTGGACCCAGAGGAAAAGGAAGCTTTAACGCCGAACCACTTTTTATTGGGGACGGCAGTAGGTTTGCCATATGTGGGAGACTGCGACGTAGCCGACAGAAGGACGTGGCGCGCCGCACAAGCTCTGGCAAACTCTTTTTGGAAGCGCTGGATCGACGAGTACTTGCCTACGTTGGCGCCGCGAGGTGACGTCAGAAGACAGCAAGAGAACGTCAAAAAAGGGGACGTCATAATCGCGGACGGTTTGCTACCTCGGAACGTATGGCCGCGGGGCCAGATCGAGCGCGTGATTACGGGTCCGGACGGAGTAGTTCGGAGCGCTGAGGTGCGGACGCGGGGAGGCGTTTTCCGGAGGCCAGTGAGAAGGTTGATCGTCCTCCCGATTGAATAAGAAGGCTGCGAGGATCTGCGCCGGGGGAGACTGTAACGGACGATCAAAGACGGGGAAGGATCGAATCTAGATTTGAAATGTATTAGGTAGTTATAAGATCGAATCAGATTCAAATGTTAACAGGTAGCTAAGATTGTAACAGTTTAAACTTGTAAAGGTCAAAAGAGTGAGATAGCTACATGTAAGTCCCCGTCTAACTTTGCTGGAAACTTCGATGTATTAAGAATTGTATAACATGATTTGTGAAAGCGTGAATTACGATCCCCGCACCATGGCTAGGGCGAGGAGTAGTTTTGTATAAAGATAGACCGTTTTCAAGCAGAAATTTGTGATCATTCAAGAACGCGATTTATACCTTGTAAACTAGCAACTAAGAAGAAAAATAAATACAGTCCACTTTTGCACCGTGTCTATCAATGAAGCCTGGGTAGGACCTCTACAGGTGGAATGTGACCCCACTCCCGCTTACCCGCGCGGCGCCCCGCGTTTGCCTGATGCGCTTAGTAAGTATAGCATCACTGTGATAGTGACGTCACAGAGCGAGGTGCATAGTTAACTAGCGTGTTATATAGGTAACACAGTTTTAAATTCATACTTATAACTTTTTTCGCTGAAGGTAGATGCCCATTGAAAGATAAATTCGAAGCGAAAAAATTCTCAGGCGACTTGACGATTAAAAATAATATTAATAATTTTCTGCTGAACGGGCGAGTTTTTAGTAGGAGACGACGATTGACTCCAGTAGTTAGGCAGAAAAATAATTATTCCTGAAAACTATTGAAGCGAAATCTTTATTTTATTACATAGTATAAAATGAAGTAGCTTCCGCTGTCTGTAGTCGACCGATTTCGATTCAATTTGGTACCTGTAGAACTAAATAGATTATGAATGGACTTGAGACATAGGATACACTTTACGCGACTGCACAGAAGGGGGGTAATGTTTTATTGACAAACCACGCGTACGAAGCCGCGGGAGGGTCAGCTAGTCAATATCAATAATTTTCACTATGAAATAAATGACAAGAGCGTCAACAGTCAGTTGTTACGCCTAAACGTTGTTAAAAAAAAAAATAACGTTGAGCAGTTATATAGAGCACGGATTTCGAACTCACTACCTCCATCCAGATCGGAAGTATATATCCCACTATGCCCAATTGCGGCCGAACCCTAATTATATCTTTCCTTACCAGCGGTAAACTAATCAAAATGTAAATGTATCAGAACGTATTACGTGCGCGAAAGTTTTGCGCACAATTAGATTAGGTAGATTAGAAAATTCTCTATTGCACAAATAAAACTAGTGGTTCGCCCCGAACTGAGATCTCGCGAGTCTCCCATAAAAATAAAAATAAATTATTTGTCATCTTTGACTATCAAAATAGTGCCATGAAATGTATCACCATCTAACTTGGCCTATAGTTTCATTCAAATTACAGATAACGGGAGTTCATGTTATTTGGATACATTTTTTGGGGTAGAAATTGCAGTTATTCTGGATTTCAGACTTTTTCCTATATTTGTGTCACAAATTTCAGCACTTTTGGTCACTGGTGTACCCTGTGAATTTGGTCAAAATTCAGTTTTTATTATGGCTAATAACTTAAAAACTATAAGGTTTAAACTAAAAATAAAAATGGGGTCGAAATGTACTCACAAAAACCTTTTATTAGACGTGCCACTTGACAGGATAGTCCCATTTTGTTTTTTTTATCCCTCAATATCTCAACCCCCCTTACATTTTTAGCTCATTTAGTCACACCAAAATTGTGCCATCCCTACCTACCTTTATACTAAATTTCACGACGATCGAATAAACGCTTCGAAAGTTATCCTCGGACCAACAAACAATTCGGGCAACGCCAATTTGCCCAAGTTGATTTGGAGACCTAGCTTCGCTCGATCAATAATTCATAGGCGAACTTAATGCTAATTAGCATTTTCTTCCAGCTAACCTTTGTGTGGTGTGGATAAAGTGGTGGTTCCAGTAAAAAGAAAGGTAAATATGCTTTAGCTTAGGTTAACAATTGCTTATCGCTGCAAGGCAAAAGCAGAGATAAATAGAATATAGGTAGGGTTCGGACATTAGTCATCACGTCTCTCAGACATTGCTTTAAAATTGGGTAACTGCTATTCGGTCGTATTCAATTGCCGCTACTTAAAAAACATAGCTTTATTTGTATCTAACGCGTGATTATCACGCGTCTTTGAGATAAGTACCTACTGTAATATTCCCTGCATATTATATTCGTAATTTCAATTATAAATGAGATGAATATTTCACGGGTACTTCGCTTATGGCTTAATTCCAGTCATAATATATTTATATACCAAATTTCATCGAAATCAGTCCAGTGGTTTAGTCGTGATAACGTTACAAACAGACAGAGTTACTTTCGAATTTAAGATGGATATATTTTTTTTATTTGACAAGACGTAACTAGGCCTTGGCCAACCGGATGCTAAGTGGTTATCTCTGCCTAATTTTGTTATGTATTTCAATCATAAATTATAAATACAGGATTAATCACGTACCATTTTATAGGTGTTGTGCATTTGTGATACGCTCGTGCGTAGATAATCGTTTATTTTTATAGTGTTAACCGAACACTTACGGAAAATTCTAAGATTATTAAAATCATCTCAAAAATTTTCCAGTCTAGACAGGACTTGAACCCAAAACCTTCCTCTTGGTACGAGGATCGTAGATAATTAGATGTCTTGTTGACCTTTGCAGTTGGCCCTTTACCGTAGCCGTGAGCTGAAATCCTTCCTACAGTGCAAGAACCTCGAACCTTCCTCAAGGGCGGATCCAGGGGGGGGGGCATGAGCCCCCCCCCCCCTGGGCTGGGTCCAGGACCTAGGTGGACCACTAATTAAAATTGTTAAACATAACACATGACATTGACCACGACTACGTGACCCCCCCCCTGGCACCAAAGCTGGATCCGCTCTTGCCTTCACTTCAGAAGTCCGTCTCGTCTACATTACATTAATCCCTAGCCTTTGAACTACACAATGTAGCAGACTGATCTAGACAGCTTCATACGAGAAGCTTAAATTCCCACACTCAGATAAAATGAACGTCTATTCATACATATAACAACATGGATAAATCGTATGAAAGAGCACACTAATTTAAATTTATTATTTTATTTTAGTTTTTTATTGCTTATTCTTTTGTCTTTACGATATTTGATGAGTATTTGATGTACAATAATGATCGATATTATTGACGATTATTTGATTTTTATTCGTGTTTAATTTTGAATTAGTGTATAATTTATTAAATTTTATGTAAATGTAATTTGCACGCATTATGTGAAACCTACCTATATAGCTGTGTCTACTTATATACCTTACTTCAAGCTAATAAATTTCATTCCATCATTTTTATTAAGTCACCAGCTCTTTCATCGGCACATAGGCAAGAAATTTCTGGTGTTAAGGTTTATTGAGATTTTTTTGTTTATGAAAATTAATAGTTAATGAGAAGAGGTGGACGACATTTTATTTTATTTATTTTATTACAATTCAGTTGCTTGCAGCACTTACAGCGTAAACTAACACGTGCAGCAAGCTAATAGTTACAATAGGCACTTGTAAAAATACATAGGAATGAATTAACTTAAGAACATGAATAACATTTCATTATGTTTAGAAAAAAATAAATCTATTTCTGGGTATTTCGTAACCAGGGCGACATAAACTTGGTTGCGGGCCGTCTCGATGGGGTTCGATGGGTGAGAGGATCGTGTTGGATGGCACAAATTTAAGTGTGGAAGATGATGATGACGTTAATTTAAATAAATAAACATTGACAGCCTCTATGGAGTGGTTTCAATCCTACTGCTCAGATCAGGAAGTTATCGTAATAGGCACACTTAATTCTTGATGCCTTATGATACAGGGAACCCCAGTGTAGGGTTACCAAATAATCATCAATAAATTAGCCCTAGGAACACTGCTGAAGATAGGCCTCTCCACCCAACAGCTCCTAGCAACCTTTATCAGGTCGGCTTTCCATCAAGTAGGGGGGCGTCTTACGTAGCTCTTTCCAGTGCGTGGTTTCCACTCTAGTACCTTTCCTGACCAACAGCCTTCTTAGTGTTAAAACCTACTCGGACAAAACACTCATTTTGTTGTGTGTTTTCTATAGTACATTTTATGCTGAAAACGGTGGACTATAGTGTTTCTAGATCATGGTATAACTTTGTGATGGTGTGACATCATGGCGCCAGAGTTGCCAGATGAGCTTGAAAATTCCTAAATAGTAGAAATTAGACATGTTCGTTTATTAAAATAAATAATGTTATTTACTTATTATCATGCAAATCACTATGTCACAAAGTAACCCCTGACTTTTTATTACTACACATCAATGGCTATGGTATTTTACTTAGAAAACTTTCGTGATTTATTACAATCGTTATTATAAATATGGGATTTATCACGTACCGTCTTATATTCGTTTGTATTCATTGTCGGCCGAAATACTGTTTCGGCCGACAATGTTTCGGTTCAATCCGTGAACCTTCATCAGGGTGAGTGCGATCCGCTCCGATCAGCGGGCTGACAGGTTGCATCATCATCATTATCATCACTGTTTCTCTCTTTGGTAGTTCTCGATGATACAGGCAAACACACAACACTACGTCTCTACCAGGTTCACTCACTCTTCTGTCACTTGCATTATGAAGACATGGCCTCCAGGCTGGCGGGAGAACCCATCCTCCCAAAGAGATACTTTTAAAGTTCGGCACACGACTTATTTCTATCGCCTCTCGGATCTTGCGAGTAACGAAGAACTTCTCTCTCGCTAAGACGCGGGCCTTGTCGAAACGTATGCTATGCGTCGAATAAGAATCTAGGACATGTTCCGCCACTGCAAAACTGTTGGAGTTGACATTCTTCATTGCACGTATGTGTTCAGTCTACCTGTTAGATACGCTTCGCTTTTTTTCACCAATGTAGCATTTACCGCAGTCACACGGTATCATATATACGCCGGGGACGCCCAGAGGGTCTCTGTTCTTCGGCGAACGTAGTAGCTGCCTCAATTGTGTTTGAGGACGGAATATCGTCTTGATGCTGTACTTATGGCGTAATAAGTTTCCTATCTTATCCGTTATTCCTTTCACAAAAAGTAAGTACGCTACTGCTCTATTCACCGTTGTTATGCGTGATTTTGTGGATGTGTCCGCAATTCGACAGCTCTGTCTCCATCCGTAGCCGTTTTTCTCTAGCACCCCTTTTATGTGTGAGAGCTTGGGGTTCACGTATTAAGAGTCACATAGCTTTAGTGCTCTATTAATCAGAGTACGCGGTACCGATGCTAGGTGAGCTGGATGGTGGTGCTAGTCAACTTTAAGATACTTGTCTGTGTGTGTTGGCTTACGGTATACCGTATGTGTGAGTCATCCTGTCTGTTCTCGTATAACCAACACGTCCGGGAACGGTAGGCATCCATTTTTTCCAGCTCTACCATGAAGGATATCTTACAATTGAGATAGCTAAGTAAGGTGTCTATGCTATCTCCTCGTACTATTGCGAACACATCATCTACATACCGCCACCAGTATCTCGGTCTACAGGAATCTCTCATCCTGATGAAGGTTCACGAATAGAACCGAAACACCGATAAGACCAACTCAAAAATTTCGGTTGCGGGTTCAAGTCCAGTCTAGGCTTGAAATTTTTGAGATGGTTTCAAACATCTTGGAATTTTCCTTATGTGTTCGGATAACACTATAAAAAAATAAAAATACTATAGTGTTGATGTCACATAGTTATATTTAGGATATTGTTTATTTGCAGATGTTTTCTTTTATTCCAGGGATGCCTCGAACACACACAAAAAAAATTAGTGGGCGAACGTACCAGAATTATACTCTGATATTGCATCGCACTGTCGAGGAGATTTGAAACAAGCAATTATCTTTTCGTGCGGCTTTACTTACGACAAATGATAAAAGAAAACAAAAAGAGGGCAACACGATGTGCCGGAAATATAACGTTATTTGTAATTTGCTTATAAGCTGTGGTTGGTTAAAAAGTGTAGCTGTAATGTCATTAAAACTATTTTACAAAGAATGTGGGTAATTTTTTTCATATTAACATTTAGTAGAATTTTTCCTAGTGTAACTGGAAACACAATCCCTCTTACTCCCTATTCTTGACTCTCAGAAACACTTCGACAAACTTGAGCGCCTTCAAAACGTCGCGTTTGTATGAGGTTTGTATTTGGACAAAAATATGACCACGTTTCTGATTTTTGCATGAAGCTTAAGTGGCTACCCATCCACTCCCGCAGGAATGCTTATATCCTCTCTCTCTCTCTCTCTTGTACAGGATTTTGTTCAACCCTTCTAGTCCTTCTTATCTCAGAGAACGCTTTGAATATCGCCATCTATCTAATCCTCGTGCGTCGCGCTCTTCTGGGTCCTTGAAACTTAAAACTCCTATACACTCTTCTGACTTCTATGACAACTCCTTTACTGTACAAGCTATCTGTTTATGGAACTCTCTTCCTTCTTTCATTAGATCTGCCAAATCCTTTCCTATCTTTAAAATGCTATTGTTTAAGCACTATTGTCTGCATCAGAGGGCTGAGTCATCTTATTTTGTTATTATATCTGTCGTTATTGTATATTATTCATTAATACTATTTTAATATTATAGAATGTTTATGTATAACATTTATATTAATTGTATCTACCCTGGTATCTATTTATTCTAAGTATTTTATTTCGCTTATTTAAGTATATACAGTTAAATAAAAAGCTTAAGTTATAAAGCTACCGTAAAATCCATTCCATCCAAAGTTTGTCTGGAAGAGATCGCTTTTAGCAATAAGACCGCCAATTGTACTATCGCGTATCTAGTTTTAAGTGTTTTGAATTGATTGAATGATTTGTTAATTTAAGTGTGATATACAATAAAGCGTTTTCTATTCTATTTTAAGATTATGCCAGCGTTAGTTTAACAAAGAACTATTGAGCAATTTTGGTGTGTCACAAAGCATGGGGAAACTTAGGTACAGACTTTGGAAAGGTATATATGTAAGTACTAAAAGATATCTACTTATGATAAATATTTTTCTTTGAGCGCATACACTAAATAATCAAGATTCTATAACTGTGTTTTATTTTTATGTTTTATATGTTTTTGTTTGTAAGTTGAGAAACAAAAAATGTATCTCCAAAAAACCTCAAAACTTGTCACAACAACGTATCCCCAGTTTACGGTATACATATTGCTTACCTAGAAGTAGTAACCTTCGTTAGTCTTTGCTAAGGACAGACTTTTTCAGTCTAATAGTATAAAAATCTGCCAATATCTCAACTACTCCAGATCACTCCATTGCCCCACTGGCGCTGATTGCAATCAGGGATATTGAGAATATTTGCATCTACATCCGCAAATGCCTCCGCATCAATTTGGGTATCTGCATCCGCATCCGCAATAATCGATGCGGATGTTCATACGGACGCCAATACACCACAAGAAATAAATTAAGTGGGGCTTGCGAGTGGCACGTGCCATCAGACGTGCTGATTGACCAATAGGAGCGAAGATTTCGGTAACAAGATCCGAAACGTTTGTTATTGTTTATCATTGAGTGTAATTGTGAGTATTGTATGTTAAACGAGTCTTCTGCAATTAATAGTTTATTTTAATTCTGCTCCATAATCAAGTTTCTTAAAAAAAACTCAAGATCCGCATCCGCGGATGTGAGGCTTCAAAAATTCGCATCCGCATCCGCAGATGTCGAAAAATCCGCATCCGCAATATCCCTGATTGCAATGATTATACGTTGACCCAGATAAGCACCAACTCTCGGATCACACATCGCTTCGACGAGACGCCCAAAAGGAACGAGAATACTCCTACGAAAAAAAGTGTTACTCGAAAATAATGAACGAGAAATGAAAGGCAACTTAATCTCTTTAAGACATTAATTTATTGATCGTTTGTACAAAGGAAGGGTCCACTTAATTAAGAAATTATGGTTGTCGCACAATTGTTTGATAAATCTGACGCTAAATAACACAATGCCTCTGAAATTGAATTATTTACATTTAGAATAATAATTAAGATTGCTTTTACAAAATTGATCTAAAGCGGGGAGAATAAAATAGCCACTTTAAGTGTATTATATATACGTTTCAGTATAGTTCCAAAAGTGATCCTTATGTTTTTGGCTGACCAATAAAAGTTCTCAAAACGATTTAGGTTTTGCTTGCTTGATTTTGATCACGATTCATTTATTTTTAGAAATTACTAAGTCTCAGTTTGGAAATAAGTAAAGTGTAGCATATTGTGTTCCCATATTTTCCCATTTTATAAATAATAATTTTACGAATACAAAGGTGCTGATAAAACGTTATAATGATGATTCTAAAGTGGTTACTTTAGACTCAGAGATCTGAATTGTTTTTACTAAAAATAATCTTGCTACTTTATTTATTGCCATGGAGATATCTTGACGTCTATTACTTAGTACGCGTACACGTGTAGATATAAAGCTGCGTACGGACTGCGCGTTTCAGTGTACGCGAAGTCTAGCTATTTTGAAAGCACGTACAGATGGATACGCTTACAAAACTTGTACGGACTGCCGCGAGTCTGAACACGAGGTGAAACAATCCACCAGCTACGTCAAGTCAGTCCAACATGGCTGAATGTCGGCGGGAACGCGTGAGCCATTTTCCCGTCCAAATAACGCGTACATGTTCCTTTTGACGCGCATTAAAAACCGACTAACGGCGGCTCGCTGCGAGCTAGTTTGCTAGGCACGCGTTCCCCAAGAGTGTACGCGTAGCTGGTTGGTAAGGTATGGACATGACGTTCCAGGACACGCGTAACCGACTACGCGTAACCGACTACGCGTACCAATAAACGCACTGTCCGTACGTTTTAGATCGTAAAACGGTTGCATGACAGGTTGCAAGCATATAGTCGCTTTTAACCTAGCGGCAAACCTTGTTTTAAATAGCCGATGATTTTTTTGTAAAAATATCCCAGCCAAATGAGCGACATCCATAATGTTTTCTTTCATACTTATAATAAATCACAATGTTTGATAATAAACAACTCTCATAAGAAAAACATTCATAAGACTTTTCAAAGGGATTTTATTGATATGATGTTATGTATTACAAAATAATAGGTTGGGGAAAATGTCTTTTCGCAATATAGTATGTATGAACTTGTAATAAAATCTCTTTGGCTATACTATTTGTATCTGGCTGGTTTTGGTATCATTCAAAGTTTAAATTTTAAAGAAGATAATTCAAAATTCAAATTAGGAAAATGTGTGATTTTTATTTGTTTTTCGTACTGTAAAGATGAGTGAATCTAATGAAGAAATTCGATACATTTTAAAATTTTACTACAAAAAAGGTAAAAATGCAGCACAAGCCGCGAAAAAAATTTGCGATGTTTATGGACCTAGTGCAGTGTCTGTGAGTGTAGCACAAATTTGGTTTAAGCGTTTTCAATCCGGAAATTTTGATGTCAAAGATGCACGTCGCTCTGGTCGCCCTATTATGGATAAAATTGATGCCATTTTTGAAAAAGTGGAGCAAGATCGGCATATCAGTAGTTACACCGTAGCTGAAGAACTGGTAATTGACCACAAAACAGTTTTGGCACATTTGAAAAAAACTGGGTACACAAAAAAGCTCGATATTTGGGTACCCCACGAGCTCACTGAAAGAAACCTAATGAACCGTGTACTCATTTGTGATTCTTTATTACGACGTAATGAAACCGAACCATTTTTGAAGAAGCTGATAGCTGTTGATGAAAAGTGGATCACGTACGACAAGAACGTGCGAAAAAGGTCGTGGTCAAAGGCCGGTCTGGCTTCACAGACTGTGGCGAAACCCGGGTTAACTCGCAACAAGGTGATGCTGTGTGTGTGGTAGGATTGGAAGGGCATTATTCATTATGAGCTGTTACCACCAGGCAGGACCATCGATTCTGAACTCTACTGTGAACAACTGATGAGATTAAAGCAAGAAGTTGAGAGAAAGCGGCCGGAATTAATCAACAGAAGGGGTGTGGTTTTTCATCATGATAACGCTAGACCTCACACATGTTTAGCCACTCAGCAAACATTAAGAGAGTTTGGCTGGGAGGTGTTAATACATCCGCCGTATAGTCCTGACCTTGCACCTTTAGATTTCCACCTGTTTCGGTCTCTTCAGAATTCTTTAGGCAGTGTCAGGTTAACACCACGAGAGGACTGCCAAAACCACTTGTCGCAGTATTTTGATCAGAAGCCCCAAAATTTCTATAGCAATGAGATTATGTCCCTACCTACAAGATGGCAAAAAGTTATGGAACAAAATGGTACCTACATACTTTAGTTAAATGTAAATAAACTATATTAAAAATTGTTTTGAATTTTCTTAAAAAATGCGAAGAAACTTTTTCCCCAACCTAATACTATGCCAACACATTATCGGGACGTGTATATGAAAATCTTTGTAATTTAGGTTATTTTTCGATTAAGTTCAAGTACTTTTCAAGTTATTAAATACAAAATAGACTCATATCGAGACCTACGTTCGTTGTTTGGAAATGTATCTTTTCTCTCAATGGATTACAGGTTATACCTATCTACTGTCTTACTTTTTGAATACTTTATCGACATAATACGAAATATGTTTGAGCCTAGCAGACGATTCTTGCTAGTACCGACACTTACTTCACACGAACTTATATCATTCTATCCACGAATTGCACACTTGAAAAATTGCATTCGGTAATGTTCGGTTTGCGACAAATTCATAACTAGGTCGGTTAACATGCAAAACATGTTTATAAAAAATATATAATTATTCTAAATAAGCTATTAAAAGACTGAACGCATGCTGTTAACATTACTACGATTTATTCGATATTTTTTTGTTTGACACTGGTTAAACTCGTAAATAGAATGACAAAAGTTAAAGTCTGGAGTTTCCTAGCTGAGGCTAAATTGTCTAAGATTAAGCTAGACTCTAGAGCAGAGATTCCCAAAGTGGTCGATATCGATCCCTTGGGGTCGAAATCGGTTTGCCAGGTATCGAAATATATTTTTTTTATCTCTACTTTGTGATTTTAATGTTGGTTTCTAAAAACAATTACTAATTTAAGTATTTTTACGTAATTTGTATTAATAATTATTAATTACACTTGATATTTACTGAATTTTATGTCTATTTATTTAGTTAAATTTTGATGAGAAAATGATGTCAAGTTTACCCACTTAACCAACCGCAAAGTTTTTAAATTGGAAAGTATTTTGTACCAATAGGAAAAAAACTAGAGATTTTTTAATTAATTTGGCTTTAAGGGTCTGAGGTACTAGGGGTGATCCAAAAGTAGTGATAATCAGTTATTTCTAGTGCACACAAAAATACAAAAAAATATCAGTCACTTGCTCAGTTACCCACTAGTTCAGGAAAAAAAATCATATAAATAGGCCACGATTCCCGGGAGCTACATTCATTTGAATACGGACTGTCAAGGAGTGAACATAAAAATGGAAAAACACGAAATCAGAGCTGTCATTAAATACCTCTGCTTGAAAAAAATGTGTACCAAAGACATACACAGCGACTTGGTGGAAACATTAAAGGACTCTTCTCCTCCAGATTCCACAGTTGCACGCTGGGCTAAGGAGTTTAAGCTGGGAAGAACATCGACAGAAGACGAACACCGCGAAGGACGCCCATCGACGTCCCTCACTGAAGAAAATGTGAAAAAAGTTGAAGAAGTTGTATTGGAAGATCGAAGAGTGACTATCAGGCATGTAGCTGAGGTCACAGGGATCTCATATGGCAGCATTCAAAGAATCCTTGCGAACGAATTGCATATGAGAAAGGTCTCCGCGCGTTGGGTACCGAAAATGTTAAACGACGAGCAAAAGAAGAAACGAGTCGACATGTCAAGAGCAAATCTCGAAAAGTTTCAGGCAGACAAAGATAATTTTTTGTCACGTTTTGTGACCATGGACGAGACCTGGATCCACCATTTTGATCCTGAAACAAAACAACAATCGATGACATGGAAACGATCCGATGAACCGACGCCGAAGAAATTCAAAGTGTCAAGCTCAGCAGGGAAGGTTATGGCGTCTGTTTTTTGGGTTACTAAAGGAATAATCATGGTGGACTACTTGGAAAAGGGGGCCAGTATTACAGACTACTACTATGCAGAATAAATAAGAAAATTGCGGGAGGCTATTAAGGGGAAAAGGCGAGGCAAACTGCGGGATGGAGTGCTGTTCCATCAAGACAACGCACCGGTTCACAAAGCTGCAATTGCCATGGCTGCCATTCAGGAAGCGGGCTTCGAGCTGGTGGAACACCCCCCTTATTCACCAGATCTAGCCCCCAGTGACTTCTATCTCTTTTCACGACTCAAGGAACACCTCCGAGGCAAGAAATTTGACGATGATAGCGACGTGATGGCCGTGGTTGAGGACTTTTTTGAGAGTCAAGATAAAGATTTTTTTTCTAAGGGAATTTTAGGTTTAGAAAAGAGATGGACTAAATGTATAGACTTGCTAGGAGACTATGTTGAGAAATAAATTAATTTTTTTATTTTATTCATTGTGTTTACTATTGATTATCATTACTTTTGGATCACCCCTCGTATCACTTGATTTTGGAACAGGGGTCTCTTGCCCAAAATAGTTTGGGAATCTCTGCTCTAGAGTCTAGAGGGCTCTATCGCACTACGAGTCTGTGATAGCAAAAATCTAATTCCCTTTGATCTCGAGTACTCTTTGATCTCCAACTACAGCTGTCAATTTATAAGGCAAGGTATGAAAGGCATTTTGGTTTGAGGTAGAGGAAAATTTAGGTGTACCAAAAACTTATTTGAACCTTATTTTCTATACAAAAACAAAACATTTACTATTAACTACTGGATTTTGTAAACGTTGTGTTGTAATTAATAATTAGTAAATGTTGTTTTGAGAACATATTTTATAATATTTCTATTGCTATTTATATAGATAATATACATTTTGATGAAATAAGTGTTAAAACCCTTTATTAGGTAGATTATTTCTCAACTTTCTTTATAATATGAAGTTTGAATGTGGTGAACAAAAATATTCCGGAATAAAACTTTGTCGCTGCATTTAGTATTCAATTTACAATTTGTACAGATGTTCTTTCTGTTATACCGGAAGTTTGTAAACTTTCTATGTGACTGTTTTTATACTAAATGTAGAGAATTTTGCACTAATTTAAAAAATCTTAAATGTAGAGAAGTTCTAAAAAGTTGAATTATTTTTACATATATCACAAATTCAAAAATGTGCTCACTTTACTTAACTAAGACACTTACAGAATATTTAAACATCATCGTAAAGCCAATTTAACTTTCAAAGAAAAACGACAGGAATAGAAAATTCACTTTACATTTCTTACAGAAAAGTTTTATCTCAGGGCGTCTAGAAAAAACTAGAGCACTCGGCATAGTTTCTTGGCAGTTCCCACTATTATTAATCGTACAACAAATATTTGTTTGTCCGTCTGCCACGGATGAAAGTAAAAAACGTTCATTTAAAACACTGAATATAATTTTTTCTCAAGGTTTAATCTAAAAACAATAATTAAGACGAACGAGGGAAACGTATTATTCTCAGATCTGAAGCTGAAAAATATATTGTTTAAGACTGGATGGGGACCGTAGACAACCTGACTAGAACCAGATAAAGTCTTGAAATCTTCAAGACCTGAGTGAATAATATAGATTCTATTGTATCACGTTTTCTGAGTGTACTACACTATTACAACGATCTCCGTGGCACAGTGGGCGAATAGCCGGCTGAGACGCAGGAGGTAGCGGGTTCGATTCCCACCGCAGAACAAATGTTTGTATGATCTCCACATATTTGTTCCGGGTCTGGATGTTTTTCTATATATTATAGCATTTAATTACAAAAAAATTTAATATAAGTTTTATATCAGTTATCTGGTTTCCATAGTACAAGCTCTGCTTAGTTTGGGGCTAGATAGCGCTGTGTGAAATGTCCAGCCATATGTATTTATTATAATACATAAGTTCACGTAAGGTAGTGCTCAAGCGGAATATTCCAACAAAAAATACGAATTTGGGTAGCCTGGACGCAGAAAATACAAATTCAAGCACTTTTGAAATCTAAACGAAATCTAGCAAATTGCGCTTAGGATTCCCAAGTTCTAGGCAAGCATGGTTCTTCTTGGACCACATCGCTTACCATCAGGTGATGTAGTAATCCAGTGCTTGATATTTATACACTGATTTAATAATACCATATACCGGAACTAACCATTGGCTAACTTTCCAGATGGCTTCGAAAAAAATGACCCGGCGTTTAAATGAACGTTTTACGCTTGCGTTTGTAAAATAAAAGGTATACTCGGGAACTTTATTCCTACGCACCTATTCTAAGTATTCTGAGTTGTCTACAATAATAGAATCACCTTTTTACAGTTTACTTTTGATCGAGAATACAATATAACGAACGGATACAAAACTGATAAAAAACTGTGTCTTACTCTTTTAAAGGCGGCCTTGGTGATTTTGATGTTAAATGTTTGTAAGCAAACCGTCCATACTTTGCCAAATATTCACATGCTTATGTGGCTTTTTAGAGTTCCATAGTCGAACTGTGCGTTCGGTATGCAGTGAGAATTATTGTGCCGTTTTATCATTCAACGTTGGAACTAATATAAGAAATTTAAAGTACCTATACTTATAAAGTTATAATTATTGTATAATTGCCGCCGCCTACTTACTATGTTTGCGTACCTACATACTTTTGGTAATAGATTGCAGACGGTAATTTGGGTGGGTAGGTCGGTGTGTGTGTGTGTATGATGGTAAATCTTCTTCTTAAAGTGGCCTTTTCACGAATAAAATAAAAAGTTTAATAGGTCCAAAAAAACTGTCATTATATTATGTTCTATTTGTATTTTTAAGTAGTTAGATACCTACTTTTATCTTAATTGTGCTCTCATTATCCATAGTAATGTTAAATGTGCACCCCCGAATACCTACTATTTTGCTTTTTGGACGAAATAATATTTATTTGCTTTGATTTTTTTTTATTTTGAACAATAAAGTGGTACATTCATTAAATTGGCTTTACGATAAATTACAAAATGGTAGCTACGCTTATATGGTATTTTCACAAAAATCAATATTACGCAATATCTTAGGAAACTAGCCTATTTATTTAGTAAAGATCTTTTAAAACTATGTTATTTTGTGCAGGGAATAGGACACTTTGGATAATCTTAATATTATTTATAAATTCTGGCATAACGGAGGGTTTGTGGGGGCTTAAGATTACGAAAATTAAATATGAACACAAACTGGGATTATTACGCGGAACCCTTATGATTTATGTTCTTTTTATAAAAATATTTGACGGCGGACCGGTAATAATTAAGTAACATGAAACATAATGTAATGCCCGGGATACACTAGACTAGTTGTTTAAGCAAGAGCTAGGAAACTACCATGCTAGTAGCTCCTGTAATGTAGTACCCAACAACAGTAAGTTTATGCTATGTATCTACAAAATTCATTGCTTCTGGTTTCATTGTAAATATTGCATAATTATTAAATAATTGCCATTATTTATTTCATATTAAATTTTTAACCATGCAACATTATAAACTTGTCATTTTCACATAGTATTTGATTACGAATCTACATTGTTATTTTTTGTATGAGTATGTATTAATCATAATTCACATTCATTTATTGTATCGATCTTTTACAGAATACATTTTGGGGAATGTGCCCAGGAACTATACGATCTGATCTTGCCATCTCCTTTCCATCAAAGGACAAGCAGACGCACGGCTCCCGTCAATATACCACCCATTTGCACGCACCGTTTTGGTTTTACGTTCTTGATGCGTACAGCTAAGGGATGGGACAATTTACCGTCGTATGTTTTTCTTAAAGAATACAATCCAGGCCTCTTTAAGGCTATACGTAAATAGGTTTCTTCTAGATCTTCATGCTTCATCTTAGACCACGTCATCGCTTACCGTCAGGTGAGTTTATGGTCAAACGAAGATCTATCCAGATTTTTTTTTAATTGTCCGTGAAATTAAGTACATAAAATTGATGGTTGAGCTTAATAAAGAACTATTGTATTTTATTGTATTTAAGAGTTTTGTTCAACTAACTTAATTTACTCATATTGAAATATATTTATCATACTATTATAGCGTTAGTGAACGTTAACAATTATTTTAATCTAAATTGTAATATCATTACATAAATTAATATATTGATTGATATAATTATGACTTTATTATTCTGGCCTGTGTACTAGTTTCGACTGGCCCAAAAAATGATATTTTCTACGTAACCCTAGCACGTGCCGAGTCCTGGACCAGGACGTTTGACTTACTATCTTAGCTTTGAAAAACTAGCCTATGTATCTCGGACATTAGTGTTAGACCTGAGTGCGCGGCGAGTAATTTAGTTGTGCGTCATGCCTTTAGACGTGCTGCATGAAAACGCTTCAGTCTTCACTCAGGATACGCTTATGTACACTGAGCACCTCACATCATGCTCCACCTGATCACGCCGGACGCACTCAGGCCTTGGTCTTATCCTAACATAGAAAAATTTAAAATTTACACACATAATTTGCATCATCGTAGAGTAACACCTAACTTATCCAAAAGTCTAAGATTGAGGTTTACAATAATACAAATTTTCTTATATTTATTACTAAATGTATTGCTTAACATTGACTCACATTAATATTTTTGACACTTTTACGTTTATAACATGTCAAATTTCACATTAATAAATTAGTCTGTAGTACCCGTATTAACTTAATAAAATCAACACGTGCGTCACGAACGAAGTTCATATATAGGGTGTTTGATAAAATACACACAAAAATGAAAGGTGTTATTTTGATGAGCATAATAAATAAATTTGTGAAATGTTTACCATAGAAATGTGAATTTTATTTTGGCATGTAGAAACAAACACTTTATTAAACTTATGTTGTGCTATTGCATAATGCTTGCCATCTAACTACAGATACTGTAATGGTGACGTCTCGAAATATCTCTTGTTGTCCCTTTCTAACCCAAAACCCGCAGCCATTTTCGAAAGAGATATAAAATCGGCCTTTATTTTTGGATGACGATTGCAAGAGTAGGCAGTAGTTTTATATCGAATTAATCACCTAAACTTAGTCAATTTTCTTTAAAATTTGGTAATATTACTAGTAGTTTAGAGAAGTCTTTTTTATGTTTTGAGAAACCGTCACTTGAATATCATCAGTATATTACCAAACATTCTGTATAAATCTGAAAAATAATAAACTATGTCTTTCAGACTGAAATTGCGCGCCTTTTTAATTACTTACATTAATTACGTCAAAGCTAAGCCATATTTATTGATTTCAAAACGTTTTTATATAGCCTTTTCTATTTTAGACGAAATTTATCAAGAAATAATAATGGACCTACGTACGTCTCCCCCCCCCCCCCCCCCCCGGTTTGGGAAACAGGCTGTAAAACTGGAATAGTTTTTACGAATATTTTGCAGCTGTTAACATTATTTTTATTTTCTATGTGGTTACTATGTGGTACCAAATAAATATTTAGATTTTTTACACTGGTGATTTGTGAGCCTGTTTCCAACGAAGCGATCAGTAACACGCTCGCTCCGTATGCGTAGCGACTTCGCCCCGTGTACGTGTAATTAGTGATTAATTACACATACATTAAGCTAATTTAAGCTCGCTGTTTTAAACTGGTACGTGTTTTTTTTACAATACGACGGACTTATAATTCTACAATACCAGAAACAAGGACATGATTGCCTATCCAGTATTTAGACTGGCTAAGGTTTGTAAATCTTTCATAGGCCTTAGCATTAAGCTTTATAATAAACAACCTGAAAACATTGTTAGCCTCTCAGAAAATAAATTTTAGTATGTAATTAGAAACCATCCTTACAAAAAAGGCTTAGTATACGATCAATGACCACCTTGATCACAAAAGGGCCTGGGAGCTTGGCACATGATAAAAAATTATTATAACCTAATCTGTTTTTTTTATTTAAATTGACTCTACCTATGAAGAAATTATCATTTTTTAGGGTTCCGTACCTCAAGTGGAAAAAACGTAACCTTTACAGAATTACTTTTTTGTCCATCTGTTTGTCACTATCCTTTATGTCGGGAACGCCTAGAGGTATGGAGTTGAAATTAAAACAATGTACTGAGGACCACAGTCCCTTGAAGCAGTGAAAAAATCAAACTTCTAAGCTAACAGTTCTATGTAAAAAAATATACGGCCGTTTATGCCGCAAAAATCGTATATTTCAACACTCTTAAGGGAATCAAAATTTATAGGGCACTTTCCGCTCACCTAGAACTATGAAATTTGTCAAGTAATATCGTCTTATACTACAAGTACAGGGAAAAATCTAAAAACTATACATTTGCAATCAAATCATAAAAAAACAGTCTTTATTTAAAGTACGTAATCATCGAAATTGTCGGTACAAATTTGTACGGAACCCTCGGTGGGCTAGTCCGACTCGCACTTATCCAGTTTTTTTTTAACACAAATTTACTTTTTACGAGATATAAATACAATACAATACATACTAAAGAGTGACGTGCGAACGTGCGCATCTATAGAGTCGACGGCGTCCGCGTCGGCCAGCTCGCGGAAAGCACGTTCACAAATCGCCAGTGTGACAACGCTTCAAGTAGACGCTGTAAAAGGCTACGCAATTTTAAGCCAGCATCTTTTTTCATACTATCAAAATGTGACCACACATTATTTAATAAAATTAACATACGTACGAAACTTATAAAGTACAAATTCATAATCAATTCAAAATTACGACATATTTCGCCTAAATCTAACATAAAACATAAAATATTATCAATAAAAAACAACTAACAAACAACATTTAACGGAATATTTACTTACTAGACCTTATTATTATTTACCATTTTAAGTTTTAGTGAAACCATGGTTAAAACTATTTTTTGCAAAAGCTTAAATCAAAAGTAACTAACAACAAACACATTAATCAGAATACGAGCTAACACACGAAATATTCTAAGCATTCAACGTGCCTTTATTACATTGCCTTTTCAATCCCTGTTATTTTCATAATTCACTAAGCAATTAAAATATTTAACAAATGAGAAAATATCAGATCAGGAAAACTAATACGAAAAGGAATTCTCTATCATATATTTTATAACATGTGGTGACGGACAAAGCTGATGATCCACCTGATATTAATCGGTTACCTCTGCATACAACCTGTTTTGCTTTATACGACATTAATTTAAAACACACTGATTTTAGAGATGGGTTTAATACCGGTACCTTGAATATTTATCCAGTAATCAATACCCAATTTCCAATACCAATTTCACCATACATGATGAATGAATATGATTTGTTTACCTAACTACTTACTTACTGTTTACAAGCTGTTTAATTGATATTATCGGTATAATTTCGAAGTGATAGGTTCTTTTTAGGCAAGCGTACTCCGTCTTCGATCACACCATCACTTACCATCAGGTGAGGTAGTGGTCAAGCACTTGACCATCATCAATAAAAAAAAATTTAGGACTTAATATTAAGGTCGTTTGAAAATTGAAACTTTTTCTATGGTAGTTCATTTGAAAGAAAACCATTTTACAACAATAATGCCCTACCTGTGATTTAATTTAATATCGTAAATAACAAAACACGTAGCACTTCTGCATAACCTAACATGCGTAGCTAGCCTAACCATACTGGTCAAAAATTTAATTATGTTAAAGAAAAAATATACCTAATATAGATTTCACCAAACTAGGAATTCATAAGAATGTGGGTTGTGACATAAGTATATAATGAATTTTCATAATTAGCTTATCATATTAAGCGTAAGGAACACAGGGCAAGTTACGTATCGAATACTGCACTGTTATTTATTCTAATTATTATCTAAATTATCGGAAAATGGAAACATCAAGAAATACTAATACTATAGACATTCCCTTAATAATATTTATCGCTAATCGGGTTTTCTTAGGGTTATAGGATAATTGTATTTATTGCTATTGAAATGTGACACATAAACACTACCCTTGTAACTACAAAAAAATTTAAACACTGATTAACGCGTGTCAAACACAATTCTTACCAATTTTTGTATAGGATTTTTTGAAGTGAAAACTTCTTTAGGCGCGTTGGGCATTTTTTGAGATGGGAAAAAACCATTCAACTCGTGACACTATTACCGTTACCGACACCTATGTATATAAGTATCTCATAATTGTTCAAGTTTTCACTTCTGTCTGCACTCCCGGAGTGCCACTTTTTTTTAAACAGTTTTAGTGGGTGTTTAACATTTTTTATGGTAAAACCCTACATATTTTCCTCTAGTGGCAGTAGTTTGGATGTTAGTTTGAATACTTTTTGGTTTGAATAGTCCGGTTAACAAAGCACCGAATTATCAAATTTGTCAATTCTGGCTCGATCTAAAAGCAGGTTCAAAATGTGAAGTGGCAAACATTTCTTAAGGTCAAGGTTGTGCTTTGGCTTTGTACCTAAAGGGGGCTCCTAAACGAGTAACATTTTTACAGCAATGTGTAGCCGGCAATGCCTAGCACCATTGTCCGGTGTCACATGCTCAATCTATTGACCACTAGTTGCCGTGCAATGTGGGGCTCGATCCACCGTCATAATCATTATCGTCATATCAGCCATCTCCCCATAGCACACCGAACGACCTTGAGTCTTCTTATGAGACCTAAAGTGAGAGACCACGTTTCTGTGCCACAAGATATCACTGATAGTACACACTGATCAAAGAGTTTTGTGAGACACTGATCTATTTTGAAGCTCAATTCAATTTGGTGATTAATTGCTATCTAATATTGCTTACGATGTACACTCGACTTTATCGGCAACCATGAGGCAATATTCGCCGACATTACGAACATTTACCGATCATATTTGCTGGTTACAAATTGACGTGAAAATGTTGCTCGTTTAGAAGCTCCTCAATAATAATCTTTATTAACAACTAAATTCACAACATACTTATTTACATAATTACGTCTTACCTGCCACGATTTGTTATTATCACATCAAGATGTTCATAATGATCCAGAGTTCAAGTATTCGAGTATTTCCGTAAAAACACAGATTAGATAAGTATTTTTTACACAATCGCCAAAAAATAAGAATTAACAAAATTTATAATCGTAGACTTGAAGTCTCTTTCTAAAATTTTCTCTTTCTGGAATTCTGAGTTTAAAAGAATAGTTTTTGGACAATTTTTTCGATGCTTAGAATGCCACATTTATGTATCAAAATATGACAAGATATTTGTTTCGCGATTCAGTGCAAAAATAAGATATGTTTGTGACCATAGATAAAAAATATGTTATCATTTAATATTGTTACTCCAACCACCATCACCCATGAGTCGCAGTTGTTGTGTCCACACTATTAGTTATACGAATTGACTTCAATACTCAAATCAATATTGAATTATTCTAAAGGTTAGTAAATTCATAAGCGTCATGAAGTTCCGAGTCACAGTGTGCATAGACAAAATAGTAAAGACGTCTCTACAAAATAAATTCACTCCAAAAATACAGAGTCTTTATACCACAATCTATCTTACAGTTGGGAACGTTTCCAATGCCGCACCTGAGAACAAGGGAAACTTTATTTATTTCATATATAGAAACACATTTCATATTGACAGACATTTGGATGAAGTTATTACATATATACGGCTCTACCGGTCCTTTCTTTTAAATATATAAAACTAGTTCCGTGGGTTTGCTTGCAAACTTTGATAAAAATAAGTCCATAATATATATATACATATCTTTCGTATCAAGCAATCATCGAAATTGGTTCCAAAAATAAACATACCAAATACTTAAGATCTAAACACATCATTTGCAGATATTTAAAATATATAAGAGCCAAATGAGAAGGAAAGGTAAATATTTATTATATTTATTTATTTAGAACTTTATTACTCAAAAATACAAATTACATGTACAAAAGGTGAGATTGATGTTAATAGCATTTTCTACCTGCCAACCTCAGATGTAACAAAAAAGGTTGACGTGCTAACTTAAAAACAATATTAACATATTGGTACTTATAAAAAATATTATTGAAAAAGCATTTTGTAATAAAAATACCTAAAGGGCGATTTGTAATTTGATCTTTTTATGAAAGGGGTTTGGTTAGGTACCTTAGGTTTGCAGATGACCTCATTCTTTTTGTCAATAATATAGAAGACCTCCAACTTATGATCCAGCAACTACACGATGCTTCTTTGGTAGTGAGCCTTAAGATGAATATGCCCAAGACGAAGGTGATGACGAATGCTGCCGGATTCCCGAATTCAGATGTGATGGTGGGAAGCAAAAAGCTGAGAGTAGTCGACAAATACCTTTACCTTGGACATATTCTTTCTTTTGGTAAAGAAAATCAGAACAAGGAGGTTTCTAGACGAATGCAACTCGGGTGGGCTGCATTTGGAAAGCTTGAAGATGTTTTTCGGTCAAAGAAGATTCCACAATGCTTGAAACCTCGTCTGTATAATTAATGTGTCCTGCCAACAATGACTTACGGTGCCGAAACATGGGCACTCAGTAAGAAAACTGTGTACAAAGTACGAGTTGCACAGAGAGCCATGGAGCGCGCCATGCTTGGCATCATCCTGCTGGATCGAGTTCCTAATACCGAAATCCGACGCCAGACGAAAGTCCAAGACGTCGGAATAAGGGTGGTGGAACTCAAGTGGAACTGGGCAGGACACTTGGCTAGACGAGGTGATGGCAGGTGGAGTAAATCTTTGACCGAATGGTGGCCAAGAACAGACCTAAGAAGTCCAGGACGTCCGACGGCGCGGTTGGTCGACGATATAAAGAAAGTTGCGGTCAACTCCTGGATGCATGCAGCATAGGACCAGGAAGGGTGGCATTTACAAAGGGAGGCCTACCCCAGCAGTGGGTACTTATGTGCTGTGGATAATGATGATGATGAAAGGCGTTAATTTTAATCTTGGGTTATTTGCAACTTTAATACGAAAGGTCTTTGGCAGTGCACGAGAATAGAGAATTTTAAAAAGGTGCACTTACCCGTGCAACTAAGCGTTAGAATTGACTCTGCGTAGGCGTCCCATCGAAAGACTCCTCATTGATCAGCCTCAACTTCACCGACTCCCTCCGAAGGTTATAGCTGGTGGAGATGTGGCAATGCTTCACGTCAATATTCATCAAGTCTTCGTCCAGCTCCACGCCACTTCTCTCCACGTCAGCCGCAGCACTAGGCTTCCTCTTGTATCTAAACGATGCAGTTCTTTGAGAACTCGACCCCAAGTAACTGTCTGTTGTCGTACCACCATTATTTGTCTTTTCAGCATTCCCTTCTATTTGCTCTAACTGGATATTTCCTCTCGAGTTAGCAGAGGAGTCGATGCAAGGCATCAATTGCTTAAACTCCTTCCGGAAATTCTCATTCATCCAAGCGTAAATAAATGGGTTGTAACATGTTGACGACATCGCTATCACGTGCCCGATAAAAAATATCAAAAAGTAATATTTCAGGTGGATGGCGTAGATGTAGTAGTCGTTACAAAGATTGATGACGTTCAAAGGCAGCCACGATAGTCCAAATATAGTGACCATAGCAATCAACATTTGATTCGTTCTTCTCTGTCTGTTTTTATCAAACTCCTCTTTTCTCGTATTTTTACTTGCAGCCTTTGCTTTCGCTCTCTCGTTCAGTTTGATACTGACACATGTATAACAGACAGCAATCACAACAACAGGGCATACGAATTGTAATATGGATGTCACAGATCCAAATACTCGGCGCAGTTTTTCCGAGGGCCACGTCTCTTCGCAGAATTTTCCGATGTTTTCCAAGTCGTAGTAGGTCATGAATATGGCATAAGGCATCGTCACGGTGATTGAGAAAGTCCATATCATAATGATGACTGTTATGCAAGTCTCAATCTTCATTCTCGCTTTGAACGGGTAGATTATTACAAAGAACCTATCGATAGCTATAGACATAAGCGTCAACGTGGATATGTATACGCTGCATCCCTGTGCAAAAGGCATTACGTGGCATAGAACTGAGCCCCAGCTCCAGATGCCCCTAAAGGAGTAAAGCGGCGTAAAGGGCACGGCGAAAATGCAAAGAAAGATGTCGGAAAGCGCTAGATTGCTGATGAAAAGGTTGGTAACCGTTTGCATAGCCTTGTTTCTGATGACGACAAAACAAACGAGTAGGTTGCCGAGAAGCCCGAGAACGAATATAATCGTGTAGATGACGCAGAAACCGGACTGTATCCATTTGTTGTCTATGATGTTATGCGGCCCATGCAGCGGATGAAGACCTCCCAACGTCGTGTTCAAGATTCCCGTTACATTTAGCGAAGTATAACTTACAACCGTTTCGTTCATTGTTTCTGTAGCGGTTTCTTACGAAATAAAATTCGTGATAACAATTTATTCTTGGCCTTTAAGCGTCAGGTTTACGACCCTTAAGGGTTTGATTTATCTCCGGTGAAGCCTGTAACAAAATAACTATATTACCAATTAAATCTCTATTTCAGTAAACTCTGTTAATAACATGGTAACGGAATTTAGGCAAATGAGCTATGTTAGGGCAAGGATGGGTTCACAATAAAATTTTTATAAAACTCGTTAATACAGGGTTGACTGGTTTTCTTTCAAAAAAGAATTTGTTTCAATAGTTATATCCAATCAAATTTTATCCTGTTTATCGAGGACAGACAAAAGTTGTGTTAAAATCGAAAATACGATTTATCTTTTCTTATTCACAAAAATATTTGTGGTAATCAAAATATTTTTCAAAAACATATCATTCGACGTCAGCTAATGCAATTGAAATTTGAAATTGAAAACACATTCGATCCAAAAGAGTATGATAAAAGCGAAAAAAAACGTTGCAAAAGCTAAAAGAATAAGTGCTGCACTGACTTTCCCGTGTCTGCATTGGCAAGGTTCCAAGAGCTGATTGCGATGCGTTACTGTGACTATCAAATTGTACGACTAAAGAGACTTGTAGGGTTTCAAATAAATGAAGTGGTAAAAATAATAGGGTGGTAAAAACTTCCCTGTACTAAATAGTACTAAAAACCAGACTGCAAAACGAACTGAACAGAAGTGTTTTTAGTGTTTATGATGGATATCTAGCACTCTTTGTTCGTTAAGAAATTTGGGTCATACATTTTTTTTACCACTAACTGATATGTGCTTTTAACTTGTATTGTGTTATATATTTTTGGAATCTCGATAGGTTTTGACCAATTTTTGTTTTACTGAAATACTGAATCATAAGAGCCTATGTCACTCGTGATGCCACTGATACCCCATTTGTCAAAATCCGTCAAGCTGTAGGTATAACCTAAACGATGCGCCAAATGAACAGACATGCTGTATGCATTTCATTTGCATTTCATGTTCATTTGGCGCAAAAACACAACCCTAAAAACATTACCCTCCTTTTTCACAGTTGGTTAAAAATAGGTAAAAATCTTTCACAAAATACCGTTATTCACTATTAGTACCACAAGGCGCATTATCTATCGTACCTGTTCGCTTCGATTACAGAATATTGTGTTCATCTGAAGCGATTATTTGTCTGGCATATGGCCTGAAAACACCTTTCACATGCATTTCGAACGATAAGGTGAATAAGCTACTTTTTTTGGATTTCGTAGTTGAACTCGGAAGCATTAGGGAGCTCGCTCACTGCAAAGTCGCGGCGGCGACTTCGCGGCATGGTCGAGGCGTGGTCTTGTTATAGAGTCGAGGCGCGGGCGGTTATGCTTTATTAGCTTCATTCCAGTTCATTCGTCATAATGTCAGAGGACGAAGACGTTACTTGCACTTATTAAATTTTAAACGCAGCTACGTCCGAAACAAAATGGCCTTGCGGCGTGGGCATACCTCGCGCTGCCTGCATCTCGACTCCGCCGCGCCTTCACTTCGACTCTGCCTCAACTCGAGTAAATAAGAGCATTTCCATGTAATCTTAAAGAAAATCTAAAGGTGGCGCAGACTATTCGTGCTGTAAAGCTGAATTGTTGCCTGTAGTCAGCCTAGTAAATAGGATATTAAATATTTAAAAACTTATTATTTTTAACTCTGCACTTTTATAAATATAAATGTCTTATACAAGAATCCGGGCATTTAGACCTACATGACATTGTATTGCGCCCATCTCCCTGACATATAAAGTGAAAAGTCTCATGCATCTTACTGCTACTGCTACTGTTTTATGTTGTTAAAAATGATAAATAATATTTATATTATTATATTAAACTCACAAACAAGAACAAATGAACAAAACATTTTAATAACAAACTAAAACTTTGCATTCAGTTGTTTCCTCGAATTCGGGATTCAAACTTTGGTTTGTTATATGTTTCGGTATCCCCTATTTTATACAAGTAGAATCATAATAGTTTGTTAGATAATAGTATTATATTTATTAAATTGAGGCTTCTTATGCACGAATAGAAAATTAGGCCGTAATCTTTTTGGAGTGAAAACTTCTTTAGGCGCGTTGGGCATTTTTTGAGATGGGAAAAAACCATTGAACTCTCGACACTGTTAAAGTTACCGTTGCCGACACCTCTGTATATAAGTATCTCGTAATTGTTCAAGTTTTCACTTCTGTCGGCACTCCCGGAGTGCTACTTTTTTTTGTAATCTTTTGTTAGAAAAAAAACAGGGTGTTTGGTAATATATTGACGATATTCAAGTGACGGTTTCTCAAAACATAAAATAAGACTTCTTGAAAAAAAAACCACTAGTTATATTATCAAATTTTAAAGAAAATCGACTAAGTTTAGGTGATTAATTCGATATAAAACTTACTGCCTACTCTTGCAATCGGCATCCAAAAATAAAGGCCGATTTGATATCTCTTTCGGGAATGGCTCGAGGTTTTGGGTTAGAAAGGGATAACAAGAGATATCTCTAGACGTCACCAATACAGTATCTGCGGTTAGATGGCAAGCATTATGCAATACCACAATGTAAGTTTAATAAAGTGTTTGTTTGTACATTCCAAAATAAATTTCACTTTTCTATGGTAAACATTTCACAAAATTTATTTATATTAATACCCTATATAGCTGCATCCCTAGTGCCCAGGTTGCAGGCCAGTTCCAACACCGTCTTGGCAATGATGCTGCCCGTACACCAGACATTGCTGTCACAGGCATGTTCTCAAAACTCCTTTTTAACATAAGTAAATGCTCAACAAAATAACCCCTTTTATTTTTGTGCGTATATTATCAAATACCCTATAGTTAAACGTATATTATAGTTAAACTTTATATATTAAAGTTAAACTTTTGTTATACCTATCGGTATTTATTATAGCCCTTACGTAAATGTCATTAGTAACAAAAAATCTAATATTACATCGGCTTTCTGTTTCAAACAGACTCAGATGAGACTTTATGTCTGACATCAGCTCAGAGCCTTTTTATAAATTCTGCTACACAAATATCTGTAGAATTTCAGCGCCCGCCAATTTTATTAATAAAATTCGTGTGAATTCTAACAATAGCTGTCACATTTTGTTTAGGCGAACGTGAGATTTTTTGAACATGGAAATGCACGTAAGTACTAAATATTTTGTCAGACGATAAAATGCCGAGCTATGGTTTAGCATATTCAGATTTTATTCCATCGCGTGTTTCAGCTAGTTCTGTGTTTACTATGATGCTAAAAAGATTTTGTTTTGCCAGCAATTTTATACGAAATATTTGTGATATTTTTTGTCAGTTCATCAATTACTCTTTGACTCTGATAAAAATATGCATGCATTTGTAACTTTTACACATCAATTCTTTATTTTAAAAATCTGAGTTTTTATCATACACAACTTTAGTCCATATTGACGACCTCCGTGGCGCAGTGGGCGTATAGTCGGCTGTGACGCAGGAGGTAGCGGGTTCGATTCCCGTCGCGGGACAAATGTTTGCATGATCTACAAATATTTGTTCGGCGTCTGGATGTTTTTCTATATATTATAAGTATGTATTTACAAAAAAAAATAAGTATTCTATCAGTTATCTGGTTCTCATAGTACAAGCTCTGCTTAGTTTGGGGCTAGGTAGCGCTGTGTGAAATCTCCACCAATATTTATTTATTTATTTATATTTGTGCACACGTTAAAAAATTGCCTACACTACTACGATATTATCATCTATATATGCAACGTGTTTTGTTATGTACGACATTAAATGAAAATATGGGTGGGGCTAATGGGTAGTATAGTTGTAACATAGTTTTTTTAAATTCATTACCGTAGAAAATTTTAAATTTTCATACAACCTTAATTTCAAGTCCTAAACTATCAATGAAACAGTATGTATAAGACAGGTAAACAAATCATATTCATTCATCATGTAAGTAGGTAGGTACCTAATAAACTGATTAAGCGACTTCTTGTCCTGTTTAGAACAAGGTATATTTCGGGTATACTCTTAAACTAACAATAATAAAACCTTTGCATAAAAAAGAATCAAGAGACGAAGTGGGTAACAACAAACCGATAGCACTAATTCCAGTATTTTCCAAGATAACAGTTTATTTATAAAAAACTATACAACTACTAGAAAGTAACAAAATTTTTAGTAACTATCAGTATGGATTTAGACAGGGCCGGTCTATCAATAAAAACAAAACGGTCATGGCTCTATATATGGACATGACCAAAGCGTTAGACCAAGTTAAACATAATATTCTACTGCATAAACTTGACATTTTTGGTATCAGAGGTACGGCAATTAAACTAATAAAGTCTTACCTTAGTAATAGAACTCAGGTGACCCAGGTTAGTAAAATATGTCCTAAAACACACATTAAAACAACATATGAATCAGTTGCAAGAATAGTATTCCATGGTGTTCCCCAAGGAAGCGTCCTAGGGCCACTCTTATTTTTAATTATAAATGACTTGCCTCAAATAACTAATTACTCTCTGACCCTATTCGTCGATGACAGTACTATTTTATTTATTAGTGATAAAACACATAATTTTCAGTTTGACATGAATTCAACTTTGACATATTTTATCAATTGGCTATCGACAAATAATTTGAATATTAATTTGACTAAAACATTTCTTACGAGTTTTAAACATAGTAATTCATATTTAGACATTGATATTGGCGCTAAAGTTAATGAAGTAGACATAGCAAAATTTGGGACTTACAATTGACGATAAATTAAATTGGAAAATAGATATTGATAATGTGTGTAAACGATTAAAACAATTTTCATATGCTCTTTTTAAGTTAAGTTAAGTATCAAATATATGCACTCTACTTAGTGCCTATCGTGGTTATCTATCGTCGATCTTGCGATACGGAACTATTTTCTGGGGGAAGTTGACGGAAAATCTTAGAGTTTTTAAGGCTCAAAATAGCTGCGTAAGAGCAATGTAACCTAGACGAAATACTTGTAAGGGTAATTTTATCAAATTAAAAATACTGACACTTCCAGCAATTTACATTCATAAAGTATCGATTTTTATAAAAAGTAACCTCGAATTATTTGAAGAGTTTGCAGTTGGAAGCCGCTTAGAAGGTAATCTAAGAAATGTACCATCTAAAACGCAATCGCTACGCAGCAGTGTGTTCTGTATGGCTCCAACTTTACAACAAAATTCCAAAGTCTGTTCGCTTGCTCTCCAATAATGAATTCAAGAGCAAGTTGAATGGTATTCTAGTTAGAAAATCATACTACACTGTAAAATAATTTTTTAAAGACCAAAATATTATTTAACATTAATTTATATAAATCTATTATTATTGTACTTTTAATTTATTGACATCTCCATTTGACATAACTATTATTATTCTATATTATTGTAATTATTATTGTTCTTAAATATGCAAATCTTCGGATATATTTCTTAAATTTTTAATAACTGTTTGCTCTACTTATTTGATATGACACTGAATTGTATTAATTTTATCAAGGAAAAAATATGATAAATATTGTCGTCATTAATTGTTATACTTATAAATGTTTGTACGCCTAAATGGCAGAACCTAGAATAGTTCTTTTTATAAGTTCAACCATCAATCATGTACCTAGGTTCACGAACAATAAAGAATTATGAATTACTTCGACGATACTTTACGTATACTTCGATAATTTACGTTAAAAATTGTTTATTGGAAATGTATCTTTAAAATTAGTTAATCCGGATCTGTGTTTAAAATTAATATCGTACATAACAAAACAGTTGTATAAAAATCAACTGCCTTTTTTTTGTTATATTCGTAGTTTTTAGGACAAGGTTTGTATGAATTAAAATTTTGAAAAGGTACCCTCCATAATTTTAATATTTAAAAATTATCGAAAAAGTGAAAGTGCTTTTTTCCATGTTACTTTTGTATGAACTGTATGTAATTTTGTAAGTCCAACAATCTATGTTTAATTTTGAAATCCGCGCGAAGCCGGGCGGGTCAACTAGTCTATAAAATATAAAAAACAGTATGTATGTAGTACAGTATGAATTGTTTTGTGTGTGTTTGAGTGGGTTCCTGAATGGCTTAGATTCACAATTGGACCCGGTAGGTAGCCCTGTTGTCGAGATCCAGAAAAATGCAGTTGAAGCCGTGAGCATACAGCTATTTGGTAATAAAAAGACATGCTTACAGCACGTAGGATGTAAGAATAAATACGCACATGACGGCGTCGATATTAGAAAACGATAAAGGTCATATCACGGTAAAGCAAAAGGCCACGATCATGACATTCACCGGAATCAAATCAAGGAGACGTCGTTTCTGGGACGCTTCGAGGAGGTAACTGATTACTTATTTTACAGAAAGTTTTTAATGAATGCCTATAATTTTGTATTTTCTTTATGTGCTGTTGGCCTTGCCTAATAAATAAAACTAAAATCAGCGACAGCAATCAATCACGAACCGTCAATTTGCACATAGAAAGTAGCGCCACCAATATGGGCACGGCAACAGATAGAACTATTTTCCCATAGTAAATTTGACGTTTCGCGGCCTACTGTGGTGTTACTCTCGCTGATTTAAGTAATTAAGGGGCGGAAGCGGATCTGCTACGAATCTATCTCCATTGTTCGAAATTATCGTAGCTAGATTGACCCACTTGTTTTCTTTGTGTATGTATCCGTTACCCGGTGCCGTCTATAATTCGAGTGTTCTGAGGTTGCAAAGCATGGACTTATAGAATATCGATCGTATTACCATTACTTGTAATGCAAATGGTAGAATGTAGATCCTATCACATGGATACTTGCATCAAAACGTAAATAACGTAAGACAAATTATAGTCAATCTTTTATACCATGGACCTCATTGTTGATACTTTTCATAGATTATTTTGCCAAAATAACTGATCTTTAAAAGCTAAATAAGCTGTGCAAAAAAACTCCGAAATTAAATCAATCAATCAAAAAGGTTAAGTCTATTTTGATCTGTCATTACATCCATCGATATTAATTTCCTTTTAATCATGAATTCAAGCATAAATTCAGATCAAAATAGACTAACATTTGCTGTCCTCTTGCTAAAGTAAACTAATAATGCTAGACCATCTATTTTCCCTTGCAAATGTACGATACGTTTGACCGCATACTAAGCCCGTGTTGTGAGTTTGTGACATGTGAGCCCTTGGGACCGCTACAATGTTGCCATGATTGCATAGAAATGGATTTCATGCAATTTCTAATAGTATTAAGCTATAGGAAATTTAATAAAAACAAAATCCCCCTTCCACCACCGGACAAGCAGACGTATCGAAAAGTACCACCCATACCTGGTCGGCATCTTGCCGTACCAAACGATTTGCCTCAACTTTTCTTGTTCGCACAAGTAAGGAGTGGAACTCACTTCCGGTGTATGTTTTTCCGAACCAGTATAATCTCGGGGTCTTCAAGTCCAGAGTGGATAGATTATTTTTAGGCAAGCGTGCTCCATCTTCGATCACACCATCACTTACCATCAGGTGAGGTAGAAGCGCTTGGCTATCATCAATAAAAATAAATATCTTACCACACTTGTTCCTTAACATGTTGTGGTGTTTTTTTACAGTTTACCTCAACTTGAAAACCAATTTATGTATTAAATAAACATTGTCAAATTCCAGATCCTATCTTTGTTTGTGTGTTTTCTATTACGAATACAACAACTGTAAGTTGACTTTAATGCGAAAATTTTGTGACTGAAACTTAACTGAAGCTAAACCTGTATTCTGCTATTAAAGTTAAACTGCACAAATCGGTATCCGATTAAAAAAATATTATAATATGACTTTTTCCAATCATAAAAGATTGATCATAATGAGCGGAAATCGAACGAAACAGTCGCAAACCCAAATATAATTCCCTATTTCGTCTCAGTCACATCGATCGAATCGCGACTGAATTGTGTGTCTAAGAAATATGTAAATTGGTCGTTTGCTTTATAATTACAGGGTAAACCAAATCTAAATAAAAATAACAAGGTTCCACGCGGACAAAATGAGGGCATTTCATTTAGGATTTTAAAAAAAATCTCAGACATGCTTGGCAATTCGTGCATTATGTTGTCAACCTTCTTCGAGATAAATCGAAATTGCTGAACTAGCCAAATACATGCGAGCAGTGGCCGGCAAAAGTTGTATGAAAATCCATATCTGTCGTGGTTTAGCGGCCAAATAAATTACATTGTAAACTCATATCTGTCGTGTAATTTAAAAATCTTTTACTCCGACACATAGACACCAAGGAGGTAGCTTATCAAAGGTTTTATTTAAATTTCGATCTGGCTTACAAATAGAAAGCTGTTTATTGAAAAAAAACAAATAAACACTTATAAACGCGAGAAAAATTATTGTTGTCCATTGTTCGTCATTGATTTTGAAAAGTAATTGTATTATTTGAGAAAAGTACTATACAAGCCTTGACCACAACTAGGCATTGATGGACTTACGTATGTGCGCCTCGGCATCGCCTCGGCCCACATTTACTCGTTCGTCCATCAATGCCCCTTTTGCTGGCAGTTGCAGTAATGAACTACAACTAGCGTAATAGATTGCGCTGTCTGGAAATAAGCCGCCAAAAATATGGTTTATATGCCAAAATCTCAAAGAAACAATATCAAAATTTGTCTAAGACAATCTCACCTCGTCAGTTAAGCAAACACAAATCGCACAATTCACTTTCATCTGATAATCAGCTTATGACAAAGCAACGGCATCTGTTATCAGTTATACGACTGACTAATGACCTCCATGGCGCTGTGGGCGAATACCGGCTGAGAGGTAGGTAGCGGGTTCGAAACCCACCCCGGAACAAATGTTTGCATGATCTACAGATATTTGTTCCGGGTCTGGTTGTTTTTCTTTACTTATGTTATAAGTATGTATTTCAAAAAACAGTATAAAAGATTTCTATCAGTTATCTGGTTTCCATAGTATATATTAGGTTGGGGAAAAAGTTTCTTCGCATTTTTTAAGAAAATTCAAAACAATTTTTAATATACATAGTTTATTTACTTTTAACTAAAGTATGTAGGTACCATTTTGTTCGATAACTTTTTGCCATCTTGTAGGTGATCCCATTGCTATAGAAATTTTGGGGCTTCTGATCAAAATACCGCGACAAGTGGTTTTGGCAGTCCTCTCGTGATATTAACCTGACACTGCCTAAAGAATTCTGAAGAGACCGAAACAGGTAGAAATCTGAAGGTGCAAGGTCAGGACTATACGGCGGATGCATTAACACCTCCCAGCCAAACTCTCTTGGTCATGATGAAAAACCACACCCCTTCTGTTGATTGATTCCGGCCGCTTTCTCTCAACTTCTTGCTTTAATCTCATCAGTTGTTCGCAGTAGAGTTCAGAATCGATGGTCCTGCCTGGTGGTAGCAGCTCATAATGAATAATGCCCTTCGAATTCCACCACACACACAGCATCACCTTGTTGCGAGTTAACCCGGGTTTTGCCAGAGTTTGTGAAGCCTGACCGGCCTTTGACCACTACCTTTTTCGCACGTTCTTGTCGTACGTGATCCACTTTTCATCACCAATTATCATCTTCTTCAAAAATGGTTCGGTTTCATTACGTCATAATAAAGAATCACAAATGAGCACACGGTTCATTAGGTTTCTTTCAGTGAGCTCGTGGGGTACCCAAATATCGAGCTTTTTTGTGTACCCAGTTTTTTTTCAAATGCGCCAAAACTGTTTTGTGGTCAATTCGCAGTTCTTCAGCTACGTCGTAACTACTGATATACCGATCTTGCTCCACTTTTTCAAAAATGGCATCAATTTTATCCGTTATAGGGCGACCAGAGCGACGTGCATCTTTGACATCAAAATTTCCTGATTGAAAACGCTTAAACCAAATTTGTGCTACTCGCACAGACACTGCACTAGGTCCATAAACATCGCAATTTTATTTCGCGGCTTGCGTTGCATTTTTACCTTTTTTGTAGTAAAATTTTAAAATGTATCGAATTTCTTCTTTAGATTCACTCATCTTTACAGTACGAAAAACAAATAAAAATCACACATTTTCCTAATTTGAATTTAGAATCATCTTCTTTAAAATTTAAACTTTGAATGATACCAAAACCAGCCAGATACAAATAGTATAGCCAAAGAGATTTTATTACAAGTTCATACATACTATAATGCGAAAAGACTTTTTCCCCAACCTATTATATACATAGTAGCTATGCTGAGTTTAGGGCTAGATAGCGCTGTGTTAAATGTCCATCAATATATATTTCTTTATACAAACATGGTCGTGAAAGTCCTTTTCCCTAAAACGAACAGCAAACAGAAAATAAAAGTCGTTTTCTAAAACTTCCGTCACGCTGGATCACACAGAAATCTTGGGAGGCAGAAAGGCAACCTACATGCTCTAGTTAGCCATTTTAAAGCGAACGGAGTATAGAGGGCAATCTAGAGACATTACCCCTCTTTGAATCGTATGCATGGCTGCAATCTCGCTGTTGCTTAGCGTAAATTCACCTAGGAATACTATAGTTCGTTTGTGAGGTTTTTTATCTTAGTGAGCTTGGAGTACTTTTGACTCGATAATTCAATTCAATTCGTTTATTTTTACAGGTAACAATAGAATACAATAATTATTTATTGTACACCAGAAATAATTAAAAAAAACTTATTTATGCTAAATATAGTATAAAGGGCGGCCTTATCGCTGAAAGCGATTTCGGCCAGGGAACTTTTGGATAAAAAGTCATTACTTTCCACCCAAAGGTTGCCTGGAAGAAATAATGAGAAGCAGTAATGGGCAGCGGTGCACAGAGTGTATGAATGAAAGAATGAAAGAAATAAAAAAAATGTCTAATAAAAACTGTACTTATAATCCTAATACATAAATAAATACCTAAAGATAGACTAATATATACCCAAATAATAACCTAAAACATAAATAAATAAATAGGTAACTCAAATAACAAGGAAACTAGGCATTAAGGTAATGCGGCTTTAATCTCAGCTTAAAAGAGTGCTGCTTCGACAGTGAATGATTTCCCGTAGAAGAAACTGGAGTTTACAGATGTTTTGAGGGGTAAGTTTTCCGATGACTGAGAGAAAAAGTATTGGAAGAATGGAGACAAGCAAACCTTTCTTTAAGATAGCAAGAGGAGAAAAAATAGAATAGAATAGAGAAGAGACAGAATATGAGAATCACGGCGAAGACGAATAGGGAGCCAATTGAGAATGATGCGATAAGGGGAAACATGCCCATAGTTGCTGACACTCAAGCTTATCAGCTGCTCTTCTGTCAAATCTAGGTAGCAAGCATCCACGTAGTCCAACACAAGTAGAAGAAGGGATTGTGCAAGTGCAATTTTGGTGGTAGTTGTGAGAAAGTTCTGCAGTCGTCTCAGAGAGCCTTCTGAGGCAAAAAGTTTTTGAGAGGTGACTTTAAGTTGACTTCCCCAAGACAAGTTACGATCTATCGTTAACCCCAGAGTTTTAACAGTCTCACTGTATGGAATGTGCATCCCGTCAAAATAACTTGAGGAATGGCAGACCAATCCAAATGGCACATTATTCTTGAGCTGCCAAAGATGATAGTTTGGGTTTTGATAGGATTGATTGTCAGCCCGTATGCCTTGCTCCAGTCAGTAATACGACGTAAGTCAGCGTTTGTCTCTTCCTTCTCGTCGTCGTTTGTCTTTGTATTTATATTAAGATCAATAGATCATAATATGTACGACGTAATGAAACCGAACCATTTTTGAAGAAGCTGATAACTGGTGATGAAAAGTGGATCACACGTGGAACGTGCGAAAAAGGTCGTGGTCAAAGGCCGGTCAGGCTTCACAGACTGTGGCGAAACCCGGGTTAACTCGCAACAAGGTGATGCTGTGTGTGTGGTGGGATTGGAAGGGCATTATTCATTATGAGCTGTTATCACCAGGCAGGACCATCGATTCTGAACTCTACTGCGAACAACTGATGAGATTAAAGCAAGAAGTTGAGTGAAAGCGGCCGGAATTAATCAACAGAAGGAGTGTGGTTTTTCATCATGATTCATCATGAGTCAGGTCATGATTTTCATCATGACCTGACTCAGCAAAAATTAAGACAGTTTGGCTGGGAGGTGTTAATGCATCCGCCGTATAGTCCTGACCTTGCACCTTCAGATTTCCACCTGTTTCGGTCTCTTCAGAATTCTTTAGGCAGTGTCAGGTTAATATCACGAGAGGACTGCCAAAACCACTTGTCGCGGTATTTTGATCAGAAGCCCCAAAATTTCTATAGCAATGGGATCGTGTCCCTACCTACAAGATGGCAAAAAGTTATCGAACAAAATGGTACCTATATACTTCAGTCAAATGTAAATAAACTATATTAAAAAATGTTTTGAATTTTCTTAAAAAATGCGAAGAAACTTTTTCCCCAACCTAATATTTGCAAGAAAGTCAGGATTTTTAATCAAATGTCAGGAATTTACTCCGGAATTTCGATTTTTTTATCTGGGAACCCTAGTTACATATATCACCACAGGTGAGGTAGTGGTGAAACGGTTATCTAAATCAAATAAAAAACTCGTATTTTTAACTCATGTCCACTTTTAACCGTTATTAGGTGTGATATAGAAACATCAACACTTTTCAGTAACGTTGCATTGACATTTTATTGTATTTTATTTTTAGAATTTTAGGAAAATTTACAGTTAGGAAAGGTATTTAAGTAGAAAATAAACAACAATAAATGCTACTTATTATAAGAGGGCCAGTTAAAAGTTTCCGCAGATAAGGTAAGAGATGAACAGTAATATTATATAAACAGGTAAGGTAGACGACACGTAAATTGAAAAAAGAAATAAAATATAGGAAATATAGATATCAATACACGCATACACACACACATACACGACATCGGTTAAGGGCCTAATCTATATATTAAAGTAGTTGTCACTAAGTAAGCGATTATGCTTACTTGTTTTTGTGTTAAATAATTTTACACTATAAAATAATTTTGCCTAGTTAAGAGGACGTTAGTTACTAGGACTATTACTAGTTACGAGGAAGTTAGAACATAAAGAAGGTTAGGATTTCTCAATGCAGCTTTAATAGCTCGCAGTCCTATTAGCTCCAGAAGCTCTGGCAATGACATGTTTCAAAACTTGATGATGTGACACTGGGCGAAGAACTTAGCTCGAAGAACTGGTGGCCGGGAATTGGGGCAGTAAGCACTGGAAAGCGCAGAATAGAACAGGCCCCAATAGATGGAAAGACGACCTGATTAAAGTTGCTAAGAGCCATTGGGTGCAGGGCGCAAAAGATCGTTCGCTCTGGAAATCTAAATATGTGGGAGGGTCTATGTTCGGCATTGTACCATGCTGATATTTATCTTGAATAACTTGTTAAGTAGATTTATTGACAAAATATTGTGTTTTTTTATGTTCAGACGTAATTTCCTATGACACAACTGGTCTCGTAGTAGTGTCACGGGAGAGAAAAATGTCCTATAGCACTACTGAATCAACCAGGCAATTGTGTAATTGGGGATAATCGTATATAAGAATACTTTTTAATCACACTAATATTATAAATGCGAATGTTTCGATATTTGTTTGTTTGTTACTCAATCACGTCGTAACGTCGTAACGGCTGAACCGATTTCGATGATATTTTGTATGTACGTAGATTATAACTTGGATTACCACATAGGCTACTTTTTATCCCATAAATCAGATCACATGGGATAAAAATTGGGTGTCAAGTCAGGTTGCAACACTGAGTTTAGCTTTATTTCTAGGTTACCTACACATTTAGTAGTGTAACTCGTACAAAGTCGCGGGCAACAGCTAGTAATAAAAATATATCCAAGATAAAACCCCTACCCTACACAATGAATACCCATTTTTACCGACCAAATCCTTTTACGGAACACTTAACACATGTCAATACGGGAGCTTTTTAAAAATTGGCAAGAACATGAGTTAGGTACAACGTAAGGGAAGAGGTTAGGTCAGAACCGTCATTTATCTGCCACCACACTAATTTAACGGCCAGGAATAAAATGAGTTCAACCATGAAGCTATAACCGAGGTCTAACAGGGTCAAATAACCGATGGACAGTACGAGACCTTTTTTAAGGCATTTGAGGGTAGTTTGATATCGTTATGTCGAGAACAGATAGGCACTTAGCACGGCTCGTAATTTAGAACTCTAAGCATATCACGATCTAGGAAATGCGATGCAGTTCATAAACTATTCAGACCTATATTATATATAATAGATAACCAGATTTTCGATTGATAATCCCGTCTCTAGACTTTGACAGCCTGTTTTTTGACAGGCTTTTGCCACTATTATTGTATTTTTAGTCCACCGTGCAAAAAAATGTGATTTGTTAAGTTTCACGCCCATGTCCGTCTGTATCATCTGTGGCTGTCTGTGTCATCGCCCAAATGGATAGATCGATTCGGACGCGGTTTTTTTTAATAGCAAACTAGTTTTACGGTTGTAAATACGGGTGTTATATGTGTCGTGAGTTTTTTATCTATTTTTTAACTTTTTACTTTTGTGATGATAATAAAATAAATAGCATAACTATCTATCTATAATTATCCCGTCTATCCATATTTCGTTCATACATATCTTTTTCCGTTTTGTTTACCAAATATATTATGCGCCTCACAGTAAATTTACAAAAGAATTGTAAAACATGGCGAATCTATCTACTTACTGAATTAATACTGCATCGCAATAAGCAGCTTGTGGTAACTTCTAGCGATAAGACTGTCTGATATACTTTTTACTTTTTCATTTGTTTTTGGGTGGAGAAGATAGTGTTTTATCCTTTACAATATTTATAAAACTCACACAACAACGATGCATGTACGTAATATTAAAATACATCTTGTAAGCCTCAGGTGCCTACTATTTATGTTCCTACCGATATTATCTTTCAGATAAATACAGGCAATTTCTCTAGAAGCCATAAGATAAATCTTCTTGCACCAGTAATTATGAACCCCACTAATTACATATCCCATAAATAAGGACAGTAAACACACGTGTATCTTGCGTCTCGCTCTTTCACTTGACCTTTGAGAGGTCATATTTTTATTTTCATAAGATCAAGATCACTAACAACACTGTCCCTACAGTTTTATCAACAAGGAAAACATGATAAAAATGTAAAGCGGTGATAATAACTCAGATTGGAATTTAATTTGATTGGATTGGAAATGCTAAATTCTAAATCAATTACCAAAAATGTCATCTGAAAATTTGGAGGTTAACAGGACGTCTAGGGGTTAGTGATACTCACAGAAAGCGAAGCAAAAGCCGAAATTTTCATTTGTAGCACTACATTTGTCACTGGTAGTTAGAAAACATATACAAAATGGTCATTTTTGTAAAAAACAGTGGAATATATTTTTTGTTTTGGCAGAGCGGCCTGACAAGCTCGACATGCGCGCCTAGTCCCGCACATGCGCACTACACGCTCTGAAAGGCAATTATCTTTGTGAAATTTCCGACTGAACGCTTCATATCGGAAATTTTAAGGGATTGCCGTGTTCCTGACCTGTCACGAAACTCGTATAACGTTGATATTGCGAAGGTTGTTTTTGTTAGTTCATGATGACTGGCAGGTTAAAAGCTCTATAGAAAAAACTAGGCGAGTCATAACATGAAGCTTTCTTAAAATAAATCAAGTTTTGGTACAAACAAACGAACTCAAGCATTCTAAAATGTTTAAACCAATAATAAGATAAGTTAACTCTTTATGTACACCAAAGTAAAATACAAAATAAATTTTTTACAAATAGTTTTAGTACAATGGGCGGTCTTATCGCTAAAAGCGATCTCTCCCAGACAACCTTTGTACGTAGGTAATTTCTTCTTTTAATCAGTATAACTGGATCAAATAATCTATTATTTATGTTTATCTTTTAAAAAAGTTTCTTTGCTTTTGTTGTCAATTATAATTCTTGTAATAAAATGTAGTCAATTTAAAATTTCGTTCTAATCTCGTTATCTGTCAAATGCATAGTTTGAAGTTGGTTTGAAGTCACTGACAGGTAATTCTGTCTTTTTTTTTGACAATAAGTAGAATTGGGGTACAATTTTTAAAATCAAAAGTGACCTACACCTATTTTGTACCCTTAAGTGGGATGAATAGCACGCACTTGCCCATAAAATCACGCTCAACTTGATCGTACGCGCGTCGATGATAAATCAACAAATTATAGCTGTTGCCATGTAGCTTATGACCGAATATGATATGTTCCTACGAGTGTACCTACATATATAAATAAATAATGCTGGGCATTTCACATAGCGCTATCTAGCCCCAAACTCAGTCAAGGTTCTATAATGGTAACCAGATAACTGATACAATACTATTTTATTATATATTTTTTTTATAAATACTTACATACTTATAATAATAATAGAAAAACACCCACACCCTGAACAAATATCTGTAGATCATACAAACATTTGTTCCGCGACGGGAATCGAACCCGCAACCTCCTACGTCTCAGCCGACTCTTCGCCCACGGCGCCACGGAGGTATGATAACTCTCTAAACTGCGAACTTTTTTTCTCATCTAGCACCGATGCTAAGTCGCACGCCAGGGGTTGTGTGTCCGCTCTCGCGCCGTACTTGTAAAAATGCTCCTCCCACATTGCGGATCTCACGTGTAGCGTATTTGCGTTTGTAGTATCCACACAGCCGTACGTAACGATTCGCTTACGCTACGCGCGTAATCCGCATAGCTAGAGAGTATAAATTCGTGGGCGCGGCATCACACGCTAAGCCGCACTGGTATTGCATTTAAAAATACGCTGACCTGAGGGCTTAGCCAAGTTACAGTCGATTAGCGATGACGATAGTCGATAAGTCCGAAAATGTATGGGACTTGACACATGCTATAGAAATACCACGTGATACAGCGACAACAAATGTATGTAGAAATCGAATAGATTCGTAGCGAATGTAATTTGGCTACTGGCCCTGTTTGTTTTCAGCAGTCAACGTGTTAAAGTGTTATCCGATACTTCGTATCCATCATTTCGTAGCATCCTCGTGTTACGTAATCGTATTAATTTTAAAATCTTAAAATTATATGAATACTAACACGTGATTTTTTACAATATTTAATAAACCTCCATCTTTTTGCGCCTGGTGCTTAAAACAGACATTGCTTAGAACCACTCCAGTAAAACTAGCTTTTTATTAAAAAGAACCGAGTCCGAATTGGTCCATCATTTGTTTGGAAACTACGATGACAAATGTAAAGACAGGTAGACATAAGGCAAACTTATAACACCCCTCTTTCTGGATCGGGAGTTAGAAAACACTTGACAATTGACCAGAATCCATGTTTCTAGAATTTAGTGACAAGAAAAACTTAGTATACGTTTTTAGACAGGCCTATAACCAGTGAAATGTATCAGATTATAATAAAACAAATTAATTTAAATTTATCTAAAATCTCAGAATAAAATTTTCCTGTGCGCATCACTAGGTGACATCAGTTGGCGGAAATAGTGGCAACAATTTCCTCTGGATGCTGAAGAATACCTACAGATAGATAAATTGTATGTTTATCTACCTGACTACGAAGGAAAAGGAGGGTTATGTGTTAAGCAGTCTATTCTGGAATAGACGGTCTGACTAGACTAACCCCGATTTCATCAAATTGATTTTCGACGTTTGACTGCCCAAATTAGTCTCTCCTAGAATTAGACAAAAATTTGTCAAAGGTAGAAAAATGCTATTGGTTTGGACTTTGACTAAGCCTTTATGTCAGACCTCATGTCAGAGCGCCGGAGCTTCGATGTTTGACTATAACATAGCAATGCAGGAGATGTTTAAGAAATAGACCTTGTAATAGAACATTTGGTTTCACATTATTATATTATATAAAGCTCGATTACCACTGACTCACTGACTGATTGACATCATTGTTCTCCCAGATGCCACCTCGTAGGGGGGAAATGTTTGGTGGGATCGTATAGAGGGAGTTCCGGTGAGTTGGGAATAAATCCTAAAGTACCCCTTTTGTCCCCCATTCGCTCCCATCCACCTCGTATCTCGGAAAGTATAGGTCTTAGAGCGTTGGTGCAAAAACTAATGTTGCAGAGGACATTTTTTTATATCCGGTTCCATGAAAAAAAAATTGTCTTTCATACAAAAAAAAAATTGTCCCATACAAAATATTTCTGTATGAATACCGTAAACCGTATATTTCGTTTGCCGTAATTTTCATACTGTTTTTGTAGGGAGCCCACGGCTTGTGTGTACTATAAAATTACTGTAAATTTGCTTGATTCTATAATTATAATGGTGGTGGAGGGACATGAGATAACTTTCATAGTTTTTGCAAAGGTCATCATCATCATTTTGGAACATCCAATTTTTTTTTTTTTTAGTATGCAACGTTCATCATGTTTATTTTGGAACATCCACATTTTTTTAATTATGCCTAATCCACAATGATCACTTTGGAACGTCAATTTATTTATTTTATATTATGCAACATCCACTGTGATATTTTGGTACATCATTTTTTTTAATTATGCCTCATCCACAATGATCACTTTGGAACGTCAATTATTATTATTTTTTTTTATTATGCAACATCCACTATGACCATTTTGGTACATCATTTTTTTAATTACGCCTCATCCACAATGATCACTTTGGAACGTCAATTATTTTTTATTTTTTTATTATGCATCATCCACTGTGATCATTTTGGAACATCTTTTTTTTTCAATTATGCCTCATCCACTATGATCACTTTGGAACGTCATTTTTTTTTATTATGCAATATCCACTGTGATATTTTGGTACATCATTTTTTTTAATTATGCCTCATCCACAATGATCACTTTGGAACGTCAATTATTATTATTTTTTTTATTATGCAATATCCACTGTGATATTTTGGTACATCATTTTTTTTAATTATGCCTCATCCACAATGATCACTTTGGAACGTCAATTATTATTTATTTTTTTTATTATGCAACATCCACTATGATCATTTTGGTACATCATTTTTTTAATAACGCCTCATCCACAATGATCACTTTGGAACGTCAATTATTTTTTATTTTTTTATTATGCATCATCCACTGTGATCATTTTGGAACATCATTTTTTTTAATTATGCCTCATCCACTATGATCACTTTGGAACGTCAATTTTTTTTTTTTTATTATGCAACATCCACTGTGATATTTTGGTACATCATTTTTTTTAATTATGCCTCATCCACAATGATCACTTTGGAACGTCAATTATTTTTTTTTATTATGCAACATCCACTGTGATCATTTTGGTACATCATTTTTTTTAATTATGCCTCATCCACAATGATCACTTTAGAACGTCAATTATTTTTTTTATTATGCATCATCCACTGTGATCATTTTGGAACATCATTTTTTTTAAGTATGCCTCATCCACAATGATCACTTTGGAACGTCAATTATTATTATTTTTTTTGTATTATGCAACATCCACTGTGATCATTTTGGTACATCATTTTTTTAATTACGCCTCATCCACCATGATCACTTTAGAACGTCAATTATTATTTTTTTATTATACAACATCCACTGTGATCATTTTGGTACATCATTTTTTTTAATTATGCCTCATCCACAATGATCATTTTGGAACGTCAATTTTTTTTTTTTTTATTATGCAAAATCCACTGTGATCATTTTGGAACATCAATTTTTTTTAATTATGCCTCATCCACAATGATCACTTTTGGAACGTCAATTTTTTTTTATTATGCAAAATCCTTTGTGATCATTTTGGAAAATCAATTTTTTTTTAATTATGCCTCATCCACAATGATCATTTTGGAACGTCCATTTTTTTTTATGCAAAATCCTTTGTGATCATTTTGGAAAATCAATTTTTTTTTAATTATGCCTCATCCACAATGATCATTTTGGAACGTAATTTTTTTTTTTTTATTATGCAAAATCCACTGTGATCATTTTGGAACACCAATTTTTTTTAATTATGCCTCATCCACAATGATCACTTTTGGAACGTCATTTTTTTTTATTATGCAAAATCCTTTGTGATCATTTTGGAAAATCATTTTTTTAAAATTATGCCTCATCCACAATGATAATTTTGGAACGTCAATTTCTTTTTTTTTATTATGCAACATCCACTGTGATAATTTTGGAACATCAATTTTTTTTAATTATGCCTCATCCGCAATGATCATTTTGGAACGTCAATTTTTTTTTAAATTATGCCTCATCCACAATGATCACTTTTGGAACGTCAATTTTTTTTTATTATGCAACATCCACTGTGATCATTTTGGAACATCAATTTTTTTTATTTATGCCTCATCCACAATGATCACTTTTGGAACGTCAATTTTTTTTTATTATGCAACATCCACTGTGATCATTTTGGAACATCAATTTTTTTTATTTATGCCTCATCCACTATGATCATTTTGGAACGTCAATTTTTTTTTTATTATGCGACATCCACTATTCGAATATTCTCTTTGATTGCTTGTTACACTTCGTCATTCTCTTTTATTGTTTCTTCCGCCTCCACATCTTCTATTTTTGCATGTTCCACTTCGTTATCCTTTTAAAATGCTTCTTCTACTTCATATCCTCTTTAATTGCTTCAGTTACTTCATTATGCGCTCTACAAAATTGTGGTGTTTCATACAAAACTTCAATCGCTCATATCTTCTAAACGGGAAGAGATAGCCCTAGCAAACTTGTAGAAAATATTGGTATAAATTTTTGGTGGAACTGTTTTTTTATTGTCATCCTTGACATCCTTTTTGAATGCTTCTCTCACTTCGTCATCTTCTTTGAATGTTTTTTCCACTTCGACATCATCTTTGACTGCTTCTTTAACTTCGATATCCTCTTTGATTGCTTCTCCCACTTCGATATCGTCTTTGACTGCTTCTTCCATTTCGATATCGTCTTTGATTGCTTTTTCACTTCGTCATCTTTTTTGAATGCTTCTACCACCTTGGTATCCTCTTTGATTGCTTACTCAACTTCAATTTCCTCTTTGATTGTTTCTGCCACTTCGATATCCTATTTGATTGCTTCTTCCACTTCAACATTCTCTTTGATAGTTTCTTCCACTTCGATATCCTATCAACAAATTTATGATTTTTCTTACAAAACTTTAATCGCTCGTATCTTCTAAACGGGAAGAGATAGCACTAGCAAACTTTGACAAAATATTAGTACAAATTTTTGATCATTATCATTTTACAACATACATTTCTATTATGTAACGTCAATCCTGATCATTTTGGAACGGCCAGATTTTTTTTATGCAACGTTCATCATGATCTTTTTTGCAACGTTCAATTTTTTTTATACAACTATTATCATGATCATTTTGGAACATCCAATTTTTTTCTCTTTGATTGCTTGTTCCACTTCGATATCCTCTTTGATTGCTTCTTCCACATTGATATCCTATTTGATTGCTTCTTTAACTTTGATATCCTCTACGATTGCTTGTTCCACTTCGATATCCTCTTTTATTCCTTCTTCATCTTCAATATCCATTGGATTGCTTCTTCATTTTTGATATCCTCTTTGATGGCATTTTCACTTCGGTATCCTCTGTAAGGGCTCCTTCCTCTTTGATTTCCGTTTGATTGCTTCTTGCACTGCAATATTTTCTTTGATTGCGTCTTCATATTCGATATCGTTTTTGATTGCATTTTTACTTCGATATCCTGTGATGGCTTCTTCCACTTTGATATCCTCTTTGATTGCTTCTTCCACTTCGATATCCGCTTTGATTGCTTTTTCCATTTTGATATCGTCTTTGACTATTTCTTTCACTTCGATATCGACTTTGATTGCTTTTTTCACTTCGTCATCCTCTTTGAATACTTCTACCAACTCGGTATCCTCTTTGATTCCTTGGTCAACTTCAATTTCCTCTTTGATTGTTTTTGCTACTTCGATATCCTATTTGATTGCTTCTCCCACTTCAATATCCTCTTTGTTTACTCCTTCCACTTCGATATCATCTTCGATTTCCTTTTGATTGCTTCTTGCACTGCATTATTCTCTTTGATTGCGTCTTCATCTTCGATATCGTCTTTGATAGCATTTTCACTTCGATATCCTCTGTGATGGCTTCTTCCACTTCGATACCCTCTTTGATTGCTTCTTCCACTTCGATATCCTCTTTGATTGTTTCTTCCGCCTCGACATCTTCTATTTTTGCATGTTCCACTTCGTTATCCCTTTAAAATGCTTCTTCTACTTTCATATCCTCTTTAATTGTTTCAGTTACTTCATTATGCTCTCTACAAAATTGTGGTCTTTCATACAAAACTTCAATCGCTCGTATCTTCTAAACGGGAAGAGATAGCCCTAGCAAACTTGTTCAAAATATTGGTATAAATTTTTGGTGCAACTGTTTTTTTATTGTCATCCTTGACATCCTTTTTGAATGCTTCTCTCACTTCGTCATCTTCTTTGAATGTTTTTTCCACTTCGACATCATCTTTGACTGCTTCTTTAACTTCGATATCCTCTTTGATTGCTTCTCCCACTTCGATATCGTCTTTGACTGCTTCTTCCATTTCGATATCGTCTTTGATTACTTTTTTCACTTCGTCATCTTCTTTGAATGCTTCTACCACCTCGGTATCCTCTTTGATTGCTTACTCAACTTCAATTTCCTCTTTGATTGTTTCTCCCTCTTCGATATCGTCTTTGACTGCTTCTTCCATTTCGATATCGTCTTTGATTGCTTTTTTCACTTCGTCATCTTCTTTGAATGCTTCTACCGCCTCGGTATCCTCTTTGATTGCTTACTCAACTTCAATTTCCTCTTTGATTGTTTCTGCCACTTCGATATCCTATTTGATTGCTTCTTCCACTTCAACATTCTCTTTGATAGTTTCTTCCACTTCGATATCCAATCAACAAATTTATGATTTTTCTTACAAAACTTTAATCGCTCGTATCTTCTAAACGGGAAGAGATAGCACTAGCAAACTTTGACAAAATATTAGTACAAATTTTTGATCATTATCATTTTGCAACATACATTTATATTATGCAACGTCAATCATGATCATTTTGGAACGTCCAGATTTTTTTTTATGCAACGTTCATCATGATCTTTTTTGCAACGTTCAATTTTTTTTTATACAACCATTATCATGATCATTTTGGAACATCCAATTTTTGTCTCTTTGATTGCTTGTTTATCTTTGATTGCTTCTTTAACTTTGATATCCTCTACGATTGCTTGTTCCGCTTCGATATCCTCTTTTATTCCTTCTTCATCTTCAGTATCCATTGGATTGCTTCTTCCACTTCGATATCGTCTTTGATTGCTTTTTTTACTTCGTCATCCTCTTAGAATGCTTCTACCACCTTGGTATCCTCTTTGATTTCTTCCTCAACTTTAATTTCCTCTTTGATTGTTTCTGCTACTTCGATATCCTATTTGATTGCTTCTTTCACTTCAATATCCTCTTTGATTGCTTCTTCCACTTCGATATCATCTTTGATTGCTTCTTCCACTTCGATATCCTCTAAGATTGCTTCTTCCACTTCGATACCTTCTTTGATTGCTTCTTCCACTTCGATATCGTCTTTGATTGCTTTTTTCACTTCGTCATCTTAGAATGCTTCTACCACCTCGGTATCCTCTTTGATTGCTTACTCAACTTCAATTTCCTCTTTAATAGTTTCTGCTAATTCGATATCCTATTTGATTGCTGCTTTCACTTCAATATCCTGTTTGATTGCTTCTTGCACTTCGAAATCATATTTGATTGCTGCTTCCATTTGGATATCTTCTTTGATTTGATTGCTTCTTCCATTTCGATATCGTCTTTGACTGCTTCTTACACATGGATATCCTTTTTGATCGCTTTTAACAGCTCGAAATCCTCTTTGATTGCTTCTTCGACAAAAACAATAACACGCGAGTTGCGTGCAACTCGCGCACTACGCAACCTCTAGTTATATTATATAAAGCTCGATTACCACTGACTCACTGACTGATTGACATCATTGTTCTCCCAGATGCCACCTTCTAGGGGGGAAATGTTTGGTGGGATCGTATAGAGGGAGTTCCGGTGAGTTGGGAATAAATCCTAAAGTACCCCTTTTGTCCCCCATTCGCTCCCATCCACCTCGTATCTCGGAAAGTATAAGTCTTACAGCGTTGGTGCAAAAACTAATGTTGCAGAGGACATTTTTGTATATCCGGTTCCATGAAAAAAAAATTGACTTTCATACAAAAAAAAAATTGTCCCATACAAAATATTTCTGTATGAATACCGTAAACCGTATATTTCGTTTGCCGTAATTTTCATACTGTTTTTGTAGGGAGCCCACGGCTTGTGTGTACTATAAAATTACTGTAAATTTGCTTGATTCTATATAATGGTGGTGGAGGGACATGAGATAACTTTCATAGTTTTTGCAAAGGTCATCATCATCATTTTGGAACATCCAATTTTTTTTTTTTTTTTTTAGTATGCTACGTTCTTCATGTTTATTTTGGAACATCCACATTTTTTTAATTATGCCTCATCCACAATGATCACTTTGGAACGTCAATTATTTTTTTTATTATGCATCATCCACTGTGATCATTTTGGAACATCATTTTTTTTTCAATTATGCCTCATTCACTATGATCACTTTGGAACGTCAATTTTTTTTTTATTATGCAACATCCACTGTGATATTTTGGTACATCATTTTTTTTAATTATGCCTCATCCACAATGATCACTTTGGAACGTCAATTTTTTTTTATGCAACATCCACTGTGATCATTTTTGTACATAATTTTTTTAATTACGCCTCATCCACAATGATCACTTTGGAACGTCAATTATTTTTTATTTTTTTATTATGCATCATCCACTGTGATCATTTTGGAACATCATTTTTTTTAATTATGCCTCATCCACAATGATCATTTTGGAACGTCAATTTTTTTTTTTTTACTATGCAAAATCTTTTGTGATCATTTTGGAAAATACATTTTTTTAAATTATGCCTCACCCACAATGATCATTTTGGAACGTCAATTTTTTTTTATTATGCAACATCCACTGTGATCATTTTGGTACATCAGTTTTTTTAATTATGCCTCATCCACAATGATCACTTTGGAACGTCAATTATTTTTTTTATTATGCAACATCCACTGTGATCATTTTGGTACATAATTTTTTTTAAATATGCCTCATCCACAATGATCACTTTGGAACGTCAATTTTTTTTTTTTTATGCAACATCCACTGTGATCATTTTGGTACATCATTTTTTTAATTACGCCTCATCCACAATGATCACTTTGGAACGTCAATTTTTTTTTTTTATTATTTTTTTATTATCCACTGTGATCATTTTGGAACATCATTTTTTTAAATTACGCCTCATCCACATGATCATTTTGGAACGTCAATTTTTTTTTATTATGCAACATCCACTGTGATCATTTTGGAAAATCAATTTTTTTTTGTAGCACAAATTTTTGGTGGAATCGTTATTTTACGGTCACCCTTGCCATAATTTTGAATTCTTCTCTCACTTCCTTTTCGTTTTCGAATGTTTCTTCCACATTGATATCCTCTTTAATTGTTTCTATAACTTCGAAATCCTCTTTGGTGGCATTTTTACTTCAATATACTTTTGAATTGTTTTTTCTATTTTTATATTTTCTTCAATTACTTCTCTTACTTCAATATCGACTCTACAAAATTATGGGTTTAAATACAAATCTTAAATCGCTCGTATCTTCTAAACGGGAAAAGTTACCCCCAGCAAACTTTTACAAAATATTGGTACTAATTTTTGGTGGAATAGTTTTTTTAATACCATCATTGCTCTTGACATCCTTTTTGAATGTTTCTCTCACTTGGTCTTCCTCCTTGAATGCTTCTTTCACCTCGATATCCTCTATTTTTGCTTCTTCCACTTTAATATCCTTTTTAATGTCTTTTTCTACTTATATGTCTTCTTCAATTGCTTCTTTTACTTCAATTTCCGCTCTACAAAATTATGTGTTTTGACACAAATCTTAAATCACTCGTATCTTCTAAACGGGAACAGTTACGCCTAGCAAACTTTTACAAAATATTGGTAGAAATTTTTGGTCGAATATTTTTTTTTATTACCATCATTGATCTTGACATCCTTTTTGAATGCTTCTTTCACCTCGATATCCTCTATTTTTGCTTCTTCCACTTTGATATCCTTTTTAATTGCTTTTTCTACTTATATATTTTCTTAATTGCTTCTTTTACTACAATTTCCACTCTGCAAAATTATGGGTTTTAAAACAAATCTTAAATCGCTCGTATCTTCTAAACGGGAAGAGTTACGCCTAGCAAACTTTTACAAAATATTGGTACAAATTTTTGGTGGAATAGTTTTTCTAATACCATCATTGCCCTTGACATCCGTTTTGAATGCTTCTCTTACTTCGTCTTCCACTTTAAATGCTTCTTTCACCTCGATATCCTCTATTTTTGCTTCTTCCACTTTGATATCCTTTTTAATGTCTTTTTCTACTTATATGTCTTTTTCAATTGCTTCTTTTACTTCAATTTCCACTCCACAGAATTATGGGTTTTCATACAAAACTTAAATCGCTCGTATCTTTTAAACGGGAAGAGATAGCTCGAGGAAACTTTTACAAAATATTAGTATAAGTTTTTGGTGAAACCTTTTTTTTTATCCTTGTCCTCGACGTCTTTTACTCAATTTCAATTTCCTCTTTAATTGTTTCTGCTACTTCGATATCCTATTTGATTGCTTCTTTCACTTCAATATCCTCTTTGATTGCTTCTTCCACTTCGATATCATCTTTGATTGCTGCTTCCACTTGGATATGCGCTTTGATTTGATTGCTTCTTCCATTTCGATCGTCTTTGACTGCTTCTTACACATGGATATCCTCTTCGATAACTTTAAACAGCTCGATATCCTCTTTGATTGCTTCTTCCACTTTGATATCCTCTTTTATTGCTTCTACCAATTCGATATCATCTTCGATTTCCTTTTGATTGCTTCTTGCACTGCAATATTCTCTTTGATTGCGTCTTCATCTTCGATATCGTTTTTGATAGCATTTTCACTTTGATATCCTCTGTGATAGCTTCTTCCACTTCGATACCCTCTTTGATTGCTTCTTCCACTTCGATATCCTCTTTGATTGTTTCTTCCGCCTCGACATCTTCTATTTTTGCATGTTCCACTTCGTTATCCCTTTAAAATGCTTCTTCTACTTTCATATCCTCTTTAATTGCTTCAGTTACTTCATTATGCTCTCTACAAAATTGTGGTCTTTCATACAAAACTTCAATCGCTCGTATCTTCTAAACGGGAAGAGATAGCCCTAGCAAACTTGTACAAAATATTGGTATAAATTTTTGGTGCAACTGTTTTTTTATTGTCATCCTTGACATCCTTTTTGAATGCTTCTCTCACTTCGTCATCTTCTTTGAATGTTTTTTCCACTTCGACATCATCTTTGACTGCTTCCTTAACTTCGATATCCTCTTTGATTGCTTCTCCCACTTCGATATCGTCTTTGACTGCTTCTTCCATTTCGATATCGTCTTTGATTGCTTTTTTCACTTCGTCATCTTCTTTGAATGCTTCTACCACCTCGGTATCCTCTTTGATTGCTTACTCTACTTCAATTTCCTCTTTGATTGTTTCTCCCTCTTCGATATCGTCTTTGACTGCTTCTTCCATTTCGATATCGTCTTTGATTGCTTTTTTCACTTCGTCATCTTCTTTGAATGCTTCTACCGCCTCGGTATCCTCTTTGATTGCTTACTCAACTTCAATTTCCTCTTTGATTGTTTCTGCCACTTCGATATCCTATTTGATTGCTTCTTCCACTTCAACATTCTCTTTGATAGTTTCTTCCACTTCGATATCCAATCAACAAATTTATGATTTTTCTTACAAAACTTTAATCGCTCGTATCTTCTAAACGGGAAGAGATAGCACTAGCAAACTTTGACAAAATATTAGTACAAATTTTTGATCATTATAATTTTGCAACATACATTTATATTATGCAACGTCAATCATGATCATTTTGGAACGTCCAGATTTTTTTTTATGCAACGTTCCTCATGATCTTTTTTGCAACGTTCAATTTTTTTTTATACAACCATTATCATGATCAATTTGGAACATCCAATTTTTTTCTCTTTGATTGCTTGTTCCACTTCGATATCCTCTTTGATTGCTTCTTCCACATTGGTATCCTCTTTGATTGCTTCTTTAACTTTGATATACTCTACGATTGCTTGTTCCGCTTCGATATCCTCTTTTACTCCTTCTTCATCTTCAATATCCATTGGATTGCTTCTTCCACTTCGATATCGTCTTTGATTGCTTTTTTTACTTCGTCATCCTCTTAGAATGCTTCTACCACCTTGGTATCCTCTTTGATTTCTTCCTCAACTTTAATTTCCTCTTTGATTGTTTCTGCTACTTCGATATCCTATTTGATTGCTTCTTTCACTTCAATATCCTCTTTGATTGCTTCTTCCACTTCGATATCATCTTTGATTGCTGCTTCCACTTGGAAATCCTCTTTGATTTGATTGCTTCTTCCATTTCGATATCGTCTTTGACTGCTTCTTACACATGGATATCCTCTTTGATGGCTTTTAACAGCTCGATATCCTCTTTAATTACTTCTTCGACTAAAAGAAAAACACGCGAGCTGCGAGCAGCTCGCGCACAACGCAACCTCTAGTTATATTATATAAAGCTCGATTACCACTCACTGACTGACTCATTGACATGTTTGTTCTCCCAGATGCCACCTCGTAGGGTGAAAATGTTTGGTGGGATCGTATAGAGGGAGTTCCGATGAGTTGGGAATAAATCCTAAAGTACCCCTTTTGTCCCCCATTCGCTCCCATCGACCTCGTATCTCGGAAAGTATAGGTCTTAGAGCGTTGGTGCAAAAACTAATGTTGCAGAGGACATTTTTTTATATCCGGTTCCATGAAAAAAAAATTGTCTTTCATACAAAAAAAAAATTGTCCCATACAAAATATTTCTGTATGAATACCGTAAACCGTATATTTCGTTTGCCGTAATTTTCATACTGTTTTTGTAGGGAGCCCATGGCTTGTGTGTACTATAAAATTACTGTAAATTTGCTTGATTCTATATAATGTTGGTGGAGGGGCATGAGACAACTTTCATAGTTTTTGCAAAGGTCATCATCATCATTTTGGAACATCCAATTTTTTTTTTTTTTTTAGTATGCAACGTTCATCATGTTTATTTTGGAACATCAATTTTTTTTAATTATGCCTCATCCACAATGATCACTTTTGGAACGTCATTTTTTTTTTTTTTTATTCTGCAAAATCCTTTGTGATCATTTTGGAACACCAATTTTTTTTTAATTATGCCTTATCCACAATGATCACTTTTAGAAAAGTCAATTTTTTTTTTTAATATGCAAAATCCTTTGTGATCATTTTAGAAATTCAATTTTTTTTAATTATGCCTCATCCACAATGATCACTTTTGGAACGTCAATTTTTTTTTTATTATGCAAAATACTAATTATGCCTCATCCACAATGATCACTTTTGGAACGTCATTTTTTTTTTTTTTTATTCTGCAAAATCCTTTGTGATCATTTTGGAACACCAATTTTTTTTTAATTATGCCTTATCCACAATGATCACTTTTAGAAAAGTCAATTTTTTTTTAATATGCAAAATCCTTTGTGATCATTTTAGAAAATCAATTTTTTTTAATTATGCTTCATCCACAATGATCACTTTTGGAACGTCAATTTTTTTTTATTATGCAAAATCCTTTGTGATCATTTTGGAAAATCAATTTTTTTTAATTATGCCTCATCCACAATGATCACTTTTGGAACGTCAATTTTTTTTTACTATGCAAAATCCTTTGTGATCATTTTGGAACATCATTTTGTTTTAAATTATGCCTCATCCACAATGATCACTTTTGGAACGTCATTTTTTTATTATGCAAAATCCTTTGTGATCATTTTGGAAAATCATTTTTTTTTAAATTATACCTCATCCACAATGATTATTTTGGAACGTCAATTTCTTTTTTTTTATTATGCAACATCCACTGTGATAATTTTGGAACATCAATTTTTTTTAATTATGCCTCATCAGCAATGATCATTTTGGAACGTCAATTTTTTTTTAAATTATGCCTCATCGACAATGATCACTTTTGGAACGTCAATTTTTTTTTTATTATGCAACATCCACTGTGATCATTTTGGAACATCAATTTTTTTTTATTTATGCCTCATCCACTATGATCATTTTTGAACGTCAATTTTTTTTTATTATGCGACATCCACTATTCGAACATTCTCTTTGATTGCTTGTTACACTTCGTCATCCTCTTTTATTGTTTCTTCCGCCTCCACATCTTCTATTTTTGCATGTTCCACTTCGTTATCCTTTTAAAATGCTTCTTCTACTTCATATCCTCTTTAATTGCTTCAGTTACTTCATTATGCGCTCTACAAAATTGTGGTGTTTCATACAAAACTTCAATCGCTCATATCTTCTAAACGGGAAGAGCTAGCCCTAGCAAACTTGTACAAAATATTGGTGTAAATTTTTGGTGGAACTGTTTTTTTATTGTCATCCTTGACATCCTTTTTGAATGCTTCTCTCACTTCGTCATCTTCTTTGAATGTTTTTTCCACTTCGACATCATCTTTGACTGCTTCTTTAACTTCGATATCCTCTTTGATTGCTTCTCCCACTTCGATATCGTCTTTGACTGCTTCTTCCATTTCGATATCGTCTTTGATTGCTTTTTCACTTCGTCATCTTCTTTGAATGCTTCTACCACCTTGGTATCCTCTTTGATTGCTTACTCAACTTCAATTTCCTCTTTGATTGTTTCTGCCACGTTTCTGCCACTTCGATATCCTATTTGATTGCTTCTCCCACTTCAACATTCTCTTTGATAGTTTCTTCCACTTCGATATCCAATCAACAAATTTATTATTTTTCTTACAAAACTTTAATCGCTCGTATCTTCTAAACGGGAAGAGATAGCACTAGCAAACTTTGACAAAATATTAGTACAAATTTTTGATCATTATCATTTTACAACATACATTTATATTATGCAACGTCAATCCTGATCATTTTGGAACGTCCAGATTTTTTTATGCAACGTTCATCATGATCTTTTTTGCAACGTTCAATTTTTTTTATACAACTATTATCATGATCATTTTGGAACATCCAATTTTTTTCTCTTTGATTGCTTGTTCCACTTCGATATCCTCTTTGATTGCTTCTTCCACATTGATATCCTATTTGATTGCTTCTTTAACTTTGGTATCCTCTACGATTGCTTCTTCCACTTCGATATCCTCTTTTATTCCTTCTTCATCTTTAATATCCATTGGATTGCTTCTTCATCTTTGATATTCTCTTTGATGGCATTTTCACTTCGGTATCCTCTGTAAGGGCTCCTTCCTCTTTGATTTCCGTTTGATTGCTTCTTGCACTGCAATATTTTCTTTGATTGCGTCTTCATATTCGATATCGTTTTTGATTGCATTTTTACTTCGATATCCTGTGATGGCTTCTTCCACTTTGATATCCTCTTTGATTGCTTCTTCCACTTCGATATCCTCTTTGATTGCTTCTTCCACATTGATATCCTATTTGATTGCTTCTTTAACTTTGGTATCCTCTACGATTGCTTCTTCCACTTCGATATCCTCTTTTATTCCTTCTTCATCTTTAATATCCATTGGATTGCTTCTTCATCTTTGATATTCTCTTTGATGGCATTTTCACTTCGGTATCCTCTGTAAGGGCTCCTTCCTCTTTGATTTCCGTTTGATTGCTTCTTGCACTGCAATATTTTCTTTGATTGCGTCTTCATATTCGATATCGTTTTTGATTGCATTTTTACTTCGATATCCTGTGATGGCTTCTTCCACTTTGATATCCTCTTTGATTGCTTCTTCCACTTCGATATCCGCTTTGATTGCTTGTTCCATTTTGATATCGTCTTTGACTATTTCTTTCACTTCGATATCGTCTTTGATTGCTTTTTTCAGTTCGTCATCCTCTTTGAATACTTCTACCAACTCGGTATCCTCTTTGATTCCTTAGTCAACTTCAATTTCCTCTTTGATTGTTTTTGCTACTTCGATATCCTATTTGATTGCTTCTCCCACTTCAATATCCTCTTTGTTTACTCCTTCCACTTCGATATCATCTTCGATTTCCTTTTGATTGCTTCTTGCACTGCATTATTCTCTTTGATTGCGTCTTCATCTTCGATATCGTCTTTGATAGCATTTTCACTTCGATATCCTCTGTGATGGCTTCTTCCACTTCGATACCCTCTTTGATTGCTTCTTCCACTTCGATATCCTCTTTGATTGTTTCTTCCGCCTCGACATCTTCTATTTTTGCATGTTCCACTTCGTTATCCCTTTAAAATGCTTCTTCTACTTTCATATCCTCTTTAATTGCTTCAGTTACTTCATTATGCTCTCTACAAAATTGTGGTCTTTCATACAAAACTTCAATCGCTCGTATCTTCTAAACGGGAAGAGATAGCCCTAGCAAACTTGTACAAAATATTGGTATAAATTTTTGGTGCAACTGTTTTTTTATTGTCATCCTTGACATCCTTTTTGAATGCTTCTCTCACTTCGTCATCTTCTTTGAATGTTTTTTCCACTTCGACATCATCTTTGACTGCTTCTTTAACTTCGATATCCTCTTTGATTGCTTCTCCCACTTCGATATCGTCTTTGACTGCTTCTTCCATTTCGATATCGTCTTTGATTGCTTTTTTCACTTCGTCATCTTCTTTGAATGCTTCTACCACCTCGGTATCCTCTTTGATTGCTTACTCAACTTCAATTTCCTCTTTGATTGTTTCTCCCTCTTCGATATCGTCTTTGACTGCTTCTTCCACTTCGATATCGTCTTTGATTGCTTTTTTCACTTCGTCATCTTAGAATGCTTCTACCACCTCGGTATCCTCTTTGATTGCTTACTCAACTTCAATTTCCTCTTTAATAGTTTCTGCTAATTCGATATCCTATTTGATTGCTGCTTTCACTTCAATATCCTGTTTGATTGCTTCTTGCACTTCGAAATCATATTTGATTGCTGCTTCCATTTGGATATCTTCTTTGATTTGATTGCTTCTTCCATTTCGATATCGTCTTTGACTGCTTCTTACACATGGATATCCTTTTTGATCGCTTTTAACAGCTCGAAATCCTCTTTGATTGCTTCTTCGACAAAAACAATAACACGCGAGTTGCGTGCAACTCGCGCACTACGCAACCTCTAGTTATATTATATAAAGCTCGATTACCACTGACTGACTGACTGACTGACTCATTGACATGTTTGTTCTCCCAGATGCCACCTCGTAGGGTGAAAATGTTTGGTGGGATCGTATAGAGGGAGTTACGATGAGTTGGGAATAAATCCTAAAGTACCCCTTTTGTCCCCCATTCGCTCCCATCGACCTCGTATCTCGGAAAGTATAGGTCTTAGAGCGTTGGTGCAAAAACTAATGTTGCAGAGGACATTTTTTTATATCCGGTTCCATGAAAAAAAAATTGTCTTTCATACAAAAAAAAAATTGTCCCATACAAAATATTTCTGTATGAATACCGTAAACCGTATATTTCGTTTGCCGTAATTTTCATACTGTTTTTGTAGGGAGCCCACTGCTTGTGTGTACTATAAAATTACTGTAAAATTTGCTTGATTCTATATAATGGTGGTGGAGGGACATGAGATAACTTTCATAGTTTTTGCAAAGGTCATCATCATCATTTTGGAACATCCAATTTTTTTTTTTTTTTTAGTATGCAACGTTCATCATGTTTATTTTGGAACATCCACATTTTTTTAATTATGCCTCATCCACAATGATCACTTTGGAACGTCAATTTTTTTTTTTTATTATGCAACATCCACTGTGATATTTTGGTACATCATTTTTTTTTCAATTATGCCTCATCCACTATGATCACTTTGGAACGTCATTTTTTTTTATTATGCAATATCCACTGTGATATTTTGGTACATCATTTTTTTTAATTATGCCTCATCCACAATGATCACTTTGGAACGTCAATTTTTTTTTATTATGCAACATCCACTGTGATATTTTGGTACATCATTTTTTTTAATTACGCCTCATCCACAATGATCACTTTGGAACGTCAATTATTTTTTATTTTTTTATTATGCATCATCCACTGTGATCATTTTGGAACATCATTTTTTTTTCAATTATGCCTCATCCACTATGATCACTTTGGAACGTCATTTTTTTTTTATTATGCAATATCCACTGTGATATTTTGGTACATCATTTTTTTTAATTATGCCTCATCCACAATGATCACTTTGGAACGTCAATTATTTTTTTTTTTTATTACGCAACATCCACTATGATCATTTTGGTACATCATTTTTTTAATTACGCCTCATCCACAATGATCACTTTGAACGTCAATTATTTTTTATTTTTTTATTATGCATCATCCACTGTGATCATTTTGGAACATCAATTTTTTTTTATTTATGCCTCATCCACTATGATCATTTTGGAACGTCAATTTTTTTTTATTATGCGACATCCACTATTCGAATATTCTCTTTGATTGCTTGTTACACTTCGTCATCCTCTTTTATTGTTTCTTCCGCCTCCACATCTTCTATTTTTGCATGTTCCACTGCGTTATCCTTTTAAAATGCTTCTTCTACTTCATATCCTCTTTAATTGCTTCAGTTACTTCATTATGCGCTCTACAAAATTGTGGTGTTTCATACAAAACTTCAATCGCTCATATCTTCTAAGCGGGAAGAGATAGCCCTAGCAAACTTGTACAAAATATTGGTATAAACTTTTGGTGGAACTGTTTTTTTATTGTCATCCTTGACATCCTTTTTGAATGCTTCTCTCACTTCGTCATCTTCTTTGAATGTTTTTTCCACTTCGACATCATCTTTGACTGCTTCTTTAACTTCGATATCCTCTTTGATTGCTTCTCCCACTTCGATATCGTCTTTGACTGCTTCTTCCATTTCGATATCGTCTTTGATTGCTTTTTCACTTCGTCATCTTCTTTGAATGCTTCTACCACCTTGGTATCCTCTTTGATTGCTTACTCAACTTCAATTTCCTCTTTGATTGTTTCTGCCACTTCGATATCCTATTTGATTGCTTCTTCCACTTCAACATTCTCTTTGATAGTTTCTTCCACTTCGATATCCAATCAACAAATTTATGATTTTTCTTACAAAACTTTAATCGCTCGTATCTTCTAAACGGGAAGAGATAGCACTAGCAAACTTTGACAAAATATTAGTACAAATTTTTGATCATTATCATTTTACAACATACATTTATATTATGCAACGTCAATCCTGATCATTTTGGAACGTCCAGATTTTTTTTATGCAACGTTCATCATGATCTTTTTTGCAACGTTAAATTTTTTTTATACAACTATTATCATGATCATTTTGGAACATCCAATTTTTTTCTCTTTGATTGCTTGTTCCACTTCGATATCCTCTTTGATTGCTTCTTCCACATTGATATCCTATTTGATTGCTTCTTTAACTTTGATATCCTCTACGATTGCTTGTTCCACTTCGATATCCTCTTTTATTCCTTCTTCATCTTCAATATCCATTGGATTGCTTCTTCATCTTTGATATCCTCTTTGATGGCATTTTCACTTCGGTATCCTCTGTAAGGGCTCCTTCCTCTTTGATTTCCGTTTGATTGCTTCTTGCACTGCAATATTTTCTTTGATTGCGTCTTCATATTCGATATCGTTTTTGATTGCATTTTTACTTCGATATCCTGTGATGGCTTCTTCCACTTTGATATCCTCTTTGATTGCTTCTTCCACTTCGATATCCGCTTTGATTGCTTGTTCCATTTTGATATCGTCGTTGACTATTTCTTTCACTTCGATATCGTCTTTGATTGCTTTTTTCACTTCGTCATCCTCTTTGAATACTTCTACCAACTAGGTATCCTTTTTGATTCCTTAGTCAACTTCAATTTTCTCTTTGATTGTTTTTGCTACTTCGATATCCTATTTGATTGCTTCTCCCACTTCAATATCCTCTTTGTTTACTCCTTCCACTTCGATATCATCTTCGATTTCCTTTTGATTGCTTCTTGCACTGCATTATTCTCTTTGATTGCGTCTTCATCTTCGATATCGTCTTTGATAGCATTTTCACTTCGATATCCTCTGTGATGGCTTCTTCCACTTCGATACCCTCTTTGATTGCTTCTTCCACTTCGATATCCTCTTTGATTGTTTCTTCCGCCTCGACATCTTCTATTTTGGCATGTTCCACTGCGTTATCCTTTTAAAATGCTTCTTCTACTTCATATCCTCTTTAATTGCTTCAGTTACTTCATTATGCGCTCTACAAAATTGTGGTGTTTCATACAAAACTTCAATCGCTCATATCTTCTAAGCGGGAAGAGATAGCCCTAGCAAACTTGTACAAAATATTGGTATAAACTTTTGGTGGAACTGTTTTTTTATTGTCATCCTTGACATCCTTTTTGAATGCTTCTCTCACTTCGTCATCTTCTTTGAATGTTTTTTCCACTTCGACATCATCTTTGACTGCTTCTTTAACTTCGATATCCTCTTTGATTGCTTCTCCCACTTCGATATCGTCTTTGACTGCTTCTTCCATTTCGATATCGTCAACTTTTTCACTTCGTCATCTTCTTTGAATGCTTCTACCACCTTGGTATCCTCTTTGATTGCTTACTCAACTTCAATTTCCTCTTTGATTGTTTCTGCCACTTCGATATCCTATTTGATTGCTTCTTCCACTTCAACATTCTCTTTGATAGTTTCTTCCACTTCGATATCCAATCAACAAATTTATGATTTTTCTTACAAAACTTTAATCGCTCGTATCTTCTAAACGGGAAGAGATAGCACTAGCAAACTTTGACAAAATATTAGTACAAATTTTTGATCATTATCATTTTACAACATACATTTATATTATGCAACGTCAATCCTGATCATTTTGGAACGTCCAGATTTTTTTTATGCAACGTTCATCATGATCTTTTTTGCAACGTTAAATTATATTATATAAAGCTCGATTACCACTGACTGACTGACTGATTGACTCATTGACATGTTTGTTCTCCCAGATGCCCCCTCGTAGGGTGAAAATGTTTGGTGGGATCGTATAGAGGGAGTTCCGATGAGTTGGGAATAAATCCTAAAGTACCCCTTTTGTCCCCCATTCGCTCACATCGACCTCGTATCTCGGAAAGTATAGGTCTAAGAGAGTTGGTGCAAAAACTAATGTTGCAGAGGACATTTTTTTATATCCGGTTCCATGAAAAAAAAATTGTCTTTCATACAAAAAAAAAATTGTCCCATACAAAATATTTCTGTATGAATACCGTAAACCGTATATTTCGTTTGCCGTAATTTTCATACTGTTTTTGTAGGGAGCCCATGGCTTGTGTGTACTATAAAATTACTGTAAATTTGCTTGATTCTATATAATGGTGGTGGAGGGGCATGAGACAACTTTCATAGTTTTTGCAAAGGTCATCATCATCATTTTGGAACATCCAATTTTTTTTTTTTTTTTAGTATGCAACGTTCATCATGTTTATTTTGGAACATCCACATTTTTTTAATTATGCCTCATCCACAATGATCACTTTGAAACGTCATTTTTTTTTTATTATGCAACATCCACTGTGATCATTTTGGTACATCATTTTTTTAATTATGCCTCATCCACAATGATCACTTTGGAACGTCAATTTTTTTTTTTTTTTTCATTATGCAAAATCCTTTGTGATCATTTTGGAAAATCATTTTTTTTTAATTATGCCTCATCCACTATGATCACTTTTGGAACGTCAATTTTTTTTTTATTATGCAAAATCCTTTCTGATCATTTTGGAAAATCAATTTTTTTTAATTATGCCTCATCCACAATGATCATTTTGGAACGTCAATTTTTTTTTATTATGCAACATCCACTATGATCATTTTGGTACATCATTTTTTTAATTACGTCTCATCCACAATGATCACTTTGGAACGTCAATTATTTTTTATTTTTTTATTATGCATCATCCACTGTGATCATTTTGGAACATCATTTTTTTTCAATTATGCCTCATCCACTATGATCACTTTGGAACGTCATTTTTTTTTTTTTATTATGCAATATCCACTGTGATATTTTGGTACATCATTTTTTTTAATTATGCCTCATCCACAATGATCACTTTGGAACGTCAATTTTTTTTTTTATTATGCAACATCCACTGTGATATTTTGGTACATCATTTTTTTTTAATTATGCCTCATCCACAATGATCACTTTGGAACGTCAGTTATTTTTTTTTTACTTTGCAACATCCACTATGATCATTTTGGTACATCATTTTTTTAATTACGCCTCATCCACAAGGATCACTTTGGAACGTCAATTATTTTTTATTTTTTTATTATGCATCATCCACTGTGATCATTTTGGAACATCATTTTTTTTTCAATTATGCCTCATCCACTATGATCACTTTGGAACGTCATTTTTTTTTTATTATGCAATATCCACTGTGATATTTTGGTACATAATTTTTTTTAATTATGCCTCATCCACAATGATCACTTTAGAACGTCAATTTTTTTTTTACTATGCAAAATCCTTTGTGATCATTTTGGAAAATCATTTTTTTTAAATTATGCCTCATGCACAATGATCATTTTGGAACGTCAATTTTTTTTTATTATGCAGAATCCTTTGTGATCATTTTGGAAAATCAAATTTTTTTTAATTATGCCTCATCCACAATGATCACTTTTGGAACGTCAATTTTTTTTATTTTTTATTATGCAACATCCACTGTGATCATTCTGGAACATCAGTTTTTTTTAATTATGCCTCATCCACAATGATCATTTTGAAACGTTATTTTTTTTATTATGCAACATCCACTGTGATCATTTTCGAACATCAATTTTTTTTAATTATGCCTCATCCACAATGATCATTTTGGAACGTCAATTTTTTTTTTAAATGCAACATCCAGTGTGATCATTTCGGAACATCAATTTTTTTTAAATTATGCCTCATCCACAATGATAATTTTCGAACGTCAATTTTTTTTTATTATGCAAAATTCTTTGTGATCATTTTGGAAATACATTTTTTATTTAATTATGCCTCATCCAGAAAGATCAGTTTTGGAACGTCAATTTTTTTTAATATGCAACATCCACTGTGATCATTTTGGAACGTCAATTTTTTTTTATAATGTAACATCCACTATGATCATTTTGGAACATCATTTTATTTTAATTATGCCTCATCCACTATGATCATTTTGGAACGTCGAAATACTTTTTAATTGCTTCTTCTACTTGGAGATCTTTTTTGATTGCTTTTTCCACTTCGATATCCTCTTTGAATGTTTCTTCCACTTTCATATCTTCTCAACAAAATTATGATTTTACTTAAAAACTTTAATCGCTCGTATCGTCTTAACGAAAATAAATAGGCATAGTAAACTTTTACAAACTGGTAGCACAAAGTTTGGGTAAAATCGTTTTTTCATTGTCATGACAGTCTTTTTACATGCTTCTCTCACTTCGATATCCTCTTTGATGGCTTCTTCCACTTCGATATACTTTTTAATTGCTTCTTCTACTTGGATATATTCTTTGATTGCTGCTTGCATTTCGATATCCTCTCATCAAAATTATGATTTTCCTTAAAAAACTTTAATGGTTCGTATCTTTTAAACGGTAAGAGATAGACATAACAAACTTTTATAATACGGTAGCACAAATTTTTGGTGGAATCGTTATTTTACGGTCATCATCGCCCTTGACATCATTTTGAATTCTTCTCTCACTTACTTTTCGTCTTCGAATGTTTCTTCCACTTTGATATCCTCTTTGATTGTTTCTACAACTTCGAAATCCTCTTTGATGGCATTTTTACTTCAATATATATTTTTGAATTGCTTTTTCTAATTTTATATTTTCTTCAATTACTTCTTTTACTTCAATACTCTACAAAATTATGGGTTTTAATACAAATTTGAAATCGCTCGTATCTTCTAAACGGGAAGAGTTACCCCCAGCAAACTTTTACAAAATATTGGTACTAATTTTTGGTGGAATAGTTTTTTAATACCATCATTGCCCTTGAGTTATGTTTTGAATGCTTCTCTTACTTCGTCTTCCGCTTTGAATGCTTCTTTCACCTCGATATCCTCTATTTTTGCTTCTTCCACTTTGATATCCTTTTTAATTGCTTTTTCTACTTATATATTTTCTTAATTGCTTCTTTTACTACAATTTCCACTCTACAAAATTATGGGTTTTAATACAAATCTTAAATCGCTCGTATCTTCTAAACGGGAAGAGTTACGCCTAGCAAACTTTTACAAAATATTGGTACAAATTTTTGGTGGAATAGTTTTCTTAATACCATCATTGCCCTTGACATCCTTTTTGAATGCTTCTCTCACTTGGTCTTCCTCCTTGAATGCTTCTTTCACCTCGATATCCTCTATTTTTGCTTCTTCCACTTTGATATCCTTTTTAATGTCTTTTTCTACTTATATGTCTTCTTCAACTGCTTCTTTTACTTCAATTTCCACTCCACAAAATTATGGGTTTTCTTACAAAACTTAAATCGCTCTTATCTTTTAAACGGGAAGAGATAGCTCGAGGAAACTTTTACAAAATATTAGTATAAGTTTTAGGTGAAACCGTTTTTTATTTTTTTCATTGTCCTCGACGTCTTTTACTCAATTTTAATTTCTTTTTAATTGTTTCTACTACTTCGATATCCTATTTGGTTGCTTCTTTCACTTCAATATCCTCTTTGATTGCTTCTTCCACTTCGATATCCTCTTTGATTTGATTGCTTCTTCCATTTCGATCGTCTTTGACTGCTTCTTACACATGGATATCCTCTTCGATAACTTTAAACAGCTCGATATCCTCTTTGATTGCTTCTTCCACTTTTATATCCTCTTTTATTGCTTCTACCAATTCGATATCATCTTCGATTTCCTTTTGATTGCTTCTTGCACTGCAATATTCTCTTTGATTGCGTCTTCATCTTCGATATCGTTTTTGATAGCATTTTCCCTACGATATCCTCTGTGATGGCTTCTTACACTTCGATATCTTCTTTGATTGCTTCTTCCACTTCGATATCCTCTAAGATTGCTTCTTCGTTTTCGATATCGTCTTCGACTATTTGTTTCACTTCGATATCGTCTTTGATTGCTTTTTCACTTCGTCACCCTCTTTGAATACTTCTACCACCTCGGTATCCTCTTTGATTCCTTAGTCAACTTCAATTTCCTCTTAGATTGTTTTTCCTACTTCGATATCCTATTTGATTGTTTCTTCCACTTCAATATCCTCTTTGATTACTCCTTCCACTTCGATGTCATCTTCAATTTCCTTTTGATTGCTTCTTGCACTGCAATATTCTCTTTGATTGCGTCTTGGTCTTCGATATCGGCTTTGACAGCATTTTCACTTCGATATCCTCTGTGATGGCTTCTTCCACTTCGATACCCTCTTTGATTGCTTCTTCCATTTCGATATCCTCTTTGATTGCTTCTTCCACTTCGATATCCTCTTTGATTGCTTCTTCCACTTCGATATCCTCTTTGACTGTTTCTTCCACTTCGATATCGTCTTTGATTGCTTTTTTCACTTCGTCATCCTCTTAGAACGCTTCTACCACCTCGGTATCCTCTTTGATTGCTTACTCAACTTTAATTTCCTCTTTGATTGTTTCTGCTACTTCGATATCCTATTTGATTGCTTCTTTCACTTCAATATCCTCTTTGATTGCTTCTTCCACTTCGATATCCTCTTTGATTGCTTCTTCCACTTCGATATCGTTTTTGACTGTTTCTTCCACTTCGATATCGTCTTTGATTGCTTTTTTTTACTTCGTCATCCTCTTAGAATGCTCTTACCACATCGGTATCCTCTTTGATTGCTTATTCAACTTTAATTTCCTCTTTGATTGTTTCTGCTGCTTCGATATCCTATTTGATTGCTTCTTTCACTTCAATATCCTCTTTAATTGCTGCTTCCACTTGGAAATCCTCTTTGATTTGATTGTTTCTTCCATTTCGATATCGTCTTTGACTGCTTCTTACACATGGATATCCTCTTTGATGGCTTTTAACAGCTCGATATCCTCTTTAATTACTTCTTCGACTATAAGAAAAACACGCGAGCTGCGAGCAGCTCGCGCACAACGCAACCTCTAGTTATATTATATAAAGCTCGATTACCACTGACTGACTGACTGACTGATTGACTCATTGACATGTTTGTTCTCCCAGATGCCACCTCGTAGGGTGAAAATGTTTGGTGGGATCGTATAGAGGGAGTTCCGATGAGTTGGGAATAAATCCTAAAGTACCCCTTTTGTCCCCCATTCGCTCCCATCCACCTCGTATCTCGGAAAGTATAGGTCTTACAGCGTTGGTGCAAAAACTAATGTTGCAGAGGACATTTTTTTATATCCGGTTCCATGAAAAAAAAATTGTCTTTCATACAAAAAAAAAATTGTCCCATACAAAATATTTCTGTATGAATACCGTAAACCGTATATTTCGTTTGCCGTAATTTTCATACTGTTTTTGTAGGGAGCCCACGGCTTGTGTGTACTATAAAATTACTGTAAATTTGCTTGATTTTATTTAATGGTGGTGGAGGGACATGAGATAACTTTCATAGTTTTTGCAAAGGTCATCATCATCATTTTGGAACATCCAATTTTTTTTTTTTTAGTATGCAACGTTCATCATGTTTATTTTGGAACATCCACATTTTTTAAATTATGCCTCATCCACAATGATCACTTTGGAACGTCAATTATTTTTTTTTATTATGCAACATCCACTGTGATCATTTTGGTACATCATTTTTTTTAATTATGCCTCATCCACAATGATCACTTTGGAACGTCATTTTTTTTTTTTTTTATTATGCAACATCCACTGTGATATTTTGGTACATCATTTTTTTTAATTATGCCTCATCCACAATGATCACTTTGGAACGTCAATTTTTTTTTTATTATGCAACATCCACTGTGTTCATTTTGGTACATCATTTTTTTTTAAATTATGCCTCATCCACAATGATCATTTTGGAACGTCAATTTTTTTTTTTTTTTTTTATTATGCAAAATCCACTGTGATCATTTTGGAACATCAATTTTTTTTAATTATGCCTCATCCACAATGATCACTTTTGGAACGTCATTTTTTTTTATTATGCAAAATCCTTTGTGATCATTTTGGAAATACAATTTTTTTTTAATTATGCCTCATCCACAATGATCATTTTGGAACGTCAATTTTTTTTTATTATGCAAAATCCTTTGTGATCATTTTGGAAAATCAATTTTTTTTTAATTATGCCTCATCCACAATGATCACTTTTGGAACGTCAGTTTTTTTTTACTATGCAAAATCCTTTGTGATCATTTTGGAACATCATTTTGTTTTAAACTATGCCTCATCCACAATGATCACTTTTGGAACGTCATTTTTTTTTATTATGCAAAATCCTTTGTGATCATTTTGGAAAATCATTTTTTTTAAATTATGCCTCATCCACAATGATCATTTTGGAACGTCAATTTCTTTTTTTTTATTATGCAACATCCACTGTGATAATTTTGGAACATCAATTTTTTTTAATTATGCCTCATCCGCAATGATCATTTTGGAACGTCAATTTTTTTTTTAATTATGCCTCATCCACAATGATCACTTTTGGAACGTCAATTTTTTTTATTATGCAACATCCACTGTGATCATTTTGGAACATCATTTTTTTTTTATTTATGCTCATCCACTATGATCATTTTGGAACGTCAATTTTTTTTTATTATGCGACATCCACTATTCGAATATTCTCTTTGATTGCTTGTTACACTTCGTCATCCTCTTTTATTGTTTCTTCCGCCTCCACATCTTCTATTTTTGCATGTTCCACTTCGTTATCCCTTTAAAATGCTTCTCCTACTTCATATCCTCTTTAATTGCTTCAGTTACTTCATTATGCGCTCTACAAAATTGTGGTGTTTCATACAAAACTTCAATCGCTCATATCTTCTAAACGGGAAGAGATAGCCCTAGCAAACTTGTACAAAATATTGGTATAAACTTTTGGTGGAACTGTTTTTTTATTGTCATCCTTGACATCCTTTTTGAATGCTTCTCTCACTTCGTCATCTTCTTTGAATGTTTTTTCCACTTCGACATCATCTTTGACTGCTTCTTTAACTTCGATATCCTCTTTGATTGCTTCTCCCACTTCGATATCGTCTTTGACTGCTTCTTCCATTTCGATATCGTCTTTGATTGCTTTTTCACTTCGTCATCTTCTTTGAATGCTTCCACCACCTTGGTATCCTCTTTGATTGCTTACTCAACTTCAATTTCCGCTTTGATAGTTTCTTCCACTTGGATATCCAATCAACAAATTTATGATTTTTCTTACAAAACTTTAATCGCTCGTATCTTCTAAACGGGAAGAGTTAGCACTAGCAAACTTTGACAAAATATTAGTGCAAATTTTTGATCATTATCATTTTAGAACATACATTTATATTATGCAACGTCAATCCTGATCATTTTGGAACGTCCAGATTTTTTTTATGCAACGTTCATCATGATCTTTTTTGCAACGTTCAATTTTTTTTATACAACTATTATCATGATCATTTTGGAACATCCAATTTTTTTCTCTTTGATTGCTTGTTCCACTTCGATATCCTCTTTGATTGCTTCTTCCACATTGATATCCTATTTGATTGCTTCTTTAACTTTGATATCCTCTACGATTGCTTGTTCCACTTCGATATCCTCTTTTATTCCTTCTTCATCTTCAATATCCATTGGATTGCTTCTTCATCTTTGATATCCTCTTTGATGGCATTTTCACTTCGGTATCCTCTGTAAGGGCTCCTTCCTCTTTGATTTCCGTTTGATTGCTTCTTCCACTTCGATATCCTCTTTGATTGTTTCTTCCGCCTCGACATCTTCTATTTTTGCATGTTCCACTTCGTTATCCCTTTAAAATGCTTCTTCTACTTTCATATCCTCTTTAATTGCTTCACTTACTTCATTATGCTCTCTACAAAATTGTGGTCTTTCATACAAAACTTCAATCGCTCGTATCTTCTAAACGGGAAGAGATAGCCCTAGCAAACTTGTACAAAATATTGGTATAAATTTTTGGTGCAACTGTTTTTTTATTGTCATCCTTGACATCCTTTTTGAATGCTTCTCTCACTTCGTCATCTTCTTTGAATGTTTTTTGCACTTCGACATCATCTTTGACTGCTTCTTTAACTTCGATATCCTCTTTGATTGCTTCTCCCACTTCGATATCGTCTTTGACTGCTTCTTCCATTTCGATATCGTCTTTGATTGCTTTTTCACTTCGTCATCTTCTTTGAATGCTTCTACCACCTTGGTATCCTCTTTGATTGCTTACTCAACTTCAATTTCCGCTTTGATTGTTTCTGCCACTTCGATATCCTATTTGATTGCTTCTTCCACTTCAATATCCTCTTTGTTTACTCCTTCCACTTCGATATCATCTTCGATTTCCTTTTGATTGCTTCTTGCACTGCATTATTCTCTTTGATTGCGTCTTCATCTTCGATATCGTCTTTGATAGCATTTTCACTTCGATATCCTCTGTGATGGCTTCTTCCACTTCGATACCCTCTTTGATTGCTTCTTCCACTTCGATATCCTCTTTGATTGTTTCTTCCGCCTCGACATCTTCTATTTTTGCATGTTCCACTTCGTTATCCCTTTAAAATGCTTCTTCTACTTTCATATCCTCTTTAATTGCTTCAGTTACTTCATTATGCTCTCTACAAAATTGTGGTCTTTCATACAAAACTTCAATCGCTCGTATCTTCTAAACGGGAAGAGATAGCCCTAGCAAACTTGTACAAAATATTGGTATAAATTTTTGGTGCAACTGTTTTTTTATTGTCATCCTTGACATCCTTTTTGAATGCTTCTCTCACTTCGTCATCTTCTTTGAATGTTTTTTCCACTTCGACATCATCTTTGACTGCTTCTTTAACTTCGATATCCTCTTTGATTGCTTCTCCCACTTCGATATCGTCTTTGACTGCTTCTTCCATTTCGATATCGTCTTTGATTGCTTTTTCACTTCGTCATCTTCTTTGAATGCTTCTACAACCTTGGTATCCTCTTTGATTGCTTACTCAACTTCAATTTCCGCTTTGATAGTTTCTTCCACTTCGATATCCAATCAACAAATTTATGATTTTTCTTACAAAACTTTAATCGCTCGTATCTTCTAAACGGGAAGAGATAGCACTAGCAAACTTGTACAAAATATTGGTATAAATTTTTGGTGCAACTGTTTTTTTATTGTCATCCTTGACATCCTTTTTGAATGCTTCTCTCACTTCGTCATCTTCTTTGAATGTTTTTTCCACTTCGACATCATCTTTGACTGCTTCTTTAACTTCGATATCCTCTTTGATTGCTTCTCCCACTTCGATATCGTCTTTGACTGGTTCTTCCACATTGGTATCCTCTTTGATTGCTTCTTTAACTTTGATATCCTCTACGATTGCTTGTTCCGCTTCGATATCCTCTTTTATTCCTTCTTCATCTTCAATATCCATTGGATTGCTTCTTCCACTTCGATATCGTCTTTGATTGCTTTTTTTACTTCGTCATCCTCTTAGAATGCTTCTACCACCTTGGTATCCTCTTTGATTTCTTCCTCAACTTTAATTTCCTCTTTGATTGTTTCTGCTACTTCGATATCCTATTTGATTGCTTCTTTCACTTCAATATCCTCTTTGATTGCTTCTTCCACTTCGATATCATCTTTGATTGCTGCTTCCACTTGGAAATCCTCTTTGATTTGATTGCTTCTTCCATTTCGATATCGTCTTTGACTGCTTCTTACACATGGATATCCTCTTTGATGGCTTTTAACAGCTCGATATCCTCTTTAATTACTTCTTCGACTAAAAGAAAAACACGCGAGCTGCGAGCAGCTCGCGCACAACGCAACCTCTAGTTATTATATTATATAAAGCTCGATTACCACTGACTCACTGACTGATTGACATCATTGTTCTCCCAGATGCCACCTCGTAGGGGGGAAATGTTTGGTGGGATCGTATAGAGGGAGTTCCGGTGAGTTGGGAATAAATCCTAAAGTACCCCTTTTGTCCCCCATTCGCTCCCATCCACCTCGTATCTCGGAAAGTATAAGTCTTACAGCGTTGGTGCAAAAACTAATGTTGCAGAGGACATTTTTTTATATCCGGTTCCATGAAAAAAAAATTGACTTTCATACAAAAAAAAAATTGTCCCATACAAAATATTTACGCAAATTACTACCACGCAAAAGAAAGTCTTAAAATCAGTAGCTAAAAGCTTATATTCCAATAACTTGAGTGACTCATTTACGACGATTTGTCTCCAATCATCAGGAACGTAAAAGAGACAGTTGCATTTTTTTCTATATTCGCACCTGTGCGTGCCGTCCGATATTGCCCGAACTTGGCGTAAACGACACAATGAGTGTTCGCCGTTCGCCACAGAATACAGAAAAAACAGTAGGTCCAAGCGGTTCTTACAACCGGATTTGTCTAAAGAGAATGCGACTGTGAATGTCACCAGGTAATAACCGCGCTCATATCCATATTAGAAACTAACATAAAACCGATGCGAGATGATATTTCGGCAATTTTTCACTGGCAAGGTGCGTCCTCTGAAAGTGTGCTTGGAGAGAAATAGGTCCGAATGTATCCTGATCAAACACCTTAAAGAGCTCAGCCAAGAATTATGAGTATATGCCTAACCCTCAATCTCATGAAGACATGAATACTTACCAACTATGTCACACCTATCAGAATTTACAAACCACTAAGTCGTGCCTCAACTTCTTGTATGCCAATATGCGGACTTTACTTTTTACTTTACTTTATATACATACAACGGATAAGTACCTACATACGTGACTATATGTACACAGTCACGCTAGCTGGTTGACTTACTGTATTATTTACACTGTATCATACCGAGTGAACTGTGGAAGTGTGACGAACAAGATGGCGGATTTTGACGTTTGGGTAAAATAAAAACAAACAGGTTTCGACGAGCGATTTTTGTAATTTTAGCTTTTTCATAATAAATAAAATGTCTGCGGTTGTAAGTTTGGGTACAATCATAGAGCAATTTAAGAACGAAATTTCTGTATTCAAGAAAGGTGAAAAGAGTTACGATAGTGGTCGGTCATGTATGATGGTTCTTTGGGGATTCTGAGAGGACAGATATTTGCATCAATGAAAAATAACAAGTACTCAACAGAGGTAAGCCGTAATATTTTTAATTGTATAATGAAAAATTGACTAGCGATATCAGTAAGTACTATATTTTGCTGTAAAATCGACATACTGCACAATATAAAGGTTTCCCACAAAGAGATTTTGGCCATTGCACATGCCACTATTGGGCAAAGCACATGGCACTATTTGACGACCTCCGTGGTGCAGTGGGCGCATAGCCGCCTGAGACGCAGGAGGTAGCGGGTTCGATCCCCGCTGCGGAACAAATGTTTGCATGATCTACAGATATTTATTCCGGGTCTGGCTGTTTCTCTATATATTATAAGTATGTATTTACAAAAAAAAAATGTTTATAAGTATTCTATCAGTTATCTGGTTCCCATAGTACAAGCTCTGCTTAATTTGGGGCTAGATAACGCTGTGTGAAATGTCCAGCAATATTTATTATTATTAAAGATGTAATCCTCTGTGGCATGAAATGAGGCTAGGCTGCATTACTGCAAGCAATTTTGGGATTGTGATTGCTGCTGTGCAGCGTAACAGGTACATATTTGCACAAGTTTTGAATTTGTTATGCTGAGTCGCAAGGAACACTACCAATACTTTATTCTGTTTATTTCAGATTTCCTCCATCATTATTTCATCATTAAATCTGGATGGTGTTAAAAGTATCCAGTGGGGAATAACTCATGAAGAGGTGGCTTTAAAACTCTTCGAGGAAGCAACACAGAAGAAAGTCTCTCCGACTGGGTTTTGGCTTCACAACTCAGGTGCTTTAGTAGCATCACCTGACGGAATTGTTGGAGATGATGCCATAGTGGAAGTGAAATGTCCATTTAAACACATATACTGGAAATACTGTTTTGATACTGATGGAACATTGAAAACGAATCATGCATACTACCACAAAATTACTACAAAACAATACAACAATATTACTATGCTAACACCTACTTACCACTTAGTCCAGTAGTGGCTACTGGATAAGGACACCGACCGACGCGCATCATTTAAGACACCATCCGAAGTGAAACCAGGTAATAAAAATATGTATTTTATAAACTAGCTTCCACTGTCGATTTTAAAAAGTAGCTTACTTTTAAATCCAAGTCATAAATGCTAATCAGGGTTTTTTAATGCTACCTGGTAATGAAACAAGCTTATGGCCCACCTGATGTTAAGTGGTAACCATCGCCTTTAACAAAGAACTGCCTTATAACGTAGGTCACAGACCTCTACGTTGCAGTACCCTGCGTCCATCAACTTTAGACATACAGATGTAAAGCCTCATATGCCAGTAATTTCACCAGCAATCACCTTCATACCGAAACACAGTAATGCTGCTTGGCAGCAGAAATAGGTATGATGGTAGTACTTTCCGGGCGAGCCCTTTCACAAGGAACTCTACTACTCAATACATTTGTTGCTTTCACATAATGACAAAGTTATTTAGTCCATTGAAATGTTACATTTTTTAGGCCTTACCTTGCGTTTTTTAGAGGACGCAATTTTATTTTTTTGATGTTTAGGGGGGGGGGGTCAGTGTAAAGCTAAAACCAAGTTTGTGGGGTCGCCACCCTTGTCCCTCGGCCGCGATCATGAAAATAGGGGTTGAAATGGTTTTTACGATATATCTCTTAAACTGTTATTAATTGTTTATTTGATAAAAAAAATTTGTTAACATTTTTTGTTGTAAATTAAATTCTCTACAACTTTGGTCCAGTAACTTTTTGTCGTAGAACTATAAATAAAAAAGTTATAAGCGAAAATGTTCAGAAATTCGAGAAAAAAGTTTATATTTTTCGATATAACTTTTTTTTAATCATTTTACGAAAAAATTATATCAGACCATTTTTGTAGATCGTTTTATGAGAAACAACTTTTATTCGCAACATTTTTTCATTTTTTTATTATTAAAAATAAATTTATTTTTAAAATAATTTTAAATCTGATGGCCGTTACCGAGAATATACTGTTCAGGTAGAAAATACCCAAGTGACCATGAGGGAACAAAAGAACAGCTGCCTGCTATTATTATTATTATTATTGTTATTCCTAACCTCTCTTATTGTAAGAATAGCTAATAATATTGTGTTGAAGTTGGCGATGTGTGGATGTCGAAAAGCAGGGCTGAAATGTTCTGCAGTGTGCTTTGTTCTGGAGAGACTTGCAGCAACGTAATGGAACTCTCAGAATTAATACATGAAAATGACTTTGATGATGAACCGCCGACATTAACACCCCTTCCTTCTCCAGTTCTCCCAGTGATATTTAATTCAGAAAGCCGATCAGATGCTGAGCCGCAGCCTGGTCCATCGAAAAGACTGAGGACGGAGTATTTCTAATTTAGAAAATCACCGTGGATTATGCCTATTGGGGATACCATATAAAAAAACGCGTCGTCGGTGGGGGGGGGAAAAGAGTCAATAATTAATTATTAATAATATTGCAAAATTTGTAATTAAAAAAAATTATAATAACACAACAAAAAAAAACAACAATAACTGATGACACATTATTAGTACACACGTATAATATAGGTATATTTAAGAGTACTGAAAAATAGTACTCACTTCGGAGCGCTGTAAAACCTTAGCTATTGACTTAATGAAAAAATTTTGTGAATAAAAGTTGTTCATCAAAAAACGATCTACAAAAATGGTCTGAGATAATTTTTTCGTAAAATGATAAAAAAAAAGTTATATCGAAAAATATAATTTTTTTCTCGAATTTCTGAACATTTTCGCTTATAACTTTTTTATTTATAGTTCTACTACAAAAAGTTACTGGACCAAAGTTGTAGAGAATTTAATTTGCAACAAAAAATGTTAACAAAATTTTTTTATCAAATTAATAGTTTAAGAGATATATCGTAAAAACCATTTCAACCCCTATTTTCAAGATGGCGGCCGTGGGACAAGGGTGGCGATCCCTCAAACTTGGTTTTAGCTTTACACTGACCGCCACTATACATCAAAAAAATAAAATTGCGTCCTCTAAAAAACGCAACCCCAAATGTAACTTTTCAATGGACTAATTACAAGTAGTATATAGTTTGTTTCACATATGAACCCTGCCCCTGAGAATTGCAACAGGAAGACAAACCATGTTTTCCTATCTAAATAGGCAGGCATGCTGTTTACACTTTACGACAATTTTTTCGATATTTTAATATACCTACCCTTGATGAACAAACAAACATAGAAACATACTTATAATATTGTTATGTTTTTATAAAGCATATGCACTGAGTAGCAGATAGGCGACGCTAACTTCGTAAAATCATGGTATTCAGGAGGGCCGTCACGTCAGTTTGTGTGGATAATGTGACTATTCAATATTATTACAAAAAATATGCGCATAAATCCCAAATGTTTCTATTTTTGTTGAGTTCTACATGTTCTTTATTGAATATAAGGTGAAATGAAATGATATTTATTTGCCAGAAGTACGGTGTATAAGTTGATACAGCGAGGTGTGTACATAGATGAAAAAAAATTAAGAAAATTTAAAAAACCTATATATTGATATAAGTATCTCGCGTTAAATATTTTATTAAAAACCACATCTCATATATTTTTTGTTTTCGAACAGACAACAACTGGAACGACTGCGACTGGCATCTTATTACAGCTCATTGAGGATGGTGGCGAACGCCGAGTCAAGCAAAGATAATATGAAAATTATCAACTGATTCAAATCTATTAACTATTTCATTTGTCAATGAGTATTCAAATTTAATAGCATTAGTTTGTTGAGAGAGATGAGATTGGTTGCTCTAGAGATATATGAGAAGGATTATTAAAATACGTTCATATTACTTTTTTACTTGACATATTATGTTCAGCAGTCTACTTCCTGTGGCTGCTGATATGATGATGATTATAAGGTATACCCAATGTAGAAAATAATAAAATATATATACCAACTTCTCAATTGTTTAATTTATAGATATTAACTGACCTTGTACGCCTCTGCGGGAAACACCCTAACGGCCTACTGCTAATACGGGCACAGTAGACTTTGGAATGGTTAAAGCTGGTGGGATTTATTAAACTAACCCGTCTCGCCATTCTTACATACCTAATTGCATCATTAAAGAATTAATAAATATTAAGTAAGTATGCTGAAGTAAGAATTTGCTGATTATGATACAAAACTATTGATTGTTTATGTAAGTTATAAAATTGTAAGTAGAAGTATCCTTAAATCAACTTACTTATTTTTAAGGTTCCTTCTTAAAATACATGTTTTAGCCTTATATGATTTGGTTTTGTCAGAGTTACGAAGGGGGGATTTCTATCAAACAACACATTAGCCCTCGTTATATTATATAAAGCTCGATTACCACTCACTGACTGACTCATTGACATGTTTGTTCTCCCAGATGCCACCTCGTAGGGTGAAAATGTTTGGTGGGATCGTATAGAGGGAGTTCCGATGAGTTGGGAATAAATCCTAAAGTACCCCTTTTGTCCCCCATTCGCTCCCATCCACCTCGTATCTCGGAAAGTATAGGTCTTACAGCGTTGGCGCAAAAACTAATGTTGCAGAGGACATTTTTTTATATCCGGTTCCATGAAAAAAAAATGGTCTTTCATACAAAAAAAAAATTGTCCCATACAAAATATTTCTGTATGAATACCGTAAACCGTAAATTTCGTTTGCCGTAATTTTCATACTGTTTTTGTAGGGAGCCCACGGCTTGTGTGTACTATAAAATTACTGTAAATTTGCTTGATTCTATATAATGGTGGTGGAGGGACATGAGATAACTTTCATAGTTTTTGCAAAGGTCATCATCATCATTTTGGAACATCCAATTTTTTTTTTTTTTTTTAGTATGCAACGTTCATCATGTTTATTTTGGAACATCCACATTTTTTTAATTATGCCTCATCCACAATGATCACTTTGAAACGTCATTTTTTTTTTTATTATGCAACATCCACTGTGATCATTTTGGTACATCATTTTTTTAATTATGCCTCATCCACAATGATCACTTTGGAACGTCAATTATTTTTTTTTTATTATGCATCATCCACTGTGATCATTTTGTAACATCATTTTTTTTTCAATTATGCCTCATCCACTATGATCACTTTGGAACGTCAATTTTTTTTTTTATTATGCAACATCCACTGTGATATTTTGGTACATCAATTTTTTTAATTATGCCTCATCCACAATGATCACTTTGGAACGTCAATTATTATTTTTTTTATTATGCAACATCCACTGTGATCATTTTGGTACATCATTTTTTTAATTACGCCTCATCCACAATGATCACTTTGGAACGTCAATTATTTTTTATTATGCAACATCCACTGTGATCATTTTGGAACATCATTTTTTTTAATTATGCCTCATCCACAATGATCATTTTGGAACGTCAATTTCTTTTTTTTTATTATGCAACATCCACTGTGATAATTTTGGAACATCAATTTTTTTTAATTATGCCTCATCCGCAATGATCATTTTGGAACGTCAATTTTTTTTTAAATTATGCCTCATCCACAATGATCACTTTTGGAACGTCAATTTTTTTTTATTATGCAACATCCACTGTGATCATTTTGGAACATCAATTTTTTTTTATTTATGCCTCATCCACTATGATCATTTTGGAACGTCAATTTTTTTTTATTATGCGACATCCACTATTCGAATATTCTCTTTGATTGCTTGTTACACTTCGTCATCCTCTTTTATTGTTTCTTCCGCCTCCACATCTTCTATTTTTGCATGTTCCACTTCGTTATCCTTTTAAAATGCTTCTTCTACTTCATATCCTCTTTAATTGCTTCAGTTACTTCATTATGCGCTCTACAAAATTGTGGTGTTTCATACAAAACTTCAATCGCTCATATCTTCTAAACGGGAAGAGATAGCCCTAGCAAACTTGTACAAAATATTGGTATAAACTTTTGGTGGAACTGTTTTTTTATTGTCATCCTTGACATCCTTTTTGAATGCTTCTCTCACTTCGTCATCTTCTTTGAATGTTTTTTCCACTTCGACATCATCTTTGACTGCTTCTTTAACTTCGATATCCTCTTTGATTGCTTCTCCCACTTCGATATCGTCTTTGACTGCTTCTTCCATTTCGATATCGTCTTTGATTGCTTTTTCACTTCGTCATCTTCTTTGAATGCTTCTACCACCTTGGTATCCTCTTTGATTGCTTAGTCAACTTCAATTTCCTCTTTGATTGTTTCTGCCACTTCGATATCCTATTTGATTGCTTCTTCCACTTCAACATTCTCTTTGATAGTTTCTTCCACTTCGATATCCAATCAACAAATTTATGATTTTTCTTACAAAACTTTAATCGCTCGTATCTTCTAAACGGGAAGAGATAGCACTAGCAAACTTTGACAAAATATTAGTACAAATTTTTGATCATTATCATTTTACAACATACATTTATATTATGCAACGTCAATCCTGATCATTTTGGAACGGCCAGATTTTTTTTATGCAACGTTAATCATGATCTTTTTTGCAACGTTCAATTTTTTTTATACAACTATTATCATGATCATTTTCGAACATCCAATTTTTTTCTCTTTGATTGCTTGTTCCACTTCGATATCCTCTTTGATTGCTTCTTCCACATTGATATCCTATTTGATTGCTTCTTTAACTTTGATATCCTCTACGATTGCTTGTTCCACTTCGATATCCTCTTTTATTCCTTCTTCATCTTCAATATCCATTGGATTGCTTCTTCATCTTTGATATCCTCTTTGATGGCATTTTCACTTCGGTATCCTCTGTAAGGGCTCCTTCCTCTTTGATTTCCGTTTGATTGCTTCTTGCACTGCAATATTTTCTTTGATTGCGTCTTCATATTCGATATCGTTTTTGATTGCATTTTTACTTCGATATCCTGTGATGGCTTCTTCCACTTTGATATCCTCTTTGATTGCTTCTTCCACTTCGATATCCGCTTTGATTGCTTGTTCCATTTTGATATCGTCTTTGACTATTTCTTTCACTTCGATATCGTCTTTGATTGCTTTTTTCACTTCGTCATCCTCTTTGAATACTTCTACCAACTCGGTATCCTCTTTGATTCCTTAGTCAACTTCAATTTCCTCTTTGATTGTTTTTGCTACTTCGATATCCTATTTGATTGCTTCTCCCACTTCAATATCCTCTTTGTTTACTCCTTCCACTTCGATATCATCTTCGATTTCCTTTTGATTGCTTCTTGCACTGCATTATTCTCTTTGATTGCGTCTTCATCTTCGATATCGTCTTTGATAGCATTTTCACTTCGATATCCTCTGTGATGGCTTCTTCCACTTCGATACCCTCTTTGATTGCTTTTTCCACTTCGATACCCTCTTTGATTGCTTCTTCCACTTCGATATCCTCTTTTATTGTTTCTTCCGCCTCCACATCTTCTATTTTTGCATGTTCCACTTCGTTATCCTTTTAAAATGCTTCTTCTACTTCATATCCTCTTTAATTGCTTCAGTTACTTCATTATGCACTCTACAAAATTGTGGTGTTTCATACAAAACTTCAATCGCTCATATCTTCTAAGCGGGAAGAGATAGCCCTAGCAAATTTGTACAAAATATTGGTATAAACTTTTGGTGGAACTGTTTTTTTATTGTCATCCTTGACATCCTTTTTGAATGCTTCTCTCACTTCGTCATCTTCTTTGAATGTTTTTTCCACTTCGACATCATCTTTGACTGCTTCTTTAACTTCGATATCCTCTTTGATTGCTTCTCCCACTTCGATATCGTCTTTGACTGCTTCTTCCATTTCGATATCGTCTTTGATTGCTTTTTCACTTCGTCATCTTCTTTGAATGCTTCTACCACCTTGGTATCCTCTTTGATTGCTTACTCAACTTCAATTTCCTCTTTGATTGTTTCTGCCACTTCGATATCCTATTTGATTGCTTCTTCCACTTCAACATTCTCTTTGATAGTTTCTTCCACTTCGATATCCAATCAACAAATTTATGATTTTTCTTACAAAACTTTAATCGCTCGTATCTTCTAAACGGGAAGAGATAGCACTAGCAAACTTTGACAAAATATTAGTACAAATTTTTGATCATTATCATTTTACAACATACATTTATATTATGCAACGTCAATCCTGATCATTTTGGAACGTCCAGATTTTTTTTATGCAACGTTCATCATGATCTTTTTTGCAACGTTAAATTTTTTTTATACAACTATTATCATGATCATTTTGGAACATCCAATTTTTTTCTCTTTGATAGCTTGTTCCACTTCGATATCCTCTTTGATTGCTTCTTCCACATTGATATCCTATTTGATTGCTTCTTTAACTTTGATGTCCTCTACGATTGCTTGTTCCACTTCGATATCCTCTTTTATTCCTTCTTCATCTTCAATATCCATTGGATTGCTTCTTCATCTTTGATATCCTCTTTGATGGCATTTTCACTTCGGTATCCTCTGTAAGGGCTCCTTCCTCTTTGATTTCCGTTTGATTGCTTCTTGCACTGCAATATTTTCTTTGATTGCGTCTTCATATTCGATATCGTTTTTGATTGCATTTTTACTTCGATATCCTGTGATGGCTTCTTCCACTTTGATATCCTCTTTGATTGCTTCTTCCACTTCGATATCCGCTTTGATTGCTTGTTCCATTTTGATATCGTCGTTGACTATTTCTTTCACTTCGATATCGTCTTTGATTGCTTTTTTCACTTCGTCATCCTCTTTGAATACTTCTACCAACTCGGTATCCTCTTTGATTCCTTAGTCAACTTCAATTTTCTCTTTGATTGTTTTTGCTACTTCGATATCCTATTTGATTGCTTCTCCCACTTCAATATCCTCTTTGTTTACTCCTTCCACTTCGATATCATCTTCGATTTCCTTTTGATTGCTTCTTGCACTGCATTATTCTCTTTGATTGCGTCTTCATCTTCGATATCGTCTTTGATAGCATTTTCACTTCGATATCCTCTGTGATGGCTTCTTCCACTTCGATACCCTCTTTGATTGCTTCTTCCACTTCGATATCCTCTTTGATTGTTTCTTCCGCCTCGACATCTTCTATTTTTGCATGTTCCACTTCGTTATCCCTTTAAAATGCTTCTTCTACTTTCATATCCTCTTTAATTGCTTCAGTTACTTCATTATGCTCTCTACAAAATTGTGGTCTTTCATACAAAACTTCAACCGCTCGTATCTTCTAAACGGGAAGAGATAGCCCTAGCAAACTTGTACAAAATATTGGTATAAATTTTTGGTGCAACTGTTTTTTTATTGTCATCCTTGACATCCTTTTTGAATGCTTCTCTCACTTCGTCATCTTCTTTGAATGTTTTTTCCACTTCGACATCATCTTTGACTGCTTCTTTATCTTCGATATCCTCTTTGATTGCTTCTCCCACTTCGATATCCTCTTTGACTGCTTCTTCCATTTCGATACCGTCTTTGATTGCTTTTTCACTTCGTCATCTTCTTTGAATGCTTTTACCACCTTGGTATCCTCTTTGATTGCTTACTCAACTTCAATTTCCTCTTTGATTGTTTCTGCCACTTCGATATCCTATTTGATTGCTTCTTCCACTTCAACATTCTCTTTGATAGTTTCTTCCACTTCGATATCCAATCAACAAATTTATGATTTTTCTTACAAAACTTTAATCGCTCGTATCTTCTAAACGGGAAGAGATAGCACTAGCAAACTTTGACAAAATATTAGTACAAATTTTTGATCATTATCATTTTACAACATACATTTATATTATGCAACGTCAATCCTGATCATTTTGGAACGTCCAGATTTTTTTATGCAACGTTCATCATGATCTTTTTTGCAACGTTCAATTTTTTTTATACAACTATTATCATGATCATTTTCGAACATCCAATTTTTTTATCTTTGATTGCTTGTTCCACTTCGATATCCTCTTTGATTGCTTCTACCACATTGATATCCTATTTGATTGCTTCTTTAACTTTGAGATCCTCTACGATTGCTTGTTCCACTTCGATATCCTCTTTTATTCCTTCTTCATCTTCAATATCCATTGGATTGCTTCTTCATCTTTGATATCCTCTTTGATGGCATTTTCACTTCGGTATCCTCTGTAAGGGCTCCTTCCTCTTTGATTTCCGTTTGATTGCTTCTTGCACTGCAATATTTTCTTTGATTGCGTCTTCATATTCGATATCGTTTTTGATTGCATTTTTACTTCGATATCCTGTGATGGCTTCTTCCACTTTGACATCCTCTTTGATTGCTTCTTCCACGTCGATATCCGCTTTGATTGCTTGTTCCATTTTGATATTGTCTTTGACTATTTCTTTCACTTCGATATCGTCTTTGATTGCTTTTTTCACTTCGTCATCCTCTTTGAATACTTCTACCAACTCGGTATCCTCTTTGATTCCTTAGTCAACTTCAATTTCCTCTTTGATTGTTTTTGCTACTTCGATATCCTATTTGATTGCTTCTCCCACTTCAATATCCTCTTTGTTTACTCCTTCCACTTCGATATCATCTTCGATTTCCTTTTGATTGCTTCTTGCACTGCATTATTCTCTTTGATTGCGTCTTCATCTTCGATATCGTCTTTGATAGCATTTTCACTTCGATATCCTCTGTGATGGCTTCTTCCACTTCGATACCCTCTTTGATTGCTTTTTCCACTTCGATACCCTCTTTGATTGCTTCTTCCACTTCGATATCCTCTTTGATTGTTTCTTCCGCCTCGACATCTTCTATTTTTGCATGTTCCACTTCGTTATCCCTTTAAAATGCTTCTTCTACTTTCATATCCTCTTTAATTGCTTCAGTTACTTCATTATGCTCTCTACAAAATTGTGGTCTTTCATACAAAACTTCAATCGCTCGTATCTTCTAAACGGGAAGAGATAGCCCTAGCAAACTTGTACAAAATATTGGTATAAATTTTTGGTGGAACTGTTTTTTTATTGTCATCCTTGACATCCTTTTTGAATGCTTCTCTCACTTCGTCATCTTCTTTGAATGTTTTTTCCACTTCGACATCATCTTTGACTGCTTCTTTAACTTCGATATCCTCTTTGATTGCTTCTCCCACTTCGATATCGTCTTTGACTGCTTCTTCCATTTCGATATCGTCTTTGATTGCTTTTTCACTTCGTCATCTTCTTTGAATGCTTCTACCACCTTGGTATCCTCTTTGATTGCTTACTCAACTTCAATTTCCGCTTTGATTGTTTCTGCCACTTCGATATCCTATTTGATTGCTTCTTCCACTTCAACATTCTCTTTGATAGTGTCTTCCACTTCGATATCCAATCAACAAATTTATGATTTTTCTTACAAAACTTTAATCGCTCGTATCTTCTAAACGGGAAGAGATAGCACTAGCAAACTTTGACAAAATATTAGTACAAATTTTTGATCATTATCATTTTACAACATACATTTATATTATGCAACGTCAATCCTGATCATTTTGGAACGTCCAGATTTTTTTTATGCAACGTTCATCATGATCTTTTTTGCAACGTTAAATTTTTTTTATACAACTATTATCATGATCATTTTGGAACATCCAATTTTTTTCTCTTTGATAGCTTGTTCCACTTCGATATCCTCTTTGATTGCTTCTTCCACATTGATATCCTATTTGATTGCTTCTTTAACTTTGATGTCCTCTACGATTGCTTGTTCCACTTCGATATCCTCTTTTATTCCTTCTTCATCTTCAATATCCATTGGATTGCTTCTTCATCTTTGATATCCTCTTTGATGGCATTTTCACTTCGGTATCCTCTGTAAGGGCTCCTTCCTCTTTGATTTCCGTTTGATTGCTTCTTGCACTGCAATATTTTCTTTGATTGCGTCTTCATATTCGATATCGTTTTTGATTGCATTTTTACTTCGATATCCTGTGATGGCTTCTTCCACTTTGATATCCTCTTTGATTGCTTCTTCCACTTCGATATCCGCTTTGATTGCTTGTTCCATTTTGATATCGTCGTTGACTATTTCTTTCACTTCGATATCGTCTTTGATTGCTTTTTTCACTTCGTCATCCTCTTTGAATACTTCTACCAACTCGGTATCCTCTTTGATTCCTTAGTCAACTTCAATTTTCTCTTTGATTGTTTTTGCTACTTCGATATCCTATTTGATTGCTTCTCCCACTTCAATATCCTCTTTGTTTACTCCTTCCACTTCGATATCATCTTCGATTTCCTTTTGATTGCTTCTTGCACTGCATTATTCTCTTTGATTGCGTCTTCATCTTCGATATCGTCTTTGATAGCATTTTCACTTCGATATCCTCTGTGATGGCTTCTTCCACTTCGATACCCTCTTTGATTGCTTCTTCCACTTCGATATCCTCTTTGATTGTTTCTTCCGCCTCGACATCTTCTATTTTTGCATGTTCCACTTCGTTATCCCTTTAAAATGCTTCTTCTACTTTCATATCCTCTTTAATTGCTTCAGTTACTTCATTATGCTCTCTACAAAATTGTGGTCTTTCATACAAAACTTCAACCGCTCGTATCTTCTAAACGGGAAGAGATAGCCCTAGCAAACTTGTACAAAATATTGGTATAAATTTTTGGTGCAACTGTTTTTTTATTGTCATCCTTGACATCCTTTTTGAATGCTTCTCTCACTTCGTCATCTTCTTTGAATGTTTTTTCCACTTCGACATCATCTTTGACTGCTTCTTTATCTTCGATATCCTCTTTGATTGCTTCTCCCACTTCGATATCCTCTTTGACTGCTTCTTCCATTTCGATACCGTCTTTGATTGCTTTTTCACTTCGTCATCTTCTTTGAATGCTTTTACCACCTTGGTATCCTCTTTGATTGCTTACTCAACTTCAATTTCCTCTTTGATTGTTTCTGCCACTTCGATATCCTATTTGATTGCTTCTTCCACTTCAACATTCTCTTTGATAGTTTCTTCCACTTCGATATCCAATCAACAAATTTATGATTTTTCTTACAAAACTTTAATCGCTCGTATCTTCTAAACGGGAAGAGATAGCACTAGCAAACTTTGACAAAATATTAGTACAAATTTTTGATCATTATCATTTTACAACATACATTTATATTATGCAACGTCAATCCTGATCATTTTGGAACGTCCAGATTTTTTTATGCAACGTTCATCATGATCTTTTTTGCAACGTTCAATTTTTTTTATACAACTATTATCATGATCATTTTCGAACATCCAATTTTTTTATCTTTGATTGCTTGTTCCACTTCGATATCCTCTTTGATTGCTTCTACCACATTGATATCCTATTTGATTGCTTCTTTAACTTTGAGATCCTCTACGATTGCTTGTTCCACTTCGATATCCTCTTTTATTCCTTCTTCATCTTCAATATCCATTGGATTGCTTCTTCATCTTTGATATCCTCTTTGATGGCATTTTCACTTCGGTATCCTCTGTAAGGGCTCCTTCCTCTTTGATTTCCGTTTGATTGCTTCTTGCACTGCAATATTTTCTTTGATTGCGTCTTCATATTCGATATCGTTTTTGATTGCATTTTTACTTCGATATCCTGTGATGGCTTCTTCCACTTTGACATCCTCTTTGATTGCTTCTTCCACGTCGATATCCGCTTTGATTGCTTGTTCCATTTTGATATTGTCTTTGACTATTTCTTTCACTTCGATATCGTCTTTGATTGCTTTTTTCACTTCGTCATCCTCTTTGAATACTTCTACCAACTCGGTATCCTCTTTGATTCCTTAGTCAACTTCAATTTCCTCTTTGATTGTTTTTGCTACTTCGATATCCTATTTGATTGCTTCTCCCACTTCAATATCCTCTTTGTTTACTCCTTCCACTTCGATATCATCTTCGATTTCCTTTTGATTGCTTCTTGCACTGCATTATTCTCTTTGATTGCGTCTTCATCTTCGATATCGTCTTTGATAGCATTTTCACTTCGATATCCTCTGTGATGGCTTCTTCCACTTCGATACCCTCTTTGATTGCTTTTTCCACTTCGATACCCTCTTTGATTGCTTCTTCCACTTCGATATCCTCTTTGATTGTTTCTTCCGCCTCGACATCTTCTATTTTTGCATGTTCCACTTCGTTATCCCTTTAAAATGCTTCTTCTACTTTCATATCCTCTTTAATTGCTTCAGTTACTTCATTATGCTCTCTACAAAATTGTGGTCTTTCATACAAAACTTCAATCGCTCGTATCTTCTAAACGGGAAGAGATAGCCCTAGCAAACTTGTACAAAATATTGGTATAAATTTTTGGTGGAACTGTTTTTTTATTGTCATCCTTGACATCCTTTTTGAATGCTTCTCTCACTTCGTCATCTTCTTTGAATGTTTTTTCCACTTCGACATCATCTTTGACTGCTTCTTTAACTTCGATATCCTCTTTGATTGCTTCTCCCACTTCGATATCGTCTTTGACTGCTTCTTCCATTTCGATATCGTCTTTGATTGCTTTTTCACTTCGTCATCTTCTTTGAATGCTTCTACCACCTTGGTATCCTCTTTGATTGCTTACTCAACTTCAATTTCCGCTTTGATTGTTTCTGCCACTTCGATATCCTATTTGATTGCTTCTTCCACTTCAACATTCTCTTTGATAGTGTCTTCCACTTCGATATCCAATCAACAAATTTATGATTTTTCTTACAAAACTTTAATCGCTCGTATCTTCTAAACGGGAAGAGATAGCACTAGCAAACTTTGACAAAATATTAGTACAAATTTTTGATCATTATCATTTTACAACATACATTTATATTATGCAACGTCAATCCTGATCATTTTGGAACGTCCAGATTTTTTTATGCAACGTTCATCATGATCTTTTTTGCAACGTTCAATTTTTTTTATACAACTATTATCATGATCATTTTCGAACATCCAATTTTTTTATCTTTGATTGCTTGTTCCACTTCGATATCCTCTTTGATTGCTTCTACCACATTGATATCCTATTTGATTGCTTCTTTAACTTTGAGATCCTCTACGATTGCTTGTTCCACTTCGATATCCTCTTTTATTCCTTCTTCATCTTCAATATCCATTGGATTGCTTCTTCATCTTTGATATCCTCTTTGATGGCATTTTCACTTCGGTATCCTCTGTAAGGGCTCCTTCCTCTTTGATTTCCGTTTGATTGCTTCTTGCACTGCAATATTTTCTTTGATTGCGTCTTCATATTCGATATCGTTTTTGATTGCATTTTTACTTCGATATCCTGTGATGGCTTCTTCCACTTTGACATCCTCTTTGATTGCTTCTTCCACGTCGATATCCGCTTTGATTGCTTGTTCCATTTTGATATTGTCTTTGACTATTTCTTTCACTTCGATATCGTCTTTGATTGCTTTTTTCACTTCGTCATCCTCTTTGAATACTTCTACCAACTCGGTATCCTCTTTGATTCCTTAGTCAACTTCAATTTCCTCTTTGATTGTTTTTGCTACTTCGATATCCTATTTGATTGCTTCTCCCACTTCAATATCCTCTTTGTTTACTCCTTCCACTTCGATATCATCTTCGATTTCCTTTTGATTGCTTCTTGCACTGCATTATTCTCTTTGATTGCGTCTTCATCTTCGATATCGTCTTTGATAGCATTTTCACTTCGATATCCTCTGTGATGGCTTCTTCCACTTCGATACCCTCTTTGATTGCTTTTTCCACTTCGATACCCTCTTTGATTGCTTCTTCCACTTCGATATCCTCTTTGATTGTTTCTTCCGCCTCGACATCTTCTATTTTTGCATGTTCCACTTCGTTATCCCTTTAAAATGCTTCTTCTACTTTCATATCCTCTTTAATTGCTTCAGTTACTTCATTATGCTCTCTACAAAATTGTGGTCTTTCATACAAAACTTCAATCGCTCGTATCTTCTAAACGGGAAGAGATAGCCCTAGCAAACTTGTACAAAATATTGGTATAAATTTTTGGTGGAACTGTTTTTTTATTGTCATCCTTGACATCCTTTTTGAATGCTTCTCTCACTTCGTCATCTTCTTTGAATGTTTTTTCCACTTCGACATCATCTTTGACTGCTTCTTTAACTTCGATATCCTCTTTGATTGCTTCTCCCACTTCGATATCGTCTTTGACTGCTTCTTCCATTTCGATATCGTCTTTGATTGCTTTTTCACTTCGTCATCTTCTTTGAATGCTTCTACCACCTTGGTATCCTCTTTGATTGCTTACTCAACTTCAATTTCCGCTTTGATTGTTTCTGCCACTTCGATATCCTATTTGATTGCTTCTTCCACTTCAACATTCTCTTTGATAGTGTCTTCCACTTCGATATCCAATCAACAAATTTATGATTTTTCTTACAAAACTTTAATCGCTCGTATCTTCTAAACGGGAAGAGATAGCACTAGCAAACTTTGACAAAATATTAGTACAAATTTTTGATCATTTCATTTTACAACATACATTTATATTATGCAACGTCAATCCTGATCATTTTGGAACGTCCAGATTTTTTTTATGCAACGTTCATCATGATCTTTTTTGCAACGTTAAATTTTTTTTATACAACTATTATCATGATCATTTTGGAACATCCAATTTTTTTCTCTTTGATTGCTTGTTCCACTTCGATATCCTCTTTGATTGCTTCTTCCACATTGGTATCCTCTTTGATTGCTTCTTTAACTTTGATATCCTCTACGATTGCTTGTTCCGCTTCGATATCCTCTTTTATTCCTTCTTCATCTTCAATATCCATTGGATTGCTTCTTCCACTTCGATATCGTCTTTGATTGCTTTTTTTACTTCGTCATCCTCTTAGAATGCTTCTACCACCTTGGTATCCTCTTTGATTGCTTACTCAACTTCAATTTCCGCTTTGATTGTTTCTGCCACTTCGATATCCTATTTGATTGCTTCTTCCACTTCAACATTCTCTTTGATAGTGTCTTCCACTTCGATATCCAATCAACAAATTTATGATTTTTCTTACAAAACTTTAATCGCTCGTATCTTCTAAACGGGAAGAGATAGCACTAGCAAACTTTGACAAAATATTAGTACAAATTTTTGATCATTTCATTTTACAACATACATTTATATTATGCAACGTCAATCCTGATCATTTTGGAACGTCCAGATTTTTTTTATGCAACGTTCATCATGATCTTTTTTGCAACGTTAAATTTTTTTTATACAACTATTATCATGATCATTTTGGAACATCCAATTTTTTTCTCTTTGATTGCTTGTTCCACTTCGATATCCTCTTTGATTGCTTCTTCCACATTGGTATCCTCTTTGATTGCTTCTTTAACTTTGATATCCTCTACGATTGCTTGTTCCGCTTCGATATCCTCTTTTATTCCTTCTTCATCTTCAATATCCATTGGATTGCTTCTTCCACTTCGATATCGTCTTTGATTGCTTTTTTTACTTCGTCATCCTCTTAGAATGCTTCTACCACCTTGGTATCCTCTTTGATTTCTTCCTCAACTTTAATTTCCTCTTTGATTGTTTCTGCTACTTCGATATCCTATTTGATTGCTTCTTTCACTTCAATATCCTTTTTGATTGCTTCTTCCACTTCGATATCATCTTTGATTGCTGCTTCCACTTGGAAATCCTCTTTGATTTGATTGCTTCTTCCATTTCGATATCGTCTTTGACTGCTTCTTACACATTGATATCCTCTTTGATGGCTTTTAACAGCTCGATATCCTCTTTAATTACTTCTTCGACTAAAAGAAAAACACGCGAGCTGCGAGCAGCTCGCGCACAACGCAACCTCTAGTTATATTATATAAAGCTCGATTACCACTCACTGACTGACTGACTGACTGACTCATTGACATGTTTGTTCTCCCAGATGCCACCTCGTAGGGTGAAAATGTTTGGTGGGATCGTATAGAGGGAGTTCCGATGAGTTGGGAATAAATCCTAAAGTACCCCTTTTGTCCCCCATTCGCTCACATCGACCTCGTATCTCGGAAAGTATAGGTCTTAGAGAGTTGGTGCAAAAACTAATGTTGCAGAGGACATTTTTTTATATCCGGTTCCATGAAAAAAAAATTGTCTTTCATACAAAAAAAAAATTGTCCCATACAAAATATTTCTGTATGAATACCGTAAACCGTATATTTCGTTTGCCGTAATTTTCATACTGTTTTTGTAGGGAGCCCACGGCTTGTGTGTACTATAAAATTACTGTAAATTTGCTTGATTCTATATAATGGTGGTGGAGGGACATGAGATAACTTTCATAGTTTTTTGCAAAGGTCATCATCATCATTTTGGAACCTCCAATTTTTTTTTTTTTTTAGTATGCAACGTTCATCATGTTTATTTTGGAACATCCACATTTTTTTAATTATGCCTCATCCACAATGATCACTTTGGAACGTCAATTATTTTTTTTTTTTATTATGCAACATCCACTGTGATCATTTTGGTACATCATTTTTTTTAATTATGCCTCATCCACAATGATCACTTTGGAACGTCAATTATTATTATTTTTTTTGTATTATGCAACATCCACTGTGATCATTTTGGTACATAATTTTTTTTATTATGCCTCATCCACAATGATCACTTTGGAACGTCAATTATTTTTTTTATTATGCAACATCCACTGTAATAATTTTGGTACAACATTTTTTTAATTACGCCTCATCCACAATGATCACTTTGGAACGTCAATTATTTTTTTTTTATCATGCAACACATAATTTTTTTTAATTATGCCTCATCCACAATGATCACTTTGGAACGTCAATTATTTTTTTTATTATGCATCATCCACTGTGATCATTTTGGAACATCATTTTTTTAATTATGCCTCATCCACAATGATCACTTTGGAACGTCAATTATTATTATTTTTTTTGTATTATGCAACATCCACTATGATCATTTTGGTACATAATTTTTTTTATTATGCCTCATCCACAATGATCACTTTGGAACGTCAATTATTTTTTTTTTATTATGCAACATCCACTGTGATCATTTTGGTACATCATTTTTTTTAATTATGCCTCATCCACAATGATCACTTTGGAACGTCAATTATTATTATTTTTTTTGTATTATGCAACATCCACTGTGATCATTATGGTACATAATTTTTTTTATTATGCCTCATCCACAATGATCACTTTGGAACGTCAATTATTTTTTTTATCATGCAACATCCACTGTAATCATTTTGGTACATCATTTTTTTAATTACGCCTCATCCACAATGATCACTTTGGAACGTCAATTATTTTTTTTTATTATGCAACACATAATTTTTTTTAATTATGCCTCATCCACAATGATCACTTTGGAACGTCAATTATTTTTTTTATTATGCATCATCCACTGTGATCATTTTGGAACATCATTTTTTTTAATTATGCCTCATCCACAATGATCACTTTGGATTGTCAATTATTATTATTTTTTTGTATTATGCAACATCCACTGTGATCATTTTGGTACATCATTTTTTTAATTACGCCTCATCCACAATGATCACTTTGGAACGTCAATTTTTTTTTATTATGCATCATCCACTGTGATCATTTTGGAACATAATTTTTTTTATTATGCCTCATCCACAATGATCACTTTGGAACGTCAATTATTTTTTTTATTATGCAACATCCACTGTAATCATTTTGGTACATCATTTTTTTAATTATGCCTCATCCACAATGATCACTTTGGAACGTCAATTTTTTTTTATTATGCATCATCCACTGTGATCATTTTGGAACATAATTTTTTTTTAATTTTGCCTCATCCACATGATCATTTTGGAACGTCAATTATTTTTTTTTTTGTATTATGCAACATCCACTGTGATCATTTTGGTACATAATTTTTTTTATTATGCCTCATCCACAATGATCACTTTGGAACGTCAATTATTTTTTTTATTATGCAACATCCACTGTAATCATTTTGGTACATCATTTTTTTAATTATGCCTCATCCACAATGATCACTTTGGAACGTCAATTATTTTTTTTTTCTATTATGCAACATCCACTGTGATCATTTTGGTACATAATTTTTTTTATTATGCCTCATCCACAATGATCACTTTGGAACGTCAATTATTTTTTTTATTATGCAACATCCACTGTAATCATTTTGGTACATCATTTTTTTAATTATGCCTCATCCACAATGATCACTTTGGAACATAATTTTTTTTTTATTATGCATTATCCACTGTGATCATTTTGGTACATAATTTTTTTTATTATCCCTCATCCACAATGATCACTTTGGAACGTCAATTATTTTTTTTTTTTGTATTATGCAACATCCACTGTGATCATTTTGGTACATAATTTTTTTTATTATGCCTCATCCACAATGATCACTTTGGAACGTCAATTATTTTTTTTATTATGCAACATCCACTGTAATCATTTTGGTACATCATTTTTTTAATTATGCCTCATCCACAATGATCACTTTGGAACGTCAATTATTTTTTTTTTTTTGTATTATGCAACATCCACTCTGATCATTTTGGTACATAATTTTTTTTATTATGCCTCATCCACAATGATCACTTTGGAACGTCAATTATTTTTTTTATTATGCAACATCCACTGTAATCATTTTGGTACATCATTTTTTTAATTATGCATCATCCACTGTGATCATTTTGGAACATAATTTTTTTTTAATTTTGCCTCATCCACATGATCATTTTGGAACGTCAATTATTTTTTTTTTTTGTATTATGCAACATCCACTGTGATCATTTTGGTACATAATTTTTTTTATTATGCCTCATCCACAATGATCACTTTGGAACGTCAATTATTTTTTTTATTATGCAACATCCACTGTAATCATTTTGGTACATCATTTTTTTAATTATGCCTCATCCACAATGATCACTTTGGAACGTCAATTATTTTTTTTTTCTATTATGCAACATCCACTGTGATCATTTTGGTACATAATTTTTTTTATTATGCCTCATCCACAATGATCACTTTGGAACGTCAATTATTTTTTTTATTATGCAACATCCACTGTAATCATTTTGGTACATCATTTTTTTAATTATGCCTCATCCACAATGATCATTTTGGTACATAATTTTTTTTATTATGCCTCATCCACAATGATCACTTTGGAACGTCAATTATTTTTTTTATTATGCAACATCCACTCTGATCATTTTAGTACATAATTTTTTTTATTATGCCTCATCCACAATGATCACTTTGGAACGTCAATTATTTTTTTTATTATGCAACATCCACTGTAATCATTTTGGTACATCATTTTTTTAATTATGCATCATCCACTGTGATCATTTTGGAACATAATTTTTTTTTAATTTTGCCTCATCCACATGATCATTTTGGAACGTCAATTATTTTTTTTTTTTTGTATTATGCAACATCCACTGTGATCATTTTGGTACATAATTTTTTTTATTATGCCTCATCCACAATGATCACTTTGGAACGTCAATTATTTTTTTTATTATGCAACATCCACTGTAATCATTTTGGTACATCATTTTTTTAATTATGCCTCATCCACAATGATCACTTTGGAACGTCAATTTTTTTTTTTTTTTTGTATTATGCAACATCCACTGTGATCATTATGGTACATAATTTTTTTTATTATGCCTCATCCACAATGATCACTTTGGAACGTCAATTATTTTTTTTATTATGCAACATCCACTGTAATCATTTTGGTACATCATTTTTTTAATTATGCCTCATCCACAATGATCACTTTGGAACATAATTTTTTTTTTATTATGCATCATCCACTGTGATCATTTTGGAACATCATTTTTTTTATTATGCCTCATCCACAATGATCACTTTGGAACGTCAATTATTTTTTTATTATGCAACATCCACTGTAATCATTTTGGTACATCATTTTTTTAATTATGCCTCATCCACAATGATCACTTTGGAACGTCAATTTTTTTTTTTTTTTTTGTATTATGCAACATCCACTGTGATCATTTTGGTACATAATTTTTTTTATTATGCCTCATCCACAATGATCACTTTGGAACGTCAATTATTTTTTTTATTATGCAACATCCACTGTAATCATTTTGGTACATCATTTTTTTAATTATGCCTCATCCACAATGATCACTTTGGAACATAATTTTTTTTTTTATTATGCATCATCCACTGTGATCATTTTGGAACATCATTTTTTATAATTATGCCTCATCCACAATGATCACTTTGGAACGTCAATTATTATTATTTTTTTGTATTATGCAACATCCACTGTGATCATTTTGGTACATCATTTTTTTAATTACGCCTCATCCACAATGATCACTTTGGAACGTCAATTTTTTTTATTATGCATCATCCACTGTGATCATTTTGGAACATAATTTTTTTTTAATTTTGCCTCATCCGCATGATCATTTTGGAACGTCAATTTTTTTTTATTATGCAACATCCCCTGTGATCATTTTGGAAAATTAATTTTTTTTGTATCACAAATTTTTGGTGGAATCGTTATTTTACGGTCATCATCGCCCTTGCCATTATTTTGAATTCTTCTCTCACTTCCTTTTCGTTTTCGAATGTTTCTTCCACATTGATATCCTCTTTAATTGTTTCTATAACTTCGAAATCCTCTTTGATGGCATTTTTACTTCAATATACTTTTGAATTGTTTTTTCTATTTTTATATTTTCTTCAATTACTTCTCTTACTTCAATATCGACTCTTCAAAATTATGGGTTTTAATACATATCTTAAATCGCTCGTATCTTCTAAACGGGAAGAGTTACGCGTAGCAAACTTTTACAAAATATTGGTACAAATTTTTGGTGGAATGGTTTTTTTAATACCATCATTGCGCTTGACATCCTTTTTGAATGCTTCTCTCACTTGGTCTTCCTCCTTGAATGCTTCTTTAACCTCGATATCCTCTATTTTTGCTTCTTTCACATTGATATCCTTTTTAATTGCTTTTTCTACTTATATATTTTCTTCAATTGCTTCTTTTACTTCAATTCCCACTCTACAAAATTATGGGTTTTAATACAAATCTTAAATCGCTCGTATCTTCTAAACGGGAAGAGTTACGCGTAGCAAACTTTTACAAAATATTGGTACTAATTTTTGGTGGAGTAGTTTTTTTAATACCACATTGCCCTTGACATCCTTTTTAAATGCTTCTTTCACTTCGTCTTCCACTTTGAATGATTCTTTCAACTCGATATCCTCTATTTTTGCTTCTTCCACTTTGATATCCTTTTTAATTGCTTTTTCTACTTATATATTTTCTTCAATTGCTTCTGTTACTTCAATTTCCACTCTACAAAATACAAATCTTAAATCGCTCGTATCTTCTAAACGGGAAGAGTTACGTGTAGCAAACTTTTACAAAATATTGGTACAAATTTTTGTTGGAATAGTTTTTTTAATACCATCATTGCCCTTGACATCCTTTCTGAATGCTTCTCTTACTTCGTCTTCCTCTTTAAATGCTTATTTCACCACGATATCCTCTATTTTTGCTTCTTCCGCTTTGATATCCTTTTTAATTGCTTTTTCTACTTATATATTTTCTTCAATTGCTTCTTTTACTTCAATTTCCACTCTACAAAATTATGGGTTTTAATACAAATCTTAAATCGCTCGTATCTTCTAAACGGGAAGAGTTACGCCTACCAAACTTTTACAAAATATTGGTACAAATTTTTGATGGAATAGTTTTTTTAATACCATCATTGCCCTTGACATCCTTTTTGAATGCTTCTCTTACTTCGTCTTCCACTTTGAATGCTTATTTCAGCACTGTATCCTCTATTTTTGCTTCTTCCACTTTGATATCCTTTTTAATTGCTTTTTCTACTTATATGTTTTCTTCAATTGCTTCTTTTACTTCAATTTCCACTCTACAAAATTATGGGGTTTCATACAAAACTTAAATCGCTCGTATCTTTTAAACGGGAAGAGATAGCTCGAGGAAACTTTTACAAAATATTGGTATAAGTTTTTGGTGGAACCGTTTTTTTATTTTTATCATTGTCCTCGACGTCTTTTACTCAATTTCAATTTCCTCTTTGATTGTTTTTGCTACTTCGATATCCTATTTGATTGCTTCTTCCACTTCGATATCATCTTTGAATGCTGCGTCCACTTGGAAATCCTCTATGATTTCATTGCTTCTTCCATTTAGATATCGTCTTTGACTGCTTCTTACACATGGATATCCTCTTCGATAGCTTTTAACAGCTCGATATCCTCTTTGATTGCTTCTTCCACTTTGATATCCTCTTTTATTGCTTCTACCAATTCGATATCATCTTCGATTTCCTTTTGATTGCTTCTTGCACTGCAATATTCTCTTTGATTGCGTCTTTATCTTCGATATGGTTTTTGATAGCATTTTCACTTCAATATCCTCTGTGATGGCTTCTTACACTTCGATATCTTCTTTGATTGCTTCTTCCACTTCGATATCCTCTAAGATTGCTTCTTCGTTTTCGATATCGTCTTTGACTATTTGTTTCACTTCGATATCGTCTTTGATTGCTTTTTCACTTCGTCATCCTCTTTGAATACTTCTACCACCTCGGTATCCTCTTGATTTCTTAGTCAACTTCAATTTCCTCTTAGATTGTTTTTCCTACTTCGATATCCTATTTGATTGCTTCTTTCACTTCAATATCCTCTTTTATTGCTTCTTCCACTTCGATATCATCTTTGATTGCTGCTTCCACTTGGAAATCCTCTTTGATTTGATTGCTTCTGCCATTTCGATATCGTCTTTGACTGCTTCTTACACATGGATATCCTCTTTGATGGCTTTTAACAGCTCGATATCCTCTTTAATTACTTCTTCGACTAAAAGAAAAACACGCGAGCTGCGAGCAGCTCGCGCACAACGCAACCTCTAGTTATATTATATAAAGCTCGATTACCACTGACTGACTGACTGACTGACTCATTGACATGTTTGTTCTCCCAGATGCCACCTCGTAGGGTGAAAATGTTTGGTGGGATCGTATAGAGGGAGTTCCGATGAGTTGGGAATAAATCCTAAAGTACCCCTTTTGTCCCCCATTCGCTCCCATCGACCTCGTATCTCGGAAAGTATAGGTCTTAGGGCGTTGGTGCAAAAACTAATGTTGCAGAGGACATTTTTTTATATCCGGTTCCATGAAAAAAAAATTGTCTTTCATACAAAAAAAAAATTGTCCCATACAAAATATTTCTGTATGAATACCGTAAACCGTATATTTCGTTTGCCGTAATTTTCATACTGTTTTTGTAGGGAGCCCATGGCTTGTGTGTACTATAAAATTACTGTAAATTTGCTTGATTCTATATAATGTTGGTGGAGGGGCATGAGACAACTTTCATAGTTTTTGCAAAGGTCATCATCATCATTTTGGAACATCCATTTTTTTTTTTTTTTAGTATGCAACGTTCATCATGTTTATTTTGGAACATCCACATTTTTTTAATTATGCCTCATCCACAATGATCACTTTGGAACGTCAATTTTTTTTTTATTATGCAACATCCACTGTGATCATTTTGGTACATCATTTTTTTAATTACGCCTCATCCACAATGATCACTTTGGAACGTCAATTTTTTTTTTATTATGCAACACATAATTTTTTTTAATTATGCCACATCCACAATGATCACTTTGGAACGTCAATTTTTTTTTTACTATGCAAAATCCTTTGTGATCATTTTGGAAAATCAATTTTTTTTAAATTATGCCTCATCCACAATGATCATTTTGGAACGTCAATTTTTTTTTATTTATGCCTCATCCACTATGATCATTTTGGAACATCATTTTTTTTAATTATGCCTCATCCACAATGATCACTTTGGAACGTCAATTATTATTATTTTTTTTGTATTATGCAACATCCACTGTGATCATTTTGGTACATAATTTTTTTTAATTATGCCTCATCCACAATGATCACTTTGGAACGTCAATTTTTTTTTTTATTATGCAACATCCACTGTGATCATTTTGGAACATCATTTTTTTAATTATGCCTCATCCACAATGATCACTTTGGAACGTCAATTTTTTTTTTATTATGCAACATCCACTGTGATCATTTTGGAACATAGTTTTTTTAATTATGCCTCATCCACAATGATCACTTTGGAACGTCAATTATTATTTTTTTTTTGTATTATGCAACATCCACTGTGATCATTTTGGTACATCATTTTTTTAATTACGCCTCATCCACAATGATCACTTTGAAACGTCATTTTTTTTTTATTATGCATCATCCACTGTGATCATTTTGGAACATCATTTTTTTTTAATTATGCCTCACCCACATGATCATTTTGGAACGTCAATTTTTTTTATTATGCAACATCCACTGTGATCATTTTGGAAAATCAATTTTTTTTTGTAGCACAAATTTTTGGTGAAATCGTTATTTTACGGTCATCATCGCCCTTGCCATCATTTTGAATTCTTCTCTCACTTCCTTTTCGTTTTCGAATGTTTCTTCCACATTGATATCCTCTTTAATTGTTTCTATAACTTCGAAATCCTCTTTGATGGCATTTTTACGTCAATATACTTTTGAATTGTTTTTTCTATTTTTCTATTTTCTTCAAATACTTCTCTTACTTCAATATCGACTCTACAAAATTATGGGTTTTAATACAAATCTTAAATCGCTCGTATCTTCTAAACGGGAAGAGTTACGCCTAGCAAACTTTTACAGATTATTGGTACACATTTTTGGTGAAATAGTTTTTTTAATACCATCATTGCCCTTGACATCCGTTTTGAATGCTTCTCTCACTTGGTCTTCCTCCTTGAATGCTTCTTTCACCTCGATATCCTCCATTTTTGCTTCTTCCACTTTGATATCCTTTTTAATTGCTTTTTCTACTTATATATTTTCTTCAATTGCTTCTTTTACTACAATTTCCACTCTATAAAATTATGGGTTTTAATACAAATCTTAAATCGCTCGTATCTTCTAAACGGGAACAGTTACGCCTAGCAAACTTTTACAAAATATTGGTACAAATTTTTGGTCGAATAGTTTTTTTATTACCATCATTGATCTTGACATCCTTTTTGAATGCTTCTCTCACTTGGTCTTCCTCCTTGAATGCTTCTTTCACCTCGATATCCTCCATTTTTGCTTCTTCCACTTTGATATCCTTTTTAATTGCTTTTTCTACTTATATATTTTCTTCAATTGCTTCTTTTACTACAATTTCCACTCTACAAAATTATGGGTTTTAATACAAATCTTAAATCGCTCGTATCTTCTAAACGGGAAGAGTTACACCTAGCAAACTTTTACAAAATATTGGTACAAATTTTTGTTGGAATAGTTTTTTTAATACCATCATTGCCCTTGAGTTCTGTTTTGAATGCTTCTCTTACTTCGTCTTCCGCTTTGAATGCTTCTTTCACCTCGATATCCTCTATTTTTGCTTCTTCCACTTTGATATCCTTTTTAATTGCTTTTTCCACTTATATATTTTCTACAATTGCTTCTTTCACTACAATTTCCACTCTACAAAATTATGGGTTTTAATACAAATCTTAAATCGCTCGTATCTTTTAAACGGGAAGAGTTACGCCTAGCAAACTTTTACAAAATATTGGTACAAATTTTTGTTGGAATAGTTTTTTTTAATACCATCATTGCCCTTGACATCCGTTTTGAATGCTTCTCTTACTTCGTCTTCCACTTTGAATGTTATCCTCTGTGATGGCTTCTTACACTTCGATATCTTCTTTGATTGCTTCTTCCACTTCGATATCCTCTAAGATTGCTTCTTCCTTTTCGATATCGTCTTCGACTATTTGTTTCACTTCGATATCGTCTTTGATTGCTTTTTCACTTCGTCATCCTCTTTGAATACTTCTACCACCTCGGTATCCTCTTTGATTCCTTAGTCAACTTCAATTTCCTCTTAGATTGTTTTTCCTACTTCGATATCCTATTTAATTGCTTCTTCCACTTCGATATCGTTTTTGACTGTTTCTTCCACTTCGATATCGTCTTTGATTGCTTTTTTTACTTCGTCATCCTCTTAGAATGCTCTTACCACCTCGGTATCCTCTTTGATTGCTTACTCAACTTTAATTTCCTCTTTGATTGTTTCTGCTACTTTGATATCTTATTTGATTGCTTCTTTCACTTCAATATCCTCTTTAATTACTGCTTCCACTTGGAAATCCTCTTTGATTTGATTGCTTCTTCAATTTCAAAATCGTCTTTGACTGCTTCTTACACATGGATATCCTCTTTGATGGCTTTTAACAGCTGGATATCCTCTTTAATTACTTCTTCGACTAAAAGAAAAACACGCGAGCTGCGAGCAGCTCGCGCACTACGCAACCTCTAGTTATTATATTATATAAAGCTCGATTACCACTGACTCACTGACTGATTGACATCATTGTTCTCCCAGATGCCACCTCGTAGGGTGAAAATGTTTGGTGGGATCGTATAGAGGGAGTTCCGGTGAGTTGGGAATAAATCCTAAAGTACCCCTTTTGTCCCCCATTCGCTCCCATCCACCTCGTATCTCGGAAAGTATAGGTCTTACAGCGTTGGCGCAAAAACTAATGTTGCAGAGGACATTTTTTTATATCCGGTTCCATGAAAAAAAAATGGTCTTTCATACAAAAAAAAATTGTCCCATACAAAATATTTCTGTATGAATACCGTAAACCGTAAATTTCGTTTGCCGTAATTTTCATACTGTTTTTGTAGGGAGCCCACGGCTTGTGTGTACTATAAAATTACTGTAAATTTGCTTGATTCTATATAATGGTGGTGGAGGGACATGAGATAACTTTCATAGTTTTTGCAAAGGTCATCATCATCATTTTGGAACATCCAATTTTTTTTTTTTTTTTTTAGTATGCAACGTTCATCATGTTTATTTTGGAACATCAATTTTTTTTTAATTATGCCTCATCCACAATGATCACTTTTGGAACGTCAATTTTTTTTTTTTTTTTTAATTCTGCAAAATCCTTTGTGATCATTTTGGAACACCATTTTTTTTTTAATTATGCCTTATCCACAATGATCACTTTTAGAAAACTCAATTTTTTTTTTAATATGCAACATCCACTGTGATCATTTTGGAACATCATTTTTTTTTCAATTATGCCTCATCCACTATGATCACTTTGGAACGTCAATTTTTTTTTATTATGCAACATCCACTGTGATATTTTGGTACATCATTTTTTTTAATTATGCCTCATCCACAATGATCACTTTGGAACGTCAATTTTTTTTTTTTTATTATGCAACATCCACTGTGATCATTTTGGTACACCATTTTTTTAATTACGCCTCATCCACAATGATCACTTTGGAACGTCAATTATTTTTTATTTTTTTATTATGCATCATCCACTGTGATCATTTTGGAACATCATTTTTTTTTAATTATGCCTCATCCACAATGATCATTTTGGAACGTCAATTTTTTTTTATTATGCAAAATCCTTTGTGTTCATTTTGGAAAATCAATTTTTTTTAATTATGCCTCATCCACAATGATCACTTTTGGAACGTCAATTTTTTTTTTACTATGCAAAATCCTTTGTGATCATTTTGGAACATCATTTTGTTTTAAATTATGCCTCATCCACAATGATCACTTTTGGAACGTAATTTTTTTTTATTATGCAAAATCCTTTGTGATCATTTTGGAAAATCATTTTTTTTAAATTATGCCTCATCCACAATGATCATTTTGGAACGTCAATTTCTTTTTTTTTATTATACAACATCCACTGTGATAATTTTGGAACATCAATTTTTTTTAATTATGCCTCATCCGCAATGATCATTTTGGAACGTCAATTTTTTTTTAAATTATGCCTTATCCACAATGATCACTTTTGGAACGTCAATTTTTTTTTTATTATGCAACATCCACTGTGATCATTTTGGAACATCAATTTTTTTTTATTTATGCCTCATCCACTATGATCATTTTGGAACGTCAATTTTTTTTTATTATGCGACATCCACTATTCGAATATTTTCTTTGATTGCTTGTTACACTTCGTCATCCTCTTTTATTGTTTCTTCCGCCTCCACATCTTCTATTTTTGCATGTTCCACTTCGTTAACCTTTTAAAATGCTTCTTCTACTTCATATCCTCTTTAATTGCTTCAGTTACTTCATTATGCGCTCTACAAAATTGTGGTGTTTCATACAAAACTTCAATCGCTCATATCTTCTAAACGGGAAGAGATAGCCCTAGCAAACTTGTACAAAATATTGGTATAAACTTTTGGTGGAACTGTTTTTTTATTGTCATCCTTGACATCCTTTTTGAATGCTTCTCTCACTTCGTCATCTTCTTTGAATGTTTTTTCCACTTCGACATCCTCTTAGAATGCTTCTACCACCTTGGTATCCTCTTTGATTTCTTCCTCAACTTTAATTTCCTCTTTGATTGTTTCTGCTACTTCGATATCCTATTTGATTGCTTCTTTCACTTCAATATCCTCTTTGATTGCTTCTTCCACTTCGATATCATCTTTGATTGCTTCTTCCACTTCGATATCCAATCAACAAATTTATGATTTTACTTACAAAACTTTAATCGCTCGTATCTTCTAAACGGGAAGAGATAGCACTAGCAAACTTTGACAAAATATTAGTACAAATTTTTGATCATTATCATTTTAGAACATACATTTATTTTATGCAACGTCAATCCTGATCATTTTGGAACGTCCAGATTTTTTTTATGCAACGTTCATCATGATCTTTTTTGCAACGTTCAATTTTTTTTATACAACTATTATCATGATCATTTTGGAACATCCAATTTTTTTCTCTTTGATTGCTTGTTCCACTTCGATATCCTCTTTGATTGCTTCTTCCACATTGATATCCTATTTGATTGCTTCTTTAACTTTGATATCCTCTACGATTGCTTGTTCCACTTCGATATCCTCTTTTATTCCTTCTTCATCTTCAATATCCATTGGATTGCTTCTTCATCTTTGATATCCTCTTTGATGGCATTTTCACTTCGGTATCCTCTGTAAGGGCTCCTTCCTCTTTGATTTCCGTTTGATTACTTCTTGCACTGCAATATTTTCTTTGATTGCGTCTTCATATTCGATATCGTTTTTGATTGCATTTTTACTTCGATATCCTGTGATGGCTTCTTCCACTTTGATATCCTCTTTGTTTGCTTCTTCCACTTCGATATCCGCTTTGATTGCTTGTTCCATTTTGATATCGTCTTTGACTCTTTCTTTCACTTCGATATCGTCTTTGATTGCTTTTTTCACTTCGTCATCCTCTTTGAATACTTCTACCAACTCGGTATCCTCTTTGATTCCTTAGTCAACTTCAATTTCCTCTTTGATTGTTTTTGCTACTTCGATATCCTATTTGATTGCTTCTCCCACTTCAATATCCTCTTTGTTTACTCCTTCCACTTCGATATCATCTTCGATTTCCTTTTGATTGCTTCTTGCACTGCATTATTCTCTTTGATTGCGTCTTCATCTTCGATATCGTCTTTGATAGCATTTTTACTTTGATATCCTCTGTGATGGCTTCTTCCACTTCGATACCCTCTTTGATTGCTTCTTCCACTTCGATATCCTCTTTGATTGTTTCTTCCGCCTCGACATCTTCTATTTTTGCATGTTCCACTTCGTTATCCCTTTAAAATGCTTCTTCTACTTTCATATCCTCTTTAATTGCTTCAGTTACTTCATTATGCTCTCTACAAAATTGTGGTCTTTCATACAAAACTTCAATCGCTCGTATCTTCTAAACGGGAATAGCCCTAGCAAACTTGTACAAAATATTGGTATAAATTTTTGGTGCAACTGTTTTTTTATTGTCATCCTTGACATCCTTTTTGAATGCTTCTGTCACTTCGTCATCTTCTTTGAATGTTTTTTCCACTTCGACATCATCTTTGACTGCTTCTTTAACTTCGATATCCTCTTTGATTGCTTCTCCCACTTCGATATCGTCTTTGACTGCTTCTTCCATTTCGATATCGTCTTTGATTGCTTTTTCACTTCGTCATCTTCTTTGAATGCTTCTACCACCTTGGTATCCTCTTTGATTGCTTACTCAACTTCAATTTCCGCTTTGATTGTTTCTGCCACTTCGATATCCTATTTGATTGCTTCTTCCACTTCAAAATTCTCTTTGATAGTTTCTTCCACTTCGATATCCAATCAACAAATTTATGATTTTTCTTACAAAACTTTAATCGCTCGTATCTTCTAAACGGGAAGAGATAGCACTAGCAAACTTTGACAAAATATTAGTACAAATTTTTGATCATTATCATTTTGCAACATACATTTATATTATGCAACGTCAATCATGATCATTTTGGAACGTCCAGATTTTTTTTTATGCAACGTTCATCATGATCTTTTTTGCAACGTTCAATTTTTTTTTATACAACCATTATCATGATCATTTTGGAACATCCAATTTTTTTCTCTTTGATTGCTTGTTCCACTTCGATATCCTCTTTGATTGCTTCTTCCACATTGGTATCCTCTTTGATTGCTTCTTTAACTTTGACATCCTCTACGATTGCTTGTTCCGCTTCGATATCCTCTTTTATTCCTTCTTCATCTTCAATATCCATTGGATTGCTTCTTCCACTTCGATATCGTCTTTGATAGCTTTTTTTACTTCGTCATCCTCTTAGAATGCTTCTACCACCTTGGTATCCTCTTTGATTTCTTCCTCAACTTTAATTTCCTCTTTGATTGTTTCTGCTACTTCGATATCCTATTTGATTGCTTCTTTCACTTCAATATCCTCTTTGATTGCTTCTTCCACTTCGATATCATCTTTGATTGCTGCTTCCACTTGGAAATCCTCTTTGATTTGATTGCTTCTTCCATTTCGATATCGTCTTTGACTGCTTCTTACACATGGATATCCTCTTTGATGGCTTTTAACAGCTCGATATCCTCTTTAATTACTTCTTCGACTAAAAGAAAAACACGCGAGCTGCGAGCAGCTCCTCCATCATCATCATTTTGGAACATCCAATTTTTTTTTTTTTTTTAGTATTCAACGTTCGTCATGTTTATTTTGGAACATCCACATTTTTTTAATTATGCCTCATCCACAATGATCACTTTGGAACGTCAATTTTTTTTTATTATGCAACATCCACTGATATCATTTTGAAACATCATTTTTTTAATTATGCCTCATCCACAATGATCACTTTGGAACGTCAATTATTATTATTTTTTTGTATTATGCAACATCCACTGTGATCATTTTGGTACATCATTTTTTTAATTACGCCTCATCCACAATGATCACTTTGGAACGTCAATTTTTTTTTTTTTATTATGCATTATCCACTGTGATCAGTTTGGAACATCATTTTTTTTTCAATTATGCCTCATCCACTATGATCACTTTGGAACGTCATTGTTTTTTTTTTTTTATTATGCAACATCCACTGTGATCATTTTGGTACATCATTTTTTTAAATTATGCCTCATCCACAATGATCACTTTGGAACGTCAATTATTTTTTTTTTGTATTATGCAACATCCACTGTGATCATTTTGGTACATCATTTTTTTAAATTATGCCTCATCCACAATGATCACTTTGGAACGTCAATTATTTTTTTTTATTATGCAACATCCACTGTAATCATTTTGGTACATAATTTTTTTTAATTATGCCTCATCCACAATGATCACTTTGGAACGTCAATTATTTTTTTTTATTATGCAACATCCACTGTGATCATTTTGGAACATCATTTTTTTTAATTATGCCTCATCCACAATGATCACTTTGGAACGTCAATTATTATTATTTTTTTTGTATTATGCAACATCCACTGTGATCATTTTGGTACATCATTTTTTTAACTACGCCTCATCCACAATGATCACTTTGGAACGTCAATTATTATATTTTTTTTTATTATGCAACATCCACTGTGATCATTTTGGAACATCATTTTTTTTAATTATGCCTCATCCACAATGATCACTTTGGAACGTCAATTATTATTATTTTTTTTGTATTATGCAACATCCACTGTGATCATTTTGGTACATCATTTTTTTAAATTATGCCTCATCCACATGATCATTTTGGAACGTCATTTTTTTTTATTATGCAACATCCACTGTGATCATTTTGGAAAATCAATTTTTTTTTGTAGCACAAATTTTTGGTGGAATCGTTATTTTACGGTCATCATCGCCCTTGCCATCATTTTGAATTCTTCTCTCACTTCCTTTTCGTTTTCGAATGTTTCTTCCACATTGATATCCTCTTTAATTGTTTCTATAACTTCGAAATCCTCTTTGATGGCATTTTTACTTCAATATACTTTTGAATTGTTTTTTCTATTTTTCTATTTTCTTCAATTACTACTCTTACTTCAATATCGACTCTACAAAATTATGGGTTTTAATACAAATCTTAAATCGCTCGTATCTTCTAAACGGGAAGAGTTACCCCCAGCAAACTTTTACAAAAAATTGGTACTAATTTTTGGTGGAATAGTTTTTTTAATACCATTATTGCCCTTGAGATCCTTTTTGAATGCTTCTCTTACTTCGTCTTCCGCTTTGAATGCTTCTTTCACCTCGATATCCTCTATTTTTGCTTCTTCCACTTTGATATCCTTTTTAATTGCTTTTTTACTTATATATTTTCTTCAATTGCTTCTTTTACTACGATTTCCACTCTACAAAATTATGGGTTTTAATACAAATCTTAAATCGCTCGTATCTTCTAAACGGGAAGAGTTACGCCTAGCAAACTTTTACAAAATATTGGTACTAATTTTTAGTGGAATAGTTTTTTTAATACCATCATTGCCCTTGACATCCGTTTTGAATGCTTCTCTTACTTCGTCTTCCACTTTAAATGCTTCTTTCACCTCGATATCCTCTATTTTTGCTTCTTGCACTTTGATATCCTTTTTAATTGCTGTTTCTACTTATATGTTTTCTTCAATTGCTTCTTTTACTACAATTTCCACTCTACAAAATTATGGGTTTTAATACAAATCTTAAATCGCTCGTATCTTCTAAACGGGAAGAGTTACGCCTAGCAAACTTTTACAAAATATTGGTACAAATTTTTGGTGGAATAGTTTTTTTAATACCATCATTGCCCTTGACATCCGTTTTGAATGCTTCTCTTACTTCGTCTTCCACTTTAAATGCTTCTTTCATTTTGCTTCTTCTACTTTGATATCCTTTTTAATTGCTTTATCTACTTATATATTTTCTTCAATTGCTTCTTTTACTTCAATTCCCACTCTACAAAATTATGGGTTTTAATACAAATCTTCAATCGCTCGTATCTTCTAAACGGGAACAGTTACGCCTAGCAAACTTTTACAAAATATTGGTACAAAGTTTTGGTCGAATAATTTTTTTATTACCATCATTGCTCTTGACATCCTTTTTGAATGCTTCTCTCACTTTGTCTTCCTCCTTGAATGCTTCTTTCACCTCGATATCTTCTATTTTTGCTTCTTCCACTTTGATATCCTTTTTAATGTCTTTTTCTACTTATATGTCTTCTTCAATTGCTTCTTTTACTTCAATTTTCACTCCACAAAATTATGGGTTTTCATACAAAACTTAAATCGCTCGTATCTTTTAAACGGGAAGATATAGCTCTAGGAAACTTTTACAAAATATTAGTATAAGTTTTTGGTGAAACCGTTTTTTATTTTTATCATTGTCCTCGACGTCTTCTACTCAATTTCAATTTCCTCTTTAATTGTTTCTGCTACTTCGATATCCTATTTGATTGCTTCTTTCACTTCAATATCCTCTTTGATTGCTTCTTCCACTTCGATATCATCTTTGATTGCTGCTTCCACTTGGATATCCTCTTTGATTTGATTGTTGCTTCCATTTCGATCGTCTTTGACTGCTTCTTACACATGGATATCCTCTTCGATAACTTTAAACAGCTCGATATACTCTTTGATTGCTTCTTCCACTTTGATATCCTCTTTTATTGCTTCTACCAATTCGATATCATCTTCGATTTCCTTTTGATTGCTTCTTGCACTGCAATATGCTCTTTGATTGCGTCTTCATCTTCGATATCGTTTTTGATAGCATTTTCACTACGATATCCTCTGTGATGGCTTCTTACACTTCGATATCTTCTTTGATTGCTTCTTCCACTTCGATATCCTCTAAGATTGCTTCTTCCTTTTCGATATCGTCTTCGACTATTTGTTTCACTTCGATATCGTCTTTGATTGCTTTTTCACTTCGTCATCCTCTTTGAATACTTCTACCATCTCGGTATCCTCTTTGATTCCTTAGTCAACTTCAATTTCCTCTTAGATTGTTTTTCCTACTTCGATATCCTATTTGATTGCTTCTTCCACTTCAATATCCTCTTTGATTACTCCTTCCACTTCGATGTCATCTTCAATTTCCTTTTGATTGCTTCTTGCACTGCAATATTCTCTTTGATTGCGTCTTGGTCTTCGATATCGGCTTTGACAGCATTTTCACTTCGATATCCTCTGTGATGGCTTCTTCCACTTCGATACCCTCTTTGATTGCTTCTTCCACTTCGATATCCTCTTGATTGCTTCTTCCACTTCGATATCCTCTTTGATTGCTTCTTCCACTTCGATATCGTCTTTGATTGCTTTATTTACTTCGTCATCCTCTTAGAACGCTTCTACCACCTCGGTATCCTCTATGATTGCTTACTCAACTTTAATTTCCTCTTTGATTGTTTCTGCTACTTCGATATCCTATTTGATTGCTTCTTACACTTCAATATCCTCTTTGATTGCTTCTTCCACTTCGATATCGTTTTTGACTGTTTCTTCCACTTCGATATCGTCTTTGATTGCTTTTTTTCACTTCGTCATCCTCTTAGAATGCTCTTACCACCTCGGTATCCTCTTTGATTGCTTACTCAACTTTTAATTTCCTCTTTGATTGTTTCTGCTACTTCGATATCCTATTTGATTGCTCCTTTCACTTCAATATCCTCTTTAATTGCTGCTCCCACTTGGAAATCCTCTTTGATTTGATTGCTTCTTCCAGTTCGATATCGTCTTTGACTGCTTCTTACACATGGATATCCTCTTCGATGGCTTTTAACAGCTCGATATCCTCTTTTATTACTTCTTCGACTAAAAGAAAAACACGCGAGCTGCAAGCAGCTCGCGCACAACGCAACCTCTAGTTATATTATATAAAGCTCGATTACCACTGACTGACTGACTGACTCATTGACATGTTTGTTCTCCCAGATGCCCCCTCGTAGGGTGAAAATGTTTGGTGCCATCGTATAGAGGGAGTTCCGATGAGTTGGGAATAAATCCTAAAGTACCCCTTTTGTCCCCCATTCGCTCCCATCGACCTCGTATCTCGGAAAGTATAGGTCTAAGAGAGTTGGTGCAAAAACTAATGTTGCAGAGGACATTTTTTTATATCCGGTTCCATGAAAAAAAAATTGTCTTTCATACAAAAAAAAAATTGTCCCATACAAAATATTTCTGTATGAATACCGTAAACCGTATATTTCGTTTGCCGTAATTTTCATACTGTTTTTGTAGGGAGCCCATGGCTTGTGTGTACTATAAAATTACTGTAAATTTGCTTGATTCTATATAATGGTGGTGGAGGGGCATGAGACAACTTTCATAGTTTTTGCAAAGGTCATCATCATCATTTTGGAACATCCAATTTTTTTTTTTTTTTTAGTATGCAACGTTCATCATGTTTATTTTGGAACATCCACATTTTTTTAATTATGCCTCATCCACAATGATCACTTTGAAACGTCATTTTTTTTTTATTATGCAACATCCACTGTGATCATTTTGGTACATCATTTTTTTAATTATGCCTCATCCACAATGATCACTTTGGAACGTCAATTTTTTTTTTTTTTTCATTATGCAAAATCCTTTGTGATCATTTTGGAAAATCATTTTTTTTTAATTATGCCTCATCCACTATGATCACTTTTGGAACGTCAATTTTTTTTTTATTATGCAAAATCCTTTCTGATCATTTTGGAAAATCAATTTTTTTTAATTATGCCTCATCCACAATGATCATTTTGGAACGTCAATTTTTTTTTATTATGCAACATCCACTATGATCATTTTGGTACATCATTTTTTTAATTACGTCTCATCCACAATGATCACTTTGGAACGTCAATTATTTTTTATTTTTTTATTATGCATCATCCACTGTGATCATTTTGGAACATCATTTTTTTTTCAATTATGCCTCATCCACTATGATCACTTTGGAACGTCATTTTTTTTTTATTATGCAATATCCACTGTGATATTTTGGTACATAATTTTTTTTAATTATGCCTCATCCACAATGATCACTTTAGAACGTCAATTTTTTTTTTACTATGCAAAATCCTTTGTGATCATTTTGGAAAATCATTTTTTTTAAATTATGCCTCATGCACAATGATCATTTTGGAACGTCAATTTTTTTTTATTATGCAGAATCCTTTGTGATCATTTTGGAAAATCAAATTTTTTTTAATTATGCCTCATCCACAATGATCACTTTTGGAACGTCAATTTTTTTTATTTTTTATTATGCAACATCCACTGTGATCATTCTGGAACATCAGTTTTTTTTAATTATGCCTCATCCACAATGATCATTTTGAAACGTTATTTTTTTTATTATGCAACATCCACTGTGATCATTTTCGAACATCAATTTTTTTTAATTATGCCTCATCCACAATGATCATTTCGGAACGTCAATTTTTTTTTTAAATGCAACATCCAGTGTGATCATCTCGGAACATCAATTTTTTTTAAATTATGCCTCATCCACAATGATAATTTTCGAACGTCAATTTTTTTTTATTATGCAAAATTCTTTGTGATCATTTTGGAAATACATTTTTTATTTAATTATGCCTCATCCAGAAAGATCAGTTTTGGAACGTCAATTTTTTTTAATATGCAACATCCACTGTGATCATTTTGGAACGTCAATTTTTTTTTATAATGTAACATCCACTATGATCATTTTGGAACATCATTTTATTTTAATTATGCCTCATCCACTATGATCATTTTGGAACGTCGAAATACTTTTTAATTGCTTCTTCTACTTGGAGATCTTTTTTGATTGCTTTTTCCACTTCGATATCCTCTTTGAATGTTTCTTCCACTTTCATATCTTCTCAACAAAATTATGATTTTACTTAAAAACTTTAATCGCTCGTATCGTCTTAACGAAAATAAATAGGCATAGTAAACTTTTACAAACTGGTAGCACAAATTTTGGGTAAAATCGTTTTTTCATTGTCATGACAGTCTTTTTACATGCTTCTCTCACTTCGATATCCTCTTTGATGGCTTCTTCCACTTCGATATACTTTTTAATTGCTTCTTCTACTTGGATATATTCTTTGATTGCTGCTTGCATTTCGATATCCTCTCATCAAAATTATGATTTTCCTTAAAAAACTTTAATGGTTCGTATCTTTTAAACGGTAAGAGATAGACATAACAAACTTTTATAATACGGTAGCACAAATTTTTGGTGGAATCGTTATTTTACGGTCATCATCGCCCTTGACATCATTTTGAATTCTTCTCTCACTTACTTTTCGTCTTCGAATGTTTCTTCCACTTTGATATCCTCTTTGATTGTTTCTACAACTTCGAAATCCTCTTTGATGGCATTTTTACTTCAATATATATTTTTGAATTGCTTTTTCTAATTTTATATTTTCTTCAATTACTTCTTTTACTTCAATACTCTACAAAATTATGGGTTTTAATACAAATTTGAAATCGCTCGTATCTTCTAAACGGGAAGAGTTACCCCCAGCAAACTTTTACAAAATATTGGTACTAATTTTTGGTGGAATAGTTTTTTAATACCATCATTGCCCTTGAGTTATGTTTTGAATGCTTCTCTTACTTCGTCTTCCGCTTTGAATGCTTCTTTCACCTCGATATCCTCTATTTTTGCTTCTTCCACTTTGATATCCTTTTTAATTGCTTTTTCTACTTATATATTTTCTTAATTGCTTCTTTTACTACAATTTCCACTCTACAAAATTATGGGTTTTAATACAAATCTTAAATCGCTCGTATCTTCTAAACGGGAAGAGTTACGCCTAGCAAACTTTTACAAAATATTGGTACAAATTTTTGGTGGAATAGTTTTCTTAATACCATCATTGCCCTTGACATCCTTTTTGAATGCTTCTCTCACTTGGTCTTCCTCCTTGAATGCTTCTTTCACCTCGATATCCTCTATTTTTGCTTCTTCCACTTTGATATCCTTTTTAATGTCTTTTTCTACTTATATGTCTTCTTCAACTGCTTCTTTTACTTCAATTTCCACTCCACAAAATTATGGGTTTTCTTACAAAACTTAAATCGCTCTTATCTTTTAAACGGGAAGAGATAGCTCGAGGAAACTTTTACAAAATATTAGTATAAGTTTTAGGTGAAACCGTTTTTTATTTTTTTCATTGTCCTCGACGTCTTTTACTCAATTTTAATTTCTTTTTAATTGTTTCTACTACTTCGATATCCTATTTGGTTGCTTCTTTCACTTCAATATCCTCTTTGATTGCTTCTTCCACTTCGATATCCTCTTTGATTTGATTGCTTCTTCCATTTCGATCGTCTTTGACTGCTTCTTACACATGGATATCCTCTTCGATAACTTTAAACAGCTCGATATCCTCTTTGATTGCTTCTTCCACTTTTATATCCTCTTTTATTGCTTCTACCAATTCGATATCATCTTCGATTTCCTTTTGATTGCTTCTTGCACTGCAATATTCTCTTTGATTGCGTCTTCATCTTCGATATCGTTTTTGATAGCATTTTCCCTACGATATCCTCTGTGATGGCTTCTTACACTTCGATATCTTCTTTGATTGCTTCTTCCACTTCGATATCCTCTAAGATTGCTTCTTCGTTTTCGATATCGTCTTCGACTATTTGTTTCACTTCGATATCGTCTTTGATTGCTTTTTCACTTCGTCACCCTCTTTGAATAACTTCTACCACCTCGGTATCCTCTTTGATTCCTTAGTCAACTTCAATTTCCTCTTAGATTGTTTTTCCTACTTCGATATCCTATTTGATTGTTTCTTCCACTTCAATATCCTCTTTGATTACTCCTTCCACTTCGATGTCATCTTCAATTTCCTTTTGATTGCTTCTTGCACTGCAATATTCTCTTTGATTGCGTCTTGGTCTTCGATATCGGCTTTGACAGCATTTTCACTTCGATATCCTCTGTGATGGCTTCTTCCACTTCGATACCCTCTTTGATTGCTTCTTCCATTTCGATATCCTCTTTGATTGCTTCTTCCACTTCGATATCCTCTTTGATTGCTTCTTCCACTTCGATATCCTCTTTGACTGTTTCTTCCACTTCGATATCGTCTTTGATTGCTTTTTTCACTTCGTCATCCTCTTAGAACGCTTCTACCACCTCGGTATCCTCTTTGATTGCTTACTCAACTTTAATTTCCTCTTTGATTGTTTCTGCTACTTCGATATCCTATTTGATTGCTTCTTTCACTTCAATATCCTCTTTGATTGCTTCTTCCACTTCGATATCGTTTTTGACTGTTTCTTCCACTTCGATATCGTCTTTGATTGCTTTTTTTTACTTCGTCATCCTCTTAGAATGCTCTTACCACATCGGTATCCTCTTTGATTGCTTATTCAACTTTAATTTCCTCTTTGATTGTTTCTGCTGCTTCGATATCCTATTTGATTGCTTCTTTCACTTCAATATCCTCTTTAATTGCTGCTTCCACTTGGAAATCCTCTTTGATTTGATTGTTTCTTCCATTTCGATATCGTCTTTGACTGCTTCTTACACATGGATATCCTCTTTGATGGCTTTTAACAGCTCGATATCCTCTTTAATTACTTCTTCGACTATAAGAAAAACACGCGAGCTGCGAGCAGCTCGCGCACAACGCAACCTCTAGTTATATTATATAAAGCTCGATTACCACTCACTGACTGACTGACTCATTGACATGTTTGTTCTCCCAGATGCCACCTCGTAGGGTAAAAATGTTTGGTGGGATCGTATAGAGGGAGTTCCGATGAGTTGGGAATAAATCCTAAAGTACCCCTTTTGTCCCCCATTCGCTCCCATCGACCTCGTATCTCGGAAAGTATAGGTCTTAGAGCGTTGGTGCAAAAACTAATGTTGCAGAGGACATTTTTTTATATCCGGTTCCATGAAAAAAAAATTGTCTTTCATACAAAAAAAAAATTGTCCCATACAAAATATTTCTGTATGAATACCGTAAACCGTATATTTCGTTTGCCGTAATTTTCATACTGTTTTTGTAGGGAGCCCATGGCTTGTGTGTACTATAAAATTACTGTAAATTTGCTTGATTCTATATAATGTTGGTGGAGGGGCATGAGACAACTTTCATAGTTTTTGCAAAGGTCATCATCATCATTTTGGAACATCCAATTTTTTTTTTTTTTTTTAGTATGCAACGTTCATCATGTTTATTTTGGAACATCCACATTTTTTTAATTATGCCTCATCCACAATGATCACTTTGGAACGTCATTTTTTTTTATTATGCAACATCCACTGTGATCATTTTGGTACATCATTTTTTTTAATTATGCCTCATCCACAATGATCACTTTGGAACGTCAATTTTTTTTTTTTAATTATGCATCATCCACTGTGATCATTTTAGAACATTATTTTTTTTCAATTATGCCTCATCCACTATGATCACTTTGGAACGTCAATTTTTTTTTGTTTTTTTATTATGCAACATCCACTGTGATATTTTGGTACATCATTTTTTTAATTATGCCTCATCCACAATGATCACTTTGGAACGTCAATTTTTTTTTTATTATGCAAAATCCACTGTGATCATTTTGGTACATCATTTTTTTTAATTATGCCTCATCCACAATGATCACTTTGGAACGTCAATTTTTTTTTTATTATGCAACATCCACTGTGATCATTTTGGTACATCATTTTTTTATTTACGCCTCATCCACAATGATCACTTTGGAACGTCAATTATTTTTTTTTATTATGCAACATCCACTGTGATAATTTTGGAACATCAATTTTTTTAAATTATGCCTCATCCACAATGATCACTTTTGGAACGTCAATTTTTTTTTTATTATGCAACATCCACTGTGATCATTTTGGAACATCAATTTTTTTTTATTTATGCCTCATCCACTATGATCATTTTGGAACGTCAATTTTTTTTTATTATGCGACATCCACTATTCGAATATTCTCTTTGATTGCTTGTTACACTTCGTCATCCTCTTTTATTGTTTCTTCCGCCTCCACATCTTCTATTTTTGCATGTTTCACTGCGTTATCCTTTTAAAATGCTTCTTCTACTTCATATCCTCTTTAATTGCTTCAGTTACTTCATTATGCGCTCTACAAAATTGTGGTGTTTCATACAAAACTTCAATCGCTCATATCTTCTAAGCGGGAAGAGATAGCCCTAGCAAACTTGTACAAAATATTGGTATAAACTTTTGGTGGAACTGTTTTTTTTATTGTCATCCTTGACATCCTTTTTGAATGCTTCTCTCACTTCGTCATCTTCTTTGAATGTTTTTTCCACTTCGACATCATCTTTGACTGCTTCTTTAACTTCGATATCCTCTTTGATTGCTTCTCCCACTTCGATATCGTCTTTGACTGCTTCTTCCATTTCAATATCGTCTTTGATTGCTTTTTCACTTCGTCATCTTCTTTGAATGCTTCTACCACCTTGGTATCCTCTTTGATTGCTTACTCAACTTCAATTTCCTCTTTGATTGTTTCTGCCACTTCGATATCCTATTTGATTGCTTCTTCCACTTCAACATTCTCTTTGATAGTTTCTTCCACTTCGATATCCAATCAACAAATTTATGATTTTTCTTACAAAACTTTAATCGCTCGTATCTTCTAAACGGGAAGAGATAGCACTAGCAAACTTTGACAAAATATTAGTACAAATTTTTGATCATTATCATTTTACAACATACATTTATATTATGCAACGTCAATCCTGATCATTTTGGAACGTCCAGATTTTTTTTATGCAACGTTCATCATGATCTTTTTTGCAACGTTAAATTTTTTTTATACAACTATTATCATGATCATTTTGGAACATCCAATTTTTTTCTCTTTGATTGCTTGTTCCACTTCGATATCCTCTTTGATTGCTTCTTCCACATTGATATCTTATTTGATTGCTTCTTTAACTTTGATATCCTCTACGATTGCTTGTTCCACTTCGATATCCTCTTTTATTCCTTCTTCATCTTCAATATCCATTGGATTGCTTCTTCATCTTTGATATCCTCTTTGATGGCATTTTCACTTCGGTATCCTCTGTAAGGGCTCCTTCCTCTTTGATTTCCGTTTGATTGCTTCTTGCACTGCAATATTTTCTTTGATTGCGTCTTCATATTCGATTTCGTTTTTTATTGCATTTTTACTTCGATATCCTGTGATGGCTTCTTCCACTTTGATATCCTCTTTGATTGCTTCTTCCACTTCGATATCCGCTTTGATTGCTTGTTCCATTTTGATATCGTCGTTGACTATTTCTTTCACTTCGATATCGTCTTTGATTGCTTTTTTCACTTCGTCATCCTCTTTGAATACTTCTACCAACTCGGTATCCTCTTTGATTCCTTAGTCAACTTCAATTTTCTCTTTGATTGTTTTTGCTACTTCGATATCCTATTTGATTGCTTCTCCCACTTCAATATCCTCTTTGTTTACTCCTTCCACTTCGATATCATCTTCGATTTCCTTTTGATTGCTTCTTGCACTGCATTATTCTCTTTGATTGCGTCTTCATCTTCGATATCGTCTTTGATAGCATTTTCACTTCGATATCCTCTGTGATGGCTTCTTCCACTTCGATACCCTCTTTGATTGCTTCTTCCACTTCGATATCCTCTTTGATTGTTTCTTCCGCCTCCACATCTTCTATTTTTGCATGTTCCACTTCGTTATCCTTTTAAAATGCTTCTTCTACTTCATATCCTCTTTAATTGCTTCAGTTACTTCATTATGCGCTCTACAAAATTGTGGTGTTTCATACAAAACTTCAATCGCTCATATCTTCTAAGCGGGAAGAGATAGCCCTAGCAAACTTGTACAAAATATTGGTATAAATTTTTGGTGCAACTGTTTTTTTATTGTCATCCTTGACATCCTTTTTGAATGCTTCTCTCACTTCGTCATCTTCTTTGAATGTTTTTTCCACTTCGACATCATCTTTGACTGCTTCTTTATCTTCGATATCCTCTTTGATTGCTTCTCCCACTTCGATATCCTCTTTGACTGCTTCTTCCATTTCGATATCGTCTTTGATTGCTTTTTCACTTCGTCATCTTCTTTGAATGCTTCTACCACCTTGGTATCCTCTTTGATTGCTTACTCAACTTCAATTTCCGCTTTGATTGTTTCTGCCACTTCGATATCCTATTTGATTGCTTCTTCCACTTCAACATTCTCTTTGATAGTTTCTTCCACTTCGATATCCAATCAACAAATTTATGATTTTTTTTACAAAACTTTAATCGCTCGTATCTTCTAAACGGGAAGAGATAGCACTAGCAAACTTTGACAAAATATTAGTACAAATTTTTGATCATTATCATTTTACAACATACATTTATATTATGCAACGTCAATCCTGATCATTTTGGAACGTCCAGATTTTTTTATGCAACGTTCATCATGATCTTTTTTGCAACGTTCAATTTTTTTTATACAACTATTATCATGATCATTTTCGAACATCCAATTTTTTTCTCTTTGATTGCTTGTTCCACTTCGATATCCTCTTTGATTGCTTCTTCCACATTGATATCCTATTTGATTGCTTCTTTAACTTTGATATCCTCTACGATTGCTTGTTCCACTTCGATATCCTCTTTTATTCCTTCTTCATCTTCAATATCCATTGGATTGCTTCTTCATCTTTGATATCCCCTTTGATGGCATTTTCACTTCGGTATCCTCTGTAAGGGCTCCTTCCTCTTTGATTTCCGTTTGATTGCTTCTTGCACTGCAATATTTTCTTTGATTGCGTCTTCATATTCGATATCGTTTTTGATTGCATTTTTACTTCGATATCCTGTGATGGCTTCTTCCACTTTGACATCCTCTTTGATTGCTTCTTCCACTTCGATATCCGCTTTGATTGCTTGTTCCATTTTGATATCGTCTTTGACTATTTCTTTCACTTCGATATCGTCTTTGATTGCTTTTTTCACTTCGTCATCCTCTTTGAATACTTCTACCAACTCGGTATCCTCTTTGATTCCTTAGTCAACTTCAATTTCCTCTTTGATTGTTTTTGCTACTTCGATATCCTCTTTGACTGCTTCTTCCATTTCGATATCGTCTTTGATTGCTTTTTCACTTCGTCATCTTCTTTGAATGCTTCTACCACCTTGGTATCCTCTTTGATTGCTTACTCAACTTCAATTTCCGCTTTGATTGTTTCTGCCACTTCGATATCCTATTTGATTGCTTCTTCCACTTCAACATTCTCTTTGATAGTTTCTTCCACTTCGATATCCAATCAACAAATTTATGATTTTTCTTACAAAACTTTAATCGCTCGTATCTTCTAAACGGGAAGAGATAGCACTAGCAAACTTTGACAAAATATTAGTACAAATTTTTGATCATTATCATTTTACAACATACATTTATATTATGCAACGTCAATCCTGATCATTTTGGAACGTCCAGATTTTTTTATGCAACGTTCATCATGATCTTTTTTGCAACGTTCAATTTTTTTTATACAACTATTATCATGATCATTTTCGAACATCCAATTTTTTTCTCTTTGATTGCTTGTTCCACTTCGATATCCTCTTTGATTGCTTCTTCCACATTGATATCCTATTTGATTGCTTCTTTAACTTTGATATCCTCTACGATTGCTTGTTCCACTTCGATATCCTCTTTTATTCCTTCTTCATCTTCAATATCCATTGGATTGCTTCTTCATCTTTGATATCCTCTTTGATGGCATTTTCACTTCGGTATCCTCTGTAAGGGCTCCTTCCTCTTTGATTTCCGTTTGATTGCTTCTTGCACTGCAATATTTTCTTTGATTGCGTCTTCATACTCGATATCGTTTTTGATTGCATTTTTACTTCGATATCCTGTGATGGCTTCTTCCACTTTGACATCCTCTTTGATTGCTTCTTCCACTTCGATATCCGCTTTGATTGCTTGTTCCATTTTGATATCGTCTTTGACTATTTCTTTCACTTCGATATCGTCTTTGATTGCTTTTTTCACTTCGTCATCCTCTTTGAATACTTCTACCAACTCGGTATCCTCTTTGATTCCTTAGTCAACTTCAATTTCCTCTTTGATTGTTTTTGCTACTTCGATATCCTATTTGATTGCTTCTCCCACTTCAATATCCTCTTTGTTTACTCTTTCCACTTCGATATCATCTTCGATTTCCTTTTGATTGCTTCTTGCACTGCATTATTCTCTTTGATTGCGTCTTCATCTTCGATATCGTCTTTGATAGCATTTTCACTTCGATATCCTCTGTGATGGCTTCTTCCACTTCGATACCCTCTTTGATTGCTTTTTCCACTTCGATACCCTCTTTGATTGCTTCTTCCACTTCGATATCCTCTTTGATTGTTTCTTCCGCCTCGACATCTTCTATTTTTGCATGTTCCACTTCGTTATCCCTTTAAAATGCTTCTTCTACTTTCATATCCTCTTTAATTGCTTCAGTTACTTCATTATGCTCTCTACAAAATTGTGGTCTTTCATACAAAACTTCAATCGCTCGTATCTTCTAAACGGGAAGAGATAGCCCTAGCAAACTTGTACAAAATATTGGTATAAATTTTTGGTGGAACTGTTTTTTTATTGTCATCCTTGACATCCTTTTTGAATGCTTCTCTCACTTCGTCATCTTCTTTGAATGTTTTTTCCACTTCGACATCATCTTTGACTGCTTCTTTAACTTCGATATCCTCTTTGATTGCTTCTCCCACTTCGATATCGTCTTTGACTGCTTCTTCCATTTCGATATCGTCTTTGATTGCTTTTTCACTTCGTCATCTTCTTTGAATGCTTCTACCACCTTGGTATCCTCTTTGATTGCTTACTCAACTTCAATTTCCGCTTTGATTGTTTCTGCCACTTCGATATCCTATTTGATTGCTTCTTCCACTTCAACATTCTCTTTGATAGTTTCTTCCACTTCGATATCCAATCAACAAATTTATGATTTTTCTTACAAAACTTTAATCGCTCGTATCTTCTAAACGGGAAGAGATAGCACTAGCAAACTTTGACAAAATATTAGTACAAATTTTTGATCATTATCATTTTACAACATACATTTATATTTTGCAACGTCAATCCTGATCATTTTGGAACGTCCAGATTTTTTTTATGCAACGTTCATCATGATCTTTTTTGCAACGTTAAATTTTTTTTATACAACTATTATCATGATCATTTTGGAACATCCAATTTTTTTCTCTTTGATTGCTTGTTCCACTTCGATATCCTCTTTGATTGCTTCTTCCACATTGGTATCCTCTTTGATTGCTTCTTTAACTTTGATATCCTCTACGATTGCTTGTTCCGCTTCGATATCCTCTTTTATTCCTTCTTCATCTTCAATATCCATTGGATTGCTTCTTCCACTTCGATATCGTCTTTGATTGCTTTTTTTACTTCGTCATCCTCTTAGAATGCTTCTACCACCTTGGTATCCTCTTTGATTTCTTCCTCAACTTTAATTTCCTCTTTGATTGTTTCTGCTACTTCGATATCCTATTTGATTGCTTCTTTTACTTCAATATCCTTTTTGATTGCTTCTTCCACTTCGATATCATCTTTGATTGCTGCTTCCACTTGGAAATCCTCTTTGATTTGATTGCTTCTTCCATTTCGATATCGTCTTTGACTGCTTCTTACACATGGATATCCTCTTTGATGGCTTTTAACAGCTCGATATCCTCTTTAATTACTTCTTCGACTAAAAGAAAAACACGCGAGCTGCGAGCAGCTCGCGCACAACGCAACCTCTAGTTATATTATATAAAGCTCGATTACCACTGACTGACTGACTGACTGATTGACTCATTGACATGTTTGTTCTCCCAGATGCCCCCTCGTAGGGTGAAAATGTTTGGTGGGATCGTATAGAGGGAGTTCCGATGAGTTGGGAATAAATCCTAAAGTACCCCTTTTGTCCCCCATTCGCTCCCATCCACCTCGTATCTCGGAAAGTATAGGTCTTACAGCGTTGGTGCAAAAACTAATGTTGCTGAGGTCATTTTTTTATATCCGGATCCATGAAAAAAAAATTGTCTTTCATACAAAAAAAAAATTGTCCCATACAAAATATTTCTGTATGAATACCGTAAACCGTATATTTCGTTTGCCGTAATTTTCATACTGTTTTTGTAGGGAGCCCACGGCTTGTGTGTACTATAAAATTACTGTAAAATTTGCTTGATTCTATATAATGGTTGTGGAGGGGCATGAGACCACTTTCATAGTTCTAGCAAAGGTCATCATCATCATTTTGGAACATCCAATTTTTTTTTTTTTTTAGTATGCAACGTTCATCATGTTTATTTTGGAACATCCACATTTTTTTAATTATGCCTCATCCACAATGATCACTTTGGAACGTCAATTTTTTTTTTTTTTATTATGCAACATCCACTGTGATCATTTTGGTACATCATTTTTTTTAATTATGCCTTATCCACAATGATCACTTTAGAACGTCAATTTTTTTTTTTTTTTTTATTATGCATCATCCACTGTGATCATTTTGGTACATCATTTTTTTTAATTATGCCTCATCCACTATGATCACTTTGGAACGTCAATTTTTTTTTTTTATTATGCAACATCCACTGTGATATTTTGGTACATCATTTTTTTTAATTATGCCTCATCCACAATGATCACTTTGGAACGTCAATTATTATTATTTTTTTTATTATGCAACATCCACTGTGATCATTTTGGTACATCATTTTTTTAATTACGCCTCATCCACAATGATCACTTTGGAACGTCAATTATTATTATTTTTTTTTATTATGCAACATCCACTGTGATCATTTTGGTACATCATTTTTTTTAATTATGCCTTATCCACAATGATCACTTTAGAACGTCAATTTTTTTTTTTTTTTTTATTATGCATCATCCACTGTGATCATTTTGGTACATCATTTTTTTTAATTATGCCTCATCCACTATGATCACTTTGGAACGTCAATTTTTTTTTTTTATTATGCAACATCCACTGTGATATTTTGGTACATCATTTTTTTTAATTACGCCTCATCCACAATGATCACTTTGGAACGTCAATTATTTTTTTTTATTATGCATCCACTGTGATCATTTTGGAACATCATTTTTTTTAATTATGCCTCATCCACAATGATCACTTTGGAACGTCAATTTTTTTTTTTTTTTGTATTATGCAACATCCACTGTGATCATTTTGGTACATCAATTTTTTAATTACGCCTCATCCACAATGATCACTTTGGAACGTCAATTTTTTTTTTTATTATGCATCATCCACTGTGATCATTTTGGAACATCATTTTTTTTTTAATTATGCCTCATCCACATGATCATTTTGGAACGTCAATTTTTTTTATTATGCAACATCCACTGTGATCATTTTGGAAAATCAATTTTTTTTTGTAGCACAAATTTTGGTGGAATCGTTATTTTACGGTCATCATCGCCCTTGCCATCATTTTGAATTCTTCTCTCACTTCCTTTTCGTTTTCGAATGTTTCTTCCACATTGATATCCTCTTTAATTGTTTCTATAACTTCGAAATCCTCTTTGATGGCATTTTTACTTCAATATACCTTTGAATTGTTTTTTCTATTTTTCTATTTTCTTCAATTACTTCTCTTACTTCAATATCGACTCGACAAAATTATGGGTTTTAATACAAATCTTAAATCGCTCGTATCTTCTAAACGGGAAGAGTTACCCCCAGCAAACTTTTACAAAATATTGGTACTAATTTTTGGTGAAATAGTTTTTTTAATACCATCATTGCCCTTGAGATCCTTTTTGAATGCTTCTCTTACTTCGTCTTCCGCTTTGAATGCTTCTTTCACCTCGATATCCTCTATTTTTGCTTCTTCCACTTTGATATCCTTTTTAATTGCTTTTTCTACTTATATATTTTCTTCAATTGCTTCTTTTACTACAATTTCCACTCTACAAAATTATGGGTTTTAATACAAATCTTAAATCGCTCGTATCTTCTAAACGGGAAGAGTTACGCCTAGCAAACTTTTACAAAATATTGGTACTAATTTTTGGTGGAATAGTTTTTTTAATACCATCATTGCCCTTGAGATCCTTTTTGAATGCTTCTCTTACTTCGTCTTCCGCTTTGAATGCTTCTTTCACCTCGATATCCTCTATTTTTGCTTCTTCCACTTTGATATCCTTTTTAATTGCTTTTTCTACTTATATATTTTCTTCAATTGCTTCTTTTACTACAATTTCCACTCTACAAAATTATGGGTTTTAATACAAATCTTAAATCGCTCGTATCTTCTAAACGGGAAGAGTTACGCCTAGCAAACTTTTACAGATTATTGGTACAAATTTTTGGTGCAATAGTTTTTTTAATACCATCATTGCCCTTGACATCCTTTTTGAATGCTTCTCTCACTTCGTCTTCCTCTTTGAATGCTTCTTTCACCTCGATATCCTCTATTTTTGCTTCTTTTACTTTGATATCCTTTTAAATTGCTTTTTCTACTTATATATTTTCATCAATTGCTTCTTTTACTTCAATTTCCACTCTACAAAATTATGGGTTTTAATACAAATCTTAAATCGCTCGTATCTTCTAAACGGGAAGAGTTACCCCTAGCAAACTTTTACAAAATATTGGTACTAATTTTTGGTGGAATAGTTTATTAATACCATCATTGCCCTTGACATCCTTTTTGAATGCTTCTCTCACTTCGTCTTCCTCTTTGAATGCTTCTTTCACCTCGATATCCTCTATTTTTGCTTCTTTTACTTTGATATCCTTTTAAATTGCTTTTTCTACTTATATATTTTCATCAATTGCTTCTTTTACTTCAATTTCCACTCTACAAAATTATGGGTTTTAATACAAATCTTAAATCGCTCGTATCTTCTAAACGGGAACAGTTACGCCTAGCAAACTTTTACAAAATATTGGTACTAATTTTTGGTCGAATATTTTTTTTATTACCATCATTGATCTTGAAATCTTTTTTGAATGCTTCTTTCACCTCGATATCCTCTATTTTTGCTTCTTCCACTTTGATATCCTTTTTAATTGCTTTTTCTACTTATATATTTTCTTCAATTGCTTCTTTTACTACAATTTCCACTCTACAAAATTATGGGTTTTCATACTAAACTTAAATCGCTCGTATCTTTTAAACGGGAAGAGATAGCTCGAGGAAACTATTACAAAATATTAGTATAAGTTTTTGGTGAAACCGTTTTTTATTTTTATCATTGTCCTCGACGTCTTTTACTCAATTTCAATTTCCTCTTTAATTGTTTCTGCTACTTCGATATCCTATTTGATTGCTTCTTTCACTTCAATATCCTCTTTGATTGCTTCTTCCACTTCGATATCATCTTTGATTGCTGCTTCCACTTGGATATCCTCTTTGATTTGATTGCTTCTTCCATTTCGATCGTCTTTGACTGCTTCTTACACATGGATATCCTCTTCGATAACTTTAAACAGCTCGATATCCTCTTTGATTGCTTCTTCCACTTTGATATCCTCTTTTATTGCTTCTACCAATTCGATATCATCTTCGATTTCCTTTTGATTGCTTCTTGCACTGCAATATTCTCTTTGATTGCGTCTTCATCTTCGATATCGTTTTTGATAGCATTTTCACTTCGATATCCTCTGTGATGGCTTCTTCCACTTCGATACCCTCTTTGATTGCTTCTACCATTTCGATATCATCTTCGATTTCCTTTTGATTGATTCTTGAACTGCATTATTCTCTTTGATTGCGTCTTCATCTTTGATATCGTCTTTGATAGCATTTTCACTGCGATATCCTCTGTGATGGCTTCTTCCACTTCGATACCTTCTTTGATTGCTTCTTCCACTTCGATATCCTCTTTGATTGCTTCTTCCACTTCGATATCGTCTTTGATTGCTTTTTTTACTTCGTCATTCCCTTAGAATGCTTCTACCACCTTGGTATCCTCTTTGATTGCTTACTCAACTTCAATTTCCTCTTAGATTGTTTTTCCTACTTCGATATCCTATTTGATTGCTTCTTCCACTTCGATATCATCTTCAATTTCCTTTTGATTGCTTCTTGCACTGCAATATTCTCTTTGATTGCGTCTTGGTCTTCGATATCGTCTTTGACAGTATTTTCACTTCGATATCCTCTGTGATGGCTTCTTCCACTTCGATACCCTCTTTGATTGCTTCTTCCACTTCGATATCCTCTTTGAATGCTTCTTACACTTCGATATCGTCTTTGACTGTTTCTTCCACTTCGATATCGTCTTTGATTGCTTTTTTCACTTCGTCATCCTCTTAGAATGCTTCTACCACCTCGGTATCCTCTTTGACTGCTTACTCAACTTGAATTTCCTCTTTGATTGTTTCTGCTACTTCGATATCCTATTTGATTGCTTCTTTCACTTCAATATCCTCTTTTACTGCTTCTTCCACTTCGATATCATCTTTGATTTCTGCTTCCCTTTGGAAATGCTCTTTGATTTGATTGCTTCTTCCATTTCGATATCGTCTTTGACTGCTTCTTACACATGGATATCCTCTTTGATGGCTTTTAACAGCTCGATATCCTCTTTAATTACTTCGTCGACTAAAAGAAAAACACGCGAACTGCGAGCAGCTCGCGCACAACGCAACCTCTAGTATTATATAAAGCTCGATTACCACTGACTGACTGACTGACTGACTCATTGACATGTTTGTTCTCCCAGATGCCACCTCGTAGGGTGAAAATGTTTGGTGGGATCGTATAGAGGGAGTTCCGATGAGTTGGGAATAAATCCTAAAGTACCCCTTTTGTCCCCCATTCGCTCCCATCGACCTCGTATCTCGGAAAGTATAGGTCTTAGAGCGTTGGTGCAAAAACTAATGTTGCAGAGGACATTTTTTTATATCCGGTTCCATGAAAAAAAAATTGTCTTTCATACAAAAAAAAAATTGTCCCATACAAAATATTTCTGTATGAATACCGTAAACCGTATATTTCGTTTGCCGTAATTTTCATACTGTTTTTGTAGGGAGCCCACTGCTTGTGTGTACTATAAAATTACTGTAAAATTTGCTTGATTCTATATAATGGTTGTGGAGGGGCATGAGACAACTTTCAGTCTTAGCAAAGGTCATCATCATCATTTTGGAACATCCACATTTATTTTTAATTATGCCTCATCCACAATGATCACTTTGGAACGTCATTTTTTTTTATTATGCAACATCCACTGTGATCATTTTGGTACATCATTTTTTTTAATTATGCCTCATCCACAATGATCACTTTGGAACGTCAATTATTTTATTTTTTTTATTATGCATCATCCACTGTGATCATTTTGGAACATCATTTTTTTCAATTATGCCTCATCCACTATGATCACTTTGGAACGTCAATTTTTTTTTTTTTTATTATGCAACATCCACTGTGATATTTTGGTACATCATTTTTTTTAATTATGCCTCATTCACAATGATCACTTTGGAACGTCAATTTTTTTTTTATTATGCAACATCCACTGTGATCATTTTGGTACATCATTTTTTTTAATTATGCCTCATCCACAATGATCACTTTGGAACGTCAATTTTTTTTTTATTATGCAACATCCACTGTGATCATTTTGGTACATCATTTTTTTAATTACGCCTCATCCACAATGATCACTTTGGAACGTCAATTATTTTTTTTTTATTATGCAACACATAATTTTTTTTAATTATGCCTCATCCACAATGATCACTTCGGAACGTCAATTTTTTTTTTTTTTTGTATTATGCAACATCCACTGTGATCATTTTGGTACATCATTTTTTTTATTATGCCTCATCCACAATGATCACTTTGGAACGTCAATTATTTTTTTTTATTATGCAACATCCACTGTAATCATTTTGGTACATCATTTTTTTTAATTATGCCTCATCCACAATGATCACTTTGGAACGTCAATTATTTATTTTTTTATTATGCAACATCCACTGTGATCATTTTGGTACATATTTTTTTTTAATTATGCCTCATCCACAATGATCACTTTGGAACGTCAATTATTTTTTTTTATTATGCATCATCCACTGTGATCATTTTGGAACATCATTTTTTTTAATTATGCCTCATCCACAATGATCACTTTGGAACGTCAATTATAATTATTTTTTTGTATTATGCAACATCCACTGTGATCATTTTGGTACATCATTTTTTTAATTACGCCTCATCCACAATGATCACTTTGGAACGTCAATTTTTTTTATTATGCATCATCCACTGTGATCATTTTGGAACATCATTTTTTTTAAATTATGCCTCATCCACATAATCATTTCGGAACGTCAATTTTTTTTTATTATGCAACATCCACTGTGATCATTTTGGAAAATCAATTTTTTTTGTAGTACAAATTTTTGGTGGAATCGTTATTTTACGGTCATCGTCGCCCTTGCCATCATTTTGAATTCTTCTCTCACTTCCTTTTCGTTTTCGAATTTTTCTTCCACATTGATATCCTCTTTAATTGTTTCTATAACTTCGAAATCCTCTTTGATGGCATTTTTACTTCAATATACTTTTGAATTGTTTTTTCTATTTTTCTATTTTCTTCAATTACTTCTCTTACTTCAATATCTACTCTACAAAATTATGGGTTTTAATACAAATCTTAAATCGCTCGTATCTTCTAAACGGGAAGAGTTACCCCCAGCAAACTTTTACAAAATATTGGTACTAATTTTTGGTGGAATAGTTTTTTTAATACCATTATTGCCCTTGAGATCCTTTTTGAATGCTTCTCTTACTTCGTCTTCCGCTTTGAATGCTTCTTTCACCTCGATATCCTCTATTTTTGCTTCTTCCACTTTGATATCCTTTTTAATTGCTTTTTTACTTATATATTTTCTTCAATTGCTTCTTTTACTACAATTTCCACTCTACAAAATTATGGGTTTTAATACAAATCTTAAATCGCTCGTATCTTCTAAACGGGAAGAGTTACGCCTAGCAAACTTTAACAAAATATTGGTACAAATTTTTGGTGGAATAGTTTTTCTAATACCATCATTGCCCTTGACATCCGTTTTGAATGCTTCTCTTACTTCGTCTTCCACTTTAAATGCTTCTTTTACCTCGATATCCTCTATTTTTGCTTCTTCCACTTTGATATCCTTTTTAATTGCTTTATCTACTTATATATTATCTTTAATTGCTTCTTTTACTTCAATTCCCACTCTACAAAATTATGGGTTTTAATACAAATCTTAAATCGCTCGTATCTTCTAAACGGGAATAGTTACGCCTAGCAAACTTTTACAAAATATTGGTACAAATTTTTGGTCGAATATTTTTTTTATTACCATCATTGATCTTGACATCCTTTTTGAATGCTTCTTTCACCTCGATATCCTCTATTTTTGCTTCTTCCACTTTGATATCCTTTTTAATTGCTTTTTCTACTTATATGTTTTCTTCAATTGCTTCTTTTACTTCAATTCCCACTCTACAAAATTATGGGTTTTAATACAAATCTTAAATCGCTCGTATCTTCTAAACGGGAACAGTTACGCCTAGCAAACTTTTACAAAATATTGGTACAAATTTTTGGTCGAATAGTTTTTTTATTACCATCATTGCTCTTGACATCCTTTTTGAATGCTTCTCTCACTTGGTCTTCCTCCTTGAATGCTTCTTTCACCTCGATATCCTCTATTTTTGCTTCTTCCACTTTGATATCCTTTTTAATGTCTTTTTCTACTTATATGTCTTCTTTAATTGCTTCTTTTACTTCAATTTTCACTCCACAAAATTATGGGTTTTCATACAAAACTTAAATCGCTCGTATCTTTTAAACGGGAAGAGATAGCTCTAGGAAACTTTTACAAAATATTAGTATAAGTTTTTGGTGAAACCGTTTTTTATTTTTATCATTGTCCTCGACGTCTTTTACTCAATTTCAATTTCCTCTTTAATTGTTTCTGCTACTTCGATATCCTATTTGATTGCTTCTTTCACTTCAATATCCTCTTTTATTGCTTCTTCCACTTCGATATCATCTTTGATTGCTGCTTCCACTTGGATATCCTCTTTGATTTGATTGCTTCTTCCATTTCGATCGTCTTTGACTGCTTCTTACACATGGTTATCCTCTTCGATAACTTTAAACAGCTCGATATCCTCTTTGATTGCTTCTTCCACTTTGATATCCTCTTTTATTGCTTCTACCAATTCGATATCATCTTCAATTTCCTTTTGATTGCTTCTTGCACTGCAATATTCTCTTTGATTGCGTCTTCATCTTCGATATCGTTTTTGATAGCATTTTCACTATGATATCCTCTGTGATGGCTTCTTACACTTCGATATCTTCTTTGATTGCTTCTTCCACTTTGATATCCTCTAAGATTACTTCTTCCTTTTCGATATCGTCTTCGACTATTTGTTTCACTTCGATATCGTCTTTGATTGCTTTTTCACTTCGTCATCCTCTTTGAATACTTCTACCATCTCGGTATCCTCTTTGATTCCTTGGTCAACTTCAATTTCCTCTTAGATTGTTTTTCCTACTTAGATATCCTATTTGATTGCTTCTTCCACTTCAATATCCTCTTTGATTACTCCTTCCACTTCGATGTCATCTTCAATTTCCTTTTGATTGCTTCTTGCACTGCAATATTCTCTTTGATTGCGTCTTGGTCTTCGATATCGGCTTTGACAGCATTTTCACTTCGATATCCTCTGTGATGGCTTCTTCCACTTCGATACCCTCTTTGATTGCTTCTTCCACTTCGATATCCTCTTGATTGCTTCTTCCACTTCGATATCCTCTTTGATTGCTTCTTCCACTTCGATATCGTCTTTGACTGTTTCTTCCACTTCGATATCGTCTTTGATTGCTTTTTTTACTTCGTCATCCTCTTAGAACGCTTCTACCACCTCGATATCCTCTTTGATTGCTTACTCAACTTTAATTTCCTCTTTGATTGTTTCTGCTACTTCGATATCCTATTTGATTGCTTCTTTCACTTCAATATCCTCTTTGATTGCTTCTTCCACTTCGATATCGTTTTTGACTGTTTCTTCCACTTCGATATCGTCTTTGATTGCTTTTTTTCACTTCGTCATCCTCTTAGAATGCTCTTACCACCTCGGTATCCTCTTTGATTGCTTACTCAACTTTAATTTCCTCTTTGATTGTTTCTGCTACTTCGATATCCTATTTCATTGCTTCTTTCACTTCAATATCCTCTTTAATTGCTGCTCCCACTTGGAAATCCTCTTTGATTTGATTGCTTCTTCCAGTTCGATATCGTCTTTGACTGCTTCTTACACATGGATATCCTCTTTGATGGCTTTTAACAGCTCGATATCCTCTTTAATTACTTCTTCGACTAAAAGAAAAACACGCGAGCTGCGAGCAGCTCGCGCACAACGCAACCTCTAGTTATATTATATAAAGCTCGATTACCACTCACTGACTGACTGACTGACTGACTCATTGACATGTTTGTTCTCCCAGATGCCACCTCGTAGGGTGAAAATGTTTGGTGGGATCGTATAGAGGGAGTTCCGATGAGTTGGGAATAAATCCTAAAGTACCCCTTTTGTCCCCCATTCGCTCCCATCCACCTCGTATCTCGGAAAGTATAGGTCTTACAGCGTTGGTGCAAAAACTAATGTTGCAGAGGACATTTTTTTATATCCGGTTCCATGAAAAAAAAATGGTCTTTCATACAAAAAAAAAATTGTCCCATACAAAATATTTCTGTATGAATACCGTAAACCGTATATTTCGTTTGCCGTAATTTTCATACTGTTTTTGTAGGGAGCCCACGGCTTGTGTGTACTATAAAATTACTGTAAATTTGCTTGATTCTATATAATGGTGGTGGAGGGACATGAGATAACTTTCATAGTTTTTGCAAAGGTCATCATCATCATTTTGGAACATCCAATTTTTTTTTTTTTTTAGTATGCAACGTTCATCATGTTTATTTTGGAACATCCACATTTTTTTAATTATGCCTCATCCACAATGATCACTTTGGAACGTCAATTTTTTTTTTTTTTTATTATGCAACATCCACTGTGATATTTTGGTACATCATTTTTTTTAATTACGCCTCATCCACAATGATCACTTTGGAACGTCAATTATTTTTTATTTTTTTATGATGCATCATCCACTGTGATCATTTTGGAACATTCACATTTTTTTAATTATGCCTCATCCACAATGATTACTTTGGAACGTCAATTTTTTTTATTTTTTATTATGCAACATCCACTGTGATATTTTGGTACATCATTTTTTTTAATTACGCCTCATCCACAATGATCACTTTGGAACGTCAATTATTTTTTATTTTTTTATGATGCATCATCCACTGTGATCATTTTGGAACATAATTTTTTTTAATTATGCCTCATCCACAATGATCACTTTGGAACGTCAATTATTTTTTTTATTATGCAACATCCACTGTGATCATTTTGGTACATCATTTTTTTTAATTATGCCTCATCCACAATGATCACTTTGGAACGTCAATTATTTTTTATTTTTTTATGATGCATCATCCACTGTGATCATTTTGGAACATAATTTTTTTTAATTATGCCTCATCCACAATGATCACTTTGGAACGTCAATTATTTTTTTTATTATGCAACATCCACTGTGATCATTTTGGTACATCATTTTTTTTAATTATGCCTCATCCACAATGATCACTTTGGAACGTCAATTTTTTTTTTTTTATTATGCAACATCCACTGTGATATTTTGGTACATCATTTTTTTTAATTACGCCTCATCCACAATGATCACTTTGGAACGTCAATTATTTTTTATTTTTTTATGATGCATCATCCACTGTGATCATTTTGGAACATTCACATTTTTTTAATTATGCCTCATCCACAATGATTACTTTGGAACGTCAATTTTTTTTATTTTTTATTATGCAACATCCACTGTGATATTTTGGTACATCATTTTTTTTAATTACGCCTCATCCACAATGATCACTTTGGAACGTCAATTATTTTTTATTTTTTTATGATGCATCATCCACTGTGATCATTTTGGAACATAATTTTTTTTAATTATGCCTCATCCACAATGATCACTTTGGAACGTCAATTATTTTTTTTATTATGCAACATCCACTGTGATCATTTTGGTACATCATTTTTTTTAATTATGCCTCATCCACAATGATCACTTTGGAACGTCAATTATTTTTTATTTTTTTATTATGCAACATCCACTGTGATCATTTTGGAACATAATTTTTTTTAATTATGCCTCATCCACAATGATCACTTTGGAACGTCAATTTTTTTTTTTGTATTATGCAACATCCACTGTGATCATTTTGGTACATCATTTTTTAATTACGCCTCATCCACAATGATCACTTTGGAACGTCAATTTTTTTTTTTTTTATGCATCATCCACTATGATCATTTTGGAACATCATTTTTTTTAATTATGCCTCATCCACAATGATCACTTTGGAACGTCAAGTATTTTTTTTATTATGCAACATCCACTGTGATCATTTTGGTACATAATTTTTTTTAATTATGCCTCATCCACAATGATCACTTTGGAACGTCAATTATTTTTTTTATTATGCAACATCCACTGTGATCATTTTGGTACATCATTTTTTTTAATTATGCCTCATCCACAATGATCACTTTGGAACGTCAATTTTTTTTTTTTTTTTATTATGCAACATCCACTGTGATATTTTGGTACATCATTTTTTTTAATTACGCCTCATCCACAATGATCACTTTGGAACGTCAATTATTTTTTATTTTTTTATGATGCATCATCCACTGTGATCATTTTGGAACATCAATTTTTTTTAATTATGCCTCATCCACAATGATCACTTTGGAACGTCAATTATTATTATTTTTTATTATGCATCATCCACTGTGATCATTTTGGAACATAATTTTTTTTAATTATGCCTCATCCACAATGATCACTTTGGAACGTCAATTATTTTTTTTATTATGCAACATCCACTGTGATCATTTTGGTACATCATTTTTTTTAATTATGCCTCATCCACAATGATCACTTTGGAACGTCAATTTTTTTTTATTGTGCATCATCCACTGTGATCATTTTGGAACATCATTTTTTTAATTATGCCTCATCCACAATGATCACTTTGGAACGTCAATTATTTTTTTTTGTATTATGCAACATCCACTGTGATCATTTTGGTACATCATTTTTTAATTACGCCTCATCCACAATGATCACTTTGGAACGTCAATTATTTTTTTTTATTATGCATCATCCACTGTGATCATTTTGGAACATCATTTTTTTTAATTATGCCTCATCCACAATGATCACTTTGGAACGTCAAGTATTTTTTTTATTATGCAACATCCACTGTGATCATTTTGGTACATAATTTTTTTTAATTATGCCTCATCCACAATGATCACTTTGGAACGTCAATTATTTTTTTTTATTATGCAACATCCACTGTGATCATTTTGGTACATCATTTTTTTTAATTATGCCTCATCCACAATGATCACTTTGGAACGTCAAGTATTTTTTTTATTATGCAACATCCACTGTGATCATTTTGGTACATAATTTTTTTTAATTATGCCTCATCCACAATGATCACTTTGGAACGTCAATTATTTTTTTTTATTATGCAACATCCACTGTGATCATTTTGGTACATCATTTTTTTAATTACGCCTCATCCACAAAGATCACTTTGGAACGTCAATTATTATTATTTTTTTATTATGCATCATCCACTGTGATCATTTTGGAACATCATTTTTTTTTAATTATGCCTCATCCACATGATCATTTTGGAACGTCAATTTTTTTTATTATGCAACATCCACTGTGATCTTTTTGGAAAATCAATTTTTTTGTAGCACAAATTTTTGGTGGAATCGTTATTTTACGGTCATCATCGCCCTTGCCATCATTTTGAATTCTTCTCTCACTTCCTTTTCGTTTTCGAATGTTTCTTCCACATTGATATCCTCTTTAATTGTTTCTATAACTTCGAAATCCTCTTTGATGGCATTTTTACTTCAATATACTTTTGAATTGTTTTTTCTATTTTTCTATTTTCTTCAATTACTTCTCTTACTTCAATATCGACTCTACAAAATTATGGGTTTTAATACAAATCTTAAATCGCTCGTATCTTCTAAACGGGAAGAGTTACCCCCAGCAAACTTTTACAAAATATTGGTACTAATTTTTGGTGGATTAGTTTTTTTAATACCATCATTGCCCTTGAGATCCTTTTTGAATGCTTCTCTTACTTCGTCTTCAGCTTTGAATGCTTCTTTCACCTCGATATCCTCTATTTTTGCTTCTTCCACTTTGATATCCTATTTAATTGCTTTATCTACTTATATATTTTCTTCAATTGCTTCTTTTACTTCAATTCCCACTCTACAAAATTATGGGGTTTAATACAAATCTTAAATCGCTCGTATCTTCTAAACGGGAACAGTTACGCCTAGCAAACTTTTACAAAATATTTTTACAAATTTTTGGTGGAATATTTTTTGTATTACCATCATTGATCTTGAAATCCTTTTTGAATGCTTTTTTCACCTCGATATCCTCTATTTTTGCTTCTTCCTTTTGATATCCTTTTTAATTGCTTTTTCTACTTATATATTTTCTTCAATTGCTTCTTTTACTTCAATTCCCACTCTACAAAATTATGGGTTTTAATACAAATCTTAAATCGCTCGTATCTTCTAAACGGGAACAGTTACGCCTAGCAAACTTTTACAAAATATTGGTACAAATTTTTGGTCGAATAGTTTTTTTATTACCATCATTGCTCTTGACATCCTTTTTGAATGCTTCTCTCACTTGGTCATCCTCCTTGAATGCTTCTTTCACCTCGATATCCTCTATTTTTGCTTCTTTTACTTCAATTTCCACTCCACAAAATTATGGGTTTTCATACAAAACTTAAATCGCTCGTATCTTTTAAACGGGAAGAGATAGCTCGAGGAAACTTTTACAAAATATTGGTATAAGTTTTTGGTGAAACCGTTTTTTATTTTTATCATTGTCCTCGACGTCTTTTACTCAATTTCAATTTCCTCTTTAATTGTTTCTGCTACTTCGATATCCTATTTGATTGCTTCTTTCACTTCAATATCCTCTTTGATTGCTTCTTCCACTTCAATATCATTTTTGATTGCTGCTTCCACTTGGATATCCTCTTTAATTTGATTGCTTTTTCCATTTCGATCGTCTTTGATTGCTTTTCACACATGGATATCCTCTTCGATAACTTTAAACAGCTCGATATCCTCTTTGATTGCTTCTTCCACTTTGATATCCTCTTTTATTGCTTCTACCTATTCGATATCATCTTCGATTTCCTTTTGATTGCTTCTTGCACTGCAATATTCTCTTTGATTGCGTCTTCATCTTCGATATCGTTTTTGATAGAATTTTCACTTCGATATCCTCTGTGGTGGCTTCTTCCACTTCGATACCCTCTTTGATTGCTTCGTCCACTTCGATATCCTCTTTGATTGCTTCTTCCACTTCGATATCCTCTTTGATTGCTTCTTCCACTTCGATATCGTCTTTGACTGTTTTTTCCACTTCGATATCGTCTTTGATTGCTTTTTTCACTTCGTCATCCTCTTAGAACGCTTCTACCACCTCGGTATCCTCTTTGATTGCTTACTCAACTTTAATTTCCTCTTTGATTGTTTCTGCTACTTCGATATTCTATTTGATTGCTTCTTTCACTTCAATATCCTCTTTGATTGCTTCTTCCACTTCGATATCGTTTTTGACTGTTTCTTCCACTTCGATATCGTCTTCGATTGCTTTTTTCACTTCGTCATCCTCTTAGAACGCTTCTACCACCTCGGTATCCTCTTTGATTGCTTACTCAACTTTAATTTCCTCTTTGATTGTTTCTGCTGCTTCGATATCCTATTTGATTGCTTCTTTCACTTCAATATCCTCTTTGATTGCTGCTTCCACTTGGAAATCCTCTTTGATTTGATTGCTTCTTCCATTTCGATATCGTCTGCTTCTTACACATTGATATCCTCTTTGATGGCTTTTAACAGCTCGATATCCTCTTTAATTACTTCTTCGACTAAAAGAAAAACACGCGAGCTGCGAGCAGCTCGCGCACAACGCAACCTCTAGTTCTAATTCTAAAACTTATTTACAGCTTTTAAGTAGTCGGGTTTTAGTTCTTGTAAATTTACGAAATTCGAGGTTTCTTAATGAAGAAAAAAATTGGTTTTCTTGGTTGTAAAACTGGTTAATCCATTTTTTTTTTATTTTTATTTATTAAGGAATAACAAATAACTACAATATACATGTAATGTATAGTCTGTGTTAGTACATGGTATATCATGTGTAAGCTATTGATACTGTAGTCCAAGACGTTATCCACAGGGTAGATAAATACGTTTCATAAAAAGAAATGTTCCAGCTCGAGGGTCTGTTAGAGGGTAACATAGATTATTAAGGTTGTGTTAACAAAAACAAATAAATACCCTCAAAGAAGAAGAAGAATAAACAATATAAAATCGAAGAGTGGAAGTAACTAAGATAGGCACTTATAAGAGTTACAAGTCTAAATCTGAATTTAAATCTGCACTAACAAGTGAGATATTTAACATCTTTTAAAATTTATAGAGAATACAAGCGAATTTATCAATATTTGAAAAGTTTGTATTAAAGGACTCAACCATACGACGAATGGGAGCACGAAGTGCCGAGTTAGCGCGGCAGGTGCTAAGTGCAAACAAAGACTGAGAGCGAGTTGCTCATGGAGTGCAGGTTCTCGGTAGCACAACCAAGACAGTTGAAATTGTTATGTACAGTTTTAGAAAGGGTGATAGCTTCGAGGTACGTACGTCTGGACTCAAGAGTAAGAAGTATATATTTAGCTAATAAGTCGGTATGAGTAGTAACTGCGAAAGCACTTTTAGTTCATAGTACGTAAATACTTACGCTGGACTTTCTCAATCGCTGTGGCGTATTTTTTATAGAAAGGATTCCACACTGGCACCGCATATTCCAGCTGCGTATTCTAGCTGTGTTAGGCGTATAACCCAAAATCATGACTGCAACCTGTCACTTCTCCGTAAGTGCTAAAATGGGAATACTTTGTCGATTCAATTTGGTTTAAGTTCAGTGCTATATTGATTAGTTTATATTATACGATAATATAACTCTAAATTTAAGTATTAAGAAATAAAATATTAGAAATTGTTCCCACATTCAGCAACAAACGATAAATCGTTTTCTTTTTGCACATCTGGTGCTTTAAATATTTGTCCTAAATTGGGTATACCTAAAACCCTTTTTCTGAGAATACTTTTTTCTTAGTGTTCAGAGTTAAGAGATATTCGGTCTCTGATTAAGTGTCAGAGCTGCCTCGGTTAACCAGTGGACAATTCAACGGCTTTTGTTCAGAACTTGAAATACCTCGACCAAATCCATTAGTTGCTATTGTTCTAGTTACATTGTTTTAAAAAAATACCTGCAACTAGAAACTGTACCCTTACAAACTTGCAGCAGTATAACTGCAAGTTTAAATTAACTTTCAGTAGAGTTCATACTGTTACAAATAACTTCTTTAGTCTTTATTGTAGTTAAGTTTCTTATTTAAATAAAGCGCGTGTCAGATCGCTCAAGGAAGGGTTCCGTAGTCAGAAAATTATGTATATTAATCATTTTAAAATACAAAGTAAATTTTGCAGTTGACTACTGCTCGTTAACTAGTAAAGTCTATTCAGTTTTGATTTAATTATGTCATCACATAATATTATAAATGTGAAAATTTGGATGTTTGTTTATTTGTTTGTTTGTTACTCAATCACGTTGTAACGGCTGAACCGATTTCGATGAAATTTAGTATGTACATTATAACCTACATTACTACAAAGGCTACTTATATCCCATAAATCAGGTCCCATGGGATAAAATGGGGTGTCAAATCAAGTTGCAATAGCGAGTTTAGCATTATTTCTAGGTCACCTACACATTTAGTAGTATAACGCGTACGAAGATGCGGGCAACAGCTAGTTTTACATATATTTAAATTATGTTACTTATAGCGTAAACCAACACGTGCAGCAAGCTAATAATTACAATAGGCACTTATAAAAATACATAGATATGAATTAACTTAAGAATCTTATGTTTTGAAAAAAATAAGTCTATTTATGTGTATTTCGCAACTAGGGCTTGAGCGGAAGGAACATATAGTTTATGTGCTATTAATGTGGATACTTTTTAGGGACACAAAAATAACGATTCGGATGTTTACGACTACTGTGAAATTGGCCACTTTGAAGCGTTTTATATAGTGATAGAACTCCTGTATCAAAAAGACTGAATTTAATCTTATTAAAATATTCAAAGTGGAGTTGGGAATTCCCTCTCTACATACTATTTTGTTCTCGTTTAAAAGCTAACGAGGAAAAATCTGCATATCCGCTTATGCACATTACTCTAATTTACAAGGATTATGCAACCCTTTTTATCCTCGAAGAAACAAAAAGGATTGTAAGAAGCTTTTAGAATTAATAAGAAATGAGAACCTATTGCAAGTCCCTCTATATTTTGTTCTTTTCGGTAAATAATTAACTAATTAGGTACTGTTTCATAAAAGGAAAAGGTCTTTCCCAAGGCCTTAACATCTACGAATTGAAAAATGTTTAAGATAAAATAAGATAACTATTTATTGTAATTACCACACAGAAACTATACAACACTAAAATAAAACTAAAAAGGTAATACAATGGGCGGCCTTATCGGTGAGCGCGATCTCTTCCATTAAGGATTAAATGAGCCCTAATTCTGAAGATATCTTGAAAATAACTCAGTGACTAACGTTTTAAAATTAAAACGATTAGCAACTCATAATCATATGAGCCATAGAACTTCCACTGCTGAACATAGCCATAATATTTGTATATATCAAAATCCTTTTCAGCAACATAATAATCCCATGTTTAAATTCATTTCCTTCCCTTATATTCACGTTCAGGACAGTTACTATTCATAGTGCAATTAAGATAATAAATAATGTACCCTTGTCAGAATTTCACTATGTTATGACACCAAAGCATTTCATTTCTAGCCCCATATCAGTTTGACATATGATCCAGATCTAATATCTAATTGACTATTGCACCTACTTTCCATATTAAATACTACTTACTTATATGTTCACATTCATCATTGTAGCACCGCTATCCCCAACACTAGTAATACGAATTTGTCAGTGTTCATGTCATGAAGTTTAGTTGTATTCTTTGTACGTGTGGCGAATAGATAAAATTCTTTCCTCATAATATCTGACATGGACCTGTTACAACGTAGTAAAAACGTCTAAACACTCAAAATCTCTTAACAATTCAAATGCTCTCATTTGCAAAATGATAAACTCCTGGTCCCCAGCAAAAGCTCGACCTTAATTAATTCCCATGCTTCCAAATTACTGACGTCGGTAGATGAAAGAGCTGGCACGAAAATTAGTTCATTCCGTGATGGACGGAATTTAATCCAATCATCCATCATTCTACGTCCTGTCATCATCTGCTCATTGTTGAGAGCGTGTTGTTCCTATAGGTATCTTTGTGAGCCTAATAATGGCCATGACGAACTCAGCATTGAGCATCTAAAGTACGCGGGTGTACTTACCAGAAGTGCTCGCGATGTTTTACACGCTATGTATGTGGTACTCATCCCTGCCTGCTGATATGATGAAGACTGCGGTGGTGCCAATTGTGAAAAATAAAGCAGGTGACGTGTGCGATAAGTTGAACTATAGATCTATTTCGCTTGCCACTATTATTTGGCTATAAAGCCGATTACATAAAGTTGCATGACAATCAATTTGGTTTTAGAACTGGTCTCTAGAACGGCTATTTTGACTCTAAAGCAAACTGTCAAATACTATACGACACGTCGGACAACCATTTATGCCTGTTATCTCGACCTCTCAAAGGCATTTGACCTGGTTTCTTACCATATTTTATATCAGAAGTTAAAAGATATCAATCTGCCACCAGAGGTTAATAATGTATTTAAATATTGGTATCAAAACCAGATCATTGTAGTGAGATGATCGCGTACTTTTTCCGAGCCGTACAGGTTGGAGCGCAGGGTGTGGCAAGGGGGTGGCACTGAAGATCTTCAACCTGTACATCAATGCGCTGACATAGATGAGCTCAGCAGTACCCGTGTCGGATGCCACATCGATGGGGTTTACCTCAACAACATCAGCTATGCTGATGACATGGTGCTGCTGAGTGCATCGGCATGTGGTCTTACTAAACTATTGGGTATTTGTGAAGCGTATGTGCATAAACATAATAATATATGATAATATAAATAAAAGCGAATGTGTGGTCTGTCCTCCATCCCACTAATAAAGTTGTATGGAACTCCACTAAATAGGGTGGAACAATTTAAATATCTAGGACACGTGGTAACCTCAGACCTGAAAGATGTTACAGACATGGAGAGACAGCGTAGGCCATTGTATGTTAGAGCGAACATAATAGCCCGAACATAATTGCTCAATGCTCAAGTAAGACTTTTTCTTTTCCGAGCTTACTGTACTAACTTCCACACGAACAGCCTGTGAGTGAATCACACGCTTAAACAGTACAACGCGCTACGTATTCAATATAATAATGCGTTCAGGCTGCTGATGGGGCTGCTTAGATTCTGCAGAGCTTCGGGGATGTTTGCCGATGCGCGAAATGACTGTTTCTACAGTCATGCGAAAACGGTGCACTGCACATCTCTGTAGCGCAAGGTTCGGGCTAGCTCCAGCGGCATCCTATGCGTGTTTGCAAGTAGGTTTGATTGTCAGTATACAGGGTGTGGCGTAATGAGTGGATAATAGGGTACCTGCGGGTAGGGGCTATTGTGGCAGTTCAGAAAAATATTTGTTATGCTCAGTAAAAGTGCCTCGGTTTTCGAGATATTCAACATTTTCGAAATTTAAGAAATATTTCACCCTTCGTCACCATTTTTGGCGCCAAGACTGCAAATGAAATTTTTTTTTCTATCTGTTTTTTGGATAGTATTTTTGGATAGATGTGCTATCGAATGGAAACTATTATTTTTATAACACAAGCACAGTTATGTTTTTAAAATAAGATTTCACTAAAATTTTACTTGCTTTCGTTTGTTTTCCTGACCTTTACCCTTCTGTGGTGTAAAAAAAATGTATGGTCACTTGAATGCCAAATTTAAAAAATATTAGCCTATTTCATCGAGTCATCATTGTCACAACTTGATTCAAAATTAATTCCTACCAAATTTATCAATTTAAAGAAATATTTTTAACTATTATTAGCAATAATTGTCTACTGTTCGCAGAACTACTAGTAATTCTTGGAACAGATTGGTTCCCGGCCCAGCGGCAATCAACACTATGTCTATCTTGCTCTTTCATGCTATGAGTGAAAGAGAACTATCTTTTCGCGTAACGCATTTTTATGATTTTCGAGTCAGTGTGCTATCATACTACTCCCGTACAACAACGTGTTATCCTGTTTTGGATTGATACTCGTCGATTTTGTGCAGTGATTTCGGACTTTGTTTGGCCTAGCGATTTGGACGTCTTAATTTTGTGAACCTAACGATTTTGTGCTGTGATCTCGGACTTGATTTGCTTTGTAACTTGGATTTTTTGGTATTGCATATTGATTGCAATGCCTCAGCTATACACTGCGTCTGAATATGCGCAGGTATTTTTCTGAACCGCCACAATGGCCCCTACCCGCAGGTACCCTATTATCCACTCATTACACCACACCCTGTATGAATAATTGCTGCATGGTACATACACTGACAAACAAAAATACCTAGATTAATTGTAGTTTTTTAGATATAATAGTTTATTTTAGGGTCGTGTTCGTATAATTGAACACAATTGTAACTATGATCCTAATAATAAGTTGATCGAAATAAATGATTAATTAATTGTTATAATAAGATAAGATAACTCTTTATTGTACACCAAAGTAAAGAACATAATACAGAACATAACTTTTACAAATAGATTTAGTACAATAGGCGGCCTTATCGCTAAAATGAGCGTTGAACTTTTGAAATAAATCATTATTTAATTCGGAAATAACTTCTTTTCTCGGCCGTCCACTATAAACTTATCTATATATATAAATATCAATTGCTGTTCGATAGTCACGCTAAAACTCAAAAACGGCTTGACTGATTTTGATAAAATTCTTTGTGTGTGTTTAGTACATATATTTCTTCTGTATATAATCTTTTTATTTAACAACGGTATTTGAGATGAAGTAAATAAATAAATATAAATATTGCTGGACATTTTACACAGCGCTATCTAGCCCCAAATTAAGCAGAGCTTTTACTATGGGAACCAGATAAAGAAAGAAAGAAAGAAAGAAAATACATTTATTTGAACCCACATGATATCACACACAATAGCAACAAAGGAAAAGACATAACACAGTAAAAATAAGTTTCAAACTGACAGAAAATGATGGTGTTGCGTGGGGATAAAATGGCCCCCACGATAACTGATAATAACAGATAACTGATAGAATACTTACATACTTTTTTTTTGTAAATACATACTTATAATACATATATAGAAAAACAACCAGACCGGAAATAAATATATGTAGATCATGCAAACATTTGTTCCGCGGCGGGAATCGAACCCGCTACCTCCTGCGTCTCAGCCGGCTATTAGCCCACTGCACCACGGAGGTCGTCATAAGAAGATAGTATTTCAAACGCGTGTTACAAACTTCATAACTTGAAGTAAAAACTTCTCCACTCGAGCTAATATAAACTTGACGGTTATTGTGCCTCGGTAAAGTCGATCAAACTTGCGCAATCGGTATTAAACGTATTAAAAATATTTTCGTTCAATTAAGATATATTTTTTGTTAGGTTGTGAAAGGTAATACGCTTTGCATCGGAGAGAGTGACGTGATAACGAGGCCTATAAAGGTCACTGCAGACTGGATGTGTAGGTGTAAACGTTGCACGCTCTCATTCCACTGCGTTGTAATGTACAGCAAAATTACTAATATAATATATATTGGCTTATATATTCAAAGATATGGAAGGATCGTAGAAAAACTAGAACCACTAAAGTTCGACTCATGAGAAGTCTCATCTTTCCAATCTTTCTCTATGAAGCTGAGACTTGGACGTTGAGGCTGAAGGAACGGAAGAAAACCGATGCACTGGAGATGTGGCGCTGGTGACGTGTGTTGAGAGTTTCGTGGATGGCGCACCGTATCAATGTTTCGATTTTAAAAGAGTTTAAGATAAAAGAAAGATTATCGTCGATTGTGCAAGAACTTAAGTACTTTGGACACGTTACCCGTAAAGAGAACTCAATGGAACTCTAGTGCAAGGCAGAGTGGAGGGCAAGAGACTGCATCGCCACTCTTGGTCAGACCTCATCAAGTCCATTACACACTCTAGCAATGTTCTCGCAATGCCTTCAATAGAGCTGAATGGAGACGCATCACTAAAGCCAAGACTGACATAACCACGACCACTCTGCCTAGAGTGCCCGACTAACAATAAGAAGGATATATTCAAAGACTTTATTTCTGAGCTTTTGTGAATTAGATCACAAAGTCGCTGACTTAGAAAATCTAAGAGAAAACTTTGCGCACGGGGATGTGAGATTTGGCATGCTTAAGGTCTATATGGTTTATATTTATATGGTTTATAGAGGGAAGATTTGGCATAGATAAGGTTTATATAATTAAATACACCTTGCTTTATAAATACCTGTTGCAGAAGGAAAATTTTGTAACAGCAATTTGAATTCACTTACTCTTGCCTCATTTATACACCTATCGTTCGACTACTGTGCGGGTAGTCATAATTATATACCTGGCAAATATTTCTTAGTTAAAGTTTTCGTATTAATTGCTTCCTATATAAAATCCACTGAGACGAAAACATGCATTTTCTTACTCTATAACGAAACTTCTGTATTATTTTTCTCATGTGAGAATTCTTTTGTAAAACAAATTTCGGTTTGATGTCCTCGGGATTAAAGTAGAGAGATTAGTTATATGCATACCTATATCTCGTGACTCCAGTTTGAAATTGATTCTTTCACCTGATTACCCAATTTCTTATTTTTATTGACTTCGTAAAACCAGAAGCCGTGAACGTGAACGCAAAGGCCGACATAGACGTTCAAGTAATATGATCAAACAGGCTGGTTCAAACAGTTTCATCAAATTGGCATGATCTTTCAAGCAATCACACACCTTCACGCAGGTTTGAAGCGGTGTCAGTTCAGTATCGAAGTGGACGAAGAGTTTCGAAGTCAGACCGCTCAAGAAAGGGTTCCGTAGTCAGAAAATTATGTACCTATCTTAGTCATTTTAAAATACAAAGTAAATTTTGCAGTTGACTACTGCTCGTTAACTAGTAAAGTCTATTCAACTTTGATTTAATTATGTCATCACATAATATTATAAATGTGTAAATTTGGATGTTTGTTTATTTGTTTGTTTGTTACTCAATCACGTTGTAACGGCTGAACCAATTTCGGTGAAATTTAGTATGTAAATTATAACCTAGATTACTACAAAGGCTACTTATATGCCATAAATCAGGTCCCATGGGATAAAATGGGGTCTTTAAAAATGACTACAGATGACGCTTTGGCAATAGTTGGTTTAGTGTTTGCTTTGAAGGCCCACAAAGGGTCGAAAAATCGTACTGTATGTTGTAAAAAGTGGCTGATGAAAAGACAAGAATTCGCAAATAAACTTGTTAAATGAATTGAAATTTGCTCCTAAAAACTGGCATAATTATTTGCGAATGAATGAGGAAACATATTTAAAGCTTCTTATTTATTATGTTCCTTAAACAGGATTCACTTTGATATATTTGTAAGAATTCTTCTAATACATCGCGGTTCGACATTAAGCATTGAAACACGCATACTCGTAGGAATACAACAACTGAGCGCTCGCAATACACACACTCAATTTTTTTTAATCAATTAGTTTGATCAAATAAAAATACGAAAATTCATATTTCTTCAAGCCATTTGATTACTCATTAAAGATCAAGTTTTGCCCCGTAAATTCATGCCAATTTGATCAAACTGTTTGAACCATCCTGTTTGATCAAATTACTTGAACATTGAAAGTGTGTCAAATAAATGTATTTTCTATCTTCTTTTTGCTATACCTAAAATAAAAAATCCCTAAGTAAAAGAAAAAAGGATGCTGATAAAAACCTCACATTTCCTTCCATTTAGTTTTTCGTACATTGTGATACAAGTTAATACGTGAGGCAGAGCAATGTCACGTATTTCGATAACTGCCGATATATCTTTCCATCCCGCTGTGATTTTATTTTTCAGGGATGGTACATAAAATAATTGAATTTTTGTGTGGGTAAAGCTATGAACACGTAAGCCTTTACTGCAATTTTTTTTTTTATTACTTTATAAAATATAATTGTATTGTGTGCGGATGCGGATATTGTAATGGGTTTTATGGGTTTTATGTGGTTTTATATAAAACGGTACATGATAAATCTCGTATTTATAACTAGTGAGATCTCTCGAGTCTCCCATAAAAACAAAAAAATATTATTTGTAATCTTTGACTATAAAAATAGTGCCAGGAAATGCTTAGACAATTAACTTGCCCTAAAGTATCATTCAAATTACAGGTAACGGGAGTTCATGTTAATTGGTTATGGTTTTTTGGGGTAGAAATTGCAGTTATTTTGGATTTCAGACTTTTCCCTATATTTGCCAATAAAACTACATGCATATCAAATTTGAGCACTATGGGGTTACCCTGTGAATTTTGTCAAAGTTCGGTTTTTATTATGGCGAATAACTTAAAAACTAAAAGTTTTAAACCAAAAATAAAAACAGGGTCCAAATGTACTCACAAAGATCTTTTATTAAAAGGACCACTTCATCAGATAGTACCATTTTGTTTTTTTTTACCCCTCTTGAAGCTCAATATCTCAACAGCTCATTTATTCACACCGAAATTGTGTCATCACTACCTACTTATATACCAAATTTCACGATGATCGGATAAACTCTTCGAAAGTTATTCTTGGACTAACAAACATACATACATACAACGCCGATTTGCCCAAGTTGATTAAGACATCTCGCTTCGCTTGATCAATAATGATTGAAATAGATCACGAAAATTAAGTAAGTACCTAGGTACAATGAAAAAAACATTATGGTAGGGAAAAGTTTGTCCACTGAAAACAGCGTTACATTTTTAAAGAAACTCCGTGGTTACTTTTAGTAAATTTGAAAAGTTTTGAAAACGCGATGGGCCCCGGCTTTTGTACCACATCAGCACATGGTAATATCATTTGCCATATCATTTCCTCTATCATCTACGAGCTTCGTTCAAATTCTTATAAGCGCAGTAAACTTTTGTATCCTAGATCTAAACTTCAAGTCGTGACTTCATATTCTACCCTCACGAGAACTGACTTAATTAAAGTTTATTATATATTAGAAAAACCGCCGACTGTGCATGGAATAAAGTAGAAATAATGACTTCATTTAGCGTATTCTCGTGGCGGGGAGTACTTACGTGATATGGGTGCAAACGACGAATTTTTTTTCGACGTATTGAAATATGAATTGAAAGTTTTTGCGAGAACAAAATTAAATTGAGTTAAGCTAGTGTAAAATGGGATCCTACTAATATAATTACAGAAGTTAATTTTGAATTCAGAAGCAAATTGAATGAAAATGCTCGACTACAAGGGCACTTCGGCAGCTCGACTAGCTCTGGTTATCTTCAATGGGTCAGTAGTGTCAGTCTATCAACTCTGGCACTGCTCGGCCAAGTATCAGCTTGAAGCCCTTGGTACAATTGAGCGACGTGCTGCTAGACTCATTGATGATGACTCCCTAGTGGAGGCCTATTTACAAAGTCTAGAGCACAGACGCCGAGTAGCCAGACTTTCAGTTTTTTACAAGATTCATTTTGATTAATGTACGCAAGATCTTCATGGCCTTCCCCCTCCTTCCCCCTTCCACCACTGGACAAACAAAAGTACCAAGAAGTACCACCCATACCTGGTCGGCATACTACCTTGGCGTAGCAAACGATTTGGTTCAACTTTTCTTGTTAGCACAAGTAAGGAGTGGAATTTATTTCCGGCGTATGTTTTTTCGAACCAGTTTAATTTTGGAGTCTTCAAGTCCAGGCAATCGTGCTCCATCTTTGATCACACCATCATTTACCACTAGGTGAGGTAGTGGTTAAGCGCTTGACTATCAGCAATAAAAAAAAAGTAGATAACGTCCTATGGCTATGATAATGATGAAAATGGACAAAACCTACAAGTGAACGATTTTAGACTTTATTTACTACAATAAAACACCATGCACAATACAATTACACTTTAGAACAAGGAAAAGACAGAAAAAAAGATACTGTGGTGATAAATTAAATACTGTATGACCATCTTGTATTTTGGTGGCTTAAAAACTTATATAAATTAACTGGTTTCACTGACAGAGTACCTTTTCTATATATATATCAACCACAAATCATCTATTTACCGCAAGATTCGGCTCGGCGTTGCACATCAACTTGCATCTCAGGGACTTATGACGAAAATCCCAAGTCGTTAGGCTTTGCAACTAGATTGAAATCGACCATTCCTCCATATATTGAAGCTGAGAACTTGAAACCATTCACGTCTTTTTGTGTTATACCGGTAAGTACCATTGATTTATTATAACTATTGATTTCGTACCACTCGCCAGGCCGCGGCTTACCTAAAACTCTCCAAAACGTGTCGATGCATCCGTCAAGATAGCTGTCGATATGTTTCTAGCATCATGCCACTTTTTCACAGTGCTTGATATGGCGCGCTATATGCTTAGTAAATCCATGGTAAGTAGGGAAAAGTTTAGCTGCAATAATAGTTTGTGATTAGTTTCAAAGTCATAGTCAGCGTCTTATGCACATGAACTCTATATATGAAATTATTCTACCAAAAGTTTTAAAGGAGTTAAGAGCGTGTAATGTAACTTTTCACCCTCGATGGAAATTTCTAGTTATATATTTTTACTATGAATTCTAGCTAGTCGATTATAACCAGCGAATACTTTGGAATAACTAATACTGACCCTCCACTTAAAATAAATCTAAAATATTTTCATTTTGATGGCCAAAAGAGCCAAAGTGGTGGGGGTAAAAATTTCAAAATAGGTTTACCAGCAGTAGCGTACTTACCGCTTGCTAAAGGAATAACGGATACGATCGGAAACTTGTTACGCCATAAGTCAACGCCATACGCCACAACATCAAGACGATATTCCGTCCTCCAACACAATTATTATTGAGGCAGCTATTGCGTTCCCTGAAGGACAGAGACCAACTGGGCGTCCCCGGCGTTTATATGATTCCGTGTGACTGCGGTAAATGCTACATATCTACCAGGTTGACGGGTCTTAGTGAGAGAAAAGTTATTCGTGCCTTGCAAGATTTGAGAGGCGATAGAAATAAGTCGCGTGTCGAACTTTAACAGAGATAGAGGATGGGTTCTACCGCCAGCCTGGAGGCCATGTATTCATGATGCAAGCGACAGAGGAGTGAGTGAACCTGGTAGAGACATAGTTAGTGCTGTGTGTTTGGCTATACCGAGAACTACCGAAGAGAACAGCAGTGATGATAATGATGACACGCCTGTCAACACGCTAGGCCATCGTTGACGCAATCTCCACCACCACGCCCGTCTACTCGCCCGCAGAGGGCTGCGGCGCGTAGTGTGAGGCGAGACGTTTTTCCGAGCGGATCGCTCTCACGATGTGAGTGTGAAAATGTTTCGGTTCACGAATTGAACCGAAACATCGATAAAACGGTACCTGATAAATCCCGTATTTATAATAATGGTTACTAGGTCAAGTGAGTTCAAAGAGATTGATTTACACATTCCAAAACCATTTGTTATTTTGTAATGTGTAAATTGTAGTTTTGGAGTTATGAAGAAAAATGACGATAAAATACCGTTTCCACCTTATCAACGAAGTTTGCGAATGTTTTATAACGAAGTCTCTATCTAGAACAGTTTATTATATAACTGTCTTAAAAGGTTTCTTGGTTAACCGATCGCATAACTAGATGGCGCTGCTTAATTAACATAAATAAACCTAACTAGGTGCGGAACCCTCAGTGCGCGAGTCGTACTCGTACATGACCGGTCTTGTTTAATGTATTATTATAAGTTCGCGTATGGAACACTCTTGCCTTGAGTGTTCCATCGTAGACCGCATCATCATTTACCATCAGTTGAGATCGTGGTCAAACGAAAAGAAAGAAGAACAGGTTTCTACCTGTTCTTTTTTTATGTACCACCTGGAGATGGAACAAGCGTACAGCTCACCTGATGTTAAGTAGTAATCATCATATTGCTTCGTAGGTTACGCACATTAGAAACATGCCCTACGATGCTGTGGACGATGTACTTCGCGAACCTGTAATAAAAATTTAAATATCCATTATTTGAGTTAGTATTTTATTTAATAACGGAAAGAATATACAATTATTTACAATAAAATACAGAAGAAACAGTTAAATCATCTAAAGACCGTTGCAAACGATCTATAGATTGCTCAACTGCTCCAAATCACTACCAGGCGGAAGTGTCCCCAAGACACTAGCTGCATTGCAATGCTTAGTGGTACCGTAGCACCGACAGTTTTAGTGTCGCGTACACTATGTTGGCATTAGTAAAAGTTGTACACTATTAATTAATTTAACAATGTAGGTGCATGTAAACTCACCTATGATTCCGAAGATCTACCCTCCATATGCGCGCAGCTGAACCGATAAGACAAACACACTGTATCCGCGCATCGTTCGGTATTTCTTAATGATTACTTTCAAAAATGGTTCTTAATTCACGGTTAAACACCACTCCACAGCCCCTTTCCTCTACAGATGCACTGGGCTGCGTCCACTCGCGACTTGAAGAACCCTAGGTTGTAGTGATCCGGAAACATAGACTCTCGCGGTGCGCATAATGAAGGTGGAACCACTACCATGTAGCGGTGGCGCACTGCAGAGCGTCTGGTATTCCAATTAAATAGTAAAGGGATTTGTTAAATTTGAAGTAAATTCCCACATAATAACTATTAGGAATTATGTAAAGCATTTGCATTCATTTACATTCGGAGCAGAAGGTAGATAGCACCTAATTTATTATTTCCTAGCGCCAGGAATGTTAGCACGTGTGGAAACGACGTATTCAAATTACCTAGATACTAAATGTAGTGTATATTTAAGCTACCTATATGAATACTACAAATTGGGTAATGTTATGGTAAGAATGAATAGGTGTATTTTAGATCTTCGTACTCCATCTTAGACTAAATCATCGCTTACTATCAGGTGAGATGGTAGTCAAACGAAGATAGAGTATCTATTTACTTTTAAGCATTAACATCTATGACAGTACATAGTACCTACAAAATCATCATGATATCTGCCATAAGACGTCAAATTTATTTTCAGAGCGACCGATCTAATTGACCGAACCTAACGGCTCCCAGCAGCCTTTAACAGGTCATCCTTCCATCTAGTGAAGTACAAAATATAAATGTATTTATTTTTATTATAGATGAGCAGCATTATTGCTGATATGTCTACATTGTCTACATCACACAGTGCTAAAAATCTCTTAATATTCACTTTTGTAGAAATCTCATATTCATTTGTAGCCAGTTTTTCAAGTTTGTTTTTAAATGAGTTGATTGAAGCAGCAGAAACCACTGTTTCGGATAAGATGTTCCAATTATGGACCACCCTGTTACTGAGGAAGTTATGTCCAATCATTGTGTTACAGGAGCACGATTTAATTTAAGTAGGTGCCCTCGGGAAGGTTTTTAGCGCTGTTTCATTGTGTATACCAGTGATGTTGTGAATATTCGCATCTGCATCCGCAAATGAGGAGCCTCCGCATCGATTTAGTTCTGTGCATCCGCATCCGCAATAATCATAATATTCATGCGGATGCAGATGCAGCGCAGGTCACGACAAGAAAGAAATTGGGTGGGGCTTGCGAGTAGCGCATGCCGTGGGCACTTGCTGATTGACCAATAGGAACGAAGATTTCGGTGACAAGATCCGACGTGTTTGTTATTGTTCATCATTTGTATCTTGTAAATCAATTTTAACGTGTTTATCGTATGAACATTGCAGTTTTGAGTGTTATTGTGAGTATACAGTGAGTATTGGATATTAAGTGAGTATTTTGTTGTTAATATTTTATTTCTGAACCAAACCCAAGTTTCTTAAAAAAAATCTTAAGATCCGCATCCGCATCTGCAGATGTCAGCCTTCAAAAAATCTGCATCCGCAACATCCCTGGTGTAGACGCTGTGTATGTTTGGGAGATCATAATGCCAAAAAAAAATTAATTCACTGTTACATTTGTTTCTAGTATTTGAAATTCAGGAGATTCATACACCGAACGCAGTGGAGGGAGGCGCAGGGTGCTTAGAGAACAAGTGGCGGCGCGGGGCGGTTGCCAATTGCAACCGCCCCGCGCCGCTTGTTTGTTTTGTGTGTTGTAAGTGTAAAAGTGTTTGTTTATGTGTTGTCTCACAGCCTCAGCTGCGGTCATCGTGCCGCCCAGTGTGCTTAGAACACAACTGTGCAAAAAGAAGCAAAGAAGCATTTTCTCATTTTTAAATCGGTTGATAAATAGATAAAAAATCAAACACCTCTTGGCCAGCAGCTTGTTTCAATTGTTTTATGACGTCACGTGTAATTGCACTGAGAGACACTATAGAATTAATAATAAATATTTCTGGACATTTCACACAGCCCTAAACTAAGCAGAGCTTGTACTAGGAACCAGACAACTGATAGAATACTTACTTTTTTAAATATATAGATGGTTTTTTTTAGTATGGGTTTATACTTTTAAGATGTACCTTCTACATTTTCCTACGTCTGTTACACGTTTTGTAATTCTAAGGTGTCGTTACAAATAAAAACTTTTACTTTCATTAATGATTATAGAGAGTTTCAAAAATCAAGATAACAGAGCTTCTACACTACCATGAATGAATGAATAAATGGAAAATTCTTTATAGAACAAAATAAAATAATAATCTGTGCATAGGCGAAATTAATGCCAAATAGCATTCTTTTCCAGTTAACCTTACCTATGGTATGAATATCAATAAATAAATTGATTAAGTACAAAACTACCGAAAATTCAACCTATAAAGTAAACAAACAACATAAAAGCTTGAAATATTAATAGTAATGTTTGGACGTGTCTCTGAATGTGACCTTGAGCGATATCTTCACGGGTCTACGAACTGAGTAAGAGATCCGAGGATGTTATTATTTGTTTTTATGTTAGGAATATGACTTTTCAATAAAAGAGTAGGCACTCATAAAGCAAAAAGCTCTTACGTAAAACAGCGTGGGTGACACATACAAGCTCTTAGTTTGATGATATGTCAAACCAATTATTAAATGGATGTGAATCAACCGGGCGCTGAAGCCCCACGCGAAATGAAACAAAAAATTGTTGTTCCAATAGCCGATCGTAGAAATCAAGTCACGGCCTCATTTAGAGCTGATTCACATGGGGTTTTTTTTCACTCTGATGAAGCGAGTTTAACGCAGGTTGGACGCGCAGCATACGAGATACATTTGCACACGTTTCATGAATTTAATCGCACGCATAGACATAATTCTACCGATAGACAAGAATATTCTTGAAAAAAGTTTATTATAATGCTGGTGAGTTAGAACTCAAGTTCAGTCAACTCAGTGCGCTGCAGCGTTAAAACATTATAATAATAAAAGTGATCTAACAAAACTATTAGAACATGCAGCGCTAAATCGCTTATAGAGTTTAGTTCATGGCGCTTACGCGTTCCGTTCAACATGGTGTAAGAACCTGTCGTCCCTATAGATTTTATACCACAGACGTGACACAGCTTTTGTACCTACAAAACTTCATTAGAATTCATACTCTATTTCAAAATGTGTAACAGCAATGTACTTATTGAAAATATGGTAATGTAGAAAAGTAAAATAAAATGTATTGTTGAAATTTAAGCTCAAGTAACACAAGCAGCACAATAGTTTGAAATCAAACTGACACCTGATGATTCACTGACATTTCTTGATGTATTTTTTGCAGTATCGAATTACGCACGTCGCCATATTTTCTGACCTTTGACAGATATTATTATTATAATAAAAAGTTAACCAGGCTTCAGACGACTAGTCTACAGTCATTTCTTGCAGTCCTCCACTAGCTGTTAACATATATGGAAACATAATATGTGTACTTTATGTAATACTTAACTATTTTTTTGTTATATTTATATTTTGTTATACATATATTCTATGTATTATTATTATTTTATCAAGTAGGTTTATGTATTTATTATTACTGTGATCGGAGTTTGTTGTTATTTGAGTTTCTTTTGTTTTTAAGTGTCATTATTATGTTTATATTGTTTTAAGTTAGCACGCCAACCTTTTTTGTTACCTCTGAGGTTGGCAGGTAGAAAATGCTATTAGCATTAAACTCACCTTTTGTACATGTAATTTGTATTTTTTGTGCAATAAAGTATTAAAATAAAAAATAAAAAGATATATAAAGTAAATATTAAAAAATTTCAAACGGGCTAGAAAACATTTACATAAACAAATTAAAAAACTCATTATTATAAATACGGGGTTTATCACGTACCGTCTTATCGGTGTACGTGGTAAATCCCGTATTTATAATAATGATTGAAATAAATCACGAAAGTTTTCTAAGTAAAATTAAAACACTTTCTAAACAGACCACGTGAAGTCCGTGTTCAGTCACATATTTTTACCTGCAACCGGTTTTGTAATGGAATATCTGCATATTTTAGTCTATGATTTTAGATGGCGTGGTATTCTATTAAACAATTTTTTTTTATTGTCGTATTACGTATTATTACCTATTTATTCACTTGAACAACCAATGATTTTACTTACTTGACTACTGAACTGTTATTTATCATACTTTTTGTATTTCATACTTTGATTCGAATTCTCGTAATAATAGTGCCGCTCCGTACGCGTCCAAACTGCGTGAATGTCGAAGCCGCACTAAAGTAAAGTGTACGGATTGCAGTACAGTTCAGTGGAACCGAGTGAGGGTTCGGATTGCGATATCTAGTGCGTAGTACATATATATCGATGATCGCACGTCTGTAACGCTTCAAAAGCACAGTTTTGTCGATATGCTATAGTCAAACATCGAAGCTCCGCTGCTCCTAGGTTTGGCTAGTCAAACCTGAGGTATGACATAAATTCATAGTCAAAGTCCAAGCCAATAGCATTTTTCTACCTTTGACTAACGAATTTTTGTCTAATCCTAGGAGACTAATTTGAACAGTCAAACGCCGAAACTCAATTTGATGAAATCGGGGTTTGACCATTTAGACCTAAATAAGTAAGTTTTAGTTTGTTAGATTAGATATAATTTAAGTGCGACCGACTAGAGTCGGTTAGGTTCAGAATGAGTGGCAGAATTGACTCAGTGCACCCCGAATTGAGTAGATTAGGTCTAGATTAGTGGGAGTATCGACACGGTGCACTCCGACTCTAGGCAGTCTTGTGCGTGACGCCCCTACAGTGTTATAAAAAAGCACGGAGCCAGAAACTCACGTGAAAGTTGAGCTGGAACAAGCCCGCAAAGCCGAGCAGAGAAAGGGGGAAGATGGCGAGCGAAACGAGCCGCTGACCTCCGTAGTGAAGTGAAGGATGAGTGACAGACGAGAGTTCTGACGAGAGCCCATCTCAGAAAACTATAGAGGCAGAATCTAAATGTGGCCACCCTGAAAACCTGAATAGATTAGGTTCAAAAAACAAACTAACTAATTTAGGTCTGACTGGTCAAACCCCAATTTCATCAAATTGAGTTTCGGCGTTTGACTGTCCAAATTAGACTCTTCTAGGATTAGACAAAAGTGCGTTAGTCAACGGTAGAAAAATGTTATTGGTTTGGACTTTGACCATGAATTTACGTCATACCTCAGGTTTGACTAGCCAGACCTAGAAGCGCCGGAGCTTCGATGTTTGACCATAACAGATACATACAGTTGGATCGTTTATAATAGTTCCAACAAACGTAATAAGTAAGCACACAAAACGCGTGATCAGTGCTTTTACATCGCGTTTGAATCGATATAAACTCAATCTACCTAGTACTAAACTAAAGATAGAATTAAAGATATGTTTATGAAACTACTGTCACATAGGTGACGCGCGTTCCTGAAACGGGTTTTATCAGTGCGTTTAAAAATCGTCGTGTGCATAGAGTTTATAGGTAGGTAATAACAGGTACCTACCTACTTACTAAGGATGCGCTTGTTTTAAGGTATCTAACAGTTAGGCATTACAAAAACATAATACTCCACGCGTATGCGTACCTATATCCATCCATACAAAAAAAACGAGTGTGCTTTAGACCACACGACTAAAGTAAAACTTCTTTAAAAAAAATATTAATTTATAAAATTGTTCAAGAACGAAATGACATTACGTAAAATAATCAAGAAATCACCGTTCGCGTAACGCTAGCAAACTCGCAAACGAACTACTGACTAGATTTATATATGATATATGATAGATTTATATCTCATGCACTGGCTATGAGAGGAAGAGAGAAAACAAATACGTATTTCAGCTAATTTCACGACGCTCATACTGTTTACTTCGCTGCATAGCAAGAATACCACGCGCATGTGCTTGGGATCTACCGACTCACTCTCTTTCTCTCTCCTACTTTCTACCTTTGTGTATCTTTCTTTCTCTCTCCCTCTTGAGTTGGAATATTGGACGCTACTCGTTGCTAACGCTCGCGCTGGCCTGTAACAGGTATACTACGCGCATGTTTTTTTTTTTTTTTCGAATAGACTAATCTCGCTGTTGGCCTCTGAGGCCGTGACAGCTTAACCGAACTTTTGGCGAGCGCAGATGGCGCTCAGCCCAGTAAGTTTTATAGGCAACTAGCGCAAGGGCACCACTTAGGTACGAACCTCGGCTTGGGCTGTTGCCGGGATGGGGATAGGAGAGAAACGCCCGGGTACATGTCTGTACCTCGTATAAGCGGCGACTGAAGGGACTCGTCGACCTCGCCGGCGAGGTCGGTGTTTCTGTGAAGTGTTTGCTCTGTCTGATATAGATGACTCACCTTCCGCATTAGCAGAGGTGATTTCGTCATCCGGGTCTCCGAGAACGTGTCTCGGACGACGGAGGATTTTGTTGGCGGGCGGATCCAACGGGTAAACCGGAATGGTGTGTACCAAAGGGTTCGGATGATTAGAGGCAAGTTCATAAAACCGCTTGGAAGCGAGCTTCATGAACCTGGCTGTTGATTCTAGTTTCAAATCGCGATGTAGGTCTTTATTGCGAAAGTACCAGGGCGAGCCTGAGGCTTTTCGCAAGAAGCGATTTTGAATAACCTGCTACGCGCATGCGTTCGAGTGCCACGCATTTACTCTCGCTCTGTCTCTATCTATTCCCCCTCCCCAGGAGCGTTGAACGTTTAACGCAACAGTGCTTTCATACCCCCTCCATGGTAGCGTTAAACGTTTAACGCAACCTTGTTAGAAGTCGCATTAGAAGTTTCACTTCAAAAGAAATTCGATTTAGATAATTATTTATATATATTTTATTCACTACAAACTACAGCGTTACAGCATTTAAATCTCATGTTACGTTCAGTTCCTATTAAGATCCGTACAAACGTCAAGGTCCACAGCGTAGGAGACAGGATATTGGAAATTGTTAGCAAACTCCACACCACCTACCTACGTAAGTAGATACGTGTATTAATACCAAATTGTGTTCGCAAACTTACTCTTGTCGAGAATTCGATTCGGATTGACGCGAATCTAATCTGCCAAGTTAAAAGTTCTTGCGAAATTGTATTGCGGAAAAAACAAACTTTTGGAGCATTAAATTGACAAAATTCCTAGAGGCGAACCAATTTATTTTTGTCTCGTATTATTATGGGAAGATTCTGTTGTTTTTGATTGAATATAAGGTCTCTCTCGTTTATTCTAGAGTAGCTGTTGCCCGCGATTTCGTACACGTTACACTACTAAATTTGTTGGTAACCTAAAAGCTAAACTCGCTGTTGCAACTTAACTTGACACCCCATTTTTATCCCACGGAAACTGATTTATGGGATAAAAGGTAGCCTATGTGGTAATCCAGGTTCATCATCATCATAATCATCAACCTATAGCAGTCCACTGCTGCACGTAGGTCTCTCCCAGGGTGCGCCATTGAGCCCGATCCTCAGCTCTTCTCATCCAATCCTTGCCAGCCACAGCGCGCAAATCGTCACTCCTAGTCGGAGGGCATCCAAGACTTCGCTTGCCTAGACGTGGTTTCCACTCCAGAACACGTTTACCACAACGGTTATCGGTTCTGCGGCAGATATGACTGGCCCACTGCCACTTCAGCTTGCTGACCCTCCGAGCTATATCGATCACCTTGGTTCTATGTCGGATAACCTCGATTCGGATTCTATCCGTCAGAGAAATTTCGAGCATAGCCCTTTCCATAGCTTGCTGAGCAACTTGTAGCGAGCTAAGTTAGAATCCAGGTTATCTACGATATATATCTACGTATATACCAAATTCCATCGAAATCCGTTCAGCCGTTACAACGTGATTAAGTAACAAACAAATAAATAAACAAACATCCAAACTTTCACAGTTATAACATTAGTGTGATAGCACGCCTGCCTTATCATGCCTACTATAAATAAATATAAAATACTAGCAAACCCGGCGAACTCCGTTTCGCCACCAGATGGCTTCGTTTTATGTAACATTTCGTTTGGTGATTATAAGAAGAAAATTTTTTTTTTGTTGCATATTTGAAAAGGAAAAATTTTATTTCATTTCACAACAGTAATGAATTCATTTCGATTACAAAAATGAAGTGTTATTTAGTTAAACTTCTCCAAGTAAATGAAAGTGAATCCAAAGTAAATACTGAATCGAAGCGTTATACGTGTCCGCAAATTATCCGTTTTATTGAAGTGCTCTTTGGTAAACCACATTTTTTGTTTTTTGGTCTGACGTTAACACAAACAAAGCGGATGGTTTCCCAACTCGTGAACACGCAACGTATAACTGGCCATGTGAAAAACAATGATTTTCTAAATGTATCCCGCAAACACTAAGCGATTGGCTGCGACTTGTTAATTGTCATTGCGAACGCAAGGCGAACTGGAAATTGCAATCGTTTGAAGTCAAACGGAAGATCAGTCGGAATCATTGGTATTCGAGGAATACATACATTTTCACCTGCGTACTTTCCGTTAATAACGGTTGCCTCAATCAAATTCGGCATAAGTCTTTTAACCGAAAGTCGAGTACCGTTGCAAAGTCGCGGTGGATTCAAATTACGCAATATCATAATAACTGTACCAACTTTGAGTTGCAAGTTATGTGGTGGAAATCCTGGTAACTCCAGGGAGTTCAAAAACTCCGTTGGATAATTTACTACATCATCGGGATTTGTTATGGAATCAACGGATTTGTATGTCACCAAATCGCCAGCAATTTTTGATTGAATGGTGAAATTCAGTGCGTGTACATCATTATTCTTTGCGGCAAGAATTGCTCGTTGACTTAACCAAGCATAATTCTGATAATTCTCACTAATGTTTGGGAAAACATTTTCAATAAGAGCTAATTGAGAGTCTACAAATCGGCAAAAGTCGTCGTTGGTAAGAGTAATTAATCCAGATGTCGCATCAACTGGGACTTTTCCATTTCCAACAGCTAACAATTGTTTGGAAAATTGTGCAGCACTTTGATCATTTTGAAGTTGAACTCTCATAGACTAATATGAGGTTAGCGATAATGTTTTTACGTTATTCCATAAAGGTGATGCCTTCAGGCAAGCATTCAATTCATCTGCAGGCGTTCCACGGGGAATTACTGGCAACGTCTGCCTGAAATCGCCTGCCAACAATATCATCAAGCCGCCAAAGATGTTGTTATTTCGCCGAAGATCCTTCTGTGTGAAGTTAAGTGCTTCAAGTGATTTCTTATGTGCCATTGTGCACTCATCCCAAACAATGAGCTTGCATTGCATCAACAATTTTCCCATTGCACTGGATCGGGAAATATTGCATGTTGGAGTATCAATTGTCTTTACATTGAGTGTCAACTTAAGCGCAGAATGTGCAGTACGACCGCCATCTAGAAGAGTCGCCGCAATTCCAGATGACGCTAACGCCAAAGCTATGTCACATCTTGATGGAATAGTGGCCAAAATCAATGAAATGACAAATGTTTTCCCTGTTCCTCCAGGTGTACGTCTAGGTACGTCCAGAAAGAATAGACCACCAGTATTATTGTCCACCGCTTGCATTAATGTTTCGTATACTTGTTTTTGCTGTTCGTTCAGCAACGGCACATTATTTCGAACGAATTCCTGCAATGTATCAACATTGTATTGCAGCTCTCGATTTAATTCTGGGTTGAATGCATCGTGCATCGATCGATTTGGTGCAATCATTCCTACTTCAATCAGTAGCTTGTTTGCAATAGTCAAGCATTGATCCTCAATCAGAATCAATCCTTCATTGTAGATTTCATCGGTTATTTGGATGTCAGGATTATTCGTTTAAATGCGCAAGTGATGCAAGATATCTTCACATATGTCGTCTTTGTATTTGTTCCATAACTGAATTGGTTGTGAAGGAAAACATGTGGTGATGATAATTGCGAACAGCGTTCGTATTTGGTACGCATTTGATGAAACAACTGAATCCGCAAGTGTTAAATCCCAATGAGAATCGTTCTCCAGCAAACCCAATAGTTGACATGCTTCTCGATATGTTTGGCATTGGTGACCATTCACAGTTTTCAAATGCGCAAATGATTTTGGTCCACGTACATTTACCAACAGCTGTCGCAAATAAAAACATTCATCATTTCTAGGATGAACAGTATACATGCGACCTAGTGCATCAGTGGAAAACACCTGTGGCCAATCTGGAACTGGGGTTCCTTGTTTGCGACGTTGGGATTTCTTTGTTGATTGATTCCAAGTGTAATACTTGGGCATTTCAACGTACATCAGCGTCGCTGCGAATGGATCTGCTTCACACATTGCAAAGAAGCTAGTCAATGTTGTCGATGGTGGTCTCTCAGCTCGTTGTGCCGCATTAGCCTCAGTGAAGTAAACTCTTTGGCCATTTTCCAAATGCACTGCTAAATGTACAACTGTGGGATATCTTTCATGAATTTGAAATGACAATAATCGCCACAATGCTTCATTAGTACCTACTGACGTATCTGCCCATTTGCAAGTTGCTGATTTCGTCATTCGCATTTTCCGACGCAATACCAAACACAGCCATGTCGCTGCCTTTTGTTACGTACAAATATTTGATTAATTTGGCCGAATGACAACTCTCAACGTTTGCATGTGTTTCGAAAATTCGTGATAGCAGCGGGCAATATGGTACAATGAATTCATTTCCGATCTCAATCTCTTGATTTTGAACTTTAACTTTGATAGTTCGACCATTATCTTCTTTTGAACGCCGACGATAAACTGGATATCCATCGTTCTCTGTGACTGTTTCAGCAACTATACGCTTTTATATTGCTTCTTCTCTGAACGACAATGTCTCGCGATTTAGTTGGACCGCCAACAATAATTGCAGCAACATCATTAACGGTGGGTGCATTGAATCTTCGCACATGTTCACCTGTTGGGGTACAATCCGCTCTTATGACAAATTTGTGCGTATCCGATGGCATTCGTTACAATGCTGTTTTGAACATATTAACCACAGCATTATTAGCGTGAAAAAATGCTTGCAACTGTGCAATAATTCGTCTCTTTAACTGTTGTGTTCCCTGTATATTGCACCGCACATTCAGCTGATCCACCATCGACGAAATGAAATATATTTGAAGAAATTGATGCGGTTCATCTGGTGTTGGCACCATTGAACCATGCAAATGATATATTTGTCCTTGTATCTGTAATTGCAAACAATCATTTGTTGAAGAATACGGTGTAACTTCTGATCGTGTGATGGTGTAGTGTGTGGTGTATAAGTAGTTGTTATGTGTTGCAATTCATTGTGTTGGTGTGAGTGATTGGTTTTGTGTGTTGTATCTTTTACCTTGCAAGTCGGCATGAAGCTGCCTTCTCGAATGATATTAGCTCCAAAGGAAGTCATGCGAAAGCAGTTATTGTATTCAAGGATGTGTTGAAGAAAATGGCTGGAATCGGGATCACTTCCATCGAACAATGGTTTCAGTGACTGTGGTGGTGTAAGTAATGGATCCAGTTTGACTTTTCCACTTGCGCAGCACAATCCAGCCGTTTCTCTTTTAAACTTTAATGCATTGCAATACCGGCATATAGTCGTCATTGGTCCAATATCTAAATTTTCATCATCACTGTAGTTCGCAGTGGGATCATATTGGAATGCCAAGCGATTGTATGATGCCAATTTGTCCATTGCATTTATACAGTTCAACTTACCACCTTAAAGACAAATGCCTGCTGTTGAAATTCAATAAAAATTTACACAATACACGTGATTGATTTGATGGTTTCCAAAATAACTTATTTTTTTTTACTTTTTTTTCACAATTTCACAGTGAACACAATACCGGTTTGTCACATGAAATTAACTGAGCAGAGAACAATGAGTAGCTGTCAAACAATGTATCACGCACCGGCGCCATCTACTTAAAATATTGGTTTGTAGTACATGCTATGTATCAGAGATGGCGCTGTATGTGAAAAAAGATTTTCCCGCTTTTCTGTTGAAATTTTCCTGATTTTTCTTTGCTATAAACCTCACGGAGCCCGAGACCTTTCCAACGAATGCAAAACCGTGGAAATCGGTTCGTGCGTTCTGGAGTTATAGCGTCAGGAAGGAAAACCCGACTTATTTTTATATAGTAGAAGATAAATATTGCTGGACATTTCACACAGTGCTATCTAGTCCCAAACTAAGCAGAGCTTGTACTATTGGAACCAGATAACTGATATAATACTTATATACTTTTTATTGTAAATAAATAAACAAATATTGCTGGACATTTCACACAGCGCTATATAGCCCCAAACTGAGCAGAGCTTGTACTATGGGAACCAGATAACCGATAGAATACTTACATACTTTTTTTTTAAATACATACTTATAATATATAGAAAACCCACCAGACCCGGAACAGATATCTGTAGATCATGCAAACATTTGTTCCGCGGCGGGAATCGAACCCACTACCTCCTGCGTCTCAGCCGGCTATTAATCAAGCCAGCGTATAATATATAGAGAATAGAGATAATAGAGAGAATAAAGATACTAAATGAGTGGAAAAATAGGTCCTGCTAAGTGAGAGGAGGAGTCGGCTGATAGTTGGAGGTAAATAAATATCATCTAACGCAGTAAACCATACCAATAATATAAATTCGAAAGTAGCTCTTGCTCTCTTATCTGGTTGTAACGTTACGACATATGTAGGTGTCAATCATATCTCAACCCTTTTGTGCTGTAGGTTAAAAACTTAGAGCATTAAACCAACCGGAGGCGCCATTGACAGGCGTTCCCCTCTGCCAAAGGTACAAGACCGCCGGTCATACCGGTTATATAAAACTAGTTGCCGCGCGCCCCGCGCTATTCAGCGGATCACAATGAGTGCGGAACGACGTCAGCTGAAAATGCCGAATTGTAACGTGTTTTCGTGTAATAAAAGATCAAAAACATCTAGTGTACAAAAGGATAACATTACTTTTCATCTGTAAGTATTATAACGTTTAAATATTATCAAATAGTACATTAAATTTGCAAAAAACTAAAAAATATTGTCAATCTAAAAGTGTTGCCACTTAATGGTAGTAGGTCTACTTTAGGCCAATTTTTAAAGTTGTCTGTATAAATATTTAATTAAAAGTTCTTTTTCACATTCGTTAATATTAACATAATTTATTCAATAAAGAAATGGTACTAACCATAAATAACGTGAAATATTATAATTGTAGATGCTGATTGAATTAACGATGAATTAGAATACAATAGAAAAACGTTTATTTTGCTTCACGAATGTACATTACAGCTTAGATAAATGAGTTTATATTAAAGAGCAAATTTGTGAGCAAAAACGGTCCTTACTCAGCATTGTGCTATAGTAGCATATTTATACTACTATAGCGCTGGTCTTCCGTGGTGCCATTTTTGTGTGTGTTAGCAAATTCATTTGTTCTTTCATTTTCAACATATATTTTTATTTAATGCTATAAATATAGTACGTTTAAGTTTGTACTTTATTAATTATTAGCATTTTATGATCTGCACTTGTTCCGTAAACAGGCCACTTTTAATTTGCTACTCTGGCAACACAGTACTAGGAAAGCTAGTGATGGGACAGCACAAAAACAATTTTGTCGATGTAAACATTATAAAGTACGTTATTTTTATCATTTATTTTTCAGACATAAAGAAACAGCAACGTCCCTCGCTCTCGATACCTCGGAAGAAAGTGATATAATTTCAGAAATAGAGATCGAAACATACTTATCCCCTTTTGGAGAAAAGGTTGTGGAATACATAGCGGGATACGTAGTATTTTCCACTATTAAAAGAATTAAATGCTGTATATGCGTAAAGGGCTTATGTGGAGAGCCTAATCAAAAAAGTATTACGTACCAAAAAGTAGAGGTAGTCTAATGTACCCATCGAAGGAAGTTATTGATTTATGTCGTCTTAGCGAAGTGGAAATCCGGAAGCACTTGTCTCATGACAAAAAAGTTAGCCACTCTTGTACGCCCCAATGGGTTACAAATAAAGTGTTACAACATTATGTTGGTAGACAACTGTTTTTGTTATGCATAATATTGAACTTGCAAAAACAGCCATACAAAAGTATACACAAAAATCATATATTTAGTTACTTGTCTGAAAAGACAGACCCTAAGAAATGTATTAGGTACATATACACAAAACTTATTCATTTTAAGAATCAATAGTGTTTCTAAAAATAATTAATAAACATTTTGCTAATGCGCGCGATAAAACTGCAATAACTGTAACGCTTACATAATTTTTACAAATAAACTATTTTATAAAAGTTGTTTTTTTATTCTCTGTTTCACCACAAAATATCGATAAGTTTATTATTTATTATCGATGTGTTCCTCGCACTATCAACGTTTACTTCGAGCTGACGTCATCTCTTTCACGGACAGGTTGTCTGTGTGTGTGTTTATACTTGTGTGAGTATAGTTTATGCTGGTGTTTGATAATTTTGTAGTTTGTGTGTGTAGTGACGTATCGAAAAAATGCATTTGTGTTAACAGTATTTGTGTGCGTTGCCTCGTCCCCCGCGCCGAAAACGGCAGACTTTTTTGTATAGAAATTAGCGCGCGTGGCGTCTCCGGTTGGTTTACTGCTCTAAGGTTAAAAACCATCGTCATTCATAGTAACCATTTATTTGTATAGCCAATTTAGAGCAATCTCCAAAACAAACACCATCGGATAAAAAGTTTATCGCTTTGATTGTTTCCAGAGAATCCTGCTAACTACAATACAACATGACCTTCGAATCCAACAAGTTTCAAACAACAAGAGGGTTATGTACTTCCAGATATTGGTTGTGAAATAGCACGCAAACTCCGCACACGAGCCACGTGCCAAAGCCACAAAACACCGCCACCTAATTCTGGAAGCGGCTACTTAGTAGTGAAAGTGTGCGACACGGCGACACGACGACGCGAAGCGAGAAGCGGCGTTTCGTGTCGTGTAGCGACCATCGACGTCCACCGATCGCGGCGAGTTCATTTAAAATTTACAAAAAATGCAGTACGTAGGTCGGTAACGGCGTTATGTGCCTGTGGCGTGTGGCTCGTGTGCGGCGAGGCTAAGTTAATGAAATGAAATGAAATTAAAATATTTATTAAAAATTAAAAACACATTAGCTTCTGTTAAATTTAGTTAACATAGATAACTACCATCAGTTTCTCGTCATGCATAAACAGTTTAGTAATCTCCAATTTCCTCTTTCCTTACCCCTTCCTCGAGATTTTCCCACATACACCTTGACCACGTAGGACCGTTACCTTTATCTTATGATTACAGGTACTGCCTTACCGTCATCGACCGTTATACACGATGGCCTGAGGTAGTTCCGCTCAAAGACATCACCGCGGAAACCTGCGCCGCTGCTCTAATATCCACCTGGATCTCCAGATTTGGGTGCCCCACTCGTGTGACCACAGACCGTGGTCGCCAGTTTGAGAGCCATCTCTTCAAGTCTCTCACCGCGCTGCTTGGTGCGCGCCACTTCCGCACCACTGCTTACCACCCGGCAGCTAATGGCATCGTCGAACGGATGCATCGGCAACTCAAGGCAGCGATTATGTGCCATGCTACTCCAAAATGGACTGAAACCCTACCTCTGGTCCTCCTTGGTATGCGCAGTACCTGGAAGCCACTGTGTCGATCGCGCGCTCGCGTATTTTGCTTTGTATTCGCTTCCTAAGATTATCGTGTTTTTTACGTCTATTTCTTTATTTCTTTTAATTAAATTCATTTGGACGATTTCATTTCCATGGACGCCTGAAGACGGAGGGCGACGTCGGGGTCGGCCGAGAAAGCGTTGGCGGGACGATTTGGTCACCTTCCAAAGAAGATGGTGGGAGATAGCGACGGATAGGGATACTTGGAGGGACTTGGGGGAGACCTTTGCCCAGCAGTGGGACGAGATAGGTTAGAGAAAAAAAAATCATTTGTGCTATTCACCTAATAATATTTTTCATTTTTCGTTTAAACTATCATTCTTCACACCTTCATCACTTCACGCTTTCATTACTTCGCGTCCACATCAACCTTCTGATATGTCAGTACATCTCTCTACCCTTCTCATAGCCATGGATTTGGCTATGGCTATGGCTATGGCTCTGGGCAATGGCAATCGCAATGGCAATGGAAATGGCAATTGCATTGGCAATGGCTATGGCCGTGGCTATAGCTATGGCCATGGATTTGGCTATGGCCGTGGCTATGGCTATGGCCATGGCCATGGCATTGGCAATAGCAATGGCAATGGCAATAGCACGGGCAATAGCTATAGCTATGGCAAAGGCAATGGCAATAGCAATCGCAATCGCAATGGCAGTGGCCATGGCAATGGCAACGGCACTCGCAATGGCAATGGCAATAGCAATGGCCATGGCATTGGCAATGGCAATGGCAATGGCTATGGCGTTGGTAATGGCAATGGCAATAGCCATGGCAATTGCAATGGATATGGCTATGGCCATGGCTATGGCAATGGCGATGGCAATGGCAATCGCAATCGCAATCCCAATCGTAATGGCAATGGCCATGGAAATGGCATTGGCTATGGCTATAGTTATGGCTATGGCTATGGCCTTGGATTTGGCCATGGCTATGGCTATGGCTATTTCCCGACGGACAAATGGATTCGTTTTGTTTGTATATGGATCGGTACATGTAGCTTTCATATTTTTTTACTGGGGCAAGAGCATGCGGCCATGGAAGGCTGAAGTGGCAGTGGTTGTAGCACATAGCTCGAAGAACTGACGACCGTTGGAGCAGAAATTTTCTCGGACCCCCATTAGATGCAAAGACGACTTGATAAAAGTGGCTGGAAGCCGTTGGGTGCAGGCCGCACAAAATCAGTCACTTAAGAAATATGTGGGGGAGGCCTATGTTCAGCAGTGGACGTCCTATGGCTGATATATCAGCATCATATATGATGATGGTGCCATCAGGCATCGTCAAAAGATGAGGCATCTTTTTGTAAAGTATGAAAAAAAAATCAACTTACTCATTATTTCCTGGCTTCGGTAGATATAAATTCATGCACAACCAAAAAAAATGCAGTACCTACCAAAGGAAAAAACTAAGTACAAAATCACAGCAGATGGACTTGTCGGAGAGCCAACATCTTTACCAGACAACCTTTATTTAACTATATTACATGGCAAAATGATCTGTGTGATAAATGAAACACTTTAAACGTTAAAATTCGATTTCATTAAATTTTGTAAACTCAGTAAACAATTTGAAAAGTTCAGTCGGAATGTTGATGAATGAATAGTTTCGTTTACTAATGTTATTTCTTTAAAAGGCAGCGGGATCGACCAGCCCTGGATCTAGATATTTTCTTAGCCGGGGCAGAAACTTGATGTGGCGCCCGCTCTCCTCCAGCGTTTGAGTGGGAGGGGGTGTTAACGTTTGGAGCGTTCCAAATCAAATTGAACAGCCAGGTGAACTATGTAGGTGGACCTCGGGCAGAGAGTGGAATAATCTATAGTACGACGTGCGCTGGATGTCATGTGTTTTTGAAACAAGTTTTTTTGTTAACATATTTTTATTAATTAATTTGAAGGCCCCTGAAATTGCCGCCCGGGGCTGGTGCCCTGATTTGCCCCGCTCCCCCCCCCCCTTCCCCCCACCCCTAGATCCGGGTCTGGGATTGACAGCACTTTGGCTCAGTTCCAACAACGCGATCCGTGCTATCCGGTAGTTTCCAATAGCTAACAAATGTACCAATCTCGTGCTAGAGCTGAGATACAAAAATCTTGGTACTTATCTCATTTTTCTACGTTATGCAAGTGTATATTACTTTTTTCGAATAAAATACAAAAACCTATAACGACTGACGTAGGCTGGCTTGCACAACAATCGCTAAACGTATTAAGCGATTTAACATGTTTAAATTTTAAATATTTTTATGATTTCAAAACTCCTTAAATCATGTTTAGCCACTAAATACGTTTAGGCATCGTTATAAAATAAAATAAAAGCATTTATTGAGGAACAACAAATATACAGTCATGTGTACAGTTTGAAACGATGATGCCTGTATTAGTATGAAAACTGTTTTACAGACACCAACGCCCTCCCATACATCAATGTGTTCCAATCAGGTAAATGGTACATTATCAAAAATTAAACTGAAAATTACAGTTATTTTCCAACAGACCAGAAGGCTCTGCGTGGGTGGATGTATTTGTGAGTGTGTGTATGTGTGTGTGTGTATCTGTGTGAGGGTGTGTGTGTATGTATGTGAGTAATTGAGTGTGTGTTTTTGTGTGTAGGCACTATTTGGGAATCTTTAGGAGGCCACTCCAGGAAAGATTTAAGCCACTCTAGACATTTAATCTCGTTGCGCAAGTCACCCTCAAACTCGCTGTATCCTTGGAATATTTAAATACTTTGTTTTGTTTTTTGTATGTACGTACAGTCAGTTTTATACAGTCAGTATTATTTGATCATTAGCAGTAAATAATGTTGGACATTTCACACAGCGATAACTAGCCCCAAACCAAGCCCAGCTTTTACTATGGGAACCAGATAAACTCATACTAATATTATAAATTCGAAAGTAACTCCGTCCTTTTGTCTGTCTGTTTATTACGTTTTCACGACTAAACGTCCGGACCGATTTTGATGAAATTTGGTATACAGATAGATTATGACGGGGCTTGCGTAGACTACCTTTTAACCGACTGCGAAGAAAGGGTAATGTTTTCACTGGAAAACATCGCGTGCGAAATCGCTGGATGCAGCTAGCTAGCTATATTACATAGGATTGATACATTCCGACGATGATTAACCGATCACCATAAAAGCTGACACATCTAAGAGTTTGTTTTTTTATTACTGACAAATCATGCGCGCGAAGCTTCAAGCGAAAGCTTGTATTCAAATAACTTGTGTTGTTTTGATTATAAGCTCAGATTCAAAGACAGCATTGATAAACGCTGGGCAGTGCATGGTAGAGCAAGTCTCTAAGTTGTAAATATGACCTACGAGGTAATACTTTGTTATAGGCTATGGTAACCACGTAACATCAGGTGGGTCATTGGCTTGTTCCATCTCCATGTAAAGAAATACTCCTAAAGGAGGATGAGCAAACAGCTGTAATCTACATGGACGATATACAGCAAATACAGATAGGCCTATATAAATTAATATTTGTATCTTACTTCTGTATTAACCCATTGCTGAGAACCGCCAACGTAAAGTACCTATCCACTTTCAAAGAATTTCAAAATGCTGTCGAATTTTTAAAACCGGATTTGCTATTTTTGGCCGGTTAGAAGTACATCTCCAGTAGGCCCTGGCACCCTTTCGTTCGCTCGAGGATTTAACACGCTAAGTGCACTGGATAAGTTCCAATTTATATTACAGTACCATGGGAATTCCAACTTGGGACTTACTCATGGATTGAGGTCATTTTGCCTAAGCCGAGTTTTAAAAGACTTCGTGATTCTGCAGCTTGCCAACTTGACTGGAGCTACTTTTAAACTATGCACATGGTTTTGATTAATTAAAGATAAGGATAAACTCGATCAAAGTTTTTTAGCTTCGAGAGTCTTAGCTGTGCAAACGTAGATACTTTTTGTAGCTGACACAGGACACGATCTCAGGAAACTGTGGTTTCTGTGGCCAGTGACGGCAATCGGTCACAGACGCCGGTTACTGGTTCAAGACACTGGTCAGGTTCGGTGCTTGTTTTCAGTCAGTTTCACAATGGATGTCGATGTAGAAACATTTACTTTGTTTGTTGTGTTGATTGCACGTTGACGCAGACGTCGCGAAAATTTATCACAATTGTTTGGAAATGTATTATTGTTGCTTTTATCTTCAATTGACAACATTTAGTTTCTAGTCGCTTACACCAAACATTTTTTGATTAGCAATTTTGCCAAGTGTGTGCCAAGTGAAAGGAACTGGACACAAATAGTGTCTACATCTACGCGGCGCCTTACTGAAACATGTAAAATACTCGCACGTCAGTTTAAAGTCACGAGTTGTTATAAATTCAAATTACTCTAACAAACTATATTTCACAAATTTATTAGTGAGTTAAAATTCTTCTTTATTGATTAATACGTAAAAAATATGGGTATCAAAAGCCCTTTCAGTAGCAACTAATACCACAATCGGGCCAATGACACACTCATTTTATTATATTCCTTTGCAAAATTAGTATTTGATCTACTTAATTGTGTGGAAGTTTAACAATCATGGTGTAAGTATTATTTTGTGGTCACGAGCCTCTTATAATGGTTTTAAATGTACTCTTAAATAGTGTATCTATCTATCTATAGCCTTTCCTGCTTAGAAGTATATTTGTGAAAGAAGAAATAAATCCATAACAGATAATAATTATAATACTAAACTCGAATGTAACTCAATTTCTCTGTTTATCTATCTATTTGTTACGTTTTCACAATTAAACGGCTAGACCGATTTCGATAAAATTTTATACAAAAATAGATTATGGCCTGGATTAAGCCGTAAGCTACTTCTTATTGATAAACCATACATGCGAAAGCGCGGGTGGAAGGATATGTTTTTATGAATTTTCTTTTAGTCCCACAGTTAAAACTAAAGTTAAAGCTAAAGTTAAGCTAAGTTAAAGTTAAGTTAAAGCTTGTTCAAAATCAACCAGGCAATAGAGATGATCTATTAACCCTTATAACATAATGCAAAACTCAGAAAAGGGAATATTCCTTCGTTTTCTTAGAAAATACCAAGACATGCACTTATAATGCAATGAGGTCCCTTGCGAATAATACCTGCCATATATACGACCACTTTCCATCCATAATGGAAGCTCCCACTTTAATATTCCGTAAGCTTTTAGTAATTCTGTTATTTGAATAAAGTTACCATGGGCCGATACTGATGTAAAAAAGGGAATAGAGATTATAATAATAATAATAGTCCACCTAGCCGTTTTCGGCTACGGTGACTGGGCATATTCTTTAAATAGAGCGTGGGTATTTTTCCCTTATATGGCTTATGTATCAAATTTTTGTGCTAAATGATTAAGTGCGTTATAGCGCACGTCAGAATGCCATTATTAGGCTGTTAGATATATTGGCAGGCGGTCTATTCTTGAGTTGGCCATGTTTGGTATCTAGTTCACGCCGTTGTTCATCTTCAAAAGCATATACCTTAACTTGGACGAGTCGCTTCCATTCAGACCGCATTTCAGCGGCAGACTCCCATGAGGAAGGTTCAATACAGCATCTTTTTATGTGTCTCTTCTGAACATCTTTAAAATGTCCACCAATTTAGAGAGTGTTAATATATAGAATAGAGATGATAAATAAATAAATATTGCTGGACATTTCACACAGAGCTATTTAGCTCCAAACTAAGCAGAGCTTGTACTATGGGAACCAGGTAACTGATAGAATACTTATATATATATATATATTGTAAATACATAGTTATAATATATAGAAAAACATCCAGACCCGGAACAAATATCTGTGAATCAAGCAAACATTTGTTCCGTGGTGGGAATCGAACCCGCTACCTCCTTCGTCTCAGTCGACTATTCACCCACTGCACCACGGAGGTCGTCGTATCATATATAGAGAATAGAGATAGTAAATGAGTGGAAAAATAGGTCTTGCTATGTAAGAGGAGGAATCGTAATAGTTTGGGAAAAACCATTTCTGAAGGTATTCTTTCCTACGATCGAGTACGGGTTGATATGATGTCACAAAAGCGCCACAAAAGACACCAATGTGATACGTGTCCCTTACCAGAGATACAATTTACTTGCCGGAAATGTGATCGTGGCTGTCGCTCCCTATATTCCTTACAAGCCAAGCCACGAACGTAAGTGCCTACTGAACCCCACTGACATCGCTTAATCACCTTTCAAAGATGTTACAGGTTAATGATGATAATTATGATTAATATAGGTATAACGATAGGATTCACCACGTACCGTTTTATAGGCGTTTCGACCGACAATTTTTCGGTTCAATTCGTGAACCTTCATCAGGGTGAGTGCGATCCGCTACGAACTACGTCTCGCCTCGCACTATGCGCGAGTAGATGGGCGCGGTGGTGGGGGTTGTATCAACGGTCGCCCATCGTATTGACAGGCTACATCATTGCAACAAACACACACACTAACTATGTCTCTACCAGGTTCACTCACTCCTCTGTTGCTTACATTACATCATGAAGACATGCCTTCCAGGCAGACGGTAGAACCCATCCTCTATGTTTGTTAAAGTTCGGCACACGACTTATTTCTATCGCCTCTCGTATCTTGCCAGGAACAAAGACCATCTCTCTCGCTAAGACCCGGGCCTTATTATAACGTATGTAGTGTGTTGAATCAGAATCTTGGGCATGTTCTGCCACTGGAGAACTGTTCCAGTCGACATTCTTCATCTAAAAAAAATCATCTAAAAATTTAAAGTAATAATGATAATGATGAATTATATATATCTCATTAAAATATACAAAAGAAACAGTTGAACCATCTAAAGACTGGTGCAAACGATCTATTGATATCTTAACTGCTCCAGATCACTACCAGGCGGAAGTCCCCAAGGCCCTGGCTGCGTTGACATGTTCTTGGAATTTTACCGACAACTTCAACAATATTTGTATATTTTTGCATACATTGGCCAAATAACTAGACTTTCGATAAAAATAACTAAAGTTTGATCCTCAAATTTTCCGAAAATCTGGTACAATTTAAATGTAAATTGACGTCGTTCCCATGTTTCAACTTAATTACTGTTTGGCTTTAATGCTGGAACTACACGGTTCTCCATCAATTTGAGTGGCTTGTTCAACGGTTCGTCCAACTTTTGTAGCTTGCTCAAGTTGGGCTAAGCTGTTGACGCGTGAATGACAGTTTTCCTTGTTATGACACTCGTTCTATCTTATTGTGGCATAGCACTTGCAACTGCCATTCTGTGGACAATGGGATAGGTTTTTACGTCATAAGGTATCCGCGGCCATTTTAACTAATTACGTAAATATCACGTTGCTGTAGCTTAGTGTAGCAGTTGGGAATATATAAAAAGTATGAAATAGATTAATAAGGTTGGCTTTTTGTGACGATATTGTATTTCGTATATGGTTATCAGTTATATTGTAATTCAAAAATCAGTACAACAAGTACCGAACTTGTCAATAGACAAATTGGTAATTGTTTAAATTCGACGAAATAAATTAAATTTCTCAAATTTACCGACTTTTCCGACTTTGTCGAATTTAAACGCCATTTTGTCAATCGATAATTTTCAATCGTACTTGCACTGCAGTTTCTGCAAACATTTCAGGGAATTGGAAAGATGGACGTACAGAGGTAGCAAAAGCTTTAATTAACTGAGCGAAATATATGCCCCAATGGGCTCAATTAAACTACTCCGTTGTTAATTAGCAACTCTATAATCAGCGGAAATTTATTTTGCTCACGGTAAATGTTAATGTTAAAAGCAAGTTTTTCACAGGAACCAGGGCTTAAAGCAACCAAGCTACATTTAATTTTCATTGAAATCGAAACGCTTGTTTACCGTACGTGATATGATTTATTTAGTATGCAACTGCGCCAAATCGGGATTTCCTAACAAACCATAAATGTCCCGTTTTAGTGAAAATTACGTTGACGACTAAGATTTTTGTAAAAGTTGTGTTACATAGACTCATATAGCCACCACCTCAGCGGTGGTGCGCAAAGCGGTCACTCACATAGATAGTGACCGTGCGGTACGTTGCTTGTGTGGATCTCACTATGCTAGCACACGAGTTATAAGGTGGCTTTCCATGAGAAATTGTGCGAGGAAGCTCAGCGGTGAGTGAAGAAAACTCACCATTGGAGAGCTGCGCTGAGCTGGGCTGAACTACTACGAGCACTATAATTATTGCCACAAGTTACTTGCTACGGCGTAGCGTTCGCAACTGTCTCGTAGCAATCGTAGCATTTCGTAGACTTCCTAATTTTACCAACCTATCACCAAAGAATACTTTTTATTACTATGTACTAAAGAAAGGATTTCCAGACAAAGCCTATTGATGGATAATATCTGTAGTGTAAAGTCCTACTCTGTTATTTCATGGAGTTAGAATGGCTGGGATCGGGTTAGAAGGGGGGTAATGCAAAACACCCCAATACTAAAAATCAGTGCAGATCTTAATCCCATTACCTTATATTTAGAATAAGAGTACTTTTCTGTGGTTTTGTGTTTCTTAAATGAAAAATATCGAGTTTTTTTTTTATTGATGATAGCCAAGCGCTTGACCACTACCTCACCTGATCGAAGTGATGGTGTGATCGAAGATGGAGCACGCTTGCCTAGAAAGAAACTATTCTCTCTGGACTTGAATTCTCCGAGATAATAGTGGATCGGAAAAACATACGCCGAAAATGAATTTCGAAAAGTTGTAAAACAAACACTGTTCTCGTTAGTGAGAACAATGACCCCTTAGGGTTTACATATTGTCATGCCCATTATGCTTATTATTATATTATATATTCCCCATTATGCCAATTATGCATTATGCATATATGCTATGTATATCGAGCCGAAGCAGAGATCCTTTGCATCTAAACACAAGTTTTTTAAATTTAGAGTAAGGTATCAAAGTATTGGATGTAGATAACAAGGTAAAGATACAACACTCTAGGTATCCTAGAAATATAACTATTTATATAAAAGAGCACTATGTAAACGTTTTTTGAAATAAATATATATTCATTCAGTCATTCATTCATGTCTGCTGTATGTATGTATGTTGTTACAGCAGTCAGCACAACACTCACACACAACACTGTGATTCTGGATGGGTATCAGCTGTTGTAAATATATTTACTTATAAGTATGTACTTATAGATATTTAATTCTTACACGCACAGTAAAACATGTACAAAAGAAGTACTTAATGCTAAACAGCATTTTCTACCAGTTATTCGTGACGGATTGAAAAAACATAGGTTTGCGTGCTTATACAAAAAAAGATTTTAAAAGAAACAAGAAAATAAATGACTTATTTAACTTCTCATCATATCAATATCTCATTATATCATAACAATACATTTTATTTCGGCTTAGCCCACCACGCCACGTAGATCGTTACTTATTTTAGCTTTATCGTTACAAATTGGGTATCACATAATCTTGTTTTCCCGGAATCACGAAGTCACGAGTGAATAGGTTTCTTCTAGGCAAGCGTGTACCATCGTAGACTGCATCATCGCTTACCATCAGGCGAGATAGTGGTCAAACGCTAGCCTATAATTTATAAAAAAAAAAAAAAAATCCCGTAGAAATGAGCACGTTCCTATTTCTCTATAAAAAGTGGCAACAAAGACGTAATTTGCTCCAATAGTCTCGAACTATCACCGCAGCAACGCAGACAAGTTGTAGATTTATTACGATACCAATTTATCTTACATTGTGCCTGATACGGTGCTCACATACCGAACAGCTAGTTGATGAGGGTAGTTTTCGTGAGTATCTTCATCGTATCCTTATTTTCTTTATGATGAGAATAAGCCGTGATATTGTAGGAGTGACAGTGCGTAGCGATAGCGGTGGAAAGCGGAAAATGGCCTCTACTGGAAAGAAAGACGACTGTTATTGGGAGGTTTCTGGGAGCCGTTGGGTGGAAATGCCTAAAATAAGTCACTCTGGAAACTATGGGAAATAATTACCTATGTTCAGTAGTGGATATCATGATGATAATAAAAGCCGTACGTTATAGTTTCACAAGCTGTAAAGTTCAATGCATGACAGCAATTCAGTTTTATCTTCATAGAATAAACAAAGCCTTCTGTGCAGTATTCAAAATGTCAGCCAGTTGAAATGTTGTGTTAGTCTACAATGTAGACTGACATCCAAATATTAGTGTAGACACCACACGATGTTATTTTGTTCTTACCATTAACAAAACATGTATCTAACCTGTGCCAAACTAACTGATAAAATATTCATCATCAGAACCGTCTACCTAAGACAATAGTCATAGTGTGTCAGTGTAAGTTAGACAGACAAAGACAGACATTTATTTGCTACCATAGCACACACAAATTCACACAATACAACAACAAAGGTATAACATAAAAGAAAAAGCATAAGTAAGAGAAAACAGAAAATTACATGCAACAAATAATAGGACCAATAGAATGAAATAATAAATATGTAATCAGGTTAAAAAGAGTAGGTATGTACATATGTGCTACTGCAGCAAATGGGTTTCAGCTCAGCATTATGCCTCGCCACCGATCGACAGCTCCGCGCTGTTATTCTGCCGAAACCTTTATTAGGCAAGTTATTAGATCTCGTAAGAACGAATAGGCACTAATTGGTGTTTGCATACAATTATGATACGCTTAATTAGATACTTATGATAGATAGAAGTAATAAATATATTATGTAAGGAATAATAACAATGATAAGAAATGTTGGAGAACACATTATAATAACACGAATAAACATAAATATACTCTAACAAATTGTACCAGACAGTTCCGAATATAATGACCTAGTTTTAGATAAATTGTGCTTATTTTACCTACCCACTTTTCTCAACTTAGTATTAGGTGTGTGAGTAAACAATAGTAGATTATTAAACGATAGGGATAAAGCAGTCTTGCGTCACAGGCGCTATACCTATTGAATCCCGAACGTAACGAAGGATTCTAGAGTTAACTCACGAGCAGAGCAGACAGGATTTTTCCGCGAGGAGAATACTCTACTTTTCACACTTTCTGCGAGACAATAAAAGACAAATCTAGGTTGGTGCATTCTGTGCACCAACCTAGATTTTTTACCTAGAGGTTAGTTCGATTAATTACTTATTCGAAGTTATTATTGTGGGTCTCTTTAATTCAAATTTTAATACAGTTAAGGTTTCAAATTCAATTCATATTATACCCGCGAGGGCATAATGAATTTCGAAATTCAGTACAACTTACCTACCGGCTCCGCCGTAGGGATTTAATCACCTGCATTTGGTTAGGTTTACATGATATATAATTTGACATTGTCGTGCAGGTGGTGTGAAAATGCGTTTTTATTTATTTAGTCATCCACTCTAGGCAATATGATATAAGGCCACCGTGTAGTAACTAAATTTTTATCCACAATCGCAAGGCTGCCGCCTCATTTCTTTCCCTTATCTATGACTACGACTACGACCCTTGGCTATCTATCTTTATGATGCCGATAGTAAGTCTTTTGATTCTGCCATCAAGAAATATTGAATTGAATTAAAGCGTAATCACACTGGCGATTTGCGAGCGATCAGACAGAGCGTGTAGGTAGCGACAGGCTCGCAAGTGCACGCGGCGCTTTTCCTACAATACGACTCACTGTATTGTGGCGCCCGAGCGCGAGTTAGAGCGAACGCGGAATCTCGTTGCGATGTCCGGCCGCGCACAAATGGATTTGTGCACAAAAACAACATTTTTGTTGTTTAACAAAAATATAACCGACTTCAGAAGTCAGAAAATCTCAACTAGTTATTTTGTTTAAGACCAAACTACGGAACCGATTTTAATAAAATTTGTATGGGACCAATACTTTACATGGGAAGTACATCCTTCCAAACAAAAAAATAATATTCCAAGTCGTTTGATAAATTACGGAGCTAAAATAATAAAACCAAATAAAAAAACTTTTATTTTCATAACACATTATTTGAATTTACATTTTTAGAGACTTAAAATCAATTCATTTGTACACAACGACCACTTTAAGCGGTAAACGCCTCCTCCAGGATGCATTACGGAGTAACAAACATAAATAAACAAAAAAAAATAACTGAATTGAGTATCTCCTCCTTCTTGAAGTTGGTTAAAAAACACGGTCAAAACTTTATAGGAATTCGTGAGGAAACCCGCGGTTTAGTTATGTTGGTATTTCTAGGTATTTCCTATTTGAGCTCAAGAATTTCATCACATTATTTTCCTTATACCAGTACTTGTATGCATATACGAATTTATTAGAAATAATTATTTATTGACAAAGTAATTGCTTGATCATTTATTAGCTAAACCTGCGTTTAATCTGGTGTATTTCGTCATTAGACGACTAATTTAAGCTGTCAATGCATATGACGATTATAATGAACAATGGATATATTCTAAACGGAAAAAAACATTCTCTTTCTCATTTCTTCACACTCATACACACACCTTCGAACCCTCCCACACGTAGACCCCGCAAACACATAACTACACACATCCATACCCTCACTCACAACCAGCCACTCCCCTAACACCCTCTAAAACACACTCACACACGCGTACTTACACAAAAAAGCAGAGTTACCATGGCATAGCGTATTAATTTGTTTAATTTTTAATTGTTGTAAAGAAGCTGCTAAATACAATTTGTAGACCTCACCTTTAAAAATAGCTAAAGATTTAGCAACAATAACATACAAATGTATGTAACAATATGGTGAATTACTAACAAAAAATTAATTTTGTTAATGGGGCACTGGAAACTGCGACACAGTATTTTACTAATGCATTTTTCAGTGTTCATATTGTTTTAGTTACAGGTAAAAAGTTCACTGAAATAAATAAATTACCAATTCTATGGAAGACTAGGGCGTATGGTTAAAGCATTTAAGCCTGTCTGAAAGGGGAAAAAAGAAAACATTCAATGAGTTGGAAAGTTTCCTAAATTAACAATTAGTAATTTCGGCTTTGCAAATAGTGTTCATGAAACTTTTCCCATATAAGAGATACTGTAAAACCGGGCGGGCTAATCTTACCGATATAATTATGCAAATAAGTAAAAGATTTATTGACATTAGGGTTTATCACTAGTGGTTCGCCCCGAACTGAGATCTCGCGAGTCTCGAATAAAAAGAAAAAAAAATATTTGTAATCTTTGACTATCAAAATAGTGCCACGAAATTAATAACCACATTACTTGAGCTACAGTTTCGTTTAAATTACAGGTAACGGAAGTTCATGTTAATTGGTTATTCTTTTTGGGGTAGAAATTACAGTTTTGCCTATATTTGTGTCACTAAAGCTACACGCATAGCAAATTTCAGCACTGTGGGGTCACTGGTTTAAGCTAAAAAAAAAGGGGTTGAAATTTACTTACAAAGACCTTTTATTAGACGTGCCACTTGACCAGATAGTCCCATTTCGGATTATTTTTACCCCTCTTGAACCCCAATATCTCAACCCCCCCCCCCCCACACACACACACATTTTTAGCTCATTGAGTCACACAAAAATTGTGCCAACAAACAAACATACATACGACGCCGATTTGCCCTGTATCAACCCACCACTCGTCATAGTTCTTCTCCAATTGTATTTAGCTTGTATCCACTAATTTCGATGCCTCTTCCGATTTATGGCAATTTTCACTGCTCTGGAGCGGATCGCATCCAGGCTTTTCCTGTAATCCGCTCTTTGTGAATGTACTTTCATTAAATTGTAATCCTTTTCAGATATTTCACGCTTGTTTGGCTCATTAGGGGTCTATATTAGTAATTCGCATTAAAATTTCACAGAAATTGAAACACAGAACCTTTGAAATTACTATAAATTATCACGTTTAAATTTATTTCAAAAGTTTATTTAATTACGAGCTGTTTGTTACCGCGACTTTGTTCACGTAGACTTAAATCCTTATGTTGTTATTAATTAAATCAGCGCCAATTATCAAAAATCGCATACGTCAGAAAATACCGTCTGCACTTTCGAAAAAATTTTAAACTTCATTCAGACTGAGTGCTGCGATCAGATTTAATCAAAGAGTTCGGAACATAAAAACTTTTTATTTCCAAACTCGTTGGAATGAAGTTCGAGGTAAAACTATGTTTACCTATAACTACGTGGACACGACGATGTGCCAACCAATATTTCACAATCTGTGGCGCAGTAAAAGTGTTTGTATTTGGACAAAAATATTAATTTTCCAAAAATAAAACTATCAATTGTCTTTTCTTATTTTACACAATATTTCCTTGTTAAGTTTCATCAAGATAAGTAATCTTAGACCGTACAAACAGAGGACCAGAGAGACAGAAGAGATAGACGGAGTTACTTTCGAATTTATAAATTAGTATGGAGTATGGATTATCTTCATAAAGTATAAAAATTAAGTCACTTTCGCTGTCTGTTACCTTAGATCTTTTAAACTACTCAACGGATTTTAATGTAGTTTTCAGCAATAGATAGAGTGATTCAAGGGGAAGGTTAATATGTATAACTAGCTTTCGCCAGCGGCTTCGCACGCGTTGTTTGTCAGCAAAATGTAGCCTATGTGTTAATCCAGATTGTAATCTACGTACCAATTTGAAAGTAACTCTGTCTCTCTGACTGTTTGTTACCTTTTCACGACTTAGCGGCTCGACTGATTTCGATGAAATTTGGTACCTATATACCTAGATAGATTATGAATGGACTTGGTAATAAATAAATATTGCTGGACATTGCGCTATCTAGCCCCAAACTAATCAGGGCTTGTACTATGGGAACCAGATAACTGATAGAATACCTGAGTATGTACTTTTTTTGTAAATACATACTTATGATATATAGAAAAACAACCAGACCCGGAACAAATGTCTGTAGATCATGCAAACATTTGTTCCGCGGCGGGAATCGAACCCACTACCTCCTGCGTTTCAGCCGGCTGTTGAGACCTAGGATAACTTTACTTTACACTTTACGCTACTGCACTGGAGGCCAATGTTTTATGGACAAACCACGCGTACGAAGCCGCGGGCGGGTCAGCTAGTATGAATCAAAGCAAAATAGTAAACAAGGTGTAATATATTTCAATGTTTAACACAAATAGGATTTCCGATAAATCTATTATAGGGAATAATTTCCTAATAAAAAACGGTGACTAAACCGCGGAATATTAAACCTTATTTCATGTGAATAAGATAGTTTTCTGTTATAATTGTGGTGTATCCCTGTTGTTGACAAATAACTGTCTTCCTGTTTTGGAGAGGCGATTTTTCACAGCCTGTAACTAAATAAGCTTTATGAAAGTTTAGTATTATGAAAGGAGCGTAATTCTATGCCACAAACGCATACTCGTAGAATCAGCGATTTATTGATGTCGGTGATGTTACAACTCTATTAGGTAGGTACATCGATATATATGTACTACGCACTAGATATCGCGATCCGAACACTCACTCTGTTCCACTGAACTGTACTGCAATCCGTACACCTTACTTCAGTGCGGCTTCGACATTCACGCAGTTTGGACGCGTACGGAGCGACACTATTAATACGAGAATTCGAATCAAAGTATGAAATACATAAATAACAATTCAGTAGTCAAATAAGTAAAATTATTGGTTGTTGAAGTAAATAAATAGGTAATATTATCGTAATACCACATTAGAAAAAAAAATGTTACTTATAATGCCACGCCATCCAAAATCATAGACTAAAATATGTCTTCAACATTCCATTACAAAACCGGTTGTAGGTAAAAACATGTGACTGAACGTTTTTAGAAAGTGTTTTAATTTGTTTATGTAAATGTTTTCTAGCCAGTTTAATATTTTTTAATATTTATTTTGTGTTCTTTTTTTTAGTATATCAAAGTAATATCTGTCAGGTCAAAAAATATGACGACGTGCGTAATTCGAAAAAAATACATCTGCAAAAATACATCAAGAAGTGTCAGTGAATCATCAGGTGACAGTTTTATTTCAAACTATTGTTAACGTACTTGAGCTTAAATAAACGCATAACAATTCATTTTATTTTACTTTTATACATTACCATATTTTCAATTATTACATTACTATTATACATTTTGAAATAGAGTATGAATTCTAATGAAGTTTTGTAGCTACAAAAGCTGCGTCACGTCTGTGGTGTAAAATCTATAGGGACGACAGGTTGTTACACTATGTTGAACGGAACGCATAAGCGCCATAAATTTCATGGCGCTTGCAACGTTTTGGTCGCGAGTAAACTAAACTCTATAAGCGAGCTAGCGCTGTTTTAATAGTATGGTTAGATCACATAAATAATGTTTTAGCGCTGCAGCGAACTTTAGTTCTAACTCACCAGCATTTGAACAAACTTTTTTCAAGAATGTTCTTGTCTATCGGTAGAATATATGTCTATGGGTAGGTACGTGATATTTTTACTTGATATCCGGTAGAATCACTGTGGTTACTGTTGGTTAGAAAATTTAAAATTTTCTATCGTATGTAACGATTTTGAAAAAAACTTATTTTATAACAATACTAGGCCTACCCGTATTTTAATTTAATGTCGTACATAACATGACGCATTGTATTTTAAATTAATTAATGAAAATTCTTTATTGTACAAAATAAAAATAATCTGTACATATGCGAACTTATTGCTAGATAGCAATCTCTTCCGGTAAACCTTTGTGTGATGCGGAAAAACGTAAGTCATTGTAGGCATTGCATATCGCCACCCCAAGGCGGAAGGTATCCATGACGGATTTCCTCTCGAAAAAAGGTGGTGCATGGGTAGAGGGAGAAGTTCAATTAAATTCCAGGACACATGATATAACTAAACCTAGACAAACATTAAACATCCTTTTTACCATCACTGTTTGTTAAGTTTTTTGGTTTACTTGTACATTAAGTATATATAGATGTTATCAGAGCTACAACACTTTCGAAAACCTTTTATGGGATTGTTACAGTGTATTTACACAATGTAAGTTTTCTTTCTAAAATAGTGCTTCGCCCCGAACTGAGATCTCGCGAGTCTTCAAAAACAAAAATATATTATTCGTAATCTTTGACTTTCGAAATAGTGCCACGAAATATTAACTAAATTACTTGACCTACAGTTTCATTCAAATTACCGGTAACGGGAGTTCATGTAAAATGGTTTTTCTTTTTTGGGGTACAAATTGCAGTTATTCTGGATTTCAGACTTTTGCCTATATTTGTGTCACTTAAGTTACACGCATACCAAATTACAGCACTGTGGGTTCACTGGTGTACCTTGTGAATTTTGTCAAAGTTTAGTTTTTGTTATGGCTAATAACTCAAAAACTACAAAGACTTTAAAGACGGAGTCGAAATTTACTCTTGAACCCCAATATCTCAACAACCCCCCCCCCCCCATGTTTAGTTGTGCCATCACTACCTACCTATGTATCAAATTTCATGATGATCGGATCAACGTTTCGAAAGTTATCCTAGGACAAACATACATACATACCTACAACACTTTGCCCAAGTTGATTAAGAGATCTCGCTTCGCTCGATCAATAAATAAATTAACACACATTCACTACCGTTACTTGCGAGCGAGACGAGTTCGAGTGTACTTTTACACAATCTCGCTTTCGTCTCGTCACTGCGAATGTATAAACGTAAACGTAGTATAAAGCTCTGTTTACAGCAACGCGTCGCCATCAATCACCAAATTATTCGCAGGCTCCGCCATTCTGCCTTTACGTTGGGCGCGGCGTGTGGCCCAATTGCGACCACGTTGGAAATAAGTGACTGAATCACCCCTATCGATTGACCCATTGAAATTACGTGCGGTAAATGCATAACTCTAGGGAAATTTGAACATCTTTGCCACGTAGTTGGGTGCGAAGGAAAGTGAAAATAATTATGGTAAAATTTACCAGCTTAGTCTGAGAAACGTTAGGAATAATATATTATTAATAATATATTTTTCACACCACCTGCTCGACGATGTCAATTTATAATATATCATGTAAACCTCAACGAAAGCAGGTGATTAAATCCCTACGGCAGAGCAGGGAGTAAAGTTGTACTGAATTTCATAACGCCCTTGCGGGCATAATGTGATTTGAATTTGAAACCTCATCTGTCATCTGTATAAAATTTGAACCAAAGAGACACAATAAGAACTTATTCGTACATTGAATTAACCTCTACGCAGAAACTTAGATTTGGTTTTCATTGACAGAAAAATAGAGCAAAATAGAAAGCATAAAAATAGAGTCCTTATTCTCCTGCCAGGAACTCAACAACGGAAATCATCTATACTGGTTAAAAGTAAGACAGTAGAGTTTCAAGATCATCATACCTAAGGATGACTTGCGTAACGATGGCTAATCGTATTTGGTTCCTAAATGTGATTAAGTTGTCAAATCATACAAATACGCCAAATTTAAACATATTTAGTCGCTAAATACGTTTAGAGATCGTTATACAAGCCGGGCTAAATATTATAAAATTTATGTCAATTCTGAAATTCTAATTCATTAATATTTAATTCATAATCAAAATCTTAGCATTCTAAAATTACTCAGACGACCTTATTTACCAACGAATCATAAACTTATCTTTGCAATTTTAGGAATAACTCAAAGAATAAAATGGCGTATATTTTTAAGAGCAAATAAATCGCGTTTTATCGCCGTTTGGCAGTTTTAAACCGGAGATACAAATCTTCAACGGATATAGTTTATGTCCGAACATTATCCGTACAATGCAATCTCCGGAAACAGGCGAAAGAATTGTTCGATTATAATCCGCACTTAACTATAATACAGTAGATATACGAGAACTTACTGCTACGGAACTTTTAGTTCAGCAGGTAAACTTTACACAGAGTGCTTCGTATAAAAATAAGATATAAGTTTTTCTAATAAAGTCGAAGGACTTCAGGTTGAACTAAAAACTCGAATTTCATCAAACTGTTATTTTTTTTCCAATAAAAAACCTAGAATTTAGAAAAGTTTTAGAGCAATCATTATTCTCGTAAATGAGGACTTTCGGGGTAACATACAACATTGTATTGACTACATTAGGGTTAGAATAAAATTAGGTTTTTATTATAAAGTATTTTAATCAGATTAATTATTACTATTTCTTACTCACTCACTAGTTTTAGGAAAGCGTGTTTTACCCAACCATCATCCACTAAATCTATTCTAAATTCTAAATTCTAGGTTTTTTATGCCATTAACCATTAAGTAAAGTTAGTGCGCAAGCGCAAAACTATTCTCAAAAAAAAAACTACTGCTGACTAACAACTGACCACCGCGCGCGCCCAGGTTTCCTGTTCCACATTTCCGTCCCTTTTGCCAAAATCACTCCCACAAACCCAGAGGAAAGATGTTACACATCAAAAACCTTGTATCTTTTTGTCCTCAAATCACTGTATTAACATTGTTGTTTTACAAACAATATTCGAAAAATCTATATTATTGAAACACTACTAAGTTCTGCCTTTCTGACAAGGGAAATTGATTAAATAGGTTTTTATCGTCACCTGTCTTCCACAGCTGTTGAACTATTTTGTTTATCGTGTTTGGGAGAAGAATAGATTTACGTGTCAAAAAGGCGTGAATCTGCTATGCTTTAATATTATCTATTGTCATTCAACATATTTATTCCCTAACTCAGGCTTTTATCCTGGACCTTTGCATCACTGGAACTGAAGCGAACGTGTTTAATTCGTAGACATGTTAATTTTTACAAAATTTTAAAAAATCCTCCTTAGGTTTACTCCGATAACCGTGGATCGTAAAGTACAAGGGAATGCTCAGAGTCAATGTCTAGTTTCGGAGACTCAGAAAGAGACTGGTTAATACGAAACCTGTCAATGGGCCTGAATGACTAAACTACATTTTTTAAGGACTGTTCTTTCACTGCAATAAAACCTGGAGACAAATCTATTACACCCAAATAATTAAACATAAATCACTAAATCGCTTTTGCATGCTTTTCATACCTACCATTATCTTAATATGAAACAAAATGAGTCAAGAAGTAGGTAGTACAAAGACTGCGTACTGCGGTAGTGCGAACTGCAAGACCATTTAAAGAAATTGAATTCGTTTAATGTCACAATTTAACCAATATTTAGAACGTCGCGTCGGTCGCCGATGTCGGTAACATTTAAATATCAATTCGCTTGCACGTTCAACCCTGTAATGGCCTTAGGTTGGCATCTAGTCGCTTGAGTAACTAGTTGGAGTTGCTTTACATTGTGTCTGTACTTTTCATGTTGTCTGCAATATATTAGAAAGGCATTATTCGTTTTATATTCCGCACCGAACGTCTACAAAGTAGCTCAGCTTCCGCTCGAGCAGTTATACAGAGTGTTTGGTAATATACTGACGATATTCAAGGGACGGTTTCTCATCACATAAAAATAACTTCTCGAAAAAAAAACTACTAGTTATATTATCAAATTTTAAAGAAAATCGACGAAGTTTAGGTGAATAATAATTCGATATAAAACTTACTGCCTACTCTTACAATCGACATCCAAAAATGAAGGCCGATTTGATATCTCTTTCAGAAATAGCTGCGGGTTTTGGGTTAGAAAGGGGCAACAAGAGATATCTCCAGGTGTCACCAATACAGTATCTGTGGTTAGATAGCAAGCATTATGCAATAGCACAACATAAGTTTAATAAAGTGTTTGTTTTTACATGCCAAAATAAATTTCTCATTTCTATGGTAAACATTTCACTAATTTATTTATTATGCTCATCAAAAAACCCCCTTTCATTTTTGTGTCAAACGCCCTATATAACATTATTTCATTACTAATATTATAAATTTAAAAGTACTTCTGTCTGTTTGTAACGTTTTCACGAATAAACAGCTTGACCGATTTCCATGAAATTTGGTATACAGATAGATTATAACCGGGATCGAGTCATAAGCTACTTTTTAACCGACTGCGCAGAAGGAGGGTAGTGTTTTTATTGACAAACCACACATGCGAAACCGCAGTCGGGATAGCTGTTATTTCATATAACATGATAACATTTTGAACGTGATAACGTTTTAAACCGGTTGTTTTACAACGTTATCACGTTAAAAGTGTTTGTTTTTACATGCCAAAAAAATTTCTCATTTCTATGGTAAACATTTCACTAATTTATTTATTATGCTCATCAAAAAACCCCCTTTCATTTTTGTGTCAAACACCCTATATAACGTTATTTCATTACTAATATTATAAATTTAAAAGTACTTCTGTCTGTTTGTAACGTTTTCACGAATAAACAGCTTGACCGATTTCCATGAAATTTGGTATACAGATAGATTATAACCGGGATCGAGTCATAAGCTACTTTTTAACCGACTGCGCAGAAGGAGGGTAGTGTTTTTATTGACAAACCACACATGCGAAACCGCAGTCGGGATAGCTGTTATTTCATATAACATGATAACATTTTGAACGTGATAACGTTTTAAACCGGTTGTTTTACATGTATAGGCCAACCATAATCATTATTTTACTGAATTTATCACGTACCGTCTTATCGGTGTTTCGACCGACAATGTTTCGATTCAATTCGTGAACCTTCATCAGGGTGAATGCGATCCGCTCCGAAAAACGTCTCGCCTCGCACTGAATCGAATTGTCGGTCGAAACACCGATAAGACGGTACGTAATAAATCCCGTATATATAATAATGATTTAAATAAATCACGAAAGTTTTCTAAAGTAAAATTATTTTACTGGTGGTTGGGTCCAGCCAAACAGGTTAGTTCGTTTACGTACATGCGATATACATCGCACTTTGGCCGACTCGCTAAAGGTTAGACGATAGTATAGAGACAGTACTGGCATTCCGAGATTACAAAATAGTTTCAAACTAAACTACTTTTAAATCGTAGAATAAACACATCTATCTGTGAAAAGATGTAACTTTGAATTCGCAAGGGGTTGCCTAAAGTCTAATGGCTAAAATCTAAAATACTGTTACGCTGTTACACAATAAGAAATAGCCGAAATTTCTCGAAGGCTTTTGTCTTACCTGCTGTGTTATTGTCTGCGGTTGCGCAGGGTGGGGATTGGTCATTCTGTCGAAACACCGACCCTTTTCTGGAACGTTCGAGACGTTCTAGTGTAGTGAATTGTGTGCAATATAAATAGGCCGGAGAGATGGCCGGACAGTCAGTCTGGATTTTGCTATACGTGCGAACATTTCGGTGACTTTAAGTGGTGCAACAGTGGTGTGAATTAGTGTGTTGTGATTACGTGTGACCAAGTTCGTGTATTCATCGTTCTAGTGTTGAATAAAAGTGTTATTTTGGTGAGATCGATTCCCATTATTTTATCCCGAACCCTCAGCTCGTAACAATACATACTGTCCCGCCATTATCCAGAAAGGGTACACAGAGGATCTCTACTTACTCCCATTCTAACTTATTTTTTCCCCTTTCATACTCTTACATAAAGTCTTCGAAATCAACTGCTACTACAGCCAGTTCTTGTAAAAAACGCTAACATAATCGGGCTGCGAAACTGTTAGAGCATTGAAACTGAACTGGGTATTTTGCTAACGCAAGTTAGCAAAGATAGCAAGATAGCGCTGAGATTAGGTTTGTATACCATTTATCAAAGGCTTTGATCAGTTATTTGGAATGGTCTATGCCTGAAAAGTTCAAAGTTTGGATTGTCAAAAACGAAAAAAAAAATGTTTAATATTCGTCATCGTCTGTGTTCGTCATCGTATGCAGAATATCGCATATATCAACGAAACCAAATCAAAAGCACGATTGTGATACAGCCCCTTTGTCCCCGATACAAGATGCATAAGCTTTTGCGTGGATATGAGTAGATCAGAGTGCACCAGAGATAATCTTTCCTAATCGAGTACCTGCATGAAAAATAACACTGATTTGAAAATATCGATTCGCTTCAACGAGAAAGGAGTGGAACTCCTTTTACCATCGAACCTCCCGTAACTGGCAACGAGCTCACCAACATATTGTAGAGGCGTAGAAGCCTCACATGGTGAGATTCACCCGCTCGCTTCTTACACGTACCTGCGTGATGTGGAATGATCCTTCCCCCGGAGGTTTTCCCGGCGGGCTTCAACATGAACGCATTCAAGAGAGGTGTAATTTTTAATAAGGCATTAATTTTTATTTGTTTTATTTTGGCACACACAGTCATTACATAAATGCAAAGTACAATAAGTTCTAAATTACAAAACAAAAGCATCGCCCAAAAATTTATTGCTAGGCACTTAAATTGTCTGCTGAAACACGAGTGCTGCACAAGTTTATAGGCGGCGGTGACTACTATAAGAGGCCCGTCAGCTTGTGTCTACAAAGTTTAATATGAATTAAAACAAACCCTTCTTTTGTTTTTCCGAATACTATAATCACGGAGTTTTCAAGTTCTGAGTGAATAGGTTCTTTCTAGGTTCTTTTGACCACACCAGCTCTGACCATCAAGAATGAGGTGGTGAAGTGAACAATTCTGAATAAAAACAAATTACAATCCTTACTTTTCTCGTTGCGAAGTTGCATGGAATCGCTGAGCAAAAACAGCTCAGTTTTGATAAATATTTTTAAGAATTAGAAGAAAAACGCTGAACAAGTGTTTGCATGATCTACAGATATTTGTTCCGAGTCTGAGTGTTTTTTTAATATTATTTTTTAATATTTTTATATTACTTGCGGAAACTTTTAATTGGCCTTCTTGTAATAAGTAGCATTTACTGTTGTTTATTTCCTATTCAAATACCTTTTCTGTAACCTAGCTGTAAGTTTTCTAAAAATTCAAAAAATCTAATAAAAATGAAATTATAAGTTTTACCTATTATGTTTACAAAAAACATATGTATAATTCTATCAGTTATTTAGTTCCCAAAGTTTTAGCTTTTCTTAGTTCTTAATTTGGGGCTAGATGTGAAATTTGTGTCACTGTGTGAAATTCTCTTTAAAATTATTCTTCTTCGATTTTTATTTGGTACACAATGATTTAGAGTTCGATATCTGTGTGGTAATTTCCACCTGAACCAATATCATGCACGTAGACTATTCTTGTTTCTCGTTTGTGCTAGAAAATACGTTCACCACATTGGGTAGGCATATGCGGTTGAAAAGCATTTCTGGTTGGTGAGTTTGCAGAATATTGCTGCGATACGGACTAATTCCTAAACAGATTTTTCTGCAAAAGAAATACGTAGTCAAAATTCTCGCGTAGATAAGTCGACCAAGCGACCGATTATACTCGTACTACACGTTTTAATTTACTTTTACACATTCGCGTGTTCGAAAATAACATTCGAGTGACGAGTTTACCGTTTCATTTATTGGAAATTCAACAGCTATTTTTTATCTTAGATAGATTACAGTAATTATTAGGGTCAATACGGTTGCGCTAGCTAGAGTGGGTTGGGTGTGCACCCAACCCACTCCCTCGTCCCGTGCCACCAGGTACGGTTAATGGTGGCCCGTAGATGCAGTGACTGAACGCAGGGCATTTTATAGATCCTGCCATGTCTGTATGGTTTGCCAGTCGTACTCGCGCTCATTACAGAACATAGCAGGAGATTCACCATCGGCGCGGAAGAATAATAATATATTATATATTTATATGAATATTATTAGTAAAATTACTACTTGCCATTAATTTAAAATTCGATACAGAGAGGAACGCCGGCTTTGAACAATAACTGCTCCATTATGTAAACCTAGGTGTAACCTGATAAAGGAAAAAATAAATGGCGCTGAAAATAATTACCACGCACTTGCACTCGAATGCATGCAAGTGATTTTCGGTGCCATTTTAGATGAAACCGGGTAATTCACAATATTTATGCATCTTTCTGTGATATGTTGCCTTTATGAATGTACTAAATAGTCTGTCCCGTGTGTGTGCCAAATTATTATTTGTTCTTTTTATTTTTAAATAAACTGAAATATAATTCAATTGGAAGAATAAAAATGCATATTATTTTTCTCTGTTCATATTTTATATTAATAAAATGTAATTTCTTATTAAAAACTCCGAGTTCATTTAGCCAAGCATGCGACTGGTAAGGTGGAATGCAGTACCCGTGTACGAATTCTTTGCATGCATGCGACTGTTGGGTTAGGAGTATTACTACATATGTGGGTCATTTTGTTCAGTGCAAATAAAGGAAAAACAGCGTAGCCTTTGTGAGAACTGCCCCCCATTCTATCTTGAAAATCACACGGTACACGTAATACGCATAGTAACTGCTTAAAGTTAGTTATGCTGTTCTCTTCTACCTTCATTATGCGCATTGTACAGTGTGGAACGCCTAGCCTCATAACTGCAATCTGTGTTTGTGTTTGTGATCTGTGTTTTCTGATAACTACAACCTAGGGGTCTTCAAATCGCAAGTGACCAACATTCTTTTAGTCAAGCGTAATATTATATATTATTATTATCTTCATGATCGCTTACCGCCAGGCGAGATCGTGGTCAAACGCTAACAAATTTATAAATAAAATCCGGCCAAGTGCGAGTCGGACTCGCGCATTAATTTTGCCGTTTTTATAGATAATGGTAGGGGGTTCCCTACCATTACCATTATTCAAAAAATCATGTTTGTTGTATGGGAGCCCCACTTAAATATTTATTTTATTCTGTTTTTAGTATTTTTTGTCATAGCGGCAACAGAAATACATCATCTGTGAAAATTTCAAATGTCTAACTATCACAGTTCATGAGATACAACCTGGTGACAGACGGGGGCAGACAAACAGACAGTGGAGTCTTAGTAATAGGGTCCCGTTTTACCCTTTGGGTACGGAACCCTAAAAACAAATTATTTTAACTTTTATCATTATACCCGCTATTGGACCTCCACTGCTGAACATAGCCCCCCCCCCCCCCCCCCCCACCTCCCTCTCCCAAAAATTTCCAGAGTGAACGTTGTTTTTTTTTCAACCTTTAACAGGTCGTCTTTCCATCTAGTGTCTCGCGTGGCCTCCACTCGAGAACCTTTCCGCCCCAACGCCCGTCAATTCTTCGAGCTATGTGCCCTGCCCACTGCCACTTCAGCTTGCTATGTCGGTGACTTTGGTTCGTCTACGAAATTATCAATGTATTAATGTACCTTATTTGTTAATTATTGTATTTACTCATCTATAATCAGCTCTTTATAAATCAGGTTCTAGTGTCTAATTTCTAATAAATAATCTAATTTTGGTCACGATAAGATACGTTTTTCGGAACGGTATATGTAAATGTATCAACAACATTGTATTAAATGGATTACATTATATCTCTTACAGAATTATAGGTTAGTACATTTTAAAAAGGAACAATCAATGCTCTAAATAATCCTCTGCCTGTCTAACTTGCAAGTACAACTGTTCGCTATTACTCCTAACTTTCCTCGGCTCTTCGTCCGAATGTCCGAGCTGGTACCCTCGGGAAAGGTAATAAAATACCGCTATTGAAACGAACATCAACCCCGTGTACATGAAGAATTGGATTTCCTGCAACGAAAATGAAATATGATTAAGTATCTGAACGGAAAGGTGCATTTGAGGTAGAAGAAATTGGATGATTTCTGTCTTATCTATTTTTAAGTATTTATACAGGTTGCTCCGAAATATGTATGTTTATTACTGAATAATAAAATATGTTTACAAAATTAGTAAAAATCAATTAGTCTAGTATCGTGGCTATAGTCATCAAATAGCCTACGTGATACGACTGCGCAAAGGTCTCCCAATCTCAAATTATTTAAAACTAGCTGTTGCTCGCGACTTCGTACGCGTTATACTACCAAATGTGTAGGTAACCTAGAAATAAAGCTAAACTCGCTGTTGCAACTTGACTTGACTCCCCATTTTTATCCCACAGTACCTGATTTTTGGGATAAAAAGTATATGTTAAACCAGGTTCTAATCTACGTTCGTACTAAACTTCATCGAAAACGGTTCAGACGTTACGCTGTGATTGAGTAACAAACAAATAAATAAATAAACAAACATCCAAACTTTCGGATTTATAATATTAGTGTGATAATCTACCTGTGATGTTTTGGATATACATTTAACTTCTATAATTTTGAATGGTACTTGGCTCTTTACCTGCGAAATATTAACACACAGTCTAGTGATGATGATAATGAGTATATTCCCAACTGCCTCCGTAAGCAGCCACACTGACGTCATCACAGCCTTCATACTCTCAGGGGCTTCTTTAAACGCAAACTCGTTTCCAGTTACCGCGAATAACACCTGCGTAAGAAACAAAGTATAGCAACGTCTGTATGTTAGATGAAATGTTTGAGAAACAACTCTCGACAACAAACAATACTGAAGGGAAAATAATAATGATTTTAAAAGGCTTACCTCTGCCATTGACATAATGAAAAACTGGGGTAAAAGCAAAGCCATTGTTATTGAGTTTGGCTGCGTCATCACAAACATTTTTGATACCTGAAACCATAAAAACACAACGTGTATGTAGTTACTTCTTCGTCCAAATGGGAGTAAGTTTTATTTGGCGTCCAACGTGAGACCAAGTTTTACTTGTTGCCTAACACGGAGCGATGGCCACTTTGTTGCAATGTTATAGTTATTAGTTATTTACACTTCATGAAACCGATGGGTATTGGATAGGATTTTAAACAGTTATCCTTGTGATAGATTTCGTCCGGAGAAGTAGTACCACCGTACCTATTTCCGCCGAACAGTAATGCTCGCAATTCAGTGATCAAATTTGAGATTTTTCTCTTGTGTGTGGTCAGGGGGACGCTTACAATGACATAGGCCAAGTCTTTTAGCCATTAGCTATTGCCATCATCAGATCTTAAAAAAACTTACATATTTCTGATCCTGTCTTCCAATAACGATTGTATAAACGCCGCCACTCTCCAGCTCAATGCTATTCATAAAAGTTCCGTTCTCAGACCTCAGGGAGTAAATTGAGGTGAACACTTCCATCTGTTTTGAAACTCCGGTTATATTTAAATAGCTCTCAGCCTCATTCCTTCTCTCGTTGTGAAATATGATATTTGTTTTATTCGATGATATAAGAAATCTAAAAATAAATACATTTAATTAGAGTTAGAATATGGGTACCACTATTCATATTTTAGTTAAGCCATCTAAAGACCGTTACAAACGCCTATATAAAAAACTCGACTACTGGCCATCACTAGGCAAAAGTGTCCCAAAAACTATAATAATAATAATAAATCATTTTATTCAGGTAACAATAAAACAGTTTTTGTATGTACAAGTTATAGCAAATAGCTTATTCTACGACATAAGATATAAACCTTAGCCTAAAATACATATTATAATAAAAACTTCCATTTATTTACTACATAAACACACTCACACATTTTACACAATTTTAGGCGCATTTTTAGACTGTGGTTGATTTGCCACTTGGATTGCAATGCGCGTTAACCCAAATAAGCACTAGCTTATTTTGAAAATGATAATTCATAAGTGTTTTCATAGAATCACAATGAAAAAGTCTTTATTACAAAATGCCTATAAAATAACTGGTTAGTTTGTGGTTACCAAGGCTGGCTTTCCACCAAAAATGTGCTACGTTGATAAGCTACTGATGTGTGACAAATCCGTCAATAGGATAGCTTCATTGTGCAATTTATTCCTCGCTTACCACTTAGTTTCCTATACAGCTCTGGTGGAAGCCGACCCTAAACTATCCAAGCTAACTTATCAAACAGAGTAAGACGAGTCAACTTGATAACGAAACTTTAAATCATTACTGAAAAGCAAAAATAACCGGTTTCTTACCTGACCAAAGGGAACCCAGATTTACTCTTATCCACATTATCTCTATACCTGACCACCTCATCTCCCATCAGAAAGAAAGAGATAGCACTCTTCTCTTCAAGCAGCAACCTTTCTTCTCTAGGTTCCATACAACTTCCACCCAGCTTTATAAATAAGTGAGAAATTCCATGAGTTTCCACATCACGTTTTTGGAACATGGAGTAAGGAGGGATCGTGTATTGTATGTTTTCTTGGTCACTTTCTATAGATACGGAGCATGGATTCCCATTGAAGATTCGTAGTTGCGAATAACCTTTTTGAGGGAGGTTTGGATAAGTTGTCTGAAAAATACAATAGTCACTTATTTCTAAATTAAAATATACGACCTACATACAGCGCCACAAGCGAAAATAAGAAATGACGCAATGTTTTTCTCTGTATTCAAATTAGATTCCTAGAATCTTAAACTGTATGAATTAATAAAAAATCTTTATACAAGCAATGAAACGCAATAAACAATAGAACAAACATCAAATGCAGAATAGGTGGTCATATTGCAATAAGTATTTTTTTTCTGACTCAAGTAATTTATAGTTATGCTAACGAACACATTACACACACACATACACGCATTTATGGTAGGTATGACAGTACCAGTTATTTGTAATCAGTACACAATCAGTAGCATACTACACGCAATAGTATTTTATTACAAGCTTTTTATTAACTTTCAATGTATGTATGTTTGTCCGGGTGGAATCTTGCAACTGAACTTTAAACCCGTTCCCCTCAACCGATTGAGCTGAAATTTGGAACACATATGTAACTTTGGTGACAATGCAATAATATTGTACCATGGAGGTGGTCTCATGATGGAGACGGCTGTTAGACAACAGAACTTCTGAATGGATTATAGTAGGCTACTAGTGCTTGGGCTCATTTGAATCTGCTTGCGGTTCCAATTATGAATTTTATAAAAACTTGTTTTGAAAAAGTAATTTTTCAACAAAAAACTTAGTGTCTATACTATAGTGCCAAACGAACGGCGCTTTGAGTCGTAATCTGAATCATCTCACTAATTTTAACCCTGACATGACAAGAGCCTGTAGCACAATTGGCAGTGCATCCTCGTATCAAGAAAAAGGTTGCGGGTTCAAGCCCCGTACGGCTTGAAAGTTTTAGAGATGGTTTTAAAAACCTTAGATACTAAATGTACTTGAACACCCATTGTACTTGTGACTATGTCTTTTGTTATGTTTATTTTACATTTATTCATAAGTAGTGTGCCATAAAATATTTGCATTCATTCATTCATTAATTCAGAGTCTTAATATTACTAAGGCAAGCATTATAGCCGAATCAAACAAGGCTATTTTTCTGGATTTTCTGAGAAACACTGGCGTTTCAACGGAAGATCTTAGAAGTTAGGTAAAGTAAAGAGTTTCTACTATGTGTTTAAACAATATTGAATTTATTCGTTGAAATCTTTATTTACTTAGATTCGAATAAACTACAGTCAAGTTATAACACACAATTTGAAGCAATTTTCCGCTTAAACATTTGCCTCGTAACTTCCGCTAGAGTTGAGTGGAAAATTTTGGAAATTTATGATTTATTCTACATTATTTTAATATTTTCGAGGAACTTGGGAAACTGTTGATGAATGTAGATTAGGTTAGGTTAGTCATAACATAGTCTTAGCCCTACAAAATGATTCCTTTTTAGGATACCTCCACTATATGAAAGTAAGGGATGAACCCTTCACTGTGCGTGGTCTGACACGCGCTTGACCAATTATTTTCTTTTCCATTTTCTGTTTTAGTAACCGACTTGTAAAGATTTTTCATTAATTCCTTGTGTCATGGATTTAAATGATGTGGAATAATTTTATTTATATACATATGTTACGGGCAACTTGATTAACCGGGCAGTATTAATATGGACCGATTATTACAAATAATGACCAAGAGCGTCGGTCAAATTGATAAATTTATTACTTTGGCCGGCCCATATCAATAATGCCCGACGGCCAGTGGTCCATTTAATAAATCAAGGTTTGAGATAGCTTGAATTTATCACATGGACCGGGCAGTACGAATACTTTCCTATTTCTAGCCGGGCAATGTAATAAAAAAAAACCTAACTACCTACTGTAATAATGAACAAGTACACTACTACAGTTCATCTGTTTTATTATATTGCCCAAGATAGTGTAGTCATTATAAATTCTGACCAGGAAAAGTGATTAGTCATGCCGTTTTATTTACATTGCCCACTAGATACGGACGTTATGTTTACAGACTGGTCATTAGTTCATAGTGACCAGACTTCTCAAGTTGCCCGTAACATATACAGGTTGTTTGGTTATATACTGACGATATTCAAGTGACGGTTTTAAAAGACATAAAAAAAGACTTCTCATAAAAAACTAGTAGTTATATTATAAAATTTTAAAGAAAATCGACTAAGTTTAGGTGATTAATTCGATATAAAACTTGCTGCCTACTCTTGCAATTGTCATCCAAAAATAAAGGGCGATTTGATATATCTTTCGGAAATTGCTGCGAGTTTTGGGTTAGAAAGGGACAACAAGAGATATCTCGAGACGTCACCAATACAGTATCTGTGGTTAGATGGCAAGCATTATGCAATAGCACAACATAAGTTTAATAAAGTGTTTGCTTTTACATGCCAAAATAAAGTTATCGTTTCTAATTTTAAAAATTTACTTATTATGCTCATCAAAATAACCCCTTTCATTTTTGTGCGTATATTATCAAACAACCTATATATTGTACTTGTGATTATATCATCTTTTATTTATGTTTGTTTCTCTTGTGTTGTGCAAAAACTTTTATCTCCATGAAGATAAAGACGTGATTCATCCATCTGATCATTAGGTAATATTGGTAATTTCTATGTATTTAAGTATATTTTTATTTATTTTATATATGATATTTATATATTTACATTTATTATGAAGGTACCTAAGATGTATGTATTTAAGGTTAAGTATTTTTTCTTTTTCTATTATTAAGTATATTATTTTTGCATAGATCCTCTCCATCCAAAGGTTGTCTGGAAGTGATCGCTTTGTTAAGCGATTATACCGCCCATTATGCTTACATTAATTTGTTTTTTTTATTTCTTTTTAACTGTTGTGTTTAGCTTGTAAGATATAATAAAGAATTTTCATTCATTCACTCATTTAATTCACTAATCATAAATAATGTTGATATAGAAAATATACCCTCGCATGGTAAAGAGAAGACCAAAAAAGAAGATTTAACAGCTCATAGATAATATCTCTAGAAAACTCTACTCACTTTTAGGTATATCTCGAGGGTTCCCGATGCAATAAAGGCGATTCCAGCTAGCACACCGCCAACTGTCAATTTATGCAGAGGATTCTTCAACATGTTGCGCTTCTCAAAGAATGGATAGATGTACTACAAACAATAGAAAATATCTTACTTAGAAAACTTTCGTGATTTATTTCAATCATTATTATAAATACGGGATTTATAGTAATGATAGAAGATATCTGTTGGTAAGTTATGTAACATTTTAATATAATCTAATCTATAAATAAATAAATAAATATTGCTGGACATTTCACACAGCGCTATCTAGCCCCAAACTAAGCAGAGCTTGTACTATGGGAACCAAATAACTGATAAAATACTTATATACTTTTTTTTGTAAATACATACTTATAATATATAGAAACGCACCCAGACACGGAACAAATATCTGTAGATCATGCATAAATTTGTTCCGTGGCGGGAATCGAACCCGCTACCACCTGCGTCTCACCCGGCTATACGCCCACTGCGCCACGGAGGTCGTCAATCTATCTAATTCCACTGTAATTTCCATTCACAAAATAGATCGATAAAAGGACAAAGTTTACGCTTTTATAACAAACTCCCAGGTTATACATAAATTGACAATTAACATATCTAAAACCCTAATTAAACAAAGACATTAAAAAAGCCCACTATAATACATTGGATTATTAAGAAAATAAAAAGGCTTGGGACTGCAATTGCTCTAACTCGATTGATGTAGCAATTTAGGCGTAGTAATGGCTGCATTAAAATCACATAATACTGTTATTAAAATCTATAGAGGCATTTGGTTCCTACGGGAACATAAATAAAACCAGCAAAAATAAAAGATACAGTAAACATGATAACATGATGTATGATTATTCTTTTTATTCTTTTCGAACAAAACCAACATCTGGTTGTTCAATGAATATCGTTGAACATAATACCTATTTGTAGGATATCAAATGATTCTATCAAACGCCCCCGGACTTGGAGGAAAACAGATAAATTGCAAATCAAAGGAATTTCTTCACAAAAGAGTCAAACGTGATAGAATCGAGAACCAAGGGAAAACTTCCGATAGTTTTATGGATGCAATATCTACCCTACATAATGTAAGGTATAATACGTAGAAACGAAACTCAAAACAAATAAATTAAACTCATTAATAGATCGAGCGAAGCGAGATTTCCAAATCATCTTGGGCAAATCGACGTTGTATGTATGTATGGTTGTTTGTCCGAGGATAACTTTCGAAGCGATTATCCAATCATCGTGAAACTTGGTATATAGGTAGGTAATTATGGCACAATTTTGGTGTGATTAAATGAGCTAAAAATGTGGGGGGGTTGTTAAGATATTAGAATTCAAGAGGGATATAAAAAAAACAAAATGGGACTATCCGATCAATTGCCACAATAAAAGGTATTTGTGAGTACATTTTGACCCTGTTTTTATTTTTAGTTTAAACGTTGTAGTTTTTAAGTTATCAGCCATAATAAAAACTGAACTTTGAAAAAATTCACAGGGTACACCTGTGACCTCACAGTGCTGAAATTTAGTATGTGTTTCGCTTTGGTGACACAAATATATGGAAAAGTCTGAAATTTAGAATAACTGCAATTTCTACACCAAAAAAGAACAACCAAATAACATGAACTCCCTTTACCTGTAATTTGAATGAGGTATCTAAATACTTACAGGTTTTCAGAGATTCTAAAGGCATACTTTGACTTGTCTACTCCAGTAGCCTTATTACGTAAGCCAATTGCTATCGCGTCACTGTCGCTGGTCAGCTCGTCCTTTACACACGTGAGATAGACACTTTAGGTGAAGTGGATGGCTTGACCAGCGACAACGACGCGACAGCAATTGGCTTACATAATAAGGTCAGCTAGTGGTACTGTAATACTTATGTAGTTTCGTTTCTATTACGCTAGCTAGTTTGTTATCTAAAACAATCCATCTTTTCCTCTGGTATATTCTCCGGAGAACTGCAATTTATATTCTATGCAGTGTTTACGACAGACTGTCCGACGTCCGCCCAACGTGTCAGATTATAGAATTTACGAACACCGTCAATTTATAAGTCGACTACCTGATCCGCCAGTGGCTTCCCACGCGTGGTAAAAAAAATTGTGTTTGTAATTCTTGTCCTCCTAAACTTACTCATTATTTGTGGACTTAAGTTGTCTTATTAAAATACAATTTTGATCGAGCGAAACGAGATCTCCAAATCAACTTGGGCAAATTGGCATTGTATGTATGTATCTATGTTTGTCCGAGGATAACTTTTGAAGCGTTGATCCGATCATCGTGAAATTTCATACATACTCGTAGGTAGGTAGTGATGGCACAATTTTGGTGTGCCTAAATGAGCTAAAAATGTGGGGGTTTAAGAGGGGTAAACAAATATGAAAATGAGACTATTAGGTCAAATGGGGCGTCAAATGAAATGTTTTTATTGGTACATTTCGATCCCGTTTTTATTTTTAGTTTAGTCTTCGCAGTTTTCGAGCTATAATAAAACTGAACTTGACAAAATTCACAGGGTACACCAGTGACCCCATAGTAGTGAAGTTTAGTATGCGCGTAGCTTTAGTGACACAAATATAGGCAAAAGTCTGAAATCCAGAATAACTACAATATGTCCCCCAAAAACTAATAACCAAATAACATGAACTCCCGCTACCTGTAATTTGAATGAAACTGTAGGTCAAGTTATTTGGTTATATTTCGGAGCATTATTTTGATAGACAAAGATTACTAATATTATTTTTTTTGTTTTTATGGGAGACTCGCGAGGTTCAGTTCGGGGCGAACCACTAGTTTTTAATGTTTTGGTGTGTTTTTTTGTATATAAGGTGTCACCTGTGCTCTTAGATATAGTTCAAAAAATTGAACTTCTGTCGACTTAATGAAGGTTACATGGATCCGTAGAGCGGCTACACAAGATCGGTGAATCTGGAAATCTACGGTGTCAGTATTGGACGTCCTAGAGCTGGTATAATAATGATGAAACTTCTTTATTACATAATCAGATAAAGAAATAGGTGACTAGACCCATAGTTACTTAATTTCAAATAGATTGGCTTAGATAAGTTTCGATGGCTAATGATGTCTGCTTAAATAATATATTAAGTAAACTGTAAAGTGTTGTTTACTTTTAATTTATTAGGATGGCGCCATCAGCCTGGCCACTTACATATCTCTTCGTCTGACTGTAAACCGCATTACATTAATAACTTAAAAAAAACCTAATGTACAAAGGTTAATCTCATTCAACCTTTAGATGTGGAATCATAAAAAAATGGTTGTTACGCGTTCATAGAAAGTTTATTGTTTTATTTTTTAATAACACGATATTTTTTTCTTCTGTATCACATTATGACAATTATGCTTCTTTAACGATTTAAAATGTTTACGGTTTTATTATTTTATCCATAAATAAAGTAGAGTAATACCCAATAATGATCAAGATAAGTCACGTAAGAATGAATATTTAATGCCCACACACAGACTCTCGATAGATTGAAGAAAATTGCGAGAAAATGGGTACTCATCGGGAAATGGGTACACTCTGCTATATTAAAAGCAGCATTCTCGAGCTTAAATTATTGCCAAGTAAAGGTTTATTAAATATAAGAGCCTTATTTATTTTACGACGGGACTGGAACGAGGTGGCGACAGGAAAATGCTGCTTAGTAGAAAGGCTATATAAAATAGTCAAGGGCTTGTCCGAAGCTGTTATCAATGTACCGGAGCGGCTTCGATCTAGACTTGAAACAAATATTTGCAGATTATGAAAACATTTGTAGTGTAGCACAGAGAGCCATGGAGCGCGCCATGCTCGGCATCACACTCTTAGATCGAGTTCCCAATACTGAAATTCACAAGCAGACTAAGTACAAGGCGTCAGCAAGCGAATGTTGGGGCTCAAGTGGAGTTGAGCAGGACACTTGGCCAGACGTAATGACGACAGGTGGACTAAGGAACTAACACAGTGGAGACCGAGAACTGGGCATCGAAATAGGGGACGTCCACCAGCGAGATGGGTCGACGACATCCATAAGACCATGGATCGTGGTTCAGACTGGCACAGGATTGGGAAGAATTTCAGAAACAACGAGAGGCCTATGCTCAGCAGTGGGTCGACACGAGCTGAGAATGATGATAAAAACATTTGTCCCGCAGTGAGAATCGATCCCTCTTCATTCATAGTACGCATCGATGCGCCACAAGTGTCGTCAAAAAATAAAGCTTGTGGTATGTATTATTGAAAAGCTGGGTATTTTTAACATATTTTAGTCGTCATAGTTTTAAGAAAACCCGTAATTTTATTCAAAGACGGACTCTTAGATGCCTGAAACATATGTATTTAACTCTTATTTCTAAAGTAGCCAATATAACTTTATATCGTTACCTCATCGTTACTTAACGATGAGGCCATTTTCATGCAATTCTGCGATAAATGTGTGTCTTTGTAATTAGGTAACCAGCCTGTTGAGATGCCACTCCCAGCTGTAAAAGTTCTTCAAGTCATGTCGGAGGCCCTCTCAGGCATCCTAAAAACTCCAACATCAGAGCTGGGCATCCGAACTTACTTTTTAGGTAACGAGCTCACTGCCGCTCCGTGTCCGTCCCGGTGTTATTAAAAGCAATAAAATCAATATGCAAACAGCCTTACCTTTTGCGAAATAGGGATCAATATGAGGATGAAAATTGGCGATAAAACTTGCATCTGATCGGGTTTGATCGTAAGGAAGCCAAATCTTCCGTCCATCTTCGTAGCTTGTAGTGTCCATCGGGAACCCTTAAACATTAATGGTAAATTGGTTAAACAATATCATCATTGTTTCAGCCATAAGACGTCCAACACTGAACCTATTTCTTTTTACAAGCCTTTATTTAGCTTGCAATGTTTGTTTGTTAGTTAGTTGGTTTAGGAGAATTAGAACCACTTCCTCTTATCCTACGGAGTTGAAATTTACCATGTTGATTCAGTCAAGTGAGGCTAATAATTATGTATATTATACCTCTCTCTCTCTCTCTTCCTAGCTTATCTTCCTTCTTTTCCTTAGCTATGTATCGCACATGAAAGAAAGAAAGAAATAAAATACATTTATTTGACACACACATAGGACAGACCATTCAGAACAGAACAAACATACCTACTTACGTAAAGACTATAAATTATTAAAAAGAAAAGAAAAATTATATAAACACAGGAAAAAACTCATGGTGGTGGGGTCAGCTTTCCTGGTCGTTCTTCTCCACTTCGCTCTATCCTCGACGTCGTCATCAGAAACGTGGCACTCTCTCATGTAGTTTGACACTACATCTCTCCACCAATATATATATAGTATAATTTAAATAAATAAATAAATAACTATATTTATTAATACATAGGATACTACATAAATTACCACAATATAATGAATATTTTATGACGACTCTTCTGAGAGATAGTAACTATAGGCCCTAGATAAAAATACTGCGGTTACTGCTGATATATGAGATACAGTTGGTTGTCTTATCGCTAAGCAGCGATCTCTACCAGAGAACCTTTATCCTAAGTAACTATGTAGACAATTAAACTTACCATCATTTTTATAAATACGGGATTTATCACGTACCGTTTTATCGGTGAATCGACTGACAATGTGGTGCGAGGCGAGACGTTATTCGGAGCGGATCGCACTCACCCTGATGAAGCTTCACGAATTGAACCGAAACATTGTCGATCGAAACACCGATAAAACGGTAATATAAATCCCGTATTTATAATAATGATTGAAATCAATCACGAAATTTTCTAAGTAAACTTACCATCTGATCAAGCAATGCCCAGAACACAGGTAGAACGGTAAACAGCATCAAAATAGATAGAGTTTTCTTAATGTCCTTTATAAACCGTTTGTCGTATTGATGCTGTGTGGTGTCCAGCCAGTGAACCATCTTCTCAGTTCTACCACGCCTTAGTATGGCATTCTTAATGCCCAGCTGTGGAGTAAGTATATTATATATAATAAATGTAAACACCGCACAGTCACAGTATACTATACATAATCCTGATTAACTGTCACAACACTCTGACCTCCTCAACTCCTGACGCAGGGCCAAGAGTCAAGAGGGGGAGGGGGGAGAGAGATCCAGATTCAGTTAAAGAGCTTCACACACGGCAGCTAAATGTAAAGATGTACATAATAGCACGATACATCTCATTATATCTTTCCATAGAAATCGTCAGGAGACCTCACACGACAGCTATAATGTATATTTTTACATCTTCGTATCTTAAGATACAGAGCGTTACGAAAATATGTACATTTATATTTCGATACATCTTAATACATCTCAATACATTTCCGTATCTCTCTTCGAAAAGGACCATAATATTAAAAATAAGAACATCCTGTATAACACCTCTGTATAGCACCTTAGCAGCTGAAAAGTGCGTCAATGGGGACGTATAACAATGGAATGATGGGAAAGATACATTACCTTACCTGTTGTGTGTTTGATATATTAGATAATTTAAAGCTGTACTGAATGTAATGTACATTAATACACATTATAGCTGCCCTTTAAGTAGAATCAGGTAATACACTAACCCGCGCTATAAAAATAAATTGAGTATGCCTAGATTTTATAAACTAATAAAAAATCGACGCCTAAGGAACTGCACAGAGTGCAGACGTAGCAACTTTAGCTGAAGCAACTGTCAACTTTTTGAAAGTTTATTAGGTACTATTTGTTATTAGATTAACTCGCCACTAGAGTGTTTGCAAAGTTTCATAATCTCGTTTATAGTATACGCAGAAATGGAACCCGCAACTTTATAACGTAATTATTTTTTCAAAATGTTTGCAAACTCTAAAAATACTTAGAATTTTTTTAGTATACCTTAAGTAGAAAACACCATAACAATATTAAATAAAAGTATAAGCACTCCTTGGTAGATACGACAAATTACTTAACTTGTTTAGAAGATGACTGATTAAATAAAAAACTTTTTGTGATAAGTAATAGGTGTGTCTAAAATCGCAAGTCACAAGTATCGATAAAGTATCAAGAGATATCAATACTAGCTACCAGCTACCACGTTTACACATTCGCGAGCGACAAGTCGAGTATTGAGATAAATATCGAACGAGCATAATAATAATATGCGCTTAAATATCATGTAAGCGTCACCATACACGAGCCACGCGCCACAGCCACAAAACGCCGCCACTGTGGACTGAATTTTTCGTACATTTTATATGAACTTGCCGCACACGGTTGACAGTGGTCGCCAAGGGACGCCGCTTCTCGCTTCGTGTGGTCGTGTGGCCGCCACCGACCGAAAGTGAAAGTAAAATATAATAAGTGGTTATCGCGCGCTTCTGCTACTAAGTGGCCCGTGTGCGGGGAGGCTAAACGGTACATACCTACGCTCGTTACTCAGAGACGCTTGCCTTAGTAGAGACCAGGTCACTCGCGACTTAAAGAGGTTACAGGACTTACAGGTTGTAATTATCGTGAAACAGAATTAACAACTGTTTCACAACTAAGTCGAGATAAGTAACGAGCGTAGGTATGTACCGTTTAGCCTCCCCGCACACGGCATCGTAGACTGCATCATTGCTTACCATCAGGTGAGATTATAGTCAAACGCGACCCCATATTACAAACAACTTCTCAATCCATGTAAGAATTTCGAGGCATTCCACGAAGAGCCACGATTTAAGATCACGTATTTTATGTGCACTGATTGTATTCCACTGAGATCATCGATTTATATTTTGGCTGGGTGCTTTTTGTGGAATACTAAAAATTATTTCAAATGTTTCCACGAAGGGCACATACAATGTAATAGCTTCTAGTGATGGGGTATTTTATATTTTTTGTATCAATAATTATGATGGATTGTATCAATTAAAAGATAATTTTGATAAAAAAATGAATATGTTATTATTGTTAGTATCACAATCAGTTTGGGTAATTCCAACTTAAATCTCGGATCTAGTTCCCGAGGTACGGCTGATTTAAGTTTGAATAACCGATTTATATTTTATCTCCGTGGAATATAACCAGTGCTCATAAAATACGTGACCTTAAATCGTTGCCCTTCGTGGAATGCATCAGAATTTCGAGGCCCTCTCAACATCGAGTTCACTTAAAAACTATTGGTTTTTTTGAAAAATATGTGATATGGTGTGTGCCATTGTTGTTGCTAATAAGTTAAATATTTTTCATTTTCATTATTTAGGTTAAACCTACTTTTCCGCGAGCATTTCATAGAGCGACAATAAAATTGTAAGCGCGAATGTGTAAATGAAGTTTCTAAAACTTACCGACAAGCACTTAACGAAGTCAACAACAATGTTTCCCTCTGGGGTTTTCATAGCATATCGGCTTTTGGCACTCACAAATATAACTGCAAAAAAAATAACATAGTTAAAGCATAACCTATTATTTCGACATAAGTAACAAACTGCAGAAACTACCTGTATGTTTGAAAATTCAAACAAGTAACTGAAATCTTGCGAGTATGCAACCCTAATCAATTAACTAACCCATACTAATATTATAAATGCGAAAGTAACTCTATTAGTTTGTTTATTACCTCACAACTAAACGGCTTAACGGATCGTAATGAAAGTTGGTAAGGAGATAGATTATTTCCTGGGGAAGGACATAGGCTAATTTTTACTCAACTGCGCAAAAGAATGTAAATAAAATAAATAAATAAATATTGCTGGACATTTCACACAGCGCTATCTAGTCCCAAACTAAGCTGAGCTTGTACTATGGGAACCAGATAACTGATAGAATACTTATATACTTTTTTTTTGTAAATACATACTTATAATATATAGAAAAACACTCAGACACGGAACACATATCTGCAGATCATGCAAACATTTGTTCCGCGGCGGGAATCGAACCCGCTACCTCCTGCGTCTCAGCCGGCTATACGCCCTCTGCGCCACGGAGGCAGTCAAATGTAATGTTTTTATTTTAAAACTGTGCGTGCGATGTCAGCTAATCATTTATAAATTGTTATTAAACCGGTATTTTTACCTTTTATGATGTGGTATTTCGACTGTATTGAGATTATACTTAAACATAAATACGCGATAAATACCCCTTTATAACAATAATTGTGTACTTATTAGTGATCTAAGTTTGAAAAAAACATTCCATAATCTTTGACTATCGAAATATGTGAGCGTTACAAAGACTGGACCAAATAAAAAATTTCAGCGTCATGTCATGTTTAGAAAGGTGCCTGAAAAGTATCTCCAAAATGGGAGTTCTTGTTACATTGGACACTCTTTTCAGGGGTAGAAATGGCAGTTATTCAGAATTTCTTATCCTGTATTTCTGTGACAAAAAATCTAGCATACCAAATCACAACTAACATTCAGATTGGATTTCAGATTTTTCAAATACAGATTTTATACGGGCGTCCAATTAATAAGGGTTGATCCTGGTACTTTTATATGGTAAAAAAAAAGAAAATTCATAAAAACGCGCTTGATTTTCTTCTAGCAAAATCTTTACGGGTACAGGAGAATGATAAGATTTTTACAAGGATGCAAAACTCTATCGCACATATTCCCAAACGAGAAAATTAGGTTACAAAGCAATGCTCTTTTCACCAAGCATTGAACCAATATATTAAGCAAAGAATTGTTTTATCTAACAAGTGTCATTTCACATAATATTTACTTTAGCTGGAGGAAGGTGTGTGGAAAATCTTAGTTTATCTACGGTAGGTGATAGGATTATACAGGGTATTTCATTGAATTGGGTCAGCTAGTGGAAATCCTAAACAAGATATCAAAAAATGATAAAAAGACTCAAATCACCAATTTTGACAAAAATAAAAACAACTTAATAAAGATTTTGGATAAATGATTTTTTTATACTGTGTAAGATGTTCGTTTGACCACCATCTCACCTGATGGTAAGTGATGATATGGTCTAAGATGAAGCACACATATGTATATATGCATAAATACAATATCCTTAAATATATAATATATATATCATATATGTTATAAGTTAGCATATATTTATTTATTTAAGTACACGCTTCGGGAATCGAACCAACTCTTTTTCGAAAAAAACCCGTTGCGGATTTTATTACGGGAATCGATAGTATATGCAAAGTATTTTTTACATAGATAGTAAAGTTAATGGAAAACACAAACTATTACAGTTTTCGAAATCTCTAGATGCTCCAAAATCTTTAAATACAGTTTTTATTTTTATCATAATTGCTAACGCGAGTCCTTGCAGCATTTTTTTATATCTCTTACCGTTTAGGATTTCCCCTTACTGACCCAATTCAATGAAATACCCTGTATAATTGTTATCTCTCGGGATGATGTGTTTTTGTACTTAATCAACATTGTCTTTAGGTCTAAACAAACACTACTAGTAGTTTGCCCGGATCTGAGATTTCGCGAAGATAAAATAAAAAGTGTTTGATGCGATACGTATCAAATGTGGTACCTATTTTATATAATTTGTGCCGGCGCGGGGTATCAAACAAATCTAGTTAGGAAAGACATAAAGCTCTAGGCCATGCGCAATATATTTTCAGTACCAAAGTAAAACACGTAACAGCCAGAAACATTCTGCAAATAAAGTATTAGAAAAACGTTGTTTCCGTCGTTATCATATAATATATTATATATAATCCCGTGAAAAACTATAGAGGAGCCTGTTGGACCTCAAACCTCAAACTTCAATGTGACGTAATGTAAGTTAATGTAATCGAAGCATCTCTCTCTGACTTCAACTGCGCCTCAACTTTTGTGTACGCCTACGGCTTTATACCAGAATCGAAACAGAAGAGAAGAGAGAGAGTGAAATGTCTTGCCATAGTCTATGTTTCCTGATAGCTACAACCTAGTCTTTAAGTCTTTAAGTCGCGAGTGAAAACGTTTCTTCTAGGCAAGCGTGTACCATCGTAGACTGCATCATCGCTTACCAGGCGAGTTCGTGGTCAAACGCAAGCCTATAAAATATGTATAAAAAAAACTAAGAACTCTTTCTTTTATCCCATAAACCCATCAGGTTATGGGCCCAGCACGCTTTCACTGCGATCAAAGGCCTTCTCTATAGATTTCGCGAGCGACCGATCTTGTGTCGATTTTGTAAGGGTGCCGATTTTGCGAACAACCGATAAAAATCCTCTTTCCTTTTCTATCTAGGGGATGCCGTCCTACGCTACACTGACCAGTGCGTGGTCTCCACTCCAAGAACCGGCCCCAAAAGCTGTGAGTTCTTCGAACTATGCACCTGCAAACTGCTACTTCAGTTTCCTTATCTACTGTATATCTAATTGTTCTCGTAAAGATCCACTTTTGGATTGTTAGAATGGAGCCACAGATGATAAATTGTTATTGTTTTAATAATATTGTGTGTTTAGTGTTCATTTTTAATTTAATGTCTTATTACTTTCATCAAGATTATACCTATAGATTAGTTATTACTTGTTGAATGGTCAACATCGAAGCAAAATAAATATTAGCTATATGTAAATGTAAAAAAAGTAATATGTAACCTATGAAATTATATGTAAACTTAATATGATTACAACATCACTTGACAGATATTTACACGAGGTTCCCGTACAAATATTTTCTGATTGAAAACCTAAAATAGAATAAATAAACAGCAATGTAACACCGCGATAACTATTCTCAAAATAGATGAGTTTCACCTTACCATTGTGTGTGCTTGATAAATAACACTGAGGTTAAAGATAAATACGTCCAACCCTAAGATGTAGTTGCCATATAATGTCATGATTGCTATGAGAAATCATTGAAAACAATAAAATAGCTTTTAAGTAAGTAAATGTACCTACAGCAACACTAACCAGTGACCACCTCAAAGGATAAGTTCAAAGATAACATTTTTAATTTTTTTAGGGTACCGTACCTCAAAAGGTAAAAAAGGAACCCTTATAAGATCTCTCTTGTCCGTCTGTCACCAGCAATTTTCTCAAGAACCACCCGGACCTAGCAAGTTGAAATTTATACAAGATACTGAGGTCTATAGTCCCTATTAGGTGTATAAAGATCAAGTTCTTGAGTCAACACGATAAAAAGATATGGGCAAGTATAGATTTTTGCGAAAACTTGTAAGTAGGTACCAAAACTAACCTTAATTTTCACTTTTTTCTTTTTCGGAATTTTCTCTTTCCAAAATTCCAAAACATAAAAAAAGTTATAAAGTAAAGGGTGTCCCCATACATACATAGTTGACGCCAATTAAAATAATCCTCTGAGTTGTATGGGCGCTCATACAGTTTAGAGTACTAGCATAATCGGCACCAACCTCAAATAAGGTAAATAAATAAAACTTTGCTATTATAATGGGTAGGTATGGAAGCCTCGGCGCACGAGTTTGACTCGCACTTGACCGTTTTTTTATTTATTTATAATTTAAACAATTATTGGCTTAGTTGACTCGCAGATATAAAAGATCGATAATAGCAAGCTTTGAGCGCATTTTTCGCTAATTTTTAAACTTCTAAATCTCGAAATAACTTATCTACCTATATATTTTTAACCTCAGATATCTCTTGAACTAATAGAAGCAAGATTATCTTTAGGTGTAATTTTCAATCCAGTTCAAACCGGCGGTTCCAATTAACCAGCAAAATCTGATATTGGACCATGAATTGAGACGGCTTTCGAAGTCATTAGTATTGAATCGAGACTTGGGGTTGAGATTGCGTTTTAATTACTTCTAATTACCAGGTTTATGCAGATCTTCAGACTATTCTGAGATTGATCGATAGATGATTGGTCGAGAGTCGTGTGGTTTAATAACGCATGGTTTTCGAAAAAAAATCTAATATATTTCATCATGATCATAGCCATAAGACTTCCACTGTTGAACATAGGCCTCGCCCTTAGATTTCCAGAGTGATCGATCTGGTGCGGCTTGCACCCAACGGCTCCCAGCAACCTTTATCAGGTCGTTCGGTTCCATCTAGTAAGGGCCATCCTACGCTGCGCTTTCCAATGGGTAGTCTCCACTCGAGAACTTTTCTACCTCAACGGCCGTCAGTTCTTCAAGCTATGTACCCTGCTCTCTAGTCTGCCACTTCAGCTTGCTAATCCACTGGGCTATGTCCGTGAATTTAGTTTAACTACGAATCTCCTTATTTCTGATTCGATCTAGTAAAGTAAAACCAAGCATAGCCCTCTTCATCCTTCTTATGAGGCCTCTCAACTTAGTAATCATAAAAAAAATTTCATTCATCATCATCATCAACAACTATAGGTTGTTGATGATGATGATGAATGTACAGTCCACTGCTGGACGTAGGTCTCTCCCAGGATGCGCCATTGAGCCCGATCCTCAGCTCTTCTCATCCAATCCTTGACAGCCACAGCGCGCAAATCGTCACTCCATCTAGCCGGAGGGCACCCTACACTTCGCTTGCCTAGACGTGGTCTCCACTCCAGAACACGTTTACCCCAACGGTTATCGGTTCTGCGGCAGATATGACCGGCCCACTGCCACTTCAGCTTGCTGACCCTCTGAGCTATGTCGATCAACTTAGTTCTCATGACCAAAAGTTATTTTATTATTTGACTTTTTTTCAGTTAAAAGCTGGTGACCAGGAAATAACCCAAGTATTGACAAATACCACAAAGTTGTTGATCATTGAAACCAAAGTTCTGACTAGAGAAATTCCGATTGGTTGCAAAATTGCGTAAATCGACATCGCTCGTAATCATTCAAGCAAAATCAGTTACATTTCACGAGGCTCAAAATAGAATCCTGGCTTTGAGGGCTTGTCTATAGGCGTTTTTATACGACTCCCTAAAAAAAGGGAATAATATACGTTTTTACGCGTTGGCCTCATATAATATGAGAAATATATATATAAATCATGGAACCTTTCTACTCAACGACCGTCAGTTCTTCAGCTATACAAACAAATATCATCTTTAATTAAATATCTTACCTATAGACACCAGTACCACCAATCCTGGAGCGCCAAAAGCGAGTGAATAACAATCCTTATCGCCAAAACAGTATATCTCCGACCTTAGTATCGGTGACACTGTCTTTGCTATAAGGCTGCCTATACACAGACTGAAGTAGAGAATGCTGAAGTATATGGCTAGATGGTGCTCTTGCTGAGGTAGCCGGAATTGATCGCCGCCGAAGGCTGTGACACAGGGTTTTATTCCACCAGTGCCGATCGTTATCATGAATAGGCCAATTAAAGTGCATAATCTGGAAAAGGAAGTTATACTTAAAACATTTACCTTTTTACCACTAAAAATATAACATTATGTTTAGCACGTTTTTAAAAAAATCTTTACCATTTTTTGTATTGGAATTTTTTAAACACGCATTATGCAGTGTTTATTTTTTTTGGTGGTAAGACCCTTATATTTTTTTTGTGTATTGCATGAGTAAGTACCTACTGCAATAATAATACCTACTATGAAGCCTAATATGACTATTTTAAGAAATAAAGAAGGCTGTTCTAGTCCTATTGCTCAAATCAGTAAGAGACAAATTATGAAATGTGTTTTATTAGGGTTCCGTACCCAAAGGGTAAAACGGGCCCCTATTACGATTAAGACTCCACTGTCTGTCTGTCCGTCTATCTGTCTGTCCATATGTCACCAGGCTGTATCAATACAATACAATACAATTAAATTAAAATAAAACAAATATTTAAGGCAGGCTCCCATACAACAAACGTGATTTTTTTTGTCGTTTTTATAGACAATGGTACGGAACCCTTCGTGCGCGAGTCCGAATCGCACTTGGCCGGTTTTGTTTTAAATTTTTATGCAAACATAAAATAGTTACCTAATGCTTAAGCGCGTCACAAACGATGAAGATGCTATAATTGATCAAGCGAAGCGAGATCTCCAAATCAACTTGGGTAAATAAGCGTTGTATGTATAAAATTCAAATTCTTACAAATTCAAATTAAAATATTTTTATTCATTAAAATCACAAGGATCACTTTGAAACGTCAATTTTACTGCCTGTTCCTTCGCGACCAAGCCAGGAAAGAAAGGCAAGAAACAAGGCTGGTTGTTTTTTTTAATGATCCTTTTACAATACATAATACAGAACATAAATTACGTCTAAATTGTAACATTTTGAACGAGTTGGAGCAATTTCAATCCCAAGCTTCTCTATCATCTAAATAATCCGATATTTTATAGTAGGCTCTTTTATAAAGATTTTGTTTAATTACGTTTTTAAATTTGTTAATTGTCAATTTTTGTACATCCCTTGGGAGTTTGTTATAAAAGCGTACACCTTGCCCTTTAAACGATTTACTAACTTTATGGAGTCTACAAGTGGCAACAGCGAGTTTATCTTTATTTCTAGTATTAAAATTATGATTATCGCTATTTTTCTTAAACAAATTAATATTTTTGTGAACATACATTAGATTTTCATAGATGTATTGACAAGGGAATGTCACAATATTTATTTCTTTTAACTTATTGCGTAATGATTCTCTGGGCCCATATTATAAATTGCACGAACAGCCCTCTTCTGCAGCACAAAAACGGTGTTTATATCTGCAGCACTCCCCCACAGCGGTATACCGTATGACATAATGCTGTGGAAGTAGCTGAAGTAAACTAGTCTAGCTGTGTCTACGTCTGTAAAAAGACGGATCTTTTTGACTGCGTATGCCGCAGAACTAAGTCTCTTCGACAACCCATCAATGTGAGGGCCCCATTGAAGCTTATTATCTAGGGTTATACCTAAGAATACGGTGGTGTCCACAAGAGCCAACTCCTCGTCTTTGATTTTTATATCTGCTTTAACTTGTGTAACATTAGGTAGTATAAATCTAATACACTTTGTTTTCTTTTCATTTAGAAGTAGATTGTTTACATTGAACCATTTTACCACCTTAGAGATTGCATTGTTTACATCGTCAAAAGCGGTTTGTCGTCGCTTTAATTTAAATAAAAGTGACGTGTCGTCTGCAAACAATACAACCTCATGATCGTCCTTTACAAGATGGGGAAGATCATTAATATATACTAAAAACAAAAATGGTCCCAGAATTGATCCCTGTGGTACACCCATTTTAACCAGAGACCCCGGAGAACGCTTCCCATTCACGTCAACTCTTTGCACTCTGCCACTTAAATAAGAAGTGAGAAAGTCTAGAGCAACGCTCCTAATGCCATAATGGTGTAGTTTCCTGATCAATGTGGCATGGTCTACGCAATCAAATGCCTTGGACAAATCACAAAAAACACCTAAAGCGTCATGAGACTTCTCCCAGGCATCAAATATGTGCGATATTAACTCAATACCAGCATCAGTGGTTGAGCGACCCCTGGTAAATCCGAATTGTTTATGATGCAGTAAATTATGTGAATTGAAATGTCTAAGCAGTTGTTTAAAATTAGTTTTTCAAATATTTTACTAAATGTTGGAAGTACTGAGATTGGTCTAAAATTACCAGGATCAGAACTAGTGCCTGATTTGAAAAGTGGAGTTATTTTACTGTGTTTCATTAAATCAGGGAATACACCACAGTCAATACACTCATTTGAATATTAAAGCTAGTTCAGGAGCAATTATGTCAATCAATGTTTTCACGACGCTAACAGAGATGCCCCAGAGGTCCGTGGTTTTCTTAACATTTATCAATTTGAAAGCTCTTATAATGTCATGACTATTTACATAATCAAATTTGAATTGTGTTTTGCATTCCGTTAAGTTTTCTTTTAACAATGACTCTGCGACTATGGGAGAGGAGTTTAAGGATTTTGTGGTAGAGACTGGAATTTCGGTAAAAAAGTCTTCGAACGCATTAGCTACATCACCATCCTGATTGATCGTGGCATTGCCAATTTTCAAATTAAACTTATTGTTCTTAGTTGCGACTCTTCCAGTCTCGCTGTTGATTATTTTCCAAGTGGCTTGTACTTTGTTTTGACTATTTTTAATTTTAGAACTCAAATGACGAGCTTTTGCTTCACGACAAACATTTTTAAAATCTTTAAATATTTTTTGACTTTTTCTATAAACTCCTCATTAAAATAATATGGTTTTTCAGTATAAAGATCATACAATGTTTTTCTGCTTTTATGTTCTGTTCTGCTGTATGTATGTATGTGTGTCCGAGGATAACTTTCGAAGCGTTGATATCGGATCAATCGGATTCATCGTGAAATTTGGTATATAGGTAAGAAGTATTGACACAATTATGGTGTGACTAGATGAGCTAAAATGATGTGGGATTGTTGAGATATTGGGGTTCAAGAGGGGTAACAAAATGAGACTATTCGGTCAAATGGGATGTCTTTGTGAGTATATTTCAACCCTGTTTTTATTTTTGGTTAAATCCTTGTAGTTTTTGAGTTATTAGCCGTCATAAAAACTGAATTTTGACGAAATTCACAGGGCACACCAGTGACCCCACAGTGCTGAAATTTGGTATTCGTGTAGCTTTAGTGACACAAATATAGGGAAAAGTCTGGAATTTAGAATAACTGCAATTTCTACCCCAAAAAAAAGTAACCAATTAACAACCCCTTATAAGATTAACCACATTACATGGACTCTCGTTACTTGAAATTTGAATTAAACTGTAGGTCAAATTAGTTGGTTGTTCATTTCGTGGCACTATTTTATTAGTCAAAGATTATGAATAATATTTTTTTTTCTTTTTGGGCGAGATCTCAGTTCGGGGTGAACCAATAGTATTTTATGTTAAGATAAAATATATCTCGTCATGCAATCCAATGTATAATGATAATATACATATATATATATATATATAATGATATTATGTTCGCCGTGTGGGATTTTTTTTTTTTATTTATTCATTGCAGAATCAACAGCACTTGATATTAATGTAAACAAAATCTTATAACTGATGCTTAGATAATGCCAATAACAGATTCACATTTTATAGACATAAGTTTTAAGCAACTAGTCACCTAGAAAAAATGATTAAAAATACAATATAATATTATTATTTCTTAAGGAATTTAGTAGGTACACAGTTGAAGAACGTAAGGGAGGGAGGGATGCTGTGTAAATGTGTATACTTGAGGGGGTGAGGGAGGGAGTGTAGTGTGTGTTGTGCGAGTTTCTTAATATTTTATGAAACGCGCTACATATGATTAAGATATGATGGACCATTGGATTCTATGGCGAGTGATATTTTATCTTAACATAAAATATTATTATAGCATATTCATCGTGTGTGACGCGCTTTTTCGCGGTTCCTAACATAAAGTAGGTTTCTCATCTCATTACTTATTTATATGATAGATGCCATTGATGTTTGCTTAGTTATGAAGCTATTATAAGTTACTCTTTACTGGTCTGAGGTAGTCAATATTAATATCTAAATAACTCAATAACATGAACCAATAGAGAGCCACATATTATCGAGTAGTATTATTCGTAGAAACATGCTGTAATATTTTTTACATCAATCATGCGCTGAGAGTTGGTCATTGTAAACTCGATAACGGCCCTAAGGCCGTAACTAAATTTGAAAATAGAATGAGGTTCATTGCATTTATAATCAGCTAAAATGAAATACAACCTCTATCCATGACAAATCCTTATTTTTATTTAAAAATTAAAGTGGCCATATTTTTATTATGCTACCCTTAATGAAATCAGGTTTGTGCAGCATTTTAATTACTTTTAGTTAAAATACGTAATTGCTTGTGAAATACAAAGACGTATTTTGTATTTGTAATTCAGTTACTTCGTAAAAATTTTATTTGTAATTGGTATTTCAAATGGCTTCAAAATACATCTGAACATAAATTCATATTTCACATTGCGATCTTAATAATGGTGCATTCTAAAAAAAATAGCACTCGACAGTTTTCGTAACTATTCGTAAGCAAAATGGCGACCGCTAAATATGCAAATCTTTAAAGTTGGCAACACTGCACCTGTACTGTAGGTACGTAAATTTGTCAAGTACCTAAGACCTAGCTTTATATTGTCATTTGTTTTTTAAAGAAAAATAGTTAAAATACTGTATTTTGTATTTTATATTTCAAATACTCGACTTAAAAATATTTTATATTTCGTATTTTAAATACGTGCAAGATAGTATTTTGTAATTCGTATTTTAATCAACGCAAAGTTTGTATTTTGCTTAGCTCTGAATGAAATACAATCTTCATGACAAATCCTTATTTCTATTTAGATAGATTTCTACAAAGAGGTCATACATACATAGGTAGTATAGCGGTAAAAAAACAATGGATACCGGAAACGCTAATCCTCGCTCGCTCATACGCCAAAACATCTCGGGTGTAAAAATCAAACAATGTACTTTGTTGTAATTTATTAATGATTTTTCGTTTTTCGCTTATGGTTTTTATGATTTTAACGAAAATAAAACAAATATTTGACGACCTCCGTGGGGCAGTGGGCGAATAGCCAGCTGAGACGAAGAAGGTAGCGGGTTCGATTTCCACTGCAGAACAAATGTTTGTATGATTTGCAGATATTTGTTCCTGGTTTGGATGTTTTTCTATATATTAGTTAAGTATGTATTTACAAAAAAAAAGTATATAAGTATTCTATCAGTTATGTTCCCATAGTACAAGCTCTGATTAGTTTAGGGCTAGATAGCGCTGTGTGAAATGTCCAGCCATATTTATTTATTTATTTATATATGCTGAATATACCAATTAAATGGTTAAAAGAGATAGCAACACCTAGTTACTCAAGACTTAGGTAGGTACTTTATGTATAAAGCCCAGAAACCCTATTAGTGCGAACTATGAGTAAACAAGGAAGTTTTGATTCCATTGATTTGATTTTAAATGTAGGTAGGTATCAAACTTAATAAGGTAAATAACTATTGAGATGTATGGCTAAATCACATTTTAAATTGTACGTTTTCTGGGCCCATAGGAGTTAAAGGCTTATGAAAAGCAAATTAGGCAATTTTAAATGATCTCCAAACTGATGAGAAAACTAATTACTATTTATAATTATCTAAGGATCTATGAGGCTCTGGAAATTAACTTCAAAATAAACTATGGAGCTCGTAAGTACCTTTGATCAAAATTTTAGATTTTCATCGAAGTTATCATCATATTTATATATCTATCTATATATATATACTACCTATATATTTATATCTTTGATAGAATTATATGTTTAACTGTCTGACACTATCTTGTAATCCTTGTTTTTAAAATAAGCTAATACTAACTATGTTATGAATTATATGCTAAAAGTATTTTAGAACTGTTTATAACTTACACGATACAATAATTTCATGTAATGCCTTGACAAACAAGTATTTTTCAGTCAGTATTTTATCTTCTACACGCAGCTTCGCACGCGTGTTTTGTCAATAAAATTATAAGCCCGAAGTATCGGCAGAGATGGACCCTGTCGATGGTCGAATAGCCGTCTTTGGCTTTGCCTTGTAGGACAACAAATAAAGATCTTACCTGGCTGGCAATGCAAGATGTGGTATTGCAGAAATAGCCACTAGCAAGTTCCCTGCTGCATATACGAACATCATGTATAGAATTGTTCTGAAACAGTTTTCAAATATTACAATATTGTATATATTTCGGAATCATCATCATATACATAGCCTAGTGATGGGCATAGGCCTCCCCGATAGATTTCCAGAGCAACCGATCATATGCGACTTGCACCCTTTAACGGGTCATCTTTCCATCTAGTGAGGGGCCGGCCTACGCTGCGCTTTCCAGTCTTCACTCGAGAACCGTTCTACCCCAATGGCCGTCCTTTATTCGAGCTATCTGGCCAAATTTCATGGTACTTATAGTAGAATACTCTGGATTTAAGCTAAAAATTTAATACAAGAGATACGGTGGTTGCACCAATTTTCAAAATTAGCAAAAGAATGGCAGAAAAAACTACATTGAAGTTGGTGCATCCGGGCTTATTATAGGAGCTACGTACGTACGCTATCATAGATAAATCAACAGGCATACAGACAAACAGAACGCAGACAATATAGAATATTCGATGGTATGGCTACAAAATGCTACGTTTCGTAGCACCTCGTAGTAATTTCTAATGCTTGGAAATGTTAATACCTACATAATTTTAAAAAAACGAGTGTACTTTAGACCACACGACTGAAGTAAAACTTCTTTAGCTCCGTCTATATGTATGTATATATATATATATGTTTATATATGTATAATAAATACATGTATGTATACATATATTAATTTTCTACAAATATTTAAATTTATTATGGGTTTTCATTGATAAATTAATATTTTTAAATAGATTTTTTATTTATTGAATAGGTTTTAGATATGCGAAACGTAACTGGCTAGGAAAGAAAGAGAGAAAGAAAATGTGTGCTCGCACCTCTCTCTCTTGCTCCTACAGTAATATACGAAACGTAACACAGACAGTGTTACTTTCTACTTATATCTCCCTCTAAACTTCCATTCGCCTCGCCTGATCACACTTTTCATAACGCTCTCATCACGCATTCATCAACTTACTCCCCAAGTCAAAAGTGCGTAAAAAAGTTTTACTTCAATAAACCTAATTATTTTCACAAGCGCAGGTCAACACAATTTTAAGCATAGGTAATAATTAAAGGAGTTCTAAGAGTATTAGAGTTCCTTGTGAAAGGCCATGCCCAGACTTTACCATGCCTATTTCTGCCGCCAAGCAGCTCAGTGAAATTACAGGCACAAAAGGCAAGGCAGGCCAATTGCAGGCTTTACACCTGTATGCCTCATGATGATAAATGCAGGGCAGTGCATCGTAGAGCACGTTTCTGAAGTACGTGGCCTACGAGGCAATACTTTGCTATAGGCGATGTTTACCACATTCAGTTTAGTTTAATTCAATTCAATAAAAATAGTACTTATACAACTTTACAGTACAAGACCAATACGTTATAACTAGGTACTACAAAATAAATATAAAAAATGAAATATACAGTTATCCCCACATACATACAAACAAATAGAACACGAAAAAAGTTATACACACAGGAAAATACGGTAATAACATAACATCAGGTGGGCCATGTACTTATCCCATCACCGGGTAGTATAAAAAAAATAAAAAAGCCTCGTAGGAATTTCAAATGCTTCGAGATTTTGTTTCCAAAATACATAGGTACATAACTAAATGATTTAATATAATAGCTGTATGGCTTTGTGGTGAACTTTGAACGCCCCCATAACTAGGGGCGACGTAAAAACAAGTGCCGCAGTGAAACTAGAACCGCAAAAGCTAATTTATTAAAAAAATATTAAATTAATGTAATTATTTATTTTCACAAGCACAGCTCCCAACAATTGTAGGCATAGGTACCTATTATGAAGTTCTCACCTAAATTTCCCAAGGTAGTTATCGGCTATTATCCCGCCAACAATAGGGAAGACATATACAAAACAACTGAAAACGTGGTAGGTTTCCGTGGCGCCATCGTCTGAGTAGCCCAGTTTACTTCGCAGATATAATGTTAGAAATGCTGGAAAATAAAATCTTTTTAGGGGTCCGTACTCGAACTCGAAACTGTTATAGTTTTAACTATGTCCATTTGTCCGTCCGACCAGGGCCCGTAGCCAAATGTCATTCGCCACGAATCTATTCGACTTCTACATACATTTGTTGTCGCTGAATGACGTAATATTTCTATAGCATGTTTCAAATCCCATACATTTTCGGACTTATCGACTAGCGTCATCGCTAATCGACTGTAACTTGGCTAAGCCCTCAGTTATAGCTATTTATCTCTTACACAATTTTTTTCAGGTTTCTACCCTATAAAAATTAGGGACTTTTTTTACTCTTTCATCCTATCGTGTAGCGTGTCGTTGAATAGCTGTTCTGAAACTTATAGCTCTTCTAAAACACCCTTTTTCTTTATATTCGTGTGTAAAAATATAATAAAAACCAATATATAATAAAATTAAATAAGTAAACGAAAATAAAAACTTATTATAAAAGTTTTATTGATTTTTTTTTCAAAATATTGTGAAACTCACCTCGCATTCCAGAATATGAAAATCTCTCACAAAACTCCGTTAAAATTATTATAATAACTATTCTCGGGAAACGGTCCGTTGCCTAAAATAATGAAAAACTGATTAGAACAAAGAAATAATAAAAGGTTCCCATGAAGGCTGGAGGCATAATATAGGTATTTTAATAACCCATAGGTACCGAAACTGCTGTTAATATAAATAAAAAATAAAAATGCAAAAACAGATCAGGAAGGTAGGTAAGTATATATTGTATGACAGTGTACCTACAAAATAATTATAAATAAAATCTCTCAAAACTTATAACCGATAAGCCCCTCGCTGTAAATTTTTAAAATATTAAGCTATCGCCCGCGGCTTCGCAAGCGTGGTTTGCCAATAAAAAGTAGCATATATGTTAATCCAGATCCAGGTTCGATGAAATTTGGTATGTACGTAGTGATCTACGTACATACCAAATTTCATCGAAGTTGGTTCAGCCGTTCCGACGTGAAAGAGTAGCAAACATCCATAAATACTTACAAACATTCGCGTATACATACATACAATATTAGTGGGATGGGATGTTCAAAATTCAAAAAACGAAAAATTTCCCTAGGGACGTAATAACTTAAAATAGATGCACATCTTTTTTCATGTTTCATTGTTATCTAAATCCATATTCCGTGTTTATAATAGACACATTTTTAAAATTTATGTACGAGTGTAAAGTTTACACACCGAAGGTAAATCCACAAAATCCACATCGCGGTCTGGTTTCACCTTGGATTTTGCCATTGCACTTAGCGCGTAACGAAACGTAGCGCCTAAATAATACTGAGGAACTAAGTTTATCACGACGATATTGACTAATTTATATTGTTTCAGGCTGTTTTCTTATCATACATGCTTGTTAAAACATCAACATACAGTTAAACCAAACAGAAGCAGTAAGATAGACAGACCTACGTAGATTGCTAGGTACTACTTGTACTGTGTACCTTCCACGTGGTGCATTACGTCGCAATCTAATAAAGATCCTTAGTAAGATGATAAACCTTAGTAGAGTAATAAAAATTACGCCCTACATACCTACATACTTAAGGTTCATACACCTACTTACCAAGGGAATTTGTTATGTACTCAAAAAATTTAGTCGACCAAATCTCAAAGAAGAAAATCTTTATTTTGAAAAGAACCTACGTATTACCCGTGCGCGATAAGTTGGGACCTGAGCGCGGTGACGTCATATTGGCGTGTTTGTACCGCCCGCAAAAAAATGAACATAACAAGCAGCCGCCCGCTACGAGACTAAAAACCCTAGTAAAAAATAGTGATGCGAACGGTACAATACGGGCGCCATCGGGGATGTGCAGGGGAAGCGGTCGGGGAGTCTCATTCCTAGCAGGTCCCAAGTTATCGCGCACGAGTTATAGGTGGCTAATATTATTACGCGATATTCGAGATCTCGATCCAATATCGAGAAAATATTGACACTATCGCGATAATATTGAAATATTTCCGGACGCTCTTGAAATATGCGATCCTAGGGATTTATTAATCCAGTGTTGCCAACTTGGGGGTTTTCTCCCAAAATTTGGGGATAAGTTAGAAGAAACATTAGGGGTACAATTTTTTGACGCATTTTTCAAGAGTTACCTTTTTTTAGGGGAATTTTCTAGGGGGAAAATCATTTGTAACGGTTTTTGTAACGTAAATTAGAAAATCATTGATTGGTTTGATGAATTCAATTTTATGAAGGTGTGTAATCTCGTAGACATCAGCAGAAAAATATTCTCTGTAAAATAAGGTAAAAATTAAACGATATTAGTGAATACTCAAGCATGTATAATAATAGTCTAGGGTCATCTTGAGTTAGTGTTAGGGGGAAAGAGGGGGATTTCAAGATGACGCTAGGGGGGAGCTAGGACGCTTAGTCACGGTTGGCAACACCGTATAAATATGTGGCGCAGTCTAAGCTTTAGTGTTTGATAGATGTTATTAGGTATTTTATAGCAAAAATCTTCATTTTTCCCAAAAAAACTATCCAAGTTATCGTCTAAGATCATTTTTTGCGTAAGATTCAAATGACTATACTGGTTTCGTTTTTGGTTTATATCTGGGTTTTTACAAGGTCAATGAAACTGCAAGAATCGTGACATAAAGCAGACTGATTTATTTTACAATGCGGTACTTACATAACATCTTATAACTAACTACCCACATTGGTGAAGTAGGAAACACCACAGTTTTGAAATCCAATTTGTTACCCAAAGTCTTCGTCTTTTTTTGAAAACGTCGTGGAAATGTAACAAACAGACAGACATATCTAAACAGAGAAACATAATTACTTCCGAATTTATAATATTAGTATGACCTCCTATATTAATAAACGTTGCATCCCCTATTCCACCCTAGCATTCAGGGATAGTGTAGCTTTCTAACAGCGACAGAATTTAAAGAGTCGGTTCAATACCACCTACTACCTAAAGTTTCTGTAGTAGTTTCTGTAGTTTCTGAGATGAACTCTTTTATTACAAACGTAGGTACCTACGGACAAACATAAAATAGATATTATGTAGGGAATCCTACTCTGTGATTAGTAGGTACATAATGTATAGATGATTATGAAGGATTTTGATAAGAAAATTGCATTTAATATCATCGCACGTTTTTATTTTTATTTTAAACCTTGTAGTTTTTGAGTTATTAGCTTGTAGTATTTAAGTTATCAACTTGGGCAAATCAGCGTTGTATGTATGTTTGTTTGTCCGAGGATAACTTTCGAAGCGTTGATCTGATCATCGTGAAATTTGATATAGGTATAGGTAAGTGGCACAATGTGACTAAATGAGCTAAAATATTGGGGGATTGTTAAGATATTGGGGTTCAAGAGGGGTAATAAAATGAGACCACTATGTAAAATGGAACGTCTTTGTGAGTAGGTACATTTCGAACCCGTTTTTATTTTTAGTTAAATCCTTGTAGTTTTTGAGTTATTAGTCGTAATAAAAACTGAATTATGAAAAAATTCACAGGGTACACCAGTGACCCCACAGTGCTGAAATTTGGTATGCGTGTAGCTTTAGTGACACAAATATAAGGAATATCTGAAATCCAGAATAACTGCAATTTCTAACCCAAAAAAATGTAGGTAATCAATTAACATAAACTCCCGTTACTTGTAATTTGAATGAAACTGTAGGTCAAGTAAGTTGGTTTTTTATTTCGTGGCACTATTTTTATAGTCAAAGATAATTTTTTTTTTATGGGACAGTCGCTAGAGTTTGGGGCGAACCACTAGTATTATAATAATGCAAAAATAGGTATATGTTTTATTAATTTAATTTATTATTGTTATTTTTGTTTAGTGAATTTAATCAAATTAGACAGTACCCTAGCTATAAATAAATAAGTAAATATTGCTGGACATTTAACACACCGCTATCTAACCCCAAACTAAGCAGAGCTTGTACTATGGGAACCAGATAACTGATAGAATACTTATATACTTTTTTTTTGATATACATACTTATAATATATAAAAAAACAACCAGACCCGGAACAAATATCTATAGATCATGCAAACATTTGTTCCGGGGCGGGAATCGAACCCGCTACCTCCTGCGTCGCAGCTGGCTATTCGCCCACTGCACCACGGAGGTCGTCAATAAAATAAGAGTGTGTATGTTGTGTGTTGAATTAATTAATAATGTTAGGTAACTAGGTAGATTGAATTCTTATTTTGCTATGATACAACCGTTAAAAGATTTTCAGTAGAATGTTAAGTTATGGAGAGAAGCCATGTTATTAATCGGTTACAAGATCGTTTGTTCATGGGAAAGATCTCCAGGTGCTTATTTGCTATATTATATTGCCTGGGTCCGTGAAAAAAGCGAATCTTTGGGCAAAAGATGTAGGTACGGCAGTTCATTAAATTAAATATTTTATGTTTGCCTTGAATCTATTTGAGAATTTTCAGGAGCTTGCAATACACTGGAATGTTGCAAAAGAATTATCTGAAGTACAAATAGTTGACGAACATTTAAAACTTTACATTCAATAAATATAGTGTTTTTGCAGGGTAAAGTTTAGGTTTAAAATAACTGACTTTGAGTAACGCATGTTGCGCTATTTCGACTAGGTATTTGGATTTAGCGGCTTCACCCCAACATGTGATACAATATGTAAGAATTGACTGCAGCGCCAGATTAAGGTAACTTGATGCCCTAAGCAATCTTCCCCAGTGGACCCCACATATCCATAAGTGAAATACGAACAATTAATTAAAAAAAAATGTTTATACGTATCGTAGTTAAAATATGTATGTGGTGTTCCTTCTGCCCTTATCCCAAGCTAGGTGGGGGGTCGACACAACGTGATTTCACATGTTGTCCTAAGATTCGGCTATATTTATTTTTACGACCGGCCGCCTACCTGACGTCAACTCACGTGTTCATGTGCTCGTTTTTTTACTCAGTCGTCTCTGGTGCCCCCATAGACCATAAGCAATTGCTTAAATAGCTTAAAGGCTAATAATCCAGGACTGATTGACTGACGTGTAAATAATTTTATGATAACCTATCAGCAGAATGTCTGAGATGTTTGAAAATGTAGTTAAGCTTTCTAACTCTATTGGATAATGAATTAGATGGTTTTTGAAACTAAGATTGCTATCAATAACGATGCCCAAATACTTGATGGATTCAACCGAAGCTAATGAGGGACAGTTGCAGGAATGAGAAGAGAAGTTACTACAAGTGTGTGCTGTTATATTTTGCGTCTGACAGGATGGGGTTACGAATTGAGAAAGGAATAAATTTAGTTGTGTCAGTGTTCAGAGGAAGATAGTTTAAGGTTAGCCACTGACACTGACAACTTTAAAAACAGACAACGGATGGTATAGTCCAAATGTATACAGTGTGTCCCTGGATAAAGTGCAACCCCGAAAGGGGGTGAAACTAGATCAAAAATTATCGACAAAAAAATAGAAAAAAAAAATTAAAAAAATTTAGTATATACTTTATTGATGAATTAAAATTTTTATTGCTCACTAATGACTCTATTTAATAAAAAAATGATTTCTTCCAAAGTAGTAGGTCTATTTTGTTAAAATAAAAACCATAATCATGTCAGATATGTGACGATGACGATAAAATAACAAATAACTCACAAACAAGTGGCTATCGTGACTTAAAGTTTAATTTTTGTATTAAAATTACATTTTTTAGGCTGTTTTTTTCCTATAAACTCAAAAAATCTTAAAATTAAGCCTATAATACTAGAAATTTTTATGACTTTTTATTATTGTCTATCATAATAGATTTTAAATAAAATAAAAACCTACGTTCTAACATAAAAAATGTGCTGGCTAGGAGCATTTTTAAAGTTGGTTAGGTTATTTACTTAGGATGGAGGTGACGTAATCAGTGGTCAATTGAAGGTCAGTTGAATTAGCTTAATTAAAACTTCCTTTTTTTGGCCATATTTTTTGGCGGTGCATAATAGATAGTGCTGTCTGGAGAGACAGCACTATCTATTTCCCTAGTTGGAACTAAAGGGTCTTTCAAATAGAGCGGGTCGATGTTAATAATCTGTGGCGGCCATTTTGTTTTGGCGGCATCTGTCAAATCTGTTTTTTCTTATTCAGTCACTGATGCCAAATCACCATGGCAAGTTACACGGTTGAGCAGCATGTGCAAATGATAAAACTTTATTATCAAAATGAGTGTTCGTTAGTGCAAACGTTGCGCGCATTGCGCCCATTTTACGGCAGACGCGGTGGCCCTTCAAAGTCCACTCTCCAACGATTGGTGACTAAATTTAAAACGACCGGTTCGGTAAACAACCAACCAACACCTTTACGTCAAAGGAACGCCAGATCGGCCGAGAACATCGCCGCTGTACGTGAGAGTGTTCAGGAGACTCCGAGGCAGTCGATTTCTCGCCGTGCTCAAGAACTCGGCCTTTCGCAGACCTCAACTTGGAGAATTTTGCGTCGGGACTTGGGTCTGCATCCGTACAAGATCCAACTGACCCAAGAGCTCAAAGTTAATGACCATAGACAACGCCGTGTGTTCGCTGAATGGGCATTGGAACGCTTGGAAGAGGACCCCGATTTTGGCCGAAAAATAATCTTTAGCGACGAGGCACATTTTTGGATGAATGGTTTTGTTAATAAGCAAAATTGCCGTATATGGGAAGACCACAACCCACATGAGGTTCACCAGGTGGCAATGCATCCACAAAAAGTTACTGTTTGGTGCGGATTTTGGTGTGGCGGCGTCATTGGTCCGTACTTCTTCGAAAACAACGTTGGTGAGGCCATCACCGTCAACGGCGAGCGCTACAGATCAATGATAAACAATTTATTTTGGCTTGAATTGAACAATATGGACGTGAACGACATGTGGTTCCAGCAAGATGGCGCTACTTGCCACACAGCGAACGACACAATCGACATTCTGCATGAACGGTTTGAGGGTAGAGTTATCTCTCGCAGATGTGACGTGAATTGGCCACCAAGATCGTGTGATTTGACTCCGCTAGACTTTTTCTTGTGGGGTTTTCTGAAGTCACAGGTCTATGCCAATAAACCACATTCGACCGTTGCCCTGAAAGTCAACATAACGCAGGCCATCGCTCGGATTCAGCCGGATCTATGCAGCAGAGTCATTAAAAATTGGACCTCTCGGATTCGCGCCACCATACGAAGCCGCGGCGGACATTTGAACGATGTCATATTCCATCCATATCCCGTCCTTGTTGAAAGACCCTTTAGTTTTATCTTTTTAAATCGAAAATGAAAAGCCCTCATTCACTTTCCTTGGCAGTGCAACGACATCCTTATCAAACTATGAAACAAGAACTCAATCAATCAAGAATCATACGAGCACACTATAAAAATGGAGAACAATCACATCTCTAATTTAGTATGTTCAAAATCGCTTCTTGTGAAAAGCCACAGGCTCGCCTTGGTATTTTCGCAACAACGATCTACACCGCGATATGAAATTAGAATCAATAGCCAAGTTCATGAAGCTCGCTTCCAAGCGACATTATGAACAAGCCACCCATCATCCGAATCCTTTGGTAGACACCATTCCGGACTATCCGTTGGACGCGCCCGAGAACAAAATCCTCCGTCGTTCGAGATACGTTCTCAGAGACCCGGATGACTACATCACCTCCGCAAACGCGGAAGCGATTTCTGAATCATCTACATTAGACAGAGCAACCACTTCACAGATACACCGACCTCGCCGGCGAGGTCGACGAGTCCCTTCAGTCGTCGCCTATACGAGGTACAGACATGTACCCGGGCGCTTCTCTCCCTCTCCCTGGCCAAGCCGAGGCTTGTACGTAAGTGGTGCCTTGGCGCTAGTTGCCTCTTCAAAAAACTTACAAGGCTGAGCGCTATCTGCGCTCGCCAAAAGTTCGGATAAGCTGCAACGGCCTCACAGCCAACAGCGAGATTAGTCCATTCGAAAAAAAATCTCTAATTTATCAACGCTCCAACATACGTGCACAATTTCGTTTTAAATAAAAATCAACACTAATTTTGATAAAAAAAAATCATTTTTTCATTTAACTGAGATAAAAACACCAAATAATAACATAAAACAAATAATTGCATTAATTTTATTGTTATATTTTTTTTATAATTTTATTACAATCTATGCAACATACAATAAGGTATCGACGTTATACTACGGCCGTTCAGAGAATGCGTTCCTGACACGTCGCGATTGAACTGACGACGTAACTTTGTAATGGCGTTGCAGTTACGATAAAAATATTATTGCTGGTTGTTTACCGTTTTAACAATTGATGAGCATTAAAACAACATCATTATATCAATAATCAATTAATGTTATAATTTTGTGCCAAACTGAGTGTCAAATAACTTGGTAAACAATATTTTTCTAAATCTAAACTGCGCTATTACAAGGTTATGTCAGCGCTTTATATTTGTAGTGCTGTGCTAACAATAACAGGCAATAATAGTATCGTAATCTGTTCTTATACAGTTATACTTTATAAAATAATACGTTTTGTTTTTCTTTTTAAGAATTTGAAAATAATGGACTATAAGATAACTTGTATTAAATATAAAAATAAAACTACGACCAAACCGAACGCGCGAAAGAAAGTAGCATTTTTATATTTAGGTTGAAAATGGTAACCCCAAATGGCGTTATGGGCCGCCATTTTGTGACGCTAAAACAGTCGTCTGTTGTTGTTTCGTGCGCATAGACCACGTTCTTCAAGTGTTTTCGATCTGTTTTTATTTGATTACCCGGCTTTCGTTTAATGGACTGTTTCTGCTTTTCAAACTGAGATCGGCGCTAAATCGGACTTCGATTGTGTTTTTGTGACTTTTGGTGCATAATAATGCCTAAACGTGGACAGACATTGAAAAGTGGAGCCCGTGAGTTAATCATCAAGCTGCAAGATTACTTTGAGCGGGAGCGGCAAAATGGCGGTTCCCTGGTACCTGTCGAACAAGTACAAGAACGCGTCTCTCAGGCGCTTGGAGTTAGCAAACGAACGATAACAAATATTAACACAGAAAAGTTCGGCTCTACTGGCATGGAAGATAATATTTTACGTACTCCGAAGAAGAAACGTAGAACTAAACCCGTGACAGATATTGACACCTTTGACGCCGATGCAATCAGAAATCATATGTATGGTTACTATTCCAGAAATGAATATCTCAACAGGAAGAAGCTTTTGGCATCGTTAAGAGAAGCTGGACTGTTTAGCGGGGGTAAAACTGCTTTAACCAAAATCTTAAAAGATATTGGTTTTTCGTATAAAAAAACAGACAAAAGAAAAATTTTATTAGAACAATACGACATAATTTTAAAACGGATAAGTTTTTTGAGAGAATCAAAAAAAATTGATAACTGGGATAATGTCGTGTTCATTGACGAGACATGGCTAAACGCCAATCACACGGTTTCCCGTTCTTGGACGGATGATACACAAGCGTCGACGTCGAAAGTACCAATGGGTAAGGGGGCCCGTCTGATAGTATGCCACGCAGGTTCTGCAAAATACGGCTTTGTGGAGAACGCGTTACTGGCATTTCAATCAAAAACCACAAATGACTACCACGAGGAAATGAATGCCACTACATTTAAAGAGTGGTTCCAGAACGTGCTTTTGCCCAGCCTACCAGAGCCTTCTATAATATTCATGGATAATGCCTCTTATCACTCGGTTCAAATACAGAAACCACCTACCCAGGCTAATAAAAAAGAAGAAATGGTGGCTTGGTTACAAGCAAAAGGCATTGACGCAAATATGCAGATGCTAAAAGCAGAGCTAATTAAATTAGTTAAAGAAAATAAAGCGGCAAATGTGCGATACGAAATCGATGAACTGGCTCTGGAGTACGGTCATCGCGTTCTAAGAATTCCACCGTATCATTGCCAATATAACGCGATTGAGCTAATCTGGGCTCAAATAAAAGGTTACGCCGCCCGCCACAATACTTCCCCGCCATTCAGCACGAAAAAGATGATGACCCTATTAAAAGAAGCCTGCGGGAAAGTCACAAGAGATGACTGGGCAAAGGTTGTTGAGAAGACTAAAAATCTGATTGTGGAACATTTTGACCGAGATATCAGGATTGATTCTGTTATTGATAATAATATAATTATACATGTAGACGAAGATGATGATGAAGACACCACCTCCTCAAGCGAATTGGAGTCTGATTAATATTCTGTACGCACATTCAATTCAATGTACTTTATTGCATAGAAATACAGATTGTAACTTTGTAACAAAGAATAAATAAAACAATTTTATTATATTAATATTACCCTTTTTTGGTTTCCACTTAAATAACTAAAATATAAATTTTAAATGATTCCGCTAATTTAAAACGAAAATAATCTTAAAAATAACGCGGCGGTTCATTTTGGAGGAACGGTAACGAACTCAGTGTTATGTTGTGCCCATCACTAGTCGTGACTAACTGATAGGTGTCAGGAACGCATTCTCTGAACGGCCGAAGTATAATAAAAACCAAACAAAACCAAGTCACGTGAAACGAAACGAAACGTTATCTGTGTTTTGAAGGTGTTTTGCTGTTTGTTTGGTTTGATTGAAAAGTTCGAATCGAAACGAAAAACGGTTTTCTCTCAAATTAAATTTTATTGTTTGTGCTTACATTTACATTTAGAATAGAATGGCATAATGTTTCCCTAAAATAGAAAATGTCTGTGATGCTATTTAGTAGTTAGAGTTGTATGTATTGAGGTTTGTTCGTTGAAAACATTCGCTGTGATTTTGCTAATTGCATTGGTGCATAAAATCGGTGTAAACATGAAGACACCAAGGAAATTGTCTCCAGCCCGGTCCCAAGGGCCCGTGCGTACTCCTATACGACACAAACATCACAGAACCCTCAGCGTCAGTTCAGCCCGTTCCCAGGCCTCGGTGAGGCTCTCTACCTTGATAAAGCAGAATCGAAACGTTGATTTAATGTCGCCGCTGAGCAGTAGGAGATCGATCCTGACAGATAATACACAAATTGAAGAGCCTAGACGTAAGTGTAGTAGAGTTTCTTGTGAAAGGGCTTGCCCGGGGAAGTGCTACCACCATACCTATTTCTATCGCCAAGCAGTATTGCTGTGTTTCGGTTTGAAGAGTATGGTTCCTGGTAAAATTACAGGCACATGAGGCTTTGCACCTGTACGCCTCAAGTTGATGGACGCATGTGCATCGTAGGGCACATTTCCAAGGAGCGTGACCTACGAGGCAAACTTTGTTATAGGTGATGGTTACCACTTAACATCAGGTAGGCCATAGGCTTGTTCCATCTCCATAGTATAAAAAAATAAATAAAAAAAGTTTGGAATTATTTACAATAATAACCATGGCTAGACTGCTTGCTGCTGGATTGTTATTACCATAATTAGCACCCTGAAAAAGCAATATACCAGTAATGCTGAGTTAAATTACATGTTTTACAATCTTTTTAAAGATTCTTTGTAAGTTTATAGATAAGTTGCATTAAAATATTGATGCCCAAATTTTACACGCTGCTGTTTCCCCCTTAACCAAAAATATATTTCTAGTCTCATACTGACAATAATTTTTTATTTAACATAAATTGAAGATGATACATATAGAAACATTGTTCTAAGTACTCATATTATAAAGCATATAAATGGTTTATAACAAAACTTTTTTGTCAGTGATGAATGATGATGGTCAGTCATACTTCACAACCAACTAGATTTTTAATGACTATTTAGAATCCCAGAAATTTTATAACAAATTCTAGTTGTTATTCGAAACTTGAGTATTACATAGCAAGTATTAGGCATAGTATATTACGTAAGTTTTGTGTCCCAAGCACTATTCATGGTGATTTGTGAACAGTCAACTAAGGAAAGGCTTTACCTGTAAACTATTAAAATAATCTGTGTTTATTTTAATACAATATTAAAGTTCACTTTCTTAAACTTTCTGATGTCTTGATAAAGGGTGATTTATATGAAATGGTGAATTATTAACTGTTATATTTAATTAAAACAAAAGCACAGATTATTGTTCTAGAATCTATATTAAGAGCAGAGCCGTTCTGCAAAATTAGTAGATTGTTTACAAATTCACTCTGTAATGGTTGCATCTTTTACCCAGCTAAGGGCTTGTCTGCATTAGAGCATGTTTATATCGCGACCTAGAAGTGCCAATGCTGAAACAAGAAGCAGTTAATAAACTGAAATCCTACGCCAAACGAATAGAGCATCACCCAAAGCTTGCCAATGATCTATTGAAAAAAACCACAACCTTAAGCAGATACTCCTCAAGACCTCTTATAGCACAATAAATGGAAGATGGAAGTGCCACTGGGCTTATTCGGTACATGCCCAGTGCGAACTATACACCAAACTCTAGCTCAATACCTTGATGCAAGAAAATAAGGAAACAAATAAAAAAACATTGCAACATATTTTCGGCACAGGCGGCACAGCACATGTTGCCAAAAGCTACAAATTAAGACATTTCCATGCTGCCAATGTGGCGAAACCATCTTGAGATACAAATGTTATACTAAATGTATATTGAGATACAATAGTTAGGATAACCCGTAATGCTATCATTTGCTGCCAGATGCTGTATAAATCATTGATATAAAACACTGACTTTAAATTTCAGGTAATAGTTGGTGGAAGAAACTGGGAGAGAATTCGAGAGATGTCATAGAATTTTTGGAGGAGAATAAGGTTGTGGAGCCAATCAACATTATTGAAGAGTTAGATATGGAAATTCTGAGGTAATATTTTTACAAGTTGTAGCAATTCTACTGTTGGTATGTAAATATGTGAAGTATTAGTGTTCATTACACATAAATACTCAGTAAGCATTTGATTTCCAGGGCTTACTTTATTGGGCCTGATCTTTTGCAGTTTTACATACTAATAAAGAAATTTATTTATTCACAAAACAGCCTACACCTACTAACCTTGTTTCTCTGTAACAAAGTCAGGTCAGAGTCAAAAAAATTGCTCCAATGGCTAAAAGAACCCAATCTCGACAACCCTAACACGGTTTTGTTTCGTGAAGCTCTTGTGGTGTCGTTTTTTTGCGATAAAAGGAAACCAATGTTCTTCACTGTCATTACATGACTAGGAAGCACTGTGCTTCAGGAGGCATGTTAAAATGTCGGTCAGTCCTGGCTAGACAAGTCACGCCATGGTAGTTAAAGTTCTAAAAACTCACAAACTTACATTGTATGATTTCAGCCAAGAACAGAAAAACTACACCATAGACCTACCAGAAAGCAGTGGCAGTGAATCAATCCACAGCATTGTTATTCCTCAGCGAAAGATATTTCCTCAAAAAAAAAACCTGCACCAGAAAAAGTTTGGTCAAATCATCAGTACAAGAGAAACTTTAGGCAAACTCTACAAGCCTAATACATCTGGTGTAGATCCAGCAATCAATGCAGGAACAAGAGAGCTATTTCCAAACAAGAAAAGTTCTAAGCCCATATTTCCCGCCGCTCTTCTTAATATCTCTCCAAACAAAACAGCTGCTGATAAAACTAGAGAACTAGCAGCAGTGGAACTCAAAGCACAAGTCCGTACTATATTCGGCAACCGCGCCACAAAACGAAAGAACATTTTCACAAACTTCATAGTATCGGAAAGCGAAGATGACATACCGGAAATACAAGCAAAGGTGTTCAAGTTTCAAAAAAAGATAGATGCAAGAAGACGAGGAAGCTCATCCTCCCGTGGAATAAGAGAACGTTCTCCTACATCTAGCATCACCACAGATATCGAAATGGATGACTGGAAAATGCTACCATCATCCACAATGGTAGAAAATCAACTGGAGATCATGATTGCTGATGGCCAGTCATCAATAAGAACTAGATTGAGCAACCTGAAGGAAATTGAATCAGAGGCAGGAAGTAACGCAACTAAACAGTCAAATAAATCTGCGTCTTCGAAAGAAGCAGATAAATCACGCAAATCTAAAACATTTACCAAGGAAAAGGCACCTGCATTAGAAACATCAATCACTACTAAAAATAAACCGGAAGTTGCTCAGTATGACGATGAAGAAATATTTAATAACAATAGATCTATGACTACAAGAAATAAGTCTAAGGTTTCTCAAAATGGCAATGAACTAACCTTGGTTGAGAACAAATCTCGCAAATCGAAAACTTTTATTAAGGAAAAAGAACTAGATCTAGAAACATCTATGACTGATGAAAGAAACAAGTCAAAAACTTATTTTCCCACTTTAGCTCAAAACAAATCTAAGATTGCTGATGAAAACTTGTCTCAGTTCTCAGTCAAAATTAGAAGCAAAAAAGGTTCCCCTAACACCAGCCATGTCATTGAAGAGCCCGATTTTAATGACAACCCACAGATTTCCAACAAAAATACATCTAAGAACATTGCCACCAGCTCCACAGATAAAAGCAAAAATAAGGTTCCTAATGAAGCACCCGTAGCAGACCATGAAAGTGATGATGATGATGATCTCAACTTCACTTTAGAATATGATGATGAGAACAATGAAGAAATATCTGAAAATATCCAGGATAAATCTGAGAGAAGAGCATCGAAATGTATGTCTCTGAAAGTAAGCACCGCAAATGTAAGTAAGATGAACAAAGTTGTTGACGAATCTGCTGAGTTAGAATCAACACAAGAAAAAAGTAATTCGATGAAAATTTTGAATAAAGCTTCAAGCTTTCAAGCTAAAGATACGAGTAAGGTAGTTGAAAAAGACCAAATACAAGAGAATGAAGAATTAGAGACAGATAAACTTGATGCAACTAATAATTCTAATTCAAACAATGATGCAAATGAAATGGATGTCGATAAAAATGTAGAATTTGAAAACGATTGTAAAGATGTGCAAGACGAAACTATTAGTCAAGCTATAGATGAAAAAGGAACTGAAGAAAGTGAAGTTGAAAATAATGATAACAGTATGATCCAAAATGGAAGCGAAGTTAATGCAAGTAAGGAACAAGATGAGGAAAATGATGAACAAGATGAAAAAATAGATGAACAAGATGACGAAAATAATGAAGAAGATGAGGAAAATGATGATGAAGATGAGGAAAATGATGAACAAGATGAGGAAAATAATGAAGACGAAGAAAATGACGAAATGCAAGAAAGAGAGGAAAGTCATAATGTACAGAACCTAAGTGAACCTGAAAATGAAAGCCAGGTAGTGGAAGACGAAAATGAAGATGATAATAATGAGAGTGAAGAAGAACACAATGAGAGTGATGAAATTGAAAAGGAACAAAATGATAGTCAAGAGGAACAACAAAACGAGAGTGGAGTAGAACAAAACGAAAGTCAAGAAATAGAACAAGATAATGTGAGTCAAGAAATAGAAGATGAAGACCAAAACATAAGTAAAGAGAAACTAGAAGATGAGTCTGATATGGAACAAAATAAAAGAGGTATTGAAGAGAATAAGGAACAAAATGAAAGTGGTTTAGAGGACAATGAGGAACAAAATGAAAGTGGTATTGAAGACAATGATGAACAAAATGAAAGTGAAGATGAAAATGAAGAAGAAAGTGAGGGTGTTGCTGATTCTGACAACGAAAACGACGAACCCAACCAAAGTCAAGAAGTAGCCAACGAAAGCGACAATGAAGATACTAACGGAGGCGAAAGCGATCAAGAAATCGATACTCCTAACGTATCCCACGACACAACAGGCAGAAACAGAAAAAAGAACGAATCCCCAGAAGTTATCCTACGCGATAGTAACAATCATTTAGATTCTTTCGATGTCCAAAGCCGAAATACAAGCATTAGCAAAACTGAAATTATCAAAAGCATGCACATTAGCCGAAGTCTCGCCCCGCTAAGACAAAGCACAGGATTCTCTGACGGTGCAAACAACTCAAGCGCAGAAGGATCAGGCTGGGACTCACATAGAACAACCAGAAAAACACTCAGACAAACATTCGGAAAAGATTTTACTCCGAGGAAATCTCTTAAATCTCTACGGGCATTGGTCATGGAGAAAACAGCTAAAAGACAAACTCAGCACAACGATATCGCATCAATTACAGTGAAATTTCCGCAAGCAAATTCAACAGAGCTGACAGAGATGAGCAATCGCTTTGATGATGGGGTGGATGAGATACAAGAGTCAAATCATGAGGTATCTCTACGAACGAGACAGACGATGCTGGAAAATTATTTGGACGAGATCAGTAAGAAGAATACTGAGACTCGACTCAAAATAGTAAGTACTTTATAATATACTAGCTGACTCTCCCGTGGCTTCGCAAGGGTGGTTTTTCAATAAAACATTAACCTCATTTTGCGCAGTTGGCTAAAAGTAGCCTATGCCCTTTCCCAGGATATAATCTCCTTGCAAAATTTCATTACTATCCGTTCAGCCGTTTAGTTATGCAAAGGTAACAAACAAACAATCACTCTATCTAATGCTGAAAACTGCATTAAAATCCGTTGAGTAGTTTAAAAGATCTAAAGTAACAGACAGCGGTAGCGACTTCATTTTATACTATGTAAAGATTTACAAGCTAACCCACCTGTGGTAGACCATACAAACATTGCTCCGCAGTGGGAATCGAACCCGCTTCCTCCTGCGTCTCAGCTGACTATTATCTCACTGCGCCACGGAGGTCGTCAATAAAACATTACCCTCAGTACTACATTTTGATGTTTTGGAATATTATGAATTATAAGGAATTTATAAAAGATTAGATAATATGCTATGACTTTCATTGAATAACAGAATCTGTTGTTTTCAATTAAAATTTTGTTAATTAGTTCCTCCAACGGACATGGCTCTTCAAAGTAACTAAACCAGGTCCATGATAATTTCCTAATTAATTTTGAAATTCGATTAAAGAAAAAAACTTCATTATTAACGGACTTCAAATAAGGAGGAGGTTCTCAATTCTTCGGAATATTTTTTTTTTGTTCTTCCCCGATTACTAGAAGACGCCTGGACCGATTCGGGGAGACCGATTAAATGGGGGTGAATCGTGTAGAAACGGTTTGAAATATTAGAATAACAATGCTGTAAGTTTAAAGGGAATCTAAGAATCTAAACGTGTCGGTATATTGTCACTGCGTAGTTGAATGTCAGAGTATCTAAATTCCGTGGGAAAATGTCTGTATATATAGAAAGCAAAGCCTATGTAAATTGAAAAGGTTGTGTGAGTCACAACCTTCACAATAGCTAAAAATAGATCTAACTAAATAGGCTTTGCACAGATAGGTGACGTCATCAGCGATGCATTGCACGTTTCGCGGTTTTGATTACTTTCCTCGGAAACTCCGAAACATTTTAACCCAGAGAAAAGAGAGATGTTTTAAGTTTTAACTCTGGCATCACGGGTCTAATTAATACTGGAGTATTTAGGTAATATTATAATTATGAAGAGTTATTAATATTATCATCATTGTTTCGTAAATGGCGCGGAGAAACAGGCGAAAAATTTACGTATCTAAATGATCTTTACGGTTTTATTGAATTAATCATCATTATATCAGCCATAAGGCGGCCACTGCTAAACATAGGCCTTCCTATAGATTTTCAGAACACCCGATCTTGCAGCTTGCACCCAACGGCTCCCAGCAACCTTTATCAGATCGTCTTTCTTTTTGGCGGTTGGGTCTTTCTGTTCCCCCTGTGTTTATGTTTCTGCCATCAATGACTTTGGTTGGTCTACGAATCTTACAACTACAGATTCAATTTCGTAGATAAATACCAAGCATATCCCTCTCCCTTTGAGGGAGAGGGATATGAGCCTTTACCTTGAGCTTTCTTTTGAGGCCCAAAGTGATAATAGTTAAAATATAATAATTTGAATTTTTGGTATTTGCAAGATGTTCTTAGCTATCGTGGAAATTATTGGAGCCGTTATTACCTTAAAAAAACAATTCCAGTAGGCGGTTACACTATCATTTTAGTGGGATCACAACTTCACATGTTTTCAATGCCAAGAAATCATGTTTTAAACTGTCTCCAAAGAAAGGATGAGGTCCTCAATAAATCTGTTTTTTTTATAACAATAATAAATATTGCTGGACATTCACACATTGCTATCAAGCCCCAAACTAAGCAGAGCTTGTACTGTGGGGATCAGAAAACTGATAGAATACTTAATTACTTTTTTTTTGTAAATACATACTTATAATATATAGAAACACATCCAGACCCAGAACAAATATCTGTAGATCATGCAAACATTTGTTTCGCTGCGAGAATCGAACCCGCTACCTCCTGCGTCTCAGTCGGCTATTCGCCCACTATATTTATGTATGTTCAATAAGCACATCTTTGTATAAGAACCGATCTGTATTATATCTGCATTGAGTTCAGTATAGCTGTAAGGTGGACCCTATTATGTTTCATTGAAATCAAATCATTTTGAGGGTACTTTTCAACGAGGTATAGAGGGGATGAAAAAAATTGTTACTTGCATACCAGTGTGTATGATGGAAGGCTATAAAAATGAAGTGGACATTTCATTAACCTTTTAACTTTTCATTTTAGAGTTCCGTTCCCGATTTTTTTTTATTCTAACCTATCGCGTCTCACTGCTGGGGAAGGGTCTCCCCCAAGTCTCTCCAAGCATCCCTATCCGTCGATATCTCCCACCATCCTCTTTCGAAGGTGCAGAGATCGTCCCGCCAACGCTTTCTCGGACGACCCCGACGTCGCCTTCCTACTACGGTGTTACTACAATATGGGCCTTTTCTCGGGAATGCATTCGGCCAACGAGGCCCGCCCAGACGATTAAGTCTAGCCGATTTTTATTGTTAATATTATAAAATGTAATTTACAGGAAGAGGCCGTCCGCGAGTCCCTAAAAGCGCGTCCAAATCACGTATTCAAAGTACCAGCTAAGCCGTTCTTCGCGCGATCAAGCCAAGCCAAGCCTAAGCCCACCGCTAAGAAACAGGGCAAGTCCAAGCTGTTCCTAGGAGAGCTGCCGGCGGAAGTGATTGATGACTTCAAGTATAAACCGCCGAAGCGATTCGGGCCCGGTGATGCAGCGTGGATCACTAAGCGACTCTACAAGTACTTGGAAACTAAGTTGGAGCCTAAGTAAGTTTTTTGATGTGGAAAGTCATGGAGTTTCTCACCTATTCTTAAAGCTGTATAGAGCCTAGAGAAGAAAGGTTGCGGCTTGAAGAGAAGAGTGCTATCTTTTTTTTCTGATGGGAGATCAGGTATAGAGATAATATGGATAAGAGTAAATCTGGGCTCCGTTGGTCAGGTAAGAAATCGGTTAATTATCTTTTCAGTAAATTCAAAAGTCAACGTCTAAATCTATTATTCATTAAAATCACAAGGATCACTTTGTAACCTCAATTTTACTGACTGTTCCTTCGCGACCAAGCCAGGAAAGAAAGGCAAGAAACAAGGCTGGTTGTTTTTTTAATGATCCATTTAGAGTACATAACAATAAAGAAAATAAATTACGTCTAAATTGTAACATTTTTGAATGAGTTGGAGCAATTTCATTCCCAAGCTTCTCCGATACAATCTATTCATTCTCAGCCCGTGTCGACCCACTGCTGGGCATAGGCCTCTCCTTGTTTCTGCCACTCTTCCCGATCCTGTGCCAGTCTGAACCACGTACAACCCACGGTCTTATAGATGTCGTCGACCCATCTCGCTGGTGGACGTCCCCTATTTCGATGGCCAGTTCTCGACCTCCACTCTGTTAGTGCCTTAGTCCACCTGTCGTCACTACGTCTGGCCAAGTGTCCTGCCCAACTCCACTTGAGCCCCAATATTCGCTTGCTGACGTCTTGTACTTTAGTCTGCTTGCGAATTTCGGTATTGGGAACTCGATCTAAGAGTGTGATGCCGAGCGTGGCGCGCTCCATGGCTCTCTGTGCTACACTTATTTTGTGCACAGCCTCCTTCGTGAGCCTCCATGTCTCGGCACCATAAGTCATAGTTGGCAGGACACATTGGTTATAGAGACGTGTTTTAAGACATTGTGGAATATGCGTGGATTTTAATATATCATCTAGTTTGCCGAAAGCTGCCCATCCAAGTTGAACACGCCTGGTGACTTCCTTTATTTGATACTCTTCGCCAAAAGATAAAACATGGCCAAGATAAACGTACGAGTCGACTATTTCTAGTTTCTCGCTTCCAACAACGACGTTTGGGACCGAACCTCCAGAAATACTCGACATAACTTTCGTCTTGCCCATATTCATCTTGAGGCCCACTCTGAAAGATGTATTATAAAGCTCATTCAACATGGCCTGCAGGTCGTCCATCGTCTCGGCAAACAGAACAAGATCATCAGCGAACCGCAAATGCGACAGGAAGACACCATTAATATTTATACCACATTGGTCCCAAGAAAGCGTTTTTACGACGTCTTCTAAGACAGCCGTAAAAAGCTTGGGTGAAATTGTGTCTCCCTGTCGCACCCCCCTTTTGATCGATATGGGGTTTGTTAAGTTGTGTAGCCTCACTTGCATGGTAGCTGAGCTATATATCTCCCGAAGCAGATCCACATACCGGGCGTCAATGTTGCAGCGATGGAGAGAGTTCAACACGGCCCAATGCTCAACACTGTCAAAGGCCTTTTCGTAATCGATAAAGGCCATGCAAAGGGGTCGGTTGTACTCGTGACTCTTCTCCATCAGCTGCTTGACTGAGTGTATATGGTCAATGGTAGAGAACCCACTTCGGAAGCCAGCCTGTTCAGTTGGTTGGTATTCATCGAACGATCGGGTGAGTCTATTACATATAATTTTGGCAAAAAGTTTGTATATTTGCGAAAGAAGACTTATAGGCCTGTAGTTGCTTAATTTTGAAATGTCTCCTTTTTTGTGAATAATTGTTACCAGGGCATTCTTCCAAGACTCAGGTGTGCGAGCTTGGTACATAACGTCATTGTAGAGTTTGCCTAATACGTCTAACACTGGTGGTCCTCCTGCACGCAACAGTTCGATGGTAATGCCATCCTGGCCAGGGGATCTCTCATTCTTCATCTGCTAAAGTGCATGTTCCACCTCACGAGACAATATGCGAGGTAATTCCTCATTGTCTAGGATCCGAACAGGTGGTGCTCTAGGATCGTCAGTCATTTGCTCGTGGTCTATTGATTGTGATGCGTACAATTCTCCATAAAATTCTTCAACTACCCTAAGCATCTGCTGCCGGTCGGTCACACAATTACCATCCCTATCTTTAAGTTTTAATATCTGTTTAGTACCGATTTTTGTTTTTCTTCTAAAAATTTTTGGTCCTCTGTATTTTTTAATAGTATTTATGATTATATCTGTGTTGCGGTTTCTCAAGTCCTTTTTAATAGATTTATGTATTAATTTATTTAATTCTAAAAATTTTCGTTGATCTTCTACTGTGTTCTGTTTCATTACTCTTCTTTGCTCGATCATATTTCTTGTTTCTAATGAGAGTTTATTAACTTTTTTAGGTATGGTGCCTAGGTGTTTGTGAGCTACTTCGGCTATAGCGTCGCAAAGTAACTTATTGATTTGGTCGACGTCCATATTTGTTTCGTTGAGTCCATCAAACTGGTTTCGAAGATCTTCATGAAACCGAGCTTCTAAAGATGTCACTTCTTGTTTCTCGTATCGGTTTTGAGCTTTTATCATCTTTGCTCTTTCTCTTCTAAGATCAAACTTGAATGTCGCCCTAACCAATCTGTGGTCACTACCGGTCTTAAAACGTGCCAAAACCGAATCATCAGTGACTATATTTTTATGTGAGGATATTATGTAGTCTAATCTCATTTTTATAGTGATCACCAGGACTTATCCAAGTCCACTTCCTTGAGTTTCGCTTTTGGAAAAATGTATTCATTGCGTATAGGTTTTGTTTTTCAAGGAAATTGACGAGGACCTGTCCTCTATCATTACGTTGTCCTAGTCCGAAGTTGCCGATGGACCTTTCACCAAGCAGAGGAGCACCAATTTTTGAATTAAAGTCTCCAATGATGGTAGTGTAGTGACAAGGTGCCTCAGAGACAGCTTTCTCAACATCTTCGTAAAACAATTCAACCTCGTCATCTGGATGGTCAGTCGTCGGGGCATATACTTGAATTATTTTAAGAGAGTAACGTTTGTTTAGTTTGAGTACTGTAAAACAAACGCGGGTGGATATACTCTTTAGGTTCTGTATAGAAGATGCGACATTTTTGTTTATCAGAAATCCGACACCCCCGTAAGATCTGTCTTCATGACCCCTGTAATAAAATAGGTCCCCGGATGTTAATGTTACTAGATCTTCTCCCATTCGTCGAACTTCTGACAAACCCAAAATGTCCCATTTAACGTTATCCAATTCATTTTGCAATTCCAATAGGTTTTCGTCCGTGCGTAACGTCCTGGCGTTATAACACGCCAGGGTCAGGGTCGTTGGGTTGCGGCAGCTGGGCTTCTTCCAGCGATTCTTAGCACCCTCTGCCCCTCCGGAACCGTGACCGCTGCCAGAGTCAGGAATAGCGGGGCTGCTGGGGACTGAGGGCCGAGGCTTTATGGCGTCAATCATGAACAAAGAGGAGTTAGCCTTAAAACGCCGCGCTGGCCAGTGCGTCGTGGCGAGTTTTTTCCCGGTTACGTTAGCCTGTAGTGAGATGTGCAATAATTTAGCTATTATTGCACTTCTCACTACAGTTACCAGGGGGGACCACACGGAGGAGTAACTCGGAACTGGTATAGCAAAGCCTGTGCTGCAAAATTGCAACTATTTACAATACAAACTTTACTTCCCTCTCCCCATCTATTATCCGATATTTAATAGTAGCATTCTTCTAAAGATTTTGTTTAATTAGGTTTTTAAATTTGTTAATTGTCATTTTTTGTACATCACTTGGGAGTTTGTTATAAAAGCGTACACCTTGCCCTTTAAACGATTTACTAACTTAATGTGGTCTAAAAGTGGCAACAGAGGGTTTATCTTTATTTCTAGTATTAAAATTATGATTATCGCTATTTTTCTTAAACAAATTAATATTTTTGTGAACATACAACAGATTTTTATAGACGAGGGAATGTCATAATATTAATTTCTTTAAAGATATGGCGTCAAATAAATATTACAAGTTCCGTTGCGTTTGAATGAATCAAGTTTAATGACTACTTTTTTACTCGACTTGGAGATAGAACAAGCAACCTGCCTGATGTTAAGTAGTAACCATCGCCTATAACAAAGTATTGCCTCGTAGATCATGCACCTTACGAACGTGCTCTACGATGCACTGCCCTGCGTCCATCAACTTGAGGCATACAGGATGTAAAGCCTCATGTGCCTGTAATTTCACCGGCAACCATACCCTTCTAACCGAAACAGCAATGCTTCTTGAGGCCAGAAGTAGGTATGGCGGCAGTACATTCTCTGGGTGAGCTATTTCACAAGGGACTATACTGCTCTACTTATTTACTTCATCATCATCATATCAGCCATAGTATGTCTACTGCTGCACATAGGCCTCCTCCATAGATATCCAGAGCGACCGATCTTGTGCGGTCTGCACCCAACGGCTCCCAGCCACCTTTATCAGGTCGTCTTTCCATCTAGTGGAGGGGGGGGGCGTCCTACGCTGCGCTTTCTATGTTGAAATACAATGTCAGTTATAAATACTTATTTCTGTTTTGTTCTTTAATAACAAACTGTACTAAACCAATAAACATTAATTTTATCGGACTTTTTTAATTTAATCACATTTGTGATGAAAAGTTGTTGTACTGTATCCAAGTGATATACTTAATTTCTTTCCAAATACCATAACAATCATAAATTAAATAAATAAATATTGCTGGACATTTCACACAGCGCCATCTAGCCCCAAAAAATTTATAGAATCAAATAAGAGGACAAAAAAAAAACTAGACCTTCTCAAATAAGTCTAACTTTATTCAAAAACTAACCGTGACATAAAGTTCATTGGTACGCTAGCCGTAGCGTATTACCTACTCCTTAGATGCTAGTAGCTACCGGTTAGCGCGCTATGTCGTAGGGCGTAATGTTAAAATAGACAGTTACTGATCAGTTTTAAGTTTTTATATTTTTCAAAGACCGATTTTGTTTTTTTTTAATTTGATGTTATAAACTGTTAGTAGACCATGGTCTGAACAACATTTGTTCTAGAAAAACAGTGATTTAAAGGACACCGTGTAGAAAAACATCCAGACCCGGAACAAATATATCTGTAGATCATGCAAACATTTGTTCCGCGGCCTGTAAGAATTTCCTGTTACAGGTACGACTACAAAGCCCGCTTACGTGCAGAGAAGTTAGTAGAAAACATCTACCATTTCTCTAAAGAGGTCCGCCGCCGTCGCGAGCCGGCCAGCGTCGGCGCAGTGGACGCGCTGAAGCAGGAGATGGCGCGCCTCGATATAGTGAAGACCCACTTTGATTTCTACGAGTTCTTCCACGAGTTCATGCCTAGAGAGGTCAGGATAAAGGTAAGAAAAATTACTTTTTAACAAAAATATAACCGACTTCAGATAACGAAAAAAAAACAAATTACTGAATCAATTTTGATGACATTTCTATGGGACCAATCTGAAAGTGTATTCTTTCAAATAAAAAATAGTTTTCCAAATCGGTTGATAAATGGTTCTAGGTAACAAACAAACAATATAATACAATATAAAAATAAAATACAATAGAATTGAGAACCTTCTCCTTTTTTAGTCTCTTAACTGTTTTAAGAAGGTCACTGTCGAAACCCGTGTCGTCTTTTGTTTTTTTTTTATAAAGCTTTCGTGTCTTATGAGATGACCCATCTTTGTTAGTGTTCAATTACCAATTAAACCAGATTTTCTGTTTCAGGTTATACCAGACATTGTGAACAAAATATCTCTTCCGAGACATGGCGTTTTTGCTGATATCCTCTGAGTGTGTACCAAACTGTGTGTGTTGTGTTAAAATTATATATCTTCAGTTATATTATTAATTAGCATTATAATTATAACATTATAAAAATAATAAAATAAATTAATTTTAAAAGTACTTAGTTTATTTACTAAACTTTTAATCCAACCAACTTACCGTGCCAGTTAGAATCAAAAAGAGATTGGCGAACGTCTAAGTACGAACCCCGACTCATTCACTTAGCAATCACACACAGTTCACTTAGAAACTACACAAAATATTGATATGTTTGTGAATGGGTTCACAAAAAAAAATCACGTGCCGCGGGTTCCGTACCTATCTATCTAGATTTATGCTAATTTAGAAGCGCCATCCATGCTATTTTTTCTGTAATCTTTGCATGGTATTTTTCAGTCATTTTTAATGGAGGTAACACTAAATTATAAACAAAATATATAAAACGGTTATGAAAGGAAATTAAGCTCTGTCTTATGATATATTTGATTAGTAAACACTATTTTGGAATTTTCGTTATTTGCTTATCTTAATAAAAATAAAATAAATTACGTGCCAAAGAGGTGGTCCAGTATTATTTATAACTTCCAATTTTAAGTCACAATCGCTTTGGTAGTTCTTAAGTTAATCAGCTGTGACAAGGAACAAAGTCGCACCATAAGGGTTCCGTTTTTATTATATTTGTCCAGAACCCTAAGAAGGTTATCTTCACTAACCTAACCTCTAGACTCAGGATGTGAAACAGTAATCAAGGGGCCAATTCACGTAACATAAAATAGTAAAATTCGATTATCGATCTAGTCTCGGTATGTTAAATGTCTTAAACGGTATTCACGTAACTGGCAAAATAGTGGTATGAGTTGACTGACATGCGATTATACTATCTATCTATCCAGCCTCCAGCACCCACTGTTGGGTATAGCCTCCTAGGTTGGATCGCCGGTCCAAACGGTCTTGAGCAAGTCTCATCCATTGCTGTCCAACTTCCTTTACGAGATCGTCAGACCATCGGGCCGGTGGTCTGCCCTGCGGTCGACGTCCATCTCTTGGCCACCACTGTGAGACTGCCTTGATCCACCTGTTGTCATTCCGCCTAGCCAAGTGTCCTGCCCATCTCCACTTAAGCCTTGCGATTCGTGTACACATCTTCGACTTTAGTTCGACGTCGAATCGCGACGTTTTTTGGTATAGTATACGATCGATAATGCGATTATACACTTTATTTATATTCAATTCATAATCCAATCTCATTTGGATCAACTGTCGATATGTTTTAAAAAATTGATTACGTGAATTGGACCTTTTCACAAACTTAATAGTTTGTGAAACAATTTTTTTTATAACACTAAGTTAGCAAACAAGCATACGGCCCACCTGATGGTAAGCGGTTACTGTAGCCTATGGACGTTTGTAACACCAAAGGTATAAAAGAATAAAGAAAACGAAATAAGTCTGGGTATCTAAGAATTGTTTATTTGGAAAATACTAGGATACAAAATGTAAACCTATGTTACAACTTACAATGGAGCACCATGCACAAAATCATATTGCAATACCGGTAAAAGTAAGTCAGCTACAAAAATACATCGAGATTAATTTCAACACATTCTGAAAATCATCGGGTCAAAATAAGAGCACAACAAAGTTAACTAACTACAAAGAGAAACGAATCAAGGAATTCAATACCAAAATATCGAGATTTTTTTATCACCGGCCTCACTATTCTTTAGCTTGGAAATAACACGATGACCTTTTACTAGGGTTGCCATCTCCAAATTTAGAAATACCAGGACATATCGATTTAAAACCAGGACGCACTATCGTGTTTGGAATCCTCATGAGTGCTTGTATAAGCTATTATTGCAAAAGGTACAGAAAGCTTTCCACGTTGCTTCCTTGTTTTAAAAAGTGTCAACGAACTTCACATGCGACATGCGGGTCCAGTGACAAAACCATTGGAGACAGTAGTGGCGCGTGACGCTACTTAAAAACTATCCAGGACACCCCAAAAAGCAGGACATGTCCTGGGAAAACAGGACGGTTGGCAACCCTACTTTTAACAAATCCAAATAGCATGACAATTCTGGATAGCGTTTGCCAAATCTCGATGGTAATTTTGCGCGTTTATCTTGCCGTACGTTGATCACGGATTTTTAAGATACACAAGGCTGATCAAAATTTTTATTGTTTTGTAATCACTTGAAAATTCAAACAGGGGCTTTAAAAATAGATTTGAACCACACTGAGAATAAAGCAAAATTAAAAACCGCTTGTAAAAATGAATACATCTCACTTACACGGTAAAGTCTTACATACTAAGTACTAATAATTTATTTATTAAGGTATGTATAGAAGGGTTAAAGGCAAAGCTTAGTCTTAACTTTGATCCTATAATTGAGGCATTTACATTATTTTTCATACAAACGAATATCATAAATTCATAATACATTAAAAAGTTGTATCGAAAAACTACAAAGGGATATAAATTGTACAGAAATTGGATTACGATTTAATTTATATTTACACAATGTCGGATTTCTCTACGGATCATAGTTTTTAAACAAGTATCGATCGAAGCGTTAACGATGAACAAAAGCGCTAGGTATATGGACATGTGTAGATTTATGTGCACGCTAACAATTTACCATTGACTCGATTGCATGTGTAGATGTTTATTTTATATTGTTTTTTTTTCGTTTTAAATAAAGAACGATTAACATACCAAAATATAAAATATGGAAGTAGGAACAAAGAAACACGGGTAGGTAGGCAAGTAGAGATATCGCGTGCATACACCAAAATGCTTATGCTCAATACAGGGTGTATTTATAAACAGACAACCATTAAAAAGAACGTGTCTAGCCGTAATCCAGATAACTAGTTTGTGTTTAAACACATTTCGAATGTTTCGGAAAAAGCTAAGAACTGCACGGTTAAATATATTCCAACATGTTTTTTATCTATGCATTTGTTTTGACGTTCTCTTATTCCGTTCATTTTTCCGCTTCGATTGCCACTTGTCTAAGGAATGTATTAATTAGGAATGTTAGTACCTAAAGAAACTTGATATGGTTACAATAGTCGAAGATAAAAAACACTACATAATCGTTCAATAAAATAAAATTCAAATCACAATTTTAAAATAAATGTTAATTAAAAATTTCTAATAAAACATGGCGACAAACAATTATTTTAATATAAATTTCGTCTCACATTGCTTGCAAACGAGAAATAACAATAATATAAAAGGTACTCTGAATAGTAAATGCCTACTTCAAACATCGTTTTCAAGGAGCAGAAATTAGAAAAAAGTTTTAAAAATGCTAATTGCACCAAGCCCCTCTATTCTCTATCTTTATGATCCTATCCACTAACGTTCATTCTTTCTGACTTGTTCTGTCGCGTCGTTCAAAATGTACACAAACGCGACGGGGTAAAACTCCGTACAATTTTTTCTAATAGATTTGCAAGATCAAGAATGACGGTATTGCCATTCTTGATCTTGCAAATTCAGTGACGTTCATTCCATAGGTGATTGTAGATTCCGACAGGAATGAATGACGTCTGAATGAATGCCTTATTGTGTAAGCCAGCCGCTGTCGCTGGGTATGGTCGTTCCTGACACACGTGAGATACGCACTGTGCGTGTGAAAGCCTGGCCGAATGACAGGCGGGCGACAGCTAGTGGCTTACGTAATAAGAGTACGTGTTTTGTCTTTTTCGAAGTTTTATTTGAAACTTCCTGACATTGCAAATAACAAAACACGTTGTAACTATTTCAATGATAATTCGAATTTATATGACGTTGTTCGATCAACTTTTTTCACAATTTCTTGATTAGAGTTTGATAATACGAGAACGAGATCAAATCAGAAATGAGGATATTTGTAGGCTAAAGTTACCGGCACAGTCCAGAAGATTAGGCAAGCTGAATTGGCAGTGGGCGGGGCAGATATACCTATAACTGACGGCCGTTGGGGCAGAAAGGTTCTCGGGTGGAGAACATGCACTGGAAAGCGCAGGGTAGGAAGACTCCCACTAGACGAAAAGACGTCCTGATAAAGGTGGCTGGGAGCCGTTGCTTGCAGGCCGCACTCTCGAAGTATATGCGGGAGGCCTATGTTCAGCAGTGGACGTCAGGTGGCTGATATAATGAGGATAATTCATGATAGTAACTTTGGGCTGTTGATAAGAATTTAAGTTCTCAAATGTTGGTCACCAGGTGATCTTTAAGAAAAGAATAGGGGGGCTGCCATTACGAGGCATGCCTTTTAAGTTCTGTCGTTTCCATATTTTCCGGCAATTTTGAATTTGGAACTGTTCTATATTCGAATGTGTTTACATTTTGAATCTCAAAACAGTTGAAAGTATTAGGATTAATGCTATTGTTTAGTCACAGTTTCGATTTGAATCTGTCAGGTCACGTACGAAAATGAATCTTTCTAAGGAAAATGTTCGTGCAATAATTTTCTACAACTTTAGAAGAGGCCTGACACGGCTTCAGTGTTTAGAAGAGCTAACATCTGTGTTCAGTGATGTAGCCCCATGTCTGCGGACTGTCGAACGCTGGTATTTAGAATTCCAGCGTGGACATACTAGTGTTAGTGACAGATTTCGCGAAGGACGCCCAAAATCCGCCTTCACTGAAGATAACATCCTTGCTGTGAGACAACTAATTCTCGAAGATCGTCATGTGACGTATCGAGAGATAGAGGCTCTATTAGGCATCTCAGGGACAACCATTCAGAAGATCTTGCATGAAGCGCTTGGTGTGAGAAAGCTAGTTTGCCGTTGGATACCGCATCTGCTTTCCGACGATCACAAGGCGGCCCGCGTCAGATGGTGTAAGAAAACTCTGCAAAGGTTCAACCGAGGGGAGTCAAATCACGTCTACGACATCATAAGTGGTGACGAATCTTGGATCTATGCCTACGATCCTGATTCCAAACAACAATCTATAATCTGGGTCTTTCAAGACGAGCCAAAGCCGACTAAAGTTGTTCGTTCTCGAAGCACTTCAAAGAAGATGGTGGCCACGTTCGTTGGAAAAACCGGCCATGTTGCGACTATTGCACTTGAAGATCGTAGAACGGTTAACGCAGAGTGGTATACTACAGTTTGTTTACCACAAGTCATCGCCGAACTTCGAAAATCTAACTCAAAGCGACGCATCATCCTGCACCACGACAACGCAAGCTCACACAGCGCTCGTCAAACGATTGAGTATTTGAAGCAGGAAAAAGTAGAAATTCTTGACCATCCTCCATACAGTCCTGACCTAAGCCCTAACGATTTCTTTACATTTCCTAAAATTAAGAAAAGTCTTCGTGGTCAAAGGTTCCAGTCCGGTGAAGAAGCAGTCGACGCTTTCAAGTCAGCCATTTTGAACACCCCCACTTTAGAGTGGAATAAATGTTATAATAACTGGTTTGAGCGAATGGAAAAGTGTATTAAGCTACGTTGTGAATACTTTGAAAAACAATAAAAAGTACTATAAGGTTCTAGATGTGTTTTTTTCTTCAAACGACAAAACTTAAAAGGCATGCCTCGTAATAGATATAACAGCTTTTTGTAAGGAGAAATTTCAGTTTCACATTCAGATATTTTCTACATTTTTTCAGCCAATTTGTACGGAATACAACTGCTACATTAACTTCAATATCTATAGAATCTTAAACTATTATCTTAAACCTATAGGTATCATAAAACCGTGAAAAGTTTTATTCCAAAAGTGTACCTACAAAATACTTTGCGACACTTATGTGACCATTAAAAACCATCGTAAAAATTCCAATTGGGGTAGATTTTGGCACCACTAAGACACGATTTCAGTAACCTAAAGGATTGTTTGTGCTCAACATGATGCTTATACTAGATAATTATAAATAAAAGGTAATACTTTGCCAAACAATACGAATTGTAAATTTTCCTAAATTTCAAAAACAATTCTAAGTACTATCTAGTAAAAAGCTAAAGAAATGCAATCAAGTCTTCAAATAAACGAGAATCTACAAAACGTTCTTACCAATATCTAACATTTTTAACATCAAATTAGTTAATTAGTACATTCTACATCTAATTAATTTTTAAAAACAATATATGGAGTTCATAAAAACCTACCAGAAACTCATAAGAACATAACGATGTAAAAAAAAAAATAGTAATCACAATGGGGTCGTATCACAAAAAAAATACACTGTTTAGCTCGTGCTTAAGAAAATCGCATACAGAAATTGGTAAGGATTTTGTTTTAAACACGCGTTAAACAGTTGTTTTTTTTTTGTAACAAGGTATAATAAGTTCACCACATAAACCTCGCTTACCATCAGGTGGGCCGTAAGCCTGTTTCCCACAACATAAAAAAACCGCGAAGTAAAATCCCCGAAAAAAAAACCGGCGGTCTCATTCCTATGAGTGATCTCTTCTAGGCAACACTTACTTTTTATGTTATGATACTTGCATTTTTTTGCAAACCGGTCGTTTTGGCATTCGTGAATTAACATTGTGCCATACAAAATCAGAATTTTATTATTTGTAAAACTTGTCAGTTTCTGGTGGAGCTGAAATTAATAAGTGACGCAATAATAATAATGACTTAGTTCAAATTAAACGTAGTTCAACAGAAACAAGTGTTAAGTTAGGACTAACTAATACAAATGCATAATTACGATAATGTCTTTCATAATCAAAATCAAGCAAAAAATACTTACAAACTAGTATAAAAAATGCATAATAATCTATCAAGTCCATTTCGACTTAGTACAGTACAGGTTGCTTCAGAAATAGGTATGTTAACAAGGGATTAAAATAAAAAAATGCTGCATTAACACAGCAACGCTATCTAACCCCAAACTAAGCAAAGCTTTACTATACCAGATAACTGATAGAAAACTAAAACACTTGTTTTACTGTAAGCTTTCTTTTTTACGTTAACATTGTGGAGGCGCCTTAGAATTCGGGGTTTATTGAACTTTGTACCTACCTTAGTACCTATCTTCAAAATACAAGATGTTAAATCTCAGTTAATTTCTCTAAAACAAATGATTAAAAGATTATTTAAAGAAAACAACGATCATAAATCAAACATTGTTCTCGTTCGTCCCCTTTCTTGTTAACACACATTTACCGAAGCATCCTGTATTTAAAATAATTCAGGTAATTAATAATTCAAAAATTATATTCATATAGGTGCATAGGATAAAGGGTACCAATAGAATTATTGCAGGTACAATATAGAGTATAATAGTGGTATATAATGTACAAATGCGTACAACAATTGTAAATAACGGATACGGAAGCGAATATAGAAGATTAATAGTTGGTCGGGAAAATAGATGAGGCAATTCTGTTATTACAAACTAATCTACATTAGAGAAAATCGAATAGATCCGTGATAACTTTGTAAGAACGTCTACACATGAAATCATAATGCCACGAAATGATTTTAAGTTATGCACAATGAGTAATTAGTTAGTAGTTTTACTAGGGCGTCCATTAATTACGTGCGGTGTTCAGGAGGGGGTCGAGCCGAATCTCACCGAACCTCACGTTGAGGAGAGGGGGGTCTCGGCAAATATCACGTATATATATTTTTTGTTCTAGATTACGAGAGAAGCAATCTTGAATAGGTATATATATTTGGTCTTAAATAAAAATAATGAAACCAATTGTCTTTTTTTTTAATAATTGCAACGCATTTACCTTATTAAAACAAATTTTGAAAAAATCTCACGTGTGATAAGGGTAGGGTGATCGAACCAAATCTCGCGACATCTCACCAGGAGGGGTCAATAATTAATGGACGCCCCCTTAACCATGAATTAATATTTCTACAGGACGATATTCCAATGTTGTATCATTTGGTTCTGTTGAAATTAAATGTGGTTAAAAGATGTCAATTTTAGTTTAGGTCCATCACATTTCGCTTCAGCTAAGCATGCAATTAAATTATATTTAGTTATATTAATTACAATGTCATATAGAAGTAATATATAAAGGATTAAGAATTCGTTTTTCGTTGGTAGTATTTTGCTACATGTAAAATCCTATCTATAAGATTTCCACGAGTTTAAATATAGTTTTTAGATCACTAAAATTGTTTGTCATTTTTTTCCTATGGACAGGTGACAGTTCTTATTTTACTATGTCATACCAATATTTAGTTTCGTTTGTGGCAACAGAATTGCCTCCATTGTTAGGGTGTTATCAGACTGGCGATTTATGAACATATTTCCTGCGAAGCGATTTGTGAACGTGTTTGCGGCGACATCGCACTGCGGCGCCGCGTTAGCTCTATAGCATTGTTGCCAACCGTACAACTTTTTTCCTATAATAGTATCGTAAACTGATCGCCTCATCATCACTTCGCCAGTGTGATAACGCTCTTAGATACAGTAATACATTATGGGTTAGGGGCCAATTACATTGCATTTGCCCGTAATTTGTTTGCACTCGCTACTCATTAGCAAGTCGAGTAGTAGTCCTCTTGTTTAGCGAGGGTGCGCGGGTAGTAGTTCTACGTAGTTGGCGGGGAAGAGGCCGAAGAGGCCTCTGGGGCCGAGGCCTTGCCACCATCCGGCGTCGATCTGCTCGATGTGGGTGATGATGTCGCCGGGGTCGAACGTTATCTCTGATTCATCCGCTGGCAAACAAACAGATAAAGACAAATATAAATAAACGGTACATTGTTTTAAAAGGGCTGTGAGTTATTTATTACCGACGACCTAGTGGACGAATAGCCGGCTGAGACGCAAGGGGTAGCGGGTTCGATCCCCGCTGCAGGTTTGGGTATTTTAGAAGCTTTTATTTAACTTGCAATGTATGTATGTTTGTCCGGGTGGAATCTTGCAACTGAATTTTAAATCAGTTATCTTTAACCGATTGAGCTGAAATTTGGTATACACGCTTATTTTGGATGACAATGCATGCTTAGACATGTGACGTCATTCTAATTCCAATATGGCGGCACATCCAAGATGGCGGACTAGTTATTTTTTCTGCACTACCACAGTATGGGTATCAAATGAAAGGGTTTGCTGAGGAGAACACGAAAACTAATACAACGTCACATTATTACAAGCTTTTATTTAGCTTACAATGTTTGTTTATTAGTTTGTTAGTCCACTTCCTCTTATCCTACGGAGTTGAAATTTGATGTTGGTTCAGTTCCGATGACAATGCAGTTTTATAGTATGCACGACCTGATTCCCCACCCTGGATTAGCTTCAGACGAAGGAACGCTTCTACGTTCAAAATCAGAGACACGATTTGTATACGCATTTAATTATGATGGTTAAAAGTTCCACCATGACATGGCTGTTGCACCCAGGGTTGGCTTCCAAGGAGGAACTTCTCAACGGTCAACAGCACAGACACGAAATTTTGTTTATGCATTTAAATTTGGAATAACTTTGGTGACAATGCAATAATATGATAGGGATGGAGGTGGGCGATGGAGACGGATGCTAGACAACGGAACTTCCGAAAGGATTGTAGTGGGCTATTAGTGTTCCGGCTCATTTGAATCTGCTTGCAGTTTTGATTATGAATTTTATAAAAGATTCTGTTGAAAAAGAATTTTTCAACAAAAAACTTATTTTTATAAATTATAAGTATTAACAATAAAAAAAATCAGTTCTCTGGTTCCCGTAGTCTAAGCTTTTCTAAGTTTGGGGCTATATAGCGCTGTGGGAAATGTCCACCATTATTTTTTACACTCGTGATATTTTGGCGTACGAGCAAGCGAATGCGAGCGAGGGCTATGGCAGAGCTGGTCGCCATTTAGGTACGCAGACATATGACTCCAACCGTCTAAATAAATTAAATTGTACCTACTGTTCTTCAAAACTGTTTTGTATGCTATTTTTTGTACCAAATAAATAATTGAACGAGCGAAGCGAGATCTCTAAATGAACTTGGGCAAATCGGCGTTGTATGTATGTATGTTTGTTGGTCCGAGGATAACTTTCGAGGCGTTTATCCGATCATCGTGAAATTTGGTATATAGGTAGGTAATGATGCCACAATTTTGGTGTGACTCAATGAGCTAAAAATGTGAGAGTATTGTTGAGATATTAGGATTTAAGAGGGGTTAAAAACAAACAAAATGGGACTATCTGGTCAAGTGGCACGTCTAATAAAAGGTATTTGTGATTACATGACGACTCCGTTTTTATTTTTAGTTTAAACTTTGTAGTTTTTAAGTTATTAGCCATAATAAACACTGAACTTTGACAAAATTTACAGGGTACACCAGTGCCTACACAGTGCTGAAATTTGGTATTCGTGTAGCCTTAGGGACACAAATATGGGGAAAAGTTTGAGAACCAGAATAACTGCAATTTGTACCCCAAAAATGTGTAACCAATTAACATGAATTCCCGTTACCTGTAATTTGAATGAAAATATTATTTGTAATCTTGAAATAGTGCCCCGAAATAAATAACTAACTTACTTGACCTACAGTAACAGTTACAGGTAACGGTCATGTTATGTGGTTACCCTTTTTTGGGGTACAAATTGCAGTTATTCTGGATTTCAGACTTTTGCCTATATTTGTGTCCCTAAAGCTACACGCGTACCAAATTAAGCACTGTGGGGTCAATTGTGTACCCTGTGAATGTTTGTCAAAGTTCAGTTTTTATCATGGCTAATAACTCAAAAACTCTAAAAACTAAATGGAACGGACAAAACGGAGCCTAAATGTACTAATGAAGACCTTTCGTTTGACGCCCCACTTGACCTAAACGAGACTATCACATTTTCTTCTTTTTTTTACCCCTCTTCAACCCCAAATCTCAACAAACCCTCAACATTTTTAGCTCATTTAGTCACACCAAAATTGTGCTATCACCTATGTATCAAATTTCACGATGATCGGATCAACGCTTCGAAAGTTATCCTCTAACAAACAAACACACATACTTACATACAACGCCGATTTGCACAAGTTGATTTAGAGATCTCGCTTCGCTCGATCAATAATGACTATTTTAAGTAAATTAACGTAAAGTAAATTAAAAATGTGTTACCGGCTTGATAATCATAGAGCGCTCTCGCGGTGAGACCGGGGTCGTCGTCCAAATCTTCGTATATCGTTCCATCTTCATCCATAGCCTCGGGTGATACATCTACAATAACAAAAATGTGGTCGTCACAAGATGCCTGGCAGATGAGAAACATCTAATCTAATCGCGTTTTCAAAATTCTTTCTGGGCGTCTGGTCGTAGCGACGTGTGATCTGAAAGCTGGCGCTTATCTGGGTCAACGCATAAGCAATTCAGAGGGGCAATGCAGACAGTGTCTTGCGGACACTTTCGCCTGGTAGTGATCTGGAGCAGTTGAGGTTAAAGATATTGATGATTATTGAAAGAATTTATAAAGAAATGAAATCGTTGCCTTGCCCACATGACGGCATGCTGTCAGAGCGTGACGACATACGAGTCAGTCTCGCCCCCAAGGCACGCCATTACATGATCCAGATCAAAAAATATCTCAAACTCACATATTTTTAAAGACCGCAATACTGGGACGCATTTTACTCGTTTAAAAAAAACACTGGCATTTTGATTACCAATCCGAGCAGTCAAAAGTCAGGATCCTCTGTATTCTACCAGCAGGGTATTGTGGTTTTGTCAAATAAATGATTTAAAAAAACCATAATTCAGATCTCGCCAGATCGCAGAGATTCAGATTGCAGAATGCTGGGCTTTTTCCGTGGGGTTGGTGGATCGGAGGAAGCTCTTGCGGCTCTTCATGCCGATGGTGGCTGATGGAGTGGATGCTGGTCGTCAGCTTCCATATTACTATATTATTTCATCAATATGACAGTTAAATACAAGTATAAATATAAAAACCTCCGACGCAAAAAAACGTAATAAATTTATATTTCAGAGCTTCACCAAAATGATACAAGTTCTGATAATGTTCATCGGATTAATTTTATTTTATTGAAAATTAGTTTTTCGATAGTAACTCTTTTTCTGTCTGCTTGTTACGTTTTCATAGCTTGACCGATTACGATTAAATTTGGTGTATAAATAGATTAGTGGAAGTAGTTTATAAGTACTAGATTTAAGGGTTTTCAGTCGCTTTGGTATTACTATAATGGCTGTGTAAAATTTAAATAAATAAATTATGACTGGGATGGGGACATTCAAAGGTTGTCTGGAAGAAATCGTTTTATAGCGATAAACCCACCCATTGTACTATTTGCTTTATGTCTTCCATTTTGTATGTACTTTTTCTTTTTTATGGTGTACAATAAAGTATTTTCATTCATTCATTCATAGGTTACTTTTAAACCGACCGCGCAGAAGGGTAATGTTTTTTTCATAAACCACGCATGCAAACCGCTGGCGGGTCAGCTAGTCTATATATTATAAAAATCAATTGCTGTTGTTGTCTCGCTAAAACTCAAAAACGGCTGGACCGATTTTGATGAACTTCGTGTGTTAAGTGGGTCCCTGGACGGTTTAGATTCACAATTGGACCTGGTAGGTAGCGCTGTTGTCAAGATCCAGAAAATTGCAGACAAAGTCGCGGGCATACAACTAGTCACATTAATATTATAAATGCAAATGTTTGTTTGCTTGTTACTCAATCACGTCATAACTAATTTCGATGAAATTTAATTTGGTGTGTCGATAGATTATGACCTGGCTTGACACATAGGGTATCTACTTTTTATTGGTAAACAAAGCGTGCGAAGCCGCAGAAGATAGTGTTAAATAAAAGCTTCAAATAAAAGACTTACCATCAAGCGTCCCATTCTGCTCTTTCTTATAATGAACATTCTCAATGACCGTGTTCTGGCGAGTGAGCTCCCTGTCGTCGCCCGCGATATTATTCTTGCTGTACGGCGACCGCTTGATCGTACTAAACTTATTATCACTATCATCATCATCGTTCTCGTTCGAACTCGAATACGAAGCATCGAACATATCATTCTCAAGTATATTCTGCTTGATCATCGGCTCACTTTGCTTCAGGTCCTCTATATCTCTGTACGCTTCGTTCTGTCTGTATTCGGAATAGTTGATGGCACTGAATGAGCTCGGTTCGTTTTCTGAGCTGGGGCTTAGATCTACTGAGGGATCTATGATGGGTTCATATTGGATTTGCGAAGGAGTTTCTAGGCTCAGTTTGATCTTGTCTATGTTTTTCAAGGGGCTCGTTTTTGGGTCTTCTGGTGTGGTGGGCTCCAGCTTGATAGATTTGACGGGTGATGTGGGGATGGGGTTTTGAGAGAATGTGTTGATGCGTTGCGCTATGACGGAGCTGCGGACTGGCTTCTCAGGTATTGAGTTAGATCTGAAAAAAAAATACAAAATCATTCATTTATTTCTTTATCTTATTAAGTAGTAAATTCTAATTAGTGTTTACCTACCAACTCAGCCGACTAATTATGCTCTATATAGGTCCAGCATTATTTATTTATTCTTCACCCAGCAACCTTGCCCCCAGTAGCTGTATAAATCATAATTACTGATTTAAACGAGTATTTATCGCGTATGTACCTTTTTTATTTGCTATCCCGACGTTTCAAGAGTGTTGGTGTTGCCGTGGTCGCGGGCGGACTGGAGTACTAGGAGCTACCGTCGAGAAGTGATGGCAGCTGCAGCAATTACCCTCACTCTTCACAATTAGAAGTGTCCTCGTTCATATTGCGACACAGTACACTAACCGTATTGCCTTGATCACACGTACGGAATAAACGGGCAAGATAGTAAAATGTTTCTCGGCCGAGACGGTGATATAGCCAGTAGCTGCTCACACATGTTTTGAAATTAGCAGTCAGTTCAGTTACACGGATTTAGTTTATATAACTCTATAAATTAAATAGTTGTTTCGACGTCCCATTTGTTATTAGCAGACATGGTGTATATTATTTCATTTGGAGTTGTTTTAAACAAAAATTGTCTCAAGAAAGGCGTGACGACAATAATGTGGCCGAGTGGCGAGACAGTGCACGTTTAAAACTGCCGAGTCAGCGAGCGAGACAGTGCGGGGAAGCGGGAGGGTGGACACTCAGCCTAGTACGTAGAAGGGAAGCGGAGCTACTGTCTCGCCGCTTCGTTCGGCCGAGCAGTCGGCCGAGCACTTGGCGCTATGTTTATACGTACCGAGTACTCGGCCGAGAGCACTGTCTCGTCCGCTTGCTCGGTACGTGTGATCAAGGCATAAAGCACTGAGATGACCGATCACGACGCGCACGCCTAGTACTCACCGGGTTCCAGGATGCTGAGAGTCTATAGCCATCTTCCCGATTGAAAATTGGAAATTTCTTGATTTCAATAGTTTCTCGAACTCTTGAAAAATACTATGTATGTACATGTTGAACAGATGAAAGGCATACCTGGTCGCCATCTGTCCTTGCGCCAAGTTCTGCTGGAACATGGCGCGTGCGTTGGCCGTGGAGGCGCCAATCAGCTGTTTCGCCTCTATGGAACGCTTGCGACGTTCCGCCTCTGCGCCAATACTGCCAGGACTCGATACTTCTGGAGTTTCGTTTCTATAAAATATTCAAAATTCAATTCAATATCTTTATTTGTGAACACACAGGTTATTAACATGTTAAATTTTAAATTGCTAATAATATATTAAAACTAATGTAATGAAAATAATGTCAAATTAGGTAGCCGAGTGTTAAAAAATGATTCATCCTTAGCGTCAAAAAATTCTTGTATTATATAAAATGTCTTCTCTACTAGATATGTTTGAATGTCTTATATAATATCATTGCATATTCTAATGTCAGTCGGTAACTTATTATACATTTTGATGGACATTACAAACACACTGTTACTAAATTGAGACATTAGTCCTAAAAAATCCTACAAAAGTCACATCTACGTGCGCTTGACACATGGAGTATATTGTAATGACGTTTTATTATGTATATTTTATATTCATATAAGATTTTATCCATCCATACTAATATTATAAATTCAAAGTAACTATGTCTATCAGAATTTTGTTACGTTTTCACGACTAAACAGCTGGACCGATTTCGTTGAGATTTGGTATACATATACATATATTATGACTGGGATTGTGACATAGGCTACTTTTTACCCGACTGTTAGGTATTGTACGAGTGTGAGGGTAATGTTTTTATTGATAGGCCAACGCGTACGAAGCCGCGGGCGGCAGCTAGTATGACACAAAAAACTTTTGCACACAGCGAGCTAATTTCGCCAAAGCGTTGACTAATCGATTCGCTGGAAACACGATTGCAAATCGCCAGTGTGATAACGCCGTTATGGTAGTCACTGGCTTCATACCAAAGCAGATTAGCATAAACGAGATAATTAAATTATCAATAATGTTAACTTGATACCTACGCTTGACAGTCAGCAGCTTTTTTTTACTTCTCTTAATCAACTCAAAATCACAGTTGATTAACAACAGTGTGATTGTGTATTTGTGTTCTGACCCTGCATTGGTTTCTAAAGCGCAGGGTTCAAGTACTTTTCCAATAAGTTTGACTTTGTGATTAAGTTCATCAACTGTGTTTAAGATCTGTGAGATTAAGGTTTTGGAACATTTGTGGTAATTGCAATAAAATAAGTGAACACTTACTTCTGTTGCTCTGTGTTTGCCCGCCTTTCCGCTTCCAATTCATCTCTCTTTCTTGCTGCATCTTCAATTTTTCTTTTTTCCTATAAGAAAACAAAAAAAAATTATGAAAGGGTTATGAAATTATGGCACCATGTGACTTTAGGCAAGCCTGGCGCACTCCACGCTTTAGGTTCAAAGCTACAAATACATGGCAGGGCCCGCCTTGGCAGGCCCATTCATTGAGTTGCCACGCGTTGGAAGAGATACGCGATAGAAAGAGTCGCCTCTTTCTTTCGAGTAACCCGTTCTATCAAAAATCTCTTTCTGCCAAGGCGGGCTCTACCATGTACGTATGTAGCTTTGAAGGGTGAATATAATTTTAGACACGCAGCGTTGTGCGAGCTGAATTGCACTGTATTGCGTCATAGCAAGAGTCGTTTGCGGAACGATCCTTCTGGACTTGTACTATTAAGTACTCTGTGCCCAAATTGACTTTTGATCTAAGCCATTTTGAACCCAGTGTTTACACAATAAAGTTAATTTCAGCCATGATAAATGCCATCAATTTTTAAGAGAAAATTAAGTAATTGCTTACCTCGTCTCTCCTCTTTCTGTCTGCTTCAACTCGCTTTTTCTCCTCTTGTTCCTCTTTCAGCCAGAACTGGTCTCTTTCCTGGGAATTGATTTCTTGAACTGCAAAAAAACGAACTTAAGGAGTTGTCAAATCATACAAATACGTCAAATGATTATTACATATTAATTATGGCTTATGGATAATTATGGCCGGACATTACTTATGGACCATATTGATGGTCTGAGGAAAATGATAGACGGTCTAAGGCTAAAACAGCTGCCTTGAAGCTGGGCGTCCTCAACAAGGTCAGGAGATATTTCACTATAAAAACCAACTAAAAAGATTGCCGCCTTAACTGTTCAATAACATGATCAAAAGTAAGACTTAAGCCGCGGACCCATATACCAGAAATCATATTAAAACAATAACGGCATAAAATCATCTTTTCAATAAGGCCAATACCATGGACATCAAAACGATTTTTATCTGTTTTATTCCACAAGTTATATTCCTCTAAGATTTATATTTTATATTCCCCTTTACCTCTTCTTAAACTATTATTCCTACGCTTAATTTCTTCAGCCATTTTCCTAGACATCACAACTTCGTAACACTGTGACATTAAAATAGTCGTCATTTTCAATTACAAGTATTAAAAGTGACATGAAAGGGGAGAGTGTAAACTGAGTTCCACTTGTACTGCCAAAGGCAAAAGTGCAAATACTATTTAGAATGTAGATTTGATTACATTTTCCATCGATTGTAATGGTAAACAACCTTTGTCGCATTGTCATTTCAGATTTTGTAAACAGTATTGCGTAAGGTCTATTGAAATCTGAATTGAGTGAGAAATCAACGGTTTCCATTTAGAGAAGCATCTTTCATCATATTAGCCATAGGACGTCCACTGAACACAGGCTGCAAGATACAAGATACTGCGTTCGCCAATCCGCATACCCAGCTGCGTGCAAATCCAATTCTTTAACAGATATTGACAAAAATTGGCACACAAGTTCCTTGATTTAATTAAATTTTTTAGTCGATCCTGATTTTTGATTGGGGGGGAAAAGGGGGGAATTTAGCCGTAGCGTCATTTATCAACGGATTTCAATCAAATTTGAGAGCCACACTAAGGACTTCATTCTACTTTATTCTATTTTTTTCCGCAAAATCTGTTTGCGAAAAAAAATTCAAAAGGGGGGAGTTTAGGGGGGGGAGGAGTTTAGGGGGGGAGGAGTTTAGGGGGGGGAGGAGTTTAGGGGGGGGAGGAGTTTAGGGGGGGAGGAGTTTAGGGGGGAGGAGTTTAGGGGGGGAGTTTCGGGGGGGGAGGGGGGATGTTTGCTGTAACGTTATTTATGGACGAATTTCAATTTTTTACTTTTTTCGGAAAATGTATATTTACCTATACCAATCAGACTACGCAGTCCTGTCTGCCTTTACGAGACGAACCAGTAGACACTAGATTAGACCTTCTAGGACCAAGGAAACGCGAGTAATGGTCAAAACTCATACCAACATTTTGTTCAAAAGTCTACATAGGTAAGCCTATTGGAAAATTCAAGCACCTGAAATTCGATTTAAAATTGGACTTTCTTCGTTAACTTTGTTGCGCAAATTATATTTTGGATTTGGGGCGCGAGGTCTACTATTCTCGCAGAACCACTAGTGTATAATTTGTAATACTTTACCTGGATTGACCTTCTGATACGCAGTTCCAATCGGTCCACTCGGAGGTAATTCCTCTTTCACAGTATTGAAGTTGAAAGCCGACCCTGCCTTAGACAGCTTGTCTTGCATAACCTTCTCATCAAGATCATCTTCTGTTCTCGCGTGGAGCATGAGGTGGAAACCGGGGAAGAAGTTTGCGACATGTTTCATGTGGTTAGCGCATGTGCCTTTGCGGACTGTTGGGGCTCCTTCACCCTGAAATAAATATTAAATATTATTATAATAAACTGCCCATCATAGCCTAGAGGCGTAGCAAGCTGAAGAGGGATTGAGCGGAACTCATAGCTCGAAGAACTGACAGCCGTTAGGGGAGAAATACCTAGATGTAACTTGTACCTAATTTTTAAACGATTAATTAAAAATGGAGGAGGTTCTTAATTCGGTTGATATTTTTTTATGTTTGTTACCTCATAACTCCGTCATTTATCAACCAATTTGGAAAATTATTTTATTATTTGAAAGGATATAATTTCAGATTGGTCCCATAGAAATTTCATCGAATTAGGTTCCTTAGTTTGTTTTTTTCTGTTATCTGAAGTCGGTTATATTTTTGTTAAAAATTTACTTGTACTACTTAGGTTCTTTTCCAAGTTTGTTTACTAAATAAAATAAGACAATAAGTAGAGTAAGATAAATACTTATAAAATAAGAAAGGTTCTCGATTAGAGAGTAGGAGAGAAGGACGGCCCCAGATTGACTTTCCATCTAGTGATGCTCTCCATCTGACCTGATAAAGGTTGCTGGGAGCCATTGGATGCAGGCCGCACAAGATTAGTCGCTCTAGAGATATATGAAGGCTTATGTTCAGTAGCAAAAGAATACCTAAATGTCATATATATGTTCCGACCCTAATCTAGGATTCCTGAGTCATATGACAGGAACTAATGTGGATTAGGATAACAACTATTCTGCGGTAGAACTAGCGAATCCTAATATACCTAATACTATAATAGCTTTCATCCAACGTTGTCAGATGTCACACCTGCCTTAGTTGATGCGTCATGTTTTACGACCAACAAGGAAAGCCATAAATCCTTGCACTTGATCAATAAATCTTTGAGCACAGACTATCGACTATCGCTCTTGTACGCGTGGCTTTTTAGCGATTGGCTGTGAGGAAAAAGATACATATATCGACTAAAAGGCCACGCTTACGAGCACTAGTCGAAAATCCAGCTGTTGCAGAGAATCCAAGTGCTAGCCAAACTACTGGATATAGAAGAAAGGAAGTGACGTCACGATTCTGTGAACCCACCCGGAATTTAATGACCACAAAAATAACAAGTTTTTTGTTGAAAAATTACTTTTTACAAACAAGCTTCCATAAAATTCACAGTCGGAACCGCAAGCAGATTCAAATGAGCCCAAACACTAGTACCTATCCTACTATAATCCATTCAGAAGTTCAGTTGTCTAGCATCCGTCTCCATCATGAGACCACCTCCATGGTACCATATAATTGCATTGTCACCGAAGTTACATACGTATTCCGAATTTCAGCTCAATCGGTTGAGGGGAACGGGTTTAAAATTCAGTTGCAAGATTCCACCAGGACAAACATACATACATTGTAAGTTAATAAAAAGCTTCTAAAAATGGCGATGAAAAAAAATACTGATTGGGTTTAAGTGGAACTGAGGGGGAGATTTGAGTTATGGAAAGGGATGAAATATCCCTTAAGGTTGTAAATAAGAGACTTACAACCTTTATTTTTTTCAAACTTTTACGTAGATGACAGATTTAATAATATTGGTATGTGATTATGTCCCAAATTGTGATAGTAGGTAAACAAGTGCTTCAGTAAATTACACTTATTTACATTTCCTCATCACAATTTCCTTGTTTGATCTCTATTTACCCTATAAAATGTTCATTTAATTATATTTGTGATAATACCCATTGTGATAATAACCAACCAGTAAACAATTACTTAGACAGTTTTATTTTAAACTTGATAATACCGTACAATCAGTGTGCTGTGCCGTGGTGGCATAGTGGGATGTACCCCGACATCCGATTCCGAGGTTGTGGTTCGAATCCCGGCCGTGCACCAAAGGATTATCTACTACGAAATTTTTTGTGTGCATTTACACGTGCTCAAAACAAAGAAGGAAAACATCGTAAGAAAACCAAAGAACTAAAAAACCAAACCATCGGGTGTATTCTGCTTAGGAACTTCTTCATTTGTATTCAAAATTCTACACATTTAGTAGTGTAACGCGTACGAAGTCGCGGGTTGCAGCTAGTTTCTTTATAACAACCACCTTTAAAATGGTCTTGTATTGGATAATGAGTATGCAAGCCAGACATGCTTTAAGGTGAGCTAGTGGCAAACGCTGTGTGAAATACCGATGGTAAAATAAACTCATCATCATCATTGGCCCGTTCATCTGTTGCAGACGGTTAACACAGGTCTTGCTGGGACAAACCTTTATACCTAGTCAGGTCATAAGTATTGTCACACAGTAAAAACTTTTTTTTTAGAATGCTGGCCATAAAAAAGTTTATAGAATTCGAATTGTTCATGAAAATAAAAATGTACACTTTTTAGAATTATACTCATTTTTAAATATGGAGTGGACGCTTAAAGAAGACCGTGTTGCAGTTATTGCGTTGCATCGTTGCGGTTACGCGCCAATTCAAATTTTTGACATACTGAAAAATTTGAATATAACCAAAAGATTCGTTTATCGCACCATCAAACGATACAATGAAGACTCTAGTGTAGATGACAGGTCAAGAAGTGGTCGCCCTCAGTCTGTTAGGACTCCAGCAGTGATAAAAGCTGTGAAGGCGCGAATTCAAAGAAATCCCAAACGTAAGCAGAAACTGTTGGCCCTTCAGATGGGGTTAAGCAGAACCACGGTGAAAAGGGTGTTAAATGAAGACTTAGGGCTTCGGGCATATCGAAGAAAACAGGACATCGTTTGAATGCTCGTCTAATGGACCTGAGACTGAAGAGATGCCGCGCTTTGTTGAAGCGGTACGCGGGAAAAAAATATCGGGAAATTATTTTTTCGGATGAAAAAATTTTTACCATAGAAGAGAGCTACAACAAACAAAATGATAAGGTGTACGCACACAGTAGTGAAGAAGCGAGCAACCGTATTCCGCGTGTCCAACGAGGTCATTTTCCATCCTCGCTCATGGTATGGTTGGGAATTTCTTATTGGGGCTTAACAGAGGTACATTTTTGAGAGAAAGGTGTAAAAACGAATGCAGTTGTGTATCAAAATACAGTCCTGATGAACCTTGTGGAACCTGTTTCTCATACCATGTTCAATAACAGGCACTGGGTATTCCAACAAGATTCGGCGCCAGCTCATAGAGCGAAGAACACACAAGACTGGCTGGCGGCGCGTGAAATCGACTTCATCCGGCACGAAGACTGGCCCTCCTCCAGTCCAGATTTGAATCCGTTAGATTACAAGATATGACAACACTTGGAGGAAAAGGCGTGCTCAAAGCCTCATCCCAATTTGGAGTCACTCAAGACATCCTTGATTAAGGCAGCCGCCGATATTGACATGGACCTCGTTCGTGCTGCGATAGACGACTGGCCGCGCAGATTGAAGGCCTGTATTCAAAATCACGGAGGTCATTTTGAATAAACTTTAGTGTCATAAGATTCTATGTTTTGTTAAGTTCATTTTGGTATATAAATGGTTACATAATGAATAAACTTGTTTCAATTATTTTATATTAAACATGTGACAGAATTTATGACTTGACTAGGTATAGTCCGATACGGGAACAGGCAGAACGCCTACACTTGATGCATACATATGAAATTTGTGATAAAATGGCATGCCGTTTTGCTCTATTATCTACTTGTTGAAAATAAACTAGTGTCATGATAATCATCGTCAGCCTGTATCCACCTACTCATTTTAAGCCATATGTTCATTTGTCTTGCTCTGATTGTATCACATCATAAAATCTGGTCTAGTAAAAAAAATCAATACCTCTAAATGAGGCTCTTGTACAATCCAATCTTATATCAACAAACAATACTTTATCTTATCTATTACAAAATTATCTCACTCTAACAATCCTATCTGAAGGATAATGAGTAATAGTTACCTGCCAGTTGATAAGCACATATTTAGATATGCTTCCATTGGGTAAATCCACTTTGACAAATGCATATTGTATCTTCCCGCTGTTGAAATCATCAATCAGCTCTGTCAGGCCTCCATCTCCTTTGTACACAAATTTCAGGTCATTTGTTTGTCCCTCGTAGCCAAATAAAGCCCTGGAATATAAGGAAATATAGCATTTTAATATCTATGCATATTTTTATATCCATTTAATTTGGGTGTAACATCTGAATTAAATTATTTTGATAGTAGATAGATAAATAGAATAGATAGATAAAAATACTTGAATATTTATAAATGAAGAGAAAATAATGATCTAGTTAGATCATGAAGGTTTATTCGTAACTTTTCCTATCAACTACACACATTTTCTTTATATATTTAAATTCATCTTCTGTATATTTGTGTCTGCAAATCTCAAAAAGTAGTAGATGGATTGACTTGAAATTTTTACACTATTTTGGATTTTTATTTAGGGGAGTTTTTATATACTTTTAATCCCGAAGTTCTGATGAGAACGGGAAATTCCAAAGCAAAGAAAGAATTTATAATATTACTAGTACTAAACTAGCCAACTATGACATATGGTGCTGAGACATGGAGGCTCACGAAGGAGGCTGTGCACAAAATAAGTGTTGCACAGAGAGCCATGGAGCACGCCATACTCGGCATAACACATTTAGATCGAGTTCCCAATACCGAAATTCACAAGCAGACTAAAGTACAAGATGTCAGCAAGCTAATATTGGGGCTAAAGTGGAGTTGGGCAGAACACTTGGCCAGACGTAGTGATGACAGGTGGACTAAAGCACTAACAGAATGGAGGCCAAGAACTGGGCATTGAAATAGGGGACGTTCACCAGCAAGATGGGTCAAAGACATCCATAAGACCGTGGGTTGTACGTGGTTTAGACTGGCACAAGATCGGGAAGAATGGTAGAAACAAAGAGAGGCCTATGCCCAGCAGTGGATCAACACAGGCTGAGAATGATGATGATGATGATGATTAAACTAGTAATATTATAAACTCGAAAGTACCTAATTTTGCTGAACCAAAGCTAATCTGTTTATAGTTGCAACAAAATGGTGAACAGTAACACATTTGATTATAACAACACACTCTTTCTTTTTAGAAATTGAACATAATTTATATTCAGTCAGTATGGACTCCGACGAGGGAGAGGGCGAGGAAGCCGAGGAGTACTAAGCCACAGAATATGTTTGATGGCGCACTCGCACCATTACATTTCGGTGACATGAAATATAGTATAATTTTTATAATATATTTAGTTCATGTAAAATTGATAAATGTGCCTCAGATTTCTACCTATTTTAAATTTAGTGATTTACTAAACAAATTTAAAAGTTTAATGAGTTTTTGAGGATAATTTGAGCAAAGTTTTTACATAATCGGGCCTAAATGAGATATAAAAACATGAAGCATTGCCTATGTTATACACCGATTAAATAGTCAAAATTATAATTTCATACATTCATTGAGGCGTGTATACTTTTTTGACCAGATTTCCAACTATTCTGTGAAACTGGTATATTTAATGGGCTAGTAAAATTATGAATGCTGTGCAGCACTCTAGGTTCAGTTCCTCGAATTGCAGCTGCATTGTCACGTATAAGGGATACTGAGCAGACGTTCTATGAGCCATTCTATTCAATTTTAATCAGGCGCGCGTGTTTATTTTAATTTCACTATCATGTAGGTCGGTAACACTTCGTAGGGTTTATTGCACTTACCAGTTGGTGTCTGTTTTCTCATCCAAAACATCCTTCCAAGCAGCAATCAGTTCATCCTTGTGTTTATCAAAACTTATAGCCATTTTACATTATTTTATTGCACTGCAATCTGGTAAATTTATAGAAAAAATGGAAAGAAAAGCCGACGACTTGCCTGCCTGACTCACAACAATTTTTAAGTGCACAGATAACATTTATTTTTGACAACTTGACTGACATGTTAAATCTAAAGTATCAGCTGTCAAATTGTCAATGCTGCCAATCGACAAACACAGACTATATGAGCGGAAGCCTAAAAAACGCCATGATTGTTGGTAGTATTTCGAATACATGATGCCAATGGAAAAGGAAATTTGATGCAGAAGGCCTACTTTCTTCCATATTTAGGTATGTCTATGTTGATAGCCCTGTACAATGTATGAATAAATGTTCATTAACCTAGCGCCTGATATTAGGATCATTGCTGTGTTGTGTGCATGACTGTTTGCTAAATTGTCCATATCAGGCGCTCTAAGTAGGTGCCTAGGTACTTAGGTACATTACAAAGTTAATTTATTCCATCAACCAAAAATTTACGTGCATTTACCTAAGTTCCCGGTTGCGCGCGCAATCTAAACATCAACCAAAAAAGCTAAAGTAATCCGCCCTTAGTCCGTTGTAATAAGGTTTATGTAGAGACTTTCATTCATCAAGAAAAGAATCACAACTCACAACTCGCTCCGTAGTCACGCAAGAGATAGCTTGGCGGGTAAACGCCGCTACCGCGTCATGGCTTGTTTTCGTTCCGCTTTTCAAAACAAAGTCTAGACCAGACTAAAATGTGGGTAGATGTAAGTGGGCGCGAAAAACAAAACTACATGTCGCAGACCAATGGAGCGTTTATACCTGGGTAAGTAGAATAAATAACATTAATGTGTTTTAATTATTGAAAAAAACCTATGAATTATGACTGAAGTCATGATGAGGGAACGCTTGTTGCGTCAAAAAAAAATTAAGCGTCGTCGTGACAAGTCACTGTAAATTGTAGAGTACTTGTCTCAGGGCATTGAAGAACTTATCTACCTACTTATTAATATTACCATTGTAATAGCATTGTATTTAGCATAAACTAGTTCTTTGTGTATTTCTGGTGTTATTTTATTATATTCTACTTTTGAATTGATAATTATGTACTACCTAGTTACTCGACGTTAAAAAATCTCAGACATAAATGAAACTTTTAAGACTTAGGCTCGACTTAGGTAAGTACATAGGTTAGTACATAGTTTTTTTTTATTATGTGCTAAAAATTGAAGGACGAGGATAAGCTTTGTTTGACCTACACGTACCCTACATACTCGTACTAAATGGAATCGGATGGATATCAATAATAACATGCCATAATGGTAAAACAGTGTAGTACCTGTGGGTCATGGTGACTTTACATATTATTGTTCTCAAGGTTATTAGGTTGGTACCTATCTACCTATAAGACTATAACACTATACCTTTAAGCACAGATAAGATAAGTAGTAAGTAGGTATACGTACTATGCGAGATGGGTGGACGACATAAAGGTCGCGGGCCGTCAGTGGGTGAGACTAGCGCAGGATCGTGGAGGACACAAATTTGGGGAGACCTATACCCAACAATGGGTGAAGTCAGGCTGTGGATGACGATGATGATGATACGTACTATAAGTAAGATCGTTTGCAACGGTCTTTAGATGGTACAACTGTTTTTTTTTTGTGCTCTTTAATAAGATACCTATGTAGGTAACAATTATTATCAAAGTTAGAACCTTTCAACAAAAGTCAAGATTTCCCAACTTTGCTTGTAATAAGTTTACGAGTAAAAATATGGTAGGTAGGCAGGTAAATATGGTAAAATATGCCGTTGCTCTTCGTTTGCGGCAGAGTTAAATCACTGGAAAATAGGATGTCTGATGGAAATATGCTCAGAAATATGATACCGTTATCCAATCAAGGTGATTTCGGATCGGGTAACTTGAAATATTCTAGTAGGCAAAGTTCGAATTCGTCTATTTACCTTCCTAATACTTATGTAGAGATAATATACTGCAAATAACATAGCCGTGTCGGAAACCTTCAGGCGGCCTATTTTAGGTAAAACCTGGGATGGCACCTACCTAGTTTTGTGTTGTATAGACACCCAGGTACTTACCTTCTTAAATAAGGCATTTAAAAAAAAAAGTGGCACTCCGGGAGTGCCGACAGAAGTGAAAACTTGAACAATTACGTGTGTATTTTTTGATTCGTCAGGAACGGTGTTGGTAACGGTAACAGTGTCACGAGTTCAATGGTTTTTCCCCATCTCAAAAAATGCCCAACGAGCCTAAAGAAGTTTTCACTTCAAAAAAAAATTGGATGTTGCAAAATAATCATGATGGTGTCGCATAAACATAAAAATTAATTATGAAAGTTGTCGTATGCCCCTCCACAACATTAAAAAAAATTGTATGTTGCAAAATGATCGTAATGGATGTCGCATAAACATGAAAAATTAATAAGAAAATTGTCTAATCCCCCTCCACAAACTAAAAAAAAAAATCAAATTATATACAGATTTGACGTGGCTTTGACATCCGCAAAATTGAAGTGGGACTGGGCAGGACACGTCTGTCGTATGCCAGAGAAACTATGGCCAAAAGCCACTACAGAATGGGTTCCAAACGGGCGGCGGCCTCGTGGTAGACCCAGGCGGAGATGGAGGGATGAACTGGATGCATACCAGAAAGAGTGGCCCCAATTAGCCAATAACCGGCATTCGTTGAAGGAGAGAAGGGAGGCCTTTTCCCTGCAGTGGGACTCTATGGGCTAATAATAAATAATAATATCTAGATCTGTCGGTAACAGTGGCGCGAGTTCAATGGTTTTTCCCCATCTTAAAAATGCCCAACGCGCCTAAAGAAGTCTACACTTCAAAAATGTAGTCGTACCTGCAAGCTTTTCGTTCTATAAAGTCACAACGCAAAAGAAAATAAGTTGACCTAGTAATAAAACAGAAGTCGCTTTTATTGCAAAGCTCTGACCTCAATGACGGGTCATTGGGTTAACTAATGGCCAACTTGACTATTATCCGTCCAAGGCGCTATCTGATAACATACTACAGACAGTGAAAGCAACACCACAGTAATATAATAAATTAGTGCCACAACTAAGTGCCTAGATTTCAGGCAAGATTTGATTTAATGGGCTGAATTTAGAAAGCCGAAGACCGATGTACAAAAGCTGCAGTTTTAATGAAATCGATAGCACGCCATGCCTAATGTTTGAAACCAAATTCTTCAATACACGATTGTAATCTACTTTCTGTTCGTACATACTTACCTAGGCTACCTACCTGCTACGTACACCAATGCAGATATTTCACCATTTATCACGATTTATTTAGATTTTTGATTGCAAATCAACTTTTATGATCCTACCCACCTACAAACTAATAAAAATTAACATTATATGGCAAAAAAGTATTCTACTTAATAATCTACGGTAGGCAGGGGCGTAGCTACCGCCGTATTTGCCGTATCAATTATACGGGGCCCCCGGGCCACGGGGGCCCCCAAAGTGTGTAAGGAAAAAGAATAAAAACTTTCTAATTTATTTTATTTTACAAATGACAAAATTCTATAAAGCAATTCCTTTTTTTCCCGCCTTAAGCGTGCGTTCAAAAGTTGGCAACACTACATCGTTATGGCGGGCTGCGGGACTTCCCCGTTTTACTTACTTCATCTTCAACTCAGCGGGGAATCCCCGGGAATCCTTCATCGATATCGCGATGTACGTGTACGTTGTTGTACTTTGCATTGGATGTTAAACCACGGAGTGCAGTGCACTGTTTATTTACGCGCTTTATATAAATGTGCATTACATTGTAATTCAGTACAAACAATATTGTTCTTCTGGTTTAGCAGTATTAGTAACGATTTGTAAAAGAAATGAGTGAAAGGAAAAGAGATTATCCCAGCGGCGCTGAGAAAAGAAAAATTAAACAGAAAAGGGACGAGGTTATAAAAAAAGTGCCCAAAATTTCTTAATTTTTTCAGAGACAAGATACTGTGAGTGATTTAGATTGGAAAGGTAAGTACTACACTACTACCCAACCCATTTATTAGGGGCCCGTAGTGATAAACAAGGAAATCTTTTAATTTCGGTCTGTCCATCTGTCCGTCACAAAAAGTTGTCTCCCCCCTCGATTTTCACAATTATACTGTTTTTAGGGTTCCGTGCCTTGATTAAAAAAAACAAAATTCTAACTTATCTATAGGATCGATTTGTTTTGTTGTTTGTTTATCAGTCCGTATCGTATCGTTAATTGTGTGTAAACTTTAGAAAAACTAAAAACATCATCAGCCATAAATGATTTAATAAATCAGTTTGCCGATAAAAAGGCAAGGAGAGTGAATATTTAAAATTCGATTTTTATTTGTAAAATGGGTAAATTATGTGATAAATAAATATTACTTCTCACAATATTTTTTTTCTTTTGTGAAAAATCTTTACCTCCATATAAGGGCCTCCAAAAAAAATTTTATACGGGGCCCCGACAAGGCACGCTACGCCACTGACGGTAGGTATCTGAAAAAAAAACTGATTCTGACGTTGGAATTAACCTTGAGGTAAAAATTCTCAGAAATCGATTAACTCATTGAGCATTCCATGTTTTATAAAATATCATAAACTGCCGGCAGATACGCTATTACACGCAACGCAACGCGCCGTAGTTGGTAGAATAATTGAACAGCTTTTGCCCGTTTGTGTTATTTTTTTTTGTGAAAATACAGACAATAGGATTGTGGAAGAAGAAAGATAATTAGTGTATGATAAGATCAATGACACTGTTAGTAGGTATGTATGTACTTTCCTAAATAATTGTATGCTTCATCGAAAGCTAAGTACGTTTTGGTAGAATAGAAATTACACCAAATGTGATTGGACAATGATTTTTAATTACCAACCATCGCGCCATCGTACAAGGGTGAATAACTAAAAGCCAAGAAAAGTCGTTAAAAAACAAATCAAAACTATTGATCGTTTGTAAAAGCATCGTTGAATTTATTATGGCAACACTACTTAAGCCTCAGAATACTGCATAGTAGCACCGGAAGTACCCACCTATTTCATGCTTACCGGAACTACCGGAACTGATAACAGCCTATCCATTGGTTCTTAGTTATTAGCGCTATGGCATTGTGCCATGCAATTTCAAGCGATCGGTAGCATGGTTGATTGAAAATCAATTAGTTTAAATTATGATGAAATCGGTAATAGACCTGTGTCTATTACGAGTACATTATAGAAGGCCGAGTTATAGGTAGCTAGGTATCTATGTTATCTTCTGGTTTTTTCTGATCTTTGCATTGGGTCAGCAGACTGAGTCTTTTTTTCTTTGTTTCACTAACAGTCAAACAACACGAATACTAACGATCTAAATCATTAGGTTTGGGTTCTAACAGACAGAAGTTAGGTACTAACTAAACAGATTCATTACGTGTTAGGGTTGCCAGATGGTATCCTAAAGAGGACATGTCCTCCTTTTCCACAAATTGTCCTCTCGTCCTCCCCCTCACAGCACCCTACTAAATGTCCTCCTTTTTAAAATTTTGCGCGCACGGCAGTGCACGATGCGACACCGACGCTCCACTCCACTTTCTATTTGTTTGATGTCTCTAAGGCGATGAGGGCGATGTGGTTGCTCCGCGAAAAAACCATTTATGTTCCAAATAAAATTAAAAAAAAAACCGACGCAATGGAATCCTTGCGCCTGTTTTATCTCTAGTTTGGTTTATCGCTAGTCTTAGCGGTATCCTCTAACTACCTCGTAAGGAATGAATATCTCTTAGCTAAAATTGCTAGTTCTGAAAGGTATTTAGTAGGTAAGTAATTATACGATAAAAAAAATATTTAAGTACTCTTGTCCTCTTTTTTGGAAAACTGTTCTGTTTTCCATCTGGCAACCCTAATCGGCTAACTGGAATGCGCAGCGTAGGGCGGCCCCCCCACTAGATGGAAAGACGACCTGTTAAAATTTGCTTGGAGCCGTTGGGTGTAGGCCGCACAAGATCAATCGCTCTGGAAATCTATGTGGGAGGCCTATGGCTGACATAATGATTAACCCTTGTCACAGAACTCCTACCATACCATAGTTGATCGATCGAAGCGAGATCTCAACTTGGGCAAATCGGCGTTGTATGTATGTTTGTTTGTCCGAGGATAACTTTCGAAGCGTTGATCCGATCATCGTGAAATTTGATACATAGGTAGGTGATGGCACAATTTTGGTGTGACTAAATGAGCTAAAAATGTTGGGGGGTTGTTGAGATATCGGGGTTCAAGAGGGGTAAAAAAAAATTAAAATGAGACTATTAGGTCAAGTGGGACGTCAAATGAAAGGTTTTCATTAGCACATTTAGACTCCGTTTTTATTTTTAGTAAAGTTCTTATAGTTTTTGAGTTATTAGCCATAATAAAAACTGAACTTTGACAAAATTTACAGGGTACACCAGTTACCCCACAGTCCTGTAATTTGGTATACATGTATAGGTTATTATTTTGTATACGTACGGGCTGCAAGAACGAGCGAGATAGCAATATTATCGCAGCTGGTCCCACGTTTTACGTCTGCCAGGAGTGATGTCGTATACCATTGTAGGTAAAGAGCTATTGTTATTTCGGATTGAACCATTCCAGCTATTACTAAATGTATTTCAGTACCTAAGCTACAAAGTTCATTTACAATTTACTGCAAATTAAATTGAAACATTACACGATAGTTCGCAAAACGTAAGTCTAACTTCACAGATACCATGGCTCCGTGCCAGGCACTTTCATGTCCTATCTCATACTTACCTATAACACCCGTAACTTATAGATATACCACCTAGTTAAGTAGGTCGCGAGTTCGTGATGATGGCCCGTTTATCAGATTCGCAAACAGCTGTTTCTGTGATTCCCCACTTAGCAGTTCTAAAACACGTTCAAACTTTATTGTTCTACTAGATTGGGTATTTTAGAGGCGTATCTTGTTTGCTTTATAGTGGTCGGTTAAGGGTGCATAAGCTATTAAACCCAGGATTAAACTTCAATAGATTTCCCCCGGTTCTATAATGAGCATGATGATAGTAGAAAATTTTGATGCTGATGTTAGTGTAAATGGTTACCAAATAAGAAAGTGTACTCTTCTGCGCAGTCGGGCAAAACGTAGCCTATGTCCCGATCCTGATCATAATCTGAATACAAAATTTTATCGAAACCGGTTCAGCGGTTTAGTCATGAAAACTACAGACTGGACACACAGACAGTTACTTTCGAATTTATAATATTAGTACGGATGAATTACACTGAATATAACGACTAGTTTACGCGGTAAACTAGTCTGTCTACCGCGTTACCTTGTTTATTAGACATCTTATTTTGTTTTATTGCAAGGACAGCTAGTTTTTAAACTTTAAAATCCTCTCAAAAAGGACAAAACACATTTTATCTATTCTAAGGTTAATTCAATGATTTATTATATTGGTTTCATTATGCCCATAAGCTCGCTCCTGTAATACCTATGCCTTCTATAGTCTAAATATCTAGAGCCAACAGACTCACCTATTTCAATCGTGTTGTGGTTTGACCCATGCCATGCTACAGAACAAATAATAGTAGGCTACGGCCCTGTCTTTCTTCCCTTTGAGTAAAAATGCAAACCGTAGGTAGTGACCGAAAGTAGGTCACTAACGAAATGGAAATAAAATTATTATGGTTGAAGGTGTGCTAGCTAAGGGCTTGCTACTGTGGTATTTGTTAACTCTTGGTGATTGTAAACCCATTAATAGGGAAATATGGTAACGTATGTTCACGTGTGTCCATATCAGCGTTGCCAGACGTCCCGATTTTTAAATCAAAATTGAATGTTCCGTGCGGGACAGGCTCAGTCCCGCTTTTCGGGGATAACTCGACCGTGCGTGCAGCGTGCTGAGGAAGCGCGGCCGGGTGACACAGACATGTGTAGACAGACTGGCCACCGCGAATCGGTGCGTGCGACCGCGATATCTTCTCTTTCTCTTTCACTCTTTTCTTATTCCCATTATTTTATAAATTTATATTTCGCGAAGGAATATCACAGAAATATCATGAATAAGTACTTCTTAGAAATAAATTATTCTCATATTGTAAGTTACAATTTGTAACGCTCACTTCTCAGACTATTGTTTGAAACACCACATTTTTCTAATAAATAAAACGTTTTTATTTGATTTTTCTTTTTTATTTTTTTTATTCAGAAGACGAAGAAGACTCAACTACCTAACGATAAGGTATACCTGATTTAAAATATCATATTTTTATTAAAATACATGTTTTATGGCTATTTTTGCTATATATTGTCACGCAAACGTAATTTAAACTCATATAAAAAGATAAATATTTTAAAACTGATTATATACGGTTTTTTTACTATGTCCCGATTTCGACGAAAGAATACCGCTTGTTTAACTCAAAAAGTTTCAAAATCACGACTTGACCATAAGTCCATATTACCATAAGTTCACGTATGTCACCACTTCCCTAACAATGCAAATTTAGATAAGCACAGAGAGCAAACAAAAATAACAATAGGTACCTTACCTACTTATATAATTAGGTAGGAACTTATCATAGTTTACATGAAAATATTACCTACATGTATGTAGGTCCCTACCTATGTCAATCCTAACAAATCTAGTTAGTTCTAAATATATTTGGACTATTTTTAATCTTGAACCGTGAGTGCTGGCCTGGTTGTAGACAACATATTTTACAACGAGGCAGTCCAAGACGAAAGCATTGTCCAACAAGGCAATATTTTGTTCAAGATGTACCTACATTTTGAACAAAATATTACAGGTAAACTAAACTGAACTCAGCGGAAGATCAGCGCTGCCGTAGCATCATGCTGAGCTGAGTACCAATTCATCCCCACACAGAGCTTTAAAGTTTGTGGTTGCGTTTTTTTTTATGTTATTTGTGGGGAAACAGGCTTACGGCCCACCTGATCGTAAGCGGACACCGTCGCCTATTGACACCGGCAACACCCGGGGTATTGTCGATGGGTTCCCTACCCTGCAGAAACCTTTGGAATCATCGGCGATCCCAAACTCGCCAACAGGCTGGAACCACTGAGTCGGACACACGACGTGACATCGGATCGCTCAGTGTTTTCTACCGCCTGTATAATGGGCAATGTTCTGAGGAGCTATTCGATCTGATACCGTCGTCGAGATTTTACCACCGCACTTCTTGACAACGTAATAAAGCTCATCCACATATCATCGACAGTTGGGTATCGCGCACCACACGTTTCACGCGATCTTTTCTACCCCATACTTTCAAAATGTGGAATGAGCTACCATCTGAGGTTTTCCCGTTAGGCTATGACATGGCACGCTTCAAGAGAAATGTTAAAAGGTTTCTGCAGGGTAGGGAACGCATTTTGCGTTGTGTTGCCTTCCTTTTACTGTGTGGTTTTGAATAAAATGTTTTATATCTTTCTTTATATTTGAAAAAGCGCAAAACATAAACTGCAGGAATTATAAATGCGCGCTATGATGTGAGAGCGTCGAGATTTCCTCGGCTGTTACTATTGTGATGCAAAACAATGGACGTCTTCACTGTTATTCTGCTTTCTTTTTCACTTGCAATTGGAATCTATTACGAATCCGAAATACGATGTTTGTTGCACGGTCAAACATGTGAGTAATTTTTTTTAATAAGATACCTACCTAGTTTACTTTAATTAACCTACTTACGTATATATTATAGTTTTATCTAACAATACAAAATTACTTTTTAAAATTAAAATAGACTTAAAATTAGAACTTACGTACCTAGTAATAAATTGCATTTATGCATCAGGTATCGAGTGAACAATGACCAACTTTCAGAGCATGTGTGATGAAAAATTATAAACAAGCGTTTAACCGGTTTATCACCACACCAACAATACCAAATGTCAAAAATGTAACACACAATTTACAAAACAAAAGTCAATTCCTATTTGAAAACGTGCTAAACGTTTTGAAAACATCTAGCGACAGCGTAAACTGCAGAGATTTATAAGTCCGATACTTTGACCACGAGTAGTCTGTTACTGTTCCGATTCACAACAATGGACATTTTCGCTGTTATTTTAATTTATTTTTCACTAGGTCTCACTGCAACAATACAATAATTTGTTATAAAATATTTGCATTTTATCACTAAAATGATAATTTTGAAGTAGGCTGTATGGTTATATGTAATTAATAACCTTACATTTGGCGCGTGCAACAATATCGTTCTGAAAATTGTACATTCATCAATTGTTTTTATAATTTTATGCTTAACGATTTATGCAATACATGTTTGTTTTTCCTCGCAAGCGTGTTGAAAAAGTGCGTATGAAACTCGTGAGCAACTTGCTCACTAAACACTCGGCTGATTTACGCCCTCGCCTACGGCTCGGGCTGCAATCCACAGCCTCGTATATAATGAGCAACTTAGCTCACTTGTATCATAATATACTATTGTGATTCAATTCAGGCACTCAGGGCGTATATTTTAATCAGTAGCGAGGTACTACATAATATAATTTTACTCAGAAAACTTTCGTGATTTATTTAAAACATTATTATAAATACGAGATTTATCACGTACGTATCGCTATCCGCTCCGAATCACGTAGAGTCAGTGCAAGGCGAGACGTGGTTCGGAGCGGATCGCACTCATAGATGAAGGTTCGAAGATGAAGGTTCACGAATTGAACCGAAACATTGACGGTCGAAACACCGATAAAACGGTACGTGATAAATCCCATATTTATAATAATAATGTAATTTGTTAATTGTTTGTTATGGCTAAGTAATGGTAAGTACCAAATAAATTTTAAACAACAATAGATATATTTATTCATTATCTACGAAATGGTAGTAACTGATCGATTCAACTCGAGGAAACTTTAGTATATCAAGTTACCTACACATATACTCGGTTTTAGCAAGAAGCAAAATAAACAAGTCTATCATTTGCCAGGAAACAAGACACTTCAATAGGTATTGTATTGCACTTGCGGAATCAATCATACGTACAAATAAACAACCCGCTAACAAATCGTCCGGATTGTTTCCTTACCTACTCATTTTGTAAAGAGTCTCTGAGTTATGAAGCCAGAACTACTTCTAATAGTCTACCTCAGTTCTGTTATTGAGGGAATGTACTTTGGCAGAGTAGGGAAACCTGGATGCCTTAGTTTTAATGGAACTTGTAAGTACCGACAACTTACTACAATAATCTACAATTATTTTATTGGTTCAGGCTGACGGGATCATCGGGAAGAATGGCATAAACAAAGAGAGGCCTATGCCAAGCAGTGGGTCGACCTGGGCTAAGAATTATGATTTTACAGAAATGAGGAGATTCGTAGATGAACCAAAGTCACCGGATAAACAAGCTAAAGTGTTAGTAGGCAGGGCTAGTAGAACTGACGGCCGTTGGGGAAGAAATGTTCTCGAAGGTTCTGGAAAGATGACCTGAGAAAGGTTGCTGGGAGCCGTTGGGTGCAGGCCGCACAAGATCGGTCGCTCTGGAAATCTATGGGGGAGGCCTATGTTCAAAAGTGGACATCCTTTGTTGTATTTACAAAAAAAATGTATATAAGTATTCTATCAGTTATCTGGTTCCCATAGTACAAGCTCTGCTTAGTTTGGGGCTAGATAGCGCTGTGTGAAATGTCCAGCAATATTTATATTTATTTATTTTATATATACCTAGTCCTCCTCATCGGTTTCGACGACGGCAACCCTAACTATAAATGTTTTCAAATTAATAATGTAACAAAATTAAACTAAACTAAATGAAACTAAAATAAAATCTTAATCAAATATTAATTTGATTAAATGATTAATCAAATTAATCATTTATTTTATATGATGATGATGAAGGTTATTGGTCTTTAGCTCAATTTTATGCGAGTTAACAAAACGTTAGAAAAGTTATCAGCCACAAAACGAAATCCCCAAGTCGATACTTTATTTTGGTAAGCCTTGACATGCGACAAATACCTTTTTAGAACTTTCAGATTGATCGCTTCATAAAAAAACTAGTTCCAACTTTAGGAATTCTGTATTTTCTGAACGATCAACCTTGTGGACTAATACTTGTTATGCTTTTGTTTCTAATTCGATAAAAGACACGCAAAGCAACATTTGCAACAAAATATGGGACCGGAAAGGGTAATTTGCCCCTCCATTCATAACAAAATAGGCTTATCAAACTATATAGGTTAAAAAAAGCTGAACCCCGTCTACGTAATACCTATGTTGATGGTAGCCTTTGTCACCCCGACCATAACAACAAATCAATTGACACCTCATTCATCAAATCAGATGAGTAGTTTACGCGGTACGGTGGAACATGCAGCTTTATACTGCTATAAACATATAACCCTTCCTTGTGGCTTCGCCGTAGTCGGGTAAAAGTGTAGCCTATGTCACTCAAACCATAATAACGAATCGATTGACACCTCACTCATCAAAATCGGATCAGTAGTAGGTTTAAGCGCTACAGTAGAACATAGGTTAATACAAACATACATACATACTACATATATGTATACGTAATAAAAGAAGGGAAATCAGTGACGCGACCCACAACGAGAAATGGCCCCACAAAAAAATATCACTTCATAAATTAATTTATTTCAGGTGTAGATGTATGCCCCGAGTATGCATCGCGTAAACAGCGAATGCCGTTTCTACCCCATCTCAAAGATCCTGCGACGAACCCGTAGCAATAGCCATGGGAGTCACCTGTGATTGGTCCCGCTGTGACTGCGACTTTCCATTCGTGCTACATCTACCTTCGGGATACTGCTTCTTGTACGAAGATTGCCCGTGATGAGATTCACGCATGATTAGAAAATATTGCGATATGTGATGGAAAAATATATTGGATTTATTGTAAATTGTGTTTTATTTGCCGTAATACGAAAGGAATTGATATTGAAATAGGATCATGAAACGAGGGAATGTCGTATTTAGTTGGAAATATATATGTAAGGAAAAGCTAGGCTGTTGGTTAAATAAGATAATAAATATAGTTACGAAGTATGAACCCTAAAAACTTTTGTATTTCTTTTTTTAAATTAGCCTACTATTTTATTTATCCCTTTAGGGGTAATTATTCAGATTTCTTACTCATCGAAGGTCAATGAAGAAAATGGCTCAAATAAAATATTGGTTTTAGGTACACAGGCCACTGTCCTATGCTCAAATTCCGCTATGGTAAATGCTATGGAGACAACACTCGCCAGATTCTAAGAGAAATACGGACAAAAGGACTCTTCAAGTAAGTATTTTGTTACTAGTAAGTATCCCGATTTCTTAAAGGAATGGTAATCCCTTGGCGTGTAAGCGTCTAACTCAATTTTGTTACTCAATCTACGTACGTACCTAGTTAATTAGACAAAAAGGGGTCAGATTAGCTCGTATAATGCCCTTCGTAATTGGCTACACAGCTGGTTGGGCTAGTTATTAATAGAGTGGAATTCAATTAGCATAGTACTGGAATATGCAAGTAGCTGTAACTTACACTGTCTTGAAATAACTTGTATGGAAATGAGGAGACAATGAACATTATATATTCATTTGGTATCATAGTTTCGATTGAATAGTCAATCTACAAAAACAGACTTCAGTTTCACTTTCTAGTGTGAAATGATAACTATTTGCATTGTCATCAGAGCTACTCAGTAGATATACGCTTTGAGGTCGCTGTAGGTACACATACGTGCGAAATTATGTGAGTAACTCTAGGCTATAACAAGTAATACGTATACAATACTTTTGGGAAAAGAAAGTCGCTCTAACATAACTTATGTTCTTAGAGTCTAGGGAATTTAATTTAAAAGGTTGAGCGATACGTCTTCTAGAATATTATCAATCACAAAATATTTGAACTCAAGTTTTAGAGGAGAAAACTGTTGAATTCTGAAAATTTCAGTAAACCATTAGAATACCGGGCGGGTGATAACTACGAATTGGACAATATGCCGCGCTACGAGAAGCCTCAACGAGATGTATACGATGGAGTGCAGAACCGGCCCAATGCGTACATGACTGGCTATACTGGATATGTGCCTGGGATGAACTTCAGGTACCTACACTAAACAGTATCATCATCATTTTACAATGTAAGCATTGATCATTCTTACTAAGCGGCCTATTAAACGCGTCATTTGACTTATTGCAAAAAGTAAATAGAAATCCTACGAACAACCAGCATCACCATTCTTATAGCGTCGTCTCACAAGCTTCGCTCGCATAGTATCTAGTGTCTACCCGGTAAAAGAGGCCATGTACAACTGATTCCAGGCCAGAAATATTAACTACTAATATTTTTAATAGACGGGCGACGGCGCGCTGAGGAAGGCTAGTAGACGCTGGCTGGCGTGATAATTTCGATGCCTTCGAGACAGATTGGTGGGATTCGGAAGGCGAGCGAAAGTCTTGGAAAACAGTGGGGGAGACCTTTGCCTAGCAGTGGGATGACAGGTTGAATAAAAAAAAATTAATACATAATATGTACAGAAATATTATCTAAAATCAGTTTTTGTCCGAGACCACAAATATTCATCGAAACTTTCGCATGTAAAATATTTATTATCAGAATGCGTTCGTTCGTCTCGCCTTTAATTTTACCGTAAAGGTAAGGAAATTGCAAGCTTTGCATTCTATCTAGTATACTTCAAGGTTAACTTGGTTAATACTTGATATCAATGCACGGTAGTAGTCATAACAACGGGAACACCCATAATAACTTCGGTAAATTGAAGACAGGCAGTGGGTAACCTTCACGTCAACTTCCCCTTTCAATAATCTTAAGAGGATTGTTTACAGTTTACTGAAGTTTGAAAATCAGATAAGGTCGAATATATATTAACCAAACAACCAAATATTGCATTTTAATTTATTATTTTATCGGACAGATACGGGAAATCCTATGGAAGAACAGCGGACGATTGCATGGCAGACTTCGACGAAAACCAACAAGGGTTAAGGCGCAAAGCGGACTATAACAGGAGTTTCGTTAGATCCAGGAGCGCTCCAAAAATGGAAACCATACATACCAGAGACGAAATCCGACGCGATCTCAGCCGTTTCAGAGAAATCAATAAGTACAAAGGTAATTTAACCTTGGGTTACATAAGTGAAGCTTTACAAAAGCTTTTGATTGAGTGGTTATGGTTATGGACAAAGATTTCAAAATTTCTATTGTTATTTTCTAATTTCATTCAAATTCATGATTTTGGTACATATTTTTGTGTTGCATAATGTGGTTTTCGCAAAATACTTTCCGAGGTAATGGTACAGGTGTACCTCAAGGGTCTATTTTCTGACATATACTGTAACTACACGCGGTTGTCCACAGAAAACACGATAACGCCGGAGTTCCCACCAATAGCAGGCTACACAGGCCACATACCCCGCATCAAAGGATCAGAAGCCTCTCTCAGCCAGAGATATCACTGCGCGGCCAAACGTGGATTGGAATTGATAAGAATAGAAAGGGATAAAAGGAAAGAACTCCAAAACGCTGACTCAAACATAAAGGCTATTTTAAAACCTAACGGGAAGAAGTATTCGTATTGGAACTGGGGATAGCATACGGGTAGAAGGATGTACTTCAGTAAATGTAGGTGAACTGAGCGTCCTTCTATAAACGAACAATGAAACGAACAGTATTTTTTGAATCTATGCAAGTTTATTTGTGCACAACATTAGTTCTCCTAAACTAACTACCTAATAAATTCTCAGATTGTTTATAAAGGAAAGCTGCGAATGATCCTAATAAATGAAATGAATGAATGATTGAATGCTTCAACTTACCATCAGGCGCTGAATAAATGATTTTAATTAATAGATTTAAAAGCCTTGTGGCTACAGACACCTATTAATACCACTGTTAGGCTCCGGCAGACTATAAAGGTTTAATCGCCCAATAGTTTCACTAATCGATTGTTTAATAACTATGAAGATATACCTGACTGCGATTTAAAATCTGACGTAATTTGTATAGAAGCTGCGGGAGCTCTAAGTAGATTATTTCTGGAATAAATCCATCATTTCATGAATTGAAATAATGTCACTTTAGACTACGTTGAAAATAGACTAGAATTTGCAAACCGAAAGGTATTCAAAGAGTATTTTAAACTATACTTCCAATTTGTAAATACCACAAAATCTTTATCGTATCAAGAACATTACTTGGCTACTATCCTTTTCTGTCCTGTTCAAAATGTATGAGGAGAGAAAGTGACGACAATAGAGAAGTAAGTTCTTAATTACGGTCGTAAATCTATTTCGTCGTAAGTACCTACACTAATGTTTTAGTATAAGCTTATCATGTGGAATTGTTGTTTACGAATTAAAACGATGTTTTAATTGAATATATTTTTGTTTTATTGTTTTAGATATCTAAAAATCGTAAAAATAATGTAGTTATTACTTTGTAATAGTTTGCTAATATCTAAATTATTGATATATAAATTATACTATTATGTATTGCTAAAGAAAATAAATATATAGGTACTTAAATATAATGTTTGGTTTAAATACAAGTAAATACTATGGCCAATATACTTAGTATAACTTTGTAATGTAACATAATGTCATCATCATAACTTCGTACAATCTAATCATAAGAAACTTTAAGGCACTAGAAATTATCTTTTGTAATAATTATTAACTTATATAATCTACATCTAGAATAAAATAGGAGGTTGCACCTTGGAAATTAAAAGCTAACTTAAATGCGAATCATTAAAAATACTATTTAAGTAGACGTAATAATATTACTTATTGACTTCCTCTGATATAGGTTAATCAGCATAAACGACGGCCATATTGACCCAATATCAAAAAACAAAAATAATTTCAAACCATTTAGGTTTTTTTTATAATCATTGAGATGGAACAAGCAGATGTTTCACCTGATGTTAGTAAGTAACAATCGCCTATTATAACATACCAACAATATCACTTGTCACATGATATAAAGCTCACTATTAAATGGTTTACTTTAAGACGAGCCGGTGTTGAATCGATAGGATATACAACCTCTTTTGTTATGTACTAACGACATTAATTTAAAACACACATCCGGAATCGTATTAACTGATTTTGTAGGTGGGTTTAATACCGGTAGCTTGAATATTTATTCAGTAATCGATACATTTCCAATAAACAATTTTTAATGCAAATCGGCGGTGCCTTTGCGACGATGCCGCTTAGTCAGTTTAACAGGTACCTATTTACATGATGAATGAATATCACTGGTTTACCTATTTTATATATTTTTCTATATTTTATGACTTGATATTAACGTTGCTTGAAAATATAAAATATTCTATTGTAATTAATTTGAAACAAACCTATTTTACAATAATACTAACCCGTGGTAAATAATACTAACCCTACCCGTGTTTTCATTTAATGCTGTACATAACAAAACACGTAGTACATGGAATCCTAATCGGTGTGACAGTCGATAAATGGACCAGACACAAAAATTGATTTACTTTAAATTATAATCCAATGCCATCACTTATTTGACCTAGATAAAATTCGACAAAATTTTCGTATGAGCTAAATTTAACTTATGTCCCTTTCCTATCTATTTTGTCTTCAATCTTCACCTAAACTTAACTCTGCATTGCATTGTGACTGGAAGGAGCGCATATCCTACGTTTGCGATAAATTAGACAAATTTGTTTATGCCATTAGGCGTTTACGTGAAACTGTTTCTAGGGAAGCAGCTATTACCGCATATCACGGATATGTTTTTTCTGTGTTATCGTATGGTTTATTACTGTGGGGTAAATCTGTAGAGGTGAGTAGAGCTTTCAGAGTCCAGAAAAAATGCGTGAGAGCTGTCTTTGGTGCATGGTTCATGGATAGTTGTAAACCACTTTTAAACAGCTCAATATTTTGCCCTTGGCTTGCATGTACATCAGGGAATTATGCATTCTTGATAAAAGATACCCTGGATATTTCAAGAAGCAATCAGAAGTAGTTATAAAAAAAGCTGCCTCCAGAAATCCACATAAATTATACTTACCTAAAGTCAGACTGGACATTTATAAAAGAAATGTTCATGTGAGTGCCATAAAGGTATATAATAAATTGCCAAATGCATTTAAGGAATTACCATTCAATATCTTCAAAACAAAGTTGACAAAATGGTTGGCACACTATTGTTTTTATGACATTAATGAATATTTAACCCATTCCGTTAACTTTTAATTGACTATAACTATGACATTTGTTTTTTTTTATATTGTATTGTTTGATATTTCTAATTTTATTGACATTCGCTTAGTTTAAATTTGATTTATATATTTATATTTGCACACCATCTGTATGGTAGAATATATAAGGATCAACAAATTGTAACATCGAAACATTTACCTATATTCGAGCAAATAAACGTTTTGATTTCTGAATTATTGTCATGAATAATAAGTTTTTTGTTGAAAAATTACTTTTTCAAAACAAGCTTTTGTAAAATTCATAATCAGAATCGCAAGCAAATTTATATGAGCCCAAACACTAATAGCCTACTATAATCCATTCAGAAGTTCCGTTGTGTAGCATCCGTCTCCATCATGAGACCACCTCCATGGAACCATATTATTGCATTGTCACCAAAGTTACATTTGTATTCTAAATTTCAGCTCAATCGGTTGAGGGGAACGGGTTCAAAATTCAGTTGCAAGATTCTACTCGGACAACCCGGACGTTAATAAAAATCTTGTAAAACCAGAACAAAGGCCAGGCACACTCATTTTAACTGGAAATTCTAATCACTTTGTAGCACCATTACAAAGTGATTAGAATTTCCAGTTAATTAACGTTAAATAACCCACACAGCAGTTATTTAACAGTTAAATAACTTTACCTAACACGATAACATATTGTAACATTGGTCTAAATGCAAGGGATTAAAATTTTGTATAACTACAAAATGTTATACAACACATGTTATATAACTGCTGTGCACCATTATTTTTATTTTTAATATAATTTAATTATTAATTAACTGGAGACAGCGAGGCACAACAGGCTTATACTACGTAATAATAAATTATTAATGGCATAATCAAAGTTACCCGATTCATGGCCAAACATTCCAAGACGTACAAAGTACAAAAGCAGGTCCACCGAGAAAATTGTAAGACGGTCATTATAATAATTCTTTAAACATACCTATAAATTAGCTGTCTCCATTAAATTCAACCATTTTACCAGTACTTTGGTCCACGCCATCCAAAACCAGGCTATCTTCTTTCGCAATCACTCTTGGTTCTACATTAGCACTCCCAAGTTCTACAGCGGTCTTATTGCTAGATAGTTCTAACATAAGGGTTTCTAACTTATGCGCTTTTCTTGTTTCGTTGTGAGTGATTAGCGCACAGAGATGTTCTGTCAAAAGTTCCTTTTTTTCTTTTTCTTTTTGAAGCTGGATTTTGGCTTGAAGGAACTCCTTTTCTACTTTTATGTAGTGTTTTCTGAAACAGAAATGTAAGCGTAGGTTGAATTTGGTGACAAAAATAACATTTTCTTTTCGTGTAGTAACCACATTCAATTTTACAAAGATTTTGTATTCATCCATGTTCCGCTTCCTTCAAAAATTAAAATCCTTCTCTCCTCCATAGATCCATCCGTGTATCACTGTCTAGAATCGTTTATTTGTACAAAAAATATATTTATATATAAAAATCAGTTTTACTGACGTGCGTTAGTCTCGCTAAAACACAAAAACGGTGTCAAAAACGGTTTTTTTTTGTGTGCACAAAACCGTACGACGCCAAAAAAAAAGAAAAAAGTGTGCAGGTAGAGGCAATTCCAAACAATTTGATTATGTCAATAGTCATGACATTATAAAAGCTTTCAAATTGATAAATGTTAAGAAAACCACGGACCTCTGGGGCATCTCTGTTAGCGTCGTGAAAACATTGATTGACATAATTGCTCCTGAACTAGCTTTAATATTCAATGAGTGTATTGACTGTGGTGTATTCCCTGATTTAATGAAACACAGTAATAATGATGTAATAATGAAACAAATAACTCCACTTTTCAAATCAGGCACTAGTTCTGATCCTGGTAATTTTAGACCAATCTCAGTACTTCCGACATTTAGTAAAATATTTGAAAAACTAATTTTAAATCAACTGTTTAGACATTTCAATTCACAAAATTTACTGCATCATAAACAATTCGGATTTACCAGGGGTCGCTCAACCACTGATGTTGGTATTGAGTTAATATCGTACATATTTGATGCCTGGGAGAAGTCTCATGACGCTTTAGGTGTTTTTTGTGATTTGTCCAAGGCATTTGATTGCGTAGACCATGACACATTGATCAGGAAACTACACCATTATGGCATTAGGAGCGTTGCTCTAGACTTTCTCACTTCTTATTTAAGTGGCAGAGTGCAAAGAGTTGACGTGAATGGGAAGCGTTCTCCGGGGTCTTTGGTTAAAATGGGTGTACCACAGGGATCAATTCTGGGACCATTTTTGTTTTTAGTATATATTAATGATTTTCCCCATCTTGTAAGGGACGATCATGAGGTTGTATTGTTTGCAGACGACACGTCACTTTTATTTAAATTAAAGCGACGACAAACCGATTTTGACGATGTAAACAATGCAATCTCTAAGGTGGTAAAATGGTTCAATGTAAACAATCTACTTCTAAATGAAAAGAAAACAAAGTGTATTAGATTTATACTACCTAATGTTACACAAGTTAAAGCAGATATAAAAATCAAAGACGAGGAGTTGGCTCTTATGGACACCACCGTATTCTTAGGTATAACCCTAGATAATAAGCTTCAATGGGGCCCTCACATTGATGGGTTGTCGAAGAGACTTAGTTCTGCGGCATACGCAGTCAAAAAGATCCGTCTTTTTACAGACGTAGACACAGCTAGACTAGTTTACTTCAGCTACTTCCACAGCATTATGTCATACGGTATACTGCTGTGGGAGAGTGCTGCAAATATAAACACCGTTTTTGTGCTGCAGAAGAGGGCTGTTCGTGCAATTTGTAATATGGGCCCCAGAGAATCATTACGCAATAAGTTTAAAGAAATAAATATTATGACATTCCCTTGTCAATACATCTATGAAAATCTAATGTATGTTCACAAAAATATTAATTTGTTTAAGAAAAATAGCGATAATCATAATTTTAATACTAGAAATAAAGATAAACTCGCTGTTGCCACTTGTAGACTCCATAAAGTTAGTAAATCGTTTAAAGGGCAAGGTGTACGCTTTTATAACAAACTCCCAAGGGATGTACAAAAATTGACAATTAACAAATTTAAAAACGTAATTAGACAAAATCTTTATAAAAGAGCCTACTATAAAATATCGGATTATTTAGATGATAGAGAAGCTTGGGATTGAAATTGCTCCAACTCGTTCAAAATGTTACAATTTAGACGTAATTTATGTTCTGTATTATGTATTGTAAAAAGATTATTAAAAAAAACAACCAGCCTTGTTTCTTGCCTTTCTTTCCTGGCTTGGTCGCGAAGGAACAGGCAGTAAAATTGACGTTTCAAAGTGATCCTTGTGATTTTAATGAATAAAAATATTTGAATTTGAATTTGAAACATTACGATTGATGATATCATCATCATCATTGGCAGCTTAACTGATAGCCCACTGCTGGGTATAAGCCTCCCTCAAACGCCACTCCAATTGATCCTATGCTATTCGAGGTGTTACCCTCTACGGCCTCTATTTCACCCAACCACCGGGCTGATGGTCTGCCACGGCCTCCTTTGGTCTCTCTAGGCCACCATTCGGTCAATGCCTTACACCACCTGTAATCACCAAGTATTGCCAAGTGTCCTGCCCAACTCCAACTCAGTTTGGCAATTGATGATATATGCCCACTTTTTGCATAGAAATTAAGTTAGAACCGGTTGTAAGCAATATCGCCGCATAGGGTATATGAATGAACAATCTTTCGCCCGCGGCTTCTTACAAGTGGTTTGTCAATAAAAACATTACCCTCCTTCCGCTCAGTAGGGTAAAAAGTAGCCTATGTCCCAATCCTGGTCATAATCTACATGCCAAATTTCATTGTAACTGTCCAGCCGTTTAGTCGTAACAAACAGACAGATAGACAGAGTTACTTTCGAATTTATAATGTGACCTCCGTGGCGCAGTGGGCGAATAGCCTGCTAAGACGCAGGAGGTAGCGTGTTCCATTCCCGCCGCGGAAAAAATGTTTGCATGATCTACAGATATTCAATGTTTATTCTTTATAGTGTACTTAACTCAAGCTATTGTTACTTTGTTCTTTTTTTATGTCTTGTGATATTTGTTTAGAGTCTGGATGTTTTTCTATACATTATATATTATGTATTTACAAAAAAAAAGTATATAAGTATTCTATCAGTTGTCTGATTCCCATAGTACAAGCTCTGCTTAGTTTGGGGCTAGATAGCGCTGTGTGAAATGTCCAGCAATAATTATTGATTAATATTAATTAAAATATTAGTATGGATTACTTACTCAGCTTCCGAATACGTCAAACAAGCTAGATCTATCTTCTTTCTGAGCACGCCAACGTCTTGTGAAAACTGACCGTCCAACACTTGAAGTTCCTTCTTTATCTTTTCTAACTTCATCACCTCCTCTTCTGTTTGTCTGGTCCTGGAATTAATTGAAGCTATTTTAACCGACTTTTATAAAAGGAGGTTTTCAATTTCGTTCCTTCTTTATCTTTTCTAACTTCATCACCTCCTCTTCTGTTTGTCTGGTCCTGGAATTAATTGAAGCTATTTTAACCGACTTTTATAAAAGGAGGTTTTCAATTCGTCAGTTTTTTTCTTTTTGTGTTTAGTGACTATTCTTTACCACGGTATCTGATTTCAATGATTCGTTTTTTGTTAAAAAAGAGATATGTACCTCAGGTAGTGGTCCCATATTTTCAAGATCTGATGATGGGAGCCATGATAAAATCTTTATTTTTGTCTTTATGGTAAGGCCTTTTTCCTATAGCATTTTTAGTTAAATTTAAGTGATATATCATTATTTGATCCTGTTGTTTTCTTACCATATTGTTTTATTTATTAGTTGCAAGAATTTATTAACCATATTCACACATAATCATATTATTTTTTTGATTTAAATAACTACACAACTTATTTTAGCATTGAATTCACATCCAAACACTTTGGCTGATATGAATGAATGTCAAACAAGAGGTAGGTACTTGAGATTACGGATCAGAGATAAATAGATACATTACTTATATCTTCCTAATCTTTGGTTTCATAACTATACTCTCATAATTCATAGGAATAGCCAGAAAAAAACATTAAGGTTGTCTTATTCCCTAACCTAGCAATTTACAAGCACCATTGTATTTATACCATCAAATCGTTTTATAGTAACATCGACTATATGAAAGCATATAACCTAGGTATTAAAGGATTGAATCAGAAATGTCGCTGAAAATAAGCTATTAATTTGATCGAGCTTAGCGAAATCTCTGAATCAACTTGGGCAAATTGGCGTTGTATGTATGTATGTAAGTACGTATGTATGTTTGTTTGCCTGAGGATAACTTTCGAAGCGAAATTATCATGAAATTTGGTATGTACATTAGGTAGTTTGTGATGGCACAATTTTGGTGTGACTCAACAAGCCAAAATGTGGGGGGGTTGTTAAGATATTAGGGTTCAAGTAAAAAAAAAACAAAATTGAACTTTCTGGTCAAGTGGCATGTCTAATAAAAGGTGTTTGTGAGTACATTTTGATCCCGTTTTTATTTTTAGTTTAAACTTTGTAGTTTTTAAGTTATTAGCCATAATAAAATCTGAACTTTGACAAAATTCACAGGGTACACCAGTGACCCCACAGTGCTGAAATTTGGTATTTGTGTAGCTTTAGTGACATATATATAGGCAAAAGTCTGAAATCCAGAATAACTGCAATTTCAACCCCTAAAAACACTAACCAATTAACATGGACCCCCGTTACGTGTAATTTTAATGAAACTGTAGGCCAAGTTAGTTGGTTGTTCATTTTGTGGCACTATTTTTATTATCAAAGATTATCAATATTTTTATTTTGTTTTTTGGGAGTCTTGCGAGATACTATTTGTACTAAAAACGGGATATTTACCATGATTTGTGAGTTTTTGAGTATCCCGATATTTCGACACAGTTAATAACAAAATAGTGTTCATAACCATGATAGTTTCAGAACTTATGTCTTGCGAGATCTCAGTTCGGGGCGAACCACTAGTAATTAAAAATCGTATTTAACAAAACCTTTATAAAAAAGCTAACAGATAAAACATAACATAACAGATTATTTAGTTAGATGAAAGAGAAATCTTGGGATTGAAATTGCTCCAACTCGGTCAAAAGTTTTACAATTTAGACGTAATTTATTTTCTTCATTGTTATGTATTGTAAAAGGATAATTAAAAAGAACAACCAGCCTTGTTACCTTTCTTTCCTAGCTTGGTCGTATTGGAACTGGCAGTAAAATTGATGTTTCAAAGTGATCCTTGTGATATTAATGAAAAAATAAATTTTGATTTTAGAATAGAGTTTATAGACTACCTCGGACTCTAATAAATATCTTTCAATGTTTTTTACCTATCAGCAAGAGCTCTTCCCAGCATCTCTTTCCGCTTCTTGTTTTGTTCCTCCATTAGCCTCTGTTTAAGCTGTAATTCCACTAGCTTATCTCTGTGCAAGGATAGATCGTCTTCGGCAAAGTTCACACCTCTTACTATCTCTGGTGTTTGGTGTACATTGTTATTTTCATTTCCTATATTCTGAACATTATTATTTTGTGACTCATTTTCTTTATTGTATTCAATAGTTATTACATTTTCTATATCATTTGGTTCAGACTTATCAGTACTTTCATTATCTATTAAGTTTTCAGCTTTAATCTCATCATTTTTAGCAGGAGGTTTAATGCTGAGTCTGCATTTGTCAAATTGTAGGTCATCAATGGCATCATCAATTTTCTGGTTTTGTAGATTTATAGTTTTGTATGGGTATGCCTTTGTTTTTAGGGAAGGAAGAATGTTTTTTTTTGTAGGATTTGTGTTTGATTTGTTATGATCTGAAAAGAGATAAGTACCTATTATATTTTAATTATTTATTATCAATACAAAAATTCTAGTAATACCTACAAGTAGTAGGCCAATAATGTCTTAAAACCTATACTAGGTACACCAGCCCTGATAGCATGATTGTCTTAGAAAAGTGTTTGATTATTATTCTAGTCTTAACTAATGTAGTTACATACCTACATTAAGTATTTTAATATTTAGCCATTTATGTTCTTCTGGTAGGAAAAGCCTGCACAATTTTATCCTCTCTATGTGGCCTTGTGTGAAAGTGGAGCTCTCGTTGGAACTTGTCGAGTTTATCCTGGTGGCAGTTTATTAGCAGGTCTGCTAACTAATATATGGTCGGGTCGTATAGTTAACGGATATCTTTTGCATCTCTAGTACAAGTACTTCACTCATTGCCGAGAAGGTATAGGTTCTCCTTGACTATGCTATTTCCTACGGGACTGTGTGTGCCAGCCTCATATGAGCTGAGAGATCATGTTATTGCCTAAAATAAGAGAAACTAACAATTTATCTTCCTTACCGTTTGTCCTGCCATTGTGTGATGTAGTTTCTCCAGATTTAATTCTTTTTAGGTCCTCTTCACTAAATCCAGTAAAGGTAGACATAGCTTTTATATCATGAAAGATTACCAGCCAACCTTTAATGACCTATTTAATGTTTTCATTGGGTTTTTCGTTTTCTCACAGTTTTCTTGAACTATTTCGTTTCAAACAAAATACATAACATGATGTCAGATTGTGACGTGTTTTTAAAATGTGTCAACTGTCAACTTCAAAACTATGCATACAGTCTTGACCAGAAATGTGGCCAACCATTTCAATACTCGGAACTCCTATCACTATCACTATTGGTTGAATGGCCTCTGTGGCTAGTTGGTGCCACAATTATGCCAATGTCAAGTCGACAGGTATAAAACGGTAAAACGATGGAGTTCCGAGTATTGAAATGGTTGGCCAGTGTTTACAGAGGGAGACTCAACCTGAATTTTGACTACAAGGTGATTTATTATACCTAAAAGCAAACAACACAATTGACATACACAACACAAATCAAATATATACACAACACAAATACAGGACATAAAAACATAGAATTAGTAGGTCTACATATTTACAATTTAATTTTATTTACATTAATATATTTACATAGAAGCGCAATGAAAGGGGAGAACACTAGGGATAATATAGTTTTGGAAGAGAAAGGACGAGGGATTTCAGGAGGAAATACATCATACAGAGATGGCCGCAGCCTAGAGCATGAGAAAAGTATATGCTCTACATTACCTTCATCCAAACCACATTCACATAGGGAATGGTCCCTAACTCTTATTTTGGCTAAGAATACCGGCGTACAGACATGTCCTAAACGGAGATGACAGATGGTTGACGTCGTCGTTTTGTTGGCTTTGCGATATTTAAAAAACCATGGTTTAGTTGGAATTTCGGGTTGAATTTCGCCGTAATGTTTTCCTTTCGAAGACCTGGAATCAAGCCACATACGGAACCAAGAAGTAGTTAGGTGGGAACTAGGGACTGAACAAAGGTCGTGCGGGTAGATATGAAGGTGGTCGTGAGCCCCTGTCTGAATGGCCTGCTTTGCACATGAGTCCACTGATTCATTGCCATGGATACCAGAATGACCAGGGATCCAAGCCAGAACAATATTAATTCCAAGTTTATGACAGTCAAACAGAGCTTCACGAATTTTAAGAATGACAGGAAATCTGGATTTGGAACGAAAAGGGTTGAAGAGAATGGATTGAAGGGAACTTTTAGAGTCAGAAAAAAGTATTGAGTTTTGGAGATTGTGGGCTTTAATGAACATAATAGCTTCTAAAAGAGCTATTGACTCACCAGTAAAAATAGAAGTAACTGATGGACATTTAAAACTAAGAATAATTTTTCCAGACGGAATCCAGACAGCTGCACCTACAGGGCTAGAGTAATTGAGCTTAGAGGCATCTGTGTAAATAGGATGCCAACCACTATAATTGCTAGCCATCTGTTCATTAAATATTTGACAAGCATAATGAGAGCCTTTAACAATACCAAAATCTAAGATGATATTGGGTTTGAACACTAATGCCTCATATGGGGTGGAATATAGCGGGTTAATTTGACTCTGAATGACAGGGTGTGGGAGGCTTGTATATTTTCTAAAGCTACGAATTAAACATGGGATTTTATTTTGATAAAGGTCAACGTGTGGTTCTAAAATTTTAAACAAATCATTTAATTTTGCCAATAGGGGGTGACTAGAATTTTGGATAATTTTAAAGAAAAAGCGATCTGCTAGGTATTGTCTTCGAAGGGAGAGGGGAGGGTCGACACACTCCACCTGCATCGCGTTTATAGGGGAAGACTCCATAGCACCAAGAATTATTCGAAGGCATTTAGACTGGATCTTGTCCAACTTTCCCAGAGCCATTTTAGTACATGGATCCAAAAGAAAAGAAGCATAGTCCATATGACTGCGTACTATTGCATTATATAATAATTTTTGACAATATGGATGAGAACCCCACCAAACGCCAGATAGTGAGCGCAGAATATTGATATTTTTTTCACATTTTTGTGAGATATAGTTGAAGTGGGGAACTCCTGTCAATCTAGAATCCAGCTTAACACCCAAAAATTTTGCACTATTAACCTGTTGAATCAGCTCCCTGCCGATATACAGGTCAACAGGTGGAAGGGATCTTTTCTTTGTAAATACCAAGCAACTACTTTTAGAAGCCGAAAGAGATAAACCGTGATCATCTAACCATTCATTTAAGAGAGTCAATGCAGTATTTAAGTTATCACGGGCATCCACAATGGAATTCGATTGTACGTACAATGCCAGATCGTCTGCGTATTGCAAAACTTGACATATGGGGGAAATTGGTTGATCTAAGTCATGTGTATAAAGGCTATATAATAAAGGACTGAGAACTGAGCCCTGCGGTAATCCCTTCCAAACACACGTAGCTGGTAGAAAATTGCCTTGGTTTTTTATCAATATTTTCCTCTCTACTAAAAGGTTATAAACAAAACGAACAAGCCTCTCAGGAATGCTCAGCTGATGAAGTTTATTCCTGAGCATTGGAAGTAGGACGTTGTCATAAGCAGCTGTAATATCAAGAAAAACAGCAATCAAAAACTCTTTCTTAGCTAATGCAATACGGATATCAGTTGTGATTATGCTTAAGCTGTCATGAGTACTCATGCCTTTCCTAAAGCCATACTGTGATTTCGCCAATATACCCTTGCTCTCAACGTACCATTCCAATCGAAATTTTAACAAGTGTTCCATAATCTTGGCTAAAACTGATGACAATGCAATGGGTCTATAGTTTGTTGAGTCAGATGGATTTTTCCCCGGTTTAAGAATAGGGATTATTATCTGAGTCTTCCACTCATCTGGAACAACCCCATATTCAAAAAAAACATTAATTAAATTTAAAAAGTATTCTTTGACGCTATCAGGAGATTTAATTAAAAATGAGTACGGGATGCCATCTACACCTGGAGATGTATCCTTTAAACCATCTAAAGCTAGTGAAAGTTCATGAAAAGAAAATTTGTCGTCTATATTGGAAACAGAAGGAAGAGATGAAGGGGAAATAGGAAGGCAGTCTAGGTAAGGGACAAAAACGGGGGACAATCTATTGCTGAAGGCATCAATCCAAGAAGAAGGATCATTGGAAGACAGGTTTGGAACATTACATGAACCTCTAAATCGTCTTATTTGCTTCCAGACTAACGATGGAGGTGCTCTAGGGGATAAATTTTCACAAAAATTCATCCAACCCTTTTTCTTTGAGAGTGAAAGAACTCTCCTAGCCTTTGCAGCTGAATGTTGGTAATATATGAAATTTTCGTTAGTCATGGAAGAATTATAGGCCAACTCTGCACTTTTTCTCATTTTGACTGCTTTAGAGCAATCAGAATTCCACCATGGGGGGGAAATCTTAAAACGAGAACTGGCTTGTTTTTTAAGAGGGATATTTTTATTTGCACATACAAGAAGAGTCTCTACAAATTTTGAATAGGCCGAAAGACAACTGTCAGTATTGTCTGTCTGTATAGGTATAAGATTGACTGATAAATTTTCTAAGTGAGAGGAGAAAGAAGGCCAATCGGCGTCAGTAAGTCGATATTTTAAACTGGGATTAAAGTTATACTCAGGGGAGACACTGTTTGGGATGGTAATAAGGATAGGGAAATGATCGCTGCCATAAGTAAGAGTCAGAGTTTGACAGGAAAGAAGAGAGGAAAGGGAAGGTGAGCATAAAGCCAAATCAATAACACTCAATGGATCTTGTGAAGGCAAAGATCTACGGGTGCTTGAACCGTCATTTATGACACAGAGATTGGCCTCGTCAAACATTTCCAATAGGAGACGACCAAATACATCACAGTGGCCAGAGCCCCACGAGGTGTGATGGGCGTTAAAATCACCTAAAATGACAATAGGAGAGGGGACGGAAGAAATTACAAGAAGAATATCGGGAATTAGAGCAGAATAGGGGTGCGGGATATAAATAGAAATAAAGGATATATCAAACACTCTAACAGCTACTAGGTTGATGTCTAAGGAGTGAGAAGGGAGGGGGATTTGAGAGAAGGGCAGGGTACGCCTGACTAACAGGGCACTACCTGCATGCCCGTCAGACCTGTCATCTCGGATACAGGAGTAGCCTGGAATCCGAAAATTAGATCCAGGCTTCAGCCATGACTCCGAGATGGCAATGACTGACGGGCAGAATTTAGAAATTAAGTGTAGGAGTTCAGATTTGCGCGCTCGAAGACTTTTCACGTTCCACTGGACAATGGAGACTGGATCCATTGTTACCAGTTAATGCAAAGATCTGGGACAGTTTTTGGGCAACGTTGGACGGTAAGGATGAGTTGGTTGATGAACACAACTCGATTAAAATGTTCAATAGGGTTTCAATGAGGAAGCTTTGACGGTTGTCCGACTCTGGAGCCGGGGCTTGGGACATAATGGCATTGCCATTAGGGAGGGATGAGGATGGAGTTGAGATTATTTCTTGGTGGGATGCTTTGTCATAGGATTTACCCAAAGGTACTTTAGGACGGGGTTTGGCATAAACATTTTTAACATATGAACGGTAAATAGGAGGGTTAGTTGAGGTGGAAGGATCTTGTGGATCAAGATTGGGGGTTGAGAACATAGCCTGAGCGACCTCTGTATATGCTCTTCCAACCTTAGGGAAATTAGTCGCAGCTTCCTCATAAGAGACTCCATTCTGAGACATAAACATCTTAATAGATTTTTGCCTATCCTGTTCAGGACAGAGCCTGCTAGTAGTATAATGTCGACCTGAGCAATTGAGGCAAGAAGCTTTAGACTCTTCCAAGTCACAGCTTTCACCCGTGTGTTCTTTAGAGCATTTAAAGCAACGGGGCTTGGAGCGGCACTGAGCCTTTACATGTCCAAAACGACAACAGTTAAGGCATTGAATTGTTGGGAGTTGATATGTTTCAACCGGTAGTGAGGTGTGGAATGAGAAGACTCTTTGAGGCAGAACTTGACCTCTAAATGTGAGAACTACTGATTGAGTTGGGATCCAGGTCACTTTGCCATCAACATTTGATTTTCTATTTAACCTACGGGCTTTGACAACAAATCCGCAACCATTTGGAACTTCCAAGCTGGTTGCGAATTCCTCCATTGACATATCAACCGGGACATTTCGGACAAGACCCATTCGAGTGATGTTGAATGTTGGTATAGATGCAACGTACTTGTATTGGGTGAGGAGAGTTGAATTATCAAGGAATTTATTAGCATCAGTTGCCGTGCGGAATCCAACGGAAATTCGGTTTCTGCCAACTTGTTTAATTCCGTCTGAACAAATGTTAGACACGTGATGATTGCTTAAGAACTGCCCAAATTTAATTGGGCGGATTGTTGATCCAGCTGATGGGTCGGGTTCTACTCTAGCAACATGTATGACGAACGGACCTTTGTCTGCGGTAGAGTATTCTTTAACTCCAATCACCATGATAGCATGGAGCCAAATGGTTTGGATGGAGGCAGCGGCCATGTCTGGAGATGTTATTGTTTTTTTATTTTGGGGAACGGGTGAACTTTCACCATCTGATTCTATTCTACGTTTAGAGCCTGGGCGACTCTCCTCAGGAATCACAGGGGAGACAAGAATCTCATCTGGAGGATCAGGGGGATCGGGAGGAACAACCTCCATCTTCCCGCCGAAACTTACTAAAGTTTCGAAGTTGAAAACTACTCAATACAAAGTTATAACATAAAATGACACCTTACACAAATGCACCAACCCACCACCACTAAAACGAAATAAATCAACTTGAGAATAGCAAGTGAATTAGCCAGAAAACAATTTAAAACTCAAAAGAATCTCACTAAGACGCTTACTACTCCAGTACCAGCAAAACCACTCGGAACTCCATCGCTTTACCGTTATAAACCTGTCGACTTGACATTGGCATAATTGTGGCAACAACTAGCCACGGAGGCCATACAATCAATCATAAAACAACCAATAGTGAATAGTGAATAGAACATACTACCTACGTGAAGTTGGCATGAATGTTCCTCACGCTCTATTATAGGAATCAGTTGTCATAAAAAAAAAAATAGTGAATACCAGAAATGTGTATTCATTCTGTGGTTGAACGAAAAATTATAAGACACAACATGCGATTGTTTGTGATTTTGTGATCGTTTTCCCAAAGGCCACAGAAAATAAAACCTGTAAGTCTAGTCAGTAGTCTGTGGCTGTGATTATCTGTTTTTTAGCGGCTTCTGTCTTAATTGTTTTGTTTGAGGTTAGAAACATTGCAAAATTATTTGCAAGTTTTCTTGGTTTTCCTGGACAAACAAGGTATGTTTCTGATCTAAAAAGCTTTTTGTAAATAAACGCGAACCGTCTGCTTAAATTTTCTACTGATTTCAGCTATAAACACTAAAAATGGCGGCGGCTATGCCAATCAACCCCAAGCCTTTCCTCAACAGTCTTACTGGTAAATCTGTACTTGTGAAACTAAAGTGGGGTCACGAATACAAAGGCCTACTGGTATCTGCTGATGGATACATGAACTTACAGCTAGCTAACACTGAAGAAATGGTCGACGGATCTTGCACAGGTTAGTTCTATCTTCAAATCTACCTAATTACTAAAAAATCATTTATCAAGCGAAAGAAAATCCTACATATCTCTTTAGAAAATAGAAACGGTTGAATCATGTTAAGACTATTGCGAATGACCTACTGCTTCTGATCACTATCAGGCAGAAGTGTCCCCAAGGCTGCATTGCCCTGTTGAATTTGAATGCTAATGTGTTACTTAAAGAGGTGACTACTATAGAATGGGCTATAGAAGTCTTCAGGCTATATTGGAGGCCTAAAGGTGCATTAAAAACCCTGACACCAGCCAGAGTTTGCTAGTAGCTTACAAGAAACATATATTCAGCAAATAACTTTTGCATTACATTTTAGTGTGGTCTGATTGTTTTGCCAGCTTAAATTAAAACAAAAAGGGAAGATACGGCACAAGCGTCTCGCAAGTGGGCAGCTCATATTAGGTTCATGCACACAATTTCGTTCGTCATGTGCTCGTACTACGGTGACTCGGCTCCGCATCTGACACTTGATTCTCTCTCGCTTGCACTAAACATAGGCTCTTCGCTCTGTCTTGCTTACCGGATTGACACTCTGTGTGATGTAACTTACTTTATATCTATGAGATTATCTATGTAGTGCAGCAGAGCCTAGTTTGACTATTAGCAATGTATCTTCCCTTTTTGTTTTAATCTAAGGTTGCTAGTCTTCCTAGAACATTGAGATATGAAGACAAATTAAGTACACAGCCTAGAAGTTACATTCCACTAAAACATAATATGTTCTGCCTAAAGTGTTACCTTTAGGGCAGACCCCACCCTACCTTAAAATTAGCACTGTTTTGTTCAAAACATAGTGCAAATTTTAGGGTGGCGGAGAATAAGATCTGCATTGATATCCCTCATAGGGGGTGTATTGTGCATTACCCTCCTAACATGACCAGCCAAATTCAATATGATATGTAACCTAAAAGTTACTTGCTTGGTATCTTTACATAGTAAAAAATGATGTTGCTTCCGCTGTCTGTTCTCTTAGTTCTTTTAAACTACTCGACTGATTTTAATGCAGTTTTCAGCAATAGACAGTGATTTAAGATGAAGGTTTATATGTATAATACATACATAACTGTTTGTTTGTTCGTTTTTTGTTACCTATACACGACTAAATGGCTGAACAGATTGTAATTAAATTTTGCAAGGAGATAGATTATATCCAGGGAAAGGACATAGGCTACTTTTTAGCCAACTGAGCAAAATGAGGGTAAAGTTTTATTGAAAAACCAACCGTGCGAAGCCGCGGGCGGGTCAGCTAGTTGATTTATAAACTGAATTTGCAATCACACCATTTGCATCACTATAGCAATATGGATGTGTGGTACATCCACACTTGGCAATAAAATTTATGGTTTGTTTAAAAACATTTCACACTGAATTTGGCATGAGTATAATCAGCATCATCTTTATTAATCCCTTAATATTATCAATTTCAATCCCAGGTAACCTCGGAGAAGTCTTGATCAGATGTAACAATGTCCTCTATGTTCGAGGGGCAGAGGAAGAAGATGAAGAGGGGGAAATGAAAGAATAATCTTAGATCATATAAACTAGATATAATGTTCTTGTAATAAGTTCTTACTTTCAATCAACAATACAATTAAAATAACAAGTCTTAGGGCGCCACGAGCTGCCTCCGCGCGGTTATTTATATGGATTTACAAAGCTGCGCGGCATGTTGCTGCAAATTTGAAAGCACCCTTACTGCCTATTTCACAACCGCCAAGTAAATTTAATGGATGGACAAAAATCATTCTCTGAGATATCTGTTTTCATGTGAAAACAAAAGAAGTATATATTTTTTATCCCTTGGATAGCGTTACTTAGAGGTGGTAAAATAGGCCCTTAGGGTGACACACTCCATATGCACGGGCCCTGTTCAGACACGAGTTGTCCATGACTGTATTTTAGTGGACAATGCTGCCCTTTAGAGAGTTGAAAGGGACCATATATTGTGATATTATTTTATCAGAGCTGCATAAATATGCCGACCCAGTCTCTAGTTGTATTCTTGATTGAAATTCCTTACCAATTTTTAGGGTATTGGTAAGAAGACATTTCCAGAATTTTGTGAACTATGTCAGCATTAGATTATAAGGTACATCTAAAAACCTTGTTTTATTTACATAACTATGTTTATTTTATATTTATATTTAGGAAAAGATACAAAGCAAATATTATGAAACTGCTAAAATAGGCTGAAAGTTAATTATGTTGGAAATTAAACAAAGCACTAACCCTAAATTAAGGTTTGAGTCTTTAGTTGCTGAGAAAAATATGATGGAGACATGATGCCTAATCAATCATAAATGGCTGTTTTTCGAATTTTTGTCTAGTGTATCTGTCTGAAAGTTTGTCTTGAATAGGCTCTAAAACGGTTCAACAGATTCCATAAAAAAATTACTTTTTTCTTTAACTTAAAATTTCGTGTAGGTATGTTCTATTTCAATATCTTGCAGGGTTCAAAAAATATGAAAATAAATATTTAACAAACTACACCTGCTAAGCTAAGGGCGGATCAGCTAGCATTGTAATATATTTATATATGGTTTTGTTAATTTTTTAAATCCAGACCTGGAGCAAATATCTGTTGATATTTGCCTCAGAATAGAGAAAAAAACATAGAATAAGAGAATATAGTTTTTTCTCTATTCTAAGATATTTGCCTAGAGTTGTTCGCGGCGGGAATCGAACCCGCAACCTGCGTCTCGGCCGGCTAATGTTCGATTGTATGGGAACCACTTCCGTCGCAGTCTGACTCATCCACCACACTACAAGAGATTTCATTTGTACTGTAGATATTATAATCATACCCATCATGCTATCACAAAATTAAGTTCAAATTAAATTCATTCTTAATTGAAAATTCTAGATTGCATAAAATAAATCAATGTTGTAAATAGACGAACTTCATGCTAGAAAGCATTATCTTCTATTTAACCTTTGTGTAGGTAATGTGAAAAAACTATTTATTAGCTAGCGCAAGGAGAGTTTAATAAAATTAGTATTTTAGATTAAAAATCTAAAATACATTAAAATAACTATACTTAGAAAAGGATTTTCAATAAACGTACTACAAAATGGATGGTAAGTACATCTCTTTATTTCCATTATTTTAACATATTTACAGGAATCACAACAATCACACAATACAGATTACACGTTTTGCTCATAATAATTACCGAATATTCACCCAACTTTTAAAGATTTATACATTGTCACAGTCAAAACTCATAACTGGTCAAGACAGATTTTGACTAAAGATGTCGTCGCGTAGTCGATCAAAACTTATTTTAACGAACTAGTCATCCACAATAATAGTAGTAAAGGGTTGCTAGGGTTTTTTTAAATTGTAAACTGTTAATGCTTTAAGGAATTTCTAGATTTTTTCGTCCAATCCCGGAAATCCCCTTCCGGTTAAAGTATGTTTTGACCGACGACGTCCAATCAAAACTAGTTTTGACTGATTTTCGCAGTCAATCGGTTTTCACCGGCTTTAAGTGTTGACTGTAACCTAAATACCTTTTAAAACTATCATGGTTAGGGGCACTATTTTCACTAAGAACGTGATAGTAACCATGATTTGTGAGTTTTTGACTGTCCCGCCCGATATTTCACACAAAAACTCACAAGTCATGGTACGAGTATCTAACGCGTATTTAGTGAAATTATATAATTGATTATAAATGCACTGCTGTCAGTTACTTTGCCTTAGAAAATATTTGAAGTTACCCACATTGAGATATAAAGATAAATGTATGCTTATCGAAGTCGTAAATCTTATAAAAAAACAAAATACCCTAGGTATATTTAGTCAGAACAGAGGGCTTAGCCAAGTTACAGTCTATTAGCGATGACGCTAGTCGATACGTCCGAAAATGTATGGGATTTGAAACATGCTATAGAAATACCACGTGATTCAGCGACAACAAATGTAAATCGAATAGATTCGCAGCGAATGTAATTTGGCTACGGGCCCAGAGGGTAAAAAGGTATCCTCCTTTATGGAAATCCGACAAAACGAAAAATTATCAGAACCTATGTGAGATTATACTATTGAATGAGTGATTGAGATTTAAATGGGACGACACGTGAAATTGAAAATGTCCGTTGTCCCCGTGGTATAAAGGCACCAGTAATGGGGACAACGATAAGGAAAATTAATGTCCGTTGTCCCCGTTGGCCTTATACCCGTAAAGGGGACAACGGTAAGGAAAATTAATGTCTCGTTGCCCCCGTGACGGGGGCAACGGAAATAGATATCTTCAGTTTAGTTTGCAGTCAGGTTTATAATTTTTTTTCCACCTGACTAGAAATGAGAAATAGATATTCAAAAGCATTGTGTATTTTTAACCGACTTCAAAAAAAGGAGGAAAATCGGTTTTTTTTTTTATTTTACATAAATATTTCCAACTATAATTCTTTACTGCGTTGTCAGATTTCAACGATTCTTTTTTTTTTTAGAAAGGGGTAACCACATCATTTTTAAGGGGGTGGTCAAAATCAATTTGTGCAATATCTTATGGTGGGATCCATGGGAAAATCATCAAACTCTTAAATTTGCAAAAGCAACACTTGGATTTCCTGTTTTCTGAAATCGGTTATAATTTTGTTAAAAAGTTAATATTATTCTATCCAATGAATAGTTACCACATATAGCGTTATTTTGAGTACACATATTTTTAAACCAACGCTCATAATTTCAAACACCAATCAGTAATTTGGTTAAGTTCATTCCTTATCAGGAACTACAAATACCGTAAGAAATATTTGCAGATTATGCAAAATTCGTCCCGCAGCGGGAATCGAAACCGCAACTTCTTGGCTAATCGCCCACTTCGCCAAAGGGTTTTCTCGACGTTATCGTGAGTCAAATGCATTTATGTAATAAGCTGCACTTGTGTCAAATTTTCTCTCACACACAACACCAGCTACTCAATAGTGTAAAAGAGATGAATGTATTGTCCAAAGTACATATTGAATTGATATTTAATAAAAGTATGCAGTTATAGCTACGAATCGACGATCGAGGTAACTCTGTTCCACTTCTACTGATCCACCCACTTCTTTAGCAAGAGATAGGATCTGAAAGTAATAAAAATAGGTTTAGTTAGTCTTAGAATAAAACAAAAATGTTGAACACAGCGCTATCTAGCCCCAAACTAAGTCAAGTCAAGTAGTCCTACGACCTTAGAATAACTAAACAGAACAGAATTTTCTATACAGAATAGCAAAGTGCACCGGTTAACATTACTCCTAGTTACCACAAAAAAAAAATAATCAACGCGTGTTTAAAGAAATCCTCATACATTTTTTGCAGGAGGTAGCGGGTTCGATTCCCGCCGCGAAACAAATGTTTGCATGATCTACAGATATTTGTTCCGGGTCTGGTTGTTTCTCTATATATTATAAGTATGTATTTACAAAAAAAAAATGTATATAAGTATTCTATTAGTTATCTGGTTCTCATAATACAAGCTAGGCTTCGTTCGGGGCTAAATAGCGCTGTGTTAAATGTCCAGCAATATTTATTAATGTTGGTTTGGTGGAATGAATTTGAATTTTTTTTTGTAAATTCATTCTTAGAATATATAGAAAAACATCCAGACCGGAACAAATATCAGTAGATTATGAAAACATTTGTTCCGCGGTGGGAATCGAACTCACTACCTACTGCGTCTCAGCCGGCTAATCGCCCACTGCGCCACGGAGGTCGTCACGTTTGTAAGCTAAGTCTTACCTGATCAGGTCTGGAGTTCCTCGGCAGATACAAGTAGACAGTAGGAGAGATGGTGCGCGCGGTGCTCATCAGTTCCGACGCTGGTTTGGGCTCCAGCTGAGTTTCTATATCGTATTGAGCATTCTGAAACAAAAAAATAGTCGTTTCTTTTTACCATGAATTATTATTACCAGAATAATCTGTAGGCGCAACCAGGGGGCCAATTCCGTAATTATAATAGTAAAATTCGAGTATCGATCTAGTCTCGTTATGTTAAATGTCCGAAACGGTGTTCACGTAACTAACAATACTCTAGACTATACTTTATTTATATCAAGCTAATATTGTAATATTAATGGAGCAGAATGGCAAAAATATTTAATTCATTTGCCAATCTCACTTCATAATAATTATGCATGTGTATGCAATAATGCAAATAATTAGGCGCAACCTGTAGGCTAAACGGTCACATGACGTCAACTACCGAACAAAGGCTTCCCCCATAGATTAACCGAACAACGAATTTTGTGCAGCCTGAACCTACAGCTCCCAGCAACCCTTATCAAATCGTCTTTGCATCCAGTAGGTGCGCATTCCAGTGCGTGGTCTCCACGTGAGAACCTTTCTGCTGCAACGGCCAGTTCTTCGAGTTATGTGCCCCGCCCACACCAGCTTGCTAATCCTCTTGGCTGTGTCTGTGACCTTTTGTTTACGGATCTCCTCATCTCTGTTTAGATCCCGTAGAGAAACACCAAGCATAGCTCTCCATAGCACGCTGAGCGACCTTGAGCCTTCTTATGAGGCTCATAGAGACCACGTTTCTGTGCCATATTTCATTATTGGTAATGCACACTGATCAAAGACTTTTGTCTTCAGACATTGAGGTATTTTGGACAAGAAGACGTCTCGTAGTTTCCTGAACGCCGCCCAGCCGAGTTGGATTCATTCACTGACCTCTCGCAAAATTGGACCTACCTAACTGGATTGCGCAATGAAAATACTTTATTGAGGACATTAAAAAAATAAAAATTACAGACAAAATAGAAGATACAAAGCAAATAGTACAATAGGCGGTCTTATCGCTTTGAAGCGATTTCTTCCAGATGACCTTTGGATGGCGAGGATTGCGCCATGGAGGTTATCAAATGCTTACTTACATTAGAGTAGTTGGGTCCGCCCCACGGTGGGCTCAGGAAGACCATGTCCGCCTCTAGCGTCGGCGCCAGCTCGAAGAAGTCGCCCACTATGAACTCGATACGATCCGCGACGCCGTACACGGCTGCATTGTGTTTAGCCATCTCTATCTTTACGGGGTCGATATCTACGGCTATCACTGAAATTGGATAATAATGAGTTAGTACAGGGTATTTCAGCGACATAAGTTAATTCGATTTCAAAGCACAAAATCTTCCGTACTATATTTCCAAGAAATTAACAGAAAATGAGATTGGCGAATGTCTAAGAGTTTAGGATAAGGACTCACACAGATTTACAGATGTATTGCTTCAGATCTCATCGGGAACTTATTGATTTAATAATAGGGCCCATAACTGTAATACCGGCATAAAATTATGAAATTTAGTATAACAGTAAAATACCTTTTTTGGTAGTAAACGCGAACTGGATAGTGTTCCCGCCAGCGCCGCAAAAGGCGTCCAAGACCGTATCGTACGTATATTTACAGGCGATATGCCTCGCCACGTTCTCTGGCGTTACACTGAACCAACTCTCCCGATCGAGGCGGATTCCTTCGTCGAATCTGAAAGGTTATTTTATTATTTATTTTAGCAACATTCTTATTTATTTACTCATTTCTACTAATGATTTCCAACAATAACAGTATCATCATCATATCAGCCATAGGACGTCCACTGAAATTAGGCATCCCCTATAGATTCCTAGAGTAACCGATCTTGTCCAGCCTGCAACGAACGGCTCGCTGTGATATCACTTTCGGTTTTCATCGTATATCGGCCGCAGTCATTCGGGTCTGCTACAAATCAGTCGTTCGCATTTCTTCGGAATTCATCGGGCGTTTTTGTTGCTTGTCATTTTTCACATGTGAAATAAGCAAGTGTGACATTACGGCGGCATCATAATGAAAAATCTTTGCCCGTGATTTTTCACATGCGAAATAGCAGTGATAAAAAAATCGTACGATCATATGAAAATGATTTTAAAGTAGCAATAATTTCCATGCCTACACCTTAGAGGTATAAAAAACTCACCTGTGAAACAGCGAGTGGCGTTTTTTCCAGTACTTCATCATTCTCGGATCGTCTCGCAGTTCCTCCGGCATGCTCGCTATGATCTCCTCTTGTATTTTCGCCTGACGTTTCTGTCGCCTGCGACGTTTCGCCGATTCCGTGTTCGGAGCAACTGAAACATTTTGTTTTTATACTACCTGGAGATGGGTAGGTCACGCACCTTACAAACGTGACTTACGATGCATCGCCCTGCGTCCATCAACTTGAGGCATACAGGAAAAAAACCTCACGTGCCTGTAAATTCACCGGCAACCATACCATTCAAACCGAAACAGCAATGCTGCTTGGTTGCGAGCCTTTTCACAAGGAACTCTAGTAATCTTAACATAACCTCTATAAAATAAATAAATAAATACTGCTGGACATTTCACACAGCGCTATCTAGGCCCAAACTAAGCAGAGCTTGTACTATGGGAACCAGATAACTGATAAAATACTTATATACTTTTTTTTTTGTAAATACATACTTATAATATATAGAAATATATGTATATAACATATATGACTCTATATATAACAATCAATTGTCACTTGAGCACGGATCGACCGATTTGGCAGATTATATTGTTGGGTTCGTAATTTTGAGGACAAGATTTGTTTAAAAGAATTTTTTTAAAAGTAGCGTAAACAAATTCTAGAAAAACTGAAAGTGCTTTTTGTCTATGGGAGTTTGGTATGAACTCAAGAACCCAAGGCTTTATTTTATTTTGTTTTCCATGCGAAGCCGGGGCGGGGCACTGTTATGAATAAATAGAGGCTTTAAAAAAAAATTATTGCAAGCTTCTGTCGGTCTGACGGCATTGCATGCGTGGTTCGTCAATAAAAAGAACCCCATTAATGTCTCCATAAAGCAAAAAAAGATACCTAGGTTTCTTTAGACAAGGCTATATTTAGTAACTCACCAGAATTCTCAACAGATTCCGTTACTACATCAGTCTCTTTATCACTATTTGACTCGGCATCCGATGGTAAGGGAACCCCCGACGCTTCTATCAAACTCTTATCCTCATTCTTAACACTCTCAACCTTATTCAGTACGTCGTAAGGCATTGAATCATTTGCGTAAATCTCTGGACTTTTATTACAGGGTACAGAATCACTTGCATCTACAAGTATATTCGTGTTTTTACATTCTTTGGTTGGTTCTATTAATTCAAGTTCTGAATTTTGTTCAAGAGAGTTTAGTAATTTGGTAGCTTGTGTTCTGAAATCGGGACAGTCGTCGTCCGTTTGCATTTCTCTTTCGTCTTGAGATTCTTTTTCCTGTAAATTAAAAATTACTATTTACATAACGTGAATTAATAATACGCCCAAATAAAACGTGCACTAAATGACAGATGACAGGGGTGCATTCTATGCCTATTTATATTTCTACTCTACATGGCACACATCTGTATTTTATAGTTCCACTTTTACTTTGCAGGCTACCAGGCTCTGGAATGCTCTACCTGTCTCAATTCGTCACGCTAAATCTCTCCCTATCTTTAAAAACTTGGTCAGACAACACTATCTGTCATCCATCGCTCACTAGGCCACTTATTAATTTTACATTTTTATAATTTATATATATGTAGGTATCACAATATATATTTTATGTATTATAATATTAATTTTTATGTAATTTTATGATTATATTATACATTATAATTATGCATTTTATTTTATATTATCTTTATTTTTTATAAATATACGTGTACTATTAATATCGGATTTACGCCGCCGTCCTTATTTTGTTCACATAGATCCTGTCCATCCAAAGGTTGCCTGGAAGAGATCGCTTTTAGCGATAAGGCCGCCCATTGTACCTATTGTTTAAGAGTGTATTTTCTTATAAATGATTGTATTTAAATGGTGTGCAATAAAGGAATTATCTATCTATCTATCTGCCAGTATTGTACGTGCAAAAATAAACAGATAGTTGATTGATAAAAAAATAAACCCCCTTATAGATATGACTTGTAAATCATTTTACCAATAAATTGATTATTCTGATAAAAAATAATATTTTTATTGAAAATAATGACAAGAATTTGTAGTTGATTTCCAGTAAAATTACTAATACTTTACCTGATCTTGAATCGCATTTCCATCATCATCAAAGTACGTCTTTTTTGGAGCTCCAAACTTCCTATAACTAGGAGGACGAAGCCTGTTCAACCGCTTACGATAAACCATGCTACCTTTGGGTATTGTATTATCCTCCACACAGAATCCCATAATTTCAAAGGTAGATTTGATCTTTTCCGCTACTGTTTCTTCGCTATCTATTTCGTGACTGAAATTTAATACAACTTGATAAGAAATCAATATTATCATAGAGTAGATAAGAACAACTACAAAACAGCCTTTTATGGATTGCAAAATAAAACAGATAAAATAATTAGTTTACTGTAAGTACCTTCTTTTTAAATTAATTGAAGTCTCTTCAGGCGGTTCGTCGCCGCCGTCATCATAGCTGTACGAAGTAATATTGTTATTGGACACAGACTGCATGTTTACATTGTTATTTTCAATCTCTGTAGCTGGTTCTTCTCTGTCTTTCTTACCACTATTGCCATCACCTGCCTCAGTTAGCTCATTTTCTGTATCACTGATTTTATCCTGTTCCTCTTTCAACAAATTTTGTAGCAAGACTCCAACAGAGCCTAGGTATCTGTCAGTCCTCTTTTTACCCCGTTTTCGCGGTTTTGGAGCTTCAACGATTTTAATCTGTTCAACTTGAGCAGCAACAGCTTGGACTTCAATAACAGTAGGAAGCTCTTGTGAGTTACCTTCACTGTTTTCATACTCTATGTCTAAAATCTTTTCAATGTCTGCAACCTTTCCTATTTCTGTGTCTTGGATTGGATCTTTTATATCTGTTTCCTTGGATATAATCTTTACTTTTATAGCAGGTATCTCTCGATTATTGAATATCTCAAGATAATTGGCATAATGTAAAGCATATTGCTCCCCAAAATGACTTTTCCACAAAAACTGCCAATACTGGTCGGTGTCCATTTCATCAATATTATCTTGATCTAGATTTTCTACATTAGCAATTCTTGTTTGATCATTCGACTGATCATCAGATGTTGATGACGACACACTGAAATCATCAGTGGGTGAAGATTCTGAAGTGACGTGACTGGAACTGATATCGTAGCTAGACCTGGTTATTTTAGTGACATTGGTCATGGAATCTGTTCCTGCAAATGTTCTAGGACTAACTATTCTTTCATGTTCGGAACAGGATCGCCTTCTCCCTGCAGGCCACCAAGATTCCTCTTTGTTGTCATTCTTATCATGTTTCTCAATCTGATGGTGATTCTGTCCTTTCTTAAATGGATTTACTTTAGAATCATAAGAAAATTTTCTTTCCCTTATACTGTCATCTTCAGTTTTGTCAGATTCACTGCAAATCTGATCTACTGATCTCTGTTTTGGGAGCTTATTGTCGTCCATGAGCAAATCATTGTTTTCATCTAAGTAACTTGGGTTTATGTAATCGCTGTATTTTTTTATCCATGACGCCCATATGATTCTTTCTCCGTTGATGGCCCAGAATTTATCCCATGTGGTTTCTGATAGATAGTTTTCATTTTCTGTGGAGTCTTGATCCATTCGTTCTAACTTGTCATGATTTGTGTTGTCTGAATGGCATTCTTGGTATGTAAGGTCTGCACCGCTGTCACTAGGTTGAAGTGCATGGGATGTGCCAAGTAGTTGTGCGTCGTGCTCATCAGTTGAGCAACAGTTGTCTGTGTGAGAGGCGCTGCAGTAGCAACTAGCACCTTCATCTTTCTATTGGGAGAATAATAGACTTATTAAATTTAATTTTTATGAACTCAATGATAAAAGTGGGTTTTTAATGCATTAGTCTGTAATATATACTTATAGTAAATACTACTCTGTCTGTAACTACAGTTTCAAAGAAGAGTTTCCAAAGACATTATAAGACATGACCGGGCTGGTCCGGCCTTATCATCTAATTTAAAGATGAAGATGGGATATCAAACATCAATGATTGATTTTCTCCTCAGCTCCTCATCCTGAGGTATTGTGTATGAATTTTACCTGTCTTTGTTTGTATGTGTACTTTTTGTAATATTTTTGTTTGCAATCCCCAAGATTTGAAACCAAGGAAAAACCATAATCATTTTTAATATCTTGTTTTTGTATTATCACAAAATTGCTGGCATTTGACCCCAAGTAACAATATTATTAATGATTTATAAGGTAAGATCACTTACCTCACATTTCACCTTATAAGAGGTGTCCAATGAGAAGTGAACATGGGAGTGGTCATCTCCCGGCTGAGATTGCGTATCTTTAGGAGCTTCTGCATCGCTTTCGCTACCTTCTTTATCCACATAGTAGTATTTTACTCCATCCCTGGTGTAAAAAGAAACAAAAAGAAAATTAACACTATGACCAAGAAGAAACAGATTACTTACTTAATTTAGCAAGTAATACTTAACATGACTAAATACAAAGTAGGAACCTAACATTTAAATTAGTATGAAGTAAGTAAAGTTTTTTCAATGTTTTTGGTCATATGTACATAATATTATGTACACATGATCAGAAACATTTGAGGGTTATCAGCTTTACCAGGACCTTTGCCGATTGATTGGAACTAATGGGTGATTGCTTGGTGATTTCTACTGAACTCTTTTCTCTTATAACTCACCTGATAAAAGCCCTGCTGCACAAGCAATACAGGTAGTTCTCTTCAACGTAATCATCATCGTCACTCTCCAAATTGAAGTGGAACTCTGCCAGAGGCTCCCATCGATGATAGTGATCATAATACTCGGACATATTAACTTGGAATAAAAACAGCACACAAACACTCCGCAGAATTCTAATCTATCAGAACACCCATTTTCATTTAGAATTAAAAGAACTGCAAAAATCGAAGATTTCACACCACAATTCCCAGATTGCCCAGAAAATCATAAATGCGATTACATACGCTCCGTTTTTTCACTTTATGACGTTAGTATTGATTTAAAAAATATTCTGTATGAAACGGAACGGATGAATTTTGTTAGTTCTTTATTCTTTTGGTGAGAATTAGCCACGTTCCGACCGACCACACATTCTACCAAAAAAAATTTACTTTACATACCTACAAATAGTAATTCATAAAATAGACTGAATTATCCGATAAAATAATAATTGGTTGAACGAAACGAGACTTGGGCAAATCAGCGTTATATGTATGTATGTGTGAATGTATGTTTCTTTTTCCGAGGATAACTTTCATAGTAGTGATGGCACAATCCTGGTGTGACTAATAAAATGTTTGGGGATTGTTGAGTTAGGGGGTTCAAGAGGGGTAAAAAAAACCAAGATAGGAGGTCGATGATGGAATAAATTGAATGATTTGATTTGAATCGTACGTGAAAGATCTTCAATAAGTAGTTAATTTCGATTCCGTTTTTATTTTTAGTTTAGACCTTGTAGTTTTTTAGTTAAAAGTTAAAATAAACTGCGTGGCGCAGTGGGCGAATAGCCGGCTGAGACGCAGAAGGTAGCGGATCCAATTCCCGCTGCGGAACAAATGTTTGCATGATATACAGATTCCGGGTCTGGATGTTTCCTATAAGTATGTATTTACAAAAAATGTAGGTATATAGTTATGTATTCTATTAGTTATCTGGTTACCATAGTACAAGCTCTGCTTAGTTAGGGGCTAGATGGCGCTGTGAGAAATGTCCAGCAATATATTATTATTACATATTATTAATTAAACTGAACTTTGACGAAATTCACAGGGTACACCAGTGAACCCACAGTGCTGAAATTTGGTATGCGTACCGTCAAACGGGGTAACTTGAGTCTGTGGTGTTACTTGAGACGAATGGCAACATTTATTTTATTTTTCGTTTATGTCAACATTATGACGTTTGATTCTTCGTCAGCCAGTGTCAAAAGTTTTCTGTGATCGTTAGTTGTTTTACAAATTCAATAAAATAGAGGTAAGTAATCTTGGTTTTCTACAATATTACTTTGAAAAGTGAGATAAAATATGGTAGAAAATATATGCGTGAAAACTTTGACTGTATCGGTTAAAGTTTTTACTGTTTCGTAGTGTACAGTTTGGCAAAAATGAGTAGAAACGGAACTAATTTTTTTGTTTGCTGGCAACATTTAAAAAATGATGACGTTTGAATTGTTTGAAGTAAACAAAGTTCGGAAGTTTATACAATTTATAATTTGTGCCATAAAAGCGTGATAAAACTAACTTAAAAATGAATAAAACCATCCGAAGTGCTGGCAGACAAATTATTTATAAGGTTTATAGGCGATGTTTGGCAGAAAAAGAGGCCAAAACCATTCTTACCGATCTCAACGATGTTTACCAAAGAACCGCTGATATGACAGGTATGTAACTGTTTGTATTGTTGTTTTTAGATGAATTAAGTGTAAATTGATGAATGCTATTCTGTTTTGAATAGCTTGCATACGAAATAAGTGGAATTTTGAACAATAATCATCGAGCACATAGGTTATGTTTACATTTTGTCTAACATTACTTTGGTATAGTGCGACAGATCAGTGTTGATACTTGAGTGGCGTACTTTGCAATATGTACCTAAATTTAAATTCGATTTCTACATAACTTTATTGTTGAATGAAAATCATTACAATTAGAAATTTACCAAAAATGTATTTTTATTAATATTTTGTTTGTATATTTATTTATTCACCTCAGGTAAATCAGTAAGCACTGTAAGAAGAGTCGTGCTGGAAGGAGATCGAAACAAAGGCGTATTTTCTACACCCGGAAAAAATAGAAAAGGTCGTCCTAAAAAACAGTTGGATAACTTTGACTTATGTGCCATCAGACAAAAAGTTCAATTTTTTTACACTGTGAGAAAACAGGTACATTTATCATTATTATTATTGGTATTAAAATTTAACTGAATAAATAATACGTACTAGCAGTGTTCATTCGTTTGACACGTCACTGCAACTTTCAAATTTAAAAATTTTACATAGTTATTTTATTTTCAGGTACCAACCTTACGAAACTTACTGCCAGTAGTAAGAGAAGATTTGGGATATGACGGAAGCCGTGAGCATTTACGGAAAATACTTATCGCCCTAGGATTCAAATATAAAAGATGTCAGTCAGAAAGAAGTGCATTAATTGAACGGCCGAATATAGCACCGAAACGGGCAGCGTATTTAAATAAAATTATCAGCAATAGAAATTTGCCCGAAGAGCTTAGAAAGCCCATAGTTTACCTCGATGAAAGCTACGTTCACCAATCGTATAAATTAAAAAAGTGCTGGCAGTCGATTGATGTAAGTGGAGTAAAGCAGAATGTTTCAAAGGGTTATATTATTGTTCATGCTGGCAGTGAAAAAGGGTTTATTCCTAATGCTTTGCTCATATTTACTGGAAAAAATAAAAATGCCGACTACCATTCGGAAATGAATAAAACCAATTTTCAAAAATGGGTTGAAGATAGGTTGATTCCAAATTTACCACCTGCATCTATTGTGGTAATGGATAATGCGCCGTATCATTCCGTGGTATTGAACAAAGCGCCTACCTCTGCTACTAAAGTAGCCGATATAAAGGAATGGTTATTCAAAAATGGAATTCCATTTGATGTGTCGTTGAAAAAGCCACAGCTGTTGATGCTGGTCAAACGGCACAAGCCCGAGCCGAAATTTGAAATAGACGAGCTGTTAGGAGAACATGGACATACAGTGGTAAGACTTCCACCTTACCACTGTGATCTGAATCCTATTGAGCTGATTTGGGGAATAGCGAAACATAAAATTGCAGCCCAAAATGTAGGCTCGATCGACATAAAGGTACAGTTTGGCTTATTAAAGTATGATATTGAGAGAGATTATATTGATGTTTTACTTTTAATGTTGATAAAGGTTTAATTAAAATGTTTCGTCTTTATAGGAAGCAGCTGAGCGCGCATTCCAATCAATTACGGAGGAAGATTGGAAGAATTCATGTCAGCATGTAATCAAAATAGAAAAAGATTATTACGAGCGGGAACTAACTATGTACGAAGACATGGAGCGAATTATAATAAACCTCGAAGACGATAGTAGTTCCTCTGAATCGGAGAACGATTTAGACGAATATGCGGCTAACTCTAGCCAAGACTCGGATGAAATGGAGGGGGTGGAATATTTGGAGGAAAATATATTAGATTAATTACAATAACATTGTATCTGCGTCTTATTTTAATCCTAGAAAAAAATAGAGAGAAAATTTTAAAAACACAGTATTACCTACTAGCATAATATATTTATTTTTAGGTAATAAATTATTGTTTAATTAAATGATATTTACTGATTTTAATAAATAAACTATATGTACAAAAAAATAGTAACAAAAGTATCAAGACTATAGGTTGGTACGCGTACGCTATACGGTCACAGCGGGTTGCCATAAGAGCAGCACAGTGGCGGCCTCCGGATTTTCTACTCTTTTTTGCCAAGCTGTAAATGATATAAACATAACCTCAAAGCTTTTGTGAAGATAGATTGCTTACTTTTTTACCGTACTACCAACATGGTAATAATATAAACGAACTTATGTAAATAATGGGGTTATTCGGGGAAACTTGAGACACTGTCTCAAGATTCCCGCTATGTCTCAAGATACCGGATTGATTGTAGAATCTTGTTTTTTTTTTACATTTTAGGGTTGCCATGCCACGTAAACGTTTCCCAGGCTTCTAAATCAATGCCTCATTGCAATGAGTGACAAGTCAAGCGATAATATACAAGCTGGCTTCAGAGCTTCAGGATTAATTCCTCTTGATCGAGAGCAAATTCTTAAAAGGCTTCCAAAGCAAAGTGCTGAAGGAGAAAATGAAAATTCTCAAGAATGGGTGTCAAGTTTTAAAGAATTTCTGCAAGAATCCCGAAAAAAAGAGACTCAGCCACTAAAAACAAGAAAATCAAGGCTCAATTTGCTTCCTGGGAAAGGTATCGATGAGTCAATGCTACAAACTAGCACGCAACCAGGTCCAAGTGGACATAAACAGCAAAGAAAGAAAAAAACACAGGTGATGTCCGAATCCGATGATAGCACAATCACTCTGCACGATGAATCGGATGACGGCGGTGATATGTCGCAGTTTCTGCCAAGTGATGTGGAAGAAAATATATTTTCGCAGATAAATATTCCTGATAACTCTGATGAAAGTATGGCAGACGATTTCATAGAGAACATTGATCCATTATTAGAAACAGAAGTTAATGCCAGTAATGCGCCAGAAGTTAATGCCACCAATTTTCCTGATGGTTCATTCGTTGTCGTAAATTTTTTTTATAACTCTGACTCTAAAAAACCCACAGAGAAAAGGTTTGTCGGCACAGTTATTGGAACGGTAGGAAAAGATGAAATGGATGTGAAGTTTATGCGAAAATCTACGAAAACTGAAGACACTTTCGTCTTCCCAGCGGTGGAAGACCTTCAAACTGTGACGCTGGATCAAGTTATTACAGAAATAAAGCCTGTTAAAATATCCAGGGGGCTATACGTCTTCCCGAAAGAAGTTAGAGAATATAAGTGCTCTTAATAACTTTTGTAATTTTTTTCTTAATTGTGTATTCAAATTTGTTCAGTTGTGGCAACATTAAACGAAATAAATATTATTTTTAAAACATTTTTAATGTCTCAAGTTACTCTTAGTCCCGTCTAACTTGAGTTACAGGTAGATTTATATGGTTGTCTCAAGATACCCCCTGTTGCAGGGCAACTTGAGACACCACATTTTTTATTTTTTTTTATTTTCCTTTGTTCCCTAGGTGACTTGGTTACTCACTAACTTCTAAGTCCAACATCGACTGATGTAATGTGCAGAAAAATAAAAAAAAAGCTTTCATAATAGACCTTTGGCAGATGTCCAAAGTTCAGAATTGTCTCAAGTTACCCCGTTTGACGGTATAGTTTTGTGACACAAATATAGGAAAAAGTCTGAAATCCAGAATTTCTACACAAAAAAGTATTACCAATTAACATGAACTCCCGTTACCTGTAGTTTGAATGAAGTTGTAGGTTAAAATAAATGGGTATGTATGTCGTGGCATTATTTTCATAGTCAAAGATTACAAATTAATTTTTCATATACATGCTATAGTATAGCACTTTGAGCCGCAGTTAGAGGGCCACAGGCTTACAAAACATTAGTAAACGTCAGAAACATATGTGCGAAACTTCAATTGAGTTTGATTGATTTGATTTGATAGCATAGCACTTACGTCCGGCGTATGTGGTCTATCTGTGCTGTGTCTGAGGCGTGCATTTTGGTTTGGTGGTGTTCTGTCGTTCGTCGACCGTATTATTTAGAACGTATGGAATTCTTCGTTTTATTGTAACTACAGCCATTTAGAAATATGGGAGGAAAGAAGAACAAGGACTCCCTTGGAAGATCCCTCATCAAAGACAGATTCTCTAAAAACCGCAACAAAAAACATGTCGAAGACAATACCATGGTAATATACCTCGTTGTTTTGTAATATTTTAATCCGTTGTTCGTTATCAAAGAATGATCATTACTTACCATATTGTAATTTAGCTATGTAATGCTTTGTATTTTTTAATTTACTTGCCGTGTGTTTGATTAATCAAGCCTTCTACACAAATGTAAACATTACAGGGTAACCTTAAATTTCAGCACAGTTTTGGGCATTGGACTACTTGTTCATAACCATCATAAATACCACCTACAGCTAGATTAAAGTTGTTGTAATTAAATAAAAAAATTTAATGCTTTTTATTGCAATTCACCTGTTGTATTCTTTACATTTCCATTTGATGTTTTAGCTCCACACTACAGAAGTCAACGATGGCTTTGAATGGGGTCGTCTGAACCTTCAATCTGTGACTGCTGAGTCATCATTACAAGAGTTCTTATCAACTGCAGAACTTGCTAACAGAGAGTTTACTGCTGAGAAGCTTAACTTGAAGTATGTCAAGTCTGTGCCGACAGAGGTCTCTGTGATTACTTCACAGCCCAACTTTGATGAGCCATTGACTGTACCAAGAAGGTGAGATAAGTTTTTAAATATGATATTAAATTAGTTTTTAGGTTGCCTGACATGGCTTGACGAGTTGACGATCTATAGCCGGGACTGGCATTTTAACTTGTCCTCTGAAGCACAAATATACTCAGTTAATAATGGTACTAGTGGTCACCACAAGTAGCAACCGTGTGGAACATTTTGAAGTTGTAGAGTAGTAATCATATAAGTGCTACAGTAAAATCTTGCTCAAGTATTAGCAAATATGACATAATTCTTCTATATCTTACAGGCCACCATGGAAGCCAGGTATATCAGCAGAAGAGCAGCTAGAAAGCGAGCGTGAATCCTTCCTCGACTGGCGCCGCAACTTGAACGAGCTTCAAGCGAAGCTTGGTGCGGCTGTGACCCCGTACGAACGGAACATTGAGCTTTGGAAGCAGCTGTGGAGGACCTTGGAGAAGTCTGATATAGTGCTGTTGCTTTTAGATGCCAGGAACCCCTTGCTGTTTAGGTAAGTTTTTAACCTATCAGAGGCACCGGTTTCTTACAAAACAAAACCCTAAAAAGGTTCTTACACATGTAAGTATAACAATTCTTTGGAGGTTAATGCAATAAACCTGTTTGGTGAGAGACTGGTCACCAGAATTGTATTACTTAATTTTCATACATGTGCTATAATTTTAGTAGAGTTCAATATTATATTTAAAAGTATGTAAATGATGCAGTATAAAGGCCGTATTACTAGTAGTACTAGTGGTTCGCCCCGAACTGAGATCTCGCGTAATCTTTGACTATCAAAATAGTGCCACGAAATGCATAACCAATTTACTTGACTTACAGTTTCATTCAAATTACAAGTAACGGGAGTCCATGTTAATTGGTTACTCTTTTTTGGGGTCCAAATTACTGTTATTCTGGATTTCAGACTAGCCTATATTTATGTCACTAAAGAATAGAATAGAATAGAAAAATGTTTATTTTGCATCACAAGTGTACATTACAGCTTAGACAAATGGGTATAAATTAATGAGCAAATTTGTGAGCAAAAACGGTCACCACTCAGCATTGTGCTATAGCAGCATATTTATACTACTAGAGCGCTGGTCTTCCGTGGTGCCATTTTTGTGTGTGCAGGGCAGCAACTGTGTTTAGAATTACCTATCGATAGATATTACTATTAGATATAAACTTTCGGACTCGTTTAGGTACCTACTTACGAACTATTAAAACATACAAAACATGAAAATACATAATCATAAACAGTTAACAGACATAATTAAAATAGTTTTGAAAACTAAACAATTAAAAAATAAAAATATAATACAGCCAACAGGCATAATAAAAAGAGCTTTAAAAATTAAATAATTAGAATTATCTTGCTAAAAACCAGGCCCAGAACAACCACCTACGTGTGAAAACTTTTGAAAACTGCACGCATACCAAATTTCAGCACTGTGGGGTCACTGGTGTACCCTGTGAAGTTTGCCAAAGTTCAGTTTTTATTACGGCTAGTAACTCAAGAACTGCAAGGACTAACTAAAAATAAAAAGGGGGTCGAAAAGTACTAATGAAGACCTTTCATTTGACGTCCTATTTGACCTAATAGTCTCTTTTAATTTATTTTACACCTATTGAACCCAAATATCTCAACAACCCCCCTCCCACATTTTTAGCTCATTTAGTCACACCAAAATTGTGACATCTCTACCTACCTACGAGTATGTATCAAATTTCACGATGATCGAATCTACGCTTCGAAAGTTATCCTCCGGCAAACAAACATACATATATAGATAAATACATACATACAACGCCGAATTTCCTAAGTTGATTTGGAGATCTAGCTTCGCTCGATCAATAAATACCTATTTTGTAAACATTTATTGCGTTCCATATCAAATTACGAAAATCGGAATACTTGTTCTACATAGTCAAGGTTTCACAAAGTAAAGTAATAACCAATTTATTAAACTACTAACTCAGGGGTTCCCAAACTTTTTTCAGTTCGCGGCGCACTTACAGGTTTAGTGTTTTGTCTCGGCGCCCTAGCTAGTTGAAATAGAGTACAATGATACTAAGTTGATAGGCACAAAAATTAAAACATCCACAATATGAAGCTGAGTTTTTATGATATACAAGAAAACATTTAATATTTAAGAAAAATAGGAAATAAAACACAATGGCAACTAAGTCAATGTGACGTGTGAGCTCTCTCCAAACATTTTTTCAAAGCGTGGTATAAGGCTTGACACCCCTACTCTTATTTCTTGCTCCACATTGATCTTTGATTGGCATTTTGTAACCGCGAATGCCTAAGTTTAGTTGCCGGAGAATGGTAAACAAGTGCGCCTCACGGCGCCCCTCTTTACTCTCTACGGCGTACACTTTGGGAACCCCTGTACTAACTTAACCAATTTATGATTTTCAAATTAATCATAAATATATATGTTCTGACTTTATTTACTTTATTACATCCTAGCTGGCCCGCCCGCGGCTTCGCACGGGTGGTTTTTCAATAAAACATTACCCTCATTTTAAACAGTTGCTTAAAAATTAGCCTATGTCCTTTCCCAGGATATAATCTATCTCCTTGCAAAATTTCATTACGATCCGCTTAGCCGTTTAGTTGTGTAAAGGTAACAAACAAACAGAGCTATGTATGTATTATACATATAAACCTTCCTCTTGAATCACTCTTATCTATTGCTGAAAACTGCATTAAAATCCGTTGAGTAGTTTAAAAGATCTAAGCGAACAGACAGCGGAAGCGACTTCATTTTATACTATGTAAAGATTATGACGCAAGTCCCCTAAAATAGTTAAAAAAAAAATTATAATGGAATTATTTACACCTATTTTGACATTTTCTATTAAGTATTATAATATCTTGACATATCTACGCCACATAATATTCTCTCACTTGAGAACACAATATTCTCACAGGGTCTAGTGGCTAAATGGAGTGGTCTTGACAGAATATCAGCGCTTACCATCATGGCGGGCATGATGCTGAGTTGAGTCCCATTTACTGCTATAGCACAGTATTTATCAAGTTCTCCCTTGTTTTTGTTACTGTTTTACGTTTATACAATTTAATTGTTTCTTTTTTGTCTTTTCTCTATGTTAAAATGTAACTGTATTGTTAAAAACATTGCATACAGTAAACCCGCGGTAATCCGCGGTGTGTAAACAGGGGGTGTCGGATTATTGAATTTGTCGGACTATAGAGTAGCTACTGCTACCCCTTGTAGTCTGGAACTTTTATGAAAAGCAGTGCTTTGTAATCTGACAAATTACATAGGTACTTATAAAAATGGTAATGAATATGCTTTGTAAGTACTGATAAAGGCATGTTGGATTATAGGGGATGCCGGATTAGATAAGGGCCGGATTACCGCGAGTCAATTGTATTAGCACTGTTAAAATCAGTTTTTTTTTTTTTAGATAAATAAATAATCAATTTTAGGAGAGTACAAGTCTTCTTGGATACATAAGACATACATATTTAGGTAAAATTCTTATTCCAGATGTGCAGATTTAGAAAAATATGCAGCAGAGCAGAAATGCAGGTGTATACTACTGTTGAATAAGGCAGATTTGACCAGTGAATACGAAAGGAAATGTTGGGCAGAATACTTTACTAAAGAGGTAATTTTCTGTTTCAACGTGTTTGAATGCTTATCCTTGCTTAATATTCTTATTTTTTTCTTATTTATTATTAGACTATAGATATAGAATATTGTATGATAAAAACAGATATAACTTCATACTTATATCTGTTTTTATCATTTATAAATTAATAATAATAATAAATATTGCTGGACATTTCACACAGCGCTATCTAGCCCCAAACTAAGCAGAGCTTGTACTATGGGAACCAGATAACTGATAGAATACTTATATACTTTTTTTTGTAAATACGTGCTTATAATATATAGAAAAACAACCAGACCCGGAACAAATATCTATAGATCATGCAAACATTTGGTCCGCGGCGGGAATCAAACCCACTACCTCCTGCGTCTCAGCCGACTATTCGCCCACTGCGTCACGGAGGTCGTAAATTCTTTGTTGCACTAAATTTATCGAGTTTTCTGTTATTTGGAAATTAATAATGTAGTTAGCACAATAGCCAGTACATAGTGGAAGTTTAGTAACTCAGAAAAGCATTGTTTTCACTGTATGAAAATAAAAATAATTTTGGCTCATATATAAAGCTTAGTTTCATGTTATTATTTTTATTTCAGAATATCTCAATCATATTCTTCTCGGCAGCAAAAGACTCAAAGGAACGTAAGATCTCTGAAGCCAGTATCAGCGATGAAGCAACAAAGAGCATTAGTATCAATGACGATATCGACTCAGATACAGAATCAGCCCGTTCCGACATAGACGCAGACTCGGAGAACGAAGATTACGACGTAAAAGAAGCCTTAATGTCAACGGAACAAGATATAGAACTGTTTAAAAAGCAAATCGTTGAGCTCGATGAAGCTGTGTGTAACACTGCTGATAGGTTTGACAGAATACAAGAGGCTTTAGACAAGGTTGTTGAGAATTTGAGACTTGGAAAGCCGATAGAACCTTTCCAAACTAATAGAGATACACAAAGGAAAAATAGTATTGAAAAGACAGAAGATAATCAACCAATTATGGTGAACAAATTACAAAATTCACATGAGATATACAATAGGGAGAGATTGTTAAAAGTTTTAAGCAATCAGACAGTAGAAAATAAGAAAAATCCGCCTCGAATTAGCGTCGGCATGATTGGGTATCCTAACGTCGGTAAATCTAGCACTGTTAATGTTCTAATGCAGATTAAAAAGGTGAGATACATTTCTGTGATTCCAAGATTTTATTTTATAATCTTAAACATGTTTCTTCTAGGCAAGCGTGGTCCATCGTAGACGGTCTCATCGCTTACCATCAGGCGAGATTGTGCTCAAACGCAAGCCTATCTATACTAATATTATAAATACGAAAGTTTGGACGTTTGTTTATTTATTTATTTGTTACTCAATCACGTTGTAGCGGCTGAACCGATTTCGATGAAATTTTGTATGTATGTAAATTATAACCTAGATTAACACATAGGCTACGTTTTATACCATAAATCAGGTCCCATGGGATAAAAATAGGGTATCAAGTCAAGTTGCAACAGTGTGTTTAGCTTTATTTCTAGGTTACCTACACATTTATTAGTGTAACGCGTACTAAGTCGTGGGCAACAGCTAATTAGTTATATTTTAATAATTCTAATCTAAGCTACATAATATATTTATTTTGTATGTATTTCCGGAGCAGTATAATTTCGGAGTCTTCAAGTACAGAGTGAACAGGCTCTTTTTAGGCAAGCCTACTCCATCTTCGACCACATCATCACTTACCATCATGTGAGGTAGTGCTCAAGCGCTTGACTATCCCACCAGTTTGTTTGTAGTTTGTATGGATGTGTGTGTGGATGTTTGTTTCTCTTTCACGTCGTAACAGATTTTGATGAAGTTTGGTATGTACGTAGATTATAACCTCGATTAACACCTAGGCTACTTTTTGTTGACAAACCACGCGTGCAAAGCCGCTGGCGGAAGCTAATCAACAATAAAAAAATCTTAAAAATAATTATGTTACCTAAGCTGTATACATTAATATATATAAATGTATACATAAATTGAATATGAATAACTTGTTTTTCACCAGGTGAGCGTGAGTTCAATGCCAGGCCACACTCGACACATCCAATCCCTGATCTTGGATGACATTGAGCTTCTAGACTGCCCTGGACTGGTACTACCAGCGTACGCCGTCGCACCGGACTTGCTGCTCACAGCTGTCCTGCCTATCGACCAGGTGAATATTAGTTACTATACGAGTAACTCGTTTAAAGGGCAATGTGAACGCTATTGTAACAAACTCTCAAATTATATACAAAAATTGACAATTAACAAATTTAAAAAAGTTAATTAAACAAAATCTTTATGCAAAGTCTACTATAACATATCGGATTATTTAGAATATAGAGAAGATAGGGATTGAAATTGCTCCAACTCTGTTAAAAATGTTACTAATTTAAAGGTTATTTATTTTCGTTACTATTATGTATTGTAAAATGATAATTATAAAGAACAAACAGTCTGGTATGTTGCCTTTCTTTCCTGGCTTGGTCGCGGAGAATAGGCAGTAAAATTGACGTTTCAGAGTGATCCTTGTGATTGAATAAATAAAAGACGGGGTTCTAAAACGTGGGCCAAGCGACGATGATATTGCTATCTTGCTCGCTCTTGCAGCCGTTAGTGATGCGCCCAGTACCTATCGATAACATTGCCAGTAATTGTATTGAAAAGGACACAACCATCTGTACTATCGCGTATCTAGTTATATGTTTTAGATATGATTTGTTAATTTAAGTGTGCTATATAAATACAGCGTTTTCTATTTTATCATGTTTATTGGTTGGCCTCGTCCGCTGCGAGTCTTGGCGTCGCATGACACGACGTGATTAACAAACAACATCAACACGAAATGGTGTATTAATAACTCCAATCGCAAGAAGATAAAGTGGAATAAAAAATAACCCTGACCCCCTTTTTTTGTGTCCATGGTTAAAAACTAAACTGGAAAGTGACCCTGTCTCTCTGTCTATTTGTTTATTACGTTGTTACGAATAAACTGAATAAATAATATAAATTGTGGAAACTATCATTATATTATTTAGAGAGACCTTTAATTGGCGGTGTAATCGTAAATACATAACTTTAAAACTGTTTTATTTTTGCAGCTGATGGTCTTTGCAATAAAAAAAAAAGTCTGGACCGCAGGCCGCACAATGTCGGTCGCTCTGGAAATCTATGGGGGAGGCATACGTTCAGGCGGTGACTGATATGAAGTTGATGATAATGATTCTTGTGCAATAGTTTGAGACCGTCTACAAATGAACGCCCCTCCACGTCAAAGCGAAATGTTCTTTATTCACTGTATTCACAAGGCTTATTTTAAATTGTTTTACTGTGGTGTTGCCGACTACTGCAATGCCAAAATGAAGGGATATGTTTTTTGCAGTCGATGTATCCATGTTTGTATCCACCGTAGCGTCCATACTGCTTATCAGATTTTTAATGAGGTGTCAATCGATTATTATAGTCCGGGTGAGATAGGCTACATTTTACCCGAATACGGAAAAGCCAAAAGGAAGGACTATGTTTTTAGCAATCTATGGATGTAGGTATGTTCTACCGCAGCGCCTAAACTACTCATCTGATTTTGATAAATGAGGTGTCAATCGATCATAATTCGTTATTATAGTGCGGGTGACATAGACTACTATCGACATAGGTATTATGTAGTGGGGCTTCAGTTTTTAATCTTATACTACGTGTTTTGTTACGTACGACATTGAATGAAAACACGGGTAGGGTTAATGGCTACTATTGTTGTAAAATAGGCTATTTTAAAATTCATAACCATAGACAACTTTAAATGTGCAAACAAACTTCATATCAATTCCTAAAATATCCATGAAACTGCCTGTATAAAATAGGTAAACAAATCATATTCATTCGTCATGTAAGTAGATACCTGTTAAACTGACTAAGCGACGTCGTCGCGAAGGTGCCGCTGATTTACGTAAAAAATTGTTTATTGGAAATGTATTAATTACTTGATAAATAGTCAAGCTACCGGTATTAAACCCAACTCTAAAATCAGTTAATACGATTCCGGATGTTTGTTTTAAATTAATGTCGTACATAACAAAACCGGTTGTATAGCTTGGTAGAGAAGGGTCTACTTATTTCACCGATTACAAGGGTCATAGTAAATGTACTGATTGATTTACAGATGCGAGCTCACGACGCCGCCATGGCGCGACTGTGCGAGCTCGTCAGTAAGCACTCGTTTGAAGACAAATACGGTCTACTACTGCCAGAGGAAGAAATAGAGAAGGAATACATGTACAAGCAGATATTAACTGCTCATGCTTGTAAGTTTAAATTATTTGTAAACAAAACAGGGAAAGAACAATTAAGGAACAAGTTACATTTCAGTTAATTCTAGTTATGATCTGGTTCAGTTTTCAGAAACATGGCATTTTTCAAGCACAAAATCAATTTTATGGGTACTGGGTACCCCATGCATGCTTAAAGATTGAAATAAAAACATATAGAAGGACCATTTCCATATTCAATCCTTATTTTTTTTTATTTTAAATGTTTTTTGTCTAATTCATCTATTCGGCATCCGAACGGATACTGTGTGATATCCGGCCGGATACCGAATAGGATGAAAATGACCGGATAGACCAAATACCGGATATTATACGGATATCCGTAACATGCTATTCAAGACTATGTTTCTTTAAGAGTCTGTGTTTCCTAATAGCTACAACCTAGGGGACTTCAAGTCGCATACTCTATACTAATATTATAAATTCGAAAGTAACTCTGCCTCTCTGTCTGTTTGTTACGTTTTCACGACTAAACGTCTGGACCGATTTCGATGAAATTTGGTACATAGATAGATTATAACCGGGATTGAGACATAGACTACTTTTTAGCTAACTGCGCAGAGTGAGGGTAATGTTTTTTATTGACAAACCATGCGTGCGAAGCCGCGGGCGAGTCAGCTAGTAACTTATAAAAAATTATGTGATTGTTTGATATACTACGTGTTTTGTTGTTGTACGACATTAAATGAAAACGCGGGTAGGGCTAAATGGGTCATTGTTGTAAAATAGGTTTTTTTCAAATTTATAACATACAATTTTTTAAATTTTCAAACAACCTTATATATCAATGAAACAGGCTCAATAAAATAGGTAAATAAATCATATTCATTCGTTATGTAAGTAGGTACCTATTAAACTGACTAAGCGGCATCGCCGCAAAGGCGCCGCGACTTATGTTAAAAATTGATTATTGGAAATGTATCGATTACTGGATATTCAAGCTACCGGTATTAAACCCACCTCTAAAATCGGTTAATACGATTCCAGATGTGTGTTTTAAATGAATGTCGATGGCAAAACAGGTTGTATAATAGTTTATTGTATGATACCTTGTTTTCAGACAACAGAGGCTTCATGACCGCCGCCGGGCAACCCGACGTCTCCCGTTCAGCCAGACTGCTCCTGAAGGACGCTGCGAGTGGTCGCCTCAAGTGGGAGCAGCTGCCACCTGGCTGCGAGCCGCAACCACTCGACGATATGATCGAAACCAAGCGCAACGAGAACAGGAAGCCCACGCCCATGGAGGCTAGGATGGTCGAGGTATGCTTATAAACCACTGCTGCCCAATTTTAGATCTTATTGTCAACTAAGGCTTCTTAGACAAATTACGGTTCAGAATCAGTCACTCATTATTATTTTATTTATTTATGAAAATCCCCAGCCCTTATTATATAGATACAAACTATTGATTAACTTAACGTACTGCCAAAAACGGATTTACTTTATATAAAAAAAAATTATAAAAAGACAGTCTAAATTAAACTAAAAATACGAGTTAAACAAATTTGGTGTAAAAAGCACAAAATGGTTGATAAATACATAGAAAGTATATATAAAAGTAGCTATATCATGAATTCATACATATATAGGGTCTTTCAAATAGAGCGGGTCGATGTTAATAATCTGTGGCGGCCATTTTGTTTTGGCGGCATCTGTCAAATCTGTTTTTTCTTATTCAGTCACTGATGCCAAATCACCATGGCAAGTTACACGGTTGAGCAGCATGTGCAAATGATAAAACTTTATTATCAAAATGAGTGTTCGTTAGTGCAAACGTTGCGCGCATTGCGCCCATTTTACGGCAGACGCGGTGGCCCTTCAAAGTCCACTCTCCAACGATTGGTGACTAAATTTAAAACGACCGGTCGGTAAACAACCAACCAACACCTTTACGTCAAAGGAACGCCAGATCGGCCGAGAACATCGCCGCTGTACGTGAGAGTGTTCAGGAGACTCCGAGGCAGTCGATTTCTCGCCGTGCTCAAGAACTCGGCCTTTCGCAGACCTACAGATCAATGATAAACAATTTCTTTTGGCTTGAATTGAACAATATGGACGTGAACGACATGTGGTTCCAGCAAGATGGCGCTACTTGCCACACAGCGAACGACACAATCGACATTCTGCATGAACGGTTTGAGGGTAGAGTTATCTCTCGCAGAGGTGATGTGAATTGGCCACCAAGATCGTGTGATTTGACTCCGCTAGACTTTTTCTTGTGGGGTTTTCTGAAGTCGCAGGTCTATGCCAATAAACCACATTCGACCGTTGCCCTGAAAGCCAACATAACGCAGGCCATCGCTCGGATTCAGCCGGATCTATGCAGCAGAGTCATTAAAAATTGGACCTCTCGGATTCGCGCCACCATACGAAGCCGCGGCGGACATTTGAACGATGTCATATTCCATCCACAATGGAATAAATAGGCCTTTTAAATAAAAAATAAATTTCGTTAATATCTCACACATATCTTGTTTTATTCAATTTTAACATCGACCCGTCCTTGTTGAAAGACCCTATATATAACATATAACCATATTCATATAACCATTCATAACTATTCATACATATAACCAGTATTTTGTGTTGCGTTGATATCATGTATGTGTGTCATGTGTGTCATCTTCCTTAATTTATTTTAAAGATTCGCATTTAAATGTTCCCCTTCTGTTATGAAAAACTCTTTGTAGTCTGTTCATAAATGAGATGGATAGGTACTATTTACCCACGAATAAAGTCATGAACTTACTTTAAAATAAAATTATGTTATTTATTTTCTCAGGGATGGAAGAGCAAATCTGCAGAAATTGACAGCGCTTTCTTCGCGATGAAGAAGGGCACATCACACGTTCAAGGAAAACCTATCGTACCTGGGTAAGGATTATAAATAAAACACCAAATATTTAATATTGTTTATTTTAATTACTCTAGGCCAGTGGTTCTTAAGACTGCTTTACGCTAAACGAGAGTCTGCGTAGGAACTTTTTAATTTGATCCCACAATTTCCATTTTATCATTGCATAACTATACTAGACGCTAACGCTCCTGGCAGACGGGGTCATAAAAAGTGGGACAAGCGATCGACGATGATATTGCTATCTCGCTCGCTCTTACAGCCCTTACGGGACCCGGTAGTGATGCGCCGAATACCTATCAGGCTATCGATAACACTAATTACCAGTAATTGTAGTTAAAATGAAACAAACATATATATTCTGACGACCTCGTGGCGCAGTGGGTGAATATCCAGCTGAAACGCAGGAGGTAGCGGGTTCGATTCCCGCCGCGGAAAAAATGTTTGCATGATCTACAGATATTCGTTCCGGATCTGGATGTTTTTTTATATAAGTATTAACAAAAAAAAAGTATATTACTATTCTATCAGTTATCTGGTCCCATAGTACAAGCTCTGCTTAGTTTGGGGCTAGGTAGCGCTGTGTGAAATGTCCAGAGATATTTATTATTTTAATTATTGAAGGAACAAGCTTAAAAAAACTGGAAATAAAATCAAAGCCAAGGCGGTATTGAACTATTGGCGTGTTATGAAATTTCGCAGTTTTTTTTTTCATTCTCAATGTATTTAGTAGTGAAAGATGCACATATGAATACTATTATCCAAAGCTTTCAGGAGTAGTGTTCTTTCACCTTGTACAAATCAGAATAAACTTCTTTGATCAAGTTTTTGTAATAAATGAGTACACCCTAAGCAAAGTTTGTACTATGGGAACCAGATAACTGATAGAATACTTGTATTCTTATTTTTGTAAATTCATGCTTATAATTATGTGGAAAAACATTCAAACCCAAAACATATCTGTAAATCATGCAAACATTTGCTCCGCGGCGGGAATCGAACCCGCTACCTCCTGCGTCTCAGCCGCCGGCGGCGATTCGCCCACTGCGTCACAGAGGTCGTCTAGGAAAATGGAAATTCGTTTATTACGCTAAAATGTAATATAACAGACTTCAGCATTTTTCAAACTTTCGCGATCACTGTACTTCCGAGACCACCCGCGACCACGGCTGTCGCAACACGGTCGAAACGTCGGGATAACAAATAAAAAAGGTACATACGCGATAAATACCCGTTTTAATTAGTAATTATGACAGACTATTCCAATAAGCTTATCTAAATGAAAGTGTTTCATACTTGTAAAACCTCTTTCACTCTCCGAAATTATAACTTGACGAAGTATTTTCATTTGAATACAGTCATAACATTATATATTGAACACAACACTAAAATTTAACAAGACAGAAAACATGATTTTATTGCCATTTTCAACCCAAAACATGCGTCATTACGGTTGGGCGTACTTTCGCCTTTTCGACCTCCACTGTAGACAGACACAGTGTAAAAATATCCACAGGAAAACTACTCAGATGAGATATATCATCGCGTTTATCAATAAGTAAGATAATTATAGAAATACCGCAGTGGCGTCAGTTAGACATTGAAATGATCAAAGAAAATCTGTTATGTTTTAAATAGTTATTTCGTTAAGAGTTGAATCACATCTAGTAACAAGCAAAGCAATAAAAAAATGTATTTTCATATAGATTTGAAAATGAAAGCCGATCTAATAAAGGTAATTTGGGAGCCGTTGGGTGCAGGCCGCACAATAGCGGTCGTTGTGAAAATCTATGGGGGAAATTTATGCTCGTCCATTGGCTGATTATGATGATGATGGTAAAATACATTTACTATTTCATACGTGAAAAATCGTTAGACAGACCGCTGCCTACTAGATCTGGTGGCTATTTTAAAACATCGGAATGCTGTCGGATTGCAAATCTCAGTTTTTGTCGGATATGATTTCGAATCCGAAAACTCTATTTTATAAACTATCAACCTTTGAATCTGTGTCGGAATAGTATCCAAGCTTTATGGCCAATCCGAAATAGTTTTACAATAGCGTTTTGCATTCGAAATCGAATCCGACAAAAACTTAGTTTTCCGATCCGACAGAATACCGACGTTTTAAAATATCCCCGCTGGATAACACTAATTAAACACAAATTATTAAGAAAACAAAAATGAATTATGAATAAAATGAAATAAAAACATTGCACACGATATACAAAAGGAAGCAAAGTTTAAAGTTAGTCTCTAGTTGCAAGAAGTAAGCAACATTAGAACTATAAAATGTATGGATAGTTTTTTAGTTATTTTATTTCTTTATGTAACTTCTGTTTTCCTGTGTATGTCTCGCTTTGTACCTAATGTGCCGGTACAATTTCTTTTTTCTTTCATTATAAAATAAATAAATGAAAATATTTCATTTCGGATTAAAAAAATCCATACATTGTTATTAGTTATTACACAAAGACTAAATTAGTAGCTACACAATAGGAAAAAAAATAATTAAATACAATAGAAACAAAAGGACAAAAAGGTCTTCGCGCTGAGAGTGACCAACCTAGGTCGATTTGATTGTCAACACGAAGCACTTCCATATCGGAGAGGTAACTCTATCCGATATGGTTATCAGGATTATTTTATGTTATCCTTCTGTACATTGGCTACTCTGTGGCTGGGCACCCTGGATGTTAGCCAACTGTTAATTCATAATGCTTCTTTACGAGGGGCCGCTGCACTAACGATGCTGGAAATTACTGCCGCTACCAATCCCTATACATAGACGAGAACTGAGCTTGCTTTCCAATTGCAACTGAAATCTGGATAGATCATCTAATGAGTCTTTTAACGACATTGTTTCTTTGGCTAGCGGCTCGGTTGGTTAAGACAATGAGATATTTCGGATGAGAAGACGTTGTGCTTTCCAGTAGGTTGAAGGCCTATTACACTACACGATATTTAGCACCCGATATTTAGGGAGGACGTGAACCCTTGCAAGGGCGTCGAATATTACACTGAAAATCGGGTCTTAATTCAGTCTGCACGTGAACGCGGAGAAAGTTGGACGTATCATGGCACCTATATCTTTACATAGTTTAGTATATTTGACAACCTCCGTAGTACAGTGGGCGAATAGCCGACTGAGACGCAGGAGGTAGCGGGTTCGATTCCCAACGCGGAAGAAATGTTTGTATGATCTGATAGATATTTGTTCCGGGTCTGGATGTTTTTCTATATATTATAAGTATTTATTTACAAAAAAAGTATATACCTAGGTATTCTATCAGTCATCTGGTTCCCATAGTACAAGCTCTGCTTAGTTTGGGGCTAGAGTGTGTTGTGTGCAATGTCCAGCCATATTTATTATTTATTATTATTATTATAGTACTAGTGGCTCGCCCCGAACTGAGATCTCCGAGTCTCATATTAAAACCAAAAAACATTATTTGTAATTTTTGACTATGAAAACAGTGCCACGAAATAATAACCAACTAACTTGACCTAAGTATAGTTTCATTCAAATTACAGGTAACGGGAGTTCATGTTTTGTGGTTAATCTGTTTTGGGGTAAAAATTGCAGTTATTCTGCATTTCAGACTTATGCGTGTATTTGTTTCACTAAAGCTACACGCATACCAAATTTCAGCACTGTGGGGCCTCTGGTGTACCCTGTGAATTTTGTCTAAGTTCTGTTTATATTATGACTAATACCTCAAAAACTATAAAGACTTTACTAAAAATAAAAACGGAGTCTAAATGTATTAATGAATACCTTTCATTTGATGTCCCATTTGACCTAATAGTCTCATTTTAATTTTTTTTTACTCTTGTTGAACCCCAATATCTCAACAACCCGCCAACATTTTTAGCTCATTTAGTCACACCAAAATTGTGCCATCGCTACCTACTTATGTATCAAATTTCACGATGATCGGATCAACGCTTCGAAAGTTATCCTCGGACAAACAAACATACTGTTACGAGCTGATGGTTCGGGATAAAATAATGGGAATCGATCTAACCAAAATAACACTTTTATTCAACACTAAACGATGAATACACGAACTTGGTCACACGTAATCACAACACACTAATTCACACAACTGTTGCACCACTTAAAGTCACCGAAATGTTCGCACGTATAGCTAAATCCAGACTGACTCGCGAGCAACTACTGTTCACGCGAGACCCTTCTCCACGTCAGTCCTCCACGGCCTCGCTGAGACTCACTGTCCGGCCATCTCTCCGGCCTATTTATATCGCGCATATTTAGATTGTTCGAGAACGATCTCGATCGTTCCAGGAAAGGGTCGGTGTTTCGACAGAATGGCCCGAAACCGCAGACAATAACAACAATAACACAGCAAGACAAAAGCGTTCGAGAAATTTCGATTATTACTCATTGTTTAACAGCCTCGGCGTAACAATACATACATACAACGCCGATTTGCCCAAGTTGATTTAGAGATCTCGCTTCGCTCGATTAATAAAATGAATTCCCTTGCACTGTCTGTTCGCTTAGATCTTTTAAACTACTCAACGGAATTTAATGCAGTTTTCAGCAATAGATAGAGTGATTCAAGAGGAAAGTTTCTATGTATAATACATACATAACTTTTTTTTTGTTACCTTTACACAACCTAACGGCTGAACGGATCGTAATGAAATTGCAAGGAGATATATTATATCCTGGGAAAGGACATATGCTACTTTTTAGCCAACTGCGCAAAATGTTTTATTGAAAAACCACCCGTGCGAAGACGCGGGCGGGTCAGCTAGTATTTTATAAACCACATAAAGCAGCGATTGCTGCAGCTTTAGCAGTCGCATTTATAAATATTAAAGAAGGAAATATGTTATCTATGTGGTCTTTTTTCAAGAGGTACGGCATTTCTTTATACATCTCTACTTTTTTTCTACCTAACAAAGAGCACAAGTCGAATCAAAATAACGGTCGTTCGAGTCGAAATGACGGCCACTACGCAACCGCTCTCTACGCTAGCCGCGCGACGGACGACTGAGCTCCCTAACTGCCCTAAATGCTATTATACGAGGCATGCCTTTTAAGTTTTGTCGTTTGAAGAAAAAAACACATCTAGAACCTTATAGTACTTTTTATTGTTTTTCAAAGTATTCACAACGTAGCTTAAAACACTTTTCCATTCGCTCAAACCAGTTATTATAACATTTATTCCACTCTAAAGTGGGGTGTTCAAAATGGCTGTCTTGAAAGCGTCGACTGCTTCTTCACCGGACTGGAACCTTTGACCACGAAGACTTTTCTTAATTTTAGGAAATGTAAAGAAATCGTTAGGGCTTAGGTCAGGACTGTATGGAGGATGGTCAAGAATTTCTACTTTTTCCTGCTTCAAATACTCAATCGTTTGACGAGCGCTGTGTGAGCTTGCGTTGTCGTGGTGCAGGATGATGCGTCGCTTTGAGTTAGATTTTCGAAGTTCGGCGATGACTTGTGGTAAACAAACTGTAGTATACCACTCTGCGTTAACCGTTCTACGATCTTCAAGTGCAATAGTCGCAACATGGCCGGTTTTTCCAACGAACGTGGCCACCATCTTCTTTGAAGTGCTTCGAGAACGAACAACTTTAGTCGGCTTTGGCTCGTCTTGAAAGACCCAGATTGTAGATTGTTGTTTGGTATCAGGATCGTAGGCATAGATCCAAGATTCGTCACCACTTATGATGTCGTAGACGTGATTTGACTCCCCTCGGTTGAACCTTTGCAGAGTTTTCTTACACCATCTGACGCGGGCCGCCTTGTGATCGTCGGAAAGCAGATGCGGTATCCAACGGCAAACTAGCTTTCTCACACCAAGCGCTTCATGCAAGATCTTCTGAATGGTTGTCCCTGAGATGCCTAATAGAGCCTCTATCTCTCGATATGTCACATGACGATCTTCGAGAATTAGTTGTCTCACAGCAATGATGTTATCTTCAGTGAAGGCGGATTTTGGGCGTCCTTCGCGAAATCTGTCACTAACACTAGTATGTCCACGCTGGAATTCTAAATACCAGCGTTCGACAGTCCGCAGACATGGGGCTACATCACTGAACACAGATGTTAGCTCTTCTAAACACTGAAGCCGTGTCAGGCCTCTTCTAAAGTTGTAGAAAATTATTGCACGAACATTTTCCTTAGAAAGATTCATTTTCGTACGTGACCTGACAGATTCAAATCGAAACTGTGACTAAACAATAGCATTAATCCTAATACTTTCAACTGTTTTGAGATTCAAAATGTAAACACATTCGAATATAGAACAGTTCCAAATTCAAAATTGCCGGAAAATATGGAAACGACAGAACTTAAAAGGCATGCCTCGTATTGCCCGGTCATACGGAGCAAGGTGTCCGGGACCGCCAGGTTACCCTTATTAAGGAGGCGTCCATTAATTACGTGAGACGTTTTTTGGACCCCCCCCCCCCCCTGGTGAGATGTCGCGAGACTTGTTTTGACCCCCTCCGCCCTCCCTTTTTCTCGCGTGAGATTTTATTTTTGAGATTATATTTTACTTATTTACTTCATTATTTCAAGATTGGTTCTCTCGTAATCTAGATTTAATTTGAAAAATTCATAAAAATATATTACGTGATATAAGTCGAGACTCCCCCTCTCCCCCACGTGAGATTGGGCGAGATTCGGCTAGACCTCTCCCTCCCTGAATACGTCACGTAATTAACGAACGGCCCCTAAGGACCCTAACTGTCTTTCTCTTATTACACCATCCCGATTTAGGGTTAGGGTCCCTAAATATCGTGAAGTGTAATAGGCCTTTTAAGACGGATTAAGTGGAGTGGGGAGTATAATTGGTGGCCAAGCCTACTCCATCTATAGAACTGTCTCAGGCACCACAACGGCTGCGTTCTTCACCCAGATGTGCTCAAACGTCCAATCTGTCTCAACACTTTATTTATTTAAATTCCTTTTTTGTTCCAGCACAATCGGAGCTCAGCCCGCAGGTCAAGTCGGCAAACCCTGGAAGCAAGAGAAGAAACACGCAAATAAGAACAAAAGAGAGAAACTTAGAAGAGTTTACTCGCATTTAGACGAACACTGAAGAGAGAGGGAAATATAGAAATAGTACTGTATGAGTGAGACAGACTGCAATGTATCGTACAAGTAAGCAATTTATTCTTGTTTGGTAGATGTTTATAAAATAAATGATGTTTATCTATTATAGAATATACTGGAGTTTGAATTATTTATTACTAGTATTTCCCTGTGGTTTCACCCGCGTTATTCTCATAAAAAATGTAAACCTAGGTTTCAAGCTGTCTTTGTTCCACATTTGACATTTATATAACAAACAACTATGTTTCCAAGTAAAAAAAACTGTAGAAATACGGACTATTACAAAAAACAGGAATGCCATGGAAAAACAGTAAATCTACTGTTAATACAGCAGTTAAAATAAACAAGCTTCCGCCCGCGGTTTCACGTGCGTGGTATGTCAATAAAAAGTAGCATATGTCTCCATCCCGGGTCTTAATCTGTCAGTATACTACAGGGTGACAAATGGGAAGTTGCCTAAAGTATATGCATCTCTTTCCTCCTTTATTCTACAGTATAAGGCTGGGCCCACGTAGGTATATTCTAGAACGTTGTCAGTTTCTATTGAGACGCCATAAAGAGCAGTACGTGTACTTTAAAATGAGTGACCTTACGAACGAAGAAAAGGTGTATCTCATTGAGTGCTTTTATTCTAGAGGTAAAAACTATACTGAAGCATATAGAGGTTTTCGTACCAAGTTTGGTAGTAAAAGAGTAGCTAGTAAAAATACTCTTAGAAGGTAAGAATAAAAAAATATATATTTGACTTTATAGTATGACCGTATTCTTTAATGAAGTCTTAATTTTTTTTTTTACTTCTTTCTTAGAGTAATTGATAACTTCATCAATTATTATACTCTTGACGATCGTCGTCATGATCTTCCTGGTCCTTCATACACAGTTACCACAGAAGATAAGGTTGCCGAGGTAGAAGAACATTTCAAGAATAACCCAACGGATTCAATAAGAAAAGCTGCAGTAGCTTTAAAACTGAATCGAGAGACACTAAGATTAATAATGAAAAAGTTCATCAAGTTACATCCTTACAAAATAACAACTCATCAATTGCTCACCGTAGATTGTAAAGAAAAAAGAATTGAGTTTAGTAAAGTTATGACAAATAAATTGGAAAACAACGAGATCAATATTAATCACATAATTTTCTCAGACGAGGCTCACTTTTATTTGAACGGATAAGTCAATAAACAAAATTACCGTTTTTGGGGTACTGAAAATCCACATTTAACTAAAGATAAACCCAAGACCAAAAATGATTTGAGAGAAGCTATTAGAAAAGGAATTTCTAATATTTCTTCATCTACAATTGAACAAAGTTTTTATAGCTTTCAAAAACGACTTGATTATTATGCAAGTTCAGATGGGGGATCATTTCGAAAATATTTACCATTAATAGTCATTCCCTAGCCAGATTTTGTCATTTTTTTTAAAACTTAATTGTGCCTATTGAAAATGTTCAATTAAACTGAAACCTATTTCAAATAAAAATGACTACTCCAGTGATTCAATGTATGTTTTTATTATTTTTTTTCCTGAACCTATCTCAAAATTATAAATGATTACTTTAGGCAACTTCCCATTTGTCACCCTGTAAATTTCATCCAAAAACGGTCCAGCCGTTTAGTCATGAAAACGTATCAAACAGGCAGAGAGAGAGCAAAATATGTGGCATAAATGACCGTATTTTTTGATTGCATTGTCTTAGGAGCTTGTTTATTAACATTTCCAAGGGGCTGTAAACTTAAGTATTTGATATTAATTTCAACTTGATACCTCCATGCGTTCCTGAGAAAAAGGAACTAGACAGACAGAATGACCATGAAGTGATCCTAAGGGTCCCTTTTTTCCTTCACACTGTATAGGATGGTCTCTGTATATATTCAATTGTTCATCCTGTATGTCTATTTCTAATCATCATCATCATTCTCAGCCCGTGTCGACCCACTGCTGGGCATAGCCTCACCTTGTTTCTGCCACTCTTCCCGATCCTGTGCCAGTCTGAACCACGTACGACCCACAGTCTTATGGATGTCGTTGACCCATCTCGCTGGTGGACGTCCCCTATTTCGATGGCTAGTTCTCGGCCTCCACTCTGTTAGTGGCTTAGTCCACCTGTCGTCACTACGTCTGACCAAATGTCCTGCCCAACTCCACTTGAGCCCCAATATTCGCTTGCTGACGTCTTGTACTTTAGTCTGCTTGTGAATTTCGGTATTGGGAACTCAATCTAAGAGTGTGATGCCGAGCGTGGCTCCATGGCTCTCTGTGCTACACTTATTTTGTGCACAGCCTCCTTCGTGAGTCACGAGTACAACCGACCCCTTTGCATGGCCTTTATCGATTACGAAAAGGCCTTTGACAGTGTCGAGCATTGGGCCGTGTTGAACTCTCTCCATCGCTGCAACATTGACGCCCGGTATGTGGATCTGCTTCGGGAGATATATAGCTCAGCTACTATGCAAGTGAGGCTACACAACTCAACAAACCCAATATCGATTTAAAGGGGGGTGCGACAGGGAGACACGATTTCACCCTATTCCTAATAGTATACATATAAATAATGCAAAACATTTCACACGGCGCCATCTAGTCGCAAAACTTGTACTATGGGAACCAGATAACCGATATAATACTTATATACTTTTTTGTAAATTATACTTATAATATATAGAGAAACAACCAGTCTCAAAACAAATGTTTGTAGATCGTGCAAACATTTGTTCCGCGGTGGGAATTGAACCCGCAACCTCCTGCATCTCAGACGGCTATTCGCCTACTGCGCCACGGAGGTCGGAGATGTATGTATACAATAGTGTCCATTATCACAGCATCTTTAAAAATCCATACTTTCCGATTTATAACATCAGTTGACCACTAAAACAAATAGTTCACATCGTAATGAGTTATAATAAACACACTGTTACCGAAACATTCCAACTATTCCATGGCGTAACTCTGCCCCAATTCCCTTGGTTTATCGCTCCTGCTAAATTAAGACGAGTGCTTTTACGTACGGAAACGCGAAAACGCTTCATTTTAAAACATCGGCTTAAATGTTAAACGTCTCGTAAACGTCCTGTTAAAGTTGATGAAAATGAGGTCCTGTAAATCTTAGTTGAGACTGTTAAATTAATCAATATTAATGGATGTCTTTGCGGGTTTACTTATCGTTAAATTACGATTGTGGTTCATTTTAACATCAGAAGAGACGTAAGACGAGGACGTGGCGAAGACGTCATAATCATCATAACAGCCATGGGACGTCCACTGCTGAACTTAGGCCTCCCACCTAGATTTCTAGAGACTCCTATCTTGTGCGGCCTGCACCCAACGTCCCCCAGCAAGCTTTAGCAGGTTGTTTTTCTATCTGCTTGGGGGGGGGGGGGGGGGGGGGGGGTCGTCCTACGCTGCGCTTTCCAGTGTATGGTCTACACTCGGGACTAACTTTCTTAGTGCGTATTTATTTATTGATTGTTTGTACCTACCTAAATTGTTGGATAGGTCTGGAGGAGGGGGGGGGATACATTTATGACCAGATATAAAATAGGTACATTTACTAGAAAAACTGACCTCTGATAAAATAAATGATGATTCACAAAAACCTGTTTTTTATTTCAGCTGTCCGCCTATTGTACCGTTATTTATTGTATACTAGCTTCCGCCCACGGCTTTGCACGCGTGGTTTGTCAATAAAAAAGTAGCCTATGTGTTAATCCAGGTTAAATCTACGTACATACCAAATTTCATCGAAATTCGTTCAGCCGTTACGACGTGATTGAGTAACAAACAAACATCCAAACTTTTGCATTTATAATACGAATACGGGCGAATAGCCGGCTGAGATGCAGGAGGTAGCGGGTTCGATCCCCGCCGCGGAACAAATGTTTGCATGATCTACAGATATTTGTTCCGAGTCTGGTTGTTTCTCTGTATATTATAAGTATGTATTTACAAAAAAAAATGTATATAAGTATTCTATCAGTTATCTGGTTCCCATAGTACAAGCTCTGCTTAGTTTGGGGCTAGATATCGTTGTGTGAAATGTCCAGCAATATTTATTTATTTATTTATTTATTATTTATAATATCAGTGTGATTTCCTTTGTTATTGTGTTTTTATTGGGTATGCAATAAAGAAACGAGTATATCTATCTATTTATCCCGATTTAATAACTAAAAGCCTGATTATTTTCACCTTCCGTTCCGAAATTTGACACACTGGACCTGGCAACACTTAATGGTAAAGCATTTATATTTTGTAGTAATGGTCTAGTTACGAGTACAAGGCCTCTACGCACCGGTGGGGACGTAGCGGTGGGGATTTCGAGAATAAACCTTCGAGCTATGTGTCGGAGATGTGAGATCCCCCTTTAATGTACTTTCATACAAAATGTATAGAGTCTCGGCTTCTCTGTATATTTTGGCCTCGCGACGCTTCTATAGTTTTTGACATATGAGTCGTACCTACCCCATCAACGTACCTAATCAAAGTTGGCAATCTGTCATTTTGAGTAAAGATTTTTTAATGAATTTGGCAACACGGGAAATTTAGAAATACACTAATAATAATTGGATCAGGATCAAATCATGGCATTTATTGGCATCAAATGTGGGTATCTGTGTTTAATGTCAAAATCAAAGGCGACTCTGTCTTGCTCGACCAATCATAAGCGTTTATTCCATCATGACCTGCAACAGATTTCGGTTGGACGTTTCAATGGAGTCGTTTTTTCGATATATCAACATTCTGAGAAATGACAGATTGCCACCTTTGATAATATACGACTGATATTATTCTTTGAAAATAAATCAAAATACCTTTTTTTATGCTACTTGAAGATGGAACTAGCTTATGCTCCACCTGATGTTAAGTGGTAACCATCGCCTATAACAGAGAACTGCCTTGTACACGCACCTTAGAAACGTGCCCTACGTTGTACTGCCCTGTGTCCATTAACATGAGGCATACAACATACATTTATTTACAGAAAGAATATACAACTATTTACAAGACTATTAAATATAAAAGAAAAAGTTTAATATACAGACCGTTGTAAACGATCTACTTGTAGACAGCTCAACTGCTCCAGATCAACTAAAAAAGTATTTTTTCAGTATAAAATAATCGACGCTTGATTACGTATTCCCACTTGCTCTAGAATGAGAGCTTGGAAATGCTCTGCTTAAGCATGCGCTACACGGTTTGAAACCACAGTTTCTACCAAGGTGATCTTGGTAGAACGCTTCTGTCTACACGATTTAAAACAAACCCCAAACTTCAGTGTGTTTGAAACGCTCGTGCTGAATAGACGTGTGTAGAACGCTTGTAATGCACTGTTACAAAGATGCCATGACTCCTTATTTATCAAAATTAAAAGTTTGTATTGCACTTTTGTGTGCATTTGAAGAAAAAAACAGAAAAGGAAAAGAATATAGATGAAGCGGTGGATGAAGTATTTGTACTCCTTACACGTTGAGTCCCAGAGACAGGGCAGATCTCTAAATAACTCGATGAATTCAGTGATAACCTCACGTTCTTTCTCCATAATTCCGTGCGTGCGCGCAATACGTCTGCGCTCGGTCCGTGTAGCGGCGCGATTGTGGCACGCGTGCTTTTAAACAAACGGCTAGTCGGTTTGAAACAAGTTTTAACCACTGCTTCTGCCAGTGGTTTGCTGGGGACGTCTGTCTATCAAGGGCGTTTAAAAGGTCATGCACGGTTTAAAACATCTGTTTTAAACCATCGTTTCAAACCGTGTAACGCATGCTTTATGCATCGACGCTTATTATCCAAACTCCTTGAAGTCCAAAATACTAAAACAAAACAAACACACACAATTTACGGCCTTAGTATTACAAACTTATAGATAGGACAACAATAGGATTAATTTTATCGTAACACGTCAAACCGTACAATATATTACGAGTGAACCATTAAAGACTGTCTTAGCGAAGATATAACTCAGAAGCCGCGGTACTGTGCTAATAAAACATGAAAAATAATATACGCCTCGGAGAAAACCATTTAGAAAGCAGTATAAAGATGATTTATGATGAGCAGGGCAGCCTGGATTACAAATTCATAATCATCGTCCATATTATTCACAGCCTGACTTTATCTACTGTTAGGAATGATGCCTCTTCTTGCCACTCTATACGGTCATTGGTGTTCGGTCACGGTCTATACGGTTTTTAGGGTTCCGTACCACAAAAGGTAAAAAGGAACCCTTATAAGATCACTCTCTTGTCGGTCTGCCCGTGTGTCATCACCGATTTTCTCAGGAACGGGTGGACCTAGCAAGTTGAAATTTATACTAGATACTGAGGTCTATAGTCCCTATTAGGTGTATACAAATCAAGGTACTGAGTCAACACGATAAAAAGATATGGGCAAATTTAGATTTTCGCGAAAACTTGTACGAGGCATGCCTTTTAAGTTCTGTCGTTTCCATATTTTCCGGCAATTTTGAATTTGGAACTGTTCTATATTCGAATGTGTTTACATTTTGAATCTCAAAACAGTTGAAAGTATGAGGATTAATGCTATTGTTTAGTCACAGTTTCGATTTGAATCTGTCAGGTCACGTACGAAAATGAATCTTTCTAAGGAAAATGTTCGTGCAATAATTTTCTACAACTTTAGAAGAGGCCTGACACGGCTTCAGTGTTTAGAAGAGCTAATATCTGTGTTCAGTGATGTAGCCCCATGTCTGCGGACTGTCGAACGCTGGTATTTAGAATTCCAGCGTGGACATACTAGTGTTAGTGACAGATTTCGCGAAGGACGCCCAAAATCCGCCTTCACTGAAGATAACATCATTGCTGTGAGACAACTAATTCTCGAAGATCGTCATGTGACGTATCGAGAGATAGAGGCTCTATTAGGCATCTCAGGGACAACCATTCAGAAGATCTTGCATGAAGCGCTTGGTGTGAGAAAGCTAGTTTGCCGTTGGATACCGCATCTGCTTTCCGACGATCACAAGGCGGCCCGCGTCAGATGGTGTAAGAAAACTCTGCAAAGGTTCAACCGAGGGGAGTCAAATCACGTCTACGACATCATAAGTGGTGACGAATCTTGGATCTATGCCTACGATCCTGATTCCAAACAACAATCTACAATCTGGGTGTTTCAAGACGAGCCAAAGCCGACTAAAGTTGTTCGTTCTCGAAGCACTTCAAAGAAGATGGTGGCCACGTTCGTTGGAAAAACCGGCCATGTTGCGACTATTGCACTTGAAGATCGTAGAACGGTTAACGCAGAGTGGTATACTACAGTTTGTTTACCACAAGTCATCGCCGAACTTCGAAAATCTAACTCAAAGCGACGCATCATCCTGCACCACGACAACGCAAGCTCACACAGCGCTCGTCAAACGATTGAGTATTTGAAGCAGGAAAAAGTAGAAATTCTTGACCATCCTCCATACAGTCCTGACCTAAGCCCTAACGATTTCTTTACATTTCCTAAAATTAAGAAAAGTCTTCGTGGTCAAAGGTTCCAGTCCGGTGAAGAAGCAGTCGACGCTTTCAAGACAGCCATTTTGAACACCCCACTTTAGAGTGGAATAAATGTTATAATAACTGGTTTGAGCGAATGGAAAAGTGTTTTAAGCTACGTTGTGAATACTTTGAAAAACAATAAAAAGTACTATAAGGTTCTAGATGTGTTTTTTTCTTCAAACGACAAAACTTAAAAGGCATGCCTCGTAAGTACCAAAATTTACCTTAATTTTAAATTATTTTTATTTATCGGAATTTTTCCTTTACTTGTGCTGTAAGACCTTGCTTTTAAATGAAATTGACAGTTCTAGGTCAACCGGAAGTACCCTATAGGTTTCGGGTCGAAAACCTATATGGTAGTTCTCGTTGACCTAGAATCACGAAATTTGGCAAAAAGCAAGGTAAACCAGTAAAGCAGCAAGGCAGCACAAATAAAGAAAAAATTCCAAAAAATAAAAATTATGCCAATTTTATTATGGCGGTATAATGGTACGGAACCCTCGGTGCACGAGTTCGACTCGCACTTGACCGGTTTTTATTATTGATTATTAAGCGCTTGACCGAAGATGGAGCACGCTTACCTTGAAAGAACTGTTCACTCTGGACTTGAAGACTCCGAGATTAATGGTTCGGAAAAATTAAATCATTTATTTGAGACGACGTTGAAAAAACAACAAAGAAGATGGTAATTAATGATCTTGACTTCTGGCTTTAAGAAGTAGGTAGTTGTAAAAACATACTAATATTATAAATTCGATCGTAACTCTGTTTGTCTGTCTGTTGATTTTTCACGACTAAAACAGTGGACCGTTTTCGATGAAATTTAGTATACAGATAAAATAATATTATGAACGGGATTGAGAAACAGGCTACTTTTTACCCAACTGCGCAGAAGGAGGGTAATGTTTTTATTGCCAAACTACGCGTTCGTAGCCGCTGGTGGAAGGTTTTTTTCATCTATAAAGGTGCAGTTCCTTTTCTGCGTAGGATGTGTACGTAGAGGCTACGCGTTAGTTGCGAGGAAATAATAGGTCTTTACCTATGAAATTGCCGTTCTTCAGTACTGGTCATTTCAAATATGTAGAAAAAAAGTTTGAAATGGCTTTGTATTCTAAATTCAAATTAATTTTGTTTTAAAAACATGACATTCTTTTTACAAACTCAGTCTTTTGTTTATTGATAAGCGTTAAATTTTCATTACATTTGAACATTTTTCGTCATAATGGATACTTTAAAAATTCGTGTAATTATGGAATATGAGTTCCGTCGTGGCACCAACACGAAACAAACGGCACGTAACATCAAAAACGTTTACGGAGAGAACTGTACAAGCGAACGCACAACCCGTTATTGGTTTCCCGGTTCCGTTCTGGAAATTTTGACTTGAAAAATGAAGCTCGTGGTCGTCCGGAGACTTTGGTCAACAATGATGAATTAAAGGCGATTGTGGAAGCTGACGAAACTCAATCTACAGCTGAGCTAGCAGCAGCTTTTGATGTTAGCATCAAAACAATTTTGATCCATTTGCGACAAATAGGCAAGGTAAAAAAACTTGATAGATGGGTGCCCCACGAACTTAACGATCGCCAGCGCAACGTACGCGTCGAGATCTGCCTCGCGCTGCGTAATAGGCAAAGAAATGAAGGAATTTTGAACTGAATTGTTACGTGCAAATGAAAAATGGATTCTGTTCGACAATCGAAAGCGTTCAGCAAGTTGGTTAGATCCTGGTTCAGAACCAAAGCAATGCCCTAAACCAAAAATGTTCCCTAAAAAGGTGATGGTCACTGTTTGGTGGTCTAGTGCGGGTGTGATTCACCACAGCTTTTTACAAAACGGCATGAGCATTACTGCAGATGTGTACTGTGAAGAACTGAAGACAATGATGGAGAAGCTTGCACATCAGCAACCAGCTTTGGTCAATCGGTCGTCCCCACTGCTCCTTCACGACAACGCGCGACCCCATACTGCACAACAGACAGTCTCCAAGCTGCAAGAGCTGGGGTTGGAAGCTCTCCCTCATCCGCCATACTCACCAGACCTTGCACCTACCGACTATTACTTTTTCCAAAATTTAAACAACTTTTTAGTGGGTAAAAAATTCAATTCCCGAGAGGCATTTGAAATGCCTTTGAAGAGTTTGTTGCCTCCCGTCCAGCTGATTTTTACAAGAAGGGCATCAATGAACTGCCAATGCGTTGGCAAAGATGCGTCGATTGCATGGGTGATTACTTTGAATAACAGAAATAAAAAAGTTAAAAAAAAATAGTACTTTCACTTATTCCATACAAAACGGCAATTTCATATGTAGGTAAAGACCTAATAGAAAGACATCAAAACCTTGGCTTGTAAGTGGTTTAAACTGTCGTCATAGCATCGTCCACCCACATAATTAACATAATAACCTTTACATACCAACGTATTGTGTCCCACTCAATACTAGGCACACGTCTCACCCATCTTTCCACGGCCCATGCCACTGCCAGAGCCGGCCACAGCGGCTCACATGCATCCAGATCCTCTCGCCATTTTTGTCTGGCCTGCCGCGGCATCTATGCCCGTTTATAGGCAGGGGTGGGCAGTATTTGAATTACTTGTGTAAGGCGGTTCTCTCAGGGCGTGAATAAATGAGTTCGGCACACGATCAATTGGTAAAACTGTATATTGAGACACGATAAACAAGTAGCAACAGTGATTGTACACAAATATGATGGTAAACACGAAATAAAATAATTAAAGTCAAAGGAGCCGACGCGTCCTTCGCGGTGGCGTGGGCGAATCTCTCTTCTCGCTCGCACGTGTTGCGTTCTCGCTCGGCAGAGGCAAAAAAGATGCGTTCCCTATTCCCCGGTCGCTACGTCATCGGCGTGCGTTCATAAAAACAAAATAAGGCTCCTGCTACAACCTCCCCCTCTAACCTAGACTATGCGCCCTCGCGTCTGGGTTAGTTCAGGTAACGTTTGGGTCGACCGCGCCTACGTTTCTCGTGAACGGGTAGCGGTGGTATGTCGCCTACAAACGGGGTCAATTGGGAGACGTGGTATCTGCCTAAAATAAGCCCAGTACTTACCGTTTCCAAGATATACGTGGATGGACTCACAACTTCCTTGACGCGATATGGACCGTCTCGTCGAGGCAGGAACTTGGGCGTCTGACCTCGGGTTGCGTCGTTGCTTCCTTGCGTTTTCAAGAGGACGAGGTCTCCTGGAAAGTAATCAGGCGCTGGGCGTCGACTTTCATCTGCGAAACGCTTCTGCGTTGCCTGTATTATCTCATGCACTTCCCTGGCTTCAAATAGCGCGTTCGACATCCGTCGAAGGTAAGGGGTAAGGCTCGTCACGGCGTTGTCGCTCTCTATGACGGCGCGCATGTCTGTCGTTACGTCGACTGGCGCTCGTATCTCACGACCAAAAGTAAGAAACGCAGGAGAGTGCCCCGTGCTGCTCGTGGTTGCGGAATTCATCGCGAATCGTACCGCAGCTAGATGGGCGTCCCAACTCTTGTGGTCCTTCCCCACAAGAATGGCGAGTTGCGGCTTCAGATCTCTGTTCTTCCTTTCCACAGGGTTCGCTTGTGGGTGGTACACCGGCGAGAGTGACTGAGAAATACCAAATGTATGGCATACCTGCTGCATGACCTCACTAATGAATTGGACTCCGTTGTCACTCAGAACTCGACGCGGGATTCCGTATCTCAGGAACACCTCTGAAATAAGGATCTTGGCGCATTCGGCACTTGTGGCCTTCTGTAGGGCGAATACCTCCACCCAGCGGGAACATGTGTCTTCCACTATCAGAATCCACTTGTTGCCGTCAGCGGTCTCGGGTAAAGGTCCGAAGAGATCGATGGCAACGACTTCAAAGCGGCGGTTCACTGCGGGTGTCTGCAACAGGCCAGCCGGTTTCCGGTTATCTGCCTTGTATCTCTGGCAATCAATACAGGTCTTGAGGTACTTTGTTATAGTCTGTCGCATCCCAGGCCAGTAGTATTTTCCTTTCAGTCGGTCCAGCGTTCGCTCGACTCCAAAATGTCCGGCCGTGGGTGCGTTGTGGTATTCTGCAAGGAGCTTCTCACGTTCATGCTCTGGTATTACTAGGCATGCGGTCTCTTCTTCACATTCGTCCGGTCCGTACCGGTATAAGATGCCGTCGGAAATTATGAAACCTCGGTCTGACCAACCTCTCCCCCTAAACGGATCGTCAGTGTCCTCTAGGTCTTCAATAATTTTCCGTACTTCGGGATCCTTTAATTGATTCTCCCGAACATCTTTCGGGCTCCTCGAAAGAAGATCTATCTCGGCATAGCAGGCTTCCCATGGTGAATCGCGTTCCTCTATGACATCATCATCCAGGAGCTTCCGTAATTCTTTCTCCAGGATGGCCCTTTTACCAGGGGACATCCGGTACGGGGGTGCTGCGACGGGTTCCTGGCTAGCATTAATCTTCAACCGATGTGTTGCATACTCGGTCGGAGGCCCTTCCTTCGCAAAGCGGTCGGCTCTCCTCACAAGTAGGGCGTTTAGCTGGCCCCGCTGGTCTGACGTCAGCTTGGTGCCCTCGTCGTCCCTCAGCATCAGGTTGGCTGCCTCCATCTTCATCAGCTCCGTTCCGCTAGCTGTAGATAAGTCAAAGCTGGTAATAAACGGGTACCATTTCTGGGGGTCATCGTTAAAACACCAGCTACTTTGTGGTAGGTCTAGCATTATGCAGGCTTTCATAATAAAATCTCTACCCAAAAGAGTCCGGGTCTGTGCATCCGGAAGTACCATGAACGAGATAGGTATAGCTCGGCCTCCTAAGTTGACACTAACCTCGCACTCAAGTGCTTTATATAAATGTTGTGTACCATTAGCGAAGGCTATGGTACGGGATGTTTCCTTAAATTCAACTCCGTCATCAACTAACAAGCTGTATAATAAAGGCCCTGCGATTGAATGGGTTGCCCCTGTATCTAGAATGGCTACACCTACATGACCTGCTACTTTTATTTCCACTAGGGGGCGTGGGTCGTCATTATCATTCACATAAGCACTGCAAAAGTTAGATTTACTATCGCTGGGAGTGTTTTTACATGTTTCACATTTAGACCGGATCACTCCCAATTGACCGCATCCGTAGCAATGCAACTGGGCACTATTATTAGACTTAGCTGGGCTGATATAAGACCTACCTGCACTATCGTTAGATTTGTCTTCTTTATTACGACACTCATCACTTGTGTGGCCATATCTTCTACAAAACCCACACTTCGGTCGCACACGCTTATGTACCTCATTGAAGCTACGCTTCGTGTTAAGTGCGGACCGGTTATCTGAAGAACCTACTACGCGTAATTCAGGTAACGACTTAGAACTAGGTTTTTCTAGGGTCGAGCAGGAGCCTGCGGCAATCGCCGGGTTGACAATACCCCGCGCGGTAGCGAACGGGTTAACGGGGCATGCACTGCTACTGTTACTAGCAATACGATTTGAGCTTACCTCCGCCAAGGATTCCTCCACTAACCTGACCTTGGTTACGAGTTGTTCTAAGTCGTCCACGCCATCGCGAGATATGCGCTTTCTTATTCTACGGTCTAACAACCCGTACACGATGTCGAGTTTCATCACTTCTGAAACAGAGTACGGTAATTTAGCCAACAAAGCTCGCACTTTACAAACAAACACATCGGCACGTTCACTTGTTTGTTCCGTCGCGAATATATCGCGGAAGATTTTGTAGGCGGGTCGCGGCACTCCGTACATCCCGCGAAGTCGCTGCAGGGCGTCGGTCCATGCCGTCACGGACGCCTTTACACCCTGCCACCAGACGGCTGCCTCGCCTACAAGCAGCATAGGCAAACCGCGTAGGGCGTTCTCGTCGCTGACGTTGGTGCAATCGCGGAATACCTCGATCGCGTCTATAAACGCCTCGAGCTCATCCGCGTCCTTCGACTCGCCGTTGAAACGCGCCGTACACTTCACAAAGTTACCGCTTTGCGGCGGCGGCGACGGGTGAAACTGCCCCTCGGGTCTCGGCGACGAAGCGTTTGATAACAATTCTTTGTTACTCGCTAACATATTCTCGATTAGGACTTGGTTCGCTTCGATCTGGTTCCTCGAAATATTAGCGACCAATGCCTGCAACATGCTTTCAGACATAGTCACGTTTGTCACCTTTTCCGTGCAATTCGGTTCACTATCGGTATAAGACTCCTGCGCGTCATCTCTGCCAATGCGTTTCTTCGGCGGCATAACCTCGCTCGGTCGCTTGGGTGATGAAGGCGGTAAATCTTCGCACGTTGGTAATATCCTTGGCCGGTAGAACGTGTAAGGCGCACAGCTCGGTGATGATCCGTTTCTCACGCGACCGGCAGCGCTCTATCTTCCGTTCGTCACTTTTCCAGGCCGGTATAACCGTTGGCGGGAACGTTGAATTCGTCCGTTTTACGTGTAGGAAAGCGTCGCGTCGGGAACGGCGGCGGGCGGAAGTGGACTCGCCCGCGTGTGTGCCGGATCCTATTGCTTTATGCACTTTTCTCAAAGTGCCCGTGAATGCCACTATCGGAGGATGTCCTATGATAACTGCACTCGCGATAAGTACACTGCACTGTTAGTTTCTTTCGTTATTTCGTGGGTTTCACTGATTTGATCGTGCCCGCGAGTTGGGCGTCACTGTAAGGCGGTTCTCTCAGGGCGTGAATAAATGAGTTCGGCACACGATCAATTGGTAAAACTGTATATTGAGACACGATAAACAAGTAGCAACAGTGATTGTACACAAATATGATGGTAAACACGAAATAAAATAATTAAAGTCAAAGGAGCCGACGCGTCCTTCGCGGTGGCGTGGGCGAATCTCTCTTCTCGCTCGCACGTGTTGCGTTCTCGCTCGGCAGAGGCAAAAAAGATGCGTTCCCTATTCCCCGGTCGCTACGTCATCGGCGTGCGTTCATAAAAACAAAATAAGGCTCCTGCTACACTTGTAATTAAAATACGTAAATGAAACACAAATACATATTTTATATTTGTAATTCAATTACTTCTTAAAAATGTAATTTGTAATTGGTATTTCAAATACCTGACGCTGAGGTATTTTTTAGTTAGTATTTCAAATACTTATGGCTTCAAATACATTTAGCAATCTGATTAATGGTGCGTTCTACAGAAAATAGCGCTCGATAGTTTTCGTAACTATTCGTAAGCAAAATGGGGACCGCTAAATATGTAAATCTTTAAAGTTCAAATACTGTATTTTGTATTTTGTATTTTATATTTCAAATACACGACTTATAAATATTTTGTGTTTCGCATTTTAAATACATGCGAGATAATATTTTGTAATTTGTATTTTAATTAACGCAGAGCATGTATTCAGCTCTGTTTGAAGGTATCCATTGGGTAACAATATCTGCCCAATGTTCTGAGTGCATGTGAGTCACATGCCCAGCCACAAGTTTTTTAGCCAATTGCGAAGAAAGGTAATATTTTTATCTGAACCCTTCGTTCTGGGCAAGCCATAAATCGGCCCAAAATCTCTGGGTTATGAAAAATACATTTAAACGGTATAAATTACGATACTCAGGATAATAAATTATGTAAAGCTGTAAGCCTATAAAATAGGTGGTCGAATGCCTAATCCCGTTTCCGTGATGGTAATAAAAAGATTTTTGGATTTAGATATTTTCATAAAATATGCGTTATTATGAAACTGAAATGAACAGACTTAGACTAATGTGTGTACAGGGTACTTCAGAATATGTATAATAACCGGAAGAATCATCTCTTCTACCCAATAGAACTGATTCTATCCAATGAAACAGATTTGTCACAAAAACTTTTTCATAATCCAAGAATAGTTTTTACGCAAAAATGCTTGAACTTTGTACTTGTCTTTAAATGAGGAGAGCGTTAAACTTTATAAATTTTACATATATAAAATATACCTCAGCAACGCTAGCACGCGTCATAAAATATTAAGACGTATTTTTCCTACATTATTAGTGGTAAGTAAGCGTAATTGTTTTATTGTAACAAAAGCTGTATTAAAAAAAACAATGAATTTATAGAACATGAAACCGTTAAAAAGTCAAGAAACAAAACAAAGATTGTAAGCTTAATTTTTCGTAACACCATTAATGCGTCAAATTAAAATAATAAATAGGCAATTAATTCAAATAACAGATTTTATAAAACTTTTTAAACTGTCAATTAGTAAAAATAGCTTCAACTAAAGAGAAACCGAGCGTGACTAAACAAATAACATTATGATTCGCTAGCTATTGGCTGAAATATTGTATATTGGTATCATTGCCACAAAAGAAGACAAATTATACAATGTGACTCATATATACATCGAACGACGACCAAACGTGCTGAACATAAAGATTAAAAGCCAACCTATGCTTTCTGAAGTCAACTTATGCTCTCACAAAACACCTTAAGCACGTCGAGTACTATGGCTGGAAAAGCCCTCCTGAAAACTACATAAAGCCTGCTGAAGAGCTGCCTGTCGGAAAATACCTTCCTTGGCCCACGTGGAAATCACTCAACCGTCTCAGGACACAAGTGGGTCGCAGCAGGCAAAATATAAGTAAATGGGGCTACATTGGTGAGTCTGCGACTAGTTGCCCCTGCGGTACAAACGGTTGTTCCGCCACAGATAACGCAGTTGCAGTGGCCAAGTATTGACAAAACAACATTTGATATTTAAAATAATATGAACCATATCGAAACGAAGATAAAGATTAATTTACTATTAGCTTTATGTTTTGTAAACGGGCTCATGTATCATGAAAGATTCAAGGAAACTTCATAGTGATTTTTAAATACCTATTCAACGATACCGAACATGATAGAGTGCGTGAATAAAAAATATCAACCCCCACCTTCCATGTAGGGGAGAACCCTAATAAAATTAGTTTTTAATTTTATTTCATACAAAGTTTAGAAACCTCTCTTGGATTCTGCGAAGGAATATTGTACAGACAACAAGCTGCTCATATATAAAGCCATATTGAAACCAATCTGGATGTACGGAATCCAACTATGGGGATGCGCCAGCAACGCAAACATCTCTATTATACAGAGATCTCAGAACATGATGCTTAAGACAATAGCAGATGTACCGTGGTTCATAACTAATACTGAAGTTTATGAGCACTTAGAAATGAGCACAGTTAAAAAGTAAATCAGGATAACTGCTGCAAAATACATAGAGCGCTTAGCACACCATCCCAACCAACTGGCACTCAATCTTGTACAACCTAGCTATCAAAAGAGATTAAAGTGATTAGACATTCAAACACTTGATCAGAGATACTAGCAGTAAACAGGACGAGTTGTGCGCCAAGATTGGAGCACAAGTCACATGACAACAAATCCCAGAACACATGTGCTTATAGTCAAAAAACTGATCGCAGATCATCCCAAAAAAAATCACCCATAACTTACTAGACGCCAATAAATCGTATTGACTTGCTAAATTAGCTTTATAAGCGTTAATAGTCAACGTTTATTCTGGTCATAAACTGGTCTGAAAGATGACAAACAGACTGGCAGTCGGACATGGCAAAACTATAAGGGTTCGGATACGGAACCATAAAATGGTCAATATTCTCAAAAAACAGTGTTTTCTAAATGTTTGGTTGTATTCGCATTGATTCTTCTCTTCGTTCTTCGATGCTTGGAGAATGTTCTCATAAAGGAGACCTTTTCACTTTGCTGTTGATTATATAAATCATCAGCAGCAAAGCGGAAAAAGACAAATTTATGCAGAACCTTTGGTTATTTCTTCTTTTACTGGGTCTTCTGCCTTCTGTCTTCGTTCTTGCTTTTTAATGCCTGTAACGTACACTCGGAATATCTAATCGAAATTTCGAAGACAGCAAATCCGTATAATAAGGAAAAAAATCAAACGGAATATTACGTAGCTACGTGTATGATTTTGTATGGACTTCTAAATTCCCATTCGATATTCCTAAACGGAATTCCGACTGTTTGTGACCGGATAAATGGATGATAGGAAAATACTTTTCACACCAGGTGGTGTGGAAAGTATTTTCCTATAGCTCGACAATGTTAAATTATATGTCATGTAAACCTCACCGAAAGTAGGTGATTAAATCCCTACGGCTGAGCGGGGAATTTCATTATGCCCTCGCTTGCATAACGTGATTTGAATTTGGAACCTCATCTGTATTAAAATATGAACCAAAGAGACCCACACAAAAAGAACTTATTCGTAAATTGAACTAACCTCTGCACAGAATGCACAAACCTTGATTTGGTTTTTATCGTCTCGCAGAAAGTGTGAAAAGTAGAGTATTATCCTCGTGGATAAAGCTGTCTGCGTCTTGGGCGTGCTTATATCCCTCTCTGCACCCAGGATTCTAGTAACTCACGAGCGGAGCGAGGGAGTTTAGCTCTAGAACCCTTCGTTACGTTCGGGATTCAATATAGCGCTCGTGACGCAATACACTGCTTTATCCCCTCGTGTAATAATCTACTTTTATTTTATCAATCACAAAGCATGATAATTATAGAACCACACATACAGGTGGCTTAATAAACTTGTATTTTTGAATAAAGTGGATTTCAACTTCATTATTTAATTGAAATGAATACCGGTAGTTTAGGATTACAGATAGAGCCTCAAAATTAGTCGACTGTATGTAAATTCATCCTGTATATGTATAGATCATAGAAAAATAATTTATTGACACACACAGCACATAGATGTTTAGTCTATCCAAAAATGTTTGATGACGATTTTTTACATTACGTTAATACCTATATTATGTCATCATAACCGATGGTTACATCTGAAAATTTGTATAGATATACATTGGTGAACTCTAACCAAGTAGTTATTTTTTGAACCCAATCCAACATTTTCGGCCGTTCCGACCTCTATTCATTTAATATTTACACTTGCTGTAATTTTGTTTACATTTTCCGTGCAATGATATACAGCACACTAGAAATAGACTGCCAAGAGCTGTTTTCTAGTAAAAATATACAGAAACTTCCCGGCCGTACTACATAACTGTGGAATTTACAATTTAACAGTTTGACTCGTTTGATATCCAAAGAAGCTGTTATGTTGAGATGATTTTAAATTCATAAGTGAAATTTTTTACATTGATATATTTGTGGAGTCCTGACTCAGCTCGTAAACTTCGCGGCAGACCAAGGGTGAGATGGATGGATGAGCTCACTAAGTTTTGAGTAAATTGGACTATTTTGGCGCTGCAAAGAAGTGATTGAAAAAATTGAGGGTAGGCCTTTGCCCAGCAGTGGCACATAGAGGGCTCTTATCTAGCTTTTTCTCCTACCCCACACTAGGATTCTTACAAGAGTTTCAGAATCTACGAGTACCTTACAATATGTATATGCCCATAACACTAGGGCACACTATATAACTCATAATTCGATTCATAATTTTGCTGTATAGCGGGTTGCCACTTTTAGAAAAACATGAAAAAAATTAACAGTTGATTTGACGACTTATTAGCTCCATTGAGTTGAGAGTTAAAGAGCTGAGACTGACTGAATTTAAGGAAAAGTGTGTAATTGACCTGAATTGAATGACTCTTGTTAAATCTATGCTGTACCAACACTAGCAGTTGGGTTGTGGAAATATTATTACATTCCAATAGCGTCAAAATTATGAATTGAATTATTAATTGATGTATTAGTTGTATAAAGCGAAAACCAATAAAGCTATTACAAAGACATTTCTACCTACAATAATTAGCCTAAACTCCTGTATAAGACTAATGTTTACAGCAAAATTCACGACCTATTATCTGAAATAATGATATTATACGTCTTCGTAAATATATTGAAAGTTGTGAAACGTTTCAACATTAATAAAAGTCTTTGTTTTAAAACTATTCTAAAGAGATTGATGGATTTTCGAACGGATTTTTGGCACGAGGTTAGTATAAATTGTGATTTGGTTGGCAATTCATGAATAAAAAATGTGTTAAAATTCTGGCATTTGGTTTATCGTCGTCCTGTCAAGAAGGGGGTTTTAGGTAAAGGTTTTTGGCCGAGAACTTAGAAGAGAAGAAAAAGGTAGTCTGGATACCGCTGAATAAAGCGAAAACTTAATGCCACCAGCAGGTCAGGATAGGAATGTTTGGTACAGTCTTGTGTTGAGGCAAAGAGCTCCACGGCAAGCCAGAAAGTGAAGCTTACTAGTCAGGAATGTTGCGAATATCCGCATCCGCAAATGCGGAGCCTCTCATCGATCTGGGCATTGCAGCAGCATCCGCAATAATCGATGCGGATTTTCATGCGGATGCAGATGCAGCACAGGTCGCGACAAGTAAGAACTTGGGTGGGGCTTGCGAGTGGCGCGTGCCGTGGGCACGTGCTAATTGATCAATAGGAGCAAAGATTTCGGTGACAAGTTCCGAAGCGTTTGTTATTGTTTATCATTTGTATCTTGTAAATCAATCATAACGTGTTTACTTGCACTTATCGTATGAACATAGCAGTTTTTAGTGTTATTGTGGGTATACATATACAGTGAGTATTGTATGATAGGCGAGTTTTCTGCAGTTAATAGTTCATATTTTTGTTTTATTTCTGCACCAAAACTAAGTTTCTTAAAAAAAACTTAAGATTGCATCCGCATCCGTGGATGTGAGCCTTTAATAATTCGCATCCGCATTCGCGGATGTCAAAAAATCAAGCAACATCCCAGTTATCAATAGTTACGAAAAGGCTAAGTCGGAACAAAGAATTCAATTTAGTTCAGAGGCGCTAAAGCTTAATCTTATGTAAATAGATTAAGGACCTACCCTCTTAAATCTACCGGCGCCAGTCTGATTTATTCAGTCTCTTTCACAACAAGTGATACTAAATACTTTTACACCAAACACAATTTATTATTCCCACGAAATATATGAACTTTCGTCTTTTCCAGTTATCTCACTGGCTTCTTTCCAACATGTTAAAAATACGTAGGTACAGATATAATACAGGTGTGGTGATTTTGGCTATTTTATTCCTTAGCTTAAATTATTTTTGCTGTCTTGATCGGTTTGAAATAGCACAAGGCTGATCTTTATATAATCAACGAATTCGATGGACGGTTTCTGAATGTTTAGATTTATTTGCAGACTCAAGGATTGCTATGACGTGTAAATTTAATAGACGGGTATGAGGAGTTCAGATATATTTATAATCCAGGTGAGGAGAGATATCTTGTGTGTCGTAAATTGTGGACGACCTCCGTGGCACAGTGAGGGAATAGCTGGCTGAGAGACAAGAGGTTGCGCGCTTGATTCTCGCCGCAGAACAAATGTTTGCGTGATCTACCGATATTAGTTCTGGATCTGGGTGTTTCTCTTTATATTATAAGTATGTAAGTTATTAATGTGTATCTATTAAAAAAAAAGATTCTCTTATTTAGGTATCTGGTTCCCATAGTACAAGCTTTGCTTAGTTTGGGGTTAGATAGCGCCAATTGCAATGTCCAGCATTATTTATTTATTATTAATTATCTGTCTCCCATAGCACCTACCTCTACCTACAAGCTTTGGTTAGTTTGAGGTTTAATCGCGCTGTGTGATTTGTTCAGAATTATTAATAACATATATATACATATATATATCAGTAAGTTTATCTGTTTCGTACTTATCGTTAATGTATAGTTAAACGGCGATTTCCTTCATGAATTATTTTCTTAGCATCTAGTTGGCTATTTAAATACCTACTTCTGACGCAAACGCATCTTTCAACGCGCACTGAAACGGCTTTTGTTTATACTAAACATTCCTCATTGCTACAGAATGTAGAATAAAAAATACTTTCCATGTCTTTAAGAAATCAACGCTTGCTTCGTACTTACGTCAATACCGGCCTCCACAACGATACAGAATGAGTACATTGGGTATGAATCAAGGCCGGATGATATAGCCTCAATAATGCGAACATCTATTGAATTAAATATTAACCATTTCAATTCAATTTAACCATTTTCCATTTTCGTAGACGAAACTTTAGGGCGGAATTAATTAATAATTAACTTAATAAAGTCAAAGATTTACTATATACCTATTTTTGTTTGGCTGTGTTTTCGGGTTTCGCTATACTTTTTATTACCTACCTCCTAGCACCCAAACTGGGTCGATTTAGATAAATGGAGTATCAAAAAATCCTCATTTAGTCCTTGATAGTAATAAAGTAATCAAAAAAGAATTGGTGATACAGGTAGGTATCAAAACTAAAAACTTGAAGAAATGATTTCATAATTATGTTAAAATATCGATCCCTACCCCTTCTGTACAGTTTGTTAGTTTTCTTTACTTGTTTAAGAATAAATTCATAGTTTATAACATAGTTACTAGGTTGTTTTTATTTTACTTTAGCACCATTGCTGACCCTAGAAAATATAGCATTTCAAATTTTTGTTTCCTATCACCTCTACTAAACTATTTTCAATGAATCACCCCGTACATTCTACAGTCAGTCATTGCACTGATGTTTTGAATAGAATTGAGAATTCATGTCTCGTCAAACCTACACAGTGATTATTTTTGGGCACATTATACCGAAATAAACTAGAGTTGTTTTACGATATAGGTACCTGCTCCTCCTATCCTACGCCCGTTTCCTAATTTCAACCAATATCTAGTACTACTATTATTTTTAGTAGGTACTTACGACAGACGAAAACCCCTAAAATTTGTATCTTACTTATTCGTTTGTTTGTTAAAACTTTATATGATATGTTACCATTATATGATGTGTACCACAGATATGTTTGAATGTAAACAACTTTCTTGCTCGCATTCTTGTTACAATACCTACTAACCTTCTAAAATACCGTAATAAGCTTCAAGACTTCTGGATTTTCCCCTAATTCTGTTTCCCCCTGACATAACTGTCCTGACCTTTCTCATATGTTTTGTATTGATCTTGGCTAGAAGATTCGCAAATAAACTATCACAGAGCAACAAAGTTTCCAAATCAATTCAAAGTGTCACAAATCGCCGAGTAAATTGGCAAACTAAATAGTGTGAAATTCATAGGTATTTTCTTGGAATATAAAGCAAATATTAGAGTATGAGAGTGCCAAATCTTAAACTGTTGCAAATTGTAATAGTTTTATGGTTAGTTATTATTAATGCGATTAAGTCTAAATTAAACTTCTCCACTCACCTACATTCTGGCACCCCGGCAGCGGAAACACTGACGTAAAAATTCGTGATATAGGTACAGATCGAAATAGATATGATATTTCAAAGTATCCGTGGATTCCGAGGATTTGATATATCAAAACTTCATATATGTGTAACGTTTTCGTGTCTAAAGTTCATTTGTTCAATGATATCAATCAGACAATCTATCATTTTAGTTTAAAGTATATGATATGAATATGACATGAGATTTAAGTATAATGGATTATGTAAATACTTATTGGACTGATATACCTACTTAATCTTTATTTTCCAAAACTTTCATGTAATCTATACATCTGGCAAGCCAAAGAATAGAATGTTCCCAAGAAATTACAGGTACATTGACAACCTGAAATATGTATATTGAAAATCAAAATATTCATGCTCTAAAATGAGTTTTTCGTGGAAACGGTGATGTCGACAGATTTGTTGCAATACTGAAATCGTGTCACGTTTTTCGATTTGATTACCAGAACGATATAAAATGGGCGATATAATGTTATTTTTGCAATATTTATGACGCGGTTCCCATCTTATAGTTTTATGTGTCCGCTATTGAGGTAAAAGTTCTAAAACATGGCACCAGTAAAACGTTAATATTATCTATATCTTAATTTCATCGAGGCGTTTTATTTGTAAGCTTTCAATCCGAAGTCGAGCATTTAAAATTAATCTGGACTAACTAGAGAATTGTTTCTTTTGCTATCAAATTATTGACAATGTGCATAAGCAACAGCAGAAGCCCAAATGTTGACCCTTGTGCGGCTTTGATTGCAAACATTTCTAAATATTTTAAGTGCTCAGGTAGATACTGCAAAATCTACATGCACCTATTACAATGTGAAAGTAAATAAAAATCAAATGTCAACCAAAAATACATCCGTTGCTAACAAGCCTGTTGAAAGTAAAATGATATTGTGGCTATACAACGCAGACAGGCGACAGACAAAGAGATCCGCCGGAACACTGCCAATTCTCTTGCACTTGAACATATGACTTCTATTGCAATATGAATTTACGACTGATATTTATGAGATTTGTAATGATTTTAAAATGTTTCTGTGCACTTAAAATACCTATTTCAATGATGTTTTGAGAACTACGCCAGCTGGCCAGCTTGTCAGTCTCTTCCTTGCAAATTGACAAAGTACCGATTACGTACCGCAATTTTCTTTATTTTAAACTGGGCAAGGAACAGTCAAGTTCTGCTTTGCCTTTCTTATTTCGCTATTGAGTTATGTCATCTTCATAATAAAAAATAAACGCCTGATGAATCGTTATTGCCAAGTTCTAAAACACTTCCTGGATTGGCGTTCCATACGATTTGAAATATTCCCACATCCTTTCATTCCTTTTACACGAAATCAATCGTAAATTTAGAAATTAATGCGACATCGAACATCTCGGTGGCCATATTAACCTACATTATTTTCTAGCGTTTGAACTAGGCTAGGGGTGCATCGAAGCTTTGATATCGTAAAATCTAAAGTTACAATACAGTATCTTAATATTTGCTTTTCAAAGATTTTTTGTAGTAACTGGATTATTCTAAAATTAGAATCTAAGGCATGATAAAATCACCAAGAATTTCAAATCTAGTTCAAACAAGTACATATTCAGTGCTCAGAGTCACCATACCACCTGGTTATTGAATTAAACTTGATTTTTTCAATGATCCTGATCATTGAGAAAATCAAGTAACATGGCATAGATCTTTTGAAGATGTACGTTCAGCCCTGGTTACCGTATGATATTATGAATGAACGCATGTGCAGCCTAAAATACATCTAATGAGTTAAGTGCAATTTATTAACGTCCTCTAATGCCGTTCGATGCTCATTCAGAACTAGCAAAGGATTAGTGTTGTCAATGTGCTCTTTAATTGAGTTTTTTTCTTGTCTGAGGGTTTGATAACTTTGGCTGTTTTGTTTGGTTTGAAGACTGAATCTAAAGAAGTCTCAATGTGAATGTAATTTTTCCTATATTCACTCATTTACAGTTTATTTATGCAGTACCACGCACTGGAAATCGCTGGGTAAGACGGCCTCCCACTAAATAGATAGATGACCTGATAAGGATCGCTAAGAGCCGTTGGTTGCAATCCGCACAAGATCAATCTATTTAGAAATCTATGGGGGAGGCCTATGTTGAGCAGCGGACGCCTTATGGCTGATATGATGATGATGGTATCAGCCATGGATATGGTTTTTCTGCCTGTTGTTGCCAAATGTTAACCAGAATCAAAGGCATTAGGAAGTATATCAAATAATTCCTAATTTGTACGAAATGTTCACTATTTAATAAAATTTTGATGCCTATCCTATCCTATCTTTGGCTTGTAGTTTCTTATATCAAACAATTTCATCACATTCCCAATAAATAGTTTAATAAATAAATGAACCGGGAACTGCCAGTAGGTACCAGCTCGAGTTAAATCCGGAGCGGGTAACGCCCTTACAAATAAAGTTCCCGGAATATGGACGCTTCCCTGTTATTGTTGAAAAGATAGAATGCTCTCGGTGTGAAGTTTTGATTGGTATTAAAGTTATAGTAGATAATACTGGGGGAATGCAATATTTAAACGATAAAGTAAAGTAGAAAAAAATACTAGGAAAGCTGACTCCACCACCAGGATTCATGAGCCAGGGAAAGACAGTCCTTTATCAATGCTATTCTAGAGGATAGTCTTTCCTGCGGATAAGAGTTGATGAAAATCTTGTCTCAAGTACTGCAGCGGTTGGGTCCTTCCCCAGCTGGAGTTGCAACTTGCCACAATGCGCTGTAAAATCCTTTTGGTTTGTGCTTGTACAAGTTCCTATAATATTTGATTGTCCCATTTCTCGCGGTCTATTAATTTTAGACGAGGTTAACAAAAAGCTCAAAGACAGTTTGAGTTTTTCTCTAATCTCATTATCGCGTCAACACTAATTCTCCAACTAGAACAAATTTATTGAAGCGAAAACTTATTTCTCTGGTTAGTTGCTCTTTTATCTCAGTTCTTCAAAGAATGTATGAATGTCATCGATGGTGGCTTGTCAATGGTCTAGCTCGTAAAAAAACAATGTTGATTCCTTAGTAGACAGTGTAGACACTTGTATGTTTCAGAGATTTTTTTCCGGAATATTTTTACTATTATTTTACTCGGAGGCGACATTTATAGACCATCAAATGTTTGATCACGCTGTCTACCTACAGACTCATGGCAAACGCAAATACAGTTGATAACATACTATGCGCCTCACATTATTTTGACAAGTTTTGTTATAAGCAGCTGGTTTGTGATTAATAACCACGACGTGACTATTATAAAATCGTGGGTTTCGATTACGGTGGTGTAAGGTCATCAATGTTTTTTTCCACTCTGAATATAAAGCACAACTAATGCTGAGATGGACGCCTTTTTGTGACGTCGGTCGTTTAACTATTGTCGTAATTGTGAGACACACATTTGTTGGGTGTTGCTGTTTTTGTGCAAGAGAACATCTTGTGTGTACCTTACTTGTGTGCTGTGTGTGTTTTGTACCGTCACAAATAAATGTTTTTTCTTTCTTTCTTTCTTTCAAATGTACGCATTATCATATGACATGCCTCGCAGTTATTTATGTTTGTATGTTGTATGCACTAGTGAACGTTAGGACGTGCATGAATGAAGGCAGTAGGGAGCAATGATTTCTCTTACCACATTATTTCCTTCCCCATGTGATTACAAGACTATATTCCAGTGACTCTACGAGAGATAACCACGAGACAAGTATTAACATAACATCAGGTGGGCTTGTTCCGTTACCTAATCTTACACATCACATCTTAACGTTACTCCCCCGTGCTATGTTCATGACTTCTCTGGGATCACAAAAATTTAGACAAGTGACTTGGCACGAGTCTATGGACACCTTTATTGAGAGAGGATTGTGGCATTGCCAATTAATGTTCTGGAGTATTGCCGTGTCAATAAAATATTTCGGCAGGTCTGAGAGCTTTATTTAATTTCACGCGGCTATTTGCGTCGTATGAATCATTCTATGTATCATTTTTTACCTGAGCTGAATAAGTCTTGACGTCCGCAGAATATTTAGATGTTAAAGGATTCGAAGAGAGTCAGTTATTTAAATAAAGTCAGAAACTTTTAAAACTGTTTTAAACCTGCAGCAAAAGCTTTTTTATATAGGTACGTGTCGTATATAAAAGGTCATACGATCTGATATTTTTTTCGCCCCCTTTGCCCACCTATTTTGAAAACCACTTATAGAACACATGTAGAATTTCATGAAGATCTGATCAACCATTTGAAAGTTGTCGTTGGACAGTCGTCCGCCAAAGGTATATTATACCAGAAAATTATCTCTGTTGGGGCGAACTACCTACTGTTATTTTACTGGTAATAGACAGTCGTCTATTACGACTCGAGTAGTCCTAAGGCCAGCGGGGTTTTAAGGGTTTATTAGTAATACTTTTTAGTATAGTTCACATTACCGAATTGACGTACAATTGTTCAAGATGTCATTCGAGTTAAGTGCGGGAGACAGCTAATTACTCCAACTCCTGTTTTTTGGATGCTATTTGGGGAAGAGACAAATTGGGATGTCTACCCACGTTATTAGTTATTTCTATTTTAATTTTTGAGTTGTTAATTTTTCTCAGATATCGGTGGGGATGAGATGGTTTGATTTTGATTTACTGTTAAGAGATGATATGCTTTTTTAGTTGATGTTTTTCATTAAAATGACTCTTTTCTGGTCTCTCAGTTCTCCGATGTATTTGTAATCATTGCCTGCGTGGAAGCGAGATGTTTGATGCATGGCTACCCTTAAAACGGCGTAGTGATTGATTGTGAAGGATAAAGGTTTTGAAAGGATTCGTTGCACTTTGCAATTAGACAGTTTCCTTCCATGCAGATTGAGTACTCTATCGTCAAGATGGTCGGGGATGGGAGTTGTTAGAAACACATGCCTTCGAAGTTTTGCTTCTAGGACATGCCAGTTTTATCAGGGTGAAATACAAAATTCAACAAACGTTCTCACGATGTTTTCCTTCAGCGTTTTGAGTACGTGTAAATGCGATTGAAAGATGTTAAAGCCTCATTTATTTCCGTGCTTCGGAGGGTTTATTAAGATGCTGGCCATGTAGTCGGGGTGACCTTCGGGCGACTTATAAAGTCATTCAGACCTCTCCGGACTCCAGGGTTCCATTAGTTAATACAAACCGTAATAATTCATGAATGTTTACAGCTTCTCCGCTCTATTTTACCAAAATACACTTTTGAGAGCGTTGCTGAAAATTGGCCTGCTGAAACTCACTCCGCAGGCGGATTGTTTAGGTATGGATTAGGATAAATATGTAGAGAAACATTTAAGCAGAAGGTATTGAAAGTATGTTGTAATCTAAGCTGGTGACCAACTTACGTCTTAGTTTACCTTAAGGTTGCAAGGGGGGGGGGGGGGGTTTCACGGCCATGTTTTTATAATTGCTAACAGATGGCGTTGCTCTGTCATAAGCTGATTATAAAAGGAAATTGAAATGTCAATGTCAATTGCCATGTCAACGTTATTTCCTGAGGAACTTGAAATTAAATAAAAAACGTTTGTGTTTGTTTATCTGACGAAGTGAGATGGTTTTTGACAAATCTTGATATTGTGTCATTAAGATTTTGGCATATAAACTATATTTTTGGCAGCTTATCTCCAGACAGCGCTATCTATTACGCTAATTCGAACAATTTTTTTTATAGGCAGAGGTATCCGCTCATTGTGTCATTGGTTTGTTCTGTCACGTCATCAAATTAAAACAGAATGCCATAACCATACAAAAATTATAAAATCGAAAGTAACTGTGTCTCTCGTCTGTTTGTTACGTTTTCACGACTAAATGACTGGACCGATTTCGATAAAGTTTGGTACATTGTTTATGATCGGGATTAGGACATAGGCTACTTTTTACCCGATTTCGCAGAAGGGTAATGATTTTATTGATAAACCACGTGTGAAGCCGCAGGTGGCAGCTAGCTAAATATAATAGAACCTACCTTTAGTATGCACGTACTAACTAGATACTATACTCAGCTACATTCTCAATTTTTTTTGTGTGCAATTTAGAATAAATAGAGAATATCATTGTATTCAGTATAATAAAACTATTCATGACTTTAGGTACATTTCGTTATATTTGTTTAAGATATTTACACTTACCTTACCTACCTTTAAAATCATCTCTCTGTTTCTAGCCTCAAAGGTGTGCCGGAAGAAAACTCTTGTTGGGGTAAAGCTTGCCTTTGTACATGTCTTGGAAATCTTGGAATTTTCCGTAAGTGTTCAGATAACACTATACAAATAAAAAACACTATTTGTACATGTTCTCTATTTCTGTACTTTTAAATGTATTTTCTTGTGTACAATAAAGAATAAAAAAAGAGCATTCAGTAAAGTAAAACTGTAAGCTACAACGAGTCAGTAACCAATACAAAACTTCAGAAATATTACGCAATGTTAACGCATCACGCACTGCCCACGGGCTTAAATCTTTACACTAGTATGCAATAAGAAGTGTCAGGTTGACAAGCTAACACACACGAAATATCTTAAAATACAAGAACTCCCATGAGAAGATGCTGTGACTGAGATAAATAGGCGTTACTTTGCTTATGTTTTGTACTTCTTCTATCGTGTCGTGGTTTATGCATAACTAACTAGCTGACCCGCTGAACTTCGTACCGACTTGATATGCATATAACGCGGGCTGCCAATGTACGTCATCCTGGTAAAATTGACAATCGGCCACCATTAGCTGCATCTATGTATGAGAAAATGAATTTTCGTTATAATTTTTTTAGCTTAAATTTTCAAATGTTTTAATAGTTATTCTGTTATTCGGGGCGAAGACAAATCCAACAAATCAAAGATCATCAAAATCGGTCCAGCCGTTCTTGAGTTATAAATGGTGTAACTAACCCGACTTTGTTTTATATATATATAGATTATTTATAGGTTCGAAACTAAATTGACATTGATTAGAACCTGGCCACGTCTATTCCAGTGCTATTCTCTTATGCTTTGTACTGTCCGTCTGTCTTTATCATGACCACAAATGTAGCACACGATCAGAGTAAAATGAATAGTTTAACTACAGTTAGTGCCGGTTTCACGACCTCCAAGTCATTTTTTTTTAAGGCACACAGCGCTATCTAGCCCCGAACTAAGCAGAGCTTGTACTATGGACAGATAACTGATAGAATACTTATATACCTTTTTTTGTAAATATTTATCATATATAGAAAAATATCCAGACCCGGAACAAATATCTGCAAACATTTGTTCCGCGGCGGGAATCGAACCCGCTACCTCCTGCGTCTCAGCCGGCTATTCGCCCACTGCGCCACGGAGGTAGTCCAAATATTAAGTATTTTAATTGACGGATGAAAATCATCCTCCCTTTATCTGTTAATATGTCATAAATTTACTATCCGTTACTCAGAGGTGTTGAAACAGGAGCTTAATTATAGTAAATTTTTACTAGATTTTTTTTAGAATATTAACCTAAACCTTGATTAATAATAAAATAAATAATAACAATTATCATTTCGATAGTTGTATCGGTGAAGGAGCTGATAGCGAAGAGCCTCGACCAATAACTTAAGCTCTCGCTAGGAGGATGGATTAAGGGTCAGATACAGAAGGCGGTACTCCTGGATTCGCTACGAATAGCCAGGAAGTTCCTCTCTCTCCAGCCCTAGCCGCCAAACTCTAGGGCCTGCTTTACGATCAGTGATTTACCGTTTTTATAAATTGTAATGTTTGTTTTCGATATTTTATAGTGAAAATTGTATATAGGGTGTTATACGCACAAAAATGAAAGGGGTTATTTTGATGAGCATAATAAATAAATTTGTGAAATGTTTTCCATAGAAATGTGAAATTTATTTAGTTGTCCCTTTCTAACCCAAAACCCGCAGCCATTTCCGAAAGAGATATCAAAAATACATGCCTGCCTAGATCTACGGTAATAGGTAGGTGTTAGTAGCAAATCTACGCTTTTGTGGATTACGGCCCTTAATTTTGGATATCGATTGCAAGAGTAGGCATTAAGGTTTATATCGAATTAACACCTAAACTTAGTCGATTTTCTTTAAAATTTGATAATATAACTAGTAGTTTTTTTTTCGTTAAGTCTTTTTTTATGTTTTGAGAAACCGTCACTTCAATATCGTCAGTATATTACTAAACACCCTGTATGATATAAATGAGTTTTATGTGATAAATCCGAAAAATAAATAATTATAACAGATTGATTTATAACTATCTTATTTAACGGTACGTGATGGTTGAAGCGACCTTACCTAAAAATAATTTGACATCCGAGATTATAATGGTCTAGAAAAACTGACTTCGATTGCAACTTCAACTTCCCAAACAACCAAATCTGATTATGGATCACTTAATCTAAATTCACATAGTTTGAGCACGCAAAGTTACGTTTATTTATCTTAGCCTAATTCCGTCTATTTTCGAAACTTTTATATATTAACAAAAAACGGTTATTACGGTGATTTAGCCTATTTCTAAGCTTTGAAGCGATGAGAAGATACTTTGTTTACATTTTTTAAGAGTTCGGTTTGTTTCTTTCAACAGCAACGGATTAAATTCTTGCAAATGGTTTAAATGGTAAGTGCTCTGAATTAGGACTTAAAATAGAATTATTTACAACATAAATCGTCATGCGTCATTACGAAGCAAAATCGTTTGAATAGCGAGTTTTTTATGTGAAACATCTATTGGCGCGCTAGATTAAGCTAAGATAAGAGTAAGATTTATTATTAATATTTTATTTATATTTTTAGGGTAGTATTATTTTATTTATTATAAGGTATTTTAAAATTTATAATTAAACGTATTTATATAAACTATCTACTTACCGTACTGGTTATTTGGGGTCAGTGATCTGTACCGCAATTTTCGTAATTTTATTTTCGGTCACATTACGATCATTAGCGGCAGCATCATCTTTCTCACAAAAAACTTGTTATTTCATGCATCGAGATTAGTTTAGAACTAGATTCTAGAAGGGTGCCTCTTAAAAGGTCTAGTGGCCTGTTTTAGATAAAATAATGTGCTTTTCTCATACTTAGTTTACTGTAGAGGCCCTCTACGGTGTAGAGGGTCTACGTCGTAGAGGGTCTACGTCGTAGAGGATCTACGCCGCAGACATTGAACGATGACTAGATTTTTATGGTGTAACTGTCACATACATAGGTCATAGCATAAGTCATAAGTACTTTATTGGTAACATTATTCACATGTAATATTTTAAAGGAATAAATCAAATAATTCAATTATTAAAAATAACGAATGTCAAATGTGTCAACGAATGTCAAACTACAATGGGGCAGTACTGTTTAGTATCTGCCCGCCATAAACTCATCGATACCATAGAAAGTCTGCTCAATTAGCCAATGTTTTAATCTGGACTTAAAGGCAGGCAAACTAGCAGCAGATTTAACGTTTTCCGTTTTTCGGTTTTACGAGTATGTACTGTCGGACCCATGACGTGACTTAGCTTGTAGGACTTTGTCAGGGACCGGGACACGGATGCCAGCTTGCCAGCGTTTCGGGTGTTATAGGAGTGGATGTCACTGTGCTTCAAAAATTCGCCCAGATTCGACCTCACAAACACAGAGACTTGCATTATCACAATGCACAAGCGTGAGAATGCTTAATTCTTTGAATTGGGGCCTGGCGGAGATGTTACTTTCTAGTTCCACCTTTCATAATAGGATTCACTATGTTGCGGTTATCAGGAACTATGAGACGAGGTGAGGCGAGTGAACCCTTTAGTGATACAAAACGTCCATAGGCTATGGTAACAGCATACAATAGGAGGGCTTGCTTGTTGTGGTATCAAAAAAAACAATACTCTCCATCTGCGCAGTCGGCTAAAAAGTGGCCCATGTCTCAATCCCGGTCATAATCTATCTATATGTCAAATTTTATCGAAATCGGTACAGCTATTTAGTTGTGAAAACGTAACAAGCAGAGTTACTTTCGAATTAATGATATTAGTATAGATACAACTGAGGTAACGGGTTTGATTCCCGCCGCGGAACAAATGTTTGCATGTTCTACAGATATTTGTTTCCGGTCTGGATGTTTGTCTATATGTATATTATAAGTATGTATGTATTACAAAAACAATTATATATAAGTATATCAGTTATCTGGTTCCCATAGTACAAGCTCTGCTTAATTTGGGGCTAGATAGCGCTGTGTGAAATGTCCAGCCATATTTACTTATTTATTTAATTACATTTGGATATGCACACATTTTCCCAGGCGGGAGTTGTTTTAGTACATAGATAGATAGATACAGACATTTATTTCGACAAAAAGCATACACAGAAACTACATACCAATTAAAATTACGTTAACTAACATAAAAAAAAACATAATCTTAGGATAGTTACAAAACTACAAGCTACCTAATACATTAACCATACACTTGAATTGTACATTCGACCGATATGAATATCGTACGTAGGATACGCTATTTTGATACCGCTCTGAGTTTGAAGCCGATATGCAGGGTTCGTATTCTCGGATATTTCATCTACGAGATGACGTCACCTTTGTATGATGCCCAGACTGCTATTGCCTGACTGTTGATGGGGCTGGACATTGTCCACACTGTCTGATTTGTATAACGAGGTGTGAGACGCTTGATGATTCTGAAATATTTTCTTAAACCTCCCCATCACACGATACCTGGTTACGCCAGTGTGTTCTGTACAGCATCTCAGATGGAATCGTTTGTCTCCGGTAGTCACTCCGACTGCAGAAATGTATGACTTCGAGGAGTGAGGACATATATTATATCCTCGTGGTCATACTGATATTAGAAACTAGTAAGCCCATTGTAGAAAGGGCGACTATGGTATGATCCGAAGATATCTAATAATTAGTAAAACGGCAACAGTATACATACTATACAAAAATGACCCATTATGTGTATCGACCCCTTTTTGTCGATTTTACTATTTCCTTCTGTCATTAAATACTCTTTGAAGTTATTATTTTTAAGTGAGTTTATTACCGTCAATAGTGGAGAATATACTGCTTTGTGTTTCGGTGTTAAAGTCTGTGACCGAAGCAGTGGCTAATAAACCCTGATGCTTAAAATTTTGTAGTTCAGATGAACTGCAAGTACTTTGACTAGAAAGTTGTAAGAAATGTAATCATCACAATAGTGTTTCACCAGCTTTCTAATGCCGGGTTCCTATATCCGTCGGTAACCAGTTACGCCTCGTTTCTCCTTGAAAACCTGTCAAAAGTTTGCCATTAGTTTGTCATTTTTTCAAGGGGATACGAGTCGTAGTCGGTTACTGACGGATATAGGAACCCGCTATAAGCAGATATCTAAGCAGCCCTGGATTAGCCTATAACCTACTTAAGCAATTGCTTAGAGCATCCCGTCTAGGAGGACACCAGAGACGTCCGAGTAATAAAAACAAGCACACGAAAGTTAAAGCAATTTCAAAATCCGCGCGTTTACAATTGTCGTTCGCAGTTCGGTCGCAGTCATGACCTCACTTCCGCTCGCTTAGGGCATCAAGTTACCTTAATCCGGCACTGCGGACGTCCACTGCTAAACTTAGGCCTCCCCCATAGATTTCCAGAGCGACCGATCTTGTGCGGACTGCATCCAACGGCTCCCAGCAACAGATCGTCTTTATCAGGTCGTCTTTCCATCTAGTAGGGAGCCTACGCTGCGCTTGCCAGTGCGTGGTCTCCACTTGTGAACCTTTCTGCCCCAACGATCGTCAGTTCTTCGAACTATGTGGCCCGCCCACTGCCACTTCAGCTTGCTAAGCACATATATGTTAGTGGACATGCGTTTTGGATAAATTAGAAACAAAATATTTGATTCCTGATTCTGAGAACTTTGAATATATATAGGTATATATGAAATAGAGATGTGCTCTATCAAAACTGAAATACAATAAGAAACATCAAAAGTGAGCACTTTAGGTCTACAAATTGATAATGATGATTTCTTAGCTGATTTCGGCCACGGCGACTGTAAAATAGAGTCAGTACCTGGCTACAAACAAGTATAAATTTGCTAAATCCTGGTACATTTTGCTGTTTTTTTCAGCTACTTCTAGAGTCAGCTGTTTATTAGGCATTGAAAATATATTACGTTAAAAAAGTTTTACTTAAATGAATAACTTTCATGACGTTGGGAATCGAGTTATGGAGCTCAAATGGTCTTAGGCGGGACACTTGGCAAGACGTGGTGACGACAGGTGGAGCAGGGTAGCGACTGAATGGTGGCCGAGGAATGGCTGTAGAACGGTAGGACGTCCGGCAGCGAGACGGGTGAGACTAGCGCAGTATCGTGGCGGATGGCACAAACTTGGAGAGGCCTATACCCAGCAGTCGGTGAAGTCGGGCTGTGGATGATGATGATGAAGAATAACTTTTAAACCGAGCCAGAATATTAAGTAAAATACTCGTACAACCTGGTCACATTATCTCGAGACCTCGCTGGAATGCGAACCTCCCGCCCCGTTCTCCTTTTCTACATACCTATATTACCTACATTAAATTAATTAACACAATATTTGTTTTGTTGGAAATCTTATTGTTTATAATAATATCCTACTAGAGGATGCTTGTTTTGCGCACCATATCAGAGCGCCGACGCGACGTGACGTCATCGACGCCAGGTCTCGAGATAATGTGACCGGGTTGTACATACCTAAAAAATCTGAAACGCGTCAATAAAATAAGTTTGACTGCACCTACCGCTACCGTAATTCCTAAAAATATGAAAACTTGATTTTTATGTGACATATTTACTCAGCGTCTGAATGCAATAAATTGCAATGCCAAATTGGCTGTGCTTCATTGCGCTTGTGATCTGACCGAGACCGTAAATTATTAATTTATTACACGACAAATGCCCATCGGAAAAAGCGGTAAAGTTAAGCGAAATGTGTGTTCTATTCTATACCTACCAAAAAATACGACAGTTTAAGATCTTGTAAAAAGTTACCTATGTTATTATTTTTTAACTTTTGGATTTATTTAACTCTGATAAATATTTGAATTCATAACCAGATAGGTACCCTTTTTATTGGCTATAAGGTCATCTCTGGGCAAGAGACCGACCGAGGGTTCCGATACTTTTGTATTTTGGTTTTTAGTTTAAAAATTAAGGAAGTATTTATTTATATTGAAGTTACAAACGAAATGAAAGGACTTTACTGAAAAAAGTAACGGTAACAAGTATAATTAAATTATATGATCAAGACAGAGTTTGCTGAAATTGGCAGTGGGCGGGCACTTAGCTCGAAGAACTGACGGCCGTTGGGGCAGAAAGGTTCGAGTGGAGACCACGCACTGGAAAGCGCAGCGTAAGACAACACCCGCACTAGATAGAAAAACGACCTGATAAAGGTGCTGGGAGCCGTTGGGTACAGGCCACACAAGATCGGTCGCTCTAGAAATCTACGACGGAGACCTGGCTATGGCTGATAAATGATGATAGAAAAGAAAGGTAACAAAAAAGTATATTATATTATCAAGAAAGGTACCAAGATCATGATGTACGTCAACTCCTAAATATACTTAGTCCTATTAAGTATCGGTGTTTACTGCCGTATCGTGAAACCGCCGTAAAACTGCACTGTTGCCTACCAAAGCAATATTAACAGAGTACTCTATTAAACTGAGTTTTATCGCCCACCTGTGGTGCGTTTGTCAATAAGTCTCTAGCAGGGTTTCTTAACCTGGGGTCCAAGGATCCCTAAGGGGTCCGTGAAATGAGTGCTGGGGGTCCATGTCAATTAAGAATAATATTGTGTGATACTGATATGGAATAATATTGTGTACATAAACAAAATCGTAACCGATTAAATGTGAAAGATGATGTGCACCTAACGTTCTCTAAGACAAGTCCTCAATTTAACGTGCTAATCAAACTGAAGCAGCAGCAACCATCTCACTGACCGTCACGCGGTACATCTTTACTTTATTTGTAATAATAAATTAAAAATTCCTGTTTTCTTTCCCTATATTATCAAATATAAAGATTGTAAGGGGTCCGCCAGATTTTCTAATTGTTGCTAGTGGTCCGACTCTTTAGAAAGGTTAAGAAACCCTGGTATATTTTTTTTTTTTTTTACATTTATGTTTACATTTGTTCTTCGGTGAAAGCTTGGTTCATGGCCTTCATAGTCACTGAACTGAACTAACGTAAAGTCAACAATATTGTATTCAATTCCGTCTAGGACCTACATTTCAGTTAGTCAATCGTTTGGTCCTCTCCGGATGGTGTGGTCGAAAGGCCCGAAGACTTCGAGATTATAATGGTCTTGTCTCCGTGGGGTAAAAAATGGGATCACTCTTAACCCCAAAGAAAATTAACCTTTATGTGAGATCAGAAACTTAACCCGAAACACATCTTGAACTCCTGGTCGAATACCAAGAAATAAAACAATAGATTTTCAATTATTATAGGCTCGATAACAAGTCGGTGGGAGTCAAGGGTACGATTCGTACGATTATAGGATAAAATGCAGTTACCAATACCTACCAGCTTTTTAATTACAAAATCTAGTGAAAAAGGGGGAATAAGTAGGTATGTAAATGCGGGTAATGAATCGTACAAAACCTCGGCCGACTACGTAGAAGCCATGTTGGCTGAAATTACCTGAGTAACAGACAGCAATAAATCCCAAATATATCTCGGCCGTTCCCTATAAACCAAATGTGCCGTATCATCTGAAACTGAGCCATAAAACAAAAAATGCAGCAGTCCATGCTAGGTATTTAGCCAGATCATATCATCGTAAAAGTTTACGGGCTTGCGTGCCTAACAAAAGTACCTACAAAACTCAAAAATAGCCGTTGAAAACTTGTAAAGCAACATTTCTGTGGAAATGTTCAGGCTATTAGCTTTATTTATGATAGGTACTACACTTTTTTGAGCGAATAAATCATCTTCCTGACGGCTGCGGGCGGGCGGTGAAATAAAAATAAATTTGAAATATGTAGCAGTTTTTGAGGGCGTTTCTTATAAATCTGACGATTTTATTGTTTGATTAATTGCTTAGATTATTAATAAGAAAGAAAGAGTAAAAAAACTAAAGTGGATTAGTTGAAAATGGATAAATTACCTATTACTTAGGTAAATGGAGAGCTTCGGTTACGATAAACTTTACGAAACAAAGAAAAATTGCGTAGAATAAGAAAAATTAACACACTTAAAAAATGAAACAAAGGGAGTACTTACATCGCAACAAAACACACATTCACTAGCACCCTGCGGCTGCGCACCGCGCCGCCAAACTCCCGATTTAATTTTAATATAAAAATTCCGATAAAAATATAATTTTAGGATGGACCGCGCACGCGTCCGTCTGCCCATTGACGCATACGTTTCGAACTAATTCGGTGCAGCGCTATTCCACGATTCTGTAAACACAGCGCGGTAAAACTGGACCAAAAACCTTTGAACCTTCCAAACTCTACCGTCAGATCGCTTTCGCCTGTCAGAAAGAGGAAAGGGAGACCCAATTATACTGGAAGGTCTCACCCTTGCCGCGTTATAAATAACTTTGTTATACATTTTATTTCAAAGTAATAAGGTTTAGTTTTGTGCGACTGTGAGTGTGTTTATAAATTGGTAAGCAATAAGTCTGTTTTGGGCACGCCGTGAGTCAGGATGAGGAAATGCGTGCAAGTTATAATTTCGGCTCGGCCAACATTGTTGATAGATTTTATAAATCTCTGTGTGATATTGGAAGTGCGGGTGGCAACACTCTTTTTCCAACAGATTATTCTGGGAAATGCTATAACTCATTCGCGTCGGCTTTAATCATACCGTCAGGCAATTTGAATGCAGAGATCTTATTCAGAACATGCCCACATTAATAGATGAGTTATTTGCTCTAAGTTCAAAGTAAACTTTCCTAGAAATTTACCTACGTACTTAGGTACTTACTGAGAAATACATCTACTAGGATAGACATTTCATAATAAATATGATTTAAGTAACACCATACCTATTTTTTATACAACCTGGAGATGGAACAAACATATGGCCCACCTGATGCTAAGTGGTGACCATCGCCTATAACAAAGTATTGCCTCGTCGGTCACGCACCTTCGGAACGTGCCCTACGATGAACTGCTCTGCGTCCATCAACTTGAGGCATACAGATGTTAAGCCTCATGTGCCTGTAATTTCATCGGTACCCATACCTTTCAAACCGAAACAGCAATGCTGCTTGAAAGCAGAAATAGTAACTCCATATCTAGAAGATGTATTCCATCGTGTAGATTTAGATTTACAAATTAAGATTAGTAGAGATGAAGATTAGATGTATTCCGAATCAATTAATCCATGAAAATAATAGATCTTTATAATAATGCAACACCCTTACCTACAGGGCACATAATAATCGAATTTGTATGAACGCAATAAAAATACTGAATACTAAGCTTAACCTAATCGTACAAGATGATTAACTGACTTTGTAAAGTGTGTCTTTAATTAAAAATATTGAATTTCGAAGTCGTAAAACCAAAATATTGTATTGTTTGTGAAACCCGTATACTGCTGGAAAAGAAGAGATCTAGTACTTGCTAGTTTTATCTAATATATTTATGTTAACAGGTTGGGCTAGTCAATTTTACAACCACAAAATATAAAATGTGTAAGCATTAAGTTCACCTACATTTTCATGTGCATACATTAATAAGCTGGTGGTTCGCCCCCGAACGGAGATCTCGCGGTTGTACCATAAAACACAAAAATATTATTCGTAATCTTTGACTATCAAAATAGTGCCACGAAATAACCAAGTACTTGACCTACGGTTTCATTCAAGTTACAGGTATCGGGAGTTCATGTTATATGGTTACTATTTTTTGGGGTACAAATTGCAGTTATTCTGGATTTAAAACTTTTGCCTATATTTGTGATACTTATGCTACACGCATAATAAATTACAGCACCGTGGGGTCACTGGTGTATCCTGTGAATTTTGTCAAAGTTTAGTTTTTATTATGGCTAATAACTAAAAACTACAAAAAAATTACTAAAAATAAAAACGGGGTCGAAATGTACTAATGAAGACATTTCATTTGACGTCTGACTTGACCTAATAGTCTCATTTTAATTTTTTTTAGCCCTCTTAAACCCCAATATCTCAACAACCCCTCCCCCACCCACATTTTTAACTTATTTAGTCACACCAAAATTGTCCCATCACTACCTACCTATTTATAAAATTTCACGATGATCGAATCAACGCTTCGAAAGTTATCCTCTGACAAACAAACATGCAACGCTGATTTGCTCAAGTTGATTGAAAGATCTCGCTTCGCTCGATCAATAAATACCCAGTCGTCTTGCAGAACAGTTTGGCAATCAACAAGTATTTTTAAATAAAAAAGTTTTGCACTTACAAAATATTTAATTCAGAGCAAAAATAGTAACTACGATCAAGAATTACAACTAGTTAAAATCTCTTAAAAAACTTAAGGTAGCGTTCCGATGTTAGCGACCGCGACTAAGACCCTTCAAAATCGCTCTGTGAGAGTTGGTCACTGAGTAATTATCATCCATACTAATATTGGGAAATCGTTGCTCTTATCTCTCTTAGTATTTTAATTTTTAGTGTTATCCGAACACAAAAATTCCAAGATTTTTAAAAACATCTCAAAACGCTCCAGTCTTAATCTGAATCATTACTAATTTCGACCTTGCTTGACTGTGACATAGCCTGGTTGCACAATTGGATAGTGCGTCCTCGTATCAAGAGGAAGGTTGCGGGTTCAAGTCCCGTCTAGGCTTGAAATTTTGAGATGGTTTTAAAAATCTTGTCTCTGTTACGTTTTCACCACTAAACGGCTGGACCGAATTGCTGATACTAACAATTAAATACTGTGTATCATGAGAAAGGACAAAGGATATTTTTTTTGGGGAAAATTAAGTTCATTTGCAATAAAATTTTAAAATCATTGAGACACTAAATTTATATTTGATGTAGCTATGTAAATATTTGTTTTATCCGAACTCTTTGGTCCGACCAGAGTTAGGAATTGGCGCTGTTATAATTACGTCAATTTAAGTCCACGATAAAGATTTGGGTAGAGTTGGCTGGGTATCGAGGGGAGTGGAAAGAATTGGAGGAGACCTCTGCCCAGACGTGGGACAGTAAATCCACATAATAATGGCTTTTTTTTTGAGGCCATTTGCTCTAATCTAGCTTAGGTAATTGATTGGAGCCTAATCATAATCGACGAAATCAATAGATACAACACAGGCTATCTATTCAGGAAGTAGCGTACAAGACAATCTACTTCCTCTTCCGTAGCGTTCGTCATTGAGCGTTCCTCATAGCCTCGGCGACATCGGCCATCTTCAACCCTTCTAGAATATAGAGAAGGTTCTCAACAGACGCGTCCTCATCGTCGTCGAACCACAGTTGCACGATGTTCTTAGCTCGCAACTCATCTGTTGCGTTCTCTGTCTCGCAGTATTGTATCTCGTCGGACTTATAGCCAAGTTTGGTGGCTAGTTTCTTCCAGTCCGTGAGTGTTGATGTAAGTGCGTCGAGTTGCGCGGCGGTTATCATTGTGACGCGTGAGCGGGAGCCCTTGTCGTAGTCTTCTTCGGCAGCTGTCGTGTCCGGGACCTGACAATTACAAAGAAAGAAGCCATTTATTCACATTCCCTGTACACAAGAAGCACACGGGAACACTTAGACGAACATTAACAATTATACACAATAAAAAAAAATATAGACAGGGGGAAAGTAGTACATACTATGACAATTAAAGTGTATACATTAAGAAATGCCCTGAGCTCAGCATGTGCTGTAATAGTAGATTATTAAACGAGGGAATAAAGCAGTGTCTTGCGTCACGGACGCTATATTGAATCTCGAACGTAACGACGGATTTTAGAGTTAACTCACGAGCGGAGCGAGGGAGGTTAATTCGATTTACGAATTAGTTCTTATTGTGTGGGTCTCTTTGGTTCAAATTTTAATACAGATGAGGCCCCAAATTAAAATCACTTTCAATTCAGTACAACTTCACTCCCGGCTCAGCCGTAGGGATTTAATCACCTGTGGGGCAACCTCAATTTCTTATAGCAATATTAAAATAATATTACACTGACATTTCGTACCATGACCCGCAATTAGTAAGTTTACTATATTATTGTAAAGCCGAAGCAGTTTTGGTAACATCCCCATAAATCGTTCACTCAAAACGTTTCACATTAGAGCTCATATATTGATATTTCAAAGTGATCCTTGTGATTTTAATGAATAAAAATATTTAACTTGACTTGACTTATATAGCGTAAAATTATCCTAATAAGTAAGTAAATCGTGTTTATTTTCACAATAGTTTGTACAGAACGTGGTGTAATCACTAAAAAGCACTAAATTTACAATATTATTAGGAGTATAACAGCAAGGTTTAAAAGTTTGGCGATTCAAATCGAAGTAATGTTGCTACAGGCTTGAAACAAAACGCTCCAGCTACATGATAGTTTGCTAAAAGATTGTGGTCGGCGCCCTGCTTTCGGTGAGATTTACATGACATATAATTTGACATTATCGAGCAAGTGGAGTGAAAACTATTTTACAACGCTGATCTTCAGCACAAGGCCTTGGTGACTTACGAACAAACTTAAAGAGTAATAATAATAAAAATAAATATCCTTACAAAAAAGAAGATATTGTGCAGTTTACTACTTACTATTCATACTTTTACTATTCAGAAAATATAAATTATTATATATAAGAGATAATATATCAAATTCATTACACTTTGGCTTGTGGTTCTAAAGTTAGATGATAAGCTACGAGTATCATCATCAAGATTTTTTTTTATGCGACCTGTAAATGAAACAAGCATAATATCACCTAGAAGTCGACCTGTCGACCAGCCAGGCCATCATGCGCGCCACGAATAAATGTTGTCCAAAGTTTTGTCTCGCTCTTTCTCGTGCGAGACGAATGCGACAAAATGTTAGGCCGGCTGGTGTAAGTGAATCTTAATATTTTACATTTCTGTAAACAGCTTTTTTCATAAGTTCTTTTCGACCATGAACTCGTTAAAACTCTTGATAAAGTCATCAAAATCCTAATCGTTTTTTCCAAAAACTATACTACGTCTTTTGTTATAAACATCATTAAATAAAAACACGGGTAGGGCTAATGGCTACTATTGTTGTAAAAAAGGTTTCTTTCAAATTCATTACCATAGAAAATTTTAATTTTTCATACAACCTTAATAATAAGTCCTAAATTATCAATGACACAGTCTGTATAAAAAAGTAAACAAATCACATTCATTCATCATGTAAAGCTACCTGTTAAACTGACTAAGCGGCATCGTCGCAAAGGCGCCGCCGATTTACGTTAAAAATTGTTTATTGGAAATGTATCGATTACTGGATAAATATTCAAGCTACCGGTATTAAACACATCTCTAAAATCAGTTAATACGATTTCGGATGTGTGTTTTAAATTAATGTCGTACATAACAAAACAGGTTGTATACCTGTTCAATTTCCACTGGGTCTCCTTCCTTCATGAGATCGGCTTCCATTTGCTCATCTGTGTTTTCTTCTTCAGAACGCTCCTAAAAACAAAAAAGACTAGCTTAATGGGACCTTCCAGAATATTAAGCTTGCTAAATAAACAAGACATTCATTTAATCTGTCGCCAGCGGCTTCGCACGCGTGGTACGTCACCTGTCTATATACCAAGTTTAATCGAAATTGATTTAGCTGTTACGACGTAAAAATATGTAAACTTTGATAATCGCAAGCGGAGACTATTATAATCAACATTATCACAGCGCAGAGATTAAGGTAATTAAGGTGATGGTATTTATATATTTTCAACCTGTAGGTATTCACTAATGACCTAAATTTTTTTTTTAAATTGGATAGATTTTTGTTTGACCACAATCTCACTTAATGGTAAGCCATCATCATCATCATTAACCTATAACAGTCCACTGCTGGACGTAGGTCTCCCCCAAGATGCGGCATTGAGATATCCACTTCGCTTGCCTTCACTCCAGAACACGTTTAGCGCAACGGTTATCGGTTCTGCGGCAGATATGCGGCGCACTGACACTTCAGCTTGCTGACCCTCTGACCTATGTCGATCACCTTGCTTCTCTGTGGGTCATTTTCATTTAATTTATCTATTCCAAAAACAAAATAAAATTTGTGTGCAGAAGATTAATTACATACTTACTAAATTTAATACTAATAATTTAAACAAAACATGATATGATAAGAAGCTAAATCACGAAAACCTAGAGATGTAGTAATTTTCACCATGTCACTCTTGTGGTTCAGATCAAGTAAAGTAAAGCTTACCGCCTTGATAGCTTTATCGCTGTTGGCCCTAGAGGCGTCTCCGTTGATAGCGCCGGCCGCGGCGGCCGCAGCCACCTCGCGCGATATACGCTCCACCTGCAGATCACAGTAATCTACTGAATCAAATATCATTTACTGTTTTTTTAAGACTATCTGTCTTAAAATCTATCTGTCTGTATCTGTAAAATTGTCTAGTAACTTTTTAACAAAAATATTAACCATCATCCACAGCCCGACTTCACCCCCTGCTGGGTATAGGCCTCCCAATTTAAAATAAAAACTAAGTTAACTCAACTCTTATTAGGGTTAAGCTCGCCTTTGTGTATGTCCATTTTGTAAGCTGTTTCTGTTTGTAAATCTATTTGTGTACAATAAAGGATAAAAAAATAACTACTTAGTTGTAATAAGTGATTAAAACTAGTATTTATCGCATATGTAGCTTTTTTATTTGTTATCCCGATGTTTCGACTATGTTGCAACAGCCGTGGTCTCGGGCGATTGTTGCACGACCACGGCTGTTGCAAATAAATACCCGTTTTAATCAGTAATTATGTACTATGATCGCGAAAGTTTGTTATATACTATAACTTAGTTTTATTTAACTTTTAAGTTAAAATCATTTATTAACCAACTTCAGAAAATACTTTCCAACAAGACCTTTCGGTCAAGCCCCTTTCATAAAATAACCTTCCCCTGGGGGGTTTTCCGGTGGGCTTCAAAATGAACGCCTTCAAGACTGGTGTAAATAAGGTATTAAGTGGTAGGCAACGCGACTGCAGTACCACGAGTGCTGCAGGAGTTTATAGGCGGCGGTGACCACTTAACATCAAGAGGCCCGTCAGCCTGTGTGTGTGTACAAGTTTTATATATTAAAAAAATAGCACAATATAAGATCTCAGTATGTTTACCATAGCGTCTAGGAACTCTGGCAGGCAGCCGATAGGGTTGTTGGTGTGTACGAAGAAGTGTGGGGAGCGCCGGGCGAGCAAGCGCAGCGCGCGCCATCCCCATCCACCGCACTCGGTGCGGCGCCGTCCGTCCGCCGCGCGCGTCGCGCCCGTCACCATGTACGTATCTGCAAACATAACGCGTATTATTATTATTTGTTCCGGGACTGGTTGTTTCTTTATATATTGTCAGTACGAATTAAAAAAACGTATATAATTATTCTACTCTATTTATCTTTAATGATATAATGTGTACAGGTTTACACAGCTTATCCGTTACAAAAATACAATATGTAAAAATAATAATTATTATTATAGCTCCTTAACCTGGAATACTTATATACATATTTTATGTTGATAAAACCCCTGGGCGATCAGGCAGCCCCGGACCTACGATTTTTCCGAACCGGGGTAGAAACTAGGGAACAGAGGGAGGTTTTGGGGGTTTAAATCAAATGAATCGATGAGCGCTGGATGCTAGCTAAGCACTGTGTGAAACAAGTTTTTTTTTTCAAACATGAATTTGGCGCCCCTGAAATTACCGCTCGGGGCAATGGCCCCGGCCCCCCTGTCCCCCTAGATCCGGGATTGGAGTCAGCTCGTTTAACATTATTTAAGTAGAATTACTGAGACGCTAATAGGACTTACCTAAAGTAGGCATGAAATCCCGTTCTCTAGTTCGGCACGCGGTAAGATTGTCGGGGCATAGATTCCACAGTTTCGTCAGCTCATTACTGCAAATCAAAACATCCCATCAACAACATATAATTACCGCGTTTACACATTCGCACGAACCAGTCGAGTGACTAGAGTGCGCATAATCATTTATGTATTGTGTATTTGTTGATAAAAAAATATACTTAAAAATAAGAGCTTAAAATGCTTATGCGTCTATCCTACACCAAAAAACGGATTTACAATTTATAGATCTACAAATAACGATGAAAATCACCAAAAATATGCCAGTAGTTACATGTGGTGTAGTACATAAGATACCCACTTAAACGTAGTCTTAAAAACTTACAACTAAGAATCTTATGTGACAAACGAAAAATTAAAGTAATATATTCAGTATTAGTATGTATACCATACAGTAAGTTTTATTGTAATGTCGGGTACATAGCAGTAGTATAAGTATATTTTTAAATCTATCTAAGTACATTAACACATAAACATATATAATTACATTTGAACATTTACATTTAGGAAGAATTACATTACATACAGGAAGAAGTCGGAAGTCCAGGACGTCCGACGGCGCGGTGGGTCGACGACGTAAAGAAAGTCGCGGACAACTCCTGGATGCGCGCAGCACAGGACCGGGAAGGGTGGCGTTTACAAAGGGTACACCCAGCAGTGGGTACTTATGGGCTATGGATGATGATGATGATACTATCTAGTACTGGATAGTGTTTATCTAACCATCTAAATATTTATAGTTATATCTTTAAATGCACCTACACGTAGAAGTACTACAGGGTGTTTTGTAATATACTGACGATATTCAAATGACGGTTTCAGAAAACATAAAAAAGACTTCTTGAAAAAAAAACTACTAGTTATATTATCAAATATAAAGAAAATCGACTAAGTTTAGGTCATTAATTCGATATAAAACTTACTGCCTACTCTTGCAATCGACATCCAAAATTAAAGGCCGTAATCCACAAAAGCGTAGATTTATAGTCCACCTAGCCGTTTTCGGCTACAGTGACTGGGCTTATGCTTTAAATCAGGGGTCGGCAACCGGCGGCCCGCGGGCCGCATGCGGCCCGTAGACTATCTCGGTGCGGCCCGCAACCCTGAGGTCCGTAAGAAAAAAATACCGAAGCAAAAGGCCATATAAATTCACTAGAATTTATACGGCCATGCTGCTGGGCCATGAGAGTATTCTTGAAAGCTCGCTCCCACGCGGGGTGATAAAAATGTACCTCTATTTCATTTCTTAAGAACTGTTTATCAAGACTGTGATGTTATGTATTGTTTCTACCGAAAATAAATATTTGCTGTACTTATTCAATTCTTGGCAATTTCTTTTGCGTTTATCCGCCGCACGTGCGGCGGCGGGCGGCTCCTTTGAGACAATAGGCGGGGCGGCAGTCTTTGATTAGACGCAGGTGTGCGGCGGCGAAAAAATTCAAAGCGACCGGTTTTAGTTAAAATCACAGCCGCGCGCAGCTCTCGCCACATTCGGTTGTGGAAATTCGCCGGAAACTCACGTCTCATCTGGTTGCTAGCTACGCGTTTCGTTTCACCTTTCTTCCCTTCGCTGATAGCTTCTCACGCACGACGTATGAGGTAAGTTGTATGCACTCGCGAGCATTTTGTTTTATTTTATTTACTGCTTGTTAATGTGAACCTTCAAATTGATGGGTAAATGTTATAAGGACGGGGATAGTAGTTACATGACATGAAGTTAGTTACGAGTGTGTCATGTTTTAATTATTATTTGAATGTGGAGTTGAATTTGTAGGTGCTAACTGGAACATATAATTTTACAACGAATTTAATTTTTTTCATTATTGTTACAGAATAATTATATAAACATGGCTTCAAGAAAAAGGAAGATAGAAGAAGAAAAAAGAGTTTTTAACGAATTATGGACAGAATTATACTTTTTTATCGAGTTTAAAGGAAAACCGTTATGCTTGATTTGTCAAAAGAGTATTTCTGTAGTAAAGGAATATAACCTGAAGCGACATTACGACACCGAGCACAAAGCTAAATTTGACTGTCTTGAAGGAGAAATACGGAAAAGGAAAATTTCCACTTTGAAATCGTCATTACAAAATCAACAAAACATATTTAAGGTTGTGGCAGACAACAGCGAATCGAATGTTCGGGCCAGTTACAGGGTAGCAGAGATTCTTGCAAAAAGTGGACGTCCGTTTACCGATAGTGAATTAGTAAAAGAGTGTGTCTTAGCTATCGCAGAAGAAATATGCCCAGAGCAGAAAAAAATGTTTGAAAGTCTTAGTCTCTCTGCAAGAACTTGCACCCGACGTACTGAAGACTTGGGTGCTAATTTGTGTGAACAACTCAGGGATAAGGCGCAGTCTTTCGACTGCTTCTCTTTAGCGATGGATGAAAGTACGGACGTGTCGGATACAGCACAGTTACTCATATTTGTACGCGGCATTGACGAAAACTTTACTGTTTACGAAGAGCTTGTGAAAATGTGCAGTTTGAAAGGTACAACTACGGGAGAAGATTTATTTCACCATGTGGAACAAGCTCTGGATTCATTGCAATTAAGCTGGGAAAAGTTAACAAGTGTCACTACCGATGGAGGCAAGAACATGAGCGGTCAAAACAAAGGTGTTGTTGGGAGAATCATCAGCAAAGTGAAAGATTCTGGATCTACTGTGCCATTGATTTTTCACTGTATTGTCCATCAAGAGGCATTGTGCTCCAAAGTTATATCCTGGAAAGAAATAATGGATACTGTAACATCCACTGTTAATTTTATAAGAAGAAATGGGCTCACACACCGTCAGTTCCAAAAGTTTTTGGAAGATCTGGAAGCTGAACATGGTGACGTGGTTTACTACTGTGAAGTGAGGTGGCTCAGTCGAGGTGCCGTTTTGGAACGGTTTTTTGATTTGAGGAAAGAAATTGGCAACTTCATGGAGATGAAAGGAAAGCCAGTAGAAGAGCTTACTAACAAACAGTGGATTATCGATCTTGGTTTTTTGACTGATTTGACTAAGGACCTGAATCAGCTCAACAAACGCTTGCAGGGAAAAAATAAATTGATTTGCGATATGTATACAGATGTAAAGTCATTTGAAATGAAACTGAAACTGTTTATCAAGCATATTGATGAAAAAAAGCTTGACCATTTTCCTAATTGCAAGAAAGCCGTGGAAGAAGCTGGAGATAATTTTGTGTGGCAAAATATTACAATGAGAAACGTGTTAACACAACTACAAACTGAGTTTGTAAATCGATTCACCGACTTTAAAAAGAGCTCCCTTAACATGGAAATATTCCAAAACCCTTTTGCAATTGATATTAGTGAGATACCAAGCAATTTGCAAATGAACATAGTAGATTTGCAAAGTAATAGCACACTTAAAACGGCATTTAAGGAAAGCACTGACTTGATACAGTTCTACGGAGGTTTGAGTTCTGAAAACTTCAAAGAATTGAAAAAGTTTGCTCAGCAGATAATAACTATGTTTGGTAGTACATATTTGTGTGAGCAGACTTTTTCAATTCTCAACTACCGCAAAAATAAGAATTGTTCGCGGTTAACGGATGAACATTTAGACGCGATACTGCGCGTGTCTACTACTAAAATGAAAGCAGACGTTAAAAAACTTGCAAGTCAAATGCAGCCTCAAAAATCTCACTAGTTCTTACTTTTATGTTAGTATAGTAGTTCAATTAAAAAAGAGATAATTGTATGAATATATATGCGTTTTATTTCAAATATTAAAAATACATGCCCGAACATATAAATATAAGTGCGGCCCGCACTGATACTCATATGTGGCAACATATGTGGCCCGGCTATAGCATAAGGTTGCCGACCCCTGCTTTAAATAGAGCTTGGGTGTTTTGCCCTTATGTGGCTTATGTATCCAATTTTTTCGCTAAATGTTTTAGAGCAAATAGCGCACGTCAGAATGCCATTATTGAAATTGTAAGATATATTGGCAGGCGGTCTATTCTTGAGTTGGTCACGTTTGGTATCTAGTTCGCGCCTTCTTTCGTCTTCAAAAGCATATACCTACCTCCTATTAATCTGCAGCTTGGTGGCAGGGCTCTAAAGCAGGTTGAAAATTTAGCGTAGATTTACTACTAGTACCTACCTACTATCGTAGATCTAGGCAGGCATGTATTTTTGATATCTCTTTCGGAAATGGCTGCGGGTTTTGGGTTAGAAAGGGACAACTAAATAAGTTTCACATTTCTATGAAAAACATTTTACAAATTTATTTATTATGCTCATCAAAATAACCTCTTTCATTTTAGTGCGTATATTATCAAACACCCTATATATGTATCATAATAATCATAATCATTTATTTGGTAAGAATATTACACGTTATAATTTATAATGGTACCTCTTATGGCCTTAACGGAAGACTAGCGCTGGTTGTTGGGACCAGCACATGCCGAGTTAAGGACCATTTTGCAACTATACTGTGTGCATACATTTAGATTTGTTTTATTGAAAGGCAACGTTTTTATTGAAAATAAGCTTAGATTTAAGTAGAATGTTACTCACTTGCCCATATAGGACCTGTCAGTGCCCTCATACTCCTTGATGATGTCCCCGACCGGGCGCCTTCGCTTTCTGCTTTTGCGAACTTCATCGCTGGTATCTGACTGAACGGGCGGCTTTGGTTTCTCGAACTCTATAAAAATAATATAATAATAAGTTCTTTTTCTTAGCGTGTCAATAGTACTACTATAACGGAATGGAGTTCAATAGTACTACTACATCTTCTATGGAGGACATAATAACCGCCTCACCTAATACTATTGTTGTGGCCAAAAACCTGTCCAACATACTATAAATTAAAACGTACAACTCTTTCTACTTATATTGTGTTAGTTAGGTACTTGGTACTGATGGCGTTACTAGATAGTAACCCAATCTGTTATCTAGATAGATGTATGGATAGATATCTACAGTCTATAATAATAATAAGTTAATCAGCTGGTAAACATTTTCCTTGTTACCACAAATAAGTTAAACAGCTATTTAACGCATGTCCAAAAAATACTTATCAATTTTTGTATAGGATTTTTTTAAAACAGTTGGTAAGCAGTGTTTAATTTTTTTTGTGGTTTTTTCTTTAGGCATTCGCTTTTTAATCGGATCGGCAAAACCATAACAAAAAAGAAGTGATGCTTCACAGGTTAATTAAATGAACCAAAAAATATATCGCATTTTTAGTACAGTGAGTTAGTTATAAAAATATTTTTCATAACATCTTGTTGCTAAAAAGTATACTTACGGTCCGTGTCCATCGTTGTTTTTTACAACTGCTGTGGCCTGTTTCCTTTTTAAACAGAAATAAGGATTTGTCTTGGAGATTGTATTTAATTTTAGCATATTATGAATGTACTATGTACTTATGTGCTTACTTGAGGTCTTTACTCAACAATGGGTGAAGTCAGGCTGTGGATGATGATGATATTATGAATGTGGCCCTCATCAATTTTTGAATAGAAATAAGAAGCTTCATTCAATTTTCAAATTTACTTACTGCCCTAGGTTCGTAAATCGCATTTACTGAGCCAATATCGAGTTTACAATGACCAACTTTCAGAGCACCAATTAAAAAATAATTAAAGGGCGAAGTTTTTACCAGGACATCCATCATTCTTCCAGTGATTCCAATGCTCCTCTCTCTTCAGTATCCGCTTGACGCAGTCTGCGAACCGCTTGCCGTGCGGCGGCGTCTCCCCGAGAAGCCGGTAGATAAGCGTCATCGTATCCTTTATCCAATCCGACTGGTCCGACTTAAGCTCTTGACTTTCCCTGAAAATTAATAGTTGGAATTACTATATAGCACAATATAAATAAATTTCACACAGCGCTATCTAGCCCCAATCTAAGTCAAGCTTGTATTATGGGAACTGATACAATACAATACTATATACTTTTTGTTTGTAAATATGTACATATTTATAATATATAGAAAAACACCCAGACCCAGAACAAATAAATGTTATATTGCCACATAAGTTTACCCACAGAATAGGAACAGAAGTTAAGTTTAGTATGAGTGGCAATAGGCGCGCGTCTACGTGTGCTTTCGGCTGTTTTCGCTTAACTTCTGTTTCTTACTATTTTGTGGTTTTACGATTGTGTTTAAGGTAAATGGATATCAAAAAACTTAAACCTTTAAGTATCCTGGCCAGCGGAATCTCAAGATCGCATAGAATGTAAAAAGGGAAGGGAGGCCTTTGCCCTGCAGTGGGATCACAAAGGCTAGTTAGTTAGATTAGATAGTGCACGACAAGTAGCAGGAAAAATTTAAGAAAAAATCTAAGATACATTGTTAATAATACTTAAACAGTAAATTTGTGTTAAGTTCTTAGCTAAGGTTTTTGGTAATTGTTGCAACCCCTTCATCTAATGTAAGTATGTCAAAACTAAACAGTAACTCACATCTTAAACTTAACAGTAGAAGTCAAGTACTGGAACAGAATCAGGAACTGTATGAGGACACATCTTCTGAAATTTGAATCTGACAGTTGTAATTCCAGTAGTTTCTGATTGGTTAGGAATTTGGCAAAGTAATGCTGGTCTTTGCTCTCCGTTGACTGCATTTCTATGTCAGTACTGACTGCTTTAAGTCTATTCAGCTTAGATTTCTGTAGTTCGACAGATTCTAACTTGTAGGATGAAAATGCGGATAGAACGCTGCCAGAATGCTGAAACATAAAGAATTATAAATGCCAATGGTTTACATAAACATAACAAAGGGTTTACAGAACATACTACAAAGCTGTTGTTTCTGCCCCTATAGTAAACATTAAAAACTGGCTCCAGACCAGTAAAGCTTTGATTAAAAGGTGACATTCAAAACTGAATGGTGTAGACATTATCAGCTTTAATGCTCTTTAAATAAATATATAATAACAAGCTTCTGCCAGCAGCTTCACATGTGTGGTATATCAATAAAAAGTAGCCCATGTCTCGATCCAGATTTCATCTATATTGGTCCAGGCTGTGTAGTCTTAAAAACGTAACAAACAGACAGATAGAGACTGAGACTTTCTCAGGAGCAGTTACTTTCGTATTTATAATATTAGAATTTATTGCGCTGCGACTTCGTTCCGGACACATACCATGCAATAGGGTTTTACATCTGATGAAAAAATCACCTATAGCGAATTGTCTGCTTTTTAAGACAATAGACGATGTATATCACATATTAATGGAGTGTGTCTGCAACGAAGCTATCGGAAATACCCTATCTTTAAGATTTAGAGAAATAGATTTCTGTAACAGTGTTCTAGCTGAACCTGTTTCGGACTCAGCTAGAACACTTTACAAACTAGTTGGGTACATAAAGTTACCTTTAGTTACTAAGTAATTAATTTAGATTACCTACCAGGGCGGCATAATCGCATGTGCGACAAAGCCTTTTTCAATGATTAAAAATAAAAATAAAAAATTATTAGAATTGATTTGGTGCCTCTATAGATTTTTTACAAAAGTTTAAAGTGCATCATATTACTAGATTCATTTGGTGTTTCAATCAGGATCAAACATTCAGATAGGTAGTGGAATTTACATTATTTTATAATCCATTGCTGGGCAAAGAAAGAGTCCAATCATTTCTGTTCTTAACTGTCTCCAACCATCCTCTCTCAAAGGTGTCTAGGTCACACCTTACTCTCATTTACAAATTAACACTATAAATCTATCTTCAGGGCATGTTATGTATGGTATTATCATTGAAGAATATAATAAAAAAAATACTTACAGCAACAAAAGTTTTCCACTGCAATTTGTTGTAACAAGTATTTGGGTTTCTGAAAAAATCTTGCAAACTCCAGAATCTGCAGTACAAGTTGTAATCTATCACCAGCTTGCTTTTATCATCATCAACAACCATCTCTTCATCCAGAGCATCTTTCAATGTACTTGAGTTGTCTCCACCAAATTCTGTTACATTTTCAAGGTTAAATTCAGATACAACGTTGAGCCCCGAGCGCTCAGAAAATGGGAAGAATTTAGCCAAAAATAGCAGGATTCTTCCACAGAATACTGTGTTCTGGGACCGGGATAGTCTACGCAGGAGATCATTGCACATTCTAAGCAGATTGTTCTTACACGAGCTGAAGAACAGTGTTTCTTTCCATATGCTAACGCCGTTCTCTACATACGAGAACATTTTCTCACATTTGTTCAAGGTGAGGGCATCAAAAATGTCACCAAGGAGGACTACAGGCATCGTAGCAGTCACCATCTGTCGCCTACAAGACTCTATGCAGAAACAAACGTAAGATTCCAACGTATCTGGTTCCTCAACAAGCAAGTCCAAGAGTTTGTCTCTGTATGCTTGGTCCATTGCCGCTTTTCGATCGGTCTCGTTAGCATTTTTAGAGAATGAATCGAGCAAGTCTATGTTGTTGGTTGCGAAAGCTTTAGAGAGCACATCCTGAAAGAAAACAATCATTATTAATTTTCGTTTTTGTTTTTTCAGTGAGAGGTTAAGTTCGTATTTAATAAAATACCTTGTATTTGGCTCGTAGCTCGTCAAAACCAAGTTTATCGGACATGTTTAGTAATAGATACAAATCGTATTTAAGTGATGAAGGAGCTTGATTTCATTTACTCGGATGTTTTTAGAAATACAAATAACAACACAACACAACACAATCGACTGACCGGAGGGAGAGAGAAAGAGATAGTCGGTGCTGCCAACCCTACCAAACTGAAAAGCAGTTTATTATCTTTGAAAAAACAGTATGTAACAAACTTATGTGTAAAAATATCAACGATTGAACGGCATAATCGCATCGCAACAACATTTATTTACAATATAGGTATTTTATTTTCATGATGTGTGTACCAACCGTGACATAGATCGCACCAAAAATAAAAGAATCAGTAGAAATACGGATTATAACAAAAACAGTAGGGTTTGCAGCACTGGACGGACAATGGCAAATATTAGGTTGGGGAAAAAGTTTCTTCGCATTTTTTAAGAAAATTCAAAACATTTTTTAATATAGTTTATTTACATTTAACTAAGGTATGTAGGTACCATTTTGTTCGATAATTTTTGCCATCTTATAGGTAGGGACATGATCCCATTGCTATAGAAATTTTGGGGCTTCTGATCAAAATACCGCGACAAGTGGTTTTGGCAGTCCTCTCGTGATGTTAACCTGACACTGCCTAAAGAATTTTGAAGAGACCGAAACAGGTGGAAATCTGAAGGTGCAAGGTCAGGACTATACGGCAAATGCATTAACACCTCCCAGCCAAACTCTCTTAATTTTTGCTGAGTGGCTAAAAATGTGTGAGGTCTAGCGTTATCATGATGAAAAACCACACCCCTTCTGTTGATTAATTCCGGCCGCTTTCTCTCAACTTCTTGCTTTAATCTCATCAGTTGTTTGCAGTAGAGTTCAAATTCAAATATTTTTTTATTCATTAAAATCACAAGGATCACTTTGAAACGTCAATTTTACTGCCTGTTCCTTCGCGACCAAGCTAGGAAAGAAAGGCAAGAAACAAGGCTGGCTGGTTTTTTTTAATGATCCTTTTACAATACATAATACAGAACATAAATTACGTCTAAATTGTAACATTTTGAACGAGTTGGAGCAATTTCAATCCCAAGCTTCTCTATCATCTAAATAACTGAAAAATCAGAATCGATGGTCCTGCCTGGTGGTAACAGCTCATAATGAATAATGCCCTTCGAATCCCACCACACACACAGCATCACCTTGTTGCGAGTTAACCCGGGTTTCGCCACAGTCTGTGAAGCCTGACCGGCCTTTGACCACGACCTTTTTCGCACGTTCTTGTCGTACGTGATCCACTTTTCATCACCAGTTATCAGCTTCTTCAAAATGGTTCGATTTCATTACGTCGTAATAAAGAATCACAAATGAGTACACGGTTCATTAGGTTTCTTTCAGTGAGCTCGTGGGGTACCCAAATATCGAGCTTTTCTGTGTACCCAGTTTTTTTCAAATGCGCCAAAACTGTGTTGTGGTCAATTCCCAGTTCTTCAGCTACGTCATAACTACTGATATGCCGATCTTGCTCCACTTTTTCAAAAATGGCATCAATTTTATCCGTAATAGAGCGACCAGAGCGACGTGCATCTTTGACATCAAAATTTCCGGATTGAAAACGCTTAAACCAAATTGGTGCTACTCTCACAGACACTGCACTAGGTCCATAAACATCGCAAATTTTTTGCGCGGCTTGCGTTGCATTTTTACCTTTTTTGTAGTAAAATTTTAAAATGTATCGAATTTCTTCATTAAATTCACTCATCTTTAAAGTACGAAAAACAAATAAAAATCACACATTTTCCTAATTTGAATTTGGAATTATCTTCTTTAAAATTTAAACTTTGAATGATACCAAAACCAGCCAGATACAAATAGTATAGCCAAAGATATTTTATTACAAGTTCATACATACTATCTCAGATTATACAAACAAACAGATAGAGCGCGCCGAATGTGCGAGTGAAGCCACACAAGCGAATACAAATTTAAAAGCGAATACAATCTCGCGGCAGTGCTCAAGATAGCGTCGTACTGCTTGAACGTCTCGAGTGATTAATCATTTTCTGTCAAAAATGCCGTCTTGTGTTATTAAACAGTTTAAAAATTGTTCCCAAAAACAAAAAAAAGTGGATGGAATATCATTTCACAAGTAACTATAAATTATTTAATTGATTTTATTATTTATTCACCCAATAATTATTTAAATTATTAATAATTAAACGGTTCTCTCGAAACACAAAACCTCGACATTAGTTCGACTGTGTTGCCAGTTTTCGGCAAAATGTTTTCCCTTCAATTGGGGAAACTACCTGTAGATCTAGGCGTTAGCTAGCCTGACTGTTAAATGTACGGACGTGGGTTCGATTCCCACGCGTAATCTCACGCCTAAATTGTTATTCAGAATTTGTATGTATTTCTATAATTATGTTATTGCCGTTTACTGTGATTCGGTGATTAATATCTTATGCGGGATTTTAAATATAATTGTATATGTATAACAATTTAGTTCCGTACATACACATATATAATAAATGATATATATACAGAAGTAATAGCGATCCGCCCTCGCTTCGCTTTGGGAAGAATATCCTACCAGAACATTTTACCGGGATAAAAATATCATATATGTTAATCCAGATCATATTCAATATGTGCAAAATTTCACAGAGTGAATCTGGTGAAGTTGTTGATAGAAAAGTATTTAATGGTGCGATTGCACTATATAGCAAAATTAGAAACTAATTCTCGACATGTAGAAGCCAAACGGCAATATTACAAGAAATTAGTGCAAAATTAAGGTGGTTAATTTTTTTGGCAATATTATGATTTTAATACATATTTTGGATTCATATGTATGTTTTTTTTATCAGTCTAATGAAATGAATATACTATATAATAATATATAATGCTATACTATATATATATATACTATATAATAATTACTACAGAAAAAACTAAAGTATTATTATAAAGTCCATTTTTCCAAAAAGTGTTATTGTAATTTTTCAAATTCTAATAACAGTCCGGAGTCAGGAATATATCCTGCGTTGTTTGCTAGTCTCTTGCGAGATGGCCGCCGTAGCCGTAATTCGGCCAGGAGGACATTAAAGTCCATGTAAACCTCAATAAACACCGGACGGACCGCTAGTTATAAAAATCTTCACATATTATTTCTTCTGTAATTTTACAATGCGTTTACAATGGTACATGAAATATTTAAGTGTTTAATAAACTAGTTAATTAAACAATTGTTCAATCCTAATACTCACACAAATTTGTATTCAATTAGTAACAAATTCATGTATCCAAATAAAATTTTAGAACCTGTTGTCGTAAAAGGACATTAAAAAAAATACAGGGAGTTTTTTCTTTTTCTGGTATCATTACACGCACACTGATGCACGTGTCCCTACAGAGCTATTTCTAATCGCCACGCACACATGAATGATAAGTGGCGTCATACTGTTTGTTGCGTACACTCCATCTGTTTGTTTGTATAATCTGAGCATACTATAATGCGAAAAGACTTTTTCCCCAACCTATTAATAAGAAGAGAAAGAGAATGGATGTACTATCAATCTTGCTATCAATACTGGATCGTGTTATTAATATCATGGAAGCACGCGGGCGTCGTAGCCAGGTTTTATTATCGGGAGGGGGTTCAATAAAATAAAACCACAAAAATGTACATGAATTTTAAGGGAAACTTCAAGGTTCATTTAGGTTCTGTCATAAGTTTAAGACATAGTGTAGGTCATTTTATGACCAGTTTATGAATTTTGAAAAACCTTTGTTATCTCTAAAACAAAAGAGACAACACAACTTAAAAAACAGCACAATGTTAGTTGTTAGTACTATTATAGTTAATGTGGGTTAGTGAGCTAGTGAGTAATAAATACATTTACAACCTAATGTTGTTACCATTTATAAATTTACATAAAACACAATTATTTAAAGGGGAAAAGGTAAGGGTTTATAAACATTTGAAAGACGAGGGATTTCAGAAGGAAGGATTTCATAGAGGGAACGCTGCAATTTATGACAGTCGAAGAATATATGGTCTACGTTTCCTTCGTCCATGCCACATTGACTTAGGAAGTGGTTCCTAATCCTAATCCTAAATAAAAAAACAGGGGTACACGTTTAGATAATTTCAAGATCCTTTGAAATTATTGATAACACGGCAGACATTGACAATTCACTTTCCATTGGGAATCAGCGTATGACAGAGCAACGCCATCTGTTAGCATTTAATAAACATGGCCGTAAAAATCCCTCAACGCCAGTGAACCATTCATTCACTCACTTGCTGAAGTTGCAGAAATATAAAAACAGGAAGAACAGATAAAAAAAATATAGCTTAGAATATAAATTATTAATTCTATGTCCATTAGAACGGTACAAAAAGAACCTTGAAGTTTCCGTTCAGAATTTATTCTCCAAAATAAACAGTTTTTTCTCCGTTTGCTTCTCCTGAAATTAGAGTCTGAGAATCAGACTATTGGATTGGCCAAACTTCTATATTTATTTAAATCATCCAATCGATCCTATGCAGGGTTCAATGAACGGAATTGCAGCAGCTGATAATCATTGATCATTCATTCATGTTTTATTGACAGAAAAGAAAGTGTCGCGTTGAGTGAGTTGAGACTGTGGTTGGACGATTGGATTTAGTTAGATGAAGCGTCCTGTCTATTTTTCTTTAGAATAGAAATTAACTATTTACGGATGTAGGTAATATCTACCTGGATCCTTTGATTAAAAACGCGGCCTTTAAAAGTGTAAGCTTATCGTTATTAAGTTTTACGGCACAAGTTTAAGTAATCAGTGAAGCAGAAGCAAGCGTTTGGCTTTGTTTGAAAACATGGATCGCAATATGAGGTGAGTCGATTATATTTTCCTTTCGCCTAGTATACTTTCACGTTTCGCGGACGTGGAAAACATGAAGCAATTAGCTTGCACATCGCTCTAAACAATGACACGTGAACCAATATTGTTTATATTCAGAAGAGGGTTGTTTTTTTTACTAATCCTGTTAGTATAACTGGCTTCTCCTTAGCGAATAATTTATGACCTGTAGTTTTTTACGCTATTGAACTTAATAGAATTTAATTTATGTGAGTATGAGCGTTTCAATTTCAATAAAATATTGTTAATAATGTTACTATCGCGCGCTTATCGCCGACGCTCTCGTGTGTACTCAAAGCATGTCAAGTAGATAATACAGATTACAATATAACATTGTACAGCTGATCTAAATAATAATAATTAAGTCTTCCTTCTGCGATGAATCGGTCTACCGTACCAAATATGTTGTCAATATGTATTGGTTTGTTAGTCAATATGAATCATTTTGGTTTTATTCCTTGTTTGGCAAAACAGTGCTAAATATTTAGTGCTGCTAAACTAACAGATATTGGTGGTGATTCGGTTGTTTACGCTGACTAACTAAAATTGTGTAAAATACGAACGGTCTTATTTTTTTCACACTAAAGATAAAATTAGAATGAAATTTAAAGTGACATTACTAAAATTAAGTGATTTTTGTTATGATGGCATGTTTGCGGGCTAGTGTTAGTGATCAATCAAATTGGTGTTGACTAAACTAGCCCGCAAATATGCCTTCTTATTTAAAAATACTTAAATTTAGAAATGTCACTTTAAATTTAATTCTAATTTGATCTTTAGTGTGAACAAAATAAGACCGTTCGTATTTTACACAATTTTAGTTAGCGTAAACAACAGAATTGCTACCATTAAATTATTACAATACAAAATAGCATGGATGTAAAATTCAATTCTTTTCCTCATTTATTTTTGTGTAGACTTTTGTAAATTAATTTCTATTGCATTCACGAGGACACACCAACACAATTGTGTCTCTAATACTTATCATTCCTTTGCAGATCAGGCTATGTACACAACAGTGGTCCACGCTCGCTGCCCCACATGGGCAGCAACAAACGGCACAATAATGGGAATGGCAATGGACACAGCAGTAATGGACACAACGGAGCACGGCTCAGTCCACCAGACCAGACATCTCCACAGCTGAACCCCAATCAACATGACGATATCATCAATTATGTTTACGATTCTTGGAATAAGGTAAGCCTCAATGTACAAATCACTTCTAGGTGAAAGTGGAGGGATAAGATCTGTACTGGAGAGTGCCCTGCATGGTATCTAAGATGACCCCAACTAGCTCAACTTCTTGAATTAGGTAATAAAAAAAGACTTCTGGTTGATAACAGCAGTTTTCTAGAATTCTGACATTGTTGGCACGGCACAGTAAAATTACAATAGACTCACTAAGTTACCTGGTAAAGGCCCTCAAAAAGTACGTGATAAAGTGGCTTGGTTAGCATTTGAGTAATAATTATAGGTAACCCAGTGCAAAATATTTAAAAAAAATTAAATCTAAAACACCACAGGTTTGTAAAGAAATTTAGTTAACATTTTGCCATTGTACCTTAGCTGTTGTGGGTTAGGGCATTCATATTTTGTTTTACAGGTACATAATTCTACTTTACGACGTTTTATTACGGAATAGCGATAGCGAAAATCAGTTGGTTTGGAGATTTTTTTTTTGTTTCTAATATTATATGCATGTTGGAAACGATGTCCTATTTCTACTTGAAGCTGTAAAAAGTCAAGCTTCTAAGTCACATTCATAAATGGCCAAAACAACTTAAGTAAAGAACACAAAAAAGGTAAGTGTTGATAAAACAAAGAAAGACCATGGAAGCCCAGCACTTTAGCAGAGTGAATCAGTCATTCATAACACAAGCTGAGTGGTGGCCATTTTTGTCACTATGTTTCTTTTAAATAAAATAAAAATAAAAATTGTTTATAGCCATTTGTTTATTGTTTTTAATTGTATATTGTTTGTTAGCCATTGACTCATAAAAGTTACAAATAATAGGAAAAGGAATTTTAGCTTACGCTGATTTAATTTAAGTGTACATTGGTTTTTTATCTTTATCTAAAATGGACCCTTACGCTGGACTTCCATTTGGACCGATTCTGAGTTCTGAACATAGACCTCCCTAGTATCGTCTATCTGTGTGTATGTAATCACTGGTAACACTCACCAATCCAAAAACTTGTCTTCAGAGACTGTGATATTTTGATACAAACATTACTGATTGGTAATTTATTCTGTATTACCAAAGTCACTAACATAGCACAAAGGATTAAGATACCAGAAAGGTTCTCGAGTGGAGACCACGCACTGGAAAGCGCAGCGTAGGATGGCCCCCATCTGCCACGACGGAAAGACGACCTGATAAAGGACCCGTCGGGGCCAGGCCGTTCAAGATCGGTCGCTCTGGAAATCTATGGAACCTATGTTCAGCAGTGGACGTCTTATGGCTGATGATGAATTTATTCTGAACCAATATCCCTCTCATTTCCAGGTAACCCGTGAGCTAGAACGCGGTAGTCAAGAAGCTAGATACTACCAGGAGGTGATAGCGCCTCGCCAACTCGCCAACTTCAGACCGTTCAACTTGGAGGAATGGTGGGCTCGTCGCCTGCTTCAGAGCATAAACCGCAATAAGCATCGGTCCTAGGTTCCAATAATCAAATGAGTTTCAGTCAGCCGTAGCAAGGATTATGAAGTTTTTGTAAGGCAGGTATATTGTGACAACAGAGATGAATAACGGAATCGTTTTTGTTGCAAATGGTCACATTTGTGTGGGAAAAGTTGTGGTTATTTACGCATGCAAACGTGGGCGAGGCTAAAATGATAATTTTTATAACATTTTTATTGGATCATTTAATAATATCTTTTGAAAATTTTTTTTAGATTACATTTTCAATGTTCTCTAATTTTATTACAATCTAGCCAAGTAGGCTAAAGAGTAATTTAAAGCTATCTTAGTTTTATAATAGAATTATGTTTAAGAATGTGTCCATTGGCACTTTTTAAGGGAAAGACACTTCGTTTTTGAGTTCTTTATAAATAGCATTGTCACTAACACTATATTGCACTGTTGTATTCTGATGCTCTCAAAACATACAGTCTCAGCCAAAACGTTCTAGGAGATTACATATATTATTTAATGTATAAACATTGGTTCACATAAAAGTAAGTGTGTAAAAAAAAAATAGCCTCTTCATTACCTGTATTAGAATTTACCCCTATTAAAGTAAATTAACTTTTTTTTCTTTTAATAATTTATTATGCAAATTCCCAATTATAGTTGTAAAAGTTATGATGCTGTGACAGACTGACGGATAGATGAACTGGGCGATCTGGTTTCTTGTCAGATTGAATTCGGCACGCAAAAACCTATATGTCCTAGCAATAGAGTGGCTACGTTCTTAATAGTGATGTTACGAAGGCCATCTTAGCGGAGGCGGAGGTGCAGAGTTTGGCCTCCGCGGAAGCACAGGTTGAAAGGAGGCGTATGCAGGTGTAGATTTTTTTTTAAATTTGATATATTGGGAAATCAACAGGGTTACAGGTTTTATTTAAATATAAACAGAGCTAATACATATAGTAAGACCATTAATAAATTTCCGCCTCAGATTCAGTTATATATTGTACTTAGTATAGTTGATTAACAACAAGTAAGCGATTCCTTAGTGCTTTGTTAATTACACCGGCTCTACTAAATATTTGTTTGCTTAGTACTCAACTTGGCGACTAATAAGTGGTGCTGATGTTGAAAAATAAGAGATGAGGTTTTATGTTTCCACCACATTAAAGTGTCTTTGTTTAGTTGTTGCCCGTTTCATTATAACAATGCATAGCCGGTTTCATTATAACAATGCATACTATTTATCATTATTAATTACACCCACTCCCGCCACCCGCCTTCCCACCACTCTCACTTCAATCCTTGTTAATACAAGACCAGTGCCGCACGTAATACAAAAAACGTAAACAAACCTCGGAAACACAACGCGGTTGCGGAGGCGGTACGGTTTCTTGCGGAAGTTCCGCAATGGCGAAGGCGGAGGCGGAGTAAACCCTAGTTCATAACCCAGCTTGTGCTGCAAGTGACCACCAGGTTTATTAATCAGTTTCAAATGACAAGTGACCATAGATTTTATACATATAAAATTCACTTAATAATTCCAATATTTTCAAAACTTATCTTCGCTACGGTTGACTTTAACTTTAATTTTATGACTCAGCAGGAAGGTCACTCAATCTTCAGAAAATATTTTGACACATAAACACGTAAGATTTGGTTACGGGTAAGCGCACTAAAATTAAAGGGTTCGACTAAAAAGTATAGATCATGGTGACATAGATTTTTCTCAAAAAGTGTTCTCCGAAATAGTCGTAACTTTTCTGCCAAGTTGAATAATTTTTTTTTTCCACCTTTGGTAAACGAGTATGAAGATCTCGGGAGGAGGGGGATGGGGGGGGGGGGGGTAACAGGCACGCCAAAAATGTGGTCGATCCTTTACAAAAAAAATCAGTTACATTATAAGCCACGATAGAGTGCTTCAAAGGGCAGACCAACGAAGTCCTCATTAAGAACTTATATTGACAATCGCCTATTTAACATATATGTGGAGTTAAATATGACAGCATGATTACAGTGACAGTGTCAGAAATCGGCTAGGATATCATCATATTTTTTATAATTTGTAAATAATGAAATAGTATTCAATACTAACTTAAATTTAACATTTTATTAATTATTTTTATGCTAGTGGTTCGCCCCGAACTGATATCTTTGACTATCAAAATAGCGCCACGAAATGCACTACCAACTAACTTAACCTACAGTTTTTTTTCAAATTACAGGTAACGGGAGTTCACGTTCATTGGTTTCACTTTTTTGGGGTAGAAATTGCAGTTATTCTGGATTTCAGAATTTTCTCTATATTTGTGCGACTAAAGCTACACGCATTCCAAATTTCTGCGGGGTCATTGGTGTACCCTGTGAATTTCTTCAAAGTTCAGTTTTTATCATGGCTAATAACTTAAAAACTACAAGGTTTAATCTTAAAATAAAAAAACGAGGTCAAAATGTACCGATGAAGACCTTTCATTAGACGTGCAGATAGTCGCATTTTTAGCTCATTTGGTCACACCAGGATTGTGCCATCACTACCTACCTATATACCAAATTTCACGATCAGATCAACGCTTCGAAAGTTATTCTCGGACAAAAAACATACATACATATAACTCCGATTCGCCCAAGTTGATTTGGAGATCTCGCTTTGCTCGATCAATGAATACTTTTCAACGACTTTTTAAGTCAATATAGTTCTTATGTATGAGAAGGAGTGACCTAACTACTATTTTAATTTGCATTTGTGAAAGTTACATATAAGATTTCTTTGATAAGGTGGAAATATCCGATATAATGTTATCTAAGAAATAATCCACTATTTCATGATTTTTCTAAATCATTTTTAAAATGTTGTGACTTTTGGATGAGTTATGGTGACTTACGAAAATAGTTAAGATATTATTGTAACTTGCCATGATTCGCCAAAAAAAATGTATTTAGATTTAGTTCCTTTGGCAATGTATTTGAAGGAACTACTGGATTTTTTCCAATAGTTTTTTTACATTAAAGTTTAAAGGTTTAAAGGAACTGATAAAAAAACTACTAGGATGCAATAAAAAATATTGCGGAATCCCAATAGCTACAACGAAAAAATTGTTACAATTATCCATACCTAAGCAATATTTATTCTTGTATACCTTTGACTAAATATTAAGTTTCCCTTTGTTGAAAACTATTCGATTTAATTACAATAATTATTGTGAATCTCCTTTTTAAGTTTGAGCGTTTGTTTCAACCGAGTCACCATTTCGAAGTGCATCTCATACATTCACTACTGTAATGGGCAAAATAAACTTAGATTCCACTGTTCCGGTTCAACTAAAACTTTCATTAACCTTGTCTACCGCTTGAAGAAGAAAAGAGAATACAACAGTATAGCGAAGGTCAATACCCATTTTTATTTAAAACGGACTGTGTAAAGTTAACATGATAATTTTTACAGTTAGAATAGTGCGTACTGTATTAGCTTATCAAATTAAATACCCCCCCGCAAACCATTATCTTTGTGATCAAAGATAAAATGATAATATTTCAAAGTTAGAATTAATAGACAAGATTTATTAATATGTTACTTTGTTAATAGTAAAAGATTATCTATGTAGCATCCGAATAGTGATGTTAATTGTTGAAACAAGATCAATAAACGTTAGGCAGGAGGTTTGGAAACAGTAGATGATTTTAAATACTTTCAATGACATAATGTAGGTTAGCAGTAGTGTATATAGGTTAGTATCAAAGTATGTATCTGTTTTAGTTTATAGAATAAGTATAATCAATAAATTAGAATCGGCTAGATATTCATTTTAATCATGACTTGTTACTGCTTTTAGAAATTATGACGTAACACGTAAATGGGACACGGATACTTTGACACGAATCAGCGATCTCATTTTGATTTATTTCCTGTAAGTAGTTCGATTGGCAGTTCTGTTGAAGTAACTGAGTTGTCCCCAATAGTTATTTTACAGCTTTTGAAACTATCATGGTTATGAACACTATTTGTACTAAAATCGGGATATTCACGGGTAAACCCGTGATAATGGCGCATGAAACTCCGTCGAAATATTGGGATACTCAAAAACTCACAAATCATGGTAAATATCCCGTTTTTAGTACAAATAGTTACTTTACAGTTTCTAATGGAACTATTGGCACTATCAATTTTGAGTAGTTTTTTTCACAGTTCCTTTGAAGAAACTACTGGGAATAAAGAACTGTTGAAGGGAACTACTGGAATTTGATACTATAACAGTTCCTTTGGAACCGTAAAAGAATTATTGACGAAAAAGTTATCGTTCAATTTGTCAATCGAACTTCTTATTGGGAATGAATTCTCATTTTGTAATGTATTTGGATTTGGATTATTGTAACTATTGCTGCACATCAGTTATTATTCACTGACTTATGCTTTTGTACAATTGTCTGCATAAATGGAGTCATAGTTTACAGCTAAAATGACCTGCAGGGGTTTAGATAGTGGCATACAAACGCGTATGCAATAGTCAAACCCCCGCAGACCATTTCAACCTTATGGTATGACTTCAATTATGAATTCAGGCTAAAAAAATACACTAAGTTACAGTAATCAAATACTACAAATTCGCGTAAACATCCGTTGTAATTTTAAATCAATGAACAGATAAAATTATGATTTACATTCCAGTAATAGATTCAAGCCTGTAGGATTGTAAATAGGTTTTGAGTGATGCAGCGATGTAAGATTATGGATTTGAATAAAACATTTTTTATTATTTACGCATTTTTATTTCTTAAACGACAGTGGCAAAAGTGTGGTCATAATGGTTTAGATAATTGCATAAGGTTATGTGCACCGTTGAAGATGTGCATCACGTGTTGTCGGAATGTGTTCGGAACGCGGCCGAGCGATTTGATGATCAGACTTACGGGCGTGACATAAATAACCATTGTCTGGTTAAAACTTCCAAGTTAAACAAAGAATTAAAAAAACATGATCAAATATATCGTTCAACTTATATGAAAAATACCCAAAAACACAGCAATGAACCAATCAATGAACACTTCCATGAATTTGCTTTCTGATGTGTAGTGTAGGTAGGTACCTACTACTTACAGGTACTTATTTTTATTTTAGCTTAGACCTTTCCTTCAATTCAGATAAAATCTAGACAAATAAAACTGTCAAAAAAGCGTAATACCCTTGTTGTTTGCGAAGTTTCTAACTCATTAGTACAACTCGTCGCTGAGCCTAGAGGCGCTACACAGAGCAATGATAGTCCTGTGTACGGATGTGTCACTCCGACAACGCGAACTTTGACACCATAACTAAAAAATCTGCTATCAATATCGAAAATAAGTTTGAGATTTCATTCATTCATTTATTCAATTTTCAGATGTGAAAGATCCATTTTTATTAGTAAAAAAAAAAACTTAAATCAAACAGTCACATAGGTTAGTGCAAAATATATACACAATAAAACAAACAAAATTCAAAAAACAACAATTAAAGTTTAAGTCCCTCACTCAAGTCCTGAGCCAATAGTCTCTCACAATAGACTATCCGATCAGAACCCGATTGAAGGACTTCATAATCGGTGAGTCGTACTTGTCTGCTATGACATGCAGGATGGTGTTGGTGCTGCCTCGCACTCTACTGAGCAGTGATGCAGTCTTTTTGCGGATGATGGCGTGGAACCCATCGACCCGCGCCTCTGCAAACATGTTCGAAGCGCTGCAAAAGCGAGGCAGCCCCACCAACATCCTGAATCCATTATTATATTGTACACGCAGTGCACTGAGTGAATTTTTGGAACAGCTAGCCCACAGGCTGCTCGTGTAGAATGATTGGCAGTAGGCTTTGAAGAGTGTGGTTTTTACCTGCCTACTGCAACGGGCAAACCCGTGCGCCAGCATAGGTATTACTTCTAGCCGCCAGTGCCCTGCGTTCCCTTTCTATGTCATCAAGGTCGTCAGTAATGTAGTGTCCGTGATATTTAAACTTATGTACGCGTTTTAATACGGTTCCATTTAGTTTAATTTCTGGTATTGATGCTGGAACTTTACCAGCGGCCCTGAAAACCATGAACTCACTCTTCTTACTATTATATACCAGGCCATGTTTGGCAACGTACCCCTCACAGATGCCTAGCAGCCTCCTAAGAGCACCGACCGTTGGACACAGCAACGCCATGTTGTCCGCGTGGCTGATATTGTTCATACAAACATCAACCGAGCAGCCGACACGCTCACTGCGGAGTCCAACGATCAGCTCATTCACATACAGGTTGAAGAGCTTTGGAGAACTTAGTACCCCCTGCCTCACTCCGCACTCCAACCTGTAGGCTTCTGACTGGCTGCTGGCCCACCTCACATTGTTGGTCTGATTAGCGTACCAATGCTGAAAGAGACGTTGTACCTGTGCATGCACACCTGTGCTCGCCAGCTTCTTCCACAGCACGTCATATGATTTATACAGGTTGTATCAGATAGTAGCATTCATCGGTAAACTCATGTCAGAACGCCTTTAAACACCTTTGGATTACGCATTTAGAACTCAGGTTCGGGAATTTATGGCGTATAAATTATATTTGAAGTTAAATAAATTATAGCTTGGTATAAGTTATAACCCGGTGATTACTATTAGGTGTGCGCGTCGTGCTCGGTCGTCTCAGTGCGTAGATACGGTTAGTGTTGTGTGTCGTAATATGAACGAGGACATTTCTAATTCTGAAGACCAAGTGAGGGTAGTTGCTACAGCTGCCATCACTTCTCGACGGTAACTCCAAGTACTCCAGTCCGCCCGGGACCACGTCCCGTCGAAACGTCGGGATAACAAATAAAAAAGGTATCATACGCGATAAATACCCGTTTTAATCAGTAATTAGCTAGTAGCTAGTTGGAACTAGCTTCTTAAACTAGGCTTAGGTACCTACCTATATTTTTGGTCCAGGACAAATAGTTAAACGTAAACATACGTTATATAGGTACATAGATATACCAAAACAAATTTAATACTATAAACATAACTAGATTACGATTAACTTTACTTTAAATTAAAACATGATATTCATTTAAGTAGATACATAATTTTAAATTCACTTGCCGAAGATTGCACTACCTTGATTATCCTTTCTTGTATTTGATTGCCATAATACAGGGAATCCTAGTGTGGAGATCAAAGTTAATGCATAACATTGCTATATAATTATTACTTAAACTGATTTGTATAATTTCCAAATTATTAAGCATACATAAAAATTATAATTATAATTAGTAGTAAAGTGGGGAGTGCGCTAGGCTTGTTGTGGTTCCATACATAAATACAAGGGCTTTACCAGTTTGTTTGACGTACGACCAGAGACGCGTTATGAATTTCCACGGCTTTGCTGTGGTTTCATATTAAATACTTAACAGGTTTTTGTACAACTATTTATCTGATATCATACATTAGTGACACTTGAGAACCATTCGTTTAAAGACAAGTAGGTAGTTAGGTAGGGTCGAGTGTTCAACAATGAAACACTAAAAATTCAGAGTCTCATATCATTCTCATTTTTGTAGATATGGATTCCGTTTTTTATAGGAAGAAAGTCTACATATTTAGGTATAATGTGGCATCTATAGTTTAAGCAATAAATAGATACATAACCAAAAACAAGGATTTAAAAAAAAAATGGGAATTGTTTCGTTGTGTCCACCCAGGTGTACACAATGAAACAGGCTTTGTCCTACAATGAAACACTGTTATTACTATTGACTTCTTGTATTTAGTGTGGTTATTGGAGATAGTAAATGAAAAAAAAAATGTTAAATTTCAATCAAACAAGCTTTTTTTTAAAGTATTGCACAAGTCAGACTTCACAAGTTACGTTTAGGTTTATCTTAGGTTTATAATTATTAAGTTACTTATATATTATTTGAGTCTCACATTTTTAAATCACAAGAATATTTTTTTGGTAGGCAGGCAATTTAAGCAATAGTGATTCATAATCAACTGTTACCCTTAATAGGCAATCAACTCTTAGTTACAATTATTTAAAAACATACATAAAGATAAATGAGTATCAAAACAACAACCAATAATCAACAATTAACCATTATTACCCAATGGGAAAGAACATTTAACGCAACCTTATATTTGGTAACACGCGGATTGGGAAAACATAGAATGAGTTTCGACTTTTCGTCCCATTTATTTGCGGTGGAGGAAGAATCATTTTTATCTCGTCTATATGAATTTCTGACAAATCGGGTTCTAATGGCATGTAGAATTTCATCATGTCTTTCACTTTCAATCTCATAAACGAAACCTCGTATCTATTAGCACTTATTACGTCAATTATCTTTGCGACATAATATACCTTCAGTGTCTTATTGTCCAATAAAACCAGCACGTAATCGTTATCTTGCGGTCTACGCTCTAGTTTCTTGAAATTTTCTGTTATCAAAGGCAGCTCATCCTCGTCAAATTCTTCGTCATCGTCTAGTCCACTCAAATCAGTTTCACTAAGGTATTCTACTTCCTCATCTTCGTCGGTACTAGTTTCAGGATTTGGTTCAATTTTAGTATTTTTATTAGGTTTCTTTTTTCCTTTTGTATCAGATAAAACTGCTCGCTTCATCACTTTTGCCGTTGATTTTCTTGATTGTGACTTTTTCTTTTCTTCAGCTAACTGGTTCTTCTCCGGCGTGTCTGATGCAACCATGCTTTTGCCGCGCTTTCTTGCTTTGTAGTTTCCAGTCCGTGGACGAGCCTTCAAAGCAGGCATAAATTCTTCTGGAGTTTTATATTTAGCTCTGGAGCTCACAGAAACTTCTTCATTAGGCAGTGTCATCTTCTTGTTAAGTGTGCTAGGACCCGGTTCTTGATCCTCATTTGCGAAAACTTCTTTAACAGGCGGCGTAGTTACTCTGGTTGGTAAACTAGGATCCGGTGCTCTACTTGCAGATTCTGTGTCTTGAGCAGAAACATCTTCAATCATAGTCGGATCTTCCAATACAGATGGACTATCAGCGCGGGTCACATCTGATGAGGGACTAGCAATATTCTCTCTGTTTTGCAGATCATCAGTAGCTAAAGATGGCCCTGCTGGTTGATCTCTGTCAGTAACTGATGATGGCATGAAGTCAATTTCAGTAAAAATGTCTGCATCATATGGGAAAATCCCGCATTTTTTGAAAGCCGATGCTATATTCATAGGTGTCATTGACTTTAAATATGCCGTGCCCACGCACTCTGCGACATTATAGATGGTCATTGGTTTTCCAGGGTTCTTCATTAACCACGAATCCACAGGGCTATTATAATAAACTTTGAAGGGGCCATTTAAGCCCACATCAAGTGGCTGCATCTTTGCTGTTGTATGAGGGTGCAACGTTAGAACAGTCACCCCAGATTCTTTGGCTAAATCTAAAGCTTCAATGCTGAGGTGAGATTCGTGGTTATCGAATATTAAAAGTGCTGGGTTTTCACGGCTTGCAGAGGTGTGTTTAATAAAATGTTGCATAACCTGAACAAATAGCTCCGCATTCATCCATCCAGTTGGAGTAGCGAGTCCGAGGCATCCTGGAGGAGCACCATGCAACATAATATCCTTGTAGTTTTTCCTTGGAAAAACGAGAACTGGAGGTAATGCTTGGCCTGCCGCACATACAATGGCACATGTGGTCACCAAAGTACCCCTTTCCCCGCTTGTTATTTTGCCGATATTTTGTTTTCCTTTTGGTGCCAACACTTTCTGCGGTTTTTGAACCGTTGTTGTGGCAGTCTCGTCGAGGTTATACACTCTTGTACCATCGCCAAAAGACGGATGACGATTCATAACATTTTTTAGGTTCTCAAAAAAAGTTTTTACTGTCTCTTTATTAAATGCAGTGGCACGGGCCAAACTACAGGCTTCGGGCTTCTTCATTGATAAATCTGGATGCCTCGACTTAAAAGATCGAAGCCACTCTTTCCCTGCCATTTCTTCCTTCTTCCACGTATCAGGACATTTGATGCTATTGATTATAGCCATTTGATAAGCGACGCGACGAACATCTTTACTGGATAGTCCATAAAATTTAAATGCGCAGTCTTTTATATATGTTTTTAGGTCTGCTTCTTGGTCGTCTGTAAACGTTTTATTGACCTCGTAGTTAGGCGTTAATTTTTGATCTTCCAATGATATATCACTATCGTTTTTATGTTTTTTGACGTACCGGAACAGTGTAGGATAAGTCACATCGCATTGTTTGGCGGCTTTTCGTAAGCTTATTCCTTCTCTATGGAGCCTTATAGCTTTGAGCATATTTTTAGATGAATGGTTGCCCTTTTTTCTTTCAGCTTTTTTTTTACGCGCCATCCTAAAAATATATACAAAAATTATTAAAAGTCAATCAATTAAAAAAAATAACCTAAAACAGTCAATATACCTAATTACATTTAATATAGCCTATGTCACTCTCGTGATCCGTGATCCATACTTAATGAATAAATAACATCGATTTAGCACGATATTTTAGACAACGAAACAAAGTGGTACACAATGAAACAGCGTTTCATTGTGTCCACAGTTGAACTGTGTCATTGTTGTACACCTGGGGTATTTTATAATAACCTCAAATAATAACCTATAAAAATCTAACAACCTAAGAAGTTATCTAGTTCACGTGAATCTAAAATATATGTGCAAAGTAACGTAATACAGAAAAAAATTGAATTCACTATAGTATTTAACTGAGAAATCAAATAAAAATGAAAAAAAAACTTACTTTTTCCTCTAAAAATTTAAAATAGCTCCACAGACACGTTGTTCCGCAACCGAAGTGCACGCAAACTGAGGTGTTGCGGGGGGTGTAGGAGGCGGACTGGGCTAGGCATAGAGCACCATCTGGCAACGTCGCATTTCCGAAATATGACGCTGTTTCATTGTGTACGACTGTTTCAATGTTAGACACTCGACCCTACTTAACACCTACCATTGGTTTGAAGTGGCGATTGGTTTGAAACCTGCTGCCCGATTCCCTTAAATCTAGTCAAATTTAATCTCGATACCCAATGTTACATGAAAGGTCATGCTGCCTCTCCAGGGTGCTCCAGAATGTGTAGGTATGTTAATCCGAAAGGGTGATTTAGCCTGTGAAAGTGAACAGGTTTAAAAAAACTGAAATATAAAAAAAACAGAAAGAAAATCATTAACACCTTTAAGGTGAGTCCTACTCACCTGACGACAGTATGTTTGAATTATAGCTATTCACCTAAACTAGCAGATTAACAGATTCCTACCGAAATCAGCTTCTTCTGACGCACGTGTCAATGGAAAAACTTGAACTATTTTTGAATAGCGTTTTGTCACGTCTATAGGTGTCTATAGGTGGGTGTGGGCTTGTTGAGGGCATTCCTTGTGCAGGTGGTAGGTCATAGAGGACAATATAGCATGTCGGGCATGGACTTAATGGGAGCTTCGCAGTCGCATTCTGTCCGGGAGGAGTCACGGATATTTGCAGATTCTGCAGCGGCCAACTTGTATACGATGGTATAAGTAGGGTATACCTACGTTACCTTGTCAGATGAGTTGATATAGGATTGTATGAATTTGTATGATATACGATGAGGTATCACTTTTTAGCGCGACCTCAAAAAAAAGCTGTTAATTTCCCTAATCTCTGCGAGTCCCGGCTTAATTGGGTGTGAAGTACGATGAGTCATACCCACCGTCTTATCGGAGCGCTAATCAATGGTAAAAGCACTTAGGTAAACCATCTTTCACTTTCTGAGCATTAGAGTTTAAAACTTTCATTATTTTTGTATGTATGCGCCTAATATAAGTTCTCAAAAGTCAAGAAAGTGTGCAGTTGATTTTGGTCACTTCGTATGAATATTTTATTATGAGGATCGGGCTCAATGGAGCACCCTGGGAGAGATCTACGTCCAGCAGTGGACTGCTATAGGTTGATGATGATGATTATAATATGACCTGTTTACAAGTTCAACTACAGACATAAGTAGGTCGGCTAACGATGTGGCCCATGAAAAAAATTACCCCCCCCCCCCTCCTCCGCCCCAACTCTCCTAAAAACATTTTTTTTTAATTATACTTCATAATTTACTAGGCGACCGTCACTACAACGTACCATCATGCCAAATTTCAGCTTTACAGCCCTAATAGTTGGTAATTTGTCAGTCTAAATCTAATCGTGTCATCAATATTTTCTAATTATGACCGCAACCCTGATAATATTCCGAGTGCAGCTGTCCTATTTCCGCTCATTTGAGCACTGAAAGCTCATCGCGGCCAGTGATCGTGAAGGCTCCATAAAAATGTCTATCGTAGACATAAAGTTGAGAACACATTATTGTAGTTACTGTGTTCACTCGCCTGCGATTTGTACCCGCATGAAACTTTCGTAAAAACTGAATTTCAGCATAAAAAATATTCTAAGTATTAAAAACTAGAAGCTGAGACGGTGAGATCTCAGTTCGGATCGAACCACTAGTTAGTCGTATCCTTCAGATTTAAGACACCAGTGTGTCTTTAGCCTAAAGGGCGCCCCATAAAAATGTCTATCGTGGTCTTTACTGTTCATTAGTGTGTCCCGATAAAGGGCTCAGTGCGTAAGCTCCTTTACTGGCGGACCTCATTACGTGCCTATTTCTTTTACTTATTCTGCCGAAAGACTTTGAAGATGGAAATTCATAATTTTCTCAGAAAATATACTTTGGAGTATAACGTATATTTACTATGCTCATACTAAAGATGCTTAGGTACTGATAGGGACAAAATGTAGTTCGGAACCAGTGTTTCCAACTACCTAGGCGTTACAAGAAATCAGTGTTACAGAAGCGATATAGCTACATGTCCATGGTCCAAAGAAAACAGATTCTTTTTAGGCAAGCGTACTTCATCTTCGAGCACATCATCACTTACCATAAGGTGAGGTGGTCAAGCGCTTGACTATCACCAATTAAAATAAGTATTTGTTGAAAAATTACTTTTTCAACAAATACTTATAGCTTTTATAAAATTCATAATCGGAACCGCAAGCAGATTCAAATGAGCCCAAACACTAGTAGCCTGCTGTAATCCATTCAGAAGTTCCGTTGTGTAGCATTCGTCTCCATAATGAGACCACCTCCATGGTACCATATTATTGCATTTTCACCAAAGTTACATATCGACGGCAGAAAGCGGAAATGGCGTATCTCAAAAATTTCCGCTGTTCGATAGTGAAACATCAATTGCTGTTACTAGTTAAAAATCAATGAAGCAGTAACTTTAGGACATTCCAATTAACTGTATCAAATAAAACTTAAATTGATAAAAATATTTTCCAAATTTCAACGTTCTATCTTTATTAATGTACGAGTTATGATTTTTTTAAAATAGTTTTTTGGCTCTGGTGTAAAATTAGATATTTTGAGATACGACAAAATCGCTTTCTGCCGTCGATATGTATTCCAAATTTCAGCTCAATCGGTTGAGGGGGATGGGTTTAAAATTCAATTGCAAGATTCCACCCGGACAAACATGGGTACTTGCAAGTTAATAAAAAGCTTTTTGTTAACTTTGCTAAACAAATGGTTTAGTAACAGCAATTGTTATTTACCTACAAAAAAGGTGCTGATTTTGACTGTTATACTTATAAGTTATTATTACAGACGACCCAGTTTGGCTGGATCCAATCACCCACTGTGACGTCACATACAACCATATTGCATTGTGTGTAAGCTGGTCTGGTGAAGTTGGCCCAACCATAACTCATATTTTTACTGGTTCGGTGTCGAATAAAACAACTTTGTTTTTTATAACTTGCATTTATCTTTATTTCTAAAGTAAGTACTTCAAGTTAGCCGTAGTCGTCGGGATCAATCTAATTTTTTTATATTTTTCATTTTTGCGTTGTAAAAAATAGCTTTGCATTATCAGAGTCCTTTTTCATGCCGGTCAATGTTCAAAATCGTACAGAACTTAGCAATGAAAACCTAAAATACCTCGTGGGAAGTGGGATATGAGCTAATAGTACCCTGTTTTGGGCAGTCATGTAATAAGTAACCATTTTCGGTGTTTAATTTTGCAATTCAGTTCCGAAAGCACATCTCTATATTTGTTTGTTCTATCAATAAAAGATATTCAAGTATAAAATTGCGCTTCCAGGTTTATCTCAAATGATTGTTTACTTAGTATTAATATTTCACTAAGACTAGACTTCCTCTGAGTCGGGTGACACAAACGTAGGGAGTCTTAAACCTATCACTGGGGGAAGTCAAGCTGTGGATGATGACAATGATGATATACATTCACTTTACGAATAATAGAGGAACGCAAATTAACACATCATGTCTGAATATCAGCTTGCAATTTGCTCATGAAACATGAAGATTCATAAAATAATAGTTCCCCAGTTCATTCTATTACCTAGCAACGTTAGTTGATATACAATTTGAGGCCTAAAATAACAGATTATATTATTTATCTGTTATGTAAAATAACAGTATAGTTATTAATTTTTTAAAGTTGTTATAAATAATATGCAGGTTATTATTTCATGAAAATACTGAATTGTAGGAAGAGTCAAAACGTTTGAAATAATGCCTACATTTCCCGAATAGTTCAGATTTCATTGTTGTTGAAATTAGCTTTGTGATGTAATTTATAGCTGGCTTTTAATGTCTTTTGTTAACAAAGGAAAGGAAATTATTAATTTAGCAATTATGGTGCCTGGTTTCAGAACTGGAGATTAGTTTTATTTGTACTTTTGTTTTTCTGTTCATTTAATTTTCTTGAAAATGAAAATAGTAAACGCTGGAGAGATTTTAAAGTTATTATTTTTATCAACTCTTGAAACACCTCCAAATCTATGTCTAGTCAATCCAAATCTATGTTATAAACAGATCATCATCACTATTATTGACTTCGAACAACTACCAGAGATGATTAAAAGACAATACACGATAGAAGGCACTTACGTACACGTACATGGTTTAAAAGGCAGCAACGACCACATTTAATGCATCACAAATGTTTATCGGCCTCTGCATCACCAGGACAGTAAAAATTAACCGTAATATCAACTCAAGGGCCTATGAGTACAAACTCTATAATTGCTGCAATTGCTGCTACATATTCAGTGTTTCCATAAACGTAATACGTCTGTTTTTTATTTACACTAGACAATATTATATCAATACTTGGGGGGCCGTTTAATTAGTAAGAGTTGGGTAAAGTACGTGTATATTTTCCCTAATAATTTGTTAGGTAAAGCTGGATTACTAATCATTGCATCAGTTCCTATCAGCGGACTATGCTTCTGCCGCCGGCTGCGCTTGCGATTGCGCGGTGGCGACGCTGGTGGTGTTGGAGACAACGTCGGGGTCCTCTTCCCGGACGCCCATCCAGGGGATCCTCTTGGTCAACTCCGCCCTAGAAGAGACAAGTTCCATGTGAAAAACCATTGAACTCGCCAAACTGCCATATACATACAGGTCTACTACAATCATGGCCGCCGCTGGGAGTTATGCGTGAGCGGGTACACTTGCAGATTGCACCCCACTGACTTTGTTAATATGTTTATATAAGTTGTATTATTATCTTTGCCTACTTTACTTATTACGCATACTGGCTTTCAAAATACATGAACTCACACCTCTCATTTGGTTTGCTTTCTCAGATCATATTATACAGTAATGCTATATGGACGGACATACTTGGTACGGATAAAAATACCAAAGTACATGAATCCCTCTGAAAGGGATCCTGCCAATGCCCATCATGATATCTACTGTCGTCTGTGCTCAACTGCGTTCGCCGACCCGAATGCCAAGCATGGCAATTGGGAAATTCCCTCATGATGAACACAAGAACAAAATCGCGTATGTCCAAATATTGTTTTTTGTTTAATTCAATTTCTACGGACTATTTATGTTATGCTTGGACTTTCGTGTTAAGATCTGAAGAGGTGGATTTAGGAGAAACTCACCGAAAATCTGTAAAAACCGTTTCGTTCAATTTCGTAGGCAAAGAAACATTAGGGAATAAAGGTTTATGAGGAATATTGCTGGGGGTTCTTTGAATACTATTTCCAGTGTTGTTAGTCTAAAGTTGATTATAAAGATGATAAGTGAAAAGTTAATAACTGACCTGTATCTCGGGTGATTAATCGCGTAGACCCACGGATCTATGCAGGATACCACTTTAGCGCAGACAGCCGGTATCATTGTAGCGACAGGAGTTAGCAGGGACCTGTCCAACAAAATTCATTGAAAAAGCGATACTTATCGTAAATCATTATTATAAATACGGGATTTCTCACGTAACGTTTTATCGGTGTTACGAACGACAATGTTTCGGTTCAATTCGTGAACCTTCATTAGGGTGAGTGCGATCCACACTGGGCCTCGCCTCGCGCTTATAATAATTCCGTCTTAATAATAATGATTGAAATAAATAACAAAAGTTTGCATAAATCGTTAATCTTTGTATGTATAATGCTCTGCAACCCAATTTAAATAAAAATAGTTTGTAACCTAAAATATAGTATCTCAAGGTTGACTGAAAGAACACGCTCATAGCTATAAGGCTGCCGATTGTACCTCGTGATTTAACTAAGCACCGTATTTCTGTGATTGTTGAGATTTTTGTATTGTTTTAGTGTATAATAGTATAGTAATATATAGTGTTTTATGTCGCTTCCCATCAGGTGGGCCGTAAGCCTGTTTCCCCACAAATAACATAAAAAAAACAAAACAATGTTTTCTTTTAGAGGTATCCCTACTCTTTTGAAAGGATAACTATATATTTCATAACATTGAGGCCGCCCATAAACTTCGCTAATAAAGTACCTACAAAGGCCAGCATACAATCTCACTCAGTATACGAGTATCAAAATGTGCTACGAAATGTTGTAGAATCCTTGCTTAAATTTGTTTCAAACGATATAGTCACAACTGTTTGAAACTGCCAATATTATTGACGAAATAAATCTTAAAAGTTTAATAAAAATTTACAGAACTGGCAAATTATTCCTAGTCCGGGCGAAGAATGTTTGCAAAGCTTAGCTTTCGAACGCGATCGGCAATACTCGGAGTATTTGCCACTGGATATCAAGGTCTGGCTAAAACACACAATAATAATAATAATATTATTTTTCAAACTTTCGCGATCACTGTACATAATTATTGATTAAAACGGGTATTTATCGCGTATGTACCTTTTTTATTTGTTATCCCGACGATTCGGCTGTGTTGCAACAGTCGTGGTCACGGGTTGACTAATTTCTAATTCTGAAGACCAAGTGAGGGTAGTTGCTGCAGCTGCCATCACTTCTCGACTGTAGCTCCAAGTACTCCAGTCAACCCGTGACCACGACTGTTGCAACACAGCCGAAACGTCGGGATAACAAAAAAAAGGTAGATACGCGATAAATACCCGTTTAATTCAATAATAATAATTATCGTCAGAGAGTTTATCTGTATAGGGTTTACCTATCTAAAGATATTCCGTGCCAAAGTTGTAAGGCCCTCTACGGCAAACTTTCCAAATGATCCTGATTATTGTAATGAACAAAGATTGTTTTTGGCTTTGATAAAATGCGGTAGTGGGTTCCCACAAGGATCATTTTGAAACGTAGTTTTACTGCCTGTTCCTCCGCGACAAAGCCAAGAAAGAATCAGGCAACAAACGAGGCTGGTCTCCATTGTACTCGTATATGCTCCGAGGCAAACTCCCGAAAACGCCGGCCAATAGTTATTGAGCTATTTCCATAAAGCACTTGGTAAAGAGGGCTTTGTGGGTTCGCCCGCGTTTTATTACTAGATTCGAGTACGTTTGATCTGAGGAAATGTTGATTCCGAGTATCTTATTAGGTTTGAAACGTTTGTGAACAAGCCCGATCGTTTTCTGATCAGCTGAAAGTTTGGGATCAGCAAGCGCTGTTGGAAGTTTGTTTTCAATTTATAGATGTTTTATTTTTATTTTTACTACAAATAGGTAAAAATCTGATGATAAGAACTGGCAACGCATGGCTTTCTTTTTACGATGAGGGAAATGAGCCTCTTGTGCAAGGGCGGATCCAGGGGTGGGGGTCATGGGGATCATAACCCTCCTGGGCTGGGTCCAGGACCTAGGTGGACCACTAATTAAAATTGTTAAACATACCACATGACATTGACCACGACTATGTGACCCTCCCCTGGCACCAAAGCTGGATCCGCCCTTGCTCTTGTGAGTGTGAGCGTTGTTAGAGAAAAATAAACTTCATGTCTGTCTTGAGATCAAACCAACTGCTTGAACTATTTATCATGATTTGAGAAAACTTAACGATCAATATTCCTTGGATCACTCAAACTTTCTTGGTCGCCTTGCCTTTTGGTCAATGGCCAGGGACGGTATAGTGTCCCTGAAAAAGGCCTTGTGACTGATCATGCATAAACCATCATTTAGAAAAATGATCCTTATGCTATAGCACTTTAATGACCTGATCCGACGCCGCTGTGGTTATGACAACCACTGGTCAAAACGGCTTTAAACTTTTGAGATGACTCGAAAGAAGAAGCTAAACCTTTGCCCTGCAGTGGGGTCAGATAGGCTAGATTAGATAGATATACTGCACACCTGTCTCCAAAAGCGCCGGTCATAGCAACGAAGGCATACGGAGTCCACGCGCAGATGAATAGGAAGAAGATGGTGAAGGCAACCTTCGCGATCCTGATTTCAACGCTCTTGCCCGCGTCCTCCTTGTTGGCGGCCAGAGACTTGACGTTCATCTTCTTGGCTTGCTCTGCTAACATTCGTTCGTGGAGGCGGACCTGGGAAATAAAAAATGGAGATTGAGTAATTCACGATGGTACAATCTTAGTTTGCGCACAGAGTGCTTCCCTAAGGATGGTTTTACTAGTTTGCTATTGGTTGGACTCATGTTGGACTATTTTCTCCAATTATGAGAAGTGAAGAGAGTTTTGCCCTACAGTGGGACAAAACAGGTTCCAAATAAAATAAATACCTAATGAGAAGACATTTCAAACAGTTGGTCCAACTATGACCAACTGTTGGACTGAACTTTCTACATACTTGGTAGAGAGTGAATAGAACAATGTTAAAGTCAATACTTAAGTAGCGTAAGTTTATTTTATAAATTCCGCGTAATCGTTGGTGAGTATCACTGAAAAAGTTAATTGAAAATGTGAACGAAATAGTGCGTGCATTGGTGCGACTTTGTGTTTCAAAAAGAGGTCGGCTTTATTGATTCGGTGCATGTTAATTTCCATAGATGTTTATAATGACGCAGCAGGTAGCGGGTTCGATTCCCGCCGCGGAACAAATGTTTGCATGATCTACAGATATTTGTTCCTTGTCTGGTTGTTTCTCTATATATTATAAGTATGTATATACAAAAAATATATATATAAGTATTCTATCAGTTATCTGGTTCCCATAGTACAAGCTCTGCTTAGTTTGGGGCTAGATAGCGCTGTGTGAAATGTCCAGCAATATTTATGATTTTTTATAATAATGTTCTTATTAACGGAAGTGCTTTTAATTATAATAACCTAGGATAATACATTTTTTCGCTGTACTTGGACCAGGATTCGATTTCAAACTTATTGTCCTATTTTGTACCTAAAGTTGAGAGAATTCCACTTTCTCATAATTTGTGCCTCTATCCGGAACAAGGTTTGAACTTCTTGTGGCCTACCCTTTCTTAACTTATGGAATGTGAAATACACAACATAATGAAGTCAGGTCAAAGTTGCTTACTCTAAATACCTTTCCGACGAAGTTCCGAGGAATTATCTAGGGAACTTACGATTTGTTGTTTTCCGAAATATCTACAGAATTCGAATTTTATCGGAGTATAAACCGATAAGACCGCCCATTGTACTATATGCTTTGTTTCTTCTATGTTGTCTGTAGTTTTTTATTTTTATGGTGTACAATAACGTGCTTTCATACATTCATCTAAGATTGACGATTTCTGTTCATCCAATTAAAGGTTGCTTGGAAGAGATCGTTTTTAGCTCTAAGGTCACCCATTGTACCTTTGTTATCATATCTAATGATTCTTTATAATATCAAGGAAACATAAAGAGGTCAGATAAAAAAAATAGATAGGTACTTATAAGAAATTACAGTTTCTTAAAGTACTTTTTCTACTTTTATCTTCCGAAATTACTGATTTACGTGATAAATAAAAGTAAGATACCTATACCTACTAACAAGGTGTTAAAGGTACATCACAGATCAGAAAGATGTATGAGCTTGTGCATTTTTCATATCATATCCCATGGTCTTATATCTGTGACCCAAAGTGTCCCTATGCAAAGTAAACTGTTTTGATGTTTTAAAATCAAACAGACAAACGATGTTTATGTAAGTACTTTTATGTTTAGGATTATGTTATTTTGTATGTATACAAGTTTAATATTAAAAAGGATATCCAGTCATAACATGAAACATGTAATGAATAGAGACGGACAGATTAACTCAAACACACAAGCAGACCATTTGAAGTTCCTCAAAATAATTACAAGCCCAAACGACGCATTCGTTGAATTTTTTGCGAGAGTTCCGCCAACCCGTGTTTAATGTAACCGTACAGTATTTTTATTTGTAAAACAACTTGTAGAGAATTATGCTCATTCGCGCGAACAAAATTGTAAGTTTATGAAGTGGCTGAAAATATGAAAACGTTTGAAAAACCCGAATAAGCTAAGTGCACGTGATAAATTAGTGTTTATATGCGAGATCTACTAACTTTTCAGTTTGAGCTCTTTTTTTGTCCGACAGAAGGGTTTGTTTTACTTATGAATGGTGAATTTTTAATACATTAATAGGTACTTACAGTTAATTTTTTATACCTAGTTAATGTATTATATATCTCGGGTCTGTGAATATAATTGTACCGTTGCGTATGAATAATCTTCTTCTTCTTTCGTGTTAATGCTAAACTAAACTAACTAAGCTAAACTATTTTAGAGTAGTACTTTGCGGCTTCTATAGCGTTGAGCGTGGCTTTGTTGAGGTCATCCATTGTACACGTGGTAGGGCACAAGGGACAGGAGAGCAGATAAGACATAGACTGAATGGGTGCTCCTTCAGTCCGGGAGGAGTCTCTTATACCTAGGGTTCCCATATTAAAAAATGTAAATTCCGGAGTATATTCCTGACATTTGATGAAAATTTCTGACTTTCTTGTAAATATAACATTAATGTCGTTAGCATCGTGCATGTGAATGAACGAAGCAAAATATTTGGTTTATTTTATGTTTTATTTTACTCGTTACCTACTTAAATTGTAGAAATTCCGGACAGTTTATGATTCCCTCAGCATTCCGGACAAAAACCTAGATTACCGGACATGTCCGGAAAATTCGGACGTATGGCAACCCTACTTATATTCATTTACACAGGCTTTGTCTGCAGCGGCCAATTTGGGTCCAGAGTTTGTTCATTGACTTCCAGACTGGCCAAGGCAGATCATGAGCTGGGGGAGGTGTTTCTGCGGAGTAACAAGATCAGACGGTGGTGGGTGCGTCTCCTTCCATGCGTTGATTTTCAGTGCCGCCGGGTGGTGTTGTGCGGCTGGGGTGGTGCGTATGAATAATAGAAAAAAATAACCGTTGAGGTAAATTGCCATTTTCTTTTTTTTATGTTAATGATATTTGATTTGAAAAGATCAACTTTCGAAATTTCAAAATTTGAAAGACTTTTGGAGCGATTTTCTACCAACTAATAATGATACAAAAATAAATATAATTACCAAATGTATCCTGTTTTTTAAATAATAATGTTCACTTCTTCCATTAATCCGTGGATGATGTCGTGGGTCATGCATTTATTTATGTAACTATGTTTAACGTCATAATGTATGACTGTTTATCTTTCCAAATAAATAAAAACAAAGTAAATAAATGGCTTTCGTAAAACCGCGTCTTCCGAAAGAGACGAAATCATTAAAAGCCCAATAAATAAATCCATTCCGTTATTTTCAGTCTTTTTTCAATGTAAGGCTCCATACATATGAACTAGTGTCCACCTAATAATAGTAGCTAATGAATAGTCTGCCCGCGACCACGGCTGTTGCAACACAATCGATACGTCAGTTTAAGTAATCAAGTTTAAATCAGTAATTATGTACAGTGATCGCGAAAGTTTGAAAAATACTAGTGAAACCATTTAATTCACCCACTTTTTGGACTCTTTGGAAAATGTCACACGATTACAATTTTTGGTTTCGAGTTAGCACTAGTTTCATCACTAGTAACCTAACTTTACTATTGTGAATGTGTAGAAGTGTATACAAACGAGTAGTTTTGCTACATCCATCCTACCCTCTTGTCTTGACCCCACACAGGGTTTCCCTGTACCGTGGATATCAGAAACTACTAGTTCCATTATACCATAACAATCAGACCCGGAGCAAATATATTTAGGTCATGCAAACACGCATGTGTTACGCGGTGGTTAGGTACACGTCCACCGTGCACCAGAAGCTGTCGTAAAGTAGTTCGATAGTGTACAATGGACCTTAGTGTTGAATGATGCTGGAATTGCGGCTTCCATTGGAGCCGTGGGTTTACGCAGAAATAAATTATTTTTGTGGCTTACCGCAACCGCTCTCCATTATTTTGTGTAACATTCAAGAATTAATGTTTGGGAGTATGGATTGATTCTATGATCTAGATAGCTTAGGAATATATAGGTAGGAATACTTTTAGTGATAAAAAATCAGTGCTGAATTGGGAATACCTCAGATAGAGCGTAACATTTATTTCGACACAAGTAACAAACATAGAAACTACAAACAATGGCCAAACCATACGAATATTATAAATCCTAAATGAATTTTGTCTGTTTATTACGTTTACGACTAACGGCTGGACCGATTTCGATGAAGTTTGGTATATAGATAGGTTATCACCGGGGTTGAGACATATGCTACTTTTTACCCGACTGCGCAGAAAGAGGGTAATGTTTTTATTGAACAACGCGTGTCAAGCCGCGTGCTGAAGTTTAATGATCGAGCGAAGCGAGATCTCTAAATCAACTTGGGAAAATCGGCGTTGTATGTATATATGTTTGTTTATCCGAGGATAACTTTCGAAGCGTTTATCCGATCATCGTGAAATTTGGTATATAGGTAGATGTTGTAGCACAATTTTGGTGTGAATAAATAAACTTAAAATGTGGGGTTGTTGTTGAGATATAGGGTTCAAGAGGGATAAAAAAAAAACAATTTAGGACTATCCGGTCAAGTGGCACGTCTAATAAATGGTATTTGTAATACATTTCATCCTCGTTTTTATTTTTAGTTTAACCTGTAGTTATTAATTTATTAGCCATAATAACAACTGAACTTTGACAAAAAAACTTTTACTGTGTAAATTCACAGGGTACACCAGTGACCCCACAGTAATGAACTTTGGTAGGTATGCGTGTAGCTTTAGTGACACAAATATAGGAAAAAGTCTGACATCCAGAATAACTGCAATTTTTACTCCAAAAAAGAGTAACCAAATAACGTGAACTCCCGTTACCTGTAATTTGAATCAAACTGTAGGTCAAATAAGTTAGTTGCGCATTTCGTGGCACTATTTTATTAGTCAAAGATTAAGACCGGCTTGCACAACGATCCTTAAACGTATTTGTATGATTTGACGACTCCTTAAATCATATTATTTAGCCACTAAATACGTTTAGGCATCGTTGCGCGAGTCGCCCTAAGAATTTTTTTTTTTGCGTTTTGGGAAACTCGCAAGCAGTAATCGATACATCTCTAATAAACAATCTTTTGCGACGATGCCGCTTAGTCAGTTTAACAGATACCTACTTACATGATGAATGAATATGATTTGTTTACCTATTTTATGCAGGTTGTTTCATTGATATTTAAGGACTTGATATTAAGTTTGATTGAAAATTAAAATTTTCTATAGTAATGAATTTTAAAACAACCTATTTTACAACAATACTAACCATAAGTCCTACCCGTGTTTTCATTTAATATCGTACATAAAAATACGTAGTAGAGTATAGTAACAGTGATATCTATTTTATAGTTGATATCCTCTTTCCTCAACTCTTCTAGGAAACTTTCACAAGTTATTTGAAGTCGCGGTCAAACAAACAACACAACCTTATTGCATTTTATTGGTTCCACTCCACTCCACTCCTGTACCAACCCGGCATAAAACATTCTCAACTACAATGCCTGCACTGAATTTGAACTAACTTTATGACACGGAAATAAAGCATAAAATATATTTCTGCTAACGAATTGTACTAACCTGTATTAGAAAGATACGAACGATGCATATTTGAATGACAGCAACAAATAACATAAAACATCAATCCCCAAAGAAAAAACTTTTCCGTCTACATTTCGCGATTCAAAACTTGGAAGTTTGAAGTCCTCGGGATGTTCGTTCAGAAATTCGTCACCTCTCTGTATATAGCATGGATAAGCCGGTAATGGACAAGCCCAAACTTTGGGGACACTTGAATGTAATTATCAATTTTAAACAAACCGAAATTTTCCGGTATAAGAATGGACGCGAGAAGTATTGGGTTTCTGTTACCCGTTTAGGGTCCCAAATGGTCCATTGGAGATACTTGGCATTTCATTGTATTTTTGTAGCTTGCCTACGAATGCTTAAATTGCTTGCCCCTCGCTCGCTTATTTGAAGTTTACTCTTAGTACGTTTCAAAATGATCCTTTTAGTTGCAATTAATAAATATTTGTTGGCTTTAACGTAAAGTAATAGAGGTTTAGATATTTGCACGCCCCTGATTGGGGTAGAGCATAGTGAAACTAATTTAAATTTAATGTGACATCTTTCTGAATAACCATATAGGTTATGTCAATAAATGATTATGATATAAGACTAAAATATTACCGCATTTCAAATCTTTAGACCTTTTCAAATAATTTTTAAAGTGAAACTTTTATTACATCGTCTCAAACTTTTTCGTATGTGTGTTGCATATCGCGTGACGGTCGGCCGCTGAGTAGGGATAAAGTGAAAGGCGCTCGTCAGAGCAGCCGAGGCCAATATGGCGGCGCCTATGGTTTGCATCAGCTGACCGTGTAGTGTATAGACTATTACTCATTTGTGCCAACGAAAATTTTTAGTTAAATGTCTATAATGTGAAACAAAGTTTCACTTTTACCGTGGTTACATAAAACCAAATCCTTTTTTTTATTTCGCTCCTAATTTTGATAAAATTTGGAATTTTGGATAAAATGTTTTCGTCATCACAAATTAGGGCGGATTGCAGTATATATGTATGTTTAAATAATAATATATTTTATGAATGCTTAAAAGTAGATACTCTTACACCGCCGTCTTTTGATTTTTGTTTATCCTGTCCATCCAAAGGTTGTCTGGAAGAGATCACTTTTAGCGATAAGACCGCCCATTGTACCGTTATTTATTGTTTATTTCCTTTGTTACTGTATTTTTGTTTGGTGTGCAATAAAGAGTATTACATTCGTTCATTAACACAATAAATTCTCCATTGGAATAAGTTATATAATCTTCGAATTTAAACCTTAAGCGGTCCTAGCAGTCAAACCACAAAGCAACATACGCTTAGTGCTTATAATCTGTGGTACAGCTGAGTATGTAGGTTACGCCAACCACAGCATTCCCACAAATTCAACTCTAGCACGGGGCGAGAATTTGCTTGAATGATCGGATCAATTACGAAATATGGACTATTTTTACCGGACTACGGCAAAGCCAAAGGAGAGTTATATGCTTAGCAGTGTTTGTATTGTTAAACGCAATATTATTAGATATTTAAGTATGCCATTCATTCTCATTACAATAGTAAAATACATGTTCTGACTCTGTCTCCATTCACGTTAGAGATGTGCCACCACGCAAGCACTAGTGATGTGATGGGTGTAGTCCATGGATGGGACCAACAATCAAAAATATCGCCATCAGTATGTATGTTCATCTGTTCCTTTGTAGCTCCAAAACCAGATTTTGATAAATGAAGTGTCATAGTGACAGAATATTACGATGGATTATGATTTGTTTAAAGACATCAGGTTGCCTTATACCGTATAAAGATTAATTTTGATTCTACCGTACCGAACTTCCGGTTTCTCGGCCGAAGGGGTTGCAACTTTGAGTTCTCAAAAAGTTCTATTTTCATCAATTTGTTTCTCGGACAGAGGAAAGTAGAGAGTTCTCATATCGGAGGCAAAGACTCACTTTGGGTCGCTGCGCCAATGGAGTAAGTACGTAAGTTTATCCGTAAAAACCAAGCTGCTCGATTGTCCTGTTCTGATTGATCCCGAAATTGGTCTAAAAAACTACGTCTCCTTCCTTAAATCTCCCGCGATAACGAGGGTGATATTTAAAACCGTTATTTCCTCTCCCTTTCGATTTTCCTTAACCAGGAACCGGACACGTTTGTTTCGGGCTGAAATTGAAAACGTAACATTGATTTATCCCTGTTTTGTCTCCCATTAATTAAAGCATTTTGAATTAATGGGAGACAAAATGAAAATAAAGATCTTCTAGATTATATTTAATTTACGATAACAGCGATTGAACTTTACATTGTGGTTATTGTTAAGTTGTGTATTTATATGGGGTCTAGGTACAATAAAGTCGTCTTCAGTTCTAAGAATTACTTATCTTTCGGAAAAACCTACCTACGCCTTATGATTCAGTGATCCACGTGGTCCTAAAGTAACCGAAAATAAAAATAATTTTAAGAAATTTAAAAACTCCGGACTGAAAAACCTGTAATAAGATAAAAAAAAATTTAATTGAGATCCCTTCACCAAAACGGAAAAGTGCTGACAGTCTTCGGACCGGCTTCATCACACACACCACCCAAGTTAAATTACGAGCCGCTTGCTATAAAAAATATGGCGGCGCCTATAGTTCGCATCAGCTGACCGTGTAGTGTATAGACTATTACTCATTTGTGCCAAAGAAAATTTTTAGTTAAATGTCTATAATGTGAAACAAAGTCTCACTTTTACCGTGGTTTCATAAAACCACACAATCCTTTTTTTTAGTTTAAACTAATTAACTCTAGTTTCAAAAGTTTTAAGAGAAAGACGTCGCATTTAAATAAATATGATAAATAAGTAATTATTATAGAGATGATGTTAATAAATTTTAAGAATAGTCGGAAGTCTTGTACAATAATAACAAATTGAAGTTTCTATAGAGCAATTTGTATATAGCGAATGCAGGATTCCCGGGCGGAAGTTCGCGGAATGTTATACCTAAGAGTGAAGCGGAATTCGACTTGTATTGGACTTGAAGTGGATAGCAATTGTATTGGATGGGGAATTCTGTTCAAATAACGGTTATATTATTTTTTATTGAGTGGGACAAAATGAAGGCGAATGTAGAACATAACTTACAGATTGAGACCTATCTGATGTATTTATTATGTTCTAGGCAAAAAACATTATTTTAAGGCGTAAAGGGTTTTTAGACGTAAGGGAATTTTTAAACTTATATAATAAACCTATGAAATTGCCGTTCTTCAGTACTGGTTATTTCAAATAGAAAAAAAGTTAGGAATGGCTTTGTATTCTAAATTCAAATTAATTTTGTTTTAAAAATATGACATTCTTTTTACAAACTCAGTCTTTTTACAAACTCAGTCATTAGTTTATTGATTACCGTTGAATTTTCATTACATTTAAACATTTTTCGTCATAATGGATACTTTAAAAATTCGTGTAATTATGGAATATGAGTTCCGTCGTGGCACCAACGCGACACATAAATATATTATAATATTTTGTTGTTCGAGAAAGCTATATAAAAAAACGGTAGCATTTCGTCGGACAGGCTATAAATAGATAAAACGTTTAAGGGTTACTATTAGAGTCGAAAACGTCTTTGATAGGATTGTTTGGCCAGAACCAAATTTTCAGTAAATTATCTTAGAACCGTCATTAGAGTATATTTACACATTATGCGAATACTTTATTCATTGTTAGTACCTATTATCTATTATTTCTATATTAACTATATTATATTATTCTATATTAACTATACATATAAAATGCTTTGTCCTGAATGACTGATTGACGGATCAACGCACAGCCTAAACCGCTGATCGTAGAGACCTGAAACTTGGAGAGTGTATTCTTTGTATGACGTAGGCATCCCATAAGAAAGGATTTTTCGAAATTCTACCCCTGAAGGGGTGAAAAAGGGGGGCAAAGTTTGTATGGGACAACGTGATTCCTTGGTCCAATCTACTTAAAATTTTGCATAAACCTTTTTTAACAGAATTGATGGAAGACGTGTTTCGTATTTTATTGAAATTCATCACCTAACGGGGTTAAAAAGGGGTAGAAAGTTATTTGGCGGTGATTTGCTTTGAAGTTGATATCATTACTCCTTAGTACTTTTGATTTATGATTGATTATTGATGATTTATATTTAATTTTGACATATGTTTGAAAGCTCAATCCGATTTTATTCAAAAAAGGTGGCACTCACTTGAAATCATAAGCATAAAATACTCTTTAAAATTGGAATGTCTCGAAAGTCACCGTACTATATAAGTACCTCATTTGAAGGTTTCTAAGCTTAAAGAGGTTATGCACTTTAAGGACATGGCCTCATAGGGACGTAGAGTTTGAAATTTGAAATGGTAAGGTCTACGAGTAGAACATTTTGGTCAGAAGAAAATAGTTTTCTTTTAGTTTGTCTTAGAAGTTTAATTTAGTGTATTTAGTGTGTAGCAATTTTTTTACATTACACTAATATGATAAATGTGAAAGTTTGGATGTTTGTTTGTTACTCAATCACGGCGGAACCGATCGATGAAATTTGGTATATGCGTAGATTATACCTGGATTGCCCCATAAGCTACTTTTTATCCCATAAATCGGTTCCCATGGGATAAAAATGGGGTGTCAAGTCAAGTTGCAACAGCGGGTTTAGCTTTATTTCTATGTTACCTACACATTTAGAAGTGTAACGCTTACGAAATCGCTGGCAACAGCTAGTACTAATATTGTAAAGAGGAAAGATTTGTATTTTTGTATGTTTGTAACGAATAAACTCAAATACTAGTAGTATTTGAGTTTATTCGTCCGATTTCTAAAAATCTTACACCATTAGAATGCTACATTATCGATAAGTACCACAGGCCACTTTTTACCTGACTGTGCAGAAAGAGGGTAATATTTTTATTGACAAACTATGCGTGCCAAGCCGGAGGCAGGTCAGCTAGTAAATAATATCAATAACGTTCAGACAATCTGGTAATTAAAACTAAATTCAAAAGTCTCGATTAAAAATCATCTTGATATTTATTATATCCTTCGCAAATCTGAGATCATAAACCCACGATCCTGCGAATTAATCTTTACGACGAAAATAATTCTATAAATAAGAACCAATCGTAAATCATTCCCCTGGAATATTTCTTATTAATTACCTACAAGCTTCCGCCCGCGGCTTTGCACACGTGGTTTGTCAATAAAAACATTACCCTCCTTCTGCGCAGTCAGGTAAAAAGTTGCCTATGTCTCATTTCCTGTCATAATCTATCCATATACCTACCAATTTTCATCAAATCGGTCCCGCCGTTTTCGTGAAAACGAAACAAACGGAGAGATAAGAGTTACTTTCGATTTTATAATATTAGTATGGACTTGTGAAATACTGGATATATATAGAAACAAGCTTCCACCGGCGACTTCACACGCGTAGTTTGTTAATAAAAATAAAAGCCCTATCTTAAAAATTTAGTAAAAATTATGTTCTGTATTTCACTTTGGTGTACAATAAAGAGTTATCTTATCTTGTCTTATCTTATCTATAAATTTAAAAATCTAGTTAACAGTATCCTTTTTAGTGCAGATTCTGACCTGTATTCATCTCAGATTCCAATTTTCTAGTTCCCAAGTATATCTATAATGAACCTACTCTTGAAATTATGAGAAACTTCGACACTTGTTGTTGTACCTACTACTCTTCTCTTGGACTCTCTAACAGCTCCTTATATAACATGTATATGTTTAACGTTGTGGGCTAAATTATCAATAGTTTATACATTCCCAGAATATACCTACATACATAAATTGTATTAAAGCCTGTTTAGTTGTTTGTTGTTCCTTAATAAATAAAATATAGAAAATATGCAAAACTTTACAGTCCGAGTAACAACAATATAGATACAGGAAATTGGGTCGAGAAATATTTTTATCAAGATTAGCCGTCCCATTTCCACTAGTTGGTTTCATCTGAGCAGGAATTACGAAGCCTCGTGGATGCTACTACAATGGAATGAGACCGAGATTTTTCGCGAAATTATTTAGGCAGATAAAATTTATTTGAGTTACTTCGTAGCCCCAAGAAAGTTCTGAAATAACGATGAAATAAGAAGTTGTATTAAAACTTTCTGTATCTGTTTTTCTGAGATAATGTGACAGTTATATGACTGAGTTCATATTTGATTGCACCGATAATGAAAATATTGTTATGCCGAGGCTGTTACAAAATAGGTAATAGTCGGGTTTCGAAGTTATACCACAGAATACGTAATACTAGGTGATATATATACCTACTACGTTTTTACCTATAGTTGCACAGAATAAGAAATAGTTCCTGTTGAAATACCTACACGTTCTAGTTGCCAGTGGAACCATCCAGAACGTTCGAGAGATATGTACTGTGCGCGGTATAAATAGAGACACCCGGAGGAGTCAGTCTGGTTTTGGCGATACGTGCGAATATTTCGGTGACTTTTAGTGGTTTATTGTGCAACAATGGTGTGAATTAGTGTGTTGTACTTGTGATTAAGTTCGTGTATTTATCGTTTTATTGTTCAATAAAAGTGTTATTTTGGTTAGATTGATTTTCATTATTTTATCCCGAACCTCAGCTCGTAACAATGTTGCATTTTCCATGTATTTTCCCAATACAAATAAATTTATTTGTTCGAAACATACTTACGTACAGTAATAATAGGTCACAGGTCGTGGTCATAAGTACAATAATTTAGATTAGCCATGTTTCGCCGTCTAGGCATATACATTTCAAGATTTATATTAATTTATAAGTGCATTCAATGCCTCTGGAATTCATATCAACACTAATTATAAATTCGAAAGTTCTGCTTATCTGTTCGTTACATTTTCATAACTAAATAGGTTACCTATTTCTGCCGCCAAGCAGTATTGCTGTGTTTCGGTATGAAGGGAATAGTTTCCGGTATAATATAGGCACATGAGGCTTTGCACATGTATGCCTCGAGTTGATGGACGGTCTAAGGTGCATGAACTACTACGCAATGCTTGTTTACCACTTAACAAGAGATGGACCATATGCTTGTTCCATCTCCAAGAGGTATAAAAAAGGTACTCACAGCACTAAACAGCTGCGAGTAGAAGTAGCAGATTAACGACATTGGGATGCAGTAGCTCCAAACGAAGATGCAAGCCACGAAGACCTTCGTATCCTGGTCATCCGTGAAGTAGTCAAACGAACACGTTGTGAGGAAGCCCTCTGTGGAAAACAAATGAAGATTAAGAAACTATAGTTATTGAACATATTTTTCGTAAGTGAGGACACTGAGCTTTTGTAGAATCATGTAGGTACTTTAGGTGGGAAAGTAAGTAAATACGTAGGCATAAATTTAGCTATACTTTAAAACATTAAAAAACACAACAAATTCTCTGTATTTGGACATGCTTATGTATCATGTATTTGTATTTGGGCACGAAACAGCTAAAAAAGAAATTGCAATTATACTAATTTCTAAAAAAGCTACTATTTAATAATAAAATAAGCAGCACAACCAAAAACATCAATTTAAAATTTTTTTAGCACAAACCAAATTACTCAATTGTATAAATAAATAAAATAAAATAAATATGGCTGGACATTTCACACAGCGCTATCTAGCCCCAAACTAAGCAAAGCTTGTACTATGGGAACCAAATAACTGATAGAATACTTATATACTTTTTTTTTGTAAACACATACTTCTAATATATAGAAAACATCTAGACCCGGAACAAATGTCTGTAAATCATACAAACATTTGTTCCGCGGTGGGAATCGAACCCGCTACCTCCTACGTCTCAGCCGGCTATTCGCCCACTGCGCCACGGAGGTTGTCATATTTCGTCGTCGTATTGATATTTAGTCTATAATTGAAAACTATAGTAGAGAGGTTAGGTAACAAGAAGTTTAAATATCACGTATTTTCCCCCCATATTATTGGTAAAATCATAATTCTTAAACGGGCCTTCCTTATCAATCGTAAAGAGTGCGCTAATCAAATAACGTCGGTATCTGTAGATTAATCATTATTGCCGTGTCCTTTATGAAGACAAATTATGAATGTTGAGAGCGGATGCTGACACAATTGGCGCTGTTAATCACTCACTAATGCGTCGGGAAATGGTCGCTTCAATGATTCAATTGGATTTATGGTGTTCAATCCCACCACGATCTCAATGTAGGTAGTTCAAAAATTATTTAGTAGGTACAAAAAGCAAGGTTGATTGGTTAAACTCCCTCATAAGGTCAAAGATTAAAATTATAATACCTACCTATATTTTTATTACACGTGTGCTTAGATAATATTTATATTTTTATTTTAAAGTCTTATCCGACACTCACGGAAAATTTTTAAGATTTTTAATAAGCATCGCGAAAATATACCTGAATGGGACTTGAACCCACTTTTTGATTAGAGGATGCGATACCAATTTTGCTACAGGCTCACTGCTCGTCAGGCGCGAAATTATTGAGATGTTTCTTTTACGACTCAAAGCGCCGGAGCCGTTAGCTCCATGTTCAGAGAAAACTATACAGTTTTCATAATATTCAATGACCAACGCCTTTATAAAAAAAGCCTACTATAACATATCGGATTATTTAGATGATAGAGAAGCTTGGGATTGAAATTGCTCCAACTCGGTCAAAAATGTTACAATTTAGACGTAATTTATTTTCTTTGTGGGTATGTATTCTAAAAGGATCATTAAAAACAACAACCATCCTTGTTTCTTGCCTTTCTTTTCTGGCTTGGTCGCGAAGGAACAGGCAGTAAAATCGAGCGAAGCGAGATCTCCAAATCAACTTGGGCAAATCGGCGTTGTAGTATGTATGTATGTATGTTTGTCCGAGGATAACTTTCGAAGCGTTGATCTGATCATCGTGAAATTTGATACATAGGTAGGTAGTGATGGCACAATTTTGTTGTGACTAAATGAGCTACAAATGTTGGGGGGTTGTTGAGATATTGGGGTTCATGAGGGGTAAAAAAAATGAAAATGAGACTATTAGGTCAAATGGGACGTCAAATGAAAGGTCTTCATTAGTTCATTTGAACCCCGTTTTTATTTTTAGTTTAATTTTTGTAATTTTTGAGTTATTAGCCATAATAAAAACAAAACTTAGACAAAATTGACAGGGTACACCAGTGACCCCACTGCTGAAATTTGTTATGCGTGTAGCTTTAGTGATACAAATACAGGCAAAAGTCTGAAATCCAGAATAACTGCAATTTCTACCCCAAAACAGAAAAACCAATTAACATGAACTCCCGTTACCTGTAATTTGAATGAATCTGTAGGTCAAGTTAGTCGGTTAATTTTCGTGGCACTATTTTATTAGTCAAGGATTAAGGCTGGCTTGCACAACGATCCCTAAACGTATTTAGCGACTAAACGTGTTTAAATTTTACGTATTTGTATGACTTTATAACTCCTTAAATCATATTTAGCTATTAACTACGTTTAGGCATCGTTGCGCGAGTCGCCCTAAGAATATTTTTTTTTGTGTTTTGGGAGACTCGTGAGGTCTCAGTTCGGGGCGAACCACTACATTTAAATCTTCAAATACACAGGGGTGTTGCTAATTAGTGCTACTTTCGACGTCGCACAAAGATTGTTGACATGGGTAAGCTGTTGTTGATAGCAAGGCTGAAGTGGAGATGGGTTAGATACTTTTGTTAGAAGAGAGAACGAGTGTTGGATGAACGTTTTCATGGAACAGTGGCCGAGGGCTGCACGACGACCAAGAGACAGCCCACCCGCCCGATGGATGGTCGAATGACATGTGAATTTAATTGGGTGCTGCATAACACTAGGAGAGAATGGCGTGATAAAAACGAGATTTTTGATTGATTGTCCCAACTCTATAGTGTTTATTTTGCCCAACTCTATTTGGACGGATGAGTATTGAGTACTCTATACTCTAAATTACATAATTAACTATCTAAAATTATGCAGTTTAACACTACTAAGCTGATAAAAACTTCCTTTTTAGTTATGTAGGTACTTTATTACGGGACTGGTATATCACCTGGTTTATTGGATGTCTAGGTTATACATATTTAGGTCTAGATACTAAAAAAACGTTATAAAAGAGAGGACATTAAAATTGGATCCCACATTATTAACTAAAAGCATACCCATATATTCTACCGATAGACAAGAACATTCTTGAAAAAAGTTTGTTAAAGTGCTGGTGAGTGACTAAAGTTCGCTGCAGCGCTAAAACATTATTTATGTGATCTAACCACACTTTAAAACATGCAGCGCTGGATCGCTTATAAAGTTTAGTTTACTCGCGACCAAAACGTTGTAAACGCCATGAAATTCATGGCGCTTACGCGTTCCGTTCAACATAGTGTAACAACCTGTCGTGCCTATAGATTTTACACCACAGACGCGGCACAGCTTTTGTACCTACAAAACTTCATTAGAATTCATACTCTATTTCAAAATGTATAATAGTAATGTAATAACTGAAAATATGGTAAAGTAGAAAATTTAAATTAAATGAATTGTTATGCGTTTATTTAAGCTCAACTACCTACGTTAACAATAGTTTGAAATCAAACTGACACCTGATGATTCACTGAGATTTCTTGATGTAGGTACTTTTGCAGTATCGAATTACGCACGTCGTCATATTTTCTGACCTTTGACAGATATTATAAACTAAAAGGTAAACCGGTCTTCAGACGACTAGTCTACAGTCATGCCTTGCAGTCCTCCACTAGCTGTTAAAATATATGGAAACGTAATATGTGTACTTTATCCAATACTTAAGTATTTTTTGTTTTATATACCTATATATTTATATATATTTTTGCTATATTTATATTTTGTTTTATATATATTCTATGTATTATTATTATTATTATATCAAGTAAGTTTATGTATTTATTGTTACTGTGATCGGAGTTTATTGTTATTTGTGTTTCTTTTGTTTTTAGGTATCATTATGTTTATATTGTTTTAAGTTAGCACGCCAACCTTTTTTGTTACCTCTGAGGTTGGCAGGTAGAAAATGCTATTAGCATTAAGCCCACCTTTTGTACATGTAATTTGTATTTTTTGTGCAATAAACTATTAAAAAAAAGAACGAACATAAAATAAATATTATATAATATCAAACTGATCAAAGAAAAACTTATATAAACAAATTAAAACACTTTCTAAAAACATCACGTCAAGATCGTGTTCAGTCACATATTTTTACCTACAACCGGTTTTGTAATGGTAATAAAAAAAATCTGCATATTTTAGTCTATGATCTTAGATGGCGTGGCATATTAAACAATTTTTTTTCTATTGTGGTATTACGATATTATTACCTATTTATTCACTTGAAAAACTAATAATTTTATACTTGACTACTAATTTATTATTTATGTCATACTTTATGTGTTTCATACATTCATTTCATTCATTCGAAATCTTGTATTAATAATGCCGCTCCGTACGCGTCCAAACTGCATGAATGTCGAAGCCGCACTAAAGGAAGGTGTACGGATTGCAGTACAGTTCAGTGAAACAGACTGAGTGTTCAGATAGCAATATCTAGTACGTAGTACATATATATCGATGACTAAAGGTAAACCTAATAAAGCTCTTTTATTTCCTACGAAATGGCGGCCAATAAAATGACTGCTGTAATGATTAATACGGTGAAATCGATTTTACTCCTCACTATCTTACTTGTCGCCGTCATAATACGGTTGTCAAATGCCAGCCGCAACTCTCGGCGCAATTGGGTTCGATTCCCTCCGCAGGACAAATGTTTGCATGATGTGCGGAACAAATAACTTTAGATATCTAATGCAACAAAATGTTCCACGGCGGGAATTGAACCAGCAATCTCCTGCGTCTCAGACGGTTATTCACCCACTGCGCCACGGAGGTCGTCATTTAGACTTATAGCTTCTAAAGGTAACAGAAGCGAGCTAATAAAGTTGCAAGACGACTTTCACGAAACCGCGTCTCATTTTATACCTTCTGATTTACGTTTTCATTTCGAGGCACATTACTCATTTTAAGCACCTGTTTAGTATGGTAAGAGCTCTGATAATGTGCTGATTGAATGAGTCGGTTCAGAGTTCAACAACTTGAGAACTCACGATGAAATATTTCCCCCCTTTTGGGGTATTAGTTTGGTAAACGTTTTGTACTAATAAGCGACCTTGATGTTTTTACCTGGTACAAATCGTCCCCATATCTTCATCGCTGGTAAGACAGTGAAGGGCAGCGACCAAAACCAAGTGAAAGCGATTAGTAGACTCGCTTGTACTTTGTTAATCCGCCCGTCTAGTGGACTTGATATCGTTCTGTGTACAAATAATACAAATCAAAAAGTATCAATAATTTTGGAAAAATTACACAAAATTAAAATGCGATGCTATCTACAGGAATATAAATACTGTAACTATCAAAACCCATAAACCTATAAACTTACGCGATAAACCCCATAAACCTAGCCGATTACCGGCTTCCACTATCACACTAATCCCACCGATATTATAAATGCGAAAGTTTGTAAGGATGTATGTGTGGATATATGTTACTCTTTCACGTCGTAACGAACGATTTCGATGAAATTTGGTATGTATGTAGACTAAAACCTGGATTAACACATGGGGTACTTTTTATTTATAAACCACGCGTGCGGAGCCGCGGGTAAAAGCTAGTTACTAAATTAATTATAATCGAATTTACCGACATGTTAAGTCAAATTAGAACTTTGCTTTGAGTCTGTATCCGTAGCCTTATTACGTAAGCCAGTCGTTGTCGCCTGCCAGTCTTTCGGGTCAGGTCGTCCCTTTCACACCTAAAGTGCATATCTCATGTGTGTGTGGGACGACCAGACTGAGCGACAGGCGAGCGACGGCGACCGGCTTAGGCAACTAGTAGTTCTGTGAGAACAGTAGACCTCGCGTCCCAAGTCCAAAAAGTAATTTGCGCAACAAAATTAACGAAGAAAGTCCAATTATAAATAGAATTTCAGGTGCTTGTGTAGAATGAAGTCCTGCTTCTCAAAGATTGAAATCCGTCGATAAATAACGCTACAGCAAACTTCTCCTTTCCCTCTCCTATTTTCCCTCCAATCAAAAATCGCGATTAACTAAATAATTTAAATAAATCAAGGAACTTGTGAGCCAACATTCGTCCAAATCGGTTGAAAAATGCGACCTGTAGGCGAGAACAAACAGACAGACGGGCAAAACCATTTTTTGGCTAATCTCGAAACTGAGACGCTACGCTTGCTCGGTCAATAAGGTTACCGATCTCTTCATTTGACTGTACATAATTAATAGGCTAACAATGGCGGCGATTCTGTTGTTTACGCTGACTAATTAAAATTTTGTAAATACGAACGTTCTTATTTTGTTCACGCTAAAGATCAAATTAGAATCACATTTAAAGTGTCATTTTCTAAAATTGTGTAATTTTTAGTTAGATGGCGTGTTTGCGGGCTAGTTTAATGGCAGGTTCCTATATCCGTCGGCAACCGACTACGACTCGATTCTTCTTGAAAAAGTGTCAAAATTGTGTCAAACCAATTTGTTTGCTGACCAAATCTAGCCCGCTAACACGTTATCTTTCTAAAATTAAGTAATTTTAGAAATATCATTCTAATTTGATCTTTAGCATAAACAAAATAAGAACGTTCGTATTTTTCTAAATTTTAGCTAGCGTAAACAACAGGATCGCCACCTATGTCTACTCACTTGTATCTATCAAAAGCGATGACAGCATTAGTTATAGCACCACCGATCCCTGACAGCGATCCAAGGATCGCGTAGATATCACATCCCAGCTGATACCCCACCAACCGCTGATAAAAGGAGTTGATTATGAGGAGAGGCATCTCCAGCATCATCATCAGGTCGAAGATAGCGAGGTTGATCACGAACATGTTGCTCGGGCTTCGGAGGGATTTGGAACTGTAAATAAAGAAGAATAAGTAAACACATTGTCGGTCGAAACACCGATAAAACGGTACGTGGTAAATCCCGTATTTATAATAATAATTAAAAATTAAGTAAGGATGAGGATTTTCTCTGAATTTTTTTGTTAAGCATCTAAATGTATATTGGTAATTTGGCACGATAACCGTTAGGTAGTTTTTTTTATAGTACTTGGTGATGGAACAAGCATATAGCTCGCGTGATATTAGGTAACCATCGCCTATAGCAAAGTATTGCTTCGTAGGTCACGCAACTTAGAAATGTACCCTACGATTCACTAAATAAATAAATATAAATATTGTTGGACATTTTACACAGCGCTATCTTGCCCCAAACTAAGCAAAGCCCCACTGCCCTGGGTCCACCAACATGAGGAATACAGGTGTAAAGCCACGTATGCCTATATTTCACCGGATACCATACCCTTCATACTAAAACACAGCAATGCTGCTTGGCTGCAGAAATAGGTATGGTGGTAGTACTTCCCCGGTCGAGCCCTTTCACAAGGAACTCTACTACTCTAAACTAACAGGGTAAACGTATTCTGGAATGGAGACCACGTCTAGTAAAACTTATAGTGTAAAAGACACCTGTTAGCTAGATGGAACGACGAATCTGTGCTTTAGGTGGCAGATACTTGATGAGAAGAACTGATAGGATCGGGCTCAGTAGCGCATTTTGTGAGAGACTCACCCCAGCAGTGGACTGCTATAGGTTGATCATAATGATGATCAACAATTGTACTTTCACTATGGGTCTCAACGTCCTTTTCTAAATCACTAGTACCAACCAGTTGTGGTCGTCATGTCAGAGTGTGGTGGTTGGGTTCAATTCGTCCGACAGAAACTTTTCCCGTGAGGGGTCTGACTTACATAAATCAGACTTTCCCACTGTCCCAGTTTGAGAACATGTAAATTTACCCTCACTCTCGCACAAGTTTCCACGAAAACTCAATGCTTTGAACTTTGAGTTTCAACTTGCCTCGTGATTGAAAGAGTTTGGTATATAACATTGTATCTACTTTTCGCCCCGAACTGAGATCACGCGAGTCTCCGATAAAAACAAAAAAATATTATTTGTAATCTTTGACTTTCAAAATAGTCTCAAAATGCTTACCCAAATAACTTGACCTGCAGTTTCTTTCAAATTACAGATTACGGGATTTCATGTAAATTGGTTACAGTTTTTTCGGGTAGAAATTGCAGTTATTTTCGATTTCAGACTTTTCCTATATTTGTGTCACTAAAGCTAGACCCATACCAAATTTTGACACTGTGGGGTCACTGGTGTACCCTGTGAATTTTGTCAAAGTTCAGTTTTTATTATGACTAATAACTTAAAAACTACAAAATATAAACTAAAAATAAAAACGGGGTCGAAATGTTCTTACAAAGACCTATTATTAGACGTGCTATTTGATCGGAGTCCCATTTTGTATTTTTTTTTTACATATTTAGCTCGTTTAGTCACACCAAAATTGTGCCATCACTACCTATCTATATACTAAATTTCACGATGATCGGATAAACGCATTCAAAGTTATCCTCGGACAAACAAACATACACACATACATACAATGCCAATTTCCCCAAGTTAATTTAGAGATCGCTTTGCTCGATCATTAACCACTTTTTTTTTGTTCCGAGTGTACAATTCTAATTATACCCTAGAAATATTATTACAATCAATTATGAAGAGCTAATGAGTAATTTCATTTTGACCTAGTTTTTTGCTTAACTTAAACTAAGAATGTCTCTTTTCTTACTGTCTCTAGATATGGGGAAGACACTTTGTTCAAGTGTTTTTTATATATAACTCATTCTGTAGGTAATTTTCTACTAATATTAGGTCTTTACCTATCTGTTATTCAAAGTAATCACCCATGCAATCGATGCATCTTTGCCAACGGATTGGCAGTTTATTGATGCCCTTCTTGTAAAAATCAGCTGGACGGGAGGCAACAAACTCTTCAAAGGCATTTTGTACTGCCTCTCGGGAATTGAATTTTTTATTCACTAAAAAGTTGTCTAAATTTTGGAAAAATTAACAGTCGGTAGGTGCGAGGTCTGGTGAGTATGGCGGATGAGGGAGAGCTTCCAACCCCAGCTCTTGCAGCTTGGAGACTGTCTGTTGTGCAGTATGGGGTCGCGCGTTGTCGTGAAGGAGCAGTGGGGACGACCGATTGACCAAAGCTGGTTGCCGATGTGCAAGCTTCTTCATCATTGTCTTCAGTTCTTCACAGTACACATCTGCAGTAATGCTCATGCCGTTTTGTAAAAAGCTGTGGTGAATCACACCTGCACTAGACCACCAAACAGTGACCATCACTTTTAGGGGTAATTTTTAGTTTAGGGCATTGCTTTGGTGTTGAACCAGGATCTAACCAACTTGCTGAGCGCTTTCGATTGTCAAACAGAATCCATTTTTCATCGCACGTAACAATTCGGTTCAAAATTCCTTAATTTCTTTGCCTATTGAGCAGCGCGAGGCAGGTCTCGACGCGTACGTTGCGCTGGCGATCGTTAATTTCGTGGGGCACCCATCTATCAAGTTTTTTTACCTTGCCTATTTGTCGCAAATGGATCAAAATTGTTTTGATGCTAACATCAAAAGCTGCTGCTAACTCAGCTGTAGATTGAGTTTCGTCAGCTTCCACAATCGCCTGTAATTCATCATTGTTGACCAAAGTCTTCGGACGACCACGAGCTTCATTTTTCAAGTCAAAATTTTCAGAACGGAACCGGGAAAATCAATAACGGGTTGTGCGTTCGTTTGTACAGTTGTCTCCGTAAACGTTTTTGATGTTACGTGCCGTTTGTGTCGCGTTGGTGCCACGACGGAACTTATATTCCATAATTACACGAATTTTTAAAGTATTCATTATGACGAAAAATGTTCAAATGTAATGAAAATACAACGCTAATCAATAAACAAAAGACAAGAGAAACAAGAGAGTTTGTAAAAAGAATGTCATGTTTTTAAAACAAAATTAATTAGAATTTAGAATACAAAGCCATTTCAAACTTTTTTTCTATTTGAAATTACCAGTACTGAAGAACAACAATTTCATAGGTAAATACCTGTTACGCCGAGGCTGTTAAACAATGAGTAATAATTGAACCTTCTCGAACGCTTTTGTCTTGCTGTGTTATTGTTGCTATTGTTTGTGGTTTCGCAGAATGGGGAGTGGCCATTGTGTCGAGGGACCGACCCTTTCCTGGAAGGATCGACATCGTTCTCGAACAATCGAAATGTGTGCGATATAAATAGGCCGGAGAGATGGCCGGACAGTCAGTCTCAGTGAGTTAGTCTCAGCGAGGCCCTGGAGGACTGACGTGGGAAGGGTCTCGCGTGAACAGTAGTTGCTCCCGAGTCAGTCTGGATTAAGCTATACGTGCGATCATTTCGGTGACTATAAGTGGTGCACCAGTGGTGTGATTTAGTGTGTTGTGATACGTGTGACCAAGTTCGTGTATACACCGTTCAGTGCTGAATAAAAGTGTTATTTTGGTCAGACCGATTCCCATTATTTTATCCCGAATCCTCAGCTCGTAACATACCTATTATTTTAGTTAATTTGTTTTCGGCGTCCCACTGTTTCCACTTTCTACTGTCATTGATTAATTAGGGTCACTCTTTATGGTATTCCTCAACTTCAACTCTCTTAGTCTATTTTATAAGTAGTTTAGGTATTACGATTAGAACTTTATCTTATTTTTAATCGAAGTATATGTAAATGTATCGTTCATAGAAAACCGCACACCGTATTAACTTCGTCAATTTCGCTCCATCCAAGGGTTGCCTGGAATTACCGCCCATAGTATTGCCTTTTTATTTTAGCTTAGTTTTCGTATTATTCATGTTTGTATGGGGTTATCTAACTATTAATTATTTATCCTCAGGACATATTACGAGTAGTAAAAAGTGGCCATCCGTTTTTAACTATCTCAGTTAAAAGATAAATGATGAAAAAACATATTCAAACAGTATGTCAAACTAACTCTCAGGCGGCACTCAGTTTGTGCAATGCAAAACAATACGCGATAGACTCACTCAACATTATTTCATAGCACAAATCTCTACCAATATCCAGAAAAAAGATAAATAAGGAGTAAAAAAGCTTCGAGCTACATCGGAAGCGTTTTTCGCAGAGCTCGCGGGCGGCGGTTTAGAACTTTCCTGACAGTCGTTTCAAACGTGGATGTGGAGAGATATATTTTTATTCGCTTTCAAAGCCTAGGGTGTTACTGTTAACAAGTTTTAATGAGGATGGCAAAGACCTCAAGTTGTGGGGTGACCGTTCTAAGGAAATTATGTGATGCGAGAAAACTCAAGAGATGTTCTAGTAAAAAAATGTGATCTTGCATCACGATTTAGGACGAATAGAAACAGATGGTATGGATAAACAGTTGGAAGATATTTAAGTTAAATAAAGTTACCCACGTATTGAAATGAAATGATTTATTTTTCCGGAAGCATGCTCGTATAAAGGTATTAGGTATAGTTATGATTAATTACTTTCACAAACTTCACCGTTTAACTTGGCATGCAAACAAAACTTAAATAAATGATGTTATAACAACAGAGTGTATAGTAGAGTACAGTTTTAGGTAGATATACATATATCCATACTAATATTATAAATACGAAAATGACTCTGTCCCTCTGTCTGTCTGTCCGTTTGTTACGTTTTCACAACTAAACGGTTGAACCGATTTCGATGAAATTTGGTATACAAAAAGATTATGACCGGTAGCCTTATTACGTAAGCCAATTGCTGTCACGTCGCTGCCACTGGTCAGGCCGTCCCTCTCATACCTACAGTGCGTATCTCAAGTGCGTAAGGGACGGCATGACCAGCGACAGCGACGCGACAGCAATTGGCTTACGTAATAAGGCTACGGGATTAAGACTTAAGCTACATTTTACTCGACTGAAGGGTAATGTTTATTGACAAAGCACGTGTTCAAAGCCGTGGGCGAAAGCTAGTCAAATATAAAAAAATATACCTATTTGTTTACGATGGTTTATGAAGCAAAACATCTAAAGTTATGATGGGTTCATAGATAACAAAATGAATGAATGTGGTTATATAATGTTTTTTTATATATTTCAAAATTAATTGCGTTTGATATTGATTTTAAATTTATTTAATTGAAAATTATTTCATTTAAAACTTTTAAACTGAGTAGTTATTTACGAGTATGAATATTTCCAATAATGACTTTTATGTCTATTTTATCAATGACAAATATGGCTACGAACATGAAAAAAACATTCTTTCGTTTACTTAGATGTTTCTATTTTTCATAGAATTAAAAAAAAATCGACGGCAACGAAGCAGACCACGAAAACGTCTAGCGCGAAGATCTAGATGGGTTCCACTCTGACAAGCTGGAGATTTGTAACTATAGAACGCCAGGAATGGAAGGAAATGGGGGAGACCTTTGGCCAACAGTGGGACGGAATAAGTTATAAAGAATAAAATTAAAGATCTATAAAATAAAAGTGTAAGATCAAGGAGTATATTCCGAGCTGACTGAAAAACTTGGTGTCAGATTTTTTAGTCTGAAAAATATTTTTAATTCTGCAGCGCTCTGTTTTAAATCGGTGTGAGTAATTGTGAGTTAAGTTAATTTCGCAGTTGTTTGTCAAGGGTTTCTCGACTTAAGACGTGGTCCAACTTCGTGAATCTTTTTGAAGAAGATAAAGTTAATGGAGGGTACTTTTGTAAGTGTTCTGATGATCGTTAGAATGGAAAATTATGTACTTAGCTACTTTTAGGTTTTTTCGATTATTTTCGCAATGACAAATACATATATGTTATAGAGCCTAGAGCTCAATTTCTGTAAATTTGAGCTCAATAAAGTTTAATGACTGAACATACAGTAAAAAATCGAGATATCTAAACAAAATTCCTATAAGCATAGTACGCATATGTACCTAGTAAAACCCTATATACAAAAGACTAATAAAAAAAAGATTTTGAATCGTTTTTATCTGAAAACTACGTGTTTTGTTATATACTTACGACATCAAATGAGAACACGGCTAGGGATAATGGCTAGTATTGTTGTACAATATATTTATCTCAAATTCGTTAGGTACCACAGAAAATTTAAAAATTTTCTTACAACCTTAATATCAAGTCCTAAAATATCAATGAAACAACCTTTTAAACTGACTAAGCGGCATCATCGCAAAGGTGCCGCTGATTTACGTTAAAAATTGTTTATTGGAAATTTATTGATACATACTGGATACATTTTCAAGCTACCGGTATTAAACATACCTACATCTAAAATCAGTTAATACGATTACGGATGTAAGTTTAAAATTAAATTCTTACCAAAACAGGTTGTATATATCCGTTATAAAGGATTTGTCCAATCAATTCAAGTCTGAACAGTTAGTTAATCGACTATCCAGAGTACTAATTTGGGTAGGAATGCTACAAAGACCGATAGTAGGATCTGCCCTATCTCGGTGTATTCGAACCATAGACCTCTGAAGTTTGAACTTAATTAAATCAGAACCAAGCGAAGGCAGTCAACGCCACTCGATCTGCTCGTCAAAGATTTCCGCATTATTAAGTAACCCCTTTTGCGATTTTAAAGATATTTAAAGCGAACGTCGAACCAAATTGAGTCGATGATGGAATTTTGGCTGATTGAAAGGAAAATTACGTTGAAAAGTCGAAAGTTTTAATTTGTAATAGGGACTTTTTGTGATTTTTAAGATAAGAAGTTCGTTTTGTCGCTACGTTAGTTACATACGTTACATGTAGGATATAAGTTTCGATCAACGAAGGATATAGGTAAGGTAACTGAAGGTTCTGTGGTGAATTTAGAGCCTCGCTTTACTCGTCATGATTAAATTTCAATTGCTTTCTGTTTATTGGTATTGTTTTAATGGTAAATTTTCTTGCAAACGTGTATATGAACAAAAAAAGGTGGTGATTTGACCCGGGATTCAACGATTTCCCTAGATAAAAAATCATCAATCTCAGTAGCCCACACTCAAATCAACTGTTTCTTGCCATTAGAAATTAAACGTACGTCTTTGACATCGGATTTTGCTTCTGATATTGGAATTGTTAAACAAACTGTTTCAAAAACACGGCGAAAAGTAGTAGATTATATATATTTAATGTATTTAATATGTATTTAATAAATTTATACAATAAATAATATAACTTTTTGGTTTTTGACCCTTTTGGTTTAATAAACGTATACCAAAGTGCCCTCTAGATAATGAAATAAAGAAAAAGGTGAAACTCACGTGCTAAATATCCATATAACGATGCCGTTGCCCGTAAGCGAAGTCGTCATCAGCATCGTGTAGATGAGTGCTAGGCAGTAGTGCCAGTACTTGCTCACTGATGGGAAGTTCCTCCAGTGGTCGTGCACCATGTCTTGATGCTCTTCTGGGATGTTCCAGCCAAGCATGTGCTCTATCACTTCTTTTGATACCCTGAACAATTGACATGTTAACGGCTAGTTATTCGTCAAACACCTCGGAAAAATGCACGAAATAGAGGATTTACTTTTAAGTAAGTATTTACAAAAAAAATGTATATCAGTATTCTATCAGTTATCTGGTTTCCTTAGTACAATCTCTGCTTACGTTGGGGCTAGATAGTGTTGTGTGAAATGTCCAGCAATATTTATTTATTTATACTCGTATGAATTTAGCTTTCTTCTTTTACCTCCTAAAAGTTTCGGACGTAATATTACCCTGAGTATTTCGGAACTAAAAATAAAAATAACCAAGGAACATGAAACATAACATAAAGAAAAGGATTAACGACTCAGACAAGGGCTCTGGTTAAAAAAGTACTTACATTTTGAGGGGGTATGCCATGGGCCCTATGACATCGGTGTAGTTGTCCGCCATTTTGTTTGCGTTGTTTCACAAAATGGCGCCGAAAACGTTTGAAACTTCAACTTTTACACTATTGTAACATTGGTTGTATTATGAACTGGGTTTTTATTTTTTAAACTGTATGACGAAGTGAGTAGTCCGACTTAGAAGTCGCTTCTCACTTGTGCCAGTCTTGTTGCGTGGGGCACTTTTATATCGTTTATCGTGCGTGTTGGTTAATTCCTTAATTCAATAAAATAGTAAAGCTTCTTATTCATTTGGTCAAGCGTGAAGCGGCCGCCATTTGTTCTCAATCTGTTTTACGGATTTTCTTCGTTGAGAATAAAACCTTTAATATTTTGATACTTTTAATATATAGGTACCTACCGAAATAGTTCTATGTATTAGCAGAATAAGGTTAGCAAAGTTTTGATGTGCGAACAAATAAATATAATCTTGTATTTAATAACACAACATAAGGTAAGTACTGAACTGTTTAAAGCTTTGTACTGGTTTCATTTTAAAATGATCCATTGAATATATCAAAGGTAAACGTAGGCTTTGGCTTTTATAAAGTTAGGTACTTTTAACTGAACATTATTCTTGCTCACGATTTTCCGGTCAGCAGCGCCGCTTTCCGGTCCAGTTGCGATCGAGCTTCGATTCACACTTTGACGGGATTTCAGATCGATTTCTGTACCTTATTCCCTTTATGTTTAAAGCTTATGTACTACTCCATAGATTTGAGGGAGCAGAAAATTGTGACTTGATGATGGCCTAATAAAGGAGTTTGGCGAACATCTTAGATCTTGGAACTCAGGCCTATTCACTGATAAATCACTCACACTTGACACCATATTTTCAAACATTTTCTGAGACTAAAGTGACAAAATATCAGAAAATGTTGATTTTGATAAATTTTTTAAATACATATTTTTATTGAGTCGTGTCGATCTTCTTTCTTCCCGTATTCATTTGATGGTAAGCAAGAAGCTGTCCAGCTAGGAGGTTAAGTAAGTCTAAAAAATTAAGTAGGTACTTACCCACTTAAATAGTTATGTTTTGTTTTCCATTGCTTTTTACGAAGGCGTATTTAATGTTTGTGAGATGGTTATAAACCACATTAGATTTTGGTAGGTATAGGTATCTGTTTGGCACAGAATAGATTGACATTCGCATTAAACTTACATACATAGGTACATACTGTCACGCCTTTATATCCGGAGGGGTAGGCATAAACCATGGGTATCTACTCGCTACGATCCTGACACATTATTTAGCCTCATTCACTCTCATCACATTTTTCTAAGTAGGTACATGCTCACCGGCTAAGGATATTCTTGACCTGGCCTTAACCAAGATGTATTCAACTTAGTCAAGACTCGTGCGCCGTGGTCTTCCCCTTCCAAATCTCCCATTCACGCTCCCTTTATAATTTTTTATCGTCAATCTTCTTATAATACCCTTAATTGACTTCTGGGGTTAAAAATAATAAGCCAACAGTTTTATCGTGTAACCAACCCATAGCTCAGCGAAGCCTGTCGATGACAGATGCAACCAATCAAGAAGCAAGTCCCGCTCCGAGCCCCGCCGTAATGAGCTTCGGGCTGGTGGTTTTAAATATTATTTATTTGCAGTATAGAAAAAGCGCAGTTTCTATTTTAAAACAGAGTTGAAGTAATTGTGACATAAGTAGTTTATTATTGTGAGTTAAAGTTATTTCCGTAGTTTGTTTAAACCCTGTGATATGGCTGTAGCAATATTAAAATATTAGAGGGAGCCCGCCCAATAGCAGTAGACAGTCAATCCGACATAATTCGTCATTTTGCCGGTTCATTGGAGATCGCACACAAGGCAGCTGAGTACCTATACCAGGCTGTGGCAACCAATACCAAGAGGTTGCCGCATACTGCATGCATGCTCCCTGCAGTTATCTAATGATGCCAACAATAATGCCTTTGTCCTTAAACCTGAGTTAAGAGATAAATGTGAGGAATATTATGTAACCTAAGTATGTTGATTTTTCCTTGTGAATACATATATGCAACAATTGTTCCTACTGTTAAAGATTAAAGATGGTCTCAAAGACCGACAAACAGGCAACACGTTAACCGTTAACGTTCACGTTAACATATATATTTGTAGGGGGTCAACCTCATCAACTATAGGATTGTGGTTAGATGCGACAAGGAATCCACGCGTCATGGTGGCTCTACTGTTTAATGTGCCTGACACTACAAACCGACTCTCGATGAAAAGTGAGCTTTATCACACTAAGTTTAGATTCAAAATTCAGAACAATTTTAGCTTCATAGCAGCAAGATGCCACTGGTGTTGATGTATTCTGTCAAAGGAAATTGAGCTGTCAGATGCTTAATTTTAGTTTCAATATCGATTGTTGTTTGACTACTTTATGTGACTATAGTGAAACTTCTCTCCGTTGGTGCTAATATTTCTTCTGTGGATCTACGTGCCTGGAATTCAGCTTATTACCAGTTAATCGGCTCCAAATGCTAGACAGAGACGGAGGATTGATTTACCCTTTGTGGGAAAGGGACGGAATGTGGTTGGGTCACGATTTATTGCTTAATTTTTAGCAATATAGGTCATGTAGACGTCTGGAGGAAGTGAGGAATAAGTTATGGGACGTAAGTTCATAGGACAGGGCTTCCAATTTAATTTCTGAAGTTTATGAATTGCTAGTTTTAAACTGAGTTCGTTAATCTTGCCAGGACGCAATATTTTTATTTTCGATTATTGGACGGATTTTTTTGTAATTTTGGCAAATTACGCAAGTAATTTTCTTCTTCTAACTTATCAGTATACATGAATCAATATTTATTGGTATAGAGTTTAGCAAACATCAAAGAAGTAGGTACAAGCAACAAAGAGTTGGATCCCAATTGCCATTTACTATTACAAGAGGTCACTTTGTTAACCTTTTAATAATTCTAACTTACTAACTACAATGAACTTCTCAAGAAATAACTAACAAACTTCACTGTTAGATTTGTTAAGTTAATATTGAACTTCGAAACCATTGATTATTGTTACAAGCTGAGGGTTCGGGATAAAATAATGGGAATCGATCTAACCAAAATAACACTTTTATTCAGCACTAAACGATGAATACACGAACTTGGTCACACGTAATCACAACACACTAATTCACACCACTGTTGCACCACTTAAAGTCACCGAAATGATCGCACGTATAGCTTAATCCAGACTGACTCGCGAGCAACTACTGTTCACGCGAGACCCTACTCCACGTCAGTACTCCAGGGCCTCGCTGAGACTCACTCACTCAGACTGACTGTCCGGCCATCTCTCCGGCCTATTTATATTGCGCACATTTCGATTGTTCGAGAACGATCTCGATCATTCCAGGAAAGGGGTCGGTGTTTCGACAGAACGACCAATCCCCATTGTGCACAACCGCAGACAATAACAACAATAACACAGCAAGACAAAAGCGTTCGAGAAGTTTCGATCATTACTCATTGTTTAACAGCCTCGGCGTAACATTATGTTCAGAACAAACAAATAACATCAATCAAAGTTCTTTCAGAACACCTGCGGATTACTAACTTACCTGTGTTATTTGATTTTGATTCTAATGGTCATAAATCAAATAAAATCAAAAAATACATTAATTTTTGACTACACCAATCGTATCAAATGGATCAAACACTCAATAATGTTATGTGAACAAAAATGTTCTGACGCGAGTTTTGCTGCACTCTTTTGACCGTGCTGTTGGTATGGAACATTAGATTTTCAAATTCCAGACTTGGTCGCAGAGTAAACTTGTTATTTTAATGAACAAAGAACTTTTATACTTTTCTTTATCAACAATTTGATGTCAAATGAGTTTAGTCATAAAATTATGAGATCTTTATCTCTGCTTAGTTCTGTTTATCTAGGTTGTCTCTGAAGTTTCTTTACTTTTAATATACAAACAAACATACATACATACAACACCAATTTGCCCAAACTGATTTAGAAATTGATTGTAAGTAGGTATATTCTTTCTATTATTGAAGGCATTTTGCCATTAAATTATTAATTTAGACAAATAGTAACTTTGCAAGTCCATTTGTGTTAGTAGGTATATAAACTTAAATACCAAGGTTAGTGTTATATAACATAACATGTATTTTTGTTAAAACTTAAGGTTCTTAAGGTTCGCTATTGGCTGAAAGTCTCAAGTCGAGTCACTATCGACAATACAATGGTCCCACAAAAACATCTTTGTGGTTTCTCTGCCCTTTGAACAGGCATCCCTGATTTCAGCGGTTTAGCTCCACATGTGCCAAGTTCCACCACATAGAGAACCAATTATGTACACAGCCTGGCGCGCGATATATGAGCGACATGAATTTATGAAGCGTTGCCGACGCCGGCTTGCGAGATTGTGCAGCTTAGAGCCACTGTCTTTAATCCGAAGTCATGAATTATCTTTGAGATGTACCTCTTTTTGAAGTAAAAGGAGAATATAGTTTATCTTTACAAAAGAATAACCAGTTTTGTTTTTCATACTCATATTCATATTCTTTATTGTACACAAATAAATTTACAGACAGCTTACAAAATGGGCATGTACAACGCGAACTTAACCATAATAAGAGTTTTCTTCCAGCAAGCCTTTGAGGATAGAGATAGTCGATTATAGTGGTGGTTCGTGGTTTTTCGTCTGCTTACCTGAGTCTTACCTGTCATCATCATTTCAGCCATAAGACCCGACTTCCACTGCTGAACCCTTAGATTTTCAACGCAACCGACTTTTTGATTTGATTTGCCAGATTTGTATTTTTTTAAAGTAACTACTAATTGTTCTAATAACAAAACTAGTAGATAATGTATAATGGCTTTTTTTGACACTCGCAGTGAGTTCACGCCAGGGCGGTTGCCAACCGCTCCGCAACTCCGTCCGTGAAGTGCCTTGCTCGCCGCCGCCGCCACCGCGCTGCCTGATGAGCACCCTTCGTACCACAAGGTCCTAAAAACAAATTAATCTTATAACATAAAGACACCGAAACTAGTGCAGGGTGGTTTCTAACAGCCCAACGCCTGCCAAAACGTATTTGGATTTCGGTGTATGGAGCTCATAACCTTGGAGCCACTAATATCGGGATTCAACAAAGGTTCGCGTTGTATATCCTTGTCTATTTGTATCATACGTCATAAATACAGAGACACACAGCAGAAACACTCGCCGTAGGCCGTTAATGTGGCCGTAGAGCAATGCCGCAGGGTGATGGAAGCGGCCAACATTAGTTTCTTTGAAATAACTTCAAAATTTTAAGTTTGAGTCTCAGCTGTGCAATTTTTTCAAAGCTTACGTTTAAGCTCTATCTGAGAAAAGTGTATAGTGACTGTCGAAAACGGTGCAGTATCTACTCGCCTCTCAAAGTTCCATTTATTCAAATTTATACAAGCTCACGATTCTTGACGCAGAATACTTAGGTGGTAGAACATCCATCAGCCGAAAGTTTTGTAAAATGTTCTTGTGATAAATTATTTAAGTATCTATACTGGCCCATGCAATTAAAAGAAAAAAGAAACATATACATTTAATTTACACGACTTACGAAAAAATAAACCAAAAAGGAAGATGGTGAAATATAGATAATGATAGATCTTGACTTCTGGCTCTAATAAGTATGAGTAACATTACTGTATCCCAAGAATCCCAACTTCACGTAGCTAGTTCACGGTGCATTGGCAAATTCAAGTTATAATTGAGGATACAGTTAGATGCGACGCGTGTTAGCCGATATTTGTATTTAAAAGACCAAAATAGCGTTAGCCTTGCAAGACTATTCTACCAAATCCATCTTTATGTTTGTCTAGCAAACGTTTACAACTGTTTTTATGAAAAAAGCTTCCGCCTTGTAAGCTTGTAAGTCTATTCTACCAAATTCATCTTCCCCGGCCGCTTTCGTCGAGCGTGCTCAGAGCAATTTGTAAATGGAACGCGGAGATGATTTACCACCCGCTAGGCCGTGACGCCTCACCCCTCGCTTTGTCTGCGGAGCCTTGTTTGAGATCGCTGTCAAAGAGTTTCGGCTAATTACGGATAACAACGATAAACACTTGTTTGTGATTTTTCTAAGGGTTTTTTAGAGTTCTCTTTCATTTATCGCCCACTATAAGCTCTGCTTTCGTTAGTAACAGCGACTGTGCCCTAAACTTACATTAACGTCCACGTAATGGTGACGTTTTCACATTTCAACAACAAATTTTCAACATTCATCATTATCTTACTTAGAAAACTTTCGTGATTTATTTCAATCATTATTATAAATACGGGATTTATCACGTACCGTCTTATCGTCATAAGTGCGAAGCGAGATGTTATTCGGAGCGGATCGCACTCACCCTGATGAAGGTTCACGAATTGAACCGAAACATTGTCGGTCGAAACACCGATAAGTCGGTACGTGATAAATCCCGTATTTATAATAATGATTCATCATTATCATTTTCAGCTCGTGTTGACACACTGGACATAGGCCTCTCTTTGTCTATGTCATTCATCCCGGGCCTGTGCTATTCTTTCTAAGCCACGTACCTACAATGGTCTTAAAAATGTGGTCGGCCCATCTCGTCGGTGGGCGTCCTCGTTTCCGATCTCCAGTTCTCGGCCTCAACGCCATGGTCCCCCCTGTCGTCACTACGTCAAATTTCAAATTTCAACATTATTAAAATAAATATATATTGTCTTTGAATTAATGTTGAAATGCTTTTCAAGACCGCTATATTACGGCAAAATTGCTATATTACCTACAATTGTTCTTTCACTGGCATTTTATCCTAGATTCGGTTTATTCTTAATAATTATTTTTTCTTATTATAGCTTTTAATTCAATAGTTCATATTTTACAATAGTCTGAAAAGTCACAATGATTCAAACCATATGTAGGTAGTTAATAAAGTCGAACGAAACGTAGCAGCCGAAATTTCGTGGTCCCGTTCAAACTTTTAATGGCATTTTGATATCCTTGTCAACGAGGTCGGCACTCCAGCCAGTTAAAGGTCACATATCCGAGCAGAAATTGTTTAACCACTGCTGGAAATGATAAAAATAATAATAAAAGTACTACATTTAGGATAATTGATAGAGCGAAGCGAGATTATATGACGTATATACGATATATGTATGTTTGTTTGTCGAGGATAACTTTCGAAGCGTTGATCCGATCGTGAAATTTGATATAGGTATAGGTAGTGATGGCACAATCCTGGTGTGACTAAATGAGCTAAAAATATTAGGGGGTCGTATATTCATAAGTACATAAGTATATTTCGACCTCGTTTTTATTTTTAGTTTAATCCTTGTATTTTTTGAGTTATTAGCCATAATAAAAACGGAAATTTGACAAAATTCACAGGGTACACCAGTGACCCCCACAGTGCTGAAATTTGGTTTTCGTATTGCTTTAGTGACACAAATATAGGGAAAAGTCTATAAAGTCCAGAATAACTTCAATTTCTACCCCTAAAAAGCACAAGCAATTAACATGGACTCCCGTTACTTGTAATTTGAATGAAATTGTAGGTCGAGTAACTTGGTCGCGTATTTCGTGGCGGTATTTTATATGTAGTCAATGATTATGAATTATATTTTTGTTGGTTTTTTGGGAGACTCGCGAGACTTTACTTCGGGACGAACCACTAGTTTTATAGACTACCTATTTAGTGCGATACGTGATTTCCGTCGTTAATCTATAAGTACATAATTTATGGAATGTAAATCGTTTATTAGTTGTAAGTTTTATCATATTTCCATCTTTGGTATACAGTGGGCGAATAGCCGGCTGAGACACAGGAGGTAGCGGGTTCGATTCCCGCCGCAGAACAAATGTTTGCATGATCTACAGATATTTGTTCCGTGTCTGGTTGTTTCTCTATATATTATAAGTATGTATTTACAAAAAAATGTATATAAGTATTCTATCAGTTATCTGGTTCCCTTAGTACAAGCTCTGCTTAGTTTGGGGCTAGATAGTGCTGTGTGAAATATCCAGCAATATTTATTTATTATAATTTTTTTTTGTTTGAAAAAAAAACAGATAGACCAGGTATTTGTACGTGTAGACCTGTCACTCGTATTATTATTATTTTATTTCAGATTAAATCCATAACTACATTCATATACATTCATTAATTAAATTCAAATATTTCAAATTATAAAAAAAACAAATTAAATAACAGATATAAAATAATTATTAACAGGTAAGTATCAATGTATGAATAAAAATAAATGAAGAAAAAATGTCAAAAGACTACACCATAGACGGAGTACGACAAACATTGAAATGACGAACTCCACATGGTTCAATTCGCTCGTGAACTTGTAACACACACATCTAATTGCAGTTCTGGTTGGCTCCAACGTTCAGCGTGAGATCATGCATATATCGATCGGTGTGTACTTCGGGAAACAATATAAGGTTGGTTCCTCCTTATTTTTTACCTCTAGGCGGCAACTCTTAAGGAACCCATCCTTAAGAGTTGCCGCCTAGAGGTACGCACACGTAACGATTTCTTTGCGCAAGCTTCCGTGGGAAGAATTTGTTAAATATTCTAGGCTTGTGCAAGGCATGCACAAGCCTGCGCAAAGAAATTTTTGAAGTGTGTGGCCAGCATTTAAAACGGCTAGGATAGAGACAAGCAGTGAGACTTTACTAAGCGACAGAGCACTGAGGGAACGACATGATAAGGGAGTTGCAGAAGATGATCATTATCCGGGAAGTTGCAGAAAATGGCTTTCTTTGATTGATTTTAGATCAGATATACTCTGAAAAAACAACTGGAATAAAATAACAAAAAGTTCTTTGACGTCACAGTTTTCGAAATCGACCTAAATTCGGCTCAAATGTAAGTAAAGCCAAGGTTCTCACAAAATCACTTTTCCCTTACTACTATTTACATAAACGCGGCTACGTTGCGTAGTAGGTACTTATAGATCACTGCTTTGACATAACTTATTTTCTTATGTATATTTCGTTTTCTTTTCCATTATAAAAATGGTAGAAATTCGAATGACTTTTCCTCCTCACTACAAACCGTGCACTTTCCATAACCGCAACTGCATTGTTCCATCCCACTCGGAATCAATTCCGGAGCATGTCCCTTGCTGTTGTATACACCGTGCGGTTACTGTCTTTATCATGTCTGACAGATATGATAGTGCGTCACGCACGACAAAGATGCTATAATATTTTATGATAAGATAAAATATCGCTCGCCATACAATCCAACAATAATGTTAGATGAAAATATATACCATCTTCGTCATAGGATTGCTTTTCTTTCCATATTTTATCATCTTAAAATATTGTATCATCTTCATCGTTTGTGACGCGTATGTCAGGTATTTACTCAAAATAATATACCTATTTTGAGATTAGGTATAATTTTTTGCGTAAATACCTAACGTGAAAATTGCCTTTTTGATAGAAAGTTCTTCTATTTTACAAGCTTTTTATTAACGTGCAATGAATGTATGTTTGTCCGGGTGGAATCTTGCAACTGAATTTTAAACCCGTTCCCCTTAACCGATTGAGCTGAAATTTGGAATACATTATGTAACTTCGGTGACAATGTAATAATATGGTACCATGGAGGTGCTCTCATGATGGAGATGGATGCTAGACAACAGAACTTCTGAATGGATTATAGTAGGCTACTAGTGTTTGGGCTCATTTGAATCTGCTTGCGGTTCCGATTATGAATTTTATAAAAGCTTGTTTTGAATAGGTAATTTTTTAACAAAAAAACTTATTAAAATTTAACGTTGCTTACTTTCAATCAACATTTTACTTGCGATACATTTACGAGTATGTCAGGAATCTGATTATATTGTGCATGAAAATAAAATTCATAAAAAATCGTGTTACAAACAAAATAATACCCGACACCAAAAACACAGTTCAGGCATCGACACTATGTTTTTTTATTCAATAACTAAAGCCGAAAACTACAAAAAGTTGTAAACATGGAGGTTTTTCTGATAGGGTAAGTATTTTTTTGGTTGTTCTCTGTAGGGTAAGGTTTATACAGTTTCTGTTTAGTCTATATCGTTCGCGCTGTCGACTGACAATCATTGTGAATGCGGCCTTTGTAAACGGCGGGAGCTTCCCTTTCAAAATAGATTTTTCAACCAACCCATTACTGAAATGCGGTGCAGTTTGGCCATATTTGGTTTGTCATATTGACGGGAGTGGAAAGGTGCCATATTTTAAATTCCGGTTTAGTATCATATGTCTCATTTGTATGGTTAGCAACGTGTTCGGATATTTTTTTTTATTTTTAGTAACAATCTTTACGGTTTTCGTTTCTATAAATTAATGATGATTTTACAGCGCCTGAAGGTAAATTGTAGGACAGAATTTTAAGAACAATGTCTATAGACAGTTAATTCGATATTCAATTATTTTATTAAAAGCTATCGTCCTATAACGTTCTCGTGAAATCTAAATGTTGTCTGGAAGAGACCGCTAATCGTATTTCCGCATGTCTAGCTATTTGTTTTAATATTGTTTGTTAATTCAAGTGTGAGTTTACAGTTCAACCTATGCACCTACCATTCTACTAGTTGCTTTCAAGTTTTATTTTTCGTCAATGGAAGGGTAATCAGAAACTTTTAGGGTATATGATATACAAGCAGGCTAAGACTTTGAATACAACTAGGTGTAGGTTCTGGTTCCCATGGTACAAGCTCTGATTTGTTTGGGGCTAGATAGCGCTGTGTCTAGTTTTTTTAAATCAATATGGAACTTTCATATATTCTTTAACATTCGCGATCAGTTGATGGGAATTTTAAAAATGCAATAACGTATTGTAATATAATCTGTAGGGGAAGGTTGCGATCATTGGACCAGTGCTTTCATTGGACCACCAAGGTATTTCCAAAACTGTGCAAGCTAGCAACAACTAAACTTGTCGAAACGAGTCCGTGGCGACTCAGTTGCACCCCCCTTTTATCTCAGTGACGCTGCGACACCTGGCGAGAAGTGACGTGTGTAAGTATGTTTGCGACGGTCAAAATCTAAAAATTTGACTCAGGACAACTTCATGTAAGTATCATTGTATTAATATTTGTCTGCGGGCACTATTAGGAAATATTCGACAACTTCATTGTGATTCCATGTCTGTTATTCAATTTTGTTCTGTCATGTCCATGTATTGTTTGGATTTATTTTTCTTAATTAGTACCTTGTTGCCATCAATGGACCGCAAGAGAGTTCCACCGTTGGACCGGTCCAATCATAGCAACTTTTTACTGTAACTTTTTGCTCATAATAATGAGCAAAAAAACTATAGATACCTAACCGCAATTATTAATTTATTTTAGTTAAAATTTCAGAATGCCGTCAAAAAAACTAAAATATTTTGCATGGAATGAAACAAGTATAAGCCTTGCTATAGAATCAGTAAGAAAACAAACCGTTGGTTTAAATGAGGCAAGCGGAATATATGAAATCTCGAAAGCAACACTAAAACGAGGATTAGATGGAGTCAACCAAAAAGCCATGGAATACGTCCAAATACCAGGATCTGAAAGTGACCTTCCTCCAGAACTAGAAAATGAGATGTGTAAGCACGTTCTTGAGATGGAAGGTTGCTTCCATCGTAGTGAGATCAACAATACTTTTATACTTTTATATTGTTGATCTCACTACGATTTTGATAACTTGTCTTATTTATTATTGTATTATTAACTGAATAAAGATTTTATTTTATATTTTTATTTAAAGTGCCAAATGTAAAATTTAATTATAACTGTAAAATGTTTGATGGTCGTATGTGTATGGTTTGTCTCTACTCAAATATCATAACTTGGTAATATTGATGATTATAATTAGTTGCCATGATTGGACCTCTAGAACAAATTTCTTGAAGTCCATTGATGGCAACCTAGTGGTTCAATGAAGGTGCCCATGGTCCAAAGAAGGCAACAGCCAAAGATTTAGGTTTCTTCGTATATATCAGAAAGTATTAGCCCGAATTGTTTGTGCATTTGATTATAATAAATTAGGGTTCTAAGAAATAAAAATAATAAACCAGTTTCATTTAATTACTTATACATTTTGAGATATGAGGGCGTAAAGTTAAGTGGTCCATTCATAGCAACCTTCCCCTAATTAAAAAAAAATTTGAGCTCACTTAACTTTAAAATTTGACAGCGCTTCGGTAATAGAAAAAAGTCCAAGCAAATTACTAACAAGGCTGAAGTTTTCACACATTCTGACTTCAGTAATAGCTTCGGAATGTTGAACGAAAGGCATCTAAAATAAACTGAACTTCCGACCACTTCTGACTCACGATTTCGCAGAAATAAATTTCAGCTCTAATTCTAACGAAATGGAGTTTAGAATAGAGTGCTTTCAGTTTCCAACAGGGTTGTCAGCGCGTTTTGAGTAATAGTTTAAAAGGTAAGAATTTCAAGTAAAATTAATTAGGTGGAGTAAACTCATTTGTCTTGGCTTGTTTTGAGAGAATATCTCTGAGATTCATATAAAACAGGTTGTGAAAATGTCAGGGAATTAAAGAACTCATCGTTTAATACGGCACCAAAAAAATCTGGAAGTACTACCAAAATGAGTGGCCTCACCAGAATCATAATATATTTCTCCAGCGGCGGTAAGCATCCATACCTACATATTGTTACGCCGAGGCTGTTAAACAATGAGTAATAATCGAACCTTCTCGAACGCTTTTGTCTTGCTGTGTTATTGTTGCTATTTTATTTATTTTATTTATTTATTTATTGTGAACTTTCTACATGTAACTAAAACAAAGTGAACACTGGAAACTGCATTAGTAAAATACTGTGTCGCAGTTTCCAGTGCCCGTACATACAACTAAATGAGTTTGACGTTCCTTCCTGATTACGTAAGTATACCAATTAACCTAATTACAAAAATATTGTTTGTGGTTTCGCAGAATGGGGAGTGGCTATTGTGTCGAGGGACCAACCCTTTCCTGGAAGGATCGACATCGTTCTCGAACAATCGAAATATGCGCGATATAAATAGGCCGGAGAGATCGCCGGACAGTCAGTCTCAGTCTGAGTGAGTGAGTCTCAGCGAGGCCCTGGAAGACTGACGTGGAGAAGGTTCTCGCGAGTCAGTCTGGAATAAGCTATACGTGCGATCATTTCGGTGACTTTAAGTGGTGCAACAGTAGTGGGAATTAGTGTGTTGTGATACGTGTGACCAAGTTCGTGTATTCATCGTTCTAGTGTTGAATAAAAGTGTTATTTTGGTTGGATCGATTCCCATTATTTTATCCCGAACCCTCAGCTCGTAACAATTTGGTGTCAGAAGTGGGATAAAATAATGCCGGTTCTACCAAAGGATAACGTGGACGGTGTCAGGACGAGAGGTCAACGACAACAGGAAATGGATGAAAGGCGGTTTGGAGATTCTCCGGTTCAAGAAGCTCGGCAGAGTCGTCAGCCGATGGAGATGGAATCAGCCGCCGCCGAATCATTTAGAGCACCATCATCATCATCCGTGGGCAAGCTCCTGTGACAGGCGATCTTGCTGCTATTATGGCAATGCTTTGTTGCAAGAGGAACAACGCCGTCAGCATTAGGAAGAGAAGCGGCGTCAACAGGAAGAACAGGCTTGGTTGCAGGAGGAACAACGCCGTCAGCATTAAGAAGAGAAGCGTCGTCAGCAGGAAGAGCAGGCTCGGTTGCAGAAGGAACAGCGACATGAACAGGTGGAGCAGACTCGGTTGCAAGAGGAACAGCGACGTCAGGATAAAGAAGAGCAGGTCGTCAACAGGAAGATCAGCGACGTTGGCCATAAGAGCGTGCTCGACTGATGAGGGAATCGTTCGGTTCATCTGGAAAGGAATTCCAGGAAGTGAAAGAACAGATAGAAATCATGAGAGCCGTGTTTTGGAGGCTGGAATTGGGATCGCTGATGAGAAAGGGACTCTGGGTGTCCTGAAGTACTGGAGACGGCAATGTGGCTCCTCTAGTTGCTACATCTTCAGCGCGAGGTGCGCCTAAAATTGTTCATGTTGATCGGCTGCCGCGATATGGGGCTAAGAATGCTCGGGACGAGCATGTTTTAGGAGGGGGCAGTGTTACGCCGAGGCTGTTAAACAATGAGTAATAATCGAACCTTCTCGAACGCTTTTGTCTTGCTGTGTTATTGTTGCTATTGTTTGTGGTTTCGCAGAATGGGGAGTGGCCATTGTGTCGAGGGACCAACCCTTTCCTGGAAGGATCGACATCGTTCTCGAACAATCGAAATGTGTGCGATATAAATAGGCCGGAGAGATGGCCGGACAGTCAGTCTGAGTTAGTCTCAGTGAGTTAGTCTCAGCGAGGCCCTGGAGGACTGACGTGGGAAGGGTCTCGCGTGAACAGTAGTTGCTCCCGAGTCAGTCTGGATTAAGCTATACGTGCGATCATTTCGGTGACTTTAAGTGGTGCAACAGTGGTGTGAATTAGTGTGTTGTGATACGTGTGACTAAGTTCGTGTATTCATCGTTCTAGTGTTGAATAAAAGTGTTATTTTGGTTGGATCGATTCCCATTATTTTATCCCGAACCCTCAGCTCGTAACAATATTATGAATTCGAAAGTAACTCTGTCTCTCTGTTTGTTACGTTTATACGACTTAACGCCTTGACCGATTTCGATGGAGTTTGGTCTCATATATAAATTATGACCCGGATCGGGGCATAGGCTACTTTTTACCCTACTGCGCAGAAGGATGGTAATGTTTTTATTGACAAACCATGCGTACGAAGCCGCGGGCGGGTCTTATATTCTTCACACTAATATTATAAATGCGAAAGTTTGGATGTTTGTTTATTTATGTATTTGTTATTCAATCACGTCGTAACGGCTTAACCGATTTTGATGAAATTTAGTATTTACGTAGATTATAATCTGGATTACCACACAGGCTACTTTTTATCCCATAAATTAGGTTCCATAGGATAAAAATGGGGTGTCAAGTTAAGTAGCAACAGCGAGTTTAGCTTTATTTGACTGCCTCAGTGGCGCAGTGGGCGTATAGCTGGCTGAGACGCAGGAGGTAGCGGGTTCGATTCCCGCCGCGGAAGAAATGTTTGCATGATCTACTGATATTTGTTCCGTATCTGGGTGTTTATCCAAATATTATAAGTATGTATTTTCAAACAAAAGTATATAAGTATTCTATCAGTTATCTGGTTCCCATAGTACAAGCTCTGCTTAGGTTGGAACTAGATAGCGCTGTGTGAAATGTCCAGCGATATTTATTATTTATTTATTTCAGGTTACCTGGATATTTAGTAGTGTAACGCATACGAAGTCGCGGGCAACAGCTAGTTTAAAATAAAATAAATCTTTTTTAAATATCTATAAGCATAAATAGACATTTAATGCTCAGGGATGATAGTTACTCCGTCAAATAGTAGGTATTTAATTGTGTTATGTATGTATTTTATACTTATGAAGACTACCCTTGATCAAGATGTACGTGAGCTAATCAAAATTGGACTCAGCGGAAGACCAGCGCTGCCGTAGCATCATGCTGAGCTGAGTACCAATTCCTCACCACACATAGCTTTTAAGTATGTTAGTTTGTTAGTGCTTAGGTTAGATTTTATTGTTGTTGTGTTTATTTTTCATTATTACTGTGTGGTTTTTTTGTATAAAAAGTTTTCTTTCTTTCAAAACCGTCCTTAACATGCCAACAAAGAGCCGGGGTAGAGGAAGACCTGCCGCTACCTGGTAGACCAGTTCCAAAAGGAATATAACACCCTCAACAGCTCTCCAACGATAAGCCAGGATCGAATATTAACGCGAAGTACAAGGAGGTCCAACCCTTATTAAAAGTGGGAAGAGGGCAGGAGAAACAGAAGCTTAAATATACTGATTTGATAAGACGACCCGGGGAAAGCAGTGCCTGATAAGTAGCAAGTAGCAACCCTGCCCCGTCTTTAGGCGATGTGTCACGTCAAGTCACAAACTGTATGACAAAACAGGATGTGCCGGTGTCGGGGAGGCTTTTAAGGAGTGCCCTCGTGTCTACTTGTTTACACATATCGCGAGGTTATATCGCTTATGGTTACATTTCATTTTGCTTTATTTCATCGTTTGATACTTTTGTTGTCACTCATAATTTTAAGGAAATGACGATGAATATAAATTGCAAACCATTGAAACCATCTTATTCATTGTATTATACAGACCTTAATTCTATGAAAAATATATCAACAAGTCCAGACACAAATTACTTTTTCGAGTGTACAATGGCTATTGTTAAAAAAAACACCTATACACTAATAATAAATATAATAATTTAATATTAATCACAGGGGGATGAAATCATTCCTTATTTATTAACATTACTATACTAGTGGTTCGCCCCGAACTGAGATTTCGCGAGTCTACCATAAAAACAAAAAAAAAATATTCGTAATCTTTGACCATCAAAATAGTGCCAAGAAATAAAAACCACCTTACTTGACCTACAATTTCATTAAATTTACAGGTAACGGGAGTTCATATTAATTGGTTTATCTTTTTTAGGGTACAAATTGTAGTTATTCTAGATTTCAGAATTTTGCCTATATTTGTGATACATAAGCTACACGAATACCAAATTACAGCACTGTGGGGTCACTGGTGTACCCTGTGAATTTTGTCAAAGTTTAGTTTTTATCATGGCTAATAACTCAAAAACCGAAAAATCTTTGCTAAAAGTAAAGACGGTTTCGAAATGTACTAATGAAGACCTTTCTTTTGACGTCTCACTTGACAGCACCCAAAATTTTTAGTTCATTGAGTCACACCAAAATTGTGCCATCATTACCTACCTACATACCAAATTTCACGATGATCAGATAAACGCTTCGAAAGTTATCCTCGGACAAACAAACAAACATACATACATACATACAATGCCGATTTGACCAAGTTGATTTGGAGATCTCGCTTCGCGCGATCAAAAATTAATAATAATAGTTAAAGTCATATTAGAAAATTGTAACAACTTCATAAATCCATTTAATATATTCAATTCAATTCAATAAAATTTATTTCAGACGTATTAAGTCCATATATTGTTAGTACTACATTTGTTTGCACAATTGTTGTTTATATAATAGTTTAATATAATATTTAATATAATATAAAACTTTCTAGTAAAATCAGAATATAATAAAATGTCAATTTAATATTACAATAAAATCAATAATACAAAATAACTGAAACTTAAAGTGAATAAATAAATTACTAAATAATAGTTTTTAAAGGAACTTGAGACATGCGGGTGTAAAGTCTCATGTGAATGTAATTTCAGCAGCACCCTTCAAACCGAAACTCAGTAATGCTGCTTAGCGGCAGAATTAGGTATTGTGGTAGTACATACTTCCCGAGGCGAGCCCTTTCACAAGGAACTCTATTACTCTACTACGTTTTACTCTACTTGCATTGAACTACTTCCCTAACGGGATATCTTCACGGGTCTCATACCAAGAAAGATATTGAAGATGTTTATCATACTCGTTTAGTCACGCGTAAAAACAAACTTTTTGGGTTAATAGCAGATAGACAGAAAGGTTAATTACACATGAAAAGTGTCGTAAACTTTGAGAACCACCGCCCAAACGATAGATTTATTTGATTCGTATTTCAGTTAAGTGGTTTACTTGTAACTAATTGGTATCACGGGATTAGCAGACGCGTTACTGCGTAAAGCAGAGTGTTGTTTGATAAGCTGTTCCGCTGCCAAATCGGGGAAATGCGCTACCTAATTCAGTGGAAGAGGGTATTTGAAAGGAGTCAGTACGTTTTATTAGTTTAAAAAGTATTCGAACATACAATACACATTTTAAAACAAGTTGTTTTTAGTGGTTGCTATTTAGATAAGTGAGAAAGATGAGTAATAGATACATGAGTAAGAAAGAAGTGAGTACTGAGATGAAGTCTGGTAGAAAAATTTGCGAGAAAAATACGCGATGTGCCGATCCCAGTTATGTGGAAAAAGGGCAGGAAGATGATCAGTGGTGGGCATTTGGCTAGCAACAAATATTTTATTGGCTTTTATTTATCTGTGCGTATATTTATTTTTTGTAATTCAGCGGGGCAATTGAAATTTCTTGGGGACACTTCCACTTGGTAGTGTTCTGGATCAGCCGATCTTATGGATCGTGTGTGTGTGCTTAGGTGTTAAGGTGGGTCAAATGTTTGTATTGTATTTTATTATTATTATGTAAATAGTTGTACATTGTTTTGTTAATAAATGTATGTGTTATTAGCTGTTGCCCGCGACTTCGTATGCGTTACACTACAAAATGAGTAGGTAACCTAGAAATAAAGCTAAAATCGCTGTTGCAACATGACTTGACACCACATTTTTATCCCATAAGAACTGATTTATGGGATAAAAGGTAGCCTATGTGGTAATCCAGGTAACTACGTATATACCAAATTTCATCGTAATCGGCTCCGCCGTTACGACGTGAATGAGTAACAAACAAACAGATAAATAAATGAACAAACATCCAAACTTTCACATTTATAATATGGACAAACCTAGCTTAGTTTTGTTAAAGCCTTATAAATTTTTATTTACAGAAACCGATAAAAAAACAGGATTTGCATGTACGGGCACATAATTTATGTAGTGTGGGGATATTTTGAGTCATTTACTCGTATATCCTTTAGTCATATATCGGTTCCACATCGTTATAAAGTAAGTTATTTTAGTCAAAATAATCTCAAACGAAATTGATTCCTAACTTTTTCTACTCAATTTCCTAAAATAAAACAGGTAAAAGGCTTTGTTTTTTCAATTAGAATTTCTGTTGTTTCAAACGGGCTTTCATTTTCAGAAAGAAGGTACGAATCACGCGGCGAGTTTTGATCGTACCTGACCTAATTTTTACCTCTCCCTTTCTTTCGCTCCCATTCTCTTTATGAATACGGGTAAAATGCAAAACAGTTGAGTGTAAAATTAAACGTACCTACCTAGTACTAACACAGATAGGGTTTATGTAGGGTCGTGTAATTATTTAATTTGTGAGCGCTTAGGAAGCGCTTTATGTTTGTAATGACTACGTTATGTGGAAGGAGAATGAGTGTGTTACTGTTTAAAAACGTGTTTTGCAATTGTGGATTAGTTGGAATGGTTTGACTACGCTGCAGTGTGTAGTAAAACATTTTCCTATTCAATTCTAACCTAAGTTAACTCCTAAATAACTTCAGCCCCTTACCACTGGTGGTTCGCTTATAACTGAGATCTCGCGAGCCAAACATAAAAACGAAAAAAAATATTTGTGATATTTGACTATCAAAATAGTGCCGCGAAATTCAAGTTACAGGTAACGGGAGTTCATGTTAATTGGTTACACTTTTTTTGGGGTAGAAATTGGAGTTATTCTGCATTTCTGATTTTTATGTATATTTGTGTCACTAAAGCTACACGCATACCAAATTTCAGCACTGTGGAGTCACTGGTGTACCCAATGAATTTTGCCAAAGTTCAGTTTTTTATGGCTAATAACTTAAATTACAAAGAATAAACTAAAAATAAAAACGGGATCGAAATGTTCTTGAAAAATTTCTTACAATTTTTTTTATATAATATATATAATATTGTACAACCTTTTATTCAATGTGCTACTTGACCCCTTTTGAACCAACAACCCCAACATTTTTAGCTCATTTAGTCACACTAAAATTGTGCTATTACTATATACCAAATTTGACGATGATCGGATATACACTTCGAAAGTTATCCTCGGACAAATACATACAACGCCGATTTGTCCAAGTTGATTTGGAGATCTCGCTTCGTTCGATCAATTAAGAGAATTGAAAAGCTTGAAATAAAGTTTAAGTAAACATGGTCACTTTATTCGTTGACTGTACATTTTTTCAAACTATGTGCAATCAGATAGAAGTGGTTGTATTCACAAAACCTTTTTTCATGCTGCAACTTTTCAAATGTTACGGTTAGTCTCTTACGAACGTTTTTTGTACCTATAGCGGTTCTGGTTGGTGCCTTTTCTACCCTGGCATGGCGCCCATCAACGCCAGCAAAACCGCAGGAGTCACCGGGCACTTGGGGCCTTGGATGGTTGTGTCTATTTATGGTTGCGTTTGGGTTTGGACTATGACCCACCACACTGGTTCAATTGCGGGTCGGTGGGTGGTTTCGTCAGAGCCTTGTTCGTTGATCGGCAGGGTTCACCACGGGCAGGTAAGGTTGGCTTGAGTGCTGAAAAATGTTATTTGGCACCCCTTACACCCCGGCTCACGTTATACAGCTACGTCGGGGTCGGCCGCGGAAGCGTTGGCGTGACGACTTCAGTGGATTCGAGAATCTGTGGAATCTGTCAAGGATCACGACAGGTGAAAGGAGTAGGGGGAGGCCTTTGCCCAGCAGTGGGAAAAGGAAGGTTAGTAAAGAAAATCCATAAAACAGATTACAAATCCACTTAGCACTAATACACTAAACGGAGGTGACACGAAAATAAAAACTTTGTTGTAACCACATTATTTAACATTGTAAAATAGAATAACCGAAAATAACTAAGACGAGGACTAAGTAGATACATCATTTTAAACAGTTTTAAATATAGATAAGAACTTCTCTCTTTAGAAAGTTGCAACTCGATTTTCAGCAAACTATTGAAACTAGTGCAGGATTATCGGGAACTCGGGTTGAGGCTAATTTCACGGTTTTCTAAACAACAGTATCCGTCATTTGCCGGTCTTATCACACAACATTTATTATGTTGTTTAGTCGTGAAAACCTATTATTGGCTTTCTTTTATTTATTGTGTTTCATATTATGTATATAGCTGTTGGTTTTCCAAATAAATAAATATAAACATAATATTCAAGGAATATATTCTATGTTTATTAGGTACTAGCTGACCAATCCACAGCTTCGCACGCGTAGTTTTTCAATAAAAGCATTACCCTCCTTCTGCGTAGTTGGGTAAAAAGTAACCTATGTCACCCGGGGATAGTGTAGTTTCCCAACGGTGAAAGAATTTTTTGAATCGGTCCAGTAGTTTGGGAGCCTATTCAATGCAAACAAACAAACAATCAAATCTTTCCTTTTTATAATATTAGTATAGATAGTATAGATTTACCAATACCACCGTACCTCAATTGTTTTCAATCGTACCTCATTGATGGTTTGCTAAAAAACAATACTACTCTGCTTACAAACAGTGATTGCTGTGGGCAGGTTTTGACAAAACCAGGAATCTGACTCTCAGGCAAACCTCGGTAGGAATGAATCCTGCAAAATATCATACATGATTGAAAGTTATCGTTATACTACTGTCGTTGCATGTCGTCTACCGATCATAGAAAACCCGGGCTTCTTATCTAAGCCAAACGTGCTTTGAGAACTAGTAAATACGGAGTGATATCATTGACTCTACTAGCTGGCAGAATACTGAAACAAAACGTTGCCATCGCTAGTTTAAAAAGAAAATATATTTTTCGTTCTGTTCATTAGTGGCCAGTAATAAATAGGCGTACTTACTTCAGTAATAAAAACCTTTTTGCTTCCTAAATAGTGGTAAATTATATAGGTCTGTGTCCTAGTTACTGTTATTCAACAAGAAGAACAAATTGAGTTGTTATTTATTTGGCTTTTAATTGACTGTAGGTGAGTGTATGCATTGTAGGCCTGTGGATGATGATGATGATGAGTGTAAAACATAACTGCTCCAAGCATGGTTAAATAAAAAAAAACATGTGTGCAATTCACACGTGGTAGAAATGAAACCTTCAAAAATTTTGGTTTCAAGATAATGAGACGAATGTAAAATTTCGGGAAGATGGTAATTGTAGGTTTTAGTAATGATCATAGTGATGCAAAGATAGATAATTATTAACAAGAGTGGAGTGAGTACGAAGCAAAGAACAAAGAGAACCACGAACATAAGAAACACTGTATAATGCTTCCTATCTCATTTTCTCCCACGTTAAATCTTATGAATTTATGTGTCTGTCTCTTTTTACCGTCGCTTTTTCGTTTCATCGACTTTCAAATCACAACGATGCTAAAGAAGTTTACTTCAAAAAAGCGTTTTTGCTAACAGCTAACCCATTGAATGTTTTTTTTAATTCTTTATTTAACTTAGTTTTAACCAGCCAATGGTTGTCACTCCCGTAAGCCAGCTACACAGATTATGACTACTATAACAAACAGAAAAACGAATAATGAACTTCCTAACTATTCTCCTCTAACAAAGAGAGGTATACCTATTCTCTTGATCTCATCAGATACTGGTGAAGCCAAGAAACTGTTACGCATCCCTACATTGAAAGGCCAATGTCAACACAGACTGTCACGCTGCGTAATAGCGGTCCTGCGCTTATTGGCTGCCGGATCGGCAGTGTTGCAAATGTGTAGTATGTGTAGTATTGTATTTATGAGCGGGTCGGCACACCCCCAAGTGCTTCACTTTTGCGTAGGTATATGGCGCTTTTATCGGTTTATAGCCGTCCGAGCCGGCAGGCTAAAGATAGCTTTAAAGAGAATCATATGGTTTAATTGATCAATGCTGACGCAAAAGATACCATGTTTCAGTATATTTCCAAGGTAAAACTGCCAGATGCGTTAGATTATCCTGTTCTTTATGCACCCCACTTGCAACGAATGCGTGAAATGGAGTGTGATGCTCGGATAACTATTCCGCTATTTGAATGAATTCTGAATCACAACGATTGAAGTACTCATATCACTTTTGACTGCAAAAAGAAACCTTTGCAGTGTAAAAATATTCTCGTATCAGACCACGCGCCATACTACTATGTGGCTGTATGTACAGAAAAAAGCTCTTAAGTAAAAATTTGTAAAAAAAATGGTCGTGGTGATTTATAATAATAATTGCGAATATTAATTAATTTTTCATCACTCATGCTCTGAAAGTTAATCATTGTTAGCTGGATACCTAAAACAAGTAAGAAAGAAAACCTTTTTTTACCTGATTTTTTTTACCTGTGAGAAAAACTTATTTCTATTTATAAATAAAAGCGGGCACATTCTTAATTCGCTTTAATGAAATAAAACCTCCATGATACATCCTTATAAAAGAGACCATAGTTTAGTCATCATCATCAGCAGCCCACATTAATCCACTGCTGGACTAAGGCCTCTCCCAATACGCGCCACTGAGCCCGGTCTTCGGGTCTTCTCATCCAATTTCTGTCCGCTACCTTTCATAAGTCATCGCTCCACCTAGCCGAGCCGCCCCACACTACGTTTTCCAATATGTGATCTCCACTCAAAAACTCTTTTACCCCAACGGTTATCGGTTCTCCGGCATATGGCCAGTCCACTGCCACTTCAGTTTGCTAATCCGCTGGGCTGTGTTGGTGAACTTGGTTCTCTGTCAAATAACCTCTTTACATATTTTATCCTTCAGTAAAACTCCAAGCATAGCCCGTTCTATAGCTCGCTGCGCAATTTTAAATTGCTAGACTAGTCCTACTGTGAGCGTCCACGTCTCAGCACCGTGTAGGTCATTACAGGTAGGACGCACTAATTGAAGACTAGTTTTCAAGGTGACGAGAAGATTCGACCTAATTTCCCGAATCCTGCCCAGCCTAACTAAATCCTCCTTTTGGCCTCCTCCTCGAAGTTGTGTGTACCCAATTGCACTATCTGACCGAGGTATACGTTTGTTTAGTAGTGAAAAAAAAACAATGGATACCGGGAACGCAAATTTTTTATTAGCAACAAACTGTTACAAATACTTTTTTAATTTCCTCGCATTCGTGAGAAAAGTTATATGCTTTACTCGGGTGTAAGCAATCAATACTTATAAATATGACTAAGAATATATCCATACTGCTTTATCAAAGACTGCAACTGCTTCCTATAAAGCTGCGGCAAAATAATTAACAAACAAACAAGTACTTAAAAAAGAAATCTTCTAAGATTGTGGAGAGACCCCGAGTTAAGCCACTTAAGCACTTACTCATTAGGTTGTTGAAAATATAAGAGAAATAGCGATGTCTTCAATGAAGTTGTTTGTTTTCTCTCCTAATTAAAGACTGTTTCAGTATTAAACTTTTGAAACTATCATGGCTATGAACACTATTTGTACTAATAAGTTTTTTTTTTGAAAAATTACTTTTTCATAACAAGCTTTTATAAAATTCATAATCGAAACCGCAAGCAGATTCAAATGAGCCGAAACACTAGTAGCCTACTATAATCCATTCAGAAACTCCATTGTCTAGCATCCGTCTCCATCATGAGACCACCTCCATGGTACCATATTATTGCATTGTCACCGAAGTTACATATGTATTCCAAATTTAGCTCAATCGGTTGAGAGGAACGGGTTTAAAATTCAGTTGTAAGATTCCACCCGTACAAACATACTACATACATTGCAAGTTAATAAGAAGCTTGTATAAACAGGATATTTACCACGATTTGTGTGTGAGTTAAAAACTCACAAATACCTACACATAAATACACCGTTTTAGTACAAATACTGTTTCAGTATTCATTATTTTTTATTACATTTGATTGAATCCCGACCGTGCACCAATGGATTTTTAACACAAGAATTACCTATGTCCTCAACACAAGCTTCAAACTGTAAAGGAAAAAATCGTGAGGAAACCGGCATATCTTACAATCAAATATTCAAAAGCATGTGCTGGTTGTGTGGTGTGTGGTGGTGGTGTGTGGGTTAGTATTCTATAAGGTAGCGATGTGCTTGCAACCTGTCTTAAGGAAGTTTAACTCCTATGCAAAAAGTGGGTATGTATCGTAATATTTGACCTTGCCTCTGTTCATCCCTTTGTCTCTTTATTTCTTTACTTTACAGGTTTGGGTACAAAGTAAGAAGTCCGAGGATCTTGTCTCCATCCCATCAAAGGACAAAGGACAAGGACTGCTCAGTACAATCCATACCTATTTGATATAGACCCATTCGCACACACAGTTTTGGTTCTACGTTCTTGATGCGTACAGCTAAGATATGGAACACTTTACCGTCGTCTGTTTTTCCTAAAAAATACAATCTAAAGACCACATCATCGCTTGCCATCAGGTGAGATTGTGGTCAAACGTAGATCTACGCAGTTTAAAACAAAAAAAAGATTAATTAAATCTCTAGTTATATTCAACTACATCATAATTACAACAAAACATACTCGTATGTACGTAAGTTAAAAAACTCTCTAGTTGTAACTTAAGATTACTGTAACATTTTTGCTTAATCACACTAATATTATAAACTAGCTTCCGCCAGCGGCTTCGCACGCGTGGTTTGTCAACAAAAAGTAGCCTATGTATTAATCCAGGTTATCTACGTATATACCGAATTTAATCAAAATCAGTTCAGCCGTTAGAACGTGAAAGAGTAACAAACATCCACACATACATCCATACAAACTTTCGCGTTTATAATATTATTGGGATTATTATTAAAGTTGTCGAGTGGGATGGCGACGCGGCAAACAAAGACGGGCATGTTGTGATGAATTGGATAAAATTTTGATAGGCTGAGCGGATGAGGCATAAGAAATGGAAGGAATGGCTCGAAATATACATATAATTTTTATATTTACACATCTCTCAAATAATGTATAGTCATAGTATTCATATTGGTTTAGCTGCGACAGATTTGATTAAAAACTTTAAAAGACGTTCATATTAGCACACTGTACAAAAGTTAAAAACATTGTAATGTGTGGAAGCTTAAACCTGGTCTGGCTTCACTAAATAAATAATGAGTGATAAGTATGCAGGTATTTTCATTCGTGTTTAATTTTCTTGTGTTAGTTTCTTATTAGACATGGTAGCAAAACGGAAATGGTAACATTTAAATAATTTTGAGAACTTTTTTGCTCGACAGAAAAGAGATATGATGATGATTATTATCGGAACTGAAATATGAAACAGCCAAAGAGGTTGCTTTTGACTCCATTACTCATCATATTTAAGAGGTACCATACTCCTATCTTAGTAATAAAACTACATCATTCACCATTCAATGCCTTTGAATAACAAAAAGAGGAGGTGGGGCTGTGTCATGCACTACCTACACAATATGACGGCAATAAATAAACGGCGCGACACCATCGCCGGCAGGAGGCGATATTGGCAGGAGGGGCCTTCAATGCAATTATGAAGCAGTGAGCTGCACCCCGGGGACAATCGCGCCCGGGTCTCCCCTTCAATGCAAACCTTAATGTTAGCGGAAAATGTACAGAAATATTTACTCGTTAGGTTCTGCCTATTTCTTTTTGTACTCATTTAAAGTGCTGGGTACAAAATGCAAAAAGTCTTTGTAGACTTTTCAGACTAAATGGACAGCTACCAACTGTATATCACACTTATTTCATCGGCATATACTCTTTATTGCACATCAAACAAAATAAAATAGACAAAGAAATACACTAAAATAAAAGTAAGTATAATGGGCGGTCTTATCGCTAAAAGCGAGAGCGCTAAGTTAGTAGAATTTAGTATGTGTTATACCTACTGCAAATAAATATTTTTTATACCTTATAAGCAAATCCTTGAATGAAAACATGACAGTGACAGCACAGTGTCTAAAAATAATGCATTGGAGCCGTTGAGGTCTATTACTTACAACTTGCAGCTTAACAGCAGTTTGAACTTTTACAAAAAAAAGTATGTAAGTATTCTATCAGTTATCTGGTTTCCATAGTAACCACTCTCTCTGCTTAGTTTGGGGCTAGATAGCGCTGTGTGAAATGTGCAGCAATATTAAAAATAAAAAAAAAAAATAGAAAATTAACTACCTATTGTTATAATTATGCCAATATTTGTACCTTCAGTCTTCTAAGTTGATTTTAAATATTTGTGTCCAACTGCTGGACTGGGACCTTTTTTTGGCATCTATACGTCTTTTAAATCATGTAAGTAAACCATTTTGTAGCCGTTAATTAGCTTAGTAGCAGATAATGTATTTTTTTTAGATTTATGTAGCTAAATAACTCTATAGTATTTTTCGGTAGTTTTGTAAATACTTGAATATTCTTCCCGTTAATAAAAAAGAATTACTTTTCTCTCATGCCCCAGAACCATACTCGTACAAAACTGTATTGGCGTGACCCTTGTCGGGTTAATTAAGTTTCTGTTAATTGCATTCCGTCGAAAATAAATATTGCGTATACCTTTAATTTTTATGCGTTTTTTATGCGTGCTTGTTTTGGATTTCAAGTTGACATATGCTATTATCATCCCAATGGAACTATTTTCTAATTCAAACTAGTGAAACTCGGATCACTTGAAACTCAAGGATCACGGCCATACATTTTTGTATGGTTGTGGTGTCTAAACGATTATTTCGCACCTTGCAACATTTTAGAGCACTTCACAAAGGCTTTCAAGCATATGTCAGACAACATACATTTCTACGACATTTCTAGAACTTTCCGTAGATTCTACGTAATTCAAAGGGAGCTCATCACCACAGGCATTGTAGTATCGAGTGCAGGGAATTTCCCATGGGCGTAGTAAATACAATAACGCATGTTGGGCCGGAGGGGAATTGATGCACTTACGTATCTCTAGGTATGGCACTTGACCTCAGTGAAGGGGGAATAATACCTAAGGTAGAAAATGCATCCACTGAATACGCATCTTGTTCTTCACATTTACTAGTGGTTCGCCCCGAACTGAGCTCTCGCGAGTCTCCCATAAAAAGGAAAACATATTATTTGTAATCTTTATCTAATAAAATAGTGCAATGAAATACAAAACCACTATCTTGACCTACATATTCATTCAAATTACAAGTGACGCAAGGTAATGTTAATTGGTTATACATTTTTGTGGAAGAAATTGCAGTTTTTCTGAGTTTCAGACTTTTCATTATATTTATGTCACTAAAGGTACACGTATACCAAATTTCAGCACTTTGGGGTCACTGGTGTACCCTGTAAATTTCGTCAAATTTCTGTTTTTATTATGGCTAATAACTCAAAAACAACAATGCTTAAACAAAAAATAAAAACAAGGTAGACATGTACTTATAAAGACCTTTCATTAGACGTCTTATTTGACCTTATTGTCTATTTTGTTTTTTTTTACCCCTCTTGAACCCCAATATCTCAACAACCCCTCCACATGTTTAGCTCATTTAGTCACACCAATATTGTGCCATCACTACCTACATACCTAATTTCACGATGATCAGATAAACGCTTCGAAAGTTATCCTCGGACAAACAAACAAACATACATACTTACAACGCCGATTTTTCCAAGTTCATTTATAAATCTCGCTGCGCTCAATCAATTATTATAATCATCATCTTCATATGGACCAAAAGAATACTTAGATTTCCAGAGCAACAGATCTTGTGGGGCCTTCTCCCAAAGGCTCGCAGCAACCTTTATTAGGCCATCTTTCTATCTGGCAATGGGCCGTCCTACACTGCGCTTTCCAGTGCGTGGTCTCCACTTGAGAACCTTTCTGCCCCAACTAGCCGTCAGTTCTTCGAGCTATGTGCCCTGCCTACTGCCACTTTATTTGCTAATCTACTTCAGAGAAAAAAAATCATTTAGGCACTAGTAGAAGCTACCAATTTGGCCACGCGTGGCACGGAGCGGGTCTGGTTAGTACCTATTTACCTACTGGTTGGGTGGGTATTACCTATCTAGTACCTAATTGATCGAGCGAAGCGAGATCTCTAAATCAACTTGGGCTAATCGGCGTTGTATGTATGTTTGTTTGTACGAGGATAGCTTTCGAAGCGTTTATCTGATCATCGCGAAATTTAGTATATAGGTAGGTAGGTGGCTCAATTTTGGTGTGACTTAATGAGCTAAAAATGTGGAGGGGTTGTTGAGATATTGGGGTTTAAGAGGGATAAAAAAAAACAATATGAGACTATCCGGTCAAATCGCACGTCTTATAAAAGGTATTTGTAAGTATACATTTCAACCCCGTTTTTATTTTAGTTTAAATTTTGTAGTTTTTAAGTTATTAGCCATAATAAAAACTGAACTCGGACGAATTCACAAGGTACACCATTGTGATGAAATTTGGTATGCGTGTAGCTTTAGTAACACACATATAGAGAAAAGTCTGAAATCCAGAATAACTGCAATTTCTACCCCAAAAAAGTGTAACCAAAGAACATGAACTCTTGTTACCTGTAAATTGAATGAAATTGTGGGTCAGATTACTAAAAATATATATATTTTTTGCTTTTATAGGAGACTCGCGACATTTAAGTTCGGGGCGAACTAATAGTATATTAGTATATTCTATTCTATTCAAGACCAATCTTATCACAACGCTGTTATCTAGGAAACTATTTTATAAGATCTGAAAACTCCTCGTTGCAGTCCTGGTATACTTTAACTTTTATACTTTTAATACGAATGCTACGTAGAAAAAGCCATAGCAAAAGCTAGTAATTAAATAGGTACAGCCTTGAATATGAGGGTCAGGGCTACGTGAAGATGAAAATTTTCTCGTAACGAGAAAATGAGATTCTCTTTGAAACAGAAACACAATAAAAACTCACTAATGAGGTGGGTTAATTAGCATAGCTTTGCTGACGCTAGAACTTGGGTAAGTATTTATTTTTCAAATGGTTTCCTCAACTAGTGTTGTAAAGCATACGTACCACCGCTAGTTGCAGCAGCCTAGGTGACGGGGCTGGTGGAAATATAAATAAATAAATAAATATTGGTGGACATTTCACACAGCGCTATTTAGTCCCAAGCTAAGCAGAGCTTGTACTATGGGAACCAGGTAACTGATAGAATACTTATATACATTTTTTTTGTAAATACATACTTATAATATATAGAGAAACAACCAGACACGGAACAAATATCTGTAGATCATGCAAACATTTGTCCCGCGGCGGGAATCGAACCCGCTACCTCTGCGTCACAGCCAACTATACGTCCACTGCGCCACGAAGGTCGTCAGGTTGTATACGATACAAGATGTTTATTACCCAAATAAAACGTAGCTTGTTCTCTTCACACGGAAACTAAAACTACCGAAACTAGACCTTCCATCACTCTTTGGAACAAAACTAAATCTCACCAAAGAAGTGAAGTATCTAGGAGTATGGCTGGACAGTAAATTGATCTTGGGAAAACAGCTCGATCATGTAACAACAAAGGCCACAAATGTATTATGGCAGTGCACTGGTGCCGTTGGCAAGGACTGGGGTCTGAAACCAAAACTGTGCCTCTGGCTGTACACTGTCATGGTCCGACCTGTACTTACTTACGGCGCCGTTGTATGGTGCCCATGAACTAACCTTGTGACAGCTATAAACAGGCTGCAACAGGTTCAAAGGCTAGCATGTTCCCACATTAGTGGATGCACAAAATCAACACCGTCAGCAGCGCTAAACATTATACTTGGAATAACGCCTCTTCATGTATATATACAACAAGAAGCAATGGCGGCAGCGCTAAGAATAAAATCCACCAAACAATGGAATAGAAATGGCAAAATAACGAATCACTGCAGAATTCTGGATAAGGCTATCGCCATCATCCCAGAGGTAGCAAAAGGAACAGACAGAATTGCAACAACATACCTAACTAATAAAGGGTATCATGTGAATGATCAGTTAACAAAATCGACCCCACAAATCCCAACTATCTATCACATCTACACAGATGCAGCAAGAAATAAAACAGGTGCAGGTTGTGGCTTCTTCTGCCCGGAAATAAGGCTTTCACGAGTACAACCTCTGAACAAATTGGCCACAGCATTCCAGGCTGAGACACTCGGACTCCTCTTGGCAGCAACAGAAATATCAACAACAATTGGGTCTGGTCCTCACTCATCAACTGTAAACCAGAAGGCAGAACTAATATTCATAACAGACAGCGCCGCACGTATCATAGCTCACAGACGACCTGACAATCGATCATAATCTGTCGCGGAGTGCTATAGTGCTCTACAGAAATTGACCGAGAAACATAGTGTAACCATCAAATGGACTAAAGCTCACGGTTCCTGTCCAAAGAACAACAAGGCAGAATCCCTAGCAAAAGAAGGAGCCAAGCTTACATCAAACACCAATGATATTAATCTCTCCAATCCGCCAACTGCGGAAATAAAAAACAGACTGAGGACGAATTCCGAAAAGGAGCACCAGAAAGACTGGGAACGTAGAGCCGACTGCAAGCAGACAAAGACAATGCTTCCGGCAAAAAACAGAAAAACAACAAATACCTTGTTAAAGATGAAACGCGAAGATCTAAGGATGATGGTGGGAATCATCACGGGACACTGCGAACTTAACCATCACCTCTTAAGGCCGGAGCCACGGATAATGGACTTTGTCGCGAATGCCTTCGAGAGGAAGAGACTGTGGAGCACGTGATAGTTCACTGCACTGCCACAAACGACGCTAGACTGAGAACGGGTCTGCAAAGGGTCATCGAATCCTTATCCTCCACCAACACCGCTACTACATTAACAACATCCACGGGGACCCTGGAAATCTGCTGCCACCAACCCAAAGTCCTACTCCGTTACTTCAAGGAGTTAGGATGGCTGGGGTCAGGTTAGAAGGGGGTAATGCACAATACACCCATTACACACATTTTAAAATATCTGTTGTTTTTACTGTAGTCGTCGGACGATAAACTAATTTGGTTTTTACTTAATATTATAGCAAAATAAACTTGGCGTGAAATGCATTGAAACGGATGCCAACTAAATGATAATAAAATAACACGATGAGGTAGATATTATTTGCACGTGGTGCCACCGCATATGAGCTCTACACGGTGCTTCGAAATATGTATTTTAACCCGGAAGTTTTTATATAAAGGTTACCAGTGGAGTTTCCACCATAACATAATTCATAAAAAACGTAACCAGACTTACATAAAAGTTGCTCGACCAAATCAATAACTTTCCTTAAAAAAGTTTATTTTCATTACAGTACCGAGCGAATGAAGCTGCGGGTAGAAACTAGTTGCTTTCAACAAACGTAGTGTTTCTTTAATTTTCCGGTTTTACCCTGGGTCAAGGCTACGGTTGACTAGGTAAGGCTAGAGGTACACATTATTTATCACCCCAAGATAACGATCATACCTACCTGTGAGTTAGGGAAGGTAGGTCAATCTATTTCTACTTATAGTAAGTAATAAGTAATAGGGTTACGAGTTTTTTACCCTCCGTTATAGACAGCATCAGGTCTCTTACTTAGCAAGTACCGTTTTAAATATTATTTTATCTATCCAAAGCTTTTCTGGAAGTGAAAACTCTTAGTGATCGCCTTTTGTACCCAATATACCTACATATTGATGTGCAAAAAATGCGTGCCTACTTTAAGTAACGATCTATGTAACAAATAAGAAACAATGAAACCGGTCTATTCAATGAAATAGTAGTATCTACTAAATACGTTGAAGAATTTAAAGATCACTACATAGTTATATTCAAAAACGTTTTCTTTGCCGGCTCTATTTTTCTACCTAAAGCAAAGATAGGTAGGTAGGTATTTACAAGTCCTATCTCTGCCTACAAAATTCTTTCGGCATTGCATAATCCGATCTCCATAATTTTCCCGTAATCTTTGGATTTTCTCAAAAAGTGGGGCAACTCTCCAATACAAAGATACTAAACCAGTGAAATGTAGCGGGTTCTACGAAATGCTACGAGAAATTCACAGCGTAGCACATAGTAGCCACAATCACGCAGTATCAAAGCTTATGAAACAGTTAGTATGTGAGTATCTCCCAGTTCATAGAGGCCGTTGACTATAACGATTGCTGGCTCTTTCTATCATGTAGCCGTGCTCTTCTGTAAATCGAAATCAAAGCTCGTCAGGATTGAGTACGGTGAAGTTCGCGCGGATCGCTATGCGTGTGAAGGCAGCTGCGGTTTGAAGTACGTTCTGAAACTAGAATTTCAATAAATTATGGTTTGATGACAGCTGTTTCATAATACTGAATATCTACCACATTTTAATATTTTATAAGTTGGTTTCTATAAAAAATTAGAATTAATTTGATATAATAAGCAATGTAATTCGAAACAATGTAGTAAAACTTAAAAAGTAATCAAATAAACATATTAGCTTAGGCAACGATTGAAGATAACAGAATTTTGATAGCGCATCTACGAAACGTACCTGCATATGGCGGACGCTCAGTTTGTGTTTATGTCAATCTATGTCAATACAGAAACTGATTTTTATTATTTTGCGCGGGTGTGGGACAAACAATTATTATGTATTAGTGGAACCTGTGATTTGTGTGTTATTTAAGTGATAATGTTTTGCACCGCCGGACTTTTGGATAACTTTATAACATCATCGTACTTCTAAGGGTTTGTACAAATTTTATGTTTCTCGTTAGATTTAGGATTTTCGAAGCTCCCTACGGCTATCTAGGGCTAAGATTTTGTAGGCATTACACTATTGATATTTACTAACTAGTTGAGACTGATTTAATTTGTGTTTATATGTGATAATCTTGGTAAATCAATGATAGATTGGACGCTGGAAACTTACACACACTTACAGTCTTACACGGAGGTTAGCTCCAGATGATAGCTTCTCGCAAGTTTACTGGTTTCTCAAGTGGATATAACATCTCTATTGTAAACAGTTCAAACAAGACTTTTTAATTTAAAATTTCAACTTGGAACTTCATTTATCCTTCGATTTTCGAAGTCAGATGAACTGGTCGAAAATGATTCGGTATGATCATCACTGCTAGTTATTTTATACATATAAAGTAAATAGTAATAAATAAACATATTCAAATCCGATTTTTTGACTTGGCTCTTAGATACAATAATTTCGACTGAAGTTCATTTCTTTTTAAATAAAGCTTATTCATAAAATATCTAAATAACATGAAAAAAGTATAAATCAATAAGTACTTAATAGATTCCTACAAAATTCCAAAGCTGCAAATACATACAGTAACTGTCTCAATAAAATCCATGCACAGATTGAAAATCTCACAACCAATATTGCAGCAGACATAAAAAAATAAACATTTCTATAAAATCTAAAGAGAACACAAATGCTGCCGGCCAGGCACACTGTTTACGAAATGAGCACATATGTTGTCTCCTTATGAATCATTGGACATCTGTTGAGTATACCGGAATATAATGTGTAAAAACTTTGCCATTCATTTATCTGATAATTACTCACAACACAGATGTTATAAGTCACATTAGATTGGCTAACAATATGATACTAATTATGATTGATGCGTGTGAACTGTCTCAAGTCATCTGTAAAAAACATAAGATGAAGGTGAAACTAAATCAATTTATTTGCTAAAACGAAGTAGAATACATGACAGTGTTATGTATATATGTGAGGAGCACATGTCTTTGCTTCACGAGCATGCAAATGTGTTAAGTAGGTAACAATAGGTATATAACACTGACAAAAATTAGAACTTTTGTGTGTGTGTGTGTACATAAATTAGTTAAAAATAAATATCTGAATACAATATTAATTAGGTCAAATAACATAATATAAAAAAGACATTAATAATTAACAATTAAATGTTATGTCAGAAAAATTAAAGAAAAATTTTAAAATTAGTCACATAATTTTAACAATTTAAAAATTTATTCCTGTATTTAAATCAACGGTATTGTAAATACAAGCTAAAATGTTTAGTTAGTTAGTTTTGCAATTGCATTCAATAGCTGCCGCTATTGAATGCAATAGCGGTATGATCTGAATTGCACAAAAGTTCTCGAGCCTAGGAACCTTTATAATCCTAAGCTATGTTCTTAATAATAAGTTTATATTATCAAAATTAAAAACCTCTATGTTTGGTGCAGTCAGGACCAGTATCCAGCGAACAATTATACATAAAAAAAACATTAAATTTGTCCATCTGCTTAGGAACTATGACACCAACAACAGACAGAGGAGTTCAAAACCTCTCATTTTACATGGGGGGACCAAAACAGATTTTCCTTTAAATGAAGACTTTCCTGAGAAATTCCTTGATAGTTAAAATAATAACTTTTATCAAATGAGGCACAGAATTTCACCAAAATTATAGTTCAACTAGCTGATCAAATATCTGTTTAGGGTGTGCTAAACCGAAAAGGGGTCATTGTACTTCTCATTATGAACAATTTTAGCAATGAGGGCAACCTTGAAATTGCGAAAAAAAATCAACTATTCCAAAGAAAATTTTCATTGAGATGCCTGACAAAATGTATATATATCTTATCTCATCATAAGGATCAGCTGATTTTTTTCGTGATTTTAGTGTTGGGTGGCCCCATGGTAAAATTTGTTCATAATAGTGACTAGAATGGCCCCTCTTTCGGCTTAGCACACCCCAAATAGATAATTATTAATAAATAAATATTGCTGGACATTTCACACAGCGCTATCTAGCCCCAAACTAAGCAGAGCTTGTACTATGGGAACCAGATAACTGATAGAATACTTATGTATACTTTTTTTTTGTAAATACATGCTTATAATATACATATAGAAAAACACCCAGACACGGAACAAATATCTGTAGATCATGCAAACATTTGTTCCGCGGTGGGAATCGAACCCGCTACCTCCTGCGTCTCAGCCGTACATTATGTATGAAATGTGATCCCATCTTGTTTTTTTAGCCCAGCTGAATTTTTACTCGTTGGGACGACACAAGAAGGCATAACTTAATTAAATTGAACACTGTAAAAAACGTCACGCGTGACTATGGCCACAGAGTAACTAATGGCATTCGCGTAAAACTACTCTATTTTGGAGTAGTTTTAGACGCTTCAGTATTAGGCGCGTTCACAGCTTCTGGTTTTTCTCTATTCTGAGTATCATACTACATAATATTATTAATGCGAAACTTTGGATGTTTGTTTGTATGTTTTTCCATCACGTCGTAACGGAACAGATTTCGATGAAATTTGGTATGTACGTAGATTATAACCTGGATTAACACATAGGCTACTTTTTGTTAATAAACAACGCGTGCAAAGGCGCTGGCGGAAGCTAGTTGATTATATGTTGTTCATATATTTTCTTCATTGCTATGGAGAAATTCCATATGCCAGCCTTAGGGATATTAAAATTAGGCCAGTGAATGTTCGTGTGATCACTATTTTATTGATTTAATGCCACATTTGAACGGTTAGTAAGTGGGGCAAATTGATAAGTTCAATAATATTATATCACTCTCACTTTTATTAGGATTGTGATTTATATTAGAGTTGTTAGAAATACGAACTGATAAGATTGACATTACAGAAATAAGCCTGGGCAGAAAGGTTTTCCAGTGGAGACCACGCAATGGAAAGCGAAGCGTAGTACGGCCCCCCCACTAGATGGGAATACCTGTTAAAGGTTGCTGGGAGCCATTGCGTCCAGGCCGTATAAAATCGGTTGCTCTGAAAATCTATGGGGAAGGCATTCAGCGTTGGACGTTATGTGGCTGATATGATGATGATGAACCTAACTGTTTATTCCCGATAACTACTGATAATCTGACAATTTAGGACCTGGGTAGTACGAAATGTTTTTGTTCGCATATCGTTAATACGAGGAAATAATATGTATGGTATTGAAACTGAAATTGAATATGAAACTTGCAAAGACGTCATTTTAGATCGCTTGATGATACCTTTGCAAAAAAATTACAAAAATATAAATTGAATAAATTTTAATAACTTAAAAAATGGTCTTGGTAGCGTTTTAAATGGAATGACCCCTGAGTAATTCCATCGTAGACTGCATCATCGCTTACTATGAGGCGAGATCATGTTCAAACGCGAGCCTAGAATGATTATTTTACAACCTTTTTATTAACTTGCAATGTATGTATGTTTGTCCGGGTGGAATCGTGCAACTGAATTTTAAACCCGATCCCCTCAACCGATTGAGCTGAAATTTAGAATACATATGTAACTTTGGTGACAATGCAATAATATGGTACCATTGAGGTGGGTTCATGATGGAGACGGATGCTAGACAACGGAACATCTGAATGGATTATAGTAGGCTACTAGTGTTTGGGCATTTGAATCTGCTTGCGGTTCCGACTATAAATTTTCTAAAAGCTTGTTTTTAAAAAATGATTTCTCAACAAAAAACTTATAATTATTGTCAAATGCACTTTTTGAATCACACGCTCGGTGGTAAGTTCCGTAGCCAGTAGAGCTGTATCTTAGTCGTGTTAAAACACAAAGTGTTTTGCAGTTGGTTTTGGTCATTTTGTATGAACATTATATGAACTGTTTATTAACCTAACTACAGACATAAGTTGGTCGACTACTCGTAAACTAGTAAAGCCTACTCAGCTTTGATAATTCATATTTGGAAATACCTATTCAACGATACCCCACACGGTGGGTGCCACGTTAGAAATAGGTATTTCATTATGCCGAATTTCGGCTTTACTGCACTAATAGTCTACGATTAATGATGGGGTTGCCACGTTTCTGCAGTGCATCAGGTATATTCAATGATGCGCACACTGATGGCTTCCACACCATCATAAGAAAGCAGTGTGCGTCGCTCTTGAAACGCCTTGCGTGGCAGCTCCAACATAACATTGGCGGGCAGGTGGGACTCTCCGTTTCTGGGGCACTGGCTAAGCCTACATGCAACCCTCTTATAAGGGGCATTGCCCCGGTCACTGATAGTCTCTCGTGTCCGCGTACGTGTATGTTATGTGTATGCCTATGTCTTGTTTTAAGTGATTTTTAAAATAATTTTAATTTCCAATTTCCTTTTTCGGATATGGCGAAAATATAAGGGTAACGACTTCGACTACGGAACCCTAAAAATATAATGAGACAAGCAAACATTGTAATCATTAAATTGTAAATTAAGTACCTGTTTGAAAACAACTTAACAGTATCTGAATATTCAGCTTAATATCTTGATTATAACACTTCTTGTGAAAGTAGCCAGTAACAGCAGGTTTAATTGTGCATTAAATGCTGGTGAAATCCTTTTTATACGTCCAATTAAATGGCTCCTTGCCATGGTGCCAAGTACCTAATTACTTTAAGTTTGTTGTGGTATTGTACCCATGTGCGTTTTCGGCGGCCAATTACGTGATTATGCGACTTTAAGAAGGTTTGGCTTGAGCCATTGAGCCAACTTTTCACCTGAATAATAAACAGAATTAATCTGCCTGATTACATCAAGTTACGCCTGGTTATTAAGAGAATGCAGTCTTTACGTTTTATGAAAATATCCCTGTAAAATTGTTTACTTATTTTATTTTTTGTTGATGTAATTTTCTCAATCTGTAGGAAAACTGTTGTTTTGTCCATTTAAGTAGCGGACTGCTTAGTTATTTATTTGTCAACAAGTAAAATAATAATATATCTCTATTATGCTGGACATTGCACACAGCGCTATCTAGCCGTTAGTTAAGGTGGTTTGATTCCTATACAAACATTCAGTGGCGATTTACTAGATAACTGAACAGCAGAAATGTTTAAACAGGCGTATCGAATTACTTCTTATTATTATTGCAAAATCAATAAATTGTATACTTTGTGATCGGCGTTGTATGTATGTATGTAAGTTACATACTTATTTTGTATGTATGTTGTATGTATGTTTGTTTGTCCGAGGATAGCTTTCGAAGCGTTGATCCGATCATCGTGAAATTTGATACGTAGGTAGGTAGGTAGTGATGACACTATTTTGGTGTAACTAAATGAGCTAAAAATGTTGAAGAGTTGTTGAGATATTGGAGTTAAAAAAGGGTAAAAAAAAATGAAAATGAGGCTATTAGATCAAATGGAACGTCAAATGAAATGTCTTTGTTTGTACATTTCAACCCCGTTTTTATTTTTAGTTTGATTTTTGTAGTTTTTGAGTTATTAGCCATAATAAAAACAAAACTTTGACAAAATTCACAGGGTACACCAGTGACCCCACAATGCTGAATTTTGGTATAGGTGTGACACAAATACTATAGGGAAAAGTCTGAAACTTAGAATAACTGCAATTTCTACCCCTAAAAACTATAACCAATATATGTACATGAACCCCCGTTACCTCTAATTTGAATGAAACTGTTGGTCAAGTAAGTTGGTTATGCATTTCGTGGCACTAATTTATTAGTCAAAGATTAAGGCCGGCATGCACAAAGATCACTAAACGTATTTAGCGACTAAACATGTTTAAATTTAACGTAATTGTATGATTTGACAACTCCTATCATCTTAACATGCACTATGCTAGTTTATAATATACGGTAATGTAACTGTGAATCTAAGTATTAATAAATAAAATAAAATAAATAGATATTTAGCCCTAAATACGTTTAGGCATCATCGTTGTGCAAGTCGCCCTAAGAATAATATTTATTTTGTTATTTGAGAGAATCGCGAGATCTCAGTTCGGGGCGAACCACGAGTAATTCTAAGTATCCATTATTTTCCCTTGTTTGAAATGTCATTAAAAAGTGATTTCATTCGAATTAAAGTTGCGATGAATGAAAGTGTGCAATTTTATTGATTTTGCGGGATTAATATGACGTAAGTAATTTGATACGCCTATGTTTAGACACTTCTGCTAATCAGTTATCTAGTGAATCGCCACTCAACGTTTGTATAGGAATCGAAACACCTGAACAAAGTATAAACAAAGCAAAAAAAAAAAAGAAACATTTGTACGCGAGGCTCATACAAATGATTCTACTCTCTCAATAAAAAGTAGTAATTTTACTCTGGGTCTGGGCGGTCATGCTAACCTGGACCTAACTATTAGACGAAGAATATTTCCACTCGTCACTAGTCGTTGCACGTCGAAATGCTCGCGTTATTTTTTTTCTGACTGACTGACAACTCGCTGTTAGCCTCTGAGGCCGATGCAGCTTAACCGAGGCAGCTTAACCGAAAATGCAGCAACACGCACTCGCTTCTCGCGAGCGAGCCGCGTGACAAACGTACCGTTTACATAAAACGTAAGCGCTTGCTTTTTATCTCGTCACTTACATCAGATCTCGCGCGACTGTGTAAAAGGTTGCTAAACTGAGTTAGTTAATCTGTTAAGAGCTGATTATAATGATAAGTTAATCTGTTAGGAGAAGATAATATGGATTAGTTAATCTGTTAAGAGATGATTATAATGATAGAGGATGATGCTTCCGCATCTATGTACGTACATTACATATTGTCATTTCGATTAAATAACCTAGATCGATATCTACTCTCAACGTAAAATGTAGGACAAAGAATAATTCAGTACATCAACTTTAAAGGATCAGTATAATCTCTTTGTAATTTCCAATTCAATATTCACCCTGCCATGAAATGTTTTAGCCCGACGAAGTTCTAAAACGCTCATTGTAAGTTAACCTTTAACCTCTAAGTATTCACCTTATTTGCAAAGCTCTATTGTTTGCGCAATTTCGCGTATAGTTTACTTACGTGGGCCAAGAACCAGATTAACATTGGGGGCTCTTTCAAATTAATTAAGGGCATATTAACATCACGTAAATGCTGTTAAAACTAAGCGATATAAAATAAGGTTGATTATATAGGTACTGATAGACTAATCTAAATACTATTCATAATGTGTCAATAGTTCAAATTTAAACGATATAATCTCGATGCCTTTTAATTTGAGTAGGTACCTACTGATAACTGAATTCTTTGTAATTTTCACTAAAACGGATATATTTACCTACCATAATTTTTGAGTTTTTAAGAGTCTTGATTTTTTGGCACAATTGCATGCGCCATGATCAGGATAAAGTTTTAAGTACTTTCGATGTCATCCATTAGGTTAACTACTAGTAGAGTTTCAGATATATTGTACAATAACAATCAATGGGTGGCCTTATCGCTGAAAGCGTACATTGTACTTTATTTAGCATAAATTAGTTTTTTAAGTATTCCTGGTGTATAAAGAATTATTCTATTCTATTAACAACGATTATTGTTGTTGATGTACAATATATCTGAAACTCTAGTATTAGTTTATATTACTTAACTTGCAACGTAATCACTTCAATCACCTACGCTGTATTGATTGAACCCGTTGGCCTCGAGACAAATGAAATCAATTTCAATGCTTGTAAACAATTTCCTGACCGTGTTACTATCGGGCAGTTGTAGGTGTAAAATAGATGTCAAATCGTTTATTTTCTCTGGTCATACCGACTGTCGAGCTTTATACCCGATTGTATTCAAGAAATACGTAAGTAACGTGCTGCTATTTCCTTTTCTACTTCAGGGACATTTTCTTGCAGAAAATGCGGCCATAGCTGTCACTCCCGCATCTAGGCCTAGAGCCATGAACGTAAATGCTTCTTACCTAACAACTGACGACGCTCATTTTTTAAGTCCGATCATGTATAGAGTTGTTCTCACCTCTGGGACGGATCAGCGAAATACCAGCTAGAGGCTCTAGATTCAATTGAGAAAAGAGTCAAGAAGCTCATTAGCAGATGCAAGGCTCCACAGAGTCCACAGCCTCGAGCATCGTCGAAAGGTTGCGGAGCTTTTTAACCTGAATCCCACCATCCCCATTTTATCATCGAATAACCAAGACGCTCCGTGGTGCGCCACCGCTACATGGCAGACATATCTCTCATACGCACAAAGCGGTATTCTTCCACCTTTATTATGCGCACCGCAAAGGAGTGGAAAGCCTTGCCTGAGTCTGTGTTTCCTAATAACTACAACCTAGGGGCCTTCAAGTCACGAGTGAATAGGTTTCTTCTAGGCAAGCGTGTACCATCGTAGACTGCATCATCGCTTACCATCAGGCGAGATAGTGGTCAAACGCTAGCCTATAATTAATAAAAAAAAAACGCTAACGCATAATCATCTCACGTATATTTTAAGAGGTCAATGATGATGTTAGTGCAGATACAATTCATGAAAACATGTTTTCTCGTCACATCCGATTTCATGTCGCCACGGAGGTCATTCAGTGCCCAAGAAAAGCCAAAATTATAAACTACTGATGTTTTAAAAACTCGAAGTAAATATGCGATGAAAAAATACTTGTAAAAGGCCTTTATATAATGGTTTCTGTAAGACTTGTGACAAAAGTGCTGTCTAAAACTTGTAATCTCTTACACCTGGGAATCTCAGTTGGAGGTCGTCAGAACGACCGACCGACCTTTGTTCGAAAGGTGTTTATAAATTGTAGTAAAGGAAGAATTTTTCAATTGGAATGCCACTATCGAAATAAAGGCTCACTGCAGTGTCGATGCGTTCATCGCCAATTATGTAATTGGGAATTGAATTGTTGTGATAATACTACACCATCAGTGACATTACTACTTATTCGGGGTCACCATATCTTAGCCGAGTCTATAACCTAATAAATATTAATTAATGGCCACGAAAGAACAAGACTAAGTGATAGGACTATTAATAAGGGTCCTGCAGAGGCTGAGTTGAGAACTTTTTGCAATTTATTTTTACACCTAGCTTTAAGTTTTATGTAAGTGTAGGTTTTTGTACTTATTGTGTTGATATACTGTATCATTTTTAGTTATTATTATGTGTTGCAAATAAATATCTTGGTTTTGATTTGATTTAATATTTAAATAACATCCAACAGTTACATACACATTCCTGAGCCTCACTAGAATTCCCTGTATCGTAGGTGTCAGAAAATACGGGCACTGGTTCCATCCAATAAGGACTACAGATCGCACATAGTAAGCCCTCCAATATATTATACGGGGTTTGCAAATTAGATGACGAAGTCTATGCTAAAAAATGGTTCTGTTAGCCCTCAAGAAATGAAGTAAGACATTTTTATATTTATTTTATATTAAAACTTGTTCGCACTCATGCTGACGGGTCTCCTGATCAATCAGGAGGTCAACCTCCTCCTCCTATGACGTAGTAGGAACTGACCAATTTAGAAGAAAATGTACTGGCAAGTAGGCACTACCAATAAACTAAACCTAACCGCCATGCCAATTGCTCTGCCATCTATAACTTCCAAGATAAGTGCGTAACGCAAAGCATTTTACCCGACAATACTGCATACTTACTCGCTCGATCGAGTATGTGTAGTATCTTATCGGGCGTGTAATCAAATCACCAGACGGTGTCGTTGCCCTCATCTCGTAATCAGAGAGAAACGTGGAATAACTCAGCGCTGTACAACCGTATAGTAATAGCCTTGAGCTTAATATCGGGAACGGTCAATATTTTTTTCTCGGCCCTCTATCTCGCTGTTTTATGATGTAATGTGGATTTTGGTAACGGTTTGTGGATTGAGGGATTTTTGCACTGTTGCTTTTTATGTAACTCGGGCTTATCGTTTTATGATGCCTTTTTTGGGTCGACCTTTTCAGTGGAGTTGGTGGTGGGTTGGCATCGTCAGCCTGACGGTCGATCCGCGAACAAGAGGTTAACAACGATGAGAAACCAAGTGAAACAGTGTCATAAAAGGATTTAGGAACCTACGGCTCTTTATCTCAGGCTAGACTAATAAAAACAACCGGTGACGTCATTAAAGAAGGAGGTATCATCATCAGCTTATTGCTATACATAATATTATAATCCATTACTTTGCCTATGCTTGCTCTTGTTATAAAAAACTTACAAATAAGTTCATTTAAGAAACAGATTCCAAGCATCAGAAATAATTTCGACAGGCACCCAGTCCCCCAAGTATTCGAACTCACGTAATTTCTCTCGAACGGTCGCTCGGGCGGGACTCACGAACCAATGATCCGATTTGCAAACATTTTTTGCTCTCACAACTCATTGTTCGCCAAGGTACGAATGTCTTACAATCTTACATACAAAGGACGCCTGCTAACTAAAAGAAAGTGCACTCAACTGTAACAGTGGTTGGCGGCCAAATGAGAGCTTAGTTGTTTGTTTCTACTTGTGAGGGCTCGAGACTAGTAAGTAGGGTTAAGGTTGTATCAATGAGGTTGAATACTTCTAAGTTCGATCTTGATGAAGGACATTATAAGAAAATCGGAGAGCCATGTAACACAATTAACGCTAATAGTTAGCACACCTTAAATTCACAGTTGGTCAGGGATTTAAGCCACGGAATTCCTCATCGCATCCTCCTCCTCCTTTAAAACAAATGCAAGAGCATCTCGGCTGAGTAACCCTATTTGTATATGTATGACTGAGCTGGGTCATGGTTGTGTTTTATTTACTTAATCTACTTGCAACCCGGCGCATTTTATTATAGCCTCAGGAACGTAAAGGGGTTCGTCAGGCCTGTGTCACACCGAATAGACTTGCGATGCAAACTATAATACATTTTTCGGGTTCCGTAGTCGAACTAGGAACCTTTATAGTTTTGCCATTTCCGTCTTTTTTTTACTCGCATACCCCGTTGTATGAGGTATCGTTGGATAGGTATTTCAAACCTTAACTTCTTCTTTAACAGTATTTTGATACAAAAGTCCGTTTACTTAATATGTAGCTTCAAAGTGGCCATTTTCACAAGTCATGTGACCACCACCCACCAGCCAAACCGTTTTTGTTGTAAGTATACCTAAAAGTAGCATATATGCTGGAGTTGCAAGAAAAATAGAACTAAGTAGACTACAGTTTACAAGCAGTAGTCGGCCAACTTATGTCTGTAGTTGGGTTTGTATAATATTCATACAAAATTACCAAAATCAACTGCAAAGTTAAGTTATACTTATTGGCTACGGAACCCTCAACTCGCCTCGGACTCGCGCGTACCAATTATTATAGTGAAACTTGGGTACTAGGTCTATAATATCTTCCGTGGTTCCAGTAACAATGTGAGGGAGCTCAGATGTGTATAATAAACGAGCGAACTTTTTATTAGGTCACCGCAACTACTGCAGGCATCCCGATATTTTCAATTTCACAGCGCTAAGCTTTCCCGACCTCGATCGGATCTTGTCACTCTTGCTTAAAATATTACAGTGACGAGACCAATGTTTGTTAACTAGTTTTGGTACACCCCAGAGACTTCGAAAAAACAGCCACTATAAGAATTTACAATCAAATTCCTTTAGGAAAAATGATGAAACGGACATTTGACGCAACATACAAACTTATTTTATTTTAATTGATGATAGCCAAGCGCTTGACTACTACCTCACCTGATGGTAAGTGATGGTGTGATCGAAGATGGAGCACGCTTGCCTAGAAAGAACCTATTCACTCTGGACTTAGGTTTCTTCTAGGCAAGCGTGTACCATCGTAGACTGCATCATCGCTTACCATCAGGCGAGATGGTGGTCAAACGCTAGCCTATAACTTATAAAAAAAAACTTGAAGACTCAAACAATAGATGACTTAGGGCGACTTGCGCAACGATACCTAATCGTATTTAGTGCCTAAATATGATTTAGAGAGTTGTCAAATAACACAAATACGTCAAATTTAAACATGTTTAGTCGCTAATTACGTTTAGGGATCCTTGTGCAAGCCGGGCTTAATATACAGTGGCCTTGACTTATGATTTGAATAAGTAGGTACTTACAAAATGCCAGAAGTCGTAGATTTCAAAGTAAAACAATAGAAGCATCCCACAACATCCTCGAGAGTCAATTTCGAACTGGGTTGTTCTTTATGATGTTATAATTTGTACTCGGCTCTGAAGGTGCTTACAGTATGCCTTTAGTACCACATCTACTAAACCTACCCAACAATTACAATCTCATTTCTCAGATAACCTCTGAATAACTTTGACACAGGCAATCGTAACTTTGTAATTACTAGCTTGTTCGCGCTTCAAAACTCTGAATCATTACAAAATTGATCGAGACTCTTGCTCGAAGGATCAAACATGTCATAGTCTGGGTCTATTTAATTCCATTGTAATTTACACGGGCCGTAGTTTCGAAGCTTGATTTGAATGGTTTGTGCCGACTGATGACACTTTTGGGCTCGCTAAGTGATTTGTAATGTGCTTAAATCGAGCGAGAATAAATGCGGATTTAAAACTGAAATTACTCAACCGAATACAAAACGGGTTTGTAATTGAGGTTTTATGTCACAGAAATCTATTTTTTATGTAATGTGAGCACCCTCATGAACTATAGCGATCACAATAGGCCTCAATGGCCGTAGTGATACAAAAGTCACAAAAGATATAAAAAAATAACTACAATTTTGGTTATAAATTAATTACTTAATGTAATAATAAGTTTGATTATTAATTGTTGCCCTTGTAAGTAAATTAGGCCCATGGTTAGTATGCGTCGCGTTGTACATTATCATTGATTTGATCAGAAATCTGTGCCTAAAAATAAATTGCAACTTGTAAGAAGGTATCTTGTATTCGCTTAGCAAACGTGTGGATCATTCCAGTCTCGTGATAAGTAAACTAGCTAAGTCATTTCTCTTAGAGGAGAACTTGCCAAGGATAAATGATTAAATTGCCCGGGTAAATAAAGTTCATCGCGGCAAAGGCAAAGTTATTTTCCAAGTAAGTTAATTTATTAAACTTACAAGCACCTGTCTACTTGTTCGGGTTAAATCGGAAACTCAGATTAGGGATTAATTATTAAAGGAGTACGTGTAACTTTTGTGGGCAGTGGGCAAAGCACATAGTTCGATGAACTCACGGCCGTTGGGGCAGAAAAGTTCTGGAGTGGAAACCACGCACTGGAAAGCACAGCGTAGGATGGCCCCTCACTAGATGGAAAGAAGACCCGATAAAGGTTGCTGGGAGCCGTTGGGTCCAGGCGGCACAAGATCGGTCGCTCTGTAAATGTATTGGGGTTTGCTGATATGATGATGTTATCATCACGTAACTTTTGAAGGGATTTTCTGGACATTAAATTAATTGTTACTTTAAATCAAACTATAGAAAATAATGTTCTCGTAATGCCAATATGTTCAAACTAGGTATATGGAATTCTAGCAACTCTACCGGTATGATTTTGTAAAATTAATACAAATGAACATCAGACAGACAAAAACTTTAATTAATTTTCAGTTGAGGCAGGTCTAAAAACTACTAAAAACGAACTAAACATACGAACAAATTTTGATGTCGTCTCATTAATCTCCTCTGATCTCATAGGGGTTTACCACAAAAAAGTTAAACACTCCCTAAACTTAATTAAAAATACCTATTTAAAAATAGGTGAGGGATTTTTTAAATACGCGTTAATCAGTGTTAAACTTTTTTGTGGTAACAGGGTTATATTTTATTTTGTTATCCTTATAGCAATATGACGGTCTATAAGTTTGAAGCCCTTGTTATTCTGTACTAGCTTCCGTCAGCGGCTTCGCACGCGTTGTTTCTCAACAAAAAGTAGCCTATGTTAAAATCCAGGTCTACAAACACACCAAATTTCATCCAAATCGGTTCAGCCATTACGACGTGATTGAACAAACAAATAAATAAACAAACACCCAAACTTTCACATTCATAATATTGTCAGTCTATGTCCGTCCGTGGCATTGGTAGGTTCCAAACGAATGAACCGATTTCACTTGCTATTTTTGATCACTCTTGAGATTAGGGAGATTGTTCTTAGGTTAATAATCACACTAATATTATAAATACGAAAGTTTGGATGTTTGTTTATTTATTTATTTATTTGTTGTTTCAATCATGTCGTAACGGCTGAACCAATTTCGATGAAATTTTGTATGTACGTAGATTATAACCTGGATTACCACATAGGCTTTTATCCCATAAGTCAGTTCCCATAGGATAAAAATTGGGTGTCAAGTCAAGTTGCAACAACGAGTTTAGCTTTATTTCTTGGTTACCTACACATTTAGTGGTGTAACGCGTACGAAGTCGCGGGTAACTGCTAGTATTATCAAAAATCTTTATTGTTTGTGGATCTGGGTTACAGTTGTACAAGATGTTTGTGTTTATAATAAGAGCGCTAGATCCTGCCTTACAGCAAAAAAAACAGAACAGAGCAAAATCTATCATTAGGCATACAATATATTTCAATTTAAACATAGAAAACACTAAGCCTGGCTTACACAACGATCCCTAAACTTATTTATCGACTAAACATATTGAAATTTGACGTATTTGTATGATTTGACAACTCTCTAAAGCATATTTAGCCATTACATACGTTTAGACATCGTTGTTCAAGTCGCCTTAAGGACACAGAAGGCAAAATGTCCAATAGGTAACGTCTCACGGATTTACAAAAGATGTAAAATTTAATAAATTTGATACGTCATAACTTGAGATCGGATAAACGGATGCATATTTACCTAAAGTTAAAAGTTGGCTATTATGGATAGCACTTTTTTTTTCGAAAAAAGTATGTGATTCCGGGATCAACAAATTTATCATGTGTTATGTTTTTTTATTTATTTATCTACTAAACCTAGACATCCCTCAAAGCTACATAGGTTTTTATGGTATGACATTCATCCCTCATATGGTCTAAAGAAATTCACATTCTATGAAAAAACGCACTCTTTGCACATAGGTATATTAGGTATAGATAATGCCTTGTTACAACGTAATATGGTTGCTTTTTCCTACTTTGACTGTAAGTAATTTTTGACGAAGCGAAAACAACCTTGTAACAAGTGTCAGATCGGGCCTATTACATGTCAGGGAATGTAAGTTTGCGAGTGAGATGGCAAATTCTACATGCTTAATATTTAACGTGTAATTAATATGCATCCAATCCCGGGATCCCGGGATTTTATTTTGAATAAAAATATTCTAAGAAGCCGCTTCCATAATTTGCTAGCCAAAAATCAGCTTTAGGTAAATATGCATCCGAATAACTAGTCATAACTATCTCTCTCGCTATGTTTTCTCGTAGCTGTTTTTTTATTTAATTTAGTAAATATTTTCTTATATTGGTCTTTGCAAACTTGTCTTTTAATTATTCAATATCATGGATGTAAGTAATGTCAACTCTATTTAGGTGTTGGATATCTTAATGAGGAAGAAACATGTTTAAAGGTCGTTGAATCATCTTGAGTGAATAAGTATCGGTGATTAGATAAGGTCCATTATTAGAATTCAGATACACAGTTCACTCTTGTTTTATATTAGGTATTTTAGTACCTAGTCTATCGACTTCATCATCGAAACAGATATTTGTGACATTAAGACAATATCTGAAAAAAATTGAGCCGCTAATAAGTAACTGTCGTATTCAATAATGAAAAACGGTACTGATTTCATATTTAAGCAATATTTACTCGAGGATTAAAACTACATAAATGAAAGTCAAAAACGCAATCGGTGGAACTTTTCTCGATACAATTATGTGTCAAAATCGGCTCTTCTAAAACACTGATTCTAATTCTCCGACTCTAGAAAAGATTTAAAGTATTTTTTACATAGTAGTTATGTAGGTAATTATGGTACCTACGAGTAAATTAATAGAAAAGCATTTTTTTTTCATTTGTTGGTTCTCTTGAAATTTGAGGTTTTATCTTTTGTCGCTTACGTCATTTACTGCTGCGACAATGCGACGCGGCTATGATACTTGTTTGTCTCGTTCTTCACCTAAGCAAGTAAATAGCACTATTACTTTTTTGCATTTCTGGATGCTCCGCCCAATCGTCACCGAAATTAGATTTGTATATCGTCTAGTAGGTATTCCTTACGATATATTATTTTTAGTTCTCTCCCAAAAGACCTACGGAATTCGTACGTAATTATGTTATGTTATAGCAAATACCTACTAAATGAATTGACTTAATTATACTTAATAATAAAAATAATTGTGAAAATAATGATTCCAGCTTATAATATGATCATCAACATCATCCCACATTAGTCCACAGCTGGGCATAGGCCAATAGCTTATAATATGATTGTTTATGATTAAGAATTCCGAAGATAGTTCAAGGCGGTTATTCATTTGTAAACAATGAAAACTTACTCACTAGTCACATACATACCTTCGTATAAAACATTATACTTTCTTCAGTAGTTACTCATTCGCTTGTATTTCATTGTTAGTACGAGTAAGGAGTGGAATTCACTACCATACCCGTGTCAGTTTTTCCGGACAATTATAATCTCAGATTCTTCAAGTACAGAGTGAACAGGTTTTAATCTAGGATAGCGTGCTCCAACTTCAAGCACACCATCGCTTGACAATTAAATAAATAAATATTGCTGGACTTTTTCACACAGAGCTATCTAGCCCCAAACTAAGCAGAGCTTGTACTATGGGAACCAGATAACTGATAGAATACTTATATACTTTTATTTTGTAAATACATACTTATAATATATAGAGAAACAACCAGACCCGGAACAAATATCTGTAGATCATGCAAACATTTGTTCCGCGGCGGGAATCGAACTCGCTACCTCCGGCGTCTCAGCCCACTCTATTCGCCCACTGCACCACGGAGGTCGACAAATCAATTATCAACAAAATAAAAAACTTAATGGGAGCTTATAGAGTAACTCACAACTCAGTAACTGGAGAGTAACTGGGTATAAGCCTCTTCCTCAAACGCCATTCCAGTTTCATACAAATCTTCTGTACGACAACGTTGCCATGCATGTCTCGTTTGATCTGCCAAGGGCTCCTCGGTGCCATCACCTTTTTCTATCTACTCTTTTGCCCACATAAAACGACAGGCTGACGACCCCGTGATGTATCCATCATAATTATAAATATGGGATTTATCACGTACTGTTTTGTCGGTGTTAGGAACGACAATGTTTCGGTTCAATTCGTGAACCACTTGGTGAGTGCGATCCGCTCCGCATCGCGTCTCGCCTCGCACGTGATAAATCCTGTATTTATAATAATAATAAAAATAAATCACGAAAGTTTTTAATGATGTATCCTTCCTTAGATTTCTCTCTCATTATCACTAGTTGGTAGACTTGGTAGTCAGAGACAAGTTCAAACATTCCGTTTCTTAAATGCGTTTTTTCATAATATGAATGAATGAAAACACTTTATTTTACACTATATAAACAAAAAATACAAACAAAATAGAAAACACAAAGCCAATAGTACAATAGGCGGTCTTATTGCTTACAAGCGATCTCTTCCCCTAATACGGTTGCAAGTCATAGACTTGCAAAGTTGCACTTTGCAAGTCTATGGCCTCAAAAAAACTTGTATAAACAATTGCTGGCAAAGTCGTAACAAGGAAGCAAGCTGGCTGGCAATTCAATCACCATGAGAACCAACAAGGATGTATTTAAATTAATCAGGAACACGATAATGGTATTCAGGTGTGAGACACCTAATTACCTGGTTACACCTGCGTCACTATGAGGCGACAACGAACTCATTATGGCTCACATATTTACATGTACAATGTGCGTTAACCGGTTGCGTAAACAATCTAGGTTACTAATACTTACAAATGGGTTTTGTTGCTTCTTTTCTTTTATCTAGTCTACGAGGAAACTTAATTTTTTAACAAAGGTCGTACGTACGTGAATTAGACTGGCACCAGTGTGATACTTGATAGAACCTGATTTTTCGATGTACACTTTTATTTAAAAACTTGATTGTTTAAACATATACTAATGCTATGTATGTTTAAGGTACTCGTACACCGCCGTCTTTTGATTTTCGTTTATCCTGTCCATACAAAGGATGTCTGAAAGAAATCGCTTTTAGCGATAAGACCGCCTATTGTGCAGTTATTTATTGTATGTTTCCTTTGTCACTGTATTTTTATTTGATGGACAATAAAGAGTATATTTATCTATCTAATGCAAAAGAACAAAAAACTATAATGTCCAAAAATCAGTTCTTATCACACTGTGTGGCACAGGATCGGACATAGACAAAATGGGCTGAAAATTATGAATTACGATGATCATAATGAGAAATCTTGGTGTTATCCATTCAAGTTTTGCCCGCGACTTCTAGGTAGAAGTCGTAGGGTAAGTAAGTAGGGCAAAACCTGGATGAGAGACTTGTAGGATCGGAGAAGATGGCAAATACGAAAGTCCAGTTTCGGGGTTAATTAGAGCTCACTACCTACTGGTCCTTTTACCACCTTTTTTGGTCCTTTGCAGAGGGCTGTCAAATCTGACAGCCAGATTATTTCGGGGCTCATTTGAAGATTCAAATCAAATCAAAATCAATATTAACTAGTGGTTAGCCCCGAACTGAGATCTCGCGAGTCTCCCATAAAAACCAAAAAATAATATTTGTACCTAATATTTGACTATCAAAATAGTGCCACGAAATCCATAACCAACCTACTTGTCCTACAGTTTCATTCAAATTACTTGTAACGGGAGTTCATGTTATTTGGTTATTGTTTTTTGGGGTAGAAATCGCAGTTATTCTGGATTTTAGACTTTCCCTATATGTTTGAGTCACTAAAGCTACACGCATACCAAATTTCAGCACTGTAGGGTCACTGGTGTACCCTATGAATTTTGTCAAAGTTCAGTTTTCATTATGGCTAATAACTTAAAAACTACAAGGTTTAAACTAAAAATAAATCGAAATGTACTCACAAATACCTTTTATTAGACGTGCCACTTGACCGGATAGTCCCATTTTGTTTTTTTTCACCCCTTTTGAACCCCAATATTTCAACAACCCCCCAACCTTTTTAGGTCATTTAGTCACACCAAAATTATACCATCACTACCTACCTATGTATCAAATTTCATGATGATCGGATCAAAGCTTCAAAAGTTATCCTCGGACAAACATACATACATACATACATACACACAACGCCGATTTGCCCAAGTGGATTTGGAGATCTGCTTCGCTCGATCAATTAATTAAGCAAATATTATGCTTGTCAAAATACCTAACACTTTTGTATAAAAACTCAATGGTATACGGTAGTTACAGAAATTCTGCGCCAAAGTCAACTCAGCGTAGTTAATAAAGACATTAAAGTTATCGCGAATTGCTGCTATTGTGTTTGGTCCGTCGCTGTAAAGCAACGTGTACACTACGCTTTAACCCAATTAACGAGAGAGCTTATTAAGCTATGTTACACACTGCAACCTAAGAGATAGCTACTTTTAAAAGTGAAACGATGAAACTTCGTTATTATCCTGTAGCCTGTCCGTTAGCGAACTTTACGTCATGTTTTTTACAGCACTGACAGCTATCAATTATTGAAGATACATTCTTTTAACAATAATTTTCGAGTTGAACAAAAAGTAAATGTTACTAGAATACTAGTAGTACACCGAATTAGTTTGTTTTCGCTAATATCAATAATCTGAGTAAAATACGAGTAAGAAATATAACAATAATAACGGAAGCCACGTTGCTCACTACACAATTTGTCCACGAAAACATAGCTTTGAAGATTTAGAACATAAACTGTGCGTTCTATTTATTGCTTCGAAGCAAAGCCAATAATAGTGCTGACCAAAGTTTCGAATTTCAACCAGTATCAGCTCAATAAAGTTCCATTACGACTGAAAATCACACAAAAGTATCGCACGTAAACCTTTGCTTATCCATTCAGATTCAAATCTACAAACGACATTTGTACCAGCAGGTCAGTTGCCACTGGGCAAATACACGTACGGCTCACCAAAGGCATCACTGTCATGTCTCATCGATGGCTGAGATATATAGGTGAAACGTCTCATGGGACTAAAATTTCACCCCCCTTAAACTGGAACACAGCAAGGAGACCATTACTGCTTGGCGGCATGCGTAGGTACGGTGGGAGTAATTCTCCGGACGAACTCGTTTATAAGAAGCCCTACTTGCATCTGAAAGTTATTTTCAGTGGAAAACAAGCACGACATATTGTAACATTGTTTGCCGCTTGATGGAAACTCTGCTCTTCCGTTAATAACGTCGTTACCGTTTATTACGGAGCGGTGGACCTACATTATAAAGTTTGATATGATTTCCGTGTTATGATGTTCAAAGTGCTCTTACGATAACAATAGCTTCTGTTATGAGGGACAAAAGAGTGTTTTAATCATAGCAAACCATCTTAGCCATCAAAAATCTTAGCTACTATGCAGTTTATTTATGACGACCTCCGTGGCACAGTGGAAGTTTAGCTGGCTGAGACGCAGGAGGTAGTGGGTTCGATTCCCGCCGCGGAACAAATGTTTGCATGATCTACAGATATTTGTTCCGTGTCTGGGTGTTTTTCTATATATTATAAGTATGTATTTACAATTAAAAAAAGTATATAAGTATTTTATCAGTTATCTGGTTCCCATAGTACAAGCTCTGCTTAGTTTGGGGCTAGATAGCGTTGTGTGAAATGTCCAGCAATATTTATTTATTTTATTTATTTATTTATTCATCAACTAGAAGTTTCCCGTATGCCAAAATGTACTAAAACTATTCTACTTAGGTCCGCAATTAAATCTCAATAAAAAGTAAGTTCTTTTAACTCTGGTGTCCAGTTTCCCCCGAAGGCCGCCGATAAGACGTCATGGTAACACACCTGTACCCCAATTTTCGTAATTTTAACTGCACTCATCTTTCGGTCGCATTACGATCAAAATAGCAGGTAACCTTTCAGTTTTATCAACCGTTTATGTGTAAGTACATATATCTAAGATCGAAACTTGAATTTAACTACATTTAATACGAGGCATGCCTTTTAAGTTCTGTCGTTTCCATATTTTCCGGCAATTTTGAATTTGGAACTGTTCTATATTCGAATGTGATTACATTTTGAATCTCAAAACAGTTGAAAGTATTAGGATTAATGCTATTGTTTAGTCACAGTTTCGATTTGAATCTGTCAGGTCACGTACGAAAATGAATCTTTCTAAGGAAAATGTTCGTGCAATAATTTTCTACAACTTTAGAAGATGCCTGACACGGCTTCAGTGTTTAGAAGAGCTAACATCTGTGTTCAGTGATGTAGCCCCATGTCTGCGGACTGTCGAACGCTGGTATTTAGAATTCCAGCGTGGACATACTAGTGTTAGTGACAGATTTCGCGAAGGACGCCCAAAATCCGCCTTCACTGAAGATAACATCATTGCTGTGAGACAACTAATTCTCGAAGATCGTCATGTGACGTATCGAGAGATAGAGGCTCTATTAGGCATCTCAGGGACAACCATTCAGAAGATCTTGCATGAAGCGCTTGGTGTGAGAAAGCTAGTTTGCCGTTGGATACCGCATCTGCTTTCCGACGATCACAAGGCGGCCCGCGTCAGATGGTCTAAGAAAACTCTGCAAAGGTTCAACCGAGGGGAGTCAAATCACGTCTACGACATCATAAGTGGTGACGAATCTTGGATCTATGCCTACGATCCTGATTCCAAACAACAATCTACAATCTGGGTCTTTCAAGACGAGCCAAAGCCGACTAAAGTTGTTCGTTCTCGAAGCACTTCAAAGAAGATGGTGGCCACGTTCGTTGGAAAAACCGGCCATGTTGCGACTATTGCACTTGAAGATCGTAGAACGGTTAACGCAGAGTGGTATACTACAGTTTGTTTACCACAAGTCATCGCCGAACTTCGAAAATCTAACTCAAAGCGACGCATCATCCTGCACCACGACAACGCAAGCTCACACAGCGCTCGTCAAACGATTGAGTATTTGAAGCAGGAAAAAGTAGAAATTCTTGACCATCCTCCATACAGTCCTGACCTAAGCCCTAACGATTTCTTTACATTTCCTAAAATTAAGAAAAGTCTTCGTGGTCAAAGGTTCCAGTCCGGTGAAGAAGCAGTCGACGCTTTCAAGTCAGCCATTTTGAACACCCCCACTTTAGAGTGGAATAAATGTTATAATAACTGGTTTGAGCGAATGGAAAAGTGTATTAAGCTACGCGGTGAATACTTTGAAAAACAATAAAAAGTACTATAAGGTTCTAGTTGTGTTTTTTTCTTCAAACGACAAAACTTAAAAGGCATGCCTCGTAATGGTAATCGGACTTATTTTGGTAATTGTTTAAAAATAATAGGTAAGAAGGCCTCTCTGTCTGTTTATTAATTGTTACCTTTTCACAACTAAACGGCTGGACCGATTTTGATGAAATTTGGTTTATAAATAGATTAAAACCGGAATTCAGACATAGGCTAGTTCTTACCCGACTACGCAGAAGGAGGGTAATGTTTTTATTGATAAACAACGCGTGCGAAGTCGCGTTCAGCTAAGGTATAAAGATAGATAGAAACTTGTATGTAACAACATTTAAATAAAAAACCTAATGATGCTTAACGGCATACTAATTCCTGCCGCCAAGCAGCATTGCTGATGTATTTCGGTTTGAAGGGTATGGTTGCCGGTGAAATTACTGGCAGCAGGCAAGCTTTACACCTATATGCGAAAAGTTGATAGAGGCAGAGCAGTGCATCGTAGGCTACGTATCTAAGGCGCGTGATCTACGAGGCAATACTTTGTTTATAGGCTATGGTTACCACTTATCATCAGGTGGGCCATAATTTAGCACCTTTTATTATCCAGTTGTAATAAACAAGTCAAAGCATTTTAATTCGTATATAATGTAGTGAACGAACTTGACGCGCATGGTGCGAACTGGTCGACAGAAGCCCTAGACCGGGATGAATGGAAGAAGAAAAGGGATGCCTTTGCCCAGCAGTGGAATCCAGCGGGTTCTTTAGATGTAATGTAGTGTCTCCTGATTTAAAGTAGTTTTATCGATTTCTGGCAAACTTTCAAATCTATCGAAGCAACTTTATAACTTACCCATTTATCTCCATTTAGCTATTTACCCTTGTGTTCTTCAGTTTTAATTAAGGCGCTTTAGTGGTAAACTATACCTATATTGGGATGTGGGCTGTTTAGAAGTCAACCCTCATTAAATCTCTTGCCCTAGAAACTGTCATGTAATCTATGTTCCGACTCACGCAACAAACGAAATGCGGTAGTGTCTTTGAATAGGGATACAGGATAAACTGATGTTTCTATACTATAGTAATATTTAACTGTTCTCTAACTATTTTTAAAGCTGCGGCCAATTACGAACCAGACTGTCTTGCTCAAGATTGTCCATTATTTATTACTTTACATAGTTGCATATGTATATTTTGTAGGCATTAAAACTATTCTTGATATGCTCAGTTCCAAGACGATGACCTTTATCATAAACAGCGGAAACGACATAACTAACTCCATTTAACGATTTATTCCCTTCAATCTCAATTATTTTAGCAACGATTTATAGAGTTTAACTCAGATATAAAATTGGTCCCTGGGTACGTGACTAAAATTTCGGCCAGTGTCGTGATAAAAACGTATCAGCAGACGAAAGCCAGACTTCAGAATTTCTTAGTGAAGGTCATTGCCATTGATATCGACCGTATTCACATTTGCGCTAGACGTGATTTAGGGTATCTGGAATTAAGGTAGGTAACTGAAATCTATCCTATTTTCAAAGAAAATAAAATATTTTATGTTTTTCTTCCCAGATAATTTAAGTTCCGGTGCGAAGTGCCTTCGCAATGGAGTCCAAAACCACACCCGTAAGTACCTAGAATAATATTCATAAAATGTCTTATGCGATTTAAAATTTTATCGTCACAACTAAGTTTTGCCAAATTTATTTTGACGCCATCTATTGGTGGTTGGATGCGACAACTGAAGGTTCCCGTAGGATACCTCACATTACTGCGCGTGTTGCGAAGTGTCGGCGTTTAATACTAGATGGCGCACTCGTAGTAAGGCTTTGATGTGATTCTAGGCCGTGATAGTAGATGGCGTTTACTTAGGGGTTCCGTTCGGTTTTAGCAACAGCTAGTATTTTACGGAGGTAAAACTTTAGTCAGCTTCTTTGTTGTTTAGTTTACACACCCTCCGCTAGATGTAGTAGGAGAACGTTGTTGAAAAATAATAATATCTACCTTTCATGGAGTATAGAATTAGATTATTTGTGCTTGTATAATAAAATCTTACAATTATATAATGAGTAATAAATAAATAATGCTGGACATTTCACACAGCGCTAACTAGCCCCAAACTAAGCAAAGCTATGGGTAACAGATAACTGATATAATACATCGTACATAAATATATGGAAAAATACCCAAACCCGGAACAAATATATGTACAACACGCAAACATTTATCCCGAAGTGGGAGTCGAACCCGCTACCTCTTGCGTTTCGGTTTCGGCTATTCGCTAACTACGCCTCAGAGGTCGTCGATATGATTTGTTTTAAAGCACATAAAGTATGTCACTATCTCCAGTTATCTTGTTATTTTTAATTTTGATCGTTGGTGATTCTTATAATGTTTCTGTTCTGGTCAAAACACCAACATTAGGTACTGTAAAACACTAACAAAATAAACGACAAGACTTATCCTCAACGAGATAGCGTTCATTAAAATGCGCTGTTTTGCATCCGACGCGCGTCCAATTCATTATGTTGCTAGTTTTTCACCCGACAATTAATTGTACACTTTGCATTGCGTCATATAATAGCCGCTGAAAGCTTGTTCGTTTATGATTTTTAAAATTCACTAAAGGCGCGTTGAATATGAGCTTAATTTAATGCTGTGTATGGACTATGTCCGTTACATTTTTCCAACAATTTCACCGGGCATGAGCCACGCTAAAGTGCCGAATTAACATATTTTGGCACGGGACATATCGCTTTTAAAATATTTCAAAAGATTACATGGAGCACTGGCCCGCTGCAACAGCGTCCATTGTCCGCGAACCTACATTGCGCTAATTTATATGAGCCGTTTCGTGGCTCATATTGCTCGCTATCGGTTCATTAATAAACTATATCCTGTTGTCGCACTCACCATACAATACAAAAGCCGCAAACCGTTTTCGAATTGTTCGAGCGCGAAATTTATAACGGTTAGAATTTTGAATACAAATATTCGTTTCGGCGAGTTGTTATTTTAATTAAATTTCGGTAGCCAAGATAAATAAAATAAAAGTTATTTCGAAGAATCTACTGCGAAAATTCTAATTTTTCTTCCGAAATATCCGTCGGATAAAAGTAAGCTTACTGAATTACAAGGTTAGCGAGGCATAATTATTTTATAGGAGTTAATTTAATAGTGATTTTATGAGAAAGACCTACCTTTACATATCTGTGAATGAGCTTCGTCGTAAATTCAACGGTAGAGAACTCCGCCTAGGGCACGTCGCGCCACCGGCTCACGCCTGTTCCGGATATTCACGTTACGAATGGCTTTATTAAGACTAAATATTACAATTTCCGAGCAACTATTGCGACGGTTAGAATTGCTAATGTGCCGCCCAAGGAGGGAGGGAGTCGAGTGAAAAGATGCGATTGCACCGAAAACCGCCCGACTCCGCCGGTTTCCTGTTTTATGAGCGGCGAAATTGCAGTTTCACGCCGAGTTGCCAACTACAGCTGGATGTTACGCTTCAGCATGATTTAAATACTTCTTCTACATGCAATAACTTACATTTTGCACAGTTCTCGCCTAAATTGTGGAAGATAAGTGTGGATAACCTTTCTATCTGCAGGTTACTATAAGGCTACCGAACGAAAACGCTGAAAGAATATCAAAGCCATTTTAGCGATAGAAAGATAACTCGTCGGAAAGGGGCTACGTCTTGCAACCACAAATTACTATGATTTAATATTGCTTAGTTATCTGCGGGTTGGTAATTTGTTAGCGCGCCTCTCGGGGCCCCGTGTTGGGCGCCATTGTTGCTCCGCCGCCTTTTGTTCATCGCCTTCTACCCGCGATACGATCTTGAATTATTATGATTAGGATTCTTTGTCAAGTGACATGGACTCGCTTATTTCTCCATTATCGTTTTAGTTTCACCCAAACGTCATATTTTTAACAATACTTTTTGTCTCTTTGCTGGCTGTTATTCCGTTATCTTAATAATCTCTACGACTATTTTGTTTTATTTCTTACTTAATTAGTTTTTACCTAATTTTATTGAATCCTTTAATAAATTTTACCCTACAAGCATGTTCTCAAACCAGAGCAGCTCGTTCCCAATTGAAATGCTAAACTTGGGATTGTCAGAACCCTCGATTCATTTGCATAATGCGTTCACCCGATAAACTACTCGATTAATATACTCATATACGGGTATTGGGGTGACCTGCTAGATTAATAAACGTCACCACCGCTCATAAAGTCAATGGAGTTAATATATCAGACGTCATGTCACGCCATGCCCATAGCCTGACTTTCATTTCATATAGTGCTCTCAAATGAATCGATCTGCGTGTGGCTTTTTCAATTAGTGAACACATTCGATTGTCGTTGTGTTTATAGTGTAATTGCCGGTCTGTAATCCATCCATCTTGACCGGTGTAATAGGTGGCCATCAGGGAAATGAATCGCCTAGCTGTCTGGTTGAGCGGAATGGGAGCGCAGTGCAAGTGTTCTCTTCGCGAAATTGCTTTCCGTTTAAATGTCCAAGGTATCGGCGCCGCACTATATTGACATCTGTTAACGACTGTTCTTTCCTATTTTTACCAACACGCAATTTAAATCTGCACCTCTTGTGCTCTTCATCTCTTGTGAAACTTCTAAAAAAACTGTTGGACTAATAATTCACTCCAGTTTTAGCATTAGCATTGTTTGGCTTTTCAAAAAATCGCTAAAGAAATTATTATAAATTTAAAAAAAATATCACTGATAAAGTAGTCGTTTTATGCTTCAAATCAGAATACAACAATACACACGAATACAGCAAGAAAACACTTAAGTTAATAATGTATCTAAATGTATGTCATAACAGGTTTATAGTTTATACCTTAATAGTTTTTAAACATTTATATAATAGTTAAGTTTATATTTTTATTATTTTTATGTAGCATAATAGGTATATCTGGGTAACATGGGATTTATTTATATTACACTTCGATTTATAGTACAATGATATCGATATTGTGTCTGTGTAGTAGTAGCCACTATCCGCAGCCACGGTTACCACGAAAGACCAGCGCTTTGGCAGAGCGAATTTGCCAATACATATGCTGAGGGTGGCCATTTTTGTCAATATGTATCTATTAGCCTACGCCTAGTTTTAAGATTTCACTCCATTTCTGTCTACATTGGTGACAAAATAAACGTTTTTATCCCTATCTTATCGTTATTTTAATTTCTTTATTAAAATTGCTTAAACCTGAAATCTTTTTTTTATCAAACATGTTACTGTTTTTTTCCAGATCCCTGTATGAACTCTTAAGATCCTATCATACACGTATCACCGCCTTCAAATTGTGTAAACCAGAATACTTTTACTTATAAAGAACCGTCAACCGTCATTGCACCTATTTTGTATACTAACAGAAGACTTGAAACTGAAGATTGTGCCTACACATTCTTTCGTATACTGTTGTTTCCAATAAATAAATATATAAATATATATTGCTGGACATTTCACACAGCGCTATCTAGCCCCAAACTAAGCAGAGCTTGTACTATGGGAACCAGATAACTGATAGAATACTTATATACTTTTTTTTTGTAAATACATACATATAATATATAGAAAAACACCCAGACAGGGAACAAATATCTGTAGATCATGCAAACATTTGTTCCGCGGCGGGAATCGAACCCGCTACCTCCTGCGTCTCAGCCGGCTATACACCCACTGCGCCACGGAGGCAATACTTCCCAGTCTGAATTTTTTAAATTTTAATGTGTAAAACTTACGTTGTATGTGACCAAATTTAATTGGAAGCACACCACAAAGATGTATTGGGTCGTAGAGGAGTGCGCAATGTGTGGGCCATTTCATCAAATGTAACGGAGTTTACGGCAGGGCATAGCGTGAAAACCGTAAATATCGCACACACTACGGCGGAGCAGTTAGCAAGGATTGCAGATACTGCAATGGCATGCGGCGTGCGTGCCACACCCCATTCATTAGGAGCCGAGTGCTTCCGAGCATTTATCAATCTACCCGCACAAAAGCAACGCCTAGTCGACCTCCTCATAATGCAAACAAACCAGTTTTGGGGATACGAGAGTAACGAAAATCGCTTTGCAGCAAATGGCTTGTTTTATGCTCACATATCAGTTTGTACCGATGAAAAATGAACATTAATTATGCATTTTCATTTGGTTTCATTACTGATGTGGCCGTTTTATGCAATTAAATTTTGATAAAAGGTCGAAATTGCATTTTTATTCCTAAGGGTAAAATTGACCTACCGAATAAAACGTAGCACCAAATATTGCGTAGTGAACAAAAAGCCTAGCGCTAGAAATGCGATTTCAAAACTGCAGCCTCTGCCGCAGGCTATAAAACTAAACCAAAACAAATGGTGCTTGGATCAAAACGCCTAAAGTCAATTTTTGTAGATTCGTTGCGCACATCACATTGAATATTCAAGCTAACGCTCGGTATGATTAAATATGCACGTTTTTTGGATTGACTAGGCAGCCTGTATGACGCAGCCTTGCTAGAGAGGATACCCATTTCTATTAGGTAATGGGTGAATGTAGGTAGGCTGATTCATTTGATTAAATAGGAAGATGAATATTCTCTGCCTTGTTGTTATGGGCTACGTTTGTCTTGACCGGTAATTTAAAACTGTTTTGTTACGACCAATTGTAATTACTATATTGGATTCAACCCTTGGAAGCACGAAATCGCCCGGTTTAAATCAATAATATGTATTACTGATTAAAACGGGTATTTATCGTTATGTACCTTTTTAATTCAAGGTGGTCATGGGTCAACCCGTGACTGCGCCTGTTGCAACACAACCGCCGAAACGTCGGGATAACAAATTAAAAAGGCACATACGCGATAAATACCCGTTTTAATCAATAATTATGTACAGTGATCGCGAAAGTTTGAAAAATACTAATATGTATTGCTTTTACCGTGCTGCTCGTTATTTAGTTCATCTGTTGAGAACATCCAAAGCTTGCACGGTGTCTTTTCTGAAGTGCTGCGTGGCTAAACGTTAACTTCAAGACAACTTTCAGTTTATTCATAATTGTCGACAATCGTCTATAAAGTAAGTTGAGTAAAATGATCGGTTTAACCGGGCAGGATACGGATACACCTGCGTCTCTTGTGATCCAGGGCTTACGGACACTGCGGATAGCTAAGATAGTGATGAAGCACTGGCCATTAACGTTGGCGGAATTAAAGCATTAGCAAAGTGTAAACTTCGTTCGGCCCAGTAAGCCCGTTTTGAATGAGGTTTCACTCCTGTTTTTATGTACTTGGGTTTTTTGGATATTTATCTTCTGAATCCGCTAGATAACGGAAATCGCTATTCAGTTGCCATGTACCAATGAAAAGATATTATTTGCAGCATCAATGACATTCGACGCTCATAAACCGCGAAGAAAATGTGACGGTAAATGTTACGTTTCAATCGTAAATGGGACATTTGCTTTCAGCGAGTTTGACATAGCGGAGGGATTTGTTCCCGAAGTAACCACATCCTAGTGCGGCGGTTACAACAAACCGAATTGATTCGTTAAGATGCTGAGACAAGTCTTAAGAGAGAGAGATAGCTACTTGTTAAAGATGAGTTGGAGCGAGAAGGAGAGAGAAACTTGCTTCCTCTATGTTTAAAGGGTTATTCAAACCCTTCAGTGCGTGTCGTTTTGAATAACCCTTTCACAAAAAACAGTAACAATGTTTACTAAGACACTATGTTGGTTTAGGGGCTAACCCCACCACCGAATGACGGACTTTACCAGATACATATTCATAAAGAAGTCTGTTGTATTTGCACGTGTTAGAAATGAAACCATAGAGATATTTTAACATAGATGGAACATAGAATGGTAATGGCATTAATCAGTATACGAATAACTTTCGACACTTGAACAATGCATAAGCATTTGTGTTCGCGGATCGCAATGTCTACTCTGCACCTTGCGGGTATTCGAATTGCCTCCATTCCGACCGGGACTGTAATGTGCCGCCGCCGATTTAATTACCATTTATCCGGTTAATTGCTCTGCGGAAACCGCACCCACTTGGTTTTATTTGAAAAATTACTCTTTCGGTCTCCTTTGTTTTTTGGGTTCGGTAAGAACAGTTTTATTTGATGGATAATTGTCTGAAAATACTATTATTTCAGATAAGTATTGGAATAATTACTGTGTCTACTACGTATGTCCTGTTGTAGTAAATTAAACTTGATTTTAGAAGTTATCCACTGAAGGTGTTTATAAAAATAACTAGCTGTTGCCCGCGACTTCGTACGCGTTACACTTCTAAATGTGTAGGTAACCTAGAAATAAAGCTAAACCCGCTGTTGCAACTTGATTTGACACCCTATTTTTATCCCATGGAAACTGATTTTATGGGATAAAAAGTAGTTTATGTGGTAATCCAGGTTATAATCTACGTATATACCAAATTTCATCTAAATCGGTTCCGCCGTTACGACGTGATTGAGTAACAAACAAACAAATAAACAAACATCCAAACTTTCATATTTATCATATTAGTGTAATGTAAAAAAATTGCACAAAACAGTACACACTAAATTAAACTTCTAAGACAAACTAAAAAAAACTTTTCTTCGGACCAAAATGTTCTACTCGTAGTCATTTCAAATTTCGAACTCTACGTCCCTATGAGGTCATGTCCTAAAAGTGCATAACCTCTTTAAACTTAGAAACCTTCAAATGAGGTACTCATATACTATGGTAACTTTCGAGACATTCCAATTTTAAAGAGTATTTGCTTATGTTTTTAAGTGAGTTCAACCTTTTTTGAATAAAATCGGATTGAGTTTTCAAACACGTGTCTAAATAAAATGTAATTTAAATCAAAAGCACTAAGGCGTATCAACATCAACTTCGAAGCAAATCACCGCCAAAATAACTTTCTACCCCTTTTTAACCCCGTTAGAGGATGAATTTCAATAAAATACGAAACACATCTTCCATCAATTCTGTTAAAAAGGGTTTATTAAAAATTTGAAATAGATTGGACTAAGGAATCACGTTGACCCATACAAACTTTGCCCTCCTTTTTCACCCCCTCAGAGGTAGAATTTTGGAAAATCCTTTCTTATCGGATGCCTACGTTATACAAAGAATACACCCTCCAAATTTCCGGTCTCTACGATCAGCGGTTTAGGCTGTGCGTTGATCCGTCAATCAGTCATTCAGGACAGTCTTTTATATGTATAGATATGAAGCCAGACATTGCAGATGCATGCTTGCTTATCTAAAAAGATACGACGACCTCCGTGGTTCAGTGGGCGAACAGCCGGCTGAGACGCAGGAGGTAGCGGGTTCGATTCCCGCTGCGGAACAAATGTTTGCATGATCTACAGATATTTGTTGCGGGCCTGGTTGTGTCTCTATATATATTATAAGTATGTATTTACAAAAAAAATGGTTTATAAGTATTCTATCAGTTATCTGGTTCCCATAGTACAAGCTCTGCTTAGTTTGGGGCTAGACAGCGCTGTGTGAAATGTCCAGCAATATTTATTTATATTATTATGTAAAATATGTATATTTTATTCACAATAACTGCGCGGTCATCGTTTGCGAATTGTGGTGTGACATAGTCGCTTGCTTCTTATAAATAGTGGTAAATCTTCCTACAGACTAAACTCGGTTTATAAAGTAATAGTCTGATCTGAATTGTTTATTATTTATTGGATTTTAAACGGTAGGTATTATAATACTGTTCCAATAATAAAATAACATTATTGTTCACTCGTTAATCTAAATGGAATGAGTATTATTCTACCAGGTTGAACATTATTGAAGAAACTTAAATGGCAATGCCACTATATATATTGAAGTTGTAAGTACCTAATATTAAAAAAGAATTATGAAAGTAATGCATTATAATGTACCTATATTTTGTAGTGTTCTGCTGTGTGTTTTAATAAATTTACAATATAAAACATTCTGAAATGATTTTAGTTTAACCTAAACTTTATTTTACCTCAATTAAAATAATTAGGTAACTTACTAGTCACAAGTCACAATTTAGTTCGTTTCTGATTATTACAAAAACTTAAAAGCTAGTCGGACGTGAAGATTCGAACCTAGTCCTCTTATTGTAATTAGTAGAAAAATCGGTGCTATTAAACCACTATTACAGCACGAAATGTAATAAAGTGGGCGAAAATAGTATATCGTTGCGTAAACAAGGTTTTAAAATGTATGTTTGTGTAAAACTGTTTGATGCTCACGACTGATCCGACCGACCGACCGACGCACCGGTTTGAACCTACATGCCTCGCACAGGGTGGTTACTAGTTGATGACGTTGACTGTACCTAGGTTACCTAAGTTTAAAGTGCTGTGATGATGTGACTTGCTAATCAATTTTATGAAAGTGAGTGCCCATTGAGTTTAATTATACTAGTGGTAGTGACTTGCTAAAACGACATCTGACACAATTATCTACTTGAATTCAACAAAGTCAACAATATAACGCTTTCTAAGTATTATTTTGCCTCTATTTCAGTCGCCCGAGATTGAACGAATTCAAGCCAATTTTTTCTGCATTTTTAATCTTATTTATTGACTGAATCTGAAGTACATATCCAATTCTGCAATTAGTCGATAAACAAATCGAATGGGAAATTATTGACATTATGCGACTATGGAGGAATATTGCACATGAGTTCCCAGTTTCGTTGCCACGCGAATCTCGCGATGAACTGTAAACACGATGGGTAAACATAAACAATGATGTGCTGTTGCACTATCCATCTCCAGCGCAAAACATTCAAGTCATATGGGTGGATCCCATTACTAAAATATGTACATAATTTGGTTTGCAATGTACAGTAGGAAAGTATGTATCGTAGATACTAATTGGAATATCGGGGCTGCCGAATGCGTGTGCGTGACGTGAGCGTGCACGCAATTAGTTAGCACCACCACTTCAGAAAAAAAAATGTGGCCGTCACAGCATGTCCGGCACATGTGAAACATCTAAATCGATAGTTATTGAAATAACTTATAATTAAAGCAAACCATTTATAATCATTTTATCTTAGGCAATATAAATACGCGTGACGGCAAACAATTCTTTATCAGAACTTTTGATTTTTGTGAATGAATTTTTTTTTGAAATGACGACCTCCGTGGCGCACTGGGTGAATAGCCGGCTGAGACGCAGGAGGTAGTGGGTTCGATTCCCGCCGCGGAACAAATGTTTGCATATTGATATTTGTTTCGGGTCTGGTTGTTTTTCTATATATTAAAAGTATGTATTTACAAAAAAAAAGTATATAAGTATTCTATCAGTTATCTGGTTCCTATAGTACAAGCTCTGCTTAGTTTGAGGCTAGATAGCACTGTATGAAATGTCCAGCAATATTTGTTTATTTATTTATTATTTATTTGTCAATTATTGATATATTATTATAATAATAATAATATTGATCCACGATATTTTATCCTAAGAAAATAATGAAAATAATAAAAATTCTTACCCTAATTCTATAGGACGCATGCCGTCACAACATGACGACACATAAGTCGGTCCTTATTTTTTATTACGTGGAGGAATCCTCATGGATACCGCTCTGAACCCAGGGAGCGGTATGTCGAACTCCTACAGGCTAAACCTCCGCGGCGTTCCTCCGCTCGCTGTATACCGGGAACACGGGAACAGAGAACATTCTTCCGCGACTACATGAGTCGGTCCTACCCAAAGACGCGCCAATAGATGTTTCACATCAAAAATCGTCTTGATTTACCAGAGTTGACTAGAGCGAAAATGACTGACTAAAGTGGATTTTTTTATAAAGTAACAGTAAATCCCCTGCCGGCACGCGAAGTGAACGCTCAGGGGATTGTCTCAGGGGATTTGTGGAATAAGCTTAAATACCTAACAGCTTATTTTTTTTCCAATCAAGATAAAACAAACAATACTTACATCAGCACACAATAAAGTCAGCGATGGCACTGTCGATCAACAATTATCACCACGCCGCCGTCCAGAGAGCCATTGAAATTCATAGTCCAATTATCTACGTCCATCGACGGGTTAGAAAATATAAGGGTCAATTCTCATTTCATATTCCGTAGTCCCCCCCTCCTAATGGAATAACGGTGTGAGCTTGCCGACGACGCCTGATCGATCTACCTTCTATATTTTATTTTCGCAAATTGCACGAAATGACCGTTGACCCTTGTCAACTAAAATGTGCCAGAGACGTTGCACTGGGGTTAAAATCAATGTCACGGTGATACGCTGTTATTTATGATCGTTGGATGAAACTGGACGGTTACCCCATATCTTCCTTATCATTTATCACTCTGCATTTATTTTTAAAATTGAGTTCATGTATGTAGCGATTTCAAAGATTTCATAAAGTCGAGAGAATATATGTAGATTGAGTAGGTATTACGATCGCAATATACCTGTATGGATATGTAGAGAAAATAGTAATCGGGGTTTAAATACGCTATTCAAACCATTACAGATTTTTCTTCGATCGTCAAAAATAATACGGCATTTTCAAGAACAAAGTTCAAATAAAAGCATATTATTTCCTGCAATCGTCCATTTAGTTACACGGAATATTGTTACGGGTACTTTTCACAGTTAGTTAAACTCCGTAGATTGTTGAACAGAATTGCAGTTAACTTTCATGGCGTCGAGCTCATGTTACACGGGTTACATTACTATCTATTTGATATACAATGTTGATAATGAAATGTATTACAGTAATGGACAATTTTTGTAAATAAAGCGATAGCGCCAATGATGATGGACACGCAACATCCTAGACGTAATATTTACAACGAAAACCCGCATTGTATAAAGCTTTCCATATTCCAAAACATCTAACTTATTACTATTGCATATCCTGAAAATAGCCGCTGAAAATGTTTTGCAAGTGCGGTCATGCATAGATTTTATTTGGACTAGTTAGGTGGCTATTTCATAACTGTTTAAGCTACTGAATATTGTTTGAATGATCTATGAGCTCAAGTTTCTCTACCAACATCCTCAACGGTACGAATCTTCTTGCTCCAGCCCTAGAAAGATGTTAACATACTAGTGATAGAATTAACATCTGATCTTGACATCTAATTTATCTAATTGTAACATCTAATGTTACACCTCATACAACTTATAAACCTATGAGAAAAATATTGCCCGTATAATATACTTGATGGCCATTAAAAATTGATGGTCTCGTAGAAGAATTATGCTTCTGTGGACCACCGAGTGAACGAATAAATAATGTCTGGCGTGCGAGGCATGAGGGTTCTCGGCTCTTAACTCTTATTTTATACTTATCGAGACACCACTTTTATCTCCGCATAAAACGCTATAATGCAGGATGCTTTTAAAAATATATTATGCAGCGGCAGACAGCTAAGAGGGGTTTAACTGTGCATTTTATAAGCGAAAACTCGTGTCCGTCCGGCTATTGTTTCTCTCTGCCCAACATTAGTCATTGTCAAATTATCTCGCTTTTAATTCATGTTATATCAAACGGTAACAAAACCTCGCTTTTATCCAAAAACTATTTGCGTAGGTACATAGCGGAAAATAAAGTTAAATCAGCGGCGTTAACACGACGCGTTCCGGGATTGCCGCGGAATAGTTTGGTCGTTTTGTAAAAGTGGTAGGGGGGTGTTTTAAAGGGTTTTTTACTCGGCTCGCTAATGGACGCAGAACTTTACTTACCGCCCGTTCTGTTGTACGCTTGTTTACTATTAATTGCGCCTTTTGTCGCTTCCAGCTGTTGTCGGCTGCGGTTCGGATGCGCCCGGCAACCGCGTTTATGGCTGTTCTCTGGCGTCGTGGAATTGAGACGGTTTCGTTCCACTGTTTGCAGATTGCATACTTTTTAGCCACATTCAAGCTTGCTTCGCTGGCGACTAGGAGTTTCGATAAATTCTAACATAAACTGGTGAGGTTGTCGAAACTGAGCAATGTTTACCTGGAGTGCAGTTTCCGTCTATCTCGAAACGATGGTCCCTAATTGCTAAACCAAACAGATTTCACAAAATTATAGCGGATGTAAATGATCAGAGTTTCGCTGGATACAAACAAACGCGATCCCTCTACTGATAACTCCAGTATTTAATTACAAATAATGTTTTCATGCGAGGTTGTAACTCGGCGCCGACCACAAAAAAGGACTGTTTTCATTCCGTACCGTATGCAGTCACATTTTTTGTTGCTTCGCGAAATTTTATTTATCGCCGTCGAGGAACGCGTGCGTCGTGGACTCGCAAGTTTTAATTAAATTATTCACTTGATAATTGTTGGCGCCATGATAAAGTAGCGTAGACTTGAATGGCTCGTTTCTTCCTTTAACACACTTGTATGGAAATCGCAATGGCACTTTGTCTCTAGCTTAAAGAATATTAAAGTTACTGAGCTATGTTCTTTATAAACTGTTTTAACAGCGATGTTTTGTGTTTCATTGTAAGGATTTTAACATGCTTAAATTTATTATTTTGTTGAAGTGAAAAGCGTACACAAATCTTTTCGGGTGTAATTGTCTGAACGTTTTCACCTAATTTACTCCTAAAGCCGACACGATACTATCAAAGCTTTGAATATTCTGGTTGAATAACGTTTAGTAACTAAAACCATGTTATCTCGTCGGTAAACGAGGACTCATTTCACTTATATATGAGATGAGCTTTCGTTATCTATTTTTTACTGCTAGCTTCTCTCTATTCGCCGTGAGATATGTGTACCTATTTTGCGCTAGCAAATCTAATTTGCTTTCGGTTGCGTTTAATAAGCAACCATGGCATAATTTTCTATATTAAACAATGAAGATTGGTTATTTGAACTCTTGAGGGTTCAAACACAGCAATCCATTAAAAGTTCATAATCCATTTCACAGCCCCTTTTTCTCAAAGCATATTTAAAAGTTTCTGCTTAGCCTTCAATAATAACAGAACAATGTTTAGATACTGGTATCTACTTTCTGATTATAATCAAGTTTAGCATCCCGTCGTTCACAAGCTTCGAAACTTCTCGATTTAACGCTGGATTTTATTGCCAGTAAATATAAAAGTTGAACTCTCCATCGATTAATATTACAAACTTCAGCGGATACAACGCGCTTTAATAAGTTCAACGTGAAATTATGTGGCAGCACCGCACTGGGGACAATGGGGCTCATAAATATTGCTTCATAGGTTTTCGATTCAATATGGGAATTATTTACGAATTTCATACTTTTGGGGCTGCAGTCAAATTAAGTAACAAAACTTTACATATGCCAACTTTACCGTACAACTTTTCGGTATGAGTTTGTTCTGCAAGGCAGCACAGCGATTTCCTTGTCTACTCTTTGAAGAGACGACAAGGCTCTGACCGCAACTTATATTTCTGCGTGTATTGTTTTTATATTGTTTTTAAATTAAGGCGTGATGTACACTAAAGCGTTATTCTATTCAATTTTTTGTCGATTCTTCCGAAATTGTCTTTGCCCTGAGTAGGCTCAATAAGGTTTCTTACTAGACAAGAGAAGGATACTCTGTCTAAAGCAACGTACGTTGTATATATAATTTATTCAATATCTAACCAAAAATTGTTGGCAAACGCCTATTGAGAAGAGTGCGAACGAGACAACTTGAAAAGAAAGCGTTGTCTAGGCATCGCAAGACCTAGACAATTTCAGGAGAAAGTTGTGTATCCTGTCCAAGATGGAGAAAATGATGGCTATCGTGTTCGGCGTTGTAGACTACTGTCGAGGAAGTGTCGATAACGTTTCTTCCCGTTCACTCTCACAATCACCATGTTAGAGACGGTCGACAAGTGTGTTTTTTCTTCTGAAAAATGACTCAAGACAAAACCCTTGTCTACAGTTACTGTTCTAGGCCTTCTGGGAAAACACGTAAACACACATAAACTTGTAAAAACTTATAACCATGCAGATCCTGTACGAATGAGAACTACGTCTACAGTTTTTCATTGAAACACCTATATCCAGCCAGCGTTGACAGGACATAATTTTACCTGAAGGCATTGTTTATATGCCTGGCTGTACGAACGGGTGTACCCAGTCGTATGGATAAAGCGTGCGGAAAAACTGAGCGCGCAAAAACTAAGCCTACACGTACTTTTGCTCGCCGTTGCAATGTAACACCTGTCGACGGAGCCCTGTTGTATGTTACTGGCTCTACGTAAGGAAAATAGAGGGAAATAAAGGTATAAAGTCCCATAGATACCGAACGGTGGACTAACCATAGATAGGTAGACAATAGCTGTATAACCGGTTCAATAGAAGGTTGACCCATTCATAGACCCCTAGCTTTCAACCCTAAACAAGTATTAAACTTCGGCCGTTCAGAGAATGCGTTCCTGACACCTATCAGTTAGTCACGACTAGTGATGGGCACAACATAACACTGAGTTCGTTACCTTCCTCCAAAATGAACCGCCGCGTTATTTTTAAGATTATTTTCGTTTTAAATTAGCGGAATCATTTAAAATTTATATTTTAGTTATTTAAGTGGAAACCAAAAAAGGGTAATATTAATATAATAAAATTGTTTTATTTATTCTTTGTTACAAAGTTACAATCTGTATTTCTATGCAATAAAGTACATTGAATTGAATGTGCGTACAGAATATTAATCAGACTCCAATTCGCTTGAGGAGGTGGTGTCTTCATCATCATCTTCGTCTACATGTATAATTATATTATTATCAATAACAGAATCAATCCTGATATCTCGGTCAAAATGTTCCACAATCAGATTTTTAGTCTTCTCAACAACCTTTGCCCAATCATCTCTTGTGACTTTCCCGCAGGCTTCTTTTAATAGGGTCATCATCTTTTTCGTGCTGAATGGCGGGGAAGTATTGTGGCGGGCGGCGTAACCTTTTATTTGAGCCCAGATTAGTTCAATCGCGTTATATTGGCAATGATACGGTGGAATTCTTAGAACGCGATGACCGTACTCCAGAGCCAGTTCATCGATTTCGTATCGCACATTTGCCGCTTTATTTTCTTTAACTAATTTAATTAGCTCTGCTTTTAGCATCTGCATATTTGCGTCAATGCCTTTTGCTTGTAACCAAGCCACCATTTCTTCTTTTTTATTAGCCTGGGTAGGTGGTTTCTGTATTTGAACCGAGTGATAAGAGGCATTATCCATGAATATTATAGAAGGCTCTGGTAGGCTGGGCAAAAGCACGTTCTGGAACCACTCTTTAAATGTAGTGGCATTCATTTCCTCGTGGTAGTCATTTGTGGTTTTTGATTGAAATGCCAGTAACGCGTTCTCCACAAAGCCGTATTTTGCAGAACCTGCGTGGCATACTATCAGACGGGCCCCCTTACCCATTGGTACTTTCGACGTCGACGCTTGTGTATCATCCGTCCAAGAACGGGAAACCGTGTGATTGGCGTTTAGCCATGTCTCGTCAATGAACACGACATTATCCCAGTTATCAATTTTGTTTGCTTCTCTCAAAAAACTTATCCGTTTTAAAATTATGTCGTATCGTTCTAATAAAATTTTTCTTTTGTCTGTTTTTTTATACGAAAAACCAATATCTTTTAAGATTTTGGTTAAAGCAGTTTTACCCCCGCTAAACAGTCCAGCTTCTCTTAACGATGCCAAAAGCTTCTTCCTGTTGAGATATTCATTTCTGGAATAGTAACCATACATATGATTTCTGATTGCATCGGCGTCAAAGGTGTCAATATCTGTCACGGGTTTAGTTCTACGTTTCTTCTTCGGAGTACGTAAAATATTATCTTCCATGCCAGTAGAGCCGAACTTTTCTGTGTTAATATTTGTTGTCGTTCGTTTGCTAACTCCAAGCGCCTGAGAGACGCGTTCTTGTACTTGTTCGACAGGTACCAGGGAACCGCCATTTTGCCGCTCCCGCTCAAAGTAATCTTGCAGCTTGATGATTAACTCACGGGCTCCACTTTTCAATGTCTGTCCACGTTTAGGCATTATTATGCACCAAAAGTCACAAAAACACAATCGAAGTCCGATTTAGCGCCGATCTCAGTTTGAAAAGCAGAAACAGTCCATTAAACGAAAGCCGGGTAATCAAATAAAAACAGATCGAAAACACTTGAAGAACGTGGTCTATGCGCACGAAACAACAACAGACGACTGTTTTAGCGTCACAAAATGGCGGCCCATAACGCCATTTGGGGTTACCATTTTCAACCTAAATATAAAAATGCTACTTTCTTTCGCGCGTTCGGTTTGGTCGTAGTTTTATTTTTATATTTAATACAAGTTATCTTATAGTCCATTATTTTCAAATTCTTAAAAAGAAAAACAAAACGTATTATTTTATAAAGTATAACTGTATAAGAACAGATTACGATACTATTATTGCCTGTTATTGTTAGCACAGCACTACAAATATAAAGCGCTGACATAACCTTGTAATAGCGCAGTTTAGATTTAGAAAAATATTGTTTACCAAGTTATTTGACACTCAGTTTGGCACAAAATTATAACATTAATTGATTATTGATATAATGATGTTGTTTTAATGCTCATCAATTGTTAAAACGGTAAACAACCAGCAATAATATTTTTATCGTAACTGCAACGCCATTACAAAGTTACGTCGTCAGTTCAATCGCGACGTGTCAGGAACGCATTCTCTGAACGGCCGTAGTATAGCATAATAACTCTTACAAAATATTACGTGGACTACGGTAACACAATGTCTCATACAAACTGTTGTATAGACTAGGGCACGGTAATTTTCATGGAAACTGTTAGGTAAACTAGGATTGGCAACAGATAAATAAGCCAAACAAAATAGTAACTGATAGCTAAGTTATTTTCGTTCTAACTAGTTTAGACTGGACCTAGGCCGGAAACGATTTTTAACGCTCCTTATAAGGTAACTGATACGGCTTTTGGCTATGTAACACGCCTATTTATTGTAAGACAGGGTACGTTAAATTGTAAGTAAAAACACGGGTATATCAATGTAAACATATATTTTGATGAATAAATAAAACCGCTTGAGGGCGACGCGAGCGGGCCAGGAGGTAGTATGAATAACGCGGCTATTCGAGCCGCGAGTCAATTGCCTTTACATCTAGAACAAATGAAGTACCAAAGTTCTCTTCCTCTCCCGGCCATGGATCCTGAGGAGCGGTTGTTTCAGCGCCCTTCCTGAGCGTTTTACTTGTCACCTTACCTTATGGAACCCTAGCAAACAAATACCAGGATGGCGTATCAACAGAGCCTGTTGTGAATAGTAATTTCAACAGATACAGTCCACTTTCATATAGTATCAACCGGCTTAGTAAACGTTATCCGGTACAAATTCAATGGTCCCAATGTGAATGTTAGGTACATGATTCGTACATACGATTCATAAACAAATTTGTGTGACAGTTTTTTTTCTCTTCTATCTTGGCAGTACCCGATGCAGATTGAATGACGTTCGATCGTGAGAATAACGCTTCGCACCAGATTCTCGCACGCCATTTTCCCGACCTAACATATAATTTTTCTTAATAATATTACTTGCACGAGGATGTTTTTGTAAAACCTTGACATACCTACATACGAGATAAGATGTTTTACTTTGAACATGGTTAGCCATTTTCGGGAGAATTTTGGTGGATTTTTTCTTGTTACTTTATTTTCCTTCGTCTTTTTTGTTTGCCCTACCTGGCCCACCAGGCTACGCCCTCCGTATTGTAGAAAAAGGTCACTGCAAAGCTATTTAACTTAAGTTATATCTTCCTTTATTGCACTCGCAACAGCCATGTTGACAAATTCATATTCAAAGTCTGCAGGAATATTTACGATCAGTAAAATTATTTTACGACTATTCTGCGCAACTGGTAGTTGGCGGTCGAACTTTTCTTTCAGAAAACTGTTATATGAATATACAGATAATAAATGGAAAGGGCAATTAACACTAAAAGTTCGTAGGAAATTTCCAATTAATTTAGGTAGGCTTTGAGTACTGTTTGACACGCAATGTTGTCTGTACTGCATAGGACAATGGTAGGGTTTTTTAAACAAGTAGTAAATGACTAGCTTTCACTAAGTTGTTCAAGTTTTTGCGGTCACGTGGAAAATATAATCGTTAGGTCGATTAATAAACTATTTCATAGCAACTATACCATGTGTGTAGTATACCACTGCGCGTAGACTCGTGCAATTTTAGTATCGCGGAAGCACTATCAAAAATTGGATTGGAAATGCTTTAGATTTGTGATCTTCATCAATTGTGAAATTCGCTTACTTACAATACTCCAACAACAAAAAAACGAATAAAACAGTAGATAAATAATGTCTACGTGTTCTCTGAAAGCCTAACGATCTAACTCCACTGTTTAATAAAAGTGGAGTTCCATGGAGCTCATCAATTATACAGCCATCTGTCCATCCCTTTATAATCATTTTTGATTGGGCCCCTCCATCGGACACTCTTGAATTGAAATTGGATTGGGATAATCTGGATGAGCGAGCCATTAATCCTCGGGTCTATGCCAATGTTTTAATAAGTACGGAACTCTTGTTTAGTTTCATAACTATGTAGTTAGTTGAAACAGATCGGTCATTGATAATGTTTGCGAGTTTTTGCGGTCTATAATTGTGGGTCCTCTCGGCGTTTACAATACAAACGGTTACGGCTGGTTTAGTATTTAAATCAAGAGAAAAAAAAATATATATGATAAGTACGTAAGTACGTACCAACTTAATTAAATGAATGGGTTATTCTCTTGTGCTTCTGTATAAATATAAAAACTACGGATACATCATTAGTCTTCATTTATAATGTGGATATTAAATTATCTAGAAGCTATCCTGAAATGTTTTTTTTTGTAAGTACCTAAACATATATAGTAGACAATTTTCACTTTGAATGTATTTCTAATGTTTTACTTAATTAATGTTCAATCTACGTCCGACGTCCATTGTGGTGGAACATGCCTGTTAACGTAGGCAAAAATGTTATAGATAATAGATACAAACCTGGATCAATTTTTACCTTAGCACCTAACGAGCCTGCTCAAACAAAGGTCTTTCCATGTTACATAAAAATATTGAATCTGTGCACCAGAGTGAAGATCATTATTATAAATACGGGATTTATCACGTACAGTTTATCGATGTTAGGACCGACAATGTTTCAGTTCAATTCGCGAACCTTCATCAGGGTGAGTGCGATCCGCTCCGCACTGCGTCTCGCCTCGCACTACGCGCGAACCGGACATTGTCGGTCGGATAAAACGGTACATGATAAATCCCGTATTTATTATAATGATTGAAATAAAACACGAAAGTTTTTAGAGTTAACATATTCAGATTTCGTTAAACTAGAACGAATAATATCCAAATGCATCAAATATTATAAAGAGTTGCATACAAGGTACGACACGGGAGCGACGCTGTTGCAAAATGCCTGCAATGTTTGTATTGAAGTGTCCATTATCATGATGAGGCTGCAACGTTACTACATAAAAATATGTGTATTATATTGTCTACTCCTGTAGCGCATTCAGGAGAGCGAGCATTTTACTCCCAGAATGTAAACAAGAATTTGTGAATCGGCTCTTTCAGATCACATTTAGACCAATGATCAATTGAGGTGTTGTGTGTGGTTCTGGACAGGTTATTGTGACTATTGTCACAGTGATTAGTGTGGTGACAGGATTCGACTCCACGCAAAGATTTTTATTTTAACTATGCAGTATTCTTATAGGTATTGTATTGACACATTGCTCTCTACAATTTAATACAAGTTTATTTTAAACTCTAAAAAATTTAAACTTACTTCTTCTTTTTGCGCTGGGAGCTAAAAATTGACATTTCTGAGAACCACCCCAGCTAACCAAGTCTTCTATTAAAAATAACCGCGTCCGAATCGGAACTACAATGCCACATACAGACAGACAGGCGACCAACTCAACCCCCCCCCCCCCCCCCCTTTGGCATCGGGTTTTAAAGATAGGCTTTAAACTTGGTCAAACTTATAACACCCCTCTTTTTCGCCGCAGGCTAAAAACATAGTTTGTTTTAACGGACTTAATCAATAAGCTGGAGTTGAAAAAAGGACGCGTTAAGAAGTGATACAAAGTCACATATTTTTTATCATTTAAAATACCTTCTGTGATAAAGAACTCCACACATCCTCTTTACGCTGCGACAGCGCCCATTAAACTAAGTGGTTGCACAAAATGCTTCACCCAGCTATCCTAGTATCTTTGATAGTGGTTGATATCCCCAGTCTTTTGTCTCCCCCCTCGAGCACCCTGCGTACGTCCACTTATGTTACGAACGAAGCTTGTATGCAACCCTCCAACAAGCTTGCGTCACTGTGGTTTGATTTCAATGTGAAAATAACTTTGTAATACTGGATTAAGGTTGAAAATGGCTCAAATTCGCGTGATTATTATGGGCAAAAATATTTTAAGTACCGGCTGGTAATTAAAATATTCTAGTAGTAGTATTCTAGTACCAGTTCTCTAGTATCTGTTAGTAGTATCTACAAAGCATAAAATGATGAGCTATGCTCGTACCTCTCTTCGTCCGATAAAGGGCAGTGGTTTCAGAGTGAAACTTCTGCAGGTACATAAGTACTATGACTCTGTGCCTCTACTGGCAAGCTTTTGTGCTGCTATTTAGATGACATGTTTTGTCCGGATAATTGACTTAGGTCCATAGAACGGCCGCCAGTATGTTTTTATTACGTTCTGATGACACTTGCTGGCTTTGGTTCGTTAACAGCAACTTGTTTGACTAGTGTCTGATTTGTTTGTGGACTCAATTAGTGAGTATGGGGTTTGTTGACGAAACCAAACCATTTTTTAATTTTTGTATACTACGTACGTTCAGACTAATATAGACGTAGACTTCAATACATATATGTGACGTAAACAGTACTGGACTGGAACCGCCTAACCAATGGAATATTGCCATTATGCGTAAAACATAGCGAATACATTCGTCTATCCCACTTACGAGTACTATCCAGTATTTCTTAGTAACGAGAAGTCTCCAGGATACAGGCTAATTGTTGCGGGCAATAAAAAGCGAAACGCCACACAATCGGTGCACCGCACGCAAGCTGACACAGTAAATGGTGCTATATTTGCCTTGTGCTGGTGTTCGAATGGCCATTGTACGATGCCACCTTCTGCGATGTCTAAGATTACAGAACTTTAACGATAATAGCGATACAGAGAACAGAACTGCAGTGTAACGCAAACTTTGAGAATGTTTTTTTGTTTGATTTGATACTTTAGTAAATATATTTTTTAAAGTATGTTCCTCGGTATAATTCTGGTCTTGGTTATCGGAATGTCTCCGACATGATAGTCATATGAGCTGAATTGTAAATGATATATAGTAAATAATGACATGTCGAGCGCAATATCTATATCCATAGTTTGACTTCGCCCACTACTTCGTATTAGTTCGTGCCTTCTATCACGATCATAAGTCAGAAATGACTATTTATAAATCATGTTAATGGTAATCCAAATATTTTAATGATCACACCACAAACCTGATTCACTTGTAATCTACATTTCATTATCATTGTAATGACTAGTAATATCTGATCTTATCACGGCAAGATAAGCAAGTTATGTCTTGTTTAATTAATAGCAAATTATTGCACATAAACCTACAAAGCAACTAAATGGAAACATGATAGACGCTCTGATAGAGATAACTGAATTATGCGTATATTATCAAAACAATTCAATGAGCAATGTAAGCTCTAGTGTGTTGAAGGATTTCAATTTGTGACGATTTGGCGTGATGGGAAACACTTTGATCAGCCTGACTGTTTGACTGTAGCACGAGTGCTCCCATTTAAAATCAATACGTACTGGTTCGAAGAGATCTCGAGCAATATTTCAGCTTAAAAACTCAATCCAGCTGACCGCCCGGATAATAGCTATTTACCATCCATGACACAATATACGTGCGTTATCTTCTAAAGCCTTCGATTGTCAGTAAACAAACCCTATCTCCGTTGTCAAGTGGTACGTGTAACCTGTGACGGCCATTCTAAGTACCTACACGTAGCTATAGTACCTACCTACATACCTACTCTGATCTGTGGTTATAGGCCCAGTGGTATTGTGTTGGAATGCAGATGGTTATGGCATAGAATTAGATTGTGTAGGTAACCTAATTTGCTAAGTTACTAGCAAGGATCGCACAGCATAGAAATAACCTGCAATTGTGGTGGATTCGTCAAAAATTTGCCTTTAGTAAAACTCATGGTGGGCGCCCGCAGAACAACTTATTTTAACACGTGACAACCCTAGCAGGTCTTGGATATCATGTTTATCAGTTTAAGTCTCCCCATCTGTGAGTTACGATTACGGCTCCTGATATTTACCGCTCGCCATCCAGTCTTAAAAGATCTATGATAAACAGTAATATAGTAGTAAAAAGTTTGTCCGGGGAAAAAGGTACTATCTCCTATTTTGGCCGCCAAGCAGTAAAGCTCGCATTGCTGTGTTCTGGTCTGAAAGGTATGGGTGCCGGTGAAATTACAGGCAAATGCATGAGACTCTTCACTTATGCTTATAATATAATATCTCAAGATAACGCACGATAACGGTGCAGTTGCTCACGTTATTTGTGAGGTAATGCAATTGTTATAGGAATAGGTAACCTTTTAACATAAGGTGGAGCTTGTCCATGGGCACGTATCGTCGAATCATCTTATAAAAAAAATCCTCATCAAATTCATAATAAATAAATAAACAAAATACGTCTAAAAAAAAGGTTGGTTGGTTAGTATTACTGCACTAACATTTTACAGCAAATAAACAAAGTCTCGCAGCGGTTGATTCGAAAGTCTCAAGGAAGTTAGTTAATTATGTAAATTGTGGCTTGTACTGAAATATGGAGCGAATTCACTCAGGCCCCCAGATAAACCCGGGCTGACTTATGGTACCCTGCTTACATGGAATGTTGGTCGTATTCAAATGGAAAACAAGTGTTAGTTTGCCTTTTGGATTTTGCTAAGCTAACTGGACTGTCTGTCTTCTCAAACACTTTAAATCGTTTGAATTTAAGATTCCTAGCAAATATTTCTTACTTGAGGCAGTCTCAAAGGGGAAGTTACATTTTAGAACCAATCAATTTTATACTGAGGAACACACTTCGACCACATCCAAACATTTTTTTAAATATGCCCATTGAATCCATTTTCAACCGACTTCAAAAAAAGAGGAGGTCCTCAATTCGACTGTTTTTTTTTAATATTTGTTACCTCAGAACTTTCGACTGGGTGAACCGATTTTGATGATTCTCTTTTTATTTGAAAGCTGGTGCTTTCCGTGTAGTCCCATTTCAATTTGATCCTGTTCTGTTATTAAAGATCAGTTATGAACGTGGATTAAAGGCATGAGAAAACCATATAAGTCTTAAATTTAGGTACCTACATTAAGTATTTGCGCGACAAATGGACGAATAACTCAATATCACGCCAACCGATTTCGACGATTCTTTTTTTATTGGAGGTTCTCAATATTACTGTATTTTTCAGTGTGAATATTCCAGGTTGAACTCCAACAGGTCCAACTTTGAAGTCGGTTGTTAGATTTTTGTAAAAATGTTACGTTTTTGTCTATTGGCCAATAACACCTTATCCCCTTAAAGTCGAGGCCATCGTCAACATCTTATAAATGTAGGCCTTTCCAATACATTTCCAGATCGACGGATCTTGTGTGGCCTGAAACCAAAATCTTTCAGCATCATTTATCAGGTCGTCTTTTCAGTTAGAAGGGGGCCGTCCTAACAACCTTTTTGCCCCAACGGCCGTCAGTTCTTTGTGTTCCCCGCCCACTGCCAATTCAGCTTGCTAATCCTCTGGGCTATGTCAGTGACTTTAGTCGTCTAAGGCGCGGGACAAATACAAGAGGCGTCGGGCGGAGGCGAAGCGTGGGCGAGGTGCGGGCGCGGCGCTGGTGCAACGCAGAACAGGCGCGCTAACGGTCTCAGAAAGGCGAGGCGCGGGCGAACACAGAGGATGCATTTGGGGCATTCTAGTGTTTGATTTTATCACGACAATATGATGTCTTCTTCGTCAGATGAAGAGGATCTGCAAGCTCTGGTGCCTTTGGAGAACTTACAAAAGATCAGAAGATATGCGGTCCACCCTGTGTGGCAAGCAGGACAGGAGCATGCCACTGCTAACTGCGGGTGCGCCGAGGACGAAGAAGCTGCGCCCGCGCCACGCTCGCGCTCCGTCGTCTCAGTACGGTGCCACTTCTTTGATATTTCATACAAAATGTATAGAAGAGGCGTATAGAAGAGACATACTGAAACGGCGGAGCGCAGGCGGGGTGCGGACACCGCTTCCTCGCCCTCGGCGCCCCCGCAGTTAGCGGTGGCATGTCAATCAAACACTAGAATGCCCCGAATGCAACCACTGTATGTTTGCCCGCGCCTCGCCTTTCCGACACCGTTAGAGCGTCTATTCTACGCTGCACTGGCGCCGCGCCCGCACCTGGCCCGCGCCTCACCTCCGCCCGACGCCTCTTGTATTTGTCCCGTGCCTTAGATTCTCCTTATTTCTGATTTGATCTAGTAGAAAAATACCAAGCATAGCTCTTTCCACAGCACGCTGAGTGATCTCGAGCCTTCTTATGAGGCGCATAGTGAGAGACCACGTTTCTAATTCATATGTCATCACTGGTAATACACTGATCAAAGACTTTCGTCTAGGTCTAGGTAGAGAAAGAAATTCCTCGTAAAATCCCTGCTCTTTGTACTATTTCGTTTTTATAAAGCCGAGACATTTACCTAACTACCCAGTTCTTTTGTCTTGTACTTCTACAACACTCAGCGTTTCATTAAGAAATGTGTCCATTGTAGCCCTAAGTACGTACTAACAACAAATAGCCACAATTTAAATTGTCTCCGAGAAATCTCTAACAAGAATGAACCATTAACCCAATTCAACGTGTTCTTGTAAATAGAGTTTGGGTTTTAGGGCTAATCACGTACTTAATACATTGTTCTGGCGTTGCGAACAATTGCGATGAAGCTAATAAGTCTTGTATGTATTAACCGCTACTAATACTATGAATTGTCGTGAAGTCGATCTTGAAAGTAGTTTACCAATTTAGATAGCAGATTTTCTTGGAAGTTAATTTTATCTTGAACACACTCAATTGTATGTAATGCGGGAGCTACTGCGGCGTGGATGACTCCAAGCTCACCGTCCATCGGCAACACCTGCGGGGTCGCTGAAGAATGTGGATGGCTGACCTGATAACCAAATTTTTGATTAATAATCCCATCTCTTAGTTTTTATGAGCCCAACCCTATGGTTTGACAAACTGGCTGCGATTTTAGTCGATGGTTCAATCACTAGGTTTTTGACGTTATTAATGCATTTTTACTATAATATTGTGATGTTATTATATAATTATCTAAAATTAAATAGTATAATTATCAATCTAAAATTGTCCGGTCTAACACTATGTATCTACCTATTTAAATCCTATATTTATATGACTGTACTACTAGACGGGCATTTAATATAGGATAGGTACTATTTTATCGATATTTTAACCTGTGTTCATACATATACGTATAAGATTTTATTGGAACATTCCGGTTTTCTGTATACTATTTTTAGTAATGTAGACATTTTTGATTTTGTGAATGGCGGGTTGAATAAACTTTAATGAATAAGGTGATAACTAGGCAATGTTAAAGCATACAAATAGATATCCAGCTTTATAATGGAAAATTTCATTTATACCTGGCATCTCCAATTATTCGTATGTGGCATGCCTCTAATCCGTACACTGTAGACCTCGGACGTACAAATATCTACGCAATAAATCGGCAAACTTTTAGCAAGCAATTTCCTTCGGTTACTGGAACAAGATTCATGATAGTCGGGAGTCGACCGTAGCACCGTAAATTGCGCTGCTTTTAAAATTTAACGCCACTAGTAAAGTGGGCAGCATTGATTCTTTTTGAAGTTTGCGGTGAAAATATAAATTTAATATCTTGGTAGACGTAGATACTCGTTCTGCCATTAAAACTCGGCTATTTGGAAACAATAAGACCTTTGTAATTTGCAAAAAAATTAAAAATGGCCTAACGCTTATCATTTGTTAATTTACTCTGAAAAAATAAATAATTGTCGCCGCAAAATATTTAAATTTAAATTTATTTATTCGAACAAAATACAATTAAAATTATTTGAAGAATAATTCGAAGACCAGCTGTCTGAGCGGATCGAGGATGTCCAATTACTACCATAGATAAAAGTCATGTCTGGTCCATCAAAAAATAGATTTGGGAGCCAACGAGCGACGCATTTTAGAGGTTAGCTTTAGAACAACATTTCGACTGATTTTCAACGAGCCCAACAAGCCGACCAACCAGGAGCTTTAAAGAGAAAGCTTTGTTTTTGTGATGCAAATCGCTATGCTAAGCTTGATGACTATTAATAAAACTAAAGTCAACATTTCATCTCCCATTAAACACGCGAACAACCATCTAATTGCAATAGCCGCATTAGTCCTAAGTAACAACAATCCACGGGAAGCCGCCATCTCGAAATTATTAATGTGAACGCCTCCAAACGCGCCGGCTTCATTGCGAGAGGAGTCTAGTTACTGTCGGGTTTACATTAAAATATTGTTTAACTAGCTGACGCACCCGCGGCTTCGTACGCGTGGTTTGTCAATAAAACATTACCCCCCTCCCCTCTCTGTGCAGTCGCGTAAAGTGTATCCTATGTCTCAAGTCCCTTCATAATCTACCTAGGTATATAGGTACCAAATTTCGTCGAAATCGGTCGAGCCGTTAAGTCGTGAAAAGGTAACAAGCAGACAGTGATACAGTTACTTTCAAATCGGTATGTACGAAGATTATAACCCGGATTACCACATAGGCTACTTTTTGTTGACAAACAACGCGTGCGAAGCCGCTGGTGGAAGCTAGTTATACATATAAACGTTCCTCTTGAATCACTCTTAACTATTGCTGAAAACTGCATTAAAATCTGTTGAGTAGTTTAAAAGATTAAGCGAACAGATGGCGGAAGCGTCTTCATTTTATACGTAAAGAAAAGAATATGATAGGCGTTTTTACATGCAATCTAAAAATTCGCATCTTCACTCTAACCCGCATCTTCGCGTGTATACTAAAGTCGTGGATGGACGCCATCTAGGTTTGAAGGTTTGATCGAAAACTTGTACAGTTCTACGCTCGAGTATGTATTTGTCAAATCGACAAGAGATGCCACCTCACCACTATTTTTAGTAAGGGTCGGAGTTGATGACAATCTGTCACATATGGTACAAACTTGGTTATTCTTCTAAATTACAGTAAAACCAACTTGCAAGGCAGTACAAAAAACAAACAATAACTACGTTAGAATTTTTGGTAGAAATCCTCATCTTACAAGTTCTGACTTGTAAGATGAGGATGTCTACTATGATGATGGTGTCTGCACCATTTAAACGTAGATTTAAAAAAAACTAAAACGGTTTTTGGTGGAAATCCTGCGAATGTGCGAATTGGCTTAGAGCCAGTGATAGTTGAATAATACAATAACTCTTGAATATTTTTACTGTGTCAGTTTGAATATCTATGAAATCTGATGGATACCGACCGAGTCGTGTACTGTGTTGTTTAACTCGTAAATATACGCACAAACGGATAAAATTCGATCATTTTTATATGTTTGTCTGTATATTGTACATTATCACACTAATATTATAAATGTGAAAGATTGGATGTTTTTTTATTTATTTGTTTGTTACTCGATCACGTCGTAACGGCTGAATCGATTTCAATGAAATTTTGTATGTACGTAGATTATAGCCTGGATTACCTCATAGGCTACTTTTTATCCCATAAATCAGGCCCCATGTGATAAAAATGGGGTGTCAAGACAAGTTGCAACAGCGAGTTTAGCTTTATATCTAGGTTACCTACACGTTTAGTAGTTTAACGCGTACGAAGTCGCGGACAACAGCTAGTTTAAAATATGTTTTTACAAAATTTTAAAACTCTGACACGCGGATTCACAAAGACACAGAAAGGCTTTTGTGAATAATATAAAATATTATCAAGTACTATGAAGTAAATAATATTGCTTTTATAGTCTTTTACGTATCGTGCGTAAAATAAAACTAATAAAAAAAAACAAATATTTTACAAATAAGTGTGTACCTATTTGGTATTTTCAACATAAGTATTTCCGAAAGAAATTAACCATAACGAAGCAAATACTTTAAAAGTAATCATAAAACTCCCCAACAGTATCCGGAGATGTTTTAATTTATGGCCATCTTTTACAGTTACTTATTAATTTTTAATCTTTAAGGCGGAAAGTTGTAAAAATTAGAAACAAGAAGAAAGCGACTGTGATGCAAGTATAACATATTAATAAAGCCACTTCTTAAAACTGAATAATTTAGAAGCTGTATTTGAAAAAAAAGACTGCGGAACAGGATACGCGTCGTGTTCAAAGTTTTTTTTCATGCATTAAGGTGTGGTCTAGATTATCTTTATAACTAAATCTAGCTTCAAACACAACTTACATTCACCACGAACCCTGGTGTTAAGGTATTTCAAGTACCTAGTAGGTTCTTTCCTCCTCAACTAATATAATAATTAAGGATCTATTTTTAAATCTGATTTTGTATCTAATACAAAAAATTAATTATCACAAAATAGTGGACACAAAAAAAGAACTTGGCTTGGAACATAAAAAATACGATTACAAAATTATGGGATATTAAGGTTCAATAATTATGTTGCCATACTAACATAATAAGGATATTAAGGATGACAATTATAATGCTTCATTAATTAATACAGAATTCAGTTATAATTGAATCATTAATCAATCTATGTTGAGGATGCTCACTTTATTTTCAAACGATTAAAAATCTCCAATTAAAAGGACCCCTCGGTTATTTTTGCAAAAGAGTGAACACGTTAACTGAGTTTAACTTCAAGGGTGCAAACGAGGAGGAAATTTATGACTGTTTGTTCCGGAAAAAATCCAAAAAACATTTTATTAAATTACAACCGGTAAACATTGATACACCGCCAGAAAAACAACAAATAACGTATGTTTACGCTGTATATCAAAATTAAATTTTGATATGTTTTGGTTTGGTGAAATATACGCTTAACTTTTATAGTCACTTGTATTCGGTACTTTTAGGTGCATGAAAAAATTTTCGAAGCGCTGTGAGTTGAACCTTCACACACAATTTCATAATTTAGACGTATTACGTCGCCATTTTTTTTATTTTAGTTTCTTATATTATTATCATTGTTAAATACTGCGCATGTCTTTCTTTTGTTATTCAAATAAATGTATTTTCTTTCTATCTTTCTTTCATTTTTAAAGCCTGTAGAGTTGGGTTTCAGGAAAGAAGTCCTTTGATCTGGGTGCTAGTGTCTACGCTTTAGCATTGAAAACAAGTTTTTATTATTATAAATATTATTATGATAAACACGGGACTTAACAGAGGTCGTCAAAATATTCAGAAGCTCATGAGCATAGACTTCATCACCATGAGAACGTTAAGGCTATCCAGCTCCTCGACAACACGGACTGGTGAGAAGACTCAAGAGAACTAAACTTTTTGAGTTAATGTAGATAGATAGATAATTCCTTTATTGCACACCATTAAATACAAACATAAAACAGAAAACACACTTTTAAATCATAGGTACAATGGGCGGCCTTATCACTAAAAGCGATCTCTTCCATGCAACCTTTAATGTAGCGTAAATTAATATCAGTGTAAAGTAGTAAAAGTGTTATAAAGAATACCTACATCAACAGAGAGTTTTTCCCTTAACTAGAGATGGTAAGAAAAGTGTTATTGGAAATATTAGATCATAATTTGTTTAAAAAAACTAACCTTCACCGAACCTTCAGAGTGAGTGCTAAAAAAAGTAGGCACCTAGCACTAAACGAAAACAAAAAAGGCAAAAAGATCTCCACTTTCTTTTTACTTCATCTCATCATTGCAAGTAGGTAATTTGGTATTCTAATTTATTCCTTAATATTTTTATCGGATTATGAAAGAAGATTACCTACTTCCCACGTAAAGCTTATAACCTAGGCATCTAGGTAATCATGTAATCATCCCGGTACTCTTGAACCATTTATTTAGTTTCAAGGATTTTTGAGCGCCCACCTGAAAAGGTGTAACACGTTTTGAACATATTATTATCACATTAATTATTCGTGATTCACATAATGAGAACATATCTAAGTGTCTCTAAGAACCGAGAGAAACCTCTAGGATTCTACAGTGCTTTATGTTATATTGCTAAGTAACTTTTTGTCGAATAAATAAATACAAGGAATCATCATCATCCACAGCCCGACTTCACCCATTGCTGGGTATAGGCCTCTCCAAGTTCGTGCCATCCGTTACGATCCTGCTCTAGTCTCACCCATTGACGGCCCGCGACTTTAACAATGTCGTCCACCCATCTCGCTACCCTTCTACAGCCATTCCTCGGCCACCATTCAGTCGCTATCTTGCTTCACCTGTCATCACCAAGTGTCCCGCGCAAGACCATTTGAGTTCCATAACTCGATTCCCAATGTCATGAACCTTCGTTCGTCTACGGATCTCGACGTTTGGAAGATACGGAAGATACAAGGAATAATAAATAAAAAAAATATGGACGTTACCCTATGCTTTTTTTTAATTTCACTTGGGGTGCTAATCATGATAGCACCTACACAAGATTTTTGACGTAGGTTCACAAATTGATGGCTGAGACTACCATAATGGCATTAACACCTACACCCATTCTACCCTTGATGGTCTTAATTAATTTTTGACACGAATTTGTTGAAAGCCCTCCGCCTGACCCCATTTTACAATCGATTTGTTTAGTAGACTCCCATTAGGGGATGTCAGGTAAAAATATTCTAATTTATTTATATATTTTCGGAAGCCTTTGTCTATCTTTGTTCAGGGTTTTCTGAATCTGACGTTCGTTGTCTATCGTACCACGTTTACGATGTATTGTTAATCGAGACGTCATGTTGACAGGTTAAACAATAATTCGTTTATGAGAATTGGCATATTCTCGTATTTTTAAGTCACGAATCATAGTTGCATTGGCAACTGGAATACGACCACATTAAATTACGATACTAGTTACTTTACTCATGTTTCTCACAAAGGTTTTTATTCCAACAGTGAAACAACGCTTAGATAAATAATTTTATTACGTAACGAGTTGATAATATTTTGCAAAACTTATATTTATTTAAATCCGTATTCACTGGGTATCCGATTTATCCAAACATGGCTATGTTTACTCAACCTAAGTTAACACGGACCAGTACAGAATAAACTGTAATCGCCAGAAGAACAACGGACCTACTCCCCAATAACAGTAGCTAAATGAAGGCCATCGTAGCGATGGCTATAATTTTATAGCGATGACCAACAGTGCTACAATTTAAAATAGGAGCTTTTTGATTAGATCTTTTACTTTTTAGAAAATATTTTTATGGTCGGGCCCCGTCTGACTGGACGCAATCGTATACCTTCTCTATCTCTTTCTGTCGCATAGAACGTCGTTCGGGCACTCTGAATAATGTTCCTAACCCTTAAGAACCTGCAACGTCACATTAATCCATTGCATCCTAGTTCTACTTCTTTCTAATAAGTGCGTGTGTGGTCTAATCTAGAGGGCTCTCACTGCTTAACCTCTGGTCATCTCGGCAGAGAGCGGCAGATATTGTCTTAGCTGTTCAAAGTACTAAACAATGCCTGTTCATACAGCTTTACATGTTTTAGTTAAGACCGTCAAAAATACCTAATAATAAAAATTATTTATGCAAATAAACATTTACATCGTTGTGACGTTCTCCATAGCCATATGGAGAACGTCATTTTTTTGTTATAATCAAAGAACAGCGGTCTAGGGCCGGCCGAGTGACAAAAACTTTATTAGGAGTGGGCGGTGAGGATGTCACGGCGCGGGCTTGCGGTTGACGTGGTCGGGACTGGTCGGGGACATCGGGTTGCTCCTCTATTGTACACGGCAGCCTTACATCTTCATTGCTTACGGATTGTAGTTTCGGGGCTCTGTTTGGTAATTAACGCGTTCTTTTGTTAGTTTGAATGTGCTAGTGACTAACACTATCCTCCACATTTATCACTTGGAGATGATTTAAACAGTCTTAGTGGCAATTCGCTTGGTGAAGAATGCAACCGGTTTTTAGTGCCTGGGACATGGGTTATACCATCTTCTCAGCTTAGTCAGCCTTAATATGCAGGAATGACATGGTCAAAACTTTAGCTCCGTATCAAGTTTGAATAATTCTGACATAACATAACGACTTCCCTCTGAAGCACAGAATCCCTTAGTTATAAATAATAAATAAATAGATATTGCTGGACAGCTCACACAGCGCTATCTATCCCCAAACAAAGCAGAGCTTGTACTATGAAAACCAGATAGCCGATAGAATACTTATATACTTACTTTTTTTTGGAAATACATAGTTATAATATATAGACAAACATCCAGACCCGGAACAAATATCTGTAGATAATGTAAACATTTGTTCCGCGGCGGGAATCGAACCCGCTACCTCCTGCGCCTCAGCCGCCTATTCGCCCACTGCTCCACGGAGGTCGTCAAATTAATAGCGATCGCCTATTAGTTATTTAACTTGGTTACGCAAGAAATAAAACGATGGAAAGGCAATCTCCAATGTATTTTGGGACGAAACATGGGAGTCAATCATTGACACGGTACACGAATGTCGAAATTATCAACCGCGCGATTTCGACTTGCAAAGAGCCCTCGGCAGCTATAAAAAAAAGGTTGAGGATGCAAGAGGCGTGCGGCAAACAAAAAGGCATTGCCACACCAAAAAGTTAGGGAACCTCTGAGTTTGAGGGTAAATAGAATCTACGCCGGGCAATTAAATATCTACCATAATATACGCACTCACTCGATAGTCTGCAAAACTTGTATACTGTGTGTGTATGCCTATCATTAGGCATTTTACAGAACTGTCAAGTTTTCCGGCCACCGTTTTGCTGAGACAATACGGACACACCCACCCACAATAAATAACGTTTGATTAATGAACTGTATGAAGCTGGGTTAGTCATAACACGTCTAAATTTAACCGTTTTTCATAGCATGACCGTTTTTACTGCTCGGGTTTGACCACAGCTTTTTATTAGGCGCTAACGGGTTCTGCGTTGAATTGTATTTTTCATTTTCAGGCATTGTTTTTCTGTTGAATTAATTAATTATTGTATCCCTGTTAAAATATATCTCTAGCGTGTATCTAACTAAATATATAGCTTTAGGGGCAAAATTAAAAATTTAAAAAAAAAAAAAATTAATTGTTTTCGTCCTTATTTTTGACGTGTGCGAGATATTTCCGAGAATCGCCCAGACAATAAAATAAAAACCACTGGACAAGTGCGAGTCGAACTCGCCCACCGAGGGTTTCGTATAAATTTGTAGGTACCGACAGTTTCGATGATTGATTACGTACTTTAAATAATTACTATATTTTTATGATTTAATTACAAATGTATAGTTTTCAGATTCTTCCCTGTACTTGTAGTATAAGACGATATTACTTGCCAAATTTCAGAGTTCTAGTCAACGGAACCCTATTAAATTTTATTCCTTTGAGAGTGTCGAAATATTCCTTTTTTGCGGAATAAACGGTCGTATTTTTTTTTTACATTAGCTTAGAAGCTTGATTTTTTCACAGCTTCAAGGGACTGTGGACTTTAGTATATAGTTTTAATTTCAACTCGATACCTCCACGCGTTCTTGAGATAAAGGGTGACAGACAGACAGACGGATAAACAAAGTGATCCTATAAGGGTTCCATTTTTTTCGTTTTGAGGTTCGGAACCCTAAAAACAGCAGTACAACTTGACAGTTCATCTCACTCGCACCTGGCGAAGCATAAAAACGGTCCAATCCAGCAAAAAATAGTACCAACGAAAAACAGCACAGAACCAATGCTTTTGTCCCCTAGAAAGTCAGTGTCGATCAATGCCGGCCGTTACTCTTTTGTTTTCGACCAGGAAAACTTCAGCTGAACTAGCTCGGGCTACATTTGTTTTGTGCAAGTGTCAAATGTCCTACTGTTGTCCCATCCCGCTGTGTCCGCTTCGTGTCCCACTTTGTATTCTAGAGGACGAAAAAAACAATGGCACCTTCCCTTTGGACGTGCTGAAATGGCTTCGATATTCTACCTGTTGCTTGTCGTGACAATTTACGGATTAAAATTGATTTTAAATTAAGTTTGTGACGATTGAAAAGTGAAGACCAATTAATGGGTATTTGAATCTATTTTGTAATAAATTTGATTTTTACGTACTACTTTTTCCTTTTCCTAGAAATATTACGCTGATTAAATTTTGGGACGTAAAATTATTATTATTATTTATTAACAGATACAAAAAGCTGGTTACATTCACATTGATTCGATGATGTCTTAAAACCTATACTAGGTTTGTCCAGACACCAGGTTCTCGATAACGTGGGTCAAAAGTATGTTATTCTTAATAGTAGGCATTTATATTGTTTATAGCATATATTTGATCTAATGGCGTTTGTTAATTTGCGAAAATCTACCTACTCGTATTATGACGACTCTTACCAAGGCTTTTTTGACTATGATATATTTATGCAGGAATGGTTTAGTTCTAGATTAGGTCAAAACAAAAGTGGTTTTGGCTATTTTTGACTGCCTCCATGGCGCAGTGGGCGTATAGCCGGCTGAGACGCAGGAGGTAGCGGGTTCGATTCCCGCCGCGGAACATATGTTTGCATAATCTACAGATATTTGTTCCGGGTCTGGATGTTTTTCTATCAGTTATCTGGTTCTCATAATACAAGCTCTGCTTAATTTGGGGCTAGATAGAACTGTGTGAAATGTCCATCAATATTTATTTATTTAGTCCTTCTTTGCCCACATTTTATCCATTTAAAAAAAATCGAGAAAAATATATCATTTATTCATTGCACAAAAATATTAGGAACTTGAATTCACTATTAAACTGATAAGTAAGGTGCCTACTGATTTTTCTACAAATCTCCCTCTATCAATCACTTCCATAAAGCCAATTCTAGCGTTGCACTATCGAAGCGGTGTTTATCGATACCCTCACAAGTCATCACCTGTACCGCACAAAGTGACTGTCTGCGGCCGTGTGTCCGGGATTGTCCGGATATTCCCAATTTCCCCGTTTCTCTTCGGATTCACGTCACAGCTGCTAGATAGATGGATGAAGCCGCAGGAGAATAAACCTAACACCCGCAGAAGTATCACTCGTCTGTTGTTTTGTTGTCGACGTAATGAATATTTTACAATTATTTGAACATGTTACTAACTTATCTTAGAACATGTAATTTATCGATGTAATCGATTAAGTGAATTGTTATTCGATAATTCAAATTCGTGGCCTTAACTGGTGTAAAGTAGTAACCTAAAAGTTAATAACGTAGGTAATTGAAACTTTACGTAGAACAGCTCAATTCGAGCTAATCACAAAAATTGCATCGATTAACTGTCTAATTCTGGACAGTTAATCGATGCGATTTTTGGGATGGAACTCGCTTGCGAGCGAGCACTCAGTTCATCTAAAATCTCGGTTAAAGAAAGATAGAGAGCGGAACGCTTTCTTGTAAACCAGGATTATACTTTAATTAATAACTAATATAAAATATATGAGTTATAATTAATCTAAGCATAGATACAATGTGCTGCCTTACCGTTAAAAGACAATATTTGGATGGTTATAGGTACGGATTTAAATTTAAGAAATAGGAAAAGTAAAAAAGGAGTTTAAGTCTAATTCAAACAAGGGCACTCACTGCAATGCAATTTTTTCGACGGGTGGCGAAGTGTCTTCTTAGATACGAGTAAATAGGTAGATACATAAAATGTTATTTTAGTTTTAAATTTTTATAAATGTTTTGACTTTGACTTTGTAATGACGGAATCAAAGCTCATTTCATATCGAAAGCTTAGGTCCATATTCTAGAACTGTGAGGCGTAGATTTTTTACGGCAAAAAAATCATGTCTGTTGTATAGGAGCCCCACTTAAATATTTTTTTATTCTGTTTTTACTATTTGTTGTTATAGCGGCAACAGAAATACATCATCTGTGAAAATTTCAACGGTCTAACTATCACGGTTCATGAGATACGGTTCCTGATTGGTAACAGACGGACAGACAGACAGACAGTGGAGTTTTAGTAATAGGGTCCGGTTTTACCCTTTGGGTACGGAACCCTAAAAAGACAAAAATCTACTTCAGTCTGTGATTGAGTTAAGTTCTGGTTTCGATTCAGTTTTAGTTTGGTTTTGGAAAGTAATAAGATCTTGCATTATGACCTGTTGGCCAAGGAATATTCGTCTTGCACCGAATGAAGACGTTATTGTTTTATTAATGCAATATTCTCGAGGATTCCTAGTCTGTTCAGTGTGACCAAGACAAACAATTGCATTAAGTTTGCGCATTGCAAATGTTCTGCGGTGAATTTGAATCTGGCATCGTATTTTCAGTAAACACATTGCTTTGAATCTACTTTATACTGTTACATTTAATTGTTTTTGTAACATCCTTCCTTTACGAACAACGAAGCTAGCTTTGGAATATCAATGAAACATCAACTACATCTAGCGATTAAAAATTGAAGGAATGAAGGTTTCTCTATTTTTAAAATCCATGAAATCAACATGTACGCAATAAATATTTTGACTTTGCCATCATCATCATTGGCAGCTCAAATCATTTTAATCATCATCAACCTATTACGGTCTACTGCTGGACGTAGGTACCTATCGGGTTGAATCCAAATAAAATATCAAAAAATCAAATCAGATTTTATTGTTACATCTTACAAGTTTTCAAAAGTTATATTTTAACCCTTTCGAATCCCGTAAATCATATACTTATTTTCTTAAAGAAAAATGGTTTAATCGAACAAAAATACTTGGCTGCCTTTGTAAACAACGCACCGAAATACCGTAAAAGTCGGAAACCCTATAGGCGTTGTTTACTTTTAATATCATTGTTCGTCACTCCATAATATGTATGTAGCCAAAAGCTTCTGGTGCCTTTAGGAATAATGTATACCTCCCTACAAAAAGGTAATGGAATAACAAAATGAGCACTGAACATAAAATGTCCATAACTTTGGATGTTACGTACGCATGAGGATGATTTAACTGAATTACTTAGTTGTTGTTATGTGTTACGAATAGGCTATCAACACTATCATTCCAGACGTCGGACGTCGGTCCAGAGAGACCGATTCTGTGCGGCCTTCACGCAACTTTACATGTAGTGGAGGGTCGTCCCACGCCGAACTTCTAGTTCGTAATCTACACTCGACAATCTCCCAACCTTTAATAAGTCGTCTTAATTTACATGTGATGGAGGGCCGTCTCACGCTGAACTTTCCAGTTCGTGGTCTACACTCAACAATCCCCCAACCTTTAATAGGGCGTCTTAATTTACATGTAGTGGAGGGCCGTCCCACGCTGAACTTTCCAGTTCGTGGTCTACACTTGACAATCCCCCAACCTTTAATAGGGCGTCTTAATTTACATGTAGTGGAGGGCCGTCCCACGCTGAACTTTCCAGTTCGTGGTCTACACTTGACAATCCCCCAACCTTTAATAGGTCGTCTTTACTTTACATGCACCTAGTCGAGGACCGTCCCATGCTAACCTTTACGAACTGGAAACTCTCGACAATCTCCTTGCCAGGTTAGTATGATCGAATTGGAAAAGTTTATCTCTGCGGAATAATGGATTAAAATTACATTTTAGCGTAGAGAGTAGAAAGAAACATTTTTACGGTGTTGCGTAGAATGTTAAAACATTTCTTATTGCCCATAATATTAACTTTATCTGACGAATTTGGAGCCGCGAAGTTATTTATCTGGGCCCCTTTTAGTGCGCTGACGCGTTATCTAGTCATTGTTAACCGAAGGGTGTAGGTTATTGAAATTATGCCATATTTTTGACCAAAGATCTTTCTAACTTTCTAGTTCGGTGAACCATAAAAAAGACGTACCTTACTTTGATATTAATTTATTTTGATATAAATTCAGTGTGTGGGTGTAAAATGTTGGAAAGACCGGATTAATTATGTTAATGTTAATGGCAGCATTTAGTTTATTTACTGGAAATGTTGATTAGTAGACATTTCAATAGTTTAATTGGCGAATTGTACCAACTCAACATTTACATTTGTGTTTGAAACCGCATTGAAACAACATCCTTTTTATGCAAATACACTGAATTTAGCAAATAAATGTTTTTTTTATCTACGAATATATAAAGATTTAGGTGCTAGGGACTAAGAATTATGACGTCATCTAAATATTTTTCTTTTGATTAATTTACCTTTTCAAATCAAAATCAAAATGGCACAAATGAGTAATAGTCTATACACTACACGGTCAGCTGATGCGAACTATAAGCGCCGCCATATTGGCCTCGGCTGCTCTGACGAGCGCCTTTCACTTTATCCCTACTCCGCGGCCGACCGTCACGCGACGTGCAACACACAGACGAAAAAGTTTGAGACAATGTTATAAAAGTTTCACTTTAAAAATTAGCGTCATTAACGTTCGAGTAATGCCTTTGGTATCACAAAAGTCTATAAGGCTGCGGTAATAGTTTTCCATCAGGTGATGGTAATTTAGAGGTATACAAAAAAAAAACGCGTATTTTAAGTAAATGCAAATTTTGTTAAAATCGCGCTAAGCATTTTGTCAAAAACACACTACGAATACAGTCGAAAACATACTACCGTATGCATATTTTTTAAAACAACACGAAATAACATTGCAAACTTTACCGTATGTATTACTTTTGAGCTTTCACATTGTCATCAATATTCTCAAATTACGCTAGTTTCGAAAAATTGTTCATTTGTTCACATGTGAAAATGTTATCCTTATTGAAATAAAAAGCACCGTGTAAAATAGTGCTGTACCACGGACCACGGCTATCGTAAATGTCGATGCTCAATTATGTTTTCGCCAAAATACCGTTTATTTTAGTCGATATTGTTTCCTTTTACATTCTTGTTCGCTTATTTTATAGCGGAATATTTCGCTGTGCACCATGTACTAACATTATTTTAAAATAGTTTCGGTAAATACTTTCGTGTGTGGTGCTCGTAAGGATTAAATACCGGTTACCTCGCGTGAATGCCTGAAAATGGCATCAAATTTTTAGCATCAATAAGATTTAAACATCATTTTTTTTATTATAAAGTTAAAGTGGTGTAAAAGGACAGCTATTAAAACACTTTAGTTACATGAAACTGAGAAAACGAACCTTGAGTTTTGGTTAAAATCACATTTAAGTATACTGTATTTCCTATTTTTATTTAAAGTTTTGTCGTAGCTTACGGATGTACAAACTAAACAGCTTAGTTAGGCTACGCAACGTTTCGCGCGGTTACTACGAGAATGGGTGAAAAATTTACTAGGCGCTTCCATGCCTAGAAAGGTACGTTTAAATATCGGTCAATATCAGGTCGTTCAGGTTTTAAAAGCCGTCAAGCCATATTGTAGGTCTCCCACTTCTTCGACGCCAGGGCCTGCCGAATATAATTATATTCCATAAGTTTGTTTCTTACTTAACACGTCGCACGCCATAACGGCTGAACCGTTTTTGATGCATACCTAGATAACAATGAACAATTTGATAAAAAAAAATGTAAAATCATTATTGTTATTGTGTTATTAAAAAAAAAGGCTCTGTTATTTATAGATACACGGTGTTGTGATTGACGAGACAGAGCGCGACCTCATAAATCCCTTCGCACAAAACGCCTCCTGAACGAAGTGAAATCTGCCGCACACATGTAATTAATTTGAGTTGTAATATTTTAACAGTCGTGTCATAATTTACAATGTCACGCAACGGCTTCAATGAAAGATTTCCGCCATATGACGACGTAAATTGTGTGAAATTTTACATGTTCGCCAATTCTCATGGAACTTCAGTAACCCATTCAAAATACCTCAGTGTCTGAAGACGAAAGTCTTTTATTAGAGTGTGATACTGGTGATGATATATATGGCAAAGAAACGTGGTCTCTCACTATGAACAGCGAGAAATCGTACCTCCGTTTTTAACCGAGGGTTGTTTACGTTCGTCATTACGTGCAATGCGAAACTGCGTGAGCGACTGATTGAACTTATTTTATTTTTAACCGACTTCATAAAAGGAGGAGGTTCTAATAGGTTGGGGAAAAAGTCTTTTCGCATTATAGTATGTATGAACTTGTAATAAAATTTATTTGGCTATACTATTTGTATCTGGCTGGATTTGGTATCATTCAAAGTTTAAATTTTAAAGAAGATAATTCCAAATTCAAATTAGGAAAGTGTGTGATTTTTATTTGTTTTTCGTACTGTAAAGATGAGTGAATCTAATGAAGAAATTCGATACATTTTAAACTTTTACTACAAAAAAAGTAAAAATACAACGCAAGCCGCGAAAAAAATTTGCGATGTTTATGGACCTAGTGCAGTGTCTGTGAGAGTAGCACAAATTTGGTTTAAGCGTTTTCAATCCGGAAATTTTGATGTCAAAGATGCACGTCGCTCTGGTCGCCCTATTACGGATAAAATTGATGCCATTTTTGAAAAAGTGGAGCAAGATCTGCATATCAGTAGCTACGACGTAGCTGGAATTAACGACAAAACAGTTTTGGCGCATTTGAAAAAACTGGGTACACAAAAAAGCTCGATATTTGGGTACCCCACGAGCTAACTGAAAGAAACCTAATGAACCGTGTACTCATTTGTGATTCTTTATTACGACGAAATGAAACCGAACCATTTTTGAATAAGCTGATAACTGGTGATGAAAAGTGGATCACGTACGACAAGAACATGCAAAAAAGGTCGTGGTCAAAGGCCAGTCAGGCTTCGCAGACTGTGGTGAAACCCGGGTTAACTCGCAACAAGGTGATGCTGTGTGTGTGGTGGGATTGGAAGGGCATTATTCATTATGAGCTGTTACGACCAGGCAGGACCATCGATTCTGAACTATACTGCGAACAACTGATGGGATTAAAGCAAGAAGTTGAGAGAAAGCGGCTGGAATTAATCAACAGAAGGGGTGTGATTTTTCATCATGATAACGCTAGACCTCACACATCTTTAGCCACTCAGCAAAAATTTAGAGAGTTTGGCTGGGAGGTGTTAATGCATCCGCCGTATAGTCCTGACCTTGCACCTTCAGATTTCCACCTGTTTCGGTCTCTTCAGAATTCTTTAGGCAGTGTCAGGTTAACATCACGAGAGGACTGCCAAAACCACTTGTCGCGGTATTTTGATCAGAAGTCCCAAAATTTCTATGGCCATGGGATCATGTCCCTACCTACAAGATGGCAAAAAGTTATCGAACAAAATGGTACCTACATACTATAGTCAAATGTAAGTAAACTATTTTAAAAAAAGTTTGAATTTTTTTAAAAAATGCGAAGAAACTTTTTCCCCAACCTAATATGTTCGACTGTATATTTTTTCTTTTCATCTATGTTCACCGATTTTTCCGTCAATTGTGAACCGATTTTCAAAATACTTTTTTTATTCGAAAGAGTGCACTTCCGAGGTGGTCCTATTGGAACCAAGTCAGGATTTGATGTAGGAATCCGGGAAAATCGAGGGAAACCCTCAAATTTCAAAGGCACGTACAATGTTTTTCACATATTTTTTTATCTAAAAAATAATCAGATATTTGTGTACTTATAATGTTATCTGAAGTCGGTTATATTTTTGTTAAAAAGTTACTTGTTAACGTTTCTTATTCATGTTGTGGAAATCATTAATAAATGAATCTAATAAAGAAAACCATCTCCAACCTAATGAAGACCCTTTATTAATGTGCAGATATAACACTAAATTTCATGCTGTTGCTTCCATCATCGTGCACACATAATTATCGCCCCTACCAGGTGCAGTACCAAGTGAGCAACTGTTTAGTGGAGCTAAGTAATCGCTTAGAAGGTGACAAAGGCGCAAAACTGCTGTTTATTTAAATATAATTTGCCTGTTTGTAATTTTGATTTCCAATAAGTAGATCCGTTTTCTCTTTATTTTTCGACCTCCGCTTCCGTTATATGGTCTCCGTTCATTTCAAGTAACGTAATTATACTTACACGTAATAAACAATAAAATTATATTTTAAATTCGTCTTCTTAAGTGAATCTCGTGAAAATTTAATAAATATTTATTTTCAATTGTCACTTTCTATCTAGACTTTGTACTCCAAATTAAATCATAAAATTAAATGTAAATATTAAGTGACGTGTAAAATATTCAAGTTTTTTAAATGTTGCTAGTTGGTAGGTGCCTACAATAGTAATAATATAGAATAGAATAGAATAATCATTTATTTGACACACACAAAATGACACATGAAACAATAATAAGGAACAGTTGAACCATTAAGACAGTTCGACTCATGTGTCTGCGTACCAAAATGGCGTTCAGCTCAGCATAATGTTGGATGTTGTGCATCCAACGCTGATTTTCAGCTGAAACCGGGAGCAAAAGGTAGTGCAGCAGCGACGAAGTAAAATAAAAATAAATATTATAGTTAAATTTACGATATCTAGACATCTATTACAAGCTGACGTTGCCCAAAGCGTCTACTTGTTTACCCACAAGAAGACTTCAAAATTATACTTATGATTGCAATAAAATAATTGTTATACTTTGCCGTACTGAAATGCGATGAAGATGTGACGATGACAACCGAGTGACGTCGGCACGGTAATACTACTAGCCGTACTTACTGCATTGTGAGGGGCAATGAATCGCTGATAAGGGGCGGGGGGATCGCTTCTATACGTAGTAATAGTTATTATTCTTTGGTAATAGGTTAATGCTGTATCTAGGTCAAACGCATAGTGTTGCGACTCGAGTAGAGTATCGATAATAATTCAAGAGCACTATTAGCATAGGTACATACTTGATTTAGAAAAGTAAGAAGCGATCAATAACAAGTTCAGTTTATCCAGATAAAAATTAAAACTTAAAATTAGTTTTAAAAAATCTCGCGTCATCCGGATAAACTTACAAAGATGGTAAATATCCCGTTTTGAGTCAACTTTTAGTGGACGTGGCGGAGGGGAGCGCGATTTTAAAATAGAATAATATTTTAAAACTTACGTCGTGTACTGAAAAGCTAAAAGATGTCATCTTGTATCGATATTGTACCCCCACCACACATGTCAAATAGTAATCGCGTCGTCAAACCAGTCGGCACGCGACGCAATTTCTGTAATTGACATGAAATGGATCGCAGGCGAATACCTGTTCCGCTCGATGTCTGCAGATTTCAAGTGTTTACAGCTTGTTCACAGCTAAATTTTTACCGCTAACCAAGATAAAATAATACCACTATTAGGATTCGATCATATTTTACACGTAGACAATAAAATGCAAATAACGCTACCTAGAGTAACCACTATAAAAACCAAACAGAATGAACAGTATTGGTAGAATAAGTACAATTATCACTTAGACTGATTACTGTTGGGAAAACGTTGCCTTCAGGGTTTTCACGGAAATTCGATTAGTGAATTGTTCTTGTTTGACAATTATCGCTACTAGTAGATACGCGTACATATTAGGAACAATTTGTAGAACACTATCTTTTTTAATGATCTTAGTCTCAAATGCTGTGGTAAGTTTAGTAATTTAGTGTACCTATTACTACGCATCTCCTTAAATAGTCTAATATTATGACGACCTCCGTGGCGCAGTGGGCGTATAGCCGGCTGTGACGCAAAAGGTAGCGGGTTCAATTCCCGCCGCGGGACAAATGTTTGCATGATTTACAAATATTTGTTCCGTGTCAGGATGTTTTTCTATATATTATAAGTATGTATTTACAAAAAAAAAGTATATAAGTATTCTATCAGTTCTCTGGTTCCCATAGTACAAGCTCTGCTTAGTTTGGGGCTAGATAGCGCTGTGTGATATGTCCACCAATATTTATTTATTTATTATTCGGGTAATTTGTAGAACACAGTCATCATCATCATCGGATTTATCATCTTTACAATAAAGTTCAAAGTCGATTTCTTTAGAAACGTTCGGTAGCGATTCACCAGATATCTGAACAGCAGAAATGTCTAAACATATGCGTATCGAATTACCTACGTCTTATTATTGTCGGGAAATCAATAAAATTCCGGTAACTCTCAGATCGGAACTCAGTTTTTGTCGAATTCTATTTTGAGTCCAAAACGCTATTTTAAAACTATTTCGAATTAACCGGACCGGGCAGGACGGAGCTCGGATACCTTTCCGACACGGATTCAAAGGTTGATAGTTTACAAAATAGCGTTCTCGGATTTGAAATCGAATCTGATTAAAACTGGGGATTTGGATCGGACAGCTTGCCGACGTTTTAAAATAGCAGGTCCGAGGGAAAGCTTCATTATTTCTAAATGTCAGTCAGCCCATAAACAATTAACCGGTAATATAACTACCCCACTCGTAAAACGGTTTATAATTCAAAGGCATTAAAGCTAGCTTTCGCATAGGATAGAATTCTGAATAATGCGATATTCGACAATAAGAGCGCGTGATATTTACCTATTTGTTTGTTTGTTTTAATTGATTTAATTCTTTATTGCACAAAAAGAAAAAGAGGATTGTGTGGTTTTATGAAACCACGGTAAAAGTGAAACTTCGTTTCACATTATAGACATTTAACTAAAAATTTTCGTTGGCATAAATGAGTAATAGTCTATACAATACACGGTCAACTGATGCGAACTATAGGCGCCGCCATATTGGCCTCGGCTGCTCTGACGAGCGCCTTTCACTTTATCCCTACTCCGCGGCCGACCGTCACGCGACATGCAACACATAGACGAAAAAGTTTGAGACGATGTAATAAAAGTTTCACTTTAAAACAAATAGAATTATAAAAAACTACTAACTACCATCGTAACATCTATACCTATCCATCGTAATTGTTAAGTCAAGGCTGATAAATGTTATTTTAGATTGGAAGGTTAAAAAGGCTTGATTTCTAGAGTAGGCCTAGAAATGATGAATTCGTTCGAAGTTAAGTTTTCATTCTTATGCGTGCGTTATGTTATGACGCATTAGACGCTATATGACGTCCACAAGCATCACTTGAGTTTAACATTTAGGCGGAACTTTTTATATCAAAGAATAATATTACTTACAGCAACTTGCGATCGATTGTCCACATCAAGTCATTTTGTAATAGAAAATAAGCTCTTTATCCGTTGACTTTAAATTCAATTTGGCGATTGCAACTATCCCATGTCTTCAACTATTGCGTCTCGGTTGGAATAGTGCCTTATTCACTTTATAGGTATGCGATTTTCTGCGGCAAATCTGACGGTTAAATGTACCTTAATAAATTAAGATGAAAGAAGCAAAAATATGCTAAGTTAATAAAAACATTTCAGCTGGTCAAAATCCAACATTTTGTTGATCTGAACGCCGTTTTAGTACGCCATAACACACTAGTCGAACTATCTAAATAAATTCAATTATACTGTAATTCATAATTGTTTCATGTGTTATTTTGTGTGTACCAAATACTTAATGATTCTATTCAAAATGTATTGCTAACAACTATTTGCCATCGATACTTCGAGTAAGGGTTGAATGAAAATATCCGTCACAAGTCTAGTACTGAGCGTAGTTTTACTGATGGGTACTTAAATCCTCTTTGGTCATTCGTTGTCCTTTCAGCTTTGTTTTAAGGGTTACGTACCTCAAAAGGAAAATAAGAACCCTTATAGAATCACTTCGTTGACCGTCTGTCTGTATGTTGGTCTACCAAGACTATTTTTCTCAAATCACTAAAGTTTTCGAAGTAAAATCAAATACGTAAGTCTACGGTCCCTTAAGAGCTGTTAAAAAAAGCTTCTTAGTCAAAGCAATAAAAAATACAGCCATTTTAGCCGCATATAAATAAATATGGCTGGACATTTCACACAGCGCTATCTAGCCCTAAACTAAGCAGAGCTTGTACTATGGCAACCAGATAACTGATAGAATACTTATATACTTTTTTTTGTCAATACATACTCATATTTTATAGAAAAACATCCAGACCCGGAACAAATATCTGTAGAGCATACAAACATTGGTTATATTTGCTCGCAAATAAATTAAAACCTATAGGAAACTTCCCGTTGATCTAGAATCATGAAATTTGGCAAGAAGCAACGTCTTATGGCACAAGTAAAGCAAACAATCCGAAAATCGTTAATCATTAAGGTCACATAAATAAAATATTTTTACGAAACTCTCGATTCGCGAGCTAGACTTGCACTTGTCCCCTTTTTTTGTTTTGATTGTTTATTTTGTGGAATAAATTAAAACTGTGTTTGAAAATGTAGAGGGATATCCCGCGGCTCAGTATAGTGAGACAAGCTTAGAGGATAGGGTCTGGTGATCAGGGCTATGTGGAGACCACGCACTGGAAAGCGCAGCGTAGGACGGCAGCCACTAGATGGAATTACGACCTGTTAAAGCTTGCTGGGAGCCGCTGGGTGCAGGCCGAACAAGATCGATTGCTCTGGAAATCTATGGGGGAGGCCTATGTTTAGCAGTAGACGTCCCACGGCTGATATGATGATGATGATCACAGCAGCGGTTGCGTCCGTTACTGTAACCCGCCCTCAGAAGCTGTATCACAGTAAAAAAAATGTAAAGATCACAGTATTTTTATACATTCAAGTGTATCATAAATTTAACCACCCTTGGTTCATTCGAGTCGAGTGCCTGGTAGCCTAATAGTTTAGTTACCATAACTCTGAGTGGCACAACTATAAACGGTTAAATATTAACGACACTGTAAAAAGCCATACCAACAGTACACTCAACGTGATTAGCATATAATCAACTGTAGCCTGTGGTTATAAAACTAACATTATTAATAGTCGATTGGCAGACATATTTGATTACCTATTTTAAATCAATTAGTAGAGCTTTAAATTGATCGCTTTGTTGTGGTTGATTGATATTGATTTAATTATTATTAGTCAGAGTAATTTTTTCGGGTTCTTCCTCAAAAGGAAAAAAGGAACCCTTATAGGATCACTTCGTTGTCTGTCTGTCTGTCAAGCGTCCTTTTTTAAGAACGTGGGGAGGTATCAAATTGAAATTAATATAAAATACTTAAGTCTACAGTCCCTTGAACCTGGAAAAAACCAAGCCTCTAAGTCAACGTAAACAAAAATACGTCCATTTATACGGTATATTTTGACACTGCCAAATAAATCAATACCTATAGATTTCTTCCCACTGACCTAGAATCATGAAATTTGGTAAGAAGCAAGGCCTAACAGCACAAGTAAACGCAAATATCCATAAATGGTTAATTTGTTATATAAAAAAAATATATATGAGGTATCTCTGAAAAATTGCTACCTATATAAATGATCTGAAGTGGACATAGATTTAATAGGCCCCAATTCCTGTCAAATATTCTGTGCTCTTATACTAACTGCAAAGTTTATGTAATCTGTCTGTTTATTGTTATAAAATATCATCAGCCCATCCTATCCGCTTTCTAAACTAGACTTTATCCAACATATTCAAATCAGAATTTAAATACAAGTTCATTCAAACAAAATATTTCCGAATTTGTTTGGTCCGTTCTGTGGGTTTCAGACGAATTCAGAGTGTGTAGGGAAACTCATACGCAATGCATATACAATGTGAGCCGACTTCATAAGCAGTTGATTTAAAATTATAATTCGCGGCCCACGGAGTATCGGCACAGAACACATGATAGTACTGATGTATAACCTCACTCTGTACCCCAATTCACGTTCCTAATTTAACTTTTAATCAAGTTTCGGTCACTTTCATCGTCATCATATCAGCCACAGAACTTCCTCTGCTGAACATAGGCCTCCCTCATAGATTTCCAGAGCGACCGAGCTTGTGCACCAAACGGTACCCACCAATCAGGTCGTCTTAGTGGAGGGCCGTCCTACGCTCACGGGGTGGGCATTTGAATTACTTGTAATCAAAATACGTAATTGAAATACAAATTTTGTATTTGTAATTCAATTACTTCGTCAAAATTTAATTTGTAATTGGTATTTCAAATACCTGATGCTGATGTATGTTGTAGTTAGTATTTCAAATACTTATGGCTTCAAAATACATCTGAACATGAATTCATTTAGCAATCTTATTAATGGTGCGTTCTACAGAAAACAGCCCTCGATAGTTTCCGTAACTATTCGTAAGCAAAATGGCGAATCTTGGTAAATCTTTAAAGTTGGCAACACTGCACCTGTACTGTACGTCAAATTTTCAAGTACTTACAGCTGACTGTATTTTTTTTTAATTTGTATTTTGTATTTTAAATAAAAATAGTTCATATTTTATACTTCAAATACACGACTTAAAAATATTTTGTATTTCGTATTTTAAATACGTGCGAGATAGTATTTTGTAATTTGTATTTTAATTAACGCAAAGCATGTATTTTGCCTACGCTGCGCTTTCAAGTGCGTGTTCTCCACTCGAAAACCTTTTTGTCCCAAAGGCCGTCAGTTCTACGATCACATTACTGTGGACAAAGTCTGAAATATATTAGTTTCGATCTATAAAGGCAGTGTTAATTAACAGATATCGAGATTAGATCGAAATTCGGCTTTGGGTAGATCGAATTCGACGTTATTAACACTATCTACTATCCACTTTATTCTTCTAGTTTTAAGCGATTTCAAAAAAGGAGATTCGCAGTACCTAGTTTTTTTGTGGTTGCTTTACCACGTCTGATTTGAAAGATTTTTTTGTTAGAAAGAGGGTACTTCGGAGATGGTCCCATATAAATTTGATCAAGATCTGGGAGCCATGAGAAAATCATCAAACTATGCAAAGGCATCTGCACATTTTTCCGATTTTCTGTTTTATGAAGTAGCTTATACCGCGTGTCACCGCATTTGCGATATTAATTTAAATCACGGGTAAGGCTTATGGCTAGTATTATTTAAAATAGTTTTTTTTAATTCATTGCAATGATTTTTTTAAATATTCAAGCTACCTTAATTTCAAGTCCTAAAATATCAATGAAACAGCCTGTATAAAATAGGTAAACAAATCATATTCATTCATCATGACTGTAAGTACCTAGGTAGGTACACACGGCTACACCTCAAGCTATACATTTCCAGTATAAGCTGACCTCGCATTGTAGGTTTTCCGTACAATAAGAGGTCAGCATAGACTGAGAATGTATAGCTTGATGTGTAGCCGTGTGTACCTACCTAGGTACTTACAGTCCTGATGAATGAATATGATTTGTTTACCTATTTTATACCTTAGCCGTGTGTACCTGTTAAACTGACTAATGCCGGGTTCCTATATCCGTCGGTAACCAGCTACGCCTCGTTTCTCCTTGAAAACGTGTCAAAAGTTTGACTTTTTTTCAAGGGCGGCATCGGCGCAAAGGCGCCGACGATTGACGTTAAAAATTGTTTATTGAAAATGTATCGATTACTGGATAAATATTCAAGCTGCATATATGTTTTAAATTAATGTCGTGAATGCGGTGACAGACTGTTTGTTTTAAGAAAAGATAATTGTTAATGCATTTCCTCGTAAGTTCATGTCTTGCAATGGCTATTCTAGCGACAGCTACGACCGCACTTTCTGCAGATAAATGCTCCTGTAGTTCCCTGTAACAGCACTTTGGTAGTTAAAGTGTCTTCTCTACTGCTAACGAAATCATTATCTAGGGTGGTAATGCTAAACTGGGAGCAGAAAGGAGCCAAGCGATATTGAATCTTAAGTTATTCCTATAAAGTTTAATTTGACACTGCAGGCAGACTCGTAGTGACACGCGTCTGGTATCGAAACGTGCGGCTGTTATTTCAGAAGCGGGATTAATATCGAAATATTTAATCATAGTCAAGTTTCTTGGCGACGGAATTCGGTCGTCAATGTTTATTTTCCTTTGCTAGGATCCAAGTTAATCTTATACAATGTAGAAAATTGGAGTAAATACATACATACCTTTCCACTTGTTTTTATTTAGACAAAGATTGCTTGACTTCAATTTGCTATAATAATCTTAATACATGCTGGTTGGCTTAGGAGTATATCTACTTAACTCTTCTCAGGAGATATCATTTATGTTATAAGAGTAATATCATTCCTGTATTTAATTACTGATTTAAACGGGTATTTTATTTTTATTTTTGTTGAGCCATGCGCAAGACCGCTTACCTGATGGTAAGTGATGGTCTGATCGAAGATTATTATTAGATTATTTATCGCGTATCTACCTTTTTTATTTGTTATCGCGACGTTTCGGCTGTGTTGCAACAACCGTGGCCGCGGGCAGACTCAGAGTAATTATGTACAGTGACCACGAAAGTTTGAAAAATACTATTTCTGTATTGCCTCAAAGCCAGAGATTTTGGGTACAAAGGAAACTTACATGATTACTGAATTTACTTAAAAGTACTGCTAGAATTTCTACAAAACCACTTTATTAAAAGCATAAATAAGCAATAATGTCCATCAAAGATCAAGTAACAGATGAAGTTGACGGCCCCCGAAGGATGTCTTCAATTTATCTCAAACTAAATTTAATGTCATCAATTATTGCGCCATTGGAAATCTGTGACATGATTGCGGTAGCACAATCGCCATACCCGATCAATGGCGATCAGTTTAACAGAATTTAATCATCTAGAATTTATAAGACTAAGGGCGACTTGCACAACGATGCCTAAACGTAGGTATTTAGTGGCAAAATATGATTCAATAAGTTGTGAAATCATACAAATACGTCAAATTTAAACATGTTTAGTCGCTAAATACGTTTAGGGTTCGCTGTGCAACCCGAGCTTAGATTAGAGTTGGCTTAACATGACTGCACAAATTTCCATCAAACTTGCTAAGAATTTCCAAACAGCTTTCAATCAATAAATCAATAACGTCAAATTATTTCGTGTCTCATATTTTGTGTACCTACCAAATAATGAAAGTTGTGTTGTTTTGTTATTGTCAATATGTTCTACAACGACTCAGATAAACAAACAAATAAATGATTTGAAATAATACCTCTCCTTTTGCATCAGGGCTTAAAAAGAGAAACTTCCCGACTAACAGTCCCCTTTCCAAGTTGTACAAGTTTGCATTGGTAAGTCAAAATTATCGCCATCGATGGTAATTTTACTAGCGCAATTGGAGACCTGATAGCCGTCGTTAAAACGATATTGCGTTTAGTTCATAACGGTAATCGGGTTTAGTTTATTAATGTAGTCAACTATTCGGCGATTAATCGATATTTTAATCTGTTATGAAACATTTATAACTAGAGCCTACTGCAGAGTTATAGTGATCTATTTTATTTAATAAAATGTGGACTTTAAAAGGGGACTTAACATTTATATTACTGCCCCCTACAGTACGGGGTTCTTCAAAAAGAGTGTTTTAGAATTGTTACTCGTGCGTTGTCGCGCGCGAATACCTTTGGTAATAAAAACGTCCATAGGCTTACATCATGTGGGCCATATGCTTGTTTGTCTTTCTTAGAAAGCTGATTTTTACCAAGTATTTCTTTAACGGCGACGATGGTTATTGAAACGGCGACGTAGAATAAGTTCTTGAGCTCCATACGGTCCGACGAGCGCATACAGCTTTTTTTTCTGACTGACTAACTCTCTATTGACCTCTAGGGCTGATGCAGCTTAACCGAACTTTTTGCGAGCGCAAAAAATGCTCAGCCCATCTGGTAACTAGCGCAAGGGCACCACTTAGGTTCCAGCCTCGGCTTGGGCCGTTGCCGAGAAGGGGATAGGAGAGAAACAACCAGGTACATGTCTGTACCTTGTGCAGGCGGCAACTAAAAGGACTCGTCGACCTCACCGGCGGGGTCGACGTGTCTGTGTAGTGTTTGCTCTGTCGAATGTATCACTGAAAACGTGTCTCGGTCTAAGTAGGGAGTATAGATCCACTTCGGGGCTGGTGGGCGTATTTATAGTAAATCGCGAAAAGTGACGAACATTATTGCAACAAGCGCCGACCGATCAAGTTGGTTATTAAACAGCACGTGATTTCCGACCGCCGATGCATATTTGCAGCTCAACAGCGCCTCTGCTCCGATATACCAACATACTTTTCAATTAAATTTGGAATAGAAAAAGTTCTGGGTACAAATAAGCTACTTTTTATCTAGCTTAAGATGAAATAACATTATACAATTTTGTTTGTCGTCATAAAAGCGAAAGTTCACACATACGATTTAGTACAGCCTTTTATCCCTAACCCTGGGGCTATTTGTCCCAGGTCGGAGATAAGCTTTGGTATCCATTGTCAACTTCATGAAAGAAAATATGTATATTTCGCAAACTTGCAAATGAAAATAGTGTATAGTAGTGTGGATGAGAGATATACAGTCTAAACCTAAGCTATTTACCACAGTCTATAAATTGATACAATACTGTGCTGTTAACAAACATAAAAATTATCGCACTGAATTATAAGTAACATTAACACGCATTTGTTAATGTTTGTAGCAAATGTAAATAATTTGATGGAAAAACCGCCCAAATTATGAATTCATCATTACACTAAGCAATATTTTTCTAAAAACAACACAATTTTAAAATTACGGGCCCATTATTACTGTCACTGTTAATGTAACGACCTAAAAAGTAATTGTTTTGTGTACAGTCGACAAATGATTTATCTGATTTATTACATCGAAACGTTTTTGCGCTGCGTACTCCAGTGATAACGCACGGATGGACGTGGCACAAGGAAAACGTGGAGGAGGCATTTTATCACGCTCTCTAATTTGTTTAATGGTTCATGGAAAAGTATAGCTTGTCGAAAAGGTAAGTATATTTTGCGCCAATAGTAATATTCTCTTAATGCTGATGCAGTCGTTTTTTGGGGCAGTTTGACAATACTGTTTTGTTTAGGCAAACTAAAGCGCTGAACACTTCCTGCAGCTTCTTTTGAAAGACAAATAATAATAAATTTATCCACATTAATTATGAGTTTTAGAAGATTCTAGGCAATTACAAAAGCTTTATGAATTCAATTATTTAAAAAATAATTTAATACGCCTTAAGAAGCTGAAATTGCTGTAACGGGGTAGGTCAGACCACATGGCGATACGTGGTAACGATAGGTGGTGAATGACAGAATAGTCGTCCTGCAGCGAGATGGGTGGACGCTAAATTAGTCGCGGGAGATCGATGGTTAAGATTAGCAATGGATGAAGTCGGGATGTGGATGATGTTAATGATGATGATCTTAGACATTAGCAAAAAAGTAAAGAAGACAATGAAGGACCGTTTATAAAACCGTTATCCGCAATCAAAACTTTGCTGGAATTTCACCGTAAAAACGGTTAACTGAATCAAGTTGTCAAAACTCAGTGACAGTGTTCTGCAAAGCCCGCTAAGTCGATTTCCAAATTTATCGCTCTCGGCTAAGTACTGTTTCATTTAGTTACGAACTTAATACTTTACTTAAGTTTACTTGGCGCTATGTAAAACGAAAGGTTCTACATAGATATAGACTACCAAAATACCTGTAGTTTTAAAAATTGTTTCGTCTTGGGCAATTTATTAAAGCAATATTTGTTATTCTTATAAGTACTATAGATACGAGGCATGCCTTTTAAGTTTTGTCGTTTGAAGAAAAAAACACAACTAGAACCTTATAGTACTTTTTATTGTTTTTCAAAGTATTCACAACGTAGCTTAAAACACTTTTCCATTCGCTCAAACCAGTTATTATAACATTTATTCCACTCAAGTGGGGTGTTCAAAATGGCTGTCTTGAAAGCGTCGACTGCTTCTTCACCGGACTGGAACCTTTGACCACGAAGACTTTTCTTAATTTTAGGAAATGTAAAGAAATCGTTAGGGCTTAGGTCAGGACTGTATGGAGGATGGTCAAGAATTTCTACTTTTTCCTGCTTCAAATACTCAATCGTTTGACGAGCGCTGTGTGAGCTTGCGTTGTCGTGGTGCAGGATGATGCATCGCTTTGAGTTAGATTTTCGAAGTTCGGCGATGACTTGTGGTAAACAAACTGCGGTATACCACTCTGCGTTAACCGTTCTACGATCTTCAAGTGCAATAGCCGCAACATGGCCGGCTTTTTCAACGAACGTGGCCACCATCTTCTTTGAAGTGCTTCAAGAACGAACAACTTTAGTCGGCTTTGGCTCGTCTTGAAAGACCCAGATTGTAGATTGTTGTTTGGAATCAGAATGGTAGGCATAGATCCAAGATTCGTCACCACTGATGATGCCGTAGACGTGATTTGACTTTCCTCGGTTGAACCTTTGCAGAGTTTTCTTACACCATCTGACGCGGGTCGCCTTGTGATCGTCGGAAAGCAGATGCGGTATCAAACGGCAAACTAGCTTTCTCACACCAAGCGCTTCATGCAAGATCTTCTGAATGGTTGTCCCTGAGATGCCTAATAGAGCCTCTATCTCTCGATACGTCACATGACGATCTTCGAGAATTAGTTGTCTCACAGCAATGATGTTATCTTCAGTGAAGGCGGATTTTGGGCGTCCTTCGCGAAATCTGTCACTAACACTAGTATGTCCACGCTGGAATTCTAAATACCAGCGTTCGACAGTCCGCAGACATGGGGCTACATCACTGAACACAGATGTTAGCTCTTCTAAACACTGAAGCCGTGTCAGGCCTCTTCTAAAGTTGTAGAAAATTATTGCACGAACATTTTCCTTAGAAAGATTCATTTTCGTACGTGACCTGACAGATTCAAATCGAAACTGTGACTAAACAATAGCATTAATCCTAATACTTTCAACTGTTTTGAGATTCAAAATGTAAACACATTCGAATATAGAACAGTTCCAAATTCAAAATTGCCGGAAAATATGGAAACGACAGAACTTAAAAGGCATGCCTCGTATTCGAATCGGAAATTTGTAGTCAAATCAAAGTTACTGGTATAACTTAAGGGATTAGCAATCTAAAGTGGCTTAAGCAGGGCACATAGCTATAAGAACTGACGGCCGTTGGGGCAGAAAAGAAAAGTTCTCGAGTGGAGACCACGCACTGGAAAGCTTAGCTTAGGACTGCCCCCTACTAGATGGAAAGACGACCTGATAAAGGTTGATTGGGGCGCACAAGATCAATCGCTCTGCGAATCGACTGGGGATGCCTATATTTCGCAGTGGCATATTTAGTATTGGTAAGTATTTAAACCAATTCCTTTTAAAAGTTATGAATTTATGATAGATGAAATTTGGAAGTTTTTGCGATTTTTGCTCTACTCACCAATTCTCTATGCTTACTTTTCATTTACGTAATGTGTTTTCCTGTTTGCTTCGGGACAAAAATCTGTGGATTTTTCTTGCAAAAATTGCCTTATTTCATAACTAGCTTACGCCAGGGGCTTGGCACGCGTTGTTCATCAGTATAAAGTAAAGTCTGTGTTTGAATCCAGGTCGTAATCTATCAACACACCAAATTTAATCGAAATCGGTTCAGCCGTTACGACGTGATTAAGTAACAGACAAACAAATAAACAAACAAACATCCAAACTTTCACATTATTAGTGCGATCTATAGTACCTTTTCACTTAGGCTAAGCTTGATGTTTTTCTGTATTCAAATACCCTGAGGCTTGTAATAAAAAGGATATTGGGAGTTTATGATTAGAACCATATTGATAGAACCATACAGTACACATACAGCGAAATTCAATTATATATAATTTTAGACAAATCGCATCCAATAATAGGTACGTCTTATTCAATCTTGTGCACCTTGGGTGATAAAGGTATTATTTATAGCGTCCCGCTGCACTTAGCCGCTCATAATAAATGCACCACCCTGAGTTGCATAACTACTGACGAACTACTACTGGAGAATTGACGGTCTTTGGGGGAAAAAAGGATCTCGGAAAAGTTTGCATTCCACTAGTTATAAAAAGTTACTGGGAGCCGTTGGGTGCAGGCCGCACAAGATTGACTGCTCTGGAAATCTAAGGGGAGGTCAGCTTAGCAGTGGACGTTTTTTAGCTGGTATGATGATGATGGTGCTACAAATCAAGTTGATACTAAACTCCGATAATAGATAACATTCATAATTTAAACGCAAACTCAACAGAGCTTCTCTACGAGCGTAAACTATAAGTTAACATCCATCGCTGACTCGTCGAACAAAGCCGTACAATGCGAAGTAAGCGAGTAAGTTACTCGTACCAAAATCACTTAGTATTTGCACAGCCTCATCAAGCCTCATATGACTGTACCGGGACCGTACAAATGTTATGAATTAATGGAATACTGTAGTTAGTTTGAACAAACTTTATGATGGAAACTTTAAGAACGTTAACGCGCTTTATTTAATTAGAAAGCCCGTAAAAGATTGAACAAGATTAAAAAAAAATAACGAAGTTGTGAAATGAACGAATTTAATTTTCGAACGCAGCGTCCGTCGGTCATTCAGATTTGAGTTATAATGAGTCTTATATCAACGTTAAAAGCTCATTTTTCACTAACAGCTGATTCACACCACACGCACACTTTTAAACTGACACAGGCCCGCTTGTACTTCGGATTAGGGCTGCCGTGCTGAGGATTATCCGTAATTGAAATTTTCGGATACGTTTTGACGGCGTTTGATTTATATTTGTTTTGTTTTAAAATTAGTTTGTTTCGGGTTGGGTAAGCAGACGCTTAAGTCAAGGGTTTGATGCTTGGGAAATTTGAAGTTTTGAATAAATTTAATATGGAATTTAACGTAATAAAACTAAGATGACATAGATAAGATGAAATTATAGATCATAAAAGATATATGCCAAAACATATGTGACAGTAAGGTAACAGGACCACTATTGTCACGCATTAAATTTATTTTACATTAATAAAACCCAAATGTGAAGCCACATAATTAGAAGAAAATAAAATAAAAATAAATTGCATTGCCATTTTAAAATAAAAAAACTCGGACCGCCATTTTTCAAATCGTTTTAAACGAAGGGACAACCTCCGTATTCCGTTTGCGAAACCTGCCTTTGAGTACATTTGCGCCCCATTCGACAATATCGGTGAGCAGCGAACCGTATCCGTAATCAGATGCCTAACCGTGGCCCGAATGCCGTAATCAGAATAGAAAATCATAATCCGCAACCGATAATAGCGCGGTAACAGCCCTATTTGGCCGAACAAATGGCACATTTGCTAGACCCCGGCCATAGGCTGAAGTAATAGCTAGGTTACTTCACTCAAAGAGTCTGGTAACCAATTCTAGTCATGAAATATATTTATACTTTCAAAACTGTCGTTTGGTCGCCACTGTTTAAGCGTAAAACGTAAAATACACGGGGACGCGACTCCACAAGATTCCACGCCAAAACTCCAAAGTCCAAGTCCCAGTCCAAGTCAAACTCCAAGTCTACAAAAATCGTCCGTGGGTACGAAATCTCAAATTGCGTGGAGTCCTTAAGGATCACTTAAACAGTGGCATCCAGTCTTCGTTCAGCGTCCTGCGATCGATAGTCTGGTCGATGTCTAGAATACATTTATGGGGCGCGCTGTCTTTGATCATCAAATAAACATTATATGACAGCTTGTCTCACACTTTGCACTGGCATAACTCGGCACAAGCTATAAGAGATGATAATTGGCTAGCAAAAAAATCAATTTGCAGACCGGAGAACTCCAAATTTTCAGGCAGTGAAATACTTGAATCGATTAAAGTTGCTAAGTTCAACAGTTTGACTCGTACATTTTTTCCACGCTCTGTAAAGTGGGGGCGTGACTCGTCGAAACCCCTCGTCGGAAAAAAAGTTGCAACGCTTAATTGTGTGACTCGATGATGATCACACCACTAGTTTGAAACTCACTCATTATTTCAGGTCGTTTATGTAACCGTTTGTATGTACCTACCTACTTAAGCAGCTGTTCTCTATGCGCTACTATAGAGTACCTTCAAACACCAAATGAATTTAGCGTAACGTCGCCTTTACGAACAGTTGGTACTCGAGTTAGCGTCCAATTGCCCCATATCTCGAGCTAGTGCAGGGAATTGGCTGTGCAATAGCTGATTTATAATCTTGAAACTTGAACGAACGAGATAACCTGCTCTGTGGTAATGAACGAATGAGTTTTATGGTATCGTTCACATAAAATGAGTTAAGTCGTCGTCTTTACGAACAGGTACTTGAAGTGCAATTTGCCCAAATGCTTTCGTCATATTTGTAATGAAAAGACCACAGTCATATATTTTCATTCTTACATTTGCTGTTAAACAGACAAAACATTATTCATTCCCATATTAGCTTGAGTTTGTTTATTTTACGTACTTAGTAGTGAACTCTTTCTACCAACACGATTTATAATTTGAACTTGAATAACCCATGTCTTTGATTTTACCCTGAAAGCTAAATCTAGTTTAGATATCAAGTTTTGATCTAGTTCATATTGCCTGTTAATGCCATGCTTGCCGTAACTAAGTTAATCTTTACTTAGTTACGGTTAACTAACCTAACGCGACGAAAAGTTGAATGATCTTAAAGTTAAGTACGGGAATTGGGGTTGATTGTAATTGGAATTATATGTAACCTAAGATTTTATAAAAATGCAAAAAACACATGTTGGTGGTCTCAATAATAAATAAATATAAAAAGAGAAAGCACTTAACAATAACCAGATAGGATTTCAGTTAGTTTAAAAATAGACTGGTTCGTTGTTCGATTCGTTTGTACTTTTTTAACAATTTGTCACATTGACAATTATCTGACACAAGCCCCAGTACGTGCTTTCAAGCTTTAAGTCCGCGCGAGGCAATGAAATTCTTCAGAGCTCCACTGATCCAGAGTCCACTTCTCAATCCAATAACACTGTCCTCACGAGCTAGAGGACGAGCGAACGAGTCGTATATACGTTCCTGCACAGCGTAAATCGGGATAACTAGGTCACTGCTTACACCGCCTGGTTGTCTATCAGTTTTCTACATACTCCACTGTGGCGAATGAATCACCTAACTTACCTGGGACTTAAGGGCAGGAAGATGAAGATGATGATGAGATCTTGAAACCCCCAAATAAGGCTTTAACTAGCAGTAGGCATTATAGACAAAAATGTTCAATTTAAAGGCGCATACTGGTTATTTACCAATTATATGTCAAAAACAGAATTTTCCTGATTATCAACTTATTACGGCTTGTTATTATGACTCGCACAGTACCAACGATCACAAGTTTGTTTAAACATTTGGCATCAGAGAGAGGACTCTTTTCACAACACCAACCAAAAACTGGCAGAGACAGCGCTGCTAAATATTGACTTGGCTGTATTTTCGATAAGCTGTAGCTTTAATTCACTCACAATACTAAACCCTCTCAAATATTAGCCTTTTTTCTTGTGTGCTTTATTAATGGATCGCGAGTACTTGAGCGTAAGTGCTAAATCATTCGATTCGCTTTGTTTTCGCGGGCTTGCCGTTTTTTTCAGGGGTGTCGAAATGTAAGCTGGTAGGACGATTGCTCACAGTTTTTCGAATAATAAATAGAACGTCGGTACTCTTCCTGCCTTTATCCCACACTCAATGGGGTCAGCACAACATATTATATTTCTTTCCATATCAGCTGTCATATCAGTCAATCACTCAATCTTTCTTATCCATAACATCTTTCACAAAATCCAACCCTTTTTTCCTGCGCATGACATGTCTATACTATACTAGGTATTACTTCAAAAATATGTAAAAAAAAACAGAAATTATGTCTTGAAGGTCAGTAAAACCTTGTTCTACCCTCTACTTCACCTGAATTCACAAACGGCCTAGCATTCAAGCATATAATATCCTCGTAAGTACTGTAATTTACATTCGCATATCAAAGTAAATATTGTATTCTCAAATTGCCTTATAATAATCCACAAACATTTGCGAATCAACTGCCTATTTTCAGTTCTCTGAATTGCCACTAGAAGTCGTTTAAGGACATTTTTATATCGACCTCTTGTTAACTAATAAATGGTAATTACACTTTGTTTATTTAATAGTTTACGAAATGATGCTCCCGCTCAAAATAATTAACCTATAAAGGGTTATTTTATTTATTGTATTTCAGAAAAAAAAACAAGACTGGTTAATTACGAGACCACGTTATAATTTTCCTGTAATCTTTGCATATACCAATTTCAATAATACATGTATTAATTTCAGATTTTTCACTTTGCAAACTTTGGAGATGAGGACGGTATTTTTTAATAAGTTTTCATCATAATTCCAAAACAAAATAAAAAAATGGTTCTGGAATGTGTAAATTAATCTCTTTAATATGATACCCCACTTGACCTAGTAACCGTATTTTAAAATGTTGACCCGTACCTACTACTCTTTACGCCATTAAAATGAATATTTATGCTGCTATTTTTTTTTGATCATGCTTAGCTTGATCAAAAACTATTCAGAGTTGAGATTTCCAGAGTTTAATTACCTTGTCAACATTATAATAGAAAAGTAATATTCCTTTCATATTTTAGCACAGAATAGAAATACTTTTTGTTCTAAAACTCGCAGCGGCCACTTGGACCAAACATTATGACCAACTTCAGTCGTGAGCCGTCTTGATACTTGTTCTCATTTTTCTGGCCCATATTGTATTGCTTACGATACGCGATAGATTATACAGCCTTCGTTATTGTTCAATGGTTTATTGCCTATAAACATTTGTTATGATATTACTGCAAATTGAATAGGTAAGTGAGTCACGTCATAAAATTCGTTTCTATACAATCGAGCTTCAATAAAATTATAGATCTTTAATTTAATGGTTTATAGCTGATTCTTACAACCCGTCTTACATTACATTACATACGTATTACATTTTTAAACGTTACACAAATCGAAGGGAGAACATAAAGCTTTAATAGTAGATTATTAAATGAGGGAATAAAGCAGTGTCTTGCCTCACGGGTGCTATATTGAATCCCGAACGTAACTAAGGATTCTAGTAACTCCCTCGCTCCGCTCGTGAGGAGTTACTAGAATCCTGAGTGCAGAGAGGGATATAAGCACGGCCAAGATTCAGTATCCACGAGGAGAATACTCTACTTTTCATACTTTCTGCGAGACAATAAAAAACCAAATTCTGTGCAGAGGTTAGTTCGATTTACGAATAAGTTCTTATTGTGTAGGTGTCTTTGGTTCTAATTTTAATACAGATGAGGTTCCAAATTCAAATCATAATGAAATTCAGTACAACTTTGCACCCGGCTCAGCCGTAGGAATTTAATCACCTGCTTTCGGTGAGGTTTACATGACATACAGTTTGACATTGTCGAGCAGGTGGTGTCAAAACTCGTTTTTATCTTTGTTTATTTTATCTTAGCTCTTACAATTTTGCTAACAGTTACCTACCACTATGTGGGAGAGATCAAAGCGTAAAGTAGCTTTATTCTACACCTCCCTTTTTATAGGCCACAAGGGTCTATAAAATGGGCGGCAATAAAAACTGCATTCTTGCCCCACTTTCCACCAAAAGAGAAAACAGACACTTTTTGTCTCAGCTAACTTTATGTATTTCTTTAATAACTATAAAATGTTTAGCAATAAAACCCGGTCGTTCAGTAACTTGCAGAATTGGCGCGGGCGACCTTTCGCTAGGAAAATGTCCTTTGAAATATTTTTGCAAAATGCAATAACGGTCGGTTGTCTCAAAAGGGAGTTCAAATAAAATACCTACTTTGTTCTTATTTGCGTTCTGAGCTACTTTTCATTGGTCGACCACTGTACGATTACTCGATTATAGTTCGGTTGAAGTTTTCCCTTTGACATGTTTATAAAGAAACGCTAGTTGTAGAGACGGGATCTCTCAAATGAAGAGAGGGATAGTTTTCATAGTTATTTTACTGAAACAAATTTAAAACTTTTCCTAACCAGCTACTTTAAAACTCGTAAACTTTTTCTCAGTATTTTGCGCAGTCGTTTATAAGTGATGTCTCTAGTATCGCCACAGAAATAACAATAAAAAGCCCTGACAAAAGTATTGCTTGTTTATTTTTGAGTACTATGAATTCTAGTACTCGTGTACTTACGTAGGTATAACGCGTCTCTCTACCATTATCACAGATCATTCTAAAGAGGCGCGCAACCGGAACACACTATTGTGCCTTAATGCTCACCAATATCAATAGCTAGGCTAATTAGTTACGAATGTCGCTTATGATTGGTAGGGCTTTCAGTTTCGCTACTGACTATAACGTATTGATAATAATATTTTGCCCCACGCTGAGCGCCACATGGAAATCACTTACGACTTTGAAAAAAGTTGGTTGATTATCATTGCAACTAAGATTCTTAAACAAATTCAAATTAGAAACAAAAATAAATTCAAAAACGTGTTTATTCATTAAAATCACAAGGATGATTTTGAAACGTCAATTTTACTGCTTGTTCCGTCGCGACCAGGCCAGGAAAGAAAGGCAAGAAGGCTGGTTGTTTTTTTTTATTGATACTTAGAATACATAAGAATAAAGAAAATAAAATAAACTACTTCTAAATTGTAATTTGGATCGAGTTGGAGCAATTTAAATCCCAAGCTTCTCTATCATCTAAATAATCCGATATGTAGGCTTTTTTGTAAAGATTTTGTTTAATTACGTTTTGTTATTAAAACGGATTCCACCAACGATTTCCAAGGCTCCTTACTGTTCTATCAATAATTCAATTCAATATGAAACCCCACGATGGGCGCCAAATAGAATCCGTGCAGAAGCACTCACAGTATCTATAGTAGTAAACTGCTGCTGGCAGCTTATACCGTTAACAGTGAACACTGGCTTATCTTACGTAAAACTTTTTCTTGATATTTGTTTTTCTTATGCTTCAAGGAGCGAACAGGAGTGGAGTATGTGCGGTATTTCAGTGCCTTCTGTTACAGTATTTTGTTCAAGTGTTGTTACTATTCAGGCATAGGTGTATAGCTTCTGACTTTCCGCCACTTTATTCTTCTCGCCTGGCAAAAAAATACAGTTCTGCCAGGTGTGAGATATGCTTAGTTATTTTTTTTATAATTATTCAAATAATATATATAAACACATGTGTACAAAACAAGGTATAAAAACACAAAGTTATTGTGAAATACAAAGTACAATAAAACTTAAAGTAACGTGGTATACACATAGTTGCAAATTTGGTAGTGTCCTAACCTCCACCCTAGGTAAATACCTGTGTTGTGGAGGTAAGTTCTCTTCCGTTCAGCAATGGTACATCTAGATCTGCTTGCGAATGCGTCTTGGACGAATAAGCCTTGATGCTTAGTTATATATAAGTGTTTTCTAGGAGATATTGATTGCGATTCTGTTGTTTAAGCTGACTAACCAAAATTGTGTGAAATACGAACGGTCTTATTTTGATCACACTAAAGATCCAATTAGAATGAAATTTAAAGTGACATTTCTAAAATTAAGTAATTTTTGTTATAATAGCATGTTTGCGGGCTAGTTTTAGTGATCAATCAAATTGGTGTTGACTAAAACTAGCCCACAAACACGCCTTCTCAATTAAAAATACTTAAATTTAGAAATGTCACTTTGACTGTCATTCTAATTTGATCTTTAGTATGGACAAAATAAGGCCGTTCATATTTTACACAATTTTAGTTAGTGTAAACAACAGAATTGCCACTATTGTCTGACTGTAGAGTGTAGATATTCACAAAATAAGCTTTTGGAATATCTCTTTCTACTTAGTTCCATTAAACTTTGCAACTAGTTCAAGTTTGTACCAGCAAATTGTTGTAATAGTTTCACAGCCCTATCCTATAATGGTACAGTCGCATTACCATAATGCACCTCGGTCCATTGCACCGTGTTTATCACGTGATTGGCCGCGTTTCTATGTAAATAGTAAGTCTATGGTCGCCGTAGATCGCGTTGATTGTTCCTGTATGCCCGCTGATAATTGGTGGTTATTATCATGAGATATTTGGTCTTTGTGATGATTTGATTATTATAATAAAGTAAGTTATGAGGCCAATGTTTACTGTCTTGTTTTTTATCTTTTTAGGGTTCCGTACTTAAAAAGGAAAACAGTATATGATTACCTCGTTGTCCGTCTGTCTGCGTATTTGTTAAGACCCTAAGGAACGCGTGGAGGTATCAAGTTGAATTTAATTTCAAATACATGGGACTAAATTACCTTGAAATTGAAGCAATAAAAAAAACAGCCATTTTTGCCACATATTTTGCTCGCAAATAAATCGAAACCTATAGCCGTTGACCTAGAATTTAGCAAGAAGGAAGGTCTCATAGCAGAAGTAAAGGAAAACATCGTTAATTTTTACGGAAACCTCGGTGAGTGAGCCAGACTCGCTCTTGTCCGATTTTTTGTCCAACTTGGGCAAATCGGCGTTGTATGTACCTAGTCAGGTCATAAGTATTGTCACACAGTAAAAACTTTTCTTTTAGAATGCTGGCCACAAAAAAGTTTATAGAATTCGAATTTCGAATTGTTCATGAAAATAAAAATATATACTTTTTAGAATTTTACTCATTTTTAAATATGGAGTGGACGCTTAAAGAAGACCGTGTTGCAGTTATTGCGTTGCATCGTTGCGGTTACGCACCAATTCAAATTTTTGACATACTGAAAAATTTGAATATAACCAAAAGATTCGTTTATCGCACCATCAAACGATACAATGAAGACTCTAGTGTAGATGACAGGTCAAGAAGTGGTCGCCCTTGGTCTGTTAGGACTCCAGCAGTGATAAAAGCTGTGAAGGCGCGAATTCAAAGAAATACCAAACGTAAGCAGAAACTGTTGGCCCTTCAGATGGGGTTAAGCAGAACCACGATGAAAAGGGTGTTAAATGAAGATTTAGGGCTTCGGGCATATCGAAGAAAAACAGGACATCGTTTGAATGCTCGTCTAATGGACCTGAGCCTGAAGAGATGCCGCGCTTTGTTGAAGCGGTACGCGGGAAAAAATATCGGGAAATTCTTTTTTCGGATGAAAAAATTTTTACCGTAGAAGAGAGCTACAACAAACAAAATGATAAGGTGTACGCACACAGTAGTGAAGAAGCGAGCAACCGTATTCCGCGTGTCCAACGAAGTCATTTTCCATCCTCGCTCATGGTATGGTTGGGAGTTTCTTATTGGGGCTTAACAGAGGTACATTTTTGTGAGAAAGGTGTAAAAACGAATGCAGTTGTGTATCAAAATACAGTCCTGACGAACCTTGTGGAACCTGTTTCTCATACCATGTTCAATAACAGGCACTGGGTATTCCAACAAGATTCGGCGCCAGCTCATAGAGCGAAGAGCACACAAGACTGGCTGGCGGCGCGTGAAATCGACTTCATCTGGCACGAAGACTGGCCCTCCTCCAGTCCAGATTTGAATCCGTTAGATTACAAGATATGCCAACACTTGGAGGTAAAGGCGTGCTCAAAGCCTCATCCCAATTTGGAGTCACTCAAGACATCCTTGATTACGGCAGCCGCCGATATTGACATGGACCTCGTTCGTGCTGCGATAGACGACTGGCCGCGCAGATTGAAGGCCTGTATTCAAAATCACGGAGGTCATTTTGAATAAACTTTAGTGTCATAAGAATCTATGTTTTGTTAAGTTTATTTTGGTATATAAATGGTTACATAATGAATAAACTTGTTTCAATTATTTTATATTAAACATGTGACAGAATTTATGACCTGACTAGGTATGTATGTTTGTTTGTCCGAGGATAACTTTCGAAGCATTTATCCGGTCATCGTGAAATTTGGTATATATAGGTAGGTAATTATGGCACAGTTTTGGTGTGACTAGGTATGTATGTTTGTTTGTCCGAGGATAACTTTCGAAGCATTTATCCGGTCATCGTGAAATTTGGTATATATAGGTAGGTAATTATGGCACAGTTTTGGTGTGACTCAATGAGCTAAAAATTTTGGGGGGATTGTTGAGATATTGGGGTTCAAGAGGGATAAAAAAAATTAAAGTGAGAGTATTAGGTCAAGTGAGACGTCAAATTAAAGGTAGTACATTTCGACCCTGTTTTTACTTTTAGTAAAGTTTTTGTAGTTTTTGAGTTGTTAGCCATAATAAAAACGAAACTAACAAAATTCACAGGCTACACCAGTGACCCCACAGTGCTGTAATTTGGTATGCGTGTAACTTATGTATCACAAATATAGGCAAAAAACTGAAATCTAGAATAACTGCAATTTGTACCCCAAAAAAGGGTAATCAATTAACATGAACTTCCGTTAGATGTAATTTGAATGAAACTATAGGTCAAGTTAGTTAGGTTTTTATTTTGTGGCACTATTTTGACAGTCAAAGTTTACGAATAATATTTTTTTTGTTTATATGGTAAACTCGCGAGATCTCCGTTCGGGGCGAACCACTAGTTATATATATACATACATGAAACTTGTAGGCACACACGCTGCCGGGCCTCCTGGTCGCCTGTGAACGCCTATAGCACTTGTGGCACTGCGAACAGTACAGCCAACATAGGCTAAACTAGAAGTGTAACAGTTTTCTTTGCTATAAGCTTCAAGACATCTTGTCTTTTATATTCTATACGGTCTACCTAGTACGCATGTTTGGTGATATTGCTTACTCTGTCATCTAACGCGTACACTTCGCGCCTACTTTTTATCGAATTATTTTTTGCCTGCTAAGCACCCCTCTTAAAAAATCGCGTGTCACACCTCACCATGTATCACTCTGACAGTTAACGGTTTACAGCCCCATCACACACACTCATCTAAATGTGTTTGCAGTGTCCACACTCACCCTTCGGATATTCTCGTGACATGACGTGGCCACTTCTGTGTTTTAACAGGTAATGGCGATCACTGATACGGCATGAAAAAGAAAACAAAACAAATGTGTCTCAAATAAATAAAAGTGTTTTTAAGTTTATTGTGTTATGTATGTTAGTTTTTAAGGTATTTATAGATATGGGCCTTGTCATCATTTTTTGTGTGTTCACATTGTTGCCTGAAATAAACGTTATATGAATTAAAATATTTTAATATAATTAGATGAAAAATTAAATTAAACTGAATACTAACAAAATATGGACATACTTTTCTGAAATAAATATTATTGTATTGTAATATTTCTTTAGTTACTAGATTTGCAGGGTCAAATTCAAATAACATGTTTTTTTATACGACACTGGCTGATCCGCCGAATTTCGTACCGCTTTGACATACATATGACGCGAGCTGCCAAAGAACGTTGCCCCTTTGCTGCATCTATTTATGAGAAAATGAATTTTCTTAATGATTTTTTTTTTTTTTGCGTGATTTATATCTATTTTTAATAGTTATTCTGCTATTCGGGACGGAAACAAATACAACAGATCAAAGATCATCATAATCGGTCTATCGGTTCTTGAGTTATAAATGGTGTAACTAACCCGACTTTGTTATATATATATATATGTATATGTATAGATGGAGGTCGAACAAGTTATGGCCCACCCACCTGATGTTAAGTGGTAACCATGGTCTATAACAAAGCATTGCCTCGTAGGTCACGCACCTTAGATACGTGCCCTACGATCTCTCGTCGTACTGGACTGGATAAAAATTGAATATTCACATGACGGGCCGCAAGTCTGTGACGCATTAGCGGGTCGGGATGATCCGACGCGGGCCGGATTTGAGCGCGCCGGCGTTTTGCAACATGATCGATGGCGCGCCAGATGTCGACGTGATTAGATGTACGGACGGAGCGTTTTAAATGTGGATGGCCTTTTGTTGAATTTTGGGCAGCAGATTCAATTTTCCTGAATCTGGCATGTACATCTTGGCTTTATTTCCGCGTAATATCTATAAACCTATTTAACAAAATAAACTTAGTGCTAACTTCTAACTTCTGCTAACTTGACGACCTCCGTGGCGTAGTGTGCGAATAGCTGGTTCAGACGCAGGAGGGTTCGATTCCCGCCGCGGAACAATGTTTGCATAAATCTACAAATTTGTTCCGGGTTTGGATGTTTTTCTATATATTATAAGTATGTATTTACAAAAAAAGTATTCTATTAGTTATTTGGTTCTCATAATACAAGTTCTGCTTAGTTTGGGGCTAGATAGTGCTGTGTGAAATTACCACCAATATTTATTTATTATTTTATTTATACTTCAAGTGCTATATAGGTAGGTATTGTGATAATTATGTATCTTAAGTGGATAAATTAAACAAATTACCCATTATAATCAAGATACTGTGAATATTTCATATTCACTTTAATATAAACTCTTCCGCTGTTTGGAGATACGAGTCACGCATACGGGTCAAAAATACCGTAATAATTTGTGACGTCTCGCAAGGGTTGACGTTTAAAGTTAGCGGGGCTGTTTACAACCCTCCACCAGAGGCCACTTACCGGGCGACTCATAAACTTGAGTGGTAGAGTTTCTGGATGTGTCTTTGACATTGTTTCCACAAACTTTACGATAATTTTCACTTGTATGTCTCGTCATGTAAGGCCAAGTGTTATTTGGATGGGGGGGACTGTGGGGTAATGAAATGTTGGTTACATTTTATTACCCCACAGTCCCCCCCCTTAACATATCAGGTTGGTCAGGTACTTGGGTCGTCTGCGTAACCTTAACTTATACAAAGCTATATGTCTAAGGTAGCCTATATCACCCGCACCATAATAACGAATCGATAAAATTAATTGACATCTCATTCATCAAAATCTAGGCGAGTAGTCTAGACGCTACTGTGGAACATAGCTAAATACAAACATACATACATGCATGGACTGCTAAAACATAACCCTTCCGTTTAGCTTTGCCGTAGTTGGGTAAAATCAGAAAGCACTTTGGGCTATTTGGCTATATTTTAAACTACATTGTTTTGATAAAATATATTCTAGGCAAGATTTTTAACGATTGACAATATCGTCCGTTAATTCAGCACCTTAATCTAAAGATTAAGGTGCTCCTTAGAGCATCGCACCTCTTCTCGTAAAAGATACGACTTGATTCGACATTCGTGATATGATGTTATTTTGCTCAACGGAATCTTCTTGCAGAAAATTTCGATCAATAACTATCCCTGCCATAAAAAGAAAACTCATGAAAAAAGATTCGATCACACAAAACTCCAAGCTGAAAATCTCTTCCAGTAATCTAACTTCGCAGATAATTCAGCTAGTTGCGAGTCACCCACCTGGGACACGTAATTACTTCAACGCTGAGTCTCCAGCTACACATAAAATTACGGGAATCACGGCCTTCTATGTTCCATCTCATAATATATGTCTCCGAGACGAATGCTGAGTTTTTGGGTCAAGTATCAAATGCAATAAAATAAAATACTGTCATCTTCGATTGACGATACGAGTAATGAGTATTTGGAGTATGATTTATTATTTGAAGTGCTTTCATAATTAAGATTTGTGAATTTGTGGATAAATAAATAGATAATGCTGGACATTTCACACAGCGCTATCTAGCCCCAAACGAAGTAAAGCTTGTGTTATGGGTAACTGATAATGATAACTGAAAGAATACTTATATAATTATTTTGTAATACTAGAAATAAAGATAAACTAAACTGATTAAATAACTTAAACTCGCCGTTGCCACTTGTAGACTCCATAAAGTTGGTAAATCGTTCAAAGGGCAACGTGTACGCTTTTATAACAAACTCCCAAGGGATGTACAAAATTGACAATTACCAAATTTAAAAACGTAATTAAACAAAATCTTTATAAAAAAGCCTACTATAAAATATCGGATTATTGAGATGATAGAGAAGCTTGGGATTGAAATTGCTCCAACTCGTTCAAATTGTTACATTTTGACATAATTTATTTTCTGTATTGTTATTTGTTCTAAAAGGATCATTAAAAAAATCAACCAGCCTTGTTTCTTGCCTTTCTTTCCTGGCTTGGTCGCGAAGGAACAGGCAGTAAAATTGACGTTTCAAAGTGATCCTTGTGATTTTAATGAATAAAAATATTTGACTTTTTTGTAAATATATACAATTACTAGTGGTTCGCCCCGAACTGAGATCTCGCGAGTCTGGCAAAGAACATAAAAAATAGAACTCATATTCTTTGACTAATAAAATAGTGCCACGAAATGCTCAGCCAACTAACTATACCTTCAGTTTCATTCAAATTACAAGTAACGGGGGTTCATAATATTATATTTGGGTCACTAAAGCTACACGCATACCAAATTTTAATACTGTGGGGTCACTGGTGTACCCTGTGAATTTCGTCAAAGATCAGTTTTCAAAAACTACAAGGATTAAACTAAAAATAAAAACGTGGTTGAAATGTACTAATGAAGAACTTTCATTAGACGTTCCACTTGACCTAATAGTCTCATTTTTATTTGTTTTGTACCCCTTTTAAACTCCAATATCCCAACAACGCCCAACATTTTTGGCTCACACCTGCCATCACTATTTACCTATATATCAAATTTCACGATGATCGGATAAACGCTTCGAAAGTTATCCTCGGACAAACAAACATGCATACAACGCCGATTTGCCCAAGTTGATTTGGAGATCTCGATCAATAATATATAGAAAAATACCCAAACCCAGAACCATCTGTAGACCATGCAAACATTTGTCCCGCAGTGGGAATTGAACCCGCTACCTCCTGCGACTCAGCCGGCTATTCACCCACTGCGCCACAGAGGTCAAATGATTGTTCCCCTAGTAAGTCAGTTTTACATACGGGTAGACCACGGGTATTCGCTTACTGCGATCCTGAAATACCTATTTACGAGTAATTCAGTCGCATCATATTTTTCATATATGCACTAGTCTACTTCATCAAGACAAGTATAGAACTCTGCTAATAATTCGTAATAATATTCGTAATCTTATCTTCGATCTCCGTGGCGCAGTGGGTAGATTGCCGGCTGAGACGCAGGAGGTTGCGGGTTCGATTCCCGCCGCGGATGAAATGTTTGCATGATCTACAGATATTTGTTCCGGGTCTGGTTGTTTCTCTATATATGATAATTATGTATTTACAAAAAAAAGTATATATGTGCGCTGGCGGGACGATCTCGACACTTTCGAAAGAGGATGGTTGGAGATATTGACGGATAGGGATGCTTAGGGACATGAGGACCTTTTGCATGCAGAGGAACGAGATAGGTTAGAATAAAAAAAAATTAAGTTCAAAATCCATGTTCTCATACATTGCGGTACGTGTGCCTTGTATAGTGGATTTTTAATTTCAACATCAGATTGAATTTGGTTATTTTGGATCCACAGATGCGGATCTGTTCCTCAGTTACCTCAGTATAATTTTAAAGCCAAATCATACTCATTTCGAGAAATATCTGAAACTCAACATACAACTATGCTATAAGAATTTCTACTATGCGAGTTCGGTTTTCCCAGTTAAAATATTGGATTGGTTTTGCTGTACTTTAGTTTATTCTGGCGCAGCTGCAGATAACGTTTCACTTTCCTGATTGTTACTCTTTTATTATAGTTAAACTTATTAGAAACGGAAGCGTTTTTGCTCGTTCGGCATTGCATTTTCTTAAGAGGTGAACAACCCTAGTGAATTTATGAGGGTACCTAATTAATGAAATAGATTTTTTTTGCACTGCACTACAAAAGTTATAAATAAGCTCTTAAAATGTATAACGGTAAATGAGGCTACATTAACCGTATTATAGAGATATTTATTCAGCTAACAAATATTACAATATCCTTTACAGAATTACGAATTTTATCGCTATGATTGAGTAGTTAAGGCCCGCTAATACTTGGGCCGGCGTGCGCGCAGCCTCTCACCTCGGTAATCTGTTACTAACTGGAGGGCGGCGGGCGCCGCATACGGAGACGAGAGGAGCGGCGTATTGGCACAGTACTTGAAGGCGAAGGGGCATGAGGGGTGAGAGGGGCCGCATTAGTGGGGTGCGCTATAGTATCTACTTAAAATTGGAACACAGCAAGGCAAATATTACTCATTGCTGATAAACTCTTAATACTAAGAGGCAAGGCAATATTCTTAAAAATAACAAATAGTGTTAGGGTACCTAGTATGTCCATATAAAAAATTGTTTGTGTATTGTACGCCATTTTGGTACGCAGACACATGAGTCGAACTGTCTTAATGGATTCAACTGTTCCTTAATATTGTTTCATGTGTCATTTTGTGTGTGCCAAATAAATGATTATTCTATTCTATTCTATTCCATACTATACGTACAAAGACTTATCCTAAGTAATCTACTTACGTATGATTCTTTTACGTTTCTTTTTCTTTATCACGTTAGATGATTTCAGGAAAATCTACATAATACTTACTAACATAATAATGTATGCAGGGTGTCCCAGCATTAGTATGTTTTACCGAGTTGATCTTGGATCGCTGTTTTAGAACAAAGATCTTAAGTCGAAACATTTATTTATTTATAACAATACATCTATTATTACAGGTTAGACCTAATACAATAAAGTAGTCATCAAATATAGAGCAAAAAGAAAAAATCAAATCAATCCAATAATAAACAAATTATAGACACACAAATGTCACTGACAAAAATTCAATAAAATTATAACAAAATAATTACAATAAAATCTTCATAATATCATACTCGTCATATATCATATTTACAATAACAAAAATTAAATAATGTAGCTCTTACGAACTCGCTCTTTGGACAGTGGAATATGTCGATGGTCACCGCCACTAGATTTAGCGCTTAACATTAACAGATTTATGTTTTCTCAGTCTTCAGTATTCTGAAAAATGAAATGTGTAAATTGTTATTGCAGGTAAAACTTCTTTAGGCGCGTTGGGCATTTTTTGAGATGGGTAAAAACCTTTGAACTCTCGACACTGTTACCGTTACCGACACCTCTGCATATATTAAGTTGTTAATATTCATGATCGGGATCGCCCCGTTAAGGCTAAAAATACTAGTTTCTGGACACACTGTGTATCGTCAATCCATACAGGATGATTTAGATAATGTGTTTGTTTAGAGCAGCCATTACTGAGCCACTAGTTCTGTTCCTAACAGATGAGGCTGGTAATTTTCATATCTGTCTGCAACTGTCTCTCTCTCAAACGACGCGTTCTTTCTAGGTAACTTTGCTTTAAATCAGTACTAGCTTGTGGTCACTGAACTCCTATAGGCAAAATATACAATTTGGTGGTATGACTAATATACCCTGCAACTAAAAACAGTGAAACTAAAATCTATGTCACTTGTGCCTTCGCGCAAAAACTTTCGACGAGTAATTGAATGCACTGTGTATTTGTTTTCAAGACACCTAAGGCGCTCGGTTTGTTTAAAATTCCGTAGACATTGTCGGGTAGGAAATTCAATTTCGGCGATGTATACGCCCGGATAGGACTAGGGTTTTAAAACGACAAATCAGGAAAATGTTTTTTTATTTTCTGAGAATACATACTTAATAATACTGGTTGATGCGTAAGCTATCGACCATTAAGTAACCCTAAGCGGTATCTTCAGAATTACAACTGCAATATTTTGTAAGTCATATTCGCGAAGTCTCAAGCGCCAGCAATTTTACTGACACTCTTCACATGTCAAGCACAAATGTACTAATTATATAATTACATACATTTGCCATATTATTAAAAAGTTTCTTGAAGTTTAGTTAACTAGCTGTTTCCCGCGACTTCGTACGCGTTACGCAATTAAACACAACAATATTATAAACCTTGATAAAACCGGATTGTCGAGATTTTAGCCGAACAACGCTGGAAAACCGGAATGAGCCGGATTTCGACAACCCTTTTCGGGTGAGACTTGCTTTAATTTAAACAAAACTGGCAAAGTTGCCGGCTTAACGAGTTGCGCAACTGAGGGTTGGATATCTTGTCCCTACTATTGTGTCTAATCTATCTCTGATAACGGTCTGTAGAACTATTTTAGACACTGCAACAGAAAAGGGACAGAAAGCTAATAGACCTAAAAGTTGACATGAGTTAACAATATATGGCGGAGACTAAGACCCAAAGTCTCGATCGTCGCCGTAAAGTTGCAAGCCTATTGATCTTTTACAGAATAGATTTTGGAGAACGTGCCCAGAAAGTTCACGATCTGATTCCACCATCACCTTTCCATCAAAGGACAAGCAGGCGCACGGCTCAGTACCATCCGTATCTGGTTGATATACCACCCATTCGCACACACCGTTTTGGTTCTACGTTTTCGATGCGTACGGCTAAGGTATGGAACACTTTGTCGTCGTCTGTTTTTCCTAAAGAATACATACAATCCATCTTTAAGGGAGTGAATAGCTTTCTTCCAGATCTTCGTGCTTCATCTTAGACCACATTATCGCTTACCATCAGGTGAGATTGTGGTCAAACGAAGATCTATACAGTGTAAAAAAAGAGATGACACTGGCTGATAACTTTGTGAACATACGTCGTGTTGACTGACACCCAGTAAATTGACCGAAGGGCCGGTACAGAAGCGTCTTTAACCTTTGGTATGCCTGAATTCGAGACATAATAGAAATTATACCATGCGTGGATCTGTGTTCTGGCGTACCAAGGGTTAAAATTTAAAGTGGTTCTTCTGTATGCTTTTTTAAGAACATGAGTATAAAGGCAATGCACTTTTTATTCAATTATATCCTGTAGTCACATTATTTCCCCTTTTGTATTGGGTACCAGAATTAACAATTAACATTATGTAAATACAAGATGTTTCGTAAACTGAGGCAACATTTTTTATAAAATATGCCATTGTTTTAGCCAATCTGACTGGCGTGTCTTGGCGTAGGATTTGCCGACGGTTTTGCACGTATTCCGCGAGATTTGCCCGGATTGCCGCAAATCCTTCTCAAATCCGGATTTCACTGGAACTTAATGCATTTCTAACTCAGCTTTTAAATAATAGTAGTTTTAAATTATATTTGATCTTAATATTCGATTAACCATCATCATATCACCCAAAGGACGTCGACTGCTGAACATAGACCTCCCACATAGATTTTCAGAGCGATGGATTTTGTGCGGCCTACAACCAACGGCTCCCAGCAACCTTTATGAGGTCTTCATTCCATCTAGTTTTGTTTTTATTGACGATAGCCAAGCACTTGACCACTACCTCACCGGATGGTAAGTGATGGTGTAGTTGAAGATGAAGCACGCTTGCGTAGAATGAACCTATTCACTCTAGACTTGAAGACTCCGAGATTATCAATGTCGTATCTTAGCTGACATCTTATATCTGCCTTCACTAAGACCCCCTTACTCCATTTATCATTTTTAGTCTGTGTCGACCTATTGACAGCCTCCTCCATTGTATTATTCCATCCAGTTTTGGGCGGATTTAATCCAGGGTCTTTTTCGCTATAGGTTGTTATTCGCCAAATATCGCCAGTAATCTCCAAACAATTCCTCAGAAATCGAACGCCTAGTAGGGTCGCAATATAGCACGAGTACTGCAGTTACGTGACGGCTGCGAAATTACCCGACGGTAAATAGCGGTTATGTTAGCCCCGACCTAATCTTTGTTTATTGGTTACTCTATCGATAAGGAAAATTAAAGAGACGGAAATATGTACCTCTTTCTCTTAATAATAACGTGGAAAATAAGAGGCAAACTATTATGTTACTGAGCACTTTTTGATTAGGTTAATTTGCCTACCTTTTGTTTAGTCGTCTACTTGATTAGCTAGTTAGTATTCAATACGCGACAGCTTGTTTTAAAACCCATCGCTGCTTGTTATCTATTTAAAGTCCAGTACAGTCCGCGAGGTATAAGCTGAGCTTTGCATTAGTGTGAGTGATCACCAAAAGTACAGTCAGACAACAAACTCTTAAAAATTAATATCATTATATTTTAGGTAGGTACTTAAGGCATAACATAAGTCGGAGAAGTATTCTAGTATTAAAATAAAATAAAACTAAATTGATAAAATAAAGTCCAGCTGTGTATTTGACTGATGAGTACATATTATTGTGTGATTATTACTAAAAATTCAATTTGAAAGACAAAATAACTACACATCTTCTACACCAGACATTGCACCATAATCACTTTCTTTATCACTCTCGTTATCATTTTCACTCTCGTCTGATGTGTCGTTTGTATTAATAATGAATCTTTCCGTTATATTGTCAATAACGGCGTCGTATCCATGAAACTTTTTTTCTTCTTTTATTGCATGGTCACAAACATTTTTCCATTCCTGTACAGTGATACTTTCAATTTTTTCATTTGCTAACCTCATTATTGTATCCATATTCATTGACACGTTTTCATTGCAACTGTACAAGAGGTGAAGTGCGGCAGGAGCGCGGCGAGACAGAATGGCGCCGCGCCTCAGGCCGGTTACCCAAAATCAGTTTAAACCGGTTTTTACCGGGCGAAAATGGCGCCGCGCCTAAGGCCGGTTGTCACACCTACACTATCCATGTACACTCACACAAATGCAAAGCTCAGCTTATACCTCGCGGACTGTACAAACTAACATAAGGTTTCCAAATTTATTTTCTACTAGACCAATAGCTCTATCTACTCCACAATTCAGCAATAAACGTCTGAACGTATTCTCTCGCACGGGACAACGCGTTTTAAAACGTTATAAATTAGAAATAACATGTTATTCCGTACAGCAATAATGGAAAACATAAATCTAAGAGACAAATTGGTGTCCGGACAGAACTGTGACTCGAAGACGAGGACGTTTCTGCTTTCATGCCTCTTGACAACGTTTAGTTGCGTACAAAAACAAATCCTATGACACACGCTAAGAACCTTACCCGCACGTAACACGATCTATTTTCGCTTAAAACTGCCGAATTTATAACGTTGCCTGCAAATCCACCCACAAACTTATCTCAGCGGTTTTGTAAGTCTTAGTGGAAAGGAATAAGGTTGTCAATTGCACTGGAAGGATGTGGTTGCAATAGATTGTAGTCCGAGTTAATTCCGTACCGGTCACGTCTCGTTGCGAACGGACAGACGGGCATAGAAAACGTCGTCCCTGTCAGGTTAAGTCAGTTGATTTTTCTGTTTGGACGTAGTGTCCTGGAAGTCAAACTAGTTTATTTCGTCAAATAAGTACTTGCCAGTAACATATTCTTGAGAAATGTCTGATACAATACGATAGATACTCACACTCGGTAGTAAGATACAGCTAGAACCAGTCCAAATTAAAGAGAAGCTGACGCCTAAAGTATTCAATGGCATCGTAACGAACGTTACACTGGCTTTTATATCGCTCATGGACATACAGTTGATTTCGTGGATATCACTTGAATAGTCTACATGCTCGTCAATTTTGCTCCAGCATGAAATCCTTAATTGACTGGAAGATAAAAGTATCGCATTCATTCTTAAAATAAGAAAATCTGACACAAAAGTCATTCACAAACAAACTTAAGGCATAAATAGTGTGAAACCTAGTCTAAAATTATGAAAGATCGTGAACCACATAAATGGAGAAATATAGAATTACTACTGCAGAAAGCGAATTCACAATGAGCAACTTCCAACTACCCGCAAATTCGGTAATTTCGACGACTTAAAGTTTGTCAAGAAGCAAATTAGTGGGCGACGAAGAAATGGGGCGTTTCGCATTCATTCTGAATACCCTTACTATTTGTCGGGTATTCAATTATTCTGAGTTCTGCCGAGATTTAATGTTATTGCTCTATTCATATTTCATTTTAAAACTATCATATTGTGAAACTGAAATGCAGTAAAATAAATAAATTACCTCCTTACCCATCAAGCGTGTTACTTTTTTTAAATTTATTTAAATCTTTTTTTTTTACAAATAGCAAACTGTAGTGGTGTTTAAGTGGTATACATATGTAAAACCACTAAAGTTTGTAGGTATAATTATAATGCTATATTCAAAAGAGTACGGTAAGGAATAAAACTGAAATTCTATATTTCGTTAGGTTTATAAGCTAACCTGATCGTGGTGAGTATTCATCGTGGACCACTAGTGAGGGTCTGCACCGGACGGACGAGTTCTGGACAACGCGCAACGGTGCAATTTGACGCGACCGACGTCGCCTCCACCGTCTAATTCACAATCTTCGAACCGGCTCGGTAGAAAATGTAGCAGGATTTAAATTGCTGGGATTTGACAATCTGTTTACAGTGTTTACCAACTACTTTAAATTGGGTTAAGTGGAAAATTCAATGTAAATGTTTATAAATAATAAATGTTCTGTATTATTTGAGTGGTCTGGAAGATAGATTTGTGTGTGTTCTATTAAAAAAAATGTATTAATTCAAGATTCAAAATTTTTATTTCCACGAAACATAGATAAATTGTACAAGACAGATGGTGTTATCAAAGAGGAATCTCTAGGTTTCACCTACTTGAGGTATACAAATACTTAAAATGGCTAAAAAGCTAAACAGTATAAATAATGTATTATATAAAATGTCAAAGTACAATGTATGTGATTGAGAACGTCATAACAAATTTAAAAATAAGAAACATTACAGATTAAAACAACCACAATAAACATAAGTGAAAAATGTCAGACAATAAAAAATAAATTTAGGTATAATATAAATTAAATAACATTTTGGTTATTATGACAAAACAAATAGTTTCCGAAAGCTAATGTAAAATTTGGGATTGTTAATAATATTTTCGTTTTGAAATATTTCAGGGTTTCTCTCTGTAACCAAGTCTTAAGATCAAGATTAAAATGTACCTATCGTAGAACATTCACCTGCCAGCTATTAAAACAACACAATACCTCACACGTTCTGCAAAAGCTTCCGGGTTTTCTAAGCGATGTGCTCATGTGACACCCGGTAAGTCCCGGCATTCGTTAATTTCTACGTGTTTACCTTGCTCTCGTTCCATTGTATTAGATTAAGTGAATTTATTCTCTTTTTACTCCCATTTCCTGTTCGTGTTGAGTGTTTTACCTGTTATACTGCCATTAGGAAGAAAAACATGTGTCATGTAACTGAGAATTATCGTTTGAGTTTGGAACTTCTTAGAATTGTTATTATTATAAAAACCCCTTTTAGGACGAATATACTTATTGTATCCAAACTTATCGGTTACTTTTAGTTTAATCACATTCTCTAAATATAATAGGGGGTTAAATTTGATTTTTTTCATCGTGTTGTGGTTAAGAAGAGAAGATAATAAAACTTCATAAAAAAAAACTTAAAAGTTTATAACTTTCATCACCCCTAAAAATTTCAGATTCATTGCAGTTAGTAAAATATATTGGTAACTACTTTTTTAATAGGTATTTAATATTTAATTAACACTTTCTTATTAAAGTTTAAATTTTTGTTGAAATTGTAAGTTTCCTTTATGAACGTACACGAATGTACCGAAGGTGTTGTAAACATAAAGTGTGGTGCAGTTCGCAACTATGCAACTAATAACCGCCGGTATTTACGACTTGTTGCGACCGCTAATTGCGACTTATTGTGATTTGTGGCCTGTCCTGAACTTTATATATGTGTAATATATTGTTATAAGATTAATGTAAAGATGTATTGGATTAATTAATATTATTTATTGCTATATGCAGGTTCACGATATCATGATATTGGAGAAATACTAGATAAATTCCACAAACACTTTGCACATACCTACCTACCGTATTATTTTTATTCGGCATGATTGAAACCCACTTGAACGGTGGAATCTATAAAACTTAAGTGTCACGAGTAACTTTTTCATTTACTTGATTCCCCACTCAATGAAAAGGCTAACGGTTTCGATTCCAATTTGATCACAATCGAGTAAAACAGGAGCCCATCAGGGGCCAGGATAAACAAGTATCTCGCTCCCTTGTCACTGAGATCTGGGATAATCGACTCCGAATCTCTATAACCTTTAGTTTGTGGTGTGGACATGACTCTGCACACTTGTGGAAAATTTATCTAAAGTTTAAAATGTAATTGTTTTATACTTACTTTGGTTCAAATAGTTAAACGTTCTTTAAGCACAATCGAAATTCAAAAGTATAAACATTACAAAACAAGTAAAGTTTTACTCGTTTTATCGTCTGTGAAAATAAGGGAGCTATCAAATTATAATAGAGCTGTTACATCCCAAAATAACTCGTTCCAAGTTGTACAATCTTTACAAGCCATCTTTCCCATCTAAATGTGACGAAAATTCTCACTTCTCGTAGCTCGGAGCTCCCTAGATCTGGGACCGAATCCCGCCGACTCAAACCGCATTGCCACCCCGGGTTTAGGCCGAACGTCTCCCAATAAAACAACTCGTTGTATGGAGATCGCCTGATACCCTCAGTTTATTGGCTAAGTAATGCTTTGCCCTTTAATTGTTTCCTTCTTCGACGCGTCACGATTATTTAGAGCTAACTTTGGCTTTATTCAATTGGGATCGAATTCGTTAGGAGTTTACAATTAGACTTGTACTGTTCGACAATGAGAAAAGAAACGACAGACTGCTTTCTATACTCTTATTTAGTTTATTGTTGTTTAAGAGTTACTTAAGACTAATCAAAGAAATAGTCTAAGTAATTCGAATGAGCTAATTCTTCATCTTTCGAGTCAACGGTTCACATTTCGAACAAAATATAGATGAATAGAAATTAGCCATATCTATTGCGTATGAACTCGTGAACTGATGATATTGCCCACAAACTCGGAACAGAACCCAGCTATTAGCAGGCGTTGCATCGCATCTAAAATCTATCTGAAAGATAGATTTCTATTTCTTCATTCTTCAAACAACTACACTCTTAGGTCATCAGAAAACTTGATACTCAGAACTCCTTCGCACAGCACTTCCTTTTACAGCGCTTCTTTTACTGTCCAGGCTGTTCGGCTGTGGAATGCTCTGCCCGAAGAAATAAGACGGTCATCCTCCTTACACACATTCAAGCTGAAGGTGAAGCAACATTACCTAACGATGTCATCTCCCTAGCGTTATTTATTTACTATATAAACATTTTATCTGTTAGTTTACTTAGCTATTTGCATATATCTATATATTAGTCTATTTTATAAGTATTTTAAGTATTAGGATTGGAACATTATCATATATTTTTTTTTTATTATACTTAAGAATATTTGTGTACTTAAATATATCCTACAAATTACACCGCACTCCATATTGTAAATTTCGCTCCATCCAAAGGTTGCCTGGAAGAGATCGCTTTCAGCGATAAGGCCGCCCATTGTATTGCCTTATTTATTCTAGCCTTATATTTATTTTTGTATTATTTCTGTTTGTGTGGTAATTCAATAAAGAGTTATCTATCTATCTATCTAAAATGTAAAAGGCCCATGCTCTGACAACAAAGATTAAATAGAATAACCTCTTTAAATTCACTAAGCTCAATAGGTTAGTTCGGTTAACGACACACGTGGGGTAAAACCGTTTAGGGTAAATGCAGCAGCACACCTGGTGCCGATCTATAGCAGGGACATGACCGTAATGTATTGGGAGGCATCGGAAATTCAGGACAAGGAAGGCTTAAGTTGATATCACTTAGTTATATGTTTGCAAAAACGGTACTTATATTATATATCGTGACTTAAAACTGATAATTTCTGCTACAAGGAATTCATCAAACTAAAATATCTTCACAGCATTCACCTGAAATGTACTCCAGGTTTGCACTTTCCATAAGTAATATTTCAAATGGTTCATACATTCTGTTTTACCAATATCTTATCCCGATATTTGACAAAATATCAGATACGACTTTTACGGCTATATTTTATACCCTCTGAAATATACATTAGTCAATTCTGTATGTTTTTTATACGTTTTGTGTGAGGTCCCAGAGAGGGATGCTCTCCATATATATTGATTAGTAATTTAGATATTGATGGTAGGGCCTCGGGAATTCTGTATATTTTTACGGAATATATTTTTGAAATTCTGGCATGTTTTCCATACTTGATTGGAGTTAAAAAACAGTTTTTAAATTTGAATCATTTATTATACACTTTTTTGTAACAACACGTTGTTAAATGTTTTATAACTGACAAAAAAGGAATGAAATACATAATCAATTATTTTAAAATTATTACTTAACCTTTTCATGCTTTCATCTATAAAGTTAGCAATCAAAAAATATAACGTAATGAGATATTATGAGCTGATTTTATTACTGGTCATTGTTTTAAATCTTGTTAATATTTTTTTATATTTACACAAATGGTTCCTTTGTTATCTGAAAATCTAGGGTAACGCCCCTTACAATACCCACATCAAAAATTCACGCTGAACTTATAACTTTTCGCACAGCCTGGATATTTTCATTCGTGTATTACATACAAGTCTACAAAGTAACGTTCTCCTAACATTTCTGTATATTTAGAAACGTGGGTTCTTAGTTTCACTTAGATTTTGTATTTTCTAGTAACAAATACCGAATGCATTGCTTTGTAGACCGTTCAAAACGTCTAGACCCGTACACAGAGCCGATTCGATTCTAAATTTAAACCTCTCATAAACTGTGGAGGCGATTGCCCCTGGGGCCAGAAGCCAGGGGTGGCTTGCAAATAACCTGCTATGTGCTCTCCCCGGTCAGATACTCTTGGTAGGTCAGTACCTAAGTAAATTAGTTTGCTTATGAAATTTCTGAAGTGATTTGTTTGATAGGTAGTTAAATTTGATATGCAATAAGCTCATATTATATGTTAGCGGGCAACAATGATATCGAGGTTTGAAGCCTCCCAAGGTCATCGACAAGTGGGTTTATGATATAGCCGGCAATGAATTTGAACTTAAGCGATTTTTATATTCAACACCATAACATAAATTACTTGAAAATTTTTTAACGCCCAATATGTTAGACCTCAAACTGAATGCAGAGGTAATAAAGTATTACACAAAGGTGTTAGAACTAACATAACCTTTTGCACTAAATGTCGTAGGAAACTTATATTAACAACGCTTCCTAAATAAATATTTTATGAAATTTCTATCAAGAGATCTTATTAATGTATTAACTCCAGTATTTAAATATCTTACTAAAAAATCTGAATTACCTGTATTGGTTGAAACTACTTGCTGCATCATCTCACCTTCCTTTTTGTCCTCTATAGTAAGAAAGAGAGCTTCACCGTACTAATTTTTCTCGATTCTGGACGAGAACACATTACGCTAATTTGTACTTAACACTAAAGGAAAAGAGCCGCTTTGTTTCTCTTTCCTCTTAGGGTTTTGTTTGTTATTTCGCTATTAGTTTGTCGAGTCTTGGTCAGAAATGTGGTTTCTGTGTCTATAAAATGGAATATGTATACGTATTTAGTAGTAAAGTTCGTATTTTTTATTTTAGACTCTTATACGCCCTACCAGAATTAACCTCGAAACTAAATTAAGATTTTTGACAGCAGCTGTGTCAAAATGTTTACAACGCTTTACAGCCGTTTCACACGGCACCATCCCGTTTTTGCAGGATCCCGTTTAGTAGTGTACATGCTTCAATACTAGCAGACACACGAGTATCCTGTTTATAGGTACTATCCAGCAAAAAACCGATCCGTTCGAATTGTGTTTTGCCACTACAACATGTCCAGTAAAAAACATGATCCAGTTTAATTACACGTATAGTTTAATGGAAGTATCCCCACCAGCTTCCTGCATACCGTTTTTTTCTGGATGGGTTAGGGTGCCCGTCCCGCCTCGACCACCGCTGCCTGTCGACCGCGCCCGCGCCGGCTCACCACTCACCACATTTCGGTCGTTGTTTCAGTCAGGTGAACCCAAAATCTTCTTTATTTACACTGCCGGTGGCGGCGGCGGTAATACCAATACAATATCGCAAGCGTGTTCACGTCCATCACGTCTGATTGTAACATTTGTCAAAATGTTACAATTTACGCGTAATTTATTTTCTGTATTGTTATGTATTCTAAAAGGATCATTAAAAATACAACCAGCCTTGTTTCTTGCCTTTCTTTCCTGGCTTGGTTGCGAAGGAACAGGCAGTAAAATTGACGTTTCAAAGTGATCCTTGTGATTTTAATGAATAAAAATATTGGACTTTGACTTTGTTTTAATCTGCCCAATCTATACCGCTCGTTGCTCTACCGCAAAAAAAAACAGGATACAAATTACTGTGTGTGAACACAGCAGTGGTTTCTGCGGGATTCAATAAAAAACCGTTCCCGCAGAACTGGTCAGCCGTGGGAAAGGGCTGTTAGTCTTGCTTGATTCTTGATTTGTTTTAAAATATTAAATATACTTAAATTACTTACATATTATACTTAAATTTCAAAAACAATATAAAAACAAATAACAAGACCATTTCCTCTTTTTATTTAAAGCGATTCTAGTTTTGGATTTAAAAAGCGCACTGAATCCTTCACCATCTGGTTTCATTCAAGGCCCTTTTCGTACCTCCTCTAACCAGACAAAGCCTTTAAAATAACACTCCTATTGCATCGGGTGTTCAAACGAAACTAGTATATGAGCGAAACACTTTTACTACTTTTTTCTAATAACAGGTGTAAGAAACAACAACTTCCGTGGGGATATCGTATTTATTTCACACTAGTTGTTGCCCGCGACTTCGTACGCGTTACACTACTAAATGTGTAGGTAACCTTGACTTGACACCCCATTTTTATCCCTTGGGAACTGATTTGTGCAACCTGCAAGATGTGGAATGACCTTCCTCCTGAGGTTTTTCCAGTGGGCTTCAAAATAAACGCCTTCAAGAGAGGCAGTACCTCGAGTGCTGCAGGAGTTTATAGGCGGCGGTGACCACTTAACACCAGTAGGCCCGTCAGCTTGTGTGTCTGCAAGATTAATGTAAAAAAAAAGAGGTAGCCTATTTCGTAATGCAGGTTATAATCTACGTATGTACCAAATTGCATCGAAATCGGTTCAGCCGTTACGACGTGTTTGAGTAACAAACAAATAAACAAACAATTAAATAAACAAACATCCAAATTTTGACATTTATAATATTAGTGTGATTATTTTTACATCAATCTTGTTCTACATGGATTTATTTAATCAACAATGTTAAGGCAAATAAGAACAGCATAAAAACAATGGCTACAGTCATTGAATTTACCACCAACGTACTTATGTATACAGGATTATTACATATACAGGATATTACATGTGTACAGGATGACTGTCGACGAACCACTGAGCCCTTAGTTTTTTTTTTCTCTGAAGGACTAACTCGCTGTTGGCCTCTGAGGCCGTGACAGCTTAACCGAACTTTTGGCGAGCACAGATGGCGCTCAGCCCAGTAAGTTATTTAGGCTACTAGCGCAAGGGCACCACTTAGGTACGAGCCTCGGCTTGGGCTGTTGCCGGGATGGGGATAGGAGAGAAACGCCCGGGTACATGTTTGTACCTCGTATAGGCGGCGACTGAAGGGATTCGTCGACCTCGCCGGCGAGATCGGTGTTTCTGTGAAGTGTTTGCTCTGTCTGACATAGATGACTCATCTTCCGCATTAGCGGAGGTGATTTCGTCATCCGGGTCTCCGAGAACGTGTCTCGGACGACAGAGGATTTTGTTGGCGGGCGGATCCAACGGGTAGACCGGAATGGTGTGTACCAAAGGGTTCGGATGATTAGAGGCAAGTTCATAAAACCGCTTGGAAGCGAGCTTCATGAACCTGGCTATTGATTCTAATTTCATATCGCGATGTAGATCGTTATTGCGAAAATACCATGGCGAGCCTGAGGCTTTTCGCAAGAAGCGATTTTGGATGACCTGAATGGCACCAACTTTAGGAGAGTGGGCAAATACTACAGATGAGTATGTCATGATGGGAACTGAGCCCTCAGTAATATCCGTCAATGCTTTAAATAGTCGCGCGATGGTGGCGCGGCTCGAAAGCCGACAAACAACACAAAAGCGGCGATTAGTTTATTAAAGCGACTTCTGTTTAATAATGAATAATAAACTAGTAAATATTGCTGAAGTAATCATTAAACTATCCAATTTAGTACGTATTTACAAATAATCGCTAACACAGGACACAAATAAACTCGATATAACTCCTGTTACTAGTCCATAATCCGCCTCATATTAGCAACTCCGTCTATCCGTACTAAAGACCAATCGCCCGGTTCCGCGCGTAGCTAAGCTTCATTATGTATGTACTTTAAAATTTCAATCGCATCAATCAATCAGCTCAATTTAATCCCCTTTGGTTATTAGCCGTCGTAAAGTAATCGCTTTAATCTACCCTTATTTGTACATAGCCATTTAAGGCTATGATAATCGTTAACGGTTTTAAAAGCTTGGAAACAGAAAAATACTGACTCATTGAATAAGCAAACTATTTTCTGCATTACGTTAATGCATCATAGATATCATTTTTTATAATAAAACATTGTTAATTTAATCATAAAGGGTGGACAAAGAATTCTACTAGTTGGGAAAAATTTAGCAAATCCGTGTACTCCCTAGTGGGGGATAGTCTGGTAGGGACAGGACAGGGAACAGGCCTAATCGACTTCACTATCTATATGTATGTTTGTATGTTTGTGGAGGAGATAGTCCCAGAAACTTAGTACTGAACCGATTCTAAAAATTATTTCACTTATAAATAATTTGTACACATCCAATAGAAGATAGACGACGTGTCGCCTTATTGCCAACTGAAGCCCCCATCGATCGATGTTTGTGTAATCTAAAGCCAGTGATAAAACTACGACCATGCAGCGATTGGCTGCGGGATCGGCACATTCACAAAAGTATGCGTGAAGTACGAGCGGTGGGCACAATTTGGGTATATCTGAATTTATTAGTGAAAATGAATATTTGAGGCGTAAACGAAAGTGTTGAAAATTTATTATTTTTCGTGTTCAGATTGTCGGTACACACGCCTTAAATACCTGCCACTTTTTATAAATAGGTATACCTATCCTTTATGATCACTGATTGTACAAGTTTATAACGCATAATGGAGGTATTTAGCATTACACGGTTCTAGTTCTAGCGTGCACCGATCGATATGAATTCCCTCCGATGCAAGAAGTTTTGCAGAAATGGATACGAGACCCACATTAAGGAGTTTCAAAGTGGGCGTTACAAGTTTTTATTCAGTTAACGCTTTGGGACATGGAACTTTCTTATCTGCTAGGGTTACGGGCAGGATGTTATTGGTTGAGATTTCTTTGTATCTTCCCTTTTATGGGTTGAAGTTATAACAAAAACCGCAAACCGTAAAAAGGGAGCAAGATTTCTAAGCTCTTGAAATTTATCAAGGTCTGTGTTTACCAGTGTAAGATGTTAATTATTCTGACTGAGAAGACCGTTTGATCTGTTATATGTCAATTTCAAATCAATAATTAAGTTACATTACGAAAGTTTTTAGCGTAAAAATAAGCTTTGTTTAGACTTATTGTTCTTCAAATATCATTTCATAACGAGAACACCAATGCATTGTTTTAGATCCTCCTGTAGATTGAGTTATGGAATCATGAAAGTGACTCAAAATGGCAAAAGCCTAACGTAGAGTCACTAATAAAGAACTAATGATACGACAAACAAATTAACTGGTTGTGCACATTTAATTAGAATGTAAGTTAACGTCGTAACTCGAGTCTGAATCTGAAGCCCAACTTTATAATGTTGGGAATATAGACATTTTAGACATTGCTCTATTTAAGACCACATTATATACGTAAGAATACTATGAATTGAATTTATTTCGGTAAAGTTTCAATCATGAGAGAGATACCGTTAGAGAAACTGAAAAAAAAAAACGATCGACATGACTAATGCAATCGTATTACATTTATTAAATGCATACATTTTAAATATGGCATTCAATTGTTCCTCTCTATGCGGCCTTCGTGACTTCGTTGTCGTAACGTAACGATTGTTTTGAATCCTGCGCCGAGCAATAAAGTACAAATGTTGAGCTATACATTTTTTGTGGCACAGGGCTCATAGTTACTAGGTAAGTAATTTTTTTCTGATTCTATTTGTAATGTCCACTGTATTTAGTTTCTATATGTCTGTAACTTGAGTTGAAATAAGTTTTTTCATCTATTTCCCACGTAGACTGCAGTTAGGTAAACGCAACATAATCGCAACATTCGCCACCGCCCAAGTTTGCGCCAAACATGCAGTTGTTCTAGGAATCAGTGCCGATTTTCCGCTGTTTATTAGTATTTCCCGGTACAATTAAAGCCTTGGAAGTTGGCACACTGGTTAATGACTTTCTGTATAAACGTCTTGAATAGTCCGCTATTCAACTCAATGCGCACAACATATCCTGCGGCCTCTTATCGGACTACGTTGAATGTTCGTGCGTCTCTGTCTTTCATTTGATAAATAATACAGATATATACAGGGTTACAGGAAAAATCGTGCTAGATCCGTTAAGGGCGTGGAGTACCCATCATTTCTGACTTATTTCACTATGAAACACCCTACCCTAAACTTAACCCTTTTCGAGATATTCGACTTTTAATTTTTTTATTGAAAATTGCCGATTTTTAGGCTACTAAATTTATTTTTGTTTATTTTGTGTATCTTATTATTATTATTATTGCATTTTTACATGTGTAATAAGATGCTTTAGGACGTCTATCATTAAAATAGTGCATAAGTTAATTGAATAGACCGTAGTAGACAAGTGAAAGTTAAGAAATAAAAAAAAATATTAGAAAGTTTATTTTTCTCTAAGGGATATCTAAAAAAAATATTATGGCAATTGTTCGGCAGATGTTTTTTAAAATATCTACGTTTCATCAGCTATCTAACGAGGTATAATAATCTAGGGTTTTATTCAAATGCATTGAAAAAAATTTAGTTTTATAGGCGACAGTGGAGAAGAAAATTTATACTTAGCCCTAAAAAGTAAAATAAAATAATAGGTAAGCATGAAATGTCATTTATTAAAGATTTTCACACAACTTTTTCTTATTCTACAGTTCATGTTCAACATGGCCGCCTCTATTTCTGATACATTGTCGCATCCTTCTACGGAGACCAGTCTTTACTACTCCAGTGGTTAACGTGGTCCTCATTTTATTGGCTGCATCCACAATCCTTTCTCGTAAGTCTTCCACAGACGAAACTGGATTCGGCTCGCTGTACACAAGACTTTTCATGCACCCCCACACGTGATAATCCATGGGGGTTAGGTCCGGACTTCTTGCTGGCCATGGCAACGGTCCACCTCGTCCTATCCATTTGTTTGGATAATTTGTGTCCAGCCAGTCTCTGACACTTCTCCTGAAATGGGCAGGGCAGCCATCGTGTTGGAACCACATGTCCCTGATCAGGTTGAGTGGCAGATCATCCAGCAAATCACTTAAGTCTGCTCTCAGGAAATTTTCGTAGCTTTCCCCATTTAGATTATCCGGGAGAAAGTAAGGTCCAATCAAATGATTGGAGATAATGCCCATCCACACATTCACGCTGAATCTTCGTTGGGACCCCTTCACTCTTTTCTAATTGGGATTCCTTAGCTCTTTTGGGGCCCAGTAATGGGCGTTGTGATAGTTAGTTATGCCATCTTTATCAAATTTGGACTCATCCGTCCACAAGATATTTCTTAGAAAATCTGGGTCTTCTACGTCAGCATTTAGCATAAATCTGCAAAAGTCCAATCTTCTCGCGGGGTCTCCTTCTTCAATAACGTGTACCGGCGTGTAATGGTACGGGTATAGGCCAGCAGTATGCACTGTAAACCACACTCTCCATTGCGAAAGTCCCAGATCACGGGCAACAATATTAGTGGAAGTAGTCGGATCCGCTCGAAAGCGTTGCACTATCTCATTGTCCTGTTCTTCGTCATCAATTCGTGGTCTTCCCATGTCTGTATTTCGTCTCAAAACAGAGACAGTTTCTCGAAGTCTTCGATAGACTCTGTTAAAAACGGCCACATCCGGCACTCGACGACCGGGGTAGCGAGTTATGTATTCGTTGCGAGCTTGAATACAATCGAAATGTAATACAAACCCTAGATTGTTATACCTCGTTAGATAGCTGATGAAACGTAGATATTTTAAAAAACATCTGCCGAACAATTGCCATAATATTTTTTTTAGATATCCCTTAGAGAAAAATAAACTTTCTAATATTTTTTTTTATTTCTTAACTTTCACTTGTCTACTACGGTCTATTCAATTAACTTATGCACTATTTTAATGATTGACGTCCTAAAGCATCTTATTACACATGTAAAAATGCAATAATAATAATAATAAGATACACAAAATAAACAAAAATAAATTTAGTAGCCTAAAAATCGGCAATTTTCAATAAAAAAATTAAAAGTCGAATATCTCGAAAAGGGTTAAGTTTAGGGTAGGGTGTTTCATAGTGAAATAAGTCAGAAATGATGGGTACTCCACGCCCTTAACGGATCTAGCAGGATTTTTCCTGTAACCCTGTATATTGCTGGACATTTCACACAGTGCTATCTAGCCCCAAACTAAGCAGAGCTTGTACTATGGGAACCAGATAACTGATAGAAAAACATCCAGACCCGAAACAAATATCTGTAGATAATGCAAACATTTGTTCCGCGGCGGGACTCTAACCCGCTACCTCCTGCGTCTCAGCTGACTATTCGCCCACCGCACCACGGAGGTTGTCAATAGATACACAAACCTAAACCGCGAACCATCGGAGAATTCAGAGTTTGTTCTGGGTCAGGGTTTTTTTTTATGCTACATGGTGATAAAATGAGCTTATGGCCCCCCTGATGTTAAGTGGTAACTATCGCCATTCTCTGGTACAGAGAAATGCCTCGTAGGTCACGCACCTTAGAAATGTACCATACAATGCACTGTCTTGAATCCATAAACTTGAGTCATACATGTGTAGTCTTATGTGCCTGTAATTTCACCGGCAACCATACCCTTCAAACCGAAACACAACAATGCAGCTTGGCGGTAGAAATAGGTATGGTGGCACTTCCCCGGGCGTGCCCTTTTACTAGGAACTATAACTACTCTTTACTGTGTTGTGGTACCATAGTAGGTAGGTACTCGTAGTTTCTGGTACCCATTCAGGGATCCAAGTATGGGTTCAGGACTGCTAGGATTTGTTGTTTTAAGTAAAAAGTACATTGTTTTACAAGGGGCTATTGATGGCTTACACCCAAGTAAAACTCATAATTTTTCATCAAGAATGCGAGGAAATTAAAAAAGGTTATAAGTTTGTGGCTAAAAATAAAATTTGTGTTCGCAGTATCCATTGTTTGTTTGAAGGGAAAACTTCTTAAAGCGTTGGCCATTTTTTGAGATGGAAAAAAACCATTAAACACACGACACTGTTACCGTTACCGACACCTCTGTATATAAGTAGTGAAAACTTCTTTAGGCGCGTTGGGCATTTTTTGATATGGGATAAAACCATTGAACTCGTGACTGTTACCGTTACCGACACCTCTGTATATAAGTATCTCGTAATTGTTCAAGTTTTCACTTCTGTCGGCACTTTTTTTCACTACTAAACTACGGCCTCATTTTAAATAGAAATAAACATATGTCATGGAGGTTGTATTTAATTTTATTATATTATGAATGCAATGAGTCTCATTCTCTATTAAAATTTACTTACGTCCCTAGGGGCGTTAATCGCATTTACGCATCAGGTATCGAGCTAACAATGAGTAACTTTCAGAGCATGAGTGTTGAAAACAAATTAATAGTATTGTTGTTAATTAAAACCACTAGCTAGGTTAACCATTAGCTCATACACCTACAATCTTTATTTACCTTTGTATTCTTGGTGTTTTGTTTACCCGATAACCTCCTAGTTTAACCATTTAACAAGCGTATCTGGCTTATTGGTGCAATGGCTCGGCAAAGCGATGACTTGCGAAAGCCGGCTGGCTGTAATTGGATGGGAAGATCCGGTTCAATGGCCTATAATAGGACTAAGGAGATGTTGTGATGATATTTAAATAGTAGTTCAGTGCTCCAAAAGGGTGAAGGAAACCATAGTAATGAAGCCTATTTTTTACTAACATATCTCTTCGGGCTAAAATTAAATTAGTTAAATCACACTAATATATAAATGCGAAAGTTATGATGTTTGTTTGTTTTTTATTTTACACTAGCAATATATAAATGCGAAAGTTTGGATGTTTGTTTGTTTTTTATTTAACACTAGCTTGCGCACTAACACGAGTGGTTTGCCAATTCAAAGTAGCCTATCTGTTAATCCAGGTTATAATCTACGTACATACCAAATTTCATCGAAATTGGTTCAGCCGTTACGACGTGATTGAGTAACAAAGAAATATCCAAACTGCCGCATTTATAATATTAGTGTGACTGAACACAAATAGATTACACACAAAACAGTTTACGAAATGGACATGTACAGAGGCTAGCTTAACCCTAATAAGAGTTTTCTTCCAGCAAACCTTTGATGATAGAGATAGTTGATTATAGTGGTGGTTAACATGCCCCTGCTTATCTCTACTGTAAGATAAGTGAACTATCAAGCTGGAGATCCTGCGATCGCTGACAATGTTCGATGCAGCTTTCAACACAACGGCATAGAACAGTAGCCTTTCGAGGTTGTTTCCGCTACGCTGCATCGAAATGTTGGAATAACATTCCACTGCCGATAAGGTACCTTCACAGTATTCACAGTTTTAGATTAAAACTAAAAAAAATATTTATTACACTGGCAAAAGGAGCAGGAACTTAACAGACTTGATACAAGTGCAATATAACTCTTTATATACATACACAGATTTTATGAATCGTTCTGATCATATTATCATTATATACTTTTATATAATTAACCAGTTTATATATTTAACATGGTTTTAATTATTTATTTTTTCTTCTGTTCATTTTATTTTGTGTCTTAGATAGATAGATAACTCTTTATTGAATTACCACACAAACATAAATAATACAAAAATAAGTACTAGGCTAGAATAAATAAGGCAATACAATGGGCGGCCTCTTCCAGGCAACCTTTGGATGGAGCGAAATTTACGATTCGGAGTGCGGTGTATTTTGGAGGATACATTTACACATATATTCTTAGGTATAATAAAAAATATGATAAAGTTTTAATCCTAATACTTAAAATACTTATAAAATAGACTAATATATAGGTATAAGCAAATAGCTAACTATACTTACAGACTTTAATATTGTTAATATTAAACTTATTCTGTTAGAAACTTCTTTAGTTTTTTTGTATGTTAATAAAAATTGCGTCCGCTATGTACTTATTATATATTTATTTGTCTTACTCGGTCCTAAAGGTCTCAACGGAAGACCAGCGCAGGTTCTAACGTCCTGCAGACGCTGAGTTGAGACCTTTTTGCAACCAATTTGTGTACCATAAGTCATATGTTGTTTTATACTAACACACTGTCTTTTTTGTACTATGTGTTGCAAATAAAATATATGATTAGATTTGATTTGATTTGATTTAACTTTGTATTAAAACTTAGAAACCAGCTCATAAGCTCATAATGTTGTTATGCCCTAACAGGGTACATGTATCTACCTTGTACATAAGTGAACATTGTAAATATCCGTCAACAAAATTATGTACTTGTTGCAAAATAAATGATTATGAAAAATAACCAGTGAAGCGATTCATAAATTAGTCGTCAAATCGGATGCAAAAGAATAAGACTACACTGTTCTTTCAACATTTTAAACACTAAAGTTTCTTTCTAAAGGAAATTTTTTAAACAACATTTTCTTAGTAGGTTTGTAAGTAATTTGGCTCTAGCTATTCTCACATCCTGCACAAGTTATTAGAGCATTCCTTAATTCATAAACGTGGGTATTTTCTTTCCGTAACCCCGACTCGGCAGGTTTAAGGCTTACCCGGCATTAGTTGAGATTAGAATGGACTTTTTAATATGGTGGTTACGTTTTCATGGGCTTGCCTAGACGGAGGCAACTTATAAGAACCTAATAAGTTACGAACTGCATCAGAATATTAGATCTAGGCTTTTTCTTTTTTAACACCCGATGTAAAAAGAGCGGTGTTATGTTATGGTTTCGGATATGGTTTTTTAAATAGTCAGCCAGTTTATCTGGACGTAAGAGGTAGCGGGTTTGATTCCCGCCGCGGAACACATGTTTGCATGATCTACAAATATTTTTTCCGGGTCTGGATCTTTTTATATATATTATAAGTATGTATTTACAAAAAATATATTTATGTAAGTATTCTATCAGTTATATGGTTCCCATAGTACAAGCACTGCTTAGTTTGGGGCTAGATAGCGCTGTGTGAAATGTCCACAAATATTTATTTTATTTATTTATCTGGGTTGGTTCTTAGCTATGTGTGATGAAGATTAGGTCAGCTGCTCCGAAGACTGCACTTATTCACTTATTCTTTATGGTGAAGGGATCTCAGCTCTGAAATACTATATTTTTGTTACTTTAAACGAGTTGTTAAATTTTGTAAAAATTGAATCATGTCATACTGTGCCAGCCTCTACATACACTTGACCCACAAGTGTATGTAGTTTTGTGTAGTATTCATTTGTTTAATTTACGTAAGGACTAACCTGCCTGTTGTCGAATAGTGGTTTTAACCTCTGACGCAAAAAGAAGGGTTTTATAAGTTAGGTTAGGTAGTTCCAAAACGGATGGACCAATTCGGACGTGGTTTATTCCTATAAAAAACTAGTTTTAATGAGGCTGTTCTTAGCTATGTCAGGTTGTAACCGCGACTCAAAAATTGTGTTAGGGATTTTTTGATCGAGCGAAGCGAGATCTCTAAATCAACTTGGGCAAATCGGCGTTGTATGTTTGTCCGAGGATAACTTTCGAAGCGTTTATCCGATCATCGTGAAATTTTGTATATTGTTGAGTGATGGCAGAATTTTGGTGTGACTAAATGAGCTAAAAAATGTGGGGGGTTGTGGAGATATTGGTGTTCAAGAGGGGTAAAAAAACCCAAAATGGGACTATCCGGTCAAATGGCACGTCTATTAAAAGGTCTTTGTTAGTACATTTCGACCCCGTTTTTATTTCTAGTTTAAGTTGTAGTTATTAGCCATAATAAAAACTGAACTTTGACAAAATTCACAGGGTAAACCAGTGACCCCACAGTGCTGAAATTTGGTATGCGTGTAGCTTAAGTGACACTAATATAGGCAACAATATGAAATCCAAAAAACTGCAATTTGTACCCCAAAAAATATAACCAATTAACATGAACTCCCGTTACCTGTAATTTGAATGAAACTGTAGGTCAAGTAAAGTGGTTATTTTTCGTGGCACTGTTTTGATAGTCAAAGATTAGGTACAATTAATATTTTTTTGTTTTTATGGGAGACTCGCGAGATCTCAGTTCGGGGCGAACCACTAGTTTAAATTAAATTTATGTTTGTATCTTTTGTATAGCGTTGGGCGTGGCATCGTTGAGATCATTCCTTGTACTGTCGCAAGGGACAGGAGAACATATGAGACATGGACTGAATGGGAACAAAATAATAATAATAATAAGATTTTTTGTTATTTACTTTCACTATTTTTTATACTACCTATTTTTAGAAAACGAAAATACACGTATCCTTTGAATTTACGTACCTAATTCGCTTAGAGTTATCATTCGAGTACCTACATCGCCCGGGGCCGGGCAGTCGAGATGGATTAACTTGCCAACCCAAAACAAGGAATGAGGAGAAAGCCGACCCTATACCTACCTACCTACGTGGCAGGACTTTTTGTACGGCCCTTCCGAAATGTTACTCTATGAACTTCGCAATTGAATATTAGATTTTTTTGGATATGATTTTTATTTTCAACTTGTATTCCATGTTACATATTATACATAGCGTCCATATTATTTTACAAACAGATGTTATTCAAAGGCAAATCGTAGGAATGCTCAGAGCCATTATTCAGTAATATATTCTGATGTACGCAGCGAAGCGAGGCGTTTTTATTAAAAATGCCTAGACTCGAGACAGACATGTGGCCTAGGTGGGATTCCACTTTGAATATGACGCATGGCTTTGTTTTCGCTAAGGGAATTTTTCACAGCAAACATATTGATAGAAAACTAACTTTAAAGGATAATCTAGTTGAGAAGACAAAGTCACCAAATAAGAGGATCAGTGTCAATTTAAGTTAGGCAAAGCCAGATAAGTAAACTGTCCTGCAAAGATCACATTAGTGGATCTTTCTTTCCCAAGAAAGATTGGCATGGGGGAGTGATAAATGGGTCTTCGTTCTCGTTACGAATCCAAAGTTGTGCATCAACGAAAGAATATTTATAGCGAACAGTTGTATTACTAAGAAAGCAACAAACTATTGACTCAACCAATTTTAATATCCGCTCTAATATTATAAATTCAAAAGTAATTCTGTCTGTCTGTTTGTTTTTTACGTTTTATGACTAATGAGCTGAACCGATTTAGAAGAAATTTGGTGTAAAGATACATAATCTGAATTAAGACATAGGCTATTTTTACTGACAAACCAAGCGTCTGAAGCCGCGGTCGGAGGCGGAAGCATCCCAAGGTTGCTGCAAGAAATCGCTTTCAGCAATAATGCCGTCCATTGTACTATGTTTAGGTTATTCTAGTTCTCAAATCCTCTTTAAATCTAGGATCCTAGTGTTCAATATAGCTTTAATCTATCCATTTTTAATTCCCATTGTAGAAAAAACAATTAAAATTTATCCCGAAGCAAACTTATGTAAAACTCCTTTAAATGAAAACACATTTTGTAAATCTCCAAGCGAAAACTTTCCATAGTTATTCCAGTCGATTCTCCTTAGCTTTTACAATAAAACCATGTATTTCTGCAAGTCAAATAGTCCAGCGATCTCCAGCGACTTGGCAGCAGGATTTTTGCGAGAAATATTTCTAGTTTTAATTAAAACTTAGTTCGCGCTGAACGTGAATCATATTCATGGTTCGGACGTACTATAATGTCTCCCTAAAGAGACATTGGGCCGCGCACTGTTCATAATGGACATTCTACTATGTAATTGTACTAGACTTCCTTCTAAAAGTTTCTCCGAGATTAAAGCAGCTTTTCTACAATGGTTACGGTCTGCAGCTTCTGGCAAGTGCTGTTAATTTAGTAATTATAATAAAAAAATTTACCTATACCTCATTGTTACGTAGGTGGTAAAGTTGTTTATTATAGTAATTTCGTTTGGTTTTTAACTCTGTCTAATTAATATCTGGTGTGGTATTTTGTACATATTATTTGTTAAATTGATTCAAAGTGTTCTGGTGTAACTTGCACTGATGATGTCATTAAAAGTTCAGGCTGGAATCACCCACGCTGATAAACTTTTGACTTTGATTCGCCACAAGTTAACAAATATCCATTAAGTCAGTCGGAGACACAATGAAACAAATCTTAACTCTGAAATTCGGAATCTCAAACAAAGAGGCTGCCCAATTGTTGTCAAATGAAGATTCAATTGTGGGACAATAAATTAGTTCACCAGCGCCTTAGAAGGGCTCGGTCCCTTCATTTGCAAAGTCACACGGTCCTCGTTGCGCGGATAAACAGTACCGCCCTTTGTTGTTACGGAATGTATTCGCGGTTCGATTGCCGTTTAATTGGTATTATGTTAGTTATTGCTTATTCAGTAAACCCTTATCTCATTATGAGTAGGGTCTTTCAATTCTCTTTCGAGAGCTGTTGAAATATTGATTTATATTTAAATTACAATTTCGCTGTTGATTTTAGAAAAGGTCACGGTTTTAGTTGCTGAAATTGTTTTTGACAGTGTTGGAAAGTTGTATAGTTCGTTCATATTGTTTATACAGGCATTAAAGTGTCCAGTTCTCATTTTGTATTCAAATGTTGAGGCAAAATCACCTGAATACAGAGTAACAGTATTGTAAGAGCCCGGAATCCTGGCAAGTGGTTCCGGTATTCCAGTTTGCCCAGTCAGATGCCGGGAGTGACATGCACCATTATTGCCTTCTGAACAAACATTACCCGGTGGCTTAGCCTCGGCTTAAGTATAAGCTTTTGTCCGCGGTACGCGTCGAACAATCCGGACTCTGGACTTGCGTATTTTGAATAGTTCGTGCCTGCCCACTTTAAGCTGAGTATTATATTTGTGTACAGTTACTGTTCTTTTACCTCTTCGTGTTGTTTGTTCAACTTTCTTTTTATTCATAACTAGCTGATCCGCCTGCGGCTTCATACGCGTAGTTTGTCAATAAAACATTACCATCTTTCTGTGCAGTCGCGTAAAGTGTATTCTATGTCTCAGGTCCATTCATAATCTATCTAGGTACATAGGTCCCATATTCCATTAAAATCGGTCGAGCCGTTATGTCGTGAAAAGGTAACAAACAGACAGAGAGACAGAGTTGCTTTCAAATCGGTATGTACGTAGATTATAACCTGGATTAACACATAGGCTAGTTTTTGTTGATAAACAACGCGTGCGAAGCCGCGGGCGAAAGCTAGTTATTCATATTAACCTTCTTCTTGAATCACTCTATCTATTGCTGAAAACTGCATTAAAATCCGTTGAGTAGTTTAAAAGATCTAAGGTAACAGACAGCGGAAGCGACTTCATTTTATACTATTGTTACGAGCTGAGGGTTCGGGATAAAATAATGGGAATCGGTTTAACCAAAATAACACGTTTATTCAACACGATAACGATGAATACACGAACTTGGTCACACGTAATCACAACACATTAATTCACATCACTATTGCACCACTTAAAGTCACCGAAATGTTAGCGCGTATAGCTTAATCCAGACTGACTCGCGAGCAACTACTGTTCACGCGAGACCCTGCTCCACAGTCAGTCCTCCAGGGCCTCGCTGAGACTCACTCACTCTGACTCAGACTCGAGACTAACTCAGACTGACTGTCCGGCCATCTCTCCGGCCTATTTATATCGTACACATTTCGATTGTTCGAGAAGGATCTCGATCGTTCCAGGAAAAGTGTCGGTCCCTCGACACAATGGCCACTCCATTGTGCGCAACCGCAGACAATAACAACAATAACGCAGCAAGACAAAAGCGTTCGAGAAGTTACGATTATTACTCATTGTTTAACAGCCTCGGCGTAACACTGCCCCCTCCTAAAACATGCTCGTCCCGAGCATTCTTAGCCCCATATCGCGGCAGGCGATCAACACGAACAATTTTAGGCGCACCTCGCGTTGAAGATGTAGCAACTAGAGGAGCCACATTGCCGTCTCCAGTACTTCAGGACACCCAGAGTCCTTTTCTCATCAGCGATCCCAATTCCAGCCTCCAAAACACGGCTCTCATGATTTCTATCTGTTCTTTCACTTCCTGGAATTCCTTTCCAGATGAACCGAACGATTCCCTCATCAGTCGAGCACGCTCTTATGGCCAACGTCGCTGATCTTCCTGTTGACGACGCTGCTCTTCTTTATCCTGACGTCGCTGTTCCTCTTGCAACCGAGTCTGCTCCACCTGTTCATGTCGCTGTTCATTCTGCAACCGAGCCTGCTCTTCCTGCTGACGACGCTTCTCTTAATGCTGACGGCGTTGTTCCTCCTGCAACCGAGCCGGCTCTTCCTGTTGACGACGCTTCTCTTCTTAATGCTGATGGCGTTGTTCCTTCTGCAACCAAGCCTGCTCTTCCTGTTGACGCCGCTTCTCTTCCTAATGCTGACGGCGTTGTTCCTCTTGTTGACGACGCTGTTCCTCCTGCCAACGTCGCTGCTTTTCTTGTGGACGACAAAGCATGGCCATAATAGCAGCAAGATCGCCTGTCACAGGAGCTTGCCCCACGGATGATGATGATAGTGCTCCAAATGATTCGGCGGCGGCTGATTCCATCTTCATCGGCTGACGACTCTGCCGAGCTTCTTGAACCGGAGACTCCCCAAACCGCTTTTCATCCATTTCCTGTTGTCGTTGACCTCTCGTCCTGACACCGTCCACGTTATCCATTGGTAGAACCGGCATTATTTTATCCCACTTCTGACACCAAATTGTTACGAGCTGAGGGTTCGGGATAAAATAATGGGAATCGGTCTGACCAAAATAACACTTTTATTCAGCACTAAACGATGAATACACGAACTTGGTCACACGTAATCACAACACATTAATTCACATCACTATTGCACCACTTAAAGTCACCGAAATGTTAGCGCGTATAGCTTAATCCAGACTGACTCGCGAGCAACTACTGTTCACGCGAGACCCTGCTCCACAGTCAGTCCTCCAGGGCCTCGCTGAGACTCACTCACTCTGACTCAGACTCGAGACTAACTCAGACTGACTGTCCGGCCATCTCTCCGGCCTATTTATATCGTACACATTTCGATTGTTCGAGAAGGATCTCGATCGTTCCAGGAAAAGTGTCGGTCCCTCGACACAATGGCCACTCCATTGTGCGCAACCGCAGACAATAACAACAATAACGCAGCAAGACAAAAGCGTTCGAGAAGTTACGATTATTACTCATTGTTTAACAGCCTCGGCGTAACACTATGTAAAGATTAAAGTAATTCTGTATTTTTAAATGTATATTTTTGTGTGCAGTAAAGCATAAAGTATATATCTGACATTGTGACATGTAAAGTTAGGAAATACTTTTATCGTTCGTCACATAAATAATATAGAAACACTTGTCTAAAAATAATAACTATGTTCGACCCGTATGTGGGTTGTAATTGTAATATAATTCAAGGAGTCTACCACACTGTTATAACACCTGTGACAAAAGACTCAACTATAGAATTTGGAAAAAGAAAACAAAAATCATCGACAGCTTCCCGCCCACGCTAGACCCCGAATACTTAATCACCTTTATGTCTATAGAGATAGAGTTCATAAAAGAATCATTGGGATTGGCAAATGCGGTGAAAATATCTTATTTGAATATCCCCAGCTTCGGGGAAATGGATCGGATAAGCGTGAAACTTTTAACTGAAATAATATTGACGTTTGTACTGGAAAGGACTTTTTGTCGGTCTTGTGTCGTTCTGTTGTGGTTTACTTTATGGTTTAACTTTGTTATTGTGGTCTTTTCAATAAAAAAACGTTATTCGTAAAAATACTGGAGAAGAAATTTCATCCCTTGTTGTTATGTTAACTACCCTGCAGGGTGTATTCATATTGAAAATCATTTTGTGAAAAAATATCGGGCATAGACTCCGGATGTCATTAAGTATTATAAGAAGTAATGGTTTCCACACTCGCATAACTTTGTTCAACAAAACCTTGAAAAGAACCACACGTTGATGCTTATGATATAAACGAACAGAAAAAATACGTAAAGTGCCAGGCACTCGCTAAACTTTATGAAACTCGGAGAAAAAGTGTTCGCTAAGAGCTTTATACGAGCAATATTTCATAGTTTAAAAGACGAAAGCGCCCGGATACCTTTTTAATGTTTATGAAGAAAACGGCCTTCCGCAGCTTGTTGCTTAAAACTTGAGTTTTTAGATTGTTGTGGGGCGAGAAAAAGTGGCTTACAGTAATTTCGCTGTTCGTCCACCGCGATTTTTATACAAATAAATTTTGCTTTACGTACCATAAAAAAATCCCTAGTCTACCATTTAAGATACAGAAAGTTCAATGTGACCTCTAAAATGGCGATAATTTATAAACATACAATTGTGTAAGAGATACGCTACATAAACACCATCTTTTCTCTTTGAAAGTGCCAATTTGTTTTCAGATATTACAACAATAATGTAATATGAGAATCAAATGGCCATATAAAACACATTTGCCCGTCTAGACGTATCAGCTGATTGTGAAAAAGTTTTTCTATAGTACACAACTCACGTATTCTCAGAGAAGTTACTTGGAAGTAAGTTTTTGAAAAATGTTTATTCAAAGACGTATCCAGACGATTCGGTGTCGGTGACAGGAGTTCGAGTCGGTGCTCATCGCATTCAGATGCTACGACCGAAGAAATTATGACGTTGGAAATTGTAATATAGCTTCGGCGAGACCTGCTTTCTGCTCCGAGTTTTAAAGAAAACGCGGGTAAACATTTCTGGAACTGTGAATTATATGCGTTTGAAATGAATTGCATTAAAGAAAGTGCGCGACAGTAAGCCTTCTTCCCGTAAGTCGTAGATAGTGTGAAAGATCGCCAACTCAGCATTTCATTAGAAAATAAAAAATAAGTATTGCTGGAGATTTCACACATTGCTGTCTAGCCCCAAACTAAGCAGAGCTTCTACTATGGGAACCAGATAACTAATAGAATACTTATATACCTTTTTTTTGTAAATACATGCTTTTATAGAAAAACATTAAGACCCGAAACAAATATCTTTAGATCATGTAAACATTTCTTCCGCGGCGGGAATCGAACCCGCTACCTTCTGCGTCTCAGCCGGCTATTCGCCCACTGCGCCACGGAGGCAGTGGTCAACTGCTGACCGCACTGTACTTTGCTCATTAGAGCCGGCCAGCTACGCCACGGGATATGATTCTTACTTGGTCGCTCTGGCTGAGTTTTGCGAGATTAGAACGTTTATAGGGGATAAGTAAGAGGGTAAAAGCCCTGTGTGGTAAATGGATACATTTCGCCGCGCAAAGGCACCTTATGAGGACTTATATGGCAGCGCTCAAGCCCCGAAAAGCATTATCATTATCATATCAATAGGCAATGATTGCGATATTATGACGGGCATGCAGCATTGCGTCCTATCGCTAGGAAGCAAGCACTTTGCGGTTTCTTTGTCGGTCTCGGACGTCGTATGGTAATTTCGCTTCCTTCCTGGTGGCCGTAGACCCATAAATTAGGTGCCAAGCGGCCCCGCACTGAAAAATTACCAACTAGTGCGGAAATTGATGAAGGATTGATATGGGCGTGATTAGGAGGCTTGGCTGAGCGCAGCTGGACACTGCCGAATCTTCGACTAAGCAGCGCCCGAAATTATTACGTTTATACAGTGGTCAACTCGTAGTTGTAAGTCGGTTGAGTATATGATACCAACCGCTTTAATAAATATTCAAAAAAGAATCTAAGGACATCATTGCACATCATGATAGATCGGTCGACTTGCAAAAAAAATTAAAAAAAATGCTAATAGGTAAATGTAGGACAAGAGAGGCCAATCTTATATGTGACAGCGACCTCATCTTATGATGTCAACGGAAGGTAAGACAGCTATGAACGATAATTACAACCTGGGCCCCAATTCTACTAAACCAATCGCTTCGCTATGACTATGGTATCGTCGAAAAATCGCCACTATAGATACCTTTTGGTATTCTACTAACACAATCTTTTTTCAATGACCGCCGTTGCTGTGACAACCCCATTGACCATTTGGTAGCATATGACAGGAATAACAATCATAATCGTTTAATAATGGTATGGCTCCATAATAGTTTTTCTTATAAATTAGCAGAATTGGCCCCCTGATAGTGTTTGACCTGATATGTGTCCCACAGGTTTTTTTATACAACCTGTTTTGTTATGTACAACATTAATTTGTTGATGATATTTGTTCCGGGTCTGATTGTTTCTCTATATAAATAAATAAATATTGCTGGACATTTCACACGGTGCTATCTAGCCCCAAACTAAGCAGAGCTTGTACTATGGGAACCAGATAACTGATAGAATACTTATGCACTTTTTTTTGTAAATACATACTTATAATACATAGAAAAACACCCAGACACGGAACAAATATCTGTAGATCATCAAACATTTGTTCCGCAGCGGGAATCGAACCCGCTACCTCCTGCATCTCAGCCGCTATACGCCCACTGCGTCACGGAGGTCGTCAATTATAGGTATGTTTTTACAAATAAAATATGTATGTAAGTATTCTATCATTTATCTGGTTCCCATAGTACAAGCTCTGCCTAGTGTGGGGCTAGATAGCGCTGTGGGAAATGTCCAGCAATATTTACTTATATATTTAAAACACACATCCGGAATCGTATTAACTGATTTTAGAGTTGGGTTTTATCCGGTAATCGAAGCATTTCCAATAAACAATTTTTAATGTAAATCGGCGACGCCTTTGTGATGATGCCGCTTAGTCAATTTAACAGGTGTAGGTACCTTTGTTTAGGTTTAGGTTACATGATGAATGAATATGATTTCTTACCTATCTTGTACAGGCTGTTGCATTGATATTTTAGAACTTGATAATAAGGTTGTTCGAAAGTTTAAAATGTTCTATGGTAATGAATTTGAATAAAACCTATTTTTCTACAATACTAGCTACTAGCCGTAGCGCTCTGCGTTTTCATTTAATATCGTACATAACGAAACACATAGTATATTAACAAAATGTAATTTATGTTCAAATATTTACTAAATAAATAGAGCTAGTAACAATAAAATGGGACAGAGCTGATTCACAAAATTAATGTTTCGTAAGTAATTAACTGATTGCGATTGTTTACTGTGAGTTATTGTCATAATAATGCCGAGTTTAAATCGTTATTTCAGTTAAAATTACTCTATTAATATCAAATGTTTTAGATCGAAATACTTGGAAATATGCTAGGTGTAAATTATCTTGGTTGATAACACAAACTTAAGTTTATATTTTAGGCTTTATTACCTTTTCGATCAAGATCTTAAATTATGGCGTATCTAGGTCACATTATAAATGATCAACATTTATACCACCCTCTTCTCTTAGTCTATAGGTTAGGTAATATGTGGAGTTGTGGGTTTTACATGGTTTTGAGCACGTAGAAAAGCGCATACATTTTTGGAGCTTATTTCATCTGAAAACCTGTCCCAGTCACTAAGCAGAAGCGTCCGTCACCTGGTCATGCTATAATTTGCCACCGGGTTATGGTACTAGACTATAAAACATCATCAGACCACATCAGTCCACTGCTGGATATAGGCCTCTCCCAATACTGCGCCCGGTCTTCGGCTCTTCTCATCCAAATTCTGTCCTTCACCTTTCTTAAGTTATCGCTCCACCTAGCCGGGGGGCGCCCCAAACTACGTTTGCCAAGACGCAGTCTCCACTCAAGAACTCGTTTATCCCAACGGTTGTCGGTTCTCCGGCATATACGGCCAGTCCGCTGCCACTTCAGTTTGCTAATCCGCTGGGCGAAATCATCTTATGATATAATATTTTATCTTCGTGTGTAAAAACCTCCGTTTGATTCTTCTTTTTTTAAGTCGGGCACTTTTGGCAGAGTGGTCGTCTTGGCTCATAAGCACCGGCTCTGGTGATGCGTCTCCATTCAGCTCTATTTGAAGGCATTGCGAGAACATTCAGTCATAGTGGAGCGTGTGATAGACTTGATGAGGTCTGACCATCTCGTTGGAGAGCGGCCACGCGGTCTCTTGCCCTCCACTCTGCCTTGCACTACTTGGCGTTCCTTCTCTTTACGTGTCCAAATAACTTAAGTACCTTTTAATTACACACCATTTGTTCAGTGTTAAAAGAATTTTCTTACTTTTATGCAAATAGATTCTCTACTTAAACAATGCAAGGTATACCCAGTAAGGCCACTTACACTTTGTACTGGCTTTATCACACCAAGCGAAAGACAAAGACAAGGATACCCCTGTGTAACGATAAAGTGTTCCGCTGCATCTCAGCATTCTCAAAAGCGATTTTGTTTCAGAATTCAGATTGTCTAAATTCTTACTTACTTTCCTACCTAGACTTGAAGCGAACTATGTTAACGATAACAACTTTTAAGTTATAAATACTTTTGCTGTAGTTTTGCCGAAATGCTAAACTGTTACTTACCGTCCGGTAAAATAATCCGTTTTACGTTTTACACCAATTTTTCGCACGTAATAAATAAATATTGCTGAATATTTCACACAGCGCTATCTAGCCCCAAACTAAGCAGAACTTGTACTATGGGAACCAGATAACTGATAGAATATACTTTTTTTTTGTAAATACTTACTTATAATATATAGAAAAACATCCAGTCCCGGAACAAATATCTGTAGATCATGCAAACATTTGTTCCGCGGTGGGAATCGAACCCGCTACCCCCTGCGTCTTAGCCGGCTATTCGTCCACTGCGCCACGGTGGTCGTTAATCGTTTGTTTCTTTGTTGTCATTTTGAGAACCTTATCTCCGAAACCTATTTACTGTTTTTCTTACAATATGTAGGTAGATATTTAATTATTATTTTTTAAAGTGTAACTTTTATTACATCCTCTCGAACTTTTTTGTCTGTGTGTTGCATGTCGCGTGACGGTCGGCCGCGAAGTAGGGATAAAGTGAAAGGCGCTCGTCAGAGCAGCCGAGGCTAATATGGCGGCGCCTATAGTTCGCATCAGCTGACCGTGTAGTGTATAGACTATTACTCATTTGTGCCAACGAAAATTTTTAGTTAAATAATGTGAAACAAAGTTTCACTTTTACCGTGGTTTCATAAAACCACCATAAAACCACACAATCCTTTTTTTTATTGAGTTTAATGTTTCTTGCTAAGCACTGCTAGGGGAACCTTTTTAATAAAAACTAATTTCTTTCAGTGCAGAAAGTGATAGCACTATTATTTTATGATTCTTAGAGAAAAAGTTTAATGAATACTTTATTTTATAATGCAAAATGGGAACTGATAAAAAATCATACAACTATGTACATGCATTTTAACAGTAACGAACTATGTAACTATGGTATATTTATTTTTTATCCTACTTAAATTAACACCGCCTCCTCTCACCTTTTTCAATCCAGTTCATCTAAATGTTCCCAGGCTTATGTTCATCGCTTTAAGCGATAAGGCCGCCCATTGTACGACCACGTATTAGTCCTTAAGTTTTCTAGTTTAAGCAATTGTAATTTGGTGTAACAATAATGAACTATCTATCTATGTCTAGGCGTTGTTGGTCGTCGCCACGGTTTCAATAAAATAACTTCTGTCAGAAGTTAGACAATTATGTCGAAATGTATTTGCACATAGACTAACTACCTAAACTAGCGAATATGACCATGTTTCCCTTTATCGCATCATTCTCAAGTGACTTCCAATTCGCCTTGGTCGTGATTCTCATATTCTGTCTCTTCTCTATTCTATTCTATTCTTTCTCCCCTTGCTATCTTAAAGAGAGGTTTGCTTATCTCCATTCTTCCAATACTTTTTCTCTCTGGTCATCAGAAAACTTATCCCTCAAAACACCCGTACACTCAAGTTCCTTCTACGGGAAATCGTTCATTGTCGAAGCAGTGCGCCCGTGGAATGCTTTGCCAGTAGAAATTAGACGGGCTCCGTTACAGCACTCTTTTAAGCTGAGAATAAAGCAGCATTACCTTAAGGCCTAGCTTTCTTGTCATATGTGTTACCTATTTATATTATATTATAAAATACAAAGACCGTTGTAGAGGAGCAGGCGAAAACCGTTGCAAATGATATATACATAGCTCAATTGCTCCAGATCAGTCAAGGCTGCCTCGCTGAAGTAGGTACAGAGCAGTACTACCTTATTCGCAACCACGACACATACAATAAAACCCAGCGCCAATAATAGCCAGTATTGATCTCTAACAAAAATGTCTCCGCCGTGTTTCCTAATTAAGCCTGACATTGATTCTGTCTGCAGGCTGCGTCGGTGGCCAGGCTTGAAATAGCTGCGGCTACGATCGATCCGACCAACAAAACATACAATTATACACTTTAACACGGAGCCATAGAGGTTAATTCAACTGTATGAGTCGAGAAAACTAAATCCAAACGGCTGTCAAGCGCGATTTTAAACTCTATATCAGGTTGGAAATATACAAAAATATAAATATAATGAATCATTCTAAAGCTTTGAAATAAATAAATAAATAATCAATAATGTTGGATATTACACACAGCGCTTTCTAACCCCTAAGTAAAGCTTGTGCTATGGGAACTAGATATAATTGATAGAATTTATTCGTACGCTATAGCTATCTATGATTATAGTGCAATATTTGTCGGTCTTCAATTCTAAATAAGATGTCCTTTTCGGTGCTCAAACGTGGATATGGCTAAAATAAAAACAAAATATTTATCATCACACAAAGCATGTCTGAAAGTTAGTCATCGTATACTCATAAATGTAATTTGCGGCCCTAAGGCCGTAAGTAAATTTGATAATAGAATGAGGTTCATTGCATAATAAGCTAAAATGAAATAGGATCTCCATGACACATCCTTATTTCTATTTGAAAATAAAAGAGGTTACATTGATTAATGCTAAAAATAAATAAAATCTTTATGACAAATCCGTATTTCTATTCAAAAATAAAAGAGGCCATATGCATAATATGCTATATTGGAATACAACCTTCATGCCAAATCCTTATTTCTATTTAAAAATTAAAGATGGCCATTGGTTAGTAGTGAAAAAAAATGATACCGGAAACACAATTTTACTTTTAAGCAACAAATTGTCATAAAAATACTTTTTATTTTCCTCGCGTTCGTGATGTAAAGTTATGTGTACTCGGGTGTAAGCGATCAATAACACTCTCGATTAGCGTCCTCGCTCTGATTCGCTCGCTTGTGCGTAAAAATATCTCAGCTTTAGGTACAATAGATCGCTTACAGTCCTTATATAACAACTAGCATCCGCCAGCGGCTTCGCACGCGTTGTTCGTCAGCAAAAAATAGCCTATGTTTGAATCCAATCAACACACCAAATTTCATTGAAATCAGTTCAGCCATTGTGACGTGATTGAGTAAAAAACAAATAAACAAGTATCCTAAATCCCATCACAGACGTAGCTATAATACATAGCAATATGCCGTGCTATGCTATGCAATAATATAAATAACAGTATAGCTTGGTGACGTCATAGAAATATAAATTATAGCTGCGTGTGTGGTCACCCGATAATTTGTACGGAAGATATATCGCGCTATGCCTTGCTTTCAATTGCTATATATTATAGTTACGTCTGTGATGAGCTTAACTTTCACATTTATAATATTAGTGCGATGTACCTACTATTAATTCGATCAACGTTCGTGAAACTGGCTGTAAGTGAAGTTACCACATACCTACCAATTATTAAACGATACCAATAACTAAATTAATGACTCTGGGTACAAATAGCCTCATACAAAATTCAGATCCAAAGTTAGCGTAGTCCAGTGGACCTTACCGAAATAGATTCGTCCAATACAATCCTCAGGCCGTGATATTCTTAAAGTAGGCATTGCCTTTCACAGAAACCGGGACCTACCCCAATTCTCGTGATTTTAACGTTAGTACAATCTATGAAGGTATAACAGCAGTATCATGTTTAAAATGAGCTACATTCTAATTTTAAAAGGAAAATCACATCATCTCATGCTCTCCATCCAACGGTTGTCTGGAAGAGATCGATTCTAATTGATAAGACCGCCCATTTAACTATTTGCCATATGTGTTTACTATTTTATTTGTATTTTTTTGTTTCTATAGTGTACATTAAAGTGTTTTCATAAATTAGTTTTTGTTTTCCAACTGAATCTTCCTGAGTTGTATTTTTATGCATAAAATAACCAGCTTCGTAACTGATGAAAGTTATGAAAATGTTGGTCTAAAGTGAAAAATTTACGTTCCGTGAATTATGACCTAAATTTTCAACTTGATATCAAAAATCTAAACAGATGACTTCATGGTTCCTAAGTAGGCCTTAAAAATGCGTCGGACTCTCAGCTTTCATAATTATAAGTAATGAGTAGCTTAATCGGCTACTTTGGCTAATATCGGCATTTAAAGACAGCGAGGTGGAAAAATTCTTAAAATTAGCCGTGTGGTCGAAATAATGTTTATGGACATTTTATCATTCTTAAGGTTAATTAACGATAGATAATGCTGGAAACTAACCAACAGCTTCAGAGCTTGCGTTAGTATTGTTGCACACAAATAAAAAATAAAAAAAACGAACAGTACATAAAAATTATGTACAAAAAATAATAAAGCTACCAATATTATAAAATATCTTTTGAATAAAATAAAATAATAAAAAAAAAAATCAATATAATATAATACAATATTAATTAATTAAAAAATAATAAGCTACTTATGATATTAATTAAATATATAAATAAGCTGTATTAAAATAATGGATAATATAATATTATTAATAATAAATTATAATAATGAAATAATAAATAATAAGATAGATTGTTAAAAAAAGGATTGTGTGGTTTTATGAAACCACGGTAAAAGTGAAACTTTGTTTCACATTTTAGACATTTTTCTCGTTGGCACAAATGAGTAATAATCACTACACGGTCAGCTGATGCGAACTATAGGCGCCGCCATATTGGCCTCGGCTGCTCTGACGAGCGCCTTTCACTTTATCCCTACTCCGCGGCCGACCGTCATGCGACATACAACACACAGAGGAAAAAGTTCGAGACGATGTAATAAAAGTTTCACTTTAATAATAATTATACAGGATTAATTAACGGGAAAAAGTACGTAGTTTGAACTATTGGTTCTGATTTCATATCATAGCGTTTATCATTTTTCGAAATAACTATCGGCAATTGATTGAAATCGACCCATGTTAAATCCGTTAATATAATGTTATGTTATATAATGTTAATGTAATGTGTTCTAATTCGGAGGAAAACAAAAAAATAATGAATGCCGCTCAGCGTGCTAATCTAATCAGAAATGAGGAGATTTCGGTGAGGTTTACATGACATATAATTTGACATTGTCGAGCAGATGGTGTGTAAATATCCAACAAACTGTAGTGTACTCGTTTTTTAAGCAATATTTACAGTTGAGTCACACAATAAGCGTTAATTTGCTGACAACAAAGTGGTTTTGCGGTTGGAATCGCATTTGTGACGTTTGGTCGGGAATATTCAATTAAAGGGCCGCGTTCAAAGGCTGGGGTAGTTCATTGCAGAGTTGTCTCGGGGGTTTCGATTTGTTAGCTTATCGGTGGGCCAGAATTAAAACCAGTGCGAAGTCATTCGAGGGATTGGCTAAATATAAGTTAAGATAGGCTATTGAAACTTTTCTTTGGAATACTGCTTTATAGTGCAGTTGTTTTCGTACCTGCAATACGTATTAAGCTGTAGATGACACGAACACAGTAATAATGTACAATTACTACTTTCGTATGGTGATGTTTACTGACTATATCTTTAAGTTTAAATAAGTTCTTACGTACGTACAGACAGACAGCTTCGCTAACTGGTGCTCCCCTGCATGTTTAAGGATTGTTGGTTGCGGGTTCGATTCCCACCGCGGAACAAATGTTTGCATGATCTATATATATTTGATCCAGCTCTGGATGTTTTTCTATATATTATAAATTCACAAAAAAAATTATATATGTAGGTATTCTATCAGTTATCTGGTTCCAATAATACAACCTCTGCTTAGTTTGGGGCTAGATAGCGCTATGTGAAATGTTGAGCATTATTTATTTGTTTATTGAAATAAACACTTGTAGAAGGTTGATTGTTAAAAAGTTTTTAATACACTTCGTGTGTTTAGATAAAATGTATATATAATGATAAAAAAACATTTTTGAAGTTATATTTCTAATAGGGTTAATTCAATATTATAACATGCAGGGGCGGAGGAATGTACATCAATAATGGGTAGGTAACGGCTTGAGGTTTCGAAGCAACAAGACAAAGCTAGGAAGATTTAAATTAAATTGTATTGACACACTTATAGGTTACTAGGTTCCGCCAGTGGCTTCGCACGCGTTGTTTGTCAACAAATAGTAGCCTATGTGTTAATCCAGATTATAATCTACGTACATACCAAATTTCATCGAAATCGCTTTAGCCGTTACGACGTAATTGAGTAACAAACAAACATCCAAACTTTCGCATTTATAATACTAGTGGTTCGCCCCGAACTGAGATCTCGCGTAACCTTTGACTATGAAAATAGTTCCACGAAATGCATAACCATTACTGTCAAGTAGTCAAATTACAGGTAACGGGAGTTCATGTTAATTGGTTAGTATTTTTGGGGTAGAATTGCAGTTATTCTGGATTTCAGACTTTTGCCTATTTGGGTCACTAAAGCTACACGCATACCAATTTTCAGCACTGTGGGGTCACTGGAGTGTCATGTTAATTTCGTCTAAGTTCAGTTTTTATTATGGCTAATAACTCAAAAACTGCAAGGACTAAACTAAAAATAAATAAAAACGGGGTCAAAATGTACTAATGAAGACTTGACCTAATAGTCTCATTGTAGTTTTTTACACCTCTTGAACCACAATATCTTAACCACCCCCCCCCCCCCCCTCAAATTTTTAGCTCATTTATTCACATCAAAATAGTGCCATCACTACTATGTACTACACTACTTATGTATCAAATTTCACGATCATCGGATCAACGCTTCGAAAGTTATCCTCTGACAAACAAACATACATTATGTACATGCATACAACGCCGATTTGCCCAAGTTGATTTGAAGATCTCGCTTCGCTCGATCAATTACTGTGATGTGATGTGATCCTTAATAAAACCAGTAGGTATAATTTTCTGAGTCAGGTGGTATCAGAATGAAAGAAAGAAATCATTTTTTTAGAAGCACTACCGAAATCTCAGACTTCATTGATCGTCATGCCACTTAGGATGTATCTTTGTGTATTTTCCAAATACACTACAGGAACTAAACAATTACATACGAGAAGCACAATACACAAACGGGAGGTTGATAACAAGGCCTCTCGTATAACAAAGCCAATCAGATTTTCAACAAAGCCGGTATGGCGGAAGCAATTACAATGCACAGTGCAACTTTGCAACCTTTATGTGGTTCCAGTGTAGTGGAAACCATTATGGGGGTATTCAGCGGACGTCTTCTGTCTGATAGTGAATGAATGAATGGAAATTATTTATTATACCTTACAAGCTAGACACAACAACAGTTAAATTTAAATAAAAAAAAAAACAAATGAATGTAAGCATAATAATAGTGATAACAGAAACTATGGATTGTTTAATACCTAATCTTTAGAAGAACTTCTTGTGTAGTGAGTCAATAATGTCCTCGATCCTCAAAAATAATATGCAAGTTAATTTCATCAAAGTTTTAAATCCCCAGCAAACTAAAATGCCTGTATTTTGTATTTGCACCAAATTTGACTTACGAAAACGCTACAATGCCACTGTCAGGGCCATTGTGCTTTGTATGAGAACTAGTCAAGTCAGACTTTAGGCTTCAATATATTATTCTAGTTATAAGAAGAATGATATTTTAAGTTGTTATAAATACATTTCAGGACTGACTATTGAACTTGGCACCCATTTACATAGATCTCACTTCTTTTGTCGTTGAAGTCAACAACCAAGGCATATACCATTATATTGAACTTGGCTCTCATTTCACATTTATGTTTTTGATGGGATATAACTAATACTGTCAAATGCTTGTGATATGATACGTGATAAAGGGCAATAAAATGCTCTGAAACCATTTCTAGTTAGGGCGTCATTAAAATCAAAGCTGAACAAGCTAACAAAACTAGCAACTCTTTATTCACATTTCACTAAGCAACTTCACTTTATATAAGTTTGCATAAAGAGCTCACAGCGCTCCCCTCGAAAATATCATGTAGTGTAACACGATCTTATTTAAAAGTCACACCGAGTGCGATTTTATAAAGGAACAGTCTGAACACACGGGGTGTTTATGTGAGACGACATGTGAAAAACCTTGATGCACACTTTTGTGTTGAGTTATGTACGCCTCATGAAACGCTTTTTGCATTTTTAGTAGATGCTCAGTTTCATATGAGTTTTTGCTTAAACCTGTGCGAATATTACATTACAAGCGCTGCCGATTTTATCTAAGAAGGACTCCTTTCATGCTTACGAATGAAAAAGTCGTGTGACTATCTGACTTGTCAAACGAACTTGTCTGACTTTTTGGTTTGATTTGTTTATCCGATCTATCTTGGACTTCGAAACTTGTAGATCAATTTGGCATAATACGTTAGTATGTCGCCCATTCCTATTCAAATCGCTAAGAACATTATCTCCAGGTTATTTCCAGCGTACACAGCCGTTCGGTTGATAATCTTCGATAGTACTCTATCATCCGGGTTGTATATCTTTTCACCTCGACATTAAGACGATGAGCAGGTGCTTAAGTTGTCATTTCGCGCGTCGGGGCGCGTCCCGTGTAATCCACCTAATGCTTGACCGCTACTGTCGGTTCTTGAAAATCAACGTTTGATAGAGGAAGGCTTTTGTAGGTAAAAATTATGTGAAACTAGATGACACGCCCGTGGCATCACACGCGTAGTTTTTTTAAGAAAAACATTACCCTCCTTCTGCACAGTCGGGTAAAAAGTAGCCTAAGTCTCAACCCCGGTCATGATCTACCTATATAACAAATTTCATCGAAATCGGTCCAGCTGATATTAATAGAACACGTAACAAACAGACGAAGAGACAGATGGGTAGAGTTACTTTCGAATTTATAATATTAGTATGGATAATGTTAGAGAACTAATCATGTGGGAAGCTCTAGGATCTAAAAATGAAGACATAAACAGATATAAACATTTTATTCATAATTTGTCAAATTATACGCCACATTGTGTTGCAATATTCAATAAAAAAATACTTTTCATTATGAAATTGATTATAAAATAAATTCAAATTGATTTATGTCACGCCATTAAACTCTTCAACTTTGAGGACATTGTAGGACTGACAGTTTTTTTTTTTAATTTTAACTTTAAAGTTAATCCTTCATCCTTCACTTTATCCGGCAGTGCGTTGTATATGCAAGGAGCAAGGAGTCCGACTTGGCCAGCCTGCCGCGGCAGCGCGTGTGTTGAGTATGTATGTCTGCCTGTATTGGAAAATAATTCCAGATTTTGGCGAACATACACCGTCATGCCATTAGTTAGTATTCTAATAAGCAGCGATGCGCTTGCAATTGGTACAAACGGAATGTTAAATACACAAACTTATAGAGAGAAAATAGTGAACCAGACGGGATTTGAATCTGTTTTGAAAATCTTAAAACAGCGAAATGTAAAGGATTGGATCTGCGTACTGCGCAATAATATATCTAAAGATACCTAACATGGAGATTAGTCGTTAGAGAACAAGGAATACCTTTTTCGATGTAGAAAAGTCCTATTATATCGATCTCACGCGGTAAAAATGAGTTCGCAATGAGTTGAACGCATAGTAGCGGGCAGTACTAGTGCAGTGCGCGGCTCGAGTGAAGAAAATGGGAAATTGCTGCCGGTACTTAATGCCAGAGTGCGAGGCAGTAGATTTAAACATTGTGTCTTACTATCTACATAGCATCACATTTAAATTGCTTTTTACAAGCTCGTATTTTACATGCCTTTTATGTTTATGCATGGTTTAGAATAGAATAGAATAGAATAATCATTTATTTGGCACACACAAAATGACACATGAAACAATAATAAGGAACAGTTGAATCCATTAAGACAGTTCGACTCATGTGTCTGCGTACCAAAATGGCGTTTAAATCTTGCAAACGTTTTTAACCTATGTCATGCAACAGTTTACCAATACACATGATCGTATTTATTCATTTAGTATACTAATTTATTCAATAGTACTAACTAAGCTATAGATATTCACAATTGCAGCATTCGCGGTTAAATTTTATAAGCCCCAGAATTATTACGGCAATATAACAGGGTTTTGGACACAGAACCTTCGGACCTAGTTGAATGCTTCTGCCACTTGCTTCTTCACACCATTATGACCATTTATGATGAATTATACAATTTTGATAAATACAAGTTTCGATCAAATCTTGATGCAACGTTTGCCGTGATTAAGGTGATCTTACTGATGTTGAAAATTAATCTCGAAAATCGGTCGAAATGGTTCCAGAAAAGGTAGTTACGACAGTTTGCATTGCGCTCGACTTGACGGGGGCACTGCCGTGCCCCCAGAACAATAATGGATAGTCAACTGGCTGTGATTAGGCTTATTTGATTACATAGCAAGACCAAATACATTAGTATACATTAGACATTATACATATACATTAGACAAAATAAATAGCAATTTAAATTTTATTTATTATTGTTATTTTTAACCTGTGTTGTCCCACTGCAGGGCAAAAGTCTCCCTCCCTTCTTTCCAGTTTTTTCTGTCCCCGGTTGTAGTAGGCCAGTGTAAATGCAGATCCAAGTCGTCACGCCATCTCCGTGGTGGTCTGCCGCGTGGGCATGTTGCGTTAGGGACCCAATCAGTTGTTATCTTTGCCCATAGATCTTCGGGCAAGCGGAAGACGTGGCCGGCCCAATCCGACTTTTGATAGTTTTATTAAAAAAATTACGGTTCTAAATGACTAACTAATATAGCTCAAATTGTCATTTTGCTCCAACAACTAAAATCAACAACACGAACTTTCCAAAAGCAAATTCACCTAAACATCGAATCCGTTTTTTCATCTGTATAAGAATAGTGATGTTCGAATGCAGTGCAATCACAAAATTACGTGTCAATCCAATACGCAGTCGCGCGAACTGCACCGACCTCATCGCTCCAGGCTCGAGACCGGATAGGGCTGGATAAAAATAGTGTGCTGAGCGATGCAATTATTATCTAGTAGACTCTAGACTTACGAGTAGAAGCGCGTGTTCTGGATAAGCTGGAATTATTTTGTTTGAAATTAAAGATTAAATGTAATTAATTTTTAGTAGTAAAGGATATCTTGCTAATTCAGCATTGTAATTTATAACATTATATTATTATTTTTTCATGTACCTATTCATTTTAAAGCTTTTGTTTTTATAAGCTGTTACATTATTTCTAAGGTAGTAAACCAATTTTAATTTTAATGTAATTGGACTGCAACGAGTTTTATTGTGTTTTTCTCATGTATGAATTATTAAATAATATTAAATAATAATATTGCAGGATATTTTACACAGAGCTATCTAGCCCCAAACTAAGCAGAGCTTGCAATATGGGAATCAGATAACTCATAGAATACTTATATACTTTTTTTTGTAAATATATACTTATAATATATAGACAAACATCCAGGCCAGAAACAAATATCTGTAGATCATGCACACATTTGTTACGCGGCGGTAATCGAATCCGCTACCTCCTGCGTCTCAGCTGACTATTCGCCCACTGCGCCACGGAGGTCGTCAAAGACATAATAAAGTAAATAGCATAGCAGTAGTAGTTATATTGATTATAATAAAGTCTAGTAAATAATTGTATGTTCGTGTTAATAAATGTACTAGCAAAGTCATTATTGATTTGGTTTCAATATTTATATTCTGTTGTTTCCACGGTAATAATGGAATTTTAAATAAATGGGATTACATAAAGTGTAGCTAGCTAGCCGTAAAATAAGCTCAAGTAATATTCCGCGCGGTCACTACTTAGAGAGGTAACAGTTCGTGGCATTTAAAACGCATCGAAAGGTACTTAGTTCAGCTGTTGGTACCTGTAACATTCGTTATTCCAAGTCAGATACTTTCGGCCTCTAAATAGACCCAAGATTTACCAAAAGCTAATACATATCTCTCTTCGAACACATCATCCCGATCAACCTATAGCAGTCCACTGCTGGACGTAGGTCTCTCCCAAGTTGCGCCACTGTCCACTGAGCCTGTTCTTCGGTTCTCCTCATCTCTACCGCCAACAGTGCGTTGAACGTTACCTCATCTAACCTGCACTAGGACTTAAGCACGGTATCAATTCTAGAACACGTTACACCTATGAGGCAATACTTTTTTTATAGGCGATGGTGACCACTTAACATCAGGTGGGCCATATGCTTGTTCCATCTCCAGGTGGCATAATAAAAAACAAAACTTTTACTCCAACGGTTATTCTCTTCAAGTTTCTCTGAATTATAGAATTCGCACGAAGATCGCTGAATCTGACAGAGAACCAAGGTGGTCGACATAGCTCAGAGGGTGGAACACAAGTAACAAGCGGATTCCATTAAGTTTACCTTAGAAGGGCAGTGAAACTATCCAGAACTTGAGGCTTGCTTGATCATATTCAGCGGAAATATTTTCACGCAAACTTGTACGCATGTACTCGTAGCCTTTAAGTTCACTGCCTACTCGTGAAGATTCTTCAGGACTACACACAGATGCCAACGATATTAAGTCTTTTTAATATTTAAGTGTTACTTATAACGTTGATGAAGTTAGGGGCTGCACAAAATTGGTCGCTCTGGAAATGTATGGGGAGGCTTATGTTCAGGAGTCACCGTCTTATGGCTGGTATGATGATATTTTGAAATGTTCATCAGTCCATCTTTGGTCCTATTAAAAAGGTCGTTTCAATCTAATAGGGGATCATCATATGCTTGATATCAATTCCAGAAGCTTCCATTTGTCGCAAAATCCTACAAGGTATGTATTTATAAATTGTCGACCGTTTTAAGTTGTCTTTTTTAGATTTAGACTTAGGAATGGATTACCATGTCTGTTTACATTGTTTATACAACATCGAGCTGGAATAAGCAAATGGGCCACCTGATGTTAAGTGGTAGCCTATTACAAAGCATTGCCTCGCAGGTTACGCACTTTATGTCCATCCTTGTTACTTTTAGCTTTTGGGTTATGTTTGCTTGAGATTTCGCCCGTCAGTAACGCGTTAAAACGACTCTCCTATTTGTAGAGTTGAATTTCAGCGGTATCGAATTCGTACTTTATAAACTATTCCTTTGCTACTCTATAGTTATGGGTTGTTTCATAAAGGGCCTGAAATGTTACCGTTAGTCTAATAATATACGCTTGTAATTCGATGAGTGTACCGTTCGCTTTTCTAACTAGGGGATATATCACGTAATACAGGGTAAATTTGTAAAGCGGTCGATATATTTCGTCTGTTTAGATTGTGTAAATTTAATTCAATTATTTACAAACAAACCGTTTCTAAGACAGTTATGAAGTTTATGACATGAATCGACGGATTCGACCATGGAATTTTATTTGTCACATTTTATAGGTATATATCAAACTTTTGCTATCACTATACGTAATTACTGATTTACCTTTACTTACCATGTTATGCGTTACGTTTTGACTGTTGTAATACAATCAAAACGTCGGTATAACAAATAAAAAAGGTACACACGCGATAAATACCCTTTTAATTCGGTAGATATCTAACTAGGCTAATGAAACCAACTATCGAAACCAACCACAGCTGGCTAATGCAGAAACCGTCAATTTTAGCATTGGTAATCGGGCTACAGTTTCAAAATCATACGTACCACGTAAATGAATCTTTTACCTCTGTATTCTGTAGACATTTTTATTTTGAGTTTAATGGTTAGCAAACGAGACCTGGAAGGTCTTTTGATAGCTTACCGTCCACGCGTCAAGGGCTCGGATTCCGGCTTGCAGACCGATTTGCGAACATTAGTAAGTGATCTGGCGACCTCCGTGGCGCAGTGGACGAATAACCGGCTGAGACGCAGGAGGTATAGGAGGATAGGGTTCGATTCCCGCCTCGGAACAAATGTTTGCATGATCTACAGATATTTGTTCCGGGTCTGGTTGTTTTTCTATATATTATAACTATGTATTTACAAAAAAAAATAGTATATAAGTATTCTATCAGTTATTTGGTTCCCATAGTACAAGCTCTGCTTAGTTTGGGACTAGATAGCGATGTGTGAAAGGTCCAGCAATATTTATTTTATTTATTTATATCTCGCTTGTGAGGCGACAACCGACGGTGAGACAGCGTGCGGTTGGCACGAGAACTGCGCGTGAGAGGCGCTAGCTTACCGTTCGCAAGCCGCTCGCTTGAAGCACGCTGTCTACGAGACGAATGAATGTTAGCTGCAAGTATGCTCGCCGCGAGCCGTCAACTAATCTTGTCATTATAAAATTTACTTTAATGCACACAACTTAAACACTTATCTTTAATGGCATTGCTGTGTTGTATCCACGCTGTTATGGTGAATGATGATCCAATGCTATAATCAAAGTCTTGCGCATAATGCACCAGTAATTATGGGGATCTCTTGAGATACACTCTTCTGAAAGAAAACCTCGGATTCATTAATTCGGCTCTGAACAAGCCGGATATCTGTAACTAAGTTAGTGCTGGCACTCCTGGCCTTACTGAAAGCTATGAAACTAAAGACATTGGTTTTAAAGCTGCTTTGCTTTTGCGGCAATTTTAAGAAATTATACCTGGGAACGAACATTGATCAAAGGAATGGAGTAAGATTAAGCAACAAAGTTCACGACCCAGCTGGTATAGTAATGACCAAAATTAGTTAGGTTTTAGTATGTTTTCAGTCCAAACCAAGGTTAGTCATTCTCGCATCGGCCTTTGATTGAATTCCCGTACACTCAATTTCAACCGCGACTGAAAACATCATCATTATCAACCTATAACAGTCCACTGCTGCACGTAGGTCTCTCCCAGGGTGCGCCATTGAGCCCGATCCTCAGCTCTTCTCATCCAATCCTTGCCAGCCACAGCACGCAAATCGTAGATCATAAGTAATCTTAGATAATAAGTTGCTTAAATATGTTGTCTAACTCAATTCAGTGTTGTGTGTATCAGTCCTAGAACTCAATGTTAAAAATTTCAGTGTGTGTGGGAATATTTATGCTGTTGGTGTTCTTATTTCTTAATAAATTAATAAATAGGAGTTGGGAAGGCCTTTGCCCAGCAGTGGGGGAAAAAGGCTACCAACAAAAAAATCTAGGAGTGTAAGTTTAATAAGTATAAGATAGATAGATATAGACATTTATTTCGACACAAGTTACAGACACACAGAAACTACATACAATGGATAAGTAAAGACGGACAATTAAATACAGACGATTAAAAACACGTTACTTAAACAAAAAAATAAAACAAAAGATACGTATACGATATTTCCTTCACCCACTTGCTACTAGGCACTGTATAAATCAGATTCAAATTAAAAGGTGGCCGCCTTTTAATTAGGCAGGTTTCTTACCAAACAAGCTTACTTGGCTGTTTTGGTTCATTCTTAGCACATGTACTTAGCATATAAACTGTTAAGCTAGTCAGTCCCTGATCATACGCAGTAGACAAGGAAAGATCCGACGACACGAGCTTCAACAATCCAAACACGATTAACACTATCTCATTTCAAAATAGCCAACAAAATTGAGCATTGAAAATTGTATATATATTTATTTATTTCGTTTATATATGTGTATTATTATTAATTTTTGTAAGTTTATTTTATCGTATCTAAGTTAAAATTTGTTTTCTGGCACTACAACTTCTACACTACACAAAGGTGAGCTGGAAGAAAATCCTAGTTAGCATTAAGTCCGTCTATGTATTATATTATTAGTGCAATAAAGATTCTTATCTAATCTAATAGCTAAGAGATCCAAATCGCTTGTTTCCAAGCCCCAACGTTAGGAACCCGGAGCGGAAACGAAATCAATGCAATGAATAGACGAGAAACGAATTGCGGATCGTCTGGTGAAAGTTTGTAGCAGACAAACCGCAGTACCTATATCATTAGACTGCCAGTAATGTACGAATCACATCAATGTCCTGATCCTATTGCTTAAAAGCTTTTTAGGGTTCTGAACCAATATGGTAAAAACGGAACCCTTATGGTCCGACTTTGTTCGTCCGTCTGTCCGTCTGTCACAGCTGATTGTCTCAACAACTACTGAACTTATCGGCTTGCAATTTGGAATGGATATAAATAATACTGATGTTTCTCTATTGCAATAAAATATTTTCATTTTAATGGTCAAAATTTCTAAATAGGGTTACTAGGTCAAGTGGGGGGGTATCATCAAAGAGATTGATTTAACTATTCCAAAAGCATTTTTTATTTTGTACAATTTTGGAGTTATGATGAAAAATTACGAAAAAAATATCCACATCTCAATAACACACCGTGTTTTTTATGGTGACAGTGGGCTGATGTCTGGAGACAGAAAAACCACAGAGCTACTGCATATACTTTTTTCGATCGATTTTAAACTAAAACTATTTTTGAAAACATATTCCTCAAACCTCCAACTTTAGTTTTCATGTTTTACTATTTTATGCACCCAGATGATTTCATTTTTCCTTCACGAGCCCTCAGCCTTCTTTGTGAACTAAACCGGGTTTCCATACACCCTGACACCCGTAGATTATTTAGCTACAATATTACCGTATAGGCGCTAACAACATGTTGACAAGCCAAAGCGGATTACAGAGCGGCTTACTCCAGCGGATTTATGTTGTTTTTCGACACTTCTCTAACAAAATACCACTATTGAGAAGTATTTTTGGATAGACGGATTTTGTATACCTTTTACTTATTTAACTTTACTTTTTATTATTAATAACTAGTGGTTCGCCCTGAATTGAGATCTCGCGAGTCTCACATAAAAACAAAAAAATAATATTTGTGCATAATCTTTGACTATAAAAATAGTACCCCGAAATTAATAACCAAATAACTTGACCTACAATTTCATTCAAATTACAGGTAACGGGAGTTCATGTAAATTGGTAACCGTTTTTTAGTGTAGAAATTGCAGTAATTCGGGATTTCGACTTTTCCCTATATTTGTGTCACTAAAGCTACACGCCTACTAAATTTCAACACTGTGGGGTGACTGGTGTACCCTGTGAATTTTGTCAAAGTTCAGTTTTTATTAAGGTTTAAACTAAAAATAAAAATGGAATCGAAATGTACTCACAAAGACCTTTTATTAGACGTGCCATTTAACTAGATGGTCCTATTTTGGTTTGTGTTTACCCCTCTTAAACCGCAATATCTTAACAGCCCCCCCACATTTTTAGCTCATTTAGTCACTCCAAAATTGTGCTATCACTACCTACCTGTATACCAAATTTCACGATGATCGGATAAACGCTTCGAAAGCTATCCTCGGACAAACACACATACATACATACAACGCCGATTTGCTCAAGTTGATTTAGAGATCTCGCTTCGCTCGATCAATAATAGCGAAGAGCCTCGACCAATACCTTAAGAAGCTCTCGCTAGGAAGTTAGATCAAGGGTCAGATACAGAAGGCGGTACTCCTGGACTCGGCACGCATAGTCAGGAGGTTCCTCTCTCTGCAGGCCTAGCCACCGATCGCTTGGGCCTTGCTTCGCTGTCGGTGGTTTACCGTTTAAATAAATATATTTTTTACTATAATGTTTGTTTTTTGTAAAATACTTTGTAACGAAAATTTTATTTTTTATAAATAGTTTTAAAATAAATATGTGTGAATAATAATAATAATAATTTATTAGTCTATTTAATTAAACTAGGAGGGTTAGGTTATTGGTTATTATCAGTGGATCCAGAGAATCCGTGTGTGTTGTTGGCTGGTTCGTTGAGGTTGAATTTGATAATAAAAACTTTGAGCACAATTTAATCACGTTTATTCAGAGCACAGTTTGCTACCATGAGTCCGGGTTGACATGTTGTCCATTCACATTGCATTTGCGTTGACAGCTGTCACTCGATGACAGGGACGCTGATTAATTCGTAGCTAGTTGCGCCCACGCTGATAAAGACGCGTCAAAGTGGCGCGGAACTTTAAAAATTTATGTTGATGTCTTGCGTCTCGTTCTGTTTCCTCGCTTGCACGTATTTTCTTTTTTGTCAACTTGTAACAAGAGTTTGGTAATTTGGTTTGAGAACGATGACGATACGTATAGACGTAATTTCTTCGACTCTTTGTTGCAAAATATTTCAAATTACTTGTAGAAATTGTCTCTATACGTAACGTCATCGTTAATTACTACCCGCGACCTTAATAAGAAAAAAAAACTTAAAAGTCGGTCGCGCCTATAAAAGTCATCAAGAACATTTTAGGCTTTCAGGCGGCTTAACTCGAACATCACTAATGATGTGGTCTAAGATACAGCACGAAGATCTTGAAGGTACCAATTCAGTTTCTCTACGAAATTTATACAATTTACTAGTAGTTTGGCCTTCTACATTATTTTAAGGCTTCTGTAACCGGATATAAGTCAGCGTTTAATTGATACGAAACTAAGTTTCGAACTCCGATGAACCTCCATTATGAATGGACCATCTTGTTATTAACGAAGATATTCAGGGCGAAGATTCATTTTCGCAAACTTGGGCCCAACATTTTGTGTGGTTGCCTAAAATATTGATGAGGTCATGGCATTGGTCAGATCAAGGTTTGACGACCTCTTTGGCCCAGTGGGCGGTTGTGGGTTCGATCCCCGCTGCGGGACAAATGTTTGCATGGGCTGCAGATATTTGTTCCGGGTTTGAGTATTTGTATATACCTACACATTGTAACAAACCAACAACAACAAACTACAAGGTTTAAACTAAAAATAAAAATGGGGTCGAAATGTATACACAAATACCTTTTATTAGACGTGTCACTTGACCGGATAGTCCCATTTTGGTTTTCTTTTACCCCTCTTGAACCCCAATATCTCAACAACCCCCTCACATTTTTAGCTCAATTGCTCACACCAAAATTGTGCTATCACATATATACCAAAATTCACGATGATCAGATAAACGCTTCGAAAGTTATCCTCGGACAAACAAACATACATACATACATACAACGCCGGTTTTCCCAAGTTGATTCAGAAATATTATTGATCGAGCCAAGCTCGCTTCGCTCGATTTTGAAACAGGAGTTTTTTGGGTATGTTGACTGATGCACCAAATATATCGAACATATTAAGGTGTTCGTTGTAGTACGAGCACATGCGGCACAACGACGAGTTTTGAGCGTAGTTAGTGCGACAAGTGTGGAAAAAGAGTGTTTTCCGATTCTGAATTTGACTAGACTATGGCGCTTTGAATAATTTTAAGTAGGAAAACAGCGTCGAAAATCTCTCCTGAATGAAAGTATATGATATCTTCATCATCACCAATGTCATAAAGACGTTCTAATCAGTCTTTTCTTCGCGTTAGAAGTAAGGTTCGGTTGGCACGTACCCGACTTCAATTTGGCCAAGGGCCTCTTATGCCGTAAGTTAGTATCGGCACTTGGCTCCATTCGCTTGTGGCCAGATAATGACATTGGAATTACGCTGTAATGCTGTCAACTTTAATATGCGAAGTTATTTGATAGCGCATTGTGAAGCAAACTTATATATAACCCGGTGAAAGTGGAGCGTCATAAAGTTTGAAGACTGTCTGTGATAGAGCTTTTAAGTTTCCAATTCGTAGGTTCATACATAAAGGTAAATAAATTCGTTATATCTGTACAAATTTTGTTATGTAAGTAGGTAAAATGATCGTTAAACAGAATAACCAGCCTTGTTTCTTGCCTGATTCTTTCCTGGGCTGGTCTCGGTCTGCGACCGCAGGCATTGACGTTTCAAAATGAGCCTTTGTGTCTGTTAGAGGCAATGTAGCTGTTGAATGAATATACCGATGTCAAAGCGTTTTTAATTTAATAACGCTCGTTTCCATGCCTGTTGGAAATTGGTACAAACCTTTTTATCCATCCGCGGTTTACAATTGTATGCTCTAGTGCCTTTAGATTTCTAATCAGCCTCCATTGTACCTAAATTGCATCCTAATGTCACAAACGGCCTTCAACACAGTAATTGTTCGTTAATTAACCAATGTGGCTGTCAGAAATCTCGCTTACGTTTCATTTTGGTTTCTATCAATACTTTACCAACATATGTGTTGACTGGCTACTTCTGCGTAGCACGGATTTTAATCAAAAATATAGCTTAAAGCACTCATACTGCACTATCCCTGAGTGTTTTTTTAATAAAACTTCAAAATCGTTACAGTAGTTCCGGAGATTACCCTCTACATCCAAACAAACTGCTTTAATAGCTTTAACTAGCTTACACCCGCGACTTCGCATACGTGGTTTGTCAATAAAAAGTACCCTTTGTCTCAATCCAGGTCATGATCTATCTATATACCAAATTTCATCGAAAAAGGATCAGATAGCGTAACAAACAGAGTTACTTTCGAATTTATGATATTACTTATTTGGCAAGTTATAATTACGAGAATTGTGGTACATTTTCAAACCTACAATCTAGATTGGTTACAAACCAATGCCAGTGCCTGCGTACGTTTCAAATATTTAGTAGACAACTAAACCTCATTGCTCTTCCGCAATGTCCACAGCCACTAAACACCTGCAGTATACTTTGTCCACAATTAATCGCTCATTACGGAAAATATTACGGAGCAGACGAACGAGCTCCATTACTGCTCATTAGATATTAACGGGCTGAACCCGTCTGTACTCGACTGGTACAATCAGCAACAATAATTGAATTGTGTTGTGGAATTTAGAAACTCTAAAATCCCAATTTCATAAGCTCATACCAGACACACTTCAAAGTTTTCTATAAAAGCAAGGTTATTAACAGTTAGATAAAGATTAGGTGGGATTAAAAAAACTTAATTTGTTATATAGTTATGCGGTTGACTGTACTTTCTACGACACCCCGTTCCAAATGTATGTTGTATTCTGAGCCGCGCAGTCTGTAAGGAATTCGCGTCTGGTAGAGAACTAGTTCTTAACGAATAAATAGGTTATGTGAATCCTTAAAGAATAAGTCTGAATAAGAATAATTTATTTCAACATAACTTATAAATAGTTGCACTTTAATGCTAAGTTTTAAGTAAACATAAGTACGATTTGTTGACTGTAGGTTTGGATTATGCACAGTTCTAATACGATTACCTCCCGCGCTAGTTGTAAATTGTGTTGCAAGTAAATGTAGGTACTCTTCGAGATGTAGTTTACATACAAAAAAAACTTAATTTTTAAATAATGTTAAATCTAGCATTGATCGATACTAAAAATTATTACTAGTCATTGTTATACAAGCGCGATCTATTATATACGAGCGAAGACGCTAATCGAGGGTGCGATTGATCGCTTACGCCCGAGTATAACTCATAACTTTTCATCACGAATGCGAGAAAATTAAAGAAAATTTCCGTTCCCGGTATCTATTGCTTTTTACACTATTAATCTATGGTCTCTTTCATTTTTAAATAGAAATAAGGGTTTGTCACGGAAATTGTTACTCTGGCTGACTGGCCTCATTCAATTTTCTAATTTACTTATGGCCTTCGCTTCGTAAATCGCATTTTCGAAGCCGATTCGAGATTACAATTGACAACTTTCAGAGCCTTTGGGGTGAAGTTGTTGGGTTCAATGTGTCATGCCTTAGTTTCTCTAGCCCTGATGATCTATCCTTCCAACTACTACAATACATTTCCACAACAGCTACCTACATGTCTTTTTGAATGAGCAGACAGAGACGATTGGCATGACACGATAGCAAGCATCTACTTACGACTTGCACGAGGCAGCTATTAATGGGGTTTCATACAAGGTTCTACCTACTGTTTCGACCATGTTCCATGGTTAACATTTAAAATAAGGATTATAAAGACCCAAAAAATATAGTACATACCGATTTTTTATATTTTTAACCGATTTCTTACTACTATAAAATAATACTATTTTTAATGAAGGAGGTTCTTAATTCGGTTCTATTTTTTATGTTTGTTATCTTGGAACTCCATCATTAAACAAGGATATACTTTCAGATTGGTACTATAGAAATTTTATCAAAATCGGTTTTGTAGTTTGGTTTTCAAATCAAAATAACTGGAAAATGACATCCAAGTAAACAAAATTGCGTATTTTGCTTTCCTGTGACTTTTCAGTGGTGTTTACGGTCCTATGAACTGCCTACTCCGTACTGCACTGGAACTCCCTAACAAAACTATTTAACTGAGCTATGTTTGGGCTTAGTGGAATCGTCATAAGATGCATTCTGGGTATGCATGCTGTATATTCCTATAAGTCATGTTTTTTTATTCGATTTATTTTGATATCATCGCGTGCTCTTAATTTCTGAGTTTTCAATGTAAATTAGTAAATAATTCATGTAACTTTGAAGTCTTTGAAGTTGGGTTTTTTGTAACAACATATTATTATTTCCATCTTTAACTATGAAGACCGGCCTCATATGTCTTGCGTGCTAATGCCCTAGTACTCAACACATCGTCTTTGTCCGTACCAGGAAAACATAACTCAACTAGAGGCGTGCGCCGAAGTGATGTTTCAGCTCAGTTTCATATGCAAATCGTATTCGTCACGGCACACAGCTTAGCTGGTGGATAGGGGTGTAAGGGGATCTCAAAAGAGAGGAATAATCCTGGAAGAAACCCATTTTCTAGCTGTTGTGGCTGCGAATAAATGCGTACACGGATCTGTGAAGATATGGATAAGCTGTTGTGGGAGGTCAGTGGGAAAATGAAATATCTCGTTGCGTTTCATGTGTTGTAATTCCTATATTTTTAATACGCCACTGAAAAAGACAATCCTCAGTATCCAATGTGGTCGTTGTTTCTTGTTAATTAAAATAAGTACATACAAAAAATTGGCTAAATGACTGAAACTGACACTTTGACATCCATAGGCTATTTAGTTCTTTTGCATAGATGTAAAATATGGCTATACTTAAAAATTTTGGTTTGCTAAGCTGTTGATATTCGTCAGAGCGAAATTTCAATTCCATAAAGACAACTAACAGTACAATGTTCATATCTATCCTAACAAGGCTAATCCATTTCCCGAGACGTTGAATGCAGTACCAGCCCTATCCACTAGAAGAACAATAGGAATGTTCGCACTTCTGATAGCTGATATTTGATAAACGCCATTTCCAAGTGGCTTTAAAACTTTACTTTAAGTCGTTTTTGCCACATATCATATTACTCGGGCACGTGGGTGGAATACAGTATTTTAACTTTTTTAGAATACAGAAATATTCATTTTTAGTTAGACATCTGCAAAAAAAAAATATCCCAGTGAATTTTGTGAAAAAGGTAAATTATTTTTATGAGTGACATTCGGATAACATAACATTGACATCACAACTGACGTACAACGTGACTTGTCAAAATGTTTCGTTCACAGCTTACGTGGCTATCATTGAATAATTGAACATAAAAAATTGCTTGCAGGTAAACAAAAAAACCATTAGGGCGTGTATACACTTCGCCACTTAGACCAAGCTTATTTGATATCCGCCGTCGAAGCAAACAATTTGCGTTTAGCACGTCAAATTGACAGCTTCTTACCAGAGCCTTGTGATTTGACGCTTCCATTTTGCAAGAGGGTGAAATTCTTGTTTAACAGAAGGGTGAGCGAGCATCGTTATAACGAGAAATTATTAAGTACAATGTTCTCTTGCTTATCATTTGCGTTTGACTTATTAAGTGCTTCGTCCACCATCTTCATCTTTCATTTAGTTTCTACATTACGTCTGTATTTGATTACATTTTTTTTTCTTTTTAGATGGTTAAACAATGATGATACTAAAAAAATACCTACTAAAACCGCGGATTACATATTTATTATACACATTTCTTGAAGCACTGATAGCTTTTCTTTCCATTAATACTTTAAGTAATGTGTATGAATGTGACGTAATATGAATGATATACAGTAGTTTTAATAGGTAATTTTTAAGTGTCAAATTTGTTCATAGATATTGTAAATACGTTTTATAAATTAAGTTATAATTTTTACAAGTTATAAATTTTTACAAATTTACTAATACTTTTTTATAAATTTAGTAATATTATTTTACAAATTCAGTTATAATTTTTACCTATCATTAATTATCCAAAAGTGCAACATATAAAACATATTGTAAGTGCTGAAACTGAAAAATAAAATGAATTGATAAATATTATGTAGGTTAGCCTGACAAATCTGACAAAGTGCTTCATCTATTTGACAAATTACGTCCACATTCAGCTCTTATCTCCATAACGTAACCGTATATCTATCTAAAGCAAATAATATTTAAAGCTCTCTGATATCTTTAGCTGTAAAGCTGCTTAGAATAGTATCAGATAATACTTAGTTACTACAATTCCCTAGATACTGTACTGAGGTTCTATCAGCACCTTAACCAGACGCTTTCACAAATCTTAACCCATCCGGTTGCAAATAATTTCGCGTATTCCGTCTTGCTAGGATTACCTCATTTTGGATTCTGTGCAAACTAAACTGAACACAGCCCACTCGATAGTCCAATCTAAGGCTGTGGATGTGTCTAGGAGTACCTACTGTATAACTTGGGCAGGTAGGTAAATGGTTTATATGGCTAGTCAGAAGTTTGACTATCATTGAAGACCGGTAAATGTGTATACCTACGAAGAGTATGCATGGACTTAGGGCAATCCTATCGTGCCGTGGATTGTCCTAAGTCCATGCATTACTCTTCTCTGATATATTATATGATGGTAACAACTCCCAGATGGGAGTGACGAGAGGTTGTTATCATCATCATCGTCTCAGACCACGTCCACCCACTTCTGGGTATAGGCCTCCTCGTTATCACGCCACTCTCTCCGGCCCTGTGCCAAGCGCATCCATTGCCTTCCCGCCTTCCTTAAAACGCCTTTCCATCCTATAACAACCTTCCGAGGTTGTTTTAAAGTGTGATAATTGTGAGTGGACACTAACAGAAGTTCTCAACAGGTAAGGCAAAAATTGATAAAAAATACCAATTTTACTACGAAATATCATCACAAACTGCACATGACAATTCAAAATGACCCTTGTGATTTCTCTTTATATACCAGCAGACCCACCGGCGACTTCGCACGCGTGGTTTGTCAATAAAACAATACCCACCTGCGCAGTCGGGTAAAAAGTAGCCTATTACTCAATCCCGGCCACAATCTATCTATATACCAACGGTATATCTAAAGAATACCTATAAACTTTCAACCCCTATTTCACCTCATTCAAGATTGTTTTTCAGACAAAAGATAGCCTATGTTCTTTTCGAGAATATAATCTATCTCCTTGCCAAATTTCATTACGATCCGTTCAGCCGTTTAGTCGTGAAAAGGTAACAAACAAACAGAATTACTTTCTCATTTATAATATTAGTACGGATTACTTGGTATTAAGATTTTATAGACCGCAATTATTTGGTTGACTTTACTCAGAGCTCAAACCTGGTAGTAATAAATTATTCCGTGTCTGCGAAACGGCTCCGTTATTATTGATTATGTTGAAGCCTGAAGCAGAAGTTTGTCTATGTAATTGAATAGTCAATTATCTAAACATCTATGAAAACTTGATTCTTAAATGATACTATTACAACTATTAGAATAAACATATTGTAACCTTGTCATCATCATCATAATAGCCGTAGGACGTCTCTGCTGAACGCTATATAATTCTACAGCGTTCGATCTTGTGCAACCTGCAGCCAACGGCTCCCAGAAATTTGTATTAGGTCATCTTTGCATATAGTGGGGGGCTACTTACGCTGCGCTTGCTAGTTCGTTTTCTCCAAGCCCCAACGGCCGTCAATTCTTCGAGCTATTTGCACCACCCACTGCTACTTCAGCTTGATAACCCGTTATCTGGGCTATGCCTGTGATTTTAGTTGTATCTGGATCTCCTCATTTATATCGTCACAGAAGCGACATAATCTCGTTTTTAAACTGTTATGTTTTGACACTACAGTAAATAATTTATTCATTGGTTTTTCTTCATCTACAGCAACCCGTCATCCTCTTTCGCAAAAACGAGTCAATCTCTTAAAAGGTGCAAACTTGTTCATGTTTATTTAATAAACCTGCATTATCTGCGTATTGAAATGAAAACTTCTTTAGATGCGTTGGGCATTTTTTGAGATGGGAAAAAACCATTGAACTCGCGACACTGTTACCGTTACCGACACCTCTATATATGAAATGAAAACTTTAGGCGTTGGCCATTTTTTGAGATGGGAAAGTTTTCACTTCTGTCGGCAGTCTCGGAGTGCCAGTTTTTTTTAATTTATTATTTTTATGTTTCTTTTGTGTGTATTCTAATGATTCTAATAAGACTGTTAGTCCGTATTTATTTATGGGTTGACTTATAATTTAATATCTAAAAAAAATTTATTAAATCATTAGTATTGTCCTTAAAATAGACGTATTCCTAAAACCTTCCTATTTTAAATAGAAGGAACAAAAGTGGCTCTTAACTATTCCCTAAATAGGAATCGTATGGTTTTTTGCCGCAATAAAATTATAGAATTCCATTTACAATAATAATAAAGTATATAATACGACGTATATGGCCTAGTTCGTGGCACTCGCTCCTTCCCACGTATTGCCCATAATTTGGCACGATCTATTTTCCTCCAATAATAAAATTGTGTTCAAGAAGAATGGAATTTTCGTGGCGAAGTTACATATATTCTATAAGTTTTCACGTGATAATTTATTAACAGGTTTCCTCGTGACCTCTTTATCAATAAAAAGTAGGTAATTCAAAAAAAAAAGTCCCGCTACTGAAAAATCACGCTATAAAAAGTATGAACAAGAAAATATTATCATCTCAAATTGTTACTCGTATATACTACCCTAAAAAATATTGAAAATATACCATTTTATCTATATTTTTTACTAGTCCGTACTGTCTCACTGCTGGATAAAGGCCTTCCCCTCCTCCTTCCACTTATCACGGCTTAGAGCCAGATCCCGGTAGTCTCTTTGGAAGACGTCCAAGTCGTCGCTCCAGCGCTTTTTAGGCCTTCTTCGGCGTTGCTTTCCGTCTTTAGGAATCCATATGCATGTGACCATTTTATCTTAATTTACAAAAAAAAAATGTTTTGAAACTTTACAATATTTCAAAATCTCGTAAAGCTTTATTGAAAATGATTCATCAAATACGATACGGTGCACCATATAAGTGGTCACCGCCATAATGGCTAGACGTTTCACATTAATAGCGTTTTAATCAACCAGTGATACCTGAACCCATTTATCATCCGTTGTTTGGGTTCCGTACAAAATTAAGACTTCCCAACAAAAGTGATTACCATCTGTGTAATAAGTACGAGAATGGGAGTCGGACGAAATCTTAATTAGGTTTGGACCCGTAATGTTACGAGTTGTAAAACTTCGCCTTTTATCGTAGGAACATTATCTGTGACCCTTGTTTCGCTTTAATTAGATAAACAATCGATTCTGCCTGTAATTGTAGGTTTGTTTCAAATTGTCAAGAAACATTCAGATAAATGTGATTTTTAAGTTACTTTAAAAGCTGGTTGTTGATCGCTAAAGATTGAGAAAATTGAATAGATTTGGGGCCTAGACTAAACAAAAAGCTAACAAAAAGAAAAAGGTTGCCTATTTTCGTAACATCATGGGCGAAATAAAATCTCATATATACTCATAGATTACGCTGGGTCGGTCACGTTGAACGAATGGGGGACGTTCGTGCTGCCAAACGTGCCTACTTAGGACTTCCAGTCGGTCGACGACCAGTCGGGTGACCCAGATATCGCTGGAAGGATGAGGTGGAGAAAGACCTTCGCGCTCTTCAAGTGACAGACTGGCAAGAAGCGCAGAATAGGGACCAGTGGCGTCTTTTCAGTGTCATAGGTCAAGGCTCGCTTCGGGGTTGATGCACCAGAATAGTAGTAGTAATTTTGGTACAGATTTTATCGCGTTCGAATAGAACGTCGATTATAGTCTATAAATGGCAGTATATACTTTTAAAACTTAAATATAGAGCACTGGAAAAAAAACTCGCTCCTTTGGTCGGCAATAATTGATCAGCAAATCGAAGTAAACAGCCACCTGGACGGGCGCTCATGATTGCCTTCAATAATGCATTGTTCATAGCACGAAACGTAATAACCGGCTGAGCATAGAGGTTTGTCGGTTTCATACAACCCGTCGAAGCAAGATGGATATTCGATTTGATCGGGTAACGTGGTATTCATAATAAGCGTGCGGGCGTATGGAGCAAACAAGGCTTGACTGCACACGCCATTAAGATATTCCGACCGATACCGAACACCATTGTCTTGACGTGTGCTTTTTTTGTTTGAATAAACCTTTGATGGTCGCTACTTCAAAGGAGAATACTGTATTTGAGGGTTCAAAGTTTTTTTTCTTTATACCACGAGAGCTAAACTCCTACCTCAAGGATTGGCCCCTACTTGCAATCAACAGAGACGAGTGGAAAGAGGGAAGGGAGGCCTTTGCCCTGCAGTGGGACACAACAGGTTTATAATAATAATAATAATATTTATACCACAAGCCTATTGTCACCTGATGTTAAGTGGTAACCATCGCCTATAACAAAGTATTGCCTCGTAGGTCACGCAGCTTTGATACGTGCCCTACGATGCACTGCCCTGTGTCTATCAACTTGAAGCATACAGGTGTAAGCGTCATGTGCCTGTAATTTCACCGGCAACCATATCCTTCAAACCGAAACACAGCAATGCTGCTTGGCGGCAGAATTGGGTATGGGGGCAGTACTTCCCCGGAAAATGATATTTAGCTTAAAAGTTTCGTTTGTGAGTTGATTAATATTAATTAAGTTATATGTTTTAGGACAGGACCGGGAAGAGTGGCGTTTACAAAGGGAGGCATACACCTAGCAGTGGGTACTTAAGGGCTGTGGATGATGATGGTGATGAATATGTTCTTGACAAAACTAAATTTTTTGTCAACCTTATTGTTTGTTAAGCGGTAAAAAAGTTCATCTTTGACAATGATGTAACCATAAGTACGCAACTATTCAATATAAGATAGAAGCTAAATGGCGCCACCCTCAGAGAACTGTAAAATATTTCATACAGAAAATAAAACCCTATACTTTTTCTCTTACAACGCTCTTAATTTCAATATGCCACTGAGTTCTTGTACAATATTTCGACTTTATCATCATTTATTCAAGAAATAAGACGGGATACGCCAAATTGTGATCAGATTCATTGTGACTTGTAACCAGATAGAACCAGCTGTCACGTGACAATTTACAAAACGTTATTTCACGTTTCGCTTCACCGCGATTATTACTTGGTGTCAGCTTTATTTATGAATCGGCGTGTCTTATACACAGGCGCGATCAAAAGTAGCTGAGCAACTAAATCCAAATTAAACTTAAACCAGTTGCATATAAAGAGGTTTTGTGATGATTATGAGGACCACGAGTACTATAGACGACGCTGACCGCTTTTACATGTCTTTGAGTCGGGGTTTTGGATGTAAAAGCGGCTGTGCCTAATTTTAGAACTAATTTTTTCACTAACTCAACACGTCCCACTCCTGGCTAAAGTCATGTCTAATCGTGCCTAAATACCATCTATAAATACCTCCCACAATCGTCTTTATAAGTTATTTACGCACTTTTTTTTGTGAGCACTCGTATAGTTCGAGTGCAGTGAACTTTTTATTTAAGTCGGCGAAAACTAAGTTGGCTTTCATATTCTTAGCTCCGCGTAAATAGCCAAGTACTAATCCCCGCTATAAAGATGAAAGTTCTAAAACATCGGCCATACCATATCTTACTTATGGTTGTGTTGCGATCTCAATTGGAAAGTTGCCTCACAGATTTTAATGGATTTTATGTGCTGCATTCTTCTACTAGACTCACCTAATTCTAGTATCAAATCTTTATAACCTTAAAGGTTTTGCTGGAACAAAATATGCTCGCTTTTGTATACACTAAATTTTGGTCGTTTATTTTGTAAAATCACACTAATATTATAAATGCGAACGTTTGTATGTTTGTTTGTTACTCAATCACGTCGGAACAGCTGAACCGATTCCAGTGAAATTTGATATGATTATAACCTGGATTAACACAGGCTACTTTTTATCCCATAAATCAATTTCCATGGGATGAAAATGGGATGTCAATGTTTCTATATCTATTTTTGCACCCCAGAACAACGCGGGCGAAGCTGCTGGCAACAGCTAGTCTAAAATAAAGAAAGTACGCTTCGGTTGGACGCTTAGTGAGTTACTTGTGCGTAGGTATTTCAGACACACTTCTTGCTCAGCTATTTATGATATTGACTGTAACAAAAATTATAATATTTATTACTTGTTTCGTGCTCACTGCCCTAAAAGCTTGGGTGGTATCTTTAATGTCTATCTATTCATAATTTTACATAGTTTGAACAAGTGTTATAATTTAGATATGCAAGCTTGCTTCAAAATGAGGTTTGATTATCATCGGCAATAAATTTCCGAATTTTTTTCCGAGTTATAGCTGTTTTCATTTGGAACCCAGTGTTTTGAATTACTGTTATTTTCTTACGATAGGCCTTTGTTAATGTTATTTAGAAGCAGCAGGTCATATAATAGAATAAAAAAATCTTTATTATACAGTCAACGCCAAAAGTCGCTGACCATTTACAAACTTTCAACATAAAAAAAATCAAACATAATAACAATAAAATAAATAATTATATCGCGAGTAGCGGCGGTCTCATCGCTATGAGCGATCCTTGCCAGACAACCTTGGGATGAACTGGATTTACAGTATGATATAGGACAGTGGAGTAAATGAGATAGCTGCGTTCAACCTAGGGGTCTTCAGGTCGCGGGTAGGTCGTAGACTGCATCATCGCTTACCATCAGGTGAGATTGTGATCAAACGCTAGCATATTATTTATAAAAAAAAGAAAGTGATGTTGATAGCTTCTTATGAAAGAGTTTGTACACTGTTTATTTTTGCCGCCAAGCTGCTCGCATTGCTATGTTCCGATATGAAGGGTATGGGTCGGTAATATTAAATTAATAAAATAAATAAATATTGCTGGACAAGAATTGTGCCTGTGGCTAAATTGATATCGTATCAAGTCCCATTGATACGGGGATGTGATAACAGGGTTGCGGGTTCAAATTCCAGTTTATTCCTAATTTTAGTTTAAACAGATTTTAAAACTCAATGTGTGTCAGCTGATCTATTCAACTGCTTTCCACCATACTAATGATATAAATTTGAAAGTAACTGTCTGTTTATTCAGTTTTCACGACTAAACGGCAGGACCGATTTCTATGAAATTTGGTATACAGGTAGATTATGACCGGGATTGAGATATAAGCTACCGACTGCGTAGAAGGAGGGTAATGTTTTCCACGTGTGCGAAGCGTGCGTAGTATTTATATTTATCGCACCAAACAAAAATTCTAACCGCGTTATCTTTCACGTTATCACACTAATATTATAAATGTGAAATTGGATGTTTGTTTATTTGTTACTTAACTACGGCGTAACGTCTGAACCGATTTTGATGAAATTTGGTGTAATGATAGATGACCTGGATTCAAACATAGTCTACTTTTTATTGACAAACAACGCGTGCGAAGTCGCTGGCGGAAGCTAGTTTTCTATAATTTCATACTTCAACATTTCGCCATACGTCATAAACTCAATCAGACATTCCCATCAAGCGAATGTCAGCCCAAGTTCTCAGTTAATCACAAGACACGGAGCACCTGAACCAAATTAATAATTAGAGTCCATCTAATTTGTCCTTATTACAATCATCCTGATTTGTTGTGCAGATCCTGTAATTTGACGTACGAAAATTTGAGTAAGAAATATGCATTTGTTTGGAGATAGGCTTAGGATCCTATACTGGGCAAAAAGTATGTAATGTACATGGTATCCATACTTCCATACTAATATTATAAATTCGAAAGTAACTCTGTGGCTCTGTTTGTTTGTTTTTTTTTCACGAGATTATGACCGAGATTGAGACGTAGGCTTTTTAACCGACTGCGCAGTAGGAGGGTAATGTTTTTATGGACGAACCACGCGTGCGAAGCTGCAAGCAGAAGCCTATAGAATATATAACTGTGATCTTCATAAAATATACATAAATAATAAATAAATATTGCTGGACATTTCACACAGCGCTATCTAGCCCCAAACTAAGCAGAGCTTGTACTATGGGAACCAGATAACTGATAGAATACTTATATACTTTTTTTTTGTAAATACATACTTATAATATATAGAAAAACACCCAGACACGGAACAAATGTCTGTAGATCATGCAAACATTTGTTCCTGATTAAATATCTGATTTATACTATAGTCCATTTCATAAACATATTACTTTAAGAATAGCCCGAACTGTAATCCATTGGTTCAATCTACTGCCGTCTGTCTCATCTCCAGTTTGCAATATTAAAAGTGAATTAATCAAAATTAGTGAAAAAAACAACAAACAAATATAGTGATTATTGCGTTACTTTACGGCGTACAAGTAACTTTTTAACAAAAATATGACCGACTTAACCAAACTACAGAACCGATTTTGATGAAATTTCTGTGGGTCAAATATATAAAACACATTATGCGTTCCCTATAAAATTTGAGGGTTGCCCTCGATTGTTTCGATCTCATCATCAGATTCTGACTTGGTGCCAATGGGACCACCTGGGAAGAATACCCTTTTAAACAAAAAAACTATTTCTCGAATCGGTCCAGGCGTCTTCGAGGAATCGGGGAACATAATAAAAAAATATACCGACGAACTGAAAACCTCCTTTTTTGAAGTCGGTTAAAAAGTTATAAATCAATCAATTAAAAACATTTAATTGTGGCAGCACCAATAGTACAATAGAACAAACACACAGGAGATATAACAAAAAGAACAAAAAAACAATAGCTATAATAAATAAATAAATAAAAAATAAATAATAAACAATACAAAATATTGCAGTGTGTGTCTCTCATTGTACTCGCTGCCTGTGTCACAAAAAGGCTCTAACTCAGCATGTGCTGGGTTGCACTGGCTACCCAGCGCTGGTCTTCCGTTAGAGCCTCTTTGAGTGGACCACGGATATCCGCCTACTAATTAAACAGTACACAACTTAATACAATTAAATAAATGAAATATACTACGGATAAAAACAAATAATATAATAAAATATAATAACGCCTACCTATTCACCGTGAAGCCGGAGCGAGTCAACAAGTACTTACAAATAAAACACAAGATAAGCTAGCCCCACAACAACGCACTAGCTAGCCACCTACTATGAAGGCCACCTCATTTTTGAGGTGTTCGTTCTCCTTTTGTTATTTGAAAAAAAAAAAAAATGGAAATGAAAACATTTATTTGACACGACACACTACAAAATATAACACAAAAGAAGATGGTGACATTCAAGTAATGACGAATCAATATTTACTATATATACTTATCTGTTCATTTATTTCTTGTGTATTTTGATCTTATTGCCGCTGGAACTTCTTTGCCAATGTATTAAAATAACAAAGACTATTTACAAAAATAGATTTCTGCGAAAAAGCCTACGCGTCAAAAGAAAACTCATCTTTATCCCACGCAAAAATTTGTCGTATATACATAGGTATTTTATAAAATTCCTTATTTGATTATGGCTCTATAAAAACAATAGAATTTATGGTAAAATTAAGCCATTCTTTTACTATTTAAAAAATTATTGTCGCCTGTAATACCAAAAACGTTCGAACGGTGGCCTAGAGTTCGTATAAACTAGTGGTCAACCCTGTTGTCGAAGTTTTCAGGCTTATATGCTCTAGCAGGGCTTAGCTTATAGCCGGCCTGAAAGATACGAATTTTCGAAAATCTTCATATTGCCAGTTCAAATTTTTAATAGAACTTGCTACCTCCACATTAGTATGTTATGTTGGTGGACACCCTTTTCCGCATTCAAACTCTGTCATCCACATTATTATTTATTTATTTAATGTTTGAGCTCGTAGAGACCCTCTTTCCACTTTATCTATCTAGGTATATGTATGCCAATTCATTAAATACAAATTACGAAATAACGTAACAAGAACCAAACAGTTTGTGTCTATATCTTCTGATTCTACTTTTTTTCTCTGACCAAAGTGGATCGGAAAGTTTATTGAGCGAGTCATAAGTCTCACCCCACGACCTAGTATCGTACGCTAACCATTTTGGTCCAATATTATAGCTACTTTAGCTAACTTTAACTATCTATTCCCTTTAAGTTTGTATTAAGTATTTTATAAGCCACTCTATTTTGTACCTTAAAAATCACCCGGTAGCCAACAACAAATAAGACTTATTAAACGCATAAAGTTAATATCAAGAACTGTAAGTTGGTGCTGAGTGACATCTACGGTAGAGAACAGAGGGCTGCTCAAATACGACCAAATCAGTAATACATTAATATCTATGCAGTCAATATTGTCCCGTGATCTATGTGGATCTAAACGTGATTTTGCACACATAAATTAACCGTCTGATTCCCTTCTTTTAAAAGTAAAAAATCAAAAGTAGTAAGTATGAGGCTAAGCGACACCCATGGAATAAAAAGAGAATAAATATATGACCGCAGAACACCGTTCCTTTTTTAAACTGAAAAAAGCGGAAATTTCTTTTTTAAAAATCAAGAGCGTCATCAAAATCAGCCTCCGCGACACAGAGGCAACAAAGCAGTTAATTGAAAAGGAAGGCCTCGCCGCATTCGCTCTCCGCGCCTCAGTGCTACGACGCTCGTCGCGTAGACCGCCCGCGTAGCAGCTACGCAGCTACGCCGTAGCGAGTCGAGCTAGTGATGTGAAAGTGTCCATGTAATGTGTTTGTGTTTTCAAACGGAATTGGAATGCGCATGGAGGTTTGAATTGAAAGAGTTTTTGAGAATAGTCTTTGAAAAAAGGGATTTGGAAAAATATAATAATTATTTGATTTTTTATGTGTCAAAAGTATGGTTATAATTTTTACATGAAAAATTGGTTATAGTGAACTTATAGTAAAATATGAGAAAACATTTTATGCGTACAAATATTAATAGCAATAGGCGCAGACAAAGTAAAAAATATCCTTAGAGAGGTAGGAAATACTTGTCTTCACGGAAGGCGTAAAAATGTAGGTAGCGAAGCGTTCGACAGGCTGTCATACTTGATAACAACTCGATTACTGTTGTGTTGTTTAGTTTATGGACAAAGTTTATGAGCTATTTTTATTATGACAAAGTAGAAATAACTTTTTTTGGGCTGGATAGGGAAGAACTTTTTTAAACCCACAATTGAAATTCTAATATACTTATAATTCTTAAGAAAAATATATTTTTATAGGTCCGTATACTCAAGTGTGAATCAAGACAATACAAAACACGGATTAATAATTGCGAGACCTTATAGTAGAACGGTGGAAATGTTTAGATTAAAAATAAAGTGCGGCTAATTTGTTAATTATTTATTTGATAAATAAAGGAGCCGACAGTTTAATTCCAAACGCAGATGCTTTCATGGGGCATTAAAATTATTCCTACAATTAAATTGAATAATTGTCTGGTATCAGCTTTCAGTTGCGCGCTCGATGCTTGCCCGTTCATTCCCATTATTTTCAATTAATGCCATTTTCAGAATACAATGATTAATTTTAATTGATATTAAATTATTTCACCAGTTGCGTACTACGCGCTACTTTGTCTGCGTATATGACGAGTTGATTAAGATCATTTTGACATTGTTTTTCAATATGTTTTTATTCGTTGTAGGAAATTAAATCATTATGAATAATCGTGAATCCTTATTATAAATACGGGATTTATCACGTACCGTTTCATCGGTGTTTCGACCGACAATGTATCGGTTCAATTCGTGAACCTTCATCAGGGTGAGTGCGATCCGTTCCGAATAACGTTGTTATTAATAGTGTTATTAATGATTATTGTTGTTATTAATAGTTATCAACAATTAATAAGTGCGAGGCGAGATGAGGCGAGGGTTCACGAATTGAACAGAAACATTGTCGGTCGAAACATCGGCAAAACGGTACGTGATAAATCCCGTATTAATAATAATAATTGTGAATCGTTTTATATCTATCCATGAATAAGAGCGTTATCACATTGGCGAGTTGCAAGCGTGTTTTCAGCGAGGCGACTTGTACACGTTTTCGCCGTGAGTGCATCGCAAACTCGCCGCGAGTTCGCGATATGCACGCTGCGTTCGTTTAATAGGTAAACACGTTGCGCGCGTCCCCCCACACTTCACACAGGCAGTCCTAATGTAGAAACTATTATAACGTATATTTTAGGTATTGTCAGCGTTGCCACCTTACTTTTTGAAAAACTTAGAAGCTAAAAAGGTCTGGATTTGCCTAAATTTATTAAAAACATTTATTTATAAAAATGTATTATTTATCACACTAATATTATAAATAAAGTATTTTGGATGTTTCTTCATTTGTCAGTCAATCACGTAATGGCTAAACCGATTTCGATGAAATTTGATGTATTGATAGATTATGACCTGTTTTCTAACATAGGATACTTTTTGTTGACAAACAACGCGTATGAAGCCGCTGGCAGAAGCTAGTGTATACATAATACATATACTAAGAGTATTAATTGTAACAACGCGGCGTGCATGCGGCGAACACGTTGACAAATCGTCTCGCTGAAAACGGGCTCGCAACTCGCCAGTGTGATAAGGCCCAAGCCTGTTTTACCCGACTGCGCCAAAGGAAGTTAATATTTTCTATACAATATTGGGAAACTACGTGAACAAGACTTGCAACTTTTTGTTATCATCCACAGAATATAATAATACAAGTTTGTCTGGGTATTATGATTACATGTTATCCAGTTGGGGTTTATTAAAGAAGACTCACTTTGCGTTAGATTTAAACCCCACCAGCCTGCCCCACACAAAGAAGTTACAACCTAACCCGTAATAGGGTTACTTTCATAACCCCCCACTGGATCAATTAAACACTACTATAAAAACTGAATAATAAATGAAATAAACAATATTTTTCCTTCAAATGTACGTTTCGTACACTGTCCGTAATGTAAGAAACTTCGGTCGATATTCTTTAAGCACGCGATGCTCTAGTGACTGTAAATCCTAAGAAACGCTGTGCTTTCGACGTTTTTCACTCGTTATTCTTATTTTGCACACGATTATTTGTTGCTTTTAATTTTTTAAGGAATTACAAATATCCTGTACTAGTTTTTTAGGGTTTAGTATCCAAAAGGTTGTCAATGTGACCCTTTTTAACCGACTTCAAAAAAAGGAGAAGGTTCTCAATTTGTCAGAATCTTTTTTTTTATGTATGTTGCTAGATTGCTCGAAGACGCTTGGACCGATTCGACAAATTATTTTTTTGTTTACAAGGGTATACTTTTCATACCCATTGGCACCAAGTCAGGCTCTGATGATGGGATTCCAAAAAATCAAGGGGAAGCCATCAAATTTTATAGGGACGCAATTCGATTTTATAATTGTTATTACCTCAGAATTCCGTCATTTATCCACCGATTTAGAAAGTTCTTTTTTTATTTGAAAGGATATAGATAGATAGATAGATAACTCTTTATTGAAGTACTACACAAACAGTACAATGGGCGGCCTTATCGCTGAAAGCGATCTCTTCCAGGCAACCTTTAGATGGAGCGAAATTTACAATATGGAGTGCGGTGTACTTTGTAGGATACATTTACACAAATATTCTTAGGTATACTAAAAAATATAATAAAGTTCCAATCCTAATACTTAAAATACTTATAAAATAGACTAATATATAGGTATATGCAAATAGCTAACTATACTAACAGATAAAATGTTTAAATAGTAAATAAATAACGCTAGGAAGATGACATCGTCAGGTAATGTTGCTTCACCTTCAGCTTGAATGTGTGTAAAGAGGATGACCGTCTTATTTCTTCGGGCAGAGCATTCCACAGCCGAACAGCCTGGACAGTAAAAGAAGCGCTGTAAAAGGAAGTGCTGTGCGAAGGAGTTCTGAGTATCAAGGATATATTTTCATGTAGGTTAAAACAGTTTATTAGTTTGGTTAAGTTGGTTATATTTTTGTTTAAAAGTTACTTGTATAAGCATACCTCTCTTTCTTTCAGTCTATCATAGAGATACATTATGTGTCTTTAGAATCATAAGCCAGGGTTAATTTTCACATATTATGTGTTTCTGTGGTTTACATCTAGACGAATCAAATATTCGATAAATCAAATTACCTCGCACAAAAAGTTTTTTAGTTAATTATTATGTCCACGATTTGCAAAATCATGGCGTTTGCAAAACAAACCAAATTGTTCCTGAACATAATATGTACCGCAACTATTATTCGCACTACTATTACTACTATTTAAAATTTGATAATTTATTGTCGGCTCGAATTTGCTCGAAGTCAATTTAGAACATAAACTGAAACCAGAAACCTGATATTTACCACCCACTTGATAAAGTCAAAAGGTGATAAGTTATTGACAGTAAAATTAACCACCTTGGTCGTGATCATCATCATCATTCTAGTTAACAGAAACATTGTTATCGCGAAGTTAACCTTACTAGGAAGTTTCGCTTTTTTACGTAGTAATTGTTAGTATTCTTTGATTACTGTAGCTTGAGTCTCTTTTAAGTTTAGTTCTGACACGCGGGCCCAAGAGTAGGAATTCCTTATTCAAAATTCATGATATGTGCTATAAGTTATGAGATTGGTTTAACATTAACTAACATTTTACCAAAGAATATTTTTACTTAATTACTTCTTTAAGTTTTTTTAAATATTACAGTTGAAGTGACGCTTTCCTTCACTTCCGGCACTGCTTCTGTCACAATAACATTTGTAGAATTAGAAAAAATCAGAACGTTATCATGACAAGATTGATACAAATATCATCTACTAATTGACAAATTAATTTCTTTGGTGGTACACAAATAGAACAAATTCTGGGTTAAAACACTGAAAATTTTCCTTGAATTATTTCGAAAAAAACTGCGTTATTCTGTTATTGTTGTGTAACAGAGCACATCTTAATATAATGTTACCCTAGGATTGGGCTTTAATAAATATTAGAGAATCTAGTCATTTGCATTTTGTCACCTAAATCCGGACCCTACATTATATTTTTCAATAAAAGCCTTAACTTGTTACTTGAACGGATAGTTTGCAAACATTTTTAGTCACTTGTAATTAGAGCTTGCGAAGGGAACAAAAATACATGGTGTCATTTTGACTGAGCTACTGGAAATATTGAATAATTTTTGTTTTTAAATTGGTCATAAGTGGCCACTGCTGACACCTTTCCCATAAACTTCCAGAGCAACCGATATTGTGCGGCCTCAATTTATAATATCAGAAACATCGATAAACACAAATGGTTGGAATGATCTCGGGGAGACCTTTACTATGGGACAAAATAGTTTAGGAAAAAAAACAGACGTTTCCGATTTTTATTCAGAAACTATTTTTATGTGAGCTCAAATTATATGCATATGAATTGAGCCCACAAAAACTAGTATAACACTACAGTGCCACAAGATCCATCGACGAAAAGAAACGATAGCGTGTTGCTCCATTTACCATCGCGTGCTTTTAGTCGTTATCACGCCTGTGACCCTATCCCAATATTTGGACCATGGTTAGAAGGCATAGAGGGAACAAGAAATTCACAGAGAACGTCCTCGTTGCTTTTTTTATCTAATAAGAGTAAACACTACCATAAATGCAGAAAATAATAGAAAAATGCGTCTAATCAAACAAAATTGCGAATGATTAAAAAAACTAAGGTTATGCGGTTATCTCGTTTCTAAGTACGCCTGACCCGAAGTTTAATATACAAAAATTAAAGGAGTTATTTTGATGAGCATAATAAATAAATTTGTGAAATGTTTACCATAGAAATGTGAAATTTATTTTGGCATGTAAATACAAACACTTTAATAAACTTATGTTGTGCTATTGCATAATGCTTGCCATCTAACCACAGATACTGTATTGGTGACGTCTCGAGATATCTCTTGGTGTCCCTTTCTAACCCAAACCCGCAGCCATTTCCGAAAGAGATATTAAATCGGCCTTTATTTTTGGATGTCGATTGCAAGAGTAGGCAGTAAGTTTTATACCGAATTAATCACCTAAACTTAGTCGATTTTCTTTAAAACAAAACGCTCCTGAAACATGATGGTTTTCTAAAAGTTTGTGGTTGGCGCCCAGGTGGTAAGTGATGGTGTGATCGAAAATGGAGCACGCTTGCCTAGAAAGAACCTATTCTCGCTGGACTTGAAGAGTCCGAGATTATACTGGTTCGGAAAAACATACGCCGGAGTTCCACTCCTTACTTGTGCTAACAAGAAAAGTTGAAGCAAATCGTTTGGTACGACAAGGTGGTATACCGACGTGGTATGGGTGGTGACTTACAGCGTAATTCTAATCTGATGAGGCCTCTGTAAATTTTAATGTAGACCGAAAGTTAACATGATTTTAAGATAATGGAATTAAGTTACTTACTGAGTTTAATACTTTGGAAAATTAGAGTTGGATAAGAGTGGTCAGTATAAGTCGGTGTAAATTTGGAAAATAACGACGAATTCGAGTGAGGTTTCCGCGTAAACGTCCAGTATATTTTTGGCTCTTCCCGGAAGTTCCGAAGTACCTTTTGATGTAATGGCGTTGTATTTTTGATAAAAATATACTAATAACGGCATTAACTGTGGCTCATCACGAATAGTTCCTTTATTTAGAAAATAGAAAATAACGCATCGTTCAATCTACGCGTGTAGGGTTCTGTGCCTTACGATATGAGGGCGTTGTATTTTCGATAAAATAAACAAATTACGCCATCATCCATGGCACATTACAAATGTTTCGATATCAGGAGGGTTGCTTCCCTATGCGTTTTTATATGCTCATAAATGAAGCGTACTGAACAAAGCTTTTTTGGTACATTCTATTTTATCTGTATGACAGCGTTTCAAATAACTATTTGTTTTTAGTATCTAGTGTGTGCGTACACTATGTCAATCTATAGTTTGACTTGAAACTATGCTATCTAGCCCCAAACTATGTATATACTTTTTTTTGTAAATACATACTTATAATATATAGAAAAACATCCAGACCCGGAACAAATATCTGTAAATCATGCAAACATTTGTTCCCCAACGGGAATCGAACTGAGGAACCGATTGGAGGTCATCGAATCACTAATCATGATCATCATCATAAACAATCCAATGTAGAAAATTTAATAGATCACTAAAAACGTGATATTTACCATGATTTGTGAGTTAATTTGTGTCCCGATATCTTGGCGTAGTTGCAATTGCCATGATCACGGTAATTAGTCATTGTGAGTGTGTAGTTATTGACATATAAATCGATCTTTCTTTGTCGATCTCTTTTTGAAATGATTTCATTATTCGGTCCCACCAGTTTCGTTCGCAATCATACCTCTATTTTGATACTATTTTAATTTACTAGTTTACATAATATTCTTATGTGATAATAAAAGTTTCAAAAGTTATATTGATCTGCAGTTTTCTCAAAGGAACATCAGAATAAACAATATTATTTGTTTATTAAAGCGTGTTTAAACGTAAAGTATTCGGGAAAATCTTATGTGATAGACAGACGTACTTGATAGTAGTCTCTTAAGGGCCCCTGTTTTTCACTTCAATATGTGAGCAACGTTATAAAATACTCAAGAATTTGATTCCGTTGTCATTTGTAAATTGGTTTCTTTGAATTCTTACCGTTGTGCTTGTTTACATTGTAAAGATATATTGAACATTCGACTATAAATCGAGCAAAACATGTAAAACATTCGCAAAAATTCCAACTTTCTTAACAGAAAGGTAGGTTCATGTTCTTAGATTTATCACAAAAGTTACAGCGATGTCGACACTAAGAAAATCCGCAAAAATAAGGAGATAAGTTCACACTAACTTCTGAGAGCTCCGCAGACATTCTCAGACCGATATATTATTGCCTGACTTCGCCCCTAAGTCCGGCCCTTATTTATAGAAGGCAGTGAATTTTAAGCGGTGAAGGCCCCAATCTGGGGGATTAATGAACTGTAAAAGATCTCGTCGAATTGAGTAATTCCCCCATCTTTGAGTCGACTTTTTAAATGGGAAATGATAATGTCATCGATCCTTCGGCCAAAGAATTTCGACGGTTATATTTATGGATTATTTAGAAAGCCTGGACTTTTCTTCCTAAACTATTTAAACTAAGTACCTACTTATAATTTAAACATTCCCTTCGAGGATACATATCTGATTACGTCGTGGCTTGGACTCTCGAGAAATGAACGAATAAATGAATGAACAATTCTTTATTTCATAAAATAAAAATAATTTGTACGTAGGCGAACTTAATGCTAGATAGCATTCTCTTCCAGTTAACCTTTGTGTAATGCGGACAAACTGTTATTATAGGTAGTGCATATATGGTAGAGGGAGAGATTTAATTTAAATTCCAAGACACATATATATAAATAAATAAATAAATATTGCTGGACATTTCACACAGCGCTATCTAGCCCCAAACTAAGCAAAGCTTGTACTATGGGAACCAGATAACTGATAAAATACTTATATACCTACCTACTTTTATTTTGTAAATACATACTTATGATATATAGAAAAACACCCAGACACGGAACAAATGTCTGTAGATCATGCAAACATTTGTTCCGTGGTGGGAATCGAACCCGCTACCTCCTGCGCCTTAGCCGGCTATACGCCCACTGCGCCCCGGAGGTCGTTTTTATTGAAAAATATAATGTAGGGTCTGGATTCAGGTGACAAAATGCAAATGACTAGATTCTCTAATATTTATTATAGCCCAATAAACAAATAAATATAACTAATCCTAGACAAATAAATGGTATTTCAATAAATCTACTTTCTAATACTTAAACATCAATAAACCCTAGTAATACAATTCATAAAGTAATAAATATCGTTATAATATTATATACTACAGAAATGAAGCACCTAACAAAACATTTTTCCCAACAAACACAAACACTCTATAAATTGGCTGATTCTTATCGATTTTGATATTACAAGAAATTTTTGCAATGCCTTCTAAATAATGCTTTAGTAAAATAAAAAAAACAGATCCCTACAAAACCCTGACTTTTTTTAAGTGATAATGTGATCTAGAAGAATCCTATTCACTCTTACCAGCCCGGATTGTATTCTTTGGCAACAGACGACGGCAAAATGTTCCATAACTTAGCTGTACGCATCAAGAACGTAGAACCAAAACGATGTGTGCGAATGGGTGGTATATCAACTAGGTACGGATGGTACTGAGCCGTGCGCCTGCTTGTTCTTTGATGGAAAAGAGATGACGGAATCAGATCGTAAAGTTCCTGGGCACATTCTCCAAAATGTATTCTGTAAAAGATCGATAGGCTTGCAACTTTACGGCGGCGATCGAGAGTTTGGGTCTTAGTCTCCGCCATATATTGTTAACGCATGTCAACTTTTAGGTCTTTTAGGTCAACATTCCCCAAAATGCACTTGACTGCACGATTATGACTCTTACTTGATCGCTTTTATTTGATTTCGACGATGGAAAATATAAAAATGCCCTGTACCTTTAAATTCGAAAGGTAATGCACTATTGTAACAAGCATACGCCACCTATTTGCCAACGCTGGAGCAGTCCTAACCAAATACCCAGAGCCAAGATATATTTGCCATCATGTCGAAGTTTTGAGTTTTAACCTCGCAAGTTAAAGTTTACTAGCACATAGGTAAGTACGTTTATTATTTGTACCAGAGCCTTAAAAGTAAAATATTAAAATCAAAGCTGTTTACTAAAACTTTAGTTTTTTTATACTTCATGGAAATGGAACAAGCTTAGGGCCCACCTGATGTAATGTGGTAACCATCGCCTATAAAAGAGAATTGCTTTGTAGGTCACGCAGGTTAGAAATGTGCCCTACGATGCACTGCGCTGCGTCCATCAACTTGAGGTATAGAGGTGTAAAGCCTCATGTGCCTGTAGTTTCACCGGCAACCCTTCAAACTGAAACACAGCAATGCTGCTTTACGGCAGTAATAGGTATGGTGGTAGTACTTCCCGGGGCGAGCCCTGTCACAAGTAACTCTAGTACTCTTTAAAACATTAAAGGTGGTTGTAATATTTATATTATACTCGCCATTGGTAAACCCCGCGTGGTTTATCAATAAAATGTATCCTATATCTCAAGTTCTCAACCCAGGTCCATAATACGAGGCATGCCTTTTAAGTTCTGTCGTTTCCATATTTTCCGGCAATTTTGAATTTGGAACTGTTCTATATTCGAATGTGTTTACATTTTGAATCTCAAAACAGTTGAAAGTATTAGGATTTTTTATTTATTTAGGATTAGGCTATTGTTTAGTCACAGTTTCGATTTGAATCTGTCAGGTCACGTACGAAAATGAATCTTTCTAAGGAAAATGTTCGTGCAATAATTTTCTACAACTTTAGAAGAGGCCTGACACGGCTTCAGTGTTTAGAAGAGCTAACATCTGTGTTCAGTGATGTAGACCCATGTCTGCGGACTGTCGAACGCTGGTATTTAGAATTCCAGCGTGGACATACTAGTGTTAGTGACAGATTTCGCGAAGGACGCCCAAAATCCGCCTTCACTGAAGATAACATCATTGCTGTGAGACAACTAATTCTCGAAGATCGTCATGTGACGTATCGAGAGATAGAGGCTCTATTAGGCATCTCAGGGACAACCATTCAGAAGATCTTGCATGAAGCGCTTGGTGTGAGAAAGCTAGTTTGCCGTTGGATACCGCATCTGCTTTCCGACGATCACAAGGCGGTCCGCGTCAGATGGTGTAAGAAAACTCTGCAAAGGTTCAACCGAGGGGAGTCAAATCACGTCTACGACATCATAAGTGGTGACGAATCTTGGATCTATGCCTACGATCCTGATACCAAACAACAATCTACAATCTGGGTCTTTCAAGACGAGCCAAAGCCGACTAAAGTTGTTCGTTCTCGAAGCACTTCAAAGAAGATGGTGGCCACGTTCGTTGGAAAAACCGGCCATGTTGCGACTATTGCACTTGAAGATCGTAGAACGGTTAACGCAGAGTGGTATACTACAGTTTGTTTACCACAAGTCATCGCCGAACTTCGAAAATCTAACTCAAAGCGACGCATCATCCTGCACCACGACAACGCAAGCTCACACAGCGCTCGTCAAACGATTGAGTATTTGAAGCAGGAAAAAGTAGAAATTCTTGACCATCCTCCATACAGTCCTGACCTAAGCCCTAACAATTTCTTTACATTTCCTAAAATTAAGAAAAGTCTTCGTGGTCAAAGGTTCCAGTCCGGTGAAGAAACAGTCGACGCTTTCAAGACAGCCATTTTGAACACCCCACTTTAGAGTGGAATAAATGTTTTAATAACTGGTTTGAGCGAATGGAAAAGTGTTTTAAGCTACGTTGTGAATACTTTGAAAAACAATAAAAAGTACTATAAGGTTCTAGATGTGTTTTTTTCTTCAAACGACAAAACTTAAAAGGCATGCCTCGTATATAGATTCGGTGCCAAATTAATTTAAACATTTGTAATTTTTGCGATTATTTTAATTCTTGAAAGATTTCTGTAATTCTATTTATACAAAAGCTTTATTGAACTCGTTCGAACCTGCACAAAAAGTGATTAAAAAGTCAATGTAGTATTAATAGGTTTTTGTGGCCGAGCGGCAGGTCCCAGAGGAATGAAACTAGTATCGAATACTAATACAGTAATTACTTGAAGTATATAGATAGAGGTACATTTGACACATTTGTTTACATTGTATATCCAACTAGTTGACCCGCACCGGCTTCGCACGGATTTCAAAACCAAATATAGCCTATTAGTGGTCATGAGTTCAAACAAAAATCCCATAGAATAGTACTTTATCCCCATTTTATGTTCTTTTAAACCACCCCTATATTAGAGTCAGTCAAGGCGTTCTTGAGTTTTACCGAGACTAACGAACAGCAATTGATTTATATATATAGATTATGTATGCTAATTGTAAGTCAACATTACTTTGTTACTTTTTAAGTCTACTCAAAGGTTTAATTTTTCATAAATATTTTTTAATAATTTTTTTAATAAAGTATTTTTTTACAAAAAAATATATGCATGTAACGTATTCTATCAGTTATTTGGTTCCCATAGTACTTGCCATAGCCATAGATTTGCTTAGTATTTGTCTAGATAACGCTGTTTGAAATTTCCAGCATTATTGATTTATTTATTCACTTAATATGGTCAAGAAAAGAGAGCTTTTATAGCGCCTATTGTAACTTGTTTGCAAGGTGATCAAAATATTATTTATCCGTTCATTCAAAGTAAATATTTGAATAAAAATTGCTCTCATTGTATACATAACTTGCACGTTAGTAAATAGATCCGCTGAGTTGTGCCATGTACGGCACTCGGCTAGAAATTGTTAAAAATTTCTCGTTAGCGACATCCGTTATATGAAGCGAGTTAAAGCGAGGGCGGGTATCAGCGCTTTGAATTATGAATTATTTAAATAATACCATGGTGTGCGTATACAACCAGAGCTCAAATTCTCGACATTATTAGCGATACGATGATTGTTGACTTAGCGACCGAATTCGGAAACAAAGTCATAGCGTGTCATAGACTTCTGACTTGCCAGTTAGATAGTAAATTATCTATAGACTTAAAATACGACCGACTCTAATTAAAATTACGAGAATTGGAGTAAATACTGCTTAAGCATACACCCTTAGATTTGAGGTCGAGTATTAAGGCCGAAATGAAAGAAAACTGCTGACTGTAATTTGACTTTTGAATTTCATGTGGATTTTAATGATTAAGCAGTTACATCATTTATGAAACTGTTTAGTCACTGCTATGTTGCTAACTTCCATGCTAAAAGAAAGTGTGCATCAATCGTACATCGCTATCTCCAAATCAACTTGGGCAAACCAGCGTTGAATGTATGTAGGTATGTTTGTTTGTCCGAGGATAACTTTCGAAGCTTTGATCCGATCATCGTGAAATTTGATATATAGGTAGGTAGATAGTGATAGCACAATCCCAGTGTGACTGAATTACCTAAAATGGTGGGGGGGGGGAACAAAATGAGACTAGTTAAGTGGCACGTCTAATGAAAGGTCTTCATCAGTACATAAAAACTGAACTTTGACGAAATTCACAGGGTGCACCAGTGACCCTACAGTGCTGAAATTTGGCACGTGTAGCTTTAAAACCTAACATGAATTCCCGTTATCCTTAATTTGAATAAAACTGTAGGTCAAGTTAGTTGGTTTAGTTTATGCATTTTGAGGCACTGTTTTGATGGACAAATTACAAATAATTTTATTTTTATTTTTATGGGAGACTTGCGAGATCTCAGTTCGGGGCGAACTACTAATTAGATTTGTTTATTGTTTTAGTTTTGTGTTGGTTTTATTGCAAATAAATAATTCTGTTATTCTATTCTATTCGTACTTTGTTTGGACTCGCCTCTGACTATCCCCATATTACTACAGTATGGAGTTCATTAAAAACGGCGTTTTGAAAATTGTAAAGGGTTGGGAACGCGGGCCTGATACCTTTGGTGTTACAAATGGCTACGATTACCGCTTACCATCAGGTTACTCGTTTGCCACCTTAGTAGTATAAAAGAAACTCATTCACGGGTCTTTATACTGAGTAAAACATAAAATAAAATAATATGATAAACCTGGAAATTAACAGAATTATTGACATTGACACACAGCGCTATCTAGCCCCAAACTAAGCAGAGCTTGATAGGAACCAGAAAACTGATTGAATATTTTTATTCTTTTTTTGTAAATACTATCTTTTAATAAATAGCAAAACATCCAGACAAAGAACAAATATCTGTAGATCATGCAAACATTCGTTCTGCGGCGGTAATGAACCCGCTAGCTACTGCGTCTGAACCGGTTATTCGCACACTGCGCCACGCCAGCAAAGCATGTACTATAGGAACCAGATAACTGATAGAATATTTATTTATATATTTTTTTTAAAACAGAAAACGTATAATATGACGACGGTAGCGGGTTCGCTGTGGAACAAATGTTTGCATGATCTACAGATATTTGTTCCAGGTCTGGATGTTTTTCTATATATATTATATTATGTATGTATTTACAAAAAAAAGTATATAATCCTTCTATCAGCTATCTGGTTCCCATAGTACAAGCTCTGCTTAGTTTTGGGGTAGATAGTGCTGTGTGAAATGTCCAGTAATATTTATTATTTATTATTAATAATAGAAAAATTTCCAAACCCTTCTGCTTCTCAGCAAGCTATTCGCCCAGTACGCCACAGAGGTCATCAGAGGAGATCTGAGGTGTTCTGTAATTTCACCGGCACTCATACCCTTCAAACCGTAACACAGCAATGCATGTATTTCTGTTCGGTGACACAAATAGAAACGGCGGTTGTACTTTCCCAGACGATATCTTTCACAAGGAGCTTTACTACTATCAAATAACGTTTATTTGCTTTTGATTTTCTCTTTGCCCTCGCTGTGAGTCTGTGGCTAACATAAAGTGCGGAAAATATTAACTAAATTTAAAAACATTTCTACTAGACTTGTGCGGCTTCTAAACCTGTACAGAAACAAGTAAAACCGCTCCAAACGGCCATTACAAAAATTGAAAACGATACGACTTATAGACAGTATAAATCTAAGAGCAAAGAGTGGGTACATTCAGCAATATAAGTTGTTATGAAATTTATATTCTTAACCTTGAATATGTATGATAGATACATTTCTCCCTCTAACTTGAATTTGGGAGAGCTTATGTCTTTCTTTTAAAAAATCTGTATCTGTTAAAAAGTAAGTATTACTTTTTAACCATTTTTTATGATATGATATATTAATTTATTTTAATTATTACTTAAACTTAACTTACTTAGCTTTGGTAAACATAATTTAACAAATTCATATAATTGGAGAAGCCACTTGCACCTGAAACACAGTTTTTTTAACTAGTTCGGGAGCATATGGATTCAAAATAACTAAGTGTGTAAAACTGAATTATGTTAATAAAGACATTCTTACTTTACCAAATATGCACTACATACAATAACTCATTGTCCACATTACAGTTTTTTATTTATTCATATATTTTTATCATTATTTGACTTCTGTTATTAATTTATTTTATTTTGATTTTAAATTTGATTTGTGATTTGTTTTTATTAAAATTTATTTGTTCTTTATCCTTATTTATTTTATGTTTGTATTACTACTCTCCATCCAAAGGTTGTCTGGAAGAGATCGCTTTGTTAAGCGATAAGACCGCCCATTATACTTACATTTATTTGTTTTATTTTTATTTTTATATCTGTTGTGTTTAGCTTGTAAGGTATAATAAAGAATTTTCATTCATTCATTCATTCATACTAACATAATTGTAAACAAATGTAGTACTAACAATATATGGGCATAATACTTACGTCTGAAATCAATTTTATTGAATTGAATTGAACTACACAAAGGTTAACTGGAAGAGAATGAAGTAAAGAAATGTAGCAAGCAATAAGTTTGCCTATGCGCAGATTATTTTTATTTTGTTCAATAAAGCTTTTTCATTCATTCATTAGCATTTTATTGTAAACTAGGACTTCTTAAAAGAACTAGCATAAATAAACATAGTACAATGGGCGGCCTTATTGCTGAAAGCAATTTCATACAGGCAACTTTTGGATATACAGCAAACTGCTGAGTCCCTTTTTGTGGCGGCTGCTAATTTTGTAGGAGTTAGGATAACTGTTACCCACTTTTATTTCTGTTCTTTACGTTTAGTTTTGGTTTGTTATATATTTTTTTATTTGTTTTTATTATATTATTTTGTTATATATTGACATCGGTGAGGCCACACTTACAACTTACTTAATTTTACAAATGCTTGATTGATTTTATAAATTTGTATAAATCAGTGATGTACTGAAAAGATAACGGGTAAGGGATACCTTCATTCGCCTTTACGTACATATATCGTGTCAAAAGTTTTGTCCGCTAATTTGTTACACAAACTGTAAATACAAGTTCGACTGTACTAGTAATATAAAAATACATTTCTCAGAATTTGCACTAAATCGAGCTTGGAAGTTACTCGCAGAACGGGCAAATTGAAAACAGTCGACTTTGCCTCGTTATGGAGTCGACTACACCATTTATCTTCATTCGGCCTTTCAATAGGGTTGCCAAAGACGTTTTCCTCTGCTCAAACGGTGGAACTACTTATTATTTTGAACAGTTCAGGCTTAACGATTTGGCTTGAACTCGGACGCACCTGTCTCCAGCCAGCACCCCTATTCTCTATCTTGAGTATGTCTACTTGAAAATCACTCAGAGGCCGTCGATAGTTTTTTTTTTGTTTAACATGAAGGTAGAACAAGCAAATGGACTACCTGATGTTAAGAGATAGCCATCGCCTATAACAAACTTTTGCCTCGGAAGCCACGCACTTTAGATACATACAGTGCCCTGCGTCCATTGACGTGAGGCATACCGGTGTAAAGTCTGTAATTTCATCATACCAAGCGAAACAAACGAATACTGCTAGGCAACAGAAATATGTATTGGATAGGTAGTGATTTTTGATGATTATGTGACTGGCCGATTATCAAGGCTAATTGTGTAATAACTTTATTTAATTATAACTAATTTAACTGGGAGTCGGTATGCGCTGTGACACTCTAGTCGCTTTAATGGCAAAAAGCGATTTTAGTTATCCCTTAAAGATAGAGAATATGGATTACGTCATTTGAGAATTCCTGAATAAAAACCTCTTTAGTACACTATATGGTTTGGAGTACACATGATTCTTGATTCTGACTGTGGGTTGTGATTAAAGGTCTGTGCGTGCAAACCGAATGCGTATTCACAGGCGGTCTAACATCCTCCTTGGAATTGCATACGTTAAAACCGCTGCGTGCACGCTCACGTCACGCGTGCACGCACAATCCACGGGTGCGCATTCGGTTTGCACCCGCTTTAAACGTTTACAAGTCAAAATTGGTTAGCATGACGTTTAAGCTACAGAATAGGGGAGCCTGGTTCAAAATTGCCAAACCGTTTCCGTCGGTAGATAGCTTTCTTTGTGCTCAAATTGTTCTCGTGGAGCAGGAATTTTTAGGGGTCTTGTGTTTACCTGAATTAATCTGGCTGGGGTAGACCCGAAATAATTTGTTCAGAATAACATACAGTACATTTTACATACAATAGACGCTGGCTTAGTAATCTCGATGCCTTTAAGGCAAATTGGTGGGATATGCCAAATTAACGAGTATCCTGGAGGATAATGGGGCATTGGAAATTAAATAATACTGTCACGCTGGTTTCCCGGAGACAGATAATTGTAGGTATATTAAAATTTTTAATTTTATGATATAGTCTGCGTTTTGATCAGCAACTTTTAATGTGCAACCCTAACAAAATGCTAGAGTTAAAATATATTTTATTGTCTCCGACTTTTAAATTATAATACTGGGTAGATACTTGTTATGTCTTATTAGTTTCTTGAGTATGTTAGACTATCAAATCAAATTGTATTTATTGCGTAATATGGGTAAAAACAAGGTACAGTTTTTGTGTAGGTACATAAATATTCAGCGTTTTTACGTTACGTTACATTTTTGCATCTAATCACAATGTCAAGGTTATTTATTTAAAATAATTACAAATGTTTTGTAGCTTATCTAATATAAAATTTAAAATCATAAAAGAGTATTATAAAGCATTAAAGAGTAACTATATTAGTCAAACTTAAAATAAATCCTGACGCTGCGCGCTGGTACAACATATCATTTATTTGGGAAATAAACAGCGTTATTGCCTGTATTTACACATAACCTTCATGTACGATAAATTATCAGCCAAATTATCGCAAGGTCTTGATTTTCTAGGAAGCAGTGAACTCAAAGGCGGCTTCAATATAGCAGAATTTAGATACTTTGTGCTCTGGAGAGGGCCATGATTGGTATTTCTCTACGATATCGAACTAGGGATGAGTAGATTCGTAGACTAACTAGTCCCTGACAAAGCACAGAGGATTAGCAAGCTGAAGTGGCAGCGGGCGGGGCACATAGCTCTAGGAACTGACGGACGTTGGGGCAGAAATTTTCACGAGTGAAGACAACGCACCGGAAAGCATAACGTAGGAGGATGCGGCTCCCCCCCCCCCCATCCCTCTAGATAGAAAGATGACCTAATAAAGGTTGCTGGGAGTCGCACAATATCGGTGGATTTGGCGGTGCGCAAATTAAAAGTGGAAAATTTCCGCTTTGTGCGTATGAGAGATATATCTACCATGTAGCAGTCGCGTACTCCGGAGCGTCTGGTTTTCAGATGGTAAAATAGGAATGGCGGGATGAGATTGAAAAGTTCTACCGCACTCTCCGAAATACATTCTCGCTATTCTTCTTACGCGAATATGCTCACGCTCTCGCGTATGCAAACCTGGTTCTATACGACCGCAATATAACGGTCACTGCTTCTTAAGAAAGTGCTTAAGTCAGAGCCGTTTCAGCGTGTTCTACCCGATAGAGCGATTAATCGCTTCACTGGATGGTCTGACATTTGATACGTCGAGGCGTATTAAACTATCTCATGTTGATCTTACGCCGTTGTGCACACAGCTTTAGAACACGCTCAACAATTTAGGCAGTGTTTCTTGAATGGAAAACTTTGATATTGGCTGTTTGAAAATAATTGCTACGAGTATATTAAGGTTTTACGCACATATTTTGACCGAAATAGAGACAAGTCAGAAGTATTTAAACATGAAGGGGTTTAAGATACGTAGACTTTTGTGTAGTGAAGTTTTGCTACGGACCATTAAGGGGCCGCTTTGCCGCTAATGTAATGGAAGCGGCAGAACGGTGACATGACGTCATATTCAAATACTTATCAAAACTCACGTAATGTCATCTACATTCTCTGTTTTCTGACGTCACGTCGTAGCTCCGATTTTGGAGATGATAAATAAATAAATAAATATGGCTGGACATTTCACACAGCGCTATCTAGCCCCAAACTAAGCAGAGCTTGTACTATGGGAACCAGATAACTGATAGAATACTTATATACTTTTTTTTTGTAAATACATACTTATAATATATAGATAAACATCCAGTCCCGGAACAAATATCTGTAGATCATACAAACATTGGTTCCGCGGCGGGAATCGAACCCGCTACCTCCTGCGTCTCAGCCGGCTATTTGCCCACTGTACCACGGAGGTCGTCAATTAAGGTCGATATTAAGCCCAGCTTGCACAACGATCCTTAAACGTATTTACCGACTAAATATATTTAAATTTGACGTATTTGTATAATTTGACAACTCTCTAAATCATCAGGCATCGTTGCGCAAGTCGCTATAAGTATTTTTTATTTATTAAACGCACAAAACACATTACAACCACTTGTAATTAAAAGTACAAAAATACTGTTTTTATCTGGATTGCAACATAAACACATGTGCGTACAGCTAAAACAAACTTACAAATCAAGCAGAGGTTAACTAGAACAGATATATAAATTTTAAATACTTATTATAAATAATGAATAAAAAATAAATAATCTGTGATTCCCTTAATAAACACATTTTGTATGCGGGCAGCATACAAAATTAATAACAAGGTTATTAAGGTATAATTGCAAAGACAATTTGAGTGCTTAACTAAAACTAACGACAAAATATATAATCGATTAACATTTATACATTATTTAATACAATTAAGAATATAACAACTCAAATTAAGAATCTGAGTGATAATATTTATTAAGATGGAGGATGTCTTTGATATTCTCAACAAATTGGGTCAGTTTTGAACTAAAGATATCAAGTTCTATATTATTTTTCGCTAATACATTGTATTCACGAGCCATCCTGGACAAAGGATTGTAATAAGAAATATTGTTCTTATAGACCTGTAAGGCGAACAAATTTGTTTGATTGTAATTACGTGCCCTAAATTTAATACTGAAATATATTTGTGACAACAACTCAGGGGAATCAATTATAGAATGTATAAGTTTGTAAAAATAAACAAAATCAAAATAAATTCGTCGGGTCTCTAAGGAGTGAACATTATATAAAGACAGCCTTTCTTTAGCTCTCTTTCTCTAGATCTGAGCGTCCGGGTTATAAGGCGATAGCTTAAAATTCTTAGGCATTTTCTTTGAATTCTCTCCACATCAGTGCTATGCAACTTGTAGTTCGGAGACCATATCGGACTGCCAAACTCTAAAATACTTCGTACAAGTGCAAAAAAGAGGTAGAAGAGGCTACGAGGCTGTTTAAACCCTTTCGTAGCTCTCCAGACGAAGCCTAGGAGTTGGTTGGATTGAGATATGATACGTTGATAGTGCGCACGAAATGAAAGCTTGTCATCAAATATAATACCTAAATCCTTTGCAGTCAAGGATCTTTCAAGTCTATAACCGTCGATATTATAATCACTAAGCATTTTATGACGCTTATTTGTATAAGAAATTGTATAACACTTATCGATATTCAAATACATTCGATTGCTTTTACACCATTGGGACACAATATTTAAATTATTTTGTAGGATTAAGCAATCATTAACATCGGAAATGACTCTAAATATCTTTATTTATTTATTTATTTATTTATTTATTAATACTTAGATTCACAGTTACATTACCGTATATTATAAACTAATTAACATAGTGCTGGACTTAAACCAAATTGAATCTACATTATATAATACTAAACTTATAAGGACGCGGCAAAGTAGCTCGCCTGTTAACTTTAACATACTTACTTATCTATATATATATTTAAATTAAATATTTACACGAAAAAATACTAACAAGAAATAGTTTGCAAGAAAAAAGTGAATATTAACATTTTTTAGAATATAAATTAATGAAAAAAGTGCCTCTTGAGCTACAATGTTTGCTTGATCGCATTTGAAGTGTGTGTGTGTGTGTTTATGTGTGTATAGTGTACCTAGTGTGTGTGGTGTAGGATGTTTTTTACAGTGTTATGTTATGTTTTAAAGTGTTAATTATCCGGTCATTTGGAAATTGCAACAAAAAAGAAGGTAGTTAACTAAAGTGCAGTTGAACCCGCTCAGAAAAATAAAAACTAATAATGACTACAAACTGTTTACACAGTGAGTTTACACGCAAGGGTTACATGGCGGCAGTTTTTATACGAATAATTTTAAGACTGATGTTAAAATGTTAATGTTAATGTTTATAAAAGTTAAGTTTTCTAGGTTTAGTAATTGGAATTCAGTATCTATAACAATAAAGAGTTATCTATACATCCATCCTATTTCCTAGCTATTTATCGGTCTGTCAAGCGGTGTCTGTTGAGACAGTTGACGGGATACCCTTGCTTTGAATGCGTTTTTAGTAGTATTAAATGGATCTATGTCGTTGAACATTTTATTATAAGTCCGAGGAAGTCTGCTAGTGATGCTATTGGCCGAGTAGTTGGTGCGATGAAAAGGCACATGAAAAAGTTGTGTGTGTCTTGTGCGCTTATTTGGAGCTCGCAGGGCCAACGTTTTAGATACAAGACACGAACTGTCTAATTTACCAGAACAGATATCATGAAACAGAGCCATTTCATGTAGAATTCTTCTGTTTCTGAGTGACATTAATTTGTGCTCCTGGCAAGATTCAGCATAATTATCAATAACCAATCTTTTACGATAATTTAAGTGTTTGACAAACTTTCTTTGTAAGGACTCGATAGCGTTGTCGTAGGTCACATATTGAGGGTTCCAGACTGGACTGCAATATTCGAGGGTACTCCGTACGTACGCGTAGTATAGCACTTTGATGCAAGCTATACTAGTGAAAGGCTTAGATACACGCAGGATAAATCCCAAACTTTTATAAGCTTTGTCGATGGCGCCTTCGATGTGGCTACTTAATGTAAGTTTATGGTCTAGGAGTACCCCTAAGTCACGTACACTTTGTGCTTTTTCTATCTTACTGTCGTTAAGACTGTATGAATACGAAATGGGCATGTTTTTTCGAGTATAGGAAACATGCTTACATTTATTTACATTTACGCTTATTCGGTTGTTTTTGTAATAAAGTGAAAGCCGGTCTAAATCTTCTTGCAATAATTTACAGTCATCAGAAGTTCTAATGTTATAATACACTTTTTTATCGTCGGCGAATAATAGAAAGTTTGCATGCCTGAAGCAGGATCCAATATCGTACAAATAAGCCAAGTAGAAAAGAGGTCCGAGCAGAGAACCCTGGGGAACGCCTGACGGTATATCTACGAAATCAGAACGGGCTCCTCCTATTACTACAGCCTGCTGTCTGTTGGTAACGTATGATTTTACCCAGCGCAATAAATCACCCTGTATGCCGAGTTCCTGGAGCTTACGCAGAAGAATGACGTGATCCACACGATCGAAAGCTTTCTCAAAATCAGTGTAGATCACGTCAACCTGAGCACGTGATTCCATGCCATTCAGTACTTCGCTGATGAACAGCGATAGGTTTGTTACTGTCGATCGGCCTTTGACAAACCCATGTTGTTCGACAGGTATGCCGCGACTTATAATCGGGTAAATGGTATCATAAATCATCCTCTCAAATAACTTACTTAGTACGTTAAGTATGGAAATAGGCCTATAATTCTCTACATTTACTTTAGATCCTTTTTTGTGCAGGGGTACAATGTGTGCTTGCTTCCAAATAGTTGGAAAGGCACCTTCTCTAATGGAGCGGTTGAATATGGTGGTGATAGGCTTATATATATATTTTGCACATTTTACTATAAAAAATGGAGGTATCTTATCACTACCTGCACCCTTTTTACAGTCTAGGTTTCTCAAAACCTTCATAACATGCTCTTCAGATAGTTCTAAATTACTAACAACTTCAGAGCAGGAGGCAGGCAAATAAGATACGTTGGGATAATTATTTGCAGGTTTTATAAACATGTCATGAAAAAAACTATTAAAAGAACCTAATATTTCCATCCTACAATTGAGTTTTGTATTTTTATAAGTCATAGTACTGGGGTAGCTAGTGGTGGACTTACGCTTAGCTTTAACGTAACTCCATAGAAGCTTAGGATTGGATTTGATTGCATCTTGAGTGCGAGTAATATATTCTCGATAACATAATGCTTCTACTCTTTTAAATCTATTTCGTAAAAAGGCAAATTCGTCATAGTCTCGCGGATTTTTATAGCGCTTCCAACGAGCATGCACCTTATTTTTTTCCTTATTTATATTGATAAGAGCTTTAGTATACCACATAGGATGATTACTAGACCCATCCACTTGAGTTTGGGGCACATGATTGGTTATAACACTATTAATATTTTTGTAAAATAAGGAAACCGCGTCATCCACCGACCCGTGCTGTAGCTCAGACCAGTCAACATCAGCAAGGTCATTGTTGATCTCAACGTAATTAGCCTTCCTGTAAAGGTATTTCGTATGCGGTATTTTTACTAGAGGTGCAAGTGTGATATCTGATGCATCAATATCGAGCGTTACGTGGTGGACATCTTCTGCCACCAAAGGAGTAATGCTTTCATTGATTTCTACATGAAAATTACAGAAAACTAAATCCAACGTATTACCAGAAGTATTCCTAAAATTATTATATTGACAGAAGCCTAATAAATTCATACTATTAATTAAATCAGTGCCTGCATTTTGCAATTCTACACTGCCTTTCTTTGTATATGTAGGCTCAGATAAGTACCATTGGATGTTAAATAGATTAAAATCTCCCACTATCATAAAATAGTCGTTGGGAGCTAGTGATGTAATTTCATTTAACCATTCATTTAGTTTATTGACTCGCTGCGCGAGAAGATCATCGGGCGGCATGTAAACTAGCGCTAAATGTAGGTTCTTATCGGAGTTGATCGTTTGGCTGTCTATAGTAATCCACTGACATTCGACGTCCAGGTGCACCCGTTGCCACTCTGGACGCGCACGCGCATTTATTCTCTCAGAGCATAAAACCATGATCCCGCCCCCGTTTGAACCACGATCGCGTCTAAATACTTGATAATCTTTACTTACTAATTCCGAGTCCAAAACGCTTTCATTCAACCAAGTTTCGGTGAGAGTTATAATATCGTATTGTAGTGTTAGTAGCTGTTTGCTAAATTCAAGCGTCTTAGTTCTCAGACCGCGAACGTTTTGATAAAGTAAACTTAATTTGTGCTTATCCATGATGAATTTAAAAGAGTTACCTGGTAACGTAAGCAAAACATAACAACACGAACGTGGATCGATTTTATATAATATACAACAAAATAAAAAGATACGGTAAACCAAAATATTAATATTACGTGATAAATAGTTTGAAATATAGTGTTAGATAGTTGCAATCTGTTAGGTAAAAGGAATAGAACGTATTTAAAAGTGTTTATGTGTAAGTGCATGATGGTGAATATGTGTGAGTTAGTGTAGTACAATAAGTGTAAATGCGATCTAGGCGATTGTGATAACTTCGAGTAAATTATCAAAATTGAATACGTAAGTCTGACTAAAAGTTTGTGACTTTTTTCAAGTCTTCTTCGCTGGATATCATTATGTATGGCGATGTGTCGTTTTTCCTTACATAAATTCGACAGTTTTTTGTCCACACGTATTTAAAATTGTGCTCTTTAGCTGTGCGTTTGCATTCGTTCAAAAGTTTTTTATTATTGATTGTTAAATGCTCATTTACGTAGATTTTGGATTCGCCAGGCAATCCGATATCCTTCGAGGAAAACCCACGTTTTTTTCTTATAGCTGATAGAAAGGAATCTTTTATGATACGCTCTCGAAACCGAACAATAATGGCCCTAGGTTTTCCATTAATGGGACGCTTGGCACGAACACGGTGGGCGAATTCGATGTCTCCCAGCTGTAGCGGCAGAGCTGCATGCTCCGCCACTTTGACGACCAGGTTTGGAAGCGATTCGCCGTTGAGCTCAGGAATACCAACGATCTCCAAGTTTTGTTGTTTTGCCCACTGCTCCTGCTTAGCCGCCAAGTCCTCAGCATTGCATAGTCTAAGCTCGAGCTCTTTTACGTTGGCCTTGAGATGCTTATTTTCCGACTGTAGTTTTTTTATGGAGGTGGTTTGGGTACTCAAGGTTTTTGTGGTCTCGTCATATTTATCGCTCACCAATTTAACCGACTCTTCCATAGTCAAGATTCTGTTTCCTAGCGTTTCTAGTTTTTTGTCGATAATGCCCCGGATGATTCTAGGAAGCTGTTCTGTCACCGCCGCCATGATCTCATCTCGCATACTGGAAAGTATATTGCTACTGCTGTCATTGTCCTTTTTGTCAACTCTCTGTGGGCGTAGTGTCACATAGCTAATACCAGGGTCATCATTTACATCCTGTGAAACGGCGCTCTTTCTAACGGGTGTTTCACTGTTATCGCCTTTCCTCTTAATTTGGGACTTGCACTGCGGACATACCCATGTAGATTGATCTGCGGTATTGAGAGAGGTGATGCCCACGCACTGATAGTGATATATCTTGAGACACGAAGCAGTAGAACATTTAACTCTGTCCACCGCGGAAAGCGTTTCACAACAGCCACTACACTTGCTCATATTGACAGGTAAATAACAGTTTTTGTAAAGAGTTTTCACTTGTGCACAAAGTTTAGCCGTTAATATTACGTTAATTTTCTGATTTACTAACAGATTCGTGAAAAAAACATTAAAAACATTAATTAAACAGCTAAGCCAGCCATGCCGTGCGCCTACCCGCACAGTAATCTTTAAGTCATCAGCGTATAAGAAACAGTTACAGGACAAGCGCTTGATGAGATCATTAATAAAAATTACGAAGAGAAGGGGCTGTAAATGGGATCCTTGTGGAACTCCAGAAGTTAACACCACTGGCGAAGAAACAAAACCTTTCAACGCCACCAACTGACTTCTATTGTCAACGTACGAACAAATCCAACGATACAGGTTTCCGTGGACACCACATAACAAAAGGTTTCGACAAAGTAATACGTGACTAACCTTATCGAAGGCCTTTGAGAAATCGGTGTAAACGGAATCAACTAGGCTACCTTTGGACTTGACATAGGAAATGTTTATACTCTAGGAGATTACTAACCGTCGACATATTTTTAACAAAGCCATGAATACATATTTTAAAATAAACCTAGCAGATTTAAGCAAATGCACTGTGATAAACATTGGGTTATATTTGTATGGGAATTTAGCGGCTTTCACAATAGAGCTCTTCCCACATTTTTAGCACCATGATCATATCTGGGTTGTCTGGAAGAAATCGCTTCTAAGTGATAAGACCACACATTGCACTTTTTTTTTGTTTTTTTTTGTGGTGTGCAATAAAGTGTTTTCAATGATTCATTCGTTCATCATTTCAGCCCTTCTGCTGGTATAAGCCAGCATTATAGCCCAGGTAATGTCGACACAGTTCATTCCATCCAAACGTTGTCTGGTAGAGATCGCTATTTAGCGATAAGACCGCCAATTGTATCACTTAGTTTTGCATTCTTCTTTTTAATTATATTGTTTATGATGTGCAATAAATAATTATTGATCTATCTTATCGGACAAATGTTTGCATGATGTACAAATATTTGCTCCGGGTCTGGATGTTTTTCTATATATTATAAGTATGTAGGTATTTACAAAAAAAAGTATGTAAGTATTCTATCAGTTATCTGGTTCCCATAGTACAAGCTCTGCTTAGTTTGGGGCTAGATAGCGCTGTGTGAAATGTCCACCAATATGTATTATGTATTTATCTATAGGCCTCTTCTTTGTTACACCGTTCTCGGTCCCTCTCAAGCCATGCCCATTAATTTCCAACCACTCTATCATTCCACCATCAGGTATAATATCTATTAATTCAGCCAATCATTCTATTAATGTTGTAAAAATATCTACTCCCCATTAATCAATGTTTGAGAAACGGGCGTTATCTGGCATTCAACTTAATTATAATTAGTTTGCCCATCACTAATTAAGTTGACACAGACTACGCTAACATGCGTATTATTATATGTCAGCAAATCCCGTTGTAGTATTCATACAACAAATTCTGATGTTTGAATGAATTAATTAAATTAATTAAAATACTTTATTGTACACCACAAAAGAAATAAACATAAAAATAAAAATTCACAAAGCGGTCTTGTCGCTTAGAAGCTATTTCTTCCAGACAACCTTTGGATGGAGAGGATTTTCGTAACATTACAATAATGGAGGGGGTGTACATTAACAAAACAAAAACTAAATTTTAGGAGAGCGTAAGATGTTTGGGTGGTTTATTCTAGAAATCCCCACCGGTGCGTAGAAGCTTTGTAATTGGACAATTACTACAAACATGTTTTTAGATTATTAAATAAGAAATTGCCCAGTTAATTGCCCACGTAGCCGTCGGGATTTCGAGGATATACCGTTTGGGTGTAGGTATGTTTATTATGTTTGCTCATCAATTACTCTTTTTCGATCTGATTTCCGTTTAGGACACAGATAGATTAATACCATTAATAATAGTAAGCCATCACCAAAATAATTGTATAATAAAAATAAATTAAGTTAATTGAGCTTGTGATTGACGATTCGCATTACGATTTAAGAGGCAGCATTATCTACCTAACGTTGTATTTGAGAGGCGATTGAGATTTAAATTGATAGAAACTTTAATGGGAATTGGTTTTATGATAATGATATTTTATGATAATGATGAAATAGCAACGAAATTAAAAAAAAACTAACCATGAAACCTGAATGGCGGCTACACCCACAAATTCCCCATGGAGCACATCTCAAAGGAACGTCATAAACCTAATAAATTAGCGTTAGTTAATTACTCGCTCTATTAAACCATTATACTGGCGAGCCTAGTTTCAAATGTTATCTGTATCTCCCTCCCTAGGGCAGACAATTAGGGTAATGCAGGCGATAGTGCACTGACAATGTGGACGTATAAAGGACTTGGGAAATAGCTGGTGAGCTCTGAAAACTCACTGAACCAACCCACCTTGCCGTTACTGTCGATCGATACTGGTTACAACTGAATTCTTTCGTACTTTAAAGGTTGTCTTTGTTACATTGCCTCTCTAGGTCTAAAAAGTAAAACCATGAAGGAAGGTTTTGGGTAACCAGGTTTGGGCAATAACTCATAAGAATTTACTTACAACACAAAAGAATAAATAACGTTTATCTAATGCGCACAATAACTCAGAACAGACATAATTAAATAAAGTACATATAACATTAGAAAAACAGAAACAGGTAGGTAAACTCAGAGGACAGAAGAATAAAAATAAAAAAGCTGAAATTATTAACTAGGTACCTGACCAGTAGGTGGCAACTAGTTCCGCTTCATCCTATGAGTAGCCAAATAGTTCCTGGCTCAGTTTTATGCTGCTACGCATTATACTATGCAAAGCAGCGCTGGTTTTCAGGCAGAACCTTAAGTAAATACTGTTACTGATGTCTAATTTAACTAAATTAGATGGGTTCTTATTACCTTTTTCATAGATAAAATTTTGCAATTGGAATTATCTCGATGAGTATTTCTACTAGTTAATTTTTTATTTGGCAGCGTGTCCGAGACATTACATGTCCAAATTTTGAAATAATTTAATTCGTGTGCATGGCAATTGGAATTTTATCTCTTATTTTAGTTTTTACCTAATGTGAACATTCTGTATTTCCTCCGAGCAATTAATACATGTGATCGGAGTTCATTGTTATTTGTGTTTCTTTTGTTTTTTATGGACTACAAAGTTAATATTGTTTTTAAGTTAGCACGCCAACCTTTTTTGTTACATATGAGATTGGCAGGTAAAAAATGCTAGTAGCATTAAGCCCACTTTTTATACATTTAATATGTATTTTTGTACAATAAAGTATTCAATAAATAAATACATACCTACAATATAAATTGAGGAGTTTGTTTCTTTATTATTACCGCTGGCTCAATAGTGTCTAATAATGAGTAAGCTAGCTGCTTTATTATCAGCTGTGAGCTGTGGCCATGCTGTGACGCTGTTTGGTTGAAAAACGTCCGGCTGACTTTGTCACATTCGCACTGGGCAAGCTTTGCTGATTTACTACAGAAGTTCTATAGTAAAAAGGTATACTCGTATGTGTACAGGTTTTCCAGACATAAACAGGCATCTGTATACTCGTATGCGTATACTCTTTCTATTACACCTTGCACTAGAAAGAGTGTACGACCAGAAATATATTAATATGTAGACAATACTTATTGAGTATACCAAATCTGGCTAAACACTTCTAGTGTTTATGTCGCCCAAAGGCCTCAGTCAACGATCCAAGTAGTGATCGCAAGGAACGTTGCTTAACTTAGCTGATCTGTTAAAAACTAATAATTTATGAGCGAAAAAAAAAAACAAATTTTTTATATACAAAAGTTTTTATAATGTTAATAACAAACTTCAATGACACATTTAGAGACGTTTGCAGTAAACAAGTTCGACTGCGCGCAATCCAGAAGTCGATTACAGATGAAGTTCAATTCCAAAACAGACATGCTTGCGAATGTGCAGTTCGTTTGAATGTAACCAGACAGATTTGAAGTCTGTCCATTGGCATCCTAAAGTTTATTTTAAATTTATGACAATAATTTACAAAAGATGGGGAAAAGAAGTTTTTCAAGAAGACTCATGAAAAATATACCTAATTTTTGCACTAGAATGTAATCGGTCAGGCATCAAAACCATGCAAAAATGTATTGGCGTGATTCTTGAACTTAAATAAATAATGCTACATATTCATAGCGCTTACTACTCCCAAATTAAGTAGAGCTTTAACTTCTAGCTAAGAATTTCATGGGTGTGACCTTCAAACATTAGGTTATATCATTTTAGGATAAAGTATTTCAATCCTTTAACGTTCCTTTTCTTAAATTAACATAGACCCAACATTACACCTTATTTAACTCTGTTTCAACATAAAATACTTAATCCAATGTACTTCTAAATAATTTATACTGAGTTTTCAGAAATGTATCCCGCGGGAAATCTAGGCCTTACAATTAATTAATTAAACTCCAAAACTTCGAATTCTTGAATTCATATGTACATGTTTAATTTCCAACGAATGTTTATTGTAAGAAAGTTTATTTTCAAAAGTGTCCACAACGTTGTGATTTTAGGAGAATTCTAGATTACCTGCCTAAATGAGGGTTCTATGAAGAGGACTATGTTTGATTTCCACGAAATCGAATGGCCAACCAAAGTCACTGACAGCACAGAGGATTTAGTGACAGTGGGCAGGGCATATAACTCGAAGAACCGACAGCCGTTGGGGCAGAAAGGCATGTTTTAGATACTTTTCTAGATAATATTGATGCCCTATTTTCAAATTAATGTATTAGAATTCGATTCAAAGATATTCCAATCCGTACAAATGTAAACCTATCCAAAAAGTAAAATTTTTCACTTCAAACTATTTAAACCTATTTAAAAAGTACAAAGCCGTCTAATACTAATTCAATTCTTTCACAATAGCATTCCACATGCCACAGTACACAATTAACAGTAAGTTAATCGCACGCTGGCGTCGGTCGTTCGCTTATTACTCAAACCGCTGGCCGCTTTTGTCCCCGATGTTCCAGTCCTTTGTTGGTTACGGATGATCGCACGTGACTCCAGTACAAATGTGCGGTGTTTATGCCCCGTTTGTCGGGGCCTAAGCGCGGGATTCTGATTGACAGAGATATTTGTGTTGTGATTAGTTTTGGGTGGAGTTGGGTTACTGTGTATACTGTGTGGGGGTCAATTATAATTTTAATTAGTTATTATTATTTTTAGAATGTATATTATTTGAAAGAGCTTAGTAGTAATCGAGTACAACATACTGTTACATGATTAACTGTCTTAATTTATTACTTCAATCAGTATACTGCATACTCGTAAGACGTATACCTCCTCACCCACCCATGAAATCAAAACAACAATTAAATTACAATGGATTGGATAACTGATCACCATTTTAGAGTTTGAAAGATTTGGTTGAGGCGATAAAGAACGAATCCATAATAATTAATTTTATTAATTTGGAAGTCTTCCAAGAATTTTTTTGATCCTATACAATTTAATGAAAGTAAAAAGTCTCATAAATGTCAAAAGACACCGATAAAACGTGATCAATTCCGAAACTTAAAATGATTTAAATAAATCACGAAAGTGTTTTATGTAAAGTCAAAAGACCTGTGTATAAACTTTAAACGATATATTAACAAGTATCGAGATCAAAACATGAATTTGACTTAATTTTTATGCATATAAGTACTTTTTATCCAAATATTCGGGTATGCAGTACATACGTGGAGAAATATTCGCGTTCGCGAATGTGTATAAATCGATTGTTACATCATTAGTACTTATGTATCACGCAACTAAACTCGTGGTCGAAAGAAAGTGCAACTTGAAATCCTATCTTAAATGCAAAAACGAACATTTCTCGTTCAACTAACTACAAAGAAGTACAGTCAGCGATGAAAGCTAGCATTTAAGTTTCGAAGACTCGAATGTAACTAGGGCGCAGTTAATTAATTTCAATAAAAATTTTGCGTAACCTAAGGAATTAAGCGGACTGATTTAAACTACAAACTACAAGTGGCAAAAGGCTACGATTTATGTTACAGCCGTCAAATAACCAATTTTTAGATGGGACTTTGTATGAAAGCTTTCGAGGTTAAGGGTTCCCGTACCAAAGTTTAAAAATGGACAAACAGGCAACTAAACAGTTTAACAAAGTGGACAAATATCCAAATAGACGTAAGTGTTGTCTAATGGCGGGTTCCTATATCAGTCGATAATAAGCTACGACTCGTTTCTTCTTGAAAAAGTGTTAAACTAGTGTCAAACTTTTGACACGTTTTCAAGGAGAAACGAGTCGTAGCTGGTTACCGACGGATATAGGAACCCGCCATTAGTAGCAGTGTCTAGTAGTTTTAAGTAAGTAAATTATAAAAATACAAAAGTAACAGTGAAATGTTTACGAGAATTTCGTACATGTAAATTGTTACTAAGGTTTTATACGTGTATTTATTTTATAAGTATGTGTTATAAAAATAAATTTAAAAAATGGCACTCCGGGAGTGCCGAAAGAAGTAAAAACTTGAACAATTACGAGATACTTATTACAGAGGTGTCGGTAACGGTAACAGTGTCGCGAGTTCAATGGTTTTTTTCCATCTCAAAAAATGCCCAACGCGCCTAAATAAGTTTTCAGTTCAAAAAGTAGCATCGTTCGGTTACAAAATGACAAAAAGTTTAAAACTGAAATTGTGAACACAAGTCGTCGAGTGTACTAGGCGCACAGCAATCGGAAGGAGATAAGGTGCTGTTATCATCAATTACCGCAAGCAGTGGCCGATTGCAGTTGTATTACGCCGCTTAACCGACAGTGAGATAGCGCAGGCAGGTTAATGCTTTCTGTAACGCTTTTAAGCGTTGTGGAGAGATAGCCTTTTTATATAAGGTTTGTTTTGGTAGGCAATCTACTAACAAACAAAAAAATGTGATGTTGAATTTTTTTTTATATCACTTCCATAGATAGAACTTTATCACAACAAAATTATACACCAAAATTAAAAATATATAGATAACTAATCCTTTGAAAATACGAGGGGTGGCTTTATCGTTAAGAACGATCTCTTCCAGACAAGGTAGGGTCTGCATGGATCGTGACTTTGATTGCATTAAAAAACGACTAATTGTCTGATTACGAGCGTAGGCAATAACATATGTAATATACATATATTTCTTGGTATAAAAGGACTCAGGCAGACCCTATCAGAATACGATTTTTGAACCGATACGATCCCTAACCGAAATTCATCGTAAGTTAGTAAACTCCAGCGCAACATGAATGCCCGCAGTAAACCTTAGTCCATTAGGTATTCCGGCCGTATCCATAACATAACGTGCCTGTAATCTGTTTTATACAGTCTGCCATCGAACCTTCACCTCTCCATCGCAGGACCCATAGCCTCTTAAAGTTCGCTTTCCGCCCATAACCAGGATTAGTCCCCGTTATCCCCAATAAATCTGGTTCAATAACAGTTCCCTAGAAGGTCTTACAACTTTACTTTTATAGTTTTTTGAGCTCTATATCTGTGGGCTTTCGATCTCGACCGGACCGGACTTTACTTTGAATTATTGAAAAGATGAGATGAAAATATTTTGCTTTCCTGTGATCAACTTTTATTGGGCCTGTTCTTTTGGAAAAGCTTTAAATAAGAGCGCGTTAGAAATTGTGGTTCAAATATATTTTCATAGAACTCAACGCTTGTTTTTAATCATTCTAAAACTAAACCGGCCGGCTAACTTAATAACTTTTCTAAAACAATCCACCTAAGAGCCTCCCTCATAGGTTTTCAGGGCGGTATGCGGTCTGTATTCAACGGCTCCCAGCAAACATTACGACCACCCATCGCTGAGATTTCCTATTTAAATATTTAAGAACAATAATCTAACCAAGATTTGCCTTTCCTGTCACAGTTACCCATGCTGTTGAGAATCAAGAAGTAACTAAAGAGTACACAACAATACACACAATTAATTTAATCAGCCTCCAAAGTCTGTGCAAATGAAGTAAATTAACCAGTACTAAACGTGGGCCCTAGGCTTTCTACGTATCTAATTTTCAAAGGTGAACATAGTGGGAACGTAATGCTAAACTTGTTACTAAACTGAGCCAAAGTTTCTTTGAACAGTAACGAGTCGTCAAAGAGGTTGCAAATGTGGAACAGTCTTATCCTGCCAGATTATAGATGAACGAGCTTTTACCAACAGCTTCTCTCTCGAAGTATATATATTTTATAGTCTGTGTTATTCCAGGTCCAACATTCACTAAAACGAAAATACAATTTTTTTTAGTTAACTAGAGATAATGTGTACCTACATACGAGTATGTAGTTGTTCTAGCTAAAACAAACATGTCTTGACGAACTATCTTTATCATTAATCAGACATTTTTCACATTCGAATCGCAACTCTGCATCATCATAGTTTCAACGCGTCTGTTCGGCCTAAGAGCGGATCCGTATCCGTGATATTACCGAACGGCAAAAACTCTATGGTACCATTTCCTCTGCTTGCCGCGCAAGCACAGAATATTTGCATACTCACAGTGTTTAATTTGTGAATGCTTCATTATTAGATTTAACTTTTTCTTAAACCCTGCGTATAACATTTATTTGGCAAATAATGCAATTGGTATCAGAAATCTAAAACATCGTAAGCGTGTTTCCTGGTCAATTGGCGGTCACCTCGGGCAGATTAGCAAGCCGACCGATAGGGACGTGATAAATTGCTATCTCCGGGTACCGCACGGACATGACTCGTATGTGTACGCCTAGTTACGCAATGAAACATTGGGATCGCTGTCTGAGAAAAAAATTTCCATTCGTGCTACAGAACTATCATAAATTATCATCATATACCATATCTCACCTACATTGATAGAATCACCGATGCATAAAAGCTCCAGCTAGCAGATTAGCCGCTTCTGTTGTAGGTTCTGCTAAGATGTTCACAAATGTACCTATGTCAAATCTATTTAAATTTAATTTTTGCATCAGTGATTCTCTCTCTGTCCTGTTCTTGGCACAATCCATCAAGAGGTTGTGACACACTACTCCAACAAGACCCGACATCCACACCACATGTTAACCAATAAGTCTAACAACTATCTTTCTTTTATTAATTATTTCTATAGGATAGTTATAAATACTAATCGTAATACTGATACAAGTATTAACAAAGTCTGTACAGTGTACAATTAAAGCTCTTAAAAACCCCCTTAAAATGACCATCTCCAATATCAACTATAAATTTTTAACGCATCAAACTAGTCCTAATCCTGTTCTCCCTAGATACCAGTCATCATTATTGTTGACCAGCTCACCAGTCTATTAATCTGTCTTTATCTGATGGGTGTTATTTTTCCAAAAATATAAATTTCGGGATGCGGGTCAAATAAAAATTAAATTTCCGTTTTATTTTACCACTGGGAAATCTGCGCTTCGAAGCGAATTATGATAGTACTTTGGTGGAAACTTATAAGTTACTTGCTAAGCTTAAATGTATGAGTACGGAACCTAAAGTATGCACAATAGTAAAAAAATCGTTAGCACAAAGAAGTTCTAATAAATTTCGAGTAACTGGCCACATTGATTCATGTTTTTGTGGAAAGAAAAAATATCTGTATATTTTACCGTTGAATGTAGATTTCTTTATTTTAATACTTTATTGCACAAAAGGTAGGCTTAATGCTAAAAATAGTTTCTACCCAATCTCAGAGATATCGAAAAAGGTTTCAAAAATCCTAAGAAACCCAATTCTGAATGACTACCTCAATGCATCTATCAGGTGTTACTTGCATCATTTATCAATTTGTATACAGAAGCAAAATGCCCCTCCTGATAGAAAGCGGCTACCGTATCCTATGGACGTTTGTAAGTCATGAACGCCACACTAGCAATCCCTGTATCTTTTTATTATTCGTCGTACACCAGAAAATCCATGACAAAGTACAGAAATAGAGAATTGTATCAAGGCGAGCTTAACTCTAAGTACAGTTTTTCCCTGCAAAACGTTTAGTCTTCTCTGTCATTCAATCGTTTGAACTCGACTGTTGATTATAAAATATCGATGGGTATAAAATCCAACGAGCTTTGTGTGCAAAGGCTAATTGATTTTAGGGGTGTCTCCACTAAGGACCTGAAAATGGTCCGATTGGTCGGCCACTGAATAATTAACACGGAAATAGGGTCGCCCATACTGTTTGCCTGAATAATGTCTTATAAAAAGTATTTTGAAAACCCTAATGGTTTCTCGATTTACATAATTTCTTTGCATAGTAGCGCGGAGCTTAATTCCTTGTTTATACTTAGGTTTGATAAAATAATGGAAATGGAGCTACCTACTAATGTAGGTAGGTATATTCACTCTATTTACACTAACAGACCTGACAGATTGATGAGGGGTGTTTATGATTTATGTGGTGACAAAAACAAAAATAATGACATGCACATGCGAGAGAATGGATATGTCATGAGAATTTAATAGATATTGATTTGACAATCAACTGTAAGGCACTATTTCAAGAAATTGTAAAACCTGTGTAGAAATAAATATTGAAATTTGGGTCGGTGCAATAAGACTTATTTTTCTTTGAAACCCGATTTGGGGTAAAACTGGTGTGACTAAGCTTGAAATCGCAGTGATATTTTCCACAGCAGAACTTTTGTTTCGCGGAAATACTTGTTTGTTTTGGGAAACGCAAGTCGTTGAACAATGAGAGGGTACAGGTTAACCAGTTGCAGAATTTGCGCTGTTTCCTTTGAGTTGCATGAATTATAAGTAGTTTGAATAGCTTGTAAAATCTACAAACTTGGTATATATCTAATATATAAAACAAAGTCGGGTTTGTTCGAACACTTATAACTCGAGAACGGCTGGACCGATTTTTATGGTTTTTGATTTATTGTATTTGTCTCTGTCCCGAATAACAGAATAACTATTAAAATATCAGAAAAATTCACGCAAAAATATATTATGAAAAAATCATTTTCTCATACATTGATGCAGATAATGATAGCCGACGTATATTGACAGCCCGCGTCATATGCATGTCAAGGCGGTACGAAGTTCGCCGGGTCAACTAGTTTTTAATAAAACCAAGGCTATTTTAAGGATCCTTTTAAAACATGGTCTAAATATACCTTTGCTTTAGGTGTCATTCTAGACAGAAAAGGTCGAAATACACCTTACTGTAAGAAAGGTATCCTCGAAGATTTACCAGGCTTTTTATAAATGTGTATGAAATCACAAAAGAGCTGAACCTCTTATTATCTGAATAATTATTTAAAACTGGATCCGATAACGTGGGTCTATTTGCACCCTAATCTTAAAGTTCGTCACTCTAAATCCGCACTATAATTATTCAAGTTTTGCGTACTTGCCGGGAAACTTGCAATTGTACTGATAGTTGGAACTTGGTAAAGGAAATAGATGCTCTGCATCACAACTACTGGGTCTCACTTAACCAGTCCGCTAAACTTCAACTTAGTTCACAAGTTTTGACGCATACTTTACATAATTAGCAGAACATGAGTAACTTAACATAATTTATAACAGTTTCGTGAAAATGCTGCAGCTAAGTAATAGAACTTTCAGGCGGTTAAAAGCTCGTGGTCAAAAAAAAAAGACTTAATATTTGAATGCGAGCAAAAATTTGCATTGCTCATGTAATAACGTGGTTACATTTTTACTCGTATTACTTAGTAAATAGGAAGAAAATGTTTACTTTAGCGAACCTGCAGTGCAAGTACGAAACTTATCGATCGGTTATTAATAAACAAATAAAAATGCTGGACATTTCACACAGCGCTATCTAGCCCCAAACTAAACAAAAATTGTAAGTACTATGGAACTGATAGAATATTTTATAGTATTTTTTGTGAAAAATTTATAGACACCCGGACCCGAAACAAATGTCTGTAGAAGATGCAAACATAAGTCCCGCGGCGGGAATCAAACTTGCAACCTCCTGCGTCTCAGCCAGCTTTTCGCTCATCACCATGGTGCATCACGGAAGTCGTCAAGTGACGTTTAAATTCGACAAAATCTTTGAAATCTCATCTAAGTCGTAAATTTTAAGATAGTCGCGTAATTTTAATGATTTTGTCGATCGACAAGTTCCGTGTGTCTGTGGCACTTAAAACGGCTTCTTAATATTAAAATAATATCAGCAATATTTAATTTACTTATTTAATCTAACTCCATAGATCAGTGTAGGTAGCGCATTGCGCTGACATTACATAAAAAGTTTCAATATCACGTAATACATTGATAAATAGTGTCTGTTCCAGACCCGTTTATTTTAAACTGAATCTAAATTCAAGTAGGAATACATTCTTTTGACAGTTTTGATTTCACCAAAGATAACTATCTGTATAAAACTTTTGTACGATCGTGCTATTCATCTGTGCCCTACGTTTGTGGAATTTCCGCGCTCTCGTTAGATGCGTTTAGACAAAGACTACATTTGCTGTTGCCACCACGCCACGAAGACAGAGGGAATTGCAAAGTAATAAAGCTGCTTTGCCTTTTTGATGAGCCTTCACACAGAGGGTGTAAATGTGATTACGAAGTACAGTGCAATTTCTAACACGCTTTTATGAGTTTTTTTGTGCTTTGTCAAAGTTCAAATTGGTATTAAATATCCATTTGTAGTCACTACGTTTAGCCAAGGCAATAACAGAGTGACCGAGAACTGGGCATCGAAATAGGGGACGTCCACCAGCGAGATGGGTCGACGACATCAATATGGCCGTGGGTCGTACGTGGTTCAGACTGGCACATGATTGGGAAGAAAGGCAGAAACAAAGCGAGGCCTATGCCCAGTAGTGCGTCGACATGGGCTGAGAATGATGATGATGATGATGATCCATTTGTAACCGATGCCTAGGAATGGTGTTTGTCATAAGATTAAAAATACTAGCAAAAGCCGATATTTATGCCGTTCAGCCTAATCCGCATTTGGTCGAATTTACGTATCTTAAAATATCCAGTGTACTTAAAACCCCCGAAATAATTATTTCCGAAGGTAAGGGTTGAACGGAAATCATCAAACCACATGAATGTCTTACGCAAACAAATTGCAGAAAGGGGTAATACATTGAGATGAGCGAACAACCCGCAATCAGCTACGAACGAAACGAGGCCGCACTTGAAAAGAAACAAATTAGATCCGTCTCAAGAACTGGGCTTTGAAACGCGGGATAAAAAAGATCCGTTACTAATGAAGGGTTAGTGCCATTGAGCGCGCGACTACTTTTTGATCATTATGTACCTACCTAGAATTTGACGAGTTTATTCTATGTCAAATTGCTCTTACAATTGTACTTAACAAAGTAATATTCATACACAATAATATATTTATAGGTTGTCTGGATAAAACGATAAGACTGCCAATTGTATCACATACACATTTATATTGGGTAAATTTTATTATTTCGTTTTATGGCTTGTCATATTTATCTATAACAAATGTTAGAGGACAGTGTATTAGTGTTAAAATCATCACTTACTCCCATCACAGCCATTGGTCCACTGCTTTACATATGCCTCCCCAAAGATTTCAGGAATGATCTATCTTGCTCGTGCGGCCTACACCTAAAGGCAGACACTATCGACTCATCTCATCACTACTGTCAGGACGTGGTACGAAGTCGCTGGACGTCTACTAGTTAATCATGTCGATAAGTTGTCCATAAAATAAACAAGATGAAAGACCCCAAAAATCAAGAGTTTGGAACAAGTTCAATCACAACTTTCAAAGTATAGCACACCGGTCTATTTTTTCGCGCGATATTTTTTCTTCAATAACTTACTAACACTCGTGGTAAGATTGGTAAGTAATTTAATAAGATTTCATCTAAGTTCTAATGTTTTCTGGCATTCTGGTTAGATGATTTTAATTTATCTGCTACACTGATTCTCATAACTCAGCTTTTGGTTGCATTACGATCTATAGAGACTCAGTTACTCGAAACGTTGCATTAACAGGCATCTAGATTTGAATTGAGTTGCCTTTTGGTTCGAAACCCCATGATACACTTATCGCTTTTGTGGCAACCAAAATAGTCAGTTATCACCGCCCCGGCTTCGCACGGAGATCAAAATAAAATATAGCCCTCCAAAAACATTACCCTCCTGCGCAGTCTGGTAAAAAGTAGCCTATGCCCCAATCCCGGTCACAATCTATCTACATACCAACTGTACATGTACATAGGAGTGCACCTAAAGAATATCTCATAATTTGCTTTTAAGGATGATTTTGCAAAAAAAATTAAACCCGTATTTCTTTATTGATGACCTCCGTACGCAGTGGGCGTATAGCCGACTGAGAAGCAGGAGGTAGCGGATTCGATTCCCGCCGCTGAAGAAATGTTTGCATGATCTACAAATATTTGTTCCGGGTCTGGATGTCTTTCTATAGGTATATTAAAAGTATATATTTACAAAAAAAAGTATATAAGTATTCTATCAGGTATCTGGTTCCCATAGTACAATATCTACAATGTCTACCAATATTTATTTTATTTATTGCTTACCAAAAGCCTAAATATGTATTTTCTGATCCCTAACTTGAGGAATTATAGAGTGCCCATACAAACTCTAGGATATAATCTATCTCCTTGCCAAATTTCATTAGGATCCGTTCAGCCATTTAGTCGTTTAAAGCTAACAAACAAACAAACAGAGTTACTTTCACATTTATAATATTAGTATGGATAACTTGTGTTCATACAAATAAGCACTTTCACTTTTTCAAATATTTCGTTCCCTATAAACCTTTTTCGGACTATTAGGAACACAAAAAAACCAAACCGATGGCATTTTATCCACTCTCTCTAACGCTTAGACAGGAGATTAAAAAAAAACAAAAAATAGACGCCGTAACCTAGTCGCACTCCTTAAACTCGTACTGATATATTCTTTCGGCAAATTCATTTATCCATGCTTACTTTGAATAATAATCTAAAGTTTATTTATATACGGAATACAGACACTTAAGCAAGTTTTCTTTAACAAGTTCTGTTGAAACGTAAATATTCTTCTGCGATTCGAGTCTTGTGTAAACACGAAGCAACATAAATTAAAAAGATTTTTGCTCGGAATCATTTTGCCTTACCAAAGATGGCGTTTAAATAAACGGAATTCAGAATCAATATGTATTCCCGCTTTGTATTTAAAGATATTTGCATCGGTTTTACTGTTATTGATATCCTTTTAAGTTTTATTGTTTTAAACTGAATCGAGATTTACATTTTTCAATATACTGATCAGACGTAGTCAGTACGTGATATGAAGTGCCAGTCGAAAAGAAGCGGGTTGAAGAAGTTACTGTTTTGACTCATTTGACCACCTACGATGAAAAATAATTATAATTTATTCAAAGGCAATAGTTGTAAGTACCAACTTCCGTAATTAAATTTCGCTGTAAATTACAGAAACTTTATGAGTTTTCCAACAAATGTTTCTTGAAAAATCATAGCTTTAATTACATTTTTCGAAGGCTCTGTGGGTCGATGTCGTATACAAAAGTTAATTAATTACTACCTAATTGCCTAAATGAGTGCGGTGTAATTAATTAAGTTAGTTCGGTGGCTTCTGATTAATTTATTGAATAATAAAATATTTACGAGATAATTATCAATTAGTTGCGATAATATATTCGAATAAAAGTTAAACATTATTAGTTTTTATTTATTTTTTTGTTAAATTAGGTGACGGTATAATCCTATGGCCCACCTGATACTAAGCAGTTACCATTGTATAAAATTTTTATTAGATTCAATGAAATATATCATTGCATTGCATCCGTTACCCTGAACCATACTAACATATGGATGAAAAGGTTCATGTGACTGCAATTGCAATTTGTTATGTAAATTCTGTTAGCGATTATTTTGTAATTTAGTACTAAATTGGATAATTTTACGATGACTACAGAAATATTAATTATTATTGAATATAATTTCAAAATAGAAGTCGCTTTATTGGTGGTACGGAGCCATCATTTTGTTTGTTTAAAGCCTATTGCTTAAAGCGATGGCGGTATATTTAACTACTATAGCTATTGTGTGTATGCTGTTATTATTTGTCTATAAAATGTATGTAGAACAAGATTGATGTTATAAATTCATGTAAAATGTAACATAATTATACTAGATCCCCATAGAAGTTATTGTTTCTTATAATTCTTATTATCTTTAAAAATAGTATCAAGCGTATACAGCGATTTTTTTTAATTGATTTTGTTTTATTTTGGTATATTCTTAAATGTGGTATCGCAATTCGTATGAAAAATAATCAAATCAAACCAAACTGAATAAACTTTATGATCCCCTCCCTCATTTATGCGATTGCATCGGTTCCAGAAATATCGTGTGCTCTAGAAACCCCCGACTGGAACATTATTTGGGATTGGCTTAGCTCACTCTAAACCCTTCCTGCACTCAGCAACGGAAGCAAGCAAGATGTAGGTAACACGCGAGAGCTTTACACTGTAGCAAGCGTCTGCGATTTCAATACATTGTCAGGTTAGAAGAAAGATTCACATGATCTTACTTTTATAATGAGAATGCGGGCAATTTTGCTGGCAAAAAGTAAACCAAATTAAGGTCCGATAATGCTAAAATGATTGCCATAATTTTTTTGTTTCATACGGACAGAGATATTTTGTGATGTCAAACCGAGTTGTTATTTGTGCGGATAGAATTGCATAAAGTTAAGTTGTTCTTGTATTTATTTTCTTTTTTATAATAATTATTAAACGAGTAAAGCATTTTATCCAGCAGCAAATTGAAAAGTAACAGTTAGTAAGTCTACACCTTTTTTTTTACTAACCTATATTGTCCCACTGCTGGGCAAAGTTCTCCCCATCGCCCCTCCATCCATCACGGTCCACAGCCAAATCTGACGGTTCTGGTTTGAATGCATCCAGGTCGTCTCTCCATCTTTTTCTAGGCCTACCACGACTGCGTCGTCCGTTCGGTATCCACTGGGTGAGTAGATTCGCCCATCGTTCTGGATGCATTCGAACCACATGGCCTGCCCAATCCCATTTTAAGCGGGCGGTCTTAATGCGTACATTGGCTATGCCGGTGAAGACAATATATTTGGGATCAGCATCATCTGGCTAGACTCCATTTGCTAGTTCGAGTATAAATCCCTCTTTGTTTTGAATAATAGACGCCAATTTAAATGTTTATGCTAAATATTTTCACATAACGACAACCTATTATTACACTGATCCTCACAAAACTCCCACATTTCCGACTTATTCACAATGAAAATCCACCTTTTTGTTAACATAAAAATCTTTCACCGTATTTGGCCTGACCCCATGTTCGGCCCATTGTCCGCCCGTATCAATGGCATTGTGTGCCCAACGTAAACATGCATACTCCTATGTGTCTTGTGCGTGCATTGATAGGGACCGGGTGTTTGGTTTATTAGTAGTACCTACCTGATTTTTTTTCTACTTTACATATAATGATTGAATTTTATACTTTCATGATTTATTTCAATCATTATTATAAATACGGGATTTATCACGGGATAAATTCCATATTTATAATAATGTTTGAATAAGTACATTTTTATGTCTATTTTTATTCGGCTACATAACAGAATCCATATTTCAACTTAGGCAGAATTTTCTATCCGTATACTTAATATATTTTCCATTGATCTAACGACAAGGAAAACATATATACTCTGGTTTTATTATTCGGTCTTCAGTGTTTGTTGATACCTCTTAGTAGAAAAACCATCTGCTAACAAATCTTTTATTCTTTGTGACCGTAAAACGTATTGTTTACTATAACTAAAGCCTCTTATAACCCACAAAATGGCACATAATGAACTTTTACGTCCATATTCACGCACACAAACGACCAGTATAATTCACTCGGTCGCTCGCAGAAAAAAATGACCCAATACTAAAGCAACTCCTCGGAACCGAAACAAAAACAAGAAGGATGGACAAATTTGCGCTTAGTGACTTATTTATCTCTCAACCGGCCGTAATTAACGAAATTCCTTTTCTCCGAGCAACCGCAGATTTCTTTCCGATTTTTCTCTGAAAATGTTCGGCAAAGCTCCGGGCTGCTCTAATATTCATTAACGGCGTGACAGGCAAGAAATACTCTCTAATTATTCATCGACCGCGTCGCGAAATCGTCAGCCGACCCGCCTTTTTAATGAGGAAGAAAATAAAAAAACTTTTCGAACAACAAGTGAAGCCTGTCGTGTCGCACCCTTAAGTTATTCATGAGCCTCTAAAAAACTTCCTCGGACCGGACATTTTTGATTACGCTGCTCGATGTATGAACACGGAACTACCGCCATTTTAAATAAAATAGCAACAGATTTGCGCGTAACTTCTCGTTAGGTCGCAAGGCTTCGCAGCAGGTTCAACTTGGATATTGCTTAGATCATCGTTAACACTCGACTTGGAGTTTTAGAAACTAATTAATTAGTTTGCGAGGAGAAATATTCAGAAATTTAATACACTTTTGCTCGGTTTAACTTCATTTTGCTTTTAGAGAGCTCTTTAAGTAATAGGGCTGTCATGTTTCGAGTTAATATCTAAATAAAATTGAATTAACCTCTTTATACGGACGAGAATAAACAGTCGTGTTTCGTGTTTATTTCTTAAGGTAGTTCTCTATTCGTGTAATAAATTAATGCAAGCTGAAGTTGTCGTCTCGCAGAGCGCTTTGCTAGGAAAGTTAGATTAAACGCTGTACATCGACGCATATTAGGCGGTTGTTTTAGTGCGGTTGCGAGATTGTCCCGCATTGTATTGCAAATTAGTTTTCCGGGAATTTCTGTTGAAAGGTTTATAAATTCTATCAGCTTTTTATTTGATACGTCAGTCTGGTGATAGCTTAAAAGCCGACAGCTTTCATCAATTCGGATTAATCTGAAAAACAAATAGGATTCAATGGAATGATGTCATCAGCTAATAAATCGAGGGAGCTTGCGGTTGTCGTGCGATAGCCGCGCGTGACGTTTGCGTGGCGCTGACGTGCGTGATTGTAGGATCACTGGCCACATCTCGTGGTGTAAAACCTTGAGGGTGAAAAACTTGCGATTCAAATTGATTTTGTATATCAATGAAAAGACTTAGATAGTAATCTCTACATGTTACAAAGTAAAGTCCTCTAAGGCGTTTGTATGATATTGGGGCTAATCTTGAAAAGATATAGACGGATATCAATTCGACTTCCACTAATTGGTAGGTTGATTATCGTGCGAAGCCTGGGCAGTTTTGCTCGTCAATACTAATTTTAATGTTATCCTCAACTTTATTCTAAAAAATTATAAAAAAAATTTAAAACTATTATATACAAGACTGAACACATAAAATGTTTTGAGTGTTACATTAAGAAAGGAACTTAGTTGCATACATGAATAATGCCCTCATGAATATGAATAATATTCTTTTGTCGGCTAAGTTCGAAAGGGTAGATAAATATGCTAAAATGACTCCCCTGTTATTATTATAAACTTTCCTGTTTTTCTCCATTGGACATTTATGACGACCTCTGTGGTAAAGTGGGTGAGTAGAGTGAGACGTAAGAGTGCGGGTTCGATTCCAGCCGCGAAACAAATATTTGTTGATTTACTATTATTTGTTTCGGGTGATATCCATGGAACTAGAAAATCCACATGCGGGTTCATGACATACATAAGTAGTATTAATAATATACCTGTTAAGAAAAATATTTATTCAGTTTTGTTCTAGTTACCCAAGAGAAACAAAAACATTATGTTCCAAATACAAATTCAAAACTATTTAACCACTAAAAATATGGTACTTAAGCTCTTATACAATTCTAAGAAAATATGGTTCTTAAGCTCTCACACAATTCTAAGGTCTCACATGTGACCCCAAACACATCGGCATGCAAACTTTTTTGGAAGATTTTATTTAACTTTCAATGTATAGGTAAAATCTTGCAACTGAGTTTTAAACCAGTACCCCCAACCGATTGAGCTGAAACTTGGAATACATATGTAACTTCGGTGACAATGTAATAACATGGTACCATGGAGGTGGTCTCATGATGGAGACGGATGCTAGACAATGGAACTTCTGGAGGCATTATAGTAGGTTAGTGTTTGGGCTCATTTGAATCTGCTTGCGGTTCCGATTATAAATGTAATAAAAGCTTCTTTTGAAAAATTATTTTTTTATCAAAAAACTTTAAAATTGTTACAAAAAAGTTATGATTTGAAAAAGTCAAGCGTTTGACCATCTAAAACTGGTTTGAACAATTACTTTGTTTTATAATACACATGCTCTGTGGAAACATGTGAAAAACCAGTGTTAGATATGAATGTGGATGGATATAGAAGTAGTGGAAGGCCGAAGAAGAGATGGACTATGTGAAGAATGATATGAGTAAGCTAGAAGTGACAACGGCGAAGACGGCTGATAGAGAGGTATGGAAGAAAAATTAATGTTGTGCCGACCCCACGTCATGTGGGAAAAGGACAGGAAGAAGAAGAATGTGTAAACATGTAAGCGTAAATGCTTAAACATTGAAATGTTCATTGATTGGTTTGTTTTGATCTGTAATTTTTTTATTGTAAAAAAGTGTCTTCGGTAATCAGTAGTTTGCGATTCTCGTAAAGGTCAACAAGTATAAAGTACCATTACCTAGTTTTTAGACATTATTGTACACTTGCATATGCAAATAAATATATTGTATCTGATTGGTGGTAAGTGATGGTGGGGTCCAAGATTGAACCAGCTTTCCTAGAATGAACCGCCTGTTTTCTTTGAATTATAAGCTTCTGCTTAAAAATGTGACACTAGGTAAAATATTATTAGTGCAAAAATATCCTCATGAGTGTAATTAAACAAAAATGACGCTGGCAAAACGTGCCAATTAGCATCGAATCTCCAGGGTACGATGTTTACACTTCATTATAAATAGTTAAGTGTAACCAAACAAGGGGTCATGTTAGGTAGTGTTTAATTTGTTAGTAAAATACCCCCGAAACACTTAAGAAGATCTATAGTAAGTAAAATAAGGTAAAATAAAAATAGAGCACATTTTTGAAAATGTTATGGTTTTAAAATATGTTAGTCGAGTTCCTTGTTTAAAGGGTTCTATTGCCGCCAAGCAGTAATGCTCACAATGCTCTGTTGCGGTTTGAAGGGCATGTTTTTTTTTCTCGAAAATGCCATCCAAAATAAAAAATAATCTACTATGACGGCAATAAGATAGATTTATAGATTGATTACATAACACCAACAACGAATAGAATACATTATACTTAAGAAAATTAAAAACAATAAAGTCCACAATGGGCTGTCTTATCGGTCTTAAAGATACGGTCCACCTGATGGTAAACTGTTACCGTAGTCTATGGACGTTTGTAACACCGAAGTAATCATTCGTTGTCACCGTGAGACCTACATGTGAAAAATATTTTCACTGGAAACGGAATAATTAGATTAGATTAGATAATTCTTTATTGCACACCATAAAACAGTACAAATAACGACGTAAATCTTTAGATACAATTGGCGGTATTATTGCTAAATATCGATTTCTTTCAGACAACCTTTGGATGGAATGGACTGTATGGAGATTACCTGGGGTGCAATTGTGTACTTTATGTACATAACAATAATAACGGTCTAATTTTTTTTTATAAAAATTACATAAATCAATGAACCTAAATAATAACTACTCATAACAATTTACATATACATACTTATACTTATATAAGAAACATATAAATTAATAATAAATACATAGATATTTAGCGACAAATACCTACTCAGATCTCAGAATACAGAAAAAACCATTGGTATGGTCATGGTAAAAACCATATTTACTTACCATAATTTGTGACTACAGTTTACCCACAATCATGGCGCAAGCAACTGCGTCGTAATATCGGGATACTCAAAAACTCACAAATCATGGTAAATATCCCGTTTTTGGTGAAAATAGTGGGCATAGCCATGATAGTTTTAAAAGTTATGTACATAGGAAAAGTCTCATGTCCCTGAAATTTCACTCGTAATTTTAAATTGTAAGGTTAGACATGAACGTCTAACGTAAATATTGGTGCTAGGCCCTGAGCACTTAAGGCTCTCGCACTACTACCTACTTTACGAGTGCAAGTCACTCGTAAATTATGTCACGTTCCATATTTGAAGCTATAGTCCGACCACGATAAGTCTGCATAACGGTAAGCTTCCTTTTCTGCTTTAAAAATATCAAGTACATCATTACAAATGCCTAATTATTGATTATAACAGGTATTTATCGCGTATGTACCTTTTTTGTCCCGTGAGAGTAAACCCGTGATCACGACTGTTGCAACACATCCAAAACGTCGGGATAACAAATAAAAAAGGTATATACACGATAAATATCCGTTTTAATCAATGATTATGTACAGTGATCGCATAAGTTTAAAAATACTATTACAAATGCGGACTCAAAAGTTTTATTTTGCTTCAAGACATCTTCCAATATTAGAACATTAAGGTAATTTTAGTCATCAAAATAAGTTGTTAATCAGCGGTGAGCTACAGTATTTTAACGATTATGTAGCGCTGGTTTTTTAACACGTTCCTAGTTGAAAACGCCACCGGTCTCTGTGCCACCCTACAATGATAAGCAATGATAAGATTCAGCGATAAGGCCGCCCATTGTACTTTACTTAGCTTTAAATTAGTTTTTTTAAGTATTCCTGGTGTACAATAAAGGATTATTCTAATGATGTTATATTTTTTATTAGCTCAGCTGTTGACTGGGGTCCCACAAATACTCGGTATAAATTTATAACCTAAATACATACCCACAATACAATTTATACCCACTGGGATCCTGAAGAATCTGCTACCATCAACCCAAAATTGTACATCGTTATTACAAAGAGTTAAATGGCTGGGGTCAGGTTAGAAGAGGGGCAATGCACAATGTGCCCTATGCGCACAAATACCAGCATACATGTTATTAATGTGGCCAAACATCTGTCCAATATAATGTAAAAAAAACGTTGAACTATTGATACGTTTATTGAAGGTTGTCTGGAAGAGATTGCTTTTAACGAAAATACCGCCCATTGTACTAAATCTATTTGTAAAAATTATGTTCTGTGTTTTATTATGCTGTACAATAAAGAGTAATCTTACGCTACGAAGAAGAATACACATTACACCCCATTAAATATAGATGTTTACTATTATTATTATTTTATTTCAGAATAAATCCATTATTACATTACAATACACAACACACCATGCATTAATTAAATTCAAAAGAACTTTAAATTTTTAGACAAATAAAAAAAAATTGATTCCGTAAATAAAAAAAAATCAGCATCATCATCATGACCTTATTACATCTATGAAAGTTGTTAAGTAACGTCAATATGGTTGTCTAATAGGCACTTTCGTAAATGAATGCAAATAGGTACATACACGGGAGCGGCAGCCACTAACACAGTTTTGGAAAAAATGGGTCTCTGTGATCGTTGTGACATGCGGGAAATCAGTGAAGATCTTATTAGGATCTGTGTTATTGAAAAAAATGTGAAATAATAGTGTTATGCAGACTGAGTGCGCTCGAAGTATGCGATATACTCAGCCAGGTGTATGTTGCCGGTATCGTAAAGTCGCATGGCGGTGCATTAGCAGATTAGCCGGTCGATGCTGCCTCCTCAAACAGTGATCTGCAAACATGCCGGGCAAACATTCATTAGAGGTTAAAGCCTGTTAACCATGTGTGATTATCTGTTATTGATTCATCATCATCATCATATTAGCCACAGGACATCCACTGCTGAACATAGGCCTGCCCAACAAAGGATCTCATGCGGCCTGCACTCAACGGCTCCCACCAACCTTTAACTAGTCGTCTTTCCATCCGTGGGCCGCGCTTTTCAGTGCGTGGTGTCCACTCGAGAACGTTTTTACCCCAAAGCTTGTGCCTTGCCCACTGCCACTTCAGCTTCCACAAATTGAAAGTCGCTCAGCGAGCTATGGAAAGGGCTATACACGGAATTTATCTGAAGGATAGAATCCGAAACGAGGTTATCCGACAGAGAACCAAGGTGGTCGACATAGCTCAGAGGGTCAGCAAGCTGAAGTGGCAGTGGGCCGGTCATATCTGTTCTCCGGCTAGATGGAGTGACGATTTTCGCGCTGTGGCGGGCAAAGATTGGATGGGACGAGCTGGGGATCGGGCTCAATGGCGCATCCTGGGAGATACTTTACGCGAAATAAACATATGTTTGGGGCCAAATTCTTTAATTTTTTGTCTACTAGGTACTTAATAGAAAAAAAAGAGCAATGGGCGGTCTTCGACACTGGTTTTTAAAGTCGCCTTTAAATCGTAGAAGTTATGGTTAACCTCTGGACTGTCGTATAAATTACAATGGACTACATTACCTCTAAATAAAGTAGATCTAGGGATGTACAGTGCTTTATGTAATACTGTTAGTATGTAACGTTTTGGCGAGCAAATAAATACATTTACATAGTATAACTTTCTTAACTAACTTTCTCGATCACTGTCCATAATTACTGATTTAAAGGGGTATTTATCGCGTATGTACCTTTTTTACAACACAACACAACACACTTGAGGCGTTGCAATACAGTCAAAACGTCGGGATAACAAATAAAAAAGGTACATACGCGATAAATACCCGTTAAAATCAGTAATTATGTACATTTACATAACTGCTTGTACGATTTAGTTGGTATAAGGCCAATATTAAGAAACATAATTTTTTTAATCTCCGTTGCATTCCTATTCTGATAATTCAGGAGATCTGATTCCTATAAATTTAGAAAATCTTTTAGTCTAGAATTTACTATGCTTCAAAGAATCGGTGCGTCATCACCCGCATTTTCTTGCAAAGTTCAGGCACAGGTTTCCGATCCAACTCGATGTTATTCGGAGCATATACTAGTTCGCTGTTCGACGTGCGCCGAACAGCCGTGTGATAATTGAATTGAAACTTAGAACACATGGAATGCACAATATAATTGGATGGATTACATATGCACCAGCTCTGGATTGAATATGCCGCTGCAAAACAAATGTATAATAACAATAATGCTGGGCACGTCACACAGCGCTATCTAGCCCCAAACTAAGCAGAGCTTGTACTATGGGAACTAGTTAACTGATAGATACTTATATACTTTTTTTTTGTAAATACATACTTATTATATATAGAAAAACATCGTATAATTTAAAATTTATCATTGTTCATTTGTTAGATTAAGATATAGTTGTCAAATCAGTATGATGATTATCCTTTGCATATCATCATATCAGGCAAAAGCCGTACACTGCTGAACATGCTGAGCATATATCTCCAGAGCAACAGTTCTTCAGTTTTCCAAGTGCTTCCCACTAAAAACCATAGCACAAAAATTAATGAATTTAAAATCATAAAATACGAGTTCATTATTCAAGGTTTAAAATAACATGCAAAAGGTTTATTTACCTTACTAAAGTGTGACATGAACGGTATCGTGATATGAACTGCCCATGAATTCAATATTACTGCGATACAATCAGTAACTTCATTGTGAATCAGCGATTTTTCTACCGATGTATACCAGGGTTTAATTAAATAAGGACTATTATTAAGTTTACATTACGCGGTGAGCCACAAGCTATTTTCAAACTTAATTTCTACGGGTTAAAGGTATCTGCTATATATGCTTTAGATGGTAAAGTAGAACTTTCTCGCTGATGTAACATCTAATGAGGGGAATCTTGGGAGGGTTGCAAGACATTTTAATCTTTGCTGCAAAAGTGCAAGGTTTAAAATAAAAAAGCAGCAAGTAATGTAATGGGGTATCTAATTGGCCACTTGAACCTATCAGCTTTGTTGTAAGTAGCTTAATCACAGCACGGAAAATAAATCTATAAAACGTTAGGTATAGATACAAATAGGACGGTGGTGCCTTGAAATATTAGGTCCTTACTTATGAAATTGGCGTTTTGTCAAACTGGCCCCTTTGATCTCAAATATTTCGCGTTTGGTTAATAATTCCAAATTTAAATTTATTTCAAATTTAGACTTGTGTACTTGTGTTTTCAATTTAGCGATTCATTTTTTTTCGCGCCATTTAATTTTTCTTTTACATCGTTTTGTTCACAATATAGAAAACTTAAAATATCGGGTTATTTACGAATATGAGTTCCACCAGCGCTGCAGATACAGCTCGAAGGGTTAATGATGTGTATGGGGAAGCTACCGTAAAAGAAAACACGGTACGTTTTTGGTTCCTACGTTTTCGTTCTGGAAATTTTGGCCTACAGAACAAACCCCGTGGACGGTCGGAGACTAGTTGACAATGAAGAATTAAAACTGATCGTGATCCATCGCAAACCACGTCAGAGTCAGCGGCAGGCTTCGGTGTAAGTGATAAAACAATTTTAACTCAATTGAAATAAATTGGAAAAGTGAAAAAGCTTGAAAAATGGGTATGTCAGGTACACCCCAGGTAATGTCTACACAGTCCATTCCATCCAAAGGTTGTCTGGTAGAGATCGCTAATTAGCGATAAGACCGCCAATTGTATCCATAGATTTACGTAGTTGTTTTTTTTATATGTATTTGTTTCGTGGTGTGCAATAAAGTATTATCTAATCTAATCTAATCTACCGCATGAATTGAGTAAAATAAACCAACAAACACGAGTCGAGTCCTGCGTTACATTACTCAACCGTCGCAATAACGAGGGGATTTTGAATCGTATCGTTACTTGTGATGAAAAATGCATCCTGTACGATAATCGGAAACGCTCATCACAATGGTTAAACCCAGGAGAACCGGCCAAATCCTGCCCCAAGCGAAAGTTGATTTAGAAAAAGGTACTGGTAAGTGTCTGGTGGACCAGTGCTGGTGTCATCCACTACAGCTTCCTAAGATATGGCCAGAAGATTACGGCCGATCTGTATTGTCAACAATTGCAAACCATGATGGAAAAGCTAGCCGATAAACAACCGAGACTGGTCAATTGCTCTAGCCCACTGCTGCTTCAGGACAACGCTAGACCATACACTGCACAACAGACGGCCGCTAAATTAGAGGAGCTGCGATTGGAATGTCTCCGACACCCACTGCACTTCTCGTACCTTGCTCCAACACGTTACCACTTTCTCCGGAATTTGGACAACTTCTTACAAGGAAATAAATTCTATTCCTATGAGGCTGTCAAAACCGCCTTCAAATATTTTATTGTATCTCGCTCCCATAATTTTTTCAGCAAAGGAATTAATGAACTACCGATAAAACGCTAGACCATACACTGCACAACAGACGGTCGCTAAATTAGAGGAGCTGCGATTGGAATGTCTCCGACACCCACTGCACTTCTCGTACCTTGCTCCAACACGTTACCACTTTCTCCGGAATTTGGACAACTTTTTACAAGGAAATAAATTCTATTCCTATGAGGCTGTCAAAACCGCCTTCAAATATTTTATTGTATCTCGCTCTCACAATTTTTTCAGCAAAGGAATTAATGAACTACCGATAAAATGGCAAAAGTGCATAGATAACAATGGTTCATACTTTGATTGATTAATTTAAAAAAAACATTAAAAAAAAAATCGTTTTGCTTTTTCCATACAAACCGCCAATTTCATATGTAAGGACCTAATAGAATAGAATAGAATAATCATTTATTTCAGACAGTGTCTGTCCATACAAAATATCAACGATCACACATAAATACAATTAAAACAAAAAACATACAAATCAATAATAATACAGTCAGTTAGATGAATATTAAAAAAGTAACATGTCACATTAAAATTAAATAAATCAGAATAGGAACATTAAATAAACAAATTAAATAAAATTAAATAAAAAAATTCATATAAAATTAAAATTAAAAGCATGTACCTATCAATTGCCTGCGTGCTTTGTATTGCCCGTAATTATCCCCACCCAGTGCTTCTGAATAGGGCAATCAAAACGCGCAGCAATCATCTTCAGAATACTATTGGGACTACCGCGCAATCTATGAAAAATAAATATATATATATGTGTATAATATATATATATATATGTAGGTATATTAAAACGCAAGATTTAGCCAGAGGATGTCCTCAATTGAACGTCCTGCACCTAATTGCCACCGAAAACCTGTATCAGGTCTTCTTTATATCTAGTAGGGCGTCTTCCTACGCTACACTATCCAGTGCGATCTCTACTCGAGAGCCTTTTTGCTCCAACGGCCTCTCTCCAAGCTATATTAATAAGTAACAAAACGTGTTTACATTAAAATCAACATACAAAGGCGTCTGTCTCTTCATTCAAGACCCTTTATCTGCAATCGGCTCTAGAATTAAGTGCGTTTACACACCATAAATACTGCTAACAAACGGAGCACTAAAATGTCCCACAGGGGATGTACCGTCGGCGGCACAAGTCCATCAACAAACAACAACAATATATTCACCTTTCTTATATATTTTTCTTACTAGAGTTATAAACTTGTGAGCTCGTATACGTATGGGAAATATGACCAACGCTCCACATATTGTTTAACAACTGAAGAGTAGCTAGTCATCTCTAAGATGACCTAAATTATGTCAGAGGTGATTACAAGAAAGTTTTTAGGGATGTTAAAAGTTTGTAGATCGAAGCGTTGCGCATCTCTAAATCTTGTAATCGTCTTTTGTGACCGACTGTACATTCCAAACATGACTCTCACGTCAATGCCATAAAATACACAGACTGAGGTCGATTGAATCGTTCTTTGTGAGTCCTTAACGACCCCCTTTATCCCCCCCAAAAAGCCTTAGGGTCCAAACACAGCTTGAATTCAAATATCAATTATTGGAGCAGCTAATAGTGCCAAAGGCTGCATTTACAGTGAAAACAGGGTATGGCCGATCGTCTTACGGCGCTTATTTGAATTCATAGTCATTAAATTATGAGGTCAATAATTTTAAAGCGTCTTATGAATTAGGGTATCTCAAAAAATGTCACAAGCTACTAGCTGCGCCCATCATCATCATCATACAGAACATCCACTGCTGAACATAGGCCTCCCCTATAGATTTCCAGAGCAACAGATCTTGTACTGCCTCAACGGCTCCCAGTAACCTTTATCAAGTTGTCTTTACATCTAGTGGGGAGAATGAGCTGCGCTTTCCAGTGCGTGATCTCCATTCGAGAACTTTTCTGCCCCAACGGCCGTCAGTTCCGTGTGAATACAGTCAAATGGCGACTTTTTAATATTATTTTCGTATCTTTATAGTTTTTCGAGAGCAGGCAGTAAGTACGTGCTTGGAATGTCTCGCAGTCCACTTGGCTTTCATACAGTGTGGTTTATTCTAGTGCACGAAGTAATTTCAAATAAGCTTTGTGCTATTCTAGACAGGTTAGTATTATTGTCAAAAGAGTTGAGACCTTTGTTCTGTATTATCTACTGTATTAACGACGTTAGTCTTGAATTATGGAACACATTAAAAAAAACTAGAAGTCGCTCGTAGTTACTATTTAAAAATATTTAGGATTACATGAACAAATAAGTAAATAGTGACCGTACCGAAAATTTATTTTCATTTGGTGTGATTACACAAAAACCACGGGAAAATCTTCATCCGTCTAACATTAGGGATGATTTTAAAACTCTTACGGATATATAACCCTTATTCCCTGTGACACAACTGCTTGGCTCAACCAGTAGTGCCATAGGAAAATTATCTTTCCCTTGACATTATCGATATCGTCACGGATAAATAATCTTTTCCCGTGACAATACTATGAGGCGAGTTGTGCCACAGGAAATCAGATCTTCCGTGGCACTACCACGGTTTATAATATGACATAGTAAAAATGAAACATGAAAGAATATTGTAAAATACAATATTTGACCTTGACTTCTGGCTCATCTACTCACCGCTATTACAATTTGGTCGTTGTACAAAGTACAAAAAGTGTCGTTGTATGTACGAGTACATGGGATAGATCCAAATCGTGTCGTAGTAGGGGCATTCTCTTTTCTACTTATCTATGCGGAATCGGAAAGGGTTCGGCTGAAGTGGCTTTACATATCCGCGACTTACACGTCTTCCAGACCCAATTAAAACTTAAGTAATCTCAAGTTTAATTACACAAACTCTTTACGAAACTAAAACTATTTATTACTTTACTCAAGACATGCGTACGGAAAGTATTTTGAAGTGCAAGAATTCCACGTGAAATTACTGGTGAGATTGGTTGGGTTTGTCAGAAAAAGAAAATTAATATGCCGTTGACTTGCTTATTGGAAATTGGGAATTTGTTTTATATTTACGACAAACAATATCAATCGGAAACATTTTGAGCACGGGTTATTTGTGCCACTAAATGGTGTTAATATACATATATATATACCTATATCTTGATATATAAAACAAAGTCGGATTTGTTCGAACACTTATAACTCGAGAACGGCTATATAACTCATGGTTTTTTATTTGTTGTATTTGTCTTCATCCCGAATAGCAGAATTGCTAAAATATCGGAAAAATATATTATGAAGAAAATTAATTTTCTCATACATTGATGGCCGACGTATATTGACAGCCCGCGTCATATGCATGTCAAGTCGGTACGAAATTCGCCGGGTCAACTAGTATATCTTATATCTCATCTTATACATATAATATATAAAACAAAGTCGGGTTTGTTCGAACACTTATAACTCGAGAACGGCTGGACCGATTTTCATGGTTTTTTATTTGTTGTATTTATCTCCGTCCCGAATAGAAGAATAACTATTAAAATATCGGAAAAATTCACGCAAAATGAAATAATGAAGATAATCCATTTTCTCATACATAGATGCAGCGGGTGACGTACATTGACGGCCCGCGTCATATGCATGTCAAGGCGGTACGAAGTTCGGCGGGACAGCTAGTATAATAATGTTTTGTCCATTCATTATAATCATTATGAGCCAGTTATCGTCTACCACTGAACATAGGCCATCCTCATAGATTTCCAAAGCGACCAACCTTGCGCGGCCATTTATTTGTTATCAATTGTTTCAGTGTTATGAAAAATTTGTGTAATCGGCGAAACATCTATAAATTAATTGATCTATAATAGTATCCATTTATATATATATAACTAACAGTGGACATGAATAGCTGAAAATAGATAGATTGTACTCATTTATAATAAGCAGTTTCGTAATATTTTAATTTGCTACAAATTGAGGTAGATAGAAAATTATGTATTTCACTGATAAAATAAGATATAGGCGTACTCAATGATAAATAAAAATAAATAAATAAATATTGCTGGACATTTCACACAGCGCTATCTAGCCACAAACTAAGCAGAGCTTGTGCTATGGGAACCAGATAACTGATAAAATACTTATATACTTTTTTTTTGTAAATACATACTTATAATATATAGAAAAACATCCAGACACGGAACAAATATCTGTAGATCATGCAAACATTTGTTCCGCGGCGGGAATCGAACCCGCTACCTCCTGCGTCTCAGCCGGCTATACGCCCACTGCGCCACGGAGGCAGTCAATCAATATCAATAGTCAAGTCAATAAAATGATATCTAATTAACATTTTCTTCCAGCTATCCTTTGTGCAGTGAAAATTGATATCAAACGCAATTGCATCCAATTTCTTCCAAATATGAATATATCTTAAAATATAAACAACATATTTCTCTTGTAGTAGCCATCATGTATCTATACTCGAAATTTAATAGTTCTGATGTTTCCCGAGTATATATTTTCCAAGTCTAGTTAGGAAAGTTATATTCTCGAAACTCCGCTTTGCGCCGTATCCTCGTTTTCTGATATATTGAAGATTCTCGTAAATTTATATAATGAGATCAGTGACTTGGATATTTCAATTTTGCTTTTATGAGCTTACTGGATTTTGGCAGCGGCTGCGTTCATCATCATCATCATCATCTTCCTACCCGTCTCCCTGGATTTAGGGGCCTTCAAAAAAGAGTCACAAATTACTTCATGTTATCGATAGATCGTATGTATGCATTATATGTTTGTTGATTGATTAGATAATCAAAAATAATGTAACTTTTGGAAAAAATGCTATCTCAAATTTCACGTTATTGTACATAACAAATTATAAAAAAATATTAATTTCATTCACTGATTCATATAAAAATAATATGAAACAGTAAAATGGCAACTTCAGGCTAGCCACAAAATACAAGCTAAAGTCATTGTATTTTAGTAGAAGTTATGTTTAGTAATAAACAAGAAAATATAACAATGTTTAAGCTAACAAAACAATGCGGCAATAACTTAAGTTTCTCCGAGAGTCCGGAGGTCCGACGACCTCCGTGGCGCAGGGGTCAAATAGCTGGCTGAGACGCAGGAGGTAGTGGGTTCGATTCCCGCCGCGGAACAAATATTTGCATACATAGAAAACCATCCAGACCCGGAACAAATATCTGTAGATCACGCAAACATTTGTTCCGCGGCGGGAATCGAACCCGCTGCTTCCTGCGTCTCAGCCGTCTATTCACCCACTGCGCCAAATAAACGTTATATTATTATGTGTTTTGTTTCATAAATAAAATAGCCTCCATTTAATCCAATGTAGGTTACCTACTAACAATTAGACACCAGTTTTAATAAAGTTAATATGAGAACCAAAAATATCATAATCACGATGATCAAACGCATCACCGTATGCAGCACTAATCCTACCTGATTATCCAACATTCATCATCATTATCTAACATGTCCAACCATCCTTGGACCGTACAAAGCCGAAATTCGACGTATTCATTACCATACAACTTCTGAAAGCTTTTGGCTCCGGAATAATTAATAATTAAACCTATTATTATGGAGTCCGACTTGGATTAAAACCCCCGGAACTCCAGTTAGCTCTTTCTCTAATGTGTATTACGAAGTTTGGTATTTTTTGATTAGACTTTTACGGTATTTTGTAGGTTGTTAAAGAGTTGTTTGACATAATTAATTCATATACTTGTCAACTGAAAAATAAACAAGTATTTACATATTTCATTATTGAATATTAAATAAACAGTTGAACCATCTAAATACCGTTGCAAACAATCTAAAGATAGCATAATTGCTCTAAAGACTTCCAGGCGGAAGTGTTCTCAAGACACTGAGTGCATTGCAATGCGTACATTTATCCAGGTAAGTAATTTTTTTAGGTTTTGGTTTAAGTTAATCCATCATCATCATTATCCAAGCCTGACTTCATTCTCCGATCGGTAAAAGCCTCCCTGAATTTCTGCCTTCCACCTCGATCCTGATTACTACATCTGAATTATCGAGTAGTACCTATCAAAACAGGTTTAAATATTCGTGTCTTTTTAAAAATATACCTTAAAAAAAATACCTTAGTTCCAAGATTTATTAACGTTTGTTGGCACTGGGTTCAAGAAGCAAACTTGATCAATCCTTTTAAGAGCTTCGGATTCAAAAGATTGTCACGGTTTGTAAGAAGGGTCTGATTTACCCCCAGTAAATACGTCCCAAGATACTCCAGTACATATTAATTAAATTATCTTCAAGTTCTGCGACAAGCCGCAATCGTTATTTCTTTTTAACTTCATAACTTATGTTTTAAATTAATCATGGTTTATAATTTTGCCTCCTCGGTTAGCGTTGACATAAATTGGTAAAGTTTCTATTTATTATGGCGATTTGTCTTACATCTTGAGTTGACAATATCCTTATTGGATAGAGTTCTGTTAAATTGGTTAGAGAGTTAAAACCTAGTGAAAACAACTGGTTTTAACGGGGTCTAGCTTTAAATTGACTTTTCATCACTCATGCTTTGAAAGTTGGTAATTGTTAACTCGATTACGGCACCGTAAATGCGATTCACAGCAGTAAGGCCGTAAGTATATTTAAAAATAGAATGAGGCTCATTGCATTCATAATAAGCTAAACTGAAAAAGGAAAGCAAATTTTGTTTTTAACACTGCTATAAAAAGACTTTATTAATTTCCTCGCATTCATGATGAAAAGTTACGCGTTATACCCGAGTGTAAGCCCTTATATAGCAATGCACTATTAGATAGATAGAAAACACTTTATTGCACACCGTAAAACTAAAACAATTAAATAGGAACAACGTAAATATATGTTATACAATTGGCAACAATACTGGCATTACTATACAGGGTGTTTGGTAATATACCGCCGATATTCAAGTGACGGTTTCTCAAAACATAAAAAAAGATTTCGCAAAAAAAAAAACTACTAGTTATATTATCAAATTTTTGAAAAAGAAAATCGACTAAGTTTAGGAGTTAATTCGATATAAAACATACTGCCTACTCTTGCAATCGACAACCAAAAATAAAGGCCGATTTGATATCTCTTTCGGAAATGGCTGCAGGTTTTGGGTTAGAAAGGGACAACAAGAGATATCTCGAGACGTCACCAGTGCAGTATCTGTGGTTAGATAGCATTATGCAATAGCACAACTTAAGTTTAATAAAGTGTTTGTTCTTACATACCAAAATAATTTCACATTTCTATGGTAAACATTTCACAAATCTATTTATTATGCTCATCAAAATAACTCCTTTCATTTTTGTGCGTATATAAAAACTCGCATTAACTGTGTCTAATCGCATGGAAGTTCTACTTTAAAACGTGCAAAAATAAAAGTGCATTTTAAACGATGTAAACTGAGTTTCTCGGAAATAACGGTTACTTGACTATCTCGAATAAATAAACAATGAAAATATATCGTGTGAAAATAACTATTTCTTTTAAAAGTAAATGTATATTAATTAATTATATTTTAATATTTATTATTAAAAATGTCTGCGAAGCAAAAATTATTATTAAGGTTCAATTCTGTTACTTTATATTCTGGGAGTAATTACATACATACGGCCGTAATACTTTGCAGCGAACCCTTCAAGAAGTGGTCATCTTTACCCTAATTAGGCAAGCCTGAAGTTAATGAACAATGAGCACCAGATGGAACCCATAAGTTGCTTTTTGAGTATAATAAAATGGAATAGATGAAGCCTTTCATTTTTACGGTAGTTCATTTTCATAATACATCTGGATTCTATGAGCTACGTTTTTGGCAATGATTTGTGGATCGTACCGTGCTATAAATTGCCCATTTTATTCCGTTCCTAAATTTATCGTCAGCTAAATTCTTTTTGATAGTTTATGTAATTTTTTCGTAGCTCTAGATCTTAAAAGATATTTAATTTTATCAACCATAGGAGTAGGACGTCCACTGCTGAATAAAGCCTTCCCCCTTAAATTTTGCAGAGCGCACGACCTTTTGTAAAATTTATTTATTCAATCAAATCTTATAAATCTTCTAGATTGCTTCACCTTAGACCACATCATCGCGTACCATTAGGTGTTGTGGTCAAAAGAAGAACAATTCGTGATTGATAAATAAAAAAATTTTAAAGATCATTTTGAATTGTCGCTTAACACCTTGTTTAAGATTTACGTTTTTAAGTTAGGTCTAAGTTGTTACATATTATGATTGTGATAAAGCAATTTCAGTCCCAATTTTTGTATAATACTAGGGGGGCCAGTCCTATAACTTATAATTAAAATACTAAAATTCGAGTGTCGATCTGGTCTCCTTATGTTAAATATCATAAAGAGTATTCACGTAACTCTGATAATACAATGGTATGAGTTGACTGGCATGCGATTATAGACTTTATTTATATCAAGCTAATATTAATGGAGCAGAATGCTAATATATTCAATTCATAATCCAATCTCACTTGGATCAACTATTGTTATGTTTTTCAAATTGTATTACGCGAATTGACCCCCTGAAAGTTTGCTATAAAAGCAAATACTTTACCTATTTGACCTAGCAGTTCTGTGATATGTATGCAAGGAGTATATCAGATACAAGGCGCTATCAAAAGCAATGGCAGTCGCTAAAGCCGTTTGGCAGTCACCAGGATGTGCGGATATGTTGTGCCCATTTTCAGTTCCAACGATCTCATCCCAGTGATGTTACTTGAGTCTGTATCTTGTTGACGTGACAACTTGCCAGAACTAGCTTCTATCTCAGAGTAGATACAGTAATGCTGGCCCCTGATTTGGCAATATTTCACATTTGTGACTGGATAATTAGAAAATTATGTTATAATAATAGTTAATAATCTTTGGTTAGGGTAAGGGTACCTGTGTGTTCTTTTATTACTACCAATAATCATCGTCTCTAAGAAATTATTCTCGAGTAACGTTAGACGAGATATCACTTAGAGAATTCAATATATATTAATTATATATTAAAGCTAATACTTTGGGCTACAAAAATGGTGACGTTTAAATGGTGATTTACTACTGTGAAAGAAAGTGAAATACTTTAAAACTGTCGCTCTTAAGTCCCATTGAAATCGTCCTAAGCCTCGACATTTGAACTACAACTCTACTTCACCTCACTTCAACTTCAGTTTATTTCATTACCTTGCCATATTGCAGGAAGTACGGAATAGAGTAATTTTTGCGAATGCCACGCGCAGGCAAAGTTGTATTGCGACTTCCTAGTTTGGATAGGTAGTGGATTTATCGATGCTACTCGGGAAGACTTCTGAATCTGTCCCATTCTATTCCGTAAAGATTACAGCTAGAGAGCAAGAGCTGAACCACTCCAAACTAATTAAAGGGAGGACTGTGAACTTACAGAACTTTATCCCATCCTTACTATACTCAGGTCGACTTGCGCAACGATGTATAATCGTATTTAGGGCCTAAATATGTAAACAAGGGTTGTCAAATCATACAAATATATCAAATTTAAACATTTTACTTAGAAAACTTTCATGATTGATTTTAATCATTATTATAAATACGTATTAGCGTATATTGGGACTCATATGGAGTTGGGCTGGATATGTGGCCAGGCGCGGTGATGACAGGTAAAGCAGGGTGCTGACTGAGTGGTGGCCCCGAGATGATACCAGGAACGCAAGTCGTCCACCGGCAAGATGGTCGACGACATTATAAAAATCGCAGGTCGTATGTGGGTTAGAACAGCGCAGGACAGAGGCAAATGGCGACAACGAAGAGAGGCCTATGCCCAGCAGTGGGATGAGAAGGGCGGACGATGATGATGATGATGATGACGATTATAAATACGGGATTTATCACGTACCGTCTTATTGATGTTTTGCCCGACAATATTTCGGTTCAATTCGTGAACCTCCATCAGGGTGAGTGCGATCTGCTCCGAATAACGTCTTGCCTCGCACTACGCGCCGCAGCCCTCTGCGCGCGAGTAGACGAGTGCGGTGGTGGGGATTGAATCAGCGATGACCCAGCGTGTTGACAGGCTGCGTCGTCATCATTATCATCACTGCTGCTTTCTTCGGTAGTTCTCGGAACAGGCAAACACACAAAACTATGTCTCTACCAGGTTCACTTACTCCTGTGTCGCTTGCATCATGAAGACATGGTCTCTAGGCTGGCCATAGAATCCATCCCATATCTCTGTTAAAGTTCGGCACGCGACTTAATTCTATCGCCTCTCGGATCTTGCGAGGCACGAAGAACTTCTCCCTCGCTAAGACCCGGGCCTTGTCGAAACGTATGTAATGCGTCGAATCAGAATCTAGGGTATGTTCCGCCACTGCAGAACTGTTAGAGTCGATATTCTTCATTGCACGTATGTGTTCAGTCAACCTGGTAGATACGTTTACGAATTGAACCGAAACATTGTCGGTTGAAACACCGATAAGACGGTACGTGATAAATCCCGTATTTGTAATAATGAAAATTTAAACATGTTTAGTCGCTAAATACGTTTATGGATAGTTGTGCAAACCAGGCTTTGCAGTATTTAGCCTCTGTGAATCCAGTCTCTCGCTTGAAATATTTCGCTTATAAATTTGTATGACAAAACAAGACGTTCCATATAGTTTTAGACAAACTGTCTGTAGTATGTGTAAAGATAACGTAACTTGTGAGGTAATGCAATTATTATAGGCAGTGGTATGTTATCTGGTGGGCCCATAGATAAAACACTAGCAAATCTTTCCATAAAAAGGCGTAATTTTATGATGCATCTTTATGTTGTATTTTTCAAACTTTCGCAATTACGTATATAATTAGTGATTAAAACGAGTATTTATCGCGTATGTACCTTTTTTTATTATCCCAACGTTTCGACTGTTTTGCAACAGGTCACGGGTTGACTGGAGTCATTGGAGCTACCGTCGTGAATTGTGGGAAGTACTCCAGTCAACCCGTGACCACGCCTGTTGCAACACAGCCAAAACGTCGGGATGATAAATAAAAAAGGTACATACGCGATAATTATTGATTAAAACGGTTAATCAATAATTATCTCTATGTTGTATTAATATGTCAAGCCTGTTGGTTTTTAGAGTTTATCTGTAGAGTTAGCCAGCTGTTGTATTTTGCTGTGTGGTTTCGTACCATGGTTTTTGTTTAGCATTTGAATTGTAGATTCCTAAGTTTGGTAATATGTTTGTCTTGTTCGTGTCCTTTTATTTACATTCGGTTTCGAACAGTTGTTGTTCTTCGGGTCTTTTTTGTGGGTGCTGTTAACAGATTGTAGTTTGTAAGTGTTTCGGATTGTGTTTGTTTATTTAATTTGTTTTTATATGTATTCCAGGGTTTGTTCTAGCTAAGTTTCCTACAATTCAACATTTATAATCTAAGAGTAACTTACTCTGTGTATGTGAATAAATAAATTTATAATTTATTTAATTACTGAATGTTTTTGAAATGTGTTCTAATGTTAATACTAGTTTCAATTCTCCTTGTTGTAAGTATTGTTATCTGCATAATAGTATTTATTTCCTCATCATCATCATCCACTGTCCAAATGCACCCACTGCTAGCTACAGGCTTTTCTAAGTTTGTGTCATCCATCACAATCCTGTGCTAGTTTCACCCACTGACGCCGACGGCTTGCGATTTTGACTATATCGTTACCCATCTTGTTGCTCGACATCCTTTATTTATAAAGCCTTTCCACCATGGCCACCGAGGTGAAGTAAGTCATCACCTTACTCCACCTCGGTATTTATTTTCTTGACGAAAATTGTTCACCCATTAGATTATAAATTTCATTGATATATTATATTATTTGATAACATATACTCACGAACCGTCACGTACAAAATATATTTCATTGTAAAACTTATAACATAAATGCAGTAAAGCTCTCGTCGGCTCTACATCGCGAATTCACGAAACTTGGAATTCGACTCCATTCCAAGTTTTCCAAATAAGTTTTACGAGTAATACAGTTATGCACGGTGTTTATATTACGACTCGCTGTGTGATATATGAAGGCCTTATAACTTCGACAATAAGCTGGTTTATGCCTTACAAGTTTTGCTTTTTATGGAAAAATTAGTGTTTGTCTGAGAAGTATGTATGTAGAAAGGTCTTATGTGATATGAGAATTTATTGATCGAACTTTTTTGCTGAAAACTAGCCAACAATGCAAATCTATCGTCACTTTTTACTGGTTGCCAATACAATCGCAAAGATAAGTCAGTCTTCATGTGTAGCATGTTAACAGAGTCTAAGTGTGTTTTTTTTGTTTTAAATCCATGAATAGTAGAGCTGGGTTGTGTGAGGCTAGGTAAATGAAGCAATCCTATTGGTGATTTTTTTCATCGCTTAACGCTTAGCTACCTCACAAATCTTTTGTGGGAATGCAGGCTTAATCTTTTTAATAGTTACTCGTAATTTAAAAATAACTTTTATTTATTTTACAAGTTCATATGTGGAGGGATGAGGGAGAGGCCTTTGCCCAGCAGTGGGACAGCATATTCGACTACTACTAGGTACTACTCGATCTTCCACCAAGCTATATGAAGTACAATCTTTCTATTTCGAAATTGGCTCGCTCACAGAATAATGTTTGGCCTCACTTTCAATCTTGATTCTCAGTCGTTCTTGTGCCAAATGCGCCTTTCGAATAATCGCACCTATTAATTCGAAAATTTCCGATTTTATAGCGAAATTTCTTAGGTGATAAAGTTCCGGAATTTCTAACAACCAGTTTAAAGTCTTCAATTAAGAATGAATTGTCTTTAAACGTTTTGTTAGATGCCTTGGGATTTGTGATTACACTGTGGCTTGTGAAAAGTGGGGTGATAGAACATAGCTTAGTGATTGCAGTCATTTTACCTGATTTAAAAAGGAGGATAACTACTCTGCGACAGGTTTTTGATTGAGCGAAGCGAGATCTCCAAATCAACTTGGGCAAATCGGCGTTGTATGTATGTACATATGTATATATGTATGTATGTATGTTTGTTTGCCCGAGGATAACTTTCGAAGCGATCATCCTGAAATTTGGTATATAGGTAGGTAATGATGGCACAATTTGGGTGTGACTCAATAAACTAAAATTTCGGGGGGTTGTTGAAATATTCGGGTTCAAGAGGAGTAATAAAAAATGAAAATGAGACTATAAGGTTAAGTGAGACGTCAAATAAAAGGGCTTCATTAGTACATTTCGACCTCATTTTTACTTTTAGTAAAGTTTTTCTAGTTTTTGAGTTATTAGCTATAATAAGAACTAAACTTTGACAAAATTCACAGGGTACACCAGTGACCCCACAGTGCTGTAATTTGGTATGCGTGTAAGCTACACGTATCACAAATATATGCAAAAGTCTGAAATCTAGAATAACTGCAATTTGTACCCCATAAAAGAGTAACCAATTTACATGAACTCCCGTTAACTGTAATTTGAATGAAACTGTAGGTCAAGTTAGTTGGTTTTTATTTGGCGTGGGCATTATTTTGATAGTCAAAGATCACGAATAATATTTTTTTTTGTTTTAATGGTAGACTCGCGAGATCTCAGTTCGGAGCGAATCGCTAGTTTAATATATTTACTTTTGTCATAGCTATTAGATATCTCACTCAGAACGCAAACCCTTCATGGGTTTGCGTTCTGAGTTCTGAGATATGTATGTTTCATTTTTTATATTTATTTTGTAGTACCTAGTTATAACGTTTTGGTAAAGTTAGTTGTAAACTATTTTTTATTATTATTATAACACATTTGCTCGTAAAGGGTCTCTTATTTCACCAATTTCAATATCGTAATGTATGTCATTACGTTCTTGTGCGTTATTGTAATGTAAAACGCACGAGTTTCTTTTTAATAAGGTAAAACCTACGGTTTATCAAGATGCTCCGTCTAAAACGAACGGTACTTTTTTAAATCTTAGCAAAGAGTTTTTATGTCAGAAAAGTAGCCAACATTTTATGAATAAAATGAACTTTGGGAGATAAAATATAAAAAATAAACATTTAATTCTTTAATTTAAATAATTTTGAGAGCAAATTACAACCTACAACTTAAAACTGTAACAAAAACAAAAAAAATATTAATTTACTTTATTAGTAATACTGGCCTTAAAAAAGCGCTAATTTGTGAACATGTAAAAATTATTCTGCGCGCTTTTTCTTTCCGAGAAAGTCCCAGTTTTATTTATTTCCTCGCAAATATGTTATAAAATGTTGTATGACATACGTGCGCTTTGATAATTACAGCCTCTGCTTTCTTGTAGCCCTCGCCTACGGCTCGGGCTAGCAATATCGCCTCGACTGTAATTTTCAACTTACAGCACTTATATCATAATGTACTATTATTTATTTAAACTGAATGATATTTAAGATATTATCTGGATATAGTGGTGAGCCTATTTTTATGGTATATTAGCTTCTGCCCGCGGTTTCGCACACGTGGTTTGTCAACAAAAGTAGCCAATGTCTCAATCCAGGTCCTAATATATTTATATATCCAAATTCATCATAATCGGTCAAGCCATTTAGTCGTAAAAACGTAACAAACACAGAGAGACGAGTTTCTTTCGAATTTATAATATTAGTGTGGGTTTTTATTATTTTATAATAATGTTGTCGTATAAATTAGTATTTGTGACATCAGCTCACTTCATTTAAATAAAAAAAAATAAGATTTACCATTTTTTGATCGAGTTTGGGCTTAGAACGAATGGTTTGATTTTGGGACCCGTAATCAAAATTAAACTTTTCAAGTTGTTGAGTAGGTACGTAAACAAAATATATAATTATGGAACTTTTTTGGGTTTCGGATTGTATATTTCTCGTTATTGATAAAGTTGGTAAACTGAATACATTTCAGAGCGACTTTTGAACGGCAAGTAGTTGTTGACGCGAGTTTCGTTTATTTCAAATATCGGAAAAAGTTGTGAAAAAATCTTGCATAACAACTCACCAAAAACAATGTGATATTGTTTTTGTCTTGCTTTTACAATACAAATCAGTTATTAAACTCTGTGTGTTTTGTGAATCTATTCAGAAACAAAGAAAATATATTCTTGAACACTTTAATAAAAATTAAGTAACAGTAAGGTCGTATAAAAACATGAACAAATTATAACTAATTTGAAAATAATGTACTCCGAGTGCCTCGATTCGCTCGTAAACAACTTCATGCACACAATTGCACAACTCGTGCCGATCGGCTTAGCGCGGCGTGTCAGAATCAGAGAAGCGCACAAATCTATTTTCGGTTCATTATGGTGTTCCTGCGTCTTTTGGTCAGGTGCCCCTATTCTTCTATATTCTAATTGAATTAATTTGAATAATTATGTTATTTTAATCTTAATTAATGTTTTGAATTTTAACATGTTTATTTTTAATTAGAGAATAGTTGTCAAAATCTAGCGCTTATATAAAACCACTAACATCTAACATTGTACCTAGATTTACAAGAAATAAATAAATAATTAATTATTGTGAATTATGTATCTGTCTTACCGCATTGCTTCTACTCGATAGCCGCATGTGGCTTATAGCACTTCAAAATTAATAAAAATATAATTTGATATTTTTTATAACTTGTTAAAATTTGGCTCAGGTCCGCGGCATCTGAAGTGGCTATGTGCAAGTAATGAGCCTGCATGTGTGGTCGGAATTTAATTTGGTACACCTAAATCATATTGCGCTGAAATTCATTATGGCTTGCGTCTTTATAGCTTCTCTAAGTGGTCTAGAAATTTTAGTAGTCGGAAGCTCGAGAAATACCACTTTTTTATGGCTATTTCGTAAATCATACTTTAACAGGAATAGGATTATTTAAATACGTCTATAAAAGGAATGAAAAAGACTAATTGAATAAGCTTAGTCTGTTTTTCAAACTTTCTCGATCACTGTACATAATAACTGATTTAAACGGGTATTTATCGCTTATGTGCCTTTTTTATTTGTTATCCCGACGTAAATAAAAAAGGTACATACGCAATAAATATACGTTTAAATCAGTAATTAAGTTTAGTTTAACCTCCTGACTCAAATTGTTTGCCCTAATTATTGTTGCAATCGAATTCGCACCATCGTCTTGTATCGATGGAAATAAATATTTTGGTATGAGTAATGACGCTACTCTTCCACCTATACTATGCGCACCACCAAGGAGTGGAACGGGTTGCCTGAATCTGTGTTTCCTGTTAATTACAACCTAGGAGGTTTCAAGTCACGAGTGAATAGGTTTCTTCTTGGCAAGCATATACTATCAGGCGAGATCGTGGTCAAACGCAAGCCTATAATAATTAATAAAAAAAACAAATGTTAGTTAAATTACATTGAAAAAAGTATGAGAATACATATTCATATCCTTTAATCGTAATTACACACTTAGTATGTAACTCTTACATTTCAGTTTCGCCTGCTCTTCATACATCATTTAGATTAATTTACGCCATATTTACGTAAATTCAAGACAGCAATAAGTCCTTGTATACAGGATGTCCCAGAAGTGGACGTCAAGTCGAAGCGGGTGATAGATCAAGTCACAATAGTTATAGGAAAAAAAAAATCTAAGTTGAAAGAAATAAAAAAATTTGTAGTAACGGGAGTTAAAATACCAACACAGGGTGTAGATTTTCTACATAGATTTTTTTTATACTTTTCCGATAACTTGTATGACTTGGCCTATCACCCGCTTCCGGCTTGAGGTCGACTTTTGGAACACCCTGTATAAACTTTTAACACTTCGTAAGAAATACATTGGTACTTTTGACTTCCTGAAATGTTTTATGTAAAGGAAACTATTATAATTTAGTAAGTTAGTTGTTTTTTGTTCTTATTTTATTGTCGAGTGGAGCCCACGCACTGCAAGTGTATCGTACGACTGCCCCCACTAGATGGAAAGACGACCTGATAAGGGTTGGTAGGCGCCGTTGGTTGCCGCACAAGACCGCTCCGGAAATCTACGCAGTGGACGATATGATAATGAACTGTTGACTACCTCTGTTTTGAAGCGGGCAATTAGCCGACTGGTACATAAGTTTGCATGAGTTGCAAATATCTTCGGTTCTTGTTGTGGTTCTCATGTACTTATAGTTTCCGATAAGACTTGATGACACTGGTAGGGACTATGCCTATAAAATAGAATAGAATAGAATAAAGCTTTATTATACACCAGGAATACTTAAAGAACTAGTTAATTCTTGCGTATAGTATAATGGGCCGCCTTATTGCTGAAACTGATTTCTTCCAGGCAACCTTAGATGGAAAGTAATAAGCTTATTGCATGACACAGGAAACCCTAGTGTAGGGACTATGCTTATGTATGTTACTGTTTATTTATTTATTTAAAATAGAGACAACCAACAGCTTAAGTGTTTCTTCTTCTTAGTGGGGCACTCTTGGCAGTGTTCAGGGTTATGGTCTTGGCTCTTGAGTAGCGGCTTTAGCGGTGCGTCTCCATTTAGCTCTATTGAAGGTATTGCGAGAACATTCAGTCACGGTAGAGTGTGTGACGGACTTGATGATGTCTGACCAAAGGTCTGGCTTATGTATTTATATTGTAACATTTTTAGTTTAGGTTTTATTCCTATCTATTTTATGCATAGTAACACAAAAATACGATACACTATTTCATATCAATCAAAAAAAAAAATAACCTATAGCACTCAGGTTTAACGTAGTTTTCTGTCACTCAAAGAACTTTAAGATTACGGTTTAGTAGTTTTTGAGATTACATACAAACTTACAAATAACAAGCAACTTATAGTATTCGTTTAAATCTACGAAAAGTATCATAGGAATTCATTAAACTACCATCAGTGTTGGTCACTAGTTTAAACAAACTACCATTGCCTCTAAGCTTTTTGTGTTACCAATTAATTAAAACTAGAAGGGAACAACAAAAAGTTTACCTGTAATTCGATTATAGTTTAGTTTTGTTTGCTATTATCACAGCTGCTAATAAATAGCTTGTGCACTCATAATAAATAGCATCGCCGCATGCGATTTAACCTACGACGTTGGTCCGGTATCATCCAGTATGGCAGCAAAGATCACCAGTGTCTCTTATACAGGTAAATACTTGCGATTTTAAATTCTAAGTTGTGTACAGGATATTTTTGTATCCCATTTTCAAGGCGTAAAACTGTAGGTTCAATAGGTCTAACGCATAGATTTTATAGCAGGTTATTTTTAGGCAGGTCGGTTTCTTCTTTGAAAACTGGCTAAAATATGTTGTAAAATAATAATTCCATAGAAGTTTGAGGCATTATAACAATCAAAACAATCACCATAGAATATATTTAAAGGCATACAAAAAAAATTAACAATGCAAATCTACAATTGGCGTCATAGTAAATTTACCGATTATTCCATATTTGAAAGCATACAAAAAAAAAATTAACAATGGAAATCTACAATAAGCGAACCTAATTTTTGTTCATTATATTAACCTAAGTTTACTCCATTTATACATTTTTCTGTTTGTGCAATAAAGAACTTAAACAAGCAAACAAACAATTGGCGCAATAATTAATTTACCGATTATTCCATTTTTCAAAATAAAGTGTGGTAGCAACATGGTACCTACCTACTTTTTCTGAAAACAAATATGATTTACTTCTACTTCTACAATCTACTTTATAAGTAGGTAGTGCTGGAACTATCACTTACCGCTTTATCGGTTTAAGACCGACCTGCTGTTTTTGGGAATGGCATGAATCTAACTCAAAATTTCTTTTCTTCAATGTCATCTTGAAAACCCTTTTGAATCGTCAACTGGGAAGACTTAAATGCTGGAGCTGTTCAATTAGGGCTGTGATTAGTGTCAGTTTTTGCTGAGCAAGGGACGCGGTCGTATGTTGTACAATAATTGCTTTTACTACGTAAGCTTTGTTTGTATTAGTTTAGATTGTTACTTTAAAATTATAACTTGAACTGATGCTACCAAATTTTGATAACTATCGTTTTTTGTGTTTATTATGTAAACATCAATTTTATTCTTACCGGATTTTTTTAAATTGTGCTATTGGTATCTTATGCAAAAATTTTATCATCATCATCATATCAGCCAGAGGACGTACTCTGCTGAACATTGGCCTCTCCCATAAATTTCCAGAGCGACTGATCTTGTGCTGCGTGCACACAACGGCTCCCAGCAACCTTTATCAGGTCGTCTTCCATCTAGTGGGGGCCGTCTTACGCTGCGCTTTCCAGTTCGTGGTCCGGCCGTTATTTCTTCGAGCTTTCTGGCCTGCCCACTGCCACTTCAGCTTGCTAATCCTTTGTGCTAAGTCGGTGACTTTGGTTCGTCTACTAATCTCCTCACTCCTGATCTCGCAGAGAAACACCAAGCATAACCCTCTCCGTTGCTAGCAAAAAAAAAAATACTTGCAATTAAATAAAATTATTAGAATTGAATGATAAGAAAACATAACAACTTCATATATCTTAAGCCTAGTAGCTTAAGATATCTTAGGTTCTCGATCTTGCACAAGATACTTTTGGTACAAAACACGGTCTCATAAAGTATGTTCATGTCTTGAGACGTTTCGTGAGACAAACAGTCAAAGTTACCTTCGAATTGATTTATAATAATTAGGTACTCCCTGCACCTATATATACACTGTTTTATTTATCAAATAAAGATATTTTGATTTTGATTTTATTTTTCACTTGATATTCGCGTGTTACCGAAATAAAAACCCGTTTTATGCCAGATCACGAACTAGACCAAACTTCATTCAAATATCTCAATCACGGCGTACCAGCTAAACCAATTTGTGTTCGTGACCTAGAATACAGGTAGCTTTTTATTTTACGAAAAGGATGTATAATCGATTGTTCAAACGCTAAAGGAAACTGACCTTTTCAACACCGCCTGTTATACTAAAATATATTTTAAAACCATTATTATATTTTTTGTAGTGTATGAAGTTGTAGTTTATCTATATATACATCATTTGAAACGGACTTTAGATGATGCAACTATTTATATTGTATTTTTGAAAAAGACACGTATATAATTGTATATCACTCACTTACTTCGATGCCTCAACGAACGACCCAAAATGTGTCGTGATCTTCGATAAAAGACGCCTTCCTTTCCTATCCTGACCCATGTGTTGCCAGTTTCATGTTTGACAATCCACAATAATTGTTAATGTCAAGTGTGGAACTATGGTGACTCTGGGCATTTTAAGGAATTTAGGAGAAATGTAATCCCAAAGAGAGATTTGAATCCTACATAGACGACAAAAGACCTTAGATTTTATTTGGTCTTAATTTGACCGAGTACTGTATAAAGGAATTGTCCAATCGATGAGAAATAAGTGTTAATGACATATTTGATAGACTCAAAAGTCTGTTTTATTTCATGCTCGCTAGCTAAGCTAGTGACATAGCTTAGAGGGTCAACAAGCGAAGTTGCACTGAGCTGGTCATATCTGCCACAGAACCGAATACCGTTGGGGTAAACGTGTTCTAAAGTGAAGACTACCTACGCTAAGGCAAGCGTAGTGTAGAACGCCCGTTAACTAGATGAAGTGTAGCGCTCTATTAAGCAATGTTAGTTATCGACGTTTCTGAACACGATGAAACATTCAATGAAATCGTGATAATGATGACAGTTGGAAATTGAGTTCACAGCATCATATCATTATTGAATAGAATAGAACAGCATAATCGTTTATTTGGTACACACAAAATGAAACATGAAACCATTATAAAGAACAGTAGATACAAATGAATTTATTAAGACAGTTCGAAAGTTATGATGATGTTAACTCCATCTATAATCATATTTCGGCCGGTATGATGATGAGGTTGGCACTAAGAAAATCAAAGCTCAACTGTTATCATGACAATCAAACTAACGTGCAAGCACGTTGTAGGTAAATCATCCGGCGAGCACGTTTGCAGCTCACTTGCTCACTTTTGATATATGCGTTCAATTTGAATTCCGCTCGAGCAATTTCGTTTTTGGTATCTTTCATTATAGTATGTAATTTGAAGTTTCTATCGTACATTGTTTTGAAATGATCGGTTCGTATGAGCTGGTCTAGTTTGACGAAGGTCACAATAATTAACTTGATAACTTGGTTTACTCTACAGGGTATCAGTACTTCTGGACGTTGCATAAAATATTTGATTCATGTAAACCACACCACAACGTGTCGGAGAGAAAGTTGCAGTTTATAACATGCATTTTGCACCCAATCTGCACTAGATCTTCCGCGATAACTACCACATACCGAACTAAAACTAAGCTACTAATTCGCAGTCAAAACTTGGTAGTTTTCATTAATTGTCGAAGTTTGGCGGTACGACCCGAGTCTGCCTTATGTTTAATAAACTTTGTAGAAATATCGTATGTGAAGAATGGGCCACGTATTCAGAGTTCAGTGATTTGTTATTGAACTGAATTCGCAGTTAGGGCAATTTGGTAACTGATTTAGCTGACGATAAAAGCTGATATATTTACTTACAAGTGACAAAATGAGGTACGTGATTTTGTGCAGTTTTTGTTAGGCATATAGTACTTATATTTTTTGATACAAAATTGATATGATGGTACTTATCTATGGCTTGGCTTGCTTGCCTCATCGGATACATCCTGAGGTGAATGTCTCACGTGTCTGTAACTTCACCGACACCCATACCCTTGAATCCGGAACACAGCAATCCAAGCATTAATGCTTGGCGGCAAGAATAATTAGTATAATAATATATGAAAAAACCTCCTAACGAGTATAATGACAAAGTAATAATCCATCTTAGTTCGAAACTTTTAAAACACTTTAGTTCAATGTTCAGCATGAAACGATAAAAACCTTCAACAAAATAAGTTGTCTGAAATATCTCGTGTCATCATTAACTATGACTGAAATGACAATGTTTCTTGGCAACGTTCCGTATAACGGAACCCACCACGCCATAACAACACGGAGTAGAAAAGACATTATCCCGGGAACTTACTAAATAGTAATATCTGAGAGTTGCTTTAAGCCTGCAGCAAACATTAAAACTAATGTTTTGAAAGTTCAAGCCAAGCGTCAATGACCTTCGGTTATTCGTTCGATACTACAAAATGGTTATATTTTGTTAATCGTGACAGTATGTACTTTAGTCATTTTATCCTTAAACACTTTTGGTCTTATTACGATAATATGTTGCATGAATTTTATATTAAGTCTAATCCACAGTAGACACAAGGTAATAAAACATTACTTAAGCAAAACAAAGCTGTAATTTTGTCTTAAAGTGAGATTACCTCAAGGCATGGTCTGAGTAGATTACCTACGCATAAAATAAATATTTTTGAGATGTATAAATCAGCCCTCAGATAACTTCTTGTGACAGCTTTGCAACAGGCGTAAATGTCACAATTATTACTTTCAAACGCCACTTTTATACACTTGGCACTAAATGTCGTGAATGCCTGTTGCAAATCGCCGCAAGATCGTAATCGTACGGTACTAAAACATGGTTTGCGGAATAATTCATAGTTCAAAATAATTTCAAAAAGCATCCGGTTTCTCGCTTGAGCAGAAACCAGAACGGTGCTCTTTAGTTCCGAATGGAATATTATTTTCTAAGCTGAATTTCCTCGTTAAAACTTGCGCTAAGTATTCAGCTCATTCTGTTCTCGTGTAAATCCATTATCTAGGTAGGCTGCGGTTAACGTCATTCAAGCTTATCAACATTTCACTGTGAACCAATTTAACTTGGCTTGTTTACGTGCAACTTTACTGAGAGGTTGACGGTGTAATTGGTTGAGGAGGTTACTGGGGAAGAAAGGCTAGTTTCGTTACACTTTGGCCTCTCCCAACGAGATGAAAGATCCGTTACGGTAAGAGCCAAAATATCTATGGACAACGGAGACCTTAAGTGAGTGAACACACTTGAGTGAAGGCTGTCCCTTGACCTATTCTTAAAATAAATAACCGGTAGGCTTTCGAATCTAATACCTATTTATTCATGCTATGTTATAGAACAGGGCTAGTTCTTTTTTGTCGTCTGTATAATTTTATAAGACCGTTTTGTCTTTTAACTCGAAAACAAATTCTTAACGGTCTTTTATCCTGAATCTCATAATTCCCAACACTTGTCAACAAAGTAATCGGCATAATCAACATCCCAAGTCTAATCATAATATCTACGTTTACCAAGTTCTCAAGACAACTCATTTTAATGACAAAGATCTCGGATTACTTAATTAATCATTGTTTGCTGATTAACATGCGCCCATTGGCGCGAGCTGCTGAATTTACATCCAGATGGAATGGCATATCTAATAGTTTAGGGTATACTTCCGAGCAACGCGATTGTGCGTGGTTGTATCGCCGCAATACTGCGGCTTTTAATAGACCTGACCGCCTCTTATCACTTGTACTTCGCTGATATCCCTTATGTGACTTTTATAGCGCGTAATCAATGCGGGAAATTAAAAAATATTTTCGGATAGTATTGAGAACTTCAAAAACACTCAATAAGTCAAAACACTACTTTCGGTAGCTTCTGTCTTAGCTTAATTTCTTTCTGTGCTTTTCCATTAACTTTATTTTCTTTTTCCTATAAAATATTTAATTTACGTTGTATACATTATAAGTTACTATTATTACTAACGCTAATCACACCTATACCAAAGGTATTACTCACGCGTTGCAGACCCTTTAAAATTTGCAAAACGCCCTTTTTGGAGAACCTCATACTGTAGTCCTTAGGGAAAACCTCGTATAATCTTTTTAGACAAAAAAATACCAAACTTCTGGCCCTTCAGTTGCATCTACTTTTTGACTGTCTCTCGAATATGTGGATAACGTTACATTATTAATACTTCCCTCGCATGAATACTGCATCTTACCTAATGTTTATAGTGTAGCTGTTAAAATTTTTAAATACAGGACAGTGACCTTCATTCAGGGAGATTTTGGTATTCGATATGTTTCAAAATAGCTGGTGTCAATAGGAATAAACAATGTCAAAGCTTCTGTGCGATAGAGCCCGCGCGAGCCGAGCGTCAGTGAGACTCACTATTGTATTGCTCTGAATTCTACCTTTAGCGACCCACCGGATTTCAGTCGTGTTTTACTAGGCCGGGCTCAAGCGAGTGATTTAACAGAACCACCAGTTTCTCTGCCGTGTTTACAAAAGATTAGTTTAGTCGTATACGTTGGGTGATTAGGTAAACTAGTGAGCTATTGTATTTATTAATATTTATAGCTTATCTCACGGATTTCATTTAGAACATTTTTTTTATATCTGATGGCATTTCTATTGACTATAGTACCATTTATTGGGACGTATTGTACGTAATGTCCCTCTAAGAACGAACTAACATTTGGATGAACCATTTGCTGATGGAATTAAGAAAAAAGTTGCAAAGTTTCACATAAATTAGTACATTGGGCCACAAAAAACTTTCAATGCTTAGTGCGATACATTAGTAAAGAAAAGTTGCACCATCTGTCACACTGTTACATGTACTTGGTGTGACTTATTGGAAACCAGCTGCCACCCATGGCTTCGCTCGCATGGTTTGTCAATGAAAAGCAGCCAGGTCATAATCTATGTAGCAAATTTCACCGAAATAGGTTCAGCCGGTACAACGTGAAAGCATAAAAAATACACAAACTTACTTTTGCATTTATAAAACAATTATGATAAACCAGGAATACAAAATCTTAGCCTCTAAAGTTTAATTAAGGTGAGAGTGATTCCTGAACAATCTCACAAATCACATTTAAATAATAAAAATCACAAAAAGTTAGTAACACAGTTTTCTTCGGACATTTACTCGATAAAGCACTGCCATCTAAATGTCTCATCATAGAATATTCAGAAGATGGCGGAATAATACAGTAATCAAGTTTTAGTTACGAGAACGCTTGACAAAAAATTGGGGTGGAACGTATTGAGAAAACTTCCTATGCTTATTTAGGCTCTTTTCAGCATCATTTATTACTTCTGGGTTTCTATAAGGTAGGAGTGAATAGGTGTCTTCTATATCTTATCATGACAAACCATCACGGGAGATTGAGGACAAACAAAGATCTATTTGTGATAAAAAACTTTACATGCACAGACAGCGTCGCTAACTGGTAACAATAAAAACTTGTAGAAGAATGATTTCCAAAAAGTTTTTAAATGCGTCGTATTCTGCGATAAAATCTATATTATACGAACAAACTTTTTGGAAATCATCCTACTAGAAGTTTTTATTTCAATCTTTAAACATGCAGAGGGTTAGCGAATAGCGACGCTGTCAGTTCATAAATACTCAAAGTTTTAAAAACGAGTTCGAATATTTTAACAATTATTATTTTTTTAAATCCATAAGTAATCGTTTTGATAAAGTCTGTATCGAAAAAGTTTTTATTCTAGAAATAGTTTGCGCTTCGTAAATTCATTTGAAATCATTCGATTCATAGAATAAATCCACAATTCATTGTTGCACTGCATTTCTCGAGACCTAAAGCGGATATTGAATTTTCATAACGTTCGTTTGTAGTAGTCCGTTTTATATTCTCATTTTAAAACGCTCAGTTTGTTGACAGGAAATTAATGAATCAGTTGTATAGTTTTTCGCAAGTTATTATAATAATGGGGTGACTTATTCTTGCTTCTAGCACATGCGCGATTGCTGCATTCTACCAGCACATTTTTATTTATTACTAGCTGACTCAGCGAACTTCGTACTGCCTTGACATGCATATGACGCGGGCTGCTAATGTACGTACCGGTAGAATTGTCGATTGGCCATCAGTAGCTGCATCTATGTAAGAGAAAATGAATTTTGTCACAATTTTTTTTACGTGAATTTTTCCTATATTTTACAAGCTTTTTATTATCTTGCAATGCATGTATGTTTGTGCGGGTGGAATCTTGCAACTGAATTTTAAACCCGTTCCCCTCAACCGATTGAGTTGAAATTTGGAATGCATTTGTAGCTTCGGTGACAATGCAATATTATGGTGCCATGGAGGTGGTCTCATGATGGAGACGGATGCTGGACAACGGAATTTCTGAATGGATTATAGTAGGCTACTAGTGTTTGAGCTCATTTGAATCTACTTGCGGTTCCAATTATAAATTTTAAGTATAAAAGCTAGTTTTAAAAAAATAATTTTTCAACAAGAAACTTATTATAGTTATTCTGCTATTCGGGGCTGAGACAAATTCAACAAATCAAAGATCATCAAAATCGGGCAAGCCGTTCTTGAGTTATAAATGGTTTAACTAACCATGCTTCCATCAATACACAAAAGTCATAGCTAAACCGAAAAAAAAAGGAGAAAGATTTTTGATGAGCAAATTAATTATTGCTTTTTATAGCAATGTGCGATAACTGCAATGCACCAGCAGCAATTTTTTTTTATTTAGAGTGTTATATTATCGTCAGAACTCAAAAAGCGTAGCAAAAAAATATACACATTTTTATATAATTTTATCTTTTTTACTAAGAAAATGCTATGAGTTAATAAATATCAGCTCAATTCTGTAAATATATTTTATCTGACACATCGGTATTTTTATATAATATCCCGGTACAATTTCATCTCACCGCTACTGAATGCATCGCTCGACGTTTATCGAGAAACGCTAAAGTTTTATACGGCTGTAAAATGTTATTGTACAATTCTCTTTTAATCTCGAACTATTCATGGTAATGATATTTGCCGAATATGTCATTACATGAAAACGTTACGCGTTATGGGGAATATAGGCAGGAATATGAACCGTGGGTTGTATTCAAATCTATACAGTAAACATTTAAATAATTTGTCTATGTATTATGAGCCGGCTGAGCTGAGCAACTTTACAAAATGGTTTGAATTATTGTACATCTTATTGCAAGTAATCTATACTAATATTATAAAGTGAAAAGATTTGTATGTTTGTAACGAATAAACTTAACTAATGGTCCGATTTCAAAAACTATTTCATCGTTGGAATGCTACATTATCCCAAACTCAAGTGGCTCCCTATCCGTCTTCGCCGGAATGCACATATTCTGTCCCTTCTTTTTAACATTCTTTTCAATCCTTCTTCACCATCCTATCTAAAGGAGCGTTTTGTGTTCTTGCACCGGACGCATGATCGAAACCTACGCTCATCTGAAGCTATAAGTCTCCAAACCCCTGTCCACAGTTCTCAATTTTATGGTGACTCCTTTACAGTTCAAGCTGTGCGGCTGTGGAACGCTTTACCTTTCTCTATTAGATCATTTAAATCTCTTCCTATCTTTAAAGCTAAGGTATACAACCATTTCCTTTCTTTGTCTACGCACTGCTAGTTTATCGTTATGTTTGGCTCCTTTATTGTATAGGTAGTTTATGTAGGTTTATGAACATACTCGTAAATACACCGCCGTCTTTTTGATTTTGTTTTGTCCTGTCCATCCAAAGGTTGTCTGGAAGAGATCGCTTTTAGCGATAAGACCGCCCATGGTACTTACCTTAATTTTTGTGTATTTTTATTGTATTTTTAATTTTGTTGGCGTGCAATAAAGAGTATTCTATTCTATTCTATTATCCCTGAGTAACATTTGTACCCAAACTGCGCAGAAGGAGGGTAATGTTTTTATTGAAAAACTACGCTTGCGAAGCTGCGGATTGGTCAGCTAGTGAGAAATAAATGAAGAATGCTGGACATTTCACACAGCGCCATCTAGCATTAAGCAAAGCTTGTATCATGGGAACCAGGTAACTGATGGAATACTTACATACTTTTTTTTTGTTGTTACAAATTCATACTTATATTAGATATATAGAGCAACAACCAGACCAGTTCAAACAACGATAGAACAAACATCACAATGAATGGTTTTATTACTAAAACGATAATTTCACTACTAATAATGACAGTTACCTTCGAAAGTAAAGTAAGACGCGCGCATACGAGGATCAAGTTGGTCAAACGTTCGACCGAGATCTTTTCGAGATCCTCATACGCGCCTGCTATGTGTTCTTTCGCCTGTCTGAAATTATCTTTTGAGTAATAAGACCATCTATTTTGTGCTATGATTACTTGTACGCGGGTACCATAATGTACCACACACAGGCTAATGGAGGCTTCTTTTTCGACGGCGATTTAAAATAATATTAACAAAACGTAAAATTCAATTATTTACTGACGCATTCCGAGCGAAGCAAAGCCACAAATAATAATAACGAAATGACAGGAAACTGCATTGATCTGTGCTAGGGACGTCCCTGAAACGATTATTAAGATCTTTATCCGCATAAAAATTAAAAGTTTGGAAAGCCATCGACCAAAAAAAAATCACGGACGCCCGGCAGATGTGAAACATCTAAAACTAGTGGTTCGCCCCGAACTGAGATCTCGCGAGTCTCCCTAAAAACATAAATAAATATTATTGAAATCTTTGACTATCAAAATAGTGCCACGAAATGGACCCAACCTACGTGACCTACAGTTTCTTTCAAATTACAGGTAACGGGAGTTCATGTTAATTGGTTATATTTTTTTGGGGTAGAAATTGCAGTTGTACTGAATTTCAGACTTTTTCCTATATTTGTGTCACTAAAGCTACACGCATACCAAATTACAGCACTGTGGGGTAATTGATGTATCATGTGAATTTTATCTATGTTCAGTTTTTAGTATGGCTTATAACGCAAAAACTGCAAGGACAAGGACGAAGTCGAAATGTACTAATGAAGACCTTTTATTTCACGTCCCACTTGGCCTAATAGTCTAATTTTCATATATATAATTTATTGGTAAAATAAGTTAATAATCAATACATAGAAATTATCAGAATATTATTATAATAATGGAGTCCATGGAGTCCGCGCTAGTCCATCGTTTAACACTTTCAAACGGAAAGTTAAAGAGCACGTTAAAGAGTTAAGATCTTTCTCTGTTATTTTATTTTATTGTAGGTATATATTTATTTTTGTAAATATTAGTTTATTTTTTATATTTATTATAATCATAATATTATTAATTACTTCTGGTATATTTCGTTTTATTTGTTTAAGATATAGGTACATATTTATGATTCTTGTACACTCACCTACCTTTAAAATCATCTCTCGCTCTACCCTCAAAAACCTTTGCTGGAAAAAAACTTTTCTTAGGGTTAAGCTCGCCTTTGTACATGCCCCCTATTTCTGTACTCTTTAATGTATTTTCTTGTGTACAATAATTAATAAAGAATTAATAATAGTTTTGAGCTATATTATTATTCTTATATATAGTAACTAAAAAATTACAATTTGGTCTAATAAGTTATAGATTTTTTGTATCATTTGTTTCTTTTATGGTGGTATGAATAAATGTTTTTTCATTTGTTCTTTTTTAGTTGGTTTTTACGATCATAGTTTTGGGCAACTTCAAGAATGCCGGCTATTTTCCAGTATTTTATTTTATTAATCTGGCAACTCTATAGACTTTATGCGAGTGCTTCATCAACCAAAATGGAAATAATTTTCCAAATGTACTTTATGAAGCTATCTTTGATGTCGCCCGAAGATAACTCTTGAATGGAAATAGCAACCTTTGTTTGTTGTTTTGGCTTTTGAATTGGTTTTGACTCATTTATTATTATAAATTAGATTGCAAAGTTGCACAAACCACAGTAAAACATGACTTCAAAAGGATATAGGCCCAAAATCCACCAAATAAAACAACACAAAATCTGCATAATGATAATAAATCTTTACCATTGGTATAATTCATTTTTAAATACATTTTATAAATAGTTAACGAATATAGTTTATTAACAGAAAAAGTAATTGTACATAGTTGAGCAATCATAACTTTTGCAAACGATTTATCGACAGCTCTAGATCACTACCAGGCGAAAGTTTCCTCAAGACTCAGGCTGCATCGCCCCGCTGAATTGCAATGTCTATGGACTTAATTTTTAAAACTAACATTCTCACCACAACAACTATTATAACGCCAACATATTTATGTTTTTGATTTAAAAGATTGTAGATTCATATTAAAAGAGAATTCAAGTTTATTATGTATTATGTATGTATATACATGTATCTGTGTATGTGTATGTATCTCTTTACTTACCTATTCATTTTTCTGCGTTCGTGAGGCTACCCATAGGTCCCATCTGAAAACCAGCCCCGCTTACTATCCTCGGATGATTTGCAGCAATTCGCTGAGACGGGGTCTGTTTGACCCACACAGCACGGAAGACCATATTATTTGTAATTACCTACCTATATTATATGTACTTAATTTTTATCTTGTGTTTTTCCTGTTTCTTTATATAATTTTTCGTCGTTGAAAAAATCTGTATGTAAGTAGATATGTTTGGTTTGTATTTGTTCTGTTTTGAATAGTCTGTCCTGTGTGTGTATCAAATAAATGTATTTTCTTCTTCTTCTTCTTCTTCTTCTTTAAAGTTGCCTCTACTATATACTCGTAAGATCTTGCTAGATTGGACGCAAAAACGTCGAATCAAAACTTATTTTATGCGATGCCTCTGTAGTTGCAAACTTCGAAGGGTAATTTTAATAAACATAATGTTCCTAGCGTTATTTATACGGACTTGAATGAACTAGAAAATCCTGACGCATTGCAGAATGGTCCCAATGGACCGATGATATTGTAGCGGTCGTAAAATTTTCCTATTGGTATTCTAGAGATACCTATAAGGGCATGATCTAATAAAGGACATTAAAAATCGAACATTGTCTCTTGTAACTGCGGACATAATAGAATAATAAACATATGCAGGTAAAATAAAAATATAAAAATAAAGAAAATACAAAGTAAGAATGACAATGTAATGTATTATTACTTTTAAGTGATTTCTTCCAGACAACTGTTGAATGGAGATATTTTGATACATAGTGGTACATTTTATCTATAACTAGTTGACCCGTCGAACTTCGTACCGCCTTGACATGCATGCTTGACGCGGGCTGCTAATGTACGTCACCGGTAGAATTGTCAATCGGCCATCATTAGCTGCATCTATGTATGAGAATATGAATTTTCTTCATATTTTTTGTTGCGTGAATTTTCCGATACTTTAATAGTTATTCTGCTATTAAGGGCGAAGACAAATCTAACAAATTAAAGATCATCAAAATAGATCCAGCCGTTCTTGAGTTATAAATTATGTAACTATCCCAACTTTGTTTTATATATATATGTATAAAAGAAGAGAAATACGTGAAGAGAAAACTTAGTTTTTTAAGGAGGAGTAGTGTAAGACTTGGCATAGTTAAAGTTCATATGAAAAAAGAGGGCCGAAGGTTAAAATCAAGCTCAAAATAATAAACAATTACGGTCGACTTTTGACCACTATTAATGACATCTGGCTTGTATCTGTGTTTCGTGATGAAAAAGTGTTTCGTGTATTTGAGCGGAACAAATGTTTACATGATCTATAAATATTTGTTACGGGTCTGGTTGTTTCTCTATAAATTATAAGCATGCATTTACAAAAAAAAATGTATATAAGTATTATATCAGTTATCTGGTTCCCATAGTACAAGCTCTGCTTAGTTTGGGGCTAGATAGCGCTGTGTGAAATGTCCAGCAATATTTATTATTATTATTATTATTTAATCTAATAATCTTACGAAAACTCGAAGGTTTCGTGCATTTTATCGTTAAAACTATTTATTCGATGAATTGTTTCATACTTTGCACAACAATGACTAAAAAGGCGATCCACCAAAAGAAAAAGTTTGCCTACTTGCTACTTTTATTTAATTTTATTCTGTGTTTGAAAGTTTCGTATCCGGGCGACTTGAAATAAAAAAATCTGAAATTACGTTTTTCTATTTTTATTTGTTCGGTAATTATTGTGCCACGGAATCCTTTTTACTTGACTTCTTTCCAGATTATACAAAAGTATTTATTTTATTTTTATCTAGTTTCTGATTCAGTAGGTAATTATTTTGCAAATTGCTTGCAACACGTTATGTTAAAAGCTTTTTGTACCCGTATATTTTTTTGTTTAGGAAACTAAAAAATTGTTATCAAACTTATACCTACCTAGCTAGCCCGCCCGCGGCTTCGCACGCTTGAAATTTCCCGTTCCCGCGGGAACTTCGGGATAAAAACTATATAAAACATTCTTGTCAAAGTGACGCGATACTTCATACTTCGCATTTAGCGATAAGACCGTCCTTTTTACTTACCTTAATTTTTGTGTATTTGATTTTGTTGGTGTGCAATAAAGAGTATTCTATTCTATTCATGTAAATGACTTCACGTCAATGAACGACGGTTAAATTATATGGATATTGTGAATACAAAAATTATAAAATCGCGATTTAAAAATGAGGGATAGGAGGACGAAAAATACTTTATGACCATACTACCAAATGTACAAAAAACCATTAAAATTGGTCACTAAAACCGTGACACGAGATTTTTAAAAATTTCGTGTCACGGTTTTAGTGGTCGGAGGTTATTTATTTCGTGGCACTATTTTGATAGTCAAAGATTATAATTTTTTTCGTTTGTATGGGATTGTCGCGAGATCTCAGTTCGGAGCGAACCATTAGTACTCAGGTTGACAAGTACAAAATATGACCAAAAAGCTTAACAAATAACATAATCAATCATTAATAATTATAATAAAGAGAATGCTATTTAGCATTAAATTTGCCTATGTACTTACAGATTATTTTTAATTTGGGCAATAAATAATTTTTCATTCATTCATTCATCAATAGAGATACACAATACATACAGAACATAATCAAGAAACTAAAATTTTAAAACATTGATTTAAATAAATATACGAGGGATACAACGACCGCTTATAATTGAGCCTTTTGGAGAATTAACAGGTACTATTGAATCTAACAATAGGTTTGTTTCGTGTTCGTGGCAAGTATGACGATTCAAAGATATCTTCTAATTAACAGCACAGTAGGTACCTACCTAATTATCTAATAAAGCGCGGCTAATTAAACCTGTCTTAAATAGTGACGTCATCGCGGGGCTAGATAAGTCGAATTCGAGTCCCTGACTGTTATCAATACTCAGTTAAATGAATAGTAGTCACATCAAACTACCAAAGCGAATGGTTGAATTGAATAATCAATTGATTCTGAGTGCCGACTCGTCGTCATCAAATCATCGAACTGAAGTAACGTATATGTGATCTGTGGCTCGGACTGTGGTAACTACTATGTTATCTATAGCTTGTGCCGTAGTAACTACAGATTCATCTGTGGCTGTGGTTGGGAATAGATTCAACGATGCGACGCGTATCGCACTCTGTGTTTATTTCATAGGGTTATTTTAGTGGTCAGATCTGAAACATACCGTAACTTTATTGTAATAGGTATTGAATTCATGTGGTTTTTATTGCTACCGCTACAGTTTCGGTTATTCAAGACAAAAAGCATTGCCACTAAGATTTTGAAAACAAAGACGCGTATAAGGCAGATGGTTATAAACAGCCTTCAGCCAACTTTTTCACCATATTGAGTACATGTAACTAATGCATACATACATTTTAAAAATATAAAAATCCTTGGTTCGAGCCTAATTGGGATATCTTATTACTATTAACCCCCGGACTGAGATCTCGCGAGTGTCCGATAAAAACAAAAAAATATTATTCGTAATCTTTGACTATATCAAAATAGTGCCACGAAATGCATAACCAGCGAACTTGGCCTACAGTTTCATTCAAATTACAGGTAACAACAGTTCATGTTAATTATAAGCACTGTGGGGTTACCTTGTGGATTTTGTCAAAGTTCAGTTTTTATTATGGGTGATAACAGAAAAACTACAAGATTTAAACTAAAAATAAAAATGGGGTCGAAATGTACTCACAAACACCTTTTATTAAACGTGCTACTTGACCGGATAGTCCCATTTTGTTTTTTTTTTACCTCTGTTGAACCCCAATATCTCCCCCTCCCCCCTCACCCCATTTTTAACTCATTTAATCACACCAGAATTGTGCCATCACTACCTACCTATATACAAATTTCACGATGGTCGGATCAACGCTTCGAAATTTACCCTCGAACAAACAAACATAATTATATACATACAACGCCGATTTGCTCAAGTTGATTTGGAGATCTCGCTTCGCTCGATCAATAACTGTCATTTCTATAAAATTAGGTTCTATTTTCTTGCGTAATGTCTTCAATGTACAAAAAACACTAGTATCATAATCAAATTATTCAGTAACCCTCTAGCGTATTTACAAACCCAACAAACTTATAACTTAAACTCATAATGCTCTAGTAACTGCGGGAAGGTTTTTAAAGTATTTGGTCTTGCAAATAAGATATCGTTTTCTTTCTCAGCTTTAGTTGTTTAAACTGAAAATATCTTCCTAAAGTATAAATTAAATGATATGGATTTCGTTAACAATGTTTATTTTAGTTGAAACTTCGCCTTCTCGTACGTTGCGGCTGCTTTAGGCAGTGTGGTTTCTAAGTAACGATGGATTTTCAACTTCAATATTGGATTGAAAAATACTTAGATTATTGTTTTGGAGAACGGGTAGTAGTTTTTCAAAATTTGTCAACTGTGTACAAATTCTCCATGTGTACCTACTATGAAGCTTTATTAGACGAACGTCAGAACTACTTATTGCACGAGTAAGAGAAATATATGCTAAATACATTCAATCTGATTAAAATGTAGAGACTGAACAAGAGATATGAACTCCGCTGAAACATATTCCTTAGAATGCAAATAGCTTTATTCGTAACATCAACGGTCACACCTGGTCCAGCCTTATTGAAGTTATAAGTTGTGCAAACTGGCTCACTCTATCTCTCTCTATCTTGCAGCGTCATATATATTCATCTCTGTCTGCCGTTATTGGAATTTGAGAGGCTTCCATATTACAGGAGTTTGAATATAGATTTTGATGTTTAATATTCAATGAGTAATCATTTCTGTAAAGTGGTTGGTGATATTTCACTTTTTAATGTAGGTAAAGGGTTGTAATGTAAATCTGGATTATTATTCTGCTCTTTATTTAATAGGGCTTTGTTACAATAACTTAATGCTTGTAAGGTCCATGAAACTAAAAGTACCTAATCGGAAAATCTATGAAATATGGTTCTGTTAAAAAAAACTGCTACAAAAGGCAACCTTAGTTTGCGGTTTCGTCGAAATAGAAAACCTGAGTATAAACACAGACGGGAATTAGGATAGACCTTCTGGTAAACTTAATTGTAGCTAGCGGTTCGTGGCACATTACTCAACTCGGTTGTTTTATCGTCTGTGTCGTCATTATAGGTGCTTTAGCACTTATATGCTTATGTAATTTAATAATACGAGCGCTCTGAGAGATGCGCATTCCAATTCCGGTGAAGAATGTCTTAGGCATTCTTTGTGTTGTTGATTACCATGATATTATCAATGTCATGCTAGTCTACAACATGTTCTTGATATCTTTCTAGGTCCAAGAGCAGCGGAGCAACGCATGATTCCTGCACCAAACGATAAAAAATGAGTTTGATTTTGAAGAGTTCGAGTGTCTCTCGTGAAATCGGGCGAACGTGCCAGTGCAGTGCTCGAAAATATATCAGTTGATGAGAATTACAAAACTGTGCCGTATAACAATGGAATATGGTTGAACTCAGCTACCCACGCCTAAACTGTGCTTTCTAAAATGCAAACGCGCAGTGAATCAATTAAAGCCTAAACTACAAAAATCAAACGAATACTTAAATTAGAATAGACAAATTGTTGTAAATAATACTAAATTTAATTCTTAAACGTTGTCTACGTGTTTACTTAACTTTTAAATATTTTGAAAATTTTTCATCGAAGCGGTTGTCGTATTTTTGTGATATACAAAGTCGTATCAATTAATTAATTAAAATCTTAATGTTAATTAAAATAAGTGGCAAAACTGGGTTGTGATGTGTTTAGTTAAGCTGTATCGTAAGTAAGGTGCCGTCGTAACTGCCGGCCATTTTGTAAAGGTCGGCCATTTTAAGGTGGTCCGCCATCTTGTCGTCGCCGATGTTGCGTGTGCGAGCGGTGCGTTGTCACGTGTATTTTGGCGCAGGCGCGGCACGGCGCCGGTAAGATGAGAGAGCGGCGCATCGCGCACAACCGCACCGTCGTCGTTTTGCTGTTTGCCTGCCTCCTCACCCTGAACTGTCAAGTCGACGCTGCTGGTAAGTATTTTACTTTGTTATCAACTTTGGACTTCCATTTGCATAAGTCGTTGCTGACATAGGCATCATTATGGTCTTCACTGCCAACTAAAAATGTAGTAAAACTACTTTTCGACACCAAAACCTTAAAACATGTTAATTTTAAGCGTCACAGGTCGCAATCGATACGTACAAATGTAAGTCCAACATTTAGATTTCCTTCATAAAAATGTAAAACGATATGACGAAGTAACGACATTGCAAAGCGTAATAATGTTCGTAGAGGTCGCGCCGTGATTACTAAAAGTAGCATTTTATGGGAAAAACTACAATTGTAGCGTGATTAATACCAGTTTTATTTATCATTCGGTATTTTTAAATACTTATTGCTACATGGTATACTAGTGTGTATAATTTATGATGGAATAATTACTGATGGATTGTTTGGGTGGTTGGAACGTGGCTTCTTTAAAACACGTTTCTAATGACTGATAATTAAAATGAAATCGATTTTGTGACTCAATAGTATCTCTTAATGAGGGTATATTAAAAATTAGGCGCCCCTAAAGAGCTTGTATTAAAGATTCATAAAACAAGTAGGCCTTAATTAAGACAATTAAAACTTGGACTACCTTATACTTTGGATTTTAATCAAATACTATTCAACACTGTTGGAGCTTCTGCTTAGAATATAATTTTTTGTTACTAATAAATAATAATAATAAATATTGCTGGATATTTCTCACAGCGCTATCTAGCCCCAAACTAAGCAGAGCTTGTACTATGGTAACCAGATAACTGATAGAATACTTATATACTTTTTTCATAAATATATACTTATAATATATAGAAAAACACCCAGACACGGAACAAATATCTGTAGATCATGCAAACATTTGTTCCGCGGCGGGAATCGAACCCGCTACCTCCCGCGTCTCAGCCAGCTATACGCCCACTGCGCCACGGAGGTCGTCATAAACTAAGGTTTTAACTTGGTCTTAATTTCTTTTAGTTTAGACGTATAAATAAATCCTAAGCCTTAAAAAATCCAGTTTTCGTTAGTTAAATTTCATGTCACGTTTGGTAACAGAAGGAAGGGAGGTTAAATAGTGGTTTTATTGCATATACGGTTCATATTCGCTCATTAGCATAAAAAGGAGAGGTATACTTACATTTACATAAAATTCCGAACAAAAATCTCATCCGACTCTTGGGTTTTCCTTCTAGCATAATTACACCCGCTTCATGAAAATGAGACGTAAAAACGGACAGAAACATTAAAATAAAACGACTCTATAATAAACTGTTGTTTTCCACACTCCCGAAAGACAGATTCTCAAAATGTGGCTACTTAATATGCGTAGTGGCGCACTCTAAGCTTTTAAAGCCGGTTTTACAAAACACACACGTCCTGGTTTATGAAAGGTCTTCACTGCATGTGTCGTAAAACATAAAATATCATATGCTGAAGATGATGTTACGCAGCCCACGGTGGGTTACAATTTAGAGTTATTAGAAGCAGTTATTGTTGTTTTACTTCTTAAATTGTTATAATGTGGACGTTAGGGACACGCGGCGCGCTCATTTGCATGAGGCGGCTGCGTTGGCTATAAAGCCAACCGTCGAACTCATGAACGCAATTAATGAACCAAATAATACAAACACCGCCAAATTACTCATTTTTCTTTCGCAACCCATTTTTCAAACATTAATTTTAAATTAAGAACTTTATCGCAGTCGTAATAAAATCGTTTACGTCTCCACATGTTGGAATAAGTAAAACATATTTCGTTTGAGTCTTTACGACATTCAGAAATTGTAGACGTGACTATTCGATTGGGAATGTCAATTCGATGTGCGCTGAAAAAATCGGTTTTGCATTTTAATATGCACAGGGGGATATGAGAACGAACTTGTCATATTGTGATCATGTAAAACAGACGTGTGCCGCCATCACCAGACAATCGATAGCCAAGCTGACATATCGAGGGCAGAATGAGAAAAAACGAAGGTTCTTTCGTACCTTTATTTGAGTTTTTATGTCAACTCGCGGATAGGAGATGATAAAATTCACCAATACAAAGACTTATCGGGCTCTGGTGCAAATTCGATTTGGTCGGAAAATATAAGAGTTCGTTTTGTAACCCATTCGTCTTATACTGCTCTTATCTAACTTATCTTAGTCGTTGAAAGTTTTCTTGAATTTGATGATGATAGCTATTGAGCTAGCTCCTAACGGCGGTACTTTATAGTCAGCTTAATACTATTTGTCATCGGATTACGCTTTGTTTTGTCTGATCTACTACTAAAATTAGTTTCCAAGTTTATGTTGATACTTTTGTTAAGTATTTTTCTTATTACCTTTTTGATATAAACTTATCAGATTCCTTTTATTCGTGCCTCCAATCCAATTTCTGTTTCTAAGGCGTCTATTATTTGGTGGCTGAGAAAACAGATACCTACACACCCAATTATATCGAACTTCATTCTTGACGCCGCCCAATGGGCTATTATTTCTTTTTTTGCAGTAAATTGTATCTAATAAGGTACCTACTATTATTCATTGCTTTTATAAAAATAAAAAAATATTAAAATAGTTTTTGGTAATAAATTGTTTTGCATTAATTCATTGACATGAACCTCTCAGACGAAGATTGATTCAATATAATAAAAATAAATAAATTGAAACTTCTGTTACTAAGGACCGCACACTGCATTGTGGTCACGTTGCTCACAATGGCGTTCCGACGCGAAACGTTATTAAACTTAAATAGCGTTGCTCAGCGATGCAGAAACTTCCTATTACCGAGGATCGAAAGAAAATCTCTTATCAGAAGCGATTATTGGGCCGGGATTAATATCTAGCCGAGCGCCGTCGACGGGCCGGCTGGAGATAGGATTTTTACGAAGATCCTTTGTGGTTTTCTTTTGTTTTTTATTGGTTATCGGTTATTGGTGTACACAGCTCTACTGTTTATATTGAATCGCGTATGTTTTGGTTTTGCTCTGGACAACGGTTCAAAAACAATTGTGTCAGCGCCATTTGATAATAAAATTGGAATGCTATAAGATTTCGTTTATAAATTGTAGTTATAATTTTGTTTATTTCGAGATGCTTTCAATTCCTACTAAGAGCAAGCTGGTTCACAAAATATACAAAAAAGGATTATTGAAGACGGATTTCTACAACGAACGTTTCGCGATTATAATGTACATTGGAATCCCTTTTTAATATCCGTAAGTAAAGACGTCTGAGCAAATTCCAAACATATGAAACTTGAGGCATCGTACGGAGTCACTTCACAGAATCAATACCGAAGAAAATATTCAATTTCAATGGAAATTCAATTCTGCACGTTTCGACAGTCAACGGAACTCTAAATAATATTAATGATCGCATTTGAACTTTATCCAGTTTCGTTCTCGTAAGTAGGCGTGGTGTGCATTCCGTTCTATAATCAATTACCTATAAATTCAAATTTACTTACAAACTGATTGAGTTTTGAGGCTGCAGATAAAATACCTGGCAGTTAAACTTACGACCTTATAAAGGTATGTGCTACCCCGAAGCAAATGGGGATGCTATAAGTTTAAAGATGTTCATGCCTGTTTGTTTGTTTGTTTGTCCGGATATAAATTCCTAAATGGATGAACCAATGCGGTGTTTTTTTAAACCTGTTCTTGTAAGATGTTATATAGTTTTTTCTCTGTTCTAAAAAATAAATAATGTTTTTTAGCTATGTTTTGGTAAAGATACTAGGTAGTAGGAGGTGAAAGACACTGCCTTAGAATGAGATAAATGGAGTTTCATCAGTTGGGTCAACAAGAGCGAAGCAATTACTTAATAAATGAGCTACCATCTGAGGTTTTCCCGTTAGGCTACGACAGGCACGCTTCAAGAGAAATGTTAAAAGGTTTCTACAGGATAGGGAAGGCATCGACAATACCCCGGGTGTTGCCGGTGTCAATAGGCGACGGTGACCGCTTACCATTAGGTGCAGATAAGCTTGTTTCCCCACAAATAACATAAAAAAAATTATGATCCAAGTTTTTGTATCAGGTACACCCTCGAAACGTTCGTTCTTCCGAAGCTCTACAGCTTCGAACTCCCGTCCATAGTTCACAATTTTATGGTGACTCTTTCACAGTACAAGCTGTGCGACTGTGGAACGCCTTACGAACGTCCATAAGGTCGTCCAAATCTCTTCCTATTTTCAAAGTCAAGGTATACAACCATTTCCTTTCTTTGACTCGTAACTGCTAGTTAGTGTTTATGTTATTTGTCCTTTATATATTATTTGTATGTATTTAAGTTTATGTTTATTAGTATAATTAATAGGTATATTGTATTTTATGGGTTCTATTTATGTATGATAATGGTACTCTTACACCGCCGTCATTTGATTCTCAATAATCCTGTCCATCCAAAGGTTGTCTCGAAGAGATTGCTTTTAGCGATAAGACCGCCCATTGTACCGTTGTTTATTGTTTATTTCCTTTGTTACTGTATTTTTGTTTGGTGTGCAATAAAGAGTATTTCATTATTTCATTCATTCTACGAGTAGTAGGCCAATGTAAGCACAAACGTAACAAGGTAACACAGGGCAACTATATCGATAAAAGTATTCTGACTAAAACGATTATATCGCCGAATATGTTTACACGCTTTAATCAATTGAAGTTATATTGTCAATCCACTGTTGGGTCTAAGCCTCCTCCATTTTGTGCTTTGTATTCCTGTCTTGAGGTCTTGAGGAGTGATCTCATTGAAGTTTTTGCGCCATCCTCTTAATGTAACGATTTATAGACCGGCTGCGCTAATTTCCACCAAACGTAAGAAATAAACACTAGAAAATAATAACTAGCTTTTAATTATAAATTAAAGTAAAGTTAGTAAACGACATTTATTTCGGATAACAGTACAGCACAGAGAAACCAGAAGGTAATAAAATAAAACATAAATTGAAAAAAGACATTAAAACAGCACTGATTATGAAAACACAGAAGGATAGATAAAAAAAATAACAGATTAGGATCACTATAGGCAGGCACCTAACAAGAGCTACATTAGTACGTGGGCGCTAAAAGTTGGTTGATGGGTTCTGTGCTGCGTGATGTCTCAAAATGGATCAGTCTCAGCTTTGTCTTAGGCGCTAAGCGCAGATCCATGCTAGTTTTCAGACAGAGCCGGTTACAGTGACGTCACGACCAGAGAGAGAGAGAGACCAAAGAAAGATGAAAAAAGAGGCTTAGTAAAATACATACAACGTACTTCATATAAATAATTTGAATAAAATAAACAAATAATTGGAACAATCACAGGTGATAGCTGTCAAATTTTAAAGTTGCCACATACACGGAAAAATTACACATTTTTTAAAAAGTGCACTCTTATTGAGACACCCTATATAACAAAGCCGGATTGAAATCTGTCTCTGTAAATACTTAAGTATTTTTGTTTATTAAATATGTATATATTTTAGTATATTTCTGTTTTATATTTTGTTATATATTATATTATATGTATTATTATTATTATATCAAGTAGGTTATTGCATTTATTGTTACTGTAATCTGAGTTTATTGTTATTTGTGTTTATTTTGTTTCATTATGTTTATATTGTTTTAAGTTAGCACGCCAACCTTTTTTGTTACCTCTGAGGTTGGCAGGTAGAAAATGTTATTAGCATTAAGCCCACCTTTTGTACATGTAATTTATATTTTTTGCGTTATAAAGTATTAAAATAAATAAATAAATCTGTGTATTTGTTATGGAGGTATGATATCACAGACAGACAGACGGGCTAAGGCTTCTGTTGTTAAAAACGATGTTAAAAATAACCTCATTGGATCTGAAATAAGGAAAGTATTTAGATTGTAGATAAGTACAAGGATGTATATAGACATCGTATAAACCACGTCTATTAAACGCCTGAACTACACAGCTAATAAAATCAGCCCGCACCGAAATGGAAAACTAATTATTTTCCCTCCAAAAGCACGAAGCGGAAAATCGATACGAGCGTATTCAAAACAATAACTGTTATCTTCAGGAGTAGTTATCGCTTATACATATTCATGAGCACAGATACTGCCGCGGGAACACGATATATTGTGGCAATAGAATTCAATGTCTGAAGATAAACGCACAAAATTTATCGTACAGAGGCTTAAAAATACAGGTAGGTACTTTTTCCTGTACTTTGTGATCGGTTTATTAGAGTTTAATTGGTTTGTTTTCTTGTGAGTTTGGATTCAAGCGAAGCGTTTGACTCTAAATTCAATTATACTAAAGCCCAGCGCTGACCCTTTTATTTATAAACGTAGCTTAGCCATGTAGTTAGCTTAACATCGCACAAAGATGTCTTTGTCATCTAGTTATTTTCTAATTTACTTAGGGTAATACATAGTACCTACTTACATAGTTCAAGTACAAGCGAAGTGGATCAACAGTAGCGTCTATTCTAGTCATCATAATAGACGTAAAGAACTCATTCATATGTATTCATTCAAGATGTAAGGGACCAGACTTCAAAGGATGTAATTATTTATTAATGAACGACTATGAAACCTACACTGTGAGGGCGAAAAAAACAGTTTAGTACCATTAACGTTGTCAAGCAACGTAACAGAAAAAAAACAAATGATATAAAATTGTTTCCATCTTCTATACTAATATTATACAGAGGAATGATTTGATTGTTTGTTTGTTTGTTTGCCTTGAATAGACTCCGAAACTACAGGACCGATTCAAAAAATTCTTTTATCGTTGGTAAGCTACACTATCCCCGGTTGACATAGGCTATTTTTTACCCAACTGCGCAGAAGAAGGGTTACTACATAGATGCAGCTAATGATCGCCGATTGACAATTCTACCGGGGTGACATACATTGGCAGCCCGCGTCAAATGCATGTCAAGGCGGTACGAAGTTCGGCGGGTCAGCTAGTAACATTATAAAAATCCAAAATAAACAGTTAAATCATCTATAGACCGTTGCAAACTGTCTGTAGATAAGTACTATAAAAGTCGTTAGACTTAAATGCTTATGACCTTACTTTATACCTAGGTCATCATCATATCAGCCTAAGTACGTCCACTGCTGCACATAGGCCTCCCCATACATTTTCAGAGTGACCGATCTTGTGCGACCTGCACCCAACGGCTCCCAGCAAACTTTATCAGGTCGTCTTTCCATCTAGTGGAGGGCTGTCCTACGCTTTTTTTTGCCAGTACGTGGTCTCCACTCAAGAACCTTTCTGCCCCATCGGCCGTCAGTTGTTCGAGCTATATGCCCTGTCCACTGCCACTTCAACTTGCTAATCCGTTGTGCTGTCAGTGGCTTTGGTTCGCCTACGAATCTCCTCATTTCTGATTCGATCTCGTAGAGAAACACCAAACATAGCCCTCTCCATAGCACGCTGAGCGACCTTGAGTATTCTTATGGGGCCCATAGTGAAAGCCCACGTTTCTGTTTTAGGACAAACAATCTAGTTTTTTGTTTCTCGACTCGAAAGATATCAGTCGACAAATCCAACTTGGCTGGGCAGCGTTTGAGAAACTTCGTGACGTCTTATCGTCCAAAATACCTCAGTGTCTTAAGACGAAAGTCTTTGATCAGTGTTTGTTACCAGAGATACCTAAGTATTGGTCTTAAATGTATGTTACATCAATTTTCACAGCTTTTATTTTCAAGATTTATCTTTAAAACATTTTACTGTAAAGAACTCTGTGAAATTCAACCAGCATATTCTATATTCAAAGTAAGCCAGGCCGGCCGATACAAGGTAAAATGTGGCGTCAAATCCTGCCGTATCGTGACGGAGATATATTAGCATTTAGATTATGTTCTCGTGGCCACGTGCTGCCAGATTTGTCTCAGGATTTACATTATATTCGAAGGTGTTTTTGCCCATTGAGGTGTTTATTGCCTTGGGACAGTCTCCTGATTCAAGACCACGCGATTCGTACTTAAACCATCAATTGATGATGCATGTTATATCGCTTGCTGAGATGTAGTTAGGTGAAGAAGGCAGCTGCTTGGGGTAGGATTATAGAGTAGGTTTAACTAGCAGCTATCTTCTATTTCAACAAACATTTCATTTTTTATATTATTATTTTATGTCATTTTATATTTATTATTACTTTACTTTGTTTATGTAAATACATATTTCCCTTCAGTTGGTCTACACAGAACTGTTCTAGAATTGTCATGCTCTGCTTTGGGATCTAGGTCTAAAAATTTATATAATAATTAGATTTTGTATTTATTTGATTGTATTCTATTTTTTGTGCCATAAATAAATAAATACATAAATATCGCTGGACATTTCACACAGCGCTATCTAGCCCCAAACTAAGCAGAGCTTGTACTATGGGAACCAGATAACTGATAGAATACTTATATACGTTTTTTTTTGTAAATACATACGTATAATATATAGAAAAACACCCAGACACGGAACAAATATCTGTAGATCATGCAAACATTTGTTCCGCGGCGGGAATTGAACCCGCTACCTCCTGCGTCTCAGCCGGTTATACGCCCACTGCGCCACGGAGGCAGTCAACAATAAGAAAGAATAATAAGAAAATAAAATTAAAAATCCTCTATTATATCTGAGTTTATGGTTTGGCACATCTACGATTATAAAGTAACTTAGACGAATCGAGTCCTAGTGAGTAGGAGTCCGTGATGATATCCTTTTGTTGGTTTTTTTTTGTTAGAAGGACCTTCAATTTAAACATATTGAAGCTTTATATACAGGTCCCATGCAGGTCACCAACAATTAATGTTAGATGTTATTGCCTAAAACTAACGATTGACTTTCTTTATCTTTTTCAATTTTGATTATTGCTGAGTAACAAGTTCACAACACTACACAAACAAAAGGTTTTGTTAACAATCTATTTTATTTAGTAATATTTTTATCCTCTACTTAGAAAAATGTCTGTTATAATTTTACCGTTAGTATGGCTCTAAATGTCTTCAGTTAAGCTCAAAAACGACCGTCTAAGTCTATTGTCTCCAGTTTACCCTAAGAATTTCACTTCCATGCCATTAATTTTCCATTTTGCCCCTAAATCGACTATTGAGGGGCTCTACAACGAATTTTGTGAGAATTTCTTCATAACTTACTATTATGTTGAGGAAACCGATTGCCTTTGCATGTTTTATTTTTTGTGCCCTTTCTAGAACTTAATAGAATTCTAGAAATATATTATTTTATCTATTAAAGAGACAAAGGCAGGCCTATAATAATTAGTGAGTAAAGTGAGGCTGTGGATAATGAAGGTGTCGTCAGCTTTTTAATAGATGTCTCATACAAGTTTTTTTTTGTCAACCTTTATTGTCCCACTGCTGGGCAAATGTCTCCCTAAGTCTCTCCATCCATCTCTGTCCTGTTCGACACTCCACCACTCCTGATCGAAAGCAACAAGATCGTCTCGCCAACGCTTTCTTGGCCGACCCCGACCGCGTCTTCCATCAGGGCTCCAGGTTGTGGCTAGATTAGCCCACATTCTGGGTGCATTCTGCTAATGTGTCCCACTTGAGCCTAGCTGTTTTTTCTCTTACATCGACAATGCCTGTCAATGAACGCAGCGTGGTGTTTCTTTATTTATTTATTTAGAACAAGAAGAGAGGCGTATGCCCAGCAGTGGGATGAGAAGGGCTGACGATGATGATGATGATGATGAAATATGTTCAAACTTATAATATATAGAGAAACAAACAGACCCGGAACAAATATCTGTAGATCATGCAAACATTTGTTTCGCAGCGGGAATCAAACCCTGCGTTTCAGCCGGCTATTCACCCTCTGCGCCACGGAGGTCGTCCAACGTAGAATATACAAAGAGAGTGGATACCCGCGGCTTAGTTAACCCTGCATGTAGGTACGTCTCGGCTACGGAACAGGCACATTAAGCACCTAATAAACCACGTAAGACTGCGACGATGGTGCTACTGGTCAAGATTCACTACACATCTGCCAGATTACTCATCACACTAATATTATAAATGCGGCAGTTTGGGTGTTTGTTTGTTTGTTACTCAATCACGTCCTAACGGCTAAACCGATTTCGATGAAATTTGGTATATACGTAGATTATAACCTGGATTACCACATAGGGTACTTTTTATCCCATAATTCAGGTTCCATGTGATAAAAATGGGGTGTCAGGTCAAGTTGCAAAAGCGAGTTTAGCTTTATTTCTAGGTTACCTAAAAATTTAGTAGTGTAACGCGTACGACGTCGCGGGCATCAGCTAGTTCGTAATATATCTATAAAGTATACATTATTGTTCACGTTAATAATTAATGACGTATAAGGAAAATGACTGAAGACACATTCACCAGACGTCATTCGTTTGACGTCAACATTGTTGACCGTTAGAAAGTACATATGTACGTCTCTCTGTCTCTGTCGTCTGAAATTAAATAATGACAATGAGAGCTGACGTCAAAAATTGCAGTATATGTCAAGCAAGAAAAACCTTATCCAGGCGACGACTCATACCGCCTTGCCTACTCATAGTAACTGTTATTGGTGATCTCTAGGCAAGCCTACTCTGTCTAAAGGCTCAGGCAACATAGAGGTTGCGTCCTTCACCCAACTAGTCATGCTAGGCCACTAGGTGCTGTATACACAATTAAAAAACAATAATATGAAAATTAAATAAAATACGGGCAAAGGATAAATAAGTTCTATCACAATAGTAATCCTATATTTTTATCTACATTTCGTTCTCAGTCATGGACTTCTCCTCACATTGTGTTTCATTTACTCAGTCAGTTTATTATTTCCATTGTATCTTATACCTTTTCATAACGCAGAACGTTGTAAAAATCGTTTATTATAACGAAGCTTACGTTTCGTACACCACGGTTAATTAAGATGCTCATAAAATATTTAATAACCATAACGTTTTAAGCACTGAAAGGTGCTACGCTTCTCCGCCATATTGTTCCATAAAGCTTCCAGAGCTCCAGAAGCTATCTTGCGTTAGTAATTCCTAACTAACGCTACAAAAATTGGCCTGGAAATGCTCGGAACACGGTCTTTGCCGTGAGTGTAAGCAAACAGCTCGGAGATAAGCCGCATTCAACGACAAAATTGTAAAAGCGTGGAGCACCGCCAACAAAGAACCTTATTAACCTGCCACTAACTAATGGACGAAGATAGGGTTACAAAATGACCCCGCTCAAAACGCCCTTTGTAATGGAAATAAGTATCGTAACTTTACCTACCTTACGTATTTACTCTTTGACCGCTTTGATAGATGTTTAATTTTTATTTAGGCCAGTCATGTGAAAAGGTTACAGTTCAAAAGGCGTACTTACACTAAGGAGATCGAATTCGCGCACCCTCTAAAGATGGCATCTCAAGTACGTTCACCTTTGAGGGTAGATTTTTCATTTCTTTTCGATGGGGTAGGCTGAATGTTAACTAGTGTGAACGTTGGCCAGTGAGGGCTGAAAGGAGATGTACACACGATACATGCATAGTTTAGCCGAGTCTTTGCTTGCCAAAGTTAATGGAAGTCGGTTTGAAAGCTGGTTCTTATCTGCCCCGTTTAAGAGTTCCGCGAGGGTGTTTGTCTTTGCACACGACATGCATGAGGACTTTGAGAGCTTTTGTTTTTTAAGATAAGTGTGTTAACGGTAGGCTCGAATATGCAACTGTTTGCCAGATTTTGAACGTATTTGGCACCCTTCCTGAGTTTATCGCTGGCATTTATATTTTATTCTTGTTACAAAACTCATTGACCTTGTTTTAATTTTTTGCTGGAGCTTTATTTGATGCTTCAATAAGCATTGGTTTCATTTTGGACTAAAAGTTTTATTATGATTAATATTCTTACATTTTTAAAGGTCACGACTAAAGTAATATTATCCGATTCGTGAACTGAAAATAAATAAATAATATACCTAACAAAAGTCTGATTAAAAAATCAGTTTAAATAAATAATTATTATGATATCGTCCGTCATTCATAGGCTTAAAATACAATTAAAGTCAGTACTTATTATCATAGCAATGTAAATTGGTTTGGTTAATTTGCTCTAAAAGGCTTTTAGAGCTAAACAAAAAGTATTACATAATATAACACAATAACCACTCAGTAGGGAGCCGTGGTTGTCTGTCTAACAAAGTATTGCTAGTTCACGCACTTAAAAACGTGCTCTACGATTTACTGCCCTGCGTCCGTCAACTTAGCCTCATCCTATCCGTGGCCTTCCTAACAAACACAAACTGAACGTGCATCGATAAAACGGGTCAATGTAACAGGGTGTTTCAATCACTTCGCACGGGATTTTTATTAACTCACAGATATCGTGTGACCGTTATTACCGCCCTGGGTCGTCCGGTCATTTATGTCGGTCAATTTTCGGGTCGAATCGAACTTTCCCTTGACGGTAGAGTTGTGCGGATACTGGAAAGAGTGGCTCTTGGTACATTACTGATATGGATCACTCTTTTAACTTAGCTCGGCTCTCATTTCAATCATAATTAAATTACCATATTACAATGTGTCCAATAACGTGCTATGGAAAACAAAATATAATAAACTGTGTGTTCTAATGATATATTTTTTGTTATTAAAATGTCATGTATATATTGTTCTTTTTATTGCATGTAATTTTATGCAAAAATTTTGAGAATTAATAAATAAATAAATATCGCTGGACATTTCACACAGCGCTATCTAGCCCCAAATTAAGCAGAGCTTGTACTAAATAATCAGATAACTGATAGAATACTTATATACTTTTTTTTTGTAAATACATAAGTACTTATAATATATAGAAAAACACCCAGACACAGAACACATATCTGTAGATCATGCAAACATTTGTTCCGCGGCGGGAATCGAACCCGCTACCTCCTGCGTCTCAGCTGGCTATACGCCCACTGCGCCACGGAGGCAGAATAAAAGTAAATACTAATTTAGAGATAAATTTACCTTGTAATAATTATTTGCAGTGTTATAATAGGAGCCATTCACAATTTTGATTGGACTGCCCACTAGCCAGCGTCCATAAAAATGAACTAAACGTTTACTCAGAAAGTGAGTGATGAGTTGTGATACGGATCACTTATATCTTTCACTAGCAATATACACAACTCTAGTCTCCAGCCTTCGCGTATTCTACGGCCATACTTTACGTAGGACGGTACTCGGTACGGATTACGGGAACTTTTGGTTACCTAAGTTCTTTTTTATACCCGCCATTGTTCGTAGGATATATGGGATGGGACCACACGTGGCTTTCGTATTGTTCAAGTACCTATTTATTATTTTGAGGGATTTTGCCGCTATCTTATCTGTTTTAATATTGTTTTTTGGTTACTGAAAAAACGAAACTGTTCATAAGTAGTAAATAAAAAATAAATAAGCCGTTTATTCAGATTTTACATTTTTTGAACTTAGGTACACATAGGTTAGATTACTAATAATTGTGTGCCCTTTGGCATAGGCCTCGTCCAATTCCTTCCACTTCTCTCTAAATTTTGTTGTTCTTGTCCACAATTTAATACCTCCCGTATTTTCGGTACCGTATTTCCAAGGTTTGTGCTGTCTTCCTCTAGTTCTTTTCCCATTTCTTGGGTACCAAACTATAACTATCTTGCTCCACTTGTCAACACCTCTTTGTGTGTGTGCTGCCCATCTCCATTTTAGTTATCACGTCAGTCACCTTGGTCTCGCTCCGTATGTCTGCATTTCGCTTTCTGTCTCTCCTCCTGACGCCCAACATGCTTCTCTCCATCGCGTGTTTGACCGAAAGCGTACGAAATTGTGTTTGTTAGCGCCCATGTTTGGCATCCGTATCCGTACAAGCAGAATACAGTACTCGTAAAGTTTTCGTTTCAGCTTGAGACCGAAGTCTTTGTTTTTCATTACTTCTATCAGGGACCAGTATCGTTTCCAAGAGTTGGCTATCCATCGGTTTACTTCCTTCTCGTTTATGTTCTCCGTAAAGATAATATGTCCAAGGTAATATATATTCGTCTGGGTATTGTATCTTTTTGTGGTTGACAGTTATCTCAACTTCTTCACTATTTGTCAGCAGTTTAGTCTTGTCAGCGTTCATTGTTAAGCGGAAGTAGTAAACTTTTTATTTGACACATATAACACATACGTAAGTATGTTATTTTTGTAACGTCAGAAACAAAAATTCACTGAAGACCACACAAGTTTTCAAAAACTACTATTAAAGTGAAACTTTTATTACATCGTCTCAAACTTTTTTGTTTGTGTATTGCATGTCGCGTGACGGTCGGCCGCGGAGTAGGGATAAAGTGAAAGGCGCTCGTCAGAGCAGCCGAGGCAAATATGGCGGCACCTATAGTTCGCATCAGCTGACCGTGTAGTGTATAGACTATTACTCATTTGTGCCAACGAAAATGTTTAGTTAAATGTCTATAATGTGAAACAAAGTTTCACTTTTACCGTGGTTTCATAAAACCACACAATCCTTTTTTATAGTAACTATAACTAGTATTTATTAATTTCTTAATAATTATATATTTTTTTCCAAATACACAAAAAGATGATGTATATACGATATATGTATGTATATAAAAGATTATGTAGATACATTGATTTATTTTGTAGAATAAATATATATTTCTTTCCACTTAATAGCTAAGGTACTCTTATTTGTTCGAATCTTACGAATATAACTAACTTGAAACTCCTAGAAAATAAAGTATGCAAATAATAACTCAAGAATTAGTAAAAACTTCGCAATCTACTAATGTAAGTGAACAAAATCACACCTGTCAAAGAATAATGTGAGTCAAAGCAGGTACCTTGTTGTTTACCGTCACGATACCGTACACGCAATGTCCCAATGAAGGAAAACAACGAAATTATTTGCGTATTTGATTATTACTGTTGTAGTTTATTGTATGTTCTGTTTTTAGGGCAACATTCTGCTATTATGCCCCTGTGCCCGAACACCAGTACGATGTAAGATTCGAAAACGGCGTATCCTGACGCCATCAATATAGCCAAGTACCTATGTAACACAATAGAAGTAGAACTATTGACACGCTGAGAAGAAAAAGGACAATAATTTGCATTGAAAAACTGGTTTTTTCAAAATGTATAAGTTAAAATAATTATATATAATAAGAAATAAAATTCCTAACCAGTTATTTATTGTTCATTCAAATCTATTTCTAGTGGCCCACTTCTGGGCAAAGGCCAGCTATCTTTCCCAGAGGATTCGATCCTGTGCTACGTCTGCCCAATCTGCCATGATTTTGTGCAATTCGTCGCGAAATGTCTGATGTGTCTTTTAAACAATTTTATAAAATCTACCAGCATTATATCAGCTAAACATAGACCAACATATCATATCATATCATTTCCTGTATAAATTTACAGAGCAACTGGTCTTATACGGCCTGCATCGAACGGCTCCTATTATTATAAAGAGCATGTTTATGATTTATCTGTGTAGACGGGAAATTAACTAGCTGTATCTACGTGCAATCCAAAAAGGTATGCCTCACATGCTCAACTGTCCTTTATGGCATAATACCTGCACAAAGGACGAACTTATCTAAGTCACAGAAAACGAAATAGAAGTGGTTGTTTCCTATTCATCCATATTTATTATTTTATTGGTAAGTGAACCGTTAACTCGAAATTAGAAGAATAAGGAGCAATCCAGGGCAAAGGCTCTCCAGTGGCTTCTCTCGTGTCAAGAGAACAATTTATATAATAATCTTCTAAGTCGTTACACTCTTGCCAGAGTGGACGTGGTCGCCACTTTGGGGGTAGTGGCGCGCTTGACAATCCTTCGCCACTCCTCTCGTATTGCTGCTCAAATCAAATTCCATCTCCTTGGTGATCTACCGCGTGGTCGCGTACCCTCAACCTTTCTTTGCACCACAAGGCGCTCAATGGACGCCTCCACGCTGCAACACGTGTCCAAAGAAAGTGAGGATGCGAGATTGCACAGTAGAAGAAAGACACTACTTGATGCCGAGTTCTTATAGTATGGACTGGTTGGTACGGGATTCTGTCCATGATACCCCAAGCATTCTTCTCCAGTATCACATTATATAATAATACGTGGTGATAAAACTTTGTACCCCTTATCTTATAACTTTTGCTTATCGCGCTCATGAGGAGTGTGTAATCTGGCATAGAAAGAAAGAAAGAAAGAAAATACATATAATTGATACACACACAGGACAGACCATTCAGAACAGAAGAAACATAACTACTAACATAAAGACTATTTGTACTAAAAACGGGATATTTACCATGATTTGTGAGTTTTTAGTACAAATAGTGTTAATAACCATGATAGTTTCAAAAGTTATATACTAACATAAAGATTATAAATCATTAAAAAGAAAAAAATGTATAAAGAAACACAAGATAAAAATTTAATACATATAATAGGTAGGAGAGTACGAGTATCTAAATACAGCGTCTTGCGGCTAACCATCCGAGGACGATAAGCGCCGCTGGTTTTCAGATGAGGCCCATGGGTAGTCTCACGAACGCAGAAAAATAAATAAGTAAACAGGTACATAGACATACATATACGAAAATAATAAAACAAACTTGAAAGATTAAAATACTTATGTGTAAGGTGGAGCCAATTTATGTAGCCTGAAGTGGGTGACAAAAGGATTACACTTGACAGTGACATTTACTGCTGACCGAATTTTTATAGAAGGCCTAGGTTTTTTTTAACTGGATAGATCTACGTATGACCACAATCTCACCTGATAGTTAAAGTTTATACGGTAACGCTAAAATTAAGTTTAAAAACAATTACGGATTTCGAGCACTGTGCGCTGGCAACTAGTCTAATCAAAACCGCCATATTAAACATAATATAGCAGCTGACCTTGAATTAATTATGGGTTTGCTTTTTATGCCAAGTTTAATGCGAAATAAAGTCAGTTTGATGTCGTAATCGTAAAAAGATATGAGTTACCTAGCTTGGTTTTCACGATATCTATGACAGTCATGATGCTTTATAATGGTATTACTTTTTATGGGTGATGAACTGCCAGGAGCCTTCAGCTACATATTAAATTAAAGTATATGATAAATTTTACGGAGTATATGTTCATCCTATCTTTCTATAGACATTTCTATAGACAATCATTTATTTCGTACATAGCGCACATACATACAGCAAAACATTTATAACAGATGAGACATAAGAAAGAACGACAGATGATTAAAATTATAAAAAAAAAAAATCTATAAATGAAGGATATAAAAAGAATACAATCTGAACACGGCTAGTGATGTTACCATCAGTATTTACTGTTAAAAATTAAATAAATATAATAACCTCGGGATAGCCCATAAAAAAGGTACATACGCGATAAATACCCGTTTAAATCAGTAATTAAATAAACATAATTTTAATAAGCAGTTGGATGCAGGGCCGCACAACAAATATATGATACATTTTAATAAACAGAGCTATTCTACAGATAATAAAATTAGAAAGAGTACTCCCGAAAATTACGGTTGATAAAAGATGACCAACTTTTAGTACCCACCATAGATTCAAAATTCAAAAATTAAATTCAAAATTATTTATTTGGAACTATGAACACTTGGATGGGCAGCTTGCGGCAAACTAGATGATATACTAAAATCCACGCATATTCCACAATGTCTTAAAACACGTCTCTTTAACCAATGTGTCCTGCCAACTATGACTTATGGTGCCGAGACATGGAGGCTCACGAAGGAGGCTGTGCACAAAATAAGTGTAGCACAGAGAGCCATGGAGTGCGCCATGCTCGGCATCACACTCTTAGATCGAGTTCCCAATACCGAAATTCGCAAGCAGACTAAAGTACAAGACATCAGCAAGCGAATATTGGGGCTCAAGTGGAGTTGGGCAGGACACTTGGCCAGACGTAGTGACGACAGGTGGACTAAGGCACTAACAGAGTGGAGGCCGAGAACTGGCCATCGAAATAGGGGACGTCCACCAGCGAGATGGGTCGACGACATCCATAAGACCGTGGGTCGTACGTGGTTCAGACTGGCACAGGATCGGGAAGAGTGGCAGAAACAAGGAGAGGCCTATGCCCAGCAGTGGGTCGACACGGGCTGAGAATGATGATGATGATGATGAACACGATATATACAAGCATGATAATAAACGTTGGCAACTGCAAAAGTTAATTCAACATAAACATGTCGTCCACTAGAAATAGTTAAGGTTTAGTTATGTAAGTACCTGATACCTATATATACCTTAAATGCCTTTCTGCTAATAAATGAATATTTTATTCTTTTATTTATTTTATTTGTTTGTTGCTTAATAGCATCGTACTCAAAGGATTTGGATGTAGAATTAGCGTCGTTTTTCACTGTCCATACAATTGTTAATCCGACGGCGCGCAGACAAGGGTACCAGATTTTTGCCAAGAAAAACTATAACTGTTATATATTTTTCGTAAGAGACCCACACCCTGTATACCGGCTGTAATAAGCCTACATCCGTAAACTTGAAGATTGACGAAAGTACTAAACGAATAAATAAATAATACTGGACGTTTCAGACAGCGCTATCTAGCATCAAACTAAGCAAAAGTTTTACTATGGGAACCAGATAACTGATAGAAAATATTTACAAAAAAAAGTTAATAAATATTTACGGTTTTTTGTGAAAACATACTTATAATATTGTTACGAGCTGTGGGTTCGGGATAAAATAATGGGAACCGATCCAACGAAAATAACACTTTTATTCAGCACTAAACGATGAATACACGAACTTGGTCACACGTAATCACAACACACTAATTCACACCACAGTTGCACCACTTAAAGTCACCGAAATGTTCACACGTATAGCTGAATCCAGACTGACTCGCGAGCAACTACTGCTCACGCGAGACCCTGCTCCACGTCAGTCTTCCAGGGCCTCGCTGAGACTCACTCACTCAGACTGACTCAGACTGACTGTCCGGCCATCTCTCCGGCCTATTTATATCGCACACATTTCGATTGTTCGAGAACGATGTCGATCCTTCCAGGAAAAGGTCGGTCCCTCGACACAATGGCCACTCCCCATTCTGCGAAACCACAAACAATAGCAACAATAACACAGCAAGACAAAAGCGTTCGAGAAGGTTCGATTATTACTCATTGTTTAACAGCCTCGGCGTAACACTGCCCCCTCCTAAAACATGCTCGTCCCGAGCATTCTTAGCCCCATATCGCGGCAGCCGATCAACATGAACAATTTTAGGCGCACCTCGCGCTGAAGATGTAGCAACTAGAGGAGCCACATTGCCGTCTCCAGTACTTCAGGACACCCAGAGTCCCTTTCTCATCAGCGATCCCAATTCCAGCCTCCAAAACACGGCTCTCATGATTTCTATCTGTTCTTTCACTTCCTGGAATTCCTTTCCAGATGAACCGAACAATTCCCTCATCAGTCGAGCACGCTCTTATGGCCAACGTCGCTGATCTTCCTGTTGACGACGCTGCTCTTCTTTATCCTGACGTCGCTGTTCCTCTTGCAACCGAGTCTGCTCCACCTGTTCATGTCGCTGTTCCTTCTGCAACCGAGCCTGCTCTTCCTGCTGACGACGCTTCTCTTCTTAATGCTGACGGCGTTGTTCCTCCTGCAACTGAGCCTGCTCTTCCTGTTGACGACGCTGCTCTTCCTTATCCTGACGTCGCAGTTCTTCCTGCAACCAAGCCTGCTCTTCTTCCTGACGTCGCTGTTCTTCCTGCCAACGTCGCTGCTCTTCTTGTTGACGACAAAGCATGGCCATAATAGCAGCAAGATCGCCTGTCACAGGAGCTTGCCCCACGGATGATGATGATGATGATGCTCCAAATGATTCGGCGGCGGCTAATTCCATCTCCATCGGCTGACGACTCTGCCGAGCTTCTTGAACCGGAGACTCCCCAAACCGCCTTTCATCCATTTCCTGTTGTCGTTGACCTCTCGTCCTGACACCGTCCACGTTATCCTTTGGCAGAACCGGCATTATTTTATCCCACTTCTGACACCAAATTGTTACGAGCTGAGGGTTCGGGATAAAATAATGGGAATCGATCTGACCAAAATAACACTTTTATTCAGCACTAAACGATGAATACACGAACTTGGTCACACGTAATCACAACACACTAATTCACACCACTGTTGCATCACTTAAAGTCACCGAAATGATCGCACGTATAGCTTAATCCAGACTGACTCGCGAGCCACTACTGTTCACGCGAGACCCTTCTCCACGTCAGTCCTCCAGGGTCTCGCTGAGACTCACTCACTGAGACTGACTGAGACTGACGGTCCGGCCATCTCTCCGGCCTATTTATATCGCACACATTTCGATTGTTCGAGAACGATGTCGATCCTTCCAGGAAAAGGTCGGTCCCTCGACACAATGGCCACTCCCCATTCTGCGAAACCACAAACAATAGCAACAATAACACAGCAAGACAAAAGCGTTCGAGAAGGTTCGATTATTACTCATTGTTTAACAGCCTCGGCGTAACAATATATATAGTGATATAAAAAAACGACCAGACCCAGAACAAATATCTATAGATTTTACATTAGAACATTTACTCCGCGGCGGGAATCGAACCCGCAACCGCCTGCATCTCAGGCAGCTCCACGGAGGTCGTTGTACAAATACAAACAACTTAAAATAATAAATATAATGATAAAATCAATATTGTGAGCGCGAAAAAAGTAATATATTCTAACTACGTTTATAAGAAACTCAAGTCCGTAAAGAAACTCTATCGTACCAATGTATTCAGGATCAACTCTGAGGGCAACTTGTGTAACGATGCCTAAACGTATTTAGCGACTAAACATGTTTAAATTTGACATATTTGTATGTTTTGACAACTCCTTAAATATTATTTAGCCACTAAATACGTTAGGCATCGTTGCGCAAGCATGTCTGGAGTACTGTTCTCACCTCTGGGACGGAACAGCGAAATATCAGCTAGAGGTTCTAGATTCAATTCAGAGAAGATCCAAGAAGCTCATTTGCAATGACGAGTTAGCAGATACAAGGCTCCACAGCCTTGAGCATCGTCGAAAGGTTGCAAGCCTCTCGGATTTTTATCGGATACATTTCAGAGAGTGTGTTGCGGAGCTTTTCAATCTGATCCCATCATCATCAACATACCTCCCATACTCACAAAGCGGTAATCTTCCACCTTTATTAGGCGCACCGCCAAGGATGGAACGCCTTGCCTGAGTCTGTGTTTCTTGTGATCTACAACCTAGGGGTCTTCAAGTCAAGAATGAATAGGTTTCTTCTAGGCAAGCATGTACCATCGTAAACTGCATCATCGCTTACCATCGAGCGAGGTCGTGGTCAAACGCCAGTCTATAATTTATAAAAAAAAGTCACTCTTAATCTTATCTTTTTACAATCCCCTTGCAATAAGCGTAAGTTTCATTACCCTTCTTTTTGCATTCCTCGCCGTGTCGTCGAGTAAAAAGCTAAGACCCGAGGTCCAGATGTTACAAGAAGTCCCATTCCGAGCGTCGCCTTATCTCCAACCCTAATTAACCTAGATAGGTTAGCTACAGAAGTTTGCATATTTATACTGCTAGGTGGCACTATTTATCTAGGATAGCTTGCAGTAGGGTTGATGCTAAGCCTAGGTAAACATTATTGTAATAGTAGATTATTAAACGAGGGGATAAAGCAATGTCTTGCGTCACGGGCGCTATATTGAATCCCGAACGTAACGAAGGATTCTAGAGTTAACTCACGAGCGGAGTGAGGGAGTTATTAGAATCCTGAATGCAGAGGGATATAAGCACGCCCAAGATGCAGACAGCTTTATCCACGACGAGAATACTCCACTTTTCACATTTTATGCGAGACCATAAAAACCAAATCTGGTTGGTGCGTTCTGTAAAAAGGTTAGTTCGATTTACGAATAAGCTCTTATAGTGTGGGTATCTTTGGTTCCAATTTTAATACAGATGAGATTTCAAGTTGAAATCACCGCAATCTAAGTTCATTATGCCCGCGAGGGCATAATGAAATTCAGTACAACTTTACTCCCGGCTCAGCTGTAAGGATTTAATCACCTGCTTTCGGTGAGGTTTACATGTCATATAAATTAACATTGTCGAGCAGGTGGTGTGAAAAAACTTATGAAGTGTAGGATTCGATTTTGAAATTATAGTGCACGTATTACTTTTACGTATCCGATAGTTTCAATATCGAATGGGCTACACAGCATACAAAGTCATTGCAAGTAGGTTAATGCCAAATTGTTGACTATCCTTTTGCCTTTTGTCAAACACAACCCCAACAAAAAGGAATTTTCTACTAACCGTACACAGATAAGTTATTTTTTATCTTGAATTTCGATATTATATTAAAAATCAGTTAAACATGATTGTAGATGGAATCATGATGGCGAGATTTTCAATTTATGGTCCCATCCCTGTAACCTATAATTTGCCCAACTCTATTAGTTGTGCCATAGAGTAGATAGACTCTATGGTCGAAGGCCGGTCATGTGAAAACAAGCTTTTTTGGTGAGAATGTAATTTTACTATGTATTGTAATATTTAGTTGTTTCCGAGGACGGATACCAAACACCGATAACGCACCTCTAAAATTGCAATGTTTTACATGTGCATGTGTTGTTAAAAATGATGTATCATCAATATTTATAAGTTATATTCTAGTATATTCTTCTATTTAGAAGTTTTTATTATAATATGTATTTTAGGCTAAGAGATATTTTTATGGGCCGTAGAATAAGTTATTTTCTATCCTGTAATTATATTATTGTTGACTTAATTAAATGATGTATTATTGTGATAATTTAATATCCTATTTAACAATACCTAAATGTTCCAAACTATTCCAACTTTCCAACTTGTCTTTGCGGCAACCCTACCAAACAGAATAGACACAGAAGTGTACATACATTCAGGCAGTAGATGGCGTAGCTGTTCTGGGCCATAACTCGCCACTGTCCCACTGCTCACAAGCCGTATAATTATTTATGTGTTGTTTAGGGGTGTTTGCTCATTTACATTTTAACTCATGAGGAGTTTTGCCTTCGGATTGCTGGAATTAAGAACTGTTGTACGTGGGTAGAAGTTTTGATTTTTAGAAGATTTCTGAATTCAATTGTTAAAATATTATCAACGAACAACAAAACCAAATAAAACGATGTTGGAATATCGCCCAGTCGAAATATTGATCCAGGATAGGATTTGAAACTGCAAACTTCTTCTTTACGAGGATGCGATGTCAACTTCGCTACGGGCTGACTACTCGTCAGGTGATAAATTAATGAGATGTTACATTTATGACTTAGTGTCGATAGCTCCGTTTAACAGAAACTACACAGTTTCTCTGTTCAATGACCAACATTATAGTTTAACATTTCCAAGAGAGATTACGATTGAGCTACCAGCGCTCTGAGCCGTAAATGAAAAATCTTATTAATTTCGTTAAAATCTTAAGAATTTCCTGTAAGTGTGGGATCATCATCATCATCATCGTATCCGATCATGGTGAAATTTGGTATTTAGGTAGTGTGTGATGGCACAATCCTGGTGTGACAAAATAAGCTAAAAATATGGGGGTGGTTGAGATATAGGGGTCGTATCGTTGATATTTTACACTGTAAAGTTTACGTGGCTTTATTTTAATAGTCAAAGATAATAAATACTCAATATTTTTTTTAGATTTTATAGGAAACTCGCGAGATCTCATTTCGGGGCGAATCACTAGTTAAGTAGAGTTTTCCCATACATGTTTGTCCCGCGTGTTCGTTTATAAAGCTTTATAATATTTTTACGTGGGTAAAAATATTAGGTAAAAACGGCGACGCGCGTGACTGTACCAGGTGGGGCATTAATTTTGTATAGACACTTGGCATGCCTCCACTACTTTATAGATACCTACACGAAAGTTCCTTGACTGGAAAATCACATAAATATCAAAGATTTCTATTACCTTGACCTTTGACCTTTGCTTCCCGTCATTTTAAAGTATTATAATTTTTTTTTAATATTAATATCACAATATTATGGGGCTACATGTCTTGTGAGGTGTTTTGTGTCTCATTGTTAGTCACGTTTTTTTTTCTGTGTATTGCTTTGTGTCATTTATTGTGTTTTTTATTGTTGGTTGCGGTACTAACTTAGCTGTAACAAATAATTGTTACTAAAAAATTATGGACCTTGTCTAAAATAAAGGTTTTTATTAATATAATCTATTTTTAAATATTTAAAGTGTCAGTTTATCTATAGAATTATGTAATTATGTGAAAACTAACAAGCCTAGTATAGCAACCAATGTTATTATTATGTTAAGTTTAATAATGTTATATTTTCATCATCATTATCAACAACCTGATTTCACCCATTGTTGGGTATAGCCCCCCCCCCCCCCAAGTTTGTGCCATCCACCCATCCGTTAGTTTTTATTTTTTGTTATTTATTTATAGTGATCGCAAAAGTTTTGAAAACACTAAGGTACATAAGTTAAACATTGCATTAACAGGAAACCTGAATTTGATTTCATTACGACGAATTTGATTACCTTCAGTTTTTTTATTTATCTATGATAATTACACAAATGTTTGATAATAACAACCCACCGCCCAGAACACACGAATTTCCATACCATTCGGAAATGGATAGACAAACTTTCAAAATTCGAATGTTATTGGGATCTCTGCATAAATTTACCGTTACGATCATGCATTTAATATAACTATGGATTTCGCACCATCCGCCCGGCCGCGGCTTACCTAAAACTCTCTAAAACTCGTCGGTGCATCCTTGACTCGATACCTGTCGTGGTGTCAACATGTCAATGTGTGCATTGAACAATATACTCATCGACTTGAGAACCTCCTTTGATTTCGTCGGTTAAAAATTGGCCTTCATGTTTAAGTCGCTATTTGTTTGAATAGCCATAAGCGATGTTTTTAGCATCATGCCACTTTTTTAAGTTAATACGGCGTGTTCTCTCAATCTCTCCTGAGCAATTATTATTCCCATCTGATGGTGGGGTATGTTTTTCTCGTCTTCTCTTTCCACATCGCTCTATCCAACGCAAGGTCTTAGGAAACATTGTAGTCTATAAGGTCTTGATTGATCACGTCTGTCCACTTCCTTTTTGGTCTTCCTCTTCGCCTGGACCCGGTAATGTTCAGCGTGATCATTTTTTGTGGCATGTGTTCTTGCGGTCTTCTTTTTGTTTCCAAACCAGCGGAGTCTACTTTTTTGCAATTTGTTAGTACGGCGTGCGTATCCTTAGTTATAATAAATCAATGGTTACGATGAATCTATGCAAATAATATTTTTAACCCGACCGTTTGGCCCTTTTTGCCTCTTTGTAAAAAACATGCATTTATGACATTAACGTTGGGCCCTCTTCAAGGAAGCGCAGGTGCGGCCCTCGTTATGAAATTATTTGACCGTACTTTTGTGGGTTATGCGGACTTATGCGTATGAGAGGTACTTATAAACTAAATGGAAACATGTATTTTACTCACCACAAAAATAAATTGTTTACAAGTTTGAAGCCTTTGTCTGTCTGATAAAAAAAAACTGTCATTTTTGTAAGTAGGCCGGCATAGTCCCCTTCCGCCATGTTTTTTTTTTCAATATTGTGTCTCACCTTGAACCTTGTATACTTATATTTGAATTAGGGACGTATAGACGAACAAAAAATGTTAACTAACATAATTTCACGTGTCACGTTATGGGGATTATGGAATATGATAGTTTTGGTTATAAGTCCCCAGTAAAAATATAGAAGTCTCATTGTAAGACGACATTTTACTTAACAACATCCCCTTTTTGTGTCGGATACCACCAAACTAAGTCTGCCCGTGACCATGACTGTTACAACACAGTCGAAACGTCGGGATAATAAATAATAAGTTTTTTTGGTGAAAATTTACTTTTAACACAACAAACAAGCTTTTATAAAATTCGTACATAATCGGAACCGCAAGCAGATCTAAATGAGCCCAAACAGGGCTCTATAATACATTGCCTTGAAGTTCTGTTGTCTAGCATCCGTCTCCATCATGAGACCATATTATGCATTGTCCGAAGTTACATAATATGTATTCTAAATTTCAGCTCAATCGGTTGAGGGGAACGGGTTTAAAATTCAGTTTCAAGATTCCACCCAGACAAACATACATACATTGCAAGTTAATAAAAAGCTTGTAAAAAAGTAAATACCCGATATTATTGTAGTATAATAATAATATTGGTATTTAGTATTATGACTTTGTAGATTACATATGTATATTTCAAGCAATACATACATTTGATTTGGTTTGATAACCGTTTAATATTAGTAATTATTCACTATACTTAAACGACGCTGTAGTACCAGCGTATTAAAATGACCGCAGTAAAAACATAAAATTTTCAAGTACCGCAGTGACCGATTACATATCGTAAACAGTCATACTATTTGTCTTGTACGGTATCGCCGCAAAACATCGGCTGTCGAGCCAAGTGTATGTTGGTTTTGAACTACTGTTTGCGGTGCACTGTGTATTCTGTATTGAATAATGGTAGCGCTGTCGGCTTTTGTAATTTGCTTGCAAATTGCGTCTGTAATTGGGCTCGATTTGAGCGACTTCCTTTATGTCTCTCGTTCTACTAATAAGTACTAATATACGCCTACTAATATTATAAATGCGGAGTTTGTTTGTAACGCTTTCACGTCTCGTAACGGCTTAACGGATCGTGGTGAAGTTTGGTACAAAGATTACTAGTGGTTCGCCCCGAACAGAGATCTCGCGAATCTCCTAAAAACAAAAAATAAACATTAAGTATGCATAATCTTTGGCTAATAAAATAGTGCCACGAAATGAACCACCGATTTACTTGACCTACAGTTTCATTCAAATTATAAGTAACGGGAGTTCATGTAAATTGGTTACTATTTTTAGATACTATTTGTAGAAATTGCGGTTATTATGGATTTCAGATTTTTACCTGTATTTGTAAGTAAGGGGTGGAACTCATTTCCGGCGTATGTTTTTCCGAACCAGTATAATCTTGGAGTCTTCGAGTCCAGAGTGAAAAGGTTCTTTCTAGGCAAGCGTGCTCCATCTTCGATCACACCATCACTTACCATCAGGTGAGGTAGTGGTAAAGCGCTTGGTTATCATCAATAAAAAAAAATGTGTCACTAAAGCTACACGAATACCAAATTTGAATTTCGTCAAAGTTTAGTTTTTATTTTTGCTCGTAAGCTACGTCCAAAAATGTCGTCTGCCCGTTCAGATAAGCATAGTCATAGTCAAACCGATTTTTTTTAATTTGCAGAACTCTTTGTTTAAACCGACCATAAGGTTTTAACTCTGAATAGTTAGAAATCTTCGTACTTTTAGGCCGGTTTTCACAACGATCCCTAAACGTATTTAGCGACTAAACATGTTGAACGTATTTGTACGATTTGACTTCTCTCTAAATCATATTTAGCCACTATAATGCCTAAATGTATTTTAGGTATCATTGCACAAGTCGCCCTACGATTTGTGTACTATTTACTAATCTATGGCGCAGTCCAAGTGTTTGATTAATTTTGAATATTTTATGGCAAAAAAAATTCCCAAAAAAACTATCCTACCCTTCCTTTCCTATCCTTTCTCATCATGATGGACTTATTAAGTTTCATCAAGATTGTTACGTTTTCACGACTTAGTGGCTGGACTAGCCACTTAGTCCTGAAAACGTGACAAACAGACAGACAGAGGGGCATAAAGACATACAGACAAGGTTACTTTCGAATTTATAAATTAGTATGGATTTTCCAGTCTTCAATAAATGTTAATCCTTTGCGGCCTACAAGATAAATCCTTCACCATAAATCTCAACTTTTAAGACAGATAACCTAATTACTTTTTAGATAAACGTTGATTTATTATACACTAGCTGTCCCGCCCGCGGCTTCGCACGAGTGGATTTTCAATAAAACATTACCCTCATTTTGTAAAGTTGGCTAAAAAATAGTCTATGCCCTTTTCCAGGATAACTCCTTGCAAAATTTCATTAGGATCCGTTCAGTTTAGTCGTGTAAAGTTAACAAACAAACTAACAAACAGAGTTTATGTATTATACATATAAACCTTCCTCGTGAATCTATCTATTGCTGAAAACTGCATTTAAATCCGTTGAGTAGTTTAAAAGATTTAAGCGAACAGACAGCGGAAGTGACTACATTGTATACTATGTAAAGATTTAGGGTCCCTTATTTTTTAGGGTTCTGTAGTCGAACCCGAATCCCATGTCTGTCCGGCCAGTTACAACCGAATGACTCATAAACTATTACTATTGTCTAACTAAAATAACGTATAGCTAAAATATGACATAATATTTTATGAGGATAAAAATTATAAAAAAACATAAATATGTAACTCGTATCAAGAGGAAGGGTTTGAGATGGTTTTAAAAATCTTGGATTTTTCCGTAAGTGATCGGATAACACCATAAAAATAAAAATACTATTTGAAATAAGCAACGCGACATCTCTTGTCAATGTACTAAACTGCAACGTTTGGCATTGATCAGGTCAAAAAACTGTATAAGTTTTCCTGTAGATGGAGCTAATGGCTCTTTAGTAATAATCTGAATCATCCATAATATTTTACGAGGAAAAAAATTATAAAAAAACATAAATAACTCGTATCAAGAGGAAGGGTTTGAGATGGTTTTAAAAATCTTGTATTTTTCCGGAAGTGATCGGATAACACCATAAAAATAAAAATACTATTTGAAATAAGCAACGCGACATCTCTTGTCAATGTACTAAATTGCAACGTTTGGCATTGATCAGGTCAAAAAACTGTATAAGTTTTCGTGTAGATGGAGCTAACGGCTCTTTAGTAATAATCTGAATCATCTCACTAATTTCGACCCTGACGTGACAAGAGCCTGTAGCACAATTGGTAGTGCATCCTCGTATCAAGAGGAAGGTTGCGGGTTCAAGTCCCGTCTAGGCTTGAAATTTTTTGAGATGGTTTAAAAATCTTAAAAAACATCCCCTCAGGCTTCCTATATGATGAAAGTGGGGGTAGATTTTTTCCTTGTTGTGGTTGTGTGGGATGTCGTTGAATAAATCTTCTAAAAAGTTTCTAAAAATTGTAAGTTTTCGCGAAGACTCATTTGATACGAAGCTTTATGTTTCTCAAACGGATTCTTTACTTCAAAGTCGCAATTTTCGTAATAATTTATCAGTGAAACCTCTTTTTTGGATATCAAACATACAGCCATACTAGCTAAATACGGAACCCTTTACTGTGCGTGGTCTGACACTCGCTCGACCAATTATTTGTCATAATATAACTATTAACTCAAGTAAATTTTAGCAAAGTTAATCCTGATATTACTCAATATGTACATCGTATAACATCACTCATACATTAGTCAATAGGTAACAGTTTTGTTAACATAGTATCATGTTCCATCTCCACAATGACAATTATGCCAATCTCTCGTAGCGTTATGTCAATAATGTACTCAATCTATTTGCATATTTGTGTTTTCAATTGCTATCTAACTATATACTTACATATGTGTAAGTATAAATAACGCTTTCTCAGGGCTTTGTCATAGCCATATTGACTGTAACGACCTTATCATACTGGCGAGCTGCGAGCGTGTTTACAGCGAATACGCGGCCAACTCGCGTTCGTTCCATAGAGCGCGTGCTCTCCACACTTTAGCCAGTCATATTGTAGAGACTTTTGCAATGTATAATTTACGTAACGATTGTTTCCTAAATTCAAAACTTAGTGTTTTTACTTAATCATGTCAAATAACTGATAAAAAAATAAAATAAAATATCTATTTACCAATATACTACGCGTTATATGTACGACATTAAATGAAAACACAAGTAGGGCTAATGACTAGTAGTACTGTAAAATAGAGGTTTCTCATGTTCATTATTATACAAAATTTTAAATTTTCAAAACACCTTAATATCAAATCCTAAACTATCGAATGAAACAGCCTGTATAAAATAGGTCAACAAATCATATTCATTAATCAATTTCATAGTGTAAGTAGGTTACCTGTTAAACTGACTAAGCGGCATCGTCGCAAAGGCGCAGCCGATTTATGTAAAAAATTGTTTATTGGAAATTTATCGTTTACTGGATAAATATTCAAGCTACTGGTATTAAACCCACCTCTAAAATCAGTTAATACGATCCCGGATATGTGTGTTTAAATCAATGTCGTACATAAGAAAACAGGTTGTATATGTATGTATCGTATAACATAGGCTCTTCTTAATCAGACTACTACGCTAACAAAGCTGTGGGCAAAGGCGAGTGGCATATAAATACGATAATTCTTAGTTAAGGCTAAGTGAAGTGATTTTTTTTATTTACCTATTAAACTTGTAGACACAAACTGACGGGCCACCTGCTTTTAAGAGGTCCCCGCCGCCTATAAACTCCTGCAGTCGCGTTGCACTTAACACCCTATGTACACCTCTCTTGAAGGCGTTCATTTAATACTTCAATTAATAATTATTTAAAAGACATTAAAGCCTTAAAATAATTCCTTAAATAAACTCGCTAGGCTTGAGTAGTTTTTTAGCATAACAAGTATTGATCTAACGCCCCAGTTTCGAAGGAAATAAGCTACAATAAACATATTGCACCGATTTACGCCGACATACGTCACAGGTGCCTGCAATTACGTACAGCGTGTCCGATAAATCACTTTACTAGGAAATTGTTGCGAGTTTCGGCTTTAAAATTTAGTTGAAAAAGTTTAAAGTGTTGTTTGTTTAAACTATGAATGAATGGTGCTTTTTTGGTAATCTAAAACGTATTTGAATGACAAATTCATTTTCAACATACTAGGTATTTCGATCGATTTCACCAAATTTTGCCAAACTTAGCTAAATCTCGCAAATGCAAGCTTTTAAATGAAAAAACCCGATATCAGTTCACTCGAATGTGAACTACTGTAGCATACAGGTGAAAAGTTTAATGTGTTAGTTATTTCACCTTATTAATTTTTATAACCGTGTTATTCTCTGATACTAAGTACTTTAAAAAAATTCGTCTTAAAAAATAATTAAAATACGAGTGATGGGCAGCGACTTATAAGCACGTGTGGTTGTTCGATCTGTTTAAGCCAGTCTACACAGTACATAAAATAATACCTCGTAACGATCAGTGCTTATCACAAAGTACCAGGAGAGTATAAATGCGAAGAGGTCGTAAAAGTTCACAACAGGTGAGAATGTCTCCGGCAATCGCAAACAGGTAACGTGTTGAATCGGTAAATAAATGTACGTGATGCTGGATGGACTCTCCAATTGTTACTTTTGTTTTTTTAGGTGCGAACGAATTGAGATAAAAGGAAGCTATACATAGGTTATACATAGCTCGAAGGACTGATGGCCGTTGGAGCAGAAAGGCTTTGGAGTTGAGACCATGCACTGAAAAGCATAAGGACAGCCTAGATGGAAAGAAAATGGTTACTGGGAGACGTTGTGTTGAGCAGGCCGCTCAAAATTGTTTTAGATATCATGTCTGATATTATAAATGGTTTTACGTACGCATTATGCACGTTCAGCTGAAAAACCAGCCGTACTACTGCGCACGGTACGCGAAAACAGCAACACCATCCTAATTGTCATCACCAACAAACTTGATTGTTCTCTGATGTGGAAGCTCACGCAACGGACTAAATCGCAACTACTAGTAATGAAGTACCCTAGATTTAAACTTTAAGAATAAATAAATTATTAAATTAAATTAACACAAAATTACACGGTTAAATATACAGTAAGTATTACCGTGGACCATGTTAAAAAAAATTGTAGTCCGCTGATGAGATGGTGATGTTTTGCAACCTGTTGCAAATGGAGCACTAATTTTATTCTAAGCAAAAATTATACAAGCATGATGTCAATAAATAATTTGAATTGCTATTGTATGAAGAATGAATGACCGTACAACGCACAGAAGAAATAAAAATGCCCAAACTGACCTATCATAAGTGAACAATGAACAATTTTCTTTTGTTATCCATTGCCCCATGGAAAAAGTTCAAGAACAATTCTTTGAAATGCAAACAATACGTTACCTTAGCATGTTAGGCTTTTAATGGGACATAATGAAGAGCTCATTAATGTAAATAGTATGCTAAGCGTTAATAGAATTTGATTTGTTATTCTGAAAGCAAGCCAGTAGCGTTCTTTGTGACGTGGAAGGTGATGCGTGATTATAGCTCTGACACTTTTTTGAACCTCATGAATATAAACTGGGCTTGTAAATGGTGGAATACGAATGTTTCGGTGTTGTTTAATATGATGTAGAAATATTATTTCTTAATTTCTCCTTCCGTCACTTCAAAAAAGATGCTCATTTTTGCTTTAACCACTAAATAAGAAGAGCTTAACCAAGTATGTGGGCTCTCAAAGCGAAGGATCGCGTACGTGTAGACGCTTTTGAGATGTGGTGCTGGAGACGAATGCTGCAGATTCCCTGGACGGCCCGAAGAACTAACCTTTCAATACTCAAGGATCTCAAGATAACTACAAGGCTATCAACAGTCTGCCTCCAACGAGTCCTTGAGTACTTTGGTCACATAGCGAGGAAATATAGTAACAACTTGGAGAAACTGATCATCACTGGCAAAGTTAAAGGGAAAAGACCACGGGGTCGTAGCCCGATACGTTGGTCTGACCAGATCCGCACAACTCTCGACTCTGGGCTTCGTGATGCCATACATGTCGCCGCCAACAGACACCGATGGCGAAACATAGTCAAGGAAAAAATCACCCATGGAGGAGGTCACGACCCTCAGCATTGAGGATAACGACTCGAAGAGAGAGAACCAAGTATGACTCTTAAAAATATTATACCTATCTTATGGGACATCCTAGCTGGAATCAAAGGGTTGTGACACATGCATGAATGATGCCTACCACCTAAATTATTTTGCCATACCCTTATTAATTCTATTCACTATAAAAATCCTTACAAGTAGAATACTAAGTACGCGGCGATTGGTGTGGATCGCAATCAACTTGATAAATTAACCAAAACATTGCCGGTCGTAACATCGATAAAATGGATGACTCATACGAGTATATACCTGCCATACCTTCGGTTAACCATGAAAAAAAAAATAGATTAGAATAGATAATACTTTATTGCACACCATAAACAACAAAACAATTAAAGCAAATCAAATTAATGTATACAAATACCGACACAGCGGAAACTCGACTATGTAATGCTATTTCTAGCCATTACTGTCTCACTTCTGGGCAAATTCCTTTTTCGTATACCCAGCCAGTCAGCTTGTTTCAACCGCAATTGCCATCTTGGTCGCGTCACTTCACCCATCTCAATAAATTCTAATCTCACCGCTTTATTCTAAATTATTTCACCTTCTGAGCAAACCACATACTGATTATACACAAATACGCGTAAATTATGACGCAGCCTCACCACGGAAGTGCTTAGCCAGCGAAAGCAATATTCCTTTACGAGCGATAAAATTACCTTGGCACGGCGGTTCTCTCAGATGATTTACGCGGTTCGGGATTACGAGTAATTTTGATGTGTAGAAGTTTTTGTGGAATTATAAAGTCCACCTGTGGATCGATAAGATTTCTGCTTATAGGATAAGAAGTAGTCGAACTGTCTTAATGGATTCAATTGTATCTACTGTTCCTTAATATTGTTTCATGTGTCATTTTGTGTGTATAATGATTATTCTACGAGTATATGATTATGATTTAAATAAATGATTATTCTATTCTAATCATTAGGTCGTTCTTGTTTTAAAAATAAATGTTTCGCATATTGAAGTATTTTTTTTTATATAGAAATCTTCGTGATTTATTTCAATCCATCCATACTAATATTATAAATGCAAAAGTAACTCTGTTTGTTTGTTACATTTTCACTAAAAACGGCTGAATGACTAAATGGCTGAACGGATCGTAATGAAATTTGGTAAAGAGTTAGATTATATTATGGGGAAGGACATAGGCTATCTTTTGTCCCAAAAAATAACCTTGAAGGGGCTGAAATAAGGGTTGAAAGTTTGTATGGGTAATTCATAATTCCTTAAGTTAGGGGTCTGAAATTAAATATGCAGGCTTTTGGTAAGAAATAGAGACACTAGATTTTGATAAAATTTGGTATAAAGATGGATTGTGACTGGGATTAGGACATATACTACTTTTTATCCGACTACGCAGGAGGGTAATGTTGTTATTAACGAATCACTCGGGCGAAACCGCGGGCGGGTCAGCTATTCATTATTATAAATACGGGATTTATCATGTACCCTACGAGGCGAGACGCAATGCGGAGCAGCAGCGGATCGCACTCACCCCGATGATAAATGTAACACACGTAACACTGATAAAACGGTACGTGATAAATCCCGTATTTATATTATTTTTATTTTTTTATAACTCACCTGATAATGTGGTTAAAGATTCTTAAAAACTCTTAAAGTGACTCTAAAATATGAAAATGAATACGTTTTTATAAAAAGTAGAATAAATAATTTCCACAGAATTTATTAAAAAAGTAATTCGGTTATAATCTATTTATGATTCTTAGTACAATAAGTAGTTAGTGGTTGTAAAATTTATGAGAAAAAAAAAAAACAATTTTGATAGAAAAAAAAAATAGCAACGGTTCATTAAAAAAATCGAATTTTAGTCAGTTTAAGAACAATTTGAAAAGATCAATACTTTTCTTCCTGTCGTCCAATTGTATACGTCTTCCGTCCGATAATGATGACGTGTGTTTACAGAGATGGTCCAACTTGCGTAAAAAATCTTGATAGTTATTGAACATGTTTACGCTTTACAACCTAGTAAAACAAAGTTATGGGCACTTATACCAGCAAATGTGGGTAGATGTAGGTACTCGTTAAAACCTAGATATAATCCACCCACGCTAAGTCTGCATAATGGGTGAGAAGATTTACAAATCTAACATTCCTACCTTCGATAGAAACATTTTCATACAAATAAATAAATAAATATTGCTGGACATTTCACACAGCGCTATCTAGCCCCAAACTAAGCTGAGCTTGTACTATGGGAACCAGATAACTGATAGAATACTTATATACTTTTTTTATAAATATATACTTATAATACATAGAAAAACACCCAGACGCGTAACAAATATCTGTAGATCATGCAAACATTTGTTCTGTGGCGGGAATCGAACCCGCTACCCCCTGCGTTTCAACCACGCCCACTGCGCCATGGAGGTCGTCAAAGACAAAAGACGCAGCGATGGTTTTCTTTGACAGCTTAAAAGTTGAAAACTCGAATAATTTTGCAACAGTATATTTTACGTTATGCAGAGTAAGCATAGGCGGACTATACTCTTAGGAGACCCTCAAGCTATCTAATTAGTCTAGACGCTCTCGGATTATTAATGACCAGAACATGGCAGCTAGGTTAAACCTAATAAGTTGGTTTAAGCTTGTGGCCAATAACTTGTATCGGCGGTTAGAAGGCCTACAACATAGCTTAAATTCAAGTTCAATATTCGTTAAAAACACAAGAATCAATAAGATCGCAAAAATAAGCGCAGTGCGAAAAGGACTTATTGTCTCATACATCGTTTGACCGATCACTATGTAAGTTTGTACATATACATAAGTGTTTTTTCATGGATCAGCTTGGTTTTTTTATTAACAGCCGAAAGCGGGATCTGTTTTTCTATACTATAAAGAGGAAAGATTTGTATTTTAGTATGTTTGTAACGAATAAACTCAAAAACTACTGGACCGATTCCAAAAATTATTTCGCTATTAGAATGCTACATTATCACCGAGTAACATATACTACTTTTACCCAACTGCGCAGAAGGAGGGTAATATTTTATTAAAAAACTACGCGTGCGAAGCTGCGGATTGGTCAGCTAGTATTTAATATCCTAAATGCGAAAGCGTTAGTTTGTGACGCTTTCACGTCGCAACAGCTGAACCGATTTCAAACATACCTCCCATACGCACAAAGCGGTACTCTTCCATCTTTATTATGCGCACTGCCAAGGAGTGGAACGCCTTGCCTGAGTCTGTGTTTCCTGATAACTATCAGGCGAGATCGTGGTCAAAACCTAGACTATAATTTATAAAAAAATAAAAAAACGTGTGTCTTTTTATTGACAATTCACGTGTACGAAGCCGCGGTAAGGACCTAGATATTTGATAAATTAAATGAATATATTTCTCAAAGCATAATGATATTATTTGTTGTTGCATAAGGAGCACACACACGTCACTGATTTCTTTGCACAAGCCTAGAAATTTGAACAAATACTTCTTACAGAGGTTTGTGCAAGCCTTACACAAGTCAGGCTTGCACAAGACTTGCGCGAAGAAATCGTTAACGTGGCCCCCTTACTTAAAGTATCAGCTTGTTAGCCACAGCTATGACAAAAGCAGTGCAAGGCACCCGTAATGATCCCTTTTTGTACATTTCCCTCCCTTACAGTAAAACTGACTCACTTCAAATCGAGTATCATTGGAAAATGAGCGTTATCGCACTGAGTTAGATTTCAGTCGAGTAATTTATTTTCCACTGAACGGAAGCCCAAACTCTTGTGCTGCAAATATTTTGTAATATATGAAATCTGATTCGTCATGGTTTTAATGAATAAACAGTTACCGTGGCTGAAATCGGTTTGGAAATCAATCATTAAAAAAATGAGGACTATAGTTACAGATGATTTATACAGCGTCATAATGGCAAGTTGCAGTATTAGGTAAAGGATACAGCCCCGTTTTGCATGGGACAAGTTTACAGATGGAAGACCCAGCATCCACTCTACTTAGACTAATCCACACGCTATGGTGAACATGTTCATCTAGACACACGGTAGCGTGTCAAGCCAAGTTCAAGCTAACAGAACTGGCGAGCAGCACCGTGTGTAATATTACACGAATCATTTGGAGTCACTTTTGACCATCTCATAACTCAAAACTGTTTCACATAAACATGTCAAATTTGGCTCATACAGGGTGATTTATTGAGCGGTTTTTTGAGAGGTTTTATGAGAACTAGCCAAGTCTGACTTTAGGCTTCAATATATTATCCTAAGTTATAAAAAGAAATTATATTTTAAGTTGTTATAAAATATTTAATGTTGTTATAAATAAATTTCAGGACTGACCATTGAACTTGGCACCCATTTAGATCTCACTTCTTTTGTCATTGAAGTCAACAACCAAGGCATATATCATTATATTGAACTTGGCTCTCATTTCACATGTATGTTTTTAATGGGATAGCTGGTTTTCCTTGTCCGTGTCTAAACTTACAAAACAAATAGAAAAAAGTGGAATTCTACATAATTTTTATACACTTTACGGTTGTCAAAGTGGCCTATATTCGTATAAACTGGTTGATAGAAAGGAAAAAAAGAAAGAAAGAAAGTAATGGAATCTAAAATGGAGCCGAAAATAATTACCTCTCAGCCACAAACTATAGCATAGAATGATTACGAGTGAGAGGTAACTATTTCCAGCTCCATTTTAGATTACTTCTTTAATTAACCAGGTTACCGTGTTCAGATTTAATTTTGGATTCGAATAGTTTCAAAAATGGTCTATCTAACTGACTTTGTAGGAAGGTCGCGTAGTTGAAGTGAAACTTCTAGAAAGTACTTTTATATATTCGATGCTGTTCGTTCGCTGTTTTCTTTTTTTTCTCATTCGCTTTGACTGTTTCTCGACCTATTACTATAAGAAATGAGATAAGACGCTTGTTGTTGCCTACTCGGGTATTGTGTTATGTTTGCCGCCCTTATTAGAGATTATTTTCTTTGAGGTCTTAGAGAAATTGGTGTCACGTTTTGCTGAGTTACGAAAGCAAATGTTTTCATGCTTATAGTATTACTGAAGCTATAATTTAGTCGTCCATGGCGCAAAATGGTAGTTTCTATTTTTCATCCAGTCTCTATTTTATTCATGTTTATTGAACTACCGAGCGAAGCGTCTCAGTTTCGAGATTGACCAAAAAATGTTTTTTGCCGTCTATCAGTCTGTCTGTCTATTCTCGTCTACAGGTCGCATTTTTCAACCGGTTTTGACGCAAATTGGCACACAAGTACCTTGATTTATTTAATTTTTTTTAAGTCGATCGCGATTTCTGATTGGGCGGAAAATAAGGGGGAAGATTGCTGTAGCGTTATTTATCGACGGATTTCTTTGCGAGGCACAGGACTTCATTCTACACAAGATATTGCAAAAAAAATCCAAAACGGAGAAGTGGAGGGGGGGGAGGGGATGTTTGCTGTAGCGTTATATAAAAATTGGAAAAAATAGCCGGATTTCAATTTTTGAAATTCTTTCGGAAAGTTTATACCTACCAATCAGACTACGCTGTCCTCTTTGCTTTCACGAGACGGAGTAATCGCTAAAACTTATACCAATATTTTGCTCTAAAGTCTACTTAAGTAAGCCTATTGGAAAATTCAAGCACCTGATATTCGATTTAAAATTGGACTTTCTTCGTTGATTTTGTTGCGCAAATTACTTTTTGGGCTTAGGTATCAACTCGGCGGTGTTCAGCATCTACACTATGAGATTCAAACGCCATATATAGTAAGTTATTGGTTATTATCGGTTATATTATATATCTGTTATTGCATGGTTATAAGGGTTCGCAAGGTTCTTTGTTCTCACAAAATCACTAGTTTTATTTTCTGAGTGTTTTAGTTTTAGATATGGGCTTTGCTGTCTGAAATAATAGTAGATTATTAAACGGGGGGGATATAGCAGTCTCTTGCGTCATGGGCGTTATATTATCATACTTTCTGCGAGACAATAAGAACCAAATCTAGGTTGATGTATTCTGTGCAGAGGTTAGTTCGATATACGAATAAGTTCGTATTATGTGGGTCTCTTTGGTTAAAATTTTAATACAGATGAGATTGCAAATTCAAATCAAATTATGCCCGCGAGGAAATTCAGTATGACTTTACTCCCGGCTCAGCCGTAGGGATTTAATCACCTGCTTTCAGTGAGGTTTATTTGAAATATAAATTGGCATTATCGAGCAGGTGGTGTGAAAAATATTTCTTATTTATTTTATTTATAACGTAATTTTTATTGTAAACCCAAAAACACCGTTACAAAAGTTTATGCAATAAATTTGGTCAGATGGCTGCACTAAATATACTTACTTTATATACATAAAAATAGCATTATCCATAGTCTAAATACCTTCAAAATTGTATCGGTCAAAGCAAAATGCGATTAATATTTTACTCGGTTATACCACTTCACTGTGGTCGATTTTTGATTAAATATGAAAGAGATTCCGATCTGATTCAGTATTTATTTATGAAGGCAAATCGAAATTTAGCGGTGGAACTGGAAGGTGGTGGTTTTTAACCTCCAACTCAAAAATAAGGGTGTTACATACATCTACTACAAATAAAACAATCTTAAGAGTAGTTATTGTTCTACAGTGGTTGACGCCTGTGCCTGTGTTTGTTTGTCTGTGGGATCGTAGTTCCCAAACTTATGGACCGATTTAGACGCGGTTTTTAAATAGATAGCTAGTTTAACTGGTGCAGTTCTTAGATCTTTGATTTTTTAATTCTCGACTTATCATCATCATCACGATATCTGAAATAGGACGTCCTGTTAAAAATATTCCTCCTCCATAGATTTTCAGTGATCGATCTTAATATTAGGCATATATATGTATATCATATCTTATAGTTGTTACCTATCTGTTGTTATGATATGTTATCTTATAGTTGTGCTTGTTTCATCTCCAAGCTGTATCAAATAACTCCTGCCTAGGTGTGGACTCCACTGAAGAACATGTTTACCCTAACGGTTCTTTGCCACTAGGATTCACGCTAACCAAACTTTATTTATGAAGAACAAACCACGAAAAGACATAACCGCAATTTATGTACGAATTTATTCACTTTTACCTGGCATTCAGAAATAATGTCTTAAAATTTCCTGCAAGGAATCGTAACAACTTCATGATGTCATGAAGTTGCTACTTCTGGCGCTTATCCAATCCCTTTTGTAGCGGAATACTTGCTTGTCGCCGTTATTCATGGTGTAAATGCTTTGTAATGTAATGTTTGTTATGTGTTTCCGGTGGACCGGAAATATTTTGGATGAAGAATAGTTTTAATGTGGATATCTTGATAGGATATATATTATTGTAGCAGTGTATGTAAGGGAGGTATTCTCGGTTGTTTTATAATTCTGACCTATTCCAAGTTTCGTTATTTTATCTATTGTCCTTGATTCATTTGCTTTTTTTTTCACCCAAAACAGAATTTCCTTCATCAGTTTCCCACATTACGCGGGGTCGGGACAACATGTACTTTTCTTCTATACCTCTCTTTCAACCGTCATATTCGTGGTCATCTCTTCTCTACCCAAAACTGACTAAATGGACATAATGTACAAAGGCGAACCTAACCTTAGATTGAATATTAAATTGTGTGTAAGAGTAGTAGAGTTCCTTGTGAAAGTGCTCGCCCGGGGAAGTACTACCATTATACCTATTTCTGCCGCCAAGCAGCATTGCTGTGTTTTTCGGTATGAACGGTATGGCTTCCTGTTAAATTACAGGCACATGAGGCTTTATACCTGTTTGCCTCAAGTAAGACGCAGGCCACGTTTCTAAGGTGCGTGATATGGTTACCACATAACATCAGGTGGGTCATCACGCTTGTTCCTCCAGATAATATAAAAAAAAGTTGAATTTACTTTCAGAGATTTGTAATAGACGATAATGTTTGACTGTCCAGATTTGAAGATATTATGCTGCGCTTGTTTTTTCATTTCAAGATATGAAAAAGATACCTGACAATAAATATCTAAACAGTTTTTCAAATGGCCCAGTATTATCTCCCAATATGGTATATGATCCGCTCCAATCTGTTTGAATTTTTCGTCAATACAGCAATAAAAACTCTGACTTCTGACATCCGATTATTACGGCTCTTCCTATTAATAACATCCCCTTATTCCCCTCTTAGGGATTTCCTTTTTTCGGCCTCGAGGATAATAATAAATTCTTGTAATTTGCATCTCATTTTAGGTTAATTTCTCGGTTGGCTTACAGATATTTCTTTGGATTTGCGACGCATTTTCGCTTAACATCAATTATGTGTGTTTTGAAATATTTTTAAGAATAACATTTGGGTTTACCTTTAGCCCTCCGATGTATACTTATGATTGCTGTTTCATTAAATTAGTGTTTAAGATGTCTATGTACGCAACTAGCGACGCCACGTGCGTCGATACCCTTGCACCATCTCATTTGTCTGGTATAACAGTTGGGGCCGGTGCGGCGGCAAATTCAGCTGTAGATCTCTAGCGGCGCAAATATGAAAGTCTCAATAGAGCTTACGCATTTGAGCCATTTGGGGTCGACACCCTAGGTCCTTGGGTTGCCGGGGCCCATCGTGTTTTCAAAATTATTTTTGGGTGTCTGCTCGAATTGACGATCCGAGAGCTGGCGCTTATCTGGGTCAACGTATAAGCATTGCAATTCAGCGGGGCAATGCAGCTAGTGTCTTGGGGACATTTCCGCCTGGTAGTGATCTGGATACAACATTTGCAACGATCTTTAGATGATTCAACTGTTTCGTCTGTATTTTAGTCTTGTAAATATTTATTGTATATTCTTTCTGTTATTAAAGGCACCATTAAACTAGCGGTTATTAAGCTAGAGTTGTAGACTCTCTTAAGTGGAAAACAATACCTATAAACGATACGTCATCACGCTTGCAAAATGTAATCATTGTGGCATGTGTGTCTACAATGTTTTACACGTGTACTTAGGGTCTACATGACTAAATTAAGATGTACATTTATCTAAAGATGTCTAATAAGGCATGTAATGTGTGTCGCTATATCTGTGTTTATAATAAGTACCTACTCTTTATTTCTTCGTAGCACCCAAACGGCTTAGTGAATATCTGTGTCATCTGTTTGTGTATATCAAGAATCAGTGAGTCCTTTAGAGTGAAATGGGATATATTTTGTCTCAAATTTTAAATTTTTTTTCGTGGGTATGAAATCAAGACCCTGCCGAGACGATTTAAAAAAATATATAAAAATTTAAAATGCTGACTCACAAATTAAATCGAAACAATAGTCGTACAGGGCCCCGATTTATCGGTGCGTGATAATTCTCGTATTAACAATAACTCCTTAACTTCAAAACTGTACAAATCTTACACGATGTCCAAATATGCCCCTCAGATAATCATTTTAATTCCGTATCGGCACACGCATCGCTTTTTACCTCCATGTAAGACGAAGGTTAGGATTCTTGACTGGTCAGCCGATATCCATCAATCATTAGGACGCTTTCTTAAAGAAAACCGGTTTTCGGTGAGAATTTATGCTAAAACATTCTAAATTCAATTTCAATCACAATTTATGTATTCAAAAAATATATAAACATATTTTTTAAATTATTTTGGCCGTTGGGGCCGTTAAATGGAAACCGATCTGATAAAAGGTACCGTAGTTTTAAAGCTAGTCAAAGTATTTTAAGAAAAATTTGAGCAAAGATTTAAACTCCCAACAAACACCAAATTCCATCAAACTAAGAACCAAAATATAACCGCACGGAAATCTTCATTATTAGGTACCGGTTTCCTGCTTTCTAGGTAAATGGGCAAAAGGGCTGATAGATGTAGCTCCTGCAGAGATTGGACTTTGGCGTATCAATTTATAAGACAAAGAATGAACTGTCCGAGAATTAGTATTGAACATTGTGCCAGCCATTTTGGGCGGTGTTTGTTTGTTTACATTTTGTGCTCTATGTAAGAAATACTGGGCACAATTCAAATATCAATAAAAAAAAATTTAATAGTTAAGATTGTTTTAAGCTTTCTTGTAAATGTAAAATGTCTGGTTCGAATCTATAATGCAATATCAACTTTTATTGTTTGTAGTACTCACTTTCGGCGTTTTTTTTCCGTACCAATATTATCTCGGAGTTTTCTATTATCTTCGTGATAGGGTTATTTCTAGGCAAGCGTTCTCCATCTTCGACCGCACCATCACTTAGCATCAGGTGAGGTATTAGTGTTTCTCTACGAAATCGAATCAGAAATGAGGAGATTTGTAGACGAACCAAAGTCACTGACATAGCACAAAGGACTAGCAAGCTGAAGGGGTAGAAAGGTTCTCGATTAGGACGGCCCCCACTAGATGGAAAGACGACCTTTTAAAGGTTGCTGGGAGCCGTTGGGTGCAGGTCGCTCTGGAAATTTATGAGGAGGCCTTTTTTAGTGGACGTCATGTGGCTGATATGATGATGATTAGGTCAAACGATAATAAAAAAAAATGTGTTAGACTTTAATTTTTCATTGTTTCTCTGCAACGCATCAATCATTCTACGATTTGGGATGTGGTCGTTATTTGATTTAGGATAACAACACTGTCAGATCTATTTGTAACTATGATGACATCTATCTGTCGTTAAAATTTATGTATGTTGCGCTTTATAGGATTGCATTGGTGACGTCTAAAATATCGGGAGCTGAGTATTTTAATCGATTACAAAAATTAAGGTTTTATCAATGAATCGCTATATAAAGACTAATGAATGAATAACAAATGTTTATCATTCCGCCATCTCCTATCCACCAAAGGACAAGCAGGCGCACGGCTCACCACCATCCGTGCCTAGTTGATATACCACCCATTCGCACACACCGTTTTGGTTCTACGTTCTTGATGCGCACAGCTAAGGTGTGAAATACTTTGCCGTCATCTGTTTTTCCTAAAGAATACAATCCGAGCCTCTTTAAGGTAAGAGTGAATAGGTTTCTCCTGGATCTTCGTGCTTCATCTTAGACCACATCATCGCTTACCATCAGGTGAGATTGTGGTCCAACGAAGATTTATAAAGTTTAAAAAAAATAATAAGAAAATTAAATGGGTGGTTTTCTTTATTACTAACAACGATGCCGTACAAATGAGCAATTTATAATTTTAATAATACAAAATATATATTACAACCATTTATTATGAGTTAGCCATATAAATTTATTTTTAGGTTTAGTCCAATTATCAAGAAGCCGATCGCCATGCTACCGATTTGCTACACTGTCACCAAAAAGCCTTTACTTTCTCCCCAAGAATTTTAGCTCAACTTTACACCCCAGCCGATTAGATATGCCTCCGTAGGTTAGCGGTTACCTTCCAGTTGCTATCTAGAACTTAGTTACGGTTAGAGCAGGGACGTTTTTAGTTATTTATCCTTGAGGATTAAGTTCACACAAAAATTTAAACTAACATTAATAATTACAAACACAGGAAGTTTCTAGACGTAGGTACAAGTAGGTATGATTTAATTATAAAAATATATTTAGGGCGATATTCTATAAAATGTTTATTTAAAAAATAAGCTACTTAAGTAACAATTTAAGAAACCTCACACGTTTTGCATGTCATCTTTTTAGGCTTTATTTTTTTTAACCTATCTTGTCCTACTCCTATGTCAGGCATGACGCGCTCCGTGGCTCTCTGTGCGACCATAATCCTGTGCACATACTCCTTCCTGGGGATCTATGTCTCGGCACCGTAGCTCAATGTTGGCAGGACACATTGGTTGTAGAGGCGGGTCATTAGACATTGTGGAACATGTCTGTGTTGTTTCAAATATGCCAAAATAATCCCACTAATGGAAAGTGAAAATAACAAACAAAAAATATTTTATCTACAACCCTGCCCCAGTCCGTCCCTGAGGCACTAAACAACCCACAGCTCATAAACAGTTTGCACGATATTACCACCACATAGTTCCAGCCGGTATTTAACTCGGCGCATGGCGGGAACTTTGACGTCCACCTCGGTTATTAGTTTTAAAAAGTTATATTCAGCCATTATTTTTAGTTTGGACTGCTTTTGTGCAGTGTTTGGGGTTTCGAAACAAGGAAAAGGTTTTAATAGTGAGATTTTAACTAAGTACCTATGCAAAGATATCTCTACTATAATACAACCGACACGTTACCGATACGAATGACGAATACATCGTATTAACTTATATTCGTTACGACAATGAGCGCATTACATTTAATTTATTTACAGGAAAATCAACATTTTTGTTTATAATTATTAATGTTCAGGATAATTAGCCATATTTTTACCGACTCTGGAGTTCTAATATTAAAGTGCAATTATCTTTATTCTACCTGATTTTAATCAGGCCCCCATACCTAAGAAACATTATGTAAAATCGTTTTTACTGCACCTTTTGTAGAGCAAATGCTTTTTTATGTCCCCACGAACTGGTCTACAATGGGTAGGTTATTGAAAGATGATATAGATAGAGAAAGTAGAAATAGAGTGGGCTTGTCATATTAAGTGATGTTACGTTAGAGAAGATGACTCGTAAGGATGAACAACAGATAGGCGTTGAAACTAGCATCAACGTGTTAAAATAAAGCCTCGTATACATCAATCAGGCGATAAGCCCTTTCGATCACAGTTGTCGATGTCGGCCGATTGTTTGATTCAGAATTGATGTGTTTCGTCCGGATTGTATGGCCGCGCTCTTTCTTTTCTATTTTCTTTTATGGTTTTTTGGTTTACGGAAAGTCGCCCCTGGCCATTGATACTGATACAATTGACAACATATAATTTTAATGTCATGTTTTTTTGTTGGACTAAATAAGAACGAAATACAGGAATAGCTGTAGAAATGATGTCAATTGTTTTTCTGTTTTAGTTCCTCTTGATTGACTTCATCACAGAAACAAAAGATATCACGCGTACTAAGTCGCAGTGCTTAGTACGCGTGATATCTTCTGTTCTGTAAAAAGTGACGCTGACGATCGAGATAAAAATTAGCGATGGATTTGAAATTCTTTATAATACCGGTAATACGCAAACCTAGCCGCAGGATACTATTCAACAATAAAAATCTTAAGATAAATACAATTCAAAAGCCTTATCTTCTGCTTTAATATTAAAGTCAAAGACTTTTATTATAAGGCGGGTCATTCGGCACTTGGCCCCCAATTTAAAAAGAAACCCAAACACAGATTGGTTCCAATTAATTTCCGACTGGCAATCTCCCGCAATCACAACTTAAAAATACAAGGAGCTCTTGGGAAGTTTCTAGTAATTTCAACATAACGAACATTGTTAGAGTATTCTTAGATTGGCAACTTTACAGGCAATTTGTTGGTTTTGATTATTGCCGAAACGCCAGAGCAAGACAATGAACGAATACTACCGCATATTATATTATAGGCGTAGGGTTTATAAACTCCCAAATCCTCCTGTTTCGACGTCTTTTACTCAGCGCTTCGGAGAATTTATCAAATCACATATTTTACTGGACGCGAATAGTTACTGCGTGCGCGCGTTGTTAGACACTGCTGCGGTATGCGAGCGGCGAGAGGGGGGGGAGAAGGGGGGCGGCGCGCGCAACCAGGCTTTTTCTCCTCCCCTGGCGCCTCTTGCCGCTTGCGTATGATAGACGGGGACAAGAGGTTGTACGCGCACTATAGCATTTAATTCGCCTGTGTACAGATATGTTTATTTTGTTAATTATGTATTTGACTAAAGTACTAAAGACTTATATACTTGCATATAACGCTAGCTGGATAGATAAATCAACGTGCGTGCTGTATATGGCAGAGACTGGATGAGACGAACCGTAGATCGGGTTCAGTTGTGCACTCTCATCCAGCAATTGCTATTAGATTGATGACGATTATGATGGTAAAACCCATCACCGTAAAATATATTTCAATTAAACCAGACAGATAATAGGATTGTACCTCGCTGCACAGGCCAATTGACTTAAGTTATATGTTTCTTTTATATCAGTCGTTTCTTGTTAGACCGGCTGTTACAAAGAAGTAAATCGTTTTACAGTGTTGTATAATCTCCTGACTGGAATACAAAGTTGCTCAACTTAAATCGTCCGTTTAAAAGAAAAAGCTTTTTAGCAGCCGAAATAAAAGAAAAACACTACAGAAAGTAACAAGAACATAATTGTTTTCTTGATTAATTCTGGATGGAATCGTATCCTGCGACGATTCGTTTGCGAGATGTATAATTAAAAGCTTGTTTTGCTGGGTAATGGAAAATCTCATTTTTTGTCAAAATAAAAGACTTCAAACCACGTGATCTCGAAGGAAATTATTTTAAATTTAAGGACTGTGCCTTTTCTATCTCAGTTCATTCTGAGCTGAGCGTTTACTATCCAATTTTGAGGGAGAGAAAGTTATCAACAAAACAGTAGATTAAGATAGAATAATAATTTATATGGTACACAGAAAATGACACATGACACAATTATCAAGAAGAGTAGCTACAATTGAATTTAATTAGACAGTTCAACTCGTGTGTTTGCGTACCAAAATGGCGTTCAGCTCAGCATAATGATGGATGTTTTGTACCCAAGGCCTATTATAAGTAATTGGTATCTTTCTAGAATACATATAAGATATACAATTGGCTGCACGCTCGCTTTTTCTCATTGGATTACAGTATATAAGGGAACAGGCAGATAGACATAAAGAATGGAGTTAAAAGTCATATATTTCTGAAATAATCTGCTATGACGGACGAACGGGCTGACAAAGTAGCACCATAAAGGTTCCATTTTTAACATGTTGGTCCGAAACCCTATTAAAAGGATTACACTGGCGCAATGGATAGATACCAATTCATGTACAATGTACGACATCTAATTATTGTTCACTTTGTAAAAGCGGTGACCGAAATAGTACTTACAAATTCATGCAATCCATTCCCAAAATATGGAAACTACTAACATATTCAACGTACGAAATGTATTATTATGAATTGGCAACGGCCTCGATTCAAATATCGAATACAAATGTCCTCTCATTATGCCATGGAATAAACATAAAAGTGTTACTTGCAAAGTTGAAATTAGCGGGGCATAGCTAGAAATGATGACCGTCGGGTAGAAAGGTTCTCAATGACAACGCACTGGAAAGCGCAGCAAAATACGACCCACTAGACTAAAAGATGGCATAAAAAATATGCTGGAAATCGTTGGGATCTGTCGCTCTGAAAATCTATGGGGGCCTACTTTAAGTAGAAAATAAACAAATAATGGCTGATATCATAATGCCATATGAAATTTCAACTCAAAGTAATTTAAGCACACAAGAACTCTGAATGAAATCTATTACATTTACGCGAGCTATATTGAAACTTAAAAATATCACATAACACTAATATCATAAATGCAAAAGTTTGGATGCTTGTTAGTTGCTCAATTACGGCGTAACGGCTAAACTTTTGATTTATATATTTGGATTATGACCATAGACTTTTTATTCACAAACCACGTGTGCAAACCCGCGTGCGGGAGCTAGTACATAATAATATGAAAACTCAATTCCAAATATTTAGATAGATTCGATTTTCTCTTAGTTAAACCAAATAATCTATTACTAAGAACAACGTGTTTGCGAATAAAAAGGTTAATTACCTATAACCTACCTATCTTTTAAAATAAAATGGGGGAAAAATAGGTAGATAAATCAGTTCGTTTATATGCAGTGTCAAGGGCCTGATTAAACCAAAGAACACTAACTATCACTACGTAGTTAAAGCACGCAACATCGAATCTGAATTAAACGTAAATAAAGCTCATTTTATAGTGTGTGCTGGTTTGGAGTAAAGCAAGCTTGATTATCCATTGGTCAGCACGATGTCAACGAAGTGTAGTAATTGTTTTCAGGCAGCTGCTTCGGGGTCAAAGTCACCATATAATATCACGGCGATTAAAAACAAACATATCTAAAGAAAGTTGCGGCAGAAAGGTAACTACGGAGTTGTGACCTGGAATATTTTTAAGTAGGTATTTCAATCGAGTTCGGATTTAATTGGACCTCTACAAGCGTAATATGGGCAAATGAGGTCATAATGTAATTGACTCCCTCAATCAACATTTTTCTACGCCTTTTTACATTACCGATGCTGATAAAATCAGTACGATTATGTTTCTCTCTTCGTCACCAACACCAAATGAAGAGAAAAAGAAGAAGGGATCCTTTTATATTTAACAAATCACCGCTGCTGACGTTAAACCACTCTAGAATGGGACACTCCCGTCCAAACTCTTCAGAAATAGAACACCACAGTTCAACATTCAAATTTCAAAGGAACCAGTCTGTAACACATCAGTTTAAAATCACTTCAAAAACCAATTTCAAAAATTCCTTTTAATTTGAAACCCCTTAAAAATCGAACACCACAGATAGAAATTTAAATTCAAACCCTTCTTTATCAAGAAATAGAGCGTGCCAGTTCAAAATTCAAATATATTCCATCAGGAATCGACTCTCGAATCAAACGGCCCACTTACCAAGTCACTCAAGTTTTGTTTGTAGCAAACAGCACGTATCCGCTGCCCCGGTACCGGTTGCGTACAAATGAGGGGCTAATTGTCGCGGGGAATTTATCGAGAACGATGCGTGTAGGGGAAAAGGTGTGGGTTAAATGTATAGTAGAGAAAACGTGTATTTCATTCGGTTCAAGGTTGTAGCTCAATTTAGACGGGTGCTTTTAACCAAGGGGCTGTTACTATTTGATAGATTTTTTAAAGTATTTAGTAGTGATTTAAAATGCAGTCCAATTATTTCAAGCTATGTAGTGTGTTTGTAATTTATGAAGAATGTTATGTTGGTTTATACACGGTTAAATTTAAATCTCTGTTTATGCAAAACAAACGTTGTTCAGACCATGATCTACTACCGCACTATAGCATTAAATACGTAATTAACAAAACATAACTAGGTGTTCACAAATAAGTTTAGCGCGGTAGTGATACCGTACTACTATTATTTCTTCTATGGCGAGTTTTTCTATGAGAGTTTCGTTTGTGTTGAACGGGAGTAACGTTAATTCAGATGTAGTTTTTATGTTTTTCAAAAACCATTCTAATTATATATGTTACTTAATGCTAAAAACCGGTAGTAGACCATGGCCTGAACACATATTTCGATGAAACTTAGCATATAGATAGATTATGACTGAGATTGAGAGTGCACTTTTCACACGAATACGCAGAAGTAGGGTAATATTTTTATTGACAAACCACGCGTCCTAAGCTACGGGCGAAAGCTTGTCTTATTATAAGTACCTAATAAAAAGTACATGAGTTTTCAACTTTATTGAAATAGAAAGAATACTCACTAATGTTTTATCAATTTAAATAAAATATATCATGTGATATTTCGGACCAACTAGAACATTTTCTTCACGCGATAAGAACTGAAACAAATGCGGCTCGCTCGAAAAATATTCATAAGTTAGTACGTGATTTGAAATTATTATTGAGGCTCCCGGCCGAGCTTAACGTATTTATTTGGTGTCTGAAAAATGTTCTGGCATTAACAGAAACGCTTTATTCTCTTAAGCTTCGTGGATTTTCTCAGGATATTTTAAGACATTTAACGGATTCTTCGAAAAATGTATGAAAACTTTGTTCTTAAATTACCTACTTTTATGGAAATATCTCGGTTAATGTTCATATATCAAACATCCAAAAACTGGCATATCAATTTACAAAGGGAGGTCTTATCGCTTAAATCATTTTCTTCCAGATAAACTTAGGATGAAGGGCGGGTGGCGTCATCGTTTTGTTAAAACAATGAAAATATACTTTTAACTTGCTGTTGCTCACGACTTCGTACGCGTTACACTACTAAATGTGTAGGTACGAGGCATGCCTTTTAAGTTTTGTCGTTTGAAGAAAAAAACACATCTAGAACCTTATAGTACTTTTTATTGTTTTTCAAAGTATTCACAACGTAGCTTAAAACACTTTTCCATTCGCTCAAACCAGTTATTATAACATTTATTCCACTCTAAAGTGGGGTGTTCAAAATGGCTGTCTTGAAAGCGTCGACTGCTTCTTCACCGGACTGGAACCTTTGACCACGAAGACTTTTCTTAATTTTAGGAAATGTAAAGAAATCGTTAGGGCTTAGGTCAGGACTGTATGGAGGATGGTCAAGAATTTCTACTTTTTCCTGCTTCAAATACTCAATCGTTTGACGAGCGCTGTGTGAGCTTGCGTTGTCGTGGTGCAGGATGATGCGTCGCTTTGAGTTAGATTTTCGAAGTTCGGCGATGACTTGTGGTAAACAAACTGTAGTATACCACTCTGCGTTAACCGTTCTACGATCTTCAAGTGCAATAGTCGCAACATGGCCGGTTTTTCCAACGAACGTGGCCACCATCTTCTTTGAAGTGCTTCGAGAACGAACAACTTTAGTCGGCTTTGGCTCGTCTTGAAAGACCCAGATTGTAGATTGTTGTTTGGTATCAGGATCGTAGGCATAGATACAAGATTCGTCACCACTTATGATGTCGTAGACGTGATTTGACTCCCCTCGGTTGAACCTTTGCAGAGTTTTCTTACACCATCTGACGCGGGCCGCCTTGTGATCGTCGGAAAGCAGATGCGGTATCCAACGGCAAACTAGCTTTCTCACACCAAGCGCTTCATGCAAGATCTTCTGAATGGTTGTCCCTGAGATGCCTAATAGAGCCTCTATCTCTCGATACGTCACATGACGATCTTCGAGAATTAGTTGTCTCACAGCAATGATGTTATCTTCAGTGAAGGCGGATTTTGGGCGTCCTTCGCGAAATCTGTCACTAACACTAGTATGTCCACGCTGGAATTCTAAATACCAGCGTTCGACAGTCCGCAGACATGGGGCTACATCACTGAACACAGATGTTAGCTCTTCTAAACACTGAAGCCGTGTCAGGCCTCTTCTAAAGTTGTAGAAAATTATTGCACGAACATTTTCCTTAGAAAGATTCATTTTCGTACGTGACCTGACAGATTCAAATCGAAACTGTGACTAAACAATAGCATTAATCCTAATACTTTCAACTGTTTTGAGGTTCAAAATGTAAACACATTCGAATATAGAACAGTTCCAAATTCAAAATTGCCGGAAAATATGGAAACGACAGAACTTAAAAGGCATGCCTCGTAACCTATAAATAAAGCTAAACTCGCTATTGCAACTTTACTTGACACCCCATTTCTATCCCATGGGACTTGATTTATGGGACAAAAGTAGCCTATAAGTTAATCCAGGTTATAATCTACGTACATATATACAAAATTTTACCGAAATCGGTTAAGCCGTTACGACGTGATTGAGTAACAAACAAACAAACATCCAAACTTCCGCATTTATAATATTACTGTGATTCTAAGAAATACTTTATACTTACTCGTAAATGTAAGCAGTATTTAGATTTAATAAAAGCAGCGAACAATTGGGTTGCCATAAAATTTATGCTACAGTACCTACACAAACGTTTAGACATTCGTTCTAATGTAAACACGAACTAGTTTCATAAACAGCTCTACAAGCCTTGATTACCTCCCACTTGGTACGATTCCAAGCAATTCCCTCTCGTGTTTAATTATTTGTTCGCGCACCACTACGGTTTTTCTGGTCTTTGCTACCTTTGTGCCCATACAGAATGGGCAGCAGTTGATCTGTAACTATCATAGATTAGCAATTAGAGATTACCCTCTTTGTTGTCGAACGCTCCGTGTTTATCCCTATCGATTTTACGTTATTGTGTGTGATTGTCCTTGCTCGTTGTTGAGTATATTATTAAAGAGTAGAGTGACTAGTGTGTCTTCTTTACGATCAATACCTAAAGGTATTATACTAGAGTATTTACTTCTAATAGAACATCAAGCCGCTCTATACTCGTGGAATTGACAGAGGTCAAAATAATAACGATCAACAAAACCAAATAATAAGACATTGAAATATCATCCTGTCGAGATAATGATCCAGGATTAACTAATGTTTCTGATTGTCATTTATCAAGATAAAGTGAATATAATATGATTAAGAATACTTAATATTATAAATTCGAAAGTAACTTTTTCAAGTATCTTTACCTGTCTCTCAGCTTGTTACGTTTTCACTAAACGGCTGGACCGATTTCGATGAAATTTGTTATATAGATAGATATACTAGTGGTTCGCCCCGAACTGAGATCTCGCGAGTCTCCCATAAAAGCAAAAATATATTATTCTGGATTTCAGACTTTTCCCTATATTTGTGTCACTAAAGCTACAAACATACCAAATTTCAGCATTGTAGGGTCACTGGTGTACCTTGTAAATTTTGTCAAAGTTTAGTTTTTATTATGGCTAATAACTTAAAAACTACAAAGCTAAAAATAAAAATGGGTTCGAAATGTAGTCACAAATACCTTTTATTAGACGTGCCACTTGACCGGATAGTCCCATTTTGGTTTTTTTTACCCCCTTGAACCCCAATATCTCAACAACCACATTAAAGCTCATTAAGTCACACCAAAATTGTGCTATCACTACCTAGCTACTATATACCAAATTTCACGATGATCGGATAAACGCTTCGAAAGTTATCCTCGGACAAACAAACATACATACATACAACGCCGATTTGCCCAAGTTGATTTAGAGAGATAAATAATATATATTGAAACAAAGCCCACTCTTACCCTTAGAAGGAGGGTAATTTTTTTATTGACATACCACGGATGTGGAGCCGCTCTGGCAGAAGTATACATATGTAATAACTAAATGCAATTTCAACTCAAGTTGATTCATTTAAAACAACCTGTCCGTCATCATTATTTCTCCCCAGGAAGCCAAACTCACCGGAACCATTAACATCTATAAAATGCAGTATCCAATAATAGAGGTCATCAATTATTCCGACTGCAGGCGCGTGCAATTGCATGAAGTTTTTATGCAGTCCGTTCTAGGTTTTGTTACTGCGCTATATGCTCTACCTTAGCCTTTATTGAACGGTAAACAGTAAACTTTATTATTTATTATACCCGAGAAAATACATTAAAAAGTACAGAAATAGAGGACATTTACAAAGGCGAGTTTAATCCTAAGAAGAGTTTTCTTCCAGCAAACCTTTGAGACTAGAGAGAGATTATTTTAAAGGTACGTAAGTGTACAGGAATCATAATCTTATACAAATATAACGAAATATATCTAAAGTAACTATTATTAAAATGATTGTAATAAATCAACACATATTCACCTACAATAAAGAGAGAAGAAAATAAAAAGAGCTTAATGGAAAATAGTAAAAAAATCCTTTCTGGGTTCTTATAAGTGTTTTTGCGAGACTTGTAACAATATAAATTGACTGCTAGGGTCTGAAGACGGGGAGATCAACAGTTTTTAATGGATAACAATAAAAGGGTCGTTACAATGTAGAGAGATACTACACAGCACTACTTATTACCAGTTGGTCAAACACTTAAGCTAAGTACCGCACACCTTTAATAGTTCTACGCATACGAAGTCGCGGCGGATACATCTAGTAAATAAATAGAAACACTTATCTCACATTTTAAAACAAAAAACTTATCAGCTTAACTTCTTTCGAATGAGGTAGGCATGTCACCTCTCAGCACTATTCCATTATATTTTTATGTTAGCTTACCTAAAACCCACAACTTAAATTAAAGGGTTATAGCTAATGGTAAATTACAAGGTAAATAAAAATTCAAATAGCTTTTTAATCCCTTTTGAAAAATCTCAAGCGAATCAAATTAACATATAGTTCGTTCGTTTGATTTTTTCCTCAGTGGCCTTTATAGTCGGCCATAAAAACGAATGACCGTCCGAGTCTAGCGTGCCTCGACAACAGCTTAGAAAACTAATAGCTCCTACATTTCTAAATTTCATATATTTCGCCGTAGCTATAGGAATACTGCTGAATATGTCTCGCCGTAGTTTTTCAGAATTACCTATCGATCTTGGCGACACCCAACGGCTTCCAGCAACCTTGTTTAGTCGTCTTTGCATCTAGTGGAGCCGTCCTATGCTGCGTTTTCCAGTTTTTGTGCTCCTATTATGTTTCCATGTTTAATGGTAAAAAGAATTTATAATGTTAGCTTTTTTTACTTTTAAAAATACAATAATACCCCGGACTTACGCGATATGTGGGACCGAGCGATAATCGTGTAAGTCGAATTCGCATTAAAATTTTTGTTCTTTTGGATGATATAATTAGAGGTTATCAATAAAAAAAGGATTGCGTGGTTTTATGAAACCACGGTAAAAGTTAAACTTTGTTTCACATTATAGACATTTAACTAAAAATTTTCGTTGGTACAAATGAGTAATAGTCTATACACTACACGGTCAGCTGATGCGAACTATAGGCGCCGCCATATTGACCTCGGCTGCTCTGACGAACGCCTTTCACTTTATCCCTACTCCGCGGCCGACCGTCACGCGACACGCAACACACAGACGAAAAAGTTTGAGACAATGTAATAAAAGTTTCACTTTAAAACGCACTGTTAACGTAAAACAATTCCATGCAGAACACGTTCGAACCAGTCGTAAACGGAACACTAACAGGACGGAGTGGGGGAGCTGCTGCGTGCGCCCATCAAAAAGAAAAATCGCGTATCTCCTAATTCGCGTAAAACGGGGTAGCGTAAGCCGGGGGTATTACTGGTACAACACAATGAATACAATAAATTTCCTAAAAAAATTGCATTGCGTATGATGATGATCATGAACGATTTTTGTATATAGGGTCCCGTTGATCTTTATTTGAACACATTGAGTTTTCATTTCATTATCATCATCGGTAGGCGCGTATTGAGGCACTGAGTCTGGTAGCTCGGCACTTCTCATCAACTGTCTGCCTAAAGCCTTTTATAAGTTATCCATTTAGCCACACGACATTTGTCTAGACATTATTTAATTTATTTACAAAAACATTCGTAGGTATTCTTGTTCTTCAAGCGTGTCAATGGTAAACCTAAACTATTTTAGAAAACTCTAATTCCTATTTAACCACACTAATATTATAAATGTGAAAGTTTAGATGTTTGTTTATTTATTTGTTACTCAATCACGTCGTAACGGCTGAACAGATTTCGATAAAATTTGGTATATACGTAGATTATAACCTGGATTACCACATAGGCTACCTTTTATCCCTTAAATCAGTTCTCATGGGATAAAAATGTGGTGTGAAGTCAAGTTGCAACAGCGAGTTTAGCTATATTTCTAGGTTACCTACACATTTAGTACTGTAACGCGTACGAAGTCACGGGCAACAGCTAGCTAATGATAAACTCGGTTTCAAGTGAGTCAGCTGTTTACCGCTGGAACAGCATGAGCCCGATGGCCCGTATTTCCGATTCAGTTGGGAAATCGAACGTTGAAGTTCTTTTTGTCAGTTCAGATTCGCAGCTGGAATTGTGTTATGGAGCGGTTAACGGCCAATGATGTTGTAGAACTTTTTCAGACGGTATTTTGTGTGCAAAATACCTAGATTTAAATTGAAATTAGTAACTAAGTAAAAGTAGGTAGTTGGTGGAGACGCCACGTGCGACGATACCCTTGCGCCATCTCATCTGTCTGGGACATCAATTAGGGCCGGTGCGGAGGCAAATTCAGCTAAAGAGCTCAAGCGCCGCAAATATGAAAGTCTCGACAGATCTAACGCTGAGACGTGGCCTGTTTGGTGTACACAGTATAAACTACATAAATAAATAAAATAAATATTGCTTGACATTTCACACAGCGCTATCTAGCCCCCAAACTAAGCAGAGCTTGTACTATGGGAACCAGATAACTGATATAATACTTATACATTTTTTTTTGTAAATACATACTTATATATATATAAATCAATTGCTGTTCGTTAGTCTCACTAAAACTCATAAACGGCTGAACCGATTTGCCTAATTTTGGTTTTGAAATATTTGTAGAAGTCCAAGGAAGGTTTAAAAGGTGAGAAAAAATAAAGAAATTTCAATGAAAGTAGTAAAAAAGTAGTAAGTAACTATTTTATTTTCCCATACAAACTGTTCGTACCTGTCAAACTGGATGCGTTTATTTCATTTGTTATCAAAACGTTATTTGAATTATTTAATTTTTGGACGCACTATAAATATTTGACCACAGACAAATGTGACATATATGTTTGTTGTCAAATATTGGTGAATCCTTGGATATCTTCTTATAATTTGTGTTTGTGAATTCGTGAAGTGCGTGAAGTGAGTGAAGGAAACTTTTTATGTATCCATATAATTTAACCGTCGTTCATTGACGTGAATTCATTAACATGAAGTGTCGCGTCACTTTGACAAGAGTGTTTTATATAGTTTTTATCCCGAAGTTCCGCGGGAACGGGAAATTTCAAGCGGGCGAAGCCGCGGGTGGGTCAACTAGTAATATATAAAGAAACAACCAGACCCGGAACTAATATCTGTGGATCATGCAAACATTTGTTCTGCGGTGGGAATCGAACCAGCAACCTCCTGCGACTCAGCCGGCTATTCGACCACTGCGCCACGGAAGTCGTCTAAATTTATTTGAATTTTACGTGAATACAATCTAAATTTCCATCCACCGAAATAGTAAAACAACAAGCCGCAATTATTAACTACTAAAGAAAACTGGTAGGTACCTACCACATGCGAGTTAAAAAGAGTTTTTGTCCGACATTCGTCCAAGTGAGTTATGGGCGGTTGTTTGTAAGGGGCCTGGAATACTTTACCACGCGTCAGGCCGAAAGTAATAGTTTTCTAACTTTTAAAAATAAAATACATGATTGTTGAAGCTGGCTGGTAGTGATTTATATAGTTTTAAAGGCAAGCATGAATGTTATACATACGTACAGGCAATGTAATGTATTGCAGCCATTTGTTAAGTTAGTATAAAAAATCGCTCTAACAGGAAAACAAACTGACAGGCCTCCTGATGTTAAGTGGTCACCGTCGCCTACAAAAGCCGTGGTACTGCAAACGCGATTTGCCTTTTCGAACGCGACATATTTTCGAACGTTATAACTATATTGTAAAAACAATTTAAACTTTTTAGCGCCGTGTGAAATGCTCAGCATTATTTATTTGTTTTATTGTAACAAAGCTGGGTGTCTTCAAGTCGCGAGTGAATAGGTTTCTTCTGGGCAAGCTTGATCCATCGTAGACTGCATCGTCGCTTACGCATGAGATCATGGTCAAACGCAAGCCTATAATGTATAAAAAAACAGTGTTTTTCCGGTGTCTGTTATTGATAAACCATTTTAGATGGTCTTGACCTCAGGTTTTGCTGAAATCAGTGCTGATGAAAAGTAATCAAACATTATGCTGAGCTGAACGTTGAATGAGACGACCTACTTTTATTCAATTTTACCCACTATTTTTATTAATTATTTTGTGAGATACTTTAATTTAAAAAAAGCTTTAATTGTTTTTATAAATCTTGAGGTATCTTAATCAGTTGATGGCCCACCTTATACAATTTACCTCATAGATTACGTAGAATAACGACTAATATTATAAATTCAAAAGTAACTCTGTCCGTCTGTCTCTCTATGTCTCTGACGTTGTGAAACGGTTGAGAGCTTATAAAGCTCATTGCTTGATATTTTTATGAGGATAAATCCTTTCATGGTATCAAATGCAGTAAAGTTTTTAGAGATACATATACACTTATGCATTAGAATCAATTGAAACCATTTTGAGCAACTTATTAGTTAGTTAAAATTGTGATATTAAAAGTAATTTGTGAAAAAAATTGCTATTCCTTACATTTATTTGCAAAGATTGAACCAGCAACAGAATCCATTTGGTTCAATAATACAGGTTGTCTTTTTATTTGAAATATTATTCGGTATGATTTCCGTCAAAAGTAAAACATTAAAATGAAACTAAATATGCAGTTAATGGTGGCGATTCTGTTGTTTACGCTTACTAACTAAAATTGTGTAAAATATGAACGGTCTTATTTTGTTTACGCTAAAGATCAAATTAGAATGACAGTTAAAGTGACATTTCTAAATTTAAGCAATTTTTACGAAGATGGTGTGTTTGCGGGCTAGTTGTAATCAGCACCAATTTGACTGCTGACTAAAACCAGCCCAAAAACACGCCATCTTAGTAAAAAATACTTAATTTTAGATATGTTACTTTATATGTCATTCTAATTTGATCTTTAGCGTAAACTAAATAAGACTGTTCGTATTTTACACAATTTTAGTTAGTCAGTGGAAATTACAGAATTGCCACCATTGTTTTCTTCTAAATCCTTTCACAACTTTTTTCTTACTCTCGTGATTTCGGACTTGGCCATCAGCGCCCTTCTCAAAAAAACCATCATGTGCTGGACCGCTTAAACGTCTTTCCGCATTGCTTGCACTCGAACACTTTCTCCACGCTGTGCACGGCCCTGGGGGCAGGGGTAAAGTAAGATTGGAGGATGAGGCTAAAATATACAGTGTGGCCCTGGATAAAGTGCAACCCCGAAAGGGGGTGAAACTAGATCAAAAATTATCGACAAAAAAATAGAAAAAAAAATTTTAAAAAAATTAAAAATTAAAAAGTTGACCACTGACCCAGTGGTCAACTTTAAATGCTCCTAGCCAGCACATTTTTTATGTTAGAACGTAGGTTTTTATTTTATTTAAAAGCTATTATGATAGACAATAATAAAAAGTCATAAAAATTTCTAGTATTATAGGCTTAATTTTAAGATTTTTGGAGTTTATTGGAAATTAATAAGCATTTAAAGTTGACCACTGACCGTCAGTGGTCAACTTTAAATGCTCCTAGCCAGCACATTTTTTATGTTAGAACGTAGGTTTTTATTTTATTTAAAAGCTATTATGATAGACAATAATAAAAAGTCATAAAAATTTCTAGTATTATAGGCTTAATTTTAAGATTTTTGGAGTTTATTGGAAAAAAACAGCCTAAAAAATTTAATTTTAATACAAAAATTAAACTTTAAGTCACGATAGCCACTTGTTTGTCAGTTATTTGTTATTTTATCGTCATCGTCACATATCTGACATGATTATGGTTTTTATTTTAACAAAATAGACCTACTACTTTGGAAGAAATAATTTTTTTATTAAATAGAGTCATTAGTGAGCAATAAAAATTTTAATACATCAATAAAGTATATACGATTTTTTTTAAAAATTTTTTTTCTATTTTTTTGTCGATAATTTTTGATCTAGTTTCACCCCCTTTCGGGGTTGCACTTTATCCAGGGCCACACTGTATAGACGTGCTACTAAGCGTAGGCACAGGCTATTGCTAAGGAATTTTTAAACAGGTGTTCAACGGGTTTTTGTAGAAGGGCCCTTATAGATTTCGTCGAATATCTAATCAGACTTTTCAAGTATTTGTTGTAAGATTTGTAAAAAGAAGAAGGATTAGCGATCACCATCAAGATCCGTCCAATCAATTTGCGTTACAAAGATACTTTATACCCTTGGGGTCTCCTTTCAAATCCATTAGGCGCTTTATACAGACGTACAATCAAGTTTCATATATATTTTACGTTATTTTCTATTTTTAGTACATCTTTATTGGGTTAAATGTGGAGTTCATTGATGGATTGAAAGAGGAAAGGGTCCTAGATGGAAACATTTCATAAATAATAGGATATTCACATTCAAAAAAACTTTCGGGATTTATTTCAATAATTATAATAAATACGGGATTTTTCACGTACCGTTTTGTCGGTGTTACGTCTGACAATGTTTTGGTTCAATTCGGGAACCTTCATTAGGGTGAGTGCGATCCGCTCCCAGCTAGATCTCGCCTTGCACTCAACAAACCGATAAAACGGTACGTGATAAATGCCATATTTTTTTTAAGCTATATTTTCCCACTGATGGGCAAAGGTCTCCCCCATGTTCCTCCACATCTCACGATCACTCGCCACGTCCCACCAGCCATCTTGGAATGCATCGAGGTCGTCACGCCAACGCTTCCTCGGCCTGCCCCGGCTTCGACGCCCATCAGCATGCACCCATTGTGTGACGACTGTTACCCATTTGTCTGTGACCATACGACTGACGTGACCCGCCCAGTCCCACTTCAGCCTGGCAGTCTTGTCGCCAACATCTGCGATGCCGGTCTTCGCGTGCAATGTGGTATTGCAGATCCTGTCGATTCTCTTTACCCCTAACACGCTGCGTTCCATTGCTCTTTGGCAAACCTTGAGTTTGGACTTTTGAGATTCCGTCAATGACCAAGTCTGGGCCATATTTAAAATAATAATATTCACTTCATATTTTAAATATAGAAAGATAAAATAAAAAGTTGTGAATCTACTAGTAAAAATACTGCAGCTGAGTTAATTCGCGACGACGTAATAAAATTATACAAGGTGAATTTGCTAATATATTATACATACACATATTTTGAACAATGGTCCGCCCGTGGTGCACTTCAATAAGTAATCTGTATTTCACTATTTGTACTAAAAACGGGATATTTACCATCATTTATGAGTTTCTTCACGTTTACCCGTGATCATGGCGCATGCAACTGCGTCGAAATATCGGGATACCCAAAAACTCACACATCATGGTAAATATTCCGTTTTTAGTACAAATAGTGTTCATAACCATGATAGTTTCAAGAGATCTGTATTTCAATCCATTCATGTTTAAAATCCACCGTTCCGTACAAACAGCACTGTAATAAAGCTGAAAAATATGTGGAGGTGAATTTTCTTCAATATTCGATTGATATAAATCCAGGTTTTTGTGTGTGGTCTGCCTTAGAACTAACATAGCTCACGATTTTATTAATCCCCATGATGGACATTCGGATCTCTTAGTACGCAGTCGGAAGAAGGTATTCAGAGCCAAGTCCAAACATTAAGTGATACCTACATGGTATGCATCGAAGTTTAAGCATTCACTTGATAGGTTGCAAGTCCAGTACCGTTTAGGACATGCCGGTCTTTGAGCACGTATAAATGCGCACATATTTTTTCGAGTAGTAAAATTTATTGGTGCACAATTTTTGCATTGTATTAGGAACCACAAACTCTGTATAGGAATTTGGAGAACACCCCCCCCTAAGAAAATAAGAAGTGGGCACCACGACTCTTCATATTTTCTTTCTTAAAACTACCAAACGTTTACTTAAACCGTCTCTCATATAAGACTATACGTCTGTGTATGGCCTCAATACCGAACACTGCTTGTAGATAAAACTTTCCTGTAAGATGCTTTATTGAATTAGTTTCAAAGCTGAATGACCCTTTCTCTCAAAGGAAGACATCTGTCAAAATTGCCGGGGAAAAAGAGAAAAGTTTTAAACAAATTCTGGGTTAAAGGCTGAATTGTGGATGACTTAACGTACGTTTCTACCCTTTCAATGTTTTTGACATTCTTTGAGGAGAGAACTTATGTAATTTAAAACACTAGGACGGTATAACCGGGGTTTGAAGGCCATTTTTGTATTCTTAGAATATTTTTACCGTGCATTCAATTTCTTGTTTTGATGGTTTTTCAGGGTAAGTGTTATACCCGCCCGCTGTTGCCCACAACTTCGTACGCGTTATACTACTAAATGTGTAGATAACCTAGAAATAAATCTAAGCTCGCTGTTGCGACTTGACACCCCATTTTTATGGCATGGGAACTGAATTATGGGATCAATGATATCCTATGTGGTAATCCAGGTTATAATCTACGTATATACCAAATTTCATCGAAACCAGTTCAGCCGTTACGACGCGATAGAATAACCAACAAATAAATAAATAAACAAACATCCAAACTTTCACATTTATAATATTAGTGTGATTACCTACCTTAGGCCTGCTTATCGCTACGAATAGTTTGAACATTTTCTTTTAATGTTACAAACCAACCATAAAAAAAACTATTAAAAAACTAATACATTATACTCTATTTATTTATACATTATACACACACATACATTATACTTATCTATTTTTTTTACTGCTCAATATTTGGAAAAACCGGAAGTAGTTCTAGAGTTATGCATATTTAGTATGCTTAGACTATAGCACTTTCGACAGCTAATTATCCTAGTGTGGCAAACACTGTGTTATCCTTATTTCGAGTTCAATATTTGTCATATTGTAGGTTCGTGAAACGTATGCTTTGATCAATGTTTGATTAATGTAGGTACATTATGTAGAATACACAGGAGTATATATTAGGCTATTGTTAGCCTTTGTGTAGTAAATGGAACTTTGTTTACTGGCCGACCACGTTAATTTTGTGTAACGGTAGAAATGGCAGATTTTGAAGGTGTCTCAGAAATCAAGCGCAGCGCTATAGAAAAATTTACGTTGTATACCTATTTTCTGGTCTAGTTTTTTTTGTTTTGTTAATGCTTATAATTCGTAGTTATATATATACCGGTACGGTCACGAACTAAGCGCAGACGAACTTTAATTAACAAGAGTTTTTAGTTTAGTCCAGTTTCTTTTAATTATGGCGCCCAACGTGGGACAAAATTAAAGATAATTTTTTGAACAAAATGTGGCCGTCTATGATTTTGGGAATAAAATTGGTCACACTCGTTTTTATAAGGGTTTTTTCAAGCGCTTGATCACTATTTCACCTGATGGTAAGTGATCGTGTGGAAGATGGAGTATGATTGAAAGTAGCTGTGCACTCTAGATTTGAAGATTCCGTGACTAGGTTCGGAAAAATAGACTAATGAATAAATAAATAAATATTGCTGGATATTTTAGACAGCGCTATCTAGCCCCAAACATAGCAGAGCTTGTACTATGGGAACCAGATAAAATATATTATTATTATTATTATTTGGAGCCTGTACTGTCATTATTACATGTTCTTAGATATATCAGTAGAATAATATAAAAAAATCCATTATAACTGCAGGGCAAAGGCCTCATTTCCCTATAAAATAAATAAAAAAGCTTTTATTTTCTTAACACGGTATTAATTTACGTTGTTAGAGACTTAAAATTGCTTGTTTCGCATGCAAATACCACTATAATCGGTAAAAACCTCCTCCAGCTCTTTCCATTTCTCGCGATCCCTAGCGACTCTGCTCCATGTGTTGCCAGCTACTTTCACGATATCATCGTCTCGTCGTGTAGCAGGCCTTCCTTTTTTCTTTCTTTTGTGTATTCTTTTGTGTATTGGGTAGCAATTTGATATTGTTTTGGACCACCTCTCGTTATTCATTCTTTGGATGTGCCCCGCCCATTTCCATGTGAAAGTACTTTCTGCACAATGTCTTATGCCATTTTTTTCTTCTTCTGTATTCTTGAAAACATATTTCTTAGTTTGAGGCCTAATTAACTTCTTTCTATTCTTTTTTGACAAACCCATAGTCGTTGTTTGATTCTGTGCTGTTAAAAAACACATCTGGCATGCGTACATGAGGCAGGGAAGTAGGCAGGTTTCTACCTGGGAACCAGATAGCTGATTAAATACTCATATACTTTTTTTATGTGTACATACTTTTAATATATAGAAAATATCTAGACCCGGAACAAATATATGTAGATCATGCATACATTTGTTCCACGGCGGGAATCGAACCCACTACCTCCTGCGTCTCAGCCGGCTATTCGCCCACTGCATCACAGAGGTCGTCAAAACGTATATCAGAATGATTGCAAAAGGTATTTTTTTAGAACGAATGAATTCACTCTTACATATGTACGTCTAGTTTAACGATGGAGATATTACTTGAGAAACCATTTAATCAGCTTTATTAAACCATTGAATCATCAAACAAGAGTTTGCCGCATTCGTGGGGTTTTTATTGTTTTACGAGCGATTGTAATATTTTACGGTGAATCGTAAAACTGCTATTGAAATATGTCAAATGTGTGTTTCAGTCACCAACTTCATGTCATTCCACCTTCTTATTCAATTTTTATTGCCTTTCAGCAATACCGAGAACATATATTTATATATCTTGAAACAAGTTAACTAGTGGTTCGCCCCGAATTAAGATCTCGCGAGTCTCCTATAAAAAAAAATATATTATTCGTAATCTTTCACTATCAAAAAATAGTGAAACGAAATAAATTACCAACTAACTTGACCTACAGTTTGCTTCAAATTACAGGTAACGGGAGTTAATGTAAATTGGTTACTCTTTTTTGGGGTACAAATTGAAGTTATTCTGGATTTCAGACTTTTGCCTATATTTGTATCACTTAAGCTACACACATATCTAATTACAGCTCTGATGTATTCTGTGAATTTCGTCAAAGCTCAGTTTCTGTTATGGCTAATAACTCAAAAACTAGAAAGACTTTACTAAAAATAAAAACGGATTTGAAATGTACTAATGAAGATTTTGCATTTGACGTCCCATTTGACCTAATAGTCTCGTATTTTTTTTTTACCCCTCTTGAACCCCAATGTCTCAACAACACCCCCCCCCCCCCCTCCCGCATTTTTAGCTCATTTAGTCACACCAAAATTGTGTCATCACTACTTACCTATGTATCAAATTTCACGATGATCGGATCAACGCTTAGAAAGTATCCTCGGACAAACAAACATACATAAATACATACATACTTACATACGTACATGCATATAACGCCAATTTGCCCAAGTTGATTTGGAGATCTCGCTTCACTCGATCAATCATTTTACTTGGCTTTATTTACAAAGCATTGCAATCAATGGAATACAAACCATGGTAGCTACACGACACAACAAAATTTGTCCGCTTGTTACAAAGTTCCTACAAAATAGCTGTAGGCATAAAAAATGTGTTGGTACGGAATAATATGAATTGATCAGAGTCTCTCACGATCTACGTATTTCGACGTATCATATCTTTCGCACGATAAAACGTCGATATTTGATATCAAGCGTAAAATAGGAAATTCGATTATAAGACATTTCGTTTTCGTTCTGGCGAAGCGGTAAGTAGGCGTCAAACCGTACAGCCTCCTCAAAAGACAATACAAACCTCTCAGTCAAAGGTAAAGAAAGAAAGACGAATCTAATAAACGTAGCCCGTATCCATCCCGTTTGTTTTTACACATCCAGCGCAATAAGACCCCTAGCACGTGCGGCGACCGCTTCTCGTTAGCTGATATCGATATGATTTGCGGGAAACGCAGAAGATCTCGATAAATTGGTAGCGACGGACGTCCAATTCTCGGAAATGGAAGGGTACACCCATGGGACGGGCTTTCACAATAGACCTTTCCGAATGAGAGCCATTAATTCGCATCTTTGTTTTATAAAGGCACAAAGTGACGGGAATTGACGTTATATGAGCTCATTTAACGATAATTCAGTTCAAAAACGGTTCTCGGACGTAAACGCTTAAGCTCGCTGGCCCTTTGCTTTTTTGATAACGAGGTTAAGCTAAGAACATTACGTCATATTGCTTCGTAATAAAACGTATTGTAATTTTTAGAAAAAGGTTAGGGTTAGAGGTTTTTAATAAAAATAAAATACTAATTCTCCGTACTCAGTATCAGATGATTCGGCTACTCGGCTACAATTACCTCTACGACCTTTTTCAGTATACATTAAGAGAAATATAAAAACATATAAAGCTCTCGCAGCGGCTCTAACTAAACAATATTCATGTCCCGGTTTGCCAAACTAGATATTCCACTTTGAGCCAACGCGCATACCAATTGATCGAGTGAAGATTTTATTGATAAAAATCACGTAAACCACGAACAATGGTGGTGGTTGTATCTTTTTTATGAAACTATAGAGTGGATGAGAGGAATTGTGGATTTACGACTGTTTGCGGAGCAACAAATCTGTTCATTGCGATGTGAGGCTCACATGAGGGACATAAAAGCTAGCATAGAAAACGAGGACCAATAAAATTTTCCTTTTATTCGCAGCGGGGATGGATGGCCGGTCTTGGCGATTTATATGACACAGTTGTCAGCTGAAACTGACTGTGCTTGGGACATTTACCTCAAGAGTGTACCATTTGTGAGTTTAGAGCGCTGTTTATTTTCTTTATTGCCATTTTTCACGCGAAACACTCTCTAGAGACGGGTTTTAGTGTTAGGAAAATCACTTTGGAGTCCATGAAACAAATTTAGCCGCACTCTGCTATGAATTACGGTCGTTTTCGGGTTGCTATTTTATTAATAACTTGCTAAAAAATAGTAGCTACTGTAGCGAAGCTCTAGTGGTTCCAATGTAACAAATTATTTAAGTTTCGAAGACTACTATTTTCGCTAAAAACGTGATATTAACCATGATTTGTGAGTTTTTGAGTGCTCCGATATTTCAACGCTCAACTCACATGACTATATCACATGTTTTAATGAAAATAGTGTTTGTAGCCATGATTGTTTCAAACGTTATTACGAATACTGGTTACAAAATTTAGTATGGCCAACATTGGGCTGGGCCGTTATGGATTTGACAACTGCGTGATTCTAGGCTTAAAAGTGACAATGATAAGGCTGAGCTGAGTCATGTCAGATTATTTAAGGTGGTATAAATATATATGGTCATGTGATTCGAATGTATCTAGAACGTTGGGCAAACATTGTTAACTATTGGGTATCCGAAACGAATATTGACGTAGGCTCTGGCTAGAGCTCGAGATGTGGAAGGAAAAGCGAGATACCTTTACCCAGCAGTGAGACACAATAAGTTAAAAATTATATATACATATAAGTGAACTTCAAAAACAATGTTACTTCCTTTATTTTCAGTTAGACGCAAGTGCGCAACAGTATAACCTTTTCATCTCCGTGAAATCATAACCGAAACTCGTTAATCCTCCTGAACTCTAACAACCGAAAAGATTATGATAAGCCAAAACGGAGTAACTTAAATAAACCGCCCAGATTATGCAGTCGTTTGGAACTCTCTCTCGTGCCCAAGACTTCGTAATGGGCCAAAAAATGGGTCCACAACATTTAAGTAGGCTTCAACCCGGACCTTTCATTCTCCGAGTAAGTCTTTTATACAGCTTTTACATCGATAGGGACGCAAATTTGAACATCCACTACCCTGTTATATTTTTATAGGCAGTTCATAAAATAACTTTTTCGAATACATTAGATATTTTTAACGTTTATTGGTGTTTTGCATAAGCCCCGAGCGTATAAAATGTTTCCTAAATACAATTTGATGTCTGTGTGAAAACACCCTGCGTCTGCGTACCAACTCGAGTTTTTTGTTCGTAATTTCAACTTGTAATGTTTACAGTTTTTAATTAAACACCGCGTGTTGACTTCCGACAAAATATAAAGTTCCGTGCTTACGGTTTGTTAATAATTTGTCCTTTTCGTAATTACCTCAAGTAGAGTTTACCTCAAGTTTAAGGATTAACAGCTAGCCAAATGACTTTGTTACGATACTTACATGATGTTACGTAATGAGTTGTAAATGCAACTCATCCACGTGTTAGCAATGCTTAACTTGTTTATATTTGACTAGCTTTCGTCCACGTGGTTTATCAATAAAAAGTATTTGTAGTCTACGTCTGTTGATGTTCTGTGTGCCATAGCAATATAAAGTACATTGCCACCTAGGGAAGAGTTACAACTAGGGTTGCCATATGTCCGGAATTTTCCGGACATGTATATGTCCGGTAATATAGGTCTTTGTCCGGAATGCGGGGGGAATCCTAAACCGTCCGGAATTTCTACAATTTAAGTAGGTGACGAGTAAAATAAAACAATTTATTACAAATAAGTTAACAATTAACATTATTTATGTTATTTGTCATTTTGATCATTACTGTATTGCTGCCAAAATTCGAGAATTTGCTTCGTTCATTCACATGCACGGTGCTAACGACATTAAGGTTATATTTAAATAGTTTTTTTAATATAGTTTTATAGTGTTATCCGAACACATACAAAAAAATCCAAGATTTAGATTCTATTAGTATTATTAGATTATTATTTTTATTAAATTCCTAACGGCACTTTAGTCATAATTTGCATCATCTCACTAATTTCGACCCTGACGTGAATTGCCTGGTAGCACAGTTGGAAGTGCGTCCTCGTATCAAGAGGAAGGTTGCGAGTTCAAGTTACGTCTAGGCTTGAAATTTTGGAATGTTATATTTACAAGAAAGTCCGGAAATTTCATCAAATGTCAGGAATTTACTCCGGAATTTCGATTTTTTAATCTGGGAACCCTAGCTACCAGTAAAATGGACATACTCGTAAATAACTTAGGGGAAAAATTATTAGGTGTGTCAACTTTCATGGTGATCGGACAAACGGTATCGGAGTTTATCAATCTCAGATATATATACCACATCCATTTTTAAAGTGAACCTTTTATTACATCGTCTCAAACTTTTTCGTCTGTGTGTTGCATGTCGCGTGACGGTCGGCCGCGGAGTAGGGATAAAGTAAAAGGCGTTCGTCAGAGCAGCCGAGGCCAATATGGTGGCGCCTATAGTTCGCATCAGCTGACCGTGTAGTGTATAGGCTGACTCATTTGTGCCAACGAAAATTTTTAGTTAAATGTCTATAATGTGAAACAAAGTTTCACTTTTACCGTGGTTTCATAAAACCACACAATCCTTTTTTTATTTGTATACATCTGAGAATGGCCAATGCTGGTAATAAAATTCAGGCAAAACCTAATAATATTATAATATACCTGCTTAATACCATTGTAATGTTGTAGTGGGGATAACCAAACCATATCAAAGGTAATACGGCCGGTTAACTGCGACAGGTTTGACTTGCTCGAACATGTTTTAACAGTGGGGCTCACGTTTCTTCTCACGCACGTTTTACGTACAAAATCATTCAATTATATTCTGATATCACAGTGCGTAGCAACTGGGGCGCGATACTTGCTTAAAATCTATATAAATCACTAGACTAAAACTAATATAATAAAAACTTTCGTGATTTATTTCAATCTTTATATAAACACTAATTAAACCAAAAAAATTCGATCGTAACACTGATATGACTGTATAAAAATATGACTGATATAAAGTCTTTAACACGACGTGATTGAAATTCCATAGATCACCTCTCAATACGATCAGAATTTTACAGAGTTCACATTTTGTGGTGAACGAATCCGCACAATATTTCACTTCGCGCCGGAATTCATAACTCCTTGTTATGTAGGGCAGGCATCTGAGCTTATTCCCTGTAGACCTACTTATGATCCTGCTATACCATAGTAAAAAGAGAATGCAGTGTGGAAAATAATATTCGGCATCTGCATCGAACCAAATTAGCGGTCAATAAATACCGTAAGCACAAGCACTGTAGTTTCGATGTAGTAATAAAAGCTTCCTATTAAAATATTTGTATGGTTGGTCTGATTGGACTACTTAATTAGACATGTGGCCAATAAAAAGCAACTTGTACGAATGATGTTCCAACTAAGGGCTAGTTTTACAGATTTTCTGTGTATGTATTTTCTAAAAATAGTATTTATAGTACAAAAGCAATTGTACAATACCCAAAACAAATACTGAAGGTAGGATTAAATTTAGTATTATCTATCCATTAATTTATTTGGTTGACGTACTAGTACTACTATTCAAGATATCCTATTTAATTCGGGATGATAAATAAAAGCGTAAATTCGCGATAAATATCCGTTAATTAATAAAAATTATCCTATTTTAATTTCCATGTCTGATACCATTTAAAAGTGATAAAACAAGAAGTTGAACTTCTTTTTCATTTCTACTTTACTATGATTCATCTATAAAGAATCACGTGTCACGTCATAAACTAGTGTTGTAACATCAAAAATCACACTGCGTTTTACACTGTACAGATGATAAAAGCAGGTTATGGCGCGTGTTTACTTACTGTTTATGAGTGTCTTACGTTTTATCCATTAAGTTTCTCTATCAGATTGAATCAGAAATGAGGAGATTTAGGAACCAAAGCAACTGAAATGGCCCAGAGAATTAGCAAGCTGAAGTGGGGGGGGGGGGGGTTACATAGCTCATAGAATCAACTCCCGTTGGGGCAGAAAGGTTCTCGAGTGGAGATCACGCACTGGAAGCGTAACATTCCCCCCCCCCCCTCCCAAATGGAACGACGACCTGATAAGGGTCGCTAGGAGCCGTTGTGTGCAGGCGGCACATGATCGGTCGTTCTGGAAATCTATGTGGAGGCCTATGTTCAGTAGTGGACGTCCAAAGGTCCATCACCATTATTATCGCCATTGAACTTCTCCCATACATTTACAGAGCAATTGAAAGTGTGCCGCCTGCCCACAAAGGGTACTTTACCTATTCTTTAGTCTAGTAGTAGTAGTGGGAGGTCGTCCTACGCTGCGTTTTCCAGTGCGTGGTCTACTCAAAAACTTTTGAGCCCCAACGGTCGCCAATTCTTCGAGCCATGTGCTCCACCCACACGAACGTGGCATACTAAAGTTTCATGAAGAAGTATGAGTCATATTTATATGGAAAATATCCGTAGAGTATTATCCTCCTCCAATATTTCACATTCTTCGCAAAGACGTACTATTTGATACAGTGCCAGAAATAAATCAGATTTCCTTTGCGCAAGGAAGTTCTCTACCGTAGACCTTTGTGGTTCAATTTTATTCACTTTGTACAGGACTATGTTAGGTACCTGGTTAGGTTAGGCAGTTTTGCTACCTTTTTATGCTACATGGAGATGGAACAAGTTTATGGCCCACGTTATGTTAAGTAGTAACAATTGCCTATAACAGAGAATTGCCTCGTAGAGCACATTTTTAATGTGACCTACGATGTACTCCCCTGCGTCCATCAACTTGAGGCATACAGGTGTAAAGCCTCATTTGCCTGTAATTTCACCGGCAATCATACCTTTGAGACCGAAATACACAGCAATGGGTATATAGGCGGCAGAAATGGTGGAAATGGTGGTAGTACTCTTAAAACGTAATACCTTTTACCATTTAGAACTATGGTTAAGCGTGAATCGAGATTCAAACGTAGATTTGTTATTTAATTAAATGGAATTCTTCATCTTATCAGCTATAAGACGTCCGCAGCTGAACATACATAGGTCTCCCCATAGATTTCCAGAGTGGCCGATCTTGTTCGGCCTGCACCCCCACGGCTCCCACCTTCATCAGGTCATCTTTCCATCTAAGGGGGGCCGATCTACGTGCGTTTTCTATTGTGTAAAATGTGTGAATTGAATGAAGTCATGTATAACTCTAGAATACTCCGTGGCGCAGTGGGCGAATAGCCGTCTGAGACGCAGGAGGTTGCGGGTTCGATTCCCACCGCGGAACAAATATTTGTAAGATCTACAGTTAATTGTTCCGGGTATATTTGTTTCTTTATATGTACATTTTAAGGATGTATTTACAAAAAAAAAGTATTTAGTTCTATCAGTTCTGGTTCCCATAGTACAAGCTTTGCTTGGTTAGTTTGCTAGATGTAGTCAATATTTGCTATCAAAATGCTGTTTAGCTAGTCAATAGGCAGATCCCTGCAGATTATTTTAACCCGTGTTGTAAACCGTGTTGTAGGTAAGTCTGCAAATTATTGTTTTTTTTTTAACAAACAGGTTATGAAGACTGAGTTTGTAATTAAAATGCCATGATACAAAACCAAATCAAAACAGACACAGCAAAACATTTTTAATCTCCAGTACGCTTTATTTTCCTTTTGGGGTTTGATACCGCTGTGTGAAATGTCCAGCAATATGTATATATATATATATTGTAAATACACGGTAATAGAACTTGTATATCTCCAGTTAACTCCTAAACACAATGCACTTAAATAATTTGACAGCACTTATTTTATGATTCTAGTTCCGTTTTTACTCGACAACATCAACAAGAGATGAAAACTTCACCAGAGGCTCTCGGCAAACTTTTCATCGACTAATCCCGCTGTGGCCGCGCTAAATTCTCGATTTACTCTGTAGCATAGCCTCCTGTCTCACTTTCTATCCATTTTCAATGTAAAGTGAACTTTATCGCACTATCACTACAGCTGCGTTTTGAATCCAGCTAGTACTGCATAGCAATAGGCGCTGTATTGATTATCTTTACTGATAGGTAGTAAATGCGCTAGTTCAAAGGCTCCTCAGGGCTACAAACACATCACACTAATATTATAAATGCAAAAGTTTCGATGTTTGTTTGTAACACAAACACGTCGTAATGGCTGAATGACGTCGATGTAATTTATTATGTACGTAGATTATAACCTGTGTTAACACATAGGCTACTTTTTATCCCATTAATCAGGTTCCATGGGATAAAAATGGGATGTCAAGTTGTATTGCAACAGCGAGTTTAGCTTTATTTCTAGGTTACTTACACATTTAGTAGTGAAACGCGTACGAAGTCGCGGGCAAAAGCTAGTACAAATTAAAGAACGGCCAGCGCTTGTTGCCTACTTTCATCGAATGGAATATGAATCATATTGCTGGTTTTATGGTTGAATTTCCGTCGTGCATTCCACAGATGTGCATAGGTATCGTATCATCCAGTTACTCTCGGCTACAGTGAGCGAATCTTTACTTCACCTAGTCAGTAGGCGTCCAACACATAAACATTTACCTAGCTATAATTTCCTTATATAATTGGCACTAATTTTAGTTTGAGTGGAACTTGTGCACTGTAGTACTATTATTTTATTCTGTGTATAGCTGAGCCAGGATTATGCGGTAGCATATTTTTCAAACGATTCCCCCAGTTTTATACCGGATTTGTGGCGTGTTTGTTATCGTTAGCGAGCAAACTTTCGATCTTCGAAGTTAGTGTCAGTTGGAGATGCAGTTTTTTGCCACTTCGCTTGTTTTTATGTAGGAAACTTCATACCTACAAACATGGTTTACCTACACTTTACCTCAGTAAATTAAAAGTTAAAATCCCTGCTTTATAAAGAAAGATTCATGTCTAGGCGTTACTTAATTCCTTGAACCCTAAATTTTACGACGAGTTTCTATGCTAAGAAAAGATGCAAAAGGTCAATGAAAAAGTCCAAACTCCAACCTGACTGATAACTACAACCTAGGAGTCTTCAAGTCGCGAGTGAATATGTGTCTTCTAGGCAAGCGTGTACCATCGTAGACTGCATCATCGCTTACCGTCATGGTCGAGATCGTGGTAAACGCTAGCCTATAATTTAGTATAAAAAAAATGAAAAAAAAACTCGTTGGCATGTGTGTAGAAGTGTTAGAAAAATATTTATTTTTGTTATATATAAATATTATTAAATATAATATTTATAATTGGAATAGATTGATTATGACCGGGATTGGGACTTAAGCTACTTTTTACCTGACTGTGCAGGAGGGTTTATTTTTTATTCTACTTGGAGATGGAACAAGCATATGGCCAACCTGATGTTGAGTGGTAACCATCGCCTATAGCAATGTATTGCTTCGTAGGTCGAGCCCCTTAGAAACGTGCTCTTATGTTTTTTTTTGGTTTTTTTATGGGTAAACAGGTTTATGGCCTACCTAAGAAAGCGGTCACCGGCAATACCTAGGGTATCGATACGTTCCCTACCCTGTGGAAACCTCTACATTTTTCTTTATGCACTACTCTGCGTCTATCAACGCAGACTCAACGTCTACTCAGGATACAGGGAATCCTAGTGTGTTCTTCTTCTTCGAGTCAATGATTCACTTCTCAATCACAATAAGGTTGAAAAATTTGCCACTTCTATTGCGTTGTCAGTGGCTAAGTTTAAGTCGTCCTTTGTCCTAATGTGTTCAGGAAATTATTTCGTTAAAAAAACTATGTTCGTTTAGTTTTAGTGTTTTAAAACTAAACTTCAAATGAGACAGGAACATCTGGACAAAAGTATAGAGCAAGGAGATAATACTAAAATAACTTTGTTTGATAAACATGCCCGCAGAAAAGTTTAGGACGGTTTAACTTCTACGTCGTTTACTTGTTATTGATACGTGGAGGGTAGACCCAAGACCGGCCTTACAGATGCCACACAAAAGGTCCAGATATAAGCTAATAAATAACACAGAGTTATCTTCGTGATACACAATAGATCAGACGTAGTTTGTTCTGAATATCTTTGGTGTTACAAACGTCCATAGGCTAGTAACCGCTTGCCATCAGGTGGGCCGCATGCTTGTTCGCTACCTTACTAGGATAAAAAAAACTGCCAGCGGCTTTTCATTAACGGTTTGTCAATAAAATTATTACCCTCTTTCTTTTCAGTTCCTATATCCCAATCTTGGTAATAATCTATCTGTATACCAAACTTCACCGAAATCGGTCAAGCCGTTTAGTCGTGAAAACGTAACAAACTAAGAGACAGAGTGACTTTCAAATTTATAATATTAATATGGATGCAGAAGTCATCCTTTTTCGTTTTCTTTACTTTGTGCGTTGTACGAGATACACTTGCAAAATATTATCTCACAATTATTTACTCAAGCTAAAAGTGCACGTCCATTCACCACGTCTTAAAATTATTGTTATGATTGCAATGAATAAAGATTGTTGTCTCAAAAACTTTTGTCTAGGCGTTTATTTTTAGTCATTATCAACATTATCGCAGTCAGCTTATGCACACTGCTATAAGCCCTCAAACGCCACTAAATAGATTCTGTGCTATTCGCTAATAGTGACTACTCTACTGGAGATAACTCTATAGTCTCAACGACTTGATCTACTTAGTTTAGTACTTCTTGGTTAGTTAAACATCTAGTACTTATCTATTGAGCCTGTTGGCATCCACTGCTAAGTTAAGGCTTTCTCTCTATTACAATAATTTATAAACCCGATGTTTCTCAGTTCAGGGCCAAAAAAATTGTTTCTGGTAGTCTTATTTTACCCCGTACGTCTTTCTTTCTATCCCACATGCCGAGCGCACGTGTCGAACTGAGTTATAGCCTCCTGAATAACTTATACTTCACGATTTCCCATTTATCAAACTCTGATAAACAAACAGTGTCTGTATTGACTGAACTGTTTCGGTAAATATTTTAACTGTTATCCATTAACGGGATATCGAGGCGTAATCGTTAAAATTATTTGCAGATACTGTTAATTGATATCGGGGGAGTCTAATAATTTTACGGTCTATCGGCGGCCATTAAACAAATCCAGTATAATTAATTTACTTTGAGCTGATCCGATTAATTCGTTTTTACTGTATCTGTGAGTGATGGTAGTGTTACCGCGCTGTGTTTCTAAACTGTAATCGTTCTTTATTCCTTACTAGTCTTAGTCTTACCATTTATATACCAAAAATGTAAAAACAGACTAATAGATATCGAGACAGGGTTACTTTCGAATTTTATAATATTAGTGATGTCGAAAAAGCATTCAAAACACAAAAAAAAAATCATAAGAGCTATCTGTGGCGCATGGAGTGAGGACAGTTGTAGATCATTGTTTAAGAGGTGTAATATTCTACCAGTACCGTGCATGTACATCAGGGATGTATGTGTGTTTGTTAGGCAATATCCTTAATATTTTGAAAAGGATTCTGAAGTTGTCACCAGGAACACAAGGCACAGGCATAGACTCTATGTGCCGTTCGCGCCGGCTTGAACTTGTTAAGCGAAATGCCTATTATCATTCCATTACCATTTTCAACAAATTGCCAAATTATTTCAAGGACTTGATTCTGTTATTTAAAAGAATACTTAAGATTTGGTTATTGGATAAATGTTTTTTATGACATGAATTAATAATTAGACTATAAAGATTAATTGTGATATTATTATTGTATTTAGAGAATTTGACATGTTTAAAATTAATTATTATCATTATTTATATTTGTATTAAATTTTATCGTAGAGTTTGATATTTGTATTTTTTAGTATTATTCGTTTTTATCTTAGAATTTCGCACACCTCGATGAGGCAGAATGTAAATGAATCCTATTTTATAATTGACATACGAACGAATATTGTACACACATTCATGCGAATAAATGATTATGAGTGTGGATGGGGATTGTCTCTAAACATATATGGTTGAGATGGATAAAGGCAAGCTTAGGCCTTAAAAGAGTTTCTTCCAGCAAATGCTAGTAAAAAAGCACGTACACGTAGGTACTCATGTAAATTTTGTTGATAAGCCTAATAAATAAATCAAATGTCTGAGGCTAGTGAAAGACGATAGTTAACACATAAAGTTTAGTTTTCGTTTGGTTTCGTTTTGGTTAGCATATTTGTTTGTAAAAAGGTTTTTGGTTAAAATTAAAATCATAGCGCCTTACTACAAAAAATATAAACACTTGTTGAACACCTGTTTAAAAAAATATTTTCCAATGTTTCCTTAGGAATTTGTTAAACAGAACGGGTGTTTAACTTTTTTTTTAGTAAGGCCCATATTGCTTAATACTTGTAATAAATAATTTGCGTATTTGATATTTCTTTAAAAACTAACAAAAAATGTTCGTACTAAACAATGATTTTATTTCTAGTACCGTCCTGGGTTTTCTTATAAATAATTCATATCTAAGTTGCTGACTCAAGTCGAAGATTCTCTATGTATCTAAATAATGTTTATTTGCTGACTCTACGGTTCTATAAACATTTAACAGACGGGCCGCTAAACCGCTGATTTTGATCTATACTTAATACGTCTTAGTTTATTTTAATACATTATTTCACAAAATACACATGAAATGTACAAAACGTGGGCTTAATGCTAGAAGTTGGCGTGATAACTTACAAATATTAACTTATTGGTACTTATTATTATTAACTTATTGGCTAACGAAACTTAAAGTTTATGTTAAGTGACAACAGGTGAATTTAAGTGTTCCAACTGAGTAGATGAAGCAAAATAAATAAAGAAAGGTCCTACGGAGAATAGTGGAAGATATTGTGAAGACTCTAGGTTTTACTTGGTTCAGACTGACAGGATTGGAATAAACGGTATAAACAGAGTGAACCCAGGTTCATAAAATTACATTTTAGGCGCAAAATAATTATTAATTGTAAGTCGTTGTTTAGTACAAATCAGTTAGTTCTATTTGATTCGAGAATGTGTAATATCAGACGAGTTATTATGAGTTTAGACAGTTATTATAAGTTCATAGTCCTATAACTATTATAGAATGAGTAGAACAGTATAGGACTTTTAAATCAGAATAGGACTTTAGATTTATAACGTGAAATATTTATAAATAACAATTTTGTCAAAAGAATTTTAGAGGCGCTTCAGCCTGTCGAGTCAGTGGATTATTAATAGTTTAATATACCTAGACTGTGTTTAGCGATATTTTGCTACAGTTAAACTGGAAAGTCTTTGTTTGGCCCAATGGGAGTTTCTGGTCAATGCTTGCTGCCACATTTAGATCCGCGTTTACGGTTGTACGGTTTACGATTACTTATTTCTCATAAAATTTACATAATAAATCACTTCATGAGAGAACATAAAATGCTATTTTACTTACATAAGTTGGTACATAATTTATATTGCAATAACTTAACATGCTATTTGCATCACCAATTAAATAAATGTTGTGGGTAGTTATTAAAATAAAGAGATAAGACAGTACAAAGGGTTTAAAGGGTTTCAAGAGTTAAAGCCTCTGTAAAATCTTTATTAAGACCTATTATTTATTATAATAGCGAATAAAGTAAATTTACTGAGTGAATCACAAGGCATTGGAAAGCGCACATATACCTATACATAGATAGCTCGCTATGGGGATGCCTATGTTCAGCAATACACGCATTATGGCTGATATGATATGATCATAACAAATAAAATTAGCACAAATCAATGTAAATATTTGTAGGGAATGGAGTGCGCGAGTTTAACTTGGGGTATGGTGATGATGATGACATAAATTAATTAGGGGTTCAAGGCAGTAAGCGGACGTCAGCTGCGGTTGGTCCGCTTACTCTACATACATACAATATAACTGTCGGTTTATTTACAGACTGCTCGAGGTAGAGACACTCTGAATTATTGAGTTTACTAGGAAATTGCATTAATGTACCCTTAGGATTATTCACAAAGGTTTTAATGATATTTAACTTAGCTTGTAATTGTGGATTCTAACATCCTCTGGAGCTAATAAGGTAAATAATTAATGCTATTCCAATGTTCCATTCTGTATTTATGATCGCAAATGCGCTCTTTTAATTATTAATTGTAATTCGTTGTTAAGTACAAAGATAAGTTAGTTATCAGAAGAAAGTGCGAGCTGTTGCCAAGTTTTAGTTGGATGTAACCTGTGAGGTAATGAAATTATCATAGTTAACTAGCTGTTGTTAGCAGCTTCGCCCGCGTTGATCTGGGGTGCAAAAATACAAATAGAAACTTTGACATTTTTATCCCATTGGGGTAAAAAAAAGTCTATGTGTTAATCTAGGTTATAATCTACATACATACCAAATATCATCGAAATCGGTTCAGCTGTTTCGACGTGATTGAATAACAAACAAACATCCAAACTTTCGCATTTATAATAGTATTTGGATGGTAATGGCTTAAGATCGGCTTGTGGCATCATCTCATGTAATAAAATAAAAACATCCCTTCCACCTGTTTATCTCCTTCTCAAAGGCATTAACGTCATCCCACCAACGCTTCCTTGATTTTGTAGATTTCCCCCTTAATAAACATTTTTTTTCTCGAACTTTTGCACACATACTCAAATATACGAGTAGTCAAGGAAAACTGCCTTCCCCAAGGTGTTTCCGGGTAAATACGTTAAACTCACTCCACTCTTGTGCAATTTGTTTCAATTTCGCCGGCGATTCGCACCAATCACTTGTGCCGTGGTTTCCTCTCCCGATTTTTAAGGACATTTGTCGGGTTTGTGGCTATTTAATGGTGTAGTTTATTTTGCGTTGAAAGTGATAATGCCACGTAATTTTACACAATAGACCAAAGTTTAATGAAATTATTCATAATATCAGTATATGTACCTTACCTTAATAACACGCTCGATAAGCGTCTTTTTAGTATATTGATGATAGTCAAGCACTTTACCACTACCTCACCTGGTGCTAAGCGATGGTGTGATCGAAGATGGAGCACGCTTGCCTAGAAATAACCTATTCACTCGACACTATTTACTGAACTTGAAGACTTGAAGAAGAAGAGATTATACTGGTTCGGAAAAACATACGTGAGGGAAGTGAGTTCCACTCCTTACTTGTGCTAACAAGAAAAGTTGAAGCAAATCGTTTAGTACGGCAAGGTGGTATACCGACCAGGTATGGGTAGTACTTCTCAGTACGTCTGCTTGTCCGGTGGTGGAAGGAGGAAGAAGGGATAAGGTCATGAAGATCTTGCGCACATTCACCAAAATGAATCTTGTAAAATACTGAAAGTCTGGCTACTCGGTGTCTGTGCTCTAGACTTTGTAAATTGGCTTCCACTCGGGAGTCATCACCAATGACTCTAGCAGCACGTCGCTCAATCGAATCAAGGGCTTCAAGCTGATACTTGGCCGAGCCATCCTAGAGATGGCAGCAGTCGTTGCTCGCATTTGCTCACTAGTACGCCAAAATATCGCGGGTGTATTAGATAGCATACAGCCCTCGTATAACAATGTACTATAATTCAATGATTCACAAATAAAAATACTTTATTGTATACCACAAAAAAAAACATAAATATAAAATTCACATAGCAAAAAACACAATAGGCAGTCTTATCGCTTAGAAGCTTAGAATTGCTAGATTCCCACACTTTTTTAATGTACATTTATGTATGTGAACAATTCCTGAACGATTTATGTGTGTGGTATTTATATGATCCTTATATTACCGCGGGTAACTAAATGATGTTAAATATGTCGGTTAACATTGACTCTCTGTAGGTCTGAAAAGGCTACTTTCGGTGTAACATATTGCATTTTAGTTTTGATACAGCACATCTTTATTACTATCAATAAAAAATAAAATAATTAATAAAAGTATTTCAATTCATTTTTAAATGAGTGTCTATTTAATGAATAAATAAATAATACTGGACATTTCAAACAGCGCCATCTAGCCACAAACAAAGCAAAGCTTTGTGAACCAGTTTACTGATATAATACTAAATATACTTTTTTAAATACATACTTGTAGTAAATAATAAAACAACTATACCCGAAACCACTGATCATGCAACATTTGTTCCGTGGTGGGGATCGAACCCAATTGAAGAATAATAGAGGAACACAATATGATTTCCTCACACACCTGCTTATGAGACATATAATGCTTCCACTTTAGACTCCCTGTCACTAGTAGTAGGTAAATGTTTAATATTACTACACATACAGTGCATTAATTCTTAATTACTTCCTAAGATACTAGTAAAGCATCGTTAATAAATCTATACCCTCATATGTGATCCTAGAAGTATCAAACAGCAGATACGTCTGAGTGTGTTCTAAGCAAACTCTAAAGGCAAAGCCCGCATTCAATTGAAATTCTTTGAACTTCTTTGAAGTACGTGAAATGCAAGCAAAAATGAACTTATGCTTTTCAAATAGAAAATGGATGACTAAGAATTGGTTCTCAATGCTTTATTATAGTTTTATAACTATACATAATTGTATAGATCGTATTTTTGTATTAGATACAAACTTTATAGTCAGTGTGTAAATTAAAATCACAAGCATGATCTTATATTTATATAAATAAATAAAATAAATATTGCCGGACATTTCACACAGTGCTATCTAGCCCCAAACTAAGCAGAGCTTGCACTACGGGAACCAGATAACTGATAGAATACTTATATACTTTTTTTGTTGTACATATTTATAATATTTAGAAAAACATTACAACCCGAAACAAATATCTGTAGATCATGCAAACATTTGTTTCGCGGAATGAAACACGCTACCTCCTGCGTCTCAGCCGGCTATTCGCCCACTGCACCACGGAGGTCGTCGTATGTCTTGTATCTTGATTTTAAGAGACTTTAAAATGAGAATTTAAACAAAAAAATATCCATATTTTAACTACCTACAAGTTCTGCAAGCTCACTGAATATTTAATGTAAGCTTAAACCTATCGTTTCTTATGAAGTGAAATGTATATTTTCTTTTGAGGTAAATTCTTTAACCAAAGTCGAATATAACGGTTTTATTGTTCAGGTGAATTTGTTAACGAAATGAAAGATTTCGTTAAAACAATTTCTGAGACTAATTTTATGAATGTATGAATGAAAACACTTTATTAAAAAAATACAAACAAATTAAAAGACACAAAGCAAATAGTTCAATGGGCGGTCTTATCGCTTTGAAGCGATTTCTTCCAGACAACATTTGGAGAGGACTTTGTTATAACACAGATATGGTCAGGGGTGCCTATTTAAGAATAAGATATTTATGAATAAGGGAGTGCCACTAATATTTAGGCATTAGTGCTTTATACTCGTACTCGTATTACAAATAGTCATAATAAAATATATGTATACGTAATGATTTTAGTCTTGTAATTTGTAGACTTTTTTGTCTTACGCTTCCATATTATCAAAGAAAGAGATAGGACGATAGCTTATGCGATAACATTATTTTCCTTACTAGTAACTATGGTATTCGAAATAACTTTAACCTACAAAAATCTTTGCAATTTTCATTCTACCAAGCTAACTCGGCAATTTATTTTTATAAAGAAAAACACGATTGACGGACAAGCTTTTAAACCGTCGAACATCAATCCTCTAAGGAATACCACACTTCCCACAAGAATCCAGATTCTGGGTAGTACTCTGGTTCCTAACAAGAACACGCAAATTTGATACTTAAACTCTTGGTTTTAGGTTCAGTTTTTGCTTTCTTTGCGGATGTTGAACTTCAGAAACTATGCATGCAAATTTGATGCGTACTCCGTTGGTTTAAGGTATATTTTCTGTTGTCTTAAGAGGTATACCGGCTTGAATATTGAGCAACCATGCTTCGGTACTCGGAAGTGATATAGAGTCGGGAATACATTGTGCAAACTTAAAGAGCATGCGGAAATAGGCTTTATGTAAAAGTACATCTGGAACTGAATAGCAGTTACTAGACTTTTTTACGTTTGGTGTCAAATAGCAGACGAACATTTAGGGCGATTTGTGCAACGATGCCTAATATGATAAATATGATTTTCTGGAATATGAAAGTTGTCAAATCATACAAATAAGACAAATTTAAACATGTTTAGTCGCTAAATACGTTTAGGGATCGTTATGCAAGCCGGCCTTCACTGATAGCTGTATTTCATTGAAAATTAAGAATGCAATTTAATCGGATATTTATATCAATCGAGCCCTTGTGTAAAAGGCTGCGAGGAAATAGCTGTCCTAGAACATAGAAAAAGAACGTATATTATCGTTATGATAAGATACTGTCAGTAGGTTTGATATCGCTGAAAAGTAGCCTAAATCCGATGAAAGAATCACACTAATATTATAAATGCGAAGGTTTAGATGTTTGTTTGTTTGTTACTCTATCACGTTGAAACGACTGAATCGATTTCGATGAAATTTAATGTATAGATAGATTATGACCTAGATTAAAACATAGGCTACTTTTTATTGACAAACCACGCGTGCGAAGCCGCTGGTGAAAACTAGTTTTATATAAATGCATGGCGATACTGAGACTAATATACTGTCGTTAGGTACTTTTATAAAAAACTAGCATTGATTTTAATGTTATTAGTCGTAATCCTGGAAGTAGTTACGTTTAGCGATAGATGGCGCTATTTGTAACAGCTTGCCTAGCAACTGTGCCATATTCTCTGCTAAGAATATTATTAGCTTAGAATCGATGAATGTATATGTTTTATATATTTTCTCGTTTCTTACGTATATTTATTTAAAGAAATCACTACCACCATCATCGAGTTTAGATGGAATAAAATGCTAATTAGCCTTAATTACGCCTGTAATTAACTAGTGCAATAAATAATTTTCTGTCGATAAATTTTAAAGGAAATTTAGTAAAATTCAGACTTTAGAGTTAATAAACTAAACTTGTTAAAAGCTGTTATCTCAATATTAATTAAATTAAAAGCTGCTTCATGCAACTGTTATAAATTACGAGTTAATTTCAAATATAAAATATACCTTAAATACTCAGAATAATGGTTTTAAACATTATTCTGTTTTAAAAACACTAGTCGACTTGCCGTCTCAGTCTATGGACCCCGTAATAATTCAGTAAGCGTTTAATATCACTTTGCAAAACAAATGTTAGATTTTCAAGTAAGGCTTTAAAGTTATCTTGTACACAGGCAATCAGAAGACCTCTAGATTACTTACATTTTTATGTCACACAACCCAGGACACATTGTCCTGGTGCATGAAAACGAGAAGAGCTGACCACAAGTAATGGAATAAAGGCACAGATAAAGAAGAGATGGTGTGATTCAAGAAGGAACTCGTTGCACTTGAAGACTCCACGATCATAAAACGCTGCTACGGCTTAGTGTTGCTACGGTGTAGTGTTGCTACGCGTCGTAGCACGTCGTAGCACTGCTATGCAGGGAGTGAACCAAATATTGGTTTATACCTCTGTCTATTACAAGTCCAGGTTTATGAGAGATGCCTGTTAAATTCTAAATGAAATCACCTTTGCCCAGACTTCGCTATTAAACTTTAGCAATAACTTTGAAGATGCCCGAGTTCAAATACCAGCCTTCTTGCTGTATTTATTGTTAATATACAGTTCAAATTGTAGCATTTAAACCTGAGCAACATTGAAGTTAAGGCTTTAAAATCATCAGGCAAGATGGTGGTCAAAACATATACAAAATATATAGCTCCAAAAAAATCATCATCATCATCGTATCAGCGAGTAGGACGTTCATACTGAACACAAATTTTCAAAGCGACTGATCTTGTGTGTAACTTTTACTAGATTTCTCGCTAGGCTCGTCCTCATAAAGTCCGCTCGATCGTCAAAATAAAAAAAATTAAAATATTAATAAAATTGAGGTAAGCGCCCCAACAGCCCACCCCCAAATGATGACCGAATATCATGGATTTTGACAAAAAACGTCAATTTAAATTAATTAATAAGAGAAGAAAAACAATTGGCAGTGGCGAAATGTTTTCGCGGTTGCAAGGTACCCTAATACCGGGTGTCCCATTTATATAAAGAAGAATAAATTACATTTATTTGAGCCGGATTACCTAGTATATAACAATATATATATTTATATGATATAATTTGATTGTTATTTGTGTTTCTTTTGTTTTTTAAGTACCAATAAGTTAATATTGTTTTAAGTTAGCACGCGAACCTTTTTTGTTACCTTTGAGGTTGGCAGGTAGAAAATGCTATTAGCATTCATCTCACTTTTTGTACATGTAATTTGTATTTTTGTGCAATAGAGTATAAATTAAATAAATCAATAAATTTATTATTAAATAATTAAATAGTAAAGCTACAAAAGACTTTGCCGTCGTCTATTTTTCCTAAAGAATACAATCCAGTCATCTTTAAGGTAAGAGTAAATAGGTTTCTTCTAGATCTTCGTGCTCCATCTTAGACCACATCATCGCTTACCATCAGGTGAGATTGTGGTCAAACAAAGATCTGACAATTTTATATAAACAAAACAATACAGACGAAGATAAAAACATCAAGAAGGAACATAAACAAATATCTACAATATTAGTAAAGGAGGTATAGATATATAAGGTCAACTGTAACATTGCTAAATGCCAGTTATTTTTACAAGCTTTTATTAACTTGCAATGTATGTGTGCTTGTCCGGGTGGAATCTTGCAACTGAATTTTAAACCCATTCTCCTCAACCGATTGAGCTGAAATTTAGAATACATATGTAACTTCGGTTACAATGCAATAATATGGTACCATGGATGTGGTCTCATGATGGAGACGGATGCTAGATAACGGAACTTCTGAATGGATTATAGTAGGCTACTAGTGTTTGGGCTCATTTTAATCTGCGTGCGGTTCTGATTATGAATTTTATAAAAGCTTCTTTTGAAAAAGTAACGAAAAACTTATTTGTAATTAAAAAATCAAAAGAAATGAGCAGGTTACGTGCATACTCAAAGCATTTACAGCAAGGCAAAGTGGCTTTTGTGTATTTTACATAAAATACGTTTTAAAATTATAGGCATTTACTGAGCCAACGTTACTATTAAACGATCGTTACGATTCCCTCTAGTATTAACAGTTTCTTTTATAAAAACTGAAATGTATATTTTGACATGTTCAAATTGAATACTAAATAAACAGCGCTCACTCACAGGGTGTTCATAGAGTATACGAGAATACATTAATAAGTAAATTAATACAAAAATGAATAAAACCCATACAAAGTAAAAAACCTTTTAAAGGAAAAGTACCTTCAAAGGTTGTAAGCTGTTTTTGTCTGTAATCTATTTGTGTACAATAAAGAATAAAGAAAATTGCTGATAGTTTTCGGACCGGCTGACCTGATCATCATCACACATAGCTAAGATCCACCCCAGTTAAACTAGCTTTCTATTAACAAAATCCGAATCAGTTCATCCGTCCACCCCTATTTTGGTACTGTCTGCGTACCAAAATAGGGATGGACGGATGAACTAGTGTCATGAGTCGAACTGTCTTTCTAATAACTGTCTGGTTACTTATTAGATTCAATTGTGCTTACTGTTCTTTATAATTGTTTCATGTGTCATTTTGTGTACCAAATAAATGATTAATCTATTCTATTCATTTTGAGTTTATCGAAATCCCCACCGCCACGTCGATACTGCAACAAACCAGTGGGGATGAACCCTCTTTCTGCGTCGGGGCTTAACAATACTTACAGCTAGAATTAATAACTGCATTTATACCTTACGGTTGAATATATTTACTTCAGACTTAGGCCGGTTACAGTGCTCCACCGACAGTCGTCGGGTGCGTACGTCAGGCGCGCTTTTCATTTATATAAAAACTCATAAATCGTTACAGTGCTGGACTGAATATAAAAATAATACATACGAAGTAGTGAATTCCCCTTGAAATGCTCTTTGGGCGACGATTGGGTGTACAAGATATCTATCTATCTATCCAGCCTCCAGCACCCACTGTTGCGTATAGGCCTCCTCTCTATATCGCCAGTCCAATCGGTCTTGAGCAGTCTCATCCACTGCTGTCCACCTTCCGTTAAGAGATCGTCAGACCATTGGGCCGCTGGTCTGCCCCGCGGTCGACGTCCATCTCTTAGCCACCACTCTGTGACTGCCTTGGTCCACCTGTTGGCATTCCGCCTAGCCAAGTGTCCTGCCCATCTCCACTTACGCCTCGCGATTCGTATAACAACATCTTCGACTTTAGTTCAATATACAAGATATCTACGTTCCTTAAACGTTTACGAAGATGATAAGCAGCAATTAAACTATTTGCAAATGCGTCTATTTCGTGTTCCAACTGTACCAGTCCGGTTAGTTTGATGGTCAGGAGAGCACTAAATGTTACAAATGGTCGTTCAGAACGGAACGTACGCACTGACGGTCGGTGAAGCACTGTAACAGGCCTTAATCGGTCAGGCACCTTACAAAAATGTGTATTATTAAATTATCTTTGACGGGTCTGAAGCGGTTTGACCATTTTGACTGCAAACACACACATCAACAAGAGATTAACTCTATTAGGAATTTTATTTTAATAAACTTTCGAGAATCAATCAAACTTTATTACGTTACGTAGCCTTCGAAGACAGTAATTATTTATCATTTTAAGTAGTGTCTTGTTCAGACATTATTTATCCATTGACATTATTACTATAAACCATTATTATAAATATGAGATTTATCACGTTTCGTTTTATCGGTGCTTCGACCGACAATGTTTCGGTTCAATTCTTGAACCTTTTTCATAAATCCCGTATTGATAATAATGATTGAAATAATTGATGAAAGTTTTCTAAGTCACTGGGTAAAAATATATTTTCATGATATCATAAAAAAAATCCTCAGGCGCTACTTATTTTTACTACTATATTTATTTAGCATTTACATAATTTTACTCTGTGCACCGCCATCCATTACTGCTTTGCTCATTACGTTCCATTCAAAGGTTGCCTGAAATAATTAGGTGATAAGGCTGCCGATTGTAAGTTGGCATAAACTTGTTATTTAAGAATTCCTAGTCTATTATAGCCATATATATTATACATTATTCCTAGCATTATCTTCTTTACATAGTATAAAATGAAGTCGCTTCCGCTGTATGTTAGCTTAGATCTTTTAAACTACTCAACGGATTTTAATGCAGTTTTCAGCAATAGATAGAGTGATTCAAGAGGAATGTTTATATGTATAATACATATCAAACTCTGTTTGTTACCTTTACACGACTAAACGGCTGAACGGCTCGTAATGAAATTTTGCAAGGAGATAGATTATATCCTGGGAAATGACACAGGCTACTTTTTAGCTAACTGCGCAAAATGAGGTTAATGTTTTATTGAAAACCCACCCGTGCGAAGCCGCGGGCTAGTTCTATTATAATCTTAATTGTTTTTGTAATATAACTTTTACGTTTGCTATTTGTTCACCCTGTATGAAAATAAATGTACGAGAATATACGGGAATGTCGGTAAATGCATATTGGATTACCCAATTAATTCCTGTAATCGCCGCCCTACTAATTAATATCCCGTTGTGCACACGAGATTGAAATTTAATAGTTTATTATAATTATGACCGTTTTACAGCTGATTGTGGCAGTTATCGGCACTCTGGAATTATTGGCGAGTTTACTTTTTTTGGTGAAACTTTTGGTTGGATAATAACGTTAATTATTTTGGAACATACAAGAGCCGATAATCCAATAAATAAAACTCAAAGCTGAGTATACATACATTGGTTTGAAATTATCAAGAAATCTGCTCTTGGAATTTAATATATACTATGGCATTATATTATAGTCTCAGATTATGGGTTTCTGTTTTTTTAATATATTGTAAAGCACAAAACATTATGTGTATGTCTGCTTGGTGATTCAAAAAATATGTGTAAAATATACAAAAATCCTATATTCAAAGAATTTTTAAAGCTCATTTTACAACAATAATAATTGTCCGAGAGAGCGAAGCGAGCGAAGTTTCGAGATTGGGCAAAAAATGGTTTTGTCCGTTTGTCAGTCTGTTCTCGCCTACAGGTCGTATTTTTCAACCGACTTTGATGAAAATTCCCACACAAGTTCCTTGATTTAATTTGTTTTTTTTTAATCGATCGCGTTTTTTGATATGGGAAAAAAAGGGGAAGTTTGCTATAGCGTTATTTATCGATGGGTTTCAATCAAATTTGAGAGTCACACTAAGGCCTTCATCTACACAAGATGTTGCGAAAAAAATTCCAAAATGGGGGAGTGGAGGGAGGAAAAGGAGGAAAGATTGCTGTAGCGTTATATATGGAAAAATTTCAATTTTTGACTTTTTTTTCGAATTATTGATATCTAGCTATACCAATCAAACTAAGTAGTCCTCTCCGCCTTCACGAGACGAACCCGTACCTAGACACCAGATTTTACCTGCTAGGACCAAAAGAACGCGCGTAATCGCTAAGCCAGGGGAAAGGGTCGGTTATTGCATGATTATAAGGACTGGCGAGGTCTGCTGTTCTCACAGAACCAATAATGCTGAACATAAATAGTGCTAAACATTTCACACAATGCTATCTAGCCCCAAACTAAGCACAGGTATGAGAACCAGATAACTGATAGAATACATATGTACATTTTTTTCTTCTAAATACACACTTATAATACGTAGAGACACAACTATACCCGAAAGAAATAACTGTAGGTAATGCAAACATTCGTTCCGTGGCGGGAATCGAACCTGCAATCTCCAGCGTCTCAGCCGGCTATTCGCCCACTGCGCCACAGCGGTCTTTATCTGGGGAAACGTGCTATAAAATGCACCTTAAATTTCAGGGTAAACACAGCATTGCACGGCCTAAACACGTAACAATGAGTAATCACAACATAAATCAGTCAGAGGGGGGCAGAATCGCAGGCCAATTAGTCGGCCAGGGCGTTAAAGTTTACAGTTTTCTTTTACCCACCTATAGATACCATTAGCCACCCCTTTATCTTCATTAGGGTGCAACGGTTAATCTAAAAAACCTTTTACCTGGCGTCAAAGCGTAGAGAGAATAATAAATAAAATGTTACGAGCCGCCCCGAAGTGGAGTAACTACCCTATTTTCGGTTTGACCGGTTCTTTTTTTGTAGGACCAATTACGAGAATGTCTTAATGATTTCCTTTCCAAAAATAGAGCTGTTTTATGTTTCCGTAAGAACTATTATGGGGTTCCAGGCCTTAGAACGAAATATGCTACAATCGGGCATTGATAGATAATATCTTAACTACACACCATTAAAACTAAATAAACAAAAGGAAAATATACTTAAATATAAGTAACACTGGATGGCGTTATTGCTAAAAGCGATCTCTTCCTCCTTTGGATAGACATGATCTGATATACAAAACAGTTATAAGGGCGGGAGTGTCTCGACTGACTGTATGTGTATGTTTTAAAATCAAATTTAAATTATATCTGGTCAACCACGCTCTTAGAAGTCTGCCTTAGTGTTTGGCGCAGCCAATAGAAACGCATCCAGCTCCACGAAAACCAAGTAGCTGCCACAACCAGAGCAGGTGTATAACTTCCTTAGTTCGAGTAATCCGTTCACTTGTCGAAGAAGAATAAATGGTAGACATACCTCCCATACACACAAAGCGGTACTCTTCCAGAGTACCGCTTTGTGCGGTACGAGTTGTGCGGAACTAATTTAACCTCCGGACCCAAATTGTTTGCCTTAATTATTATTGCAATCAAATTCGCACCATCGTCTTATATCTATAGAAATAAATATTTGAGTATTGACGCTACTTTTCCACATTTATTATGCGGACCGCCAAGGAGTGGAACGCCTTGCCTGATTCTGTGTTTCCTGATAATTTCAACCTAGGGGTCTTCAAGTGGCGAGTGGATAGGTTTATTCTAGGCAAGCGTGTACCATCGTAGACTGCATCATCGCTTACCATCAGGCAAGATCTTGTTCAAACACTAGCCTATAATTTTAAAAATAAATAAAGAATACTGTACATTTCACACAGCGCTATCTAGCCCCAAACTAATTCAAGCTTGTATTATGGTAACCTGTTTTTATATCGACTAATATTAACAGTCGTCATAATACCTAATATTATAGAATTTCAATACCCAGCTACTTTGAATTTATATAGAGGTATGTTAGACATGAAAATGTAATAAAGGACTAATAGAATAATCTAGAAGTGGGTTTGTAATATTAATAAAGTCCGCCTCGACAATGGACCTTAATTATTAGACATTCATTTACGACAAATATTACATTATCTACATAAACTTTGTATGGTTTCAGGGTTATCCATTTATGCCGAAGTTCTGAAACTTATGTATGAAACAGCTAATTTTAGCCATTTACAGTGTTAGTTATATTCTCGTTGGAAAAGTGGGTTAGCTTGATGTGTATTTTATCCCTTGAAATCTACGTCAGTAGTCATCAAAATTACTAAAAGTCTCATAGTGTTTACAATAAAATAATATAACATAATATCATTCAACAGAATCAATAGATTCGCCGTCAATACTTTTCTTAACACAGAATAATTTGTTGAACAAAATTTCTGATTGTTAAATTCTCTTATCTCTATAACGGAGGGAAAAGCGGAACATACAATCACTGGATCCATCCCAAGCCACTACATTATATTGAGTTTGGTGCTAATTGTACCGCAATTTAGCAATAAGCCCTGTATAAATCATCTTCAATTGATATATACAAAGTTTTAAATTTTTTCAGAAACAATTTCTGTCCAAAACATCGTCACAAAAAACATTTATAATCACAAACTTCGTCATCATAAACCAAGCGAGCTTCACGCATGGCTAGCAATTGAAAATTCCGGGCGACTCCCAAGTGGCAACCCTGAATGCCTTAACGAGGCCCGGGACCTCGGAGGCCGTTTTGAATCCAGTAATTAGGCTAATAGCTGTAATAGGGGTATCGTGGACCACCTGAGATGTGACATGTAAGTAGTTTTGTAAATATACGCACAGCCGTGACCATACGCTATATCTACAGCTTTAGTTCACTGGCTGTATATTTTTGCTTAATTAACGAAGAAATTCATCAATAAATAATCTTATTATACTTATATATAAATGCTGTTATATACGATGTATATACATATAATACATATGGCCGGTACATTATTTACAAAACCGAGTTCTTTTTTAGGGTTCCGTACCCAAAGGGTAAAACGGGACCTTATTACTAAGACTCCGCTGTCTGTCTATCCGTCTGTCTGTCTATCTGGCCGTATGTCACCAGGCTGTATTTCATGAACTGTGGTAGTTAGACAGTTGAAACTTTCACAGATGACGTATTTTTGTGACCGCTATAAAAACAAATACTAAAAACAGAATAAAATAAATATTTAAGGGGGGGTCCCATACAACAAACGTGATTTTTTGCTCGTTTTAGCTTTAAATTGATAATGGCAACAGGTAGACGCTTGAAATATGCCATGATATTAAGTTACATATTCACTTTAAAATTAAATAATTAAATTATAATAAAACAAATATTTAAGGGGGGCAACTACATAATACACAACAAACGTGATTTTTTTGCTCGTTTTTATAGATAAGTGCGGAACCCTTCGTGCGCGAGTCCGATTCGCACTTGGCCGGTTTTATTTATTGATTACATGTTAACATCCACACATATCTTTTGAATAGTCAGCCTTCATCTAAATGAATGATAGCTATAATTATAGCTTATTAAGATTATAATCTTATGACATACGAGTATATTAGATTAGATTAGATAATTCTATATTGCACACCACGAAACAATTACATACAAAAAAACAACTACGTAAATCTATGGATACAATTGGCGGTATTATCGCTATATAGCGATCTCTACCAGACAACCTTTGGGTGGACTGTATTGAAAAAACGTGTTTACCAGTTAATTAAACGTAAACTTAACCAGTTTTAATAAAAAAGAAATTAATTTATTCACTTAAAACAAACGATTGAATCGCTTCGACGTTATTTTGAAACCGTTAAACACATTTGCAAAATGTTTAATAGGACTTTGGTTTCGCGTGCAAATTTTATTATCAAACAATGTTCAGCTATCCGTTTTGTTATGATTGTGTCAAATATATACGGGATTGGGTGATCTGTTATCATAGTGACGCATTTATACGTAAAGCAGTTTGCCACAAGCTTTAGGCACATGAGACTTTTGACCTATAATGGCTGAGAATAAATAAATAATGAGGGACATTTCATATAGCGCTGTTTAGCCCCAGACTAAGCAAAGCTTGTACTATGGGAACCAGGTAACTGGCAGAATACTCTTCTCTAGACTTATAATATATAGAGAAACACCTAGATCGTACAAACATTTGTTCCGCGGCGGAAATTTAATCAGCAACCTTGTGCGTCTCAGCTGTCTATTCGACCACTGTGTCACGGAGGAGGAGATGGATGGCGGGTGCAATGCAATGTTACAGTACGGTAATGCAATTGTTACTGGCAATGATAACCGCTCAAGCCAAGCTCATGGCCCACCCGATTTTGAGCGTTTATGATTACCTATAACGATTACATTACAAATGATGTGTAACTATTACTTGACCTATATGATAATAATGAGCCCGCACTTGGTCTTTTTCAAAAAGCTAGTCACTTATGACAGGCCCATAGAACGTAAAATATTACGTCAATACATCATGTGACGTAAAAAGTTGAATAGGTTGAATATTTCTATTTAGCAGCGAAAACATTAAGCAAACTTACAAGAAAAACTACTAAAATAATGGTATCACAAAATTAAAAATAAAATAAACTGTGTCACAGGTGACTAGCTATTTGAAAAAGACTGTAATAACATACAAGTGAAGAGTCTCATGTGCCTGTAATTTCAATAAAGGTACACATACATGCTACTAAGTAACACGCTAAAAAATTAGCAATGCTTTCGTGCTACTTATAGTAGCATACGATTTATATTTTATAAGCATACTAGCATGCCACTAATAAGCAAACACATTCAGACACGCTACAGATCACACCCTTTCTCACCCGTACCATAGGTAGCGGGCTAGAAAATCCGGCTTGTGATTTATTAGCATATACAAAAATAGCATGCTCATTACCAGCAGGTTCTTAATACACGTGCCACAACCTGGGTGTCTTTAACCGACACGAGTCGCGAGTGTATAGGTTTCTTGTAGGCAAGCGTGATCCATCGTAGACTGCATCATCGTTTACCATCAGGCAAGATCGTGGTCAAACGCAAGCCAATAATGTATAAAAATATATATATATTTAGTAGCTTTTGTTTGAAACTAGCATTATTTTGTGCTACTTAGTAGCATGTGTATCTGTACCCTTAGTGCTTAATGACAAAGAGAAAAGAAAGTTGGCGCTAACCTGTTTCTCACGTAAATACGTCCTGTTTTTTTGGAAACGGATGAGCTTAAACTCATTCACCGTTTATTGTGTTACCGGACTCTGTGATTTAAATACTTTACAATATTTGTAGAATAAAAATGTCCATATGGCTTTTATGTTAACCTGTCTTTTTATGCAAAAAAAGATGTTCTATGTTGATGTTATATCTACGTCCTCTCGTTTTGTGGGGGTGATTTTGGCAAAAGGAACGGAAATGTGTAACAGGAAACCGGGAAAGCTCGCGCTATTTGATTTGACCAATGAGCCCGCGCGGTGATCAGCGACTACTGTAAGGCTCGTAGTTTTTTGTAAAAATCTACCTTTAAAAATATACTTGGTGTCTGACCACTTTACCGGTCACTTAATTAGAAGGCGCTGTATATAAATACATGAAGGAAAACTTTGTACCCCTTTTTAAACATATTTATTTTTTTTGGCATAAGTAAAGTTAATATGAAAAAGGAAGCTAAAATATAATTAACTATCTTCTGCCCGCTACTTCGCACGCATGGTTTGTCAATAAATAGTAGCCTATGTTTGAATTTAGGTCATAATCTATCAACACACCAAATTTCATCGAAATCGGTTCAGCCTGTACGACGTGATTGAGTACCAAACATTCAAATTTTCACATTTATAATATTAGTGTAATAATAAAAGACATTTATGATGTAATGTGTATACTGCCTGCCCTTACGTATGGTTTCCAAAAGTGGTTTTTAAACGAGGCTCAAAAACCCAAATTCAAGGTTTGCCAAAGAACAATGGAGAGCAGCGTGCTTGGAGTGCAGAGGGTTGACCAAATCCGTAACACCACGCTGCGTTTAGAGACCGGCATTGCTGACGCAGGAAATACGGCTGCCAGGCTAAAATGGGTTTGGGCGGGACATGTAAGACGAATGCACCCGGACAGATGGGCAACGATCATCACCCAATGGGTGCTTGAAGACGGGCGACGGCGCCGAGGAAGGCCTATTAGACGCTGGCGTGATGATTTCGATGCCTTCGAGACAGATTGGTAGGATTTGGCACGCGAGTGAAAGTCCTGGAAGACAGTGGGGGAGACCTTTGCAGCAGTGGGATGAGACAGGTTGAATAAAAAAATAGTGCGATTGCCGCCTAATTTTGACCTCTGCACTGGCAACTAGTAAACATAAATCTAGGAAGGTATAGAACGCTCGGCTGACTGGCAATCGCACTTGACCTGTCTTGTTTGTTATGAGTTAGTAACTAATATCACTTTTGCCCATCTTTTACTGATCTGATAAAATCTACGATGTTTTTCCTGTGTTGAACAGAGTACACCTGAATTTGTTTACTCAGCAACATTACCTAAAGAGCTCAGCATAAACAGTTTAAAGGGCACGCACTCAATCTGATACAGGAACAGGCCTACTTCACTCCAAATCGGCTTTTACTGTAAAACGAGCTTTATTGCGTTGGTTTAGGATTCAATAGTAGGTAGTGAATATTGAATGACAAATATAAATGTTCTTATTTGTTTGATACATAGGTTGCTCAGAACAGATCACAGGTTATGCAGGTCAGCTATGTTTCGCCTTCTAGCACGCATACAAAGTTATATATTCAAATAAGTAGTTAATAAAAAAATATATGAATTTATTTAATTCAATTCAGTTTATTTACTACACTTAAATATAACTTTACAGCATTAATCCGACCAGTATAATCTCAGAGTCTTCAAGTCCAGAGTGAATAGGTTCTTTCTACGCAAGTGTGCTCCATCTTCGATCACACCATCACTTACCATCAGGTGGGATAGTGGTCAAGCGCTTGGCTATTAACAAAAAAAAAACGCTATAACTAAAACTACTACTACAAAAAAATACAAATTATAAATATAATAATGTGTCACTATAATTGGTATCTGCACTGCTCTGAATGTCTAATTGTATATTTATTAAATTGAATGTGTAGACCCGCTTTAAATTCGATTCTTAAAAGCAATCTTAAATTAATCTTTACCGTTAGCTGTGGTTGCCTTAACAGAGTGAGCACAGGGTGCGCGTCAATTATATTTTATTTTAATTTAAGTCTGTGTAGTACCACGGTGTAGTACTCATTGGAAAACCTTGATCAATTGATTAAAAACTCTATCGATAATTCATCGATCGATAAAGAGTCCAACCCAGAATGAATGCACTTTTCCAGTGCTAAATTAAAGATGATGTCATCTCAGTATGACTACGAGGATATAAATATATACTACGTGTTTTGTTATGAACGACATTAAACGAAAACACAGGTAGGTCTAATGGCTAGTCTTGTTGTAAAATAGGTTTTTATTCAAATTTATTACCATAGAAAAATTTAAATATTTTAAAAACCTGAATATCAAGTCCTAAAACATCAATGAAACAGCCTGTAAAAAATAGGTAAACAAATCATATTAATTCATCATGTAAGTAGGTATCTGTTAAACTGACTAAGCGGCATCGTAGCAAAGGCGCCGCCGATTTACGTTAAAAATTGTTTATTGGAAATGTATCAATTACTGAATAAATATTCAAGCTACTGGCATTAAACCCATCTCTAAACTTAGCTTATACGATTCCGGATGTGTGTTTTAAATTAATGTAATTTAAACAAAACAGGTTGTATATTTCCTCCTATAAATAAATAAATATAAATATTGCTGGACATGTCACACAGCGCTATCTAGCCCCAAACTAAGCAAAACATGTGCTATGGGGACCAAACAACTGATAGAAAACTTAATTTTTTTTTTTTGTAAATACGTACTTATAGAAGAACGAAGGTTCATGACGTTGGGAATCGAGTTATAGAGCTCAAATTGTCTTGGGCCGGACACTTGGCAAGACATGGTGACGACAGGTGGAGCAGGTTAGCGACTGAATGCTGGCCGAGGAATGGTTGTAGAATTGTAGGACGTCCGGCAGCGAGATGGGTGGACGACATTGTTAGAGTCGCGGGCCGTCAATGGGTGAGACTAGCGCAGGATCGTGGCGGATGGCAAAAACTTGGGGAGGTCTATACCCAGCAGTGGGTGAAGTCGGGCTGTGGATGATGATGATGATGACGTACTTATAATATTAACAGAACAAATATCTGTAGATCCTGTACCTCCTGGATCTCAGACAGCTATTAACTGCGCCATGGAGGTCGCCGCACAAAGCATTGCGGCGATGCATTGTTTATAAAAGTGCAATATCACCGTGGACCCGTCTGGTTATGAAATGTCCTAGAGTTAAATTGGATTTTTTATTTCTTTCCATTATTAAGGAGAAACCATAATAAAGGTTCCAACGGAAGACGCTGTGTTACCTGTTGAAATGCTGAGTTTTTTGTGGCTTCTAAATAAGTTAAATCCATTTGTTTTTCTGTATTATTTTGTATAGCTATTAGTGGATGGCATAAATATATTTTTTTTCTTTATATCGTTCTAATAAGAAAAAAAGGAACCCTTATAAAATCAATCTCATATCCTTCTGTCTCAGATGTGTTTTAGAAGTGAAAACTTCTTTAGGCGCGTTGGGCATTTTTGAGATGGGAAAAAACCATTAAATTCGCGACACTGTTACCGTTACCGACACCTCTGTATGTAAGTATCTCGTAATTGTTCAAGTTTTCACATCTGCCAGCAGAAGCAAAACCGGAGTGCCACTTTTTTTTATGAAATACTTACAAACCGAACGCGTGTGCGTGACGTGAGCGTGCACGCAGCGGTAGTAATATATGAAATTCTAAAGAAGGTCACAGACCGCCTGCATGGCGTTTTGACGCGCATTCACAGGCCTTCAACATGATTATCAAGATTTAATTTTATTTAAAAAACTAGAGATTGAGTTTGACACTTTACCGTAAAAAATTGTGTGGTGGTATAAGTGCTGCAGAAAAAATTCGTACAGGAAGGACTACTGCTTATTCTTTGCCCTGGATACCGGGAAACCAATAGGATTAGACGGGGAAATAAAAACTCGGATTACTGGGGTAGTTACTTACTCTCCCATTTAGATTCTTCTTCGTTCGTAATTGAAATGAAATTTCGAGTTGTCTCAGTCGGTTAGTGCGCCGACGTAATTCACAATAATTCATCAGATGACAGTAATTCATTTGTTAAAGTGAAACTTTTATTACATCGTCTCAAACTTTTTCATCTGTGTGTTGCATGTCGCGTGACGGTCGGCCGCGGGGTAGGGATATAAAGTGAAAAGCGCTCGTCAGAGCAGCCGAGGCCAATATGGCGGCGCCTATAGTTCGCATCGGCTGACCGTGTAGTGTATAGACTCATTTGTGCCAACGAAAATTTTTAGTTAAATGTCTATAATGTGAATCAAAGTTTCACTATTACCGTGGTTTCATAAAACCACACAATCCTTTTTCGATTTTATATGTATATAAATGTTTTTTGTTTTTTTATATGTATAAAACACAAATTCATGGCAAAAACATTTTTTTCTAAACTTAACCCAAGATCCTAGATCCAAAAAAGGTATATTTCAATCATACAAAAACGTTGCTTTAATACCTTTCTATGAAACATCATGATGTGAGCTCTGAAACCGATAACCAAATCAGGACTACGGGTAAATTTATCTGTGTGATGTATAGCGGGGTTCGGAAGTCCAGCCGGCCGAAACGATTTGTCAATGTGTTAAGTTAGAAAATATCGCAATCTGTTACTAGTTCGGTGATTTTTACTTAACAACTAGCTTCCGCACACGGTTTCGCACGCGTTGTTCGTCAATAGTCAATAGCCTATGTTTCAATCCAGGTTATAATTTATTTATTTATTTATTTATTTGGAAACCAACAGCTAATTATACACAATATGAAACAAAATAAATAAAAGAAAGCCAATAAAAGGTTTTCACGACTAAACAACATAATAAAAACAAAATGTGAAGTGAACAATAAAAAGTCTAAACAAAGTGGTTATAAATAGATAAATAAGGAAGTTAACGTAAAAGCTACTTAAATAGTACTTAAAGTATACTTGTATCGCCAAAAAATTCTCTGTTCAGCCGCAGTCTGGCTGAACTGACACTCGTACAGAATAGATCTAGATCTAATCGCTTACTCAGCTTATTAAAGTTATAATCTATCTATGTACCAAATTTCATTGATAAGGTTCAGCCGTTACGACGTGATTGAATAACAAACAAACACATCCAAACTGTAGTGTGATCTGAAATAGATCTTCCGCTTCATACTTTTTAACTGAAGGAAGAATAATACAGAATCAATTGTCTTGTGCTACGAGGCATGCCTTTTAAGTTCTGTCGTTTCCATATTTTCCGGCAATTTTGAATTTGGAACTGTTCTATATTCGAATGTGTTTACATTTTGAATCTCAAAACAGTTGAAAGTATTAGGATTAATGCTATTGTTTAGTCACAGTTTCGATTTGAATCTGTCAGGTCACGTACGAAAATGAATCTTTCTAAGGAAAATGTTCGTGCAATAATTTTCTACAACTTTAGAAGAGGCCTGACACGGCTTCAGTGTTTAGAAGAGCTAACATCTGTGTTCAGTGATGTAGCCCCATGTCTGCGGACTGTCGAACGCTGGTATTTAGAATTCCAGCGTGGACATACTAGTGTTAGTGACAGATTTCGCGAAGGACGCCCAAAATCCGCCTTCACTGAAGATAACATCATTGCTGTGAGACAACTAATTCTCGAAGATCGTCATGTGACGTATCGAGAGATAGAGGCTCTATTAGGCATCTCAGGGACAACCATTCAGAAGATCTTGCATGAAGCGCTTGGTGTGAGAAAGCTAGTTTGCCGTTGGATACCGCATCTGCTTTCCGACGATCACAAGGCGGCCCGCGTCAGATGGTGTAAGAAAACTCTGCAAAGGTTCAACCGAGGGGAGTCAAATCACGTCTACGACATCATAAGTGGTGACGAATCTTGGATCTATGCCTACGATCCTGATACCAAACAACAATCTACAATCTGGGTCTTTCAAGACGAGCCAAAGCCGACTAAAGTTGTTCGTTCTCGAAGCACTTCAAAGAAGATGGTGGCCACGTTCGTTGGAAAAACCGGCCATGTTGCGACTATTGCACTTGAAGATCGTAGAACGGTTAACGCAGAGTGGTATACTACAGTTTGTTTACCACAAGTCATCGCCGAACTTCGAAAATCTAACTCAAAGCGACGCATCATCCTGCACCACGACAACGCAAGCTCACACAGCGCTCGTCAAACGATTGAGTATTTGAAGCAGGAAAAAGTAGAAATTCTTGACCATCCTCCATACAGTCCTGACCTAAGCCCTAACGATTTCTTTACATTTCCTAAAATTAAGAAAAGTCTTCGTGGTCAAAGGTTCCAGTCCGGTGAAGAAGCAGTCGACGCTTTCAAGACAGCCATTTTGAACACCCCACTTTAGAGTGGAATAAATGTTATAATAACTGGTTTGAGCGAATGGAAAAGTGTTTTAAGCTACGTTGTGAATACTTTGAAAAACAATAAAAAGTACTATAAGGTTCTAGATGTGTTTTTTTCTTCAAACGACAAAACTTAAAAGGCATGCCTCGTATTATTGCAAGAGTATTACGACAATTTTACTCATGAGAGCTGCCGTAATGGTATTTGAAATTTATCTTTCAAAAGAAAGTTGCACGATGGGAGTGCCGACAGAAGTGAAAACTTGAATAAAAGCAGACTACACTACAGATATACAGAGGTGTCGGTAACGGTAACAGTGTCGCGAGTGGTTTTTATCCCATCTCAAAAATGGCCGATGCGCCTAAAGAAGTTTTCACTTCAAAAATTGATAATGAACTGATAAAGGTTGCTGGGAGAAGTTGCGTGCAGGCCGCATAAAATCGGTCGCTCTGGAAATCTATGAGGGGAGGTCTGTGGGGTATAAGTTCAGAAGTGGACTTCCTATAGCTGATATAATAATTATGATAAGGTACTAAATTATTTTTCTATACGTAAAATAAACATAACCCTTCTTCAGCAGTTATGCAAATACAATAAAACCACCAGGGCGACAACACAACGGAAGAGTAATCCGAAAATAAAAGGCAACAGTTTATTAATTAAACGTCAACTCTATCCCTCAGGCAATGGAGCCCCATTCCAGGAATTAGTTTACCTTTAATTTGGCTGAGCTGTGTGCCGACTCATGGCTTGTAAAACTAGCAGCTAGATCATTCAATTATCGCTCTGCGTTTTTATATTTTATTCTGTAATAATTGGCTGCCTGAGGATTATTGCTACAGCATTGTAGGTATTACCTTTTTATTCTAGCTCAGTATTTGTAATAATTAAGTGTGTTAATTTAATAAAGAGTAATCTTTCTAAACATCTACTCTCATTAAGATAATGCGTACATACCTAAGGCTGGCTTTTTACGTGCATAAAATACGTTGTAATAATTTATAATTCTCATGACTTTTTGGCCTCCCGCAGCTCTGAAAGTAGTAATTAGTAATTTTTTATCTTAATTTATGTTTTAAAATAGTAGTAAAGTGGGTATTTAGTATACCAATAATTTACTAATTCTAAATTAGGAATCTCCTCTCGTATTGGTTGTTTATAATTATAATTAGTAAACAAAAAAGTGACACTCCGGGAGCGCCGACAGAAGTGAAAACTTTAACAGTTACGTGTGTATTTTTTGAATCGTCAGGAACGGTATTGGTTACGGTAACAGTGTCGCGAATTCAAATGCTTTTTCCCATCTCAAAAATGCGCACCGCGCCTAAAGAAGTTGTCACTTAAAAAGAAGTACGTTGAATCGTTAAAAAAAGTCCCTTGCTTGTTATTTTAAAACTTTGAAATCGTGTGTGCATTTTGTTCATCCTAGGACTTTGCAGCTTTCAAACTAAACCAGCTATTTTACTATTAGCTACACAATGATGGTCGAGCCAAATAAAAGCATGACGTCTACCTGCGACCCAAATTGTGGACGAACGATTTTGGTCATTTTAAAGACTTAAGTCGTACCTTTATTGAAAAAGTTTAGTGTTTTATTACGGTTCGACCATCGCAAGTTTTACTTTTATGAGACTAACGAGAGATGCTTTACGAGAAAAAAGTAAACAAGGAAGAAGTTTTTAATGTCAAACTTTCTTTACAGATTTTTTTGTAAGTAAAAGTAGATGAAGTCTAAACTCGTGAATTTTTGACTACGCCCCGAAAATTCTTTTTCCGGTGAAACTGTTTAGGAACTTTTCCGTTATTTATACTAAAACTTCTTAATTATTATTTTTTAATGAAAAATGTATAAATTTGGACTTCTGAGAGTTTGTCTATGCGGCTCAATCTCTAATTAACTCACTATATTATTTATATATTTAATCTAGCTTGATTCTTGTTGGATTTATTTGAAATGAAAACTTCTTTTGGCGCGTTGGGCATTTTTTGAGATGAAAATAACCATTGAACTCGCGACACTGTTACCGTTACCGACACCTCTGTATACATATAAGTATCTGTAGTGTAGTCTGTTCAAGTTTTCACTTCTGTCGGCACTCCCGGAGTGCCACTAATTTGTTTTTTTTTTGTACGTTAACGGTTTGGATATTTATAATTATTATAGTTACTCTGTTTGAACCCAGAAAAAACACAAATACTAGAGTATATTGGTCATGCATTGGTTACTCTGATAGTTAAATAAGAAATTATTAAATCACTGTTTTAGCACATCCTCTATGATGTACTAAGCTTAAATTACGGTCAGTTTCTCGGACGTCAGTCTGCTAGTTCCTTCTCTACCTACTCTCATCAATATTTCCATTTCCACAACTACTAAATTGTAGGTACTATTAGCTGATTGACATTCGAGCAGCTGATAGTGGGTAGCATGTAGGTACCGACTACCCACTTATTCTGTTTTTACAAGTTTTTTATTAACTTGCAATGTATGTATGTTTGTCCGGGTGGAATCTTGCAACTGAATTTTAAATCTGTTATCTTTAACCGATTGAGCTGAGATTTGGTATACATGCTTATTTTGGATGGCAATGCATGCTTAGTTGCAACGCAACTTTTAACTGACGTCCGTGGCGCCAATGCAGGTTTAATGGCTGTAAACCAGCGCTGAGCAATAAGTTTATTGTTCAGCATAATGCTGAGTTCTCCTTTGTCAGCACAGGGCTCATAGTGACTGGGTATCTTTAGTATTATTTTTTGTTTAAGTAACGTGTTTGTTAATTGTCTGTATTTCACTGTCTTTATTTAATTGTCTGTCTTTTTATCCACTGTATGTAGTTTCTGTGTGTTTCTTACTTGTTTCGAAATAAATGTCTATATTTAGCTACGTGACGTTATTCTATTTCCAATATCCACCATATTCATCATCCAAGATGGCGGACTAGTAATATTTTTTCTGTACTACCACAGTACGGGTATCAAATGAAAGGGTTTGCTGATACAAAGTCACATTATTACAAGCTTTTATTTAGCTTACAATGTTTGTTTGTTAGTTTATTAGTCCACTTTCTCTTATCCTACGGAGTTGAAATTTGATATGTTGGTTCAGTTCCGATGACAATGCAGTTTTATCGTATGCATGACCTGATTCTACACCCTGGATGGGCTCCAGACGAAGGAACTCCTCAACGGTCAACATAACAGACACGAAATTTTGGTTATGCATTTAAATTTGGAATAACTTTGGTGACAATGCAATAAAATGGTAGGGATGGAGGTGGGCGATGGAGACGGATGCTAGACAACGGAACTTCCGAATGGATTGTAGTGGGCTACTAGTATTCGGGCTCATTTGAATCTGCTTGCGGTTCTGATTATAAATTTTATAAAAGCTTGTATTAAAAAAGCAATTATTTAACAAAAAACTTATTTACTTTAATCATGTACTGTTTGTAAAATAATTAATAATGTTCACTTCTTGAATGAATCTGTGGATGATGTCGTGGATCATGCATGTGTAACTACTAGTACCATGTTTAACTTCATAATGTATCGCTGGTTATCTTCCCAAATTAATAAAATAAAATCACATTAAATAAATGCGAAAGTTTGGATGTTTGTTACTCAATCACGTCGTAACTGCTGAACTGATTTTGATGAAATTTAGTATGTACGTAAATTAAAACTTGGATTACCACATAGGCTACTTTTTAACCCATGAATCAGGTCCATCGGTAAAAAAATAGGGTGTCAAATCAAGTTGCAACAGCGAGTTTAGCTTTATTTCTAGTTGACATTTAGTAGTGCAACGCGTACGAAGTCGCGGGCAACAGCTAGTATATATTAAAATAGTCAGATTCTAAAACTAATTGAAAGAATGTTTTTTACGTTAATTACCGCTACCCATTATTACTTTCCTCTAAGTTATTGTTGAATAAAGTATAAGTAGGTTGCTTTGTCGGCTTTTGTATTCACTATAAAGTTTACCCGCTCAACTTTATAGAAAACCTAAAACCTTGGATGCTATAACAAGATCTAGTATTAAAACACTGAATTGGTCTCGAACCAAATAGAACTTAAAACAAAGATTCTCGAAGATCACCGCGCTCCGTTCATTGAATTTTGTTCAAATTCTCTTTGAAAGTGATTGCTCTCAGAGATAAAAACCACCCACAGTATTTCTTGTTTTTTTTTACGTTACCGTTGATGGAGCAAGCTTATAGCTCATCTAATGTCAAGTGGTAACCATCGCCATAACAAAGTATTGCCTCATAGGTTAGATTGTTTGCGGTAACGTATATGGCATCAAGTTGCTTAGAGTCGAGAGTTGTAGGGATCTGGTCGGACCAACGAATCGGGCTACCCTGTGGTCTTTTCCCCTCGATTTTATCAGTGTCTATGAGTTTCTCTTGATTGTCACTGTGTTTCCTTGCAATGTGTCCAAAGTACTCAATGATAATATCCACATATGAGGTTTCATTAACAGTGTGATGGTGAGTTAAAGGCAAAAGAGCTCTAAAGTTGATGTATTTTCACATCAGTATTTAAAAAAACAATTGTGATAAATGATAAAAATTTTCAGAGCGCCTCGATTCATTTCATGCAAAATATAGCCTATAAAAATCGGATGTAACAAACCACAAAATCCCAGGCTCCGTCCTAATTTTAATTAAATCTAATAGTACGGACTCCTTTGTCTGGCCTCATTAGTATCTATTCTAGCCCTCTTTTACAAAAAGGCTAGGAGGCTGAAAGGCTATCCAGTTTCCTATAGACTGATACATAGTTAGATGAACCCTTTATTGTACATAAAACCAATTTCAGAACCCAATACAAAAAACAAAATACCTAAAAAATCAACAGAAGTGTACAATGGGTGGTCTTATCGATTAAAGTGGTTTCTTCCAAACAACCTTAGGATGCAAAGACTGATTGCACGTTTACGCGTTTTGTTAATTAAGTTTCTATTAAAAAAAAACTATTACATCTATCAAAGATTATGACTAAAACGTGTGGTAATAAGTGCCTAGATAAGGATTTCAGATGGGAGATTGGCATATTAAATTAAATTAAATAGTCATTTATTTCAGATATCCATGATCCATATGTTAATAGTATGAAAATTACATTAAATTATAATGATATTAAAATTAAATTAAAATTAAATTACAATTAAATCAAATCAAAATTAAATTTAAAAATCTGTGTTGGTTTCTATTACATTAAATAAATAAATAAAATAATACACACAGAAAATATATGCTGACCAAAAAGCATAGTTAGCCTTAATCTGCAGGAAAGACAATAATTTCTTAAGAAGACCTCCGTGGTGCAGTGGGCGAATAGCCGGCTGAGACGCAGAGGGTAGCGGGTTCGATTCCCGCCGCGGATCAAACGTTTGCATGATCTACAGATATTTGTTTTGGGTCTAGATGTATTTCTATATATTATAAGTATGTATTTACTAAAAAAAAATATATAAGTATTCTATCAGTTATCTGGGCCCCATAGTACAAGCTCTGCTTAGTTTGGGGCTAGATAGCGCTGTGTGAAATGTCCAGCAATATTTATTTATTTACTCTGTTTCGATATAAAGAGTATGGGTTCCGTTGAAATTACAGGCACCCGTATGCCTCCAGTTGATGGACGCAGGGTACCTTCCTAAGGAGTGACCTACGAAGCAATGTTTTGTTATAGGCGAAGGCTATCACTTATTATATTGTGTATTTAACGATAAAAATATGAATTTTGAATATTTGAAGCCTTTGCTGAGGCTTTAAATATTCAAAATTTCTCAGTTGAATAACTTGAAATGCTTTTAAACTTAAAACCAAAGTTTTGAAAGTTGGTAGTTATAACAATTGCTGCAAAGTTCACGTATAATTACGGAATGGAGGTACCATTCTAAGAGTAATAACGTAATGTTTTAAAGTTCATCCGTACTGAACTCAAAAACGCTGAACAAGTTTTAACAGATATCTAGAAAAATCATATCAATATAATAATTAAATTTAGCTCATAAGAACTTACTTAACTTAGCACCTCTTGCAACTCCATACGCCGGGGTCTGGATACTGTTGAGGGTGGTGACCTATATATTGTAGGACCTTAGTTTTGATGACGTTTTTTTTTGATGTCCTCTGTAGAGGCAGAGTTATTTAGTGCTAAACGAATCTGCACAGAACTTTAGTTAGGAATTCCATAACGTAGCGTACCTTAGGTGTACCTGTGTGGTATTTTGTATGTTTTGTTCTATTTTTAGTGTGTTTGGCCAGATTTAGAACACACTAATTTAGCATTTGTTTTTAACCTACTTCCAAAAAAGGAGAAGGTTCTTAATTCTTCGGAATCTTGTTTTTTCATGTATGTTCTCCGATTACTCGAAGACGCGTGGACCGATTAGAGAAATTCTTTTTTTTTTAAGGGGTATACTTCCCAGGTTCCATTGGCACCAAGTCAGGATCTGATATGGGATCCCAAAAAAATCGAGAGCAACCCTCAAATTTTATAGAGACGCAATTCGGTTTTTATGTTTTTACTTCAAAACTCCGTCATTTACCGTCATCATAAACCGATTTGAAAAATTCTTTTTTTATTTGATAGGATATATACTGTCGTATTAGTGTCATAGAAATTTTATCAAGATCAGTTCAATAGTTTGGTTAAGTGGGTTATGTTAAAAAGTTACTTGTCTCTGTGGAATATCATTGTTAATAAAATAAATTGCTTTGTTATATGATGTTATATGACGCAACATTATCGTATCCTTTGTTAGAGTTGCCTTTGTAACTACATTTTCTTGAGCAAACGTTTAGTTCATTTCTTAGTCACGTTTGTTCATACCCTCGTATGTTGACAGCTTGCTTATATTTACTCTGCGGTGCAGCAATTTAAGTTTTTAACTTAAATTACAGCTCACTCTTAAGTCGTTTATTTAGTTAATTGTAAATTAGAGTTCTAAGATCATCTTGACGTCTATTTGTACATGTAATTCAATTTGTAACTTTATGCCGGTAAAACTTTACGTATTATAAAAATAGGGAGGAAATTATTTGGGACTATTGATTTATTTTGTTGTTTGTAGGTCTCTTTTTTTCCATCGCGAGACAAAGGCCTCACTTCTACTTATTCCACAGTATTTATTTTGAGCTTTAATGGACTGTTGACGTCAGCTGCTAGTGAGACCCGGCGATTCTGCCCCGCACCGCAGCTCACGCAACCCGCCCGCAGCAAGTCATTGCCGCGGCGACATTCACACGTGCATTTTTATACCACGCCCCGCGCCAAAAATTAACTATCCTACTTCAATAAAGTATATCAAGAAACAAGTCTTTCTATTCAAGACATGGACCAATCCTTATTTGGGTTCGAAACCTTGGGTCCAGGGAGTACCGGGGCCCATCGCGTTTACAAAATTATTTCTGGGCGCCTGGAATTGGAGAAGCTGAATATCTATAGATCGTTTGCAACGGTCATTAGATAAACTTTTTCTTATGTATTCTTTAAAGTAGATATATTAGTTTTTAATTATTGTTACATCCGAATTAATATTGTAATCATCTCATGTCTGGCTAAACGATTATTTATAGAAGTATAATAACGTCATATGATCCTGTAATATCTCCGGTACCCATACCCTTTAAACTGGTACATAACAATGCAAGCATTACTGCTTAGTTGCAGAAATAGTAACAGTGGTAGTACTTCCACGGACGAAACCTTTCGCAAGGAGCTCCACTACTACTAAACCTTTGTTTAGTTTAGTGCATTATCGTATCAAGAGAACGGTTGCAGGTTCAAGTCCCGTCAGGATTGAAATTTTCGAGATGGTTTAAAAATGTTAAACCTTTATTGTCTACCATTTATTTTATGGTCCTTTAGAAATCGTTCCTAAATTATAAATCAAAAGAAATACAATCCACTTGTCACAATAATAAAAATGAAAAGTCATTATTATTCCAAATACGCCTCAAGCATCGCAGATGCTGAATTTTATATCACAATTACACTCTTCTTAAATACACGTCTATTATTCAAGTAATTACTTTGAGATTACTTTGTGAAATAATTAAAATTCATGTCCCCGAAGGCTGGGAAAGTAGGTTTCGAGTTTGAACTTTTTGTCTAATAAAACGCTACATATTTTTTCTCAGTTCTGTATCAAAAAAGATAATTTCTTCAATAAAAACGTGATAATATTTACCATAATCACTCTCTCAGATTTCATTGTGCGGCTTGCACCCAACGACTCCCAACAACCTTTATTAGGTCGATAACCATCATAATTTGCAAGTTTTTGAGTTTAGCCCTTCATCGCGTGCAACTGTGTTGATTGGGATACTCAAAAACTCACAAATTATAGTAAATATCTTGTTAGTTACAAATAATATTCCTCATAACTATCAAACTCGATGATAAAACGATATGCATACTAGTTTCTAGTTAACTTTTTCACCTAACACGAACAGCCTAACCTAACCTAACCTAACCTAACGAACAGCAAAGAAAATTTCTTTGCTGTTCGTTACTTAAATTACTTAGTTTTAGCCAAAATTGTTTTCCTTGTTGTGACAGAAGTATGTTTCACTACCTACCTATCTACCTAATTGTTGTGGCACTGTTGGTTCTCGGTTATTGTCATGTTGTTGATGCCGTCCAAACGTAACTACATCACACATAATACTCACATACCTAAAATCGCACGCAGCTACATCACACATAATACCCACCCACTTAAAATCGCACTTAAAATAGATTGTAACTTGAAGTTAAAATACCGAGAATCAGGATACTGTTCCATATATTGAAAGTTTCCCTACAATTTTCCATCGCTATCGAAATAAACAAAGTTGTTTGGCTATATTATGGTATTCGCATAAAAAAAGCACACATATTTCACTTCCAATATTCCCATACAATTCAGTGTTGCCATAAATACTCGATTTCTACTGTTATCGCTAGTTGCGTATATATCGGAGTTTTTTATTTATTCTCGGCACAAAGGGCCCTCCAAGTTTGCTGGTAACTTTTAATGTTTATAAAAGCTTCTTGGCCCGTTGTTCGATACTTTTGAGTATGGTTTTGTCGGCACTCCGTCAATATGATTTTGTGAATGGCTTCTTATTTTTACATTGGATGTTTACAACCTCCTGAAAATTCACTGATGGACATATGAAAATAAAAACAATTTAAAAATTGATCCTACTACTCATAGCTAGGCCTATTGTTTACATAAGTTTATCGCAACAATTCGATAGCGTAGATCCTTTTTACAGTGCTACGACGTAGACCCTCTACGAACATAGTCTACAACGCTATGGTGTGTCGGCCTACAGTGATACGTAGACTTTACGCAACTTGTGCGGATAGACGTATCAGCATATTACACCACAGAACCACTGCTGATCATAATTCGTTCCCAGGGATATGCCACTCGGCTCCCAGGAATATTTTATTAAGTCAAAGTCATAGACATCCCCATAGTGCGGGGCCTTCCTACGCTTTGTTTTCTAGTGTTTTCTTGTTTAGTTCCCAGGGGCGGAAGTCTGGACATTGATAGCGATGACTTTGGGGTCACTAAGTACTACCAAACAGTGTCAATGCTAGCGAGGACTAAGCGATCAAACATGCATCGCTAACAATGTCCAGACTTCCGTCCCAGAATAAACCCACGTAATGTGATATGAAAGCTTACAAATTCTTTATTAATAGCACCAAACATAGTTTTCTTAAAATTTACTATCAAATATTGGACTGTCTGGTTCCGAAAAACAACACTAACCCGAGTTTTAAGTCCTGACAACCAATTGTCAACATTTACTTCCGAAGTTGGGACTTGGGAACTTTCCGGAACTTGAACTAATTAATTCTCGCGCTTATTCGAGAATTTTTAATCAGTGTCCCGAATCTTGATCAATTGTCTGTGAAAAGGAGTTGATTAAAAGAACTGTTTTTTAAGACTACTTATAAAAATATCGTGTAATTTAAATAGATGGCCTTCTCTCATTGTGGCCTTTATAAAAAGGGTCGAGGTCTGGAGATGGCTATGCCCGTTTCTCTACGAGATCAAATGCCATACAAAATGGGTCGCTTTGGAAAACTTTTAAAGGAACCCTATATCAGTCTTAAGACTGACATGATAATGACCTCCGTGGAACAGTGAGCGAATAGCCGGCTGAGACGCAGGAGGTAGCGGGTTCGATTCCCGCTGCGGAACAAATGTTTGCATGATCTACAGATACTTGTTTCGGGTCTGGCGGTTTTTCTATATATTAGAATAGGATAGAATATCTTTATTGCACACCAACAAAATCTAAAATGCAATAAAAATACACAAAAATTAAGGTAAGTACAAGGGGCGGTCTTATCGCTAAAAGCGATCTCTTCCTAACAACCTTTGTATGGACAGGACAAAACAAAATCAAAAAGACTATTATATATACATATTATAAGTATGTATTTACAAAAAAAGTGTATAAGTATTCTTTCAGTTATCTGGTTCCCATAGTACAAGCTCTGCTTAGTTTGGGGCTAGATAGCGCTGCGTTAAATGTGTAGCAATATTTATTTTATTTATTTAGGGTGATGCTGTGAGGATATCATCGTAAAGATTAATATAGTCGTGAGCCACCTCATTAAAATCATTTTTAGTGTTCATCAACAGCGCCATCTATAGCTAAATGGATGAAATACTTCCAGGATTACGAAACATAAAACATTATAATAAGTTTACATAATAATTCCAAACAACACTACGCCGTTTGGACGAAACCATGCATTTATATAAAAACTAGCTTCCGCCAGCGGCTTCGCACGCGTTGTTTGTCGATAAAAAGTAGCCTATGTTTATTTGAATCCCGGTCATAATCTATCAACACACCTAATTTCATCGAAATCGGTTCAGCCGTTACGACGTGATTGAGTAACTTCACATTTATAATATTAGTGTAATACTGCATCTGATTTTCGGGCTCCTTTTCAACGATATGCAACTTACTGATTGTATCCTATATTACTAAAATGTGTATATATTTTATATATTTTTTTTTATATTTTATACGAGAAACAAACAAAAAATTCAGTTAAAATTAGTTATTTTCGTTTATCCTGCCCATCCCACGGTTGTCTGGTAAAGATCGCATTTAGCGATAAGACCGACCATTATATAGTTATTTATTGTACATTTCATTTGTTACTGTATTTTTATTTGGTGTGCAATAGAGGATATCAATTCATCAATCAACAAACAGTACTTAATATCTAATATCAGAAACAACTTTAAACATTAATTACCACTTTAGAGATAAAACAACAATATGAAAGTTACAATGCAAGTAAAAATGAGAACAAAATGGCTAATGAACCAATTCAAACAAGTGTTCCAAAGGAACGTGCTTAATTTTGGAGGGTTTTGTGTTAAATATATATAATTTAAGAAAGCCAACTGGTTTATTGTAATAATTAGCAGATCTGATAAAGGAGGTTTGCCTATAGTTTGTCTCACAATGAGAATCATTCGTATGTTGAACTTTGTGTTCAGTCTAGCCCCAAACTAAGCAAAGCTTGTATGATGGAAACCAGATAACTGATAGAATACTTAAATACTTTTTTTTTTGTAAATATATAATAGACAAACAACCAGACCCGAAACAAATATCTGTAGATCGTGCAAACATTTTGTTCCGCGGCGGGAATCGAACCCGCTACCTCCTGCGTCTCGGCCGACTATTCACCTACTGCGCCACGGAGGTCATCATCATATCAGTCATATGACTGATATAGGGTTCCTTTAAAAGTTTTCCAAAGTGACCCATTTTGTAAGGCATTTGATCTCGTAGAGAAACGGGCTTAGCCATCTCCAGACCTCGACCCTTTTTATAAAGGCCACAATGAGAGAAGTCTATCTAATTAAATTACACGATATTTTTATAAGTGGTCTTAAAAACAGTTCTTTTAATCAACTCCTTTTCAAAAACAATTGATCAAGATTCGGGACACTGCTTAAAAATTCTCGATATACGTTATTTTTCTAGAACAGCTGTTCAAATGTTGCAAAGACCTTTTACAAGTGCTACGATGTCACATTGAGGCAAAACATTAAGACTATTTTTTTCAAGTTTCTTGTTAAACAAGTTTTTTACCCAACTTTACGTTCGTAAAAACGAGAAAAATCCTCTATTTTCTTTATTATCTCAGCGCGTATTTGAATCAAAAAGTCTGCGAGTCTCCAAAGACTATTATAAGTTACCGCGCGGTCGAGAATAAAGAAAACCCTGCTTTCTCACTATTCGGAATCCTTTTCAACGCTTTAAAAATGCTGACTTGAAAATCACAAATGAATCGCTGGGTCTGTTTGCAACTGACATGTTATCTATGGGTCTCACCATAAAACAAAACAAACACTTTTAACGCGTGTTTAAAAAATTATATGCAAAAGTTGGTAAGGATTTTTTATTTATCAGTTGTTAAACTTATTGGTGGTAATAAGGTATTTTCCAAATTTAATAAGAGAAGTTTTTTTAATTCATATAATTAACTAGTTGACCCGCCGAACTTCGTACCACCTTGACATACACATGACGCGGGCTGCCAATGTACACGACGTACGTTAGTAGAATGAACAATCGGCCATAATTAGCTGCATGAATGAGATAATGAACTTTCTTTGTATTTTTTTTTGCATGAATTTTGCCGATATATTAATAGTTATTCTGCTATTCGAGGCGAAGACAAATCCAACAAATCAAAGATCATCAAAATAGGTTAAGCCGTTTTTGAGTTATAAATGGTGTAACTAACCCGACTTTGTTTTATATATATAGAGATAAAACGTTGGCAAACCTTAAGTACATCCATAGATAGACATTTTTAATTAATTTGTGGTCTAATCCAAGTGTGTTAATTTGTGTAACAAATAAATATATCTTCTGTCTTTTTTGTTTTTTTTACTATAAATATAGGTATTACCATAGGAGTTTCGGAGTATTCATCGATATAATAGGGCCAATAGTATCGGCATAAACCAAAAAAAATCAAGGAATAACTTAGAGTATTTTTCCAACAGATTTGGTCACAACATCTGAAAAAGATTGCTATATAATTGCTCAATAAAATTGACAAGTAATTTAGACAAATGTCAAAGTAACTGTTATTATAATAATGAGCCCGGCTTGCACAACGATTCCTAAACGTATTTAGTGACTAAATATATTTAAATTTGACGTATCTCTATTTGACAACTCCTCAAATCATGTTTAGTCACGAAATACGTTTAGGCATCGTTGCGCAAGTCGCCCTTATCAGTAGAATTAAACTGCAAGTTATTATTTTCTCAGAATAAACTGCGTACGTTACAGAAGACCTAATGAATCCAATAGCTTTTATCTTCGCATTTTTAAGATTGATGCACGGTCTGAGTTATATGCCGTCATATATAACATCCCCCATGGAGTTTTCTCAGCACTTCCTGACATCAATCTTTCACGTCAGCCAGGAGATCCTGACGCAGGAAAATACTTATTACCGTTTATTAGGGAAGAACACTTCCGCAATCTCTATATGAAAAAAGTCCCTGAGTGGAGGGAGTAAGGCTCAATTTATTTCCTTTTATATAGCTAAAGTACTTTAAGTTGTAAACTAGTCTTTAAGAGGAAGATTTACAGTTGAAATTAGTACCTATTTGTAAAAGTGCGTAAAGTAAAACGCTATATTCAGTGTTTATTGTTTTATTGTAGGTCACTTCGGGAATAGAATTCAAATTCGTGGATTCCCAGTTTTATTTAAATGGTGTTTTGTTTGAATGTAAAATGCTGAATAAATCTACACTAAGTTGGCGCCAGTTTTTGACATAGTGTAATGATATATGTCTGACACTCTTATTCAATGAAATTTTAAGTTTTTCTCACATCCGAAGCTAATAAGGTTTTTAAACATTCGTCTACAACAAAGCTCACAAACGGATGGACAGATTTCAATGTGGTTTTTTTAATCTGATGATTCTCAGTTTAAGTGTTTTTCAATCTATCGCGATCAGTATACTTCATTATTTACGGCGTCAGACCATAAATAAAACACATCGACTTTGATGGTGGATTATGGCTGCTATGTATCGTTTATGGCATAGTACTCTACAGTGCCAAGCCATTACGACGACCTCCGTGGTGCAGTGGGCGAATAGCCGGCTGAGACGCAGGAGGTAGCGGGTTCGATTCCCGCCGCGGAACAAATGTTTGCATGATCTACAGATATTTGTTCCGGGTCTGGTTGTTTCTCTATATATTATAAGTATGTATTTACAAAAAAAAGTATATAAGTATTCTATCAGTTATCTGGTTCCCAAAGTACAAGCTCTGCTTAGTTTGGAGCTAGATAGCGCTGTGTGAAATGTCCAGCAATATTTATTTATTTATTAATAATACACATCGATCATTAAAACAGACTATGGGGCCTCATAAGCGGTTACCATTATATTATCCATCTGTATTATTTATTGTCCATCATTATCATCCACAGCCCGACTTCACCCACTGCTGGGTATAGGCCTCCCTAAGTTTGTGGCATCCGCCACGATCCTGCGCTAGTCTCACCCATCTCGCTGCCGGACGTCCTACCGTTCTACAGCCATTCCTCGGCCACCATTCAGTCGTTACCCTGCTCTACCTGTCATCATCACGTCTTGCCAAGTGTCCCGCCCAAGACCATTTGAGCTGCATAACTCGATTCCCAACGTCATGAACCTTCGTTCTTGTACGGATCTCATCGTTTGGAACTCTATCTAAGAGTTTGATGCCGAGCATTTATTGCCCAATACTGTTTTATTATCAATTTAACATTTATAAAAAACACTTTCTTAACGTCTTATTTATAAAGTTTTATTCAAAGCTGTAAATTTAAAACCAAACTAGAATAAAACTAGGTTTGTTTCGATACTCTCCGATATGTGAATCGATTCCAAATACGCCTGGTATTGCTCCGACACGGTAAATAGAAAATGCGAGCGAACTTCAATATATAATTTGGTATGTGCTTATTTTGTCTAAGCCATTTTGAGGTTTACGTTTGAGAAAATAAGGACTTTATTTAGTTAATGTGAAATAGGTGTAAATGTTTTAACAAGGTAGAGAAGTAAATATTGTATTATGTAACTAACTCGATTAGCATGACTATCATAGAAAAGTAGAGTATAATTATATATTAACGTAGAGCGTAGAAACCGTAGAAACACGACCGTACAAATTTTTCTAAACTCTACGGCAGGGAGAGCTACCTAGCTACCCTGTTGCCTTCCTAATAAATTTAAGAGATGTTTATTACAATACTCTTTATCACTTATTTTGATGTGAAATATCTTTAAGCGTGTCTTGGGTATAAGACCGTCACGCCCTGACGGCATGCGTCGAATAGAACTAGGATAAGATTTATTATTAATATTTTATTTGGGTAAGATGTTGTATGAATTAAAGTACGGAAAATGTTTTGCCGTTATACGTATTTATATTGCATATGATAAAATTATTATAAATGGTTTTCATTAATTATAAATTATTTCAATAACCATTAATTAAGACGCCCCCTAATGTAGGCCACATTTTTTATGTAAGAAAGAAAATATTTTTCTTCAACACATTTTTAAAACCATCTCAAAAGTTTTGAGCCGGAGTTTAGAAAGATTTGCACAATTATTTATTAACCACTAGCTGTTGCCCGCGACTTCGTACGCGTTACACTACTAAGTGTAACCTAGAAAGAAAGCTAGACTCGCTGTTGCTGACTTGACACCCCATTTTTATCCCATGGGAACTGATTTATGTAATAAAAGGTAGCCTATGTGGTAATCCAGGTTATAATCTATGTATATACCAAATTTCATCGAATTCGGTTCATCCGTTACGACGTGATTGAGTAACAAACATCCAAACTTGCACATTTATTATATTGGTGTCATGAATGAATGATTGAAAATAATTTAGTATCCCTTACAAGCTAGATACAACATAATGAGAAACAAGAAAATGTATAATGGGCGGTCTTATCGCTAAAAAGCGATCTCTTCCAGAAAATCTTGGGCCAAATAATACATCACTCCATTTCCATCCACATCCGTTTTTTTATATCACGAACAAGAATTAGCCTTAAAATGCCGCGCTGGCTAGTGCGTCGTGTCGAGTTTTTTCCCGGTTACGTTCGCCTGTGGCAGAAACAAGGAGAGGCCTATGCCCAGCAGTGGGTTGACACGGGCTGAGAATGATGATGATATCACGCAGGCGCAAACAAGCATAAGTCCTATCTGGTACTGGCCTATAAGTGGTTACCTTAGCCTATGGATGTTTGTAACTCCAAAGGCAACCAGCACGTTGCCACCCTGGGGCATACCTGTGAAATGTCTCATATGCCTGTAATTTCACAGGCACTCATACCCTCCTAACCGGAACACAACAATGCGAGTATAACTTCTTGTCGGCAGAAATAGGTACGATGTTAGTACTTCTCCGGACGAACTGTTTCACAATGAATACTTTCCACATACAGTTAGTTAATATATTATAAATATGTTTTGATGAAGTAATAAGCGTAAATCCCCTTTCAAGTAAGATATATCACATCACCGTCTGCTAATATTGCATAAGTAACCACGCCTTGCTACTCTTTGAATATTACCTTTAAATAAATAATCACAGCCTTTAGCAAGGTTTCCGTGTAACAAGATAGATACTAAAAAATAATAAGATTTTGTTGAAAAATATTCCTTACAGTGTAAGTTTAAAAAGTGTTGATAAAGTTTATAATCAGAACAGCGAGATAAGCAAAATTTGCTTTAAGGCTATTCTTTATATCAAGCTCCTGCTATGAGCCAGTTTCATAAGGCTCGAACACACCAATATGCTCGGGCGTTGAGGATCCATTGATTGATTGATTATTTTGCAAATCAAACGCATGCAAAATAAAGAGAGCGCGTATCAGAACCAGGACGATGTCGGTTGTAGTAGTTTTTATTTTTGAAGTGAATACTTCTTTTGGCGCGTTGGGCATTTTTTGTTGGCACTTTTGTTGGGCACTGTTACCGTTACCGACACCTCTGTTTATAAGTATCTGTAGTGTAGTCTGCTTATACATTTTGAATACCCAAACATTGAGCGCTAAATTTTTCACTTCTGTCGGCACTCCGGGAGCGGCACTTTTTTTTTTTTAAATCAACGCTGGACATTTCACACAGTGCCATTTAGCCCATAATTTTCCCTATGAGTTTTCCCATATGGAATACCTATAATTTTCCTAGCATTATTTATTTTATTAATTCATTTATTTAACACTACCCAATAAATTTGTATATAAATACTACCTACATCGTAATGCGGCCGAAAGTTGTCTGAGAATTGGGCAACGTAATAAAATAAATACAACTTAATACAGTATTACAAACAGATATAAAAAGAAAGTTAAATAAAACCTGGTACAAAGTACGCTTCATGAGATTCGCATATCATTTTAAATCGACATGCCCAACTCCAAAGGGATGTAAATCAACATAAGTACTTGTATCTTCGTATCCTTTTAAAATTGTCGGCTCGGAAGCACTCGGGACTTCGAGAGGATTCTAAAGAAAACCACCGAACCAAATACGATCGTACTTCATTACTGTGGGTTTGTATGTGTTTGTGCTATTGCGGAGAAGTACTTAGGGCGTTGTCACACTGGCGATTTGCGAGCGTGATTCCTGCGAAGCGATTTGTGAAGGTGCTAGCCGTGACACCGCAACGCAGACGCCGCGATCGCTTGATAGGAACACTCGCTAGCCCCGTCCACTTCAGTCAATCGTATTGTAGGAATAACGTCGGTTAAACTTGCATAATGCGTTAACAATGACTTCAGCAGGCTTAGACTTGTCGAATTTCGATACAGAGTAATTTATGATACATGCTGTGAGATCGCTATGCACACGCAGGGAATTCGCACGCACGTTGACTGATTTCTTCGCTGGATACACATTTGGAAGTCGCTAGTGTGATAACGCCTTTATGGTCCTGAGACTGGTTTAAGACTACTTGCATAGTGAATGGATGCGGTAGTATAAACACGTAGAATAATGAATGAATGAAATTATTTGTTGTAAAAACCAATAAATTATAATAAACATTAAATACACAAAAGGCGATTGTATCACTAAAAAAGCGATCTATTCCAGACAAGCATCAAAAAGGGCTGATTTTACAAACGGCTATATGCTACGGTAGCAACCTACCATCAGGTTTAAATATTTATTTTTGACTCCTGAGGTTCACGAGGTGTAAAAATGCCTGTGCTAAAAAACTTTACTGAATCAGGGTGTTGAAAGTCTCTGATCTTTCAATACATTTACCGTAGAATAAGTATTTATAAAACATTTTTTCGTGTGCTACCTTTTTACCAAAAATGTCACCCAAATTCGGGGCCGCAGATGCGATACCAAACAAAAGACGTAAAACTGAATGGCCCTCCAATTCAGGGGTAGCATGTGAAACAGTTTATGGTGAAATATAAGCATACCTACTTTGTTTTAGAGGTGGGTAAAGATCGTACCTATTGGTGCTATGAGTATATATTGACTTACGGTACCCATCCTTTTGGAAAGCAATTCTTTTCGGATTATAAAAAACTACTTAAAATAGTAATTTCCTAGAACTCGTAAAAATCCACAGGAAATTTTATAGTTAGTTTAAAAATTCTCGAATTAAATGGAAAATTACAACATAGACCTCCGTGGCGCAGTGGGCGAATAGCCGGCTGAGACGCAGGAGGTAACGGGTTCGATTCCCGCTGTTGCACATGCAAATGTTCGCATAATCTACATATATTTGTTCCGGGTCTGGATGTTTTTCTATATATTATAAGTAATTTACAAAAAAAGTATATATGTATTCTATCAGTTATCTGGTTCCCATAGTACAAGCTCTGCTTAGTTTGTGGCTAGATAGCGCTGTGTGAAATGTCCAGCAATATTTATTTATTTATTTATATATAGGTACTGATATTAATACTTGCACAACTATCTACTTAGAATACATAGAGAAACAAATTATGCTCGCGAAAAGTAGGCCATTACATTGGAGCCACATACGGCTCCAAACGACGCCCGCACTGTAAATTTCATGAGCCAGGTGGTAGGAAGTGCGCTTTCAGAAAAAGAAAAAAATATAATAGTTTGTGAAATGAATATGTCCATCCGTGCATTACTCGTGCGCTTGTGTGCCCATCGGCGAATATTAAATATGGCACTCACGCACATATTCGTTGTTTTGTGGTCTAAGTCTTGAACGGAAATTTGTTCTAAACTTCTGTTCTATGTGTAGTTATTCTAAGAAAGTCTATATTTTTATCTACTCAGCCCTCATCCACCCACTGCTGGTTAAAGTAACGCTCCCCCCCCCCCACCCCTCGTTACTTACCTTCCCACAGCTCCACAACTAATCGTAAAAAACTTATTTCACCCACATAAACTTAACCCCTGAAATTAAAAGAAACCCACATCAAATGATGAGTACAGGGATACCTGCCTTTCCACATTTTCCTGTATATTTGCTCATTACTTACCCACTTTAAAGCTTTTCCTACAAGTAATTTCGCTGGCAACACAGTCATTTTTCTAAATTTTAGCTGGTTTAATATCAGGGTTGCCAGCATTGATATACGTTCGTACCATTGTCGGGTAAAAGCCGCAGAATTAAAACCCTGAGATAATATACTTGTTGAATTAATGCGGTAGTCACATTAGGGCATCTGGCCGGCAGTATTTCGTTCTGATTGCGCGTGATGTAGCTTCATTAGGGCAGCTTTTTGCCCAGATTGCCGACTTTTATGGATGGCGGATGTTGTGGAATTTGCTGATATTTTGACTTTTTACCTGACTTAGGAGGGTAATATTTATTGCGCGTATCTAAGTAACCATGAGGCTTAAGTATTTTTAACGTAACATAACTTAGTAGAGTCAAATAGAAAGTTTTATAAATCACACTAATATTATTATCTGAAAGTTTGGATGTTTGTTTGTTTGTTACTCAATCACGTCGTAACAGCTGAACCGATTTCGATAAAATTTGTGCGATTTCGATACTTTATGTTGACAAATAACGCGTGCGAAGCCGCTGGCGGAAGCTAGTACAACAATAATGTTTAACTATATTTATACTAAAATTCCGTATGTGTCGGATAACATATAAAACAAGTAAATACAAAAATTAGTTTTTTTATTTGTTACTCTTTCTCGTCGTATTGTTACTCTTTCACGTCGTAAAGGCTGAATTGATTTTAGTGAAATTTGGTATAAAGATAGATTATCATCTTTATTGAGACAACGGCTACTTTTTATTGACAAACCATGCATACAAGGCCGAGGGCGGAAGCTAGTTTAAAATGAAAACAGTGAATTTAAACCCAATACTGCGAAACCGCTAGCAAGGAAACGTGTTTTCTTAATAAACGTAGCCAATACTGTTCTACATCACTTATGTTATGACGTAAACCAAAAGCCTATCAGCTGACGTCATAGATCGAGTGACAAGTTACAAAATGGCGGGCGTCGAAATTCGACACAGAAGCTAATGAGTTCATCCCGCTGTATAGATCGACGGGAATTGATTACTCAATTATGTAGCTTATTACATTTTTGCCTCTATTTTGACACTGTGTTTGTCACCCGAAAATTGATGTTTTTGTTCCGAAACGAACGATTTCAATTCAATGAACGCGAATAACTATAGTAATTGGTCGTAAATGATTGAACATGTTTCGGTGTGATAATAAAATACGGATATTGCAGTGGTATTAAAGTCCTAGAGATAGTAGTGGCTTAATAACACTCGTCGCCAAAATTACTTTCAATGTAGAAAGTTAACTATTTGATAAGTTTTGATAACAGTAACATCTGTAGCTTGTCTAGATAAGTGTACCTAAATTACAATAAACTTGTAAATACATTTATTTGACAACTTAACAGAATAAGCTACTGTTTCACACTACCTCAGATAGCTTCATATGATCCTATGTGTTTATCAGTAATACCGCATTATTTACTTTGTAATAAAGATATCTACACATAAACTAAGCACTGTTACGAACTGAGGGATCGGAATAAAATAATGAAAATCAATCTAACCAAAATAACACTTTTATTCAACACTATAATGATTAATATACGATCTTAATCACAAGTAATTACAACACACTAATTCACACCACTGTTGCACAATAAACCCCTAAAAGTCACCGAAATGTTCGCACGTATCGCCAAAACCAGACTGACTCCTCGGTTTTTTTTTTTTTTTCGAATGTACTAATCTCGCTGTTGGCCTCTGAGGCCGTGACAGCTTAACCGAACTTTTGGCGAGCGCAGATGGCGCTCAGCCCAGTAAGTTTTTTAGGCAACTAGCGCAAGGGCACCACTTAGGTACGAGCCTCGGCTTGGGCTGTTGCCGGGGTGGGGATAGGAGAGAAACGCCCGGGTACATGTCTGTACCTCGTATAGGCGGCGACTGAAGGGACTCGTCGACCTCGCCAGCGAGGTCGGTGTTTCTGTGAAGTGTTTGCTCTGTCTGATATAGATGACTCACCTTCCGCATTAGCGGAGGTGATTTTGTCATCCGGGTCTCCGAGAACGTGTCTCGGACGACGGAGGATTTCTGACTCCTCGGGCGACTCTACGCACTATTTTATACCGCGTCCAGTACATATCACTCGAACGTTCTCGATCGTTCCACTAGCAACTAGAAAAGTGTAGGTATTTCGACCGGACTACTATTTCTTATTCTGTTGTGTGTATGCAACTAAACTACCTATACATCTTTACACAAATCTACAATACACAAAGGTTATCTGGAATAGAATGCTCTTTAGCATTAACTTCGCCTTTTTACAAGTTTTATAAGTGCAATAAAGTATTTTCAATCAATCAATTATACAATTTTATTTAGTTTTCGCTTTCGCGCAAATAATTTAGTCCTCGCACTGCGCATATTCTCGCTGAGAGTGAAAGAGCCAGTTGCACAAGGTAGTGTGGGCTCTTTTAGTTAAAAACCCCTGAGTTAAATTATATCGTTTTTATAGGTTAACACCTACATAAATTAATTTGACCTAAAATAAACTTTCACGTTATTGAAAATACATTTTCGTATGTACTATCAGAATTGTATAGTTTATGACAGAGAAATAATTTTGGAGCTGAACTAAAATTGATATTTTATTGAATAAAAACTACAAAAAATAGGCGGGCTCGTGGCGTGGAGCCAAAACCTGCAACCCCTCGTTAAATGGCTATTGATGGGTCGGCAAGTGTGGGGCACTGCAAATAGGATTTTATTGTAAAATGAGCTTTATTGTGCTACCTTAACCTCCACATTGCAATCCCACTAGCCATAAATATGGGGATATTTCTCAGGATATTTGTACATATCTCTTGTCATTTAAAATGGGGCAGTCAGTGTTGACGTCTAGTTTCAATGTGGCTTGCATGCAAATATTTATAAACAGGTTTTTTTATTACGTGATGACGGTAAACGCTCATGGTCCAGTTGATTTTAAGCGGTTACAACAGAATAAAGCATTTGTATTACACCTTAATGTATACTGTATTTACTCTCAGTGAAACTTATTAACTAGTACCTACTATCACCTATTAACACATTGGCTGCATTCTGAATCACGCTAAAATCGACATCATCGCGTTCTGAGTCACCGTAACGGCGACAACGATATCCCGTGAATCGTCATAGATGACGTCATAACAGCCGCCGTTTTGCGCTAACAACGTCCATGCTCTAAACCGAAATCACCGTGAGCCTTCCTGTCAAAAGTGACGTGACAGTTGGTTGGTTGGTGGCTTGTAAGTAATATTGTTCTGTGGATATGGTTGGTGTTATTGTTGATATGAAATTATATGAAGACTGACTGCGAGCGCTTTCATGAGTGTTCCGAATCCTTGGCAGCGCTCAACTGTCATCAGCGCGATAACTGAATCGGTACGCAAAATAGCTACGTGAACGCTAGCAGCGATTATGTTGTGTTTCGGAATGCACTATTTCTATTGAGCTGGCCTGACACTGGGTAATGTCACCTGAAATCGTTAAATTTTATTGATGGTGAAGTGTGGGCATTTATTATTTATTACTTATCCGCTAGATTTAGCACAATTTGTGCTGGATCAGATTTATCCAGCATAATGTAATGATAAAACTAGATTTTTTGCTATTAAAGATCTTACAGTCTTAAATTGCACGCTACTCTACCGCTTCTATTAGTTTTCTTACAGTCAGACGTTTTAAAATGATCCGATTGCAATTAATAAAGTTTTTTTTAGCTTAATATTATAATGAAGTAATTTAAGATGCAAGATATCTAATGTTGCTTCCATATACTTAAATAAATACGCAGCTGTTTACCGGAGGGGCAGAGTGAGAAAACCGATTACTATTTCATTATTTTTTTGTTCTTTAACTCTATCTAACCCTATTTCCGCCACCAAGCCGCTTTGCGTTTCGGTTTGAAGGGTATGGTTGCCGGTGAATTTACAGGATGTATGCCTCAAGTTGATGGACGCAGGGCAGTGCATCGTAGGGTACGTTTCTAAGGTGCGTGACCTCCGAGGCAATAATTTAGCACTTATCATCAGGAATATGTTTCATATTAAAAAAAACGTATTTCAGTAACATCCTTATAACCCTCTTAAGAGCCGCAATTGAGCGCAAAGTTAATAACAAGTACCGCGACAAAAGTACCTTATTTGTATTCCTGTTATTGCTCTTAAGATAACAGGAAAATTCCGCGTCTCATTTTTATCCAATATCATATTACAAATTCAATTCCTAATTTCGATCTCCAACGGTCTTGGGCCTTCGAAATTGATCTTCCATTATATTCTCACTTATTACGTTGACGAAAAGATTGAGTGGAAAAAGGTGGATATTATCTTTAGGATTACAAAAGGAGATCACGCTGCTATTTATATTCAGGCTCGGAAGACATTTTAATATCTCCGGATTGCGCGAAAAAGTATAATCTAATCAAGACACCCTTTCGGTGATAAATCAAATTAATTTGGTTGAGCGCGAGCAGAAATCCTGTCCTGGGTCTCGTACACAATTTCGTACTTGTAAAGATTTACCTACGCAGTAAATAATATTAAACCCGTTTAATATTAGTGATTTTGTGAAGATTTTTTTTAATGGATTATTTGAAACAGTATTCGGTAGATGACTCTTTCTTTTGTATTTTGTATAAAACTACCAGATTGCACTCGGCGGGTTAAACGCGTGTTTTGTCAATAAAAAGTAGCCTGTCTCAATCCAGGTACATACCTGTGTATATACTAAATTTCATCAAAATTGGTTCCGCCGTTTTGTCTTGTAAATATAAAATTTAGACAGAGGCAAAGTTGCTTTTGAATTTATAAGTGAAAAGTCATAAATAAATAAGTAAATATTGCTGGACATTTCACACAGCGCTATCTAGCCCCAAACTAAGCATAGCTTGTACTATGGGAACCAGATAACTGATAGAATACTTAAATGCTTTTTTTTTGTAAATACATACTTAAAATATACATATACAGAAACAACCAAACAATAAACCAGAACAAATAAACTTTTACTTAAGGTCGCAAAATGTGTTGTTCTATCATAATTTGCATATCCGTTCAAAAACAGTCGACAGACGGCGGCCGTTTTTGCATGCTCAGGTACGTAACTCAAAAAATGGTGTAATAAATAACTTTAGCGCTTCGAAGTCGACTCGTAATGGTAATGAGTTAGAAGGGAACCCGGGACTTCGTCGCAATGAGAGCCGTTTGCTCCAATAAACCATTTGTATTCAGCGGGGGCAGCCGCATTTTAATTTACTTACTCGAATTAAAGCTGCGCGTGATTCGAATTCGATCCGTTTTTACAACGATACTTTATTTTTATCGTTGATTGAAGACGTTTCCTTGTTATTATTAAGGGAGTTTTGTTTTCTCAGAGTTCTGCCGAATTTAGTTAGGAAGCAGGTTGCCAGCAACTAGAGATTTCGTCAAAAACCAAGGTTTCATAAAATAGTAATAGAGTATAACTTTTGAAACTATAATTTGTGTGAACACAATTTTCACTAAAAACTGAATATTTGATCATTTGTGAGTTTTGATTTTATATGTGGCCAATCCACACACAAAGATTCCAGTTTACCCGGGATGGTGGTGCATACAACTGTGTCAAAATATCACAGTCAAAAACTATCAAAAGATGATAAATATGTTTTCAGTAAAAATAGCTAGACTGGCCTGCATGATCCATAAACGTATTTAGCTACTAAACATGTTTAAATTTAACTGGTAAATATCCCTATTTCAGTAAAAATAGTTTTAGGCTGGCTTACACAACGACCCTTAAACGTATTTAGCGACTAAACGGAAAGGGAAAGGGAAGGGATGGTAATAACACAATATTTGGATTTCCCAGAATTATTTAATTTGTCTACTCATTTCACATTTATTCGTAAACCTAAATAGAACTCCACAAATATACCAATTCATGTACTAAATATTAATTTATAAAGGAATAAGGACATTTACCTTAGCTTTTAGCAGGATTACCGCAGTTACTATCCTTACACAGCACAATACAGAAATACTTTTACTGTTCGACTTGTTCAATTATAACAAAGACTGACCCACCGGCGTTTGTGTAAAAAAAAACAAACGACAACATGTTTAAATTTAACGTATTTGTAGATTTGACAACTCTCTTTTTAATCACTAAATACGTTTAGGCATTCGTTGCTCAAGTCGCCCTTAGAGTACAACATATCCTAATTAAAAGATAATAGCGGTTGTTATAAATCATTGGCCAAAATTTTATTATTTCTAAACTTCTTGGTATAATCGTCATTATGATAAGATATATGTCTGTCAACGGTACCTGATTTTAATGCAACACAAATGGAAACAATTTGTGGATTTTTTAATTAATTTATTACAACCTTCCGCCCGCGGCTTCGTACGCGTGGTTTATCAATAAACAGTGGTCTGTCTCATTCCAGTTTGTAACCTATCTAAATACTAAATTTTATTAAATTCGATCTAACGTTTTGCTCGTATGTATAAACATAATACAACAACATAAAACGTATAGACACAGAGTCAAGAGTGACTTTCTATTTTTGTTCGAAATATTAGTATAGATAGATAGATAGATAACTCTTTATTGAATTACCACACAAACAGAAATAATACAAAAATAAATATAAGGCTAGAATAAATAAGGCAATACAATGGGCGGCCTTATCGCAGAAAGCGATCTCTTCCAGGCAACCTTTGGATGGAGCGAAATTTACAATATGGAGTGCGGTGTACTTTGTAGTATATATTTACACAAATATTCTTAGGTATATGGATAAAATACCAAAAAATTTTAAGTAAATTCCCCCAAAAACTATAGATAGTTGGTCTATTTTCCTTATTTCTACGTTAAGAAAGTACCGTAATTTTTTTTTAAATGTTCATATAAGATGTCGATTATCTTCGATCTATGAAGAAATACAGACTGTAGAGTAAACGTCTTTTCACATAAATGCGGCCTTTCTATTGTGTATTCTGTGAAGGTGGAAGCATATTTTGTGAATTGACTATAACTTCCCTGTGACGAGGTCGATTGTCTCCGACGTTTATTCTTCAATTTGCTTATTGGACGTCTTTGTTCGGCGCTGAGTGCACAAGTTCGGTAAGCGCTCTTGATGGCTCAACTTTTTGCTGGGAAAAATAAAAATCTGTTTTCTTTTGAATCCCATCGAGTTTATCATTAGCGTTTATTTCATTCTGAGGCATACTTTAGAAAATGTTTAATTTTAACTTTTTATCGCGTTTTGAACTTTGCTATTTTCCTTATCATATGTATGTTTACTTTGCGTAGATTTTCGGTGAGTTTTCAATGCAGAATCAACATAATTTTTATTCATTTCATTTCTTTCAATTGTTTCGAGTCGCTAGTTTCTACGTCACCCGATCGATAATGAATGACTTTTACATTTATACGTCACTGACGCTTACGTAGAGCAGTTTTTAGAACCATCGTAGGGCCTTAAATCAAGTTTACCGTCTTTCATTGCCTTCATAATTTTAAGTGTCGCCTCTTTGTCAACTTTCTTTTTGAGAGACATTTATATTCTGTGACTTATTCGCTGTCTAGTTCAGCGCCGTTATCGTCAGATTCGATGTTTATATTTGCACAACAATCCTTTGCACCAGCCCTCGGCTTTGTTGTGGTAATTTCATTAGACGAGGTCGCCATTCGCTGAATATTAATAAGCGAGTTAGCGCTTTTGCTTCTGACCGTACCCGAAACAGCGGAAATGACTGAAAAGAAAAGAGCGATTCATAAATTTTTCAGATCCTTGATTATGGACTCTCACTCTGAAACATTAAATCAGTAGCTCTGAACTGATTGAGAGAATTTTAGAGCTATTTCCGTTTGTTACTAAAAATATCAACTTCATTCCAAATATCATTTCATTGTTTACACAACACATGTGCTAAAATTTGGATATCAATTTGTGAATTCTTCAACGATTCTTACAATTTGTAATTTTTGTAGCATTCATTTATCTAGATTTAACTTCAAAGTGCTAGTGGGGTCTCAATCAAGAAATGAAATCAACTAGGGTCAAATACTTCTGTATACTAAAAGAGTGTTGGCAATTTAAACTTAACAAAGCAAATTTTCCAATGCAATACGTTTCATTATTATAATCTTCCTTTCGTCAGCAACTTCACTCGACATTGTTAAGTATTTTCTCTGCCAACGTTACACGTTTCTCTGACAACCGTACACGGTTTTACTGTCGCAAGGTAATTGTGTTCGATAAAACCTTAACAAAGGTACGGTAATGTGTTTGTATTCCGTGTTTGGAATCGACGAATCGATTTTTAAGCAGGGCTGACAATTTGTAATTTGCAAATTTGATGCGACGTTGATATCTTTCCAGCAAATTTCTCTGAAAATAACAATCAGACTTAGTGAAACTTTGCTTTTTTATTTGCAACATCTGCTAATTTGTTCCGCATACCCAATACTCAGAAAACCATAAAGTCAGATCAAGAATTCAGGACTGTGTATAGTGTCAGTTGTTTTCTGTTATTTGTTTATTTGTATTTTGTTGTTACTGATAGATATAGGATAGCTCAGAAATAACCAACTCGGTGTTCAACTCAAAACTTATATTGTTCAAAACTTATTTCAGTAACCCAATTACAATTTCGTATGTTGTAACAATAAGTACTCAGTATAAGCATTGGCAAATACTACAGTATCGGACTACTCCGACACGACTGCTCGAGTCGAGCGCTTCAACCAAAAATGTCCCCTTTACCAAGTGTTCAGCCCGTTTTATAGTTTTTCGCTACCAGCGCAGGCGCCTCACTGGCGGTAGCAACTTTAATAGCCTTACTGGCGCCGTGTTGGCGCCGTGTTGCCGCCGGCAATGCAATCCAAAGCTGTTTTACCGTCTCGTTTATATCAAAACCTTACACTCGACCGTCCTGACAGCGTGTGTGTCCTCACACACGTACCTGGTGGAACCTTACACTTGGCAAATGAAGCATTTTCTAATATAATTCAAATAATCATAACCTACCAATAATGTTACTAGTTGTATAATTTCAGAAATATTTGTAACTTTACATTACATTCGTAAATTTATTATTTAGAAAATTTAAACAACCAAAATTTGATCCTTAAAGAATTTGAATATACATCGTAGAATACGCTCTATAGACAATATAATTAAACTAAATTTTATTCAATCAGTGTAAAAATATCTTTCCATTGACTAAACTAGTCTAATTATCTAGATTAACTATCCATGTAACTAACCAAATAATGTAAATAATCAAAATTCATCTATATAATTAATATTATGTATCTCAAATCTAAAACAATTAACCATTTTAACAAACCAATCAAGATCTATCCATGAAATTAACAGTAGGTATTTAGAATATAAACCAATTAACCATTTTAACATACCAAAACCTCTTGAAGTAATTGCCAGTAAGTACGAGTATGATGTAAAACAATTAACCGTTTTAACAACCAACTATCTATGCATATAACGAACCAATATCTTAAACAAATAACAGTAGTCATTTATTTAACCATCATTTTAACCATCACTTTAACCATCACTTTAACTAGCACTTTAACCATCCCTTTAACCATCACTTTAACCATCACTTTAACCATCACTTTAACCATCACTTTAACCATCACTTTAACCATCACTTTAACCATCACTTTAACCATCATTTTAACCATCATTTTAACCATCATGATATCCATCATGATAACCATCATTTTAACCATCATGATATCCATCATGATAACCATCATGTTAACCATCATTTTAACCATCATTTTAACCATCATGATATCCATCATGATAACCATCATATTAACCATCATGATATCCATCATGATAACCATCATATTAACCATCATGATATCCATCATGATAACCATCATATTAACCATCATGATATCCATCATGATAACCATCATATTAAACATCATATTAACCATCATGATATCCATCATGATAATCATCATGTTAACCATCATTTTAACCATCATGATAACCATCACGATAACCATCATGATATCCATCATAATAACCATCACGATAACCATCATGACAACCATCATGATATCCATCATGATAACCATCACGATAACCATCACGATAACCATCACGATAACCATCATGATAACCATCATGATAACCATCATGATATCCATCATGATAACCATCATGATATCCATCATGATAACCATCATGTTAACCATTTCTCAGGTCAAGTCACGGGCCTCTCCATAATCTCGCGCTTGACCTGAAACAATACAAAATTATCACACAATTAATTTGCAAACATGTATTACCAACTATGTCAACAATAATTATCCAACAGTATTAATTTTATCAATCTAACATAGTATCTTTATCATATGCATCATTCTCAACATCCGTGTCAGTGTCCTTGTCAATTTCCAAGGAGGCTATATGAATCCAAGGTCGCATCCGGTCTACGGCAATGGTAGTTTTTCGTTTGTTCCTCATCCCTTCAAATCCTGCGATCGGAGCTACTCTATAACGATCGTTGCCTAAGTAAGATGTTCACCACTCTAAAGGGGCCTTCATATGAGGGCATGAGCTTTGTACTCTTACCATCATTCTGAAAAGCAACCTTAGAAATTTTAATTAGGTCGCCCTTATTATAAGCACGTGCAGGTTTCCTTCCCTTGTCATAATACTGTTTTTGAGACTCCTGTACTTTATCGATTCTACGTTTGACTTCATCGCGAATAGACGGTAGAGGCGAGACCTCACGTGTATCTTTGATTATCTCGTTTAACGCAGGTTTAGACTCACTGTTCATTACTGTCCCAAACATAACTTCTGCTGGTGATCTACCTATAGTCTTTTGCACCGTATTATTCAATCCCCACTGGATTCTTCCTAATTTGTCATCCCAGTCTTTTTCATTTTCTCGAAGGTTTTGTGCAGTCAAAGAGTCCAGAATGGTCCTGTTGTATCGTTCCACTTGACCGTTAGGGTTATAGGTTATAGGGCTTGCCACAGCATTCAGTACATGCTTTATCTCTCGGTCACGACAAAACCTCCTAAATGCGTGAGAAGTAAAGCAAGAACCTCGATCACTCACTAGCCTATCCGGAGTTCTAAAAGTGTAAAAGATATCACTTAGGGCTCTAATGAAATTTTGTGTGTTAGTATTTCTGACTGGTTTGATGAATAGAAATTTCGCAAACGAATCTACAACAGACAAAATGTGAGTGTTCCCTCTCTTTGACTTAACAAAAGGTCCAAGGTGGTCAAATTCAAATTCAAATATTTTTATTCATTAAAATCACAAGGATCACTTTGAAACGTCAAATGGTCGATGTGCAAGGTATGAAAAGGCTTCCCAACCTTTTCATACCTTGCCTATGGAATGTAATAAACCTTTACGCGTATTTGTTATTTTTTTTTTTGGTGTATGCGCAGTCGATATAGGCCCCTACATATTTCTTATCGAATCGCGTCATTTTTGCAAACCAGTTGTTCCTTTTGATTCGTTCTAAGGTTCTTTCAAAACCAACGTGACCTATATCGTCATGGTTCATCTTGCATAACTGTCACCTTGCCCCCTTTGGAACTACCCACTTCAAACATTCCTTGTCACCCCCTAATACTCTAAACAACTTTTTGTCTCTCAGTACGTAATTGTCCTTGATGTATTCAGCCCCTTTAGGATCCAGATCACTACTGACAATATCACAAATTCGACGTAGCTCTGGATCCCCTAATTGTAGTGTCAGCAGTCAATCATCATCATTTATAGTCATAACTGAGGGATATTGCTCGGGATTCAAAGTTTCCAGATCAACAATTAGATTTCTAGAGAGTGCGTCAACATGCCCCATCTTTGTACCCGCCCTATACTCTACAGAACAATCGAACCAACCAACCAACCACCACCGAGCAATCCTTGATAAGATCACGTTTTTCGAAAGTAGAGCGTAATGCACTACAGTCAGTTACAATTTTGAAAGTTTTCCCTAACAGATATACCCTTAACTTTTTAAGAGCGCATATTACTGTCAAGGTCTCCAATTCATAAGAGTGACAGTTCTTTTCCTCAGGCGATGTCTGGCGACTATAGTATGCTACTGGATGAAGAGAACTCTCACTCCCCTGAGGACGCTGCAACAGAATTCCTCCCACACCTATCCTACTAGCATCCGTATGGAGTTCGGTATCTAACAATGGATCATATATGGAACGTACGGGTCTATCAATCAGCTTGGCTTTAAGAGTTTTGAACGACTCTTCTTGATCGTTTGTCCACTCCCATGCTGTATTCTTTTTGAGTAACTTAGTAATAGGGGGAGCCAATAAAGCAAACCCTTGTATGAACTTTCTAAAATAGCTCACGAGTCCTAGGAACTGGCGTGCAGCGTGTATGTTTTCTCTTTGTGGAAAATCAATTACACTCTGGATTTTATCTTGCCCTATAAGTTTGGTTTCTAATACGACGCTACCTGTAAATATTGTCCCAGTTACAGCTTTAATACTTGCTGCACCATAAATTTTACTATGAGCTATTAGGTACCCTGATTCTTTCTAAGTGCTCGTTGTCTTCCTGTAGGTTGGGTAGTTCAGTACCAATGTGTAGGAATTGTAGTTTATTAACATCTTTGTAGACAACAATATGTGGCTGCTCAGAGTATGTCTGTCCAATCAGCAATGGTTTCTCTAGTAAACGATCATCTACCACCCTACAAGAAGCCGTAGCAGCTACGCCATCTATTGACAAAGTTAACTTCGCAGAGCCCATAGAATGTACTAGACTGTTACCGAATCCCTTCATCGTAGTCGGAAAGTGATCATGACTGAGTCCAAGACTCGCAAAGTTTGATTGCCTTATGAGCGTCACTTCACTACCGAGATCGACAAATGCTTCCTGATCAATGCCGTTAACGCTCACTTTCTTTATAAAGTCGCATAAATTGGAGCTTGAGATACGCATGGTTTTGGGCACCGCATCTGTCTTTGTTGACCCTACTCCTTGTTTTGATCTATAAGCCTCTGGCTTGTGTCCTACTTTGTTGCAGATGTTGCATTTAACCAAAGGTTTGAGGCATCTAGAATAAGGGTGCCCCTTTTCCTTGCAGTTATAGCAATATAAATTTGAATTAACCTTTACACTTATCCTATTATTCTGCTTATCGTCTACTGTGTTAATATGTCTTTCCCTGAAAGACGGTTGTTGTGAGGGAAGTTTCTTATTATTGCTTAAAAGGAATTTTAAAAGTTGGTCAGGCTCCTCACAACGTAGTGCCAAAGCACTCGACCTCATTGTCCTATCACTGATGCCATGAATGATGCAGTCAACAGCCCGTTTACCCGTAATTTCGCATTGATTAAGTAGCACTAATTTTTCGTAGTAATAAATTTCTATTAATTCATTAAGCCTACTCTTCCGCTTCAACATGTCGACTAAAACCTGTCCATAATTCTGTTCAAAAGGAAAGGCATTTATTAATTTTGTTTGCCACTCCTCCCAAGTGTACAAAATTGAGGATATGCTTTCATACCACGTCTTAGCTAGACCTGCAAGTTTTTGCATAGCAAAATGTACTAAAATCTTCTTATCCCAGCCGTAAATTCTCGCACACTCGTTTACCCTTTTTTTTTTTACCCATACGTCTATATAATGTATAATGTCGTTGGTTCTTTTCTGAGGGATTAAACTCAGGAATAATATTTTTATGCCATAAGCCGTTGTTTATAGAGGTTTTGGTTTAACGGCTGCGATGGTAAGACCTCCTTAATGGATTGTATGATATTAATAACATCTTTAGAGGAAAAAGTAGGGCTACATGACCTTTTTGTACGATGAGCGACGCTTGAGGTGTCCTTATCCTTCCTGTTACTCCCTCCAGGCAGCCTGCTGCGGCTGCGATCCTCGCGGTGCATTCTTGCATCAGGCGTAGCACGCCGCTTGCTCCGATGTCGATGATGATCCATACCACGTGCCTTTTGTAGGTCGATTCCCATCAATCGAACCCGCTCTTGCTCTCGCTTGAGTGCTAGTTCTTGCTCCAACAAGTGGCGGCTGTGACTGCGGCTGCGGTCACTCCGACATGTACCAGCTCGACTGCCTCTGGAGAGTGATCGGTCCCGGTGAGGAGTTTCCAGGTTCCGGCTGGTACAATCTCTTCCATCCATGTTTTAAAACTCGCGGTGGAATAAAAATAAAAATTGTTAATATTTAACTTCAACAGAAAAAAACAAAGAACAAAGGATTCAAAAAAAAAGGATGTCTGGGGGATATCGCTTTTTACTGATAAGACAACCTACATTAACTTACAACAAACATTAACTTGCTTCTCATTTTGGTACATCGAATTTGTAAGAAGAAAATAAAAATAATAACAAAACAAAAATAGTTCATTCATTTGTAGCTTAATTAACCTAGTGAACGCACTTGGTTCACTTTATTGCTACCTGAATAAAAAAAATGATTGTCTACTGATATGCTCTAATGCGGAATATATTCACTAGAAATTATATCTGATAAAATTTATTTAATAAATAGTTTTATTGGTGAAATTTTTTTAAATAAAACATTCTGGTTAAATATAGCCTTTTGAAATGCTTAAGTAATTCATACCATCATTCTTCACATTATCAGATAGTCGATCGACCGACTGAAATGCATGAACGAATGCTACCCACAAATTGGTTTAGAAAACCGCTATCAGGGAGTTGCCCTAACCAAACGGTTTGCAAATCCAACACGGCGGATCAAATATGGATAGCTGTCAGGCTACCATATTTTCTAGATTACCAAAGCAAATCACGCCCACATAATAACAGAATATTGTAATAAATCGAAATACAAGAATGTTAAGCCAGCACGATCGGATAGTCTCAGAATGATTCCAACCGACCCGGGCTAGCAAAATCGATCTAGCATTTCGAAAAATCTAATTGCAAAAATTTGACATAATACAGGTATCAACCATTCTATCGATTGAAAGAAGTAAGCACGGTCGGATAATCTCGGCTTAATCCCGACCGATCCATGCGAACAAACATTCAACTAAAGTAAAATAATGTAGGTACCTATATTTTAAGCAAATAAATGTTAGCAAAAATCTTATACAATACAGGCACCAACCATTCCACCGATTGAAAGATGTAAGCACGGCCGGATAGTCTCGGTTTGGTGCCGACCGGTCCATGCGAACAAACATTCAATTAAAGTAAAATAATGTAGGTACCTATATTTAACTAAAGTCAATCCCGATCACTATGTTTTTTTGAAAAAAAATCTAGTAAATATGCAACATTAAATAAAATTTAAATAAGTGGGTATTTCCACCGTATTATGTAAATTATTTACGTACCTTCGAATCCCACTTCTGAGATATAGGATAGCTCAGAAATAACCAACTCGGTGTTCAACTCAAAACGTATATTGTTCAAAACTTATTTCAGTAACCCAATTACAATTTCGTATGTTGTAACAATAAGTACTCAGTATAAGCATTGGCAAATACTACAGTATCGGACTACTCCGACACGACTGCTCGAGTCGAGCGCTTCAACCAAAAATGTCCCCTTTACCAAGTGTTCAGCCCGTTTTATAGTTTTTCGCTACCAGCGCAGGCGCCTCACTGGCGGTAGCAACTTTAATAGCCTTACTGGCGCCGTGTTGGCGCCGTGTTGCCGCCGGCAATGCAATCCAAAGCTGTTTTACCGTCTCGTTTATATCAAAACCTTACAGATAATCTTCCAGGCTGAACCGATGGTAATTAATGCTTTGTTTTACAAATTTTCTTTTTAACAGAATCCAACCACACTTAATCTGCATAAACTTTAGCAAGTAAGTAAAAAACGTTTATTTTGTATCACAAGGGTACATTAAACACAATAGATACAGAATATATTGGTAATGTGTAAGCAAAAACGGTCGCCACTCAGCATTATGCTGTATTAGCATAATATTAACACCACTACAGCGCTTGTCTTCCGTGGAGCCATTTAGGAGCAGTGAATTTAAAAAACAGTTTTTCTACATTTTTAACAATTATTTTTCAAGGAAGTGAATCAGAAAACTAGCGCTACAACGATGTCAACGTTACTGTAACTAAGCTGTGAGCAAGCTAGTGTCTAATAAACTATTAGTAATGGCCCCATTGTGCCAGTTGGCCCTCGTACTATATCCAATGAGTTGCACATAAATTAGTATTACCCATGATGTCTAACCATAAACGTACATATTAAGATGGCAGTAACATCTTGATGCATTTCAAAGATGGCAATAATGTTTAGTGGCATACTACGAAATACATCAAGACGTTTAGCGACTAACCAACAATTCATCTGTATGTTACTCTGGTTCAAACCTTAGTGGCTCCAATATACTTTTCGCACTCTTTTGGATGTTATTTTTGAAATATATATAATACATTACCGTTACCAAACACTGACATAATCGAATAATCTCCAATTTAACTAAAATTCACGGTAAGAAAGTGGTTGTTGCCATTATCATATCGAGAAACGGAGGAACTTCTTTCCCGTATTATTTAGTTCAAATCCAAATGTTTTTCAACATCTACACTTTAAACAAGTACCCAATAAAATTATGTTCAATCTGGCACACTAAAAGTTTCCGGAATCAATAATAAAAAAATACTATTAATGGTCAAATATGAATTTACTATTTCTCAAAAATTCCCTGCGTCAATGCACTTTTTCATAAAGAAGTGAACATTATTAATTATTTTACAAACAATATATGATTAAACAGTAAAAAACAGAATAAGTGGGTAGTTAGTATACATTATACCCCCTATCAGCTGCTCGAATACCAATCGGCTAATAGTATCTACAATTTAGTAGTTACTATTAGCCGATTAGCATTGCATATTTAACAAAAAGAATTTACATTCAAGCGGCAGTGTTAAGATGGCGACCAATTCAATTGTCCTTGCGGAACTTTAAAAGTGCAAAGTTAGATCTACCCACAAGTTTCAAACGATTTGCATAATCATGTAATACACACGACGTAAGCGTCGCGCCCTGAGGATACCACACGCTTAGTGGTGACGCTTTAGACCACGTGTCTTACAGGATGAAGGTAGATTCAAATTTGAGGTTTAACATTCAAATAACATTTTAGAACTTTATTTCAACTGCACAAAATGCAAAGAAAATTCTTATGAGCCAACTGAGACATAAAATGGTACTGAAGAATTCTATTCAGTATTTTATTGCGTTCATACAATGTGGATTAAAATATTACAAATGTATTGATCTTATTGACTAGTCAAGAGTCCAGCGCTTTATACATATGTACATATGTACCTGTAGGTAAGAATGTAGCAATATTATACCAAACTAGGATTTAGTGCAATCGAAGTTGTCAGATTTTACGTGTTGTATTGTGTTCCTGTCTAATGAACTGGTATTAAACAAATTGTTTTAAATCACACTTAATATTATAACTGCGAAAGTTTGGATATTTGTTTGTTTGTTACTCAATCATGTCATAACGGCTGCACCAATTTCAATGAAATTTGGTATGTCGATAGATTATGACTTGGATTGACGCTACTTTACATTGATAAAACACGCGACACACACGTCGAGCCGCGGGCGGAAAAAAAAATAGATACCAGTGAATCTGTTATACTCGTATCTTTTAAAATCTTGAAATAAGACCATTGACAACTACCTTCTAGGTATAAGAAAGCATTATGTATTGTGCAGAGGCCGTGATTTCTTTTGAATGGTTTCAACAGAAGATCAGCTTTGTGTCACCAGCACAACAAAATTAAATGCTAAGTTGGACGCCTTTTTGTGACGTCTGCTATAATCATGGAACACATATTTCGTAGGCATTGTTTTTTTTGTATGTATAATTTTCTTTGCTTTTATGTGTACATACTGTGTTGTGTTTTGTAATTTGTTTTTCTTCACAAATAAATAATCTTTCTTTCTTTTTTTCTTTATCTCTAAGTGTAGCTATTTTACCACTTGCAATCTGTCTATATCAAGCCATAGTATATCTACACCAGTAGTTCATCTTCATATAGTAACACTGCTAGCCTGTTCATCTTCATAAATGTCTACGTTGAGACTTTATCTTCATAGATTTCGTATTCGACGTATGCGATAAACTATAGATTATTTACCTAAACAAAATTTAACTATGTTCTTCCTTATTTTTTCATCGAAGTATGCATTATTGCGAGATACGCTTACATTAGTAAAACTGGATAGCAACGAGATCCATCTATATTAATGTTATTTTTGTAAGTTCCTGTAAAGCTAAGTACAAATACGTGTTATCTGGCAAGAAGCGTTCAGTGTGAACCACTCATTTGAAATAATGTAATTTAAACGTATGTGGCGTGGTTCCTAGAGACGCATTCACACATGCTGCCAACTGCGGATCGGTATTTTCTATCGGCGAATGCCTTTTACTTACTGATTCAAAGTATCACACTACCCTGAACCATTTATTAATTTGACTGCCTCCGTGGCGCAGTGGGCGTACTCGTATAGCCGGCTGAGACGCAGGAGGTAGCGGGTTCGATTCCCGCCGCGGAACAAATGTTTGCATGATCTACAGATATTTGTTCCGTGTCTGGGTGTTTTTCTATATATTATAAGTATGTATTTACAAAAAAAAAGTAAATAAGTATTCTATCAGTTATCTGGTTCCCATAGTACAAGCTCTGCTTAGTTTGGGGCTAGATAGCGCTATGTGAAATGTCCAGCAATATTTATTTATATAGGGGTTCGTGATTATCATAATGATGCAACCACTAATATACTGATTAATCCTTTCTTCATGAGGAGGTTATAATGAGTAGATGCATCTTCCAATTTCCAATTTATATTTCTACAACTGTACATGTATTTACTGAATGCGCGAGAGACGACTGGCGAGGTCACACTACAATGACCATCTTCTTATGTATTATTAAAAGTACTGTTACGAGCTGAGGATTCGGGATAAAATAATGGGAATCGATCCAACCAAATAACACTTTTATTCAACACTAAAACGATGAATACACGAACTTGGTCACACGTAATCACAACACACTAATTCACACCACTGTTGCACCACTTAAAGTCACCGAAATGTTCGCACGTATAGCTAAATCCAGACTGACTATCCGGTCTTTTTTTTTTTTCGAATCGACTAATCTCGCTGTTGGCCTCTGAGGCCGTGACAGCTTAACCGAACTTATGGCGAGCGCAGATGGCGCTCAGCCCAGTAAGTTTTTTTAGGCAACTAGCGCAAGGGCACCACTTAGGTACGAGCCTCGGCTTGGGCTGTTGCCGGGGTGGGGATAGGAGAGAAACGCCCGGGTACATGTCTGTACCTCGTATAGGCGGCGACTGAAGGGACTCGTCGACCTCGCCGGTGAGGTCGGTGTGTCTGTGAAGTGTTTGCTCTGTCTGAAATAGATGACTCACCTTCCGCATTAGCGGAGGTGATTTCGTCATCTGGGTCTCCGAGAACGTGTCTCGGACGACGGAGGATTTGAACTGACTATCCGGCCATCTCTCCGGCCTATTTATATCGTACACAATTCACTACACTAGAAGGATCTCGAACATTCCAGGAAAAGGGTCGGTGTTTCGACAGAATGACCAATCCCCATCCTGCGCAACCGTAGACAATAACACAACAGGTAAGACAAAAGCGTTCGAGAAATTTCGGTTATTACTCATTGTTTAACAGCGGCGTAACAGTACTTAGATATTTTTGCCAGCATCAGGACTTACGTGTAAAATCTGTCAAAACTGACGTAACAAAAAGTCGAACTCGATATTTGACGGTATGTCGGTGTAATTGGACACAAGCTAACTGTTTCCTGCGTGAGTACGCTTCAGCAGGTGTTTACTCCGCAATCTAATTATAGCGCAAACGTGTGGAGACCATAAATCATCCTACATCATTATCAAGGGGAGTTCTTTTGAGGAAATTAGCTGGAATAACGGCTATAATCGAGAGGTTGTTAATCTTGTGGTGGCAGGTGAAGGTTTACAATCATTTTATGATCTCTTGAAATAGAAGGCCAGATATGACGTTGATTTTCTATCTCAAGTGGTACGTGATTATTTTTTTTTTAATTTCAAGTGTTATGTGATTTCTTCGATCTAAAGTGGTTCTCGTATAAGTCAAGTTAATTTATTACATTTATTTATGACCTCAAAAAGAATGTATGAACAATTTAAAAAATAAGAAAATATAAAAACAAAATGGAAAATAATTCACAATTGTAATTCAATTCAAATTCAATATTAACTTATAGAATCATAAAGATCACTTTGTAACATCTATTTTACCGCCTGTTTCTCGGAAATAAAATGACGAGTGTGAAATAGTATGTGTTTCATCGTACTTACAGCAAATGCCATAAAGGCTGTGCTTGGTATTGACAACCCTAGCACTATCATAGTTTCTGACATAATCTGTAAGGCCGGAGTCACATACAATCAGAATTCCGATGGATTTGCTGCCTTCGATATTCCGAAACGGAATTCCGGCTGTATGTGACCGGCCTAAGGTATTCGATTGAATTGCAATGCGACGCCGAAGCATGTAAAGTGAAAGAAAAAAATCCATTTATTCGTACGCCCATTAAAAAACACCATAAGTAATATAAATTACTAATTAACATTTGAAGCAATCTACGCGCTCTTACTAACGCTCCGTGGGGTTACCCCCTAACTTTTTTAGTGAGGAAATATTGTGTTTCTATTTTGAAAATATTTCTTTATTCAGCCCGTAACTTCCACGGTTCCTTCATTTTAAATTTCGCCTACTCGCATCCCGTTTCAGGAAACCACGTGAGCTGGCTCCATTCCACTTTATGCAAATCGCGGAGTACATGTGTTGATACACTGATAGTATACTAGGTACGTGTTGGTACAATGTAAGGTTGATAGGTGTATTAGGAGGTACGTAAAGTGAAATTATAGGAGACTTTTCACCAGTTTTAGGGCGATAGGAACAATGTAAATTTACACCCGAGTACCTCTTGTATAAACATGAACTATTAAAACATTGCAAAGTACCACGTTTCTATGTTTTAATATTGCATAGGTGGACGACCTAGATTAAGATACGCCACAGTTAGTATTAATAATAACTATGGCGTTTCTAGCAATGGTTCCATTAGTACACCATAGTTTGAGTACTAATGTTATTCAACCAGGAACAAACACTAGAAAACAGTAATTCCTTTTGATATTTTATTGTTTAATTATGATGCATGTTGTATATTTCAATAAATTATCATATAATCTTTTGTCATTGATTTTTTCCTGCGATAAAAATAATTTAAAACCATTCCTAAAAGGTATTTTTTTATACATTACTATATATAGCTATACTAGATACAGCTATTTCCCGTGACTTCGTACGCGATACACTACTAAATGTGTAGGTAACCTTGAAATAAAGCTAAACTAGCTGTTGCAGCTTGACTTGGCCTCCCATTTTTATCCCATGGGACCTGCTCTATAAGATAAAAAGTAGCTTATGTGTTAATCCAGGTTATAATTTACGAACATACTAAATTTTATCGAAATCAGTTCCACCGTAACGACATGCTTGAGTAAATAAATAAACAAACATTCAAACTTTCGCATTTATAATATACATTAATTTGGGCTTGCGTTTGGCCACAATCTCGCCTGATGGTAAGTGGTAAGATGATGCAGTCTACGTGTTAGTATTTTTATTGTTTTTATCCTTCGCTACCCTCTTATATTAACTATCTTAAATCATTTCCACTTCAGTCAACCTTCTCTTCTACCAGTTCGTTATTTTTGCTACATTTTCTGTTACATTAAATAAATGACTTTACAAAGTGGCAACATGGTGCCACCTGTGCAAACCTTGCAAAAATACCTGCTGCTCTTTCCTCAAAACTCAGAGTAACATCGTAGCGAAATAATTCCACTAATGCAGAGGCAAAGAGCTAAACAAACGCATTTTTAAAAATAAACCTACCACCGGTGTTCGTTTATCTACCTCATCAAGTACCAACATAAAACATATGGTTTAAGAAACTTTATTCTCATAAAAATAACTTACACTTACATGAGAACTTAAAAACATAATTATGTTGTTAGAGTAAGTAAAATTAGTAAACTTACCTCTAACAATAAAAATAATTATATAATTAACAAAAATAGAACACACGTGACAAAAACATGTTATGTATAAATATGTAGTTATCCTCGAAGGCGACACTCGACAAATTTGTCTCTAATGAACTAAGATGTTAGAAATGGATGCGGCATTTTGCTATTTCAAAGTAATATACGATATTTGGGGATAAACATCCATCCATACTAATATTATAAATGCGAAAGTAGGAATAAAGGGTACGAAGGGTGGGTCCGCTTGTAGGTAATATATTAAAATTACCAAACTTTTTGGTTTTGGACCAATCTGTTTCTACCAAACATAGCTGTAAACTAAAACACTAGATTAAATAAACGCATTGAAATCAATGACGCAAACAAATACTTTATCCACTAAATGAAAAATAGAAGAAGGTAGGGAAAAAACCGGCCAAGTGCGAGTCGGACTCGCGCACGAAAGGCTCCGTACCATTATCTATAAAAACGGCAAAAAAATGGGAGCCCCACTTATATTGACTGCCTCCGTGGCGCAGTGGGCGTCGAAGAGACGCAGGAGGTAGCGGGTTCGATTCCCGCCGCGGAACAAATGTTTGCATGTTATACAGATATTTGTTCCGTGTCTGGGTGTTTTTCTATCTATTATAAGTATGTATTTACAAAAAAAAGTATATAAGTATTCTATCAGTTATCTGGTTCCCACAGTACAAGCTCTGCTTAGTTTGGGGCTAGATAGCGATGTGTGAAATATCCAGCAATATTTATTTATTTAATTTATTTATACATATATTGATTTTATTCTGTTTTTAGTATTTGTTGTTATAGCGGCAACAGAAATACATCATTTGTGAAAATTTCAACTAACTATTACGGTTCATGAGATACAGCCTGGTGACAGATGGACAGACAGACAGACAGACAGACAAACGGTGGAGTCTTAGTAATAGGGTCCCGTTTTACCCTTTCGGTACCGGACCCTAAAAATGACACCTTGAAACCAGATTGAAACTGATAAACTTTACCACGTTTTTTTTTGGATCAATTTAATAATCGGTTTTTTGTTTACAAATAAATACAAATATATTTATTGCGTAATATGGGTAGGTACAAGGTGTTTAGTATTACATATCACAACACATCATATTATATATATATATATATATATTTAGCGGTCCCGGCTTCCCACGGGTGGACATTTATTTTATAAACATTTTTTATTGCTATTTTTTTACACCTTAGGTGACATTATTGAACATTTAATACGGTTCCTTAATTTTTAATAGTAATAAATATAGCTTATGTTACTCAGGAATACTGTAGCATTCTAATGGTGAAAGATTTTTTGAAATTAGATGCGTAGTTTTTGAGTTTATTCGTTACAAACATACAAAAATACAAATCTTTAGTCTTTATAATATTAGGTAGTATAGATCATATTACATGTAAGAAAGAAAGAAAGAAAAACATTCATTTGTGACGAAACAAAACACACACAGCACACAAGTAAAGTACACACAAAAAAACATATTTATACACATAAAAAAACAGCAATATCCAACAAATGTGTGTCTCATAATTATACCTAAACGACCGACGACGTCACAAAAAGGAATCCAACGCAGCATTTGTTAAGCTTTTGGCACAACGCTGATCGTCCATTGGAACCGTTCTAAAACAAAAGAAACCACGGTTGACTGACTGCACAGTTACAAAAAAATATGAATATATAGATAAATATAAGTTACCACACTAAGAAAAACATAATATCTATATTATGTAACAACAAAAAAATAAAAATTAAGATGATTGGTGAAAACTAGGCGAGTATGTGCATCAATCAGTCCCACTGCTAAGCAAAGGCCAATCTGCAACGTGTATTATATTGACATGTATTATATGGTTGACTATAAAACTGCCACATCCAGGCTTTCTAAACGCCAGTATTATTGCCTTTTTTATGCTGTAATTAGATCAGAAAGGGCTGGCTACAGATTCCTCCTGGTCTATTTGACGATACACAACTTCGAGTCTACACTATACCACAGGTATACATTATACAGCAACTGGAAAATCTTCCATTCCAACAGTACGTATGAATTTTCAAGTAATATTGTTTATGGTAAGCAGAAAATCTTGTCATGGCTTTATTCCGCTCGTATACACATTCATAGACTGAAGCGAGATTTTATGACGTATACACACGGCTTACGTGTGCTACCGGAGTTCTCTTGTATAAATAAGCAACGTGCTATATTTGCGTTACTCGTAATACCAAGTTTATCTGGGAAGAGAATGAAGCTATACAACCTGGCTTGAAGACATTCAGATATTTCAACTGCAATATTTCTGGATTATATATATTAGATAGAAAATTTGCAATCTAACTCAATCTGTATGCGAACTACTAGGAGCATGCAACGATTTAAAATTTCTTATCATTCTTGGTGAATACTCTATATGTTTGTAAGTCTATTTGCGCCAGTACTCGTACAGTTATTCTCATCACATACCTATTTTTTATTACAGCTATTTTCTTTTATACCTGAAGATGTCGCCTGAATATTCTCCATGATGTGTTTATATACCTTTAGTTATTCCCAAATTCATGCTTTTATTGCTAATTTTACGATTTACTAGTAGTAAAGATCTTTAAGCGTATTGTTCGCATTTCTTTGATAAATATTTTTATTAAGAGATATATAAAAGGCAAAAGTGATTGACTGATCTATCAACACACAGGCCAAACCATTAGGCCTAGAAACTTAAAATTTCGCGCACGTATTCCTCTTGTGACGTAGGCATCTACTAAGGAAGGATTTTTCAAAATTGAACCCCCATTTGGTGAAATAGGGGATAAAAATATGTATGAAACTTTTTATTCCTTGGACATGATTGCATGAATTTTCTTATGAGTTGAGTACGGGAAAAATAATGAGTTTCGTATTTCAGCGTTTTCCAAAATGCAACCCCTAAGATGCTAAAATATGGAATGATAGTTTTAAATAAACGCACAGGCCAAACCCTTAGGGTTAGAAACTTAAAATTTCGCACCTCTTATGACGTTTGCATCCACTAAGAAAAGATTCAAGAGTATTTAACATAGTTTTCATCCCGACGTTCTCACGGGAACGGGTAATTTCAAGCGTGCGAAGCCGCGGGCGGGTCATCATGTTAAAATATATTTGGAAACTTGCAAGTTTTCCATATCGTTATTTCGTCATATCGTTACTATTTTTAAGAATATATACGGATTTAATTACCATGATGTTTGTATCTCTACATTAGGTTAAGTTATCATTAAGTAGGTGTATAAATTTTGAGGAATTAATCATAATGAACGGCCTCGTTCCAGAATAATCTATATTTCAATATTTGAATCCAATATTCAAGTTGAAGATCCATCTTTCTATGTTCGGCGACAAAGAACCGTGTCGGATGAAGGTAGAGTTTCAACTAGATATTTGAAATAAACCCATACCTCAAAGTTTGTGCACTGCTAAGATTATTTAAAAACTGTGGGTGAAAAAGTTATGTATAGTTTAAGTTAGTTATTAAGTTTACTTTAGTAAAAGGCATATTTTAATGAACTTTTAATTATGTGTAGAGATTTCCACGTGCATATTTCCGTCTGGAATCAAAATTATTTAGTTTATTACACTTTTATGACTGGTTAAAACGACAAATAATTGAACCGTTCCTAAAATAGCGGTAACGTCATACAGCGGTAAAAAATGCACAATGTCATGCCATTATAATCCTTGGGTAGGATAAAAAGATTTGTAATGTTCAACCGACATAGCACAAAGGATAAGCAAGCTGAAGTGGCAGTGGGCGCGGGGCACATTTTTTTTGTTATATCTTGGAGATTGAACAAGCATATGGACTACCTGATGTTAAGTGGTAACCATCGCCTATGACAAAGTACTGCCTCGTAGGTCATGCATCTTAGAAACGTGCTCTACGATGCACTGCCCTGCGTCAATCAAGTTGAGGCATAAAGGTGTAAAGCCTCATGTACATGTAATTTCACCGGCAACCATACCTTTCAAACCGAAGCATAACAATGCTGCTTGGCGGCAGAAATAGGTATGGTGGAACTCGAAAAACTGACGGCCATTGGGGCAGAAAGGTTCTCGAGTGGAGACCACGCACTGGAAGCGCGTAGGACGGCCCCTCACTAGTTGGAAAGACGACCTGTTAAAGGTTGCTGTTAAAGCTTTGGAAATCTATGGGCTGGTGGGGGGGGGGGGGTGGGGGGCTATGTTTAGCAGTTAAACGTACTCGTCGTGAAAGTAGCTTACATTGCAACATTTACCTCAAAGTGTGACACTGGCCCGTATAATAAAATTTAAACGAAGCGTGGCTGTGTTAGAGACACTACCTAGCGACACTATCAAAGTCGGGTTGAGTCGTCATGCTTTCAATTTCAATTCAATTTGTTTATTACACTTAAATATAACTTCAGAGAATTAATCCAGTACGCCATGTAAGATAAGATAAGATAACTCTTTATTGTACACCAAAGTAAAATACAGAACATAATTTTAACAAATCAATTTAGTAGAATTGGTGGTCTTATTGCTAAAAGCGATCTCTTCCAGACAACCTTTGTCTGGACAGGATAATAATTGATCACATGACGGCGGTGCATCTATATAATACTAAAACATGCGTACATACTATAAATTTAAAATAATAATAACACAAATTTATTATTGTTCTAAACTGCTATTGATTTATATTATTACACTATATCTAAAAGGGGAAAAAATTACATTGAGCAAGATAAGTATTTAAAAAAAAAAGGTGGCATTGTTTTGCTTGGATTAAATAAGTCCCTGTCTGTTTTGATTTAGGTTATTTGGTCAATGCCCAATATATAGCATTGAACATTAACGCCTATGTTGCCTATGCCAAGTTTGACGCCTATGTCTGTCTGTCTGTATGTCTGTATGATAGTAGTTCCCAAGCGGATGGACCGATTTGGACGCGGTTTTATTAAAAATAAGCTTGTTTAGTGGGGTGGTTTTTTATTTTTAATTTATAGTTCATATTCGTATGTTCATTAAAATCACAAGGACCACTTTGAAAAGTCAATATTACCGCCTGTTCCTCCGCGACCAAGCCAGGAAAGAACTAGGTAAGAAACAAGGCTGGTTATTCTTTTAAATGATCATTTACATAATATAACAATAGGAATCTTCGTATATATAAAACAAAGTCGGGTTAGTTACACCATTTATAACTCGAGAACGACAGGACCGATTTTGTGATCTTTGATTTGTTGGATTTTTCTCCGTCCCGAATAGCAGAATAACTATTAAACTATTTAAAAATTCACGCAAAAAAAATTTAGAAGAAAATTCATTTTCTCATGCATAGATGCAGCTAATGATAGCCGATTGACAATTCTACCGTACCGGGGCGACGCATTAGCAGCCTGCGTCAGCTAGTACAAAAATAAAACTAAGTACGTATAATTATTGTCATAATCTGGCTGAAGCTAAGTTTTAATAATCAAGGGCAGACATGATGAGAGAGACGGTGCCGCTATCTTAGGAAGCCGTTCCGCAGTTTGGGCAAATGGTGAATGTTTAAGAGCATCATTCGCCTGTACATCAAAGTTGGTCCATATTCCTGCAACGTGCATTAACCTGGAATGTGGTGGGTCCATTACGTGCCAGTGTTTATGGGACGTAAACTGCAGCACGGTCTCTCACTGCCCCGAAATAGGTTAGGTTTTATCTTTATGAAAGAATTATTTCGAGAAAAATTGTAATATTATTTTTTCTATTGTCGTCTTTTTGATTTTGTTTACTCCTGTACATCCAATGGTTGTCTGAAAGAGATCGCTTTTAGTGGTAAGAATGCCTGTTGTAATTACCTTTATTTTTGTGTATTTCTTTGTCATTTTAATTTGGTTGGTGTGCAATGAAAAGTAAAGGGCTATCTAAATATTAGAAAGGGCTATTTAGTATGCTCAATTTTAAAAGTTAGTGCTATCCGACACTTACGGAAAATCGTTTTTAAAATCAACGCAATACGAGCCGGACGGATATTGAACCCGAACCCGTCCTATCGATTTTACTGTATCATATTTTTTAATCACAAAATATGTATGCTTAATCTATTTTTATTTTATTTTTGTAATCGACCTGAAGCTTGAACATGTGTATGGCCCACCTGATGTTAGGTGGTAACCATTGCCACCAACAAAGTATTGCCTCGTATTTCACGAATCCAAGAAAGGTGCCTTAAAATACACTGCGTCCATCAACTTGAGGCATACAGGTGTAAAGTCTTAGGTGCCAGTTGATTGGTAACTAAATCCTTCAAACCTAAACACAGCAATGCTGCTTGGCGGAAGAAATAGGTATGGAAATTACGTCTTAGATTTTCATTTTATTGATGATAGTCAAACACTTGACCACTACCTCACCTGGTGGTAAGTGATGGTGTGATCGAAGATGGAGCACGCTTGCCTAGAAAGAACCTATTCACTATGGACTTTAAAAAAAGTAAAAACAAATTAACAATTAACTTCTTCTGTGTCGATATGGTTCATATTATTTTAAATATCAGATGTTTTGCAAATACTTGGCCACTGTAACGGCGTTACTATGGCGGTACAAGTATCCCATATGGTATCCATTATTACTTCAATTAACTTCCAAACTAGTGGTTTTCTCCGAACTGAGAGCTCGCGAGTCTCCGATAATAAACAAAAAAATATTATTTGTAATCTTTGACAATCAAAATAGTGCAACGAAATGCTTAACCAGCTAACTTGACCTACAGTTTCATTCAAATTACAGTTAACGAAAGTTCATGTTAATTTGTTATTTTTTTTGGGGTAGAAATTGTAGCTATTAGTCCCATTTTGTTTTTTTTTTACCCCTTTTGACCTTAGTATCTCAACAACCCCCCCCCCCCCACATTAATAAGCTCATTTAGTCCCACCAGAATACCTGAATACCTACCAAATTTCACGCAACGCTTCGAATGTTATCTCGGACAAACAAATATATATACATACATACAACACCGATTTGCCCAAGTTGATTTGGAGATCTCGCTTTGCTCGATTAACAATCGGATAAACTTATTATTATTTTTTTAAATTTGGTAAACCTACGATACTTAAAACTGTCCTATACCAAAACAACATAACAACATTTTATAGCTGAGATTCCTTCATCAAAAGGAAATGGTCTTCGAACCGGCTGACCTGATCTTCATTACATATATTTAAGAACTACCCCAGTTAAACAGGCTTTCTATTAAAAAAACTGCTTGCGAATCGGTCCATAGAACTACGATGCCACAGACAATAGACAGGGCGTCAAATTTATATTATAAAACCCCTTTTAGGAACATAGAGTATCTGAGTTTAAATTTAATTTTTAGAAATATAAAATTATTCCACTAAAATAAGGACACCAGAATATTTTAATATGCGAACCCCGTAGGAAATTCACCCTTAATCCGTTTGTGAAGCCGGTTTGTCCCAGTCAAACCGCTTTTAATGCTCTTAAATTAATGTGTCCTATTATTGTTTCCGATGGAATATTAAAATTAATTGTTTTAATTATTAAAATGTTACGCGAGGAAACGGCAGAATATTCTAGAATCATTCCATGGGTGTAAAAAAATGCATTAAAGAAAATTCTTTATTTAACCTTACGTGCTAGATATTCTTCAGCATATTCTCAGCCCGTCTGCACCCACTGTTAGGTGTAGGCCTCCTCTTCATCACGTCATTCTTTCCGGTCCCTTGCAAGTCTCATCCATTGACACCCAGCTACGCTTACAACGTCATTCTACCATCGGGCGGGTGGTCTGCCTCTTGGTCTACGAGCATCCCTTGGCCACCATTCTGTAATCGCCTTCGTCCAACGCCCGTAATACCTCCTAGCCAAAACTAAACAACTTAGGTGATTTATTGCAATCACAAGCTTCCGCCCGCGGCTTTGCTCGCTTGGTTTGTCAATAAAAACTTTACCCTCCTTTAGCGTAGTTGGTTAAAAGTAGCCAAAAAACATCAAAATCAGTCCAGCCGTTTAGTCGTAAAAATTTTACAGACAGACAGAGAGACAGAGTTACTTTCGAATTATAATATTAGTTGGAATTTATCACGTACCGTTGTATCGGTGTTACGGCTACGGTGCGTAGTGCGAGGTGAGACATCCTTATCACAGATTGAACCGAAACATTGTTGGTCGTAACACCGATATAACGGAATGAGATAAATTCCGTATCTGAAAAAAAAGTAAATGGGCGGTCTCATCGTTAAAGAAAGCATAACATGTATCAAAACTGGGTCCTCTACATTCAACCACTTACCATCATTATCACATCAGCCATATGACGTCCACTGCTGAACATGAACCTACCCCATAGATCTCCAGAGTAACTGATCTTGTGGGGCCTGCTTCCAACGGCTCCCAGCAACCTTTATCAGTTATCTTTCCATCCAGTGGGGGGCCGTCCTACGGTACGCTTTGCAAGTGGTCTCCAATCGAGAAACTTTCTGCATCAACGAACGTCTGTTCTTAGAGCTATGTGCCACACCCTACCCCTTCAGTTTCAGCATCCTCTAGGGCCTAAAGTCTAGGCTATATCAGTGACTTTAGCCTTCAGTTTTGTCAGCCTTAATCACCAGGAAAGACATAGTCTTAAAAGTTTGGTATGTTTTCTTGTTTCTTGACAGTTTTGATGGCTAGCTTGGGATATAGTGGCTTTAAAAAAGGTTCAAGGATAGGGTTTCATTGCATTTTTCTTCTCAGTTTACGAGCACAGCTAACACGCAAGTAAAAATAAGCTCGTATGAGGGCTCGTAGGGCCGACCTTGCTTTCCGAATTTACAGGCCACCGAGACCTCCGGTATGGTCTAACTGTGCTAAAAACCTTTGGAGTTTTTAAGGTTTTTAAGGGCATGTTATTTCTCTTACATAACTTACTTTCTTCGGGTCTGGCCTCTTTTACCATTTGAATGACACAAAGCAAGCAGTACAATGGGCGGTCTTATCGTTGTGAGACGATTACTTTGAGATAACCTTTGGGTAGAGAAGATTTGTTATAAGAAAGTACATTTGCATCGATGCTTCGCTTTCCTTCTCGATGGCCATAGATAGAAAACGCTTTATTGCAAACAAAGGATGCTTCGGCTGTTAACCCGAAAGGGGTTATTGTCCTCATACGAAAAATGTTTTGTTCCATGACTTTTCGATCACCAAGAGAATCACTTAATTAAATCAGTTTATCAGCTGTTTAATCCTAAGGTTACACGGTCTAAGAAACTGATGATTTGAAGGAAAGCACAGTTAAATACCATTCCCATAAAAAAAATGGCACTCCGGGAGTGTCGAGAGAAATGAAACATTTAACGCTCAATGTTTGGGTATTCAAAATTTAAAAGCAGACTACATTGCAGATTCTTATATACAGAGGTGTCGATAATGGTAACAGTGTTGCGAGTTCAATGTTTTTCCCATCTCGAAAAATGCCCAGCGCGCCTAAAGAAGTTTTCACTTCAAAAAATCACCATTCCATTTATAAATACAATCCGTTTGAGGGGTACAATTATTGTCTGATTTTGGGTTACCAAACATATTTTGAAGCACTTAAAAAAACTGCTTTAGCCGAGACCGTATCGTACAGAAGTTATTAATATCCTCGGATTCACAAGTATTCCGCAATGTAATAACAGGTGGTAATTAGATACCTACATAGGTGTATGATTACTTTTTTGTATGAGTTTATATGAGCGTGTTTTCCTATAATTATAAGTATGTATTTACAAATACAAAGTATATAAGTATTGTATCAGTTATCTAGTTCCCATAATACAAGATTGACTTAGTTTAGGGTTAGGTAGAGGTGTGTGAAATGTCCAGCATTATTTAATTTAATTAACAATTTAATTTTGGACTCTATTGGGCACAACTAAATAAGGAAAGAGAAAGACGTCTTTGTTCTTGTTAGGAAGGTATATTCGTTTTAAAAATAAAACATTCAAATCTAACTATCAAAGTAGTACATTTTCGTTGCGTATCATTACAGGACATTGAGTGGAATATGAACCCGTTTAATGGCCCCTAAAATAGACTATATTAGTTCCTGCTTTATAGCTTAGAAACAGACAACTGGTGAACTCTATAGCGCTTGTAATAAGATGTCTACATGGACCTAGATTGTCAACATTGTCGACTAAACCATTTTACATCAGTATACATAGTCGTTTCAATACACATAGTCGAGATGCTGTGAGTAATGTTACCTGGTTGATTATATCCTTTTTCCGTCATCATCATCATCATTCTCAACATATACCCGCTGCTAGGTAAAAAGTCGTTTCAATACACATAGTCGAGATGCTGTGAGTAATGTTAGCTGGTTGATTATATCCTTTTTCCGTCATCATCATCATCATTCTCAATATATACCCGCTGCTAGGTAAAAGCCTGTCTTATCAGCGATCCTTCCAATATCGTTGGCCCATCTAGCAGCTCACAGTTGTATCTGTAAAAAGTAACCTGACTCAATCCAGGTCAAAATTTAACTAATTACCAAATTTCATCGAAATCGGTCCAGTCATTTAGTTGTGAAAACGTAACAAACATACAGATAGGGAAACAGTTACTTTCGAATTTATTATATAAGTATGGTAGTTACATTAGATTAGATAATATAAAAATAAAATATTAAAATCATATGTACAATGGGCGATCTTATCGCTAAAAGCGATCTCTTCCAGGCAACCTTTGGATGAACAGGATCTATATGAAGAAATCAGGACGGCGGCGTTACTAAAATAGTTCTAACCTAACATAATCTTAAGTATAATATCAGATTTCTTTCTTCGGTCTCTCTCTCTGGTCGCGAGGTCAATGTAACAGGCTGAGTCTGAAAACCAGCGCGCCTAAGCGTGTACCAAGTAAAGCTGAGACTTATCCTTTTTGAGACTCCTCGCAGCACAGAACCATTTAGCGCCCACGTACTAATGTAGCACTTGTTAAGTGCCTGCCTAGTGATCCTTCCTAATCTGTTGATTTTTTATCTATCCTTCTGTGTTTGCATAGGTACCTACCACTTTCATAATCAGTGCTGTTTTTAATGTCTTTTTTTAATGTATGTTTTATTTTATTACCTTCTTTTTTGTCTGTGCTGTACTGTTGTCCCAAATAAATGTATTTTACTTTACTTTACTATTTACATAAAATAAATAATATACCTAATATTGCTAGAGTTGTCCAGTTGTTACACTTAAGCTGTGGTCCGATAGCCCAGAGTTATGACCCAATCTCTCGTATGAAATAGCCCGAATACTTTCAGGTACAATGTAAACAGTTTTATAGTGCCTCAATAGACTTGGGGTGGGTAGTAAATCTTTGGGATGACGATGTTTAGAGTGTAATACTTTTTAATACTATTTTCGTTTATGCGTCTTAATAATAAGTACATATTTTCTCGTCTTGCTGGGCTGAGGTCTCATTGAACTTTCAATATATCTGGTGAGACTAACTTATACCTTTTTTATTATCATCCATATTCGTCTGTTGCAGACGGTTTAAACAGTGTTTGGTTGAGACAGTATTTTTTTCTCGTGACTATTAAAGTCCAATACGGGAGCGGAAAGAGCTTCTATACTTGGCGCATAAATATGAACTTTAATGGGCATCGTCAATTACAATCTGTAGTACACCGCACTCCGTTATAGCGTCAGTAATTTATTTCCATCCAAAGGTCGGATCCATCATCCATCATCCATGGAAGAGATCGCTTTCAGCGGCAAGGCCGCCAATTGTATTGTCTTTTTAGTCTGTCCGTGTGTCACCACCGTTTTTCTCAGGAACGGGTGGACATAGCAAGTTGAAATGTAGACCAGATACTGAGGTCTATAGTCCCTATTAGGTGTATAAAAATCAAGGTTCTGAGTCAACACGATAAAAAGTTATGGGCAAATTTAGATTTTTGCGAAAACTTGTGCGTACCAAAATTCACCTAAATTTTTAACTTTTTCTATTTTTCGGAATTTTCCCTGTCAACCGGAAGTAACCTATAGGTTTTGGGTCAAAAACCTATATGGTAGTTCCTGTTGACCTAGAATCACGAAATTTGGCAAAAAGCAAGGTAAAAAGCAGCACAAATAAAGTAAAAAATCCAAAAAATAAAAAATTTGAAAATTAAAGGGTGTTCCATATACATAGTTGACGCCAAAGGTTAGGACATGTCACAAGAATAGTAGAGTTCCTTGTGAAAGGCTCGCCCGGAGAAGAACTGCCACCATAAATATTTCTGCCACCAAGCAGCATTGGCGTGTTTCGGTTTGAAGCGTTTATCACCTGTATGCCTCAAGTTGATGGACGCAAGACAGTGCATCATAGGACACGTTTCTAAGGTGCGTGATCTGCGAGGCAATACTTTGTTACAGGTGATGGTTAGCACTTAACATTAGGTGGGCCCTAAGTTTGTTCCATCTCCAAGTTGTATAATAAAAAAATGCCCCATTTAATGCAGTCTTTGAAGCGCAACAAATTACAACATATTGTCCTATTTCAATGCGCTACCTTATCATTTACCGGTCACAATCTTCACTTCGACACCCGAACAAAGGTGAAACAAACTTACATCTCAACTTCGGAAATAGTCTATGTACGGAACTATAAATCACCTATTGTTATAACCGAGAAAAAAGCTCTCGGCCCATATCTCGATACTAGCAATAAATAAACATTCGAGCAACATCGATTATTGAAAGATTTATATCTCAGCACTGGCTGACGTGTATAGTGCTACCATTATTCAAAGGCTATTGTATGAAGAGATAAAACGTATAGCGGTTGCCTGTATATTTCTGTGGATAAGTTTCTTGAAGGGTAACTTCGCAATTTATTTTTAAAGTAATAGTCCTGTAGATATCACTTTTTAATGCATTTAACACTTTTTAATATTATACGACTAGCTGACCCGCCGAACTTTGTACCGCCTTGACATGTATATGACGGTATAATTGTCAATCGGCCATCATTAGCTACATCTATGTATGATAAAATGAATTTTCGTTATATTTTTTTTCCATACATTTTTGAAATATTTTGATAGTTATTCTGCTATTCAGAGTGGAGACAAACCCAATAACCATAGATCATCAAAATCGGTCCAGCCGTTCTTGAGTTATAATGGTGTTACTAATCCGACTTTGTTTCATATATATAGATTAGCGTCCGACCGCAGCTTTGCATGCATGGTTTGTCAATGAAAATAAGCCTGTTGCAAAACGGTCCATAATCGATCTATATATTTCCTCGAAATCGGTCCAGCCGTTTAGTCATGAAAACGTAACAAATAGACATAATAATAATATAATTAAGCATTAAAGCTTAATTTCATTTTAAAAAGTTCAGTTCATTTTCAAAGTTCATTATTATACAGGTTTAAAATATACAAAGTTTAATAAGTGAACCTCTTAGGTAAATTTGCAAAAGGACCTTACTAAATATTATAGTCTGAGTTGTATCCATTACAATAATTAAACGAGGTAATTTATAAATTTACGTGAACATCAAAGCGCCTCAGAAGTCCTCGGCTTCAAAACAAAAGGACACAAAGGTTAAAAATAATACTAGACATTGAAAAGAAGAGGTTGAGGAAAAAAGAAACAAGGTCAAGTTATTCCATCTGTCAAAGTTACTTGAAAGCTTGAAAAGCGTGACAGAGCTTTTAAGTTCACATCAAGGAAATACAAACTTATTTTATATAAAAACATATTTATTTGTTATATAAAGCGGTGTTATAAAGCTTTTAGTGATACGCACTATGACGAGCACTATATGAGCAGGTGTGTATAGGCGATGGAGACCACATGTAAGCCCAGCGCTGATCTTCCGTTAGGGCCTCTTTTTCAAGACTCTTTTTTTACGAAATCTTGTACGCAGTGGATTTAGCTTGCAAACAGAAAGCGGAAAAAAAAGGGAACAACCGACATTTTACGGCCTTCATACAAGCAAATACAATATAGCCAGCAAAATAATTACCTTCTTTTTGAAGTCGTTTAAAAACGGATCTCCATCTCGTATTTCATGTTTATTACAAAATCTAATTTCTTAGCAACTTTGCGACTCATTCCGCCTCTTAAATGTACCTTCAATACTTTATAACTCTGCCTGACCTCTCCGAAAGAATCCGGAGAATTTCTACGAAATTATTCTGAAAGACCCCAAGTAATTCAAAGAGATTACGATGAAAATAAACGTTAATAGATACCCTAAATAAAATTTCTTAGGAAAAACAAATTTCTTCAGTGAACTTTGTTTTTATGGCTATTATAATTGTTGATCTACGCCCAAATTATTGCTTTTTCATAAACGTTATCCGTATTATATTTATTAGTTGGTTTATTTTTATAGAGATTTGAATAAAGGGTGATAGAGGATAAATAATATAAAAAAATTAGGCAAAAACATGATTAGGATCTAAAGATCTAAGTTTATGTCCCTACATTCTAACCACAAGTTCAATAAATTCTAATCCCACACTACGAGTTTAGCAACAATTAACACCCTTAAATCTAATCACCAAGTAAATTTAAATTTACCTACTAATATTTTTGTAATAAAAGTTAGGTAGTTATAAAAAAATTATAGTACTAAATTAGTTAATCTGGCAAACTAGAAAGCATTATTATCCAAGTAGTTTTGTGTAATGCAGAAAAAAACATTTTTAAAGGTATCTTTTGTATAAATATATGAGTAAGGATTTCCTCCACGGAAGGCATCAGCAACATTACCACGGTACACCAATATTACCCAGACCATTAAAAGCTTTTTTTTTGTAAATAAAAGTATACTGAAATATACACCTAAATAAACAAAACTCACTAGCTGGGTTCATATTAATGCGCGCTATTAACCAGCTCGCTCGAACTCCCCGGGCGCGATAGAAATGCGATTTATTCAAGTATCGGGAATGATATATAGCACCCGCGTGCTCTTCGCACTGTGATCGCGCCCTTACGTACCGATTCATCAACGGGAAAATATTTTGCGTATATTTTACCGATTTTGTCGGGAAAATCGAACGTTACAGATATGCCTTTTATTATGTCTGTAGTTTTTTATGTAAGTTAGATATTATTTTAACTGTAGGTAAAATTAAAAATATAGATATTATAAAACTGTAGTATAAGCATAGTATAAGCCACAAAAATAAATTTCTTAAATACCGCGCAAAAATACGACAACCGCTCGCGTACCAAAATCAAACTCTTCTCCAGACGAAGACTTGGAAGACCTAGAAGAAACCGAGCCGAGTTCTACACCAGCGACTGAATACCTGCCAGGAGTACCAAAAGAAGAGTCACCGTCAGAAGAACTGCCATCAGAAGAAGATGACTTACCCCCAGAAATAGACGGCTCACCAGATAATGATAATACCCCACACATATACGGCGGTACTCCTCACATAATCTACAACCCAGAACTGAATTTTCATAAGCCGCCGGGGGCAGAGGACCCAGATTTAGACGGGTTACCCCCACATATAGACGGGTTATCCCCAGAAACACGCAACAGTAACTATCCGTATATAAAGAAACTTGATACGGATATCAGGCCGCCGGTGACAGGGTCATTTTCGCCGGTGGTGCCGCCCATACCAGCTTTGCCTCCTGTCAACGACAGTACCTCCAGCCTTTACATACGATATTTGACACGTAAGTTGTGCTAATTCTCTTCTGTTTCAGGTTGATGAAGGAGACTTAAATTTTGTTCAGTTTTCACACAAATTAGAAATAGTAATAGATTTGTCACATCAATAGGAAGGTAATATAACAGGTCAAAACATAAAGTAAAATAGATGCAATAGTTGGGATAAGATGGTCAAAGGTGTTGTAAGGACTAAACCGATAATTGAAAAAGATGCAGTCCGTAGGTATCTTACCACACATATAGACATTTTTTTCTAACGAACGAAGCAGCAGACAAAATCCAGTATTAAATTTACGGCTATAACCGCACTCTAGTAATTCACAAAGATTACCCTCAAACGGTTCCCGCTACAAATCCCAATTAATAGCCACATCCGCACTGTAAAATAATAAATTGTATTCTGTTTAAATCGGAATACACTTCTATTTATACGCAAAACCGTTTATGGGCGGATACGGTGAGATTATTGTCATAAATTGCCCATACGCAAGTACAAACAAACAACTGCATTTATGAAGAAATCTGCTGGTACACACCGGCGTTTACCGGTAAGAAAACTCGCATATTTTGATATTGTACGTGGCTTCCGGTAAATTACCGGTAACAATGGTCTGAACAATAAATAAAAAATAAGTTCAAGATTTTACTAATCACCATGACGGACATCCTGAGATTATTACATCTTACTCAGTACGTAGGCTCACACAGATATCCTACTAAGACATTACGTTTGATACAAGCTCACTTGTTACATCTCTAGTAGTTTCGAAACAATATTGTGCTTAGATACTGCGGTAGTTCTCAATGGAAATGAATAGTTTTGACGGCACTTAAAGTTTGCAACCTGCTTTTGACATGAATTTGAATATGCAAACGTTGTATCGGCGTATGCACATTTCGATTAACTCTATTGGCCTTCGTAATGAAATGTGCCCCTGCACAATAAAATTAAATCCGTCGAGAGCATAAATCGATTACGTCATGTAATAATTTCGCATGAAAGTGGCTCTGAATACCGGATATATCTGATTGAATTTATGCAGAAACAATGCTGAGAATTTTTGTCACTTTGAACATTTTATACATCGAAACCATGATGATCGAATATTGCTTCATTTTTAGACATTGCATAAACATATACTGCAGTTGTTATTTTAAAAGTTTATAAAAAAATACAATAGTGGTTCTGACAATCTCTGTCAAAGATGGATTTTATTTTAGTACTGTTAAATCTTAATTTAGTTTAGTGTGTCAATAAAATCGCTCCCCAGTGTCTGAAAATTACAGACGTATCATTTCTCCTCAATTCCTCACTTAAGAGCTTAATTATAACTGAAGGGTCAGTCGCCAATTAATTTGCCAGCATTTCCGACAATTTTTCACTCGAATAATTGCTTAATATATTTTACTCATTGCTGTTTATTCTGTGCCTTTCGTTTTTGTCGCACCAGCAAAATTTCGATGCCAACAAAGCACTATTCACCCAAAATTCACGTAGAAAACAGATTCCCAGTGCCGACGGTCAAACTTGGCCGGGGAACTGCGATTTACCTTCTTCTATTAATTAGAAACGTTATTTGTTTTTTTTTTAAGTGAAAATTCTTTAGCATCGTTGTGAATTGAAAGTCGATGAAACGAAAAAGCGACAGTAAAGGAGACAGACACATAAATTCATAAGATTTAACGTGGGAGAAAATGAGATAGGAAGCATTATACAGTGTTTCTTATGTTCGTGGTTCTCTTTGTGCTTTGCTTCGTACTCCCTCCACTCGTGTTAATAATTATCTAACTTTGCATCACTATGATCATTACTAAAACCTACAATTATCATCTTTCCGAAATTTTACATTCGTCTCATTATCTTGAAACCAAAATTTTTGAAGGTTTCACTTCTACCACGTGTGAATTGCACACATGCTTTTTTTAAACTTGATAGATCTTCGTTTGACCACAACCTCGCCTGATAGTAAGCGATGATGTGGTCTAAGATGAAGCACGAAAATCTAGAAGAAAACTTTTCCCTTACCTTAAAGAGGCTCTAATTGTATTTTTCAGGAAAAACAGACGACGGTAAAATGTTTCATACCTTAGCTGTACGCCTCAAGAATGTATCTGAATATCGTGTATTCGCGAATTTGAGAGCTTGTGCAATGTGCATAGTGCAGACAAAATAGTGCGCGGTTTTACCGGTACTGGTTATTGGTAAATCCCGGTTCGCGCGTGAATGAGCCGAAACATTCGACATCGGCGCGATAACGAAACGATTTCGCATCGCTGACTAATGAATACTCGACGTTAATTGAACGAAATATCGCTCTTTGTTACGTTTATTTCGCAGACCGAGAATTTACAGGCGTACGATTGCTTGATGTTATGATATAAATGTATGGATGAGGAATTTCGGTGGTTTTTGCAGTTTTCGATATTGTTACAATTTTCGATGGGAATTTTACAACGCAAAACTTGAACCTTCTTTTTAAATTTATTATCACAGAATACAGAAGGTATTTTGTAACGGGTGTCACAAGGAGCAGATATTTTTATTTTTTCATTGATTATAGTCAAGCGCATGACTACTACCTCACCTGATGGTAAGTGATGGTGTGATTGAAGATGGAGCACGCTTGCCTAAAAATAACCTGTTCACTCTGAACTTGAAGATTGAGATTATACTCGTACCGGTCCGTAAGCCTACGGTAAAACATACGGCCATTGAAATGGCAGATTGAAGTGTCTCAGGATCGTAAGAAACTGGAGTTCTGTAGTATTGTTTTAAACCTTACGCTGAACATACGTGAGCTTAAGACGTGCTAGATGCAGTGTATGAAATTTTACAGTTCTCGACAGCAATAGTCATATTTTCTTTCAATGTGCCATTTACAATTTGTTCGATAGACGGTACCGTATCGGGAAAACGGAAACGCATTCAATTTTCGACCAACCACGACCGTGGTAACATAGTAAGTAAGCTAGGAAATCCTATCAAGGGAATAACCACAAAAATTGTACGAGATTTTTAAAATAGTTTAGAATAAATGTTTATCTGAATGTTTATGTGAAACTCTAGGCAGGTATTTTCGATACTGTCTGAAACTTGTCCTAAAAAATACTAATTTACAATTAAATACTGGCGCGTCAGAAACGATGAAGATGCTTTAATATTTTATGTTAATATAAATATCGCTAACCATACAATCCAATTTAAGATGAAAATATATATTATCTTCGCCGTGTGGGATGGTTCATTGGATTGTATGGCGAGCGACATTTTATCTTAACAATTATAATTATAGCATCTTCATCATGTGTGACGCGTTTAACAGACTCTACATTCGCTATTACTATTATCACTTTAACTATTGATGTTTTTTGAAAATTCCAGCATCATAATTGAAAACAAATCAATAACAAATTCGCCCTTTTATTCACGCAATGGCGTCTAGACTCTCAATTTAATCCGAGTAGCGCAAAGCGCGCTAAAAAGTTTTTATTTGAATGAGTACTCCGCCGCTCGGCACGTCCCAAAACGTGACCATTCACCTCGTCCACCAGGAATAAACATATCCGTCACACTTTTTTTGCCATCCCTTCTGCGCGCACTGATTCAAAAGCAAATATTTGAATCCCAACAATTCGCGCAGTTAGTGATCTCGCTATTATCCTGTAATTGGGTAACGAGAGCGGTCATTAAGTCCCCGGGTATCGGCCGGTGAATTTAGATGCCATTTTTATTTGCGGCCGAACCGTCCTCCATAATTCCGATACTCTCAGGAGCGACCGATTGTTTCACGCTCCCACTGGCTTATATGAAACCCGATATACGCTTTTTCAGATTTCTCTAATCTGGTCCGCGACCTCGACGGTGTCCGTTCCATGAATATTTTAACTCCTGTGTGACATCCTCGAAAAATACGTTGCTCGAATTCGTTTATTAATGTGACATCGATCGCGGGATCGCCACCCGAGGGACAGCCTTACGTACACAACTACGAGTAAATGGGATTTCATTTTCTAGTTCAGGAATCAAACGCTCCCACGGCGTGCGTCCAATGTTCTTTTAGAGATGGCTCCCTTTAGATATTTCGTTTCCAGTTCGTTTGGCATCCGCGGCCGCGGCTCGTGCTCGACTAGGAAGTTCAGAATTCACGTTTCGTATACATAATTGTTTCGTCGCTGAGCGCGCATTTTTCCACAAGATAATGCCATTAATCTCGCTCGGCGTAATGAAAATGTACCGCTCCAGCGTCCTCTGTCTGTGTAATTTGGTGGAAAACAATTCTAGCGTATTCTGTTCGTGTGTCACACGAAGCTGAAAGTTGGACCAACTTTCTCGGAAAGACTTTCCGGGGTAAGAAGTTAAACGCGTTTGTCTAAGCGCTTAAGGTTACGTAAGGGTAATTTTGCAGAGTGGTCCTCGGTTCTAGAGATGTCGTTAATTTATTCATAGTTGAAAATTGGATCGGAGTGCGGTAACGAGTGGTCTAGAGCGCGTAAAAGTGGACCAATGGCGGTCTCTACACATACATAATTCATATTAGCAACTTTGTCCAACCGTGCCCGCTGGCTAAGGGACACCGCGCATTTGCATTTCGGATGAAGGGATAAGTTTTTTATTAGATACTTAACTATCATAGTATGCTAATATTTGAGCCTATTACTATTCATTCGAAGGGCTGCGGTTACTCCGGATTCTACGAAAATTAATTCCTCTAGTTATTTGAAACCTGTTACATTACCTTCAATTACTATCTAAACATAGTTTTTCATAACTAAGTCTTTGCCACATCAAAACAAACCCTATTCCACTCACAAGACTAACCAATTCTCTTTGTTTGTGTGTTCAGATCCGCCGGAGATCACGATCCGACCCCGCAACCTGCAAGTGCGCGCAAGCGGTATCGCAGCGTTCTTCTGCGCCGCACGAGGAGACCCTATCCCCAATATACAGTGGCGGAAGAACGGAAAACGAGTTTCAAGTAAGTACATTTATACTTGTATAAGTAGAATTCAAGGAGCAGGATCGACAACCATTGAGAAATAAGGGTTCTCGAATGGTAACCACGAATTTAGTGGATCCCACTATGGGCCACTGTGGGCCTCTCCCACTATGGATAGATTGCATAGTAGTTGCCAAGAGGCCTGTGGATGAAGTAGACTCAGAACCGCGCGACCATCAAGAGGCGCCTATTGGCTGGGATGATGATAAGTTATATCTCAGTTTGGCGCTAATGGTAAAGCTTGCTTGGTCATTCTAAATAGGTTTGTTTGGTCAAAAATTATTTGTAGTTAGATTACGTTAGATTGAGCTTAAGGAATAGTGACCCTAAGAAGAGTGTTAAGAAAAAATTATTGAATGCCGCCAGTAGAGAATTAAAAAAAAAATAACAATCTGAAAACACACATTAACATTAGACTCAATCATTCAATCAGTAACCGAGGCCACCACGGATAAATCCTGTTTTTACCGGTTTTACCGAGATAAACCGAATCGAAAAAGCCGAGTATGGTCGATAAAAACCGCCGTACACCCACTATTTTTATTCGTGATTGAAATGTAAAGCCTCGGTTTTAGCACATAAATAACAGGGGCCGGTAATGACTTCTATAAGGCCGGAGCAATGAGCTGAAAACGTATCGGTCGCTGCCCGCCACAGTGTTGCCAGCTACAAAAAGTAAGGAAATTCGAAACTTCGGTAATTCGATGAAAAAATAATATGATTGTCGATATTGAACTATTTTTACCAAAAATATTTTGAGTATCCCGATATTTCGACGCAGTTGCAAGCTCCATGCTGAAGTATCCCGTTTTTAGTGAAAATAGTGTTCGTAGCTATGATAGTTTCAAAAGTGACATTGACCTAGTTGTTAAAAATATAGGTGTGAGAAATCGGTATCTGTACCTTTGAGTTAGCATTTAATTGTATCTACCAATAGCTAATATAACGCGGGTTTAGGATATCACTTAAAATACGAGAGGACTTAAAAAAACAGTTCAAAACAATTAGGTTTTTAGTCCCAAAATATTACTATATCTTTACATAGTAGGTATGAAATGAAGTCGCTTTCGCTGTCTGTTCCCTGAGATCTTTTAAACTACTCAACGGATTTTAATGCAGTTTTCAGCTATAGATAGAGCGATTCAAGAGGAAGGTTTATATGTAAAATACATACATAACTCTGTTTGTTTGTTATCATTACACGACTAAACGGCTGAACGGATCGTTATTAAATTTTGCAAGGAGATAGATTATATCCTGGGACATAGGCTACTTTTTAGCCAACTGCGTAAAATGAGGGTAATGTTTTATTGAAAAACCACCCATGCGAAGCCGGGGGCAGGTCAGCTAGTAAATAATAATCGAAATTTAAGCAAGAATCTTCTGATCCTTGCAACACTGCCGCACTGTACCAACCTATCCATTCGAGCAGTTTGATCGCTTTCATGAAAAATGTAATCGTACATCATTCCGACCGGACATAAAAGAGTGATGATCTCGGATTCGTGGCGTATCTCATTTGATATTCTATGTGACTCATCTGTGCTACTATTTGTCCCGATCGACTATCCATCAATCTGATATGTCGTGAGGATATTTATTGTATGCTCAGATTTAAACTATACTTAACTTGTGCGTCGCTTAATCACTTTAGTGTTTAGTTTGTTAGTGTTCATTAATTTCTACCTTTGCATTGCTGAACGTAGGCCTTTCTCATGGATTTTCAGAGCGACAAATCTTGTGTGGCCTGCATCCAACGGCACCCATCTAGGGAACGCTTTGCTTTCCAGTGTGTGGTCTCCGTCAAACATTTCTGTCCCAACGCCTGTCAGTTCTTAAGCTACCTATGTGCCCGCTCACTGCCACTTTTACTAGCTAATCCTAATTTTCAGCATTAGTAGCGAAAACGAAGTCTTATCTTTCCCAAGTTTACATTTACGAAGGACGAGACACATCATCTTTGTGAAACAATAGTCTATTTCACTCTAGCATTTATCTATAATCTATCTTACTCTAGCGTTTTAAAACTGCTTCTAAGAGCATACCTAACTAGTAATAATAATTCAGGTATTACCTGATTCGTCTGGAATAACCGCACATTTCAATGACAATGATGTTAAGATAAGTAGTAATAAAACATCTTACCGATCATTGTGCGATGTTGTAGTTGACTGTGCTTGCTTGTGATCGCATTGGTCGGAGCTAACTTAGGTACCTTTAAATTATTTAGTCGCATTGGCTAGGAAGAAATTTCGCATTGCCAGGTAATAAGTCGTTGTTTTTGCCTTAAGTGGTAAGTAATTCACGATTACTCAAAAGTCTAAAAGTTTCTAAAGCATTTTAGCAGTCAAAAATGCTTTAGAAACTTTTTGACTTTTTGACTACTGAGTAGAGATGAAAAAACCTACTAAAATAGCTGGGGTTCAACCACAGTCTTTTTATCTCCAGTCATACTTGTAACTTAAATTCCTAATTGAATCATGGTATTTAAAATTCCTTGCTAATTTTGGATTTTACTTGCGACAATCGATTTACACACCTATCTTACCTACTTTCATTTAATGTAAGATGTAATACAATTATCATGAAAGGATATGTGAAAGGAAATTAAATAGTAGATATTTTGTTGGAAAACTTTAGAAATTTTGATGAGTACATACTAACAAGTCCTTTCAATTTAGTAAATAACCTTGAGTACATAACATAGTGCCTTTTATCTTTTATTAGATCTCATATTTTAAGAATAGTGTCATGCCCACAAATAGGTATCTACTTTGAATATAAAGGAGAAATGTTGCGTCAATTGCCTTCGTAAACACAATTGTATTTATATGTCAATTTCAATTTATTATTATTGCCTGCTCGATAGTTTGACAGTTCAGCACGTGACCTTATACTTTTGACAGTTTGAGAATAAAGTTTTGTGATATGTGAATATTTTTTGCTTGTATTGTTTCTCACATGAACCGTCTCCGGGGCAGTATTGGGGATGGTAAATGGAAAAACCATAAAGTTAAGTGAATTTATACTCATAATCTACATAAATACATACATCTAGTACGAGTTTGAAAATTACGCAAACAGTAATAGTTTTCGTGAGCTCGCTTAATCAGCGCTGATCGAATAGTCTTTGTGAAAGACTATTGGCTCAGGACTTGAGTGAGGGACTTAAACTTAAACTTTCTTTGTTATTTGAATTTTGTTTGTTTTATTATTGGCATGTTTGATTTAAGTTTTTTACTAACAATAATAATAATCTTTAACATTTCAAATTGAATACATGAATGAATGAAATAACTAAATTGTTTTTATTGAAATCGGTGGTATATGATAAAGTTTTCGAAGTTTACACGATGTCGACCATCGGCTAGCTCGATTGAACGAACTCTATACTATACAGGGTGTTTGGTAATATACTGACGATATTCAAGTGACGGTCTCAAAACATAAAAAAAGTCTTCTCGAAAAAAAAACTACTAGTTACGAGTATATCATCAAATTTAAAAGAAAATCGACTAAGTTTAGGTGATTAATTCGATATAAAACTTACTGCCTACATCCAAAAATAAAAGCTGTAATCCACAAAAGCGTAAATTTGCAGCGATAAGAATACTATGCGAAAATAACTAATAGCATATCGATATTCCGACATCTCTCCGCTCAGCTTTAGTGGAAACGGTCAAGCGGCGGTTTCTGATTTTTTACAGCATTAGCAGCATTCGCAGCGAAGTTCTAAGCAGAGAGAGCGTAGAGAGAGGACATTAGTAGCAAATCTACGCTTTTGTGGATTACGGCCTTTATTTTTGGATGTCGATTGCAAGACTAGGCAGTAAATTTTATATTGAATTAATTATCTAAACTAAGTCGATTTTTTTTAATTTTATCAGATAACTAGTGGTTTTTTATCGAGAAGTCTTATTTTATGTTTCGAGGAACCGTCACTTGAATATCGTCAGTAGGTATATTACCAAACAACCTATATACCGGAATGCGTTAATTGAGTACCTACCTACCAGTGTTACCTACCTACCAGTGTTGGACAAAATATAATCTAACTACTGATTACTAACTACGATTACATTTTGTATAGCTATATAGATGTATATATTTATTAAAAACCACATCAGCAAGGGATATCGATGGGCGACTTGAGTCAAATAACCCGGGTAACCCGAGTTCTCCAACCCGTCAACCCGGGTTGATTTTGTCCTAACCCGAGATGACTCGGTCGGTCGGTAAATAAGCAAAAAATGCTATTTTTTAAGCCAGTCATTTTATATTGCATTTATGAATATTATTACGGTTCCGTGTACCAAATTAAATGCACATGTCCGATAAAATTACATGATTTGTGAATTATTATTAAAATTTAAGTATAGAGAACATTTTTATATTCAAAATAATATAGATCTATAATTAAATGTATAATAAGCTACAGAATTATGTAGCCTCCAAAAAGTGCAAAATTGTGATAGTTTATTTTCTCGTCACTGTAGCGTCAGGGATGCATGACCTGTGGCGTGTTTGTTATTATTTTTAGTTAATATTGTTGTGTTTTTGTTACTGTGCAGGATGGCGTTAATTAAGTGATAGTTTGAATAGTCCATAGAATAGTATAAAGAGTTTTAGCATAGCCCAGCGCTTGGCCACTTTCTCACATATAGTATTAGTGAATCCCTTACAGATGTTTATTGATTGATGTTAGCATAAGCTTAATTTGAAATGTATAATTAAACAATGGTAAATTTGTTAGAAAGCCGCTCTCCCAAACAATATGACGGAATTGTAATAGATAAGATGAAAAAGGCCGCATTTTCACGTTAGTTAATCCTTCACAGATGTTTGGCAATTATATATTTTTTTCCTCTCCCTTTAAATTATGATTATTTATTAATTATTATTTCATTTACACTAATAATTACGAGAATATAGTCAAGAAATATTATACATTTTAATTACACTGCAATACGTAGGCATAAAAAATTTGCAACCCCTGCAAAGTATCGAAAACCGGTACTACGAGATTCTAGCGATTGCTGTTTTGCGATATGTTTGTATAGTAGCGATAGAAATAGCTATACATCTGTATTTTGCAATATCGTGGTGAAGATAGGTGGATGACCTCTATAGCCAACTTATCCCGCACGAACTAAACGAAGCGTACGCGTGCCGAACTCGGTGTGTGGTGTAGCACGGCCGATTTTTTTTTCATACCGCCCCATATTACGAATAATTTTGTGGTGACTTATTACTACTTCAATTAGCTATTGAATAATTAAAGAATACTTGTAAATATTAACTAATTAACATATTTACTTACAAAACAAGATATTCGTAGAAGTAAAGTAATCGAGTAGTTATAACTACTCGATTACAGTAATCAGATAAACGATTACTTTATGTAACTTGATTACTGTAGTTAAATTACATGTAATCATAACCACTTGTAATCGTAATTAGTAGTTAGATTACAACATAGTAATTAACTACGTCGTACACTGCTACCTACCATAACTCAAACGAATTACAATATCTTTTCTATGTCTACTAATTCTCATGTAAGTGATAATTATTATTTTTTTGAGAATAAATGATTATTAAATCTATATACTTACAGAAATCTAGCCCTGAAAGGTGATATTTCATCACAATGATCTTCTCAAAAAACAATGTCCCTTACATTTATTTGGGCACAACTTCTCAGTGAATTTACCAACAAGATGAGTAATGTAACGCCCATGCGGAACTGTCACGACTTGTCGCACGCTAGATTGACAATCACGGATCGCGTCAACGCTCTTGCGTGATGGATGATAACCCTAGGTTTGTGTTAGGGTTGATACTATGGTGTAAATAGCCTATTTTTTCACCATGTGGTCATTCTAGCAAATGACGTTGCATTGGCGTTTTTCTATCGAAGGTATATTTCCATAACTGTTGGTCTGGTGGTCGTTAATTTTCTCCGAAGAGTAGTTGGCACGGTGAAATTGTGTTTAGGCATTATTTCAATGTATTTTTAACCATTACTGCGTAACAGTGGACAGCTTTAAAGGCTACAGTGCAAAACAGCAATGTCCAGCAAGCATCAGTGGATTTCGGTCCTAATACGCTTAAAGGTCATAGCACACATATCAACTCGGAAAGGGATCGTCACCGCATCAACTCGAGCCGTTCAGTATGCTTTGTATGAAACTCCCAACTGCAACGCACACTAATTGGAATCGTAACATAATCGCCTTGCCTCGGGACAAGCTCGCAAACCGCGATGCGGTGCGCTAACGGCTCGTCGTCCCCGCGCTTACGTCTCTCCGTACAGCACATTGCTATGGCTATGAACGTCATCTCGCGTATTGTGAATCGGGACACAATCGTGCGCTACACTTCACTTTTGGATTTAAACTGATTGGTGAAACCGTGGCCGCCTAGCCGTCAACCAGCGGGCAGCGAGCCGTAAGCGCAGCGTCGCCTAGCCGTAGCCAAGAAGCTGCTGATCCGCTTTGATTACGTACTTACGTTAGGTTTACGCCTAGTTGACGACGAGGCGAAAGGCGAGACGGTGACGATCCCTTTCCGAGTTGATATGTGTGCTATGACTTTAATTTGGTTTAAAAAGACGACAACCCTATAATTAATGTAACTGGAGATAACTTAAACTTTTATTAGCATTTACATTTCGTTTGTTTTATAATGCCTATACTTTGTACTAATCCATTTTACATGTTTAACTAAGTTTTTTTCTAACAAATATGGATCTTTGACATCTGAAAATTGTGAATGAATAAATAAATTGTATTTAAAATAAAATTATCAGTTTTTACTAATTGGCAATATTGATGTCGACTCTGTTATCAATTCTGTGGCTTATTATTTAAACTAAACAAATGGCACAACATTTATCAACAGAAAGAATTTACAACTATTTACATAAATCTACAAAAATTAAAAAGAAACAGTTAATCTATGATGTTGCAAACGGATGATGAACAAATACAAAAACAAAAATATTTAATTTGTGTCAATTATAAATTTTTGGGTTTTGAGCAGAGAATTATAAAATTAGAGATGTAAACTTTAACCTAATTTTTTTTTGTTGTTTTATAAATCATAGGCTAGCTTTTGGCCACGATCTCGCCTGATGGTAAGCGATGATACAGTCCACAATGGTACACGCTTGCCTAGAAGAAACCTATTCACTCGTGACTTGAAGACCCCTAGGTTGTAGTTATCAGGAAACACAGACTCAGGCAAGGCGTTCCACTCCTTGGCGGTGCGCATAATAAAAGTGGAAGAGTACCGCTTTGTGCGTATGGGAGGTATGCCTACCATGTAGCGGTGGCGCATCGCGGAGTGTCTGGTTGCCCGATTATAGAATGGGGATGGAATTAACGTTATTGTTAGGGTTGAGGCGTATCACAGAACTTATTACAGCAGGCAGGTATTAGATTCATAATCATACATTTCCGTATCAAGGGGGTGGTTAAGGGTCCAAAACTCTTCCGGTTCGTCATTTTTAGAATGATTTTAAAATTCTAAAGATATTCCGTAAGTGACAGAAAAAAAAAACTTTAGGAGATTTAAATCCCGAGATGATTTTAAAAATCAAAAAAATAATAATTCAGAAGTCACGCATATACAAAATTTCATCTGCACGGACGTTCAATGGTAGCTGAATTGTTTGACATAATTTATGAAATGAAAAAAAGGACAGTGTTCGCTTTTGCCTATTGATCTTCTTTGAACTCATAACTTCGGACATAACATTCAACGTTCCGTCGATTATAACACTTTACTGCTACATTTCATCTCCGAAATTCGCTAGTATTCAAGCCACGTAAATCTGATATTACTTCATGACAGTCATATTTTTTACAACCCTACCAAAACTCCTTTTGTTTACTTATTTACGCACCCACTTTTCTTCTGGAATTTCAACCTTATTTCAATGAAACATGAGACAGGTATGTAGAAGTGAGTTTAGGGTTCACACGGATTTTACTGCATATTTTATAGTGTTTCATTTATATGCTGCTGTGAAAAAATACTTCAGTTTGTATTGAATCAAGTTTGTAGTCGTGTCGCAGCTGAAGGATTTATTATGGAAAGTTGAGTTCAAGCGTGTCATACGGCTTTTATAACCGGCGCGTGTCAGCGTGATCAAGAAGGTTAAACGTTTCACGTAAAATTATTTCGTGATTTTTTTAGCCTCGTTAGTTTTTCACCGGGAAAAAGCTTGATATAGAAAATTCTGTTAGAATAAAACTAAATTTAGATTTGTCGGCACTAAAAATATTACTTTTGAAACTATCATGGTTATTAACGTCGAAATATCGGGGCACTCAAGAACTCACAAATCATGGTAAATATCCCATTTTTAGTACAAATACTAAAAATATTGTCATCATATTTTGTTACATAAGGACAGACTGTGACAGTTGTCATTTTAGTAAGGCCAAACCTAAATGTAATTTAGTTTGAGCTAAAAATTGGCCCCTGATTTATTTAATTATTCAAAATTAAGAAATATTAGAGCTGTAGTAGCCATTGGGCACTGGATGGAGCACGTAGCTATGTATCAAATTTCACGATGATCGGATCAACGCTCGGATCAACGCTTTGAAAATTATCCTCGGACAAACAAACATAAATACATACTGTTACGAGCTGAGGGTTCGGGATAAAATAATGGGAATCGATCGAACCAAAATAACACTTTTATTCAGCACTAAACGATGAATACACGAACTTGGTCACACGTAATCACAACACACTAATTCACACCACTGTTGCACCACTTAAAGTCACCGAAATGTTCGCACGTATAGCTAAATCCAGACTCACTCGCGAGCAACTACTGTTCACGCGAGACCCTTCTCCACGTCAGTCCTCCAGGGCCTCGCTGAGACTCACTGACTGTCCGTTTTTTTTTTTCGGATGGACTAATCTCGCTGTTGGCCTCTGAGGCCGTGACAGCTTAACCGAACTTTTGGCGAGCGCAGATGGCGCTCAGCCAAACTGACTGTCCGGCCATCTCTCCGGCTTATTTATATCGCGCACATTTCGATTGTTCGAGAACAATCTTGATCGTTCCAGGAAAGGGGTCGGTGTTTCGACAGAACGACCAATCCCCATTGTGCGCAACCGCAGACAATAACAACAATAACACAGCAAGACAAAAGCGTTCGAGAAGTTTCGATTATTACTCATTGTTTAACAGCCTCGGCGTAACAATACATACAACGCCGATTTGCCCAAGTTGAGTTGGAGATCTCGCTTCGCTCGATCAAAAACGTAGCCGCGTAAGTATTTTACATGAAGCATGCTTGCCCAACCACTTTATATACGATCTATTCAGCTTTGTTAGTCTTGATCCACTAAAAATCAATAAATGCAGAGCTAACTAACCCGCTGGTTTTCTCACGATGATTTCCTTCACCGTTACGAGTACAGGAGTATAATCGTAGAAAAATCCATTACTACTAAAACTGCACGTTAGCAGAAAGACAACAATTATTCTCACTTGTTGTGGAATACATTTTCTTGGCACTTACCAACAGAGGCGATTTAGCTACGTCGGACAAACTGCAAGGCAATTTAAACTTTACTCCGTAGAGATAAGAATCAGGGTTTGGTATATAGCCTCGTTGTTTTTATGTTGCAATCTTCGCGGGAAAAATGCAAAGTGCAAGGATGTGCGGCGAGAGCGAAGTATTAATAACAATGTTTTTATGTTGTTCGTGCGTTTTATAGCAAGTCGTAACTAATATCGATTTTGGGAAACTGGATCAAAGATCTTGCAGGTACCAAATGTTTAAGAAAAACGTTTAATCCTTGGATGAACAAAGTGCATTGGATTATGGCTAGCATTCCTTCTTAAAGTGGTTATCTACGAGACGCATGGAACTTTTCCCCGCAGCCGTTTTTCCAACATCACAAGGCCTTTGCAGACTAACCATACCCGCCACTGATCGGGCGTAGAAGTAAGTTCTTATAGGCTAGTAACTAACCTTAGTGTCGGAAGTTTATGGCCGGGACTGACATCATAACATGCCCTGAAGCACGGAAGCATTCTGTTGATAATGCCACAAGCGATCAGCCATGCAAACAGTGATCGTTGCGGAACATTGCCTAACCCAAGTTAACGTTGACGAGAAAACAAGCGCTTCTGTTCATTAAATGTATCAGTGCTTTTGAATTATGTTTTGCGTCTACTTACCTAATATACTACAGATTCCTTATGACAATAAAGAATAACATAGGCACACCCCAAATAGACACGCCCCATAAACACAACCCTCAGTCGGGCAAAAAGTAATTTTGTTAAATACGCAGTACGGTATCATATATACTCTGTAACCGAACATTACGGAGTTGCTATTACGACAGTTGCCACTGCATCCTAAATCGTCCCGTACGTGACTCCGCCAGCGAATAACTTTTAGCCCCCAACTTCCAGAATTGGAACACAGATGTAGCTACTATGAATAGTAGATAGGTATATCGTACCTATTTCTGCCGCCAAGCAGTAATGCTTGCTTTGTTGTGTCTTGGTTTGAAAGGTTGCCAATGAAATGACAGGCACTTGAGACTTTACACCTGTATCATTGTGACGAGTGCAATGCAATGCAGCCCATCGCCACTTAATGAAAACTGGTTAGCATATGTCTTCAAATTGTTTGGCTGGACCACTATATTTAGGACGAAAGTTGGAGTACCTTTACCGGGATCAATGAGACTTCTCAACGTCTCAACATTACTCCATAAAAGAATACTTAGAAAATAATTAACATAACTGTGTACCCTGGAATAACCTACTCTAAACTTTGCATGTTATCTTTAAATAACGAAATAAGGATCTGTAATATTTGTTACTTATTCTATCCCAATGTACCTACATATTTCAAGCAAATAAATATATTCTATTGTATTCTATTCAATCGGTATCATATATCGTTCAGCTCATGGGCATCCACCTGGGCATAGACCATCCCGTAAAACACAATAGGGCCTTAAACCCTACTGACAATTTTGTAACTGAAAAAATCTTGTCTAAATTAAATATTTACATTTTTCGACTTCATCGACACCAATTACAGCTGGATAACAGCCTCTGTTATCGCGTAACAGTTCTGTGATATACTGAACTAGCTGTTGCCCGCGACTTCGTACGCGTGACACTACTAAATATGTAGGTAACCTAGAAATAAAGCTAAACTCGCTGTTGCAACTTGACTTGCCACCCTATTTTTTATCCCATGGTACCTGATTTATAGGATTATAATTAGCCTATGTGTTAATCCAGGTTATCATCTACGTACGTACATACTAAACTTCATCGAAATTGGTTCAGCCGTTACAACGTGATTGAGTCACAAACAAACATCCAAACTTTCGCATTTATAATATTAGTGTGATTAAATTATTTCCTCTCTTCACAGGCATGCAATCAAGATATCAAGTGTCAGGGATGGACGCGACTGCTGGACCTGGAGCCAACGGGGCTGTTCTCAGGATTGAGCCAGTGCGCGCGCAGAGAGATGACGCGACCTACGAATGTGTGGCTGAGAACGGTGTGGGAGATGCGGTAACAGCCGTCGCTACCCTTACTGTGTTTGAAGGTAAGTCCTATTGGTTATAAACAGGGTAGAATGATGTGGACTATTTAGTTTTAGGTGAAGAACTGAAGTAGGTGATGCATTGGCAGCCGTCGCTACCCTCACTGTGTTCGAAGACAAGTGCTATCAGTCTATAAACTAATGGCATTTACCATAGGGTAGATATTACCAAAGCTACGATCAAGAATGAAGTAATTGATGCGGTGCCAGCCGTATTTGCCGTTACTATGTGTGAAGATAAGTCAAATTCGTTTAAAGATTACTTCTGTTCGGCTTGAACAGCTCACGCTACCCTTACTGTGTTTCGTCATGCCACCCTTCGTAATTACTATTCATTTAAAGATTGTTTTATGAAGCGCTATTAGACATCTACATGGTATTGTGTGGTTGAGAACGGAGTAGGCAATGCAGTAACAGGTTAGGCTACCCATGCTGTGTTCGAAGGTAAGTGCTGTTTGTTGGAAGACAAAAGCTATTAGTGTTATTCGACATGAACAACAGGGTTCAGGAACACACTCATACTAGGTGACACGACGCATAAGTTTCTGAAAGGAACAGAGGGAGTGATGCGATAAGCGACTACTATGTTTGATGGCGAGTGCTTTTCGGTAAAGGTTAGTGCTATTGAACTATATACAATGTTGTATTATAGACCAGAGTGATTACAATAGTAAAATAAAGTCGAGAACCTAAACAAAAATACTTTACACTGTTTTGTATCTTGTTCCATTATGGAATTTCCAAACCCGTGGCGGTTTCGTGGGTTGTGAAATTTTGATATTGTTGTAAAGTTGACAATCGCGTTTCCCGTTATATGAAGGCCGCTGTTTTTTTGGAAATCTGAGAGGAGCGTTGAAGCAGGTGCACTGAAAAGTTAAGTAATTGGTTACTGAAGTTAAGTGCAAACGACCTGCAGCAGGCTGAAGATAACCTTTAACTTATAACTTGCTTCACTTTATTATTTGAATTTGAAGTGGGATACTTTCTAAAGAGTATAGTCATAATACATACTAATATTATAAATTCGAAAGTCACTGTCTTTCTGTTTGTTTATTTGTTAGGTTTCCACGACTAAACGGCTGGGCCAATTTCGATGAAATTTGATATACAGTAGGCTACTTTTTACCAATACCTCAACAAACAATCAGCTCTTCAAGCTACGTGTCCCTCCCACTGTTACTTCAGCTTGCTAATCCTCTGGGCTAATGTATATTTTTTCTAATTACTGTATCTTATTAATTTTTACAAAAAGTAAACCAGCTTATTGAAAAGAAGTATTGAAAATAGTAAACGAGAAAGTATCTCTATTGAAAACTATACAGAATAAGAAGAGAAAATAGACATATAGTATAGGGAATTACCGAGATCCGGAGCAAATATCTGTAGATGCATAAACAATTTGTTTCGTTAGGCGTTAACATGTAAGTATATATCTACACTAAAATTATAAAGAGGTAAAGTTTGTCAGTTTGTTTGTTTGGATGTAGGGGATAATCACTAGAACTGCTTATCCGATTTTAAATATTCTTTCACTAATAGGAAGCTACTTATCCCCGAGTAAATTATTCTTGATATTTTATTTAATAAATATCCCTGCTATCTGTGCAGACCAAGCGTGACAGCTAGTAGTAAATATAAGGAATTACATAAATAACAATATTTAATAAAATTGTATGTAAATGTTTGATAGAAAGTCCAAATAATGTAAACATAAAACATTTCAGTATTTAATTTTATTTATTTATTAGGCTCATCAAAAAATTACATGAGTACGTGCTTATTTACTAGGTATTGGCTACATACAATTTCAGTTATGAACGAACACAACATGCAATTACAATTAGTATAAAGATACCTTCTTGATTAAAATATTTTGATATAACATTAATTTACTAACAATCTTGGTAATGCTGGGTTAACAAGCATCGTAAACTTACCTTAACTAAAATATTGAACACTGTAAAATTTAACATAATATTTCTATAAATTAACAAATAAAAAAAATACCCAATAATAATCAGAGTTAAGCATATATATCAAAAGGGAAATATAACATTTAAAAAATAAAGTATTAGAGGGATGATGATGATAAAGCAGATGGCTGGTTTAAGACTCTGTATATTTTACATTTAAATACGGGCAACTTGTCATGAAATATGTCAATAGTATTGTCTTTACTTAGAAGTTCCTTGTGTAATCTGCATAGTCTAGGCAACAAAGAGTAAAGACCTAGATTAGTTTTTGTCTTAGATTACGATTCTGATAGATTTTTTTTTTTACCGTTTTGATGAATATCACAACAATAAGTTAACACGTGGAAATACATATGATGGTCTTATCAACATTTTAAAAGGATTATTCTAAGACCTTTGCCCTATCACGTTCTAAACGTCTACAAATAAAAATAAAAGTCCTAAACAGTTATCACCAAAAATACGTGTGAGAAATGCCAAAATCAAAACAGTCCCACTAAATTGGTTTCATGCTTTTTTAACTACCCCGATTGCCATTAGAGGGGCCTTAACGACCCTCGGCCACATAAAGAAGACCCGTTGCGACATTCTGATCCTGAAAATACTCTGGAAAATACTCGAAGACACTGGCCTTTCAATAAATAAGCATTAAAAACGTCCGATAAAACGCCAGTCCGAATTTATTCTGTGTTTTGGGAACGAAAATTGGACGCGAAAAGGTTAACTTTCTGTAATGCAATTTTGGGAAGAGTTGAACTGAACTTTTGCTTTTTTGAAGCTTGTTATTTGATTAAAGCCCGTATCTATACTAATACTAGCTGACCCGCCTAACTTCGTACCGCCGCGCCGCCCTGACATGCATATGACTCGGGCTGCCAATGTACGTACCAATCCCGGTAGAATTATCAATCGGCCACCATTAGCTACATCTATGTATGAGAAAATGAATTTTCATCATAATTTTTTTGCGTGATCTTTTCCAATATTTTAATAGTTATTCTGCTATTCGGGGCGAAGACAAATCAAAGATCATCAAAATCAGTCCAGCCGTTTTTGAGTTATAAATGGTGTAACTAACCCGACTTTGTTTTATATACGAGCGGACCCGGCGAGCTTCGTACAGCCTTGACATGCATATGAAGCTGGCTACCAATGTACGTACCAATGCCGGTAGAATTGTCAATCGGGCATCATTAGCCACATCTATGTATGAGAAAATAAATATTCTTCAAATTTTTCATTATGCGTGAATTTTTTGATATTTTAATAGTTATTCTGCTATTTGGGGCAGAGACAAATTCAACAAATCAAAGATCATGAAAATCGGTCCAGTCGTTCTCGAGTTATAAGTGTTCGAACAAACCCGACTTAGTTTTATATATTAAGAAGATTAAGATATAGATTATAAAGAGGTTAAGTGTGTACATTTGTTGAGGGCAATCGCAGATACTATTATTTAATTAGGAATAGTGTGAATCCAATCTTCTTCTTCTTCTGGCCTTTTCCTATTTTTATTTGGGGTCGGCTCTCCTAATCACTTGTCTCTAGATATGTATTTTCTGAATCGTCATTGGGTCTATATTGTCATTCTCCAGGTATTTCTTTATTACAGTTAAGAATAGTATCTAATGTAACGGATAAAACTATTTTTTTTAATATTAAGTGATCTTGCCTGCCTTTTCTAGAAAGCAATCAATCATTCATTTATTTTGAACACAGGAATGTTAAACAAAATTAATAGTAACTGTAATATTTAAATCAGCTAATTTATGTTAATAAACAATTTGTATTTTATGAATTAATTTAATTAGTTTTTAACTCACTGGTTATATGAAAGATCACTAACTGCCAAGATACAAGGTTTCACAAACTTAGTTTGGCAAGTAGGGCGCCATGTAATTAAAGCATGACGGAGAAAATGTTAATTTTTTATTTTATACTACTGAACTGATTTTGAAAATTCTTTCACAGATAGAAAGCTACATTATTCCTGATTGTAGTTGGTAGTATTTGTGAGAGTAGTAAGCGTGTACTTATTACAACGACGATTAATAAAAAACGAGGGTTTTAAGGGAATGATCGTATTTAGAGGCTTTTTAATACTAGCTAAACCGCCTTGGCTTCACACAGATTTATATCAAAACAAAAAATCAAAAAATAATACTGTTCATTTCACACAGCCCCAAATTATGCAACACTTGTGGATACTTATATACCTTTTTTTTAATACTTATAATACTTACATAGGCAAACACTAAACAAATATCTGTAGAAAATGCAAACATTTGTTCCGCGGCAGGAATCGAATCCTAAAGCACTTGCATCTCAGCCATATAACCTTTACCCTTACATTTCGGTTCAGTAGTAAACCTCAGTAGATAACCTACAATATAATACAAACAGCAAACTTTACCGTTTTATTTATTAGTATAGATTTACATCACTACCGCCCATACAATTTCCCCAGAGACAGCATATTCTACATAAAATCTCCCTTCCCCTCAAATATATGCAAAGGAGTTAAATATCTTGCGCAAAGTTATGAAATAATTATCGCAATTTAAGCATCTATTTGCTAACCGCACTCCGCCGTGAATCGACGAAGTTATCAAGATAACTCGTAAGTTAGATAAGTCGTAAGTAAATTAGTGGGTAATTGCTCGGGGTGCACCAGAGCCTTGATTTGCTTACTAGCGGTGAAAATATAAAGGTTTTAAATCAATTTTATTTTAGTACATACTAGTGGTTCACCCCGAACTAAGATCTCGCGAGTCTCTCATAAAAATAAAAAAATATCTATTATCTTCTATTATTTTTGACTATCAAAATAGTGCCACGAAATGCATAACCAATAACTTGACCTACAATTTCATTCAAATTACAGGCAACGGGAGTTCATGTTAATTGGGTACATTTTTTTGGGGTAGAAATTGCAGTTTTTCTGGATTTCAGACTTTTCCCTATATATTTGTCGCTAAAACTACACGCATATGAAATTTCAGTGCTGTGGGGTTACTGGTGTACCCTGTGAGTTTTGTCAAAGTTCAGTTTTTATTATGTCTGATAAATTAATAACTACCAGATTTAAACTAAAAGTAAAAACGGGGTTGAAATGTACTCACAAATACCTTTTATTAGACGTGCCATTTGACCGGATTTCCCCGTTTTAGTTTTGTTTACCCCTCTTGAACCCCAATATCTCAACCTCCCACATTTTTAGCTCATTCAGTTACAGCAAAATTTTACCATCACTACCTACCTAAATAAAAAATTTCACGATTATTGGATAAAGATTTTGAAAGTTATACTCGGACAAACAAATATACATACAAACATTCAACGCCGATTAGACCAAGTGATTGGAAGATCTCGCTTCGCTCGATCAACTATCTATTTTATATTAAACACAGTTGGGTTAGTTACACCATTTATAACTTAAGAATGGTTTGACCGATTTTGATAATCTTTAATTAGTTGGATTTGGCTCCACCCCGAATAGCTATAAAAATCGGAAATATACACGCAAAAAAATATTATGAAGAAATTCATCTTCTCATACATAAATGCAGCTAATGATGGCCTAATAATTCTACTGGCGACGTATTCATTGGCAGCCCGCGTCATTGCACGTTAAGGCGGTACGAAGTTCGCCGAGTCAGCTAGGGCGGCAAATTCAGCCGAAGATCTCAAGCGGCGCAACTATGGAAGTTTCGACAGAGCTTACGTATTTGAGCCATTTGGGGTCGAGACCCTGGGTCCATGGGGTACCGGGGTCCATCGCGTTTTCAAAATTATATCTAGACGTCTGGTCGAAGCAACGTGTCTGGCGCTTATCTGGGTTAACGCATAAGCATTGCAATCCAGCGGAGCAATGCAGCCAGTATCTTGGGGAAACTTCCGCCTGGTGCTGGATCTGGAGCAAGTGAGCTATCTATAGATCGTTTGCAACGGTCTTTAGATGATTTAACTGTTTCTTCTGTCTCTTCTGTATTATTATATTCATGTGAATATTTATTGTTATGAAAGGCATTTTGCCCCCGTTAATAATAATTTTTTTTTCTATTAGTAAAATTCTCCAACCTTGCGCATGCTTCTGTGGAAATAATTCGTTAAAATTTATTCGCGTTAGCTTCTGTAGGAATAATTTATTCAAATTTTTAGGCTTGTGCTAAGAAATCGTTGAAGTGTGCGGGCTCCATAATATTTAGTCTAGACTATCCAAACTTTTTAATAGTTTACGAACATATTTATTTGAACAGTTGAAAAGTGGAATGACTGCAGGCGCGTTGCCAAAACGTTGTTTCATTATTGTGGAATATTTTGCCCCGCATGTGCATAACTCTGAAATGTGAAATTGTTTGTTTAACCATTGTAGCACGTTTTTGTAACTTTGTTTTCTTGAAAATAGCCGGTTAAATTAGTACGTATGTAAGGTAAAACAGAAAGTTTGAAAAATACTTTTGTTTTCTTGATTATTATTTAATAGCTTCTTTTAATCATCACTATAAATACGAGATTTTTCACGTACCGTTTTATCAATGTTTTGACCGACAATGTTTCGGTTCAATTCATGAACCTTCATCAGGGCGAGTGGGATCCGCTCCGCGCCGCGGACTACGCTCGTACTACGAGCCGCAGTCCTCTGTGCGCGAGTAGACGGGCGCGGTGGTGCGTTTTGCGTTAACGATGGCCCAACGTGTTGACAGGCTGCGTCATCATGATTATCATCACTGCTGCTTTCTTCGGTAGTTATCGGTTCAAGCAAACACAAAACACTAACTATATCTCTACCAGGTTCGTATTTATAATAATGATTGAAATCACTGATAGAATACTTATATAAGTACATTTTTAGGGTTCCGTACCTCAAAGGGTAAAAAAGGAACCCTTAGAAGATCCCTTTCTTATCTGTCTGTCCGTCTGTCCGTGTGTCACCACCGATTTTCTCGGGAACTTCTCAGGAAAATTTATGCCAGATACTTAGGTCTATAGTCCCTATTAGGTGTATAAAAATCAAGTTCCTGAGTCAACACGATAAAAAGATATGGGCAAATTTAGATTTTCGTGAAAACTTGTAACTACCAAAATTTACCTTAAATTGCAATTTTTTTATTTTTCGAAATTTTCCCTTTACTTGTGCTGCTTTAACCAAAATTGACAACTCTATATCAACCGCAAGTACCCTATAGGTTTTGGCTCGAAAACCTATATAGTAGTTCCTGTTGACCTAGAATCAAAAAAATTTGGCAAAAAGCAAGGTCTTAATTATCAGCATAATTATCAGAAATATTCTAAAAAATAAAAAAAGTTGAAAATTAAAGGGTGACCCCATACATACATACATAGTTGACGCCAATTAAGGTAGTCCTCTGAGTTGTATGGGCGCTCATACAATTTAGAGGACAATGGGTAGGTACGGAACCCTCGGCCCACGAGTTCGACTCGCACTTGACCGGTTTTATTTTTGTATATGTATATACTTATACTATATAGAGAAATAACCAGACTCGAAACAAATATCCGTAGATCTTCCAAACATTTGTTCCGACAATCGAACCCAACCTCCTGCGTCATAGCCGCCTATTCGTCTACTGCACAACGCAGGTCGTCCGAAAGGATAATTCGTTCTGTGCCAGACCTTGGCATCAGGACAAGACTATGTATATCTATGTAACTGTAAGGTATCCAAATAAAAACCAGCCACAGTCCGGCGCATATTATCATACAATTTTTTTTTATGATTCTTTAGCCGGACGTGTCATTGGTTAGCAAGTCACGTGTAAATAATTCCAATCTTTTTCCATCCCATTGGCGCGCACCGCTGAATACTACCTAGCCAATGTCGTCTATTAAATAGACGGGTCATACGCCAACAAATTGCACTTCACAGGTGACGCAAAGCCGTAGCGCTGAATGGTACATGATAAGATTGATAAGTGAATTCCGGGCAAATAATTTACTTTCATATTGCCACATTAAAATGCAAGCAACATATCTATGTACTTCTTTTTTTTATTTAATACCTACATTATAGGCTTGCGTTTGACCACGATCTCGCCTGATGGTAAGCGATGATGCAGTCTACGATGGTACACGCTTGCCTAGAATTTCTAAATCTATATTGAATAAGCGCGTAACGTAACTGAGCAAGCACAGTGAATGCTGTCGTTGACAGTATGGCTGTATGATATGTATTTTTATACAACCTGTTTTGTTATGTACGACATTAACATAAAACACATATCCGCAATCGTATTAACTGATTTAAGAGGTGGGTTTAATACTGTAATCGATATACATATTTCCAATAAACATTTTATATACGTAAATCGGTGGCGCCTTTGCGACGATGCCGCTTAGTCAGTATAGCGGGTACTTATTTGCATGATGAATTAATATGATTTGTGTACCTAATTTATACAGGCTGTTTTGTTGATATTTAAGGATTTGATATTAAAGTTGTTTAAAAATGTTCTTTTGTAATTAATTTGAAACCCCCCATTTTACAACAATACCATCAGCCCTACCAGTCTTTTTATTTAATATCGTACATATATAACAAAACACGTAGTATAATAGTTAATTTTGGGTCTTTTTTATTCTAGTAAAAATTTCATGATCTGTTCTCAAACCCAATTATAAACATGATTTGGTGGAATAAAGCATCGATAGACGACCCGTTTTAGCTGATGTGACCTCACGTACAACCATATTGCATTGTGTAAGCTGGTTGGGCCAACCATTTCATTAGATATTTTTACTGGTTGGGTGGTCGGTTCGTGACGTCACGTCGCTGCGTCGGTCGGGTGGGTGGGTTACTAATTATTTTATCTGCGTAAACTGGTAAAGCCTACTCAGCTTTGATAATTATTGTTACAATTTCTGTAGGTATAAATTATGTGCTATTGTACGATTGTAGATACTTCAAGAGTAAATTTTAGCTGCATAACACTAATACGAGGGAAAAGGTTTTAACTACGGACGGACAGACGCTAAACTATTAGGATTATTCGTTGAACTACGGACCCCTAAAAACTGAGGTCTATGCATCTATCAATAGAAGAGAAAATACGAGACCCCTGAAGGCTAGTTGAAGCCTTAATTGGATGAAGAACTCAGCAACTGTATTGTCATGTACATACTTTTACATGGAATAAGCTTTTCTAGCACCTACACTGACTTACAACCTCAGTATATATTATATCTGTCGAAATTTGTAATTGGCCCTGAGCATACATGTATTTTTTGTATACCTAATTAGTTTTTCTGTGTACGTAGCTGTAAGATTTCCGCAAATAATAAAAAAAAATCCGAATTGCCTCTTATAAATCCCGACTCAAAAATGAAAGTATTTCACGTACGCTTACAAATTACCTCTTAACTCCTGTTTTATTTAACATGCCACGCGAGTGCGGTCAGACGTCCCTACGCAATTTTACGGCGACTCCGTAGGGACTGGGCTGTGATCCGACAATCTGACAGGTGACCCTTGAAATTATAGACTCTATGCCCTGGTAATAAGGGTGATATATTGCGCGTAGGTTGACTTGACATTATGCGCACGTACCTAAAGCTGGTGTGGCAATGTGCGTATGAATCTGTACGAATTTGAATGTGTAATCTTTGGGAAGGATTTTTATTCGAGGGTTATTTTCTTAAATTATAAGAAAAACTTATATATATAAGTATATGTTTTTCTCATTATATTCTATGTTTATCTAGTTATATTCTAGATGTTATGATACAGAGAATCCTAGTGTGTGGTCTGACTTTACTAGTTGCCGACCATCCTCAGTTTAGTCAGCACATCAGGTTTTAACCATTTATTTCCGGCGGATCAAGGCTGAGAGGTTATGGGCAAATTTAGAAAACTAGGATTCTACATTACATAATGGTTAACTGAAAGAGAATGCTTACCAGCGTTAAGTTTGCATATGGACATTTATTTTAGGCAATGAATAATTTGATTGAAAATTAATCTGTATTTTTTTGGTACATCCAATTATCATTCTTGTGCTCATTCGAGACAAGTTACTGATTCAAAAGTTATCACAACATCTATACATCGTTATAACCTTTTTCCATACCTAAACATACTTCCAAGGCAATTTAAATAAAAATATTCTCTCAAACTCACTGAGAACACAATTTCTCGCGCAAATAATAATATAACAGCCTATGAGCCTTGAGCCTTAGGCATCCGAACTTGCTCCGGATACAAAGTATCGGGTAACGCGAAGTTTTGCTTTCATACACTGGCTTCTTGGATACGCAGGTTTTCAATTACATGCTGAGTTTCAGGTATGAGTCCAGATTTATATAGATACAGGATTTTGGGCCTAATAAGATCATTTCAATACAAATAAATTGATGATTAGTTGAAACACGGGTGGTTAAAATATTGTCAAATTGTTTTTAGACACTTCCTCCTAAAAACACAATTGAATCTATTAATAATATTGATCGTGATAGGTGGAAGGAGTTGGGGGAGGCCTTTGCCCAGCAGTAGGAAAATGTGGGCTAGTTAAAAAAATGATATTGTCAAATAACATAATATATTATATATGTATTTATAAATATCTACATATAAATATTATACATGTGCCTAACTACTCGTCTCCGATCAACATCACATCCCTCCCCCCCTCCCCCCACCCCACCCCCACCCCACCCCCATGCTACTGGACGTTGTTTGATATAATAAAGATATAAGCTCCCGCCAGCGGCTTCGTACGCCAGGTTTGTCAATAACAAGTTAGCCTATTTCTTAATCCAGGTCATAATCTATCTAAATATTAATAATATGAGTGTGGATTAATATTGTTATGAGCCCATTGAATCCCACTGCAGGACAAAGGATCGTTGGCCAGTCAATAAAATAGGAATCTACCTTGTGCTCTACTTCGACGCCGTCTAACGCCGTTTAACGCCAGTCGATGGTCGTTCTATGCCTCAGTAAGTCCAGTATGCGGTGTTAACATTAATATTTCAGATTAATTAAAAATGAATGCTGCAATAATGCCTAATCAAACTCTTTTTAACAATAAGACGTCCAAAGCTGAACATATGCCTCTCCCGTAGATTTCCAGAGTGACTGATCGTATGCGGGCGGCTCTCAACGGCTCCCAGATGATAGGATGATGATGAAACACTTTTCAGTTTAAAAATCAACACTTTGGGAATTAAAGGTTTATTTCCCCGGAAGAGAAACAAAAACCTAATCAAGCACATGTATCGAGGAAGCGCGTGTAAATTAATGAACGGAAAACCTTCGATGAATAATGATAGCAGTCGGATACAGAAATGATATATTGTGAACCACTTCACTTGTTCTTGACCAATCGAGGTGGAAGTAAAGCGCAAACTTTATCAAAAACGCGACGCGCTAAATATATACCGCGTTCTAATATAATCTACAACTACGCGAATACCCTAACGTGCAGTTTCTGCAAATGACCGTCCACATCAAAAATAGGGTATTTAATAGTAACTACGGGACACATAAACACAATGCAATGACAAAAGCCGAAAAAGATAGTAAAAAAGACGTCTATGGGCGCATCATTGAAGCTCATTAAGTAGAAGAAAAGTCGCCGTAGTCAAGATAGGCCTGGATGTCGTTATCATCATCGGGAAAGCCTATGTTTTTGCAATGAAAGTTCTATATGATAATGATGTTGATAAGGCCAGTTTATTTCCATCAATCTGTCAATCAGATGCGCGCTGTCCGCTGACATTGCGGCCGTAATCGCGCGTGTCGGATTACAGTAATTTATTCAGTTTCGTAAATCAACGCGTGCTGAAATCAATGGTATATTGCCGTGAAAATGTATTGTTGTGAAATAGAACGATGTGCATGCAATTATGACAAAAATCCCCTTTTCTATAATACTATCCACAGTAATCCCAGTAATATTACTCACATAATATGTTTGTATGTATGTATGGATGTTTGTTATTCTTTAACGTCGGAACGGCTAAATATATTTCGTTGAAATTTGGTATGTACGTATATTACCTTATTACCTGGTTTAACACATAAGCTACTTTTTACTGGCAAACTACGCGTTCAAAGCCGCGGGCGGAAGCTTGTAATATTATAAATTCGAAAGTAACTCTGTCTCTCTGTATGTCTGTCTGTTTGTTACGTTTTCAAGACTAAACGGTTTGATCGATTTCGTTGAAATTTGTTATATAGATAGATTATGAACGGGATTGAAAAATAGACTTCTTTTTACCTGACTGTGCAGAAGGAGGATAATGTTTTTATTGAAAAACCACGCGTGTGAAGCTGCGGGTGGAGCTTGTAATAAATTAAACGAGAAAGTGTGTTTGTTTATTTCTCTTTCACGCCTTTACTATTTACATCATGAAATTTTGCATATACATTTTGATTGCTATGATGTGGTAGAAATAAGAACATAGGGTATATCCAAAGGTTGTCTGGAAGAGATCGCTTTTAGCGATAAGACCGCCACTTGTATTTCTGCGTGTATTGTTGTTTGTTTTTTATATTGTTTTATTATTTAAGTGTGATTTACAATAAAGCGTTTTCTATCTATCTATCTATCTACAGGAATTACTCAAAATTCTTCTATATAAGGATTAAATAGGTTTAAAAGTTTGCAAGAAAGTTCTATGTTTTTAACGTTATTTTACCGCGGTACCATTAGTCAGTTCCATTCAGGACTTATCAACAAAATCATATGTGACGCGAGCGAAGACGAAAGAAAAAGCTAGTAAAAATGAGTAAAGACTAGTAAAAGCAGGACGAGCTGGATGATCCTATGATAATCTCAATGATGGACCCCCTCCGATCTCTTACTCAGTACGCTAGTGAAAATATCACACTATTGATATTTTCAGATTTTTAGTCAGATCTATGTGAGTATCTGAGTATATCAAAAGAATAGTTGAGTTTTCGAGATCTACGAGTTCGGTGTAGATATTCGGTAACCCCCTCTTTTCTGTAGTAGGGTAAATATGTCCTCTACTAATTCAGTACTCGATTAATTACAATGAATTGAAGTCGGTTTAAGAAAACACTATTTGAATTGAGTCGCAAATAACATTTTCACGGCCCGAGGTTAAGACTACAGTTTAATTTATTCCATTTTCTAACTCAATGAGTTATTGTCTTAGTGCAGCGACACAAATAAATTTGGCTATAGAATTTATTTAATTGGATGATTTCAATTCTATGCCAAAAAGGCTTAAATAACCTGTTTTGGAAAGTACAGTTTTGCTGGTGAACAGTTTATAGATTTATAGGTTTGGTGCGGCATAAACATGTTGTGTTTATGCCACAAAAACGTTCTTAATACCAACCTTCACGTCAAAAGTAATAGTTTATTTTCTTTGACTTAGAATAGAATAGAATAATCATTTATTTGGCACACACAAAATGACACATGAAACAATAATAAGGAACAGTTGAATCCATTAAGACAGTTTGATTCATGTGTCTGCGTACCAAAATGGCGTTCAGCTCAGCATAATGTCGGATGTTGTGCATCCAACGCTGATTTTCAGCTGAAACCAATGAAAAAAATAAATAAAAAAGTGAACTTAGGTATGGAACGAAGGTTTAACAGCACGTTTCTAAGGTGCGTGAACAAGAGGCAATGCTTTTTTATAGCTGATGGTTACCACTTAACATCAGGTGGCTCATTTGATTGTTCCATCTACAAGTTGTATAACAAATTATAAGAGTGATTGATACCTTAGCCAAAGAAAATTATCATCTGTCGTCATCTGTTTTCCTTGAAAACTAGAAGCTAGGTATCTTTAAGATAAGAGTGAATAGTTACCACCTAGACTGCTACATCTTAGACCACATCATCGCTTGCCAGCTGAGATTGTGGTCAAAAGATGAATCAATTACAGAATCAGGTAAAATAATTAATTATTACATAAATAAAATATAATGACATAACATAACATAATGACCCCCGTGCGTGGAGCAGTGTGCGAATAGCCGGCCAACGCAGGAGCAGGGTTCGATTCCCGTCGTGGAACAAATGTTTGCATGATCTACAGATATGTGTTCTGGGACTGGTTGTTTTTCTGTAATCATAAGCATGTATTTATATTTTTTTGTATATGAAGTATTCTATTAGTTATCTGGTTCACATGGTACAAGCTTTGCTTAGTTAGTGGCTAGATACGCTGTGTGAAATGTCCAGCATTATTATATTAATCTTATTACATTTGTACCACGGCGGAAATCGAACAAGGAACCTTTAGCGCCTCAGTCGGCTCGACACTAATAATTAAAGGAAATCGTAAGATTTCTTAGCAAACCAGTCATAAATAGTCTAGATTCGCTGCACACGGAAACCATATAACTGACGGAATGACACAGAATTACATTGTAACATACAAGCCCCATTCAAAAATAAGCTTTACTGCACAAGCTTAAAGTCCACAAATAGCGGATAACTGGTGCACTATCAAAAGCTTTTCAGACGCGACACATTTTGCCGAATTTAGTACCATTACCCACAAAAGCTGCCGGAAAAAATATGGCGCCGTTTGAGCTCGCATTACAAGGGCTCCGGGATATTAGTTGGTACAAGTCATGAACTTTAAATAATAAAACTAGATATCACGTCGCACTTATATTATAAATGCTTATATTACTGAGATCTCTGAGAACTGAGATCTCGCGAGTCTCAAAAAGTGAAAAGTTTTCACTTCAAACTTCTTTAGGCGCGTTGAGCGTTTTTTGAGATGGGAAAAACCATTGAACTCGCGACACTGTTACCGATATCTGTCACTGACTGTTAATAACACCTCCGTATTTAAGTATCTGTAGTGTAGTCTACTTTTATTCAAGTTTTCACTTCTGTTGGCACTCCCGGAGTGCCCCTTTTTTATACCACTAGGTAGCAAACCAGCATACGGCCCACCTGATGTTAAGCGGTAATTGATAAAAGTATTGCTTCGTAGGTCACGCACCTTAGAAACGTACCCTACAATGCACTACCCTGCGTCTACCAACTTGAGGCATAAATTCAATTCAATTCGTTTATTTTTCAGACATATCATCCATTCTGTTAGTAAACATTAATAAAATCTTAGAAGTATGTTAGTAGACCGGCAATTGCAATTAAATATAAAACAAAATAACATAAAAATCGGTAGGTACATTCACAATAATCAAACAAATAATAATCAATTCAAATTCAGACAATTAATAGCTGGGTCATAGTAATAAATAAATAATGATATAATTATTGAGTCACAAGCTGGGCAACTGGCTGGTGTTTTAAATCCCAGCAGCCAATGATGCCGGAATTGAAATTAAAATTATCTGCCACAACGGCCAGCATCCTGTTGTATAAAGTAAAGCCTCATGTGCCTGTAATTTCACCAGCAACCTTAACCTTCAAACCGAAACAGCAATGCTGCTTGGCGGCAGATATAGGTATTGTGAAAGTACTTCCCTTGGCGAGAACTCTACTACTCATGTCAGTAGTATTTCTCATTACTTGCGCCTTACCACAAGGCTTTGTTTCAAGTGATCGCATTTATTCTGGCCGTGTCCGAGTCCACTTTAATTATGGATAATTTATATTCAGATTAAAGCTGGCAGGTGGGTGGGCGTGGCCAGTGCTCTATAGTCTATGCCACGTCACCGTAATATGCTATATCTATTCGTGTGAGATATATTTGAGTAGTATTAAGTAGGGTATTCGTCGTCTTTGATGTTCTTATTTTGATTTTCGTTAGATGTTTTTGGTATGGAATATGTTACGAACCCTGATACTCCATAAAAACGAACTGATTTAATTACTTACTTCTACCTGTTAATGATTACCTTTAGTGGGGATGAAGGTAATTTTCGTAGTTCGTAGGATTTTGTAGTCAAACTCAGAACCCTTATAGTTTCGCCATGTCCGTCTGTCTATACATCCGACCAGTTACAGGCGTTTTACTTGTAAACTATTAGTACTGTAGATCTGAAACTTGACATGATGAAGTGGAGGATGATTTTTTTTCCTCACTCTCCCCTTCTTTTGTTTTATCGTTGAATAGATCGTCCAAAAACACTTTAAAGTTTCCTTAACACTTTTTTGATGCAAAAATTCGTTTACGAATTATAAAGCTTCAAAGTGGCCGTTTTTGTAATAGTCATGTGTGTCCCCTCTACCAGCTAAACTTTACTGCTTTTACGTTACCTTGGATACCTAAAAAATACCAACAAAAGTAGCACATATACTGTAGTTGTGGGAAAAGTTATCAACGCTGAGTAGACTTATCTAGTTTACGAGCAGAAGTCGACCAACTTATGTCTGTAGTTGGGTTTATAAACAGTTCATACAAAATGACCAAAAAAACTGCAAAATTAACTTTGTATTTTAAAATGACAAATATACCGTACTGAGCATTCACCACAGCCTATAAAACAACACCTTTACTGAGCGTGGTCCGACACTCGCTTGACCAGTTATTCACCCATGATGGAAAGGTGTTCCTGGAACAGTGGCACCAGTCAAAAACCAATGTAACGATTAACGAACGGTGTAATAATACAGGGTGTTTGGTAATATACGGACGATATTTAAGTGATGGTTTCCCAAAACATAAAAGAATACTTCTCGAAAAAAAAAACTACTAGTTATATTACCAAATTTTAAATAAAATCATGTAAGTTTAGGTGATTAATTTGATATAAAACTTACTACCTACTCTTGCAAACGACATCTAAAAATAAAGGCCGATTTGATATCTCTTTCGGAAATGGCTGTGGATTTTGGGTTAGAAAGGAACAACAAGAGATATCGAGACGTCACGAATACAGTATCTGTGGTTAGATGGCAAGTTTTTATAAATAAAACAACATAAGTTTAATAAAGTGTTTGTTTTTACATGCCAAAATAAATTACACCTTTCAATGGTAATTTCACAAATGTATTTATTATGCTCATCAAACTAACCCCTTTCATTTTTGTGCGTATATTAATCAAACATCCTATATAGCCACGATAATCCTAATATACAATAATATTTAACCAATAGTTGGCTCGAAGTTCTAGGAAGTTTGTAACTAAATATCTTGAGATATGGAGGTTATGTTCCGTTTCCGGTAGATAATGCGAGATTTGTGTGTTAATTACCCGTACGTATAACCGATATCGGATATTGAATGTCACTGCGGTAATCCCGTATAAATTTATGAACGATTATATTTAAATGCTTATACTACCAATTTTTTTAGTGGAATGCACATATTGGCGTCATACATAAAGCACTCCTTTTTTTGCGTCGATGTTAATAAAAATAAATAATAATTAAAGTGGAGTCAGTGTGTTCGCATGTTTCGACCAAATCGAATTTACATTGCACATAAACATGGCTAGAGCACTCGTGAAACAACATTTCGGCTTCAATCCATTTATATTGAATATAAAATGCGATGTGAGGCCACTTCAACATAAATTTCCCACATGCACTTTTATTGTAGAACAGACTCTGTAACTCTCGGGATTGTTATTGAACGAAAAATATTTTTATTCACAACAATTTTTCATTAATGGTTTGTATGTATAAATACTAACACCAGTGCATTGGTCGCGTGTTATTTTAAACGTGGCGTGGCGCAGTGGTCGAAAAGCCGTCTGAGATGCAGGAGGTTGCGGGTTCGATTACTATCGCGGAACAAATGATTGAATGATCTACAGATATTTGTTTTGGGTCTGGTTGTTTTTCTATGTATAAGTATGTATTGACAAAAAAAAAGTATGTATTCTATCAATTATCTGGTTCCCGTTGAACAAGCTTTGCTTAGTTTGGCGCAAGATGGCGCTGTGTGAAATGTCCAGCATTGTTTATTTATTTATTTAAAACCTATGGAGCAGAACAGCAAGAGACAGAGAGAAATGGAAAAAGTTGGGGAGGCCTTTGCTGAAAATGTTTAATGTACTGAACAATGTGGCTGAATAAAGGCTATAATACTAATAATAATAATTTGGAGTAGTATGTATGTCCTGCGCCGACATGTTAGAGCAAATGCGGCCTCCGGTACTACTCCATAGCTTTTAAACGCAGACACTAGCAAGCGGCTAATGGCGCGTGCGACTGTCTGCGGTAATGACCAATGCGAACGTAAGCACATATGGCGGCCGTATCAGAATCAGAATCAGAAATATTTTATTGTTAAACTAGCTGACTCGCCCGCGGCTTCGCACCGGTGGTTTTTCAATAAAACATTACCCACTTTTGCGCAAAAGTAGTCTATGTCCTTTCCCAGGACATAATCTATCTTGCAAAATTTCATTACGATCCGTTCAGCCGTTTAGTCGTGTAAAGGTAACAAACAAACAGAGTTATGTAAGTATTATACATATAAACCTTTCTCTTGAATAACTCTATCTATTAGTGATTAGTTTAAAAGATCTAAGCGAACAGACAGCGGAAGCGACTTCATTATATACTATGTAAAGTCTATTTACAACAAGTATCTTAGATATTAAGTACAAGTTTGCAGTTTATCAGTTTCGGACGTGCATTATAAAAACAAAAATAAATACATAGACAAATAAAATACACAGCAGAATTTTAACCATACAAACAAACACAATACAACAACACGGTGAAATTACAGGCGTATGAGGCTTTACACCTGTATGCCTCAAGTTGATGGATCGTAGGGCACATTTCTACGGTAGATAGGCGATAGTTACCACTTAATATCAGGTGGGCCAAGCTTGTTTCATCGTCTCCATGTAGCATAAAAAAAACAACTAACTTATGAGTAGTTATTTAGGTAGAACATCAAAAACGTATCAAAAAATTCTTTAAGACTGTAGAAAATAAAAACGTAAACTCAAGAGAGTCTTACAAAAAAAAAATTACACATATTACCGCGTGTTTAAAAAATACAAAAACTTCCTATATAATTGGTAACGAATTTTTAATACACTCGTTAAATAGTTGTGTAACTTTTTTGTGGTAACAAAAAGGGTCAAATAAAAAGGGTAAGGGTCTTCAAGTCCATATTGAACAGGTTTTTGGTCCATATTCAAGCTAAACTATGACCAAAAAAGTGGCACTCCGGGAGTGCCGACAGAAGTGAAAACTTGAACAATTACGTGTGTATTTTTTTTGAATCGTTAGGAAATATTTTATTGTGACTACACTACAGAAACTTATATACAGAGGTGTCGGTAAAGGTAACAGTGTCGCGAGTTCAATCGTTTTTACCCATTTCAAAAAATGCCCAACGCGCCTAAAGAAGTTTTCACTTCAAATAAAAGAAATAGGGTTGGAAAAAATTACATACAGGCACCGTAATTAAAATCATATTTAAAAAGTCGTGCTATTGGACAACAGCGTTCACTTTCTTTAAATTTTCTGTACATACCTTATATAAATACCAATATATTATCTACCTACAACAATATATACATATATACATACTACACACGTTTTCACTCTGAATATAATGACTAATTAGTGCGTACAAAGTGAAATTAACCCAAATTAAAACAAGACTAAAGTAAGCCCGAAGCCATCGACGAGCAAACTTTCCTGGAATAACATCGTATACATATTTTGTAAAGTCGCAATCTGTATTTTCACTTTAGAGATCCCTTCGTTTACTTATAAGCCATTTTTGTGGTCCAAATATAACGCTTTTGCGATCTGCTCCAATCATTTGTTTCCCAAATCGGCAGATTATAAAAGGAAATCGGCATATTTTACAGCGATTAAAATAACACTTCTTTATTTTTCCTTGTCTTAATGCCAGTTACTATTTGTATCTTGTTCATATTTAGGTATGTTTCCTGCTCCAGCATGTATCAACGGTATGTAGCTGATTTTAAGCTGATGATGATGCCTTCTATGAACTTATTCTCAGTTGACCCCTTGAAAACTTTTTTTGTGTAGGTAAAATGTACGAGTTACGTCCGTTCTGCTTGATATTTTACTTTTCTTTGAATTAACAAATGATGCGAACTGATTTTCTTGAGTATTTCTTGAGTAGATTTTTTTATGTGAATTATACCTATTGAGCCATGGGAGATATGATGAAAGGAGATCTTCCTCTATCGATCAAGAGAAAGCTAATGGACGTATGCATCCTCCCCGTTTTGACATATGGTGCGCAGAACAGGTCACTGACCAACATTTTAAAGTCCAAGCTCAAAGTTTGCCAGCGTGCGATGGAACGTAGCATCTTGGGTGTCAAGCAAACGGACAGAGTCCGAAACACTGAACTGCGCTCAAAGACCAAAATTGTTGACGTAGCCACCAAAGCCGCTCAGCTGAAGTGCAATTGGGCTGGGCATGTGTGTCGTATGCCAAGAGAGCTGCGGGCAAAGGATAGCCACCAAGTGGCGTCCTGACCCAGCGAGAAGGTGACTCGGCAGACCGAAACGTAGATGGCGGAACGAGCTGGATAAATTCCTAACGGATTGGCCACAATCAGGTCAGGACCTCAGATACAATCAATCAAGTGGGACAAGAATGGCTGATAATAAACAAAAAAAAGGATTGTGTGGTTTTATGAAACCACGGTAAAAGTGAAACTTTGTTTCAAATTATAGACATGTTTCCTCGTTGGCACAACTGAGTAATAGTCTATACACTACACGGTCAGCTGATGCGAACTATAGGCGCCGCCATATTGGCCTCGGCTGCTCTGACGAGCGCCTTTCTGTCACGCGACATGCAACACACAGACGAAAAAGTTTGAGACGATGTAATAAAAGTTTCACTTTCAATAATAATATACCACCTGAACCCAGTTAAACATGACCATAACATACTCTAGACATTAATTACAAAAGCACACATAAAAAGCGCAAAATGAAGGTGACGAGTGTCGGCTCTTGTTAATGGTTGCGGTTATAGGATGGTCCGGAGTATGTATGTTTTTCATTGAAGAAAATCTTAGTTAAAATAATTTTCCAGATTTTTTTTTAATAAGACCTCGCAAAGTTTTTATTTTTTAAGTAGAATGTCTCCTTTCCAGTTAGTATATATATTTCGAAGCTGTATAGAATCAAAAATCGCGACAGCTTCTCTCCCGGGGTGCCATTGAAACAATATTGCGAATCGCAGCAATCTTCTTCGCTCTGAAATTGTTTGTGATTACGACAGTTTGCGTTGAGAGGAGAGGTGTAATTTTGTTCTCTATCGGCAAGGTTACATTGTTCCGCGAAAACTGTGTTTTTAATTGTGCTGGGATTTCGCCACTTAACTAGGATTGGCTACGAAGATGTGAACTTTCCACCCCCCTTAGTAATTGAGGGTAACCTCTTAGTAACTTTATGGCATGAAATGAATCACATGCGATGCTTTGACATTCGATGAAGCTACATGGTGAAGGAGTGGGGCCGTGAGGTGGAAGTCAAAAACCGAACAGATGCTAATCAGCAATAGAGACTTGAAGCACGGAACAGACTTTGATTCTCGCATGGTTTTATCAGTTCCTGATTGACAGCTCGATTCCAGTAGAGTCCTAATTGCGCCGATCTCTCACTTCTCAGTCGTTAGGTACTTAGCTCATACGTACTCACTTTTTGGGACCACACAATAATGATTAGTAACGTTCTACTTTCAAACGCTTTTAGATTTGATAATCTAAAAGCAGAAAATGCTTGAATCCAGGATATCCTTCGGACTGGAGAAGTATACAGAAGCCTGGAGAATAAATAGAAATGCACACAGGCATTATAAGATTTATCGAGCTCAGTTACATGGTTTACGGAATTCGAATTATTTATTCGTTTATGTCCCATTTAGTAAATAGGTGCAATACATTAAGGCCCCAACAGGCCGTAATGTCCTGCAATTGGACGCCCGGGGGGAGGCGTTCGTCAGTCGTCCATCCACGTCCCATCTACGAATGTAATTTATTGAATAGGTATAGATACTGGCCTTGAATACGTCAATCTGATGCTATATGTGTCTTTGGGTTGTTTAATAAATAGATGGATTAAATCTGGTTGATACTTAACTTATGTCTAGCTTTGTGATAAAATCGAAACATCGAAAGAATACAATTGATAACAGAGGCACGATAGGTAACCTTACGATAGATAATAAAGGCACGATAAGTATTTATTCCAGGAAACCTTTGGATGGTAGTGAACAAATGATAATATTACCAAATCTTAGATAAGATCTATCCAAAGGTTGTTTTTAAGCAATCGCTTTTCTTTTATGTATATGGTTAGTGCGCACAGAACAAATAAATAAATAAATATTGCTGGACATTTCACACAGCGCTATCTAGCCCCAAATTAAGCAGATCTTGTACTATGGGAACCAGATAACTGATAGATTACTTATATACTTTTTTTTTTAATACATAGGTACTTATAATATATAGAAAAACATCCAGACCCGAAAAAAATATAAATGATATAACCCTCTTACAATATATATTTAAAGCCTTACTCAAAACTTACCTCACGGTTCTTTATTAAAAATCCGGTATATTTCGTACAATTCCAGCTTCCATGTCTTGAAGTGTTCTCGTGAGGCCGCTCGTAGACAGACGTGATGTAACTGAGCCAACTTTTTGATCTTATAATTGGTCCTGCCTCGTAACTATCCTACATAAATGATAAAATGTAACTACTAACGTACGAGTATATTAAGAAGAGATTTGACGGTTCATTGTATATTAGTTTTTTTGTGAAATGGTTAGTTTTAAGAATAGTAGAGTTCCCTGTCAAAGGGCTCGCCCGGGGAAGTACTACCGCCATACCTATTTCTGCCGCCAAACAGCATTGCTGGGTTTCGGTAACAACGGTATGGTTTTCGGTAAACTCACAGGCACATGAGGCTTTACATGTGTATGCCTCAAGTTGATGGACGCAGGGCAGTGCATCGTAGGGCACGTTTCTAAGGTGCGTGACCTACGAGGCAATATTTTGTTATATGCGATGGTTAGCACTTAACATCAGGGGTGCCATATTCCTGTTTCATCTCCAAATAGTATTAAAAAAGTAGTGGTACGTGGGTACTTTTTTTTCAAAGTTTTTGTATCCAATCGAGCAAGATCGATGTAAAGACTGATAAAAATCGGTCGGGGGTTTTATAAATTTTTAATTTACTTATACTTGTTTAAGATCAACATAATAAATTTGATAGAGCGATCATTGTTGGGACAAACTATCTTCCTAACTCCAATACTTAAAAATCTAGGGTCTAGTGGGTACCCCCCTTCGATTCGGGGGTTTGTGATTTAAATTCCGGTTGTGCACCTTTGGAGTGTTGTACTCGAAAACATGATGTGCGCATTGACTCGTGCTCAAAACATTACCGAAAATATTGTAAGGAAACCGGCCTTTCCTAGAACCGAAAATTTGAAGGCATATACTATCTGGTTATAGAGCCCACACTAGTCTACAATTTTTTGAGCAAACCTTGAAATTCGAACAAATTCTTCCCACAGAAGCTTGCGCAAGCCAATAAAGGACATAAATTCTTCCCACAGAGGTTTGCGCAAAAATATATTGACGTATATGGGGCTCATAAGTATGGCAATAAAAATAAATAAATAAATATTGCTGGACATTTCACACAGCGCTATCTAGCCCCAAACTAAGCAGATCTTGTACTATGGGAACCAGATAACTGTTAAAATACTTATATACTTTTTTTTTGTAAATGCATACTTATAATATATAGAAAAACACCCAGACACGGAACAAATATCTGTAGATCATGCAAACATTTGTTCCGCGGCGGGAATCGAACCCGCTACCTTCTGCGTCTCAGCCGGCAGTACGCCCACTACGCCACGGAGGCAGTCAATAAGCGACGATTAGCTTGCAACCTGTTACGTGAATACATAACTTTTATGCAAAATATGTATCAATCGTTATGTTTCGACTTGGTTACCCCCTTGAGGCATATCTTCACGGTATGCGTACTGAGTAAGATATCCGTGTATCATAGTAGAAACCTAAGCATTACGCAGTCTCTACTAGAAGTTAGACGCATTTGGTAGAACTTTTCTTACTAACATCGACAGCTTTCCGATATTAAGTCTGCGGAGAATCTACGATCCAATCCACTTTGGATTGTCTATTGAAGTTTGTAATTTAAAAGAACGCTTTGCAATTACTACTGAATTGATTCTGAAAATACTTTCACTGAGAGAAAGCTACACTATCCCTGAGTGCTTGAGTGGTATAGGCTATATTTTATTTTGATAAAAGTCGGATCAGCTAATACATTATAAAACTGTCCGTGATAAATCCCGTATTTACTTATAATAGCTTGAAGAAAAAATTAGCTCTTTACTCAACTCAAACAATGCATTAACAAGTTAACTATCACTTAAAAATTAGCTCAACATTTTAAAAGAATCTCTTGGAAATAATGTCAGTTGCGATAGTGGTATATTTTTCATGTTCTTGGCCGGTAGTTAGCAGTATCTCACACTGCAGACGTGTCTACCGATTTTTCGACTTAGGACAATCGAGTTCAAAGATGTCTGTAAAACATTTTTATTGATGAGTTTAAGCTTTATTTGGAAAAGGACAAAGGCGACCTGAACTGGCGTATAAGGGATATAGAAATATATATATTATTAGCTGACCCGCCCGCTGCTTTGTACACTTGAAATTTCCCATTCACATGGGAACTTTGGGATAAAAACTATATAAAACACTCTTGTCAAAGTGACGCGATACTTCATGTAAATGTCTTCACGTCAATAAACGACGGTTAAATTATATGGATATTGTTTATACAAAACTACTAAAATCACGATAAAAATGGGGGGAGGGGGGTGAAAAATATTTTACGACCTATTCCCATACCTACCGAATATACCAAAAAAATTCATTAAAATCCGTTGACCCGTTTCGGAGGAGTTTTGTTACAAACACTGTGACACTAGAATTTTATATATAAAGATTGCACACCATAAAACAATACAATTAAAAATTACAACGTAAATCTATTAGATACAATTGGCGGTCTTATCGCTAAATAGCGATCCCTACCAGATAACCTTTGGATGGAAAGGACTGTGTGATATAGACTATATAGATATGTATCCTTTTCTATCTAGTGGAGAGCCGTCCTTCGCTGCACTTTCCAGTGCGTAGTCTCCACTCAAGAACCTTTCTGTCCAAAACCGCTAAAGCGTAGAGCGCCTTGTCTCAGTCTACGTTTTCTGATAACTACAACGTAGGGGACTTCAAGTCGCGACTGTCGCTAGTGAACAGGTTTCTTCTAGGCAAACGTATTCCATCGTGGACTGCATCATTGCTTACCATCAGGCGAGATCGTAATTAAACGCGGCACTATAATTTACAAAAAAAATAGATAAATGGTTAGACGAAAGTAGAATATCGTCTCAATAGAGTGACTGAATTAATGAAAATTCTTTATTTTACGGCTTATTGCAAGCAATGATATAAAATAAACAACAGGGCAAACTCTAAATATACAATAAGCGGACTTATCGCTAAAAATGCTAAACTGAAGGCCCTTTCGCCATCACACTGGATATAATGTTAAAACCGTGTTTTTGTGATTGTTATTTTATATTTAACTAGTTCCGCCAGCAGCTTCGGACGCATTGTTTATTAACAAAAAGTAGCGTATGTTTGAATCCAGGCCATAATCTATCAACACACAAAATTTCATCGAAATCGGTTCAGCCGTTACGACGTGATTGAGTAACAAACAAACTTTCACATTTATAATATTCGTTTGATGTGAATATGTTTAGTTTAAAATTATATTTTCTTGTTCTTTTGTGATGCGAATTAATATATTTTCTTTCTTTCTTTCTAAAAAAACACGATCTCTTCCAGACAACCTTTGAATGGAGAGGCTCATGTAGATTTGACCTGTAATCCTCGCCAGTTACAATGTTAGTTTAAATATTTGTTCCAACTATTTAGTCTCTTTGGATACTTCTCCAAAATCTAGTTTTCTTTCATAAAGGAATGGCACATGAGGACTAATACGCGATTGTACCGATAGAAAACGTCTCCGGGGTAATGAAAGGAAGCGTTCTGGGCACTGCTTGTATTACCTTTCTTAGTTTACAGTAAAAAAGGGAAAATTAAATACGCAGGGGAAATCTACAGTCGAAATCTGAACTGGCAGATTAAAAAGGATTTTTAGTTTTGTAAAAGTATGTTTTATTGTAAAAAAATATACTAACGGACATGTCAAAAATCGACAAAAATACATAGATAAACAGAAACACTAACACCGGAACAAATATCTGTAGTTCAAATACCCATGCAAAATACAAGCGTGATTTATGGGGTTATTAAATAAATTTAAAAAAAATACGGCTGGACATTTCACACAGCGCCATCTAGTACAAACTAAGAAAAACCAATATGGGAGCTAACTGATACATAAGTACATACTAATAAAATATAGAGTAACAACTAGACCCGGAACAAATATCTGTAGATCATGCAAACATTAGTTCCGCGGTGGGAATCGAACCCGCAACCCCCTGCGTCTCAGACGGCTATTCACCCACTGCGCCACGGAGGTCGTTAAATAAAAATAAAAATATTGTATAATATAAGTCGGGTTTGTTTGCCAACTTAGTGGTATAAAAAATACAACATTATTCATAATAACATAACACTTAAAACTGTTAACATAGCACTATAACACAATAATATTATAAATGCGAAAGTTTTGATGTTTATTTGTTTGTTCGTTATTCAATCACGTCGTAACGGCTTAACCGATTTCGATGAAATTTGGTATATACGTAGAATAAAACCAGAATTAACGCATAGGCTACTTTTTGTTGACAAAAAACGCGTTCAAAGCCGATGGCGGAAGCTAGTCAACCATAAATAGTAAAGTTATAAAATCTGTAATTCATCTTGTAGATCCATATTAGTATTATAAATTCGAAAGTAACTCTGTCTCTGTCTGTTTGTTACGTTTTCACGACTAAATGGCTGGACCGATTTCGATGAAATGTGGTATACAGATAGATTATTACCAGGGACAGGGGCATAGGCTTCTTGTACCCGACTGCGCAGAAGAAGGGTAATGTTTTTATTGACATGCATGGGAAGCCACGTGCGGGTCAGCTACTCCTGCCTGCGTCTCAGCCGGCTATTCCACAGCGCCATGCTTGTAGTCAATCCAAATAGAAAATCTTGCTCCTTTACCTAGGTACTCTTTATCATAACAAAATTCTCGTCATCCAGAGGTTGTCTGGAAGAAGTCGCTTCGAAGGTATTAGACCGCCTATTGTACTAATTGCGTTTCTTCTGTTTTGTTTGTAAACTCGTTTACTTAAAAAAACGTTCGTGATTTATTTAAATCACTAGCTTCCGTCATCGGATTCACACGCGTTGTTTGTTAACACAAAGTAGCCTATGTTCAGATTCAGGTCATAATCTATCAACACACCAAATTTTATCGAAATCGGTTCAGCCATTACGACGTGATTGAGTAACAAGCAAATAAACACACATCCAAACTTTCACATTTATAATATTAGTGTGATTATTATAAACACGGGATTTATCACGTACCGTTTTATCGGTGTTTCTAACGACAATATTTCTGATCAATTCGTACCATTGCCGGTCGAAACACCGATGAAACAGTAGGTACTTGATAAATCCCGTATTTATAATAATGATCGTTTACTTACTCTTTATCATACCAAAATCCTCGCCAATCAGAGTTGTCTGGAAGAAGTCGCTTCAAAGCGATAAGACCGCCTATTGTACTAATTGAGTTTCCTACTATTTTTTTTCTTATTTGTTAATTTGGTGTACAATAAAGTTTTTTCTTTCATTCGTACCTCCCATAATATTCAAGCACTTGTGAATCGATTTTTCGCTGGCGGATGTGAACCAATGAGCCGTCCCCATCAGATAACAAATACAGGATACATTTTCTGGCAAATCTAACTCGCGTTCTTCACGGTCGCTTAAATTGTATTTTCCTTCATTCACTGGTAAGTGGTATGTTATTACTGAATCATATTAATATTATAAATGCGAAAGTGAGTTTGTTTGATTGTTTGTTACGCTACGTACAGGCATCTGTGGCTTTTATCAACTTACATAAAATTTCACTGTTTTTACATTTAACTAGTGATAATTATTGTATGTAAAAATCTTTTCTTATTTGATGATGAAATAAACATTATTAATATGTATATATATATTTAAGTTAGATTTACCTTACCTATTTCGGCGAAATTACAGTCACATGAGGTTGTACACTTGTATGCCTCAAGTTGATGGACGCAGAGCAAAGCTTCACAGGGCACGTTCTTATGTGCGTGACCTACGAGCCAATGATTTGCTATAGGTAATGATCTCCACTTAACATCAGGTGGCCCATTTGCTTGTTCCAACTTCTAATTTTTCCAAAAATTAGAGCAAGTGGTTCTAGTTCAGCTTTCAAGATTTGACCAACTAACTAACAAACATTGGAAGCTTGTAAAAAGACCTTAGTGCCTCCGTTTTTTATAATCGATGGTAAAAAAGGAATTAGGTTATTCTTGTACCCGAATTAAGCTACACAATGGTGGCAATTCTGTTGTTTACGCTAACTAAAATTGTGTAAAATACGAACGGTCTTATTTTGTTCACACTAAAGATCAAATTAGAATGCAAATTAAAGTGATATTTTTAAAATGAGTAATTTTTGTTATGATAGCATGTTTGCGGGCTAGTTTTAGAGATCAATCAAATTGGTGTTGACTAAAACTAGCCCGCAAACACGCCTTCTTATTTAAAAATACTTAATTTTAGAAATGTCACTTTAAATGTCATTCTAATTTGATCTTTACTGTGAACAAAATAAGACCGTTCGTATTTTACACAATTTTAGTTTGTCAGCGAAACAACAGAATCGCGACTAATGAGGAGGCATTGAATCCTTCTTCTACCTCAAGCTGGTCAGTACTGTTAAAAATATACAGACAAAAAAAAAGACTCATTACTACAATTTGTCAGAAATCACACTAAATGATAAATGCGAAAGTTTGAATGTTTGTTTATTTATATATTAGTTTTTTTACACATATGCTACTTTTTATCCCATAAATCAGGTCACATGGGATAAAAATGAGGTGGCAAGTCAAGGGGAAACAGCGAGTTTACTGTATTTCTAGGTTACCTACACATTTAGAAGTGTAAAACGTGCAAAGTCGCGGGCAAAAGCTAAGCTTGATAACAATATGAAGCGGCAGATGTAAATGCAAGTTTGAAATAAAAATAAAAGCCTTAGACATACTGAATGCATTTTTGCGCTCCCATTTGAAAGGAACTGAGCAAAATTACAGACATACAGACGTAGACTCTCGAGAAATCTCCGGTTGGACCAGCTATTGTGCTATTTAATAAAGATGCCGGTGCAATAGACAAGCTACCGAGAGATGAATCTTTTATCTCAAATTGTGATACGCAAAACTTGAGTATTCCAGGAATTATGAGGAATATGGATTTTAATGTTTAGCCTGGCTTACTCAAAGATCTCTAAGCGTATTTAGCGACTAAACATGTTTAAATATGACGTATTTGTATGATTTGCAAACTCCTTATATCATGTTTAGCCACTAAATACATGTAGGCATCGTTGCTCAAGTCACTCTGAGCGACTTGTTTAGTCTTTAAGTCTTAAGGGATGTTAAGGGGAGTATGTATGTATTATGTAAGTAGGAGTGAGCAGGTACATGTGCTAGAAGGTTTTTATCGTAACTGATGTTGCTAACATAGCATAACCTTACTAGAGATTAAATCAGTAATTCATCAGAGAATACTTAAAATAACTTAGTTGCTTCTAGAGAAGTGTCTCTAAACTTAATGACTTACTTAAAGAACTCTGGACTATTCTTAGGGTTCCGTACCTCAAAAGGTAAAAAAGGAACCTTTATAAGATCACTCACTTGTACGTCTGTCCGTGTGTAACCACGTATTTTCTCAGGAACGGGTGGACCTAGCAAGTTGAAATTTATACCAGATACTGAGGTACATATATAGTCCCTATTAGGTGTATAAAAATCAAGGTCCTGAGTCAACACGATAAAAAGATGTGAGCAAATTTAGATTTTTACGAAAACTTGTAATTACAAAAATTTACCTTAATTTTCAACTTTTTTTATTTTTTGGAATTTTCCCTTTACTTGTGCTGACCTTGCTTTTAACCAAAATTAACAATACTAGGTCAACCGGAAGTACCCTATAGGTTTTGAGTCGAAAATCTATATAGTAGTTTCCGTTGACCTAGAATCACGAAATTTGGGAAAAACAATGTTTTTACAGCACAAATAAAGGAGAAATTTCAAAAATAAAAAAGTTGTAAATTATTGGGTGTCTCCATACATACATAGTTGACGCCAATTAAGATAGTTCTGTGAGTTGTATGGGCGCTCATACAATTTAGGCTGCCTGTCCATTGACGCGGAGAGAGGCGGCGGAGCGGAGAAACGAGGAAATATTAACCAATAGGATTGCATGAATAGAATTTCATGCAATCCTATTGGTTAATATTTCCATAGAGGACTAGCTTGATCGGCACCAACCTCAAATAAGGTAAATAAAAAAAATTGTGCTATTATAATGGGTAGGTACGGAATCCTCGGCGCACGAGTTCGAATCGCACTTGACCGATTTTTATAATATTTTATCTATAATTTCCGCGTACAATTATTATTGTTTTTTTTAATTAATATGACTATGACTAGTAACATCAGTATTGAGCTTTTTTGAAAAAATAGCATGGTCGCACTTTAAGGCCAATTATCTACATATTTTTCCCGATTCCTTTTCAGAAATAACACATACATGAGTACACTATCAAGTTCCATGGGGAAAACCGGTGAAAAATAAAGTAAGTCGTAAAGAAGTAAATATCTTTTCGGAGGTAACTGAACATCCCTTACCAAGGTACAGCTAAGCTTGTTTACAGACGTACATACGCTCTCTACTCGTATCTACATCCTACGGGAGGACAAACCTTTTTTGCTTAAGAAATAAAAAAAAAACAAAAAGTTGTAGTATACTACATTAAAGAGAGTGCATAGCATAAAACTACGTTTTTGTATGTTCGGTTTAGATAAATTAGGCAGGACCACTTATTGACGTCAATTTTATTAACACGCATTAGTATGCCATAACACAGGTTTTCCTAGTTTGGGTATTAATGCAATCCCACAAGGAACTGTTTATATAAAAGATAATTCTTTCAAGGATTGTATTCATTGTTTCATAATTTTAATTCTGTGTTTGTTCAGTTAGTTTGATTGGCCTTCTTAATTGTTCGAGCGAAGCGAGATCTTCAAATCAGCTTGGGCAAATCGGCGTTGCATGCATGTATGTATGTTTATTTGTCCGAGGATAACTTTCGAAGCGTTTATCCTATCATCGTGAAATTTGGTACATAGGTAGGTAGTGATGGCACAATTTTGGTGTGACTAAATGAGCTGAAAGTATGGGGGGGTTATTGAGATATTGGGGTTCAAGAGGGGTAAAAAAAACAAAATGAGACTATCCGGTCAAGTGGCACGTCTAATGAAAGGTCTTTGTGGGTTCATTTCGACCCTGTTTTTATTTTTAGTTTAAATCTTGTAGTTTTTGAGTTATTAGCCATAATAAAAACTGAACTTTGACAAAATTCACAGTACACCAGTGACCCCATAGTGCTGAAATTTGGTATGCGTGTAGTTTTAGTAACACATTTATCGGGAAAAGTTTAAAATCCAGAACAACTGCAATTTCTACCCCAAAAAAGTATAACCAATTGACATGAACTCCCTTTACCTGTAATTTGAATGAAACTGTAGGTCAAGTTAGTTGGTTTAGCATTTTGTGCCACTATTTTGATAGTCACAGATTACAAATAATATTTTATGTTTTTTATGGGAGACTCCAGATACCTACCAAAAATGGCCAATCAAAATTTTGCAATATTGTATTTATGTATTTGTATTTGCCACGCCTCTTTGCCATCCGATGCGCAAATAACCGCAACTTTACCTACATAAATTTGATCATTCTATGCATCGTTATTGTCGCTAGTTGTTACAAAACTTGGAATATCGATACAGAGTAGAACTGAAACTAGATACATTTTATTTTATTGTAGACAAAAAAAAAAACAAGCGGAATTCATAGACGAAGCAGAAACGATAACAACGTAGGTTTAGATTACTTAAACTATTTACATGACCTAGAAAAACCAATAACAAACCGTCAAGGATCACGTCAACACATTTTTACATGGTTGTGGTGCCTGACCGATAAGAATACAATAAGAGAGATTGAATAGAAAATATGGTCTACTCTACACCCAATGTCTCCCTGCAACCTTTACTAGGTCGTCTTTCAACTAATTGCAGTACATATGAATCAATGTTTGAATTAAAATGCGAACTGTTGATTACCCCTGCACACTCATCCTACTTTCTAGAACTCCTATTGCGTAATCAAATATAAACAGCGAGGGGAAACATTTTTGCCTCTTGTTTTCGGATGTGAAATGTATTCCGTTTTTACTTTTTTAGAGGTTTATTTATAGAATGCCAGATTTCCCTCGTACGAGAGATTGAATGTCACAGGATGATAGATGCGATTCGTAGGTCATGGTATTGGTATTGTATTGTAATTCGGGTGACGTCGGAGTGTTGTCTAAAAATTCAAATTCTTTATTTCAAAGTACATAACAAATTGCAATTTAGAGCTGCTTACCAAACTAAGTTAGAATACTAGTGTTGCCTACAATAATCATATTCATACTAATTGATAAAGCGTTGTATATGTATGTATGTATGTTTGTTTGTTCGAGGATAACTTTCGAAGCGTTAATCCGATCATCGTGAAATTTTATACTAAGGTAGGTAGTGATGGCACAATTTTGGTGTGACTAAATGAGCTAAAAATGTTGGGGGGGTTATTGAGGTATTGGGGTTCAATAGGGGTAAAAAAATGGAAATGAGACTATTAGTCAAGTAAGACGTCAAGTTAAAGGTATTCATTACTACATTTCGACCCCGTTTTAATTTTTAGTAAAATTCTTGTAGGTTTTGATTTATTAGCCATAGTAAAAACTAAACTTTGACAAAATTCACTGGGTACACCAGTGACCCCACAGTGCTGTAATTTGGTATGCATGTAGCTTAAGTATCACAAATATAGGCAAAAGTCTGAAATCCAGAATAACTGCAATTAGTACCCCAAAAAGCACTAACCAATTAACATAAACTCCTGTTACTTGTAATTTGAATGAAACTGTAGGTCAAGTTAATTGGTTATTTATTTCGTGGCACTATTTTTATAGTCAAAGATTACGAATAATATTGTTTTTGTTTTTATGGTAGACTCGCGAGATCTCAGTTCGGGGCGAACCAATAGTATTGTAAATTTGAAAGTAAATCTGTTTATTTGTTGCGTTTCCACGTCTAATCGGCTGGGCCGATTTCGATTAAATTTGGTTTCCAAATAATAATAAATTATACATTTTATTTCAGGCAACAATAGAAAAGTATATAGATGTAGTAGATAATAAACTTAATTCTACAGCCGATACAAATATATACCTTAGTGACTAACATACTGATTATAGTACTAGCTTCTGCCAGCGGCTTTGCACGCGTGATTTGTCAGTAAAAAGTAGCCTATGTGTCAATCCAGGTCATAATCTATCGACATACAAAATTTCGTTGATACTTAAATACGAGTTGATAATTTTCGTAAATACTTAAAACTTAAAAGGTTATGATCTGAATTGGTGTTTGGATTGAGTAGCCACTAGAACTGATTAATCCTGATGAACATAATTCAATTACGGGTATTAGTCTAATCATTAACTTTATTTTATCGAGATTATTAAAATCTTTAAGTAATCAACGATTAACATTGCGATTCGAAAACAACCCTCCTTCAAATCCGCTTCACAGCTCTTATAATATACATTTGTTTTCTATTTCAAACAACAAACAAGATTGGTCAAGTACGTATAGGACTCGCACACCGAGGATTCCGAACCTAGATACATTTATTTATGTTAATTAAGCAGCACCGTCTAGTAATATGACCGGCAAACCAAAAAAACTTTTAAGACAGATATCTAAAAATCTATATAGATAGAGACTTTGCTATAATTTTGATGTAATCTGTTATATCACATTAATTTCAGATATGTTATTTCGCAAACTTAGGAGATAAGAGGGGTGGTACGATTTTTTTATCGTCAGTTTTCATTATAACTACAAAACTGGACAAAAGCAGAAACATTAAAAAATTGGTTTTGGAATGTGTCAATTTGATATGATACCCCACTTAACCAAGTAACCCTATTTTGAAATTTTAACCCCCGTCATTTTAGCTTAAAAATATAATATTTTAGATTTTTTTTTACTTGCAATAGCGGAAGGTCAGCATTATTTATGACTATTCCAAATTTAAAGCCGAGTAGTTGCTGAGATAATCAGCTGTGACAGACGGATGGACGGACAAAGTTGCACCATAAAGGTACCGTTTGTACCATTTCGGTCATGAACCCTAAAAACTTCGCCACATTATCCAATTTGCTGTCAGAATTGCACAAAGCAAGCCAATGAGGCGACCCACTGATGCCGTTACGATGAATTGAGTTATCGAGACGAAAAGACTGGGTATACCTCTAAATGTATTTCCTTTAGCGGAAAGTGTGTTTGCTGTCAATCCAAACATTGTTATTGTGGCTTGTTTACAAAATATGTTTCGGAGTGAGAGAAAATGTATTTATTTGTTCATGTTAGAAATATATCTTTAGTACATATATTCTGTACTCATTGAGACGGGATTCACACTAATGTTAGAAATTTTAAAGCAACTCAGCTATTGCAGTTAGTGTTTTGAGACACTCCCGCCTGGAAGTGATCTATAGATCGTTTGCACCGGTCTTTAGATATAAATAAATATTGCTTGACATTTCACACAGCACTATCTAAATCCAAACTAAGCAGAGCTTGTAGTATGGTACTACCAGGTAACTGATAGAATACTCATATTCATTTTTTTTCTAATTACATACACATATATATAGAAAAACATCCAGACCCGGAACAAATATCAAGATCATGCAAACATTTTTTCCGCGGTGGGAATTGAACCCCCTGGCGTCTCAGCCGGCTATTCGCCCCCTGATCCGCGGAAGACGTGGATAACAGAACAAATGATTCAACTGTTTCTTTTATTAGAAATATGTAAATCCATACTAATATTATAAATTATAATATAAATAAATATAATAACACTGTCTGTCGATTTGTTACGTTTTCACGACAAAAAGGCTAAACCGATTTCGATTAAACGTATACAAAGTTACCTGGATTGAGACATAGGGTATTTTTTATTGATAACGCGCTAAACCGCTGCCGAAGCCGATTTCGGTTTCGACCGATGCTTAGGGACTATACCACATTATCGCTCAGTGAGCGGATAGTGCGTTTTTCTACGAGATCGAATGAAAAGATCCATAGACAAACCAAAAACTGACACTGGGTTATGAACGACGCCCATAACTCGGAGAACCGGTAGCCGTTGGGACAGAAGTTTTCGGGGTGACGACCACGCACTGGAAATCGCAGCATAGGAAGGTGATTAAGGTTGCTGGGAGCCGTTGGATAGAGGCTGCACAAGATCGGTTGCTCCGGAAATTTTTAGGTGGCTTGAGTTCAACATTGGTATTTTTGCGAATCATTGAATTTTTCCCCGAAACGGGAATCGAGCATGCATTGCAAGCGTCTAATCCGCCGCCTCGCCATGAGTACGTACCATTTTTCACGTATGCGCTGCCAGGTTAACATAATTTTAAACTTAATAATGAGGTATCTTACAAACACGGTTTCTGAACAAGGCATATGTAATACACCGTAATATTTGCAAAAACTTTGCGAACAATATCAGCTTTAATCTGCTCTTCTTATGAAAATTCCCGAGAAAATGTTCTGAATTTTCTGTATCTCGTGCGAGATCTTTGCCGAAACCACAGAATAAATTATAGTACAGAAACAAAGATTCTCTCTATGAAAACTAACATAACATACGTAGCACGTGCGATATTAAACCTTAAAGTTAGAACGCATAGCATATAATTCTGGCTATAGTGGTCAAAAAACTCGACGGCAAAGTCAAGAAACGAGTATCAATAGCTCGTATTAGCGTGAGAGGTAAAATCCAATTGATATAGTAAGTTTTCATAAAAAAAACACTACTACGGGCATAGAAATATAACCGAATTAATTTCCAGAACTAAGAAGTTAAAAACTAAATCTTCAAATCTTGTATATAAGTACCTAATACCATTTTTTGCAACGTTCTTTAGATGATTTAACTGTTTCTTCTGTATTTTATAGTCTTGTAACTAATTGTATATTATTTCTGTTAATTAATGTTTAATCAGTATTTTTTTCAAATGAAAACTAACTATATTGAAATAGTTTTCTGAGAAATAGTTCAAACTTATAAAACAACTCTTTTTGCGATGCGGATTTGTAACACAAATCTAAGGGTTAGGTTTCTCGATCACCACATTTTCGATATTCTTCATTTTGACGATCTCCGTGGCGCAGTGGCCAAATAACCGGCTGAGAAGCAGGAAGTAGCGGGTTCGATTCCCGCTGCATAACAAATGTTTGCATGATCTACAGACATTTGTTCCGTGAGTGGATGTTTATCTATATATTACAAGAAGTATATAAGTATTCTATCAGATAACTGGTTTCGCATAGTACAAGCTCTGCTTAGTTTGGGACCAGATAGCGGTGTGGGAAATGTCCAGCAATATTTATTTGTTTATTCCAAACGAAATGAAATCTAAAGACTACGCGATTAAAGATCATATTCCATTGCAACTCATTCAAAGTGACAGAAATACGCGCCTTCCAAGATGTAACATTCGCCCATCGGAAGATCCCATCTAATCTCGCAAAGCCTTGTCTACACTGTATGTTAATATAAAGTTAATTATACGTTTTGCGTGCGTGAAATAAACCCCGTTTTCATCCCACAACAGGGAGATTGCGTATTCAGATTCGAATTTATTTAAAGTGAGACTGAGGCTTAAACGTGCGTAAATGCTCAATTTTGAAGGAAAATTATTACGAATTTACATAGCTTTAACCGACTTTGAAAACAGACGGATTCTTTCCACCCCTTTGAAAAGTGGCTTCTTGTTTTCAGGAATTTTCTATTAATTTGTCATTATCCAGGACTAGTTTGAACCGATAGATAATAATAAATAAAGAAAATAATGCTGGACATTTCACACAGCGCTATCTAACCCCAAACTAAGCTTGCAAAAAATCTGTTGCCTTCACTTTACAATGCGAACAAACCTGTCGCTTCCCCTAAAAAATCTTACTATATATTAGAAAAGTATCTTTTTTTATAAATTATAACTAACGTTTGGCCATTATCTCGCCTGATGGTAAGCGATGATGCAGTCTACGATGGTACACGCTTGCCTAGAATAAACCTATTCACTCGCGGCTTGAAGACCCTAGGTGGAAATACAGACTCAAGCAAGGCGTTCCACTCTTTGTCTCTATTTAGTTCAATCCATCTGACAAACTTTACTATAGAGATTAAAATCATAAACCTATTTACTTTATACTCGTACCATCTATTGAATCGGGTTCGTTTCATTCGGTTCATTCATTACCTGGACGCTACAAAAGCAACTTTATACTCGTGGAAATCCAATTTGTCTGATTTGACAGGTGTCAAATTACTACCAACGAATTACATAACCAAATGATACAATATTGGAATACCGCCTTGCCAAAATATTGATCCAGGATTAACTAGTATTTTCGAGTGTAATTTTTCATTACAAAGTGAAACTTGGTGGTTATTAATTATACTCATTTTTATAGGTATGGATAACATTCATAATAGTGGGCGAATAGCCGACTGAGACGCAGGGGGTAGCGGGTTCGATTCCCGCCGCGGAACAAATGATTGCATGATCTACAGATATTTGTTCCGGGTCTGAATGTTTTTCTATATGTTATAAGTATATTTACAAAAAAGTATATAAGTATTCTATCAGATATCTGGTTCCCGTAGTACAAGCTCTGCTTAGTTTGGGGCTGGATAGCGCAGTGTGAAATGTCCAGCAGTAGTATATATTATTATTTTATTTATTTTATTTATTTTATTATTATTATTTGGCATTATGTGGTTGATTTTTCGATTTCATGTGTAGCGTTCGTTCAAAGTTATCACGGCATACAAAATAATATATGTCAAATTCGACCTTAGATTTCCAAGAGTATATCTCATATTTACTGAACAATGCCATCAAATACTCTATTATATTAAAGCTTAACCTTTAACGCGAAGAATACACTTTTTTAACAATAATGTTTGAGTTCATTGTACAGGTCAAATAAAGCCAAGCAATTGTGTACCCTCGGTCGATGACGAACGGTTCAAAGTCAAAGTGTAGCTTTTACGCACAAGGGCACCTTTTTTAAACGAGTCAGGGCTCAGACAAACCTATAAAGCTAAGTCTCTGAATCTCGTAGCATAAAAATAATAAGCGTTTAAAAAATAATAAGACGCTGTTAAATCAAAACGTTAACTATTATATCGACAGTAAAGTCATCCTTTAAGGGATCCTTTTGAGGTACGGAACCGTCTATCTACTAGGAATAGACGTATCTAATTATGTATACAATTTTTTTAAAATAAATTATTGTCTTGAGTTTGACCACGATCTCGTCTGATGGTAAGTGATGATGCAGTTTACCATGGTACACGCTTGCCTAGAACAAATCTATTCACTCGTGTTGAAGACCGCAGGTTGTAGTTATAAACAGACCTCCGTGGCGTAGTGGGCAAATAGCCAGGTAAGACGCAGGAGGTAGCGGATTCGATTCCCGCTGCGGAACAAATGTTTCCATGATCAACAGATATATTTGTTCCGGGTCTGGATGTTTTTCTATACATTATAAGTATGTATTTACAAAAAATAAAGTACCAAAGTATTATGTCAGTTATCTGGATTCCATAGTACCCTGCTAAGTTTATGGCTAAATAGCGCTGTATGAAATGTCCAGCAATATTTATTTAATATAAAAAAACTCAACTATATATATATTTGGATAACATTGTTATTGTTACTACAATTATGGCTTATGGCACAGGTGTAACATTCACTAGGCCCTAACAAAAAGCCAAATCAAATTACGACCACACAATGCCCTCTCCACTTCTGAACATTCCATCCAGCACCAACAAAAGAATCCTACAAATGTAACGCAAGTGTGCTCCATTAGCGCGGACGGTAAAAAGTGGCTCTACTCATCGTGTCCTGTCTGACCATTCACGTTTTCTTTTGGTGTGTTTACACGAGCGAGTTAGAGTAGTAGAGTTGTAGAAAGTAGAGGACGTGCCCGGGGAAGTACTACCATATTTATTTCTGCCGCTAAGCAGCATTGTGTTTCGGTTTACACCTGTATGGCTCAAGTTAATAGACGCAGAGTACGTAGGGCACGTAACTAAGGTGCGTGACCTACGAAGCAATAGCTTGTTATAGGTGATGGCTACCACTTAACATCAGGTGGGTCATATGCTTGTTCTATCTCCAAGTGGTATAAAAAAAAGTTCCTCTCGTTCTATATTTTGCAAAAGGAGACATTTTCTTTTACCAAAAAGTTGAAGGTTAGTTAGTATTCTAATCGTAATCGTTTATAGTACGTTTGCATTTACGCACATAATTGTTTTGAGTAGTAAAATTCGTTGGTGCTCGGCTGGGTTTTGAACCCACAACCTTCGAATCGGTAGTCGAGGTACAAGTACATCTTACTAGGGCACCAAGGCTTCTAAATTATTTTTGACTAGCTGACGCGCTCGCGGCTACGCACGCGTGTTTTGTTAATATGAACACTACTCTCCTTCTGAGCAGTCGGGTAAAAAGTAACCTATGTCTAGAATAGAATAGAATAGAATATATTTATTTGACACACACAAAGAAACACAGAATGGATCACAAACAAAATAGTAGACAGGAAAAATACAGTATAATGAGATATTATAACATAGGTAGAACACATAGGTACCTACCCAGCCAGTAGGTAGGTGTACTAACTAGTCCCGCTCCGAGCCACGCGTGGTCCTGCCTCAGCTTTAAGCTCCTTTGCAATAAATAATGCAAAGCAGCGCTGGTTTTTTTTATGTCTCAATCTCGGTGGTAGATATCCATCCAACACTTTGTAAAAACTATTATTTGTGGGGTGCCGTCAAAGATAAGTGTTACACCGACAAGCCAGAGACAATTGACGCTTTAAAGGACAATATTCGTGAAGCCATTGGTGAAATACAGCTGCACACAATCGATAACGTGCTTAAAAATTGGACCGATCGTGTAGGCTACTGCATGGCCAGCCGAGGCAGCCATTTGAATGAAATTATTTTCCATTATTAACCGGAAGGATTGTACTTTCAAATAAAAAAAGAAATTTGAGAAAATATTCAGTAGTTTTTTTTTAGCATTTTCAAAAAAAAAAGTTATTTGGCGGACCCTTTATTTCACGCCAAAATGCATTTGAAACGATATGCTATTCCTTTCCGCATGCGCAGCGCCATATATCGCCGTCCCACTCTGTCGGGGACAGCAGACGCTTCGGAATTTGACATTCGCCAAATTCATTGGCCGCTAGTACAAGAGACGCTTTCGACCCGCCGTGAAATACGGATAAAATACGTGCGTGAGCGCCGAATTTTATATATTTGATGGAATCTTACAAACTCCACCAAACTTTCGCTATTTTATGTGCTTATACCTAAACGTGTGAAGAAAACAGTGATATACAGGTGCGTGAAGTGTCGAGTCGACCATCGCAACGAACTTGGGGTATCCAAATATTACACGTACGTGCATGTACCACTTCTCTAAAACGCTGCTGTGCACCATTCTTGTGACTTATCCACTTTCAGCAGCGTGGTCTTCCTATCATTAGATGATCGTTACAAATGCTATTGTTTTTTTTTGTGTTCTAGGCATAGTAAAGGTTTATCTAATTCGCATATATAGTCCACTCAATCCAAACACTCGCCAGCTATCGATCCGTTAAAACAAATCCAACTATGGTGGGAAAATGATTTCAACCAGCTAGTATTTCCCTCCACTCGGTCACAATCTATTAATATACTAGTCGAGACCCTGGGCCATGGGGTGCCGAGGCCCATCGCCTTTTTAAAATTATTTCTGAGCTGGTCGAAGCGACGTGTGATCCGAGAGCGGGCGCTTATCTGGGTCAACGCATAAGCATTGCAATTCAGCGGGACAATGCGGCCAGTGTCTTGGGGACACTTCAGCCTTGTAGTGATTTGGAGCAGTTGAGCTATCTATAGATCGTTTGCATCGGTATTTAGATGATGCAACTGTTACTTCTGTATTTTAGTCATGCAATTTGCCCATATTCTAATTTAATAAATTTCATCGAAATCGGTCCAGCCGTTTCGTTCTGAAAACTTAACAAACAGATACGGAAACAAAGGGACAAACTTACTTTCGAAATTATAATATTAGAATGGATATAGAATAAAAAGTATTGCTAGTCATTTCACAAAGCGTTATCTAACCCCAAACCAAGCAAAACTTGTACAATGGGAACCAGAAAACTGATAGAATACTTATAATACTTTTTTTTGTAAATATGTATTTACAATATATAGAAAAACACCCAGACCCAGAACAAAAATCTGTAGAACATGCAAAAATTTGTCCCGTGGCGGGAATCGAACCCGCTGCCTTCTACGTCCCAGTCGGCAATTCGCCCGCTGCGCCACGGAGGTCGTCTATGACGAAACTAGAATGATCTGAACGCAGCATAACACTATCCCCGTCCTACAAGGGACGTAGAATAAGCCGAAAGGTCATTCCTCACAATGGCAGGTTGGAGTTTAAATCTGTACAATAACTGAGATACTCGTACGTGTTGGAGCTAGCGACTCGTCAGCTTAAGATGACTCGTTAGAGTGACGAATTGTCGCGCTTCCGAGTCGGGTAGCACGTTGAGTGCGCTTTATATTATGAAGCGTCGTATTTCAAGGTGTTATGAATGAGTGGCTATTCAGGATTTTGCGCTCGGAGGATCCGATATAAATATATCCTATCATCAGGACTAAACCACCTTTAATCTTATGGAACTCTTTGTATAACGTTACAGTCAAACCGAACAAAACCGATTTTGACTGCGAAAATCACTCCCTTTTGACTGCCGGAAGGGCAACACACAGCATAACACACTAACAAAAAGACAGAGACAGAGTTACTTTCAAATCGGTATGTACGTAGATTATAACCTGGATTAACACATAAGCTACTTTTTGTTGACAAACAACGCGTGCGGAGCCGCTGGCGGAAGCTAGTTATACATATAAACCTTCCTCTTGAATCATTCTATCTATTGCTGAAAACTGCATTAAAATCCGTTGAGGGTGAATCCGCGACTTCATTTAATACTATGTAAAGAAGATAATTGTTCTTCACATCTAGGTCACTACAGATTTCACTATGGTGAAATCTCTCACATTATCTATCTGTCTATCTATCTATCTATCTATTATGGTTACACAATCTCACATTATGGTGATTCCAAATATAGTGAAAAATGGTGCCCGATAATGTCTGATTAATTGTGTCCATGTGAATATAATATTTTGTGTTCCGAAATTTACTACTGACTATATTTTATTACCTAGCAACAAATAAAACAATATGGCAACCTAGCTGAAATTCCACAATGTCTGTAGACCCGCCTTTACAATCAGTGTGTCCTGCCTATCATGACTTACGGTGCCGAGGCATGGACGCTCACGCAGGAGGCTGTGATATACAGGATGAGACTTGCACTGAGAGCCATGGAGCGTGCTATGCTCGGCATGAAGCTTCCGTGTTCCCAACATTGAGATCCGAAGGAAGATGAAGGTCAAAGATATTGGGAATAGTATAACGAAGCTAAAATGGAATTGGGCAGGATATCTGCCAAGGCAAAGTGACGACAGGTGGGGTAAAGCGCTAGCTGTATGGGGTCCACGAACAGGGTACCGAAACGTTGGTCGTCCAGCAGCGAGATGGGCAGACGATGTAGCAAACATCGCAAGTCGAACCTGGATGAGGCTGGCACAGGACCGTGGAAAATGGCACAGGCAAAGAAAGGTCTGTACCCAGCAGTGAGTGAAGTCAGGCTGCAGATGATGATGAAAACTAGCTGACACTTCTCTTATCTGTGGTATGACCCTATTACCTAGTGGCTTCAGAACGACACGCCAGAACACAAACATTGCTTTGCACATATTAATTCCAAGTTTCTCCGTGTTCATATTTGATGAGGGTCTTAGCTGCAGCGCTGTGTTAAGATAGTAAGCGGTCTGGCGATGCGGGTTACCGAGTGAAGTACATTTAAAAGTGGTTTACTATTTTTGTACTCTGCGACAAGTGTTAATATTTTCTCAGAATATTTAGTGTGACTTTGCATTTTGCTAATGGAACGATGAAATGCTAGCGTGTTATTTCTGCCCGACTACGGCAAAGCAAAGCTTATGTGTTTAGCTCGATGTTTGTAGGTAGGTAATATAATCTGTTCCTTTGTAGCTCCTTTATTAGTTAGATTTTTAACTTATATATTGAGCTTCAAATTGTTACAGGTAGACGAAGACACATCAGGGTACAACAGCTTCTTTTTAGTATTATGCCTTCACGGGAGGCCAAATATGGCTAGGACTGAATGTGTTCGTATCAATGAACCGAGAATGTAAAAATACATCAGATATCTAAAAGTTTATTAAAAGGCTTAAATCGTGGGGATTGCGGCATGGTGGATATTGTGCCTCTTTATCTAGGAGAAGAATGCTGTTTCCTTCCTGCCCAATGCTTACAGGAAAATTATCCCAAATATAACGATATTTAGGATATTTTTTCTGTAAGCCTGAACTAAACCTTATATGTACCTTTTTATGCTACATTGATAGGGACAAGCTTATGGCCCACCTGATGTTACATGGTAACCGTCGCCTACGAGTATAACAGAGAATTGCCTCGTAGGTCACGTACCTAAGAAATGAGCCCTACGTTGCACTGCCCTATGTCCATCAACTTAAGGCATACAAGTGTAAAGCCTCATGTACCTGTAATTTCACCGGCAACCATACCCTTCAAACCGAAATACAGCAATGCTGCTTGGTGGCAGTACTTCCTCGGGCGAGCCCTTTCACAGAATTCTACTACACTTAAAACGTATCGTAGCGTACCTAAACAACAACTTACGTATTGAAGCATCGTAAGCAGGTTTCAAGTATCGTCGAGCATTACACGGTGTCGCGTTGGTCGGGTAATAGGAGACTGATAAATCCGAGCAGATCGAGCTATCTGACTCCTTTTCAACGAAATGAGACAAGACTTGAAGGGGCCGGGACACGGTTTAAGAATTGTCAATGTTTAGAATTTCTTACGTGAAAGATGTTGATTCTGTGTGTATATTTTTGATTGTCGTACGTTTCAATGTTTTTTGTTGCGAGGCGAGACGCGGTGCAGATATAGAAATAGAACATATTTATTTACGACACAAAAATATATAAATACACCAAAAGACAAACACAAAATTACATAAAAAGACACGTCTTAACAAACAAAATTGTCGTGATCAGAAATGGACTACCACTCAGCATTTTCTGCATAAGCGTAGCATGGTTTTTAGTGGCGCCGTATACCGCACTCACCCTGATCAAGGTTAAAGAATTGAACCAAAACATTGTGAGTCATAACACTGATTAAACAGTACGTAACAAATCCCATACTTCATATTTTATTTTATTGATCGAGCGAAGCGAGATCTCCAATTTAACTTAGACGAATCGGCATTGTATGTATTTATGTTTGTTTGTCCGAGGATAACTTTCGAAGCGTTGATCCGATCATCGTGAAATTTGATATATAGATAGGTAGTGATGGCACAATTTTGGTGTGACTAAATGAGCTAAAAACGTTGGGGAGTTGTTGAGATATTGGGGCTCAAGAAGGGTAAAATAAAACAAAATGGGACTATCCGGTCAAGTGGCACGTCTAATAAGAGGTCTTTTTGAGTAAATTTTGACCCCGTTTTTATTTTTACTTTAAACCTTGTAGTTTTTAAGTTATTAGCCATAATAAAAAATCAACTTTGACGAAATTCACATGGTACACCAGTGACCCTACAGTGCTGAAATTTGGTATTCGTGTAGCTTTAGTGAAACAAGCATAGGAAAAAGTCTGAAATCCAGAATAACTGCAATTTCTACCCCAAAAAGACTAACCAATTTACATGAACTCCTGTTACTTGTAATTTTAATGAAACTGTAGGTCAAGTTAATTGGTTTGAATTTTGTATTCAAAGATTATGAATATTTTTTTTTTTAATTTTTGGGAGACTAGCGAGATCTCAGTTCGAGGCGAACCACTTGTTTATAACAATCGTTCTTAGTTGGTTTCTCAATTCTCGTAAGTTTAACTTCAGCCAACTTTTAGGTGTGTAATGATTTACTTCATTAATTTGCTTCCTTTTTGACCCCATTAGTGGTCGAAAATCACGTAGGTTATAGGGGTAACAACTCGAGTTATATTCGTTTTTAAATATTTCCTACTTTCCGCCCAAAGTTGATACAATCATGTTATATTATTATCCAATATAACTACAGTCGAGCTTATATAATCATAGTTTTTAGGGTTTTCACCAAAATGGTAAAAACGGAACCCTCGTGGTATGACTTTGTCCGTCCGTCTGTCAGAGCTGATTATCTCAGCAACTGAACCTGTCGGTTTGAAATTTGCAATATGTATAAATACAACTGACCTTCCTCAACAAGTAAAAAAATTAAACAATATTTGCATTTTGATGGCGAAAAGAGCCAAAATGGTGTGGCAAAATATTAAAAATGCTTCTGGGTTCAACTGAAAATCAGCGTTGGGTGCTTAACATCCAACATTATGCCGAGCTGAACGCCATTTTGTTACGCAAACACATGAGTCGAACTGTCTTATTGGATTCAATTGTATATACTGTTCGAATAATTGTTTCATGTGCAATTTTGTGTGTACCAAATAAATTATTATTCTATTCTATTATATTCTATTCAAAATAGGGTTACTAGGTCAAGTGGGGTAGCATGTTAAAGAGATTGATTTACACATTAACTAGATGGCGCTGCTTAATCTATACATATAAAATGCTTTGTCCTGAATGACTGACTGACGGATCAACGCACAGCCTAAACCGCTGATCGTAGAGACCTGAAACTTGGAGGGTATGGTTTGTTTATTTGTTTGTTTGTTACTCAATCACGTCGTAACGGCGGAAGCGATTTAGATGAAATTTGATATATTCTTAAATTATTACCTGGATTACCACATAGGCTACTTTTTCTCCCAAAAATCAGTTCCCATGGAATAAAAGTGGGGTGTCAAGTCAAGTTGCAACAGCGAGTTTAGCTTTATTTCTAGGTTACCTACACATTTAAAAGTGTAACGCGTACAAAGTCGCGGGCAACAGCTAGTTAGCATATATAAACCTATATAGGTTCGGAACCCTCAGGGCGCGATTCCTACTGATACTTGACTGGTCTTGTTTTAACTAAGTATATGTTCACGATTCCCCTTTCTTAATTAATCGAACAAGTACAACATTTTTGCTAATAATAACCAATATAAAACAAGTAAACAACGTTCAACGGTTTTAATTAAAGATATACTCGTACGAACTCATTTATAGGTGAAAAGGCAATTAAATCGCGCTCTTAAATATCAAAAGGCTTCTATGGGCTTACACTGAATATGTTTAAAGTACCTACAACCTTTAATATCATACCTCTTTTATGATTTGATTATTTTTTGTCCATTCCCAAAACAAAGTGTGCATATACCTACAAGATAATATTTATGAATTATTAAATCCTTCAAAATAAGGTTTAGTGTGTGTTTTAATGTATGTAACGATATCTTTAAAAATCACTAAAAAATATATTATTAAGGTCTTAACAGAAAGAGAGAGAATGGTTGTTATTAGTCAATCACACTATTATTATAAATGTGAAAGTTTGTATGTTTGTTTATTTATTATTTTGTTTGTTACTCAATCACGTCGTAACGGCTGAACTGATTCCGTTGAAATTTGGTATATACGTAGATAATAACCTGGATTACCACATAGACCTTTCATCCTATAAATCAGTTCCCATGGGATAAAAATGGGGTGTCAAGTCTAGTTGCAACAGCGAGTTTAGCTTTATTTCTAAGTTACCCATTAGTTACCATTACACATTTAGTAGTGTAACGCGTACGAAGTCGCGGGCAACAGTTAATAAATAAATAAATAAATATTGCTAGACATTTCACACAGCGCTATCTAGCCCCAAACTAAGCAGAGCTTGTACTATGGGAACCAGATAACTGATAGAATACTTATATACATTTTTTTTGTAAATACATACTTATAATATACAGAGGAACAACCAGACCCGGAACAAATATCTGTAGATCATGCAAACATTTGTTCCGCGGCGGGGATCGAACCCACTACCTCCTGCGTCTCAGCCGCCTATTCGCCCACTGCACCACGGAGGTTGTCAAATAGTTATATAGTTATTCATCCAAACATTGCAAAACATGTCCATAATTAGGAGATATTTAATGTAAATCAAAAGCAAACTATCTTTTATTGGAACGAAGTTCCTTATCGCGCGTTGTGAAAGGGGGCTAGACGGAAAAAATTCTTACGAAAAGTTGTCACGACACTTTTTGCTATAGTAAGCTATTGTAAGCTGTGCGGCGTCGCATGTTTCTCTGTTTGTCTCTCTCTCTCTTATAGAAAGCAAGCCAGATATTTCGGCGTCGCATGTTTCTCTGTCTGTCTCTCTCTCTCTTATAGAAAGCAAGCCAGATATTTTCATTTCTATTTCGCATTGAACAGTGTGGTGTCGCGACGATTATTTTTGTTGAGTGTATACAGGTTTTTTGTAAATAATAAATAATATTTTTTATGAACGGAAGGAATTATGAAAGGAACTTCGTTCCATCCGGGTGTCCCTTGACACCTCTCAAGTTTTTTTAATATAAACTTAGTACACAATATTGGAATACGATAGTATTCGCAGTTCTAAACCTGCATTTGTATCACGGATAAACTTTTCGTTTCCAAGACTCTGGTTACAGCGGGATGGTTTTGTTCAGTTAGGAAGATTACTAAAAGCATTTTTTTTCTCTAACCTAACTGGTCCCACTGCTGGGCAAAGGTCTCACTTACAGGCATCCCTATCCGTCGTTATCTCCCACCATCCTCTTTGGAAGGTGTCGAATTCGTCCCGCCAACACTTTTTCGGCCGACCTCGACGTTGCCTCGGACGTGCCCTCCCCCCCCCCCCCCTCCCTCCCTCCCCCCTCCCCCAACTAAGATTATAGACAAATAATAATATACTCAAGGGTCAATGCAGCCAGTGTCAGGGCACTTCCGCCTGGTAGTGATCGGGAGCAGTTGAGCTATCTAAAGATAGCGCAGCCTGAAACATTCAGCTTTTTTATGTTGGTAAATATAAAAATACAGTTTACAAGCAATATAAATTTACCATCCGGTTAGAAAACCCTATAGCTTCACCAAAACTCCAATAATTGTTACGTAGAAGTAACATACTTCACGAAAACAAAACTTAATTGTCTAAAAGGGAAAAGTGAGTTAGCAAACACAATTTGGTACAAATGTACATCTCTGTATCTCTGGGAGGAAACCGGGATAACTTAGTTGCTCGCTTTTACTACTCTAATATCAAACTATGTATATTCGAGCGGAAATATTGTTTCATTTTCTAAGTAAATCATATAAGGTTGTATAGATAGTCAGCAACATAAATACATCTATAAATCTTATTATGAAGGATTTCGGTAAAATAGTACCATTATTTTTAATATATATGTACTTAAATCGGCAATGGAAAACATTATTAGGAAACAAGCATTGATGGAACCAACAATTCGAAGGCCATCGGGTTAGTATTCCAATAAGCAGTGTTGGGCTGCAAACCTTCTATGCAAACCGTTGGCATTTGGATCTACGTTTTTGATGCTAAGATTTCCCTGTGGGATATTTTCATGGGTATGCGTATTGTGCATTAGATCCGTGTATCTTAGTAGAAAGCTGAGCATCACGTAGTCTCTACTAGAAGATACGTGTTCATTTCATTAAACTATTATTCTATCTAGGATATATTTATCAAACGTAAATGTTTCTCCAATCAATAAAATCTTACATTTATATATTTCCTATAGTACCAGCGTATGTGTAAAATGACCATCATCATCGTCCACAGCCCGACTGTACCCACGATCCTGCACTAGACCTGCTGGATGACCTACCCTATTACAGCCACCATGCGGTCGCTGCCCTGTTTCACCTGTCATCACCATGTCTTGGCCAAGGCCTAAGACCATTTTTTTCAGAAATGACCAACATTATTTATGTATCATGGTACTTAACTAATTATAGTCAAAGTCAAATCTAATGTATTGCTAGATATATGCCTACAGACTACAGAAGCATCAAACGTTGTTCTTGCGTTACAATATATTACAATTTGCGGGTAGTCTAAGAGCACCTCGTAATTAATATCAAGTTTGCGATAAATTTATGAGAGCTTACGGGTGCTTGATCTCCAAGCAATTTTATACCATAACTCTTTGCAGATAAGTTTATATTCCGCTGTGTTTTAACAAAAGGATTGCCGTTAAAACTTCGGAACGTTGAAAGGTTTTTTTTTTGCTATCTCACTTTTCTTGCCATACCTCCTTGACGGCAGCTAATTCATTTTGTTATGAGGTTTTTATCGGTTTTTATTACCCTATTATTACACGCCGTATTATTTTTAACTTATCATAGAGACCATAAAATAATATTAGACTGCCCATGATTACGCATATTGCAATAATTAGTGATGTCAAAATTGTCACTTTTAAAAAAAAATTGCGCCTCTTTCTATTCTCTCGTTAGATTCGTACTGGTATTCCGAGTTCATTTAATTTTAATGATATTCATTATTTTATTTTGTCGTTATGAAAAATGACAGTTTAATTTAATTTTAATTGATTATTTGATTACTTTTACTTTTATGACGACCTCTGTGGTGCAGCGGGCCGCGGAACAAATGTTTGCATGATCTACAAATATTTGTTTCGGGTCCGGATGTTTTTCTATATAATATAAGTATGTATTTACGAAAGTATTCTGTCAGTTATCTGGTTCTCATAGTACAAGCTCTGCTTAATTTGAGGCTAGATAGCGCTGTGTGAAATGTCCAGCAATATTTATTTATTTATATCTATGTTGTGTGTATTATTCGAATTGTATTGTACTTATGTTTAATTCCCATTATCATTATTATTTATTAAACTTTTCAGACACGATTGTATAATTGTTGATGAAATAAACGAAATTAAACAAATTTACAATATTTATAATCATTTTCATACGAAAGTATGTTGATGCGCTTAATAACATATTTATGTATTTAATTGCGAATAGATTCACTTAATAGGTGTGTTTAAAATCTTGGTAACATTTTATATGTCACATTTTATTGGTCTCATATTAAGTAGATCAATCCAATCAACTATTGACACTAACTAGAGCTGGCTGACGAAATTAACGCTATCACTGGAGATCGGGGTATAGGGGCCCAGTAATATTTACTTGAATTAACATGTCTACTATGTTCAGGTAATTTTTTATACTTTTTTGTTTAAATTAGATTACAAATAAAAAGGTTATGAAAGGGGCATGTACAAAGGCGAGCTTAACGCTAATAAGCTTTTTTTCTAGCGAACCTTTTAAGATAGAGATAGTTCATTAAAGTGGTGGGTACGTGCACAGAAAATTACGGAAGAAAAATCTTGAATCCATAAATAAATAACGACAGTCATACATACCTGTATTAAATATACAACATTTATACATATTATAAATAATACCTACATTATAATAAATACATATACCTATTTATACATCATAAACTAAAAGTTTAAAAGTGATTCAAAATTCTCAGTAATGGGCTTGCGCTTAAAGAGTGAAGAAGAGAATTTCGCATGTATTTTCTGTTTCCTTTAGTAATTCTCAGGCCGCAATAACCTGACGTTTAGGCTTTGACCTACTCACAAAGCTACGGGGGCCTTCACTACACTATAATTCAGTTAAACCATAATTATTATTAACGTGTAAGGGACCGGGTGAATCTCACGGGTGTGGTGAACCTCACCCAGATTATGTTATAACATAAACTGCAAGTTGGACCCAACTTAGATAATCTTGGATTAAATGATCGTAATTTTCACTAGCTTCCAATTTCACCGACGAAGCCAAACGCAATTTACGCAATTTCTATCAAAACTGATAACACAAGTTACAAAATGAATGATTACCATACTATCTTGTGCAAATGTATTTCTCGAAAATACGCGCAATGCGAGAAGGAATAATTTGAGTCGCGAGAGCAAAAATCAAATAAAATTGTATAAAATAATGATTCGTAGTTTTACTATTAGATAATGTGAATAATCTAAAAAATATAAGATAATCTGAAATGTGAAAATAACAATACAAAGTTTCACGATCTCATTTATAATGTTTATTGAAAACTAGCTTCCGCCAGCGACTTTGCACACGTTTGTCAACAAAAGGTAGCCTATGCTTGAAATCAATTCATAATCTATCAACACGCCAAATTTCATCCAAATCGTTTGAACCGTTACGACGTGATTAAGTTAAAACAAACAAACATATTAATTGAAAACTACGGCTCTATAGTAAGTTTCGGTCGTGACTTTGATTTTCTTTTTATGCAGTAATTTTTAAGGAATTGTGTTTTTGCTTCACCATAGTTCTTAGATTGTTTCCTCACCTTTAAGGTATATGTTTTTACAAATTAAATAATGCAGTAAGAAGCTATCCGAGGTAGTATGAATTTTTATGAGACAACTTTGGGTAGAAGGTGTTGAAATGCTGGAGAAATAAAGACCGCCCAAGATAGAGCAAACACGAAATACACAATTGTTATAAATACCATTTTGTTTGCAGACATTGTTTGCTCTTTTGTTATTATAATATTATAATCAAAGAAATTTCGTTCATTCATCAAACATAACTCACTGTATAAAGTTTACCACTTTTGTCTCAGTTCCAATACAAGTCTTAATATATAAAACAAAGTTATATATTACTTATATTAAATTATTGTAATGTTACAAAAATCCTCTCCATCCAAAGGTTGTCTGGAAGAAATCGCGTCTAAGCAATAAGACCGCCCATTGCACTTGTTGCTTTGTGAATTTTTATTTTTATTGTTGTTTCTTGTATGGTGTACAATAAAGCATTTTCATTCATTCATTCATTCATCCAAAGTCGGGTTTGTTCGAACACCGATTTTGATGGTTTTTGATTTGTTGAATTTGTCTCCGCCCCGAATAGCAGAATAACTATTAAAATATCGGGAAAATTCACACAAAAAGAAATAATGAAGATATTTCATTTTCTTATACATAGATGTAACTAGTGACGTACATTGACAGCCCGCGTCATACCTATGCATTTAGTTTAGTTTTTATATATTTTGTCCAAGATTTAAAAGTTTTCTAAACTATTCAGATATTAAATGTTTTGCTTTCAGTTTTTCTGAGAGATATGCCCACTTTACGACTAATAGAGGAACATAATATGATTTACTTAAAAAGCACCTGATAAAACAAATGATGTGTCCTAAACCTAAAGTGACAAGGTTATACTCTGTGGTAAACTACATTTATTATTATCAAGCAATCATTTCTTCACTATGACACTTGATACTTCATATAATACTATAGATAAACAGCTATTACAATAGTGATATATATATATATATATATATAAATAAAATTACTGAGTTAAACCCGTGCATAATGTTAAGAAAATATAATATTTGAGTGACCTCTTGAAAGTTGTATAATTTTCTAACCGACCGACTGTTTATCCAATTAATTGAGAGACCAGACAATGAATTTCATTCTCTTACGAGATCACAAAAGCAATCTAACTGCTATCTCTTTCACGCGCCCCGATAAAGAACTGATGAAACCCGGAATTTCAGGAAATAATGACAGCCTAACTTAATCAAATTTCCGTCCGGAGAATTTCATTTAGCGAATTAACTTTTCACTATTTGAAATTTTACAGACGTTTTGCTATTTTCGCGTGTTGTTTGATGATACGGTTTACAAAGGAACCTTTTCTTTACCTGATTTATCGGCAGGAATTCGGGGATTCATTGCTGCCACTGTTTGCAGCGATGCCTGATTTCATTCTGTTTTGGTTAATGTCATCGTACGAGTATGTTAGAATCGAGTGAGAAATATTTCAAATAAGGCATTATACGAGTACATTGTGCGTCACCTGAACGCGGGTTATTTTTATGAGATATTACTTCTTATATATTATTAACTGTTGCCCGCGACTTCTTACGCGTTACACTACTAAATGTGTAGGTAACCTAGAAATAAAGCTCAACTCGCTGTTGCAACTTAGCTTGACACCCCATTTTTATACCATGGGACCTGATTTATGGGCTAAAAAGTAGCCTATGTGGTAATCCGGGTTATAATTTACGTAAATACTAAATTTCATCAAAATCGGTTCAGCCGTTACGACGTGATTGAGTAACAAACAAACAAACATACAAACTTTCGCAATTATAATATTAGGGTTACAATGTAATATCTCACAAGTTACATCCAAGTAACACTTCGTCTACATGTCATTGGGATCGTCATTCTCAGACATTTAGGTCTTATATGCCTCTGCAAGTAATATTTAGAACCACATAATATAAGATTTAGCTAGTATTTACTACATATATGTTTCTTTAATAAACATCAAATTTCAAAGGTTGTAGCACAAACAATGTTCCCGTAAGTGAGAACAATGAGCTCCTTAAATCATATTCGTATTACGAAGTTGTATTGGAACAAGTATCTTCGTAATCCGTCTACGACGTAGACATTCTACAGCCGTAGCACTGCTACGACGTAGACAATTCAATGTAATCTACCAGTGCTACTAAATAATGTGTAACGGCTCGAGTGTCGCTAAAACCGAGACAAACATAAGGTTTTGCAGTACTTTTGTAAGATGAAATTTAAAGCCACCTTTTATCTGATTTAATAAATGCAATAAAATATAACTATGGTAACTATATACTTTTTATTCGTGATAGTCAAGACTTGATCACTACATACCATACACCTAGAAAGAACCTGTTTACGCTGGACTTGAAACTCCGAGATTACAATGGTCTGGAAAAACATACGCCGGAATTGAGTTTCACTTTTTGCCTCCTTGCTAACAAGAAAATTGACTACTAGTCCTCCATCTATTTTACTCATTCTTATATTATGAACCTTTGGCCAGCAACCGTTCTTTAGATGCCACCAATACATTCATAATTTATAGTATCTTCTAGGAATACGCTTGTTTTACATATATTCATTACTAGCTTCCGCCCGCGGCTTCGCACGCCTTGTCAATAAAAAGTAGCCTGAAACATAGGCATCCAGGGCATAATCTATTTATGTACCAAATTTCATCAAAATTTGTTTAGTAGTTACGGCGTGATTGAGTAACAAACAAACAAATAAAAAAACATCCAAACTTTCGCATTTATAATATTAGTGTGATTTTCCAATGTTTATATGTATATCGAGAGTGTTTTTATATGCAGAGGTAGCAGCTCTTTTTATGCGTTTACCGATCCACCGTACCAAGTTAAAGCAAATTTTCCAAAGCAGTAATAGCAGAGTTAACTTTACTCATTCGGTGTGCATGTGAAGAGAATTTTGCATACAAATTAAACGGAGTTTCCTTTAAAAATTCATTAGAGAGTTCCCCCCGTCCTGTCTGGCATCTGATTTATATAGACGCTGTTTGCGCTAACTGTCTGTACGGCAATTCAATAAAAGGCCGATGCGAGAGCGACTAACCTTGGTTTACTCCGTCTTGCGTTCCACATGCCCTATGAACTCCGCAATTCCTCATCCATGGGATGCTGTAGTTGATGATAGATATGTCGTCTTCTTGAGGGATGTAACACGCGCGAAAACTACCACTTATCTACCGCCCGGCACTGTACACTATTTTATGTTATTTGGTAGGTGTTTGCAATGAGGGAGGCGCGTGATGACTGGCCGGCCCGTAAGTACGCGTTAAAAGTCACTTTGGTATGTCACTTCGCTCAGCCAATGAGGGTATATCAAGAAAATGTCCAAATCCAAATTGTGTGATCTACTACTAATCAATTCCGATATGTAACACTGTCCAAAGTGGTTTTATTATTCTTTGCTCGCGTATCACAGAGAATCAGCAAAATACAGATAACGATATACAGATATTTTTTGTAAGATCACTTAGATGAAAATTGTCCATACTCGCAACATAAAAATTCAAAGTTGCCTAAATAGACGATGGTGCTTAAGTATATTTGACGGCTAATGATATGAATTATGCTGGACATTTCATAGACCGGTATCTAGCCAAAAAGTAAATCTTGTACCATGGGAAACAGATAACTAATTGAATACCTATAATACAATTACTTCTTTTGTAAATACTTAGTTAAAATATACCTATTTCTGTTACCGGTGAAATTACAGGCACATGAAGCTTTACACGTATATGCCTCAAGTTGATGGACGCAGGGCAGTGCATCGTAAGGCACATTTATAACGTGACCTGAGGCAATTCTCTGTTATAGGCAATGGTTAAAACTTAATATCAGGGGGGCCGTAAGCTTGTTCCATCTCCATGTGGTATAAAAAAATGTGAAAAAACATCATCACATTTTAATTTATAATGGAATCCAACATTATGTTTAAGACATTCAAAATGTACCTTACGTTATGTACTAAAACATCTCTCATTGTTCCAGTTGACAAAACGCCTCCCGGTTTCCCGAACATCACACCTCCCCCCACCACCATGGTGGTGGAAGTGGGTCACACAGCGACGCTGCCGTGCCAGGCTGCTGGTAACCCCACTCCGAAGATCCGCTGGTTGTGGAACTCTCTGCCCCTGGACGTAGCAGCTAACCCTAGATACGCACTGCTCAATGATAAAATGCATGGTAAGTACATAGAATACTTAGTTCAGTTCGGAAACCGTTAAGGATATAACCTTCATATTTACCATAAAAAAGGGTGAAGAGGGCTCATGAGACGAGTACTTCCCATGAGACATCTCAGTACACCAAATTTACTTATTTCGTTTTCACATTACGATCTATAGAGGTACCTCCCAGTACCCTAAGCGTTGTGTTTGGCAGGCAAAGCCTGATTAGATCAAAACTTAAATTTAACTTGATTTAATTTCATGAATTGGACTTAAAATCTCTTCCTAGGAATATATCAAACAATTAGTCAGAACTCAGCTTAAACATTTACAGTTGATACAATGCCCCCCTCACACCTCACACCTCACAGAAATAACCCCATTGATTTCTGTATCCGTTATTTTGACACAAAGTTATGTTCGTGAAATACGTATAAGTACATTTATTTTCCATACAAAAATGTATTTATATTCTATGATCAGAGCAGAAAACTGTAGATTTAGGGAATAGGTTTTTAGATTGTGAAAATATCACAAAACAGAATGCCTCTAAAACCAATCATTCAACAGCCCATAATTTAATCAAAACTTATTATATTTCCTAGTAAAAGATTTATCATGGCCTCGCCAAAAGCTGATACGAAGTATAATTGGAAAACCGAATTAATTCAATTATTACCTAATTCAAATACGTAAACATTTTATTGTTTTTCTGCGAAGGATTTAATGGAAGAAGCTTTGTTTTTATTTTAAGTGTAATCTTGTAGAGATTTCGCGGGACATTGTGATTACATAGTCTAGAGGTGACCTACTTACAGAGGATTGTCTGAAGAAAATCTTCAATTTATTATTATCTATAATGGAATCTTCACATCCATCAGGCGTTTGCATACCCTGTCAAATTCTAATAAGTTTTTATTGGATTATTCTACCTGACATTGTAGTTTATACTGCTTACATACATTGTACTCGTAGCCTGTATTGTTTGAAATTATATGACAGGATATTTTATATAAACTTTACCTATAAGCAACCTTTCTCTACCGAGTGCCAACGTGAGATACATGGGGAAAATGTGAAAAGTGATACAAATCACTTTAACTGAGATCAATCTGAAGAACAATCAGGTAAATTGTCATGACAATATCAAATATTTGCGCCTACATCATGTCTAGTCTGGATGGGTTGACATACAAACCTAATTAGACCCATGGCTCTTTTCTTGTTGTGTGCCCCGTCAAGAACTATATATGTGTAAGTTTCATCGCAAAACAAGAAATTTTCTTTTTCTACACATTTTTATATCTATTTCTGACTAGCTTCCACCCGCGGCTTCGCGCGCATGGTCTGTCAATAAAAAGTAGTTACAATCAGGACATATTTTACTTATATATCAAATTTTATCGAAATCGGTTCAGCCATTACGACGTGATTGAGTAACAAACAAACGAACAAATATCCAAACTTTCGCATTTATAATATTAGTGTGATTGAATCAGTGCCATTATTTCAAGACCTGTTAAAGGTTGCTGGGAACCGTTGGGTTCAGGCCGCACAAGATTGGTCGCACTGAAAATCTATGGGGGGGGGGGGAGGGGGGGTTGGGTTCTAGTAAATTTACTGGGTCGTAAGATTTTCATCTGTATGTCTCCGAGTGACAAAGCGTGAGCCAGTTTTTTAAACTGTATAGGTCTTCGTTCGACCGCAATCTCACCTGATGATGAAGCACGAAGATCTAGAAAAAACCTATTTACTCTTACCTTAAGAAACTCATATGTATTCTTTAAGAAAAACAGACGACGGTAAAGTATTCCATACCTTAACTGTACGCATCAAGAACGCCTTTGAACGAAGATTCCTTTGGTAGTTGGTGTCCATGGGCTACGATAATTGCTTACCTATATGAGATGGGTGGTATGCTTGTTTGTTACGAGTACCTTTCAATTACGTCAGACGTTGTGTTGTGAGGCATCAGATCGGAACATGAATTTAACTAGATATAATTACGGGAACTGGCCCTCTGGTACTGGGTAGTCAGGAATTATAAGGCGCAATCGGCCCCACATTGAGTACTGCTGTCATTTATGGACAGGAGCACTTGGATATTAACCAGGGCCACTTGACTCTGTTCATAGACGAGCTGTGAGAATTGTTGACGATCCCATTCTCACAAGCAGTATTGAGCCCTTAAGTCTCAGGAGAGATTTTGCCTCCCTGTGTTTGTTCTACCGCTTGTATAATGGGTTTTGTTCTTAGGAGTTGTTTAATATGGTGCCTGTAGGTTCCTTTTATCATCGCACCGCTCGCCAGCGGCAGGGAATCCATCCACACACCTTGGAGCCACCATCCACACATTCCAGAGGAATTTCCTACTGCGAACACTCCGCTTGTAGAATGGTCTCCCAGCCGAGGTTTTCCCTAGGGACTACAGTATGGAGCTCTTCAAAACAGGCGTTTTGAAAATTTTAAAGGGTCGGCAACGCGTGTGTTCTGAGATGAAGAGGAAACATGTTACAAACGTCCATAGGTTACGGTAACCGCTTACCATCAGGTGGGCCGTATGCTTGTTTGCTACTTTAGTGGTATAAAAAAAATGTTGTTTCAATTCAATTCATTTATTTCTTGTAAATCTAGGTACAATGTTAGGTGGTAGGAGTTTTATATAGCGGTAAATTTTGCCTTGCGGCGTACAAGTATTTGAAATATAAATGTTGTTAGAATCAGGAAGATCCACAATAGATAAGGATATAGACAATAGATATAGATATTTCAGGCAACAATAGATAAGTACAAGATGTTAAACTTAATTCTACGGTTCATATAAATATATACTTTAGTGACTTACATACATAATAATATATTAATACTTAAAACTATTTTACTAGAGTGCACGCGTAATTCCATAATAGCCATTTTTTTAATTCTATTAGTTACTGATATTTGTAATATATTTTTGACATACCAATATTATGTAATGTAATGAAATGGTGAATAAATGAATACTGAATAGATTTATGCTAAATGCTGATAATTAAAATGAATATTAACTTTAGTTGGGTTGTACCGTACCCACAAAAATAAACATAGCATAAGGATTGTTGTTTATTACTCATTGTAAATCCTTTCAATAAATTATGAAATAAATTTTAACAAATCCTACTAAAAATTCTATTATAAATGCGAAAGATTGTACGAATATTTTGAACTTAAAAAAATCGTAAATAGAGCAGCTTAGACACAATGTGCTGTAGTAATAATAATCTTTCACACCACCTGCACGACAATGTCAAATTATATGTCATGTTAAAACTTTATGACACAAACAGATTTTAAAAATATTAGTTAGGTATATCCGCTAACTTTTAGGTTTCTTGGCCAAAATCGTAAGAACAGAAACTATAAAAAATAAATATTAGATAAATAATGCTGGATATTTCACACAGCGCCATTTATCCCAACTTTTCTAACTTTGTCCGACTGTCTGTATTAGGTATGGCTAATGAAACGGGAAATAAAATATAGGGACAAATGTTATTTGTAGACAAAATACTTGTCCACTCAGCTTGCTATTTTACCGACTGACATCCGTCCGGTCATAACCCACACCAGCCACATCAGTCCATCCGTTGTCGGTCCGTCTGTCCATCTGTCACAGCTAATTATCTTAGCAACTACTGCAGCTATCGACTTGAAATTTAGAACGATCAACATGCCAACCTTTATTGTTAAAAAACAATTATATTTTCATTTCTAAAGCTTCTTCTCATATGTATTATATTATATGTATATAACGGCGCGTTGTTATATACACAGAACCATTGTAAACATACAACCGAACTATGACAACGCGCCGCGCATTTGTTTTAGGTATTTATTTTTTTATATTCACAATTATCCAAAAGCAGAAATTATATAATTTATGTGTGTTATACATACAATATATATCACACAGTCTCTGGCCTCACGTTCACATATAAGTTAGAGAAACAATATTGTTTGTATTGAGTTTATCGGACGTGGAACAAAAACTAAGTTATAGCAATATTATCTAGATGAAGAGGAAACATATTATGATGTATATTAACGTCGACCAAAGGGTTTGCTTATATTGTATACGCATAGGAAGTATAACTAAAACAATAGTTTTGTAATATTTCAATTTTTGACTTTTATACTTTTAGTATTTATGAACCAATATAATGATGTATATACTTGTTCTCTCATGCTGAATAATATGTTTTTCATCTATACTATTTCATTGTACCTTTTTTGTCTTTGTTGTAAAGTTTAATTGTATTGTGTGTTATTGTAGTGTCTATATGATTGTCTATACGCCAAGACTCGTGGCAGACAGGGCCTACCAATAATAGTAGATTATTAAACGAGGGGATAAAGCAGTGTTTTGCGTCACGGGCGCTATATTGAACCCTGAACGTAACGAAGGATTCTGGAGTTATCTCACGAGCGGAGTGAGGAAGCTACTAGAGTCCTGGATGCAGAGAGGGATATAAGCACGCCCAAGATGCAGGCAGCTTTATCCACGAGGAGAATACTCTACTTTTCACACATTCTGCGAGACAATAAAAACCAAATCTAGATTGGTGCATTCTTTGCAGAGATTAGTTCGATTTACGAATAAGTTGTTATTGGTGTCTTTGGTTAAAATTTTAATACAGATGAGGTTCCAAATTCAAATCACATTCAGTACAACTTTACTCCCTGCTCAGCTATAGGGATTTAATCACCTGCTTTCGCGCAGGTTTCGAGCAGGTGGTGTGAAAAATTATTTATTAATTATTCTTTATTGTACACAAATAGATTACAGACAAAACAGCTTACATAATGGACTGTTAAAAATTAAGCCCAATAGTTAGAATTCTTTGGTGCAACAATAAGCTTTACCCTTTCCTAATATTTTAAAGTGATCTTCCAAGTGATAAACCTGAGCATTAAATTAAGTTTCATTAAGAAAAGCTCCCGTAGCGACTAATTTAATTTGTAAATGTTAAGGAACTTCCAAGCACTTTAGTCAAAGCCTTTAAACTATAAATAGACGTCTTTAAAATTACATTCAAATTTAAGTACTTAATATAATACAATGCTGTACATCTCACACAGCGCTATTTACCCCAAAGTAAGCAAAGTTTATAATATGTAGTTAAATTTATATTTATATTATTTTATATAGCTTAATATAATTAATTATATAGGTCACATATCATATATTATATATACACATCGATATAAAGTATAATGATATTGATATTGTGCCTGAGTATCGCAGTAGCCACTATTTGCTGCCATGGTGACCACGAAAGATAAAATCGTGTCTGAATTGGTACTTTCGTTTGAGAACTACGTTCGCAGAGACAGACAGACAGACAAAGGTACAGGAGTTTTGGCCGAAAAGTGTTTTATTGTTTTGTCGTTTTCGCTGGCGACTATACGTCACAGCGCAAATGCGTCACACGTCGCAGACTGTACGCGTAAGCAAATAGTTTTAAGTATTATAATATGTATGTTAGTCACTAAGGATTAAAAACACTCAGAACAGGAACAACTGTAAGATGTAAAAATGAACATATTATTTAATTTTACATTCCCTTTTCATTGCATTTAGACCGAGCGAGCGAAGCGTCTCTGTTTCAAGTCTGGCAAAATTTGCTTTCGTCTGTCAGTTTATTGGTACTCCTCTACAGGTCGTATTTTACAACCGATCTAGACGAAACTTGGTATTCAGTTTTTACGACTTTATAGAACTTTTTTGTACTCGGAGATTTTTGATTGGCGACTGCATATTTCCGCCTTATGAGATCCGAATTCGATAGTTCAATTTTTATTTGAAAGGCTTTTCAACTTAAATAACTTTAAGTTTGTCTCATAAAAATTTGTTGAAAATCCCATTAGGATCTTCGGCGTGGTGAGCAGTATAATTCCTCAAAATGCAGTAAAATGCTCACTTTTAGATTTGTACCCGTGGAATCGGCCCTTAACTACTAGGTAGGGATTGATGGAGCTCTTTTGTTTTCATTCGTGCGAATGACGAGACGAAAAGCGAGCGCGCAAACATAACGCTCGTCATTTTCTTCTTACAGTCATACATTACGGGTGAAAATAGCCTGCAAGGATTTCATCTTTTGCATACGCTTGTGTATGTCTTAAACTGCTGTAGATCACTGCAAACTTATGTAGGTTACTCTTCTTTCTTGAGGTAATAATTATCATAATATAATGAATAGTCTATTTAAAAAAAATACTGGATGCCAGTATAGAGTGATCAAAGACAACATTTTTTTTAAGTAGCCCTTTTGTATAGAGATAAATAAACTATAAATATAGCATATTTATAGTTTATTTATTTATAATCTAACACTCGTATCTCACATCGTGCGCTCATTAAAATATATGTTAAATTTTATTAGTTTTCTTTATTTTACTTTTTGTTTATCTAAATTATTAATTTGAAATTGTTAAATTGTTTTTAATCTGTACATGAATTGTTTATTTAATTCATTAATATGAATTTTTACCAACTGCACTGACACAGTTTTAAGATTTTATTTTTTACTACAAAATTATAGATGTAACATCTGAAATAAATAATAATAATACTAAATATTGCTGGGCATGTCACACAGCGCTATCTAGCCCCAAACTAAGCAGACCTTGTACTACGGGAACCAGATAACTGATAGAATACTTTTTTTTTTGTAAATACATACTTATCATATATAGAAAAACATCCAGTCCCGGAACAAATATATGTAGATCCTGCAAACATTTGTTTCGTGGCGGGAATTGAACCCGCTACCTCCTGCGTCTCAGCTGGCTATTCGCCCATTGCGCCACGGAGGTAGTCAAATGATTTTGAATTTGAGTTAGGCTTTAAAATAGGTACAAAGTTCTCGTATACAAAAAAATATTTAATTATTATGAGTCAAATCTTACGATTATAATTTCGCTGGCTTATGGACAGCAATGCTAACTCCGGACTCTTAAAAGCTTAGTCAAATTTTTCTTCCACCACTAGCTTATAAACCGAAATACCCGAAATCTCTCAACCGAAACCTAAATTAATTAACTCTGAAGTTCGCCGCAAACAATTAAATCCGTCCTTCTGTTCTTGCGAAAATGGTAATACTTCTTAATTTTAATGCCATTATGCACTTCACAAGAGGTGAGAAAGTAATTTAAATTTAGTTAGAGCCTTGTCCACACGGAGATAGTACTCGGCCACTATCGGCGTTACTTGTAGCAAATACTGGTGCAATGTCTCGGTGACGCAAATTGAGCATCGTCGAAAGGTTGCAAGCCTCTCGGTTTTTTATCGGGTACATGTCTGAGAGTGTGCTGCGGAACTTTTCAATTTGATCTCATTATCCCCATTCTATTATCGGACAACCAGACGCTCTGCGGCGCGCCACCGCTACATGGTAGACATACCTCCCATACGCACAAAGCGGTACTCTTCCACCTTTATTATGCGCACCGCAAAGGAGTGGAACGCCTTGCCTGAGACTATATTTCCTGATAACTACAACCTAGGAGTCTTCAAGTCGCATCATCGTCTACCATCAGGCGAGATCGTGGTCAAAAGCTAGCATATATTTTAAAAAAAAAAGGATTTTTACAAAGCTAGGATAGTAAGCAAGCCTTAGCCAAGTTTGGTAAACAGAGATTTAGCCCGCTTGCACAACGATCTCTAAACGTATTTAACATGTCTAAATTAGATGTGTTTGTATGATTTGACAACTCTTTATATCATATTTAGGCACTAATTATGTTTAGGCATCGTTGCGCAAGTCGCCCATAATTATGAAATTTAGCGCCAGCTAATGTTACGAGATTGCACTCTGTAGGGTGGACGAAGATCTCAACCGACTGATCGATTCTAATAAGACATAAAAAATTAGGAATTAAATAACATTATTCATGTAGTTTCAGATGTGCTTTTGATAAAAAAATTGTAGAAATCGTGTAAACTGAAACTCTACGTCAAAACCAAAAAATTAGGTTCATTGAAATCAAAAGAATCATTTTTTAATGTCTTACGGTAAACTTGAAGTAGACGCGGTAATTTTAAAATGTTTTATTTACCAATTACTGGCTCCTTGTGATGTTTCCTAGCGAGTACTGGCTTCGTGTAACCGAGCCTATAGAGCAAGCGGACCTCTTATAATCTCATTTATTTTAATTTATTCAAGTACATTAATTTCGTCTTCGATATTTCGCGTATTTTATTATTGTCTAGTTCATGACAAAGGACAACCTTTCTATCTTTTGTTTGTGAGGTGGAGCGAAGTTTACTAAAGGTGACCACTGAACAATGAAAGGTTTTGTACACAATAAAGAGCAGTTTTATTTTAAGTATCATATTAATATCATAATATTATTAATCTAACGAAGCGAGATCTCCAAATCAACTTGGGCAAATCGGCGTTGTATGTATGTATGTATGTTTGTTTTCCGATGATAACTTTCGAAGCGTTCATCCAATCATTGTGAAATTTGGTATATATGTAGGTAGTTATAGCACACTTTTGGTGAATTAAAAATGTTGGGGGGTTGTTGAGATATTGACCAAGCCCTCAGCTAATAAACAAAAGGCGTACTGACTAAGGAAAGAGCAACAAACATCCATACAAACTTTCTCGTTAAGTGGGAAGTGGGATTCTTAATATTAAGTTACAGCTTTGGCTTTTCATAAAATATCAGAAATTTCCAATAAACTCGATGATAAATCCCACTAGTTAATATCACAATGTCACTGATCGTTGGCTAAAGTTAAGGGTATAATCCGATAATGACACCCTCGTCCAAAAGTGATTCCTTAATATATCGAGTCATCAATACTGCTGTTAATCTGATGTGAGGACCAGCCCGACGCCCTGGGCGATGCTGGTGATCCAGCTCATTTGTCACTCTGTAATTGCTTTATTTCGGTATATTGGACTGCATTTGTTTGTTAATTGTAAGATAGATGATAGATAAATATTATTAGATGAGAGATTAGATAGATTCTTTATTGTGACCCCAAATTACAATAACTTTACCTTGAAAACCTAGACTAATACGTGATGGTACAATGGCCGGCTTTATCGCTCAAAGCGATCTCTTCCAGGCAACCTTTGGATGGACTGGATTGAAAAAACGTGTAAGGAGGCAGTGTTACAATAAATTATTGTAGGATAAAAATAAATAAATACTTAAACCTAAAAAAATCCTCCATATACTAACATAAATAAATATAAAATACATACATATATATACTTTAACACCTCCAAAAAACTTGGAGTCCTTAACCGTGCCAAACAGTATTTTACGGCACAACAACGGCTATTGCTGTATAAAGCGCAAGTTCGGCCGCACGTAGAATACTGGTTCCATCTTTGACATGGAGCTCCAAAGTACCAATTGCTTCGTTTTGACTCCCTTTAGAAAAGATCCATTAGAATCATCGGCGATTCCAAACTCGCCAACAGGCTAGAAGCACTCAACGCCGTGACATTGGATTGCTCATTGTTTTCTACCGCCTGTATAATGGGGAATGTTCTAAGGAGCTGTTCGATCTGATCCCGTCGTCGAGATTTTACCACCGCACTTCTCGACAACGTAATAAAGCTCATCCACATATCATCGACAAATGGGTATCGCGCACCACACGCTTCAAGCGTTCTTTTCTACCCCATACTTGCAAGATGTGGAATGATCTACCAGCTGAGGTTTTCCCGTTGAGCTACGACATGGCACGCGCTTCAAGAGAAATGTTAAAAAGTTTCTACAGGGTAGGGAACGCATCGGTAATACCCCGGGTGTTGCCGGTGTCAATAGGCGACGGTGATCGCTTACCATCAGGTGGGCCGTAAGCCCGTTTCCCCACAAATAACATAAAATAAAAACAATATATATCGAAAGGAAATACAATGTTTACTGTATTGTCATGTTAATTGTAGTCCGTTTTTGAAACACACTCTACGGAGAGCTTAGTATTTAAAATAAGGAGTTCTATATATCATCATCATCATATCAGTCATAAGACATCCACTGCTGAACATAGGCATCCCCATAGATTTCTGGAGCGACCGATCTTGTGCAGTTTGCACCCAACGGTTCTCAACAACCTTCATCAGGTCATCTTTCCATCTAATTGGGGGCCGTCACTGCGCTTTCCAGTGCGTTGTCTCCACTCGAGAATCTTTGCGCCATCGACCGTCAGTTCTTCAAGTTGTGTGCCCCGCCCACTGCCACTTGAGGTTGCTAATTCTCTGGGATATGTCAGTGACCTTAGTTCGTCTACGAAACCCCAAGTATAGCCCTCTCCATAGCACACTGAGCGACCTTGAGCTTTCATATGAGGCTCTTAGTGAGAGACCACGTTTCTGTGCCATATGGCATCACTGGTAACCCACACTGATCAAAGACTTTCGTCTTTAGACACTGAAGTATTTTGAACGAGAATACTTCTCGTAGTTTCCCGAACACTGCCTAGCCGAATTGGATACAATTGTTCTATGTTATTGATATTCATGTCTATGACATCATCAGTTGAATCAGTTACTTTTGCCTACATCATTCTAGTGCGCTCTAGGTGTGACGAAATAGAGTATTTGAGTAGAGACTAAATTATTAAGTGTAGGCTCAGGAAATCTATGGAGGGGCCTTGTTTAGCAGTGGAAGTGAATGGCTCATATAATTATGACAGTATGTTTAATGTTTGTTTGTTTCTTGAAACTGGAACATGGTGTTAGAAATAAGCATGGATCTCTTATAGATCTCTACAGAATTAAATATTTACATAGTCACGAGCAGTAAGGGGACGTCCATTAAATTACGTGAGACGTTTTTGACGATTTTTGACCCCCTGGTGAGATGTCGCGAAATTTGTTTCGACCCCCCTCCCCTCCTCCCTTTATCTCACGTGAGATATTTCAAAATTTGATGAAAGATGTAAAAAATTAAGTATCTTATCGCATTAAAATTAATTAGTTCGACAACCATATACCGTTTTTTAAAAAGCATTCTTTATTTTAACAAAGTTCTAATCTTGGTTGTGACTGTACCTAGAAATCCCTGTGACAGAGTAAACTAATGCTTGTTAGTATTTACAAACGTAGATTTACCTCATTATTTGTTTCTATCTAGCTGGTACTTACCACATACATACGTGCAAGATATTCAGCTACTAGGTAATTTATAGTTTAGAGAAACCTCACACACCTACTTGATTAACATTAAATAGTGTTCCAAGAACGTTGTTTATTCGAGTTGAAACTAGCTTTAGTTGTTTACGATCTACGTTTGTGGTGAACGTGTTCCCTTATTTGTAAGATTAGAAATATGTTATTTAATCATCACCTTCGGATATGAGGAAATCCGTAAATGAACCAAAGACCATTGATATAGCCCAAAAGATTAGCAAAGAGAAGTGGCAGGTGGCAGGGTGTATAATGTCGAAGACCTTATAAAAATTAGCTACTCTTGACGCTATACAGTGTTATTTTTAATTTGAAGCCTTTGACTGACTTTATGTATGTGCAAGGCAGCATATTTCTCAAACGAATGAACCGATTTCAATGCGGTGTTTTTGAGGTGGTGGTGGGCCGTTTTCGACTTTAGTCGATGGTGTGTACTTCTATTGAGACGACCTCCGTGGTGCAGTGGGCGAATAGCCGCCTGAGACGCAGGAGGTAGCGGGTTCGATCCCGGCTGCGGAACAAATGTTTGCATGATCTACAGATATTTATTCCGGGTCTGGTTGTTTCTCTATATATTATAAGTATTTATTTACAAAAAAAAATGTATACAGGGTGTCCCAGAACTCAACGTCAAGCCAAAACGGGGTGACAGGATTGATCATAACTATCACGAGAAAAATCTGAAAAAAAATCTATCCCATGTAGTTTGAAAATTATGGGCATTTTAAGAAAAACCTAGAAATTTGATCAAACTGTACCATTTTTCGGTTATTGTGGTTATTCTTTTTTATTTTTGTTCATTTGAACTTTGGAGGCGTAATTCTAAATAACATTTCTAGAATCCCAATAAAAAATAATGACACAATTGCCTCAAGTTTCCGAGAATTGAGACTATTTGTTAAACAACGTATTTAAAATTTTCAAGATTTGTCGACTTTGACAGACCCTCCTTTAAAAAAAATGTACTAGAGTGCCTTGGCAAGTGGCATTAAAAGTTGGCGCATGTAATCATAATTCTAAAATGATACAATACTTGTTAGATCCATACAATAAAAAACAGTAAAAAAATTAAAACCTCAAGTAACCCGATTTTTGCTATCTCAGTTAAAAGGTTTTTGATTCGCACAAGCTCTAGGTAGGTTCTTAATTTTAAGGCAAAATGATGATTTACAAAGGCTCATCGTATTTTACAAAGAGCCGAAATGCATCCGTTTCACGTACAACGAGTTCAAAGTCTTCTACCTCGAGATTATCAGGAAAGGATTTCTTTTTGTAGAACAATGCTACAGAGGCATAATGAGAATCCCCAATTCATGCAAAAAATTATCTGGTCAGATGAATCGACATTTATAAAAGATGGTTACATAAACTTGCACAATTATCACGAGTGGCATGTGGAGAATCCACATTTAATGCGAGAAGATAGATCCCAGTATCGTTTTAAAGTAAACCTGTGGACCGGAATTTTAAACGGTAAAATTATTAGGCCTATTGAACTGCCTGAGAACTTGAATGGAACTAATTACCTACATTTTTCAAGAGAAGATTTACCAACCCTGTTAGAGGACGTACCACTAGCAGATCTTCGCGACATATGGTTTCAACAAGATGGCTGCCCAGCGCATTTCGCAGTGCAAATAAGAGATTTCCTTGACCAGGAATATCCGGTAAGTTGGATTGGGCGTTCAGGCACTCCCTCGTGGCCCGCCCGTTCACCAGATTTAAATCCCTGGATTTTTTCTATTGGGGAGTTCTCAAAGAAAAAGTTTACTCAAAGCCCATTGAGAACGTAGCCTGCGTGAACGCATTTCTCAAGCAGCTGAGGAGATCAACTCTCGAAGATATGCCCGACTAATAAGTAGATCTTTTAGAAGAAGATGTAGGGCTTGTATTGAGGCTGATGGTAAACAATTTGTACATTTATTGTAATAAAAAATGTTATTTCTCTATCTGACTTTTATTCCAGCAAACCTAAATTAAACTAGATCAAGATTTTTCATTATATTACTAATTTTCCTAACTTTTTTCACTTTGGTAAAAGTGGCGTCACTATTTGTCTCGCTCACTCATGGCAAACATACCCACTATCCATCTCTCTCATCATTTTGCCTTAAAATTAAAAACCTACCTAGAGCTTGTGCGAATCAAAAACATTTTAAATGAGATAGCAAAAATCGGGTTACTTGAGGTTTTAATTTTTTTACTCTTTTCTACTGTATGGAACTAACAAGTATTGTATCATTTTAGAATTCTGATTAATTGCGCCAACTTTTAATGCTACTTGCCAAGGCACTCTAGTACATTTTTTTTAAAGGAGCGCCTGTCAAAGTCGACGAATCTTGAAAATTTTAAATTCGTAGTTTAACAAATAGTTTCAATTCTCGGAAACTTGAGTCAATTGTGTCATTATTTTTTATTGGGATTCTAGAAATGTTATTTAGAATTACGTCTCCAAAGTTCAAATGAACAAAAATAAAAAAGAATAACCACAATAACCAAAAAATGGTACAGTTTGATCAAATTTCTAGGTTTTTCTTAAAATGCCCATAATTTTCAAACTGCATGGAATAAATTTTTTTTCAGATTTTTCTTGTGATGGTTATGATCAATCCTGTCACCCCGTTTCGGCTTGACGTTGAGTTCTGGGACACCCTGTATAAGGTTTCTATCAGTTATCTGGTTCCCATAGTACAAGCTCTGCTTAATTTGGGGCTAGATAGCGCTGTGTGAAATGTCCAGCAATATTTATATTTATTTATTATTTATTGATATTATTGACTGCCTTCGTGGCACAGTGGGCGTATAGCCCGCTGAGACGCAGGAGGTAGCGGGTTCGATTCCCGCCGCGAAACAAATGTTTGCATGATCTACAGATATTTGTTCCGTATCTGGGTGTTTTTCTATACATTATAAGTACGTAGTTACAAAAAAAGTATATAAGTATTCTATCAGTTATCTGATTCCCATAGTACAAGCTCTGCTTAGTTTGGGGCTAGGTAGCGCTGTGTGAATTATTGTTACATTTCCATTTTTCTCATTCTTATTCATATCTCAACAAGCAGTTGAGACAATTGTTTTCTTGCAATTGCATGACAATTGCTTGACCTTTTTCAAAAGATACGATTTTTTCCAACATAGTGATGGAACATGCAAATTGCCCACCTGATGTTAAATAGTAACCATCGCCTATACCAAAGCATTGCCTCATAGAAACCTACCTACCTTCAAACACAACAATGCTGCTTGGCAGTAGAAATGGTTATGGTGGCAGTACTTCCCTAGGCAAGCCCTTTCAGGTGAAGTATGAGAAACCAACCAATCTTATCAGTCTTACCTTTTATAATCATAAATACACAATGTATATGTACCAAAATAAATCATTTCGTTTCACAAAGAACTCAGCATTATCACCACTTTATGTACCTAATTCAAATAATCCTAAAGATAATATCAAAAATAACTGCTATCTACTGGAAAAGCTGCTCTTAAACGCGAAAATTATTATAATGTATTAAATATGGTAATTCGCTATTATACTGCAAAAGTACATAATAAACTGCTAAAATATACTAACCTCGAAACTGTTATATGCTTCGTAAAAGTCTGTACCTATAGGTTTTCGGTTTTAAACGCTGAACTGAAACGTTAGAAACGCCTGCACTCAGGTTTTGTTCTAGTACAAATCAAGTAAGCTATAACCATAAACACTTTTGTGTAAAAATCAGACTCTTTTATTCGTGTAAATTTATTTCTTCAATGATTTACATTTTGAGGAATAAGTGATAACTGACACAATACACACATTCTGAATATTTTAATTCAGAATGTGTGTATTTGTGCATCACTCCAAAAGTGAAAAATCATTTAAAATCAAAAGCACCCACCATAAAATTTTACCCAAATTACAACGCAAATTACAACAATAAATTCTCACTTATTTTAAGGAACTACAGGCACATGAGACTTATCACTTGTATGTCTCAAGGAGACAACGCGCGAGTGATGCCTTTGGTGTTACAAACGTCATTAGGTTACGCCGTAGCCTATTACCGTAAGCCGCTACGGTAACCTCTACCCATCAGGTGGGCCGTACTAGACTTTTAAAAAATCGTCGTGTCGCCTTCAAAATCATAATCTTTTTATGTATTAAAATCACAAAGATCACTTTGAAACACCTGTTCTTTTGCGACCAAGCCAGGAAAGAAAAGCAAGAAACAAGGCTGGTTATTCTTTGATCCTTTTAGAATACATAACAATAAAGAAAATAAATTACTCTTAAAATGTAACATTTTTGAACGAGTTGGAGCAATTTAAATCCCAAGCTTCTCTATCATCTAAATAATCTGATATGTATGATATGCAGGCTTTTTTTATAAAGATCTTGTTTAATTACGTCGGCAGGCTAATAACCCCAACGACTTATCTATGGTGTTTCTAACGTTTCAGTTCTGTGTGTTAAAGATTAAAGACAGATTGTGTGCGGAATTTTAACACATCTAACGCGTTATCTGCCCATGTCTCGTACCCCTGCCCGAGGGATAGATACACGGTGTGATTGCGCCCAGCGAGGGTTACCATACGTATGGATTTGTCCGGATTATGTCCCGTTACCTGTCCGGACTTTTAATTTTCATATTGCATTTATTTGCCTGGTATATGTAGGTACTAGTTAGATATTATATCGTTTAGAAAGTACATGCACCCTGTAAGGGCACTACAATTGAGTTTGAGCTTGAAATGCAATAATTGTTGAATGTTAACCGGAGTTTTACAGCAGTCAAAGTTTTTGAGAGCAAACATTTTTTTAATTTGAATACATTCGACTGATACAAAAGGCGACGTAAACAAATTTAACTAAATAAAGCTAAGAACGATATCACAACATACAAAAAGTCCTGAATGAAATAAATGAAAACACTTTCTTGTAAACCATAAAATAATAAAAACTATAGACAAGAAGACACACAGGAAATAGTACAAAGGGTGGTCTTATGGCTTTGAAGCGATTTCATCCAGACAACCTTTGGGCATTTGGAATGAAATGGCTTAACTTGTTTAAATATCCACACACACACGCACACAAACATATATAAACTCACCCCTCTCACATACTACACACACATTCCCAACCACACACAAACCAACACACAATCACACTCAACAACCGCACACTATCACACTCACACCTTAACCCCTTCATACATAAACACTCACACACCTTTATACACATACCACAGTCCACAATATCCTCTCCCTCTCTATAAAATAAATATAAAATAAAACAACACATTATTACTTATCCATTATTTACAATTAGTTAAAATAAGGTTTCAAGTTTATTTATTATATACATACATATTTATACATACATAGTTAATTTAAACAAAAAAAATAAAAAATAACAACACATCACTATCTAGATGTACCATTGCTGAACGGAAGAGAACTTATCTCCACAACACAGGTATTTACCTAGGGTGGAGGTTATTGCACTACTAAATTGGCACCCATGTGTATAACACGTACTTTAAGTTTTATTGTACTGTGTATTTCACAATAACTTTGTGTTTTCATACCCTGTTTTGTACACATGTATTTATATATTGTTTGAATAATAAATAATTATTATTCACACATATGTATTTAAAGACTCGTTTATAAAAAAATACATTTTTCACTACAAAGTATCTTACAAAAACAAACATTATAATAAAAAATATATTTATAAAAACGGTAAATCGCCGACCGCGAAGCAAGATCTAAGCGATCGGTGGTTAGGTCTGCAGAGAGAGAAACCTCCTGACTATGCGTGCCGAGTCCAGGAGTACCTACCGCCTTATTATTTATTACTGTTCGTAAGCTCAAATCCGGTTTGTAGATAATATACATATTAACCATAATTTTACTTGAATCCAGCTTTTAATCCGGAATTGTAGAAATATCTATATTTTTATTTTTTGACCAATTTATTTGATATAAAATATCTTTACTTTTTCGTGAATCCGGATTTATATCAGAACTTTTCTGATTGTAAAAATTTCCGTACTCTCTTGAATCCGGTTTTTTATCCGGACTTTTCCTTTGGTAGCCCTGAAGCGAAATTACGATTAATTTACATATAAATGCGGGGACTTTCTAACTTTGAATGGGACGCTATGGTTGACTGTTGTTCTAGCAAAAAGCGGGGCTTAATTCGAACAACAATAACGGGGTTGGTCTTGATTAAGGTTAGGGGTAGGTGTGGCCCGCCTCTTGTCACTTACAGGGTTAATTTTTCTGTCTTTGTTGACTTATAATGTTGTAATATAATATAACAAAGTCGGGTTAGTTACATAATTTATGACTCAATAACGGCTGCACCGATTTAAATGATCTTCGATTGTCTCCGCCCCGAATTGCACTATTTATCATCGGAAAATTCACGAAAAAAAAATTATGTAATAAATTCATTTTCTCATACATAGATGCTACTAATGATGGTCGATTGACAATTCTACCGGTGACATACATTGGCAGCCCGCGTTATATGCATTCCAAGGTGGTACGAAGTTTGACGGGTGAAAACTTGAATAAAGCGCCATCTAGTCCCAATTTAAGTAAAGCTTACTTACTATTTTTACTTGTCTTAAAAAAAACATCCTTGGATCTCCTACTCATTACGCAGACCCGTATGTTGTTTTGTAGAGCCTATGAACACGGCGTATTTTAAACACGCGCAAACGACGCGCGTTTACGGCGCCGTAGATTCTCAAAAAAATTATAGGTAATAAGTTATGAACCGCGTCATCTGCGCATTAAAAATAGTGTGTGCATAGGCCTATACAAGTACACTTTTTGCATAGAAGGTAGCATTCACGTGACAAGTTCCAAGCCCAATGTCGCTTATTAGAATACTAGCTTCCGCCAGCGGCTTCGCAACAAAAAGTAGCCTAAGTTCGAACCCAGGTCAAAATCTATAAACACATCTAATTTCATTGAAATAAGTTCAGTCATTACGACTTGATTGAGTAACAAAAAAGAAACAAACATACAATCTTTCACATTTATAATATTAGTGTGACTAAGCCCGGCTTGCACATCGATCCCTAAATGTATTTAGCAATTAAACATGTTTAAATATGACGTATTTGTATCATTTGACAACTCCTTAAATCCTATTTAGCCACTATATACTCGTACTACGTTTATAATACGTTTAGGCATCGTTGCGCAGGTCGCCCTAAATAATGGCAGCCTTTTAATGTTCGGGTCTAGTGTATGCATAAAATTATATTGTAGAACATAAACTAAAAAAAAACTGAGTTGAAAGCGACATTGTAAACGTATATTCCAGTGTTATCTATTTACAGTTAAGTGTATTGTTACGTGTATTTTATCCATTGCTGCGTACAAAGTATACAATTGTGCATTTCCGAAACTTTCCGTTTTTCCGGTAACTTCGTTGTTTATCAGCGATGCAATGGAAATCTGCTTTATTGCAAGTTTACTGTTGCAACTTCTGGCACAGAAAAATAAGATACAGTAGTAAAGCTCGTACGCACTAAACCAACAGTGCAGTTGTACGCCATTAACGCAATGGACTGATCCAATGGAAATATGTATTTTTCCCAAATAGTAGAAATATAAAAAAAAACCAAAATGCTATGAAACAAAATTTCCCACGGGACCGTATTAAAACGAAACAAATAAGAAATTTGATTTTTTTTTTAATATCGGTGATCAATTATAATAATTAAAGATAGGTACAATATTAGTGATCAGTATAATCACAACAAAATAGTATAATTGTATATTGTATGTAGCATTATAAATAAATGAATAATTCTAGACTGTTCACACAGCACTATCTAGCTTCAAACTAAGTTAAGCTTGTACTGTGGGAACTAGATAACTGATAGAATACTTACACATATACTTTTTTTTGTAAAACATACTTAAAATATATAGAGAAACAACCAGATCCGGAACCAATATCTGCAGATCATACAAACATTTGTTCCGTGGCGGGAATCGAACCCACAACCTCCTGCGTCTCAGTCGGCTTTTCACCTACTGCGCCTAATGTACGGAGCTCGTCTAATGTATTGAAATATATAGAATAATGAGGGAAATATCATTGATTAAAAAAATATAAATGTCCTAAAATAAATATAAAACGCAGTTATGCACGCTCAAGGAATTTTAGTCATTACAACATACAAAAAAATATTTACAAAGGCGTCCTTGTAACTGATAAACCTAACTATGACGCTGTATCATCCTCACGCAAACTTGCTTTGCTTGTAAACTAAACCCAAGAGGCAATAGTCAAAACCATTCATTTGTTTGTTAAACATGATAACAATTTTAAAACAAAACCATGACTTTCTACTCTATTTGTTCATTATTCTGTGCCTTCGTACGTTTCCAAACATATTTTGCAGAAATATAATCTTTATTGCCAGGAAATACGGTCGTAATATCTCTGGCATTGTTTGATTTGGTTTTGTTCGAGGATAGCGAGGCTCAGACAATGTATTTATCCAGCTACGCTCAACGATTCGCTATCGTTTCAAATAAAATACGTTACATTGATTGTTTATTTTTATTCAAACATTTTTCTCGGGAAATATTACATTTGCCGTTTATTCTTATATTTTTGTAACAATATCATACAAATATCAAAAGTCATTATTATAAATACGGGATGTATCACGTATCGTCTTATCGGTGTTTCGACCGACAATGTTTCGGTTCAACTCGTGAACCTTCATCAGGGTGAATGCGATCCGCTCCGAATAACGTCTCGCCTCGCACTGCGCGCCGCAGCCCTCTGCGCGCGGGAAGACGGGCGCCGTGGTGGGGACAGACTGCATCATCATCGTTATCGTCACTGCTACTCTCTTCAGTAGTTCTCAGTACAAGCAAAGACACAACACTAATTATGTCTCTACCAGGTTCACTCACTCTTCTGTCGCTTGCATCATGAAGACATGGCCTCCAGGCTGGTGGTAGAACCCATCCTCTATCTCTGTTAAAGTTCGGAACATGACTTATTTGTATCGCCTCTCGGATCTTGCGAGGAACGAAGAACTTCTCTCTCGCTAAGACCCGGGATTTGTTGAAACGGATGTAATGCGTCGAAACATTTAAATAAATTCAATTGAATTCAATGATTGAAATAAATCACGAAAGTTTTCTTAGTAAAATATCAAAAGAGTAGTTCATTTAAGTTACATTTTTATTTAAGTCTGATGTTTAAATTTATTATATAAATTAAGGTATTTTCTAATTCATTATTACCTCATAATATGATTGACATGGGGGAAAACAGAATTCACAATAATTAAAGTTAAAGAATAATTCAATACCCAATACTTATTTATTGTATTCCATAATGTAATAATAGGTGGTAATTAGGCACATGATCATTATGGATAGATAAGACAAGCGCAGGCTCGTGGTGGATGGCACAAACTTAGGGAGAAACATGACGATGATGTTTTTCAAACTTTCGCGATCATTGTACACAGTTACTGATTTAAACGGTTATTTATTTATTTTTTTTAATTGGATAGACCTTCGTTTGACCACAATCTCACCTGATGGTAAGTGATGATGGGATCTAAGATGAAGCACGAAGATCTAGAAGAAACCTATTTACTCTTACCTTAAAGAGGCCCGGATGGTTTTCTTTAGGAAAAACAGAATTATTTGAGATTATTTGTCTGTTCGGCTATTGCAACACAGTTGAAACGTTTATTACATATGCGACAAATACTCATTTAAATCAGAATTATGATGATCATCATCATTGTGGACCACATTGAGCACAACAATAATAATAACGTGAGGAGGACGGCATTGTTCTTGTTAAGGTATATTCATTTTAAAAATAAAACATATAATATTAATTGGCAATAGTATTTTTTTAACTTTCGCGTTCACGGTACATAATTATTGATTAAAACGGGTATTTATCGTAATAAAAAATATACATACGTGATAAATACCCGTTGTAATCAATAATTATTAATTGGCAAAATAGTAATTTTACCACTGCTTATACTTTAGTGTTATACTCGTATTATAGACCCCCTGACTCAATCATGGTTATACTATCACACTAAAACAGGATTACCCTTAATCTTCTACAAAACCAATATCACATACAATCATACTATATGAGACAGGCTAAGACAGTAAAATGTGGTCATAAGTGTCTCAACGAAATATGATCACCTAATATCGTTTAATCAACCTCTGAGCGTAAACTAAAGCACTATGTCTACCAAAGTGTTTGGTATATTAAATATAACATATTTCATTCTGGTTTTAAATAGTATTTATTGTAAATTATTAAATAATGAAGGTCGCCGTCATCATAGAGGACTATATGTGGTGTCCTTTTGGGTATATTTTTGTTCCAACGCAACGCCAAAGATAAAGTCCGGCTGCAATATCGCAGGAACACCTTAAGATAGGGGGCAAGTTTCATTTCATTTATTCATATCCTTTGATAAATTACATGTGCTTGGACAAGTCAGATCAAACAACTAAAATATATCACATAATTACATAATCAACAGATACAGACCTATAGTTAATACAATTTATAAAAAGAAAAAAGTGAAACAGTTCTAAATAATAACAGCTTATGTTGAGGTCTGCAAAAGCATCGTCAAATTGTAAATAATAATGAGATAAAAATAATAATATATTTATATACATCAGGTAATCACTACATACAACAAAAAAAACAAAAACAAAAAAAAAATATTCATCATATTTAAATATTGTTTTATCAGCAAAATCTTCGCCCAACTTATAATAACTTTTGCAAATAAGATGTCTTTTCTATTTTCATAATATCTTTCTCTCTTTTTTTTAATATCTCTATTTTTTTAATGTGTTGTTATTTGGTGTTTATGGTTGCTATTATTCTTGTTGATATCAAAGTAATCTTAGAGCGACACAGATTTTGTTTGAGTATCGGAAACAGTAATATTTATTACGGTCAATCACTTTTTTATTAATATATATATCAAAAGGTTATTGTCACTTACATATGCCTGTAACATTCTTAGTACTGTAGAAACGTTTTCTATCAGCAAAAGCATTATACATATTTTTCTTAGTCTTGCTGATATGTCTATAAGGTAGATATAATTTCACGCGTAATAGAAGACGTAATTTGTACAATTTTCACTTTGGACATTTGCCACCAACAACACTTTAGTGAGCGGTTTCCTTAACTTGTCCTGTTCTAAGAGCCAGATTAAACGGACCTACGTAATAAAGCCCCCCGTCCACTATATCTTGGCCCGTGTGGTCTATATCCTTGTACGTAGAGATATTTCAGGTTGCTTTTGTGGTTATAACGACCGAGCGTTTGTTTTTCGTTGGACGGTTATTAATAGCGCTTATTTTTCTTTTAATTACGAACTCTTGGTGTCTGTTGACGCGTTTTGTTAAGGTCGGCTTACGGAGCGTTTTGCTGGTTTTGTTAAGATATTAAACACATTTGGCTCCTTCCTTTGTAGAGTAGAGTTAATATATTAACTACAATATAAGGTGTTTGATAATATACGTACAAAAATGAAAGGGGTTATTTTGATGAGCATAATAAATACATTTGTGAAATGTTTACCATAGAAATGTGAAATTTATTTTGGCATGTAAAAACAAACACTTTATTAAACTTATGTTGTGCTATTGCATAATGCTTGCCATCTAACCACAGATACTGTATTGGTGACGTCTCGAGATATCTTTTGTTGTCTATTTCTAACCCAAAACCCGCAGCCATTTCCGAAAGAGATATCAAATCGGCCTTTCTTTTTGGATGTCGATTGCAAGAGTAGGCAGTAAGTTTTATATGGAATTAATCACCTAAACATAGTCGATTTTCTTTAAAATTTGATAATATAACTAGTATTTATTTTTCGAAAAGTATTTTTTTATATTTTGAGAAACCGTCACTTGAATATCGTCAGTATATTACCAAACACCCTGTATATCCATAAAATTACTTATACAACCTGTTTTGTTATGTACGTCATTAATTTTAAACACACAATCGGAATCGTATTTACATATTTTAGAGGTGGGTTTAATACCGGTAGCTTTAATATTTATCCAGTAATCGGTACATTTCTAATAAACAATTTTTAACGTAAATCAGCATTCATTGATATTTTAGGACTTGATATTAAAATTGTTTAAAAATTTAAATTTCTCTATGGTAATAAATTTGAAATAACCTATTTTACAATAATACTAGCCATTAGCCCTACTTGTGTTTTCATTTAATGTCGTACATAACAAAACACGTAGTATATTGTGGACAGTTCGTAAAATATTGTATGTTTAAATCTCACCTATAATAGGAAACCACAAAGTTTTTCTTCATACTAGTCTTTAGAATCACGTTTGTTATATAGTTATCATTTTAAAAAGCCACATTGTCATAAATACGGACCGAGAGATACATAAGGCTTTAAGCTTAAAACCGAGGTTTTTACGCCAAAATAGTAATTTGTAGGCTAAATATCTTCACCTTATTAGTCACGTGAGCCTCGTTCCTTTACCCCAAATAAACCTGTTAGCCTATTTCATGAACCCTTTATTAGACATTTTATCATGCCTGTGTATTGTGAAACAACGCCGCCTATTTCTATCTAATCTATACTAATATTATAAAGAGCAACGATTTATTTGTTTGTTTGCATTGAATAGGCACCGAAAGTACTGGACCGATTTAAAAAAAATATTTCACCATTAGAATGCTACATTATCCCGGAGTAACATAGGCTACTTTTTACCCAACTGCGCAGAAGGAGGGTAATGTTTGTATTGAAAAACTACGCGTGCTAAGCTGCGGATTGTTCAGCTAGTCTATGGTAAGAAAGAAAGAAAGAAAAGAAAGAAAATACATTTATTTGACACACACACAGGACAGACTATTGAAAACAGAACATATACAGAACGAACATACCTGGTACTATACTATCTACTGCCGTAGATTTTCACTTCAGCTGCCGTCACTCAGCCACTATAAATGCTTCCGATATTGAATCTTATAATAATAGAATCTTATATAGTAAGTGCGATTGAGCTTGATTTAACTTTGGAGGGCGCTAAGGGCTGGGATACAGTTAGCCTGGCTTTTAGCACACCCCTACCTTACTATTGTAACCTTGGTAACAACCTTGGAATGCGGTAAATAATATAAACGATGTAATTTGCCAGCACAAATATGTATGCATTGAAATGTAAAAAAAATGGTTTATATATTATATGTATCCTTACTAATATTATAAATTCGAAAGTAACTCTTGTCTCGCTATCTGTTTGTTACGTTTTTGCTAAACGGCCGGACCGATATCGATAAAATTTGGTAGGTATATAGATAGATTATGACCGGGTCTGAGACATTGGCTTTTTTTGCTCCACTGCGCAAAAGGAGAGTCATGTGTTTAATGACAAACCACGCGTGCGAAGCTGCGGGCGGCAGCTAGTTCCGGTGAGCGTGTGTTCGTTACTATTCTGCACCTAAACGGCTTGACCCATTTTGATGTTTTATTTTGTATTTATGGTGTCACAGGGATAGTACTTGGCTATAGATGAACCCGGTAGGTGGCGCTTTTGTCGAGATCCAGAAAATTGTCGGACGGAGTCACAGGCATTGCACTAGTTTCATTCTAACTATATTCCAATATGTTTGTAAGATTTGAAATGAATGAAATTCACAAAATATATATTCTATGCTAAAAATACAATGGTTTGCTCTTCGGCGGGCCACAAAGTAACACAGGCCAAGTATAGGTCAACGAATTCTAGTCACGCACGCAATAAACTGACTCTGAGCTTAGCCCTATTTTGGGGCCTAGACGGGGTATCACTCCGAATCTTTCATGAGTACGGTCAAGGATTGTAGCAGCTCTATAGAATTTAAAGTGCTGTTAATGCCACTGATTTATTTGAATTTACCTTTATTTATTCGTTAAGTGGGGTAAAGAGGGACAATCAGAAAGGTTACATTGATAAGTGTTGTTATTTGTATTAAGTGATACCTGTTTTGGTTATTCAGAACTCGTGCCCCCTGAGCACGACCTATAGTGGCCTATTAGGAAATCACTTAACAGACTCCGGACAAGGCTAGGCTGCTGTAGAAGTAACTTTGGCAAAATGGGGCACAGTTGATCCAAATCATATCCAGTGTGAGTGCGGGGCTAGACACAATATGCCGCACTTGCTTCTCTGCTCCCAGTGCCCCACCACTTGCACTCGGAAGCAACTCAATGAGGCAACCAAGAGGTAATGATTCATTGACACAAAAATATTTAAACAATGAGGGTAATTCTGTTGACACAAACTGTTAACTATCACTTACTGTCCGTCATCACCCTTAAAGGCCTTACAGATCAAAGCTCATTAAAGCCATTAGAGCACCCGACCGCTTCGCCACGTGCGGTTAGTATTCTTTATATGGACTTGTATGGATATGCGCTCACTACATCAAATCTGTAGCGTCACCGGATCGCCTCGGTCGTAAACCGTCGGAGGAGGCGAGAGGACCACTCGGTGACAACTCGCTGCTCGCATGCTTGCCTTGCGTTGCTGCGCATTGCCAACGCACGAGCCCCGAACGGACCGCGCGCTGCCCGTGAGTGACTCGCCTAGCGACTACTCGGAAATTCGTAGACCACGTGATTTCCTCTCGTTAACCACGCGGTATCCATTGGTTGACCACGTGACCTTTACTGGGGACAACGTGGCGTCCCCCCGTGGACCACCTGCCGACAACGAGTGGACGCCGAGCGACGAGGCGGTGCTGGTCAGGAGCCGGATGGTTCTAATGAGCTGTGACCTTAAACATTTCGAACATTGGTTTGGGTACGCGCGGACTTTCGTGCTTAACCTTGGCTCAGACTCAGAGACTACTCTACCTCTGAGACAAGGGTTGGTATACTAAGAAACATCAACCAATGGTGTTTCAGAACTAGATCACATACTCAATATTGATATTCGACTTCGCACTAAGGGTATGCGGATTGCAAGGCTAAAGTGGAAAGAAGCTAGAAGGGATGACGGGCGTTGGACGAAGGCGATAAGCATGGTGGCCAAGGTATGCTCGTAGGCCAAGAGGCAGACCACCAGCTCGATGTTCGAATCAACGTACCTGGGAAACAGTGGACAAGACTCGCGAGAGACCGAAGAGAATAGCGTACTAAAAAGGAAGGAATCTATACCTAAAAGTGGGTGCAGACGGCTGAAATGATGATAAATTGAGAACATGTAATACATTTGTATGTAAGATATGTCTCCAATTATCTCAGCACTATTACCAAAAGCGATGGCATTAGGAATTAATTAGACCTGACTATCGACAGCTCCAGTCTGTATCAAAACTAATCAATTTACAAAATCCTCCTGAACCATCAGAGACGTAATACAATTCTCCAATCGAATTGAAATTCAAGAGCCGATTAAAACCGGTTCTAGCCGAGTATCAAAGAGCTGTAACAACGAGCAGATAGGTGCCTTGGATTAATAGAGATACTTGTTGAATTAATTTTATGTAAAGTTAATTGAAACTCTTTACATAACTAGACACTCTTTAACTTTTTATTTCTTTAACGGTTTTATATTTATTAATTATTAATTTCTTGACTTATTACAAAACATTATACTGTTTATTTTGTTTGTAAATTTACAGCCTTAAATCACACTATCACACTAATATTATAAATGCGAAAGGTTGGATGTTTGTTTATTAATTTTTTTTTGTTACTCAATCACGTCGTAACGGCTGAACCGATTTTGATGAAATTTGGTATGTAAGTAGATTATAACCTGAATTAACATATAGAACCGTTATCGAGAACCTCATATCTGGACAAACCTAGAATAAGTTCTAAGACATCATCGAGTTACTGTGTAACCAGCATTTTGTGGCAGATAATAAACAATAAATAAAAAATAAAATCACGCCGGGAATGCCGACAGAAGTGAAAACTTGAACAATTATGAGATACTTATATACAGAGGTGTCGGTAACGGTAAAAGTGTCGCGAGTTCAATGGTTTTTTCCCATCTCAAAAAATGCCCAATGCGCCCAAAGAAGTTTTCACTTCAAAAAAATATATAGGCTATTTTTTGTTGACAAACAACGCGTGTTTAGTCGTTAAAAAGTAACAAACAAAGTAACTCTGTCCGAGTTACTTTCGAATTTATAATACAAGACGTATGGATGAATTGAAATGAAAATCGAAATATGAATGAAAAATGTGCCTAAATTAAAGCTTCGGAATTATAGTTCGTTTTATCCCATTAATTAAGTCATGGTGTAAATTATAAAACCAGCTTATTTTATGACGACCTCCGTGGTGCAGTGGGCGAATAGCCGACTGAGACGCAGGAGGTAGCGGGTTCGATTCCCGCCGCGGAACAAATGTTGGCATGTTCTACAGATATTTGTTTCGGGTATGGTTGTTTCTCTATATATTATAAGTATGTATTTACAAATAAAAAGGTATATAAGTAGTCTATCAGTTATCTGGCTCCCATAGTACAAGCTCTGCTTAGTTTGGGGCTAGATAGCGCTGTGTGAAATGTCCAGCAATATTTATTATTATTTATTATAAAGATTGAAGCTTTGGCATTTCTTAATCAAGATTTCCAATATCAAGTTATTTCCTCAAAAAGTGTTTGATAATACGATATCCTTTCTCTCAGGCTTTCGTACATCATTCTAAAAGCCGTACAAAAACAAAAGTGGGTACAGATTATTTCAACATGAAAAATGCTTTGTACAGATAAATCTGTCATAGAAGACCTTCGTCAGGTTCCAAACCAATCGTCAGCTGTCACCAAATCCCACGGCCGCTTGCGTGTCGTACATTTTTATTTGGTGACCGTTTGGACGTATGAAGATAGATTGGCCCAGATATTTGTAAATATATATTTTCTATTACACATGTATATGTACAATAAGACAATACGTTGACGTTGAATAGTTCGATTAATGCCCAGTTCCTGAAAACATCGGTTACCGATAACGACACGTTTCTCCTTAAAAAGTTATAAAATGTTTGATACTTTTCCAAAAAGAAACGTGTTGTTAGTGGTTAACTACATCTAAAGGAGTCAGCCATAAATATAAAGATAAAGATACAGTTATTTGTTTAAAGATAATATTATTACATATGTAGGTGTTAGTTATGTAAAATACAATGCAAAAATGACATCATATCAAAAATCTGTATCCCAGTTCTCTTAAACATTGCAATAATCAAAACATGAATTTAATTACCGGAATTCAAATGCAATATTAATGTATGAATCAAAAAATATCCATGTTTATTTACAAATGTTAATTTTACCGCATGATTTTTAGGTCAACTAGTTCTGTTAACTAGTACTGTACACATGGGCAGAATCACTCATTAGGAGAACAAGTATTGTTTCTTGCCTGTGTTAACAGAACTAGTTGACCTAACCTGGCTTTGAACGGATTTTTGTCTAAATAAAATATAGCCTACTAGCTGTTGACCGCGACTTCGTACGCGCTACACTACTAAATGTGTAGGTAACCTAGAAATAAAGCTAAACTCGCTGTTGCAACTTGATTTGAAACCCCGTTTTATCCCATGGGAACTGATTTATGGGATAAAAGGTGGCCTATGTGGTAATCCAGGTTATAATCTGCGTATATACGAAATTTCATCGTAATCTTAGCCGTTACGACGTGATAGATTAACAAACAAACATCCAAACTTTCACATTCATAACATTAGTGTGATAGCATCATCATCATCTTCATCTCTGAAGATACCTTTCTATTGAAAGTATTTTGAGAACCGGTTCAATCAGAAATATCTTCTAATAAAATATACTTCCAACCGTACAATTACGGGAGCAAGTAATTTAATACTAAACAAGGTCTAGTCGAGAAAATTATCTAGGAGGAAGCATAACAGGAAGTATAAAGATTTATGACGTAATAACCCTGGCCCGACGGGCAATACCGACCACTATGGGGGTCCTGTGACTTTACTACACAGAAATCAGATTTCCACTGACTATATATTGGAGTTTAGTTTTCTTTTATGTATCACATTGGCTTAGATAATGGTCAACCATCCTTTAAAGAAAACCAACATGTGAAACACATGGTGTTTAAGGAACACAAAATATATTTTGTTTGATTTATTGATAACTCACTATTGTTACACCACTAATTACAAATACCTTACCTAGAAAACTAAGACTAATTTGCGGTGGGCGACTTTACCACTTAAAGCAATCTCTACCAGGCAACTTTTGGATTGACTGGACAGAAAGTAACGTGTTATAATAAGTATTTACGATTGATAAATGCATATACCTAAAATAGACACATATTATAAGTACAAATATATAATAATAAATAAATAATGCTTGATATTTCACACAGCGCTACCTAGCCCTAAACTAAGCAGAGCTTGTACTATGGGAACCAAATAACCTGATAGAATACATATATACTTTTTTTGTAAATTCGTACTTATAATATATAGAAAAACATCCAGACCTGGAACAAATATCTGTAGATCACGCAAACATATTTTGTTCCGCAGCGGGAATCAAACCCGCTAACCTCCTGCGTACCAGCCGGTATTCGCCAACTGCGCCACCGAGGTCGTAATATAAAATTTCAAAAGCAATATAACAATTAATAAAAGAAATGACAACATTTTACTTTAAAGAAGCAACCTGTTTAGTTATGTACGACATTAATTTAAAACACACATCCAGAATCGCATTAACCGATTTAAGAGATGGCTTGAATATTTATCCGATAATCGATACATTTCCTATAAACAACTTTTAACGTAAATCGGCGGCGCCTTTACTACGATGCCACGTAATCAGTTTAACAGCCACCTACTTACATGATGAATGAATATCATTTGTTTACTTATTTTATTCAGGCTGTTTCATTGATATTTTAAACTTGATATTGAGGTTGTTTAAAAATTTACAATTTTGTATAATAATAAATGTGATGATTTTTTTTTAATTTGAATCAAATGGGAGGGTCTAGGCGGGTCATGTCACGCGAACGCACCCTAAAAGGTGAACTAAGATCTCTACCAACTGACAACCTACAGGACGACGGCAACGGGCAGACCACGAAAACGTTGGCGCGACGATCTGGACGGGTTCCACTCTGACTAGCAGGAGATATCTGGAAAACGCAAGGAATGGAACGAAATGGTGAGACGTTTGCTCAGCAGTGGGACAGTATAGGTTATTTAAAAAAAATAATATTTTACAACAATACTAGCCATTAGTCCTACCCGTGTTTTCATTTAATGTCGTACATAACAAAACACGTAGTATAAGCCGATTAGTATCAGCGCTGGTAGACGAAGCTCACCTGTTTTACATTTGAATGCGTTAGAAAGGTTATCTTATAGTGTTTCCGAGAGAATACGTTATACACTCAAGACCACCTGTTTGTAAGAACAGATGTTTCGATTCTCAAGTAAATGTGACTAAAGTTATGTGTGTTGAAAAGTTTAAATAAGTTGTCACGAAGAATTACGAACTTGGATATGTGTAATTTGTATAATTTTGAATGTAATAAAGGCGTACCAAAAAATATAAAAAGAGTTTCATTTTATACAATATTCACTATTCTCTGAGCCGTAGGTAAAACTTTTCAGTTTTTTATTTAAATTGGTCCAATATTATAACAACTACTACAGGCTGGTTTTTTGAGAAGGGCGGTGATGGCCAAGTCCGAAACCACGAGTGTGAGAAAAGTCGTGAAAGGAGTCATGCCCTCGATTTATAAGAAAACAATAACTGCATATTTCGTTTTTTTTTATCTTTTACATTTGCCGGAAATCGACCCTAAATTATTAAAAAAAACACGCTGTATTATTGAACCAATGAATTTTGTTGCTGATAAGGATCAATATTTGCAAAGAAATGTATTCTTCTCCTTCTTCCTTCTCAAAAAACCACCCTGTATATGGCTATTTTTGTTTTTATTTGGATTATTTTTGAAGTTATACTTTATTTGGCGCGTTTGTAGAAAAATTATGAGGGTAAAATTTTTACGATACGCGCGAATACCGACTGCGAAAAAGCGACATGATGAAGTTTGCTGATAACTGATGCGCGCGCACACCGACAGCCAAAAAGCGACATGATAAAGTTAGCTGATAACTGTCTTTCAAGTTTCCGTGAAAACTCATAACTATATTCAAAGTAGTTTCTCAAATATTCATAAATCTACAACACGTGTTTTATATCAGTGGAGAAATAAAAATTATATTTGTTCATAAATATAATATACATGTGTGTATGTGATTTTAAATTATATATGGTGGTGAATGATAGGCCATTGTAAAAATTCGTGATTTGACGTTAATTGTCGGTATGTATTCTTTTTATTTTATTTTATTATATATTTTATTAATTCATCATTCCTATTACAAACAAACATACGGGACGAAATCTATAGGTATTTTTGTTCTATTGCGCCAAAGAAGTATAACTCCTTTATTAGGCGCGTACATGAGTACACACACGTTTTTTTCTAGCCCTTGATAAAACATTCAAAGACTATACAGTAAATTCCATCAAGATAAACTACCATAACCGGACCAGTCATCTCAGAACGTTAAAAAAAATACTGACGAATTAAAAAGTTGGACGCAACAGTGAACTTCCGGTTCCAAAATACCACTTGTAAACCGGACGGGGCCTTGTTCAGAGGAAATATGGAACAAGTCAGTGGTTTCCTAAATGTATAAATCAGGATAATAATAAACTGTCTAATATTCTAATAAACTAAACATTTAAACAATAAACCTAAAATATGTTAAATTCTTACATTATTAGTTGAATTAGTGGAGCGAGATATTATTTTTAATAACATTTGCTGTACACTCTTTATCTGCGAATAAATAATTCATTAACTCATTCTTATACTCGTAACCGTAATGATCTTAGTCTTGTTTTGGTTAAATTTCTTTATATAATAAAAATAGGGTCTAATCAGAGGATTTCAATATGAAGCAAACCTTCTCCTTGCCTCCAAGAAACTCGGTGTACTAAATTGGTCAAAGCGGTACTTCACGGCGGGGCAGCGTCTTGTGTTCTACAAAGGGCAAATCCGGCCCCACATGGAGTACTGTTGTTACATCTGGAACGGTGCACCGAAATACCAACTGCAGCCCCTAGACTTCTTGCAACGAAGAGCCGTCCGTATCGTCGAAGCCCCAGTAGTATCTAAGAATCTGGAGCCGCTGAGTCTGCGCCGTGACGTCGGAGCGCTCAGCGTTTTCTATAAAATATGTAACGGCGAATGTTCTGAAGAGCTGTTCAATTTAATCCCTGCTTCCCACTTCTACCATCGAACCTCCCGCAACCAGCAACGAGCTCACCCACATATTGTAGATGCGTGGAAGTCTCACACGGTGCGTTTCACCCGCTCATTTCTTCCACGCACCTGCAAGATGTGGAATGACCTTCCCCGGAGGTTTTCCAGTGGGCTTCAAAATGAACGTCTTCAAGAGAGGTGTAAATAGGGTTTTAAGTGCTAGGCACCGCGACTGCAGTACCTCGAGTGCTGCAGGAGTTTATAGGCGGCGGTGACCACTTAACATCAGAAAGCCCGTCAGCTTGTGTGTCTACAAGTTAAAAATAAAAAAATAATAATACCTAGTTTGTATTTAAACTATTTTCTATGTTTATCCCAAGTAACAAGCATTTATCAAAGTCAGTTAATTAAATGTTTTTATTTATGCAATATCATAAAGAAAATAGCGAGTTAAAGCAAAGGCAATTAATTTATAGAATAACTGCAAGCGAAATGAATCGAAAAGCAGATCCGTAGAGCATAGTTCTTAACATAGTATTTTTATTTTCTAATATTTTCGAATACTTACAAAAAATTCCAAGATTTCGACCCTGACGTGACAAGAGCCTGTAGTGCAATTGGTAGTGCATCCTCGTATCAATAGGAAGGTTGCGGATTCAAGTTCCGTCTGGCTTGAAAATTTTTGAGATGGTTTTAACAAATCTTAGAATAGCGTTCAACATCACAAAACTCTGTCAACAAATTGAGTTGTATTACTGCGAGTCCCCTGCATTGCTTAACTTGGTAAAAAAATAATATGTAAAATTAATTGTTTTATGCATTAAGAATATTCTTGTTTTTTATTGATTTCAGCATTCCACATAATGTCATCATCATGTATTTTGTATTGTTTTGATAAAAATACATAATTATGTTTTACAACAACGCCGATCCTTGGACATGCACCAAATATATTTCATTTGATTTGGATCTAAAAATTAATACTTATATAGCCTAGAATTATGTAAAAATCAAAATTTAGGACTAAAATTCAGTAAAATTTGGATAACTTTCAGAACACAAATAAAGAATTGAATTTAAATAAATTAAACCCAATAACCAAAAGTTGGCAAAACAAAATATGACGTTTAATATAATAACTATATCGACACGATGTAGGATGGATGCATTGGGAGTTAAAAATACAAATCGCTTAAATTTTGACACAAGGTGTCTCTAAAGAATGTATGTTGGTCGCCACTTCGACTAACTACAGTATCTCATCGACATGAAACTTTACCGTCCAGAATTCCTTTACACGGCAATTAAAATACTTTGTCTCTTTCAGGTACCCTGCAAATAGTGAAGAGTGAGGAGGATGACCATGGAAAGTTCGAGTGCGTCGCGGAAAATTCCATCGGAACAGAGTTTTCAAAGCCGACCCTGCTTTACGTTAAAGGTATGTGTAACTTTAGCAGTTTTTAGCTCGTGTGAAGTGGAACTTGAAGAATGCGAAGTTCTAATCACCTTTCCTGGTGGTATTCGTGCCATCTCGAGTTACCCTGAAATACGTTATAACAACCGAGTAATACTGGCTTCTGGCCATTGCTTCGCTCGCGTATCTTCTCTAATATATAAAAATCTCGTGTCATGGTGTTTGTGGTTGCACTCCTCTGAAACGGGTCGACCGATTTTAATGATTTTTTGTATATTTGGTAGGTATGAGAATGACGACCTCCGTGGCGCAGTGGGCGTATAGTCGGCTGAGACGCAGGAGGTAGCGGGTTCGATTCCCGTCACGAAACAAATGTTTGCATGATCTACAGATATTTATTCCGTGTCTGGGTGTTTTTCTATACATTATAAGTATCTATTTACAAAAAAAAGCATATAAGTATTCTATCAGTTATCTGGTTCCCATAGTACAAGCTCTGATTAGTTTGGGGCTAGATAGCGCTGTGTGAAATATCCAGCATTATTTTTTTTTATAGGTCGTAAAGTATTTTTCACCCTCCTACCCCTACCCTCCATTTTTAAATCGCGATTTTAGTATGTTTGTATAAACAATATCCGTATAATGTTACCGTCGTTCATTGACGCGAAGTCATTTACATGAAGTGTTTTATAAAGTTTTTATCGCGAAGCTCCCACGGGAACTGGAATTTCGAAGCTGAGGTCGGATCAGCTAGTAAAAATAATATAAATTATTATTTCAGGCAACAATAGAAAAGTAGATGTTAAAACTTAATTTTTACGGCCCATATAAATATACACCTTAGTGACTAACATACATTATTATAATATGTACTTAAAACTATGTATTTGCTGACACATATAGTCTGCAACGTGTGTGACGCACTTGCGTTGACTCGGGTAGTCGGTAGTGGCGCGCGAAAACGACAAAATAACACACTTTTCGGCCAAAACTCTTCCTTTGTAAAGGTCGAAAGATCTGCAGTTGGAACACGCAACACAAAAGATTTGAAATAATTGTGGCGCGATTCTAATTGTGCGACCCTTAACTGTACATTAGCTGTAGTACCTAATGGTATGTGTTTTTCCATAAGATCTACCCGTCTACCTACAAAATGTTTATTAAATTGAGTAGATGAAGCATGAAAGAATAACGAACATACTAACTTTCACGCATAAAACATTTGTTAGTTACCCCAAAATATGCGGCCTTATAAGTATTCGCTGTGCAGCTGTGGTCGTTGGGGCAGAATAGAATGGTTTCCTGGTGGAAACTACTAAGACTAAAAAGAGCAACGTAGGATGCCCCTCCCCCTGCTAGATAGAAAGATGGCTTAATTAAGATTATGGCATTAGGAGCGTTGCTCTAGACTTTCTCACTTCTTATTTAAGTGGCAGAGTGCAAAGAGTTGACGTGAATGGGAAGCGTTCTGCGGGGTCTCTGGTTAAAATGGATGTACCATAGGGATCAATTCTGGGACCATTTTTGTTTTTAGTATATATTAATTAAATTCGTAACACACGTTAGAAATGTGCCATACGATGCACTGCCCTGCGTCCATCAACTGGAGGCATACAGGTGTAAAGCCTTATGTGCCCGTAATTTCACCAGCAACCCTTAAAACCGTATGTTTAAGTTATACGAATATCCAAATAAAACATTATCTAAATAACCCGTAGCCATCATTTAACCCCCACGACTAAGGTACAAGAATTTTGCGGTGGAATTCCTAAATTATGAATAACGACTGTAGTTCGGTCGACACACGCCACCGCGATTAGTTACGAAAGGGACAGAGATAGATCTAACTACAGGTGGGAGAGAAATAAAATACACGCTGAAAGAACAGCTCTCATTATAGTGGAGTACCCTGGTTTGATGTAGTGCTCGTAATCAGGCGGTTTCGGAAATCATTGCGAAAACAAGTTGTTAGTAGAAAAGATAACATACGCTATTTTATTGTATGTTATAATCATGTTTGAACTCTCTCTCCATGTTTCTCACTTAGCGTAACCAATTCTTTGAACCTTTAGCTATCCAGTGGTGTAATTAAATTTTGGATGGAGATGATAGATATGTAGCTGCAACACCAATCTGTATCCCGATTTTGTTATCATTAGTGTTTTTGCCTTCCACTGTGGAAGCAATTTAAAAAACATATTCATGTTAAAACAACTTATCAACTTTAAACTCAAAATAAAAATACCCACCTCATTTCTAAGTAGTCCACATTACAGAAGTAGGCTGGAGTAAGGACGGACGTAATATTCACAATATATCTCGTGCGATAGTGTCGCCCCTCGCGGCGTGGATCGCTAACTTCCATGTGCATGCATTAGATGAAACGACGCTGATTGTGACATTATGACCTATAAAATATAGGTCATATCTTTGCGGTTGTAAACACCGTGATTATACAGTACAGAAAGTTTTGGAATACGTATGTTACCCAAAAGAGGGTCATTTTACTCATAGAGATATTTCTTTTAATACGACAGTTGGAACAAGCATATGACCCACCTGATGTTAAGTGGTAACCATCGCCTATAAGAAAACATTGTCTCGTAAGTCACGCACGTTTGAAACGTGCCCTACGATGCACTTCCCTGAGTCAATCAATTTGAGGCATACAGGTGTAAAGCCTCATGTGCCTGTAATTTCACCCGCAACCATGCCCTTCAAACCGAAACACAGCAATGCTGCTTGACGGTAGAAATAGGTATGGTGGTAGGACTTCCCCGGGCGAGCCCTTTTACAAGGAACTCTAATTCTTGCGTACTACATACCTCACATACGTACAAAGCGGTTCTCTTCCACCTTTATTATGCGCACCGTAAAGAGTGAAACGCTTTGCCTTTGTTTCCTGAGGGCTTAGCCAAGTTACAGTCGATTAGCGATGACGCTAGTCGATAAGTCCGAAAATGTATGGGATTTGACACATGCTATAGAAATATCACGTGATACAGTGACAACAAATGTATGTAGAAATCGAATAGATTCGCAGCGAATGTAATTTGGCTACGGGCCCTGATAACCATAACCTTCAAGTCGCGAGTGAACAAGTATCCTCTAGGCAAGCGTGTTCCATCGTAGACTGCATCATCACTTACCATCAGGCGAAATCGTGGTCAAACACGAGCCTATAACATATTAAAAAAATAGATTTATGTTTGTTCTGTGACTTTTCAATTGGGTTTCTGTTTTTCATTAAAGAGAAACTTGGAAAAATACGGTGTTTATGATCAAAATTTATGTTATCAGGTTCATAACCGCAAGTAAACACACAACGTTCAAATACAATCAATTTAAAGGCAGCGCGAATCTAAAACTACTCTTGTTAATGTTGTTTTTTACAGTTTAAATTCTTAGGAGAAGTTATTCATTTTCATGGGTAGAAACACTAGTTTTTTGTATAAGACACGTGCTCAAATGTAATTCTTGGAAGGTAAATTTTTCATAATACATCATATCCACTCTCAAACAGTAGGTAATTAGTATGTAACTAGTAGGTAATTTGTATGATATGAAATAACATAATTAAACTCAGATTAAGTCATAGGTATATTAAATACCATCCAACAACGGTCACATACCTAATATCGATCTAAAACTAAAGCGCGTTATATTTTATAACAAACGTTATATTTTATGTTAATATAAATATCGCTCGCCATACAATTCAATGTAAAATGAAAATATATATTATCCTCGCCGTTCAAGCTTTAGAACTCATGCAATACTAAACGGGCGTATCAAATTGATAGTTTAGCCGTTGATATCATGAAACTTCGGCTATTTGTCGAATTCTGTTAGTCCAACAAGATGGACTAAGCTAGACCGCTGGCTGCCAACGATAACCGTCTGTTTCGTTTGTCTTGCCGTATTATTATTTGATAGTTTCAGACTCAACCCACGTGATAAGACATAGCGGAATAATCTGTTTCTATTTATTTAATAAAAATATTATTTAATTGCAAAAAACTGCAAACAAACCGAAGAGTAAACAACCTTGCAAATCTTTTGTATCGAGAGTAAAAGATGCCACTAGGAAAAGTAAAGGAAAAATAGATAAATAAAACCGCTCTACGTATCGAGTTTTACATATAACACTTGCGAGGATAAAAGTTGCGAGGCGAGACACGGAGCAAAGCGGATCGCACTCACTCTGATGAAGGTTCATGATGGACAGGAACGATACTTGATAAACCCCGTATTTATAACAATGATTTTATCGCTTGGTTGGGTATGTAGTAACCATCATCCTGATTATCAGCCCGTGTCGACCCACTGCTAGGCATTAGGTCTTTCCTTATTTATGCCACTCGTCTATCGGGACAGGATTGCCTGTGACAGTCAGCACCATGCACGACGTACCTACGTTCTAAAGTAAACGATTTCATCGACCCATGTCTAAGAACCATTCTTTTTTAGTTTTTCATTAGAATGGTTCGCTTTCACTTATGAATTAAGCTCCCGGCCTAAACCGATCAATCTCCTTGTACAAATTATATCCGGCTATCTACTTGTAATTTTAATAGCAAAACTTTGATACTTGGCCATATGTTGGAACATTCTTATCCAGGAGGAGCTAACAGTTATAACCCCTAAGAATATTCTACAGTTTTTAGCAGCTGTAGGGCTTAGTGGTGATCTTTAAATGCCCCTAGGGGCGACACAAAAACAAGTGGCGATCACAATAGACCTCGTGGCCGCAGTGAAACTAAAGCCGTAAAATCTAATAAAAAATATTTTTATTGGAACAACTTCATTGGATAACCATACGGTCACATTGTCGGTCTACGGTGAATGTTCGTTTGTCTATCTGTATCATTCTTCACATGAAAGACAGAAACACACAGCATTAAACATCCGCAGTAGTCCGACGATTCGGCTGCAGGGTTAAAAAAATCACGCACACCGTTAAAATACATTTTCAAAAGTCATTTTACATTATGTTACATTATACATTATTTTTATGTTAAATTTTTAAAGCCGTTAATTTTTTATTGTAACACAAATAGATTTCAGATAAATTAGCTTCCGAAGCCGCAGGCCGGAACTTGCAGTATAAAATTAGAATTGATCACATCATCCCCGATACGGTGTCAAATTATCTCAATATTAAGTTGGCTTAATAGCTATGTTCCAAAGTTATTAACTTGATTTCCGCTTTATACTTTATTAATATATTAACTTATGTAATTAACCATTTCCTCTATGTATAGGGAATATGTTAGATAAAATACTTACGTAGTTAAGTTTATTTGCTTATGCTTTTGACCGTATAAAGGTGCGAGTTTCAAAACTGAATGCGTAAATTGTGTAAACTTACTTCAATATTTTTTTAACTCCATATACTAATATTATAAAGGTTGTTGTTTGGTAGTTTTTATGTTTATACGTGGATATTTTTGTAGAGGGCTATCTCAAAAGCTACAGAACCTATTCTGATTGTCTTAAACAGATAGAAAATAACACTATTCCTGAATTCTATATTTTATACAACCTGGGGCTCAATTCTGATAATAAGAAAAACGATTATGGAGCTACATCATTATTTTCTTCTTCTTAGTCAGGCACTCTTGCCAGAGTGGTCGTGGTTATGTCAGGTCTTGGCTCTTGAGTAGCGGCTCTAGCGAAGCGTCTCCATTCAGCTCTATTGAAGGCATTGCGAGAACATTCAGTTACGTTAGAGTGTGTGGTGGACTTGAGGAGTCTGACCATCTCGTTGAAGAGTGGTCACGCGGTATCTTGCCCTCCACTCTGCCTTGCATTAGACGTTCCATTGAGTCCTCTTTACGGGTAACCTATCCAAAAAACTAAAGTACTTGCATTTGCACAATCGACGATAATCTTTTTTGTATCTTAAGCTCTTTTAAAATCGAAACATTGATACGGTGCGCTATCGACGAAACTCTCAATAGACGCCTCCTGCGCCACATCTCCAGTGCATTTTCCTCCGTTCTTTCAGCCTCAACGTCTACGTCTCAGCTCTGTAGAGAAATATTAGAAAGATGAGACTTCTCATGAGTCTAATTTTAGTGGTTCTAGTGATTCCATATCTTCGTCAGCTTCTCAAAAGCTGAATGGGTCACAGCACAACGCCTTCTAATCTCATCCACCATTATTTAACGATTATTAAGTATATATTTGACTACCTCCGTGGCGCAGTGGGCGAATAGCCGGCTGAGACGGGAGCCGCGGATCAAATGTTTGCATGATCTACAGATATTTGTTCCGGGTCTGGTTGTTTCTCTATATATTATAAGTGTGTATTTATAAAAAAAAATGTATATAAGTATTCTATCAGTTATCTGGTTCCCATAGTACAAGCTCTGCTTAGTTTGGGGCTAGATAGCGCTGTGTGAAATGTCCAGCAATATTTATTTATTTATTAAGTAGCGCCAGTTATAGAAAAGTTGAGGAGTAACAGACTAGTGTAGTATGGGCATGTCATGCGGAGGGAAGAAGATCATGTGACTGAATGAATATTAGATAAGAGAGTGGATGGATATAGAAGTTGAAAAAAGCGGAACAAGATATGGAGGGACTGTGTTAAGAATGATATAAAGAAGTGACAACGGAAATGACGGCTGATAGAGAGGTATGGAAGAAAAATACATTTTGTGCCGACTCCACGTGATGTGGGAAAAGGGCAGGAAGAAGAAGACCATTATTTGACGATTATAATTGTTGTTTCTGTCTAGTTTAGCTGCTAAATTTTCAATTGTGTTGCCATAGCAAAGGCCGGCAGTCATTGAAAAAATATTGTGTTAGTAGAATACCGAAAGGTATCTATTCTATAGTAGCCATTTTGCGACGATAGTACGATAGTGAAGCGATTGATTTAGTAGAATTGTGTAGTAGGACATTTTAAAATATATGATTTGTTTACCATTTTTATACAGGCTGTTTCATTGATAATTTAGGACTTGAGAGGTGGTTTGTAAATTTAAAGAATTAATATAAATTTGAATAAAACCTATATTACCACAATACCTATTACCATTAGCCGTGTAGAGCTAATGGCTAGTATTGTTGTAATTTTATTTAATTAAGTACTTTAAAAAAACACGTCGTAGCTACATTTTATTATGATAAAAATCGTAAAAAGCCGTTGCGGGTCTTAATATGAAGTAAGTATTTAATTACATAAATGTATGTCCTTGGTGTCTCTGCAGTAGAAGTTTATACAGGATGTTTGGTAATATACGGACGATATTCCAGTGACGGTTTCTCAAAACAAAAAAAAAGGCTTCTTGAAAAAAAACTACTAGTTATATTATAAAATTTTTAAGATAATCGACTAAACTTAGAGGATTAATTCGATATAAAACTTTTTGCATACTCTTGCAATCGACATCCAAAAATAAAGTCCGATTTGATATCTCTTTCAGAAATGGCTGCGGGTTTGGGTTAGAAAGGGACAACAAGAGATATCTCGAGACGTCACCAATACAGTATCTGTGGTTAGATGGCAAGCATTATGCAATAGCAAAACATAGGTTTAATAAAGTGTTTGTTTTTACATGCCAAAATAAATTTCACATTTCTATGGTAAACATTTCACAAATTTATTTATTATGCTTATCAAAATAACCCCTTTAATTTTTTTGCGTATATTATCAAACACCCTATATGGCAACCTTTATTAGACTGGATGTCAGCCAATTTCTAACTTCATTATTAAAAATCATTCTAGGTGAAATACGCTACGGCACTTTACATTAGCCTTGACATCTTTTAAATTCCATTTTCCTAAGTATTTTTATAACGAATAATTCCATCATTTTACTTGCTAAGACAATTATAGTATTCAAACATTTACGTAAAACCTCATTTTAATTACGAAAAAAAGCAAAGGAAAATACCTCTGTTCTACCTGGAACTAATTTTAATTAATCGTGAAAACAAAGTGGATAAACGTACCGGAACCGTTTTGAATAAAAGAATAATTACTTCCCTTGCTATGGGAAGGGGGAGGACGGGGGATTGGTCCAAGTTTATTGGAATATATTTTCACTAGTCTATAGAGTGTTCTAGCAATGTAAATGCTTTGTTTCAACATAACATAATTTGTGCCTCTGTAATGCGCATTTTTGCACTAAATAAAAATAACTAGTAGTAAGTAAGAAGTAAAAGAAAAAGACAGGCGAGGCTTAATGATAGGGTCTCATTGGCACCCTTCAAAAGCGGAAACCTTATAGTCACCTAGTCCATAAAGGCATCGCATTTTTATTGTTACTACGAGGCATGCCTTTTAAGTTTTGTCGTTTGAAGAAAAAAACACATCTAGAACCTTATAGTACTTTTTATTGTTTTTCAAAGTATTCACAACGTAGCTTAAAACACTTTTCCATTCGCTCAAACCAGTTATTATAACATTTATTCCACTCTAAAGTGGGGTGTTCAAAATGGCTGTCTTGAAAGCGTCGACTGCTTCTTCACCGGACTGGAACCTTTGACCACGAAGACTTTTCTTAATTTTAGGAAATGTAAAGAAATCGTTAGGGCTTAGGTCAGGACTGTATGGAGGATGGTCAAGAATTTCTACTTTTTCCTGCTTCAAATACTCAATCGTTTGACGAGCGCTGTGTGAGCTTGCGTTGTCGTGGTGCAGGATGATGCGTCGCTTTGAGTTAGATTTTCGAAGTTCGGCGATGACTTGTGGTAAACAAACTGTAGTATACCACTCTGCGTTAACCGTTCTACGATCTTCAAGTGCAATAGTCGCAACATGGCCGGTTTTTCCAACGAACGTGGCCACCATCTTCTTTGAAGTGCTTCGAGAACGAACAACTTTAGTCGGCTTTGGCTCGTCTTGAAAGACCCAGATTGTAGATTGTTGTTTGGTATCAGGATCGTAGGCATAGATCCAAGATTCGTCACCACTTATGATGTCGTAGACGTGATTTGACTCCCCTCGGTTGAACCTTTGCAGAGTTTTCTTACACCATCTGACGCGGGCCGCCTTGTGATCGTCGGAAAGCAGATGCGGTATCCAACGGCAAACTAGCTTTCTCACACCAAGCGCTTCATGCAAGATCTTCTGAATGATTGTCCCTGAGATGCCTAATAGAGCCTCTATCTCTCGATACGTCACATGACGATCTTCGAGAATTAGTTGTCTCACAGCAATGATGTTATCTTCAGTGAAGGCGGATTTTGGGCGTCCTTCGCGAAATCTGTCACTAACACTAGTATGTCCACGCTGGAATTCTAAATACCAGCGTTCGACAGTCCGCAGACATGGGGCTACATCACTGAACACAGATGTTAGCTCTTCTAAACACTGAAGCCGTGTCAGGCCTCTTCTAAAGTTGTAGAAAATTATTGCACGAACATTTTCCTTAGAAAGATTCATTTTCGTACGTGACCTGACAGATTCAAATCGAAACTGTGACTAAACAATAGCATTAATCCTAATACTTTCAACTGTTTTGAGATTCAAAATGTAAACACATTCGAATATAGAACAGTTCCAAATTCAAAATTGCCGGAAAATATGGAAACGACAGAACTTAAAAGGCATGCCTCGTATTTGTTTTAGTATTTCTTCACTTATGCTCGAAAACTGCTCCGTAAATGCATAGGGCCGTACGACCAAACAATGTGAAATAGGGGTTAAAAGTTTTTTGAAATAAATAAATAATGCTGGACATTTCAGACAGCGACCTCTACCCCCAAACTACTATGGGAGCCAGATAACTTATAGAATACTTATATACTTTTTTTGTAAATATGTATGTACATACTTATAATATGTAGAGAAACTACCAGACCCGGAACAATTATCTGTAGATCTTCCAACATTTGTTCCGCGGCGGGAATCGAACCCGCAACCTCATGCGTCTCAGTCGGCTATTCGCCCACTGCACCACGAAGGCCGACCAAATAAAAAGGTAATCTATTAATCTAGACCAAAAGCTCCAGTCTTGATCCAGCGTCATATCCGTCGTGTCAGTGAGGAATAGCCACCACAGATCTAAAAGATGCCTCACGAACGCTCTTCTGTCCACATCTTCCCTTAATTAAAACAGGGTAAACTCCTTAATGAATTGTCCAGAAAACAAGGATAATGCGCGTTAATAAGTCGTTTGTTTGATTAAAAATAATATATAACTGGGACTCTCCGTGATCTGAATTGGTGACAGTAAAGCCCTTTCTGTTTTAAATTAAAAGATATAAAAAAAAAACCAAAGAAATTTGAACTTTTAAGACAGAACTAGCCTCGTGGAGCGTATTTTGAATTATTTCAATACTCAGTCGGGTGTAAACTCCCTACAAAAGATAATCTCTACGATAGAATAGGTAAATGATATTTCAGCAGCGTAAATTAAATAGAAAATATGCAGGACATTTCACACAGCGCTATTTAGCCACAAACTAAGCAAAGCTTTCACTACGGGAACCAGATACTAACTATAATTTTTTTTGTAAACATTTATAATATATGAGTATATAGAGAAACACCCAGACCGGAAGACAGCGACTATTTTAGATAAAAAGAACCGGAACAATTATCTGTAGATCAGGCAAACATTTGTTCTGCGGCGGGATTCGAACCCGCAACCTCCTGCGTTTTAGCCAGCTATTACCTAATACGCTACGGAAGTCATCGAATGCATAATGTTAATGTAAAAACATTTTATAACACATTTGCTCGTAAAGGGTCTCTTATTTCACCAATTTCAATATCGTAATGTATGTCATTACGTACTTGTGCGTTATTGTAATGTAAAACGCACGAGTTTCTTTTTAATAAGGTAAAACGTACGGTTTATCAAGATGCTCCGTCTAAAACGAACGGTACTTTTTTAAATCTTAGCAAAGAGTTTTTATATCAGAAAAGTGGTCAACATTTTATGAATAAAATTAACTTTGGGAGATAAAATATAAAAAATAAACATTTAATTCTTTGTTTTCAATAATTTTGACAATTAATTACAACCATTTATCTGTAACAAAAACAAAAAAATATGAATTTACTTTATTAGTTTTTACTGGCTGTTTTTGTGCCTTTGCCTTAACAAAAAAGCGCTGATGCGCGAGCATCGCTAATTTGTGAACAAGTAAAAATTATTCCGCGCGCTTTTTCTTTCCGAGAAAGTCCGAATTTAATTTATTTCCTCGCAAATATATTATAAAACGTCGTATGACATACGTGCGCTTTGATAATTACAGCCTCTGCTTTCTTGTAGCCTTCGCCTACGGCTCGGTCTAGCAATATCGCCTTGGCTGTCATTTTCAACTTACCGCACTTATATCATAATGTACTATTACGGTCTTGCGTAGACTTAGCTAAACCACTGTTCATTTCAGAACCTCCCATTCCTACAACATATTGAAACAAATGAGTATACTTAATCATTTGTTTATGTATTTCAATAATATGTATTTACCACCTAATAAGTAATGGGCCTGACTATAGAACGGATGTTCAAATGTTAGGTATTTTATAGATTTCATATACCTTTCAGTTTCATCATTATCATCATCATATTAGTCATACGCCATACGTCGACAAGCGTCAGTTCTTCGAGCCTTTTAGTTTATATTGTGCTAATATTATACATTTCATCCACAGTGAGACGAGTGGCGCCCCAGTTCTCCATACCACCACCGCCACGCTCCGAAGTCATGCTGGGAGGAAATCTTACTCTGAAGTGCGTCGCTTTTGGATCTCCGATGCCCACCGTGAAATGGAGACAAGGTGATGATTTTCAAACAGTTTTCTCAATGAGATCATAAAGAGTGGAGGCTGAAAACTGGAGAAGGGAAAAGAGGAAGTCTACATGCGAGATAGATCCATGATATTTCAAAGTCCGTGCGTGTATTCGACTTAGACTGGCACAGGGTCGAGAATTGCATAAACAAAGAAAAGTCTATGTCCAGCAGTGGACCAACATGGACTGAATATAGCTTGCGTTTGACCACAAACTCGCCTAGTAAGCGATGATGCAGTCTACGATGGATCACGCTTGCCTAGAAGAAACCTGTTCACTCGCGACTTGAACACCCAGATTGTAATTATCAAATTCAAAATTCAAATTCAAAATTCAAATTCAAAATTCAAATTCAAAATTCAAATTCAAAATTCAAATTCAAAATTCAAATTCAAAATTCAAATTCAAATTCAAAATTCAAAATTCAAATTCAAAATTCAAATTCAAAATTCAAAAATTATTTATTTCTCTGTCATGTTTTACAATAAATGGCGCCCTACTTGCCAAACTAAGTTTGTGAAAACTTGTATCTTGGCAATTACTGCTCTTCCTTTTGATTAAAACTACTTACAGAGATGTGAACTAAAAACAAATTAAATGAACTAAAAAAATAAATTACATTACATTATGTACATAAATTACTTAACAATGATCCCATAAAGCCACGGCTAGGTACTAAGGTACTTATAAATGGCATATTGTACCTAACAGAATAAAGGCTTAACATAGACAGGGAAATTCACTCTAAAAACATCGTCAATTTTATGATGACTCTGTAGTTGCCGAAAAACTGTGCTGATACACAATTGTGTTTCAGTGGAAGTTACCTTTTTGAACAACGTTGATATCTAGTTTTAGAGTAAAATCGTTGATTTTATTTTTTGGTGTAAACTTTCAGTTAGTGAGTTTTAGCTAATGTCGGAGTCGGACTTTCAATCCGCTATGTGCTTATATAATAGTCATATAAAAATGACCGTTAATTTAATTATCTACGTAAATTCGTATATTCTTACATTTTTTTTTAGAATATATTCGGCGTTTATGTATTTCGCTAAAATGAATCGTTCTACTTCAACTCAGGTCTAGCAAAATGGATCACTCCGGAAGACAATCCTCCATTTGGACTGAACACTCTGAAACTGGAAGATATCAGAGAGTCGGCTAATTACACCTGTGAGGCCGCCAGCGTGTTGGGTGTCATCGAGACCATGGCTGAAGTCAAAGTACAATGTGAGTAGTTGATCTTTTGCCGGGGGAAGAATTTATTTGGCACACATATTTAAAAAAAAAACGAAATATTTATGGTTTCATACTCGTTTATTCAAACCGTAGAGATACAATAGAACACTTGGTTACGTCAATAATGCTTAAATAATTACATAGGCTTTATCTACCTAGTAGCTCATTGTGCCATCATTTTGTTAACATTTTGGTGATTTATAAACGACAATGGATACTGTCACTAGGGTCCGCTAATTCCTACCAAAATAGGCGTACATACTTAATAATGTAATATTAAAATCATGTAAGCATTAAAAATTAAATAAAAATGCCCCAAAAAAGAGAAAATAATAACAATTACACAAAATAAAATTTCCACCTTTATGTCTCAGGGTGAAAACGCGCGAGTGATGCCTTTGGTGTTACAAAAGTCACTAGGCTACGGTAACTGTTTACCGTGGCTACGTGCACGTGGCTGGTGGACCGTATGCTAGTTTGCCACATTAGTACATTCACAAAAAATCATATTAAGGTGATTTTGTAATTCGATAACAACATTCGATGCTAATAAGAGATAATATCATTTAAGATTCGCGAATGTTTTTTATTAGGATTTTCGGGTTAGAAAATCGGAGTAAAAATTTTACTGATTTTTATTTTTTAACACACATTTCCCGGGGGCTTTTTGTGCATAAATCACTATGAATATCTTAATGATAATGAATAAATTGTACAGATACTAATTTATTCAATAGTTTATGTTCACATAACAACAAGAACACTTAAATACAAAGTAATAATCCTGTTACATCCCACGGAATGGATTCAACTCAATTAATCATTAAATACTATCCAATTATTGGTTTTAAAGCAGCTCGATCAGTTTAATCTAAAGTGATTTATTAAAAGAGCGATGGACGGGCTTACAGCTCGTTACGTGAACACGGATACTTTAATCTCAATCAAATTGAGAAATGTTCTTTCAGATCTGAAAAAAGCAGTAGTTATGGAATTTGCGCTTAAGCTGCATATTAAATTGTGCATATACAGCCCACTAAATCCAATTACATCGTTTTTTTACAATCGGGCTCTGGGTCTAAAAGCTGATGGTAAAAAAACTAGTAGTGAGTTAGTGCTTCGTAAGCACTATTTTATCATAATTTTAAATATCTAGTTCATGTTTCCTTCTAATCTTGATATCAGTCTATGCAAGGATGGACGAGACTGAAAGCGGCTGATGCTAACCAGAAAGATCTATCCGAAGGGATTTGAAAACTTTTGACATAGTCCCCGATACGTAATAATTTTTTTTCCTCCCTCTATTAAACTTGTCTATTTGGATTGGGGACATAGCCGAACGAAAAGTATCACGTTATAAATTATACATAAAGATTGCAAAATGCACTTTCACCAGTCAATGCAAGGATCTGTCAAATCAGTCAATGCAAGGATGGACGCGGCTGAAAGCGACTGATGCTGTCCAGAAAGATCTAACCGAAGGGATTTGAAAACTTTTGACATAGTCCCCGATAAGTAATAATTATTTCTTCCTCCCTCTATTAAACTTGTATGTTTGGATTGAGGACATAGCCGAAAAAAAAGTGTCAGGTTATAGAGATAGTTAAATAAATAAATATTGCAGGACATTTCACGCAACGCTATCTAGCCCCAAACTAAGCAGAGCTTGTACTATGGGAACCAAATAACTGATAGAATACTTATATACTTTGTTTGTGTAAATACATACTTATAATATATAAAGAAACAACCAGACCCGGAACAAATATCTGTAGATCAAGCAAACATTTGTTCCGCGGCGGGGATCGAACCCGCTACCTCCTGCATCTCAGCCGGCTATTCGCCCACTGCACCACGGAGGTCGTCATAAACGAGTTAGACATAAAGATTGCAAAATGCACTTTATTGAACGATTTAACTTTATGCGTAACGAGACACTTTAAGACCATTATCAATATGATATTTTTTGTTTGTCTATGTCCCCAATCCAAATATAGTAAAAGTTTCATTATGAGACGCGACATTGAAAATAAAATGGCATTTCTGGGACCAGGCCAGACTCCGTACAAAAATGTTCAAACCTCTCGGCCGAGAAGATAGTAATATTCGTGATACTGACGAGAACAGGGAAACAAAATTGAATAAAAACTATTACTCTATAAGGTCATAGCCAGTGCCTTTATGAAATAAAGATCCTCTCAGTCTCAATTAATCATTAATCAGGCTGACATCCGTTTGTCTCTGAGGACCGCGGAACTTTGCAACCCTTTCAATTATAATTTATAACACTAATTCATAATGGATGTCCCGACTTGGTACAATTTATCAAATTGATTTTCGCAAATCCCTCTTTCTGAGTGATGTTATTACCATAAATTTGCAACAGTTATCCTAAGAAATTATGAGTATAATTTAATTTGCTTCTCAGAGATTCGAGAGAGTAATGGTTTCGAATAATTTGTCAATACTAGAGCTTTAATGTTTCTTATCAGTAAATCGTGGATGTAATCCTTGCGTTCTGTGTTAGCGGCAACATTGATTATGATTATTATTTTAGCTTGGAGCTATAATGTTTCCTTTAAAAAATAAACTTGACAACATACCGTTTAGGGATTACACAAATAAGATAGGTATTTCGTATTTTATTTATTAATTTGTATCTTTAAAGGACTATTGAAGAACGTGGACACAATGAACACATTCAAGGTTTTATATATACCTAATACTAGCTGTTGCCTGCGACTTCGTAGGCGTTACACTACTAAATGTGTAGGTAACCTAGAAATAAAGCTAAACTCGCTGTAGCAACTTGACTTGATTTTTATCTCATAGGAACTGATTTATTTTCATCTAAATCGGTTCAGCCGTTACTACGTGATAGAGTAACAAACAAAGAAATAAATAAACAAACATCTAAACTTTCGCATTTATAATATTAGTGTGATATTTTTATCTTGAAGTCTTTAAGTCTAACACTATAAGTACCTATTTCACAAGCTTGTAGGTACTTTACTTACCATAAAATAAATACTATAACATGTTGAAAAAAGGTTCACGAATAAAACGCCTATCAACTGCTCAAAGTAAAACGGGATTTAGACTTAATTAGCAATATTTAGGTCACTAAATTTAGACAGACTAAAAATTGCAAAGTAAAAAGCCCGCTTCTATCAAGAACTCTGGTCAAACGAGTTGGGCACTGTAAAATCTGGTCTGAAAAATAAACATTTGGATTTCCTGTGTAATTTATTTAATAAACAAATAACAATCTTCACGCAAAATCTCGCCCTGAATTCTGAAAGTTATTTAACAAAACAGGTTTGCCAAACAGTATCTGCCTAACTAGGTATAAGAAGCGAGTATTATCATATCAAGTTTGAACAGGCGAAACAACAGGGATAGGGATCCTTTGGGATGAGAGACCTGTTGCTAAATAATCTCCGGGGAAAGCCTATCCCCAAAATTACAAGATGAAGGTTTGTGATACGCGGAAATTATTATTTCGCAGACATTGTTTTTAGGATTGAATAAGGAATAGGAATTGAATATACTACGTGTTTTGTTATGTACGACATTAAATGAAAACACGGGTAGGGCTAATGGCTAGAATAGTTTTAAATATTTTTTTTTTCAAATTAATTACCATACAATTCTAATTTTCAAACAACCCTATTATCAATTCCTAAAATATCAATAAAACAGTCTGTATAAAATAAGTAAACAAATCATAATCATCCATCATGTAAGTAGGCACCTGTTAAACTGACTAAGCGGCATCGTTACAAAGGTGCCGCCGATTTACGTTAAAAGTTGTTTATAGGAAATGTATCTAATTCTAGGGTGTGGGGAATAAGATCTGCACTGACGTCCCGCATAGGGGTGTATTGTGCATTACCCAGCCCACCGTGGCCCCTGTCTTTAGGAGATGGGGATTTAGATCGCAGTGTCTTGTGATGGTCTGCAAGTCCTCGCGTTTCATCTTTAGCAGTGTTGGTTATCTGCTGGTCTTTTATCGGAAACATTTTCTTGGTCTGCTTGCAGTCAGTCCTGCGTTGGAAATGTATCGATTACTGGATAAATATTAAAGCTACTATTATTAAGTATTAAAATATATAATATTTAATATTAAGTATTAAACCTATCTCAATAATCAGTTAATACGATTCCGGATGTGTGTTTTAAATTAATGTCGTACATAAGAAAACAAGTTGTATATAATAGGATGCTTACAGCTAAACGTTTTGAGATACACTTGAATAAAAAACCGACTTCATTGTTAGTGATAATTATTCTAGTTTTAGTTGAGAAGTTTCATTCTCCAGGTCCAAAAATCTTTTTTCTAAAAATGTATACCTGGTGATACACATTTTCGCAATAAAAAAAGAATTAGAAAAATCGGTTTATATTTAGCAGAGATCATACATAAAAAAAAATATGCGTCGAACTGAGGCCATCGCCCTATTCCTCCTCGAACTCCGTGGCGCAGGTTCGATTCCCGCCACAGAATGTTAGCATTATCAACAGATAATTGTTTCGGGTCTGGGCGTTTCTCTTAACTACATATGTATATAAAAATCAATTGTCGTGCGCTAGTCTCGCAAAACCTCAAAAATTGCTAGACCAATTTGTTTTTATTTTGTAGTGTTCGTAATTTTCAGGGCAAGGTTTGTTTGTAAGATACACCATGGGCGGACTGTTCCTACGAGACAAAGGCTTTGGTCTCTTGATCGGAACGCATAACGCTGCATTAATCGAATTCAACGCAGCGTCGCTGTCTGTGCGAGAAGCGGTCTGTTGATTTTCTCGTAGCGAAAGTAGACGTTTCACGCAAATTATGTTTTTTTTTTCAAACAAATCCATATCGACGGCGCTCTGACGCACACCACATCAGATACAGCGTAGGAATGAGCACGACACTGCGTTGTACGGAGAACCTGTCTCCCACTTTACCGCGCTTGTCCTTCACCGCTGACGCACGCTTGGACGGAACAATAGACCATTCTCGACGTTTCTCATACAATGAAGGTTCCGACACCACATAACGTTTACCGCAGCGTTGTGCGTTCCGATCTAGAGACCAAAGCCAGAACATACCAATACAATGCATCTCTCTCCACAGCATTACCCGGACCACCGACGGAGGTGAGACCCTCGGAGGTGACTGCGACGACCGTCCGTCTAGCTTGGGCGTACACTGGCCCCGAAGAACCGCAGTACTACGTTATACAATACAAGCCTAAATACGCTAATCAGGTAACGTCTCTTGTATATTTCTACTTTGAAAAATGACTGTGACATTTTAACACATATTCATCATCATCAACCTATCCACTCCACTATATATGTCCACATGATGTATATATGTGTATGTATGATATATGTCCACTGCTGGACGTAGGTCTGTCTCAGGGTGCGCCATTGAGCCCGATCCTCAGCCCTTCTCATCCAATCCCTGCCAGCCACAGCGCGCACAACGTCACTCAACACATATTAATAATGTTTATTCGTTGCATGATACAATATTAATATACTGAGCTAATCATGCTAAAAGAAAAAATAATGTTATAGGTAAGATAGTGTCCATAGTTTTGTAAGACATTGTGAAAAAACTGGCATGTCCCCCCGCGACCACGGCTGTTGCAAAACAATCCGTTTTAATCAGTAATCATGAATATTTGTATGGCTGTGTTTCTTTATTCAAATTGTGACAAGGGTCCTATCTCGATCCCTCTTACTGTATTTAAGTATGGTGATAAAAAGAGTCACTCTTATCCCACAGGCCTTCAGCGAGATCTCAGGGGTGATAACGCAGTACTATTCCGTCACAAATCTCTCTCCCTACACCGAGTATGAGATGTTTGTCATCGCTGTCAACAACATCGGTAGAGGTCCACCTTCATCGCCCGCTGTCATCACCACCGGCGAAACCGGTAAGTCTGTCCCCTAGGCGTGATAAAAACTTTATGGGTCAGTCCACACTGAGACGCAACGCGACGCAACGAGGCGCGCAGATGCTTGAAGAAGCTAGTTAGTTTCCTAGTCGAAGCCGCGCTGCGCAAAGCCTCGGAGGAAGTTCCAATGCACGGTGCTGCGTCGCGTGGCGTAACGATGCTTGCTTTGACATGCATCCAGTCCGCGAATGCGCTCTCATTAAAATTTGTATCTTTTTGTATATTATTAATGTAAATTATCTATAGTAACAAGTTCTATTCAATAGTCAAAAAGTTCGCTTTCTTAAAAAGTGCGCGCCTCGTTGCGTCGCTTCGCATCTCAGTGTGAGCGGACCTAAAGGGTAAAAAAGAATATGTTCGTGAAAAAGCTATTTTTTTAAATAGGGAACCTTTCATGGAATATTTAATTATATGTAATTTTTTATATAAGTGTTCACCTCGATGATTCATAAAATTATTATAAAAGTTATCTTAAAGAAAATCGGATTATTTAAACGAAATCATTTTAAATTACCCATTAATTTATTGTTTTTTAGTAACCGTAGCGTATGATTCAGTCGTTCCCATTATTCAAATAAATACCATGAAAATAATGATATTGCTATTTTAGTAACTGATCATAGTTCAAAGATTGTATGAATGAATGAATGGTGAATGGTGAATGAACATTGAGTACCTATTAGCAGTTAGATTTTAGAACATAGTCTAAATTTTTAATTCCATAATATATAGTTTGTGTAATACATAAATAAAATACATACGCATTAAATTTTAAGTCAAAATCAAAAACATTTGATGAGTTTTATTAATCTTCTTTCATATTTATTAACTACATTTTCTTTTGTTGGATCATGTTTTGTAAATGAATACATTTGGGATGTTACATTAAGGGCGAGTTGCGCAACGATGTCTAATCGTATTTAGTGCCTACGATCTATAGAGTTGTCAAATCGTACAAATATACGTCAAATTTAATAATGTTTAGACGCTTATTACGTTTAGGGATCGTTGTGCAAGCCGGACTTAAATCATAACTCCACAATCATTTTTTCGACGACCTGCGATTTAAAATTCTCATGTTACGTCATACATTCGCTTTTTCGTTTAATTTATAACTCGCTTCAGAATTCTCGCATTCATAAATTAATTTTCCTTGCTTTTGGATTTGGGTAAATAGACCTTTTTTATTCTGCTGAACTCAGTTTTATTATGACAGATACGAGGCGCAGTGGCCGTAAGCAAATAGCCCTGCCGAGATGGAGTGCACCTTATTCGAAAGGGTTTTTTGATTCACGATCTCTTACTACCTAACAAAAGTCACCCTTTTCAAGCTATTCTTTTATATAACGCCTGAAAGTCAGTCTAACTTCTTCATTTTCACACTATTTCGGAAAAGAACGATGTTAAATCAACTTAATCATCACATTATTCATATTTTGTTTCCAAGGTCAATATCTTGCTATTTTAATCATCTCAAGTATTTTAACCCTTATAAATGGTATATTCCATCTCTGGCAGCGCTTTGGGCCAATTTACCACAAGATTTTGCCCAGCCTCCTTTAATTAGGTATTTTCTTTTATCGTTTTTACATGCTACGTATAAAACGACGTACGTGCGTCGCTTCATGTAAGTTCGCTTCAGTTATAACATTATTTATTATTTATTTTGCACTTTTCTTATCATTTTCGTAGTTGTAGTTGTAGTGCGTGGTTTTATTTTATTTTTTCATGCACCATTTCGTTTTTATCAGTGTTAGGATGTGCCTTGTTGATTGTCACAGATAATTTTATAAGTTTGATTTGACAGATTTGACAGCTGTCATTTTGGTGCGAAACCACAGAACTTATTTGACACTGGTGAACGAAATTCGAATTAGGCGCGTCCAGGTTTAAAACTGGAACGAAAAGTGGCTGTATGCAGTTAAACAGCCACCTTTTGTTCCAGTTTCGTTTCGGTAACCTCGTCGAATCCGGTCATTGTCGGACTACGACGAATGTTCGTGTTATATGTCTCTATCTGTATCATTGGTCATATAAAAGACAGATAGCATGAGATTTCGCCGAATCCCGATAATATGGCTTCGGCATAATAGGCACTAGTTATACGCCGCCACCAGGCCAAATAAGTTCATTGTATTCGACCTTGACACCCAGACTCGTAGGTAATAATTAATAAAATTGTTAATTAATGCCTACAAATCTAGCCGCAAAGTTAATAAAAATATACGTCACTGTATTTAAGACATTTGAGATTAATAAGTATTGACAGTTTGTATCAGGTGATGGTTCTAAATGTCACTGTTTTCAAAACTTTTCAGCCATGATATACCAACGTCTTCTCATTCGTGTAAGAAAATATAGTAAGAAATATCTCTGTGACAAGCAATAAAGTGATGTTAGCCACGGTTTTATACTAAAGCACCTTTGTGTGAAATGTCCCGTCCGTCTGCTCTATACTAATGTTCTATTTTTTTGCGTCCTTCTGCAGTGGACCACTATAACGAAGGAGCAAGTAAGTATACATATAGCTATAATTTCTTAGCAAGTCTTATTAATATTGGGAAAGTAAATTGGTGTATTTGTCGCATGATTATTACAAAGCTTCGGCCGTAATGCAATATAATGGTAATCCTGATGTCGGCTTGTGCATAACATTTAAAAACCTTTGGGTTTTATGTCGTATTAGTGAAAAAGAATGGTGTAAAGGTCACTGTTCACTACATCAACCCTGCACCCGACCCGCACCGCCTCGCCTCGAGCGGTTAGTATTATTTATACATATAAATTGTATGGACGTGCGCTCACATCATCACCTCCGGATCGCCTCGGGCGTATGCCTTTCACGCACAGACGACGAGTTGACCACTCGGTGACCCCGCACGGCCCACGAGTGATTCACGCGAGCACAACCGTCATTTTCAGCCTTTCTTTCTAACGTGTCGGACGTATGGTTTTGCTTTCAAAATGAATAAAGAAAGACTTATCGAAGAAGTTCGAAATATAATTTATGGTATGATCTTAGTGACCACGCGACGTCCACCCGTTGGCCGCGCGAGGTCTGCTGGTTGACCACGTGGCGTCCATCCGTTGACTGCGCAAGGACCACTGGTTGACCACGCGGCGTTCACTGGTAATAACGAGGCGTCTACCCGTGGCCCACCCGCTGTCAACGAGTGAACGCCGAGCGGCGCACAGTGTGTTATGAAGCCCAATTTTGTTGCATGTCATTTTTATTACAAAAATCATTATACTCGGCGCGGCGAACCTTGATCCCTATGACACTGACAGCTAATGTCACCATATAACATTGTAGTGGCATCACCATTAAATTGGGATCATATTGAGGGCGTCTAAAAATGTAATTTATAAATTTTACGTAGCTTTATACCATTAGTAATGATATTCCGTTGATATTTTTAACAATTCTTAACATTTACAAGAAGTTATCTCAATCTGAATTTATTTTTACGTCCTACAAAACTTACGTCGTGTGACGTTTATCGACTAGGGCGGCAAGTATCGATAAAAAAATGTCGGTAATGGAAATGAGTGCACAATTTTTTTTAAATAAATAAATGGGGAACATTTATTTTCATGATAAAATATATACTTATATAGCAAAAACGTGTTTACCGGGTTAAACATTATTAGAAAATAACAAGGTGGGAAACTTTCGTTTTACTTACCTACTTAATCTATGCCAAAAATCTTAAATTAAAACAACAACAACATAATGACATTAAAAATGCACATTATAATATTTTTTAAAACATGTTTACCAACGTGGCTGAATGCAAGCCACGCCTTTGTCTAAAAAAAAAATATATCGACACGACCCATCACTAACACGAATTGTCATAGGGATCAAGGTTCGCCGCGCCGAGTATAGTTATGAATATTTTAAGCACTAAAGTAAAACACTCGCATCGATAGAATGAATAGTTTAAATGAAAAAAAAATCAAGGTTGCCCAATATACGGACCTCGAAAATCACAAAAAAAAATTATTTAAATAAAAGTAGACTACTTATCTTTCATTTATATCAAATTATCATACATATACCAACATACCATTATACAAGTTTTTGTACGTTTACTGTAAATAGATATTAATATTTTAAAATTCCGGGTATAACAAAAGTTACCGATATCTTCTGAATAACGCGGAATTAGATTTTGATTTTAACATCATGTATAAAGGCATGCTTAAGCAATAGTTTACTCTAAAAATTTTCGTCTAATACGGCGTTAAAGTGGAGAAAAATAAAAATAAAAATTATAAAAATATTAATATTTCGTTTTTTATTCATAGTAAACGGACAAAAACTTGTCTAATAGTATGTTAGTATATGTATGATAATTTAATATAAATAATAGTCTTTTAAGTAATTTAGTTTCTTTTTAATTTTTTTTTGTGATTTTCGTGGTCTGGATATTGGGCAACTTTGATTTTTTTTTATATAAACTACTCGTTCTATCGATGCGAGTGTTTTATTCTAGTGCTTAAAATAACAAGAAATAATTATTTACGTAATAATAATAACATGAAACAAAATTGGGCTTCATAACACACTGTGCGGCGAGGCGGTGCGGGTCGGGTGTCGGGTTGATGTAGTGAGCTGTGACCTTAAACCTGTGGCCAGTGGTCTCAAACTGAACTAAGTTCTTCATAGTCACAAGCAAACCGGTCCTCAATGGTTTTGAGAGGGCTCGCTCTTCTTTTTCCTAATACGAGTATTTCGCGATGCCACCGCAGCCAATGTTTTTTCCGATAACATTACGGTTAGAATAAAATATCTGCTTGTTACGTGTTATTACTGTACTTGTTTCCCTTGGTTTATGATCTTCCGCGTAGTAATTAGATATTACAACAGATTTCGAGTTAAATTTAATTTCCGTGAACCATAAATACCTCGCAATATCAAAGAGCTATCAAGTCTAATTTCCAACAATATATTATTAAATTTGACATCAGCAAATGTTCGCAGCAAATTACGAACGTCGCAGATAAAAAATAATTGAGTTAAATAATGAAAACATTGCCAACAGTTTTTTTTATATCTTCCTTTACTTTTCTAATAAAGGAAAGTCAGGGAGCGGTGACCCGGATTTTTGCCTAGAAACAGGATTACTTATAGCGTTTTAATATTGCACCGTCTTCCGAAAACTTTTATTGTTTCTCCCTTCCTAAGTATCATAAAGAGATTTTTCATTGAATGACGCCTCTTTTTCATCGTCCTGAGGGTAGGCGATTACAAATCCTATTAGATGGCTATTGTACCCGCGACTCTTATTGCACCATTATTTTTATTTTCATTTGTACGTAATTGAGACGCGTTTTACTCTTTATTTGATGTGGCGTCGTCGTGTTATTGCTTTTATGATAAAAGGTAGGACTTAACAGATTTCAAGGGGATTAGTTTCAAAGGAAGGAGCTGTTATTTTTTTCAAATTTACTTTGTCTACTTTTATACGTAGTATCTTTGTTATAGTTGTTTATGTGATAAACTTTGACATGCTTTATATCGTAGAAATAGAAGTAGAATATATTTTTTAGCCAAATATTAACCTATGTTTTTGAAAAGGTTGGGTTAAACTTTTTTTAGTAGGTAACGAGTCTTGTAAATATAGATCTACCTGCTTAATCTTTTCAATAATAAGTTCTAGAAACTTCACCACGGAAGTTTTATTGAATTCTGTTATTCTTATGGTTTAACAAAATGTTAACTAATTATATTGATAGATACTGAGTACCTATGGAACTTTTTGTTTATAATTAACTGCTTGACTGACAGAAGAGAATATAGGTATTTATATAAATTATTGGTTTCGTAACGACATTTGTACAGTTATAACAATTTTATTCGTGTTTGTTTTTTCGTCGTGTGGTTTTTTCTCAACGGAACATTTGTTAACAGAACCAGGTTCGGCGCCTAGAAACGTGCAAGTTCGTCCTTTGAGTTCCAGTACCATGGTTATTCAATGGGACGAACCCGAGACTCCTAATGGTCAAGTGACGGTGAGTAAGACTATCCTCATTTAAATTTTTTGGAATTTCCTGTGTTAGGACGCGAATCTCGCACTTGACCATACTCAGCGTGAGCACTTGACTTTCGCACCGTTAATTTGCATTAAGTGCTCACTGGAAATATCCTTAGGTTATTATGTTAATTTTATTACATTGTATTTGTATAAAATATGGAGTACCTATCTTTTTAATAGAATAACAAAACCGTTTATGTTGCGTAAAGTTTCTTTTACAGCACTGAGGGCATGCAAACCTCTATACCATGACGTTTATTTTCAACCATATCTGATTCGCGTAGCTGTCAAAATGTACTAAAACTTACTAAAGTTTCGATTTTAAAACCATCTCAAAAATTTTCAAGCCTAGACGGGACTTGAACCCGCAACCTTCCTCTTGATACGAGGATGCACTATCCAATTGTGCTACCGGGCTTTGTCACGTCAGGGTCGAAATTACTGAGATGATTCAGATTACGACTAAAGCGCTATGGAATCTATCTATCTACTGGAAAACTTATACAGTTTTTGACCTGCTCAATGCCAAGCGTTGCAGTTTACTACATGGTTTTAAAATCTTGGATTTTTCCGTATGTGTACGGATAACACTATAAAAATAAAAATACTATTAAGTTTAAGTCTTGATCGCAATAAGATCATGGTACCCACCAGTACCCGAATACTCGTAATTTCGCATCACGATCTATATAGGGTATCTTTCGATTAATGTCAAACGTGGCGTTGACAGGCTTCGACATTATACCGATTTTACCGATTCTTTAATTTGACTCGATATATTTACGGGAATTGAGTTTCTGCAGCCATGCTTTGGAAAAATATAGGCAGTGTGTCATGGATTTTTGCCTTCATCTTATCTTTTTTAAAAAACAACAGAGCACTGAAAAAAAAAAGAAATTTTGGAATTAGAAAAAAAAAATGGCCAACAAACTTAAGTAATTAAATAATATAAAATGTTGACAGCACTTTTATCATTAGTAACCGCTACTACAGCTGACATTAATATTTTTTTGGAAATTACAAAAGTTGTATAAGAAGGCTTCAAACTTATCTTAACTTATCTTTCTAAAAGAATCTTAAAAAGTAGGTCACACTAATATTATAAATGTGACAGTTTGGATGTTTGTTTGTTACTCAATCACGTCGTAATGGCTAAACCGATGACGATGAAATTTGGTGTAGATTATAACCTGGATTCAAACATAGGCTACTTTTTACTGACAAACAATGGGTGCGAAGCCACGGGCGGAAGCTAGTAATATGATATAATGTCTCAAACATTAATTCTAAAATTGTTTTTACAGCTCTACAAGATCTACTTCACAACGGATCCTTCACAACCTTTACAATCGTGGCTTTCGCAAAAGGTTTGTATTTCTTTAACTTCCATTTTATATTATACCATTTTGCTTTGAAATCAATGAATCTGCACTTGTAGTTCCTCTCATATGTTGCCCTTGGCTTATTCATGTTACATTAGGATGTTTGATAATATACACACAAAAATGAAAGGGGTTATTTTGATGAGCATAATAAATAAATTTGTGAAATGTTTACCATAAAAATGTAAAATTTATTTTGGCATGTAACAACAAACACTTTATTAAACTTATATTGTGCTATTGCATAATTCTTGCCATCGAACCACAGATAATGCATTGGTGACGTCTGGGGATATCTCTTGTTGTCCCTTTCTAACCCAAAACCTGTAGCTATTTCCGAGAGAGATATCATATTGGCCTTTATTTTTGGATGCCGATTGCAAGAGTAGGCAGTAAGATTTATACCGAACTAATCACCTAAACTTAGTCGATTTTCTCATAATATAACTAGTAGTTTTTTTTTTTCTAGAAGTCAGTTTTTTGTTTTGAGAAACCGTCATTTGAATATCGTCAGTATATTACCAAACACTCTGTATATTTATATTTTAGGTGGACGACAGTCACCTGACGACCATTAGTGAGCTGACGCCTCATACGGTATACACGATACGAGTTCAGGCATTCACTTCAGTAGGACCCGGCCCCATCTCAGCTCCCGTCCAGGTCAAAACTCAACAGGGTAAGTCATTTCAGTTTAAACAATCTTTATTTCTCATTTATAAAACATTTTGTCACTTACAATGAGAATTTATAAACTAGGTAACATTTTGTATCGTCTAATTCACCGTTAGGTAAGTAGATTGGTTAAATACAGATTTACATTAGGTAAGAAGGAAAGGGTAGTAAATTAAACATAAAGTTAGGAAGGTAGGTAGATAGGTAAAGTGTCCAAGTCAATAAATATTCCCAGAACAATCTCTCTTCCGAAATTGAATTTGAGAATCCAATGTGTCCAGTAAATCATTTAAATTTGTAATCTCCAGGATTGTAAATTACACTCACATCTAAGCCGTAGTTTTTAAGTGATAACCATACATTTTAATAAATATTTTAACCACATCAATCATTATTATAAAAACAATGTTCACCCCTATGAAGCTTCACGAATTGAACTGAAACATTCACAAAACCCATAGAGGGATGTTTGTGTTAAATATGAGCAAAAATAAAAAGATCCTTTTTTGTTAGAAAGGGGGTCCACCAACACGACCACGCACTTTTTTTTTTGTTTTTCTGTTTTCTGAATTTCATTTATTATTTTAAATACGGGTTTGATCACGTTCTGTTTTATCGGTATTACGATCGACAGTTCACATTATTCACCCTATAAAGGTTCACGAATTAACCTAAATATTCACACATCACTCGTAAAACATCCTCGAAATCTCATTAAAAAAAATTCAGCTGGAGTATTGAGCGACAGAGATGAACGTTGAAATCGAAACTCGTCGATTTATATCGATTTAAATATGAATTATATTAATGTATGTTTTGGGATGATATGATATTGCATTTATCTTGAAATTGTTAGGGTTTTGAACTAAACAGTGGCTATTAACTTTTATCGAACTTATTTATCGAATTGATGTAGACACTCTCTCCTGTCACCGCTAGTGATACCCCTAGTGAAGTATCTCTGTATTAATTACAGTAAAAGTAAGGGGCCGATCAAGATCGCCCCACATCTACCAATGCCTATGATGGTCATGGACGGTTTTTAGGGTTCCGTGTCCAAAGGGTAACACGGGACCCTATTACTAAGACTCCTCTGTCTGTCTGTCCGTCTGCCTCCAGGCTGTATCTCATGAATATCATGACGAGATAGTTAGACAGTTGAAATTGTCACAGATGATGTATTTCTGTTGCCGCTATATCAACAAATACTAAAAACAGAATAAAATAAATATTTAAGTGGGGCTCCCATACAACAGACATGATTTTTTTGCCGTTTTTTTATAGATAATGCTACGGAGCCCTTCGTGCGCGAGTCCGACTCGAACTTGGCCGGTTTTTTATATTACTTGGACGCAGTCTCGCTAATGTTGCTTGCGTCAAGGTTTAGTAATAACTTGCCCTGTAATTCTATTTGCACTAGGTGTACCTTCGCAACCCTCTAACCTGGTGGCGGTGGAAGCGGGTGAGACTTCGGTGACCCTCTCGTGGAGGCGTCCGGCTCACGCGGGTGACAACATAGTCTCCTACGAACTCTACTGGAACGATACATACGCTAAGGAGCATCATAAGAAGTAAGTCACAAATGTTAAGCTCTTTAAAACGTTTATTTCAGGCAACCATTTGCACATACATACAAAAAATTATAACAAGGCCCGTAGTTATAAATACCTTCATAAAATAAATTTAAACACTTTTTTTTTTTTTTTTGGGGGGATTTTGCTTTGTAGCCGCTTTCTTTTATTATTATTATAATTATGAATTAGTTTATCGATTATTTCAATTATATTCAGTCATATAATTGCTTTCACAGACAACAATATACAAAATTTATAAGTAGTAATACCTCTCACAGGCGGATACCAATAACGGAAACATATACCCTGAATGGATTGTACCCGAACACCCTCTACTACATCTGGTTGGCGGCGCGGTCTCAACGCGGCGAAGGAGCGACCACCCCTCCTATAGCCGTCCGGACGAAGCAGTATGGTATGTGGGGGGAGGTGACGTTTGTGGAACGGATGGGCTTCGTGCATTAACTTGATCTGCGAGTTCCAAAAGTCGGAAAGGAAAGCCTTGTTCTGTTCTCCATTATAATAATAATATTTTTTATTCCACAATTCAAGCAATTTTCAGTATACAAAACATATATTTACATCTTATTCAGATGAAACAACAGTTAGAATAAATTCACGCTACATGGTACGCTAAAAAAGATTACAAAAAGTTACAAAACGTTTTAATAATTTCACATGTAAATGTAAAATATCGTCATGTTAAAACACCGCTGTTTATCCTTTTAGTAATAAGATTTGGTACTAGATTCTGGCAACGACATTCCAACTCAAAAATACATTAACACTTTCACAAAAAGTATCACTCGTTTTTACTGCAACACTTAATTACCCTCGACTTGGCTCGACGTTAAAGTCTCCGTTACACTGCTCGCTAAAATGCTACATAATAGTTGAATTTAAAGACAAAAGTGCATTTACACTTTTGAGAAACTAGCGAGCATTTCCGGCGTCTAGACCACACCAGCATTTACTATTAGATGAGATTGAGAAAGTCAGGTTTCACTCGGATGGTAGTTGGATAAAAGATATGTTAATTTAGGTTACAAAATAATGTTCATAATTTATTCAAATCTGTCTAACAGTCACGCTATGATTTAGCTACATCAAAAGATTTACGCAATCCCTATCTCAATTAGCTTTCAACTTTCCGGCTTCGTAAATAATAGTAAATGATCAATTTTTTGAACGAAGCTCTCTCCCGATCGATGCTTTGTGAAGTGTGTGAGAGTATGAGTCCTGTGTGGATTCCAAGGTAATTCCCTAAAATAATTCACATAAGAGCACTGCCCGGCACGCTGCCAGTAATTGAAGCACAAAGCACCAAGTTTTTATATCACAATATGTGTTTTGTAATCGTAATGTCGAAAGGGTAATGTGTATGCATATTCATTTGTCACGAGTGAAGCGTACACGGTACCTAAGTAGTAGCTTTATGTTGTACGTAGGTCAGTTTTAATGAGGTTTCCGCCTCGAGTTCAAATTATTTTTACCAATTTGCTCGCGACATGAAAAACATCGCGTTTTAGTATTGAATAAAACTCCGTTCCTCGAAATCTCTACAAATGAATATTCCGTTTAAAATGTCTCGTGCCGCGAGCAAAATTTTACGACAGTTTTTTCAGAAGAAGAGAATGATGAGAAAATGAGATGTATGGGCGAGCGGATCTTACATGCATGCCTTTATTTTGAAGCACATTTTCGCATTCAGTGATTGCATCGGTTAGGGTAAAGGTTTTGAGTTCCAGGGTTTGTCTACGATGGTTAATGTGATGAGATATTTTAGTTCCTGGAGCGCCTCCGATGAATGTAACGGCCGTGGCCGCCTCGCCTACGGCTATACGAGTGTCGTGGCAGCCGCCGCCGGCCGAGCGGGCGAACGGCCGAATCGCGTACTACAAGCTGCTGTGTGTGGAGTCGGGAAGAGGAGACTCTGAGGCGACTGTCGTCAAACTGAACCAGACCTCGTTTGTGCTCGATGAGTTGAGGAAATGGACGGAGTACCGGATCTGGGTGCTGGCGGGTACTAGCGTGGGCGACGGACCCGCTTCGTATCCCGTCACTGTGCGCACTCACGAAGACGGTACGTGTCTTGGACGTTCGTTCAACTGTTATATCGTTAGTGACGCTCGATCTTGTGATATTGACAGTATAGTACAATAAATGCTATGATCATGAGAAAAAAAATCTTTTACAGTAATTTTACCGGGAAATGTGTCAAAGGCTCTACAGAAGTCTGATTTCCTAGGAGAATCGTTTTTCTTTAACTTTTCATGCCTTAATATTAACAATGACTGTTTCGTGGTTTCATAAAGCTGGAGAAGTACCTACTACTATCACTTTGAAGTTCAAATTTTTGATAACAGTGAAATAAATCATAAGATCGAGCGTTTCCGAGTCAAAGAAATGTTTTCTTTACAATAAATTCAATCAATAATTAAATTAACCATTGAAATTAACGAAGTTCTTTGGCTATGTAATATCAAAGGAGTTTCACGTCCATTGTTGATATAATTTTCGGTTTCTATAGTCATAATATTCATGTCTCGACTAAGCATAACAGTACTACGGTACACAACGGAAAATAACAACGCATCCTTTGATATTACATTTCGTCTTAAATCAAAATAAAAATATTATATTAATTAACAAACTAATCATTTTCATGAACTCTTGGATTGCAATGGTGGTATAAAAAATTATCCATTAGATTATTAATGAACTAAAATACTGTCTGTTTAAAAGATATGGATAATTTTACGGGTGGAGGTTACAGGCGAAATGGTAGCATTATTTGTTTTGTTATAATGTACTGCGTCAAATTTCTAAATTAATCACAACAAATAAACGATCCATTTCGTCTGTAAATAACAATACAAATCTACTGGTGGTGGTATAAATCATTTCCAATACGAAGGTCATAATCACAATTACAAGCGCAGTAACTACCGAAATACTAATGTCATTCTTTTCTTTTGTTCCTTTTTGTGAGCATATAGCAGGATTCTAAACAAGGAGGTCAATTCTCGTAACGAAACTTTACTATGCTTGCTGAAAATTATGTATTTATCATCACAATATTTTGGTTTCATTGTATTTTAGCCGCTACACTGGCGGCATAGAGTCGATATTTCCACTCACTGTCACATGTAATGATTTCATTCCGATGGCGAGATGGTCACCCATCGTCGTCAGCTCGCTAAGATGCCACTCACTGAACTGCAAACTTTATAATGCACCTGGTATAGTGTCAAAAGCACCGTTATTTGATTTTGACGCACAGTTGTTGAGTATTTAGCGATGGACACAATTTTGCATGCTTTCTTACGACACAGCACCGTTTTCGTTCAATTTATCACCGGGCACTGGATAGGTTCGCTTGCGGTACTCAACCGTTTCAACTTATTCGGTTGCGTTATGCAAGCGTTGCACTTTTAGGAGCACTCAGCACATAGCGACGGCACGAGGTGAGAGAGCGAGTGCGTGACATGACAAAGGCCGGTCGGGCGGGGCCTCTCACTGCGGGCTCAGTGGTCAGCGCGGCCTTCACGTGTGGTCGAGGCACCCGATCCGACCGGCGACACGCACCACGGCCCGAGCGCCGCATTTGAATACCAATACCGTCCCCACACCACACGCGCGCATGCAACTCACAACTACCTACTTCTACTCACTATACTCTACTACTATCTACTATTAGCGGGAACGTCCGGGCCGAAGTAGAGTCCCGAAGATCCGCTAAATTCAACTAAATCCCATTGGCCCACGGATCCGACGGATTCAAACCGGAATCATCTTCGCCCGTACTCCCCGATGCTCGGTACTATAGACTACGCGCTACCTCTATCTTTCTCTGTCTCTCTGTCTATCTCACTTGCTCTTGTGCTACACTTCTTGGCAGTAGCGATTTCAGTCTCGCCTCTCTTCTTTCTTCCGTATCTCTATCAGACTATCGTGCATGCACACTAGATAATCGTGACATACAGAATACTAATGCCTAAAGTTCGCTATTGCCATTTCTCGGCGGGCGGGGTCCAAAGAACGCAACGTCACACCGGCACCGAATACTCCTGTTAAGTACTACCTACTATCTTACTAAAACAGAATATTAACGAAGAGCACAGCAAAAGGACACACACAGTTAACTAACATCACAGAGGATAACACGAGGTACGAGTCATCACACACACAGAGGCAACGGTGGGCGCACATAGACAACAAGACACAAAGAAGCACACACACATTGACTGCAAAGCGGCCGTCGCGTTAATCAATACATGTGCGTGTGAGTGACTTCTCTGCGGGGCAAGGAATAGACACGGCGGCATTCACTTTTCTGTTCCAATTTAAGTCTCAATTGTTGCTAAGTGTTTTCGCGAGCTGTTTTCGCAAAAAGGATTTCTTGTGAAGAAAGCCGGCGCAAGAATTGTCAAGCCATTCATGAAATGAAATTCCCATTTGTGAAGCAGGAACAGAAAAGGCGATGCACGCGAACGTAGACCGAAGCCGTCCCGAGCGGCTTATACGAATGCGCCTCCTAAAGAGCTCGAAATACACGAAGAGGTTCTACTCGTAATCTCTCACTAGTAGTTCCGTTCGCCCTGCAATGTTCGCACTATTTGTCTTAAATGTATTTGAATGCGTTTTTCTCTTTTTTCTCTCGTCACTGACTTTGTATGGGCTGCCGGTAACCCGTACAGCTATAAAGAGTGAGTATAAATTACTTTAGCGCTTGTATCGGTGTGCGTTTGTGCTTGTGCCTACGCTTTTAGTATCTTCCTAGTATTACTCTAACTACTTTCAACAAACTGCAAGCGGTTACAGACAAGCATGTCTTCGTAGACGTATTTTACCTGTTTAAAGACTTGGTGTGGTATTCTTTTTCGATATACGTTCCCAAGTCTAACGTCCCGAAGCATGATCCCTTGCAGTGTGTGATTCATGATGTTTTAGATTTAGACACGCAGCTTGGATATCTATAGATGACTTACTAAATGTTTGACTCTTTGTAAAGCTTGACGATTTAGTTGTTCTATGATGTGGATTGGAAGGTAATGGTTTTTAATTGGTTATGGTGATGTGAAAGGACGTAATGATGTCTCAGTGTGTGTTGGTATTCAAATGCCCGATCGAGATGCTGAGGCGTGTGTAGCCACTCGCCTTTGACCGAAATACTCTATCAGCATCGACGACGGGATTACCGACCGCACTATTTTATAAATAAATGCTTCCCTTTTTTGAAGCTTGATTCCGATTTAGACCCTTTAAACTTAATGCTTAAGGTAGATTTCTAGTGCTCCCGTAGATGCTGGTAGGGCATTTAAGTCTGTTCAAACAGGTATGGCTCAGATGTCTCACATTATTTTTGTATGCTCACAGTGCCCGGGGAGCCTCAAGACGTGAAAATCAACGCGATCAACTCAACTTCTATCCATGTGACATGGAAACCACCCCTGGAAAAAGAGAAGAACGGCATTATCCGAGGCTATCACGTCCATGTCCAGGAACTGAGAGATGAGGTTAGTATTTAAGACTTAGCGATATTGTAATTGTAAGATTACGTTTCATTAAATAAATTATTGTCTCAGGGTAAGGGTCTTTTGAACGAGCCGATGCGATTCAATGTGATGGATGAGACGATTCTGGAGCTAAACGTGACAGGGCTACAGCCAGATACGAGGTATAGTGTGCAAGTGGCTGCGCTGACGAGGAAGGGAGATGGAGATCGAAGCCCGCCGACGACTATAAAGACTCCTGGCGGAGTGCCAAACAGGCCTATTGTCACCCTCAAGTAAGTTAATCAACACATGAACACTTTAACTAAGAGAGTAATAGTCCTATGAGTTTTGTTAAATAAACTTTTAACTACAATATTTCCAAATTATTATGTTTGTTTCAGGATTTTGGAGAAAGAACCAATAGTCTCGTTAGAATTAGAATGGTTAAAACCAACTCAAACGTACGGAGAGTTGCTCGGATATCGATTGAGATTCGGCAAAAGAGATCAGAAACTCACTGACGAAATCAATTTCCCTACGAAAACATCCAATCATAAGATTACAGATTTAGAAAGAGGAGTACAATATGAGTTTAGGATAGCGGGGAAGAATCACATAGGAGTTGGACAGGAAACTATCAAGTATTATTTAACACCTGAAGGAGCGCCGAAAGGAGCACCTACGAACGTGACTTATCATTTCCAAACACCAGACATTATTAGCGTTCGGTGGGAACCCCCTATGAGAGAAGATAGAAGCGGCCAAATTAAGAAGTACGACATTCAATTCTACAAAAGAGGGGATCAATCGTCACTCGTTGAAAAAACTACGGAAACTATGAAAGCTGTGTTTACTGGATTAGAAGAAGATGCTCATTACATTTTCAAAGTCCGAGCGTACACCGTCATGGGATCAGGACCCTACAGCAAGGAGGTCACTGCCCATACCGAAAGGGATATAGGAAGGGCGCCTATGGCAGTAAAAGCAGTTGCAACATCAGAGTCAGGTGTCGAAGTCTGGTGGGAAACCTTCAGATCAAGAAAGAAGATCATAGGCTACGTCATATTTTACACTATGACCCCTGTTGAAGACTTAGACGAATGGCAACAGAAGAACGTCCACGTTACACACTCTGCAGACTTGGAAAATTTAGAGAAGTTTGCAGAGTATGCTGTCGCGGTTGCGGCGAAGACGGCTGATGGATTGGGAAGGTTATCTGAAAAGGTTACTGTAAAAGTGAAGCCGGAAGAAGTGCCTTTAGACTTGAGAGCTCAAGATGTGTCGACACACTCCATGACTTTATCATGGTCGCCTCCATTACGCTTAAACCCCGTTAGCTATAAGATATCTTATAACGCGATCAAGGAGTTTGTTGATTCGCTTGGGATGACTCAAACTCAAGAAATTCCTAGAAGGGAAATTATTGTAAAACATGAAAGGACGGCGATACGGTACTCAATCAACGATCTGTCGCCGTTCACTACCTATAATGTTAACGTAAGTGCCATACCAAATGACGACTCGTATAGACCGCCGACGAAAATTACAGTTACTACTCAAATGGCAGCTCCTAAACCGATGGTAAAGCCCGATTTCTATGGCGTCTACGAAAACGAAATACTTGTCATTCTACCTCAAGCATCCGAAGAGTACGGACCTATTTCGCATTATTATTTAGTAGTAGTACCAGACGATAAGGCTCATAATCATAAGAATCCCGATCAGTTCCTAACCGACGACTTAATTAAAAATAACGCTAGAACAGATGATGAAAATGTCCCGTATATTGCTGCAAAGTTCTTACAAAGGAATATTTTGTACACGTTCCATTTAGGAAATGATGAGATGTATGAAGGTTTCTCGAATAGGAAATTGAATCCTGGTATAAAGTACAGAGTATTTGTAAGAGCGGTTGTGGATACCCCTCAGAGGCATCTCTACACTTCAAGTCCGTTTTCGGAATATTTGTCGTTGGATATGCGTGAGGCGCCCCCTGGTGAGGAGCCGAGCAGGCCTGACCCTAAAGACATCAATGGAGACCCAGAAATCAGGATAGAAGAGAACAGGAAAGAGGCTGGAATGATCTGGGTGATTGGACCAATTATCGCTGCATTGATGCTCTCACTACTGTTAGTGCTGTTGTTCATCGTGAAGCGTAGACGACAGCCTTGCAAGACGCCAGATCAAGCAGCGGTCACTAGGCCGCTTATGTCAGCCGATGTAGGTTTCGGTGCGCCTTCTGACCCCGTGGAAATGAGACGACTGAACTTCCAAACTCCAGCCATGATCTCCCATCCGCCCATCCCTATTTCAGAACTATGCGATCACATCGATAGACTGAAAGCAAACGACAACATGAAATTTTCTCAAGAATACGAAAGTATCGAGCCCGGTCAACAGTTCACGTGGGACCATTCAAACATGGAAATAAACAAACCCAAGAATCGTTATGCTAATGTTATTGCTTACGACCACAGCCGTGTAATCCTCCAGCCTATGGACGGCGTGCTCGGAAGTGACTACATCAACGCCAATTACTGTGACGGTTATCGTAAACATAACGCTTACGTCGCCACTCAAGGGCCTTTGCAGGAAACGTTTGCTGATTTCTGGCGAATGTGTTGGGAATTGCGAACTAACACGATTGTAATGATGACGAAGTTGGAAGAGCGGACAAGGATAAAGTGCGACCAGTACTGGCCCAGTCGCGGTAATGAGTCGTATGGCAATATGAACGTAGCGATCGCGGAAGTTCAAGAATTGGCGACTTATTGCATTAGAACATTCCAACTGACGAAGGAAAATAGCGTTGAACGTCGGGAAATCAAGCAGCTGCAGTTCACAGCGTGGCCTGATCATGGCGTTCCGGACCATCCGGCTCCGTTCTTGCAGTTCTTACGTCGTGTCCGAGCTCTTAACCCGGCCGATGCTGGTCCGCTAGTCGTCCATTGCTCCGCTGGAGTAGGTCGCACTGGATGTTTCATCGTTATAGACTCCATGCTAGAACGCGCTAGACACGAGCGCACAGTCGATATCTACGGCCACGTTACTTGCCTCCGAGCCCAGCGCAACTATATGGTGCAAACCGAAGACCAGTACATCTTCATCCACGATGCTTTGCTCGAAGCTGTTGTCTGCGGCGATACCGAAGTCCCAGCTCGGAACCTTCACGCGCATATCCAAAAGCTCATGCGTATTGATACCATCGAGAACATAACTGGCATGGAATTGGAGTTTAAGAAGCTTGCGAACATGAAGGCTGATTCTAACCGTTTCGTCTCCGCCAGTCTGCCGTGCAACAAACATAAAAACAGACTCGTGCACATTCTTCCTTACGAGTCGTCTCGAGTTTGCTTGTCTCCACGTGATGGGTCTGACTATATCAATGCGTCGTTCGTCGATGGGTACAGATACCGAGCAGCGTATATTGCCACTCAAGGACCTTTACCTGATACTACGGATGACTTCTGGCGTATGCTGTGGGAGCATAATTCTACTATCATCGTTATGCTGACTAAATTGAAAGAAATGGGACGGGTATGTTTTACTTCCATAATATTTGTGTATTAACTGAGTGGCTGAAGACGAACAATAAATAATTGTGTTATTTTTTAGGAGAAATGCCATCAGTACTGGCCGTCGGATCGTTCTGTTCGCTACCAGTGCTTCGTGGTCGATCCCATCGCTGAATATAACATGCCTCAGTATATCTTGAGGGAATTCAAGGTCAGTAAAAACTGTTATATTCAACAAGTCTGATATTTTGTCACAGATAATATTCCAGAATATAATTTTATTTTTATCTAAAGCTTCATGTACAATTACAGCAAGTCTTTAATAATTATTATTTTCTGGGGAATTAAACAACTGATGGTACATTTGTCAATTGAAGATGATTTATACCACCTGGTGACCAGTTACAGCTGGTTAATGAACGCAACCACTGTACTGCCTGATGGAGTCTCGACGTAGACTTGCCCAGCACATTCCATACTCTCAGTTTAGTCAGCCAATCGCCGCGGGTTACCTGACAATTTAAATACATGTAATTGCACACATACATTTTCATGTGCTATAGCTATCTCTAATTCTCAAATATCTTCACTTAGGTAACAGATGCTCGCGATGGAGCCTCCAGGACCGTCCGTCAATTCCAATTCACTGACTGGCCAGAGCAAGGGGTGCCGAAGAGCGGTGAAGGCTTCATCGACTTCCTGGGACAAGTCCACAAAACTAAGGAGCAATTTGGACAGGATGGACCTATTACTGTGCATTGCAGGTACGAGTAAGATATTATGATAATTTGGCGACAAAGGCGATAGATACTCTATAGAGCTCACCACTCACGCTCACGCTCTGGTTCACTCTAGGAATATGTAGTTGTACTATCTATAAGCGTGCTACGAAATATCGTAGCACTCTTTGTACTCATGCATTGTTATACTTAACAAGATTGTAGACTTGTGTTGATCATTTTTATCAGCCAGCCTTTTTATATAGGCTCTACACCATAGCATGTGGCCTACGTCGTAGATATACTACGAATCCGTAGCAGTGCTACGAAGCTACGAAATTTCGTAGCATGGCTTCATATAATTGAATTTTCATTAATTTCCAACTAAATAAACCTTAAAAGAATGAATTGAAACAACCATTTGCCCATGAAAAGGACGCCCACCACAGATTTACAATATGGATGATTTTTTCCACTTTGTGTACGCAAATTTATATTTTTTATGCGACTGGATAAAAGTAGGTTTACAGATCGTTCTGCTAATTCCATCTATTTATCTACGCAACCAACATCCACCCATTGCTGGTTATAAAGCCTCCTCGTTATCACGCATTGTATAAGGGTCATAATCAAAATAAATTATTTTGTTACAGTGCGGGTGTTGGCCGCACAGGAGTATTCATCACTCTGTCAACGGTGTTGGAGCGCATGCAATACGAAGGCGTGGTCGACGTATTCCAAACAGTGCGCACACTCCGCACGCAACGCCCAGCTATGGTCCAAACAGAGGTCGGTATATAAGCCGTACGGGCTAGGTCGTACCATATGGGCTAGGTCGTATGGAGTGATAGTGATCAAGGCCATACTATCTACAACTGACGCCTATGAACGATTGTATTGTTTATCCGATATTTGATTTCATCTCTAAGCTCGAAATTCTATGTTTATTGAAAATAGAAAATTTAAAGTAACTCCCTCATGAAAGAAAAGAGAAAATACCGTTATTTATTCTCACATAATTATACACACATACATATTACGTGATTGATAGATGAGTGATGGATTGCCTTCTTCGTTAGTTGGCTGTATTTGGGCTCAATTTTATCTCACTATTAACTTGATGAAAGCATCTTATAAAATTTGTAGAAATGCAAGAAATTATCCACTTATAAAGTAATTTCGTAAAGGAGCATTCTCAAATCGGTGGCTGGCACACCGGTGAGAACATTTCGCTAGGATAGCTCAATTATTTTCAGCACTATTTGAAACGGGAAAGAAAAAAAGCACCAACGCTATTTTCAAATGGAAAATATTTTTGTGTGGCTAGATTCCCATTTTTGCCGTGGCATTTGTGGTTCTTCACTTTCGCGACCTGTTTTGACATTCAATCCTTTGATGACGGTTTTTCAAGAAATATTCTTACATTTTTTCTTTTGTACTGGTTATCAGAATATATGAACTATCAATATACCAGAACACAAACAAATATTTAAAGATATATACAAATATATACAGATCCTGTAAACATTGGTTTCTGAATCGAACCCGCTCGTCCAATTTAGCCGTTCGCTGACCTTGCCAAGCTTTAAACACCGCCTTACTCCTTTAACCTTTGGACTCTCAACTGATTCATAACGTTGATTGATAACAATTGAGAATCTATTGCGTTTTAATTAGATTAAAACGCAATATATTCTCAATTGTTTTGATAGGTTAACGCATAAGTAAAAATTAAACCATATAAGTGGCACGATCTAACTAACAAACATTATCAACACTAAGCCCGGCTTGCACAACGATTCCTGAACATATTTATCGACTACATTTGTTAAAAAAAATTATATGTTTTAACAACTCTCTAAATCATATTTAGCTACTTAATACGTTTAGGCATCGTTGCGCAAGTCGCCCTAAGGTGGAAGCCTTAATCTCTTGTTTTATCAACAGGATCAATACGAGTTCTGCTACCGGGCAGCGTTGGAATACCTCGGCTCGTTCGACCACTACACGAACTGCCGCTGAGACCGGCTCATCTAAAGCGTCGTTGGGACTCCGGAGCGCTTATGTACTTAACTTTATACGTATCGCGGTAGGTACGGGACACAAGATTTTCAATCCACCATTTTAGGGCATAGGGCACATAATGCCCTAAAATTGTGGTAGAGATGGATAACTAGTGTTAGTGGCAAAAACGACAGTGTTCCATAGATAATAAAAAACACAGATATAATTTTGAGATTAGTATAAGGTAGAATCAATGGGAAGAATGTTGTTTGCAAGTTAAGTTCCAGTGTGGTTGGAGAATGAAATAGAATAACTAAACAATCGTCCACACTTTTACATAAACCAAATTGAAGACAATAACGTTTATAAATTGTATTACAATAAAAAAACTAATAAGCTTATTCACTCTTTATCAATCACTATTCAAGTATAACTTCTGCAAACTTAATTTGACATAGTTACATCGAATGATCCAACAACTTCAGACTGCTCTCTTATTTTAGATAAAGTAATCTTTGTCCCGTACCAAGTAAATATATTAATAATGTAGACTGACCAAGACGAAGTCCCAACTGCGCCCCTCGTGATGTACCCGCGACATCGACTGACTATAACTCACATTTCGATGTTGACCATTGAGGCTAAACCACATACGAGTGCCTACGAACGCTACTTATGATAAATTTACGATTGTGACCATTAAAATCTTGATTGTGAGTCGAAAGGGTAATAATAATAAAGTATATTATCCTATGAACTTATGATAGTCATGTAAAGCAGCTGTTCATGCTATTTTTATCTCTTGAATGGAACAGTTCAGTGTTAAAGTCCATATAAACGGTTGATAGTTAGATGCGTTTAATGAAACTTTCTATATTAACGGTCAATGTTACGCCGCGTAAAATAATTTGCTATCGATATAAAGTAATCTAGTGAAAACAGTGCGCTTAGATTAAACTTATGCGATATATGATATTCAATTCTGATCAAATATACAGACATTATCGTAAAATGTATAAATAGTTATTACAGCTGTAATTAGAAGTTTATTTTTCATATCGAGTGTTGAAATATGTTTAAGTAGTGTAAATTTGTGGTAAACAAGTTTCATTATTGCAATATTACGGAACTCTTTAGACGAATCGGCTGTGTCGTGTGAATTATACTGTGTCAGTCCTGTGTGTAGTACATAAAGCTATGTAAATACTTGTATTTTCATGGTATCATATTATGTTGTGTTAAATGCATATATATTATTCTTGCCCACATAATTGACGCAGCTTAAATAAATTAACGGTCACTGTCATTGTGACAGTTCAAATGTGATTTAAAAATTGTGAACAGACAGCTTTTCTTCATATCACTTTTTATTTTTAAATCATATTAAAGTATCGATAAGTGTGTATTCATTCATTTTGTAATTAATTCATTAGTAGTTTAAGTTTTGTAATCACTGCTTGCTTTTAGAAATCGTGATTCAATGACATATCTATTTGTAGGTAGAAAATGTTCTTGTCCGTATGAATATCTTTGAAATGAAAGGGAAATTACGAAACGGTTTTCGTTTTGTATTTCGCGACTAAAATGTACGAAAATTGAATGACTTTGAAGAATGATTTTGTTCTGACTTTTTTGAAGTCCAGTTGTTTTCTATTATTGAATTGAAAAAAGGAAGAAATGTAATATTTCGCCTGTCAGGACTATATTCATATTCACACTACTTTAAGCTATCTTTAAGTGTAGTACCTTATATTTTAATATTTTACAATAATCCCCTTGCATACTAAAAACTAAGGACTTTAGGTTTTTCACTCGTTTTATACAACTATACCTACTTGTATCGATCTAACTTACGTATAAGTTAAATTTGAGCTTGTATGTAATTTAGTAAGTAATACGCTGTTTTCAAACGTTAATTGTAGTTATTGCGAACAATTAAAAATAAATCATCTATATTGAACTCTAGTGCATGGCATTAAGGTCGAGTTTCGGCCACCGTACACTGCCAATCGTTTGTTCAGATTTATCGGAAAAGTAAAAATACAATACAAGAAGTAGATTTTAATGAAATAATTGTTATATTGAGGATATAGTAAAATTTAATACTCGTTAATCATGTATTGTTCGAGACATTTACACTGTAGTGAATGGGCAGCTTTTTTTCAGTTCTTATGGCAGTTAAATGGCAGTTAATAACACACTTACCTCTTTTATTAAAATGAACTAAACTTTACAATCATTCCTCTTTTTTTTAACAATGTACTTTTTTTTGTTATTTTTATCAAGGGGCGTGTTCTATTTTTAAATGTTTCCAACGCACATTAACGATCTCCTGTACAGATTTTTAAAAGCATACCTAAGCTTAGTTATTCTGCTTAGCCTAGTTTATCTTAAAATAGCCAACGTGTTTAATTGCATTAATTAATTTTCATGCCATAATATGGTGCTGTTGTGATTTGAAATAGTTTTCCTGTGTTATATCATAGTAACGTACTCATTAAAGGTTCTCGTCCACCAGTCGCGCGGAACAGTACGCCCTTTAGTCGCAGAAATTAACTTCGTCTTATTGCTAATCGACAAAATTCCGAAGTAAATAACCAAAGCGATGTTTTTGCGAATCAATTCCATCCGACGCGCCTGGTAGACATCAGCCACTAACAAACCATCCTATTCGTTGAAAGTTTATTAAAAGACTGATTTATCCAGCTGATTTACTCATAATTTTAATGTGTTTGTATTATTTTTAATTCTTTGAATTTGAATTAATTGATCGATTGCATTGTATTTGTTGTAAATGACATCAATGATTGTAATTTGTTGTGTAAAAATATTTTTATACGGTAATTTTTATAAGTTAAAAATAGCCCTTAGATAATGGTCTGGAATCTTTGGATTAATATGAAACATGTTTTAAATCGGTTTAAATGAATTTAAAAAAAGCTTAGATTCAAAAAGAATCCTAACCTCTTGCGTACATATGAAGTATAAATCGCCATTTAGCGTAGAATTTCATTTGCATGATTTCTATTCAAAAATTGGCAATTACTCGCCCTAGCTTTAAATTTATAATTAATTTAGTGCAATTAAAATGGCGGACGCAGTTTTGGCGGGAGTGTGAATGTAATGTAGGTGTTTGTAGACGATTACTTATAATTATTTTGTAAAATATCCCGCGCTGCGTCTCGGGCACAGTGGATTCGCAAATTATACATATGTATATGAAGAAATAAATTTATGTGAGACCATTAAAGTTGCGATTTTTATTTTCAACCGATACGACAATACTTTTAGTCCGGCTTTCATAACGATCCCTAAACGTATTTAGCGTCTAAACATGTTTGAATTTGACGTATTTTTATGATTTGTCAACTCCTTAAATCATATTTAACCGATAAACGTTTAGGCATCGTTGCAAAAGTCGCCCTAAGTGTTGCATAAAGCTGTATATTCACTAGACCCAGGATAGCTCTGATGCCTAACAAATCGGTAGACTTGGCATTGCATTGCGCCAGTCACCCTGAGGCTTAGGTACATGTAAAAAGACACTCATGTAACGTGATGTGCCTGTCATTTTATAGGCAAAAATAAGTCCATTGACATTCCTGATTAGGACTCCTGATAAGGTAACAAAAAAACATTGTGCTGATAGAGTAATTACCAATGTAATAATAATACTTATGTATTTCAAATTTCCAGTTCGCTTCTGTTTTATAGGAGCCCTTTATCGAGATGAATTTGATGAACTGGTTGTAACGATTTCTAACGAATCAGTTGCGGCTCTTCAAAGCAGTACATAAAATGTTTCTTGAATTGCTCTGAAGAATCACATATTCTTTAAACCAGATCACAACAATGTGAGCACTATTATCTGCTGCTTGCCGAATGGCATGTCCGGCAATAGGTATCGCGTGTCCTTAAGGAATGAGAGAAAGCGGGTAGCTATATATAATCTTTTATCTTCAAAAAGGGCCAACCTAGATTACCTATATGGGCTATCTTGCGCGTGGAAGACTAGACATCCGAAAAATACCTCGTACCTTGCATAAGAAAAGCACAAGCAGGCGCTAGGCGATATGTAAAAAACGTCCATATACGTTAACTATGTATGCTCGTTATGATACACACTGGGACAAGGACATCTCACACTTCGACAGCGATGTTTTCGGGGCGTTTAATAGTGACTCTTCACGTAGGTACGTTGATGCTCGATGAGCAAGTATAATCTTGCCTGACATTTTGACGTTTTGTAAGCATTTCAACTTTGAAAGTTTTATCGGTATATACGTTCGATCTTGCTCGATTAGACGCAAAAACGTCACGCAGTAGGTACGCTCGTGGGGTCTTGCTTAAGGCAGCCACGGATCTAGATTTTTTCCTAACCGGGGCAGAAACTTGATTTGGCGCCCTCTCTCCTCCAGCGTTTGAGAGGGAAGGGGGGATGTTAAAGTATGAAGCGTTCCAAATCAAATGAACTGTCGGTGAACTAAGTATCGATAGTACTAGATAAGCAATCGATAGTACCTACTGGATGTCAAGCGCTTATTGATACAAGTTTTTTTTTACATATTTTTAATTGAAACATTCGGCGCCCCTTGATATTGCCGTCCGGGGTAGGTGCCCCCCCCCCCTAGATCCGGGGCTGGCTTACTGTCGCGTCCAATCCCATTACTTATTCAGTCAACATCTTCTCTAATTGTACCAGAATAATCCGGTTACCCAAATATTGTCGGACCCCAAATTGGCACAATGAATACGTATTGCCGGGCGTTAATTATAATGCCTATCTGAGACGTGCCCCATGAGATTGACTGCCCATTGTTAGCCACTGGCTGGATGGCATAGAGCTGAAGTGGCGAGATATAGCATTGGGTCATTTCCTGTGGTCTTCTTATCTCCTGATACAGTCAGAAGTTGATTAACCTTGTTATCTTGGGGTTTATAGTTGATTTATTTAATCATCAACAACTTTACATAGGTACTTGTCTAGGCATTTTATCCTATTTTGCCACATTATAAACCTGCAGGTACTTATACAGTATTATTTAAATGGCTTACATTTAAAAGAACTCGATAAGTTGTAGGTAAGTAACTCAGTACACCATAAATTACCTAAATAAGTAACAACTTGATTATTATGGAAATATTTTTTTGCATTACCTTATCATCCAACTAAGACATACATACTGACATACAGCTGAAAAGACTCATGTTCCTGTAATTTTACCTAAACCTGGGGGGCATCGCGCTAATTTTAAACGATAACACCAAAGTAAAACCCAAAACAAAAACGTTAAGATTATGCACATATCGTATCGCGCTGACACTCGTGACATCAGTCAAACCAACATGAGTTCCCACGTTAGTCACGTTCAAAATTAGCGCGATTACCCCCAGAAGAGAATATGGATTACTATCCCATTTATACGAGTATTCACCGTGATTATATTATCTTCTCTAATTAACAAGAACTGCAACGTTCTTGTTAATCTATTATCTACTAGTAATATTATTTCGTAGGTCAACTCCGTCGAATCTCTATCGAAGCCTACATTGTGAAACATATTATTGGGTTAGATGCCAAGCCTTTGAATCGACGCAGCGATACAAGCGATGGTTTTGAATTTGAACCGCCATGTCTAAACTGTCTAAATTGTTTTATATCGCAAAAGCTTTTGCCTGCGGCTTCACACGCATTTTCTGTCAATAAAAAGTAGGTTATATCTTAATCCAGGTCATAATCTATCTATATACCAAATTTCATCGAAATCGGCCCAGTCGTTAAAACGATACCACCGAACAGGTTGTTCTACGTCTATCTGTCTGTTTCTACAGAGTTACTTTCGAATTTATTGTATGGATTTCAATTCTGATAGTCAACATTTTTTTCACAAAATGATAGGTAGTTTCGAAATATTTAGCATCTAAATTCCTTAAAATTCCTGTTTTCCTTACTACAGCCCCCTAAGATTGTCATGCCGCATCAATAGTTTATTATACATCTATGACACGTGAAATATAAATTCTATATACACAAATATTTTACAATCCGTGCTCAGTTGGAATGGATTTCGATGCTTGCCATAGGAAATGTTCTGAGAAATGCTCAATAGAACACTTCATAGATTCTGGAGTCTACGATGCAGCTTTAGGTAGCTACAAAATTGACAACGTAGTTTCGATATGGCATGAAATGAAGGTATGAAAACACTATTGTACACCATTACAAAATCACAATCAAAATAGAAAACACAAAGCAAAAGTACAATGGGCGGTCTTATCGCTTTGAAAAACCATTAAGATTGTATCACAGTAAGTACTGTGGTGAATAACTTCTACGTAAAAAGTAGTACAATGAATGCCTGCTTGAAGCAATCATTTATTTATTCATTTAATTGATCGAGCGAAGCGAGATCTCCAAATCGACTTGGGCAAATCGGCGTTGTATGTATGTATGTTTGTTTGTTCGAGGATAACTTTCGTAGCTTTTATCCGATCATCATGAAATTGGTATATAGGTAGGTAGTAATGGCACAATTTTGGTGTGACTCAATGAGCTAAAAATATTGGGAGGTTGTTGAGATATTGTGGGTAACAAAAAAATGAAAATGAGACTATTAGGTCGAGTGGGACGTCGAATGAAAGGTCTTCATTAGTACATTTCGACCCCGTTTTTACTTTTAGTAAAGTTTTTGTAGTTTTTGAGTTATTAGCCATAATAAAACAAAACTTTGACAAAATTCACAGGTTACACCAGTGACCCCACAATGCTGAAATATGATATTCGTGTAGCTTTAGTGACACAAATATAGGTAAAAGTCTGAAATCCAGAATATCTGCCATTTGTACCCCAAATAAAAATCGCCATTTAACAAGAACCCCCGTTACATCTAATTTGAATGAAACTGTAGGTCAAGTAGGTTGGTTATTCATTTCGTGGCACCAATTTATTAGTCAAAGATGAAAACCGGCATGCACAAAGATCACTAAACGTATTAAGCGACTTTATGTTTAAATTTGAAGTATTTGTATGATTTGACAACTCTTTAAATCATATTTAGCCACTAAATACGTTTAGGGATCGTTGTGCAAGTCGCCCTAAGAATAATATTTATTTTGGGAGATTCGCGAGATCTCAGTTCGGGGCGAACCACTAGTACTTTATTGCACAAAATACATATGAAATACATGTGGACTTAATGCTAAAAGCATTTTCTACGTGCCAACCTCAGAGGTAACAATACTTTTATTGTTGGCGTGCTAACTTAAAAATATTAACTTATTGGTCATTTTAAATTAAGATAACAAAATAAACACGAATAACAATAAACTAGAAAACAATGAATAAATACATAAACCTACTTGACATAATAATTAATCATTTTGTGTGATCATCATTAGCATATTTTGCAAAACACCTCTGCCCGTCACACAATAAAATCCTGTGACTTCTATTAATTAGAATAAGAGAAATATCCCCAGTTCTAAGCAATTCGCACTATAATAGGAATACAGAATACGGAATTCTGTATACTGTGAATGATTAAAAATGGATTTAAAAAAAATCGACCCCTAGACACTAGATAGAATGTTGATGCTAAAGTTGTACCTACGTAGTACGTATTTATTTCTCTGCGGTAAAGCTTAAAGGAGATCTAGTTTGGGTGTAGGCTGCACAAGATCGGTCGCTCAACCTGTAATTAATGGGGGATATGTTCAGCAGTGGACGTCCTATGGCTTCTATAATATTATAGACATTTTATAATATAATTCTATTTATAAGGTTTATATTTATATATTAATCAGGTTTATAATTCTAAATAACGGATTAAATCGTTCTTTTAGAAGACGGCGCGGCGAAGTTTAACTTTAATATTGCTTAAATTGTAATTTATTCATTGGCTTGCATCTTTCCTAAAGTATGAATTATGAGGTGATCGTGTTTACGAATCGACGGGCTGTATTTAAATCATCGACTAATCCTCGCGGGGAGCCGTATTGGCCAAGCCGTTACCGCGTTTAATCCCGCCATAAATTACCAACACTCGTTTGTCTGTGGTTTTAAACAAAACAGGTGCCATTTTAAAATAAAAAAGCATGTGTGCAATTCACACGTGGTAGAAGTGAAACCTTCAAAAATGTTGGTTTCAAGATAATGAGACGAATGTAAAATTTCGGGAAGATGATAATTGTAGGTTTTAGTCATGATCATAGTGATGCAAAGTTAGATAATTATTAACACGAGTGGAGGGAGTACGAAGCAAAGAACAAAGAGAACCACGAACATAAGAAACACTGTATAGTGATTCCTATCTCATTTTCTCCCACGTTAAATCTTATGAATTTATGTGCCTGTCTATTTTTACTGTCGCTTTTTCGTTTCATCGACTTTCAAATCACAACGATGCTAAAGAAGTTTCACTTCAAAAATATTATTAAAAAAATACCTGGCCGCAGAACTAACTGAAAAGAGGTAAACAAGTTATCGAATATCAATAATGACGTAAATATTTATTCTCTGTGATGCTGATGACACAGTTACTATATTGATTCAAATCAGTCTCTCTACTTCTTCTTCTTCTTAGCGTGTCAAGAGTTCTACGTTTCCATTCATAGTATGTTGGACAGCTGTTTGGCCACAATAATGGCAAGGCGAGGCGGCCATTACGTCCTCCATCGTGCGTTCGGGCATAAAAAGCACATTAGCAAGTGCTGCATTGACTGCGTGGGATCACCGCAGTCGCACTGCGTTAAGTTAGAGTCCCTGAATCCCCTTTGCACATATTAAGTCTGCAGCGGCCAAACTGGGTGCGGAGCCTGTTTAAGGACTTCCAGACTGGCCACTGCAGATCATGCCCGGGTGGTAACTGTTCCTGTGGGGTGGTAAAATCAGGTGGTGGGGAATTTCTTTTTATCCACAGAGTGCGTCTAGTAGCAGCCGGGTCATCGCTTTGGCCCTTGTGAAGCGTTGAAAGCTCTTTCGACTTTTAAGGCGGCTTTGTGGGATGTTATGGTCATATAAGGGGTGTCGATAATCATGATCTTGTTGTTGCTTTTCAATAGAGCAAGCCACATCTCGTCGCACTCCAGGGGGTGATATGCCTGCCAAAGGGTATATCAGGTTTAGAGGGGTTGGCTTCAGACATCCTGTTATTATCCGGCATGTATCATTTAACGCGACATCGACGACTTTTGCATGTGCGGACCGGTTCCAGACTGGACAAGCATATTCGCCGGCTGAAAAGCACAGTGCCAGGCCAGTAGTGCGGAGTACGTCTCTCAACTGACTCTTCTGTAGGTATTTTATATTAGGTATGTAAAAATAGTATCGTTTCCAAATAGGCTACGAAATCCTAAAAACAGATCATAAATTGATGTAGACAACATTTAAATAGAGTTTTAATGAGGCTACATACCTTTTATACGTAGGTACGTAAAATGGTTATAAATAAAGAGGCTTCAGAGCCGGTGTAGGAATTTAGCTCCATTAACTTTGGGGACAATATAAATTACTAAAATAAACGTTGGCTCTGAATGTCCTTTGCTACTCTCAAATTCATTCTTAAAATAACCGCACTAGGAAGAATAAAAATAACATCGTTGGTTCCATCTAAAACCATTTATTAAAAGTCTATGCGTAACACAACGGGACGGGTTAGACACGTGATTTATCGCTATGTGACAAATACGCACCTGTTCTATAGATAGCTGTAGCGACTTCGTCAGGTACTTAATTAAACACCTAAATACCTAATCAATCTATCTATCAATTTATCAATCTAATAAATACCTAATTAAACATACTACAAGTATTTGTATGTAGATACCTACACTGTCAAACTGTCGATAAGATCCTTATTTAGGAAATATTATATTAAGGAACTTAGATAGTTTGCAACTACTCCAGATCTTTACCAGGTAGAAATTACGCAAGACCTTGATAATATTGTCAATTTAATGATTGTGAATACGTTACCTTCGGTACGAGTAGACGAATATCAAGCTGAGATAGGTGATACCTAACCAACCTAAAAAGTTAATCATACAAACGTTTGGCAAAAGATGGCTGATCGAAATGCAGACCCTAATTTCAAAGAAAACACATGAATACGGATGGGCCGTTAACGTCATCTACGATGTTTTAATCTTTACTTAAAAGTTAAATTATGGGCGAATATGAAAAAAACAGTAAAAAAACTTCTTCGTGTCTTGAAAAGAGGGAGAGAGAAAAGAACTCTAATGAGAACTATTCCGAATAGAAGGGGAAAGATGGTTGGACATCTGATACGGCATGACAGCTTTTTATGTAAAATCATTGAAAGAAAATGAGGGAGAAAATAGGTCATGAATAAGCTATATGAGCTAGAAATCTTACATCGAAGATCGCTGTCATGTCGTATAAGGAGATATTACCATTATTTGTTAGTTTTTGAGTAACCCGATATTTCGACGCAGTTGCATGCGTTATGATCACGGGTAAACTCCAAAGCTTCCGTCATATAAGACCCCTTTTTAAGTACCCTGCGCCGTCCCGTCAGAATATAAAAATACCTCGCCATTTTTTATCTTGTGTTTTAGATAATGGAAGCCGACAGTAGAGGTATCCATTACTTTAGCTAAATTAAGCTTTATTTTGCGTGACATCTCTTCGTTTTGTCTTTTCAAAATTACGAGACTAGGGCAAAATGAATAACCACCTACCGAAGCGAGTGAGAGTTTATTCGCCTGAGTAAGTATTATTTCAATTGTGTTACTCTTAGTTAATATAATCAAATAAGTAATTAATCATCTAGTAAGTATATTTAGTTCAGTATTGATATTTAAACTAATGAAAAAAACAGATTTTTACTCCGGACGGAAAACTCAGATAAGACGAACCAAAGTTCACAAACAAAAATAGTCCCGAAAATAATCCTTTTCCCTCATAAGATGCAGAGTGCCTGAATAAATCTGATTACACTGAGAGGCCTCGCATTTCCAAAGATATTCAGCCAATAAGCTTTAAAAGTACGCGGCCATTGCGAGTGAAAATTTAATTTAGGCCTCCCCTTATGCCGTATGTAAATGAAATTGAACGGATCCTGTTGAAGATCCGTCTTCCCGTTTATTTGAACTTTTGTGGAACGTAATGTGGAAATCGACTGGAGTTTTGTTTCGTGGGGAAGTTCAAGATTACTTTTATTTTCCGGTGATTATCTGTCAGTTTCTTTTGTTTTTTGGCTTCATAGGAGGAATGATCGCAAAAGATAATTATGCCTGATCACTTAGATCAATGATTTTCATGATAAAGGCTTGAGGGGCAATGAACCCTTGTCTCCCGCGAGTAGTATCTACCTACACTAAATATAGTACATTGTTTTACAACGGGCCGTAAGCGATCAATTTTACCTACACCCGAAATATTAATATTATTATTTTATTTATTACTAGCTGACCAATCCGCAGCTTCGCACGCGTAGATTTTCTATAAAACATTACCTTCCTTCTGCGTAGTTGGGTAAAAAGTAGCCTATGTTACTCTGGGATAATGCATTCTAATGGGCAAGAACTTTTGAAATCGGACCAGTAGTTTTTGAGTCTATTCGTTACAAACATACAAAATCCTCTTTATAATACACTCGACAGCAAAAATAAACCGGGCCACCCGCTCTACCTTGGAACTCTGATTCGATTTTCTCAAAAAGTATAAAACTTACAACTATGAAAGTTATACTTACAGAAAGTGTGTTTCTTGCTGAATAAAATGATTATCAATTTATTCTAAAGTACCGTCAACTTACATTGTAATTGAGCAACAAACACAATACTAACTATTTGTTCTGTTTTGACTAGGGGATTTCGGATATTTCTTATAACTTCTTTAGTTTTTGTCCATCAACCTAGGGCTACATCAGCAGCAGATGATCGTTATATCCATCTTACCGTTCTGCGAAATCGTCGCCTCAACGCAGTTCAGTCTGTGTGACGAGCGCCAAGTGGTCATAAGTTCGGATACCGTCAGAAGGAGACTTGCTGAACGAAACCTGAGTCCAAGGAGAGACAGGTCCAGCATTAACGGTAGCCCACCGTCGAGCACGACTTGAATTTTCTCGAGAGCATAAGGGTTGGACGGTCGAGCAGTGGAGTAATGTACTCTTCACTGATTAGACCAAGGTGAGTCTACATGGAAGTGATCGACGTCAGAGAGTATATCGTTGCCCTGGAGAACGTTATTCTCAGTGTTGGATCGAGGAAACTGTTGCTTATGGAGGAGGATCTGTAATGGTCTGGGGTGGCATCTCGTTAACCGCACATACAGCGTTAGTTTTTATCGAACCGATGCCGATGGGCCGTACACGTGGATTGACTTCTCATTACTGAAATCCTCGAAGACCATGTGGTGCCTTACACAGGATATATCGGGCAGGAGATGCTGTTGATGCATGATAATGCACGGCCTCATGCTGCTCATGTGGTGACCCAGTATCTATGCGACGTCGGCATTCGTACGATGGACTGGCCAGCTCGAAGACCGGACTTGAATCCGATAGAATGCTTATGGGATGATCTAAAAGGTCGGGTTTGAGCCCGGGTACCTGCTCCATCAAGGCTTCCAGAGCTCCGAATCGCAATTGGAGAGGATTGGAATGCAATTCTTCAAGATTTCATTGTCAGGCTCGTGAGATCGATGAATTCGAGGATACTAGCAGTTATCCGAGCAAGGGAAGGGAATACTAAATATTGATCAAAAACTTTTTTACTTTTCTTTGTTTCTGGCTTTATTTTTTTTTTCATTTCATGGTTACTAACGATTAACACGACTGAAAAACGACCCCTCTTTGTAAAATCCTTAATAAACACTTAATTAATTGATTAATGTCTGAATTTCCATTCATTTTAAACATCATGAAACGCACTTTCCGTAGGTGTAACTTACATAGTTGTAAGTTTATACTTTTTGAGAAAATCGAATCAGTGTTCCAAAGTAGCAGGTGATCCGGTTTATTTGTTGTCCAGTGTATTTATTTATTATTATTTTTGTGGTACCAAGGTAAGACTTTAATTTTTTCCATGTCTAAAACAGAATGAAAAATGGACGACACGTTTGTTCGCTCCAAAAAGTTTACAAGCTGATATTTTGTAAGTACTCCGTGTAAATAAACGGGAGTGTTTTTTCAGGACGGCTGTATTTACAGTGTGCTTGTACGAAACACTACTGACTGAACGAGATTTCAATGAATCAGTACCTATCGAAACGGATATTTTGGTAAAAATGAAATTTAAATGTTACGAAATTAAGTAGGATTGAGGCGGTGGCAACACTGCAATACATTACATATATGTACCTATGTATACACATTATATACATTATATATATGTACCTCCGCGATTTAAAAAGATTTAAATTAATTTACGCCACTAATTTGACCCAAACCTGCGTAAACTACTAACAACAGTAAAAAACAAAATCCTCAAAGTTCAAGAAAAAGTATAGCGATCGTATAAAGTGAAAAAAGTGACGTTTACTGAAACAATATTGAGCACTGAAACATCATTTTAGTAGTGAAGAAGTTCATATTTTTAGTTTACGCGCTATCGATCCTTAAATCCACACCGACATAGAAACTGCAATGAGTGCCTACTATGCTTACACTTACGCATGGCTGCGATACGGGGTAGTGATATGGGGTAACAGCGTTGACGTTGACGAGCTGTTCATCATGCAGAAAAAATGCCTAAGAATAATCCTGAACATTCACCAACGCATCAGCTGTCGCCCGCATTTCACTCAATGGAATATCTTAACTTTACTATGTATTTATATTTATGAAACTGCCGGGTTTGTAAGAAAACATATAGAACTCGACGAATATAAGATAAATCCGCGAAAACAGACATATCTGCACTAGATAACTTCCAGAAACCAAATTAGGAATTTATACATACACATATTATATGTCAATTAAAATATACAATAAAATTCCAATTGTGATAAAAAATGAATGTAAAGATCAAACATTTAGTATGAAGCTTAGAAAGAAATGATTTTTTTAAATATAAGTTAGTCTAAATCTAAATAATGACAGTGTCCACAATTTATATTTAAATATAACTTAATATGGATAGGTAGCCTATATTATAATTACCTCTAACAGAAATGTTCCTATACTCACATAATATAATAATTATGTAACAGACACATTTTTAGTAAAGTAACAAAGTTACGATTAGCACATAATATAATTTACCTATGATAATTTTAGTGTTTAATAATGGTTTAATAATGTGTTTGATACAAGTGTCTAGTGAGCAAGTTGCTCACGAGTTTCATACGCACTTTTTCAACATACTTACGAGGAAAAGACAAACATGTATTGCATAAATCGTTAAGCATAAAATTATTAAAATAATTGGTTAATGTACAATTTTCAAAACGATATTGTTGCACGCGCTAAATGTAAGGTGATTGATTACATATAGCCATACAGAGTACTTCAAAATTATAATTATAGTGATAAAATGCAAATATTTTATAACAAATCATTGTGAATTATAAATAATTTGATAATAATAAATGTTTTTTCGGCTTAATTAGGGATACATTTATTTATTACAAAAATGTAAATGGATTTTTAGCGGCATAAAACCTCTGTTGTTACAAAACTGTATTACCCGGTTAAATTGAAAATGCTCTATTCACTCGCATATAATTTGCAGTTAGGTACTAACTTAACTTCGTAGAGATAATTCTATTATGCACTAGTCTTATAAGTTAGGGGCATTATTTAAGCTGTTTGTTTACCTTGCCACGCCCTTACAGAATACATACTTCTTTCGATTACTTTTAAGAAACCTGTGATGTATGTTGTGCCTGGAAAACGATACCATTCACCGTTTTGAGCACTTGGGCGCACATTTTTTCTAGTAGAAAAAAATATTGGTGCTGGATCGGGATTCGAACGCATGTCCTCCGGATCGGAAGTTGGTACATCTCAATATGCCAACACCATAGCCCTCGATGCTATACTGCGGCAAAATCATCTCAACCATTTCAGCCATAGAGGACTTACATACATATGACATTTTTTTGTTCAAATGAGCTTTTCACGCTGTTGGCCTCTGAGACCGTTGCAGCTTAACCGAACTTTTGTCGAGTGCAGATGGCGCTCAGCTCTGTAAGTTTTGATGAGGCAACTAGCGCAAGGGCACCACTTAGGTACGAACCTCGGCTTGGGTCATTGCCATGGGGGATAGGAGAGAAACGCCCGGATACATGTTTGTGCCTCGTATAGGCGGCGAGTGAAGGGACTCGTCGACCTCGCGGGCGAGGTCGGTGTATGTGCGAAGTGTTTGCTCTGTCTAATGTAGATGACTCAGAAATCTCCGACGACGTCGGCGGAGGGTTTTGTTGCGGGTGGAAATATGGTATGAGTATGGTATTTACCAGAGGATTCGGGTGATGGGTGGCAAGCTCATAATATCGCTTGGAAGCGAGCTTCATGAACTTTGCTATTGACTCTTATTTCATATCGCGGTGTAGATCGTTATTATAGTACCAAGGCGAGCCTGTGGTTTTATTTTATTTTATTATTTTTTTTAGGAATCATCAACATAGCACACACTTTTACTTTTGGCAAGAAACGGTTTTAGACTATCTGAATGGCATGCTAAGGGGTCCCGAAACTACCTACATTAAATTATGCGTTATGTTGTCTCGTCCGCAATGATAATCTAGCTTAGGTCACAGATTTATAAAACAGTATCCTTTGTAATCCAGTATATTCTACTTTCTATCTCTAACAATTTAAATATAATCGCAATAAATAATATTACGTTAAAAATTATGGAACCTCCAACGCTTTTAGGAAAACGGGTAAAATCTAATAACGGTAGGTAAGTACTCATTATTCCAGTATTTACGTACGTAAACACGTAATGGCAGCATTCATTCGATATCAATGTAATTTGGCCCGAGTTTCAACTCGAAATAGACGTTCTAACAGTAAAGGAAAGTTTATGAATAAAACATTACAGACCTAATAAGAACCAGTTCAGTTTAATTACGCCCTATTACATTTCTCTACCTTATACCTAGATAGAGAACCTAGGTAGGTATTTAGGTATTAATAATAATTATCTAAGTATTAATATGTACCTACCTTTACGATAATATTGACGCTTAGTATCTTAGATCATTCAAAATAGGCAAGGGTTAATTTGTAAGAAATTTAACTGAAACCGTTCTTTCAGACCTTTATCGGTCATCTCTGTAATGCGTGAGGTGAAACTGCCCACCGAGATATGGGGCGTATTCTAAAATAAAATAAAAAACACTCACAGTTGTTGTTGATGATGACAGGCCTCTTGCGATTTGGACAAGGAACCGATCCCTGGAATGTATCGTCATTGCATCCGGGTTGCGGCCCCCTGGGGAATTCAGAGTGCGCACGCTATACATGTGCGAGAACACTGATATCCCTTCGTTAGGCACCCGGGCCGCACTCGGAGCATCTCGATATAATAACAATCGGTGCCCCGAGTGCCGACACCACTATGCCCGATTCAGCTGCTCCAACTTCCCAAACACTTGTTGACCGTTCCATGCATGCAAGTTCCTACAAACCTTAGTAACCCTGGTTGTTTTTCTATATATGGTAAGTATGTATTCATAAAAAAAGTATTTATGTATTTTATCAGTTATTTGGTGCCCATAGTACAAGCTCTGCTTAGTTTGGGGCTAGATAGCGGTCCAGCAATATTTACTATTAATATACAGTACTGAATATACCATCCGATACAATCCATCATCATATAAGCCATTGAACGTTCACTGCTGAACATAGGCCTCCCTCACTTCCAGAGCGACCTATGTGAGCGGGGCACTTAGCTCGAAGCACTGTCAGCCGTTGGGGCCGAGTTGAATGGTTCTCAAGTGGAGACCACGCACTATAAAGCGCAGCGTGAGACGGCCCCCCACTAGATGGAAGGTAATACTTATTTGTATCAAAATAAAATGTAGCCTATAACACTCATTGATAGTGTAGCATTTATCATTTTATCATTGAAAGAATTATCGGAATCGGTTCAATAACTTCGGCGATTACCCGCCTACAAACTTACAAATTTTACCTGTTTATAATATTAGTATACAAAATTATATATATACAAGCTGACCCCGCGAACTTCGTACCGCTTTAGAATCAACAAATTTTGTGTTGGCTGAGTTAAATTATTTTTTTTTCAATGTCCTTTTCTATTAACATATCCATATATATATATATATAGAGATTGTTGACAATAGTCAACAATCTCTATATTCACTACTAATATCGCTATAAAAAATAGGCGTTGGTGGTAGAAGGGTGAAAATGTATAGTTGTAGGTATGTATTTTTATAACACATTTGCTCGTAAAGGGTCTGTTATTTCACCAATTTCAGTATCGTAATGTATGTCATTACGTTCTTGTGCGTTATTGTAATGAAAAAGGCACGAGTTTCTTTAGGTAAAACGTTAACGGTTTATTAAGATGCTCCGTCTAATATCTTCCGGTACTTTTTTAAATCTTAGCAGAGTTGTATGTATGTCAGAAAAATGGTTAACATTTTATGAATAAATAATAATAAATATATATTGCTGGACATTTCACACAGCGCTAACTAGCCCCAAACTAAGCAGAGTTTGTACTATGGGAACCAGATAACTGATGGAATACTTATATACATTTTTTTGTAAATACATACTTATAATACATAGAGAAACAACCAGACTGGAAACAAATATCTGTAGATAATGCAAACATTTGTTCCGCGGCGGGAATCGAACCCGCTACCTCCGGCGTCTCAGCCGGCTATACGCCCACTGCGCCACGGAGGCAGTCAATTATTTATATTTTTAATATTTTAATATTTATTTATTATTATTGTAAGGCGGTTGTCTCTCAGGGCGTGAATAAATGAGTTCGGCACACGATCAATTGGTAAAACTGTATATTGAGACACGATAAACAAGTAGCAACAGTGATTGTACACAAATATGATGGTAAACACGAAATAAAATAATTAAAGTCAACGGAGCCGACGCGTCCTTCGCGGTGGCGTGGGCGAATCTCTCTTCTCGCTCGCACGTGTTGCGTTCTCGCTCGGCAGAGGCAAAAAAGATGCGTTCCCTATTCCCCGGTCGCTACGTCATCGGCGTGCGTTCATAAAAACAAAATAAGGCTCCTGCTACAACCTCCCCCTCTAACCTAGACTATGCGCCCTCGCGTCTGGGTTAGTTCAGGTAACGTTTGGGTCGACCGCGCCTACGTTTCTCGTGAACGGGTAGCGGTGGTATGTCGCCTACAAACGGGGTCAATTGGGAGACGTGGTATCTGCCTAAAATAAGCCCAGTACTTACCGTTTCCAAGATATACGTGGATGGACTCACAACTTCCTTGACGCGATATGGACCGTCTCGTCGAGGCAGGAACTTGGGCGTCTGACCTCGGGTTGCGTCGTTGCTTCCTTGCGTTTTCAAGAGGACGAGGTCTCCTGGAAAGTAATCAGGCGCTGGGCGTCGACTTTCATCTGCGAAACGCTTCTGCGTTGCCTGTATTCTCTCATGCACTTCCCTGGCTTCAAATAGCGCGTTCGACATCCGTCGAAGGTAAGGGGTAAGGCTCGTTACGGCGTTGTCGCTCTCTATGACGGCGCGCATGTCTGTCGTTACGTCGACTGGCGCTCGTATCTCACGACCAAAAGTAAGAAACGCAGGAGAATGCCCCGTGCTGCTCGTGGTTGCGGAATTCATCGCGAATCGTACCGCAGCTAGATGGGCGTCCCAACTCTTGTGGTCCTTCCCCACAAGAATGGCGAGTTGCGGCTTCAGATCTCTGTTCTTCCTCTCCACAGGGTTCGCTTGCGGGTGGTACACCGGCGAGAGTGACTGAGAAATACCAAATGTATGGCATACCTGCTGCATGACCTCACTAATGAATTGGACTCCGTTGTCACTCAGAACTCGACGCGGGATTCCGTATCTCAGGAACACCTCTGAAATAAGGATCTTGGCGCATTCGGCACTTGTGGCCTTCTGTAGGGCGAATACCTCCACCCAGCGGGAACATGTGTCTTCCACTATCAGAATCCACTTGTTGCCGTCAGCGGTCTCGGGTAAAGGTCCGAAGAGATCGATGGCAACGACTTCAAAGCGGCGGTTCACTGCGGGTGTCTGCAACAGGCCAGCCGGTTTCCGGTTATCTGCCTTGTATCTCTGGCAATCAATACAGGTCTTGAGGTACTTTGTTATAGTCTGTCGCATCCCAGGCCAGTAGTATTTTCCCTTCAGTCGGTCCAGCGTTCGCTCGACTCCAAAATGTCCAGCCGTGGGTGCGTTGTGGTATTCTGCAAGGAGCTTCTCACGTTCATGCTCTGGTATTACTAGGCATGCGGTCTCTTCTTCACATTCGTCCGGTCCGTACCGGTATAAGATGCCGTCGGAAATTATGAAACCTCGGTCTGACCAACCTCTCCCCCTAAACGGATCGTCAGTGTCCTCTAGGTCTTCAATAATTTTCCGTACTTCGGGATCCTTTAATTGATTCTCCCGAACATCTTTCGGGCTCCTCGAAAGAAGATCTATCTCGGCATAGCAGGCTTCCCATGGTGAATCGCGTTCCTCTATGACATCATCATCTAGGAGCTTCCGTAATTCTTTCTCCAGGATGGCCCTTTTACCAGGGGACATCCGGTACGGGGGTGCTGCGACGGGTTCCTGGCTAGCATTAATCTTCAACCGATGTGTTGCATACTCGGTCGGAGGCCCTTCCTTCGCAAAGCGGTCGGCTCTCCTCACCAGTAGGGCGTTTAGCTGGCCCCGCTGGTCTGACGTCAGCTTGGTGCCCTCGTCGTCCCTCAGCATCAGGTTGGCTGCCTCCATCTTCATCAGCTCCGTTCCGCTAGCTGTAGATAAGTCAAAGCTGGTAATAAACGGGTACCATTTCTGGGGGTCATCGTTAAAACACCAGCTACTTTGTGGTAGGTCTAGCATTATGCAGGCTTTCATAATAAAATCTCTACCCAAAAGAGTCCGGGTCTGTGCATCCGGAAGTACCATGAACGAGATAGGTATAGCTCGGCCTCCTAAGTTGACACTAACCTCGCACTCAAGTGCTTTATATAAATGTTGTGTACCATTAGCGAAGGCTATGGTACGGGATGTTTCCTTAAATTCAACTCCGGCATCAACTAACAAGCTGTATAATAAAGGCCCTGCGATTGAATGGGTTGCCCCTGTATCTAGAATGGCTACACCTACATGACCTGCTACTTTTATTTCCACTAGGGGGCGTGTGTCGTCATTATCATTCACATAAGCACTGCAAAAGTTAGATTTACTATCGCTGGGAGTGTTTTTACATGTTTCACATTTAGACCGGATCACTCCCAATTGACCGCATCCGTAGCAACGCAACTGGGCACTATTATTAGACTTAGCTGGGCTGATATAAGACCTGCCTGCCCTATCGTTAGATTTGTCTTCTTTATTACGACACTCATCACTTGTGTGGCCGTATCTTCTACAAAACCCACACTTCGGTCGCACACGCTTATGTACCTCATTGAAGCTACGCTTCGTGTTAAGTGCGGACCGGTTATCTGAAGAACCTACTACGCGTAATTCAGGTAACGACTTAGAACTAGGTTTTTCTAGGGTCGAGCAGGAGCCTGCGGCAATCGCCGGGTTGACAATACCCCGCGCGGTAGCGAACGGGTTAACGGGGCATGCACTGCTACTGTTACTAGCAATACGATTTGAGCTTACCTCCGCCAAGGATTCCTCCACTAACCTGACCTTGGTTACGAGTTGTTCTAAGTCGTCCACGCCATCGCGAGATATGCGCTTTCTTATTCTACGGTCTAACAACCCGTACACGATGTCGAGTTTCATCACTTCTGAAACAGAGTACGGTAATTTAGCCAACAAAGCTCGCACTTTACAAACAAACACATCGGCACGTTCACTTGTTTGTTCCGTCGCGAATATATCGCGGAAGATTTTGTAGGCGGGTCGCGGCACTCCGTACATCCCGCGAAGTCGCTGCAGGGCGTCGGTCCATGCCGTCACGGACGCCTTTACACCCTGCCACCAGACGGCTGCCTCGCCTACAAGCAGCATAGGCAAACCGCGTAGGGCGTTCTCGTCGCTGACGTTGGTGCAATCGCGGAATACCTCGATCGCGTCTATAAACGCCTCGAGCTCATCCGCGTCCTTCGACTCGCCGTTGAAACGCGCCGTACACTTCACAAAGTTACCGCTTTGCGGCGGCGGCGACGGGTGAAACTGCCCCTCGGGTCTCGGCGACGAAGCGTTTGATAACAATTCTTTGTTACTCGCTAACATATTCTCGATTAGGACTTGGTTCGCTTCGATCTGGTTCCTCGAAATATTAGCGACCAATGCCTGCAACATGCTTTCAGACATAGTCACGTTTGTCACCTTTTCCGTGCAATTCGGTTCACTATCGGTATAAGACTCCTGCGCGTCATCTCTGCCAATGCGTTTCTTCGGCGGCATAACCTCGCTCGGTCGCTTGGGTGATGAAGGCGGTAAATCTTCGCACGTTGGTAATATCCTTGGCCGGTAGAACGTGTAAGGCGCACAGCTCGGTGATGATCCGTTTCTCACGCGACCGGCAGCGCTCTATCTTCCGTTCGTCACTTTTCCAGGCCGGTATAACCGTTGGCGGGAACGTTGAATTCGTCCGTTTTACGTGTAGCAAAGCGTCGCGTCGGGAGCGGCGGCGGGCGGAAGTGGACTCGCCCGCGTGTGTGCCGGATCCTATTGCTTTATGCACTTTTCTCAAAGTGCCCGTGAATGCCACTATCGGAGGATGTCCTATGATAACTGCACTCGCGATAAGTACACTGCACTGTTAGTTTCTTTCGTTATTTCGTGGGTTTCACTGATTTGATCGTGCCCGCGAGTTGGGCGTCACTGTAAGGCGGTTGTCTCTCAGGGCGTGAATAAATGAGTTCGGCACACGATCAATTGGTAAAACTGTATATTGAGACACGATAAACAAGTAGCAACAGTGATTGTACACAAATATGATGGTAAACACGAAATAAAATAATTAAAGTCAACGGAGCCGACGCGTCCTTCGCGGTGGCGTGGGCGAATCTCTCTTCTCGCTCGCACGTGTTGCGTTCTCGCTCGGCAGAGGCAAAAAAGATGCGTTCCCTATTCCCCGGTCGCTACGTCATCGGCGTGCGTTCATAAAAACAAAATAAGGCTCCTGCTACATTATTTAATATTATTTTAATATATTTTGGGGTGGACCACCCTTATCACATAGGGATATTAAAAATAGTTTAAATCATATTACAAAAAGAAAACAAAAAAAAATCATAAGAATCGGTGAAGCCGTTTCGGAGGAGTTTTGTTACAAACACTGTGACACGAGAAGAAGATATAGGTAACTTATTTTAATGAAAAAAAATCAGATATAATTTGAAGGAGGCTTTTATTATAAACATAATAACACAATCAACAATGCCTTGTTACTGACAGATCGTCAACATAATTCCATATACGTACAGAACATAAATAAAATATTTATAAAATTAATGGCAATTTTTAAATGCTAATACAATCTTAGCTTACCATTTTTAAACCTAAATATACTTATTACTACTCGGTGGTCATCGCTTCAAAGCCGGTCTGAAAACAGAAAAATGTTTTATCAGTAGTAATCTAGATTATACATACCACGTGTTTTGTTAATTACGACATTAAATGAAAACAAGGGTAGGGCTAATGGCTAGTATTGTTGTAAAATAGGTTTTTTCAATTGGATTACTGTAGAAAATTTTTAAACAACCTTAATAGCAAGTCCTAAATATCAATGAAACAGCCTGATAAACAAATCATATCCATTCATCATGTAAGTAGGTACCTGTTAAACTGACTAATGACGAGTTCCTACATCTATCAGCTACGACTCGTTTCTCCTTGAGAACGTGTCAAAAGTTTGACACTTTCTCAAGGAGATACGAGTCATAGTCGGTTACCGATGGATATAGCAACCCGCCATAGTGGCATCAGTAGTTGCAAAGGCGCCGCCGATTTACGTTAAAAATTGTTTTTGGAAATATATCGAATCCTGGATAAATATTCAAGCCACCGACAGAGACCAGTAATATACAGGGTTTCCCAGAAATGGTGGATAATCCTGCACGTGCGTGTGCGGGGGGGGAGGTGGGGACCCACATCCCAAAAAAAAAAATTCTATTCCCAACAGTCCGCGGTCTACGAATTTTTTTGTAAAATTTAGAAATTTCCCAGTTTTCCTCACATTTGTGGGCATCACGTCCGCTACATGAGGCCTAGTTCGGATTTTTTTCTTTTAAAGTATTCCCTAATAATGGTATTCCTAAATTACCTTAAAAAAAACGCAACTACTTAGGATAGTAGTTAACTAGTAGTCCCTAAACATAAATTTTATTTCTGAAATTTATTTTACTGCAAAGTTTGAGCACCTCTGCTGTAAAAAAAATGTATTGGAGTTTTATAGCCAACCACATAAAAAAATTACCTACATCATAAGGATTCTAAAACAGTAGCATAAGTACCTACTTTAATGGTAAAATTACTGAGCTATAGCTACTAATGTGTAAAAGTAGGCGTTTCATTACAAAATTGCAAAAGAAAAAAATAAAACAAGTAATGACCAAAAAAGTATTTATTATAAAAATAATCAAAGTAAATGTTCAAATTGGGCTCCTGATGCCCTTATGCAAGCTCTACACCTTTTTATAAAAGATTTTTGTAATCTGTTATTATAATTTTTTGATGATATAATTCTGGCTGCTTCGGCGACGCGAAGTCGAAGTTCTTCTAATGAGTTTATTGGTTTCTTGTAAACCTGCTCCTTCAAACAGCCCCAATAAAAAAAATCCAGAGGATTTAGGTCTGGGGACCGTGGTGGCCACAGTATTGGCCCCAATCGGCCGATCCATCTGTTGGGATAGGCATCATTTAGATAATTTCTTACTTGCACAGCATAATGTGCCGGACAACCGTCGTTCTGGAGCCACATTCCTTGCCGGATGGCTAGTGGCTCATCTTCTAATAATATTTGCAACTGGTTTCGAAGAAATTGTAAATAATTGTTGCCATTTAGGTTGCCCGGCAATTCATATGGGCCTATAATTTTTCCATTTAATATGCCCGTCCAGTAATTTATTTTAAATTGATACTGGGATTTATCTTCTCTCATCAAATGTGGATTTGTCAATTGCCAACTGTGCAAGTTATGAAGGTTAAGATACCCATCCCTTTTACATGTAGTCTCATCGCTCCATAAAATTTTTCTGAAAAAATCTTGATCTTCTTGAATTCTTGTTAACATTTCATTGCAGAAAACAATCCGTGCTTGGTAGTCTCGTGGTAGCAATGTTTGTACACGTGTCACGTGATAAGGATGCAGTTTAAATTTTTTCACAATACGATGTGCTGTAGATTTTGATATTCCCGTACGGCGTTCGATATCTGGCATCGAAATACTGGGATCTTCTTCCACCATGTCAAGGACAATATCTTCAGTTACAGGATTGTGGGGTCGTCCTCTGCTCCTAGGGCCACCAACGCCAGTACCAGGTATTCTGCCCTCTGAGTAAGCTTGGTGCACTCTTGTAAAAACTCGATAGTCGGGGTGACGCGCGTTCGGGTATCTCTCCCGATAAAGTGTTGCGGCAGCACTTGCGTTGCCACTACATTCTCCGTAAATGTAATGCATATTGGAATACTCTTGGGGTGTATAAATTTCTCGTGACATCACACAGTCCTGTTGATATACAGAACAAATGTCCAGTAGAATGCCGAGTCGTCGCAGTTATCACCAAACAAACAAAATCCAATCAAAATGCACAAATCGAGTCCAGTAGAATGCCAAATGTAGAATTTTGTCACCGAGAATCAGAAAAACAAGAGCACATGCGATGTCGAGAACGTCGAAATACGCACTAAAATTAAAATAGTTTTAACTACGGAGACAAAACAATAACCAAACACGAATTCTACCATACAAAGGAGATTTGTTGACCCTTTCACTCGCAATATTCCCAAGCACAGTTTTGTCTCGCTCACACAGCTTAGAATTCAACTGAATGTGCCGAGCAGGTAGTAAAGTCTAATTTTAGGGTCGACAGCGCTACTTAACTGGTAAAAACTAAAAAAAAATATCTGCAAATAATTTTGCTATTTTGTAATGAAACGCCTACTTTTACACATTAGTAGCTATAGCTCAGTAATTTTACCATTAAAGTAGGTACTTATGCTACTGTTTTAGAATCCTTATGATGTAGGTAATTTTTTTATGTGGTTGGCTATAAAACTCCAATACATTTTTTTTACAGCAGAGGTGCTCAAACTTTGCAGTAAAATAAATTTCAGAAATAAAATTTATGTTTAGGGACTACTAGTTAACTACTATCCTAAGTAGTTGCGTTTTTTTAAAGGTAATTTAGGAATACCATTATTAGGGAATACTTTAAAAGAAAAAAATCCGAAATAGGCCTCATGTAGCGGACGTGATGCCCACAAATGTGAGGAAAACTGGGAAATTTCTAAATTTTACAAAAAAATTCGTAGACCGCGGACTGTTGGGAATAGAATTTTTTTTTTTGGGATGTGGGTCCCCACCTCCCCCCCCGCACACGCACGTGCAGGATTATCCACCATTTCTGGGAAACCCTGTATATAGGCTGTCAATGTCCATAGAAGAAATCGTAGTCCGCAAAAAGCTCAAAATCCCGTATTATTTCTAGATGGCGCTGTCTCATAGCCTGGAAACTTTCATAGCGGCCATTGCAACTAACAAGTTCAAATAAATTTTTACTAAAACACACCCAAAAACTTCTAGTTTTTTTTAGAATAACTAATGTTGTCCATAAAATAAGACTTAACGATTTTATTTTATATTGATTATTTACTACTTTCATATGCTTAATCACAGATGGCGTGAAAAGGTAGCATAGAAAGTAACGCATCGTTTTTTACCTAAATGGCGCTTAATAATAACACGAAGTCCGAAACAAAGGGAACGAGAGGGATCCGTGAACTGACTGATATTGACAGCCAGCAAGCTTTTTTTTTTTTTTTTTTTTTCGAATGGACTAATCTCGCTGTTGGCCTCTGAGGCCGACAGCTTAACCGAACTTTTGGCGAGCGCAGATGGCGCTCAGCCCAGTAAGTTTTTTAGGCAACTAGCGCAAGGGCACCACTAAGGTACGAGCCTCGGCTTGGGCTGTTGCCGGGGTGGGGATAGGAGAGAAACGCCCGGGTACGTGTCTGTACCTCGTATAGGCGGCGACTGAAGGGACTCGTCGACCTCGCCGGCGAGGTCGGTGTTTCTGTGAAGTGTTTGCTCTGTCTGATATAGATGACTCACCTTCCGCATTAGCAGAGGTGATTTCGTCATCCGGGTCTCCGAGAACGTGTCTCGGACGACGGAGGATTTTGTTGGCGGGCGGATCCAACGGGTAAACCGGAATGGTGTGTACCAAAGGGTTCGGATGATTAGAGGCAAGTTCATAAAACCGCTTGGAAGCGAGCTTCATGAACCTGGCTATTGATTCTAATTTCAAATCGCGATGTAGGTCGTTGTTGCGAAAGTACCAGGGCGAGCCTGAGGCTTTTCGCAAGAAGCGATTTTGAATAACCTGAATGGCACCAACTTTATGAGAGTGGGCAAATACTACAGATGAGTATGTCATAATGGGGCGAATGCACGCTTTGTAAAGAGTCACCTTATTTTTAAGGGACATTTTACTTTTCGCGCCTAGAAGTGAGGACAATCGTCCTAGGGTGAACTTTGCTTGGTTGCACCTCTTAGTGATGTGCAACCTAAAGGAAAGACGCCTATCGAGGATGACACCCAGATATTTGGCTGATGGGGCCCAGCGAATGGGCTGGCCAAATAGAGAGATCGGTTTGGGAGTGAGGTTTCTCCGTGAGAAGTACACTGCTGTACTTTTCGACGGGTTTACCTCGATCCGCCACTTGCGGAACCAAGTGGCTAATGAGTGAAGGGCAGCCTGCAGCCTTATACCCACCCGATCAGGATTCCGATTGGATGTGTACAAGGCTGTGTCGTCTGCGTATAGGGCTATTTCCACTTGAGGAGTGCGGGGGATATCGCTGGTGTACGACAGCCAGCAAGCAAGCAAAGTCACGCTTTTTGTACCTAATTTGTTACATGCTGTGTTGCCAAACCTAACTTCTCAAAAGTCGCCACTAGCAAGTCGAGCTTAATTAACGTTGTAAATTATGATTGTTAATTCTAGGATTTAATTCACACTGGAATTGTACTAGCTAAGCTTTTATAATCTAATAAAGAACTTTTAAAATTGAAAAAAATTGAAACTAGCAAGTCGAAATTTTGTTGTACTTAATTTATGTATTTTGTTAATTATTTTAGTAGTTATGTTTCCAGTTCAAATGAATACAACGTTTATCTTGTAGTACTAGGGGTGATCCAAAAGTAGTGATAATCAGTTATTTCTAGTGCACACAAAAATACAAAAAAATATCAGTCACTTGCTCAGTTACCCACTAGTTCAGGAAAAAAAAATCATATAAATAGGCCACGATTCCCGGGAGCTACATTCATTTGAATACGGACTGTCAAGGAGTAAACATAAAAATGGAAAAACACGAAATCAGAGCTGTCATTAAATACCTCTGCTTGAAAAACATGTGTACCAAAGACATACACAGCGACTTGGTGGAAACATTAAGGGACTCTTCTCCTCCATATTCCACAGTTGCACGCTGGGCTAAGGAGTTTAAGCTGGGAAGAACATCGACAGAAAACGAACACCGCGAAGGACGCCCATCGACGTCCCTCACTGAAGAAAATGTGAAAAAAGTTGAAGAAGTTGTATTGGAAGATCGAATAGTGACTATCAGGCATGTAGCTGAGGTCACAGGGATCTCATATGGCAGCATTCAAAGAATCCTTGCGAACGAATTGCATATGAGAAAGGTCTCCGCGCGTTGGGTACCGAAAATGTTAAACGACGAGCAAAAGAAGAAACGAGTCGACATATCAAGAGCAAATCTCGAAAAGTTTCAGGCAGACAAAGATAATTTTTTGTCACGTTTTGTAACCATGGACGAGACCTGGATCCACCATTTTGATCCTGAAACAAAACAACAATCGATGACATTGAAACGATCCGATGAACCGACGCCGAAGAAATTCAAAGTGTCAAGCTCAGCAGGGAAGGTTATGGCGTCTGTTTTTTGGGACGCTAAAGGAATAATCATGGTGGACTACTTGGAAAAGGGGGCCACTATTACAGGCTCCTACTATGCAGAACAAATAAGAAGATTGCGGGAGGCTATTAAGGAGAAAAGGCGAGGCAAACTGCGGGCTGGAGTGCTGTTCCATCAAGACAACGCACCAGTTCACAAAGCTGCAATTGCCATGGCTGCCATTCAGGAAGCGGGCTTCGAGCTGGTGGAACACCCCCCCCCCCCCCTATTCACCAGATCTAGCCCCCAGTGACTTCTATCTCTTTCCACGACTCAAGGAACACCTCCGAGGCAAGAAATTTGACGATGATAGCGACGTGATGGCCGCGGTTGAGGACTTTTTTGAGAGTCAAGATAAAGATTTTTTTTCTAAGGGAATTTTAGGTTTAGAAAAGAGATGGACTAAATGTATAGACTTGCTAGGAGACTATGTTGAGAAATAAATTTATGTTTTTATTTTATTCATTGTGTTTATTATTGATTATCATTACTTTTGGATCACCCCTCATAGGTATGCATTTGCCGGGTACTTACAAATTCATTTTATTTTGTTTTAAAAAATGTTCGACTTATCTGTACATATCACTACAAATACGTATTCTTATTTTACAAATAGGTATTTCCGCATTTAGGTACTTATGTAATGAATAAAATATATCTACATATTTATTATTGCACCAGCAAGGCTTTGCTTTCCTAAAAAAATCCCTATTTTGACGGAAACTTTCATGCTCTGGCAATTCTGATAAAATGAGCGCAATCTCAAAAAAATACTATACTAAAATTTTAACGAAACTGAAGAGCGGCAACTTCGCAAAAGGCATAAGCGTCGCTATATATATTAAGTAATCGCGCACGTAAAATTGGAAATAGCACCATCTATTTTTTTTTCGTAGCATTATGAGCGGTAGTCAGCTAGAGATTGGCTCGAGGTCATAGATAAATACGTGACGATTTTATATATAACAATTCGTTAATATATAACAACTCGTTATTCCTAGCGACATCTCGCGTCCTAGCACATAATCATATATCGAGTTACGAAATGAAGTATAGTGACCGTCTATATATTTACTTAAACTGGTCTGTGCTACCGGTATTAAACCCACCCCTAAAATGAGTTAATACGAATGTATGTTATAAATTAATGTCATACATAACAAAACAGGTTGTATAACATGCATATTCACCTTAAAAACTCATTCAACCATTGAAATTAGAAAAAAAACAAAATGTTTTTATTAATTAAAATCACAAGCATAACTTTGAAACGTCAATTTTACTGCCTGTTCCTTCGCGACCAAGCCAGGAAAGAAAGGCAAGAAACAAGGCTGGTTGTTCTTTTTAATGATCATTTTAGAATACATAACAATAAAGAAAATAAATTACGTCTAAATTGTTACATTTTTGACCGAGTTGGAGCAATTTCAATACCACGCTTCTCTATCATCTAAATATTCCGATATGTTATATAGTAGGCTTTTTTATTATCGTCGCCACCCTGTATTAGGCTCAAGTTAACAAGTAAACCTAAGTTATTATGTTCTTATTTAGTCATTAGCGTTGAAATACTTTATTTCCTGTGTGCGCCTTACCTTCTTTTAGCACGACCAGGATGACTGATAGATAATGCTATTAGCATTCTATTCTGTTTTGTGTGTATTATATAAATAAGTAATCTTACTTTTTCTGAAATCCGAACTTGCTAAGCAAGGTGGGTTGGTTGGCGGGCAAGGAGGCAGTTCGCTTCAGGCCAGGCACGCGGCACGACGACTTTATATTGCTCCTGATTGGCTGACTAGAAGGCAGCCTGGATTGGCTGCTCCAAAATACTGGTTTCGGCTGCGATGCACCGAATGATTCCTGCAATTCAAATTATACAGAGTTTGAAACAGAGTCGGATTTTGTAGTATAATTATACTATGTGTACCATTATTTAATGTTGTGTAGTATGTAGTATCGTAATGCCAGTATACAACGCGAAAATACGATAATTTTATCTTCAGGTCGACTGACTTGTATATTTGGTCTAATTTATTTTAATTTATTTGTAGGAAAACCAACAGCTGTTATTACTTATACTTAAGACAGATTTGTTTGCCAGATACAACAATAACAGCCAATAACAGCGATGGTTGTTGTATAACATCGTACAGCCATGAACGATATTTTGACATGGCTACATAGGGCAATTTTCTTACATGAACTCATACATAAATACCCATAAAATTAAAGAAATGGTGATGGAAAACCATAGAATATCCTTTTTTTAGTTCATTCGTTAAAAAAGTCCTCTTGGCAGTACAAAAACGACGAAAAACGGCACGTAGTATAATTTTAGACAAGGAAGTATAATTCTAACTTCCATGTACATGTTTTACTTTTTCAGGGTATAAATTGCAATTATTCTGGATTTCAGACTTTACCCTATATTTGTATCACTAAAGCTACACGAATACGAAATTTCAGCACTGTGAGGTCACTGGTGTACCCTGTGAATTTCGTCAAAGTTCAGTTTTTGTCACGGCTTGCTCAAAAACTACAAGAACTAAACTAAAAATAAAAACGAGGTCGTAATGTACTAATTAAGACCTTTCATTAATCGTCCCACTTGACTTAATAGTCTCATTTTGTTTTTTTTTTTGCCCTTCTTGAAACAACCCCCTCACATTTTTAGTTCATTTAGTCAAACCAGTATTGTGCCACACCTATATATCAAATTTCACGATGATCGGATCAACGCTTCGAAAGTTATCCTCGGGCAAACAAACATAACATACATACAACGCCGATTTGCCCAAGTTGATTTGGAGATCTCACTTTGCTCAATCAATGATAATAATTATAAAAAGATAATATGTGATTTTTTTATACCAAATCTTACCTGGGAGTCAATGGGTGTCACTAACATTTCCATAGGATAAGTATTCTCAATCACAGTGTCTTCACTCCTGCTCTCATCCAATTTTTTCACAACACTTTTCAACAGATTTCTTCCCGGACTCGGTTCTAATATCGGACTGGTTTTCATTGGACTATTGTATGGAGAGTTCTCTTTCTGAGAACTATCTAAATCTGTGCATATCGTTTCATCACTGTCCATAGCATTTTTACAGCAATTTTTATTTGGAGAATCTTGTATAAATATACTATTTTTGGATAAATTTGAGATATTTTCAGTGCTAGTATTATCTACAGACTTTTTGAATGGATTTCTACTTTTTAGAGGAGATTCCTCTATCATTATGCTAACATCAGCTTCAGTTATTTCTGGTTTTATGTTTGAGTTTAATATTTCCGTGTTAGTGATATCAGCTTCAGATATTTTAAAGGGATTTCTGTTTTTCTCAGGAGATTCATCTAAAATAATACCATTATTTTTCGTATCTGAGGTAGTTTTAGTGCTGTTTGAGGCAGAGAAAAACTTGCTTTCAACAACATTATCACCTAAAACCGTTCTAGGGAATTTACTCAGCCTTTGTAGAATATTATAGCCATTTCTGAGGCCTTTTCTAAATGATCGTTCCTTATTTACCAAAATGGGTGATGGAGATTTTTCTTTTTCTTTTTTAACTTCGTTGAGGTCCTCGTCGGGTAAGCGTTGCTTGGGGATTTCTTCCGTTTTCAGGCGTTTTGTTGATGGTTCTATGCAGTACATATTGCTTAGAGATTCGATTGATAGACTGAAAATTAAAATAAAATAAATAAATATTGGTAGACATTTCACACAGCGTTATCTAGCCCCAAACTAAGCAGAGCTTGTACTATGGGAACCCGATAACTGATCGAATACTCTTGACTTTTTTTATATATATGCTTATAATATATAAAAAAACATCCAGACCCGGAACAAATATCTGTAGATCATGTAAACATTTGTTCCGCGGCGGGAATCGATCTCGCCACCTCCTGCGTCTCCGCCGCCTATTTGCCCACTGCGCCACGGAGGTCGTCGAGTATTTTTTTAATCAACCTGTGTCATCCCACTGCTGGGCAAAGGTCTCCCCATTATCTTCCAGGACTTTCGCTCGCGAGCTAAATCTCACCAATCTGTCTTAAAGTATAATCGTCGATTATAATCGAAATAAGATTAAAAATAGCAATAAAGTCGATTGGCTTAGCGTTAGGCTGGCACATACATTTGGAGCAACGTTGGTCCATTCCTAGAGCCGCAATTGTTTTCCAACGACCGTCAATAAAAATATTATGTGTACCTAATGTACCCATGGAATTGAACTTATAACCAGTGTTTGTGTTTTTGTAAGAATATACGAAGGTTTGTCCAGAATCTTATTTAATTTATTACCATGCTTATTGTTGAATTTAACTTTATATATTTCTTTATTAATATTAACTTCAACTTGATATCTCCACGCGTTCCTGAGAAAAAGAGTATATACAGACGGACAGCCAGACAGACAAACAACGAAATGATCCTATAAGGATTCACTTTTTCCTTTTAAGGTACGGAACCCTAAAAAACAGTTTAATTTTAATTTATCTTATACTTAAGTGTGATTTTGTAATTTCTAGACTGCGCAAGATGCGAATGGCGACAACGAAGAGAGGCCTATATGCCCAGCAGTGGAATGAGAAGAGTTGACAATGATGATGAGGTAAAAGTATCAATATGATGATATTAACTTTCTTTTTTATGGTACATAGAGATGGCACAAGCTTATGTTAAGTGGTAACCATCGCCTATGATAAAGAATTGCCTCGTAGATCACGCACCTTAGAAATGCACCCTACGATGCACTGCCCTGCGTCCATCAACCTGAGGCATACAAGCCTTATCATCATCATCATCAACCTATAACAGTCCACAGCTTGACGTAGGTAGCAAGCATTGAGGTGCGGCATTGAGCCCGATCCTCAGGTCTTCTCATCCAATAGTTGTGAGGCGGCCGCGCGCACATCGTCACTCCATCTAGCCGGAGCGCGTATATATATCCACTTCGCTTGCCTTCACTCCAGAACACGTTTAGCGCAACGGTTATCGGTTCTGCGGCAGATATGCGGCGCACTGACACTTCAGCTTGCTGACCCTCTGACCTATGTCGATCACCTTGCTTCTCTGTCGGATAACCTCGTTTCGTGTGAGTGTAAGCCTCATGTACTTGCAATTTCCCAACCATATTCTTCAAACCGAAACACAGCAATGCTGCTTGGTGGCAGAAATAGGTAAAGTGGTAGCACTTCCCCGTGCGAGCCCTTTCACAAGGTACTTACCAAAAAACTACTACTATCAAATAAACTTACCTTTCATCTTGATCTTGTGTTTCGGGCACAACTTTACTAACAAGGTTAATGACTCTCCTCGGTGGCCTGCGAGTGAATGCACTCACTTCTACTCTTGGCTTCTTCTGCCACGGACATGGCTCGTCTAGATACGGCTTGAACTCACTACTCCATATACTTGCATAGTTTGATACACCCTGCTCCTTCCAGTTACTGGTTTTGATGTTTACGTTCTGAAAGAAATAAATATTATGACATGCCCTTGTCAAATACATCTATGAAAGTCTGATGTATGTACACAAAGTATTAATTTGTTTAAGAAAAATAGAGATAATCATTATTTTCAACCGACTTCAAAAAAGGAGGAGATTCTCAATTCGACTGTTATTTTTTTTTGTGTATCATCCTCAGAACTTTCGACTGGGTGAACTGATTTTGATGATTCTTTTTTCATTTGAAAGCTGGTGCTTTCCATTTCAATTTCGTCCAGTTCTGACAATGACGTCCATGAGAAAACCATATAAGTCTTAAATTTGCATAAAGTATGTGCGCCACAAATGGACGAATAAATCAATATCACGCCAACCAATTTCGATGATTCTTTTTTTATTTGAAAGGATGTACTTCAAGGGTAGTTTGATGAGAGTTTGGTTCGGTCTACAAACCAGGAGGAGGTGCTCAATTCGACTGTATTTTACAGTGTGAATATTCCAGGTAACTTTGAAGTCGGTTGTTAGATTTTTGTAAAATATATTATTATTAAAACTAGAAATAAATATAAACTCACTGTTGCCACTTGTAGACTCCATAAAGTTAGTAAATCGTTCAAAGGGCAATGTGAACGCTTTTATAACAAACTCCAAAGTGATGTACAAAAAATTACAATTAAGAAATTTAAAAACGTAATTAAACAAAATCTTTATAAAAAAGCCTACTATAACATATCAGAACATTTAGATGATAAAGAACCTTGGGATTGAAATTGCTCCAACTCGTTCAAAAATGTTAGAATTTAGACATCATTTATTTTCTTTATTGTTATGTATTCTAAAAGGATCATTCAAAAGAACAATCAGGTTTGTTTCTTGCCTTTCTTTCCTGGTTTGGTCGCGAAAGAACAGGCAGTAAAATTTAAATTCCAAAATGATCCTTGTGGTTTTAATGAATAAATAGATTTTGATTTTTTTGAATTTTAAATCTTTAAAAAAAAATTAATAAAGTACTAAGCTCGTGGCCTTATTATAAGCTATGCTTGAGGTTTTTTAATTGAGTATAATGTTTTTAGAGCTAATTTTGTTTTTTTCATAGTTTTACATAAGTCAATAACAGATTGATACCTGTAATGCCAACGATTGAGATTCGCTAAAACTAATTTTATTTTCTTAGAGGGAGCCCCCCATGGTTAAGGTTAAAAATTTACAAACATTTTTATATACAACATGGAGAATGATCATGGAACATAATTTAAGTAGGAATATAATTTAATAGTTTGTCTTATTTGTATTATAAAGTACTAGCTTCTGCCAGCGGCTTCGCACGCGTGGTTTGTCTTCAAAAAGCCTATGAGTTAATCCAGGTTATAGTCTACGTACATACCAAATTTCATCGAAATCGGTTCAGCCGCTACAGAAGAGTAAGAGTAACAAACATCGACACATACATCCATACAAACTTTCGCGTTTATAATATTAGTGGAATTTAGTTATTAGTTGCACTCCCTTCATCCATATCTTAGTGTTAAATGTGCACCCATCCAAAGGTTGTCTAGAAGAGATCGCTTCAAAGCGGTAAGACCGCCCATTGTACCATTATTTGTTGTATATTGCCTTTGTTACTGTATTTTAATTTGGTGTGCAACAATGAGTATACCTAATCTAATCTAACAGTAATGTAAGTTAGTGATGTTACCTGTGTAGGACGATGGTCGGGATGCCAATCATCCATTTTCTTCAGAGTGAAGGGGTCCAAATTGCCCAGGGCTAGTTGGAATGCAACCTTGGGGTCCAAAAGTTCACCAGCATTGACACACAATGCTTGCTCAATATCTGCAACAAAAGTATTCATTAGTAAGTAATTAGTATTCATTATTCACATTAAGGATGACTTGCTAGATAAATGAAACTTACTATATAATTAACTAGCTGACCCGCCCGCGGCTTCACAAGGGTGGTTTTTCAATAAAACAATACCCTCATTTTGCGCAATTGGCTAAAAAGTAGCCTATGTCCTTTCCCAGGATATAATCTATCTCCTTGCAAAATTTAATTATGATCCGTTCACCCGTTTAGTTTTGTAAAGGTAACAAACAAACAGAGTTATGTATATATTATACATATAAACCTTCCACTTGAATCATTCTATTGCTGAAAACTGCATTAAAATCCGTTGAGTAGTTTAAAAGATCTAAACGAACAGACAGCGGAAGCGACTTCATTTTATACTATGTAAAGAAGATAAAGAATAAAGAAAGAAGATATTGTCTGACTGTGAATTTGTGTGAATTCGATTAGTTATTTTCATTTGACTTTGTATTCGTAATTTTTTGGGTTTGGATGTGTTATTCACTTAACTTAATAATGTACTTAAATTTGTAATCGATTATTTTTATCTTTCTATACTATGATATTATAAAGAGGAAAGATTTGTATTTTTGTATGTTTGTAACGAATAAACTCAAAAACTACAGGACCGATTTCGAAAACTCTTTCGCCATTAGAATGATACATTATCCCTGAGTAACATAGGCTACTTTCTACCCAACAGCGCAGAAGGAGGGTAATGTTTTTATTGAAAAACTACGAGCGGAGCGGTATTATTTTATATATTTATATAATGGTTTTTATTATGGAGCTGTATCGACAGAATACCAGCACTTACCATTACGGCAGGCATAATGCTGAGTCGAAGCCCATTTACTGCTGTAGCACACAGTATTTACCTAGTTCTGTTTTGTTTATTTTTTTCATCTCTACTATTTCATTGTATCTTTTATCTGTCTTTTCTCTGTTTTAAAGTTTAATTGTATTGTGTTATTGTATTGACTAAATGATTGTCTATACGCCAAGACTCATGGCAGACAGGGCCTACCAATATTAGTAGATTATTAAACGAGGGGATAAAGCAGTGTCTTGCGTCGCGAGCGCTATAGGTATTGACGAACGTAACGAAGGGTTCCAGACTACTAGAATTCTGAGTACAGAGAGGGATATAAGCACGCCCAAGATGACAGCTTTATCCACGAGGAGAACTACTCCACTTGACACACTTTCTGCGAGACAATAAAAATCAAATCTAGGTTGGTGCATTCTGTGCAGAGGTTAGTTCGATTTACGAATAAGTTCTTATTGTCTCTTTGGTTCAAATTTTAATACAGATGAGGTTCCAAATTCAAATCACATTATGCCCGCGAGGGCACAATGAAATTCAGTACAATTTTACTTCCGGTTCAGCCGTAAGGATTTAATCACCTGCTTTCGGTGAGGTTTACATGACATATAATTTGACATTGTCGAGCAGGTGGAGTGAAAACATGTTTGTTTCCTTTTCAATGCAATAACTGATAATTAGTGTTATCGATAGTTACTCGATGCATCACTAACGTCTCCCGCAAGGGCTGCGAGAGCGAGCGAGATATCAATATCATTGTCGCTTCTCCCATGTTTCATGACTGTGTCTGCCAAAAGGTTTTCATCTAGGTTACCTTCATTATCGGGTTCAGTCAATCGCAGCATCCTCCTCTCCAGGGGGTCGTACACATACTGGTGCTTAAAGGTGGCCTCTGCTTTGAGGAAGTTCTCACGGTACTCGTCACTCACTGTCAGATTGGAACGGTTAAAGAAGCTGGGCAGTTTCTTTAATGCCTGTGAACAATGCATTAAATGGTTATTTGTTCATATTGTTTTATTTGGAAAAAAGCTGACTATTTTTACCAAAAACGGGATATTTACCATGCTTTTAAGTTTCTGAGTATCCGGTAAATATCTCGTTTTTAATGAAAATCATCGTTTTCATAACCATTATTAAATAAATGAATATTGCTGGGCATTTCACACAGCGTTATCTAGCCCCAAACTAAGCAGAGCTAGACAAGACTAGAGCTTGTTCTAAGGGAACCAGATAATTGATTGTAGGCTAGCGTTTGAACACGATCTCGCCTAATGGTAAGCGATGATGCAGTCTACGATGGTACACGCTTACCTAGAAGAAACCTATTCACTCGCGACTTGAAGACCCCTAGGTGGTAGTTATCAGGAAACACAGAGTCAGGCAAGGTGTTCCACTCCTTGGCGGTGCGCATAATAAAGGTTGAATGTATGGGAAGTATGTCTAAAATGTAGCGGTGGCGCGCCGCAGAGCGTCTGGTTGTCCGATGATAGAATGGGGATGGTGAGATCAAATTAAAAATGTCCGCTGCACACTGTCCGAAATGTATCCGATAAAATACCGAGTACCGTAATCTTCAAGAACTTACATTAGCGAAGTTAGAGTCCTGTGTAGCGGTAACGAACTGCCTCGCCTTCGCCAGCCCGATCCCCGGCAGCGACGCGAGGTAGTCGCAGCCGGACATCACGCACATCTGACGAAACTTATCGAACGAGTATTGTTCTATAGGACATTTCATCACTAGCGGCAGTTTTACGGTTTCAACTAATGTGCCCATTCCTTCTAGATCCATTTTGAAGAGTACCTGGAATGAATACATGGTTTAATTAATATTACCCTAATAATACGAAATCGAATCAGATATGATGATTTTTTTTTATACTACCTGATAATTGAACAAACTTGTGGCCCACCTGATGTTAAACAAGTGCTAACCATTGCCTATATAAGGTGTTTCATAATATATGCAAAAATGAAAGGGGTTATTTTGATGAGCATAATAAATAAATCTGTGAAAAGTTTACCATAGAAATGTGAAATTTATTTTGGCATGTAATAACAAACACTTTATTAAACTTATGTTATGCTATTGCATTATGCTTGCCATCTAACCACAGATACTATATTAGTGACGTCTCGAGATATGTCTTATTCCCTTTTCCTTCCTCTCCACTCCCCTCTTTTGGAATTATTTTCGCAACGCAGACAGACAAATATACAAATGTATTTTCTTGTGTGCAATAAAGAATAAAGAATAAAGACATAAGCATTTTTTGGCCAATCTCGAAACTAAGACGTTTCGCTTGTTTCACTCGCTCGGTCAATAATGCTGGACATTTCACACAGCACCATCTAGCCCAAAACTAAGCAAAGCTTGTACTATGGGAACTAGTAAACTTGGATAGAATACGTTTTTTTTCTTATTACATACTTATAATACATACAGAAACAACCAGACCAAGAACAAATATCTGTAGATCATACAAACATTTGTTCCGCGGCGGGAATCGAACCCGCAACCTCCAGCGTCTCAGCCGGCTGTTCGCCCACTGCGCCACGGAGGTAGTCACTGAGTCTCGGTCTCGACACGAACTACCGGCTTAAGCTGTTATAAAAAATTACCTTTGTACAGCCAAACAATATAAGATCAGAGTCCTCAGTTATGACGAGATGTGCGTAATTGTTGATGTTCAGATACGCTAGTTGTGAATCAGCTTCGTACGGCGCTACGATACAGTCGACGTTGCGCTTCCTGCACTCCCGGATAAGACTCAGCGCCATCTCGTGGGTGATGTCCACGCTGCGGCGCATGTATGAACGGGCTTCTTCCATCTGTTTATACCAGAACATTTACTATTTATTTATCTGGTTTCATAGTACAAGCGCTGCTTAATTTGGGGCTAGATAGCGTTGTGTGAAATGTCCAGCAATTTTATATTATTTGCTAAAAAGTCAACAAGGTCGATGTGGGCCTGTTTCAGAGTGTGTTAGCTGGACAAACATACTCTACCGGTCCACATACGACCTGCTGAAGGAGGATGTTCTGTATTTATTTTTATAGACTTATGTTCGATGCAAGTTTCTTAAAAAATAGAAAAAATAATTGATTAAAAGCTGTCAGTAAAAACATTACCCTCCTGCATAGTCAGGTAGCATTTTTTTATTAATTATATGCTTGCGTTTTTCCACAATTTCGCCTGGACGGTAAGCGATTATCAGTCCAGCAGTTTAGTCGTGAAAACATAACAAAAAAACAGAGTTACTTTCGAATTAAAAGCGCTGGGTAGCCAGTGCAACCCAGCACATGCTGAGTTGGAGCCTTTTTGTGGCCATGCAGTGAGTGCAATGAGACACACACACTGCAATATTTTTTATTCATATTTAATGTTTATTCTTTAAAGTACACTTTAGCTATAGTTACTTTGTTTTTTTTTATGTCTCCTGTGTGTGTTTGTTCTGTTCGTACTATTGGTTGTCACAAATAAATGTTAATTGATTTGAATTTATAATATTAATATGGATAAGAAAACTCCCAAAACAAATATCTGTTGATAATGCAAACATTTGTTTTGCGGCGGGAGTTGAACCCTACTTCGTCTCAACCGGCCATTTGCCCACTATGCCACGGAGTTCGTTTGCGCAAATACCGAACAAATGGACAGAATTAAAAAAAAAAATGTATAGACTTATAAAACTCAAAACGTACCTTTCCCAGACTTAACAATTCAGCTGCTCTTTTCTTTGATATATTTCTGGATCTGAAATTTTAATGAACCCGTTGTAAAGTATATGATATTTTATTCCAGTAACAGAAAACTTTTGTTTTAGTAATAGTTTCAGTGATTTTGATGATTTTAAGATAATGATGTAAAGTTATGATGATATTGATTTTTAAGAAATCTAGTTTTGTTGATTTTGTGTGTGTATGATATAAATATAATATTTGTTTAAGAAGCATCTTGCCACCAAAGGATTTACATTTCTAGTACTGGCACTTAAGAAAATACATAATTAAATTCAGTTCAAGCCAAATTTTCATTGAGAAATCAGAACTAACATGAATATGGCTGTAATATGTCCCCATGATACAGGCTTTACCTAGTGTGAATTGAAGAGCACATTGCTTATTTGTATGGTAAATGATTGTCTATGTCCAGATCAATCTGAAAATCATCTCTGCATAACCCTATTTCATGTTGTTAAGGAATAAGCCTAACCTACCTTATTTGTTTGTATAGCAATAAATATATTTTTCATTGTATTTTCAACATTTTAGTGTTTAGAATAAACTATACATAGAAACAATGTACAGTTTTTACAAGTAACAATAGGTAGTGTGTGGCTCTCGGAAAAACACAAAATATGACAGTTTTTGCAGTAAAAATGTTTGTTCATATCAGCATATTGTAAATCATGGCACTCACGCACCGATTCGTTGATTTGTGGCCTACATTTGGAACGGAAGTTTGTGTGAAACTTCAGTTCTAGGTGTAGTTTTTGTTTCGTGCAGGTTTGAGTGATAGTAAATAATATAAAATGCTTACTCTCTCCTTTTGCTCTCAGTCATAGCCTTGGCTGGCAAATGCCTTCCATCAAATACCAGAATGGGCTTCACATTTTTTGATAGCAGCATATTTACATACTTCAAGCAATATCTTATATGTCTGTAAAATAAATAATTTTTCATCAGATACACTAATATTGAAGCTATAAATTAATAAAGTTAATCAGACTGAAGTAGTTCTACAAAAGTAACATTATTCAAAGTTTTCAATTGTTTTAGTTAAAAGAAGGCTACAATATACAGTGTGTCCCTGGATAAAGTGCAACCCCGAAAGGGGGTGAAACTAGATAAAAAATTATCGACAAAAAAATAGAAAAAAAAAAATTAAAAAAATTTAGTATATACTTTATTGATGAATTAAAATTTTTATTGCTCACTAATGACTCTATTTAATAAAAAAATGATTTCTTCCAAAGTAGTAGGTCTATTTTGTTAAAATAAAAACCATAATCATGTCAGATATGTGACGATGACGATAAAATAACAAATAACTCACAAACAAGTGGCTATCGTGACTTAAAGTTTAATTTTTGTATTAAAATTACATTTTTTAGGCTGTTTTTTTCCAATAAACTCCAAAAATCTTAAAATTAAGCCTATAATACTAGAAATTTTTATGACTTTTTATTATTGTCTATCATAATAGCTTTTAAATAAAATAAAAACCTACGTTCTAACATAAAAAAATGTGCTGGCTAGGAGCATTTAAAGTTGACCACTGATTACGTCACCACTCAGGTAGAGACCCTTTTTTAACTTATATTGTTGTAGATTATGGTCGCTGGGCCTGTTCATTTTAATACATCAATAAAGTATATACGAATTTTTTTTTAATTTTTTTTTCTATTTTTTTGTCGATAATTTTTGATCTACTTTCACCCCCTTTCGGGGTTGCACTTTATCCAGGGACACACTGTATAAACATAAGGCAGTTGGTAGGTAATGAATAACTTTCTAGGTACTTACATATCTGTATCTTCTCCCCGCACCAGCTTGTCCGCACAAGCAAAAGCACCTTTGTGAAGCCAACAGTAGGAGTCTATAGCGACGGTGCATCCACTGAATTCACTAATATTAGTTCGCCTTGAAGCTTTTTCAATGAAAGGTAACAGCCCAGTAATACCCATGTTTATGTAGTAAAAATGTGTAAAACACCACAATCTGTAACACCGTATTTATCTACAATAGTTTTTTACGTAAATAGAAACCGTAAAATCTCCATTTCAATGCCTTTCTAGCGATTAAATTATTTATTTTTTGATCAGTCAAAAAAAAGGAAACACGATTTTGACAGTAAGAAATGTCATTATTCCCGCCGTTCAACAAATGACTAAATTATGAGGGGTTTTCTTTCTTTCACGACCATGTTTTTATAACTGCTAACAGATGGCGTTGCTCTGTCATGCTCTGAATAAAAAAGGAAAGTCAATTGCCGTGCCAACATTATTTTCCGAAGAACTTGAAAAAAAATACGAGCCTTACAGTAGATGTAATGTGTAACATCATTTTAATGTACACCATTTAAACAAAAAATTACAAACAAAATAGAAAACACAAATCAAATCCTGCCGGATTCATCACTCTGAAAGTTGGTCATTGAAAACTCGTTAACGGCTCCATTAATGCGATTAACTGTAAGTAAATTTAAAATAAAATGAAGCTCATTGTATTCACAGTATGCTATGATGAAATACAACCTCCATGACAAATCCTTATTTCTATTAAATGAAAGAGGCCCCAATTATAGTCTCGTAGTAAACATATCTGACCACCACGCGCGTCAAAGCGCTTCCCCAGTTTCCTGTTACATATTTCTGTCCCTTTTGCCAAAGTCACTCCCACAAACCGAGAGGAAATATATAACACATCAAAAACAAACATTTGTGTTTGTTTAACTGACAAAATGTGATTATTTTAGACAAATTTTGTTATTTTGTCTTTGAGATTTTGGCATATAAACCATATTTTTAGGCAGTGCGTTCAGACAGCGCCATCTATTACGCTAGTTGGAACTTACATTTATGATTTTTACCAAGAATGTTCCGAGAAATGACGACGGTCACGGACACATCAATCTTGTTTTGACTAGGTAGGTACTAGTAACATAATCACGACATTTTGTGAAGACCTTATTTGCTCTAAAATGTTCAATCGCCATACGCCTTGAGTAGGAATAATTTTCTTTAATTTTGTTTTATTCTACGTGTAGGTAGAGTAGATACCTATTTGTACGACTGCATGCTTAACATTCGATTTTTTTGATTACCTACTTGAGCGGTTACATTATGGAACATTAAATTAATGAGGGTACCTTCATGAAGAAAAATATCTTTATGGCAGTGATGGCGGAACATAAGTAGTCCTCATTTTAGCTCACAAGTTTAAAATCTAGCTACCTAATTATCGCAAATAAGCACTATTATATATGTACGAAATTACTTAAAATGCGATTAAATCCTCGTGTAGTGTCATCAGCAGCAGCTATGGCTCTAACTTGTGCGGTTACCGCTGCCGCGTACTTTTATAAAAGCCGTAACACCAGTATAAACGAAGTAATGGTGTTTTGCAAGCTACAGTTCAACGCCCACAACTGTTTTGATAAATTGATGAGTTACGTGGAAGCGGCTAAAAAGAGTGTGAATGTTTGTATGCCCGGAATACAGAATCCTGCGATCCAAGGACGGTTAGTCAAAATACTACTGGAAAAACAAGCTAAAGTCAGCATTGTAATTGATCGTTCTGGATACAACGCATCCAATGACTTTTTCATCAAGGAACTTATTGATGCCGGTATGTTTTTTTTAATTATCTAGACTAGTGGGTCGCCCCGAACTGAAATCTCGCGAGTCTCCCATAAAAACAAAAATATATTATTCGTAATCTCTGACTATCAAAATAGTGCCACGAAATAAATCCAACCAATTAACTTGACCTACAGTTTCATTCAAATTACAGGTAACGGGAGTTCATGGCATTTGGTTAACAGTTTGGGGTACAAATTGCAGTTATTCTAGATTCAGACTTTTGCCTATATTCGTGTCACTTAAGTTACACGCATACCAAATTACAGCACTGTGAATTTCGTCAAAGTTCAGTTTTTATCATGGCTAATAACTCAAAAACTACAAAAACTTTACTAAAAATAAAACAGAGTAGAAATTTACCAATAAAGACCTTTCATTTGACATCCCATTTGACCAAATAGTCTCGTTTAATTTTTTTTTACCACTATTGAACTCCAATATCTCAACAACACCCCAACATTTTTAGCTCATTTAGTCACACAAAAATTGCGTCATCACTACCTACCTATACATTGAATGAGTACTAATGAAGACCTTTCATTCGACGTCCCACTCGACCTAATAGTCTCATTTTCATTTTTTTGTTACCCACAATATCTCAACAACCTCCCAATATTTTTAGCTCATTGAGTCACACCAAAATTGTGCCATTACTACCTACCTATATACCAATTTCATGATGATCGGATCAAAGCTTCGATAGTTATCCTCAGACAAACAAACATAAATACAAAGCCGATTTGCAAGTTGATTTGGTTGTTTTTGTTTTTGGTTTTTTAAGTATTTGTAATTTTTGACAATCTAAATATTGCCTTAAAATACATAACCAACTAACTTGACCAACAGTTTCATTCAATTACAGGTAACGGGAGTTCATGTTAATTGGTGCCTCTCTTTTGGGGTAGAAAATGCAGTTATTCTGAATTTTGTCAAAGTTCAGTTTTTATTATGGCTAATTACTTAAAAACTACAAAGTTTAAACTAAAAATAAAAACGGGGTCGAAATGTACTCACAAAGAACTTGTATTAGACGTGCCACTTGACCGGATAGTCCCATTTTAATTTTTTTTTACCCCTCTTAAACCCCAATATCTCAACAACCCCCAACATTTTTAACTGATTTAGTCACACCAAAATTGTGCCATCACTACCTACCTATCTATATACCAATTTTCCCGATGATCGGATAAACGCTTCGAAAGTTATCCTGGGACAAAAAACATACATACATACATACAACGCCGATTTTCCCAAGTTGATATAGAGATTTCGCTTCGCTCGATCAATAAAAACCTCAAGCACTGGAAAGTCGATTAATAAGCTCATAGATCTAATTAAATATATTTTACAAAATTCTATTCGTCTGTTCTATTCTATGCTTTAGCATCTTAGTAGTCTAAGGCACTATTTTAGTAGTAAGATTAAGGCCGGCTTGCACAACGATCCCTAAACGTAATTAGCGACTAAACATGTTTAAATTTTACGTATTTGTATGATTTGACAACTCCTTAAATCATATTTAGTTATCTAAATACGTTTAGGCATCGTTGAGCGAGTCGCCCTTAGAATTTTTTTTTTGTGTTTTGGGAGACTCGCGAGATCTCATTGTCAGTTCAGGGCGAACCACTAGTTTATACATATAGATTTTAGCACCTAATTTTGTTTATTTCTATTACAAGGTCCCTCCTTCGTAGACAAGGTATTTACGAAGTTTGCTAAGCGAAAATCTGAAATATAGTTACAGTTTGTACCTACCTAATTATAGACACAGACTTATAATACTTATAAGACTTATAATTATAGATAATTATAGATATCAGAGACGACCTCCGTGGCGCAGTGGGCGAATAGCCAGCTGAGACGCAGGAGATAGCGGGTTCGATTCCCGCCGCGGAACAAATGTTTGCGTGATCTACATATATTTGTTTCGGGTCTGGATGTTTTTCTATATATTATAAGTATGTATTTACAAAAAAAAAGTATATAAGTATTCTATCAGTTATCTGGTTCCCATAGTACAAGCTCTGCTTAGTTTGGGGCTAGATAGCGCTGTGTGAAATGCCCTGCAATATTTATTTATTTATTATAGGTTAAAGGAAAAATAAAACGAAGTAATTATCTTTTACTAAATCTGCTTAATGCAAGCGAGACTCGCACTAAACAAGACCTAATCTGTAGGTACTAAATTGGTACTATATGTACATTCTAAAATATACTGGCAGAGATGGTGAAACGGTATACTGTGTTGTAGGTAGGTATGTTAGAAGTTACATCAACCAAATTCCTACAAAGTAAGTAGTGGGAATTTCATAGAAATAAGTAGTATGTACTGTACCTATGACGTCGGTTGCGAAGCGACTTTGTTTATTGGTGATAAAATATAATTGTTTATGTGCGCCATCTTTCTATGGCTAAACAGTTTATGGATATTTTCATAACATTTTCTGAAGTGAAAACTTCTGGCGTGTTGGGCATTTTTTGAGATGGGGAAAAAACCATTGAACTCGTGACACTGTTACCGTTACCGACACCTCTGTATATATAAGTATCTGTAGTGTAGTCTGCTTTTATTCAAGTTTTCACTTCTGTCGGCACTCCCGGAGTGCGACTTTTTTTTGAACAGGTTGTTATCATTTTGGTGATTTATAAAGTATTTTTATTTCTAGGTGCAGAAATAAAATGTTACTCCGACCAGTCTAAAATAAAAAACAAATTCTGCCTTGTGGATGATAAAGTACTTATGACGGGTACACTTAACTGGGGCAATGATCGTTCATCAGATCATTGGAATTATGTTTACATCACAAATAAGTCACAGCTAGTTGACCCAGTGAAGAGGGAATTTAGTCAAATTTGGAATGACTGTGTAGATATCAACTGTTGTGACTATGTAGACAATTTAGAAGAAAGTGGTGATGAGACAGACACTTGTGATACAGCTGTAGTAGACGGAACAGAGCCTGAACCATTCAGAGAAACAGTTTCAACTCCAGAAGTGCTGATAATGTAATCTATGATATCTTACTAATCATGCTTACAAATGTTTTGCCCAAACATGCCCCAGTTCAATGAATTTTAACTTATAATTTTTAAACCCAGACTTATTTTGCAAATTAATGAAATTGATGTTATTTATTATTATTAATCGAAGTTGGCTTTTTCAAATTCCTCATTTTATTTACTCCCATCATTATTTCAAACTACATATAATTTCGAAACTGCTTTTTAGAAGAAAAGTGTTTCTTCCTTTTTTTATTCAATTTTATGTAACTCTACATTGTTTTCTTTCTTTTCTTTTCTTAAACTTATATTTCTAATATTTCCAATTTTAATGTTTTTTTTTTCACTTTTCGGTCTACTTTGATTTGATGTTATTGTCTATGAATTTGTATTACGTAATTTAATGTGTATTAATTAAAAATAAATTTTTATTCCAAGATAATTTTTTTTATTCATACATAAAATCATAGGCCAAAACCACAGCATGATTTAAATTGAGCTCAAAGTTTTGACTAATGACTTAGAACCATTGAATATTGGAACTTAATTTTGCTATTAAATGAGTAAATACTTAAAAATACTAATAATCTTATCTACTATGTACTGCCCCTTCATAAAATATCTATTCATCACCTCTGATAGCTTTATACTTGGCAATTTCATTGGGGAATGATTTTGACAGCTCTGATAGTAATCCACTCTTGAAACGTTTGTATGAGTCAATCTTTCCTTTCACCTCCTCATTTTTGGCCAGGGCTTTGTCGATGCAGTCTTTGGTGTATAGTTGGGGGTTTCTGCCTTGGTCTATATAGCTGAAAACAAGACAAAATAAACATTAGCATTAGTTGAACCTTGATCTTTCAATATGATTATTTACAAGATTATGATCACACAATTCACACTTAATATAATATTTAATAAAAAAAGATATGTATAATAATATAGCTCAAAACTATATCCCTATGATTGACCTCCTCACTCAGTTGCAGACCCATGAATAGCTCCACTACTCCAGATCACTACCAGGTGGAAGTGTCCCCAAGAAACTGGCTGCATTGCCCTAATTGCAATGCTTATGCATTGACCCAAATAAGTGCCATAATAGTGTTAAATCAAATCATGTTTACAAATAAGTACACTAGGTTTTATATAGACTTGAGAGAGGAATTTTGTTTGGTAACTTACTCAAATACTTCGGTTGGCACATGAATATCGTGAACTTGCGACTTCAGCTTGTCCACTTCTTGCAGCCCAGTAACCAGCGATTGTCTGTAAGAAACAGGTAGAAACATTAACCTCATTGCTTGAGCTGTACTACAGGTACTAGAACACCTTGGTTGTAAATGTGAAAGCATACTCACATTTTCTGGTTCAAAACACTCTGTCCTTGTGGCTGGAAGTCGCTGACAATGATTCGGATTTGCCTCACGTTTTCTATGAACATTTCCAACTGCGTTTCAAGGTTCTCAAGGGGCGAAGACATGTTTTCACGTTGGTTTTTCAGTTTGCCAGCAAAAATCACGCCAAAAAAATCTAAAAATTATATAGGTTTGCTTAATTTGCGCTGTATGGCCTCAAATTGCCTATAAACAAACAAAACAAATTTAATTAGGAATGTTTATCCTGCCTCTGTCCGTCTGTGGTGAGTGATCCATCCTGCCTCATCTCATTCTCATTCACTCAACCAAAAGTCAACAATTCTTTCGTGTCATTCGTTTCGTTTCTCAACAAATCTACAACAGAATTTTTTTAATTGATTGACTTGACATTGACAGAAAGTTTGACAGTCAGTGGCAAAAAAAATATGTCAAGTTTCCCTGTCCAAGTTGTTCAAGAAAAAGTAAAATTTATTTTAGATGTTATTTTTGTTATGTTGAATAAATACCATTAATAAAATCAATAGCAATAAACCACGGTAAATTAGATTCTGAACATCACAACAACACATTCAACATGATATTGCTACAGAACTCCGATTCAAAGACCACTGCCTTCCAGTCAGCTTTAGCCGGTGCGTTTGCTGGCTCCTTTACGAGAGCAGTGGCTCAGCCCCTCGACGTCCTCAAAATACGGTTTCAACTGCAACTGGAGCCTATAAAGTCAAATTCCGGCTCAAAGTACAGCTCTATTCTCCAAGCATCAAGGTCAATCATCAAAGAAGAAGGTATTACAACTCTCTGGAGCGGTCATGTTCCCGCCCAATTTTTGTCAATAACGTACGGAATAATTCAGTTTTCTACTTTTGAAAAATTGACGCAGGTGTGCCAAAAAACTGATCCCACATTTTTTAAAGAACAAAAGCATTGGATCAACTTTTTCAATGGTGCAGTAGCTGCTTCTATTGCTACAATGGTATCATTTCCATTTGACACTGTAAGGACGAGGTTGATTGCTGAACAGAAAACTCATAAAGCCTACAAGGGGTTCATTCATGCATTTTCATCAATGATTAAAAGTGAAGGCCCAGCAGCTTTATTCAAAGGTCTTGTACCCACTATTGGTCAAATAGCACCACATTCCGGCTTACAGTTTGCAATCTACAAACTCTTCACTAATAATATCTTGAATAGATTAGAGTTCTTCCAAAGACCAATCAGCCTGACCGCTAATATTGAGTCTACTATTATGGCTAATTTCTTAGCTGGGTCCATAGCTGGATTTGCAGCAAAGACTGCTATTTACCCCTTTGATTTGGTCAAAAAGAGGTTGCAGATACAAGGGTTCCAGCAACATAGAAAGGGTTTTGGCAAACAAATGTACTGCAATGGATCTCTGCATTGTATCAAGCTGATTATAACTGAGGAAGGGTTTATCTCATTGTATAAAGGGTACTGGCCCAGTGTTCTCAAAGCAGGTCTGGTCTCAGCACTCCATTTTGCTGTGTATGATGAAGTAAAGCATTTATTTTCAAGGCTGTAAAACTGAGCATTTCTTTTTTTTATTTGTTTATTGTGTTACTGTACTGCTTAGTCGTTTGATTGTCCTGAGATGCTCTTCATCACTGTCCTGTATAAGAAACTTATGATAAAAATACAAGAAATGGGGCTTACACCATTAACTTTTGGCTGCATTACATCACCTTAATATATCACAATCAAGGATCATATACACCAATACAATTTTGTATGGTTGTGATGCCTGAGATGAAATGGTGCCTGAATGGTGCATGGAAATGACATATGGACTAGATGACCTGTTAAAGATTGCTGGGAGACATTGGCTACAGGCCACACACGATCGGTCACTCTGGAAATCTATGGGGGAGGCCATGTTCAGTAGTGGACGTCCTGTGGCTGACATAATGATGATGACATGACAGGCATCAAGATGACAGCGAAAGCTAAGACTTTATTTATTTGTAGAACTCTGGCTTGAGGTTATTTTGGGGCCCTGTGATCGTTGGTGAAAGAGCAAGTCTAGTCTAAAATGTATGCGTAAATATTTTTTATGAATTGTATTTTAAAATTTGCCCAATCAATATACTGTGATACTATGAGTAGTAGTAGTTTGTAAGAATGTAATTTATGTAGTTAAAATATATTTATTTGAAATTAAACATAAAATAAAACTATTGTTATATATTTCACTATTAAAACACCTTGTTGCTGTCTTGTGTTCAAACACAAATTCAAACATCCTACATATGGTGTAGGTACCTATCTCACTGACCTATATTATACTAGTTAAGTTAGCATCATAAATAATAATAATAAAATAAATAAATATTGCTGGACATCTCACACAGTGCTATCTAGCCCAAATTAAGCAGAGCTTGTACTATGGGAACCAGATAACTGATAGAATACTTATATACATTTTTTTTGTAAATACATACTTATAATATAGATATATTGGACAGGATATAGAGAAATAACCAGACCCGGAACAAATATCTGTAGATCATGCAAACATTTGTTCCGCAGCGGGGATCGAACCCGCTACCTCCTGCGTCTCAGCCGGCTATTCGCCCACTGCACCACGGAGGTTATCATAATAGAAGTCAGTGACCTACCAACACCTTAAGTTCAGGTTTGAGTAGCTACTTAAAGATGAGACTGCATTCATTGTCAGTCTAACAACAATTTCAAAAAGATCATGACTAAAGTAGGTCTTATAATCCAAATTGCAAAATTGTATTTACCACAATAGGTAGGTAGGAATAAACTATTAGTAATAAAAAAGAAAATTAAAACCCACAACCTTATTCAGTTCACTTGCTATTGCAGCGACCCCTAGTGGCTTATATAAACTTGTTTTGATATGCATTTCTTGTGGGTATTTCTTGAAAGCATATAACACAAAGTCAAAACAGTAACTCAAGAATATTCCGCGCTTATTAGTAAAGTATGTTTCTATCCGTAAGATATCACATAGCCCATATTTCTCATTAGTGTATCCTTAATCGCTGGTTGCAGTTCCTTCTTCATGTACGTCGTTAAGAGGGTCCTTATCCCTTTCGTAAAGATATCTTCCATTTCCCTCGAAATATCCTCTACATCTTCTAATTCATCATCAGGCCTAAACAGCTTACTCCTCTCGTAGTTCAGCCTTGAATGCGGTTCGTAGACTATATCCCAGTTCTTATCACTAGATCTACCTTCAAACCTATCGTAACTTGGTTCCATTATTTCAGAGTTAAACGAAAACTCATCAGATCTTCGTCTTCTTCTCAACGGCAAATCTTTGTCTCTGGTTGACTTCTTATTGATATACTTCTCGCAGCCATAAGCATAGACGCTGATGAAACCTGGCTCAACGAATTCAGAGTCAGTTTTCACATTGAATTTCCCTGGGTGTTGGTTCAAAGGTCGTGTGTGGAACCCGATGCCTGCTTTTCGCAATCTGAGTATCATATTGCAGCCGTTCCCTCTATTCCTGTAAGAATCGCCTGGATATGGATCGTAAGACCTAGATTCAGCGTAATGTCTTCTTAATCTTCTGCTAGGTGGTAGGTTTCTATCTAAATCATTAGCGTTGTAAAGGTCTACGTTGCCGCTAATAGTCAAATCGTGGAATAATAACATGGTGTCAAGAGAGACGTTTCTAGGGTCGAAGTAGCATTTCTCGACGCGTACCCAGTTGGAATTCTGAGGAAGACGTACGCGCATTCTTGTAACGTACATATCCACTGGTGCAGTTCGCATTTGCTGGTAGAGGCTGTACCCGTCGAGCTCGATGCTTTGACTCTGTAAAAAATTAGGTACTTAATTAGAATCTGCTATCTCAGTCTACGGTATCGCTCGCAGACTACCAAAAATTGCGAACTATCTGGTCAAAATTGGTTGGTATATTATACCTACGAAAATGGGTCAAGGCCATCCTATCATTATCATCATTCTCAGCTTGTACCGAGGCATAGGCATCGCTCTTTATGCCATTAGTCCTGTGGCCAATCTGAATTGATAACTAATTTAAAAACTTAATTAAAAACAACTATTTTTTGAGAAAAGACTTCAACGCGCTCCGCCACTGAGTGCATTATTATTACACAGGCACGTGTTGATGTAAGTAAGGTACGTAAGTATATTGATTCAACGATTTTTTGCTCAAGTTAGATGTTCTCTAGTAAATGCTTACCAAAGGCGTATCCAGGTTTTTGGGCTGGGTCCTCTTTCGTCTCTTAAGCTGGTCCAAAGCGGACTCCAGACGGGCGGAACATCGTTCTCCAGCAACGGGCACGTTTGTGAGTGGAGGCAGTCCACCATTGATCTGCGCAGGCCTACCACCGTCGAAACGCTTCACTTCGAATCGGGGAAGGAAGCGGGACTCTGCAATCAAGTAGAGATTCAAACAATAAAGCAAGCAATGACGACCCCCGTGGCATAGTGACTGAGACAGAGTAGGAGGTTGCGAGTTCGATTCCCGCTAAGGAACAAATATTTGGATGGTCTACAGATATTTGTTTCGGGTCTGAGTGTTTCTCGATATTTAAAAAATAAAAAATCTATTGATCCTACATGTATTCTATCAATTATTATTATCTATCGTTTCTATAGTACAAGCTTTGCTTACTTTGGGGCTAGTTAGCACTGGTCAAAAACAGGATGCTGTTTTCAATTCTACGCTTAGGTAAGTAAAAATTACAGCATTACCTACTCTAAGACCTAGCTTTCTTGTCATTTGAGTTTTATTATTTATTTTAATTGTCTCTGTTTTAGAACATTTGTAAGCATAAAGATTTAGGTTATTAGTTTGGTATAGGTATATTAGTCAATCTTTAGGTATTTATTTATGTATTAGGATTAAAAGTTCAGTATTTTTTTTAATTTATCTTCATTTGTAATTATACTCTGTGCTCCGCAGTCCATTACTGCTTCGCTCATTACTTTCCATTCAATGGTTGCCTGGAAGAAATCGCTTTCAGAGCTAATGCCGCCCATTGTATTATATTTAGCATTAATTAGTTTTTTTAGTATTCCTGAGGGCTTAGCCAAGTTACAGTCGATTAGCGATGACGCTAGTCGATATGTCCGAAAATGTATGGGATTTAACACAATAGAAATACCACGTGATTCAGCGACAACAAATGTATGTAGAAATCGAATAGATTCGTGGCGAATGTAATTTGGCTACGGGCCCTGGTGTACAATGAAGCATTATTCTATTCTATTATTTTAAATTTTTTTAATAGGCCCTTTTCTAAACAATTTACCCACATAGCACACGCGACCATTCCAATTTGCCAAATTAAGTAAAATAATTAAACCAAAATGGAATTGAAAGTTATCCAGCAATTATTTTGTAGCGGCCCCGCCGCCGCGCCGTTTTCACTTCTATTGTTTGATGCTCAGAAGCGTAAAATCGTCGTGAATTTACTCATGTCTTTATTCAAGTCGTGCAATACTTGTAGGTAAATTACTAAAGTAATTAAAGAAGCAAAGAATTATATAAGAGAAAGTGGTAAACGAGTACAATAGAATAGGTAGGTAATTTAATTATTTTCACTGAAAGTGCAGCATTTCTGTTTTCATTGTTTGCGGGCACGGCTTTTCTGAACGAGTGCAAACGGTTATTAGGGAACCCAAAAAATATATATACCTACCTACTTAATCAGTCAGGCAACACAACCATACAAAAATGTATTTAGCGTAATCCGTGGTGGGTTAAAATGTGTTTATTATAATAAACAAGCTTCGCCTGCGGTTACAAATGCGTGGATTGTCATTAAAAAAATTGCCTTCCTACATCCTTCCTATGTGTCAATCCGTATGAGGACATAATCTATCAATAAGTAAGGACCTACCAAAATCGGTGCAGCCGTTTTGTGAAAATGGAACAAACAGACAGATAGAGTTATTTTCAAATTTATTATATTTATTAGTACCTAAATGGGGATGATGGATACCCCATATCCATCGTATCGTAGCCACAGAATCAGACTTAGGTAATACCTATTATAAATATGAAAGGCTACTTTTAGTTGACCAACTACGCGTGCGAAACCGCGGGCAGAAGCTAGTAATTATATAAACTTCGTAGCTACGGAATTATGTCTTATTGCCTAGCGTAGAGCTTCTTTAGTTTTTTGTAGGTCGATATAAAATTTTGTTCCTGTTAGGATGAGTGCGTACTATAATTTTTGAAAATACACATATAGATCAATACCTTTCAGAGACCAAATGTTGATGGTTAAAATGTAAAACTGACTGCATATTTAGGTAGCTTACCTACCTAATAAATATGCAGTTAGATAGGTACCTAGTATCAATAATTTCAGGAAGATACAACAACATTTCAAGAAATTTCAGGAACGCATAATCCTGTTTGAAAACCTACCTTTTGCAGGCTCTGAACTTGAAAGCTCATTATCACTAGCCGACGCCGTTTTCGCAAATAGTAAAAACATCCACCAAAATCTGTTCATTTTCATCACAATAAAACATGAAAAAACCACTGGCGGAATAAAATTATTTTCTTTGCCCGCGATCGTACCGCCAAAAAAAATATAAAAGTCCGCGAAAATACAAAACGGCTTCTACTCGGCGCGAGACTGAATCGACGAATAAAGTGAGAAAGGTAAGACAAGAAGTGCAGCCTTTGGAAAATAATCCCCGCTTCGTAGTAGGTATTTGTTCCACAACTTGCGACAGGTGCCACAAGCTTAGGTAAAGCCTAGATTATGTAGGTGAGGTACCTACATAGATAGCGACACGCCGTTATTAGAGCGAAAACTGAGATGTTTGCTATGTCTCCGAGATAGAGTCGATGGGTCTAGATAGATAGATATATCTCATTGGGTGGGGGGTATCGATCGACATTCAAACATCAGGGCCCGTAGTCAAATTACATTCGCTGCAAATCTATTCTATTTCTACGTACATTTGTTGTCGCTGAATCACGTGGTATTTCTATAGCATGTGTCAAATCCCATACATTTTCGGACGTATCGACTAGCGTCATCGCTAATCGACTGTAACTTGGCTAAGCCCTCTGCTTATTTACGTAACCAAAAATAACATAAAGTATCAGTAGTTCAATAATTGAGTCGTATAGAATCAAAGGCGGCAAAGTAGGTTAGTAGGCAAAAATGAGTTAAGTATATGGTAACATAGAAATTTTAAATCAAAACTTAATAAATTAACCATACGCAGTCAAAAATGACCATATAGGTACGTAAAGTCCACAGATTATTGTAAGATATCCGTGTTGATTATCTATGGATTAGTTATCAAAAGAACAGTTTTTTCTTCTTCTGTGAAAAGTAAGGTCGGCCCTACTTTGCCGCCTTTGATTTTATACGACTCAATTAGTTCATATATTAAGATTTTTGAGAAATAAGTACCTAGTTACTTACTTACCCCTTATCTCAAAATTATTTGATTACCATATACAAATTCTCTAAATCTATCATTATTTTACTCTTTGCTACTATCAAGAAGCTATGTTGCCCGCCATAACCGCAAAAATGTAGTAAGTACTTCGTTGATTTCTGGTTTGTTTAGTATACCATTTTAGTACCCACTTATTTAACCATTTTATGAATTCGTATCTACCTACGTACAGCCTAGCTAGGCTCGGCATAATCTGTGACGGATGTGGTGACAGAACTGTCGCATCTACTTAGTTAACTGATGGGACATTAGCCCGTTGGTTGTCGAGTGTCGAGCTACTGGAAGTAGACTGTGACGCTTTATGAAAAGAAATTAGGTCATAGAATACCCAATAGTATCTACTTTCAAGTAGGTTGAGTTGTTATGGTGGACGAGGGTAATGACCTCACTGGCTTTATTTACGGGTTCGTGAAGGATTCGTAGCTTTGCTTAAACAGCCGCCTTATCGTTTGACGTTATCATAAGTATATCTTTGTTTGCTTTCCTAAGAAGGAATGTAAGAACAAACTAGGATTAAGCAGCCAGTGGCGGGATTACCAGCAGGCTGTACTAGGCTTGCGGGTTAAGTCTAGGGCGGCAAAGTCGATCGTTTCTTTCTGTCTGGCGGTTATCTGATGTTTTGCAGAAATATGTCTACAAGGCATCTTTCAGCTGACTTTTCCCTTTTATTGTAAATTCAAGCAACGGTACCACAAACTTCTATATTCTATGGTAAAACACCCATATCGCGGCCCCCAACCAGTAGTATACCTACCTACATTACCCCGTCGTATCGTACATGATTGATTAGCTTAGAAATATGTATATCTAAAAACTATTTCATAAGTAATTTCCACTAAATTGTTGGATTGAAGGGTGGCAAAAATTTAACAGCCATTTTAACATTTAACAGCTTGGCAAATGTGTAAATCCGCTACTGGCTGCATCTGCAGTGGTAACGTAGACCACGCAGGCAGACAAATGGATCCACGCAGCTAAGGGAACGTACCCATACTACGTGATCCGTTTAGGGGGGGGTAGGGGGGTCTTCAAAATACCACGCTTGGTCACAGGGGAGGGAGCTTAGGTTTTCGTCACGTAGTACCTCAAGGAAAATATCGCGCTTTTTCGAGCTATGTATATTCAAATATGGCGCACAGCGTTTAGAGATTTTTAAACTTTTTAAAACACAAGGTGCACGCACTCTTGGCGTCACGCGGCAAGCGCCGTATTAATAAAGACAAATATGAGCCAAATTATTATTTTTTTAAACATTAATTAAAAATTATTTAAAACCATATTTACGAATTACTCAGTGAAAACTAAAGGGGGGGGGAGGTCTTGGCATATACGGTCACCGAGGGGGGGAAGGAGGGTAAAAAATGGGTTATGTAGTATGGGTACGTTCCAATATCTGCGTGCACGTCATACGTAGCGATCGAAAATATTATTTTCCACTATAATTTCTACGCGGACGTTCGGGAAACGGGCTTTTGGGAAGGTAGATTACCAATGTAGTGTCATTGCACTATATGCTGCCAGCTCTAAATCGTGATGAAAAGTTTATTACCTGCCAGTAATCACCAGCAAGCATTCATATTCTCCAAACCGGAACACAACAATGCTGCATTAAATGCTTGGCGACAGAAATATGTAGACATGTTATCATGGTAAAGGAACAATTTGACTAAAATTACGTAAATAAAGTAACAGCTGGACTATTTTGACAGAGAAAACATTTTAACGGTTGCATTGCACCCACCGGTGCACGCTTTTGATGCAGATTTAGGGCTTGAAGTAACATAAGAATTCGGGCATGCGAAATTTTGTATTATGTAGGCAACGATCAATAAAATACTAGATATACGATCGGCCCGTCAAGGACGTCCACGCTGGAGAGTGCTTAAACGCCGCTTAAGCACTCTCGGCTCTTAGTCGCGCGCTTGCCGTCGAAGTGACAACATGCCCAGGTGCTCCGTCAAAAGTTGCAAAAACAACACTTTAACTACATTAAAAAAAGATGGAATTTCGTATTTCCGGTGAGTATTACCTTAAAGTTTGATAATTTGATGAATTTGATTTTGAATTAGTCTATAATATGCTTTAAAACAATATTTTACGGAAATATTTGTAACTACAGACACACGACTACGCTACGCTACTGTCCCTTTCCCTCGCGTTGCATCGTTCATTTATCTGTACGTGACCGAAGACCAATGAATCGGACTACATTAAATTTCGAATGAATGGAGTCGCATACTAAAAACATTTTAACAAGTTTAAAAAACAATTTTATTAGTAAGCATTATATACTAATCAGATGCGGCCAATTCTAAAACTACCTTCATGAAACAAACAACTCTCGTGTTTTATTTTTATCAAATTCATTAAAAAAACACGCGGTAGCCTACCCTACCGTTAAATTGTGGGCAATGAGATAAATTTTCGGTACTAAAAATACAGGCATTTTTACCACCAGCGCCACCAAGCCCCTTTATCTGAAGTACAATAGCCTAATGTCAGCTGCTCGTTATCTGTTACAAAATACACAATTAACAGCAAAAGAGAAATTGAAACTCTTAGCTAGGCTTACAGCACTCTATATCTTTGTCCTACTTCTTGCAATATTTACTTTTTGCTGATTTCTGCCTATACTGTTAAAGTTCTAGTACTAAACATGGTTCTGCAATATTGTATACAATACAAAATTCGATTTTATTCAAAACTAGAGGTTGCCCGGGAACTTCGTACGCGAGGATGAAAATGTTATGACCCTCCTTTTTGCATCATTGACCTCGGTCTCATACATTGAAGGGAGATTTACGATTTTATTATTGTAGAGAAGAGAATTCATCTAGAACCCGAGTAGTCGGCAAGACAAATTAATCGAGCCCAAAAACTCGATGAGGTGGCATCGTTTAATCACAGTTCCCATAGCCATCTTCTGGCTCCATCATCAGACCCTGGATATCATCTAGGTAAAGAATACTCTTTAACACTAATCGAACGAGCCCACACTCGATGTAACTATGTCATTTTATTACAGAGGTCCCATAGCCTGGCTCCGTCATTAAACCCTGACCTGGATATCATTTAGGATCCGAATACTAGTTAAGACAGATCAAATGAACCTAAAGTCGATGTTGTTGTGTAGTTTAGTTTAAGCATCTTACTGCATCATGAGATCAGCTTCATGTCGCATATGCATGCAAAACTTCAACTCAAATCAGAAACCGGGCAGGTCTAATATCGCAATATTTTATTACCTATAAACGATAGACAAGACAACGAGGCACATTAAACTGAATAGGAGCCTGTAAAAATGAAAGATTTTATCAAACTATCCGATTATTAAAAAATCCGACTTTTGAATTTGGTTAACAAATGATTTATCCCTACGTAATAGATTCGAAATTTCATTTCTCAACAAAAAAATATTGTTTACGTTTCTACTCCTCCACACTTCTGTTCCGAACGGAGTAATTTTACGATCTTCGAACAGCACATTTTAAATCCGACCTTATTGCCATACCGTTAAAGTCAACAGTTTTTTAAAGGACAAAAGAAGGCAATAAATTTTTACGACTTAACAGCTGCTTCATTTCATAACGTCATATCTCCAAAATGCGAATGCTTGAAATGAAACTTTTAATCTGCGGAATAAAGTCGAGTTTAGACTATTTAACTTTTGGTATTAATAATGTTAGACATTTTCGGCACTCACACAAATGCAAGGTATCGCTCGCCGCTTTTCGGCGGTGAGTTAGTTAGGGACAGTGATTCCTGAGATTATAATTTCTTTGTATGTAGGTTACAACTGCAAAAGCCCCCAGTTAAAAAGTGGTGTGGTGATCTCAACTGCCAATTATAATAATTGTCCTCTTTAAAGAGCAATGCCGGTTATCGAGAAGGTACCTACCTACTAATGAGAAGTGTGATCTTTTTACCAGGTACCTCTACCTTCTTAAGTACTTGTCTTTGAATTGTGTTCCTATCTCAAGGTGGTCAGACCATGGTGTTTTGAAACAAATATTTCTATGAGAAACTTCATCGTTGTTTGTTTAAGCAGAAGCCAAACATTCGTTTTGTTCATTGTTTAACATTTCATTATAATGGCAAAAGACATTTTGTGTAATCGTTGATACCATTGTTACTTGAGTTACATTTTTCTTATGAAATTTCCGTGAAATAGAAGATTTGATGCAAGCTACAAAAGTTATAGTTATACAATGTATTGTAGGTTGTTCCTACCTACCTTTTGTTTTTTTGTAAATTTTTAATATTACTTCCGTGTTTAGCCTTACTGAAGAACATATTGCAGTCGTTAAGTGTGTTATCATACAATACAATACAATTCTTTATGTATAACGCCAAGTTACAAGTCAAATACAAAAGTAATAAATTCAATATTGAGCATTAATAAATATATCTAATGGAAACATAATTAATTAATTGTACTTATAATAAATTCATTGATAACAAAATTAAATAACAGGCAATGTGTAGAACTCGTCTACGGAGTAAAAAGAACTCTCTATGAGCCATTTTTTAAATCTATTTTTAAATATTGTCATTATTATCATAATCATCATTAATATTAATATCATCATTAAATATTATTCTCACTGACCAAATAACTAACAGGCTGTGGTTGTTTTTGTTTTCTTCCCGACATCTTTCCTTACAATGTTCAAATGTAGCCTTAAGTTTAGTTCTAAGCTACCTGTCCATACAAATTGTTGATCGAACGAAGCGAGATCTCAGATTATACAAACAAACAGATGGAGTGTACGCAACAAACAGTATGACGCCACTTATCATTCATGTGTGCGTGGCGATTAGAAATAGCTCTGTAGGGACACGTGCATCAGTGTGCGTGTAATGATACCAGAAAAAGAAAAAACTCCCTGTATTTTTTTTAATGTCCTTTTACGACAACAGGTTCTAAAATTTTATTTGGATACATGAATTTGTTACTAATTGAATACAAATTTGTGTGAGTATTAGGATTGAACAATTGTTTAATTAACTAGTTTATTAAACACTTAAATATTTCATGTACCATTGTAAACGCATTGTAAAATTACAGAAGAAATAATATGTTAAGATTTTTATAACTAGCGGTCCGTCCGGTGTTTATTGAGGTTTACATGGACTTTAATGTCCTCCTGGCCGAATTACGGCTACGGCGACCATCTCGCAAGAGACTAGCCAACAACGCAGGATATATTCCTGACTCCGGACTGTTATTAGAATTTGAAAAATTACAATAACACTTTTTGGAAAAATGGACTTTATAATAATACGTTAGTTTTTTCTGTAGTAATTATTATATAGTATATATATATATAGTATAGTATTATATATTATTATATAGTATATTCATTTCATTACACTGATAGAAAAAACATACATATGAATCCAAAATATTTATTAAAATCATAATTCATTATATTGCCAAAAAAATTAACCACCTTAATTTTGCACTAATTTCTTGTAATATTGCCGTTTGGCTTCTACATGTCGAGAATTAGTTTCTAATTTTGCTATATAGCGCAATCGCACCATTAAATACTTTTCTATCAACAACTTCACCAGATTCACTCTGTGAAATTTTGCACATATTGAAATGATCTGGATTAACATATAGGATATTTTTATCCCGGTAAAATGTTCTGGTAGGATATTTTTCCCGAAGCGAAGCGAGGGCGGATCGCTATTACTTCTCTATATATATCATTTATTATACATGTGTATATGTATATGTATATGTAATGTATATACATTACATATATACATACGGAACTAAATTGTTATACATATACAATTATATTTAAAATCCCGCATAAGATATTAATCACCGAATCACAGTAAACGGCAATAACATAATTATAGAAATACATACAAATTCGGAATAAAAATTTAGGCGTGAGATTACGCGTGGGAATCGAACCCACGTCCGTACATTTAACAGTCAGGCTAGCTAACGCCTAGATCAACAGGTAGTTTCCCCAATTGAAGGGAAAACATTTTGCCGAAAACTGGCAACACAGTCGAACTAATGTCGAGGTTTTGTGTTTCGAGACAACCGTTTAATTATTGGGTGAATAAATAATAAAATCAATTAAATAATTTATAGTTACTTGTGAAATGATATTCCATCCACTTTTTTTTGTTTTTGGGAACAACTTTTACACTGTTTAATAACACAAGACGGCATTTTTGACAGAAAATAATGAATCACTCGAGACGTTCAAGCAGTACGACGCTATCTTTAGCACTGCCGCGAGATTATATTCGCTTTTAAATTTGTATTCGCTTGTGTGGCTTCACTCGCACGTTCGGCGCGCTCTATCTGTTTGTTTGTATAATCTGAGAGCGAGATCTCCAAATCAACTTGGGCAAATCGGCGTTGTATGTAGGTATGTATGTAAGTATGTATGTACATATGTAAGTGTGTATGTATGTTTGTTTGTCCGAGGATAACTTTCGAAGCGTTGATCCGATCATCGTGAAATTTGATACATAGGTAGTGATGGCATAATTTTGGTGTGACTAAATGAGCTAAAAATCTTGGGGGGTTGTTGAGGTTCAAGAGGGGTAAAAAAAAATGAAAATGTTAGGTCAAATGGGACGTCAAATGAAAGGTCGTACGTAAGCCCCTTTTTATTTATAGTTTAATTCTTGTAGTTTTTGAGTTATTAGCTATAGTAAAAAAAAAACTGACAAAATTCACAGGGCACGCCAATGACCCCTCTCTCTCTCTCTTCCCAGCTATGTATCCCACATGGTGGTGGGGTCAGCTTTCCTAGTTGTTCTTCTCCACTTCGCTCTATCCTCGACGTCGTCATCAGAAACTTGGCACTCTGTCATGTCTTTTGACACTACATCTTACCATCTTGTCTTGGGAGGGTACGCCAATGACCCCACAATGCTGAAATTGGGTATTCGTGTAGCTTTAGTAACACAAATATAGGTAAAAGTCTGAAATCCAGAATAACTGCAATATGTACCAGAAAAAAACATTAATTAATTTACAAGAACCCTCTTTACCTCTAATTTGAATGAAACTGTAGGTCAAGTAGGTTGATTATGGATTTCGTGGCACTAGTTTATTAGACAAAGATTAAAGCCGGCATGCACAAAGATCACTAAACGTATTTAGTGACTAATTTAAATTAGACGTATTTGTATGATTTGACAATTCCTTAAATCATATTTAGCCACTAAATACGTTTAGGCATCGTTGTGCAAGTCGTATTTATTTTGGGGGATTCGCGAGATCTCAGTTCGGGGCGAACCACTAGTATTCTAAATAGTTTCTCTAAATAAATAAAAAAAAATGTATAATAAAAAAATAACTTCTAGGGGTACCCGAATTTACTACATTCTGTGATTCTACCAGAAAAAGAGGCAGAATAGAGAGTGCAGTAGGCAGGACCACGCGTGGCACGGAGCGGGACTAGTTAGTACATCTACCTACTGGCTGGGTAGGTACCTATGTATCTAATATAAATATCTCATTCTACTGTATTTTTTCCTGTCTGTCTACTATTTTGTTTGTGATCCGTTCTGTGTTTCTTTGTATGTGTCAAATAAATATACTTTTACTATTCTATTCTATATTTCTTGACGATCTCCGTGATGTAGTGGGCGAATAGCCGGCTGAGACGCAGGAGTTAGCGGGTTCGATTCCCGCCGCGGAACCAATGTTTGATGATCTACAGATATTTGTTCCTGGTCTGGTTGTTTCTCTATATATATTATAAGTCCGTATTTACAAAAAAAAATGTATATAAGTATTCTATCAGGTATCTGGTTCCCATAGTACAAGCTCTGCTTAGTTTGGGGCTAGATAGCGCTGTGTGAAATGTCCAGCAATATTTATTTGTTTATTTATGGTGGTGCATCGACGTTCTGTAACTACATAAGTTCGCGCTGTTGACGGCAACGAATTGAAACGGAAAAGGAAATACTTAATCTATTTTGACATCTCATATTTGTCTTCAAAGTTCGACAATAACCCGTTGCTAAATTCACATAGGTAGTAGGTATATAGGTACCTAATTCAAAAGATCATCTATCGATCGCCATCTATCAAGCAACACGAAATGCTTGATTTAACATGGTTTTGAAGACTCCTCAAGTCCTCAACCCCATTTTGTTTCTGAAATAGGCCCCTTAATATATTGCTAATTAGGTGGTGGGTGTTTTTATACACCACTCCTCTTGGCACTAGTTCACTGGACTAAGTACAATCGCTCCTAAAAACCAGATAACCGAATCATAACAAGCAAACACATAAATCGTAAAGTCCCACAAGAGGGTCATACATACGCGAACAATGTCATTGTATTAGATTGTGCAAGCGTGGAGTCCATGCACGTAGCTAGGGATAAGAATAGGGGGCAGCACAGACCATAGATTCTACGTGTGTATGTAGTTTTTTCTTTCCCCAAACAAACAGCATGAAGTTGCATTATCATTCATCACATCCTAGCTACATTGTCATTATTTAGAGGAATCCCCTGGCCCCTGAAACATATACCTAAATTATTCTTTGAGGGCGAGAAATATATATTTAGGGTGCCCAACTCCATGGTCCACTATCCTGTAAAGCTACCAACGCAACATGCAGTTTGTTTAAATAAAAGCTTCAACTCTTAGTCTGGCTAATGAAAGTAGAGACTGAAAAATGAGGCAAATTTATAAAATATCAGCAGATTAGATAATTCTAGGTTATTCCGATCCATTCTAATTTTGGGTCTGCCATGTTGTTATGTTTTAAATTACCCACCCTTTTTAGTCTCATTACTACTTAGTCTCATTAGTACTTTCATTAGCCATACTATACTCCAGTCCAGTCTAGTTTACACTCGAAACTATTTTTAGTATCATGTGTTTGACCAAGATAATTCGCTTTGCTGAGATCGAAATTCAGTTAAAAACTTAATTCAGTTCCGTATCTTACCTAGGTCACTAGACTAGAAAGCCCTAGAAAGAACCAGTATGACAACTTTTCTTTTTCGCCACGCCCGATGCAAAAGGAAGGCATTTAATTTTGTCCATCTATGGGTGGATTCATAGTCGAATCGTAGCTATAACGTAGAATAATGTATTCCTTATGCCAAAAAAACGCAATAAGTTTAGACCACTTTCAAAGTGATCGGCGTTTGCGAGATGGGTTTTTGATATTGATTTTTCTCCCTTTTTCTTGCTACTGTTTAATGCCCCTACGAATAATCCTGATTACGACCTCAGCCCCGTCCGTTGATGGTGCAAGCGCCATTGTACCTGAACAATGGGGAAAGCCACGTCCACCCTGGCTTTGGGGCCGCAGGAAGCTAGGTCTTGTTCTAGCGGGTCTCTAGGAATTAGTGTGTCAAATAAATGTACCTATTTTCTTTCGTTTTAGGAATTGTTCAGTTTTTTTTTTCAACTATGGACATTGTTCATTTGATTTTGCACTGTTGTAAAAGGTCCCCACTTACTACTTTATCTAGGTAGGTAAGATAGATGTAGGTGCCTACATAAATGCATTCGTCACGTAAATCTGAACAAGGCTGAGGAATTTTTAAATTGGACACTGTAATTTGGCAGAATAGAGTCCGGTATATTTTTTTAAATATGGCGAATACCTACAAAGACGTGGTGCGTAAATCATGGTAAAAAAAACATGCTGCCACCTAAACCCATCATCACGCGACGTATTAACGAATCAACTTTAGGCTCGAACAAGCAAACAATGGCGGCTCGTTGAACTCTTTGGTACGGAATATCAACATACCATAGAAAAGACATAAACGCGTTCTTTTTATGTTGACTTTGGTAGATTAAAAGGCAGAACATGAAGACAATGACCTCTGCGCATTCCCTTACCCCTACAGAAAGCGTAGTAAATTAATTGGACCTTTAAAGTAGTAGACATACACGAAAGAAATACCTACATCGATATATCGTATCGTATCGTATCGGTAACTAACTCTACCATTAGTAGTAAGGAAGTTATATTAGTAGATACTCATCACAGGTAATCGTTAAATTCCTAACGAGGTCAACATCGATCGTCAATCACATCGGATGTGTGTACCTACTACCTACATACTTACTCGTACCTACCTTTTGCGCATGAGCTTACAATGAACTCAATCAATACTTTTATCTTCGTGCGTACCTACTAAATGACGATAAAATCTCCACAGAGAGAACATGCTGATCCTTTGTGGCAGCACAGCAGCGCGGCGCGGCGCGGGGCGGCCGCATCGTCCGTCATGCGCCCTATTTTAATGAGACTATGTATTCTCCGCGGGTATTCTCTTTTTGTTTACTGTGTCTATAAATAATCTGACACATGATTGGTTGGCTCATGGCTGAACAAAATACCTACTTAATGATCACGTATGATTAAGCTGATATTCGTATTGTAACCCCGCCCGCCGCGCCCGTCTCGGATCCGGATGGATGAGGACGATGCATGTTCGTGTACAACTGGCTCAGAATATTTGATACTTGGCTGTGCTGCCAGGAGATGGCACCAGATGCATCAGTTTCTGTTATTATTTTATCGCCATTTGTTGTTAATCAAATTTTCTAATAGTTAATCACATAATTATTTCCCATTGTTTATTGTAAATTGGATTCGTTTCTCACTTAACTAGTTAACGAAGAAAATCTGGAAATAATTTACAGCATTATTTCATAGATGTCGCTAGAGCTCTTGTTTATTGGACAGATTCAGTCGTATCGTATTCGTCCCATCTCCACTTGTAGTAAATAAGTAGCTAGATCTAGCAATTTTTCGATGTAGTACAGTTTGGCAAAAATGAGTAGAAACGGAACTAATTTTTTTGTTTGCTGGCAACATTTAAAAAATGATGACGTTTGAATTGTTTGAAGTAAACAAAGTTCGGAAATTTATACAATTTATAATTTGTGCCATAAAAGCGTGATAAAACTAACTTAAAAATGAATAAAACCATCCGAAGTGCTGGCAGACAAATTATTTATAAGGTTTATAGGCGATGTTTGGCAGAAAAAGAGGCCAAAACCATTCTTACCGATCTCAACGATGTTTACCAAAGAACCGCTGATATGACAGGTATGTAACTGTTTGTATTGTTGTTTTTAGATGAATTAAGTGTAAATTGATGAATGCTATTCTGTTTTGAATAGCTTGCATACGAAATAAGTGGAATTTTGAACAATAATCATCGAGCACATAGGTTATGTTTACATTTTGTCTAACATTACTTTGGTATAGTGCGACAGATCAGTGTTGATACTTGAGTGGCGTACTTTGCAATATGTACCTAAATTTAAATTCGATTTCTACATAACTTTATTGTTGAATGAAAATCATTACAATTAGAAATTTACCAAAAATGTATTTTTATTAATATTTTGTTTGTATATTTATTTATTCACCTCAGGTAAATCAGTAAGCACTGTAAGAAGAGTCGTGCTGGAAGGAGATCGAAACAAAGGCGTATTTTCTACACCCGGAAAAAATAGAAAAGGTCGTCCTAAAAAACAGTTGGATAACTTTGACTTATGTGCCATCAGACAAAAAGTTCAATTTTTTTACACTGTGAGAAAACAGGTACATTTATCATTATTATTATTGGTATTAAAATTTAACTGAATAAATAATACGTACTAGCAGTGTTCATTCGTTTGACACGTCACTGCAACTTTCAAATTTAAAATTTTTACATAGTTATTTTATTTTCAGGTACCAACCTTACGAAACTTACTGCCAGTAGTAAGAGAAGATTTGGGATATGACGGAAGCCGTGAGCATTTATGGAAAATACTTATCGCCCTAGGATTCAAATATAAAAGATGTCAGTCAGAAAGAAGTGCATTAATTGAACGGCCGAATATAGCAGCGAAACGGGCAGCGTATTTAAATAAAATTATCAGCAATAGAAATTTGCCCGAAGAGCTTAGAAAGCCCATAGTTTACCTCGATGAAAGCTACGTTCACCAATCGTATAAATTAAAAAAGTGCTGGCAGTCGATTGATGTAAGTGGAGTAAAGCAGAATGTTTCAAAGGGTAAACGCTATATTATTGTTCATGCTGGCAGTGAAAAAGGGTTTATTCCTAATGCTTTGCTCATATTTACTGGAACAAATAAAAATGCCGACTACCATTCGGAAATGAATAAAACCAATTTTCAAAAATGGGTTGAAGATAGGTTGATTCCAAATTTACCACCTGCATCTATTGTGGTAATGGATAATGCGCCGTATCATTCCGTGGTATTGAACAAAGCGCCTACCTCTGCTACTAAAGTAGCCGATATAAAGGAATGGTTATTCAAAAATGGAATTCCATTTGATGTGTCGTTGAAAAAGCCACAGCTGTTGATGCTGGTCAAACGGCACAAGCCCGAGCCGAAATTTGAAATAGACGAGCTGTTAGGAGAACATGGACATACAGTGGTAAGACTTCCACCTTACCACTGTGATCTGAATCCTATTGAGCTGATTTGGGGAATAGCGAAACATAAAATTGCAGCCCAAAATGTAGGCTCGATCGACATAAAGGTACAGTTTGGCTTATTAAAGTATGATATTGAGAGAGATTATATTGATGTTTTACTTTTAATGTTGATAAAGGTTTAATTAAAATGTTTCGTCTTTATAGGAAGCAGCTGAGCGCGCATTCCAATCAATTACGGAGGAAGATTGGAAGAATTCATGCCAGCATGTAATCAAAATAGAAAAAGATTATTACGAGCGGGAACTAACTATGTACGAAGACATGGAGCGAATTATAATAAACCTCGAAGACGATAGTAGTTCCTCTGAATCGGAGAACGATTTAGACGAATATGCGGCTAACTCTAGCCAAGACTCGGATGAAATGGAGGGGGTGGAATATTTGGAGGAAAATATATTAGATTAATTACAATAACATTGTATCTGCGTCTTATTTTAATCCTAGAAAAAAATAGAGAGAAAATTTTAAAAACACAGTATTACCTACTAGCATAATATATTTATTTTTAGGTAATAAATTATTGTTTAATTAAATGATATTTACTGATTTTAATAAATAAACTATATGTACAAAAAAATAGTAACAAAAGTATCAAGACTATAGGTTGGTACGCGTACGCTATACGGTCACAGCGGGTTGCCATAAGAGCAGCACAGTGGCGGCCTCCGGATTTTCTACTCTTTTTTGCCAAGCTGTACAACTACAAAATTAAAAAAAATTATAGCTAAATTAATATTCTAGCTATACTTTTTAGCTACTTTTATTTGCAACATTGTTACATGTCAAATTGACTGAAACTTATTTTTCAAACTCAAAATAATCAAGCTTTTAACTTTGTCAGCTAGTTGTTTAGTCTCGGTGTTCACGCACTTATTTGGGAACGGTTTAATGAACGTAAAAACGCTTAATTTACTTATATACAAAATGACATTTAATTACAACCCGAGTTTTTTATAAGCCAAATCACTACAATACCTATACATATCACTAAATACATACTACTAAAAAATTCTTTGAAGGTAGATAGTATACATTTTGTAAAAATATGGTACTCTAAAATCTAGCAAACTATTAAAGGAATCAGTTGCCATTGAAAAAAACCTTATAATAATTTCAAAATATGGGTATCTAGCAACTTTTTGAGGTGAAGCTAGCTACATTTGTCATAGCCCAGTTGGCAACTGTGAGTGACTATCTCTTTCATTCATTCTTGAATCATTTTCACAAAATCATCAAGCAATCGTATCGTACAATTCGTACAATCGTAGTTATTTTTTCGAGCTTGAAGGATTACAGATGCCTCGTAATTCGTAAATACAAATTGTTTACTAACAGCGTGTGCTACAAAATGTGTTGTTCAAAGTGTCCTTACATGTGTTATTCTTATTATAATGGATAAGTTTCATAATACTGCCCAATGGATCGGCAAGGTAACTGAAGACATTCCTTGTATGATGAGACAAAAGGATCGTCCTTCACACATTAGTAGAGCATCGTTGTGCAAACAAGCCTCTTATCTACACGCCGAGTACATTTAGAGGTGATTATAGCTATGCTAATGATGTATACACACTGCATGTAAGTACAAAAGTATTACCTCTGTTAAAAGTTTCTCCTGCAGATACTTAAGTACTAACTTATCTGGTGGCGGGTTCCTATCGCTTATTATATAGTAATTTTCTACTAAAAGCGGTCCATATGCCTCTTACGACGGTTTAAAGTTATGGCTAACATAAAGAGTAGAGTAAAAGCACCTAAAACTGCCACTCGTGGGAGAGGCAGACGTAATTCAAAACAATCCTTGACAGGTGCGAAAGATACTTCAAGTTCAGCTGAGAATGTGATAGAAAAAGGAATATTCTTGTCTGTACCAAGACCAGGGAATAAGGTGGGGCCGAGACGACCTGGTGATATCACAGCATTGCAACATGTTCTGATGCAAGATGAGGGGATCGATTTCAATAAATGTACTGAGAAAATTTTAAAACTAAACCTACCACCAAAAGTACCAAAGGAAAGAATAAGAAAAAGAAGAATGAAAAAACCTAAAGTAGTAAAACTCCCAAGATTTGTTACAAAAAGTGGACGGATTGTGGGACCCAGAACCAAGAAAGGTTTAAAAATGATTGACAACATCCTAAAGGGCGAGTTGATGATAGAAATAGAATTACCAACTAAGAAACTTGAAAAAACATCTGTCAAGACTGTAAGCAATAATAATGAAATAGGAATAAATAATCAGAATGGAGCATGCCATGGTTTACCAATCTTCCATTATCCAAAGGAAAACAAGAAAAAATCTAAAAGTAAAATTAAACCAATACATCAAATCAGTAATGAAAATGAGAGTAAACCAGGATACCAAACAAGAAGTAAACCTTTTACTCCAATTAACATTGATATTATGAAGAGACCTGCATTAAAGCCTAAAGCATCACCTTGCACAACCAAAACTACAACTCCTAAACAAAACCAAAAAGTAACTACAAAAAAAAATGTTCATGAAAAACTTATCAAGAAGCCACCCAAATTAAATGAGAAAATTGTGAAAACCAAACAGGTGACTCTCAGTAATGGCTTAGTGCTTACCCTCGCACTATTTCAGTGCGACTACTGTCAAAAAATGTTTAGCAGCAAGGCATCACTTCGTAGACACATGTACACTCATCTTAAGTTACAACCACATCGCTGCAAAAAGTGTTCAAAGAAGTTCCGATACAAAATGCACTTGCAAAACCATATAAACAAACACCACAAAGATCTCAAGAATATTGCACCCATGCTCTGCCAAATCTGCGACAAAGAGTTTATACTTCAAGAGAATCTTGAGCTACATCTATCTACCCATATCAAAAACGAAAACTCATTCAAATGTGTGTACTGTGATAAGCAGTTCTCATACCATTTACTACTTACGCAACATGAGAAACAACATCTACTCAAGGGAAAATATCAGTGCTCTGTTTGTCAACTAAGCTTTGAATCAATCAACCGCTTGAAATTCCACATGAAAACCCATTTAAAAATCAAAGACTACATCTGCCAGCATTGTGGAAAAGAATTCCTGAGAATGAATTCTCTTAGAAGACATGTTCAAATATGCCATAGCGGCCACAGACTTCAGTGTCCCGTATGTAAGAAGAAGTTGAAGGGCCATTTGACAGAGCATATGAGAACGCATAAACAGGCGCGGCCTCACGAGTGCGAAATGTGCGGGCAGAGGTTCACGCAGTCCACGCAACTGAAAGTCCATCGGAGATGTCACACGGGCGAAAGACCATTCGTCTGCAAGATTTGCAACCGACAATTCACCCACTCCAACTCTTTAATGCTACACATTCGCAGACACACCGGGGAAAAACCTTTCCAATGCACGGTCTGCCCGCTCTCCTTTTCACAACTCCCCCATATGAAGACCCATCTAATAAAAATTCACAAGCTAGACGCTCCATACAGATGCTCTAAATGCGACTCGTTCTTCAAGATGAAGAAACAGTTTGAGATTCACGCCAAGAGCTGCAAAGTCGGGGAACGAGAGCTAACGTTTGAGGAGAAGATTCAGGCTTCAGTGCAAGTCGAACAAATCCCAATCGACACGCCGATGACTCTTTCACGGATGCGGTATCTCCTAGCGCTACTACTCACGATGGTCGTGAATGAAGAGAGACTCAAGTTATTAGGTGCGTAATATTTTTAGATACCTACTACACACTCATAAATCTAGCACAGTTTTCGTGTGGAACATCGCTTCCTGTGTGTGTGCCAAACCCCCCCCCCCCCCCACTTGTTTCATGTCACGAAACACCCACAATCTGATATAGACATCTTCCATACATTAGACATCAACGCGCTCTATGTACTTACGAGCATTATCTGAGGTCATTGATTTAATGGGTGTAACAAGGTTAATCAATAACAAGCGATGCGCTGTGTCATTGAAATGCAGTGCGTGAACTGAAAACAATACAGTTATACTCCCCGTATAATTATACTCTAGGGTGTCAAAAACCTGTGTTCAAGTGTGCTTGTGTGACGTTGACACCTTTTTAAGAGCTTAAATCATCATGGTTTTTATTTTAGCGAACATAAGTCATTGTCAGGCGAAGGCGATCCGGTGACATGGTAATGTTGCGATGAGTGAGTTCATTCATTGTGTTTTTAATTGGTGTTGGACGGTGATGGTACTGGGGAAGGGATAGGGATATGGTACTTATTTTAAGGAGGATTGGCCGTTTTTCTTTTGAAAAGAATGGTGGTGGAATTAGTTTGTCCGGAAAATAGGCTTGGGCTGTAAAATACCCCGGCTTCTAGCATTTTATTGGTACTGACTGAAACTTCCGATTTCCGTATATGTTTAGCGATGCTGTAATATTGGCCTTCCATTTACGGAAACAACATTAGTTGGGTGTCAGTTTGGTGTTAATTCGTACTATCTACACTTCTACAGCTATGCCCCAAAAAACCAAACCAACTTCCTACTAATATTCAATTATTCTATTATATTTAATATTGCGATATTAAGTATGTTGCTCGATGAAGAGACCATTATGAAACTAGGATTTAAATATACTCTAGGTCAGAAGAAATGTAAATAAATAGTGTAAATATTAGCTTATTTATTCCGACTTAAGTACATTGATTATTTTCAGTCAGTACCGATCTAAACATTTCAAGATATTAACACATTTTCTTGTAACAGGGTTCAACAAGCGTCCTATAGAGGAACTTCTTTTGGAATCGGTTGAAGCAATCGGAAAAACGCCTTGCAAAGATGAATCTCTACCACTCATAGTAGTGCTTAAAAGCAACATACGTTCACTACTGGAAGGAACCATCCCAGCATATCAAATGGAGAAGTTTAATAAAGAACACAAGACAACTGAAGAAATTCTGGAAATCTTGACAGATGATAAGAAAATTTATTGAACTTGTGAGTGGGTTTTGAAAAGCGTTCGTAGTGTATACAATTCGCGCGCGGTCACAAGCAAGTGAAATTTTTTTTCTGAGTGCTTCGTTCCTTAAGAGCGCACGTTTAAGATCTACCTTGCGAGTAAATTAAGGTTCATGCAATCAATATAAACTGGGTTGTGCAAAACGTATCTTTAATCAAGGTTTAAGACAGAATGAACTATTTTTATAAATAACAACCTTTATAAACTAAAATTATTCCGCTGAACAGAGTACCTACAAATTATTTTAAAATATGCGCAATCTTGACCTGACATAGATTACAAAATAATGTAAATAAATAAATATTTAATAAGAAAATTAACAATCACATTATATATAATAGTTGAGGAATGTTTGAAAAGTTTTACTTAGATAAATCAATATTGTTTAGTACATAAGTATCAAGATTTTGCACACTAATTGATTATCTTGTTATTGATATGTAGGCAAATTAAATTCTATGTATGTGTGTGTAGTAAACTATTGTGCATTTTCTAAAAATACTGTAGTAAGAATATCATGAAACTAAATATATAATTTCTAATTTTAAACCACTCATTTGAGTGAATTATTAACTACTCACTCGTTCTGAGTGAGTTTATACCTTTCGTTGAACGTTCATGCGGTTAGCTACCAACATACGCTCAGTTATGGTCAGTTCCGATCACCGTCGGATATTGGCATTACCGGGTTCAAAAAGATGTCGTGTGTAACTTTGTAAGACAGTCGATCTGATATTATGAGATTTCAAGACCGTCTTGAATCAAGCTTCTGTGTTGCATTAGCAATACGGAAGCTATTATCTATTATGATGGCGTTATTAATGACTGTCTGTATTGTTTGACGTTAAATTAACGATTTTTTGGAATCAATTCGCGTCATAGGCAACCAAATTGTTTAATCGTGGACCACAGGATCGGTCCCCTGTAAGACCGACCTTAGGAAGCCCTACAAATGTTTAAAATAAATCTTTCGCTGTCCGTTGGTCGGGACGTCTTGTAGTAGCATAATTATTCACAACTCTCCTATTGCTTTTCTTCACGGTCAAAAGGACAGAATAGTAATCGGTATCAAATTTTGGAAGACAAGAAATATTTTGAACTTTATCTAAGCTGTGCTATGAAACAATTTCACGTGAGAGATGCTACGAGCCCTTGCGTGACCTTTGCTCGATTTGATTAAGACAATAGTGCATATCGCGTCGATACTTTCGTAATAGTAAGGTACTTAGATGGTACATTTATATATGCTCCGTGCTTTCATTGAGTTCAATGACATGGACCACAATAAAAAACCGATATAAAAATTGGTAAAGAATTTTTTAAACACGTGTAAAACAGTTGTTTAACTTTTTGTGATAACTCAACTAATACCTATCAAGTACATCACTTGGAAGATATTAGAAAGGATTGAATGCTACGATACGATACATACGAAGGTAGAGTATTACCTATTTATCTTCTTACATCAAAAGTACGCACGAACCACCCTTTTTTAATAGTCGAGTAAACATTGAAGTTTAATATCGACATAGTTTAGAATAAGTAGCATATTTATTGCACTATGCATGTGTGAAAATATTTAATTAGGAATTTGACTTGATATTAGAGCAATAATTAAAATTATGTTAAATGTGTGAAGCTTCTTTAATTCGCAATATTTTAAACAATAGTGAATGAAACTTGCCATAATTATCAAAGTGAGCGATCCAAAGATAATTATTATTGATTTTATTTTATTAAGTATAATATTTATGTTAGATGTTTTAATTTTATATTATGTTATTTATACCATTCCGTTAGAGAATGATTGTGCCATGTTGTTGGGTGTTTGATTAAGTTTATATTATTTTTGTGTGGATTTGTTATAATTTCGTATACTATTTAACTGTTTACTGTAGCGTTTTTTCCCTATGCTTTATATGTTTCTATGCTGTAGTGTAAATATTAGATTTTATATGCTTAGAATTGAATGCATATGAGGTTTGCATTTTATGTAAGTGATATTTTAAGACGAGTTCTAAAAGCCACTGATTAGTCTCTAACCAACCCTATTTAAACGTTTTTAAAATACCTTTGGAATAACTTAATAAAACAAGGTGAATTTATAAACAGTTGGTAATTTTTTAAGTAGGGCTCTGCTCTTAATTGCTTACAATTTTTATTTTTTATTCATATAAATGCGGCGTCAGTTTTGGGACAATGAGGTGTGGAGAAATAATTAAAAAAAAAATTACACAAACACTGATCATTGTTTTGGATCATGGGCAGAGCCTCAAATTTCTCCTTCAGTTTACGAATTCACCCTGTATTTCTTTCCAGTGCCATTACTGTGTAAGTTAAAAATATTTTTGTTGTTTTATTCAAATTAAATCATTCAAATTGATCCTGTTTAAAATATTGTCTTGAAAGTTTTAAGGTGCTTGATTATATATCTTTTTACTATTATTTTTATAAGTAAGTTTTATTGTTTTGATTACTGTATAGTTTTGATATTTTTCAAACTGTTGAATAAGTTATGAAACTATGGAAAAATGTGAACTACGTCCAAATATAGATTTTAAATTGTATGTGGGTGGCCAAAGAGAAATGTGTGTTTTGACCCGCCTCTGTTTATTTTAGTCATGTAAGAATAACGTCACTTAAGGCCAGCTGGTACTCTATACTTGATACCAAAAAAAATATTGATTCTTTTAGGTTGGAATTTCCTTTCTTGATAAACGGGTTAGTTTACGTTTGCAAGAGAACATACAACCATAAAATATTAAGGAGTGGAAGTAGAGATTTTTTTTAATTAGTTAACTAAAGGGCTTTCTCCATTCATTCTAGCATTCATTATGACACCCTGGTAATATAAACAAAAAAAAATTACTAATTATACATGTAAATACTTATTGAGCTACCTCCTATCTACTAATTTAAATAGTTTTTTGGCAGTATCTGATAACGGATCTGCCGGATATTTAAAGCTAAAATTACGTCTCTACTTGAATACTACTCGCAGTAAGGTGTTTTAAAACAATAAATTCAACAATATTTGATCAATTCATTGCAATATTAAGAATAAAAGATTTTAAAGTAAAGTTTGTGGCTTTGACTTATTAGAGGGGCGCGGCGGGCAATTTCAAAGACCTGAAGACTACGTATTTTAGTATGAAAAGTTTAATTCTTAAAGTGCCTGGCTGCAGTTTGAGTCTTCAAATAAAAAAATCGTGTAATACTATTTGCATTGCAAACTAAGCTCTTCGATACCTACCTTTAAGGTGAACTACCTGATTGGCAAATGAGTGTAATTTTTTTTTAATGTCTAAATTATTTATTAACAGAGTTAATTGGTAACTGGAGTGCGCAATGTGGTGATTTTTATTTCAGAGATATTGTATTGAGTACTTACTGGCCAGAAGTACCAAAGAATAATAGGAAAATTGAATAGAATAGATATTTATCATGTGACACACCTAAGACTTTTATTTGACTACTCCTTTACATTATGTAAGTACAACATAAAACTTAGAAAATGAGCTGTTTTGAATAAAGCTTTCAGTCGCGACTATAGATGGCGTTGCGAGTAGCTACTTAATTACTATTCGGTTTCTGCCCCTTTTACCCGTGGTCCCTCTGACTTATCCCACAAGTGGGTTCACGGCCGGGTATTTTACCCGTAATCCCACACCACTCTAAAAAGTGTTGACCTGTCGGTTTACCGGAAATTTATTTTGACTACGAGTATAGTCTCGCTGACTAGATGGAAAGACAACCTGATAAAGGTTAAGGCCGCGCAAGATCAGTCGCTCTGGAAATTATTGGGGAGGCCTATGTTCAGCAGTGGACGTCCTTTGGCTGATATTATGATGATAGTCCTACCCACCGCACTAGGAGGTTAAATACTATACCGTAGAATTTGTGAATAAACAAAAGAATTTTTAGTGCAATGGGACTACGGTTTAACTGTATGTACTACAACATCCAAACCCGGAACAAATATTTGCAGGATTCATTTACTCCGTGGCGGGAATCGAACCTACACGGCCATAGGATAAGTAACAGCCGGCTGCTAGTGCCATATCACAGCCACAGAGAGGGGACGTTCACTGGTTAGGGCACTTGTCTCACCAGCGGCGATGAGCGAGGAGCGAGTAGAACTAGAAACGAGTTGGCGAGAAGCGAGTGTGTAGTTCCTATAGTTGTCTCACTGGGCTATAAAGCGAGTGCGGCGGGCAATACTCGCGCCACTCGCTGAGCGTGGGAGGCGTGCGTTCCGTTCCACTGGTTCATCTTACGGCGTGTGTTCTGATGGTCAAGCGAGCATCGCTGAACGAGTGTTATAGTCGCTGCGACAAAATAGCTAGAACTCCTCGCCAGCAGTGTGAACGGCCAGCGATCAACTATTAATATACGTGTCTCTTTTACTGACACGGAATCTAAATCTTTTGTTCGTTTTTTGAGCGAGAAAATAGTTGATAGTTATAATCGCTTACTCGCCGGCGGTGAGACTAGTGCCTAAAACTACCAAACGCAGTATAATATTTTTTTACTGGCAGTACTGCATAATATATGTCAAATATGACCACAGAATACACAAATATTTACAGCTACCTATATTTTTTTTTTTTTAAAACCTATATAGTTGACTCGCCGAACTTTGTACCGCCTTGACATGCATATGACGCGGGCTGTCAATATACGTCACCCCGGTAGAATTGAAAATCTGCCATCATGTATGAGGAAATTAAGAAGAAAATTCATCCTTCATAATATCTTTTTGGGTGAATTTTTCCGTTATTGCAATAGTTATTCTGCTAGTCGGGGCGGAGACAAATCCAACAAATCAAAGATCATCAAAATCAGTAACGCCGTTCTAGAGTTTTATAGTGTTCGAACAAACTCTACTTAGATTTAAATCTTTGTTCCAGTTCGCAAAAAATACATTTGTAGCATATTACGAGTTCTACACTGTTTTGAACTGTTTTGAAGGAATGAATGAGAACCGCGGCAATGCTTCAAATAGAAACGAAACAAAACATTCCAAATTTAAATGTCAAAACATTAGAGTAGCTGTGATGTGGTGGCGGGCGACTATTTGTAAAAAATATTAATGTTAGGGGGTGTAGCAGAAAAATAATTATATAGCCACGTAATAAAATAAAAATAAACATGGGCACCACCGGCCAATCAATAACTTTGGCCAACAGCATAATTGGCGTTGGTATTTTAGCTATGCCTTTTTGCTTTCAACAAGTAAGTTTTCAAACAGAATTTACTACTGAAAAAAATATTTTTTTCATATGAAATAGCACATATTTTATGTTGCAATATAATGTTATATCATATAGGAATGGTTATAATTAAATTATTTGTCAGCTCTGATTTTCCTGTTAAATTTAGTTTACAAAATTATTTTTTTCATGGTTTTCAGTGTGGTGTCTTGTTAGCAGCTCTTATCTTAATATCAATGGGTTTGATATCAAGGCTGTGCTGTTACTTCCTTCTTAAATCGGCACTAATCGCGAGAAGAAGAAATTTCGAGTTCCTCGGTAATATTTTTACAAAAGTTGATAAAGTTATGTTTCTTTTATTTTATAACAGAAATAAGTAAAATATTATTTAATTTATGATCCAAATACTTACCTAAGCTCTGAGACCATAAAATTTGTTGTAATCATTGATGCCACAACTGGACAAAAATGTATTGACATGATGCTTGATGGGTTAAATGCATATAAAATTTTATTAAAACTGCCTACATATTTTAAGCACAATTCTTATGGTTTGCTAATTTAAGCAACCAAACCTTTGGTTTAACTTTCATACTAACTGTCTGTCATCTAAGAAGGAAAAGAGAAAATTACAAAAGTTCTGATAAAGAATTTACTACCATAACACATATTTATATTACATATGATAAGATAAGATGATTATAAATGGTTTTCTTTAATGAGATGGCCACATTTTTTTACATACATTTTTCGTTTTCAGCATTCCATGTATTTGGATCAGCAGGCAAGTTGGCAGTGGAACTCGGTATAATCGGATTTCTCATGGGCACTTGTATTGCTTACTTTGTGGTTGTTGGAGACCTTGGCCCCCAGATAGTTTCAAAGATGTTTAACATCAATCAGAGTGATATATTGAGGTAAGAATAACTTTTGATTTATTTCTTAGTCTGTAGAAGGTTTCACTTCAAACAAAAATATTAAAGTAAGAAACACATGGAAAACTTGAGATACAATTAAAATTGCATACTGAAATTATAGAACACATAATTCATGATAAAAACAAGATTAACTTCATTATGATTATCTATAGTATGTATTACAAAACTATTATTAGATTAGGTTTTATAACCTATCTTGAAAAATAGTACCATCATGCTTCTGTTCTAAATATGTTTCTTTCTTTACAAGATCAAATCAGAAATGATGAGATTCGTAGACAAATCAAAGTCACTGACATAGTCCAGAGGATTAGCAAGCTGAGGTGGCAATGGAAGGGGCGCATAGCTCGAAGAACTGACAGCCGTTGGGGCAGAAAGTTTCTCGAGTCCACGCACTAGAAAGCGCAGCGTAGGACCGGCCCCCCACTAGATGGAAAGACGACCTGATAAAAGTTGCTGGGTGCCATTCGGTTCAGGCTTCACAAGATTGGTTGCTCTGGAAATCTATGGGGGAGGCTTATGTTCAGCAATGGACGTCGTATGACTAATACGATGATGATAGTATTACAGTCAAAGTACCTATTAATTTTTGTATTTCTCTACATTTTTTTAGGACTTCAATAATGGTGATAGTTTCATTGGTGTGTGTTCTGCCACTGGGTCTTCTGAGGAATGTGGACAGCCTCAGCAATGTTAGCGCAGCAACTATCGGCTTCTACCTCTGTCTTGTTATAAAGGTATATAAGTCTTTATAAATATATGGTAATAAGTATAATAGCCTATCATATGTACAAAAGGGGCAAACTTAGTACAATAACCTACATATTGTATGTCCAAAAGGGACAAGATAAGTACAATAACCTCCCTATTGCATGTTCAAAAGGGGGCAAACTACGTACAATAGCCTACCTATTGTATGTCCAAAAGAGGTAAACTTAGTACAATAACCTACATATTGTATGGTTAAAAGGGCAAACTTTTGGTTTACGTATTTTAAAACCTACCTATTTATATACCTTTTATAGTATATTAATTTTTGATGATATTCTATACTTTTACAAGGAAAAAAATAATGTTAAAAATCCGCTACTTACGTAATGTGGAAGACCATCGCCCTATTTTCCTTCTACAATCAAGGATAACTAAGGCTCGAGGAAATACACAATTTAATAATTTTCTGTTTCAAACGAGTATTTAACTGAATTACATGAAGTGAAAAGTTCATGAAAAATTGGTAGGTTCTAGTCCCGACTAAGGTCTTCGAATTTTTGAAAATCTTTCCTAGTTCTATTATCGACGACATGTTTTTCTTGTACGTTGAATGTCTTACCGTTTAGAATTTCCCCCCGGCCTGACCCTGTTTAATTAAAGTTTTAACGCTTCAGTTCCTATTTTTCTTAATGGAATAATATTTATTTGCAATAACATTAAAACATGAGTTACCAAAAAAAAATATAATTATGTATAAGCACAAACTATGTAATGTATATTGGCTATTTGTCTTAGCAAATGGTTATACTACGAATTCAAAATAATGACCTGTATTTTATTTATTACTAATTACTAATATTATATATTCGAAAGTAATTCTGTCTATTTGTTTGTTACACTATTTGTTGACTAAACTCTGAAACTGGTCGAGTCTTTTGTCGAAAACTAACACTAAGAAGAAAATATAGGGTGTTTGATAATATATGCACAAAAATGAAAGGGGTTATTTTGATGAGCATAATAAATAAAATTGTGAAATGATTACTATAGAAATGTGAAATTTATTTTGGCATGTTAAAACAAACACTTTGTTCAACTTATGTTGTGCTATTGCATAATGCTCGCCATCTAACGACAGATACTACTGTATTATTGACGTCTCGAGATATCTCTTGTTGTCCCTTTCTAACCCAAAACTCGCAGCCATTTCCGAAAGAGATATCAAATCGGCCTTTATTTTTTGATGGCAAGAGTTCGATTGCAAGAGTAGGCAGTGAGTTTTATATCGAATTAATCACCTAAACTTAGTCGATTTTCTTTAAAATTTGATAATATAACTAGTAGTTTTTTTTTGAGAAGTCTTTTTATGTTTTGAGAAACCGTCACTTGATTATTTTATTTTATTTTATTCGGAAAACAAACAGTTTCTAAGAACAACTTTAAACACATCTTATTATATATCGTCAGTATATTACCAAACACCCTGTATAGTTATATTTTATTATCAACTATATACTACTGTATGTACATTTGTGTTACTTTTTGATAGATTGATTAATAATCCTATAATAGATAAAATTACTTTTTACACTGATGTGACATGTGCTTGACTCGACAAATTTTGACAAATTTCCGATAGGAATCATACGACACCTTAAAGGCTCAGTAGCGCATATTGGGTGGGAGAGGCCTATGTCCAGCAGTGGACTGATGTTCGCTGATGGTGGTATTATATAACATTGCAGGTAATAGCAGAAGCGGCGACTCAGCTGCCGTCAGGTGAATGGCATTATAAAATGGAGCTGTGGAAACCGTCCGGCGTGCTTCAGTGCGTGCCTATCTTCTCTATGGCGCTCTTTTGTCAAACGTAAGTCGAAGGGCCAGGGGGGGGGGGGTTTGGAAGTTCAACCCCATTACATTCATATTTTATGCAAACATTTTTAATCGCTTGCCGATATTAGGTCTATGGCCGACAATCAACCTTCTGTTTGATTTTTTTCATTTCAATATTAATCGGTCGAGCGAAGCGAGATCTCCAAATCAACTTGGGCAAATCGGCGTTGTATGTATGTTTGTTTGTCCGAGGATAACTTTCGAGGCGTTGATCCGATCATCGTGGAATTTGATACAGGTAGTGAGGCACAATTTTGTTGTAACTAAATGAGCTAAAAATGCTAAAAACCCCAGTATCTCAACAACCCCCCAAGGGTTGTTGAGATATTGGGGTTCCAGAGGGGTAAAAAAATGAAAATGAGTCTATTAGGTCAAGTGGGACGAAAACTGAAAGGTCTTTATTAGTACATTTAGACTCCGTTTTTATTTTTATTAAAGTCTTTATAGTTTTTAAGTTAATAGCCATAATAAAAACTGAACTTTGACAAAACTCACAGGGTACAACAGTGACCCCACAGTGCTGTAATTTGGTATGTGTGTAGCTTAAGTGACACAAATATAGGCAAAAGTTTGAAATCCAGAATAACTGCAGTTTGTACCCTAAAAAAGTTTAACCACATGACATGAACTCCCGTTACCTGTAGTTTGAATGAAACTGTAGGTCAAGTAATTTGGTTATTTATTTCGTGGCTCTATTTTGGTAGTCAAAGATTACAAATCATATTTTTTTGTTTTAATTGGAGACTCGCGAGATCTCAGTTCGGGGCGAACCACTAGTATAATTTAATGCACATTTTTACTGTTTTATTTTCATTTTTAAAAGCGGTTACATTCATTTTAATGAAATACAACCTCCATGACAAATCCTTGTTTCTATAAAATAAAAGAGACCATGGTTTAGTAGTGAAAAAAAATAATGGATATCGAGAATGCAAATTTTCTTTTTAGCAACAAACTGTTATACAGACATTTTAATTTCCTCGCATTCGTGATGAAAAATTATGTGTTATACTCAGGTGTAAGCGATCAATAGCACCCTTGACATATTAGCGTCCTCGCTCGCTTTTGGTCGCTCATACGCCAAAATATCTCGGGTGCAATTGATAGCTTACGCCCCTTGTATAACAACGTACTATTTTTTCGTTTTTATAGGAGTCTCGTGAGATTTCAGTTTGGGGCGAACCACTAGTAATACTCGTTTTAACAATATTTTCAGGCAACTATTCGAAATCTTCGAATCCCTTCCATCTCTATCGCTGGAGAAGATGAACGTGGTCACTAAGAACGCCATCAACATCTGCACGAGCGTTTACTTCACGCTCGGCCTTTTCGGATACATAGCGTTCTGCTCTCACCAAATATCTGGTAATTACACTCTTTTAAAATTATTATTTTTGAACGAGCGAAGCGAGATCTCCAAATCAACTTGGGCAAATCGGCGTTGTATGTATGTATGTTTGTTTGTCCGAGGATAACTTTCGACGCGTTTATCCGTTTGTCGTGAAATTTGGTATATAGGTAGGTAATGATAGCACAATTTTGGTGTGACTCAATGAGCTTAAAATTTTGGGGGGTTGTTGAGATATTGGGGTTCAAGAGGGGTAAAAAAAAATGAAAATGAGGCTACTAGGTCAAATGGGACGTCAAATGAAAGGTCTTCAATAGTACATTTGAACCCCGTTTTTATTTTTAGTTTAATTTTTGTAGTTTTTGAGTTAATAGCCATAATAAAAACTAAACTAAATACATATATATTTAGCGACAAATACTCAAATATTTTTTAGGTTGAACATTAAGAAATACGTGGCGCAGTAGGCGAGTAGCCGTTTGAGACGCAGGAGGTAGCGGGTTCGATTCCCGTCGCGGAACAAATGTGTGCATGATCTACAGATATATAATTCCGGGTCTGGATGTTTTTCTATCTATACTAATATTATAAAGAGGAAAGATTTGTATTTTTGTATGTTTGTAACGAATGAACTTAAAACCTCCGGTCCGATTTCAAAATTTTTTTCACAATTCGAATACTACATTATCCCTGAGTAAAATAGGCTACTTTTTACCCAACTGCGCAGAAGAACGGTAATGTTTTATTGAAAAACTACGCGTGCGAAGCTGCGGATTGGTCAGCTAGTATTTATATAAAAGTATGTAATTAGAAAAAAGAATGTATAAAGTATTCTATCATTATCCGGTTCCCATAGTAAAAGCTCTGCTTAGTTTGGGGCTAGATAGCGCTGTGTGAAATGTCCAGCAATATTATTTCTTCATAGTCGACCCTCTTAAATTAAAGTGGAACTGGGCCGACCACGTTGCACGACGTACAGACATAAGGTGGACCATACAGACCACACGATGGACAAGACCATTCGGCAAAAGAAATGTTGGTAGACCGTATAGTATAGACTGTGGACTTAAACACCTTAACCGACTTAAACAAACTACTAAACTGATTTTGATGAAATTTCTATGAGACCAATATCAAAGATTAAAACAAAAAAAGAATTTTCCAAATCGATTGATAAATGACGAAGTTCTGAGGTAATATTAAATTTTAAGGTTGCCCTCGATTTTTTGGGATCCCATCATCAGATCCTGACTTGGTGCCAATGGGACCACCTGGGTAGTATATACCCTTTTAAACAAAAAAGAATTTCTCGAATCGGTTCAGGCGTCTTTGAGTAATCGGGGAACATACATACAAAAAAAACACAGTTGAACTGAGAACCTCCTTCTTTATTGATGTCGGTTAAAAAGGGATCAATTTCTCACAATTAGATTAAAACTAACAACTAGAGTTAAGAAGCATTAAGTAGAGATTTGGAATAAAATAGTTTGATTAAAAAGAAATAGTCGACCCTTAAATAATGCAGTTATATTGTTTCAGGCAATATTCTAATGAGCCTGAGTCCCACAATGGCAAGTGACGTCATCAAGTTAGGGTTTGTGATGTCGCTAGCCTTCAGTTTCCCCCTCATCATCTTCCCGTGCCGCGCCAGTCTCTACTCGTTGCTTTACAAAAAGGTAATTCAAAGTTCTTGTCGTAATCGTCGGCTTGACCGATTTTGATGTTTTTTTTTATACTACGTGGAAATGGAACAAGCGTGTGGCTCACCTGATGTTAGCTATAGTTCTTAGCTATAGGTGGACCCGGTAGGTGGCGCTATGGTTGATCCAATAAATAGGCGGACGAAGTCGCAGGCATTCAACTAGTAAAAATTAAAAAAAAAAACAAAAGCTATGACTTCAAAAACACTGAAGAGTTAACAAACTTTCATGATAATCGCATGTGGAGAGAAAAATCAATATCAATTAAAATCACAAGGATCATTTTACAACGTCAATTTTACCTCCTGTTCCTCAGAGAATTCCAGAAGGAGAGTCCAGAATGATTTAGAGTGTATGTATGTATGTTTGTTTGTAGATAGGGCGCATATTGTAGGCTAAACGGCTTGGCAGACAAATGAGGTGGATTCGTCTGAACTACAAGAGTGACCTAGGATATAATAAGAAGTTGTAAGAAATCTAATATGGCGGCTGCCTCCATGTTGGATTTACCATAAAAACTAAAGAATATCAAACCTATTGAGTGAGATGAAAAATAATACAAAAGTTAAAATACATATAATTAAAAAGTTTTTAATTTTATGTTTTGTCTGTAAGCGTTTCAATTGCAAATAAATCATTTTGAATGTTAATTTTTTTATTTGGGGTTCGCACACGTGGTTTTGTGGCCGATGTATAAATCCCGGCCATAATCTAAATACCAAATTTAATCGAAATCAGTCAAGCTTTTTAGTCGTGAAAACGTAACAAACAGACAGTCAGAGAGAGAGAGAGAGTTCCTTTCGAATTTATAATTGTGGCATCAGTTTAAGAAAGGCACTTGGCATATCATTTATACATAAATTCTCACCAAGTTACAGCAGAGAGGGTATCATGTTTGGGCTCATTGGAATAGACCAATGAATAGGCTATAGAAAGATGGTGATCAGGGTCTGATGATGGAGCAGGAAAGAGAAATGAGGATAAATTAGTCACGGATTCCTAGCTTTTTTTTTCTGACGGACTATCTCGTTTTGGCCTCTTAGCGTAAGTTTTGATGAGGCAATTAGCGCAAGGGCACCACTTATGTATGAACCTCGGCTTGGGTCGTTGCCAGGGAGGTTAGGAGAGAAATGCACAGGTACATGTCTGTACCTTGTGTAGGTGGAAACTAAAGAGACTCGTCGACCTCGCTGGCGGGGTCGGTGTATCTATGAAGTGTTTACTCAGCCTAATGTAGATGACTGAAATATTCTCCGCGTTAACGGATGTGATTTCGTCATCTGGATAGCCGAGAACATGTCTCGGTCGACGGAGGGTTTATAGGGATTCCTGCCTTAGCTGTGCCCGTTTTTAAACCCCGATGTTGGATGTGAAGAGAGAGGGAATGATTTTATTTTTTTTTAAATTTACTTACTTTCAGGTGCATTCGTCCCAACACGACAATATAATAAACCACTCCATCCCTGAGAGGAGTTTCCGTTGTATAACGGTAGGGATAGTCGCCGCAGCGCTGTGCGTCAGCCTGCTGATCCCGGATATCGAGCTGGTGCTAGGCTTTGTGGGCTCCACTATAGGCGTGCTCGTCTGCATGGTCTTCCCCACGGCTTGCTTCCTTAATGTCACCTTCAAGAATACCAACGAGCGGGTGCTGGCTAAGGTGAGTGTGTAGGTTCCATTTGACGACTTGATTGGTCTTTAAGATCTGACCGAGAAAACGCGGAAGACCCCAACTGACATGGATGTCTGTAATAAAGAAAGACCTGGAGAGCGACAACGTAGACCCAATGACGAGCCAGAAAGACATCTCTGGAGACAAGTGATCAGGAGAGCCAACCCCAAATAAAAATGGGAAAAGGCCTGAAGAAGAGGTAACTTTGTACAAACGTCTACACAAGAAATCGAAAAAAAAACCCACATAATGCCAATTTATGTTTAATATTTAATACCTACTTTTATTAATAGAAAAATAAGACTATAAATACAAAAGAAACAGTTGAATCATCTAAAGACGCATTGTAAACGATCTATAAATAGCTCAACTGCTCCAGGCGGAAGTGTCCTCAAGACACTGGCTGCATTTTTTATAAAAGAATACCTTCCTCTAGAAGACAGGAAGGCTTTTTAGTATGGTCTAGACAACCTAACAAATAATGTGTATTTGTTTCAGATTGTATTAGTGTTAGGTCTAATAATAATGGTTCTGGGAACGTACGCGAACCTGCAAGCGGCAGAGAATAAACTAGACAAGTACGATGAACGGTACATCACTCAAGAACGGATCGACAAAATAGTGGAGGACTTCTTTGAGAAGAGAGGAGAGAAAGTTGATGGTAAGTTATTCAATAGCAAATTGTATCTGTAATTGCTAATATTTGATCCAGGATCGATACTTATAGACTGTATTTAAAAAATTCTTAAGTAGGTGTGTACTCAGAACACCATGCATGAGCCGTCCCATGTATTAGTGTGCCGTTTATCATATCCATACTCATTATATGGAAGAAATATTGGAAAAAGAGCTAGCCTATGCACGGCTTATTTTAAAGCAGTTTGCAGCATTTGTATAGATTGAAACGCGTGAACGAAGTTTGTGAGTTTGAATCGATAAAAATGCTGTAATCTGCTTTTTAGGCTTCTACGTCGTTTGCACGTTTTAAATACGCCGTGTGCATAGGCCCTAAGTCTAATGTTTGAGGGATCAACCCCAACCATTAGACTGATTCTCAGTGACAAAAAGATCATACTCTTTAATATACGCTTTATATTTCAGAGGCAGTTCTAAAACAAATACCCAAGAGAGATCCTATTAACCCAGAAGCACATAAACCAAGTAACACTATAGTAAAAGATTCAGAGGTACAACCTCCTAATCCAGTTCCACCAGAATCCAATTCAAATGAAATAAAAAAGGCAGAAGCTACAAATAATATCAACAAAATTAATAACGATAAATTGCTAAATGATGTTTTGTTACCAGAAAAAGTTAAAGAAGATGAGGCGGTCGATAAAGTGTCCGAAACGCATCCGAAAAATTTGAAAACTAAGCTAGACGAAGCAAACCTAGCTAATGGAGATACAGAGAAGAAAGTTGCAGATAAAACAGATGTAAAAGTAAATGAAGAAATCAAAGACGAGAAGATTAATATAAAGAAACAACAACAACTAATAGAGACAATGAAACAACACGGCGAAGAGCAGAAAGAGCTGATGCAGGAACAAAAAGAGATTATGGCTGAAATTATCAAAAATAAGAACGAAGAAAAACCAGTTCAACCAAAAGTTGAACCATCTGTTGCTGCTAAAATTGAACCGCCAAATGTCCCGAAAGATATAAATAAAGAGCAGCAGCTGATAGATACACTAAAACAACACGGAAAAGAACAAAAAGATATTTTAGATGAGATTATTAAAACAAGGAAAGAATTTAAGAAAAATAAGGAAGTGGACAGCAATGAAGCTAAGAAAATAGCTGTAGAAAGTATAAAACAAATTGCCAACATGGCGATAAAAAGTATTGGAGGTGTGACAGAAAGACCAGTAGTTCAAGACGTAGGCAAAAACGATGAACGTTTAGAGCAACTAACAAACGATGCTGTACAACAGATAGCTAAGAAAGCTGTCGAAACTATCGAAGCACTCAAAGAAATAAAAGAAAATCCTGAGGAAGCAAAACAAGTGGCAGAAACTGAAGTGAAACGTGAATTGAAACCATTAGAAGTTTTGGAACAAGTTATTCAAGAAGCTCAAAAACCTAGCCCAAAACAAGTTGTGGACTATCTTAACAATAAACCTACTCAAGACATGCAAACAAATGAAAATATAGCTATGCCTGAAATTAACAAAAATAATGAAGATTATCAAAAAAATGCTAAGAAACATTCCCACTCGCCAGACGAACCACAATCTTACAAAGAAGGTGAAGACGCACAAGTAGACGAAAACAAATTAAATCAAAACATGCCAATACCTTTGGCTATAAAAGCACTCCAAGAAACTGCTAAGAAAAATCAAGAAAATAAAGAACAAAATATAGAAGCTGCAAAAAATCTTCCGAGACAGAAAAGAGAAGTAGTCGATTGCACAAAAACAATATCTTTAGACCCAGCGGATAAAACGATATGCAAAAGTCTGCTTAGTCCAAAATTCTATAAACCAAACGATATTCTACCTCAAGTAGATTTGAATAAGGTCTTATCTAGACCTTTAGATTCTATGCATCACATTGGTAGATCACTCAAGAATTATGATAAAAGTGAAAGTGAGAGAGATAAAAAGTGAGATTTTGTTATTGCATTTATTTATTGTTATTTGTGATGTTGAGTGCTTTAGAATACATTTAAGATCATGTTTTTCGGCTTATAACAGACGACCGATTGTCGGTAATAGTTGGTGTCCGCTTTAGACCGACCAATAAACACGTCCGTATGTTACGTTTCTATCACATGTCGCAATTTTCCTCAATTATGGACCACCGGGGCTATTCTAAAACGTCGGAAAGCTGTCGGAGCGGTCCGACATTTTTTTCGGATTCAATTTCTAATCTAAAACGCTATTTTCAAACTATTTCGGATTGTCCATAAAGCTTAGATACCTTTCCGACACGGATTGACGACCTCCGTAGCGCAGTAGGTGAATAGCCGGTTGAGACGCAGGAGGTTGCGGGTTTGATTCCCGCCGCGGAACAAATGTTTGCATGATCTGCAGATATTTGCTCAGTCTGGTATTTCTCTATATATTATAAGTATGTATTAAAAAAAAAAACTGTTTGGCAATAATCTGGTCTACTAAGATCCTATATTAGAGGGACATTTGCGTTTAAATACTGGGCCCCGTATTCTACTACTGATTAAGAGTGAATTTATATTCAATTTTATATTATTCTTTTTAAGGTCTCGCCTTATCGTAGATTTTGTGTCAGTTTCGGATGAAATTACCTTTTTGTATGCACCCACAACTATAATCAGCTATCTTTATCCTCAAAGGTTTGCTGAATAAACTCTTGTTAGGATTATGCTTGCCTTTGTACAAGTCCTTTTTTGCCTGAAATCTATTTGTGTACAGTAAAAATAAAAACGAAAATATTTACACTCGAGCCTTGATTTAGTATTTTAGTCTAGTTCTGGCTTTCGGTCCTAAACTTTCGTATCTATATAATGAACGACTTGTCGGTAGTGTGCGATCGGTGGTATGTCAGTGCATTTTAATGTCTATTTATAAAATAAATGTTTGTGTGATCTCATGAAAGGTATTTATTTGTTTTAATAGCGATAATAATATTAAACACATTTTGGTCGGTTTATTTTACTGCTAACATTGTTTAGAACTTAACGCATAAATATAATGTGATTTTAATCGACTGATTGTGTACGAAATAAAATATTTTAATATTCTTATAATTGGTTTAATATTTTATCATCTTGTGTGTTAACTACTTATTTAAATTCTTTAGAACCAGTTTTTCCACGTATTTGATGTTATGAGAAACTAACGAAATACATTCTTACGATTAAGTATTTTACAGAAATAAGTTTGTTGGTAAATGCAAAAACGACTACAATCTTAACTTAAATTCACTATCTATATAAAAAATATCTTATAATAAATTAAATCACTTCTTAGTTTCCTTATCTTCTTCTAAAACAGGCATTTTCTTAGATCTGAAAAAAAAAATTATTATGATTGATCACTCGAGATTTTAATAAAAACGTTTGTATCATTCTATCATCAAGAGAAGTGGAAAACTTGCAGAATACACTGAATTCAGAAACATGCCTTAACGCCGAGCTGGGTACGCTTTCTATTTGACGAGTCTTAAGGGTTTGCCATTTTTACTGAATGATCTGAACCCTATAAGAAGAATGCTTACCTGGTCCTGCCAGTCTGGCTGGTGTTCGATTGTGTGGAGGCGCGGCGTCCGCGACGCGACGGGGTCACTGACGGTTCCACGTCTGACGCCGCCGGGGATTCAGTAGGACTACCGCTTCGCTGTAAAACAAATGCATTTTATTTTAGAACCTTACCGGAATTTAGAGGATTAGCAAGCTGAAGTGGCAGTGGGCGGGGCACATAGCTCAAAGATTGACGGCCGTTGGGGCCGTTGCAAAACATTTATGTACTTGTTATGCTGGCCACACACCATTTTAAGAGTAGTAGAGTTTCTTGTGAAAGGGGTCGCCCGGGGAAGTACTATACCTATTTCTGCCGCCAAGCAGTATTGCTGTGGGGGGTATGGTTGCCGGTGAAATTACAGGCACATGAGAACATCATGAACACATGAGAACATCAACTGTATGCCTTAAGTTGATGGACGCAGGGCAGTGCATCGTAGGGCACATTTCTAAGGTGCGTGATCTACGAGGCAATTCTCTGTTATAGGTGATGATTACCACATCAGGTGGGCCATAAGCTTGTTCCATCTCCATGTAGTATAAAAAAACACGCTAAAGATTTCTTTGCGCAAGAATTGCACAAGACTATAAATCTGAACAAATTCTTCCCCTTTTTTTGCGCTGGCCTTGCATAAGCCAGACTTGGACAAAACTTGCGCAAAGAAATTGTTAGGTGTGTTGGCACCATTATCGAAATAAACATTAAGGTTTTATAATTATAATAAATAATTTGATTACCTTTGAGTCAGTAGACATTCTCCGTGCTTTAGGAGTATGCAGCGCCTCGACGGCGCGCGTGAAGGATGCGCGGCGGCCGCGCGCCGGGCTCTCGGTGCCGCTCAGTGCAGGGGAACCCATCGGACTTTCCTCTTCAATAGAATATAATTTATTTGTAACATCACAATAAATACACAAAAAAAAGATAAAGGTACAACAGATAACTTAAAACTAAACAATCTACTGTCTAAGTTGCAAATAAGACTTAACTGAGCATAATGCGGGTTATAATACGAGTATAACAACCCACGCTGGTCTTCTGTTTGGATCGAATCGGATTTGCGGACTTTAACAAACAATGAAATAAAATAAAAAATATATTGAAAAGTGTGACACAAAATTAATATTAATAGATACCTATTCTTTTTAAAATAATATTACAATAATCTAATACGAAATCTGGAAAGCACCATTCTCTGGTTTAAACGCACTGACCGAGGTATAAAATACTGTGTTGCGTTCCACTACAGGGATTACCGATAAGAGAAAAACGGCCAGATTCAAGTAGGACGAATACTGTTGCGAAATATTTAATTTCGTTCTACGAACTTTTGAATTTCGACAATATATCTTCAATTAACGTTATTCGCTGCCATTCCATTTGTAGTCTTAAAACTTCACGCTACGTATACGACGTATCTCAGTATGATACTGACAGTGTTTTGTCCTCAAAAGGTACGACGACAAAATACTCGCGCAGCAGTATCTATTCGCCTAAACTATGGTGCGCATAGCACAATACCACGTAAAGAGATATCTCTATTTTGCTAGAGAAAACGAGTCGATAAAATTACCACGTTACGTATGTAGTTCTACTGGAGGAGGTAAGTTTCCTTAGGAACACCCTGTGACAGTGGAATCTATCCTGGATAGAATCCACTGTCTACTGTGTAAGGCATATTTTGTTAAGCTGACCATATACGGGGACGCGATTCCCAAGATTCCACGCCACCACTCCAATAATCTCGAAAAACCGTCCGTGTGTGCAAAATCTCAAGCGGATTGCGTGGAGTCCTAGGAATATTTGGATATCCGATCATTCAGAAATCCAAGACTCGACGCCACGGAGTGCGGCCACTCCACGCCGCACGCGCCCGTCTGTGGCCAATACAACAATCCAATAAATCCAATTCGAGCTTAGTTGGTAGTCTGCAGCCGTGGGAGAAGGTCATGAAAAAGTTTTTTTTTTTATTATGATTTTGTATACCTAAAAAATACTACACCTAAGGTATAATTTAAGACACGTAAATAATTTATAATGAGTATGGGAGTCACTTAGAAGCAAAAGCTGTGCTCACCTCCAAAAAACTTGGAGTCCTTAACCGTGCCAAACAGTATTTACGGCACAACAACGGCTATTGCTGTATTAAGCGCAAGTTCGGCCGCACGTAGAATACTGTTCCCATCTTTGGCATGGAGCTCCAAAGTACCAATTGCTTCATTTTGACTCCCTTCAGAGAAGAACCATTAGAATCATCGGCGATCCCAAACTCGTCAACAGGCTGGAACCACTGAGTCAACGCCGTGACATCGGATCGCTTTGTTTTCTACCGCCTTTATAATGGGGAATGTTCTGAAAGCTATTCGATCTGATCCCGTCGTCGAGATTTTACCACCGCACTTCATGACAACGTAATAAAGCTCATCCACATATCATCGACAGTTGGGTATCGCGCACCACACGTTTCACGCGATCTTTTCTACCCCATACTTGCAAGATGTGGAATGAGCTACCATCTGAGGTTTTTCCGTTAGGCTACGACATGGTACGCTTCAAGAGAAATGTTAAAAGGTTTCTACAGGCTAGGGAACGCATCGACAATACCCCGTGTGTTGCCGGTGTCACGGCAGTGGAGTCTTCGTGTATGTCTCCACGAGACGCGGAGTGATGGAATCGGTGTCCGCGCATATGGCCAGCTTTAAGATCACCCTGTACAACTGCTAATTCTATAGTGCAATATATATATATAATTAATTTACATTTACTACTCCTATTTTGGAAATTATACATTTACTACGTAAGCCATAATGCGTGTGACATAACTTACCGGCAACATCGACGGACGCGATCCTTCGATGAATTTTAGCGGCTTTCACTACCTTAGTTTCGGAAGCAGCCCTTGCCATGCGCGCTGCGAATTCACGTGAAGCAAAAAATTTAATTAGGTATAGTGCGAATAGCAGTTAGGAAAAGTACGACGACCTCTGTGACGCAGTAGCCGGCTGAGTCTCAGAAGGTAGGGTTCGATTCCCGCTGCGGCACAAATGTTTGCATGATCTACAGATATTTGTTCCGGGTCTGGATGTTTTCTATATAGATATTTTAAGCAAATATTTATAAAACAGTATATAAGTATTCTATTAAGTTATCTGGTTCCCATAGTACAAGCTCTACTTAATTGGGAGCTAGATAGTCCTGTGTGAAATGTCCAGTGTTATTTATTTAATTAGTTGTGTAGGACAAAGTGTTATCATAGTATGCAGTTTTTTTCATTTTAAACGGAACATTAAAAAGTATTAATTTCTATCTACTACTATGTATGACTGACTACTGATAGGGTTATTAATTGTCACAATTAATAAGTGCGTGGTCGAGCCATGCAAACTATAGTCTTGACTGAAAAGTTTAGAAGCGCCAATCTCTGAGATGAATAGCTTTTAACAGTAAATGTAAATGTTATCATAAAATTCCGATCTCGGGACTTGCACCAACATCTTCACTTCGACCGGAACTCTTGAAATCTTGGAATTGTTTAACTAATTTTGTCAGTTTTCGTCAGGAATTTTCAAAACACAGATTACCGTTTTCTAAACTTTTCGTGCAAACTGTAAGCGTACTTACATCTCATTCTGCTGGCATCAGACGCGATGGAGTCTGGTGACATACTACTGAGTTGCAGCTCATCTTCATCGGGCGGGCCTAAGCAAGCAAGTTAGTATAGTGCTATGGGCGTATACACAACAGAAAAAGTTTAGACTACTATGCTCTTTGCAATACTAACGGGTCAAGAGTTTTCACAGTCTAAACTAGATGGCAGTACAAATGGGTGTTTTAAGGACGTGGACAACACAATATTTGCATTCAAAAGATTATGATAGGGTATTCTAAACAGATATTTTAATATAATATTTACACATAATATATGATCTAGGAGATAAATTAAATTCCATTTCACAATGAAAGTTTTGAATGCGAAGAACTAGATGACTGTAAAAGATTGTTTGTATAAATAGTTCTAAAAGTGTAATTCTTGCCTAATAATCGTGAAAAAAGCAATCCGAGATTACCAAAATTATTTTTCAAGCAGAATAATACTGTTAGAAAGTCTAGATTTAACTGCGAGTAGAAAATTGTAAAACTTTTGAAACTATCATGTTTATGAACACTATTTATACTAAAAACGGGATATTTACCATGATTTCTGAGTTTTTCAGTTTACCCGTGATCATGGCGCATGCAACAGCGTCGAAATATCGGGATATTCAAAAACTCACAAATCATGATAAATATCCCGTTTTTAGTATAAATAAAATGGTAAAAGTAGCAAATAGGTGCAAGACGTCCCAAATTTGCACAGTATTGCTAAAACATACAATAAAACTGGTGTTAAAGCTATACAGAATGGATAATTATGTTCATGCGTTAAAATCAAGCGATAAATCTATATTTTTCTGAGCATTAGGCTGCCTGTCCATTGACGCGGAGAGAGGCAGCGGAGCGGAGAAACGAAGAAATATTAACCAATAATTAATTAATTAGTTAATATTTCTTCGTTTCTCCGCTCCGCTGCCTCTCTCCGCGTCAATGGACAGGCAGCCTTATTCGTTTTATACAAAGCTGCTTTCTACTACATGCAAATAGTTATTAATTTATGGGCTGTGTATAACCTAAAATGGACCATTTTTCTTTTACGAAGGGTACCTAAACTTACATTAATAATTAAGTGGCGCGTGCCAACGCTTTAGAAAAAACTGAGGCCATTTATGTCTATAAATTGCAGATGACTTATTCAGCGATGGCAAGTTACAGCAATAGATGGGTGAAGGACGCCATTGAAGTGTCCAGGATTTTATCACACTAATATTATCAATGTGAAAGTTTGTGTGTTTGTATATTTATTTAATTGTTTGTTTATTACTCAATCACGTCGTAACGGCTAAACTGATTTCGATGAAATTTGGTATATACATACTTAGATTATAACCTGAATTACCATATAGGCTACCTTTTATCCCATAAATCAGTTCCTATGGGATAAAAATGGGGTGTCAAGTCAAGTTGCAACAGCGAGCTTAGCTTTATTTCTAGGTTATCTACACATTTATTTGTGTAACGCGTACGAAGTTGCGGGCAACAGCTAGTATGGAATAACATTCAGTGACGTGACGTGGGCGTTAAGCTGCAAAGCTGAAATGGGACTGGGCGGATCATGTATCCCGTATGCAACCCGATAGGTGGGCCAAAGTCACAAGCAAATTCCTAAAGACAGAATGCGACGCCGAGGAAGGCCTAAAAAGCGCTGGAGCGACGACTTAGACGTCTTCCAAAGGGACTGGCGGGATCTGGCTCTAGATCGTGATAAGTGGAAGGAAGAGGGGGAGGCCTTTGCCCAGCATCATTACCGTGTTCACTAAGTAGCGGGTTTTCGCTCGATGTTTCATTTTAGTTAACAAAACGGTGAACTCTCAAGATCAGCGTGCTATGGGAGAGGGATATGCTTGGTGTGTCTCTATGAGATGGAAACAGAAATGCGGAGATAGTAGACAAACACAGGTCACTGACATAGCCCCGAGGATTATCAAGCTGAAGGGGCAGTGAGCGGGCCACATAGCTTGAAGAAAGGCTGTTGGGGCAGAAAGGTTGCCCCGCCCCCCTGAGAGCCGTTGGCCGCACAATATCGGTCGCTCTGGAAATCTATGGGGGAGGACGACTGATATTATGATGATGAAGGTCTTGGTTTAACATACCATCGTAGTCGGCTTTGTTCAATAAGCTGATCCTATCAATGGGTTGTAGATCGAAGGCCGGTCGCATCTCGACCTCCTCTTGTTCGGAAAGGCTTGACCTATAACATAAGTGACAAAGTTAGCAGGGTAAAAAAGCTATTCAGTGTTAATTCTGATTTATCATTCTTTATAACAGACAGTGTGATGGAAATGTCATTTTCTAATAGACTAGTTTTCGTCCGTCCGTCCGTCTGTCACAGCTGATTATCTCAGCAACTATTGAACCTATCAGCTCAAAGTTTTGAATATTTATTAGAAATACTGACCATCAAACATAGCAAGAGTTTCATTTTGATGGTATAAAGAGCCAAAATGGCGGGGGTCAAAATTTCAAAATAGATTTACCAGATCAATATCAATATCATATAAGAGATTGATTTACACATTCAAACACTATTTTTGAAGTGAAAACTTGTTAGTTTAGGCACGTTGGGCATTTTTTGAGATGGGAAAAAACCCTTAAACTCGCGACACTGTTGTTTGTTGTTTTGGAGTTATGGTGAAAAATGTCGAAAACATACCGCCCCCCCCCCCCTTATTTTCGAAGTTTACATGATGTTATGATTTATAGATAAAATATTACAGGAACTTTATATTGAAGTCTCTATCTAGAACAGTTTTTTAGATATATGTCTTAAAAGTTTTCTTGGCTTACCGGTCACATAACTAGATGGCGTTGCTTAATTAACATAAACAAACCTATCCTGGTTCGGAACCCTCGGTGCGCGACTCCTACTCGTATGGTCTTAATTTTCTAATGTTATCTTACCTAGAAGCTCGAGAGGTGGCGCTGGGGCGGCGAACGCGCGAAGTTTCCAGCAACGATTTCTGGTGGCGAGTTAGTCTGGAATATTACGACGAGTTTTTTTATCTTGTTTTAACTAATATTAGTCTGGATATAAGACTACTTAAAATATATATATGCAAAGATAAAACAAAGTCTCTATCTGTAATAGTTTTTTAACCATTAACCTTAAACGTTTTCTGAGTTTACCGCTCACACAACTAGATGGCGCTGCTAAATTAGTATAAATCCAGATTATATTATAGATTCGGAACCATCGACACGAGTCTCAATCGGATTTGACCGGTCTTGTTGCATCTTACTTGTAGTTGAAACACTCAAACCGTAACTATTTGTGCCTTTAGATTTCTTTGTACAAAGTAAAATAGGATACAAAGTACTTTATTGCACACGTAAATCTATGTTATACAATTGGCGATCTTATCGCTAAATAACGATCTCTACCAGACAACTTGGATTAAATGTACTGTGTGTACTTTTAAATAAAAACTAGCTAACCCGCCCGCAGCTTTGCACGGGTGGTGTTTCAATAAAACATTACCCTCATTTTGCGCAGTTGGCTAAAAAGTAGCCTAAATGTCCTTTCCCAGGATAAAATCTATCTCCTTGTAAAATTTCGTTCAGCCGCTTAGTCGTGTAAAAGTAACAAACAAACAGAGTTATGTATGTATTATACATATAAACTTTCCTCTTGAATCACTCTATTGCTGAAAACTGCATTAAGTAACTGCAAAACTGCATTGAGTAGTTTAAAAGATCTAAGCGAACAGACAGCGGAAGCAGCTTCATTTTATACTATGTAAAGAAGAAGAAGACTAGAATGAATATATTTCACGAGTAGGAATGAAACTCACTGGAAGCTTAATTTGTTTAAGACATTAAAAAACCGCATGTGTAAAAGGGGCCATATACGTTACAACAGTCGCACGGACATTGGTCGTGACAAGTTCGATCATGTATGTATTGGTCGTAAAGCAGACCGTACGACATAGGTCTTGTCATAGAACATTGCAACACGCCCGATCCGTGCGACTCTTGTAACGTTTATGACCCTTTAACTATCAACTAAACAACTGGTTAATGCGTGTTTAAAAAATTCCTTACTAATTTTTGTATGGGATTTTTTTAAACACGAGATAAAATGTGTTTAATTTTTTTTGTGGTAAGACCCTTTGTGTTTGCAGCAATTTAATTTAAATTTACAGCAATAAAATACTACGTGTTTTGTTATGTATGGCATTAAATGAAAACACGGGTAGGGTTAATGGTTAGTATTGTTATAAATCAGATTTTTAAAATTTTTTTTTTTCAATAACCTATACTGTCCCACTGCTGGGCAAAGGTCTCCCCCATTATTACCCTAGAAGATTTAAAATTTTAAAGAACCTTAATATGAACTCCTAAAATATCCATGAAAGAGCCTGTATAAAATAGGTAAACAAATCATATTCATTCATCATGTAAGTAGGTACCTGTTAAACTGACTAAGCGATTAAACATTGTTTATTGGAAATGTATCGATTACTGTATAAATACTCAAGTTACCGGTATAAAACACACCTCTAAAATGAGTTAATACGATTCCAGATGTGTGTTTTAAATGAATGTCATACATAACGAAACAGGTTGTATAAACTCACCTCCTAGCTCCGGAGTAGTCATTGATAACATCAAGGGATGGATCCCTCTCCTCTGCCAGCACTTCAGGTATAACTGAGAGATCAGGTTTAGTAGCGACCGTGGCTTTCCTTCCCCGCCGCGGCTTAGACTCCGCACTTTGCAAGCTCGATGCGATTGAGCTGCCGGACGTTACGCTTTCGTTGTCATCGTTTTTGCGCGTATTTCGCTTTGATGTTGTTGATACTGATTCGTCCAAAGACCTATAAATCAATTTAAATTCTTTATTATACTTTTTCATTTTAATAAAGTAGGGTCATTTTTTCTCTATTCACATACAGGGCCGGAACATTAACGTCCAAAAAAAATTTAGGTCCCTCGTATCGTGGGCTTTTCGAATCACCCCCATGTATGTTTTGCGATTTTTCATAGTTTTCGTGTTCGTGTTTTCAGAATTTTTGAAAATTTTCGCAATATGACCAGTGGGGCAATCATGCAACTTTAGTTGCATCGTTTCTATTTGAAAACGTTAAATATGGATAATACTGTTATTTAAAATTAGTAAGTACGCTTATAAACGGTTCCTAATACAGTAGAATTCGTCAATTGGTGGAATTTTCTATCAGAAACAAACCGACTGATTGAACCTGATTACAACAAGGTTACATAATCCCATGGCAGAACATAGTGAGATCTCAATGCGAAATTAATTACTAGTTAATACAAAAATGAAAAATACTGAATATTGATAAACAAATAACAATAATATATTAGTTAAGAGGTTTTCCCCAGTGACTACAGTATCGGGTTATTATAGAAAGGCGTGTAAAATGATTAAATGAAGTGGTATCACTTGCGCGCGCTGACAGTTACAATCGATGCAATCGATAGTCTGCGATGACCGCCATTTGCCATCTTAATAAAATAATATAAATGCTTAAGTAAATATAATAATTACCTATTTGATTCGTCTAGTTCTCGCATTTCGCGAGACATACGGCGTGTTATGATCTTGCGAACTTCGGTGGTACCGGGTGTTTTACGTGTCGTCGGGGTGATATTCTCAGGAGTAGTTTCCTCTGATTGGTTACAAGTGGTTGATTGGATGCGCTTTCTTGTAACCGGTGTTTTCGGCTCTTCGTCTTTGGATGTATCAGTTTTGCTTGCAATTGCTTTATTATCAGTAGATTTGATTGAGGACTTAGGTTTAGATGTTTCTGTTTTGCTTGAAGCTATGATATTTTCTTCAATTGCTTTATCATCAGATTGGCTTGAAGACTTAGATATGCGTTTACGTATGGTTGGTGTTTTAAGTTCATCAATTTCAATGGATTTGGCTCTGGACTGACCGCGTTTTCTAGTAGTAGGCGTTTTAGGCTCAACTTCCGAGGCACTAAATGATGCTGTTACTTCTTCTGTTTCAACCGTTTCTTTGGAAATATCAATGGATTTGGCTCTGGATTGAGCGCGTTTCCTAGAAGGCGTTTTTGGTGCATCCGTTTCGATTGGCGCAATTTCAGTATTGGAAGATGTTGATTTCGAGCGTTTGCGAGTTGATTTTACTTCTTGTTCTGATGATTGAGATTCAGTAGCTACATCCATCTTTTCAACATTTTCAATCATAGATTTCTTCTCTTGATCTTCATCTTGATCCATTTGTTCAAAATTTTTGGTTCCTATTCCTTTTGCAGGTTCGTTAACATTGTCTGATTTTGGTTTTTCTTCAGGTCGCGATACTTCTTTTATAACGGCTGATTCTGGTTTTTCTTTTTCGGTATCTGGTGTTGCTTTGACCGTTTCTGGTTTAGATACTGCTTTAACAGATTCTGTTTTCATTGTTTCCTCTACAATTTTAGGTTTTATTGTCTGTTTTGTTTCAAATTTAGTTGTCTCTTGGACAGTTTGAGATTCAGTATCCATCTTTTCAATTACGGTCTTTTCGGTAGATTTTTTCACTGTTTCTGTTTGCGATGCTACTGCAGTTTTTGGTTTAGATGTGGCTGGTAACGTTTCGGGTTTAGTTGTTTTATGAATCGATTTAGATTCAGTGTTGATCTTTTCTGTAATGTCTTTTTTTTGTACAACAACTGTTGCTTCGATATATTTTATTTCAGTTTCAGCAGCGGCAGTATCAACCACATCAACGGTTTTAGGTGGTGTTTCTACAATTGCTTCAAGCATTGCTTCTGGCATCGGAATATCTTGGTTGGTCGTTTCTGCTTCTACAAAAAAAAAGTTTATTTTAAGAACATCAATCATAAAAAGAACTTTAACGACGGTAAAAAAAATATAATTTAAATAAAATGATATGTATACTTGTTGAAACATAAACACATTTCGGTAAAATCATAACTTGTATTGGTGACCTTGTTTCAGCTTATAATACATAGAGAAACAACCAGACCAGAAACAAATAATAATAATAATATTGCTGGACATTTCACACAGCGCTATCTAGCCCCAAACTAAGCAGAGCTTGTATTATGGGAACCAGATAACTGATAGAATAGTTGTATACTTTATTTTGTAAATACATTTTAAATATCTGTAGATCATGCAAACATTTGTTCCGCGGCGGCAATCGAACCAGCTACCTCCTGCGTCTCAGCCGGCTATTTGCCCACTGCACCACGGAGGTCATCTCCGATGACCGGAGGAGTATAAAATCATTGTTGTTAGAACTTAAAAAAATAGTAAGCAGTTAGTATTTTAATCATAATTTTTTTATTAATGAATCATTCTTGATTTACTTCATCATAATCATCATACGGCATACGGTAATGATCACGTACCGTTTTATCAGTATTACAACCAACAATGAAAATTACGTTAAACATTTTAAAACCTTACCTGGTATTTCCGATTTTTGCTTTTCAATAGCAGGTTCAATCTTATCATCAGAATAGTTCAAGCTGAGTTCTTGTCCGGATTCGTCTGAATTATCTTCAGTCAAAAGTGAAACTTGAGCTAAAGGATCAATTTCTTTCTCTAAAGTTTCGCCTTCTTTCTGGGTTTTTGCTTCAATTTGCTCTGATACTATTGTTGGTTCTTGTTTTTCGCCTTGAATATCGAATGTTACAGTTTCAACTGGTTTTTGTGTAGGAATTTCAATATGTTTTTCATCAGTTTGAAGCGTTTGTTTAACAGGATCTTCCGTTGGCTTATCGATTTTAGTATCTTCTAGCATAGTTGAATTATCATCAGTCATCAGTGAAATTTGAGCTTGGTCCAAAGGATTTGTCGGGTCAGTTGGCTCTGTTACTTTACCATCATCATCTATCACTATTGAACCGTCTTCAGTCATCAGAGATGCTTGATCTACTACTGTAACTACTATCTCTGATTCTTTATTAATTTTGATTAAAGACTTACTTTCAATTTCTTTTGGACATTCAATTTCGACAAGTTTTTGACCGGCATTATTTATAGACTTATTTTTCCCAGATTCCATTTTCTTACATTTACTCGAATCATTCGACTTACTTTCGATAAAAAGCTCCCTACTAGATTCTGAATTTTTTTTAACTTGCTTATCTAGAACTTCTGGAGAAATGTCAGATGATGACGATGACTCGTTTGAATCAGAAATTAAGTCTGAATCATTTGAGCGAACGTTTATTGCAATATCGTCATCATCATTAGTAGTTGATCGCTGAAATATCAAGAAACAAGGTTTAGTAATGGTAAAAAATAGAAACAATCGACCAAGCAGTAAAGTAGATAGTTCTTATAGCCTGATGTCAGAGTTGATCACCGTCACAGCTTTACGACTTTTTATAGTTAGGACTTCCAAAGTGCTCTCCTAAGCAAGGATAAGTCATTTCCTATGATATCGTAGATTGTGAATAAAAAAGTTTGCGTGTATGTCACGTAGAGTACAGACAATATAACTAGGCCGCCTTGAATTCAGCGTTTGGCTACGCATAGTTCTTTTAGAACCGAACTTATCTATCGTGTTTATTTTAGGCAGATCAGCAGATTCCCTGATATCATCATCATCAAAGTAAACGCATGAAAAATATTATCAACTTACATCAGAAGAACTGTCATCCTCAGACGGCGATGATACCTCATCCGATTCCTCGCCAGAATCTACACTAGACACACTCTCATTTTCTTCGTTCGACATATCATCTTCGAGCTCATGAATCTCTCTTTGAATCTCAACTATCTGATTTTTTTCTTTCTGTTCCGCTCTCTCCTGATTCTCCGTCTCTGTCATTTCCACGTCACTGTCATCGGTGATCAGGCTGGAAACGTTTAGCGGATGCGTTGTATTAGAAGCCAAGCTACTTTCGTAGCTGTGGAGAACTGAACCGAAATCTGTTTTCATCGGCGATACTGAAGCAAAAAGCTTGGGTGTATTACCGTCGGGTTTTATAGGTGTTGTTTTTTGAATGCTTTGAGATGATTCAGCTACGGTACTTTCGTCACTATGCAGGACTGATCGGCCGAAGTCTTCGTGGATTGTCGTGAACGCGGCCATTCGATCTACACGGTATGTAGATAGAGTCTCTTTTTCCTCGACACTACTTTTAGAAGATTCAGCCACGCTGCTTTCGTAGCTGCGCAGAACAGACTTCTCGAAGTATATTTCTTGCAACGGTGAAAAAGTCGGCAACGGTAATATATTTACGCCTGTATTGCTACTGTCTTTAGGTTCTTTGTTAACTGAATCAGTTTGAAGGCTGTCGTTTGAGCTTTGTAGAATGGATTTGTTGATTATAGGCGAAAGTGTGACGTCCATGAGACTCGGCACTGGTTTTAAAGTCTTCATTGGAGTGCATTCGATGTTCACTTCCTTAGTCACAGTCGTATCTGATTTACTTTCCGACGCAGTTTCTGCCTCAAGTAGTTCTAATGTCTGTTTTGTTTTAGCGAATGTATTAGCTTCTAATACTAAACGCGATAGAGACTTCTTAGTCCTAGCTGAATATTCTTTCTTAGGAGAAATAAGTTTCTCCGGTGTTTTCGATCGACTCCTACAACAAAAGGCAGTTGTTTTAGGCATATTTTATTAGAAAATTGTACAAGTTTGAAAGAAGACAATAATAAAGTAGAATGTATAAAAAAATTACCGTAAGCTTCGAGGACTTGGTTTCATGACTTGTTCAAAGGCAACCTCAACTTCGGGTGTTCGTGAACGGCTTCTACAAAAAAATATTAACTAAATTGAATATGCGTAATTAATAAAATTAAAAATACAATAGTTTTGTGTGACAATATGAAATGTTTTGAAAATCAGATATAAGGAAATGATTTATGGCATTTTATTTATGTCTACAGATAAAAAATATCGCATAATGGGAATAATATAATGGGCATTCTCGGGTTTCCAACGCAGACCCGTGAAGATATCCCACAAGGGGTTGGTCAAAGGCGCGTCCAAACATTACGATTGCCCACTTTTTGCATTGAAGAAATAAACGTATTGATTTAATTTATATGAACATAACCTCAAGTTTCGTTGACTGGGCGAGGCAGGCGGTGAATCAGCGCCAGACTTTGTAGGAGACTCCGTGATAGCTTCTAGCTTGGGCGATTCACTAACACCCTTTTCCAATCTTTCCGGAGTACGAGATCTAGTAATGCGCAAAAATTATGTATTTTTAAATAAAATAAAATGTAGCTTATAAATACCAGAAATAATACTTATACAATTATTTACACGACTATAAGAATACGCAAGAAACAGTTGAATAATCTAAAGACCATTGTAAACGATCTATAGATAGTTCAACTCCTCCAGATCACTACCAGGCGGAAATGTATAGTGTTCATAAATTATACAACTTGTTTTGTTATGAACGACATTTATTTAAAACACACATCCGAAATAGTATTAACTGATTTTAGAGGTGGGTTTAATAGCGGTAGCTTGAATATTTATCCAGTAATCGATACATTTTCAATTAATAATTTTTAACGTCAATCGGCGGCGCCTTGCGACGATGCCGCTTAGTCAACAGGTAACTATTTAAATGATGAATGAATATTATTCACAATATTCATAAATACAAACCTATTTTATACAGGTTGTTTCATTGATTATTTTAGAACTTGATACTAAGGTGGTTTGAAAATTAAAAATTTTCTATGGAAACTAATAGGAAAAAAATCTATTTTATAATAATACTAGCCATTAGCCCTACCCCTGTTTTCATTTAATGTCGTACATAATAAAACACGTAGTTTATATTAAGTATTTTATACTACTTGTTTTCAGACTAGGTGCGTATATCTACCATGGCTGACATCTCTGCATAGTTTACCTCAAACTTCTTGGCACGCTCAGCGTAGACCTTTCAGCATGCGGCTCGCTCTCAATCTCTAGCTTCGGCTGTTCCGGGATAGGCGCCAGGGGAGACGAGCGCGGGCTCAACTCAGGAGTCTTAGATCTGCTTCTAATGGAAAGTAGAGATAGATAGAAAACGCTTTATTCTACACCACACTTAAATTAACAATAGTAGGTACATTGTTAAACAAGGATCTATGGTACACCTTAGATATTTTGGCGTACGAACAAACGAACACGAGCGAGGACGTTAATCGAGAGTATTAATGATCGCTTATACCAGAGTATAATACATAACTTTTCACCACTAATGCGAGGAAATTAAAAAGTCTTTTTATAACAGTTTGTTGCTAAAAAGTAAAATTGCGTTCATTGTAGCCATAAATAAGCTTTAGTCATGGAGATTGTATTTCATTTAAGCTTATTATGAATGATATATATGAGCCTTACAACGACCAACTTTCAGAGAATGAGTGATGAAAACGGTATTACTACAAATAACTAGACATGCGGTAGGGGTTTGTTTGTTTTCTTTTAATTCTTTATTGCAGAAACAGAAAATGTACAAATGGCGGACTTAATGCTAAAAGCATTTTCTACTAGTAAACCGTGACAGGTAAACAACTTAGGTTGGCGTGTTTAACTAGGTACTAACAAAAAAATACAAATAGAAATAAAAAACTACTGACCTAATAATAATTGCCTGGGATCTCACGTATAAATGTAAATCCATTATTGGATGTTATCATAAGTTCCACCTGTATTAATCTTCCACTAAGCTATGAAATTTGTTGATAAAAAGTAAAAATATTGATATTTTAATACCAACAATGGTTTGGTATGAATATGGTGTTTTTCATCATTTTATTTTAGAAATAGAAGTCCAACCTTCCAAATGAGGTGATGGGAAACGTAAATTATGTAAAAAAATCTGATATGAAGACTATGATGTAGCTTACCTTGTGATCCTTCGGCTTCGCAATGGAGTAACAGATGGGGAATCTTGACGATCAGGCGTCACGGAGCCACTTCTGTCACAAGAATTACATTTTAGCCCATAGCTTACTGATAAAAGCCAATCACTAATATTACAGAGACCGTCTAATCTAAAACTGAACGTCCCTCTACTTTATTACATCAGAGCGAAATGTTCTTTATTTGTGTAAACAAAAGGCTCATTTTGAAATGATTTGCTGTGCGTCAATTTCAAGAAAACGCGGTAGAGGGCGTTCAGTTTTAAATTAAATAAATAAATATTGCTGGACACTTCACACAGTGCTATCTAGCCTCATACTACGCCGAACTTGTACTATGGAGACCGGATAACTGATAGAATAATTGTATAGGTAATTTTTTTTATGAATACATACTTATAATATATAGAAAAACATCCAGATCCGGAACAAACATCTGTAGATCATGCAAACATTTGTTCCGGTAACATTGATTAGACTGTCTCTACACGCGGATGGTGGTTTTTGATGTATAACATCTTTCCTCTCTGTTTGTGGGAGTGATTTTGGCAAAAAAGACGGAAATGTGTAACAGGAAACCGGGGAAGCGCCCGCTGTTTGATTTGACCAATGAGCGCGCGCGGTGGTCATATGCGACTACTGTAAGGCTCGTAGTTTTTTTATTTCTTGTGAATAATTAAGCGCTGAACCTAATGATAAGTTTTATCGGTCATCAGTTCATCACACTAATATTATAAATGTGAAACTTTGAATGTTTATTTATTTGTTTGTTACTCAATCATGTCGTAACGGCTTAACCGATATCGATGAAATTTGGTGTGTTGATAGATTATTACCTGGATTCAAACATAGGCTAATTTTTGTTGACAAACAATGTGTTCGAAGTCGCTGGCGGAAGCTAGTAACACCGATAAAACGATACGTGATAAATCCCGTATTTATATGGTAGAATGAACTTGACTTGAAGATTCCGAGATTATAGTGGGAAAACAGACGCCGGAAGTATACGAAGTAGTCGCAATATTAATAGCCAATAAGGGCTAAAAATGTCTAAGCCCAGCTTACACAGTGATTCCTAAACGTAGTTAGAGACTAAAGATGTTTAAATTTGACGTATTTTTATGATATCACATCACACTAAATACGATTAGGCATCGTTGCGCTAGTCGCCTTAAATTATGATAGTTACCTCAAAGGAGTACTTTCACTACCAGCTCTAATACCTCTTCTTCCTCTAGGAGTTCGAGGCACTTCCAATCTATCTACCTCTCTTCCTTCACTATCTTTGCTTTCAATCTCCGACAAAGACCCTCTAGTGCTTTCTGTAGACATACTGCGTCTCTGTCTGTCTCTAAAATAATCTGTATCTTGCATCTCTGTCTTATCTTCGACATCTCTAGTTTCTGATGAATGCCTTCGTTTGGAATATCTGGGGTTTATAAGAGTGATGGGTAGATCTGCGATGCTTTCTATAGATGTGTTCGGGTCATCTGATAGACTACTGTTGGCTGATATAGAGAAGGATCGTCTGTAATTTGAAAGGATACATTATAATTACAAGATTTTTAAAACCATCTCAAAAATGTTCAAGTCTAGACGGGACTTCAACCCGCAACCTTCCTCTTGATACGAGGATGCACTACCAATTGTGCTATAGGCTCTTAACAGGCCAGGGTCGAAATCAGTGAGATGATTTAGAAACGGTTTCAAGTCCCGTTTAGTCTAGAAAATTTTTGAGATGGTTTTAAAAGTCTTGAAATTTTTTCGTAAGTGTTCAGATAACACTATAAAAATAAAAATACTATATTATAATTACTGATTTAAACGGGTATTTATAACGTATGCACCTTTTTTAATCGCTATCCCAATGTTTCCATTGTGTTGCAACAGCCGAGGTCACGGGCAGATTGGAGGAGTACTTGGAGGTACTCCAACAAAAAAAAGTACATACGCGATAAATACTCGTTTAAATTGGTAATTATGTACAGTGATCACGAAAGTTTGAAGAAAAAAGATATATTAAAGCCTAAAATTCATTTTCATCCCATCTATTCGAAAAGAGGCGAAGGGTTCCTCGATAAGTGCGCGCAAAATACGTAATTCCGGAGCACTTAACAACAGTGACGAAATGACTTTTGACTTTGGAACATCTATTTAATTAAATTGTTTAAACGCAATTTAATTCGCTTCGATAAAGTGCTAACCGGTAATAAAATAAGCGCGCCTGCTGACGCGGCATTGCTTACTCAAATAAAAAAAATACGCGGGAACTTCTTATTCGTTTTTTTATTACTTTTGTCAAAATATGATAGATAAATTTAATTTTATTCACACAAGTTGAATAAAAGATGAGTTTTAGCAGTGAAAGTGAAATATTAACACCCGAAAGTGTAAAATTAACCGCAAAAACTGTCATAAACATTTACTACCAAACAAATCGAGAGAAAAATATCTAAAAGCCTATGAAAATTTAATTACATGGAAAAATTCAAATGAAGCAGTCATTTTCAAAAACTGTATTCTAAAACAGCGTGAAATGTCACCATTGACTCAACATGGTCATCAACCAGAGTCTGAAGTTATTACGAATACCCAAGTAATAAATAAGTCAACGACATTTTCTGTTCCCAACAAAACAGCTACAATAAATTTTCAAAATTGCGAAAACGTATCTAATAATAATATAAATTTATAATTTGGTTATGTTCATATAAATATTCGTTACTACTTAAAGCATCTCTTATTTATTTTTCTCTTAAAGGGCGATGAAAAGCAGAGTGTGCCACACGGTACCAAAATTATTTAACCTCGAGCGACGTACTTTGATTCCCTCGCTACGCTTAAGATTCTACTTTAGAATCCCTCGCTAGAATTCTTCGCTTCGCTCTGGATTCAAACAATCCCTCTCGCCCTCAATACATTATTTTGGTCCCTTATGACACATCTCCTATCTACTATTTCATACTCTAGATAAAGTGGATGTAATAACCACTGTTGGAAATCATGTCTTCTTGGCATCGCAAGAAAGTTAAAATGAACCATATGTTATAAAATAATCAAATTATCAATACCTGGCGCGAACAGAATCTTTGTAAGCTTTTTTGATCGCGATATTTGCTTCAGTGGCCAGTTTCTTCGGCGGCGATTCCAATGAGTTGCATTCATTCTGTGAAATTGACAATAGTTTTATGAAGTTTGTTGATTTCCCTTTCCTTGTCTTATTATTACAGAAGCGGGTATTTGATGATTTTCCAAAATATTGGATTGCATTTGATTGTTTTGCTTAAACATTGATTAGATTAGATTAGATAATTTCTTTATTGCATACCATCAAAAAATAAAAAAACAAAAGAGAATACATGATTAAATCGAAGGTACAATGGGCGGCAGCGTTATCGCTAAAAGCGATCTCATCCAGGCAACCTTTGGAATTTGGATGGACAGGATCTGTGTGACCAAATGAGGACGGCGGCGTAAATCAAATAATAAATAATAGAACAAGTACCTATATAACGAAAATAATATATGTATATAATCAAATAACCCGCTACTAAATATATGAGTAAATATTAAATATACAAATTATAATGTCGCGAAGTCCTAGTGAGCGATGGACGACAGATAATGTTGATTAAATATGTTTTTAAAAACAGTGATGTCAAATTAAAAAATTGAACTCGTTACACCCTGGGGTACTAAAACTTATAACTTTAACAACTAAAAAACTCCAAACAAGGCGATTTTTTTTTAATTTTGTCTAACCCTTTCGTTTCCAAACTGTGCCAGCAAAATATAAGCTAAATCCGTCTTTGATTGATTTCAATTGGCTAGTTCTTCTAATTCATTTATTATTATTACAAAAAAACTGGTAATATCGTAAGCCAATAATTAAATAAAGCCTAGGTTTGTCCTGACACTAGGTTCTCGATAACATGGGTTCTGTTCCAATAGCGAATGAATGAATGAAAACACTTTATTGTGAACCATAAAAAATTAAAATTACAGACAAAATAAAAAACATAAAGCAAATAGTTCAATGGGCGGTCTTATCGCCTTGAAGCTATTTTTTCCCGACAACCTTTGTTATATTTTCATACAGTACCTAGTATATTTTTAACTGACTCAATAAACGGATATTCTCAATTCATCGTTTTTTTGTATGTTTTGTGATAACAACTGCAAAGATATTTGCACATTTTTTAGACTTTCTGTAGTTTGAAGTAGGTTTTATTTTTAGTAAAAAGTTACTTGTGTAAGTACATATTCGTTTAATTGCTTACCATAGCATGCGAAGCTGTCGTCACATAGCTCTCAGTTGTAGATATATCTAACTCTTTCTCTCGCTCGGTAGAAGCGGATCGCTCCCTCTCTTTTGTTAGATCGAATGTAGGCTTCTTTCTTAACGGTATTGGCGATGGTGTTGGCCCTGTATCGGCCTCCGTTGGCGTTGGGATTGTGAATCGTAGGTGTCTGAAAATAAGGTATAATTTTGGTAACATGATAGAAAAATCATAAGATAAAAAGCCAAGTCGAGTTTTTGGTTTAACATACAGAATTTTATTATTTTCATTAGCTTGTGCACTGCTGTCATGTTATATTATTTTATTTATTTATAATTTTGCCTGCACGCCACTCAGCCTCCTTAGACAGAATGTTCTAAAATACGAATATAATATCAAGAGGAAGGTTGCGGATTCAAGTCCCGTCCGGCGTGACAGTTTTTGAGATGGTTTTATAAAACTTAGAATTTTCTTAGAAAGTATTTGGATAACACTATAAAAAATAAAATAATATACAAAAAAAAAACGTTTAAAGTAATTTCTTAATAGATATACGTACGATATATTTATTCAAACGTCCGTGTCTAATTAACACTATGACATCTCAAGGCAACATACAAATATTTTCGGCATTTACTACTGTTTCTGAGTTTATTTTTTGTATGTATAGTGAAAGTTAGTGCTTATTAATTATACTCATTATAATTACGAAAAATTATTATCCATACACTATTGTGTAGATAATAATTATGCGTGGCCAGGTCCTACTCAACCCTAACATAAAAAATTGCGAATTAAAGTATGTTGTAAGCTATTGAAACGAAAGAAGAATAATTATTTGAATTATGAGGTTGATTTTTCAATTTCTTGTGTAGACGTTCGTACAAACTTATCACGGCATGCAAAATTATGGATGTCAAATCGGACCTATTGCATTTCCTATAGGGCCTATGCACACGGCGTATTTTAAACAGACGACGTGCACTAAATCGCTGCAAACTATGATTTTCCATATAAGAAAATCCATGTAAGAATTTCGAGGTCGTCACGATACAGGCTTGGCCTAGTGTGAAGACCGCCGACTAGATCATTTCGTTACTAAGCCCTCTCAACATTAAGTTCACATAAAAATGATTTGTTTTAAAAGTATTATTGATAAGGTGTTCGTTTTGTTGCTAAATAAAATATTTTTCATTTAATTTTTCGGGAATCTACGGCGCCGTAAACATCTGCGCCTTCAGAATACGTTGTGTGCATGCCCTTAGTGTAAAATAAGTATAAGAGTAGAGTTCCTTGTGAAAGGGCTCGTCCGGGGAAGTACTACCACCATACCTATTTCTGCCGCCAAGAAGCAATGCAGTGTTTCGGTTTAAAGTTGGCTGTGAAATTACAGGCACATGAGGCTTTACACTTGTATGCCTCAAATTGATGGACGCAAAGCAGTACATCGTAGGGCACATTTTAACATGCGTGACCTACGAGGCAATTCTTTGCTATAGGAGATGGTTACCACTTAACATTAGGTGGGCCATAAGCTTGTTCCATCTCCAATCTCCATATAAAACGTACTTATTAGTGGAATCGCTGTAGTGCGTGTGGTTGCTAGCAGTTTCTAATTCGTCATCCGTGTCTTCTAGATATCTGGAGCCGCATGGTGACGGGGCTTCGGCCCTCGAGTTTCTTCTTGACTGTCAAAAGTAACATTATTTTTAATTCAATTGGCTGACCGCATCGCATTCCCGTATCTTCTAAAAAATCCGATAAGTTAAAGTAGGCATTTTTATAAAAATTATGTTTAATTAAGTTTTTAAATTACCTTAAGAATACTGTGCGGCGTCTCAGGGCGGTCGTACATTCTCACTGGACTGTGTGCTTCAGGCATATCCAGTAGTTGCTCCATCTGACTGCTTAATTTCTCGCTGACTTTGAAAGCGCTTCGCGGGGTCTTAGGGGTTCCGCTCAAGTTTAGCCTCGCGCGCTTAGGTGGGGTTGATTCGGCTTGCTCGGTGAATATGCTAACAAATAAAATAATTTTTTGTACAGAAGATATTTATTTAGAGATGTACCAACTGGTCACTTACTAGTCGGGAAAGAGTATCCGGCCATATTTCTATACAAATATAAATATGGCCGGAGAGATGACTTTATTCTTATTTATATGCATAAAATAGAGAGATTGGAGAGAATTTGTAACCTTTATTTTTCTAAAAAACACCCCGTATGTACACACGCCGTACGTAAACAATTCTAGAGAAAAATGTAAAGTAACCGCACGGCGCCGGCGGGTGCGAGCAACTCAGCTATCAACGAAGCACCCGGACATAGCCGATGCCACTCAAACTCCACCGAAACCAATGATCGATTTGGCTGACGACTAGTCAATCAGTCAAACTCATAGTCAGCCCATCTCTAATATTTATCATGGGGATTCATTTGGTAGCGAACCTATTTTAGTATAACAATATAAGGTCTTTGAGACCATAAATCTAAAAATATAAAACAAAGTCGGGTTAGTTACACCATTTATAACTCAAGAACGGCTGGACCGATTTTTATGATTTTTGATTTGTTGGATTTATCTCCGCCCCGAATAGCAGAATAACTATTAAAACATCGGAAAATTTAAAAAAAAAAAAGAAGTTATTAAGAAAATTCATTTTCTCATACATAAATGCAGCTAATGATGGCTAATTGGCAGCTCAATTGTATGCAAGAATATGCAATGACATAATCAATTAGTATTTCTCTATGGACATATGTAAAGCGGTACGAAGTTCGGCGGGTCAGCTAGTTTTATGTAAATAATGGTTATTTAAATCAACATAAAAATATTTTTGAGTTTTTGTGGATAACATGTAGGTACTTACCGCCCTGCCGTATGCACCGTACGCGCTCTGTTAACAGGATCAATGAACGAGCGGGTTCGTTGAACGGCTCGTAGTAACTTTTTACACAGTAGTACAATACGCTAGTTCTTTAAAAATTCAATTTTCTCGAGATTTTGATTATAAAACAATTTTATAGATAGCTTTATTTTTGCTTTTTGTGTAGGAACCATCCCCTCAATATAATTAGTTTAAATTGCAACACCTTATATAAAACTAACAATAAATATAATAACAATTACTTTAGTCCTGATTATCATATCAGCCGTAGGGCGTCCACTGCTGAACATGGGCCCCCTTTATAGATCTGATCTTGCGTGGCCTGATCGACGGCTCTCAGGGTCTTCCTTTTATTTAATGGTGGGCAGTCTTTCGCTACCATTTTCCCACATTAAGCGTCGCCATACACGGGGCACAGACTGCATTTTTCGTATGTTTTATATGAACGGCTGACGCCGGTGTTCGCTACACGCCACGAGATGCGACTTTTTGCTTCGTGCGGTCGTGCGGCCGCCACCGATCGAAAGTGAAGAAAAAAAGTAAAAAGAGTGACCGCTTCCAGCGTCATGGGGCGGCGATTAGCGCGGCTAAAATTGCCAAAAAAAAAGTAAGATTGTAGCATACCTTCTTGAGCGCGATAATTTTGGAGTACAGATAAACGGTGTCTCTTCAATATTCAGCATTCTTTTCAGCCCCTTACGAATTTGAGGTCTATTTACCCAAATTTCACTTGCGTTTTGTATTGTGTCCTGAAATATCGAATATAAATTAGTAACTCAAAAAATTAATCTAAATCGCGTTACTTATCTCACATTATTATAACAATAGTTACACTGGTATGCACCCAGAATTTATTTAATGTATACTGGAAGGCCAAAATCCATAGATTATAAATTTGAAAGTAACTCTGTCTCAGTCTGTTTGTTACGTTTTCACGACTAAACGGCTGGACAGATTTTAATATAATTTGGCACTCAGATAAATTATGACCAGGATTGAAATATAGGCTACTTTTTACCCGACTGCGCAAAAGGAAGGTAATGTTTTTATTGAAAAACCACGCGTACGAAGCTGCAGGCGGATCAGCTAGTAGCCTGTAATCTACCTTTTTAGTCTATAAGTTATACGTTTTTGGCTGATGGTCTCACGAGACCTCAAAAGCGATATTGTTTATATGGGTTATAAATACCAAACGAAATATACCTGAATGAAGGAAGATTTGTAGGTAAAAGTATTTATTGGTGACTTTGCTTGAACATACACTGACATAGGTTTTGGTGCGTGAACTGAAACAAAAAAATTTAAGATATTATCTTGTGTTATCTTTATACTTAGAATATAACAACATAATATTTTACTTAGATAACTTTCGTGATTGATTTTATTCATTATTATAAATACGGGGTTTATCACGTACCGTTTTCATTATAACATTGTCGGTCGAAATACCGATGAAATGGTCCGTGATAAATCCCGCATTTATAATAATGACAAAATAATATATTTAATATTAATAAATGTCTGTCTATGTCTTATTGCTCACCATTAAAAACAGACAAAAGAAAATACGCTTTATATGATTTTATGACGTATCTAATAACAATATAACAAACACTTGAATGAAATACGCACTTCATGTGAATGTACGCAGAGTACACGCTCCAAAGACTAACGTATTTAAATCAATCATTTCATAAAAACTATTTGTAGTTTTGTAATTAAAAATTGAACAGTTATACCACGTGTTTTGTTATGCACAACACTAAATGAAAACACGGGTAAGACTAATGGGTAGTATTGTTGTAAAACAGGTTTTTTCAAAATCATTGCCATAAAAAATTTCAAATAACTTTATTTAATATCAAGTCCTAAAATATCAATGAAACAGCCCTATATATTCAAGCTACCGGTATTAAGCCCACGTCTAAAATCAGTTAATACGATTCCGGATGAGTATTTTAAATTAATGTCGTACATAATAAAACAAGTTGTTTATGCAGAAAAATAAAACATAAGTAAATCATTAACCCTAAACTTTGAAAAGTCTCTGCTTAGTAGCTGCCTTATGTACTCACCATGCCACTCTACATCTCTCTGGTCGAACATGCAATGCGCAACGGTCTCCGCAATGGTCGGTAGCGCGCTGCACATTGCTTGCACTAGATTGTCTCTAGCATTCTCTCTGTCTGTAGATTCGAATAGCGATTCTACTGAGGCCGTGATGTCCTTGCTCTTTGGTTTCGCGAGACGCAGTTGGGTGTTGTAGCGCTCAGCTTCTAGGTATCTGCGAGAAGTTATTAATAACTTTAGTAATAGAACATTCACACTAAATTTACTAAGTATAGAATAGGAGTTAAAAAGTGTATACAGCTGCCACAAAATATGCGATCACTTTTTAAAATGACACTGAAGTTTGCACAAGCCTTGTTGCTAATTGACTAGCGAGCGACTAATGGATGTGCATTTTTACAAACATTTCAAACTTATTATCGTCTAAAACAGGACTTCCCAACCAGTGGGGCGCACTCCCGTGGGGGGGGGGGGGGGGGGGGGGGGTAGTAGTTTGTTCGATCACACATTGTCACACCTAAACAAGGCGTGTTCTCGTGAGAAATAAATGTTGGCGAGCCTTAGCGGTAAAACCGACTCGTATGCCGTGATGGCATAACAGCATGACGTCTACTTTTTATTGAAACAATTGAAAAAAATACAGTGGGTCATGAAATTTTTTTTTTATAATCCGGGCAGGCAAAAAAGGTTGGGAAACCCTGTTCTAAAAGAAGCGTTGCCTTGCATATAGCTTTCCTCAAATCAGATTATTTATTGCGAATATGGGTTAGTAACAGGAGGTTAATGATACAGTTTGAGTTCGTCCATAATCAGCGTTTATCGCATGCAATTTTAACCAGCGTTCCTTGTTTATTTTTCGAATGAACTTTTTCCGAACCATTTCGAATACTTAGTAGAGTTCTTTGTGAAAGGGCTCGCCCGGGAAAGTACTACGACTATTTCTGCCTCCAAGTACATTGGCAGACTAATGAATGAATGAATGAAAATTCTTTATTATACCTTACAAGCTAAACACAACAGATATAAAAATAAAATATAAATCAAAGAAATGTAAGTTTATTTTATTTATTTTGTGTATGTAAGAATGAATGTTTGCATGATCTACAGATATTTGTTCTGGATCTGAATAATTCTTTTTATATCATACTAGCTGACCCCACAAACGTTCTGCCATATAAATTATCAAAGAATGCAGTATGAAATGTCAAAGTGACGCGACACTTCATGTCAATGAACGACGGTTAAATTATATGGATATTGTTCATGCAAAAATACTAAAACCGTGATTAAAAAATGGGGTGTGGGGGTAGGAGGGTGAAAATCACTTTACAACCTATTCTTATACCTACCGAATACACACAAAGAAAATTCATAAGAATCGGTCAAGACGTTTCCGAGGAGTTTTGCTAAAACACTGACACGAGATTTTTATATATTAGAGATGTAAGTATTTACAAAAATATATTTATACGAGTATATATTCCCATTATTTCATCAGTTATCTGGTTCCTATCTATAGTACACGCTTTGCTCAGTTCTGGACTAGATAGCGCGGTGTAAAATGTCCAGCATTATTTATTTACCTGGCTTGCTGCAAGTAATACATGATCAGGATATCCGATGTTTGTGGTTCGTTGCAGTTCTCCAAGTATTTTATGAAGATCTCTTCTTCGAACGCTGAGAAAGTTACTGAGAGAATCTTCGACAAATTCCCAGTGTTGCGACAACCTGAAAGCGTATACACATTACAAAATAAATTACGTTTAATTATACATTGTAAGTAGCTGTAAGCGATTATACTAAAATATTTTAGGACGCTAAACCGAGGGTGAAATTGATCGGTTACACCCGAGTATAACATATAACTTTTCATCACGAATGCGGGGAAATTAAAAGGGGTTATTTTGATGAGCATACAAAATAAATTTGTCAAATGTTTACCATAGAATTGTGAAATTTATTTTGGCATGCAAAAACAAACACTTTATTAAACTTATTTTGTGCTATTGCATAATGCTTGCCATCTAACCACATATACTGTATTAGTAACGTCTCGAGATATCTTTTGTTGTCCCTTTCTAATCCAAAACCCGCAGCCATTTCCGAAAGAGATATCAAATAGGCCTTTATTTATGGATGTCGATTGCAAGAGTAGGCAGTAAGTTTTATATCGAATTAATCTCCTAAACTTAGTCGATTTTCTTTAAAATTTGATAATATAACTAGTAGTTTTTTTTCTATAAATCTTTTTTTTATGTTTTGAGAAACCGTCACTTGAATATCGTCAGTATATTACCAAAGACCCTGTATAAAAGTTTTTTTTGTTATATTTTTCAAAACTAAACTACGACCTCATTCATTTTGAAATAGAAATAAGGGTTTAACATGGAGATTGTAGTTCATTTTAGCATTTATGAATGTGACCTCTTTATTTTTAAATAGAAATAAGGATTAGCCATGGAGATTTCGTTTTAGCTTTTTATGAATGGAATGAGTCTTATTCTATTTGGAATGTACTCACGGCCCTAAGGTCGTAAATCGCCTTTACGAAGCCGTTATCGAGTTGGCAATAACAAACTTTCAGGGCATGAATGATGAAAAATATTAGAATAAGAACAATTTAAATGGGTTTAAAGAAAATATTAGGTTGTCTATGTTCAGCAGTGAACATCCTTTGGCTGAAATAATGATAATGTGAAAAATCTTCAGAGAAATTACGAGCATGGGCTCTCTATATGATCTTTTATATGAAAAAAACATTATTAAAAAATAAATTTAGTTCCAAAAGTTGTTGTAAATAAAATGCCTTACCACTTGCAAAAGAAATGGAGTTCAAAACTCAAGTAATTAACTTATAAATGCATGAATGCCGTACCTTTCAGACGATTATGATACAAATTGATTAGGAACAGGTCTAAACGACTCTTCGTTTAGACCTGTTCCTAATCAATTTTCATCCAGTGCAGGTTTAGTTATCAGCAGAGGCTGATTGCACTGGATGGCGACCTCTGTAGCACGGTGGGTGAATAACTGTTTTAAACGAAATAGGTTGCAAGTTCAATCCCAGCTGAGACAAATCCATAGTAATATAAATATTATAAATTCGAAATTAACTCCGTCTCTCTGTTTGTTACGTTTTCACGGCTGGACCGATTTTAGTGAAATTTGGTATAAAGATAGATAGCTAAATTGAGACACCAGCTACTTTTTATTGACAATCCACGCGTGCGAAGCCGCAGGCGGAAGCTAGTTTTTACATAATCTGTAAATCTTTGTACAGAGTCTGGGCTATTTGGTACCATCCAACTTGTAATTCCTGATACCTATGGTACGAGGTATTCTATTATTTTGTTGGACCCACAGAAAGAGGTTAGTTATATCCTCGCTCGAAACAAATGTTTGCATATTGTGCAAATATTAGTCCCCACGATACAGAAATTCTTAAAGGATTGTATGTGACTATTGGGTAACTAACATTGATCTATTATAACGAAGGATATCGCTCGCCGTACTAAGCGCTGCGAAACAAGTGGTGTGTGATGCTAGATTACAAAGTAATTCTATTCAAACTATAGAATTGTATTAGGTTCTTTTTAGGCAAGCGAACTCCATCTTCGATCATACCAACACTTACCATCAGGCGAGGTAATGGTCAAGCGCTTGACTATCAGCAATAAAAAAAACAAACAGGACCCTATACTACTAAGGTGTGAATGTGTGAACCACACGTGGTGGTATATGTGAAGGCCCATGTACAGTTAAGGGTCGAACAATTGGAATCGCGCCACAATAATTTCAAATCTTTTGTGTTGCGTGTTCCAACCGCAGACCTTCCGACCTTTACAAAGGAAGAGTTTTGGTAGAAAAGTGTGTTGTTTCGTCGTTTTCGCGGGCGACTACACGACACAGCGCAAGTGCGTCACACGTCGCAGACTGTACGTGTCAGCATATAGTTTTAAGTATTATAATAGTATGTTAGTCACTAAGGTATATATTTATACAGACCGTAGATTTAAGTTTTAACATGTACTTTTCTGTTGTGGCCTGAAATAAAGATTTAATAATATACTAAAACGTTAAAGCAAATTTTTCCATGCACTATTCATGCCGACAACTTGACAGCTAACGAGTTACTGGATGCAAACTGCTGCTCTGACGTTTTCGGAGAGTATTAGGCAAGCCACGGCCGTGCGTTGGTGGGAAATAGTGTTATAATTGCACTAACCTTTGTAAAACATGTTCAAAACTTGCGTCTTATCACTTAAACTTCCCGCGTTTAGAACACACATTCTGATCACATCTAATGCTTCATACACCAGTCCTCTCGCCAAGTATAAGTTGCAACACGACTGCCAATCTTCCAACTTATCGTAATCGTTTATTTTGGAGTAATCGCCGTCTTTTATGTTCTGTATCGGGGCGGGTTTTCTAACGTGCAGGTATTGTAGGGCTGCCTGGGTCTTCTTTTGGGCGAGAAGCGATGATAGGACTACGTTGTGTTGCCATTCGGATAGTGTGTTGCCGGTTAAACATTGCAGTTGGTCTAGGGCGAACTGTAGGAAAGACAAATTATATAAGTTGTTGCAATTTAAACTAATTATATTTAAGAGACGGTTCTACACAAAAATTATAAATAAATCTATGTATAAAATGTTCTTGTTTTATCATCAAAATCTCAAGAAAATCGATAAAATGCTGCTCGATGAAATGTTACAGAACTAGCTTATTGTACGATGCCACAGATTACTAAAAAGTTACAAGCCGTTCAACGCTCTCATGCTTGACCCAACCAGTCACCAGAGCGCGTATAGTGTGTACGGCAGGGCGGTAAGTGCCTACATGTTAGACACAAAAACTCAAAAATAAAGGTTTTTGCTTGTACATATTTAGATCACCTTTACATCTAGTGAATAGCTATGTCCACACTGTGCCTTTTCATCTTCAACTTTCGTCTCCATCTTTCTATTCAACTTTCGTTTAGCGCATTCAATAATTGAATGCCTTAATTGAACGCAACACCAGTTCAGTCGTAGTTCTGTTAATCTTTTGAAAACATGTGCGACGAGAATATTTTACTTGTTGGAATATGTGCAGCTTACTTGGTCATAAGAAATTCCAGAAAAAAAGAACCATTTATTATGAGATTATGAGTGAACTGCGAGAAGATAAAGATATTCTTTTTAAAAATTTCACGCGCATGTCCGAAAGAAAATTTCGATCGACTTTTGAAATTGCTTGTTCTTGTTCTCTTGTAATCTTGTTGTTGAACGCTATAAGGCACATAAATCCACCCGATGTCGGATAGCGTGAACCACAGCGCGCGCGTCGCTTTCAACTGTCATCGCGCATGCGCTAAGGGCATGCCTCACGTGCGCTGTTGACTGCGCTATGATGCATGCCCTTAATGAACAAAAAAAGGTACAGTGTGGACATAGCTATTGGGCATCATACGCTGCGCTTTGCAGTGCAATTTATGTGCAAGCTTTACAATTATTTTTTTATACGACCTTGATTTGGAACTAGCATATGGCGCACCAGATGTTTTGTGGTAACCAACACCTAACAAAGTATTGCCTCGTAGGTCACGCACCTTAGAATTGTGCCTAACGATGCACTGCCCTGCGTCCATCAACTTGAGGCATGCAGGTTTAAAGCCTCATGCGCATGTAAGTTTTCCAGTCATACTTTCTACTTCAAACCGAAACATAGCATGGCTAATATCAAAGAAAACGGATGTTTAAAAATTAATATTTAGTTTAAAATACTTGTTAGTAACCTGCCCCCTATTCTGTAATATAAATCACCCGGAGACTAACGTTTGTCAAGTCAAATGCTTATCAACTACTCACAGTTACTTTTTAAGAACTGTGCCTTCAAGAATTGTCAAATCCCCAATGACTGAATCTCGCTGGCTGACTTTAAAGATACAGAATATGAGGAGATGGGCTTACTTCTTATGCCAGTACTATTAATTTTTTTATAATCTGTTTTTTTAAGGAGCTTTGCGTCGTTTAACGGCGATGTCAGCTCCATAGTACTCTCTATTGAAAACAATACAATTACAATTACTCAAGCACTTTAATTTACCAGCTGTACCGGTAATGTATGTGAACCGGTAGAGCATGTTAGCTGGATCTGATGATCATTTAGTTAACATGATCTGAAATATGTCCACATCGAGCTGTGGCTGTACATGCTCTAAATAGTTCCTCTCTCATAGATGTGTTCGAGGCACATTCCACCAAAAGGTGATATAGGTCATCTGACACTCCACACGTATCACAATCAGGGCTATCCACCTTCTTCATGCCAGTAATTGAGTGAAGTCATAGATAGAAACTATACTTACATCGAAATCTCTGTGATCGAGATGCCAGAAAGCTTGGGTTGCCTTTATAGCTGTGTTGCTGAGACCGAACATAGTAGGAAACTGCATCAGTCGACGAATAACAGTCTCGTACCTAAAAATAATAAAAATTTGGTGTTTATTTACATTTTTTTTTTCAAATATAAATTATAGGCTAGCGTTTGACCACGATCTCGCCTGATGACGCGCGATGATGCAGTCTACGATGGTACACGCTTGCGTAAAAGAAACCTATTCACTCGCGACATTTTTAGTCTGAAGATTAATTTGTTTTCCTAGGTAGTGGAAGGCGTCCTACGCTGCGCTTTCCAGTACTCGATAACCTTTTTGCCCCAACCCCAATTGCCACTTCAGCTTGCTAATCCTCTGTGCTATATTAGTGATCTGGATTTGTCTACGGATCTCCTCAATTCTGATTTGATCTCGTAGAGAAATACCAAGCATAGCCCTCTCCATAACACACTTGAGCGAACTTGATCCATAGTGAGAGACCACGTTTCTGTGCCATATGTCATCAGTGGTAACACATACTGATCAAAGACTTTCGTCTCCAGACACCGAGGTATTTTGGACGAGAATACGTATGGTTAGAAAGTATTGCAACTTACCGCACGTCATCGTAAATCATAGAGTAGTCAACCAACAGATATAACACCAATGAGTGTTTGTGTTCTTCCGCGATGTCAGGCAACAGATATAGCCGTAACAGCGCATACAGAGAGGGCGGCGGGTAGAGACCGGCGCATTCACTTCCACCTTTCATCCACATTCTAAAACAACAAGGAATAAGTTTAAAAACTAAAACCCAACTACGTAATACCTATTTCAATGGTAGACTATGTCACCCGGACCATAATACCGAATCGATTGACTCATTCATTAAAATCGGTTGAGTAGTTTGGGCGCCACGGTGGAGCGTACGTATATACAAGATATCTTTTTTTGGCTTTGCCTTAGGCCTGTAAGATCAATAGCAGTTTAAACTAAAATTCTAAGCTTTAACTAAATTTTTCTTTGTCGGTGATGGTTTAAGCTTAGAATTTTAGTTTAAACTGCTATTGATCTTATGGGCCTAAGTCGGGTAAAAATATAGCCTACGTCACCCGAACTACAATAAAGAATCGATTAACACCTCATTCATTAAAATCGGATGAGTAGTGCCGGTAACTTTTAGGAATTATGAAAGAAAGAAACAATATTTTTTGATATGACTGATTCAATTCAGCTCAATTACAATTTCATTTTCTTTAAATTAACGTTCAATTCTCATCTACCCGATGATGTTTCTGATTAACTGTAATTTTTTGTACATGCCAATTAAATTTTCCCCTCAAAGGGGCAACCCGCTAAACGTCAAAAATATGAATTGAATTATTTGTACTATAGGTACGTTTTTCACATTATAGGACGTGTGAGAAGTGCAAGCCACCTAAGAAGACCACCGTATGCCAAGACATCATCACCCCGTGACTCAGAGCTAGTAGAATCTGACGTTGAAGCCACGGTTTAGCACAAAACTCCGACCCTTACCCTCACTGCCCAAACAAATGGTCGAAGTGTTGAAGACCCATGATGATGATAATTGAATTGACGACCTCCGTGGCGCAGTGGGCATACGCCCGGCTGTGACGCAAGAGATTCTAAGTATATTCTATATATTCTAAGTAAATATTTACAAAAAAAAAGTATATAAGTATTCTATCAGTTATCTGGTTCTCGTAGCTCTGCTTAGTTTGGGGCTAGATAGCGCTGTGTGAAATGCCCACCAATATTTATTTATTTATTTGTAAACTATTACATATACTCGCGAAATCTCAGTTCGGGGCGAACCACTAGTTTAGATTAGATAATTCTTTATTGCACACCACGAAACAAATACATATAAAAAACAACTACGTAAATCTATGGATACAATCGACGGTCTTATCGCTAAATAGCGATCTCGACCAGACAACCTTTGGATGGAATGGACTGGATGGATGGAGTACTCACTGGTGTATTCTTTCGCCACCAAACTCTTGCTCCAATAGTTGATCAATGTAGAGTAGCATGCAAGATTTGTGGGCGCTATTCTCTTCCGAAGTACCATTGTCTTGTATGCGGTTTAGTTTGAAACGCCTGCAAATAAGACATTTGTCTTAATGAAAATCTCTTCAAAAAACTATTGTGAATAACAAAGGCAATGCTTGGAGCTCATAGGGCTAATGTATGAAAGTTATTTTCATATTTATAATAGACTGCTAATTAGCACGGACGCGCGCGCCTATTGTCTTTCGGTAACCCATCGTTGAGGATAATGGTCTCAAATACTGTGTTCGAATTGTAACGTCGTGATAAACGAACTTCTAGCGTTTCAACTAAATGTGCTGGATTTTATGGACGAGGAGAGTATCCATCAGCTATGTACTTTCTCGTCCTCAGCTTAAATTTTTAAAGAAAAAAATTAGGGTAGCAGAGATGATTTTTTTACCCCTCTTGAACCCCAAAATCTCAACAATCCCTATGTGCTGTGTCAAACTCGAGGAAATGAGTATTGAGGTTCTAGAATGTGTCACCTTTTGTTATAAATCCCGTACAACTGCGCGGCGGGATAAGGCAGAGCTTCAGATCCATCCACTCGTTCCGGCAACAGACCGACCCGTAAGAACCATTGGACCACTTGAAAGTACAGCGACACTGTGCCTATTCCCTTGTGTTTTTCCTCCATTTCGCTCAGAGCTGTAAAAAACACAAAAAGTGAAATGAAATTCAGTATTACTTATACGGAGATGGAGATGGCGGGACTAATTGAATAAGTTTCTACTAGGCTGGGTGAACACGGCACGGGATTGTGATGTTTGAAAGTAATGGGGGGAGGGCTTCGCCCAGTAGTGGGGCACAAATGACTGAAAATAGAAAAAAATAGAAGACGGGATTTGTCACGTACCGTTTTATCCGTGTTACGACGGACAAACATGAATGACTATGAAGGCTCACGAATTGAATCGAAAAATTGTCTGTCGTAAAACCTATGAAACCGGTACGTGATAAATCCCGTATTTATAATAACGATTGAAATAAATCCCAAAAAGTTTCTAAGAAAAAATAAAAATCGTTTATTTCAGGTAATGGAACCTACATTACAGACACAGCAAAACATAGATAGATAGTTAGATAATACTTTATTGCACACCATAAACAACAAAACAATTAAAATATACAATTGGCGGTCTTATCGCTAAGTAGCGATCTCTACTAGACAACCTTTGGGTGGAATGGATCAAGTGAGTCCAACAGTCCAATGCATCACAGAAGCGACAAGTCACTGTGATTTATCCCTTCTTGTCCATGTGGACGTACGAGGCATGCCTTTTAAGTTTTGTCGTTTGAAGAAAAAAACACAACTAGAACCTTATACTTTTTATTGTTTTTCAAAGTATTCACCGCGTAGCTTAATACACTTTTCCATTCGCTCAAACCAGTTATTATAACATTTATTCCACTCTAAAGTGGGGGTGTTCAAAATGGCTGACTTGAAAGCGTCGACTGCTTCTTCACCGGACTGGAACCTTTGACCACGAAGACTTTTCTTAATTTTAGGAAATGTAAAGAAATCGTTAGGGCTTAGGTCAGGACTGTATGGAGGATGGTCAAGAATTTCTACTTTTTCCTGCTTCAAATACTCAATCGTTTGACGAGCGCTGTGTGAGCTTGCGTTGTCGTGGTGCAGGATGATGCGTCGCTTTGAGTTAGATTTTCGAAGTTCGGCGATGACTTGTGGTAAACAAACTGTAGTATACCACTCTGCGTTAACCGTTCTACGATCTTCAAGTGCAATAGTCGCAACATGGCCGGTTTTTCCAACGAACGTGGCCACCATCTTCTTTGAAGTGCTTCGAGAACGAACAACTTTAGTCGGCTTTGGCTCGTCTTGAAAGACCCAGATTGTAGATTGTTGTTTGGAATCAGGATCGTAGGCATAGATCCAAGATTCGTCACCACTTATGATGTCGTAGACGTGATTTGACTCCCCTCGGTTGAACCTTTGCAGAGTTTTCTTACACCATCTGACGCGGGCCGCCTTGTGATCGTCGGAAAGCAGATGCGGTATCCAACGGCAAACTAGCTTTCTCACACCAAGCGCTTCATGCAAGATCTTCTGAATGGTTGTCCCTGAGATGCCTAATAGAGCCTCTATCTCTCGATACGTCACATGACGATCTTCGAGAATTAGTTGTCTCACAGCAATGATGTTATCTTCAGTGAAGGCGGATTTTGGGCGTCCTTCGCGAAATCTGTCACTAACACAGTATGTCCACGCTGGAATTCTAAATACCAGCGTTCGACAGTCCGCAGACATGGGGCTACATCACTGAACACAGATGTTAGCTCTTCTAAACACTGAAGCCGTGTCAGGCCTCTTCTAAAGTTGTAGAAAATTATTGCACGAACATTTTCCTTAGAAAGATTCATTTTCGTACGTGACCTGACAGATTCAAATCGAAACTGTGACTAAACAATAGCATTAATCCTAATACTTTCAACTGTTTTGAGATTCAAAATGTAAACACATTCGAATATAGAACAGTTCCAAATTCAAAATTGCCGGAAAATATGGAAACGACAGAACTTAAAAGGCATGCCTCGTATGAAAATCCAGTGCTTAAAGGCCTGAGCAAACCGACTACGTGTGCGTGGCGTAATGTATTTGGTTTGCACAGGCCTTAATGGGGGTTAATATGATTTTTTTATTATCACGAATAGATCTTCGTTTGATCATAATCTCGTCTGACGGTAAGCGATGATGCTATCTAAGATGCAGCACGAAGATCCGGAAGACCTATTCACTCTTACCTTAAAGAGGCCAGGATTGTACTCTTCAAGAAAAATAGACGACGGTAAAGTGTTCCGTACCTCATCTGTACGCATTAAAAACGTAGAATCAAAACGGTGTATGCGAATGGGTGGTATATTAACTAGGTACAGATGGTACCGAGTCGTGCGTCTGTTTGTCCTTTGATGGAAAGGAGGATTTGATAAGTCGGTGTAAGCTTTTAAGATGCCGTTGTTAGAACTAAATAAAAGTAAGTTCGTGTACACTGGTAGTCAGCTCTGTTGACGAAGTTTAAAAGCTGCCCGAAGGCCTCCAACATGGCTTGAAAACTTTTTTATAGTCATGAAATCTTAAGAATCCTTAATGATTTCCTGCCTAGATGGAGCGAAGATTTCCGCGCTGTAGCTAGCAGATATTGGATGAGAAGAGTTGAGGATTCGGCTCAATGGACCCAAGGCAGTGCATTGTAGGACGTGTTTTTAGGATGCGTGACCTACGAGGCAATACTTTGTTATAGACGATGGTTACCACTTAACATCAGGTGGGCCATATGCTTTACCCATCTTCAAATAATATTTTAAAAAAAGACCTATTTCCAGCAGAGGACTGATAAGTCGATGATGATGATGACATCTTAACCAAGCGCGCGTGCTGTATTTCTAAGTAATTCTTAACAGATCAGTAAGTTAAACGACTTACTGCGCGGACATTTGGATGACCAAGTGACCAGTTGCAGTTTGTATGCCTCAAATTTATGGTCGCAGGGCAGTGACCTAGTTTATGCGTTGATTGCCACCTGATATCGGGTCGGCCATTTGCTTGTTCCAACTCTATGATGTATAAATAAAAAATAAATCTGAATTACCATCAGGAACCACCAAGTTGCAGCACTTAGTGAGAATAGCATCCATAAGTCCAGTCAGCTGTGTCAGTTGTTGCACGCAATGTTCTAAACACCGCACTATATTCCTACAAAAAAAAACATCATTACATTGTTATGGTGATTTTTGGTCTCTAATACTTTTCTAGACCCCATTTCTGTTGTCAACGACTAAAATATTTTATTAATTGTTTGTAATGTAATTACCTACTAAAAATCTGCGGATACTTAATTGGATTATGTGTCAATACTGTGTATTATGGGTTTGTTTGTTTCCATTATAAATGAAATTACATATTTTATAAAAAATACTAGAATAATAGAATACTACTAGTGCGTGATATATTGGATGCTCTATAACAATACTTTACAACCACATGTCATTAAAAATAAATGGATCATAATGGATTTCCGATGTTTGTAGTCCCATTAAAGTACCAATAATCGTTCTTTTTCGGTCGATTAATGTCGGCCTTTTGGGATCGGCCTTACATTTACCAACTAAGTTTTCCTAATAAATTGAAATGAACGTTTTAGCGCAGTCTTAGTTTAGTTTAACAACAGAATTGGAGTCAACGGTTACGGTTATTTACATGCAACTTGCATTGTCCAAATGAACAATGCAATTGTAGTGTAGTAAAATGTATTGTTCTGTTAACAAAATAAAAGCGAGTTTAGAATGTCACCTTGAATTTCAGTGATATAAAATGACTTACCTATCAGGTAACGCAGAGGATATGAAAAGCGGAGCGGTCAGTTCTTTAGCATTGTCCTTCAATTCAATAGCCCTTTTCCAACACCAGTCAACCTGAAATTATCTCAATATTAGTCCAACAGATCGCAACGAGATTAAAAGAGATTACTAAGAGTTTGAAGGTTTAAGGTCACATCTCACTACATCAACCCGGCACCGCGTAGTCAACCAGTGGACACGTTAGAAAGAAAGGCTGGAAATGACGGGTAGGCGGGGAGCGAAGCATCACCACCGCATTGCGCTCGCGCGAATCACTAGCGGGCCGCGCGCGGTAAACTCGTCGTCCGCGCGTTAACGACATATGCCTGAGGTGATCCGGAGGTGATGTAGTGAGCGCACGTCCATACAATTTCATATAAAGAATATTAACCGCTCGAGGCGAGGCAGTGCGGGTCGGGTGCCGGGTTGATGTAGTGAGCTGTGACCTTTAAACATTTAGGGCCTTACCACAAAAAAGATAAAGTGTTTAACTTTCTTGTGGTAAGGCCCTTATTTTCTCAAAATAATTACAAATTATCTTATAGAGAAAACAAGTTATCTTTAAAAAAATGGGTGTGCCATTAGAGAAGAGTTACTGAGGTATTGCAATTGTTATAGGCGTACTTAACATCAGGTGGGCCATGGGCTTGACTCGTCAGACACTTCAAGTTATCTATCTATATATTCAGCCCGTTGGCACCCACTGCTGGGTACGGGGCTTCTCTCTATTCTGCCATTCTCTCCGGTCCTGCGCTATTCTCATCCACTGCTGACCTACCTCGCTAACGTCGTCCGACAATCGGGCTAGTGATCTTGCCCACCATTCCGTCACCGCCTTAATCCATCGCCCGTCGTGCCTTCCAACCAAATGTCCTGCCCATCTCCACTTGAGACTTGCAATCCGCATACCTACATCTACGAACCTTATTCGTATTTCCACATTGGCACAACATAATTAAATGAGTAGTATTCATTAAATACCTCTGAAGTGTTAGAGCATTTCAGTGAATGCATCTTCTACCATCACAAGGGGTTGGCTGGTAGAAAATGAGTAAGCATTAAGCCCACCTATTGTAAAATTTTTAAGTTTACAAAGTTATGTAGTGTATCGAAATAAGCATAATATTAAGTGTAATAAACGAAATAAAAAAAAATGTATGTGATTAAGGAGGAAGATACCGAGCATGGTTCCATTGCCCGTAGAGCTACTCGAATGCTGTGCACGTTATAACTTGCTACTCACATATAACAAGTCATCCATCCAACCATCTCATCCCACATCCACCCACTGCTGGGTATAGGCCTCCTAGTTATCACGCCATTTACAATAAGTATAAATTGAATATTTTAAAAATCCCCATAATTCATGTAAATTTTTCAGCAGAGATTCCTTCATCAAAACAGAAATTTTCTGATTATCTTCAGATCGGTTGACCTGGGACCCAATTCTGCTAAACTAATCACTTCACTATGCCAATGGTATCGTCTCAAAATTACCACTTTAGATACCTTTTGGTATTCTACAAAATATAGGGGCAAAATGATTTTAATAACAATAAATATTAATATTATTTATGTACCTATTATTTATGTATTTAAGGTTAAGTAATTTTTCTTTTTCTATTATTAAGTTTATTCTTTTTACACCTCAGCCAATCTTCCATTAAGCAATGATCTTCTCCATCCAAAGGTTGTCTGGAAGAGATCGCTTTGTTAAGCGATAAGACCGCCCATTATGCTTACATTTATTTGTTTAATTTTTTATTTTTATATCTGTTGTGTTTAGCTTGTAAGGTATAATAAAGAATTTTCATTCATTCAAATATTTACATTTACATACAGAAGAAACAGTTGAGTCATCTAAAGACCATTGCAAACGATCTATAGATACCTCAACTGCTCCAGATCACTACCAGGCAGAAGTGCCCCCAAGACACTGACTGCATTGCCCCGCTGAATTGCAATGCTTATGCGTTGACCCAGATAAGCGCCAGCTTTCGGATCACACGGCGCTACGATCAGACGCCCAGAAAGAATTATGAAAACGCGATGGGCCCTGGTACCCCATGGATCCAGGGTCTCGACCCCAAAAGGCTCAAATATGTAAGCTCTGTCGAGACTTCCATTCCATATTTGCGCAGCTTGAGATTTTCGGCTGAATTTGCCGCCGCACCGGCCTCAACTGCTGTACCAGACAGAGATGGCGCTAGGGTATCGACGCACGTGGCGTCCCACACCAGAGACCTAACTGTCTCCCAAGGTACAAGAGTCATACCGTCAGGCCGCATACCATAGACATAGACAATAATTTATTCACTACATTAGCACACAATATACAATACAGTTACATTTTAAAACAGAAAAAATACAAAAAAAAGAATCAATTAAGTAGTACTCATAAACGTAAAACATAAACGAAAACAAGGGAGAACTTGATAGATACTGTGTGCTACAGCAGTAAATGTGACTCCACTCAGCATTATGCACGCCGTCATGGAAAGCGCTGATATTCTGTCGAGACCACTCCATTTAGCCACTAGACCATCGTTACCTATCAGACCTATTCGGTTCAAGAACGAACGAATACAATCTTTATTCAATGGCCTCCGTTGCTATGACAACACCATTGAAAATTTGGCAGCTTATGACAGGAACAACAATCATAATAGTTAAATAATGGTATGGCTTCATAATCGTTTTTTCTTATAAATTAGCAAAATTAACCTGATTTTCATCACACATAGCTAACAACCACCCCAGTTAAATTAACTTGCTATTAGAAAATCCGCGTCCGAATCGGACTTCAATGCCACAGACAGACAGACACACTAAAACTTATAACACCACTATTTTTTGCGTCAGGGGTTAAAAAAACTTACCAAGAAGGGTAGAGTGCACCCGACGCCGCTGTGGCTGCCAGTGGCCCAGTCGTGCGCGCATCGCTTCAGAAACCGCGCCAGGCGCGCTTCTAACGCGACAGAAAGCAAATATCTGCGCTGCTCCTCCTAAAATATAACATAATTCATAAATAAATAACGCTGAATATTTGACATGGCGCTATCTAGCCCTTAACTAAGTAAAGCTAGTAAACTATAGGAACCAGATAACTGATAGAATACATATTACCATTTTTATTTTGTTCCGTAGAATAGAGTAATTTATATTTATTTAAGGATAAAGAATTTTCATTTTTTCATTTCATTTATTAATAATTTGTTTAAGAAAAATAGCGATAATCATAATTTGAATACTAGAAATAAAGATAAACTCGCTGTTGCCACTTGTAGACTCCATAAAGTTAGTAAATCGTTTACAGGGCAAGGTTTACGCTTTTATAACAAACTCCCAAGGGATGTACAAAAATTGACAATTAACAAATTTAAAAACCTGGTTTGTCAATATAAAGTAGCCTATATTTAAATCCAAGTTATAAATAAATAAATAAATATTGCTCGACATTTCACACAGTGCTATCTAGCCCCAAACTAAGCAGAGCTTGTACTATGGGAACCAGATAACTGATATAATGCTTATATACATTTTTTTTGTAAATACACACTTATAATATATAGAGAAACAACCAGACCCGGAACAAATATCTGTAGATCATGCAAACATTTGTTCCGCAGCGGGATCGAACCCGCTACCTCCTGCGTCTGAGCCGGCTATTCGCCCACTGCACCACGGAGGTTGTCGAGAGTTATAATCTATCTATATACCAAATTTCATTGCAATCGGTTCAGTCGTTACGACATGATTTATAATATTAGTGTGATCATGGATGAGCCTTATTACCTGAGTATTAGAGTAGATGTTTGCGTAGAGCGGCGCGAGGCCGCACGCGGCGCATGCGCTGTACAGCCGCGGCGGGTTCAGCAGCGCTGTGGGTCCCACCTCGTCCATACAACTGATGATCTGACGCTGGATACCGATTGTACTGAGAACGCATACTTCGGACGTGTTCAGGCAAATGCAATCTGAAACATTTTTAGCTAATTTATTTCTAAACTCGTAAGACCGAGAAAACTGTACTTGATAAATCCCCTATTTATAATAACTACATAGTTGCCAGTGCAGAGTGGTCGAAATTCGACAGTAATTAATTTTATTTTTATTGATGATAGCCAAGCACTTGACCACTACCTCACCTGGGTGGTAAGTGATTGTGTGATCGAAGATGGAGCACGCTTACCTAGAAAGAACCTGTGGAACTCAAACAACTAACAGTCAGAAAAGTTGAAGCAAATAGTTTGGTACGGCATGGTGGTAAGGGGCAAGGAGGGATAAGGTCATACTTATTTAAAGGAGGGATAAATTACTTTAAGCAACCCCCCCCCTCCCTCTCCCCACCATTTTTCCATATAAACTTGAATGCCAAATCTTACACTCCGTGCACGCAATAAGCTTAAAAAGGACAAAGTTTTATCTTCACGTAGCATATAGCTTATATTTCATCAGAGGAGTGTGAGATTTGGCATAGTTAAGATATATATGGAGAAGAAGGGGCAAATACTCAAAATATCTAATGAAAATATCTAGTGAAAGCGTAACAAACAGACAGAGAGACAAGGACAGTTACTTTCGAGTTTATAATATTAGTAAGGATTAGGCTGTTGGTTTAACAAACATATTATGATGAAATAAATAAGTATGAGTAGTAAGTATAAGTGCGAGACGAGATTTATTTCGGAGAGGATCTCGCACTCACCCCGATGAAAGTTCATGAATTGAACCGAAACATTGTCGGTCGAAACACCGATAAAACGGTACGTGATAAATCCCGTATTTATAATAATGATTGAAATAAATCACGAAAGTTTTATAAGTAAAATAAGTAAGACTTACTATATTGCAGCGAGTTGGGGTAGAAGTGCTCCTCTAGCCTAGTGGCGTGCGAGTAGGGAGTGACGGACGCAGGGTCGAGTCTCGCGTGCAATGCCACGCTGCCGCTGCCACCCGACATCTCGGCCCAAGACGACGCGGACAGAAAAGCGTTGCTTTCCACCCTGAATGTTGCTGGAAAAGGCAATCCTTATAATAAATAACATTGTACGTTTTCGATTAATTATTGGTCATCATCATCATCAACCTAGCAGTCCACTCCTGGACGTTGAACCATTGAGCCTGATCTTCAGCTCTTCTCATCCAGTCTCTGCCAGCTACAGCGCAAATCCATTTATCCGGAAGCGTCCTACACCACGCCTCGTCCCTAGTACCCCAATGGCTATTGGTTCTGCGGCAGATACGACCAGCCCATTGCCACTTCAGCTTGCTGACCAATTTAATTGTCAGCATCTGTTTTTATCTCTGTTAGGGCTATATTTCACCGGGACACCATGGCGGCGCAACCAGTTGCGCCACCGTGGTGTCCGTAAGCTACCAAACTAGACACCATACAGACACCAGAGTCGCCACACCACACTGAAGACAGTATCAAAATGGACCTCGAAGAGATAGCACTACTGCTGTATGTACGTAGGAAAAGAGAGTTCAAGAGAAAAAAGACAGAAATTATCCCAAATTGATGGTCTACTTTGAATTTCGATAATAAACCTTTCTGTATAGAAATTATCCATCGTATGCAATTAACAAACAATCAAAATATTAAAATAAGCAGTTAAAAAACAAAACATAACAGTGCACACGTGTTGCATGCAATGAGGTGGGGGCGTCACTGGCGCCTGGCGGCCGGACTGGCGGCCGAGTGAGTGAGACACCATACAACGCTATAGTAGTTAGTGGTGGCGCGACCAGCGTGGCGGCGCAACCAGTAACATTCTGTGCACGCGTCCGAGTTGGTGGCGCCGCCAAATTGGTTGCGCAACCAAATGGACACCAGGTGAGTAACTCTCTATAGAGCTGTATACATTTTGTTGGTAGCGGCGACTGGTTGCGCCGCCATGGTGTCCCGGTAATATATAGCCCTTATAGTATTGCTAAAGACATGATTCGAGCCTGTACAATGTATAAACTCTCAAAATGTAATTTGAGTGTTTATACAATGTACATTTTGTTATGTCAGTTACATTATGTATACAATTTTATTTTATTTGTAACATAAAAAAAGGTTTTGTCGTTGAGCGACCACATAGCCGTACATAAAATCAAATAGAAAACACAACATACCATATTAGTTGAATGGATGAAAATTAATAAAACAAAAACCGGCCAAGTGCGAGTCGGACTCGCGTACGAAGGGTTCCGTACCATTATCTATAAAAACGGCAAAAAAATCATGTCTGTTGTATGGGAGCCCCACTTAAATATTTATTTTATTCTGTTTTTAGTATTTGTCGTTATAGCGGCAACAGAAATACATCATCTGTGAAAATTTAAACTGTCTAACTATCACGGTTCATGAGATACAGCCTGATGACAGACGGACAGACAGAAAGACAGACGGACAGACAGACAGACAGACAGACGGACTGACGGACAGACAGAGAGACAGACAGACAGACAGACAGCGGAGTCCCTAAAAATGCTAATTTGTAACTATGTGTATTTATGAATTACGTAACTGACATAATTATTGTCAATGCATACAAGTCAAAAAATGAAAATAAATAATATGGATCACTTCACTTACAAGGCATTTGGTCCTTGTACCACTGGTCCAAATCGAACAACAGCATTCCATACTGCATCGGAGAGTTGGTGTTCCCTGCCCAGCACTCCCATACCAGCTGACACAGGTTCAGCATGCCTGGAATAATATCAAATTGCATTTAGCTTAAGCTCATTTTTCATTTTTTAACAATTAATGTGTCATTTCATTATCATCCACGATCAATCTCATCCAGGTCTGAACCGCGACGTATATACAACCTGTTTTGTTATGTACGACATTAATTTAAAACACACGTATTAACTGGGAAACATTTTCTGGGAAACAGGGACCCAACTCATCTATGTAACTTTTATGGTCACAATAAATATATTTCTATTTCTATTCTATTTCTAACTGATTTTAGAGGTGGGTTTAATACCGGTAGCTTGAATATTTATCCAGTAATCGATACATTTCTAATAAAGAATTTTAAACGTAAATCGGCGGCGCCTTTGCTACGATGCCGCTTAGTCAGTTTACCTGCTTACATGATGAATGAATATGATTTGTTTACCTATTTTATACAGGCTGTTTCATTGATATTTTAGGACTTGATAATAAGGTTGTTTGATAATTTAAATTTTTCTATTGTAATGAATTTAAAAAAAAACCAATTTTACAATAATACGACTAATATTACCTACCCGTGCTTTCATTGAATGTCGTAGATAACAAAACACGTAGTATGATGAAGTTTATCATAATTATATAATGAAGCTGTTTTTGGAACACAGAAGTTCGGAACACAAGTTAGAAATGTCTTGAACTAAGGAGATAATTCTTTAGATATGTGAAACAAAGTTATTGTGTGTTTTTTAAGCAATGTATAAGAAAATTTAACAAACCAGATGAAGTTGTTTAGTGGTAGATGATAAACAAATTAATTTTAATGTTACAGAACTTCCTAAATAAGATAAAAAGTCATCTACCTCTCGATAGATAACAGTGTAAAATCTAATCATAAATTGTTATCAAAATAACAGAAATATTTGCTTACACATCACACTAATAGGTATTATAAATGTGAAAGTTTGGATGTTAGTTTGTTACTCAATTACGTCGTAACGGCTGAACCGATTTGGATGAAATTTGGTATGTACGTAGATTAACACAAGCTGCTGGCGGAAACTAGTCTATACTAATATTATAAAGAGGAAAGATTTGATTGTGTGTTTGTTTGCATTGAATAGGCTGCGAAACTACTGGACCTATTTAAAAAAAAAATCACCAGTGGGAAGCTACACTATCCCCAGGTGACATAGGCTAGTTTTTACCCAACTGCGCAGAAGGAGGGTAATGTTTTTATTGAAAAACTACACGGATTGGTCCTCTAGTTAATTATAAATTGGAATAAACAAACTTATTGTCATTAAAATCAATACGGGATTGATTACGTTCCTACCTATTCGCAGAGCTGCGGCACGTAGTGCGAGGCGAGACGCGGTGCGGAGCGGATTACATTCACTCTGAACGTTCACGAAATGAACCGAAACATTGTCGGTCGTAACACAAAGGGTACGTAATCAATTCCATATTTAAAATAATGATTGAAAAAACCACAAACCAAAAATAATCTTTAGTAAAAACTTACTGTCCTCTCCCTCATCCCCAAGGCTAGACTTGATGGAGTAAGTGTGACAGGAGATGCACTTGCCGCCCAAAAATGGCACTTCATTCACAGTGCTCAGTTCTACTTGGAACCTTATTGTGGCCGATGTGAAATCCTAAAATTCAAAACCACTTTTCTAAAGAAGTTTATATGAGTATAATTTTATGCAGTAAAATAAGCCTAGATACTCTAGCTACTCTAAATACTCTATAATATTTTCTTGGTGTAAATTGGTTAACAGATGTAACATGCTTATTTTCATTGAACAAATCATTTAAAAATGTTTAATTATAAAGATATATACTCTTTATTGCACATCAAATAGTTTTAAATAAACAAAGAAATACACAAAAATAAGGTTAGGCATGTACAATGGGTGGTCTTACCGCTAAAAGCGATAATTTATGTTCATAATAATATTATATTCGAAAGTAACTCTGTCTGTTTTTTTTGTTATGTTTTTATAGATAAACAGCTAGACCGATTTCAATAAAATTTGGTATAACGGTAGAATTTGACCTGGAGTGAGACATAAGCAGCTTTTTGCCAGACTGCGTAGGAGGGTAATGACTATTGACAAATACCTTGCGCATATATGACTCCAATTTATACGTGACTGTACCTACTATATTTGTGCTAAGATAGATAAAGCCCTTTATTTCATTTTCATTTATTGATTAGCTTACATATTGTATACAGCTAAGAGTTTATTCAAATTGACCTATTTTATCTAAATTTTTTTTTACTTAGTTATGTTTGCTATTTCGGAAACGCCTGCAATAATATTTAATGAAAACTTACTTGATAAAGACACTTGGTATCTGAGAGCATTCTTTTCCCCTGAAAAGTCAAGGAGTACATCACAGCTAATGGGAATTCCTCCTCTTCATATCTATCTATCACAGAGAATATCACCCAGAGGTAACAAAATGCTCTGGGGTCATCACAAGGCTCCTGGAATAGAAATAATCAAAGTAATAAGATAATAAAACAATATAACAAGTAGTATTTGTCAAACTTTCGCGATCACTGTACATAATTACTGGTTAAAACGGGTATTTATCGCGTATGTACCTTTTTTATTTTTTATCCCGACGTTTTGACTGTGTTGAAATCAAGAAATTTTCAAATTTCAATCGTGTAGATGGCTATAGACATTTTGCATCCTGGAATCCGGTGATTACTAGGTGTGCGCGTAGTGATCGCTATCTCAGTGCGTAGATACGGTTAGTGTAATGTGTCGCAATATGAACGAGGACATTTCTAATTCTGAAGAGCAAGTGAGTTGTTGCCATCATTTCTCGACGGTAGCTCTAAGTACTCCAATCTGCCCGCGACCACGGCAACAGCACCACACTCAAGACGTCCAGATAACAAATAAAAAAGGTACATACGCCATAAATACCCGTTTAAATCAGCAACTAATAATATAACAAGTTTACATAAATTATCAAATATTTTGATGTATTTTTTTTTTATAAATTATAGGTTGGCGTTTGACCATGATCCCGCCTGATGGTAAGCGATGATGCAGTCTACGATGGTACACGCTTGCCTAGAAGAAACCTATTCACTCGCGACTTGAAGACCCCTAGGTTGTAGTTATCAGGAAACACAGACTCAGCCAAGGCGTTATATTTACTTGATGATGATATCTTAGACGTTCTACTAACTGGAAAACAATCTTGCACCTTAACCAAACCTCTCTGGTTGTTAAAGTGTATTAACAAACAATGTATATGTTACTTTAATAATAAATAAATAAAATAAGCTAAGGCTACATGAGAAACATTTATGTCAGGGTAACTAAAAGGAAAAAAACTATGGATTATTACCTGAAATCCAAAGTGTGTGACCGGCAAACACTCAACATTCACTTGTGATGTAAACTCCAAATCTAGCGTCATTAGATTCCATATTTGGAAAGCTCCAAAATTGAAGCCCACAGCCACGCTTCCCATTTGTGGAATGTATTCCAAAACCGTCACGCGAATATGGTTTCTGTTAGCCTTCATACGGACTGAACCATCTGGGTTACGGAATATGTACTGGCCATCGATAAAAGAGTTTTCATTGAGGAGTACTCCTAAATGGTGGTCGTTTTCTAAGGCCAGTTCTCGTTGCTCGTCAATACGGTGTACTGCATCGAGGGGTAGGAAGCTCAGATGGGTTGGTTTCATCTCATTTGATATAAGATGCTCGTAGCCTTGTGATATATCTTTTAGTGCTAAAAATATGTACATACTTAATGAAGATATAACATGTGATTCAATTCAAAACTCATAAGCAGTTAGACATTTGTTCATATGAAGAACTGAGACTGACTCCCTCATATAAACAAATATTGTCCACTTTGATTTCAGATTGGTTAGAATTTTAGAATATCATAAGTTACATCAGATTGTGAAATCACACTTCCTACCATCTGTTGAATATATAGTTTAATAGATAGAAGATAATCAAAGTCACTGCCAGAGCCCAAAGGATGAGCAAGTTGAAGTGGCAGTGGGCTGGGCACTAGTTCAATGAATGAATATCCATTGGGGTAGAAAGGTTCTCAAGAGGGGACCAAGCTCTAGAAAGAGCATCATAGGTCAACCCCCCACTAGATGGAAATACAATCTAAAGGTTGCTGAGAGATTGGGGGCAGGCACAAGAACAATTGCTCTGGAATTCTATGGGAGAGCCAGTGGCTGTTAAGATGATTATCATAAGATAAAAGATAACATACCTTGATTCAAAGTTGCCTTATTTAAATCAAAGGCAAATATCTCTCCTCGTTTGGTGCCAGCGATGACAACACCATCAAAACATGTGAACAACCCATCTGGTGCTTTATCACAAACAGACAGCTGGGTTACTACAACATCTGAAATAAAAGAGGTAAATTAATTACATGCAAGGCCAAAAACACAAGATTGTATAGTGTCTTGGGTTGTGACTGCCTCAAGTGACTATGTTATTAAACTTATTCAGCTTTCATTTCACCTTATTTAGTTAACTATATTTGTTAGCTTTAAAATCTGGGTTAGGATGAGTCTCATAAGTTTAGGTATTTGTTTATGAGATCACAATCAGCAGAAGTAGCTAGCAGTCTTCAGTCCAGTGTAAACATGCATTCCTTCCATCAGATTGTTGTCAATGCATGACTATTTCCAACAAAGTGAAGTTTATATCCATAAAGCCACAGGTGGTTCAACTAGTATTTGTATGTAAGGTTCACTAGCATGAAAGGGATGAAAAATACCTGTCTGTATGCATCTTAGAATCTGCGATCCATTTATGTTGAGTATGACAATAATGCTGATGTCATCACATTGGAGACTAATTATTAGTTGCTGGGAGTTTTCAGTGAGAGGTGTTGGCAGCTCCACTACGCTTGTTACAGTGGCATTATTGCTAAAATAGAAATACATTTATAGAAGAGATAGAAATTAGCTATGGTCTTCCAAGAAATAACTTAATGGTATGAGAATAAGGTACGAGAAAAAACTTACATTGCTAGTGTTAAAATAGGCATTGGTCAACATTGAGCTCTTGAGTAGTTTCAACAATGACTAAAATACAGACGAAAATTAAAAATAAAGGTAACTCACCTTAAAGTTGCTCCAAACGTACGTGCGGCTACTTTCATCCCACTCCTGAGATCAACAACACAGAACTTGGGTCCCAGAGCCAGCCAGCCATGTTTTGTGTCTTTGAGAATGCCTCCAAGAGGTGTCTTATCTGAAAAGACCGCATGTCAACATCGTTCACAAAAATAATACAAATAATGATTTTGTCATCTTTACAAACAAAGCTTACCACCTGAATCATCTGTCGGTTGGAGAAAACTAAAGACCGCAGGCGAAAGATTTGTTGTTTTTACCAACGTAAAGACACTATCTTGTAGCTTTTGCATCGTACGGCAGTTTTCATAGGATTTCACAGGTACTAAAAATACGTAAACCGAAAGTTATTTTTATGGGAGGTTAGGCCACATATTTTCGCAGATTTTATGGTAGTAAGTAAGAAAGAATCGCAACACTCTCACTTGTTTGTTTTACCAGATGTTAAATTATTAATGGTAGCGTTATCATTATAAAATCACAGAACTCTTTAATTACAGAGCGCGGCGAAAACGTTTTTTTTTAAATAAATCGATTGCTTTCTGAGTGACATTGACATCACGTTAATGACTGACAGTGACAACACTTCTAGTGATGGATTTTTTCCGCGGCGTGAAATAAACTCTATTTTTTTATAGTTAGCAGCTATCAACGGTTTTTAGCATGTAACGTTAAGTATTACGTTAATACTAATGAAAATTGGATAAAAAAATAAACAACTTGATTGGTATACGTAAATATTTTATTTAAAAAGTAAATTGGGTAATGTATAAAATGGATTCTTATCAATGTAAGTGATATAAATACTTACCATTTTATGTACCTACGCTTAATCAAAAAGATATTAGAAGAATCCAACAATTACCTAAGCACTCATCATTCATAGTTCATAAATATAATTAATTGTTTGCAGTGGATAGGTAACGAATAAGTAGGTATCTATATTGAATTTTGACTAAGTATAATATTTAGCTCAAAGTCTATATAATACTTAAAAGCCTGCTGGATCCCACAGCTGAGCAATCACCTTTTTTCTCTGTTTCTACTCGTTCTGGTTGAGTAGGTATTTAAAATTATATCAATGTAGGTAGGTACCTATTTTTATTTAATTAAAAAATAATCCTAGGCCTGGTAGGTATTCTATCCAGCAGATTGGTAGGTAATCAAAATTGCAGAGAATAAATAAATAATTATATTTTTATTAATTTGGTTAAAGCGTTGGTAATGGGTATCTTTTTGTAACAATTAGGTATTTACTAAGTTTTCAAAGGTCATCATTCAAATACATTGCTTATTTATTTCTCATACTTACATACATAAAGGTACAATACAAAAATCTTTAAATAATATCATTAATTTTTTTAGATTATACTATCTACTTTGAGCATTATGATCTTTTATTACGAGAGACTGGTGTCACGGATACATTTACAACATTTCTATTAGTTTCATTTTCATGTGGACTTATTTTAATTTGTCCTTGAACAATATTCATCATTGATGTGTAAGGACTTGCATTACTATGAGGAGGAACTTCTGTAATAGTATTTGCTTCATATTTAACATTATCATAGACTGTGCTTTTCATTGATACGTATTTAGGATTTGTAGTAGGTTTATTCATTACACCTGGACTAAATCCATTTTGTGTTACCACTGGATTGTTAGGCCTCAGTGTGGTATTGTTTTCAATAGGTGCAGGCATGTCATTACTCGAAGGACTATCTAGAGAGCTATTACGTGTGACTTGCAGGCTGTTTGATCTGGAAGAATTTGCTAATGAATGAAGCGTTGATGAACTACCTTTTAAGCTTTCTAATTCTTTTGAAAACACTTCCTCACTTCTTTGAATCCGTTGTGCATGAGTGGTCATAGTCGAAGGAATACTTTGGTTAATTGAGACTGCGCTTAGTGACCGGCTTGGAGAATTTTTTATGCTACTATCGATTGATGTCGTAGCATGTCTAGAGTCATATTTATAAGTTGTTCTCGCATTTACTTTAGCTTCCATTGAGCCATACGCACTATCCTTCGTGGAGCTATGCGACGAACTTTCGTCTTTTACTCCATATCTTCGTACTACATTATCAGGAGCTACTGGTTCAATATTTTGCACGTCATAAGAAAGAGGATTTTTTTCTACTTGTTGATGTTTTTGACCATCTATAACTTCCCCTGTTCGAGGGTTTATATGCTTTTCTGTATCAAATCGGAGAGTAACTCTATGAGCTTCATCAATAGGATGATTTCTTATTCTATGCTCTAATTCTGTGTCACTATCTTCATAGGCAGGTTGTTCACACGACTCTTCTTCCTAAAAATAAGAAAATAAGTATTATTTTAGCATTCCCACCATATCGTGATGAGAGAGGGATCTCTGTTTTAGCTAAAAATATTATTGATTTTACCTCTTCATCTGCTTCTTCTATGACACTATTCTGAATCCACTCTCTTATTCTTTGTTTTTTAGCTTGACGATCAACTGTTGTTTCAATGCCATTATCCTTAAAATGTTTCAATAATATATTTTTTTCATTTGGATCACTGTGAAAACTGTACATTGACGGGCACAGCTCGTCTATATCGCCACCAGCTGAAACAAAAAACAAACATTATGAAGCAACTCAGTCTTACTGTTATTTGATTTCTCCTAGTGGTTCGCTCCGAACTAAGATCTTGCGAGTACGAATAAAAATCTATTTACTACATAGGAGGTACCTAATAGTACCTATCTATCTAATTTCAAGAAGATTGGATCAACGCTTCGAAATTTACCCTCGGATAAACAAACATGGGCACATACAACGCTGATTCATCCAAGTTGACTTGCAGATCTCACTTCGCTCGATCAATAATGACAGTATGTCTCGGCATTTAAGCACAACATTTAAATGCTGACTCTTGTGAAATTGCTAGTTTTCTATACAAGACCTGTCAATGTTAATGAGACCAAAAATTTCACTTGTTAGTTGTCATACCAACTCTATCCATATAGCCTTTTGCCATCCACCGATCATCATAGTATCGGGAAAGTTCCGAGAAATTGGAGGACCTCTTCTCTTCACGTGGCTCTATAAACTTTTTGAACATTCTTTGGGCTCTCGATGAAACCATTTTCCAGAGCTTTGGTTGCTTTTTTAGTGGGTTTGAGCTATTGTACCAGCTGTAATAACTGAAAACGAAAATATGAATTGTAATATCTACATTAGTTATGTACCTACACAAATATTTTGATTGAATACAGATGTTTCAAGTTTGTTGCTGAAGGCGTGTTTAATTTTACCTTGTGTAGCGAGGATCGTCGAACGCTGCTTTCTGCCAAGGCAAACACCCTGTGAGGCAAATGAAAATAACTATGCCAAATTGCCAAACATCATGAGTAATTAACGCTCTGTAAGCGAAGAGAAACAAATATATGAATAGGTAACGGTATCAAGTGAATTTTATTTACATGATTACGAGTATAAACACGGTAATAATATGCCTGTTTAATTATTAAAAACATTCTGACAAATGAATATTTAAATTTTATGTTAATATTATTTAGAAAAGTTTAATAAACCAACCCGTGAAGTACCTATTTAAACCTTAGCGAGAATCTAAAAATAACTCACTTGTAGCTGCTGTCCATGGATAGTTTCAGTACTTCAGGCGGGGAATATGGAAGCCATTCATTTCTTCTTCTGACTGCTGATTGAACTTTTCGGGTCTCTCCAAAGTCGCAAAGCTTTATTCTTGAGAAATCAGACTTAAAAATGAGGATGTTGTCAAGTTTTACATCTCGATGAACCAGATCTCTTTGATGCAGATGCTCTAACGCAGCAGCTAATTGTTTTGTTACTCTTTTTGTGTGTATTTCACCTATTCCCGTATCTAGCATGTTTGAAGTTAAGTCTCCTGAAATTGAAAACATGTTTAATTAATATTTTTCACCTGGTCAACATGAATAAAATAAAAATGCATGAAGCTATTAAACTATTTCTTTAAAATCTATCAAAAGTGAATTCTAATGAATCAAATAAATGTGATTATTTTGGATAAGATCCAATGCAATATAAATCACGCAAAATTCAGATTATTCAAGTTTAAATTACTTGTGGTTCACATCAACAAGATAGCGCTGGCGGTTGTAATAGATAGCTAGGTACTAGTAACCTATTGGTTGTAAAAATATACGAGCAGCTTACCTAAAGGTGCATACTCTTGACAAAATACATAAAACCCGGCAGTCTCAAAAGCAACATCGAATGTAGTTACAATGTTCCTATGTGCACTTAAATGTAGACTATAATGGAATTCTCTGTAAAAGTCTCTAATAGAAACATAGGGTTTTGGTAGAGCTTTCAACACTATCTCTGTGTCTGAAGCTCTATGCTCCACAAGTAGGATTTTTCCAAACCATCCTTCTCCTACAATTTGTAATATATCAAACTCTTCTACTAAACTCACCTGAAAATATAAAACATTAACTTTATGCATACTTCTATCAAATATACTCGCTAGTTAAAAGTTTAAAACTCAAGTTAGATATAACTTCTGAAACTATCATGGTTATTAACACTATTTGTTCTAAAAACGGGATATTTACCATGATTTGTGAGTTCTTGAGTGTCCCGATATTTCAACGCAGTTCGACCCACAAGTAATCTCAACTGAGCGACATTACATCGCAATACTGGTTCAAGAGGCAATTGAGATTACCAAATACAAGAATTCCAATCGTGAAGATGGTTTTCAACTATCTGGAGCCTGGAATCCTGTGGTGAGAATGTGTAAGAACCGAAGAAGTGTAGTGTCAATTACGCGTCCTGATACCGTGAGTGTTGTGTGTCGGAATCGAGTTATGATCGAGAAAGAAACCGGTAGTAGTGATAGTATTAGTGAATGCATTCCTAGCAAGACACTGAGAAACAGGGTAGATCGTTATATCTGCCAATAACTATCCACTCGCAAAGACTTCAGTTTACCCGTGATCATGGCGCATGCAACTGCGTCGAAATATCGGGACACTCAAGAACTCACAAATCATGGTAAATATCCCGTTTTTAGTACAAATCAAGTCAGGTTGGTACCTAATATTTATTTTGACTGAGATTGTAATTTGCACAAAAGGAAACTTACTTTTTCCAATTCAAATTCTCTGACTTTGTGGATTGAGCCCGTCAAGGCTCTCCGGTTTCCACTATTCATAATGTGCTAACTAAGGTTCATTCATCACAGATGCTGAAACAAAATAACATTATTATGGTATGCCCCATTGATTTCACTGCAAGCTTAAATATAACTAGGACTAGGATTCATGGCGGTCTTGGATGTTAGATAGAACCCAAACTGGGGACGTTTGGGTTTCTCATGAAATCGTTGAGTGAATACTCTTGGCTGATCGCCAGGTTCTGATGTCTACTCCAGATCCAGACGGCCCTCTGACGTCATTACACTACGTCATGTACCGGCACACCACAGATTTCATTGTTTAATGATGTAATGGAATCTTAAACATTTAAAAGTCAATGACATTTTTGAAATGTTCATTTTTACAGTAGGTACCTACCTAAGTAAATATTTTGAGTATAACAATATACTACTAATACATTATACTATTATTTTTAACCTCTAAAGCTAAGGATGACTTAATATCCAAACATAATTTAAATCGCGGTGCCGAGTTTTGTATATATGTATTAATAGTAATAGTAACACTTGGGTATATATTAATAGAAAAGTTTATTGCATAATGGAAAACCAAAGAAAACGCCATCGGAGTGGTTAATAGCATTTCTATTATTTATGACTCAACTAAATAAAAATCTTAAGATACAATTTTTGTTTTGTACTTTAATGCGAATTGCGCAGTACCATTTATCGTGTCCTACGTAAGTAAAGTGGTAAGTAGTACAATTTATTTTATAAATGAATGCAATGTAACTAAATAATTAACTTAGAAGTATTTTTCTTATTAATATGTTACATATTTTTGTTAGTTAACTGACTGTATTGTGTACTAATGTAGTGAATAAATGATTGTCTATGTCTAAAACATTATTGAGTCACTGTTATTACGTAGATTTTCAAATAATAATAAGTTGATACAATAAAGGTAGAAATATTTCAAATCATCTACCTACTATAAAGAAGCCATAATGATACATAGAAACCAGAAAAATGTGAGTATTTTATGAAATAAAATAGATGATTTCGTTATGAAAAATGAATGAATAGCTTATCTGATGACTAACATCTCAAATTAAACAGCTGAAAATAATAAAATTAATCCACCAGGCACGTAGGGAAAGATCCCTTCTTCTTCGTACGAGTATAAAGCACAATGCACTCGGACTATGTCCAATCACTTCACATAAAATTCACATTATCCCGGGTAGTCACTTTGTTGAATTAGCACCTTGTTAACATGTACTGAAATTTCCTTGAGATAAAGGTTTCGTATTGAGATTTAGGTATTTGTGATCTAGGGCGGGACAGGTTGGGCGTCCGACAGTGGTTCCTCGACTGACGGCGCGTACGCAGCGGCTCCCGGGCGTTTATTTTCGTGCTACTGCACATACAAAAATCAATTTGTGACGGAAATGTAACGATCAACGACCTGGTAAGTGAAAACTGCTTGTGCATTATTGAGTGCAGTCTATTGGTCTTTCGAACATTATTATGCGTGTTTAGATACAATTTTTTAGTCAGCTCATCTACATCAGTTTTGGCAATGGTATGCCATAATAAGTAGGTACCTATGTATAAATACTTACATACTAAGACACATACATAATAGGGGTTAAAGTATGAAATTGCCGTTTTGTACTGAAAAATTCAAACAATTTTTTTTCTAACTTTAAATATATTTATTTAATCAAAGTATTTACACTCACTGTCTATACATTTCTGGACTCAACAAACTGTGTGATGGCATTTTGTACTGCTTCCTTGGAAGATTTATTTTTGCCATGAAAAAATTCTCCAAATCGCGGAATAATGGTAGTCGGTTGGGGCCAGGTCCGGCGAGTACAGAGAATAACGGATGGTTTTTAGCTGCAGGTCCTGTAGTACTGAAACGGTTTCTCGAGCAGTGTGAGATCTTGCGTTATCATGGAGCAATAGTGGTGAAGATCGGTTGACAAGTCGGGGCTGTCTCGCTGCGAGTTTCGCCATCATTGTTCAAAGTTCTGTACAGTAGACCTCTGCTGTTATTGATTGACTGGATCAAAGGAAGTTGTAGTGAATTACACCATGAAGTGACCACCAAACAGTTACCATCACTTTTCTATGGGTAATCTTCGCTTTAGGGGATTGTTGCGGCATTTGACCTGGAGTCAGCCATTGCGTTCTTTGCTTACAATTATCGTAAAGAATCCACTTTTCATCACACGTCAGAATTCGGTCCAAAATCCCTTTATTTCTTTACCGGTTTAACAAGGTAAGACAAGCTTCAACTTGCGCTTCTTTCTGCAGATCAGTTAAATCATGGGATACCAATTTTTTTTTATCTTACTAATTTAATGCTTAATAGATCAATATCGTGGGTGTGCTAACATCAAACCACGCCGCTAATTCCTTGTTAGTTTGATATGGATCGGCTTCCGCGATCACTTTCAATTCATCGTTGCTTACTTTAGTGAATGGTCTTCCTCGGGGTTCATTCTTCAAGTCTAAGTTTCCACTAAGAAAGCGATTAAACCAAAAGCAAAATACAGTACAGTCATTTGCCGTATCCTCTCCAAACATAGCATTGATATTGTAAGCTGTTTCTTCTGCGTTAGTTCCATGTCGGAACTCGTATTCAAAAATAGCTTTTATTTTCGATGTATCCGTCTTTACTTTATAAATTGAACTTAACTACTTAGTTGTTGGCCTCGAACTGAGATCTCGCGAGTCTCCCAAAACAAAAAAAAAAAATAAGTCTACAGTAGTTCGACGTTAGAATGATTATGTAAGAAATGTGTAATTTAAGGTTCATGTAACTATTTAGAGTGTCTTATCTACCTACCTAGGTACTCGATCAATCTGTAATGCTACCTATGTATTCCCAGAGCACTCGATTTTTTTTATTGTAAATGAATTTATGAATTCTAACAATAACAACTGCTAATGTTATTTTTATCACTCATGCTCTAAAAGTTGGTCATTGTAAACTCTATAAGAGCTCTGTAAATGCTATTTACCGCTGATATTTAGGGATGTACCTAACTAAATTTGAAAATAGAATGAGGATCATTGCATTCATAATAAGCTAAAATGAAATACAATCTCCATAACATATCCTTATTTCTATTTAACAATGGAAATGCTAAAATGAAATACAAACTCCAAGACAAAAACTTATTTCTATTTAAAACTGAAAGAGGGCACCTTCTTAATAGGTTCTTCTATGTTGAAATACAACCTCCATGATGTATTTCTAATAAATAAAAGAGGTCTTGCTTAATAGTCTGTTACTGAAAAAAGAAAACCACCGGGAACCCTAATTTTCTTGTTAGCAACTAACTGTTATTAAAAATAACTTGTTTAATTTCCTCGCATTCGCGATGAAAAGTTTTTTGTTATACTCGGATGTAAGCAATCAATAACACCCTCGATTATTTATATCTCGAGTAAATATTATTCAAAAATATCTCGAGTGTACAATCACTTACATCCCTTGTTTATTAAAAGAGTCCATTTATTGTTAATAAATGTATGTATTACTCTCCTAAGAATGTACAATGTAGTTAATATTAATTAAGTATACGGAATTATTTTTTTATTACTTTTGACGGCCTCCGTGGGGGCAGTGCGCGAATAGCCGGCTGATACCCAGGAAGTAGCGGGTTTGATTCCCGCCGCGGAACAAATGTTTGCATGATCTACAGATATTTGTTCCGGGTCTGGTTGTTTCTCTATATATTATAAGTACATATTTACAAAAAAATGTAGGTATTTATGTATTCTATCAGTTATCTGGTTCCCATAGTACAAGTTATGATTAGGGCTAGATATCGCTGTGTGAAATGTCTGGCAATATTTATTTATTTAATGACAGAAATAATATACAATTATTTACAATAAAATACAGAAGAAACAGTTGAATCATCTAAATACCGTTGCAAACAATCTTTAGATAGCCCAACTGCTCCAGATCACTACCAGGCGGAAGTGTCCCCAAGACACTGGCTGCATTGCCCCGCTGAATTGCAATGCTTACCTATGCGTTGGCCCAGATAAGCGCCAGCTTTCGGATCACACGTCGCTTCGACCAGACGCCCAGAAATAACTTTGAAAACGCGATCGGCCCGGTACCCATGAATCCAAAGTCTCGACCCCAAATGGCTCAAATACGTAAGCTCTGTCGAGACTTCCTTATTTGCGCCGCTTGAGATCTTCGGCTAAATTTGCCGCCGCACCGGCCTCAACTGCTGTACCAGACAGATGAGATAGCGCAAGGGTATCGACGCACGTGGCGTTAATTATTAATTATGCTAATTTGTAACCAGCAACAAGCTATTAGCTTACGTACTTATGTAAGCTTTTCGAAATAAAAGCTGTTATATTAGGGAAGGCAACGGAAACTATGCGAGGACATCACTATTTATTTAAACCTTGTCGATTTGTTGCATGATCTTGCTCTTTCTTTCTTCGAAAAATACGAAATCTAGAAAGAGATAAAAGTTTTGACATTGACATTTCTTTGGCTTGGCATTCCTTCCTTCTTTCATTGTGTATTTGTTTGTGAAATTGTGACATGGCTGTCACTAATGTCACAATTTATTATTTGTTGGCCAGCTGTTATTTGTTTTGTATTTTGTTATTTCTTTTACTGTGTTAGTTTTCGTGTATAGACAAAAATTCGAAAAGTTTTTCAATTATTATGTGTTAAAACTGCTGTGTGCGTTTACGCGCTGGGCAGGTAGGTGATTTCAACCAACAATTAATTTTATATTTTGAGGTTAGACCGGGATCAAATAATGTTTTCGTGTGTCCGGTTGGTTTCGAACCATATTTTGTGACCGTCTTTCTTGCGGGGTAAGGCTGACTAAGCTGAGAGGATGGGATGCTGGGTAAATATTAATAAATCCGGTTCTCAGGAACTGCAGAGGTCGCGTCATTAGCACAGCAGCAGTTGCCAGTTAGTTTTGAAGTTGTACCAAAAATTATTTCTGTATTTTATTATTTTATTCTTTTACTTTATGGTACTCTTACCATAAAATTTGCTTCAAGTTCCATAGTCTATTTGGTCATATTAGGTTCACCGTTTTGGTTGTGTACAACTAAGGTATGGAGCGCTTTACCGTCGTCTCTTTTTCATAAAGACTACAATCCACGTCTCTTTAAGGTAAGAGTGAATGGGTCTTCTAGATCTTCGTGCTGTATTTTAGACCACATCATTGCTTACCATCAGATGAGGTTGGTCGAATGAAGAACAGCAATCCATGATATATAAAATAAAAATCGTACCTATTGTTGACCAGCACAGTTGGCACTTATCTGAATAACTCAGGGGGCATAAACTGGCCAATCTGGGATTTCATATTCCATTTCAGTTCTGATAGAGCACATCTCTATTTTTTTATCCTAGCTGTACTACTACAGTATAGGATGAAAACAAAAATAATTCCAATTTTATACTAATATAATAAATTCAAAAGTAACTTTGTCCCTCTGTTTCTCCGTCTGTCTGTTTGTTACGTTTTCACGACTGGACCAATTTTGATGAAATTTTGGTAGGTATATGGATAGATTATGACCGGGATTAAGACATATGCTACTTTTTACCCAAGTGTGCAGAAGGAGAATAATGTTTATATTCACAATCCTCATGTGCAAAGCCGCAGTTGGGTCAGCTAGTAGGCTATACTTTATTAACTGACTTTAAAAAAATAAGATTCTCAATTTGATTGTATTTTTATTTCTTTTATGTTTGTTAAGTACCTCAGAAATTCTTTATTTATCAACTGATTTGGAAAATTATTTTTGATTTGTAAGATAGGTATGTACGAGGATATGTACGAGGATATGTACGAGGCATGCCTTTTAAGTTTTGTCGTTTGAAGAAAAAAACACATCTAGAACCTTATAGTACTTTTTATTGTTTTTCAAAGTATTCACAACGTAGCTTAAAACACTTTTCCATTCGCTCAAACCAGTTATTATAACATTTATTCCACTCTAAAGTGGGGTGTTCAAAATGGCTGTCTTGAAAGCGTCGACTGCTTCTTCACCGGACTGGAACCTTTGACCACGAAGACTTTTCTTAATTTTAGGAAATGTAAAGAAATCGTTAGGGCTTAGGTCAGGACTGTATGGAGGATGGTCAAGAATTTCTACTTTTTCCTGCTTCAAATACTCAATCGTTTGACGAGCGCTGTGTGAGCTTGCGTTGTCGTGGTGCAGGATGATGCGTCGCTTTGAGTTAGATTTTCGAAGTTCGGCGATGACTTGGGGTAAACAAACTGTAGTATACCACTCTGCGTTAACCGTTCTACGATCTTCAAGTGCAATAGTCGCAACATGGCCGGTTTTTCCAATGAACGTGGCCACCATCTTCTTTGAAGTGCTTCGAGAACGAACAACTTTAGACGGCTTTGGCTCGTCTTGAAAGACCCAGATTGTAGATTGTTGTTTGGTATCAGGATCGTAGGCATAGATCCAAGATTCGTCACCACTTATGATGTCGTAGACGTGATTTGACTCCCCTCGGTTGAACCTTTGCAGAGTTTTCTTACACCATCTGACGCGGGCCGCCTTGTGATCGTCGGAAAGCAGATGCGGTATCCAACGGCAAACTAGCTTTCTCACACCAAGCGCTTCATGCAAGATCTTCTGAATGGTTGTCCCTGAGATGCCTAATAGAGCCTCTATCTCTCGATACGTCACATGACGATCTTCGAGAATTAGTTGTCTCCCAGCAATGATGTTATCTTCAGTGAAGGCGGATTTTGGGCGTCCTTCGCGAAATCTGTCACTAACACTAGTATGTCCACGCTGGAATTCTAAATACCAGCGTTCGACAGTCCGCAGACATGGACCTACATCACTGAACACAGATGTTAGCTCTTCTAAACACTGAAGCCGTGTCAGGCCTCTTCTAAAGTTGTAGAAAATTATTGCACGAACATTTTCCTTAGAAAGATTCATTTTCGTACGTGACCTGACAGATTCAAATCGAAACTGTGACTAAACAATAGCATTAATCCTAATACTTTCAACTGTTTTGAGATTCAAAATGTAAACACATTCGAATATAGAACAGTTCCAAATTCAAAATTGCCGGAAAATATGGAAACGACAGAACTTAAAAGGCATGCCTCGTACTTTCAGATTGGTCACATAAAAATTTCATCAAAATCGGTGCAGTGGTTTGGTTTTTAAATCTAAATAAACTATTGGTTCGCGAGATCTCGCGAGTCTCCCAAAACACAAAATAAAGATATTCTTAGGGCGATTCGCTCAACGATGCCACATCATATTTATCCACTAAATACGTGGCTAAATATGATTTAAGGAGTTGTCAAATCATACAAATACGTAAAGTTAAGGCATGTTTAGTCGCTAAATACGTTTAGGGATCGTTGTGCAAGCCGGCCTTAATCTTTGACTAATAAAATAGTGCCACGAAATGCGTAACCAATTATCTTGACCTACAGTTTCATTCAAATTACAGGTAATGAGAGTTCATGTCAATTGGTTTTTTTTTGTGGGGTACAAATTGCAGTTATTCTGGATTTCAGACTTTTGCCTATATTTGTGTCACTTATGCTACACGCATACCAAATTTCAGCACTATGGGGGGGTCACTGGTGTACCCTGTGAATTTTGTCAAAGTTCCGTTTTTATTATGGCTAATAACTTAAAAACTACAAGGTTCAAAAGTAAAAACGGGGTCGAAATTACCTTTGGACAAAAACCTTTTATTAGACGTGCGACTTGACCGGATAGTCTCATTTTGTTTTTTTTATCTCTCTTGAACCCCAATATCTCAACAACCCCCCCACATTTTTAGCTCATTTACTGACACCAAAATTGTGCCATCACTACCTACCTATATACCAAATTTCAAGATGATTGGATAAACGCTTCGAAAGTTATCCTCGGACAAACAAACATACATACATACATACATACAACGCTGGTTTGCCCAAGTTCATTTAGAGATCTCGCTTCGCTCGATCAATAACTGGTTTTGATTTTCTGTTTTCTGATGTTGGTAATATTTTTGTTAAAAAGTTACTTGAATGAGGGCTTTTCATTTTCGATTTAAAAAAAAAAACTTGTTCCACCTAGCGTAATAGATGGCGCTGTCTCGAGATGCACCACCAATAAATATGGTTTATATGCCAAAATCTCAAAGACACAATATCAAAATTGGTCTAAAACAATCTCACTTCGTCATATAAACAAACACAATTTTTTTTATATCATGTTCCTCGGAAAATAATGTTGACACGGCTATTGAGATTGACAATTCACTTTCCTTTGTTAATCAGGGCATGACAGAGCGACGCCATCTAATAGTAATAAAAACTTAGCCGCGAAAACCATGAGGGGTTTACCCCTCATGGTATTATGTATATATGTATACCCACTAATATTATAAACGTGAAAGTTTGTATGGATGTAAATATGTGTGGATGTTTGTTACTCTTTCAGGTCGTAACGGCTGAACCGATTTCGATGAAATTTGGTATGTACGTATATTATAACCTGGATTAACACATAGGCTACTTTTTGTTGATAAACAACGCGTGCGAAGCCGCTGGCGAAAGCTAGTACATATATATATGACGACATCCGTGGCGCACTGGGCGACTAGCCGGCTGAGACGCAGGAGGTTGCGGGTTCAATTTCTGCCGCGGAACAAATGTTTGCATGATCTACAGATATTTGTTCCGGGTCTGGGTGTTTTTCTATATATGTACTATAAGTATATTTTTATAAAAAAAAATATATGTTAGGCCCGTAAGATCAATAGCAGTTTAAACTAAAATTCTAAGCTTAAACCATCACTGGCAAAAGAAAGTTTTAGTTTAAGGTTAGAATTTTAGTTTAAACTGCTATTGATCTTACGGGCCTAAGTATTCTATTAGGTCTTTACCTATGAAATTGCCATTTTGTATGGAATAAGTGAAAGTACTTATTTTTTTAAACATTTTTATTTCTGTTATTCGAAGTAATCACCCATGCAATTGACGCATCTTTGCCAACGCATTGGCAGTTTATTGATGCCCTTCTTGTAAAAATCAGCTGGACGGGAGGCAACAAACTCTTCAAATGCATTTTGTACTGCCTCTCGGGAATTGAATTTTTTACCCACTAAAAAGTTGTCTAAATTTTGGATAAAGTAATAGTCGGTAGGTGCAAGGTCTGGTGAGTATGGCGGATGAGGGAAAGCTTCCAACCCCAGCTCTTGCAGCTTGGAGACTGTCTGTTGTGCAGTATGGGGTCGCGCGTTGTCGTGAAGGAGCAGTGGGGACGACCGATTGACCAAAGCCGGTTGCCGATGTGCAAGCTTCTCCATCATTGTCTCCAGTTCTTCACAGTACACATCTGCAGTAATGCTCATGCCGTTTTGTAAAAAGCTGTGGTGAATCACACCCGCACTAGACCACCAAACAGTGACCATCACCTTTTTAGGGGCCATTTTTAGTTTAAAGCATTGCTTTGGTGCTTAACCAGGATCTAACCAACTTGCTGAGTGCTTTTGATTGTCGAACAGAATCCATTTTTCATCGCACGTAACAATTTGGTTCAAAATTCCTTCATTTCTTTGCCCATTGAGCAGCGCGAAGCAGGTCTCGACGCGTAAGTTGCGCTGGCGATCGTTAAGTTCGGGGGGCACCCATCTATCAAGTTTTTTTACCTTGCCTATTTGTCGCAAATGGATCACAGTTCTTCACAGTACACATCTGCAGTAATGCTCATGCCGTCAAACAGTGACCATCACCTTTTTAGGGGTTATTTTTGGTTTAGGGCATTGCTTTGGTGCTGAACCAGGATCGAACCAACTTGCTGAGTGCTTTTGATTGTCGAACAGAATCCATTTTTCATCGCACGTAACAATTTGGTTCAAAATTCCTTCATTTCTTTGCCCATTGAGCAGCGCGAGGCAGGTCTTGACGCGTACGTTGCGCTGGCGATCGTTAAGTTCGGGGGGCACCCATCTATCAAGTTTTTTTACCTTGCCTATTTGTCGCAAATGGATCAAAATTGTTTTGATGCTAACATCAAAAGCTGCTGCTAGCTCAGCTGTAGATAGGTTTCGTCAGCTTCCACAATCGCCTTTAATTCATCATTATTGACCAAAGTCTCCGGACGACCACGAGCTTCATTTTTCAAGTCAAAATTTCCAGAACGGAACCGGGAAAACCAATAACGGGTTGTGCGTTCGTTTGTACAGTTTTCTCCGTGAACGTTTTTGATGTTACGTGCCGTTTGTGTCGCGTTGGTGCCACGACGGATTTCATATTCCATAATTACACGAATTTTTAAAGTATCCATTATGACGAAAAATATTCAAATGTACTGAAAATACAACGCTAATCAATAAACAAAAGACAGTTTGTAAAAAGAATGTCATGTTTTTAAAACAAAATTAATTTGAATTTAGAATACAAAGCCATTCCAAACTTTTTTCTATTTGAAATGACCAGTACTGAAGAACGGAAATTTCATAGGTAAATACCTATTATTAGATAACTGGTTTCCCATAGTACAAGCTTTGCTTAGTTTGGGGCTTGATAGCGCTGTGAAATGTCCAGCATTATTTATTCTTTTTTTCTTAAATGTCGGTTTTAAGCTTATTGCCTTAGGTTTAAAAATTAGTAATAAGGTAACTACTTAAGCCAAGCAAAACCTATCTCAATACCATCTCAATCGGCAATTACAATAACCTTGTAATTGCTTGCTGTAAATTATGGCTCTACTAATACGCTAAGAAAATTAGAAGCCAATAACCATGCTAACTGCAAATAACAGTTACCTTAATGCTTATTGGAAGCTCACTCAGAACCCTATAAGTCTTTGCACAAGGGATATCATCATCATAAGATTATGACAACTCTTTAATGTAATAAAAATAATAAAGCCTGTTTATTCCATAACTTAGATACTAATTTCAGCACATGCAATTTCAATTCTAGATGTTATATAATTGATTTCTGATTGATTTGATTAAAATTAAGAGTAAGAAATTAAATTCAATCATTATTAGAAATACGGGATTTATCACGTACCGTCTTATCGGTGTTTCGACCGACAATGTTTCGGTTCAATTCGTGAACCTTCATCGTGGTGAGTGGGATCCGCTCAGAATAACGTTCGAGGCGAGGCAATTCTACCTGCAAATTCTACCTGCTTAATAGTTAATGTTAAATTAATGTGCATCCAATCCCGGGATCCCGGGATTTTATTTTGTTAAAAATATTTTAAGTAGCCGCTTCCTTAATTTGTTAGCTAAAAATAAACTTTAGGTAAATATGGTAATATAATACATATATCCGATCACTAATTATGAGTGCGAAAACACTTGTAATTCATAGTACGTAAATACTTACACTAGTACGAGTTATATCCTATCAATTAAAAAAAGAATCATCATAACTTGTTCACTAAGTAAAAAGCTATGCGTATTATACTTACGTACTTACTTACTTGCTTAATAATCTTTATGTAAATAAATATGTTTGTATTGTTATGATTTGTCTGTCCTGTGTGTGTGTGTGTGTGTGTGTGTGTCTCAAACAAATGTAGTTTCTATTCTTTCTTTCTTTCATAAAAATTTCATAATTTCATTTATTTCATCTTTTGACAAATTACATGTTCTTAGATATGTCAGTATAATAATAAAAGAATCCATTAAAAATAATTAACTTAATAATACAATGTTACATTGGTAGAATTAAATTATGATGTCAATAGTAAATAACAAATTTTACAAGATAAATTAAATACATAAACAAAGAAATGAATAAAAAAGAGTGTGTGTACTTATGTACACGCGTTAGAAGTTATACTTCTTTGGCGTATGGAAAAAAAAACTAAAATGCAGTAGTGATTAACGATAAATATTAAAATTAATCAAAAAGATTTTATTTAAATAAATAAAATCCCAAAATTCATCGATATCAGTACAGCCGTTTAGTCTTGAAAAGGTAACAAACAGACAGAAAGACAGTTACTTTCAAATGTATAATATCTGAATCACAAATTACCTAAAAATAAGTTCATTCTACGGGTTTCCTTTCCACAATTTTTTTTACTCCACATACCGACATAACCACTTTTATTATTAGTATCACCGTCGTATATGAAATTGATTTAATGAAAACACCAAAATAATATTTATTTATTCACACTGTTTAATTGTACCCTTACGAAACACGTGTTCTACATATAAAAATACTAGAATATACCACTTGAACATAGTTATCAATTTTCATACCACCTAGAACTAACTTCATGCTGTTAAATTTAGGTGTCGGTGTGCGCGCGCATCGTAAAAATTCACTCTCATCATTTTTCTCCATCGCGCCAAAAGAAGTATAACTTCAAAAAATAAAATATATAAAATTGGAAGTATCTGCAAAAGCAAACTATAAAATCATATAATCTGTATAAATCAAGTAATAAAATTAAAACTTAATAAAAAAAAATACAATGTCAAGACTATGCATTTTGTATTATAAAGTTATAGCAAAAAGGTTTAATAACGGTTACTTAGTGACATTTACTTTAATATATAGATTAAGCACTTATCCGATGTCGTGTACGCGTGTGTGTGTGTGTGTCTATTGATATCTATATTTCCTATATCTAATTTTTTTTCTCAATTTAAGTGTCGTCTACCTTACCTGTTTATATATTGCCTATTCATCTCCTACCTTACTTGCGGAAACTTTTAATTGGCCTTCTTGTAATAAGTAGCATTTACTTGTTTATTTCTTACTTACTTACTTACTGTTATTTATTCTGTTTATTAGTTGTTTATTTCCTACTCAAATACCTTTTCTAGCTAGGTTACAAGCTGTAAGTTTTCCAAAATTAAAAAAAATAAAAAATAAATAAATAATAACCATAGCAAATAGGTTCATAATAATAAAATAACCTACGTATTGAGAACCTCCATTTTTTGAAGTAGGTTAAAAAGCACTGAAATCTGTTAAGAATTCCCACTGTCTTTGTCGGTTAGCAGTAAGTGCAGTAACCCAGTAGAGCCAATTTGCTGCTAGCACTAAAATCGAAACTTAAATGCCTATAAAAACGGATTCCCGCCGTACAGTTTATCGCCTGTTTAGGCCTTACATATAGTAACCGTAAGAAGGAAAGTCACTATTATCAATCTTTATTGACTAGAAGCTTTTGCCCTCTAAGGGCGATTTGCGCAACGATGCCTAAACGTGTTTGTGGCTAAATATGATTTAAGGAGTTGTCAAATCGTACAAATACGTCAAATTTATACATGTTTAGTCGCTAACTACGTTTAGGGATCGTTGTAAAAGTCGGGCTAAGTGTAGCTTACTGAGTCGTTCTTAAGAGATCAGCTAGGTTAAGGGTCCATACTACCTCACATAGCTTCTTAAGATCCTATATTTTTATCAGTTATTAGCTGTTGCCCGAGACTTCGTACGCGTTACACTACTAAATGTTTAGGAAATAAAGCTAAACTCGCTGTTGCAACTTGACTTGACACCCCATTTTTATCCCATGGAACTGATTTATGGGATAAAAGGTTTATGTGGTAGGTAATCGAAGTTATAATCTACGTATATACCAAATTTCATCGAAATCGGTTCAGCTGTTACGACGTGATTGAGTAACAAACAAATAAATAAACAAAGATCCAAACTTTTACATGTATAATATTAGTGTGAGATACTGCATCATCCATATCTCCATACTAATATTGTAAATTCGAAAGTAACTTTGTCTTTTTAGCACTCAAAGTCTGGTGGGTTTAGATAAATGGGGTGTCAAAAAAATCGTGAAGGTACAAGAAGCGCCACAAAAATAAAAATGGCGGCGGGCAGATATCTCGCATATAAACTTTTTTCTTTCAAGTAGGTATATTAAACGATATATGCGTTAAAATGAAGATTAAAATTACGATTAAAATGACGATGCCAACCAAGTGAAAAAAATCCTTCCAGACTTCATTCTGCCCCACACAATATACCTACGCCTTACCTTACACCTAGGATAAGACATCTTTCTTGGTGCATAAAAACTTTGTCGGGGCCGGTGCAAGGATTCCTTCGGTTTATGGATTCTTCAAATGAACACTTACTAGTGACATCTATTAGGTATTCTGTGTTGGTGCTATTAACATTGTCGTGAGCTGAAACGTGGGTGTTCTGCAATGCATGATCGCAAATATAATGTTGATTTTCATATATTTTTATTGTGCATGAATAGAATCTCTTTAAATGGTGGAGTGGTCTGTAATGGAGGCTTTAAATTAGACCCCCTTGGAAAGGCGCTTAGGCACACTGAATCCTGGTGCCATCGCAAGGCTCTCATACTTCGACAAAGTCATTATTTAACTTAAACACACCAGTTAACTTAAACCTCCAAGTCAAATCACCAATAAAAGTATTAAGTAAGCAAACTTTAATTATCATTATCTGCCACAGGTCATCCATTTCTGAAAATAGGTCTCCCTCATAGATTTCCATAGCGACAGATCTTGACCGGTTCCCAGCAACCTTTTTTAGTTCGTCTATCTCCAGTCGAAAACGTTTTGCCCTAACGACCATCAGCTCTTCCAATGTGCCCCGCCCATTGCTACATTACCTATGCATATTTTTATTTCTATACAAAACTTTCCAACTCATCCATAAATATGAAAATTACATAGCATTCAGGATGCGCCATCAAAATTGTTTAGCAAAACGCCTACCAGCCTTCTACCCACAATTACAAGCCATTAACAATTTAGCAAAGCAATACTAAATCTATTTGCATCGTGCATAAATCACATCATACAGGGAGTTTTCGAATATGTTTGTTATCGCGGAAAGAGGTCATTTTCCTAAGACTTTGTCCTAATGTTTATTCTACGACTTTTTGTTATTCAACACTCACATTTTTTATGTCATTGGAGAAGCACTTGATAAAATTGAAAATTCAGTTCGCCAGTTGTCTGCACAAAACCAGAAGCCAAAAATTATAGTAATGATAGGTCTTAAGGTACGATACATAGTGTCCAAAAAACTGCTGATACGTATTCCGAAGCGTTCTCTACATCGTTCAATCGGAAATGCATTTAGGATAGCGCATGTGAGTGTTTCTAGTTATAGGTAGGTATTTAAAACGCCTAATGGATTTCCTGTAAGCAATATGAAATTGTTTAAACGGTTTAAAATGCTTATTATAATCTATTTCTACGTATCTCATCATGTTTAATAGTTCTGCGCAGTTTATGGAGCACCTTCAATGCAGCTAGGTCACTCTGCTAGCATTACACAGTATTTTTTAAAGAGAGGGCATCGTAGCTCTCGACCATATGAATCGTTTAGTGCAAATTGATGCTGGCAGTCGATTAATTAGGTTTAAGATAACATTTCATTTTATAACTCAAATGTAATAATTGCACTTGTCGGACCAAATACTTGTTGAAGTAAGCCGTGGACACCCTCTAAATATTACCTCCCAAAGTTTGAGAACATTATTTGAAATAAATCTATTCGCTATATTATTAGTAGATACCATTTACGATCACAATGTAGAGTTTCTTGATTTTACTCGTGATATAAAGACTTCGTTTGCGTAGAGCATTTTGTACGGAATGACCTAGCTCTTACTTTTTAAATTTTAGTTCTAAGAACAGTGTTAAAGTTTAGTGACCACAAACAGCTTAATAGTCTTCTAATAGTGGTGTAATAGTACGAATTAGTATTTAAAAGCAGACTGTAATAGCTCCGCATTACAATTGTATTTGCAATGCTAAGAACGTTTATTAATAATTCAAACAATGGTAGAGTCGATGCGTTTAAAACGGAATGCTGTTATCAAATACGTTATAAATTATAATAGCTTGCATAAAACAATCAGAGCAATAAGTGAAATAAGTATTTTTCTAACTTTTGCGATCACTGTACTGTACATAATTATTGTAATTTAACTTTTTGATTGTTGCAACACAGTCGAAACGTCGGGATTATAAATAAAAAAGTGAAAATACGCAATAAATTACCGTTTAATAACAATAACGACTGCCGTGGTACAGTGGGCGAATAGCCGGCAGAGTCGCAGGAGGTAGCGGGTTCGATTTCCGCCGCGGAACAAATGTTTGTATGATCTACAGATATTTGTTTTGGGTATGAATGTTTTTATATATATTATAAGTATGTATTTACAAAAAAAAATATAAGCATTCTATCAGTTATCTGGTTCCCATAGAACAAGCTCTGCTAAGTTTGGGACTAGATAGCGCTATGTGAAATGTCCAGCCATATTTATTTATTTTATTTATTTATTGAATGAAATAAGTTTAAATTACAGCTTAAAAACCCAAAAAACACTTTTCTTGCTTCTCGCAGTCAGCAATCACGCAACAGCATTAGACCCGTCAAAACAAACCAAATAAGCCCAAACTTGAGGGGATTACTAATAGCCATTGATGAGTTCCACTATACATCTTCTAGCTCCATGATCAGATCAGCTCGATGGTACCATATTATTGTTCCGTCATCCGTTTTACACGTGTAAAGTTTCAAATCGATACGACAATACCTATATAGGAAGTACGATGCGTCGTCGACGTACAGCGCGCGCACTCCGCTTCCAGTAAAACAATGCACTCAGGGTGGTGCTGGGGCTTCCCCGCTACTGCAGCGCATCGGGGATGTTCGCAGCGGCGCGGGTCGATTGCTTCCACACCGTCATGCGCAAGCGAGCCGCGCCCCTGGTGCGCAGACTGCGGGCCAGCGCAGACCATGCACTGGAAAGCACTGGATAAAGGTTGCTAGGTGTCGTTAGGTGCAGGTCGCGCAAGACCGGTCGCTCTGAAAATTTATGAGGAAGGCCTATGTTCAACAGTGAACATCATATGGCTGTTATTATGTTGATGATGATGATACAGGCTTGTAACTGTATCTACTAAGCTTGAACACGGGCCAAGCAACGTCTATTCCTATCGACCTTTTTGTAGTTGTCTCACCATATTCAGCCAGAGCCATGCTCAACCAATTCAATAAGCTACGCCCTTAAAAGCACACAAAACATTTAATTCCCTATTAGAATGGACCGTTGAAGAATCTGCATGTGACATTAACATTAGCCAATTAAGGGCTTCCCTTGATAGGACTAAGCGTTCCTGGCGCGTATTGACTTAATTTATTCTGTGTCACGGCTTATAGGGTTGTCCCTTATTATTAAGTTGTACTGTCTCATATTATTTATCTAAAATTGCTCAGTGATCTTATCCGAGGATATTAGCTTTGGACAGTTGATAAGCGTTTCACTTTTCAAACGTTGGTGATCGGAATTATTTTTATTTTCTCTGATAGGAAAAATATACCTCGTACGTAAACGTGCCCCAAGACTCTTAAAAGTCCTAAATCAGGAAACACTATTTCTTAGCACAATCCGGATATAGTGGTAAATTCGTATGAGTTTAGTGGCTAACTTTGACTAAGCTTACTTACTGAACTCTGTGTAAGAAAACCCTAGGCTAAACAGATTCTGTTGGCCAGTCCAAAAGCAAAGGATTCTTTACTGAACTACTTAAGATCATCATCATATCCACCAGAGGACGTCCACTGCTGAACTGCTTCCCCCATAGATTTCCAGGGGGACCGATCTAGTGCGGCCTGCATCCAACGGCTACCAGCAACCTTGATTAGAGATTTAATAACGACGACCTCCGTGGCGCAGTGGGCGAATAGTCGGCTTAAACTCAGGAGGTAGTAGGTTCGATTCCCGCCGCGGAACAAATGTTTGCATGATCTACAGATATTTGTTCCGGGTCTGGTTGTTTTTCTATATATTATAAGTATTATTTACAAAAAAAAGTATATAAGTATTCTATCAGTTATCTGGTTCCCATAGTACAAGCTCTGCTTAGTTTGGGGCTAGATAGCGCTGTGTGAAATGTCCAGCAATATTAATATTTGTATATAGTTATATTTAATAAGACGGCGTCTTAAGTATCTCAGAATCTTTCTAACGTTAAAAGAGCCAGAGGCTAATCTTAAAGTCTTGGATGAGGTCAATGGGAAGAACAAGTCCTAGAAGGAAAGTACACTAAACTTAATATGCAATGTTCATACGAGAAAACATAACGTTTAAAAATAATTCAAAAAAATATAGAGAAATCCTTTTATAATTTGCATGCCTCTGTGGTACAAATAAGTTGGACCCATCTATAATTTTAAGAAGTTTGTTTATAGTCCTTATTTGAAAGAAATAAATGTTTGCTTGATTGATTGATTAAGAGTTTGACCCTATCGATTGGTGCCACAAACAGGGATGTTATTTTTTCGCATTTATGTCCTTTTGATTTAAGAAGTTTTTTTTTCAGAGGTTTAATAGTAATGGTACTCGAGAATCCTGATACCTATGACACAAGCAAGCCTAATCTGTCAGGACTTGTGTGGTTTATTTAAGTCGAAAGGATAGGAGCATAGATAAATATTAATAGACTGGGAAATGGAGACTAGAGGTGACAGTTCACATGACAATAGTTTATGATTTCACACGTTTCAATTGTCTTTGGAATCGATAAAGTTATACGTATCTTGTTATCGCAATTTTGTCACGTGGATAGGTCAATTGAAGGCTCACAGAAGGGCTTACGATTACCAAATTGTATAAAGCGGGATTTATACTTTGCAATATGTTGTGCACTAAATTCAGCATGTCGACTTTGATGTAAAGTTAGTGTGTTTAACAGGCTAAGTATTTTTACACTTGTCTGAATTCAGAGTCTTTTTCATTAGTCTGAATATTGTACAGTGTAAAGTCCGCTTTACTGCAACAGGACTAATCCTATAATTTATCTGTACCTCTACTTTGTAGTTTATTAACAGAAAAAATATTTACATATTTTATATAAGACTGCCTCCGTGGCGCAGTGGGCATATAGCCGGCTGAGACGCAGGAGGTAGCGGGTTCGATTCCCGCAGCGGAACAAATGTTTGCATGATTACAGATATTTGTTCCGTGTCTGGGTGTTTTTCAATATATTATAAGTATGTATTTACAAAACAAAAAAGTGTATAAGTATTCTATCAGTTATCTGGTTCCCATAGTACAAGCTCTGCTTAGTTTGGGGCTAGATAGCGCTGTGTGAAATGTCCAGCAATATTTATTTATTATTTTATCCCCAAGACGCTGGCTACATTGCCCCGATGAATTGCCCAGATATGCCCCAGCTCTTGAATATCACGTCCGCGTCACTTCTACCAAACGCCCGATCAAGCTGCTCGTCGTATTGCACTGGCAGTGACCCTACGGGCACATTTGGTGAATGTCAAAGTTTGTCCTGATGTATAACATAAAACACGAACCTTTGCCGAATCAATGTTGCCGCGGTATAAAACACTATTAATAAGCGGACCATGTTGTAGACACCCAACTCATCAACACAATCAATAGCAAATATGAAAGTTTAGTTATGGGATATTCTCACGGAGGTTGTAGTCGGCTGTCGGGCACGCCTGCCGGCCTATCATGTCCGGCTGTCATCCGCCTCAAATGAATAACCTATTGCATTGCATGGCATACGGCGGGCACCGGAATCACTTCATAGTATAGTCGCCTTTCGCATGTCTGTCTGTTAGTACGGGCTATACTTGAAAAGTAATAGAGGCATGTCAATGCGGATTTCACCAATAGTTAGGATTTTTTACAGGAAAGATCTCGGTGTAAAAAGATAATGAGACGACAAGTAAAAACTAAAAATCATGCAACAGTCACATACCACAGTAAAATTCCTTATATTAGGCAAACATTTGCCCGCAGCGGGAATTGAACCAGGAACCTCTTGCGTCTCGGTTCTCTCGCCCACCTCGTTTCTGTTGTAGATGTACAGTGCTAGCGAAGATAAATAAACACTATAAAATGGCGTTCAAGTTAAAGTACAACTGCATCTATGGACAACACTGGAAGCGTTCTAAAGACGATCTTGAAAACAACTCTATGAGTAAACTATTCGAAACAAATACGAACTACCTCAGCCGGCGACATAAACCCGCAACATGAGCGATAAATCAGCAATGACGTTGTATGCGATTAAAATCCATGTCGTATGAACACAGGCGCGGCCGTGAGAACGGAACACGATGGAAACTGTTAGGGACATTCAGGATAGAAAGGCAAGTTGAAAGAACATCAATTTTGTATAAGCGGGAAAAAAGTTTATCCAGGTAGCTAATCTATTGAAAAAAGCTCTACAAGCTTCTTCGATGACGACGAGAAGTCTAGACACGAGAGATTCGGTTCCAACCGCGGAATAGAGAGAAACCAATATGTGAATTATTCCTCGTAGATACGCTTTCCACATAGAGACACTTTAGCAAAATGCTCACTTCTGTTGTATAGTAGTTATGTATAAATAGCGCAAGGTACTGTGCTCCATAGCCTAATGGAGCTAGAAAATTATATGTTAAGGAGAAAAGGTTTAATAAAATTGGGAATAAGAACAACGAGAAAATAATACACTCCTGTTTACTTTTTATTCACAAGTGCAATCCACAAAAAGTTGATAATTCTCTAATCAGTGCTCTGATGACGTAATTTGGCACCTGACAATACCTACCCACTACGGCACTTTATATCCTATCAAAGACTATCCAGCGCAAAGCACTGTTTGTATTCATTTCTCATCATCACATCTGCTTACTTACTCGAAGCATATTCAACACATGACGTTAGGGAGCTGGGTTAAAATTGGGTCGTAACATCTTGTACCTTGACAATCTTCATCTACTTCAGATTTTAAGAAGTCCTGAACAAAGAAGCAATTACAGAAACACCCCAGAAAAAATAAGAACACAACTGAAAATGTTTTAAAGTAAAATGAAAACCACAATGGCTCAAAGCCTTGCTAAAAAACACAACATGCTTGCGAAAATCAACACCAGAAATTTCTTCCACATAGACATTCCCAAAAGGAAAGTTACAATTTAATCCATTAAAGTATTCCTATTTAAGTCTGCTAAGCAATTTCAAAATCCTTTTCAAACCTATTAAGAACCATTAAATAACCTATAACCTTTTCATCTACCGAAAACCATTTAAGTAATAAAGGCTTGGCTAAACAAAGCGTGCGCGGGGCGAGAGCGGTACGGGTGCTGCATTTGTCGTATGGAAGGAAATCAATTTTCCACCTAGTCGGGGTTTTCTGTTAAAAAATGTTCAGATATAAAACTTGTATGGTAAATGGTATTATAGTTAGAATTGCTAAGGCACAAGCAACTTATTCTTATGTAATTAGAGCAAAACATAAGAAATTATGAGTTACTAGCTGTTGCCTGCGACTTCGTGCGCATTACACTACTAAATGTGTAGGTAACCTAGAAATAAAGCTAAACTCGCTGTTGCAACTTGACTTGACACTCCATTTTTATCCCATGGGAACTGATTTATGGAATAAAAGGTAGCCTATGTGGTAATCCATGTTGTAGCCTACATATATTTTTAGCAATATTTTATTTACAGGAATATTTTATGTACAGCAATATTTATATACGAGTACCAAAATTCATCGAAATCGGTTCAGCCGTTACGTCGTGATTGAGTAACAAACAAACAAATAAATAAACATCCAAAATTTCACATTTATAACGACTGCTTTATTTTCATAAGTAATTTCTTAAGTAGTAAACATTCTACGTAAAGTCACATAAAGTCCCTATCTGTAAATACTACGTTATTTCAGGCGCCGCGTGACATTACTCCTAACCGAGCCATACAAGCGCCTATACCTTTCTAACCGCATCGGGCTCAAATGAGACGTGGTTCAAACGCGAACTACCCGCCTGCCCGCGTCTAGCTAAGTCTTCAGAATGTCTCATTATTCCGAGCCATTGTGCTTAGGTTTCAGGCTAGAGTTTAGAGCCTGAATGGGTGGAAGATGGGCCGTACCGATACCTTAATTGACGAGAGCCTGACTCCCCGAAACCTTAGAGAACTGCATAATAATGGTGCATAATCCCTTATCGAGGCTTTGTTAAGGCGGTGGACACAAGCCTAACGTTAACATTTTGCTTTAGGATTCTGCGACTGACGACTGATTGACGACACTACAGACAGAGTGTCGAATTGTGTACACATTAGCGACACCGAGTTGGACATAAAGTCTCGCGGTCGCTCAGTGTCTGTAGACTGCAGTGTCTAGTGTAGTCATGTATATTGTCTACCATTAAAACCCCTAAATCGACCGATAGACCACTGAGCCAGAGTAAGTAATGACTTAAGCACTTAAGCCTAACCTAAAGCGACGTAAACTTGTTTTTCATAGTGAAAGTCATTAGTAATCACAATTATAAGTTTGAATCGTCTGGATCTTTTACACTTTCCTTCTTACTACTAGGCAGAAGCTAAGGAGCCTTTGAAACCCTGATATTCACCACAACGCAAAGTCTTGTTCGTGGTATACCTCAGCCAGCCAAGTCAGCGCAATTAGTTCTGTCCTTCAATTGCTAGTAGCATATATAAGTTATAACCCAATACTTCTAAAACTTGAAAAGGGGTAACTTCGCGATCATCCTCCTTCAGAAAGAAATGGTTAGAGGGACAGAAAATTACCTTAGTTATGAGGAGACTTGTACCTAAGTGATGTATCCACGCCTTATGTAAAAGACGTTAATAGCGGTGCCCACAATACCTTAATTAAATCGTCTAGTATCGGGCCGCAGCACCGTGCATCTAACTAACGGACTCCAACCTGAGACACTGGGATTGTTTAGCGTATATTTTTTACCAAGAGCCCTTTTAATTAAATGGCAGTGGCGATTGATGGGAAGACGCATCCTTTGTACAAACATGGTGTCTTGTTTATAGGAATACCAATTTTATTGAATTATAATTTTATGATTTACGGACGTATTACGGCGTTTACACATTCGCGCACGTCACTCGTCGCTCGTCGAAATGCTCGCGTCAGAAGGACCCGTCTAAACTGCGTTTACATTTGCTACTCGCATTGTTAGCCAGTTCATCAGCATAGTAGCCATAAAATTTCCACTGCTGAACGTATGCGTAGATCTCCAGAGCGACCGACCTTGTGCGACCTGCACCCAACGACTCTAAGCAACCTTTATCTGGTTGTATTTCGGGTTAATCATTGAGTACACCACTTTGCAATTTTGGATGACCGCTAGTGTCATTTTCAACTGGACGCATTCGTGTATAGTCCGACACCAGAGTTGGCCAGTAACTCATACTTATGAAGTTTTTTTATACCACTGAAGTGACAAACAAGCATACAGGTCACTTGAACTTACTTACCTACTTCTAATCTACCTGATTAGTAATTCTAATCGAGACGTTTTACATTTACAGCCTCAATTCTAACCACAAGTAATTGTAATTGTATTTACCTATAAATAACTGAATTACCACAGTGAAAATGAAAATACTTGGTGCAGTAAAAGCACAGTTTAAAATAAACAGCTTGGTCAGTGCACCAAGCTTACGTAAATAGACGTTGCTGTGCGGTGGGCGAGTAATCAGTTAAGAATTTGAAATGGTTAAATCCGTTATGATCCTTTTGGCTTAAATGCGAGATGCTAATGAAGCATTATACCTGAACAAGAAGTTGACTAGGAAGCTGTTTGCCTTAAAAAAGAGATGCCGATGAAGCAGTATGCCTAAAATGAACAATTGACTAAGAAACAGTTTAAATTAATTTAACAAATGATACCACAGCACAAAGAATCGAAGTGTAGGTGAAGACTACGTGCATATATGGTGTTGGGCGATATTTATTTAAATCCCAAAAAAAAACACTCAATACCTCTAACCTTATCTTCTTAGAGCTACGTATAAACTGCCGCAACCGAAATTACTGCAAAGTGGATAAGGATAAGGTTTATTTTATCAACTGCTTTGTGTCCGTATGTATGTACTCGTATAGTATCGGCTATCGACACTCCGGCGATGTCAAGCTTAGACAGTGTGGCATTATAAACGTGTAACAATAAACGTGTTCTAAAAAAGGCTGAACAGATTAATGCGTATACAAGGGTAATATGCTCGAGGAAAGTATTATTTTCGATTAAAAACCAAATACTACATCTTGTTGTCATTTACTGGAAGAGAAAAGATGGTCAGTAATTCAATACAAAATGATATTGACGTAGAAAAATTGCTTAATTTTATTTTTATTTTTTCGTAAAATAACAGATAGCAAATAAAAGTAAACCTAATATGTCTCATGTTTATACTACAACTGAGTTAATGTTACTAACTGTGACTGAAAATGATGGCATACCAGAGTGCTCTACAGAGCTCTGCCGTACACAATAACCCAGCTGCTCTTTCTTGTCTGTGTCAAAATATTTAGTACCACAATTAATTGGCATCGCAGAGTTTCCCGGCACTAAAACCGGGTTGTTAGTAGAATATTGTATTTATGTAGTTTTACATTAGTATTAATTTTGTGCGATATGCATATCTATTGCAATTTCAAATGAGGGGTGATGATATTTTATTAGATTATTAAGCTGATCCCTTATCAGTTATCCTCCTTGTAATAGGTACACGATATAAAATTATCATCATCACCAATATTATCAGTTCAATATACCTCCCTCATTGAACGGCTGTTTGAAATCCCAAATGAGTCTGTCAGTCAGTTGCATATTTATTGCTTTGGTTTCCTCGATACAGGTTTAACCTAGTGAGAAAACCGATAGATATCTAGAACATACCTAGAGTAATACGTCTGTAAAATTAATGTATCTTATACATATGTAGGTCATACAGTTACAGGGCCTATAGGGGGCTACAGGGAAGCGGGTACAATACATAACCCCTCAAATAAATAAAAGTGTTAGTTTTAAGTTTATTGTTTTATGTACTCGTATGTTAGTCTTTAAGATATTTATAGATATGGGCCTTGTTATCATATTTTGTATGTGCACTATTGTGCACTTTGTTGCCTGAAATAAACATTATATTATTATTATAAAATTATAATGAATTAAACCTTATAATTGGTTTTGATACTCTGTTTTTCGCTGTAATGAAACTTATTTACACTCTCATTTATTTTCTTACGAGTGGGTCAGTCAATGCATATTTCAGTCTGTGATTGCCCGATGTCGTTGATATCTAAGTTGATCTTCTATATGTCCTGCTCATTGCTACCTTGTTAATCACATTGCTTCTTTTACGATGTTCGTGACCTTAATTGTTCTTCGATGTCCTAGTTTCTGATTTATATGACAAATATGAGCATGTGTAGTTTAAGCTCTTATCATGCATTTCATACCATTTCGATAAGTGATTTCACTTTAGCACTTTTTTTAAACATCCTTACAAAAAATAAGTATAAATAAACAGTGTGTAACTACCATTAAATATAAAATAGACTCCTACTAAGTCATGATTTATTTTGACTAATGCAAGTAGATTTCCTAAGCCACTTACAGATAGTGCTTGCTTATTATCAAGTATACCATCTGCCTGATTTCCATAAAGAGCCTAGAATCTTCCATATCGAGATTATTGGTTTCCAAGTATTCGTGTAAATTCTATATTGCGTACACATAGGTTAGAGTATTTCAATGGATAAACAGAATACACAACCCTAATGTTTGTAGTATGAATCTAATTCTTTATTTACATTCAGATGACCGTAAAACATACAGCCTAAGCCAAAACGTTCTATGAGCTAGGTTAAGAACATTAAGGGCGACTTGCGCAACTATGCCTAAACGTATTTAGTGGCTAAATATGATTTAAGGAGTTGTCAAATCATACGTCAAATTTAAACATGTTTAGTCGCTAAATACGTTAAGGGATCGTTGTGCAAGCCGGCTTAACTTACCCAAAAAAAATACATTAAATCTACCACACGTGTCTGAGTAATTATTTACTAATACTATTTTAGAAGTAAGCACGTCATAACCGACTCATACACAGCTGGGTATAGGCCTCCCTTTACCTGTACCATTCTCCATGGTCCAGCCAGCCTGAACCTGGATCACCAGGTTCGACCCGCGATGCCACATCGTCACCATAATCATCTCGAGTTAGCACTTAACCGTGAATAGTAAAAGTTAAAAGGAAGTTCGTATGAGTATGAGTGGCTTGGTGTTAGAGTCGGAAATAATAATTTGAGTAATACCTATATGTAGAGATGGCTAACGGCGGGTTCCTATATCCGTCGGTAACCAGCTACGACTCGTTTCTCCTTGAAAATGTGTCAAAAGTTTGACACTTTTTCAAGGAGATACGATTCGTAGTTGGTTACTGACGGATATAGGAACCTGCCATAAGGGAGCAAGAATATCAAAACTTAATAGCGATAATAATAATAAATTAAGTGCTGGTAGTGATTTCTCTCTTCTGGCCGCCTGGTTACTTAGCAGATTGGCCTTTGCTTAGCAGTGGGACTGATTAATGCACTTTCTCGCCTAGTTTTTCCTCAATGAAATTCAAAAATTTTCTTTTTTGTTGTTACATAATATGTACCTATATATTATAAAGGTATTATAATTTTTTCTTAATGTGGTAACCTATATTTATCTATATTCATATTTATTTGTAATTTTAGTACTGTATAGGCAGAACTCCGTGGTTTCTTCTTTCTTAAATGGTTAATGGTAAATGGACGGAAGATCAGCATTGTGTCAAAAGCACAACAAATGCTGAGTTGGACGCCTTTTTGTGACGTCCATCGTTTAGGTATAAGACACACATTTGTTGGGTATTGTTGCTTTTTGTGTGTACAAATATGTTTTTTTGTGTGTACCTTACATACGATAGTGTGCTGTGTGTGTTTTGTTCCGTCACAAATAATAATTTTTTCTTTCTTTCTTGTTTTTGTTACTTGGGTCTTCCCTTCCTGTGACCTGAACTCAAACATTGAACTGTGTCTATTCGTTTGAAAATTCAGTGATCTGTAACAATATCGATGATATAGAGAGCGCCTGTTGGCAACTTGCAGCACTAGCTGGGTAATAGATGCAGCGGCTCAAGTGCCTGGGACATGGGACTGTAATGATTAAATAATACTTAATTTTAATTTAATTTAATCAACACAGTACGAACCGATTATATTAATTAAATAATCTAAAAATACAAATAATAAAAAAGAGGATATTCAAAAGAAATCACCCCTGGAACCCTTGGGGGATCCACGATCACTCACTATTCCCCTTGGAGCCCCTGCTCTGGGGGTCCAAGAATATTTCAAATTTTTTTATATTACTTAGAGCCCCAGCTCTGGGAGACCAAGAATACTTCATATTACTTATTCTACTTGAAGCCCCTGATTTGGGGATCCAAGAATTCTTCATGCGTTTTCTTTTTAGGTATTTTAATGCTACTCCTGCATATTCCGCTCGAAGTATTGCATATTACAAATAATCGTCTACCGCCATGTCTTCGTTTTTAGGCGACTGTGATTACACTTGCGCCTGCGGGTGTGTTCCTTAATCCATCAAATTACAAGCCGGCCATCATCTTAATATCCCCCGCCTCTTACCTAGCTTTCAATAAACCTGTACCGCATTGATAGACCGTAATTATAGTTAGCTTGCACGGTTTCTTCCCAAGCGAATCAGAATCTGATATCTGTGTTTAGAATCTTATCTTTTCTACTTTCTTTATGTTCGTGGTATTGGTTTTGTCTTTAGCTTGCTATACGTTTAAATATAATACAATATAGTAAAAATTTGGCAACCTTGAAGTATGGTAACAGGTAACTGAAATATAATCAAATCGTATTTGGGTATCAACAGAAAGGGCACGATGATTAAAAATGTTTGGGCGCAGCATATACCTAGTTTATAAAACTAATTAATCAAACTCTTCGGTTAATTAAACTAAATATTTCTTACACTGTGCTACTGTTTAATTTTAAGACAAAATAAAATACCGCTTCTAATATGCTTTTTTGGAGCTCTTTAGAATAAGCCCTTAGAAGGCTGTTGGACGAAGGCGCGAGCCTTGCAGCGAGTTCGTTCGGTAATTCGATCTGCTCAAGCATTATGGGTTTGGTTAGATTCGCAGATATGGAATGTATGTTTTGCACGCCCCTAACCCGCGGCCGTTGTTTCTATAAATGTTAATATAATATAATGTTCATTGCTTTTATTCATTAGTTTGATTGTGAGATACTCGTGCAAGTAATGCAACTAATTATTTGTCCGCTTTAAGATATTTGCTTGCATGATTTTAAGTAAAATGTTGGAGGGTTTCGCTAGTCTGGTAACTGAAGTTCCTCGATCAATAGTAATCAAGCAATGAAAGTATCTTTCTTGGTTTGTGAACAACATCTGACGATCACAGATACAATGTCGACAACTTAAGTTGCTATGCTTAAGTGGTCAAGTGGTCAGAGTTAATAGACCACCACCGATTTATAGATAGATAGATACATTGTTTATATGCCATACAACAACAGCACCATACATACAAGATATGCCATACATATGCCATATGCCATACATACAAGAAACAAATTATAATAATAGCGCGGTGAGCACTGAAAAATATATTTTACATTACTTACTTTTTTTACTAGCATAAAATAAAACGGTGTATGTCGTTTTCAAAAAACAACCTTGCACCTGCATATCAATGACACATTTGCATACAAAGTTAGTTTTGAGAAATTGAATGTTAATGTTAATTATGTAAAATATGTTAATAGATTCGATATCCTTCTTTTGACTTTAAACAAAACAGATTGGAATATTTTAAAAGGAAATGCGCGATAAAACTCGTAAATGTGTAGTTTTTAAATCGGCTTATAGTTATTTGGAAGCTTTATAGTTACTGATTATTGTATATATAAGCAACCTTTAAATTATTAAAAAGAAAAGTTATATTTAAATATAAAAAAACGATTTATGAAGTTGTCATCCTGGATTTAAGCTAAGAAGCCACCATCCAGCCACGCTATACTCGACCAGTTACAATATTTAAGGTACTTCAGGGTACGTCCATACTCTTTAGTATCTTCATCAAGTGTCATTTTGGTGGGATTTTATTTTCAATTATATCGCTCAAATGTCAGTTGAAGGGGGTCTTTGAACGGTGACCTGTAGCAAATTGTCCCTGACACATCACAGTTTTTCTAACACTGATCTTATCGCCCTCAGCCCTACAAATCGTCCCGGGCTTTCTCCGGTAAACGTCCAATGAAATTGCCATCGTGAGTCCCGATCCGGCCATAAACCAGGGAGACGCGTTTATGATACTATAATAATGTGCTAAGACAATAATATAGAGGCATAAGAACAGCAAGTACAATCTACGAGGAAGAGCAAACACGCTAATTCTAATAGAAGCAAACACTTTGCGTTATATTCCAAGAACTGTCGACGTAAACAATCAAGCATATCTATGTCCATCGATAAGTTTTCAAATTCTGTATTTTATAGCTTTGACATTATCTATAGACGATGTTTAAACCTAATCCATGCTCTACCGAGCAACATCATTCTTGGCTTCTACTTAATTTGATACGTTTTACACTTAATTGAGTCTTGTGCTGAATGCACCAGCTGTTTTATCTAGTTTGTGACAGTAGCATTCACTCCCAAGTACTCCCAACCAACACCGTGTCTCCCAAATATTTGAAGCAATTTATCGTGAACTTAAATTGCAATTTCTATCTAGCCTTCCATTTTGAAAGGCACTCAAATCAGACGTCAATTTTATTTATACCCTTCAGGCTACACGGAGGCGTCGATGTTAGTCGTTAGAGCGAACAAATGCCAATTTGTAGACGTTGCAATTTAAATTTTATACTAAAGTGATACACCTAGCTTGTGAGCCGAAGCTTTCCGCAATTCCAAGAAAGTTATGCTATTCTTATTAGCATAATACCACCACATTACGTGCTGATGGTATTATAATTGCAATTTTAACTCGGAATAGAAATGTGTTGATGTTCTGCAAAACCGGTAATTGATGATGCGTGTTTCAGTATGGTTGGCCTACTGACAGACATCACTACCGTTCCAAATAGAGGGTCGTTTGTGAAATTGTTCAGATCCTAGCCTCGGGGATCAACGGTACCGGCCTGCGTGACCGTGCCTCTGGCTTCTTCTAAATTAATACCCAGATTGTGTTGCACTGAGCACATTGTCTCGCTGAAGTGGCGTGACACCCTGTCGTTACATCGGAGCACTTTCTAGTCGTGTTGCGCCGCTGATTTTACTGGAATTTGTTATACAAATCGCTGCAATTCTAATCCTTGAATTATACGAGTGCTGGTTCCGAGTTATTGCCTCGCATAACTTCTTTTTAGTGCAAGGCGTTCTCGTCTGGAATATGCACGGCAAAGCCAATAATTTCCTATTATCGTTCGCTAACACCATCGACCGACGTTCGGTCTGCTACTGGATATCTTATTACTGAATATCTTTTCCAGTAATACCAGTACTATTTATTAGATTGAGTCGTGAGAGCGTGCGCGGTAGCCGAGCCTCTGAGCAAAATAAATAAACAGAAATGAATATTATTCATGCCCTCGGGCGATTCAATAAACTAACGGTACGTTTGGTTTTCTACCGCGTCGTCTGCCGTTTCTACGGATGAATCATATTCGTCTCTTTTCTCTTTAATATCTTTATTTATTTGTTTTGCAGCATCGACAGCTTTATCGACAGATATTTATGAGTCGATATCGTTTAGTTCTTCATTTAATATTAAAGTAAATGAGTTATAGATATCAATGTCCGACACACATATTAATATTGAATCATCAATAATGTTCTTGTTTATTTGCGGGTATCGGTAACTGTTGATTAAATTGCACCCAGCCCGTGCGCGCATGTTAGTATCATGCATAACTCCCATAATTTATGGCTCTATTACACAACTACTATTTATAGCCGCATTGCTTTACCTACCATAAGCTATAATAATAGCTTTTTTCATCACAAAAACATCTAAAATGACGCATATCCATTCAAGGCGTCGCTTGACTGTTCGGTACTCGACAGCTGAATTATTATCCCCTAATTTGCTTAAAGGCGGATTATGATGTTTAATTTGATTCAATTGGAAGTAACATTCAACGAATATATTACAGAATGTGAACATACCACGTTCGTTTATTAATAAAAGTTAAATAAATAAGACGATGATCATATTTTAAGATTCCACTTAGATATTGCTCAGTTTGTGTCGTTGACTTATAAAATTGTTTATGGCAGTAACAAATATTGCCGGTTTTATGTCAGGGATGTGCCTTTCTATTTCTTTACTTTAACGGGCTCCTTTATGATGGCAATTTAGTGCTATTTAATCGATAATGCATGTTGACTTGTCTTATTTGACAACAAAATTTATTACCCTCTTTATCGCGATGGAAAAGTCTGCAGTGTTTAGTCTAGTCTAGAGATATAAATATACCTACGAATACATTGAGAAAGCACAAGATAACGAAATAGACTAGGATTATCAGATTATTCAAGCATATATCGGCTGTCAGTAGATCCGCCAATACTGAACAAAGTAACAGTATGAAGAAAGCATTTGCGAGACTACTTTTGGCTTCTTATCATGAACGTAACACACGATAAATGGTACGAACACACTATGAATGCTTTCTTTTGGTACATGTTCATATCAGTGCACTACTATGGTACTGTTCCTCTTGAGCGTATAGTTTAATATCGATTTCAGAGTCGATTAATAGTTTTAATAGCGCCTTGTTATTGTTGTTCAGTATTTGCATAGATATTAGTTGCGAAATTGCTTTCTAGATGATCGTTCTTCCTGTTATGTACCTGTTGTAATTAATTTTGGCTTGCATGAGGTAGAAACCTAAGTAATCACGTTCCTCTTTTATTTATAAAGGTTTCAAACCTGTCTATAAAGTTTTCAGTGAATAAAGTACCTAATTAGTCTAGCCATGTCAGAGATCTTAGAACTTGGAAACCATAGTTGGCCAGGCCACTAACTCTTAATACGAAATTACTTATATTTTTCTGAAATATAAAGTTAGTATGTTAGCGCAGACCTATCAAACAAATTAATTATTTATAATTAATATTTATTATTTACATTTAATCAATCACGAAAGTTTTCTAAATAAAATATTTATTTGTTATATCTAAGGTTAGTGAGGTATCTTGAGTAAGTTTTTTGATTCGATTATAATTCTTACGTTTTTGTTCCAGGTGACTGATTGCGTGATGGTATTTTACGGGTAAGTGTTTATCTTATCATCGCCTTTTTCAATGGTTTCAATTATATATGTAGGTACATTGTAAATAGTTTTTAGATACTGCTTGTTCTACCCTCAGTCACTCTCATGTTGACTCTCGACGCCTCATTCCATATGGCCGTTTCCTGACTACTTACTAATGAGCTTCTACACTTCAACCAAATGGTTCTGTTTATAGCATCTAATAAAGAATTCCAAAAATTCGCTTATCCTTAATACTCACTATATTCCTATAGAAGTCGAACAAAAAACACAGTTCTGTTCAAGTCGAAACTACAGAAGTGGACATATGTCCTCTACCCAGTAACCATTGAAACCTCTGTCTCGAATGCATTGGATATCCAAGTTGCATTATCGTGCCGCACGCTCGCATAATGTGAGACCTATTTTTTGTCTGTATACCGAGTGAATTTTAAATCGAACATGTCTTTATGGGGCTGGGAGCTTCCATTTCTTGCGCCTTCATGATGCTGCTCCTACTATGAGTCGAAATTGCCAAATTTGAGTACTGAAGTTAATTTTTAATTTATCCTGTAGTACCTATACTTGGTTATTTAGTTTTAGTTTCTTATTGCCTTATCTAATATCTCTTTGTCTATTGAACCAATTTGATTGTAAGCTTTTAGGTAAGGCACCTACGCCCTGCAACATATTAAAAACGACTGCATGGCTTAGCATGGTATTCCTAGATTATGTTAATGTCGTTTTGTATTTGTATACTTCTATTATAATTCTATCCTGATATATTATACTACTAATGTTATAAATACCAAAACGATTGTCTATGCCGCTTCATCACGAAACAGCTGGGTTTAATAAAAAATAGCTATTCCCATCTAACTTAGTCACACACAAGATTCTCAATTTTCGTTCGTAGCAGTTCTTACACTAAATTGCAAGTCTTCAACTTGCAATTTAAACTGATAGGTATAAATTATATCGCAATTTGTACTTTATAAGCTACTGATCGACCAATTTATACATTGTCCAGCTTTGACAGATTAATTACATTATCCAGACCATTGGTACGGGCTACCGCTGATCATGTAACCACGATATGTACGAGACAGTAAGTCATCTTTATAAGTATTCTCCACAAGGCCGCCTGAAAAGTCGTAAGAGTTTTCAGCGTTCCACGCAAGCCACCAGCGACGACCCATCTGTTGCTAGACGCGCACTGTGAATAGATGATAATCCCCCACCACCTGACTTCATTCCCCATCAAGAGCAGCTTCCACCAGGGCACGACCTGCCGTGGCCAGTGTGGAAGTCCTTAAATAGGCTTCGCACACAGGTTTGTTGCTGCAGAGTCAATATGTGCAAATAGGGGTTCAGGGATCCAGCCAGACGCAATGCGACTGTGTTGATCCTGCACAGTCGATGAAACACCTGCTAATGTGCCCTTTGTGCTCGAACACCTGCACAATGGAAGACTTAAAAATGGCTTGTCCTGACGCCATCAATGTAGCCAAGTACCTATCTAACACAATATAAGTAGAGCTATTGACACGCTAAGAAGAAGAAGAAGTATTCTCTGTCTTTATTAAACAGATGCATGTTTTTTTCAGAATACATGACAATCATGAAGCACTTGTAATTAACATTTTTTTTGCTATACTTCTATTCTACTATCGAGAAATAAAGTCAAATTGTATTTTATCTAACTTGCACGACCAAGATTTTTAACGGCACTTTAAGTCGTAAACTGAATTATCTCACTAATTCGACCCTGACGTGACAAGAGCCTGTATCTCGGTTGGCAGTGCATCCTTGTATCAAAAGAAAGGTTGCGGATTCAAGTTCCGCCCGGATTGAAAGTTTTTGAGATGTTTTTGACAAATCTTAGAATAGCGTTAAACATCACAAAACTCTGTCAACAAATTGAGTTGTTTTACTGCTAGTCCCCTGCATTGCTTGTAACGGTAGCCGCCGATCGAATGAATAATCTATTGATGCGGCTTTGTTTTAGAAATTGAGAGGTTGCATCGTGATCTTCATGCGCCTCATTCTGGGACCTTTGTTTGAAAGGTGAACTGTTTGGGCTCTACGGGAATCATGGTATGGGTTTTTTGTAAGACTAAGGCGAGACGAGAGAGAGCTATGTTTATTGCGCGTGTCTATGTGAATATGCAAACCGTCCGTGCATTCATTTATACTTTACACAAGACTTGTTTTACCCTTATGATTCTAAGTGTGCCAATTCATTAAGTTACATTCATCACACTAATATTATAAATGTAAAAGTTTGGATGTTTGTTTATTTGTTTGTTTGTTACTCAATCGCGTCGTAACGGTTTAACCGATTTTGATGTAGTTTGGTATTTACGTAGATTATAATCTGGATTACTACATAGGCTACCTTTTATGCCATAAATCAGTTCCCATGAGATAAAAATGAGATGTCAAGTCAAGTTGCAACAGCGAGTTTAGCTTTATTTCTAGGTTACCTACACATTTAGTAGTGTAACGCGTATAAAGTCGCGGGCAACAGCTAGATATTTCATAATTTATAACATGACAGTAATTATATATATACCAAAGCGTTATGGATATATATTGATTCTGGAATACATATATTATAACATTACATAGGCACTATAGTAATAGTTAAGTCTTTGTGTAGGAGCTCGTCCGGAAAAGAACTACCACCGTTGCAATTCCTGCCGCCAACCAGTAATGCATTGCGGGGTTTAAAGGGTACGAGTGCTGCCGCCAACCAGTTATGCATTGCGGGGTTTAAAGGGTACGAGTGCTGCCGCCAACCAGTAATGCATTGCGGGGTTTAAAGGGTACGAGTGCTGCCGCCAACCAGTAATGCATTGCGGGGTTTAAAGGGTACGAGTGCTGCCGCCAACCAGTTATGCATTGCGGGGTTTAAAGGGCACGAGTGCTGCCGCCAACCAGTAATGCATTGCAGGGTTTAAAGGGTACGAGTGCTGCCGCCAACCAGTAATGCATTGCGGGGTTTAAAGGGTACGAGTGCTGCCGCCAACCAGTAATGCATTGCGGGGTTTAAAGGGTACGAGTGCTGCCGCCAACCAGTAATGCATTGCGGGGTTTAAAGGGTACGAGTGCTGCCGCCAACCAGTAATGCATTGCGGGGTTTAAAGGGTACGAGTGCTGCCGCCAACCAGTAATGCATTGCGGGGTTTAAAGGGTACGAGTGCTGCCGCTAACCAGTAATGCATTGCAGGGTTTAAAGGGTACGAGTGCTTGTGAAATTAAAGGTACATGAGACTTTACCTGTAATTGTGACGGCCTTGTCTTAGTTGGGCATAACCTCCGAGGTAATGCAATTGTATATTGTTACTACAACAACTAGCTAACCCGCCCGCGGCTTCGTACGTGCTGTTCGTTAATAAAACATGACTCTTCTTTTGTACAATCGGGTAAACAGTAGCCTATGTCCCAACCTAGGTCATAATCTATCTTTATACCAAATTCATCGAAATCGGTACAGCCGTTTAGACGTGAAAACTTAACTATCATAAAGAGAACGAATTATAATATTGGTATGCATGGATAGTAAAAACTATAGTGTCAAGTGTCGGTCGTAATATTTTCGCGTAAAACTTTTAAATTTTAAACGTTTGTGTATAAAAAGAGGTAATGTGATTTTATAAACTTATATTATCCAATCTAGGTTTGTGTTATCCACCCGTTTAAAAGGTTTGTCTCTGTTCGTGTCTTGTGTAGGTGTTAGTCCCTCTCTAATGAATACGAGTGCTGTTATTCAATTTATCTTCGATCGTAAAGCTATCTTTACACAGAAACTTGTTTGTAAAGCTTCTAATTTGTTGGTTTAATAGCAGTTCTTTGAGTCGTTTTTCAAGTTCTGTTAATTAGCTTTCGGAAATTGTCCTATGAATTTGTAATGGTCTTCTGGCCTGTAAACAATTCATGCCATCATTTTCAATTTGTGATATTGATTATTATTTTAGGTTGCCTTAGGACAGTGACCAAATTCAATATTCATTAATCTGCAAGAATCATACTGAAACTACAATTTTACCGCTTGTTCTTCTGATATCAAGCTAAGAAAGAATTAAGAGTAAGGTAAGAAACAGGTCTGGGGTCCAATTCTACGAAACCATAACGAAATATATAACGGCGAATGTTCTGTAGAGCTGTTCAATCTAAGCCCTGCTTCCCATTTCTACCATTGAACCTCACCCAACCGGCAACGAGCTCACCCACATATTGTAGAAGCGTGGAAGTCTCATGCGGTGCGTTTCACCCGCTCGTTTCTTCCACGCACCTGCAAGATGTGGAATGACCTTCCTCCGAAGGTTTCCCAAGTGGTCTTCAACATGAACGCTTTCAAGAGATTTGTAAATAAGGCAGTAAGTTTGAGGCAACGCGACTGCGGTACCTCGAGTCCTGCAGGAGCTTATAGGCGATGGTGACCACTTAACATCAGGAGGCCCGTCAGCTTGTGTGTCTAAATATTTATTATTTAATAAAAACAATTTCTTCACTATAAGAATGGTCTGTATAATGTGGTATCGTCGCAAAATCGCCACTACCATTTGGTATTCTACTAAAACCATATTTTTTCTATGACCTCCGTTACTATGACAACTCCATTGAAAATTTAGCAGATTATGACAGGAACAACATACATAATTGTTAAATGTGGCTCCATAATCGTTTTTCTTAATATACTCGAATCAATACAATGATTTATTGATATCACACCATTGTTAAATGTCAAATAAGTTCAAACTAATATTATTCTATAAATAAAATTATCGCAAAAATTGTATGTTTGTACAACATGTTCGCCCCGAACTGAAATCTCGCGAGACTCCAATAAAACAAAAAAAATTAACGTAATCTTTGACTATCAAAATAGTACCACGAAAAACTTAACTACTTACTTGACCTACAGTTTCATTGAAATTACAGGTAACGGTAGTTGTTGATGTTCATTGGATGTTCATTGGATACTCTTTTTTGGGGTAGAATTTGCAGTTATTCTGGATTTCAGACTTTTGCCCATATTTGTGTCACTAAAGCTACACACACGCATACCAAATTTCAGCACTGTGGGGTCAGTGGTATACCCTGTGAATTTTGTCAAAAATCAGTTTTTATTATAGATAATAACTTAAAAACTAAGTTTGAACTAAAAACGGGGTCAAAATGCACTCACCTTTTATTAGATGTAACACTTGACCAGTTAGTCCCATTTTGGTTTTTATTTATCTTGAACCCTAATACCTCAACAACCCCCAACATTTTTAGCTCATTTACTCAAACCAAAATTCTGCCATCACCATTACCTACCTATATACCAAATTTCATGATGATTGGATAAACGCTTCGAAAGTTATCCTCGGACAAACATACATATTATATACAACGCCGATTTGCCCAAGTTGATTTGGAGATCTCGCTTCGCTCGATCAATTATCAAATTCATTAAATTATATAATTTTGATGAGGCAGTTCGTAAAATTCATCTACACTGTAGAACGCCGCCGCGTCGCCCGCTTCAAGATGCTGAAAAAGACTCAAAAATTCCACCCTGTATATTGAATTTATATTGCAAATGGCAGCCTTTCTTATTTTATTAATCGTACGGCTTGAATAAATCCATTTGTAGTTTCAACAACCAGTATGAGTAATGTTGTACGCTATGGGCCCGCGCCCGGTTCCGCCCGCCGACACTCCCTCGGATCTAGCCGACTATCTGCGATACCGTGAACAATGTTGATGTTTTGTGGAGAAATTTAATTACTGGTTTGTGTGAACCTCCCATTTGGATCTGTTGTGGGTGTATTATTTTTCTTAGGCTTTCTAGTCTACTATCGAGACTTATGTTTATATTTAAAAAGAAACAAGTAAATAAATAAAATAAATAAATAATAAATATTGTTGGACATTTCACACAGCGCTATCTAGCCCCAAACTAAGCAAAGCTTGTACTATGGGAACCAGATAACTGATAGAATACTTATATACTTTTTTTTTGTAAATACATACTTATAATACATAGAAAAACACCCAGACACGGAACAAATATCTGTAGATCATGCAAACATTTGTTCCGCGGCGGAATCGAACCCGCTACCTCCTGCGTCTCAGCCGGCTATACGCCCACTGGGCCACGGAGGCAGTCAAAATGCTGGGTAATGTTACTAAAAAAATGGACCAAGTAAAAAAAAATCTTAAAATAAATACATATAATGCACTATACATGATTCAGTCCCTGCTATAACTTCGTATATTGTAGTCAGCAATATTCACTGTGTTAAATGTCTGGCTTGACCTATAATATCACAAAATCTTACGATGATGAATAATCACAAATTACAGTGGCCGGTCCAGGTGAAGATATTAGTATAAGTTAGACTTTTATCTTAAGGATTAAAAATAGCATAAAACAGACGAATGAAAAGAAGGTAGGAAGGTGTCTGCCTTGCAGTGGAATACAATATTCTTCTATTACATTGTACTAATAAACAAGTAACTTTTAACAAAAATATAACCGACTTCAGATAACAGAAAAAACAAACTACTGAATCGATTTTGATGAAATTTTTATGGGCCCAATCTGAAAGTATATCCTTTCAAATAATAAAACAATTTTCCAAATAGGTTGATAAATGACGGAGTTATGAGGTAACAAACATAAAAAAAATACAGTCGAATTGAGAACCTCCTCTTTTTTTGAAGTCGGTTAAAACAGGTATATCTTAGTTTGTTCAGACATTCCATTATTTATACTAATTCGAATACCGCATAATTGAATCCAATACTATTTGTAATGAACCAGTGAGAAAATTTGTAACTCAGATTTGTTATTAAGATTACGAATGAGGGATTAAGCTAGTAATTCCAGCATCAGATGCGACTTGCAAAAGCGACTTACGATCTTGAACCTAAGCCGTGTTACAATACTCGTAGGCTTTCGGTAACTTTGGTATTTTGGTACAATTACAATGTTTTTTGTCTTTTACATTGAAAGGCAATTACAAAGCAGAGCCAAAGAGACAAATACCGGTGTAATGTTCCAAGGATTATGCTTGGAATATTACACCGTTATACGCTAGTTTAATAAATAAGTATTAACTCTCCCCAAATCAGCAGATTACGCTACTGTTTTACTTCTAATTCCGTGATTAAATTGATTTGTCTTTGCATGTTATAAGTAAAGAAAAAGTGTACAATTGGATCCCTTTTCTGGGTTCCTACTCTTTGCGACTAAATGTCGCGTCTGATATTAAACATTCCTACCATTATTTTCGATATGAGTCGTATTTATTGCGCTCGCGGGATTAGTTAAACGGTTTGTGTTGCTTCTATAATTTATAATTATTGGACATTAGATCTGTTTCTCGCTTTGGGCTATGTTTCATTGCATTCACTTCCCTTTTTGTGAGTTATGCAATACCATGTTTTGGATTCAGATTTTTCAAAGTCAACTTTAATACTTGAATTTAAGCTTGTTGGAACGAACACATAAAAGGTGTAGTATTTAGTTTTCTACGACCTTCTATTTACTACGATCCTGACTCACCTGTTGCCATATTCTTCTGCTAAAATAAAAAAGTGGCACTCCGGGATTGCCGACAGAAGTGAAAACTTGAACAATTACGTGTGTGTATTTTGAATCGTCAGGAAATATTTTTTTAATCGTCAGGAACGGTGTCGGTAACGGTAACAGTGTCGCGAGTTCAATGGTTTTTTCCCATCTCAAAAAATAGCCAACGCGCCTAAAGAAGTTTTCACTATGCCCTACGCGCCTACAGAAGTTTTCACTTCAATATATAAATGGGACAAGGAATATTATAGATTTGTTCCCATTGAATCACATGAAATCACATCCAATTTGTATAGCAAGTATTTTTCTTCAGTTTCATTATTATAATAACGTAACAATTTTGTGTCGTCTACTAACATCCTTGAAGACAAATAAAAGTGAGTGGGACAGTTAAGATACTTTACTAAAGTCTATGAATAGACTAAATTATAATGCAAAGTATCGTAAATTCAGTACAAGGTGGTCTCACATGAGACCCGGCACTGAAATAAGATATCCAGACGGATGTCGGCCATTTGTACCGGTCAGACCCTCGAGTGAAGGCTCAGCTTGAAGAATGGGGATGAAACCTCAGAGCAAAGTGTTTTGATGTTTTGTATACAAATTGAGAGGTTATTTTGTCATAGTTAACTTGTCGACGTGTTCAGTTGTAAGCGAAGCTGGTAAAATAAATTTATTTGATTTTGTCATCCAAAGGTTTCAAAAGATCGCTTTTGGACATAAGGTCGCCCATTGTACTTATCTTATCAATTGTATTCATTCGATGTTTCTTTATAGTGCTGTGCAAAATATATTCAGTAAGTATAATCTATGTTTGGGCCGTCCATCTCACAGGTTTTTTGCTAAATTACTCTTTTCTCGTAGTTACATTTCTTATCTTCTGCGATTATTATATTGCTCTGTTTCTTTTTCTTATTCCTCCCACCCTAGAATTAGACCTAAAATTGCTTTGTTTCAACTAAGCGGTTTAACAGAATGTTTAATATAAGCTTATTTAGTAAACTTTATAAAACTTTTCTATGAAATTAAATGTTCTTATTAAATTAAATTACAGACCCCTTTGAACTACTTATTGAAAATTCTCTTCAGGCTTACCAAGTTAATTATAACCAGTAGGTAATCCATAGAAACTTGTACCAAGATTAAAATTATTGATGAGTTTCCGAATCTACAGGTAATCTTCTTAGAAAACTTGACAGTCCCTTAAGTTGGCATCTTAAGATCTAAGAGGTAACCTTTCAAAGGACTCTGTAACTCTGTAAGTGTAACAAATGGAACAGTAAATTTTACAGTAATGTGGTTTAATTTACGAGTTTGGAGTATGTTTGTAGAATTAGATAGCTAGATGTACCTATTGATAGTTATTTAATTTATAGTATTGATTGACAACTATTGCAGACCTAAACTAAATAGTTTTAGTACATTTTGACAGACAAGATCCATTTTTTTAAATTAATCTAGTTGTCCTACTAGTGGGCAAAGGTCTTACCTTCATCTGATACGCGACGTCATGGTATGATAGTAGATACAATTTAAAATCGTGTATCATATAGGTTTTTTTAAATTCCAATTTATTATAACGACCTTTATAAAGATACGAGTACATGTCGGTCCTATCGTATGTACAAATGAATTAAATCAAAGGTACAAGACAAACCAAATAAACAAATATTACGAACAACAACTTATTTAAATCGGTCCGGAACCACAACCATACAAAAATGTATAGGTGTGATCCTTGACGGGTTAACTTAAAAAAAAAACAATATTCAGACGCGAGTAAATTAATATACTTATCTATATGTATGTCACTTGTGGCGACTTACAGCACTAAATAATTCCTCAGGGTCTGATGTAGGGTCAGCTAAAATTTAATTGATAATGCCCACGTCGAATCTGTTCAAGTTGTAAGTCGCCACCAGTGACTGTCTTTCTCGCTGAAAGCGGACACATTCTACCAATAAATGGTGCACATCCTCCACCACTCCCCATGTGTCACAATTAGGTGTGTCAGCCTGCCGCATTAAGAACGCAAACATTTTTAATGGCATATGACCTGGGCCCCAATTCTACTAAACCAATCGCTTCACTATGACTATGGTATCGTCGAAAAATCGCCACTATAGATACCTTTTGGTATTCTGCTAACACAATATTTTATCAATGGCCGCCGTTGCTATGACAACCCCATTGAACATTTGCTAGCATATGACAGGAATAGTACAGGACATAATAGTTTTTCTTATAAATTAGCAGTATTGGGCCCCTGTTCTCAACCTGTGAGCTATAATAACAATAAGTCTACGTGAAAGGCTTGTATGGCCGAACCAAGGTATGTGAGGAGACTCACATTGGATACATTTGATCCAAATACCTTGTTCTACGGATCTTTAATTAAACCATTCTTTACAAAAATTGTAACAACTTTATCTATATTTTGGTAAAAAACTCTGAATAGTTAGGTAGTATGTTGTACTCAAAGCCTTCTGAAATCGCCTGCTTCGCTAATATGTCAGCCTCCAATCATATAGGTTACAAACAACAAAATATCTCCTCTATCATTATGTAAAATGGTAATTCCAGTTACAATATTCACGTTAGATAAAAGTAAAAAAACTAGTATATTTATTAACATGGCTTTTAACTATCTCGCATAACAAGCCCTAATAATTTATATAATGTAAAAGAATATACTTGATGTAAATTTTAGTAGATTGTTATCAATGACCTATTGTGTTTGGTCATTGATTTGGTTCATTTCACTGTATCACAGGATGGTTGTAAAAACCATGTCGATGTAGAGGTTAAATTTATACGATTACCTGTAGGAAATTCCTATTTAGTATTTAAGAAATAAATGAATGTTATTTATATTTACCTTAAGATTGACCTTTCTTATGGTGGTATAATTAAAATCGTGGTGTATGATATATTAAATATAAATTAATATATTTATTTTGCGCCGTTAAATAAATAAATAATGTTGGACATTTCACACAACTCTAGCAAGCCCAAACTAAACAGCTATGGGAACCAGATAACTAATAGAATACTTATATACTTTTTTTTGTAAATACATACTTATAATATATATATATATATATATATATAAACAACTAGACCCGAAACAAATATCTGTAGATTATGCAAACATTTGTTCCGCGGTGGGAATCGAACCCGCAACCTCCTGCGTCTCAGACGGATATTCGCCCACTGCGCCACGGAGGTCGTTAAACAAAATATTTACATTAATACGTAAAATTAATAAAATTTGAATCCAAATTTTTTGCTAAATTAGACTTTTATAAACATTAATACTGTATCCTTCTAAGACTTGGGCCTTGTATTCATCCGCTGGGCGGTCCACCGGCTAATCGCTTTAAGTAATGTACATTAATTAATGTCTGTTCGTAGATTACCAGCGCCAGTGTCCACTAGCAAACAACAATATTTTGTCAACCTACCCGCATAGACCTGAAGCGAGTACTTCCGTAATAACCTACAATGTTACAGTCTTTGAAATATGTACCTTAGTAAGTAAAGCCTTGTTTCATAAAAGATAAGATGTCATTTAAACACCTCATTTCTCAAAATCTGACTATTTTTTTTTTTTTTTTTTAATCAGTTAACAAAAGGGCTTTGTCGCTCATGCGATTATGACACCCTGGTAATGTAGTTGTTTACGAGGGAACAGACTAACAAATAAACCAAAACACTAATCACACATCACTTCTTTGGATTCGCTGAAATCGGGAATTTTTTTTTTGTTTCAATTTATTCTACTTCTGATAATAACACAAATGCCTACTATATTGTATCTCTCTACACATTTTATTATTTTGTTAGATTCTTACCACCATTTGACCGAGCTTAAAGCTAAGAAGCTCTACTAAACATGGAAGGTTGGTAAATACTTAAAAAAATACAATACGAATTATTTGAATTTGCGTGAAAAATTTATATGTCAGTCTAGATTCATTTTAAGATTAACTTCTCAGACCATGTTCATAAATTACATAAAAATGCAAATCGCTATCAGAAGATGTACACCAATATTGCTCATCAACGGTTGTCCTAGACAAATGTGGGCCATTTGTTTCGGCTGATTGGGCCATTCGAGGGATGCGTTGGTTGATTGTTTCCCGCGAACCCTTCAGGGCCTGGGTGAGAAGCCGATGGTTACCGAAGGTAGCCAATCTCAAGCTTGATGTATTGTATGCTCTTATTTATCTGCTTCGTGGAAATTCATGTTTGGGACCGTTACGTGGCTTGTTGGAGGTGTAGCTGCGATGCAAAATAGCCTTCTTATTGTTTGGTTTTACTTGCTAGATGGATGTGAATTAGGTTTTTCAGACTGCTTGAGTAATATATGCTGTAACCTCTTAGTTTAGTTAACTTAGCTCTTAGCCTCTCTGCTTAGTTGTAATTAATTAATTTTTATTTATTTCTATACCTACTCGTAGTTCGTGACATTTGTAATATATTTTTGACAATAACCAATATTATGAACTGTAATGAAATGGTGCAAAATGAATAGTGAATACTGAATGGTTTAGTTAGAATAATTCTATAAATATTTCACATTTATAGAATCACAACCTGCCAAATAGCATATCATTCATACAAGTACTTGGTACTCCTATGTACACATATGATTGATAAGATTTTTAGTTGTATGTAAGATGTTAAATTTGGCTTCCAGTCATTCAGGTAGTCAATGCAATGAGTCTGAATGTCTTGGTTTCTCTTTAGCCGTGGCGCGTGAAACATCGGGTACTATCATTACCTATATTCTTGGCAGATACAAAATACAACGCAGCTTAGAAATAATTTGTACCAACATAATGTATCGCGTTACTAACAATGTGGGTAATATATTAAAAGTTTTTGCAATATTTCTCCCTTGGTCGGTTCATTTGTTAGCCACGTCTAGGATTTATACGCCGGCAACATTATCTCGTCCCTTCAAAGTGACTAACGTCGTACACGCGATATATTCTTATTAATGGTTGCCAGGCGCCTTATTCATATTTTACACGGGCAACACGGCCAAACAGATTGTGTGTAATAATTGGACATGCGTCAAGCGTGTCACGGTAATGTGGTCATAAGTTAGCCGGTGGCTCGGGGCGCGTGTCATTATGCCAATCTCGACAATTGAGCCTCTCTCTGCCCGCCTGGAGCCGTCGAGATGATCTATGAGCTGGATTATGAGCTGGTGAATTGGCTTCCGCTCAAATTAGCCTCCAATGCAAGGCGTGGAATGCCTGTGAGCTCTGAGGCATTGTTATGGTCGTAAAAGTAGAATATACGACGAATAAGTGGCTTTATCGAGCATAGACAGGTCAATCTTCTTCTTTCCAAAGCATTTGTTTACCAAAATGAATGAAAATGTGACTTTCGAATCGCAGAAGCTGCTCTTTGTTATTTTGTGTCGCCTACAATTCGTATTGCATTGCCACAATCTATGAAACACTTCTCTGGGGTGACAGAATGAATCACATAACGGTGAAAAGAACATAAAATCACGTGTAAAAATAAATTTAACTTTAGTTCAGCTCGTGAATAATCACTAATAGAAGGCATCGTGCCGTTAACACCCACCGCAGTCGTTTGATTAAGAGCGAGCTAATGAAATTAATAACCGTGGAACAAAGTCTAGCGCCTCCTTCGCTCTTGACAAATGACCGAGTGTAATTTCACACGGGCCTGTAATAACATAAGTACCTCTACAGTTACAGTCATAAAATTATAAATAATTTTGTACAAACCACATTTTCCAAAGTTGTCAATATAAGGATTGTGGAAAGAGATATTGGATCATCAGAACGAATTCCAGAATTGAATCGGACAACTACTTATTGCATAATTATTTTGTTTTTAAAATATATTTTTAAAATTTTAACCAGGAACGAAAATCTGGCGTCGAGTTAAGCGGTAGCAAGAGCATTAGTTCGTATTAGAAGTGACGATGCAAAGTTACACCCATATACCCTTCTTTTGAATGAGTAGACGTCGATTCCACTTGAAGTGATAAAGATGTTCTCTGATTTAAAAGTGTAATGAGCATCCATTGTGTCTGTGCTGTTGTTGATTTATTTTTGTTTTGTATATTTCTTGCATGTGGTGTTCTATAGAATACTTGAATCATAATGCGAACAAAATTTTGTTTGATGAAGAAAATCTTGTCGGAACATTAAACGCAGGAAGATATAAAAGTGACAGATAAAACAAATCGGGTTTATAACATCCTTAACGCAAAAGTAGTATTCGTGGCGTCATTAAATTTACCTAATAAAGATTGCAACATCCTTAATCAAACAAATTCGATAACATTTAAAACAACAAGGTGCACGACGCAGTGATCAAGGACAATCTACCTAATCAGACCTTAGTCAGACCTTGCTGCTCCATAATTATCCGAGCAATCCCTTTGCTGCAATTACGTATGCTTAAAGTACATATTCCTGTGATATACCGGTATCATCTGCCGGTATTTATCATAGTGCACTTGTGCGGATGGGACGCACTGAAACGAGATCGTTCGTAGGCGCAGGCGCACACCGATAAATCTGCCGCACTTAGCTCGCAACCGGTAAATAACTATGGGATTTCCGCGTGCGAGAGCCGAGCATAAATCTATGCCCGTATTGTGATATTGTATTGCCATTATGGGTCGCCGGGAATCGGACGTGCATAAATACTTCTGGGATAGCTTGTCGCAGTTATTGCCTTCTTAACGTGCACTGTGATGCGAGCCGTTTTCATATCTCAATGTCTTACAGTGTTGCTAATGCTACGCCTGTAAGTCCGTTTCTATTGGCGTTCTTGCGGTTTATTTTCTGCCATTCAAGTAAACCTATGATACCATCCGGTTGAGTCGTGTAATGCTTGTAATATGATTATTGTTCTGCCAGATCGGAACGCCCAGTGACTTATACATAAATACTTCTGGTTGCTTGTCGCACTTTACGCTTTCGTTTAAATGGCGATGTTTCTCTTAAGTCAACTTCCAGCTCATACTCGTATCTACTTATTCTATCAAATGTAAGCAAGAGAAAATATTCAAATAACGTCGTGATCAGAATTATTCCAATCAAACACCATCTTTCATGTCCTCCAACGTCGATAGCCAAACACTGTATTGAATAAACTGAAAGAGAATTTCCGAGATTAGAGGTTGCGCGCCGATTCTGTCGTCCAGTTCTCCTTTCACGTCCTAATAGGGTCGGTGGAGTGTACGCGATCTCGATCGCTCCGGGAACGATGCTACACGTGTTCCAGTCGAAATTACCATTATTATCGATCATCTCGCGCCAGCGTCTAGTAACGACCCTCAATAGGCGTGAGTTGGACTCCGCAAATCTTATCGAAGGCGTACTCGAAGCGAACCGAAACGGTCATCTCCCTAATTCGGATATGTTTATCTTCCTCTTTTGGCGCGCTGATATTTATAGAAGATTCTGGCAAATCGACAACTACGCTATAATGATCCATCTCATTACACAGTTCATCGTTTTGAACTGCAAGATCATCATTATACATACTGAGAAATTGAAAGAAAATTGAATTGTAATTGCGCTCGGCGTTTGCTAAACGCTCCATTCTCCTCGAAGGTGCTTATGGCAATTATTGCATATTAACTGAATTGAATACTCTCAGCAATTTGTACTTACTTTCATTAAATTATTATTGAGCTCGGGCATGTGTTGTGTGATTAATGGGGTGTGTCCGTACGTTCGTAGCTCGTTCTTCGGCAAATTATTGAGATCGCTTTGTTACTCTGTCAGTATGATGCTAATTTTATTTAGTGTGCGTGAAATTGGATGCCGTGAGCTTTTTGTCAGTAATAGCCGTCTTCAGTGATAATTTGTATTGAAATGTTTTATGCAAAACACTATTGCATTGAGAGAGTGTTATTGCTTAGCCAGAGGCCTGCTTCGGAGATAACAGATAGTCATGTCTGGGTATCTTTGTAATAAAATGTTAGAAGAGTCTATTCCTTTAACGATGGTTTGCTTTTATCCTTATCTTCAATTCATGATAATATACAAAGTTTGGAATTGGCTTTAGATTATAATAAGCATGAATGTGGACACTATAGGCGATAAGCTCATCATAATTCATACACAGCATCTTCCTAAACATTTTTGCACAACTGTCTCCCAACGGGTATTACGAGTCTCGAGTTTCCAAGTTTATTGGTAAGCCAAGACCAGTGGTAAATATTCCAGCATCTCACATACATTTGCGTCTAATGCCACACCTCACAATCCACGTTAATATCTCTTAACAAAACGTTTAAGGGCATGCTGCTTTCGCGAACGCGACATCGTTTTAAGCCTGCCGGGTAAATGTGTGGATCTTGCGAATGTATGTACTCGTGAACTCTCTTTATTACGCGTTCTATGGTTTTATTTGCCTTTTACAGACAATTTATCTGTTGGTGATGGGCTTAATATGGCCTTGAGTTTGTATCATTCAAGGATTTTTTGTAGCTTTCTAGATAGCCAGCTGCTGCAGGGTGGTTTATACATTTAAGATGAAGTATGATTTACAATTCAAATGAGACGATTTCTATGATTGACTATCTATTTATAACAACTAATTACGATAGCGTCTATTTCTAGTCTCACACGCCAAGTATCTACAAGGTGCTTGAATGACTGTTCAGGCATTTGACAGGTACTGCGTAGTCTTATTGATTAGTTTGTATTGTACACATGGCTACACCTCAAGCTATACATTTCCAGTATAAGCTGACCTCACATTGCGTAGGTTTTCCGTACAATGAAAGGTCAGCATAGACTGGAAATGTATAGCTTGATGTGTAGCCGTGTTTACGCGTAGTAGATATACAATTTAATCATAAGAAAATTACGTTGGTTGATTCCTTTCTATTTTCTAAGTAAATCCGAGCCAAATTTAATCAGTAGCACTAAATTGAAATCTTCTAAATGTTGAAAACAAAGAGAGCAGTGAGTAGGTTTATCTAATATCAATAGTAAGATCTAATGCTTTTGTAGTTTGGAATAGAATAGACTCTAGACGCATCTCACTTAATACAGGGTGTTTGGACGATATACGACGATATTTCAAGTGACGGTTTCTCAAAACATAAAAATCTCTTCTCGAAAAAAAAACTACTAGTTATATTATGAAATTTAAAAGAAAATCGACTAAGTTTAGGTGATTAATTCGATATAAAACTTACTGCCTACTCTTGCAATCGACATCCAAAAATAAAAGCCGTAATCCACAGAAGCGTAGACTTTCAGGGATGAGAATACCATGCGAAAATAACTAATAGCATATCGATATTCCAACATCTCTCCGCTCAGCTTTAGTGGAAACGGTCAAGCGGCGATGTTTTATTTTCTACAGCGCATTCGCAGCGAAGTTCTAAGCAGAGCGGGCGTAGAGAGAGGACATAAGTAGCAAATCTACGCTTTTGTGGATTACAGCGTTTAATTTTAGATGTCGATTGCAAGGGTAGGTAGTAAGTTTTATATCGAATTAATCGCCTAAACTTAGTCGATTTTCTTTAAAATTTGATAATATGTGATTTTTGGTGTTTTTTTTTGTGTTTTTCGTGTTTTTTTTATCGTTACATAAGTCTTTTTTATGTGTTGAGGAACCGTAACTTGAATATCGTCAGTATATTACCAAACACCCTATATAGTGACCTACTAAGTCTATTTAAACTCGCCTACGGAGCAATTTAAGTTATTTTATTCATAATCCTACACGACCAATCCAGTCTTAACATAAATCCTCACTTATCACTGCACCATAGATCCCGTTTGTTCTCTGTTTGTACACAGCCCGATTTCAATTCATGTAAGAATTATATTGAACGGTAGACTTGTATGGGCTGACCTTTTGGTGTGTCGTTCGTAGCTCAAAATATGCATGCGATTGGCTAGATGTTACAATCGTAGAGCGATGATTTATATACTTCTGATGGTACGCGCTAGAAGAGACCCCGCGCTAAAGTTTTTAAATTTAATCAGAAAAGCGAGATCAAACACTGTCAGTCTGCCTGCGATTACCCATCGAGGTTCAGTTGTTCATCTCATGGCTCATCATCAAAATTAGCCTGCATGCCACCGGAACTTATAAAAACTAGATCAATTTATTAAATGTTTTTGATCTTTACTCGAATGTGTGTATTCAAATTGTTTCTAGTACCTACAAAATTATCGTGCAAGGAGCTACTACCCCCTACTAGGTAATTATTTAAGTATTAATGACGTAACCAAGCGTTTAATTGTGTCCCTACGGTTTGAATAAATGAGTATGAGTATGAATAATGCTCGTAATATTATCCGTTCAGATGTGTTCTATTATCATGCTGTGATGATCTGCAAAGACGCCTTGTTGAACCACGTTCTGCTTCGGCTTGAGATTTGGATCAGTGACGAAAGGGAGGTCAATCTTTACCATCATCGTCATCGTCCTGTACCTGGATTTTAAGATGTTGCACCTCAAAAATAACTTGCATTATTGCTGCAAAATTACTTACTTCGTGTTTGACACACTTATAAAAAAAAATTAGCCCCTACGCAAAAAAGGGGAGTTATAAGTTTGACGTCTATGTCTGGGTGTCTGTGTGTCTGTATGTCTGTCTGTGCCATCATAAACGGATGGACCGATTATGCAGCGGTTTTTTAGTAGAAAGCTAGTTTAACTGGGGTGGTTCTTAGTTGTCAGTTTTTTTCCGGGGTATTTGAAACATTGAACTGGATGCATACCAGAAAGAGGGGCCCTGATTAGCCAATAACCGGGATTCGTGGAAGGAGGGAAGGGAGGCATTTGCCCTGCAGTGGGACTCTACGGGCTGATAATAATAATAATTTGAAATTTTGTAAAAAATGCAGTTGTGTTGCTCGAATTGGTTACAAACAAATATTATAATCTCAATTAGTCTTACACCGTGCTTAATGCAAGAAAATCATTTTCTCATTCATCATATTCCATTCACACTAATCTTGTTTCCACCGACTGTGTCGTGTTTGTGTGTTTATCGCGCACTACAAAACTTTCAACTAATTCGAAACCTGTGCTAAAGTTTACCACCACCTACATAATCTCATTAGGGCGCGTTCGAACAAGCCAGTAACTCGTAAAATTAACCCCATATCGCATGCGGGGCAACTAATGCGGACAAACTCGTGAGAACCAACTGAGCGAGTGTTGCCAACATACCAGTAAAAAACTTAAACGTTATTCGTTTTGGTAAGGTACATCAATCTATATCTAATACGCTGATACATTTCAGGATCTTACAAATAATCGTTACGGTTGGATCCTATAACGGTGATTCTTTTCGTTTATTCGGTTGGCAATACTAGCTCAGTCAGAGTCATAAACTGAGCCTCAAAATAGCAAAATCACAGGTAAATGCAATAATCATAACATCGATAAGACCCTGCCAGTTAGACTTAGGTAAGAAGCCGTTTCTTATTCGTAGATCTCCCGTAATATTTTTAGTTTGCAACACTAATACAAGTGTGAAATGACATTTACGATACGATACCAACCGGTATTCGTATAATTAGACCGTAATTCTATTTGTACAGGATTCTGTGCCAAATACCGTGCACTCTACACTCTCTAGACCGGATGGTCTTCTCGTTGTCGTTTTAATCTGGTTAACCTGAATCTTGTTTGACCTTCTCATGCATGTAACATTTATTTGCTTCGTTTGTCCTTCGTATCTCTAGTTCATCCTTTAAAGACTAGCCACGAGTGAGAGTTGATCACTCAGTGATATCTTAGTTATTGATAGCATGACAGTTTTTGAAAAACTTTGGGCAGTTGATAAGCGTTTTACTTTTCAAACCTGGGTCAGGATAGAAGGGGGAACTGGTTGCGGTATAGTGATCATAAAATAAGGGTCCACTATACTTGGAATAAAAACTTCGATACGGTAAAAAAAAAATGTAAAGTGATGAAAATAATAATTTATCTATATGGAATATACGATGATGGAATTAAAAATAATGGGAATTGAAAGGAAGCATGAAACACAAGACATTCGATTAGATAACTTTTTCGATTAGTTTTAATAAAAAACTATTATTAACTTACCTAGATTGAAAGACATCTTGCCTCAAAACTGATATATATAACTCTGCGTTTAACTAATAGGAACAATGTTTTCGGTAAATAATTCAAAAAGCTCGCAACTTGAGTTAATACGAGTTAAGTTAGTTTTACATAATAGATTCTATTTGTACTAAAAACGGGATGTTTAGCGTCGAAATATCGGGATATTCAAAAACTCACAAATCATGGTAAATATCCCGTTTTTAGTACAAATAGTGTTCAAAACCATGATAATTTCAAAAGTTATATTCGATTAGATTTTTTCAAGGTTTGAGAAAAAACAGAGAAACAATGAAATTGTATACGTAGAGTCATTACGCCAGTAACTGGCAGTAATTAATCTAGAATCTACATGCACAGATAAGCTTTATAAAATTAGCATGATTCTTAATGAGTATCTTATTATGTTAGTGCCCATTACTTTGTTATTCGTACTTTAGCCTGTTATTTACTTAGATATGTTGTTTATTCTGTGTTTCATTGAGAATATTGTCAATAAATTCATTCATACTTCCAGGTCAACGTTCAAAGCGCGAGTGATGCTTTTTTATACGACCCGGAGATGAACCAGCATATGGCCCAGCTGATGTTAAGTGGCAACCATCGCCTATAGCATAGTATTGTTTTGTAGTTTACGCACTTTAGAAACGTGCCCTATGACACACTGCGTCCATCAACTTTAGGTATACAGGTGTAAAGCCTCATGTGTCTGTAATTTCACCGGCAACTATTACCTTCAAACCGAAACACAGCAATGCTGCTTGGCGGCAGAAATAGGTATGGTTGTAGCACTTCCTACTTCCCCGGGCGAGCCCTTTCGCAGGAAACTCTACTACTCTTCGAAACCAGCGTTGGTCTGCGCTTAGCGCCTAAGCGTGGACCAACACGTTTTTGATGTATTTATTTATTTATTTAATTAATTGGAAAATCAACAGCTATTTTTTATCTTAGATAGATTACAGTAATAATTTCAGAAAGCTAATTACGGATTTTCACGTATAGTAACAATATAGCAATCCCCAATCTGTCGCTCTCAACGCCACCTCAACGCCCTCACCGCTTCACACACAATTAGATATATTTTCGGATAGATGGCCCACAATAGAGAGATCATGCTTACTCTATTGTGAAAGACTAAATTAGGTGCATAGTTAATAAGTATTTTTATCTGTATTGCGTTACATATATACATATCGTATTTTAGTTTTTTATTCTATTTGTGTTTTACGTGTGTAGTTTTTTAAGTGTAACGATTTAGATAATGCCTGTAATGTTACACTTTATTTAATACATTGAACACAAATGAAAAAAAAAACCAACAATGCGAACATAAGTACACAAAAGCTCACAGTCAGTCAGTCTCTGCTCAGTCTTTTTTCTATGTATGTTTTATTTTATTACCTTCTGTTTCGTCTGTTGTCCCAATTACATCAAATGTTACATATTACCAGCAAATAATAAATGACATAAGACTTATGACAAGGGTATAACACATATGTAGGCGACGGTAACCGCTAACCATCAGAACGTATACTTGTTTGCCGTCTTACCTAGTAAACAAAAAGTAAAATCAAATTGATAAAGAAATCGTGTTGTTGCGTAGTTCACCTAGACGATCTCAACAAGTCAACTGATCTAAGCATCGTATAGGATGGTAATTATTTAAAGGAATGACTATTATTAGTAATCCTGTCCATCCAAAGGTTGCCTGGAAGAGACCGTTTTTAGCGATAAGGCGGCCGATTTAAAAGTGTATTTTCTTTTATTTGTTTATTTTAATGCTGTGTAATAAAGACATTATCTATCTATCTAATTTGTGTAAATAAATGCTAGCGTACTTCGATAGGCTCTTTAAAATCGCCATACGTGAGCCTTTCCGACTATAAACTCCATCACAAGGGTTGTTCGTTCATACTAACTTACTCTGTAATTATAGTTAATTATTTATTTATTTATTTTTTCTCTAACTTATCTCGTCCCACTGCTGGGCAAAGGTCTCCCCCAAGTCCCTCCAAGTATCCCTATCCGTCGCTATCTCCCACCATCCTCTTTGGAAGGTGACCAAATCGTCCCGCTAACGCTTTCTCGGCCGACCCCGACGTCGCCCTCCGTCTTCAGGCGTCCATGGTGTCACAATATGGGCCCATTTCTCGGAGTGGCCCGCCCGGACTGGGCGGGCCATGTTGCCACTTAAGTCCAGCCGATTTCCTCCCTACATCTGCAATGCCGGTAGTTAATATTAATTAATTAGTTGATAGTTAATTATATTATATTTAAAATGAATACATTTATTAACATAAAAAAATACAATTATTTACAAGACTAATACAGAAGAAACAGTTGAATCATCTAAAGATCGCAACCCTTAACCGTTTATAGTTAAAGATTTGTCTGTGAAGTGAAGATACACATGAAAATCTTTATTTATAAATACTATATTTTCATGGTAAATAACTATATTATAATTACAATAATTTGCTCCTTAATGTTTTAAGCTAACATAAAATTATTATGACTCCATCCATCAGTGTGTCAAAGTGGAATATGACACATGTCTGACACTTCTCTGGCTTATAAATGGGGGCGAGGGGATGATCTAGTATGTCATAATAATGTATCTCTGTTTGACATAAAGTGAGTTGACTCTTTAATTTATGTGTCCAAAACCTAGCTATAAACTGTGAAACTAGTAACATGATCATCTCAAAGGAAGCAACCTGACTAAGGAAGGATCAACGGTAAAATACACAAACTAGTGAAATTTCTGGAATTTAGAACAGGTAGTTAAGCGCAGAATTTCGCTCCAAGGAATATTAATAGACGATTGTTACTTTCCTAAGGTTCCTCTCATACAATACGGGTTTAGTTACTTTCTCATAGGAGATTGGGTTCTGATAAAAACCTATTGGTGTCAGCCTCCAAGATACCGGGCGTACCTGAAAGCGCATGTACTGCACCTATCGCACCGACACGGGCCATGGGCTAAGCAAACACTATGGTGATGTGGTGCAAGTTAGGACACCAAGCGATTTAGAAGTACCTAGCAGAATTGTTCTTGATTTAAACGGAAAAACTGCATGTAATGGTAAGTCTCCACATGCGGACATTCTCGACATTTTTGCGTTCAACCGAGCAAGATCGATAGATCAATAGATCCAATACTAAGGTCGGTTCGAAGTCGAACCGAAATGTTTACAAAACGTCACAACACGTCGAGCACACCGATACTTGCTTATCGAGCATAGATGTACGTGTAGAAGTACCATTTCGAATGGTTAAGACCAAAATATAAATGTGTGATGACATACCTTAATGATTGATAAACAAAAATACCTACATTCAAGTTCGAAGATATCAAAAGCCAAATTAAGTGATTATACCGAGTTTGAAACTAACAAACTAATGTCTGAAACTTATTGAATTCGTTATAAGATAAGATAACTCTTTATTGTACACCAAAGTAAAATACATAACATCATTTTTACAAATTGATTTAGTACATTGGGCGGTCTTATCGCTAAAAGCAATCTCTTCCAGACAACCTTTGTATGGACAGGATAATAATTGATTACATGACGGCGGTGCATCTATATAATATTAAAAACATACCTATATACTATAAACCTAAAATACTAATAATAACACAAATTTAATTAAAATAAAATAAGCAATTAGATAAAAATGGTTATGATGAATTAACAAGCAGTTATAATTCGAATAATTCAACTAGGACATACATTCACAAAATAAAAGTGGCATGGTTCTGCTCTACCATATCCAGGCATGCGCGGAGTCATGCATGCCTAGCTAACTAAAAGCCTTGCCAATGATTAATTGTAGAAATAGACTCGCTATTCGACACAACCTTACACCATCCACATTTTACCTTTCACCGTCGAGAGATATTGTCCGTGCGACCGCGATCCCTACGGCTCATTACCATATACTGTGCCAGTGACAGCATCGCAATTAACTATCTGTTTATTGTTGTTGAATTATAAACGGCATTGCGTGACACCAATGGTACCGTACGTGGTATACTGTGACATTACTTCTGGTTTTGTTCAAGTGCACCATGGTTTATTACAACCGAAGAACTGCATGAACATTTGAAAATGGTCACAGTGAGGGAAGACATTAAACTCATGGAAAAATCGTACAAAATCAGACTATCGAACCATCCTCATCAACTAAGCGCCACAACATACTAGAACTGAGTGGCAGAAACTAGTTTCTTCCAAATGTGCCATACTGAATGGTGTCCAGCACAGCACACGTAATTTTGCTTCCAAATATCTGTTTATAGCCAAAGGGCTGATCGTAGATAAATCTTCAATAAAAAAAAATAAAAAAAAACTTTGTACGTTGGAATTGTAGAAGCGCAGCTTTGATACCTATACTTCTTGATCTTCAAGTCGCATAAGATCCCATTCTGTATTTCAATTGGAAAAAAAAATAATGCAAGCCTGGTGACAATAGCTTTTTCTGACTTACAATGAAACGAATTATCCCAGTTATAACGCCCATACTATGCATTAGCTATAACATAATTACGATTAATTACTGGAATGTTACAATATAAAGTAATCAAATCTCAGTTTCATCATCATGATCTTAACCTTTTTTTAGACCAATTTTGCAAGAATTTAGATTCACATCATGCTTACAAAATATTAGAGAATTCTAATTTATAAAATTGTTAGTTCAGGAGCTTTTTAACATTCCTTCTACAAATTAGTTATATCAAAACCAATCGAAGTATATTCGGGAATGGATTTTGCCGTATACTATATAGATCTTTTAAAAGTAGCTATTTGTTAAAACGACTGTTAAAATGCCTGTATTTTATTTAATGTTTTGCCGTTCTGTTCCTGTTATATGTACATTACATGATATTCTACGCAAACTTCTCTCAGGCTCCCGTTCTATGATATAAATTGCATCAAATATAAATTACTGTTCTGCTGTTCGAAGATAAGTTTTAGTATTGGGTTAAATGTCAATTTAGTTTACATTGTCCCAAGGCTTCCCCGATATCGTTGCACAACGGAATAAAGGTGTATTTACAACCGTGACGTGTCAGGGGCGAGGATGGAATAAGACGGGACGGAAAGAGACAAAACATGACCGTGTTTCCTCAGTTATTAATATTATCAACTCAACATGTCGTACATAACATATGCCTTACTTAAGTGACGGTATAGAATTACTAGTTTTATTATCTGATCATCTTCATTATCGGCAGCTTAACTGATAGCCCACTGCTGGGAATAAGCCTCCTCCTTCAAACGCCACTCCAACCGATCTTTGGTTATTGCTTTTTTGCGATGTATTTATGAATTGCTGTTAGCACGGCCATCCTCGCCCAAGTACGTTACGTTCCGTTCCTGTTCGGTCTACATTCCACACCCTGCACGGAAGAATGTAAGCAGAGTCCGAGATTTAATGTCTGTGCCATTGTTTGGTATTTAAGTCCTATCAGCTGATTCCACACACTTAACCTTTCACGATTGTACAAGTTCCCGTGTATTTAATTTAGGAGATTGTCATTTTGTGCTTTCCGTTGGTTTACTTGTCATTTGATGGAAACCGATTCTTGTTGTAATGTTTTATGGCTGGTTGGTTATTTGTTTAGGAATTTGTTGTTGGTGCATTAATTGTAATCAATGTAAGAGCCCGCCGGTTTCCGGTGCATTACAGATTCAGGATCAGAATTCGACCCAGATGAGGCTGTTTTATTTCTTCATAGGCACTGAAAAAGTACATTCGGGTTTTACGGCAAAACAAGGTCTTAATAGGTGCCCGCAATCGTGACCCTGAAAAGTGTCCTAAAAGTTAACATATTTCGAGTTTGATTTTGTAAACTGCCTGCAATCCTATCTATAGCCGTATCTTCGCGTCCACTTCGCATATTTGTTGCCCTCAATCCTTCAAGTAGATACTTGCAATACCCCGAGGCATCGAGTTGCCAATTGGCCTTGGCAATTTGTCTCTCCCATCCTCGTACCTCGATTGTCTAATAAAGTGTGCGTTTGAGTTATCGGTTAATTAAGCGGAGCTCGGCGGGTGTGCAATTATCTTACGTCTTTGGAAGTAATTTTTCGGCGTTTGTTTGATTTATTAGCAATATGCTTTGAAGAGTTTAGAGAATTTGGTAATTAATAAATAAATATTGCTGGATATTTCACACAGCGCTATCTAGCCCCAAACTAAGCAGAGCTTGTACTATGGGAACTAGGTAACTTATATACTTTTTTTTTGTAAATACATACTTATAATATATAGAAAAACATGCAGACCCAGACCAAATATCTGTAGATCATACAAACATTTGTTCTGCGGCGGGGCCCACCGCGCCACGGAGGTCGTCATTTTTTTGTTTGAGTTGATTTCACTCATATTGTCTGTTGCTAATTTTGGAACGGCAAACAAAACTATCTAATGCTAAACTTGTAATCCTGAGAGGTGACCATGAAATAAAAAAATTAAGGTTCAGCCAGATATTGGTAATATTTGGTACAGGAAACAGGCAATTACCTTTTTTTTCGGGTCAACAATTCAACATCGCTTATTCTTTAATTGTTAAAATGTGCAATAAATGTGTGATTTACTCATGCACAATTAGCACATATAGGTACAACAGAAGTATCCGTTGTGCCTAAAACCATAAGTGCTGGCTGAGCAATCGACGCTGCAAATGGAGAAACATTGTCTGCTATAAATCTGCACTGACGGAAGGGTTACTTGTTATTAAGACGTCAGCGAGAATTATGGTCCAACAGCCGCTCTAATTGCACTTTAAGCAACGGACGCTAATCTTCGGTGCAATTACTTTTACTGCTTTGAGTCTGGTCAGTTGGTCGAATTTTTAACAATGCAGTGAGGAAAATTATTCTATATTGCTGGACATTTCACACAGCGTTATCTAACCCCAAACTAAGCAGAGTTAACTTACCAGATAACTGATAGAATACTTATATATATATTTTTGTAAATACATACTTCTAATATACACAAAAACATCCAGACCCGAAACAAATATCTGTAGATCATGCAAACATTTGTTTCTTCTGCGTCTCAGGCCTCAGCCGGCTTTTCGTCCACTGCGCCACGGAGGTCGCCTAGATACAATTATCAGCGACAGAGCTTTTCATCGAGGACTGAATCCTATTATCCCATGATAATGCTCTTGGTTATTTTACGGCTTAAAGCAAGGCGACCAAGTAATAACTAGTGAAATTAAAAAGTGAAATAACATAATTTCCAGGGTGATCTGTTGACGCCCAACTATTTTGTGGGGTATGTAAACTAAAAGTTGCGTAGATAAGTACTTCCTTATATTAGGTACTACCGTATGATGTTTTCAATCATGCACCCCAAATAAATAAGTGGAAAAAAATTATCGATCTCCTGCTCTTTACATCTTTTAAAGTTGTCAATACTCTCTCCTCACACCCTGAGAAGCGAGATAAGATTGTCTTTTAATAATTACTCTGTCAATTTTCCTTTCATTATCTAGTGTCCCATCTCATGTCGACGCTTTACAGACGCGAAACAACGGAGCCATCAAGTGTTTGTCATTATAAATGATTCTCAGATAATTCACTTTCGCACAAACAAACAATTAAAGATCGACTACAGTGTACATGACAATGAGGCGTGTTTTAACCAAGTGTTAACATGCGCATATATCATTGTTCGGTTGATACACCTGCGAAGCCACGCCCATCGCCTCTCACCCCGCACCTCTCCTCTCGCCCCTGTCTTTCGCTTCACCATCATCAAGATACCATTCCACGTTGAGACGTCCTAGTGAGCGGTCGCTGTCGCCTTCGTTAAGTTTCGTGCATGAACTGTGTGCCGTGATAAATAACTCTGGGTGTTTGCGATATTGTTTTTGTTGGCGCCGTTTTTTTGTGAAGATTTGAAAAATTGGCTGTAAGTTATTATCTAAGCTATTTCGTGTACGTATTTAAGTTTTTTTACGAGTTTGAGAAGGATTCGTTTCGGTTATCACGCCGGTTAAGATAAAATTATTTATGTCATTCATAATGTTCTCAAGTACGATAACAGAATGCTTGTCTCGATGTTAATAACATCTTCTTAAATAAGTTTAGGATTGAAAAATCCAGCAACAGGCGACATTATTTACTTGTTGAATTGTTGTGGGCGGAGTTTGGGGCTAAAATTTATTAACGCACGCGCATTTCTCACTTTTGCCGCAACGAAAGAGTATTCCTGGCTTGCATTAGCAAAGTTATTAAGTTTATTGTATATGATAAAAAAATATATAACTAAAAATAATGCAAACATTTATTGATGTTATTGCTGGCACGGTTTCAGATGCATTTAAATAAAAAACGAATTTTGCTATACACAATATTGCACATTATATGTGACGTACATACTGATGTTTTTAAGTGAATGTTTAGGTGAATGAAAATGTAAACTTACCTAGTATCGAATTGAATGAAAAATTACATTCGAAAGTGGAATATTACGAAGCATTTAGCGAGGTCAATGTTATACTTTCGAAAATGCATATATATATATATAACAAACTGAATAGAAATAGCTGATAAAAATTCCTTGCTTCGGACAATACCATAAATTATTGTTTTGGATTCAAATGATGTGGTTTGTGGTTTTTTGTACCAATATGTGAATGTGGTATACTGATAACAGCTGATGATAAGATGTTATCGTTATGTTTATATTATTGTTTTTTTTCTAATAGTTTCGTGTTTTTTAGTCCGTTTGATTGAAATCTAAGCACACACATTTGTTCTTTCAGAAATTTGGGTCGTTAGAGCGAAATATCTATAATTAAACATATGTTTACGGAACTTCATAATAGCCTACGCCACTCTTGTGATTCAGTCAATTCCAATCAAACCTCATTCGTTAAAATCCATACAAGCCGTTTAGCCGACGCGATGCGCTAAATGAACATACACATAGACCCTAAAAACATTACCCTTCCTCGCAGTCGGGTAAAAATACAACACAAACATCAAATAAGTATTTTTTACAAAGGCAAATTTATAATCGACATGGCCGAAACAAATAAACATGTATCTTTTTAGACGTTTTTGAAGTGGCTGAATAGAATTCTGCTCTAAATAAATCCAAATTATAATGACCCGCGCCCGACTCTCCGACGCATACAATAACTATGTCATATGCGCCCTATTAACGTGTCTATCCCGTGTGGGCGTCTCACCAGGGTTACCGGCGCGATGTTTACGAGTTTTATGATCGCTAATGGACCATAATACGCACCTTTTAACTCGAATCGTGGAAGGTTAAGTTATTGATGCGGCTGGAAATTGACGACCTTGTTGGAACTGATTCAAAAACTAATTTGTAGACCATTTCGCGTAATCGCTTCTATTAAAAGATATTTTATCTAGCGCATTATTAAAAAAAAACCGGTCAAGTGCGAGTTGAACTCGTGCGCCAAGGGTTCCGTACCTACCCATTGCCCTCTAAATTTTATGAGCGCCCATACAACTCAGAGGACTATTTTAATTAGCGTCAACTATGCATGTATGGGGGCACCCTTTAATTTGAATTTTTTGGAATTTTTCCTTTATTTATGCTAGACCTTGCCTTTTGCCAAATTTCAAGATTGTAGGTCAACGGGAACTACCATATAGGTTTTTGACCCAAAACCTACAGAGTACTTCCGGTTGATCTAGAATTGTCAATTTAAGTTAAAAGGAATGTCTTACAGCACAAGTAAAGGGTAAAATTCCGAAAAATAAAACAGTTGAAAATTAAGGTAGGTAAGTTTTGGTACTTACAAGTTTTCGCGAAAATCCAAATTTGCCCATATCTTTTTATCGTGTTGACGCAGAAACTTGATTTGTATACACCTAATAGGGACTATAGACCTCAGTATCTGGTATAAACTTAAACTTGCTAGGTCCACCCGCTTCTGAGAAAATGACACACGGACAGACGTACAGACGGACAAGAAAGTGATCTTATAAGGGTTCCTTTTTTACCTTTTGAGGTAAGGAATCCTAAAAATTGAAGCAAGTTAGATTTTCACAAGTTTTTATAAGTTCAACGGTCTCTGCAATGTCACTGTCGCAATTACTGGCAATCATGTTACAATAATGCCATAATATGGCATTGTAAGATTTGTAAGTAACTAAACTCTTGCATGTCTTCAAGTCTTTAACCCTACGGCTAATAGCTTCACCGTGACTATATGTGTTCGGATCGCGACTGTCGATCAGTTACCCTTGCCACAGAAGAAATGTACTAGACAACAGCGGTTTTACTCCACTAAAACCCAAAATGTGATCAAATTAAACTTCGAAGCAATAATGAAACTTTTGCGTCACAGCTCAAATGCTTTATCTGGTAATGTTAAACGATCAGGGGGCTTAGCCAAGTTACATTCGATTAGCGAGGACGCTAGTTGATGAGTCCAAAAATAGGATTTGATACATGCTTTGGAAATATTACGTGATATATCGACAACAAACAACAGATGTAGAAATCGAATCGATTCGAAGCGAATGTAACTTGGCTTCGGGCCCAAAGCCGGCAGGTTCCCTTGCAGATTAACCGAAACGATTCATACATCACAAAAAATAAATCATGGTGTATGTATGCGTGTATTTTTTTACATATAACACAGAGTTGGAGTGACAAAGGCATATTCTAGGTAGTCTCGCTTGCTAGTCTCAATGCATTGCTGATTCCATACTATTTGCTGCCTTTATGGGTCTAGATTTAGCCTCGGGGTCTGTAGCATTATGTTGCGAACGCAGACGTGGAATAGAGTTATCTAGCATTGATTTGTTACTTGCCTACATTCCAACGAATTTTTTTGCTATTTTTCATAGGTCAATAGTTCTTAGATCATCTCTCTCTATCTTAAGCTTTTTCGCGCCCGGTGGAGTGTCAAGTTATTACTTGATTTTTCAAAGTTAAAGCTTATATAGAGAAGGAGAGACGAAAATCAATTATATAAGCAAAAAAAAAATTGTCACGGTTATCATAAATATTTCAAATGCCAGTAGCATCCATGCTATTTTAAAACACGTTATTTCTTTGTTCTGTTATTTTTTTTTGTTGTAACATTTACAAAAACTAGTATTAGTATTTCTAAAGTATATTTAGCAACTTTAGCATTGAATAAAGTAAAAGTATGGCCAGAGACGTCAATATTTATGAATTCACGGAGAAATAATAAAAATATTTTTAATTATTTACTGACGAGATGTGCCAAAAAAAACTCTTTGGAGACTCTATATTTTTATACGCAAATTAAATTGTTATCATAAAACTCATCGACATATGTATTCTGCCCTATGATGCCCAAACTTGGTCATTAACAGAATCTCAAAAGTCATAACTCAAAGTTTGCCAAATAGCCATGGAGCGCAGCGTGTTAAGAGAATCGACGGGATCCGCAATACCACACTGCGCGCGAAGACCGAAATCGCAGATGTTGATGACAAGACTGCTAGGATGATGTGGAACTGGGCGAATCACGTCAGTCGTATGGTTACAAATGGGCAACAGTCGTCACACAATGGGTGCCTGCAGATAGGCGTCGAAGCCGGGGCAGCCGAAGAAGCGTTGGCGTGACGACCTCGATGCATTCCAAGTTGACTGGTGGGACGTGGCGAGTGATCGTGAGATATGGAGGAACATGTGGAAGACCTTTGCCCAACAGTGAGAAAATATAAGTTAAGAAAAATAATATACAGGGTTACAGGAAAAATCGTGCTAGATCCGTTAAGGGCGTGGAGTACCCATCACTTCTGACTTATTTCACTATGAAACACCCTACCCTAAACTTAACCCTTTTCGAGATATTCGACTTTTAATTTTTTTATTGAAAATTGCCGATTTTTAGGCTACTAAATTTATTTTTGTTTATTTTGTGTATCTTATTATTATTATTATTGCATTTTTACATGTGTAATAAGATGCTTTAGGACGTCAATCATTAAAATAGTGCATAAGTTAATTGAATAGACCGTAGTAGACAAGTGAAAGTTAAGAAATAAAAAAAAATATTAGAAAGTTTATTTTTCTCTAAGGGATATCAAAAAAAAAATATTATGGCAATGGTTCGGCAGATGTTTTTTAAAATATCTACGTTTCATCAGCTATCTAACGAGGTATAACAATCTAGGGTTTGTATTACATTTCGTGGAAAAAAGTAGTTGGGACGTAGAAGACCCAGATTTTCTAAGAAATATCTTGCGGACGGATGAGTCCAAATTTGATAAAGATGGCATAACAAACTATCACAACGCCCATTACTGGGCCCCAAAAGAGCTAAGGAATCCCAATAAGAAAAGAGTGAAGGGGTCCCAACGAAGATTCAGCGTGAATGTGTGGATGGGCATTATCTCCAATCATTTGATTGGACCTTACGTTCTCCCGGATAATTTAAATGGGGAAAGCTACGAAAATTTCCTGAGAGCAGACTTAAGTGATTTGCTGCATGATCTGCCACTCAACCTGATCAGGGACATGTGGTTCCAACACGATGGCTGCCCTGCCCATTTCAGGAGAAGTGTCAGAGACTGGCTGGACACAAATTATCCAAACAAATGGATAGGACGAGGTGGACCGTTGCCATGGCCAGCAAGAAGTCCGGACCTAACCCCCATGGATTTTCACGTGTGGGGGTGCATGAAAAGTCTTGTGTACAGCGAGCCGAATCCAGTTTCGTCTGTGGAAGACTTACGAGAAAGGATTGTGGATGCAGCCAATAAAATGAGGACCACGTTAACCACTGGAGTAGTAAAGACTGGTCTCCGTAGAAGGATGCGACAATGTATCAGAAATAGAGGCGGCCATGTTGAACATGAACTGTAGAATAAGAAAAAGTTGTGTGAAAATCTTTAATAAATGACATTTCATGCTTACCTATTATTTTATTTTACTTTTTAGGGCTAAGTATAAATTTTCTTCTCCACTGTCGCCTATAAAACTAAATTTTTTTCAATGCATTTGAATAAAACCCTAGATTATTATACCTCGTTAGATAGCTGATGAAACGTAGATATTTTAAAAAACATCTGCCGAACAATTGCCATAATATTTTTTTTAGATATCCCTTAGAGAAAAATAAACTTTCTAATATTTTTTTTTATTTCTTAACTTTCACTTGTCTACTACGGTCTATTCAATTAACTTATGCACTATTTTAATGATAGACGTCCTAAAGCATCTTATTACACATGTAAAAATGCAATAATAATAATAATAAGATACACAAAATAAACAAAAATAAATTTAGTAGCCTAAAAACCGGCAATTTTCAATAAAAAAATTAAAAGTCGAATATCTCGAAAAGGGTTAAGTTTAGGGTAGGGTGTTTCATAGTGAAATAAGTCAGAAATGATGGGTACTCCACGCCCTTAACGGATCTAGCACGATTTTTCCTGTAACCCTGTATACATATAAAACACACCAGCTAGCTACATACAGAGTATACAAAAACTACCAAACACTTCTGGTGATGAAGATCCCATCAAAATTAACAACTGTATCCAGCCTTTTCGCTAACAGTGGTTATAAAACCAAGATGTGAGCGGGTAAAACACGATTATTATTATAAATACGAGATTTAACACTCACGTTTTAGCGGTTTTACGACCGAAAATGTTTTAGTTCCGACGGATAATGTTTCCCGTATTTTATAATAAAACTTTTAAATAAATCACGAAAGTTTTCATAGTAAAAGAGTAAAACACGATTGTTGTTTAAATACTTGATTTAAATAACATTATCGATTAAATTTGATTTTAAAAATACCCAACAACAATAATACCATGCAAAAACATTGCTAATAAAGGACATGATTTAATCAATTTAAGATCCGCCGGGCGACGGGAAGTCTTTAATTATTGTCCGTCATTCGCACTTATGATTTTATATTATGTAACGTACATGACTAACATCCGGCGGTGAACATCTGCCCTATCTTCTACACCCACTGATCAGAAATGCCTCAGTTTAAATCAACTTTCAATGGAAAATGAGCACTATCTCGCTGAATTCAGGTTCAATCTAGCTCAGTTGTAGAATTTAAAGTTGTGTGGCAGGCACTTGATAATCTAGTTTTGTTAAAAGGATTATAACGTGAGTCTGTCTTTGGTCTCTGCCACAGATTTACCATAACATTTGGTTCAGTCAGCATTACTGCTATATATCTTCTGCGCTATCGCGTTGATGTCATCTTCTCTAATTGCCGCAGTAATATCAAAAACTTAACTATAATTGCAGCTTCGCATAGTTCCCGTTCACTGCAGGATCGTAAATATGGAAATCGAATTATTTAATGCCGTCAGCTAACAGTTCTCAGTTTATAGTCGATTCGGTTCCTTATTCATCTTTATAACCTGCCAGTTGATTTAGAGGGATTTGTACCAATAGCGTCATTCATTCGTCCATCTCTTGAATTATGTAAATTGAAGTCATTTAATTTCTATCGGTCGATATTGTGAACATCCGAAATTGATTTATCGTGTAGTCGTTCCCGTATGACTTATCGCATCGGCTCTTTATAGAACGGCTGATAGTTGACAGAAGATGGATGTCTGGTGGATGTTCCTTATTGCTGTCGTTTGTTCTTGAATTTATTGGACACGAAGTAACGGTTGCGCCTCCGCCGACCCTAAGGTGGTCTTCCGTGCCCTCCTAATATACTAAGATGAAACGACATCCGCGTAAACCTGTTGACTTTCTTTAATGCCATTATTTATAGTGTAAATGAATGCGCTGGGATTGCTTATTCTAGCTGTAATTGAATTTATTTCTGTTACTTAGCGCTTTAGTACATTCTGCTGTCATCGAGGTGTTTCATCCAGAATGGAGTGAATGTCCATGCACATGTTATTATACAACTTTTATGTTTTCATATCCATGTTTACGAGATAAAACACTTGTCATCGTCGTAATAAATTCGTGACAAACGATTTAGCTGAGATTACTTTTATTCGCGAAATTTTAATTGTTTTGAAACAGAATCTCACTTTTCACAACGACCTGTATAGATGATGAGGAATTGATGCCTTCGACATGTCATGAAAACAAAGATACAGCAATGAATATGTACTAACTAGCGGTGGCGGTGTTATTTATGAAGGCGATAGCATCGGTACGGACTTGTCAGTCACTGGTATATTCCACATGTCAGAATTACACTTGACCATGACAAAAGATATTCAAACTTGTGCCCGTCGTAATAAGACAGATTAGGAAGTAGACGAGCTGCGTGCGTGCCGATCCGCCACGGCTATCCATCATCCATGAGCGCGAACGCGTAACGAGCCCATTCGAAGGAACCGAGGATACATCCAAGTGTTCTCTTATTGATGGATCACGAATTTGTACATTTAAAATACACATTTTGAACTATCTCCAGACGGTCGACCTCCTTTTACATTCATATTTCTCTTTCAATATAAATATTACCATATTTTACGTCGTGAATGCGCATTGTTATTCCTCTTTCACTGGTATCATTGAAGGAAATACGAAGCTAAGTTTCGCTATCTGATACGGCCGGTTTGCATATTTGAATAGCTAATGTGGACTCAGCCTCCCTCACAAAAAGGCTTGCCCCTAACGATGGTCAGATGGTATCGCCTGCGTGACGTTTCAATACAACGTGGATCAATCTGGTGGCGTTTGACGTATGAAAGTATCGGCCAATCAATCGATTCCCGGCTCCCTCGGCTTGCTTATCATGCAATCGCACCACCCACTCGGCTGCTTAGTTGAGCACGTGCGTCGGTTACCGTGCCCGACCAAATATCTAATAGACAAACTCCTTAAATGTAATTGTTCAAGAACATCTCACATGACGGTATTTATTTGCATTCTCTCGTGAATTTTGTTTAGCTCGGATCCAGGAAACTCGGTATTTCGCGGAATGTAAGGAGCTTCGTGAGTGGTGGCTACATGATACGATCGCACTTTCCTTCCATGAGAATCTTCAAATGTTTTTCATTCTCGAGGCACATCAAATGGCGCAGTTGAATTACTTGTACTTTAATGTCATTGCTGATTGTATATGAATTATTATAAACGAAACATGTTTATTGAAGACACAACTTACATCGAATGCTCATCGCTTTTCTTGTCTCGTGCATACGCTATCAAATTAAGCTCTAATGATATTACAAGTGCCTGCCATGAATTCACAATTGAATGCGTTCGTTAATAAAAGTTATTTTTATTACATTTTATCTGAATGTTGCGACGTCGACATGTCATGGAATGCCTTTAGCTTGCCGCATCTAGAGATACGAAAGTGGGCTATTGTCCGTTGTTTCCTATTTCAGTTTATCATTCTTGCGTTGAATATTCTAATCAACAAACAGAACTCTATCGCTTTCGAAATAAGCATTACTATTAAAGTAGGTATGTAATTGCAATGAACTATCAGTATGTTATTTTCAAGTGTTTTATTGTTTCTTTATTGTTCATCTTCGTTTTAAATATTATAGACAGGCATGATACGTATATAGGTAATCCATAATAAAGTCTAATCTATTAATTAAGAACTGTTTAATGACCTATCATGAATACACATTATATGGAACACTTTACCGTAGTCTGTTTATCCTAAAGAATACAATTCGGGCCTCTTTAAGGTAAGAGTGAATAGGTTTCTTCTAGATTTTTGTGCTTCATTTGGTGAACTTGTGGTCAAAAGAACATATAACCAAATTTAAAAAAAAAAAAATTAAAGCATTAACGACGTCTTTATAAAAAAAGAATAAGTTTTAATTATTATAACTAGATTAAATATTGAAATAGGGCTTCAGTATGTAAATATTTGAAAATTATTCACATTAAATATAATATTAATAAAGTTTATTGGTATTTAAATAAATCCCAGTCAATGATACTTTTTGTGTGCATAAGTCACAAGTGATAAATTTAATGTTCCGCTGTTGCTCAAAATAAAATAAATGTTTTCAAATTTGAGTTATCTTGTACGCAACAGTGTGATGTAACGTTTACGAGCGCAATCTCAATGTTTTATGTCCGCTGAGAGAACTGACGAGTGATTAATAACTACCGGAGATAGAGACAAGTGACTAGAGCGAGCCTTCGACAATATTGTCTCGTTTAATACTAATGATGTATTGAATACCGTCCCTACAATCAACGTAAAACTTTCTAATACAAACGTTGACAGCGTTGAAGCCAACATTATAATCAACGTGGAATGTGTATCTGAATCTTGTTTCTTTTTCTAAAATTGCAGTCACGGCCTCATACTTTCCATAAACACACGTTGCGTATCAAGCTCAACATGTAATTTTACAAAAACGTTGTTATAATGCCCCACGAAATTGCTGTGATTTGTTTCTGAACTTTGCGAGCCATTGAGGCATCGATGGTACAGCGCTCGATTGCTCGCAATTACTCAATAATCCGTGTTGATTCTACAAAATATCATTGTTCTTTAGTCTTTACAACTTATAATCATTTTCTGTTACTTTCACTGTTATTGGGACTATGCTTTCGCAACAAAGTAATCGTCCATAGCCGATTAAACTTCCGTTTTCCTTAAATCGACACTCGCTTTAGCTAAGTTTGCAGAATACGCTATTGTGCTACCGTATGAATAGGGTTTTGGTGTGCACAAAAAATTGTCATTAATTTAGTTCGCCTCTTTTCGTCACCAGACTTTTTTTAATCTCCATTCTTAGAACTGTGATAAGCGTTCCAGCCAGACGATAACTCGTTTTTATAATGATCCCTGCTTACCCAATTTTTTTAAAGGATTTGTAAATTAAAAATGTATGAGTAACTCATGGTTGATAAGTTATGAGTAAGCTATATTATGTGGCGCTACATTTGAAGATTAGCTTAAAGTTATATAAGTTGAAGAATAAATTGCTTTACACGATAAAGGTGATTATTTATAGCTCTCTAAATTAACAGCTTTATTTTGGAACGTGCATTGCTTATAATTTTAGTTATGATTAATTTCATTCGCATTTGTTATTTCTGCCAACTAATAAGTATTATTACGTGCAATTCTATCAAAATTTTCTGCAATAAATACGGTATACCCATAAAGTTATATCTTGAGCCTAAAAAACTATATCTCAGTCTTAAAAGTACATATTAACACAATATGTTAAAACTGTAGTTTTATTTGGATCTTATACAGTAGGTAGAAAGAAACCATATAATTTGTTTTAATGCAGAAGTTTTTGTCACAAGGCCATAACAAGGGTATTAATGACCCGGACAAAGTATTTTATTTCTCGCTCACATATTAGATATTTCGTTACTTATCTTTAAATTCCTGTTCACTATAAACATTGCTCATACGTATCTCCATCATTAGCATCATCAATAACGTTCCAAGCTGCACTATTTCTCTGTAGAATTAATTTCATAGTGCCCGCAGTCTCGGACCGGTAATTATCTGCATCGATACTGCTCTTCGTAATGAAGATATCGGCCCATCTATTTTATTGCAATTATGAGGAACGCGCCTGTCTTATTTATGTGCACCATTTCTCCTTTGTTGTTCAGTTATTGTACATATACTTTAAAAGGTTTACCTAGGATCTTCTGTGGGAACTTTGGCATATAGACAAATGAAATGAAATGAAATTTATTAAATTATAACAGACATCAAATTAACATAAACAATCCTAGAAGTAATTATCTTTAACATAGACGGATCCTGGTGGGATCGCAGTAGTATCTAAACTAGGTAAACCTGTGTTATGGCATACTAATGCCCTCCGCCGGGCTTGATAGTATATAACAAAATTACAATTGAATTTAGTTAATTCAGTGTTTCAATTTTAGTTATAGATTTCATCACAATAACCAAGTGGTTTTGCCGTCAAAGTGTGACAAACAAACAAATAAATAAATATCGCTGGACATTTCACACAGCGCTATCTAGCCCCAAACTAAGCAGAGCTTGAACTATGGGAACCAGATAACAAATAGAATACTTATATACTATTTTTTTTGTAAATACATACTTATAATATATAGAAAAACACCCAGACACGGAATAAATGTCTGTAGCTCATGCAGACATTTGTTCCGCGGCGGGAATTGAACCGGCTATACGCCCACTGCGCCACGGAGGCAGTCAAACAGAACAAACAGAAACTGTTTCACTTTCATTATTGTTAATTTGTTAGTTCAGAAGTAGATGTCATGAATAGTTTGATTACAAACAAAAGTAATCTAATATACACGATTTTCATTTATGTTTTTGATGCTAATATCAAAATCTGTTGCACATTCTATACAATGCATTTGATGTGACTATTTGTGCGTACTCAAAATTCAAATGAGGTTTTAAGTTTTAAGTATCGACTTTGTTACATAATAGTTCGTCGTGGGCCTCAAACTAAATATGTAGTTTTTGTTATAATCTTCCTAGTACAGGTGCGCGTGCGCACGCCTCTCAGGTTCTTTCGTAGACCGTTCACCGGCATCCAAAGCGACGTGCATTAATAATCGCCTGTAATCACTTTTTATCTAGCGACACACTATTTAAGAGATTGTTGATCTCAGATAGACTCCGCAGTTTCTGATTGATGTTCTTTAAGTATGTTTAATTTTTCATCGATAGATTTTGAAGTGTTGTAATTTTTATTGAGGACATGTTTTGTTGAAAGACGTCCACAGGTTTCAACATAATTTAAAACTCTATAGCGTCACTGTTAGCCATTCAAAAATGTTTACATTGTTTGGAATATGTTAGAGGAAGTAAAAATTTTGCGCCCCTTTACCTCTTCCAAATGAAGTTTACCTAAAGTAAGTTGTTTCAAAATGATTGCAATAAATAAAGCAGGCTTTGGCGCAAACAAATAGTGGGGCGCGCTAAGACTGGGAGAACTCTATCGAAACACCGCTTTTTTATTTCATTGGGATGAATTGGGTTGCCGTGGCTTGTGTACGATGCGGTCCTGTGATTGCTTTGTCAGCTGTGTTGTTACGTAGGTATTGTGTATGGTTTTTCTTAAGAACTAAATGTTAATAACAAAATTACTAACATTATTTATTTTATTTTATTAAATAACAATACAAGCAATAAAATAAAAAACTTAACTACTAGTGGTTCGCCCCGAACTGAGATCTCGCGAATCTCCCAAAATAAATATTATTCTTAGGGCGACTTGCACAACGATGCCTAAACGTATTTAGTGGCTAAATATGATTTGAGGAATTGTCAAATCATACAAATACTTCAAATTTAAACATGTTTAGTCGCTAAATACGTTTAATGATCTTCGTGCATGCCGGCTTTCATCTTTGACTAATAAATTGGTGCCACGAAATGTATAACCAACCTACTTGACCTACAGTTTAATTCAAATTAGATGTAACGGGGGTTCTTGTTAATTGGTTATTTTTTTTTTGGGGTACAAATGGCAGTTATTCTGGATTTCAGACTTTTGCCTATATTTGTGTCACTAAAGCTACACGAATACCAAATTTCAGCATTGTGGGGTCACTAGTGTACCCTGTGAATTTTGTCAAAGTTTTGTTTTATTATGGCTAATAACTCAAAAACTACAAAAATTAAACAAAAATAAAAACGGGGTTCAAATGTACAAATGAAGACCTTTAATTTGACGTCCCACTTGACCTAATAGTCTCATTTTCATTTTTTTTTACCCCTCTTGAACCCTAATATCTGAACAACCCCGCAATATTTTTATCTCATTGAGTCACACCAAAATTGTGCCGTCACTACCTACCTATATACCAAATTTCATGATAATCGGATAAACGCTTCGAAAGTTATCCTCGGACAAACAAACATACATACATACATACAACGCCGATTTGCCCAAGTTGATTTGGAGATCTCGCTTCGCTCGATCAATTAATTATTGTGTAATCTGAAATAAATGTAAGTTATTTATTTTAATTAACTATTACAATTCTTTGTTTCAGAAATCATACACCATACGCGTACAAAAGACATCGTGTGAAACGAACGTGATATAAATGTAAGTCTAAATACCCACTTAAATTATTAAAGCATTTATAATTTAGCAATTATAAGGACACTTCTTGGTGTAAATCATAATTTAAACTTTACCAAGGTATTTACCATTTTATTAAGCATCAAAGTTTTATTCACACAGGTTTTCGGAAGTTTTCGGTGACAATAGCAGGAGGAATTAGTATTATCTTCTTCTCGTATTTTCGGTACATTGCCCTCCCTTCAATTGTCTCATAAAGAGGTATCTTTCTACCTTCAATATTTTGAGACTATAAACCTTATAAATTCTACATTTACAAAGACGTATGTAAATTTTACTCACAAAACTGTCGTGATTTACGTGTGTGTAGTATATCTTTCTGAATGTTTTTTTATATTTTTTTATACGAGAATTATCAGCGTTAAAAGTATAATGCGAAACAATTAAAATATAAACAGTTTATTTACCCACTGTTATACATTTTAATAATGATCTTATCTAAATTGCCTATTTCACTATCCTATTATACTACATCATCATCATCTCAGCCCGTCTGCATCCACTCTTGGGTATAGGCCTGCTCTTTAGTACGCCATTCTTTCCGGTCCCTTGCGAGTCTCATCCATTGACACCCAGCTACGCTTTCAATGTCATTCGAACAAAAAACGACCATTAAACTACATGGTTCAGGGAATTTAATTTACCCACTTAGCTAAACCTTATGCTCCCGTTAAATATACATTTTATCGTTTGTTTATGCAGTGGTAATATTTAATATATTTTTATTAGTTTCCGCGAAAACTATAAGGTTTCTGTTGTCAATAATGTTATTTAAATGCATGAGTATGTTAATGACCTGCTTTTATGCATAAAACATAAATGTCACTACATTGTTCACCCAAAGCGATTCCTCTACATCATTTCATATTGTTCTTATTTGCGGTACGCTAGTTCTAATTTAGCGGACTTAAACAATGAAAATTCACGTCTAAAATTGCAGTGTTGATGTAGTAAATAAATAGAAGTTTTTATTATAGTATGTACTTATTTTAGGCTAAGGTGTCTTTATGGCTCATAGAATAAATTATTTTCTATCCTGTAACTATGTTATCTTATCTTATGTTATCTTATCTTATCTTATCTTATCTTATCTTATTGCTGCCTGAACCACATTTTTTTAAATTGGGTATCTATCTTATCTCGTGGGTTTTGACTTGTCTAAGTTTGTACCACAAAGTTTGTACGCTAGTCGCTAACGAACGTCTTACGCTTCTGTAATACCTAACTTATCCTATCTAAGTTTAATATTTGCATACATATTTACTGTGACTTTAATATGGGCTCATAACTTACTTCAAGCTTAATTATAGGTTTGAAATGTTTAGAGAGTTCGGTAAACATTTGCCAACTTATTTTTTTGTTGCTCAACACATTTTGTCATAAACAAGTTTCGGTATGTTATTTGGCGTTTGAGACGGTATAATGTTTAATTGAACCTTCACTTTTTTCACTTATATATTATGCATATTCTTTTGTGATTTACTTAGAAAGTTGGTACATAGTTACTTACTTCGTTATTTTCGATGATAGTTAGAAAATATTTCGACATTATATTCCACTCTGTCTGTCCACAGATCTTGGCTGTTTACACAATTTCTCTATGGAAAATAGTTGCAAATTGTGACCAACAAACAAACACATAGGCAAGTTAAAAAATCTTATAAAATACAGTTTTTGCATTATTAATTGATCAAACCCTTCCAAGAAGTGACTAACGGCTTTATTATAATTAAAAACCAGGATACAACCATCCCTTTCTAACGTGCTTAAACCGTACGTGACAAAGCAATCTAGATATTCTTGTCAGATCAAGATCGAATATAACAAACGTCTCATTATTTATTGCGCTATATTCTTGGTTGCAAATAACGAGTGTTTATTAAGTCTATAATAAGCTGCGCATGCGCAACGTTGATGCAACTGTGCAGCTTCAGCCAGGCGGGTGTCGCTTCAATTCAATTTGCAATGTAAAATGACTTTGTTACGCTGAATTTTGTTTAAAAATAGCGATGGATGGATGCTTGTATATTGTGTCTTAGAAATTTGAGCCTAGCGGCCTAGGTTTAGACTATGGTTTCCTGTAACTTTGCTAAAATTGAGCTGTTTCAATATTAAGTTTTCATGTTATCGATTGGAGGGAGACAACTGCAGTACTTGTTTATTCTGTGAAGTTAGGCTTAGCTCATTAGTTGTCAGTTACTGCCATAAATGGTACTCTTGATACATAGTCTCCCAGTCGCCGGTGTTTTGATAAATAGTAACCATTGTAGCACATACTTTAACTTCTACCACCCTGGCTCTAATTATGCAGTTAATATGTACCTGTATGTGTTGTTGTTTTAAAAGTGGTAATAGTGTAGCTAGATTCTAACGAAAGAGTTAAATGCATGGCGTAGTTCTTCTAAGAAAGGATGCACCATGCATATTTCTATTACCAGCCCAGAGATTTTTTATTTTATATACCTACTGGCGATGGAGTATGGCCCACCTGATGTTACGTGGTAACCATCGCCTATAACAAAGTATTACCTCATAGGTCACGCACCTTAGAAACGTGCCCTGCGTCCATCAACTTGAGGCATAAATGTGTAAAGCCAGTGAAAAAAAAGTGTGTTATTCTTTATTGTACACAGGAAAATACATTATAAAGTACAGAAATAGAGGACATGTACAAAGGCGAGCTTAACCCTAAGAAAAGTTTTCTTACAGCAAACCTTTGAGGCTAGAGAGAGAGATGATTTTAAAGGTAAGAAGTGCACATACAACAATCATAAATATGTACATACATCTTAAACAAATAAAACTAAATATACCTAGAGTACCTGATAATATTATAAATAAAATAAATAAACTAATATGTACAAAAATAAATATATACCTACGATAAAATAAAATCACAGAGAAAGATAGTGCTCTTTAACTTTCCGTTTGAAAGTGTTAAACGATGGACTAGCGCGGACTTCATGGGGAAGGGCATTCCTAATTTTCACCGCATGAACGGTAAAGGAGCCACCATAGCGGCTTGAAGTGTGTTGAGGTGTTTTGAGGAGAAGGGACTTAGAGGACCGGCATGGCACACTGCGAGAGACAAGGAATTCGAAGCGGTCACAGAGGTAGGGAGGAGGGAGTGGACAATGTAATACTTTAAATAGGAGTGAAAGAACATGAAGATCACGACGAATACGAATAGGGCCTCATTCGATAGGCATTTATTATCATAGGGACGAAGACGAGCCTCATGTGCCCTTCAAACCGAAATACAGCAACGCTGCTTGGCGACAGGAATTAGTATTTTGGTAATACTTCCACGGGGGAAAAGGGAAGGAAGATCATAAAATCCTACTCCTACTTTTTTCTGATTTGAGGGGAATGGTGCCGATATTTTAAGACTCCTTAACTTCAAGTCTAGGAGTGGTGAACATAGTGTTAATTCTCTGTGCCCACCACTGAGAATTAACTCGTGGTAATCCACGCGGTACTTATAAGTACTAAGATCTCGTGAGTCTACCATAAAAAAAATATTCGTAATCTTTGACTATCAAAATAGTGCTACGAAATAAAAACCATCTAACTTGACCTACAGTTTCATTCAAATTACAGGTAACGGGAGCTCATGTTAATTGGTTAGTCTTTTTAGGGGTACAAATTGCAGTTATTCTAGATTTCAGACTTTTGCCTATATTTGTGACATATAGATACACGCATACCAAATTACAGCAATGTGGGGTCACTAGTGTACCCTGTGAATTTTGTCAAAGTTTAGTTTTTATTATGGCTAATAACTCAAAAACTACAAAAACTTTACTAAAAGTAAAAATGGGGTCGAAATGTACTAATGAATACCTTTCATTTGACGTCTCACTTGACCTAATAGTCTCATTTACATTTTTTTACCCCTCTTGAACCCCAATATCTCAACAACCCCCCAAAATTTTTAGCTTATTGAGTCACACCAAAATTGTGCCATCATACCTACCTATATACCAAATTTCACGATGATTGGATAAAGGCTTCGAAAGTTATCCTCGGACAAACAAACATACATACATACATACAACGCCGATTTGCCCAAGTTGACTTAGAGATCTCGCTTCGCTCGATCAATAACTCCAAATATTGTTATGACAACTAAAACACACTCACCTACATATACGATACGAGGTACGACTAACTTTAACTTCTCTCTCATTTCATTGTTTACTTTAGTTTAAATTGTCACTTACAAAGTAAAAGCGTATATAGCCTTAGGTAAATAAAAATAAAATAAATAAAATAAAATATATAATATAAAATATTTTTATTTTTTTATTTATTTTATAGCCTTAGGTAAAGGCTATATACGCTTTTACTTTACACTAGAACTCAAATTCCCCCATTGTGGAGGAAGTTGTTGCTATCTGCGACACAGTATTATTACTTTTGCAGGTATCATCGTTCAATTTCTGTAATTGATCTATTGTTGATTGTACAAAGATTTTGCTTACTTTACTTACTTAGTCGAACCTCTCAGATTTTTAGGTGTATTCTACCGATCAATTGCACATTGATCGGTAGAATACATTTTACAATTTTACATGTTAATTTTAATAAATAAATAATAAACAAACTTAATTCTGACTCCACACTAGGATTCACTGTGTCATGAGTATCAGAAACTACGGTACCGTGGAACTAAAATACAAACTGAATAAATATTTGCAGATAAAGCAATCTTTAATAATCGAACTGCGCCATTTAAACTAGCTTATAGTTAGCCACAGTGCTCCAATTCTTTGAATGAATGTGGTCTAGGACAGCCCGGCTTCCTTAAATTTTTTTTTCAACGTGACTACATGGCCTAGTTTATTAATATTTCTATAAATAACTCTTTAAAAACGGTTGAACTTTTTAGAACACAATCGTAAATCATATTTCGCCGGTGATTTTACTTTTCAAACCAGTTTATAGTCTCTATTTTAAGGTTCTTGAACTCGAGAATTATAATCGAGATTTACAGGTGTACATAAATTATTCTTTACAGAGTTAAACGCAAAGTATTAATATTACGAAGGAGCCCTGTAACGTTTCTAATATTGGAACTGATTTGTTCTTCTTATAGACTTGTTTATATTTATTTATACACAAATAGCCGCAATCAAGAAAAAACGCTAATCATGTGTGCTATTTAAGCTTAAATGTAGTCAGCCTGTATTAATGAATGCAATATCAACCTTCCAGATTACGACATGTATCCTCTCACTTAGTCCTGTCGTTAAGTATTAATATAGTGCAAATAAATTTGTAAATTTATTATATATATTAAGCCGTCTATCTGAGGTTATAATGAAGCAACGACGCGGATACAAGCCAAAATACCTAGGGCAGTACTGTCTAATACTGATCAGATTCTTGAATTTCCTCTAGACTTTCGTCATCCGTTCTTTCAACCTACTATGATCGTCTTCATAAATAGACTGCACACTTTAAAATAGCTTCGTAATTTTACGTTTAAAGGACCCTGTATCCCATATTACTAAAACAGACCATGTAAACATGTTTACATATAACTAAATATTTTATTAAGTCTAGCTACGCCAGATCTAAAGATACCTGTTGGCATAATAAACTACAATATCCAGGGTGACCAATAGTATACCAAATCATACGTCCTAACGTTTTAGGTATAATTAATTTTGTTTGGCAATAATAAATGTAAATAAATAAATATGTCTGGACATTTCACACAGCGCTATCTAGCCCCAAACTAAGCAGAGCTTGTACTATGGGAACCAGATAACTGATAGAATACTTATATACTTTTTTTTGTAAATACATACTTATAATATATAGAAAAAACATCCAGACCCGGATCAAATATCTGTAAATCATACAAACATTTGTTCCGCGGTGGGAATCGAACCCGCTACCTCCTGCGTCTCAGCCGGCTATTCGCCCACTGCGCCACTGAGGTCGCCACAATAGGAGGCAATAGTCAAGCTCTTGATAGTCAAGCACCTGTTAGTGATGATGTAGTCGAAGATGGAGCACGCTTGCCTAGAACGTTTCTTACTTTTTACTTGAAGACTGCAAGATTATAGTGATCCAGAAAAATAGACGCCGGAAGCGAGTTTTACTCGTACCTCGCACTTACATTATTAAATAATAACATGTGCGCTAGGTAAATAAGACAAATGGTTTGAGCTCTATTCCTATGTATGAACTCATTGGCCAGATTGTGTAAAGCTTTATTATAACTTGAGTTGTGAATCCACTTCTGCTGTCAGCACTCAGCACTGTCTAACATGAAATTCTATTTATGCGAATCACATTAGCTTTCACCGTCTCGTACCATACTTGTGGCGAATTGAATGAAAATACTATTTTGATGCCCTCGCCTTTCATGTCGACTTCGCTACGTGTGTTCGCTCACTTGTCGGATTAGTCTAGCTTAGATGTTTCTTTGTAGAATATAAGATTGTTTATAAATAAATAAATAATAAATATTGCTGGACATTTCACACAGCGCTATGTAGCCCCAAACTAAGCTGAGCTAGAGAAACAACCAGACCCGGAACAAATATCTGTAGATCATGCAAACATTTGTTCCGCGGTGGGAATCGAACCCGCTACCTCCTGTGTCTCAGCCGGCTATGCGCCCACTCCACCACGGAGGTCGTCGTTTTGTTACTTACTAACAATTTGACTCAGAAAATTGTAAAGATGCTCCAAAATTTCACGGCCAGTATGGTCGGCAATATGTTCGTAATACTCGTCAATATTGCCGACAAAATTTAGATAGCAGGCATTTCAGATAATTACCAGCATTATTTGATCCACGCATTGCAAGGTGGCCATTGGCTTATGTGAATTTACTTATTTTTCCTCGTAGGTGCTCTATATGGACACCAAATGAAAATACACGGTAAAGGTACAATGGGCGTATGGTTTAATTTGCATGGGCAGAAAATATAAAATCAAACAACAAGAGGTTTGTCATCAATGATTAACGAACCAGAATGGTGAAAAACTGTGCATTTTATGATCTTAAGATGTTCTAAGAATTCTAAATTCCTATTAAACCATCATATAAACTGATCGGTTGAAATCCGAATTCGGTATCATGTCGTGACAAAACGACAATCGATGGAATTCGGTGGCTTCTGATAGAGATGTTCGTTTTTGTTATAAGCTTTAGGCGTGAAAGAATTTATGTAAATAAACTTCCGATGGTACGATCGTTACATTTGTAACGCGTAGGTATCAATTTTAAATACTTAATTGAGCGGTAATCGTATTTATGTAGAATAATATTTAGTGAAACATTGTTTAATATAATCTTTACTCTCTATCCTTGCTCTATATATCAGTCGAGCAGTTGAGTTCAAATGGATTTAGATCAAAATCCTCGTCTAAGGTCATCGGACCAGTAGACGTCCCAAATAAATGCAGGCAACTCGATACGAATTACAGCTGAATGTTTGGCAAGCACAAACGAATTATTGGCATTCCACAGCTTTCGAGTCTAGACTCATTAGCAACTGATTTACAATCACTCGACTTTCTTTGTTTGTTGACTTTTTAATCAGCTCAAAGATGATATCAATCTGATGATTCACCATTTGGTCGAAGTACTCAATATCTTTCTACGCGCGTTGGAAGAACTAGGGTAAATATGTGTTCTGCGTAAGAGGTTTCCAATCTTATCGATATCGCCTATTCCCATGCAAAACCAATAATTTCGCATGCTTTCTGTCCCGTTACAAAAACATTTTTCAATCTAATTTGCATTTCATACGTTTTCTACATCGCACGATTATCAACCCTAATCTATTCGCAATAGGATCTCAGTATTAATTATAGGGTCCCGTAACACGATCGCGTGTGCTGTCCGATGTCACGAGATAGGCTATATGTACGGAACACAGATGGATATATAGGACTTCCTCTGTTTGTGAGCAATGGTACGGTATCACGCGAATCTCGATGGGTGAGCTTCGATAAGACTGCATGGCCCGGCGAGATTGTATGATTAGTGATGCATTTCTGATACTTACGCAACTATTGATAGTGCTTGCTGATTGTCTTGTGGGTGCGTCTGTTATGTATGATATAACTGAAAATCACGGTTTATTACAACGTCCTACCAACCTACTACTATTTTGTAGTTTTGAAAACTTTTATTCGCGTATAATGAGGGCCATTTCAGCTCTTCCAAAATTACTCTTAAAGTGGGGACGTATAATTTATTTAATCCTTTATTGCACAAAAAATATGTACAACGAAATTTAATGCTAAACAGCATTTTCTACCAGTCATCCGTGACGGGTTAAAAAAACATCTTCTTACAAATCTTACAAAATTTTATGAAAATCTCTACATTTTCTAATACATGAAGCAAAGGTGTGCATTACAGAAAACAAGACTTAAAAGGAATAAATGACAATTCCATTGTAAGCTTTCTAGACAATCAAGTAAAAACTGTCGCCATCAAAGCCCACTTTCCGTGAGTTTCCACAATTAGCGCAATTTGCGTTAATGCGCGGGAGACACGTTAGATAAACTCTTGCGCAGATCCGATCACTACACTGCGCAGAAATGTAGAGAAAGCTGTGCAAGCGCAAGTGATTTAAGAGATGTTTTATTCAACGATAGTCATGTTTTACATAAATCTAGTAAGAGGCACTCTTCATAAGTTTCTAGAAATTAAGTACTAGTCTTAGCTGTAGCCCTATGTTCAACCGATGTTTAAAAATCACTTGTTGCGAAGAAAGTTACAAAATAAAGTTTTAATTTTATAAACACCAACGTAGGTCCAAACCGGCTCATAATCAAATGTATAGAATCGTATTATAATAATTTTACGGTGTCCTACTGATTATAATTTCCATGTTTATATAAATATTTATACCGTTGTATAGAATCAGCATAACAATGGTTTTATTACTACTAATATTAAACATGAATAGTGGATTTTAATAAGATTGGCCCCTGGTTTTGATTTTTACACTGTTGTAATATAAAAGCTAATCTTAAAATATTTAACAACCACGAAATTTTTAGATATCTATAAATCATATTGGACAAACAAGCGTTTGTATGTTTATTGTTGGGTTCAGTACGCAAATGATAAAATGAATGCATAAAGCAAAAAAATATCATTCATTCAATGGATGAGTTAGTTAAAGTAGTAATATTAGTAATTTATTGACGACCGCCATGGCACAGTGTGCGAATGACCGGCTGAGACGCAGGAGGTTGCGGGTTCGATTCCCGTCGCGAAACAATTTTTTGTTATATGTACAGATATTTGTTCCGGGTCTGGGTGTTTTTCTATATAGTACAAGTATTTGCAAAAAAAAAGTTATATATGAATTCTAACAGTTATCTGGTTCCCATAGTACAAGCTAGGCTTAGTTTGGAGCTAGATAGCGCTATGTGAAATGTCCAGCATTATTTATTTATTAATATGAGGTTTACAGCTCTTTATTTAAGAAGTATTATCTTAAAACTGTTCTTCAGAAAGCACGTAAAATATAATATTTTTTTATTGAGATTTTGCGTCGTTTTTAAGGATTGTGTAATTTAACATATGGATGTAGTTTTCCGAATTAAATAAATTAATAATAATAAGAAATGTCAATGCTGATTATTCCAGTAGCTAAATCATGTCAGAAGCCTTCGGGTGACCTAAAAACTGCACCAGGGATATCACTTGTTCGAGCGACGGCCGATGAGACGGGCTTTTTATTAGCACATCCGAGATATGTTCGATGTACCTACGTATCTAATTAAAATTTATGCGAGTGTATAACTTACCTCGTTTATCTCAGACACTTGCTTGTTTATACTCTTACATATCGGTATATTATAATCCCTGAAGGATAATGGGTGTTATTTTGAAATAAGGAATAAGTTTGATGCTTTGTCTCTTTCATTTTATGTGTACGTCTTTAGCATTTGCACCATTTCTAATTGGGTTTTCATTCGTAAGGCTAGTGTTTGTTAGATCGCACTTTGCTATGTTTGTAGTACAATAAATTAGTGCATTTTTTTTTTGCCAAGCGCTTGGCTATTACCTCACCTGGTGGTAAGTGATGGTGTTATCGAAGATGACGCACGCTTGTCTAGAAAGAACCTATTCACTCTGGACTATGTCTCGTTACGTCGTGTATGTAAATGTTTTGTTATTATCAGCCCTTGAAATGGTATTTGAACGGATCTGAAAGGAATATGCCTTGAACCTTCGGAGTAGGTCGAAGGTCAGGGATTTGAAATAAATAAAAAACTAATCAAATAGGCTTACTGCTTCATTAATATCTTCTGTAGACTTACTCTGATCCTTACCTAGTACGCAGACCCTTGAAGGTATACCAATAGTAACTGATTACGGTAAGTTATCATCACTTTACGTACCATGCTGTAGTAACAGAGTAAAAGTACCTACCTAAATTAAAAGTGTTTGATATTTTTTGTGAAACTGAACGGGAAGTACAACTTTCGCATAGGTATTTTATAATAATCCGCGTTGACACAAGTCCCTATTTTCGTTCCAAACAAACCGGACTCGCGCTAATACCGAGATGCTTTCGAACCCTTCCGCAGACGTTACTAAATCTTTATCGCCACCAAATCGACTGTCGTAAATCCAACTCGGTCCATTGTTGCCGTACACAGTACTTATATGGGAGCGACCAAAATAAATCACGAACAAAACCATATCGGTGCGATCGTAGACTATCTCTGGATCGACCGCGGGAGAGAGACCGTATCTTTCGATATTACGCTATTGAATTAGCATTACCGCTGTTTCCGATATTGTTCATGAGTTGCACGGCTCATAATTCAATGTCGTGTTCTTGCATTACCTTAATTTTTGTCGTAATGCGCGGAAAACGTAGCTTAATCTTGTTCTTAACAGATTAGCTGAGTTTAGCAAGTTTCCGTGCAGTCATCACTTGGCTATCTACTAACGAATGTCATTATAATTCAAATCGAAATTGGATCTAAATCATTACCCGCGGTATGCGTTTGCAATGATTCAATTACATTTAGTTAGGTATCTCTAGATCCTAAATTGCCAAAGGCGCTACATAGCTTTGATAGAATACCCCGCATTTACAATTGAGTACATTGCATTCGTGTTTCAGAGGACACCTTAAATTGTGGAGATTTAATCCCAGTCGCTAACCCGGTTGAGGTCGAAACCTATTATTTCAGACAACCGGGTCGGTCACAGAGACGAACCTACTTTCTTGCTTTTTATTTTTGTCGTGTTGTCGTTGGTCTGGGATCGTGCGAGATTGCGCTTCGCGATAGCAGTAGATGCACTCACATCTCTGTTGGCTGCCTCCTTAGCGATCGCGTGCAGCGCGAGCCACGTGCGTCTGTTATTTACATAAACTTGAGAGCAAAAAAATCGCACATTCATGATTTTTTGACATAACTAAAAAAAAAACAAAAAATATTATGTTTCTGTAATGCAGATTCATAGTCTATTTTAATACATATCCAGTGGTATCTGATTTGTCTTTCAATCATTACATAAAAATGCTTTTGTGGATCAATAACAAAAATGCATGTTTAGTAAAAAATTCTTTATTCAAGTATTGGTGTCAAAGTTATGAAATTAAAAGATAAAATTAATTTAAAGTTTGTTATTAATACCGAGTGTTCCCTCCCCTAGCCTGAATCACTGACTCCATCCGTGTTTTCATTGATGTTACTAGACTTTTGATAAAGTCTTGAGGAATAGCCTCCCATTCCTCTGCGATCGCCTGTTGCAGCTCCTGTAGAGTCGATGGAGGAGCATCTCGGCCTCGAACTCTTCTTTTCAGCTCGTCCCATAGATGTTCGATGGGATTGAGGTCTGGGCTTCGAGCTGGCCACTCCATAACGGTCACATCCACCTCTTGAAGGTACTCGATCACTATGCCAGCAGTATGCGGTCTTGCATTATCTTGCATAAACAGAAAGTTTTCGCGGATAAACCCAGCAAAAGGTACGACGTGGCTCTCGAGTACTTCCTCAATGTATCGTATGGAAGTCAATCCTCTTGATTGGCGACCAGTATTCGGTCCGGTGATGAAGGCAAGCTCGGTTTTTGCTTCCATAGACATGCCTCCCCAAAACATGATTGATCCACCGCCATAGGCGACACGTTCTGTTATGCAGCATTGGGCAAATCCGTCGTTGCCATGCAAGCACATCCTGCACTCATCAGAGAACAGGACTGCACTCCACTGCTCTTCGGTCCAATTCAAATGGTCTCGAGCGAACTGAAGGCGGGCTTCTCGGTGGGCTGGGGTCAATTTCGGCCCGTTTGCTGGCCTGTGTGCAGTCAGGCCACCTTCTCTCAATCGTCTTCTGACTGTCCACCGGCTAACTTCTACTTCACGAACTTCTTGAAGTCGTTGGCCCAGTTGAACTGCGTTCAAACGACGATTTGTTAAAGATGTCGTTATAAGAAAGCGGTTATCACGCTCTTTTGTAGCACGGGGACGGCCCGATCCTTGTCGCCGTTGGTAGCCACCAGTCTCTTGATACCTCTGGTATACACGCCGAACGGTAAATCGGCTCAAACTCAATTGTCGAGCCACTTGACTTTGCTTAAGCCCCGATTCAACAAGGGCAACCACTTGAGCGGCTACTTCTGGTGTAGTATCCATTTTCGTGTTCCGTTTGAAGCCAATATCAATAGAGAACCTTTCACACTGTACGTTGGTATGCAAATGATGACCATTTCCTCAATATGCACTCTTTTATACCTGCGATAAATCCCGCCGCCGGCCTTACCTGGATCGAGCGACATAAGGGGGTCTATTGTTTTGTTGCTAATGAGTTGTTTTTAAAGGTAAATGTCAACCCTTTATCAGTTCTGCGAATGCCTAGATTATGCACTTTAATTTAATTTGATTTTAATTTGCTGTAAGCTCCAAATAAAAAAAAATTTAACTTTTAAGTAAAAATGTGCGGATGTGCGATTTTATTGCTCTCAAGTGTAGCTACTGGATTGAAAGAAGCCTCTGCATGGCAGAAATCATTTGAGACCGATGTCAAAGGAACTAGATTACTTTATTTGATAGGTAAAGAGCCGTACTAGACATATAGTTACAAGCCTTTTGTCATCATACCTCTACCTCGTCACTGGCAATGCAATGCAACAGGAAAGGGGGTTTTTTATACTACCTGGAGATGGAACAAGCTTTTCACCCACCTGATGTTAAGTGGTTACCATCGCCTAATACAGCGAATTGCCTCGTAGGTCACGCACGTTAGAAACTTGCCCTACGTCCACCAACTTGAGGCATACAGGTGTAAAGCCTCATGTGCCTGTAATTTCACCGATAACCCTTCAAAATGAAACACAGCAATGCTGCTTGGCGGCAGAAATAGGTATCGTGGTAGTACTTCCCCGAGCAAGCCTTTTCACAATGAGTAGTAGAGCTACTCTTGAAACAGGGTGACACAACAAACGAAATGCTTTTGTATTTTGTAGTAATTATAAAATCAGTGCTTGGGTTTATACGGACGAAAAAAATGGTGACAAATGCTCAGCATTTTTTTTATTATAGGGAAACTTATAGGTACATTCACAGAAAAACTAATTTTATATTAGAATTGTTGTAAATACCCAAGCGCAGATTTTAAAATTAGGTACTAAAATACAAAGTTCATGCCAAATTTCACAAATATTTACCTACATAATTTAAAATAGTGGTTCGCCCCGAACTGAGATCTCGTAAGTCTCCCATTAAAACAACAAACAATACACAACAAAAAATATATAATTTGTAATCTTTGACTATCAAAATAGTGTCACGAAATGCATAACTAAATGTGTTGACCTACAGTTTCATTCAAATTACAGGTAACGGGAGTTCATGTTAATTGGTTTTTCTTTTTTGGGGTAGAACTTGCAGTTATTCTGGATTTCAGACTTTTCCCTATATTTATGTCAAGCTACACGAATACCAAATTTCAGCACTGTGGGTCACTGGTGTAAGTACCCTGTGCATTTTGTCAAAGTTCAGTTTTTATGATGTCTATTTTTATGTATGTGACAAAAGGTAGTGATGTCCATCACTTTGTCACTACCTTTTGTCACGGCCACTGCCATTCAAATGATTCACCTGCCGGACTGTCAAACAAAAAAGTCTTAAGTAAGACAGCAATTTGGAAAGGAGTGTTTTTGTTTATAAAGTTTTTTCAGCCATTGCTTAACACAAGGTTATCGACAATAAAAAAATTATGTACAAAAATAAATTATTTTTCTAATACTTTTTATTTCGAAAATCTATCTCGTGTACTTTAAAAGTTATTGCTGTTTTAAAAGTGTGGTACTACTTCGTTTTGAAGGTCTGCGTATTTAGGCACTAAATATGATTGGGCATCGTTGCGTAAGTCCCCCTATCAGAATTTTTTTTATAATTATGCAAGGGGAAAGTCTCATACAACTATAGTTATCATTAGTAAAATGATAACTATAGTTGTATGTACTGACAGGTAAAAGGGGGTTGGTTCTCTGTTCTCACTGCATTAATGAGATTCTTCCATGCCTTCATTATAATCCCATCAATACAATTATATCGTTTTTGTTACAGGTGGCCCGACCTGAATGATCTTGACTTCACCAACTCCACGTATTAAACGTAAGTACGAGATATATGTTTTTGTAATCTTGTTTATTTCCTGATGTCTCAGCATAACAGTTCATTGATTTATTTATTGAAGTTAAGTAATTGAGTTATTTAAATAATATATCTGTTCTATCTGTTTCATTAACCGAATAATATTGCTGATAACGTATCTCATTTATATTAATCAAATATTGCCCTGGATATTGACGTTTGGTAAACACATTGCTTCGTTAATGAATCGGGCGTAAAACTTTATCAGTGAGTGGACATGGCTTCGTACTTTGGAAGATTAGATCGATAGGCAGAGTTTCTATTCCCCGATTTATGAGATGATATAAACATTTCATAAAAGTTAACGCCAATAGTTACAACATTACCAGTCCATAATAATGATGCCAGTGATTGTTTTCTTGGGTTGCGACATAGTTTGAGGGCATGCTATGCTGTATAAAACATATTATAAGTTACTAGCGTCGCCTACTCGTTGTATATTAGATAAATTGTGTTATTGACGTCCTCCGTGGTGCAGTGGGCGAATTGCCGGCTGAGACGCAGGAGGTAGCGGGTTCGATTCCCGCCGCGGATCAAATGTTTGCATGATCTACATATATTTGTTCCGAGTCTGGTTGTTTCTATATATATTTTAAGTATGTATTTACTTATATACATAAAATGTATTTACTTATATACATAAAATGTATATTACTTATATACATTTTTATCAGTTATCTGGTCAGTTATCAGTTATAGTACAAGCTTTGCTTACGTTGGGGCTAAATAGCGCTGTGTGAAATGTCCAGCAATATTTATTTATTTATTCTATGTATGAACTGTAACTATTCATGTAAATCGGTTCAGTCGTAAACATAAAATTCTATTGTAGGTAACCTATGTACCTATACATAGATTTAAGTAAGTTTTATTTCCTAGGATTTCAGTGATATAAAGATTTGCCTTATCGTTAAATCGTGGAAATGTATGACTATGTACAATTCTAAAGAAATCAACAATCATATTGCTCACGATCATATGAACTTACACGTCACTATCAAGATCGCGCGCATCACCCTGATTCAATGATAAATCAATCGATAGCACTAAAGTAACCGTTATTCAATTATCTCTAGGTGCTTGTCACTTGACCGGGCCGGACCCAATCAAATCAGATGTTAACCCCAATATACTCGTAGAGATCCATATCAGCGATGTTACGAGCTTTAATTCGGATTGTATTCTGATTCTATGTGGTTTTTGTGGGAAATGTTCTCAGAAGTGTTTACGAGTATTTCTATGTCGTTAGCCGTATACTATTAACATTTTCGCTTTAAACCCAATAATTCCATAGTGTCAGATTCCAGGAGGCCCCAGATTATTAGTAGATTAATTATGATCAATCTGTATTAGGGCAGTAACCAGATTGGCATGTGGTTACATTTTACGCAGATCACAAAGGAAAGTTAACTTACATCCAGAAGTGGGTAATTATGGGCTGTAGTTGAAGACAATAATGTCAACCGTACCATGCGCCAAAGTTCCTTTCAGAGAAAAGCTCTGATTGTCATCAGAAGCTCACGACTCTGCAAATAGATTCCATAATACTTTGATGACGCATCATAACCATCACCGCTTATCTTATCTGCCATCTAAAGTACTATCGTTAGCATCAGAACTGAAATATTGAATAATAATTGGTGCACATAAGACTGGGCGGCGCACGATAGAGATGGTATCGGCGAGCGTGCCGCATCCATCAGAGCGGACGGTATCTGCGGCCGTATCGCCCGAACGATAACCATTGTTTTACAGTAACCGCGCTGTCACAATAGGGAGCAGGGGTTCGCGGGCGCCAACCTTATTGAGACCTACTCACCGATGAGAAATAAACCAAACAACCTAGATTTTTCCCAAGCAAGGTACTAACCTTTTCACCACACCAATAATATCAGCACCAATCACAGGATTAGCCCGAGACTAAACGCAACCTAAAAAAACCAAAGATCTTGGACGAACAAAACGGCAAAAACAAGAGTTGTTGCAAATTTACAAGTTGCAGCCGGGAAAAGGCTGAACGGAACCGAACCGCGCTCTGCATTCGTTTTAATGTCTGTTCTCCTTTTCAAACTTTGTTTAAGCATTTCACTTCATCATAGCCACATATCTGCTCTACTCTCTAGTTTGTTATGCCGACCTTACCAAGTCTTACCATTGGACGATAGTATCGGTAAAATTTGTGTTCGCCTCCAATCGGCCGTTTGTCTTCCGCCGCAAATGAGCCAAGTAATGGGACATGGTCCGCATAAAAGGAGCAGGTCCCCGTTCAACTTTTGCCGAGTCATTAATATACCGTAAGAACGAAATCTTACAAGGAATGCTGTGTATTGGGCCAAATGTATTTACGGTCAACGTTATCGAGATAGCATTACCGATAAATTTTCTATGCATATCGGGGAATCTCTAGGTTCATCTTTCCGCCGTCATTCATTAGGTTTTATGATTGGGTACAGTTTGAAAGGCAAAACAGGCAGTTTTATATGCCAATAATATAAGCAAAAGGTATAATATAGTTTCTATCGTTCGTTAAGTCTGAAAACTTAAGGCATATTAAAGATGTAATAAAAATACCTTACTACATAGACCTAAACATAGTTTTAGTGCTTCCCAGAAGATGATATTCATTGAACCCCTTTATGATATAATCTCGTCTTTTTAAATTAGATACTGGTTTGTAGGTTATCAATGGACCCTGTTATACTATATGTATTTACCAGTTACTATGTTATTTTATTATATTATCGTCGTTCATACACACAATCATTTTGGCGCTACCTGCCACATGGATTTTAGTTAGTACAATTTAGTCTGATACCCCAAGGTCTGATAATTAACTGGCTAGAAAAAATATTTTTTCTAGCAGAGCCAGTGTAATTCATTGCCATTAATCGTCCACTGTTGCATCAAACCCTTCCCTACAAGTTGCTACGACTGACGGTTTTCATTCGACACATCCATTCAATAAAAATCACCGCCATCATATAAATCCACACGTTGTAATTTCGAATCATCCGCACCGCCTGCGACCGCACGCGACCATTTAAGACGAGGCTACCTATTGCCACTGCTTAATAGCATTAGCGTCATTGTCTAGCGGTCATTAATAAGTCGCGGGACAGTTCTATTGGCCTGCACTCCATAGCGAGATGTGCTTTGCCCCTCGATGTCACGAATTTGTATGGCCTTTGAAAGTTATAGCATAGTTCCCGCCATGTTCCAATATGATAGGGTTTCCAAAAGTTTGGTCTAAAAGCCGGATATTTAAAGTATTTTTTCTAATAAAACTCGGCTCATAAACTCAATCGTTCCTTTTTTTTAGTGAAGCAATGCGATGTTATATCATAAGCATCTCTGGATTGTGATTTGTGATATCCTGCTTATTTCCGTACCGATTAGAAACCGTCTCTAGAAGTATCAAATCACTGTAAAGTCCGGACAGGAGTCCAAAATATTAGACATGTCTTAATCAATCCGGACGTGTGCTCACTCTAATGTCCCATCTAGATCTCTGGGCGGACCGATAGCAATATCTTTCGGTATTTTAGATAGCAGTTTGCGGTCGACTTATTTTATTGTAGTTTTAATAGGCGTGTGAGGTTTAATAGTCACTGAAGGAGATGGTTTAACTGCTTTAAGCTTAAGCACTTGCCCTTCTCTTGACTTTCACTGTTCTTTATTGGCTGTCCATTTAGCTGATAGGTAGTTTGTTTTAACTACCGTTGAAGTTTCGTTTATTATCTGATGTTCTGTCTATACACTGTGACTTGCCTGTCACATTTTCATTTAATTTCCACGCAGTGTTACAATAATCGGATGAGTCAGATCTTAAATTTACTTTCTTAATTACAAGAACCTCAATTGGATAATTATTATTATTATTATAAGCCTGCTGTGTCCCACTGCAGGGCAAAGGCCTCCCTTCCCTCTTTCCACTTGTCTCTGTTGATTGCAAGTACGGGCCAATCCTTGAGGTAGGAGTTTAGCTCATCCCGCCACCTTCGCCTGGGCCTTCCACGCGGGCGTCGTCCGTAGTTTGGGAGCCATTCAGTGTTGGTCTTCGCCCAAATTGTGTCTGGCATACGGCAAACGTGTCCGGCCCAGTCCCACTTAAGTCTTCCAGCTTTTTGAGCGACGTCGGCCACCTGTGTTCGGAAGCGATTGATTAATACGTGGAGATAAAAATAGATACATTGCGAAGCATTATCTTGTTTTCTACAATCTACGAAATGAGTTAATACGTTTGACACAGATTTCCCTAGTTAGAGTAGTTAGGCAATTGCAATCGCAGTTCCAATTCGGTCCACCAGCTGTGAATCCACTTAGCGGAGGGTGCGCACGCGCATCTGTCAATTAAGTACAATTAAACGAGCCCGTTGATCGGATTCCTTTGATCTGCCGGTGGCTGATGGCTACTGGTAACTGGATTGCTTGATTTGAGCTGTAAAATTTATTCTGTTGCTACTAATTGGCCACTCGCGGAAGAAAATTATCCTACACACGCAAGCCAAATTGGGATTTAAAACTAGCACGTCAATATCGAAATTACATAAACACCTTGTTTATATGGTTTCTGTAATGGTAGTCAATTTCAAGCGATTTCTGCAATTTTATGTTAAAAGATTGCTTCATTCTTAAAATAACTAAATAAAATAAGGTTTTCCCTTATCTGTCTTAGGTATTTAAATTGATCGTTACGCTTTTATCAGTGTGTCTTTATTAACGATCTCTAACATAGTCTTATATTTACAGTGCCGCTGCATCTGGCAAATTAAGTAGATAAGCTGTCATAAATGGCTTTTCCGGGAAGATTATTACAATTATCTCGAGCTCCGTTAGTTAGCTCTTGTATAAAACACTTGTCTTTACATGCATATTTGTGTCTGTCTGTCTGATGTATATTCATAATATCGGGTATGCTGTAGTGCTCGTAGCTCCTAGTTGGATGTTTTCTTTTAGAAATTTGTTGTAGACTCACGTTTGACCACGATCTCGCCTAATGGTAAGCGATGATGCTACAATGGAACACGAATGCATAGAAGAAGTTCCTCTAAGTTGTAGTTATCAGAAAAAAACTGCGTTTCACTCTTTGGGAGTGCGCATAATAACGGCGGAAGAGACGAAGTACAGAAGTGTTACATTGTTTGGAATGTTTTTATTTACAGTTGCCGTTTTCACAATTGATGCATCTTCAAATTATTTCCGAATTGAAAACTATACATTAGAGTAGTTATCAAGTTTTATTCACGCATGGAAACTGGCATGATGTGTCGTTCAAAACTTTGTTTGTTTTTCAATTATAAGTGACAGGAATAAACTAGTTCACAATTAAGATGACGGTACCTATATTTCTTAATTGCCAGTGGCAAGATACGACTATCGGAGCGCTATTTCCAACATAAGCATTATCATAACAATAACAAACTAGTAGCTTCGCGGCATTCGATGTGTTCATGAGCGTGATAAGCCAACAGGCAGGCTCAGTTGCTCCGCATATATGATACATCGCATTCGTATCCGTGTATCCAATACATATACATTTTTTAACAATTACTTGTTCATCAACTCTTTTATTGTTATTTCGGTGAATGTTTTGTACTGTGTGACTTATAGTTTAGTGGGAACGTGGAAACAAATTATTTGAAACAATGTAAGCCTAATTTCTATACTTTCGATTTTCATCGAGTCTCGCAAGTCGATAAGAAATCGATATTGGATCCATCTATTCGATAGTGTGATTGATGGTACAGGTGATTTATTTTTGAGCTGTATAATTAGACTATTGTTGCTATTAACCGGTCGGGACCAAGTTTACGGAGCTAACTTGGTACTGTCGCTATCAAAACCTGTTTACAACTCGATTGGCTAAGAACTGGTACATGCTCAAAATTATCTCTAGAGTCTTTACAGTAAATGAATACCTGTAAACTATTCTGCCTAAACATCAAATGCACCTTAAAATTATAAGTTTATTGTTGAAAAATTACTTTTTCAAAACAAGCTTTTATAAAATTCATAATCGGGATCGCAAGCAGATTCAAATGAGCCCACACACTAGTAGCCTACTATAATCCATTCAGAAATTCCGTTGTCTAGCATCCGTCTCCATCATGAGACCACCTCCATGGTACCATATTATAGCATATTGTATTCCATGTATTCCAAATTTCAGCTCAATCGGTTGAGGGGAACGGGTTTAAAATTCAGTTGCAAGAGTCCACCCGGGCAAATATACATACATTACAAGTTAATAAAAAGCTTGTAATAAAAAGTGCGAAGGTTTCATAAATACGATGTATAATTTTGTTTTCATAAACACAAAATACAACAAAATTTTATATCTAACGCGTCAGCTCGTGCGCCTTTGTAAGATAGTTTTGGTCGTAAAGTTACAGTTGTATAGCTACTTGTAAAGGCGACTATGGCTTATGTGTGTTCAGATCGGATGAATGGCTTCTTACGTGTGACTGAATGGGTCGAGAATTCGAGATGCTGTCTCGATTTCCCAGCAGGTCATTATTCACCTCTCATTTGCTCAAGGACGACGATTGTTTTAAAAATTCTCGACGATTTTTTACTGTGACGAAAATTAAGCGAGCTTTTGTATGTGTCGTGTATTTCGACACTCTTTAGTACACTCGTACGTAATCATAAAGACTTGCACTTTGCCAATACATTTAAAAGGTGTTATTTACCGCGTTTCCCTAATATTAGGTATTATAGGCTTCCTTAATACCTAAGTATAATTAAATAAATAATAAATAAATAAATATTGCGGGACATTTCACACAGCGCTATCTAGCCCCAAACTAAGCAGAGCTTGAACTATGGGAACCAGATAACTGATAGAATACTTATATACTTTTTTTTTGTAAATACATACTTATAACTTATAATATATAGAAAAACACCCAGACCTGGAACAAATATCTGTAGATCATGCAAACATTTGTTCCGCGGCGGGAATCGAACCCGCTACCTCCTGCGTCTCAGCCGGCTATACGACCACTGCGCCACGGAGGCAGTCATTAGTAGTTATGTTTTTGGTTTCATCATCACCATCATCATCATCAACCTGTAACAGTCCACTGCTGGACGTAGGCCTCTCCCAGGGTGCGTCATTGAGCCCGATTCTCAGCTCTTCTCATCCAATCCTTACCAACCACTGCGCGCAAATCGTCACTCCATCTAGCCGGAGCGCGTCCTTCGCTTGCCTAGACGTGGTCTCCACTCCAGAACACGTTTACCCCAACGGTTATCGGTTCTGCGGCAGATATGACCCCACTGCCACTTCAGCTTGTTTTTCGTTTATTTTACCATTAATAATTACTATTTTATTCGTAATTGAGTAGGTAACGTATATTTTTAAATGCTTGTTTATTTTTAATGCTACGATCACACATTTGCAGCGACGTGGCAAGTGTTGAGATGAAACAGCGAGCGCGCTTAAGTAAACGGTGCACTTGTATGAGAATGGGAATGGTAGAGTATGTTTTACAGAAGAAATCCCTTGGTATGTGCGCTAGTACCTATTTTCTAGCCAGTGTATGCTCCAAGGATAAAAAACATAAATTTTCTATCTTACTACAATTCTAATCCTCAATTCTCAATCGGCCGCGGGACTTGTTTTATGAAACAGACTCTAGTCGTACTAGTGGTTCGCCCCGAACTGAGATCTCGCGAGTCTCCCATAAAAACAAAAAAATATTACTCGTATTCTTTGACTATAAAAATAGTGCCACGAAATGCATAACCAACCTACTTGACCTACAGTTTCATTCAAATTACAGGTAACTGGAGTTCATGTTAATTGGTAATACTTTTTTGGGTTAGAAATTGCAGTTATTCTGGAATTCAGACTTGTGCCTATATTTGTGTCACTAAAGCTACACGCATACCAAATTGCAGCACTGTGGGGTCACTGGTGTACCCTGTGAATTTTGTCAAAGTTCACATTATATTATGGCTAATAACTTAAAAACTACATGGTTTAAACTAAAAATAAAAACGGGGTCGAAATGTACTCACAAAGATCTCTTATTAGACATGCCATTTGACTGGACCGCATTTGATTTTTTTTACCCCTCTAGAACCCCAATATCTCAACAACCCCCAACATTTTTAGCTTATTGAGTCACACCAACATTGTGCCATCACCTATACCAAATTTCACGATGATCGGATTAACGCTTCGAAAGTTATCCTCGGACAAACAAACGTACATACACACATACAACGCCGATTTGGCCAAACAGTTTTTATGTCTGTATGTTTTACTAACATGAAGTGTTTTGCTTTAAAGTCAATAAGATCTGATATTTAATTTTTTATTCACTTTGTATGAACGTAATAAAATACTGAATACTAAATACTTACTTAAAATCGTGTAGAGTAATAATAGAGTTTATCCTGTTTTCTTTGGATTGCTACAATTATCTTTGAAATAATTGCTCGTTTATCGTTGCCTGTTATTTTATTGATGCCTACTGTTGATCAGTCGCTGATATACCTAAACCTCTAATGGTTTTATCATTTAACTTCAGATTACGTTTGTTTATAAACATATGATATCGTGAAAACTGTGGGATGTCACTGGATTCGATTGCGCAGGATTGGAAAGATGGCGTGCAAATTGGGAGGACTATGCCCAGCAGTGGTTGCATTCATCATACATACCAATGCATACCATACCATACCAATACAAAAAAAGGATTGTGTGGTTTTATGAAACCACGGTAAAAGTAAAACTTTAGATAGATAGATAGATAACTCTTTATTGAATTACCACACAAACAGAAATAATACAAAAATAATTATAAGGCTTGAATAAATAAGGCAATACAATGGGCGGCCTTATCGCTGAAAGCGATCTCTTCCAGGCAACCTTTGGATGGAGCGAAATTTATATATGGAGTGCGGTGTACTTTGTTTCACATATACATTTTACATATATACATACATAGACATTTTTCCTCGTTGGCACAAATGAGTAATAGTCTATACACTACACGGTCAGCTGATGCGAACTATAGGCGCCGCTATATTGGCCACGGCTGCTCTGACGAGCGCCTTTCCCTTTATCCCTACTCCGCGGCCGACCGTCACGCGACATGCAACACAGAGACGAAAAAGTTTGAGACGATGTAATAAAAGTTTCACTTTAATAATTTTAAAACTAGGCATAAAAGAGATAATTGTAACAAAAATTATCATCACTTAGCATGTGCTATGGCAGATTCGCTCGTCCATAGCGCTGGTCTTCCGTGGTCGCCGTGGCAGCGGATAGTGCCTATTGCGAGACGCAGGCACCATATCGATACCATTACCATACTACGTTTCTACTTATAAGCACATATTTTAATGTTCGAATTATAATCTTGAAAAATTATTATGAAGTTTAAACTTGAACTATTTAATGCTGAACTTCCCCCATACACTTCCAGGGCGACCGATCTAGTAGGTACAATAGTTTAGTGTTTATTTTAATCCGATTCAAGTTAAAAATCCACCGTTCAATAAACCGCACTGTATAGTATACACACCGCTGCCGTAATACGAGTAAATGAGAGGATTTTTTTTTTTTTTCGAATGGACTAATCTCGCTGTTGGCCTCTGAGGCCGTGACAGCTTAACCGAACTTTTGGCGAGCGCAGATGGCGCTCAGCCCAGTAAGTTTTTTAGGCAACTAGCGCAAGGGCACCACTTAGGTACGAACCTCGGCTTGGGCTGTTGCCGGGATGGGGATAGGAGAGAAACGCCCGGGTACATGTTTGTACCTCGTATAGGCGGCGACTGAAGGGATTCGTCGACCTCGCCGGCGAGATCGGTGTTTCTGTGAAGTGTTTGCTCTGTCTGATGTAGATGACTCACCTTCCGCATTAGCGGAGGTGATTTCGTCATCCGGGTCTCCGAGCACGTGTCTCGGACGACGGAGGATTTTAAATGAGAGGATACGGATCTATGTTGCATTTTATACGACCTCCGTGGTGCAGTGGGCGAATAGCCAGCTGAGACGCAGGAGGTAGCGGGTTCGATTCCCACCGTGGAACAAATGTTTGCATGATCTACAGATATTTGTTCCGGGTCTGGTTGTTTATTTATATATTATAAGTATGTATTTACAAAAAAAATGTATATAAGTATTCTATCAGTTATCTGGTTTCCATAGTACAAGCTCTGCTTAGTTTGGGGCTAGATAGCGCTGTGTGAAATGTCCAGCAATATTTATTATTATTTATTATATAATGCTACAGATGATGGTATGTGATCAACTTTGTAATAAGTTAGTAATCGCTAGCTACGATATCTCTATTATGTTGAATTAAGTTATTTATAATAGTTTTTAGTTTTGACGACCTCCGTGGTGCAGTGGGCGAATAACCGGCTGAGACGCAGGAGGTAGTGGGTTCGATTGCCGCCGCGAAAAATGTTCGCATGATCTACAGATATTTGTTCCGGGTCTGGTTGTTTGTCTATATATTATAAGTATGTATTTACAAAAAAAAAATGTATATAAGTATCCTATCAATTATCTGGTTCCCATACTACAAACTCTGCTTAGTTTGGGGCTAGATAGCGCTGTGTGAAATGTCCAGCAATATTTATATATTATATTTATTTATTAAGTAATATATCATATTTATTTATTAAGTAGATAGCTTCCGCCAGCGGCTTCGTACGCGTTGGTTGTCAACAAAATGTAGCCTAGATATGTGTTAATCCAGGTTATAATCTACGTACATACCAAATTTCATCGAATATGGTCCAGCCGTTTTGACGTGATTGAGTAAAAAACAAACAAATAAATTAACAAACATCCAAACTTTCACATTTATAATATTAGTGTGATACTTGGACGAGAACTTGTCTAGCGTTTTATCTGTCCATGGCTTCGTTTGTAGTGTCCGAATAAAAAGTAGTTTTTTGAAGTGAAAACTTCTTTAGGCGCGTTGGGCATTTTTTGAGATAGGATAAAAACTTTGAACTCGCGACACTGTTACCGTTACCTCTGTTTATAAGTATCTGTAGTGTAGTCTGCTTTTAAATTTTGAATTACATTACATTGAGCGCTAAATTTTTCACTTCTGTCGGCACTCCCGGGTGCAACTTTTTTTTCGTTTTCCAGGACACTGTCTTGAACTTAGTTATTTTCATCCAAATCCATTTAATAGTCCATATTCATTTAAAATTCCGTAATTGTAATTGGTATTGTACGTAAGTTATATGTTTTGTTCACTCCATTAACATTATCAGCCATAAGACATCCACTGCACCCAATGGCTCCCAGCAACCATTATCAGGTCGTCTTTTCGTCTAGTGCGGGCCGTCCAACTCTGCGCTTTCCAGTGCGTGGCCTCCACTCCAGAGTATTTCTGCCCCAACGGCCGTCAGTTTTTCGAGCTGTTCACTTAACCAATTATATTTGCTGCATTTTAAATTATATTTCAATGTTTACAGTTTATTTGGCATTCCAATTAGGGGGCGTCCATTAATTACGTGAAGTGTTCAAGGGAGGGAAGTGTTCAATCTCACGTGGGGAAGGGCAAACTTGATTTATAACTTTTGGTTTATACCTATTTAAATTTCATTTCATTCCATTTTTGTATTCCAAAAACGAAATACAATTGTGTGTGGAAAATTAATAAAATACAATGAATAATAAACATAAACAAAACAAGATAATAATCAGGCATAAATCAATCAACGTTGTATATACAATTATAAAGACCTACCACATAATCAATATAAAATAAACTAGCTTACGCCAGCGGCTTCGCTAGCGTGGTTTGTCAATAAAAAAAAGCATATGTTCCAATCCAGGTCATAATCTATCTAATACTGTACCAAATTTCATCAAAATCAGTTCAGCCGTTCACGTGATTGAGTAACAAACAAACATCCAAACAAACATTGATAATATTAGTGTAATACATAGATAATTTTCTATAATTTACCGACACACTATCAAGGACTTGATAATTTTGTAGGCACTATTGAATAAAGTATATGAGGCATACATAGTTTGTATTGTAACCATTTCATTACTAACCGTGCAACTCTAAACACTTAACTAGTGAACATAAAAACAAATAGTGTCAAAATGTGCTATTTTTTAGTTATATATCTGTACCTTAGCTGGTTCAAATGGTAGGTAAGCATCATCGTTCAAATAACATTGCGTTCACCAGCAGCTCTGTGTTTTGTATTACATTATAATGATTTTACAGAAGACCAGTTGCTATTAATGTTTTAAAACAGCCGACTCTTAAAAGTAAGATCTTCGTGTGACCTAGAGGGTCCCAGTCCCCTGTCCCCAGTCTCCTGTATCTGTGTTTTAGGCAATGAGATCGTTGTTGGCAAATTGTTGGGACCCCATGACCGATAAAAATTGCACCATTTTAATAGTAAGTACTTTATGATATAAGTGCGGTTAGTTGAAAATCACAGCCGAGGCGATATTGCTAGCCCGAGCCGTAGGCGAGGGCTACAAGAAAGCAGAGGCTGTAATTATCAAAGCGCACGTATGTAATACGACGTTTTATAACATATTTGTGAGGAAATAAATAAAACTCGGACTTTCTCGGAAAGAAAAAGCGCGCGGAATAATTTTTACTTGTTCACAAATTAACGATGCGCGCGCATCATCGCTTTTTTTAAGGCAAAAGCACAAAAACAGCCAGTATTACTAATAAAGTAAATTCATATTTTTTTTATTATGTTACAGATAAATGGTTGTAATTTATTGTCAAAGTTAATTAAACTAAAGAATTAAATGTTTATTTTGTTAAATTGTTAATTTTATTCATAAAATGTTGACCACTTTTCTGACATCAAACCTCTTTGCTAAGATTTAAAAAAGAACCGTTCGTTTTAGACGGAGCATCTTGATAAACCGTACGTTTTACCTTATTAAAAAGAAACTCGTGCGTTTTACATTTCAATAACGCACAAGTACGTAATGACATACATTATGATATTGAAATTGGTGATATAAGAGACCGTTTACGAGCAAATGTGTTATAAATTAAATTAAATATATACACACACGATATTACAATATTATGTTAGTAGATTACAGTTTTATTATATATTTATTCTAGGTTTTGTTAGTATATCTATACCAATATTATAAAGAGGAAAGATTTGTATTTTTGTATGTTTGTAACGAATAAACTCAAAAACTACTGGTCCGATTTTCAAAATTCTTTCACCATTAGAATGCTACATTTTCCCTGAGTAACATAGGTTATATTTATTACTAGAGAAAATTAGGGATCCCTACTAAAACTTCAATAATGGTGTAAAAAAATTTGCCATAAAAGATGTTTAAAAAATAAATGTTCACCCGTGCGAAGCCGGGACGAGCCGCTAGTAATTTATATGAGATTACATGTACTCAATATGCCCACATTATATTTATTAGTTAGGTATCTATCTATTTTAAAAATTTAATTTTTAATACGATAAATAGATATGTCAGGTACAATTAAAAAGAGAGAAAAGTATTTAAAATTACTAGAACAGTATTTAAAATTAAAATATTTCTGGTCATTAAATAGACTAAATAAATTTTGACAATAAGCAGCACTATAGGTTTGCTATGCAAAAAGTGGGCATGTATCAAATGCAATTTTTGGACTTGACTACCTCCTAGTGCCCTAGTAATATATATATTATATATTTACGGCTCTCAGTTAAAGATCTGAAGATCATCATACTATAAGATAAAAATCATACCTACTAGGAATTGTTTGTCAGCCTATTTTTGTTACTAGTTGCCAGCGCACTGGTCGAGTTCGACCGTAATAAATTGATTTTTAGGGAAATTTTAGCATTCCTTTCTTCTCCATATAAACTTTAACAATGCCAAAACTCACACTACTCCGTGCGCGCAATAAGCTTAAAAAGGGGTGTAAAGTTTTTTCTTCACGTATGTATAGAGCGAGAGGGGTGGAACTCATGGTTATAATCGCGGGCCGCCGATGTATGAGACTAGCGCAGAATCGTGGTGGATGACACAAACTTAGGGAGCCCTATACCTAACAGTGGGCGAAGAAGGGCTGTGGGCGATGTGATGATGATGATATATATAAAGATTACCACATAACCCGGCTTTCTGGTACCCTGTGTTTTGTGCAAGTGCCTCGTCCTAGCTATTTTAATGAATGTGATTTATGAACAACTTTTTACAGCGACATTCTAAATATACAGTTTCAATTAACATCGTAGTTAGTGAGTTTATGTTTCGCCATTACTCGCAGTAATTGCCTGTTTTACTTGTACATTTTATAGATGAGCCTTGACGCTGTTACGAAATTCTATGCGATCTGATTTCTTCGATATTGAACTAGAATAATCTTTATTAATAGATTTTAGGTACCTTAGATTACCAGCTTACGTAAGCCAGTGTTTCACACAGGTAGAGCCTAGAATTTCCTCTAGTATCTCGTCCAGTTGTATCTATTTATCGACTGGAAGTAGGTACAGTGGTTTGAGCAAGATATGTCTTAAAACCTAAGTAAGTTTGACTTCGGTTCTCGAAGAAGCTTAACATTCTTATACGGCAGTTAGCCGCTAGCTCATTCTTAAAGTATACTACAAAATCAACGAACCTATACAAATAAAGGTAAACAACTAAAGTACAACGGGTGGGAAGGCGGTCTTTTAAAAATTAAATTATTTCTGTCAGATTACCTTTGGATGTACTTTTAAACTTTAATTCTGTTCTTGAGTAACTAGCAACTATTGGATTAAAAAATGAATAATTGGTCTAGCGCGTGTCGGATTCCGCAAAGTGAAGGATTCCGTGGTCACTACAGCTCTCAGTCATTTTAAAATACAAAGTAAATTTTGTATATACCCAACTACAGATAAGTTGGTCGACTAATGCTCGTAAACTAGTAGTTTACTCAGCTTTCATAATTCTTCTTAGAACTACAGTATGTCTGCTATTATTGTGGGTACTTCTTGGTTTCCAAGAATAGCGGTTTTGCTGGTAGGAAGGGGGGAGATATCACTATTACGAAAATGGTAACTTTAAAGCTTTTTATTTCGTAAACCGAGAGCCCGTACATGATACAAGAGTATCAAACCATTATTAACAACAATTATTATCATAGAGTATTAACAACGAAACTCCAATTGAATGGGTAAGTGATTTAAAAAATACCCCTTCCAAAGGGGAGGTACTAACAAAACATTTGTTTTTTGATTTTTTTTAACTTACTAGGCGACACTAAAACCTATCATCAATCATCATGCCATATTTCAGCTTTAACACTTATAGTCTAATAAAATCGCTGCAACAAGTCGAACAGACATAAAGACGAAATTATAGGGGTTCCTATTTCGATGGAATCCTAAATATTGCTTTCAGTCCGAACTAACTCGTTACTTATGTAATTACAGGGTTTAATATTTTTATCTATTCTTAAGCATTACTAATTTTTTTTATCTTAATTTCAGTTTCTTAAAATATCGTTATCGCCATGTTTACTTTTTAATTTAAACTCAACTTGTATTTTAAACAATATTTTCATGCTTATAAAGGCTCAGTTTGTTTTTTTATATATTTACTAGTTGACCCGTCCTGGCTTAGCACAAATTTAAAAAGAGAACATTGCCTAATAGTGTTGAGTTCATACAAAAATCCCTTAGAAAAAGCACAAAATAGTTTTCAGTTTCAAAAAGTTTATAAAAACCACACGTGATGAAGGACGACCCTTCAATTTCAATTTCAAATGGCCTTTATTAATAAACTTTTTTTACAATTGTTCAATATAATAATCTAAATTAGACATTGGTATTCAAGATTGTTTTGCTTTTCCGCGTAGGCCTCCCCCAGAGTCTTCCATAATTCACGATCTTGAGCTGTCCTCCTCCACATCGCGCCTGATGTAGCTCTTAAGTCGTCTTTCCATCTTCGACAGGGTCTTCCCCTTTTTCTCTTTCCTTCCCTAGGATACCATTCTGTTACGTCCCTAGCCCATTTTTCCTTTTTAGTTCGGAAGTTATGGCCTGCCCACTAGGACAACCCCTAACTAATAATAATAGTTAATAATAGTCTGGTTTTCAAATAGTAGGACTAGTGGAAACAAAACCCCCCACTACCTATTTCAACTTGTTCCTAGTCCTAGTTGGAGGTCACGAGCTGCAGCTTGTTTTCATGTTCAGGAAGATTTTAGAAAGTTATTTTCTAGTTACGAACAGTAGTCGGCATATGTGGATTTACATCAGCGCCGGCGCAATGTAAATGAGCAGAGCCAGGCTTGTTGCACTAACAGATCGGATTTTATGAAAAAGGTATTTTTCATACTGAGTTTTGCATCTACATTATCCCTGAAGATCCCTAACTTTCAAATCCCGGTCAATAATTTTTTTATTTTTGTGCATATTTACACATGCTCATACGGTGAAAACATCTGGAGGAAACCGGCATGCCCTAGAACCATAATCAATGATGACGATGATGATGATTGAACCTTTTATTATGACTGAAGTGAGCACTAATTTTCTAAAAAGATTTATGTTTTTTTGTTAGTTTTGTAGAAATATGAGCTACCTCGATAACTTAAGGGGTCAATATCGCTGACACGCCTTTTCATACATTCGAATATTTAATAAATCTTAACATACGGTGATTCGAAAGTCGGTGTGAAGGTCTGTTTCCTAAAAACACCATAACGACTGAAACGATTTGAATAAAGGGTCTTTCATTAAGCGCTTCCTAACTATAAATTTAAATAAAACAAAGTGTGTGCGAGTTATCATCAATTTTTTTTATTCGTTTGAAAGGCCTATCTATGCCATTATCATATCCGAAATGTCCTATTTTCCATGACTCTAGCGCATAAATCAGGAATTACTTGATCGATGGCATTGGTTATGTTGGCTTTGACTGCTGACTTAGGCCGCTGTGGTTTGTGGCTTATTCGTATAGACCTACGACTTAAGTAACCCCCACAAATAAAATTCTAATGGGGTCGAATCACACAATCTCGGTGGCCAGTTCACATCACCTCCACGTGGGATGACCATGCCCTCAAATCGCTCGCGCAGAATGTCCAATGTGGCATGAGCTGTGTGGCATGTAGCACAGTCCTGTTGAAACCAGAGGTCGTTGGTGTCGATATCATCCAATTCAGGCCAAAAGAAGTTGGTAATCATCGACCTATAGCGCTCGCTGTTGACAGTGAATGCCTGGCCAACGTCCTTCTCAAAGAAATATGGACCGATGACGCCACCAGCCCAAAATCCACACGAAACAGTGACTTTTCGGGATGCATTGGACGCTCATGGATCTCATGTGGATTAGTATCGTTCCAAATTCGACAATTTTGTTTGTTCACGTACCCATTCATCCAGAAATGGGCCTCATCGCTGAAGATTATTTTTCGATGAAAATTAGGGGCAGTTGCCAACTGCTCCAGAGCCCATTTAGCGAACATACGTCGTTGTCTATGGTCGTTTACCTGCAGCTCCTGGGTCAGTTGAATTTTATACGGGTGTAGGCCCAAATCAAGACGCAAAATTCGCCAAGTTGTGGTCTGCGAAAGGCCAAGTTCTTGTGAACGACGCGAAATCGACTGCCTCGGAGTGTCCTGCGCACTCTCACGGACAGCGGCGATGTTTTAGCAGATCTTGCGTTTCGTCGACGTACGGGTGTTGGTTGATTGTTTACTGAATCAGTAGACTCAAATTTATCCACCACACTGCTAATAGTCCTCTCGGTAGGACGATTATGGCGACCGTAAAATGGGCGAAGCGCGCGGAACGTTGCCCGAACAGAACACCCATTTTGATAAAACATTTTCATCATCGTTGGACGCTATATCCGTCCATGGTGATTTAGCTAAAAATACTGAATAAATGCCGGCCATTTTGACAGAGGTAGCTTCAACAAGATAGCCGCTATCAACTGTCAAAGTTCGGAAGTCCCTATTGGAAGACCCCTTAGTTACAATTAGTTTCGTTCGTTCGTTTTCAAAGTACTTTTTTAAACATTAGAATAAGTATTGCTTGCGGATTCGTAGGCTGAAACAAGTAGAATAGATACTGTATGATTTTTGTCTGAGTGTATGTACATCTATACACTAAGATTTATTCTTCTATGACTATTCTTATTCACAAGTTTAGTAGGTAACATTTTTGTGTCAGCAGAGTGGAACTTCTGTACACCAGTCTTATTTATTCTATGGGCGGGGTGTAAAATGGTTGCCGGTGTCACTCGTATGACCCCACGCCACTCGGAATACATTACCGACTACAGACAATTGAGCAAGAATAACGCTACTCATGTTGTCCTCGACGCTTTTGAATATTTTCATAATTTACCTACTGTTCGCTGTCAAATTACATTCAAAAGATCTTTGCGTTTCTGTGAAGTTATTATATTGGCCAGCATATATCGTCAATGAGCAAGGCAATGTCATAATACATATAATTCGAATAACTCTATGCTACCATCGTCATTATGAAAATGGATGCAACACTCTATTGGTAATTAGGTTCGCTATAATTGGCCACTGATACTCAACTGTTTCATCCCCAGCGTCAGCATGGTAGTCGTGCTGAACGGCGTGCTCGCTGACGACTGCCCGACGTCAGTGCGCGCACTTCTAGCCGCGCATCCCGGCTACAGAGACGCCGCAGCACAGTTGCTAGCTACCGCGGCGAGAGTCGTCGGACCTCAGGGACTGCTGTATGTCGCGCAGAGAGAGCTGGCCGCGGTCGTGCCGCATGACAGTAAGTAAACATAGCATCAGCAGAAACGTAGTAGCCTAGCGTCACTATGATATGGAAGTTGTAATCGCTGACGATTGCCCGACTGACGTTGCACAGTTGCTAGCTACCGTAAAAGAGCTGGCCGCATACAGTAAGTAAACAACAACATAACGTCAGCGTTGTAGCTTTTACTTAGTGCCAATATGGAGCAACTACTCGCTGAGGACAGTTTGACGTTGGAAGGATATAGTGAGTGACGCTGCTCGCAGTTTCTAGCTACAGCAACAAGACTTGTCGGCCCTCGGTAAATGTTGTATATCACGCAGAGAGAACTAGCTGGTCTAAGCTCTAAGAAGTCTAAGAATTAGGTGGTAATAAATTGATGACTTACATTCTCTTTTCCACAGAAAACGTCAACATCATCGGGTCAGACGACGCCACATCATGTATTATAGTTGTAATCAGGCATTCAGGTAATCAATCTCTTTTTATAATGTGACAGCGTCCTTCTATCAGATCTATATATTAATACGGAGGGGAAACCTTGTACCCCTTTTTAAGCTTATTGCGCGCACGAAGGTGTGTAAGATTTGGCGTAGTAAAAGTTTATATGGAGAAGGAAAGGCGAATGCTAAAGTTAGTCTGAAAAAACAATTAATTCCGTTTGAATTTCGACCACTGAGCACTGGGAACTAGTTGAAAATAAAATGTCAATTCCATCGAGGTAAAATGTCAGACGCTTTGCCAAGTTCATTATAATAATAATAAATCATTTAATTCAGGCAACAATAAAATAGTTACAGGATAGTAAATAACTTATTCTACGGCCCTTAAAGATAGACTTATGAAAATAAATATTATGATAAAAATTTCTATACTTCTATTTATTTACTACATATAGGTACACTGCAATTTTAGGCGTGAATTCTCGGTGCTCGGTATCCGTCCTCGGAACTGACATTATTCCTAATTCTTACCTAAGCCTTAATTCTTATTATTTCCAGGGTCTGGAGCGGTGGCCCTAGCACATCTAGATGGGTCCGGCACAGCCGAAGCAGCGGCCGCCATGGTGGCTAGAGTTCAGCAACTTGCTGTGGGCTATCCGGAAGGAAGATTGGAGTTGCAACTCGTCGGGGGATTCACAGATCCGCACCGGTACTCCGATGAGCTATTCGCTAATATAATGTGTAAGTTCTTCATTGTGTCTGTATTTTTCGCGTAGGTTAAACAGTTTTGCAGTCGTGTTATTGGTCCTTCGAGTAGGACTGTTCACCAAAAGGGGAGATGAAGAGATTGGTTAAGCTAAAGAGACATGTAATCAGTTTAGATAGTCTTTATTTGCAATACATAAAAAAGGAATTTGAAAAAACCTTTTTTTAATTAACCTACTTTGTCCTAAAGCTGGACAAATGGGAGCAAATTCTGATCAATCTGGTTTGAATGCATCCAGGTCGTCTCTCCATCTTTTTCTGGGCCTACCACGAAAAAGGTTAAATAGGAGTAAAGATACGAATATCGTGGTTTAACGGGCTATAAGCCGGCTGCGACACAGTAGGTTGCGGATAGGATTCCCATTAACAAAAGTAGATCATGTAAATTTGTAGATCTGCGTGGTTTTTCAATAAAAAGTAGCCTATGTCTCAATCTAAGGTATATCTACATACCAAATTTTATCGAAATCGGTGCAGTCCTTTAGACGTGAGAACGTAACAAACTGACGGATATAAAAGAGCTACTTTCGAATTTATAATATTAGTATGGAATATATTACAAAAAAAAATTATGTATTCTATCAGTTCACATAGTACAAGCTTTGCTTGGTTGTTGAAAGTAGTTTTGTTGGCAGTCAATCGCATTAACAAAATTACGAGTGTCACTTACTCTCTGGTATAACGTAAGATAAATATTTTGGCATTCAATATTTCCTTCAATATGAAATTGCATTTCAAGAATGTGACATTTATAAACTCCCACAAATCCTACCTGAAATCTTGAAAACAGTCCTAAAATAACACCATAAATTGAGTCTTCACAGAAATCTGGCTGTAATGGGACAACTGTCAGTCTAATAAAATAATATGCACAAACGTATAATTTGTTTGAACCCGACTGTCAGGAGGCTAATGTTTTGATATGTTACTATAATTATTATTGTTTGTATTATAAACAGAGATATTCAGAGCGAAATTGTTTAATTGGGCCCTCCATCGCATCTACTTGGAGTTTATTGAAGACGATTCAAAATAATCCTTATCTATCATTGTAATAAATAAATATATTTTGACACTGCTGTTGCAAAAGTGTGCGTAAAGTATGTGTACGAGAGGGCCGGCACAGTTTGGCTGCTTCATTTTCAAGTTAGTAGTACCCGTTCTTCGTCCGCGAATCTGGTTTTGTTCAATTTTGTTAGGGCTACTATACCACACCTGCAAAAAAAAGGTATACTCGTTTTGACAGGAAAAACAGCCGATAAAATCTTTAAAATCCAAATATTAAGATCCGAGTGCTAAATCGCGAAATGTAGTCGGAAATAAATAATTAGTCGTGACGTCTAAGGTTAGAGTATACTTGTCACGATGCCAACGAGCAAATGTTACGAGTTTTAAAGCTGAGTTCACACGTCTCTGTGAAACGCTAGTTTTGTAATACTACGTATTAGGTACTGATGTAATCGGCTTCATCCAAAACAAAGAGTTCGGAAAGGAAAATAAAATTAGGAACAAACAAGGAAAGCTATATAGACAATGTAAATGAGTAGAAAAGAGAACGCAATAAAATACTCCTTACACTTCTATAAGAAAGAATGAAAAAGATTTCACACCACCTGCTCGACAATGTCAAATTATATGTCATGTAAACCTCACCGAAAGCAGGTGATTAAATCCCTACGGCTGAGCCGGGACTAATTTGAATTGGAACCTCATCTGTATTAAAGTTTGAATCAAAGAAACCCACACAATAATAACCTATTTTGGTTTTTATTGTCTCGCAGAAAGTGTGAAAAGTAGAGTATTCTCCTCGTGGATAAAGCTGTCTCCACATGGGCGTGCTTATATCTATCTGCACACAAGATTCTAGTAACTCCCTCGCTCCGCCGGTGAGTTAACTCTAGAATCCATCTTGCTGCTTTATCTCCTCGTTTAATAATCTACTATTATTTGTAACATCACATTAGGACTACAAAGCGAGACACAGACACAGGAAAACATAGAAGTTACAAACTGGGTTGGTTTAGAGATGGAAACAGGTATAACACAAGAGCTGCTTCTCAACTTCTACTGGCAACACCATTACATGGTTCTGCAGTCTTCCATGGCAGCTTCCACTATGCCGCTACCAGGTGTTGGAACACTATCCCACCACCTCTAAGAAATATAAATAATGTTAACGTGTTTAGGTTAGGTTAGGTTAAAAGTTAAAGATCCATGTTTTTACCCTTCAAATCAGCCAACCATGGTAGCTATTAGTAGAGGCACATCGCTCTCTCTCACTCTCCACTCACGTTCCTCTGTCGTCACTCTGTTATTATTTACTAGCTGATCCGCCCCGGCTTGGCACGGATTATTAATAAATGTATGGAGTCAGTCATGGTTTGTGACTTTTGAATTTGCGATCTAGAAGGTGCTAGATATAATGTAAATGCTCGTAATCTTATAGTCAATTAAATATGTCAAAGTCAATGTCATCAAAGTGTCCGTGAGGTCAACACTGCCCTCAGCAGAAGACCAACGCTGCAGTATGGCAACATGCTGTAAATGCTGAGCTGAGGATCCTTTCACCACCACACTTATAATTTTTAGTTAATTTATAATTTTGGTAAGTTTAATAATAGTGTTTTCTTTTGTGTCATTTGTGGTGGTCTGAATAAATATGTTTCTTTATTTTTCTTTCTTTCTACATAAAGAAAATATAAACGCATAATTTAAAATAACTATCGAAACATTATTGTATGGAGTTCAAGAAGATAATAAAATTTGCAATGTTTCCAAAAATGCTAGTAGCACTTAGTGTAGTGCACTAGCTGCCAGTCAATTATCATTTTAAAAAGTGGTCACATTTTCTGTGGCGGCTTTGTTTTTCTTTCTAACTTCTCTTTATATGGTCAAAAAAGAAGCGTGTGTGTGGTAGTCAGTTCGATATTTTTATGAATACCACTCGTCGGGCCATACGCCGGGTCAGCCTGAATGCACGTAGGAAATCCTATGAATGTTAGGAGTGAATACTTAATTCAGCAATTACCGACGGGACTGTTATAGTTTGCATGAGTTTCCATCTCTACTACATATTCCAACACTACTTTCATCGTCAATAGTCATTGCTGTACATAGTCTCCTTCCATTTGCCAAGTCCAAAGGTCTTGAGCCGTCTACATTCACCGACTTCTCTTCTATGATCAAAAACAGTTACCATAGCAACGTTATCGTTTGGCGCGGTCGATAACTACATCAAAATCTAAAGAAAAATCAATCGGTTTTTAAATTTATGGCAATGTTCGGCACAAAAACAGCTTGTGACATTGACAACCAAGCAATTACAAAACATGAATTACATGCTGCATCTGATGTAGCTGATCAAAGTCAAATTCATTTATTTGTCCTATTGAAATGTATTCTCGTCCAACTGTCAGTCAAAACAAAATATACGTACGAACTGGCTGCGATCTGGCGTTTTAATAATTGAACTTCATGCGAGTGTGAACTCTTGTGTTCACGGTGTTAGATAGAGGTGGGCGTGGGTGATTCGAGTAATCCATTGTTCTCTATCTACCACTCAGTATTTGTAGTGTATGCTTATCATAAGGGAGTGACGATTTCGTGAATCAACTTTCGAAGAATCTTATATTTTTTTATCATGCTACAGAATTTGTTCGAGATTATTTTTTTAATAAACTTCCTTAATCGCTCAGACACCACAGCCATAAAAAAATTTATTAGCGTGGTCCTTGGATCTTTGACGGTAAATATGCATGTAAACAAAATGGGCTTACAGGCATAGGAATTTTTGTACCGTTTGAAAAAAAAACATTGTTCTTGTTATGTCACTGGTTCTTTCTTGATTACCCTGCATTAGATCGGTGACCAGGTTGAGGAATGGTCATAACAAATGTTTTTATTTGTTTACAACTAGTGTTTCGCCTCGAACTGAGATCTCGCGAGTCTCCCATACAAACAGAAAATATATTATTCGTAATCTTTGACTATCAAAATAGTGCCACGAAATAAACAACCACCTTACTAGACTTATAGTTTCATTCAAATTACAGATGACGGGAGTTCATATTAAGTAGTTAGTCTTTTTTGGGGTACAGAATGCAGTTATTTTGCTTTTCAGATTTTTGCCTATATTTGTGTCACTAAAGCTACTCAAATACCAAATTTCAGCATTGTGAGGTTACTGGTGTACCCTGTGAATTTTGTCAAAGTTATGTTTTTATCATGGCTGATAACTCAAAAACTACATAGATTAAACTAAAACAAAAACAGGGTTGAAATGTACTAATGAAGACCTTTAATTTGACGTACCACTTGGCCTAATAGTCTCATTTTCATTTGTTTTACTTGAACCCCAATATCTCAACAACCCCCCAACATTTTTAACTCATTTAGTCACACCAGAATTGTGCCATCACTACCTATGTATCAAAATTCACGATGAACGTATTGTTACGAGCTGAGGGTTCGGGATAAAATAATGGGAATCGATTTAACCAAAATAACACTTTTATTCAACACTAAACGATGAATACACGAACTTGGTCACACGTAATCACAACACACTAATTCATACCACTTAAAGTCACCGAAATGTTCGCACGTATTGCTAAATCCAGACTGACTCGGGAGCAACTACTGCTGTTCACGCGAGACCCTTCCCACGTCAGTCCTCCAGGGCCTCGCTGAGACTAACTCACTGACTCTGACTCCCTCAGACTGACTGTCCGGCCATCTCTCCGGCCTATTTATATCGCACACATTTCGATTGTTCGAGAACGATGTCGATCCTTCCAGGAAAGGGTCGGTCCCTCGACACAATGGCCACTCCCCATTCTGCGAAACCACAAACAATAGCAGCAATAACACAGCAAGACAAAAGCGTTCGAGAAGGTTCGATTATTACTCATTGTTTAACAGCCTCGGCGTAACACTGCCCCCTCCTAAAACATGCTCGTCCCGAGCATTCTTAGCCCCATATCGCGGCAGCCGATCAACATGAACAATTTTAGGCGCACCTCGCGCTGAAGATGTAGCAACTAGAGGAGCCACATTGCCGTATCCAGTACTTCAGGACACCCAGAGCCTCCAAAACACGGCTCTCATGATTTCTATCTGTTCTTTCACTTCCTGGAATTACTTTCCAGATAAACCGAACAATTCCCTCATCAGTCGAGCCCAATTCCAGCCTCCAAAACACGGCTCTCTTGATTTCTATCTGTTCTTTCACTTCCTGGAATTCCTTTCCAGATGAACCGAACGATTCCCTCATCAGTCGAGCACGCTCTTATGGCCAACGTCGCTGATCTTCCTGTTGACGACGCTGCTCTTCTTTATCCTGACGTCGCTGTTCCTCTTGCAACCGAGCCTGCTCTTCCTGCTGACGACGCTTCTCTTCTTAATGCTGACGGCGTTGTTCCTCCTGCAACCGAGCCGGCTCTTCCTGTTGACGACGCTTCTCTTCTTAATGCTGACGGCGTTGTTCCTCCAGCAACTGAGCCTGCTCTTCCTGTTGACGACGCTGCTCTTCTTGCTGACGGCGAAGCATGGCCATTATAGCAGCAAGATCGCCTGTCACAGGAGCTTGGCCCACGGGTGATGATGATGAAGCTCCAAATGGTTCAGTGGCGGCTGATTCCATCTCCATCGGCTGACGACTCTGCCGAGCTTCTTGAACCGGAGACTCCCCAAACCGCCTTTCATCCATTTCCTGTTGTCGTTGACCTCTCGTCCTGACACCGTCCACGTTATCCTTTGGCAGAACCGGCATTATTTTATCCCACTTCTGACACCAAATTGTTACGAGCTGAGGGTTCGGGATAAAATAATGGGAATCGATTTAACCAAAATAACACTTTTATTCAACACTAAACGATGAATACACGAACTTGGTCACACGTAATCACAACACACTAATTCATACCACTTAAAGTCACCGAAATGTTCGCACGTATAGCTAAATCCAGACTGACTCGGGAGCAACTACTTGCTGTTCACGCGAGACCCTTCCCACGTCAGTCCTCCAGGGCCTCGCTGAGACTAACTCACTGACTCTGACTCCCTCAGACTGACTGTCCGGCCATCTCTCCGGCCTATTTATATCGCACACATTTCGATTGTTCGAGAACGATGTCGATCCTTCCAGGAAAGGGTCGGTCCCTCGACACAATGGCCACTCTCCATTCTGCGAAACCACAAACAATAGCAGCAATAACACAGCAAGACAAAAGCGTTCGAGAAGGTTCGATTATTACTCATTGTTTAACAGCCTCGGCGTAACAGTATCAACGCTTCGAAAGTTATCCTCGGACAAACCTACATACGACGATTTGCCCAAGTTGATTTAGAGATCTCGCTTCGCTTTATACAATAAGTCCTCTATGACGTGTCTGTTGACGAAACCTTGGTACATATTATTATAAGGTATGGACGGACTTAGCTTTTGCCCGTCAGTTCGTTGTTCAGTTTGCACTTGACGTCGAGATCTTTCTCGTACTGGAGAATCGTGTACAGTGCACGGAACTGTACGAGTATCCAGTAATAAAATCCTGTGGCATACAACATGTTCCATTGTCTATTTCAGTGGCATTCCACCGTCTGTCAGTGGAGATCGACCTGACTCTCGCGTGCTGCTGTGAGCTAAACACTGCACTGGGCGGCGGATCCCCAGCGCCGCTCATCACAGGTGTGGGATTGGACATCAGAGCTGGAGATCTGTTCCCAGCGAATTTTCCAGAGAAGGGGCCAGAGTGTTCTTTGAGAGGCGCTAGGACTATCACTGGTGGACCGCATTCAGCACAAGTTAGTATTATTTTTTTGAATTGAAAACTTCTTTAAGTGTTGGGCATTTTTTGAGATGGGAAAAACCCGTTGAACTCGTGACGTTACCGACACCTCTGTATATAAGTATCTCGTAATTGTTAAAGTTTTCACTTTTGTCGGCACTCCCGGAGTGCCACTTTTTTATTGAAAAAAGTCAAGCGCTTGACCTCACCTGATGGTAAGTGATGGTGTGATCGAAAATTGAGAACGCTTGCCTAGAAAGAACCTATACACTTTTGGACTTGAAGACTCCGAGATTATACTGGTCCTGAAAAACATACGCCGGAAGTGAGTTCCACTCCTTACTTGCGCTAACAAGAAAAGTTGAAGCAAATCGGCAATGTGGCAAACATTAGTTTTAGGTATCAAGCCGGAGTTTAATATCCTGTGAATTTTTCAGACAAGAGTCCAGAATGTTATCTGAGAGGTTCTAAAATAAAGGAGCTGGTTAATTCAGTGAAGGTGTGAAGGATTACCAAAATGTGAACAAGAACGAACCCAATTACGAACGAACTTTCACATTTTACATATTTTGCCAATTTTTTTTTGGAAATGTGTCATTTTATGAGACGGTGTCACTACTGGGTCAATTTATGTTTCGGTTTAGCCATATATTTAAACATATGTATTTCTTCCACAAAACAAGTTAAACACTGTTTAGCACGCTGTAAAATTTTAACCAATTTTTGTTTAGGAATTTGAAAGAGTGTTTAGCGGGAGTTTAACTTTTTTGTGATAAACCCATTGGTTTTAGTTATATAGCTTTACAGGAAAAGCTTTGAATGAAATTCATAATGGCGGATTTTTTTTACTTAGACCGTAATGGCGCCTACGCATAATTTCCGAACCGAATAGCTAAAACGAATAAGTTTTTATAATCAAAAACAAAATCTTGAAATCCCATTTAAGAAGTGAAAGCTACGTATAATTTGCAGGTGCTGGATATCTACGACAACGGCGTAGGTATGCTTCGCATTGGGCCGTTCAACTACGACCCTCTGCGTGGAGTGGATCTGTGGCTGGAGCAGTCGGATGACTTCATCCTGCAGCACCTCAGCACCACGCCAGCCGTCGAACCGCCGCACTTCGTCCACAATGTAAGTCTACGAGTGTCCGTTCACACAGACCGGCTCGGAGAGGAGAGAACATTTTTATCGCGTTTAAAAAAAAGTTTTGGATCATTGAAATAAGATTGTTTTTTCGTTTCACTTCTTTTTTAAATGGATCCGACCTAACGCGCGCAGTTTAAAACAAATCAACCTTATTTCAATTACCCAAAACTCTTTTATAAACGCGATAAAAATGTGTTCTCTCCGAGCCGGTCTGTGTGAACGGACACTAAATTGTTCCGGTTCTGGTTGTTTCTCTATATGTAGGTATATTTTATGTAATAATTTACAAAAAAAAGTATATAAGTATTCTATCAGTGATCTGGTTCTTCAATTAATAGAATAGAATATAATAATCGCTTATTTGGTACACACAAAAGACACATGAAACAATTTTAGAGAACAGTAGCTACAAATGAATTCAATTCAATTTATGTATTTATTTTATAGAAATTTTGTCCAATTTTGTTAGTAAAAAATTAGAATTGATAAGGACAGTTCGTCTCATGTGTCTGCGTACCAAAATGGCGTTCAGCACAGGATCTGCACGAAATAATCCCAGACTGTTACCCGTTCTCCCACCGCACTAGGAAAGTTAAACAAATGTTAGCACTGAAGTTCACAAAATTATTCAGATGTGAAAATGCTTTGCTTTCAACTCATCTAAAATGTATGTTCACTTCATATGAATAATAACGGCAGCATAACTGAATCTTCTACGGATTCTCCTTTTAATGAAAAAGCTGTCAAATAAAATATTTGTACTAGCTTCCGCCAGCGGTTTCGCACGAGTTTTTTGGGTCATAATCTATCAACACACCAAATTTAATCGAAATCGGTTCAGCCATTACGTCGTGATTGAGTAACAAACATCTAAACTTTAACATTAATATTAACATTAGTGTGATTTTATTTTCCAGATCCGCGTAACTCTGAAGTTCATCCAGCAGCATCCGTTCCCGGCGGTGACCGTGTTCCCGGACAACCGGCCGCACTACTACCGGCGCGACGAGCAGACTGGCTGCTGGGCACCGATGCGCTTCTAAATTATACAATGCGCCAACTATCGGCACACGCGTCGCCCAAACGTTGGTCACACGTTGGCCAATGCGTGTGCCAATGCTCTCGGTCACCGTAAGACAGAGTCTGGTCTAGGAGTCTTGAGAGTTGTTCAGTTTCCGCCAACTTGTTGGAGCATTGACCACATGTTGGCCAATCCGTGTGCTAATAGCGCTGGCTAATGCTTTTGGTCAGCGTAAAGATGGATAGAGTCTGAAAGCTGGATGTTTCCGCCAGCTTGTACAATGCGCTCACTATTGGCATACGCATTGTCAATGCGTTGGCCACACGTTGGCCAATGCGTGTGTCAATAGCACTGTCTAATGGTTTTGGTCATCGTAAGGATGGACAGAGTCTGAAAGCTGCCCAGTTTCTGCCTTCTTGTTGGTATATGCATTTCCCAACGTGAAGAGGGCACTGAGGCGCACTACAAGACTGCGTTTTAAACGATTCATAATAAACCACATAGTCCACTATGGGCTGACAACCTCGCGCAACTAAAGAAATTGGAGAACAAGGGAAAAGGAAGAACAAGCACAGATTTAATCCGTATTACTACTGTGCCAGTACCAATGAAGCCCTCTTCACGTTGGCCAATGCTGTGCCAATGCTCTTGGCCAAAGGTCCCAACTTTATAACCAATACGCATCAGCTTGGCAAACGCATTGAGAAACGTTAAATTTGTATACATATGGTAGTAACTAGCTCGTACTTGCCAGTATCTAGTTATTATGCGAACTGTCCGCGTGCTCTATGAATGACAATGGCACATAAACGTTTTCCTTTGAATGCTTTTGCAGTCTAATCAAACAACATGAAATGAAGTGTGTGATTTTCTCTTCAGTTTTTAAGAATTCTTATGTTACTAAATTAGTTAATACAACTAATTTAGTAGCATTTGAATTCTTAAAAACTGAAGAGAAAATCACCGTAAAAAATCAACAATCAATATCTTAGACAATATCGTAAAAATAACTGGAAATTTTATTCAATGTATGGTTGAATCAATTAGTTAAACATTAATGCCCGTGTTATTTGGTCAAATTTTTATTTTTGTTTGATATCAAAAAACATCAGTTGGAATCGTGGTTTACAAAGCTCGGGGCTGCCATATATAATTAAATATAATACTTTTTGGTAGAAACATAATTACCGAATTTATGTTATTTTTTAAATGTTTGGTTATGCTTAATTAAAATAAAAATAATAAACAGATAATAACTCTAACAAACTAACGTTTTCATGCAAGTCTAAAATTGAATTTTTATAGGACATTCCGAATCTAAGACTTTATGTGTATAGTTTTTATATTCCATCAGTAAATAGACGATTTAAATATTCATTTGGCTCGATCCACATCATTTTAATAATTAGGTATCGAAAAATATCACCAATGCTTCGAATTGCTAATAACATTTATCAAATAGTTTCTCTTGACTCAACCAGTAAATGGTTTAATAATATAGTGTTAATTCCATAGATTTATAAATGAACTGTATATTTTGACCTTATAATGATGTAGTAGAGTATGACGTTTATGAATTGTCTTGTAAATGCATTACTTGTCTGCTACATAGGATAGTGATCTTAAAAATTAGTTTGATCCAAACAAAGTTGTAAATATTTTAGTGAGACATTAGGTATAGTTAGACGACTTTAAACTAGTTATTTGTTTTGTGAAAATATTATAAATATATTGAAAGTTAAAATGTTTCGTGTTTTTTATTGTTTTCCTCAAGTTTTTAGCCATTTATAGAGAAAATAGGAGTTGGCAGGTATTTTTATTTTGCGTTCTAGAGATTTTGTTATGTATCAACATATCAGCCATAAGATGTCCACTGCTGAACACAGGCCATCGCCATAGATTTCCACAAGATGGAAAGACGACCTTGCCAGAGGTTGCTGGGAGTCGTTGGGTGCAGGCCGCACAAAATTGTATTATAACTACTAAATATGTTCTTTGGTGACTAACTAAACTATGGTATCAATGGATAACAAAACTAATCTAGCTAATCCTTTCATAGGCTAGGAATGTAAATACCTACTAGTAAGTTACATAGGTAGCTTGGTGCAAGAGCGGATCCAGCTTTGGTGCCAGGAGGGGGTCATATAGTCGTGGTCAATGTCATGTGTGGTATGTTTAACAATTTTAATTAGTGGTCCACCTAGGTCCTGGACCTAGCCCAGGAGGGGGGGTCATGACTCCCCCCCCCCTGGATCCGCCCTTCGCTTGATGTTACAAATCAAGTACAAATGAATCAACGTTTGATCCGAGCTGGCATTATTCTACCACAACGCCTTAAGCGTTGCAGTGGAGCAATGCTGGAGCCAGTGTCTCGTCCGGTTCCGCCTGTAGTGATCTGGAGTGGACTGTCTGCTGGTTTTGAGATAGCTCACCAAAGAAATAATTGATCGAGCGAAACGAGATCTCCAAATCAACTTGGGCAAATCGCCGTTGTATACACAAGCGTTTATCGGACCAACGTAAAATTTAGTACTTACATATATAGGTAGGTAGTGATAGCACAATCCTGGTGTGACTAAATGAGCTAAAAATGTTGGGGTTTATCTAAGTACCTATTGGGGTTCAAGAGAGGTAAAAAAATTGAAAATGAGACTATTAGATCAAATAGGGCGTCTAATGATGGGTATTTATTAGTACATTTCGATCCCGTTTTTTAGGGTTCCATACCCAAAGGGTAAAACGGGACCCTACGAGTATTACTAAGACTCCGCTGTCTGTCTGTCTGTTCGTCTGTCTGTCTATCCGTCTGTCACCAGGCTATATCTCATGAACCGTGATAGTTAGTTGAAATTTTACAGATAATATATTTCATTTGCCGCTATAACAACCAATACTAAAAACAGAATAAAATAAATATTTAAGGGAACTCCCATACAACAGACATGATTTTATTGCCATTTAATGGCACGGAACCCTTCGTGCGCGAGTCCGACTCGCACTTGGCCGGTTTTTTAATATGTTTAGTTTAATTCTTGTCGGTTTTGAGTTAATAGGCATAATAAAAAAAGGATTGTGTGGTTTTATGAAACCACGGTAAAAGTGAAACTTTGTTTCACATTATAGACTTATAATTAAAAATTTGCGTGGGCACAAATGAGTAATAGTCACTACACGGTCAGCTGATGCGAACTATAGGCGCCGCCATATTGGCCTCGGCTGCTCTGACGACTTTCACTTTATCCCTACTCCGCGGCCAACCGTCACGCGACATGCAACACACAGACGAAAAAGTTTGAGACGATGTAATAAAAGTTTCACTTTAAAACTGAACTTTGACGAAATTCACAGGGTACACCAGTGACCCTACAGTGCTGGAATTTGGTATAGGTACCTACGTGAAGGGTTAAAAACACAATTATAGGGAAAAGTCTTAAATCCAGAATAACTGCAATTTCTATCCCTAAAAATATAACCAAATAGCATGAACTCCTGTTTCTTGTAATTTAAAAGAAATTGTAGGTCAAGTGACAAGGTTGTGTATTTCGTAGCTCTATTTTATTAGTCAAAGATTATGAATAATATTTTTTTTTGAGACTCACGAGATCTGAGTTTGGGGCGAACCACTACTAGTGCTCAACTACTCAACGTTTCGGAGAATTATTATTTTTATTTTGTGGTAGGTACTGGTAGAAAATAATTTCATAGAATGGCAACATTATTATAACGGCATACTTTCAGAAGCGGGACATGGTGTAAGGACTAGAATCCAAGCCAAATTAATTTAAAGAAAAAAAACTAAAGCCATATAAGCATGCGCTACACGGTTTGAAACGATGGTGAAAAAAAAAAAAAAAAAAAAAAAATCCTATTCGCTCGCCGGTCCTCGCACCGGCAACACGTCTGCTCCGCTCCGCTCGCGCGCTCCCGCCGGCCCACGTGCCGCCCCGCGCCCCGCGCCTTCGCCTCGCGCTGCGCGCCCCGCGCCCCGCGCCGCACTTGGCATCCGCCATTTGCTCTGTTGTGTGCGCTCGCTTGCGAGTACACCTCAGAAGAGTCCTTTATTGGACTTCGTCCTTTTCAGGGCAAATTCTTGTTTCTTCTCATTAAGAGCCCAAATCCACGTTTAGTGGTCGGTCTGGTGGATACCTTGCGGTGTTAACACAAACCAGACTGGGCGTGGACCCGGAACGCCAGCTTTCCTCTCCTGAGGAACGCTACATCCGGCTGGGCTTGGTACCACCGGCCTTGGGGGCTTCCCTCGCCGACACCAAGTATCGGTTAGGACACACCCCTCATACCCCGTAAGAGCGGTAAAGGGACACACTTTAGGTAGGACACTTAGGCCTCACCCCTCCTGTCTATCCCGACGGGAGGATCACGCACCCCCTCACCTCTCCGGGTGTTCCCCCCCGGAGAGTTATGATGGACATCGCCGGGGACGACCTCGTCCAGTTGCCGGGTTCCGTAATCCGGTTGCTGCTCGAGAACGTTCCCGACAATGTCCGACAACGTATTATGAGGGAGCAACAATCGGTTGCCTCCCTCCCACGTCTAATGGACGTCGTCACGTCCACTCCGGCCCCTCTGGCCAAAAATATGGCTCGGAAGCCCGTGCCGGCCCCTCTGGCCTCCCCAGCGGCTCGAAAGCCATCCCCGGCCCCTCAGGCCACTAACGAGGCCCGGAAGCCTCTGAAAGCCCCTCTGGCACCCCCGGCGGCCCGCATGCCTGCCCTGGCCCCTCAGGCCACTAACGAGGTTCGGAAGCCTCAGCAAGCCCCTCAGGCACCACCGGCGGCTCGTAAGCCTGCCCCCTCCCCTCAACCTCCTGCCTCAGCGCCTCCCTCGTCATCAAAAAAGCCCGACTCTCGAGAGGCCTCACCTCGCAGAGTCTTTTTAGACTCTCCGGAATCTCCGGACCCACCCTCCCCCGAGGACGATATGGAGATCGACCTCCTTCTACGCCCCGCGTCTTCCACAGAGGCATCAAACTCCTCCTCCTCCGATTCGGAGGAAGATTTCACCCTCGTCACGGGTGGTAAGAGGAAGAAACCCTCTTCGAAGAAGACCTCTTCGTCGAAGAAGGTTTCCTCCGTTTCCCCCCCAGCCAAAAAGGCAACCCCTCCCTCGGCCTCGCAGCCTGCCCGCCCCGCCTCTCCCCCCGCGGCTTCCACTGCCGCGAGGAAGGAAAGGCCTCCCCCGCCTCTTTTCATCCGCGAAAAAGGCAAGTGGGACAGAGTTTCCTATCTGTGTAATGAGAATAAGATCTCATTCACAAACGCCCGCAACACCAAGGACGCTATTAAAGTCCTACTCCCCACTTCAGACGACCATCGTCGCCTCACCTCCCTCCTACGTCAAGAGCACATAGGCTATCACACCTATGCTCTCGAAGACGAAAGGCTCCTTCGAGTTGTGATCCGCGGCCTCCCTGCGGAGCACTCCACTGACTCCATTAAGTCAGATTTACTGGCTCAGTCCTTCCCGGTCAAGGAGGTCCACCGTATGCATAACGGTAAGACCACCTACAATCTAGTACTCGTAGTACTAGAGCTGTCACCGGCAGGGAAGGCCATCTTCAACCTGAAGATGGTCAACAACCTCTCCGGCCTCCGGGTTGAACCCCCCCACCGAAATGGCACTCCTAGTCAGTGCCATAGATGTCAGCTGTACGGCCACTCGGCCAAAAACTGCCACGCCCGCCCCCGTTGCGTCAAGTGCCTGGGTGACCATGGCACCTCTGACTGCAACCGCACAAAGGACACCATAGACCCGCCAAGCTGCGTGCTTTGTGGTGCCGTGGGACACACCGCAAATTATCGTGGTTGTCCTTCGGCGCCCAAAGTCAGCAGGGTGGTGGCTCGTAGGAGTCAACCCCGACCTTCCCCGCAGTACACCAAGTCAACCCCAAAGTTGACCATGGTACCCTCGCAGGAGGCGCAACCTCCCAAAAGCTCAGCATAGGCCAAGCCCTTGCCATACTCGAGCCTAGCCCTTAAGGCAACGGCCCCCCCTCCGCGCTCTTCTGAGCCAGCCCCCCCTTCTAAAATGGGCAAGTCGGACTTTGCTGCCGACTTGGCTCTCATCATGGAGTTCTCCTCCATCGACCTTGCCGAGGTTCGCGTGCTTGCACAAAAACTTAGGCAAAAACTCCACCCTTGAAAAGCTGATTGCCCTTGAGGCGCACTCAGCTCTTCTCGCCGCCGTTAAGGCAGCTTCGTCCTCCTCCAAACCCTTTTAGGCCCCAAAATGGTTGTACAAAAGGAAAGGAAAAAACCGCGTTCTTTATCACTAGCGTTCTTCAACGCTGACGGTCTTTCAAGACAGCGTTCTATTATCCAAGATTTTCTAAATAGGCACCAACTTGATATCTTGCTAGTACAAGACACAAATTTAAAGCCCGGTCATCGGGACCCTAAAATCCCTAACTATCAAATTGTTCGCAATGACAGACTGCTAGCTCAAAAGGGCGGCACTGTCATTTACTACAAGAAGGCTCTACACTGCATGCCTCTTGATCCCCCTTCTCTGTCTTACATAGAAGCCTCCGTCTGCAGGCTAGCAATGACTGGGCATCCCTCGGTCATTATTGCATCTTGCTATGTCCCTCCCGGCAAGCCTCGCTCACCTCAATTTGAGAGTGACCTGCAAGCCCTTTTCAGTCTAGGAAGCTCCGTCATATTGGCGGGTGACTTCAATTCCAAAAACGTCATGTGGAATAGCACCACGACGAACTCTAAAGGCAAACAACTAGAAAGCCTAGTTGAACCCCTTAATTTCGACATCATTGCCCCTAGAGGCATGACTCGCTTCCCTACTTCCACTCCCCCCGAGCTCCTTGACATTGCACTTCTCAAAAACGTAGCCCTTCGGCTACGCTAAATCGAAGTCATTCATGAGCTCGATTCCGATCATCGACCGGTAATGCTCTTACTCGGCCCTCCCACTGACCAGCCCCCTGCCACCAAGACTGTGGTAGAGTGGCATAAACTTGAGAAAGCCCTCAAGTCTGCGCACTCGACTGACCTAGATAGGATCCCTTCTGTCATTCGGACATCTGGTGATATTACGGTAGCGGTTGACGCCCTTACCACACATATCACAAACTCAGTCAGAGACTCATCAAAGCAGGTGCCCGTAGTGGATGACCACCGGGGCCCCTGCCAGATGATATCAGACGGCTGATGACTGAAGCTAACGCCGCAGTTAGACTTCATAGTCGCAGCCCCACTAACGACAATCGAGTCTTGATGTGCTCCCTGCACCGTGAGGTGAGAGAGCGCATTAAAGAACATCGCAATCGTGAGTGGGAGAGCCTGCTCTCGGGGATCGAGCCTAGCCATCTGGCCTACTGGAGGTTAGCTCGCTCCATGAAAGCGGACGCTCTCGCTCCGATGACTCCCCTTATCCGACCCAATCACCCTCCAGCATTCGAAGACGAGGAAAAAGCCGATTTCCTGGCTGAAACCCTCGAATCTCAATGCTCGCCCAGTCTCGAACCCGTCGACCCTGTTCACCTCCATACGGTGAACAGCGAGGTTGACCGCTTAGCCTCCCGACCCCCTACTTCCCCACTTGATCCGATTGAGCCCTCTGAAGTCTTTGACACTATCAAGGCCCTACACCCAAAGAAAGCCTCCGGCCCCGACGGCATTTCTAACAGAGTACTCAAACAGTTCTCTGTTCCCCTTATCCATATCCTAGTCTGCATCTTCAATACGGCTATGGAAACTTGCACCTTCCCTGATGCTTGGAAGGAAGCCAACGTCATTGGCATCCGAAAACCCAGCAAACAGGCAAACGATCCAACTAGTTATCGTCCCATTAGTCTACTTAATAGTCTAGGCAAGATATATGAGCGTCTTCTAATGAAGCGCCTCTAGGCTCATGTCAATGAGTTCAAACTCCTTCCCGACGAGCAGTTTGGCTTTCGAGCCCAACATTCATGCCCACAACAGGTGCTCCGCATAACGGAGCATGTCCTCTCCAACTGGCAAAGTACCTGGCCTTCAGATACTGGTGCCGTCTTCCTCGACGTAGCGAAAGCTTTCGACAAAGTCTGGCACAACGGCTTGATCTACAAGCTATTCAAACTCGGAGTCCCAGACAGACTCGTGCTCATCATACGAGACTACCTACAAGGTCGCAGCTTTCGCTACACCGTGGAAGGCACTCTCTCTAGTCCTAGACCAGTCAGAGCAGGAGTCCCTCAAGGCTCCGTTCTCGGCCCCCTCCTGTTCACGCTGTACACCAGCGATATCCCCCGCACTCCTCAAGTGGAAATAGCCCTATACGCAGACGACACAGCCTTGTACACATCCAATCGGAATCCTGATCGGGTGGGTATAAGGCTGCAGGCTGCCCTTCATTCATTAGCCACTTGGTTCCGCAAGTGGCGGATCGAGGTAAACCCGTCGAAAAGTACAGCAGTGTACTTCTCACGGAGAAACCTCACTCCCAAACCGATCTCTCTATTTGGCCAGCCCAATCGCTGGGCCCCATCAGCCAAATATCTGGGTGTCATCCTCGATAGGCGTCTTTCCTTTAGGTTGCACATCACTAAGAGGTGCAACCAAGCAAAGTTCACCCTAGGACGATTGTCCTCACTTCTAGGCGCAAAAAGTAAAATGTCCCTTAAAAATAAGGTGACTCTTTACAAAGCGTGCATTCGCCCCATTATGACATACTCATCTGTAGTATTTGCCCACTCTCCTAAAGTTGGTGCCATTCAGGTTATTCAAAATCGCTTCTTGCGAAAAGCCTCAGGCTCGCCCTGGTACTTTCGCAACAACGACCTACATCGCGATTTGAAATTAGAATCAATAGCCAGGTTCATGAAGCTCGCTTCCAAGCGGTTTTATGAACTTGCCTCTAATCATCCGAACCCTTTGGTACACACCATTCCGGTTTACCCGTTGGACCCGCCCGCCAACAAAATCCTCCGTCGTCCGAGACACGTTCTCGGAGACCCGGATGACGAAATCACCTCTGCTAATGCGGAAGGTGAGTCATCTATATCAGACAGAGCAAACACTTCACAGAAACACCGACCTCGCCGGCGAGGTCGACGACTCCCTTCAGTCGCCGCCTATACGAGGTACAGACACGTACCCGGGCGTTTCTCTCCTATCCCCACCCCGGCAACAGCCCAAGCCGAGGCTCGTACCTTAGTGGTGCACTTGCGCTAGTTGCCTAAAAAACTTACTGGGCTGAGCGCCATCTGCGCTCGCCAAAAGTTCGGTTAAGCTGTCACGGCCTCAGAGGCCAACAGCGAGATTAGTCCATTCGAAAAAAAAAAATTGAAACGATGGTCCACGCCCGCCCCCGTTGCGTCAAGTGCCTGGGTGACCATGGCACCTCTGACTGCAACCGCACCAAAGACACCATCGAGCCGCCAAGCTGCGTGCTTTGTGGTGCCGTGGGACACACCGCAAAGGGACATGCCCATATAATGCTGTCAACTGCACAAAAAATTGCGTTCATCCAAAAAATATGTTACATTTTTTCCTTAATCTACGTATCAATCGATTAACACGAAAAGTATCCTACAATATTTTTAAATAATAATGAATATGAAAACGACAGGAAATGAAATGATAGCAAATTGCCTCCAGTTGCAAACATTAGTGTTGAGCCAGAGTTGTTCTGAGACAATCATCGATTGTTGATAAAAGACCATAAATAAAACAATCGATTTATTTGACTGTATTTTCACTGACACGAAAAATCGGTCACCGATTTCAGAAGTACGAAACCAAAACGATATTTGTTTCCCAATGAGCGTTTTGTAAATCGTTTTTTTTTTCTCTTTAATTAACCCGGGGGTGGTATTATGCTTGACTCGCGCTGGTAGCGAGCGCCCGAGCGAGATAATCTCAGCCAATCGCAGTGCGCGCTGAATTTGCGCTCAGCTGTTGACGCACCGCAATTGATCTAAATCCTCTCGCTCTCAGCTAACCTTGATCATAATCGGCGGGCCGTTGATCTCAGCGTCACCTTCTAGATGGCTTTAGGATTAACCAGTGGAGAGAAAAAAAGCGGAAAAAAATAACTCGGCTTATCTGTAGCATTATCTCGATTTTAATTCGATCAACAAATGAGAGGTTAAAGCTTCGCACGATTTTTGCATAAGGCCATGCAGAGACGAGTTAATGTCACAGACATGAGATATTTTTTAGTTAGGCACCTATCACTCGTTATTCCTCCCAAATCATCGAATTAAGAACTAACTCAAACGATAGTCGATATCGATCGATATCGACTACCTATTCAATCCAAGTTTACAAAATCAACACAGAAATACATAATGAATTCTATTAAACATCTCCAAAGGCAAATAAGTACATTTTTTTTCACTTGTGTACAATTGGTACTTACATTTTTCGTACATTTTATTAGCTTATTACTATCCCTGACACACTAAATATCTGATTTTCAGAAGTAAATAGGTAGGTATATTTTTGTATTTATCTGTGGCGCTCGTGTTGAATCGAAATAAACTCGATTTTACTTCGATTCAACATTTGCTCAACAGAATCAGATGATTATTATTTCTTTGCATTAAAATATTTAATTTTGATTTACTGGAATAATTGCCCTCGTCTGTTGATTGTACCTATAGGAGCGCGATGTCAAAAATGGCACTTCTGTGCGCGGGCGCCTTGAGATTAAATATAATCGATTGCTCCATTTGACCGATTATTTTGCGCCGATAAATCGATATTTCGGATAATAGTCAATGGTCGATATACCAATCCCTATGACTGTGCGCGTACGTCATTCACAAACAAGTACCTACACAAGCCGTTTCCTGTGATCTGTGTCTGTGGCCGTTTCTTTTGTTTTCTCTTGTATTTTTGTTTGTTTGCTGACTTAAAGCTTAAACGATTAAATTGATAGTAATTATCAATATCATAATTTATCTAGGAATCGTTATAATTACAATAATAAACTATTTAAGTTGTAGTTGAATACAGTGTTGTAAAACTGGTTGTTTGTGAAAAATAAAAACTGATTTTTCTCATTATAGTAAACTTTTTTATAACTAACTTCTTAGCTCTTTTATTACTAACTAAGCCTAGAATCATTAGCAATTAGTTTCAAGTGTGTGCAGTGACAGCATTTTTTACAAGGGAGAGTGGGCATGGCCCTTATCCTGGTTGTCGTTCGGCGCCCAAAGTCAGCAGGGTGGTGACTCGTAGGAGTCAACCCCGACCTTCTCCACAATACACCAAGTCAACCCCAAAGTTGACCATGGTGCCCTTGCAGGAGGCACAACCTCCCCAAAGGCTCAGCATGGGCCAAGCCTTTACCCTACTCCAGCCTAGCCCTCAGGGCAACGGCCCCCCTTCCGCGCTCTTATGAGCCAGCCCCCCCCTTCTAAAATGGGCAAGTCGGGCTTTGCTGCCGACTTAGTTCTCATCATGGAGTTCTCCTCCATCGACCTTGCCGAGGTTCGCATGCTTGCACAAAAACTTAGGCAAGCAAACTCCACCCTCGAAAAGCTGATTGCCCTTGAGGCGCACTCAGCCCTTCTCGCAGCCGTTAAGGCAGCTTCGTCCTCCTCCAAACCCTTTTAGGCCCCAAAATGGTTGTACAAAAGGAAAGGAAAAAACCGCGTTCGTTATCACTAGCGTTCTTCAACGCTGGCGGTCTTTCAAGGCAGCGTTCTATTATCCAAGATTTCCTGAATAGGCACCAACTCGACATTTTGCTAGTGCAAGAGACCAATCTAAAGCATCGGGACCCTAAAATCGCCAACTATCAGATTGTACGCAACGACAGACTGCTAGCCCAAAAAGGCAGCACTGTCATTTATTACAAGAAGGCTCTACATTGCATGCCTCTTGATCCCCCTTGTCTGACCTACATAGAAGCCTCCGTCTGCAGGCTAGCAATTACCGGGCATTCCTCGGTCATTATTGCATCCTGCTATGTCCCTCCCGGCGAGCCTCGCTCACCTCAATTCGAGAGTGACCTGCAAGCCCTTTTCAGTCTAGGAAGCTCCGTCATATTGGCGGGTGACTTCAATTCCAAAAACGTCATGTGGAATAGTACTATGACGAACTCTAAAGGCAAACAACTAGAAAGCCTAGTTGAACCCCTTAACTTCGACATCATTGCCCCTAGGGGCATGACTCGCTTCCCCACTTCTACTCCTCCTGAGCTCCTTGACATTGCTCTTTTCAAAAACGTAGCCCTTCGGCTACGCTTAATCGAAGTTATTCATGAGCTCGATTCCGATCATCGACCGGTAATGCTCTTACTCGGCCCTCCCACTGACCAGCCCCCTGCCACCAAGACTGTGGTAGAGTGGCATAAACTTGAGAAAGCCCTCAAGTCTGCGCACTCGACTGACCTAGATAGGATCCCTTCTGTCATTCTGACATTTGGTGATATCACGGTAGCGGTTGACTCCCTTACCAGACATATCACAAACTCAGTCAGAGACTCATCAAAGTAGGTGCCCGTAGTGGATGACCACCGGGGCCCCTTGCCAGATGATATCAGACGGCTGATGACTGAAGCTAACGCTGCAGTTAGACTTCATAGTCGCTGCCCCACTAACGAAAATCGAGTCTTGATGCGCTCCCTGCACCGTGAGGTAAGAGAGCGCATCAAAGAACATCGCAATCGTGAGTGGGAGAGCCTGCTCTCGGGGATCGAGCGTAGCCATCTGGCCTACTGAAGGTTAGCTCGCTCCATGAAAGCGGACGCTCTCGCTCCAATGCCTCCTCTTATCCGACCCAATCACCCTCCAGCATTCGAAGACGAGGAAAAAGCCGACTTCCTGGCCGAAACCCTCGAATCTCAATGCTCGCCCAGTCTCGAACCCGTCGACCCTGTTCACCTCCATACGGTGAACAGCGAGGTTGACCGCTTAGCCTCCCGACCCCCTACTTCCCCACTTAATCCGATCGAGCCCTCTGAAGTCTTTGACACTATTAAGGCCCTACACCCAAAGAAAGCCTCCGGCCCCGACGGCGTTTCCAACAGAGTACTCAAGCAGTTCTCTGTTCCACTTATCTATATCCTAGTCTGCATCTTCAATGCGGCTATGGAAACTTGCACTTTCCCTGATGCTTGGAAGGAAGCCAACGTTATTGGCATCCAAAAACCCAACAAACAGGCAAACGATCCATCTAGTTATCGTCTCATTAGTCTACTTAATAGTCTAGGCAAGATATATGAGCGTCTTCTAATGAAGCGTCTCTGGGCTCATGTCAATGAGTTCAAACTCCTTCCCGACGAGCAGTTTGGCTTCCGTGTTCAACACTCATGCCCACAACAGGTTCTCCGCATAACGGAGCATGTCCTCTCCAATTGGCAAAGTACCTGGCCTTCAGATACTGGTGCCGTCTTCCTCGACGTAGCGAAAGCTTTCGAGAAAGTCTGGCACAATGGCTTGATCTATAAGCTCTTCAAACTCGGAGTCCCAGACAGACTCGTGCTCATCATACGAAACTACCTACAAGGTCGCAGTTTTCGCTACACCGTGGAAGGCACTCTCTCTAGTCCTAGACCAGTCAGAGCTGGATTCCCTCAAGGCTCCGTTCTCGGTCCCCTCCTGTTCACGCTGTACACCAGCGATATCCCCCGCACTCCTCAAGTGGAAATAGCCCTATACGCAGACGACACAGCCTTGTACACATCCAATCGGAATCCTGATCGGGTGGGTATAAGGCTGCAGGCTGCCCTTCATTCATTAGCCATTTGGTTCCGCAAGTGGCGGATCGAGGTAAACCCGTCGAAAAGCACAGCAGTGTACTTCTCACGGAGAAACCTCACTCCCAAACTGATCTCTCTATTTGGCCAGCCCATTCGCTAGGCCCCATCAGCCAAATATCTGGGTGTCATCCTCGATAGGCGTTTTCCTTTAGCAACAACCAACCAAGCAAAGTTCACCCTAGGACGATTGTCCTCACTTCTAGGCGCGAAAAGTAAAATGTCCCTTAAAAATAAGGTGACCCTTTACAAAGCGTGCATTCGTCCCATTATGACATACTCATCTGTAGTATTTGCCCACTCTCCTAAAGTTGGTGCCATTCAGGTCATTCAAAATCGCTTCTTGCGAAAAGCCTCAGGCTCGCCCTGGTACTTTCGCAATAACGATCTACATCGCGATATGAAATTAGATTCAATAGCCAATTCATGAAGCTCGCTTCCAAGCGGTATTATGAACTTGCCTCCCATCATCCGAACCCTTTGGTACATACCATTCCGGTCTACCCGTTGGATCCGCCCGTCAACAAAATCCTCCGAGACACTCGAGACACGTTCTCGGAGACCCGGATGACGAAATCACCTCCGCTAATGCGGAAGCTGAGTCATCTATATCAGACAGAGCAAACACTTCACAGAAACACCGACCTCGCCGGCGAGGTTGACGAGTCCCTTCAGTCGCCGCCTATACGAGGTACAGACATGTACCCGGGCGTTTCTCTCCTATCCCCACCCCGGCGACTGCCCAAGCCGAGGCTCGTACCTAAGTGGTGCACTTGCGCTAGTTGCCTAAATAACTTACTGGGCTGAGCGCCATCTGCGCTCGCCAAAAGTTCGGTTAAGCTGTCACGGCCTCAGAGGCCAACAGCGAGTTTAGTCCTTCAGAAAAAAAAATTGAAACGATGGTTTAAAACAGATGTTGTAAACCGTGTGATAGTGTATAATACCAAATTTCGCATGACCTTTAAACGCACTTGGTAGACAGGCGTGCCCAGCAAACACTGGCAGAAGCGGTAGTTTAAAACTTGTTTCAAACCGACTAGTCGCTTGTTTAAAACCACGCGTACCACAATCACGCCGCTGCACGCTGCACGCACCGAGCGCAGACGTATTGCGCGCACGCACGGAAATAAGGAGAAAGTGAGGTTATCACTGAATTTAACGAGTTATTTAGAGACCTGCCTTGTCTCTGGGACTTAATGTTTAAGGAGTTCAAAGACTTTACAACCACTGCTTCATCCATATTCTTTTCTTTTTTGTTTTTTTCTTCAAATGCAAACAAAAGTGCAATACAAACTTCAAAATGTTTGGTAATTTGATAATTATAGAGCCATCGTCTTTGTAATAGTGCAACACAAGCGTTCTACACACGTATATTCAATGCGAGTGTTTCAAACACACTGAAATTTTGGGTTTCTTTTAAACTGTGTTCTACCAAGATCACCTTGGTAGAAACTGGTTTCAAACCGTGTTGCGCATGCTTTAGGTAGGTACTGAAGTTAATGATGACGTATCTTGTTTTGACCGTTGACAGTTAGTTGTTTCTATCATATGTCACATGAGTGAATGACACTGTGAGTTTCACTTGACTTGACTGACATGACAGCAGCTGATTGATTTAATTAATTTCATAGTAGCGAACTTTGTTTGTGCGTTTCATTTTTTTCGAAAACTGGTTCTAAACTTGTGCACTTATAAATAAATTAATCAAAAATGGAGAAGCAAACGATCACCGACCAACCTCCTCCATATTCAGCCACAGTGCCATCAGGTAACGAATATTCCGAAGTTACTTTGTGAAACCCTATTCGATGTCAATGAATCATAAACAGATAAGCGGATTTGTGCCGTTCACTGCGCAACTTGATGAAACTATATCGCTACGTGATCGTCTTTATCCTTGTTTAAATAGATGTAATTACCTGTATAAACCAACTTATGTTCTTTAATAAATTATTTCAGGTCCACAACAATACCCGCAGGCATATCCACAAGCCTTTCCACAGCCAGGCGCCCCCAACGCTACATACCCGCCTCCGCCGCCCGGGTACACTCCTCAAGGCGCTCCAGGGGTAACAGGCTATGTCCCCAACTATGGAGCTACCAACATCATCATTCCACCGCCTATTATTGCTGTAGGAGCCTGCCCCGCCTGCCGAGTTGGAATACTAGAAGATGATTTCACATGTCTAGGTATACTGTGCGCTATCCTCTTTTTTCCTCTTGGAATTCTGTGCTGTCTTGCTCTCAAGAACCGAAGATGCTCAAACTGTGGGGCTTTGTTCGTTTAGACTAACTGGACACAGCATGTTAATTGTTGTGATAAGAGTTAATGATATGATGGGTTTAACAATAAAATATGGAGTATTTTATTAATAGCCACCATTTCTTTTGATAAGGTTGAGAAAAGAAATTTACTTCTTGCAATTTAATTTGAATTTTCTGATGAAACTGATTAAGAATATATGATAGATTATTTAATTATCTAACCCCAATTAAGTTTGCCAGCGCAATATACAAAAACATTCCTAATATTGGCGTGATCCTTGAAATGTTCAGAACAAAATCAAATGATTACAGATGAACATGATTTTGTTACACATTTATTTCGTCAATTCTATTAGACAATAAGTCTTATTGTTATCCATTTCATTACTACTATCTCTGTTAATGTAATTGTAAAAACACAAAACAAAGTTGACAATTTAATTGTTAATGCCATACCATTTACAAATGTTGATTGATTTATGCCATTTATCTGTTAGAGTTATAAATAACAAATAAGTATATGAGTTCTGTAAATAAATAGTAATGGCTGTTTTCAAAATTTATAAAAAGAAAAAACTCTTGACTGGCAAAGGATCTTAATGTTTTGACAGGTGTGGAAAAAATACTTACACTTATCTCATTTCTTAGTTTCCATATTGTATGTTATAAGGAAAATTATATGAGACTGTAATGCAGAAGTTTTAACTTAGATTTTCAAAATGGTCCTTACTTTTAATACATTTAATACTATGTATTTACATTTAATATCTTCAACAAAAGTAAAATGGACAGCAGTCATTATTTTTGAAATACTATTGGTAGTTTAAAAACTAACAGCTTAACGAATAAAAAAGGTGATAAATAAATTGACTGAATGTAAAAACTAATGGTACCATGTTATCTACTAACTGTTTTTGATTAATATGCCTATTTATTTAGTGGGATTCTATGTTTGTTAATAAAGTAGATTTGTCCATTTATTTTTGGTAGAAGAATAGTAGGTATAGAGAAATATGGGTATATCTGTTCCCCTATACTGTTTCTTGAAAATCACCGGATGACCAATGTTTGAAAAGTAAAATGCTTAACAACTGCTCAAAGTTACTCTCCGAACTGTCAAATATCCTCAAGAATTGTCAATTCACTCAGTGACCAACTCTCGCTGGGTGACTATCAAGGTAGAGATTAGGGGGGCTGGACTGGTAGTTTGGTCATGTCACAGCCTGAAATGCCTTAAATCATCATACATAAGAGAAAATTTTGAATTATATAGGTATATGTTAGAATGTTTGATTATATTATCGAATTTATATAGTTTTTCAATAAAGTTTGGGTACAAACAAAGTTTTTTTTACTTTACACAACAAATATCTTGGTAACTTTGTAATATCTTGCTTATTTAAATAACTTCAGTACACACCTACTTAAACTAGAGATAGTACATCGATTCTAATCTCAATGCTTTAAAATTAGTTGGAGTTCCTGCCTACAAACTACACCTGTAATTCGATAGAGGGCGCTAGGAGCCGGGAACTAGTAGATTATTTATGTATGCAATTATATAAATAATTAAAATAAAAAATATTACCTGGAATACTACTTAATACTCGTAGGTTATGTAGATACTATACTCTTATATCTGAGATCTCACTCTGATATCAATATCACGAGAAAAATTGTGGTAGGTACTTAAAATATTTAGCAAAAATTTAGATACCTTTTTAAAAATGTTTAATTCTATACACAAAAGATAGATAGGTTCCATACCTTTAGCTATCAACTACAATCAGTTGTAATTGACGTCTATTGTGGAGCGGATATGGTGCGTTGAACTGAACTATCAGGTAAATGGGGCTGGAAATCATTGCTAGCCAATCATTGTGCCCATTTTCTGCTCTAGTTTGTGCCTCTCGATGAAAGTGTACGTAAAGCTGAGATAAATAGATATCACTCAGCCTGGCGGCACTGTCTCTGTTGCGGCCACACAAATGTCAAAACACGAATAGTATATTTTAGCGCACAATAGGATGGTGTCCCGCCAGAAAAAGGTCTGATTTCCCACCGAGCTATTTTGGCTCGGGACTTGTTGAGAAGTATTATGTAAGTACTTATCATTATATTGTTATACTTGTGGCTTTGTGTATTTGAATTATGTTTATTCCCTTTTTGATGTATATAATTGTTATAATGTGTTTTCATTAATTTCATACATTTATTCACCGACCATAGGATGCCCACTGGTGAACATAGGTCTCCCCGTTTTACACTCTTTGTAAGTTAGCTGGATGACAAAATGGTCATTACGTGTCATGTTACGATAGATGTCGCTACAGTAGTCATAGAATGACAGTGACAATGCCAAGCATTGGTTTGTGCTAAGTAACGTCTATTAATCAGCCTTATTTTAGATAGATAACGAATGGTTTAGATTTAAATTAAGAGTTTTTTGGTTAAAATATGCTAAATAGGTCGATTAGGCCGCTGGATAAGATTTATTGGGGTCTCAAATTCCAATTTGTTTTGCAGCTTATATAGGTATCTGACAGTACCGTAACAGAAAGTAAGTACCTACAATCGGATATGGAGATTAGTGACATATCGAAAAAAAAAATTACATATACTCGTATTTATAGATTGGTAAATTCGACGGTGTTTAGCTATTAATATATTTATGTGAAACTATTTTCATCATCATTAACATTGGCTTCTAACATCTACGAGAGATAATTAAGCGACATCAGATAGATAGATAGATAACTCTTTATTGAATTACCACACAAACAGAAATAATACAAAAATAAATATAAGGCTAGAATAAATAAGGCAATACAATGGGCGGCCTTATCGCTGAAAGCGATCTCTTCCAGGCAACCTTTGGATGGAGCGAAATTTACATATGGAGTGCGGTGTACTTTGTAGGATATATTTACACAAATATTCTTAGTGTAGAGGTCCTACCCAGGCTTCATTGATAGACTCGGTACTGTGCAAAAGTGGACTGTATTTACTTTTCTTCTTAGTTGCTAGTTTACAAGGTATAAATCGCGTTCTTGAATGATCACAAATTTCTGCTTGAAAACGGTCTATCTTTATACAAAACTACTCCTCGCCCTAGCCATGGTGCGGGGATCGTAATTCACGCTTTCACAAATCATGTTATGCAATTCTTAATACATCGAAGTTTCCAGCAAAGTTAGACGGGGACTTACATGTAGCTATCTCACTCTTTTGACCTTTACAAGTTTAAACTGTTACAATCTTAGCTACCTGTTAACATTTGAATCTGATTCGATCTTATAACTACCTAATACATTTCAAATCTAGATTCGATCCTTCCCCGTCTTTGATCGTCCGTTACAGTCTCCCCCCGGCGCAGATCTTCGCAGCCTTCTTATTCAATCGGGAGGACGATCAACCTTCTCACTGGCCTCCGGAAAACGCCTCCCCGCGTCCGCACCTCAGCGCTCCGAACTACTCCGTCCGGACCCGTAATCACGCGCTCGATCTGGCCCCGCGGCCATACGTTCCGAGGTAGCAAACCGTCCGCGATTATGACGACGTCCCCTTCTTTGACATTCTCTTGCTGTCTTCTGACGTCACCTCGCGGCGCCAACGTAGGCAAGTACTCGTCGATCCAGCGCTTCCAAAAAGAGTTTGCCATAGCTTGTGCGGCGCGCCACGTCCTTCTGTCGGCTACGTCGCAGTCTCCCACATATGGCAAACCTACTGCCGTCCCCAATAAAAAGTGGTTCGGCGTTAAAGCTGCCTTTTCTTCTGGGTCCACGGGTACATGCGTTAAAGGCCGCGAGTTTACGGTGTGCTCGATTTCTGTTATTAACGTATTTAACACCTCCTCTCGCGGGGCACGTTCATTTAAAGTGATGGCTAGGGCTCTCTTCACCGTTTTTATCATTCGCTCCCAGGCTCCCCCCTGGTTTGGCGCACCAGGGTCGATGTACCGCCACTCGATCCGCTCTTTGAGTGCGTACTCTTTTAGGCCTGGGAGCCATTCTTCGTAAGCCTTTTTTAATTCCACTTCCGATCCGTGGAAGTTCGTTCCATTGTCCGATACGATTGTACGAGGAGTCCCCCGTCGGGCAGCCATTCGCCTGATAGCCATAATAGCCGAGTCGGTGCAGAGACTCGCTATAAGCTCCACGTGTATAGCTCTCGTTACCAGACACGTAAAGAGCATACCCCATCGCTTCTCACGGCGCCGCCCGATCGCCACCCACATAGGGCCAAAACAATCGATGCCGCAGTTAGTGAACGGCCTCGTGTTCATCTCTAGGCGAATCCTCGGCAAGTCGCCCTTCACTGGCTTCTTTGGGTTCGCTCTCCTTATCTTACACAGCGCACAATCGTTCAGAACCGCTCTGACCGCCGGACGCAACCGCAGTATCCAAAATCGCTGGCGCAGATTGTTCACGATCTGTTCTCTGCCTGCGTGCTTATTCTTCTCATGTTCCCGTCTGATCAGTAGACGTGATAAGCGGTGCGCTCCGTCTAGAATGGGTGGATCCTTCAGGTGATCCGGTACTGTAGCGGCGTTGATCCTACCGCTCAGCCTTATGATTTCCATATACATGTGCATTGGCCGCTAGCTCTTTTGGTGCATGCGCTCGGTTCTCCGGGGTAATACTACCCAGTAAGCCTTCACGGTTTGCGCTCCAGCTTGCAAGTTCAAAACCCGCTTGTTGATGCACCTCTTGCACTTGTGCTATAGCTCTGGCGGCTATCTCTTCCGTTGCAAAGCTGTCCACCCAATCGTCCATGTAGTGGTTCCGAGTTATAGCGTCAAACGCTAGCGGGTGTGTCCGCTCGTGATCTTTCGCGTTCCTGTTCCTGACGCTATGAGCCAGAAATGGAGAACTTCTCGCTCCGAATATCATGGACTTCATCATGTACTTCTGCGGTGGATCTGTTCGGTCGTCGCCGCGCCATAGAAAGTGTTGGGCTGTACGGTCCTTTTGTCTTATGGTCACCCTCAGGAACATGTCCCGAATGTCCGCAGTGACCGCGATCGGCTTCGTTCTGAAGCGAAACAAGACGCCATGTAATGTCTGTAGTAGATCTGGTCCGTCCAGCAGCGCGTCGTTGAGACATGTTCCATTAGCGCGTGCGGCTGCATCGAAAACCATTCTAAACTTCCCCGGCTTGTTGGGGTTTGTCACCGCGAACCAGAGACGTTCGTTCTGACTCTGTTCCTCCTCGCTTTTTTCTGCATATCCCTTTTCTAGCAGCTTCTCCACTTGCGCGGTGTATGCACTTCTAAACTCCGGCGATCTGTCCATCTTACGTTCGATCCCATGTAAGCGTCGTATGGCCATGTCGTAGCTGGGCGGCATCTTCACCTCATCGCTGGCCCAAGGTAGTCCCACTTCAAAACGACCGTTCACTCGTCTCGCTGTTCTGTCGAAAATGCTTTGAGCCCGCTCATCCTTTGCGTTTGGCTTTCTTTTAATTGAAACGCCCAAAGCATCTATCTCAAAGTGTGCTTTCACGAGCTTGCTTAATTCCTCGTCTTGGTCGTTCAAAGTATGTCCGTTCTGGACACCTTGGCACGTATGGACGTGTAGTACCGTCTCCTGCTGTCTTATTGTGCTCCTGGGGATTGATCCATGGATAACCCATCCCAGCTGCGTTAGTGATGCAGCTGGCTGGGTTCTCTTCCCTGTCAGAAGCTTCCTCGTCACAATAAGATGCCAGTTGTCGGCCCCGATGAGTATGCGTGGCTTCGCTGACGCATAGCACACGGCTTCTGGACGGAGTTTCCTTAAGTGCGCGTATTTTAACACATTGGTACTGACGAGTTGATTTCCTAAGGTCAGGTTCTTCACAGTGCGCGCTGTGATCCGATGTGCGTCCGACTTGTGTCCTCGGATCACGATATCCACTACCCGGCTCTCGGGTTCCCTCTGACTAGTCGTAGCCCCCACGATGTTCAAGGCTTTTGTCGGGCCTTCCGTTCCGATCATCGCGGCGATCTCTTCATCGATCAGAGTTATCGTTGATCCTTCGTCCAGTAACGCATACGTATTCATTTCCATGCCGTTACTGCCCTTAATCACGACTGGACACACCTTCAGTAGGACTTGATTCTTTGCTGTTACATGCGCAGATGCAGTGATGGCTAATTCCTCGGTCTGGCCCTGCTCACTGGCACCCTCGTTCCTTATTTTCGGCGCATGTAACAGTGCGTGATGCGGACGTGTGCATTCACCTACTCCGCATCACTTGCTCTTGCACATAAAGCGTCTATGTTTGCTGCTCAGACAGCGAAAACATATACCTGTCTCTTTGGCCCATTCCCATCTCTTGTCTACTGGCATCGCCGTGAGCTTTCTACACTCGACGGTTCTATGGTCGCCCCCGCAGCAACGGCACTCGTTCTTGTCCGTTGCTGCGTTCTGTCTCGTTGAGGCTTCCTCCTCCGATGCCGCGTTCTGTGTAGCGTACACCGACCCACGATTTCGTTCGTTCACCCTGGGTCGCTGCTCTGTAGGTCGGACCTTTGAGGTGCTCTGCGAAGGCGTAGCTGTATACGCGTATCGCATTGCGCGATCTGCCTCTCTCATCAGGAACTGGGACAGCGTCAATATTTCTGGTTCATTTCGGCTGCCAAATTCCTCTGCATAGTCGCACCATTTTGATCGGGTGTGCGGTGTCAACTTCTCTGCTACCTGTCGCGCAAACATCGGGTTCTGCAGGTAGCCGCGTTGGTCCATACAAGAGATGGCGGTTACTACGTTCTGTAGTTTGATGGCGAAAGCGTTTAATTCGCCTGCGGTCGCGCCCAGTCGCGGTAGCTTCTTAATCTCTTCTAACGCGTTGTCTATAATCATCTCTGGGCGACCGTAACACTGCTCCAAAGTCTTCATTATAACTGCCGGTTCGGTTGCAGTGTATAACAAAGCCGACACTGCTTGACGGGCTTCGCCTTTCAGGCATGTTCTAAGCCTCGCTAGATTCTCAGCCGATGAGATCTTGTGGATGATCGTCGATTCCTTCATGGCTGCCTTGAACGGTAGCCAATCCCCCGCAGCACCTCCGAATACAGGTAGGTCGTACGTCTGTCTCGGAGGTGGTCTACGGTGGGCCATCTTCTCTATGGCTTCCGTTAACCGATCAATCCCTCTGTCTCGCGTTCGGTCCGGCGTGAGTGATCTGTCTCGCAGTGTTCGTGGTTCAAAAGTGACCCGATTGTTCGTAATCGGAGGATACCGCTCCGTATTCTGTTCTCTCGTGGTCGATGAGAGATACCTGGTATCCTGATCCGTCACTTGTTCTGGCTTCCCCCGTTTATGATGGCGTTGGAGCCAGTCCTCTATTCTGTATTCTGTGTCTAGGGCCCCGTTCCGTGCACCCGTGCCCTGGATGCTTTCTTGTTCATCTTCTTCCCGTATTGTAGCGACTTCGGCAATCAACCTCTTCCTTATAAGTTCCGCTTGAATATGGAGCTCTTGCCTCTTAATCTCGGCCAGTCGTTCTTCAGCTTCAAATTCAATTTGCCGGATCCTTGCCATCGCGCTGGCGGTGGAGCGTTGCGAGCGGACGGACGGAGCACGCCGGCGTTCGGGCTCGGCGTGTGTGGTCACTCGCGGTGCTACCTCGGTCGCGGGCGCGGGCGCGGTCGTCTCTGACGCTACGCGAGCGGAGGAGGGTCCCGCTTCGGCGGGTCGCGGCTCAACGGGAGCATTCGGAAGCGCGGGTTCGGACGGGGACGCGGGGTAGTCTTCGTAGACGCGAAGTGCAGCCTTCTTCCCCCTCGTCACTGGTGGGCTCCTGGTGGTCATCTTCTTCAGCACTTGATGCCCCTACCTACCTAGCGGTCCCTAACACTAACACTAAAACCGCCCTAAGGCGTTTACCCGCTATTCCGACCGTTTGGCACCGTTAGGTGGCCGGAATAAACGGGCCGTGGACCAGCCACGTGAGGGGGTGGGGGGTCTTCACTCTTCGGGTGACGTCCTCGTTCGGTTGTCTTCAACGGACGCGGGCTTATCTTCAGGCACCCCGTGCCCTTGCGCCGGTCTTGACAACGTCGCACGTCGCACCGTTGGGTGATCTTCAGGCACCCCGTGCCCTTGCGCCGGTCTTGACAACGATGCTCGTCGCACCGTTGGGTGATCTTCAAGCCCGCGCCGTTTCTTCAGTGGTTATACGATGTAACTATTTCTTCAAAATCCAGTGGAGCGGGTCTTGTCGGCTCCGCAGGAACAACTGGTCCGGTCGTCGCAGGAACGGCTTATCCGGGTCGGAGGACCAAAACTTGTAGGAACGGCTTATCCGGCTCGTAGGACCAAAACTTGTAGAGGTCCTACCCAGGCTTCATTGATAGACTCGGTACTGTGCAAAAGTGGACTGTATTTACTTTTCTTCTTAGTTGCTAGTTTACAAGGTATAAATCGCGTTCTTGAATGATCACAAATTTCTGGACGTGTCTTCATCTCACACACCGGCGAAGCCGGTGTGGGGGATGCAGTGCCGGGCTTTTTGGCCCTTTCCTGCGGAGTTCTTACCGCCCCCCGTTTCAACGGGGGGGTCATCGGGTCGGCTCGCGGAGCCTCAGGTTTGCTACTCACGCGTTACTGGCCGCCCGATGCTCACTCCGCAGGGAGGATCTTCGGACAGTCGCCGCGCAGGTACCTTCAAAGGAAGATGGGTAGGGGGAAGGGATGAGGGAGGGATACCCCTATCTGACGACGCCTGGTCGTCGTCAGTGTCTGTGGCCAGTTCCCGCGGGTACGGCTTACTCTTCGGTGGTCTTTCTGCGAGAGGGGCCAGTTCTCGCAGATGAGAGTAAGTGGAGTTATCTAGGCGCTCGAACATCCTGGTCGCTAAGCGGCCTATAAATTGATCCAGACTTTCAATTTTCAGGTCCCGCTGTATGGTGGCGTTTCGAACGTACCGTGGCGCGTTTACGATCGTCCGGAGGCATAGGCTTTGCTGACTTCGCAGTATCTTTCTGTGGCCTTTGGCTAGCAAAGCATACCACGCGGGGGCCGCGTATGTGAGACGCGGGCGGACGTACGTCTTATACAATCCAACCTTCATTCGGAGCGGAATGTTGGACTGCAGGACGGGCTTGAGTAGCGCTCGGGTTACGCTCGCTAGACCGCGGACGTCCCTTGCGTGCTTTCTCATCGTGAGGTTGCGGTCTAGAGTTACTCCCAGGTATTTCGCCGTGTGCGACCAGGCCACGGGTTGATCCTCCAGAGTGAGCTTCGGCGGCAGGGTGAGCCTCTTCGAGAATGCCACCGCCTGTGTTTTACTCACGTTGACACTCAGTCTCCATTTAGTAAGCCAGGCGGGGAGCTCTGTTAGGACCCTTTGCATTTTGGTGGCGGCGTGGTTGAGGTTCATCGACTTGGTGATGTATGCTGCGTCGTCCGCGTAAAGGGCCAACAGAGCGTCTTCGGTGATGGGAATGTCATCAGTGTATCGTGAGTAACACACAGGGGAGAGGCAGCTGCCTTGCGGTACTCCCGCCTCGATGGGTCGTCTGGAGGAGAGCGCTTGCTCCACGCGCACTGAGAAGCTGCGGCCATGTAGGAACGACGCTATTACCTTCACCACCTTCTGCGGTATTGGTGAGGTAGCCATCTTGTAGAGGAGTCCCGCGTGCCAGACTCGGTCGAACGCTTTTTCCATATCCAGGAATACTGCGACTGAGTGTTCGCGCCTGTTGTAGGCGGTGGTGAGGTGATGCAGTACCCTAGTCAATTGGAGCGTCGTGCTGTGTTCAGACCGAAATCCGTATTGTTCTGGACGCGGGGCACAAATTTCTGCTTGAAAACGGTCTATCTTTATACAAAACTACTCCTCGCCCTAGCCATGGTGCGGGGATCGTAATTCACGCTTTCACAAATCATGTTATACAATTCTTAATACATCGAAGTTTCCAGCAAAGTTAGACGGGGACTTACATGTAGCTATCTCACTCTTTTGACCTTTACAAGTTTAAACTGTTACAATCTTAGCTACCTGTTAACATTTGAATCTGATTCGATCTTATAACTACCTAATACATTTCAAATCTAGATTCGATCCTTCCCCGTCTTTGATCGTCCGTTACACTTAGGTATACTAAAAATATGATAGGGTTCCAATCCTAATACTTAAAATACTTATAAAATAGACTATTTCTTCAGTTATTGGGTAACAAGGCAATTACGTTCATGGTTAGCTACAACAGGATTTTCTGTAGGTAAATGTCTCTGTAGAAGCTAGTTAAATCAAACTGTAAATAGTGCTGCTTAGGATAGCTCCATCACATTGGTCTTTTATCTCCTGAAAAAATGGGTTGTAAGCTCCTGGCGATGGTCAACCCACAGAATACCAGCGTTAAGTAGATAAACCAGCACATTATGAGCTGATGACATTTTGGCGCGGTAACTGAGTGTGTTTAAAGAATGCGTATGATGTTCCTGCCCCGTTTTACATTCAGTTTTCCATTGTTATAATACACTCAGCGGCACAATTAACCGCCCACCTTGATTTTTTACGATTTTGGTTAAAAAAAAATAAATTGTGGCCTTACTTGTGAATGTTATTTTATAACGTAGGTATATTGAAGTAAAATGAAAGATAATATTGTTTTTAATTATTACGTTTATTTATAAAAAAGTCTGAAAAACACTTTGACCGTAAATTAACAAATGTGATGAAATGGCTTAAAAATAAAAAATCTGCTGAATAAATGAATTCTAATAGTGCGTATTTCCACCTCTAGCCCTCATGACTTCAATCAAACGGTTTGGCATGCTGTCGATGACATCTTTGATCTGTTGTTGTGGAATGTTCTGCCACTCCTCAATCACGGATTGTTTTAATTTATCTATGATGGTTGGAGCTGGTATGCGGCTTCGAACACGTCTTTTTAAATTATCCCATATGTGTTCAACAGGATTTAAATCTGGGCTCCGGGATGGCCATGTTAATTTTCGAATGCCGACGGTATCCAGGTACGCGGTAACAACTCTAGCAACGTGGGGGCGAGCGTTGTCCTGCATTAATAAAAAATCTTCGCCAATAAATGGAGCAAATGGCATTACATGAGGTTCCAACACTTCTGTTACATACCTCTGAGCATTTATTCCACCTCTTTCGAAGATAACCAAGTCGGTGCGTGCTTCGTAAGTAATGCCGCCCCATATCATGATAGAGCCACCTTGGTAACCTACTGTTTCCACAACAGTACATGGTGCAAACCTTTCATTCTTGCGTCTGTATACACGCTGGCGACCGTCAGGATCGTGCAAGCATATTCTTGTCTCGTCAGTAAACATAACATTCTTCCATTGTTCCATATTCCATTCGGCGTGCTCTCGGGAAAAACGAAGTCTTTCTCTCCGGTGGCCTACGAGCAATTGTGGCACTCAAGATGGTCGAAAAGCTCCAAGAGCATTCTCTCCTAGTCTTCTTCTCACTGTTCTTTCACTCACTTGAACATTGCGAACCTCACGAAGTTGGTTTCGTGCCTCAACAGCTGTAGTGAACCGATTTCTTAGAACATTGGTCACAAGAAATCGGTCGTCACGAGCGGAGGTGCATCTTTTTCGGCCCTGTCCTGGTCTTCGCTCATAAGAGCCAGTTTCCCGAAACCGTTTCACTGCATCCCTTAAGGTGGTACGTGCGACACCAAGCTTCCGCGCCACGTAACGCTGACTAAACCCTTCGTCGATAAGAGCGACGGCTCTCGCCACTGAATTAGCATCAAATGGCATGTTTGTGATGTCCAAACACTAGCTTTAAGTTACGAAACCAAAACAAACTCAAATTGTTTACTTTGAATGCCACTGAAGCAATGCAAGCAGTATGGCAACGATAACGATAATGAGACGAAGTTCGATATTTATCCTATTCACAACTTATGCGTAAAAAAAACAAAGTTAAGTGGGTAGTTTGTAATTTTTTCGTCACTACATTTCTTTCACACTTGACTTATTTATGCCCAATAACTTACAACTTCGATAACATCAAAATTTGCCACTTTAAAAGGGTGGGCGGTTAATTGTGCCGCTAAGTGTAGTTAGTTTTAAATATTGTAATGGTTTTTCACCATTTCGTGTTGATGTAGTTTGTTAGGGACGGTTGGACAAAAAGAATTATCTGTTCTAGTTCGATACTTGATCGATAGAAAGAGACAAAGCTAGTGTCGTTCGACTCGTTGAACACTTGCTGCCAGTTTTCGTCCGGTAGCCTATGATGTTTTGTGGAAAATATTTAACTACGAAAAAACCACCGTAAGTACCTTGTGTTTCTTTTATTAATCATTGTTATACACATTTTGATATTTAATAGTATTTTATTTATCGTATTTACTTTTTGATTTTATGTTTCATTAGATATTTTGAGTTTTATTGTTTAAGAGTTTTTGAGATGGTTTAAAATCTTAGAATTTTGATGTATAAAGTAGAGCTCGATGTAAATAGACGTATAAAAAACATATTCATCTTGAGTTTGTCTTTCACCATTTTTGTTTGATGTTAGGTTTTGTCAATAAAGAATCAGACGGGCAAAACGAAACCGGGTAAAACCGGGTGCATAATAATAAGAGAAACTAAAGCAAGTTGTTGCATCAGCTGAAAAGAAAGTTTCTGGTCCGTCGAACAGAAAAAAATAAGAAAATGGCGGGTTCAAAACAAAAACTAATCAACGGAAGTCATACTTTTGCACCGTGTGCAAAGAAGCTTATGTTCGCTCGCCTGTCGAATACTGGATACAATGCACAGTTTTTCAAGAGTAGACTCATGAAAATTGTTCAGCATGTCCAGACCGAGGGTCTTATTTTTGTTAAGATTGCTTCGATTAGTTTCTAATATTCGTTTTGCCCGTAACGGATATGGCATTTTTTTTAAACATTATGTAATCTAAGATGACAATATTAAAAAAACGTAATTATTAATGAGCAATGTCCAAAGATTAAAAGTACAAAGTTAAGAATAAAAATGATTGTAATGTACTTAATTTTATTTTATTTATTTACAAAATTTACATTATCCTTGCCGTCCGTCCCCAAATAATGTCGTGTCAAATAAACGTTTTTTTCATCACATCATCCAACAGCGCTTTTTCTATTCTGTGCCAGAACTGGAAAAACCTGTTTTCACATTCATAGCGGATGAATTAAACAAGGTACCCTCCAAAATTCTAATTACGACCCGCAAAAGTGTACCAAAGCAAGCAGCCACTGAAAATTAATAATCTTGGAATTAAATCTGCTGTAATGCTCATAAGTTAGGAGCGAAGGCGAAGCTAGCAATTATGCTGTCCAAACAAACCTTTGCTCGGCTGCTTTTTATGTTAATAAAACAGTCATTTTCATATTCGGATACGTCCTTATACAGGGTGCACTAGAGCATGTTCATCTATGCTATCAAAAAAGCAGTGATTCCAATAAACAACTTTAAATTTTTTTTTTCAGAAAAATAATCACTTATCCCTTTAAAATTGACGGCAATATAACCATCAATTTACCAGTTTTTTGTGCTTTTCCTACAACTTACCTACCTACTATTTAAATGTTTGACTACAGGTTATTATCCTAAAAAAAATTATACTGATTTTGATGATAATGATTTTGATTATGATGATTCTGAAATCAGCAGATTTTTACCAAGTGATTTCGTCAATAAAAAACATTGATTTTCGAAAAGTAGTACCTACAAACATTGATCTAGTAAGTAAGGCCAATGACCTCTTTAGGATTTACAAAAATAATTTTGGAATACACTGCCGTCTTTTGATTTTCGTTTATCTTGTCCATCCAAAGTTGTCTGGAAGAGATCGTCCATTATACCGTTATCTATTGTATATATCTTTTGTTGCTGTATTTTTATTTGATGTGCATTAAAGAGTATATCAATTAATTGCATAAACTTCTTATCCAACTTCCCAATTCTTTGCCCGAACTCTTGTTTTAGCCACTTTGATCTGAAAAAAAAGAGATACATACTGACATGGGGGAGAGGGGGGCATAGTGGAATACTTAATTTCAATCGAAAAAATAAAAAGAACTAGATTAGTTATGAAGACTAGGTTTAATCGTAATGGTACTACAAGTTTTGTATTACAGATAGCTCTAAATATTTTGAGCGAATTATTAACTATTTAGGTATTAAACAACTTTTTTTTATGATCAATAATTTTCCGCTTTGCCCTTATCACAAGGGTAAAGTGGAATTGCACTTTGGGCAAAGCGAAAAAGGCATTTATTTGGCGTATTTCTCCTCTATTTGAGTACCTATTATTCTAATGATATCAATTAAATTAAGTAAGATACTCAACTTATTTGGTATTAAAAAACTATTTTTAAAATCACAGATTTCGCTCTTCGCCCACATCATTAGAAAAAATGAGGTATAGTGAAATAAAATTTTAAACAAAGTATAAAAAGGCACATATTTGCATTCACATAGAAAATGCTTTAGTTTCTACATTTAATACAAAAAAACGACCGCCTTCAATCTCTCCACAAAGTTCATGTGCCCATCCTCCACACTCTTCACACATGACCCAGTCCTCCGTAGGAGGATCATGATAAGGTTCCCCGCAAAACAAACAAAATACCTTTTCTTTTTTTGCAGGTTTACTGTTCTTCGCATTCTTTTTCACGGTATTATTTTCTGTCTTGCTTTTCTTACTTTCGTTTCTCGTTAGATTAAACTTTGGTGTATCTTGTTTTCTCTTGGTTTTCTTTTTATTCTATGTCTTTTGTTCCAGTGCACATTTAAACGGGGAACTTGTTAAAATTTCTGACCTTTGACAGTTCCTTCTACGCTTTTTTAATGTTGGTGTAACTTTTGGAGTAGGCATTATTTTATTAGGAGAGATGAATACCGATGAAGATGCTCCAGATGTTGATGGCTCAATGAATTTGGAAAAATCACTCTTATTAAAAAGAGTTTTCGTTCCAGTAGACGTCGACGGTTCATGTTCATTTAAATCTAGTATTTTTTTGGTATTAAGAGGAATCTCGTTTTCTTTGTTGGTCTCACTATTTATTTTCTTTTTTGGTGTACTGTACTCATCATACTCACATACTTTTGCCAAATATAAAGCAAGGAGGAATAAATCTTCCTGTAGCACTGCAAGCGCATATTATTGTGGTAAGTTGCCCTTTTTCAGCGGATGCTATTACTCCTACCTGTTTCTTACCTTTTACAGAGATCACTTTTGGTGGCTTGCTAGCACTTGTCTTAACTCCGGTTTCGTCCATATTGTAGATGTCATCAGGCCTATTTATGAAGCCATGTTTTGAGATGATTTACCGTAAATTGTTATAAAAGCGGTTGACTTGTGTTTCATTAAAAGCTGAACAGCGAGCAAGAGCTGTAGGTTCGGGAGACCTGTATGCTAGTTGGGGAAATCTTTTCATAAAACCTTCTACCCAAGCTTTTCCTGCTTTCTCTCCTTTAAAAGGATTAGGAATATTATTTTGTACTGCCAATTGATAAGCCAAATCCTGCAAAGTCTCTTTCGTTAGGCCATAAAAGACCTTGTCCCTTTCTACTGCAAGAGCGTATATTTTTCCTCCAATTCTTTGAAAAATACCGGACGAAACCTTCCAAGCTTCTTCGATGCATCACCAGACTTTAAATGACGATGAAGAGTTCCAATTGGAATACCATATTTTTTTGATGCCGAACTAATCGTAGTAAGTCTCGCATCCTCCATCGCTCTCTTCATCTGATCTTCCGTCCATGAGCCTTGGTTTGTTTTTCTTTTGTAATTATGAACCATCTGTAAATAAAAATTAAATGCCGCTTTAATATGACGTATCAAATCAACTGTCGGGCAAAGTGGAAATCATTCCAATTTGCCCCCTTGTAATTTTTTCCACTTTGCCTTTTTGATACTAATATAGTTTTCAATTGATATCTTAAAAAGTATTTAAATTTATTTAATCTGCAAAATGTCAAAGTGAACTAGGATAAACAGATGTTGGATTTAAATAATAAATACACCTTCACTACTCACTTTTCACAATAAGATCCAGCCTCCAAAATCCTTGAATTTCGTAAAAATCTCACTCAATACATATCGTGCAGCTGTGTAGCCCGCTCGGTGGCGCTAGCCGGACTGATTTTGGTCAATGACCTCTGTCGGCCGAGCTCTAGGATTGCGTGAGTTGCGATTGCCGTTGGGTGAAAGAGTGTTGGTAAAATCATACTTTTCGCTTTGCCCTCCCCTTCCACTATGCCCCCCACTCCCCTGGATCACCGACAATAAGAAGTCCCATTTGACTGGTTTACGGCCTCGATGGTGCTTCAGGTTTTAGTGAGAGGTAAAACTTTATCGGCTTGGCTGTAAACTTCGAGGCTTATCACAAATAGGTACTTAATGTTGTGTCTAGTACCACAGCTAGTACTTAGGTACACTTAGTACTTACAATTTCTTTTTCATCCATCACTTATACCTACTTAGGAAAAAATACATATATCGGGTCTTTCAAATAGAGCGGGTCGATGTTAATAATCTGTGGCGGCCATTTTGTTTTGGCGGCATCTGTCAAATCTGTTTTTTCTTATTCAGTCACTGATGCCAAATCACCATGGCAAGTTACACGGTTGAGCAGCATGTGCAAACGATAAAACTTTATTATCAAAATGAGTGTTCGTTAGTGCAAACGTTGCGCGCATTGCGCCCATTTTACGGCAGACGCGGTGGCCCTTCAAAGTCCACTCTCCAACGATTGGTGACTAAATTTAAAAAGACCGGTTCGGTAAACAACCAACCAACACCTTTACGTCAAAGGAACGCCAGATCGGCCGAGAACATCGCCGCTGTACGTTAGAGTGTTCAGGAGACTCCGACGTAGTCGATTTCTCGCCGTGCTCAAGAACTCGGCCTTTCGCAGACCTACAGATCAATGATAAACAATTTCTTTTGGCTTGAATTGAACAATATGGACGTGAACGACATGTGGCTCCAGCAAGATGGCGCTACTTGCCACACAGCGAACGACACAATCGACATTCTGCATGAACGGTTTGAGGGTAGAGTTATCTCTCGCAGAGGTGATGTGAATTGGCTACCAAGATCGTGTGGTTTGACTCCGCTAGACTTTTTCTTGTGGGGTTTTCTGAAGTCGTAGGTCTATGCCAATAAACCACATTCGACCGTTGCCCTGAAAGCCAACATAACGCAGGCCATCGCTCGGATTCAGCCGGATCTATGCAGCAGAGTCATTAAAAATTGGACCTCTCGGATTCGTGCCACCATACGAAGCTGCGGCGGACATTTGAACGATGTCATATTCCATCCATAATGGAATAAATAGGCCTTTTAAATAAAAAATAAATTTCGTTAATATCTCACACACATCTTGTGTAAAGGACGATCAAAGACGGGGAAGGATCGAATCTAGATTTGAAATGTATTAGGTAGTTATAAGATCGAATCAGATTCAAATGTTAACAGGTAGCTAAGATTGTAACAGTTTAAACTTGTAAAGGTCAAAAGAGTGAGATAGCTACATGTAAGTCCCCGTCTAACTTTGCTGGAAACTTCGATGTATTAAGAATTGTATAACATGATTTGTGAAAGCGTGAATTACGATCCCCGCACCATGGCTAGGGCGAGGAGTAGTTTTGTATAAAGATAGACCGTTTTCAAGCAGAAATTTGTGATCATTCAAGAACGCGATTTATACCTTGTAAACTAGCAACTAAGAAAAAAAATAAATACAGTCCACTTTTGCACCGAGTCTATCAATGAAGCCTGGGTAGGACCTCTACAAGTTTTGGTCCTCCGACCCGGATAAGCCGTTCCTGCGACGACCGGACCAGTTGTTCCTGCGGAGCCGACAAGACCCGCTCCACTGGATTTCAAGAAACAGTTACATCGTATAACCACTGAAGAGACGGCGCGGGCTTGAAGATCACCCAACGGTGCGACGAGCATCGTTGTCAAGACCGGCGCAAGGGCACGGGGTGCCTGAAGATCACCCAACGGTGCGACGTGCGACGTTGTCAAGACCGGCGCAAGGGCACGGGGTGCCTGAAGATAAGCCCGCGTCCGTTGAAGACAACCGAACGAAGACGTCACCCGAAGAGTGAAGACCCCCCGCCCCCTCACGTGGCTGGTCCACGGCCCGTTTATTCCGGCCACCTAACGGTGCCAAACGGTCGGAATAGCGGGTAAACGCCTTAGGGCGGTTTTAGTGTTAGTGTTAGGGACCGCTAGGTAGGTAGGGGCATCAAGTGCTGAAGAAGATGACCACCAGGAGCCCACCAGTGACGAGGGGGAAGAAGGCTGCACTTCGCGTCTACGAAGACTACCCCGCGTCCCCGTCCGAACCCGCGCTTCCGAATGCTCCCGTTGAGCCGCGACCCGCCGAAGCGGGACCCTTCTCCGCTCGCGTAGCGTCAGAGACGACCGTGCCCGCGCCCGCGACCGAGGTAGCACCGCGAGTGACCACACACGCCGAGCCCGAACGCCGGCGTGCCCTGTCCGTCCGCTCGCAACGCTCCAGCGCCAGCGCGATGGCAAGGATACGGCAAATTGAATTTGAAGCTGAAGAACGACTTGCCGAGATTAAGAGGCAAGAGCTCCATATTCTAGCGGAACTTATAAGGAAGAGGTTGATTGCCGAAGTCGCTACAATACGGGAAGAAGATGAACAAGAAAGCATCCAGGGCACGGGTGCACGGAACGGGGCCCTAGACACAGAACACAGAATAGAGGACTGGCTCCAACGCCACCATAAACGGGGGGAGCCAGAACAAGTGACGGATCAGGATACCAGGTATCTCTCATCGACCACGAGAGAACAGAATACGGAGCGGTATCCTCCGATTACGAACAATCGGGTCACTTTTGAACCACGAACACTGCGAGACAGATCACTCACGCCGGACCGAACGCGAGACAGAGGGATTGATCGGTTAACGGAAGCCATAGAGAAGATGGCTCACCGTAGACCACCTCCGAGACAGACGTACGACCTACCTGTATTCGGAGGTGCTGCGGGGGATTGGCTACCGTTCAAGGCAGCCATGAAGGAATCGACGACCATCCACAAGATCTCATCGGCTGAGAATCTAGCGAGGCTTAGAACATGCCTGAAAGGCGAAGCCCGTCAAGCAGTGTCGGCTTTGTTATACACTGCAACCGAACCGGCAGTTATAATGAAGACTTTGGAGCAATGCTACGGTCGCCCAGAGATGATTATAGACAACGCGTTAGAAGAGATTAAGAAGCTACCGCGACTGGGCGCGACCGCAGGCGAGTTAAACGCTTTCGCCATCAAACTACAGAACGTAGTAACCGCCATCTCTTGTATGGACCAACGCGGCTACCTGCAGAACCCGATGTTTGCGCGACAGGTAGCCGAGAAGTTGACACCGCACATCCGATCAAAATGGTGCGACTATGCAGAGAAATTTGGCAGCCGAAATGAACCAGAAATATTGACGCTGTCCCAGTTCCTGATGAGAGAGGCAGATCGCGCAATGCGATACGCGTATACAGCTACGCCTTCGCAGAGCACCTCAAAGGCCCGACCTACAGAGCAGCGACCCAGGGTGAACGAACGAAATCGTGGGTCGGTGTACGCTACACAGAACGCGGCATCGGAGAAGGAAGCCTCAACGAGTAAGAACGCAGCAACGGACAAGAACGAGTGCCGTTGCTGCGGGGGCGACCATAGAACCGTCGAGTGTAGAAATCTCACGGCGATGCCAGTAGACAAGAGATGGGAATGGGCCAAAGAGACAGGCATATGTTTTCGCTGTCTGAACAGCAAACATAGACGCTTTATGTGCAAGAGCAAGCGATGCGGAGTAGGTGAATGCACACGTCCGCATCACGCACTGTTACATGCGCCGAAAATAAGGAACGAGGGTGCCAGTGAGCAGAGCCAGACCGAAGAATCAGCCATCACTGCATCTGCGCATGTAACAGCAAGGAATCAAGTCCTACTGAAGGTGTGTCCAGTCGTGATTAAGGACAGTAACGGCATGGAAATGAATACGGGAAGGGACAGTTTGCACGCACTTGTCCGCATCCCCATGCAGCCTCTGTCGAGCAAATGTGGATACGCGTGAAGGTAAATGGGCAGGAGATCATAGTCGGAACTGCATACAAGCCTCCTTGGCAGGACCCCAATCAAGTACTGGAAGCCCTTACAGATTCTATCTCATCCTTTGCCAACTATGATCGACTGATATTAGCTGGTGATTTAAATATGGACATTCTCACCCCTAACTTTTGGAAAACTAAACTTCTAATGCAGTTTATAGATAGTCTTGGTCTAAAGCAATTGATCACAGAGCCAACTCACTTTACAGAGCATAGTAAGACCCTCATAGACATAATATGTACAGATGCCCGTGTCCGTAATGTCACTGTAAAATATACCCCAGATCTGGGACACCATGCAATGCTCTTGGTTGAGTTAGACATAAAGAAAGAGAAGCCTTGTCCACGCTTGGTTACATATAGGCCATTCAAAAGTATTGTGTTAGATCTTTTTAATAATGATCTCAATAGCGTTAACTGGGATTATTTTTTGACCACATCAGATGTGAATGAGCTAGTCACAGGATTTACTAACTTCATCATGATACTTTTTGATTTGCATGCACCTCTGAAAACCACCAAATTTAAAGAATCTCCCCTCCCTTGGATTACAGACACAGTTAAATGTATGATCAGAATTCGTGACAACTACCATTCTAGGCACAGATCCCTTCAAACAGAAGTACTCAAAAACTCTTATAAGGAAATGAAGCATCTTGTCATTGCCGCAATAGTTAGTGAGAAAAAGGCCTTCTTTACAGAACATATAAATAGTAACCTAAAAAATTCAAAGAAACTATGGAAAAACTTAAAAAATACAATTTTACCAAATAAAAGACTAGCAAGTGAGCTCCCACCACAATTCAACAATCCGAATCTTATAAATTCGCACTTCCTCAATGTGCCTGGGCAAGATTGTGTCACGATCTCGCAGCTTACTTTCTACGAACACCACAGGTACAGTTCTGAGACCTTTTCACTGAGTCCTGTAAGCGAAGACATGGTTGTGGCTATAATACGCAGTCTCAAGTCAAATGCACAAGGTGTGGATGGCATCTCACTAGAGATGATTCGGTTGACTTTGCCTGAATCCTTACAAGCAATCACTGCAATAGTCAATAGATCAATGATGAGTGGTGTTTTACCTGAGAGTTGGAAGGTGGCTATCGTAAGGCCGATACCAAAAAACTCTAATCCATCAAACTGCCAAGAGCTCAGGCCTATCAGTTTGCTTCCCTGCTTGTCTAAGATTCTTGAAAAGGCAGTGAGCTTGCAGCTTACTAAGTACTTAGAAGACAACAATATTCTTCCTCAGGCTCAATCGGGTTTCCGCAAGGGCCACAGCACCTCAACGGCTCTTTTGGATGTTGTCGACAATCTACTTGGGGCTCAAGACCAGGGACTAATCAACATACTGGTGCTGCTAGATTTTACGCGTGCATTCGATTCTATAAATGTCTCTCTCCTACTTTCCAAGCTTTCTTTTTATGGATTTGATGCACTGGCTGTGAACTGGTTTCATAGTTATTTAAATCGCAGACAACAGTTAGTGGAACTAGCGATGCCAGATGGTGGTAAGTTACAGTCCTCTCTCCAGCTAGTGCCCAGGGGTGTGCCTCAAGGGTCTATCTTGGGACCACTTTTGTTTATATTGTATAGCGCGGATATTATAAAGGCAATAACTCACTGTAGGTATCATCTTTACGCGGATGATCTGCAACTTTACCTAGCTTTCCCACCTTCAGATCTTGATAATGCTGTAAACAAAATAAATACAGACTTAGCCCATATCTCAAGTTGGTCCAAATATAACTCTCTCATGATCAACCCAAAGAAATCTAAATTTATGCTTGTTGGTACTAGGCAAAAAGTGCAAGAACTTCTAAACAGTTCTATTAGTATATTGGTTGATGGGGAATTGGTGGAGCATGTCTCAGAAACTAAAAATCTTGGTCTGATAATGGACAGCAACTAGCACTTTGAGAAGCATATTGCCGAGAGTGTGCGTAACTGCTTTTATAGGCTGAAGCTTCTTTATAAGATTCGGCCATTCTTAAGCGAAGCAGTGAGGATCAACTTATGTGACTCCCTCATACTTACTAAGCTGAACTACTGCGACGTAGTCTACGGGCCATGTCTGTTGAATAGGACTGTGAATCTTATCCAACGCGTCCAAAACGCATGTGCTCGCTTTTGTTTTCACGTTCCACCACGAGCTCATATCACGCCTTTTTTGGACTCATCTAATCTATTAAAAATGACAGCGCGCAGAAAGCTTCATCTAGCGGTCTTGCTTTTTGGAGTCATCAATCTTAGGCATCCTAAATATCTCTTTGATAAGTTTGTGTGGGCACAAGCCCAATCCAGATATCCAAGCCGAACGTGTAACTTTATCTTTGTCACACCGAGGCACAGATCAATGGCATTCCGTGGCTCTTTCAAATTCGCTGCAACTCGGTGTTGGAATGATCTACCTCCGCCTCTGCGTGCTCTGAAAACAGTTAATGTCTTCCGAAAAGCGCTCAAAAAACATTTATTTACTGAGCAATTGAGCCAATGCAATTAAAACTCACACAGACACTTTCTCTTTCCACTTACGAAGGTTTTTTTTTTTTATTTAAATATTTAAATAATAATATTATATAATATTAATATATTTTAAATAATATTTGGATATTTTTATAATTTATTTATTTTGTTTTTATCTTCTTGTTATTTGTTTTTCAATATATTCATGTAATGTTCGTAGCTATTTATTCTGCGATCTGTGTATTTTATGTATTAGGTATTTTCTCGTTTATTTTGTCTACATGTTATTTTTTATTTTAAATTTTCTATTAGTATTATCTTCTCAAATAATCGTGTCGTCGCCTAGGCCCCGTCAGAAAACCAGCGCTGCATCGTATCCACCAGGGTACGAAACAGCTTATGCTGAGACAGGGACCATTTTGTCCCCACGCAACACCATCATTTTATGTCAGTTTGAAACTTATTTTTACTGTGTTGTCTTTTCCTTTGTTGCTATTGTGTGTGATATCATGTGGGTTCAAATAAATGTATTTTCTTTCTTTCAATACGTATGCGTTACTGGACGAAGGATCAACGATAACTCTGATCGATGAAGAGATCGCCGCGATGATCGGAACGGAAGGCCCGACAAAAGCCTTGAACATCGTGGGGGCTACGACTAGTCAGAGGGAACCCGAGAGCCGGGTAGTGGATATCGTGATCCGAGGACACAAGTCGGACGCACATCGGATCACAGCGCGCACTGTGAAGAACCTGACCTTAGGAAATCAACTCGTCAGTACCGATGTGTTAAAATACGCGCACTTAAGGAAACTCCGTCCAGAAGCCGTGTGCTATGCGTCAGCGAAGCCACGCATACTCATCGGGGCCGACAACTGGCATCTTATTGTGACGAGGAAGCTTCTGACAGGGAAGAGAACCCAGCCAGCTGCATCACTAACGCAGCTGGGATGGGTTATCCATGGATCAATCCCCAGGAGCACAATAAGACAGCAGGAGACGGTACTACACGTCCATACGTGCCAAGGTGTCCAGAACGGACATACTTTGAACGACCAAGACGAGGAATTAAGCAAGCTCGTGAAAGCACACTTTGAGATAGATGCTTTGGGCGTTTCAATTAAAAGAAAGCCAAACGCAAAGGATGAGCGGGCTCAAAGCATTTTCGACAGAACAGCGAGACGAGTGAACGGTCGTTTTGAAGTGGGACTACCTTGGGCCAGCGATGAGGTGAAGATGCCGCCCAGCTACGACATGGCCATACAACGCTTACATGGGATCGAACGTAAGATGGACAAATCGCCGGAGTTTAGAAGTGCATACACCGCGCAAGTGGAGAAGCTGCTAGAAAAGGGATATGCAGAAAAAAGCGAGGAGGAACAGAGTCAGAACGAACGTCTCTGGTTTCTCCCTCACTTCGCGGTGACAAACCCCAACAAGCCGGGGAAGTTTAGAATGGTTTTCGATGCAGCCGCGCGTGCTAATGGAACATGTCTCAATGACGCGCTGCTGGACGGACCAGATCTACTACAGACATTACATGGCGTCTTGTTTCGCTTCAGAACGAAGCCGATCGCGGTCACTGCGGACATTCTGGACATGTTCCTGAGGGTGACCATAAGACAAGAGGACCGTACAGCCCAACACTTTCTATGGCGCGGCGACAACCGAACAGATCCACCGCAGAAGTACACGATGAAGTCCATGATATTCGGAGCGAGAAGTTCTCCATTTCTGGCTCATAGCGTCAGGAACAGGAACGCGAAAGATCACGAGTGGACACACCCGCTAGCGTTTGACGCTATAACTCAGAACCACTACATGGACGACTGGGTGGACAGCTTTGAAACGGAAGAGATAGCCGCCAGAGCTATAGCACAAGTGCAAGAGGTGCATCAACAAGCGGGTTTTGAACTTGCAAGCTGGAGCGCAAAGCGTGAAGGCTTACTGGATAGTATTACCCCGGAGAACCGAGCGCATGCACCAAAAGAGCTAGCGGCCAATGCACATGTATATGGAAATCATAAGGCTGAGCGGTAGGATCAACGCCGCTACAGTACCGGATCACCTGAAGGATCCACCCATTCTGGACGGAGCGCACCGCTTATCACGTCTACTGATCAGGCGGGAACATGAGGAGAATAAGCACGCGGGCAGAGAACAGATCGTGAATAATCTGCGCCAGCGATTTTGGATACTGCGGTTGCGTCCGGCGGTCAGAACGGTTCTGAACGATTGTACGCTGTGTAAGATAAGGAGAGCGAACCCAAAGCCAGTAAAGGGTGACCTGCCGAGGATGCGCCTAGAGATGAACACGAGGCCGTTCACTAACTGCGGCATCGATTGTTTCGGCCCTATGTGGGTGGCGATCGGGCGGCGCCGTGAGAAGCGATGGGGTATGCTCTTTACGTGTCTGGTAACGAGAGCTATACACGTGGAGCTTATAGCGAGTCTCAGCACCGACTCGGCTATTATGGCTATCAGGCGAATGGCTGCCCGACGGGGGACTCCTCGTACAATCGTGTCAGACAATGGAACGAACTTCCACGGATCGGAAGTGGAACTAAGAAAGGCGTACGATGAGTGGCTCCCAGGCCTAAAAGAGTACGCACTCAAAGAGCGAATCGAGTGGCGGTACATCGACCCTGGTGCGCCAAACCAGGGGGGAGCCTGGGAGCGAATGATAAAAACGGTGAAGAGAGCCCTAGCCATCACCTTAAATGAACGTGCCCCGCGAGAAGAGGTATTGAATACGTTAATGACAGAAATCGAGCACACCGTGAACTCGCGGCCTTTAACGCATGTACCCGTGGACCCAGAGGAAAAGGAGGCTTTAACGCCGAACCACTTTTTATTGGGGACGGCAGTAGGTTTGCCATATGTGGGAGACTGCGACGTAGCCGACAGAAGGACGTGGCGCGCCGCACAAGCTCTGGCAAACTCCTTTTGGAAGCGCTGGATCGACGAGTACTTGCCTACGTTGGCGCCGCGAGGCGACGTCAGAAGACAGCAAGAGAACATCAAAGAAGGGGACGTCGTCATAATCGCGGACGGTTTGCTACCTCGGAACGTATGGCCGCGGGGCCAGATCGAGCGCGTGATTACGGGTCCGGACGGAGTAGTTCGGAGCGCTGAGGTGCGGACGCGGGGAGGCGTTTTCCGGAGGCCAGTGAGAAGGTTGATCGTCCTCCCGATTGAATAAGAAGGCTGCGAGGATCTGCGCCGGGGGGAGACTGTAAAGGACGATCAAAGACGGGGAAGGATCGAATCTAGATTTGAAATGTATTAGGTAGTTATAAGATCGAATCAGATTCAAATGTTAACAGGTAGCTAAGATTGTAACAGTTTAAACTTGTAAAGGTCAAAAGAGTGAGATAGCTACATGTAAGTCCCCGTCTAACTTTGCTGGAAACTTCGATGTATTAAGAATTGTATAACATGATTTGTGAAAGCGTGAATTACGATCCCCGCACCATGGCTAGGGCGAGGAGTAGTTTTGTATAAAGATAGACCGTTTTCAAGCAGAAATTTGTGATCATTCAAGAACGCGATTTATACCTTGTAAACTAGCAACTAAGAAGAAAAATAAATACAGTCCACTTTTGCACCGAGTCTATCAATGAAGCCTGGGTAGGACCTCTACATCTTGTTTTATTCAATTTTAACATCGACCCGTCCTTGTTGAAAGACCCTATATTAAGTATCAGAAATAATTGTTTCTTGTTTCACAATGTCTCAGAGAGTATATAAATTCCGAAATAGGTACCTTCTACTTACAACATGTTTCCTCCGCCTGTATTCCGGTTAGGAAAGGTTCCGGTTAAATTACAGGCAAATGAAGCTTCAGCGATCTCCAACTTCAATACAAATTCAACAATAGATTGTAGCTATTAAAAAATCGATTCATAAATACGCAAAAAAAAAAACTACAAAAACCAGGAAACAGATACATGAGGTATTTTCAGAAAAGTGTGTGAGAAATTTAATTAAAGATAAAGATAATTTCGTTCCAAAAAGAATGAGTACAATTTAACTTTGTAAGTTATATACTATTTTATCATCTAACAATTTGTCATATACCTAACCACATAATGAACGTTATTTGTTAGGTAGTAAAATGTTGTTTACTCACAGAATAGTTAAAAAACCGTACCCTCCGTGCTAGATTTAACTGCGTTACGGCAGGACACGCTGCAACCTCCTATTTGACATGATTATAGAGCAGTCGGCAGAGTTTGTAGGTACACACTTATTAGAGTTTTCTACTTATAAAGATATTTTATCACTAAATTACAATCATTTATTATAATTATACTAACATATTTATAAAAAAAAATACAAATAGATCGTTTTAAAGAACCAATATTGCTCGACATTTCACACAGCGCTATCTAGCCCCAAACTAAGCAGAGCTTGTACTATGGGAACCAGATAACTGATAGAATACTTATATACATTTTTTTTGTAAATACATACTTATAAGTAATATATAGAGAAACAACCAGACCCGGAACAAATATCTGTAGATCATCCAAACATTTGTTCCGCGGCAGGAATCGAACCCGCTACCTCCTGCGTCTCAATCGGCTATTCGCCCACTGCACCACGGAGGTCGTCACTAGGTACTATAATTTCTTTAGACGTCACTTATTGGACGACTCTGTTGAAGCAGATGCAAAAAATATCACAGAGGTCATCTAAGCTCTATTTAACGGTAACTACGCCGAGGCAACATCCAATCTTAGCTTTAAAAGTATAATATTATACCAGGAATAAATAAAAAAATAAAAACAGCCTGACACTTATAAATCCCTCATAAATTTCCTTTTACAGCTGAGATTCCTTCACCAAAAAGGTTAAGTGCTGATGTCTTCCGACCGCTTGACCTGATCTTCATCACCCATCCCAGCTACTATAGCATACCAGCTTTCTATTAAGAAAACCGCGTTCGAATCGGTCCATCCGTTTGGGAACTACGGATGCCACATACAGACAGACATGGCTAAAATGGTACTACAGCACTCAAACTCGGAACATATCATGCATTATCAGTCGCCTATTCTGACTCGACACAGAGGTCGTCAGAAAACCTACATCTTATCATCCATATCCATACTAATCTTATAAATGTGAAAGTAACTCTGTTTGTTTGTTAGTTTGTTTGTTGTTACCATTTCACGACTAATAAAAAAAACTGCTATAAACGGCTTAACGGATCGTAATGAAAGGGGCATGCCCACTCTCCTTTGTAAAAAATGCTGTCACTGCACACACTTGAAACTAATTGCTAATGATTCTAGGCTTAGTTAGTAATAAAAGAGCTAAGGAGTTAGTTATACAAAAGTTTACTATAATGAGAAAAATCAGTTTTTATTTTTCACTAACAACCAGTTTTACATCACTGTATTCAACTACAACTTAAATAGTTTATTATTGTAATTATAACGATTCCTAGATAAATTATGATATTGATAATTACTATCAATTTTAGAAGAAGTATCGGAGTCCATTTTAAAAGCTTTAAGTCAGCAAACAAACAAAAATACGCGAGAAAACAAACGAAACGGCCACAGACACAGATCACAGGAAACGGCTTGTGTAGGTACTTGTTTGTGAATGACGTACGCGCACAGTCATAGGGATTGGCATAGCGACCATCGACTATTATCCGAAATATCGATTTATCGGCGCAAAATAATCGGTCAAATCGAGCAATCGATTATATTTAATCTCAAGGCGCGCGCGCACAGAAGTGCCATTTTTGACATCGCGCTCCTATAGGTACAATCAACAGACGAGGGCAATTATTCCAGTAAATCAAAATTAAATATTTTAATGCAAAGAAATAATAATCATCTGATTCTGTTGAGCAAGTGTTGAATCGAAGTAAAATCGAGTTTATTTCGATTCAACACGAGCGCCACAGATAAATACAAAAATATACCTACCTATTTACTTCTGAAAATCAGATATTTAGTGTGTCAGGGATAGTAATAAGCTAATAAAATGTACGAAAAATGTAAGTACCAATTGTACACAAGTGAAAAAAAATGTACTTATTTGCCTTTGGAGATGTTTAATTCATTATGTATTTCTGTGTTGATTTTGTAAACTTGGATTGAATAGGTAGTCGATATCGATCGATATCGACTATCGTTTGAGTTAGTTCTTAATTCGATGATTTGGGAGGAATAACGAGTGATAGGTGCCTAACTAAAAAATATCTCATGTCTGTGACATTAACTCGTCTCTGCATGGCCTTATGCAAAAATCGTGCGAAGCTTTAACCTCTCATTTGTTGATCGAATTAAAATCGAGATAATGCTACAGATAAGCCGAGTTATTTTTTTCCGCTTTTTTTCTCTCCACTGGTTAATCCTAAAGCCATCTAGAAGGTGACGCTGAGATCAACGGCCCGCCGATTATGATCAAGGTTAGCTGAGAGCGAGAGGATTTAGATCAATTGCGGTGCGTCAACAGCTGAGCGCAAATTCAGCGCGCACTGCGATTGGCTGAGATTATCTCGCTCGGGCGCTCGCTACCAGCGCGAGTCAAGCATAATACCACCCCCGGGTTAATTAAAGAGAAAAAAAAACTATTAACAAAACGCTCATTGGGAAAAAATATCGTTTTGGTTTCGTACTTCTGAAATCGGTGACCGATTTCTTTATTGATTGTCCCGATTGTTTTATTTATGGTCTTTTATCAACAATCGATTATTGTCTCAGAACAACTCTGGCTCAACACTAATGTTTGCAACTGGAGGCAATTTGCTACCATTTCATTTCCTGTCGTTTTCATATTCATTATTTTAAAATATTGTAAGATACTTTTCGTGTTAATCGATTGATACGTAGATTAAGGAAAAAATGTAACATATTTTTTGGATGAACGCAATTTTTTGTGCAGTTGACAGCATTATATGGGCATGTCCCTTTGGCAAGGAGATATATTATATCCTCGAGATGGACATCTTTTGTTTAAAAAAATAATCTTCAAAGGGGTGAAATAGGGGTTGAAAGTTTGTATGGGCAATCCATAATTCCTTAAGTTATGGATCTGAAAATACATATTTTAGGCTTTTGGTAAGAAATAAAGAAATACGTGTTTCAACTTTTTTGTTAAATCATCTATAATAGGGGGATGGATAAATTAAGGGGTAATAATTATGAGGTATTCTTTAGATGCACTCCTTATATACTGTTGGTAGGTATATAGATAGACTGTGACCGGGATTGAAACAGACTTCTATTTACCCGACTGCGCAGAAGGAGGGCAATGTTTTTATTGACAAACTACACGTGCGAAGCCGCGCGTAGGTCAGCTAGTAGTATATAGCAAACTCCTGTAAGTAATGGCTAATTAACCTATTCAGTAGAACTAACGACCCGATATGTGCTACTGAATACTCTACGCTGCTCTATATTAAGGAGACGATACGCTCTGTTTGTGTCGAATAATAAAATTATTATCATAGAAATATTATACCATCTATATATTTTATAGGTATGCTTTTACTCACTTGACTTCAAAATCACATAATTTGGTACAATGCACTCTGCATTGTACCAAATTATGTGATTTTGAAGTCTATAATAGGTTTATTAAATTTTACAATTAATGCCTGTCATCTTGCGTATTTTAGTAAAAAATATGCATGCACATGCACACTGATAGAACCAAACAAAACAATGCTAAAAGCCTTTAGACCTGCATGCCTCAAGTAGATGGGCGCAGGGCCGTGCTTCGTGACTATGGTGGTCACGCACCACAGGAACGTGCCATAAGTGAGCATTGTGCTTTTTATGCAATATTATGTACTCGGTTATGTTTATGGAGATTTTAAATATTCATTTAAGAGCAAGAAATAATAGTGAATCACAGTTTAGCAAAGTAATTTGATTCACATAAATATATGACTGCAGAAATAATTTCTACAATTCAGGAAGAGATGAAGAGGTCTTCACATACAAGTTTAACCTGTTTAAAATCTATTGCACTACATGCCGCTGTCAGAACACTACCTCTGCTATCTGGTGGATACCAGCGTCTCGACTGCTCCATTCAACAGAATGCCGCCCGCCGCGCCGTGGTGACATCTATTCATTGCTTTGAATGCGAATCTACCTAGAAAGCTTACAAAAGATCCTCAACAATCATTGCAAAGTTAAGGCAATGAAATCAAATTTGATTCTTTAAATATTGGTCTAAATACCGTGGCGCTGAAGTCTAAAGCTACTTTTATTATTTAATTTATCTCAATCCAATTTTCTTACAATTAAACATTATGGCTATATGCATTCCCTTCTTTTTCTTTTGTATTGCCACATGAAAGTACATATAAAGTACTGGTCTATCTAGATATTTGCACAGAACATACTCGTAACAAACTTCCGATTGCATTACGATCTATAATTAGAAGCAAAAATCATTGCCAAGAAAGGCATTGAAATTAGTTCGGGTCTTAAATTTGCCTAGATTTACATACAAGCATGTTTTTTTCTTTAATAGCCACAGAAGACCAGTCAGTATGGAAAATAAAGTCACATGAACACAAGAAACAATCCGTCTGATTTAGAAACTCCAGTTATGAATGTTTAAAAGCAGAACATTTCAAAAACATCACTAAGCTCAGCTGAAAACGCTCACGAACAACGCCGAAAAGCTTCTTTGAGTTGAATGAAAACTGAAATTACTCTACTTCAGTTAAATCCAACGTTGACGCGAACAAAATACTTTTGAAGTCGTTAATCTTCACTTCCTAAAAACACAGACAGAAGAATAATGTTCGAAGTTAAAAGTTAATATTTCTTAAGTTTCTTTCAATCAGACTTTAGCAAAAAATCCTTTAAAAGTGAGGCAGATCGTTTTTTTTCTTAGCTATTACACGTTTTAACTTTTAACATTTGTTTCCTGTAAATATTGATGTTGTTTTGAATTTTTTATACTGTTGCTCTTCTTTGAATAATATAAAAGTAATTTGTTTCCGGAAACTTTAAATCAAATTTCCGTCAGTCGGAATTTCAAACAATGAGTAGTAGTTTACTTAAAGTAATCAATTTCGTAGCACGGCTACGGCGTAGCGTAGAGGGTAAAACACGTATGCACAATTCTTTACGCAATTTCTTTTGTATACAAATAGAACAACTAACAAACGGGAAACTTCAGTGCCAAGATTAACCTTTACAAGAGTTTTCTCCCAGGAAACCTTTGAAGATAGACAGAGCTAATTCTAATAGTATTATAACTAGCTCTGTTTTAGATTTAGATTGATCTAACACAGCGACTTTCACTATCTCTATAATAGAATCTTGTCTAGTTATATTTTACGTGACATTGTTTCATATTAAAAGTTGAAAAATGGGTTATCCCGTATCTTGATATATGGATATTTCGCGGCAATGTATGAATCTAGAAATGAATATATATTTCATCTATCTTTTTTGTTTTTTACCTGTAACTTGGCGTTATAAATAAATAATTGTATTGTATTGAATAAATAACTCAAGTCGAGAAATGATATTTACATACAAGAATTATTTTTCACTTTCTGAAAAAGGCAGTACCTCACGTTATTCACACTAATATTATAAATGCGAAAGTTTGGATGTTTGTTTATTTATTTATTTGTTGGTTACTCAATCACGTCGTAACGGCTGAACTGATTTCAATGAAATTTAGTATGTACGTAGATTATAACCTGGATTAACACATTAGCTACTTTTTACCCATATATCAGGTCCCACCGGATAAAACTAGGGTGTCAAGTCAAGTTGCAACAGCGAGTTTAGCTTTATTACTAAGTTACCTACACATTTACTAGTGTAACGCGTACGAAGTCGCGGGCAACAGCTAGTAAAAAAATAAACAGTATAATCTACTAGCTTAATATTTACTTATGTATTACTTTTATTATCATCATCATCACATCACCATCACAAGATCAAAAATGTTGCGTGGTGTCGTTGTTCTTTATTTTTATTATCCCAATCCCACTCAAAATAACACAGTGTACTATGGAATGGACTCACTCGGTGTAAATAAGTCAAAGATAAAAAAAACTGATTGTCCCTTCATATCCGTTTAAAATTAATTCGCCCCTAACCCTTTCACACTGGGCCAATTTGCGTTCCTGAGTGTCCGACAAATCGCTACTATGTAAACAAGTTGCGAAACTAGAATAAGGTAAATGTTATACCAGGAATATTACAATCGATAGTAGAGCCAATACGTAAGTATAAAAAAACTACTTAATATAAATAAATAAATAAATATAAATATTGCTGGACATTTCACACAGCGCTATCTAGCCTCAAATTAAGCAGAGCTTTTACTATGAGAACCAGATGACTAATAGAATACTAATATATACTTCTTTTTTTTTTGTAAATACATACTTATATATAGAAAAACATCCAGACCCGAAACAAATACCTTAAACCAACAAACTTATACCCAACTTTTTGCTTTATCGACATCATTATTTTTATTACGTGTTGAATAATTGTTAAGACTGTATAACTGACGTTCATAAGTGTACCCAAATATACTATGTATTAAAATGTACCTATATGAATAAATATGATTGAATTGAACTTTAATCAAATCAAGCATAGGACTGCCATTGCTGAAGATAGGCCTCCACGTAGCTTTCTAAAGCGACTGATTTTGTGCGGTCTATGCACTCAAAGGCTTTTGATTAGAGATCCCGTAAAGGAATCAGAATTACGGTGCCTTATAATGATTCTTTTATTTACGCTGTCTAATGTTCTGCCACTTTTAGACAATACATCAAAATCTATGAAGAAATAAAGTCAAAAGACACACGAGGAGTAAGCACTATCAATAAAAGCCTTATAATTATTATGTACTGGCTGTTGCTCGCGACTTCGTACGCGTTACACTAATAAATGTCTAGGTAACTTACAAATAAAGCTAAACTGGCTGTTGCAACTTGACTTGACACCCCATTTTTATCCCATAGAAACTGATTTATAGGATAAAAAGTAGCCTATGTGTTAATCCAGGTTATAATCTACGGACATACTATATTTCATAGAAATCGGATAAGCCGTTACGACATGATTGAGTAACAAATAAACAAATAAATAAATAAAATATTCAAACTTTCGCATTAATATTAGTGTGAAATGTGATTCACAGAGCATTTATTCTATTTTATTCTTACACATCGCGTCATTAGACATATACATACATTTATTAAAACGATAGTATCACAAGAAACTCCTAGTTACGTCGGGTAATAGAAAAGCAATAAACGAAATGATTATAATAACATATTGAGAGAACTTAGTAAGTTATGCTAAGTCTGCTATTTCTTAAGTCGGTCTACTTTGATAGGTAGCCAGTATGTCCACAACCTTACTGAAGGCTGTATCTAGTTCCAGTAGGTGGTATAAAGTTTAATTGCATTCGCTGTGTAAACGACAGTTAGGAACCTTGGTAAGAGTGTTACCGAAATTACGAAACGGTATAATTTTCCACCACATTGGTTTTTGTTCAGAAGCTGTGAATTACTAAAATTGTTCCTAAAAGGGAACTTTTTGGATTAAGTTGTGTTGATTGCTTATGTAGAATTAATTTCTCGTACAAGGTGACTTTTACAAAGAAGATTAGTGAATTTAAGTATAACCCAGAAAAATCACTCACTATAAGCCTTAAAAATAATGTTTACCGAATTCTTAACACGTATTTTAAAACGTATTAAGAGAACGTAATGGGGACTAAATTCGTAAAGTAAGTCTTAAAACATGTTCGTCTAAAACTTTTAGTGCAATCGCCAGAATGTGAACTACTTTTTGCGTTTTGATTAGACTCGTTAGGCGTAGTGACGACAGGTGGAAATTAACTGAGTGGAGCTCAAGAACTGGGCACTTGAGGACGTCTACCAGCGAGATGGGCCGACGATATCAATAAGACCGTGGGTCATAAGTGGTTCAGACTGGCACAGGATCGGGGGCCCAATTCTACTCAAAAAATCGGTCCACTATGACAATGGTATTGTCGCGCAAAAGCGCGAAGCCAATCAAAATTGACAATCTAATTTAACATATGTATAAATAATATGAAATTAAATTACAGATATATTCTACCTACAATAAACTCTCTTTTCGTTGGGAGTGTCGCGCAAATGCGCGAGTCCAATCGAAATTGATAGTCGACATTGACAATCGTTTTGACAGCTGACAATTCGTGGAAAGACTCTGTGGTTTTTCGGTGGTTTACTTACCGACTTTGGAGGGGGAAGAAAAAACCGACGGTTGTTACGAAAAAGGATGACGGTGGGTAAAAGAGGCATTCTTTCGGTCGGAGCGACACGAGATGGACGAGAACACGACGCAGCTCCGGCGCATTGTGAAACGCAGGAATGGTAGTAAGTTTATCAGAGAACTGGTGAGTGCTAGCGTGTAATATCCAAGATTTCTATATTACCACGAGGTGAGATAGAGATGAGACCATCCGCAATCGATAATAGAATTACTTTCGGTGTCTCAGCTAATAAGCAATAGTCCTATTTGAGCGTTAAGAGTACAGGACTTAGTTCGGTCGATATGACACCATGTAGGTAACTTCAAGACGTGGACTAGAGGGACTAATCTCCCAAGAGTGGGGGATCCGGGGTTGGCGAGCCCCGGGTCTCCTGGCCTCGATGCCGAAAAGCGTGGCATTCGCAAGCAGGACGTGGTGCGTGCTATATGTGTACCTACACACCTATACCCATATACCAACACATACACACATACACATATGCGTATAGTACGTAATGCGGACTGCGCCACAGGACCCATGCATGGTTTGTCCACTTGCATGCATGGAACGATCGGCAAGTGTTGGGAAGTTGGAGCAGCTGAATGGGGATGGTGGTGTCAGCACTTGGGGCACCGATGGTAACACCTCGAGATGCTCCAAGTCCGGTCCGGGTGCTTACGAAGGGATGTCAGGGTTCTAGTACTAATATAGCGTGCGCCCCTCTGGCATCCCCAAGAGGCCACAACCCGGACGCAATGAAGGTATAAGATCTGAGAGAATATGAAGGTACATTGCGGGGACCGGTGCCTTGCCGAATCGCAGGATGAGAGGGTCTGTAGAGTCAGACCCCAGGCTATTCTTGTGCTTAAACTATTGTTACGCCGAGGCTGTTAAACAATGAGTAATAATCGAACCTTCTCGAACGCTTTTGTCTTGCTGTGTTATTGTTGCTATTGTTTGTGGTTTCGCAGAATGGTGAGTGGCCATTGTGTCGAGGGACCGACCCTTTCCTGGAAGGATCGACATCGTTCTCGAACAATCGAAATGTGTGCGATATAAATAGGCCGGAGAGATGGCCGGACAGTCAGTCTCGAGTCAGTTAGTGAGTGAGTCTCAGCGAGGCCCTGGAGGACTGACGTGGAGAAGGGTCTCGCGTGAACAGTAGTTGCTCGCGAGTCAGTCTGGATTAAGCTATACGTGCGATCATTTCGGTGACTTTAAGTGGTGCAACAGTGGTGTGAATTAGTGTGTTGTGATTACGTGGGACCAAGTTCGTGTATTCATCGTTTAGTGCTGAATAAAAGTGTTATTTTGGTTAAATCGATTCCCATTATTTTATCCCGAACCCTCAGCTCGTAACACTATTAAAGTCATGCGCGAAGCAGGATTCAGAAACAACAGCGGTCGAATCACCATCTCACCTCGTGTTATCTTTGTCGCAAAGTAAATGCTTATTTTCTCCGTGTAACCCTGTATAACTATTTTGACCCCAGAAAAGTGCGACAAAATGGTGGAGATGCAGGGATCTATCTTTTACAATAGATTCCAAGGAGCCAGATCTGCTCTGGCTTTCCTTTGACCAGATTTTTATAGATACTGGTAGCCTGATTCGTTGGACTCTTTCCAGAACTGTGATTCGTTATTATTGGATTGCACCCATAAAGCTGAAAATCAAATAGGATTTCACGAACATTTTTATAATTTTAATGACATATTTTATTGTGTTGGCATGTCTAACTTTACTTTCTAGGTTTATACATACATGTTTACACAACATGCTTTGTGATTAACCTTATTTTCAATAATCAAAATATGGTTAAATAATTTAACTAGTGTCTACCTTTGGGCATCAAGATTTTAAAAATAAACGTTCCCTTGTTATGAAATATATTAATTTGTTTAAAAAAGATAGCGATAATCATAATTTTAATACTAGAAATAGGGATGGGCTCGCTGTTGCCACTTGTAGCCTACATATAGTTGGTAAATCGTTTGGGGGCAAGGTGCATGCTTTTGTTACGGATTTAAAAACCTAATTAAACAAAATCTTTATAAAAGGCCTACCATAACATATCAGATTTTGGATGATAGAGCAGCTTGGGATTGAAATTGCTCCAGCTTGTTCAAGGATGTTACAATTTAGACTATTTTAGACATAATTTATTTTCGTTATTGTATTTTTAAAATACCTTATACCATTTAGAACACATATACATTTTCAAAGGATCATAAAAGGAAAGTAACCGGTCTAGTTTTTTTGCCTTTCTTTACTGGCTTGGTCGCGAGGGAACGGGCGGTAGAGTCGGCGTTTCAAGGGGATCTTTGTGATTTTGATGAATACAAGGATTTTGATTTTGACAGCATCTATAATCTTAATTACCTATTATTCAGTGTTCAGATGCTTAAATGTGAAATTATGGTGCAAGGAACGACTAGGTATATAAGGCTTATGTGATTATTTAAGTATTATTATTGACGTAACCAAGAGTTCAATTGTGGCCTTACGGTTTGAACAAATCAGTATGAGTATGTATGAATGAGTATTATGCAAAAATCGATTATATTCTGAAAATTTGCCAGTGTTTATGGTTTTGTATGTTGACAATTTGGTTCATGGCCAAACATTTTATGACTGATTTGCGTTATTAATAATTTAGGTATACAATCTGTTTTGTTGTGTACCTACAATATTGTTTTAAACCACACGTTTGTTGCCGTATTGGCCGGTATGGGGGTTGATTAAATATTGAAAATGGTTCTAATATAATAATATCTAAGAATTAAAGAAAAGTAATTTATATGGAAATGAATTTGGAGAGAACCTATTTTACAACCATACAAGCCGTTAACTTTACCCGTGTTTTAATTTAGTGTCGTGCGTGGCAGAGCACGTGGTATATTAGTCGTGGTATACTACTCTTTCTTATTCCCATTAATGGACTTTCCCATATTACTCGAGATATACGACTATTATTTTTGCTGATGATGCTATTGTATAGGTATATATACACATATCACCAAAACGAATATATCTCAGGCTGAATTTGAACTTGCAATAAATGGTATAATAAAAGATGGTATTGTGTGGTTGAAAAAATATAAATTTGAAGGGGGATGTGGACAGCGCAGAGTATAAATGTTAAAACGATGGCTCTACTATGCAATGGGTTAATAAAACAAGTTTATAGGTGATACGATTGACTCTCGCCATAGCTAGAAGGCTCATATCATCAAGGTTAGCAATAATATCTCAATACACGTATATTATATTAGTTTTGGCAAACATGTCCTCTAGAAGTATAGCAATAAATATATAAGTAATATATATAAGTATAGAAATATCCTCTAGAAGTCATTTGGGGCATGTTTTATTTTTCCTCACTTCGGCTATGGACTAATTTTCGGAAGGAAATTTGGTGAAAGTCAAATCCACCTTTTTGCTACAAAAGAAAGGTTTATGAGCAAATTATACCTTCCTACTTGCTCAGTAGGTCCTGATTCCCTGCGAAATATTTGGATTTGAAAGGTTCTTAACTTTAACTATCATCTATAACTTGGAACGACGTCTATTTGTTTAAAAATAATCAAGAATCGGGAGTTTTACGTCTAGTCCTAGTAGTAGTCAACTAAGTCTAGAAATTGAGTAGTAAATATAAGTTTTTATATGTATACCTCAAGTAAATTATTGCGGGTACCAAGGGAGCTCGTATTATTCTGCTATTGAGGCACTCATTTACCTCTGTTATTAAGATAACTTACTGGAAATTTATTTGTAAATTGTTTTAAAAAATGTCTAATTTCAAAAGCTTTTAAACAATGTAAGAATTTTGTAACAATTGAATGTATTGTCTATGCCACTTTTATATTTCCATGCCCTTTGAAAAAATGTTTCATAACTAACCGTGGTGTGAAAGAACCAATATTAGTGGCTTAGTATAAGTCCGAAGCGGTCAAACGATTTGTATATCGAGGTTACTTTGTAAACAAAACTCTCACGAAGAGTACAATTTATAAACTACCGCGTTTTGTTTCTTGTCCATGTGGCTAACTGCGAAATACGATTTTTGATAAAAAACGCCAAGATACTTTAGTTTACTTCAACCAAAGTCTAGAAAGGTTCGTAACTGAACTGAAATTGTATACTTATGTATATAGTTAAAGTGGTTGTACGGTTTAGGAGCCTACATAAAGTCTCTGTGTGCTCATAATTTAGTCACAATCGATATTAAAATGACAAAACATCAAACTGTTCCAAGGCAAATGTTTCATGACCATCACCAAAAGGTCTGCGACAAGAACAGTAGAAACGCTGATTATGGACGAACTCAAACTGTATCACTAACCACCGATTACTAACCCATATTCGCAATAAATAATTTGATTTGATTTGATTTCATTTGTCGGTGATATGTAATACCTACTAGCTCATAAAATAATATAACTCACAAATTTATTTTGCAATTTGATCAATTTAATTCTAATAGGTAGTGGTAATATTAATTTCGTTCAGATAATACTTAAATTAATACGGAAGTCGGAGATGTTTATGTCCCTAACCTACATAAGAGCAATGTCCATAGTGCTTTTATAAACATATAAGGGATTTCACATCAATTTAAACGTTCCAAAATACAAAAGAAAACCACTAAAATCTGTAATATTTGTTTTCCAAAATATAAATTTTAAATACTTTTATAGAGGTCCACAGACGAAACAATAGCTTTGCCATGTCTATATGATACCTACTTGGATAACTATTATTTCAATGCAGCATACAATAGCTTACATAAAATGTGTGTTCTAGATGTATGAACATTAAAAGGTACTCTTGTGTACCCTGTACTGCAGGAATGTTGCAAGGTATGATATTATACCTAATGCAAACTTTATTGCTAGATAATGTCATAATACTATAAATCTTAAAAGTAGCTAAACATACCTACCTCGTTTTTTACTAAACTAGGATAAACATTGTAATCTTGTCAACATTGTAAAATATAAATCATGAATAAGATACAACCGTGTTGGATGTGGTGGTCTTCGCTGTGTGTGGCCCGATACAAGTTTGCCCAATTTATTCTCAAATATAGTCATTTATGTTACCTGTATCTCAGAAAAGGAGTTCTACCTTATAAACTGCTGAGGAACTTTACATACACAAGATATCATTTTATTATAAGTATTTGGAAAAAAAATTATCGAACTATCTAGCATGACACGCTGAATGATCTTGAGCATTTTATGCTAAAATAGGAACGCCAACAGCTCAAGTACCAATACATTGGTAGGTTATTACAATATTGGATTTATATTGATCTAATATTTTTGGCGATTATAGGCAAACACAACATTGACATTTTTAATGACTCCAAATATATGTAGTTATATGCACTTCTCAATTAAGTAAACTAAACTTATAACACGGTAATATGGTATGTTGAGAATTTTAAAGATGAAAATGAAGAGGATGCCTAGAGAAAGAACGTTCTTCTTCTTCGTATGAGCTAAGTGGCCAAGCTCTGGTGTCGAAAGAACTTTGAATACATTAGATTCTCTATGAATGGACACTGTATAAAGGGTTTAATATAGTGCATGCATATTCCCGTACACTCCTCACATGTGCTGAATAGGTGGTGTCATGACCTATTTACCTGACTATAGCAAAGCCGAAAGGAAGGGTTATGTTTATGGCAATATAATGTTCGTATGCTCCGATTCGATTTTGGTAAATGAGGAGGCAATCGATTTGTTAAGTCCGGGAAACATAATCCATGTTTCCCGGATATACATGGGTATAACATAGTCGAGTTTCATATTTTTTTATCTATAGGTATAGCTCGTTACATACATTTTTAGCGAATACATACAACTGTTCACTTAATAATTAATTATACACCTTGAAGTGACAACTGAGGGATAACTGTTAATAAGCTACACTATGTATAACATACTGTACAGTAGATAATATATGACTTATTTTTATGGTACTAAAGGTACATGAGCACACCACTCATTCCTTTCACTCGCATTATCCTTATTTAAATGAGTATTTAGCGGTCACCTACAACTGCCCATCTAATTTAAACCACAAAAAGCATTGTATAACCTTGCCGACAGGATTAACTAAGTAAAACATCACTTAATAGTAACTCCTTTTTACAGCAGCATATGCGGCTTAGAAAACAATAGTAGTCAATATACCTAAAGCAAAGATTGCGAATGAGTGGTTGACCAGTATTATATTTTATTCACCACCCTTTATTGTTGCCATGCGCAATCCAGGTGACAAAGAGAACTACCTTTATAGTAGTTATAACCATATATATGTACCTACATGTTTTCTATAAAGTAGTCTATAATATAATATACGTAAGTATTATACTTGGCAACTGATGATAGTGATGATAAGTCTAGCTTTTCTAAAATGTAGTGGATAAATCAAACTTCTGCTCGACCGAGCTAATCCTTAAACAACAATCTGAAATTAAAATTGAACAAAGTCGGCTAGGTATAACTACGAGTATTTATTCGTAAATAGGTATCATGATCTACCCACACACATAAAACCTTCTTTTGCTTTGGGGAGTTCCCGTTGGGCCTGGGACGGAAGTCCAGGTAGTTTGGAGTTAGTCGTTCATAGGATTGATGATGAACTAGTAGTAGAGGAGACGTGGAAGATCAACCTTCACCGATCTGATAACCAGATGAGACATATTTTTTATCAAATATAATGTATAAACAAATATGCCTATAATTACTGGCCTATCTAAAAGTGCTCATGGCTATTTTTAATTAAATTAACTTTAATCGATTTTTTTTTCATCACTTTCATTCTTTTGATAACCAAATGAATTTTATTTCACTGTTAGTTTTTAACACACAGAATATGCCTCAGTAGGCTTGCCTACTCATTTGTGTGTATAGCTACCTGGCAAGCCGATGTGAACAGGTAAGTCAATATAGGTGACTCCATCGTTCTGCTAACTTATCGAAAGTTATATCAAATTTTAGATTATTTTATTACAAAATCAGTCATATAGACTTGCCTGCAAAAAATCATACTTAAAGTACTGTTGCCTAGCTAAAACTTTTAGAGTTTTAGCCATCTGATAGGTGCGAGAGAGAAAGTGGAGGGTCCGAAGTTCATGTGGCAGAACAGGACACAACATAGCAGCTGCAAGCTACCTGACCGTTTAATGTATCCGAGTGCGCATGCTCGTGTACATGTGAGTGACAGAGACAGCATTTATTTGCACTTGTCATTAATTTTGAACTCCCATTTATTATAACTAATTTCGATCACAATTTTTATATTTTTATATTACATAGGGCACCGATGGTAACACCTCGAGCTGCTCCAAGTCCGGCCCGGGTGCTTACGAAGGGATGTCAGGGTTCTAGTACTAATATAGCGTGCGCCACTCTGGCATCCCCAAGAGGCCACAACCCGGACGCAATGAAGGTATAAGATCTGAGAGAATATGAAGGTACATTGCGGGGACCGGTGCCTTGCCGAATCGCAGGATGAGAGGGTCTATAGAATCAGACCCCAGGCTATTCTTGTGCTTAAACTATTAAAGTCATGCGCGAAGCAGGATTCAGAAACAATAGCGGTTGAATCACCATCTCACCTCGTGTTATCTTTGTCGCAAAGTAAATGCTTATTTTCTCCGTGTAACCCTGTATAACTATTTTGACCTCAGAAAAGTGCGACAGGTATCGTCACAAAATGGCCATTATAAATACCTTTTGGTATTGTACCAACACAATCTTTTTTCAATCGCCGCAGTTGCTATGACAACTCCATTGAAAATTTGGCAGTTTATGGCAGAAACAACAATCATAATCGTTAAATAATGGTATGGCCCCATAATCGTTTTTCTTATAAATCAGCAGAGTTGGGCCCCGGGAAGAATAGCATAAACAAAGAGATATGCCCATGGGTCGACACGGGCTGAGAATGATGATTGAATTCATTTATATAGACGGGTATTACGTTTATGGTGCGACCCGTCGCGCTGTCAACTTGAACATATGACCATACATATGACATATGAGGACGTTTTGCTTTTGCTTTTTCACGCAACGCACAACTGGCCGCGTCTACATAAACAAGTCCTTAGAAAGAGTCGTGGCGGAGTTTGCTCATTTCCTCCACCAAGTGCGGTCTAAATATGAATTGTGTCATTAAACAGTGTTTGCCTTGTAATGGACACGAGAGACAAGCATCATCTATTCATGGCGGGTTATTGCGGCCGCAAGAGGGACATTCATAAGCTCGAGAAATAAAAAGAAATGGAAGTGACAAGAGAGCCATAGAACTTTACACCATTAAATTCTCTCAAGCAGATTGACGTGGATCCAATCAATATAAGATCACCTTTTATTTAGACAACTAGCTGTTGCCCGCGACTTCGTACGCGTTACTCTTCTTAATGTATATGTAACATAGAAATAAAGCTAAACTCGCTGTTGCAACTTGAATTGACACCCCATTTTTATCCCATGGGAACTGATTTATTAGATAAATAGTAGCCTATGTGGTAATCCAGGTTATAATCTACATATATACCAAATTTCATTGAAATCGGTTCCGCCCGTTGCGAAGTGATTAAGTAAGAAACATCCATACTTTTACATCACACTAATATTATAAATGGGAAAGTTTGAATGTTTGTTTCTTTATTTGTTTGTTACCACATACCTGGATTACCACATAGGCTACTTTTTATCCAATAAATCGAATCTCTATGAGGCCGTGTCCTAAAAGTGCATAACCTCTTTATGCTTAGAAACCTTCAAATGAGGTTTAGTACGGTGACTTTCAAGACATTCCAATTTTATAGAGTATTTGCATATGTTTTTATGTGAGTTCAATCTTACGGTGGGCGGGGTTATAAATAAGAGACACGCCTTTTTTACTTTCTGTCGAATGTCAAAGTTTCTTTTTGTGGATACATTTTATGTAATTTTGAGGCTATTTGACTGGACTACATTGAGCCTCAAATCAAAAGAATAATCGGTAGCACGACGTTTTGAGCAACAAGTTTTTTTTCTAACATGAATTTGGCGTCCCCTGAAATAGCCGCCCGGGTTAAGCCCCCACCCCCCCTCCTAGATCCGTTACTGCTTTTTCTAGAGAGTACAGTGAAATATTTAATAGGGTGAACACCCTAAAAAACTCAGCTCAGTCTCTTCCATTATTCAATTATCAATGTTCATGAGCAAATGAAATGGGGGCATGGGACGTGCGTGCCTCGGGAACAGTTCCGGTCAAATGAATAGATGTTTATGATCTATGTTGGTTGTGAATACTCAATACCGTCCCTACAAAAAACGTGAACTTACTAATTTAAACGTGATTTTCTGTGGAATAATAGAAAACTCAGGTTTCAGCGTGATTTGCTGAAGAACAGATAAGAACGTACTAATTTGAGCAGGATTCTCAAACTAACCGTTCGTAGCATGACTTTAAAAAATATCTTAAAAATCTTTTAGTTGAGTTCTATGCAAATCTATTGGGAATTCTATGGGCCTAAGCCCGGAACAAATAATTTTCATTATTATTTGTTGTTTACCTTTTTATAAGCAGTGAGTCTTATTGCTAAAAATCGATCTCTTCCAGACAACTTTTGAATGAAGTGGACCATAAAAGTTTTTACAGTTCCCCATGCAATAAAACATAGTGTCAGGACCATTTACGAATTTATATGTTTTTGGTTTGGTTTTCTTTTCACTATCTTATTTTATAATTCTAGCTACGCTTATGCGATACTTCATTGTTGGGTTCAAGAAAATCGCAGGTATGTATTTCCCAAAGTGTGACCGTGTAACCGCCTTGTGGCTGGAGAAATAAAACAGTGCCATTTCAAACAATACTTTAACGTCGCCGCTCACGCTCTGGAGAGTTTTTCATTTAGTCGCATTGCCGAGGAGTCAGCTCTTAAAGTAATAAATAGCTATAGAGAAAATGAATTGATTGATTTTTAATAACCTTCTTCTTCTTCAATATGGTTCATGTTTTAGTTTCTGGGGTGGGTCCTGAGAAGAACCGTTTGTTGAAACCATAAAATTGTGTTGCAAGGATTAGCCAGCCCCGTTAATAAATATTCTGCGTGTTACCGCATTTACGACAATAATTTAAATCACGAATCGATTGTTGAAAAATATTATTTTTTTCAAATTCTCTACCATGATTTTTTTTATATTCAATCTACCTTAACAAACTAAAAATAGGTAACCAAATCATATTCACTCATAATGTAAGTTGGTACCTGTTAAACTGACTAAGCGGCATCGGCTCAAAGGCGCCGCCGATTTATATAAAAAATATGGAAATATATTGGAAATGTATCGATTACTGGATTTAAGCAACCGGAATTAAACCAATCTCTAAAATCATTTAATATGATTCTGCATGCGTGTTTTAAATTAATGTCGTGAATGCGGTGACAGACTGTATATTATTTTAATAATTAACGGTGGTATTCTTAATGAGGCACTTGTAATCTATTCTAATATTTTAATGAAGTATATTTTGTTTGTAATCTCGGAAACTACTGAATTGATTCTAAAAATTATCTATTATAGAAAGTTACACTATTCCTGAGTGCTAGGCTTTAAGGCGGGTCAGCTAGTAAAAAATAAAATAGTATTTTATCATAGGTAAATTATTTTCTAGGATTTAAGCTAACTAAGCTGAAATAATGGTGCTTAGCAAGACGTCTAAAATCCTATTCCATCCAGTACAGTAGCTGGCTACTTTGTGCCGAAACTTGGTACCATACGCTGTGAAATTAATGAATGATAATTCAATATGTATATTTGTATATGTAACTTATATTATGTATATATGCGTATGTACAATATATGTAGCTTACAAGCTAGACACAACAACAGATAAAGAAAAAACACGTAAGTAGGTATATGTACAAATATGTAAATACATCTACGATGCTATGTTCATACTAGGACCAGTGCAACAGAAGTTCAAAAACTCAAACTCAACATTTATAATCAATTATTTATTTATTTAAAACAGGGACGCCAACAAGCACATAGATTATTAAATTATGTGGTTTGCCTTTGTTTTAATGCTTTTGCCAAATATAGGCAAACACAATATTGACATTTTTAATGACTCCAAATATATAAATGGTATATGTATATATAGGCTGTTTGATAATATACGCACAAAAATGAAAGGGGTTATTTTGATGAGCATGCTAAATACATTTCTTAAACGTTTACCATAGAAATGTGAAATTTATTTTGGCAAGTAAAAACAAACACTATTAAACTTATCTTGTGCTATTGCATAATGCTTGCCATCTAACCACAGATACTGTATTGGTGACTTCTCGAGATATCCCTTGTTGTCCCTTTCTAACCCAAAACCCGCAACCATCCGAAAGAGATATCAAATCGGCCTTTATTTTTGGATATCGATTGCAAGAGTAGGCAGTAAGTTTTATATCGAATTAATCACCGAAACTAGTCGTTTTTCTTTAAAATTTTATAATATAACGAGTAGTTTTTATTTTCGAGAAGTCTTTTTTTATGTTTTGAGAAACCGTCACTTGAATATCTTCAGTATATTACCAAACACCCTGTATTATTTATTATACCAATTATATGAATTATACTATTTTGAATGGTCAATTGTCGCCCGTGCGCGACCGTCACCGGGAAGACTCTAAAAGAAGAATCTAGTTTCTTTGTTTTTTTTAGTTATTGTTTTTAGTTTTTTATCAGATTATACCCAGCTAAGTATCACTCTTCAGATTAATCAGAGGAATTCGTTACTATTGTGAATAAGGAATCAGTTCCTATTCTTTTATCTTCAGCGGTAGGTTCTTTTATTAGACAATCATTTTAACTATAGAAATAAGTAGGGAATCGTAGGTAAGTTGTAAGATGATGAGGTTTTAATAATAGAGAATATTTTATCATACACGTAAGACGGATAAAACTTATGAGGTTAAACTTAAACTTATGACGGACTAGCTTTCGCCAGCGGCTTCGCATGCGTTGTTTGTCAACAAAAGGTAACCTATGTTTGAATTCAGGTCATAATCTATCATCACCCCAAATTTCATAGAAATCGGTTAAGCCAACAAACATCCAAACTTTCACATTAATAATATTAGTGTGATGTGATAAAACTTATAACTACATAAAAAATTAAACACTATTTAGCGCGTATTTAAAAAGTTCCTATTTAAAAATTGGTCAGGATTTTTTTAACACGTGATAAACAATTGTTTATTTTTCTGTGGTAACAAGGATGATCTTTAAAATCATTAAAAAAATCCAATCAGACATGTTTTGCCACCACCTTCACCTCGATTGTTTCCTCGTTAAGGAGAAGTTTGTAGGTTCAAATCCCGTATGTTTCCTAATTATAGGGACAATTTTAAAAATCTTTATATTTGCCCGATAATTAACTATTGTATGATGACTACTCCTGAAAACTGAAACGGGTGAAAGTAGGTGCAATTAACAACTTTTGTTATGAAATCTAGAAATACAAATTACGGTGTTCTATACCTAGAAATATTCAACACCTTAATCTAATAAAACTCACCCAAAACGCCTAAAATGAAAATATCACATTTTTTTAGATCATTACTTGGTCCACGGGCTCACTCTCTCATTAACTTCATCAACTGATCTTGTCACAAAAAGATAAAGTTACAAAAGAAATGTTTAGGTACCTTCCTTAGATTTTTTAATAATACATTCACTAAAGAAGCACTTGATATAAATGTAAACAAACTCTGATAGCTAATGCTTAATGCCAATAAGAACAATAATAATAATTTATTTATTTATTCAGACAACATAGACCCAATACATCCATTTAAACAATTACATATAATCAAATAGGTAGTTACATATTCAAAATTTACATATTAATAATAATTAAAATAAATATAAATATAAAAATTACATAAAAATACTTTGGCATCCGGTTCATCTTCGGCTTGCGGAAGTATGACCATGTGTCCGAATTTCGCAGTAAGCTCAAGTGATTACCCATACGCCTTCGCCGGGATACATCCTGTTCAACCCTTCCTCACCTTCCTATCTTAAAGAACGCTTCCATTTCCTCCATTAATCCAATCCTCGATCCTTGCATTCATCTGACGCACTCCAACTCAGGACACCTGGGCCCGTAGCCAAATGTCATTCGCCACGAATCTATTCGATTTCTACATACATTTGTTGTCGCTGAATGACGTAATATTTCTATAGCATGTGTCAAATCCCATACATTTGCGGACGTATCGACTAGCGTCATCGCTAATCGACTGTAACTTGGCTAAGCCCTTTGTACACTCCTCCTCCTACTTTGATAAGTCTTTTACAGTGCAGGCTGTCCGGTTATGGAACGCGCTGCCGGTGGCTATCAGATGTGCCAAGTCACTTGCCATTTTTAAACGTATGCTCAGAGAACACTGTCTGAGTATTTGTCGCTAAATGTATTTGTATTTATTATTAATTATTTGTTTCTTAAATAAGTCTAAGTATGTATCTATAAATTGTTATGAGTAGTTATTATTTAAGTTCATGTAATTTTCATTTATGTAAGTTTTATATTTTTCATTTTTATATAATTAGTATTAGTATGTATGTACATGTAGTATGTTAGGTACACCATTACACCCCAGGTAATGTCTACACAGTCCATTCCATCCAAAGGCTGTCTGGTAGAGATCGCTATTTAGCGATAAGACCGCCAATTGTATCCATAGATTTACGTAGTTGTTTTTATATGTATTTGTTTTGTGGTGTGCAATAAAGTATTATCTAATCTAATCTAATCTAATCTAATTATCCTTACACCCTAATTAATATAAAATATTTGTTGAGCAAATGGATTGATCAGGGCTGACACCCAGAAACCTTGCAGTGCACTGTCCCACCTGCCTGCAAGAGCCCCGAGAATCCTATTGGGGCTACCCAGAATTCTGCATTGAATTGATGTGATTTTTAGCCGCATGATAGCATGACAGCCTTTTACATGGGCATTAGCAAACATTCCAGAAGCACTACAGAATCTAGGTAACCCCACCATTGCTCTAACTAAACAGATTATTATAGAGGACTCGTAGAGCACTGATTGACTTTTTGGTGTAGATAACCCACAGGCCGCTGGTATAACAGATTCTCATTTTATAGACATAACTTTTAAAAAATTAGTCACCTAGAGAAAATGATAAAAAATACAATATAATTTCTTAGTTTATCCACGGCCCTGCAAAACAAACCAGTGCTAAATCCAACTTTTTTACTTTGATGTAATATTATCAAAAAGTCGGTCGAATGTGTTTTTAGAAGTCTTTGAACTCAAAATAAATCATGGTATTATCGGTCGGTACTACGGTATATCGTAGCCACGAAAGCCTTATGAAGCAATTCACTCCTTACAATTAATGGCGACGATGAAATACAGATAGGAAGGCCATTCTTTGAGAATGACAATGAAAGCGGGTTGATTCAATCCTTAGGGATTCATATTGTGTTGGATAGCGGCATCAGTCTTTGTATATTTGATATTTATTTCATTATTTTACTAATACTGGAAAGACCCAAATGATTAAATAAATAAAATTTCTTCGTACTTCATCATCGAAATTATATCTTAATCCAGAAAGGGGTGATACCTGTAGGTTGAATAAAAAATCAATTACATCTTCCATTTTATTATGTTATGATCATGAGCGGTTTTTATTTTGATTCGGTCCAGTCTCGCCAATCTTTAAGTGATTATTTTAAATGCACCGACCGGGTGTCTAATCGACATGCTATGTTTAACCAATTAGCTTCTCATCTATACTAATACTAGTGGTTTACCCCGAACTGAGATTTCGCAAGTCTCCCATAAAAACAAAAAAATATTATTTGCAATCTTTGACTATCAAAATAGTGCCACGAAATGCATAATCACATTACTTGGCCTACAGTTTCATTCAAATTACAGGTAACGCCAGTTCATGTTAATTGGTTTTTTTTGGGGTAGTAATTCCAGTTATTCTGGATTTCAGACTTTTGCCTATATTTGTGTCACTGAAGCTACACACGCATACCAAATTTCAGCACTGTGGGGTTACTGTGGGTTACCCTGTGAATTTACAAAGTTTAAACTAAAAGTAAAAACGGAGTCAAAATGTACTCACAAAGACGTAAACGTAAACGTGCCATTTGACCGGATAGTCCAATTTTGTTTTTATTTACCCCTCTTGAACATCTCAACAACCCCCCCGCCCCTCCACATTTTTAGCTCATTTACAAAATTGTGCCATCACTATCTACCTATATATCAAATTTCACGATGATCGGATGATTTGCCCAAGTTGATTTAGAGATCTCGCTTCGCTCGATCAATTATAAAGAGGAAAGATTCCTGTTTTTGTATATTTGTAACGAATAAACTTAAAAACTGATACGATTTCAATATTTTTTTCACCATTAGAATACTACCACCACCACGGAGATGGCGTGACGACTTGGATGTGTATTTACCAGACTGGCCCACTAAAGCAAGGGACAGAAAAAACTGGAAAGCGGGAAGGGAGGCCTTTGCCCTGCAGTGGGACAACACATATTAAAAATAAAATAATAAATAAAAATAAATTAGAATACTACATTATCCTTGAATAACATAAGCTACTTTTTACCCAACTGCGCAGAAGGAAGGCCATATTTTTATTGAAAAACTATGGGTGAGAAGCTGTGGATTGGTCAGCTAGTAGGTTGTACGAGGAAACAAACAAACTGCTGCGTGTTTATCAGTGCTTAGTGTTTATCAGTAAACGCGCGTTTTCGCGTACATAACGCTCAAATGATATGCCGCTTTTCTTGTTACGTTATTAAAGGAATTGCTAAAACAGCAAAGCCAAAAAAAGAGCATTTCAAACAGAGATACTAAATAAATATTGAATCAAAACTATCTGCTCAGGGAATCGGGTTTAATAACGAACGAATTGGGAATTAGCTTGTTAGCGCCTCGTGTCGGGTGACAGGGGACGGCGCGATGCGATTCAAACACTGCTAACGTTCATCCAATTAGCTTTTTGCAAGATTTTCGACTAGGACGTACTCAGGGCAACTTTCTTGGCTGCACTTGGGCAACATCCATCTGATAACGTGTCTTGTGAATAGTTTGCAACAGACATAAATTGCTTAATCATTGCTGGTCGAGATACATAACCACGGGATAGTTTTCGGCAGGTGTCAAAAATTCAAGTTTTATATTTTAGCAAACATCATAGCCATAGAATGAACTTAGCCACCGACGATTTTGCTGATATTTTACGCAAATAAATATATTTAGAGCTGGCTTTCCCGCGACTTCGTACGTGTTACACTACTAAATGTGTAGGTAACCTAGAAATAAAGCTAAACTCGCTGTTGTAACTTGATTTGACACCCCATTTTTATCGCATGGGACCTGATTAATGGGATAAAGAGTAGCCTATGTGGTAATCCATGTTACGTACATATTAATTTCATCAAAATCGGTTCAGCCGTTCCGATGTGATTGAGTAACAAATAAACAAACATCCAAACTTTCGCATTTATAATATTAGTGTGATACTAGTGGTTTGCCCCGAACTGAGATCTTGCGAGTCTCCCAAAACACAAAAAAATATATTCTTAGGGCGACTCGCGCAAAGATGCCTAAACGTATTTAGTGGCTATATATGATTAAAGGGGTTGTCAAATCATACAAATACGTAAAATTAAAAAAAAAATTGTCGCTAAATACGTCTAGGGATCATTGTGCAGGCCGGCCCTAATCTTTGAATAATAACTACGAAATGAACAGCCATATTACTTGACCTACAGTTTTATTCAAATTACAGGTAACAGGAGTTCATATACCTTGGTTACCTTTTTTTGGCGTACAAAATACAGTTATTTTGGATTTCAGACTTTTGCCTATATTTGTGTCACTAAAGCTACACGAATACCAAATTTCAGCATTGTGGGGTCACTGGTGTACCCTGTGAATTTTGTCAAAGTTTGGTTTTTATTATGGCTAATAACTCAAAAACTACAAAAATTAAACTAAAAATAAAAACAGGGTTGAAATGTACTTATGACGACCTTTCATTGGACGTCTCATTTGACCTAATAGTCTCATTTTCATTTTTTTACCCCTCTCGAACCCCAATATCTCAACAACCCCCCAATATTTTTAGCTCATTTAGTCACACCAAAATTGTGCTACCGCTACCTGCCTATGTATCAAATTTCACGATGAACGTATCAACGCTTCGAAAGTTATCCTCGGACAAACAAACAAACATACATACATACAACGCCGATTTGCCTAAGTTGATTTGAGATCTCGCTTCCCTCGATCAATTAATTTCTCAAGCCTGGTCTCTTATTTTTTAATCTTTTTTACCTATATGACCTGGAGATGGAGCTAGCCTATGGCCTACTTGTTGTTAAGTGGTAACCATCGCTTAATGTAACTGTATTGTATATTGTGTGCTAATGTAGTGAATAAATGATTTCTATGTCTATGTCTATGTCTATGTCTATAACAAAGTATTGCCTCGTAGGTCACGCATTTTAGAAAATGTACCTATTTAATATGATTACTAGTAGTAGGTAATAGGTACAAGGTTTACTGGGTAATATTATAATTTGTCTAGTCAAAAATACCATAACAATCACACATGTAAAATGAAACCGCAAACATTATAAATTCCAACAATATTTGATATTATGAATAAATTGGGGCCGAACATACATTTTAATTGGCTAATGTTAATGTGAACGTGACCGCGTTGTGAATTTGACTGGACATAATTCAGCAATCTATTATTTGGTTAAATTTTAACAAAATCCGATGCTGTCATTATGCTAAAATGATAATAGCCTAGGTACAGATTTGTTGAAATGATGTATATAAAGAACGCAACCTTTAAATACATAAATATTGCTGGACATTTCACACAGCGCTATCTAGCCCCAAACTAAGCAGAATTTGTACTATGGGAACCAGATAACTGATAGAATTTCTATCAGTTATCTGGTTTATTTATTATTATTATTTATTTTATATTTTAAAAATTGATTCATTAAGAATTGAATCTCAATAGACCTCTAAATAAAATAAAGAAATAAAAAAGCCTTCATTTCTATTGCATATTAATACATTGCTTACTTAGTTACTATTATTTAATAATACTTAATTATACTAATTTAATCTTATATATTTATTTATTCCGCAATAGTCGCCTCTACGGCGTAGGCCTCCCCTAAATCCCTTCATATATCCCTAATGTTGTGTAAAAATGTCTCTCCGTCTCATTTTTGGTCTACTCTTTCTTTTTTTCCTTCCAGTGGGATCCACTCTGTCACCAGTTTTGTCCACCTATCATTTTCTAATCTACAGATGTCAGATAGTTACGGACAATGGATCCAACGAAAAAGATCAGACATGTCAATAGATCTACTTATATTGTGTTAGATAGGTACTTGGCTATATTGATGGCGTCAGGAGAAGCCATTTTTGAGTCTTCCATTGTGTAGGTGTTCGGGCATAAAGGGCAAATTAGCAGGTGTTTCATAGACTGTGCAGGATCACCACAGTCGCATTGCGTTTGGCTGGGATCCCTGAACCTCCATTTGCAGATATTGACCTCTCAGCACCTCTCTGCAGCCTCTCTGCAGCGACCAACCTGTGTGCGAAGTCTATTTAAGGACTTCCACACTGGCCACGGCAGGTCGTGCCCTGGTCGAAGCTGTTCTTGAGGGGGAATGAAGTCAGGTGGTGGGGGGTTACTATCTATCCACAGTACGCGTCTAGCAACAAATGGGTCGTCACTGGTGGCCTGCGTGGAACGCTGAAAACTCTGAATGAAAATACATATTCACTTTCTTGAAAAGCTTGAGAATTACAAATTGCCTTCACAAGTTCTTATTCACAATCATCTGCCACATTTTATATCTACCGGCAATTCTGACCTTCAAATTGAAAGCACACATCGGGAGACGCTTGCTTGGAAAATTTATTCATTGCTTTCTAATTCAGTTTACATTCTCAAGCATGCCAATCCCGATTTCAGAATGGAGATTCAAGTGCCGGTTTTTAAAATTAGGATAGCTCTGTTTCTATACAGATTATAATGGTGATCATGGAGCATGCAACCGTATTGTTTTCTCTGCTACCATTCCTTTGCTGGTGGCATTCGTTTCTACGTGCAAATTGACGTTTCGAAACCGATTACTGTCGCATTGCTGTCGTTGATTTTAGGTAATTACCCTCCTGCCAAAATTTTGGGACACTACAAAACTCACCTATCAATACTAAATATACTGTTTTTTGTTGAAAATAGATGAAAATTGTTGTTTATGATCGTAGATGTAGATATTTGCCTCGTCAATAATTATTTCTATGTAAAATAAATAAATTTGTTTAAAATGGTCAGTTTGTTTGTGCTCCATTTATTATCATAATTTTGAGATTATTCCGACACTAATGAGGAAGATACTACGCTACCAAAACAATAAAAATGAGCCTTCTGCCGTAGGTTGGTATGATCAGAATCAAAATATTTATTTGAAACACATATAGTTACACAATTTATAACCCAGAAACGGCTTGACCGAGTTCTATGAAATTTGGTATATAGATAGATTATCATTGGGATTGAAACATAAGTTACTTTTAACCCAACTGCGCAGAAAGACGGTAATGTTTTTATAGACAAAACACGCGTGCGAAACCGCGGGTGGGTCAGCTAGTTAACAATAAAATAATACAGTACATCAACACTATACAATAAAAACATACAGATAATGATGGATCTAAAACACCTAAGCTCTGTGCTAGCGTGCTATCCGAACGAATGTAGTGAAAAGTTTTTATGCGTCTCAGAGCTCTTTTTATATCTAGGTATTTATAAAAATAAAAATAAATAAATATTGCTGGACATTTCATACAGCGTTATCTAGCCTCAAACTAAGCAGAGCTTGTACTACGGGAACCAGATAACTGATAGAATACTTAAATACTTTTTTTTTGTAAATACATACTTATAATATATAGAAACATATCCAGACCCGGAACAAATATCTATAGATCATGTTCCGCGGCGAGAATCGAACCCGCTACCTCCTGCGTCTCAGTCGGCTATTCGCCCACTGCGCCACCGAGGTCGTCAAATTATTAATTATTAATCGAGGTCATTTGCATTAACTACTTGTTTTATAGTAATTTTACGGCTTCAAGATCCTCGAATGTCTATTAGTTTTAACTATTAAATAAATGAGCTTAACGTTAAACTGATTATATAGAGATAAAACCTAATACAATAATCTATTTTATTCGAATTTACAAAGTAATATTATGAAAATTATAGCACTTATATTGAAGTTGGCTAAATTCGGATTAGCGTATCAAGGACATGAGAAATGCCAGACAAGCGGTGATCCGGTGAATTTATAGCTGAAGTTACACAGGTAAGTTTACTTCGATAAGGAGCAAGATTGACGACCTACTTACCTACGGTTAGGTCGCTCGTTTGCACAAATCTCGGGAATACAAGCTTAAAAATATTCAATGGGTCGAAGATAACTTGTTAACGAAGGAACACAGTTTAACAGAAAGGGATGATTATATGAAACAGATTTTGAATGACGATTATGGGAAATGAAGCGTTTTAAATTAAAATATTCAAACTTGTTTTCCGTCGCATGATGTTTAATATTATTACGAAATTCTTTATTCTAGCTTCTTCTACAGCCCAGATAAGTTATCTTTCTTTGAAAAGAAATCCAAGAAATAACTTCTATAATTCTTGTTATAAAATTGAGCCAAAGCTTCTAGACATCAAATCACAATGTCCGTCAATGCAATTAAATAAATATGCCAACAGATCGTACTATGTATGAATCTTGACTAAATTGGCGCCATTAAATTAGGTACTAGTAATATTTGAATGAATTGAATAATTAAATGTGTTTTTATTTTAGGAAAAAGTTGTTTAAATAAGTAGGAAAAACAGCTTTTGAAATTTAAAACATGCATTCCCAGAATCAGAGCAAAAAAATTCAATTTTCACAAATCAGCTATATTCCCCCAGTTGTAACCAATATTGGAGGGGGGGCAATGAGGGAGAAAGTCCCGTCGTCTCGCCGGAAACAATTTCAATAACACCGGATATTAACTCTCAAAGTTGTCTTGAGCGGATGTGCTGAGCAGACCGTGTAGGTTGTTCCTATGTTATTGTTTACGGGTGCGCTATTGTGAGTTTCTCTTTTTGAATGTAATACGTATCTATACGTATACATATCTATAGGCACACATATCTATAGGTATACATACATACAGGCTATAGATACGACGATAGCTGAAGAGGCAGAGGGCAAGGCATATAGCTCGAAGAACTGACAGTCGTATGGGCAGAGAGGGTCTCGAGTGGAGACCACGCATCGGAAAGCGCAGCGTAAGACGGCCCTCCACTAGTTGGAAAGACGACCTGATAAAGGTTGTTGGAGGCCGTTGCGTGCAGGTCACAAAAGATCGGTTGCTCTGGAAATCTATCCTATGTTCAGCAGTGGTCATCCTTTGGCTGAAATGATGATGATGATGAGACATGTTTCTTCATCATCATCATGGGTCTTCAATACTTCAACAATTGTTGTTTAGGAAGTGTGGGTAAGGGTTGGACTTCCGTGCTTAACCCTGGCTTCAACGTCAGAGACGACTACCTCTGAGTCACGGGGTGATGTCCGGAGTGCCATCCTGGCTTGCATTTTGGCCTCTCAGATGTTACGTGGCCGATGGCTAACGTTGGTCTTGTGGCATGTGCTATGGAGAGGATGGTAAGCAGAGGGGCTCCGGGAATGGACGCCAGGGAGTTCGAATTTCAGGTGCGAAGCTTCTATCCTCTTTTTGTTAGTAGCGGGACAATGTTTCTTCAAAGGAAAACATTTAAGTTTGAAAAGTCGTAGAACAACACAGTTCTCGTAAGGCATATTTCGAAGCATCTATACTTTTTAAGGCATGTGTAATTAAATATATACTCACTCCAATTGAAACTGGATATTTTGAAAAGCATGACTGCAGTTATTATAGCTGGTATTTTTTAAATTTTATATGCCTTTTGAGGTTGCCTCATAACTATATCTATATTTACATATTTGGAAGAAAACACTCTATTTCTATAGAAAAGTGGACATTCAACAATAATCGCCAGATTATGAAAGTTGACCGCAAGTTATTTTATAATCAAAAAATCAAAAATACTTTATTTGTTTTATATCAAATTTTTACAATTCTGGTTGAAGCCCTGGCTCCAGAACTAGCGTGAGCTGTATGTCAGGAGTCAGTTTCTTCCCACGTTAAATGACAAAATAACAAAATAAAATACATAAGTGGTACAAAAGTTACAATGATAGATAAACAGTCAATAGCTATAGTAGTTACAATGATACATAAATAGTCAATATAATTTAGGTAGATGTATTACTAATCCTGGTGTATAATTAAGTGTGTATCTATTTATTTATTTTTAAACTATTAAATTATATAATATCAAATGTGTTGTGTGTGTTGTGTGTAAGGATAAAACTAAAAAAATATGAAGTATAGATAAATCTATTGTAAGATTGTTAATAAATTTTCTGTTTCAATGTATGTTAATGTACTTAACCAATCTTTAAGTTTAGGTTTTAACTGATAGTTAGATAGGTCTTTTACCTTATATTTAGAATGAAAATATTTATAAAATCTTGGTGCTTGAAAGTTAAAGTGCTGTTGGGCAATCCGTGATTTAACTCTGGCAACAGGAAATCGTTCCCGTCTGTTATCTGCGGAGGGAAGGTAGGGCACCACAGTTTTATGATACCTTTTTATGCACTGGTAGATATACAATTGACGCACTGAAAGAACATTAGCTATTTCGTATACAGTAGTTGTTGAGGTTCTAAATGGTAAGTATAACATGACTTTAAGTAGGGCTCTTTGTGCTGGCTCAAGTTCTAATAAATATGTTTTACCGGCTGCACCCCACGAGCATATACAATATGTGATCACACATTCAGCCAAAGCCTTGTATGTTTGTATTAAAATGATTTTATCGCAGACGGTTCGCAATTCTTTAAAAACATACATTAATTTCCTTAATATTTTAGCTATCGATGTGATTTGCGGTTTCCAACTAAGTTTGTCGTCAATATTTATTCCCAAGTATTTTATAGATGAAACCCTTTCAAGTATTGTACAATTACACGGTGCTATTGAGGTATTAGTTAGCCGATTACATGGGTACGAATGGATACGCAATTCTCGTAAGGCATATTTCGAAGCATCTATACTTTTTAAGGCATGTGTAATTAAATATATACTCACTCCAATTGAAACTGGATATTTTGAAAAGCATGACTGCAGTTATTATAGCTGGTATTTTTTAAATTTTATATGCCTTTTGAGGTTGCCTCATAACTATATCTATATTTACATATTTGGAAGAAAACACTCTATTTCTATAGAAAAGTGGACATTCAACAATAATCGCCAGATTATGAAAGTTGACCGCAAGTTATTTTATAATCCATAGAAATGTTACAAAAACCTGTAGAACATAAATAGAACTTTATTTTTTATTTACATTACATTTTTAATTCAACTACATTGTTACTCCATTGTATATCCAGCTCCATTGTTAGATAAAATACTACAATTACATACTCGTACTCTGTTGATTTAATTAAAAATACTTTCTTATACGTCCATTAACTACTTGAGGCTTTTTAAATGATTTTTCGTCCCCCCCTCCCTCCCTGGTGATATGTCGCGAGATTTGATTCGACCCCCTCCCCTTATCACACGTAAGATTGAAAAAAAAATTGTATATATGGGGTAAATGCGTTGGCCTTTTATTTATTTTTTTGTTATTCGAGAGATTTTAATTTAATTTTCTCGCAATTTTACACTGTTTTTGACAGAAAAAACCAATTACGTGATATTTTCCGAGCCCCCCCCTCCCATCCACCCCCCACCCACATATGAGAATATGAGATTAGGTGAGATTCGGTTTGACCCCCCCTGAACATCTCACGTAACTAATGGACGCCTCCAAACAGTACGTGTTAAATTCCGTATTTATCATAATGATTGAAGTAAATGCAGAAAGTTTTCTAAGTAAAAAGTGTTTTGTTTGATGCTGACTGTAGCAGTTAAGAGTGAAGATAATCAAAAGAACTAGCTGAGGTCTCAGAGTGAAATGGCTTTGAATTCACGACGTTGAGCTATGAAAACCATTTAATTTTTCTAAGTTAATAATAATAATCAAAAAATGTTAATTAGGTAAGTACAATAGGTCTATTAATATTAACATTAACATAGAATTAACATGGATGTACTGTTATCATATTATAAATAGTACATGATAATACATATGACATAATTATTTTTAAATAGAATTGTTGTTCTCTTTATCTTTTGGGGGTTCATTGAGGCCTTTTTTTGTTGTTTTTTTAATTGATGTTAGTCAAGCGCTTGACCACTATCTCACCTGGTGGTAAGAAATGGTGCGATCGAAGATGGAGCACGCTTGCCTAGAGATTTAAACTAGGTTCAGACTAGATTACATGGTTTTGGATTAGGTTACATGGAAATGGGTGTTCTATGATAACGTATACAAGTCGTAGCATTTTCGTAGCTACTCGTAGCAATGTTCTACAACATATAGCGAGCTACGTTGGACATCTTTCAAGACCGAGTTCCACTGAGATTTTACGCATGACAAAAATTTAAGACCTTGGGATCAAAGTGCGAGTAGAGTGTAGAGGCATGGCTAGGCGTATTGATCGCGGGTTAAGTAAAGATAACGGTGGACGTGCCAAGTTGACGGAGTGGTGACCCAAGTGGTGGATTCCAGGTATCTAAAACGTATGCAGCTTTTAAGGCCTCCAGAATAAGAAGGATTGTTGTAAGTGCGAGAGTCAATACTTGTAGTATTGTAAGTAAAACAACTTCAATTTTTTTTTTTTTTTTTTTTGGTTTAAAGCATTAAAGCATTTATTAAAGCATTTATTATTAAGGAACAACAAATATACAGTCATGTGTACAGTTTAAAACGATGATGCCTGTATTAGTATGAAAACTGTGTTACAGACACCAACGCCCTCCTCCTATATATCTATGAGTTCCAATCAGGTAAATGGTACATTATCATAAAACTAAACTAAAAATACTAGTTATTCTCCAACAGACCAGAAGGATCTGTGTGGGTGGATGTATTTGTGAGTGTGTGTGTGAGTGTGTGCGTGTGTGTGTGCGTGTGTGTGTGTGTTTGTATGAGGGTGTATGTGTATGTATTGTGTAATGGAGTGTGTGTTTTTGTGTGTAGGCACTATTTGGGAATCTTTAGGAGCTCCTCAGTATCTTCGTAATTTAAAGATTTAAGCCACTCTAGACATTTAATCTTACATTTGTTGTGGGGTAGCGGGTAAATGTTAATTTCCTTGTTAACTCTGTTGTACAAGGAAGAGCTAATAAAAAAGAAGTGACGACTTGCCACTGCTGTACGTCGTTGAGCTATTTTGCAAACTTTATCTGCTCTCCGTTTCGAATGTTTCAGGTTAGGGTCATAGAACAACTGAGAGTGCTTGCGAAGAATAGTTTGCAAAATGAATGTTTGCCGAACTGTGGGGACTGAACAGATCGAGTAAAGCTCAGTAGTAGGGAACCAGATAGGTTTTTTATTCATCACTTTAAGAACAGCTCTCTGAGCCCTTTCTAGTCTTAGCATCGAGGTTTTAACTGAGCCACCCCAGGAAGTGATGCAGTATGCTATGATGGATTGGGCTAGTGCCAGGTAGATGATTTTTAAGGATTTTAGGTCAATAACTGTTCTTAGAGTTTTGAAAACGAATAACAGCTTTCTTATGCGGGATACTGTTGAATCTATCTGCTTCTTCCAATTTAGAGCGTTGTCAATCATGACGCCAAGATATTTGAGACAAGATGTTTGCTCTATGTGCGTACAATTGCAAGTGGTGGGGACTGCATCTCTTGAACAAACATGGGCACATACAGATAGAGAGGAAGGTGGAGTGGATAGATTGGGAGTGAAAGCAATAAATTTACTTTTGGATATGTTAAGGGTGAGAAGGTTTGTGCGTAGCCAGTCCATAACAAATTTAAGGGCATTTTCAGAGAAATCACAAACTTCTGGCCAGCTCCTACCATGGACCAAGAGAGCCGTGTCGTCAGCGTATGTGATTATCTTACAGTTAGGGAGATGTAAATTACAAAGCTGGTTTATGTATAATAAGAATAAAGTAGGTCCGAGAACACTACCTTGTGGAACGCCAAAAGATACGTGTTCTTCTCCGCTCTCGAAATCATCTATCTTTACATATTGTGTACGATTTTCTAGGTAGCTACTGAACATGTTCAGAGCGACACCTCGTACGCCTATATGTTCTAACTTGTAAAGAAGTATAGGGACCGAAACAGTGTCAAAAGCTTTGGATAGATCCAAGAAAATACCTATGGTTTTGAGTTTTTTATCGAAGTTTTTAACAACAGTGTCTGTCAATTCCAGTACGGCATCATCTGTGGATTTTCCACTCCTGAAACCAAATTGGTTTGGTGACAAGACGTTGTTTTCTTTAACGAAGTTAATTAATCTCTTATTAAGAATGTTTTCAAAAATCTTCGATAAAACGGTCAATACTGATATAGGTCTGTAATTAGTGACTCTGTCTCGGTCTCCAGACTTGAAAATTGGATGCACTACTGCTTTTTTAAAAACACTAGGAAAGACTCCGGAAGAGAGGGCAGAGTTAAAAACATATGAAAGCACAGGAACAAGGGTTTCGCGGGCAGATTTAATCACAGTAGTAGAGATGCCGTCCCATCCCACAGCACACTTGTCCTTAAGGTTTAAGATAATATTATTAATCTCAGTGTTGTCTGTACTAAAGAGGACCATCGAATGTACAGTGGATTGGCTTAGGTCATAGGTAGACTGAAAAGGTGTTATTGAAGCCTTATTGGAGTTTAGTATATCCGAAGCGAGGGATTTTCCCACATTTGCAAAAAATGTGTTAACAGAGTTTACGGAAGATAAGGGACTATGACACAGTTTTAAAAGATGCGATGGGCTGGATTTTGATTTATTCAAGTTACCGATTTCCTTGATGATGTTCCATGTGGCTCTTGTAACTTCAATGCAGTCTGTTTGTTTCAATACCATTTGCGAGAATTTTCTTAGCTATGATCGATAAAAAATTGTGTAGCCGTTTGTTTTGGTAGTCTTAAAGTTTGTAATAATTGGGACCATAGTAGCAAAAATGGTTTTTGTACTCGTATTCTATGGCTCTAATAGTCCGAACCATGGCGTTCATTGGTCGGATGGGCGAGAGTGTCAAAGCGAGCCGACGACACATATTCGATTGAATGCAAGCTCTAGTAGGTTAGATTAGATAAGATAATTTATTTATTGCACAATATTAAATATAAACACATAAAAGAAAATACACTTTAAAATCATAGGTACAGTGGGTGTCCTTATTGCTAAAAGCAATCTCTCTCAAAGAGAAAGGTTAGATCGGTCTCGAAGAGTTTCACTCTCCCTATTGTAAATAGTACTCTATGTAATGTATCTTCTTATAAATTAATTGCAGTCGCCTTGGTAAATGCGATTGCAATTTAGACATTAGAAAATTACCACCAGAAGTTTAAATCGTCTGCAAGTTAGTTCTCTTTTTATCCGTTTTATGAGCAAAGGTGAGTTATTTGAGTTTCACTTGTGATTTTGAAGACCGAGACCTCATTTACTTTATTTTGTACTAAGAATTTCACAAATCAAACGCCGAAATGTGTCATTAACACACTTTCACGGAATCAGGTAATTAACAAGTTGGCAACAAACAACTTTCTGACCCTGTAATGAACAATCTGACTCCCCAGTCACGTATTTAAAGCGCCTATTTTTAAACAACGTCCAATTTTGATACTAATCCTCAATTTAGCCGAGTTCTATTTCCATTGAGACCTTTGTTAAGGTAATTTGCGTTTTATGTGGATAAAATTATAACTTTAATTTGAAGTTGAGAGGATTTTGGATAGAAAATAAGTTTTAACAGCCCAAAGTTCAAGTAAGCGTTTGTATTTATGTTAAAAGGGATTTTTTTAAATAAGTTAGGTTATACGTAGAAACTACCTGTCTATGTCTGGGTGTTTTTCTATATATTATAAGTATGTATTTACGAAAAAAAAGGATATAAGTATTCTATCAGTTATCCGGTTCCCATAGTACAAGCTCTGCTTAGTTTGGGGCTAGATAGTGCTGTGTGAAATGTCCAGCGATATTTATTATTATTATTATTACCTTAATGGTGAACCTTAGTAGTCAAATAGTTTTCCACGTCATAATGTCAAAATATTCTAGTTTAATATCTTTATAAATAAGTCTTTGTTTTTGGAGTTAATTCAGTAACTAGTTAAAATGCAGGTAGTGGGCTCTAACTTGATATACCTACTAAAATCGAGTTAAATGATGTATGAGCATGGATACGGAATCGTACTCTAAACGTACACAACGAACGCCGGGCACAGACCATGGACTGCAGACAGTCGAGGGCGGCTCTGCCGGCCGTCTCACCACGACACGTCGACTGCTTAACCTTCAAAGACTGGACCTTCGAATCATCGTGAGGACCCTTACAGGACATGGTCCCCTGAGCAAACATACATCATCGGGCAACAGACAGCCCACTCTGCAGGGGATGTCTTACCGAAAAAGAATCAGCTGCCCACGTAGTCCTAGAATGCGTGGGGGTAACAGCACAACGTGCAGAAATCCTGGATAATCCAAGGTCACTCCGTGAAGCCTGCGAAGACCCCAGGAAACTTCTGTGCTTCTGGTCCAAGTTAGGCTGGCTATCCATATAGTCAACTCTCTAACGTATAATGGACCACATACAGAGTTCGAATGCGGAAAAGGGAGTCCACCAACATAACATAACATAAGATAAATGATGATGGGAAACTAAGAGTGAAAGAAGCAATTAATATTCTGCCAAAGTTTATACCAAACATGTGAACCTGCCCCTGCATTGCATGGATTATTATCAAAATAAAATATAACCTAGAGCACTCAAGAATATTATAGATTTATATCAGTATAAATAATTTCAAGAATCGGTATTCTAAGATTACCCCCTACAAACTTGCAGACAACATGCTTTACCTTTTTAATACTCGTATTAGTAGAGATATACATACTAATTGCCCTTACTCAATACAATATGGAATAAGAACCAGGTACTTGGTATTTAAGGTACCTATGAGCAGTACCCGAAACCCCACTTTTGGTCGTTTACAAAATAAATTGTGTCTGGGAGCACTGGGATCTTGGACCAAGACTAAATCAAAACCTAAGCATAGATTTTCGACAGTACTTTCATTGATAATTGTCAAAATAACTTCGTTGAGCATAATTTTCGAATATGCGTTTTGTTAATATTATCGTAATACAAAATACAAAACTTTTCCACGTGCAGTTAATATGACGTCACACGGAACCCCGTTGGAAGTCGCGTGGGCTATAGACACGGAATAATAGAGCGGGGTGGTAGGAAAGCCTGGTGCAGGCACAGGAAGCGACTGAGGTTGAAACTGGGCTGCATCTTACACAGACTTGAGCATCCGAAACAAAACACACTATCCCTAGCCCTAGCTCATAGAAAATACTATTGTTATAGTTCAAGTAGCCCTATTGGTGCTCTACTGCTGGACTGGTTTAAGCAATAAGTAACTACGTACCTATTAAGTTGTTTATGTAGCAATAAATACATTTTTCATTTTCATCTCGACAATTTGGTCACAGCGAGTGACAATTACCATACAGTTCCGACGGCGAATCTATTTTTTATTATAGGCAAATGTGAAGTTAGTTGTATGGCAGCATGATAGGTATTTAGTTCCAAGGATGTCGAGTTTACAGCTAAATTCAGGTTTGCCTAGATCCGCCGTCAGAATTGTTTACTGTAATAATGATTAATACTGTCCCTACAGATACAACCGTCTAAAAGAAACGGTGAAGTATATTTATATACCTTATCAGCGTAATGGAACTGGCCTGCTGGAACAATAACTTGTAATGTGTTACATAGAAGTGTAAGTGCAGACGCTCCAGCGAGATCCGAGCCGTTTAATTTAGCGGAACAGAGGCGAGCGATAGATACCGCTTCGAAAACTATGTCGAACGTCTGCCACTTGTGGATATTTTGCCTCGTATTTACTGTGCGAGTTCTGCTATAAGGAGAATTCAAAAGTTGTTGTGGTAGCAAAATATGAGGTCACCAGGAGGTCTAAATCCATACAAAGGGGAAAAACAAACCCTGGAGGGAAAGTATCCAAATATATCTGAGATAGCAAAATATATTTGAATAGTCGTTTGCCTCAGGCGGGAATCAGGTGCCGCAAAAGATCACACTAATATTATAAATGTGAAAGTTTGGACGTTTGTTTGTTTGTTACTCAGTCACATCGTAACGCCCAAACCGATTTCGATGAAATTCGGTATATACGTAGATTATAGGATCACCACATAGGCTAGCTTTATTCCTATAAATAAATTCCCATGGGATAAAAACAGGGTGTTAAGTCAAGTTGCAATAGCGAGTTTAGCTTTATTTCTAGGTTACCTACACATTTAGTAGTGTAACGCATACGAAGTCGCGGGCAACAGCACGATATAACAAAATAGAATAACACCCTATATAGCACTATTGTCGTTAATTCTACCAGATACCGTAATTTATGGTTTCTGTTGGCTCACTGACTATACCAAAAAACACTTTCTGTTGAAATTATACATCCAATGCCTGAAAGATAAATCGATGACTCAAAAAAAAGGTTTCAAAGCCAATCAAGTACGTATCGTTGGAAAATAGGTTATAAAATTAGCGAAATGGAAAAGTTTTCCACGTCTCAATAGATTCAGCAATCACAACTCGTGCAAAAAATGAATACTAATTAGAGAGAATAAAAGGTATCCCAATATTTTCCTTCTTGTGTGCGGTACTTCTAAAACGTATTTTCAACATAATTTATTACCAATAATACACAAACACAACTTAAGTGGTGTCGATAAAAAATATACCTAGTCATTGCAATAGTTTAACCCAAAAGACACAGTACAAAAATAACGAGAAAAACCACTATTTAAAAAACATGGTACTCAGACTCATGTGAATAGAATGTATTTTTTTTACTAGCCTACATTTTCCCACTGCTGGGCAAAGGCCTCCCCCAACTCCTTCCACCTAACGCGATCCTTGGCAAATTCCCACCATTCCTTCTGGAATCCACTGATGTCGTCGCGCCAACGCTTTCGCGGCCGACCCCGACGTCGCTGTCCATCCTCCGGTACCCAAGGTGTTACGATGTTGGCCCATTTCTACGGATGTAAAATGTATGAAGTAAAAATGACATAGTAAATCCTTTGTAAATGCAGTTTACCAAAACCTCGGTATCTATCCGAGGTATTAAAAAGGCCCGAAAAGGGATTTGTGATCATGAAGGGATAGGTTTTAAAAAGTGCCAAAGTTTGGTTTATATTTTGTATCTAGGTATGAATAAATAATACATATAAATATTTCTGCACATTTCACATAGCGCTATCTAGCCCCAAACTAAGCAGAGCTTGTACTATGGGAACCAGATAACTGATAGAATACTTATATACATTTTTTTTGTCAATACATAGGTACTCATAACAATAGATCATAGCATCATAAACAATTCGGATTTATCAGGGGTCGCTCAACCACTGATGCTGGTATTGAGTTAATATCGCACATATTTGATGCCTGGGAGAAGTCTCATGACGCTTTAGGTGTTTTTTGTGATTTGTCCAAGGCATTTGATTGCATAGACCATGACACATTGATCAGAAAACTACACCATTATGGCATTAGGAGCGTTGCTCTAGACTTTCTCACTTCTTATTTAAGTGGCAGAGTGCAAAGAGTTGACGTGAATGGGAAGCGTTCTCCGGGGTCTTTGGTTAAAATGGGTGTACCACAGGGATCAATTCTGGGACCATTTTTGTTTTTTGTATATATTAATGATCTTCCCCATCTTGTAAGGGACGATCATGAGGTTGTATTGTTTGCAGACGACACGTCACTTTTATTTAAATTAAAGCGACGACAAACCGATTTTGACGATGTAAACAATGCAATCTCTAAGGTGGTAAAATGGTTCAATGTAAACAATCTACTTCTAAATTAAAAGAAAACAAAGTGTATTAGATTTATACTACCTAATGTTACACAAGTTAAAGCAGATATAAAAATCAAAGACGAGGAGTTGGCTCTTGTGGATACCACCGTATTCTTAGGTATAACCCTAGATAATAAGCTTCAATGGGGCCCTCACATTGATGGGTTGTCGAAGAGACTTAGTTCTGCGGCATACGCAGTCAAAAAGATCCGTCTTTTTACAGACGTAGACACAGCTAGACTAGTTTACTCCAGCTACTTCCACAGCATTATGTCATACGGTATACTGCTGTGGGGAAGTGCTGCAGATATAAACACCGTTTTTGTGCTGCAGAAGAGGGCTGTTCGTGCAATTTATAATATGGGCCCCAGAGAATCATTACGCAATAAGTTTAAAGAAATAAATATTATGACATTCCCTTGTCAATACATCTATGAAAATCTAATGTATGTTCACAAAAATATTAATTTGTTTAAGAAAAATAGCGATAATCACAATTTTAATACTAGAAATCAAGATAAACTCGCTGTTGCCACTTGTAGACTCCATAAAGTTAGTAAATCGTTTAAAGGGCAAGGTGTACGCTTTTATAACAAACTCCCAAGGGATGTACAAAAATTGACAATTAACAAATTTAAAAACGTAATTAAACAAAATCTTTATAAAAGAGCCTACTATAAAATATCGGATTATTTAGATGATAGAGAAGCTTGGGATTGAAATTGCTCCAACTCGTTCAAAATGTTACAATTTAGACGTAATTTATGTTCTGTATTATGTATTGTAAAAGGATCATTAAAAAAAAACAACTAGCCTTGTTTCTTGCCTTTCTTTCCTGGCTTGGTCGCGAAGGAACAGGCAGTAAAATTGACGTTTCAAAGTGATCCTTGTGATTTTAATGAATAAAAATATTTGAATTTAAATTTGAATTAGAGACAACCAGACGAGACCCGGAACAAATATCTGTAATCATGCAAACATTTGTTCCTCGGCGGGAATTGAACCCGCTACCGACAAGATATAGACTGATATAGACAAGTATAGATTGTAGGCAAACTCAAAGTTTGTTATAACTTAAAGTTTACCACAAACTAGCTCCGAGCTCGCGGATATTTTAATGCCTTTGTGACAAGTTCTACCGCAAATACATATCTACTGCTTGGTAATAGAGTTCAATTTCTTGGTGAATATGTTTTGTTAGGTTATCTGTAACTAAATTGATATCAGAGCATACCGAGCAAGAATCTTATAATGAATTTTAATCCACCATCAATTTACCATCCTGACCGAGCTTGGTCAGGTCTGCTCAGGTCAGATGATCAGGTATGCTTGTTTGCAAACTTAGTGATATAAAAAAACAACCTTATACATTGCGACATCTATACAGGGTCAATTTGTTTCGAAAAACGGCTCTATCCGTTATACAAATCAATAATCTGTATTTATTGTATTACTAACTATTACATACATAAAAATTAAATTTTAAATATGGCCACCTAGTTAGATTCATCATTCAGTCCTTACAGGATGTTTGAAACTCCATTTGACTGAGTGTTAGAAATTAAATTAAAGTAAACAATATTTTTTAAACCAAAAATTATTGACTATTGACAATTTAACTCAGTATTAGGCAAGGCATGTCTGGGTATATGAATCTACGGTGTCAGATTCATGGGTACATATGCCTGTAGTTATATGTAAGGTATAGGCTTATACGAGAGTTGAACTAGGCCATTAACTGGGCCGGTAGTTCCCGCGAGCTTCCGTGGCATTATCCGTCTACGTACGCCTCAAATGACAAAATCTATTTCGTCAAACTAAAGTTTAAGTCAAGGGTCAACTCCATTAACAGTTTCAAAGGATACAAGTTCACAACAAAAGTTATTTTGCACCCTGCCGGCTATTTCTGATATTTCTGATAGAGGGCGGATCCTCTATGCTATCTACGTTAACTAGCTTTTGTCCACCATTTGTGATCGAGCGAAGCAAGTTCTCTAAATCAACTTGGGCAAATCGGCGTTGTATGTATGTATGTTTTTAGGTTTGTTTGTCCGAGGAAAACTTTCGAAGCGTTCATCCAATCATCGTAAAATTTTATACATAGGTATAAAAGGTAGTAGTGATGCCACAATTTTGGTGTGACTACATAAGTTAAAAATGTTGTGGAGTTTTTGAGATATTGGGGTTCAAAATGGGTAAAAAAAATGAAAATGAGACTATTAGGTCAAGTGAGATGTCAAATGAAAGGTCTTCATTAGTACATTTCAACTCTGTTTTTATTTTAGTATTTTTTTCGTAATTTTTTGTTATTAGTCATAATTAAAACTAAACTTTGACAAAATTCACAGGGTACACCGGTGACCCCACAGTGATGTAATTTAGTATGCGTGTAGCTTAAGTATCACAAATATAGGCAAAAGTATGAAATCCAAAATAGCTGTGAATTTGTACCCCAAATAAGAAAATCTACTTAACATGAACTATAATTTGAATGAAACCGTAGGTCAAGTTAGTTGGTTATTTATTTCATGGCAGTATTTTGATAGTCAAAGATTACGAATAATATTTTTTTGTTTTTATCGTAGTCTCGCGAGATCTCAGTTTGGGGCAAACCACTAGTGATAGGTTTCCGAATAAGTAGTAGGTTCACGTTAACAGAAATAAGCAGATTCGTAGACGAACCAAAGTCACCGACATTACATAGCCGCCAAATATCGGTTGCTTTGGAAATCTATGGGTTGAAAGGTTGTCTGGAAGAGATCGCTTTTAGCGATAAGACCGCCCATTATACTTACCTTAATTTTAGTGTATTTTTATTGTATTTTTAATTTTGTTGGTGTGCAATAAATAGTATTCTATTCTATTCTATTCTATTCTATTCTATTCTATTCTATAGGGAAAGCCTATGTTCAGCAATGGACGTCTTGTATGATGACTTCATATAAGCGTTGAAATAGAACCACAATTTTTTTTCACAGAATTACTGGAGTATGTATACGTTTGAAGCTTTTGTGTTTCTATCTGTTGCGTCGTACCTCCCAAGCTGATAAGCCACTGTATATGTAATAAAAAAAATTACAAAAGGTACTCGTACAGTCAATTCAAATAAAAAATTAGTGTAATTTTTTAAAATTAATTTTGGTAGCCCTTGATGTTATTTTTACACCCGATATATAATCTATGAGAAATATTTTCGTAAGTTGTATCCACTCATAACCTCGAAGTGCTTGCTAAATTAGATTGTGGCCCATTTTCCGTACGTAAAAATGAAATGTTTCAGCCTGTAATTGGGTTTATAGGAAAACAGAACATGTCGGTAATCTTGTGGAAAGCAATATTTGGTAGGTTAAGTGATACCTATTCTTACTCTTTTATATTTTGTGTTATTTTCTTGATGCATAATAATTCCAAAGTCACGTCCTACTTACAATAAATCCGTAGTATTCAATAAACTGATTATTATTTTGCATTTATATTTTGGATTACTGATATTTATACGTCACACGCAAGTGAATTATGAAGTATGAATTATTATTTAATACATACATTAGCTGTTGCCTGCGACTTCGTACGCGTTACACTTCTGAATGTGTACGTAACTTAGAAATAAAGCTGAACTCGCTGTTGCAACTTGACTTGACACCCTATTTTTATCCCATGGGAACTGATTTATGGGATAAAAAGTAGCCTATGTAGTAATTTTTATTTTATTTTATTTTATTCGGAAAACAAACAGTACTTATTTCTAACAAGAAAACTTTAAAAACGTCTTATTACCATTTACATGTTTTCGCATATAATATTAAAGTGAGCTTGTTTGTTTAATTAACATTTTCAAAATTAAAAGAAAGGTAAAAAAATAATATATAAGTAAAAATATGAAGGTTTCGATGAAAGTAAAAGTGAGAACTAACAGTTATTGAACCAATTCCAACCAGTGTTCCAAAAGAACACGCTTAAATTTTGAGGGATTTAAGTTAAATAAATCTAACTCAGGAAAGTCAACCAGTTTATTATAATAATTAGCAGATCTGATAAAGAAGGAGTTTTGCCGATAGTTTGTCCTACAGTTAGGAACATAAAGAGAAAGAAAAGGTATCCTTACGGTTCTTTTAGGGACTCGTAGCCGTATCAAGGAAAGAAGTTGAGGGGAGTCAATGAGAGACTGTGCAATTTTTACCAACATGGAAATGTCCCATATCTTTCTTCTTTCCTGGAGTGGAAGCATATGGTGCCTTTTGCATCTCGTCTCATAATTTTTGTCATATGTATTACACTTGTACTGAACAAATCTCATAAACCTACGCTGTAAGGATTCTAGTCGATTTATGTAAAAATCATACTGCGGATTCCAAATTTGTGAACCGTATTCAAGAATGCTACGTACAAATGAACAGTTGAGGACTTTGACAATTTTGACATTGGAAAATTGAGAGCAAGATCTTATAACGAACCCCAATGCCTTATTCGCTTTTTTCGCAATATGATCTATGTGTTTCTCATGTGATAGCTTGGAATGGTGAATTATACCAAGATCTCGAACTTCATCCACACGCTTCAATTCAGAATCTTTAAGGGTGTATCTATGCTCCACTACATTGAATTTACGAGTAAATATTATTGAATAACATTCAGAGACGTTGAGATCAAGATTATTTTTTTGACAGTACTTTTTAAATCTAACAAGATCTTGTTGTAATAAATGACAGTCATTAATAGTGATAATTTGTTTAAATATCTTCATATCATCGGCGTATAGTAGAAAGTTTGAATGTATGAAGCAAGAGTTTATATCATTCATAAATAAGTTAAACAGCAAATGCCCAATTATAGATCCTTGGGGAACACCCAAAGGTACAGTATGCCATACTGAGACAAAACCATTCAATGCGACGGCCTGGGATCTATTTTCTATGTAAGAAGTGAACCATCTGAATAGACTGCCATAGATTCCCGCTAGCAGAAGCTTTTGTAAATGTATTTTATGGTCGATTCAATCAAAAACCTTACTGTAGTCAGTAAATATAGAATCCACTTGCCCACCAGCATCCATACCTGCAGTAGTGAAATCAATAAATGACAGTAAGTTGGATGTGGTCGACCGATTTTTAAGAAATCCATGTTGTTCAGGAATAAAAGAGCTTGACAGAGTACTGTAAACCTGTATCCAGGTTATAATCTACGTATATACCAAATTTCATCGAAATCGGTTCCGCCGTTACGACGTGATTGAGTAACAAACGAAAAAATAAACAAACATCCAAACTTTCACATTTATATTAATAGTGTAATGTAAAAAGAATGCGAAAAACCATACACACTAATTTAAACTTCTAAGACAATTAAAAGAAAACTATTTTCTTCTGACCAAAATGTTCTAGTCCTTACCATTTCAAATTTCGAACTCTACGTCCCTATGAGGCCGTGTCCTAAAAGTGCATAACCTCTATAAGCTTAGAAACCTTCAAATGAGGTACTAATATAGTACGGTGACATTCAAGATATTCCAATTTATAGAGTATTTGCTTATGTTTTAAGTGAGTTCAACCTTTTTTGAATAAAATCGAATTGAGTTTTCAAACATGTGTCAAAATAAAGTATAAATCAAAAGCACTAAGGTGTATTATCAACTTCGAAGCAAATCACCGCCAAAATAACTTTCTACCCCTTTTTAACCCCGTTAGGGGATGAATTTCAATAAAATACGAAACACGTCTTCCATCAATTCTGTTAAAAAAGGTTTATGCAAAATTTGAAGTAGATTGGACCAAGTAATCACGTTGTCCCATAAAAACTTTGCCCCCTTTTTCATCCTCTTAGGGGTAGAATTTCGGTAAATCCTTTCTTATCAGATGCCTATATCATACAAAGAACACACCCTCCAAGTTTCAAGTCTCTACGATCAGCGGTTTAGGCTGTGCGTTGATCCGTCAGTCAGTCATTCAGGACAAAGCATTTTATATATATTATAGATATTTGGTTTTCACACTCGTGTCTCGAATCAGTCCTTCTCGCACTGCGCGTATTTTTGCATGGGGTTGGGCAGCCTAAAAATACTTCGACACCAGAGATGGCCAATACGAGCTTACTCAATAAAAAGATAATCCAAAATACGATTCTCTTTCAAAGTGCATTTTCGAACTTAATAATTATTCTGTAACCAATTTTATTCAACATCGGCAGTTTAATATTGAGTATCATTTTAATATATAACGCATTGTTAATTATGCTGTTTCCTCTCATTTTCATTGCAATAATATTCTGTTGGTATTCGTTGTACGGAATTTTTAATTAATTATCGAATACTCACGTTCCTGCAACTACAAATGGCAAGTCATAATGTAAGAGGCGACTGCAAGAACATCTGCGTTATTTGATATAAAGATAAGCTCTACGACACGTTCAGAAAACTGATGCTAAGCTTCAAATAATCCTAAAAGTAATTAGATTTGTCCGAAAGTACAAAGTACCAGCTCCATTGCAAAATAATATGGTTATGGCACTAAGGTACGTGATTTGTCAACGCCGTGACATCGGATCGCTCAGTGTATTTTACCGCCTGTATAATAGGGAATGTTCTCATATTTAATCTCATCTCGTCGGTCGTCGAGATTTACCACCGCACTTCTAGACAACGTAATAAAGCTCATCCACATATCGTCGACAATTGGGTATCGCGCACCACATGCTTCACGCGATCTTTTCTACCCCATACTTGCAAGATGTGGAATGAGCTATCATCTGAGGTTTTCCCATTAGGCTAAGACATGGCACGCTTCAAGAGAAATGTAAAGAGGTTTCCTTCAGGGTAAGGAACGCATCGACCATACCCCGGGTATTGCCGGTGTCAATATACGACGGTGACCGCTTATCATCAGGAGGGGCCGTAAGCCTGTTTCCCCACAAAAAACATTTAAAAAAAATTGATGACGAAATAATAGATTTCCTATCTTTGTACCAAGTAATGTGGGTGGTCGGCTCCCGGCTCCCTCAAGAAAATTTCAGAGTTTGGTTATTGTTACGTCACATGCCGACGATTTATAACTATAAACTTACGTTAAAGCGATAACAAAAAGAAAAGGTTTTCAATGGTGTTCAACTGATCGGCCAGAGGAAAGTTACTGTTGATTACTGACATCATGTGAACAAGCTAGTTCCAAGGTAATTAATTTTTTTTATGTTCATAAAAATCTGTTAGATCATTTATTTTGAATCTTTAATTTAGTGTTACTTGCGACCAATTACCGGGAGGACTCAGGCAACAGATCTGACTGGCTTACAGCGGGTTTAATGTTTATATTGGGGTCAAATTACGACCTAGGGCTTTAATTTGGGTGCTATTAATTGTCACTTATTGGACTTAAGCGGGTGATCCATTAGCGAGCCGGCAAGCTAAAGGTATAAACCGTTGACATGTTTGGCTCGCCGACTCGCGTTGATGCTCAATTGGCAAGCAAACCATTTAGGGTATCTAGAGAAGGTATCTAGGTAAAAGGGTTACCTCCGAACTCCGTCATTTATCATCCAACTTGAAAACTTCTTTTTTTATTTGAAAGAATATACTTTGGATTAGTTCCATAGAAATTTCATCAAAATCGCTTCCGTGGTTTGGTTTGTTCTGTTATCCGAGTTATATTTTTGTTAAAAAGATACTTGTGTTGTATGTATTTATACCGCGCTGCTGTCTCAAGATTTCAAAATGCATGAACAACCAACAGACAGACTTCGTCAAACTTTAAACCGGCGGTAAGGGTGCTAAGACCACTATTACGACGACTAAGACGTAATTTATTTTCTTTATTGTTATGTATTATAAAAATGATCATTAAATCTTTTTTATTAAATAAAGCATTAAATAAGGCAGCCAGCCTTATTTCTTGCCTTCCTTTCCTGGCTTGGACGCGGAATTTGACGTTTCTAAGTGATTTTAATGAATAAAAACCTTCTTATTTGTTTTGCTGCACTGGTTTATGCCTTTGGCTCACGGGCCTGTTGGCGTACCAGCGGTCTTGCTCGCCAATGGATCACCCCCTTTACGGCGATCAACGGCGACGTGTGGCAACGTACAACACTGATCAATGACTACAAACTGTAATTGCAATTTGCAACCAAATTCAGGTTTCCTGAACACAACGTATTCGTGAAAGCCCATTATAATTGACTTTGTGGAGAGTAAATTGGTATTTATTATGCTCATCATCATCATTATATCAGCCACAGGACGTCCACTGCTGAACATAGGCCTCCCCCATAGATTTCTAAAGCGACCAATCTTGTGAGGGCTGCCCCCAACGGCTCCCAGTAACCTTTGTCAGGTCAGCTTTCCATCTAATGGGTAGCCATCTTACTCTGCGCTTTCCAGTAGGTGGTCTCCAATCGAGAACCGGTTCTACAAGCTATGTGCCCTGCATACTGCCACTTCAGCTTGCTAATCCGTTGTGCTTTGTCGGTGACTTTGGTTAATAATAATAATAAATATCGCTGGATATTTCACACAACGCTATCTAGCCCCAAACTAAGCAGAGCTTGTGCTATGGGAACCAGATAGCTGATAGAATACTTAAATACTTTTTTTTTGTAGATACATACTTATAATACATAGAAAACACCCAGACACGGAATAAATATTTGTAGATCATGCAAACATTTGTTCCCGCGGCAGGAATCGAACCCGCTACCTCCTGCGTCTCAACCGGCTATACGCCCACTGCGTCACGGAGGCAGTCAATGTTCGTCTATGAATCTCCTCATTTCTGATTCGATATCGTTGATATACACCAACCATAGCGCTCTCCATAGCACACTGAGCGACCTGGAGCCTTCTTATGATGTCCATAGTGAAAGACCACGTTTTTGTACCATATATCATTGGTCACACTGATCAAAGATTTTCGTCTTTGATCAGTGTCACGTATCATCATGCTCAACCTATAGCAGTCCACAGCTGGACTAAGGTCTCTCTCAAGGTGCACCACTGAGTCCGATCTTCAGCTCTTCTCATCCAGTCCGCCAGGTACAGCGCGCAGATCGTTGCCCCATCAGCCAGGGTTGCGCCCTACACCACGCTCGTGATCGCCACTCCAGAATACGTTTACCTCAACGTGTTCTCTATCGGTTCTGCGGCAGACCGTGACTTCTGCGCAGACATGACCGGCCCACTGCCATTTAGATCGGAAGAGAACGATATAAGAGGAAGAAAAACTTGAGTAGCACAGGAATCTTCCGCAAAATTACATTAAATCAAGAGAAATATAGTTGCAGGTTCACTTTCTCATCAGTTTAATATTCTTTGTTTATATTCTACTATAGTTTTATCATGATGATGACTGTAAACACAGTCATACTCATCATCATCATTATCATTGAGATGGTTGCAATTTGAATTAGTAGTATAATATTAGTCGAAAATCTGTGGCGGACGTGCCGTGACTAATATGATGATGATGAGAATTAAACAGGCGCAATGAGTAGCCTAACAATATCAATTCATATTTTACAAAAGACTGGTGCAGGCTTTACTTACATTTTTATCCATACTAATATTATAAAGAGGAAAGATTTGATTGTTTGTTTGCATTGAATAGACTCCGAAACTACTGGACCGATTTAAAAAAATCTTTCACTGTTGGGAAGCTACATTATCCCCGGGTGACATAGGCTACATTTTACCCAACTGTGCAGAAGGAGGGTAATGTTTTTATTGAAAAACTATGCGTGCGAAGTTACGGATTGGTCAGCTAGTATATTATAATAATATGTTTTTTTTGTAACTTGTATAGATCCTCGTTTGACCATAATCTCACCTGAAGGCAAGCGATGATGTGGTCTAAGATGAAGCACGAAGATCTAGAAGCTATTTACTCTTACATTAAAAAGGCTCGGATTGTAGTCTTTACTAAAAACAGACGACGGTAAAGTGTTCCATACCTTAAGTTATATGTAAAGTTAAACACAGTTACAAAAATCGACTCCTAAAATAACCCATCGATGTTTACTCAGCCCGAGTAAAGTAACAACGATGCTATTAGGCGCAGGTGCCTTATCTTCCATCTAGCAAACGGTCGATTTGCGACACGAGACGACAGTAATTTGAGGAATACACGCGCGATCGACTCAATTACTTACTATGGTTAGCCCGTGACTCGACTCGATTGAAATTCTACTAATCAACAATCATTTATTGAGGAAACATACAAAACAAAGTTACATTGATGTCGATTGATGGGCGACTTGCGCGAGTTTAGTGGCTAAATATGATTTAGAGAGTTGTCTCGTTTGGGACATAGGTTACTTATTTGGAGCACTATTCAACTCAAAATAGACAAGGATTACGATTAATAGTTTTTTTGTTTTTATGGGAGACTCGCGAGATCTCAGTTCGGGGCGAACCACTAGTTATTTAAATCTTTAAACGTTCAGGGGGTACCAGTTAATACCCAAAGTATGTTTATTGTAAAATATTGGTAATTTAGTATTATTGGATTTAGGTTTGCACTTTCGTATGCAACTAGGTAACTAATTTTTGACCACAGCACAGTCGAAGGCCTGTGGCAATCGGCATTCACTTGAAAACAACCCGTTGATTTAAGTCGAAATTGACAAATGATGTAATATAACGAAACTATTTTTAATTGCTTCAGAATTTTCATCATGTTTGTCATTCATTTTACACAAAATCTATTGATAGCATGTCACTTACAAATTAAGCCAGTATACAAACCATGAGAAAATAAGCACATGTTAAGTTACAAATGACATTTTTAAATTACTGCGCCAAGTAAAGGAGGCTATACGTTTATTAAATGTCATCAGTCGGGGTCATAAAATAAATATTGCTGGACATTTCACACAGCGCTATCTAGCCCCAAACTAAGCAGAGCTTGTACTATGAGAACCAGATAACTGATAGAATACTTTATATACCTTTTTTTGTAAATACATACTTATAATATACTAGCGGCTCGTCTCGGCTTCGCACGGGTGTACATTTATTTTTCAAACTTTTTTTTATGGCTAATTTTTTTACACCTTGGGCTACTTTATTGAAGTTTTAGTAGGGATCCCTAATTTTTTCTAGTAAGAAATATAATGTTACTCAGGGATAATGTAGCAATCTAATGGTGAAAAACTTTTTGATATGGGACCAGTAATTTTCGAGTTTATTCGTTACAAACATACAAAAATACAAATCTTTCCTCTTTATAATATTATGTTATTGTAGACAAAAAAACATCCAGACCCGGAACAAATACAATGCAAACATTTATTCTGCAGCGGAATCGATCCCGCTACCTCCTGCATCTCAGCCGGCTATTCGCCAACTGAATCACGGAGGTCGACGTATGTACATATGTTGCAAAGTCAGTTTTCTTGCATCTTGCGGTGCCCATTGTCATCAAATGTAATATATTAATTTATGCATCCAGCTTCAACTTACCAGTATCTTACTCAAATACTAGCGTTTATGTATAAAATAGATAGTTATAGCAGTTAAGCATGACGAGTGAAAACACGCATAGAAGTGCGCGTACGAGGTTTTCGCATCAGTCTGTCGAACGTTCAAATGATTTGATCCAAGATCTTACGCCACGCCTATGAATGAAATAATGAAATTTCTTTATAAAATAGGTATCTTCAACAAAATTAGAAACAAGAAAATGTATAATTGTTCGAGCTCCTATTTTCCGTCTTAACTTTTGTGCCTATTTGTGATTAATGCTATTTCGAATTACTTTCCTACCATAGCCAGCTCGTTTAGCGAAGGGTGCTAAACAGTTCCCTAGTATCAGTTGCCAGCAGTCTGTCGCTCTATTGAGCCGTGAAATGACACGACACACTTTCATACTTTCGAGCTCAAGCTCAAATTCATGGATTACATGACCTTATTCCACTTTGTAGCAAACTGAGTATACTCTCAATATAACGAGGATGTGATTGATACATTAGCAATTTTTCATGCATAATAAATGATGTAGGTATTAAGGTAATTACTTTTTCAATCTAAACTATATCCATCCACCCATACTAATATTATAAATGCGAAAGTAACTCTGCTTGTTTGTTGGTTTGTTACCTTTTTACGACTAAACGGCTAAACGAATCGTAATGAAATTCGGCAACGAGAAGGACACAGGCTATCTTTTGTCTCAAAAAATAATCTTGAAGGGGGTGAAATAGTGATTAAATGTTTGTATGGGCTATCCATAATTAAGTTAGGGATCTGAAAATGTATATTTAGGTTGTTCGCAAGAAATAAAGAAATACCTGAGTGTTTCAAGTTTTTTGAAAAATCATCCCTAAAGGGGGTGGGGGATAAAGAAAGGAGTGAAAATTAAATAGTATTCTTTATATTTTATTATGTATTCTTTATATTCTTTTATTGTATTATGTGATTATCTTTAAGATTGTATTGGAACCCTGACTTATCTTGTCGCGGAGGAGGGCGTTGGTATTTGCGACACAGTATTTATTACTCATGCGGGTATCATCGTTTTTCATTTTTGAAATTACACCCTTGTTAAATTGTTTCCAAATAAAGATGATTATGAAAGATATGAAAGATGAATCTTAGCAATATGAAAAATGAATAAAGATTTATTATTATTTATTATTATTATATGCACTCCCTATGTATCGTTGGTAGATTGAATAGATTGTGACCGGAAATGGGACATAGGCTACATTTTACCCGACTGTAGACAAAGGGTGCAAAGCCGCGGGCGGGTCTTATAGTAATATTATTATTTTTTATTTTTTTTTATTCCAATTCATTATAAGGACCTTTATAAGGATACATGTCGGTCCTATCGTATGTACAAGTTAATTGAATCAAAGATACAAACAAAGCAAACAAAATAAAGATTAACAACAATAGTAATATTATAAAGAGATAAACTTTGTTGTTTGTAGGGTGTAATTTCAGAATCCAAGACTATAGTAGAAAAATAGATGCCAGACGAAAATAAGAGAGAAAGATTTAGATAACACGATGACAATATTTTAGCGTGTCACAGCCGAGACTAATCTAAATATTCATAGGTGAAGAGAAAACTTTGTACCCATTTTTAGGCTTTTGGCGCGGAGGAGTGTGATATTTGGAATAGTTGGTCAAATTAAGCTATAAAAAATATTATTGTATTAGCTGGCCCGCCCGCGGCTTCGCACGCGTGGGTTTTCAATGACATTACCCTCCTTTTGCGCAATCGGGTAAAAAGTAACCTATGTCCTAATCCTGGTCATAATCTATTTGTGTACGAAATTTCATCGAAATCAGTCCAGCCGTTTAGTCGTGAAACCGTAAAAAGTATGGATTAGGGGTGAAATTCCATTAACCACTGCGCTCTGGCAAGTGGCAACTTGTAAATCAGTCTTTATTTTCACCTATATTTTCTTACATTTATTTAATTAGGGTTCCGTATCTCAAGAGGTTAAAAAAGGAACCCTTATAAGATCCCTTTCTTGTCCGGCTGTCCGTGTGTCACCACCGATTTTTTAGGAACGGGTGGACCTAGCAAGTTGAAATTTATACCAGATACTGAGGTCTATAGTCCCTATTAGGTGTATAAAAATTAAGGTCCTGAGTCAACACGATAAAAATATATGTGCAAATTTAGATTTTCGCGAAAACTTGCAAGTACCTAAACTTACCTTAATTTTCAACTTTTTTATTTTTCGGAATTTTCCCTTTACTTGTGCTGTAAGACCTTGCTTTTATCCAAAATTGACAATTCTAGGTCGACCGGAAGTACCGGTTTTGGGGCGAAAACCCATAAGTCCAAAAAGCAAGTTAAATAAAGGAAACATTCCAAAAAATAAAAAAGTTAAAAATTAAAGGGTATCCCCATACATACCTAGTTGACGCCAATTAAGGTAGTCTTCTGAGTTGTATGGGCACTCATACAATTTAGAGGACAATGGGTAGGTACGGAACTCTCGACGCATGAATTTAACTCGCACTTGACCGGTTTTTTTATGTAAAAAAGAACCAGCCACCTATTTATTTCATCAAGACAAAAACTATTTTGAACGAAACCCATCAATTTCTCAATTTAGCTTAATAAAATGAAATTGGAAATAAAATGAAATAACGTTATATTTTGTATCGTAGTAAAATAAAATATAATTTACTCGAACCAATAACATTTCACCTTCGGGACTAGATCCAATGTTTGAGAAGAAAAAATAATATCTATCTGATATCTCATGCGACTATTTGCGACAAATAAATACTGTTGGAATCTGTGAGATGAATGCAAGTGATATTACTAGTACTCGATTCCGCCCGCGGCTTTGTAGGCGTGTTTTGTTAATAAAAACATGACCCTCCTTCTGTACAGTCGGGTAAAAAGTAACCTGTCCCAATCCCGGTCATATTCTAGCTGTATACCAAATGCTATCTGCTTATAGCTGTTTAGCCGTGAAAATGTAACACAGAGAGACAGACAGACTTACTTGCGAATTTATAATTAGTATGGAGTGATCTTGGTCAATAAACGAATTTGAAGCATTAGAAGGTTGAACCATTTTCGACGAATGCTGTCTGGCTCAACCCTTTTACTATATTGTACTTTAGTTTTTAATTATTTGGCTGTGTTCTGTTCTCTCAACACAAAAGGTAATAAGTTTTTTTGTTGAAAAGTTACTTTTTCAAAACAAGCTTTCATAAAATTCATAATCGGAATCGCAAGCAGATTCAAATGAGCCCAAACAATAGTAACCTACTATAATCCATTCAGAAGTTCCGTTGTCTAGCATCCGTCTCCATCATGAGGTCCATGTCTCCATGGTCCCATATTATTGCATTGTCACCGAACTTAATTAGGTAAGTATTCCAAATTTCAGCTCAATCGGTTGAGGCGAACGGGTTTAAAATTCAGTTGCAAGACTCCATCCGGACAAACATACATACATTGCAATAAAATAACAAGCTTGCAAAAAATACCTACAAAATGCGCGATTGGCTAAAAATACATTCGTTCAAAACGATCTGGCGGCCCAAGTACTCGTATAACAGGAAATTAAAGTGAGTTAGAAGACGGTACTTTCCATACAACTGCCGATTCAGCACTCATTTTTAAGGGAACGGTAAGTAATCTACCAATATTCACCCCCAGTAATGCAAAAAAGCTCTTAAGCCGTCAATCCATCTATCTACTTTGATAGGAAGTAATTCCAATTAACGACCTGCTTATTTCTTTAGTAAGTATCACATTTCTTAAGATTAAAGTCGAAAAAGCAAGTAATGACGAAATGTAAAGGAAAAGCGTGATTCAAATTGAGATATTATTAATCGATAAATCAATGGAAAAGTTTCATTCTATATCTTTCGTCTGGAGGAGTGTCTCACGTCAGCTAATAGGCATTCAAAAACTAGTATTCTATTGGAAATTTGGAACTGGTTTCTTGCTGTTCTCACGAGGCCAGCACCTGTTGGACAGCAATTGTCCAACTGATCGATCAATTACTGGACCAATAATTTTAGGCGGTCTTTCTTAATTTATAAATCTTCAAAGAACTGTGTTTAGCTAAGCAGTAGTATTTAATAGTACCTTTAAATGAATATGTGAAGAGATTTTTTTATCATTTTTTAGCTTAACATGCGCAAGGAGGAGTGTGAGATAGTTTATACGGAGAAGTAGGGGTGAATGCTAAAATGGATTACTGTTTAATTTTCAAAAACTGAACACTAGTAACTAGTTTACTTTATCATGCAACATAACTGAAACATTTTCTTCTAGTATGTAACCAACATAATAGACATGAGGATGTCACTCGTTCCAAATTGATATGATGAAGATTCTATCATAAAGTTGCTAACCAATTCTCAACTTTATCACAATTTCTAACGGTTAGTATTAGGTTGCATGTGCCAACATGCATCATTGCTTGTGCAATATTGTTCCTGGTGCGTTCACGATTACATAATCGTAAATAATACGTAATCGTACAAATTGCGGGATATCTAAACTAGACAAGCGTGAACGCTCGCTGGAATCAAATATTTGTGACAATTAAGATTTCGAGACTTTTAACCGCCAATAACTCTGAATTTTGTTGTCTTTTAATGAATTTAATAACCTACCGTGTTATTCATCAATTAAACCTTATTTGTACCATGTATGTATTTCGTGCTACGCATGCCGCGACTTACAAAAGTGGATAAATCCATCATCGCCCACACACAACACGAGCGCTAAGTGCGGCGCGGCGCTTGCCGTCTGACAAGGCGCGCGGACTTATCCGCGCCGCGAGCAGTATTACGAAGTGCAAACGCAGATATGACCGCGGACTTGTCGCCAGCGACAATTCCTGCAAATGGGTGTGCGTGTGAATGGTGGCCTTTAGTTCAATTGATCTTACAATCCGTCGTACAAAAATCATCAGATGAATGGCTGGTTTATCAATACACCTCCGCGTCCATGCCTTGCTTAGCGGTGAGTGACTATAATTTCCAGTCCTCAACGCCTATTCAGCTACATGAGAACTTGTCTATGGTGCAATAGACGCGTTGTATTTTTAAATTTTCCGACATTCGAGGAATTTTAACAACTTTGTTAAATCGTCGTATGTAACGTGAACAATAATTCGTGAACAGTCAATCGACAAGTTCCGTCCCTGCTGTTTTATTCATATTCATTTATTCTGCTTACATGTTCATATACCTACATTTTTTCAGCTTAGATAATAAATAGCTTAGTGAGTAAGTACATGAACTCATGAACTGCAAGTTGGGCTAAAGCCGCTTCAAAAGTACAACAATTATAAACAATTTAACAAATAGAATTAACGAATTAAACATGTTAAATCAAACAAATCACAATAAATTAAATTGTTAATGTGTCTTCTGTGATAACCGCCTATTATGGATGTGTAGAATCAGTATAAGGTATGGAATTATTTTTTTGGGGAAACTCCACGCGCAAAGAACATATATTCGCATAATCCTGTACATGGCAGCATTTCTCCATGCATACACTTTAATTGCCGTAATATGTTTTATTTTTCCTCCTGTGTGTATGTATTTTTATTGTGTATAATTATGTTCGTTTAAGTATTGTGTCTGCTTCTTGTGTACAGTTTATGTGAATGAATGTCTTCTTTCTTCTTCTTCTTATTTTCTTTCTATATTCATCTCTTAAAAGAAGTGTATCAGAGCAATATGCAAGTTGCAGAAAACTGACAGCTGTAAGCCCTATTTCACGGAGCTTAGGCTTTTGACTCTCCCATGTCTGTATATCTACGAAATCGCTACATTCATTAAAACAATAGCATAGTTTTCCACATAATAAGACAGTCTTGTTTAACCAGAGTGTGATTTGTATGGCTACATGTATATATAACCACCTACCTAAGTCTGTATTGGGTTCTTCCAGTCTGAGTGTATTCAAGAGGAAATTAAAACTAATATTAATAAACTAGTGGTTCGCCCCGAACTGAGATCTCGCGAATCGCCCAAATAAAATATTATTCTTAGGGCGACTTGCACAACGATGCCTAAACGTATTTGGTGGCTAAATATGATTTATCGAGTTGTCAAATCATACAAATACTTCAAATTTAAACATGTTTAGTCGCTAAATACGTTTAGTGATTTTTGTGCATGCCGGCTTTAATCTTTGACTAATGAATTGGTGCCACGAAATACATAACCAACCTACTTGACCTACAGTTTCATTCAAATTAGATGTAACGGGGGTTCTTGTTAATTGGTTATTTTTTTTGGGGTACTAATGGCAGTTATTCTGGAGTTCAGACTTTTGCCTATATTTGTGTCACTAAAGCTGTTCGAATACCAAATTTCAGCATTGTGGGGTCACTGGTGTACCCTGTGAATTATGTCAAAATGTTGTTTTTATTATGGCTAATAACTCAAAAATTACAAAAATTAAACTAAAAATAAAAACGGCGTTCAAATATACTCATAAAGACCTTTCATTTGACGTCCCATTTGATCTAATAGCCTCATTTTCATTTTTTTTTATCCCTCTTGAACCCCAATATCTCAACAACCCCCCAATATTTTTAGCTCATTGAGTCACACCAAAATTGTGCTATTACTACCTACCTATATACCAAATTTCATGATGATTGGATAAACGCTACGAAAGTTATCCTCGGACAAACAAACAAACATAGATAGAACGCCGATTTCCCGAAGTTGATTTGGAGTACTACAACATAAATGAGTTTCTTAGCGACAAATCCCTTGAATAATTTTATTAAACCTGACGTTTTTATAATTAATTTTCTATTTTAAGCTAAGAGTTGAATATTGTAAATGTCTTAATCATATAAAATTTTGTTTTCCTATGATAGAACTAGTTGTAGGTAAGGCTGACTAAAATTGCATGCGATAAACGCTGATTATGGACGAACTCAAACTGTCTCACTACCCACCTGTTACATATTCGCAATAAATAAATTGATTTGAATTGATTTAATACATGTTATAAACTTGCTCACGCTATAAAATACTGCCGAGTACATTTCAGCTTAGCACTACACACTAAAACAAGGGTAAACGAGCTAGTGGCAAACCGACATAATTGCCGTAGTCATTATCTGAAGGTACAGTGGATCCAGCGCTGTAGAATGAAGAGGAGTTTGAGAGTCGTCGACCCAGTTACTCCGGCTTGACAAAACAAAAAATATGTTATCCGATTATTTAGGCTATGTTCGAATGTGTCGCTTTATTTCCTACGGTAACAGATTTTATGTTTTGTTCGGATATGTCTCTTTTTTCCTTCGTCAGTTTTTGTTACCTACTGAAATCACAGAATATCAAATATACTACACAGCTCGAATCGGCAGACACAAAAATTTTGGAATAAGAATTCCTAATAATCCGATACATTTTTTTTCGAGAATTCCTCGACACTTTTTAGGAAAGTAAGGGCTCTTAGGCCAAGTTTCTAGAAATATACCAATTCGATCCATAATTAGATCATAAGCATTGCAATTCAGCGGGGCAATGCAGCCAGTGTTTTAGGGACACTTACAACTGGTAGTGATCTGGAGAAGTTGAGAGAATATTTCTGTTAATAAAATATTTATCTTGAAAAAGATAGGTATAGGAAATACGAGGAAGATCTGACAAACTTCGGCATAATCAAACACAAGTCAAATCGGAACGATAACAAAACATACAAAAATACTTCACTGAAGTGTTATTGCTTCTGAAGTCGATGTATTCGTACTGAAGGCTATATAGACCACTCGTGAATGAACGGATTAATTAGTGAGTGCGAGTGAGTGAGTCAGTCTGCTTCGTTACATTCACTGCGTCCCTGTTTCTGTATTTGTGGCGGAAATAGATTTCAGACATAGATTTTACTTTGATTATGTTTATGCATGTAATCGATTATAAATCATCATCATCAACTTATAGTATTGAGCCCAATCTTCGCCAATCTCAACCAACTAAACTACAGCCAAATGCATCGTTCCATCTGGAAGCAAGGACGTCCTACGTAGTAAAATCTTGTCAAATTCAAGTTTCAATTTGTTGTCAATTGCTTTTAATGCAATGAATGCTGTCTCGTAGATCATATACATCCGAAAGTTGACTGATGGTAAAATTACGGGAATTGGGGTCAGTATAGGGTTTGGTTTGGGTCTTTTAAAATTAAGGCGGGAATTTTATTGTTAAAAGTTTATTAACTGTCTATATTCCACATAACCACCCCTTCCACCCCTGTGATAGACGGACAGACAGACAGACAGCGTAGGTTTAGTTATAGTCCCGTTGGCATCACTCGGATACAGTTGACACGAACTTTATACAGAGTGCTTCAATGCCTATTTATTTTAATCAGAATAGGGGCCTTTGACCTACTTACGATATAACGAAATTCAATGTTTTTGATTGAAGAATCACTTCGTAAAAATTGGTTTGTTTCGGCCTTAAAAATAAATCAATAAATCTGCTGTTGTAGGTAAATTACTTTGTCAAACATTTTAGGGGAAGACGAAACGATTAAAAAACATGTGAAATACCTACATTAAAAGAAATGATACTGAATTAAATTTTTATGTAAATTTTCCAACTACATATATATTACGGAGCCATAGGGCAGTTTAGCCGGTTTCCCGGCCCCTCCGGTTCTCGGCCTCTACGCAGTAAAACTACAAATTTTAACTCTAATGAAGACGTTTAAATTGGCTCGTCAGTACGCACACGCAATTTTGGAAGTGTGGGTGTGTGTCTAAATTAGAGAACTAAATACCTAGTGCGCGCTATTTTCTTCAAGGTAAGTTAAAATGTTATTTGGTTTTGGAAATATTGCTTTGACTTCTATACGCTGTAGATGAGTTGAAATAATGTCATTTATATTCAAATTTATAAAATATGTAACAAAATCCTTTCAAATGTAATGGCCGGATGACTAGATGGCATTTCGTAAAATCATTTTGTTCTCGACCTCCAGGCCGAGAAATAACTTGAATGCGTATATTATTAAAAGATCAAAATCGCTATTAAATTAAAATCTATTTTATAAACATCATGTCAATTATAAATTTGGATACAATCTCATTCATGTATTTAGTGATTGGGTGCCGACCGCATGTATCTTAAACAAATTAATGAATTAAATCAGTTTATGATTGTTTGTTTTTGGCGGCCGAGAACTACATTTTGAATAACTACTTTTCGGCCTAGGTAAATGACTAATGGCCGGAAAATAGAAATGATTAACTTAGTTTTCGGCCCGTAACTAAAAATTATGGCATATTAAATATTCAAGCTATATTTTATACATAATTATCCGTATTTGGCGCCAGGTGCATAGTTATCGTTTTCGATGTTTTTTTCTATAGAAAAATCTTAAAAAAATACTGATTTTAAACGAATGGCCGAAAATAAGCCTTTGAAAAGCGAGTTTGCGGCCACTGCGGTTAACATGGCCGAGAATTGTGGAGAATATTGTTTGCTTTCGGCCGTGGTTTGTTAAGAGGCAATTAAAATATATTTATAAAAATTGATTTAACAAAATACTGCATACTTATTGTTCATTTTTTCAGTTAGAAGACAGAGATGCCCCAAACGCTGACTGAAAAAGACATTACAAGAGAGGTTTCGAATAGCGATGACGAAGAATTCAACATATTTTAATTACCTAAATTAGTTTTAAGGGATAGTTTTTGATAATTTAACAAAGTTGTTCCTAATAAGTAAGTACAAAATAAGAAGAAAAAGAATGTTCCTAATAAATGTTCCTAATACTTAAAAAATATTAGCCTTAAGATTTTAACTTTTTTGTTTTATTCAAAATGAAAACCTATTGTTTTTCAAATAAGGGTCATTTAAAATATAAATAACAGTGGCCGAGAACTGGCAAAATAAATGGCCGTAAACCAAAAAAATGGCTGAAAGCCAGCTTAGTAGCTACTTTCTGATATTTTCTATTATAAAAATAAAACTATATTATTCATGGTAAAATGTGATATGAAATAGGAAACTACAAAAAGTCTAAGATTTGTAAATACTTAGACTAAGGTTTGCTAAATATATCGCCCAACAAATCCACTTACTTGGCCGAAAACCGGCTAAACTACCCTATCTAATCAATCAAATCAGTGCAATTATTACCTATGCTAATAGACTTCTAAACATCCACAAAAGCTTTTTCATTTATAACAGTAGGACAAAATAAATAAATAAATAATAAACTTTTATTGGAACCAGAAAAATGTCAAACAATTTTAAATATAGGTGCTAGTTCACATATAGGTACTAATTATAATTTTTATGTTTGCTTAATCATATGGAAATTATATAAATCAGCTTAAGTAATAATTATTTAAGAATGTTATGCATTAACTTTGACCTCCACACTAGGATTCCCTGTATTGTGGAGATCAAATACAAAAAAGGTTAATCAAGGTAGAGCAGTGTTCGGCAAGTGAATTCAAATTTAAAATGATGTATCTACTTAAATGAATATCATGTGTCAATTTAAAGTAAAATTTAATTGTAATCTAATTATGTTTATAGTGTTAAATTTGTTTTGGTATATCTATGTATGTATATAGTGTGTGTTTATCTATTATGGTTAGTGCTCTAAGAATTATGTATGTGCGGTTGGTTATCCTACTGTTGTTCTATCTGTCATACTGAAGTATTGTGTCAGTCTCAGTATAGTCCTTTTCAAGAAGCCACCTTCGTAGAATCATCTTACATCCCCGCCTTGTCAATAGATAGAAGTTCAGTATTTGATTTATTTTGGAATATAAGAAGGGTCCTAACCAAGAAAAAAATCTAAAAAACAGAATTGGAGTCAATTACACTTATTGAATTTCAAATATAACACTCAGGCTTCTAAAAATAGGTTAATTAAAACTTAAAAAGTAGGTCCCAAATGTATTCATTTCGTCATCCCTCTCGCAAAGTTACGTTTCATACTGAGCGGGTCAAGTGACCCTAGAAACTGCATTTTGGATTAATCACCCTCAAGCGAACGCCGAATCTCTGGATTTGCATATTACCTATCTTAGGTGTAGGTAGGTAGTCAAGTTGGATTGCAGTTAATAATAAAATCGTTAGTTGTTGAGTGTTTGACTTAGTTATTGATACATAAAATTTATTAGGTAATAGGTAAGAGCGGCTTGCGCAACGATGTCTAAACTAATTTAGTTGCTAAATATGATTTAAAGAGTTGCCAAATCACACAAATTCGACAAATTTTAATTTGTTTAGTCGCTAAATGTAAAGCCGGGCTAAATCTCGTAAATTCCAAAGTGCATGGATAAGTTGAGAATCCTGACCCATAATTCTATCGTGTTAATGCCAATTTTGCTCTGCTTAGCTGTTTACAGTGTATAAAATGATGATACGGCACGAGAGGTAACATATCCTAATGCTCTTATTGTGATTTCATATCCACTCAAGTTACCAAAAAATGTTTAAATATTTACCAATGGTCCAAATACCAACGTACTATGGCAAAAAAGCCTAACGACCTACTGTCATCCCGTGTGGTAGTGCCAGATGTCACTTGGTTGGTAGGTTTATTTTGCAGATGAGAAAGTCCATTAGGGGCCGTCCATTAATAATGTGAGGTGCTGAGGTGCTCTGGCGGAGGGGGGGGGGTCTAGCCGAATCGCGCCCAATCTCACGTTGGGGTGAAGGGGGTCTAGGCTACTATCACGTAATTTTATCACTGTAATTCTAAATTACGAGAGAAGCAATCTTGAAATAATGAAGCCAATTCTGGTTTTTTTAAATAAATCCAATGCATTTACCTTATGAATACAAATTTCAAAAAATCTCACGTGGTATAAAGTTTGGGGGGAGGGGGTCGAAACAAATATCGCGACATCGCACCAGTGGAAGGGGGGGGGGTCATAAAAGTATTAAACGTTTCACGTAATTCATGGACGCCCCCTTAGTAGCGAATGCTGAAAAAAGACCGAAACACTTCTTTGAATTTTTGAAGGAATTTTTTTCTTGTTGGTATGATTGTAGCAGTGCCATCAATGTTATGGAGCTCTATTAACCTTTTTAGTAGAAAAAACCACCGTAGCATGCTCTAGAACCAAACATTCAAAAACGATTTTATCGTTAAAATATAATTTCTTATCATCACTCATGCTCTGAGAATAGGTCATTATTAACTCAAAAACTTGTCTGAAAATGCAATTTCCGTCCTTAGGGCCGAAAGTAAAATTGAAAATAGAACGAGACTCAATACTTTTGTAATATGCTATATAAACTAAATACAATCTTCATGAGATTGCGAGCGGTGTAGAGGGGAGCCAACGGGGGAGAGGGGAGCCAACGGGGAAGAGGGAGCTAATGGCCTAATGACTATATGAAAAGTTATGTGTTATAATCGGGTGTAAGCGATCAATAACACTCTCGGACTTTTAGCGTCCTCGCTCGCATTCGCTCGCTAGCCTCGGGTGTAAGTGATCGCTTTCAGCCCTTGTATAGTATAACAATATAACTACTATTAATGCATACTATTATCGTATTAATAGGCAATATTCTTATCCATTACAAAGATACATCAAAGAATAAAATTGATAACAGAGTTACATATCATTATTAAAATCAATATCGTACAGGCAATCCTTGGATAGCCAAGATCTATGTATGTAAACAAAATCTATTACTATTTGTAGAATTTCTCTCGATTTTATTCCCTGATTCCATAGTACAAAGTCGAAAATTCATTATTTTACCGCTCATTGTGGAATGTTGACTGTCTGGTAGGTTTCAACTTTCCACAGCAATTACAACGGAGATCGGGTCAACGTGCCGTGAAAATATGGCATTGAGGAAACAATGAGAATAATCTCGAAACGAACTCCGTGGCGTAGTGCGTGAATAGCCGGGTGAAACGAAGGTGCGGGTTTTATTCCCACCGCGGAATATTTGTTCCTGGTCTGGGTATTTTTCTGTGTATTAACATTAATTTAAAAAACACGTCCGGAATCGTATTGTCTGATTTTAGAGGTGTGTTTAATACCAGTAACTTGAATATTTATCCAGTAATCGATAGAGTTCCATTAAACAATTTTTAACGTGAATCGGTGGCACCTTTGCGACCATGCCGCACAGTCAGTTTAACAGGTACTTACATGATGAATGAATATAATTTGTTTACCTATTTTATAGATGCTGTTTCATTGATATTTTAGGACTTGGTATTAAGGTGATTTCAAAATATAAAATTTTCCATGGAAATTAATTGGAAAATAACCTGTTTTATAACAATACTAGCCTATAGCCCTACCCGTGTTTTCATTTAATGTCGTACATAACAAAACACGTAGTATAAGTATTCTATCAGTTAACTGGTTCCAATAAGCTCTGCTTAGTTTGGGGCTACATAGCGCTGTGTAAATGTTTAGCAATATTTATTTATTTACTAGCTGTTGCCCGCGGCTTCGTACGCGTTACACTACTAAACGTGTAGGTTACCTAGAAATAAAGCTAACTCGCTGTTGCAACTTGACTTGACAGCCCATTTTTATCCCATGGAAACTGATTTATGGGATAAAAGGTAGCCTATGTACTAATCCAGGTTATCTAGGTTTATACCAAATTTCATCAAAATCGGTTCAGCCGTTATTGTGATTGAGTAACAAACAAACAAATAAACAAACATCCAAACTTTCACATTTATAATATTAGTGTGATTTATTTAATCTTTTACAGGTTTAACAAGAAGGAAAAACTTTACAACTATGGTAAAAAAACTGAAGATAAATTAGTAACGTTACGCGCCAGATAATATTCACATATAGGTAGAAAAAACTACGGCCGTATGCGCAGAAAGGCTCTCGAGTCACGCACTTGAAAGCGCAGCATAGGCCAGCTTCCCACTACATAGAAATACAACTTGATAAAGGTTCCTGGGAGTCCATCGGTCGCTCTTCATATCTATGGAGGCCTGTATTCAGGTGGCATCTATGGCAGATATGATTTTGATGGTTTGTATTAGATACCTACATAGTTTAACATTTGTGTGTAAAAACAATGGACCCCTGTTGGATATTACGACGCATCTTGTATACCAAACAACTGGAAACCTAGTAATGCTGAACAGCGGGTAATATTTAGCCGCTCGTTAAATGTTAGTGAACATTGTCTAAATAACTGTACTATCTAATCGATAGAACAACAATCAACAAGCGTAACCGAAGTAACCTTTGATGTATCTTAGAGCCTAGTAAGTGTCAAAGTTCCCTAAGGATACCTAAAGTAAAACTATGTCTGCTTTGATCATCCATTTTCTTGATAAATATACCTACCTTTATTACTGGGTAGAGTAAGTATTGTAAAGTAACCCTAAGTAAGTGGACAGTCTTAGAATAACTACACATCACACAAAGAACAGAAGTTTCGATCTTGTCGTTTTTAACGTAGGCCACGAAACAACGAATGTGTGCGTGAGTGCCATGCTTTACGTACCTACCTGTTAATTGACTAAGCGGTATCGTCGCAAAGGCGCCGCCGATTTACGTTAAAAATTGTTTATTAGAAATGTATCGATTACTGAATAAATATTCAAGCTACCGGTATTAAACCCACCTCCATAATCAGTTAATACGATTCCGGATGTGATTTATATAAATGTCGTACATACAAAAACAGGCTGTATATAATATGTTCATTTGGATTCTTCAGTCAACTGACTAATGCCCGTCTCCAATAAATAAATAACTCGTCCAAAATTCCTGAGCATTTTCCGAATAAATCAAAAATACAACATTTCGTTTTTAATTTTCCCGGCCGTTAAGTCTTGTATGTGAAGGTTGGTAGAGTTGCAATTTTAAGTAGCTATACAACTTTAGTAACTACATTGAGCTTAACACTCAACTTTCCAGTAAAAACCTTAACATCTTATTCTTATTCTTTATTGTATACAAATAAATTACAGACAAAAACAACTTACAAAATGGACATGTACAAAAGCGAGCTTAACATTATTAGCACTTAGATAAATTTCGAACTTATAATATAAATACGGTGCTAATTTCCATTGCATCTATTACCTTAGTTATTTAAGTAGGTAATTAGGAAAAAGCTAACTACACCGCAGCTATTTGGCAAAATGACTAATTTCTACTTTTGTATTAGTACATTTTGTTCTTCTCAGCCTGACACTGGGCCTGGTTGCGTTGGCAGAAAAGTCTTGATTTTTAAAACTACTTAGGTACTTGAGTTGTATAGCTACTTCTGATATCAATTGAAGGAACAGACCCGGGGGCGAAAAACCAATAAACAAGATAAAATAACAAAACCACGCTCTGCTCAGTCAAATGTGTTTCGGTGGAATTCAATTTGAAGTTGTATTGAATGCTGACACTGGAAATTGTTGAAATAAAATACCTTGGCGCTGTCGTTTACGTGTTTTTTTTTTTGGATTGGAAATTGACGCGAAAAGTATTAAATACGAGTACTAGCGTACCCGCCCGCGGCTTCGCACGCTTGAAATTTCCCGTTCCTTTCTTCACTTGAACTTCGGGATTAAAACTATATAAAACACTCTTGTCAAAGTGATGTGACATTTCGTGTAAATGATTTCACGTTAATGAACGATAGTTAAATTATATGGATATTGTTCATACAAAAACACTAAAATTGCGATTAAAAAATGGGGAGGTGGGGATGAGTAGGAGGGTGAAAAATATTCTACGACCTACCAAACATGCAAAAAAAAATCATTAAAAACGGTCAACTCGTTTCGGAAGAGTGCGACAAAAACCATGACACGAGATTTTTATAGATTAGAAGATTTTTATGGTGATTTATATCTGTTGTCTTATATTTCATCATTTCAGCCATAGGATGTCCAATAGTAAACATAGGCCAATGATTTTCGTGGTCGCTCGCTCTAGAAGTCTATAAGGGAGGCCTAGGTTTAGTGGTTTTCGTACAATGATCCGTTATTAGATAATTTGCTACGGTGTTCGAGGGTCAAGATCGAAAACGCTAAGGTATTTTTTGTGTTCATATTTTTTAATCTAATCTTTTATGTCTTTACAGCTAGTGCTTTTATAGGCAGAAGTTAGATTTAAAGAAAATTTATGGTTATCAAATTAAACAGTTGATTATACATAGTTTTAACCAAAAAGCAAAGACAACTTCCAGACATCTCGATCCCGTGCTAAATCTACCCAATCGTCCAGGAATTGACGACCTCTGTGGTGCAGTGGGCGAATAGCCGGCTGAGACGCAGGAGGTAGCGGGTTCGAATCCCGCTGCGGAACTAATGTTTGCATGATCTACAGATATTTGTTCCTGGTCTGGTTGTTTTTCTATATATACATATATATATATATAAGTATGTATTTACAAAAAAAAAAGTATATAAGTATTCAATCTGTTATCTGGTTCCCATAGTACAAGCTCTGCTTAATTTGGGGCTAGATAGCGCTGTGTGAAATGTCCAGCAATATTTATTTATATTTAATTAAATACACTTAATCTGAATTAATTCTACCTTCGGTGTGTGTAGCTTTTGGTCAAATTCAGTAATCCTGTTTGATAATTTTTTAGGAAATGATGTAAAGGCAAGTACAAGCATTAAAAACAAATATTTATTTATCCACAGACAAGAAGTATAGACATAGATAAATATTCATAAAACCAATTTACAGAAAGGTATGATAGTATAGACATACCTTAAAATCTATGTATAAGATGCGGTACAATTGGCATATTTGCTCTAATCACAAGTTTAGACAAGCTTAGCTGCGTAAATAATAAACTCACATTATCATTGGAACAGGTAACATCCTAACTCACGGAGAGACTCACAGAAAAAAGAATGAATGAAAGAAAATACATTTATTTGACACACACAGGACCACAAAATACAATAAAAATAAACAGTTAACACACAATATGAGATACATAAGAATACATAGCTATTCTTTTTCATATTGTGAGGAGTAAGAATAATCTTTTGTACTGGTGGTGTCCCACGGCATAAATCGCGTCCTGAAAATAACTACTGTCTTTTACCTCTACTTCCATTATTTAAACCGCTCCGTGAGTTTTGAGCCCTAGACCCGTAAAATCAATACGAGTTTAAACTAAAATTCTAAGCATAAACTATCACTGTCCAGGAAAAGTTTTAGTTTAAGCTTAATTTTAGTTTAAACACACTTATTACGAGTACCACATTAACAAAACACGGTCCAAGGACCGTGTTTTGTTTTTTGCATCGATTAATAGTAGATAAAACACGTAATTATTCCTCAGAGCAAGGAATAACGTATACCTGGTACGAATACTTTATTTTTAGAACTAGATTACTGTACACTTGTCTCATTCCAACTCAGTAATTCAATCATTAAAGAAAAGACACTGGTATTAACGAATCAAGTTATATTGTCTGGTCTCTATGTTATTCCTTGAGATGATTATTCCGAGGATGATGCAAGATTATTAGTAACATGGTAGGTAGGAGACTAAAGTCCGTTATCAGTGTTGTGCTGAAGAGTGAATCGGGACCCGAGCAAATATTTTTAGATAACTTTCAATGAAAATAGTAAAAAATCACTACCTTCTATTTATTATTGAATTTAGTCATAGCATACGGACCTTACTGAAATTAGTGCTGTTATCTACCAAGAGTAAAATCAAACTTAATCTAGAGAGTGGATATACGTGATTTAAATTCGTTTCCGTTTCTCTACACTTTGGTGGAATACAGCCCATTTTGAGTAGGTTGGTATGAGTAGGCCTGTAGGGTGACTTTTGCCATGGTTGTTATATGGACCAACTTCGTTTGAAATGTTAGTTTGGCTGTTAGTTAATGTTAGTTAATTTGAAAAAAGAAAAAAAAAGTAGATAATGAAAGATATGCAAAAATGTATGCTTGAGTCCCGTCTCGATAAGTATTTTTATATTCTAGTTTTCCGTTTTGAGTTTGTTATCAGTGGCCTTAAGCCCATATTGTACTAGTGACTTCATATTTTTATTGCAATCTTGAATCATTTGAGCTCGAGATATGAAACGAAGGGAAATCTCTGAAAAGCTCTTAAAAAACTCAGCTTTTATAAAGAAACAAATAACTTTCTGCGTATTTTTATATTTTTCTCAACAACACAGAAAGAGTAATTTCGATTGGTCCCATCTTATCAATGATAAAACATTTATATTTTTCCTCATATATTATAATACTAGCTGTTGCCAGCAGCTTCGCCCACGTTGTTTTGGAGTGCAAAAATACATATAGAAACTGACATCCCATTCTTATCCCATGAGAACTGATTTATGGGATAAAAAGTAGCCTATATTGTAATCCAGGTTATAGTCTATGTACATACCAAATTTCATCAAAATCGATTCAGCCGTTTCGTCGTGATTGAGTAACAAACAAACAAATAAATAAACATCAAAACTTTCGTATTTATAATATTAGTGTGATTTTGATGTGACGTAATTGTTTTGTTAACTCTCTAAATAACTTTGCACGTGTGTCTTCAGTGTGTATTTTTTTACTTAAAAGTAATTTGTCACGTGACCTTTTTGTACTCAATAGATCCCAGTTATTACTAGAAAAATCAAAACTGTCAGTAACTTTAGATTACGGATCTCTTCATTTCTGATCTCATATTTAGAGAAAAGCCAAGTATAGACCTAGTCATAAATCGTGGAGCGATCTTGAACTTTCTTATGAGACTTCAGCGAGGGACCACGTCTTACTCTGTGCCATGTCATCACTTGTAACATACGAGTACTATACTCTATCCACCGGAACAAGTTAAGCGTTGTCTCTGTCACACAATCCTATACAAAAGACACAGACACAAAACAGTCAGTGAGCGTCAACAAAATTGATAAAAAAATAGCGAAATTGTTCTACCAATAACATGCAGTCCATTTCTTCCCTATTAACTTGTTTCGGTGGACAGACTATAGTAAAATGTATTTTAATCAGAAGACGTCGCAAAGTTATCACGTGAATATTATACGGGAAACAAAAAATATTAAAACTGCTAGGAAACATTAAATACGGCCTTTATTAATTTTTACATTACACCTTAATTAAACAATTACCAACGACTCCCCTACTCGGGGTGCTTAGGGGTCGTCCTTTAATCACTTGAGGGTTTTCCGCAACTTTTTTTCCCTCTCATCCCCTTTGGTGATACGTTGTGATGTTTTAGACTAGGTATCCCAGCCGCCGAAACCTAACATCATGTGTATTTTTTTATAAAAAATATCGGAGAATCTGTTTTGATCATCATGAAAATCATAAATCAGATTCTGAAAACCTTAATTAAACACCTTGTAACCAAACGACCTTGTGGCGCATGGAAGAGATTATAAATTCGCTCGCTCAGGATTTCACGTAAACTTTTTACTTGGTTGTTACAACCCCCCCCCCCTCCCCCCCCCTCCCCCCCCCCTTCCCCCCCCCCTCCCCCCCCCCTTCCCCCCCTCCCCTCTCCCCTCCCCCCTCCCTCATCGTGATCAATCGTGATGTTATTCTAACCCCCTCCCCCGTTCAAACCACACGTGATTAAAGGACGACCCCATACCATAAAGGCCGGCAGACACTATAGCCGACGTCCTTATTCAGATGTTCACGGACTCAGTAAACAAGTGGGTTTGGGGACTGTAGACAGAGGTCGGGCGTTTGTTCGTAAGTCTAAAAGACGGTGTCGACTAGAGCAGGGAGATATTATGTAAAACCCACCTAGATAGTAGCTATACCAGATATAAAAAAAGCATGTGTGCAATTCACACGTGGTAGAAGTGAAACCTGCAATAATTTTGATTTCAAGATAATGAGGCGAATGTAAAATATCGGGAAGATGATAATTGTAGGTTTTAGTCATGATCATAGTGATGCAAAGTTAGATAATTATTAACACGAGTGGAGGGAGTACGAAACAAAGCACAAAGAGAACAACGAACATAAGAAACACTTTATGATGCTTCCTATCTCATTTTCTCCCACGTTAAATCTTATGAATTTATGTGTCTGTCTCTTTTTACTGTCGCTTTTTCGTTTATTGACTTTCAAATCACAACGATGCTAAACAAGTTTTCATTTCAAAAATACTCCCAGAATATTCTACATACTCATTAAAAAAAAACTTTTATGTTGTAACTAATACTGAAAATAAAGAGCTAAAGAAACAATACTTACTCGGATGAACTGTATGGTAGACCAAATTTTTTGTTGCATGCAAAGGCTTGATTCCGTTTTAAAAGTTAAATTGAACAGTACTTTTTTCTTCTATGGTGCTCTTAGACGAGCAACATTTAACGTCAATGCATTGCCAGCAAATACTGTCAGCAATGTGTTCGCTGCTCTCTAATTGCCATAATTTCCCGGTATAATCTACAGTAGGTATATTGCCGATAAAATCGAGTGTCAAATCGTGGCTGCGTGTCACCGCATTTACGACATTAACTTAAATCACGGCTAGGTAAAATAGCTAGTCTTATTGAATTATTTTTGTTTTTTCACATTCTTTCCTTTTGATTTTTTTATATTTTCTAACAATCTTATTAACGAGTAAAGTGTAAAATAATTATTCAGCCTGTATGAAATTGGTACACAAAGTATAAGCACGTCGCAGCGAGGCGGCTGGGCCAAAGAATTTTTGATAACATACCATAGTAGCAAAGACGGTAGATAAGGTACTTATAGCTAAAATATCTATAAACTAACATCTAGCTAATATACAGGGTTTCTCAGAAATGGTGGATAATCCTGCACGTGCGTGTGCGGGGGGGGAGGTGGGGACCCACATCCCAAAAAAAAAAATTCTATTCCCAACAGTCCGCGGTCTACGAATTTTTTTGTAAAATTTAGAAATTTCCCAGTTTTCCTCACATTTGTGGGCATCACGTCCGCTACATGAGGCCTAGTTCGGATTTTTTTCTTTTAAAGTATTCCCTAATAATGGTATTCCTAAATTACCTTAAAAAAAACGCAACTACTTAGGATAGTAGTTAACTAGTAGTCCCTAAACATAAATTTTATTTCTGAAATTTATTTTACTGCAAAGTTTGAGCACCTCTGCTGTAAAAAAAATGTATTGGAGTTTTATAGCCAACCACATAAAAAAATTACCTACATCATAAGGATTCTAAAACAGTAGCATAAGTACCTACTTTAATGGTAAAATTACTGAGCTATAGCTACTAATGTGTAAAAGTAGGCGTTTCATTACAAAATTGCAAAAGAAAAAAATAAAACAAGTAATGACCAAAAAAGTATTTATTATAAAAATAATCAAAGTAAATGTTCAAATTGGGCTCCTGATGCCCTTATGCAAGCTCTACACCTTTTTATAAAAGATTTTTGTAATCTGTTATTATAATTTTTTGATGATATAATTCTGGCTGCTTCGGCGACGCGAAGTCGAAGTTCTTCTAATGAGTTTATTGGTTTCTTGTAAACCTGCTCCTTCAAACAGCCCCAATAAAAAAAATCCAGAGGATTTAGGTCTGGGGACCGTGGTGGCCACAGTATTGGCCCCAATCGGCCGATCCATCTGTTGGGATAGGCATCATTTAGATAATTTCTTACTTGCACAGCATAATGTGCCGGACAACCGTCGTTCTGGAGCCACATTCCTTGCCGGATGGCTAGTGGCTCATCTTCTAATAATATTTGCAACTGGTTTCGAAGAAATTGTAAATAATTGTTGCCATTTAGGTTGCCCGGCAATTCATATGGGCCTATAATTTTTCCATTTAATATGCCCGTCCAGTAATTTATTTTAAATTGATACTGGGATTTATCTTCTCTCATCAAATGTGGATTTGTCAATTGCCAACTGTGCAAGTTATGAAGGTTAAGATACCCATCCCTTTTACATGTAGTCTCATCGCTCCATAAAATTTTTCTGAAAAAATCTTGATCTTCTTGAATTCTTGTTAACATTTCATTGCAGAAAACAATCCGTGCTTGGTAGTCTCGTGGTAGCAATGTTTGTACACGTGTCACGTGATAAGGATGCAGTTTAAATTTTTTCACAATACGATGTGCTGTAGATTTTGATATTCCCGTACGGCGTTCGATATCTGGCATCGAAATACTGGGATCTTCTTCCACCATGTCAAGGACAATATCTTCAGTTACAGGATTGTGGGGTCGTCCTCTGCTCCTAGGGCCACCAACGCCAGTACCAGGTATTCTGCCCTCTGAGTAAGCTTGGTGCACTCTTGTAAAAACTCGATAGTCGGGGTGACGCGCGTTCGGGTATCTCTCCCGATAAAGTGTTGCGGCAGCACTTGCGTTGCCACTACATTCTCCGTAAATGTAATGCATATTGGAATACTCTTGGGGTGTATAAATTTCTCGTGACATCACACAGTCCTGTTGATATACAGAACAAATGTCCAGTAGAATGCCGAGTCGTCGCAGTTATCACCAAACAAACAAAATCCAATCAAAATGCACAAATCGAGTCCAGTAGAATGCCAAATGTAGAATTTTGTCACCGAGAATCAGAAAAACAAGAGCACATGCGATGTCGAGAACGTCGAAATACGCACTAAAATTAAAATAGTTTTAACTACGGAGACAAAACAATAACCAAACACGAATTCTACCATACAAAGGAGATTTGTTGACCCTTTCACTCGCAATATTCCCAAGCACAGTTTTGTCTCGCTCACACAGCTTAGAATTCAACTGAATGTGCCGAGCAGGTAGTAAAGTCTAATTTTAGGGTCGACAGCGCTACTTAACTGGTAAAAACTAAAAAAAAATATCTGCAAATAATTTTGCTATTTTGTAATGAAACGCCTACTTTTACACATTAGTAGCTATAGCTCAGTAATTTTACCATTAAAGTAGGTACTTATGCTACTGTTTTAGAATCCTTATGATGTAGGTAATTTTTTTATGTGGTTGGCTATAAAACTCCAATACATTTTTTTTACAGCAGAGGTGCTCAAACTTTGCAGTAAAATAAATTTCAGAAATAAAATTTATGTTTAGGGACTACTAGTTAACTACTATCCTAAGTAGTTGCGTTTTTTTAAAGGTAATTTAGGAATACCATTATTAGGGAATACTTTAAAAGAAAAAAATCCGAAATAGGCCTCATGTAGCGGACGTGATGCCCACAAATGTGAGGAAAACTGGGAAATTTCTAAATTTTACAAAAAAATTCGTAGACCGCGGACTGTTGGGAATAGAATTTTTTTTTTTGGGATGTGGGTCCCCACCTCCCCCCCCGCACACGCACGTGCAGGATTATCCACCATTTCTGGGAAACCCTGTATACTGCGTGTACAAATCCTAGGCGATAGCGCCCAGCCGGCGAGGCGGTCAGCGCCAGCACACCATATATGGACAACATATGACCAAGTTCGATGACCTTGACCTACATAGTGTTTCTAAATGGCTTACTGGAAATGTATGGATTACTGGATAAATATTCAAGTTACCAGTATCAAACCCACCTCTAAAATCGTTCCATACGACTCTGCAGATGTGTTTTAAATTAATGTCGTGAATGCGGTGACAGACCGTATAAGATAAATTAATACCAGCAATCATTGACCCACTAGTGCGATATTTAAAATAATTTAGTGTAAAATAATTGCACGGCAACTAGTGGACAATAGATTGAGCATATGATGCCGGACGGTGGTGTTAGGTACACATCGCCCTGAAAGATTACTCGTTTAATAGCAACTTTAGAGTTATAAGAACACACAGTATGCCTTTAAAAAATATTAAATCATTCATAACTGTATTGCTCGATGAATAGTACGCTGCCCGCTTTGCTTTAGTAGGTATCGTCCCTAACCCTGTCCCGGCTATAGCGTGCCTCAGCCTTTACGTAATTTACTTACATTGTAGCATATTCCAAGCTCGACAACAATCTGTTTAGAACAATAATTATCTTAAATTTAAATACAATTTTCACTAATTAAACTTTTCGACAGACTTATTTACGAACTTACAGAATTTAGGCTACCTGCAGACTAAACTGTTAGGCTGCGGCAGCCAGTTGCAAGCAGCGACAGGCGTGAACATTGATTCGTTTCGGAACGCAAGTTACATTGACTGCTTCGACTTCGACATTCATACACACAATCCGCTGCCGTGTAATCGAGCGCGTTCTATTGGTTGCCGCAGCCTGGCTAATGGGCCTTGGCATTCTTTCTATATATGTATTGTAGTAAATCCTGTCTGTATTGCTTAGAAATTAGGAGAGCCACTGTCGTCATTATGGATAGAGTTTAATTTTATTTGTATAGGGTGTTTGGTAAAATACTTACGATATTCAAGTGACGGTTTCTCAAAACATAAAAAAAGACTTCTCGAAAAAAAACTGCTAGTTATATTATCGAATTTTAAAGAAAATCCACTGAGTTTAGGTTATTAATTCGATATAAAACTTACTGCCTACTCTTGCAATCGACATCCAAAAATAAAGGCCAAAGTCCACAAAAGCGTAGATTTGCTACTTATGTCCTCTCTCTACGCCCTCTCTGCTTACAACTTCGCTGTGAATGTGCTGTAGAAAATAAGACATAGCCGCTTGACCGTTTCCACAAAAGCTGAGCGGAGAGATGTCGGAATATCGACATGCTATTAGTTATTTTCGCATAGTATTCTCATCTTTGTTAATTTACGCATTTGTGAATTACAGCCATTACATTTGGATGTCGATTGCAAGAGTAGGCAGTAAGTTTTATATTGAATTAATCACCTAAACTTAGTAAATTTTCGTTAAAATTTGATAATTTACTTAAGTAGTAGTTTTTTTTTTTCGAGAAGTATTTTTTTATGTTTTGAGAAACCGTCACTTGAATATCGTCTGTATAATAGGTTGGGGAAAAAGTCTTTTCGCATTATAGTATGTATGAACTTGTAATAAAATCTCTTTGGCTATACTATTTGTATCTGGCTGGTATTGGTATCATTCAAAGTTTAAATTTTAAAGAAGATAATTCCAAATTCAAATTAGGAAAATGTGTGATTTTTATTTGTTTTTCATACTGTAAAGATGAGTGAATCTAATGAGGAAATTAATACATTTTAAAATTTTACTACAAAAAAGGTAAAAATGCAACGCAAGTCGCGAAATAAATTTGCGATGTTTATGGACCTAGTCCAGTGTCTGTGAGAGTAGTACAAATTTGGCTTAAGCGTTTTTAATCCGGAAATCTTGATGTCAAAGATGCACGTCGCTCTGGTCGCCCTATTACGGATAAAATTGATGCCATTTTTGAAAAAGTAGAGCAAGATTGGAATATCAGTAAGCTGATAACTGGTGATGAAAATTGGACCAGGTACGACAAGAACGTGCGAAAAAGGTCGTGGTCAAAGGCCGGTCAGGCTTCACAGACTATGGCGAAACCCGGGTTAACTCGCAACAAGGTGATGCTGTGTGTGTGGTGGGATTGGAAGGGCATTATTCATTATGAGCTGTTACCACCAGGCAGGACCATCGATTCTGAACTCTACTGCGAACAACTGATGAGATTAAAGCAAGAAGTTGGGAGAAAGCGGCCGGAATTAATCAACAGAAAGGGTGTGGTTTTTCATCATGATAACGCTAGACCTCACACATCTTTAGCCACTCCGCAAAAATTAAGAGAGTTTGGCTTGGAGGTGTTAATGCATCCGCCGTATAGTCCTGACCTTGCACCTTCAGATTTCCACCTGTTTTGGTCTCTTCAGAATTCTTTAGGCAGTGTCAGGTTAACATCACGAGAGGACTGCCAAAACCACTTGTCGCGGTATTTTGATCAGAAGCCCCAAAATTTGTATAGCAATGGGATCATGTCCCTACCTACAAGATGGCAAAAAGTTATCGAACAAAATGGTACCTACATACTTTAGTTAAATGTAAATAAACTATTTTAAAAAATGTTTTGAATTTTCTTAAAAAATGCGAAGAAACTTTTTCCCCAACCTAATATTACCAAACATCCTGTATATATGAGGATTGGGGAAATATTAAAGTTTTAATCTTTTCATCATATGCACTGGCGGCATTCAGATCGCTTCCGTACCTTTTCTGTCGTTTTTCTGTCACGATTTTAGTCTTTTTACACCATTTGTGAAAAAGGGCGGACTCTGAGAGAATGTATATGTATAATTCGAGAAACGCTTAAAATTGTATCGTTTTGTGTAATTAACTTCAAATTTTTGGCGTCGAACATGGGTTTTTTAAAAAGTGTTGGCTGCTATATGACGGCCGTGATAAAAGCGAAGTAACCAGTAAACCCAATTTGTTTGACCTTACGTCACCGATCATCAATAACCACGAGATAACGAATCGGCGCGTTAAAAGTGGTACTGATAAAAACACCAAGTGAGTGGTATTTTAAACTAGTATATCAAGAAAAATGCTAACATTACTTTTGCGCGTTACGTGAACATACGGCATTTCGAAGTTATAAAGTGCATTAAGGAGTAAAACGTGTTTGCTTCATCTTGTGGAGATACATTAGCTAGACGTATTTGTTGATCGAAGCCTTGCGACTATGAATCCCGCTATATCTGATCGTCATATGACAGCCGCCGCTTATTAGGAAACATTAGCTTTAGAATTTACGACACAATGAATTTGACCGGTCTGTTGTTTCCCCCTTTGTTTTCAAATTGGCAAATACGTTTTAACTTTCTGACTTCTAGCACCAGCTTCCCCAATTAGGCCTCGCACAGTCAAATATAACGACGTTAAACGCAATTTCAACCGACACGATTTCAAAACTCTTAACAATGTAGTGGCTGTTGCATACCTTACGCTACCAGCTATTTTTGACATAATGTTGTTTGGAAATTATGGCTAGTACTGAAAGCAAGCGCCATTTTTTGCATTTGCCTGTTTTTGAATTTATAGCATCGTTCGTTCCGTTATTTTTATGAGAGACTTCATAGGACGTTTGTTACGAAGTGTTTTTGATTGAATAAAAATATGTTTTATTTATTATTTATCATCATTTATAAAAATCTCTATGCCTCGGCATATTTGAACTTTCTTAGTCGTCTTTCTCAGTTTAAATTACAGACGAGAGAAGGGCTACACAAATTTCCATCAAAATAAAAAGTATATTGGCTATAATGTATGATAATATATATGAAATACGAGCCCTTAATATAAACAGTTCCAAAATATCACTGAACAATACATGATCTCTTTTCACTCTGTCCTGGAGCCCTCACAAACCTGTTAAGATTGATTTTTGGACTGCCAGTCGCGCTGTCACTATCCCCTTTGGCACAAGTCTTATTCCTCATTATCATCAGATCAGTTCTGATGCTAGGTCTTCGAACGTTTGGAGCGACAACTCCACACGCGTCTGATAACCTCCTTTTGATTGACAGTGTGCACTTTTTACTTCTGTTACTCTGACTGCCAGTAGGGGGTAATGTACAGGGACTGCCAAATGCGGTGCTGACGCGTTTGTGGTGGTTTGGGGCCATTTCTAAAGGCAAGTTGGCGACGACAAAGAGTTCGTAGAACAAGTCTTCGACCTGGTAGTTCTTCTTTGCTGAGGTTTCGATGAAGACGCAGGCTGTGTCTTGGGATGTGCAGTATGCTGTGGCTTCTTCAGGCTGCACCGTTCTAGAAACAGAAAAATATCATAAGTAAGGGCTAGAGTGTGATTTCCCTGATTATAGGAATTCTATTTTTATAGTGGGGAACCTAACCTAGATAAGTGTTTTTTTTATTTTTAGAGTGTTATCCAAACTTACAGAATTTTTAAAGTAAAGGTAAAGGAAAGAAAAGGTTTTCATGTATGATGTTTTAAACCCCGTCTAGTTCGTATTATTGGTGTGATTTTAAAAATCTATAATAAATAGTACCGTGTAATAATAAATTAATGGGTAAGGCGTATTACCGATAATGGGGTATATCACATTTTTCACAATTTACATTTTACTGAGTTGTTGTACGATTTTACAATGCGTTTGCTTCAATGTCTTGTTTCTGAGAATACCAAGATATTACTTTGCATTTGAAAGCTGCCTCCAAGGAGTTCATAGTCTCGTTAACCTACTGACTTGTATAATATTCTAGAAATCCTTGTTTTCTCGACTCTAGAGATCTTGTTTCTTGGACTGCATTTCTAGCTTTCTGTTATAGTTTGGTAAAGACAGAATAAATAAACAAACAGAAATCATGAATTTCTTGCACTTACGGCGGTTTTTACAAAAATCGTAGCTACGTGAGCACTTTAGGCATTCACCACTTTTCCAAACAGTGGTTCCTCACGTGTTACACAGTATTTTTTTATTAACACCCAACACTACATAGCACTGCCCAATACTAAAATTCCCAGTGTAGTGACTATCAGAAACTACGTGTAAATACGAGGCATGCCTTTTAAATTTTGTCGTTTGAAGAAAAAAACACATCTAGAACCTTATAGTACTTTTTATTGTTTTTCAAAGTATTCACAACGTAGCTTAAAACACTTTTCCATTCGCTCAAACCAGTTATTATAACATTTATTCCACTCTAAAGTGGGGTGTTCAAAATGGCTGTCTTGAAAGCGTCGACTGCTTCTTCACCGGACTGGAACCTTTGACCACGAAGACTTTTCTTAATTTTAGGAAATGTAAAGAAATCGTTAGGGCTTAGGTCAGGACTGTATGGAGGATGGTCAAGAATTTCTACTTTTTCCTGCTTCAAATACTCAATCGTTTGACGAGCGCTGTGTGAGCTTGCGTTGTCGTGGTGCAGGATGATGCGTCGCTTTGAGTTAGATTTTCGAAGTTCGGCGATGACTTGTGGTAAACAAACTGTAGTATACCACTCTGCGTTAACCGTTCTACGATCTTCAAGTGCAATAGTCGCAACATGGCCGGTTTTTCCAACGAACGTGGCCACCATCTTCTTTGAAGTGCTTCGAGAACGAACAACTTTAGTCGGCTTTGGCTCGTCTTGAAAGACCCAGATTGTAGATTGTTGTTTGGTATCAGGATCGTAGGCATAGATCCAAGATTCGTCACCACTTATGATGTCGTAGACGTGATTTGACTCCCCTCGGTTGAACCTTTGCAGAGTTTTCTTACACCATCTGACGCGGGCCGCCTTGTGATCGTCGGAAAGCGCATCGCAAAGATACCGCATCGGTATCCAACGGCAAACTAGCTTTCTCACACCAAGCGCTTCATGCAAGATCTTCTGAATGGTTGTCCCTGAGATGCCTAATAGAGCCTCTATCTCTCGATACGTCACATGACGATCTTCGAGAATTAGTTGTCTCACAGCAATGATGTTATCTTCAGTGAAGGCGGATTTTGGGCGTCCTTCGCGAAATCTGTCACTAACACTAGTATGTCCACGCTGGAATTCTAAATACCAGCGTTCGACAGTTCGCAGACATGGGGCTACATCACTGAACACAGATGTTAGCTCTTCTAAACACTGAAGCCGTGTCAGGCCTCTTCTAAAGTTGTAGAAAATTATTGCACGAACATTTTCCTTAGAAAGATTCATTTTCGTACGTGACCTGACAGATTCAAATCGAAACTGTGACTAAACAATAGCATTAATCCTAATACTTTCAACTGTTTTGAGATTCAAAATGTAAACACATTCGAATATAGAACAGTTCCAAATTCAAAATTGCCGGAAAATATGGAAACGACAGAACTTAAAAGGCATGCCTCGTATTTGATAATGCAAACATTTGTCCTGCAGCGGGAATCGATCCCACAACATCTTGGATCCCAATGGGCTAATTGCCCATCGATCCAAAGTGGTCATAAACATACCCCAGACTTACGCGATAGGTGGGACCGAGTGATAACCGTGTAAGTCGAATTCGCATAAGTCGGGGGTTCAAATCTTTCGTTCTCTTGGATGACATAATTAGAAGTTATCAATAAAACGCACTGCGTACGTTAAATAATTTCACGCGGAATACGTTACAACCTGTCGTAAACGGAACACTAACAGAGCGGAGTGGGAGAGCTGATGCGCGCGGCCATTAAAAAGAAAACCCGCGTATCTCTGAATTCGCGTAAAACGGGGTAGCGTAAGTCGGGGGTATTACTGTAATCTAAACATTGATGAATTTATAGTTATACAATTAAAATTACGTTATATAAACCATTTTGCTACAGAGGTTGGCAGGGGGTTCTATCTAGCTAAATACATAGTTAAAATAAAAATTGTGTCTGCTTGCGATAATGTCTTCGGTTTGACGGCGGCAAAGTTGATGTTGGAACCCTCTGGTACCAAAATCCAACCATTGTTGGATACTTAAGTCGCAGAACATAATCGAAGAAAACTTCTTTGTCCCTGTTGTAAATGTATAAAATTTACGAAATCATGGCATGTAGACGCAACTTTTTCATCCTGTGTACCGTAATAGTACATTATGATATAAGTGCGGTAAGTCGAAAATTACAGCCGAGGCTGTAATTATCAAAGCACACGTATGTCATACGACGTTTTTTAACATATTTGCGAGGAAATAAATAAAACTCGGACTTTCTTAAACGAATAAATCTTTAATCACTTGTTAAAGCAGTTAGAAAAATATGAACAATTTGTAAAATTGATTATTACGTTGCCAGTTGGCATTTTTAATGTTGTCACGTTATTATTGTTATCTCCCAAAGTTAATTTTATTCATAAAATGTTGAGCACTTTTCTGACATAAAAACTCTTTGCTAAGATTTAAAAAAGTACCGTTCGTTTTAGACGGAGCATCTTGATAAACCGTACGTTTTACCTTATTAAAAAGAAACTCGTGCGTTTTACATTACAATAACGCACAAGTACGTAATGACATACATTACGATATTGAAATTGGTGAAATAAGAGACCCTTTACGAGCAAATGTGTTATAATCGGCGCGATATTATATATTAAGAACTGTTATAGTTCTTAATATTAAAACATCTTAAAATAAAGCTACCTAAATCTTTAACCTATTAAAGATGTAGGTAGACGTGTAGATCCCTGTATAACATAATTTAACTGTTGCTTTGCTTTATTTTATATATCTACTATATCTACTAATATTCACATTTCGTATCGCGCTGACACGCGTGACATCTGTCAAACCAACGTGAGTTCCAACATTAGTTACGTTCAAAATTAGCGCGATTGCCCCCCTGTAGTACTTGGTGACCCATTTGAAATGATTCCTTTTACCTGAGGCTTACTAACTTGAGTTGTTTATCGCAATTATTCCCAAAGAATATTAATGATTGTATATTATTTTTGTTTTTTTAATGTACAGCCCCCTCCATTATTGTAGTATTCTCTTCCTCCTCGGCTTTCGTAGCGAACGGACGTGTTGTCGAATTTTAATTACAATTTATTCTTGACTGTTGGGACTGCGCTCCGGATCTTCGACTCTCATTAGACTTGTCTTCGACCGACTGGTGCTGCGCCCCGAGTTTCCAGCGGAGCTCCATCGCGTTGATCGCGGTCGGTGAGTCGGAGCCACTTTTTGCACGACATCGGGTTTGAACTGGCGGTCGTCTGATTCTCAGCCGAGCGTAATCCGGCTACACCAGAAGTGCGTGAACGGCCGCGACGAAATTAGTCAACGCTTCCATTTCATGTGCTTCGAGTGTTTCACGTGCCTACTACGCATTATTTCACTGTGAGACTCGTACGGTGCTACGTAGCGGCTACCAACGAACTGACTACGCGTGGCCCCGCGCTCACTACTTGCTTACTAACTGGCTTACCGCTGTGAGTTAATTGGAATTCATCACTAAACTACAGTGCTACCTTTTCATTTTTATTTGGCTCATCTCACTGAGACCTTACTTCCCTGCCACCTCAAAAACCGCCTGAACTTACTATGCCGCTCAAGCGAACGCCGCCGTCTTCACCCGCGCCCCTTGCTGGTGCTCCCGCGCCTGCTAACTCTGCGTCGCTCGGAACCCTGAAACTTACCCCAGGCGCGACCACCACACGCGCAACGCCTTCACCGCTTGACGGACTAAGGGTGCCAATTTTAACACCTATACACAGTTGTTCCTCAGAGCCTGATCTTTCAGAAAAGAAGAATACTACCGTTCGAAAACGGAAACGCTCCATTTGCGAATCCGAGAACTTAAATCACTTCATGACGGAAATAAGACAGATGCTCAAGGATTTCAGGGACGAGCAAGAAAAGAGGTGCGACAAGATCTGCTCTGCAGTTGACGAAATACGATCGACTGTCGACTTTTTGGCAGTAAAATTTGAGAATCTCCATGAAAAAGTCGCTAAACTGGAAGTTGATCGTAAGGCAGACTGCCAGTACATAATGTCATTGGAGGATAGATTGGATAACTACGAGCGCATTTCAAGATCGACCTGCCTCGAAATTAGAAATATCCCTCCGGTGACGGCCGAAACCAAGTCATCTCTCCTGAACACGTTTATAAACACCACCAAAGTGCTTAACGTACCACTACAGCCACACGATGTCAAGGACATCTTCAGGATCAATACTAAGAATCCGGCCAGAAAGACTATCATAGTCGATCTTGTCAGCGTCCTAACAAAAGAAAAAGTGGTCGCTATGTTCCGCCAATTTAATAAAGGCACCTCACGATTAACCACAGAACACTTGCACATAAGTGGGCCCGCTGTTCCGATTTTTGTCTCGGAAAATCTCTCGTCTAAATTGAAGAAACTCTTCTACCAAGCCCGAGAATTTGCTAAAGAGAATGACTTTCAGTTCTGTTGGGTTTCCCACGGAAAAATATTCCTACGTCGGAGAGAAAATGGACCACTAGTACGAATTATGAAAGAAACCGACCTCGTCAACGTCATTGATACTAAGTGACTAAGTGGTCCCTCACTGTACCACAAAATGTACCCCGTATTATTAGAGCTCTACTTCTGTAATATTATGTCGTCTATTATATATTATGGTTTACATTTGAATTGTATAATAATAACATTTTACACTGTCTTCACTTTTCATTCACGCGCTCACTTACACGCACACATACTCACACATCCTCATACTACTCAAAACCTCTATACTTCCCCCTGCCTAAAAACTCTAGATATGCAATTGTTATCTCTGGCTATCCGAACCAGTCAACTTTTAGCTGACCTTTCAGACCCCTTGTTAACTTTGAATTCGAATTATGAATGATTTTAATACACTATATAACGACATCGAAAATATCGTGGTATCGCAGTCTCTGGTATGCACTCCTGAAGAGGTTTCAAGTAATATAAAGAATAAATCAATCAGTGCGACAATCTTCCATACCAACATTCGAAGTATCCAATGTAATTTTGACAATCTTTTGCCCCTCCTAAGTAGAATAAACCTTGACATTGATGTTCTTGTCCTCTCGGAATGTTGGCTTTCAAAATGTCCTTTTATTCCTATTCTCCCAGGATATGATCACCATGAAACAGATTATAAAAACCAAAATGATGGCGTGGTCGTCTACGTTCGCAACGATCTTCAATATAATGTTGAGTTCCCTATATTCAACGAAGCTAACTGCATTGTCCTCAAGTTCTCTAATAACATTGCCATAACAGCACTCTACCGATCCCCTTCTTACAAAAACTTAAATTCATTCCTCAACAGCCTCGATAACACCTTGACCAGACTTAGAACCTTTAAGACTAGTATTATCGTGGGAGATTTAAATATTAACATACTACCCAACAATAGTGACCCCTCCGCGGATGAATACTTAAATCTAATAGCTTCACACGCTATGCTCCCCGCTCACCTCCTCCCAACTCGAGAAAGTCATTGTCTTGATCACATTATTCTTCGAACACCCAACCCTGCAACTTCGTTCGTCTTAAACTCGCTAATCACAGATCATTCACCCCTATTACTCTGTTGTTATACAAAAATTAATGTAAACCATATCAGACGCTTCGCTCAACGCATTGACATCGCCGCTATCGTAAAAAAGCTACAAATCACTGATTTCTCCTTCGTTTTCGAATCTAGAGATCCCGACACATTAGCTGATTCTATTGTTAATATCATCTCCACAACTATTAAGCATAACACTCAAAATGTCTCCATCCCTAGCCGAAAGCGAATAATCAAACCTTGGATTACACCTGGCCTCCTGAAATGTATCCGCCATAGAGACAAACTATATCGAAAGTTTAAACGAAACCCAGACAATCAAATCCACAAAGTTATTTACAACCGTTATCTAAAGTTTTGCAATAAACTCCTGAAAAAAGTGAAGCGTGAGTTTGAACAAAATGAATTCCAGAAGGCCAGGAAAAATCCAAAAGCAACTTGGGATTTAATAAAACAAATAGCTAACCTCAATAAGAGACATACTACCACTTCTCACCTGCTGAAACTACGAGATAGTCCTATAGCATCTGTTGATGCAGTAAATAACTATTTTGCCAACGTAGGAAAAAACCTTGCCTCTGCCATTATTTCTCAACCTTGTAACGGCACAAAACCACTACTTTCTGTGCCCCCCGCCCAGCCTCCCGTCAACTCTATGGCTCTTTTTAATGTTGATGATAAGGAAATTGAGAACATAATACTAAATTTAAAAGAAAAATCTGCAGTGGGTTGGGACGGCATCCCAACTGCTGTCATCAAAGCAGCTCGTCATGTACTCATCCCAATCCTAAAAATCCTCTTCAACATCTCTCTCTCTAGAGGCATATTTCCTCTCGCTTTCAAAAAGGCTATTGTTCATCCCATCTTTAAAAACGGTGACAGAGACAGTGTCACTAATTACCGGCCTATTTCGGTTTTAACAGTATTATCAAAAATTTTTGAAAAAGTCCTAAATTACAGACTTGTCAGATTTATTAACGAAAACAATATTTTATCCGAGAATCAATTTGGTTTCAGAAGTGGTAAATCAACAGAAGATGCCGTTTTAGAGCTGACTGAGAATGTAATTAAGAACGCTGACAAAAAATATAAAACCATCGGTGTATTCTTAGATCTCTCTAAAGCCTTTGACACTGTCTCGGTGCCTATCTTACTCCGCAAGCTGGAACTGGTCGGAATTAGAGGCGTTGCTCTTGACATCTTCCAGAGTTATCTTACCAACCGCAGTCAGCATGTTCTTATTGATGGTATCAGAAGTAGAGAGGAAACTATCTGTTTTGGCGTTCCACAAGGTAGTGTCCTCGGACCTACCCTCTTTCTTATCTATATTAACGAGCTATGCAGTATGACTCTTCCAAATACAAAAGTAATAACTTACGCTGATGACACAGTACTCCTTGCACACGGGCGGACCTGGATTGAGGCTCACAAAAATACAGAAAACTCTCTAAAATCTATTATGAGCTGGCTACACACTAATCTACTCACCTTAAATGTTTCAAAAACTAAATATATCACCTTTGCCCTCAATGACGCCTCGCTCCCCCCTTCCTCTTTTTCTGTTAGTGCACACATATGTCCTAGTGTCACTGTTCCAGTATCATGCTACTGCACTTCCATTGAACGCACGACTTGTATAAAGTACCTTGGAGTAATGCTTGATGGCGCCTTGGCATGGAAACCGCAAATTGAATCTCTAGTCTCTCGAGTAAGAAAACTCCTTTTTGTCTTCAAAAATCTTAGAGCGTCAATAGATTTCCATAGCCTAAAGACTGTCTACTATGCCCTGGCCCAGTCAATTTTATCTTATTGCATTACCTCCTGGGGTGGTGCAGTCAAATCCCTTTTACTCAGAACGGAAAGAGCTCAGCGGGCTGTTCTTAAAGTAATAATAAAAAAACCTATATATTTTCCCACCTCTGCCCTGTACTCACTCTGCCAAGTCCCTACTGTTCGTCAAATCTTTATTCTTAACTGTATACTACGCAAACACTCGCAACTACATTATGACCCTGATCATATACAATCCAAGCGTAGATCTGATCTGATTTGTAAAACTGAACCTCGACGCACAGCAGCAGCAAGCCGACACTTTTATTATATTGGTTCTTTCCTATACAACAGTATGAACAAGAAACTAAACATATATCCATTGCCAATGTTCAAGTGCAAGAGAAAATGTCTCGAAATGTTGCAATCCTTGTCTTATGAAGACACTGAGAAACTATTAGGCGTTTCAGTATGATCCAATTTCCACACACACACATACTCACACACACACACACACACACACATACACCCACACACACACATACTCACACACATACACCCACACACATACACCCACACACACACACACACACACACACACACACACACACACATACACCCAACCACCATACACTAATTTGTATTATTCCTTATGTAAGTGTTTCTTTTTTGTATTAAGTGAGTATCTTTAAGATTGTATTGGAACCCTTACTTACCTTGTCGCGGAGGAGGGCGTTGGTATCTGCGACACAGTATTTATTACTAATGCGGATATCATCGTTTTTCATTTCTGTAATTCACCGTTGTTAATTGTTCCAAATAAAGATGATTATTATTATTATTATTATTATTATTATTATTAGTATTAAAAAATCTTCTCCATCCAAAGGTTATCTGGAAGAAAACACTTCTAAGCGATAAGACCGCCAATTGTAATTGTTGCTTTGTGATTTTTATATAATTTTTATGTTTGTTTCTTTTGTATTGTAGAATAAAGTGTTTTCATGCATTATCTTTGGTACTCTAGGCACATGTTGCTTTCTTTTGATGTCAGTGGTAACGTTGACTTCCACGAGCTAGCTTTATACAGGGTGTCCCCGAACTATTATTTTAAGTCTAAAGGGATGATCCCGACCATTAAAATTAACAACTTTTCATTAAAACATTTTATTTATCCGGATAAATTTCTTGAACTTTTTACCATACCATTCTTCAATGAAAATCATTGAATTCACAAAAGACGTAGAACATTTGTTGTTCGTAACTGTCGAGAATCACCCCCCTCCCCTCATCCCTCGGGATAACAAACTAGTTATCCCGAGGTACCTGTATACAGTAAAACCACTTACTTAAGATCCTTATCGCATTTGTTTCCAGCTATCGCCATCGGTACCCTGGGCACCTGTCGCTTCCCTCTACTATTTCCGCTGGCTGCACTCGCTTTAGTCTCCAGGATCTGCTCCCGGAGGCGGATCACCTCCTCGAAGGACTCCCGACTGTCCATCGCAAATACTAACACGAAGATGTCACCTGTGGAAGAAACATTGTTTTATGACGGAGAGCGTTTAAACTCACTTAATTGGACATTCATTTTATTTACAATTTGAGTTTTTTGTAGGTCTCTTCATGCTTATTATATGTATACAGCCAGTGAGAACCAAAGGTTATTGATCTAGGTTACGGGCAGAGTTGTTGTGTGGTAAATGTTTTGCCATCAGCAGTGTTCATGTCTCAAAAGCCAGTCACATCAACATTTCATTGTAGAAATCGGTTCTCTTCCACCTTTATTATGCGTACTGCCAAAGAGTGGAATGCCTTGCCTGAGTCTGTGTTTCCTGATAATTACAACTTAGGGATCTTCAAATCGCGATTGAATTGGTTTCTTTTAGGCAAGCGTGATCCATCGTTGACAACATCATTACGAGATCGTGGTCAAACGCAAGCATGTATAATAAAAAAAGACATGCAAGTTTCTGTGATTGGCTTAAATGTTACCATCGTCTCGCCGCAGTCCAGTAATACCCTGACTTACGCTAACCCGTTTTACGCGAATTCGAAGATACGCGGTTTTTCTTTTTGATGGCCGCGCGCATCAGCTCTCCCACACTGCCAGGTTAGTGTGCAAACGCACACTATTATTGATAACCTCGTAATTATGTCATCCAGAAAAACAAAAAATAAGCCATTTAAACCTAATAAGAAAAGAAAAACACTGTTTTTGGAGCGTTAACTGAATGTATTTATATGCGAAGTTGAACCCCCGACTTACACGAATTCGACTTGCACGGTTATCGCTCGGTCGCACTTATCGGGTGAGTTCGGGGCATTGCTCTATGTACTTATAAATAAACTCACAATTTTGTTGCTTGATCATGAGAAAGTTATACCTGGCCGAGCGTCATTGTGGATAAAGAATCGTTCAAGAAGTTCTCAACGCCCCTGGAAAAGCTTTGAGTGTCCCCGCTATAAAGCTTTCAAGTCCATTGTTCCAACTTAAATTATTTTACAAGAACACAACTTTATGAAGCTGGATTCCTTTTATATTTAAGCCCACAGTATATTGAAGCGTTTTTACTTGATTGTGTACGTGACTATCATCTCGCTATTACAAGACTAGGTGAAGCTTGCATACATTTTATGTTCTATCATATAAAATGTATGCAATCTTTATAATCCTTACACGTAAAAGAACAAAAAAAGATATAGCGCCATTAACATAAAAGTGAATCAACCAAACCGATCCGCTTGTTGATAAAAACCTTCTTCACGCACACATTCGCTACACCCATGCCGATCGCCGTAGGTATCCATTGCCTAACATGACAGTTTTGTATTGTCATTGGCCTAGGCCTTCTAATGGATGATACAGTTAACACGTTATAAACGTTATAAACGATGTGGATGTGACATCCTTTTTTTTAATTCAGCCGAAGTAAAAGCAGGCGTTAAAGCAGACGTACTTCTTCAAGCTATAGTTTGGTCCATATAATGGTTGCGTTCCTTACCTAGCCAATACCAAAACTTGCCACCAAGTGCTTTATATATCACAAGCTGTTGCCCGCGATTTCTTACGCGTTACACTACTAAATGTGTAGGTAACCTAGAAATAAAGCTAAACTTGCTGTTGCAACTTGACTTGACACCTCATTTTTATCCCATGGGAACTGATTTATGGGATAAAAGGTAGCCTATGTGGTAATTCAGGTTATAATCTAAGTATATACCAAATTTCATCGGAATCGGTTCAGCCGCTACGACGTGATTAAGTAACGAACAAACAAATAAATAAACAAACATCCAAATTTTCACAATTATAATATTAGTGTGATCTTCGTTTTATAGACGTAAAAGACTTCAGTATGGTTTGGTAGACCGTGACCCTAACTTTAAAAGCTCAATTTATGTTTGCGGTGAATCGAAAGTTTTCAATGCACCTTTGCACGGCTTACTTTAACAATATTCGAATTCAGAACGTTTATCTTTGCTTAAACTTTGCTTCCTAAAATAAAACTCATGTAGTTCATTTCACGTAGCATGGGATTAGTGACACCAGTTGACAATTCTAAGGATGTGGTAAAGGAAAAATTTAACTGGTTATTGGCAATTATGAGTTACTATTTGAGATGAATAATCAAAGGTTAATCGATTTTATCGTAAATATGATTAAAAATTATGAAGAACAGCTTGTTTCCGGACATCTTTCTTGCATAAAGTAGTCTCCGCAAACAAATTACCTATAAACGGAATTGGTTATTTGCATTTTAAAAATAATAATAATACAACAACCATAAAACTCAACAATAACACTAGCAAGAAGTCAATAATTGAAAAATGGTGACTTCACGGCCGCTAATTAACACAACCGAATCACAAAAACGCAGTATTACAGTATTACCACTTTATTTAAAGGCGTATGGCAACAAATATCGTACATTATTTACATAATAATTGGAGAAAGAATTTATGTCAAAATATATATTTGTTCGATTAACAAGCGATTTACCAATATTTCTTTAAATTCCTAAACGATAAATCGGTCTCATACTACAAATAATAGACATAGCTAATTGCTTTGTTATGATGTACATGATAAAAATAGACCCTAGCTCCTCTTTTTGCGTCGGTGGCTAAAAACTGACATAGCTAAAAACCAATCCAGATAAACTAGGTTTCTAAATATTTAAAAAAAACCGTGTCTGAACTCCGAATCGGTCCATCCGTTCGGGAACTACAACGCCACAGACACACACACATACGGTCGGTCACAGGCGTCAAACTTATATTAGGTTCGGCGTTACTTCTCACCGGGACAGCTGCTCAGTCTCTACAAAGCACAAGTCCGCTCATGTATGCTGCATGTACGCTCATGTATGGAGTACTGCTGCCATCTCTGGGATGGCTCGGCCAAGTATCAGCTTGAAGCCCTTGATTAAATTAAGCGACGTGCTGCTAGACTCATTGGTGATGACTCCCTAGTGGAAGCCAATTTACAAAGTCTAGAGCATAGACGCCGAGTAGCCAGACTTTCAGTTTTTTACAAGATTCATTTTGGTGAATATGCGCAAATCTTCATGCCCTTATCCCTCTTTCCCCCTTCCTATACCAGACAAGCAGACGTACCGAGAAGTACCACCCATACTTGGTTGGCATACCACCTTGCCGTACCAAACGATTTGCTTAAATTTTTCTTGTTAGCACAAGTAAAGAGTGAAACTCACTTCCGGCGTATATTTTTCATAACCTTTATAATCTCTGAGTCTTCAAGTCCAGAGTGAATAGATTCTTTGTAGGTAAGCGTGCTCCATTTTCAATCACACCTTCACTTACCATCAGGTGAGGTAGTGGTCAAGCGCATGGCTATCATCAATAAAAAAATCCCTCCTTTTGCGGTATGGGTTAAAAAGTGATTATGGACACCTATGCTTATATATATCATGAAAGCATCGGTTCAAAATATTTTCATCGTTTTAATTAGGCGTGTGTTACGCAAGGCTAAAGTATGAGGATCGCTGCGCTTGCATCGACCTGAATAACCAACAGTTGCACGTTCCAGCTACATCAGCATAACGTGACTCCGATTGACGTCAACCGCGCCTTCCACGGAATTTACCTAGCTTTGAATTTCATTCTTTGTTCAAACTTCGAGCAAGTCTCATCATAGATTAATTAGTTGTACTCTGTAATAATTTAAGATTAAATTAGATTTAAATAAATCAATCTTTTTTAAAACTTACCCTTGAGAGCAGCCTACGTATTTGGCGCAGTCTCACGGATGCTTAGAGATATCTCATCTCAAGGAGATAAATCTGAGTAAAAAGAATCTACTAGTGCTGTTTTCAAGGAGGAATCCAAAATTCGATTCCACAAAGTGTACCCAACGACGACGAGGAAAATGCTGTAAGTTTTTGAATCTTTCAAATCCTTTCTAATCCTTAGATCATATCCTTTCTTTTGAATATTTTATGTGTATTTCTTTTACTGTGTGTTAGGTTAAATTTCCAAGATTTTTCATCCTAGAGAATCACGGAATTCTAGTTTTAGTACTAGGGTTAGTAGTAGTAGGCTTAACGTTATCGACGAAAATAGAAATTTAGAAACCATGACGCAACAAACCAACCCCATTGACACGATTTATAAGTCTCTCAGACTTGTGCCGGATTTTGATGGAAATCCGCACGTCCTCACGAGATTTATTAATCTCTGCGACCAGCTTGTATTAACTCATTTCTCGACTCAGCCCGGTAGCGAATTAACAAATTTAGCTCTTATAAACGGCATATTAAATAAAGTATCAGGACCCGCGGCTAGGTTGATAAATTCGAATGGGATACCGAATAACTGGCAGGGTATTAGGAGTGCGTTAGTGAATAACTTTGCAGACCATCGCGACGAAACCGCTTTATACAGTGACTTGTCCTTAGAGACCCAAGGATCAAGTACACCGCAAGAGTTTTACGAACGATGCCAAAACATGTTCAGCACTATAATGACATATGTCTCACTACACGAGTCAGTTCCAACGACCGTAGAATCAAAACGCGCTCTATATCACAAGTTGACCCTTCAGGCCTATTTACGAGGACTCAAGGACCCACTAGGATCCAGGATACGCTGTATGCGTCTGGATACTATGGAAAAAGCTCTGCAATTTGTCCAAGAAGAGCTCAACATGCTTTACATGCAAGAGCGTAGTGGTAGTACACCGAGTAGGAAGGAATGGCAACAGCCGATCTCAAATACACCCAAGTATAATCTGCCCCTTAATAACTTCGTCCCTAGACAGACTAACGGATTCGGATCCGGACCAATGAAGCCAATATTTAGCATGACCGGTCCTTCACGGCAGAACCCACCTTATCAAGGCTGGAGGCCTAACCCTATGTCTCAGTTACCACCACAAGGTCCTTCTCGCACGCAGCAAATGTTCCGTGCGACCCCACAAAACTATAATCCTCAAAATAACGCATTTAGGATGCCATTCAGACCTCAACCACAGCAATCGTTTAATTTTGGTAACAGAAACGTGGCCAATGCTCCACGTCCTACTCCCATGAGTGGTGTTAGTCACTTCGTTGAAAGACGACTACCCCTGACAGGACATGATTGGCGAAAACATGGAAATCCACCCCCGACTAACTACCTGACTAAGACCCGCGAGGTAAATTTCAATGAATTTGACGACTACGAAAACTTTTACGGTGATGATGGTGACTGTTATTACGACTACTACCAGGATTACTACTCATACGAACCTGACTATACCTATGAGCAGTACGGTACTTCTTATGCCGAACCGACAGTAGTAGAAGAAGTAGCTCAGACTACTGATGAAAATTTTCAGAAGGATTCCAAGTTAGACAAACCAAAATAGAACTCAACTTCCACATCCAACGACAGCTAGGATACATTCAGACCGTTAACCCACCTCTTAAACTTTTAATCGATATAGGAGCTAATCAGTCTTTTATTAGCCCTGGTGCTGTAGATAAATACTTCAGCCACATTCCTTTAAACTATGATCCGTTTGAAGTGACCAATGTGTACGCAACCAGCAAGTGCAACTACTCCATCACGTTACCTGCTTTTCAGGAATTTAACGATTCGAATGACACGACATGGTACGTTTATAAGTTTCACAATTACTTTGATGGACTTATTGGATTTGATTTACTTGACTTATGGAATTCTAACATCGACCTGAAAAATAAATTACTTGTGACTCGCAATACACAGATCCCCATTATGATGTATGACTCCAAGAATGTAAACCTGTATGAAGAGATTATCCCAGCCAATTCTTCAAAAGTAGTTCGATTACCTGTAAATTCACAAGATGGTGAAGTCTTTGTAGAGAACCAGACGATTTGTAATTGCCTTATTTCAGATTGTATGACAACGGTCCATAATAATCGAGGCTACGTAGAGATCACTAACCCAACATCTAATGACATAATTTTTTCCATGGATCGCCCCGTCGAAGCTGAAATATTTAATTTTGAATGTGACAGTACTGAAATTTTATCAGACCGAGCTAAAGATGTCTTATCGCGTCTCCGAACCGATCATCTTAATCCGGAAGAACTCGCGAATTTACGGCGCTTATGTGCTAACTACGCGGACGTGTTTTATCTTGAGGGTGAACCACTTACATTCACAAACAAGATCAAACATAAGATAAGAACAACTGATGAAATCCCAGTACATACTAAGAGTTACCGCTATCCTTACGTTCACAGACAAGAAGTTAGAGATCAGATTAACAAGATGCTTGATCAAAATATCATAAGACCCTCAGAGTCTGCATGGAGCTCTCCGATTTGGATTGTACCCAAAAAGGCAGATGCATCCGGTAAAGTTAAATGGCGTCTTGTCGTGGATTTCAGGAAAGTTAACGAGAAAACGATCGATGATAAGTATCCAATTCCGAATATAACAGACGTACTAGACAAACTAGGTAAATGCCAATATTTTACGACACTTGATTTAGCTAGTGGATTTTACCAAGTGGAAATGGACCCCTCTGATGTCCATAAGACCGCCTTTAATGTCCAAAATGGCCATTATGAGTTCTTAAGGATGCCAATGGGACTTAAAAACAGCCCTTCCACCTTCCAAAGGGTAATGGATAACGTCCTGAGAGGTCTCCAGAACGAAATCTGTCTAGTCTATCTCGATGACATCATTATTTTCAGTATTTCCCTTCAGGAGCACATCGTCAACTTAGATAAAGTCTTTAAAAGGTTGAGAGAGTCAAACTTCAAAATTCAAATGGATAAATCTGAATTTTTGAAGCTTGAAACTGAATTTCTAGGCCATGTCATCTATAAAGAGGGTGTAAAACCTAACCCTAATAAGATTAAAGCCATAGAGAACTACCCCATTCCAAAGACCCCTACTGAAATCAAACGTTTTCTCGGATTACTCGGATACTACAGAAAATTTATTCCAGACTTTGCACGTTTAACTAAACCACTGACTCAATGTTTAAAAAAAGGCGCTAAGATTAAACTAGACCAAAACTACACTAACTGTTTCGAACATTGTAAGACACTCTTAACAAATGACCCAACCTTGCAATACCCAGACTTTACACGAGATTTCATATTAACAACTGATGCTTCCAATGTAGCTATCGGTGCCATTTTATCTCAAGGTACCAAGAGTTCAAACAAACCGATCGCATATGCATCGCGAACTCTCAACTCTAGTGAACTTAATTATAGCACCATCGAGAAAGAGCTTTTAGCTATTGTTTGGGCAACTAAGTACTTCCGTCCGTACCTCTATGGTAGAAAATTTCTGATACTTACGGACCATAGACCCTTACAATGGGTAGTAAATCTTAAAGACCCTAGCTCACGACTTACAAGATGGCGTCTTAAGCTTAGTGAATACGATTATAAAGTCGAACATGTAGACGGTAAATGTAACACAAACGCAGATGCATTATCGCGTATTGAAATTAATAACGAAGAGCTTACGTCTATAGTAGTCAATCCATCTGAAACTGATCCCACGTTAGATGAATCTAGAACCATTACAGCTACAGAAACTGCTGCTAGTTCAAGAACCGCCACTGTTCACACGAATAATGAAAGCCCTATCTTGGAAGTCCCAATCTCAGATGATCCTTTAAACAGATTCACTAAACAGTTAATTTTTAATGTCGTAGGTGATATTAAAGGAAAACCAGTAGTCACCAAGCCTTTTGATACGCACACCCGAATATCAGTTCAAATATCTGAATCCAATATGGAGGAAGATGTCATTAATGCGATCAAAGAGTATGTCCATCCTAAGATTAAAACCGGACTACTGATAAATCTCTACTTGGCTATGTATACCATCATACCTATAATTCAGAAAACATTTAAAAATTCGGCTATGAATCTTACACTAACTAAATCAGAATTAGAAAACGTTAAGGAATACTTAAGACAACAGGAAATCATTAACAAATACCATGATGGAAAAACCAATCATCGCGGTATCAATGAGTGCTTTTTGGCGTTATCTCATCGATACTATTGGCCCAAAATGCGAGAGCAAATAACTAAATTCATTAATGATTGTACCATCTGTGGCCAAGCGAAATATGATCGCAGCCCTATAAAGCAACAATTTAAAGTAGTTCCGCCCGCTAGTAAGCCTTTTGAACTGGTTCATTTAGATCTCTTAACTATTCAAAGTGAAAAATTCTTAACCATCATAGACGCATTCTCTAAGTATGCACAGGCTTATCACTTAAGAGATGGCACAGCTGTCAGTGTAGTACAAGCCTTATTAAATTTTTGCACTCACCATGGTATACCTATAACTATAGTAACCGATAACGGAACCGAATTCACAAATCAACTTATTGCTGAATTTGTGAAAATGCATAAGATCCAGCATCACAGAGTGGCTCCTCATACACCGAATGAGAACGGTATGGTTGAAAGATTCCACTCAACGGTACTAGAACATCTTCGTATTCTAAAGTTAGGTCAGAAATCTGAATCTGTAATTAACTTAATGCCTTACGCCCTTTTGGCTTATAACAGTAGTATTCATAGTTTTACTAAGTGCAAACCGATAGAAGTAATAACAGGACACTACGATCCTCGTGATCCTTTTGATGTTGACCTTTCAGCTCATCTACTTCAACAGTATATGACTAACCATAAAGAAAAAATGACTGAAGCTTATAACACGATTCATGACATGTGTAGTACGACTCGAAAAGACCTCACAGACAACCGAAATAAAACACGAGAAGCTGAGGCTGAATACTCTCCCGAACAACAGATTTTCGTGAAAAATCCGTTCGCTTCTAGACAGAAATTAGCCCCTCGTTATACTCATGACGTCGTAATGGCAGACCTCCCGATTCATATTTATACTAAGAAAAAGCGAGGTCCGATTGCCAAGTCTAGGCTGAAGCGTCTCCCTAAAAGCGCCCAATTGTTACAGGACGCTCCTGACATTCCTCCTGCTCCTGTCACCAGCCCTAATGCAGGAGATAAAACTTGAAAGTCTCGGTGATGGACCTGGTATTTTACCCTTCAAACTAGGTTCAGCCAAAATAATTTCGCATTATCATTCCTTTCTACAATACGTGAATCTACAAGAGTTGCAAGATAAAGTAAATTCAATTAGTAATCAGATAGATAGTTTTAGCCCTCAGCTGCATAATAAAACTAACTCCTTATTCGAGCCTCACTTAACTTATCTTAGAGGTAGACTTGCGAGTGTATTAGATCAGCTACAGACCTTTGAGACAATTCGTGTAAAAAGGGGACTCGTAGATGGTCTCGGATCGGTGGTTAAAAGTATTACAGGAAACCTTGATTATACCGATGCATTGCACTATAACCAAGCTATTCGAAATTTAGAGAACACAGAAAATAAATTAGTAACGGAATTTAATAATCATGTCAGTCTAACTAAAAATTGGAACTTGCAATATTCTAAGATTATAGACAGTATCGTAGATAATCAGAATAAAATCGAGATTATATTAAAGCAAATTGAACAAGCCGAAGTAACCAGGGATCATGATCTTGTGAAATATGCTCATCTAGCTCAGATCCTTATTGTCCTGACTGACAACGTAGACTCTATATCGCAGGAAATGTCTAAATTACAGAATATCCTAGCTTTTATTAGAGCATCCGCTACGCATCACTCAGTCTTGAGTTTGAATGCAATTAGCGATATAGTTCGTAGATTAAATATACTTTATGTTAGTGAGAAAGTGGTAGATTTAGATATTAGAGAGTATTTCGATATAATTAGATTAGGATTTTACTATGTAGGTAATGAGATAGTTATAGTATATAAATTTCCGATTGTCCTTCCACTTATGATATGTATAAATTATCTATCATTCCTAATAAAAACCATGAAATCCTTACTCCTCCATTCCCATACCTAGCTATCCATGAGAAAGATTTCAATTACATAGAGGCTGAATGCCCGAAGACAAGTAAATGGTACCTTTGTGAGGAGAAAAAGAGTCTACAGAGCCGATCATCAGATGACTGCATCCAGCATCTCATCTCGACACAACAACGAAACAAAATGTGCCGCCCCACCACCGTCATCCTAGCTAAACCAGCTTATGAAGAACTTGACGAGAAACATTACAGTATCAGCTTCCCAGTCTCTACAAAAGTACATCTCTCCTGTGGCCAGGATATCTACAAAACGCTTCAAGGGAGCTTTCTCGCGATAATCCCTCAGAAATGCTACTTGGAAACGCCAGACTTCACGATCTCCAACACTAACGATCGTTTGAAGGGACAAGCATTGAAGATCATGGACCTACCAAAGGAAGACTTCGTGACCTCATCTACCGCTCCAGCTCTCAAATTAAACTCTATCAATTTGGACCATCTTCATCGAACTAACGAAAAAATCTCACTGCAGACACCGCTACACTTGGAAAAAGCCGTCGACAATAGCTTATACCATACTACAATACCTATGTACGTGGTTATAGCTCTCAGTGCATGTGCACTTGTTAGTGGCCTGCTATACAGAAGATATCAATTAAAACTGACGAAGAATTCGCACAAAGTATCTGAAGTTAACCAAGCTGAACTACAAGGAGTTTATGCCATTCCAGCTACCAGAAGGGTTAATCCCAATCAACCCCCAGCTCAATTTACGACAAGCTTCAATACTCGCTGTTCTTCGGGTGGAGGTGTTACGCAAGGCTAAAGTATGAGGATCGCTGCGCTTGCATCGACCTGAATAACCAACAGTTGCACGTTCCAGCTACATCAGCATAACGTGACTCCGATTGACGTCAACCGCGCCTTCCACGGAATTTACCTAGCTTTGAATTTCATTCTTTGTTCAAACTTCGAGCAAGTCTCATCATAGATTAATTAGTTGTACTCTGTAATAATTTAAGATTAAATTAGATTTAAATAAATCAATCTTTTTTAAAACTTACCCTTGAGAGCGGCCTACGTATTTCGTGCTTTAAAATTAATAAATAAATAAATAATTTAAATTTTCCTTTGACTTTGTACTCAATTTACATTTATTTCCAAAATAGCAAATTCACTTCCGTATGTTCAAAAGAATTAAAAAGCAAGCTCTAGTCCTGATACGCAAACAACTTTATTATTTAGAGTTGGGAATTACACGGCCATATACGTTAAATCAAAATAGTGTATAGAAGTGAATCTTCTTTATCCCTATTCTCTTACGCCGGTCGGCCCCAAAACTTGAAGTGATAATGGCTCGTATTTCACAACTAAACACAAAACAAAATTAAGTAAGACTTCAGTCCATTCACGCATAAGCACAGGTCTTTTGAAAACCTTTAAAAACAGAACTATTCCTTCTAAAGGGTATCGATAGTTCGGTGTTTTGTACCAACCGGACTGTTGCCACCGTATCAGTAGTTCGATCAACCGTACTAACAACCAAACAGTTACTAGTGTTTGAGTTGGTATTGAAGCTGAGACGATAAACATTACACTAAAGGAAATTTAATAGACGTCTATCATTTTGCATGCCGTGATAACTCCGTACCTTGACAACCTCTGTGGCGCAGTGGGCGAATAACCGGCTGAGACGCAGGAGGTAGCGGGTTCGATTCCCGCCACGGAACAAATGTTTGCATGATCTACAGATATTTGTTCCGAGTCTGGATGTTTTTCTATATATTATAAATATTTATTTACAAAAAAAGTATGTAAGTATTCTATTAGTTATTTGGTTCCCATAGTACAAGTGTTCCGAGTCTGGATGTTTTTCTATATATTATAAGTATTTATTTACAAAAAAAGTATGTAAGTATTCTATTAGTTATTTGGTTCCCATAGTACAAGCACTGCTTAGTTTGGGACTAGATAGCGCTGTGTGAAATGTCCACCAATATTTATTTATTTAACTTTTTACGAACGTTGACATAAGAAATCGAAAAATTCATTCCAAATAATTATTATGTTATCCATACATTAAAACAATGAGCATAATTAATTTTCACCAAGTTTCACTTTATATGGAAAAATAACACACAGATAGTTAATCCTGGGTTAATATTTCGGCAGAACGATATTTCAATGTTGTACCATTTGGTTTTGTTATTCTTTGGTAGTGTTTTGACACCTGTCAGATCCGACATATCAGATTTCAACGAGTACTGGGCAAGCTATGCCATCTATAAAACTGTCCTAGCCTGCCTCTATAGCGGCTCATAGAAATTGGAGTGTTGAAATGACACTTCTATACGAATGTTTTAATAACCTTATGTCTAAACATGAAACATTTACTAATGATCAATTATATCCTCCAGAGGGCTTAACTAGTATTACGCACTTTAATGTTCATCAACTAGTTAATTAATCTCTTGGCGGTGCTCATTTACAAATTAGATTGTAATTAAAAATTACTTGTCAGTATTATTGAATTTTTAATTTGTTATTTAACTTATTTTGTGATCTAATTCTGATGTAACAGAAAAAATATGTACTTAGACTTGAGTATTTAGCCACTGATCACACATAGATACTTAGTTAAAATTAATTATAAGTAAGATATAAAATAATTTTCACTAAAAGTGGGATAGTTACCATGATTTGGGAGTTTTTAAGTGAACCGACATTTTGGCACAGTTGGTACAAATAGTGTTCACGACCATGATGGTTTCAAAAGGGGACAATAATATTTGATTCTCAACAATCTAATTGATCTATTGTAAATGTGTACTTTAAAAAAATATTTGATGTTCAAAAATAATAGCTGACCCTCTTTTTTAATTAAGTCTTTAGATAAGTGGGAGAACCGACACTAAGCACCCCAAATCTAGATAGTCTTGTGCGTGACACCCCTAGAGTGTTATAAAAAAGCGCGGAGCCAGAAGCTCGCGTGGAAGGTCCCCCAGGGGCGACCACGCGAGATTTCTGGCGGGAGCCCACCCGAAAAAACTACAGATTTGGCGGTTTTTAAGTGCTGCCAAAGTTAAAAATGTATCGAACTTTATTATTAAATGCTTATTTCTTAGGTTTGGGACCCAACATAGATCCACTATATAACTTAATTTGAAACATTTTTTGCGTAGCTCCAAACAGATTAAAGTATCGTTTGTTTGATTTATTTTATGTCTCACTAAAAGAGGATCAATTATTAAAAAAGATAACCATTTATATCTTTTTGCTTGCTGTTTTTCCAAAATTAAAATTATTATTTACCTAAATACAGACAGTTGCCTGTATACACTTCACTGTCTTCCTCTAGCAAAAAGGCGTGATATTACTGATTCCTTCTGAAAATTACTTAATAAAGATTGTCCTGAGCTTCTAAATAAAATTGCCTTTCATGCCCCGTCTAAAATAACTCGATTTTACCCCACAATTTCTATACCTATTGTGGGCACAAACTACAGGCCAAATGCATTTTTATGGCGAACATGTAATCTATTCAATAAGTGTTGCAAGCACCCTGATTTAGCCAGACAGCGACTGGCCAGAAGTTACTTTAATAGTGACGTAGTAGGTACTTAGGTTTATCTTTTTTTTTTCCAGGAGGAAATCTGCATCCAAATACCCGTATTGCATGCAGGGTAAATACGGGTTATGTGAGGTTGTCGGACTCAACGACCCACTAAAACCTCCCCGGTGGCCGGCCTCAATGCATATCAAAGGGTTCTGGGATCTCGCAAGAAACGCACCAGAGCCCCCCTCATGCATATCGCCCATAAAGAGCACGTCCCAGGGGCTGTCGCCCCCAGCACCCTCGCGGTACGTGCACAGCAGCACATGCCACATTGTGCGGCTGCCTTCCCTGAGTCCGCTATCCGGGTTGGCCAGAGCTCTCCCTCTGACTACCCACGGACCCGAAAGGTCCCCTGTTTGGCAGGGCCCTGTTTGGCCATTACTCTGCCCCTTCACGGGGCGGGCGGCGCGGGGTGGCCGTTGCCTGCACCCCGCCACCGCCTTCTCCGAGTGGGATCGGCCCTCTCCCGATCTCGCTCAGAGGCCTCTTTCCGAACCAATACGGTCTCACAGAAAGAGGCCACGGCCTTCCAGCCGTCCTCGTCTGCCAACATAGCTGCTACTACGTTTGGCAGATGGACGTCCTGCCCGATCCTGGTGATCAGGTTCCGCTTTTCCACGCACCACGCTGAGCATTCCTCGAGCGTGTGCTGGGACTTAGGTTTACCTATATTAACTGTACGTACATACATGTATATTATTCCATGTTAGTGTCAAGTGAGCTTTTGTGTACTTATGTTCATATTATTGTAAGTATATTTTTACTATATATAAAAATCTGTAGTTAGATTTCTGAAATTATTACGGTAATCTGTAATAATAATATATTAAATAAATAAATTTAAGATCATTTAAATACATGCCTTTTAAAGGTAATTGAAATAAATTGTAAAAGTAGTAGGTACAATTTTGACAGGATTCTAATTTCCGGTTTCTATATCCGTCGGTAACCAATAACGACTCGATTCTCTTTGAAAGAGTGTCAAAAGTTTGACGCTTATTCGAACTTTGGAACTTTTTATAACTTCTAAAATTTTTCGAAACGAGCCGTTGTCTATATAGAAATCGGCCATTAGTGTAAATTGTCAGTTGTGCTTAGGTATTTTAAATGTAAAATAACGTGTAAACTTATGATAACAGTAGATACATCGTCGGTTTTCCATTCTAACAACGTTTGGAATGTTGAGCGAATGCTTTGTGGACATTTGGGATTTGTTAAAGCTCTTCATTTCAACTGTTCATTGAAAGGTCGAAGGGACACTTAAATAATAGTTTTTATGAGTTTGGTAGAAGACTTTTTCCTGTAATATTTTGATTACGGTCCATTTTTTTTATTGACTCACGCGAGTTAACTGTGCACTTCGCACTGTGACGTCACTGTCACAATGATCCTATAGTTACTAAGCGCGTCAGGCAAACGCGGGGCGCCTCGCGGGTAAGCGGGAGTGGGGTCGCGTTCCAGGGAAGTGCACAGTTAACTCGTGCGTAGGTATAGGTAGGTATAGATGTATCTTCGATAAATCGAGTTATTAGGTCACTCCCGATAAATAAGACTAAATTCACGTGTGGACAAAGACAAAGTTAAAGCTATTTAGCGATAAGGTTATAATTAGATTTACCACATTTAAAAGATCGGTGCTAGTTCGAGTGGTCGGGTTTCACATCAATTTTGTATGAGACCTACTTTGTTGCATTTTTATCGTAGAGGTATGATTCCATCTATAATTTTTCTTTAATACTGTAAGCAATTTTAGTTTATTAGAAAGCGTTGAAAGTTTAAATTCATTTAATTTTAACACAGGATCACCAATCATCAAATCAACAATGTAGGTAACCTATTATACATTAATGTATTTACTGTTATATTCATATTCTAATAAATCTACATTATTGCGTTTGCTTTAAAACTTTCTGCAATAAAATAACAAGCAGCACACATTTTGTGCATTTTATTTTAAGCCCAGAACTTCATTAAAATAATCCTAGCTAGAATTTTCATATATTTAAAGCTCATTCTCGTACACGCTAACTTTGTATAGAAAAGTGGTGAAATTCACACGATGCTTAGACACATTTTCAAACGACTAACTTATCTGTGTTTACTTTCAAAATGAATACTGGATAGAGTTAGAATTTATTTTCAGATAAATAGTTATATAGTTCACATTATTACGCCAAATCGCTAAATGAATGAATGAATGAAAATTCTTATATAAATATCTGGGGTAAAAGCTTAATGAAGACTACTTAGTATAACTAAGGGTTAATCTTAAATTATATAATATCTTGTAATTTAACCACATTTCATGCATTTCATGCATTTCATTTGGCATGTATGTGTGGATGTTTGTTACTCTTTCACGTCGTAACGGCTGAACCGATTTCGATGAAATTTGGTACGTACGTAGATTATAACCTGGATTAACACATAAGCTACTTTTGTTGACAAAGAACTCGTGCGAAGCCGCTGGCGATCATCTAGTTTTATATAATATAAGTGATACAAATAAGGCCTACCTAATTTGAAACACTCATATTGTGATAAATTATTCGAAAAAGGTGATAAATAAAAGCAAGGCATTATTCGTTGGTTTATATATTTTAAGTAATTAAGAAAACGTATTGTAATCTTTTATCAAAAATCACTTCAAAAGATTTATAATTTAAAAGAACTTGGCTGACAATGAAAACACCGTTATTGAAGGGAATGAAAGCAATTAAATTAATTTATTAGAGTAATCTCCCGTATAATAGGTGTGTTGTTGCTGCTTAGACCGTCCCTTTCACATGTTAGATACGTCTACTGTCTAGTCACAGGGACGCGATAGCAATTGGCTTACGTAACAACGCTACCGATCTGCTCTTGGCCATAAATATAGTAACACATGATAAATATAGCAGTTTTTTACTAGATTCATTTTGGTGAATGTGCGCAAGATCTTCATGGCCTTTCCTCCCTCTTCCACCACCGGACAAGCAGACGTACCGAGAAGTACCACCCATACCTGGTCGGCATACCACCTTGCCGTACCAAACGATTTGCTTCAACTTTTCTTGTTAGCACAAGTAAGGGGTGGAACTCACTTCCGGCGTATGCTTGTCCGGACCAGTATAATCTCGGAGTCTTCAAGTCCAAACTGAATAGGTTCTTTCTAGGCAAGCGTGCTCCATCTTCGATCACACCATCCCTTACCATCAGGTGAGATAGTGGTCAAGCGCTTGACTAATCAATAAAAAAAACAACCGCAGTTTGTGGGAGGGCAATATTTCTAGGAAGGTCTTGCCATTCTGTCTGTAGTGGGCGAACCGCTTAATTCTAACCCAATATTGTGTTTCTGGAGGACAATGCATTACAAAGAAAAGCTCAGTATTGCAAGCTTGCAAATTCTCAGATTGCCCCAGGCTTCACAGTTACCTTTGCCGAACTTGTGCTGTACCCGGGACTTTACGAGGCTTACCCAAAGCGTTATATGAAACAGTGTGGCCGATTTAACTACGCGTTTATAATTATTTTCACTAAATAAGAAGGGAAAATTAAACACTGTTTAGCGCGTGTTTAAAACAATCCTTTACAAGAAATGGTAAGGAATTTTTTAAACACGCGTTAAAAAGTTGTTTAACTTTTTGTAGTAACAAGGTAATTATGTATTTAACTTGATGATGATTATTAGTTTTATATATAATTACATATATAAAACAATCTACTGTTAATGTGTACACTAATATTATAAATATTTGATGTTTTTTGTTTGTAAGTTGGTATGTAAGGGATAATCTCTGATATCACTTAACCGATTCTGAAAATTATTTCACTGATAGAAAGTTATACCATCCCTGACTGAAATATGTCAAATTATTGCGTCGAAAGAAGTTTCCATTAAATTCAAATTCATAACATTAACGGCAGTGCATACAGAATTGAGGCATACTGCATCACGTTAATTGCCTTGCCAGGCTAGCACCATGCAAATTGAGATGCCTCTGCCACAGATTGCGCGGTAGTTACAGAGATAACATACAACACGTTAATTATGAGGTGCGGTAAACTTGCACGGTATATAACTAAAACTAGCTATATTCGTAATTAATTAAAGAAACCGCTGATGTTAAAGTTTACGACAAATGCTTGCTTGATAATTATTTTAGTTTTAAAGTGCTATCCAACAAGCTTATACTACGTGTTTTTTTATGTACGACATTAAATGAAAACACGGTTAGTATTGTTTGTTAGAAATGTATCGATTACTGGATAAATAAGCTACCGGTATTGAACCCACGTCAAAAATCAGTTAATAACATAACAGGTTACATACTTATATAAAAAGATTTCCTAATTAATTGTCGATAATAAATTAATTAAAGACCCGTGCTGGCCTTGTGGGATGTACCCTGACTTCCGATTCGGAGATTTTGAGTTCGAATACCAGCCGTGCACCAATGGATTTTTCTAAAACGAAAGTCTTGTAAATAAAATATGTACCTATACTATCCTATTCTTACGAGTATTATACTGTGCAAATTTTCATTAGTTTCATTTTTCTGTGCACGACCTACCTACACATCTTTATATACAATACACAAAGGTTATCTGGAAGAGAATGCTTTTAAGTATTAAGTTTGCCTTTGTACTAGTTTTATAAGTCCAATAAAGTATTTTCAATCAATCAATCTTGATTTTTATTCGAATAAAAAACATAGTCATTGTAAACCCGTCGTCCTTTCCTGCCCCAAGTTTAATATGCTGTCGAAATCCCTAAAATCATCACAAGCTAAATTAATTGTACAATATATTTCGTGTATCCTACATCATGTTATCCCCGCGCGCCATATAAATTTGACGTCACTCACTAATGAAGATGCAGAGGCTGTATTTCACTTTGCCGTCGCATCATATATACCTCGTTAGCCCAAATACTCAATGGATGAGGGAGGTTTCAATTCCCTGATATATTTTAAGGGTGACTACCGGGTAATGTACTTATGTAAACCCGAAAGGAGATCCTTGTCCTTACATAAATTTATAATGTTCTTATAAAACTTTTTTAATGGTTTTAATTAATAAGTATGATATATTGTACGACTTTATAACCAGATTTTCGATTTATGATCCTATCTCTAGAGCTTACGATGTCTCGGCAGTGGCTTCTTACCGCTATTGTATTTTTATTATTGTAAAGATATTTTAACGTATTTATCTTTTTACAAGTGTGCCTGAAAGTAGCTCTTTTAGCATGCATAACTATGAAATTAAACTCATTTTAAGTTATATAAGGCAAGAAATGACCAAAGCGTTCATAAGGTTTTGCCGTAAGTGACATGTTATGGCTGGCTAACTTTTGAGAATTTTGTTGAGACAATTGAAAACTATTTGTTTTGAGGTGCAAGGTAAACAAAGTAGGTATATTCAGTTCACTGGGAACACGATTACCTTAAAAACGAAAGGCAATAAAATATAAATATTTGCACGGAATTAATAATAAAACCGGCCAAGTGCGAGTCGGACTCGCGCACGAAGGGTTCCGTACCATTATCTATAAAAACGAACAAAAAAAATCACGTTTGTTGTATGGGAGCCCTCCTTAAATATTTGTTTTATTTTATTTTTAGTATTTGTTGTTATAGCGGCAACAGAAATACATCATCTGTGAAAATTTTAACTGTCTAACTATCACGGTTCATGAGATACAGCCTGGTGACAGACGGACAGACAGACAGCGGAGTCTTAGTAATAGAGTCCCGTTTTACCCTTTGGGTACAGAACCCTAAAAAAGAAAAGATTGTGTAGGGTGGTGTGTCGGATTGCGGTCGGTAAACGGAAGGAAGGTTAATTTTATCGCAACGAATTAGCATCTCATGCGCCTTGCATTCTGATTGGGTGATCTGATTAGATGGCACTGATGTGGTACTTAAACGGGTTTTCATAATATCAATAATTTTGCACTGGACGAGAAGTAGGCCCGTGGCAAAATTGGTTCCACGTCCCCGTCGTTTATACCGCCATGTTATATCCCAATTGTTTCATGTCATCAGCACAGTTATATTTACTTAGTACTAATAGCTCAAATACGGTAATGAAGAAAATGTAATCAAAACTTCCATACTCGTAATTTATAATTATATGAACCGCAGTGAATGCCTGGAGGGAAGAAGGGCGTTGAATTTGAGTCGGGTAATACATAAGCTATACATTATTATTCGGAAATGTAATCTTATTGAATTTAACCTTCATCATAATGTCAGCCAAAGATCATCTACAGCTAAACAAATGGTAGATAAATACATTTCCAGAGCAACCGATATTGTGCGTCCTGCATCTAATGGTTTCCAGCAATCTTTAATAATTGTTCGAGCGAAGCGAGATCTCTAAATCAACTTGAGAAAATCGGCCTTATTTACACGTTTTATATGATTTGACAACTCCTTACATCATATTTAGCCACTAAATACGTTTAGGCATCGTTGCAGAATAGCAAATATAACTATTAAAATATCGGAAAAATTCACGCAAAAAAAATTATGAAGAGAATTCATTTTCTAATATAATAGATGCAGAAAATGATGGCTGATTGACAATTCTACCGGGGCGACGTAGCTACATTGGCAGTCCGCGTCATATGCATGTCAAGGCGGTACGAAGTTCGGCGGGTCAGCTAGTTATTAAGATAATAAATAGGTATATTAAGATAAGATTGATAGCCGTTTGCCGAATCGAAAGCGGATTGACGCTTTTGAGATGTGGTGTGTTACAAATGCTTAGGACAGCACACTGTACAATGTAATACTGGAAGGGCTCAAGATTTACCATTCCCAAACGCTTTCCGCGACTTATCTACTACACCGAAAACTGCAGTATTTTAACCATATACTCGTAACTAGCAGAAACGCAGACTATCTAAAGCGGCTAGTGGTCATGGGAAAGGTAGAGAGTAAAAGGCCTCGCGGGAGAAGCCCTAATGGACGGGCAGACCTTATATTCGAACATGTATTGATACCGGTAAGCCCAGCTCTCCAGCAGGAAACTGTTAGAAACTGGAGACAAGAAGTAAACAAGCTTTACCAAAGGAGTCACGATCCTCATCAATGAAGGAACGTTGAAGGAGGAGCCTTTTGCCTGTAGAATATACATATTTCAGCGACCGACAGCGAGGTGCACAAAGTCAACACACAAAGCCGTTATTTGCATAAAACCCGCCCTAATGCTTGCTGGCTGACAATGTAATTGAGGCTTAACAAGTTAAACTCTGGTTTCTAAATGGATGGTGGTCGGTAAATGTCCGTGATACAGGTAGTGACAGTTTAGCCATGGATACAGACAGTTATGGATACAGAAAAAAATGCCTAAACTAACACCTATTGAAAAAAAAATACATATAGAGCCTGATGGCAACTATAGCTGGGTAAATTAAAGCTTCAAGATTTTAAAATGAACTCAAAAATTTTAAAGCCTAGACGGGACTTGAACCCGCAACCTTCCTCTTGATACGAGGGTGCACTATCCAATTGTGCTACCGGGATCTGTCACGTCAGGGTTGAAATTAGTGAGATGATTCAGATTACGACTAAAGCACCGTTTTAAAATCTTGGAATTTTCCGTAAGTGTTCGGACAACACTATAAAAATAAAAATTCTAAATTAATGCTGTCGATTTAGTACCTGGGACAGGTTGTATGAAGAAGTAGGCCGACGCAAATAAAAAAGAGATCTTAGTTGCATGTTACCCGTGAGGTAATGCACTTCTTATAAGCAGTAGTAATCGCTTAACATCAGGTGGGTCATGAGTTTATGCCTTTATAACATCTTTCAAAACCCTGCAAATAAAACAAAAGTTTATCAATAGAAAGAATATATATAACGGTTAATGTATTTCTAGAACCTCACCTTTATGAATCTCTGGTATTGTTGGGCTTATTGCGACCGAGGGGAATAAATAAACTTTTATGCTTTTCTATTTATATTAGTACTTATAAAAGATACGGTTCACAAACTCTAAAACTTTTATATTTTCTAAAACTGGTGGACATTATTGGAGACAGATGGAATCTTAAATTTGTTTTTCCTTTAGCCTTGAATACAACCTTCCACTTTAACATAATTAATGAAAGCATGTTTTAAATAAAAAACAACAGACTTGCAGCGTAGGACTACGACCCAATTAACAGGAAGGTAAATAAAGGTATACTAGTGGTTCACCCCGAACTGAGATCTCGCAAGTCGCCCAAAACACCAAAAACAATATTCTTAGGGCGACACGTGGGGCGGAGACAAATCTAACAAATCAAAGATCATCAACATCGGTCCAGCCGTTCTTGAGTTATAAATGGTGTAACTAACCCGACTTTGTTTTATATATATATAGATGATGTACATATTTACTGGTTATGCTGTTCATCCAAAGGTTGCCAAAGACATCATTTAATACTGATAAGGTCGCCCCATGTAAATCTGTTATCATAGTATTTTATCAATGCAAGTATTGGACTTACAATAAATAAAGATTAACATTATTGATTATTACTAAACTTCGTCTTAAGAATGGATGGATCAAAACGAAAACCAGCTCGCGCTGAGCTGTTGAGAAGGGTCTAGTTATCGATATCACAACAATCTTTTTAATTCATTAATCAACATTTTTGAGAGCCCTTTAGCTAGTAGGTAAATACCAGTTTTATATGCGCAGTAAACATAATATTGCCCACATAAAAAATGCATCCAACAATGCAAACATGGTAATGGATTTTATGGGCAATGCCTCATAAATGTTTCGCAGTAGTTTGATCTATATTGATGTAATTGCTAGCTATATTCCTGGTACCTATACACATTTTAACAGTAATATGACCTGTGCACTATTTAGCACTATTAGAATAATCTGCTTTGTTAACCTTTTTTTGTTATCTTTCATCAACATCACCATCTCAGCCCACATCCACCCACTCTTGGGTATAGGCCTTCTCGTTATCACGCCACTCTCTCCAGTCCTATGCCAAGCGCATCCATTGCCTTCCCGCAACTCTCGCGATGTCGGCCGACCATCTGGCTGGCTATCTTTAATCACAAAAAAATACTTTACTTTTCAAGACTTATTACTTAGGCACATTTTAATTAGAAAACTTTCGTGATTTATTTCAATAATTATTATAAATACGGGATTTATGACGTACCGTCTTATCGGTGTTTCGACCGACAATGTTTCGATTCAATTCGTGAACCTTCATCAGGGTGAGTGCGATCGAACGTCTCGCCTCGCACTGCGCGCCGCAGCCCTCTGCGCGCGAGTCAACGGGCCCGGTGGTGAGGATTGCGTCAACGATGGCCCAGCGTGTTGACAGGCTACGTTATCATCGTTATCATCACTGCTGCTCTCTTCGGTAGTTCTCGGTACAGGCAAACATACAACGCTAACTATGTCTCTACCAGGTTCACTCACTCTTATGTCGCTTGCATCATGAAGACATGACCTCCAGGCTGGTGGTAGAACCCATCCTCTATCTCTGTTAAAGTTTGGCACACGACTTATTTCTATCGCCTCTCGGATCTTGCGAGGAACGAAGAACTTCTCTCTCGTTAAGACCCGGGCCTTGGCACAAATAAAATAGGCACAAATTAAAATTATGGCTTTTAGATAAGACCTTTTATACATTAGAAGAATACATTAATAAATAATGACATGATTAATTTGACAGAAAATAATTATAATTGAATACTAAATGTTTGACATAAATAGTGTAATGTTACTAACAATATCTTTATAAGAAAACAAATAAGTATTAAAGCTTTACAAGCTTATTGCACGCCCCTGAGTGGGGTAGAGTATAGTGAAACTAATTTTAATTAAATGTGACCTATATTCTGGCAATAAATGATTATGATTACTAAAATCTATACTTAACTAGACAACCCGCCCGCGGCTTCACATGCTTGTAATTTCGCGTTCCCGTGGGAACTTCGTGATAAAAACTATATAAAACACTCTTGTCGAAGTGAGGCAACACTTAATGTAAATGACTTCACGTCAATAAATGACGGTTAAATTAGATATATGGATATTGTTCATACAAAAATAATAAAATCGCGATTAAGAAATGGGGGATGGGGTTAGGAGGGTGAAAAATACTTTACAACCTGTTCTCATTCCTACCAAATATACAAAAAAAAAATAATTAAAATTGGTCGACCCGTTTCGGAGGAGTGCGACCGTGACCGTGACACGAGATTTTTATAATATTAGAAAGATAATAATTTTTCTTAAATGGTGGTACTGAACCGATTCTGAAATTTTTTTTACTGTTAGACGGCTACACTATCCTGAGTGTTATAAGTTATTCCATACAATTATTATAAATTCAAAATTAGCTCTGTCCCTTTGTCTCTCTATCTGTCAGTTTGTTACGTTTTCACGACTAAACGGCTGGACCGATTTCGATAAATTTGGTTCATAGGTAGATTATGGCCAACATAACCTACTTTTATCCGACTTCGCAGAAGGGTAATGTTTTTATTAATAAACCACGGCGGGTCAGCTTGTAGGTTATATTTTATTTAGATTTTCCGCGCTATGCCCGCTTGGGTTAGCTGGCCATACTAATATTATTAAATGCGAAAGTTTAGATGTTTGTTTATTTGTTTGTTACTCAATCACATCGTAACGGCTCAACCGATTTCGATAAATTTTGGTAGGTATATAAGTAGAATATGACCTGGATTAAAACCTATTCTACTTTTTATTGAGAGACCACGCGTGCGAAGCCGCGGGCGATCAGCTTTATATAATATAAGTGATACAAATAAGGCCTACCTAATTTGAAACACCCATATTGTGATAAATTATTCGAAAAAGGTGATAAATAAAAGCAATGCATTATTCTTTGGTTTATATATTTTAAGTAATCAAGAAAACATATTGCAATCTTTTATCAAAAATCACTTAAAAAGAGGTTATTCTGGAACCTTAGCTTTAGGCCTTTTTAAAACATAGTGATTGAACAAAGCTTAAATTAGCTCCTTAAATGAAAGGAATATTGTTATTAGAATATTGTTATATAAAACTATATATTTCTGAGCCTTTTATCAAGTGTTTTCATGAGATACTTGAACAACTTTCTAAGTTATTTTACTAAATATTATGTTTAAATTGATACTTCAGACTTGAAGTCGCATATTAACAAGAAATAAAGAATAATATAAAAAAAATGTATCCAAATAAACCAAAATTAGAAAATTAACATATCTTCTCAAAAATATTACTAAATATTGAAAATAAAACTATTTGGACAGGCCTTAATTAAACAAGGTAACTAAATAAGGCCTTGGACGCACATCATTAACTGCCGCTCTCAAGCTTTCTTCGAACCACGTAGCCCGTTTTCGTCTTGGAGGAGACATACTGAGATAATCAATCTGTAAAACATAATAAAGTTAAAATTCAACAGTATTCCTATTAAGGCCTAAGGTCAGAAATAAGGCCTATTTTAAAAGTAGGCATTATTTAGTACTTCATAAATGTTATAAGCAGTATTTAATTTGCATATTCTAAAAAATTAAATTTAAAGTCATAGTTACTTTTCCGATGAGTTATATTGTGATCCGTATACATTACTTGAAACAAAACTTCAAAGAATAACGTATTAACATTCGATAGAAATGACGACAAATTAATAACGCGCAATGAAAATGCCCGTCCGTCACAAACGACCGGCCACTAAACTCGCTGTGAGCGCGAGCGGGCCTCTCGTGCGCTGTTTGCCGAGTCGTGGAGCTGACGTCTATGCGTGTGTGAAGTATTTTTGATGTAAATATAGGTATATTATAACCAACTTTTCCGCACTACAGGCCTTATTTGTATCAAGCACCTTAATTTTACTTGAGACACAAAATTAACATCTTGCTCGCATCTAGCTAGATGTAAAGTCTGTATTACTAGGTGGCTGGGAGCCGTTGAGTGCAGGCCGCAAAAGATCGATCTCTGTAAGCCTATATTCAGCAGTGGACATCCTATGGCTGATATGATGATGATGAAACACATAAAAGTGGATTGTGAGACCTACTCTAATTGCCTTCGCCAGCTTTCCCCAATGACAGCTTAGTATTGCAGACTTTACTGTTTTATCTAGATTCAAGTACCCATTCAATACCATTAAAGCTAAAGACCATTTAAATGCAGGACTGGACTTATTTAAATTGGATTTCGCAACGATTTTGGACATATTTAAAACTTTTTTCAGGTTGTCGGATTTTTACTGTATCTTTTACTTTTTTACATTTAAAAGTAAAGAGTACTTCTGTCTTGGTGTTTTCTTATACTATAAGTGTATTTACAAAAAGTATACAACGTGTAATTCCCTATAAAAAAGAAAATATTTATTAAACCGAAAAAAATGCCCACCCTAATAACCTGTCAATGAAACTGAATTTTCATAGATTATTTTAACAGAAGATAATAACTGTATATTGCCTAGTTTAATAATATTTAAAAAGATTCGCAATCTCTATAGAAGAAAAGAAAAAATGTGGTGTCAATTACAAGTCATCTCAATAACTGTTCATCTACTTATTACATTTCACAACTTAAAGACTATTAGTGTTTTTGTACCAATTCGTCTTAAATTGAGAAACATGAGCATGTAGGGGGGACCAGGTATGAAAGTAACACGGGATGAAAGCACCAAATTAATTTATGAACGAATTATGTTTAAATAAAATTAATTAAATAACTTTTCTAGAAGTTTAGTCTCTTTAGTTTTATGTTTTCAGGGTTGCATTTCAATGATCATTATTTTATTTTATCCAAATTTTTTTTTGCTTATACTACGGTTTTCAAATATTGCCAATAGACTCTTTACAAGGGATCTTTTAACATCTTTTCGGCTTAACTAAAATACCCCTAGTATTTTAGTAACATCCTGTATTTATAAGTATTATATCAGTTGTCTTTTCTTGTACTTTATATATTATATATACTTTATAAATAATGTATACCTAATAATGCTTCACCATTGTGACGTCATACACGATTTCAAGTCTCAAAACAAGCCACAAAATAACAATTTTCTCAAAGCGAAGTACAGTTGTTTGCGAGTTGAGTGACGCACGTCACGATCCAAGCATATAGCGTATTCGCGCGCGACGAAATTATAAACACAAATGCATTTTTCGAACAATTTAATATAAAAAAAATCTAAACCAAAATTCTATACCAATAAACTCAATGACAATTATGGAAAAAGGGTGCTTTTTATGACTATTAATAAGCATTTATTTCTCAAAAGAATTAAAAATTCACATAAAGAGAAAATTACAATTTATCTTAACAAATAAAGAGGATGTACCATTTCGCGTAGCAAACTATTATTACATTGTCATTTATCTGTTTCTAAATTAATAATATTAATATATGAATATAGTACATATTATTATTGTATTATTGTATAATTGAATATAGTACATATTATGTCCTATATTCAAATATAAAAAATATTGATGTTACTGTTTCACATTAATAATATGTGGGTATAACAGTGTAAGAGCGGAGCGCGTCTCAAGCATATTATAATAATTATTATTATTTTTATCCTTTAATTCATAAATAGATATTTATTGTAACACCGCCTCCTCACACGTTTTTTTCAATCCAGTCTATCGAAAGGTTGCCTGGAAGAGATCGCTTTGATCGATAAGGCCGCCCATTGTACCACCATGTATTAGTCTAAGTTTTCTAGCTAAAGTTATTGTAATTTGATGTAATAATAAAGAATTATCTATCTATACAAAATATATATAGTTTAGCATCTATTCAATCTGCGATAAATCCCTTGAAATGTGGTCTAATAACGCTTTTGTTATAAGTCAATTTTGTTCAGCAGTTAAATAAATTAACCTAATAATAATAATAATATATTCATTTATTTTTCGCTCATAAGGTATTTTCTAAACTACAAAGGCAAGTTTTTTGAGCAAGTTTTGGGCTATTATATAACAATGTTAGTATATACATAAGTATTCTATCAGTTATCTGGTTCACATAGTACAAGCTCTGCTTAATTGGGGCTGGATAGCGCTGTGTGAAATGTCCAGCAATATTTATTTATTTTATTTAATGTTAATATAACATTGTAATAGACTGGGGCCTGAGGTAGGAATCTAAATAAATTGTTGTTAAAACAATCTGAATAAAACGTATTTTATAACATTTTTTATAAGTATGTATGTAGTCTAGCCGTAGGAACTGGGATAAGTCGCTTAAACTTTATAGTACAAAATGACCGGTTGAGTTCGTTAAAGCTCGTCCAACTTTTAATAACGTTGAAACATCCTTTGTCTTTCTTGTTACTTAAACAGTAAAGACAAGACCTGAAAACAAATTAGCTAAGCTTAGATTAATTACTTCAAATGTAATTTAAATTGTATGCTTAGCCTAAGCGAAATAATCATAATCATAATCATTTATTGCCAGAATATAGGTTATACAGAAAGATGTAACATTTAATATAAAATAGTTTCACTATACTCTACCCCACTCAGGGGCGTGCAATAAGCTTGTAAAGCTTTCATATTTGTATTCTTATAAATATATTGTTAGTAACATTACACTATTTATGTCAAACATTTAGTATTCAATTATAATTATTCTCGGTCAAATTAATCATGTCATTATTTATTAAAGTATTCCTCTAATGTATAAAAGGTCTTATCTAAAAGCCATAATTTTAATATGTGCCTAAATTTAAAAAGTGGCAGCTCTTGAATATTCTTTGGTAAATTATTAAATATTTTTACAGCCATTACATATACATTCTTTTTATAAATATCAAGTTTACAATGTGGTAGATAAAGTCTATTATGATGCCTTGTATGCCTTTGCATTTTGTCAGAGTGTTTTAGAAATCGTTCTGAATTTTCTTTAACTAAGTTACATATAACATTTATATACATACAGGCAATAGGCATGATTTTAGAATAGAATACTCTTTATTGCACACCAACAAGATTAAAAATACAATAAAATACTCAAAAATTAAGGTAAGTACAATGGGCGGTCTTATCGCTAAAAGCGATCTCTTCCAGACAACCTTTGGATGGACAGGACAAAACAAAATCAAAAAGACGGCGGTGTAAATACGAGTATATTCATAAACTTACATAAACTACCTATACTTACTAATAAACTAAATATATATACTTACAAATATAATAATATATACTTATATATAAACTACAATAAAGGAGATAAACATAACGATAAACTAGCAGTGCGTAGACAAAGAAAGGAAATGGTTGTATACCTTAGCTTTGAAGATAGGAAGAGATTTAGATGATCTAATAGAGAAAGGTAAAGCGTTCCACAGCCGCACAGCTTGAACTGTAAAGGAGTCACCATAAAATTGAGAACAGTGGACAGGGGTTTGGAGACTTAGAGCTTCAGATGAGCGTAGATTTCGATCATGCGCCTGGTGCAAGAACACAAAACGCTCCTTTAGATAGGATGGTGAAGAAGGATTGAAAAGAATGTTAAAAAGAAGGTTAAGAAGAAGATTTTATATGTTGGACCTAAACTAAAATAGACATCTTGTTATTTCATGAAACCTATAATATATTATTTCATATTAAGAATTGAAGGGAGACCTTCCATTGTCACTTAAGTGTATTTACTTTATTTATTTAAATAAAGTGTAAACTCATCGACATGTGTATTCTGCCCGTCCTTACCAAACTTGGTCATTGACAGAATCTCTAAAGTCTCAAGGTTTGCCAAAGAGCTATGGAACGCAGCGTGTTAGGGGTAAAGAGAATCAACAGGATCCGCAATGCGACACTGGGCGGGAAGACCGGCATCGCAGATGTTGGTGACAAGATTGCCAGGCTGAATGGGAACTGGGCGGGTCACGTCAGTCGCATGGTTACAGACAAATGGGCAACAATCGTCACACAATAGGTGCCTGCAAATGGCCGTCGAATCCGGGACAGGAGGAAGCGTTGGCGTGACGACCTCGATGCATTCCAAGATGGCTGGTGGGGCGTGGCGAGTGATCGTGAGATATGGAAGAACATGGTTGAGACCTTTGCCCAGCAGTGGGAAAGTATAGGTTAAGAAAAAAAATTTAAGAACTGAAATATTTTTAACTACGGAACGAAAAAAGGGGTTTTATAAAGAGGTTCTTTGTATAGGTACTAGCTGACCTATAGAGGTATAGGTTTGTTAAATACTTATTTTCATATCTTCTGAACCCTGCAAGTTATCAAAATCCTGTTATAATCACTTAAATTTTTATTGAAATCATTTGAGCCATTTCGAGGGAAACTGTCACCGTCTCAAAGTTTGCCTTGAATAGGCTACGAACAGAAAGAAAAAATAATAAAAACGGTAATATACTAAATTAAGGCTCAGACTTTAGACACGCAGATTTCAGATTTCACCCCCACTTCGCCCCCACGCCCCGCACGCGCCACTAGATTTACGCCAAAGTATCAACTAGAGACATTATCACAAATAAAATTTGCGGAAATTTGTGGAACTAAACGTGTATAAAGTGCTGATAATTGCCCTCTATACTAGCGCCATCTGTTTAGGAACGCGGGAACTACGTTTCATTGCAAATAACTCAACGTGATGAAACCACCATCTATAAATAATAATAATAATGTGAAATATCATATCATAATATTTCAATGTGTTGAATTAACTTGGGAATGTCTTAATTGTTAGAGGTGTTTCTGTAATTTTTTTTACTGACATTTTATTAATAATTCGTGTCTTTATTTTGTTACTTATATCCTTGAGTATCGTTTATTTAAACTTCTATACCATAAAGTAAGCAGAATAATAATTGTCAGGGTTGCAATATTGAGACTTCTGCAAATTTCTCCCCCTTAAATTAAATATGTATTTATTTATACCAAGTAGGCAAGTTAAAGTGGGACTGGGCGGAACACGTCTGCCGCATGTCGGAGGAGTTATGGGCAAAATCCACCACCGAGTGTATCCCAAAAGACAGAAAACGACCACGTGGCAGACTGCGACGCCGATGGAAAGAAGAACTCGACTCGTATATGGAAGACTGGTCTACACACGCGCATGATAGAGTGGAGTGGAAGGAAGGAAGTGAGGCCTTTGCCCTGCAGTGGGACAGTACAGGCTCCAAATAATGTATTTATTTAAGACAACAAGCTATCCATATAGTGTAAATAAATAAATAAAGCTAAAGGTGTTAGTTTAAAAATTAAATTAAATAGGCAATGGTAAGTACTTAATACTGTGTTCGAATGACGATGGAATATTTCTGTGTCATCATCTCTCGAATACGGTGTCTGTTCTGTGGTCTGAAAAAGAAGCTATTCCATTTACTAGCCACGGTGCTCAGGGTTTATGATTAGGCATCGTATAAATAGTCGTTTTCCCTTAAACTTTGTCATTTATTTTGAAATTATGACAGACGCTCCAATTTTATTATTGGTATAGATAGAAGGCTCACTACTGAGGACCAATTCACGTAATACAATTTTAAAAACATAACGACAGTTGACCCAAACGCGATTGAATTTTATGAATTGAATATATTTTGGCGTTCTGCGCCACTAATATTACAATAATAGCTTGATATAAATAAAGTCTATAATCGCATGTCAGTCAACTTATGCCATTGTATTGTCATTACGTGAATACCGTTTATGACATTTACCATAACGAGACTAGATCGAAGCTTGAATTTTACGTTACGTGAATTGGCTTTCCTTAAGCCTCCCCCATACATTTCCAGAGCGACTGATATTATGCGGCCTGCACCTGCAACGGCTCCCAGCAACCTTTATTAAGTCGTTTTTCCGTATAATGCGATTTTATAATTAATTAGCCGACCCGTCCACGGCTTCGCACGCATGGTTTATTAATAAAAACATTACCCTTATTTTGCAACGTCGGATAAAAAGAAGCCTATGTCTCAATCCCAATATCTATATAACAAATTTAGTCCGGTTAACTTTCGAATTTAGGCATTGTGGGATGGGTGTCCACGTTTTTGGGATCATAAAGTTTTGTTTGTTTATGTGTCACATAAACTAGATGGCGCTGCATAATAAACATAAATAAAACTATCTACGTGCGGAACCCTCGGTGCGCGAGTCCTACTCATATTTGACAGGTCTTGTTTAGATTAGATTAGATTAGAAAATTCTTTATTGCAATAATAAAATAATACATAGGCGAACTTAATGCTAATTTGCATTTTCTTCTAGCTAACCTTTGTGTAGTGTGGATAAAGTGGTAGTGCCAGAAAATAGAAAAGAAAACAAACTTTAGCTTAGAATCATAAAATAAACTAACAAAAATAATAATAATAATAAACGAAATAGATGAATATACCTACATAAAGTGCTCAATTTTTTTGGGTATCTTGAAGAGAGATGAAGTGTATATAGAGTTTGGATTTGAAGATTCCCGTAAAGGCATTCCATTGTTTATATTAGGACAGACATAAGACTTGCATATGACTATCATAAGTTAGATAGATACATCATTGTCATCATATAAGCCGCAGGAAGTCTAGTGCTGAACATAAGCCTCCGTATAGATTTGCCAAAGCCTGTAAAACCTTTAAGGTACCTCCTTACTCTTTATAGATAGTAATCTGATTCGTGCATAAAAACGAATTGTTGAGTTAGCATAGTTATTAACTTTGTTTTATGATTATTTTATAACCTCTTTTATAGGAAATTAATTATAAATAATTGCCTAGTTTCATATGAAACTTTGTTAGCATAATATTATACATAGAATTTGCGTTTCGTTAGAAATCGGAAAAGTTATATTCAAAACGCTGCTGGCTACAAGAATATTGTTATCATGATATTATGCTTCGGTAGCAGGCAATAAAATCTAAATATGTATATAAAACAAAGTCGGGTTAGTTACACCATTTATAACTCAAGTACGGCTGGACCGATTTTTATGATCTTTGATTTGTTGGATTTGTCTTCGCACCGATGATAACTATTAAAACATCGGACAAATTCACTAAAATAAAAATTATGAAGAAAATCCGTATGATCGTAAAATGATGGCCGATTAACAATTCTACACGCGACGTACATTAGCAGCCCCCGTCATAGGTACGCAAGAAGCAATGACTGTATTCTTTCTTTATTCTTTACTAGCTGTTACCCGCGACTTCATACGCGTTACTACTAAATGTTTAGATAACCTAGAAATAAAGCTAAACTCGTTGTTGCAACTTGACTTGACACCCCTTTTTTATCCCATGGGAACTGATTTATGGGATAAAAGATAGCCTATGTGATAATCCAGGTTATAATCTACGTATATACCAAATTTCATCGAAATTGGTTTAGCCGTTACGACGTGATTGATTAACAAACAAAAAAACAAATAAATAAATAAACAAACATTCAAACTTTCACATTTATAATAATATATTAATGTGATTAGTGTGACTAGCTGACCCGCCGAACTTCATACCCTTGAAATGCATGTGACGCGGGCTGCCAATCTACGTCACCGGTAGAATAGTCAATCAGTTTTTTTATTCAAAATGTATTCTCGGAATTTACAATTTGAGTCGCAATAAACATAATAAAGCTTCGGTTGCGCGCTGCTCTGTTGTCACCTAGGAGAGTTACAGACATAGCGATAATTCGGTCTCTTATCGGCCTATTGTTATTACAGGTAAAAGATTTGCGCCCACGTTTACAATCCGGATCATGGACATCGCGCAAAATTAATAAAACTTAAATTAAACAATGAAAAAAAAAGCTCTAAAAAGCTTCCCTGCAGTCATTTTTGGTTAGTTAACAAACAAATTAAGCTTAGGAATGATAAAATGGCCAAAATCTATTTTCTAATCAGGTAGCTAATTTTAAGAATTTTCCACCTCGTCGTCTTAGAAGGCCGATCTTAGCCAAAGTAGTCCATTAAGTACTACTTTTTTTTAATGATTATGAAATCTGAGTCTGGAAAATTCTTAAGACTTATTTAAGAACCATGAAATCACTTGTTCAGATTTTTAATTTAAAGTTAAAAATTTAAGTCATAATTCACCGAATGTAATTTTTTACTTTACACCAACATTTTCATAGTTTTGATCAAAGTTACGTAGCTGATTATTTTATGCATAAAAGAACAACTTATAAAAATTTTGTAAAAAAATAATCACAAGAAAGTTTTCTACTTTTTTTTAAACAATTTTTTAAGTTGTTCAAGTCGAAAATTTTAAAAAATTCGGAAAAAATTAATAACTCGAAAACTATAAAAAATCGCGGAACATCCATGGGGGTGATTCGGGTACCCCAAGGGTGTTCTATCTCTGGACTTTCGCTTGACACTATTTTTTGGGACATCCTGTATATATGTCATAGTTAAAACCAGTTTTTAGATAGAAAGCGTTTTCCCTAGTTAGAACTAGTTTTTACTAAATGCTTTTGTTAAAACTAGAATTAACTAATGCTCAAAATTGAATATAATACGTATATAGATTGTACACAAATAGATACAGACAAAAACAGCTATACCTACATTATAGATAGGTAAACATAATACATTATACAAAATATACCTAATAAATTAACACAACATTTATTGATTCCAAGGCGGTACGAAGTTTGCCGATTCAGCTAGTTAAATATAAATGAAATTGTTATACAAGGGCTGTAAGTCAACTATTGTACACCCGAAATAGTTATCGAGGGTGTTATTGATCGTTTACTCTCCAATATAACACATTTCACTTCTAGACTCTTTCTTAATTTTTTTAATAGAAATAAGTATTTGTCAAGCTTGTATTTCATGTCATTTCATGGATCGCACTTACCCTGATGAAGGTACACGTATAGTACCGAAACTTTGTCGGTCAAAAGATTGATAAATTTTTATTAATCACTATTCCTCGTTTTTATAATAATAATAATTAGTATTATTATTGTTGATAAATTTGGTAATTGATTTATTTTAAAGCAAACACTCGGATACAATAAATTATATTTTAACCCTCCATAAAAGTTTTAGAAACAAAATCGACCGCAAACATGAAAATCGTTCATAAAATCTTAACCACGGTATGTAGCATGTTTGTAATCTCTGAAGCATTATTCTATAGGTTCCTAAAACCAAACACGTATGTCGCGTTTTGACGTCTAATTAGGTCGGACACTAAACCCAAATGCCTCTGAAAGGGCTCTTTAGCGCCGCCTTTAGTACTGCGAAAGAGTTGTAAAGCAACCTTTATCCCGTCACAGTTTAAATACCGGGCATAAAGCTAGGGAAAATATTTGCTGCGAATTTGTTTGGAATTCTTCAAGATATTGGATTACAGAATTTGTTACAGAAAATAAGCAATAGACAATATTTTACGAAGTATCGTTACGTATTTGTAAAATAAAGCTAACATTCGAGGAATGTGAGCTCAGAAACATATTTTAGTGAACAATTATTTTGACTTTTTTACTTCCGAGGAAGTTTTTGGTTATAAAGATAAATTTATTTGCTTGAACATAATCTCAATATATAAAATTCTCATGTCACAGTGTTTGTAATAAAACTCCTCCGAAACGGCTTTACCGATTCTTATGAAAATTGTTGTGTATATTCGGTAGGTCTGAGAATAGGACGTAAACTATTTTTCACCCTCCTTTTTCAATTGTATTATACCTAGTAAACCATTGTAATTTTTGTTTATGAAATTTTGAAGTTTGTTGTTGAATAAAATAATTTATTATTATTTATTATTATTATTATTAACCCCCCCCATTTTTAATTTTAATTTGTATTATACATGAAGTGTCGCGTCACTTTGACATTTCATTATGCATTTGATTTATTTGATCATATATATGGCAGAACAACGTTTGCTGGGTCAGTTAGTATTATTATAAAGTTCTTAGTTAAGTAGGTAAGTGTCAATGGTATTCTACCTTACGAGCATGCATACGAATATATAGATACAATCATCATAAGATTTTTGATTAAACTTTTTGTGTGTGTTTTAGTGGGTTCCTAGGTGGTTTAGAATCACAATTGGACCTGGTAGGTGGCGCTGTTGTCGAAATCCATAAAATTGCGTACGAAGTTGCGGGCATGTACTACCAACTACGTAAAAAAATAAAGAAAAACAATACAATTCAATTCAAATTATAATATTAGCCAAGGTTTCACGGAAATTATATGATCGATATACAGCGGAGAAGACGAAAAAAATATTCATGTAACGGTCCCCAGGCTCTTTGTCTCTGTTGTCCAAAACACAAGCAGCTCTCGATAGGAACCGACAAAGGCATTTTCAGTTTTGTTCACTTTCAAAGTTGCAAACTACAAAAAGTGTCAACTAGGCTTTAAGGGATTGTGCACGAAACTCTCAAAGGCGGGTGATTAGCTGGATCAAGGGTATTAGCCGGGGATAAAGGAACTGACAGACGACTCGGGGACTTACTGTTGGTTTCTTCATTGTCAACTTATGTTATGCGTTCCCCACTGCACATTTTCATTGGAAACATTCTGAATGCGCCGGGCGATGGGGCCACAAGTCTTTATGATAAAATAATACATGGTGCAGAAAATTACTGGAAAATTAAGAACAAGTAACACAAAACCTTTCAGAATCGCAAGGCTGTAGTGACAATTTTGTAGGAAACAAGCTTGTTAATGCGTCTTTTAATCTTCATTAGTTAACTTCAGCTCGTACTTGTCACGATGTTTTATATATTTATACAGGGTGCGCATTATACTCACGAAAACTTCCATTACTCAATACAAATAATTTTCAATCAGGAACCACCACATCATCATCATATCAGCCATATGACGTCCACTGCTCAATAAAGGCTTGCCCATAGATTTCCGACCTTGTGTGGCTTTCCCCCAACGGCTCCCAGAAACCTTTACTAGGTCGTCTTTCTATCTAGTGCCGGGGGGGAGAGGGGGGGGGGGAAACGACGACGACTCTCTAGAACATTTCTGCCCCAACGGCCCGCCAGTTGTTCGAGCTATGTTCCTTTTGGTTATGTCTGTGAAGTTGGTTTGTCCCTAAGTTTTTTTTTTACTAACCTATATTGTCCTCCATTTCTGGGCCTACCACGGATGCATCGGTCCGTTCGGTATCTACTGGGTGACTAGATTCGCCCATCGCTCTATACATTTGAACCACATGGCCTGCCCAATCCCATTTTAAGCGGGCGGTCTTAATGCCAGAGAGCGATGGAAAGAAGCGTCACTAAGTTATTGCGAAAAAAAATAACCCTTCACCATAGAGAGAGAAGTAGCAGCAGGGTAACTTGTTTATCCCGGGAAGTACTTCCGTAACTATTCCTGCCACCTAGCAGTAAGGCACATGACTTTCACCTATACGTAGGGTTGTCAACCGTACACTAAAGTATACAGTTATATAAGTATATAGTTTATATTAAAGTATCTTACTTTATTTTACATCTCTGTGCTACTCAAAAATAATAAATGTACTTTATTTTGATTGAATTGAATTATTACATTTTTATAAAATGCTATGACCCCTACAAAGTACAGAGTCACCAATTGAAACACGATTGAAGCGATGTTAAAGTTCAGATGAATTTACTAGACAGCTCAGTTCAAGATTATACAGTTTTGTAAATAAAATTGCTACTTTTTTTCAATGACTGTACCTACTTCATTTTCTAACCCCGCGTGCCAGAATTCAATATTTCTTTCAAATCGGCGTTGTATGTATGTGTGTTTGTTTGTCCGAGGATAACTTTCGAAGCGTTTATCCGATCATCGTGAAATTTGGTATACAGGTAGGTAATAATAGCACAATTTTGTTGTAACTCAATGAGCTAATAATTTTGGGGGGCTGTTGAGATATTGGGGTTTAAGAGGGTAAAAAAAAAAAAAAATGAGACTATTAGGTCAAGTGAGACGTCAAATGAAAGGTCTGCATTAGTACATTTCGACCCCGTTTTTATTTTTAGTAAACTTTTGTTGTTTTTGAGTTATTAGCCATAATAAAAACAAAACTTTGACAAAATTCACAGGGTACACCAGTGACCCCACAGTGCTGTAATTTGGTATGCATGTAGCTTAAATATCACAAATATAGGCAAAAGTCTGAAATCTAGAATAACTACAATTTCTACCTCATAAAAGCGTAACCAATTTACATGAACTCCTGTTACCTGTAATTTGAATGAAACTGTAGGTCAAGTTAGTTGGTTATTTATTTTGTAGCACTATTTTGATAGTCAAAGATTACGAATAATATATTTTTTGCTTTTATTGTAGACTCGCGAGATCTCAGTTCGAGGCAAACCACTAGTTGTAAAACATAAAAAAACACTGAACCCTCGGTGCGTGAGTCGGACAAGCAGTCTGTTTTTTTAAGTTAGCTTTACCGTATTTATAGTTTATATTCGTTGGCTTTAATAAGATTTATGAAATAAAGCACAGGTGTACTAGCTACCTGTGTTTTATGTTATACTGTTATACTGGCGTCCCGTCCCGGTTTCGCAGTTTTACGACCTTATTGCATTACTTATAGCGTAACTTTCCCGGGGAACTAAGGCATCCAACAGGTTTTGGAGTAGTAAAGTCTGATAACTCTCATCATTAGTATACAGGGTTACAGGAAAAATCGTGCTAGATCGGTTAAGGGCGTGGAGTACCCATCATTTCTGACTTATTTCTGACTTATATAATAAGATACACAAAATAAACAAAAATAAATTTAGTAGCCTAAAAATCGGCAATTTTCAATAAAAAAAATTAAAAGTCGAATATCTCGAAAAGGGTTAAGTTTAGGGTAGGGTGTTTCATAGTGAAATAAGTCAGAAATGATGGGTACTCCACGCCCTTAACGGATCTAGCACGATTTTTCCTGTAACCCTGTATATAGTAAGACGTAGGCATAACTATTGAAACAATAATTTTTCTCGTTTTTTTATACGACTTGGAGATGGAACAAGCTTAAGACCCACCAGATATTAAGTGGTAACCATCACCTATAACAAAGTATTGCCTCGTTGGTTACGCACCTGATCACAGAGATCATGGCGCATGCGATTGCGTCGAAATATCGTAATACTCAAAAATTTACAAATCATGGTCAATATCCCGTTTTTAATGAAAATAGTAAGACTTAGTAAGTAGAGAGACGTACTTTCTCGTTTTGATTAGAAAAGATTTTTCAAGAAAAAGCCATTTTATCTACAGGAAGAACATGCTAATTACCATGTTAGCCTACTTATTATTACCATCGGGATATTTACCCACGGCCTTAAAAACCACTTTTCTTTGCGTTGTATATAAGCACGTTTTCAACAGCATAGGCTTCACAGACCCCCAACAATTCCCTGAGACGCCCCACCGCTCAGCAGCACCATGTCATCGGCGTAACTAATGTTGTTGATGCTAACGCCGTTCATCCGGTAGCTGACACGCATGCTGCACAGCCCGACGATGATGTCGTTTACATAGAGATTGAAGAGCTTGGGAGAACTCAAGCCCCACTGTCTCACCCCACTCTCCAACCTATATACAACCCGCAGAAATCAACTTGGCACCTGCGTGGAATGTGCTTCCCCTCCCTCCACACCCCACCGCCTACCGCTCTCGCCCTCGACGCGTCAGTACGGTCAGTAAATTAAATACTACCGTTACGCGCTCGCGTCCTTTCTGTTTTTTTTTCGTTGTTATTATTGTTGGCCTACATTTAACCCCCTTATTGATAAACGAATAGGTATTTGTTTAGGTATCTATTGGTTAATTATAATATGTTTAGCGTGAGTCACACATTTGTCATCTGTCAAAGTGAGAATGAGACAAAACATATTTTAAGTAATCAATTTAGTAGGTACGCACGCGAATCGCCCGTGAACTTCGCTTGAAATCGTGCACATCCACATTCGCAAAGTCATAATCATGAGTGTCGAGGGGTACTTGAATTTTTTATGCAGTTAGTACATCACTATGACGTCATTACAGCGAGGTGCCTAGTTAACTTCTGCGTGTTATACATTCGAGAGAGAATTGGCCCACATCACATAGTTGGTCTGATTGGCATACCAAAAATTAAATATATTTTGAATTTTAGCCGGTATACGATGGTCCTTACTAACATGCACATTCCATCCATACAGTTGTCTCATTTTGGTGTGCTAATTATTCATTATTATTAATATAAAACCAGGTTGGTTGGTTGGTATTGGTATTAGATAATTAAATAAATGTGTCCATGTACTAACAACCAATGAAGCAGTTATTCTAGAAATCAAAGCCAAAACTAGCATAGATTATAAACAGATATTTTATAGAAAATTGTCTCATACATTGATTGTTGTCTAGGCATTGGGGGTGTAAGAATATGGATCTTAGCAAATACAACTACTTACCAGTAAGAAAAGACAGTCTTCGCATAGCAGGAAAGGGGTGGTTTCCAGAAGTGTCCAATAGATCCAGCTGATATACCTCCCCTCGGATCCTGTACAGCTTCCGATGGAAGTCCTCGATGGTTGGTGTGTAGCTGTCTTCAAACTTTGTTCCCAGGAAACGGGAGACCAGGGAAGTCTTGCCGACACGCGCCGACCTGTTGAGGGAGTGACGATCAATAAACTGTGGCATTCTATAGCCAAGTAGGTACAGATAGCACGAGCCTCCTAGCGAGGCACGCTTCTATCTCAGTCTAGATAGTATAGGGCTGCCATACGTTCCGGTATACTGGGACATATTCCGGTTTGAAGCGTTGTGTCCCCGTGTCCCGGTCAGTCAGCTGGTTTTCCCGGTTTGTGAAAATTTTATTTATTCATAACTTTAAACTGGTTTGTACCAAACAAGATAAGTAAATACATAGCAAACTAAAGGATGAAGGCACGAAAGCACGTTTAATATAAGACAGTCAGGAACATTTGACAGAGAAACTGAAGATTTCTTCAGCACGATCTGTTATCTCGAACAGTGGACTGAGCTAAAGACAAAATTTTATGTTTTTGCTTGGATGATTTTAAATGATGTTTCTCAATGGCAAAAAGTAGTCGAAATTAAAGGATATTTAAATGAAAAAGGTATAGTAGTAGAAAGTACATTCTGAAGAATATCTGCCAAATTTGTTGCCAGAATATTATGAGTTAGCTATAGTTTGTTGATTAAAGTTTAAATAAATTAATGAGTTTTATAATATTACACGAGGGTAAGAGGAATTATCGAGTTACACGAGGAATTACGTACTATTATATTCCTTAAAATCCATATATCCCGGTGTACAGAAGCGTGCCTCGCGAGGAGTCTCGGTCAGTCTGTACACGGCTAATGGGGAAGTCTATTGTCAGACTATTGACTGCCTCCGTGGTGCAGTGGGCGTATAGCCGGCTGAGACGCAGGAGGTAGCGGGTTCGATTCCCGCCGCGGAACAAATGTTTGCATGATCTACAGATATTTGTTCCGTGTCTGGGTCAAAAGTCAAAAAAAGTCAAAAAGTCAAATATTTTTATTCATTAAAATCACAAGGATCACTTTGAAACGTCAATTTTACTGCCTGTTCCTTCGCGACCAAGCCAGGAAAAGGCAAGAAACAAGGTGTTTTTCTATATATTATAAGTATGTATTTACAAAAAAAGTATAAGTATAAATATTCTATCAGTTTTCTGGTTCCCATAGTACAAGCTCTGCTTAGTTTGGGGCTGGATAGCGCTGTGTGAAATGTCCAGCAATATTTATTTATTTATTTATTTACTTAGATTGTCGGCTTATGATTGTAAGCAAATCCCGATCTAATATAATATTATATTTAGTATTTAATAAGTATTTATAGTCATGTTCTTTCATATTATAACCTTATTAAAATAACCTTCTTGGGATTTAGTGTGTTTACGCGGACGATTTCTGAACGCAGCGCGCGGCGCCGGCGGTCAGATTTAGGCTAGGTTTTGCGGTCGAGTTAGGTTATTCGTTTATCCAATTTAGGGGCAGTTTTCATGATGATGATGAATAGTAATGTAAATCAAGATTGAGGAGCCACATTCTAATTTTTCAATCCTCCAATGGCCCAATCCTTGATTTTGTAGCAATATTAACAAAAAGTTCAAAAAAGTCAGAAAGTCAGTACTGTTTTACTCGTAATTCGTGATACTCATGATACAGAGAATGCCAGTGTTGGGTCAGGACTATGTTAGATAAGATAAGATAACTCGTTATTGTAACTACCACACAGATAATATAAATCTAAAGTACAAGTAAAAAGGCAATACAATGTTTATCGTTGAGAGCGATTTCTTTCCGATCGCTCAGTTGATAGGACTGTTGGATAATGTTTATTTTTTGATCTATTGAAGTCCAGCTTCATCCACACGGAGATCACCTACTTCTCGTGTGGGTGTGTGAGACACACCCACACGAGTTACATAAACGGCAGTGTAGGTATTTAGCAAGCGCCTACAGTACACACGCTTTGTATGCCTGAACAAAGTTTCAAAGGAGCTTCTTCATTTATTTAACGTGCCTTCAAAGACGAAATCAGGCAGTCCTAAATAAACACGAAGATCTGACGAGATAATGCCTAATAACTCGGTGTTTGCGAAGTCTCGTATGCAAGGATTGTCGCATTAGCTACCTACATCCTTCCTTCAGGCTTTTGGGAAAGTTGAGGAATCTTGTCAATCAGGATTTTCAAACGTAAATCAGCTTTCAATAGATCATAGTGATGACATTTGGAAATAATAGGATTGGTTTTTGAGGTAACTAGTTGTGTAAATATAGTTCATCTCACGGGCGGTACCTGGATGAGAATTGATAAGCATAGTGGTGGATGCCTGACACTAGAGGAGGCTTCTATAATATTCAGCAGTGCCGGATCAAATCGGACTGAATGATGTCCGATTCACCGATGATGTTTAATTGCTCTAAAACAACATTTTTTTAGCAAAACGCTATCCGCTTGGATCACGTGTGTGACGTTACTCAAATAGTAAACATCGCTGGTACGCTTTGAGACAATTGTTTACATATGGCTTGTTCACAAGTTTAGTCCTCGAATTGAACGACCAACATAATTTGACCTACAGTTTTATCCAAATTACAACCAACGGAAGTTCATGACATAAGGGTTTTTTTGGTAGAAAAAGCATACCAAATTTCAGCACTGTAGAATAACGGACGTACCCTGTAATGTTAGTAATAGTTCAGTTTTATTATGCTTAATAACTCAAAAACTACAAGGTGATGATTAAAAATAAAAACAGGGTTGAAAAGTATTAATACGTACCTTTCATAAGACGTCCCATTTGACCTGATTGTCTCAATTTTAATTTTGAATCCCACATTTTTAGCTCATTTAGTCACACCAGTCAGTGTTATTACCTCAAACCAAAATTAACGAAGGTCAGATAAATTTATCCTCGAACAAACAAATAAACATACATAAAACGCCGATCGTCCAAGTTGATAAGGAGATCTCGCTTCGTTCGATAAATAATAATCTTAGATTTTTACGAACAAAAACCATTATTTTCCGATTGCTTATTGCAAAAACTTTTAATAGCTTTTTTTTGTTTACTCATGTAATTATAGTGCTTAATTCCACTTTTGACATCGGCAAAAGGTCTCAGCTAAAACAAATATGACTAACTAATTATTACGTCCTATTACTACGACGTAACAGTTCTGTGTTAAATCTGTGGATCTAGTCTAGATAGTATTGTCTCTGTCTAGAATAGAATAGAATACTCTTTATTGCACACCATTAAAATAAAAAATACAGCAAAAATACACAAAAATTAAGGTAAGTACATTGGGCGGTCTTATCGCTAAAAGCTATCTCTTCCAGACAACCTTTGGATCGACAGGACAAAACAAAATCAAAAAGACGGCGGTGTATCTACGAGTATATTCATAAACCTGCATAAACTACCTATACTTACTAATAAACTAAATAAGCATACTTACAAATATTAATTATATATAAGCTACAATAAAGGAGATAAACATAACGATAAACTAGCAGTGCGTAGACAAAGAAAGGAAATATCTAGATGCAGTTAAATAGGAACAACAGAAAATCCAGCTCAAAAGCTACTTAAATATTGAAGTACCTGTTTGCAGAAAGATTCGAATAAATAAAGCGCACTCTAAAACTATCTCGAAGAATCTCTATTTAAATAAGTTCCTTCAAAGATCTCCAACTAAAGGTCGTCTCAATTCATAGTCAATAAATTCCACAAGAGTACTTGGATGCAAGATTTTATTCTGCTATTATTAATTAGACTTCAAACTTATTAAAATATGCATGGACTAGGTAGCATAAATTATATTAAAAAGTAAAGTTAAGCTTAGGAAATAGTGCCAATAAAGAGTAGACTAATGATCACAAAGTACACAGGAGGGAATTAATCTTAAATATTGGTTACTTTTATGAAAAAAGACCCTGTTTTTAATAATCAAAACATAAATATATTTATCAGTTGCCGTTTCTCATCCCCTTATTGAATCGAAAAAATAACAGCCTGTTCTTTGTGGCACCAGTCGTATTTTTGCATTTATATTAGTAGGTATTTAACTTAAATATCTAGGTTAGTGATAGGTAGGCAGTAACATTATGTGGCGAGCTCTGTCCTCTGTACCTGTAAACTTACGCACATCACTAGTTGGCACAGCTCTGGTTATTCGACGCGCCTCGGTTACAACACTAGACGGCTCCCGCGCATGCGCCGTAATGCCGGCGCCCGCGCGCTGCCTGTCGAGTGTCGACCGTGTCATGCGGCAGTGAGAAACTTATCACCGCACTGAACGTACGCTAGTTTACGACGCGCCGCGCCGCCCTATACCCGCGACAGTGAGCTTGACTATACCGAATTCTAGATTTTTCTGTGTCGTGATATGTACCTAAAACTAACTAGAATTACCTATCATTTATTTGTCTCTGAATAAACTTTTAAAGTGTATCTTGAGGTTATTATTGGACTTTCTGCGGCTTACCTACCTACCTAGGCTAATCCAAGTAGACAACTAGTTCAACGCAGCTACAATTACATGCATTTCTGTATAAGGCTATTTGACCAGGATCCGAATGAAAGATTTAATCACAGGTAGATCATATCTATCAGATCATACCTGCAGAATGCTGCCTAATCATCCCTTCAGGTTACATTCGTTCCACCTTGTCATTCACGTCAGTCCTTGCAACATCTTTGGTGCAACGCATCCACACACCAGATTTTTTTTTATACAGTACTAAAAATAAAAAGAGAAAATGAAGGAAAATTTTCTATGACAGCATACAACAATATTTCACCGTTCAGTAGATAAAAAAGTTTTACCGTACGAAGTCCGACATAAAAGTTCTCTCATATTTAGTTCCAAGTTGCAAGTTGACTCTTTGAATATTAGTTTTCAGTTTTCAGGTTTCCTTACGTAAAGTATTTAGATTTTCAAATGTACTAAAAGTATTGAAGGAAAGTTATCTATTTCGTTAACAATTTGAGTTCAGAATACTTGGTAAAACTTTACGTGAGAACAGAAATAATTAGCGAGTTATATTGTCATGAACATGAAAATGGAAAATGCTTTGAAAAAAATTGTATTACTAAAACCTTGTTACCACAAAAAAATTAAACAACTGGTTAACGAGTGTTCACACAATTCCTTAGCAATTTTTGTATAGGATTTTTTTAAACACGCCCTAAACTGTGTTTAATTTTTTTTGTGGTAGGACCCTTAGCTTTTTGTCTACACACAATAATCGCCTATGAGTAGGTAATAGTGTTTCAAATAATTATTTTATAAATATGACTGGTCATTTGTATTGCAGAGAGAAAATATCTGGTGTTTTAAATTATTCTGTATTCTGCAAATAGCTTTTCAACTATTTTGGCGTACATAGAGTAGCTATAAGTGTAATACACACGCAATTTTAAACAGAAGTATGCATACTACCCCTGGGAAAAGGTTTCGACGCACACGGCATACAGAAATAAGCAATTTTCGAGTCTACCGTCACGCATGACTGTAAATTCGAGGAGTGTCAGGTGTCGTAACCCTGATATTGAGTGCTTGGGATACTGAATTCACGGACGGTCCCATATGGAAACTATCTAGATAGTAGGTCAGTAGAGAGGCAAAATATATAAAAGTATAATTTATGGAAAACCAAGAAGAATTTCCAGCAGCGGAGCTTGCATTTCCTGTTACATAGAAACATTTAGAAGAAAATCCGGAGGGTATTCATTTTATTGCGTTTGTACAAAGTGGATTAGAATATTACAATGTTACATGTCAGATCTTATGGGCTAGTCAAGAGTTAGGTACCATGACGTCTTATTGCGATTCAATTTCAGACCTAAACTAACTTGCTTTAATACATTTTGACAGACACGCATAACCAAATATAAGTTAAATAAGTTTTTTGTTAAAAAATTACTTTTTTAAAACAAGCCTTTATAAAATTCATAATCGGAACCGCAAGCAGATTCAAATGAGCCCGAACACTAGTAGCCTGCTTTAATCTATTCAGAAGTTCCATTGTCTAGCATCCATCATGAGATCACCTCCATGGTATTGCATTGTCAAATCAAATCAGTTTATTGCGTAATATGGGTAGGTACGAGGTGTTTAGTATTACATAGTATAAGTGCAGCCATATTCAGCGATTTACGCATGCAATGTCGAGTCACCAAATTTGCATACATATGTATTCCAAATTTCAGCTCAATCGGTTGAGGAGAACAGGTTTAAAATTCAGTTGTAAGATTCCACCCGGACAAACATACATACATTGCAAGTTAATAAAAAGCTTGTAAAATGGCAAGGTACGATGGCAGGTAACTGTTTTATCTGATGTTGCTACAAGTTCATTCGAACTTGCTTTACTGACAGGAGAGTATATTTTAACAAAGTCTTTTGAGACCTCTTGTCTTATGTAATTTTGAACCCCCGATGCAAAAAGAGGTGTAATAAGGTTGATACCTATGTCTGTCTGCGGCATCGTAGTTCCCCACACGGATAGATTGATTCGGACGCGGTTTTTTTTAGTAGAAACTGTAGATTGTTTTGTAGATGTGATTTGTAGATCATTTTCAATGTTTTCTAATTACAATCTAGCCAAGTAGGCTAATGAGTAACTTAAAGCTAACTTAGTTTTATAATAGGATTATGTTTAAGAATGTGTCCATTGGCACTTTTCTTTCAGTCTCTGTTTAAGAGGAAATCTGGGCTGAGTTTCGCCCATATAAACGTAGTCCCCTGTTTCCTCTCTGAATAGTGATACTAAAGCAAATATTTTTTTACCATACAATCTACAAGTACCACGGTCATGTCTACGTTTAGTTTTTCTACATAAATTAATTATTATAAAAACTAGGAACCTTCTAAAGTCACAGAAATTGCTAATTTTTACTGCCCCTTTTCAGACATCTAGCAAACAAATTTGACGAATATAAATAAAAAAAAACGAAACGTACAAACATAGTCAAAGCCCTTTTTAGTACATATTTGAAAAAAAAAATCGGTCCAGTTTTGGAGGAGGAAACAGGGGACTACGAAACAGTGATTTCGTCTATTTTAAATAGGTATAATCAGTCCAACCTGCAGTTGTCTCTATCGCACGCACATAGGGCATATAGGGCACAGCGCGACAGCAATAGATTTGTTAAATACCTATTTTCCAAATGTTTTGCTTTCCGGATTTCCTCTTAAGGGGAAGCAGTCGTTCTTGTGTTCTATATAAAAGCTAGTATAAATGGGGAGGTTCTTCGCTATGAGTGATGAAGCTTAATTTTTAATTTTTCCTTTTTGGTGAAGGGATCTCTCTGTAAAATGGAAATTTATAACGGAGTTTTTAGGGTTCGGGTTTTTTTTTCTTGTATTATCTAACAAAGAATGTTTATTTGCCTGACTGTACTAAAAACACATCTTATTGGCAACCCCCTCATAGGTTCAAAGATATTTTTTATACAAGATAATAATTTTCATATTATATTTCCTATGGCTAATATGATGAATAATATTCATAATTTATCACGCTTTGTGCGTTTAGATGAAATCTATTTTTATGCTTATTAATTTTTTTGAAAATTATGTATAAATATTAAAATAATAACCTAATTGAAAGGTTATTATTTTAATATTTATACGCAACTGCCCGACGAGATAGCCTCAAACTAGTTCGGACGGCAGGGTTTTCCCAGGCTTTCACTTCATTTAGCTAATCTGTTTTTACAGAGTTATTAAACTATCCTGAATGTATAAGCTATGTACCTTTATTCATGATACTATCTAGGGTGTTTGATAATATACGCACAAAAATAAAAGGGGTTATTTTGATGAGCATAATAAATACATTTGTGAAATGTTTACCATAGAAATGTGAAATTTATTTTGACATGTAAAAACAAACACTTTATTATATTTATTGTGCTATTGCATAATGCTTGCCATCTAACCATAGATACTGTATTGGTGACGTCTCGAGATATCTTTTGTTGTCCCTTTCTAACGCAAAACCCGCAGTCATTTCCGAAAGAGATATCAAATCGGCCTTTATTTTTGGATGTCGATTGCAAGAGTAGGCAGTAAGTTTTATATCGAATTAATCCCCTAAACTTAGTCGATTTTCTCTAAAATTTGATACTATAACTAGGAGTTTTGTTTTCGAGAAGTCTTTTTTATGTTATGAGAAATCGTCACTTGAATATCGTCAGTATATTACCAAACACCCTATATGTCTATTCAGGGAAGGCTACGTCACCGAGGCGACTGCTTAATAAAACAAAATAAACTTTTACAATAATAGAGGTGGAAAAAAATAATATCAGTGTACAGAAAGATATAATGTAATTAGTTATAAGTTGTTTTGGTTTACATATTAGATTCACCTAGTTTTAAGTAGTAGAAATATAATGGCTTTTTAATTTTATTTATGTATACTCAATATAAAATTATCGCTAGGGTTGTAGAGAATAGAGTTGATAGGAAAGAAAGATAAAGAAAGCGAGTTTGATAAATTTTGTGCAATATTAAGTAGTGTATTGTGTAATAATATTTTATTTTTATTTTGATGTAATTTTTGTACACTCATAGATCACATTAATATTATAAATGCGAAAGTTACTCAATCACATCGTAACGGCTGAACCGATTTTGATGAAATTTAGTTTGTACGTAGATCGTAGACGTACCTATATAGGTTATAATCTAGGTACAAACTAAATTTCATTCAAATTTCTAAATTATAATTTTAATATTAAATTACAATTAAAAATGTATTATTGCTAAATTTCGTTTGTAAGTAGATTATAACAGGTTATAAACTACGTACAAACTAAATTTCATCCCATTTTTAGACACCCCATTCTTATCCCATACTAAAAAGTAGCCTATGTTAACACATAGGCTACTTTTTACTATCCCATAAATCAGATCCCATGGATTATGTCTACACTTTAAAATGTAGTTTTAGTTGTGATTGAAAATGTATACTCTATGAGAAATCAAAACCCTTTTTACTTTACTAAACATTCAGAGGGGCTACCATTTAGTGCTGAGAACTGTAATAATAAAATTAAATATATATTTTTTTTGAGAATACGAGTCGGTTCAGTGAGCCACCTTGCATGAAGCTGCTTTTGAGGCATCCAAGAAGACTAACTTCAAATCCTACGAGCTTTCCTCTTTGCTTCAGATTTCTGGCCTGCAAGAATTGTGTTTCTTCGTTATAGGGATGCGCCCACCCAGACAAAACCCTAATAAATAGTGTTGTATAGTTTAATATTTTATTACGTATGTAGTTTGTAAGTTATGGGTATTTCCATGTACTCATATTTTTTTGTATTTTAAATGTTGCCAGAAATAAACGTTATATTGTATTTTTGTAATTGGTATACATGTCTAGTTCGGTCACACAGCTAAACTCTAACAGTATTTAGTAAACTAGTTAGGTTGTATAAGCGCAGTTCCTTAACAACAAACGTAGAAACACCTGAAACTGTCTACAAGCTTCAAACGCCGTTACGTTGCAGTACAAAGAAAACAACACAAAAGGCGTAGAATAAGTGCACTTCACAGCACGTAAAACTAATATCGTCTTTAGCACGTAAACTGTATAACTTCCATCTCACTCGAGATAGCGTGTAATGTCATTGTTCATATTACGAGATACCTCCGGCATCTAGGTCGAAGGTATTGACGCCTTAACGGGGTGAGGACGGAACGGAGAGTGTTCTATAGAAATAATTTGACAGGACAAAGAAGAAATGTGATTTATGCGGTTGGCAAGGTATTAGGTATTGTTGCCAGTGCATAGTGATCGAAACAGTAATTCTCTCCTTCGTCTAAACTTTAACTATGCCAAAGCTCACACTCCTCCGTGCGCGCAATAACCTTAAAAAGGTGTACATCGTTTTCTCTTTACTTATTAGTAGCATAAAGTAAATTGTTTTTAGTTAGTTGTATATCTTATTTATATATTGAATGTATGTATGTTGTTAATATTAACTAGTGGTTCGCCCCGAACTCGCGAGTCTCCGATAAAAACAAAAAAGTATTATTTGTAATCTTTGACTATCAAAATAGTGTCACGAAATGCATAACCTACTCACTTGACGTTTCATTCAAATTACAGGTAACGGGAGTTCATGTTAATTGGTAAACTTTTTTGGGGTAGAAATTGCAGTTATTCTGGATTTCAGACTTTCCCCTATATTTGTGTCACTAAAACTACATGCATACCAAATTTCAGCACTGTGGGGTTACTGATGTACCAACCCTGTGAATTTTGTCAAAGTTCAGTTTTTATTATGGCTAATAACTTAAAAACTACCAGGTTTAAACTAAAATAAAAACGGGGTCGAAATGTAATCAAAAATACTTTTCATTAGACGGCCACTTGACCGGATAGTCTCATTTTGTTTTTTTTTACCCCTCTTGAATCCCAATATCTCAACAATCCCACCACATTTTTAGCTCATTTAGTCACACCAAAATTGTGCCATTACTACCTACCTATATATCAAATTTCACGATGATCTGATAAACGCTTCGAAAGTTATCCTCGGACAAACAAACATACATACATGCAATGCAGATTTGCCCAAGTTGATTTAGAGATCTTGCTTCGCTCGACTAATAAAACGACACCACCTCACTGATGGATTTATGGGAGAAAAGGTCATCCCTTTTCTGTCATAATCCCTTTTCTCATCACCATCAGACCATCGTATTACTTCTACAGGCGCAGCGGCCTGTCCAGACGCGATTTGTGTGAGTCGGATTTCACTGTATTGCTGAGCGTGACAGGTGACAGGGGCAATACCGAAGCAACTTAGATGATGTCTTCGTCTTTATTTTAGCGAGCAGTTTGGCAACCGAGTGACGTTTCGGCACGGCAATACTATGCCTAGCTAAGTTACGAGGGGCAATGGTTTTCCAAAGGGAGTTTCACTTCTTTTCGTAGAAATAGTTATTATTCCTTGCTACACTACGTAGAATTATTGTGGTTAAATAATGTATTCTCAAAAGAAATATACATTCACTTCATGAGATACAATAGGTTTAAACATAGGTAAAATATTCAGTGAGCATGCGGAACATCCTAGGTAGTTAATATATAGGGAATACTTAAACATTTTGTATACATTATCATTTTAGAGTCAAACTATAATTATAATATATCATTCAGTATTTAATATCGAATGAACTTTCTCAAGACTTGCTCCCTGAAACAAGCTGTCGTATAGCCCAGAGCCAATTCCGTTGTGATGTGAATAGACCTGACGGCCTTGCATGCACTTGTCTTTAGCCAATAGCGAGGTGACATTATGTTATTACTCCAGTATAGCGTGGTAATATCATGTTGGTTATGTGACATTAACGCCAACATGACATGTAATGTTAATGGGACATTAATAACAGAAAGAATATAAATATTTATTTACAATAAAATACAGAAGAAACAGTTGAATCATATTGCCGAAAAGGACTTAATTTTTCATTCATTTTCATTTATTTATTCAGAAACAAGCAGATGATCTTGTTTGAAATTACATCATATTTACAAATTACAATATTTAAAATTATCACATACATGTCAAAAATAATAAAATAAAACAAAACAAATGTACACTTACCTAAATATCAAAATGTCAAAAATAAAATAAAGTCAAAAAACGTCAAATGAAAAATAGTCATCAAAGAATATAAAATAAAAATGATTTAGAATAGTATTACTAAGGACACATGTCACAAATTAATTAAATTGACCATTAACTCAAATCCATATGAAATAATAAAAACGACTATTCCGTATATAAAACATAAAAAATGCACTGCACCATATAAACCTAAGAACTTGAAACAATTCAACTTACACAAAACAATAACACCAGCAATAAGCCTAGTTAAAATAAAAACAGTGGTAAAAGTAGAACATTAGCGCGCTTCTTTTGTTCAACAGGGAAAGTTGCTAAAGTAAAATTTACAGGAATTGAGAGAAAATTAAACAAATATTATTTTATAAAATTCTCACAGAGAACTAAACGAAATTCGCTTTTATACAAACGGTTTCTTTTTGATCGAGCGAAGCGAGATCTCTAAATCAACTTGGGCAAATCGGCTTTGTATGTATGTATGTTTGTTTGTCCGAGGATAACTTTCGAAGCGTTAATCTGATCATCGTGATATTTGATACATAAGTGATGGCACAATTTTTGTGTGACTTAACTAAAAATGTTGGGGGGTTGTTGAGATATTGGGGTTTAAGAGGGGTAAAAAAAATTAAAATGAGACTATTAGGTCAAGTGGGACGTCAAATGAAAGATCTTCATTAGTATATTAAGACTACGTTTTAATTTTTAGTAAAGTAGTTTTTGAGTAACAAAATTCACAGGGTACACCAGTGAACCCACAGTGCTGTAATTTGGTATGCGTGTAGCTTAAGTGACACAAATATAGGCAAAAGTCTGAAATTCAGAATAATTGCAATTTGTACCCCAAAAAAGGGCAACCACATTACATGAACACCCGTTACCTGTAATTTGAATGAAACTGTAGGTCAAGTACTTTGGTAAATATTTCGTGGCACTATTTTGATAGTCAAAGATTAAGGCCGGCTTGCACAACGATCCCTAAACGTATTTAGCAACTAAACATGTTTAAATTTTACGTATTTATATGATTTGACAACTCCTTAAATCATATATAGCTACTAAATACGTTTAGGCATCGCGAGTCGCCCTAAAAATATATTTTTTTAACTGTTTTTGAAGACTCGCGAGATCTTAGTTTGGGGCGAACCACTAGTATTGTTACGAGTACAGTTCTTAGCATTTTAGGTGAAGTTCCTGACCCAGCGCCATCGATTACGAAAATAAATTGTATTGAACAGGTATATTAATACCGTATATGCGTATTAACGCATCTGATGCACAAACTTGCCTCAACAATATTTTATAACTCACTAGATAAAGCTGCATAAGATTTATCATTAGAATCTTTTCCAATAAGTTATGGAACCAGTATACTTAATTTTCTGATACCATTCGTCGCAGTTTCTCATTCATTCAGAGTTGTAAGTCCTAATCTACTTGCATTCCAAAATTGCAAATTGGATGTAAGAAAAAAGCGATTGCATCACATTTCGTAACCAGTAGTTAGTGAAGTCGTTGTGTAGATGGCGCTTTTCTGTTTATTCATTAATTAATCCATTCCGTAACTTGTAAACTCTAAAGACATAATATACAATAATTTGCATAAATTTAAAAACATCCATCTTACTCTTTCAAAACAGTACCTACCTAGCTTTATTTATGTCAGTAAGGGCGACTTACGCAACGATGCCTAAACGTATTTTGTAGCTAAATATGATTTAAGAAGTTATCAGATCATACAAATACGACAAATTTAAACATTTTTAGTCGCTAAATACGTTTAGGGATCGTTGTGCAAGCCAATCTATATATTATATACACTTTCTTATATCTTTGTCTTTTCAAGTTGTAGGTGGCTGCTTTCAATTATTTTAAGTTATGTACACATGCCTCTGAATGCTGTATAGTCACTATACATCATTTGACTCTGGTGCTCTGTAAATGTAATGTAATTCTAGTGATTCGATTCTGTTCTGTTTTGTTTATATGATCTAATAGAAATGAAAAACCCCTATTATCAATCTCATTTTGACTGCCTCCGTGGCGCAGTGGGCGTATAGCCGGCTGAGACGCAGGAGGTAGCGGGTTCGATTCCCGCTGCGGAACGTTTGCATGATCTACAGATATTTGTTCCGTGTCTGGCTGTTTTTCTATATATTATAAGTATGTATTTACAAAAAATAGTATATAAGTATTCTATAAGTTATCTGGTTCCGATAGTACAAGCTCTGCTTAGTTTGGGGCTAGATAGCGCTGTCTGAAATGTCCAGAAATATTTATTTATTTATTTATTTAGTCAATAGATGAATCAATAAAGATGAACCAGTAGGTACTATTTGTATACAAACATGTTTATTTAATCATGGATGGTTGTGTGACCTGTAGCTCCGGGGAATTCCACTGATAATGTAACCCGTTGCAATACTTTTTGATTGCACCATATTTAAAGAGGCAAGTTGTATTCACTATTGCGTAAGCTCTCCTGGATCAAGTATAAATTCCGCCTCGAAATACTTGTTTCGTTCAATGTGTGGTTGACTATCGGACATTATGGGAGTGTCCTGATCCCAGTGGATATTCTATAATTAACTTTGAAAAGTGACAAAGGTTTCTTAAGAAAATATTAATTCGGATGGGTAAGTTTTATCTTAGAAAGTGGTGGTTTTTTAATATTTATACACACTGTCCGATAGTTGAAACAGACGCAGGCGTTGCGGGTTCGAATCCCAGGTTGGGTTTCATACCACTGAGTATCTGAATTTGTTTTAAGATGTTTTATTTTAATTTATTTAGGAAACAAAACAGGAAAAGTACAAAATTCTGTACAAGTTACATCTAGGTATGTTAATTCAAGTGAGATCTCAAAACATATGGCAACATATTACATGGCAAGACATAGTGTTAATTAATGATTATAATTATGTTAAGTACTGTGAGTACATAAATTAAAACAAGAACTTTTTAATTTAAATTAAAATGTTGAAAATATTAATGGATAATAGTTAAATCCTCGCTAGGACCTTTTAAAGGGTTGTGCGTTTCCCAATTGTACATCTATTATAAGTTGCTGTCAAAGATAAAAAAAATTAAAACAGTCACCGTCATTTTATGGGAAACTAGATTTTGCCCGTGACTTCGTACGCGTTAGACTACTAAATGTGTAGGTAACCCAGAATTTAAGCTAAACCCGCTGTTGCAATTTGACACCCCATTTTAATCCCATGGGGCATAACTTATGGGATAAAAGGTAGCCTATGTGGTAATCCAGGTTATAATCTACGTACATACTAAATTTCATCGAAATCGGTTCAGCCGTTACGACATGTTTGAGTAACAAATAAATAAATAAACAAACATCCAAACTTTCGCATTTATAATATTAGTGTGATGCTGGGCTCCATCGTTATCAAGATGATTTTCAAGCAAGATGTAACTTTGTTTACGATTTCACGGTTATTCTTCTTCTTCGTTACACTCTTGGCAGATTGGTCGTGGTTGTCACTTTGGGGGTAGTGGCGCGCTTGACAATCATTCGCCACTCCTCGCATATTGCCGCTTTTCTGGTGCACTCGTGCACGGTTATTCTTAGGGTATATATATTTTTTTATCAAGGTTCTAACACATGCTCTTGTTCTAGAAACCTCCTTTCTGCGTCGAAGTTTGTTTATCACTGCGTGGTAAAACAAGGTAATCTACAAATTTAAGTGGAAGCGTCTTTAGTAGCAGGAAATCAGTGCACATCAGTCTTCAACAGACGCAACATTTCTTTACTTTGAAAAAAGATAATTCGTTATACCGCAAAAATGGTGAACTACTTCATTTACGCAAAAGATTTTTCGGCTTCAACCAAAAGAAACAAGCATTATCACCACAATGGTTTAAAAACTCTTGAACAATTCAAAAGTGACGTAGAAAAAATAACAAATAAATTATTAGGTGCCGGAGAACCCCCAACAGAATCGAAAACAATTTACTTGCACTGGGGACATGTTTGTAATGAAGTCGATGAAGACACAACTAGAACAGCATACATTGATCTGCAAGGTGATGGTAGGTCTACAAATCCAGATACGATTATCGATTGGTTACAAGAAAACTGTGATATCAGTGGTGAAAATAATAATATCAAGTTGCTGTACATTATCACGGATGGTCTGATTGTACATGAGAGTACACAGGAATGTTTCGAGTTGAACAAGAATATGCATTACGAAACTGTTGTTTTCCATGCATTCAATGAAGTCGTGAGTGAGATCGACCTTTCAGTAGCTGCATCATTTTTTAAGAGCCGTTGCATAATTTATCGTAATTACGAACTTTTTGACAGCATTGATATTTCCGAAGAGTTTGACTACGACAAAATCAACCTTGATAACTTTACAGCTGAAAAAGACAATTTGAAGTCTTACATTAAATTAAAGTTCATCAAAAAATTCGAACAAAATGCATGCGCTTTGCAAGAAATCGACAAACTGAAAAAGCTGCGAGACCGACTGTTTGACGAGTTGTCATCGAGAACACATGAAAAGTGTGAAGTTAACCTGGAAACAAAGGACAGAAATGTATTCCTTGAATTCGTTAACACAGATTGGTACAAAAATCTCAATGCTGCGGTATATGAAAGGAAGGTTGACATTGAGAAATCCATTACAACTTTGATCAATTACATCGTCAGCGATGCAAAATCTTACTCGTTTGACGCATTGAAGTTCGACACGAAATTTGATAAGTCCGTTGAAGAGGAGCAGATCGTTGATGTCAATTTTACAGCTGATCAAGAAATTGAGTTCCCTGACATCATTTTGGAGGACGACAAAGGAGTTGCTGTTGTAATTCTAACGAAGTTTAATTTGCTGGACAAAATTATTTTCCATAGAACAAAATCGGCTGAAGTGTTACCGGCCAGTTTTAGTAAATTCAAATCGGCGATGGAGTGTCCGTTGTTTTTGGTGAACGATCCAGATATCAGTGAATCAATCGGTTACTTTTACACTTTGAATGTTTACAAACAGTTGTTGGCAAGCACCACAAAGACAGAGCCGCGAACACGAAAACCGTATCATGGCAGCCTTGTGCTGACAGACACCAATCAATTCGATAAATACAACGATTATGTTTTGTCAGCGACGTATTTTGATTTTAAGAAGATTTACTACAATGTTGGTTTATTTTACTTCGTGCTGTGGAAAAACTGTGAAAATAAAGAGTGGATGGATAAAAATGTTGTTGAACAGTTCAAGAAATATACTATGCGACGTATCAGTGAGACAGTGTGTAAAATTGGGCTGTCGTCATTGCCATTAAATCCTCAAGAAAATACATCGCTGCCAACTGCGTTGTGGTACTGCGTTGAAATGTCCTCATGCATCTTTAAAAATGATCCTCAAAATTTCATGCACGAACGCTTGAGAACGTATTACGGCGTCGCGCATTGTATGATTGAAATTTTGAAGTATTTTGATTACGATCTAGATTTGGACTCTATTCATAAGCGTATAGATCTAATTAAACATGTAATGATTTTGAAACAAATTCCAAAACGTATAGAGAAACTTTATTATTTGTTGGGAAGTATCTTCAAAACTATAGACGGGTTTTTCGTCAGTGAAATTGAAAACCCGTTTAATCTATACAAACTCAATTACCTTAAATTAAATCACAAAAGTATGTTGCGTGACGATGTAATTGAAGATAAAGTTAATTTGAATGACTATGTACACTTGATGCATTATATAGGTGATTTGGACAAATCCAAAGCCGGTAAAGGCGCGTTTGAAATTAGTGAAAAAACTTTCCGTCCCTATTTTGCTATTGACCAAAACAAATCATTTTACACAGAATTGGTTAAGAATACTAAGAAAGTAGCTATCAGTAACGACGACGACAAAGATAAAATTAAAGTAACTTACGATGCAATCGATTCGCTTGAGTTTGATAAGGTTTTGTCTCTATGCAATCTATTTATTAATTGCGTGAAAGATTCCGAAAAGTATCCCACCCTGTCTGAGTACGTTGAGTATATTATCAAGAGAAAAAAAAATTACGGTCCGTTGGTAACGATTTTCCCGTCCAATGTTTATCTTGGTGCTGAAGACGTGTATGCGCGTTATCAGAATCTAGTGATGAAAGTCGGTGTCAATGAATTTATTAAGGTGTGTAAAACTTCTGTTAATCGAACTGAGCGTATTAAAGCCGAACAAAGAGTGAAGTTCAATAACGACAATGAAATTAACGAATTTATTTCTAGCGAGGAATTGAAAGTAAATTTGAAAAAGGAAACAAACACTTAACATTAAAACATGTTAAAGTAGTTATTAAAAATGTATAATACTCGTAATAAAATACCTCACACTGATAAGTATTGTGACTCATAATTGTAAATAGAACCAAGTTATTTTTTTAAATTTTTATTACAATGGAATTTAGTTATCTCACGAAATATAATATTAAAAATAATATGTTAGGCAAATAAATCATTGTTTACCTATTATATCTATTTAAATTTCCAATGCCTAAGCATTTCAATCCATTATCTACCGTTTTTTTTCCTGTTCTGTTTATTTGGCTTTTTAGTATCATCTTTTTTACCTAACCTATTACCTATTGAATATATTCCTATGTTTAATCAGAACATTACAATGAAAAATCACACTAATATATTATAAGCACATACATAAAACACACTATATTATAAATGCGAAAGTTTGGATGTTTGTTTATTTATATGTTTGTTTGTTACTCAATCACGTCGTAATGGCTGAACTGATTTTGATAAAATTTAGTATGTATGAAAGATCCTAACCTACTTTTTATCCCATAAATCTTAAAAAAAAACTTACAAATCCCACGGGATAAAAATGGGGTGTCAAGTCAAGTTGCAACAGCGAGTTTAGCTTTTTCTAGTTTACCTACACATTTAGTAGTGTAATGCATACGAAGTCGCGGAGAACAGCTAGTAATCTATAAATCAAAACTCCTGTGACAATGACATACTTACAATAAAAAAATCCACCAGGGGTCCATGCGCTTACGCGCGGGTTCAGATGGAGTCGGTTTCTTTATACCTATAGTTTATGTTTTTATTATCGGTATAATATTAATATAATTCGTCGACGACCTCCGTGGTGCAGTGGGCGAATAGCCGGCTGAGACGCAGGAGGTAGCGGGTTCGATTCCCGCCGCGGAACAAATGTTTGCATGATCTGCAGATATTTGTTCCGGGTCTGGTTGTTTCTCTATATATTATAAGTATGTATTTACAAAAAAAAATGTATTTATGTATTCTATCAGTTATCTGGTTCCCATAGTACAAGCTCTGCTTAATTTGGGGCAAGATAGCGCAGTGTGAAATGTCCAGCAATATTTATATTTATTTATATTTATAATTAAACCTAATAAATAATATATTAGGCTAAAACAAACAGCATTTACATTTATAACTGTTTTAATTTCCAATACATAAGTATTTTGATAATTCTCTTTCTTCTATCAGGCAGAGCTATTTGACACACTGAAGAAAAAAAATAACCTATTCTTGCGTAGAGCATCTACACTCGTAGACCGTCTACGAAGATTCCTCAGTTTGCACTAAAATGCTATTTTTAAAAAGTGCAGCGTGGTATTACATTGAAAAGAATAATAAATAAGCACAATGGACGCTGAAACACTAAAAGCTCGCGTTTGCGGTGAGCCACGCTACAACCGTAAAAACATAGCGGGCCATTCCATTTTCCCACAAGAGTATTTTGCTGGAAGTATTAACTACTATTTGTTATGATATTTTAATTTATAAATGTCTACTCATAAATATAGGTCTTCTCGTGAGAGCTTTTGAATCATTTTCTGCACAGTAATGATGTCTGGAGCCTGAGCACGATATTTATGTTCGACGTTAACGTGATGACAGTTCTTTTTTAAACAATGACAGTGTCGATGTGCTATCATTGGATAAATAAATAAATAATGTCTCACGTAAACGTAACTACGACCTCCGTGGCGTAGTGGGCGAACAGCCGGCTGAGACGTAGAAGGTAGTGGGTTTGATTCTCTCCGTGGAACAAATGTTTGCATGATCTACAGATGTTTGTTCCGGGTCTGGATGTTTTTTATATATCGAGCGAAGCGAGATCTCCAAATTAACTTCGGCAAATCAGCGTTGTATGTATGCATGTTTATTTTTCCAAAGATAACTTTCGAAACGATGATTCTATCATCGTAAAATTTGACATATAGGGAGATAGTGATAACGCAATCTTGGTGTAATTAAATGAGCTAAAAATGTGGGGGGTTTGTTGAGATATTGAGGTTCAAGAGGGGCAAAAAAAATCAAAACGAGACTTTTAGCTCAAATGGGACGTCTAATGAAAGGTCTTTATTAGTATATTTGAACCTCGTTTTTATTTTTAGTTTAATCTTTGTAGTTTTAGAGTTATTAGCCATAGTAAAATCTGAACTTTGACGAATTTCACTTGTGTAGCTTTAGTGACCTGATACCGCTGGACTACAACGTATCTCATAGCATAATGCCAGTCATATATAGTCGGCATTCCGTTTAAAAATATCGAATCGCAATTTTGAAGACAACAAATCCGACCGACTGTAGGTTACTGTAGGGCTAACTGTAGCATATGAGGCGGGTCGGGCCAAAGGTACCAGAAATTCAAAGCTTTGCGTGGTGTTTGAAAATATATCACATAATTTTTCGAGCTCGGGCGAATGGTAGAAAAAAGAAGGTATCTCCTCCTTAATGATATCGCGGGTTTCACTAGTACTGCTGGGTATTTTTATTTATATTGTACAAATTAAGAAACCTACATTACTTATAATGAATAGAATAGAATAGAAAACGTTTATTTTGCATCACAAGTGTACATTATAGCTTAGACAAATGGGTATAAATTAATGACCAAATTTGTGAGCAAAAACGGTCACCACTCAGCATTATGCTATAGTAGCATATTTATACTACTATAGCGCTGGTCTTCCTTGGTGCCATTTTTGTGTGTGCAGGGCAGCAACTGTGTTTAGAATTACCTATCGATAGATATTACTATTAGATATAAACTTTCGGACTCGTTTAGGTACCTACTTACGAACTATTAAAACATACAAAACATGAAAATACATAATCATAAACAGTTAACAGACATAATTAAAATAGTTTTGAAAACTAAACAATTAAAAAATAAAAATATAATACAGCCAACAGGCATAATAAAAAGAGATACGTGTGAAAACTTTTGAAAACTAAACAAGTACTTTTTTAAAGATTTTTTGAAAGACCAAACAGTAATGGATCTCGTGATAGAAACTTTGTTACCATTAAATGCATTTTTTTAATATATATTGAAGTGAAAACTTCTGTCGGCACTCTTTTTTTGTTCTATCGAGACAAATCATTTTCAAGTGAACCATCATCGTTCTAACAGTTCTTAGTAGATCCTAATCTCAAAACTGGTTCTTGTAGGAAAAAATTTACTCAAATCTACCATAATGGATCTACAGTGAATGATTGTTTAAAATATATAATTGTTCTGCATTCGCCGTCATGAAAAGACTGTTTAATTTTCTGTGAAATAAACTAGCTGTCTGAAACCGCCACTTATTGTAATTACAGCTAAATTTAATTTACTCAGCATATAAAAACAAAAAAAAACACTTTTACACCTCACTCGAGGTAGGTATCAAGCAAGCACGCCATGCTACTTACTATTAATATTTTATAGGAAAAAATACAATGTTACGTGTAACACAAAGGCTAGTAAATTTATGAACGTTGAATTTTAAATAATGCTCTGTTAGCAAGAGAGGCATATACAGGCCGGAAAGTGTGTTCTGGTTGATTTGAAATTTATACTGAAACTAGCGGTCATTTGTCACATACGCAAACGTCAATAGTTTTGCGTATTTGACAACTCTTCACCCTCATCCTCATCAATCGAGACAAGATCCCTTTTTAACTTATGCGACCTAAGAAAAAAATTCGGTAACGAAACTCTAAATGAAAAGTCGCTAAACAAACTTCTAAATAATTTCTGAGCTTCTTAGGGCACTTCCGGTATACTGTTTGGCCACTAATGAGTACCTATTATTGATCAAAATAAAAGTGCTACCTTATCATCATCATGGTCAGCCCGTGCCGACTAGGGTTTCGTTCCCGGGTCCCGGGAATCGGGAAATCCCGGAAAAAAGTCATTCCCGGAACCGGGAAAAAATTCTGATTTCCCGGGAATTCTCGGGAATTTCCAAAAGTATGTGATAGATCTCAAACTTTTTTCTCAAGTATTACTTTATGAAATAATTTAAGACTTAAACTGAAATAGTGCTTAAGCTTACGTGACATAATAAGGGCATAAGTAAAATTTTGCCCACGATGTGTGGCCGCTGCAAGAGAGTAAATAAAATATTATACGAACTGCGGCACAGAGTTAAGGTATTTAAACACTCGAATCATTTTATGGTCAAATTAAACTCGGATCGCTGCGTTTGATAAACTACTCTCGTGTTTACATACTTTAATGATGTGCAGTTACGTATAATACTTTATCTACTCTTGTACCTCCGCCACACATTGATGGCAAAGTTTGTTTGTTATCATAAGAGCAATACTTAATTACTCCGTTTATATTATGTTTATACCCCTGTGTGTGTTTAGAAGTTTTATATTATAAGTGTAATTTTGCATGCCTGAAACCAATCATTAAGTTTTATTTCATTAAGTATACTGCTGTGGAGGAGTGCTGCAGATATAAACACTGTTTTTGTGCTGCAGAAAAGGGCTGTTCGTTCAATTTATAATATGGACCCCAGAGAATCGTTAAGCAATAAGTTTAAAAAAATTAATATTATGACATTCTCTTGTCAATACATCTATGAAAATCTAATGTATGTTCACAAAAATATTCATTTGTTTAAGAAAAATAGCGACAATCATAATTTTAATACTACTAAAATAAAGATAAACTCGCTGTTGCCACTTGTAGCCATAAAGTTAGTAAATCATTTAAAGGGCAAGGTGTACGCTTTTATATCAAACTCCCAAGGGATGTACAAAAATTGACAATTAACAAATTTAAAAACGTAATTAAACAAAATCTTTATAAAAGAGCCTGCTATAAAATATCGGATTATTTAGATGATAGAGAAGCTTGGGATTGAAATTGCTCCAACTCGTTCAAAATGTTACAATTTAGACGTAATTTATTTTCTGTATTATGTATTGTAAAAGGATCATTAAAAAAAACAACCAGCCTTGTTTCTTACCTTTTTTCCTGGCTTGGTCGCAAAGGAATAGGCAGTAAAATTGACGTTTCAAAGTGATCCTTGTGATTGTAATGAATAAAAATATTTGACTTTGACTTTCTATTATACTACCTCTCGTTTATGATCGATCGAGAATGTTTAATTATTTCTGAGTCAAATAAATAGCTTATCTAATCTATTGTGTTTTCTCGACTTTTTGTAATTAAAAAAAATTAAATTAAGGACTTTAAAATCCCGGGAAATTGAAAATATTATTCCCGGTTCCCGGGAACGCAAAAAACCCGGTAAATCCGAAACCCTAGTGCCGACCCACTGCTGGGCATAGGCCTCTCTTTGTTTTTGCCATTCTTCCCAATCCTGTCCCTGTCTAAACCACGTACAACCCACGGTCTTATTGGATGTCGTCGACCCATCTCGCTGGTGGACATTCCCTATTTCGATGTCCAGTTCTCAGCCTCCACTCTGTTAGTGCACTCCACTTGAGCCCTAATATTCGCTTGCTGACGTCTTGTACTTTAGTCTGTTTGTGAATTTCGGTATTGGGAACTCGATCGAAGAGTGTGATGCTGAGCATGGCGCGCTCCATGGTTCTCTTTGCTAAGCTTATTTTATGCACAGCCTCCTTCGTGAGGCTCCATGTCTCAGCACCATAAGTCATAGTTGGCAGGACACATGCTACCAAGTGCTATCTAATTACCTATTTTTATTTTCTTTTTGCCATCTTGAATAATGTAGTACCAAATTCACGTATTTTCCAATATTATTGTTATGATATCATGTAGACCACGATGGTTGTTTTAGCAGCTGTAAGGATAACAATTTAAAATTATGGAAAATCCGGCAACGGACCGATAAGAGCAATGGAGTATTTTATCGATCTACGGTTACAACTAATAAGGTTATGGTACAATTGATTAGAAAATCTTGAGGCCTCTGTCTGACGAAGCCACTGCAATATTTGTTACCGCGGTTACAACTAACATTATTCATAGGTATCTAGTATTAACGTACCTTAAATTTGGATGGCCCTGATCATTACAGTTTGGCAATAAATCAAGCCAGTGGCGACAATCCGCAACAGGATCTAAATTGCGAATTCCATGTCGGTTGAAGCATGATTACCGTGTACGAGTATGTTGCCGAATATCTCGCGTAGATAATATAACCTTACTAAGGTACGAACTCACGTCATGTTAGTGAAGCGCTCGTATCGCAGCTTTCTCAGTTTTATTTCTAGATGCGAATGATACCTACCCACAAATCACCGTGGTTTGCTAGTTAAAAGTACTATAGTTCAATATACATAGGTCTTAATCTGTACAGGTACCAAATTTTATCGAAATCGGTTCTGCCATTACGGCATGAAAGCGTAACGAATAAACGAATAAACATACTCACTTTCACATTTATAACTGACCGAGTGGAGCGAAGCGTCCGAGTTTCAAGATTGGCCAAAAATGCTTTTATCTGGCTGTCTGTCTGTTTGTCTGTTTTCGGATACAGGTCGCATTTTTCATCGATTTTGACAAAAGTTGGCACACAAGTTCCTTGATTTATTTAAATTTTTTAGTCATCGCGATTTTTGATTAGGGGGGAAAATAGGGGGAAAAGGAGGAAGTTTGCTGTAGCGTTATTTATAAACGGATTTTAATCAAATTTGAGAGGCACACTAAGGACTTCATTCTACACAAGATGTTGCGAAAAAAAATCTAAAAGGGGGGAGTGGAGGGGGTAAAGAAGAGAAAGTTTGCTGTAACGTTATATATGGATGGATTTAAATTTTTGATTTTTTTTTTTAGTTTATACCTTTCTGTACCAATCAGACTACGCAGTCCTCTACGCCTTCACGAGACAAACCCGACACTCGATTAGACCTCCTAGGACTAATAAGAGAACGCGAGTAATCGCTAAAACATATACCAATAGTTTGCTCAAAAGTCTACATAGGTACGTCTATTAGAAAATTCAAGCACCTGAAATTCGATTTAAAGTTGGACTTTCTTCGTAAATTTTGTTGCGCTAATAACTTTTTGGATTTGGGGCGCGAGGTTTACTGTTATCACAGAACCACTAGTATTAGTATGATGTAAGACCAACATTAATGTTGTCCAAGTAGGCATATTGATTAAATTTTTACAAATAACTATTGGTAAGAATGAGGAAAAACACACAATTCATATGGGTGATTGCTTAGGGCTATAAATAGATATAGATTTGAAAAAGTGAAGAATGTAGAAGAGAAAAAAGTATTCGAAAAAACGAACCTCTACTTACCCATAGCGTTTATTGTGTTGGTGTTTGAGGACAAGATTTAGATACGAAAAAACAAGCATTCACATTGATTTTGTTAAATCTATATCATCCCATGCAAAATAAAACGAAGTCTTGTTCTACTAACCATCCAAGTTTTCGAGTTGATCGCATTCACATAACTAGATGGCGCTGCTATATTAGAATAAATCTAAGGTTCCTCGGCGCACAAGTCTTACTTGCATTTGACCGGTTCTGTTATTACAAAAGGAGAAGGCTAGAGACTAGTTGCTAGTACATCACAGGTTAATAATACATACTAATATTATAAATGTGTAACTCTGTTTGTTTGTAAGATTGCTTGTTTGTTACCTTTTCACGACTAAAAGGCTGAACGGAACTTAAATGAAATTTGGCAAGGAAATAGATTATTTCCTGTCTATAAATTGTCTCAAAAAATAATCTTGAAGGGGTGAAATAAGGGTTGAAAGTTCGTATGGGCAATCCATAATTTCTCAAGTTAGGTATCTGAAAATTCATATATAGGCTTTTGGTAAGCAATATGTGTATCAACTTTTTTGCAAAATCATCCCTAAAGAGGGTGCAGGCAAAGTAATGGGTATTCTTTAGATGCACTCCCAATGTACGGTTGGTATATAATATAGATAGATTTTGACCGGGATTGGGACATAGGCTACTTTTTCTTGACTGCGCAGGAGGGTGATGTTTTTAGTAACAAACCACGCGTGCGAAGCCGCGGGCGGGACAGCTAGTAAAATATAATTTTCTCCCACAAAGGGAAGAGAGGAAGTAAACACAAATATCCTCCAATAGTAAGGCCCTGTGCACACAAATTATAGCGCCGCTACACGAGTGAGATTAGTGTAGTACACGTCGCACCTTTGATCACTCGCCTGCGAAATTGATAGATTACTGGACGTGCTCAACCGATGACATGAATTTTCACGTGTGGGTTTTTATTGTTGTTCGATACTTTACAAACAAAAAATAAAATTATGATCTTCCTCCTTCTTGTACAGTCCGTATACACTGGATTTTTAAGTATAATATGTCCTATACTTCGCATAAAGTATGCACTTTGATTACTTGAAGATGTTCTCCTTCACACGAACAGTGTTTATTCTACGACTTTTGAAAGTCGATGATTATCATGGAACAAATAATTTGTCAAAATCAGATGTCAGTTTAGAATTTTTTTTTATCTAACCTTTTCTATCCCACTGCTGGGCAAAGGCCTCCCCCTCATCTCTCCACTTATCTCGATCTTGTACCAAATCTCGCCAGTCCCTATAAAAAGCGTCCAAATCATCGCGCCATCGCTTCTGGAGATATAGATATAATAACATAATTATTATTTATGATTATTATTATTATTCATTTATTATTTTTTATTCTTCTCTTTTAGATATATTAACATTAAAATAATCTAAAGGTAGAAACAAACACCAAAAAACTACTGGTTTATAAAAAAAATACAAAATTGGACTGTATTTTACCTTTCATCGTAAAATACTTGTTCCAAAGCATCAAAATAGATGGTGTACCCTGTGAATTTCATCAAGTCAGCTCAGTTTTTATTATAGCTATATTTTTATATACTCAAAAACTACAAGAGCTTTACTGAAAATAAAAACGGAGTTGAAATGTACTAATAAAGAACTTATTATCCGTCTTGAACCCCAATATCTCAACAACCCCCCAACATTTTTAGCTCATTTAGTCGCACTAAAATTATGCTATCACTACCTACCTATGTATCAAATTTCACGATGATCGTATCAACGCTTCGAAACTTATCCTCGGACAAACAAACATAGCCAGTCACAATAACTAAAAATAGTACCCACTTTGTTGAATCCAGATATCTATGATTGAAAGCGTTATCTTGATTTAGAATTTAGAACACAAATCTGGATTTGGGATATAAATCAAGTTAAATGTGACAGGTCTCGTCTCAGCACCTGCGATCATCCCGCGATCAATTCTCCAGTGATAAATGAATCGAATAGACAGAATAAATGTATTCGTTATTGTTGCAAATTATTCTTCGTTATTTTGTTCGAATGGACTCAATGTAATGGTCTTGTAAACACTAGGCAGCTGTGTCAGTGTCATTACGTTAAATTAGCAGCTTTGTAAGCGAATCATATTATGTTTCCGTTCTTTTTGTGTAGTCAAGATACATTTTAGATGAATTTAAATAATGAAGCATAACATTTTAGTAAAAAAAAAATAAGATGTGCTTCTGAAAACGGCTTTAAAAGCAAAACAAAAATTGGGCCAATAACAATACCCAATGAAGTAACATCCTTTTAAAGCACGAAGGAAGTGCTCAGTATCCTAAGCACGAACACTGCAGATTTGATAGGCAAAAAACAATTAATTTCGTTCGAGTTAGAGAAAGAGTACCAGTATAATCTTAGAGTATTCAAGTCCAGGGTGAATAGGTTCTTTCTAGACAAGCGTGCTCCATCTTCGATCACACCATCACTTACCATCAGGTGAGGTAGTGGTCAAGCACTTGGCTATCATCAATAAAGGAAGGGAAGGAGTTTGGTATCGAAATATAGGTAAATATTTTTTTTATTGTTTTGCTGCTTTAATATTACTGCAGCCATGACGCCTATTGTGATCGACACTTGTGTTTATGTTGCCCCTAGTTCATGGGGGGGGGGGGGGGGGGGGCGTTCAAAGTTCACCACTTAGTTCTACAGCCGTTAGGAATTGAAGCATATACATAGTGATAACTGTTTGCTCCTCCGGTTTAAGGATGAGTCTCCCCAGATTAATGTAACGTTTGCGCATTGAATTTATTTTATTAAGCCACCCCTTTTATTCCGTGGATGATGTCGTGGATCATGCATTTATTTATGTAAGTAGTAGTACTATGTTTTACTTCATAATGTATGACTGATAATATTTTCCCAAATAAATAAAATAAAAATATTTTTTTTTTCATTTAGCAATTACAATTTAATTCTTAAATAAGCATGTGTTATCCTACAAAATTCCGATGGTTAACTCAGCACCCATACATCTGATAACCGCTGACACTCCTTCCAAGCGAATGCCTACTAAGAGTGTGAACTGCTTAACATACAACGTTCTAAAAATTTTACGAATACATGTCACGACTGATGATTGACGACAAATGTTTGCATGATCTACACATATCTGTTCCAGATCTGGATGTTTTTATATTATATTATTATTATGTATTTCAAAAAAAGTACATAAGTATTCTATCAGTTATCTGGTTCCCATAGTACAAGCTCTGCTTAGTTTGGGGCTAGCGAAATCTCAGACAGCGCTGTGTGAAATCTCCATCATTATTTATTTATTGATCAAGCGAAGCGAGATCTCCAAATCAACTTGGGCAAATCGGCGTTGTATGTATGTATGTATGTTTGTCCGAGGATAACTTTCGAAGCGTTTATTCGATCATCGTGAAATTTGGTATATAGGTAGGTAATGATGGCACAATTTTGGTGTGACTCAATGAGCTAAAAACATTGGGGGGTTTTTGAGATATTGGGTTTCAAGAGGGGTAAAAAAAATGAAAATGAGGCTATTAGGTCAAGTAAGACTTCAAATGAAAGGTCTTTATTAGTACATTTCGACCCCGTTTTTACTTTTAGTAAAGTTTTTGTAGTTTTTGAGTTATTAGCCATGATAAAAACTAAACTTTGACAAAACTCAGAGGGTACACCAGTGACCTCACAGTACTGTAATTTGATATGCGTGTAGCTTATGTATCACAAATATAGGGAAAAGTCTGAAATCTAGAATAACTGCAATTTGTACCCTAAAAAAGGGTATCCAATTAACATGAACTCCTGTTACCTGTAATTTGAATGAAACTGTAGGTCAAGTTAGTTGGTTTTTATTTCGTGGCACTATTTTGATAGTCAAAGATTACGAATAATTTTTTTTTTTGTTTTTATGGTAGACTAGCGAGATCTCAGCTCGGGGCGAACCACTAGTTATTGATCGTTTGTTCTTCACTACTTTTAGAGTAATAACTTACCAATAATACTTACCTATTGAAAAATATTATTACCCTCTCTATACTGCCCATATACTACCTTATATTACACATTTTATGAAGGCATAAAATTCCCACAAAATTCGAATTCCTCGATATTCTTTCAACCAAAATCCTATAAAGATGATTACACATGAATAACCTGCTGCTTTTTTTTTTGCTAATGTAATGAGAAAACGTTAAAAGCATGATTTCGCTTTATTATCAATTCCGTGATAAAATAATGTTCCGTTTTATTTTACGACTAAGCGCCAGTGTTTTATTGGTTAAACAAGTAGAGCAGGAACCAGTTAATATTTTCTTACATAATAACGCTGAATCAACGAAATATATAGCAAAACCACTGATCTAAGTACGTATAGCAGAAACAGAACTTAAGACAACCATTTTAGTCACTTGGTTTTAGTCGTATACATTTGTTAATTGAAAAAATTTTACGGTAACACGCTAAATTTAGGTATCAATTTGACTCATATGTGTACTGAGATTTTTTTCATAGTATAAGAAGGACATTGAATATACACCTTTTGTGGCATAAAAATAAACGCAGTTTTCTGTGCGTAATCTATGACGTTATCGTACTAACGAGAAGACCAGCCTCTAATATGATGCAGTACCTAAGTGATGTATACTTTCCTGACTGGCCTACTGCAGCAGAATACAGAGAGAAATAGAAAAACAGGCAAAAGGCAATTCCCTTGCAAAATAATAATGCTTAAAAAAGTAAAATGTTGAATGAGCTAGTGGCCAACTCTCGCGACAGTCTTAAGGCGTCGTCAGCTTAACGATTTTTTTTATTTTGGCATATACCGTCATTACATAGAAAATACAAAGTACAATAAGTTTCAATTAAAAAAGACAAACAGAGCCCAAAAAATAGCTAAACTGCATTATTATAAATCGTATAATGTTTACCAAAGATATACTTACACTGTACAGTACATTTCAACAATTGGTAAAAGAAAGGTTGTAGATAGTAGGCACAATGTGGGTAATAATATGAAAAAAAGCAAACAGGTTAGGTGGCAAGGTCGGATCCAGAGAGGGGATCATGGGGGTCATGATCTCCCCCTGGGCTGGGGAGATCATGACCCCCTCCAGGACCTAGGTGAACCAATAATCTAAATTGTTAAACATAACATTGACCACGACTATGTGGACCCCCCCCCCCCCCCACCCCCTGGCACCAAAGCTGGATCTGCTCTTGTTAGGTGGATACAAGTTGTTCGTAGGTATTTTATTTATCTATAATACAATATGATACCTAAAGTTGTACAGTGCATTTCAACGATTTGTTATGGAAAGGTTGCAGATAGTACAATGTGGGTGTAAAAACGAGGAAACGCGAACAGGTTAGGTAGATACAAGTTGGAGGTAGGTGTTTATCTATTACAAATTACCAGCTTTAGGTCAAAAATTATGTTTTATGGTATTTTTAGAGTATGTAAGGAGTTAGCGAATAAGTCAATATCATTAATTGATTAATATGTTAATCAATATCTAAAGTAACGTAAGTATATCTGTTGTGTATTTTTTTATGTACCTTTTTAAATTTAATTAATTATTTTTATGTACCTAAAATATAATAATTGTATAAGTTCGAAAATGAATGTATAATTATAATTTGTATTTTTTTCTTGTAGTAGTTTTAGATATAGCGTATTAGATTAATTATGAGATTTGACGACCTCCGTGGCGCAGTGGGCGTATAGCCGGCTGAGACGCAGGAGGTAGCGGGATCGATTCCCGCCACGGAACAAATGTTAGCATGATCTACATATATTTGTTCCGTGTCTGGGTGTATTTCTATAATTATAAGTATGTATTTACAAAAAAAAGTATATAAGTATTCTATCAGTTATCTGGTTCCCATAGTACAAGCTCTGCTTAGTTTGAGCTAAATAGCACTGTGTGAAATGTCCAGCAATATTTATTTATTTCTTTATTTAAGTGTAAAAAAACGAATTTGAATTTGATTAAAGGTTTTGTTTTAGGACTTTTATAGTCGTGGCTGGCGTCTTATCGTGCCCGCCAAAGGAAGCAAGCACTTAGATTAGAATGCCAATATCGATCACCACCTATATAAACGAGAAAAAGAAAAGAACGACAAAGCATTACGAGTTATTCATAAATAAATAATATGAAGTAAGAGTATCATCGCCAGCTCTCAAGCTGCATTGGCGAGATTGCGATTGACGTCCAACAAATTGGATCGTTTTGTTCCAAATTTCGCTCACGAACTGTCGGGAAACGAGATGTGTGAAATTGTTTTGTTTGTAAATAGCAACAAGTTCACAATGTTGTGATTGGACAGATTTATAATCGTGGAAATCTAATGTAGCCTCTAAACCATGGGCCATGATGGACAATAACAGAATGCGCAATGATTGCCACCATGATTGTGCAGCTATATTTGTTAATTATGGACGTCTGCAGCTATTTATTTATTTAGTGTATATAACCATTATTGATCGAGCGAAGCGAGATCTCCAAATCAACTTGGGCAAATCGGCGTTGTATGTATGTATGTATGTTTGTTTGTCCGAGGATAACTTTCGAAGCGTTTATCCGATCATCGTGAAATTTTATATATAGGTAGGTAATTATGACACAATTTTGGTGTGACTCAATGAGCTAAAAGTTTTGGGGGGTTGTTGAGATATTAGGGTTCAAGAGGGGTAAAAAATTGAAAATGAGACTATTAGGTCAAGTGAGATGTCAAATGAAAGGTCTTTATTAGTACATTTCGACCCCGTTTTTACTTTTAGTAAAGTTTGTGTAGTTTTTGAGTTTTTAGCCATAATAAAAACTGAACTTTGACTAAATTCACAGGGTACACCAGTGACCCCAAAAAGCTGTAATTTGGTATGCGTGTGGCTTATGTATCACAAATATAGGCAAAAGTTTGAAATCTAGAATAACTGCAATTTGTACCCCAAAAAGTAACCAATTAACATGAACTCCAGTTACCTGTAACTTGAATGAAGCTGTAGGTCAAGTAGGTTGGTTATTTATTTCGTGGCACTATTTTGATAGTCAAAGATTACGAATAATATTTTTTTTGTTTATATGGTAGACTCGCGAGATCTCAGTTCGGGGCGAACCACTAGTATAACAAATTAGGTATATAAAACGCACGCATCCGCACCGTACCGTACACAAATACGAACTAAGTGATCGGCAATCGTATGGACATGCTCACAATCATGGCCGCAAACTTCCTTTGATTTTTTTCCGAAAAACTGACATAGCGGCGATTACGCTCGATTGTCACTATGATGTCATGAGCGATTACATGGTGATCGTCTATGATCGCCCATCATGACCAATCGTGTAGAGGCGCTATATAGTATAGAACAATAGGTATAATAAAATATTGTTTAGTCAGTAAGAGTTCTAAAAACGTTTACATGTGTAAGGTTTTATGGTATCGTAACCTACAATTTTACGTCCGCCATAAACATTAACTATGAATACGATTGCGAACGCTCAATCTTCATTGAGTAACTCGTTTCGTTTCGTGACCTCCACCCTTTTCAGGCTCCGGTCATTCGTATAAGGTAGGTCAGAAATAACGTAAACTGTGTTTTTCGTCTTCACTTAAATGAGATACTTATTTGTTACGTTACGTGTTTTGTTATGTGCGACATTAAATTAACCCGGCGAGGATGTGGTGAAAAAAGTTACGCCGAGGTTGTTGAGGGTCATTTTGACCCTGTATACCATTGCGCTTAACACGTCATTTTTTTATTTTCGAACCAAAGATTGGTATGTATTATTATAAAATACATATTTTTCTATGCCGTGGTTAAATAAAACACGCATATAATAGTACAAAATATTATAATTAAATCAGTTTTGGCAAAGCACTACAAAATAATCAACGTTTTATATAGTTACTTAAAAACACTAATAAAACCTAAAATATTAATCTTCTAATATTAATCATCTTGTAATTTGGTACATACATATGTAGAGATCAATCAGCTTCACTTAGTCCTATCATACTTATAAACTAATTATCATTATTGTCTGTGTTTGCAGTACAATGCTGGCACATTAAAACAGTGTGTTCGGTACAAATATATTTATGGCATTCCTTACAAACATTTGCTGTTTTGCGATGGCGGGCATAAGGGCATACTTGGCACCTTTTTCGTACACCTGGAAGTCTAGGAGGTGCTTCTTGTTCAGGTTCTCCACAGAATTCTCTGATTCTCTGGCGTAGCTGTCTCGGCAATTGAGATATTTCCTTACGATACTTCAAGTGTTCGGTAATAAACAATCTGCCCAGTGTTTTTATAAAATGACGACGTTTTTGAACAGTCGCTGCGTTTGACCCGTGTATAATATACGCATTAATTCCAGCCATATAGAGCATTGAATAGAAGACAGTGAGAGGCCATTTCTTGGAGTTGCGGCTCACGTTGTATGTCGCAGACAACTCATCTGCTACATCTACTCCACCTTTAGTGGTGTTATAAAATGTGTTTATCTCAGGTTTTTGTTTCTCGCCCGTTGATTCGTCAATTGCGTCATTGTGGTGGAGACTAGACATAAGTATAACAACCTTGTTTTTTTTGGGTACATGAGACACGAGCGTTATATCCTTTTGAAAGGCAAACTTCGACGAATAGATGCCGTGACCGCGAGTATTGGTAAATGCCTTTGGAAGTTGCCTCTTGTTCTTACGCACTGTACCAACAGATGTATTTCGCTCAGTATCACTATCCTGACTGCGTGTACTCAAATGATCTTCATCTTCACTACCGTCAGATAACAAGTCGTCTTCACTGTCAGATTGCATCAAAGCAAGACGTATGCGGTCATTCTCACGCTCCTCGTTATTCATTTTGTACAAAACACCTGAAAATATAATAAAATTACGTAAAAATTATTTTCGAAACATTGTAAAAAATTGTCACGCCGCGGTTGTGGCCGGGTCATATTTACCCTTTTCGGCTCTGCGCATGTGTTGCTCCCGTCGCAGGCGGCGGCCGACTGAGTAGTGGGGCGCGGCAAGCGCGCGGGTTCAATGGCGACAGCTACTGAGACACCCAAAACCCTATAAGTGCGGGAAAAAAATCTACACGCGTTTAAAAATTGTTGGGGTCAAATTGACCCTTCCACATCCTCGCCGGGTTAAAACACGGGTAGGGCTAATGGCTTGTATTGATGTAAAATAGTTTTTTTTCGAACTCATTACCATGGATTTTATGAAATTTTCATACATAAGAAGATTTGAATGATATCCTCGGACAAACTAACATTCATACATGCAACGCCGATTTGCCCAAGTTGCTTTGGAGATCTCGCTTCGCTCGATCAATGAAACAGTCTGTATAAAATAGGTAACTAAATCATACACCTGTTAAACTGACGAAGCGGCATCGTCGCAAAGGACGATTTACGTTAAAAATTATTTATTTGAAATGTATCGATTACTGGATAAATATTCAAGCTTATTCTTACCTCACCACTAAAATCAGTTAATGCGATTCTGGATGTATGTTTTCAATTAATGCTGTACATAACAAAACGGGTTGTATACTAATCTCTATTTATAGATCGTTTGCAACAGTCTTGAGAACTGTTTCTTTTATTATTATAAATACGGGATTTATTACGTACCATCTTATGGGTGTTTCGACCGACAATGTTTCGGTTCAATTGGTGAACCTTCATCAGGATGAGTGCGTTGAGCTCCGAATAACGTCTAATGTATAACTGTGCGTGATAAATCCCATATTTTTAATAATGATTGGAATTAATCACGAAAGTTTTCTGTGTAGTAGTGTATTTTTATAAGAGATAATATTATTATTATTATTATAAGCCTGTTGTGTCCCACTGCAGGGCAAAGGCCTCCCTTCCCTCTTTCCACTCGTTATAAGAGATAAGAATGTAAATAATTTACAAACAAACTTTGGGTCCACGGGGTACTATGGCCAATCGCGGTTTGAAAATTATTTCCGGGCGTCTGGTCGTAGCGACCTGTGGTCCGAGTACTGGCGTTTATCTGGGTAATTGCATAAACATTACAATACAACTTTGTAATGCAGCCAGTGTCTTGGGGACACTTTCACCTTGTGATCAGTTGAGCTATCTATAGATGGTTTGCATAGGTCTTTAGATCTTCTTCTTTCGAGCCAACGATTCACTTCAAAATCGACTGCTTATGTTGTTTTTAAAAAGAGATTGCATCTAATTGTATTTTAGAAGGTAGGTAGAAGGTATTTTAATTCATAATACACCCTAATGCTGGACGTCAGTGCCGATCTTATTCCCCCCACACTAGAATTAAAATTGTATTTTCTTTAAGTTAATAAACGTATTTCATTTAAAATGTATGATAATTGATACACAAGGTAGTATTAAATGCATCGTATATTACACACTTATTCAGGGGTCAGTTGTACCTGGGAAACTTACGTAAAAATTCTGGTTTCGATCTTATCTCGATACAGATAGACCTTAAATAATTTGAAAGTTGTCTAAAATTAATGTTAAACTGAGGGTTTACCAGAGATTAACCACTAATACCAACGACCAACGTAACGTGTAATGTGATGAACTACGAGTATACGACCAACGAAGTCAATCGTTTTACATAATTACCATAATATAACAATAATAATAATACAATATAATGTAATAATTTTCGTAGCAAGAAAATATGCTAACACAGAAAAATTTACCAAAGACGGACTGACAACACTACCTTACGTTTATTTATAACAACTTTGCTAGTGTTCTTGTAATGATATAGGTCATACCCACATCACGAAGCTTACTTTATGATGGCCTGATGGCAGGTCATTACTGCTGCAATACCACTTAGGACATAAAATATGCCACGCACGGCCTACGTGGTATTGCATTGCGCTCTATATGATGTCATATCGTGAAAGGCACATGTTATGTAAAGCTTCAAGCTATTATGACCACTGCAACTGTTTATATACAGTTCCTTGTTTTTAAGAGGTTTTTTTTATTTGTGTTGGAACTGCTCAAAACTATGGCGATCATTTAATCGGTGGTTTGATGCTGACATTCTGAGCAATAAATAATAAGTCCAACATAAGCCTAGCCATGGAATACGCCGTTTAGGGACTGGGCGGTCAACTTGTCACAATGTCCAAAGTGTTCTTAAGGCATCTAATTCTAATTCTAGTGTGGGGAATAAGAGATCTGCACTGACGTCCCGCATTGGGGTGTATTGTGCATTACCCCCCTTCTAACCTGACCCCAGCCATCGTAACTCCTTGAAATACCGGAGTAGGTCTTTTTTTTAAGTGTCTAAATGTTCTATGGTTAGTAGTCTCAATGTGTAGGTGACAAAATGACTAAACTTCATAGTCCTTGGAGCGCGTATTCAGAAATGTATCCTATTCATGTATGAAATACTACGGAGTGCTAGTAAGCAGTGTGAAAAAAACTTACCCTAACATCACCAGTCGAAAGCAGTTCTTCGGTGGTGGCGCTGATTCCTCAACACATCCTTGCGGTAAAGGAGTGCTCGGTCCTGGTGATCTCTCCGCATCAGACTCGTCTCCAATTCCAGCTCCTCGCCGACAAAGCCAGGACGTCCCACATTTATCTCTACTATCCTCAACTGGTGCAGCAAACTGGCATCGTCGAGGCGATTTTATTCTACCAGTTGCTATAGACGATTTGAGCGGTGACGCTGGTGCTCGCACTGGACTGGATGTCACTCTGACAGGTGACGTTGTCACTTTGACAGGCGACGATTGGAGAGAGAGCGCCCCGCGTTCCGTCGTGCCGTTCAACATGGTTGATTTATTCACTTTGTTGTCATTGTTTCTGTTCACTTTTGTCTACATTTTCAGTTTATTACCGAGAGATTCGCCTCGAGCGCCACTTTCAAACGTCACATGTGAAAACAACGACACTTGTTTGCTAGACTTATGACATCTATTTGTTATTTTATGTCTTTAGCATACAAATAAATTACAAGCTATCTTCTGTAATTAAAAGAGGGTCAGAATTAATTTGTATCACAATTTCGGAATAAATTGTCCCATATCAAACCTATTTGGGATAATGATCAAGTACCTAACATAATTTCTACGTTTTATGGAACTTATCGAAAATAAGTTAAGCTAAGCCTAATAAGTTAACTCATAATTACATTTATTTAAATTAAATCGTTTATTTTTAACCGACTTCAAAAAAAGGAGAAGGTCATCGAAATTTTTTTTTCTTATGTACTTATGTCCCGTGATTACTCGAAGAACCGATTCGAGAAATTATTTTTTTGTTTAAAAAGATTCCAAATCGGTTGATAAATGACGAAGTTCTGAGGTATTAACAAATAAAAAAGGTAGGTACATACGCGATAAATACCCGTTTTAATCAATAACTATGTAAAGTGATCGCGAAAGTTTGAAAAATACTAGGATATACTTTCATATTGGTTTCATAGAAATTTCATCAAAGTTAGTTCCGTAGTTTGGTAAAGTAGGTTATATTTTTGAAAAAAATTACTTGTCAAAATTTTAGACACTTGTGTGTACTTGTATTGTAAAATCGTTATTCAGGCTTCGAATCCAATCTCATTTGTAATAAGGTGGAATGCCGAAATCAATTGACGGGGTCAAACAACTTGATCCCGTGGGAATTGAAAGGTCAGCGTATATGATAGGTACCTACTACTAGTAACTATTAGTAACTTGATAAAATAAAAGCTACTGAATTGAAATCGAGCTTCAATAAATTTTTAATTATAAAAGTGGCTTGTGCCATTTTATTTGGTAACCCAGAGGATGATTTGTTTTTTTTGTACTAAATAACATTTGTTTTATGATGTCACCTAAAAATGGATTTGATGGTAATTCACCGTGGTAGCGCCGAACCCATTCTAATACCCACAAGTGGTTTTGTAGGAGAAGAAAAACTAGAAAAGCAACTCAAGATAGAGATAAAATCTATATTGGTTGTTTAATATTCGTTCTGTAATGTAGGATAAGATCACTCTTTATTGTACACCAAAGTAAAATACAGAACATAATTTTTGCAAACAAATAATTTACTACAAGATAATCTTTTTTTTATATTAAACTTGTAGACACACAAGCAGACGGGCCTCCTGATGTTAAGTGGTCACCGTCGCCTATAAACTCCTGCAGGACTCGAGGTACTGCAGTCGCGTTGCCTAGCACTTAATACCCTATTTACACCTCTCTTGAGGGCATTCATTTTGAAGCCCACCGGAAAACCATCCGGAGGAAGGTAATTCCACATCTTGCAGGTGCGTGGAAGAAACGAGCAGGTGAAACGCACCGTGTGAGACCACGCATCTACAATATGAGGGTGAACCCGTTGCCGGTTGCAGGAAGGTTCGAGGGTAGAAGTGGGAAGCAGGGATTAAATTGAACAGCTCTTCAGAACATTCGCCGTTACATAATTTATAAATCAGTTTAAAAACTAAGAATCTCGACTGCAAAATCAAAGTTTTTTTACTTTAATCATAACTTTTTTAAATCTTACCTTACTTTTAATACCCATATCGCGATATTTGAAAGAAGAAAGTTCACATCTACTCAAAATTGGTGACCACCATTTTTAGGGTTCCGTACCTCAAAAGGTTCAGTTCAGTTCAGAAACGCATAGAGGTCTCAAGTTGAAATAGATATCAAACACAAGTCTACGGTTCCTGGAGATATAAAAAAATAAAAAAATACAGCAGTTTTTGATGCATATTTTGCTCGCAAATAAATCAAAACCTATAGGGTACTGCTCGCTGACCTAGAATCATGAAATTTGGCAAGAAGCAAAGTCTCAGCACAAGTAAAGGGAAAGAATCCGAAATTCATTAATTTGTAGATATATCACGTAAATAAAATATTTGTACGGAACCCAGCTAGACACGCACTTGTCCGGTTTTTTTTATGTTAAGTGATGGTGTGGTAGAAGATGGAGCACGCTTGCCTAGAAAGAACCGGTTTATACTGGACTTGAAGACTCACAGATTATGGTGGTCCGGAAAAACAGATGCTGGAAGCGAGTTCCACTCCTTACTCATACTAACAATGAAAGTGAAGAGAATTTTTAGGGCAGTAGTTTCCTAAGTATGGTGGATCGCGAGCGAATATTGAGTTGGTCCTGAATATAAGATAACCGGACCGATCGGGTTAACAGCTGGACGGCCACTGAGGGGCAGTCGCGTACTTTTCTATTCTATTCTAAATTAAAGTTGTTTTTCTTATTTTAACAGTCCTTCATCCATATTGGTAACGCTTAAATTTCCATTGATTATGAGCTAACTATAGTTACTAAATTACAATATATAATTGTCTGTAATGATAACGAACTAATGTCAAATGAAAAAAAATAGGTACTTTGAAACAAACTCTAAGTGGGTCCAGGCCGTGAGGCTTCGCGTCGGCGAATATTTTCTTCACTGTTACCACAGAGACTAGGGTATCTGAGCGTTATCAATATTTTATGCCCCCTTTTTAAAGACTTCCAAGAGGTGGGTCCCGAATTTGGCAGTATTTGTTAGGTGGGTCGAAGCCCAATCAAGTTTGGGAACCACTGGTTTAGAGATTACGAAATAGTAAACAGTATTACATACAACACGCACTTTTTATTATTTCCTTCTTCAGCCATTTGTGTATGGATAGGATTTTCCCAGTGGCACACTGCTGGGCAAATCCTTTTTAAATCCATTCATGATGCCGTGCTTCATCTACCAATTGTATCACAAAATTGTTTAACTCATCCCTGCAATCTCGATCTTACCGTGCCGCTTTCTCTCTAGGTCAGAGACCCACTCATTCACCTTTGCCCACACCTCACTTGGCAACTACCAAACATGACCAGTTCAATCCGTCTTCAGCATGCCTTCAGCTTAACGGCTTTCGAAGCTACAGCTGCAATTTGCGGCACGCCGTGCACGGCACCATGCCGCAGCGCGGCGCCGCGCTTTCTCACGATGGTGGCGCCGTACCGTAGACATGGGTCCACGCCCTTAGTCAGGCAATAATGACTTAAACCATATAAAATTTTAAACGGAACCATTATGATATATCTCCAGGTTGCTTCTAGCCAAAATATGACACTTCACTAACATGACAATCTTTGTTTTACGACTTTTCGACATTCGATGTTTTTCATTGAAGAATTACTAGATAAAATCAGTTTATCGGCTGTTATACTCTAGTCAAACATTTTCTATGAATGTTACTTAGAAAACTTTCGTTATTTGTTTCAATCATTATTATAAATACGGGATTTATAACGTATCGATTTAAGTGTTAAGTGTTTGCCTATACCGAGGACTACCGAAGAGAACACCAGGGATGGTAATGATGATGATGCAGCTGTCAACACGATGGCCGTTGACGCAATCCCCACTACCGCGTCCGTAATTTCGCTCAAAGGGCTGCGGCGCGTAGTGCGAGGCGAGACGCAGTTCGGTGCGGATCGCACTCACCGTGATGAAGGTTCACGTATTTAACCAAAACATTGTCGGTTGGAATAACGGTACGTGATAAATCCCGTATTTATAATAATTATTTTCTAAGAAAATAACTGAAAATTAGAAATACTAAATAGGTAAACTAAAAATTTCATGGATACATTCCTGATTTTATAGGAAATGTTTTTCATGAGCAGAATCACCCCTTCCGGGATAATATACATATTTCAAAGCAATGTGGATAGATACGTAGTATAACGTTGAACGATGATGACATTATCTACAATGAAATTTCGTCCGGCTGACCGCTCTGATGACACTCTTTGATATCCCGCGCTGTTTATATCGAAATGATACTCGAATAATGTCATTAATAATTCCGTTCGGGTCGGAGTGATTTATGATGAATTATGTTCCGTTTAGATTGGAAAATTCTATTATTGTCAATCGCTTTTCCCAATAAATCATACGAATTAGAGGAATTAAATTACATTGCTTTTCTGAAACGATAATGAATGACCAATTAAAGGTGAATTGTGTAAGCTACACCGGTTTACCGGAGTTTTTACAGACTTAAATAGGTTAAGTTACTGGTCTTTGTGCATAGAATCACAAAAAGGGCAAACCATTTTTACAAAATTGGTTTGCCCACTTTTCACTGGTATTTAATCAAATAAGCCAATCAAACCAATTATATAATCAAAATTTTTATCACTTATGTGTAGCTTCAGTCGCTAACTAAAGTAAGTGGTGATCGCGGTACTTGTGATCCTACTACATATCTTTATTCTTTATTATACACGAAAATACTAGTGGTTCGCCCTGAACTGAGACCTCGGGAGTCTCCCATAAAAACAAAAATATATTATTCGTAATCTTTGACTATCAAAATAGTGCCACGAAATAAATAACCAAATAACTTGACCTACAGTTTCATTCAAATTACAGGTAATAGGAGTTCATGTTAATTGGTATTTTTGGGGTACAAATTGCAGTTATTCTGGATTTCAGACAGATTTGTGTCACTTAAGCTACACGCATACCAAATTACAACACTGTGGGGGAACTGGTGTACCCTATGAATTTCAATTTCGTCAAAGTTCAGTTTTTATAATGGCTAATAACTCAAAAACTACAAGGACTTTACTAAAAATAAAAACGGATTAAAAATGTACTAATGAAGACCTTTCGTTTGACGTCCCACTTGACCTAATAGTATCATTTTCATTACTCCTCTTGAACTCAAATATCTCAACAACCCCCCAATATTTTTAGCTCATTTGATCAAACCAAAATCGTGCCATTTCTACCTACCTTTGTATTAAATATCACGATGATCGGATCAACGCTTCGAAAGTTATCCTCGGAAACAAATACATACATCGCCGATTTGCCCAAGTTGTTTTGGAGATCTCGCTTCGCTCGATCAATTACAGATATAGAAGCTTACATAACGGACAATTATAAAGACGAAAACAACCCTAACAAGAGTTTTCTTCCAGCAAAGCTTTTGGGAATTAAAATTACAAACAAAATAGTACAATGGGTGGTCTTATACCTTATGTAGCTATGAAGCGATTTCATCCAGAAAGCCTTTGAAATGAAATACTAATGCGTACTGAAAATACTGCCCACGCATATTCCTCTCCGTTTTATAAATATTGTTTCAAATATTCGGGCACGTTCATAAAAAAACGTTATACACAGAATTATGTAAGAGATAATCTTTACGTTGCCGGTCTCATTTATAGGAAAAAAGGTTTATTATACCTTTAAAACCAGCTTTATTAAGCCCTTATGAATTCTCAAATCTTTTTTTGCACAATACGTGTTTTACGATTTTACTGGCACATAAATTATAAATTTGCATAATTCTTAACCAAAATGCTTTCACCTAGCAAACAGCTCGGTCAATAATATATGAGACAACTAATGTTTTTTTGCATTTACCGTGTTGGTTTCATGGTAAAAGTTGTTCATATTGAAACATATTTTCACCCCTAAAGTTTTCAGTAGTTATATACTCGTACCTAGGTTGTTATAGTGAATTCTGTACGTTTCTACAAAAATACGCTCGGAAAGCGCATCTAAGCTTTAATATTCGTAGATTGTTTCGGATAATACAGAAAGAACCAGAAGCCGCCTTCAGCTGTGATTGCAAGCCGTGCGCTGTGCCCATAAAACAAAACCCGCGTCCCGCGCCCATCTCACCCCCACCCGCGTAATGTTGCTAGCTTAGTCATTATTTACCCGTTTTTGGGGTAAATGTTTTAGGTAAGATAGAACTAATGAAATCCTAAAAATTAAAATTAACACTGTAAAACACGTTACGCGTGACGACGGTCACAGAGTAACTAATGGCGTTCGCGTAAAACTACTATATTTTGGAGTCGTTTTTGTTGCTTCAGTATTAGGCGCGTTCACGGCTTCTGGTTCTTTATTTCGGATTTATGTTATTTATTCAGAATATATAACACATGTGATTCACATTTTGGTTCATGTGATCTAAATACGTTTCTACAAAAATACTCCTGGAAAGTGCACCCAAGCTTTTAAATTCGTAGATTGTTTCGGATTTATGTTATTTATTCAGAATGTATAAAACACGTGTGATTCACATGTGCTACATTTAATCTGTATATGACTGATTTCAGTGATCCTTTAGATAGATAGATAGATAATATCTTTATTTGCACACCATTAAAATATAAATAAACAAGAAAAGAACAAAATAAATCATATTTACCTTATCGCTAAAAGCGATCTTTTCCAAGCAACCTTTGGATAGACCGGAAATAAAATAGATCTAACCTAACAGAACCTTTAGGTTTGATTAATTATTGAAATATAATTTCATTTTACACTCTGTTTAATCAGTGATTTAAATCTTACGAATGCAAAGCCTGAAGCGGTTAAAACTAAACGGTAGCGCCACATATTGGTCCTAGGTAACGCTGCACGAGCCCGGCGGGAAATCACATGTTGTTTGACTTCACTAGTGGAACAAAGAACAAACTTCTTGTAATTAAATTCATAAGAAAAACAAAGAGGCGCTCTTGAACTCTTTGGGGAGAGACGGTATGGAACGATTCAGCCGCAGGACTCGAGATGCGTTATTCCTCAGATTGCGGTTTACCTCAGAGGTGAATGAATAAATTCGTCAACAGAGTTTGCTTCGTTTGAGTTACTGCTTTAAATTTTGAATTCAATTCATTGACGAGTATTCCTTGTAAATCTAGGTACAATTTTAAGTGGTAGGGGTTTTATTTAAGCGATATATTTTGCCTTGCAGCGTACAAGTATTGAAACATATCATAATTTCCTATGTAGATATGTGGGATTTCTATTCTGACGGTACAGATATATTTCAATTTGAACTAAATGCTCTCTGTTTAAGGTACAATCACAGTTTTCATTTTAAAGTACTGCAATGGTATCCAATAGTTTAACCGCTGTTAATATTTCCACCCGTAAGATATGACAGCAATTTAAAAGCCTGACTTTATTGTTTATTAGAAACATAAATTATAATAACAGTACGAAACTACAAAATTTACAGAGAAAAAAAAACACAAAAATAAAACAAATTAACTATTTTTCATAGCTCTGTTTGTTAACGTCATTCATCCCTTTATTTTGTAAAATATGCACTTTTTATTATGCACAATTTGTGAACCTACCTATCTTCAAAATTGATGGGATATTTCGCGTCTATACTTCAATAGTTATAGTAAGATAAACGTGGGAAAAAGGCAAACGGGCTTTATAAATGCTGCAGAAATTTATGACGCCCGAATATGAGTGTCATGAGTTGTGCACACGGTTATCATTGCGATCCGTGTGTTGCGCAACAAAATATGGATAACTTTTGTTTTTTTCTAGCGGAGAATGCACCAGAGTCTTAGCCACAGTAGGCACATTACAATAAAAGACTGTTGAAATACACAACGTGCAGACATCCTGAACAATCTAAAGCCACTCCGTGAAGCGTGCAAAGAACCCAGGAAACTTCTGCGCTTCTGATCAGAGTTAGGCTGGCTATCCATATCGTCAACTCTCACGCATAATGGACCACATACAGAGTTGGAATGCGGAAAAGGGAGTCAACCAACATAACATAACAAATACAAATATATTTATTTCAGTAAACTTAATCTATATACATTTCATGGGTTTGGGACCCTCTTTTAAATATAAAATACCTGTGTTAGAGGGTCTCGCTCTTCCGTTAATTCGGTTATTCCCATTAAGTATATAATAAAAGTAAACATCGATATTGATAAATGAATATCAATACTGATCAATGAAAGAATTTAAGTTAAATAAAATTAAGTTAAGTTAAAGTAGGTTAAGTTAAATTAAAGTATGTAAAAATTTAATTAAATTAATGTAGCCTAAGTAAGACTTTTCCCATTTGGGATGTATTAAAGTAAGTAAGTAAATATGTACGTGTATTTTAGGAGTATCCAGGTGAGTATGTGTGTGTGTGTGTGTGTGTGGGGGTGTGTGTGGAGGTGGGTGGATGGATGTGGGTGTATGTGGGTGTGGGTGTAGTGTGTAAACATAAGGATAACATAAGGATGTTTGAACAGAATGGTTCTCGAGTGGAAACCACGCACTGAAAGTAGGAAGAAAGCAGCATAGGACGGCCTTCCACTAGATGGTAGAAAGGTTGATATAGGTTGCTAGGTCACACAATATTAGTCACTCTGAAAATATATGGGGGAGGCCAATATATTCTGAATTGCTGATATGATGATGATGATTTGGCTACAATAGTGATCACTAGCTTACGTTAGCTAGCTTAGTATATATTTTTTTTATAGTTATTAACTGAAAGAATATACAATTGTTTACAATAATATACAGAAGAAACAGTTGAATCATCTAAAGATCGTTTCAAACGATCTATAGATAGCTTAACTGCTCCAGATCACTACCAGGCGGAAATGTCCAAAAGACACTGGCTGCATTGCTCCGCTGAATTGCAATGCTTATGCGTTGACCCAGATAAGCGCCCGCTCTCGGATCACACGTCGCGTCGACCAAACGCACAAAAATAATTTTGAAAACGCGATAGGCCCCGGTAGCCCATGGACCCAGGGTCTCGACCCCAAATGGCTCAAATACGTAAGTTCTGTGGAGACTTCCATATTTGCGCCGCTTGAGATCTTCGGCTGAATTTGCCGCCGCACCGGCCCCAACAGCTGTACCAGACAGTGGAGATGGGGCAAGGGTATCGACGCACGTGGCGCCCCACACCAAAGGCCTACCCTTCTCCCAAGGTATAAGAGTCATACCGTCAGGCCTCTTACCATCGTCACGTATCAGGCTGTTCGGTTCGAGAGCGGCTGGAGCGTTGACGCTGCAAAAAGCTAGCTAGTAGGTGTATTTTTGTATCCTTTTAAGTAGTTTCGTGGCTGTCACAAATAAATACTCTAGATACGTATCAAAAGTGTTCAATCCAAATTTTGCAAGTTTTTAGCCTCACCAATTGCAAGGGCAAATAACAAATTATTTTCAAATGATGACAATTTATTCATCCTAAAAACAGTCAAAATCGATTTTGTTAGTAAACTTGGAATACTAGTAGAGGGTTCAATCAAAGAGCATTTGTTTCAAAGCAATTCTGTTTGCTATCGAATGCGTTTAAAATCGAAAGATATTGAAATTGTCTAAAAATGTTTAATCGCTGACCATAAAGCACGTAACATTCGATAAAGCGATAACAACTGTAGAAAACTAATCGCTTAGAAGCGAATACAGATTGCCTAGGCCCTCAAAGGCTCTTCTAGAATCCTCAGTTATATCCGAAACTATTATTAGTTAGAGCGAAGAAAACCCCCTCAAAGAGAGAGTCCACTTTTGATATCTTTCACAAGCGATTATGTGAATCTGTTTGTACTTATTTTCCTTTTAACAAAAGAACATTTCATATTTTGTACACATATATAAGTACCTATATGCTTGCTACAGATTATCTACAAATAGAGCCAAAAGGTAGGTAATGTGCAGCCCTATTTAATAAGATCCTTGTTCACAAATACCTACTCTTGACCATTTCCGATAAAATTCTGTTTTGTTGGACGTGGTTTTTGGAAAATGATTCTTATCTATTTTCTCATAAGGTTTAGATACCAAAAAGGTACCGATTTTCATCTCTGGGCCCACAAAAGGATCGCCAATAAACGTAGCTGTAAGGATAATGGCTCCCTAGGAATTGTAATCAGTGTCTCTACCGACCAAAAGTTCACTGATAATGTGACCAGACTGGCTTGTTGGACTTATCTAGTTCTAGCTTGTAGCATTTATTTTTTATATAAATAAGTTAGACCATCAGATAAAAGTTACATTTAAGAATCTTAGTACCAATAAAGCTCTGACATTGATAGTCTTATTTTTAAATAAGCCATACCTAATCGTTATTGTGCGGCCTGTATCCAACGGCGCTCGGCAACTTTTATTAGGACCTCTTTTCATATAATGGGGCCCGTCCTATGCTATGCCTAAGATTGGTTACTCTGGAATTCTATTTGGGGTATATGTTCAGTGGGCGTATGGACGTAAGGTAGACAAGATGTTGATGGTCACTGGAAAATTCAACGTTAAACGTTTCTGATTGTAAACTTTAACGTTGGTTTTTAACAGAATTAATATTAATTTATAATGAGGTAGTTACCAAAGAAAAGTTGGGGGGGCGAACTGACTAACTTCCGAGCGGATTGAACCATGTTGGTGCGAAGTAACTGGAAAGAAGGAGGCCTTTGCCCAGCAGCAGGGTACAGATGACTAAAAAAAACAATAATATCGATCATGAGATACCCGACAACGAATACAAAATCTGTCCAAAATCAAAACCAAGTAGGTTTTCAGATTAGATTTCATACTCATACTCATTTAATTAAACCGTAGGGATACAATGGAACATTTGGTTAGGGGCCGTCCATTAATTACGTGAGGTATTCAGGGGGGGAGGGGGTCTAGCCGAATCTCGCCCAATCTCACGTGGGGGAGAAGAGTCTCGGCTAATATCACGTAATTTTATTTTTTTATTTTATCACTGTAAATCTAGATAACGAGAGAAGCAATCTTGAAATAATGAAGCCAATTGTGTTTTTTTAAATAAGTCCAACGCATTTACCCCATGAATATAAATTTTGAAAAATCTCACGTGAGATAAAGGGAGGTGGGAGGGGGTCGAAACAAATCTCGCGACTTCTCATCAGGGGGGGAGGAGGGGTCAAAAAATCGTCAAAAACGTCCCACGTAATTAATGGACGCCCCCTTACGTCAATAATAATACTTAAATAATTACATAGAATAGAATAGAAAAACGTTTATTTTGCATCACAAGGCTTTATCTATTTGACTGAAGTAAAGATTTTACCTTCCAACAGTTCCATATTAATCTTGACTGCCTCCGTGGCGCAGTGGGCGTATAGCCAGCTGAGACGCAGGAGGTAGCGGGTTCGATTCCCGCCGCAGAACAAATGGTTGCATGATCTACAGATATTTGTTCCGTGTCTGGGTGTTTTTCTATATATTATAAGTATGTATTTACAAAAAAAAAAGTATATAAGTATTTTATCAGTTATCTGGTCCCCATAGTACAAGCTCTGCTTAGTTTGGGGCTAGATAGCGCTGTGTGAAATATCCAGCGATATTTATTTATTATTATTACTTATTATTAATCGATACCGAACTGCATAAAATAATATTGTACTACATAAAGAAACTTACAAAGAAAGATATATAATAAAAGCTCTTAAATATAAACTAAAATCGATCCCTGACATCCCGTTAGCAATATTTTTAAAGGTGTTTGCGTTCCCGAGAATCTGTTTTATGCGTCAATTTGCTGTGTAAACTTCACTAACTTTTGAAATACGAGTACATCAATATTGCAAGGGAAATGGGAGTTCGAGAGAGCTTCGTTCACTTTTTTGTTGGTTTTTTTTGTTATCGGCATGTCATGCGTAGGAAAGAAAATCATGACACTAAAACAGTGTTAGATATGAGTATGGATGGAAATAGAAGTAAAGGAAGGCCGAAGAAGAGATAGATGGACTGTGTGAAGAATGATATGGGTAGGAGGGAAATGACAACGGAGATGACGGCTGATAGAGATATGTGGAGAAGGAATACATGTTGTGCCAACCCCACGTAATGTAGGAAAAGGGCAGGAAAAGAAAGATCGGCCATTATCAAAATTTTGTCATTAAATCTGTTGTAAGATCATCATATATTTTCGGATTAAAATATAAAATATTAAATCAGATTTAGACTAAATACTGGTTGAATCTCCCTCTGCACTGTTCAACCATCATACTAATCCTGGTAATTGGACGATTTGCGTATGGTTTATTGGTCAATTAGAGAATGAGTCATTATGCGTCAAAACCCTAATATAAATAAATAAATATTACTGGATATTTCACACGGCGCTATCTAGCCCCAAACTAAGCAGAGCTTGTAATATGGGAACCAGATAACTGATAGAATACTTACATACTTTTTTTTTGTAAATACCATCTTACAAACAACAAATATCTGTAGATCATGCAAACATTTGATCAGAAATCGAACCCGCAACCTCCTGCGTATCAGCCTTCTACTACTACTCTCTACTAGTCTCAGCTATACGCCCTCTGTGCCACGGAGGTCGTCCGTATAATTAATTTGAGAATACGATTATTTATTTATTTGTTTAATTCATTTTCACGTCGTAACGGCTGAACCGATTTTGATGAAAATTGTTCGGTAATCGATAGATTATGACTTGGATAGGGACAGGCTACTTTTTATTGACAAACCACGCGTGCGAAACCGCGGGCGGCCACTAGAATACTTACAACTTACTTCTCTGCATTTAACATTATCATATTTGTGAGGTCAAGAAGCCAGAAAACCATACACCGATGATAATAGTAGGTAAGATTAGACCAAAACATGAGTTTTACTCCAGGCTTTTTGTTTGATGTGGCTGGAAAGTTGAGGCTGTGTATATGAAATAAAAAGAGCGTTGTGACCGAATGTTAAAGAATTTATGGGGTGAAAGAATTTATAATATTCCTCTTACATATTCTTTTCATTCACTAATGGAAAATCAAAAGAAAGGAATCTGTAGAAAATACGATATTTAACGATATTTTTGCACGACTCCCGAAGGAACACGCCCCGTGTTTATCGCACGTAAACATATATGATGTTTTTCATTATTTTGTTTCACCCAAAAGACTGGTGGGCACAGTTTCTGTACTCAAACTTTAGTTCATGTGGTTTAGGTGTTAAGTGTTCAAGAACAAAGAAGATAACCTTGCATCATTATTATTTATTCAAGTTCTAGAAGTGGCTCACAGTTTAGGCCCACACTTAAGCACAAGTGACGGCAAAGTTACTTTGAAAGTGGTTCAAGTTTAAGATGATAGTGTGGGATATATGCAACATCTCCAAACAACAAGTTGCTTACAAAATTAAATTTATACTGCGTGATGCAGGTTTCCTAAATGCCGTTATATCATATTTCACATTAATTATTATTATGATTTATATTATAAATGATAAAGTTTGGACGTTTGTTACACAATCACGCTGTAACGGCTGAAATGATTTTGATGAAATTTGGTAAGTATATATAATAGAGAGATTATGACCTGGATTGAAACATAAGCTTCTTTTTTCTGACCTCGCGTGCGAAGCCGCTGGTGGAAGGGAGTTAATAATATTATTTTACTAAATTCCTAATAATACGTGAATTATATTACATTACATGATTATAGATTACATTTTTCAACGATAACAATATACATTATTGCAGTCTCTCATTTTTGACTCCTGCTATTTACTGATTAAGGGGATTGTTTTATACTACGAGTAACTACTAAGGGGGCAAATCCTTTCAAAGGAGCCCATATTGTATTCCTTATTAAAGACTAGCTGTTGTCCGCGACTTCGTACGCGTTACACTACTAAATGTGTGGTAACCTAGAAATAAAGCTAAACTCGCTGCTTGATTTGACACCCCATTTTTATCCCATGTGGCATGATTTATGGGATAAAAAGTAGCTTATGTGTTAATCCAGGTTATAATCTACGTACTTACTAAATTTCATCGAAATCGGTTCAGCCGTTACGACGTTATTGAGTAACAAACAAATAATAAATAAACAAACAAACATCCAAACTTTCGCATTTAAAATATTATAGTGTAATGACGACGCCCATGTCATCAAATTGTGAGTTAATATCAAAAATGACTACTGCTAATCAGCAGCGGTCATTTATGCGACTGAGGCTTCTCAGTCGCAAGTTTCGTCAATGTCGTCAAAGTTATAAAATGACTAGCACATTAACGTCTAAACACTTTTTGCAACAGCCAATGACTTAAAACTGAATTTTTTTTCTGAATGGGCTCTCTCCATTTGAGATAAGAAAATCCTCTAGATTTTTAAGATCCGCAAAAAGCTAGCTTATTTAAGCTATCTACATAATCAAGATTGTATTAAGTTACCCTGTAGTAGGTACACGTAAAATATTTAAGGTCGGCGTGATTGTCGAGCCATAAAATAGGTATTTTGGTGCATAGAAATGGAACTCATAGTAACGTAAACTCGTGGATGTTTACCGCGACATGAAAACCACTTACTACTTGACACTAGGTAAGATTTCGTAGAAACAGAAATTCATTCACCTAATTTATAAGTCGTTAAAGTGGGAGCCGTTGTGTGCAGGCCGCAGAAGATCGGTCGCACTGAAAATCTATGGGGGAGGCAGTGGACATCCAATAGCTGATATGATGATGATGATGATAATAAATCTTTAGAAAATGATTATATTAACAATGTAACTGTGTCCACATAATACATTCATTCATATATATTGCTAGGTATCTCTAGGTGCATTCTCTATTTGTAGTGATATCTATCGCCACATGGAAGAACTAATTTGCCAGCAAGCTAACCTACAGAGAGAGCGTCAATACGAGACGATGTAGACAGCGAATTCTCCGTCTAATGGCAATTGGAAGAAAATATCTGTATATAATCTGAGAACAGAAACATATATAATACTTCTCAACGAGACCAGGGGCCCAATTCCGCTAATTTATAAGAAAAACGATTATGGAGCCATACCATTATTTAACGATTGTGATTGGTGTTCCTGTCATAGGCTACCAAATTTTCAATGGTGTTGTCATTGACTATCGTAGACCCACCTCTACAACCAATGTGTCCTGCCAACATTAACCTACGATGCTGAGGCATAGACGCTCACGAAGGAGACTGTGCACAGAATTAGAGTCGCACAGAGAGCCATGGAGTGCGCCATGCTCGGCATCACACTACGAGTACTAGACCGAGTCCCCAATACCGAAATTCGCAAGCGGACCCAAGTTCATAATATATTGTTACGCCGAGGCTGTTAAACAATGAGTAATAATCGAACCTTCTCGAACGCTTTTGTCTTGCTGTGTTATTGTTGCTATTGTTTGTGGTTTCGCAGAATGGGGAGTGGCCATTGTGTCGAGGGACCGACCCTTTCCTGGAAGGATCGACATCGTTCTCGAACAATCGAAATGTGTGCGATATAAATAGGCCGGAGAGATGGCCGGACAGTCAGTCTGAGTCAGTCTCAGTTAGTGAGGAGTCTCAGCGAGGCCTTGGAGGACTGACGTGGAGAAGGGTCTCGCGTGAACAGTAGTTGCTCCCGAGTCAGTCTGGATTAAGCTATACGTGCGATCATTTCGGTGACTTTAAGTGGTGCAACTGTGGTGTGAATTAGTGTGTTGTGATTACGTGTGACCAAGTTCGTGTATTCTTCGTTTAGTGCTGAATAAAAGTGTTATTTTGGTTGGATCGATTCCCATTATTTTATCCCGAACCCTCAGCTCGTAACAATATATTGGGACTCAAATGGAGTTGGGCAGGACATGTGGCCAGGCGCGGTGATGACAGGTGGAGCAGGGTATTGACTGAGTGGTGGCCCGAGATGGATCCAGGAACGCAGGTTGTCCACCGGCAAGATGGGTCGACGCCATTATTAAAATCGCATGTCGTATGTGGGTTAGAACAGCGCAGAACAGAGGCGAATGGCGACGACGAAGAGAGGCCTATGCCCAGCAGTGGGATGAGAAGAGCTGACAATGATGATGCTGTTGTCATAGCAACGGCGTTCAGTGAAAAAACATTGTGTTCGTAGAATACCAAAAGGTTTTATAGTGACCATTTTGCGACGATACCATTGTCATAGTGAAACGATTGGTTTAGTAGATTCGGCCCCTGTTGGTCTTAGAATCCCGAGTCCCTCAGAGGGAGATCTCCCTTTTTCCTTGGCAGATGGCTATCAACCTGTCGTCTGCCAAATATTCTTTGCCTAGACCATCAACCTCTTTCTGTAGAAAAGACATGGTCAATAAGCACTAAGCTAATTTTATTAATCGCGGGTTTTTTGCTCAAGATATCTTCCATCTCCGTTTTGAGCTTGTGTAAATGAATGTAAAATATGGGCATAGTTTAAGTCACATCCTCCAAATCTTTGGTAAAATTGTATAAAAGGTGCATTTCTATATACTAATATTTTTCTATCGCCAAGGATCACTTAGGCTTATCATAAAATACCTCAGTATTTTGCTTTGGCTATCCGTATAAAAAATGGGTACTGGAATGTACCTTTCTAATCTATTGTAGTCTGCAGATTAAACATGATCTAAACAACTATATTATCAGGAAAGAAATGAATTCTTACATAGGACGAAATATTTGAAGTATTCTTAGCGTATATCATTTTATAGGGGAATAACTACTGATAGTAATTGATTAAATATAGTTGTATTTGTTCCTTAAATGAAATAATTTATAGTTATCACGGAATAGTTTTCATGTAATAAAAGAAAATCAATTGTAATTGTTTCATTAAATAAAATATTTATTTGGATTTTTATATATTATTTATTTGTAGGTGATATCTATGCCTGGATGAAGGCATCCTCCATCTCTTGCCATTTATTTCTATATTGGGCTGTTTGTACCCAGTAGTTTCAAGGTACTGAAATAATGCTTTCTCTCCAGTGACAGACTGGTCTACTGTGTTCTCTCTTTATCCTCTCAGGGTATCCTGCCCACTTCTACTTAAGAGTTGATGCTATTTTTCTGGCGTCAGTTAATTTTGCCGTATAGCTTTTGATACTATCACGCAGTTTTTCTCTAGGAGATCAAATCAGAAATGAGGAGATCCGTAGACAAAACAAGGTAATAAATATAGCCAAGAGGATTAGCAAGCTAAAGTGGCAGTGGGCAGGTCTCGAAGAACTGCCGGCCGTTGGAGCAGAAACCACTAGATAAAAATACCACTTGATTAAAGTTGCTGGGAGCTGTTGGCTGCAAACCGTACAAGAACGGATGCTTTGGACATTTATGAGGGAGGCGTTCAGCAGTAGACGTCCTATGGCTGTCGATGATGATTACGCAGTTTTACTCCCATCGTAGGTTCTTCGGTCTATGAAAAGATTATTGAAAACCATAGTTTAAGCAAAAAACGATTGAGTAAACGCCAATTAAGGTTCTAGAATACGTAAAACGACATTTAACTGCGTAGTAATCTGACAGTACAGTAACCTTGGACCAAGCCGAGCTTATCATATTCGCAAAACATGCAATTTTTCACGGCTCTTACTTATCTGATAAGATTTTTATTCCCTTTTTAGGGTTCCTCTACTTGACTTACAAATTGGATAAGGAGGTAAGTGATCAGGGGTCTAAGGTGGCTTTAGGACAGTCTCATATCAGCCACAGAACGTCCACTGCTGAACATATGCTTCCACCATAGATTTCCAGAGCTACTGTTCTTGTGCGGCCTACACCCAAAAGCTTTAAGGTCATCTTCCATCTAGTAGAAAGTCGTCCTACGCTGCGCTTTTCATTGCGTGGGAGTGGCAGATAGTCATTTTGCCCCAACGTTCAGTTCTGCGAGGTCCATTTTAGGTAAATCTTCATTATGTGAATTTAAAATCTCCTTAATTTGACAATCTTCATGGCGCAATGGGCGAATAGCCGGCCAAGACGCTGGAGGTTGCGGGTTCAATTTCCGCCACGGAACAAATGATTGATGATTTTCTACAGATATTTGTTCCGGGTCTGGTTGTTTTTCTAAAAATTATATGTTGTTACAAAAACAAAAAAAAAGTGGCACTCGTACGAGATACCTACTTATATAAACAGAGGTAACGGTAACGATAACAGTGTCACGAGTTCAATGGTTTTTCACATCCCAAAAAATGCCCAATGCGCCTAAAGAAGTTTTCACTTCATATACACAGGTATCGGTAACGGTAACGGTAACAGTGTCGCGAGTTCAATGGTTTTTTCCCATTTCAAAAATTGCCCAACGCGCCTAAAGATGTTTTCACTTCATACACAGAGGTATCGGTAACGGTAACGGTAACAGTGTCGCGAGTTCAATGGTTTTTTCCCATTTCAAAAATTGCCCAACGCGCCTTAAGAAGTTTTCACTTCATATACAGAGGTGTCGGTAACGGTAACAGTGTCGCGAGTTCAATGGTTTTTTTCCCATTTCAAAAATTGCCCAACGCGCCTAAAGAAGTTTTGGTTCCCATAGCAATTTTGCTTAGTTTGGGGCTAGATAGCGCTGTGTGAAATATCCAGCATTATTCATTTATTTATTTATTTATAATGTGTCATCAGCAGCTTTGTACGCAAATTATGCTCTTTCTATTTACACATTTTATATGAATTGGAAGCAAAACATTTCATATTTCAATAGTTTTGAGACATTAATTGAATGGATTTTTAAAGTGGTTTTTAATCATAATCTCAATTTTAGAACATGTACTTAGTTTGTGAACATCCGTCCACAATGTTTACATAAGGTACAGGGGCCCAATTCTGCTAATTTATAAGAAAAACTATTATGGAGCCATACCATTGTTAAACGATTATGATTGTTATTCCTGTCATAAGCTACCAAATGTTCAATGGGGTTGTCATAGCAACGGCGGTCATTGAAAAAAGATTGTGTTAGTAGAATACCAAAAGGTATCTATAGTGGCGATTTTTCGACGATACCATTGTCATAGTGAAGCGATAGGTTTAGTAGAATTGGGGCCCTGGTATTAAAAATCTCTTCACCTAATGGTAAGTGATGGTATGGTTGAAGATAAAGCAGGCTTGCCTAGAAAGGACCTGTTTAATCTGGACTTAAAATAATACTGATTTTCTTGTTTGTGTGTACGGAACTCATGGCGCGTGACTGATTCACACTTGGATGGTTTGTTAGTTTGCTTTTTGATTAATATCCAATCACTTGGTCCAATTATAAAATAAAATCTGTTTACGGAAAATCAATCAAGCGGGACTTTCAGAGGTTTCAATGAATGTACGAAGGAATATTGGGTATCGAGAACCAATTTATCAAATGTTTGTTAATATACCTTTCAACTAAAAGTATAAAACGTAGGTTTGAGTGTTTCGTGTTCACAAGGATGTACCGCTTTACCTATTTCTAGCATTAGAAATTGGGTGCCGGTGAAATTACAAGCACTTAAGACTTTTCATAATAAATGTATGTCTCGCATGATGCAGTCTGCACATCACGGCCCTGATCTGCAGACACAGCTCACCGGCATAATGTCGGCGGCTTTATTTAGTCAATGTTGCTACTTAGTGACGTGTGGTGACATGTCACCGCCGGGCTGTATCGGCAGGTTGGCGGCTTTGCTGTGTAGACTGGTTTCGGGTGACAACGTGCGAGTTATGTCATTGGAGCACAGTTTTACAAACGTCTACGGTAGCCGCTCGTTTGTAGGATTGTCTGCAAAAGTGATAGAAAAATTTTTTAGCCCAAAAGGGACCATGGCCTTCTCAATTATTAACAATGTTTGAACAACGATTTTTCAAACTAGTACTTTTTAATTGTACAGTCACATGATTTTTTGGTAAAATTGAGCATTAAAGATAAGTCCTAACCCACTACAAAGTTGAAGATCTTTTTATACCGAAAAGGTTCCACTAAAATTTATAATATGTATAAAGCGTTTTAATTTTTGACGACGGTGCAGTGGGCTGAGACGCAGGAGGTAGCGGGTTTGATCCCCGCTGCGGAACAATTGTTTGCATGATCTACAGATATTTGTTCCGAGGCTGGTTGTTTATTATAAGTATGTATATTATTTACAAAAAAAAAATTAAATAAGTATCTGGTTCCCATAGTACAAGCTCTGCTTAGTTTGGGGCTAGATAGCGATGTGTGAAATATCCAGCAATATTTATTTATTTATTTATTTTCCTAGAACTTTGAAAACAGTGTTACTTAATTATAAACTTTTTCCCAGAACACCATCGGTTTGGTAAATCTGTAATCTCGAGCTTCCTATCAATCGGCTTTCCGAATCAGATGACTCGGCAACTCGTCGCCTTATGAATATTTAAGGCGATTCTTCACACGTCAGTGACGTCATGTCAACGTAGAGCTTTCTATATTTGGAGGAGTATACGAGGCAGTATAGATTTATTTGGGTTTTATGGATCAAGCTAAGTGGACCCAAAGTTTTTATTTTATTTTATTGATTTGGGAGATAAAAAGTGCTACTAGTTACATAAATAAATGCATGATCCACGACATCATCCACGGATTAATTAAAGAAGTGAATATTATTAATTATTGAAGTTATACTTCTTTTGGCGCGATGGAGAAAAATGATGAGAGTGAATTTTTACGATGCGCGCGCACACCGACACCTAAATTTAACAGCATGAAGTTAGTTCTAGGTGGTATGAAAATTGATAACTATGTTCAAGTTGTATATTCTAGTATTTTTATATGTAGAACACGTGTTTCGTAAGAGTACAATTAAACAGTGTGAATAAATAAATATTATTTTGGTGTTTTTATTTTATTTAAATAAATTATTTTTGATTAATTTTAATAATTATTTATCGTTAATCACTACTGCATTTTAGTTATTTTTTTCCATACGCCAAAGAAGTATAACTTCTAACGCGTGTACATAAGTACACACACTCTTTTTTTTACAAACAGTACATGATTAAACAGTAAAAAAATAGAATAAGTGGGTAGTGGATGACATTGTACCCAGTATAGCTGCTCGAATGTCATTCGGCTAATAGTACCTACAATTTAGTAGTTGCACAATGAGTATCAACATGGGAGCTATTAAAAATGTAAATATTGATGAGAGTAGGTATGTCCTAATTTATTAAAGAATTTGAGAAGGAACTAGCAGACCGAGAAACTGATGTAATTTAAGCTTAGGTACTGTAACAAAACCTGACCTCCCTATATAAAATAGAAGTCTACCTGAGCCTATGGTCTAGACTTAAAGCTATTGTAGACGACACACGCTGTTATTGTATTTTATTTTGTTGCATTCCGATACATGTCACGCCATCTGTTGGCGATTTTTATATGTTTTGTTAATAGAGACAAGTTTGAAGGATGCAGACCGGCTTGATAATTGTTTTACACAGAGGGAGTGGTAGTTGCGAACTTACCGTTAGACACGACGCGGCTCCTCAAGATTTCTAACATTAATAGTTGGTCAAAATAAAGCACATGGTTAAATAAATGACTTCTATCTTATCTTCAAAGTGTATCACCTATAATATGGTCCTTCAGAGCCAGATTTAAAATCAGTGAACTGCGAAATATCATCTTGTCGGGCGTGACGCCATTATCGAAGGTTCTTACTCGCCGTCAACGCCAGGAACATATGAAAACCAACAAGTTGGAAGGCACACCTATGAAGAAAGAGTTGAAGAAGTTGATTCTTCCTAGCGGCACCAATGATCTCTTATCGTCGCGGGAAGGACACGTATCGACGCCAGTACCGTGCAAGATGTCAGCGCGTGACACTGAGCAGCATTCGAAATGTGCTTCAAAAACGACTATTCAGACTAAGAAATCTACTACGTCATCAGTTGCACGTCGTAAACAACTCGAGTTAGAAGCTGCGGAAGCAAAAGCCAAGATTCAGATGGAGTTAATTGACAAGAAGTTACAAGCTGACCTTGCCAAAGTCGACCAGGAGAGTGAAAAAGCTCATCATGTCGGCACTGATGTAGCTCCAGATGAAAAAGTTGGTACCTATTGTTCATCCCTCCCCAGCGAGAATGAAGTGCACGATAACGTGGAGAAATGGCTGGACACGAACTGTGCATCACCAGTCCAGCACAACAACAGTATCCAACAACTAGCTAACACGTTGAAGGATCTGATGACCCAGTCTTCATCAAAGCACGAAGATAAACTTTTGAGCCGCCTTGCCACGCCACGAGAGCTACCTATCTTCAGTGGTGACTGTATTGAGTGGCTACATTTTAAAAGTGCCTATGATGATTCGTCACGAGTGTGTAGATTCAGTGATAGTGAGAACCTGTGGAGACTCCGTAAATCTCTACGAGGTGAAGCCAAGGAAGCAGTGACTGACTTGCTGATCGGCAACACTCCGCCGTCAGCAGTTATAGAAGCACTTGAACTAAGGTTTGGCCGAGCTGATATTATTATTAGCAACATAACGATGCAATTGAAAAAGCTACCTTCGTTACCTACTTGTTATCAACATGACTTGATAAACTTGTCCGTCAAAGTCAACAATTGCGTGGCTACAATACGCACACTACACCAGAATGACTACCTACGAAGTCCAGAGCTCGCTGCAGCCATAATATCAAAATTGCCGAGCACCCTGATAGGTAGATGGACGGAGTTTGCCTACAATCGTCTACGCGAAGGCAGATCGAAGCTCGAACTACTAGCTATGTTCTTAAAGATAGAAGCTGAAATGTTATCAGTCGTCGGATGTATACCTCCGCGAGACAAGAAGCCGATGGACGCTCCTACAAAGCGCACTGAAGACAAGTATCGTCATCGTACTGTCTACACATCTTCTGTCGCTGCAACAGCTGATAATAATGTATGTAGATTCTGCCAGAAGGGCACTCATACCCTACCAGAGTGTCGCATATTCAAACGAGCAATGCGAAGAGATAAATGGCGATTTGTAAAAACGCGCGGCCTATGTTATTGTTGTCTACTAACTCGACACAATAAAGATACGTGCCCCGCACCAATGTGTGACGTCGATAACTGTGGCATGGCACACCACCGCCTGCTACACTGGACGAAACCCGAGATGACGTCACAATCGACTGATAAGATGACCGTAAACCCGGAACCTGTACCTGTAACTGCACCCGATGCGTCTATGATGCATTTCGCTCGAGATAGTGACGACGCGAGCATCGCCCCGGATGAATTCGCACTGTTGAAAGTGATCGCGGTTCAATTACGTGGCCCTAAAGGTGTAGTGAATACCTACGCACTTCTGGACGATGGTGCTGAAGTGTCAGTGATCGATGCCGAGCTGGCAGATACCCTAGGCTTAGAGTGTGTTAGTGCGCGTCCTATAAAGTTTACTGATGCATTCGGTTTGTCAGTGTACCAATCAGAAGTGCCTAGTGTAAGAGTAAAAATAACGGGACAGGACAATATTAGTTATGACTGTAAGTTACGTAGATGTGCTCAGTTAAAATTGTGTTCACAAAATTTGTCTATCTTGAATAGTGTAAATAGCACGCACTTATCGCATATCAAACATATGATTTGCACCAATGCAAGTGCAAAGCCAAAAATGTTAATTGGTGAGGATAATTATTTCCTAATAGCTCCTCTCGAGGTTATACATGGAGACAGGGACTCGCTGTACGCATCACGATGTCGGTTGGGATGGACCATCCACGGTTTCCACCGTGGCCGCACTCACTCCTCCACCAAGTCCAGAGTAAGTGAACAAAATGTGTTTCATCTCGCACACTCTCGTGATAATGATATGTCTGAACTCAGCGAACTTAATGACCTGATTAAGAATTCCTTTAATTTTGATTTGACTGGTATTTCACCCGTATCTCGTGAAAATACAGATCATATTCGCGCTATTGATATTTTAGATAGCACAGCCCGTCAGGTAGGTAATCAATGGGAAGTAGGTTTACCGTTCAAAAAGGATGATTTTATGATGCCTGACTCATACAACAATGCCTACTCGCGTCAGCAGTTATTGTTACGGAAATTCCATAAGAATGCTGACTACGCTGATAGGTATAAGAAAGAAATATCTAAATTGATAGATAATGGTTACGCTCGAGAACTAACTGATAACAGCCTCTCAGCTGATCATGTTTGGTATTTGCCACATTTTGGTGTTCAGAATCCTAATAAACCAGATAAGTTACGGTTAGTGTTTGACGCCGCCGCTAAGGTAGACGGTGTGTGCCTAAATGATTATTTATTAACCGGACCGGACTTGTATAATTCATTATACGGAATTATGCTAAGATTTCGGGAGAATAAAATTGTAATTATTGGGGATATTCGTGATATGTTTCTCAGAATTAAAATTCGCCCTGAAGACCAGCATGTTCTTCGGTTCTTGTGGCAAGAATCGAATGGTCCGATTAAAGTTTGTCTTATGCAAAGTTTAATTTTCGGTGCAACATGCTCGCCTTTCATTGCCCAATATGTCAAAAATAAAAATGCCTTGAAATACGAGGATATAAATCCTGAGGCTGTAGATGTAATTGTGAATAGCCACTACATGGATGATTGTTGTTATTCTACGTGTGATGAGAGTACGGCTATTCAATTAATAAAAGACATAACTTTTATTCACGCTAAAGGTGGCTTTGAAATAAGAGGTTGGTCGAGTAATAGCAAACCGGTTTTAGATTCAATTCCTACAGAAGCGCTCGCGCACACAGCTGTGCAGTTTAAGCATGGAGCCATGAATACGAGTGAGCGCACTTTAGGTTTGATATGGCATCCTGCGGACGACTCATTTGGGTTTCTGATTTCGCTTGACAGAATTCCTAGTGATATTTTAAATGGTTCTACGCCACCTACGAAAGCTAACATGCTTAGCATTATTATGTCTCTTTACGACATACACGGATTTTTGTCGCCATTTGTTATAAAAAGTAAAATCATTTTTCAAGACGTGCACAGATCTAAAGTTGATTGGAAATGCCGCATCCATTCTGATGAGCACACCAAATGGGTGAAGTGGCTCGATGAATTAAAACTTTTAGAATCCCTACGTATACCTAGGTGGTATAACAATACTGATAGTTGGACTCAGTGCTATCAGTTAGAGATAGGTATAGATAGAAGTGCCGAGTCTATTGTAAATAAACAACTGCACATATTTTGTGACGCTTCTATTAAAGCTTACGCCGCAGTTATTTATTGGCGTTTTACTCGAGCAGACGGGAATGTATTGGTTTGTCTAGCCGCCAGTAAGAGCCGAGTGACCCCACTGCGGCCTGTGTCAGTTCCTCGACTGGAGCTGCAAGGCGCGCTCATAGCCGCACGCCTCGCGAACTCACTGCAGCGGGAACATAAAAATATGAAGGCTGATAAACGGTACTTTTGGACTGATTCACAAACGGTTTTACAATGGATCCGTAGCGATCCAAGAAGCTATAAGCCGTACGTAGCTCATCGCTTAGGTGAAATTGATGAGCTCACGACGTTATCAGAGTGGCGATACGTCCCAACTAAGTTGAATGTAGCTGACATAGCTACCAAAGACGACACGCCGCCTCTGACATACGATAGCGTATGGTTTCTAGGACCACAATTCTTACGGCAACCTGAAGATGCATGGCCTAAGGATTGTAAGTCCACAAAGAAGCCATCACCAGATGTAGTCTTCGAACAAAGGAGCTTGAATGTGGTCACGACTCAGGTCGTTGAATATTCCTTACCTAACGAAAATGACTACTCGTCTTGGTTACGACTCGTCCGAGTAACCGCTCGAATTTTATTGTTTATCAGACGATGTCGACGAATTGATACTTGTTTGAATGTTGAACTCATGAACGAAGCTGAACTTCTTCTGCTGAGTAAATCTCAACAGGATTCGTTCGCACAAGACATTGAGCTTATCAAGCAAAATAAGCCTTTGTTATCAAACAGTCGTTTGTTAACATTGACACCCTATTTAGACGACACTAATGTGTTACGAGTAGCCGGTCGAATCGATAAAGTCGAAGGTGTATCCCACTTGACTATGAGACCCACCATACTCGATGGTCGTCACAAAATAACTCGTCTATTAGTCGAATACTATCATAAGAAAGCTATGCATGGTGCCCACGAACTTGTAGTTAACGAGTTAAGACAACGCTACTGGATTTTGAAGCTGCGTCCTACCGTACGCACGGTCGCAGCGCGCTGCCTGTTCTGCCGATACCGGCGCGCGACACCGCAGCCACAGCGTATGGCGGACCTGCCAGCTGCTCGTCTGCAGCACAATCGACACCCATTCACGTTCACGGGGGTGGATTTTTTCGGACCGATGGAGGTCACTATCGGACGAAAAAGAGTAAAAAGGTACGGCGTAATGTTTACGTGCCTAACGGTACGCGCCATTCATTTGGAAATTAGTGAGAGTCTGAGTACAGACTCCACCATCATGGCGCTCAGACGTATGATAGCTCGCCGCGGTACGCCCAGCGTTATCTACTCAGATAACGGGACGAACCTGCGCGGCGCAGATAACGAGTTAAAGCGGAGTCTATCCGAACTCAATGAGAGTAAACTCCGTGAAGACGGTACCGTAAGAGGTATCGAGTGGAGGTTCATACCCCCTGGGGCCCCTGAGAAAGGTGGTGCCTGGGAACGTATGATACGCACGGTGAAAACGGCCTTGAAAGTCGTTCTTAAGGAACGCGCTCCACACCCTGAGACGCTGTCTACTTTATTCGCTGAAGTAGAAGCCCTAGTTAATAGTCGCCCTATTACACATGTTTCATGTGACGCTAATTACCCTGAAGCTTTAACGCCTAATCACTTTTTGTTAGGTAAGTCATCGAACGGTCCCGTGTTTGGTAGGTATGATAACGACGATCTATGTCTGCGAAAACAATGGCGCCTAGCGCAAAGGTTGACCGATATGTTTTGGGCGCGATGGGTTAAAGAATATCTCCCTACTTTAATTCCGAGGCAGAAATGGTTTAGGGATCAGAGAGCATTGCGAGATGGGGACTATGTTCTAATAATGGAACCTAATTTAGATCGTGGATGTTGGCGGCACGGAGTGGTGAGTGCGACCCATGCGGGTGATGATGGTCGCGTGCGAATGGTGGACGTGCGCACCCGCACTGGTTTGGTGCGCCGCCCGGTAACGCGTGTCGCACTACTTGCACCAACGGAATGTTAGTGCTGATCTGACACTTTTTGTATTCATTTGATTTCTAATATGTTTGTCGGCTCAGTTCAGCACTAAGAGGGTGGATTGTAGACGACACACGCTGTTATTTTATTTTATTTTGTTGCATTCCGATACATGTCACGCCATCTGTTGGCGATTTTTATATGTTTTGTTAATAGAGACAAGTTTGAAGGATGCAGACCGGCTTGATAATTGTTTTACACAGAGGGAGTGGTAGTTGCGAACTTACCGTTAGACACGACGCGGCTCCTCAAGATTTCTAACATTAATAGTTGGTCAAAATAAAGCACATGGTTAAATAAATGACTTCTATCTTATCTTCAAAGTGTATCACCTATAGCTATCTTGAATCGAAAATAATCCTATCTGTGATTTTGGCCATCCTAAGTGTGATCGTCTAGAATTGAATTTATTCTACGTTGTGTAAATGATTTGGAGAAATAAATGAAATAGTAATACTGGTGTAATTTGGCTTTAATAAATGACACAAATAAAATAACACGAATTAAATGTTGTTTGTGAATTGAATTTAAATATCACCAGAGTGCTAATATTCTTTTAAAATATAATGGATTTAATTATGACAAGACTTAATGGATTAATAAATCTAAATTAGTACTGTTCTTAATATTATCTTAAAGCTAAGCCCCGGGAATAAAGTCTCGAAATAGCTGAAAAGAAAAGAAAAGGTTTATGTTATTTTGTGTAAGTAGTAATTATAATATTTTGATTTATTTTGTGAAGGGCCCCTACCCACATACACCCTGCATGCGATGCATGGCTAGAAATGTCTTGTTCTAGGAGAGAACTTAGGGATGGGGAAAATTTCTAGTCTTGCGAAGCAGGAGGGATCAGGTAAGGAAATGGGAAAGGCGCCTATTTACCCTCAAACCCCATGATAACTAACTAGCTAAGCTACGTGATTTAATAAAAAGCAGTATCAAACATCCAGGACAGAGGTTGAGCGTACGGGTTGGAGGGGGTCAGACACAGGCCTCGTCTTACAGAACCTGATAGACAATTTATGGCGGGGCTTCGCCCCTCCGCGGACGGCAGCCACGTGAACCCAGGAGTTTCCACTGAATTTTATTAGATCGATTGATTTCAGAGTATAAAGTAGATGAATTGAAAATGTGTTCGCAATATAGTCCCTTGTTGAATAAAATAATAGAACTATCACGAAATAATTATAGGAACATGGAAGGAAGTTTGATTGGTTATGACGGCAAAAGCGACTCCTTCCCGGCTAAGCTGTGAATGACTATAAAAAATACCATGCATAAATTGGTTAGACAAGTTTCACGTTCAAACCGCTTCCCTCGTACAATCTATTTGGGAGAATTTGATAATTATCGCAATACTTAGTACTAAACATAGATTACATTTTTATCATTATACGAATCTGTATGAACCTGTAAATGCTGAAAATAAGGTTAATATTACATCTACCTAATTTACTAACTGCCTCCGATGACATTAGCATATATCCTTTTGAAAACTTATTATTCCGTAAGAATATTATATAGTTATATGTATCCGTCATCCTATATCATTATTGGACCTTAACCAAAGAGATTTCTAACCAAAACATAAGGATTAATTTAGCGATCGTTGAAAAGGCTCCCAAATATTAAGATTAATATTTGCTAAAAGGTTTAAATTGTCTTATGTGCTAGCGTTACCAGATATTCACTGAGTTTACTCACTAATCTAAAACTGAATCTATAAAATAACTAAGTCAACACTGATTCTACTAGACCTTGATTCATCAAGTCTCAAGATATCCGCTCCCTGAAACCTCTCGACCACCTTCGGACTCGACCCCTGACCGTCTGTCCCGAGTGATTTCGCATTTCCCATCTCCTACGAAAAATCCCTTACCACAATTTAAGGTGGTCACGCCTCTATTTCTACAAACAACCAATCAATATTCAATATTTTGAAATTCGTTCCAAGGTGTGTCTTTCCCACGTTAGCACAGACGTACAAAAAAAAGTTAAGTGTTAGAATTCCTAGAAGAGAGGCGCCCACTTGTTTCAAACCCATTTTAGCTAAAATTTATTGACTGACATCATAAAAAAATACTAATTTATTGCGTTGAGAATTTTAAAAGCATTCTCTAATTTCTATCTTCAAGTGTTTTCGTTTTAAAATAAAAAACACGTAAATCTCAGCCTTTCAGCGAGTACAGAAAGAACTATATTCTCAACTTGTATTTTTAATCATTCTAAACTAAAGAATTAAGTTCACAAGTCCTCTCTCAAGTGTAATACTTAATCGTTATCAGATGTTACTTTAAAATATTAGCAAGCCAATAATTTACCGCGTATTAAATCAGGCCTCAAATAAAAGTTCGTTACAGTCGCCCCTTGAATTTATTGAAATTTTCCTGGACAGAGTCAGGAAAATGAAAGAAATTCACTGCTAAAATTTTTAATTGTTATTTGCTAAATAATTTGATCTTATTTACATCTAGTCTCTTATAAGAAATAGAACTCATCTCAGTTTCCAATAAGAACATAGATTATAAGCTTTGAAGCAATGTTCTTCAGAAATTACTTTTATCATTTCCCTAAAAGTAACACTACTAAAGTTTATACCCGAAATTTTTGCATAAATCTTAATCGTCCTGATTAAATATTAACTAAGTAAACGAATTTATTAAACTATTAAGTTGGATATTTCATATATATTTAATGAGTGCTTAAATTCTTCGAATTGCTTACTTAATTATCAAATATTCACATATCTAATTTCCGCAATCATTTGATTTTATTTTTCATCCAGATATAATTCGAACTTTGGGGATCGAACCCAAGTATAATTACAAACATAATTATCGATTAAACGGACAGTATTTCATCAACCAACTCTTTCATGCTGGAAAGCGCTTTCCTAATTAATTCTTATTAATTAACTTATTATTTTATCTAGGGAATCGAACCTTAGATCCTAAGAGCCATTAATTAAAATTATAAAATTAAAATAATAACCTTGGTTTTAAGAACCTGAATCTTCAAGAAATAATACTCATTTTTGAATATTATTTTAACACATTATTAATCGATAGACCTATGAGATTCGAACTCAAAGATTTAATATCCTGCAATGTCATACAATTTTGTCCAATTCGCAATTCAAAATGCAAATTGTCTAGGAATCGAACCTAGACTTAGTCTCCATAAAAATCTATGAGAATCGAACTCAAAGACCAAGTGCCCACACACGCGTCCAATTCACAGCTCAAAACACTTATTGTCTAGGGATCGAACCTAAACGCAATTTTCTCAATCTCATGAACCACAATCGCTTTAGACGTAATTTTTTTTAAATAACACTAGATGTCTGTTAGTGATTAAATCAACAAAAAAAAAATTTAATTTCATCTAGGAATCGAACCCAGAATCAATTTACTCTATTTGACATCACATTTTGAATCAAAATGACTTTGCTGTCCAACCACATATAACCAACGAACATACAACTTTTCTAGAAACAACTGCAATAAATAATCAGTAAGAATACTTAGCTCAGGACATTATAAGGAAGTCTGTGTGTGCCGGAGATTTAATCTGCTATAGTTATAAAATCAGGATACCCAAACGCTCCTCGCAATATTTTCGTGTGAAACTGGTCTTCCTTCATAATTGCATTTACCTTTGTCTCAGGCAACTTCTGAAAAATAAAGAAACACAAGCAAATACATCGGATAAAACATGTTTTTACTCTACGCCCCTTCGATTCTCATACCTTTCAAAGTTAAAGAAATGCGCCCCTAAGACCCATTACATCTATCTGCAGTTAAACAATAATATATTTCAAAAGAAATACCCAAAACAATAGTTGCAGATGCGGCGTATCCGGAAATGATAAATTCGAAACCCGAGTCATTGTTTTTCTAAGCCATAAAACCGACCTACCTATTGACAGAATTTTTACAACCAGTCATTTATTTAAACCCATCTTTTCTATTACCAAACACGTGCAAAGAAAGCGCCGGTATTTTTATTTATTAGTCTTGTCATAATTGTTTAACTCGTAAAACTAAAATAAACTTCCGTTGTGATTAACATTTGAGTAACCCAAATTCTTTTTATAGGCTATTGGATTAAAATTAATTAATTCAATATTTAATGGCACAATATCCAATGGTCACGGCAACACTGTAACAAAACCTGACCTCCCTATATAAAATAGAAGTCTACCTGAGCCTATGGTCTAGACTTAAAGCTATCTTGAATCGAAAATAATCCTATCTGTGATTTTGGCCATCCTAAGTGTGATCGTCTAGAATTGAATTTATTCTACGTTGTGTAAATGATTTGGAGAAATAAATGAAATAGTAATACTGGTGTAATTTGGCTTTAATAAATGACACAAATAAAATAACACGAATTAAATGTTGTTTGTGAATTGAATTTAAATATCACCAGAGTGCTAATATTCTTTTAAAATATAATGGATTTAATTATGACAAGACTTAATGGATTAATAAATCTAAATTAGTACTGTTCTTAATATTATCTTAAAGCTAAGCCCCGGGAATAAAGTCTCGAAATAGCTGAAAAGAAAAGAAAAGGTTTATGTTATTTTGTGTAAGTAGTAATTATAATATTTTGATTTATTTTGTGAAGGGCCCCTACCCACATACACCCTGCATGCGATGCATGGCTAGAAATGTCTTGTTCTAGGAGAGAACTTAGGGATGGGGAAAATTTCTAGTCTTGCGAAGCAGGAGGGATCAGGTAAGGAAATGGGAAAGGCGCCTATTTACCCTCAAACCCCATGATAACTAACTAGCTAAGCTACGTGATTTAATAAAAAGCAGTATCAAACATCCAGGACAGAGGTTGAGCGTACGGGTTGGAGGGGGTCAGACACAGGCCTCGTCTTACAGAACCTGATAGACAATTTATGGCGGGGCTTCGCCCCTCCGCGGACGGCAGCCACGTGAACCCAGGAGTTTCCACTGAATTTTATTAGATCGATTGATTTCAGAGTATAAAGTAGATGAATTGAAAATGTGTTCGCAATATAGTCCCTTGTTGAATAAAATAATAGAACTATCACGAAATAATTATAGGAACATGGAAGGAAGTTTGATTGGTTATGACGGCAAAAGCGACTCCTTCCCGGCTAAGCTGTGAATGACTATAAAAAATACCATGCATAAATTGGTTAGACAAGTTTCACGTTCAAACCGCTTCCCTCGTACAATCTATTTGGGAGAATTTGATAATTATCGCAATACTTAGTACTAAACATAGATTACATTTTTATCATTATACGAATCTGTATGAACCTGTAAATGCTGAAAATAAGGTTAATATTACATCTACCTAATTTACTAACTGCCTCCGATGACATTAGCATATATCCTTTTGAAAACTTATTATTCCGTAAGAATATTATATAGTTATATGTATCCGTCATCCTATATCATTATTGGACCTTAACCAAAGAGATTTCTAACCAAAACATAAGGATTAATTTAGCGATCGTTGAAAAGGCTCCCAAATATTAAGATTAATATTTGCTAAAAGGTTTAAATTGTCTTATGTGCTAGCGTTACCAGATATTCACTGAGTTTACTCACTAATCTAAAACTGAATCTATAAAATAACTAAGTCAACACTGATTCTACTAGACCTTGATTCATCAAGTCTCAAGATATCCGCTCCCTGAAACCTCTCGACCACCTTCGGACTCGACCCCTGACCGTCTGTCCCGAGTGATTTCGCATTTCCCATCTCCTACGAAAAATCCCTTACCACAATTTAAGGTGGTCACGCCTCTATTTCTACAAACAACCAATCAATATTCAATATTTTGAAATTCGTTCCAAGGTGTGTCTTTCCCACGTTAGCACAGACGTACAAAAAAAAGTTAAGTGTTAGAATTCCTAGAAGAGAGGCGCCCACTTGTTTCAAACCCATTTTAGCTAAAATTTATTGACTGACATCATAAAAAAATACTAATTTATTGCGTTGAGAATTTTAAAAGCATTCTCTAATTTCTATCTTCAAGTGTTTTCGTTTTAAAATAAAAAACACGTAAATCTCAGCCTTTCAGCGAGTACAGAAAGAACTATATTCTCAACTTGTATTTTTAATCATTCTAAACTAAAGAATTAAGTTCACAAGTCCTCTCTCAAGTGTAATACTTAATCGTTATCAGATGTTACTTTAAAATATTAGCAAGCCAATAATTTACCGCGTATTAAATCAGGCCTCAAATAAAAGTTCGTTACAGTACATTATAGAAAATGTGTTAAAACAGTGATTTAAGATTAAGATTTAAAACAATGCATAACCAAAAACACTAGATTTTATCAAAAATACTATAAAAAGGTCATTATTCTACATTCAATGAGGTATATTGCAAACGTTGCACAGACAACCATCAATATAATATCGATACTTGAACTAAACCAGTTTTAATTGAGGAAATTCGTAGATAAACCAAAGTCACTGCACAAAAAATTAGCAAGCTGAAGTGGCAGTGGGCAGGGTTTGAAGAACTGACGGCCGTTGGGGCAGAAAGGTTCTTGAGTGGAGGACACGCACTAGAAAGCGCAGCATAGGATAGCACCCCATTAGATGGAATGATGACGTGACAAATGTTGCTGGGAGCCGTTGAGTGCAGGCCGTACAAGATCGGTTGCTCTGGAAATATATTGGGAGACCTATGTTCAATAGTGGACTTCATGATATGATGATGATAAACTCAAATTCTATATGGATATTTTAAATATGCCTCAAGTCCATAATTACTATGTTAACGTAATATGTTTGTCTGTTCATTTATTTTAATTTTAATTTACTTATTATGATAATATGAATTTAATTTATTTTGATTGTAATATATATTATGGATTATTATTATTATCTGAAATAAATGAATATAATACTATACAACACAATTGTGTTTCAATGAGAAAATACGAAATAAAGCGGCGATCAACTGAGAAAAGGTAGAGTAATGGCATCAGTCCAATCCACTGGTGAATGGCGAAACCAAGGGTCTGGATAAAAGTTGAATTCCCTGCTCATTGAAGCAAATGCCCTATATCACGGTGTTTTGGTACAGTCGGCAATAAAATAATAACTCTTAGGTGTCACCCAAGAGTGACCTTGATGTGAGTGTGAATGTCCATTCCATCCAAAGTTTGTATTGTAGAGATCGCTATTTAACGATAAGACCGCCAATTGTATCACATAGATGCACGTTGTTATTTTGAATTGTATTGTTTTATGATTTGCAATAAAGAATTATCTATCTATCTACATGGTAATCGTAGTTTTTGATAACCGCGGTATAGGTAATGCTGGTGTGTCGTCAGAACTACTTCCTGAATGTAAGGAATTATTAATTTACTTATTATTAAGACAATAGGTATTTATCACACCAGAGGGCTTAGCCAAATTACAGTCGATTAGCGATGACGCTAGTCGATACGTCCGAAAATGTATGGGATTTGACACATGCTGTAGAAATACCACGTGATTCAGCGACAACAAATGTATGTAGAAATCGAATAGATTCATGGCGAATGTAATTTGGCTACGGGCCCTGAGAAAAAGTAGAAAATCGATATCAAAACGAATCAAATTTTATGTACAATATCACCTTGCAACCAAAAAACAAATAAATTAAATTAATTGTCAATTTTTTAGGTAACTTTTATTAAGCTCTTGGAAATCCAATAGATCGGACTTGGCAGGTTACTACCAGCGAATAGCATATCCAAATGATAAAATATTGGAATAACGTTCTGTCAAAACGTAGATCCACAATTAACTAGTATTTCTTAGTGTAATTCTTCATTATATAGTGAAACTTGGTTCATAACATTTACACCCATTGCTATAGTTTATAGATAACATAATAATTATTTGGCATTAAGGCCGGATTGCACAACGATGCCTAAACATATTTAGCGACTCAACATTATTTGTAACAACATATTGACTTGCTAGTCAATAACTACCCACTCGCAAAGACTTCAGTTTACCCGTGATCATGGCGCATGCAACTGCGTCGAAATATCGGGATACTCAAAAACTCACACATCATGGTAAATATCCCGTTTTGAGTACAAATAGTGTTCATGATCATGTTAGTTTCAAAAGTTATAGCGACTCAACATGCTTAAAGCTTACGTATTTGTTTGATTTGACAACTCCTTAAATACATTTAGGCATTGTTGCGCAAGTCGCCGTAAGTGAGGAATAAGCCAAATAAGTCATGAGATTTTATCTGTGACAGTACGTATCCACCTGTATGCCTTCAAAACGTCTCCATGTACTGTGAAAAGGGACTGGTAAGCCTGTTCCTCTATTGCGCATCGAAACTGGCAATGAAAATCATCACTATGACCATCATTTTCAGTCCAGCCAATGCCTAAAACTAGAAAGAGAACCTCAAGGTCAAGGCTCTTATTTAGTTTATTTATTTTTTTTTTTTAATTGGATAGAACTTCGTTTGACCACAATCTCACCTGATGGTAAGTGATGATGTGGTCTAAGATGAATAAACTAACTAAATTAATTTAGTTAGTTGATTAGTTTAACAATTTCAAACGGTAAAGATTTCATTTGAAATCTGATGATAACAACGATTTGCTTGTAAATTGAAAACGCCGATGTTTTTATAATGTCAATTTAGTTTTTAAAAACAACATTCAGTACCTAAGTTTGTCACACATACCATCAGGTGAGGTGGTGGTCAAACTCTTGTTTATGATACTTTGTAAGTAGATTCCTAATATTCAGCAATCAATATATTTTAAACTTCATAACTGAGCAGACTTCGCACGGAGTTTTATCAAAATATCAGTGAAAACATTAGTTATTAGAAAAGACTTAACATTAGTAAGTATTTTTTAGGATTACCCCTACAAATATACAAACTAATAAACAACAAACTCTTTCTCTTTGTAGCAACAGTACCTATAAATAAAGACACCTTGCCTAAGCCTGTGTTTCCTGTTACTACAACCAGTGATCTTCAAGTCGCGAGTGAAAAGGTTTCTTCAAGGCAAGCGTGTTCCATCGTAGACTGCATCATCGCTTACTATCATCCTAGATCGTGGTCAAAAGCTAGCGTATGATTTAAAAATAATTGCCATTTAGCTACTGAAATCGGGAGTCAGGTCTAGGTTCCGGAATAAGTTACCGGAGTGGAATATCTCGCCGTTTTATAAGGTTCTTTATACCTATCCCGAGTTTTGCCTACATCTATACTGATTTCATTTTATTTCTAACCATACTTTATTTGGTTAGTTTGGCTTTCTCTTGACAATAACCATGGGTTTTTAGGGTCGGAAGTATACATGTATGGAAAAGTACTTTTGATTCAGTAAAATTTCGATTTTGAGAAATTATTCATGGACATAGATGATGAAAGTAACATCTTATTTACTCCTATTTTTTTGTTGAACAATCATTTAAAATATTTGCATTTAAAAAATATTTAAAAAAAATAACGGCTGTTATGTTAAATATTATTGTAAGTAGCTAACACCTGTACGTCAAAAAAAAAAGTTCTTACAAATAAATAACATCATAAATACACACCCATTCATTTATAAATAAAAACGTGACGCGTAAGTTATTAAATCTCACAACAACCCTCTTTCAATTCATAAATAGCTTTAGAAATAAAAATCTCTTACTTAATTTACTCACTCACGAAAACTTCACTATATTTTTAAAAGTTTTCACAAAAGCTCACCGAGCGTATCTTTTAAATGAAAGGTTTCACGGCAACCGATGTGAAATGCGTTAAATAAAAAGGGTTAGCACAGTCAGTTGAAAACCACAAAAGCCTTAGCTCGTAGACGCTAGCTACGAATATGCTAGCGCTACGTAAGTGCTACGCGGCTGTAGCCGTTCGGTTCTCGCGTAGAACTGGCTACGACTAACGTCTACGGTTAACGGCAACGGTCTGAGATGCCAGCTGCGTTCGGAATTACCCGTTATTTCCTATGAATATTAGAGTAGGTAGGTATAAATTCGAGCAGCTGCTTCGATAGTGAGTGTTAGCTAACCAGTTTGTTTTATTGCTTAAAGTTTATTTTATACGATTTCGACACGTATTAAAGTAGTACGAAATATGGGTCATGATGTGAAAGTTATGTACTTTTTCCCATATGTATAATATTGTATACACCTATTTAACTATCGAGTGTTTTATTTTATCTTTTGCATTGTATAAAACATTAAAAAACAGTGATAAATAGTCGTTAACAAAAATAGTTTAGGTATATTATAAAAATATTCATAAATATTTTTTTAGATGGTTATATAATTATATAAGTTACAGCATAGATTTTTATATTATATTTTATAACCATATTTAAATTAAGCTACATTCATGACATTTTTGTATAGTAGTTTTTCTATTATTTAGATAGATAGAATATTCCTATTGCACCAATAAAATAGTACTTAAGCAAACTTAATGCTGACCTTTGTGTAGTGTGGATTGGTGTTGCTGTTTTCTACTAATAATTACGATTACATAAATAAATATTATGCATTATAGATTACACATTTGAATAAACAATTACAATGCGAACACAAAAGTAGAGCCACTACCATATTTTACATCTGTTAATTCATGAGAATGTTCCGAAATGTGGGGTAAAGCACAAAAGCAGCCACACTATAGAAGACTGCAGCAACAGATAGCTGTTGCGCTAGACGGTACCATTAATTTTGCCACTATGTACAGACCATTTGTCACGAGCCGAATAATGGAACCTGCTCGTATCTCGCTGTTGTTTGAACTACAATAATCGAGATAGGATCTCTAGTAATGTAATGTAGTATTTTTTGTATTCTAAAGTTTTCTTTTTGGTTGGATTGTTGGTAAATACTTTATCTCAAACATGCTTAAAGATTTGACCATTATTTTGACCACCTTCTTCGAGATAAATCGAAATTGCTGTACTGGCCAAATACATGCGAGCAGCGGTCGGCAAAAGTTGTATGAAAATCCATATCTGTCGTGGTTTAGCGATCAAATAAATTACATAGTAAACTCATATCTGTCGTGTAATTTAAAAATGGAACGAGATTTTACTCCGAAACATGGCAACCAAGTAGGTAACTTATCAAAGGTTTTATTTAAATTCCGAACTGGCTTGCAAATAGAAAACTGTTTATTGAAAAAAAAACAAATGAACACTTTAACGCGGGAAAAATTATTGTTGTTCGTTGTTCGTCATTGATTTTCAAAAGTAGTTGTATTTTTTTTTTATTTTATAATTTCTGCGCATTATTTGAGAAAAGTACGATTTCATGACTAAACGGCTGGATGGCATGATGATGAGTATCATATTCATATTTTCACTTTTATAAGAGCGAATATATACCTATTAATTTTTATTCGAGCGTTCCCATCTCTATGAACCACTGGAAAAACAATTATGAAATAATTCATTATTTACGTCGGTTTCAATGCTTAAATAGATTAAGCAAAAATAATGCTATTATAATTATAATTTACCTTTCTTTGTGAATATCCAAAAACGTTGATGTGGAAACTACACTCAGAAGCGTGCTTAAAATGAGATGAATAAAAGATAAAATGGCGAGTTATGGTTGACAAGAGTAACGTGTATTGCAATTTTCATTTTTGCTCTTGAGAATTTAATTTCGTTTTGGAGAAACTTTAAGCAATTTTAAAGTTTCGGCGGAATTAAAGCCAATTAATTAAGTCTTTTATGTGATCTTAAGATGAAATTTAGAAACGTCGTAGAACAAACATAGTTCTCTAAGGTAAGGTTACCCACTTTCAGGTTAACATACTTTGTATAAATAAATTTTAATAAAACTGTAAGTTCCATATCTGTTTGTTGGGGTTTTGAAATATAGGGTGTTTGATAATATACGCACAAAAATGAAAGGGGTTATATTGATGAGCATAATAAATAAATTTGTAAAATAATTACCATAGAAATGTAAAATTTATTTTGGCATGGAAAAATAAACACTTTATTAAACTTATGTTGTGCTATTGCATAATGCTTGCCATCTAACCACAGATACTGTATTGGTGACGTCTCGTGATATCTCTTGTTGTCCTTTTCTAACCCAAAACCCGCAGCCATTTCCGAAAAAGATATCAAATCGACCTTTATTTTTGGATGTCGATTGCAAAAGTAGGCAGTAAGTTTTATATCGAATTAATCACCCAAACTTAGTTGATTTTCTTTAAAATTTGTAATATAACTAGCGGTTTTTTTATTCGAGAAGTCCTTTTTTATATTTTGAGAAACCGTCACTTGAATATCTTCAGTATATTACCAAACACCATGTAGTTAAATTAAATTACAAATCCCAACTATGACTTATTTATTTACAGATTTATGAAACGTAAATGGAAGTCTGCAATGCAATTAAGAAAGATAGTGGAGTTGTAATTACTTGGCTGAACACCTGCGTTGGCTTATCCAGATAAATGGCTCTCCTCAATGCACTTCTATCCAATCAATCTCCAGGGGTGCCCTAGAGCCAGCCTTGGATCTAGAGGGGAGGGGGCAAACCGGGGCACCTGCCCCGGGGTCAATATTAGGGGACGCCGAATTCCTACTTAGTTCACCTGGCTGTTCATTTGATGTGTGATTTAATTGGATGGTTAAAATTTGAAGCGTTATAAGCTTCAAATTTTAACCACCCCCTTCCCCTCTTAAATGCTGGAGGAGAGGGGGCGCCAAATCAAGTTTCTGCCCCGGTTAAGAAAAATTCTAGATCCGGGGCTGCCTAGAGCAGGAGTATTTGATCGAGCGAAGCGAGATCTCTAAATCAACTTAGCAAAATCGGCGTTGTATGTATGTATGTTTGTTTGTTTGAGGATATCTTTCGAAGCGTTTATCCGATCATCGTGAAATTTATTATGTACTTAGGTAGTGACGGCACCATTTTGGTGTGACTAAATGAGCTAAAAATGAGATATTGGGGTTTAAGAGGGATAAAAAAAACAAAATAGAACTACCTGATCAAATGGTATGTTTAAAGAAAGGTCTTTATGAGTACATTTCAACCCCATTTTTATTTTTAGTTTTTTTAGTTTGTAGTTTTTAAGTTATTAGCCATGATAAAAATGAACTTTGACGAAATTTGGTATACAGGTATTCATTTATGACTTGAATTGAGACATAGGCTACTATTTAATAACAAACCACGCGTGCTGAGCCGCGAACGGAAGCTGGTTCTTACGTAAAAAATACCAAACATGAAATACATTCCCAATTAATTTCCCATGAGGGATGGATTACCTAAAGATGTCTAAAATTAATTTGAGCCCCTCTCTTTACAAATTACTTGAAGGCTCAAAGGTGAACATTTTATCCTGGCATGAGTTTGGGAATTCATCGATAACTTCTGAAGTCCACCTTCCCATTTGAGACCACCTTTTGAATGAATGAATTCAATTCCATAAGCCATTAGACGCCTAAAATGTTTTCATATAAGTTATAAATTTATCTGCAATGAGTTTGCAGAATCAATTTAAAAACCGAAAGTCGAAAAATTAATTTGCGTAACATAATCAACGAAGAGTCCAGTTTTAAATAGAATTTCAGGTGCTTGAATTTTTCATTAGACTTACCTATGTAGACATTTGAGCAAAATATTGGTATAAGTTTTAGCGATTACTCGCGTTCCCTTGATCCTTAGGTCTAATCTGGTGTCTACGGGTTCCTCTCGTGAAGGTGGTAGAGGACTGCGTAGTCTGATTGGTATAGGTAGGTATAAAATGAATACAAAAAATGAAATCCGTCCATATATAACGTTGCAACAAACGGGAAAGGTTTCTCACCTCCCTCCACTCCCTCCCTATTGGAAGTTTTTTCGCAAAGTTTTGTGTAGAATGAAATCCTTAGTGTGCCTCTCAAACATGATTTTAATACGTCCATAAATAACGCCACAGCAAACTTCCCCCAATCAAAAATCGCGATCAACTAAAAAATTTAAATAAATTAAGGAACTTATGTGAATACAATTTTCGTCATAATCGGTTGAAAATTGCGACCTGTAGGCGAGAACAGACAGACAGCCGGACAAAAGCATTTTTTGGCCAATCTCAAAACTGAGACGCTTCGCTCGCTCAGTCAATAAAAAATGTTCTGATATCCATAAATAGATACGCTGAATTTCATACGTTTATATCAAAGTAACAGTCTTGTTAATTAAGTCACTTGTTCGTTAATGCTTCGTTTTTCTTTTGAATGATGCTAGTAATAGCATCATTCAAAAGAAAAACGAAGCATTAACGAAGCATTCTTCATTCAGAGAATGAATGAACACTATAAACCAACCAGTAAGTTCAAGCAACTTGATTGGAAGCTTCATTCAAAGACGGGTTTAAAAATCGCACATTATTTTAGAGATTTAGTCATCTGATGCCAAACAACGCTTCTTTTTATAGTTAACCATACAGACGACCTCCGTGCCGCAGTGGGCAAATAGACAGCTGAGACGCAGGAGGTTGCGGGTTCGGTGGCATGATCTACAGATATTTGTTCCGGGTCTGGTTGTTTCACTATATATATATTATAAGTATGTTTTTACAAAAAATAATGTATACCTTTAAGGTGTTCTATCAGTTATTTGGTTACCATAGTACAAGCTTTGCTTATTTGTTTGGGGCTAGATGGCGCTGTGTGAAATGTCCAGCATTATTTATTTATATTAATGTTGAATGCGGTATAGTCGAGATTAGAATTTTCTAAATAAATATAAAATAAAATATGATTAAAACACCATTAAAAATTAAAACATCTAACGAAAATAATATTGTATAAATTATAGTTAAATGCTAACGCTGTGTGAAATGCCCAGCTATATTTATTTATTTATTTAATTAATTAAGTAAGTTGTTTACATGCATAAATGTAACTAAAAATAATTATTGTATCTAAATAATGTAAGAAATATAAGGCTTTTTTATTTTTTTATTTATTATAGCCGAGATTGGAATGTGTCCCACAGTTTTTTAGCTTGCAATATTGTTAGAGATTAAGTATTCTAAGCGTACTTAGATTTAAATAACCGTTTCTATATCAATGCCACAGTTTTGTGATCTTTTAGTCAAACGAAACCGATCTGTGAAGGACAGCTACTGACAAACTGATCGGTTGGTTACTGGGCCTTTGACAACCTTGATTATTATCAAAACTAGCGAAGGCAATTTACTCATGGTTAGTTAGCGAGCTAAGGAGATGATCGAATACTCGTAGATCGAATCAGAAATGAGGAGATTCGTAGATAAACTAAAGATCTCTGACAAAGCCACTGACTTAACATGCTGAAGTGACATTTTGAAGTTGACGGCCGTTGGAATTGTTCTTGAGTGGAGACCCCCCACTGGAAAGCGTAGGACGGCCCCCCATTAGATCAAATCAAATCAAATCAAATCTTTTTATTATAAATAAAACATGGGAACAAAGAAGAGAGAGAGATGCTTAGACGACCAGATAAAAGTCGGTCACTCTAGTAGTCTATGGAGGAAGCATATTATTATTTGATTTAATACAATTGACAACGCTTTTGTAGATACCTCTATTTTTATTTATTATTATTATTTTTATTAATTTCTTTTGTTTGAGTATTTAAGTTATCTTGTAAAGTTTATTCTCTATTGACATCATAATTTAATTCTACTTAATTAATTATACTGATATTTATCTAAGAACATGTAATTTGTCAAAAGGTGAAATAAATGAAATTATGAAATTAATTATGAAATTATATGTTCAGCAATGGACCTCCTATGACTTATATGACGAAGGCAATGTGCGTCATTTTAAGTATACTCGAATAAGCTGTACATGTTCTAAATTCATAAGAAACTTCGATTAGGAGTTTGGTGCGAGTTTGCGGAAAGGTGACTTAAATATGGATGTAGACATACGGTCCTGCCTATTCAGTCCCGTTCACCTTATCGCGTGGGACATGCGTGAATTTTAAGCTGGTAAGTGCTTTTAAACTAATTACTTTACGCTTTTATAAATACTTGTGTGGAGTTGGAGTTTATCTACCTGTTTAGTTGGAAATACATTTTGTGAATCCGGCTTTTTACAGCTTACATTTTTGCTACACAGTTATGCTTCGATTAATTTATTCGATCAAAGTAGTTTATCTACACAAAAACAAACTTTTTAACGGTTGAAAAATGACTGAGAACAATCATGCTCAAAAAGTCTCAATAATTCAATCAATTTCCATTTTCAATATATTAAAGTGAAACTTTTATTACATCGTCTCAAACTTTTTCGTCTGTGTGTTGCATGTCGCGTGACGGTCGGCCGCGGAGTAGGGATAAAGTGAAAAGCACTCGTCAGAGCAGCCGAGGCCAATATGGCGGCGCCTATGGTTCGCATCAGCTGACCGTGTAGTGTATAGACTGTTACTCATTTGTGCCCACGAAAATTTTTAGTTGAATGTCTATAATGTGAAACAAAGTTTCACTTTTACCGTGGTTTCATAAAACCACACAACCCTTTTTTATTTAAGCATGAAACTCATTAGACAATAAAAACCGAACACAGAACAAGAGAATTAAGGACACCGACACATTATTTTTTACAGAATACATCCACGAACATCTGTCATTCAAAAATACATAAATCCCAATCCAGACGTGTACCTAATTATTGAAACAATTCCGGTACAGGTGCACGAATATAATCCCCTTCTAGTAAATCTATTCAACGATATGGATGCAATTTTTCCACGTAATTAGAAATATGCCTTGTGACCGACAGACGAGGGTTGTCCTATATTTTCTACTCGTTCCGTTCTTTTTGTTTGAACGTGTTAGATATACTTCACGGAAGTGGGACAGGAGAGAAAATGTGTTTACACATTGAATTGACAACACAGATTTGACCAAAATTGATAAACACGAACCCATATTGTTTTTGTGGCGTGAATTTGTAAACAGTCAACTATATTTGTGGAACGGCTTTGCCCATTATCCAAAACAATGATTTGTGTTTATTTTAATCGTAATAAGTTGAGAGATATCACTCTTTAAACTTTTAAACTTTACTGACAAATTTGCGTATAAGCAGTGACCATGTCTTATCAAAATGTTTGTTTTTTACCAAAATATGTAGGTGTTATGAGATAGTATTTAACTTATACTATGAGGTAAACATGATTATAGTATTTTTTAGGATGGGGAAGTGAAGATTCTTCTTATATTTATTCGGCGACCTCCATGCAGTGGGCGAATAGCCGGCTGGGACGCAGGAGGTAGCGAGTTCGATTCCCGCCGCGGAACAAATGTTTGTATGATCTACAGATATTTATTCCGGGTCTGGATGTTTTCTATATATTATAAGTAGGTATGTATTTACAAAAAAAAAGTATGTAATATTAAAATTAATTTAATAAATAAATTTAATATTATAATTAATTAATTATATCAGTTATCTGGTTCCCATAGTACAAGCTCTGCTTAGTTTGGGGCTAGATAGCGCTGTGTGAAATGTCCAGCCATATGTATTTATATTTATTAATAACTAGCTGACCCGGCGAACTTCGTACCGCCTAACAGTCAATGAATGTCGTGTTACAGATTAGCTGAACTTAATTTATGATTTTATGAAAGTAATACAAAGAATACAAAATAAATATTAAGTTCACTACTTTATTAAGATGCTTTATAAGAAGATACAAAAAGAAATAAATAAGTACAAAAATTAAAGATACAATCGCGTATCAGCAAGACATGATTGAATTAAACTATGTAAAAATTGTGCAGCATGGGATGCACTCGGTTTAATTCTCTTCATTGAAGCACCTTGTGATATACGACATTTTTTGTTTTTTTATCAGGCGCAAGAACAAATAAAGCGGCTGATTTGCCGACACGTGAACATGCCACGTACCATGAGAAAAACATGGATTTTCTAAGTAATATAATACTCACACATCAAAACAAATCACAGACAACATTAATTAATTCGCGATATAAATATTTATTGATAGAGCGAAGCGAGATCTCTAAGTCAACTTGGGCAAATCGGCATTGTATGTATGTATGTATGTATGTTTGTTTGTCCGAGGATAACTTTCGAAGCCTTTATCCGATCATCGTGAAATTTGGTATATATGTAGATAGTGATGGCACAATTTTGGTGTAAATAAATGAGCTATAAATGAGCAAAAAAATGTTGGGGGGTTGTTGAGATATTGGGGTTTAAGAGGGGTAAAAAAATGAAAATGAGACTTTTATGTCAAACGGGACGTCAAATGAAAGGTCTTCATTAGTACATTTCAACCCTGTTTTTATTTTTAGTTTAATTTTTGTATTTTTTGAGTTAATAGCCATAATAAAAACAAAAGTTTGACAAAATTCACAGTGTACACCAGTGACCCCACAGTGCTGTAATTTGGTATGCGTGTAGCTTAAGTGACACAAATATAGGCAAAAGTCTGAAATCCAGAATAACTGCAATTTGTACCCCAAAAAAACGTAACCAGATACATGAACTCCCGTTACCTGTAATTTGAATGAAAATGTAGGTCAAGTTATTTGGTTGCTCATTTCGTGGCATTATTTTGATATTCAAAGATTACAAATAATATTTTTTTTATTTAATCGAAGACTCGCGAGATCTCAGTTCGGGGCGAACCACTTTATAATATACTGACTCTGACTGGATTGACAAAATCGTCTGGAATGATTCAGTGAGACCAATCGATTTGACTTTTTTTATTAATTAAGTCATTTGTATTTATGTAGCTTGACATATTTTCCTTAGTTTACACAAAATAAATTTCTGAACGCACGCATAAATATTTGACAACCAATATAATATGTCAATACTTTTTCGTTACTGAAATTATTTTACATTTTTTAAATCTAAAATACGTCATTATTCGAATATTGTGGATATATCTTATCCTTTATTTAAATACGTGCTTTAATTTGAGAGGAGAGTTTACTGTATCGATGGGATGAACATTAAATGTTTGATAGTTACGAAATCCATGAACATTTTGTATGGGAAAAGGTTTTTTCTTTTATTTTATTGTATTGCTATTTGTCAGAAAATACCGAGAACTTTTTAAATCTAATGCGAACGTACATGAAAAGTACAACAGAGGGAACAAAAATAAACTTATCCTTCCAATCACTACACTACAATCCGTAGGCAGAAGCCCTAAATTCCGAATGATTAAAATATATAAAATGCCTGACTATTTTAAAAAATGAGGAAGCACATAAAATATTTTATAGGAATTTGAAATCATTATTAATAAAAAAATCATACTATTCAGTTGAGGAATACCTACGAGTATCGGACAACCTAATTAACAAACAAAGTGACGACCCTAGCGAACATTAACAGGTAGATAGTATGTAAGCATGCGTAGATATAGTTTTATACCTTGAAATTACTTGACATTATGATTATAATTATTTTCACTTGACATTATTATTATTACCCGATAGCTTGACATACCTTTGTTCTTCTACTGTATTATTTGACATATGCCGCTTAATCTATTTTAATTTAATTGATTTGACATGTTTATTTGCTGTACTTTTGAAAAGGCGCAAATCCAACTTGCAGTGCCCTTACAGGGTATATGTACTTGCTTCTAAGCTACCTACCATCTAAGCAAAAAAATGTATATGTAGGTACATGTAAGCAGAATAAATGAATATAAATATGAATATGAAATATTTTTCGTCAATTTTCCAATGGTTTAATAGTTATTCTGCTAATCGGGACGGAGACAAATACACCAAATCAAAAACCATGAAAATCGGTCCAGCCGTTCTCGGGTTATAAGTGTTCGAACAAACCCGACTTTGTTTTATATATTAAGATTATAACTCCTTAACAACGTGCTTTTCTTTTTATCGCTCTAACTTACCCTAATCTAAAAAATACTGTTAGTGCATAAAGGGTAATGGTTCAGCTAGTTAATAAATCGTTACTTTATTCCTCGGTATCGAGTCCTGGGATAGAATAGAGTCTAATTTTTCAGAAAAGTCCAGTAAAAATAAGAAAGTTGACAAACCGAAATGGGTGCAATTTATCAACCACAAAGTTCTCAATGCATCAAAAAAGTTGAGTAGCACCTCTACAAAGGTCTACGAAAGTCTACGAAGAACTTTAGTTGATAAATTCGGAAACAGGTCAGGTATAAAAAAAAGCTTTTATCATAACTTTCAACAAGACCACTGCTACATAAGCTTTCTGTAAAAACCACTATAATTGTAGAACGCAGCTAGATCTCACATTTCTGTATTAAGTTTTGAATTCGCAAACAGATTCTCCTCAACAACTGCAAATGTTTCACCTTAGGGCTCCACGCAGAACACCTCACCAACCGATTGCACCTCCACTCCTCACTACAGTCCTTGGTAGCAACTCCCCCATCCCCAGGCTTTGCAAAGCCTTGAATAACTGCAAGAATATTGATGTTTTTTCCATCAATGTAAATAAATTCCGCCTTGGACGAGAACTTACACAGTTAAAATCAGACCACACTGTTTAATTTAATCATTTATATAAATATGTACATCGCACGTGTACCTAATATAATTACCTACTTTATGTTTTAGTTCTATTTTATGGTATAGTTATTCTTAGGATTAATTTAATTTGCATGCAGTGTTAGGCTGCAATTGATCGTGCAATTGGCTCTAATATGTAATGTAAAGTATAAATTGAATGTATCGTTGTAACTATCGTTGGTTAACCTGAATAAATAAAAATAAATAAAATGAACAATCTAGAACCTCCAATTTACACATGTGATAGTTTCAATGTCATCCGCCCATCAATCCAAAGCCATTGAAGCCAAGTAGTTAATTATATATTTCTCGAGAAAACGTCAAACGAGAGTCCCTAGTGATCGTCTAGAGAGGAGGCGACGACCGCCCGCTAACTCTAATGGACTAAACTGTGAGCGAAACTTGAGATTAGCACTCTTCTCACTAAATGGGTCAATGGCTAAGCACAGATTTTTAAGTAGATACTCGTAAGCCATTCTCACAGTGTTTACCTATATCAGATAACGAAACGCAAATTTTCTTTTAGCAACAAACTGTTACACTTTTTTAATTTATGCTCATTCGTGATGAAAAGTTGTGTGTGTAAGTGAGTAGTGTAAGTGCACTAGGGTGTAAGCGAGCAGTTATACCCTAGATTAGCGAAGATATTTCGAGTGTACAATAGATCCCTTACAGCCCTTGTACCTATATTTACTAATGTAGGTACTATAACTGTCTTATAAAGTATTTTCTTATGAAGACGGTAAGTATTAAAAAATCTGTCCTTAAATAACTTTTTCCATAACTTTTCTCGCGATATAATCCGCTTAACTTTATTTTCTAGTAAGTTAATAAGAAGTGTCCCGCGCCAAGTCCGATATAATTTGATCCCGAGGGATACGTTCCACTTGTCCAATTCCGTGCAAACTTGCGCCACCTAACCTTCGAAACAAAGGATATTATCGGATATAGATAGACAAAGGGAGGAAAAGACAATAAAAGAAAGATTTTATTTGTAAGGCATTTGATACGTTTATCTGTCCATAAAGTCCATATGTGCAGAAATAATGTTTTTCTGATCAGTCCTTTAACTCCCTGAAATTTTCAGGTGTAAGCCTGATAAGTTTGTCTATGGTTTTAATTTAGTTCTTAAAAATAACTACGCTAGGTATCATTAGGTGGAATGTCAACAGGTGGTCTAAGGCAGTTACATAGTGGTGGCCAAGGGATGGACGTCGACCGCAGGGCAGACCACCTGCACGATGGTCTGACGATCTCGTAACAGAAGTTGGACAGCAATGGATGAGAATTGCTCAAAACCGATTGGACTGGCGACATAGATAGGAGGCCTATACCCAACACTGGGTGCTGGAGGCTGGATAGATAGATAGATAAGCATCACAGCGTTACAGTGTAATTTATCTCTGATAATTGATTTCTCGCTGCAGGGGGTTGAAACCAATCGTCACGATTCTTTCTCTACCGAATAGTTATTTCTCTCTATAGAGAATTCTCTAATTTATTGCGGTCCCCGGCGACGCAAATACTGTGAAGTTGAGTGCCGAGTGTGATGCATATTTGGGCTAAAATAACAAACTACATTGAACTAATTGATATACAGTAGGTATTATGTAGTAGAGTTCTGATAAAAAAGCGGCCAAGTACGAACCATACTCGCGCACAAAAGGTTCCGTACCGTTTTGAGTAAGTTGTAATCGTTTTGTACAGTGTGAACAATATACCGTTTCTGAGATACAGCAGGAATCAAATCGTTACAGTTTCCAATTTTAGAGGAAGGAAAGGAAAGGAAATAATAAAAAAATGTGAGCCGTCACGGGACGCCTGGCAGATGTGAAACATCGACATTATTTTGTAAAAGTAATATGCAGAAAAGAACATGTTGTGATAGGAACTAAATATGTCTTAATGATAATATAAAATATTACGATTTTTCTTTGTCGCCACACCGTACACACTACTGCATATAGACTGTATATATATACCATCATATAGCGTGGCGGCGCGTCGCCACGGCATGCGTCGCCACGCCAGAAATCGGTTTTACGTGCGGCTATAGATGATTCACATCAAAAAGCATATCCTAAAGGGGGTTGTAAGATCCAGGCGATAACACATTATCAGTAAACTTGCTACCTACTCTTGCTACTCTTATTAAAATGGTTCCCTTATCACCCTTCTATTACGGGATCCTAAAAAAATATGTAGGAGTACGTTATCACTATACCTATACTCTCTATTTTACACTCTTTATTACACGATGAGTTTCCCATAAGCATACAAATGCCCCGATCAATGACATCATCAGTTATTAAAGATCTTCTCATCGCAAAGTTTATGATTATTATGTGCGTTTGCTCTATAGACTATTAATCAAGAAATAAACCCACATAATGGAACTTGTATAGCCTTGTATAATACGCTTGATGAATTCATACGACATCAAACTAAAAAAGCGCCTCCGTCACCGAATCTACATTAGGTTTACTCGCAGTTAATAATCTTTTCAACACACTTGCTCATAAAGTGGCTCTAATTTCATCGCAATTATGCACATAGTGACACCTGTAATCAAACTGTGACTTTTTTATTGCTATTATTCACAAGTGAGTTATGAGTATCTTTTTATTTTATTAGTTGAGTTGCTTTGTTCTTAAAAAAGTTTCGATAAAATAAGATCGTGTTCAATACTACAAATAAATTAATGTACCTATTGCTTGCTCATTTCATGCAACTTCGTATTTAAATAGATAATTTCAACTTGTACGTGTTTAATAAATAAAACTTTCACTCAAATATAACTTTTGTTTTTTCTGTAATAAAGAAAACTTGAAATTCCCCATTTTGTACGTGGCTAAAACGCTATCCGCGAAAAGCCAAGAAAAAAGAAACTTCATTCTTTTAGTCTATGGCCGATCGCCATTGTAACATGCGCGCGCATAGGAAAACTGATTAATTTTTCCCGCCATTGAGAAAAATTCTTCATAATTCGTTTTCACTGTTGAAATTACAGTTTATTATTAATTAAAATGTCTACAAGTGCTAATTATGAATAAAATTATTTATGTTGTACATCGCCCGATATAAGATGTGAAGCCCTTAACGTTATGGAAAGTTTACTACCTGAAAACTCCAAGGAAAAATATCTATTAACGTACCAAAACTTCATACAATTGCAAAACAACAAGAATATGCAGTCTTTTTCAGAAAATACTTTCATGGCGTACTTTAAAGAATTATCTTCTAAGTACAAATCTAGCTCTTTGTGGTGTATATATACTCGATGTTAAAAAGTACAGTGCGAACAAAGAAAGGAGTGGACTTGAAGTGGAGTGGAGTGGAAAAACATACTCTAATTTGTCAGTTTATCTAAAGAGACTATCCGATGGATTTAAAAGCAAGAAATCAAAGGTTTTATCGTCTGACGATATTGAAAAATTTATAAAAGATGCTCCAGATAATCAATACCTATCTGGCTACTAAGGTTAGTTAAAATAATTTTAAATATCTACGCGACTTCAGCCTGTGATGTGTGTTGAACTTAATTATTGTTTCTTTTTTCCAGGTTGCTTTAATATTTGGTGTAACTGGTGCTTGTAGGATACAAGAATTAACAAATATAACTGTAAAAGACGTAGATAACCATGGCCAGATGCTTTTAGTGAAGATACCTATCACGAAAAATAAAATACCGAGGTCATTCACTATACACGGTCCATTCCATGAAATTGTTAAGTATGAAAGTTTGCGTTCACTAAAAGCAAAAAATTACTGTTTCTTTTTATATTACCAGAATGGTAAATGTACCTATCCACCTATAGGTATAAACAAATTAGGTTCTATGCCTAAAGAAATCGCTAAGTTTTTAGGTTTAGCAGATTTAGAGATTTAGCAGACACTGGACATAGTTTCAGAAGAACTTCAGCTACATTGCTGGCTAATTCAGAAGCTGATATAATGACTTTGAAGCGTCATGGTGGGTGGCGATCTAGCAATGTAGCAGAATCATATGAAGAAGATTCCATACCTACTAAACAAGAAGGAAATTTGTACAAAATTCACAAAAAGAATTAGACTTGATTCTGAGGCGCGTCTATCTGATGAGACCGCTATGCCATCAAAAACAGTTAATTATAATTTTACTAACTGCACATTTACTAATTGTTTCTCTAAATAAATTTTTATCTACTATAAAATGATTTTTTAATTATTTTCTTCACAAGTGTGTTGAAAAACGTCGAATGATACACGTGTGTATTGATGATTACCGTGCTCGGCTCTCTTAAGACCCTCCACTAACGGCTCGGGTCTCATTGGCGCCTCAGCGGTAATCACCAATATTACACACTTGTACCATAATGTACTATTACAGCAATGATGAAAGCTTATTTGGCTTTAAGACTTTGATTATTTGATAAATTTTTTAATACTGTAAGATCACTATGTAAAAATTTACCTAATTTATGTTCATAATTTGTCTTTAAAAATGGCTTTTTTAAATTACGTACTACTACGGAAACGTCCCCTACGTTGCACTGCCCGCATCAACTTCAGGCATACAGGTGTAAAGCATCATGTGCCTGTAATTTCACCGGAAGCCCCTTACCGAAACACAGCAATGCTGCTTGGCGGCAGAAATAGGTACGCTAGGTAGTACTTCCCCGGCCGAACCCTTCCACAAGAAACTCTGCTACCGGCTTTCACTAAGCATAGCCAAATTCACAAAGCCGTCCATCTGTTTGGGACCTACGATATTATGAACAGGCAGCCGAATTACAGATGATTCTTAACTTTAACACCCCGCTTCTAAGTCTACATGTAACGTAAAGTTTTGATATAAAAAAACGAGATACATCAATAGTCATGGAATGCAGCGTATTAGGGGTAAAGAGAATCGACAGGATCCGCAATACTACACTACGCGCGAAGATCGGAACCGTAGATGTTGGTGACAACACTGCCAGGCTGAAGTGGAACTGGGCGAATCACGTCAGTCGTACGGTTACAGACAAATGGGCAACAGTCGTCACACAATGGGTGCCTGCAGATGGGCGTCGAAGCCGGGGCAGGTCGAGGAAGCGTTGGCGTGACGACCTCGATGCATTCCAAGATGGCTGGTGATTTGCCCAGCAGTGGGAAAGTATAAGAAAAATAACTAAAAATACATCAATAACGTTTATTTGTTTACAAATTGCTTATTACCTGCGCTATCATCTATTTCTATCTAACGCTGACCACTCCTAGGCCCACTTGCACCACAAATAAAATCTCAAATCAATCAAATCCGAGTTCACCAAACAATGTCACGAATTTATTCATCCAAGATTTTATGTTTGGTGCGGGTAGGTCAACAATATTAGTAGGTAAATTAAAGCCAAGAAAGTGAACAAAATCTAAATAGGGGTTAAAGATTTCCGGAATGTAGCCTCATATTAAACCAACTTAAAACCGCTATCAATTATTAATTACAAATTATTTGGCTCATTTAAGCAGTAGAAAAGAATTTGTTTTCTTATTTTAGTAACCGTCCCCTGAAAGCTTAAATGATAGAATAATAAAACCTTGTTCACACTTTAGTCAAGCTATCCCGCATTCTTTGAATGGGATATTCTATATTGTCTATTGTAAAAAATTTCGTGTTGGCACAAAGACGGCACTAATTTTAAGGCAGTAGAGTTTAAATTGCATTGTGACTATTCTCTATACCAAACGGGTCTTACGAGGTTATAAGGTTAAGATTTTCGGGTCCAAAATATGAACAAGGCATAAGCTTGAGCAGTTTATAATAAATAGAATAAGATAAAACTACTTAAACCTAAAACTCTCGCTTATTAATAAATGTGATAATAAATCCTTTACAAAGCACTTTTATTAATAAGAAAAAGATTCGTATAGAATAATGTGAAACACTGATTTCTTTACTAAATCAAAAATATAATGTCACGGGTAATACGATAAAGTTGCAAATAAAAAAAAAATCCCAGTAATTTTTCTCAAAAAAATATATGAAATTGTAGTATTTTAAATATTTATCTTGTAAATATTTGCCAATAATAATGATAAAATAATATAACAAATAAAAAACAACAAAAAATTCATAGAGATCCTTAGGGGTATTAAAGTATTATTTTTCCAATGTCCCTACTTTGGCAAGCTTAATGCCTGGGCCAGACTCGTGCCAAGAACGCATCAACACGCACAAACGACAGTACAAAAACTAAAACAAGCAAGTTCGGATCAAGTGGCTATTAAGTGGTAAGCGAAATTCTCGACATAGACAGATTTCGAAAGCAAAGTCCTAGCGATGCAACTGTAATGATATTTGGAACATCCATATTTCTATGTAGGTATACTGTCAATAGTCAACCTGACAACATAAATGTGTTGGTATGTAGAAGAGTTTTTTTTTTAATGTATGACGTTTATTGTCAATATAACAATGTGAAGGTTTCCGTCTCAGGAGCCAAGGGGCCCAGTTCTGCAAATTTATAAGAAAAACGATTATGGAGCCATATCTACCATTATTTAACAATTATGATTGTTGTTCCTGTCAAATGTTCAATGGGCTTGTCATAGCAACGGCGGTCATTGAAACATAATGAGATAGTTGAATACCAGAAGGTGTATATTGGCCATTTTGCGACGATACCATTGTCATAGTTAAGCGATTGCTTTAGTAGAATTGGGCCCCTGTTCGCCTCATGCCTATTTTAAGCGGGAACCACATCTTAACGTGCCCTCCGAAGCATAAAACCGCATAAAATACCACTAGCGGTACATCAAAGTAGTGAACGGAACTAATTTATAATTATTTGGCGACAGAAATGCTTACCCTATGTGATTTGTTAATAACGATTAAGCAAGCTACACTGCGCGCACTGTGCGCTATACAAAGTGATCATATTAACTTTTTACTAAGTACCTACTGTATTATATTTGCAACATAAAATTCATAAAACATACAAAGTCTAACTAAAATATAAATAATAATTGTATCAAAAAACTTATAAAGGTGCTGCTGAGTTATTTTAGTTTAAAATAAGATATTGTTGTACTGAACAGTGTTTAGCGTTGTAAATATTTATGATGATTATAGACTTTTAAAAAAACAAAAACTACTCGCACTTGAGATATAACTTTTAATTTTTGTACTTATTAAGTACCTTTATATTGATTCACTACATACCAATAGACATAATCTTAAGATATGACTACTACATACAACGCTCTTCCGGGCGTGAGTCTGGTACAGGCTTAAGTTTTTTTTAATATAGTGGGGATGAGGGGGGAGGGGTTGGGGGGGCTGGGGGAGAGACTTATTTTTAAGCATGGAAGTTTTAAGTTATATTCTAGAAATCTTTATCATTTAATTAAATTTGTGTATTTTTTAATTTTAAAATCACCCTAAGACAAGTAAAACGCTTATCAACCCAACGTTGTGATGAATTATCAACACGAAGATACGCTGCGCTATGCTCCACTATGCTGCGCTATTTATCCCAACTCGCTCTTAGATTATAATGCAACAAGCAAAACGTGCTGCGCTGCGTTTTGTTTCAAACATTTTGACAGCACAGCGCAGCACAGCTCAATGTTGATTAAACACTCTTACCTTAACAACTGTCAAATGCTATCATTGACAAATTAATCGGTTACCTCAATTAGAAATTTTTAAGATATGAAAATAAAAGAGCTAGGCATTTAGTACGAGTTGTCCATATTCAAACGTTAATAGTTTTCCTGAGTGTTTTCGTTCCCTTTCATACATTTACTTGCAGCGCAGCGCACCTTAGCGAGCTCACAAAAACTACTGATGTTTGCGTAATTTGTTAACTCGTACTAAAGGCTCTGGTCGTTCATACTTCGCTTTGAACAGTTAGGTAAAATCACAATGTACAATTATTTCATTAAAATACGACATACTTAATGCTTATATTTAATTCATCATTTGTTGTAGATTTGTATCAAACAGCAGTTTGTTTTTGCCGCATGTTTGTTAGTTGTAAATATTTTAGTATTTTTCACGATGTATTCGTATGTATTTACACCCAGTATTAATTTACAAATGACCAACTAAATATAAGCATTATTTGTACAAAATTCATCGATTTGTTTTGGAAAGTCAGTAATAAGTACAATAATAATCATTATTTTTTCCATATGATAATATCGGGTATAAATAATAAAAATAAATTTACAAATTATAATATTCACATCATACATCGAAAAGACCCCTTATGGACCAAATGACAATCTGCTAGAAAAATGTCATACCGTCTCTTACTTTTTGATAATGAAAAAGAGAGAGAGTAGGATTTATCTGACAAATTGTTTTATGAATTGATAAAACAGCTCCCAGACCGTTCGGAGCGTTAGCGATGAACGAAAGCCGATTGCAACTAGTCTAAGGTCGGTCACATACAGTCGACATTCCGTTTTGGAATATCGAATCGCAATTTCAAAGGCAGTAAATCCGTCCTGTATGTAACCGACTAAGAATAGGGTATCTAAAATGACCGCATTGGTGTTTCATATTGCATTTCAGTTCTGATTAACACATCTTTCATAATCACATATTATTTTTGTGATCTTAACAATAAAAGTAACAAATTATTTTATGAAATGTTTCCTTCCAATTGGTTAAAAATGGTCTTTAGCGAGACTCTTGGCAAGACGTGGTGATGACAGGTGGAACAGGGTAGCGACTGAATGGTGGCCGAGGAATGCCTGTAGAAGGGTAGTACGTCCGGCAGCGAGATGGGTAGACGACATCTTTAGAGTAGCGGGCCGTCGATGGATGAGACTAGCGTAGAATCGTGGCGGATGCCACAAACTTGCGGAGGCCTATACCCAGCAGTGGGTGAAGTCGGACTGTGGATGATGATGATGATTATGATGGTGGAAAATGTATGTGGGCATCCACTTATCGAATAATAGCGGAAAAATATGCTTACAAAACTGCGGAGGAAACATAAGATGATTCCACTAAAGGCCACTTTAGATGCCCTGCTCGCTATTGTACTTAAATATAATTTACATGTGGTTTGTATACTTTCAGCCAATAAACCAAATTATCACTTTGGCGTCTTTAAATTTACAATTTAAATCATTGTTTTGGTTAAAATTCACGGAATCGGTGAACAATCCACATGCTTCCAAATGTTTAAAACATTTATTTATAAGTAATCCTTTCAAATTAAAAGACGTAAGTTACATTTTGGTGCGCACGAGAAAATTTATGGTGACGTGGTTTTTACTTACTTTCCACTGTACCTCATCTCAAATGTATGTCCCATTCAGGTATCTGAAACATTCGAAACGACCTAATAAACATTGCTGGGAGCCGTGGGTGAAAGCCGCACATGATCGCTCTGAAAGCTTATGAGAGAGACCCATGTTTAGCGGTGGATGATATTTAAATCATTTTCTGTTATTGTGGCAATTCTTATCATCATCACAGGACGTCCCCCATAGATTTGCGGCACCCATAAGCTGAACTAATCTTGTGCAGCACCCAACGGCTCCCATCTACTTTTATCCGTCCTACCACAAAATAGATAAGCACAGAAGTTATGTTTAGTACAACAAGCAATAATAGGTACACGCAGTGACGCGTACGAGGATCTCGGATCAAGTCGGTCGAACGTCGGCCCCGAGCGCGCTTTGGCGAGACGCAAATCATGTTTTGTGTGACATAATTTTTAGCTGGTTGTGAATTTACATTTAAAAGTTTAAGTGACAATGAATAAACGTATCTAAATTGTTGTGTTTTGAATATTGTACAATAGTGTAGGTGTCAGTCATAGCGCTAGGCTCGAGCGTAGGTAATCAAAATCGGCCCGAACTTACTTCTGTATCTATTTATTTTGTGGTCCCACGTTGTACTTTTCGGTGCTTGGTCTCGTGAATAAGATTTAGGCGACACAAAACATACAAAGACGGGACGCAGACGCGACGCTTCTATCACGCCTCGTCTTCGCCTCGTCCTCGCCTCATCCTTGCCTTACATTATTACATATCTTCACCCTAGCCTGTAACTTATTGACATGGATAAATAGAACCATGCGCACCAAAATCTTCCTTAATTGAACTACACTAGTGGATCAATAATTTTTACAAATCGAGAGTCCTCACTCACTCAGTATCTCAACTTCGATGTACGTATCGACTCAACGCACACAGACAAACTTGGAAACATACTTTTTGTATTCAAACTTTCGCGATCACTGTACATAATTACTGATTTAAACTGGTATTTATCGCGTATGTACCTTTTTTGTTTGTCATACCGATGTTTCGACTGTGTTGCAACAGCCGTGGTCGCGGGCAAAGAAATACCTGTTTAAATCTTTAATTATAATATTTTTTGTTAGAAGTTTGTCTGTAGTTAATGTTTTAGTATACTCGTCGAAATATAATAGGTCAAATAGGTGTCAAATTACTACCAACGAATAACAGAATCAAATGATACAACACTGGAATATCATCCTATAGAAGTATTGATCCAGCTTTAACTAGTGTTCCTGAGTTTAATTTTTAATATAAAGTGAAACTTCATCATCATCATCAACTTATAACAGTCCACAGCTTGACGTAGGTAGCAAGCATTGAGATGCGGCATTGAGCCCGATCCTCAGGTCTTCTCATCCAATAGTTGTGAGGCGGCAGCGCGCACATCGTCACTCCATCTAGCCGGAGCGCGTATATATATCCACTTCGCTTGCCTTCACTCCAGAACACGTTTAGCGCAACGGTTATCGGCGCACTGACACTTCAGCTTGCTGACCCTCTGACCTATGTCGGATTCTATTCTTCAGAGAAGTTCCGAGCATCCAAGTCCAAGTACCAAGTAAAACTTGGTGCTTATTAATTATACTCATTGTTTTAGTGTATGGTATATCATCATAATAATAATTTTCGACTTGTGTAAACATTCGTACGAAGTTATCACGGCATGCAAAAAGACACGTCAAATTCTACCTTTAAGATTTTAGTGTAGTTTTAACCGTAACATCTATCAAAGGATCACCTTTGATATATATAGGATAGAACTATAGAACTTTTGTGGGAGTTTTTAAATTTGACTTATGTACATAGAATGTTTAATTTGAAACGGGCGCCCAGAAAACTTCAAGTTTAACCCTAAGTCTTTAGTATAAGTCGAAAGTGTAGAGGCGTAACAGAGTAACTATATCGTTCTCGCTCGCACTCATTAGGTCTTATGCTCAGTAATATTGTTGTCTACTCGCTCGTATTTTATTTTATTTTTCTGATAGACTAACTCGCTGTTGGCCTCTGAGGCCGTTGCAGCTTAACATCACTTTTAGCGAGCGCAGATGGCGCTCAGCTCACAAAGTTATGATGAGGCAACTAGCGCAAGGGCACCATTTAGGTACCAACCTCGACTTGGGCAGTTGCCAGGGGGAATAGGAGAGAAACGCACAGGTACATGTCTGTACCTTGTGTAGGCGGCGACTGAAGGGACTCGTCGACCTCGCCGGCGGGGTCGGTGTATCTGTGAAGTATTTGCTCTGTATAATGTAGATGACTCAGAAATCTTCTCGAGGTGATTTCGTCATCCGGATTTCCGAGAATGTGTGTTGATCGACGGAGGGTAGGAGTACTCGCTCGTAGGTACAGTTGTAACTGTTATATTAGTGTTTGTCTGTGTGCGTGAGCCGTCATCACGGAGGTTTGTAATAGGCGGTACGTCACAGCGCAAGTCAGTTGGCTGTGACACTCTGTTGTTCGCGCTTGTGCCTGCGGTGGTCGTAGTTCACTAGCCGCTGGCCCACAAGGTACTTGTCGTTCTTTATGTGCTCGTACAGCTTTCGGAATTGGCGTATCTGTGAAAATAATGATAAACATTAATAAAAGAGAAACAAGTTTAGTCGAACTGAAATCTAGAAGGATTATTAATAAAATTTCTTTATCAATTCTATGTCAATTCAAAGAAGTTTATTTGAAACTAAAATGATGTTAAAAAAACGAAGAAGTATAGACATGATAACAAGATCAGAAATCTGGGCGAACACATTCTTAGCCCGGAGGAGCTAACAGTTAACACCCCTAAGAATATCCTACAGTTTTTAACAGCTTTATGGCTTTGTGGTGAACTTTGAATGCCCCCATAAATTAGGGGCGACATAAACATAAGTGGCAATCACAATAAGCCTCGTGACCGCAAAAAAAAATCAGACACTATGAGTAACATAATTAGATCAGGAACAAACATTTAAATTTGGAGATCATGTATTTGTCAGTGGAAACACGTCGCCATTCGCGTTCAACTGTGTTGCGAAGGTGTGGTCAATACCGACGACGTCGCGGCCACATCGCCACTTCACGCACATCATGGTTCCCTCACTCTAGCTACCGCGCGGCCACATTTTTTTCACTGTGATGTGGCTGTGGCCAATCTAAACAGACTGCTTCGCATTGCTTCCTCAGTGTCCGTTCACACAGACCGGCTCGGAGAGAAGACCACATTTTTATCGCGTTTAAATAATAGTTTTGGGTCATAGAAATACGGTTGTGTTTTTCATTTCACATTTATTTTTTAAATGGAGTGGACCTAACGAGCTCAGTGTAAAACAAATCAGCCTTGTTTTAATGACCCAAAACTCTTTTTTAAACGCGATAATAATATGTTCTTCTCTCCGAGTCGGTCTGTGTGAACGGACCCTGAGACGGCGCGGTGCGGCGTGCTGCCCACGGAACGGGTGGAGTATAGTGGGTATGATGAGGAGTTTTCAATCAGTTTTCAGCGGATTGTAAGGATCGGGAGTTGTAGAAGTGATGTAGGTACCTGGAAGAGGGCTATGGCCGCTAGTAAGGCGGCCAGCAACAGCGCGGGGTAGACGCGGCGCGCGAGGAGATTGCGTTGCGCAGGCGACGCCACCACGAGGGGAGCCACGCTGTGCGCGAACGCATACGGCACTGCCAGCGCTAGCCCTAGCCAGCACACTACCGGCAACGCTACTGATACTAGGATGAACCTGTAGAACAACATATTAGAATAAACATACATACATGCCAAATATTACAAACATTTCATCGTAATGTACATTGATTATTTCATTATTCAGTACTTATAGCGTGCTAAAGCGATATCTGCAATTTTGGCAGGCGATCTTACCCTAAATGTAATTAAAAATGTGATGTTAATGTAATTAAAATGTATGCTTAATGTAATGTAATTAAATGTAATAATGCAATGAACTACGCCTATATTTTTATAAAATACTAGCTGTTGCCCGCGACTTCATAGGCGTTATACTACTAAATATGTAGGTAACCTAGAAATAAAGCTAAACTCGCTGTTACAACTTGACTTGGCACCCCATTTTTATCCCATGGAGCCTGATTTATGGGATAAAAAGTAGCCTATGTGTTAATCCAGGTTATAATCTATGTACATACCAAATTTCATCGAAATCAGTTCAGCAGTTACGACGTGATTGAGTAACAAACAAACAAATAAATAAATAAATATAAAAACATCCAAACTTTCGCATTTATAATATTGTTTTTTAATAAAAATTAGTTATTTCGTCACTGACACTAAATTAATTGGACAAACTAGTACACAAATATTTAATAGTGAGCGCGCACTATCTTTTAGCGAGTGCACGCTATTTTCTAGTGAGCATCAAATTAGTTTGTAGCACTTACTTCAAGTCCATTTCTCGGATGCCGTCTCGATACGCCTTCTCAATAGCGCGTCGCATGCTCCAATCAGGTCCCATCATAGTGAGCGCGCACACTATCTTCGTGTAAAGCACGCCTAACGCCCAGTCTTGCCACACGAACAGCACTGGAGACTGTTCCAGTGGTACTCGTAAGGGAATTACTAGTACCTGAAATATTAAGAAAAAATAATTATTAATGAATAAAATTATTTATTGTTTAAAAGCTTCTGCCCGCGGCTTCGTAGTCGTGGCTTGTCAATAAAATCATGACCCTCCTTCTGCGCAGTAGGATAAAAACTAGCCTATATCTCAATCCAGATATGTATATAAAAACGATTATGGAGCCATAGCCTTTTTTAACGATTATGATTGTTTTTCCAGCCAAAAGCTGCCAAATTTTTAATGGGTTTAGCATAGCAACGGCGGTGTTTGAAAAATTGACTACCCCTTTATGGGATATCCTCACGGGTCTATACGCTGAGTAAGAGGGGAAGTACTGAGTCCTTACCAGTTCTAGTAGCAGACCGAACATTAAGGGCACTAGGCCCAAGAGTGCGGCGGCTGCCAGCGCCGCCTTGGCGCCGCGTCGGGCCCACAAGGCCGCGCGAGACCACACCGCCCCCCGGCCCCCGCGCGCCCAGCCTGCTGCCAAGGAACCCCCGCGCCCAAACGCCCAGCATAGGTACATGCCTGGAACAAACAATATTAGTGTTTACAAACTAACATTAAAAATACAGTAGTATGCGAGGCAACTCTCTGTTATAGACGATGGTTACCACTCAATATCAGGTGGGCCATATGCTTGTTCCATCTTTAAGTAGTATAAAAAAATAGTAGATTATTAAACGAGGGTATAAAGCAGTGTCTTGCGTGACGGGCACTATGTTGAATCCTGAGTACAGAGAGGGATATAAGCACGCCCAAGATGCAGACAGCTTTATCTACGAGGAGAATACTCTACTTTTCACACTTTCTGCGAGACAATAAAAACCAAATCTAGGTTGGTGCATTCTGTGCAGAGGTTAGTTCTATTTACGAATAAGTTCTCATTGTGTGGGTCTCTTTAGTTCAAATTTTAATACAGATGAGGTTCCAAATTCAAATCACATTATGCCCGCGAGAGAATAATGAAATTCAGTACAACTTTACTCCCGGCTCAGCCGTAGGGATTTAATCACCTGTTTTCGGTGAGGTTTACACGATATATAATTTGACATTGTCGAGCAGGTGGTGTGAAAAAGTATATTATGGTAGACCTCTTCTTCTTCCTGCCCTTTTCCCACATTAGGTGGGCTTGGCACATGTATTTTTCTTCCATACCTCTCTATCAGCCGTTGTCACTTTCTTAGCCATATCATTCTTCACACAGTCCATCCATCTCTTCTTCAGCCTTCACATTATATTTATTCTATAACCATCCACATTCATATCTAACACTCTTTTAGTCACATTTGACCGATTTCGGTGAAATTTTATACATGGACAGACTAAGTCTTGGATTGAGACATAGGCTAATTTTCACTGACAATCCTTGCGTGCGAAGCCGCAGGCGGAAGCTAGAAAATTAATAAAAAGAATATAAGGTCCTGCAGTTTAAACTACAATTAATGATGGAGTATGTTTTTGATTTTGAATAATGGTTTTTTTTTAATCCAAAAAACTTTATTTGAGTGTTTGTACATATCATATAGGTACTACCTTGTTGACTACGCCGGATCATTGACTGGGCGGGGTCATTAAACGAGCGGGGTCGTTCAACAGCTCGTAGTAACTTTTTAGTAATATATGGCTATGAGTCAGCGCCATCTAGGCATAATACGGGATTTTGAGCTTTTTGTGAGTTACGATTCCCTTACTAACATCCTTAATAACATTACTAATTTAAATGTAATTACTTACCCGCCGCAGCTGTGTAGAGTTCGTGAACGCCATCAGATGCTTTCGGTAGCCAAAGCGCCATTACTTTTCTACCGATAGACACTGGGATCACCTGCAACGTGTAAATATGATTATTTATCTACATAGTAACCTTTGAAAATTCTTGTGATTGATTTCAATCCTTATACCTATTCCTATCAGACTAATATTATAAATGCGAAAGTTTGGATGTTTGTTTATTGGTATCTCCCGAAACAAAATAAAAACTTGATTCCAAGATACTATAGATTGTTTTATGAATCTCTTTAATTTTGATGGCGTGTTACAATAATATTGTAATAATATTGTAATACGTATTATAACCTATAATGTACCATTATTAAGATAGTGATTATTGTATCACACCAATATTATAAATGCGAAAGTTTGTTTATTTGTTTGTTTGTTACTCAATCACGTTGTACCGGCTGAACCGATTTCGATGACATTTGGTATGCACGTAGATTATAAACTGGATTAACACATAGGTTACTTTGAATTGGCAAAGTCCGCGTGCGAAGCCGCGGGCGGAAGCTATTCATAATATCAAATCAAAACTTTTCCGAATTTCAAGTCGATTACTACAGTTTTTGCTGAGATAATCAACTGTGTGTGACTGACGGAGACGGACGAAGTTTCATATGGGTTCAGTTTTTACCATTTTAGTTCGTAATACTAAAAATGTAAAGATATATACGTACCAAAGTGAGAGCACTGGCGAGCACTAGTGAGATAGAAACCAGGATAAGCAATCCAAACAGCCTCAGCGGGAACCACGACACGCGGACGTACGGCTCGAAGCCGGCCGGCCCGTCGCGACGCATCAGCGCCTGGAAACATCACAAACATATCATATGACTGTTGTACATTCCATACCAACACACACACAAGCACACAAATTCATAAAATAATAATTAAATTCATTGATCGTTAAATTAAAAAGCACGGGCTCTTAGTTAATAACAATAGATCACTAGTTTATTATTTTTAGTTTATAGTTATTCTTTTTTTTATTCCCTAAAGAAATAATATAATTTATACTTATAACAGTAATAATGGAAGACCAGCGTGGGTTGCTATACTCGTATTACAACCCGCATTATGTTGAGTTAGAGTCTCATTTGCAACTTACATTGTGTTAATGATGAAATAAATAATAAATATTGCTGGACATTTCACACAGCGCTATCTAGCCCCAAACTAAGCAAACTTGCACTATGGGAACCAGATAACTGATAGAATACTTATATACAATTTTTTTTTGTAAATACATACTTATAATATATAGAGAAACAACCAGACACGGAACAAATATCTGTAGATCATGCAAACATTTGTTCCGCGGCGGGAATCAAACCCGCTACCTCCTGCGTCTCAGCCGGCTATACGCCCACTGCGCCACGGAGGTCGTATTGTAGATTGTTTAGTTTTAAGTTATATTTTACACCTCATTCTTTTGTTTCTGTGTGTACTGTAATGTTGCAAATAATTTTTTATTCTATTCTAATAAGTTTAGTTTAGCTATTTTCACTTCTGCCCTCAATCTTGAGCTTCTCTGTTGGTGTCCGAACTTTTAAGGCTTTGCTCCACCTGCCTTCACTACAGACTTCACCGCTAGAGTAGAGATTTAACTAGCCTACGTAGCAGAGACACCCGAACGGAAAACACAATCGTTTAGCTAACACAATCGTCTGGTTACCATGTTGAAACATAGACTAGATTCTTTGACATTATAAATTAAACCTTAATTGTGAATCACCGAGTTAAGTCATTCAGTCAATCTGTAAAATTAGCAAACATAGGTGGTTCAAGAATGTTTCTCTACATATATTATCCTCTTCTCTAATTTATTGTTTCATTTTACCTCCCGTCTTATTAGACTATATTAGACTGCCTCCGTGGCGCAGTGGGCGTATAGCCGGCTGAGACGCAGGAGGTAGCGGGTTCGATTACCGCCACGGAACAAATGTTTGCATGATCTACAGATATTTGTTCCGTGTCTGGGTGTTTTTCTATATATTATAAGTATGTATTTACAAAAAAAAGTATATAAGTATTCTATCAGTTGTCTGGTTCCCATAGTACAAGCTCTGCTTAGTTTGGAGCTAGATAGCGCTGTGTTAAATGTCCAGCGATATTTATTTATTTATTATTATTATATTTATTTTGACTAAGATACCCTTTAGCGGAAAAGCTGTTTTCATGGGTATAATACTATATTTTATTACCTGATGTGCAGCTCCAAGTTGATGTGGTGGATGAGGCTGTGGGTGGGGTTCACTGTGCCTCGCTTCGCCCAGCAGATACGAGCGCAGGCCTAAGATGCCCGCGGCGCAGATACACCACGCTCGAAGGCCCGCCTTCAGCCATGTTCTAGTGTGGGACTGCTCAAGTAGTGCTGGGAGGATAACCTGCAACGAGATAGCAAATGCACCTTGTCAAAATATACATAGACAAGCTTCAACCAGCAGGAGTATGGCTGGGGTCAGGGTTAGAAGTGGGAGTAATGCCCATTACACCCCCATGCGGGACGTCAGTGTAGATCTATTATTCCCTGATGCAGGTTTATGTCCAAATCTATGTTCAAATCAAATCAAATCGGTCCTGCCGTGAAAAGGTACAAATAGACTGATAGACAGAGATACTTTTGAATCTCACTAATATTATAAATGCTAAAGTTTGGATGTTTGTTTGTTACTCAATCACGTCGGTCGTAACGGCTAGCTTTTAGCGGCTGAAACATAGGTTACTTTTTACTGACAAACCATGCGTGTGAAGCCGCGGGAATGAGCTAGTTTGTAATATTAGTACGGTGCGAGACCTTAAAGGCAATACTTTGGTATAGGCGATGGATAAATGGTTACCACATAACATCAGGTGGGTCATATACTTGATTCAATTTCAGGTTGTATTGAAAATAATATACATTTTACAAAAATCTAACAACCGACTTCAAAGTTACCCGGAATATTTACACTGACATGATTTGTCGTTTAGAAGTTCTGTGGAGTATCTTCAAAATCCATGATCAGATCAGTTGAACACTAATAGGTCCCCAATTAGATATTAGCTTGTGATTTCCAAAACAATTACTACATCGCGATGCGTCATCTATTGAGGAGGTTTCCATTTCGACTTTGTACTCCATCATCAGATCCGTACTAAACTAAAATGTACCTCCATGGTGGTCCCCAATTGGCGGAGATATCGAAAAACAAACATACAGCCGAATTGAAGCTCCTTCTTTTTTGAAGTCGGTTGAAAATTATAGGTACTTTGGGGAAATTTTGTTGGCACAACTTAATCTAAAAGATTTGTATATTGAATGAAAACGATTTAAGTTTGCACCAAAAGTAATAATTTCATAATTTAATTATCTTTGTATTACGTCGAAATAAAAATGAATTCAACCTCTCTGCTCTGACCTGACCGACTGACTGCCTGACTGACTGCCTCCGTGGCGCAGTGGGCGTAATGCCGGCTGAGACGCAGGAGGTAGCGAGTTCAATTCCCGCCGCGGAACAAATGTTTGCATGATCTACAGATATTTTTTCCGTGTCTGGGTGTTTTTCTATATATTATAAGTATATATTTACAAAAAAAAAAGTATATAATATGTATTCTATCAGTTATCTGGTTCCCATAGTACAAGCTCTGCTTAGTTTGGGGCTAGATAGCGCTGTGTGAAATGCCCAGCGATATTTATTTATTTAACCCATCGACCTACTACTAATGATCCATTTCCCCTGTATTATCCGGGTTTCACTTTTACAAAGTCAGCCCTGAGTATGACAAGGCGAACTGTAATTAGGCCATGATGACTAATTTCCTAGTGATTTCTTTATTTCGTACATTCGGAAGTTTATTGACCTAACTGCGTGAATGGTGAATGGTGTCATTAACCTTTCTTTTTTTTTTTACTTGGAGGAATCCTCATGGATACCGCTCTGAACCCAGGGAGCGGTATGTCGGACTCCTACGGCTAAACCTCCACGGCGTTCCTCCGCTCGCTGTATACCGGGGACACGGGAACAGAGAACATTCATCCGCGACCCCGGATGGTGTCATTAACCTAGCACAACTAGTATTTTATGTGTACTTTATTCTAGAGACATTTCTTTTGTTCTTTTTTGGGGTATTTGACTGTTGAAGTGGACACAATGATCTGTATTTTATAAATTTATAATATACTAGCTTCCGCCCTCGGTTTCGCAGGCGTAGTTTGTCAATAAAAATCCTGTTCCCTCCTGCGCAGTCAGGTAAAAAGTAGCCTATGTCGCGATTCCGGTCATAATCTATTTATATACCAAATTTTATCGTAATCGGTCCATCCTTTTAGTCGTGAAAACGTAACAAACATACAGAGGGACAGATTTACTTTCGAATTTATTATATTAGTATGGATAAGTATCAAGACAGACAAGGTTTGTAAAAAAAATAATTTTTTTTTACTAATTTTTTATTGTGAAGCTCTTTTGACCTCTACCTCGTCTGATGGTAGATAACATTTTAATTCTCAATATTTTTCATTTATAGGATCTGGTACTAGTTCATTCACCCTAAATCTAGGCTAGACCTAGCTACATTAATTGGGAAATAAAAGCATAACACGCATACAATGCTTGATTATGCATTAGGATCAGTACCTACTGAAAATAGGTAAGTATGTAAATTTTCTAATTAGTGTAACGCTGAACACCTGTGATCATGAATTAGTGAAAGAACTGTAAGGTATTCAACGTTGTATGAATTTGATTAGTTTTCATTAACCATGAAATTAAAGCGTTCATAGTACAAATCAGTTTTACTGTAATCAGAAACCAATACCATCACACCATTCTTAGGACACTAACGGACAAGTATGACGGCCCTCTCTATAAACACTGCATAGGGGTTCTGTGTAGGTAACCTACCCATATATCTACGCTTTGTAACATTTAAGTTTTTAACCTTAATTTACTAACTCCTAATATACTATTGGTTCGCCCCGAACTGAGATCTCGCGAGTCTCCAATAAAAACAAAAAAAATATTATTCGTAATATTCGACTATCAAAATGGTACCACGAAATACATAACCACTTACTTGACCTACAGTTTCATTCAAATTACAGGTAACAGGAGTTCATGTTTTTGGATACACTTTTTTGGGGTAGAAATTGCAGTTATTCTGGATTTCAGACTTTTGCCTATATTTGTGTCACTAGTCACAGCACTTTGGGGTCACTGGTGTACCCTGTGAATTTTGTCAAAGTTCAGTTTTTATTATGACAAATAACTTAAAAACTACAAGGTTTAAAGTAAAAATAAAAACGGGGTCAAATGCACTCACAAAGACCTTTTATCAGACGTGCCACTTGACCGGATAGTCCCATTTTGGTTTTTTTTACCCTTCTTGAACCCCAATATCTCAACAACTCCCCAACGTTTTTAGCTCATTTAGTCACACCAAAATTGTGCCATCACTACCTACTTATGTATCAAATCTCACGATGATCGGATCAACGCTTCGAAAGTTATCCTCGGACAAACAAACATACATACATACAACGCCGCCGATTTTCCCAAGTTGATTTGGAGATCGCGCTTCACTCGATCAATAAAAATCTCGTGTCACGGTTTTTGTGGTCGCACTCCTCCGAAACGGGTCGACCTTAATTTAATGAATTTTTTTTTGTATATTTAGTAGGTATGAGAATAAGTCGTAAAGTCTTCTTCCTACCCCCACCCCAATTTTTTAATCGCGATTTTAGTATTCGTTTATGAACAATAGGTATCCATATAATTTAACCGTCGTTCATGTCGCGTCACTTATATATTGTTATATACTTATACACTTATATAGTGTTTTATATAGTTTTTATCCCAAAGTTCCCACAGGAACGGGAAATTTCAAGCGTGCGAAGCCGCGGGCGGTTCAGCTAGTAGTTTATACGAATCTTTATTAACATTGATATGGATCTTGTGACATCGGAAATAAATAACTATTTAATTTAATTGAAATCAAACTAATTCTTTATGTAGTCTTTCACATGCGAATCAATGCGCTATCGAGCTCAATCTAGAGGAGAACAAAGCGAAGCGCTATGTTATTTTCGTAACAGGATAACATAACAAAGCTTGATCCGACAGGAGCTTCCAGGAAAAAGTACAAGCATTATTTGTTTTTTATCTCATTATAAAGTACTTTATCTCAAACATGCTTGGAAAAATGAGCATTATTTTGACAAGGTTCTTCAAAATAAATCGAAATTGCTGTACTGGACAAATAAATGCGAGCAGCAGCCGGCAAAAGTTGTATGAAAATCCATATCTGTCGTGGTTTAGCGGCCAAATTAATTACAGAGTAAACTCATATCTGTCGCGTAATTTAAAAATGGAGCGATCTTTTATTCCGAAATATACCACCAAGGAGGTAACTTATCAACAATTTTATTTAAATTTCAAACTCGCTTGCAAATAGAAAGCTGTTTATTGAAAAAAACAAATTATCACTTTAACGCGGACAAAATTATTGTTGTTCGTTGTTTGTCATTGGTTTTGAAAAGTAATTGTATTTTTTATTTTATTTTATAATTTCCGCACATTATTTGAGAAAAGTACTATACAAGCCTTGGCCGCTGCAGTAAGGTACTATAATGAACCTAGAATAGATTGCTGCTGTACAAAACTGATTTGCAGTCAACATTTCCAGACTTATTGAGCAGTGCCGTAGCGTGGCTACTTTTTGCGAAAGAATTAAAAGTTTGGTTACTGAGTGAAGGTTTTTACAATGTAAATGAGTTAATTGGCTATTATTTGACGTTTTTTAATGATTACATAACTCTTGACATAAATATGTAGTTGTTATTTTCTTGACATAGGCAATTGTAATTTTGTAAGGTAAATTCACAGGGTACACCAGTGACCCCACAGTGCTGTAATTTGGTATGCGTGTAGTTTAAGTATCACAAATATAGGCAAAAGCCAGAAATCCAGAATAACTGCAATTTGTACGCAAAAAAAAACAATTAACATGAATTCCCGTTACCTGTAATTTGAATGAAACAGTAGGTCAAGTTATTTGATTATTTATTTCGTGGCACCATTTTGATAGTTAAAGATCACGAATAATAATATTTTTGTTTCTATGTGAGACTCGCGAGTTCTCTTTTTTTTTTTTTTAATTGGAGAGAGCTTCTTTTGACCACAATCTCAACTGACGGTAAGTGATGATGTGGTCTAAGATGAAGTACGAAGATCTAGAAAAAACCTATTCACTCTTACCTTAAAGAGGCCCGGATTGTATTCTTTAGGAAATACAGACGAGGGCAAAGTGTTCCATACCTTAGCTGTACGCATCAAGAACGTAGAACCAAAACGGTGTGCGCGAATGCGTGGTATACCGACTAGGTACGGGTGGTACTGAGCCGTACGCCTGCTTGTCCTTTGATGGAAAGGAGATGGCGGGATCAGATCGTATAGTTCCTGGGCACATTCCCCAAAATATATTCTGTAAAAGATCGATAGGCTTGCAACTTTACGGCGGTGTTCGAGACTTTGGGTCTTAGTCTCCGCCATATATTGCTCACCTATAAGCCTAAAAGCCCTACGTTCTATCGAGTCTAAGGTAGCGAGCTGGTATTTGGCCGAACCATCCCAAAGGTGGCAGCAGTACTCCATACCAGACCGGACTTGAGCTTTGTAAAGACTAAGAAGCTGTCCTGGTGTGAAGTATCTCCTGACCTTGTTGAGGATGCCCAGCTTCATGGCAGCTGTTTTAGCCTAGTTCGGGGCGAACCACTAGTTTTATAAGATCTATGTAACTAAACCACATTGAAACAAAAAAAATGAATTATGAATGTATCGTCGTTTCTTGACGTACTTAATATATTAAAATTTATTACATCAGTATTATGGCATAGACGTGGCAATGCATTATTTATTTACTGACCTGTAGTAGCAGTAGTTCCAGGCTGAGTTCATTGACCGGCGCCTCAGCGTGGACGGAAACTGCGTAGGGAAGGAAGCCGGGAAGAGCTGTCTTGATCACTCTAATCGGTAGCCACAGCATGAAGAGTACAGCTGTACCGAATATCATGGCGGAGACTATCAGGCGGCGGAGGTGGGACCACACTGAGAGGTGGATCATTTCCTGTACAGAAAAAAATATAATGGAATGCTGTTATTGTTTATTTTAAATGCTGGACATTTCACTCTGCGCATTCTAGCATAACCTAAGCAAAGCTTGTACTATGGGAACCACATAACTGATCATATCATTATTATAAATACAGGATTTATTACATACCGTTTTATCGGTGTTCCGACCGACAATGTTTCGGTTCAATTCGTGAACCTTCATCAGGCGGTACGGTACGTGATAAATCCCGTATTTATAATAATGATTGAAATAAATCACGAAAGTTTCCTAAGTAAAAACTGATAATATACTTATTTTTTTTTGTAAATATCTACTTATGGTATATACGATGTTTGATAATATTGATAATATACGCACAAAAATGAAAGGGGTTATTTGGATGAGCTTAATAAATAAATTTGTGGAATGTTTACCATAGAAATGTGAAATTTATTTTGGCATGTAAAAACCAAGTTTATTAAACTTATGTTGTCCTATTGCATAATGCTTGCCATCTAACCACAGATACTGTATTGGTGACGTCTCGAGATATCTCATGTTGTCCCTTTCTAACCCAAAACCTGCAGCCATTTCCGAAAGAGATATCAAATCGGCCTTTATTTTTGGATGTCGATTGCAAGAGTATGCAGTAAGTTTTATATCGAATTAATCTTTAAAATTTGATAATATAACGGGTAGTTTTTTTTTTCGAGAAGTATGTATTTTGTTATGTTTTGAAAAACTCTTGAATATCGTCAGTATATTACCAAACACCCTGTATAGAAAAATGTCCAAACCCCAAACAAATATATGTAGATCATGCAAACATTTGTGCCGCAGCAGGAATCTATCCCGCAACGTCCTGCGTCTCAGCCGGCTATTCACCCACTGCACCACAGAGGTTGTCAAAATTAAACCAACTTGAGTTAAGAATGAACTGAAAGTGAAAGGCCTTTAAAGGCTATCGAATTTGATGTGTGCTTGCGATAATAATATTTGGGCAGCCAGAAGACGTCATCCTGTTTTTCTGACTAGGTACATACATCTACAATGATTTGCTCCAACATGTGACAAGGTTGAGATTAATGAGATGCCGTACATTTTGGACTAAAATTAAGACAATAGACAAACCTGCACAGGACTGAAGTCAGGATCATTCAAGTTCTTCAAGAACCATAATACACCTGGCCTCAAAACCTCACGAAGCAGCAGAATGAACGAGGCGAAGTAATACACGTAGACCATTCCCACTAGCCAGTGTATGAACATGAGCGTCCACGGCGCGGCGTTCAGACTTGACTCCCTGTCTTTGAGGGTCGCGTCGAACATGGAGAGAGAGCATAGGTCCAGCCACCAGCCGCATACTAGCGGTATTACTCCGATCTGTAGAATTATAGAAAGTTTTAAGACTGCTCGAAGGGCATTGACGTGTCTTAATGGCTTAATTAAGTAGGTAATTAAAATTAGGCACCATTAAAGAAAGAAAGAAAGAAAGAAAATATTTTTATTATGCCAACCACTAATAACAACATTAGTTGAAGATACATCAGAAAAAACCAAGTGATGTCTTTAACCTAAGCAGTTACACTAAGATAGAATGGTGCAGCATACGAGTAGATAAGGTGTAGTACTGCAGTGTGTAAAGACCGGGGGTGTAAGTGGTTACTTTGGTTACACATTGCATTTCAGTTACGATAGAGTACACCTCTATTTTATATTTAACTAGCTGACGCACCGAACTTCGCACCGCCTTAACATGCATATGACGCGGGCTGCCAATTTACGTCGCCGGCAGAATTGTCAATCGTCCATCATTAGCTGCATCTACGTATGAGAAAATGAATTTTCTTCGGAATTTCTTTTTGCGTGAATTTTTCCGATATTTTAATAGTTATTTTGTTATTCGGGGCGAAAACAAATCCAATAAAACAAAGATCATCAAAATCGGTCCCGCCGTTCTTGAGTTATAAATGGTGTAACTAACCCAACTTTGTTTTATATATACCTATATACTCGTAGATTTAAATTTTGTCCTAGCAAGAAAATATCTCAAACAAAGTATGTCCTCTTAACAAATAATAGAAGAGCTTAATATAATCGTCCTACAAAGGTGTTGATAAACATGTTGGCCTACATTGGACACTCCCAAACATGTTTAAGGAATTTGAATTGTTCCATATGGTTTGCGCGGAACTGATATTGTATCGCGAATCTCCCAAAAATAAAAATTAAATATTACTCATAATCTTTGACTAATACAATAGTGTCACAAAATACACAACCAAACACAAAATAACTTGACCTAGGAATACACAGTAACTATTAGGAATACAAATTGCAGTTATTCAACCTCCATGGTACAGTGGGCAAATAGCCGACTGAGACACAGGAGGTAGCGGGTTCGATTCCCGCCGCGGAACCAATATTTGTATGATCTACAGATATTTGTTCCGGGTCTGGATGTTTATCTATATATTATAAGTATGTATTTACAAAAAAAAGTACATAAGTATTCTATCAGTACCAGGAACCAGATAGGTTCCCATTGTACAAGCTCTGCTTAGTTTGGGGCTAGATAGCGCTGTGTGAAATGTCCAGCCAAATTTATTTATTATTCTGGATTTCAGACTTTTCCCTATATTTGTGTCACTAAAGCTACACGGATACCAAACTTTAACACTGTGGGGTCACTGGTGTACTCTGTGAATTTTGTCAAAGTTCAGTTTTTATTATGGCTAATAACTCAAAAATACCTGGGTTAAACTGAAAATAAAATCGGGGTTAAAATTTACTAATGAAGACCTTTCAATAGATGTCCCACTTGACCTAATAACCACCACATCCCTCTTGAAATCCAATATCTCAACAACCCCCCCAACATTTTTAGCGCATTTAGTTACATAGTTACATATATTAAATTTCACGATGATCGGATCAACGCTTCGATAGTTATCCTCGGACAAACAAACACCCATACATACAACGCCGATTTACCTAAGTTAATTTGGAGATCTCGCTTCGCTCGATCAATGACTATGTTGGTTCCATCATTATCTACTTATACTACTACAGTACATCATCACCAGGTCGTATGTGGTCGGTAGAGCATGTTAGCTGTGTCAGATGTTTATTTAGCTAACACACTCTGAAACAGATCTACAGGAAGGTTAACTTTTAGCACTCTACTCATAGATTGACTCCAGGCTCACACCATTAAAAGATGGTATACATCTTCTTTAACCCCACAAGTATTACAATTAGGATTAGTATCCTAGTGTCTATCATTTCATTAAATATTTGAATATGTTATATATATACGCATGTTATAAAGGCATGAGCAATTCACTGTTGTTATAAAGTTGGAATTAGCAAAACTGCCTTCAAAATCAATTCAATAGTTTTTATAAGATGAACATAAACATACCAATTAAACATAACAACAGGGTCAGTGACCGTAAAACTTGTTCTAATTAATTGCAAAAATATCCAATGTACTGGTATGACCCAAGAAAAGTTTATATTGTACCTACTTAATTAATAAGATTACAGGGCAGTTTAATTACCTAAGATTTATGAGTTTATTTGTAGGCATAACATTGTATTGTAGTGAAACCAATATTAGCAGAACCAGTATTTAAACATTGCTTAATTAATCAGACATCAAGGCCATGTAGCTAATTATTATTCTGATATTATTTTAAACCTTTTTTCAGTACATAGTGGGACAGTTAGATGGGCAAGACTTCAGCAAACATTGAGTTGGAGATATTGTGAAAGACCAGGTCAAGAGTTCTTCATACATCAGTACTCTATACTAAAGTATTAAGAATATGATGAGAATGAATGAGACAAAAGTATGTCAGGATCATAGCAAATATGTATGTATTTTTCTGTACATTATGGCTTTGCATGTTAACCAGTACAAACATCAACAATTTCACATATATAATTAAAGTAGGATGTTTGTGTCCTTTGTGTGTAAATTGTAAGTAAACAGAAAACTTACCTCAACAACTGACAGCAAGGCCACTTTCACAACCACATAGCAGAATCCAAGAGCCTTCTTAGCACTGCGGAGTCGGACCAGTGATGCAATTGCATGAAGGACTGCAAGGATCGCCCCCACCAGCACATAGCCAGCTAAGGCAGTCAACGGACCAGCAAATGGGCCTTCTGTTGGCATTCCAGCCATTGAGTATCCGAACCTTCCAATATGGTACGGACAGAATGCAAAAATAACAATGAATAGCGTGTTTAAGGATACTACCCAGAAGACATGCTCAAGAAAGACCATAGATCCATCCAAGCCCAATAATCTAGCCCATGTTAATTCTTCAGCAGCAGCTCGATCCCATTCCATGGGGTTCCAGTTTGCCTCATCACCAACTAACGGGTCATCTCCACCCCCACCATTAGCTTCATCTATTGCATCAACATCAATCACTCCATCATTCACTCGGTCATTGTTATTATCAGGCAGGGGAACATCTTCAGGTACTGGAGGAGGCAGATTTTCTCGCTCCATCCAGTCCGGTCCTCCACCATGCATGATTTGCTCTCTCAACCAAACTAAACCAATAAATGAGAACAAAGTACAGGTAACCACAAAACAACCTGAGAAGACATCTTTAGCAAGGTTTTCAGCCGAGACTATATCGAAGGGCAGTGAGATCACTGGGTCCAGGGAGCCTGTGAAGAGGCATCGGTATGTTCTGCACGCAGTCAGAGGCACGATCCCGAGCCAGGCGAGGGCCACGAGGGTGTAATGCAGCCAATCTTTCACAGCAGAAGCCACGGACGTGACCAACCCGCCAACCACGTCACGGATGGGTAGTCTCCGAGGCATGTCCGGTGAGTAGATAGGCATGAAGGAGAAACGGTGTCCGCACAGCTCGCAAATCTCCTTCCGCGAGTACCGCATCCATTGCACTAAACACTCTTGATGAATCCACTTTATAGAGCCAGTGCAGATGCAAGGGTGGAACAGGGGCCGGTCTGATGATGCCTCCGAGCGGCAAAACCGGCAGAAGTCCGCGCCGGACTCAGAATCCATCATTGTCTTCAATCCAGTTTGTCTGGTTGATTATGCGATCTGTGAAACGAAAGTTGATGCACCACTGAATCGAATGCAATTAGCTTATTGTGAATTTAATTAATAAAGTTTGTTCCTTGATAAAAGTACACACCGTTTCACTAAAACCCACGAATTAATCGAAATACGGGAGATTTTAACGAAAATCGACAACTATTTTCTCTTTGTTTGACAACTGTCTGTCTGTTAGGCATGGGCGTTTATTCAACGGACTAGTCGAATCAACCGTTGATTAACATTCGACGCTTCAACGGTCTATCGTTTATTCGTAGACTAGTTGAATTCGTAGACGGTTGAATAAAATGTTGAGACGTTTGTTTCAACTAGAGCGCGACGGCTCGACGCGTAAACATAGTCGTATAATACGGGAACGGTAGATAGCTGGCTCGACGCGACGATAAAATAAATTTGAACTTTAAAGTTACCGTGGTAGCGTTCATATTTGAATAAATAGTTATAGTGAGTTAAGCATTTATTAAAATTATCCTGTCGATTAAAGAAAAAGGATACCAATTACTTAATTTTTCACAACAATCTAACTGGACATTACATTACGGTCGACCTCGAGTTCAAAACAGTGTTACTTGGATGTTGCCAATTTCAGGGACACCACACTGCTGCTAATTAAATATCGCAGCCAGCCGTAGGACTACATCTACTTGTCGCGACGAGATTGTGTCGACGTCGAGCGGCTTTATCGTTGACTTTCTCAACGCATAGACTATAGGTCACGTTATGAACTAGTCGAAAAATTCAACTACTTGATCGACTAGTCGACGATCGACGATGAACGGTTGCGTTTCGTTTATGAAAAAATCGTCGACGACCCATCTCTACTGTCTGTCTATAAATTCTTGCCAGGTCTAAAATTAATAGAAATAATAACTATCAACACGTCAGCTGCTGAAACAGCTGGTATGGTAGAAAATAGTAGAAAAAAAAGAAGGCTTGTGAATTAGAGCATGATATCAATTCAAGTGTCTCTTTCTGACATAGATATTGTTTATTCTGCTATCCTGTTGTCACAATCAGCCGTTCGTTATCACCTCGTTTCATGCTATAAACGAATAAAAAAAAAAAACTGCGAAACGTAACAGTGCAGAAATGCAGTAAAAATGTTTTTCTCGAATAAATAATATTTTACTTCAACTATGTATGGTAATGGTGTGAAATAGTAATAAAAACGCAATCAAAAAACTGCTGATTACTGTTAAATGGTATGTAACAAACACAAACATTAATTTCAAAGTGTCGGACGTGTCACCGGAAATAAATAAAACACCGATTAAAACCAATTAGTAGGTGCATACATACACACATTAGATTAATAAACTTACCTAAATTAATCACTCAGGCATCACAACCATACAAAAATGTATTGGCGTGATCCATTCTTGACGGGTTAGGGTTAATAGTTCTACAATAATTTAAGTCATCAACACGGAAGAAGATTTTTCTTGTACAAGCTTACCTAGAAGCACTAGAGACTACATAATATCTTGAACCAGGCTATTGTATGTTAAAATATGTAGTCGTTTGTGAGACGTTAGCATCATCCCATATAATTCTACCAGAACATTTTTATTTTATTTTATTTATTAAATAAAATCTGCAGCCCATATACCTATGAATATAATTATAGAAACGTATGATGAAACTTACAGTCAATATTCACTACTTACTTCAACTATTTAAGATCTGAAGATCTTTTTTACTCATCTGACATACCTACCTACTTACTAAAATATGTTTTAGCTACGCTTTAAACTATATTAAAATAGGATGAGACCTGCCAGTAAAATGCTCTGTTTTGTTTCAGATACAAACTCAAGAACTCTTTCACTAACAAGATTAAAACAGCTACATAAAATTATAATAAAATGAATTCATCAAAAGACACTATAATAAAAATTGATGTGCCAGGAAGCCGAGATGAGGCAAAAGCTGAGATCAATATACTATGTTTCAACTTGACACCATATAGCCAACTAACACAGTTTTTATGCTGTACTGCATTTGTGTTTGTGTGCTATTTAGCATATGGATACTTCCTAGAATTAATATTTGCCAAGCCAGAGGTTAAACCAGTCAGCTTGTATATTACGTTGATTCAATTTCTAATTACCATGGCTCTTAGTTATGTGGAATCTTTGATAAGAGATCCTATTAAACGGAGGTAAGTTTCTGTTTTACATTTTTCTTTAGACATGCATCTATGTATGCTGATTTGAAAACTATTTACATACATATTTATGATTAGTTAGGATCTTAATAATATATTATATAAGATCCTGACTAACTGTATGATTGTAGAATAGTTATGGAATAAGTAGTAAAAAAATGCATTTAACTTGGGTTGTTTATTTATTTTTAATTGGGAAGTTGGGGAATGCAGGCTGAACTAACTATTGGTTGTCATTTTTCAGAGTGCCTTTAAAAACCTATGCATTACTCGCAGCTCTTACTCTTGGCACTATGGCCTTTTCAAACCTAGCTTTAAGCTATCTGAACTACCCAACACAGCTAATATTCAAGAGCTGTAAACTAATACCTGTGATGATTGGTAGTATTATTATATTAAATAAGAAGTATGGGTTCTTGGACTATGTGGCTGCTGTTTTTATGTGCATCGGATTGACTATGTTCACTTTAGGTAAGTTACGTAATGAGCAAAACTATTTAGAATAAAAGGCATTTTTAACCCTTGACCTAAAAAGAAAAGTGTTTTAAGTTTGAAACTGTGTGTTGTAAGTCTGTCTGACATTGTTCAGCTACAGATGATAGTTATATCCTAGCTTACAATTCTGCTCTTCTTCAAATATGTAAACTGCTATTCATGAAAGAGTTTAAAGTTGATACAGTTGGAAAATAATTGTTACGTAATAATCACCATTGAGAACAACAGGTGTTTTATTAAATAAACTTGCTATGTACTTAACTGGTTTGTCTGTTATGTCGCAGTATTCATAATTATTATGTGGTTTAGTACCTACCTACCTATCCAGAACAAAGTTGAAACCACGCAAAAAGTGAGTGTTGAGTTTGGAGCTTTTGTCTGTTTTGTCATCCAAATGAATTGAAAAAATCTATTTAGTTTGAAATCTGTTTGCTTGGACCTTGTAAGTTGGTTCTGAGCTGTGTTTGGTAAAAAGTTGTGCTGCCAATCCTAAGAACTAAGTTTTTTTTAATTTAGTTTTAAAAATATTCACACAATTAATACTCCTAGGTACAGTCACATAATTTAACATTAACATTTTGAGATTTGAAAATGTTTGTTTAAAGTGTATTATTTATTGGATAAAAATAGTTTTTACATGACATTCCAGATATTTTATACTTCAAGTCCAGAGTGAATAGGTTCTTTCTAGGCAAGCGTGCTCCATATTCGATCACACCATCCCTTACCATCAGGTGAGGTAGTGGTCAAGCGCTTGACTATCAATCAATATTAAAAAAAAACATTAGTAAAGGGCTGCTAAGGTCCACAAATACAGTGTAAACATTTTGTTGAAAAATTGCCTTGTTCCAGATTTATTTCGTTTTTAAAAACTATAACTGTTAACCAACTTATGTTGCTGACCGTACATAAATATATTTAAGTAATTTTGTAAACGTTTCAGCCGATTCAAAAACATCACCGAACTTCGACATCATAGGGATCCTAATAATTTCCCTAGCCCTTCTCTGTGATGCCATCATTGGCAATGTTCAGGAAAAAGCAATGAAACAGTACCAAGCCTCCAACAACGAGGTGGTTTTCTACTCCTATGCTATTGCGTACGTGTATCTGATGGTGATAACTGGATTTAGTGGAATATTGAGGGATGGATTTGTCTATTGTTCAGAGGTAAAAAAAATCATAATTACGTATGTTATTTCTCTGTGGTTCTATACTATTAGATCACTAAGCGAAAAGAGGTTAAAATATTTAAATCGCGCCATCTATCGGTTACCTGCAGAGCTATAAGAACAGGTAGTTGGATGGTTTTTTAGGTTCACAAGAATAACGCCATCTATTGGTGAGTAATAGGTAGATAATGTTAGTGCTATTCACTGATAGATGGTGTTAGCTGTTGCTATTATAGTCACAGAACATTTTATCACACACGCTGTAGCAGTAATATTACTCTGAATTATACTACGTTTTTATTATACTTAATCATGACGTGTGCTCCCAAATGGATAGCCAAATTTCAATGCAGTATTTTTATGCTGATACGAAATATAATTCTTAGCTTGGTGGAAATTGGCGCAGCCGTTTTCATCTTCGTTTATTTTTAAACTAGCTTCCGCCAGCGGCTTCGCTCGCGTGGTTTGTCAACAAAAAGTAGCCTATGTGTTAATCCAGGTTGTAAATCTTCGTACATACCAAATTACATATAAATCGGTTCAGCCGTTATGACTTGAAAGAATAACAAACATCCACACATACATCCATATAAACATTCGCATTTATAATATTAGAGGGACTGATGCAAAAAGTGGTGATGTTTTAAATTAGTTGTATTTTAAGTAAGTTCATCGATAATTCTTTACTTCGTTTGATTTCCATGATTATTTTTATGTTAGAAAGGGGTGGTATATAAATTTGATCAAGATCTTAAGGTTAAGGATTCTTAAGGGAATCCATAAGAAAATCATCATCTTCAATTTGCATCTGTACGACATAAGGGCGAATAATTAGTTACCACGTCAACCGATTTCGATAATTAACTGAAGTTGGTTATATTTTTGTTAATAATTTACATGTTATTAAAATGATTTGTAAAATATTTTACTATTTCAGGACTTCCTACCAATGTACAGGAACATATTCCTGCTAAGTGTAAGCGGCTACTGCGGCCTCCAGGCAGTTCTGACCTTGGTCCGGATATCCGGTGCCACGGTCGCTGTCACAGTCACCACAATGAGGAAAGCTCTCTCTATTATCATATCATTTTTGCTGTTTAGCAAGCCGTTTGTCTTCCAGTAAGTGCACTGTACTCGTATAATGTAAGCTTAGCAAGCAATTACCTTTATGTAAGCAATATTCATCAAACTAGATGACATACAAACCGGCGCGGGCGCAATAAAATGAAAGATTTGAACCAGTCTTCGAAACTGAGGTTGTGATTTTATGGGTGACACTGATACCCACACTCGTTAATCTTTTAAAATTCACGCGTATTTTACAATGTCTTAAAACACGTCTCTATAACCAATGTGTCCTGCCAACTATGACTTATGGTGCCGAGACATGGAGGCTCACGAGGAGGCTGTGCACAAAATATGTGTAACACAGAGAGCCATGGAGCCATGCTCGGCATCACACTCTTAGATCCAGTTCCCAATACTGAAATTCGCAAGCAGACTAAAGTACAAGACGTCAGCAAGCGAATATTGGGGCTCAAGTGGAGTTGGGCAGAACACTTGGCCAGACGTAGTGACGACAGGTGGACTAGGCCACTAACAGAGTGGAGGCCGAGAACTGGACATCGAAATAGGGACGCCCACCGGTGAGATGGGTCGACGACATCAATAAGACCATGGGTCGTACGTGGTTCAGACTGGCACAGGATCGAGAAGGATGGCAGAAACTAAGAGAGGCCTATGCCCAGCAGTGGGTCGACACGGGCTGAGAAAAATGAATGATGAAGCAATCTTACAAGTAACTTACGCTAGTAACTAGTAACACTACACAAAGATTAGCTGGATGAAAATGATAATTAGCATTAAGTTCGCCTATGTTTTATTTTGTGAGGGCGCTCTTGTGCTAATGTTTACATCGACTCTGTGATCTTTTCTAAAAATAAAATAGTTAACCACCGGACTTTGTCTTAAAACAGTGATAGTTTTGTGAAACATATTGTGAAACACCTGAAGAACTGTTACTGGCTCATAAACCTCAATATTAACAAACAAAACTTCATAAAACAGTTCGCAACGGATTTTCGTGGCAAACGAAATTGAAAGAGGAATACGGAAAAGGGATACGCAAAACTATAGAAGAGAAGGTTAGTCAATACAACTACAACCTTATGAAGTGATATAATTGAAATTTGGATATAATTCATAACACAAATCTCAAATAAAAAATCAACACTCATCCTACCTACACTTCAGAATTGTGTACAACGCCACCTATCAACGAGTAGCTACCAACAGCGAGTGAACGAACAACCTAAACTCAAACCCGAAGTCAACGGGTTGCCATCTTAGTTACATCCATCGACGTAAGAGGGCACCTGCTGTACCAAAACAAACAAACAATGGATGAAATAATGAAAGCTCTACAAAACATACAGGGAGAACTAGCACAACAAAAGCGAGATATGAAAAATATGGAAGAAAATATAAAAGAGGCCATAAATAAAAATATTGATGAAAAATTTAACCACATTGAAACTAGAACAAATCAACTTCAAGAAAAAATTGAACAGCAACAAAAAACTTTAGACTTTCTAGATAAACAAATGAGGAAGAAAAATTTAGTATTTTTCGGGGTCGAAGAAACAGAAAGAAACTACGAAGATCTGCTCAGCTTAATCCTAGACTTCATATATACAAAAATGGAAATATTATGCCAGAGATGGGAAATCGAAACTGTGACTAGAATAGGAAAGAATAATGGAAGAATTAGACCAGTGGTAATAACACTCTCGACAACAAGTAGAAAACTAGAGATTCTCCGAAAAAAAAAAATCACTAGACAACACAGGTATTTACATTAAAGAGGACTATTCTCCTGCCGTACTACAAAAACGGAAGGAGCTCCAGGAAGACTTGAAACGAGAGAGAGAGTCCGGGAAAAAGGTAGCTCTCCGTTACGACAAAATAGTCACGATAGACATACAAAAGTCATTCCATCGAACATCTGCCGAGAAAATCTCAAATAAAAGACTTCTGTCAGAATCACCCGAGGCAGCGATGGTCTTGAAAACTGACGATTACGATAAACGAGCAAAACAACCACTTAAGAAAAATAAATTGCAAAACATTACAAGTTTCCTACGTCCGTCGCAACTAAACCCCATCGATCAGGCTTCAACAAGCCGTGACCCAAATGAAATTCAAAAAAACTGAGTGGCCCTCCTCCTCCTCTTCCAAGTCGGCCGGTCACCGTGGAGGAGTCTGACCAAAACCCTTTAGCTTCCAATACGGCTGGTCCCCGCGGGAGCAAACGACCAAAACCCCCCATCCATAAAACATTATCACGGGAAGAAAGGTTAAAGAAAAATACCCATTTACTTATTGGAACTTTTAATGTGAGAGGTCTAGTTGGAGAAGGAAGAATAAACGAGCTAGAATACTCTCTAGAAAACATCAAATGGGACATCATAGGTCTGTCAGAAGTCAAAAAAGAGGGAACCAAAATACAAGAATTTGAAAATTATGTACTGATGTATACAGGGCAAAAAAGTGGAAAAAATGGCGTCGGATTCCTCGTCCAAAAAAAATGGAAAGAAAACGTTATAAATTTTATCCCTACATCAGATAGAGTAACTAGACTAGATTTGAAATTTGGAGATAAAATACTGAACATCGTACAGGTATATGCACCTACAAAACGAGCACCAGATAAAGAATTAAACAAGTTCTATGAAGATGTCACGCAGGTTCTACAAAACACATCAGAATATGCAATGATAATCGGTGATCTAAATGCTAAGATAGGGCAACCAAACCCAGAAGATAGAGCTGTGATGGGCCCATGGGGCTACGGGACTAGAAATAATAGAGGTGAAGTATTAATACAATTCTGTTTTCAACACCAACTAAGGATAGCGAACACCTTTTTTAAGAAAAACAGTAAACGAAGATGGACCTGGCTAGCGCCTAATGGAAAAGTGAAAAATGAGATAGATTTTTTTCTTACCAAAAATATAAAGGAAATCAACGATCTACAAGTAATTAAAACGACATACCCCTCAGACCATAGATTGCTTCGAGCTTCATATATCTTGAATTTTAAAGTAAAAAAAGACAGAAAGTCATACGGACACATGAGCAAAGAACTTCTACCGATTGAAAAAGAGTCCTTAAAAAACACATTTGAAAGTTTATCAAAGAACCTTAATAAAAACGCAAGTATGCAAGAAAAATATATAAACATAATAAACGCCATAACAGAGAGCATGAAAATGTTACACAAAAGAGAAAAAACAGATGTTTACAAATTTAGCTGCAATATAATAAAGTTAATAGAAGAAAGAACTAAATTAAAGAATAAAGATAATAAAACTAAAGACGAAAAGAAAACATTAACAAAGTTATACCGAAAAATCAGAAAGAAAATATATAAAAATAAATTAAAATACCAACTGGACATAATCGAAGAAGAAATTAGAACCAAAGGATCTGTCAAGAGAGGTCAAAAGAGACTAACAACATCCAAAGAATGGATAACTTCATTAAAACATAAAGACAACAGAGTAACGACGAACAGAGAACAAATAGTCGATATAGCAACCGAATACTACAGGGATCTTTATAAAAATCCTACAAGTTACAATCATACTCTAAATCAAGAAGAACTATATGAAGTACCACCATTTTTAGAAGCTGAAGTATACCAAGCTATCAAAAATCTTAAGTCAGCAAAAAGTCCAGGAGAAGATGGTATTCCAAATGACATTCTGAAAGCAATATTACAACCGATATCACCCATATTGACTGATCTTTTCAATACCATATTTGACATATGTGATATTCCTCGAGAATGGGAGAATTCTATCATCACCCTGCTCTACAAGAAGGGTAGTCACTTGGATATAAGCAACTACAGACCAATTAGCTTATTACAAACGATTTACAAGGTTTTCACAAGTGTCTTGTTAAAAAGAGTAAGAGGCACCCTAGAACAACATCAGCCAAGAGAGCAGGCAGGGTTTAGATCTAAGTACTCAACAATGGACCACATATTTACTCTGACACAGGTGATAGAACGATACAACGAATATGACAAACAACTCTACATTGCCTTCATAGATTACTCAAAAGCTTTTGACTCTATCTCGCATCAAGCACTATGGAGTGCTTTGGAATCACAAGGAGTTGAGAGAAAATACATACATATTCTCATGGAAATATACAATCGGAGTACAGCTACGGTAAGAATGGATAAAGTGGGAAAACCATTTGAGATAAAAAGAGGCGTGAAACAAGGCGATCCTATCTCTCCCAATCTTTTTACAGCGCTGCTAGAACATATTTTCAACAAATTAAACTGGGACCGAATGGGAATAAATATAAACGGAGAGTATTTAAGCCATCTACGATTCGCTGACGACATTTTCATAATAAGCGAAAGCCATGAAGATCTGACACATATGATACAGACGCTAGATAACGAAAGTCGTAAGTGCGGTCTACATATGAACGCAGACAAAACTTGTCTTCTAACAAACAGTACTCAAAAACCACTGCTAGTACAAAACCATGTCGTCAAATACGTCGATGAATACGTCTACCTTGGACAGAACATTTCATTTAAAAACCAATCGTTGCGAGAAGTAGAAAGAAGAATAAAAATAGCTTGGAGCAAATACTGGTCGCTCAAACACATCTTCAAAGCTAAAATGCCTATTGCAATTAAAAAGAAAGCCATGGACTCTACAGTGCTCCCTACCTTACTATACGGCTGTCAAAATTGGGCTCTAACGAAAAATATTGTCACGAAGATACAAGTCTTTCAACGATCCACTGAGAGAAGCATGCTTAATATTAAACTGAAAGACCGTATCAGAAATAGAGACATAAGAGATAAAACCAACATTATCGACGCAGCCACACTTGCTTGTCAGCTCAAGTGGAGATGGGCCGGCCATGTGGCAAGGACATCGGATGAAAGATGGACAGAACGAGTGATACACTGGTACCCACGATCAGACAAACGCGCGCGCGGGCGCCCGAACCGCCGCTGGCGAGACGACATTATCGATGTCGCTGGCTCTACCTGGACGCGACTTGCCGCAGACAGGGGTCTGTGGCGACGGATGGAGGAGGCCTTTACCCAAAGATGGGTACCCAAAATAAATAAATAAAATAAAATAATCAATAATAATGTGGAATAATGAATATTGTGAGATAATTAATGTAAATTATTTGTGTAAAGTGTATTAACTATTGTATATGTAATTTTGGGAATAAATGGCTTATAATAATATAATAATGTTTTATTTTATTTTATTATTGCAATATTTTTTTTTATTTAATCTAATTTTTTAGCAAAAAATGTATCAGACTTCTGCAAACAGAAAATATTCGGAAACGGACGTCTAAAATGAAAAGTACTTAATAAAACCTCCAATTCTTTATTAAAGAGCTTTCAATACCACACACCTGAGGTGCAAAAAAATATTTTTTCATCTACTCTTTACCTCAATGGAAAATACCTTCAAAATGATATTAGCTCACTGAAACATAAATTAGATTAGATTGGAAAATTCTTTATTGCACTAATAAAATAATACATAGGCGAGTTTAATGCTAATCAGCTTTTATTTCAGGTAACTCTTGTGTAGTGTAGATTAAGTGGTAAGACTAAGTGGTAGAATAAATGAGACCACCCTAGAGTTAAATAACATCAAATAAAAAATAAGAATCATAAAATTGGTTCACTCCGTAAAAAATAACGCGAGTACATACATATATTAAAAATACGGAACCATAACAACGGATTGAGAATCTCTTTTTTTTAAGTCGGTTGAAAAGACGTAAGGAGAGCTTAGTGAGTCACTGAGTTTGTGAAAAACTCACTCTGTACAGTACAATAGCTGGCAGAGACTGTATGGGAACAATGGCTGGAGATCGGACTCAGTGGCGCACTTTGAGAGAGACATACGTCCTGCAGTGGACTGCTATAGGTTGATGATAATGATGATGGTACAATATATCTCTTTCAAACAGTTTTTTAGGCATGAAACAAAGTAGCGGATTGATAACTCTGTGATTTGATTTGGCAACTTTGTAAAAAGTGTTTCTGATGGAAAAAGACTCGATCGAGGCCAACTTGATTTTTTTTTTGACAATTGTTACTTTCTGGGCTAACTTTACATTATGTCAAAAATCCGAAAATGCGGTTGTTGTTTTTATAAAATAAACCTATAGTTGCCCCACCCTGTAAACCGGTGGTGCCGGTTAAACTACAAATAAATAAATGCTTTTTTTTAACACATAAACTTAATCGTTTCGTTTTTGTGCCTAACGTAGGTACGTACCGCCCTACCGTACGCACCGTACGCGCTCTGTTGACTGGTTGTCTTCATTGAGCGGGCCAGGGCATTGACTGGGCGGAGTCATTGAACGAGCGGGTCGTTGAACGGCTCGTAGTAACTTTTTAGTAATCTGTGGCATCGTATAGATTTCTTCTCTATCATTTCATCGAGCAACATTTTATCGCTTTTCTCGAAAATTTGATAATAAAACAATAAAGTTGTATAGATACATTAATTTTATTTTTCTGTGTTTTACCGTCTTTTCAATATAATTAGTTCAAATTGCAACAAGTTATATAGATTTGTTTGTGTTTGCCTTAAATTGAAGTATATAACTTCTTTCAGATACGCATGGTCGGGCATGCTGGTGGTCCTCGCGATATACCTGAACCACTACAGCAAGAAGAACCCTGGCTACGTGCCGTCACTCGTGCTGGGATGCTGGCACTACATTCACTCATTCTACAGATCCGAATATAAGTATTTAAAGATTAAAAGTAAAATGTATGCAGACACAGTGTAATTAGTAGATATGTAGGTCTAGTTTTATGGACTATTATATAAACATTTTAAAGTTGTTTACTTATCTAAAGTAATTTAAACTTGTTTTCTTACGTGAAATGTCACGCGCAAGGCATGACAATGCCTATTTTAGCGTAGTTTACGTTGTGGCCGGAATAATTTGGCCCAATTACAATATGGCCGCAATAGCATTTTTTCAGGGTCAGTACGGCTGTATTTTAGTCATTTTTAAATACTAAGTTAATTTAGCGGTTGATTTTGGTCATAGACTATTTTGTAAACCAGCTCTGCCCGTGATCCATAACTATAATCTATGTAAAAAACCTTTTTCTATCCAATAATAAGGTTGAAAAACACTTTTCTCACATATAGATATTATGTATTATACAAATACTTGTATTTCTGTATGCATTGTTATTTTTAGGGTTCAGTATCTCAAAAGGTAAAAAAGGAACCCTTACAAGATCACTCTCTTGTCCGTCTGTCTGTCCTTGTGTCACCACCTATTTTCTCAAGAGCGATTGGACCTAGAAAGTGGAAATTTATACCAGATACTGAAGTCTATAGTGCCTATTAGGTGTATAAAAATCAAGGTCCTGAGTCAACACGATAAAAAGATATGAGCAAATATAGATTTTTGCGAAAACTTGTACCCCTATAGGTTTTGGGTCGATAACCTATGTATATGGTAGTTCCCGTTGACCTAGCATCACGAAATTTGGCAAAAATCATGAAGGAAAAATTACAAAAAATAAAAAAAGTTGAAAATGAAAGGGTGTCCCCATACATACATAGTTGACGCCAATTAAGATAGTCCTCTGAGTTGTATGGGCGCTCATACAATTTATTATAGATAATGGTACGGAACCCTTCGTGCGCGAGTTCGACTCGCACTTGGCCGGTTTTTTTATATTGTTTTGTAATTTAAGTGTGTTGTATAACAAAGCGTTATCTATCTATCTATAAATAACTATAATATGCATAATAAACTTTCCGGAAAAAGTTCTCTAAATAATAATGAAAACTGTATCAAGATCTGTTACGTAGTTTAGAACTAAGCGCACAAACAGACAGACTCGGATAGTGACTTTGTTTTATACTATTTAAGAGTTAAATTAATGAACGAAAACACTTTATTGTACACCGCAAAAGAAACAAACATAAAAAATAAGAAAGCTACAAGTACAATGGGCGGTCTTATCGCTTAGAAGCGATTTTTTCCAGACAACCTTTATATATACTTAGATATTAATTACCTTATTGGTAAACGATGTGTGGTAATTAAAATGGCACTAGCATTTTTAACTGAGCGCTTTCGTGCTTCGGAGGGCCTTATTAGATGAATGAATGAAAACACTTTATTGCTGACCAGAAACGAATCAAACAAATATACTAGTGGTTCACCCCGAACTGAGCTCTCGCGAGTCTCACATAAAAACAAAAAATATTTGTGATCTTTGACTGTCAACATAGTGCCACGAAATGCATTACCAATTTATTTGACCTACAGTTACATTCAAATTGCAGGTAACGGGAGTTCATGTCAATCAATACACTTTTTTGGGGTATAAATTGCAGTTATTCGAAATTTCACACTTTTCCCTATATTTGTGTCACTACAGCTATCCGAATACCAAATTTTAGCACTGTGGGGTCACTGGTGTACCTTGTGAATTTGGTAAAAGTTCAGTTTTTATCATGGCTAATAACATAAAAAATACAAAGTATAAACAAAAAATAAAAACAGGGTCGAAATATACTCATGAAACCTTTCATTAGACGTGCCACTTGTCTGCGCAGTCTCATTTAGATTTTTTTTACCCCTCTTGAACCCCAATATTTACCCACCCACATTTTTAGCTCATGTAGTCACACCAAAATTGTGCCATCATTACCTACCTATATTCCAAATTTCACGATGATCGGATCAACGCTTCGAAAGTTGTCATCGGACAAACATACATACATACAACGCCGATTTGCCCAAGTTGATATGTAGATCTCCCTTCGCTCGATCAATAATATACATAGTAAAACGTGAAATAGGCGGTCTTATCGCTTAGAAGCCATTTCTTCCAAACAACCTTTGAATGGAGAGGATTTTAAAAATTAATTAGAATGCCCAGTCCTGGCCATGGCATATAGAATAGAATAGAATAGAAAAACGTTTATTTTGCATCACAAGTGTACAATGGCTTAGAAAAATGGGTATAAATTAATGAACAAATTTGTGAGCAAAAACGGTCACCACTCAGCATTGTGCTATAGTAGCATATTTATACTACTATAGCGCTGGTCTTCCGTGGTGCCATTTTTGTGTGTGCAGGGCAGCAACTGTGTTTATAATATAATAAAAAACTATAATATAACATAAAATAAACATATATATATAATATAATCGTAAGTCGCCATGGCGAAGGCATTGGGGGCGGCAAAAAATCTCGTTAGTTCAAACAAACTCCTTAGTTTTCAAAAAAATGTTACAAATTTTTTTAAATACCGTTTTATTATAGTCCTTATCCATCGTGCCCTACCTGCACGACGGGTGAATGAATGACCTACTCCGACGACGTCGCCATACCAGGGTGTAACATTTAGACATCGACACGAAAGAATAATGTAGTTAGCTGTAAATAAAACTCTAGCTCAATTTATTACAATGTTTTTAATCCATAGGATTGCTATTGTTGGGTTCTTCAACGTAGTCAAACTTTTAAGTCTATCTGATTTGTCCAACAGAAATAATTTTCCTTGTGGTCAAACTGCTGGATACCTAACGACCTACTGCCATCTGCCACTGGATGGCAGTACTGCTCTCGTAATAGAAAACACAGTAACTTCAAAAAACGCGCTTAAAGATGCTTGGCTTACTTGTTTTGTTTTAAACTAGCTATGTAAGTTATTATGAAAAATAAGTTTCTAAATGAAAGACCAAATAGTAAACTTTAATTCTACGTAATATATTTCGCATCAATACGGAGACGATGAGACGGAGACGACATCCAACGGCAATCGTAGGAACATAAGCCTAGATCGCGCAAGCAACATATTCTGAGAACTAAAAATACTAGTGGTTCGCCCCGAACTGAGATCTCGCAAATCTTCCAAAATAAATATTATTCTTAGGGTGACTTGCACAACGATGCCTAAACGTGTTTAGTGGCTAAATAATACAAATACTTCAAATTTAAACATGTTTAGTCGCTAAATGCGTTTAGTGATCTTTGTGTATGCCGCCGGCTTTAATATTTGACTAATAAATTGGTGCCACGAAATGCATAACCAACCGACTTGACCTACAGTTTCATTCAAATTAGATGTAACGGGGGTTCTTGATAATTGGATATATTCTTTTGGGGTACAAATGGCAGTTATTCTGGATTTCAGACTTTTGCCTATATTTGTGTCACTAAAGCTACACGAATACCAAATTTTGTGGGGTCACTGGTGTACCCTGTGAATTTTGTCAAAGTTTTGTTTTTATTATGGCTAATAACTCAAAAACTACTATTACTAAAAGTAAAAACGGGGTCGAAATGTACTAATGAAGACCTTTTAGTACAGGCAACGGGGAACTTTTTGCTGCACTAAATTACATACGTGAAATTTTTTTTATATATATGTAGGTTCACTATCACGTACTGAATATAAAAAAAGAAAAAGCTTCCAAATTTTGCGAACGGAAGTGCCTTAAATTTGCGAAAAACCGTTTTGGCCTATATCTCCGTAGCCGTGCGCTTGAGGCCAAAAATTATAATGACCTTTTTTGTAGAAAATTAAATTCCCTATCTTTTTTGTTTAATAATTTTTTTTGTGACACTTACCGTTTACGCAAGTTATGTTGTGTTATAAGCTGTTGTTATAAGAAAAATATCCTCTTGATTTTCAATAAACACTGTTCATTAGTATTCATCAATAGTATTCATCTCTATCGTATCTCTGCAACTATACATGCTACAGTCAAACCAAAAAAAATCCCGAGCAGAGCGGTCTCGAGATTGTAGTAGGCAAATCAAAATTTCAGTTACTGTGTTCTCTCGATGGCAGTTTAGGGTTTTTTCAGTATCCAAGGAGTTTGATCACATAGAAAATTATATTCCTGTTGCACCGACCAGTTTTGGCGGGTTCCTATATCCATCTGTAACCGACTACGACACTCGTATCTCCTTGAAAGTGTCAAACTTCTGACACGTTTTCAAGAAGAAACGAGTCGTGGCTGGTTACCGATGGATATAGGAACCCGCCATTAGTATATCTAATTTGACCAGCTTTTATATTTAGGATTAATAGTGAGATTATGAGTTAATTGATTGACTATTAGTTGTATAAATCACCTTATAAAATGTAATCACTTTAGTACGACGCATTCAATGTTAACTTTTTCAATTGAATTCCTGCAGAACAGTAGATATTGTTTACCAAATAAAACAATGGGCGGTATTATCGCTTTGAAGCCATTGCTTCCAGACAGCAATGGTATGAAGAGGATTTTTATTATGAATATGATTATGTCCAGACTATGGACGAAGAGTGTAATTAATAGCTAAATTCAAATAGTCTGTGGTTGTACGGAAAGCCTACACAATGAGAGGTCCGCTTATACTGGAAATGTATAGCTTGATGTGTAGCCGTGTGTACTAAACTAATCGATGGTGACATGTGTGTGTGAAAAATTATGTAGATGTAGATAAAGGGCGTGAATTAAGATGAATATAATTTATTTATGCATTTAATGACAATTGAATTGTAATTATTTGTGTATTTATAATAATAATTGAATTGTAAACAAAAGAAAATAATATATTTTTATCAATGACATTTATTTCATTGTATGTACAAAATCTTAAAAATCTAAACATTTTTCATACAAAAGTGTCCAAATTTAATGTGTTCGATTACTTGGAAATTGGAATGTTACTTAATACACTATTTTCATTGGCTTTTTACAATTTTTAGGACAACACGAGATGTTAAAAAGCATAATAATACTTTTAGGCGACAAAAACTGATATTACGATAAAAATTTTCAGTCAAAAAGATTTCTTATACTTCAGTTAAACATGTCAAAGTGGGTAGTATTGGTCAAATTAAACAATATACAGGTCACAAGGTTAACTATACTAGAAATTAAATACGCTCTACGCTACCATTCGCTCTTAATGTACAAATAACTCTTTGGTATATGGTCCTAAAGCTAGCTTGTCTTTTTACATGGTGCTTGGCCCCTTTGCAAGGCAAAGGCATTTCAATCTAAATGCTGATAAGATTTTTGGTCCAAAATTATAACCAAAAAATAACATAATCCCAATTTTCCATTCTGGGAGCTAAAAAGATCACTAGGTCAGAGGTTCCCAAACTTTTTTTTCTCATAGACCACTTTCAAGATTTTGTTGGTTCCGGTTTTTACAAGTAATAGTCGCTGAGCTTCTTAAAATATTATCTGCCTACATTGATAGGTGAAATCAAGCCAACATTTTGGTTCTTCACTATCGCAGCCAGATAAGTTTTCGTGGACTCCCGCTTCGAATTGTGAACCCCCGTTAGTAGCTAACGTAGACCCCCGTCGAGTCTGCCGTGGACCCCTGGGGGTCCACCTGGACCTCTTTGGGAATCAATGCTCTAGGTAAATCAACAAATGAAGCTTTGTAAGCAGAAATTGTGTTTCTCTATAATTCGTGAAGTGTACGATGTTAGATGAATTAGAAGCTAAATAATATCTGAATCATTTTAAAAACTTTTATTGCTGGGACAAACAGTATAAATGTGGTCTATCAGATTTTAAATGTAATATGAAACACCTAAAATGGCCATTTTGGACCCATGGATGGTGAAATTGTTATAATTGCTATTTTATATATGCAAAGGAGCCTCAAATATGAATTGGTATTGATGTTCCGTACGTGACAAACGTTTTTACAAAAGGGAATAGGATTGACCGTGAAACAGAAATGCAAAGAATACTTAGAAAATGTATGAGATCTTCATTTTACTTTAGTCACGGGCCGTGAATGAAAAATATCACATCTCACTTTAGAATATGAAAATATCGAGTTACGCTATTTTAAATCTTATTGCTTATGTCGTTATCGAATAATTTCGTTTGTACAAAATGCAAAAATTCCTAACAGCTTAAGTTATAGCTACATAAATAATAGTGAAAAGATAAATACTTTAGCTTAGATTTCAATGGACTTATGCATATTTTTGTGATTCAACAAACAAAGCTACTCATCATTTTACAAAGTTTTAACAACGAAATGAGAATTTAGCCGACGACCAATAAAAAGCTCAGGTATTCCTGTAATATTTTTGTCAAGTTAGAATATAAAAATACCAAAAACGCGGTATTGTTTGCGTGTGTGGATTAATCGTTCTAATCAAAAACTTATACTAATTTGGAATAAAGGCAGTAATTTTGGACTGTCCGGAATTCTGTGAGACAGCGAATCCACACACGGCAGAATCCTCTAGTGTCAGCAGTTCGGTTGTTACAAAAAACCTACGGACCTACTGCCATCCGGTTGGCAGTAGATCACTACTAACCGGTTTGTTACACTACTAACCGAACTATTACTACTAAAGTTGCTATTAAAGGGTATTGATAGTTCGGTGCTTTGTACCAAACGGACTACGTAGTTAGGTCAGCCGGATTAACCGATCTACTGACACTAGAGGGGTAGAATTGATTCGCTAAGGACCCTACACACCACAGATTACAACTATTTCACTATATCACAGCATTAGTCTTGCACTTCTCTGTACGGCACTTCACTGGTCACTGTGAACGATTCAAAGTAATGATTGAGAAAGTCAAACGTCGGCCGTTTTTCCGGTATCGCGTCCCAACATTGTAACATCAATCTGTAGATGTCATCTGGCAGGTAATGCCCTATAGGTTTAGGCATCCTGTACCCTCGTTCCACTTGTTCGATCACGTCTTTTCCGTGCAGACCAGGGTAAGGTATCTGTCCGTACGTGAAGAGTTCCATCAGCAGTATACCGTAGGACCACACATCGCTTTTGATTGAGAATCTTCCGTAGATGATGGCTTCGGGCGCCGTCCACTTCACCGGGAACCGAGAGCCTGACTTAGGGCAGTATTCGTTGTCAGCTATAACCCTCGCGAGTCCAAAATCACATATTTTCGCGACGTTATTTTCACCTATTAACACGTTCCGTGCTGCTAAATCTCTGTGTATTAACATCCTTCGTTCTAAGTAGTTCATTCCGGAGGCTACTTGAGCGGCGATGTAGACTAGATCTTCGAATTGTAGGAACTTGCCTTCTCCGTTTCTGAGGAATTCTAGAAGGGACCCTTTGCTCATGTATTCTTGCACTATGTAGACGGGCTCCTGCTGTGAGCAAACTGCGTAGAGCGGGACTAGGCGCTCGTGCCTGAAGTCTTTCATGATTTTGGCCTCTTGTAGGAAGGCTTGCTTAGACATGGTGCCTTCCCGTAGTGTTTTAACGGCGACCTGAAATAAATAAAATAAATCAATAACATCCAGCTATAGCCATGGCCCCGCACTAAGATTTTTTTTTAAATAAGTTGTTAGATTTTATGTCAAATAACAGGCCATAGTAACTTCAGTGTGTTGATGATTCCTTGTGAACAAATTTTAGTGTATAGTTTAGCGCTCGTATGTACAACCTGTTTTGTTATATCCGACATTAATTTAAAACACACATCCAGAATCGTATTAACTGATCTTAGAGGTGAATTTAATACCGGTAGCTTGAATATTTATCCAGTAATCGATAATAAACTATTTTTAACGTAAATCGGCGGCCTTTGCGACGATGCCGCTTAATCAGTTTAGTATTTATTATTTATTTATTTACCATTTCATTACATTTCAAAATATTTCAAATGTCAGTACTATATAGACTATAGAAATAAATAAAAATAAATTAATTACAAGTAAGCGATGCCTCGGCAGACCACGCCGGAGGTGGCGGGACGAGTTGGACGCCGCCGAGAGGGACGGGCATACGGTGGCATTGGACCGTTGTGAGTGCCGAAAATGCGGGGAGGCCTTTGCCCAACAATGGAACAATATGGGCTAATAGTAATAATTACAACTAAGCAGTGAGGCTAAGAGCTAATATGTACTTTTTGTTTACCTATTTTATACAGGCGGTTTCATGGATATTTTAGAACATGATATTAATGATATAATAAAATAGGTTAACAAATCATATTCATTCATCATATAAGTAGGTACCTCTTAAACTGACTAAGCGGCATCGTCGCAAAGGCGCCGCCGATTTACGTTAAAAATTGTTTATTGGAAATGTGTCGATTACTAGATAAATATTCAAGCTACCGGTACCCACCTCTTACATCAGTTAATACTATTCCGGATATGCGTTTTAAATTAATGTCATACATAACAAAACAGGTTGTAGATTTAACTAGGTGAAACATGGTATATTCTTAGATAGATTCAAATTACATTAACAACTGCACATTTTTTGTAGTAATTCGCCAACACAGCCTCCTGGGAAACTAATTTAGAAGTTATGCAAATAGAACTTTACCTCGATATTGTTGCGCCACTTTCCATAATATACTTCTCCGAAGTTGCCTTGTCCCAGTTTGCGTAGGAGCTGTATCTCCGTGCGGGGGATCTCCCACTGGTCGCGGAGCTCCGGCCCGAGGTCCCACATCTGCGGCTCGGGCTTCGGGCAGGGCCGGGCCAGGACGTGACACAGGCCTAACGCGTTTTCTGGAATACGATTAGTATCTTTTATTTAGATAGCGTTTACTACTACGTTCGTGCTTATTTGTTACTAGCTCCCGGTTGCTGCTTCGCACGCGTTTTTTTTTCTATAAAGTAGACTATGTTTCAATCCAGAAGGCCAATTTATGAAAAGGGGTATTATTTTTTTTTATTCAATAACAGAAACACAATAACAGATGGTGGGATACCTTGATTTCTGGCTAATTACGTTAATTTGTACATAAAATAAGACAAAAATGTCAGAAGTCAAGAAATTCAAATAATGTAAATACTTCTAAGTATTTAAGTAACAGGAACATCCCACGCAACTTTCAACTATTATTGTATTGCCCATCAAGCGGGGGGTGAGACAAGGGGACAACATTTCTCCAAAGCTTTTTACAACTGCCCTTGAGGATGTTATAAAAACTTTATAATAGGAAATTTTTTGATAACCATCTATGGTGTCAACTTGTCTCATTTAAGATTCACGTAACTTAAAATAGTAAAATTCTAACTTCGATCTCAACATTCGAACTCAACATGTTAAATGTCATAAACGCGACGGTATTCACGTAATGTATGAGATACGATGGTATGAGTTGACTGACATGCGATTATAATCTTTAACTATATCAACATAATATTGTAGCAGAATGCCAAAATGTATTAAATTCATAATCCAATCTCGAATGGGTCAAAATTCGTTGTTTTTAAAATTTTATTATGTGAATTGCCCGACTGATCATAATCTATCGATATACCAAATTTCATCGAATTTGGTGAATCTAAGCTCGTGTTCTAGAAAAGTCTCGAACATAAATCGAGACTCAAAAAAGTACAGTATTTTTTTGTAGCTTTGTATAATATATAGAAAATATCCAAGCCCGGAACAAATATTATGTAGACTATGCAAACATTTGTCCCGCAGCAGGAATCGAACCCGCAACCTCATTGCGCTACAGAGGTCGTCATAATAATAATGATGATGATAATATAAGGAAAAAGTAGATAAAAAATTCCAGACATCTAAAGTATCCATACATCTACAGAAAGAAAGATGAAGCAGAGTCAACATGCAAAAATGATAAATCAACTCACTGGTATAACTCATCACCAGCGCGGGCAGACTAGGGAACGTCTGATTAGTGGCAATATAAAACCCTCCATTGTCCAAAGGCTTGATCTTATAATGCTTCACATGGTACCCCCTTCCTTCCTCCCAATCCTTAACACTCAGACTGAAGCCATGAGGATTATGTTCCGCTGGTCGCACCAAGAACGTCCCCCGTGGATTATTCTCAGCTAGAAGTAATTTGTCCGCTTCTTTTCTTGACACGGTGGGGAAGAACCAACTGGAAAGTGATGGTTGCCTTTACCAAAAAGTTGAAGATTAATATAAAGTGGGGTGTGGTTTGGACCACCACCGTTTTAGTTGTAGAAGCTGCGTTCTACTGTTATAGTTGAGCGTGAAGCGTTATGGTTCCGTCGCTGTTGTGATTAGTAGAGTCCTGTAAGAAATTGTCAGAGACGTTAGTAGAGAAGTACGAAGCATTACTTTGCTGAGAGCTGTATGCGTTGGAAACTTAGGCTGAATTAAAAAAAACCCAGAATAGACACGGGGAAAAAATTCGCTTCAATGTGGTGCTATGTCACGCCCCTACGTCAGGCTTTTAGAATACTAGCCGATGGCAAATGCACTCGAATTTTTGGTTCTAAGGATTTCCTAAATTTTAAGGAGCTTTGCGTCGTTTAACGACGATGTCAGCTCCGTAGTACTCTATGTACATTTACAATTAAAATTACTCAAAGACTAATATACCAATCTGGTATGTGAACCGGTAGAGCATGTTAGCTGGATCTGATGATCGTTCCGCTAACATGCTCTGAAATAGGCTCATATCGAGCTGGTTGACTTTCCGCGCTCCAAATAGTTCCTCTCTCATAGATGTACTCCGGGCATATTCCCCGGGATTACAAATCCACAAGCTCCGAAATCAACATCCCACTTTTACTGGCATAATTATTTGAACTTGTCGCCTTTGAACACAGTGGTTGAAATTCGACTTTAATTTTTATATATTGTTAAGTTTAATTTTGGCATTCGCAACTCCTACATATACACTTTAACTATTTAATAGTTGGTTAGTCAAGTCGTCCGTGAAATCAACACTGGCCTCAGCAGAAGACCAGCGCTCCTGCATGGTATCATGCAGATGATATATTGATATATGTTGAGCTGTCGCCATCACACTTGATAATATAATTTAAAAAAAGGGTATTTCTTATTGTAATTTCTCTATTAAATGTGAATATATTTAGTTATAATTGTTTATTTTTGTGATGCGAATAAATGTATTTTCTTTCTTTCTTAACCATCGCATAATCTCACACTTCTCCGTACGCGCAATGAGCTTAAATAGGGCTACAAAGTTTTCCCTTTACGTATTAATATATAGTTTAAAGTAATGACTCACTCTTCACACTCCACAGAGCTCTCCTCAGCTATAAAGTTGACCGGCACCAGTCCTTCCCGCCTCGTCGTCAGGTGAAGCACTCGCCACCAGTCTGACTCGGAATCGCTGATCACCTCCATCCGGTCTCCCTTGCGGAACGAGATGTCGGAATCGGCTCGCGCGGTGTACGAGCATAATGCTTTCACTACCCGCCTGCCTCCGTTTGTTAGGCCTGGAATTTAGATAATTTTGGATTAGAACTGTGTTTAGGCCTTGAATTGAATTTATGATTGTTGGTTTATCGTTTGTTGAAGCTTCTGCGAGGTACACTGGATCCTTTTACCACCATGCATCTTTTCAAATCTATGCAAGCTGAAGTGGCAGTGAGCGACATAGCTCGAAGAACTGACAACCGTTGAGCCTAAATGTTCTCGAATGGAAACCATACACTAGAAGAACGAAGGATGATGTCCTGATGACTAGATGCAAATGCGAGCTAATCAAGGGAGCCGTTAGGTGCAGGCCGCACAAGATCGATTGCTCTAGAAATGTATATCTCACCCTCCCCATACATTTCCATAGTTTCATGTGATCATAGATTCAGCAATGGATATTAAGCTAATATAATAATTTATTTGGTACGTAATGCATACAATCAATGTAATGTGTAGGTACATCATTTTAAAGATCAAGAATCACGAGCAGTATTCCAGCAATTCTCTAATTATTCTGAGCCTTAAGAGCTCAGAGTACGAATTATTATTTACTAGCTTCCGCCAGCGGCTTCGCACGCGTTGTTTACCAACAAAAATTAGCCTATGTGTTAATGCAGGTTATAATCTACGTACATACCAAACTTCATCGAAATCGGTTCAGCCGTTACGACGTGATTGCGTAACAAACATCCAAAATTTCGCATTTATAATATTAGAGTGATATATTTATTACGCAAGCTTATTTATAGGTTTTTCGGTAACCAATGTCAATACATTAAACTTACCATGTATTCAGTAAACTTAGTACATACAACAGTATTGTATCTTTTATTTTCATAGGGCAAGTTATTTAAATTTCAACGTTCTCATTCTGTGAAACTACTTACATTTTGTTGGAGGATTTCGTGCTCTGACTATATCGGCTGTGGTCCGAGTAGGCTTGGGTTCGCCGGAGTAGCGCTGATCCAACGACGTAGGACACGGCGTGAAGCCAGCCTCGTTCTTGTAGCCGCCAGGAGGAAATACTGAAACTGATGAAATTGCCGTTAAAGTAACCGTTATTTTATTTGCTTGACTGCCTCCGTGGCGCAGTGGGCGTATAGCCGGCTGAGACGCAGGAGGTAGCGGGATCGATTCCCGCCGCGGAACAAATGTTTGCATGATCTACAGATATTTGTTCCGTGTCTGGGTGTTTTTTTATATATTATAAGTATGTATTTACAAAAAAAAAGTATATAAGTATTCTATCAGTTATCTGGTTCCCAATAGTACAAGCTCTGCTTAGTTTGGGGCTAGATAGCGCTGTGTGAAATGTCCAGCGCTATTTATTATTTATTGATATATTCTAAATATAACGTAACTTGGTGTTCTAAAATGTACCCGCAGTGGAAATTAAATGAAATGAAATGAAACGAGTCATTATCATAACATGAGGCTCATTGATGAAAGAATGAAAGATATCATTCTCGATTACCTCGGTGGCGCAGTGGGCGAAAAGGCGTCTAAGGTCTAAGACGCAGGAGACAAATATTTGCATGATCTACAGATATTTGTTCCGGTTCTGGATGTTTTTCTATGTATTAGAAGCATGTATTTACAAAAAAAAGTATATAGGTATTCTATCAGTACAAGCTCTGCTTAGTTTGGGGCTAGATAGCGCTGAGTGAAAAGTCCAGCAATATTTATTTATTTAATTTCACAAATCAGCAAAATAGAAGATGCAGGCAAAATCAATGAAATAGTTTAGTTTACGCTGAGACGGGGCCCGTTTGGCCCACACATCACGGAAGACCATATCATCTAGGTACTCTCCTACCTATGTATAAAACTCAATCTTTATCTTGTGTTTTTCCTGTTTCTTTATATAATTTTTCTTTTTAATCATTTATAATCATAAACATAAACATCGGTGGCAAGCGGCTAACTAACTTGCGTTTTGCGGATGACATTGTCCTTTTTGCCCAAACAGCACATGACTTACAAGAAATGCTCCAAGAACTGAGCGCGGCAAGTCTTGAGGTTGGACTGCAAATGAATCTTTCGAAGACGCAAATAATGACCAATGCCACGAAACGTAGGGTCGAGGTAGATTGTCAGGAAATACTATATGTCGATGAATAATTTACTTGAGCCAGTTAGCAAGCTTCGAAAACAGGCATGACAAGGAAATCGATCGCCGCATCGAAAATGCCTGGAAGAGCTACTGGTCCTGGTCCATGAAGTCGCACATGAAGGGTGACCTTCCTCTGAGTCTGAAGCGCAAACTCATTGACATGTGTATCCTGCCTGTCCTAACCTACGATGCGCAAACATGGTCATTGACCGAGCTGCAGAAATCCAAGCTCAAGATTTGCCAAAGGGCAATGGAACGCAGCGTTCTAGGATTCCACAGAGCCGATCGGGTGAGGAATACCACGCTTCGTTCATTGACTGGCATTGCCGATGTGGGAGCAACAGATTGGGTTCCGGAAGATGAACAGCGACGTCGGGGTCGGCCGCGAAAGCGTTGGCGTGACGACATCAATGGATTCGAGAAGAAATGGTGGGAATCTGCCAAGGATCGTGATAGGTGGAAGGAGTTGAGGGAGGCCTTTGCCCAGCAGTGGGAAAATGTAGGCTAGTTAAAAAAATATATATATATAAGTATGTATTTTCTTTGTTTCTTTACCGACACTCAATCTAACTTTATTATTCATCTGTCTAATTAGGCCATGAAATTTGATGATACGGTCATTGATGTACTATTAATATACATAGTTGCCTAATGATAGAAGTGACCTCAAACTTCAGTTTGAGCGGTATAACTAACAAATGGACGTAAATTACACCTAATGGGCAACTTTGGCTTTTGCGTGCGAAAAATTAAACGCTATTGTTGTCCATTTTAAAGGAATTATGGCTCCGGTCGATCGTACAAAAAGCATTATAAAAACACTGCTTTATAGCAAAAAATGCTCATGGAAAAATATAAATGATTTTAAGTTATTTATGGAAATCATAAAAGAAGTACCTAGTTGCCTAGTTGTACGTAGTTTTAGGTAATAATAATTTGGTTAAGTGCAATGAAGAATCATTTTAAAATATAAAGTAAATTTTGCAGTGGATTTTTCTCATTTTGTATGAACATTATAATTAACTGTATGCAAATCAAACTACATACATACGTTATTGTGTCTTATTAGTGTTTTTGGAAAACCTATTCGACTATTATACCGCTAATTATGATAAAAATTGAAACTGAATAATAATTGTTTATGCTTGATTATGTCATGATTTTAAAAACGTTATCTTATTTTTTCAAGTGTTTTTAGATATTGTACTATTTTTGTCATTTAAATGAGAAAAAAACCGGCCAAGTGCGAGTCGGACTCACGCACGAAGGGTTCCGTACCATTATCTATAATAAATTGTATGAGCGCCCATACAACCCAGAGTTAAATTGGCGTCAACGTATGTATGGGGACATCCTTTAATTTTCAACTTTTTTAATTTTTGCAATTATTCTTTTATTTGTGCTGTAAGACCTTGCTTTTTACCAAATTTCGTGATTCTAGGTCAACGGGAACTACCATATAGGTTTTCGACCCAAAACCTATAGGGTACTTGCGGTTGACCTAAAATTGTCAATTTTGGTTAAAAGAAAGGTCTTACAGTACAAGTAAAGGGAAAATTCGGAAAAATAATAAAAATTGAAAATCAAGGTAAATTTTGGTTCTTACAAGTTTTCGTGAAAATCTAAATTTGCCTTGTCAGGACCTTGATTTTTATACAACTAATAGGGCCTATTAGACCTCAGTATCTGGTATAAATTTCAACTTGCTAGGTCCACCCGTTTCTGAGAAAATCGGTGGTGACACACGGACAGACGGAAAAGGGAGTGATCTTATAAGGGTTCCTTTTTTTACCTTTTGAGGTACGGAACCCTACAAATATGTTATTTGGTTGTTTAAACGCCACTGTGAGCTATATTGACTGAACCAACCAATAGGAAGATAATGCCACTGCGCATTATGTTGCCTGCTTGACTTAACCAACCAATATGAAGAAAACTGCTGTTATCGTGGAAAACGATCGAAGAGTGGGGGGAAATTTGGTGAGCTCTGGGGAGCTGGCCGACCTTCCAGTCATTCTTCGATTATTCGCCATCGTTCCATAGAAACTATATATATATCTGCAAAATTGTAACCCGTTGTTGTACCGACTTGTACCTAAGAGATTATATATATAATTCTACTATGTAGGTATCCTACCGTAAAAGTGGTTTTCTTTTTAATTATAAAAAATGCATTTAATAAGAAATTTAATAATTAATTGCTGGAACGTATTTATTATGTAGTTACTAAGTTACGGTTTGTCAATAAAAACAGAAGCCGGGTAAACAGCAGCCTATGTCTTAATCCTAGTCATAATCTACCTATGTACCTATACCTATACCAAATTTATTCGAAATTGGTCCAGCCGTTTAGTCGTATAAACGTTACAAACAGACACGGAGATACAGAGTTACTTTCTTATAATATTAGTTAGAAACAAATGAAGATTTTGAATTAAACAACAATTAATTCTGCACTAAGTTTAGAACATCAAAGGCTGATCTACAATATTAACAAAGCAAAGGTCTTCTTGCATCTTTAACTTGCCTAATCCCAAACATAAAGAGGATTAGTCAGTTAGTCAGTACCGGCCCACAGTTCGTTATCTTAGTTTGTTAAAGGGAGAGTATATGAAAACACAGGTCTTAAAGAGTAAAATAATAGGATTTAACCTAATTAAAAAACATTTTCTTCACTTTCAATAGACTCGTGCGTAATATTGCCACTCTTAACATTCTCTAGAACAAGACAAACAAGACCGGTCTAATACGAGTGATAGTCGCGCCCGAAGGTTCCGTACCCGGTTTTGCAGCGCCATCTAGTTAAGTAACTCAGAAATCAGGCAGATTTCTATAAAAGTGCTCCATTGATTGACTCTATACTGATTGAGACTTCTTATTATTTTTTCTGTAATCGTTGCATAATATTTCCATCAATAAAAAAAATATAAATTATTTACTTCGGAGATAAGAGGGCATGGTATTTTATTCGAAATTTTTACAAGCTTTTTATTAACTTGCAATGTATGTATGTTTGTCCGGGTGGAATCTTACAACTGAATTTTAAACCCGTTCCCCTCAACCGATTGAGCTGAAATTTGGAATACATATGTAACTTCGGTGACAATGCAATGATATGGTACCATGGAGGTGGTCTCATGATGGCGACGGATGCTAGACAACGGAACTTTTGAATGGATTATAGTAGGCTACTAGTGTTTGGGCTCATTTGAATCTGCTTGCGGTTCCGACTGTGAATTTTATAAAAGCTTGTTTTGTAGAAGTAATATTTTAACAAAAATCTTATTCAATTAACTCCAAAACTACACATATGAAAAAAATGGTTTTGGAATGTGTAAATTAAGCTCTTTTATATGACTATCCAGCTTGACCTAGTAACCCTAATTTGAACTGTTTACCCCATCATTTTGACCCCTTGGGCAAACAAAATTTCATACGAGTATTTAGAAATTTTTACTTGCAATAGAGTTGGGCCAGTATTATTATATATCAAACTTCAAGCTTTACTAATTGCTGAGCTGTGATAAGCTGTGACAGACGGACGGGCGGACGGACAAATTCGCACAAGGGTTCCGTTTTTTCATTTTGGTCCGGAATCCTAAAAAATACGCTTTTATTTCTCTAAGCAGGGATATAGCAGAATTAATAAGCATTTTAAAGCTTAAGAAGCAATAAGAAAGTTTAAGAATAAGCAATTTTTTTATTATTTGTGGGGAAACATTCTTAAGACCCACCTGATATGATAGATATTTAGATATTGATATTAGATGATAGAAAAGCTTGGGATTGAAATTACTCCAACTCATTCAAAAATGTTACAATTTAGACGTAATTTATTTTCTGTATTGTTATGAATTCTAAAAAAAAGCAACCAGCCTTGTTTTCTTGTCTTTCTTTCCTGGCTTGGTCGCGAAGGAACAGGTAGTAAAATTGACATTTCAAACTGATCCTTGTGATTTTAATGAATAAAAGATTTTGACTTTGACCTGATGGCAAGCGGTCACCGTCGCCTATTGACACCGGCATCACCCGGGGTATTGTCGATGCGTTCCCTATCCTGTAGAAACACATTCACAGAACATCTAAACTGTCTCGTTAGTTCGTACCCTCCTCTTAAACGAAAAGGTTAGACAACCCAATTTGTGGTTCTATCCGACTAAAGAAATACTACACTTGACATAATTCTAACGGGGAAACTATAAAGTGCGGTACGCAAAATACGACCAAACGTTTATTCTATTATACTTGTATAGTCAGACTATATAATTAATATTAATTAATTAAAATTTAAGGAAGTCTGAACTGAAATAATTTTAAATAGCTAATATTAAACCACTTAATTACAACCAATATAGAATTTAAGATAAGTAATCTTTCTTTTTAAGAGTAGAGTTCCTTGTGGAAGGGCTCGCCCGGGGAAGTACTACCACCATACCCATTTCTGCCACCAAGTAGCATTGCTGTGTTTCGGTTTGAAAGGTATGGTTGAAATTACAGGAACATGAGGCTTTACATCTGTATGCCTCAAGTTGATGGACGCAGGGCAGTGCATCGTAGGGCACATTTCTAACATGCGTGACCTACGAGGCAATTCTCTGTTATAGACGACGGTAACTCGCCACGTAGTAAGAATAAAAAAAAAGTTATTTGACATTCGACAATATGCAACAGCTATTAGGTACTCGTTATTCAATTAAACTACCATTTCCAAGTTACATAAATTTAATAAGTGATAGGTATTCTAGGTCACTTTAAAGAAATGTTCTTGTGTATTGCGTCCGGAATAATAAATAATGCTGGACATTTCACAAAGTACTATCTAGCCCTAAACTAAGCAGAGCTTGTTCTATGGGAACCAGATAACTGACAAAATAAGTACTTATATACTTTTCTTTGTTGTAAATATATTCTTTTAATATAGACCCGAAACAAATATTCGTAGATAATGCAAAAATTTGTTCCGCGGCGGGAATTGAACCCGCATCGTCATCATCATCATCATTCTCAGACCGTGTCGATCCACTGCTGAGCATCTCTTTTCGTTACTGCCATTCTTCCCGATCCTGTGCCAGTCTGAACCACGTATGTACGTACCCACGGACTTATTGATGTCATCGACCCATCTCGCTAGTGAGCGTCTCCTATTTCGATGCCCAGTTCTCGGCCTCAACTCTGTTAGTGCCTTAGTCCTACGTCACTACGTCTGGCCAAGTGTCCTGCCCAACTCCACTTGAGCCCCAATATTCACTTGCTGACGTCTTGTACTTTAGTCTGCTTGCGAATTTCGGTACATCCTGCGAATATATTCTTTACTCACCCAATCTTTCTGGTCCTTCAGGGCCGTGGCGACGGCTGCAGCACTTGTTACCCATGGCGCGGCCCGCCGACTACGCCGCGCCAAGCCACGTCTGTAAACAAAACAACATTTACATTAGATAACAGTCGAAAAAGCTATAAAAACTGGAAAGTAGTCGCATCTTAATTGGGAGACAAGTCAGTTCTAAATCTAGCTAGTTTGAAGATTTATTCACATTAAATGGTCTACTGATAAAAAGCCTCCATAAACTCCAATATCAATTAGCCGTATGATTTTTCCGTCGATTGGAGCAAATTTTACTTGGTGCTGTAAAATCGCTAGTGACCATTTTATTAGCATTTCAAATCCGGTCTGAGCTCAATTTGGAACAGTGATAAAAACGTATTACCTACATATTTATGGTAATTTTGAGGTGACTCAACTAAGATCAAGTCATACCACTGTTGCACGTGTAAAAGAGAAGTCACAAGGACGCATTGAGGTCAAGAAAGACCCAAACCTACATCACTAAAGTTGTTTAACTGTCCATCATCCTGTCAGGTAAATCTAATTTACTTACTTAGCGGAAACAACAAGCCACCCGGTTGAAACTTAGTTCTCATGAATGTAAAGGACAGCTAAGTTACAAAGTGCGGTGTTTTCTCAACCGTTGACGAGCGAGCACTGGTGATTGATGCAGAAGTAGTGATCTTGAATCCCAGTCGATGTGTACTAATGGATATTTATACTCGTGTAAAGTTATAAGGCAAATTATATCCCTTCTCCACTTTCCCATTCTTCAATATGCCCTTTTATGGGTAATTCCTATAAAATAATGTTAAACTTAATCTGTAACGAGGTGAAGAATCATAGGGACAACTGATGAGTAACGGGTTTTCTGGCTTATCATCTTGTTCATGGAAACGATAACCCGTGAACTGATTTTAGGTAACTACTTATAATAAATAGTGCTTCGCTGAGAAATACACATTCAGGAATGTATTTTCCTTGATAAATAGCTTTTATCATAGAATGTAAATTATGTAAATTAAATGCCGAATGAAAACATTAAATGGAGCTGGAGATAGTACATATTGTTTAAACAGAAAACGAGAAACACTATCTCTCTCTAGTATTAGTAGTTAAGACTAGTAAACACGTTGCTTAAATATCATCAATTTGGGTTATAAAAACAATGCTATCAGAGTAAGAAAACATACCTATCATGTGAGTTTTTATACCTCATCATCATCATCTCAGCCCGTCTGCACCCACTGTTGGGTATAGGCCTCCTCTTTATCACACCATTCTTTCCGATCCCTTGCAAGTCTCATCCATTGACACTATACATTTATACCTCAGTTTGAACAAATTATAATATCTAAGTGTTCTGTGTGGGCTTAACAATCCTAAACTATAATGGCATCATCAGTCATCGCTGATGGGAGGTAACTACTCAAGCAGATACTCATGCACTTTATCTCTAACAAAACCTACGCCTACGTTAGAATATTACACGGAACATGAAGGATCTACAGCCAGTATAGTTGAAAATACAAAAGCCAATTTCCCCAACTTTCACAGTTTGTTGAGCGCCTATTGCCCATAGCAACTACACGCAGGTGTAGTATAGCAGGGGGTTAAAAGCCGCTTCACACTTATCAATCGGGCCGTTAATGAACTTACTGTGTACAAAATAAGGGTTATTTCTTGATAAACGTTGTGATAACGGGTTTATTCGAAAAACCAAAAACGCTACAAAATTGTATGGATACTCACACTTCTCAGAATAAAAGATAAAATGGAGTTCATTTCTGGCGAGATGTATCAATAAAAAAGCAGGATGTTTCAAATCAAATCATCAAATCTTTATGGTTAATTATAGGCTAAAGTTTAGACTGTAATTATAAGAATTAACCATATGAATTGTTTAGAGTGTAAACAATTCATATGGTTAATTCTTATAATCACAGATTCAGTTTTTGGCATAAATATCTTATAATTATAAAACAAATTTGGTATATCATAATAATCAATAATCACTAGTCATTCATCATAATCATCACAATCAAAATCACATATTTATTTGCCTGTTAATAAAATCTATTAAGTGGTTCTGTGAGAACAGGTAGACCTCACGTCCCACCCAAGTCCAAAATGCAATTTGCGCAGCAAAATTAACGAAAAAAGTCCAATTTTAAATCGAATTTCAGGTGCTTGAATTTTCCAATATAGGCTTATCTGTGTAGACTTATGAGCAAAATATTTTAAAAAAATTTATTGGCGTAAGTTTAATCGATTACTCACGTTCCCTTAGTCCTAGGAGGTCTAATCTGTATAGTCTGGTAATAGGTAATAAGGTCTATATAATAAGGTAATAAGGTCTGATTGGTATAGGAAGGTAAAATTTTCTGAAAAAAATCGTAAATTTAAATCCGTCCATATAAATAACGGTACAGCAAACTCCCCCCCCCCCCCCTCCTTACCCACCCACTTTTGGATTTTTTTTTTCAACATCTTGTGTAAGTAGAATGAAGTCCTTAGAATAGAATAGAATAGAATAATCCTTTATTGTACACCAGGAATACTTAAAAAAACTAATTTAAGCTAAATAAAGTACAATGGGCGGCCTTATCGCTGAAAGCGATTTCTTCCAGGCAACCTTTGGATGGAAAGTAAATAACGGAGCAGTAATGGGCAGCGGTGCACAGAGTATATTTAGAAACGAATGAAATAATCTATATAAAAATTATATCAAATAAAAACTGTAGGTCCTTAAGTGTGCCTCTAAAATTTGATTGAAATCTGTCGATAAATAACGCTCCAGCAAACTTTTCCTCTTTTCCCCCACACCAAAAATCAAATATATCAACTAAAAAAATTAAATAAATCAAGAAACTTGTGTTCCAGAACAGACAGACGGACAGACAGCCGGACATAAGCATTTTTTGGGCTTATTAATCTCGAAATTGAGAGGCTTCGCTCGCTTCACTCGCTCGGTCAATAAAACAGACGGCTAATTAGGCTTACTTACAATTAATCAGACACATCACATAATGAACTAGCAAGTAGACTTATTTGCTGATTTAATAAAACAGACCTTTATAAATATCAAGGTTTGTCCGACAATCTGTTTCTGATTTTTGTAATAATAATAATGCTACCTACAATTTCAACAACAGTGTCTCGAGTCTCGACCTAGGGACCCGAGACAACTAAATTTACAAAAAGTCCCCAAACCCTTTATGCGGCATGCCATGCAATACCTTTAACTAATGTATTGATGTCTAATCAGATATCACCCCAATCATTGCTGAAAGATTCCTGCGTTTGTGGGTAACATTACAGTGATGAATCGATGTACGATCGATGACACAGACCAAATAGATGATGCGATAACAGTGATTTGTAGCGAGAACCGACTAAGCTACATTGTATTAATTTATAGCGTATGTCGAAACACTTGTCGCAAACAGTACGCCAAAAGGCACACAACTAAACTTATAAAAGCTAAGTAACACTTGTATCAAAAGGTCGAATCGAGACATATCTCACCTGACTATACAGACAGACGAGATTAGGTATGTCTCGTATCGAAACCTTGTAATGGCCTGAGCAGCTGGATAACAGGCAATTTGACATCTGTTGAAAATATTCGCCTACATAACCGGTGCATGCTGTACCGTTTGTGTCAGCTGTAACCTGGTGTTTAATTTTTTCCAAAGGTATGTTCTCGCAGTTGGGTATAAATTCCGCAGAGATCCGTTCAAAAGCTACTCCGTACGATCTCGCTTTTCTCATTTGCATCAACGTATTTCCATGTACTGCACGGAATCGATGTTGTCTACCTAGCGTCTACCAATGGCTACCTATTGATCTGCTAAATTCTCTCCCTGGCACTCTCTGAACCAACGTTCAATTATCAACATATCATCCAATAGATTCAAATGATTAACGTGCTAAAACAGCAAATATATTGTGTCAAACAATAATCTCATTAACTTATCTGATTGTCTAATAATCCGTGGTTATATCGGTCGTTATCTGTAAAAAAACATTATAACACTCTTATTTCCAGAAAAATGATATTTATATTTACAAGTTACTTATACTGATAATCGATAACATAATGCTCAACTCAAATATATTTTACGATAATGAGTTAAATTAAAGCTAAACCAACAAGGTTAAACTAAATCGTATTCTATAATAAACCGTTTAGATTTGAATATAATATGTTTTACCTGAGGTTGGTAAAACGAAACATACCTACTAAACATTTTAAGCACAGAATACAAACTGTAACTTAAAACTATGAGCGACCTAAATCGAAATTCCAGAGAGGCTATATAACTTTCAACAAGTTCCTTAGTTTCAGTACTCGGCCAATTAAATTCAATGATTTCGCTGAAACGTCGCAGAGCCTTAGGTTAGTTGTGTTGTGTGTGATATAAATAAATGATTTTCATGATAGTGTATTCAAAAGTGAATTCTGTAATGTTATCAAAGCAAGTGAACGTTTTGTCAACAATTCATCATCGTGTGTGGAATACACAATAACGTCCGGCCGATGGCATTCGAAGCCACCAATGAGGCATTAATATCCTATAACCTGCGGTGTCGGATCACTTTGAATTCCAATTGCATAATGACAATTTTGAATTACAGAGAATCCAGAGATGTGCTTATTGTAGCAATTCTTAGAAATTTAAAGTAACAAAAAAAAGATATGAATGCCGTATCGACGGGAACCGCACTATGAACCGGTTGATTTAATACCCATTTATATTGAAATGACCCAAATATTATAGTGACGTCAGGAAGAATATAGGTAGTAGAAATTTATAGAACGTAGAAGTGAAAGAAAGAAATGAAGAGTTGAACCTGTTTGAAATAAATTTATCGTGGTAATAAAATAGAAAACAAACATCTTGCCGACACGGATGGAAAGGGTAGGGTGATTCGAATAAATACCTCAGTGGTATCGATAAATTGCAGAGGATTTGGCAACAATCTATACAATTGTGACCGAAACAAATCAAAAAGGAAACTAACAATTTCATACGAGATTAACCGGTAATTCGAAAAGATGAAACATAAACAAACCTAGCATAGCAACGACAACAGCCCTTCAAGTAATTTGTACCAACTTCTCTGCAGATTTTAATTAAGCGTTGGGAAAGCTCCATCAGAATTGTAAATGTATATTTATTTGCGTACAATATTACGCGTCGAGCTTAATTATTGTTTGCTTCAGAGATTTATTTTGTAATTATAATTATTCATAATTTCAGGACATTGTCAGCGAGACAAGATATTAAAGGTGCGATAATAAACAATGCTAAAGATTGCTTAACCACAAACTATTCATTAACAATAACGTCTGACGTCACTTTTCTGGTAGATAAGAACATGCACTCAGCATAACCTAATCCCTTCAAATACTAGCAGTAGTACCACCGTCCCTATTTGTGCCGCCAATACTCGCATTGCTCTTTGCAGAACACAACGTGAAGGGTATGGGACCCGGTGAAATAACAGGCACATGAGACTTTTAAGTCAGGGTGACAACGCGCGAGTAATCCTTTTGGGGTTACAAATGTCCATAGGCTACAATAACCGCTTACCATCAGATGGGCCGCATTCTTGTTTAGCACATGGTATAGACGTTAGTAATACTGGCTGCTTTATATTTTGTGCAGTATTCAAATTATCTACTTGGATGTCAAGTACAACAAAATCAAATGGATTGAAAATAATAACACTTGGAAATTTTCAAAATAGCGTATAGCCGTACCTTGCGGCCTAAGATGAGATTTGCATAGGAATAAGAAAGTGAAGGTCCAGAGGGAGAGGAGGGGGAGTCCCCCAACCACCTGTTGCAACCAATCAATAACACCATCACACCATTGTTCACGAGAGAGCCCGGAACTATTGCCGAAATTTTCTAAGCCGATACATAAAATGTAAGCAATTTAAATCTGTTTTGGAGGATATTTCGTGGCTTTGTTAAAAGAACCGCTAATTAATTTTGAATCTCTAATAATGTTTATGTTAGAAGGAAGTATGAAGCCTTCACAATAATGTAGGCAAAGTTTGTAAATAAAAATTTGGTAAAACAAGAAGTGTTCAAAGTTACTTTTTTCCCACTCTTAGCTAAAAGTGTTTCCATATCTCGGATATTTTTTAGTTTACCACCAAAACTATCAAACCTAAATTTTTATGTCAAGAATTAAAGCAAAAATAAATCAATGTTCCTACCCGATTGCAGTTAAGCCCGGAGAGGGTAATAAAAGGGCTAAACGAAGCCTTGTTTAAACAAGGTTTAGATAAGCGGTAAATCAATATATAAACGTAACACGATAGGGCAAAGCAGAAACGTAACGCCACGCAAAAATATTATATCCAAAATGTAATAAAGCAACCAAATTAAGTTAATATTGAAACTGGTATATTTATGTTTGCGAAACATTTCGTCTGCAGATCCAAGTGGAATTTGGGCAGATTGTATCGTGAAAATTCAATTTTTATCCTACGCAGGCTCCAGGGCCGGTCAATAAGCCCGACCGGAGTCTTGAACCACAAAACGCGGATAATGTTAACACCTACCTAGGTACATTTTTTCCACAAAGTATCTCTCGAAGACAAATGCGAGGGTTTGATCGCGATTGGACCCTACAATCAGGTGGCTCAATAAATCACTGACAAACGATTTGTTGAAACGGTCGGCCATAAACATTGAGGTAATGTGGGCACTGTTAGGAGGTTGTGTAGTAATATTATTCTTCAATGGCTATGAAGCAAAACGCAGTGAAGAACAAAGCTCTATTGTCAGTAAATCGACTAGTAAATGTAATGGTATAAAATTGAACACGTTACCCTGATGACATTCAAAATGGCTAATTCCGTCCCGTTGTCAGATCTGAATGTACACGTATGTAAGGTACTATCAAAAAAATATAACTTGTAATATTTTTACCAAATAAATGATTGATCGAGCGAAGCGAAATCTCCAAATCAACTTGGGAAAATCGGCGTTATATGTATGTATGTTTATCTGTCCGAGGATAACTTTCGTAGCGTTTATCCGATCATCGTGAAATTTGGTATATAGGTAGGTAGTGATGGCAAAATTCTGGTGTGACTAAATAAGCTAAAAATGTGGGGGAGTTGTTGAGATATTGGGGTTCAATAACGGTAAAAAAAATCTTAATGGGACTATCCGGTCAACTGGCAAATCTAATAAAAGGTCTTTGTTAATACTTTTTTACTTTAAACCTTGTAGTTTTTAAGTTATTAGCCATAATAAAAACTGAACTTTGATAAAATTTACAGGGTACACCAGTGACCTAAGTGCTAAAATTTAGGATTCATGTAGCTTTACTGACACAAATATAGGAAAAAGTCTGAAATCCAGAATAACTGCAATTTCTACCCCAAAAAAGTGTAACCAAAAACATGAACTCCTGTTAGCTGTAATTTGAATGAAACTGTAGGTCAAGTTAGTTTGTTAATCATTTTGTGGCACTATTTTGATAGTCAAAGATTACAAATAATATTTTTTGGTTTTTAGGAAAGACTCGCGAGATCTCAGTTCGTTGCGAACCACTAGTTATGATTGTGTATCTCTCCAAAAAAATATCATATATGTGTACTTGTGAGTGCTCTCCACATCGCACCTTTGAATGATTCACTCAAAGCTAATACGAAGACTTACAGGCCTTGTGCTAAACCACAAGCTCAGGAAGTAACATGAGAACCGCTCATCGTTGAAAATGAATACATCCACCAGCTCACAATGGTAACAATAGACTTGGGAAATCATATAACATGACATAATAAGCAATCATAACACCTGTCGCTTACGAAAATTATATAAACATTCAGATATCTGTAGTTTTTAAAGCAATTTTTATGTAAAACTGAAGGAAATATAAATTGAATACTTTAATAACACATAGCATAGTAGGCGGATGATGCTGTAGGCAAGTCAGTTGACAATGGTTCGTATTTTGTGGACGTCCGACTTAGCTATGGATTTGTGTAAACTTGAGCAAAGACAATACTAGCCTGTAGTCTGCATTAAATGCTGTTATGATTAACGCGTTGTCTTCAGACTTTCATGAGAAAAGTCAAGTAAAGTAATATGAGAAACAATGGGTCACATCATGCATGACACTCACGATCTCAAAATAAAAATGTTCCCAAGACTAAATTAAAATTTTGTAGTTCGCACCGAGCAGTGGTCTTGCGAATTTGCGATGTTTTGTTATGCATCAAAAAGTAAGAGGCCGAATTAAAATGCTTATATTTTTAATTTTTTTTACTTGCACTTGCAGAGGTGGGTCAGTTTTATTTAGATATATTCCAAATTTCAAATAGCACCATTAACCGTTTTTAACACCTAAAATGAAACAAAATGGTTGACGTATGTAAATTAACAAAAACTTCTAATTGAAAAATGTCAGTTTAAAAATAAAAGAGGATACGTTAACTAAATACCTTTAACAATTAAAATTATATCAATAAAAAAATACCTACTCCAGTGTTTACGTCAGTAATTTTCTTTAAGAAAGAAAAATCTTGTCTTTTTCTATTAATGAACAAAAAAAAATTCGAGTGCTCAAATCACGATTTTAAGCAAATTGTTGGTTTAACATTTTTAGAAGCGGCAACATTTCATGAATTAGTATGATAGAATCACTGCTTTGAATACACTTTCCTGGACTGGGTACTCTAGTTTTGAACACTACGAGTATAAATTAAGTAATTCAAGGGACCGTCAAATTCAACAGAGCATGTAAACGACATGATGAGCTAGGAAGGCTGTACAGGAAATTATGCACACAGGAAACTTCTAATCGGATCGCGATTAAGCTAAGCAATGATGAATGTAAATGCTACATGGTGTGCTGCAGATTTCCTTATGGACTTATTCCGCATTTACATAAATTAACGCGAGCGACGAGGCAATTGATAAGACAAATAGCGAGTAATAGTATCAAGCAAGACATCTTGACCGTAGAATCGAATCAACAAACGTCAATCAATACGAATTAATGAACATAAAGCAAACTAACAAAATTACGTTTTCTTAAATAGCTACATTTTATTTAATAAAACATTTTCATCCAGATCCATTGATTGTAATAACGAGCCTTATTAAAACTCTGCTCACGCTCGAATGGAAGAGCGGAGACGGCGGGCCAAACCGAAGCACCGACGAACAGTAGGTACTCACAGTCATCATCAAAAGTAAATGAACTTAAACATTTCAAAATTTATAGAAAATTAAACGGTCGTTGGTCAGAAAGGATCTCGTGTTAGGACAACCACCCAGTCCCTAAACGGACAGCTCCCACTAGATCAGTCGCTCTGTAAATCTATGGGAGAGGACTCTGTTCAGCAGTATTTTGTTTGTCAGTCAGACGGACCATATTTTTCTCAAATCTTTGAGTGTTTTCGTAATTCTTATTCCATAACTTTAATACTTTTGAAATACTATAGAAACACACTTGAAGTAGGTATAATACGATCTGTATTGTGCAGTGATTATTAACTTTTGATCTTGTATGTACTATGTACAGACAGACTGTATCCAGCCAGACCTTTCCGCCGGAAACTGTTTCTATGAGCTTTACATACACGTGTTTACGTACTGTCGTGTTAGTTAACCTATCATTGGATTCAATAGATTAATTACAATAAGTACATCCTCCAACGGATATCTACTTCAAGGAAAACGAGCGGACAATTTAACTGCCGAATTATCTGCAACATTACTCACTTTCTTGGTAATTCTATGTGTGACGGTGATAAGTTTATTTTTAACGACACAAACAGTTATGGCATACATACTGATAAGGCTACACATGGTATTCCATAATACTGTGACGGAATGAAGGGAAGCAACACATTCTAGTACAAAACTACTAATGTTTGTGAAACCAGTAAAGCCTAGGCAGAGAATTTAGAAGCTGTTCAATTTGTTCCATACACTACGTTTATTGACTACTGGCAGCCATGTTTTCTACAGTACACGCAGTACAATATCGAGTGTGGCTGTGTGACAATGGTTAGCGAAACAATAGAACAGATTACGGCTAAGACGATGTGCCATTACGGATTCCATTGAAATACCAGCTTCCGGGCGAAGTTTTGTTCCCCAGTAATTGTTTGGAAACGTTTGCATTAAACAGTCTCTGAAATTGTTCATTGAGATACAACAATTCTCTGCACACTATCCACGATATTTTATAGAGATAATCCTACCTATCTCACTTTCAGCTTAAGCCAACCGCGTTTAAGGGAAGTAGATCACATTATATCAACAAGGAACCTCGATGATAAAAACTGGGAGCATTCTATCACACGCACTAAATCTTCAATCTACGCTTCTATTAATCTATCTATTTTTTTTTCTTTGAGAACTTACGTTAACCGGAAGACTGTTATCTGCGCTAAGGTTCCTAAGGCTCTTGCTGAATAAGCACTTGTTTTACCTCCCGTGTGACGTCATAGCATAGCTCAACCATAGGACACAAAGGGCCGTGTACAGGACGAGACAACAATGAGCCCGCATGGGAGAAGTGTGTTGCCTGTTGGGTAAACAAAAGTGAACCAATTACGAAACTATAAAGAAACAACTTTAGTAAGTAGACACTAATAAAATGTAGCTCGTGACTCAATAGCATAGCAAAGTAATTAAATTTTATTTGTTTAGCCCACTTCCTTTGGTTGCACGGGATGTTTATGTCCGAACCGAACTCTCATCGACGACGACGATGCAATGTTTGTATTGAAAACATAGAACTAGGGCAAATCTTTGTCCACAACACGGAAAACCGATGTGAGTAAAAACAAATGGTTCCATTTCCAAGATTAAATCCAACTCGAAGAGAGCTCAATTGCCCCCCATTATTATAATCCATATAAAATAAACGCCGAGGCAATTTTAGGAATTGGAAACAATGATGTTTCCCGACAAACCTGGCGGATTTGATTCAGAGGTTGTCATTTCACAAGTTGTAACAAAAATCGCAAATTGCACAACTTTGCATAGCATGTTGTGAGTGTTTAAATAATTTTATTCAAATATACCTACAGATAACAACTGAAAACCGAGACAATGAAAAACAGTCTTTGGTCATTTGGGTGGTTTTTCAGGGCGAGCTTGTAATTTGAATAATGCCGCGGAGGGTAATTTTGCGTAAACCTTTCAGCTTAGATTACAAAAGATAATCTTCTCCAAATATAGCTTCACACACAGGTTCGAGGTGGAGTGTTTACTGAAAGTCGGGAGCACCCCTCGTCGCCGATGGTCATAAGGCCGTAGTTTAGACGAGGAATTTGAGCTTGCTACAACATGTGATGTTTACCTGATGCTGTGTATTGGTAGGTAATGGTAAATGCCGTTTAATAGTCGAGTGAATTTTTTTTAAAAATCCAACACCAGTCGCCAATACAGCATCACCGTCCGATCCCGCTATATGTATAATAGATTTCTCGTGCTGAACCATCAATGTTGTAATATAAATTATACTTTTTGGCAATCTGTCTACAGCATGCTTCCTATCAAGCTATAAAAGCATCGTCTAAACTCGACCTAACGCGTGGGGTGCAAGCGATCGATACGGCAGGGCTTCGGGCTTCCCGACCGGCGACTCCGTGCGTAGTCCACTTCCGAACCCCCTTACGCAACGGAATACACAATAATTACTTATTTGGTCCTTCGAGAAACAATTACGGACTCAGACAAATTAGTCTAATTTGAGTGCGTGCGGAATTTGGACAATAGTACTCGGATTTGGACGAAGCTTTGAATATATATGGTGGATTACGGTTAAATTACTCTTGGTATTGGAAAGTTGTAGGACTTGTAGAGTTGTAGGTCTAAAAACACAATCGAATATTGTCGATGGAATGGAATTCTTATATACTTATTACGTTTATCTGCGGATACATAGAGCCTAGCATTGAGCATAGTTGACGAGTAAACCTAGCTCCCAATTGTAGTTGACATATTTAAACACGTCTTACTCCGTGTCCTAACATTTAAAACGTCACTTGCTATGTATCTTTTACATTCGTACGTGACGCAATAAATCCAGCCGTGGATATTGAGGCAGTTTTATTTCGCCTTGATGCGGCAATTTGGGGGTTTATAACGAACCACATGGGGAACGTCTGTTTCGATGCCATGTCACGGGAATGAGGCCGCGTATATATTTTAGGGCGAAATAACTTTCTCTCTTTCGATATTGGATACGCTTTCCTTCTACGAAACAGCTTTTCAATAAAGGTATACAATATCAAGGGGTTCTATCTAAAAATAGATTGAGGTATAATTCGGGAGTTATTCAAAAGATCTTGTTGGAGATTATTAGAAGCGTAAGAAAATAAATCGCTCGTTACTTCAGAATTTATCAATAGGAGGCCCTTTGTAGCATTTGTGAAAAAATCGTTCTTTCCTAAAATTGTCAAGGGCTTAGGCGGTAAGTAAAAGGGAATGAAACTTACAGGTAAGAAGCCAGGGTCGTCTGCAATTTATAGCCTCGTTACGAGCAGACCGAAGTAAAATAGACTAGCCCACGCGGGGATGAAACTTTTAGTGCTTTTAGTTTTTTGGAGCAAATTCCAGCAACGCCGTAGAATGTTTAGATTACACGAGACAGCTTAAAATGGCTGGACGAACTTTTGTTTTATTGCCGCAAAAAGCTTCAGGTGAAGATAAAACGGTTAGTTTGTTTTGATTGATTAGAGCCAAAATTTGCAAATGTATAATCGAAAACTCACAACAGGAGTTTATAGCCTCTGCGTGATATACAGATATTGGGAAGTCGACTCAACAGAAAAGCATTGGCAATATCCAAGACCGAATGAAGTCCCAACATGGCTTTGATAAATGAAGATGATGTAGCGTATTCGGAAATAGAGATCTCACAATGTGATCCCATTTCGGATTCCAAATCTAACGTTTGCATTAGCTATGGAACATTGAACATTTCGTATTCTTTTACAAAAAGTGTTATTACAATTTCGTGCTCAATATCTTCATCATTTGTAACCACATCCTATAATATCACCAGACCATACGATTTTTCTACACAGAATTCCCAAAGTTTACGAGGTTTAACTTGTAAATCTGGGCGATATTTCTTTAAAATGAACATTATACCCTTATTGTTGATAATGTTTCTTGGACACCTGTCTAATATGGTGAATAGTATATTTCGAGCCAGTTTTTAATCTATTGTTTCCGACCGCGCCCAGCCCGGTTTGCGGCATGTCCATCCGTTACATTCACGGCACCTGCGTCAAATCGATATTTTTGAATAACATTTTTGGTAAAACACGAACTATCACATTGATCATTTGGGAAGTAGTCATTGAGGACTAGTTATAACTACGTCACTGAACAACTTTTTCGTTTGGCCTATGTCTTGTATCTAAAGTATTCCTTGGCTCACCGATAAGACATTTATAATGCTTGCTTTATAATTTATAATACTAACTGCCATTCGTGGTTTCGCAGGCGTGGTTTGTCAATAAAAACATAACCTTCCTTCTGCGCAGTCAGGTAAAAAGAAAAAGTAGCCAATATCTTAATCCCTGTCATAATCTATCTGTATACCAAATTTCATCGTTTTTTTGTGAAAACGTAACAAACAGACATAATTACTTTCGAATTTATATTATTAGTATGGATAACCGTCTTGATAGCAATTACTGATACATACATACATACGCGATAAATGATATACTCCCATTTTAATTAGTAATTCACATCAAATCAACTTGGGCAAATCGGCTGTGTATGTATGTATGTATGTATGTATGTTTGTTTGTCCGAGGTTAACTTTCGAAGCGTTGATCCGATTATCGTCAAAATTGATACCTATAGGTAGTGCCAGCACAATTTGGGTGTGACTAAATGAGCTAAAAATGTTGGAGGGTTGTTGAGATATTGGGGTTCAAGAGGGGTAAAAAATGAGACTATTCGGTCAAGTGGGACGTCAAATGAAAGGTATTCATCAGCACATTTGGATTCAGTTTTTATTTTTAGTAAAGTCCTTGCAAGTATATTTTGAGTTATTAGCCATAATAAAAACTGAACTTTGACGAAATTCACAGGGTACAGCAGTGACCCCACAGTGCTGTAATTTTGTATGTGTGTAGCTTAAGTGAAACAAATATAGGCAAAAGTCTGAAATCCAGAATAACTTCAATTTGTACCGCAAAAAAGGATATCCAATTAACATGAACTCCGTTACCTGTAATTTGAATGAAACTGTAGGTCAAGTTAGTTCGTTAAACATTTCGTGGCACTATTTTAATAGTCAAAGATTACGCGAGATCTCAGTTCGGGGCGAACCACCAGTCTAAGATCAATTAGATTAGCATTACCATGTTATTAGCTTATCAAGATCTTTAAAAATACAAATAAGTAGGTATGTAGACATTATAATTTTAATAGCATTATCAAATACGGAATACCATTTCTTTGACGATTTCAGGTTATTATTTCATTACATAGACACTAAAGTCGGAGAGCGTTTAATAATATACTTTTTTTTAAATGGCTGACATGATGTTAAGTGGTAGGTAGCCAACCATCACCTATAACAAAACATTGCCTCGTAAGTCGGACACCCACCTTAGGAACGTGCCTTCGATGCACTGCCCTGCGTCCATCAACTTTAGGCTTAACTGGTGTAAAGCCTCTTGTGCGTTTCACCGGCACCCATACCTTTCAAACCGAAACACAGCAATGCTGCTGCTTGGCGGCAGAAATAGGTATGGTCCCGGGCGAGCCCTTTTACTAAGAAATCCACTAGTCTAAAAAATAAAAACAGAACATAATTGCCCATTTGTCCATTACACTCGTCTCAAATAGCGCCCTCTTCCACCCTAATAGTTGGCACTTACTATTGTATCCCTAAAGACGTCACGGTTATACGTTCAAAATAAAGGTAGCTTTTAGGGGTAACGAACTTTTTATGTGCGTGCCTAAATTATTCCTTGATAATTTGACTGGAACGTGACATGTCATTCAGAAAGAAAGCGATAAATATCATGAGAAAAATAAAAATTCACTAAGTGGAAAATTCCATCAGATTTTTTACGAATCGGTAAAGGGTCTTTAGACTCTTTAGAGGTGTTTTACCTCGTACAAAATTATTTGGCATAAAAACCAGCGACTTTTTTTTAAGAGTTTAGAACTTGTAGCTGTTTTATTAATATCGTATTTAGGTATGAAAGTCAAAGTCAAATATTTTTATTCATTAAAATCACAAGGATTACTATGAAACGTCAATTTTACTGCCTGTTCCTTCGCGACCAACCCAGGAAAGAAAGGCAAGAAACAAGGCCGGTTGTTTTTTTTAATGGTCCTTTTAGAATACTTAACAATACAGAAAATAAATTACGTCTAAATTGTAACATTTTGAACGAGTTGGAGCAATTTCAATCTCAAGCTTCTCTATCATCTAAATAAACCGATATTTTATAGTAGGCTTTTTTATAAAGATTTTGTTTAATTACGCTTTTAAATTTGTTAATTGTCAATTTTTGTACATCCCTTAGAAGTTTGTTATAAAAGCGTACACCTTGCCGTTTAAACGATTTACTAACTTTATGGAGTCTAGAAGTGGCAACAGCGAGTTTATCTTTATTTCTAGTATTAAAATTGTAATTATCGCTATTTTTCTTAAATTAATTAATTTTTTGTAAACATACATCAGATTTTCATAGATGTATTGACAAATGAATGTCATAATATTTATTACTTTAAACTTATTGCGTAATGATTCTCTTGGGTATCTATCCATAGGTATGTAGTTCTACCATTATTTCTGCTATAAATTGGTGCGTATCTAACGGAAGACCAGCGTGGGTTGTTATACTCGTATTACAACCCGCATTATGCTAGTTGCATGAGTTAGAGTCCATTTTGCAACTTCTATTGTATTGTAGATTGTTTAGTTTTAACTAATATTTTGTATCTCATTCTTTTTTTCCCTGTGTGCACTGTAATGTTGCAAATAATTTTTTATTCTATTCTATCACGTACAGCCAAGGCTTACGTATTAATTTTGCATTTTAAAATGAATATTACTGATATTCATTTTAAAATGCAAAATTAATTATGCAGTTGATTTTGGTAGTTTTGTATGTAATAACAATGTCTTAAAAAATTGTACGTGTACGTACATAATAAAGTACTTACTTCAATATAACAAAAGGTTTGTCGTCAACGGCCCTTCGGAAAAAAATCTAAATATACCGAATCTTTTTCCCTCCAGTGAACTTACCCACTGTTTTGTATATTCGGTATATGTAAATAAGTAGTAACCCTTATTAAGCGCTCTTCAAATTAAACACTGCACGAGAATATAATTCAGAAGTATAGTTTCATAAAATACCCTATTGTCGGGCTCTGGAGGGCTTTTGAGCACATTTTATACGCCCCAGTAATACACATTTGGAATGCTAAAGGAGGTAAACAAATCAAATATACGTAGGAAAGTTGTGCAACGGATTTACTGATACGGAATTTTGATGCAAACCTCGGGAGATGTATTAAGGTGGTACGGTTCCTATACAAACCATCGTTTCACATTCACTAGATGACTGAACAGCAGAAACGTCTAAACATGTGCGTATCGAATTAGTTACGTCTTATTATTCCCACAAAATCAATTAATTCCTAATTCTTCATCATTTTCATTTATTTTAAATGTCATTAAAAAAGTTATTTTTACGAATTATTGTAATGACATGTTAATGAAAGTGATTATGAAGTATTGATTTTGCGGTAATAATAAGATGTAACTATTTGATATGCATATGTTTAGACAATTCTGCTGTTCAGTTATCTATTGAATCGCCACTGAAAGTTTGTATAGGAATCGTATCACCTTAATCTGGCATTTGTTACGTATACCCGTATACCTACGTAATTCATAAAGTGGAAGAACGGTCGCCGTGGTCCAAGCCGGCCTGGATGACATCATCATCATACTTATGTCCTTTCAGATCAATACAGACGGAAGGAGAACCTTATTTCTGTATGAGACGGAAATAACAATTTTGTAATTTTCATCACATTTAATGAATTAGTAACAAACGAAGAAATCAAAGAGCCAACGGTTGTTTAAACGTATTTGGTTTTTAGCATATTGCCTGGATTTGTAATTATGAAACACAATTAGTCACATGAGTGAGAAACAACGATCTAAGAGAAACCTGAAAGCCTCCTTTCAAACTCCTTTTTTTTGAGGTTCGTTAAAATTTTAACTAGAAAAAAAGGAAAATATCTAATGAAATATTTAACTAATATTATTATTTAAAATGTAAAAACAAATTATAATCAATGCCTCAATTTTAAGAAGCAATATCAGATCAATCATGTAAAATGAGTATCAGGAAATACATGCGAAAAAAACAAGCACACATGAAGTCATAAAGCAAGAAAATGGTATGGTAGGGCGACCGTTCTATTAGAAACCGTGACCAAGGAACGGTTGATTGCGATGAGTAACACGGGGCCACGGACGCACACGAATCACATGATAATCATATGTACGTCTTTACATATACTGCCGAGGAATGGAAATAATAATCACGACTAACGAATAAAGCGTGTAGTGCGAGAATAAATCAAGATTACACGGTTAATAATAGAATTAAGGTGTGGAAAAGGATTTGAAGTGATTAAGTTGCTGAAGATAAAATATGCTCTACCGAATTACCGAAATACAACAGGCAAATCACATTAATACATAAATATAAGATATGATTGTAGTTTTTGAAACAACTAAGTTACATCCGTTTATTTTCTTGCTAATGTTGATAGAGGAAATGGTAGCGTTTGTGGGAAGATATAAATGTATAAAATTTTAATTTATCTCAATTATCGGTAATGGCTTAAATTAATCAGTCGTGATAAATTAGAAGTCACTAAATATGTATGGTTAAGGTTATGTATATTCCATCCAAGAAAAAAAATAGAATTTCAAGGTATTTTATAAATAGATCCAAACTATTTGTTATACGTATCAAACCTTTTTTGAAAATCGTCGAATATAACTTTAGAAATCATGTTTCTTGGACATGGACATCTTATTAACAAACAATAGTACTTACATCAAAACAATTTTTTTGTGTTAGGAGCTCCTTTGTCCTTTTGAAGATAAAATTATTTTGAAAATCGTGAGGTCGAGCAATTTTCGTAGCCGTAGTTCGTCGTAGAAAATATCCTGGATAAACATAGACATTATATTCTAAGGGTTCAAAGGAAGCATCAACGAGGAGGCGTCTAGAAGATTTGAAGTGTGAAATAAAGCTGCTGTGCCAGTGGATAATAAAACAGCAATGAACAAAAGACCGACCTACTGGTATTATACAAGTTATACAAGTAATAATAGACAGTAAGGATTGTAATATAAATAATGAAATCCTTTTCAACAATGGATCCATGGGCATTATAGTTTTAACCAACTTTGAACATTATACGAAAAATAATAATACAGATAAAATAACATTGTCTCATAAACAAATCAGAAAGTAATACGAAAATAACACGCACTAAAGACAGACCATACGTTAGCTGAGTAGCTGGCATGATCGATGGGACAATTTATCTGATAGGTATAGCTTTCTTGGATACTTCAGTGGATGTTATGCTTTCACTCTGTATCGGCTTAGCGACTTCGTTCAACTTCCTCGTTTATTGTGTTTGTTTGAGAATTCATTTTTAGAATACATCGATCACAGCCGAAACTTGTCTAAAATTGTTTCGATACATTCAATCATAGGACGACCTCCGTGGCGCAGTGGGCGAATAGCCGGTTGAGACGCAGGAGGTAGCGGGTTCCATTCCCGCCGCGGAACAAATGTTTGCATGATCTACAGATATTTGTTCCGGGTCTGGATGTTTTTCTATATATTATAAGTATGTATTTACAAAAAAAATGTACATAAGTATTCATATCAGCTTTGGTTCCCATAGTACAAGCTCAGCTTAGTATGGGGCTAGATAGCACTGTGTGAAATGTTCAGGAATATTTATTATTATTTATAGCAATCTATACTCATACATATTATGGTAACGTTTGTTGTTTTATGTTTATAGGGGGTAATCTCAGAAACTACTGAACCGGTTATAAATATCATTCACTGACTAGACTATCCCTGAGTGATATAGGCGATATTTTATTTTAATAAATATCCGTGATTAAAATGACTTACTTATATACAACGACAACCTAATCATACAGACTTCTTTGTGGGAGTAGTGAACTGATTTTTTAAAATTCCCCTTCTAAGAAGTTTAAAAAGGAGCTTTTACGTTTGTATCGGTAATACATTCGTCTGATATTCAACCCCTAGAGTTGAAAAGGGATATTGTAGTTTGTTTAGAAAACATAACTCTTTGTATTTACGAACGTATAACTTTGCTTATCTGCTTTTCTATTAAAATACATTTTTCATCATAACTCCAAAACTTTACAAAATAAAAAATGGTTGTGGAATGTATAAATATATATCTTTGTTATTAATACCCGGTTTGCCTAGAAATTTAAAATGAAATTTTTACCCCCACCATTTTCACTCTTTTGTGCATCAAAATGAAAAAAATGACGATTTTTTTACTTGCAATAGTAGAAGGGCAGTACTATTTATAATTGTTCTAAATTTCAAGCGGATAGGTTCAATAGTTGCTGAGATATTTAGCTGTGGCAGACGGATGGACGGACGGACAAAGTCACATCATAAAGGTTCCGTTTATATTATTTTAGACCGGAATCCTAAAACCAAATTAGTAATTTTACAGGTTATATTCGCTTTGCTTTTTGTGACCAAAAGTTTTTGCGCACAATACCATCTAAAACGTGATTGTTTCGCACGTGTGCATAACTCCGCCAGTGATTATCAAAACATAATTATGATGGTTCATTTCTATACATGTACGTATAATTTACTCTGTACTGTATACTTTGCCATACTACATATACATATACATATACTGCCTCGTGTCGGCATATGACACAGCTGTGGATTGACCACACACCTTGTTCGGAGTGATATGTGGTCGATCACGTACATATCTATGCATATTGTAAATTATCTGTATAATAGTATGAGACGCCCTATAGGGCTATCACTTGAACTCACTCAATCAGGAACAGACAAATGCACTTTAGTAAAAAGCCGCTATCTAACCCGGACAGGCAATCTGATAATTAATTTGTTTATCATCTGATAGATTATAAGATTACATTGCAGGTAAAGTCGAGTTTGTTGCAAATATTTCAAAGGTTTTTAGCAGTTCATTAAGTAAACCGAGTAATACGTACGTAACATTACAGAAAATATAAAATCTTTTGAGTGGAAACAATAGCTAATTGAATAACGATGCATAGAACGCAGGCAGGCAAGGCAACCCTGTAAATGCTGTTCCCATACACTGGTCACAGGCGGTCAGCGCGCCACGATGCATACGGTCAATTACACACTCCTGCGACGGCAATCTGCCGCATGCCGTATTATAGGTCCAGTAAGTTTTGTATACGACGAGAAAAATAATCGAACAGGTAACCAAGAAAGTAATACAGCAGCTGTTGCTGTAAGTGTAAATGAGAAAATTGCTTCTTTTGCTGCAGAATTAATATAAACAGCACGGTATACAGTAACTGAAATAAACTGTCCAAGTAAAAGAAAAACAAATCAAAGTCAGCAGTGTTTTCATAAATCCTCGACATAACTGGTTCTAGCTTTTCCAGAATAACATTATTGTGTTATATTTCATTGAATAAAGCGCAAGCGAAATGTGTTTGCAATATCAAGTGCAATTCTGTTTCTCCTTAAAATAAGCATCTGGAATCACTGAAAATAACTAACGTTCTCAGCCATATCGTGAAACATTCTTCAGCTCATTTTACGAGGAATCCCCGATGTGCGAAGTCAACACGCGATTGTATGAGATATCTTCGGATATTGCTTGCAGACTGCCTTGGAAGTTGGAACACAGTAAAATTTATACTGCTTATTTTATAGTTTGACTGAAGTCTGTTACGTTAGTATGACTAACAATATCGCTATATTTCGATGAAGACTTCAGTCGCTTTCTCTTGCAATTTCATCTACAACTTGTTCTCAACAGTAAAAGTACAGTTAAAATTGGCATTCACATAAGCAGAGTCAGCATGCGTAACGTTAGATGCTTAGACTCAAAGACTCGTGAAAATAATGTCTACTGCGAATGAATTTTAAAAATGCAGGACCGGAAAAATATGTCGGGGAGCGAAAGCCGCATGAGGGCTAGAGGAAAACATTTCAGCTCTGTCAAAGGGCCGAAGTGGCAGGCGAGCGCGTCGGTTTACTGCGAGACTACCGCATTTATTAATCTCACGTGCGCAATTCTCATATGTAACAGAACCGGATTAAACGGATCATTTTGCTCAAGCTCGGCGCTAGACGTGAAACATCTGGACGGCAATGGAGACGAGAAAACTACGATATCTAAACATAAAATTCAGCTTTGAAGCTTTGGAAAACAACGTCAGCTAGCTTTTATGACAACACAACTGATTAGATCAGAAATGTAAGGCCCCCAACTACGTATTTTTTATTAGAACATGGTTTTTTATAAAAAATAATTGGTCAAGCGTGTGTTAGACCACGCATAGTGATGGGTTCTGTAAACTTTTGTAGTCTACTACGACTGTATCTTACTTACAGTACGATTGTTCTAACGTCCGATAACATTCAATAATATCCCTGTGCTTCTTTCTAACGACCCAACAAAGCTGTATTATTTGACTCTGAATAAAAACACGTGCTCAACCATCAGTTAGTCATTCTATCGTCACAACTTTAACGATTGTCTGAGGTCAGAATTCGATAAGTAACAGTTGTTATTAACTATAAGTACCTAATTAAATAATTAGAATTGGTCAAGCGCGTGTCGGTTCACGAAGAGTAGAGGGTTCCGTATTCAGTACGGCTGAATGCTAGTCATTTTAAATTATAACGATAACTTTGCAGTGTTTTTAATCATTTTGTATGAACGTTATATGAACTAATTACAATTGTATTAAAAAAGTGCTGACGAAACCAATTAGTGTTTATAGTTTCTGAAAGACCTATTCAACGATAGCTCAGACGAAATGGTAAGTGAGAAAAAAAATCGTCCCCAACCTCCATCATAACATAAAGAAACAAGATTTTTTTAGTTTTTACTTCATAAGTTTCATAACTTACTTAGTCACTAAAATAATAATAATGATAATATTGCTGGACATTTCACACAGCGCTATCTAACCCCAAACTAAGCAGAGCTTGTACTATTGGAACCAGATAACTGATAGAATACTTATATACATTTTTTTTTGTAAATACATACTTATAATATGAAGAAAAACATCAAAACCTGAACAAATATCTGTAGATCCTGCAAACATTTGTTTCCCGGCAATCGAACTCGCTACCTCCTGCGTCTCAGCCGGCTATTCACCCACTGTACCACGGAGGCCGTCAAAAAAGTATAGGCATGCCCAATTTCTGCTTTACACCAAGTCTATGAATAAAAAAACTATTTGGACAGACAGAAAGATGGACATGGTGAAACTATAAGGGTTCCTAGTACGACTGCGGAAACCTAAAAAGAGAAATGCAACCGACTGAGTCAATTCAGTATTCAAATTTTTAGTCACATTGAAAAGTGGATTGCATACTTCTTTTTACTACCAATCTACATAGTAAATTATGGAAAAGACGTACGTAAGGCGGGGTGGGCATTGTGAGCAAACGAAACTGCGCTGTGGCTTCTTGGCTATACTATTTGTATTGACTAAAGCTGGCCATACACGAAGACGACGTGACTCCACAAGATTCCACGCCCACACTCCAAAACCCGTCCGTGTGTGCAAAATCTCAAATGGATTGCTTGAAGTCCTAGGAATATTTGGAAATCCAATCATTCAAAAATCCAAGACTCGACGTACGCGGAGTGCGGCGACTCAACGATGTCGCCCTTTGGAGTATAGGGAATCGCAGCAATAAAGTCTTCGTGTGTGCTCGTTTTATAACTCACGCCTCGCAGGACTCCATGCGACGCGGAGTGATGAAAACGGGCATAGCTCAGGCCAGTCATTCGAGTCACTACAGGCATAGTTTACCTAGGTACCTACACATATACTGTAATGTTAATTGACAATTATCATGTGGTGTCATAGAAAAAAGTTATAGTCAACTCAATCCATGACGTACGGAATGGACAACTTTATTAATTAAAACGACGACGTGTACAAGGAATATATTTATTTTTATTGGGGAATCACTTTAGCCACATAAAAATGGATGAGAGGCATGCTATCATAAACTATCGATAAGCTTTAGATACGCATAATACGCATGGGAATTTGTAACATTTTTATTTGCAATCCTATGGATGTGGCAAGAAAGTGTTAGTAATCTGGCAGGTTCTTTGAGTATCTTTACACTCTTCCAAATGCAATCTATATCATTTTGTGCACTGAATTTAGCCATGTGTAAAGTCCTCTTTACAGCTCAATTTACATCATAGTAAAAGCTTTGCTTATACACGGAGGAAAATATACCCCTGGTTTTAAGCGGGATTCTGCACTAATTATGAGGTATTCCTCTTAAAAAACGACTAGGCGTCCAAACGCAAATTTTTATTTTTTTTTTTTTTTTTAAAATTTGCGTTTGGACGCCTAGTCCAAACGCAAATATTAACAGGAAACTGATAAACCAGCATTACATACCCCATTACTTAAAAGATCGGAAGGTATTTTTAGGTAAAAAGCATGACAATTTATTGTTCGTAGCAATTTATTTTAACATGACAATACCTATAACGGTAAAAAATATCAGTTTATCGTTAAAGTGTGCGTAAAAACCCATATATTAACAAAAGTTCTATAAAAATATCATTTGTACTGTCATTTTTTCGTTCTCACAAAATTAATTTTTCTCCGTGTACATTACAACATAGTAAGGTAACGCTGTGTGAAATGTCCAGCATTGTTTATTTATTAAATTTTCTAGCAGTTAACGGAAAAGACTGAAAATGTGAAAGATCAAACAGTTTCAAAGTCTGGAAACATAAATTGTTTATCAAAGACCTGTAAATTGGATTTTCTATTCAAACCTTAATATTTGTAATCTAATATTATTACCATAACCCATTGCTGAGGGTCCTAATTGTGTGTTAAATCTGAAATAAATAAATTTGAATTTAATTGAAAAGACTTAGATAAACTGTCCGAAAGAAACATAAGACCCTCGTGTGTTAACAAAGCAGATATTTTATTTGCAGTCCGGTAGTTGTGATAATTCATCAGTTTTTTATAAAGCTATCAAGACAACTTTTCTGATATATTTTTGAAATAAAAATAGATAATCCTAAAGCGCATCACACCACAACTGTACTGTTACTTAGGTCAACTGATTGTCTTTGCCTAGCCACTCCTAAGCACTGCTCTGCCTACCGTGCCAACTTTTTTGAAGTTAAGGCAGTGGGCTTATGGAACTCTCTTCCCCTCAGTATTAGAAAAATTTCATCAAAATCAGGTTTTAAACGTTCTGTCCATAGTCACTATTTAATTTCTAATTGCATTGAGCTTCCCGTATATCTTTATCTATAATGTGATTTATGTTATATATATATATATATATATATAAATACTATATATATATTTTTATTTGTTTTTTTTTATGTTAGTAGGTACGCAGTTAAGCACGCCAACCTATGTTTTTTACCTGTTACGGTTGGCTGGTAGAAAATTAGCATTAAGTCCTCCATTTATACATTTTTCTTTTTGTGCAATACTGAATTAAAACAAATAAACCACACACGATGAAGATGCTATAATATTTTATGTTATGATAAAATGGACCATCAGACAAAGCGAAGATAATATATATTTTCATCTTACATTGGATTGTATGGCAAACGATATTTATATTAACATAAAATATTATAATATCTTTATCATTTGTGACGCGCTTATGGTGACTAATGGCGAGCGATATTTTATCTAACATAAAATATTATCGCGTCTTCGTGATTGTGACTTTGTTATGCGCATAAGTGTACTAACTAAAACGTCCGTTGAACTCAAATCGTTTAGCAAAACAATTGATTTGATTTCGATTTGATCGAGAATTTCTTGCTCCGCTACAATTCCAATTTCGAAGCAAGCATTTGTGGCAACAAAGAAAGTCCTCACAGGAGTAATTTAATATTACTTTGTACTCTAGCAACAATTTTACTGCAATTTCATTCAGAGTCGACACGTGTAGGCTGTTATTACATCGTAAACTGGAAATTGTACTTCCACTACGAATAATTACTTATTATGATGATAGCTGAGGACTGAGCAAAAACAGTAACTTTGTTATCTGCTGAGATTAGTTTCAGTCATGTGTGGAGAAATAGAGATTGGACAGCTCGGAATAAGATTACACAAAGCTACAGAATTACTTATTTTTCTAGTTATCCAGGATTAATTAGTTACTTTTATTACCTAAGCAGTTTATTTGTCCTCATTTGCGATTTCATTAAAGGCTCGCTGATACCCCCCGCTTCCATTTAAATGTAGCACGCCGCGAAACAACCTGCCTTATAAATAAATGTGTTAGATTCCAAGTATATTATTTTGTATGATAGTTCTAAGATATATACGGTCCTGTACTTATTTTTAAGTCATTTGCTTGAAATTAAATTATTTGCAGATTGATTGAATGTCGTTCGGTTTACCTGTTACATTATCTAAAATACATTTTAAATATGGCATATGACCTGTCTGTTTGAATGCTTATTTATTGTGTTGTATCATGTACGTAATACTGGCACTGTTGATATAGACAGAATTTTGATTTTATTTGCCATGTTGTTGTGTTTGTTCCTTCGTGTCATGAGTCATGACTGAGCATATCAGTAACTTCTGCAATTTTGAGACAGCTTCATGCAAAAACTATGCAATTTTGAACCGCTTCTTGCATGGGACGTCTCAGTAATAACGTATCACATTGTTAGATTGCCAGGTGAAGTATAACAGACGTGAGAACCCCACTGTCAGGTTCTGGCACAGCTTATTATTGATCAGTTCGGATTCTCAATAGTTGTAACTACGATTATTCATCATCTTAATCACCAATCACACGATGACATGTGCCACCTGCTTCAGCTTCTGCCCGTACAAATTTAATATTAAATACATTTTCTGCTCGAATGAATCCAGTTAATTTATGGAAAGTTGTCAAAAATACAACTTAGTCGGTGAGAAGCTTCTAGTTGTTCTTTCTTTTATTATTAAAATATTCAGAGATTTTGAGCTGATGCACACTGTCATTGCGAGCGAGCGTTTGTTTGCAATGAGCCAACCGTCTCATCGTAAACTGTGGTGCTGGTTTAACCGATGGTTGACGATCTAATAGCACGCCAGTCACATTCATAATAACTGCAATTTGATGTCAACTATAGCTGCGGGACTTCTTGGCTATTGTCGAAGTTGATGGACGTATAATTTAACAAGGGGTAAGCAAACGTTATGTGGGCATTTAAAACAAAAATCGAGCAAAGGAATTTTAAAGGGATACTTTAAAAATAAAAGTTTGGTAAGTGTTCAAGGCTTGAAAACTACCACAGATAAATAACAATAAAAACAACAAAAAACAGGATAATAAAAATCCATATTTGAACAAGGTATTGCATAAAATGTTTAGAGTACCTAACGGTTGTTCACATTGCAACGAAATTTCGAAAAATAATTAAACAATACTCATATTTCTATCCATTAGAGCACAAATGCACAAAACGACTCAATGCAGCTTTGCCAAATTTTACACTGGTTTGCCAAAATTCACGCCTCATTTTATGTCTCTAACCTCATTACTTGAACATCTTTCACAAGATAGGACAGTGCAGTAGTAATCTTTGGACGTCGACACTTTGGGAACCGAGTTTGAAAGCTCTATAGCCCCAATCACTTATCCATGAACAATTTTACACAACTTCACAGTTATGTAGTAACAAGCACATTTTAGAATAATATCTATGACTATGTAGATAGTAACATTAGTGAAGCCAGAGCTTTTTATAGTGCCATTTAGTAGGAGAGCTTCATCAAATGTGCTTGGTCGGATCAGAACAAACAAGAATACGCTGCTTGCCTATCTCACGAGCCGGAAGCTCTTAAAACAAATAAATTTAGGCCACAGAAACGTGTTATCGGAAACTGAGAAACCACATTGGTCAATTACCGAAACGTTGTGGTCAAACAAGATACATAAAACTTAAATTACGGACGCAACCAGTAACCACCTTTATAGTACTGTAGGTCAATGTTCTACGTCCGATTATTCGTCACGGAAGGGTTAACATTAGTTCCCTTCCTAGAATTGTATTTATTCAGCAAGTATGTACGGAATCCCAGTTTATAGGGAGGTTAGAACCCAGTTATAACTAATCAGTTGTATTTTCGCATAGGTCTGACAGTGTCCTCCTTAAAACTTTAAGCTGAGCTGTCTCAGACAGAGTCAACATCATATACTTAGTTTCTTTCTACATCAAGGTGACTTTAGTTAGACGATTGCTAAACCGTACCACACAGATTGTTTTGTTTTTCGAATTTACATTTGAATTGCATAAAGACTTAATTTCTAGGCAAATAGAAGCTTAGCTCTGTCTCTGAAAGACTTTGGACTTATCTAAGTTTCTTGGCCCTGAACAGACGACGTATAAGTAAGACATAATATAAGCTGAATTAAAATTCAAGTTATTATAATATACAGTCTGCACACGAGTCGAGTGAGCAAAGAAAGGAGCATAATAAGTCTAACGAAAAAACAGGGCAATAAAATATCGCAAGATTCGTTAAACTGGCTGAAAGCCGTGAAACTTCTTGTTTCTTATTTAAATATCCCACCCAACGCTGGTTAAATAATAGATAAGATAAACATATTTTGTAAAAACAACGAATATGAAATGTAAAATAAACTGGGCATTCTATTCTATATTCATGGGGACACTTCCGCCTAGTAGTGATTTGGAGCAGTTGAGCTATCTACATATAATATCAATTGCATTGCAACCATATTGAAATGGTTAGATGGCCTTAACTGCTTCTTATATTCTTTCTGTAAATGTGTGGCACCGGTCTCCCCTAATCTACTAGGATTTTCGTTCGCTTGCCATATCCCACCAATCTGTCTGGAAGGCATCTAGATTATCAGGCCAGCACCCACTACGTAAAATGATTTATATTTTACTTAGAAAACTTTCGTGATTTCATTCACTCATTATTATAAATACGGGATTTATCACGTACCGTCTTATCGGTGTTTCAGTGCGAGGCGAGACGTTATTCGGAGCGGATAGCACTCACCCTGATGAAGGTTCACGAATTGAACCGAAAAATTGTCGGTTGAAACACCGATAACACGGTACGTGATAAATCCCGTATTTATAATAATGATTGATTTATATTTTATAATGAGATAATGATAAGGAGATAAAAATAAACCTTGTGTATTTTTTCTGTTGATAAATGTACCTAAGTCTTCTTCATCTAAAGTATGTTTTATTCCATCTCTCATTGTCAAGTCAAGTTCAAACAAATTTAATCTAAATATGTCTGAAAGCACACCTCTCAAACTCAATTATTCAGACACGTCTCAAGAGTGTTTAATTACTGACACGAAGTGCCACGTACGGTGGTGGATGTGTAACATTGCGATATTAAATAACTTTTGCGAACTCGGATTCACACAGCACAGGAACCTAGATCATAATGTGAATAAAGGTATAAAGTTATAATGTGAATAAGGGGTTTGTTCTAGATCTTTAGAGAATATTGCGTTCTAAATTATTATTAAATATACCTTGACTTGACTTGATATAATGTCAATATTATAAAAAAAATGGGTTGGAATAAAGATGAAGGAATATAAACTCAAAATAAGACAATTAGGGCAAAGAAATACAGGATGCTTCGAAACATGTATATTCTTCCGAAAGGGCGTCATACGAGAACAATGACGGCCTTATTCCAAAAAAGTACATTAGTCTAGGTTTAAACCAGAACTAAGAAGTCTAGGTTTGTTTCAGTATTAAAGTTAGTACCAGGATTAAAATGCGTCCTTATTACAAAACGTAGATCAACCAAAGATCACTTAGTACCAGAAATAGTCCATGGTTTAACTAAATCCATAGATTATATTATAAATATTGATAATGCATCATTCATTCATTCTGCAACCATTCGATGCAACGTTCCGTTTCGATAAATGTGATATTTTCTTTAAGATGTAAAAGGATTAGAAATATGTTTAATGATAGATTATTAATCTATTTGTTACTAAAATATGTTTCAATCTCTCAAACATGGGCGATTTATTGTTCAAAAGGTTTTTTTTAAAAGAGTTGTTATCATTTCTTGAATAACTCATGCGTGTAATGGAGTGAAGTTTCATCATGCACGCAAAATTCGAGACCATCAGTCAGGCCATGTCAATCAAAACAATATTTGTGATGGAGCTTTGTTGAGAAACCACTTGAAAGTTTTGAAGACTTTTTTAACACTCGGGGGAATCCTAGGCGATTCACCTTAAGCTTGAACAAATACACCAATATATCCATTTGTACATTTTGTACATAATTGACCTAAGTTGAGATCGTGTTGGGGTAAAAAAATGGAACAAATGAAGAAGAAAAAGGGGTGAAAACTGGAGTTTTGAAGAGAAAGTAAGTCTTGTGAGCACCATTAGATAACTAATAAGTACCTATATTACTTTGTTTCCCTTCATACGTTTTTAACTAGATAATGCAATTTTCTATAATGTTTTTTATTGTTTTACAGAACTGAAGAAATGCGCCAGTACAAAGGGACTTAAAAAAAACAGAATTGCTGGAAATGAAAAACATTTGAACTAGAAATAGCTTTATTAGAATGTAAGAAAAACACGTTATAATTTTTATTATTATGAATAAATGACTATTATTAAGACACCATCATTAAAAAATTTACCATACATAGAATAAAAATAAAATACATATTTATTTAAGACATTATATTAAAAATGAGTTTCAATAAACTGGATTCTCCTAGTATTCTCCTGTACTGTGTTATGAATATACCTTGGTATCGGTACGGGTTCCCCTTGAAAAAGTCAGCTCACTGCTATCCTCACCAGGAAACAGGTCTTCTTTCATGTCAGTGGCAATATTGTGAAGGACAACGGAACTGTTGCTTCGATAGACCAAAACTTTCCACTGTGTTCCGGGTACGGATATGCCACCTATTGTAGTTTTCATCTTTGGGACTTCCGGGATTCAGCAATGGTAAATAAATACACACAATGGTAAATAAGTACATGGATAACCACTGTATCCCTGTAATATTTCAAAGAATGCACCAGCCTCTTGATTTAATCTGCATTCCCGGAATATTCTTGAGTCATGCACACTGCCACGCTACCTGGTCACCATTTTCATAGTTTTCAGATCAGCATCACAAACTACCTGGAAAGTTAACACTTTTTAGTACTTACCTACTTATAATCTTTCCATAATGTTTTGTTTTATACCATAGTTGTAAAATTTTTAAGATTTATCTTGTCCCCTATATTCTATAGATTTGTCTAGATTAGTTTAATCCCCCTTCATGAAATAGATGTGATTGTATGTATGTTTTATTAGACAGTAACAAACTAAAATCAAAATTACCTGTACATTAATTGAAGAACATCACAATTCACTATTTTGCGGAATTTTCTTATGCTCTCCTCTTGATGGCCTAAAGTTGCAGGCATTTTTATAAATCATGTTTTGCTGACAGCTGGTTGAGATACATGTAAATCAGCAGTATCGTCTTGAATCTAGGATGAAAAATAATAATGTATTAGCAGGTAAATTAATTAAATTCGTTTTTATAAAACTTTGTATTACAAGGTTATAAGCACTTACTTCATGGCGAACCCAATTGTGAAGCGCGCAAATCACTTGGATTTCGGGGCTCAAGATCGTGAGACAAATCTTCACGCAATAAATCTACTAAAATCTTCATCACATAGGTTCACAAAGGTAAAGGATTCACTCGGAGACGATGTCTATCAGATCACCAGAACGTCTCCAGCATGTCTATATCTTCTAAATCAATCAAGCCGATCATGTGAATACCCATTTCGGTAAATTATTTATCAAAATGTAACACAAAAATCAAAGTAAACATCAAAGTTAACCTCAAAGCAAGAAAAACCAAAGATAAACTAGGGGTCTCGGGAGTTTATCTTTAGACCATAGATGATCCATGGTTTTAGTGCTAAACTTCGTTTTGTAATAAAGTTTATTTTAGTCTCTGGTCTAAACCTGATTTAAACCTAGTCTATTTATAGTCTGCGTTTTGGAATAAGGCCGTGAGTGTTTCATATATTTTTTGGTGTTTTCATTGAAGACACACTATAGAAATTAGCTGTTTTCAGTAAATCAACTGAAGCTTTGTAAGTCCTAAAGTACCTACTCGTAGGCACCAAGAGTCCAAGAAAAATCTGATTTTATGGCGCTTTACAATTATAATAATATTTTGCTAAAATTTGTTTTCTTTATTTAGAAAAAGTTTATTTCTTATAGATCCTCCTTCTATCACCCTGTATAACAGGTAAAAGTAATTGGTTGCTTGGTTTGGTACTTCTTAAGAATACAAGCATATCAGGTGTGCATAAAGTAATCAAGAGTATATTGATTGCTGTGCTTAATTGCAGACCTAAAAAACATGGAAGAAATTGATTGCGTGTTTACACATACTAAAATCTATAAACTTGTTTCACGCTTTGTGATTCAGCCAGCACTATAGCAATTTGTTTACTGACGCAACTACACACACCTACGAAATAATATTTATGACAATGCTGGTCTCACCAGAGAGGTACTCGGAAAGCTTACCGACGCTGGATTTACATAACGCGTACCTGAAACAAATAAATAGAATCACTACATTTGCGTAAGCAAAAAGATATGAAAAATGGCAAAAGCTAAATTAATTTAACGGGCAATGGGTTGTGCTGTGTGTGGGTAATTTTATGAGTCATGAAATCGTAGCTACGATCGATGCGGTAAAGGCAAACGATTCATGTGGAGCTTTAGGTAACATCATTCGATGGGTCATCTTCGATTCATAAGAATTTGCCATGAATAAATCACATTGAAAATTGAATCAATGGAAGAGTTTAATCTTTCTTTCACAATTGGATAGATAAAGAAGTTTCGCTTAGAATTAACAATGTTATGTTTACTTTTAGTACCTTGGCTTGCGTAAGAAGTAGGATGGAGAAATAGAAGTTCTTAATTTGGACTGAGTCAGAAAATACAAGCATGACAGACGAGTTTTCAAAAATTTTAGATAATTTAAATTAAAGAGGCACAAATAAGGTCTTACAAAATAATAGAACGTAAGCGACTTAAATTTAAAACAAAAGGCAACCGATTTGTTCGTAAATGATAACATTGCAAAACGCCTCGTTATCGGATTTTAGTCACAGTTGATTAAGTAAAACCTCTGAGATAGCTTTGACCAACACAAAAGATTGTGTAAGTCACTTTACCAGCATCTAAGGACCGGCCATTGTTCGGCGGTGTAGTTTATTTAACTGTTTTCGATAATACTTCTCTTTGTGTTAATAAGATTCGAAAGATAGTTTTCAGTTAACGGGTACTCGAGGTCAGCGCTCGATGTCGACAAACGTTAGAGACGCTATGCCATGTCATGTTTATGGTGTTTTATCAAGGTACCGTTGAGGTAACATCGGTTTTAATGCTCCAAACACGGCTGTGTTTCCGCTAGATAAGTATGTTATTACGGCGACCTTGAGTACGAAGTTATTTAAGAGATTCTAAAACCTGCTCCACTGTGGTTTTCCTCTTACTTATAAAATTCCGAAACCATGCCAAATACCGTGGAATTAGAAGTTAATAAAGTTGTAAGTTTCTCTTTAGTTTTCAATGACTCAAACGAATTAATTACCTACCAAATTAGAAAATAATAAAAACTGTTAACACAAATCTTTTCAAGGGGATTAAACATGAGGCATGGAACTTTTTCCATGCCTCAATGAGTGCATCTACATTTTAATCATCGCTATTACAGTGAACGTCAATTAATACCCAGTAATACCATGGATCTTTTATAAGCCACTGGTTCTGCAACTGCAACCCTTTGATGTTAAAATATGCGCTATACTCACGAAATGATATATGGATAGTCGAACCCTTTTCAGCATCATCAGTCCCCTATTCATTGACTTATCACGTAGTATATTTTAATTTTGAACACGTTAATACGATAGAATGGTTGGATATAATATAACAGATTTACGTTGTTGCAGTGGTCCGATAGTTAGTTCAAAGACGTAATGCTTTCGACGAGTGCCGTAAGTGGCCGTAAGTTATGGAGTTAGAATTAGAACGCTTTTGGTAGAAATTTATTGCGTAACGACTAACGATACGAAGCAAATGGCTAATGTAGATGTAGACAATTTGAAAACTAAGCAAATACATTTAAGGCCGCATTTTAGTTGAATTGTGGAGGTAACAACGATTATCTTTAGCTCGAGGAATTAGGCTAACGCATGCATCATTTTCTATTAATCATGTATTCTGGAGCTTTCGTGACGTTGTTAATGTTAATTTTAAGAAGCACTGCACGCTATTTGTAAGCTCAATAACTTATTGATAGGCAGGTTGTAGATACTTATAAGTTTTCCTCGAAGATGAGTTTTGACCTTCAAATAAGCCATGTAGGCATGAAGCCTAAAAAACCTAACATAAATAAGCGTTGAGAGTAACAAAATAATGTTAACCCCGGTAAAACAGTACTTAATAGTATAGTTATTTGGAAACCAAACCAAATAGCCTTGAATCTAAGCTGGAAATTTAATCATCGAAGGTAAAAATTACTCGACAATACCGAAAAAAACAATAAATAGTTTAATCATGGGCAATACTTTAGCCCGCATAATTGCTACAACACAAATTGGCACTTAAAAGCTAAAACTGTATTACCGTGTGATGATAAAGCAGATTAACTAATAGTCTGCTCTTGTGTGTTAATTGAATTTAAGCCATTATTAGATTACTATCCCTTTGAACATGCCTATAAACCAATATAGATACATAAATATAATCCTTATTATACTAACTTTTTATCCTGCCTGACACTAAGTATTTAACCTTTAAATGTCATCTGTAAGGTCTCTCAAAATGTCACAGGCATTAAGAATCAACGATAACATACGTAAGTATAAGTAGCTCTCCTAATCCAAAACTGATTAGATCGAAGTCATCAACACGTTACAAAGTTTTACAATCCTTGAATGAATCTGTCTGATATTTGTTTATTCTGTCTAACTAAATGACAGATGGCTTCGTTGCACCATACTTAAGAGTACCGCAATGTAATCGCTCACAGTTCCGAAAGTCATCACCGAGCCGCCATCAACAAGTGTTTTAATGTCTGTAATCTCCCGAGTCTCTCGTGTACAACCTATCAGCGGGTTTGCTTCCGTCGACATAAGCACACGGAACGGAAAACCTTTTCCTGTACCAGTGTACGAGTCACGACTGAAATTAGCCAAATTACATTATTTATCTGCTACCGCCGAGCGTGATAGATGTTGTCTTTTCTTCGCAATTTCTTTTGTTTTATTAATTTAGTTTTAAATGTCCGTGTTATTAGACAATGGCTCTTCCTATTCGTGTCATTCATTATTCACATGCATGCCATTCAGTTTAAGTCCCATTATGTTGATTTAATGTAGGTAGGTATTTGGCTTTAATATAATTTACATTTCAATAATCTTGTCTCGTGCAAGTAATATCCAGTCAGACAACTTGTCAGGTCTTATCTTGACATCTTCATCAGTTGATTGTTTAGCCATAGTGATCTGTTCACCATTAGATTGCGATAAAATTAATAGTCTGTACGAATTATCTTAGCAGATGGATCAATTGCGTTCGAAAACTATTAAATCTTACAAGTTGGCTTTAGTAAGCAGTTCCAAGCAATATCGACGCAAAACATGTAGAAGTACTGTATGTAACATATTCGAACGTAACTTGTCCAATTTATCTTTGGAGAGTCGTCTTGTGGGTTGGTTATGGCATCTAGAACGTAAATAGGTACTTTGCTTAGGAAATTTAAACCCTCTAAGATATCAAAAGTTATGTATGATAGATAAACGACACAACCACGATTATTTACTCACAATTTAGTAATTATAATATCTAGTTCCTACCTAGTATCATCTGATACTATATTCGGTGTATTTTTGAAATAGTTTATTATTATTAATAATTGAACGATCAGGTTTATTAAATTTCCAGTTAGTTCGGTTAACTTTATTTTTTGGACAAATCGCAATGCCACACTCCGTTCAAACAAAAGTGCGCATCTATTTCACGGAAACAGGTACATCGATCATGCCTTCACAGGTTTGGCAAACAAAATGTAAATGGAAAAGTGTCGCACACAAAAGCACACCCCGTAGCATGGTGCAGCCATCTATTTCCATTCAAGATTGATGCGAGGTAGCTAGTGTAGCTACCAGAGTAGTAGTTTAAGCTTACGAGATGCAGTTGTTCAATAAACTCATAAATACACTTACGTAATGAGTTACAGACCCGACATGGGTGATATTATAATATTCATACATAGCCAGACTGACAATGAATTTGTAAATTCCAGCCTAACCAATGAAAAGTAAGTTCAAGGCTTTAATAGTGACACGAGGCATCGAACTGAGGTCGAAAGGCGGATGGTGTAATGGACAAACACACTCAGGTGACTTCCCCGAAGCGTTGGGTGGAAGAGTGCACATAAATATTAATGACAAACAATTCAATAGTCTTGTGTGGTGGGTGAGACAGAAAGGTCACTCACCGGCCTTTGATCTGATTGTTAGATGTACATTTCCCAGATGTAATTACAAAATGCTTAAGAGCTAATGCTCGAGAGGAGACGGAATGCGTATGAATAAAACATCAGCCGAATGGAGAACGAGGATTCTTGTAATTTGTAAGAAAAAGTGACCTACAATGAGCACGTTGCCTATCACATTCGAAACGCTGTATCGTATTTACAATAAACATCATTAACCCAAATACATCCGTCGAATTTGGTGCCAGATAAAATTCTCGGTCTCGTTAAGCCTAGTAGTCAAGCGACATTCTGAAAATCCACCTACATAGTATTGAAACGAAACTATAGCAATAAATTAAAAGTGAAAGTTTAATTATCAGATTATTCTTGATTCTACATTCTGTAAAAGTGTGTATGTATTAGCCCGACCATTTGCAATAGTCTACATATATCTTACAAATCAGGGTAAAGCTAATAATATACTTTATGAATTAACGAATTATTTGACTCAATAAAGTTGTAATAGCACATTTGTCAGGAAGCCATCGTGATTAAATTGCTCCAACTCGAATCCTAAAGCATCCAAGTAAAACATTACCTATATTTTCAATCCAACTAGAAAGAAACATTTAGAACGATTGAGAAGGCTTGCAACAAAATATCCTTATATTGTTATGAAAATAAATATAACAGTGAATATAATATATATATTCAATGTTGATAAGAATGATGTCAGCGCTCATAAATCGGAACTAAAAGATCGAACCGGGTCAGTGGCCTATACATTAGCTGTGATAGTTCTGTTGCAGACAATAAAGCAAATTACTATGGAACATACGACACACTGTCTCCAGCAGCCATAACGTTTAGATACAATAAAGCGTCATTGACTAAATTATCTCAGTTACTTGATAAACGAAGTTTAAAAAGCATTCTTTAACAGGCTCAATCAAAGCTTTCAATTAAGGCAATTTGCAGCTTGATAATGTCTTGACACGGAATCTCAATGTGTGCGTGATATAAACTGCAGGCGAGGATGATAAAGAGTTATTGTATCGAATTGACAGCTAGTGACCCTCGTTTAGGTCACCGGACGCTCCCATCTCGTTAAAATGTGTGCGAGTACTGTGGACCAATGTCGCAACACACCCTCCACTTACTCGTACAAAGCACTTTCGTGACCATATTTGAACACACGAATTTGGTAATGCATGCACATTATTTTCATACAATCAAGCACATATTCTCCGAAATGTCACGATGTATACATATATTGTAGATGTATTCAAAATTACAAAACACTTTGTTTATTTAAATAATACGATCACAGATCTGATGATTTCCCAAAATACCGAGAGATCATGGGTATTCTAATGCTCTCCTTATTGTAATGGATTACATAAGAAACAATTAAAATATAAAATGTAACTACTAAATTGCCGAAGTAGAAAGCGTGATCTTATAAGTACATTCATCTGAAAACAAATGACGAAAATTAATGTTTACAGAATGTTACAGCTCTCGCAATGCAATATAAAAACGAATGTGCGAAAGGAAAGTATAATTCCACGAGAAAGTAATTGTTTCTTAGACGGAACAATTTCGTGTTACACAATTAATTAGACATGAATGTGGCTGACTTGGACGAAATGACAAATAGTGAAACATAGTTTTCGAATCTTTTATAAGATTGTGGGGTCGGATCAGGCTTGGACCAGTCCACACTTCATTTGACAAGTTGAAACTTGTGCCATTTTAATGCTTCTTTGATAAGTGAACTACACAACACAGGAAAAGCGAAATAGCTACTTCTAAATTAAATGAATTGTGCTCAAGTTAACGATAGCTATAATGAAGGGATACTAAGTATTATTTAAATAATTAATGATACAAAATCAACTAGTGTACTTATGAAACTCACCCGTTATTTTATTGAATTTAATACCCAAATAGGTACATTCATATGGACGGAAAGGAAATCCCTTTAGAGTTGGGTGAGTGTGGCCATAGACTTGGCAACCCCTCGGAACAGATATCGTCGTCTCACTCACACATCCGACTCACCCTCCTTTCATAGGATCGTGGGATAATTAAATATTTATATCATCACAAAACTCTATTATCAACTTATTTTATGAATCCACATGGCATCGAATAGATGCCTGTTTTGTTAATTAAATATAGATGGTATCTCATTATCTAATGAGCTTATTATGTAAATTAGTAATTTTGGAATTGTAGGTGCTATGTCAATAATTTCATTCATTGCAATAAATTGGAATTCATTATTGCTATGCCCTAGAATAGCACCACATTTTAAAATACAAAAGCACTCACATAAACAAGTAATCAGTTTACATACAGACCTTTATTTTAACAAATCCTAATATGAGGGATGCATCCTGTAGACTGATGTTAGCACTGTCACGAACTTAGTTAAAATAAACGATACTGACACGACAAATTCAGCTAAACACCACTACGCAGACAGTAACTGGTCAATAATCACAAAATTCACACACAACTACTCAGTGGTTGTGGAATAAAACTACTAAAGACAATAAGCACATAATCTTGATATTGTGAAACAAAGCTCGATCACGAAAGCTCTACGCGACAAATCGACGTGTGGATCTCACGACCGTTCAATCGAGACTGCATCAGGGGAGGTAGTTAGTAGACGGGCGGCGAGGGGGGAGCACAGTAGGGGGGCGCGAACGAGCAGGCAACTATAGCCGTCGAACCAGCCTTGCCTGTGTCACTGTCACTGATATGATAACGAATGTATACAAAACCCAAGATACCTACGTACCACTCTTTAGTTATAGTTTAGAGATTGAAATCAGTGCTCGGTAAAATATCCAATGCATTTAAATCAGCCGCATTGCTCCAACCAAAGACAATAAAAGGGGCTCCCAAACAGATGCATATTGACATAAAGACTAACAAAAATAAACAATGAGACGTAACCATACAACAGCAGAGTAATAAATCGTTTGGGCTTGCTCTGACTTTAGATAAGTACGAGTTAGTTTTACTGGTTTTAATTAAAAGAAAAAGCTAGGTACCAAGGTTCTTTTTTACATTACAGAATTAAAATTACGTTAGAATTTGTTAGGACATAATGGTGGCGATTCTGTTCTTTACCCTGACTAACTAAAATTGTGTAAAATGCGAACGGTCTTATTTTGTTCACACCAAAGATCAAATTAGAATGACATTTAAAGTGACATTTCTAAATTTAAGTATTTTTAAATAAGAAGGCGTGTTTTCGGGCTAGTTTTAGTCAACACCAATTTGATTGATATAACCCACAAACATGCCATCTTAACAAAATTGGTTGTCTGTAAAGTTGGTTTACGGACGACAGTTTAACGTGACAACGTTATAACAAAACATTTATGAAATTATTGCATACTTTTATGAATAAAATTGAATAATTTTTATTGAATTATCACTATTTTGTATGGATACAAAGAAGAAGTGAAATGAAATCTACAATTTAATTGAAATAAAACAATTAATTTTCTAAAATTTTAAAATTAACGTTTTAATAAAGATAATGTACTTCTAAAGACGTTGTTAATCTAAATTCAATAACTTGTAATTAATTTTAAGAACTGGCGGTTAGCTAAAAAGTTTAAATATAATTATGAACAAGTTTTCATAGAAATAAACTGTAATCAAACATCTATCATCAATTATATGAATCACCATATTTTTTTAGTCAATTGTAACATAACCTATTATTACTGCACTCGCTGACAGATGCTACTTTTTTTAATAATAAAAGAATAAATACTAGTAATCCGATTTTTAAAATGCAAGATAAATTAACCTTTATTGCCAAAATTGCTGTTGTAATAAGCAATGAAAACCGCATTAACTTTTCACTTCACTTTATAAACAGTCGAAGAAACAGTTCACGTGTAGATGTAAGTTGTGTGCTGCCGCTGTCTTTCTTCTCCTCTGATGCATAGGCCAATCGAGTGGAGGAGAGATAGATGCGGCTCAAGCGTACAATGAGCGTAATGGGACAACGAGTCATCCTCTTTCGTGCATGCAGCCGGCGTTCATCGATTTATTAGACGTTGTCACGTCAAAAATTACTTAATTTTAGAAATGTAACTTTAAATTTCATTCTAATTTGATCTTTAGCGTGAAGAAAATAAGACCGTTCGTATTTTACACAATTTTAGTTAGTCAGCGTAAACAACAGAATTGCCACCACTGTAATGTGTTTAGTCAAATACAAATTTATCAATGTTCACTTTAAAAACTCGTGTAAGCAAAATATATTATTTTTGACATGTTTTCTTCTAGCATTATATTCATTAATACAAAATCCAATACATTATTATGACATACAGAAGAAAATCACTTTGACGAATCCTTAATTTGGTAACCACTGACCACATTACAAGGAATGAATAACCCAAAGCAAAAACCCGAGATTATCAATAGAGTAACCGTAGATAAATAAATAATATATACTTACTATGTGTGTATGTGTGTGCGTGTGTGTGTGTGTACTTTGAATTTTGAACTTGTTCATTTTAAAAAAAACTACGTTTTGAACCAAATACCTACAGGAATGGGATAATAAATAAATGATAATAATGATGATAAGTCACCATTTACAATTTCTATAAAATTTTAATTATAATTATAAAAGTGAAATGAAATTTAATTTATTGTATGAGATATGGTACAATTACAGGATGTAACTTTTACATCTTGTAAAACTCACGTTGTCAAACCCATTTCGCTAAGCAACCAAGTACCCGATCGGTCTGATACATTTTGCAATAATGTGCTGTAATCACCTCTACATGCAGCTATTAAATCACACCTAGACGCCATCCCAGAAAAATCTATGCAGTAGTTTTGTAACATTTCTTCGTAAGAAATAACTTGCATACACAATACCTTAGTCATGAGAGAGTTGAAGTCCCAGATCCCGTTTTAATGAATGCACTGTCGCTGATTCATACCCGTCGTAAAATCAGAGTGCAGTCAACTGGGAACTCAATAAAATTACCAGCTCGTTCGTTACCAATCATACGAACATTAATCTGAATTTGATTGGAAATTTCTTTACATACTGTGAGAAAATCTTCAGATTTTCTATAACTATCCATTTTGATTATTTTTGAACACGCGGTTCGGTAGCAGAACTTTTGCACCTGTATCTTTTAAAGAGTTAAAAATGTAAATGGAATTGTCTGATACAAACGTATTCAAGCTCTACAGATCGTGCGCGTCTCCTAGCTGTTTCCAAATGGGAGTCAAGACTTTTGCTGCAAGCTCTTCCTTCTCACAATACTGGTATTTTAATGTATCCTATAACTTTCCAGATAGCAACTTGTTTGCGGTTGGGTGCGCGGTGCTGCGCCCCTCCTCAGTACCAGTGGGGTACGGCAGCTTGGTCACCATGGATTATTGTGTTCCAGAGCCGCCGGTAGGATTTCCCGTCACGCTAGCCTTAGGTAATGATATCATACGCCGGGCTTTTTGCAGCGCCAACGTTCCAGCCGTTCTCGAATCGAACGGTCCGATACGTGACGATGGTAAGCGGCTTGACGGTATGACTCTTGTACCCTGGGATAAGGGTAAGCCTTTGGTGTTGGACGCCACGTGCGTCGATACCCTTGCGCCGTCTCATCTGTCTGGTACAGCAGTTGGGGCTGGTGCGGAGGCAAATTTACGTATTTGTTAGCTTACGTATTTGAGCAGTTAGGGGTCGACACCCTGGGTCCATGGGGTACTGGGGCCCATCGCGTTTTCAAAATTATTTCTGGGCGTCAGGTCAAAGCGACGTGTGATCCGAGAGCTGGCGCTTATCTGGGTCAACGCATAATAAGTATTGCAATTCAGCTAGTGTCTTGGGGAGACTTCCGCCTGGTAGTGATCTGGAGCAGTTGAGCTATAATCGTTTGCAACGGTCTTTAGATGAGTCAACTGTTTCTCCTGTATTATAGTCTTGTAAATAATTTTATATTCTTTCTGTTATTAAATGAATTTTGCCCCTTATTCAGGGGTAATATAAGGGCAATTGTGGAGCTATTCCATGAAAAGTCTACCAAAAATGAAAAAAAAATGTTATTGATAGTAAAAATACTTTAATATAGTACTTTATGCAGCACTATTAGTACTTTGTGTTTTCACATTGGCAACAAGGTTTTAAATTAATTATTTTCCGCCAATACTGTCATATTCGGGATGGCGTCGTGCGTGAGTATCAGCTCATAGTGTATTTTGTAGTGGAGTTCAAATTCATTTTCTCAGTAAGTATTTTGAATTATTGTAATTATTTGCTAGATACTGATAAGTTAATTAACGACTTACCGACTTACCACTAAATAGTCCGCAATTTATAAAAAGACTATGTTTTCAAGAGATATTAAAGTTATATAAGACTGCAATGTCGAGTTGTAGTGTCGGCCACAGAATAAACATAATTTTTTTCTGTAACTTTTTAAAACGTCTTCTACATAAGGGCAAAAATTAATATTCCTTCTTTCTTACTTTAATAATGCCGACATCAAAAATATATTATCTTCTTCATTCTTAAACTGCTTTAAACATTTTTGTAGTGTCAGTCAGTCACGCAATACGTAGAGTCACTTACAGTAATGTAGCGTTTTGTTTCTTCTTTTTGCTTGTATATGACCAAAATAGCAGGAAAAAGTAGAGTGAAGATGCATAATTTAAAAAAATTAAATATATCAAGAAACTGAGAACAGAAATCGACGACAACACTCGATAAAATAAACATCATCAGGATGAAGAAAATGTATACGTTTTTGATTTTTTTATTATTCTATGTTTTTATGAAAGTTTAGATTCGAATCATTTTGTTTAAGCGTATGCTTCCATAACATTTTATTATTGACTTTTTCTAGATGTTGTGATTTAATTCACAAATATCATTTTATAATTTATAAGTACGTTTTTGTACGTTTAAAATTATTTTAATACGTCTATTTTGTGTCCTGTAATGTAAGTTTCTTAGGTTTCATCTAAACATACTACTATTTTGCTATAAAAAGTGACGGTAGTGTCAGTAACGTTTTGGACTGTAGTGTCGTTCACAAATTATTTTTCTAATATCTAATTTTCTGAAAAAGTTAGTTTTTTATTTTATCATTTTCCAATAAATTGTTTCAATGACTTCGGCTAAAGATATAATTGACAATTATAACGCATGTACAGATGCAGATTTTCGTTGTTAAAAAAAACTCTCGAACGCGACTTCCTTTTGCATGTAGTGTCAGTCACATTAACATTTTAATAAATACTAGCTGACCAATCCGCAGCTTCAGCGTTTTTCAATAAAAACATTACCCTCCTGCTGCGCCGTTGGGTAAAAAGTAGCCTATGACACCCGGGGATAGTGTAGCTTCCCAACGGTGAAATAATTTTTTAAATCGGTCCAATAATATCGGAGCCTATTCAATGCAAACAAACAAACAAATGCGGAACAAATGTTTGCATGATCTACAGATATTTGTTCCGTGTCTGGGTGTTTTCCTATACATTATAAGTATGTATTTATAAAAAAAAAGTATATAAGTATTCTATCAGTTATCTGGTTCCCATAGTACAAGCTCTGCTTAGTTTGGGGCTAGATAGCGCTGTGTAAAATGTCCAGCGATATTTATTATTATTATTATAAACAATCAAATCTTTCCTCTTTATAATATTAGTATAGAAAATCATATTACACAACTTTCTATGTGCACATTTTTTACCAGAGAGGGATAATTGGACTACCAAATATGTTTACAGTTTCAATTTAGCATGATTTTTGCTAAAATTGAAACTGTAAACATAATTGTATTCGTAATATAAGGCAAAATATAACGCAAAATGTGTCAAATGTATAGTCAGTCACATATGGAATTGCCACTAGAAAAGTACTGTCTACCTAGATATAATGTATCCAAGATTTCAAATGGCTTAACGTAAGAAACTTGTGTGAATCTTAGGATTTTTTTAATGCTAATGGAGATGAAACAAGCTTATGGCCCACCTGATGTTAAGTGGTAACTATCGCATATAACAGAAAATTGCCTCATAGGTCACGCACCTTAGAAATGTGCCCTACGATGCACTACCCTGCGTCCATCAACTTAAGGCATACAGGTGTAAAGCCCCATGTACCTGTAATTTCACCGGCAACCATACCCTTCAAACCGAAACAGCAATGCTTGCAAAGGACTTGCTGTCAGACGACAAATTGATCGATATATTGAGCGATTTTCCACGAGAGAATACACTTGAAAAGGATTTCTCTTTAAGAATTCTCCAAAACCCATAAAGGGATAAATATAAAGAAATAAAAAAATCCTCAAACGTTTTCCGTGTACTTGTGATAACCATTGAAAAGTATCCCCAAATATAGTGAGTGAAGCATAAACATCACTATTGGAAAGGAACCCTCCTAACAGAAGTGTCCTCCAAAGATCTATACTATAGGACAGAAATAGATCAACAAAACGATGATAACGAAGCGTCGGACGTGTAAATCGCTCAACGTTATTGACTCACACTCATTACTCGAATAGAAATCTGATGCAGCTGGTTCCAGTACCAAAAAGGCAATAAATTAAGCCACAGTATCTCGAGCACGGCCAACGCTTTTGTTGCTCTTCATCATCGTTTAATTTTAACTTTTAAGTTGATCGAGCAAGCGCCAAAGTTGAGAACATAAATCCATTTAAGCTGCGTTTCTCATAACCTTAATTTAGTAAGTAGGAAAACAAAATCTATAATAATTTTGTAAGAGTAAGGTGTAACAAAAAGAAACGGCATTACGGTGTGAGAAAGTTAAGTGTCCCTTACTCCGACATAGTGAGGTAATAAAAATATACGAGGACCACGCCCGAACGCCGCAAGCATGTCGATTGCGCCCGTCCAAGTCTTGTTGTGTTTCCAAGCGACATTTGGTTAGCAAACATAAAGAAGATTTATTGCAAATCGGCGTGTGTGGCAGTTCCTTTATCTTTGCCGAACGTTCCATCATGTGTCCTGGTTCGACTTTCGGCGACTTTCATTCGAATGTCGTGCTATTATAATAATGTAACAAGTTACCGAAAAAGATAAGTATAATGTCGTTTCGCCAAAAAATTCTGCCGCCTTGAGCTATCCAGTTATTAATTGCATAGTTTGATAGACGTTGTTATAGACAGAAAGTTTTACAAACTATTATAAAAAAATGTGCTGATAACATATGTATAACGATTAATTAACGCAGTAGAACGGTTACATTCGTACGCAATAAGACAATATCTATTGCATGAGTTTAATGTGTGTAATTCGATACTCGTAGAAGGTAATAAAGATTACATTGGGTAACTAACAAGAATACTTTCGAAATGCAGCCATAGTGAAATGAAATCTAATAATAAGCGTCATTTAATACCATTTAAGGATAAAGTATTCGATATACGAGTACTTACGAAGATTGGCAAGATTAAGGAAATAAAAACACATATCTAGGGCAATTGGGCCAATCCTAGTGAGCGATAATTGAACAAGACCGAGAGTCGGTCAAGGAAGAAGATATGTAGAGAAAGAATGTAGCAAATAAAAGGGGATTGTATACTAATAAAATCAAGGGGAAACCTCAGATTGTTTTGATCGCGGACGATATCAGAATCACTAGGAACGTTTTCCGTTTTGAACCAATTACATTAGAACAATTAATAGTTTGGGCTAGGTTAGGCATATAAATTGCGTGGAATAATAGTTTTGGTAAAAGTTTTAATAAAATAGGCAAAGCCGTAATACATAATAGTACTTATAAGACTATGTACATATACCGAAACACTACAAAGGAACTTTACAATGGCTTCAAAGCGAGATAAATAGACGATCGTTATCCTCAATTGGTACTCTGCTACCAATTTGCAAGCGAAAATATCTGCTTCTGACTTAGAAATTAAACTCGCTGTGCTATGCATTACATAAAATTTTACGAGGTTTTATTTGTATAGAAATCAAATAAACTACACTATTTCTTACTGTACGTTAAATGCGAGTTCGAAAAGGAACGTTGTAAGTGGTAATAATAAGTTTTATGTAGTTTTAAAGGTGGCACGTGCTTTAAGAGGGTTCGCCCCAAAGTATATTATATGAAGTTGAATTCTCTAAAAACGTACACCAGATGTGGACAGCAGACGGCGTTTATAACGGGCTACCTATACCGAGGGCAAAAGCTCTATTTGACTTTTAGTCCCTTTTCTAAATAAATTAAAATGCAGCAGTTTTTACCAGCAATAGGTTTCAACTTATATCAAGTTTTATTTACCGGACTGAAGGAAGGCGTTAAACTTGTAAACTTTGAAAGAACTTGAACAGAAATGGAAAAATAAAAGTATTTTATTTTCGTCGATGAAAGAGTTGATCATCAAGTTCTGAAGTAAATAGTCTAACCGAATCGTAAAGACGCCTTGTTTGGTACGTATGACATCATATTTCATTCAAAAATGTGTGATCCATAAGTAACAAAACGAAATATTCAAATACGATAATATGCGTGACGGGTTTCATAATAAGTTTGCTTTATTATCAATTCCACGGCTGGACGAATGGTATATTGGTTTTTATTTCATTTTCAATTAACAAATCGCTATTTAACTTATCCGGCACTGAAGCTCTGATTTTATTAGAATTTTGCTCTAAGATTGTTTTAGTACTTATTCCTCTCAAACCTATTTATTGTAAAAACATGATAAAGAAGTCAAAGTCCTCCGATATTAAAATGGCGTTGAAAATTTGTATTTTCAAAGCCTGGTTTAATTTTAAGTGTACTCAGAATTTTAAAACAACTTATAAAATAAATTTGTATTTTATAGAATGTCAACCGAGCGGTGATGAATTTCAAAATGAGATGAATAAAATAAAATTAAAGTCTGTCAAGTGTAAAGCAGAAAACATTTAAAAGATTTTTGGTCGTAATGAATTTTGAAGTAAACATCCAATAAATAAGTGAATTTAGAGAAAAGAGAATCTGACTGCCTTTGATTTCGTTGACTCGTTCATTCACTGTAGGCCGGTTAAGGTAAAGGTCGGACGGTGCACTGAACTGCCGAATCTTTAAAAGGACGAACTATTCTACACAGTTGTCTAGACAATTTACTTGCGGACTAAATGCTGAGGTCGAAATTGAACTAATCATTATATTATGTGGTGAAAACATTAAGTGCGGACTTGTTACTGAAGATACTTGTTATAAGATACGGTCAAATCCAACTCAACGAAAATAAGAAATTATCTTTGAAGTAAGAGACTCTCTTTCATTTATTCTAAACAGAGTTAAAAGTTTATATCTCAAATTTATTTTTTATTTTTAAATACACTATAGGCTTGCGTTTGAAGCAAACGGTTACAAACCTATTTGAAAAGAGGATACAAATAAGAGAAACTCTAATCTCGGAGGGTAGGGAGCCTCCCCTTTGCCCTGCAGTGGAAAACATTGGGCTTCTAAATAAATAAAATAATTAGAAAAGAAGTAATAGGTAATAAAACCATTTCTTTATTTTATTATACTCGAAAAGATTCTTATGTGAAGACAAACATATCAATCAGACTGCTGTTCAAATCTTTCATCAAGACAAGTGTCACACTCTCAGCCATTGACCTACTAAAGCACTTATAATTAAAACCCCATTTAGTAATGGAGCTCGAAATAATAATGAAGGTTGTCTCCGAATTAACTAATGGAGTAACGTTAACGGGATCGATAGGGAGGATACAGCCACCCCTCAAATTGATAAGTAATCTCAGGCAGTAATTACTCAATTTACTCAAGACAGGAGGCTATAAACATCTTACTGCAGGTAAGGAGATTATAGCGAAAGCGTTCTTAATTAAAACCAGTAGGCAGTAACTTAGTGTTAGTTTCTGTTTCCCATTTTTGGAATATTTTTATTATAAGTGCTTCTCACTTAGTTTCAGGGAAAAGTTACTTTATTGTACACAAATAGATTACAGACAAAAAAGCTTATAAAAAGGTCATGTAAAAAGGCGAGCTTGACCCTAATAAGTGTTATCTTACAGCAAACCTTTGAATCTAGCTAGAGGTAGTTATCGTTAGGCAGGCACCGTGAACAGAGACACGACAATTACTGTATAGGATCATATAGGATACTTACGGAATTCAAATCACACCTTACAAAAGCCACGCCTGTCGTATAGGTAAAGCTTTTTTATGGGCGTTGAAGCGACGTATCAGCAAAGATAATTGTAAAAGCGGAGTCGACCTAAATACTGGCACACGTGAACCACTATTTTAGGACAACAGGGGAGGTATGTCAGGTAGGTTTCGAAATAGCCCCGGTATAAACAGTAGGTACAAATAGTGTTTACGTGTACTATCTACGAGTATAGGATTTATCTTCTAGTGGACGAACTAATTAGGACTAATTATTTATTTTGGTTTAACCTGTGTAAACACAAACTTATTACAGTAGATTTTAGTTGTTATGGCTCGATATCGAGTCAGCTGGGAATGTTAAGGTTAGGCGACGAATTAGATTTACTTTCATTTGGTATTTATCATCTAAGTACTCGTTATTCCTACTGCGTGAAACAAATAATTTTACGCAATAAAAAATACTGGTAAATGAGTTTCCTGAAAACAGAAGCAAAGCAATCGATTCCTGTAAAATCAGGCATACAGGATTTTCCAAATTGCACCCACATTGGTTACCGTACAACAATAGCCTACAGATGAACAACGGGCAGACGGGATGCAAATAACAAAAATCAATACCATCGACCGAGCGAACGCAGTATGCCCAACTTGCATAAAATTAAACCATGCTCACGATTTAAGCATACTCCGAAAAGGGATAGAAATCAATAGCAGAACTCTTAATCGAGCTAAACAAAGGAAAGCGTTCAGCGAAGAACTGGCAAAGTGGAAAATACAAAGTGCTAATAAGTAACGAGATCCAGACAGAATTCTTAGACGATGTCAGACCCAACACAACTAAACAAACAATAGATCATTGAACATCCGTTGGAGGGACGACGGCGGCGTATCAACTAGCCGCAAGGAACAGTGTCGAGACAATCTGAAAGCTTTTGAATGGAAGGTGTTCAGTTAGTTTGAATTGAGCGTAATGCTTTGAAGATCTCTATGTAGAGTTGCATGGTACATAAAACCGCTAAGTAAGTGGCTGAGAGACTCCGCATCCCAAGCTAGTACTTGAGCGAACCTGTTGACCCAGTGCGCAACGCTCGCGGCAAAAACTTCGCCTGCACCTGCCCGGTGTAGCGTTATGGGTGCCTAGCACACCGTAGTTGTGACTACTCAAACGAAACCATTGTTTGCTGACCCAAAAACCATGGTGGAAAATGCGGCAAGAATGGAAATATTACATGCCCGTACGGTTGAGAGTTGAGACATACAGGGACCTTGACAAATGAAATATAACGTAAAGATACATCAAGGTTATTACTTGTTAGAGACACGTCGAGGATATAAAGATTCGTCGTCAGTTTATGTTATATACAACCAAAGTAAAGCCATCATACCGGTTAATCACTGATAAATCATAAAGATAACTACCTCTCTCTAGCCTCTAAGTTTTGCTGTAAGAAAAATATCTTTAGGGTGAAGCTCGCCTTTGTACATGCCCTCTTTTTATATATTTTGTTATTGTGTACAATCCATACTAAAATATCATACTTCATACTACATGCGCTTTCACCTCGTAACGGCCGATGAGATCCGATGTTGATGAAATTTGGTATATTGATAGACCTGGATTGAGTTGAGAGTGAGACATAAGTTATATTTTATTGATAAAGCACGCGTGCGAAGCCATGGCCAGAAGCTAGTCCATACTACTAATATTATAAATTCGAAAGGAACTCTGTCTTTCCTTGTGTGTGTTACGTTTTAGCGACTAACAAGCTAAATCTCATCGCAATCCGTCCAGGATTAGGATACAATTTGGTATATAGATAAATTATGATGTGGTTTGACACATAGGTTATTTTTTAAAAACCATGCGTGCGCAGCCGCGTGCGGTAATTCGTAACGAATAAAAGAAAAAAGAATAAACAATGGCTAAATTGAAAAAATCGCATTCGCAATTACTTAGAAAATAGAATATTCGTCGAACCATATTATAATTCGTCCATCACATTTTGGAATAAGTTCATAAAACGATCAGTCAGTTTAGCTATCTAATGAAACAATAACAACGAGCTTTCTCGCAACGATATCCTACATTACAATCAACAGATTTCAAAAGCTTGCGTAGGAGGTATGAGTAAGCGATATAATTCATTAGACACGCAACAGAAAAATATATAATCTAGTCTAGACTGTTCGTTATATAGCTTAGTAGCGTACGACCTTGCTGCATAGTTTAATTAATAGATATGATGCTCTTTTTACTAGATTCACGAAATCTACTTGAGAATAGGCACACACACAATGTATTAGAACAAGAATTACTATGACGTAGTATGTAGTAAGTAAAGGAAATAACTGTTCGGGCCAATGTATGCATTTGTATCAATACTTTTATCCTTTACCTAATAGATATGCGGAATCGAAACACAGGAAATTTGCGAGTTCTGTATCTGACGTTTCATTCCAGCCAAGAGTATTGTGGATTCGGGGATTCGGCTACGCGTTTAATTTCGATTGTGTTGTGTCATACATATTCGTTTAGTGCAAGATCGGAAAGAATGGTGTGCAAATGAAGAGGTGCAATTGGTGCTGGCTGATTAGATAGATAGTGTCATATGCACGTGAAAACTACCGCAACAGAGACAATATCGATATCTGAAAATAATCTGAGTTATTTTTATTTATAACCATATATATACTTACATATATATACTATATACATATTTATAACATATATATAAATATAATCATGAATTTACACACGCCAAGAGTTTTATCTCCAGAGCTATATTCAGATAGCAATTAAGGGCTTATTAAAAAGTAACACTGCAAAACGACCTCAAAATTAATAATAACCCCTTATGGTTTATAATAAAACTCACAGAACAAGGCTACTTGACCTAAGCTGAACTTGTTAACCCAGTGGAATCACCTCGAGCGACCCGTGAACCTGATTACAATGCCCTCAAGCCTGAATGTGCTGACGACAGTATTTCACTATATGTACATAAAACTTTCAACACTTATGTACAGCTCCAAGATTTCATAAAGTGCATTAGAATAAAACTAAAAGCCATGCAGAAATTTATGATGAAATGTAAATTTATGTTGAAGAGATTAAAATTATTTTATGATTGAAATTTTATAATCAAATTCTGATACCGCATAATGTTGCCATCGGGACCACAAAGGAGCTTTCTAAATTCATATGAAAAGTTGTAGGACTTGTAGGGTAACGGCCGAACTTGACTTTTAAGATAAAGTTCGGTAAACCCTTGAGCAACTTATGCTAAGGTTTCTAATAAGATATGTTGAGGTCATTTAACCTAAAATAAGTATCTAATTCGCTTCTAATTTGAGGTCAAAATAAGATTTGCCTAATCGAGATACAAACTTTTATAAAGATTACAAATTTTAATCAAAAACATTATATTAGTTTATTTCAGGTTAGTAAAAAGTGCAGTAGTTTCTTGTGAAAGGGTTCTCACCATACCTATTTCTGCCGCCAAGCAGCATTGCTGTATTTCGGTAAGAAGGGTATGGTTTCCTGTGAAATTACAGGGACATGAGACATGGACTTTACAGTTTACACCTGTATGCCTCAAGTTGATGGGCACAGGGCAGAGCATCGTAGGGAATGTTTCTAAGGTGTGTGACCTGCGAGGCAATACTTTGCTATAGACGATGGTTACCACTAAACATCAGGTGGGCCATACGCTTGTTCCATCTCCAGATACTATAAAAAAGTATTAATTACTGTTGGAATAAAGAACAACAAAAACATGTCACAACTTGACAACTCTCGGAGAGTTTCCAATTTTCCATAGCATAATTATATACTTTTCAAGAATTTAGTATCGTGCCTTTTATGTGAACCTGACGCCTCAATCCGACTCATATAATTCATACGCAAGTTTCAGAACTGACTTATTTTCATGAAACACAGTTTGCAGCTTTCTGTGCTATAGTTTTATAAATTAAAAATATAAATCAACGCGATTAATCTTGTTTGCGAGTATAAAACTTATAAATTAATAATATTTGGAGTACCTAAGTTGTTTTAGGGAATGCCAATCAAGAATGTGTGACGTACACTACCCGAAGAGCATGTATGAAGAGTGAAGCAAAAGAGGTACATGATGGTGATTGGTGGTTGTCATGTTTCAAGAAGTTCAACAACGCAACTTTCCAAATTCTCCAAATGAATCATGCGGTCATTAAACTAGTTATGTCACTTGTTCTTTCTTAGTCACCATTGACGCGGTGAAAACAATCACCATAAAATTAAACATCAAATCGAAATACATTTACAGCGGTATGTAAATTTGGAACCGAAACATAACGATGTTACTGGCACGGCGGTAATGGATTATACTATCTGCAGTGGGAATCTACATATGTGTAGATTTTGTAGTGTGAATGTTCGATGAAACAAGCACTAAGCAGTCAAACAAAATAGTAAATTATCACAATCCAGACTCTAGGGTAGAAAGAGCCATCGAAACATTGATGAGACTGATGTAGATACTATCATTTATACTCTCCTTAGATTATGTATAATCTCCTAATTCTGAACCTATGTAATATGTATGTAAGCTGTTTTCTATACTACTACTACTTACCTAGTACTTACCTATTGTAAAAGTTAAGTCGTTTCAGGGAATTTACGTTTGCGAAATTGGATCCCATTTGCACAGGTGGAAAGCTGTATTCAGGTATCTGTGGTCGGATCGAAGCGATTTGCTACATCGCCGAGTTAATAGCAAACATAGTTGCTTATCATTGATGGCCTAGCACTTACGATTTTGGGCTTCAGTTTAATCAGTAAGTTGGCTACCAGGCCAACAGTCTGAATAACCCATTGAGCTACACCTAGTTCCGTCCAACAACCGTTACTATTAACAATGCACATTCACATTCAGGGTCGGTTACCCCTAAAAGAGTGTTTTTCTGTTTCACAACACCCAATAGGCCAATTACCCCGATTTCAGAGATGACTGTGTTCCGATACTATGGTTCCGGTGATTGGGTAAACTCATACTCGTACTGCCTAATGCACAACTTTTCAGATTTCCCAATTGTAATATCATCTATGGACTAAAATTTATCTCGGACTAATCAACTTGGGAATGAGGTCAAAATGTATCTAATACTAGCTGACCCGCCGTACTTCATACCGCCTTGACATGCATATGACGCGGGCTGTCAATGTACGTCGCCCCGGTAAAATTGACAATCGGCCATCATTTTCATCAGAATTTTCTTCATAAATTTCTTTTTGCGTGAATTTTTCCGATATTTTAATAGTTATTCTGCTATTCGGGGCGGAGACAAATCCAACAAATCAAAGATCATCAAAATCGGTCCAGCTGTTCTTGAGTTATAAATGGTGTAACTAACCTGACTTTATTTTATATATACAATAAACACATATGTAGGTATAAAAGAAGATATTAGACATGAGATTGACATAGCTTGGTAATGTCACGTACGGCAGACTACGCATGAGATGGTAGAATGAAATGGGTATTTTATGCCGCGTAGGCTGAAGTGCTCAGAGGAACATTTTGGATCAATGAAACAGCACGGGCTATTGGTAATTCACTGATAACATAATAAATAATAATATATCCGTCAGTAGATGGATTACTTATACAAACGTAATCCACGCATTACCTACCTAATCACCGTAAAACCACTGGAGCAGATACAATTTGCGTAAGCAATATTGCATGATAAAGAAACAAACTTATACCCACTTGTATATGCATAGCGAGTTCGAATTCATTTAACCCGAAAAGGAAGGCCAGCGACATCCATACGATACTACCATATTTGGGGAACAGAGCACATTGCCCTATAATCTGATCTGGCAAGGAAGACTTGCAAAACTTCCTAATCACAGTACAGTAAAAAACATGGCATACAGATTTCTAATTTTGACCTCATTCATTCCTGCAGCAGCCGTGCTTGACATAGATTGCGAAAGGCGTTGATAAACATAAATAAATTAAGCAAGTAAACGCAGAGGAGTTTTGCGGTAAGGCGGTGACCTCAACACGAGTACAGATTTGAGTTCAAAGATTCGAAACAGTCGAGAAGAGTAAGTTTGTGGGCAAAATTTAACTCGCTGAATAATTACAGGGCAAAATTCAAACGTGCATTATGGATCCGCGCAGATGTCTCGAATCAACTTAGGGATTTACAACTTCACCGCAACTATGACGATGGTTACCACTTAACGGCAGGCGGACCATAGGCTTGTTCAAACTCTAGGTCTCTCGATCGTACAAAAACAAACTTTGCATTTAAGTCTTTGTTTACCGAACTTTCAATTTTGATCCGAATTATCTTTCAAATATTTATTTGAACCGATTTCAATTGTCTCTTCCATATTCATCTACGTATAATAGCTCGAGAGGATATTCAATTCAGTATTCTTTCGTGGAACGAGCACCATCTGCGTGGGTTGACCTATCATTATGATTTGTAATGGCAAGGCACGATTCTTTTCGAAATGTTTCCTCTAAATTTCGAGAAACGTTGAATAAATTTATAATACCGCAAACATTCAGAAGATTCGCATAAGAAGTTTCGAAACGAATTATCCGATTAAGGTAGATAGAGTTGATAAGGGCCTGCGCCCAATGCGCCCACGCAGCTATAAAGTTTCAACTGAGCCTATTTGTTCTTCTTTTTACGTTGTTGTCTCTCCGATTATATCAAAGTGAAAATATGGGACTGCGCAATTTCTTAAAATACTTTAAGCGATAACATCAATTACGAGATCATGTACGATTTAAAGCACCAATATTTAATAAGCGGGAAACAGTCCTAACGAATCCTGACAGAATCCAACATCAACTTAAGTCAACTTTCACTTTCCAAATCTGACTATTTGTGGTTTCATAAAAGCATTTGTCGAGGAAATGTTTAATTTTAGCTATCACCTGCGTTTCTTCCACATCTGGCGGTCGGTAACGATTTTCGTTTACCAGTTCTCGCCGTGATTGGACTCCGGCAAATGCATAATAGATGAGGTCTATAATAAAACCATTGAGTTTCCCGGTCGTTGATCCATAACGATATTTTGGGAGCTTTGCAGTTAGTAACTGAATAACTGGACTGAAACGACACCGGGTCAGTGCAATTTTAAACGTGAATATATTTTGGCGAGAATTTGCTTTTGTTATGACTGTGAGCAAATGGAAACTAAGCTAGTTTCCGTCTGGCTTAGTTGTTACTTGTTATAAAATTTCAGAGTAAAACTAGTTTATTTGTAGTTTAAGATAGGAGATAATCTTAGGAACCACTTAACCGATTACGAAAATTATTTAATTTATAGTCTTCATATGCTATCCTTGAGTGCTATATTTTAATTTCATAAAAATCCGTGCGAGGTCGTGACAATTCAGTTACTTAGTGACAAATAATTCGGGTTACTTACCCAGAAATTTAGAAATGATGAAGGTTTCTACTTGGCAAAAAAGGTCTTTGATAATGAAAAGGCATGGGTGGTTTTACTGTTAACAAGTAATGTTACGAAACTACTAAAATATACGTTAGGAGCGATTAATATCGTTCTATTGGTTAACGATGAAAGATTCATTGTTCAGACCATTTATAATCCTTAGTGTAGCTTTCGATACACGAAGATTTACGACTTGTTTTTGTTAGGTACTGGATAACAGTTTTAAGAATCCAGGACAGTATTGAACAAACAACGTTATAACAGGCTTTCGTGGGTTTACGCCCATTTATTTTCAGATATTAATGCACAGATTACGAAGCTACGAGGTAAATAGGTCACCCTTCCGTGGGGTTGGGCGGCCTTCCCTCACAGTCGTAAATTGACATTAAAATATCCCGTATACCCAAGCCGTTTAATATTCCATGAACGAGTAGAATCTTTCCAAAACTGTGTCATCATGGTACAGTGAACTCGTAAAAATATATCAAGTTCAAGTAAAAGCATGTTCTTCCACAACACGGCCCGTTAGAATGAACGCGAATTTTAGGCAAATTAGCATCAAACAGGCCTCTGATTCATCAGCTTTAATTAGAACCGGAATTCTGATACCGTTCGGACACTCCTGGTGAACTCATGGCAGCAAAATGCGTTCCGCGAATGCAACATTTGAACGCGATGCGTGAATCGATACCCATCCATTGTTGAATGATCTCACGTTCATCTGAATATATTACCAGAATCAGCAAACTGTGTATCTTATTTCGCCGGTCGCATTACCAATATCCGTAATCGTTGCAAATTTGATTGCCTAGCGCCATGGGCATTATTTAGAATTTTCACTGATTTTCATAGTTAATTAATTACCTTGGAATTTATTGCGTATTCGATATATTCTTCTTTCACGAAAGTATGAATGGGAATGAGACGTTTTAAATTGCAAGTAGCCAGGAATTTCCCTGGTGGAAAATGTTCAGGCAATATAGTTTCTTGCCCTAGTTTTGCCGGTTCGTCGACCGATTTCGTGTCGGTAACGCGAGGCATATCACCAGGTGATGCTTTCGAACGTTTCCGAGGCGGGATCGTATATTTTTAGAGAATCTTCAATTCTATTTCGGTGACGAACGTTGCGAGTCCAATATCGCTTTAGGAAATTGTTTTATGGCACTGTAAACATCATTTCTTGTGAGGCGTCTGTGAAGGATTGCCTAATTTTAGGAGCTGACATGTTTGTATATTATCACGATTCAGGACTGACGGGACGTAATGTCGTAGCTTGAATATTTTTATCCCAGAAAATCTGGTTCAAACTGATTACGACAATATACGAGTAGGTATAACAGGATGCGAACAAATGTTGTATTCTTCCAGATTAAGCCCTTTGCATCCTCTTCTAAGCTCAAATCGAGTATACGCCAACTTTAGTGCCTTAGTTTTTAATCATTAGCCTACGGTAGGAATGGTCTATTCTATGTGCTGGTAAAACTAAGCTTATAAGTAAATCAAGATTCAAGATTTTTTGTCATCTTTCAATCAAACCAATTCGAAAATCTTGCCAGACTAGGTGAGTAGGTAAAATCTATAGGTAGATTAAGGGTGTAGGGATAATTATATTTTAAGAGAAAATCTATAGGCCCGTTTATTGGAGCTAGTCATAGCCATTAACGAGACAGAAGGTCGAGAACTCGGCGCCTTGGTTGGCGCCTGAACGTCGGTGGGCATCGCTCGTTCCAGTCGGGAATGTTGATGTTCTGCGTTATGTAATCATTTCTGTACAATATGTGACCTACTTACTTATATAGTAGTAATAGGTACGATGTTTGACGTCTAGAAATATTTAAGGTACTCGTTAGCATCCTAGTAGTCTATGAGTACTCGTACCTATCTCGATTACAAAAAGGAATTTTCAGATTCTCTATAACACACATTTGGTCTCATGTTTGTGCACAAGTGATTTTGTGGTGTCCTCTCTAATAATTAATTTCACCATCTAATTTTGAAAATAAACTAGGCATTCGCAGTTACAAAATGAACAACCAAAGATCAATGTGAAGCAAAAAATGAAAGAGAGATGTCAGGCCTTACACCACACTTTGAAAAAATGTGTGAAGATCACCAAGCTCACACGTCACATTGACTAAGTTGCCATTGTATTTTTTTCCCATTTTACTTAAATAATAAATGTTTTCTTGTATATAAATAAATAAATAAATATCGCTGGACATTTCACACAGCGCTATCTAGCCCCAAACTAAGCAGAGCTTGTACTATGGGAACCAGATAACTGATAGAATACTTGTATACTTTTTTTTTGTAAATATGTATATACTTATAATAATTATATAGAAATACACCCAGACACGGAACAAATATCTGTAGATCATGCAAACATTTGTTCCGAGGCGGGAATCGAGCCCGCTACCTCCTGCGACTCAGCCGGCTATATGCCCACTGCACCACGGAGGCAGTCATCATTATTATATTTTTATATAAATATAAAAACTAAGCTCCATATTTTAATTTTAATTTTTGTGCCTATTTACTTAGTATCATTGTACCCTATTTCAACTAGCTAGGGTGCAGTGACAAAATACTAAACCTGAAAGTGCACCAGCAAACTGAAAAAGTTTGGGAACCCTTGCACTATGTGGTCATTCTGGCCAGCACTTGGCCTAAATCCCATAAAAAGATTGGAATCGTATTTTAATTTCAGATTTACTTAATGTAAAATAAATAAATAAATATTGCTGGACATTTCACACAGCGCTATCTAGCCCAAGTTAAGCAGAGCTTGTACTATGGGAACCAGATAACTGATAGAATACTTATATACATTTTTTTTTTGTAAATACATACTTATAATATATAGAGAAACAACCAGACCCGGAACAAATATCTGTTTTTATTTTTTGTTCTCGGTGTTGTTGCAAATAATGTATTTTCTTTCTTTCTAAGTTTATTTTATTTAACTCTGATATGGAAAAGCAAATGGTCCATCTGATGTTAAGTGGTAACCATTACACAAAGCATTGCCTCGTAAGTCCCATACCTTAGATTTCTAAGGTATGGGATCTACGAGGCAGTGCTACCATGGTACCACATCACCCAGACCCAGAACAAATATTTAGGTATGTGGTACCTACATGTAAACATTTTGTCCTGCAGCGGGAATCGAACCCTCAGCCTCATTGAATAATGTGAAGATGTACTATGCCAGCAGCACTATGAACTATGCCTTTTTCTATGGCAGGTTGGGTAGCATTTCAAATAATTTTATACTTACAAAGGAATTAATAAATATATTAACGGTAAAATGCAAATTCCTTGTGTAGGTAAATAGTTATATATCAAACTATAAACAATGCAGTTAAATAGGCATCAAAATATATAAATAAATACTCACAGTGAACAACATTTACTTTCAGCCACAGAAGCACCCGCATAACATTAAAGCAACTCTGATTGAATTAAAATTACAAATGTTTAAAGGAACAATCCACTTCTCAACCAATTTCAGTCAGAAAATTCACAGTTCGTTTGCTAATTTTAGTGTATTTTAGTTCGTAGACTTCGTAGCAAAGCAAAGTAAGCAATTAAGTAGGTAGAGTTCGTTGAACCGACTTGACGTTGACACTTGGTAGTTGAACTGACTGAACTGCATCCATCATCATTGGTCTTCAACACTTCGACCACTTTGTTTTGGAAGTGTGGGTAAGGCTGACCCAGAGACCAGACGACAGCTCTGTGTCACAGGTTGGTACCCGGAGTGCCATCCTGCCCTGCAGTTTGCCTTCACAGACGTTACGTGACCAATGACTTCTCCTCTGATGGTCTTCATAGGTGGCTTGCGCTTCTTGCACGCACTAGAAGGAGAGAATAGCGAACATAGGGTAATGAACGCCTGGGTGTTCGACTGTCGACAATTGTCTGTGTGATCCTTTGCGTGCCCGAAGTCCTCGACGCAGGACATCTGCATGTCGCGCGCGTAATGTGTCGTTCCTGCCTGACGTAATGACTGACAGATTGTAAAACCACCGACAAAACGCAAACCTTTGTGAGAAAACATCCTTCCAGGGTAGTGAAGCAAACCTCGAAGCCATAACGGTCCAAATATTTGCGGGCCTTAGCTGTTCAACCATAGCTATTGTTATTGTACTGCTTAGAAGTAATTGAACTGTTTGTTTGCCGAATAAAATTAATGAATAATAGAACATTAACTGTACTCCACAACACGAAAATAGTATTTGAGAGCATTTGATGAAAACCTGCTGACTGACTATGATTGACTAACTGAACTGGACATATTTTATTATATATATTTATTATGTATTTTTTGATGTGGGCAATCTCTTAAAACATCAGCTCTCACTGTCAGACAGATGTCATGTTATACATACGTCACACGTTCGCGCTCCTGTTGAATTATGACTTGTCTGTGTTGTGTTGATTTACAAATGTTACAATTGAATTTTCAGTTTTACGTAGAAATTTTCACGTTAAATGAAATTGACTTCCACTTATAAAGTCATGGTGTGCTTTATGTAAATCAATAACAAAAGCTGTACCCATCAAAATGGAAGAAGAAAGTATGAAACCCCTATTACACATTTGTTAGGTTACAAACAACAAAGTTTACATTGTTTGTATTAAAATTACAGAACTGATTCGTCGTAAGAAGAAAGCTTTAAACGGGAGCAATAGGCGTGCTTTCGCGGAGGCCTGTAATGATCTAGCTACGTTCTACTACAAACACAATCGATATAGTGATGCATTGGACGAGTATAAAGCTGAGGCCTCGATTTGTAAGGAGTTGGGGCTACAAATGGAATGGGGAACTTGCAACAGGATGATCGGTGAAATGTTCATGCTGATGGCGGAGTTTGAAAAGGCTTTGAAGTACGAGGAGCGGCATTTGGGTAAGCATTCATCATGTGAAAAAAATAAATTGTCATAAAGTTATGGCCAATAACTTCCGAACATTATTTATTGTTTTATTTCTATAATAAACAAGACACTTTTATCTATTCTAAATAAACTTCTAAAAGCTTTTAACATTTAGTAAAATATTCTTGTATAAAGTAGGTACATACATCTTGTTTGCAAGTCAAAATACAACAAATGTAGTATAAATACATCACTGGTGGACAATGGCTGATTATCAAAGTTATGTTATAAATGCTAGTGTGTTTATTTATTTTTAACCCCCCTTGACATTGTAAATGCTGAATTACTTTTAATTAAAAAACCATGCATGCGAAGCGGTGGGAGGAAACATGTAAATATGTTATCATTTTATATTATAACGAGGTAAACTTTGTATGTTTGTAGGAGATTATTCTCAGAAAGTACTGAACTGATTTTGAAAATTATTTTACTGGTAGTAAGCTACACTATCCCTAAGGGCTATCTTTATTTTGATAAAAATCTGTGCGGCCATTCGGAGTCAGCTATGACACAATATCTTCAAATCATTTAGTATTAAGTTTTGTATTTGTGTAATTACTCATATTAAAAAATTATGATATTTTTAGCTGTAGCTAAAGAGCTAAATAACTTGGTTGAAGAACAACGAGCGATGGCTACACTTGGCAGGATTTACCTATTACAAGGGCAGAGTTCCAGTGAGGATGGAGAGGCTAAGACCTCTCTCAAAGCAGCTGAGAAGGCGTTTATGAAGAGTCTTGTACTTTGTGAGAAGTATGTTTTTTTTTAACTGCACTAATACAGTGTGTCCCTGGATAAAGTGCAACCCCGAAAGGGGGTGAAACTAGATCAAAAATTATCGACAAAAAAATAGAAAAAAAAAATTAAAAAAATTTAGTATATACTTTATTGATGAATTAAAATTTTTATTGCTCACTAATGACTCTATTTAATAAAAAAATGATTTCTTCCAAAGTAGTAGGTCTATTTTGTTAAAATAAAAACCATAATCATGTCAGATATGTGACGATGACGATAAAATAACAAATAACTCACAAACAAGTGGCTATCGTGACTTAAAGTTTAATTTTTGTATTAAAATTACATTTTTTAGGCTGTTTTTTTCCAATAAACTCCAAAAATCTTAAAATTAAGCCTATAATACTAGAAATTTTTACGACTTTTTATTATTGTCTATCATAATAGCTTTTAAATAAAATAAAAACCTACGTTCTAACATAAAAAATGTGCTGGCTAGGAGCATTTAAAGTTGACCACTGATTACGTCACCACTCAGGTAGAGACCCTTTTTTTATTAATTATAATTTATATATATAATTATAATAATTATAATATAATTATATATAATTATAATTTTTTTATTAAATAGAGTAATTAGTGAGTAATAAAAATTTTAATACATCAATAAAGTATATACGAATTTTTTTTTCTATTTTTTTGTCGATAATTTTTGATCTAGTTTCACCCCCTTTCGGGGTTGCACTTTATCCAGGGACACACTGTATATCCTTACTAATATTATAAAATAGCTTCCGGCAGCGGCTTTGCACGCGTGGATTGTCAACAAAAAGTAGCCTATGTGTTAATCCAGGTTATAATCTACGTATGTACCAAATTTCATCGAAATCTGTTCAGCCTTTATGATGGGAAAGAGTAACAGACATCCATCCAAACTCTCGCATTTATAATATTAGTGGGATTCGAAAGTAACTCTGTCCCTGTGTCTGTTTTTCTGTCAGTCTGTTTGTTGATGGTATATGTATGTATAGATAATAGTATTATGACTGGGATTGAGTCATAGGTTACCCTACTTCTGCGTTGTCAGATAAAATTGACAATGCAAAAGCAGGGTAATTTTTTCAATGATAAACCACGCGTGCGAAGCGTTGGGTGGGTCAGCTAGTAGATAATAATATAAATTTTGTCATGTCTTATTTTTGTAAAGACTTATAAAAATCAATAGAAAATGAATGTTGCTTTAAACGTAATTAATACTTTGCGGAATTGTTCTGTCATGCAGCTTTGATAAAAGGAGATCATATGAGGTAACTAACAAATTATCTAATATAAAAGCTAATATGATAATTTAGAAAGTAACTCAGTATCTGTGTCTGTCTGATTGTTACGTTCACGACTAAATAAATGGCTTAACCAATTTCGATTAAATTTGGTATAGAGATAGATCATAACCGGATTTGCGATTTAGGCTACTTTTTACCCGACTGCGCAGAAAAGGGCAGTGTTTTTGTGACAAAACAGCGCGAAGGAACGAGCAGAAGCTTGTTTATTATATTCTCACACTTAAAGTCGTCATCGTAATATCCATATGTCTATTGCTGTACACAGACCTCCCTAATAGATTTCCAGAGGGACTGATATTGTGCATATATACTTAATGTTTTATGAGTGTGATAGTATATGAAGTAAAAACTAAATTTACACTGAAAAGCCAACACATTAAGATATTACATTTAATACATGCCCAATTTATTCATAATAGTTAGCATTCGCGTGATAAGATGCAAGCCCATCGCACTTTGCTAGAATGCTAGGCCCCATGGCACATGCCTTGTACATATGTATCTTCTAGGCCCTAGAGAACTAAACTGGTATGGGGTCGTCCTTTAATCACGTGAGGTTTGAACAGATCGAGGAGAGGTTTAGAATTACATCACGATCGGTCGCGATCACGATTTGTGCGGTTTTCAGAATCTTAATTTATGATATTTTTTCATTAAAACACTCTTTAAGATATTTGTTCATGAAAAAAATACACGTGATGTTGGGTGGTGATTAAACATCACGATGTATCACCAAAGGGGAGGAAGAGTAAAAAAGTGGACTTTAAACCTCACGTGATTAAAGGACAATCTCTATGTCGTAGAATTTAGGATATACAAGTTTCTAGGTATAAATATCGCGAGGAAGCTGTATAAATATCTTATAAGTCCACATTAATTTTTCGAGTGTAAAATCCATTGGTTCACGGCCAGGATTCGAATCCACAACCCCCGAATCGTAATTCGGGGTATATCCCACTAGTCCACCAAAGCTAATCATAAAATACTGTGTATTTTCAGACTAAATGGCAAAATAAATAAACATGAACTCATGGATATGAGAGCCCGTCTCCTCTTAAACATTGGTGTCGTGCAAGAGCATCTTGGCTACCTGGACAAGGCAATTGAATGTATTAACAAAGCCATATCTATCTGTACATCTCAAGACTTGTACGAAGTGCTACATAACTGCTATACAACCGAGGCACTGATACATTGTAATAAGAAGAAGGATTATGCAAAGGCTTTGAGTTGCTTGAATAAAGCTTTGGAAGTAGCGAGCCGACTTGAAGATAAGGTAAGTAGTAGATTGTGTCATAAGGGATCAAAGTAATGTATTGAGGGCGCGAACGATTGATTGAATCCAAATAGGTTAAATAATATTGGTCCCAGTCTGTGTGGCACACTCTGCTTTTCATCACCCTCTATGAGATAAATAAATAAGAGATGCAGTAGTGACGAATATTTATATATACTTAACCAAATTACAAATTTATATTAAAATTAGATACGTTTTCGCCATTTTTAAGTTTATTGTAGCTGTTTTGTTGGGAACAGAAATTGTAATAACTTCCGACTCTGGTTCATGTTGAGTCAGTGGTGACATTTCACGCTGTTTTCAATACAGTTTCTGAAAGTTACAGCATCATTTTAATTTTTCCATGTAATTAAGGTTTCATAGGTTTTTAGATATTTTTCTCTCTATTTGTTTGGTAGTATGTTTTTTTTTATTTAATTAAACAATGCCGCGTCGGCAGGCGCGCTTATTTTATTACCGGCCAGCACTTTATCGAAGCGAATTGCGTTCAAACTTTTGAATTAGGTAAATGAATGTTCCAAATTCAAAACTCATTTCGTCACTGTTATTAAGTGCGCCGGAACGCTGTTATTACTGTTATTACGCGCACTTATCGAAAAACCCTTCGCCTGTTTTCGAATGGATGCGATGAAAAATATATTTGGTACTCATGGATCTCCTTGTTGGTTGTGAACAATGAGGCATTAGCAAGAGCAAGAGGACTAGATCTTGTGAACTTATTTTTGCAGGTATTAAAAATGTGCGAGACATTATCATCAAAAGCTGACATTCTGTGCAAGATGTCAGACTATCAGAGCGCGAAGCAGGTGCTGCTCAAAGCATGGAAACTGAAGACTCCTGATGAAGATGAAAGGGATATCATTGAATCTAATCTGAGAGTTGGTAAGCAAATAAACAGAATTTTACAGTACGATTTTCTAAAAAGCAATGTATTTTCTCACAAAATCATAGAAATAGAAATGTAACAAGTTGCCAGTCTGGCACTTGAAGATTACGGAGGTCTTTCTCTGCGTCATCCTTCCACCGATATCTGAGTCAACTGGCAGTTCTTGGTAGGCACGTTAGGCATCTCGGTCGTCCCCATTCATTGTCTCCCATTATTGACAAATTTAAAGTAAAAAAAGACATACATAGTTATACCACACATACTTGATAAAGTAAATAAGAGCTTTTTATGCCGAATGATAAAATCATACCCATATATAAATGCGAAAGTTTGGATGTTTGTTTATTTATTTGTTTGTTTGTTACTTAATCACGTCGAAACGGGTGAACTGATTTCGATTAAATTTGATATACATACACTCGACAAGAGTCAAGCCTATCCAGTAGATTATAACCTGGATTACCTCATAGGCTACTTTTTATCCCATAATCAGTTACCATGGGAGAAAAATGGGATGTCAAAGTTTATATATGTATTTTTGCACCCCAGAACAACGCGTGCGAAGCCGTTGGCAACAGCTAGTTATTAAATAAGTTTCCATTAGATATAAGAGATTTAGATAGTAAGGAATATAATTTTAAAAATAGAAAATTATTATTGCATAAATCTTAATATGATATTGACGAAGCACTAGCTGATAACTTTAGCACATACTTTAGTACGGGTGACTAATTATTTTGTATGGTAGGTACCTACTGTTTGTACCTAAGTGTTATTTTCTGTTAATGATACTTACTTCTACAATGTATTTGGGTACGACGTTTCCTAGTGTACATTTATAGTATCAAAAAGGAATAAAAATAAATACAATACAATTCGCTCAACGTGACCGAGCCAGCGTAGTCTGTGTGATTTTGTTTCGCCTATAATGTTGGGCTTGGCTACCAGTTCCGCTACTGACTCTTCGTCACTCGCGGAGTGCCGCCTTCCCGTCGCTCAAGGCCTTTTTCTTAGCACCTCTCTTTCGGTCACCAAAAGTTTACTTAAGAATAGAATACTTACTTACTCCTATGGCTCAGCGACCCGAAGTGTGTGTTGGCCTCCAATAAAAGCAGTCTCCATTTTGGTCTGTTCTGTGCAGCTTCCCGCCAGTTCTCCGCTTGTAGCTCACGCAGATCCGCTTCCACTACATCTTTCCATCTTTCCAGCGGTACCGCGGGCGTCTAACGGGTCTTCGGCCGGCGGGGCAACCGAGATAGGCGTTGTGAACGTGTCGATCCTCTCCCATTCTCTCTAAATGGCCGAGCCAGTGAAAGCGATGCGCTATCGATTCGCCGATAATGTTGTGTTCTTTCACTAGCTCCTCGACCTCTAAGTTCTTTAGGACTCTCAGGCTTCCGTCCTCTCTGCGGATTGGTCCCAGTATCTTACGGAGGACCTTCCACTCTGCTACCAAGAGTTTGTTCTCTTCCTTCAGTGTTAGCGTCAAAGTCTCACAGCCGTACATCAATATCGGTCTGACACTAACACGAGGCAGGAAGAAATTGACATTCGTATACAGGATGCCATCAGATGCAGTGCAGCACTTCACAAGGTGTTGGTGTACAAAATTCTGAGCAGAAAAACTAAGATTCGGATCTACAAGACCGATATTGATGTACGGCTGTAAGAATAGAATATAGAACAATAATATAATAGAATAATATTTTATTTGAAACATACATAAGTTAACACAAAAACAAATAAAAACAAGTAAAAAACACAAAAACAAATCTAAATGTATGAACAAAGTATAATTGCAAAATGGTCCAAAACTGTGCTGGTTCCAACAACCAGCGCTGGAGTTAATTTCGAAAAGTTATATTCGAATTTATAATATTAGTATGAATTATAGTTGCAGCAATGTGCTACACAGAGGACCTGCTAATATCTACAGACCCGTCTGACCACGGTGCCTTTAAGAAACTCTACGAAAAACTGGGCGACGGAGCGTGTCATCTCAAGAACTACGCCGGAGCAGCCGAGTTCTATCTGAAGATGTTGGATCATGCTGAGTTAGCGGGGGACTGTGGGAAGACCCTTATACCTATTTACGTTAGGTGAGAAATCATCTATACAACGTGTTATGTTGTGTACGACATTAAATGAAAACACAGGTAGGGCTAATGGCTAGTATTGTTTTAAAATGGATCTTCAAATTCGTTACAATAAAAAAAATAGTATTTAGTCCTAAAAATATTAATGAAACAGCCTAAAAAACTATTCATTATATAAGAAGGTACATACCTGTTAAACTGACTAAGCGGCATCGTCGCATTGTCGATTTTCCAACATTATCAAAAATCATGATTTCACTACTGAACTGATTGATTTCTATTATTTAGCTTTTTAGCAATTTATAATATTTATACAACCTGTTTTCTAAACTACGACATTAATTTAAAACACGAATCCGGTTGTGTGTTTTAAATTAATGTAAAAATTGTTTGGTGGAAATGTGTCGACACATTTCCACCAAACAATTTTTTACGTAAATCGGCGGCGCCTTTGCTACGATGCCGCTTAGTCAGTTTAACTAGTACCTATTTACATGATGAATTAATATGATTTGTGAACCTATTTTATACAGGCTGTTTCATTGATATAAAGGATAATAGAAAATAAAAATAAATTCTAATAAAAAGAATTTCGCGCAAAACTCAAGTGGCTCCCTATCCGTCTTCGCCGGAATGCACATATTCTGTCCCTTCTTTTTAACATTCTTTTCAATCCTTCTTCACCATCCTATCTAAAGGAGCGTTTTGTGTTCTTGCACCAGGCGCATGATCGAAATCTACGCTCATCTGAAGCTCTAAGTCTCCAAACCCCTGTCCACAGTTCTCAATTTCATGGTGACTCCTTTACAGTTCAAGCTGTGCGGCTGTGGAACGCTTTACCTTTCTCTATTAGATCATCTAAATCTCTTCCTATCTTCAAAGCTAAGGTATACAACCATTTCCTTTCTTTGTCTACGCACTGCTAGTTTATCGTTATGTTTATCTCCTTTATTGTAGTTTATATATAAGTATATATTATTATATTTGTAAGTATATATATTTAGTTTATTAGTAAGTATAGGTAGTTTATGTAAGTTTATGAATATACTCGTATTTACACCGCCGTCTTTTTGATTTTGTTTTGTCCTGTCCATCCAAAGGTTGTCTGGAAGAGATCGCTTTTAGCGATAAGACCGCCCATTGTACTTACCTTAATTTTTGTCTATTTTTATTGTATTTTTAATTTTGTTGGTGTGCAATAAAGAGTATTCTATTCTATTCTATTATTGAAATAATTTGAAAATAACTTATTTTATAATAGTCTACTATTAGCCCTACCCATGTTTTCATTTAATGTCGTACATAACAAAACACGTAGTAGTTTTATATACGTCAAGTAGGTGAAACATTCCTCCCTGATAACACCATCTATCTTGTACCTGTGCTTCATGCAAATAAATATTTTGAATCTGATTCTGAAAATTATTTCACTGTTAGAGAGCTTCACTATCTTTGAGTGCTAAAGGCTATAATTTATTGAAATACTAGTTGTATACCCGCGACTTCTTCCGCAGTGTTCTGGATCTCGACAACATCGGGTCCAATTCTGTTTTTAAACCATCGAAAATCGAGTCTAACGCACGTCAATTGATTTTTACTTATTATATATAAAAAGAAGATAAATCCGTGTGTGAAGTTGGTCGAGTTAGTTAGTTAAAGATAGTAACCTAAGTGCCTAATTTTTTAATCAGACGTATTAACTGTTTCAGTTTATACCAAACGTACAAAGACATGGGCGCCTACAGTGAAGCTCTCCATTACTACGAGAAAGAGTATGAGCTGATAAAGGATGTACCTAAGGAGGCTTACACGACCTTGTTTAATATAGCAGAGACATTATTCCTGGCTAAGAAACCTTATGGTCTGGTGGAGAAGGCTTGTTTAGACGCTCAGCAGGCTGTAAGTAATTTTTTTTTCTTTTTTTAAATATTGCTGGACATTTCACGCAGCGCTATCTAGTCCCAAACTAAGCAGAGGTAGTGAACCAGATAACTGATAGAATACTTATATACTTTTTTTTTGTAAATATATACATATAATATATAGAATAGAAAAACACCCAGCCACGGAAAAAATATCTGTAGATCATGCAAACATTTGTTCCGCGGCGGGAATCGCACCAGCTACCTCCTGCGTCAAGATACAATCATCATCATCATATCAGCCAAAGGATGTCCTGTTGAACATAGATTTCTAGAGCGACCGATCTTGTTGGCCTACTCCCAACGCTGGGAGCCGCCCAGCAACTTTTATCAGGTCGTCTTTCCATCTAGTGGTGGGCCGTCCTACGCTGCGCTTTCCAATGTGTGGTCTCCACTCGAGAACCTATCTGTCCCAACGGCCGTCAGTTCTTCGAGCTATGGGTAAGATACAATAATTTCCGACAATTTCGCACTATGTATACGCCAACCAATATTTTTTTTTTAATATTAAACTTGTAGACACAAGCTCACGGGTCTCCTGATGTTAAGTGGTCACCGCCGCCCATAAACTCCAGTAGCACTCGTGGTACTGCAGTCGCGTTGCCTACCACATAATACCTCTCTTGAAGGCGTTCATGTTGAATACATGTTTGTGTCCTTTCAATACAATTACTGGTAATTAGTGTTATCAATAGATACTCGGCGCATCACTAATGGCTCCCGTAAGGGCTGCAAGAACGAGCGAGATATCATCGTCACCTGTCCCATGTTTTTTGACCCTGTCTGCCAGGAGAAGGACGACTTCCGTGATACAGTGGGCGAATAGCCAGCTGAGACGCAGGAAGTTCGCGGAATAAATGTTTACACGATCTACAGATACGAGGCATGCCTTTTAAGTTTTGTCGTTTGAAGAAAAAAACACATCTTAGAACCTTATAGTACTTTTTATTGTTTTTCAAAGTATTCACAACGTAGCTTAAAACACTTTTCCATTCGCTCAAACCAGTTATTATAACATTTATTCCACTCTAAAGTGGGGTGTTCAAAATGGCTGTCTTGAAAGCGTCGACTGCTTCTTCACCGGACTGGAACCTTTGACCACGAAGACTTTTCTTAATTTTAGGAAATGTAAAGAAATCGTTAGGGCTTAGGTCAGGACTGTATGGAGGATGGTCAAGAATTTCTACTTTTTCCTGCTTCAAATACTCAATCGTTTGACGAGCGCTGTGTGAGCTTGCGTTGTCGTGGTGCAGGATGATGCGTCGCTTTGAGTTAGATTTTCGAAGTTCGGCGATGACTTGTGGTAAACAAACTGTAGTATACCACTCTGCGTTAACCGTTCTACGATCTTCAAGTGCAATAGTCGCAACATGGCCGGTTTTTCCAACGAACGTGGCCACCATCTTCTTTGAAGTGCTTCGAGAACGAACAACTTTAGTCGGCTTTGGCTCGTCTTGAAAGACCCAGATTGTAGATTGTTGTTTGGTATCAGGATCGTAGGCATAGATCCAAGATTCGTCACCACTTATGATGTCGTAGACGTGATTTGACTCCCCTCGGTTGAACCTTTGCAGAGTTTTCTTACACCATCTGACGCGAGCCGCCTTGTGATCGTCGGAAAGCAGATGCGGTATCCAACGGCAAACTAGCTTTCTCACACCAAGCGCTTCATGCAAGATCTTCTGAATGGTTGTCCCTGAGATGCCTAATAGAGCCTCTATCTCTCGATACGTCACATGACGATCTTCGAGAATTAGTTGTCTCACAGCAATGATGTTATCTTCAGTGAAGGCGGATTTTGGGCGTCCTACGCGAAATCTGTCACTAACACTAGTATGTCCACGCTGGAATTCTAAATACCAGCGTTCGACAGTCCGCAGACATGGGGCTACATCACTGAACACAGATGTTAGCTCTTCTAAACACTGAAGCCGTGTCAGGCCTCTTCTAAAGTTGTAGAAAATTATTGCACGAACATTTTCCTTAGAAAGATTCATTTTCGTACGTGACCTGACAGATTCAAATCGAAACTGTGACTAAACAATAGCATTAATCCTAATACTTTCAACTGTTTTGAGATTCAAAATGTAAACACATTCGAATATAGAACAGTTCCAAATTCAAAATTGCCGGAAAATATGGAAACGACAGAACTTAAAAGGCATGCCTCGTATTTGTTTCGGGTCTGGGAAATCTATACTAATATTATAAATTCGAAAGTAACTCTGTCTCTGTCTGTTTGTTACGATTTGACGACTAAACGGCTGGACTGATTTCGATGAAATTTGGTATATAAATAAGTTGTGACCGGGATTGGGACATGGAGTACTTTTAACCCGACTGCACAGAAAAAGCGTAATATTTTTATTGAAAAACCACGCGTGTGAAGCCGCTGGCGGGTCAGCTAGTAGTCTATATATTTACAAAAGATAAATAAATATAATATTGGACATATATAATATCAGTTATCTGGTTGGTACAAGCTTTCCTTAGTTTGTGGATAGATAGCGCTGTGTGAAATGTCCAGCAATATTATTGACCGAACGAGCGAAACGTCTCAGTTTCGAGATTGGCCAAAAATGCTTTTGTCCGGCTGTCTGTCTGTCTGCTCTCGCCTACAGGTCACAGGCCTACAGGATTTTGACGAAAAAAAGCATACAAGTTCCTTGATTTATTATTTTTTTTAGTCAATCGCGATTTTTGAGGTGGGGAAATAGGGGGAAGTTTGCTGTGGCGTTATTTATCGACGGATTTCAATCAAATTTGAAAAACACACTAAGGATGTCATTCAACACAAGATGTTTTGAAAAAAATTGCAAAAAAGAGGGAATAGAGGAAAGAAAAGCAGGAGGGATTTTGCTGGAGCGTTTCGATTCAGCGGACGGATTTAAATTTTTGATATTTTTTTGAAAAATTTATGCCTACCTATGCCAATCAGGCTACGCAGTCCTCTCCGCCTTCACGAGACGAACCGGTAAACATTAGATTTGCACCACTAACCACTAGTTATTATTATTTTTCATGTTATGCCAGCTAGCATTCTGATCACAAATTATATTTACAGGCTATAGACTGGAACAAAAAGAAATACCAAATCCGCATACTAAAAAGCCTACTCAAATACCAAGAAGAGTACGATGAAACTGACAAAATGGAGGACACGAAAGCTGACCTCCAAGCATTGGGGTACGACAACTTCGACAGTATTGAGAATTCTGAAGACGAGCAGAGCTCTGCTGGAGGGGGGGATGAAGACACCACTCACATCGGTGATGATATCTGCTTGGATGATCTTACAGGTTAATCCCACTAATATTATTTTATTTAAATTTAAACCAGTAAATTTAGTTTAAAATAGGTACTTATATGAAAGTTAACAGGCGGGCTACTTTGCCGCATCAAATTTATAAAAGTTTAGCATTACATGATGTAAATTCAATTTGGTTTAAGTTCAGTGCTACGCTCATTAGTTTATAATATACGGTAATGTAACTGTGAATCTAAGTATTAGTAAATAAAATAAAATAAAATTATAAACGCGAAAGTTTGTATGGATGTATGTGTGGATGTTTGTTACTCTTTCACGTCGTAACGGCTGAACCGATTTCGATTAAATTTGGCACGTACGTAGATTATAATCTGGATTAACACATAGACTACTTTTTATTAGCAAATCACACGTGTGAAGCCGTGGGCGGAAGCTTGTTATATATAGATAGATAGATATAGACATTTATTTCGACACAAGTAACAAACACACAGAAACTACATACAGTGGATAAGTAAAGACAGACAATTAAAAACACGTTACTTAAACAAAAAATAATAAATAATACTAAAAATACGTATCCAGTCACTATGAGCCCTGTGCCAAAAAGGGGAATGGCTCAGCATTATGCTGAACAATAAACTTATTGCTCAGCGCTGGTTTACAGCCATTAAACCTGCATTGGCGTCACGGACGTCAGTCAAAAGTGAAAACTTATAAGTGCCTTATTTGAAAAAGATAACTAAAAAAATTATTAGTAAAAGAATAATTACAAGTTACCTGCCCAGCCAATTATACCTACCTACCTAAGATGTCGAGTAAAACACAACTAATACTCGTTCACCAGTGTTCATGTTACTTAGGCCCTGTCAGAAAACCAGCGCAGCATCGTACCAACAAGGTTCGAAGCAGCTTATGCTGAGACAGGGACTATTTTGTCCCCACGCTACACAAACATTGTCTGTGTGGGGTGGTGGCCTGCTTACTCTGAACTGTTTGAGTGGGCGGGTAACCGACCGACATACATACCTACTTATTAATCCCACTAACCGATTTCGATGAAATATGGTATCTACGTAGATTATAATCTGAATTAACACATAGGCTAATTTTTGTTGACAAATACCGCGTGCCAAGCTGCTGGCGGAAGCTAGTATTATATACTCGTTCACCAGTGTTCGTGTTACTTAGTTTTGTCACTTGACAGAAAACCAGCGCTGCATTGTACCCCACAAGGTTCGAAGCAGCTTATGCTGAAACAGGGACCATTTGTCCCCACGCAACACCACCATTATCTGTTTGGGGAGGTTGCCTGCTTACCCTAAACTGTTTGGGTGGGCGGGCAACCTACCGACGTACCTACCTACTCATTAATTCTTTATATTTTTGTACTACCTTACCATATTATCTTACACTTTCTGTGGGAGCAAATAAATGTATTTTCTTTCCATTATTATTTTCATCTTAATAGTATTCTATCATAGTAGACTAATGTGGGCTGGTGATGATGATGCATATTACCCAGCCTTCTTTATAAAAAGCCTACTATTACGTATCGGATTATTTAGATGATAGAGAAGCTTGGGATTGAAATTGCTCCAATAGTGAAAAATGTTCCAATTTCGTCGTAATTTATTTTCTTTATTGGTATTCTAAAAGGATCATTAAAAAGAATAACCAGCCTTGTTTCTTGCCTTTCTTTTCTAGCTTGGTCGTAAAGGAACAGGTAGTAAAATTGATGTTTCAAAGTGATCTTTTTGTGTTTTTAATGGATAAAAACATTTTGATTTGATTAGCCCAAAAGTGGTGTTATAAGTTTAAAGTTATTAACAAGGATTATAACCCTTAATTCCAATACAAAAAATCAGTGCACATTCACTAGATAACTGAACCTCGAAAAAACCACTTTTTAAATGACATTTCAAATAAGTGAAAATGATTAAAACTTAGATATTTATGAATGAGTGTGCAATTTTATTGATTTACCGATCATAATAAGACGTAACTAATTCGATACGCATATGTTACAGACAGTATGTGGAGTACGCGGGGTACCAATCGGCCCCATATTACACGTTTTCGGGGGTAAGTCAGGGCAGCAATCTTGGTCCTCTTGAATTCGTCATTATGATTAATGATCTTGTGGGGGTTGTTAAGGAGGCAGGCTGTTTGCTCTTTGCGGACGACCTGAAAGTGTTTCGAACAGTAGCGGACACATCCGATTGTGAACGGCTCCAGTCCGACATAGATAGGGTGGTCCAATGGAGCAGGTCCAACAAGCTACTGTTTAACGTAGCGAAGTGCTCCGTGATGAGCTACAGCCGGGCGCGCGCCCCCTTGCAGTATCAGTACGAGGTGGAGGGGGTAGTGCTGCCGAGAAAGACGTCCGTCCGTGACCTAGGCCTCGAAATGGTCCCTGACTTAAGATTCCGGCGCCATATTGTAAATGTGTGCGTCAAATCTTTTAGAAACCTAGGTTTTATTCTGAGACAGAGTGTGCATTTTAAAAACATAAATGTTATTAAACTTTTATATAATGCCCTTGTAAGAAGTCATCTAGAAACAAATGCTATAATTTGGAACCCTAACGAAGCTAAGTACAAACTCATGGTAGAAAAGATACAAAATAAATTTACTCGCTTTTTGTACCTAAAAGAATATGGAGTCTATCCATATTACCCATTGATGTACCCGAGTCTGTTCGTGTTAGGTATGGTAGGGTACTGCAGGCTGTCAGTGCGCAGAGACGTCGCGCTGGTGAAGTACATGGTGCGTGTCCTGCGCGGGGAGCTGCACCAGCCGGCGGTGCTGGCGGCGCTGCGGCTGCGCGTGCCCAACGACTACTTGGGCGCGCGCCGCCGCCCCGCTATGCTTGAGGTGCCCAACTGTAGGACCAACTTACTTAAGTTTGCCCCCATGTCACTCGCTATAAACTTGCTTAATATCCTGTCCGAAAGTAGCGTGGACATATTTTACCAAAACCTGCCGAAACTCTTAAAAATGGCACAGGTCGTCATTGAAAGTAAATGTATAATATAATGTAGGTATACCCAAATGTGTAGTATCTATAGTATTTGTATTGAATTTGTATTTGTCATATTAATTAACATAAGTTACCTAGACATAGCATCGCCTTAGGGCTTAAAAAAAAAAAAAAAAAACCTGTAATGATGTTGTTTCTAAAATAAATAAATAAATAAAATGTTTAAACATTTCTAGTAAATGTCCACTGATTACTTGTATAGGATCGAACCACCTTAAAAGGTAAAAATACGCGATATATACCCACTTAACAATAATTATGTGCAGTGTTAAAATATCGCAAAAATTAGAAAAAAAACTATTAACGTTTTGAGGAATCCAGTCGGTGGTCGCTTTCCCCACAGTTTATTCGACATGTGGCAGACATCCTCACAACAAAAGTAGTAACTAAAAGGTTTGTTCCAGATTTATCAGATACAAACGAAGAAGATATAAATGAAAGCAAAACGAGAGAGTCCAGAAGAAGGGGAAAAGGGTTTGCTGTCAAAAAGAACATGAAAGGAGAAACTCAGTTACACGTAGTGAGTATCTTGGCTAATCGAGCAGACTGACATTCTATGATAATTGGGTTAATTATGAAGATATACTTTTAAAAATAAGTACAATAGGGTAGTATCACTAAAAGATATCTCTTGGCAAAGAAACCATGTCACATGTGTTCGGGCTGCCTTAAAACTCCAAACATTGGGGTTGGTCGTTCCGATTGGAATAAATAAATATTGCTGGACATTTTGCACAGCACCAACTAGCCCCAAACTAAGCAAAGCTTGTACCAGACCCAGAACCAATATCTGTAGATTATGCAAACATTTGTTCCGCAGCGGAAATTGAACCTGCTACCTCCTGCGTCTTAGCTGACTATTCGCCCACTGCGCCACGGAGGTCGTCATTATTCGTATTTACGATTTATTTTTTATTTTTTTAGGCTAGCATATCCGGCAACAAGCTCCTAGTAGAAAGACTGGTTGCCAAAGGGCACCCGGTGAACGTAAGGGATAACGCGGGCTGGTTGCCGTTGCACGAAGCTTGTATACACGGCCGGCTCGAGGTCGCCAACATACTCATCAATAACGGAGCTAACGTCAACGACAGGGGCGGCTCTAATTGTGACGGTCAGTTTTTCACTTTGATTTGGGTTCTGATTTATTTAGTTTGTAGTGGTCTTTTATTTACAGGCAACTAAATCTTGCAAAATAAAAATATAATGCAATCAAACTGTAAAAGGACATAAAAAATATTTAATAAATTTACAGGTATAACTCCACTATACGACGCGGCAAGCAACGGTCACTTGGAAGTAGTACAATTACTGCTAGAGAGAGGTGCATTACCATCCCTAAAAACTGACTTCGGCGAGACTCCACTACACGTTTTACAGAAATGGCGAACGGGCACAATACTAACTAAAGACGAAGAAATACTATACAATAATATTTGTAATAAAATACATAGTTTAATAGACAAAACCAACACAAGTGCATTGCTAAATAAGACTAAAACTCCAGTGAAAATGAATAAAACCCTCACCCCGCCTAGTACATCAAAAATGACCAGTGCAAAGAAATTTGACTCTCCAGCCCTTAGAAGACGAAATATCATAGATGATGATACTGACGATGAAGAAATAAACTTATCTCAACATGTCAGACAACAGCTCGCCTTCCCATCTGATGATTCAAATGACTCCGTCGAAGATTGCCTCACTCAAAACAAAGATAAAGGGTCAGGCGTCAAAGAATACAGAAACGCTATATCAGCTTTAAGAAATAGAAACATATGCGATGATGATGATATAGGAACAAAGAAACCCAAACAAAAACCCGCTTTATTAGACCCGGAAGAAATCGACGACGATTGGCTGGACGATGATTTGGGAGTTACCAGAAATAAAAAGCGGAAACTCAACGATCCTCTTCCTACAGTAGCCAAAAAAACATCTTACGAAAACTTGAAAGATACAATAGATAGTTTAAATAGTATCAAAGAACCTTTAGTTGAAAGCAATAAGAATCCTAGAAAAAAATCTAGAATAAGTGATGTTTTAGATGTCAGTGAAAATAGTTCGGACGCACAACAATTTCAACGGAACGAAAATGTGTGTCCTAGAATCAGTCCTTCAGAAACCATGAGAAATATATCGAGAGAACTGAACGATACGAGAAGTAGAGACAGTAGACAGTCCATGAGAAAGAAATGGAAAACTCAAAGCACATTACTAAAAGCAGGGTTCCATAGAAAACGGGAAGACACCGACCAATCTAGCAACAGCGGAAGTGATACTGAATTCGTTCGAAAAGATTACAACAAAAAGCTAACATTATCTAGAAACTCAAACGAGAACTTCGGCACTTTTAAAAGACATTCGTCCGGCGAGAATTTTGCTTTCAACTCCAACGAAGGTTTTAATATAGTGCAAGGTCTAAACCCCAGTATAATGCAACCAATGAACGTGATACAACCGATAAATATAGTGCAATCCTCTAAAAACGGAAGGCCAGTGCAAACGCAAATACTGCAACCGGCGGCTGTCAAAGTACAGGTGGAAGATAAAGTGCTGATGATTTCATTGAAACTGGATACAATTAATAGACTGACGATCAGCTGGCTGGTTGAGGAAGTCAAATCTAGATATTATAAGTAAGTAGCAATTAGTGGGCGAATAGCCGACTTATACGCAGAAAGTTGGTTCGATTCCCGTTGTGGCACAATTGGTTGTACTCCAAGATTTTTAAAACCAACAACCTTCTTCGTATCAAGAGGAAGGTTGCGGGTCTAGGGTTGAAAGTTTTTAAGATGGTTTAAACAATCTTGGAATTTTCTGATAACACTATAAAATACTATTTGAAATGTTTGTATGATCTACAGATATTTGTTCCGGGTCTGAGCGGATATTTTATACATAGAACCTGTTTTGTTGTGTACGACATTAATTTAAAACACATGTCCGGAATCGTATTAACTGATTTTAGAGGTGGCTTTAATACAGGTAGCTGGAACATTTATCCAGTAATTGATACATTTCCAATAAACTGTTTTTAACGTAAATCGGCAGCGTATTTGCGACGATGCCGGTTAGTCAGTTTACCAGGTACCTACTTACATGAATATAATTGGTTTACCTATTTTATACAGGCTGGTACATTGACATTTTGGGACTTGTTATTAATGTGGTTTGAAAATTTCACCGCTGCTCTTCTAGCACATTCGTTTAAAGAAACATCTATGGCAGCCTTTATTTGATCCGTCCATCTCACGGCGGTGCACGCGCTCTTTTACCGCCAACCTTCCCCCGCACCACCAAGCGTGCAATCGAGAGCTCCCCGCGCCGCGATACGTGTTCAAAGAAGGTGAAGATGCGAGATTGTACCGTAGAAAAGAGACGATGCTTGATGCCGAGTTCTTGAAGTATGGACTGATTGGTACGGAACAGCATTCTTCTCCAGCACCACATCTCGAGAGCGTCTACCTTCTTTTTCTCACTTTCCCGGAGAATCCATGTCTCTAAAGCGTACAGGAATATGGGAAACACTAGCGCTCTGACGAGACGAGTTTTGGTGGCTTTCGTAGTATTTGGAAGTATTTAGGTTCCGTATTTTCGATGATAGACGAAATTTGCCGAAGCGTCTAACTTAAATCGTAGTACTGTACAAGCTTGGCTTAGTTTGGGGCTAAATAGGGCTGTGTGAAATACACAGTGTACATTATTTTGGTCTGATTTAACACAAGAGTAATATCACTAGAAGGAAATACCTAATAATGTTTGCTGGGAGCCGTCGGGTGCCACACAAGATCGGTTGCTCTGGAATCTATCAGGGAGGTCTTTGTTTAGCAGTGGACGTACTAAACGGATGATTCTTATATTTTTTGACAGGACTATATAAAACGTAACAAACAGACAGACCAGGAATATAATATATTCTGACATGATTTGACGTTCATACTAATATTATATGACTTATGATCTGGATTGAGGCATAGGCTACTTTTTATCCGACTGTGCAGAAGAGTAATGTTTTATAGTCAAACAACGGGCAAAAGATTGTAGTTTATAATTGTTAAAGATTTTAAATTAATTATTTAATTTCAGATTGACAGGCGTCCGACCAGTATTCAGTCTCATGACATCGGACGGTGCGATACTATCCGAAGATGATCCTCTGAGCTTAGTACTATCCTCTCCGGAGCTAAAGACCTGTATCACCAATTGGAAGGCGTCGCCGGCTGAGGAGCGATATTTGGAATGCTGCGACGCTTTGGACATTCGTAAGTTCATTCTAAGCACCGATTGTATAACGACCTATTCCTTGATTACTGAGTAATGGCAATCGATTTTGACAGACTTACGATGCTTAAAAGCGTTGAAATTTCGGAACTTGCTTGACCTACCCTCCGTCGACCGACACACGTTCTCGGAGATCCAGATCCATTAGACAGAGCAAACACTTCACGGACTCCCTTCACCTACACAAGGTACAGACATGTACCTGTGCGTTTCTCTCCTATCCCCCCCCCCCCCCCCCCCCCCCCGGCAACGGCCCAAGTCGAGGTTGGTACCTAAGTGGTGTCCTTGCGCTAGTAGCCTCATCAAAACATACATGGCTGTGCGCCATATGCGCTCGACAAAAGTTCGGTTAAGCTCCAACGGCCTCAGAAGCCAACAGCGAGACAGTCCATTCGAAAAAAAAAACTTGCTTGAAGGAACTACCTTTTTACCCAACTCAAAGTCAATTATCATTTATGCCCTTCGCGGTAGGAGTAGGTAGAATTTTTTGCAATAAAATCAACCCATCTCTACAATTTTCATGCCGGACGGGACATGAACCCGCAACCTTAGGTAGGTAATGTGCCTATTTTTGTAGATGTTTGGAATAGAATTAAATAAGAATACCTTACCTTTTTATGTAACTGCCTATTCAATTTTTTATCTTTGTGTTTGTTCGTACATCACACTGTGTAAATGCGAAAGTTTGGATATTTGTTTATTTATTTATTTCTTTCTTTGTTACTGAACTGGTTTCGATGGAATTTAGTATGCACGTGGATTATAACCTGGATTTACACATAGGCTACTTTTTATCCCATAAATCAGGTCCCATGGGATAGAAATGGGGTGTCAAGTCAAGTTGCAACAGCGAGTTTAGCTTTATTTCTGGGTTACCTACACATTTGGTAGTGTAACGCGTACTAAATCGCGGGCAACAGCTGGTAATTTTATATTTTTCTATTGTAAACATTAATTTTGTTTGTTACTTCCTACTTTCTCCTACTACCTTTCTCTTGATACGAGGACGCGCTACTAACTGCATCACACACATATCTTTCTTATGATTTATTTTTGTTTCGTTCAAAACAATAATGTAAGGATAATTAAAAACCGTTTTATTTCAGGACCATCTGAGGAAATCCAACAAGCCGTCGGCAGAAGTCATACAACCCACCGATTAGCACTTGGCTCCAAAACACTCACCTCCACGCAAATGAGACCTTTATTCCGAGCGCTTGCGCACCAAACTCACATCACAGCTCTACTGATATCAGATAATAACATAGGAGACGCTGCCGTCAAATACTTAACCGAATCTATATGCACTATGAAGCATTTAACACAATTAGATATAAGCAGAAATAATATAACCAGTGACGGAACTAAATATCTACTGCACCTATTTGAAAAGGCAACACGTCCTGTATGTCAATCGTTAGAGGAATTAGACATCAGTTCTAATCCTATATCGGACGATGGCTTCAAGAACATAACAAAAGTATGCCAGTATGTGCGATTAAAAGTGCTAAAAATGAATTTTTGTGGTATAACTGAGAATGCTGTGACAGAAACTAATAAATCAATGAATTTTGATGGAATAGAGTCTATAGATCTGAGTAATAATTATATTAAACAGCCGATGGTCAGTTGTCTTATGACGTCATTGAATCCAAATGTTATAGTGGATTTGGAGTTGGATAATGTGGGGGTGGAAGGGAATGTGGTGGGGTGTATCGCGAGTTTTTTGGACTCTGCGAAAGAGGTTAAATTGAGGAGGCTCGCGCTGTCGCATTGTAAATTGGTTGATGGACTTTTTATGAGGATTTACAGGTGAGTTTTTGAATTGTTTGGAAAAAGAGACGTAAGCCATCCCACTAATATTATAAACGCGGAAGTTTGTATGAATGTATGTGAGGATGTTTGTTACTCTTTCACGTCGTAACGGCTGAATCGATTTCGATTACATTTGGTATATACGTAGATTATAACCTGACTTAACACTTAGGCTACTTTTTGTTGATAAACTACGTGTGCGAAGCCGTTGGCGGAAGCTAGTATTATCTACATATATTTATAAGACCTTCAGGCCGTGTTGAACGATTTTGAGCCGCCTTCATCCTACGAGAGTTTTAGTAAGTGCCACGAGTTGTGAGCACGAACATCAAATCAAAATGTTTTTATTTATTAAAATCACAAGGATCACTTTGAAACGTTAATTTTACTGCCTGTTCCTTCGCGTCCAAGCTAGGAAAGAAAGGCAAGAAACAAGGCTGGTTGTTGTTTTTAATGATTATTTTAGAATAGGTACTTACATAACAATAAAGAAAAAGATGTCGTAGAAGAATACGTTTAGCGCTAGTTCAGAGATACGATTAACTTATTTTTAGAGAGCTTATTTAATTGGAAAAAACTGATCTCTTGTAAGATCACTCTTTGAGCTCCAAGGTATTTATTTTAAATCCAATTCAATTATTTATTTTAGACAAGCGCTAACACAAAATTAAATACAAGCCAGTTAAATAGTCCATATTTAGTACAATACACAATAAAATAAGTAAGCAGGTATACAAAAATAACATAAAAACCGGTACAAAAAAATAACATAAAACAGGTACATAAAAACATATACACAAAAATAACATAAAAACATGTATATAAAAATTACATAATAAAATAAAAATAACAACATGGTAGACATTGGATTATGGAGACACACGCTCTCGTCCAGTGTTCCATGAAGGGACAGTCAAGGTCCAGCCTCCCTGCAATGTGTTGCAGGTAGCTGTTAATGGGTTTCTTTTATTTTTTACAGGAGTCTAGGCCGCGCGAGGCACCTACAATCCATCACCCTCAAAAACAATCTACTAACATTCATCACCCTGAAAAAACTACTGCAACGGCAGCCTCCAGTCCCCGTGATAAACCTAGAAGGATGCCAGGATATATTCAAATATTCCCCCGATTCAGACTTCCAAGTGTGGCTACCAGCTATCGATTTCGGAAGATGTATTCCCGAGATAAACGTGACTCCAGTCTCCAACACCGATAGTGAAAGGGAGAGCTTCAAATTGTTTTCTAAGACATGGCTCAACTGCTTCAAAGGACGAGGGGTGATAGAACATTGTGAGGGTGGTGTTATCAAGTTCACTGCGAGATGAAATAGACATTGTTGAACATAGGCCTCCCTATCGATTTTTAGAACGACCTTTCTTCGCGGCCTGTACCCAACGGCTCCCAGCAACCTTTACATTTCGTATTTTCATCTTGGGAAGACCTACGGTCTTCACTGGAGGTATAAAGCTATATTAAGGTGAAAAAGTCGCGACAGTATTCATGAAAATATGCCTATAGGTACCACAAAAAAATAAAACACCCTTTGAACACCTGTTTAAAAAAAACTTAGCAATGCAATGTAAGTAATGTTTTAAACAGGTGTTCAACGGATATTTAACTTTTTTGTAGTAATGTCCTAGGATTTTAATTTTACCCACCGCAAACTTCTTTAGCTGCAACTGTTTTTTTTCGCAAATAATGCATTGTAACAAAACCATCTTACAGAGATAAGAACTTGAAAAAACATTTTATGCTCGATAGTTATTTTAAGCACTATATTTTTTCAAAGTTCGTTTTCATACACCGTCAAATAAATGGGTTAAGCAAATGCGTTATGATATAAGATGGCGAAAGGCTTGAAAATAGGGACAAAAACTCCAATCCTCTAGCCTAAAATCTGTTTATAATAGGTCAATTTACTATCTAATGGTTGGCGTCTATTGGACGCAGCGAGTCGAATTTAATCGAGTCGCAAAAACATTGCTTGCCTACATTTTCTACGAAACTGTGACCTTTAGTGACGAGCCGAAGTCCATCCCTCGTCCAGAAAATTAGGTCTCAGTGCACTTTAATTGGGTCCGCCTGGTGGTCGCTAGCCATAACAATTGTTTTCCAGTGAGTAATTTAAATTATCAAACTGTCTGTTTTCGCAGTATTTTGTAAATAAAATCGTGAAGTTGTATAAATTATTGTATTTTGTTAAAATATGTCATGTTGTTAAGACAATCGGGCAATTGTGTTGATACAAACTAAACTAAGTTTAGGTTGGAAATCACTAAAATTATAGTCTTTTTTGTTTTGAATAACACTTGTAATTCTAGCGCTGTCAAACCGAAATATTGTTTATGCAAACAGAATTGACCCCGATGTTAGTAAAATATGATTAGTAAGAAATCGCATAGCTTTGTATAAGGTTATAAATTTTAGCCCGGCTTGTACATCGATCCCTAAACGTATTTAGCGACTAAAAATGTTTAAATTTGACGCATTCGACAACTCCTCAAATCATACTTAGCCACTTAATACGTTTAGGCATCGTTGTGCAAGTCGCCCTTAATCTGTAATTAGTTTAGTTAATTTATAAAGTACTATAGAGTAATTGCCACGAAAAATGCAGGCATTCATTTTAGATTTCTACCAGTGTACATGCAGACTTATTTAGGATACTAATTAATAACAAACATATAAACATGGACTTTGTATATACCGTACATATGTTTTTATAATAAAACTGTTAAATTTACGAAAGCGTTTTATTGTATCTACGCTATATTTGTATACAGTTTTTATTACTGTGTTTTTCCGTGTTTCATTTATATATTACTAGCTGTTGCCCGCGACTTCGTCCGCGTTACACTTTTAAATGTGTAGGTAACCTAGAAATAAAGCTAAACTCACTGTTGCAACTTGACTTGATACGCCATTTTTATCCCATGGCAACTGATTTATGGGATAAAAAGTAGTCTATGTGTTAATCCAGGTTATAATCTACGTATATACCAAATTTCATCGAAATCGGTTCCGCGGTTAGGACGTGATTGAGTAACAAACAAACATCCAAAATTTCACATTTATCATATTAGTGTAATGTAAGAAAATTGCACAAAAGATAGTTTTCTTTTAGTTTGTCTCAGAAGTTTAATTTAGTGTGTACAAATCAAACTTCTAAGACAAACTAAAAGAAAACTATTTTCTTCTGACAAAAATGTTCTACTCGTAGTCCTTACTATTTTAAATTTCGAACTCTACGTCCCTATGAGGCCATGTCCTAAAAGTGCATAACCTCTTTAAGCTTAGAAACCTTCAAATGAGGTACTCATACAGTACGGTGACTTTCGAGACATTCCAATTTTAAAGAGTGTTTGCTTAGAGTCCGCGCCACCAATGAAGTGCGATAGACGCGGCGCTGCTATTACAGAAATCGAGAAGTTATTCGAGATTTAGTTCCCGCTTTTACAGTAAGACTCGTGGCGCGGACTTTATGTTTATAAGTGAGTTCAACCTTTTTTGGATAAAATCGAATTGAGTTTTCAACCATGTGTCAAAATAAAATGTACCTAATTTAAAGCACTAAGGAGTATTGATATCAACTCAGAAACAAATTACCGCCAAATTAACTTTCTACCCCTTTTTAACCCCGTAAGGGGATGCATTTTAATAAAATACGAAACAAGTCTTCCATTAATTCTGTTAAAAAAGGTTTAATATGCAAAATTTGAAGTAGATTGGACTAAGGAATCACGTTGTCCCATACAAACTTTGCCACCCTTTTTCACCCCCTTAGAGGTAGAATTTTGAAAAATTCTTTGTTACGGATGCCTACGTCATACAAAGAACACACCCTCCAAGTTTCAGGTCTCTACGATCAGCGGTTTAGGCTGTGCGTTGATCCGTCAATCAGTCATTCAGGACAAAGCGTTTTATATGTATAGATATCCTGTCGTATCTCACAGGATATACATATTACAAATAATAATAATAATAAATATTGCTGGACATTTCACACAACGCTATCTAGCCCCAAACTAAGCAGAGGTTGTACTATGGGAACCAGCTAACTTATAGAATAGGTACTTATATACTTTTATTTGTAGATATATACTTATAATATATTAAAAAAAACATTCAGACCCGGAACAAATAACTGTACATCATGCAAACATTTGTTCCGCGGCGGGAATCGTACCCGCTACCTCCTGCGTCTCAGCCGTCTTAACGCCCAGTGTGTCACGGAGTTGTCAATGTTCCTAAATAATGATTACATTTGTACATGATTATTACATTTTATTGTATATTACATATTATTTGTATTATGTACAAAAATACACAAATGATTATAATAATACATAAAGCCCTGTGTATAATGTTGGATGCTGGAAGCTACTGATGAAATACATGATGATTTTTTTTAAAGTTATACCTACTTCTTTTGGCGCATTTGGAAAAAATATGAAAGTAAAAATTTTACGATGCGCGCGCACACCGACAGCCACAAAGCAACATGATGAAGTTAGCTGATAACTGTCTCATGCGCGCGCACACCGACAGCCCAAAAGCGTCATTATGAAGTTAGCTGATAACCGTCTCTCAAGTTTCCGAACTATATACTAATAACTATATTTATTAAAATATAATTCCTTTTACAAACAAAGAGTACATACGGGATGAAATCCATAGTTATTTTTGTTATGTTGCGCTACACACACGTTTTTTTTATTTCATTTGTTACAGTTATGTAAACAAAAATAAAGCTAATGCTTATTGCCAATAACAGATTCTCATTTGCAGACTTAACAATTAAAAAATTAGGCAGATAAAATATTTTTAAAAACACACTAAAATATTTAATTTTATATGGAATTTACTAAGTACGCATTTGAAGAACATAAGGGTGGGAGGGATGGGATGTTGTGTAAATGTGTATACTTGAGGGATGATTCATCTGATGTGGCCACATATATAGTGTATCATTATTGAGTTCCTCTATTAGTGGATTGCCCTACTTACTGGGAAGAAACTACCCTCTGTCAAAAGTATCGAATATATTACTGCAAACATAACAATGCCCGGCCTAGTAACTAACTGCCGCAACGTTGGCGTCGTCAGTCGTCGCGTCTGTTGCTAGTGATAGTGAACATCCATTTTTATTTCCTTGTAGGTTTATTTAGAATTTTGCCAACGTCCCGCAGTCTGAGTAATTTCTTTGTTGGATATTCAAATACAAATAAATAAGTGGCGTTCCTTCGGATAGATCTACGTCCAGCAGTGGACTGCTATAGGTATGATGATGATGTTGTAGCCTCAGCCAGTTAGCCATGAATTGGATAAAACTAGTATATTTTTTCTTATTTTATGAACTCATTATGATAAATTAAGCCGTAGCTTTGCCAACCGGACAACTAAATTACTACTCCGTTTGGAAAAGGTTTTATTTGGGCGATCATGAGCATCCCTCTTATTTTTCATAGACAATTTCTCGGCAAACATGCTTGCTTGCTTGCCATTATTTTGTGTGTTGACTTTGACGTTTGACAAAAATTATAACCTCAAAAAAGTTACTTACCAAGCGAGTTGGTTTGTTTTTATTTGAATTTTCGTGTTTTATGTGTGAAATTTTAAATAAAACTCAACAACCATGGCGGAACAAGTTAACCAGCGTCTTGAGGATATGATAAATGAGTTGGAGCAGATGCGGAGGACCGGTCTTTACAATGAAGATGAAATAAAGTTAGCACACTGTTATTATATTAAATCCACCGTTTTCTGGGTTTCTAAAATTGTATTGCTATTTAAAATCAATTTCTCTGCGTCGTATTCATTGTGTATTTAATTTACTGAAACTCGCAGAACATAGCGTACACATGTCACTATGTAGCTCGCAAAATAAAAACTTCAATCTTGATTTCACAGAGAAATATCCCGTAAACGCAAGGATTTTGAGTACCAAATACAACGTCACGTTAAACAAAAAGAAGATTACGTGCAATACATAGCTTACGAAATGGCTTTGCTTGAAGATATCGCAACCAGAAGAAAAATGGCGAAAATGACTGAAAAAAAGAAGGACATAGAGTATGCTATCTCAAAGCGAGTGAATAAAGTGTTCAAGCAGTTCATTTACCGATTCCAGAATGAAGTGGAAATATACTTTGAGTATTTGAAGTTCTGTAAAAGTGTTGGGTTCAACACTGCTGCTTCAGGAATTATTGGTCAAATGCTGCAGGTGGGAATAAAAAAACAATTAGCATTATTAAGCTTAACCTATATTTTAAGAAAATTAGGCACTTAAAGTTCTTATTACACTGGTCTTAGCACCAACATTAGTATTAGATGCTTACAAAATTAAAGTATTATTTTAGCCAATGTCAGTGTGCTTATATACTGTCATTTTGCTAAAACCTACCTACCTAAAGCTGTTGTCATTGGGAAAAATTTAAATGACTTCCGAGCAACTATTTATGTTGATTATAATTTCATTCTATACAACATTAAATTAATATGAAGTAAACTTAGTCTTAGTGTCTATGTCATAACCTCAGAATAACATTAATTGATGGATAAAAATCATTGTCTCTATCTGTTTTCATGTGAAAACAAAAGACGTGCATATTTTTTATCTGTTGGATAGCATCACTCAGAGGTGGTGAAACTTAGCTTATGGTATTCCGTAGATTTTCAGAATATAAACATACCTGAAGACAAGAAAAGAACTCCTTTGTTTCAACATGCACTTCATATACTATTCTTATCATTTCAGATGCACGGTGATAAGCCTAAGATGTGGCAGCTGGCTAGCAAATGGGAGAGTGAGGAACAGAACAACTTGGAGGGTGCTAGGGGCTTCCTCCTGAAGGGTCTACAAAGACATCCCGAAGCTGAAGTCCTATATTTGGAGCTATTCAAAACTGAACTCATAGAGTTCACTTTCAGTACTGAAGCAGAAGAGGATAAAGTATGTCCTAGTGTCATAATTCAGAAAATATTTCTATATTGCACTAATAATTGATAGCATGATTGATACACTTTTACTATGATATTTAATCAATACAAATCTACATTACAAGTAGAATGTCAAAAGAGACACTTAATTAAAATAACAATTGACAGTCGTAAAAACAAAATAAGGACACACATTCATAATGGCATAACAACACAACACAACATATGCATATAACAATAGATTGACTTTATATTTACACAAATTCTACGAGCACCAAATACTCACTTTCTATCACTACTCACCTATTTCTAGATATCGGCAGTTTTATCCAGGTTATGATTATCCATGCTTTTTAATTAATAAGGCGTCTTCCCCTCATTCAGTTGTAATTCACCCTGTCATTGAACTAGTTTGTATGGGCTAGCTGCCAACTGTGTGGTCAATTCTCTACTAGTCTTTGTTTTAGTGAAAAACTGCATCAAAATCCTGTAGAATCTTATTAGAATTTTGTAACTTTACCGACCCATTATGTACCGTAAGGCTTTTGGCGGATTACGACCACGTGTACGGATACGTGTAATCTGCTAAAAGCCTTACATCAAATTTTATTCTGTTGACTTTAAGGAAAAGCTACTGAAAAGAGCAGATATTGTATGGAGGAATGGTTTAAAAAATGTCGATGAAGTCCGCTTTCTCTTCAACTGTTTGGAACTGGTCTTGAAGTATGATGTACCGGGTATGAGAAATGGAATTAAGAACGAAATATGGGCCAGAAAGGATCGGAAGGATGTCTTGCCTTACATTGCTGCGAAGGAGTTGGAGGTTGGTGTCCTGTTTATATAAAATGTTTGAAATAAATCACTTTTAATAATTAAATCAAAATCATAAGAATGTTAATTTTTGGCCCATAGTTTATGGACAAAAATTATTTATTATACATATATATTATTTAAATTAGTATTGGGTGAATCGATTTTAAAGATTTCGTATTTTATTGCATTCATACAAATTGGATATAAATATTACATGTCAGCTGTTATTGACTATCTTATTGAATGAGGTACTTTGCAATACTATGGGAATAAAGTACAATTGTTTCTGTAGTGATCTTAAGAATAAATAAATCATGTTTCAGGGTTTCCACTGGGAAGAGGTAGAAGTGTTTGCTGAAGAAAATACAGGTTTACCAAAGGTTGTCAACTATTGTATAGGCATATTTGAAGAAGCTCTAACACAGGTATTTGTCTAGCCAGTAGCAAATGCGCTGATATCTACAACTACTGACATAACATGGGCCACAGTTTTTGTTAAATGGCTTTATTAGTGGTCTCACAGTATTTCATTTTGAGTAATATTTTTATCTTGCTGGTGTATAAATCTCACCATAAAATATAACTACGCTTAAAATGTTACATGACGTATGCAACATATTGCCATACGTGACAAATTTTTTTTATTACTATCTTAAGATGAACAAGCATTTTACCAAAAACCATACCCTTCATACCGAAACAGCAATGTTGCTTGGCGGCAGAAATAGGTATGGTGGGAGTACTTCCCCGAGCCAGCCCTTTCACAAAGAACTCTACTACTCTAGTACTTAAACTATTCAGTTTAGATAGGCCCTTGAATAGCAATAAGATGATGGTCGGTCAAGGTAACCCACTAAATCCTGTATTATAGGTACCAATCAACTAAAGTATAAGTCAGAACAATTTAACTTGACACTATCACAGACTAACTAATTAAATAATGATTTAAATAGTTTCCAGATCAAAACTTATGTAAAAAATACATCCATACACTGCTCGAATTGGATGATAACATCTGCGATGTCACACAAAAGATCAACGCCGTGAAACATGCTTGGCGGTCAGGACATGACAGAAGCATTCTTAGTGATGATATGTTCGCTTTTGGAGTCGAAATGCTTAAGTTGGAGGGTGAAACGTCAGATGATGATTTGTGGAAGGTAATTAACAAACAATGGAATTTAGTTTAATGCGCATTGTGATAGTCCATGGTCACTCATGCCAGCTCGTTTCATTGCTTGTGCAAATGTGTAAACGTGGTATTAGACAGTGCTAGTGATAGACATGCCCTTGATTCTTACAGTATTTCAGTAATTTATACCTTTGTTTTTGCAGCTCCTCGAAGAAGCAACAGTAAAAAATTCAACACACAGATCTATTTGGGAACAAAAAATAATCCTCTGTAAATCTGATGAAAAGAAAATGATGGCAATAGTGGAAGAAGGAATTAAAGTGTTGAAAGCAGAGGATTCAGTTCACTTGTACAATTTAATGATTGATAATGTTGAATCCAATTTAACTGTAAGTAAAGTAGAAAGGACAGGTCGTTTACAATTTTCTTTAACCAAGATGGTCTAAACACTTCATCACTTCCATTAAAAATTGTTGTAACTTGGTTTTAGTTGTGATAATATTGTTACAGTTCAATTCAATCAAAAGGGTCACATTCCAAAAAATGAAATAGGTACAGAATATTGCAGTAGGTACATATAATATTACAGGAAGTAGTTACAAAACTATATTTAAGTTTATTTTGGGTTGTTACTGTTTGGACCACTTTGCATAAGGGTGCAGTTTATACTGAAAATGTATAGCTTGATGTGTAGTATACATAGTTCTTAAAGTTTTCCAACAAAAAGTAGACATCGTTTTGTCACTTTCTGTGTCAATTGATCTATCTTGTCAACTTTGTTTGATGCATTTTTATTGTATTGAATGTTGCTGAGCTAGGTATCCTAGCTTAAAAACTCATGATTTTACAAATATTATATGATTATTGTTTTTCAGCTTAAAAACTTGCTAAAAAGACTTCAAAGCTGTGAGAACAACATTGTTCTAGCTGTCAAACCAAAACTACTACAGAAAATGTATGACCACAATGGACTGTTGGCTGCAAGAGATCTCTATGAAGACTTAATTAGAACTCCTCCGATACAGTTACAAGTTGACACAATCATGATAAACATAGAATCAGCTCAAGAGTTGAAAAATGATAAACTAATTAGAAGATGCTATGAAAATGCTCTTCAACACCATGGTACCACAGACCCAAATATTTGGAATGAGTTCATAGAGTTTGAACTTGAAAATGGTGAACCTTACGCAGCTCCTAATCTTTACAGAAGAGCTCTTGCAACACTGAATAAAGATGTAGTTGATAAATTTGTCATAATGCAATGTATTCAAAGGACTAATTGAGTAATATTTAAGTATCAATAAAAAAAATGTAAATATTTAAGTTTTATACCTTTTGTAAACAACTTTTAGTCTTTATATAGATATGATAAGTTTAAGATAAATACTTATCAATTGATTGTACTCCGCATCATAATGATGAAATACAAATGAAATGCAATAGTATGATGAATAAAATATATTTATTTCAATATAACCACGACTTGACTCAACAATCTAGCAAAAGGAATTATTCACATGTTACACCATTTTATACTAATTATTTACATTCACATTTCATTTAAATAGAATCACTACTAGAGGTTCAATCCAATCTACTTTGGTGATCATGGAACATTACAACACTTATAGCAAATAAATGTAACGAATAAATGCATTGATAATACAAGTAGATGTCTACTTTAGGGCTGCCACAGGAGCAATGTAGTACCTAAAGATAAGGGAGGAGCCGCGTTTGTGTTGCTTGTTTCGGAGAAGCTCTCTCCAGCATACATGCCATGTCGGGTAATTGGGCATCACTGGGGGGTTGCCTGCCTGTAGGCTGCAGCCTGCAACAGCCATGCAAGTAGACACAACCACCATAGGATAGGTAAGGGTACTTGTCACGAAGGTCAGCAGAGGAACTGTATAATATCGCAGGTCTTTAGTCTTGATCAGGTGTTTGTTTACATAGTAAGCCAATACTCCAGTGGTGGCTATACAGGTCAAATCTCCCAGTAGTCTAGGTATGAATCCATGGAAGAATCCGAGAATTCCATCATCTCTATAGATGGAAGCTATTGCTCCAAATAATGATGAATAACTTTCTTCTTTGCCAATGAATGAGGCCATCATTCTGATTGAAACTACACTAAATGGGTATGCGACGATGTTGGAAGCGATGTGCAAGATCATACCGCGGCGGCTGAGCTTGAAATAGTCCTCCGCTTTCGCCTCGTCGTCATTGATAATGTTTGGGGGGTCTTCAATCTCGGGGAGGTCGATGCCGACCGCGTACACTACCTTCGTCGTGAGTTGGCTTGAGGCAATCAGTCCGAGGACTCTTGCCGACAGTCCCTTGTAGCAGCCGAGTAAGCCGTCTTGTTGCTTGATATGTCTGATGTATTGGAAAACGTTAGGTAATATCATGGCAGGGCGTCCGAAAAGGGTGGTCGACCGGCGTGGAGCAAGAGGTTCGTATCCGATTTGGATAAGGACTTTCGCATATTCCATGGGGTGGCATATTGTCGTGACGAGTAATTGGGAAGGCAACGCCGCTATTTTAGCCTTTTCGTACTCGTCCATGTTTTGACAAATCTCACTTTCCGAAATCAAAAATGACTCTAACCATAGACAAGTTTGACAACATAGACTTACGTTCTAAAATCCATACGTCAAAATTTTATGTTGCTATTCACAAAATTTTGTATACTATAAACAGAATACCATAGACAGTATTTTTCTATTGACCAAAAAACTAAAGAATCTAAAGAACGGCCAAGCGCATGATTGTTACTTTAATACCTACCCTATGATAATCTTCTTAAATTCTTAAAGTTCTTACCTAAAGTATGTAGCAATCATCATCATCATCATAAACCTGTAGAAGTCCACTGCTGGACGTAGGTCTCTCCCATGCATGGTGCGCCACCGAGCCAGATTTCTGGCTCTTGTTTCTCATTCACCTCACTATTTATTGCGCGCAGAACGTCGCTGTTTTCCTAACCTAACGATTATTATTTAAAATATCTTTCTTTGTCGTCACAAGAAGGTTTCAAGGTATGACGCATGTCTGTCCTTGTATTTCCTACCTACAATACTAAAACACGATATTTTTTTGAAACATTTTAATAAAATACTAAGCAGTGGATGCTAGCAGTTCATTGGAACCCTCCTCGTCTATTTTGTAAGGCAGTGGTGCTGACAAATTTCGCAATCCTCTCAGCTCTTGGCTTTCTGAACGCCTCTGTGAAATGACAAAGGAATAGAAAATTCGATAAGTAGGTAGGTAACTATACCTATAGGTAGATATCTATCAAATAATTTATGTAATCTTAGATAATGATTGGTTATTTTGGTAAAAATAGATAAACATATTTTTAGGGAAAAAGGTTACCATAGGATGCTCTTTCTCCTCATTTTCTTTATCTTCTGGTACTTCATCCAATTCATCTCCGTTTTCGAGAGTTTCATCTTTCTCCACCAACGGCTCCCATGCGCGTTCTTTTTCTACCATGTCTGCAATAGTAGTAGTTTTATTCAAAGTTAATGGGTACTTCGAACTTTACCTATCGTTCTTATTTAAAATTTTACCTCATTAATTCCTAACTTATTTGATTTAAACCATTTATTTAACTAAAATTCAGGTAGATTTACCTTTAAATCGCAAAGATCCTTTCCTGACAACTGGTTTCTCATCAGGCACTTCTACTATGACTGTAGAGGCTTCATCTATCGTCACTCCATTGATTTTCTTCTCGATATCTTCTTTATTTACTTCATCTTCTTTCAGCTGAAAAATAATGTTGTAAACATTTTTCAAAGTTAGTATAATTGAAAATTCTTTAGTTACGGATACATTTAGAATTTGAATCGTTTTAGTATCCTTTATTGGCTTGTTCATTCGATTTCATGTTTTTTTACCTGTAAGAATGAAATGGTAGGTTCTTGGTATATTGAAGCAATCTCAGTGTTCCTCATTAGCCTTTCATCAGCTTCCTTCTCCTTGATCAATCTGTGAGCTTTGTGTGTCCGCCACATCTGTCAAAAATATTCAAAATTATTGTTATCTTTGAAATCAATATTAGTTTTATCGTCATTATTTCGACCTTATTTCTCGGTTTCTGTACCTTACTTAGTAGGCACCTATATTTTTAAATATTTTTGTATATCAATTAGGTGAAACATACATAGGTACATACATTTTAAACATACATTTTTGCATGTTTGTACAATTTAACTGTGTTTCGTGCAAATACAATTCTTGTATCTTCTAATGTTATGTTCGATTATTTCATCCAAAATCTTTTTAGGCGCGGTTTTTTTTCAAAACAACTTTGGTATTATTTTCCTTGCTTTTTGACTTTTGTTAACTATATTTGCTTTGAATGCAGCTTACGTGTGAAAGACACATCGTCGATTATGATTGCTTCCAAAGGTTGTCTAGTAGAGATCGCTACTCAAAATGAAAAGTCCACCAATTGTTTAATATGTATTATTGTTATGTTATGCTGGTATATAAATTATTTTCTATTCTATTATATGTGGTATCCATGGTGGCTCCTATCTTACTGCTTAAAGGTTATACTGGTTACTTACGTGATATCCAACATAGAACAGTCCTAGTAAAGACACCACAATAAGAGCTATGAAGAATTGATCTGTGTTCTCCTCTTCAGCATCAGGTTGTTGGTACAAGGAGTCGTATGGAACTCTCGATGGTGGGTCCTCCACCCAAGCCTTGTCAACGCTCTGTTAATGGTCAGTAATTGAATCAGTAAAAAGGATTGATATTATTTAAAGAAAACTAATTATTTACATCAAAATATAATACAATTATTATTTAATAAAATATGGTAGGTATCTATTACGTACCAAATCGTCCTATAAAGTTACCAAAAACTTACGATTAGAAAGCTTCCGTTGTGAGCGGATCCTAACTGATCATGTTCTGGCCAATCTTCATCGAAATCAGCTGAGCATTGTGCACTTCTAACGCCTTGAGCGTTTACTGCGTTCACTTTTTCAGCGTCAGATTTTGTGAACAGCATGTATTCTTCTAGGGGTTTCATTTCATAGTCGTTGATTTCTACGAAGATATCTGAAGCAAACATGTTTATTAAAATTTTTACATGATATTTAAAGTCTATCTTGGGTGCTGTCATTGATAACTTTATTGGCATTACTTCCTTACTTGATAAACATCCATTATATCCTTTGTAAATCTTTAGCCTAGGGTCGGTTGTGTTGAGACCACCGATTTGCACCTCATTGTAACCCACATCTAATACTTCCCAAGGTCCTTGCTGTGTAAGCTTTTCTAGGGGCACTTCGATTCGGTCTATTAGCAATGTCGCCTCTTGGTCTATTCGAGTGTAGTATACTGTGTGACGGGCACCTACAACAATTGCGTTATTATTGAGATTTAATTGTGACACACCCTTTTTTACATTCAATTCATCTTCATTTATTAGTATGTATTAGAAGTTACGTACCATTGAGGAAGTTTCTATTCTTAAATTCAGCACCATAGGCAGATTCTTCTCTGTCTTCTTCAAACTTTAAATACCCATCTTGTGTTATTGCTATAAGTAGATAGTAACTGCGCCTGAAATGATTGAAATAACCGTTAGTTACCACACATTGGTATCTTGCCAATGTTGCTATTAAATTTGAAATGGATTTCGTACTTGTTCTCAGTTTGCACCAAAAGAAGCACTGTGTTTTTCTGGCGAAGATCGTTGCTAGAAAACGCTAGCTTTATTTTGACCTGAACATGTGAGAAATTATTGATTAATGTAAAAAAAAAAAAATAATAACAGAGAAAAACAGACTCTGAACATTACTTACCATTGTAATAGGAACATTGAGTACAAACTTCCTCTGCAATATACTCTCCCCATTGAAATCCGCTCCTTTCTCCTCCATACAATTCTCTCCAAAGTAACTAGTCAGTTCGCAGTCACAACTGCTTTCTTGGTTAGTAAAGTCTTCAGTGCAAACCCCTCCATTCTTGCAAGGCTCTGAATCACATTTCATATTGCATTCTGGAAGGACTCCTGTTAGATCTTGATCAATATTGAGTTCAGCTTTCTTCGGTAGATCCACCACTTGATCAGCTATTTTGAAGCCTCTGATACATCCCACGTAACCTCCTTGGGGTAGGTCATTGGCTCGAGGTGCAAGATGGAGAGAATACGAATCGTAACCTCCCAGGTTCAATTGAAAGTAGTCAGTAGGGGGTGCTGGAGGTCTTTGAGGGCGGATTACCTCTGAAACCGATGTTAAAACAGTTAACCCCCTAACTTCCGAATGATTAAAATATGTATCAAAATGCCTGACTATCTAAAAAACGAGGAAGTACTTAAAATGTTTTGTAGGAATTGGAAATAATTTTTAATAAAAAAATCATACTATTCAGTTGACGAATACCTATTGGACAAGATAATTAACAAACAAAGTGATTACGACCCTAGCGAGCAAGTACCGCGGTAGGTACCTAGGTAGTATGTAAGCATGTTTAGATAAAGTTTATATAAGAAATTACTTGACATTAAATTTTAATATTAATAACATATTATTTTTCCACTTGACATTATTACTATTATAAATAAATAAATAGTGCTGGACATATCACACAGCGCTATCTAGCCCCAAACTAAGCAGAGCTTGTACTATGGGAACCAGATAACTGATAGAATATTTATATACCTTTTTTTTGTGAATACATACTTATCATATATAGAAAAACATCCAGACCCGAAACAAATGTAGATCATGCAAACATTTGTTTCGTGGCAGGAATCGAACCCGCTACCTCCTGGGTTTCAGCCGGCTATTCGCGCACTGCGCCACGGAGGTAGTCATTACCCGATAGCTTGACATACCTTTATTCTTCTACTGTATTATTTGACATACGCCGCATAAACTAATTTAAATTTGTTTGATTTGACATGTGTAATTGTTGTATTTTTTGAAAAGGCGCAAATCCAACTTGCAGTGCCCTTACAGGATATATGTATTTACTCCCTAAGCTACTTACTATCTAAGCTGAAAATTTGTATGTACATGTAAGCAGAATAAATGAATATGAATATGAATAAATAAAAAAGCGTATGTTTATTTTTTTTTTATAAAACCACTTAAAAATCTGTCGTGCAAGATTCATTACGGTCACAATCTTACCGAGTTCAGGATTTTCCCAAGGCTTGTTGGTATAATTCGTTAGTAACTTTGCCACTCTATCAATGGTTGTATTCTTCTCATTAACGTGTAAAGTCGTCGAATTTTCCGTTCTAATTATTGCTATTTGTACACTTTCCCCTTTATTGATATTTGTATAAGTTACATTCATTTGAATAATGTCATCTTCATCGTTGAATAAGTAGAATATTTTAGTTCCGTTATGTATGAAAATATGTATGAAGTTGTTTAGATTGTCGTTAGCGTATAGGACCAAAGCATTGTAATCGTAAGTTCGTAGGTTCATCAGTACGTTTTCAGTCATCATCTTCTTTAGTTTGTTCTTTTCTGCGTCTGTTTCATTGTTCACTAAATAATTCTTTTTTAAGTAGGCTCTCTCTGTTTGGAAAGTTAGTGCTTTTTCATTGATATCTAAAAATATATATTATTTATTAAACCTAATTAGTAATCGATTCGATCGGATTTCTTTACATTAATATTGACAAAATGAATGAATCTTGCTTACTTTCTTCACAATGTGTCCCTAAATGAGCCCAAGGATTTTTGCAAATACATTCATAAGAAGACCATAGCTCTTTGCAAATGGCTTTGTTCTGACAAGGATTAGGAACACACGATGGCTTGCAGTCTTTGATTATTTCGGATAGATGGACGGACATGTAACTGTAAATATCTAAAACCTCTCCATTCACTACCAGTCCTCTGAAGCATCCTATAAGGCCTTGGTTTACCGCTGATTTCTTGAGATGCTCTCTGAAAGTCCAAATTGTAAGGTCATTAAAACATTTATAAAAAAATGATGAAAAATACGAGGATCTTGTTCTATATAAGAGACGTCTTGTCTTAACTTTAAGCCTGACTAGATATTTCTCTTCAATGTTTATAATTGTTACCATAGACATAGATAGCAATTTAGAATTTAAATTAGGTATATACATTCATTGACAATGCCCATTTACAGCAGCTTATTAATCAGTCTTTAGATGTCTATTACTTTGTCTTTTACCTTTACGATGTCTTACTTTCTTACTATTAGTACATGAGTGAAGCAAACAAAAATCTAAATAACTGGAAATTTTTGGAGGAGGTCTATACCTGTCGAGGGGTTTCATAATTAAAACGTAAAAATATTAAAATATTAAAGAAAAAAACTATGTAGATAATAAACAATATAGGTTAATAAAGGCATAATTTTTATTTTTATTTATTTTATATTATATGTTTTATTATTATGTATATGTATTATGAAATGCTTGTCTCAGATATCTATGTAATTATTTAAGTATTATTAACGTAACCAAGGGTTCTATTGTGACCCTACGGATTGAATAAATGGGCATAATTATCAGTAATGTTTTTAAATCTTTTTTTGACCATTACGTGATATTATGACGTTAGTTTTGTTGACTTGATTAAAAGGTGTCATGATATACACAGGCGGGAATGACTAAGTGAAAAATATATGAAGTACAAATGTAAAGCTTACGCAGTAGCTCCTCCAATAAACATGGAGCCTTCAAATGGTCCAAACTCTTCTGAAAACAGTAGGTTCAACATCTGATACTCAGTGTTCAACATAAACCTGACATGGTAGAAGTTATAATCTATCCAGATCTTGTGCCATTCGCCTCCGTTGAGCTTTCGTTTGGAGTTGATCACTAGCTTCCTTGTAGTGCCGGTGTTAAGAGTGAAGTTGAATGTGAGTTCATGTTCTGTAAAAGTGATAAACGTTGGAAATAACACAATGAATATCGAGAGACAGTTTCATTCTGAGAAATGGTACTTGTCACAAATGTCGAAGCTGACAATAACCTATTGGAAATACGAGCCAACATATCCTCGAAAGTAACAGAGTTGTAATTAACTACGAAGTACTTATAATTTAACGCGACACTTTTTAAAGACTTTGTTTCTGTACATTCTATAGTAAAAACGGTTGATTTATTTGGATAAAATTGAGAATATATAATAATTAAATAATGCTGGATATTTCACACAGCGCTATCTAACCTCAAACTAAGCTAACTAATAACTATAAATATGATATTGTAGTTATCACACTAATATTATAAATGCGAAAGTTTGGATGTATGTTTATTTGTTTGTTACTCAATCACGTCGTAACGGCTAAACCGATTTCAATGAAGTTCGGGTTGTACGTAAATTATAATCTGGATAAACACATAGACTTACTTTTTGACAACCAACGCGTACAAAGCCGCTGGCGAAAGCTAGTAAAGTAATAAATCTTAGAGAAAACTGGTGTAAAACCTTACCACTAGTCAAAGCGACCATAAAAGATGGATAGTTCGGACGTATAGGTGGCTGGAACAGCAGAATTGCACTGGTCCCAGTTGTTCTGAAACTGAATGCAATATCGCCTTTCCTCCAACCCGGCACTTCTATGTATGACTGTGATGTTGTGAATGTCACTACGTAGCGCTGCGTATCTACAGGACAAAAATATAATATTTTACAAACGTCAAGCAAGCCACATCAAATAAGGGACTCTTCTTCTTCGTGTCTATATGGTTCATATTATTATTTTAAATATCAAATGTTGTTTTGCCTATACTTGGCGCTGCAACAGCGTTATCTGTGGCGGTACGAGTATCCCTCAGGGTGCAAGAATAAGTGCACAATAAACAGCTTAGTAAGTATGCCATAGTCTGAGGGTCTTTACGGCATCGGCAACTATTCGCCGATTCTCCAATGTAACCCCATTTAATTACTCATATTTTGCCTGCTCCGACCCACTTGAGTCCTGAAACGGTTCAGAGATTTCCACGTGGGCCAAGGAAAGTCTAGGGATAAGATACCTGTCAGTTATTTCCCAGTCTATTAGCATTTCTCTATGGGGATTACATTACCTCATCGAATCATCTGCCATCAATGTCAACGTCACCCTCGGAGACATTGGCAAATAAAACATCAATCCGTTATTTCTAGAAGATGGTATAATTTGGGCCAGTTTAAAAGTGATCGTAGTGCAAGTAAATACCCCTCTGTGAGACGTCAGCGATGATCGTGTTCTTCCCACTTCAAAATTAAAATGCTACTTGAAGTTTCCTCATAGTAAGTACGTTTCAAAATTATTCTTATGATTGAAAAGAATAAAAATGCGGCTTTGACGGAGGTAATGGAGCCCGTTATTTTAGACGAGAATACCTCCACCTATTTTAAGCACATGCCTGATTTTCAGAGGCTTTGATACTGCACGACATTTTTCTTACTGATAATATGATGAAATTCTTACTTTATCAAAATTGTAGACTTACTAGTTTCAACACATTCCAGCGGCCCTAAAGTGATTCTCCCCTGAGCCTCTTCCGTCAAATACTTTTGTTGTAGAAAAAACATCTCTGTTATCCCCAGGCTGTTTGTGTCTACAAAAGTACCTTCGTCAAATAACCATTTATCTTTCTCGTTGGAGTCGCAGTTGCAGGATTGCGTTGGGTTCACGCAAGTTGCGTTTATTCCACAAGCGCAATATCCTCTGGAAAATGGGGGTTAAAATTATGATCGTGGCTACAGCGATATCAATATAATATTATGTCAATGGACTGCCATTCAAAAGGTGGGAGATCTATTCATGTTAGCCCTGGGTAAAGACGTAAAGTTTTCATAAGAACACGACATAAGACATAGGCCTCATAAGAAGGCGCAAGGTCACTCAGCGTGCTATGGAGAGAGCTATGCTCGGTGTTTATCTACGAGATCAAATTAGAAATGAGGAGATTTGTAGTCGAACCAAATTCACCGACATAGCACAAAAGATTAGCAAGCTGAAGTGGCTGTGGGCGGGGCACATAGCTCGAAGAACTGACACCCATTGGGGCAGACCAGTTCTAGAGTGAAATTTCCTTTCAGTTCCTTAATAGTTACTAGGTACTAAAAATGAAAAAGTTGTCAATAATGTTAAGCTGGATCTAAAAAACATTTGTTAAACAAATAACATAAACGAATAAAGTAGTGGATATTAAACAAATATTTTAAATTACAAAACAATTCCAAATAGATTTTGATCAGAAGCGTTAAGTTTTGTTTTAAAAGGCGCATATGATATTTCTGCAAATAACACACAAATCCAAAAATTACCAGCTCCGAAGGTTCCATAGTTTATAAGTAAGTAAATTCCTGTAAACGAACTTCCCTACCTTTTAACACTTCCCAAGTAATCCACAGTATCATTAGAGGATGATATAAACCACGTAGCGCTGTGTAACTCTAAAGGCGCATTGATACAATCATATTTGATGTACTGACGGCAATATAGAGAATGAGATATCAGCTCTTGAAGCATTTCCGCTGTGAACTCTCGGTATTTGATCCTGAAGCTAAAATCCTGGCCAGTTGCAGATCGAACATCCTGAATTTTTTTTGTAAAAACGCAAAAAAAAAACACACAAAATGTGAGCAGATTGATTCATCGAAAATTCTTTATTGCACAAAAATTAATATACCTATCTGTGCATAGGCGAACTTTTTTATAACAGTTTATCAATTTATAAAACAAACAACAAACATCTATCCAAAGGTTATCTGGAAGATATCTCTTCTTTATGATCATTTTGTTGTATCAAGGTTTTACACTAATATTAAAAAATGCGAAAGTTTGGATGTTTGTTTATTTATTTATTTGTTTGTTACTCAATCACGTCGTAAGGGCTGAACCGATTTCGATGAAATTTAGTATGTACGTAGATTATAACCTGGATTAACACATGGATAAACATGGGGTGTCGGGATAAAAATAGCTAGTTAAAATAAACAAATGAATGGAAATACACTTTTACATCATAGGTACAATGGGCGGCCTTATCGCTAAAAGCGATCTCTTCCAAGCATCCTTTGGATGGACAGGATTTATGAGAACAAATTATCTTGTAACCTTTACATAATATATAAAATGAAGTTGCTTCCGCTGTGTGTTCGCTCAGATCTTTTGAACTAATCAACAGATTTTAATGCAGTTTTCAGCAATAGATAGAGCGATTCAAGAAAAAGGTTTATATGTATATTATATACATAACTGTGTTTGTTTGTTAGCTTGTTTGTTACCTTTACGCGACTAAACGGCTGAATGGATCGTAATTAAATTTTGCAAGGAGATAGTTTATATCCTGGGAAAGGACATAGGCTACGTTTTAGCCAACTGCGCAAAATGAGGGTAATGTTTTATTGAATAACCACCCGTGGGTTTGGATTAGTAGTTAAATAATAATAATAATAAATAATAACTATTGCTGGACATTTCACACAGCGCTATCTAGCCCCAAACTAAGCAGAGCTTGTACTGTGTTGTGTAGATAACTGATAGAATACTTATATACATTTTTTTTTGTAAATACATACTTATAATATATAGAAAAACATCCAGACCCGAAACAAATATCTGTAGATCATGCAAACATTTGTTCCGCGGCGAGAATCAAACCCGCTACCTCCTGCGTCTCAGCCGGCTATTGGCCCACTGCACCACGGAGGTCGTAAAGCCTGTTTCGTTTATTTAATTCACCTAGTTGCGTTATGATAGTAATTTTTATTCACCTGGATACACCAATTATCACAAATTTTTACACTAAAATCAACACTATCTCAATGAAATAGCTCTTAACACAATGTGTTCTAATAAAATGTAGATAATTATATTAACCACTAGCTGTTGTCCGCGACTTCGTACGCGTTACACTACTAAATGTGTAGGTAATCTAGAAATAAAGCTAAACTCGCTGTTACAACTTGACTTGGCACCCATTTTTATCCCGTGGGACCTGATTTATGGGATAAAAAGTAACCTATGTGTTAATCCAGGTTATAATCTACTTACATACTAAATTTCATTGAAATCGGTTTTTCCGTTACGACGTAATTGAGTAACAAACAACCAAAAACATGGTATTAGTATCACTATTAGTGTGATTTTACTTACAACTTGACTAGGCAGATTATGTTCCACAACAGTCGTTGAAGAGTCTGCTTCGATCTGAAACTCGCACTTAACGTGTGCTGGTGGGAACTTTCCATTGCCGTCGATGTCTATGAGGTAGACATCATTCCTTGTGTAGCCGAGGAGAGCTAGTTCCTCACACGTTTTACGGAAGGTGGCGAAATGACAGTTTTCGCCAATATAACCTGAAATTGTAGGATTCATATTATGTTGTATTATTAAGCTGGTGCTTATCTGGGTCAACGCATAAGCATTGCAATTTAGCGGGGCAATGCAGGTGTCTTGGGGACACTTCCGCCTGGTTATATCTGGAGCAGTTAAGCTATCTATAGATCGTTCTCAACCGTCTTTAGATCTTTCAACTGTTTCTTCTGTATTTTAGTCATGTAAATAATTGTATATTCCCCAGTTATTTAAGTATTAATTAAATATCATTCTAACATAATGGTCTACGTCGGTAACTACAGTTGTCCGTGGGTTCGATTTACGTTTTTCTTTTCAGAAGAATGTAGCAAAATGGCGTATAGAGAAGAAATGATTTTTTCCACACAACGCTATATAGCCCCAAATTTAAGCAAAGCTTCTACTATGGGAACCAGATAATTGATAGAATACAGATAACTTATAATATGTAGAGAAACAACAAGACCCGGAACAAATTTGTGTAGATCGTGCAAACATTTATTTCGCGGCAGGAATTGAACCCGCAACTTCCTGCGCCACGGAGGTCAATACTTTTACGGTCTAGCATAGACATTTCTTTCATACAGAAAAAAAATTCTAGGGCAATGCTAATCCGTCTTTATTTACATTACGTAGCCCCTTTTTTCCGAGGAGGAAATCTGTATCCAGATACCCGTATTGCATGCAGGGTACAATACGGGTTATGTGAGGTTGTCGGACTCAACGACCCACTAAAACCTCCCCGGTGGCCGGCCTCAATGCATGTCAAAGGGTTCTGGAATCTCGCAAGAAACGCATCAGAGCCCCCCTCATGCATGTCGCCCATAAAGAGCACGTCCCAGGGGCTGTCGCCCCCAGCACCCTCGCGGTGCGTGCACAGCAGCACATGCCACATTGTGCGGCCTCCCTCCCTGAGTCTGCTATCCGGGTTGACCAGAGCCCTCACTCTGACTACTGACGGACCCGAAAGGTCCCCTGTTTGGCAGGGGAAACCATTACTCTGCCCGTTCACGGGGCGGGCGACGCGGGGTGGCAAATTCCGTAGCCCCTAACCACCAAGAACTATCTGCCCTAGCTAAAGATTTCAACGCGCTCCTTGTAGCACTGAGCTACGAAAAATTTACACTTTTATGTGGCACCTGGCATAAACCCTAACTTCATTTCCTTGATTTAAAAAAACGTGTATTCAAATACTGGTACCAGTAGAAAGTCATCTTCAGTTATATTTACAGACATCTAGTTTTGTATGTTCAAAGAATAGACTTACCAGTATTATCACAGTTGCAAATAACTCTATCCTCTCTGATAGAGCATATTCCACCATGCTCACAAGTGTTGGGTCTGGTACAAGGGTCTACATATCTGCAGTCATCTATAGCAACTTCACCTACCACTCGTTCTGTATTTATAACGTATCTAAAAATGATAAAAATTATAATAGAATAGAATTGAATAACTGATTTCAGACAATATCCATAGGATATTCAACATTAAAAGTAATATTTTTTTACAAATACAAATTAAGCCATAATAATAATGATTCAGTAAATATAATAATTAAAAAATGGAAGTAATTTAAAATAAAATAAAAATCATGACAAATTAAAAAAAGGTTGGTAATTAATTAAACTCATGACGTCAATGTAAGGAACTTTTGATTAAAAATTATGATATCACGAAAACCCCAGCGCTAAAGTACGATCTTGGTTTTGTTAAGTTAATTATATTTGCGAGTATTGCAATTTTGCCTGTGATTTTTCACCATGGTAGATGTAATGTTTGATTGCTATACAATCAATTATTACTTGGGTCGTAGATAGACAAATTATTCGTAAAGTTTTTACCAAGTTCAAAAGTGGCAATAATTGTTTAACATTAGTTGATGAGGTCACAACAGTTAAAGACGTTTACGATCGAACAGGAGTGCTAATTGAGATATGACGAAAGACCGCAAAACAACAACCTACTAATAATCAACATTAGGGACCATAAAGCACTGAACAAAAACTTTACGAGTGAAGATTAAAACTAGTGTTTTTATCCTAAGAATAATTTACTAGATCGCATTGTTTGTAAGTTTCCTATACTTTAATAAGGTATGATTACAGTACCTTGGTTCTATGAGTAGACCATTGATTTTAATATTTCTCATACAGCCAATTAGTCCGAGATTGGCTGATCTAAGGCCGCTACCAATGACGATCTTATCTTGCAGTTCAAAGTCTAGTCCTGTGGAATTTCATACTTGTAAAAATATATATGATAGAAACGTAGAATTTCGTTTAAATTCTTTTACACTGAAGTAATCACATAAAAATCAAAGATCAAATTTTTATATGAAGTCGTCATGTCATACCTGTTTTACGAATTAATATTCAACTTTCAGTATTGACATTAGTTTAGATATGTATATACATAGTTATAATCTTTATTGCATATCAAACAATATCAAAATGACAAAGATATACACAAAAATAAAGGCAGTCTTGTAGTTAAAAGCGATCTCTTCCAGACAATCTTTGGATAGAAAGGGAAATCAAAATATAAAAACGTTGGTGTACCTATAATCATAAACTTATAATAACTACCTATGCTTACAAATAAACATACAAATATAATAATATATATAAACTATATTAAAGAACACGTATAACTAGCGGTGCGTAGATAAAGAAAGGAAATCAGCTTTAAAGACAGGAAGAGATTTAGATAGAAATAGAATAGAAATATATTTATTGTGACCATAAAAGTTACATAGACGAGTTGTGTCCCTGTTTCCCAGAAAAGCGTAAGCTGTGGCCTAGGAAACAGTTCACTCCTGAATGACATGCTATAAATATTACAGTACAAAGAAATGTGATGTCGGAGCGCACATGCTTACATGTATGCGAATGCACCAGTGTATAAATAAATGAATATAAATATTGTTGGACATTTCACACAGCGCTATCTAGCCCCAAATTAAGCAAAGCTTGTACTATGGGAACCAGATAACTGATAGAATAATTATATACTTTTTTTTTTGTAAATACTAACTTATAATATATAGAAAAACACCCAGACACGGAACAAATATCTGTAGATCATGCAAACATTTGTTCCGCGGCGGGAATCGAACCCGCTACCTCCTACGTCTCAGCCGGCTATACGCCCACTGCGCCACAGAGGCAGTCATATGTGTATAAGTGTATAAATGAGTATATGCGTGAGTCATGTGCGTGTGTATGTGGGTGTTTGTTTACGTGCGTGTTTTTTGTAAGGGTGGGTTTGTTTATGTGTATGTGTGTGAGTGTGTACATGTGTGTGTATGTGTGTGTGTGCGTACTATGTTCAAGTTTATTTGAGTAAGTCTTTTATACCTGCGTAATCAAATGTATCTAACCATTGCGTTAATATGCCTTTTAATTGGTGATTACTATATTTAAATATATTAAGTTTAGAATCAAGCTTTGAATATAATCGAGGTGCGTTATACTTATATTGTCTACGAGCCAGATGGTCTGCTAGACAACGGGACTTTGTTTATGAGTAAAAATAATTTCTGAAAGTCTTACCCAACATTTGAGCATGTTTATTAAGATGGTCTACGGTAAGTTTTAGTCTTCCCTGTCTTCCTTTCCTGTAATCTATTTCTACCGTGTGCCAGTCATTGCTTACGTTGAATTTCACTGATTTAAGTACCGTTACATTTTTACCGACATCTTGGACAAGTTCGAATCGAATTTCTTCTTTTACCATTCGTACCTGAAATATTTTTGGTTATAAATGGTAGTAAAAGAGGGCAAAATGTCTTTAATAACAGAAGGAATATACAATTATTTACATGACTAAAATACAGAAGAAACAGTTGAATCATCTAAAGACCGATGCAAACGATCTATAGATAGCTCAACTGCTCCGCATCACTACCAGGCGGAAGTGCCCCCAAGATAAGGTTATAAATTAAATTATTTTATTATATTTCCATATAATATATTATTTGCAAAGGAAGGAATTATTTGCAACACAATAAAAACATTCACATAAGTTATCCGTTTATAGGCAATTATGTTTTAAAATCGATACTGTTTTGCATGAAGAAATTGTCGCATAAGGTCGTACCATTAACAAGGATTAAATTAAAATACAATGTCTAGACATAATAATTTGCATTCATTAATAATTAATTATTATTTGTTATTGCAAAACTATCATCATCATCGTCCTCATTCTCAGCCCGTGTCGACCCACTGCTAGGCATAGGCCTCTCCTTGTTTCTGCCACTCTTCCCGATCCTGTGCCAGTCTGAACCACGTACGACCCACGGTCTTATGGATGTCGTCGACCCATCTCGCTGGTGGACGTCCCCTATTTTGATGCCTAGTTCTCGGCGTCCACTCTGTTAGTGCCTTAGTCCACCTGTCGTCACTACGTCTGGCCAAATGTCCAAACCAACAAAACTATATCTACTAAAATATATAGGTAATGTTGGAGCTTTTACTTAGGAATGAGAACTGGGGGCCAACCTTTTATAGTAATATTAAAATAATATTACACTGAAATTTCCTCCCCCCCCTAATCCCCCCTAACCCCCCCCCCCAATTAGTAAGCTTACGTTAATAATGTAAAGGCGAAGCAGTTTTGGTGACGTCAACTTAAATCGTTCACTCAAAACGTTTCACTTTAGAGCTCAAATAAAGCGTAAAATAATCCTAAAAAGTAAGTAAATATTGTTTATTTTTGCAATCTTTTGTACAGAACGTGGTGTGATCACTAAAAAACACTAAATGTACAACATTATTAGGATTATAACAGTAATGTTTAAAAGTTTATGTTGCTACAAGCTTGAAACAAAACGCTCCTGAATCATGATGGTATTCTAAAAGATTGTGGTCGGCACCCTGGGTGGAGTCAACTTAATTTGGTACATATAATCTAAGTTTGTACGCAGTTATAGGTACTTGGATATGTTATTCAGCTATAGCTACAAGAAACATCATAACAAGCAAACAACAAGAAATAGATAGCCGTATTATCAGTTATATGATAAGTTTTGAAGTTAGTATTCACTTACTTAACTTTTCCTTGAACTAACTACATGTTTTTATGTCAAAGCACCTCCACTGCCTTATTATGGCTGTTTCTTACCTATACTTTAGTTGGTTTTGATTTTACATTCAAATCACTATTTTCCTTTATTTTATTTCTGATCACAAGACTTGTTTGTTGATTATCATAACTTACCTCCCAATAACCTTGGCCAGATGTAATCTCACTGTATGCTAAGACAGCCATATTCTTGCTAGTTTTAAATTCAAATATCAGATTGACACTTTGGCTCTGATTCAACGGCCACCAAATATGGGATGTTGCAAATGGGTATGTTATAGGTATCACTTCTATATCTATATCTTCAAATTCAGGGTCTAATACTCCAATGTAATGAACCTTGGGGTTGTGTTGCTTCAGTTCATACAGTATCGATACATCGTGGTAGTAAACATATTTGAGGTTCCCAGCGAAGTTGTTAAAGGATTTCAATCCTTTCATTTTATGAAGATCCGGTCCTCCACATATGTATATCTCTGGATCTATACATACGTACTTTGCATCACCTGGCACTTCGTATGTATTTGTTATATCATCTAAGTGTACGACGACAATTTTTTCCTGTATTATGACTGTAAGATTATGCCATTTGTTATTGTTGACCTTTTCGCCTAAATAGTCTTCTACGGGTCCATCGCCTAGGTCTATCTGAATGGCAACTTTTTCTGCATGTATCGAAAGAGCTATGTAATGATGTTTGTCATCTATTTGTCCGCTTGCGTAGAATAAAGCAGAATCATCGAACCTTGTCTGTGAATTTGAAATTTTATATGTATTTTAATCTAAATTAGTGAAACATTTTAAAGTGCTACTTAATCTAAATGGCATGCAAAGCGTTTTTGTCTTTTTGTTGCGAAAACTGCATACTGGAATCTCATAACCAGTTTGTTCTGTAATGCAATATTAATTTGAAGATTTGGAATGTTGACTGCTCGGCACGTCCTTGAGGAGTAGTATTTAAAATTAGTATTGCTTGGACACCTACTAAGCGTATGTCAATTCTTTACAAACTAAATAACTCAAAACGGAAATAAAAACCATGGTTTTTATTAACAATTTGTGTTATTTAGGTTAATATTGTTAATTACCAAGAGCGGCCAACTAAACAATTACGTTTCCTTGTTAATTTATTTAAGGCCATAAAATGCTAGCCGGAACTGAGGCAAGTGAGTAAATGGAGAAATATATTAATGAACGGAATTTACTGTTTTTGAGGTTTATGGATTTTGTACAATCCATAAACCTCAAAAATACAGTACAGCCTTGTAAAGTTGCCGATATTAACACAAATCCATCATAATGGCCTTTAGATATTGCTTTGCCAAAGTTCGCAAGCACATGGATATACTAGGAAATTGAAAATTTAAGTGAAGGTATGTTGATGATTATAAGGGAGCTTTGTGTTTGCAAATTTGTTTATGTAAAACGATAACTACACTTATATGTATATAGAACCTCTTTATAAAATAATCTTTATATACATACTATTTACACTCGATTAGTACAGCGTATCTTCATATTAACATTAACTATTTATTCATTTTTAAATTATTTATTATTATACACTTATTGTTAAGCAAGATGTGATCCTAAACGAGCACAGTCAAGAGGGGGCTCTTCTAACACTGGTTAATGCAACTTAAAAGAAGAGTTCTCAACCCTAGTTTTAAATGTACTCTTGTATAATACAAGAAAAGATTTTTGATTTTGATTTTTTTTGTTTAGTTACATGCAGTTACGTTGATAATTTATAAAAATGCTATGGTATGAGTAACTTGTTGTCTGAATAAGTATATGGTTCAGGAATGTAAGGTTTAGGCAAAAGGAAATTCAGGTATTTTTTCGTGACTATCTATATATAGTGATCAAGAATTATTCTCTAGACAAAAAAGACAGCAACACGGCAGGTATGAATGGCTAGATCAAAGGTGACTGAAGCCCTTCATAAATTAGGAAGGATTATACGTTTTCAAAACCTTCCTTATAAGAACTTGAAAGTTAGGAGGTATATTCCCAACTACCACACATACAATAATTAAGATATCTTACATCATAGCAATTGATTGCATTATGAAAGTGTTACCTTAAAATTCAAGCTGACTCTTGTATTGGTCGAATGCACTCGATCCTTCCAATCGTATACTCGATACGACACGTAACTTGACCCTCTTAGGGTTAAAATCGTTGCAGCTGTAATCGATATGCAAATGTTAGTACCCACATTACTGCATCAATGTACGGAATATCTTTTAGTAATCGGATTTAGCAAACAATTGATAACGTTTGAGCCAAATTAACTTATCAATATTATAATCAAACTGTAGACAATACACACTGAATGGTATATCGTTAAGTAGGTATTTTGCAAGATTTATTCAATATAAATAAATAAATAAATAAATATAAATATTGCTGGACATTACACACTACCCCCAAACTAAGCAAAGCTTGTACTATGGGAACCAGATAACTGATAGAATACTTATATACATTTTTTTTTGTAAATACATACTTATAATATATAGAAAAACACCCAGACACGGATCAAATATCTGTAGATCATGCAAACATTTGTTCCGCGGCGGGAATCTAACCCGCTACCTCCTGCGTCTCAGCCGGCTATACGCCCACTGCGTCACGGAGGCAGTCAATATGACAATAGTGTAATTGCCAATATTACAAATTTGCAACCCTAGTTATGAAATTTATTTTGAAATTACTTTTAATGATTTAAAATTAATGATTTTGTGCAATTAATGAGTTTGTAGCATTTTTGCAAAAGTTACGCCTTTGATCATGTAAGAGTAAGACCGATCGACATATTGATTCGTTAAGCGCATTTAGATACGCCATTACGTTAAATAAACTGGTAAAGTGGTCAACAATTTGCGTAACAATTTAATTATTTGCCAAAATACGAGATTATGTAAAAGCTTAGTATTGCTTACTTTACTGGCGCTACGGTTACTTAATTGAATTGTAATTGCGATTAAATTCACTTCTGATCTAAATAAGCCAATGATTTATTTTTATGGTCATTGTTTTTCAAATTCTGCACACTATTCATTTTAGTAGCTAATTAACACGGTTTGATAAACATTACTTCTTTAAGCTTTCGACCTACATAGTATTTAATATAAACCTTAATCGTTATCTCTGTATTTTTATAAACTATAATAGTGGTTCGCCCCAAATTGAGATCTAGCGAGTCTTCTAAAAAACCAAAAAAAATATTACTCATAACCTTTTACTAGTAAATTTTTATATATTGACGACCTCCGTGGTGCAGTGGGCAAATAGCCGACTGAGACGCAGGAGGTAGCAGGTTCGATTCCCACCGCGGAACAAATGTTTGCATGATCTACAGATATTTGTTCCGGGTCTGGTTGTTTCTCTATATATTATAAGTATGTATTTACAAAAAAAATGTATGTAAGTATTCTATCACCAAACTTCTATCACAATTTATCTGGTTCCCATAGAACAAGCTCCGCTTAGTTTGGGGATAGATAGCGCTGTGTAAAATGTCTAGAAATATTTATTTATTTTATATTATATTTTTTAATGTTATTTGTGGGGAAACGGGCTTACGGCCCACCTGATGGTAAGCGGTCACCGTCGCCTATTGACACCGACAACACCCGGGGTATTGTTGATGCGTTCCCTACCCTATATAAACCTTTTAACATTTCTCTTGAAGCGTACCATGTCGTAGCTTAACGGGAAAACCTCAGATGGTAGCTCATTCCACATCTTGCAAGTATGAGGTAGAAAAGATCGCGTGAAGCGTGTGGTGCGCGATACCCAATTGTCGATGATAATATAATATGTGGATGAGCTTTATTACGTTGCTAATAAAAAAGTACTCGACTAATTACTTGACCTACAGTATAATTCAAATTACAAGTAGCGGGGGTTCATGTCAATTGGTTACTCTTTTAGTGGTATACATTGCAGTTATTCTGGATTTAAGAATTTAACCTGTACTTGTGTCACTAAAGATACATGAATACCAAATTTTAGCACTGTGTGGTCTCTGGTGTACCCTGAATACGTGAATTTCATCAAAGTTCAGTTTTTATTACAGCTGAAACTCAAAAACTATAAATATTAAACTAAAAATAAAACCGATGTCGAAATTTGCTAATGAAGACTTTTCAATATAGTCCCATTTGACCTAATGGTCTCACTTTGATTTTGTTTTTACCCCGCATGAACCCCAATATCTCAATAACCCCCCAACATTTTTAGCTCACTTAATATCACCAGGATTGTGCTGGTACTACCTACCTATGTATCAAATTTCTCGATTATCGGACGAACGCTTCGAAAGTTATCCGCGGACAAACAAACATACGACGCCGAATTGCCCTAGTTGATTTGGAAATCTCGCTTCGCTCAATCAAATATATACTCACTACAAACATCACAGAGCTGTTCCTCATACAACGTCCCAAAACAGTCACAGCTGTATCCATTGTACTCATTGATACACCTTGAACCCTCAAAACACAGGTTTTCCATCGTCCTACATTTGTCTATGCATCCTTCTTTGACGTTCTCATGCTTAGTAGCAATTAGAGGGACTATAGGAAGTAAGTCTGAGGCTGCCTTGCCAGAACTTAAAACCATATCACTAATACATCCAACGAATGATTCGATTATATATTTCACACCGTGGAGCTTCTCTTCTGAACTCAGTCCTGGAATTGCCGTAAAAATAACTAAAACATGAGCCAAATCTGCACAAATTCACAACTTGATAGTCTTACCTCCAATAAGAATAACTGATGTGAGATTGTCAGTGATTCCATAATTTGTATCAAAACTAAGACCCTGAAAAAGAAGCAACAGTTGAATTAAGACTGTCCACTTCCATATTATTAGTAGAGATAATAAACAATTAAGGACCAAGAATCGAACCTTGAGATACACTTCTTCCTTCAAATGGTCAACTTTGGCGATAAGTCTGGCTCCGTGTACATCAATAGTTACAACTACGCTGTGCCATTGGTCTCTATTTAAAGCACGCCCTACGGTTACTGAGGTGAGGTGTTTTCCGAACACATGAACCACTGAAAAAGAAGAAAGTTTGGAAGGCTTCGTAGTTGTATCCTTACGCATATTGGCCACATAACGTCTCTAATCTAGATAGATTTAGTAAGAACATCTTAATCTACGAACTTTCTATCACCAAACATTTACGTTCTATCTATTAAATTTTACGTCTAGACAATGGATAATACTGGGGAATAACGTAAAGCTAGTACCTTTCAGTTCCCCTTTCTCTACAATAACGTAAAGAGCGTAAGGTTGCATCTTGAAGACTGGGTTCTTTACATTATGGTACACTAGTAGCCCATGTGGAAGTCTTGTGCGGAACTTAAAGGATATTTCTCTGCATAATCTGCGAATATTATTAAAAGATAAAAAGTCATATGTTAAAAAAGTTTGCTTATACATATATGTTTTGTTCCGCCGGTACCAAGAGTTCAGAATTGTGCAGAAGATGATCAAATATTTATCTTGAGATGGCCAATCAGACTCTTTCTTTCATAGCTTGTACTTCGAAAATGGCAAAATTACCTTACTAACATTATTTTTATTAGACTGTCTTTTTACTATTCTAGCCGCGATTTATTCAAACTTGAATTTATCTTATTATTTGAAAAATGTGTAAGGTGGTTTGATTTGACAATTGCTCTCTAACGGTTTAAACAGATAAAGCAAAGTCAAGGAATTTGGAAGGTATAAAAAACGTGTTTATCATACACCTAAAAGGAAAGGTTAAAATGCATCACACTAATATTCGTCGAACCGATTTCGATGAAATTTGGAGTATAAGTAGATTATAACCTGGATTACCACATAAGTTATCTTTTATCCCATAAATCAGTTCCCATGGGATAAAAATGTGGTGTCAAGTCAAGTTGCAACAACAAGTTTAGCTTTATTTCTAGGTTATCTACATATTTAGTAGTGTAACGCGTACGAAGTCGCGGGTAACAGCTAGTATAAAATACAACTCACCTCAACTGAAACCTCTGTATGATATCTCCATCCAACTGTATAAACGTATTATCCTTAGCAAACATGAACGTCTGATGATGACCAGACTCGGCAAAGGTAAGGAATCGATCTCTATCGCTGGGTGGTATCGGTGGTATTATTGTGGCGTATGTGGTTGATATGTTAGGTGTGGTAGTTGTGACCATCGATGATGTTTGAGACACTGTTGTTGCGGGTAAGACTGTGAAGAAAAAACAAAACTGTCAGGAACTACTGACGCTAATATAGACAATGCTCAAATTTAAAATGAAACTCAAAAAGTTAAATCCTGAGGCGTTAGAATTCACATCTTTGCCTGTTATGGCTTTAGAAAAAAACTTAAATTATATCTTTTTGATTGGCAAAAAATGCAGGAAAGCCTCTTACACTGACATGTACACTCTCTCTTACACTTACTCTTACATGACACAAAGGCTATATAAATGAAGATATAGTCATTAAATGTATTTAACATTTCAAAATACATATTTATTATTATAGATTTTATATATGTCACGCTTTTCAATGTATGTTTTAATTTTATTATTTTTGTTTGTTAGTCCGCAACTCAGATTCGGCCCAACGGAAGACCAGCGCGGGTTGTTATACTCGTATGACAACCCGCATTATGCTGAGTCAGGGTCCCTTTTGCAACTTATATGTATATTATTGTAGATTGTCTAGTTTTAAGTTATATTTTTTACCTCATTATTTTTTTCCTGTGTGTTTTTTACTGTAATGTTGCAAATAAATTTGTATTCTATTCTATTCTGTAATCAGGTATGCCTTATATGGTTCGAGTGACACTAGTGTTGAAAATTTTGGATATATAAACTATGGGATCGACTAAGCGTCGATGAATTAATACGTTCTTATCTTTCATCATCATCCACAGCCCATAAGTACTCACTGCTGGGTGTAGGCCTCCCTTTGTAGACGCCACCTTTCCCGGTCCTGTGCTGCGCGCATCCAGGAGTTGCCAGCGACTTTCTTTATGTCGTCGACCCACCGTGCCGTCGGACGTCCTGGACTTCTTAGGCCTGTTTTGGGCCACCATTCAGTCAAAGATTTACTCTACCTGCCATCACCATGTCTAGCTAAGTGTCCTGCCCAGTTCCACTTGAGTTCCACCACCATTGTTCCGACGTCTTGGACTTATCTTTACATAGTATAAAATGAAGTCACTTCCGCTGTCTGTTCGCTTAGATCTTTTAAACTACTCATCGGATTTTAATGCAGTTTCCAGCAATAGATAGAGTGATTCAAGAGAAAGGTTTATGTATAATACATACATAACTGTGTTTGTTTGTTTGTTACCTTTACACGACTAAATGGCTGAACGGATCATAATGAAATGTTGCAAGGAGATAGATTATGGCTACTTTTTAGCCAACTGCGCAAAATGACGGTAATGATGTATTGAAAAACCACCCGTTGCGAATCCGCGGGTGGGCCAGCTAGTATGTAATAATATGTTCTTGCTAAGGCCACCGTATGCATGCCCAATTACAAGTTATCGAAGTTAAGGTGGTTCGATTCCTATACTAACAATCAGTGCACATTCACTAGATAACTGAACAGTACAAATGTCTAAACATATGCGTAACCAATTAACTAATTGTATACGCATATGTTTTATTTACGTCTTATTATTTTCACCAAATTAAGTTAAACAAGTTAAACACTTCCACTCACTAAAGACATAATAACTCGAAAAAAACACTTTATAATGACATTTTAAATAAGTAAAAATTATGAATACTCAGATATAATATTTATGAATAAGTGTAGTTTTATTGATTTACCGGCAATAATAAGAAGTAACTAATTCGTTATGCATATGTTTAAAAATTTCTACTGTTCAATTATCTTTTTTTTATTCTACATGGAGATGGAACAAGCATATGGCCCACCGTCGCCTATAACAGAGAACTGCCTCATAGGTCACGCACCTTAGAAATGTGCCCTACGTTGCACTGCCCTGCGTCTATCAACTTGTGCCATACAGGTGTAAGGCCTCATGTGCCTGTAATTTCACCGGCAACCATACCCTTCAAACCGAAACACAGCAATGCTGCTTGGCGAATCTAGAGAATGAGCACTGATTTTTTGTATAGGAATCGAAATACCTGATACTTTCATAGAAAATAACGTGTGTAGTGAAGTTTTAGCTTAAGTTAAGATCAAAAACAACGAAAAAAATCTTGTACCAATTAGCTTGAGAATATGTTCCTTCGTATACCACAGTTCCGGTTTGGAGGTCATACAGGATCTTATGGTCAAAGGTGGATGAATTAAGGATGTCCAGAAACCATAATAATTCTGTGAAACTGTTTGAAACTCTAAAAAGGAACTTCCTGAGGGGAAAAGTGTGTGTGAACTGTGAAAAAGGGCAAGAACAATGTCCTAGGTACTTTGCAAGTTTTGCAACTAGATATTTTAAGACAAACCTGTTTACACTAAAACGGTTCAAAGGTGATAAGATCACCCATTGTTTATGTTTAGCATAATATAGTTCTTAAAGTAATTTTCGTGTAGAATAAATCGTTATCTTTCTATCATAATCTATTCCATTTTTTAGGGTTCCGTACCTAAAGGGTAAAACGGGACCCTATTACTAAGACTCCGCTGTCTGTCTGTCACCAGGCTGTATTTCATGAACCTGATTTCACAGATGATGTATTTCTGTTGCCGCTATAACAACAAATACTAAAAACAGAATATAATACATGTTTTTTTGCCGTTTTTATAGATAATGGTATGGAACCCTTCGTGCGTGAGTCCGACTCGCACTTGGCTGGTTTTTATAGTGAAAATAATTTATATACCGACCGACCCGATATAGTTTCAAGAATACGTTTTAATGTAAAAGCATTAACAGACGATCTAGTTTGGTTTTGCTGGACCCAACCACTCGATGTGACGTCACGTACAACCATATTGCATTGTGTGTAGGCCGGTCGGCGCTGGCGGGCTAACCATAAGCATTATTTTTATTAGTTGGGTAGTGGCGTCATATTGGGTGATTAGGTCCAGCAAAACTGGGTCGTCTCTTAATCCACACTAATAATATAATTTCGAAAGTAACTGTCTCTCTGTCTGTCTGTTTGTTACGTTTTCACAACTGGACAGATTTCGATGAAATTTGGTATATAGATAGATATTGACCCGGATTGAGACACAGGGTACTTTTTGCCCAACTGCGCAGGAGGATTATGTTTATATTGACAAAACAAGCGTGCGAAGCCGCGAGCGGGTCAGCTAGTTCCCCTTTTCTACTTTGCGTTGTTTCCTCACCTTTTTCTTCAGAAGCCAAATCGACCGGCAAGCTGGATCTAACATCAGCTGTTCCGTATAAAATTAAAAGTAAGATCAAATTTGTCCTTCTTCTTTGGCATAATTCTCCCATTTTGCTCTATTGGGCTCATTTATCTGAGAATGAAAAATTTTTATATCATAAAATAAAAATAAATAAAATAAATAAATATTTCTGGACATTTCACACAGCGCTATCTAGTCCCAAACTAAGCAAAGATTGTACCAGATAACTGATAGAATACTTATATACTTTTTTTTGTAAATACATACTTATAATATATAGAAAAACTCCCAGACACGGAACAAATATCTGTAGATCATGCAAACATTTGTTCCGCGGCGGGAATTGAACCCGCTACCTCCTGCGTCTCAGCCGGCTACACGCCCACTGCGCCACGGAGGCAGTCAAATAAAAGTAATAATCATTTCCTTTATGATTATAAGATTTTATAGGCGTCATGTATTAACCATGTCGAGAGCTGACTGGAAAGTAAGAAAGTTTAGAATTTAATTTATTAGGAAAAGTTGTTTAGTGAAAATGAGCAAATACATTGTAGTTTGGGGGTTTTTATACTACCACAAGCATATAGCTAACCATCGCTTTAAAAAAGTATTGAGTATGAAGAGTAGTAGTGTTCCTTAAGAAAGGGCTCGCCCGGGGAAGTACTACCACCGTACATATTTCAGCAGCATTGCTGTGTTTCGGTCCCATACCCTTCATGTGTATGGTTTCCGGTGAAATTACAGGCATATCAGGTTATACACCAGTATGCCTCAAGTTGATGGACGCAGGGCAGTGCATCGTAGGGCACGTTTCTAAAGTGCGTGAACTACGAGGCAATACTTTGCTATAGGCTATGGTTACCACTTAACTACAGGTGTGCCATGCTTGTTCCACCTCAAAGAAGTATAAAAAAACGCACCTCAGAAACTAGCTCTAGGTAATTTGACAAATATCATATTTAAATGGAATTTTATAGAACACTTTAGCTATCATATTCAATTTAAACTAGCCCAAATGTTCTCTTATTTGATCTATTGTTTCTCAAGAGTCAGAAATTCTTTCCGTTTTTGGGAAATCCAGTCAAAATCTGATCTTATCTCTTTATTGATACAGTTCATTATTGAAACGACAGTTTATACGTAGGGCATCAAGCGGATATAATAGTCAGTGCTATACAGTGGGCCGGTATATCAAGACCAGCGCAAATTGAGCTGCTGTGTCCCTGACTTTATACCAACAAGTGGATGATGAATGTAAATTGAAGGGGTCAAGATATGATGGACGTGGTTGCTGAGCTAAATTGGCTCAAGTAACCGCATTTGTCTCGAGATGTGGCTTTAGTTTGACAGGTTGGGTTTAACGTGAATGTTAATGCAATAGGAAATTGGCAAATAATACTTACTTACTAGAAAATAACGAATAGGTACACTTTCAAAATCACAGTAGGAGTTTGTAATATAACATAAAAATAAAAATACAATATCTTGCAAGTTTAAAGTAAAAGTGCGTGTTGCTATGAACGCAAAATAACAAAAAACCTTATTTTTTTAAGAGTAAACCCTATAAAAAAAACTATACTTACACTAATCTATTGCAATCACGGTTAAAATTGTATTACAAATAACATTTGAAGCACAATTTTTAAAACCTACAATCACAAAAATAAATTGAAATAAAAGACGATTAACTTTCAAAAGGCGCGCGTTCCATTTATGAAATAATTTTGCAGCTCACTTCACTTCAATTTTTTAAAATTATTTTTATTCAAAAAGTAGAATCGAGGTTTTATTCGCGATATTTTTCGGGACTAAACAGGTGGCATAGCCAACACGCCCCTTCCAGCCAGTAGCGTTGTACTGACGCCAACTAACATTGTATAATGGGTCTAACAATTTATCCTGTCTGATGGGTCAGAGTTGTTCCCAGGCCAGGGCTTAGGTTCCTCGCTGAGAGGCCGAATTAGCGATTTAAATTGTTCTTTGTTGTGAAAAATCAGATATTGAAAAATATTTTTCAATATATATATTTCTCTATATAGAAGGGCACGTTTTTTTTAGTGCTTCAGGATGAACTTATTGATAGTGTCACAGGGTTATAGTCTCTACTTGGCCGCTTATCAGCTTGCCAGGTGTTCTGAGATAAGCTTTTCTTTTTTATCACTAACTAGCTGCCCCGACAGACGTCCTGTCTTAGATATGAATATTCAATTCAAGCTGAAATAATCTTTCCGTAAGAACCTTCTACAAAGAATTAGAAAAAAAAAATAGATGAATGAAATCGGTAAAGTCGTTCTCAAGTTATGGCGACCAAGGAAAACAGGGATTCATTTTTATATAATACTAGTTGACCTACCGAACTTCGTACCGCCTTGACATAATGTAGTCATTTCGGTAGAATTGTCAATCGGCCATCATTAGCTGCATCTATGTTGAATTTTTCCGATATTTTAATAGTTATCCTGCTATTCGGCGCAAATCCAACAAATCAAAGATCATCAAAATCGGTCTAGCTGTTCTTGAGTTATAACCCGACTTTGGTTTATTGATCGAGCAAAGCGAGATCTCTAAAACAACTGGGTCAAATCGGCGTTGTATGTATGTATGTTGGTTTGTCCGAGGATAACATTCGAAGCGTTGATCCGATCATCGTGAAATACATAGGTAGGTAGTGTTGGCAAAATTTTGGTGTGACTAAATGAGCTAAAAATGGGGGGGGAGGGGTTGTTGAGACATTGGGTTTATTAGGTCAAGTGGAACGTTAAATGAAAGTTCTTTATTAGTACATTTAGACTCCGTTTTTATTTTTAGTAAAGTCGTTATAGTTTTTGAGTTATTAGCCATAATAAAAACTAAACTTTGACAAAACTCACAGAGTACACCAGTGACGCCACAGTATTGTAATTTGCTATGCATGTAAGCAAAAGTCTGAAATCCAGAATAACTGCAATTTGTACCACAAAACAGCTTAACCACATTACATGAACTCCCGTTACCTGTAATTTTAATGAAACTCTAGGTCAAGTTATTCGGTTATTCTTACGTGGCACTATTTTCATAGTCAAATATTACAAACAATATTTTCTTGCTTTAATTGGAGACTCGCGAGATCTCAGTTAGCCTACCACTAGTATATATAGATAGAAGATATATAAGATATCTCACAAATTATGCGATTGACGATAAGAGGATTGAGTTATTAATATGATTGGATAAAGGAACAGAGAAAGTAAAAAGAGTAATATCTAATAGATTATGTGAAGGAATTTGTCCTTGCACTATGCAATTGCACATGAATGTCTACATTACATTTCGTGATTAATTACTGCATTTACTGCGTGAATCTGACACGATCTCTTAATTTAATTGACGCCTTGTCAAGTTCATTAGCAAATAGGGTTTAATTGAGTTGAATTGGAGTTCTGAGTACAAAGGAGTTTTCAGTTTAAATGGTGCTATACAGGGTGTTTGGTAATATACTGACGATATTCAAGTGACGGTTTCTCAAAACATAAAAAAAGACATCGAAAAAACTACTAGTTATATTATTAAGCTTTAAAGAAAATCGACTAAGTTTAGGTTATTAATTCGATATAAAACTTACTGCCTACTCTTCCAATCGACATCCAAAATAAAGGCCGATTTGATATCTCTTTCGGAAATGGCTGCGGGTTTTGAGTTAGAAAGGGACAACAAGAGATATCTCCAGGTGTCACCAATACAGTATCTGTGGTTAAATGGCAAGCATTATGTAATATCACAACATAAGTTTAATAAAGTGTTTGTTTTTACATGCCAAAATAAATTTCACATTTCTATGGTAAACTTTTCACAAATTTATTTATTATGCTCACCAAAATAACCCCTTTCATTTTTGTGCGTATATTATCAAACTATCTATATTTCAAAACCATGTTTTCTTTACACAACAAGCGTCTTATATTTTATATTTGATGTCCAGCACTTTATAGTTTTTATTTGTGTAAACTAAGTGTAAACCAATGTAAACCAGATCAATAGACGTAACAAAAGAGTTTTTCACTAAGAAGCAGGCAATAGCCAAAAACTTTTTCTATCGATGACTTTCCCAACCAGTCTTCCATTTCATAAGCAATTCACCACGCTTTCAATTCCAATAATCCATATTTGCACAATAAAACGCGTGACAGACTGTCTTGCAGTATCTCGAGCATTGAACATTGTTTGTGGGAAATATTTGACGCACGAATTTCATCGTGCGCTAACGCAATTATTGCGAATTCTATTTGACAACAAAATTGTGGCTCGCGGTTTTGTTTAAATACCTTCTCAGCCTCAACACAAAAATACTAGTATTAATTTTAAGGCTTTAGTTATGATGATAAGTTTTTTTATTTGTCTGTCCCTAAAAGGTTAGCCGATTTCAATCTATTACTAACTATAGAGACCAGAGGCGGCATCACCGCTTAAATAGGTTAAGCGATGCAAAGATAGAGAGACATGGAGTAAACTGGAGAAGGCCTATACCAAAAAATGAGGGGTTCCTGATTCTCACATCAAGTTTGGATGTTTGTTTGTTACTCAATCACGTCGTAACGGCTTAACCGATTTCGATAAAATTTGGTATGTACGTAAATTATAAACTGGATTAACACATATGCTACTTTTTATCCCCAAAATTAGGTCTAATGGGATAATAATGCGGTGTCAAGTCAAGTTGCAATATCGAGTTTAGCTTTATTTCTAGGTTACCTACACATTTAGTAGTGCGACGCGTACGAAGTTGTGGGCAACAGCTAGTTAAAAATAAACGTCTGCATTGATCCATCCGTTCGGGGTCTACCATGCCACAGACAAATAGACACAGCCACAAATAGGCATCAAACTAATAACAACCCTCGTTGTCGGGGACTATTAAATATTGTTGGACATTTCACACAGCGCTAACTAGCCCCAAACTAAGCAGAGCTTGCTTGGTGTACTATGGGAAACAGATAACGGCTAGAATACTAAGATACTTTTTTTAGTAAATACGTACTTATAATATTAAGAAAAACATCCAGACTCGAACAAATACGAGTATCTGTAATCATGCAACAATTTGTTCCGCGTCGGGGATCGAACATGCTACCTCCCGCGTCTCTGCCGGCTATTCGCCCACTGCACTACGGAGGTCCTCCGTTAGATAATAAATAAGGGGAATGGCTATCTGGTCACATTTTGTGTCAGACGCGGATGAACTTCTCCCTAACCCACATAAACATTGTTGCAGTAGCTAACTCTCTATATTCACCCACCACCTAATACATATGTAAGTATGTGTCGTCGGTATGTGACTACTGGTATTTAACTATTTAAATATTAGTATCTCAGTGACTCGGACCGTTGTCCGTGGGCAGCCAGATGCACCAGTGGGCGAATGGACGCTGCCATTTGGAGAGGGCCACGGAGGTCACTCGCATACCTTGGACGATCTGCAAAACACTGACTATTTACTTATAACCCGATTGTCGAAGGAGTGTTAAATCGTCACTGTTATTAACTAGTTGTTCGCCCCGAACTGAGATCACGTAAGTCTCCCTTAAAACCAAAAAAATATTATTTGTAATCTTTGTCTAGTAAATATATATGTTATGATGTATAGTTTCGTTCAAATTACAGGTAACGCGAGTTCATGTTATTTTGTTATACTTTTTTGAAATAGAAATTGCAGTTATTCAGGATAATAACTGATTAAAATGGGTAGTAATCGCGTATGCACCTTTTTTATTTGATATCTCGACGTTGTTGACGTTGTCCACCCGTGACCACGACTGTTGCAACACAATCAATATGTCGGGATAACAAGTAAAAAACGCGATAAATATCCGTTTTAATCAGTAATGTACAGTGATCGCGAAAGTTTGAAAAATGTTATTCATGATTTCAGACTTTTCCCTATATTTGTGTCACTAAAGCTACACGCATACCGACTTTCAGCACTGTGGGGTTACTTGTGTACCCTGTGAATTTCGTCAAAGTTCAGTTTTAACTATGGCTAATAACTCAAAAACTATGAGGACATTACTAACAATATAAACGGAGTGTAAATGTACTGACCCCCTCTTCATTTTTAGCTCATTTAGTTACACCAAAATTGTTCCATCACTTTATACCATCACTTTCATACCAAATTTTACGATATTCGGATCAACGCTTCGAAAGTAATCGGACAAACAAACATACATACATACATACAACGCCGATTTGTCCAAGTTGATTTGGAGATATCGCTTCGCTTGATCAATTATTGTATTTGCCAACGTTTCCATACATCGTATCTATTTATGTATATAACAGTTCCATTCCATTTAATAATTCTTTAATATTAGGTTTGATACATGCCCAAATTCTTTACTTAAATTATACATTTTACATCACGTTTACGAACTCATAAAATAATTTAAACGAAAGAAATCTCATGTAAATAAGTTATCTGTCAGTTTCCTTATTATATTGCATAAAAAGGCTAACAAGACAAGCTTTCAAAAACATGATTTTATCGACAACCAGCTATAATTTCCTGGCTAACAAAGACATCTTCAACCAGTCACAGATGATCAATTAACCATGGAAACTTTACAGCATAAAACTCTTTTGACATTTATTTTGCTTTCCTGTCTATGAATAGATATATCGGATCATAATTGTGATGTAACGACAAAGCCAGTGTAAAAAAATCCTATTTAATGATGATTCTTTGAATAACGAAGTGTCTTTCTATGCTGGTCAATGAAGAAAGATTGAAAAAGATAGGTTCAATGCAATGGATAAAGCAAAAAAAGTAAAATATTTTAGATGTTATGTAAGTTAGAGTAGATAGGTACAGATTCCACTTGCTAGGAACAGTGGTGAGTGGCAATGGACCATCACTTATAAATAAGTATGTTTCCACTGTAATACGTTATAATTTTCAAACGATATTTCATTGACGTGATTAATGAAATTACGATTATATTGAAAGTAGCATACTACATTTTGGAGTAAGTTATCTTGTTTGATAATTATGTTTACTCATATTGGGATTACTTTCGTGTAAGCAACTGAAATGATATTAACCTCATTGATTCAGGCCTATGTTCAGCAGTGGATGTCTTTTGGCTGATATGATAATGATCGCATTCATTGTGCGCTCCAACCTAACCAAATTGAATATTTGTACCTTAGAACATGAAATCGAAATAGGGTTTCTGAAGATAATTACAAAATATTGTAAAAAAATGGTATCTGAGAACTCTGACAGTACAGTCTATCAGCTCTAAAGAAAGTATTTATATTAGTTTAAGTATTTATGAATAAGAATTAAACCTAATTTACCCAAATATTATTAACGATACATAATCAATTCTAATCTGTAATTCAAATCACACCACACTCCGTTATAGCTCCGCTAATTTCATTCCATCCAAAGTTTGCCTGAAAATGATCGCTCTTAGCGATAAGGACATCCATTGTGTTGCCTTTTTAGTTTTAGTTTAGTGTATTAGTTAGTATTTAGTGTATTATTTTAGTTTCAGTTTAGTGTGTGTTTCTGTAAAAATATATACGTTTTTATCTTACGCCTTGAAAAGATGAAAAACAAAAAAATAAATCGTACTTTACTTTTGGTTGGTTACAAAATTAAAAGCGGTTGTGGAATTATCGTGCCGGGTGCGATAGTGGACACAAAGAGGTCCAACGTCCGCGGATGCGTTGACGAACCGTCAGTGTCCGTGCCTATCCTCTGTTACGATCGACCTGAATACACGACAATGATATCTTGCGTGCTGTGTAGCTATGCAGAGTTCCACCATTACTCCTATTCATACCTAAATACTTGAGTACACTGGTAGTAAGCCCCAAACTGAGAATTCGCGATAAGCCAGTAAGTTTATTCTTTTAAATGGTAGGATTTGATATTCGCGGGGTTTTTTAATACAACGGGATAGTTTTTAAGACAGAGGAAAAATAATAAAATAAAATAAAAGATTGGGGTGTCGTATGACAGGGTTTTAGTTGCGCATATTTTTTATAAAAATAGTATGGGGTTGATTATCTAGCTAGACTTACGAGAACAACAAAATTGTACAACGATTTTTGTGACTTCGATGACTTTCATTAAAGAATCACTTGATATAAATCAGTACTCCGTTCAGGCTTTACATACTTGTTCCGGAACACCTTGTATAATAAATCAATGTGTTACATCCAACACAGTAATACCCTAGTTCCTGTGCTGACCCCACACTAAGGTTTCTAGTATCGTGAATAACAAAAACTTAAAGTACCTACCTACCAGGGCACAAATATTTGCATCTTTTATTAAACATTTGCTAGCAACGAAGCCACGAAATAAAATTATCTTATCATCGTTTTGAAGAGCACTTATAACGTTGCTTTGGGCCAAATGAATATAATTTACAAATGGAATTGCGTGTCCGATTTCACGGTAGGGCCTACATACGTAAGGCACCTACTCATTTGTTTTGCTACGATTATTTCACATGCTGTTTAGTTTCTACATGTTGGTAATGTCTCAATAGAAAATTGAATGAAGTAGGCGAGAAAATTATGTTTCGTACGTAATTTTTCGGAACAGTGGTAATTTGCCGTCTTGTTTGAGATGTACTTAGCTGAATTGTGCTAGCCTCATTGCTCGCTGTCTATTGTGAAGATATCTCACAAGAGGGTAGTCCATTGCGTTTAGTACACGCCCACGCATACTTATCTTCAGTCTTTACTCAAATCACATTAAAATATTTTTTTCTAAAATTCATTAAATAATTTAAACAAAAGATATCTCAAGTAAATAAGTTATCTGTCAGTTTTCCTAAATTATTTATTGCATAAAAAGGGCGACTTGCGCAACGATTCCTAAACATTTATTTAGAAGCTAAATATTAAATCATATTAAGCCACTAAATACCTACGTTTGTTGATAGTTGTCAAATATACAAATACGTTAAATTTAAACATGTTTAGAGATCGTTGTGTAAGTTGAGACGTCGTTGTTGCAGTCATGAATAAAAGTGGAAATAAACAGATTATATTATTATCTTAAACTGTTAAAATAACAGGAAAGGCTAGGTAATCTCAATTATCTCATTAATGCAAGAAATTAACTACACGGCTTGTTTTATTAAACTGGGTAGTATTGTTTTGAGTACCCTATTTATGTTTAATGCTCGCTATTATACAATTACTTATGTATTAAAACTACTTGTAGGTAATTAATTTGTTTACCTTAGGCTCTGCGCAATGTGTGGATTCGCCGCACACGTGTGGCCGGTGGCGGTCACTTGCTACAGCTGTCTAAGCACATGAACCGACGGTCAACGGCCACCGGTGCCTGTGTTCAGTGGCTCGTTTGCGCAGAACCTTAACATTATCATCAACCGTATGTAGTCTAGTCCACTGCTTAACGTAGGTATCTCCGATCTCGGTTCTTCTCACTGAATCTCTGGCTTGGAAAGCTGCATCCATCAACCCAAAATCCTGCTCCGTTACTTTAAGGAGCTAGGATGGCTGGGGTCAGGTTAGAAGGGGGGTAATGCAGAATACACCCCAATGCGGGACGTCAGTGCAGATTTTATTCCCCTCACCCTAGAATTAGAATTAGAATTACAGCTGAAATTTTTTATTTTTAGTATTATTTGACAAAGCCCCTATAGTGTACAGACGCATCTTTCACTTTGTTATGCGTTATTACTATTGATATTTTTTTTGACGTTGTTTTCCATTAAATACTCGCGCGTGTCAAAATAAGTTTAAATATTATGATATTTTAGAATAGAATAGAATAGAAATACTCTTTATTGCACACCAACAAAATTAAAAATACAAAGATATACACAAAAGTAAAGGTAAGTACAAAGGGCGGTCTTATCGCTAAAAGCGATCTCTTCTAAAAGCGATCAACAACCTTTGGATGGACAGGACAAAACAAAATCAAAAAGACGTTTTATATAATTATAAATTGGTTTATAACAGGAGAATATGAGTCAATTTTTTTTATCATATTACGCATTTTAACTCTACAGACACTTTGTTAGACGACTATTGGTTCTTCGGCAGATATGATTGCCACTTCAGCTTGCTGACCTGCTAATGTTCATAAACCATGATAATTTCAAGAACTAATATTTCTGTAAATCTATAACCATTCTGCTATGTTAATTTTGCAACTGCTTATGCAGCTAATCTTAATACGCATGTACACATCTTAGCGTTACGACAGCCACATTATCCTACTTCTGAAATAAAATATTATGACAGACTACAGTACTTAGGGTAAGATGAATTAGTTACACTTACATATGATTCATGCAATGCTAAAGATGGCATCTGCGGGCCTACTTTAGCTATGTAAGGGTATAATTTTGCATGCTATTCGATACGTAACATCCGTTGGTTCAATAAGTAGCCATTTAAGTAGGGGTGTACTCAGGACTAAGACTAGGGGGGCATTGTTTATATTTTTCTGGCTGTAAGCAATTTTAAGTTACAAATAAAAACCGGCTAAGTGCGAGTCGGACTCGCGCACGAAGGGTTCCGTACTATTATCTATAAAAACGGCAAAAAATCATATTTTTTGTATGTGAGCCCCACTTAAATATTTGTTTTATTCTGTTTTTGTCACTGTTTTATCTGTGAAAATTTCAACTTTCTAACTATCAAGGTTTATGAGATATAGCCTGGTGACAGACGAACAGATATACAGACAGAAGGACAGACAGACAGCGGAGTCTTAGTAATAGGGTCCCGTTTTACCCTTTGGTAAAACCTTTACCTTTACCTTTGGGTACGGAACCCTAAAAACATAACAGTCAAGGTAAAACTTAGGGTGTCTAGTCATCTTTGTACTCCATTATCGACACCATAATAAACTTGTGATTTATGTATTCCTAGTGTTAAACAAATCTTTATTCTTTTATATTCTATTCTATCATCAGGTAAGGTCGTGGTTAATCAAGGATTTATAAATAGCATTGAATAACCTTGCCCAATCATAAATACGGTGTATAGAAGTTAGTGAACTAGATGAACGCCAGCGACTTTGTCCGCGTAAAATAAATGCTATAATTAAAAGGTCGACTTATGTACTTGCCAATGATCAAAACGCTACCAAAACTATGGACTACAATCCGGATCCGTAAAGGGTAAGAGTAAATAAGTGTATTCTAGATCTTTGTGCTTCATTTCAGACTAGGTACATCATTGTTTAGCATCAGTTGAGATTGTAGCCAAACGATGATATATTACTGCAAGACAAATAAGGCCGTTTTTATGCGTGGGGGCAATAAAGGGGGTTAATGCCCCTTCAGGTCTAGTCCCTGGATACATTCTGTCGAACGTTAGATATTTCATACAGAAAGTTATTTGCCGTAATGACAAGTTGGGTAATGTACTTATTTGTTTACGTAAACACGATAGTAAAATAAAATAAAAATGCTTTCGTTGGTTATTGTGCCAAATGTTATTAATACCAAAAGGTGAAATGATCATGCAGTTTGTTGTATATTTGGAATCTAATTAGAAAATGTATAAGTGGTAATATGATTATCTTTATTTTATATACAATTATTTGTTATAAACTTGTTCTAATAATATCTGATTTACGCGGCCGACCTTATTTCAAATAGATCCTGTCCATCCAAAGGTTACCTGGAGAGATCACTTTTTGCGATAATTCCACCCATTGTACCTATGATTTAACAGTGTATTTTATGTTACTCGTTTATTTTAATGGTGATATTATATACAAGTAGTAGATAGACATCATCTATCTTTCTATGAGTTTAATTTTCACAGTTTTTTGCCAATAATAAATTACTGTCTGCGGGACAGATGTTTGCATGTTTGGCCAATATTTGTCCGGGTTTGGGTGTTGTTGTGTCGTGGTAGCTAGTACTTACCAGTAAGTACGAGTTACTACCACGATAAAATGAACCCCAAGTGGGGTCCGGACGTTGCATGTGACTTTTGGGTGTTTACGATAGTCCTTGGCTCAGATTATACAAACAAACAGATAGAGCGCGCCGAACGTGCGAGTGAAGCCACTCAAGCGAATACAAATTTAAAAGCGAATACAATCTCGCGGCAGTGCTAAAGATAGCGTCGTACTGCTTGAACGTCTCGAGTGATTCATTATTTTCTGTCAAAAATTCCGTCTTGTGTTATTAAACAGTGTAAAAGTTGTTCCCAAAAAAAAAAAGTGGATGGAATATCATTTCACAAGTAACTATAAATTATTTAATTGATTTTATTATTTATTCACCCAATAATTAAACGGTTGTCTCGAAACACAAAACCTCGTCATTAGTTCGACTGTGTTGCCAGTTTTCGGCAAAATGTTTTCCCTTCAATTGGGGAAACTACCTGTTGATCTAGGCGTTAGCTAGCCTGACTGTTAAATGTACGGACGTGGGTTCGATTCCCACGCGTAATCTCACGCCTAAATTGTTATTCCGAATTTGTATGTACATATTTCTACAATTATGTTATTGCCGTTTACTGTGATTCGGTGATTAATATCTTATGCGGGATTTTAAATATAATTGTATATGTATAACAATTTAGTTCCGTATGTATATATGTAATGTATATACATTACATATACTTATACACATATATAATAAATGATATATATATATATATAGAAGTAATAGCGATCCGCCCTCGCTTCGCTTCGGGAAAAATATCCTACCAGAACATTTTACCGGGATAAAAATATCCTATATTAATCCAGATCATATTCAATACGTGCAAAATTTCACAGAGTGAATCTGGTGAAGTTGTTGATAGAAAAGTATTTAAGGGTGCGATTGCACTATATAGCAAAATTAGAAACTAATTCTCGACATGTAGAAGCCAAACGGCAATATTACAAGAAATTAGTGCAAAATTAAGGTGGTTAATTTTTTTGGCAATATAATTATTTATGATTTTAATAAATATTTTGGATTCATATGTATGTTTTTTTATCAGTCTAATGAAATGAATATGACACTACAGAAATAACTAAAGTATTATTATAAAGTCAATTTTTCCAAAAAGTATTATTGTAACTTTTCAAATTCTAATAACAGTCCGGAGTCAGGAATATATCCTGCATTGTTGGCTAGTCCCTTGCGAGATGGCCGCCGTAGCCGTAATTCGGCCAGGAGGACATTAAAGTCCATGTAAACCTCAATAAACACCGGACGGACCGCAAGTTGTAAAAATCTTCACATATTATTTCTTCTGTAATTTTACAATGCGTTTACAATGGTACATGAAATATTTAAGCGTTTAATAAACTAGTTAATTAAACAACTGTTCAATCCTAATACTTAAACAAATTTGTATTCAATTAGTAACAAATTCATGTATCTAAATAAAATTTTAGAACCTGTTGTCGTAAAAGGACATTAAAAAAATACAGGGATTTTTTTTCTTTTTCTGGTATCATTACACGCACACTGATGCACGTGTCCCTACAGAGCTATTTCTAATCGCCACGCACACATGAATGATAAGTGGCATCATACTGTTTGTTGCGTACACTCTATCTGTTTGTTTGTATAATCTGAGGTCCTTGGGCTAAATTGTTCGTAATTTTGCAATCTATTTTGGAATCATAAAAACAAGCATACGTTCCGGTACCACCCCCTGTCACTAACCTCACTTATATTGAGAAATACTTTAATAGGTATCACCAATTTAAAGCAAAATATACTCAAAATGCCCTTAAAAACATCAACGCGCTACATATTGAGTACAAATACAAATATTTTTATTTGGTAAAAATTTAGGATGAAATAAGGTTTAAGTTTGTAGTAAAAAATATTGCACTAAAATTCTATCAATAAAGGCATACAAAATTACACAAAATTATAAATAACATTATGCTATAATATAGGCTGTTTGATAATATATTTCACAGAAATGTGAAATTTATTTTGGCATGTAAATCAAACACTTTATTCAACTTATGCTGTGCTATTACATAATGCTTGCCATCTAACCACAAATAATGTATTGGTGACGTCTCAATATATCGCTTGTCGTCCCTTTCGAACCCAAAACCCGCAGCCATTTCCGAAAGAGATATCAAATCGGCTTTTATTTTTGGATGTCGATTGCAAGAGTAAGCAGTAAGTTTTTATCCAACTAATCACTTAAGCTTAGTCGATTTTCTTTAAAATTTGATAATATAACTAGTGGTTTTTTTTCCAGAAGTCTTTTTTTATGTTTTGAGATACTGTCACTTGAATATCGTCAGTATATTACCAAACAGCCTGTATATCTACTTATAATATTATCAAGCATAACAGTAATACAAAAAAAAAAGGAAATCATGTCATTCATTTCGTAGTCAATAAATTCATGTAGGTATTAAGTTTAATTTCATTGAGGGTTGTTTTTGTCATTTTTCCTTCTTTAAGGCCTATGTATTTTCTAATTATATGTAAGTACCTATATAATACTCTTTTTAGAGTAGGTACTTAGCACCCAAACGACTGGTTGTTTGAGAAGAATGAGGTGTCAAAAGAATAATTCTTCCTCGAAAGCGACATTGTCGCTCCTGATGTCTCAACAAAAAATGTTACAAGTAGAAAGAAGCCTGATTATTAAGTAACTACTGAATCACCCCGGCTTCGCACAGATTTTTATCAAAATGAAATATGGCCTATACCACTCAGGGATGATGTATTGGTGTAATAATTTTCAAAACCGGATCAGTAGTTTTGGACCCCCTCAGACAGAAAAACTCACAAATTTTACCTATAATTTATAAAATGTAACTTATACTATTTTTAAAATCTTTACACAATATTTAATAGCCATTGCAATACCTTCAAAGACTATAGAAAAGACATAAACGCGTTATAAGGTGATAATTAAATCAACAATCTGTATATTTCGTGCGATACCTAACATACTCATATGTATCGATTTCGACACATTTCACCACTCTCGATAAACTGTGATTGGATGATAGCACGTATGCGTTTATGTGGACATGTCACGACTGAGTGAGGTCATAAAGTATAACACTGCCGCACGCTTTTTTTATTTCCAGTGTAAAACCCCTTTGCGTGTTATGAATTTTAAGCTAACTGATTTTTTTACTAATATTTCTTTTACCAAACTATCTCGTCCCACAGCTAAGCAAAGGACTCCTAAGATCTTTCCAACCATCTTCTATTAGAGGAGTCCAGATCGTCCCGTCAATGCTTTCTCGGCCGACGCCGACGTCTTCGTCTTAGTTTCTAATAATAACATGAAATAATTAAGTTTTTACAGATTTTATCGTACGTTCAGAATAAACTAGTGGTTCGCCCCGAACTGAGATCTCGCGAATCTCCCGTATAACGTATTTAGTATATATTTAGTTTATAACTAAATAAGATTTAAGGAGTTGTCAAATCATACAAATACTTCAAATTTAAACATGTTTTGTCGCTAAATACGTTTAGTGATCTTTGTGCATGCTGGCTTTAATCTTTGACTAATAAATTGGTGCCACGAAATGCATAACCAACCTACTTGACCTACAGATTCATTCAAATTAGTTGTAACGGGGGTTCTTGTTAATTAGTTAAATTTTTTTGGGGTACAAATGGCAGTTACTTTAGATTTCAGACTTTTGCCTATATTTGTGTCACGAAAGCTACACGAATACCAAACTTCAGCATTGTGGGGTCACTGGTGTACCCTGTGAATTTTGTCAAAGTTTTGTTTTTATTATGGCTAATAATCAAAACGTAAAAAAATTAAACTAAAAATTAAAACGGGGTTCAAATGTACTAATGAAGACCTTTCATTTGACGTCTCATTTGACCAATAGTCTCATTTTCATTTTTTTTACCCCTCTTGAACCTCAATATCTCAACAACCCCTCAATATTTGTACCTCATTGAGTCACACCAAAATTGTGCCATCACTACCTATCTATATACCAAATTTCATGATGATCGGATAAACGCTACGAAAGTTATCCTCTGACAAACAAACATACATACATATGTACATATATACATACATACAACGCCGATTTGCCCAAGTTGATTTGGAGATCTCGCTTCGCTCAATCAATAACATCCCTATAACTTCATACTAAGCGAGAGGATCGATGGTAAAGTTGGTCATGGCATGGTAAAGTTTGGTATCAGGGGTTCAAATCCCGCGTAGGCTATTAATGTTAACAATTTTCAATTCTTTGTAATTCCCGCAATTAGTTCCCAAAAGTTCTATATTTAATTGATAAAATTGTTTCTATAGAGTTCTTTAGTCTACCTCTGAATCTACCTGTGAAATAATTGATGGTAGATTAACATAACGATTTTTTTGTCAAAACTTTTAAATTAAGATCTAGTAACCAGTTTTACAGTATCGCAACTGTCAAGTTCCGGGTTCGGTCCAATGGACAATTTACTTTATAACATAACATTATGGTAAATAGTAATAAAGTGATAAAACTGTTGTTAATCTTTAACGTAAGAACATTTTGTTAACTAGCAGTTTGCAAAACTTTGTTTCTCTTCTACGTCAAGGCTCGATATACGATTTGATTATGTGCATTTTATACCACAAAATAAGGCACTAATCATAATCCCCAAGGTATGTACCACATCCCGGCTATTGCGGCTTCTATAAAAAAACAAGAGTTGCCATGCAACGAGATATCTGCAAGGAAACCGCTGAGATTGCGAAACGGGCCGCCAAAGGTGAATGAAGGAAGGCGCCGCGCCAGTCGCTACGGAGAGAGAGTGGCGGACGCACGACGCTTGCGCCAACCGACAAACTATTCGAACTTAGAACAGACGCGCGCGCAAACCTACCCACCATCGACCAAGTGCAACTGCACCGTTCTAAATTCAAAAAGTGCATGTGAAAATTAAAACTAAAATAAATAGTGCTGTGATCGTGTGCAACTGTCGATAACTTGTGCCTACGGAGATTGTGAGAATTTTTCTCTTTGACACACATATGACGTGAATAACGGTGCAGTGATCCGATCGTCGATCGACTCGCTAAAATCAAAGTGCTAGTGTATTAAAAGCAGTGTGCCGGAATTTTAACGGACTTGACTAAGAAGAGGTAAGATGTTTACAGTTACGACTGTTGTATAACTTTGGTGGCGGAGAAAGCTTTCTTATAACTCTTATCTGTTACGGAAAACTTTATTTGCATTTCGTATAACTCAAGCTGAATATACAACACTAGTTTGATTTTGAGGCCTTATATTAGAAGCGTTATCTTTGAACATTAAATTAATATACTAGAAAGCGCAATTATTCCTAATTGCGAACTTTTAAAAGTTTTACGCCGAAATGCAAAACAAGTTTTTTCTTTGAAGGCAGTTTGTTACGAAATTATATATTCTACAAGATTATTCATGGGGGTTCTTATGAATATTCATAAAACCGTTTAGTTTCAAGTCTCCAACGAAAATGTGAGGGAAAACGTCTACGGAACGGGTTTGTGTCCAGAATAAACAATGCACGGGTGAAAAGGTCCCTGACTCATCTTACGTACGGCACTCGTGTACGTAGCTCCTGTTTAGAATAAATTTACCTTCGGAATGAGCTTTGTTTTAGTAAACAATAGACCGAGATTAATTTGAATTTTTTAATTATTCTTTGAACGGCAAAATCTATCGATATTTTCCGTGAAAGTCACAGCCATTATTGTTTGTCATTTACCGCGTACTTTGACCATAAATTAAATGTGTTTTGTAGGAGAATTACCACTTTTTGTCAGCGGTAAAGATTTTTGTTTTAAGATCATAAAATCATTTTGACTTGGATAATAACTTGGACGAATCGGCGTTGTATGTACCTACCTATGTCTATATATTTGTTTGTCCGATAACTTTCGAAGCGTTAATCCGATCATCGTGAAATTTGCTATATGGATAGGTAGTGCTGGCAAAATCTTGGTGTGACTAAATGAGCTAAAATGTGTAGGGGTTGTTGAGATGTTGGGGTTCAAGAGGGGTAAAAACAAAACAAAATGGCATTATTCGGTCAAGTGGCACGTTTAATGAAAGATCTTTATAAGTAAATTTCGACCCCGTTTTTATTTTTAGTTTAAATCTCGTAGTTTTTATGTTATTAGCCATACATAAAACTGAACTTTGAGGAAATTCACAGGGTACACTTAAAAACTACAAGATTTAAACTTAAGTGACACAAATATACGGAAATGTCTGAAATCCAGAATAACTGCAATTTCTACGCACAAAAAAATATACGGATCACATGAACTCCCGAACTTTTTTGATTCTCATTTCGTGGCACTGTTTCGATAGTCAAAGATTACAAATCATATCTTTTTTGTTTTTATGTGAGACTCGCGAGATCTCAGTTCGGGGCGAACCACTAGTATTGTTATATTCACATCATGATATTTGTTCAAAAAAAGGCAGTGAGGGCAGTCTGTGGAACCAAACACATTATATTAAATTGAGTACATAATATTGTTATAAGCAACATAATCGTTATACAAACCTATGCAACTCCACGGTGACAGTGCGTGACGACATAACAGTAATAAAACAAGTAGGTACATTAAGTAGAAAAGTGGTTTAAACTAAAACTGTCTTTGTGTCCAATACAATAACATTTCCAGAATGCTATGGGGTCTGCCTCGATTCTGCAGTGTGTTATATTTGCAAATGCGTCGGTCAGCGCATTTGCAAACATTTCTGACTGGGTTTGCGTCGTAAACGAATCGCATTCTTATTACGCTGAGTAAGGGTCTAAAAAGACGGACTGCATCATAACTGCACTGCATCGAAACTACCAACCGTATGTACTGTTCGCCAACTACACGCCAACTGCAAACATATTGCTCAGATTGTTATCAGCGTGCAGTTATGATGCAGTCCGTCTGTCTAGACCCTAAGAGGCAGCCACAATAGCATACTGAACGTCATACCTGACAAATAGGACTATTTTTGTGTACAATACAAATACCCTATTTTTGTTATAATTTTATTTTATTTTATTTTTATTTTCTTGTGTTTTTTAATATGTAAACTATATATATATATTATATGTAAACTGTAATCGATCTCGTTGCCTGTTAATAAATAATTTAATAATAATTATGAATAATTGAATGAGTGTGATGTTTGTTTGTATAGGTAACAAATTTTAGAAAAAAATCAGATCATTTTTGTGTTTCGTTATTCTTGTTTACTTATGTAGCTTGTTGCAAACATGGTACATGAAAAACAATATTTTTGACCTGAACTTACCATAAACCCAGAATCTACGGACGAAATTCTTAAATAGGGATGATTTCGACCAAAATAGGTAATCTCTGTTCAAAGACGTTCTAAAAATAACGCATACCATAATCCATATTAATAGGTATTATAAATTTGACAGTAACTCTGTCTCTCTGCTTGTCTTTCTCTCTGTTTGTTACGTTTTCACAACTAAACGGCAGGACAGATTTTGATGAAATTTGGTATGACAGTGACAGATAATTAAATTTGGTAGTGAGATTATGACCGTGATTGAGACATAGACTACTTTTTCTCGGACTGCGTAATAGGAGGGTAATGTTTTTATTGACTACCGCGTGCGAGTGCCGCGGGCGGATGCTTGAAATGTGTTATTTTGCCAACAATACTCTTTGTTAACTGATTAAAAAAAATACTCCATACATTTATGTACACGACTGTACCTAACAAGAAATAAGCAAGAAATAGTTATCGTTTGCGACAAGAAAGACAAGGACGGGTGAAATGCATTAGATAACTATGACAGACTAGCTATCTGGCCCGCCCGCGACTTCGTACGCGTGGTTTGTCAACAAAAACAAACCCTCCTTTTCTGCAGTTGGATAAAAAATAGCCTTTTATCTCAATTCTGGTTATAATATATCTATACCCCAAATTTCATCGAAATCGGTCCATCCGGTTGTCCGGTAATAGATATAAATGAATTTATCTTTAATCACAAAGCATGGAATGTTAGTTAGGTATTAATCAATATTTTTGATAGATTGGCAGTACGTGTTTTTTGTAAACACTTAATAATAATAATTAAAAAACATTCGAACTTAGAGTCGCTTCAAAGCGATAAGACCCATTGTACATTTTGCTTTATACAATGTCTTCTATTTTGTTTGTATATTTTTATGGTGTTTTTATTCAATCATTTATTCGGATCCGGAACAAATATCTGTAGATATTGCAAAAAATTGTTTTGCCGCGGGAATTAAACCCGCAACGTCCTGCGTCTCAGCCGGGTGTTCGCTCACTGCGCCACAGAGATCTTCAATTTGATTCATCATCATAATCATCAACCTATAACAGTCCAATGCTGGACGTAGGGCTCTCCCAGGGTGCGCCATTGAGCGATCCTCAGCTCTTCTCATTCAATCCTTGCCAGCCACGGCGCGCTAATCGTCACTCCATCTAGCCGGCGGGTTTCCTACACTTCACGTGGCTAGACGTGGTCTCCACTCCAGAACACGTTTACCCCAACGTTATCGGTTCTGCGGCAGATATGACCGGCCCACTGCCACTTCAGCTTGCTGACCCTCTGAGCACCCTCCCTCCAATTTAGTTCATAATTACATCAAAATGTTTTGCAAGATTTGTAATAGTAAGATAGCAGAATTAACATATCCGTGACAGGCAACTAGATATAGGTTTAGAAATACCTATACAAGTAATTATAGCAGCCTTATTGTTTGAGAAAAATAAATGATATCACTGTTTTTAACATGCGAGTGATGAAATCAGAATAAGTCCGTAAGTACTGAGCCAAAGAAAAAAAAATGACTCTTTTAAGTTCTATCGCTGAGACTTATTTTCAACCTCAGTCGATTTTTTTTATCTGAGACATTGTCAATCACTTATTTGCTACATAGCACACTTAATACATTTTCAACAGAACAGACATAAGAAATAAAGAAAGATGATATAAATTATTGAACATAAAAATTAAACAGTACACGCAAAAACAGAAACAAACATTTATATCATAGCTAATTTTAAACATGAGGTAGATATGTTGTTTACTGCAGGTATGTAGCAGAAAAGGGCCTCGACTCATTATGTCAACTGGGTTAGCAGTGGACGCTGTTAATCTGATACTGCTTAATCACCCACTATCCTGTGAGATCAAAATTATATTGTATGATGTCATTAATGATGTGTTACATAATTATTAATAATATAATGTCAAGTGAATTGTTTATAAAAGTTACATGAATGACTTATAAATAAAATGTAATAATTAGAATTGAATTATCATAATAATAGAGTAAAACACCCTCAAACTAGAAGGTAATGGGGCGTTCGTACTTCTTTTATACCACTTCGGTGGTAAACAGTTACCGTAGCTATAAACGTTTGTAACACCAAGGGAAACGCTTGGGTGTTGCCAACCATTTAAAAAATGTATAAAGAAACTCTCAGTAAATGTAATATTCCGCAACCTTAGTGTTCGTGGGAGAAAATTCCTCTGGAACCTCATGGTGTGTCAAACTGTCTGAGGTATCAGCTAATCTATCTAAGGCAGAAACAATTTGAATGTGCTTTATTTTACTGGTATTTCCACGATGACTTTTATCACAAAACTGAAGCCAACTCATACTAATATTATAAAAGCGAAAGTTTGTTTGTTACTTAATCACGTCCAAACGGCTGAACCGATTTCAATGAAATTAGGTATGAACGTAGATTATAAATTGGATTACCACATAGGCTACTTTTTATCACATAAATCAGTTCAAATGGTATAAAAATGGAATATCAAAGTTTCTATATATATTTTTGCACCCCAGAACAATGCGGGCAAAACCGCTGGCAACAGCTAGTAATTAATAACTAAAGATGATTGTACAGAAGCAAGCAATATCTGGGTAAATGATATAACTGATTAAGTACTAATATGTACCTAATGGGACAAGATATTAGTAGACTTACTTGTTTAGTACGACATTAGTACCGTTCTTTTCTGTAGGGTCTACAATTTACTTGTGAACAATTATTTTCTTCTATAAAAGTTTATTATTGTAATCTTTATCACACTATCCGTAAAATAACACAAGTTCTTATCTTAAAGACATACCACCGAGGTATCACGACACAGGCCCTAAGTTTATAAATGTGCAAACATTGGGGACAAAGCTTCGAGAACGTACAGAGACGTATTAGGTGAAAAAATAGCCTGTGTTTCTATAATTTTCCTAGTTTGTGTACCTATTCGTGAACCTTCAGCAGGGTGAGTGCGATCCGCTCCGAACTGCGTCTCGCCTCGCACTACGCGCAGTAGACGTTCCGGTAGATAATCACGTATTTATAATAATGACTGATGTAATCAAGAAAGTTTTCCAAGAATTATAACTGTATATTTTGATGGTTACTGCAATTTAATAAATTTATTTTAATGTTTTTAACGGGTATAGTTGGAATGACGATTTCTTATCCATCTTAAGATCCTTTATGATAAGTTAGGAGAAAGTGAACTTTACTTTAAGCATTGTATTTGGGACAAGTTTACGTGTAAGTTAAGGTTTACTCTTGCTTACTTAATTAACTATTTTGTTAAAGGCTTGATTGGTAGATGCTACCTACTTAATTTTGTATGTCATCATTATGACTCCTGACATCCTGACTTTCCCCTATGCTGGGAGAAGGTTGTGTGCCATCCACTATGACCCTGATCTAGCCTCAATACAGCATTCATAAATTAAGACGATTACGGTACTTATAACTACGTCATTTCCTTCAACACAGGAAACTCTAAAATTTTACCGTTCTAGCACATCGATGAAAATTCTGGTATGCATATCTCGCTCATTCTGATCTACATGATCAAGTCGCGATCGATCCTAAAGGTACTCATGTCAAACAAAGTTAAAAATTTGTTGCCGATTTTGTAAAACACTAATTACTAGCTGTTGCCCGCGACTTTGTACGTGTTACACTACTAAATGTAACCTAGGCTGAGACGCAGGAGGTAGCGTGTTCAATTCCCGCCGCGGAACAAATGGTTGCATGATCTACAGATATTTGTTCCGTGTCTGGGTGTTTTTCTATATATTATAAGTATGTATTTACAAAAAAAAAGTATATAAGTATTCTATCAGTAATCTGGTTCCCATAGTACAAGCTCTGCTTAGTTTGGGGCTAGATAGCGCTGTGTGAAATGTCCTGCAATATTTATTTATTTATTATTTTCAAAGTTGTTACATTAGTAGATCGTTTCACATATGAACCCTGACAGGGTATAGAGATACCTCTTGAAGATAATTCTTGATTCGTCTCTGTCTTTGCACCTAAACTTTATCCAAGTACCTAGTCTTTGAACACCTGACCTTGCTCTTTGACTCTAGTGTGACGCTTATGTGGTGACGTGAATCTGATATAAGTCCCTATTTTTAGAAAATCCTTAACTATGTTGCATTTGTTAAAGTCTTTTGTTTAAAAATATTAGATTTGTCACAATATGGCAGCCAGTTTTCATTTTCTACGTGGTTAAACTTTGCAAACACATGATTATAATTATCTTACTACATCGTAAAAACTGTACAAAAAAAATTGTTTGAAACCAGTTTTTGGATTTCAGTTACCTACAAATTCTCAAGTAAAAATCCTCCTAAATGTTCACTAATTTAATATAATAAAACAATAGCTTTTGTTAAAGAATTTTTATCATCAATTTATTTTACAAAAAATTGTATAACCTTCATGATTAATAAAGGTCAAGAACGTTGTTTGTAATTTTGTGTCCATTTTAAAATGTCAGCGCTTCTAATACAAATTAAATTAATTATAATAAAAACAAATGCTCATGACTCGCTTCAAACTTAGTTTTAGAACTTGGAATCTTTCCCAAATATTATCTTCATTTATCTTTTATTGCTATAGGAATGGCGTGTTTTATTTAGGTTTTAATAATGAAGTAGGCATAATGATATTTCTGTCAACCTATCTTAAAAGCGTAAAATAAATAATATTTATCTAAAACATGCTAGGATTCCCTGTGTTGATTTGATAACAATATCACTCACACTCAGAACAATTATTTGCAGATCATGTGAACATTTGTCCAAGAATCGAACCTGCAACCTATGACGTCTTAGTCACACACCTCAAAGAGGTCGTCTACTAGAGAGTAGTTAACAAAGCCCCGTTGACCGCATGTTGTATTCACAGAACTTCTTTGTATCAGACAAAGGCATAAAGACACTTTTTCTAGTCTTATTTAAATGTACGTTTTTAAAAACTTAAAGCATCTTCAAAAACACATCAAACTGTAACTACCTAAAAACAGGATTTCAGAATACAAAAAAGTCCAAACATGTTTTATTAAGTTTTTACCTCAACGTTCAAGTTTATTTATGCTGTAAAGCGTGAGTCAATAAGGATATATAAATATCTCGTGATGTTATATTATAAAAAAGACTTGTATTTCTAGATAGTGACAAGTAAAACAAATATTTGATTATACCCTCTACCTACACTCTACAAACACTTTTTTTTCTTTTGTCTATTTGTTTTGGCTTGGATACTAGTCCTTGCGCCATGTCCCGATTGTGTCCACACAATCTACAGTTCAAGGGATATTATCGTTTTTTGTTTATCATCCTAATGATATTATGAATGCTAATGTTTGTTTGGATATTTGGTATCTGTTAACTCCGTAATGGTTAAATTTTTATGGATATACTCGTAAGTAGTTAATCTGGCTTTTCGCTAGGGGATATAATATATATTATCGGGTAGAATGATAATTGAGCATATTGTAAATTAGAAATTATATTTTGAAAATAATTTTTATCTTTATAACAATAATCTGTGTTTATATATCAATCCAATATGAATTATTTTTATAAGATTTAAATTAGCATAGTAAGTATACGTATGTTATTGTTTAGTTTTAACTCATACATAATATAAAACTCGAAACTACAGATGACTGACTGTAGATGAGACAAGAGGATCCCACTCAGTATTTTGTGCAGGAGCCGCACCTCTGGGCGTTTCATTAAATTAGGTATTTAATAAAAACAGAAACAAGCGGAAACTGGTTTAAAAAACCGGTTAGCTAATTGCTGGATATAAACCGAATACCAGCCATCTTTCTAAAGTCTATTAGACATAAGAGCTTGCCATATTTTTATCAAGTTTTCATGATTTAAAATTCAACATGCTCCTTTGTAAAGCAATTTTTTTAATAATACTTTTTATAAATATTAGCATCGGTCGTTTTATGTATTCTGACGGTATTTACTTTCTATAGATTTATTTATGCTTATATGAATTTAGGCATGTAATAAGCTTCTAGTCTACAACTTGATTCATATCCCCGGAAAAAAACCGATTTTATCTACTTTAGGTCGGCTTTTCATCATGGGATATTATATGGTGGGGCAAAAGTAACGTCATAATTTGAATTGGCTGTCATTTTGTTAGCCGATGTTCAAAATTCCGTAAAACGAGCACAAATGTGCATAAACTCAAGGTGGTAATTTGACTGACATAATTTTTCTAACATAATGTCATCAATTTAAATAACTAGGTATCTATTTGGAATGTTTACAAATTCAACCTATGTGTGGCTAGGGTACTTAGTATTTCTTTGGTTTAAAACGCTGCTATGATTAAACTTAAACAAAAGTGAAATTGAGTTTTAAATAAATTGTAATTTGTGTCAAAAACATGGTGTCAAATTGACAGTTGCATCAAAAGCTCTCTCTGAAATTACACCAGAAATTCCAAGTCTGTGAAAGGTTGATAAAGGTGAGTCTTTTTCGAAAAGGCCGTTAATTATCAGGAATGCCTAGAAATGTCGCACAGGGTACAAATGGTTGAATGCAGTCGTGAGCTACCCACACCAGCCGCCCACATGATACATTATGGGCATCGTAATTGGAACAACACTTTTCTTTGTTCGGATGTTGGTATAATCAGCAACTAAAGCTTTCCCCTCTCTGTTAATGCGTTCATACATCCGCGCCGTGGTACCTGTGGTTCGACGAAATGCTTATCCAAATACTCGCGTTGATGACACGTTGCGAGTGTCCGTTTATACGGCGCCGGAGTTTAAAACACGTTCGCATTCACCACTTGCAAGAGTTGCAAGTCGCAAGCTGCTATTGAGCGGTTGTAAGACTATTCGCCTCGCCACTCGCCTCGTTCATCATCATCATAATTTCAGTTATAGAAAGTTCACTGCTAACTATAGGCATCTCCCATAAATCTCCAGAACGGCTGAACTTGTGCGGCCCAACGGCTGCCAGCAGTTCCTTTATAACCTTTATCGGGTCGTTTTTCTAATTAGTGGGGAAACTAGTGCATGGTCTCTACTTAAGAACCATTCTGCTCCAACGGTCGTCAGTTCTTCGAGCTATGTGCTCCGCCAACTGACACTTTAGCTTAAGTACCCTCCAGGATAATATGGCAGGTTTTGGTTTGTCATCTCCTCATTACTCTCGCCTTGTTGCTTAAGCGATCCTGGTGAACAAAGTGGAATAAATCAGTTTGTAAGCTCAGTATATCATGCATAGGACTGTAAAAATCTTTAGTTGATTGCATTTAACGATGATGACTTGTATCAAGACGATCCTACTTCCTCTGTAAATATCCTATGTGTAAACATTAATATACCTTGATTCTCTATTACATCGAAAAGCTGTCGTCTTTATCATCAGATAAAAAACTAATTACGTATGCTCTGCAGGTGAATTTGGAGTAATTATTACCACCAGCCTTAATACGTTTGCTGGTGAACATAATCTCATAATTTCCACAACATCTGATATTTTTTTTAATTTGAAGTACTCAAGAACCACATTTTAAAATATACAACTCTCTCAAAGTTACTTGTTTATAACATAGCATAACATAACTTGTTTAATTGTTAACCTTTGCGTTTTCTTTTGTTGTTAATTGTACCTAGGTGTCAGTAATTGCAACTTTGTTACAGTATAACTGCTTTGCTTACACTTTAAAAAGATAACACTTGAAGACAATTAACTAAGAACCAATGTTAAAGTACCCTTTTATATTCTAGACCACTTTAAATATAAAATTATACTCTAATTGATTTATCCAAAAAAGATTTAGATGTAGATACAACACATACAGATAATAATGTAGATGCAAAACCATTTTAGTTGCGTACCTTACTAAATTTTGAGACTGATTGCAGAAGAAATATATTTATTATTTGATGTTTAGTATAAAAAATAAATTATTGGTACTTTATCATCAGCCCACATTAGTCCACTGCTGGACAAAAACCTCAATATGCGCCACTGAGCCCAGTCGTCGATTCTACTCATCAACTTTCTATCTGCCCTTTTTAAGTAGGTAATTGCTCTACCAAGTTATTTGGTGCTTAATAATAAGCACATTCAAAGTAATCTACTTTCCGAAACTTGAAGTCCGACTTACCTTGCTAGTTACTGGCACACTGCCATATTTTCGTCGCGATGTACTTAACCTAGAAATAACTTAAAGCACCTTGTCCAATTAGCAGTTTAAAAGGTAAACAAAATAACGATTCTATAAAATATGCAATCAGTTTCATGGTCGAAAATAAGAAGTAAATGAATCCAGTCGTGGGCATAATGAGAAGCTATAAATTCAGTCATTTTGATATATATTTGGGTCCAGTAAAGGTGACCCTCTTGCATAATAATTAATGTCTGAAATTGTATGACAAGACATTATATTGCCATAACAACAAGATGCAATTCGCAGCTTCCACATGGATACTGTCTACACTATTTTTAAAGAGATAATTTTCTGAAGATTCCTTAATCTTTATTCACCCCTTTGAACTCTATTTTTTTAATAACAAAAGCTTATAGCCAGTACAATGACTAATTGCAATCTAGGTCTCTTCAAGGCATAAGTAACTCCTAGAGGATACCATACTCTATCAATATTATTACTAATTCCCGTAATGTAATCTAAATCTAGTCGAACTCAAGTTTGTTTGAATCTCAATGCCTTTTTACCATCGTTTTTTAGGTTTAGTAAGTGTAATTTGGTCTGACAATAAAAAGTTATCTATCTATCTAATTCAAAAGTTAAGCCTTCTTCAAATTCTCTATTACTTATATCACTTAGATCTGGTCACGTGCACTTGGTCTATAAAGTCGTGAGCTCTATAAAACTTTGAAATACGCTCATTGGAGCGGGCAGTTGGACCTCGTGCCGACCTCGAAGCAACCTCGCTACCACTTCACCGCCGCTCGAATGCACCAATCGCCTCCAAATATAGCTATTTTTATATTCCGTGTCACGATAGCAGCGATAGGCTTTTGTGGTTCAGCATTTTTTATAATATCTACGTCAATCGGAACGTTAAGTGGCGCAATTCGAATTTGAAATTGCTATAACCGATTCATTTTAGATTGTCTTGAAACGCAACTTCGGGTCAACTCTTTTTTATGATCAAAATTCTTTGGTGAATCAGCAAAATTCGATTTATAATAGTTAAAATTTTAATACCTTAATAATTATAAATTTACCTTTCTGTCTAATTAAAAGTTTTGTTTTATTGTTATGCCCTTTGATGATCTCCTTAATAATTAACTTACCTAGTGTTCAAAATCTATTTAGGAGGCCTATTTTCAGCAGTGGACGTCTTATGGCTGATTTGATGACGATGACCTTCAAAATCAAATTAAATGAATAATATTTTTTGTAACTGCATTTTTTTTGAACAAAACTTTTTTTGGTACATATTTGGTATTTTAGGATCACGTTACCTAATCTATTAAATATGGCTCGACCATTCTCCATATCTGAGACAGACCTATTGACCTTTCTAAAGCACTGTTATGATGATGTCAGTTGACTTAGATACATTCATTTAGTCAAGGATAATGTCCTTGATGTGACCGATATTGTAATAAATATCCCTTTTATATCGAGATTGATGATCAATAACTTTTAGATAAAACAACTTTGCAAGTGGTTTAACTTCGTATGGGCTACTGTCATGCCGATCTGTTTATGATGAATGACAATTCGAAATTTCATAACAAAGGTACGTACGAATTTATTTTCTTGTTGCAAATAACACTATTCGTAATAATTCCCTTGATATTTCCAAAGATCTGATCCGAGTTAATGACGTTTACAAACGTCGTTAACAGGTAGTAAAATTGCCGTTTCAAATTTATACGTGTGATTTTAATTAATTTTGAGTTTTTTGAGTTGCCAAGTCAGAAAATTGTTTAAGTATTACTTAACTAGTAACTAATCTGACCCAGTGACGAAGTCGCTGGTGCCTGGTGAACGGGTACGCTTTTGTACCTACTTCCAATTTTGTAGGTACCTATCGTCCCTATAAGTTAGTGGCACCATAAACACAGATTATAAACGTCATATCTTTTTAAAACAGCTCAAAACAATCCACAGAATAATGCGTATTAAGCCTAAAAAAATACTTGCCAAACAAAGAAGTTGGAAGTTTCAATAGCCGTTGCATCAATGCCCTCGCTTCTTAGTCACGACCTTATCTGGGCTGCCATTTACTTATATTAATATGGAATCATGGCGGGGAATAAATTGAAAGCTAGTTCAGCCTTACTACCGTCTTTGTTGCAACTAAGACTAGCGTGCAATATACAGCTCGGCTGTGGCAGCTAACTTGCCTGACAACTCGTTGAAACCCGCGCACTATATAACTATACGTATATTTTGGAAAAATTAAGTCAGTTGAAAATTAAGTCATCTTCAGTAGAATTTATCCTAAGTGAGTTAATTTGGCCACTAATACGCTGGCGGTGTCGGCCAATAATGCGTTGGCGAGATCATATCAATTCTTTTGAATAAGAGTAGTAGAACATCGCGAGGGTCAGAGGCAGATGATGGAAATACTTGGGAAAAACCTTTACTAGGCAGTGTACAAAAAAAATACTACATTTTGAATAATTAAATGAAAATTATTTTTTGGACATCTTTGTTACAAGCAACGACAATAAATAACATAAATGAACAATGGGTGGCAGTCTCATCGCTAAAATGCGATAAGACCGTTCACTAAAAGATGGCAGTAAGGCTTCATCAGCATTAATATAAATAAAGGTTGAGACAGTTATTGATTTTCATTGATACTGAGTGCTTTTGAATAAAAATATGAATAAGTAAACAGGCAGCTTTGTTTTGTCACGAAGCATCGATAAAGAATTTCAACGATGTTGTTGAGTTTCAGAGACAACACGAAGCATTAGCGCAAGAATTGTGGTAGCTATCTTACTTCTTGAAATGGCTACCTACTCATTTAAAAATAACGAGTGTTTAGATATATTTGTAATTAAACAATGTTGTAATAATGGTGTCTTAATATGTAAGGGTTAAATGACAAACAAATCTACGATTATTTTCACTAGAACACGTAGACAGAAAACCACGACCAATCTGAATAATTAGTGTCGCTTCAACACAATGGTGTTTAAAAATTGCCTCGCCGAATTTCAATGCATTTCGAAAGTGACCGTAATTTGTATGGAAATTGTTGAGCACTTACGTGATGTCCCAGAGACCTTGTTACATGTTTTAACTAAAATTTGCAAAGGGAGGCTTGCTTAATAGGACAACTGGACAAGCTCATCGTCAGCTCTGGTAGAAATTAATGAGTATCTGCCAGACAGATGAAGCTTGAGTGAGTCACTACAAATATTTATCAAACAACAAGGTCGTTTATAATTTTTTCGTTTTATTGTTGAAACACCACATAATATGCAATCGGATTTTGATGTTTTCTTTTTAATACACCGCTTTTAGGTAAATAGATCTAGCATTTGTTATGTAAATAATAATAAAACAATAAATATTGCTGGGCATGTCACACAGCGCTATCTAGCCCCAAACTAAGCAGAGCTTGTACTATGGGAACCAAATAACTGATAGAATACTTACTTATCATATATAGAAAACATCCAGACCCATGAATTCCAGTTCTTTCAGAATGGAAGAACATTATCATACTTATTAGGTATTGTGATGTACAATAAAGCGTTATCTACCTTATTTTTTATTAATTTAGCCCTCTGTGTCCCACTGCTGGGCAAAAGCTTCCCCATATTTTTTAAGTCACTTTTTCCAGCCTGCGCCAAGATTGCACAATCTGATTGGAAATTAGTGAACTCGTCCCTTCAATGTCTCCTATCTAAAATCTATATACATTTTGTAGCATGTTTTATACAGAGTATATTTATTATAATTATTTGTTTGTAAATTGTTGTAGGTATGTATTTATTCTATTGTTGCGAAAATTTATTATTTTATCCAATTTTCTTTAAAAGTCTAACCTATTTCCTTTAAGTATTTTTTCAAGATAAAAAATAATTATTTGTGTTGCCAATGTAACGACAAATTACAGACACATGCAATTTCTAGGACAGTCTTTCACTTATTTCCAATTACAAATATTAGAATGCACATAGATTAGTATAGCGTGTACAATTTTCAACAAAAAGTGACCGTTAAAAATGCTTCCTTCCTACGTTGTGTAAATTTGTGTAACCGATTACCGATTGTGTATAAAAAATCGCACACAAGTCTATAAACATTTCAATCACAGAATACCTTTTTTAATAGGCAATGTTTTTAGAAATTGTGACAATTTTATAAAGGGTGTCTGAAGTATGTTATTTTTCTATCTCATTTTTTTAGCTATTTTAATCAAAAGTTATTTTTTATTATTAGTCAGTTAGTAAAATTTTCTCGGCTAATTATATTGCTAAATTATATACTATATTATATATGAATATTATATCCTACTCAAACGATTACTGAAGGTAACTGTGAACTTTATACGCGAGTAATTAGCAAAACTTGTTACTGTGTGACCTGTTAACCAACATTAGGTAACTAAACTCAAGACATGTATCTTTAATGTTAATAAACTAAATGCCAGACAAGGCCTTAGTTGGAGTGACACTTATTTGACACACATACACACATACTTTGATAGTTTAAGCAGTAAGATGCAATTAAATGAAAGCAGTAATAAAAGACGCATGTGAGAAATGTTTTGTTTAACCGTGTTTTGTGAAGAAAACATTGCTAATAATGTCGTTGGCTGTTTACTTGACACGTTTCAAGTTTAACGTTAAATCTCAATGTCATATAGACTATTTAGAGCTCAATTTAGAGATTTGCCGCTCAATTACGCTTGCAAATGGTTAGGCTGAATACATCTTTTTTTCCAAAACTTTATGTATGTTATATCTCTAAGCAAATTAGCCAATTCACACAAAATAAAGAAAACAAACATTAGGTAGGTACTTGCTCATTTAATAGACACTCATCAACATGCCATGTGCTGAGCCATTGACAGCTGAGGCACGCTCTCATGAAATCGTCCAGTCATGTGTTTAATGTATTCATGGATCCGTCGTTCGTTCACTTGTCGCACTAGACATAGGTAATACTTTGAAGTTGTCTATTTGCCTAATATTAGGTAATCTTTTGAACTTAATTTCATACCCTTTCTTTATTGATTATCGATAAGATGGCATATATTTTCTATAATATTAGTACTATATTAATAAATAATTAATGTTTATGTGATATGGGTCTTATATTTTGTGCCTGCAATAAACGAATTTTATTTATTTATTATTTAATACAATAAATACAATAACCATAAAAAATATAGAAGTCTGGATACATTATTTTTAATTAATCGTTTCTCATATTTTCCTTCAAATATAATTAAAATACAAAATGTGAAACTTTTTAATAAAAATGAAAAAAATTCAAGGAATGCTTTCTTTAGAGGCTTCAAAATGTTACCAACACAAACGATCGACCAGTTTTGGCCTGGTCAAATATTGGTTCATCGGTATGTTCTCTTGTTGCACTAGACATTGCCATGTTGCCGCCTACGTTACTAATGCGATTAGAAGGTCATGTTTTGGCCGATTAAACTCAATAATTCTACCAGTTTTCTTATCATCCCACACGTACTTTTATGAGTAGTATTTCTTTAGAATGTCTGCTTACGCTACTTTGTTATGACTTCGCTTGTAATACAAAAAACAAAAATACAATTTTGGGTTAAAATTATAATAGATTATTATTGTCTCGATTACGGGCACAGCCGTTTGAAAAGCCATCTACATATTCACCCTGTATATATTTTTTTAACTGAACTTTCCGTCTTTGTACATTTAATAATATAATTAATATACAATTATTTACAAGACTATAAAATACATAAGAAACAGTAGTATCATCTTAAGACCGTTGCAATCGAAAATTAACTGTAAAACTGAACTATAATTAGCACAATTAATATTTTCAATATTTCACGATACATAAACAAAATTAGTAATGCTGGAAATTTCACACAGTGCTATCTAGCCCCAAACTAAGCAAAGCTTGTAGTATGGGAACCAGATAAGGATAGAATAGGAATATCCTTTTTATTTTTAATACTTATAATATATAGAATAAGACCATAACCAGAAACAAATATCTGTAAACCATGCAACCATTTGTCCCGCAGTGGGAATTGAACCCGCAACCCAAGGTCAGCTCAATCATTAACAATCATTAATATGTTGTTCTAATTGGGCATACTTATTTTAATTTTTTATAGTTTTATCCGACCCTCACGGGAAATCCTAAGACTTTCAAAATCATATCAAAAACAAAAGGCTCAAAAGTTATCCGATGATTATAAAAATCTTATTATAAATAGTATTTTGATGTAAATTGACTTCTAAGTAATGTTATTATTTTTCAATTTTTTTTTGATTACGTTTGAAATAATTTAAAACATTTGTAAGTGTTTTTATGTTTAACTAGCTGACCCGCCGAACTTCGTACCGCCTTGACATGCTATATGACGCGGGCTGCCAATTTACGTCAATCGGCCATCATTAGCTGCGTTTGTATGAGAAAATGAATTTTCTTCATAACTTTTTTTTTACATGATTTATTCCGATATTTTAATAGTTATTCTGCTATTCGGGGCGGAGACAAATCTAACAAATCAAAAACCATCAAAATCGGTCCAGCCGTTCTTGAGTTCTAAATGGTGTAACTAACCCGACTTTGTTTTATATATATAGATTTGGGTCAGGACTGTGTACCTATATGACTGTTTGGAATTATTTATTGTAAGAATTTATTTAAATGTCTCAGAATATAATTGGCAAAGTTTTATTGACCTTCCCAGTACACGCATGGCATTTTAACACCACAATAGACATGTTACGACATTCGGTGAAATTCGAAAGCATACGACATCCTATCGAATGCTTTCTATACTTGTGAATCCGGTAGGCTGTTTTTTTAATAAAGGTTTTATAGAGATATTATGCAATTCAATGTTGTCTATAGAAATATTATTGATTTTGTCATTCGTTTTAAAATCGTATGTTTTTTTACGTATAATAATAACGTTAGATAAATTAAAATTTATCTAATGTAAGTTTTTTCCACCATATTTCAATGAATGAATGAATTAAAACATTATATCGTACACCATAAAAATGTTTACAAACAAATTAGTAGACAAGAAGCAAATGGTACAATGGCCAGTCTTATCGAATTATTTGAATGTTTTTGGTTTCTCATATTTTAATGTAAAAATTATTTTTATTTCAATATTTTTATAACCCTGTGTGTGTTCTACCGCTTGAATAATGGGTTGTGTTCTGAGGAGTTGTTTGATATGGTGTCTGCAGGTTCCTTTTATCATCGCACCACTCGCTATCGGCAGAAAACCCATCCACACACCTTGGAGACAATGTGGTCGCGTACCGTGAGGTTCCAGAGGAATTTTCTCTCGCAAACACTTCGCTTGTGGAATGGTCTCCGTGCCGAGGTTTCCCCCAGGGACTACAGTATGGGGTTCTTAAAAAAGGGCGTTTTGAAAATTTTAAAGGGATGGAAATGCGCGAATAATCTGCGGTAACCGGTTACCATCAGGTGGACCGTATGCTTGTTTGCTACCTTAGTGGTATAAAAAACCCCCTACGGTCACATTGTCCGACTACGGTGAATGTTTGTGGTGCATGGATCTGTATATCTGTATTATTCGTTAGATGAAAGCTAAAGACACGCACGAACATTCGCCGAATCCCGATAATGTGGCCGCGTTGCTACAATTGAAACGGAAAGACACTGAAATTTAGTTCCTGTTCGTAGATACAAATTGGTCTAGATACAATATAGCAAGCAGATACAAGACTACATTCAAAGCAGGAAATGCACTGACATCATCCGAAATGTCAATCATTTCGACATTCATTGTTCGATTGTTTGACCTCAGTGTCTCGTCAACCGTCAAGTCGACAGGTTGGGCCATTGTTACAAGAAAAAACCACTCGAGCAGGTTTGGTTCAGCTCATCAGGTGGTAGGCATTTTGTTTACTTTATATCGGTACAGATCCGTTTAGTGTCCTCCCTCTACAAAACAATTGAAACTTGTTTTAAGGCGATGGAATAAACTCATGGGAACTTGCTAATGGCACACCTGGTGTTCGCAGAAATCCTGTATCAGATATTTGCAAAACCACTTCTTCTACCTTAATGGAACAGTGAAAATGAGATAATTGGTTTAAAATGTAGAAAAGTATGTTTTAACTACAATTATTAAATTCTATTATATTTTCCATAATGGGTATGTTAACCCGAATGGGACACATTATAATTTTTTTTTACTCAACTTGATCTTTGAACATTTTTCAAAGTTAGTCACCTATTTGGCAAATTGTTTAACATAATACAATACTATTGTTTAATATTAACATTCAGATTTTTGTGTGGCAACCCAAATACTAAGTCTTTTTCCTAAGTATCACACTAATAATTTACACACACAAGTTTGGATGTTTGCTTATTTATTTGTTTGTTTGTTACTCAATCACGTCGTAACGGCTGAACAGATTTCGATGAAATTTGGTATATACGTAGATTATAACTTGGATTACCACATAAGCTACCTTTTATCCCATAAATCAGTTCGTATGGGTGTCAAGTCAAGTTGCAACAACGAGTTTAGCTTTATTTATAGGTATTTATATATAACTTTATTTACCTACACGTTTACTAGTATAACGCGTACGAAGTCGCAGGCCACAGCTAGTTTTCTATAAAGTTACAACCATACCATATTATACCTGCCTAACCCATTGTGAAAACACAGTCAATAAACTCCATCACACATAAATACGCGTACGTACCTATAGCAACGCTACATAAGTAAACATGTACTTATATGACAAGACGTGTACTTACGTGAAAACTTCGCGTGCGAGCTATGTGAGATTTCTTTTAACATTCAAGGAGAGACACCGGTCACGTTGATGTTCGAAAGCTATTGATTTAAGCGATACGGCAGTTCAGTCACTGAAATTCTAGGTGGAGATAGAACGTTCCATTTTAATAGTTATGCTCTCTAAATGGTATATTTTGTGTTATGAATATAATTGGTATACTTAAACTCTTGCTATAAATAACTAGTAATCAAATTCTTTTCATAAATAATGTCATGAGGTCGTATAACTAACTTCTAATATCTATACACAAATGATAACAAATTTATTTTTAAATTAAATTGTTATACATCAGTTTTTATCTGTTTTCAATCAAAATAAGTCATAAACATGTTTATTACTCGTACTAAAATGTATTTTAGGCTACTGTAGCCTTTAAACTTTCGCTGGAAAATAATCCGGAACGTTTTTTTTAGTGTATGCGTATGTTAGATTACCATATCCAAAATTAAAGTCTTTTCTACCACAAAACTACCCAATTAGCTTATAATAGCGTGTGCCGCCTATGGGAACCACAGACACACCGTTGCGCAACTGATAAGCCCGTGACACAATTCTACTGTGGTTATAACACTTAAACACGAAATTTTGAGGTTATAAAATGATTTAGGGACACAGAATAAACAATAGTAAGAACTATAAATAGGATAAATTTGAACTTGATATAAATCTAAATGTTTGTTTTGAACTAAGCAGAATTTGTTCTTGAACTTAAATGGAGTTCTAGACATCTTTGTTATAGCTTCTGTTGGGACTGCATAGCGCAATGCTGACATAAATAAAGGCTGAACTTGAAAAGTTTATATAAGTTCAGTTTTGCAATATAAATATGATGCAGTGCTGTAAGTTTACTCTTTCGCTTGTAGTGTCACAGGTTTTCATAATTTATGAGCAAATACCATCATTCAAATATACAAATAACTTAAAATATAAAAATAATTTTGCCATTTTAAGTTATGCCAGATTTTGGTCACATTACGATTTATGAGTTTGACTTGATGAAACTGCAAAGCTCTGCCTAGCTCATTGTTTGACAAGTCAATCGCTTATCAACTGCTCAAAGCTACTATCATGAACTGACAACTATTAATAATATGTTGCACCCAAAAAGAGCCTTGTCATAGTCAAATGACCAGTGTGGTGAAAGTATCTCTTCTCAGAGCCTTCAGAGCATTTAGCAGTGAAGTAATTAGTGAGCACTTACTGCTAAATGCTCTCTAGTCTACTCTATTAGCATTATTTATTACAAAATTGTGAGCAACATTTTGGGACTGAAATACTCGTTGGATGATGTAAGATCGCGATTCCTACAGAGATACCTAGCACACTGCAATAATTTTGTTGCAATGTAGATTTCATATAGGATGTTGCTTTTGACGTTTTTTGACGACCTTACTTTACATTAATTTAAAAGTCCCTTGCACAGTCTTTTGTCTATTCATAAATATGTACAGCTTTTCATAGGATCAAACTGTGTCTGATAATGTTCTGCAGGCTGGTCCGCCACATGATTTTGCCAAAATATGTCGTATGGAATTGTCTGAATTTATAGAAAAAAATCAAATATTTTGCAAACAACTAGTACCAATATCAATTTGCTAATATCATTCAAATGTGCCGTACGGACGAGCTTTTAGAACGCCGTACCTATAAAAATGTTGTAACTACAGATATAGACCCCTAAAAACTTAAGGGATATGAATAATTGAATATTATTAGAATAACGTGACATTATTCTGAAAATAATACAAACTCAGGATAAATACTCCTCGATCGATACAATTAAAGACTATTTTGCTTTATTCTTGCACATTGCATGCGATCACTGGATTAACCACTGACATATCGAGTTATAAGCCACAATACAAAAGATATGTTACGAATTCCAATCACGCACATCAAAGCTGCATACAATAGGCGTTAAACCAATAAATCTCAGGATTATGAAAGTGGAAATAGATACAAATAAACTCGAGTAAACACACCTCACCGGCAAACGGGTCAGGCAAATAAGATCTTAATTACCGCACCATAAAGAACACTATTCAAGCATTTAAAAGAGAAACTGGCTGTAAAAACCATCGAGGTTTGCCCGTGATGGAATCTAGACTATCGTCTGGCAGCTCATTCAGATGTGACTGATTATACAGTTACAACCTCACTGTCCGTCCGTCTGAACGATAAGAAATCCTACAAATACTATACTGGCTGACCCACCCGCGGTTTTGCAAGCGTTTTTCAATAAAACATTACACTTCTTTTGCGCAGTCGCCTAAAATGTAGCATATGTTCCAATCCTGTTCATAATCTATCTGTATACTAAATATCATCCAAATCAGTCAAGCCGTGAGCCAAGCAGTGAAGCAGTTAATCGTGAAAACATAACAAACAGACAGAGAGATTACTTTAAAATTTGAAATATTAATATGGATGTTGGTGGTCCAAGTGAAAAATATATTGATAGTCATGCAAGAACACTTGGTAACAGGGATTACTATTCAAAAACTGTGACACTGTAACCAGACCCTTTAAATAAGGGCCATTTAAAAATGTCAAAGTGAAATATAATATCTAGGAATGTTTGTGATCTAAACTAGGTCCTTTCTTCTAACTTATGGTTGATCTGTGACCTCTGTGATGCGGGTTCGATTCCCACTGCGGGACAAATGTTTGAATGGTCTACAGATATTTGGCCGGGGTTTGAATATTTTTTAGAAGAAAAATATTTATTCAGACCACCACATATGGGCACAGAAACAAATGATACAAAAAAAAACACTATTAATAAACTTACTAAAATTATATCGGTGGTAGTGAAAGGGTCCTCAGCTCAGCATTAACTACAGCATGTTGCCATACTGCAGCGCTGGTCTTCTGCTGATGCCAGTGTTGACCTCACGGACACCCTGACATTACAATACATTAAATTACATTAATTACAGCATTTATTTTATTATTTGCGCGCTGTGGCTGGCAAGGATTGGATGAGAAGAGCTGAGGATCGGGCTCAATGGCGCACCCTGGGAGAGACCTACGTCCAGCAGTGGACTGCTATAGGTTGATGATGATGATGATGATGATGATAACAGCATTTATATTATACCTCTAGAACCTTCTAGATCGCAAATTCAAAAGTCATACAAACCATGACTGACTCCATACATTTATTAATAATTTTTTAAGTAGGTATTTACATAAAAGTATATTAGTATCAGTTATCTGGTCCCCATAGTACAAGCTTTGCTTAGTTTGAGGCAAGACAGCGCTGTGTGAAATATCCAGCATTATTTATTTAACTACAGTTTAACTACAGTTAATTCGATTAGTTGTATGAAAAAAAAACAAGTTACGGCAAAAATTTAGAAGTGAAACCATTATGTACGAATGATTGACGCATAGGGTACCACATAGGCATAGAGGTAGATATTTGCATAATCGAAGATGGTCGATTGATAAAGTGATGTTTTTGGATTGAAATTCAAATGGTATTCAAAATCGAATGGTGTAAATGGTTTATTGAAATTATAGAAAGTTGAAGTAATGACTGGCCAAGGTGTGAAGAATTGCTGATTGGTATTTACTAGAAAATATTTTAGAAATAATGACTTCACACAGTGGTAAACCTACATTGTGAAATTGTAAAGGTCTATACACTATCAGTACAGATATCTAGCTAAACATTGAGAGGTGTACCCATTCCAGTCTCATTGTACACACACACCTTAGTTTGAATTGTTTCTCATATTTTATATCTTGTTGCTATTTGAGCAGCTTCATTTCATACTTGCATAAAGTAAAAATCATCAAGAACCGGTCTCCATCAGGCTGCGACTTTTAATTACTTACGTTTTTGTTACGTACATTAAAACAAAGAAGAGCTTCATTTGCGCCCTGGAATTTACAATAGTGTCGTACAAAAACAAACGTAACATAATTGAAGCTGGTAAAAGGGTGACCAAGAAAAATCTAGTGACTCGACAAATAAACAGAAAGTACGCTAACAGTGCTAAACAATTTCGTTGAACAAACGTTTTAACAAGTCAGCCGACCACGGCTGTGCCACGGCTAGGGAATACAAAAACTTTACCTTACGTTATTTGAAAGTGAATTTTACGGCTTTCATTATAAGAGTGCTTTGTTGTTAAAGACAACCAGATGTTTTCGAAATGGTTCTCCAAGTGGAAAATTGTTAGATTTCGTGGTAGGTCGTTGGCCGTTCGGTGTGACTGATCCATGATTACAGAGCCAAGTGCAATCTAAGTTTATTTTACTGTTATTCGTATTCATTCTGTTGGTTCGATTGGAAAAACCAAATTTATTCATAGGTAGAAAGTTCCATATAGCATTTTCTGCTTATGTCTTGCCCAAACATACTCCGTTGGTAGTCGAGAACATTTTCACAAACAATTTTATTTAGCCAGCCTTGTGCTTTTTCTTGCAAGTTAATTCTAACCCAGTAATGTATAAGTAATATTATGTAACCAATAATATGTAAGTTTTTTGAGCTAGGCCAACTCTGTTAACGGAGTTTTTAGGCCATCCTTAGGTCTTCGACATGACTTTCTGCAAGTAGATTCATGAGTAGATTTTGCTTACGTTTGAGTCTAGTCTATGTTAAACAAAATATTAAAGTAACAACGACATGTAGGGCGAGATTTAGAGCCCCTCGATCGGAGGGTCTGAATGGACACTCTGGGCGTTTCATATTACATTTCAACTCTGATAGAGGTCTAAAGAGTTAGACAACTTGATATGCTTACAAAGCGGCTGATAAAACATATATATGATGTACAACCGCAGATAGATAGTATCTTCCAGATAATGGACCAAAAAGCTTCTTTGTAAATAGTATTTTACCAGAATTTGGATTCATTCTGATCAGCTATATAAACATTTTTCCACCAAAATCTTTTTTAAGTTATACAGGTCGTGCACGGAATATTTTGCACAAGATATTTATCTCCATCCTGCGTAGGTAATTTATATACAACGAGATCGACAGATAGACCTCCACGGCCTACTTTTAAACAGTAACGTTTTTACTTGACATTCCTTTGTGGGAGCGAGCATTACTTGTTTTGAACGCAATTTTGCCTTATACTTTTATTGTTGTGCCTATTGTGGCATTGACTGACTTCTGATGGAGTCTATTGTTATATAGGGTGTTTGGTAATATGCTGACGATATTCAAGTGACGGTTTTTCAAAACATAAAAAAAGACTTCTCGAAAAAATAAAAACTACTAGTTATGTTATCAAATTTAAAATAAATCGACTAAGTTTAGGTGAACTTACTACCTACTCTTGCAATCGACATCCAAAAATAAAGGCCGTAAACCACAAAAGTGTACATTTGCACAGATGAAAATACCATGCGAATAGCATAATAGAATATCGAATTTCCGATATCTCTCCACTCAGCTTTAGTGGAAACGGTCAAGTGGCGATGTCTTATTTTCTACAGCGCATCCGTAGAGAGAGGACATAAATAGCAAATCTACGCTTTTGTGGCCTTATTTTTGGATGTCGATTGCAAGAGTAAGCAGTAAGTTTTATATCGAATTAATCACCTAAACTTAGTAGATTTTATTTAAAATTTGATAATATAACTAGTAGTTTTTTTTCGAGAAGTCTTTTTTTATGTTTTGAGAAAACGTCACTTGAATATCGTCAGTATATTACCAAACAACCTGTATAGTATAGATGTTTTAATCGACACATTTACCGCAACTGTACATGACATTAGACCATACGGGGTAGTATAGAACCACCATAGAAATATATTCTATTTGTACTAAAAACGGGATATTTACCATGATTTGTGAGTTCTTGAGTGTCCCGATATTTCGACGCAGTTGCATGCGCCATGATCACGGGTAAACTGAAGTCTTTGCGAGTGGATAGTTATTGGCAGATTTTTAGTACAAATAGTGTTAATAACCATGATAGTTTCAAAAGTTATATAGAAATATATTGTTAGTACCACTATAAACCTGGTATGTGGGTATTTACTTGCAATTTTGTTTTATTATTGCAACTCAAAAAAGTTTATCTATACAACTTCCTGTATAAAATATGAGATAGAGACAAAGTATTTTATTATTCTTTGAAACTGTATACCCTTCCTACATAGTTGCTGATCACAGAAAATACTTAGTTTCATATTACATTTGCGTATTTACCTACATTTCCTTACCTAATCATGTAAATATGTATGTAGCTGAATACATAAGTGCTTTGTGTATCATAACAAACCACATCTCATCGATAATTTCCTTATATTTCCTCTCGTACTCTCATCGCTCTGAACAAAGACTACAAAAGAAAACAATATGGTAATTTATTGTATTTCTTACTTGGAAAACACATACAATATTAATATTATAAAAGGCAATCGATAATAAAGTAAGTAGGTAAATATATTCACGAAAGAATATTCATAACTTACTTTTTTCTATACCATTATTTTTGTAGACGTATGTATACAATGAGTGGTAAGTGGTACTAAGGTGGCAATCAAGCATACAGCTAACCTGATTTAAGTGGTTACCGTAGCCAATGGAAGTTTTTAACATAACCTCCAAAGGCAGAAGTCGCGCGTAGCCGGCGGACAAAATTAAATTGCTCATTTCAAACCATCCCATTCTCTAGGCAAAACCTCATTAAGGAGATTATTATACAACTTAAGTGTTTGCGGGGCAATCACATCATCTCCACTCAAAGGTGTGATTATGGATTCTTTGAACTTTATGTTTGCAATGAAGGTTTTGGCGTAATGAAGAAAGTGCGCGCAGTTTAGCGAACCTATTTATTTTAGTTTACATAATTTCTACTCAAAGGTTTATTAGAGGTTAGAGATAAAAAACATATTTTATCATAACTGGATAATATTTGTCCCTAGTCTAGAAAGCTAAGAAATTAAGTTATTTTAAACTCAATACTTTCATAGCCAAGGTTAATAAACGATAAAGCTGGATTGTGAAATCAATAAAAGAAAGCCGTTAGACTGATACGGAGTTATTAAAAACAGTTTTCAGCTTTCTCGTCCAGGTTTATCCAGACAAGTCATTGACTTTGACTTAATAAATAATTTATTTTTCTTTATTAAGTATTTAGCATGTTAAGTATTTTTCTTATTAAATTCTGGCATCCGTGACGACACTATTTGGGGTCAGCAGAATACCAGCGTTAAGTAGGTAGGTTCCAGGCTACCTACTTAGCACATGCTGAGCTGACGCCATTTTGGCATGACTCAAATTTGTAGTTATGATGGAAGTTGCGTGAGACATTCCTGTATTTTTTTTTAATTAATCTGTAATCTTCTACTTCTGGCATTCTTGTACCTACTTATCCTTCTATTACCCACCTACTTCTTAGAGCCAGAAGTCAAGATTTGACATTAATTCTATGTCACCATCTTCTTTTTTGTTTTATTTGTACATGTGAAATATGTCAAATAAATGTTTTCATTTTAATTTTTTTATCATTTTCATTTAATTCATTTACTAACATGTTCATAATGTATACAGCTTAGGAGGAAGTACATGCACCCTGTGAGAGCATTGCAATAATTACGGAAACAATGGTTCAGGTTCAAGTACGGGGTGGATATAAATCAGTGGTAATAATTCTAAAAAGCTTTCCGTTCAAGGAAACCTCATGATATTTATTCAGTTAATAACTGATATTTGTGTTTTGTGTTTCTCTACAAGATCAATATTATTAATATTATATGTATGTAAGTAAATATTTATTTATTTTATATATGATATTTATTTATTTACAATTATTCATGCAAGTACCTAATATGTATGTATTTTAGGTTAAGTAATTTTTCTTTTTCTATTATTAAGTTTATTATTAGGCAATGATCCTCTACATCCAAAGGTTCTCTGGAAGAGATCGCTTTGTTAAGCGATAAGCCTGCCCATTATACTTACATTTATTTATTTTATTTTTATTTATAGCTGTTGCGTCTAGCTTGTAAGGTATAATAAAGAATTTTCATTCATACATTCATTGAGGATCAAATGAGGAGATCCGTAGACAAACCAAGGTCATAGACAGGCAAGAGGATAAGCAAGCTGAAGTGGCAGTGGGCGGGGCACATAGCTCGAAGAACTGACGGCCGTAGGGGCAGAAAAGCTCTGGGGTGGAGACCATGCACATGAAATAAGACCTGATAAAGGTTGCTAGAAACTGTTGGGTGCAGGCCGCATAAGATCGTTCGCTCTGGAAGTCTTTGGGAGAGGCCTATGTTCACCTGTGGATGTCCAATGGCTAATATGATGATGATGAATTGGTATTTATTGAATCGATTACTTAGTAATCTCAACATGTTAATGCTCAAACCTTTGTACATACTTTTTGTGTATTTTATGATGCTAATTAAAAAGGATTATTATGCAAAGTGCATGAGAGGTTATCAACTGGTGTGATTTTAGGTCATGACTGTTTGTCATATATAAACTCATATAGTACGGCTACGAATGATAATTTGCACCAAGGCGGAGTTCAACATTTCTAAAAAAAAAGAACATTTATTTTCATGGGTGGAAAACTGTATTTTCGAAGTTGTACTTAAACCATTGTTTGTAGTAATTAGTTTTTTGTTGAAAAAATACTTTTTCAAAACAAGCTTTTATAAAATTCATAATCGGAACCGCAAGCAGATTCAAATGAGCCCAAACACTAGTAGCCTACTATAATCCATTCAGAAGTTCCGTTGTCTAGCATCCGTCTCCATCATGAGACCGCCTCCATGGTACCATATTATTGCATTGTCACCGAAGTTACATATGTATTCCAAATTTCAGCTCAATCGGTTGAGGGGAACGGGTTTAAAATTCAGTTGCAAGATTCCACCCGGACAAACACACATATATTGCAAGTTAATAAAAAGCTTGTAAAACACATTCGTTCAGACGACTAAGAAACATACACTTATTTTTTATGCATATATTTGTTTGTATAGATAATTTAAGGCCACAATAAGATCAACCAGACAATTACCAGTTCTAAGATCCGGTTCGAAGTGTCAATGTCAGTGATTGTGTGCATATGTCTACCTTTTAAACCAATTAAATCTTTAAGTGGGCATAAATAACCAATAAACTTTTTGGATAAAATAATAGTATCTTAAAAGTCGTGTCAAGGTGAAAGTATAATTTGAAACAACATATTTAAATTATTTGTGATAATCTTATATAATTTTGGTTTGGGTAGAAAATTTGGCATATGTACTATAGAAAGCCTTCGTATTTATTACATAAGTATTTAACCAAGGGGTCAAAAGCAAAGTTTAAGTACAATGTATTTTTGTTTTCGCTTTTAAATAGATACCTTTATTCTTTATTGCACACAAGAAAATACACTTAAAAATACAGAAATAGAGGTCATGTACAAAGGCGAGCTTAACCCTAAGAAGAGTTTTCTTCCAGCAAACCTTTGAGGCTAGAGTGAGAGAGAGAGATGATTTTAAAGGTAGGTGAGTGTACAAAAACATAAATAAATATATATACCCAAAACTAATATGAACTATACTCAAAGTATGTTATAAGCCATATGCCGTCTTCTGCCTCCCCTATAGATTTCCAGAGCGACAGATCTTGTTTGATGGCTCAACGGCTCTCATAAACTGTTATTAGGTCATCTTTTCATCTCTACGATACAATTTTCAGTGCGGATACTTGCACTTAGGTCTTAGGAAAGTGTGACTAGGCATGGAATATAGTGATGGTGTATTTTTAAAAACAAAATACTCTCAATTATGTTTAATTTAAAGACTAATGAGTTCTTTACTCTACATACTAATTATACTTGTTCCTTCCAAATTTATATACGCTACTTAGTATTATATTATTGGCAAATACAGACATTTCCTCTACTATTCCAAGTCTTTTTTTTATACTGACTAGTGATGGCCACCTGATGTTAAGTGGTAACCATCGCATGTATCAAAGTATTGCCTCGTAAGTCATCGTCATATATCTTGTAATCTACATGTTTATTTTCCCAATAAACGTTCGATATACCTACGAGTATCAACTCACAATTGCAGTATCAAATGGTATCAATATCGGTACAGATTTCTACAGCATCGAGATCTCGTTGCGCCGGCGCAATGGACCGTGCCTACTCGAGGTCGTGCACGCTAGACATTGATATTACAAAGCAAATGAAACATTTTATTGGAATGAAATCGTAATTTCATAGAGCTAGTTTTTAATTTTTAAGTTTTATGTTATTAATTTTTTATACAAAAAATATTATTTTTGGTTAATGAATGGAAAACTAAGGCGCGTAAGTTTCTTCAACGTGTAAATGAACAGATATTTTTTTCTAGTAGAAAGATTCTTAGTTCGTTTTGAGAAGAAATTCTATTGGTGCAGGTCGGGACTTAATCACACAACCTCCAGATTGAATGACGGATTGTTGGGATTTATTCCACTAGATTCTAGATCAATGCTTCAAAAGCTTATACCGATACCTCGATAATATTATAAATAAGTTATTCATACTTATTAAAACCATTAAAAACAATCTAATGTCTGTGTTGAAAAAGTCCATTTTTTTAAATAACATGTGAATATGTAAAATAAGAAATATTTCGAGGTCGAACCTTGCTGTTACGCAACTAATTTAGCAAGATCGTATTACTGGCGCCTGTCTATCAACCGATTTCATATTTCACAAGCTTTCATTAATAATGTGCGAGTGAAATAAAGAAATTAAAACGTAATTATTTTTCCTACGTTGATAGTTTTTCATTGATAACATTTAATTAAATTTATTGATGGGTGAATTTATCAATAATGGAGAATTGTGCGGAATGCCGAACAATGTGTGTTAATTTTAATCTTATGATTTTAATGAAGTTATTTATATTGGATTGAAATAAACACTGGTTATGTTTTGATCACGCGGAGATGTTTTCAATATATCGACTGTTTATGAATACAAGTAATTCTTCAATGAAAAACAATGATGCTCCAAATTTGTAGCAAAATTTTGAAGAATTCTGAATAGTAGGTAAGATACTACGTAAAGGTTATTATGCAGGGAATTAAACGGCTCTTTAATACAGATATTTTATTAAATAGAGCTCAAAAAAATATGTTTTAAAATCATATATGATATAGAATGGAAACTTTAGTTAAAACTTTCCGAGACCACTTTCCAATTTGTCAATGAGTTGTATATAACACATTTGCTAATTTGAATAAATTATTATTTTCAACACATTTCTGAAAAGTCACGGCTATACTGGACATTATAATTAAAAGATTCTCGTCAGAACAAAGTGTTTAATGTTGAATTTATGTATATCGATCGGTTTCGTTAGAAAATTCTTGACCTACTGAGAAAATTTTAAAAACGGACAAAGAATATTTATTGCCAACCAATTAACAAATAAAAAAAGATCCTCATCAAAAAGATTTCTCGTCTTTTTGATCAACTTCCTTTTTATAGCTTTTTTTTCAAATAGCTGACCCGCCCCGGACTCGCACGGATTTTTATCAAAATAAAATATAGTGAAGCTTTTCATCAGTTATATAACTTTCAAAATCGGACCTTAGTTTCTGAGATTAGATTATCTCCTTCAATCATTAAAAACCACAAGCTGTATCTCATTATAATATAAGTCTAAATAAAGCTTATTATATAGCTTACTAGCTGACCCGGCGAGCATCGTACCGCCGTGACATGCATATGACACAGGCTACCAATGTACGTCACCGGTAGAATTATCAATCAGCCATCATTAGCTGCAACTATGTACGAGACAATGAATTTTCTTCACAATTTTTTTCACGTGTATTTTTCTGATTTTTTAGTAGTTATTCTGCTATACAGGATGGTGACAAATCCAACTAATCAAAGATCATCAAAATCGGTCCAGCCGTTCTTGAGTTATAAATGGTGTAACTAACCCGACTTTGTTTTATATAATTAGATTTCCATCCAATATTCAAGTTCTAAATCACGAGATTCTATTCCTCAAAATTTGTCTACTTTTTAAAAACTAAACCTGTTTACACAAAATGGGATTCCTCTACCAAATATGCACTATCTACAATAACTGTTTGTCCGCATAACACAAAGGTTAATTAGCATTAAGTTCGCATATGTACAGATTATTTTTAATTTGTGTAATAACGAATTTTCATTCTTTCACAAGATAAAATCGCAAGTGAGTACAAAATAACCTAGGTATGTATGTACTTTAGGATGCCACGTTACATGGAAGAACCATTAGAGAGTTATACATTTACAGAAAAATCACGCACGGTAAAGCAAGGTAAGAAAAAGAAACACGCACTGATGAAAGATTAGCTATGTAAACGGAGTTAGTCCCTTCAAAGATATCCCAACTGTCAAAAAAATTATCTCTAAGTGTTTCCGTCTCCAATCATGTGTCGTGAGAATACTTTCACTAAACACTGACTTTTTGTGTTTGAAGGTTTTTTTCATTGTTTGATGTTTGTCAACGAACATCTTTGTAAATACAGTGTAAAAGTAGGTCTTGTAGTTGAGTTTGTAATAAATACTTTCTTTTGGGGAAAATTGAGATCGTGTGGGTACCTCAATCGGCCTTATTTATGTTAAAGAATATATTACGCGAAAAATTGCGTGCTTCAATCAACGTATAATTTTAATTCTAATGTCGGATTGTCTGCATTGACGTCCCGTATTAGAGTATATTGTATGTACGACGTTGGGATTTAAATTATGGAGCTCAAATGGTCTTGGGCGGGACACTTGGCTAGACGTGGTGATGATAGATGGAGCAGGGCAGTGACTGAATGGTGGCCGAGGAGCGGGTAGGACGCCCAGCAGCGAGACGGGTGGGCGACATCGTAAAGGTCGCGGGCTGTCAGTGGGTGAGACTAGCGCAGGATCGTGGTGGATGGCACAAACTTGGGGAGGCCTATACCCAACAATGGGTGAAATTATTAAAATATGTTTTCATTCATATAATATCCCTTCATAACCGCTCCTAGAACCGTCTTTAGACAGTTTAATGAATGTTTGTAATCCTTACTTAATATTATAAATTCGAATGTAACTCTGTCTCTATGTCTGTCTGTTTGTTACGTTTTGATGACTGAGCTTAAGCGATGTCGATGATATTTCGTGTATAGATAGATAATGATTGGGATTGAGACATTGGCTACTTTTTACCCGACGCAGAAGGAGAGTAATGTTTTTATTGACAAACCACGCATGCAAAGCCGTGGGCGGGTTCGCTAGCTATTAATAAAAATTGTTTGGCTTCAAAGGTCTCGTTATTTCAGAGGATCTTTACTTTATTATTACTAATACAATACGGAGGGTATTGTATTTAGGATGTAAGTTTTCCAAACATTAAAAATAAAATAAAATGTCTATAAGCTCTATTGAATACCATTTTTACTTGGAAATATTTCGTGATTTATTTCTATCATTATTATAAATACGGGATTTATCATGGGGAGTACGAGGCGAGACGTTATTCGGAGCGGATCGCACTCATCCTGATGAAGGTTCACGAATTGAACCGAGACATTGTCAGCCGAAACACCGTTAAGACGGTACGTGATAAATCTCGTATTTATAATATATCTATTGATCTATTGAATATCAGTTTACACAGATAAGTACACATTTTTGTAACCATTCTTTAAAAACCCAGTTTTCGATTTTATTACTTACTCTACATTTTAAAGCATTTAATTTGTTGCCTTTAGATTTATGTGTATCATCAATCTATAATGAATCGATTTCATTAATTAAGTTTATTAATGATGTTATATGAAGTCGGCTATTAGTGATCTAGAAATGTTTTGTAGAACACCTTTCTTTTTCCGGTCCATCTTATCGATACGTATATCATGGGAAAGCGGCTTCAATCCTTACAAATGACTAAGTTTTATTAGTTTTTCGTGGGATTTCATAAAAATGTGTGCCAATTAGTTCTGTAAACAGCCGTATAGAAGGAATGTTGTTTCGTCTAATACTCTATCCAGAACACGTGATTGAATAAAATAAATAAATATCGCGGGACATTTCACACAGTGCCATCTAGCCCCAAACTAAGCAGAGCTTCTACTATGGGAACCAGATAACTGATAGAATATATACATTTTTTTTGTAAATACATACTTATAATAAATAGAAAAACACCCAGACACGGAACAAATATCTGTAGATCATGCAAACATTTGTTCCGCGGCGGGAATCGAACCCGCTACCTCCTGAGTCTCAGCCGGCTATACGCCAACTGCGCCACGATGGTAGTCTATAAATGTATTTTCTTTATTTCAACGCATCAATAAATATAATTACCACCGTCAGGTACAACTTCTCCCACAATTTTTTTTCTAACCTTGACGTAAACAAAAAGCCTATATCTGTCTGTGTGTCCGTCGGATTGACCGATTCGGATGCGGTTTTTTAATAGAAAGCTATAATTTACTGGCGTGGTTCTTAGCTATATCAGTTTTTAACCCCCTACCAAGAAGGTGGTTGGGGTTTTTAAAATTTTGTAACAATTATCTTGTTTACCAAATATAGCGATGAATAATAATAAAAATCTAATGATATGATTTTAAAAAGGCATATTTATTAAATTATAAACAAAACTGATCCAATTCGATCGGGATTTTTAGTATTTAAGCTGATTATTTGCTCCACAAAACAAAACGAAAAGCATTACATTCGTTCGGTTTTTACAAAGGAGTAAGTACCTGCAAGGTCTCTAGAACGTCAGCTTTTTTATGCTTTTAAATCGTAAAAACATTTTGTCAAAAGTGATTATCCAATTATTTGGCCGAGCGTAAATTACGTAAAATTACGCGCAGCAACATTTTTAACAAGCAAAATACTTCATTGGCTGTTTAACCAAATTTAATCCGCTCATTATGTAGTTTTCACGTGCTTTCTAATCTATGGGTGCGTCTACTGATAAAGTCGGTTTACGGCACCAGTTTATTGATTCCAGAGAACTAAATCTTTACAAAATTGAAGAATCAACCCGACCTTTGTATGCGTTGTACCAATTTTCACTAAACATAGCTATGTACCATCTCAAAAACACCGTTTTGTAGGAAACATTCTTAAAAACAAGAATTATTCCTACAAAACATTCTTTAAAAACAGGTGTTTTATTGAGAACTAGTTGTTGTCAGTGGATTCGCCCGTGTTGTTCTGGGGTGAAAAATACATAGGTACCTATAATAAACTTTGACATCCCATTTTTCTTTTCTCCCATGGGAACTGATTTATGGGATAAAAAGTAGCCTATATGGTAATATACAGTCACATATAAGCCAGCATACAGCCGCAACTAAAATATTATTGTATTATTAATCATTAAATGACTAGTAGATGTTTTCCTAACATTTTTTATGTAATGAAGTTGACCTAACTAAGTGTTCTATAAGTCCCTATGGTTTGAAATAAATAAATATGAAATATGAAATCCACGTTATACTTACGTTACGTTTTGACGTCAGTGAGTAACAAACAAATATCCAAACTTTTGCATTTATAATATTAATGTGATAATCAAACGCTAGACCCGAACCTTATGTGATGGTGTGGCCTAGGCTGAAAATGGAGCACGCTCACCTAGAAAATCTTTTCTCTCTGGACTCGAAGACTTCGAGATTATCCGGTGTTTTTGGGATGGTTTTTTATACGTACTCAAACCAGTTCACATGTTTAGAAGCTTCTTGTTGCACTCTACCATTTTGTGCGTTAGTCAAATTTTGTGCACTGCCATAAAAAATCGCATATTTTCACATACCAGCAAAATGAGCCTGTGAACTGGTGCCTGGTTTGTATGAGAACGCACCATACGCGACGTGAACAGCGTGCGTTTGCGCACATCGATAATCACGATGACAGTTTGATAGGTTTACCGTCTTTACCAGCACAATAGATCAACCATGAAACGGAAAACATGATGGATAATACATGTTTTGTAATAAAGAGCTTTCTATTAGATTTGCAAATATATATTTCAAAGAAATTGTTAAGATTATGATAGAAAAGGTGATATTTGTGTCCACTACTAAACATAAACCCAACCCCACATCTCTTTAAATTAAAATTAATAAAAGATATTCAAAATACTTAAAGTGCAAGAATTCTTTAAACGAAATAAAAACTATCGTAAAATTGGTACACAAATGACATAAGAAACAATTATGGAACCAGTGGGTACCTTAATAAGTAGTTCAACTCGTATCTACGTACCAATATGGCGATCTAGCATAATGTTGCATAGTACAAATACTGACACAAGTTATGAAATAATAAAAAAAGTCATTACTCAGATCTGTTACTATTTTCAATGAGAATATTACTTACAACAGAGTAATTATCTTTATTTACACAACGTCTTACAAAAGCCACACATAACGACATTTTAATATATAGTAAAATCTATTAGTCCAAAGCATTGACTTTTAGCTGACATTTAAGGCGCCGGAACTTATTTTCACTCATTAAAAATTACTTTACGAATAATTACAGCATCGTCTATTTACAGGTTAATTCGAACTAAAATGGTAGAAAATAATAACAGTCATTCTTACAACATAGCATACAGTATCCGCCACGTCACTGCGACTTGACATGACAAAAGATTAGGACTTTTAAGGCTCGACTTATTTCTAAAAGCTCTCCCCATAGATTTCCAGAGCGACCGATCGAGACATTCCAGGAAGAGGAACGATTTTTAGAGCACCTATTTTAAGAGCACCAATTGTATTCCACGAAGAGCAATGATTTATATTTTGGCTTGGTGCTCTTCGTGGAATACTACAAATATTTCAAATTTTTCCACGAATGGCACCTACAATGTAGTAGCTTCTAGTCATGGGGTATTTTATATTCTTTAATCAATAATTATGTGGATTGTATCAATGAATATTGCTGGACATTTCACACAGCGCTATCTAGCCCAAAACTAAGCAGAGCTTGTACTATGGGAACTAGATAACTGATAGAATACTTATATACATACTTATAATATATAGAAAAACATCCAGATTCAGAACAAATATCTGTAGATCATGCAAACATTGGTTTCCTGGCGGGAATCGAACCAGCTACCTCCTGCGTCTCAACTGGCTATTCGTCCACTGCACCACGGAGGTCGTTAAATTAAATTAAATTAAATTAAATCGAGAAACAGCTGATTTAAGTTTAAATAACCCAAGCTAATTGTGATACTAACAATAATAAAATTTTAATTTTTTTATCAAAATTATCTTTTACTTGAAACAATCCATCATAATTATTGATTAAATAATATAAAATACTCCATCACTAGACGCTGCTTCGTTGTAGGTACCTTTTATTTCCTTCATTTTTAGTATTGCACGAAGAGCACCAAGACAAAATATTATATAAAAATATAATATAAATTATTGCTCTTCGTGGAATACAATTGGTGATCTAAAAATAGGTGCTCTAAAAATCGTTGCTCTTCGTGGCCTTGACCGATGGCTTGTGCTGTCTGTACCCAACTTGGAGGTTACAATGTGAGCCACAATGTAAAAGTCAAGAAGTTTAGTGATATTCCACCATCTCGGAGTCTTCATTCTAAAGTGTTAACCGTTTTTGGGTAAGCGTGCTTTATCTTTGACAATACCTCAAACAATACAAAAACAGTGATCACTCAAACGCTCGTCTATAACAAATATAAAAATCTTACAGAGTGCTACGGCATAACTACGCCTTACATTCTCCTGCTGCGGTGAATGACTAATCCAAATGTGCCTAATAATATAGCGTGTACTGTAAGCTCAGCAAAGTCAAAGATCGACGAAATTCTTTGTAAGCAATCGCGTTAACATAATAACGACTTACATAATCTGAAGTTAAAAGTCAATTTTAAATGAATTTGCGAATACTCTTACTTGCAAAACTACTTTTATACAAAAAATACGCAAATTACATACTATTACACCAACAGATATTAATCTTTTAAGACTTCTCAGGTTACTTTTACTCATGGTTATTTTAAAAACTTGAAAGAAAGGATGGAAATTTGTACAATAATTGTATGTAATTTCTTAAAATGTTTGTACTTTACACATTACGGACCTAAAATTGTTCTGTATAAACTTTTTGAGGTTTTAGCGGCTGTAGCCACAAGGCGATGCACGTTAATCCACCCACAAGATGTTAAAGGCCCAAGATAATAGCTAAATGTTATAACTCAACTCATAATTTATTCTCACTTCAAACTAGCATTCTAAATACGATTGCTTGGATGTTTGTTTGTTAGTCAATCACATCCTAACGGCTTAACTGATTTCTATAAATTTTGGTACATAAATAGATTTTGACCTGGATTGAAACATATATAGTTATTGACAACACACGCATGCGAAGCCGCGGGCGGAAGCTAGTTTCTTCATAGATACAGTTAATAATATGAAAAAATAAATAGGTAGATACACCTTCTCTATAATCCACACTAAACAAAATTACCTCAAAGGAATACACAAGAAAAACGGTAAGCAAAATGGGTGGAATTATCAGTAAAATAGATCTCTTCGAGATAACCTTTGTATGGATAGGATAACACAAATAAAAAGAGTAAAGATTGCTAAAAGATTTGATCTGGAAATCAATGAGGAGAGGCCTGTGCCCAACAGAGGACGGACATCTTACGTTACGTCTTACGGATAAGGCGATAATATCATGATGAGTATTTATTTAACACATTCTAGACATTCCTCAAAGCAATTGAGATTGGTAATACATACAGCTCCGAATTCTTCCGTAGATTGGAACGTAATCTAGAAACAATGAATGGAGTAATTTCTCAATGTTGTTTTCAGGCTCCGTTAAACTCTATTAAATCTCCGGAAATGCGAGTGCACATACCAACACGGCAAAGCGTGATTCTATTCCAAAACAAAACAGTTTCGATCGGCCGAATCGTATATTTAATAAATACGCTTTGGTAAATAGTATAATTTGTAAGTGTATGTAAGATTGTAAATCAAAAACTTCTTTAGCAATGCACAAAATTCGGGTTCCTGCTGCGACAAAATGTTCGCGCAATCAGTAAATATTTGTTATTTGTATTTGTACTCGTAGTTTGTCAAGGGAATCCTAAATTGTTTTTATACCCGGTTAATTTTAAGTTTTCAAGGATTTCTCGTTTATGTGACGATGTTTGCTTCTTTTGGTAGATTTCTGAAGGTTACATTCACGTTACACGATTTATATTATGCTTTATCGAAAAGTTCTAGATGTACAGTTTATTTCAATGAGTTTCTGGAAGTAATACAAAACATTTTATACTGTGATTTGAAGCTACAAAACACCTATTGTCTCTTAGCAAAACAATGCAGTAATTAATTTTTATCCGCTATTAACTTAATTACTAACAATGCCCATGTATTATACAAAGCAATTTTGTAATTTACGCTAGTGTCAGTTTATCCTTGAATTTTTCTTTAAAATGGTTTCCATTTTTATTACAAATCTACCCATATTAAGTTATTTTGAGTGATGACCAACGTCTGACAAGTAAAATGAATATCAACCGACTACAATAACTTTTAAAAACGAACAAATCACTCAGTGACATTGCAATTTGACTTGACACCCTATTTTTAACACATCGAACTTGATTTAGGGGACAAAAAGTAGCATATGTGTTAATCCAGGTTATAATCTTCGTACATAATAAATTTCATCGAAATCGGTTCCGCTATTACGACGTGATTGAGTAACAAACAAACAAACACATAAATAAACAAACATACAAACTTTCACATCACAGTAAATAAGTCCCATGGGTTAAAAATGGGGTATCAAGTCAAGTTGCAACAGCGAGTTTAGCTTTATTTCTAGGTTACATACACATTTAGTAGTGTAACGCGTACAAAGTCGCGGGCAACAACTAGTGATTAATAAGCACCAAGTTTCACTTTATATTGAAAATTACATTCAGAAACAAGTTAGGATCAATATTTCGACGGGGCGATATTCCAATGAAAATGAATGATCCAATGATTTCCAATGTATCATTTGGTTATGTTGTTCGTTGGAATTTTGACACCTGTCAAATCGGACCTATGACATATCCACGAGTTTAAGATTCTCTTTATATTTTGTTAACAACCAAGGTCTTAAAAACAGAGACTATTGACACAAGAAAAACATTGTCACAGACATCTGCCGAATTGTCTAAATAGAATCGAGAGAAAAGGATCATCACGACAATACCTAGCAAAGAATAGTGTTGGTACAAGTGTCCAAGTTGACTTTACAAATCCTTCGAATATTTCTTACAATTTGTTACAGTATTGAGATATTTATCTTTTTATTATAAAGTTAATGTATTAGATAGTAAAATACGTGACCAACATAAATATGCATAAATAGGTATATTCAGGGGAGTAGACTTTTAGAGAATAGAGAAGTTTATTGTTATATGTATGTATGTTAGTCTTTAGGTATCTATAGACATGAGCCAGTATCATATTTTGTATTTGCACATTGTTACCTGAAATAAACGAATTATTTATTTTATCGTGAATGACGTGGTTTTAACATTAAAGAAAAATAGTATATTTCGTAGATACGGTTAGTGTAATGTGTCGTAATATGAACGAGGACATTTCTAATTCTGAATACCAAGTGAGGGTAGTTGCTTTAGCTACCCACACTTCTCGACGGTAGCACCAAGTACTCCAGTCAACTCGTGACCACGGCTGTTGCAACACAGCTGAAACGTCGGGATAGCAAATAAAAAAGGTACATACGCGATAAATACCCGTTTTAGGCAATAATTCAACAAACATATTGAGCATTCGATTTTACAACGTTTGGACTCCTTGACATGATCGTCTACTCCCTAAACTTGATATCGTAGGGTTGCCTAAAGTACTTTTTTAAAGCGACAATATGATACTTACATTTTTCTCAACAATTTTTTCGGCTCAGCACTATCAAAATCAAGATCATGTCAGATCGTGTCTTCAATTACTGCTATCATTCTTGAAAGCTCAATTAGATAATGTATCTCAGCCATTCATAACATACCTACTTTTTACAAACTTTTAAAGAAAGCTCACGCTCCCATATTCCCATACCACAATAGTACACTTACATAACGGAGTCAAAGAATATAACATATTTACTATGTAGTTACATAGAGCCCTGAAATATGGACGCGGCACTTGACAGCACAATGATCTGAAAGTGATTGTGTGTTTTTGACGTGAGAATGAACGTTATGGTTTGACGTGAGAGTGTGTTTTCGTAATGATTAATTGTTTAGGTAATTGTTGGATATTACGAAACTTGCCCGTTAGAGATTGGTAACGGATATCCGTAATTTTTAGGGACTTTAGTTTAAACAAAATAATGTCATCGGAACTAATTTAGCGTTGGGCTTTAAAATCGAATTATTCACTCAATAAATCGCTTTACCCCACAATTATTCACCTCTCTTCTTAGGTGGTCGTGGTTGTCATGTCAGGGTTGTTGCGCGTATAACTACACTTCGTCACACCTCGCACCACTGCTGGCACATTCATTTAGAACAACATCCTATGGCAGCCTATATCTTACCCGTCCATCTCATGGGTGATCTGACGCGTGCTCTTAAATGTAACTATTTTCAAAACAATACCACATCTTCAAGCAAGCCCCGCTTCAGACTTCCTGTGACAATAGTCACAACACAGACGCGAGGGCAATACTAATGAGTTGCCGGGAACCTTTGTCAACTTTTTTAAATACGTTTTTGTGTGAATATGCTAAGTAGATGGATTAGATAGTAAGGTGTTTAGAGATGGATGAAGAGCTTAGTGCAACTTGCGCGGTACACTTTAATACTGTTACGAAAAAAACAATTTAGAATTTGGTGTATGGTCACATGCACGGTCATTGTATATTCTTAGGGTATCCAGCCAAATCTCTATTCTTGTATCCCTACATAAAAGGGGCCACAATAGATAGATAGAAAACGCTTTATTGTAAATCACACTTAAATTATAAAACAATATAAAAACAAGCAAAAATACAAGTGGCGGTCTTATCGCTAAAAGCGATCTCTTCCAGACAACCTTTGGATGGACTGGATTTCACGAGAACGTTATAGGACGATAGCTTTTAATAAACAATAATTGAATAAAGAATAGTAGCACACAGTTGTAAGAAGAATTATCAAAGCTGAATAGAATCTTCAAGTTTACGAGTAGAATCGGCCAACTTATATCTGTAGTTGGGCTTGTCAATAGTTCATATAATTTTCATAGAAAATGACTAATCAGCTGCAAAATTAACTTTGTATTTTAAAATGTATTGTATTGCCTTTTTAGTTTTATTTTAGTGTTAATTGGCTGTTTCTGTGTGGTAATTACAATAAAGAGTTATCTTAATGAGTAAGATACAGCAGTACTGAATACGAATCCATTGAAGTGGTCCGACATGCACTAAACCAGTTTTATTTATATATGAATATTGTAATATCATTCACTTTTTTACCTAGATTTTGATCGTGTTATCTAATGTAAATACTTACACGGGGAGATAGATTCTGTGTTTCCTTTTACCATACTTTAACATTTTCATCGTTATTTTGGTTAGAAAACTTTAAATTCATGCTCGAAACCTTTTAAATGCCTATTATTACGTTTTTATATGGGTTGAAAGAGCAGAAATTTCTCGTAACAGGAGTATAAATGATGCTATATTTATTTTAATTTTTAAGGACTAGAAACACAAAAATAAACACACCTGACATGGATACTGACATGACATTTTGGACATTATATTTATTTACTTTTCATTCACTGTAAAACCGTAAAGTTTTACTTGAAATTTACATAGAACCTCTGAATTTGATGTATGGCTGTACTGGCCGCCAACTAGAATATACTAAAAATTTAACATTGGAACAGGTCCGGATGACATTGGGATCCTTGGAAAAAGACAGTCTGCACTTGGAAACAGCCGGAGAAAGATCTCAGAGAGAAACGCTTTAAACAGTCTCATTTTTCCAATCAGTCAGCGCAGCCCGGTAACAGTTGTTCTTGACGGCGAAGCCCTACCGGCTTGAGCCTGGGAGCCTGACCCCCTTGAGGTTGTAGTCCTCACGTCTTCCTCTTGGACCCTCGAGGCTGGAGAACTTTTCTCAATACAGACCTGGAGGTCTAGCTCGGAATCTCCCACCGCATTTACTACTAAACTAACATCTTGATCTTACTCTAACCAGAACACGGTGGAGCTACTTCGTCCTCTCGGCCTCTCGTCGACGTTGGCTAGAGGCTTCACTAGCCCTCAACCATCGTGCATTCTACCGGTCCTGCAGACTCCCGGATTTATCGATTGTGCGTACCATAGTGGGACAATAAGTGTTTTTGATAAGTATCGTATTCATAGTCAGTCATTTTATTAAATCGTAACACATTGTAAATTACCTCTTTCTTTTTAAATCGTTAGGTAGGTCTAAATTCAACTTGGCAATCGGCCATCATTAGCTGCATCTATGTATGAGAAAATGAATTTTCTTCGTTATTTCTTTTTGAGTGAATTTTTCCGATATTCTAATAGTTATTTTGCTATTCGGAGTGGAGACAAATTCAACAAATCAAAGATCATTAAAATCTGTCCAGGCGTTCTTGAGTTATAAATTGTGTAACTAACCCGACTGTTTTATATATTTTTAAATCCAAGATCCAGATTCTGTGATCCAATCATTTTAAGATAGAAACCAATATGAGTTTTATTTACATGTACCTAGCACATTTCCGGTCGATTAATGTGTTTGTACATTAATCGCTTAAAAAGTTTCATTCACTCGTTACATAAGAAGTTAAACTTAAGTACATTTATTCTTCATTTACCGTGCTTTCACAACAGAAAAACATCATTTATAACTTATGTCTGTTACGTCACCCAGACTACTGTGAGATGATTGTATAGTTAATTAGAAACCATGATTTTATAACCTAGCCTAGTGTAGGCCCAGCTTCTGACTGATCAGTTAGACAGCAGTTCACTGTTTGAACAGTACTGTCTCATATTCGACGTGTTTTCTCTGTCTGTATTTTCTCCTGTCCTATTGTCTTAGCCATATGCTGACTGTTTGTGTTTTAACGCCATGTAATTGAGTCAACAGAGATCTCACCTGGCCAGTTTTCCGCGGGCCGGTCGAGCTCTTTTTGCTACCATTTTGAGTTTATAATGGAACGAGTGTTGGTCCAGTAATTGACTTTTAGTGAAGGCAAAGATCAGTGGACAGTGAAATCACTTGTCAGATCAGGGGGAACTGGGTCTCTGTTGTTCCAATTATGAAGGTCATTGTCAGATAGTAACTATCCTTCACTGTCCTTCAGACACCGGACCTAAAAACTAGGCTTTAGTTCTTGAAGCTACTAGATTTTTCCCTCGTACTGAGACCTTGCCTCTTCAACCCTTTGACAAAGAGCCCTCGTCACCGAAAGGCCATCGTCACGTCACCAGCAACGTAGCCAAACGATCTATATTAGAATGTACGGAAGCTAATGCGCTATGTGAATTATCTGTAATTGTATCTGTGTTGGCTACTTTTATGACAACATTCAGTTGCTCACGGTAGCCATAGCTACGTTGCCAGCGACATCACCACGGCAGCATCCCGTTGAGATAGGACTTTATACAAGCACAAGTTTATTTTTATTACTCTCTACGTTCATAAACCGATCATAGTTATACAGGGTGGCGATGGCATCGTAAACAGTGTCAGTTTTATAGGAGGTGAATATAAACAAATCAAAAGCATTTATTTACACATACACCTATAATGCTAACAGAAGTAGGTAGATACAATAAATAAATAAATAAATATAAATAAATAAATAAATATTGTTGGACATATCACACAGCGCTATCTAGCCCTAAACTAAGCAGAGCTTGTACTATGGGAACTAGATAACTGATAGAATACTCATATACATTTTTTTTTGTAAATAGATACTTATAATATATAGAAAAACAACCAGACTCGGAACTAATATCTGTAGATCATGCAAACATTTGTTCTGCTGCGGGGATCGAACCCGCTACCTTCTGCGTATCAGCCGGCTATTCGCCCACTGCACCACGGAGGTCGTCAAATAGTACAATAAGTACTAAATAAAGCTAGGTAAGTATAACAGTAGGCCTAATTCTAAGAAACATTCGTACATTATCGTAGGTGCTAAATAGATCGAGGGCTCAGCTACGCTGGTGTTCAGCCTCGCCTTGGCAGAAACATCTGCTGCTGCCACCGCCACAGATAGGGTTCTCGGGAGCAGTCAGCATGTGATACACAATACCACACGATTCAATAAAATAATACGATTTTTTTAAAGAAAAATTATGAAGTTTAATTTTGAATCAGTTTTAATGAATGTGCTGCTAACCTATTTTCTTACGATACCTACCTACCTTATTCAGCGCTCAACGTCAGGACGAATGCTGTGCATTAATGCACAAGGGTGTCTATTTTGTCGTAATTACCTTGCATAGTGTAATGCATAGTGTAATGACATTTTAGTGGATGTTTTTTACTGGTATGGATTAAGAATTATCCATAATGTTTTATGAACCCATTCTGACGTGTTTAAATATTGTCACAATAGTGTCACTGCTCACATCGCCACCCTGATAACGGGTTATTCCATTAAACGGTTACGTAACGTCACTGATAATTGTTATTGTTAACTGTTATAAGTGTGGCCAAAAGTTATGCAACTGATTCGACAGCTGTTTTGTCTGCACCTGCTAATCTCATGTTACGCAATTTGCAAGACTTGATTTTGTATATGCAAGTATTTTTTTATAAATAATTGAATAGATATTGGCCATGTTTTTAAATTAATAATTGTTAAGTAATCCGTCTAGGCGATATCTATAATTAGCGTAACGATTTAAAATTGTATAAGTTACATTTTATTTTATTTAAATATTTTCTCTTACAAAATCTATTTAAAGTCTAAACTATACCGACCTCTATATAATAGTGAAATTAAATTAAATTTATTAAATTATAACAGACATCAAATTAACATAAGCAATCCTAGAAGTAATTATCTTTCACATAGACGGATCGTGGTGGGATCGCATTAGTATCCAACTAGGTAAACCTGTGTTATGGCACACTAATGCCCTCCGCCGGGCTTGATAGTATATAACAAAATTACAATTGAATTTAATAAATTAACTTAGAATTATCGTTATAAAATAATTACTAAATACATTGATTGATAAAATAATAATAATTTACATTTGAAAAGACTGAATAGAAATTTGAAATTATACATACAAGTTACAAAATAATATTATGACATAAATACAATAGTGGTTAATCTAGGAGAGAGCGGCTAGAATAGCTTCTGTAGAAGCATGGTCTAGATTTAGTAGCCAGTCTCTGACTACTATTTTACATTTGAAGGATGCTAGAGGGAACAAATTTAGGTGTTTGTTAAGTTTTTTATAGATATAAGAACTCATAAAATAATTTTGTCGTCTTGCAAAGGTTGTGGTAGATCTCGTAATATTGATAAACCTGATAGCTCGTGATTCACCAGCAGTCATGGAATCAAAGTAAAGGGTTTTGTGGCATAGGATGACAGTGTGCAATACATAAAGGTTACGGACGAATAATATAAGTACAGTAAAGGTCAAGGTTAAAGTTAGATAATCTGAATATTCGTTTATATATACAAGCTTCCCCCGCGGCTCAACACGCGTGTTAATAATAAGTAGCCTAGGTCTCAATTCATAATCTATGTATAAACCAAATTTCATGGACAGTGGTCCAGCCGTTTAGTCGTGATAACGTAACAAACAGGCAGACAGAATAACTTTAGAATTTATAATGTTAGTAAGTAGAAAATATTGTAAGCCCAATAAAAAAAAACTCAAATCACTTTTTCTTTAACGAATCTTTACCTACATTCATTTAGAGTTCTTTGTCAGTTCGTTAAACGGTCCCGAAGTCCGAACATAATAAACAACTTGTCCGTTATACCTTTTTTGTGACCTACGTGATCAGAGTTCAAATAACACTTAGGTATATGTCATTGAACTGTATCATCAATGTTTTGATATCTCAGCTTTATTTTGTTCACTTTTGATTTCGTTTTCATTCTTATTTAATTAATCTTAACGAGAATGAGAGATCAATAAATAAAATTCGTATTTATTAGGCAGTTATTTTCATCTGTTGAGCTATCAGTTGATTGTTTGTGGTAAACTAATGGCTTGCAAATAAATAAATAATGCAGGACACTACACACAGCACTATCTTGCCCCTAAGTAAATCTTATGGGAACCACATAACTGATAGAATACTTTTTTGTAAATGTATAGCAGTTGAACTTTGAATTTGCGTCGGTCCGAAACGGATGCTTAAGCGCAGACATTTCCGTCTACGCCGGATTCCGGAAGCACAACAATGGCTTCATATAAAAATCGCGTGTGAACTGCACTTTTTACTATTCCATAACTTATTTACACACACATACAACGGAATGAATAATAGTATTAATGCAGTAGATTCACTCTAACGAAGACAATCACACGTAGTGGTGCTCTTTTATATCATATACCTTTGTGACGCAAGTTATTGTCGCTAGTTAAATGTTTGCACGATCTGCAAATGTTTGCTTGAACTGTTGGCTCTAATTGTTGAAATACCTTACTCACAGCTCCTGATATCAATAACACAAGGAATCCTGAAACTAGTACTTTAAATTTGTGAAATGTTTACCATAGAAATGTGAAATTTATTTTGGCATGTAAAAACAAACACTTTATTAAACTTATGTTGTGCTATTGCTTAATGCTTGCCACCTAACCACAGATACTGTATTAGTGACATCTCGAGTTATCTCTTGTTGTCCCTTTCTAACCCAAAATCCGCAGCCATTTCCGAAAGAGATATCATATCGGCCTTTACTTTTGGATGTCTATTGCAAGAGTAGGCAGTAAGTTTTACATCGAATTAATCACCTAAACTTAGTCGATTTTCTTTAAAATTTGATAATATAACTAGTAGTTTTTTTTTCGAGAAGTCTTTTTTTATGTTTTAGAAACCGTCACTTACGTCACTCCGTTATATGTTACCAAACACCCTGTATAGACGTTTAACCGGATACTAAGAACCCAGGTCAGCCAAATCAAACCAAAATTTCTTTTTTCAATAAAATCATAAAGATCATTTTGAATCTTCAATTTACGCCTGTTTCTCGCTACCAATCACCGGGAAGATTCAGGCAACGGGTACAGGTTTATAAAGGGTTATCATAAGTTATGTCTATATTGCTACATATGTTTGGTTTTCATAGCAACATATATTTAAATCCTAGTTATATGAGATAAAGCTCATTTTACTTTAAAAGCTAATTTGGAGAGCCTGCAACTGGCCTGCAAAGACGCATCAAGCGTTTCGTCAAGATGGCTGCCGATCGACTCGTCTGATCACCTCTTACTTTCGTTATTTTCACTTTCGTTTATAGTAATATGTTATTTAAATCTAATAACTTCCGCATTACTTATTCTGTTTATAAAATACTTTATAATAATAGTATTATGTAATGGTAATAATATTGTCTTACATTATTATACAGTTTTGCAAATTGATGGTAAACATTGTTTCCTAATTGATGGTATCTTGTTCACAGGTAGTTTGTACGTTGGTCTTGAGAGGCTTCGCTAATATTTAAGGTAAGTTGTTTGCTTAGAAATTGTATCTGTAAAATACAATTATTTGCAAAAATAATAACTAATATACATGCATAAATAAATACTAAAAAAGTACAAAAAAATAATTATTGATTATTAAAAAAATCTCTATTATAAAGATTAGCTATCTAAAGATATTGCAAATGATCTATAGATAGCTCAATTGATTACTTCCAAGAGGTAATATAAAAGTGGCTACATTGCCCCGCCAAATTCAAGTTTAAATTTGATTGCACAAACAGAAATATTCGCAATTCAAAGCAGTGTGTGAGTAAACAAACAATTTGAGCTATTTGTAAAAACGCGGTGACCTTGATTTTCGTGGATTTCTGCAAAATGGCAGAATATTAAACCAACAGTACTTATATACAATATATCTACATATACGATACACCTCATTATCGATTCGGACATCGTATAATATTATGTTGCTCAAATGCAAAACTAATTATAGCGAAAGGTCAACCACACGCCTAACTTGATGGAAAATTTTAGGTTTGCGTTGAGTTTTGCTTAAATTTATAAGTAGGTAATAGCTATTAGCGAACTCTGGTAGTGCGTTTTTTAACAGACTTCAAAAAATGGAGGAGGTTCTCAATTCTGTTGTTTTTTTATGGTTGTTACTTCAAAACTCCGTCATTTAGGTATCAACCGATTTATAAATATATTTATTGACAGGATATAGGTACTTTCAGATTGGTCCTATAGAAATTTAATCAAAATCAATTAAGTAGTTTGGATTGAAATCGAAATAACAGGTTTTGATTTTCTGTTTTCTGAAGTCGGTTGTCATCATACCGCTGGATGAAGGTCTTCCCTAAACTCCTCTCATCCCGATCTATAGCGGACTCCAATCACACTTTGTTATACGAATCGAGAGCATCCCGTGTTTGGCTTTAGCACTGATAAATACTACTACTCAATAACAATAATAATGGTGTTTGTAATTTTTTTTATCACGAAAGTTTATAAAATTTCTCAGAAACTGTATGATATTCGTAACGTGTTTGTAATATTTGTCAAACATAGCTCCTATGTGTACTATATTTGCATTACACTTTCTAAATTAAACTTTGGCATTCTAGTACTACTGATATTCATTTAATAAATGCTTATCTTTAAATACCTACTCATATTTCAATACCACAGCAATGACCTTCATCAATGGAGTCATTCACCATAGCCTTACATAGCAAATGTTTTCACTTAGGAAGTAGCGATCGTATCTATTGTAATACTTATATGTTTTGTGATGTCCTTGGTTACCGGATATTTTATAGATTAAGGCCTAATATAGTAGCTACCATAAACGTGTATTTACTAATATTTCCAAAACTTGTAAACATTTTGCTAAGATTTATTAATTTATTATTAAATACATACGGCTGTTTACACGTAAAGTTGTAGGTATGTAGGTGGTTACGTTACGATTGACAATTGTTTTGGTTTAATTCGTGAATTGTCATCTTCTGGGCTAACATGACCGCTCAAGATACGTTTATTTCCAGAAGAATTATAGAGTAGAGCGTAGAAAAATTTGTACGGTCGGGTTTCTACCCTCTACGCTATAATTTCAATTTAAGTTAAAGATAAAAAACGTTTATTTTACCACCAATGTACACCGAAATAGAATTAATACTTAACTAACTTCTTAGCACTTCTCGACAACGTATAAAAGCTCATCCACATATCATCGACAACTGGATATCGCGCACCACACGCTTCTCGCGATCTTTTCTACCACACACTAACAAGATATGGAATGAGCTGTGGTTTTCCCGTTAGGCTACGACATGGTACGCTTCAAGAGAAATGTAAAGAGGTTTGTACAGGGTAGGGAACGCATCGACAATACCCCGGTGTTGCCGGTGTCAATAGGCGATGGTGACCGCTGATCATCAGGTGGGCCGTACGGCTGTTTCCCCACAATTAACATTAAAAAAAACTATGTGTAGGCTAAAAGATACATTGTGACAAATATGGCAACCACTCACACACACAGATTCGCTCTGCCAAAGCGCTAGTCTTCTGTAGCCACTGTAGCTGCGGATAGTGGTTACTGCTACACATGCACAATATCGACATCGTTATACCATAAATCGAATTATAATATAATTTACTCTATTCTTTTGTAGATATAAACTATTCTAGGTCATGCTATTAGGGCTAGATGAGTTCGATCCACTCCGTGCTACGTTTCGTCTTGTTCTTACCGTGATGAAGGTTCACGAATTCAACCGAAACAATTGTCAGTCGCTGCCGCCGATGGAACGGTACGTGATAAATCCCAATGTAAACTGACATTCGTATCTTTTTGATTTAAATCTTTTTCATATTAGTCAATTGGATTCAGTGACCGTATACGATGACTATTTTTAATAAAAAGCTTGTGTATTTATTAGATGGTTTCGAAAAATCGTGCCTTAAAGAGGAGGTCCAAGGATCGGGGATTTAAAGATTAGAAAAGTTTCGCGTTTGTCCTCTAATAATGTGCGAAAAAGCGTTTGACGCTTGTTTATTTACAAATTGCTGTTCCAAAAATTTATTTTTTAAAATTTTATTCTACAAGTTACAAGAAGAAATTCCACAAACTTATTTAACCGTATCCTTATTCCCTTTAATGGATTGTGTTCGCTGTTTCTAAGTCACGACTTAGCTTCACTGTAGAGTTCCATTAACAGAGACTAAACTACCATAAATTACGTAAGCTTAGACACTTCACTAAAATGTTTTGGTGGGAATAAAGAGCGTGTCAATGAACTTTCTTGCGGAACAAAGAAATGTTATAATTACGGAAAAGAAAGGATCTGGGTGGAGACACAGAATAATGCTTACTATGTTTGGCTGTGATTGTAAAGGTGTGGTCAGCAAAGTTCAATGGCCTCTTTGATTCAAGATTAGACCTGTTTTAGCATGACAATATATAACGAGGGTTGGGCAATTAGAATTGACCAATACAGGTGGATGACCCTGTTTGATGTACGCACGTATGATGCATCGCTTCACCAAACAACTTGCTTCTCACAAAGAAACTTTTGATCTAAAGAAATAGCTTAAATTTGTTTCGGAGATCACAGTTAAAGGTCATTTTGTTTGATTGTTTACAAACACGGCTACAGTCATAAGTTTGTCCACTGTAATATAGCCTCCTAAGTTAAGATTATTCTAATTTCAGTCTATTAATATTTACTACTATTGTGAATACTTTTAAACTACCTATTAGCAAACACAGTTTATACCTACAAATAAGTTTTTTGTTGAAAAATTGCTTTTTCAAAACAAGCTTTTATAAAATTCATAATCGGAACCGCAAGCAGATTCAAATGAGCCCAAATCCTAGTAGCCTATTATAATCCATTTAATAAATAATAAATATTGCTGGACATTTCACACAGCGCTATCTAGCCCCAAACTAAGCAGAGCTTGTACTATGGGAACCAGATAACTGATATACTTTTTTTTTGTAAATACCTACGTACTTATAATGTATAGAAAAACATGTGTATACGTATCTGGGACACGGAACAAATATCTGTAAATATGCAAACATTTGTTCCGTGGCGGGAATCGAACCCGCTACCTTCTGCGTCTCAGCCGGTTATACGCCCACTGCGCCACGGAGGTCGTCGTCATTCAGAAGTTCCGTTGTCTAGCATCCGTCTCTATCATGGTACCATATTATTGCATTGTCACCGAAGTTACATATGTATTCCAAATTTCAGCTCAATCTGTTGAGGGATTCAGGGGTTTAAGATTCAGTTGCAAGATTCCACCCGGACAAACCCGGACAAAAAATACATTGCAAATTAATGAAAAGCTTGTAAAAATAGCTACAACTTTCGAAATATCACTAATTGTATCACCAAATTGCAATTTTAAAACACTGGTACCTACGAGTAAAATGGTAGTAAATACAGACGACGGGCAGACGGGTTCCTAGTAAACTATAGAACCCTAAAAACCATTAAATCGCTCTACACTTCGACAGCAACAGATTGCGGCAGCGAAACCTTTAATTCTATTGTATTCATTTATATTGTTCGAATCGATCGTAATCGAGATATTATCTCGAAACCGGTCTCTCACGGAGAAATTCGAAATTGCCCACGGGCTATGTAAAGGCGGTAACACACCTGACCAGCTGACTTTCGCTAATATAACATGCGTAACGTTGTGTAACACTAGGTCTCGGTCAAACGACACGCCATATGGGAGAAATTTTAATGATCGTGATTTATCGATGTTATTTATTGACCCTTTCCATAGTTTTTAAAATACACACACAAAATTATTGTTCAACGTTTACCGGATGGTATAAAACACCTATCATTGAACTCATTGTTATTGAATGTATACATAATTTAAAATATTAGGTAATGATCACGTTATATTTAAATGTTAAATGAAAAAAAACCAAGATCGGCTCTGGTCTGATTTCTAACAACAAAAGGACTTTGCGTAAGCATTCTCTGGAGCAGTGGCGCTATCTAAGATAGTTGCAAACGGCTTTTACATAATTGAACCTTTTCTTATATATATTTATAGAGATTATTTATTGTTAAATGCCATATAGTATTAGATTTAATATAATATGCATATTCTTGCCATATAAAACTAAATTTGAAGTAACTTCATTCGAGTGGCAATTGTACAGTTTACTCCGCGGTTGGCAGTGTTTAACTTCGTAATTCCATCTTCTCCTGACCCAGTAACGTAAACGAACCACCTGTAGTTCCTAACCAGTAATTTTAGTCTCTATCTCCTTGAAATTATAGTTTGAATTGCGGTAAGCCACCTTTTGTGTTTAATATTCACAATTTGAAACTGTATCTCTTTTCTTTTATGGTATACATTGCGTTGTAGGTTATTGTTTGATATCTTGTGCAATATTATGTTTTGAACTATCAGGGTTGCAACATTGCTTTATACCAAATACAGTTCGTGTATTTATTATTTTGTAATAATAATGTAAATACTTATTTTCAAAAAGCGGTGAAACAATATATCATCTAACTATCACATATAGACATAGACATGGACATAGACAATCATTTATTCACTACATTAGCACACAATATACAATACAGTTACATTTTAAAACAGGGAGAATACAAAAAAAGAAACAATTAAATAGTATAAACAAAAACACAAGGGAGAACCTGGTAGATACTGTGTGCTACAGCAGTAAATGGGACTCGACTCAGCATTATGCCCGCCGTAAAGGAAAGCGCTGATATATTGTCGAGACCGCTCCATTTAGCCACTAGACTAAAATAATAAATATTGCTTGACATTTCACACAGCGCTATCTAGCCCCAAACTAAGCAGAGCTTGTACTATGGGAACCAGATAACTGATATAATACTTATATACATTTTTTTTTGTAAATACATACTTATAATATATAAAGAAATACCCAGACCCGGAACAAATATCCATAAATCATGCAAACATTTGTTCCGCGGCGGGAATCGAACCCGCTACCTCCTTCGTCTCAGCCGGGTATTCGCCCACTACACCACGGAGGTCGTCGAGACCTCGATATAATTATACTAGCTGACCCGCCCGCGGCTGCACACGCGTGGTTTGTTAATAAAAACATTACTCTCCTTCTGCGCAGTCGAGTAAAAAGTAGCCTATGTCCCAATCCCGGTCACAATCTATCTATATACCAACGGTATATAGGGAGTGCATCTAAAGAATACCTCCTAATTTTAACCCCTTACTGTATCCGACTATATTAAACTAGCTGACCCGCCGAACTTTATCCCGCCTTGACGTTCATTTGACGGTAGAATTATCAATGGGCCATCATTAGCTGCATCTATGTATGAGAAAATGAATTTTCTTCATCATTTCTTTTTGCGTGAATTTTTCCGATATTTTAATAATTATTCTGCTATTCGGAGTGGAGACAAATCCAACAAATCAAAGATCATCATAATCGGTGCACGGCTGGACCGATTTGAGTTATAAATTGTGTATCTAACCCGACTTTATTTTATATATATAGATTATGCAAAAAAAAATTACAGTGGAATTTGGACCTCTGTAAACTAGTCAAATTAACTACTATTTAAATTAAACCAGATAAACCACAAAAGTAGCAACGTTTCGGTTCCGCATGTCCCAAGTTGTGGAAAAAAGCCGCAGCCCTGACACTTGTTAATTGGAAACCGCTTGGATTGCGTCAATGCTAGCTTGCAGGTTTCAATTTAGAGTTCGTTTAGCAGTTTCGTTGGATTCGAGTGGTCGAAGTTTTCTCACGATCAAACTGCATCATATTAATAAATGCATCATGTTCTTTCAAATTATAAGGTTTAGCAAGGTCTTGGTAGATATATTTCAAGCTAAACTTGTATGCTTTACGGCGTCTAACTTCTACTTGAAGTACTTGAAGCTTTACGGCGGCCTACTTGAAGTTTTCTCACAGTAAAGCCCGTATGCTAAAACCAAACTTAAAACTGACTAGAGCATAGATTTTTGGCAGAATTGAAGGTTCCGGACCTCAATTGTATAAACAAGTATAAAAGGGGTCAAAATTAACTATATAGTTTAAATGGGGGTATCATACAAAATAACTTAACTTATGGGTGCCCGTTTAATGGGTGCCAATCACCACCTGCCTGAATTATTGATAATTCTTAATATTATGGAGTTGGCAGGTGCAGAATCTCATCTCTTCCATAGCCCAGCATCCATTCTTTAAGCAGTACTCTAACTGTAACCAGGTTTTTAAAATAATATACAGAGATGGAACAAGCTTATGGTCCACCTAATGTTAAGTTAGGTTTGGTGACTGGAATAGGTACGGTGGTAGTACTTCCTCGGGCGAGTCCTTTCACAAGAAACTCTACTACTCTTAATCCATAATCAGGTAGGTATGCTTATTCCAGTTGTTGCAATAGTTTAACGAAAGTATTCTAAGTAAAATTTGAAATTCAATTATATAAACGTACGAGTAGGCATAATATATCTCTATTGAATATAATACAAAAAGCACCTGGTGGGAAGTCAGTAGCTTTAGATGGCTTATCTATCACCAAAAACATTATCAAGATGGGCCTAAAAGCGCTTGTTTCGTTAACTGAACATATTTAAAAAAATCTGCAAAATCAATTCAAAAAGCGTTTTTATTCAAATTGTAAAGTTACGATAATACATACAAACTTCATAAGGATTATTGTTTGTAAGAACCATAGTATTTCTAATTAAAAAATACCACATACGCAGTGAATAACTTTAGCATAAAATATATATTCAGTATGTTCATTGTTTCCAATGATTCAAAAAAGTTCGATTCAAAAACCACAATTAGAAGTAAAGGTATCCTCCAAGCCGGTTTTTTGTTTAGGTACCTACGTAAAATGGCAACAAGGTCGAGATAAATAAAAGTTAATTCAATTCATAACTTTACTTCAGACTAGCACTACCATTAAAAACAAGGCAGGTATCTAGTACAATATAAAAATATAGATAGATAGATAGATAGATAGATAACTCTTTATTGAATTACCACACAAACAGAAATAATACAAAAATAAATATAAGGCTAGAATAAATAAGGCAATACAATGGGCGGCCTTATCGCTGAAAGCGATCTCTTCCAGGCAACCTTTGGATGGAGCGAAATTTACAATATGGAGTGCGGTGTAATTTGTAGGATATATTTAAGTACACAAATATTCTTAAGTATAATAAAAAAAAAAATATGGTAATGTTCCAATCCTAATACTTAAAATACTTATAAAATAGACTAATATATAGATATATGCAAATAGCTAACTAAACTAACAGATACAATTTTTATATAGTAAATAAATAACGCTAGGAAGATGACATCGTTAGGTAATGTTGCTTCACCTTCAGCTTGAATGTGTGTAAGGAGGATGACCGTCTTATTTCTTCGGGCAGAGCATTCCACAGCCGAACAGCCTGGACAGTAAAAGAAGCGCTGTAAAAGGAAGTGCTGTGCGAAGGAGTTCTGAGTATCAAGTTTTCTGATGACCTAAGAGTGTAGTTGTTTGAAGAATGAAGAAATTGAAATCTATCTTTCAGATAGTGAGGAGTGAAAGGACAATAAAATAAGTAAATAGGTACACAAATATAACATAAATTCATAAAAAACTATAAATATCACAACCAGGGCCCGTAACCAAGTTACATTCGCTTCGAATCGTTTCGATTTCAACATAGGTTTGTTGTCGACATATCACGTGATATTTCCATAGCATGTGTCAATCCCATACATTTTCGGACTTATCGACTAGCGTCATCGCTAATCGAATGTAACTTGGCTAAGCCCTCAGGTGCTAAGTATTACTTATTTATCTCGGCCATAGTTTTTCATAACTACGACATTGGCACCGTTTTTCAGAGCCGGTTCGTTACATATGTGAGGTCAAAGTCGGTACCTACTGGGTTTAGTTTTTTTACTCTTGATGTTGTTAGTCTTGATATTTTTGGTTTATGAATACTTGTTTTAGTATTGTGGTTTATGGTAAAAAGTTTAGCAGATGTTATCTTGAACCAGTAATACTGCTTACCATTATTTGCTACTAGTGGTTCGCCCCGAACTGAGATCTCGCGAGTCTCCTATTTAAACGAAAGCATTTGTTTTTGTAATCTTTGATTATCAAAATAGTGCCACGAAACCAAATTACTTGACCTAAAGTTTCATTCAACTAACAGGTAACGAGAGTTCATGTAAATTGGTTTAAAAAATTTGCGGTAGAAATTACAGATATTCTAGATTTCAGACTATATGTGTGCTGCTAAAGCTACACGCATACCAAATTTCAGCATTGTGGGGTCACTGGTGTACCCTGTGAATTTAATCAAAGTTCAGTTTTTATTATTGCCAACAACTTAAAAACTACAAAGTGTAAACTAAAAATAAATACGGGGTTGAAATGTACTGATAAATACTTTTCATTAGACGTGCAATTTGACCGTATAGTCCGATTTCGTTTTTTTACCCCTCTTAAACCCCCATATCTCAACCACCACATTTTTATACATCAAATTTCACGATGATCGGATCAAAGCTTCGAAAGTTATCCTTGGACAAACAAACATACATACATACTACATACAACGCCGATTTGCCCAGTCGGATAAAAAAACTGATGCATTTATATATTTATTTATCTGTCACTTCAAAACGATTTAATACAGCGCCTGGCGAGCAATCAAGCTAATTTTGAACTGTACAGAATTGGCATTTCTGTGGAAGACACGTTAGTGTAGCGAACGATTGAACTAAATATGTTTTGCAATGTTTTGACAACGTTTAAACCAAAACGATTCGTTCGGAACGTATTATTCCACTGTCAAAAAAACCAAATACGTTCCGTTCCAATGTTTATAACGTTCAAAATTAGCGCGATTGCTCCCCTGGTGGCGAATAACACAATGTAGTCGCTGAGAAAGAGTTTTAGTAGGAGTAGGCCTCCTCATCATCATCATCATCATACTCTCCAGCTGAACTGTCATAACAATAAAATCAAAACTAAAATCCAAACTTACCTATTAACTTACCATTTATTATATTGTTGAAACATTCTATTATTAACTTCTAAGTATCGGTTTTCTATAGCAGGTTTTTATTAGCACAAAAACTAACCAGTAGATCCCAATCACCTATAAATAATACTTTGGTCATTTGTATTGCTAATGTGACACCATAATTTTGTCTCTATGGATTTAATTTAATTTCAAATATCGAAAAGTTTGTAAACTAGATTTTTAAAACTATTTTGTTCCAAACCCTCCATGTCTAGTCCAGTTTGTAGAGTTTCAAATTAATTAAATGTAAAACTGTCAAAGATAAAATAAATTCTCTTTGAAGTGAAAACTTCTTTAGCATCGTTGTGATTTGAAAGTCGATGATACAAAAAAGCGACAGTAAAAAGAGACAGACACATAAATTCTTAAGAAAGGTTGAAAGGTGGTTGGTTGGGGGGTTGGTTTTTTGAAGGTTTACTCCTACCACGTGTGAATCGCACACATGCTTTTTTTAACTATACATTTTATAATCAAATCAAAAAAGTATCAAACCTCTCTGCACATACTTAGAGTATACACTGCGTAACCGAAAATTTTAAGAAAAAATTACATAATTGCATTTAAATTTGGAACATGGAATACAACCACCCACTTTTCAAACAATGGAACAAAAGCTGCCGTTTTGCAATCGAATCGAAACGATTATCGTAATTGATAATTTAAAAAATTGATTCGTGAAACTGTTTCCAGTTCTATCTCCAAACTTGTTTCGATAATCAATCTTGTGTGTTTATAAGTAAAGTTCATTTTTGTTGCTAGACATTTGTATTTATACCATTGTGTTATTGTAAAGGTTTTATTTAGAGTGAGCCCTTCAGACGATGATGAAAACGCGATACGTGTCTGTCGTGAGCGAAGCGAGGCATAATTTCCTCATTATGACTTTAATGGTAGACCACGAAATTGGCCAGAGTTTCGCGCCATCTGTAATTGCAGCTGTTACGCGCTCACTTTGATCTTTGGGAATATCTCTATGGTGTATTTAATTTAGGTTGGTCTTCTCTAGCTTTCGTTTAAGGATTTGCTTGCAGAAGAAGAGGAAATATTTTTTATTTCAGTGATGATTGAATTGTTATTATTTATTATTAGTAATTTTACTTCCTAGAAGTTCCACATGAGCAGTTTTAGTTCTAGCCACAAAATATAACATGCAAGACTTGATTGCCATGTTTATCGCAAAAAAACTACAAATTATGCAAAGCTACTTTGAAGTTAATTTACTTGAGCAGCTTGGCTTCGCTGTAATCAACACGAAGGACATCTGTCTGTTCGTCACTTTTGTAATATTTTGTTTGAATATTTTCCACCTGTCAGACATCTGCCTTCAATGAAGTGTTTTGGGGAAAACGCTGTACGTAATTTACATAACGGTTTTTTAAATGGAACTCACGTTTTGTGAATCCAAATTAACAACAGGGAATCCCACAATCCCTGTTGTTAATTTGAATTAGCCTCCATGTTTTCACCCTTTTATTAAATTTTAAGAAAGAAAAGGAAGGGTAATAACTGAACCGTAGCTAGCTACTAGAGCAAAAACTATAATCATCATCTTACGAAATCCTTAACATAGACATCCCCCTACAATCCGCACCACCAAAAAGCCGTCGATGTTTTGCGGATTGCAATCGGTTTTAAGCAACCTCTTTCCCATCCAGGACCCCAAAATCTGTCAGTTTTCTTTTCTTTTTACCCACAGTGGACGGAGAAGTTGTATGGGTGAAAGGTTGTTTGAATGAAAAAACGAATGTTCCCTTGTTTGACCGATTTAGATACGTTTTTCTGTATTAGGTTTGTGATTCATCGGCGAGAAAATGTTGTAATCATTTACTTGTTTTCCTTTACTGTGTGCTTCAGCTACTGCCAATTCATGAAACCTTCTGGGAGATTTAAAATAATAAAACTGTTTCGTTTAATATCCATTCCAATAGTTATAGCTGTAGGTACCAAAATATTTTCAAAATGAGTGCTGTTCTGCAGATATTTTATTATTTTAAAGAATATCTATAACTCACTGTAATATTAAATAAGTCGTGTAATTTATGTAACGTACGTAATTGATGTATTAGCACTGGACATGTAACTTGTTATGCGGTAAATGAATCATCATTAAAATGTTAATAAAATTCCATGAAAGTGAGAAAGTAAGCTGTTTACTATTTAACTAAGTACTTTTACACTACATGGCTATGCGAATGTATATTTATGAATCCATTTAATATTTACACTAAATGGACCCCGAACCGTTGCATTTAATTTGGAGTTCAGCGTTAGCGTAGATAATCATTACGCAATAAGTTTACAGAAATAAATGTTATGACATTCCCTTGCCACTACATCTATGAAAATCTGATGTATGTTCACAAAAATATTAATTAGTTTAAGAAAAATAGCGATAATCATAATTTTAATACTAGAAATAAAGACAAACTCGCTGTTGCCACTTGTAGACTCATTAAAGTTAGTAAATCGTTTAAAGGGCAAGGTGTACGCTTTTATAACAAACTCCCAAAGGATATACAAAAATTGACAATGAATAAATTAAAAAACGTAATTAAACAAAATCTTTATAAAAAAGCCTACTATAAAATATCGGATTATTTAGATGAAAGAGAAGCTTGAGATTGAAATTGCTCCAACTCGTTCAAATTGTTACAGTTTAGACGTAATTTATTTTCTGTATTATGTATTGTAAACAGATCATAAAATAAAAACAACCAGCCTTGTTTCTTGTCTTTCTTGCCTGGCTTGGTCTCGAAGGAACAGGGAGTAAAATTGACGTTTCAAAGTGATCCTTGTGATTTTAATGAATAAAAATATTTGACTTTGACTAAAAGTAATATAAATCACAACATACAATTTATTATGGAAAATAAACACATGAAAAGTTGAATTTGTAATGAATTACCTACTAGACTTTATATGAATCATCATTATTATATCAGACAAAAGACGCCCAATGCTGAACATAGGCCTCCTCCATAGATTTGCAGAGCAACCGATCTTGTGGGGCCTGCACCCAACGGCTCCCAGCACGTGAAAATAACAACAAAATACTAGAAACTCAACGCTAATCAACGTCAATCGTAATAATAAAAATACACACAAAGTCACAAATTCCCGGGTTCGATTCCCGCCGCGGAACAAATGTTTGCATGGCCTACAGATATTTTTTCCGGGTCTGGATGTTTGTATATTATATTTATATATTTGGGCGAATATACAAAAGTTGGGTAACTTTTCAGAATATTTTGATTATGATAGTTTTTTAAATCAAATTCCTTCAAATTCGCATTATAAGATAACTAATCTGATAAATATATTGCTCAGGATAGGGCCAGTCACTTTTTAAAGTAGATGCGGAGATATTACGATTTTTCCGAATTTGACTGCCAGGGGACTGACGAGGGTGACAAAGTACTGATAAAACACACAACTTCATTAGATATGCAAGAAATTTATTACGATTTAGAAGAAATCTCTCAGAAACTAATAATGTCACATATTTAGAGTCTCACTTTTGATCTAAATTCACATAAGTAACAATAAAAAATATTTATTTACGTAATAGGAACAACTTTCTCCACCTTTAATGCAGCTTTTTATTAACTTTATTTTACTTAACTACGTTGAAGTAGTTTAACTTAAAAATATACATTTTCTAAGTAATCAACAAACTATTGAAACAAAAATATAACTCTCTCTGCCTTAAAAAGGTACCAATTAACATAATAACAGTTACCAAGTAATATTACCTCAGTCTTCAAAACAGCCTTCTGACATGTTTAATATCGTTATATTCAGCGTCGCAGAAACAACATAGTGACTTCATTGTAAGATGATTGGAAATGTAAACAGAGCCGGTCGTCTAATGTACCAAGAGCATCTCCTAAAAGGCGATCATTTGAGGTGACTTGTCGTTAATCAAGGTATTCATCTGCTCGATATCACAGCCTTCAATCACCGTCACTTTTATACCTGGACATCTCTCGCGGATAACAGAAGTAAACTCCGTCAAGTCAGTTATATCACCTCCTGAAGCAATCACTTGATCAGCTGTTCGCTTGCATGGGGCCCCTACACCATCAGGTGCCCCCTTCCCGTGTCCGGCTTCATGAAAGTTCCAGGAATATTGCACAATATTAGGGTCTTGCAGTTTACAGCCCAATACATAAAACATAGATTTGTTCCTATATTGCGTTACAGGACCATCGCTAAGAAAGTGAATCTTTTGAATGTTTGATGGCAGTAATGTCAGCACAGATTTTAGAATAGAATAGAATAATTATTTATTTCAGACAGTGTCCGTTCATACAAAATATCAACAACAGGTTTAGGTTAGGGGTATTCACTGTTGTCAGAATATGTGTCTTTTTTAGAGCAGCAAGTTTAAGGTCCATGTTTTCGTGGACCGTGCAAGCACAAGTATCACGGTTTGATAGTTAGGAACCATCCAAAATGGTCGGAGTCGGGTAAATAGGGAATAACCCATTTTAAATGGAATGGGTTTTCAAGAACTTCTCATGAAGATTTTTCATACTGTCTTTATCTTTTCTGTTTTTAATTTGTTTACGAGACATAAATTCTTTCTTGCCTGCTGCTTGGCGACTGTTAGAATCATCTTCTAAAAATTGCTGAACTAGACTTAGCACTTTAACTGTGACTTTTTTTTTTGCTGGTTATATCCTGCTTTTTATAAGTCACTGCTTTGTTTGGTATTCTCCATATTGTCGTATTTGTCTACCACATTTCCGGATATAGCTTGTTTGAACTTTCTTTTATCTTCATGGCGCTTTATTATAGTGTAGTTTTCCTCTAATTGAATTTCGATAACTTCTCCGAAAAGGATCTTCTTCGTTATATCTTTGCTCATTCCTTCAATTCTGGTTTTCGGAGTTTTTTCCACAGATTTTACAATTTTCTCTAACTTCCTTTTGAATCTTCTATATTTTTGACACTGATTGTTCAGTTTAGTTTTTAGTTTTGAAACCATTGCTTTCATCTCTTTTAATTGCTTATTTCTGTACTTTCTGTCTTTCACTTCTCCTCTTTGCTTCATTTGCTCTTCGATCACAATGGGCTGTTCACAAACTATTGGTTGCGCTTCATCGTCAGTAGTTGAAGGAGTATTCTGGCGTACAAAATTATCAGTATTATTTTTCATAAGTTGTTTTTTTTGCCTGTAATTTGATGAATATTTTTTTCCATTCTTTTCTACTTAATCGTTGCTCCCGAGGCGTCATGTCTTTAATATTTTTTCTTTGTCCCTTTTCTTTTTTAAGTATTGCAACCTTTGTTTCTCTTTGTATTCATCTAACTTAATGGGGTCGCTTTTAATTCTAGCTAAGCGAGCCTTTTCGGCTTATCTATTCTTATTCAATATATCTCTATCCTTAGACATGTTTTGTTTTTTTTAGGAGCCATGATGTTTTAAACTGAAATAAGTAAATAAATGCTTAGACACGCTCAAAAAGTCAGTACCCTGGAAACACGTCAGTCCTGTGGCGCAATATCAGACAACGGACTGACGCCAACGGACTGACGGAACAACCATGAATTTGAAATTATCTTTAGAACTAACGTTTATTTTGATATTTTCGAATATCAAGAAGCTACATTTTAACAAATCAAAGTTAACTATGTATAAATTAAAATATAACACAGATTTACAAGGAAATAGCGACTCACCATAGGACTGAAATTTTGTCTGGATCGGCACGTGTTCACACGACAAACACAACTCTAGCACTGGCACAGTAATGACGACCAAATAATGGCGCGGTCTGCAGCTAACTTTAGTACCAACCTTGAATTATTACGTGAATTTGAATTTGAGTCACCGGTATTTAGCGGGAAATTCAAATTCGAACAATACACAACGGACTGACGAATAAAACTGAACACAAAGTTTCTTACTGTTTTTACAAAAACGATGAGAATATTATATTATGAAAGTTGTGATTATAATTATTAGATACATCACAGATTATAGTGAAATAGTAAGTTTAATTACATTAAAGGTAATATTTAATACACAGCTATTTGATTGCGCGGTTTTGAGGTTGTGACACGCCAAAGTACTGACTTTTTGAGAATATATTGTGAAGTTTTACAAACTTGTATTTAAAATGAATAGCTGAAATTGGGTGACCAAATAAAAGGCTTTTAATTGTTTTAAAATTAGTCATAAAATATAAATAAAATATAATTATACATCGTTTTATTGACTGACGACATCGAGTTACCCAATTTTTGTACAAACACCCATTTATAAAAAAAATATGTAAGTAATCTATCAATTATGTGGTTCCCATAGTACAAGCTCTGCTTAGTTTGGGGCTAGATAGCGCTGTGTGAAATATCCAGCAATATTTATTTATTTGTATTAAATAGTCCTTACAAGGATTCCTAAGAAGAATTACGAGTTCTATGGTGTCACTCAGCGGGAACTGAACCGTTTTCAACAGTCAAATTCTTTTCTTTCGTCTAATTCCTCACACTAATCAGCTAAGGATACTCATATTAATATTAGGCTGCTACGGCCGGCCCACCGCGATCTCGCTGCCTAGAGCGCGATCTATCTAAGGATCATCATCATCATTTCAGCCCGGAATTACCCACTGCTGGGTATAGGCCTTACTTGTTTTCTGCCAGTCTCCTCTATACTCTACTTAAGGATAAATTCCCTTAATTTTTCACTTTCTAATCACATCATCTCACCATCCATGAATGGCTCACAATGGTCTACGGACAATGCCACGGATGCACGGTTGGCTACCCTCATCTGAACAAGGCTTAAGGATGTACTCGTTGCCTTGGCGTTTCATCATGCACGGTGCAGTTGGGACTTTTTAATTAGTTTGTATCATTTTAGACTGGTTGTGGCAGATTTTTGGAAACTCGAAAAGTGCGCTTTGGCCTTTATATCATTAAATAAAAACCCAAGTTCGAGTTGGACTCGCGCAAGAAGGGTTCCGTACCATTATCTAGAAAAACGACAAAAAATCATGTCTGTTGTATGGGAGCCCCACTTAAATATTTATTTTATTCTGTTTTTAGTATTTGTTGGTAAAGCGGCAATAGAAATATATCATCTGTGAAAATTTCAACTGTCTAACTATCACGGTTCATGAGATACAGCCTGGTGACAGACGGACAGAAAGACAGCAGAGTAATAGGGTTCCGTTTTACCCTTTGGGTACGGAACCCTAAAAAAGCAGATAACCAGTGCATTATCTTCATCCTTTGTATTCCTTGCATTCCGAAGTCACGGCTGGTTTTATTGATTGGAGCATTAGTGCCTTGGTGTGAGATACGTTACCCGAAGGCCTCTTTCATGTATAGTATTACGGCTGTTCGGTTAAGTTATATTACCATGGTTATACTAGTTAAGTTTCCTCAAACGCACAGAAGCGTTCAGATATAAATACAATTACGACCACCAATCTAAACGTACTGAACTCATCTGAATGCTATGAAACTGATAAGGGTCGATAAAAATATGCATTGTTGATAAAAATATTATAACAAGAAGTCCATCATACAAGCATCTAAAAGATCACCCACGTAAAACAGTTACAAACCAATGACACCGATCTCGATAGAATCGAACAGTTATCTATAAAATTAAGATGGAAATTATTTATGCTTGTCGATTTTTAACATGCGATAAGTTCCGCTACTCCAGCCCGTAGCTAAGGAAAGTTACTTTTAATTTTATGCCAACTTTTCGGATAATACGGAATAATTACTTTGTTTAAATACTCGATTGGTTAACAGTTATCAGTTGTGACTGTTGTCTGATTAAACGGATATGGTTCTAATCCGAAAGTATTCTTTGTAATTCGCATAAAAATTAAAACAAATTTAAACGGCATTTTAATAAATTCATTCGTGATTTACAAATGATTGCAAAGCAGAGTAGACCTGATAAAAATCCATTATGCTATAATAAAATATATGAAAGGGCAATCCCTTAGACCACTCCATGACACGTAATAGAGTTCCTAAAGTTCTATAACCGCAGTTGTGTTTTTACCTAATATCTTTTTGAATTAACTGTGGAAAGTAATTGGCCCTAAGCATACATTTCTTCAATTTTGCAATATAATATAATTAGTTTTACTGTGTCGAAAAGATTTTAAAATTAAAAAATAAGCCGGTGAATCCACATTCCCACCATAATTAAGAATGTTAAACATCATTTCTATAAAACCTACCCATGATCAATTATTAAAATGACAGTTATTGAAGGATAGCAGATCCCGTTTCAGAGAATTGGTTACAGAGCATCTATCCGAGCGCATAGAAAGCGTTTCACCACGCTTCAGTGACGGTGGTCTCTAATAAATTGTGTTGATGTGTTTGCTGACGATCTGTCTGCAGAAAATTGTAATGAGATCATTAAATTTTATGATTGAATCGTGGTTCTTGTTTTTTGTCGATACAGGAAAAAATGTGTGGGAAAGTTATTTTATTTCGCTGTCGCATGTTAAGTAGCTATCTAGTTATTGCTCAACTTACTTTGATACCTTGTATAAAGTTACAAATAAACCAGAAACTGATGTCAGAAATGTACACGGGAAAACCCGTGTTCGTAATAGAAGTCATATTTCAGGGCATAATGGGTTTCTGAGAAAACTTTTCTTATTTTCGTGTCATGTCAAACATCAACAGAATGATTGGTGTAAAGTTTGTTAAACAAAGCAAAAAAACTGCTCAACGTGAAGTGAAGCAAGCTTTAGTGATGAAACCGCGGTTTAGTTTCGAAGTTAGGCTGCCTGGTTTCAGCGTACACAAATAGGCAACATTAATGTAAACGATGAAGTAACAACAGCTGAAAGAGAACGCAAAAATGACAAATTGCTTCACAAATTGCTCATGCCACATATAACTTTTTATGGTCTAATATATCATTTAGCAACGACACAACCTTTCGTTCGAAAGAAAATAAACGATATCAAGGTTGAATGATACATTAAAAGACGAAAAATAGTTCGTGACTCTAGAGTTTAGGACAATTCGGTCACAACTCACAAGTCCCGAACGAATGCTAATACAATCAGTAAAAGTCAAGGATGCGACCGTTAAAAATAAATATACGATGAACCGTTAAATATTGTTGAAACGGTAATTTTTATGAAGGATTTTAGGTTGGTTAAGCAGATCACGACATATTTTTGAGGAAGCTGATGCTAATTCAAAAGATAAATAAAGAAAATGGTGCCCTAAAAATATGCGAACATAATTGCAAAAATCCATTCAAATTTTGTATTCTGGGTGCCAACTACAATCTTTTAGAAAACCACCATGTTTCAGGAGCATTTTGTTTCAAGCTTGTAGCAACATTACTTAGATTTGAACCACAAAACCTTTAAACATTACTATTATAATCCTAATAATCTTGTATATTTAGTGCTTTCTAGTGATTACATCACGTTCAGTTTGAAACATTGCGAAAATAAACACGATTTACTTAATTTCTAAGATAATTTTATGCTTTACTAGCTGACCCGCCGAACTTCATACCGCCTTGACATGCATATGACGTGGGCTGCCAATTTTATCTTGCCGGTAGAATTGTCAATCCGCCACCATTAGCTGCATCCATATATGCGATTTGAGCGCTAATGTGAAACGTTTTCAGTGACGATGTATGGTGACGTCACCAAAACTGCTTCGCATTTACAATACTAATACTAATTGCAAGCTTACTAATTGAGGGTCATGGTAAGAAATGTCAGTGCAATATTAATTTAATATAAGAGATTGAGGTTGCCCCCCTGGTTTAAACATTTGTGCCCAAACAATGCTAGGTATCAGAAGGATCTTCAAGAGACATTGTTTCAATAGATATTGCTATTGCAAAACCTCGCGTGACTGGCCCATTTGTATGTTATCGCTAATCATTCTGTTTGTTGCAGGTAAAAATGAATTTTTACAAACAAATTGATGGAAATTCAGCGTTCGGTGAGTCAATGTTTAGATGAGCTCAAATGGGTTAAACGTGGAAATAACAGTAAAGCTTACTTTAAAAAGAAAACCTAAACGAGACAAGAATTTTGTTCTGTATTGTTTGACATAATGTGATGTGGTAGTAGAATCCCTTGTGAAAGGACTCGCCCGGGGAAGTACTACCACCTATTACTGCCGCCATTCAGCATTGCTGTGTTTCGGTATGAAGTGTATGGTTTCTGGAGAATTACACACACATAAAGTTTACCCCTGTTTACACCTGTATGTACGATGCAGTGCATCGTGGTGCACGTTATTACGGTACGTGACCTACGAGGCAATACTTTGCTTCAGGTGATGGTTACCATTTTACATCAGGTTCGCCTTATGCTTGTTCCATCTCCAGGTAGTATCAAAAAATATAAATAATATTTTTGAAATTGTGAGGTTCTTAGCAAATATTGGGTTTCTGCAAAATCTCACAGGCAGATGCCAAGATATTTTCAATTACTTACCTGCCTTTGAACTCATTTATTATAATGGAAATACAGATTCATTCTTTATTGTACACAAATAGATTACAGACAGAAACAGATTACAAAATGGATATGTACAAAGGCGAGCTTAACCCTGATAAGAGTTTTCTTCCAGCAAACCTGCATTTGTACCTCTTGAACCTATCATTTCTACTTTCTAAGGATAATGATTATCATGAAGCTTCGTTAAATCAGTTAATGAGTCCAGCTTGTGGTGTTACTATTATCTTGAATCTGTTGCTAAGCACAATTTACCTTCAAATTCCACAACAAGACATAAAACTAGTAGAGCGATAAATCGTGTCTAGCCATTGATCCATAGCAATGAAACAAAAGAAGTAATCGGACTTTACCTTTCTTCCGCAAAGCGAGGTCAGGGCGTGACCGATGCGAATTCCATAAACTGAATATTCTTTACAATTGTATCTTGAACCTTATGTGTTTGAGAACTGGTCACTATCAATAGCCGTATTGAAAAAATAATAATCACTAGAGGCCAATCTATAAGTAAAACAATTGTTGCCAATGAAATACCATTTTGACAGGTTAACGATGTCCGTTGAAAAGGCGTTTGAAAAGAGATCGATTATGCGGTTCGTTTGCTAATTGCAAAGTTTTTAAAGCGTTGATTTCTTGATATTTCCATAGCTTCTGATTCATATTATTATCTTTCATTACAAAAGCTACTTAGAATCGTTCCCTTCTTACATCAGTTTTTTGCTATAAACTTCTCTGTCATAAGTCATTTTAAGTTATGATCTCTTTCAAATCATCTTTCTTAACAAATTATAGGGTTTAACTCAAGGGCATGTTCTAGGTCCATTATTATTTTTTTATTCACTTACTTGTATGATAACTCTGCAGTAATTTGAATACATTTTAATGGCAAATTATTATCTTTGCTATAGAATTCGCAGTAAATATCTTGCTCTTCTTCCATTGAATAATCAACTGTGACATGTACAGGTCCCATTTAAATGACCCTGCTTTCTCTCTTGGCAGCATAATGGTACCATTATAAGTGCATTAGTTTTATGAAAGCTTGGAGTAAAAGGACGGTATAGAGGATGCTTTTGATGGCATGAACTATCTTTCCGAAGCACTAAATCCAAATCGTACTGGAATGTGTCATTAGCCCATGACAATGAATCTGTAACCAGCAGGCTTTGATGTCATTGGCTAATACTTTTCTATGATGACGATGAGCGATGTCTATATGTAGATAACTGACCATAGAATGCAAGACGTAGACTAGATGCTGGGGTTAGGCGATACCCTTATAAGAACTGTAAGTATGTCCAATACATAAACCAAGATAAACACTGACTGCGGTTTTGAACAATAAAAAGCTAGCTAGAAAATGTTCGATCATACCTACAATACTGGTATTTTTTGATAATCGCTTCCTTGCCTCGGAGGGCAAGTTAAGATGTCAGCCTTAAATTTTGTTAGTCCATATCAGCGTTGAGGAATTTGGACGGTCTAATAAACTCGGACACCAATGTTGGGCTCGAACGAACGTACTTGATGGTCGAAATTCCACAGTTAATTAAAGTATATTAGTTATTTTTACGTTATTTAAGTATTTTCCCCTCCTTCTCCATATAAACTTTAACAATGCCAAATCTCACAATGCTCCGTGCGCGCAGTAAGCTTAAAAAAGAATACAATGTTTTCTCTTCACGTACTAATACATAGATAACTGATCTACCATCAAATATCAGTAACCATAGCAACGTTGCTAGTAACTGCAATTAAACATGGATCAAATGTGTGAAGTAGTAGAAAGTGTATACTTTGTATTTTATTACTCTGTGCTAGGAGGACTCTTCGCTATTGCCTCTAATGTTGCGTTCGACTTGGAAACTGGCCTTGGATTTGCATTCCAGATGTGGCTTGATTACGTAGACAAATGTCTATGCGAAAGCTAGCGTAATGCTAATGCATATCCTAAGAGAAAAAAAATAGCGCACAAAGAAAAAACATATCTGACAGAAAAGCTCGTTATACAGTAGTTCAATGATCTCTTAAAATGTATATGTAAAGATAAGATTGGCGGCACATGTTGGTGCTATAGCATCCATATTAATATTATAAATTCGAAAATAACTCTGTCTCTCTGTCTCTTACGCTGTCACGACTAAACAGCTAGACCAACTTCGATGAAATTTGGTAAATAGATAGACTATGTCCGGGATTGAGACAGGCTACTTTTTACCCAACTGCGCAGAAGGGCAATGTTTCTATTGACAAACCACGCACGCGCAGCCGCGACCGAAAGCTTGTATTATTTAATTCATAATTTTCTGCCTGCATCGGACCACTGATGAGTGATGGGTATACCTCTCTTTATAAGTATAATTTTACGCCATTTCCAACTAAAGAACCCACGGTCGTTACTGTATCGGCCAATCATTTCGTCGCCGCCGTTTCGTTCTAGCGTCTATGCTTGTTGGCGTATTCCACTTGCGCTCAGTAGCACATTTGTCTAAATTTGCAGATGAGCTCTCACTATCATAAAATAGTTATTTTGAGCGTGGGATCTTTCTTTATTACACTTTTCCCTTCGGTTAGGTATCGCGTTTATGATTATGATTTTACTAGCTACTTTATTGCAGGATTCTATAAATGATTAGCAATCAATATTTATCATCATATATTTTATTTTTTATTTATTCAGTGGCACCAACAAAGTGGCACCAACACATGCAAACAAAAAACTAGCACTGATTAGGAATAAGTGTCACCTCAATTTATAGACGCAATACAAATAGAAGCAATTAAAAAATCCTAAAAGATTTTAAGGAATTTATACAATTAAACCAATGAAATAAATAAATTGGGAATACCTAATAATATAAATTGATTTGTGAAATTATGAGAATGTTAACAATTAATTATTAATAAAATAGCCCTACATATTTCCTAAAGCTATAGAGGCTGTTAGAAAAGAAATCAATTTTATTATAATAACCTACATCTCCTTAACGCGTACTCTTCAATTTTTAGAGGTATCGACAGCAATATTGTGGATAACATATTTCGTTTTTGTAATTCCATTCAACGGAGAATAGTGACACAAGTTGTACCGAGCCGATTTTAAAACGAATAGTCAATGTTTTAAATATCTCCTTAGCCCTCCGTCGTTTACGGAATATCTAGGGGAGACTAGTTTTCTGTTTGTTTATTGATCGAGCGAAGCGAGATCTCCAAATCAACTTGGGCAAATCGGCGTTGTATGTATATATGTTTGTTTGTTTGTCCGAGGATTACTTTCGAAGTGTTGATCCGATCATCGTGAAATTTGATACTTGGGTAGGTAGTGATGGCACAATTTTGGTGTGACTAAATGAGCTAAAAATGTTGGTTGGTTGTTGAGATATTTGGGTCCAAGAGGTGTAAAAACAATGAAAATGAAACTATTAGATTATTAGTAAATTTTGATTCCATTTTTATTTTTATATAAGTCTTTGTAATTTTTAAGTTAAGCCATAATAAAAACTGAACTTTGACGAAATTCACAGGGTACACCAGTCACCCCACAGTGTTGTAATTTAGTATGCGTGTAGCTTAAGTGATACAAATATAGACCAGAATAACTGCAATTTGTACCCTAAAAAAAAAGTAACCAAATAATATGAACTCCCGTTACCTGTAATTTGAATGAAACTGTAGGTCATGGTTATATTTCGTGGCACTATTTATGTACTATTTAGTCAAAGATTACGAATAATTATTTTTGTTTTTATGGGAGACTAGCGAGATCTCAATTCAGGGCGAACCACTAGTTACTTTAAATTTTATTTGTATCGATCATTAATTTTATCGTTGCGAATTAACTTAATAAAATAATAAAATTAACTTTCCGAGAAAAATTATAAAAGTTAAGTACCTGACCGAATAAGTAAACTTAATCTATGAGAGATATCTCACTCAAAAATTAAGATATTTACATGTGAGTCTTTTCAGACGGTAAATTGATTAAATTGTATTATTTAATTAGTAATATATCACAAACTAAATAAATTTTACATATTAAAATAACAAATTATGATTGATAAAAAGGATTGTGTGGTTTTATAAAACCACGGTAAAAGTGAAACTTTGTTTCACATTATAGACATTTTTCCTAGTTGGCACAAATGAGTATTAGTCTATACACTACACGGTCAGCTGATGCGAACTATAGGCGCCGCCATATTGGCCTCGGCTGCTCTGACGAGCGCCTTTTACTTTATCCCTACTCCGCGGCCGACCGTCACGCGACATGCAACACACAGACGAAAAAGTTTGAGACAATGTAATAAAAGTTTCACTTTAACAAACGGATATCTGAAAAATTTGATAACCAAATATCCCAAAGTCATATAAGAGAATTTGATTGTGCAACGACAATTTGTATGTAAGATACAAACGCTATTATAATTTTAGTCCAGGTCCACAGATAATTTTCTGAGTAATTTTAAACCATATTTAGGGGTAATTGTGCAAGTATAGCTACCAATACCAAGTGATTCATAGCAAAGCATATGGCAAACGTTTACGAAACATTCTTGACAAAAATCACGATTCTGACATTTGGGATATCGTAACGGGCGGAGTGGAGCGTGGCATTTGCGAATACCGCGAACCGCACAGCCTTTCGAGGGTATACAGATTCTTGATTGCTGTATTTAATCTAATTTAAATTCGCATAAACCAAGTTTGTAAAACAATAAAATACGTTTATTTCAGCCAAAATACCCATATTACACACATAAAATACAGAATACATAAAAACATGTTTACATACATAAAAGTCGTGTATGTGCTCTTAGGTGTGCCAAATAAAGAAAACCGTTACATTAGAATTAAACTAAACCGGGTTCAGTCTTGATTCAAAATATAAATAAGTATAAAATATAAATATAAATATTGCTGGGCATTTCACACAGCGCTATCAACCCCAAACTAAGCAGAGCCTGTACTATGGGAACCAGACAACTGATAGAATACTTATATACTTCTTTTTTTGTAAATATTTACTTATGTAGCAAAACATCTATACCCGGAACAAATACACACACCGGCAAAATTAGGGGAACAGGCAAGAATCCTTATTTTTTTTTTAACTTTTTGGGTATTTTTGTAAGTGGATTATTTTTTTGTATTCCTAACCTCTTTGGAATGATGGACAAAAAAAGAATCCTGTTATTCGATGTTTAAAACTTAAATTATACCCACTTGAGTGTTTGTTGACAATTCTACGGTCATAAGTGCTATTTATCAAAAAAATGCTAACGTGTTTTAAACTGATTTTAGCTCATTCTACTGTTAATCTTTGAAGAGTATACATTGTATTGAATACAAAATGAGTGATTTGCCGGCACCTGAAGTTGCCAGAGCCGTAACAATGATCGAGGAAGGTCACACCTACCGTTCAGTGAGTAGAGTGTTGGGTGTGTCGGTATCTGTCGTCTATCGCAATGTTCAACGGTACAGACAAACGGGGTCTTACGTGCGTCGGCGTGGACAAGGAAGAAATCGGGCAACTGATGCATTAGATGACCGTTTTATAAGGGTGCAAACTCTGAGAAACCGTCGTCAAACTGCTGTTCAGACACGAAATTTGTTAGAAGAAGTCCGTAACACCCGTGTAAGTGAACGAACAGTGAGAAGACGATTAAATGAAGTTGGTTTGCAGTCACGAGTTCCCGCCAAAGCGCCAAAACTCGAGGTGAGCCATCGAGTAGCCAGATTGGCATTTGCTCGTCAGCACCGTGATTGGACAGACGAGTGGAGGCGAGTTTTATTTACTGACGAAAGCCGTTTTTGTGTAAATTTCATTGATGGGAGGGAGAAGATGTGGCGGTATCGAGGAGAACGCTATAATCCAACGAGTTTCACCGAAACAGTGGCTTATGGTGGGGGCTGCGTTATGGTGTGGGGTGGCATATCTTTTGGAGCCCGTACAGAGCTGGTGGTCATTGAAAATGGATCCCTAACTGCACTGCGTTACATCTCAGAGATCCTAGAGCCCCATGTAATGCCATTTGCCCCATTTATTGGCGATAATTTCGTGTTTATGCACGATAACGCTCGGCCCCACACAGCGCGCGTTGTGCGCGATTATCTTAATGAGGTTGCCATCACCCAAATGAACTGGCCAGCACGTTCTCCAGACATGAACCCCATAGAGCATGTTTGGGACGTCCTCGGAAGAAGGGTACATGGAAGAACCCCAGCTCCTAGGAACGTCGAAGAGCTCAAATTGGCCCTTGTCGAAGAGTGGGAGAATTTGTCTCAAGAAATGATTGATGGCATCATTGGAGGAATGGGAAAACGCATTCAGGCTCTCATAAGAGCCCGTGGAAGCAATACGCGCTATTAATTTTTTTTATATGGACGACTTTTGAAAAAAAAAACTGCATTTAATTTGTTAAGCCTAATTTCGTAAATGTGTTATTTCTTTAATTTTATTAAATTTTTCCTTAAATTAAAGGACAATCAATCTGAAATCATGTTTTTTTTATACCTCATATTCATAATTTTAATTAAAGAAACAACAAATAAAAAAGAATTTAAAAAAAAATGGGAAATTCGATTTTTTACCTTTGTTCCCCTAATTTTGCCGGCGTGTGTATTTGTAGATCATCCAAACATTTATTCCGCGGCGGGAATCGAACCCGGTACCTCCTGCGTCTCAACCGGCTAAAATAAGCATCCCGTATGGGAGTACCATTGGTTGTAATTCGTTATAAGCACGACCAGGCGTGCTAATTATCTTGAAGAAGCTCTTACAGACCAGAGGGCTTAGCCAAGTTACAGTCGATTAGCGATGACGCTAGTCGATACATCCGAAAATGTATGGGATTTGACACAGGATATAGAAATACTACGTCATTCAGCGACAACAAATGTATGTAGAAATCGAATAGATTCGTGGCGAATGTAATTTGGCTACGGGCCCTGGAATCCCCACTATTTTATTCAAAATATATGATAGACTTACGCAAAGATAGCCGGCAGAGTAGACTACCCGTATGTATACCAGACATTGCTGTCATAGGCATGTTTAAATTTAGACCAGGGACGATAATTTTAGAAACCAAAAAAAATAATAGTAGGCTGAAACCCATTGGAAAAGGAAGAGAGTATAACAAACATGAAAGGAAAAATAATTTACGGGCGATCTGAGGTCGGGAAGTGGAAGGAGTGAGTTTTTAAGAGTAAAAAATGGTTTACCTACAACTTTGCTATTTAACTTTTTTCCATAGGACTTGTAGTTTTGCCGGAAATTAAGATAACCCGTTTTTTACTCTTAAAACTCACCTCCTTCCACTTCCCGACCTCAGATCGCCCGCAAATTCTCCCTTTAATTTTTGTTATATTCTCTTCCTTTTCCAATGGGTTTCATCCTACTAGTTTTTTTTAACTTTTTACCATTTCCAAAGAATTCAGCCCTGGTCTAATTGTATTGTATCCATAAATGAGCTACATAAAGCTACAAATAAATTACAAAATTGAACTCTAGCCCAAGTACGTCTACCGAATTACTATGAGAGTAATCACATCTTTTTAATAATAAAACTTCATAATGCAAAGATATTCCAAGGTGTAATGCACCCATACTTTATAATATTACCTTTAAACACGGCTTATATTGTCTTTTAGACTAACAATAGGATCTAGTCAATAAAAGAATACAAAGCTGTTGCTTTAGGCAGTCTATTGCTGAATTAAATTGATTGCAATTTATCAATTTATCTAATGCATAGAAAGAGTAATTGCTATAGTCACTTAGTACTACTTATGTCGAAATGTAATTAAACATTTTGCTTCGAACTGACATCATTGTGACTAGTGGTGTTAATTACTCTATTGATTTATAATTATACGAGTATTGTATCGGGGATTTAAATAATTAGTAGACACTAATCTATGTTTTTAATTGTAATGATTTAAGATTTGTTTCTCTTAACTATTATGGAAGATAGCGTAAATAGGATTAGAATTTCATTTGGTCCAAGTTGCAAGAGCAACTTCAGATCTGTCTTGTGCATTTTATTAATTGAATGAATGAATGAAAATTCTTTATTATACCTTACAAGCTAGACACAACAGATATACATAATAAAAAGAAAAGAATAAAGTTATTAATAGAAAAATAAGAAAAATTACTTAACCTTAAATACATACATATTAGGTACATAAATAATTGTGAATAAATAAATATGTACTTACATACATATATATTATTATTAGTGTATATCAGATGAATGAATCACGACTCTTCATGGCTAGCTTTAAATACGGAAGGTGAGGGGGATTGTCTAATGGAGACCGGCAAGGCGTTCCATAATCGGACAGCTTGGACGGAAAAGGAGTTTGCATAGAAACTTGTTCTATGCATCGGAGTTTTGAGAAAGAGGTTTTCAGAGGATCGGAGTGTTCGGGAATTTGTGCAATAAAGAAATTCGAAGTGTTCCTTTAGATAACAAGGCGTGGAAAGATTACGAAGGATGTTGAATAGGAGGGATAGGACGTGAGTATTCCGGCGAAGTCGAATGGGGAGCCATTTGAGTTTATTACGAAATTCAAAATTGTTTTGTTTTATAAAAAAAAATGATGTACATAAAAATTAAATGATACTTGTTTGTAAGTAAACAATATTTTTTTTTTATATAACACATAGTAAAGTTTAGACAAGCCGATTAACTTGTTGTGACATTTATTTTTTGTGACTATTCTGTAAATAAGCTGTATTGTTAATTCCACTCGTGACAATACGAGAATAAGTAGGTACTTGTTTGTGCAAGTACCTACTGTCGTTGTTATCGAAAGTTTTACAACGTGGTTGTGTCTTAAATCTCAGGTTTACGATTACTGTCCTTGTTATTTCTTGAAGGCTATGAAAAATATATTATAGGTTTTTTTAACTCGAGTACCGTATAATACAGCGATTGCTTTATTTTATAAGCCCAGAAGTTGCAAAAGAGTTATTGGGTATTTGCTTTCGATGTCGTGCAACTTTGAATTTGCATTACTTATTGCATTTGAAGTCGATTTTTTTGAGTTTGAAATAAATCATTTTAGCTGCTTCCAGCTTTACCATATCATATAATTTTTTCATTTTTAGACATGCGTTTGGACGAGTCAATTGTTATTTTTTTTTAAACTGGATAGATTTTCGTTTGAGCACAATCGCACCTGATGGTAAGCGATTATACGGTTTAAGATGAAGCACAAACATCTAGAAGAAACCTATTCACTCTTACCTTAAAGAGGCCCGGATTGTATTCTTTATCTTTAGTTTACAGGTTATTATTATTAAGAATACTGACTATATTATTACAATAATATATATTACAATAGTTTTAGTTCTACCTTTTGTTTGAAACCGACAACTTAATCACATAAAAACAAAATAGATTAAACATAAACAACACAACATCATAAAAAATAATCTACCTATCTAGCAATAAATAGGTTTTTTGACTCTAGTTTCCAATATGCAACATCATCATCATATCAGCTATAGGTAGGGTTCCCAGATTAAAAAATCTAAATTCCGGAGTATATTCCTGACATTTGATGAAAATTCCTGACTTTGCAGAATATTTCTGGGAGCAATAAATATCAGTAATGATCAAAATGACAAATAACATATTGAGTAATGTTGATTGTTAATTTACTTGTAATAAAAATATTTGGTTTATTTTGTTTTATGTTACTCGTTAAACTACTTAAATTGTAGAAATTTCGGACGTTTTAGGATTCCCCCCGCATTCCGGACAAAGACCGGACCTTACCACACATGTCCTGAAAATTCCAGACGTATAGCAACCCTAGCCATAGGACACATACCGCTGAACTCAGGCCTCCTCCATAAATTTCCAGAGCGACTGATTGTCTATTCAACTTGTGGGAGGCTGTCCTACACTGCGCTTTCTAATGCGTGATGGCCACTCGAGAACCTTTCAACCCTAGCGGCTATCCTTTCTTCGAGTGATGATTTGATGCGACAAAGAGATACCTATTTCATAAACATAATTTAAAAAAATATATATAAATCATATAATTCGTTTCCCAACTCTCCCCTTCAAGTATTTTCAATTTAATGTAGGCCAATAAGCCACACAGATTGAACCACAAAACTCTTAACAAAACGAATTGCCTCACAAACTACAAGCGTTAGTTACTCAACATTGCACAATGAATGTAACGTTTTTCATAATGAGTCTCACGCGAATGAAAGGGAAAGCCTAGATATCATTAATTGTGTGTCGTCAAATTATTTAAGACTGCTCTTGATTCTTGATGTAACGTTTTTCTCTTGTATTGTAAAGGTCTGGGAACGAATCGCAGCTTTCATCTTTGTTGGTGCTTTTCACACAGTTTTCGATGCTTCGTAACTCGTTTGTTTTAAACGCGTGCGTTCTGACAATATTTCTTCAATGGAAACATGTCAGGTGCCTTAAATGATTCAAAAATTTTTGATTCTGCTTTTTTTATACTGCCTACTTTTTACCTAGGCGTCTTCAAGTCACGAGTGAATAGGTTTCTTCTAGGCAAGCGTGTACCATCGTAGACGGCATCATCGGTTACCATCAGGCGAGATCGTGGTCAAACGCTGACCTGTAATTTATAAAAAAATTAAAATAACCTGGAGATGGAACAAGCTTATGGCCCACCTGATGTTAAGTGGTTACCATCGCCTATAACAGAGAATTGCCTTGTAGATCACGCCCTTTTGAAACGTGACTTACCATGCACTGCCCATCACCCATCAATTTGATGTAGGGTAACGCCTCATGTGCCTGTATTTTCACCGGCAACCATATCCTTCGAACCTACCAACCAAGGTTGGTTGGCGACCAATCAAGGTTATTCTCAGTGAACTGAAGTCGGTTAAGGACAGTTTTTTAACACGAATAGATCTTCGTTTGATCACAATTGCACCTGATAGTAAGCGATTATGTTATGTGAGATGAAGCACGAAGATATAGAAGACACCTTTTCACTCTTATCTTAAAGAGACATAGCATTATCTAAAAAAGATGGGTGTGGATCAAACTTTACGTCATCGAATGAATGAAACCTTTCGGTCTCTAATTAATAAGTTAAATATCAATTATGGACCTATCATCTAAAACAAATGCGTTCTTTTTTAATATTATTCGTTATTTATTAGGCTTTTAAATCTCATCGCTTCTTCATATAGCATACATAATTCATCAGCTGTCCAATTCGGCTCCATCATTATGATATTTAGATGAAAAACTAGTTGTAATTTATAGCTGAATGTTATAATTAATATCGGTATAGTGAGGGGACTTGTTTTTGTAACTTTCGGATCAAGTTCACAAGGTATGGGTCGTGGAGGGAAAATATTCCATGGAGCTCACGATAATTGGCAATTGTCATCCAGGAGTTTTTTAAACCCATTTAATCTATTATTCTTACTTTTAATACAGAAAATGACAATAGCAATGTAAAAGATCACTTTATCGAAGTGAAATTTTTGATGAAGTCCTTGACTTGTCTAACCTGTTTTTCCGTTAATCTAATCATGCAATCTCAATATTAATACAATAAAAACATTGTGCAGATTTACTATTACATTTGAAGTTGATTGTACTCAGTGTAAAAAAAGCAGAATATATAGTTAAAATAATGCGGACCTCATCAGTACATTTTTAATATGGTCCGCAGTCTCGTTCCGAATTTAGAGCACTCTGTTGAAGAATATCAACATCTCTGTTCATACCTGTAACTGCCTGCGGTTCGTACTATAGGCGCACTCTATTATTTTTATATTTTCCTTCAAAGTATGTCCCCATGAGATTGGCAAGGTTCTATATGATTTATGGGTTTTCTCGAGACTTCCATCTTGGGCGGCTTTCTAACATAGATGACCATGTGGATTCTATATTTACAACGCCATCATTATGTTGTCAAGGTTAAATTAATTACTTAATTTAGACGGAAGTCGGTGAAATATATTTTATTATTTTTATATAATATTATAGAGAAATCTTCATAATTTCGTAGAGAAACGCTATCAGTAGAGATCTATTATTGTTGACTTTCTTTCTGTATAATCTTTGAGCTGGATATTACAGACACTTTATGGAATCTCTTAAGAAAATGTATAATAAGTAACTTATCAAGGATTTTAGGAAATTTGTGTCATCCCACTGATTCTTTTTAAGTCCGTAACATTCCTCAGTCAATTGACAGAACGCGGATTAAATCGGCGAACCAACGAGAAACGCATGAAATACAAAATTGATGAAGTATTGTTTTTATAACTGACACAAACGAACAAATTCTAATATTTTTTCCGTCATTTTAATAAGACATACATGGTCACACGACGCATATAAACCTTATTACGAGGTAATTGCAGTGAACGATCAGGCAGTATGTCAGTACGTCGACTAACACTTGAATCTAGGCGATGTATACTACGTGTTGTAATGTACGACATTAAATGAAAACACGGGTATGGCTAATGGCTAGCCTACCATTAGCCCTAACCTATTGTTGTAAATTAGGTTTTTTTTAATTTATTACCATAGAACATTTTAATTTTTCAAACAACTTAGTCTATCATGTCTCAAAATATCAATGAAACAGCCTGTATAAAATAGGTAAACAAATGCGCCGCTGACATACGTTAAAAAATGTTATTCATTAATAACAGTATCAAAGTGTTTATTGTTTAGAAATGTATCGATTACTGGATAAATATTCAAGCTACCGGTATTAAACTCACCTCTAAAATCAGTTAATACGATTCCGGATGTGTGTTTTAAATTAATGTAGTACATAACGAAACTGGTTTAATAGACGCTCAAGTATGTTAAACACTCGTCAGATGAGCGATCAACCCTGACCCATCTTTGAACTCCCTATGGAGTCCACAGATACTTATTATCCCACTAAGACTTGTAAACGAAGGACGAAGATTCGTTTACCGTGTCACTAATTCATTCTTGATCACGCGAAAATTACACGGTTCGCGTGTAATTCATATGCACAGACTAAACATTGTAGGTAGTGTTAAGGATACCTATTGCCAAAATACTATTACTTAAATTATTACTGTATACAAATCTCACCATTATCAGTCCACGTTAGTCCACTACTGGAGATGCCTCTCGAAATAAGCTACGCCCGGTCTTCGCGTCCTCTCACCAACTTTCTGCCTGTTGCCGGCCGCCCGTTCCACCTATCCGGGGGCGCAGTGGAAGCATGCTGGGCCCATAATCTGAAAGGATTATGGGATAAAAAGAAAGAGTTCTTCGTTTAAATACTGGTATATTATAAATTACAGGCGCACTTAGTTACAGCTGAAGTCAGAAAGAGAAGGAGGCTTAGAATACCTGACATGACGTCACATTGACGTTTGACAGTGACATTTGGTATTTTGTGAGTTTACAACTAAAAGGGTAAGGTCTAACAGGTTCCCCACAGTGTTTATATAAGCTAGTCATTTTACAAAATATTGGTATGTTAATCTATCTAAAGTCTATCTAAAGGTAGACACCAAGATTCCGCCTATTCATACTAATCGCCTATTTATCATTGTAATAATGGACTAGCCTGTTTTTTATCTTTAGAAAAAACATGAATGCCGGAGGTGAAAACAGGGTGACCTTACATAATCCGAGATACCTACTGATTTAGTCTAGCACTTGGTATCACGATTCTTAGATCCGTTTTGACTTATTTAAATATGGTTCCACCTATTGTACAAAATAGGATTTAAATTCCAAATCGCATTAGATAGTCCTCGCGGGAAGTTGCAAATCCATATCCATAACATTATAAATATATAAATTCGGAGGATAAGGTGCAAAATGCCTATAATAACAGAAATAATATAACATTATTTGCAAACGATCTATAGATCGCTCAACTGCTCCAAATCACTACAGAAGTGTCCCCAAGACACTGGCTACATTGCCCCGCTGAATAAATTACATAATTTCTAATAAATACATTCTAATAAATTCGAAACTAGCTCTGTCTCTATCTAATGCCCTTCTGTCTGTCTGTTTGTTACGTTTTCACGACTAAACGGCTGTGCCGATCTTGATGAAACTTAAAAATGAAATGTATCACTAGTGGTTGGCCCCGAACTGAGATCTCGCGAGTTTGTTTTTATGGCGAGATCCATAAAAACAAAAATATATTATTCGTAATCTTTGACTACCAAAATAGTGCCACGAAATAAATAACTAAATAACTTGACCTACAGTTTCATTCAAATTACAGGAACGGTTCATATCATTTGGTTTTTGTTTTTCGGGGTACAAATTGCAGTTGTTCTGGATATTTTTAACACAATATCTCAACAAACCCCTTACATTTTTAGCTTATTTAGTCACACCAGAATTGTGCCATCACTACCTACCTTTACATACAAACCTACATACATACCTACATAATTACATACATACATATAACGCCGATTTGCCCATGTTGATTTGGAGATCTCGCTTCGCTCGCTCAATAAGAAAGTACATGGCAGTTTTTTCGGGTAAATTAAGAAAATAAGTGAAAATTAAGCAAACACTTGGACTGTGCTACAGATTAGAAAATAGAAGTTAAGACATAATTCTACGAAGTTACAATGCACCAATAAATTCGATTTCCTACGGAACAGTTACACAGTGGTTTATTCTGTGCATTAACTGTTTAAAATCCGATCAAAAGAGCAAAACAAGGAGTGCACCTAACTATTGCTAGAATAATGGGGAAGGCTTTTTAAGGTATGTATGACAGTTTGACCTAGCTCGCTACTTACGCTACTTTTATCAGATTCACCCGTTCTAAGTCACTGGCGGATGCTAGTAAAGAATAGTTTATCGCCCTAACAACGTTATTTATGCGGTTATTATGTACGTTGGTAAATAAACTAGCAACAAAGTTAGCTGGCAGTCGATTGGAACCTGATAACAAGCTAAAGGTCTAAGATGTATGTTTTATTAAAGCTAAAATACCTCTTCATTTATTGTTCAACATGTTATAATCCAGCTTAAATAAGTAACAAATAAATACAACTTAACAAAATTTTAGATATATTTTTCATGAATTCTCTAAGAAAGTATGCCATAGACATGCATTTTTTTTTCATACTATGTAGGTACTTACCGAATACCATCCTAGAAAGAGCGCGTTCTTGAACCAATAACAGCAAAGCAAAAATTGGACTAAGATTTTAGAAATCTAGGTATGTGCTTATAGATAGCAAAACTCCTTTCCCCTTGATTTTAGAAATAGTAGCATCTCAAAACCTTTTAAAAGCGATTTAACAGGAACACGTTCAAGCTGGTTATATAATACATATCTAGGTGTTTTTAATAGCCTAAAACCGACATATCACATTCAACCATTAATTTCGAATACCTGTAGAATGTAGCATTGCCACGATAAAACATAGACAAAGAAAATATAATGTTGTTTGATTTTATCAATATTTATACCTATAAAAAGCTGGTTATAATTATGTATAATTTAAAAGTAGGAAGTCTAAAAGTGCTACGATACAAGGTTATCTTGTCTATTGCAATGTTGCTATCAAGATTACTTACAGCGCTCGCACCGATGGTTTTTTTTTTAATACATCTCCTTGTTATAGGTAAAATTAACACAAGATGTAAAACATAATGATTAGTTAAAAAAATTAAAATCAAATGAAAAACAAAACTGGTCTGCATGTTATTTTTTTCAGAATCGACAGGATATTTTAGTTTACTACTGTTAATGTTATGTCTTTCTGCATTGAGTCAAATAATTTTTAGAAAAATCTGCAGATATTCGACCTTGCTCCAATCTACTAACCAGTTTTTGAATGCATCTATGCTTAAGATTAGTATACGCCTTAAGATTTCCAATAACAAAATGAGTTGTATAATGATGTTCGTCTGCATCGATTATTTATTCGTCCACTCTCTCTCCTTCATTGTCTATTCAAACGACGCTAACCCAGACATGTCTCGTCCAGTTGACCTACACTAATTGTTGACAAGACTGCGTATAATGGATGTGAAACCTTACTACTGAAGCCGCAAGTTCCGAGCCGGTGCTTTGAGAGCGAATAGCGGGTCTTTAGGTTATGGATGCCGATTCTGAATAGTTTCATTGTCAGGATACCGTTGGCAAAGCGAGATCTCCAAATCAACTTGGGCAAATCGGCGTTGTATAAATAATAATAATAATAAATATTGCTGGACATTTCACACAACGCTATCTAGCCCCAAACTAAGCAGAGCTTGTACTATGGGAACCAGATAACTGATAGAATACTTATGTACATTTTTTTTTGTAAATACATACTTATAATACATAGAGAAACAACCAGACCCGGAACAAATATCTGTAGAACATGCAAACATTTGTTCCGCGGCGGGGATCGAACCTACTACCTCCTGCATCTCAGCCAGCTATTCGCCCACTGCACCACGAAGGTCGTCATTGTATGTATGTAGGTATGTTTGTTTGTCCGAGGATAACTTTCGAAACATTGATCTGATCATCGTGAAAGGGACATGCCCATATAATGCTGTCAACTGCACAAAAAATTGCGTTCATCCAAAAAATATGTTACATTTTTTCGTTAATCTACGTATCAATCGATTAACACGAAAAGTATCCTACAATATTTTAAAATAATAATGAATATGAAAACGACAGGAAATGAAATGGTAGCAAATTGCCTCCAGTTGCAAACATTAGTGTTGAGCCAGAGTTGTTCTGAGACAATAATCGATTGTTGATAAAAGACCATAAATAAAACAATCGATTTATTTGACTGTATTTTCACTGACACGAAAAATCGGTCACCGATTTCAGAAGTACGAAACCAAAACGATATTTGTTTCCCAATGAGCGTTTTGTAAATCGTTTTTTTTTTCTCTTTAATTAACCCGGGGGTGGTATTATGCTTGACTCGCGCTGGTAGCGAGCGCCCAAGCGAGATAATCTCAGCCAATCGCAGTGCGCGCTGAATTTGCGCTCAGCTGTTGACGCACCGCAATTGATCTAAATCCTCTCGCTCTCAGCTAACCTTGATCATAATCGGCGGGCCGTTGATCTCAGCGCCACCTTCTAGATGGCTTTAGGATTAACCAGTGGAGAGAAAAAAAGCGGAAAAAAAATAACTCTGCTTATCTGTAGCATTATCTCGATTTTAATTCGATCAACAGATGAGAGGTTAAAGCTTCGCACGATTTTTGCATAAGGCCATGCAGAGACGAGTTAATGACACAGACATGAGATATTTTTTAGTTAGGCACCTATCACTCGTTATTCCTCCCAAATCATCGAATTAAGAACTAACTCAAACGATAGTCGATATCGATCGATATCGACTACCTATTCAATCCAAGTTTACAAAATCAACACAGAAATACATAATGAATTCTATTAAACATCTCCAAAGGCAAATAAGTACATTTTTTTTCGCTTGGGTACAATTGGTACTTACATTTTTCGTACATTTTATTACCTTATTACTACCCCTGACACACTAAATATCTGATTTTCAGAAGTAAATAGGTAGGTATATTTTTTTATTTATCTGTGGCGCTCGTGTTGAATCGAAATAAACTCGATTTTACTTCGATTCAACATTTGCTCAACAGAATCAGATGATTATTATTTCTTTGCATTAAAATATTGAATTTTGATTTACTGGAATAATTGCCCTCGTCTGTTGATTGTATAGGAGCGCGATGTCAAAAATGGCACTTCTGTGCGCGCGCGACTTGAGATAAATATAATCGATTGCTCGATTTGACCGATTATTTTGCGCCGATAAATCGATATTTCGGATAATAGTCGATGGTCGATATGCCAATCCCTATAACTGTGCGCGTACGTCATTCACAAACAAGTACCTACACAAGCCGTTTCCTGTGATCTGTGTCTGTGGCCGTTTCGTTTGTTTTCTCGCGTATTTTTGTTTGTTTGCTGACTTAAAGCTTAAACGATTAAATTGATAGTAATTATCAATATCATAATTTATCTAGGAATCGTTATAATTACAATAATAAACTATTTAAGTTGTAGTTGAATACAGTGATGTAAAACTGGTTGTGAAAAATAAAAACTGATTTTTCTCATTATAGTAAACTTTTTTATAACTAACTTCTTAGCTCTTTTATTACTATCTAAGCCTAGAATCATTAGCAATTAGTTTCAAGTGTGTGCAGTGACAGCATTTTTTACAAGGGAGAGTGGGCATGCCCCTTTGCTATATAGGTAGGTAGTGATGGCACAATCCTGGTGTGACTAAATTAGTTAAAAATATTTCGGGGTGGTTGAGATATTGGGGTTCAAGAGGGGTAAAACAAAACAAAACGAGACTATCCGGTCAAATGGCATGTTTATTGAGAGGTTTATTAGTACATTTCGACCCCGTTTTTCTTTTTAGTTGAAACCTTGTAGTTTTTAAGTTATTAGTCATAATAAAAACGGAACTTTGACGAAATTCACAGGGTACACCAGTGACCTCACAGTGCTGAAATTTGGTATGTGTGTAGCTTTAGTGGCACAAATATAAGGAAAAGTCTGAAATCTAGAATAACTGCAATTTCTACCCCAAAAAGTATAACAAATACTCATGAACTTCCGTTACCTTTAATTTGAATGAAACTGTAGGTGAGGATATTTGGTTATGCATTTCGTGGCACTATTTTATTTTGATAGTCAAAGATTATAAACAAAATTTTTGTTTGTTTGTGTGGTAGACTCGCGAGATCTCAGTTTGGGGCGGACCACTAGTTATTTAAATACCGTGTATTCTTTTGGCTAGGTCTACAGAATATTTTGGTCTCAACCTATTTCGTCTCATTACCTACTGGGCAAAGATCTCTCTGAAATCCACCTAGTAAGTATAGGTGCGCTTATTTTGAGAGAGAAGAAAATGCTGTTTTGTCAACTTAGTTTCACCATTCTTTCGAAAGCGGCAGTAGATAGGTACTTATTACACTTTAAGGTGAAGTATTGATGAGTTTCGGTTTGCAGGATGGTGCTGGTGAAATTACAGGCACATGAGGCTTTACTTCTGTATGCCTCATTTTGATAGATACAGGGCAGTGCATCGTAGGGCACGTTCCTAAAGTACATAATCTAAGAGATAATGCTTTGCCATCACCTGCTTTGCGTTATGGTGATGGTTACCACTTAATACCAGGTGGGACTTTCTTGCCTCATCATAAAATTATTGTTATTATTATTATTATTATTGGCCCACTGTGTCCCACTGCTGGTCAAAAGCCTCCCCCACTCTTTCCAGAGACTTCTTTCAGGCGCTAAGATGGTCCAGTTCGCTCGGAAATTAGTGAGCTCGTCCCTCCATCTCTTCTTTGGTCTGCCACGTCGTCTTAGGGCTATGTCGGGGTTCCACTCGGTGGTGAGCTTAGCCCACTGATCACCCGACATACGGGATAAATGACCAGCCCAGTCCCACTTGAGTGGAGTAGTTCCCATCATAAATTAAAAAAAAATATTTAAAACTACAACTTTGAATCTTTCAACATTTATGTCCATCAACAATTTGCTTAGAACTCCGAAGAATGTATCAAACAAAGAGTTCCGGTACAATCTAGACCGGCCCAGTTACTGAACTGAAACGTCGAAGGGACTTCCTTCAATAAGTGGGCGCATTGTTGCTTTGGCAGACAGCTCGGGGTTGTGGTGCAAGTTAAACTGGAACGTCAATCTATAAAAAAACTAATTATTAAAAATATGACACTCCTTGTTCGCAGTCGGAAACATTTTTTCTTTCATATGTAAAAGCAGAGGGCAGGGCACAAAGCACGAAGAACGGACGGCCGTTGGGCAGAAAGGTTCTCGAGTGGAAATTATGCACTAGAAAGCGCAGCGTAGGACGTCCGCCCACTAGATGAAAAGACGACCTGATAATGGTTGCTGGGAGCCGGTGGGTGCAGGCGGCACAAGATCGATCGCTTTGGAAATTATGGCGAAACCCATGTTCAGCAGTGCACGTTATCTGGCTGATATGATAATGATGTACGTGGATCAGTACACTAAAAAAGTCAAGAGAATCCCTGTTTTAAATGGTAACATGTCTTTGTATAAGAACATAAGGTGAGAACTTTGTGGGCTGATACAATAAATACACAAATATGGAGCGCATGCTACTTTAGGCGCCTTTTTGGCGGCAGCCGATGATGTCATGGCAGAAAGTGACTGCACTTGAACTGGAAACTTAAGATTTGAAGTTCACACAATACGAAATATTTATTCATCAAAAGTTGAAATTTATTGATGCCCCTAAAATAAAAAGGGCATCAAAGAAATTCACCCCTGCCGATGAAATGATGACATCACACTATATAATTATGAATGCGAAAGTTTGGATGTTTGTTTATTTATTGTTTTGTTTGTTTGGTACTAAATCACGTCGTACCGGCTGAACCAATTTCGATTAACACATACGTTACTTTTATCCAATTAATCAGGTCCCATGGGATAAAAATGGGGTGTCAAGTCAAGTTGCATCAGCGAGTTTAGCTTTATTTCTAGGTTACCTACCAATTTAGTAGTGTAACGCGTACGAAGTCGTGAGCAACAGCTAGTTGTAACATGTATGTTTCAGTTACGAACATATAGCAGGTACATATAACATACAAGCCAGCACGATCAATCATCCTGCGACAGGATATACAATTAAACTGATACGAAGACAAGATAACGTCTATCCTAACTTGGACCATAAATATGCCTAGCCATAATGCCCCTTATTGTCTGCATCTTAGCTCAGAGCGTTTAGAAATCTAGCCCAGATTGAATTCCTTGAAGGCGTGATTGCAAATAATAGCGGACATTCATTCTATCGGATGGGCTATGGAGATAACGGTGGATGCAACTGATATTAATGGGTAATCAGGATTTAATGGTCAGTTCTGAAGGAGTAATGAACAGTTTTGTATCATTGCTGGGAAAACGATATGAAACTGAATCATGAAATTGTGTACATAAAGGTGAATACACAGAGTGGACCACAGGTGCTAAAAGGCTTTTGATAAATTCTGCATAGTGGAACTACTACTACAAATGAACGTTACAAAGAAACCTATTTTCATTAAATACTGGATATTTGCCATGATTTGTGAGTTGTCTAATTTTTGAAGAGTAAACTTCTTTAGCATCGTTGTAATTTGAAAGTCGATGAAACGAAAAAGCGACAGTTTAGTTACCATACGCAAAACTTCTTTAGCATTGTTGTGATTTGAAAGTCGATGAAACGAAAAAGCGACAGTTTAGTTACTACAGTTACCATAAGCCTCTTGTATCATTTATCGAAAATGTAAGCTCTGAGTCTGAATAAATCTATATACTATATACGAATAAAATATAAAATAATTATCTAACTTTGCATCACTATGATCATTACCAAAACCTACAATTATCACTTTCCCGAAATTTTACATTCGTCTCATTATCTTGAAACCAACATTTTTGAAGGTTTCACTTCTACCACGTGTGAATTGCACTCATGCTTTTTTTTAATATGGTTATAGCCCAGGCAATGAAGATAAATAAGGGATTTTCACTACAAAAGTTCACGAAGAGTTCTAATTTGGGAAATTTGTACAGTTGTGTGTTATAATTAATAGGTAGTAATATAATATTATTATCGCCAACACTGCTTTAGAAAATAATGTAATAAAACTTCACCAAAGGCGAGTAATTAGACTTTTCTCAGTAAACCCTTATGTCTGAATGATCGGATACAACAATAACTGTGATTTATTTGCGAATAAATATCAGATTAGTGCTTAGTTGATAGTGAATAATTTTATTATGGTCTTGGAGATTAACTGCAAATTGCTTTTGGCGATGCTGATTATCTAGAAATTATCATTGCCGTTATTGTTATTAACTTTTACTTATTACTATTATTTAATAACCTTGAGTTAAGAAGATCATTATCACCATTATCATATCAGCCATAGGAAGTCAACTGCTAAACATAAAGATATCTCGAGCGATTGATCTTGTGCGGCTTGCGTGACCACGAACTGACAACTATCAAGTCGAAGGAGGGTCTTCGAGTTGAAACTAATTTTTTTAAAATTTTAGGTAATATTATATCTAATCTAATTATCTATGACTTATGGTGCCGAGACATGGAGGCTCACGAAGGAGGCTGTGCACAAAATAAGTGTAGCACAGAGAGCCATGGAGCGCGCCATCCTCGCCATCACACTCTTATATCGAGTTCTCAATACCGAAATTCGCAAGCAGACTAAAGTACAAGACGTCAGCAAGCGAATATTGGGGCTCAAGTGGAGTTGGGCAGGACACTTGGCCAGACGTAGTGACGACAGGTGGACTAAGGCACTAACAGAGTGGAGGCCGAGAACTGGCCATCGAAATAGGGGACGTCCACTAGCGAGATGGGTCGACGACATCCATAAGACCGTGGGTCGTACGTGGTTCAGACTGGCACAGGATCGGGAAGAGTGGCAGAAACAAGGAGAGGCCTATGCCCAGCAGTGGGTCAATATGGGCTGAGAATGATGATGATGATGATGAATTAAATCGTCACCTTACGCCTCTTCTTTTCAATTAGTCAACGGGAAGATAATTCACTGTAGCGTTCACCGGGAGAGGCATATACCCAGTAGTAGACGACTATCCATGGTGATTATGATGATATCGCGGATAAAGAATCTCTTATCTATTAATACACTCTTGTAACGACAACATCCGCAGTTGAAGAGCCACTATAACTTGATCGAGAGAAATGACAGGAAGTGAATCATCTTGCAACAGATTTTAATTATTTTAATTACATGAAAACTTGTACGTTCACAGACGTTAAAATATATAAGAGGCAAATAAAAACAAAAAATGAGAAGAACATACTGTTAACATAGTTACAATTTAAACGAAGACAAATGTTACAAGACACCATCAGGTGAGGTAGAGGTCAAGCGCTTGACTATCATCAATAAAAAAAAAAGACAAATACATTGTAAAACTTTATGCTTTAAATACTTTTCACCCAACAACAGAAGGACTATGTTATTATAGTATTAAATACTTCAGTCCTAGACTTCTTTAGCAGTTTTAACTTTAATTATTCACTGTCATCTTAATTTTTGATGCCAAAAATCAACCGTTTTACTTTTTGGACTTTCTTTTCGGAACATAACTCTGAAGTTTTATGATCCCAACTTGTTTACAAATCGTTTATCAATTTATAACTTGTGTCATAAAACGGTGAATTTTCTTTTCATTCATGCCCTGCCTATTCGTCATTCATTCATATCGAATATTACACTCCTACGCTTCAGTAAGTCACACTCAATGGTAACAAAAAAGAAAACCAGTTCAGACGTACAATTCACCGCAAACTCTATTGTGGTCTATACAAAATCTATTTCGAACCTTAATATTCGAACCATAAGGAGGAAACAGCTGGACCCGGAAATGCGGAAGACTGTACGCTACAAGAAGTTCAGACAATAGTTTACTTTCGTCAATTTGTAACCTGTCATTATTTTGAATGCTGTTTGATGCCTCGTTGGATGCGCAAGTGTTTGGAACATTGTTATTTGTGTGTTTATTTCCCTCTTTGAATAGGAATACAATTACCTTTGCACTTTATTAGTGCGTTTTGTACGAATAGTTGAAATAAATACATTCAAAAACTACATCAACATCAACCTATTTCAGGCCACTGCTGGACGTAGGTCTCTCCCAAGTTGCGCCATTGAGGCCGATCTTCAGCTCTTCTCATCCGACTTCTGCTAGCTACAGCTTTAAAATCGTCGCTCCATATAGCTGGTGCATCTTACACTACGCTCGCCTAGACTTGGTCTCCACTCCAGAACACGTTTACCCTAACGATTAATTGTTCTAATAGACATAATAGAAGAGATAATAGACAACTGAGAAGTTGCAGATTTACGATCTTTCCGCAAAAAATTGTAAAGATACAGTAACTAATTGGCTGAAGGTTTTATCCTATACTGAAACCGAGGATCTTTTTAAAATAATTATTTAAGGTAATACACGAACACACACAAACACACACACACACACACACACACCACTATTAATTAAATAGGAACAGTGTGGATCCTAATTCTTATGTATAGACAATAAGTAATTTATGTGCATAATGTAATGTAATTTATTTTTTTAGTTAATTTATTGGTTTTTAGTTTACATCTCTATAAGTAGTTTTAATCAAAAGGAAGAGCACTAACTGCCAAGATACAAATTTTCACAAACTTAGTTTGGCAAGTAGGGCGCCATTTATTGTAAAGCATGACAGAGAAATAAAGAATTTTTGATTTTGATTTGATTTGATAATAGTCATATTAGCAAATGCAATATTTCCTCTTTACACATATTACATGCACTTAGATATCTCAGACAGTATGTTGAGTAGTTCAACTGATTTAATTGTTACATGCTTACACAAGTTAAAATTATTACATTTAAAATTATATGTATATTTTTTTATTGTTTTGTTTTTATATCATTAGTATTAGTACGTAGATGTAGTATGTTAGATACACCATTAAACTCTAAGTAATGCCCACACAGTCCATTTCATTGAAAGGTTGTCTGGTAGATATCGCTATTTAGCGATAATACCCCCAATTGTATCCATAGATTTACGTTGTTATTTATTATTTGTATTTGTTTTCGGGTGTGCAATAAAGAATTATTTAATCTAAAGCTATTTAATGTTTTGAACAATACGAGGGGCCACAATATTTTCCTTATTTCTGTGTTAAAGCCATGGGATTCGAATTTAGATGTCAATATTGATAAGCTTCAGATTTTCGCGCAGTTCTGTGGCAGATATGATCGGGCCACTGCCACTTGAGCTTGCTGACCCTCTGAGCTATGTCGACCGCCGTTCTTTGTCAAATAACTTCGTTTCAAATTCTAAAACTACAACAGAGTTTGAATTCAATATTCGCCCAGGTGGTAGAATATCCAATAAAAACATTAACTATTGGTTTCGCCTCTGGATCTAAATAACGTGTAGCGGCTCGAGTGTCTCTAAGCACCGAGACAGGTTTTACATTGTTATAATGTTAGTATGTAACTTTTTGTCGAATAAATATATAAAATAAGTTTAAAATATACAGAAAAAAACATATTTTTCTTTTGTATCACAATTCAAGAACAAGATTCATTATTAATAAACTGAGTAAGTGATTGGTCTACTCCTGTTCTGCACGAGGGTCTGTTTGGCTAGACAGGAGCTAAAGAGAGGATTTTTTGGTAACTCCAAAAAACTACAGTAGATTTACAGGTTTTGTTGTTAATTAGGTAATTGTTTACACTTATTGCTTAGCTGCGAAAACAAATTTTCACAGCTTTCTATTTCCCTGCTAAGTATTTTGTTTCACTAGGCTTTTAGCTTTTTATTAACCAATTAAACCGAAAAAATAAAGTGAATAAAATAACTACGTAGTTAATCCACCCAGGTGAATTAGGTGAAAAAAGTTTACGTCAAATTTACTTAATGCACCTAGGTGAATTAACTCAGGTAACTTATGTAAACTATTCTGTTTCTAGACATATATGCCCCACTGCATCCAAACATCACTATCCTCAGCTACTTAAAGTCAAATTCAAAGTCAGACATGAACCCTGCAAGGGAACTGCATTTTTTTCGCTAGGTAGCGAAGCGTCTACTTAAATAATAGGTTGTTCTGTATCGGAATTGATTGGTAACAGATCACACAATTTAGAGAACACATCAACCCTCATTTTTCTTGATGTACCTACCCTCATTGGCTGAGCGAAGTGACCCGAGCAGTCCTCACGCGCCTCTCTCAGTGCAAGCAACTACCAAATATCCAAATAGTGTACAGCGCCGGCCGGTGGCTAAGGGGTAGTTTTCGTGCGTGTTACATTACATCCCTCAAGAAGACGACATATCTATCATCAACCACAGCAGCCTATGGATAGAGGAATTGCGTAGTTCATAGGGCATGCGGAACGCAAGACGGATTAAACCAAGGTTAGTCGCTCTCGCATCGGCCAAAGTTAAGTACAAGAAATTAATAGTATAAAATTATGAGAAAATCAATAAAAATTGAAAATATAAACAAGTTACATTAGTAAAAATCTACTAACATTACTTATTAAAATTAATTATTATTTATATTTTTTTTACATTAACCTATATTGTCCCACTGCTGGGCAAAGGTCTCCCCATCTCCCCTCTACCCGTCATGGTCCACAGCCAAATCTGACCAATCTGATTTGAATGCATCCAGGTCGTCACATGTCCATCTAGCCGTGGTAGGCCCAGAAAAAGATGGAGAGACGACCTGGATGCATGCATTTTATATATATATAATATTAAAATAAATAAGTGCTATTTTCATATTAAATGTAAAATCAGCACTCGTTCGTTTAGTTATGTATCAGTAAAACTTCAATTATCTTTTCACCGTCGATGGCGTCGTTGGCGAATGTTGTAGACACTTGTAATTAGTGCACGTATCAGAAATGTGTTTATGACTATTGTCATAAATCTGATAATTAGCTATAAACTGAACGCTATAACACATATAATAATAGAACACACATTTTATCAAAAAGATCCAAACATTTATACTACGAACAGTACCGAACAGCCCCTTTGTCCTACAGAGGTACATCAAAATGCTCATATGCAGTCCATATAAAAGCGAAGTATATATTACTAAGTCCAAGTAGTATTTGCTTTAAGGATTCGTCACGTTTTATCGCGCTATCCAAATAAGTACCGACCAGATTCAAACCATTAATTAGATCGATCAACAAGCCACAAGACACCGGTCCTATTACAGCAGATAAGGTTTTATCATAAATGCAAAATAAAAGTGAAAGTATTCTCGATACTGGTACAGCTTAGAGAAGATCGGCTGGCACAGTTGCATTTGTAAACCAAGAGTATTTTGGTAACGTACGCACAGTAATTTGCTCGTGGTGGTCGTTGGTGAAAGTAGGTCTCTCTGCTCTTCTGTTTGTTTGTTACAGCTGGACCGGACCGACTTCGATGAAATTTAGTATATAAATAAATTACCTGAATTAAGACATACGCTACTTTTTATTGTATAGACAAGCGTGTGGAGCCGCTGACAAAACTAGTAGCTGATAAATAAATGACAGTATTAATCAGATTCTGTCTAACCAATTAATAATGACTAAGTATTACGGCTAGCTGGACTACTAAGCTACGAGTATTAACAAAGCTGCTTTGCTATAAATTAGTTTGGTCCTGAGTTCTCATAACACTATTTATCCCATCATACAGTCTCATATGGTGCGTTTCACCCGCTCGTTTCTTCCACACCCCTGCAAGAGGTGGAATGACCTTCCTCCGGTGGTTTTCACGGTGGCCTCCAAGAGAGGTAATAAGGCTTTAAGTTTTAGGAAACGCGACTGCAGTACCTCGAGTCCTGCAGGAGTTTATTGGCGACGGGACCACATAATATCAGGAGGCTCGTCATTTTGTGTGTCTAAATGTAAAATGTAGGAAGGTAGCAGGCCACCGGCTTGGTTCATCACCATTATGTGTTACATAGCATGCCTGTTACCGAACCCTAACAGTGACCAATTTCATTAGAGGAACATTCTGCTTCATGGACAGACTGAGCTGGCTGCTTCCATAATAAGCTGTGCCACTACTTACATTCAAAGTTGCAGTTTAACGACAAGAGTTGTTTTAAAATGGTTTTTATTAGCTGTCGGTGCATTGATAATGTTGAAATTGCATTCATAATAACTGATTGCATTTACCTGCATCATAAGTGCAATCGTTTAATTAGGTAAAATATGGTATCATAAAATAAACAAGTCATGTAAGATACTGACTTAAATGTTTTTAAAATATAATCTACAAATTAATAAAAATGAAATGGTGTTCGTTGGCAATCCAATAAGAACGACTGGACAGATTTGGTTATTTTTTAAATGTTCATAATAGTTCAAATATGGTTTTAAAATAGCGTTTTGGATTTGAAATCGAATCCGACAAAAACTAATATCCAAGATGCGACAGCTTTCCAAGTTTTCCGACATTAAAATTACCCTAGCTTCCCCATGACTTTGCCCGTGATAATAATGATTGTGATTTAATTTAACTGTTGTAAATGGTTTACATAGAGATACAAATGGTTTCTTATCTATCTAATTTGTTGGTTAATTGTAACTATCTTTCTCGATTAACATCGTAAAGTGCTAGTTAGTATTTACTTTTAGCTGTATAAGGTTCGTAGAGTCTGCAAAGAATCTATTTTGAGAAATATTTATTGCAATTCATGTTGTTTTGTGAAGATGTCAAGCGTGCGTCCGACCACGCGCAGTGAAGAGTTCCGTAGTCAGTTTCTCTTAGTTTGTTTGTTTGTTTAAATTATTTATTGCACAAAAAGAAAAATGTACAAATGGAGGACTTAATGCTAAAAGCATTTTCTACCAGTCAACCGTGACAGGTAAAAAAACTTAGGTTGGCGTGCTCAACTAAGTACAAAAAATACAAGTAGAAATAAAAAACTACTAACTACCTAATTGCCTACATAAATATAATAATACTCACAAATACAATATAATTATAAAAAATAATAAAATACACAAATATAACAAATAAATAGATAACATAATATAATAAATAAATAAATCTAATAACAAATAGTAAATAAAATTATACGGAAAGCTCAATTGGAATTATGAATTTAAATAGTGACTACGGACGGAACGTTTGAAAGCTGGTTTTGATGTTTAGTCCTCATTAGTATATAATTCTTTTTACAGTACTACAGTGCTAATATTGTAGATACTTTTTAAGTGAGCATACACACACACACACTTTGAAGCACTTTATTTCGTAATTCAAGCAAAGATTGAAGCACTATATTCTGCTGTATCAATAAGTGTAAAGCACTAACGACTTGTGCAACGATGCCTAAACATATTTAGTGGCTAAATATGATTTAGAGAGTTGTCAAAACATACAATTACGTCAAATTTAAACATGTTTAATTGCTAAATACGTTTAGGGATCGTTGTGCAAGTCGAGCTAAAAGTCTACGAGTAAAACGGCTGTAACTGGACGGCTGGTTGGACGGATATACAGACAGACAGACGAACATGCAACGTACGGTGAAACTAGAAGGGTCTTACCACAAAAATTATTATATTATTTAAAAATATTAAAATATAAAAAATAATATTAATTAATATAGATTTTGGTTTTTATATGAACCCTGCAAGAGTAATTGCAAGAGTTTAATAATTAGTATATTAGTTGTTGATAAAATTAGTAATTAGTATATTAGTTGTTGATAAAGTTAATAATTAGTATATTAGTTGTTGATAAAGTTAGTAATTAGTATATTAGTTGTTGATAAAGTTAGTAATTAGTATATTAGTTGTTGATAAAGTTAGTAATTAGTATATTAGTTGTTGATAAAGTTAGTAATTAGTATATTAGTTGTTGATAAAGTTAGTAATTAGTATATTAGTTGTTGATAAAGTTAATAATTAATTTATCTAAAACTTAGGCATATTTTGCCCCAATCAACACGTTCCGTAGTTACAACACACGTGATTTTTAAGTTTAGTAAGTATGTAAGTTCAGTTATGTTAAGTATGAAGTTTTGTTTACTTTATTCTTATAAGGAATAAATGTCCTCAACCAATATATTACTATCTCTGATCGTTTTTGATCCTTCCCTTACCCAAAACACAATTATATTCTCAAAACAACTTGTTATCTAAGATTTTAAGATATCAAGAGGAATCAGCCAGACGGGTTCAAGTCCCGTCCGGCTCGAAAGTTTTTGAGATTATTTGAATCATCTTAGGATAAAACTTTATGAATAAAAATACTAACTTGTACTTAAAGCAATCAAGCGAGCTTTACTATCAGCGTAACCCTAGCCTACTCGTAAGACAGTTATCGCAAAGCGATTTCTTCATTCCCACAGCTTTCACCGAACTTCTGTTTACATGCTATTTGCACCTATTGTTCTTGTGAATAGACTTCGGTTAGTGTGTGCCAGCCTAATGAAGAAAAACTACCGGTATTGTGTAGCTCAGTGGTAATTTATAAGTTCGGGGATAATTAGTTTTACATTTACGTCGATTCCTAACTTTTTCTTAGACTTAGACTAAACGAGATTTTTCTTAGATTTTTCTTGCTAATTACGTAAAATCAGCAACACGACAGCAATTGGTCGCAAAATTCGATTTCATATGGGAAAATAGTGTTATCTGTTGCCGCCTGTTGCTGGTGGCGCTAGTTTCTATGTGCAATTTGACGTTTCGCGACCGATTGCTTATAGAACTGCTATCGCTAATTTTACATAATTAGGTGGCTGAACAAATATGAAAAATAGCCCAGCTTTTATAGTCGTCAAAATAGAAGAAGAAGAATAGTAGAAGTCTGTTAAAGTGTACTAAGATACATTTTGAGAGGATTTCACCCTCTTAAATATAAATATAGTATCATCATTTAAGGAAATTACTCACAATTCAATAACCAAACATTACCCAGAAACCAGAAAAGAAACACAATATTCAAAACAATCTGTTTTCTTCAAACTTTGTTCACTATTCAAAACAGATACAATCTATTACCACCCGGTTTTCTTCAAACGTTCTGGTTAGCTATTCAACCGAACCGATCAAATCTTCTAAGATAAACAATTTCATAAGTCACACCACGCAGGGTACCGCTAACTCGCCCATTCGGATACTACCACCTAGATAAGCCTCGGGCTATTATAAATCAAAGCGGCTGGCTTTATACTATGCACCTGTTTAAAGAAAACTAATATACTTAATATAATCATCATCTTACTTAGAAAACTTTCGTGATTTATTTCAATCATTATTATAAATACGGGATTTATCACGTACCGGTTCAATTCAAGACCTTCATCAGGGTGAGTACAATCCTTGAACCGAAACATTGTCGGTCGAAACACCGATAAAACGGTACGTGATAAATCCCGTGTTTATGATTATGAAAATCATCATCAATGCTATCTAGAAGACGTCCTCTAGAGATATTATATTTATCATCCACAGCCTGACTTCAACTACTGGGTTTTGGCCATTCTTCACGGTTCTGTGCCAGCCTTAATCAGATTCCGCCATGCTTGCTTGATAGCCTACTCATTTTACTGTAACCTGCTGATATTTCTACACCCTGTTCGAGGACATCGCTTCGCCTTGGCTGGTGTCCCGCCTAACTCAATTTTAGTTCCGTTCATACGTTTATATATAGCTAAGTAGGTATAGTTTTCCACAAAAGGCTACGAATTGTAGAGGTCCCGCGTGTATATGACAATATTATGATACTATTATGGCCAAGCCTGGAGTGGATATTTTTAGGACACTCCAAAGGTTTTTGACATGGCCTAGGATCTTTCATAGCTGAGACTAAACTCTTGACGAACCCTCGTAAGCCTGCCTCATCATCAGAAAGACTTCCACTGATTGTTCTACTCATGTTCTTAGGCATACTTCTTAGGAATGGTTATGACTTTTTTACCTGTCTATCATTTCTTGTGACTTCATTTATGAGTCTCTATAAAGTGGATTTCTGACACGAGCTATAAAGTAGCGTTCAGCGTTCATAGCGTTCATATCAATAGAAAATATGGTATTTATTGAAACAGTCGCATCTGCTAATAGTGATATATTTGTGCTGTGTAGTATTAAGTGGCATACGCTATTATCATCAATCTATTCTGCGCATAATTTAATCGATCTAAATAGTATTTAAGCATAGCATTACGAAGATTTATCATAGCTTCTAGTAACTATTTCTCATTTATATTGCGGTACAGCCTCTAGCTTTGTACTTACGCAACAACAAGCACGACCCAACGTAAATTGAATTTGGAGCGATTATTCCTTAGTCGGAGAAAGTTTCCCTATTGTGCATTGAAGATGAAATTTTGATAGTGTTTATTGGTACTTAAGACCGCGCTTTGAGCTATAAATTTATTGTAGTCACGAATTATTTTTAACTAGCTGTTCAGCGGCAGTGTTACTGATGTTTTTTTTGTGTCACATAATTTGTAAATCTTTGTTCATTTCATTCTTCTGCGAATGGCAATGGTCCTCAGTTTAGTTAGACTATACATGTCTTACCACAAATGAATTTAAACACTGTTTAGCAAGTGTTTAAAAAATTATATACAAAAATGGGGAAGAAAATTTTATACACGCGATAAACAGTTGTTTAATTTATTTGTGGTAGGAAAAAAACTTGGGCACTTTACTACTTTTGCACGTTCTTCTTACCTATATTTAGACTATTTATGACGCATGAAATATATGATTGGTTTATGTTAGGTATTACTCCATATTTTTTAGATGTTTACTGAATGGCAATAGGAACATAAAATTGATATTCCAAATATAACACAAATGAATTTCACATTCGTTTCGTTTTATTGCATTGATTGCGTGAATGTACCCAGTTATAGAATTCCATATTATTTCGGATCAACATCGCGTGGGGCATTGGTTACCGTTAGCATATTATTATCGTGATTTTTTCCCACAAACTACACCAAAATTAGAATTTGACCCTATTCTTGGACGTATAAGCCTTAGATTCCTGTAAATTTCGGTGTTTGAATGAATTTGAGTGGTTTAGTTCTTGTCAGAGGTAATAAAGCTTTCATGTTTTTCAAATCGCCTGCTATAGGTATACAAATAAAAAATTCTGCTTCACTTGGTTTTATTTTCAGTTTGTGTGTACTTCATTGACTTGATAATTTCGTAATTTTAATATCAGTTGAGTATATTTCGGTCATCAAACGATTACACATCAGTTAGACACTGCAGACACGCTGCCTCCGCGCGACACGTTGCGGCAAATTTGAAGGCGCCCTTATCGTACGTTGAAAATTGCATTAACAGATATTTGTAAGATTTCATCGAAATTGAATTTGACTAGATACTTTTTTTATTAGAATAATCAGATTTTCTTCTTCTTTCGTGGCATTGGCTGTTTAATATCAAAATTAATGTTGGGAATATAATACGCGAAGACTACGAGAGTACAGTGAAGAGTTTAAAAAATAACTTATAATTATTCAAAATAATAATTATGCCAGCAGATTTAATAACCGGCCACAAGCTCTTTGTTGCATTAAATGCTACATCTGTAAGTGCAAAATAAAAAGTTCCATGCTATTAATTTTATTGTATCTAAATAAGCCCGCACTGCGATCATGCACTAGTAGAAATATCGCATATTCATTTCATTTCATATTCATTTATTCTACCTACATGTACCTATATATATACATTTTTATGCTTAGATGGTAGGTAGCTTAGAAGTATGTACATATACCCTGTAAGGGCACTGCAAGATGGATTTGCGCCTTTTCAAAAGTATCTGCTTCCAGAGCTGTGAGATTACGTTGACGTTTTAGCGGTTTTACGTAATTTTTATGTTACCGAGTACACAAATCCTTAAAAATTCACTGATTCTTAGAACTAGTAGCAAGTGTAACTACTAAGTAAAAAGTCCCAAAATCTTTAAAATTGTATTGGAGGAAGACATAAATAAGTTTTTATAATTTTCTTTGTAGGCAGTGAATGAAAAAAAAAGAGCATCTGGAAAGTACGTACAAGATACACTTAATCCCATTACCACACTAGTACTTTCCTCATACTTCAAGCTAGTTACGATTTAAATTTTATGGAGTTTTTTTTTACACTGAATATATCTTCGTTTGACCACCATCTTACCTGGTCGCAAGCGATGATGTGGTCTAAGATGAAGCACGAAGATCTAGAAGAAATCTATTCACTCTTACCTTAAAGAGGCCGGGATTGTATTCTTTAGGAAAAACAGACGACGGCAACGTGTTCCATACCTTAGCTGTGCGCATCAAGAACGTAGAACCAAACCGGTGTGTGCGAATGGGTGGTAGGTATATCAACTAGGCACGGATACTGAGCCGTGCGCCTGCTTGTCCTTTGATAGAAAGGAGATGGCGGAATCAGATCGTAAAGTTCCTGGGCACATTTCCCAAAATGTACTCTGTAGTTATTTTAGCAGTTGCAGTTAACTGTGCTCATATTGACCCTTTGTTATATCTGTTTAGGATAAAAAAGGACTATCTATCGGATTCCGTCCACATGGACGACAAAAAGAGTGACAAATCTGCGACGTTAGGTAGATTATGTTATTTTAAGTATTTTTTTGTGTATTCTTCATTTTTTAAATTGTTTGTTTGTGTGGTGTAATATCAGTATTTTGCTTGTTGGCTGCATTCTTTACCCAGCTAGCTGAGGCTTTAGATCTGAAAAAGTCTTGGTTCTTTCGCAGTGCGGGCTGAGGTTTACATAATACCAACGGAAAGTAAAACTTGTAATTAGTCTCTTTACAAAGACGCCTCTGGCGATCACAAGTCATCATAATGTAATATCTGAAGCTATTCACTTATAAATGTTTTGCGTTTGCTATTAATGATAACAGTATACATAATTATTTGTAAGCATGGATTTTTCTTGGAATAGTAATGCTACGTTCTTATTTAATACTTGTATTAACAGGCAATTAGCCATCTACTAGAAGCAAAAATTCTAATTTGATTGAGCACCAAACAAAAGAATTGATAAGATACTATTTATTACTTACATACTCCTATATCCTGTATCCTATATTTATGAAAAAATATTTTGTTTCAGGTAACTCAAAACTGCTGGGAAACTCTATAGTAAGTGTTTCCGGATCAGTACAATCTTAATTATATTCTCCGAGTCTTCAAGTGTAAAGAGAATAGGTTATTTTTAGGCAAGCGTGATTAATCTTTAACTATACCTTGGATATGATGTGTTAGGTCCCAGAAGAATTTCCTTCCACGAGCATACGGTAAGGGGTCCTCTATATATGTTTTTTTTAGTGTTGGATACTCGCGTGTAATGCCTTTAGTTCTCAGTTGGTTAGAATTCTCTTTTTCTATCTTAGTGATATAAAAAAGCTATTAAACGTTATTGCAAAATGATATTTTTTGATGTGGCTTTTCATATCAACCTTCGTAATTAAATATAATAATTTATGAATGAGTCAGAAACTTGACACCAGACCGCAATAGTCATACAATATGCAAACGCACCCTTACGCTCTACTTCGCAAGTGGGGTGCCCGGAGAAACAATAGTCGATTATAAATGTGCATCTCGCATTGCGTTAGTTTGTAGTGTATGGACCGGATTCCAGTGAAATAACTGGAATAACTGTCGTGGACTTTCTCGTGGCACTCGTTTTTGTCACAAGAATTTTCATATTTTTAAATATGAAAATTCTTGAAACACTTCTCCGTCGTGTCGTGCTTTTTTTGTAAATTATACACCTAAATATACGTTATTTCGTTTATTAAATCTTTTTGTGCGTAGTCCTGAAACATTGAGACATTACCTGTAAAATAAAACTAAAGCGACTTTTTCACATCTTTTGATTGTAGATGTTATAGAAATATCTTCTTTGCAAAATCTTTTCTTGGGGGTAGAATATAAAGAATAATTCTGTCTGTTTTAAGGTAAGTTTATTGAACACCAATTCCTTTTTTCCCGAACTGTTTTCTGCGAAGACTAAATTGCATTATCGTCATTCTTGTGTGTCGCACCCAAACATTAATAGGTATGTAAGGTCACCGACCCATTGCAATATACCAGTAGATAGTAGGTAGGTGCATATTAACTCTAATGAGCGCCAAGTAATCATAAGTTTATCCAAAAGCCGAAGACACACTTAGGCTAAATTGTACTGTCAATTCTCAAGATATTTCAAGAATTCACACGGTATAATCCGACGCGGTGGTAGGTTACACATGTTTAACAACATACTAGTGCGTGCTTAAAACTTAAATGTTTAGTAGTTTATTCAAAGAAGTGTTTCTTATAAGGGCATCAACCGTGCGACTAGACAGAGCATTAATTAGGGTCGGCGTATGTGCACCACGCTTAGCTCTTGGTGCAAGGGGAAAGAAGTAAGCGACTTCATGAAATCACATGGACTTTGACTTCCTTTAACTCGCTGTTGCCACTTGTATGTTGACACCATAAAGTTAGTAAATTGCTTAAAGGGAAATGTGTACGCTTTTATAACAAACTCCCAAGGGATATACAAAAATTGACAATTAACAAATTTAAAAACGTAATTAAACAAAATCTTTATAAAAAAGCAGAAAATATCTGTTTATTTAGATGATAGAGAAGCTTGGGATTGAAATAACTCCAACTCGTTCAAAATGTTACAATTTAGACGTAATTTATTTTCTGTATTGTTATGTATTCTAAAAGGATCATTATAAAAACAACCAGCTTTGTTTCTTGCCTTTCTTTCCTAGCTTGGTCGCGAAGGAACAGGTAGTAAAATTGACGTTTCAAATTGATCCTTGTGATTTTAATGAATAAAAATATTTGACTTTGACTTTGCCACATTACGCAGATTTAGGGCGGTATATATAGGACTTTGCCGCGGTGGATACGTGTGGCAACCTTTAATAGTTGTGAAAATTTGTGAAGGACTTTCCTCCCGAGAACACTTTGGCTGTGGGTTGTCTCAGAAGCTTAACGCAGAGACTACAGTCTGGGGTTAGTGTGTGTCCTCCTTCGTTAAGAGCTCATGTTCAAGTGTTTCTCTAGAAGAAAAAGATAAAGTTAAAAAGAAGACTTAAAAATTGAACCTCCTATAGAGTCCCTTTACATCCCTTTCCTTGTGCCAAACGTACTTTTTCTTTGCGACTACCGGACACGTTCACAGTTACACAGCTAATGGGTCCGCTTTGCTGGCTTATAAACACTGACCCATACCACTACGGAGAAGTTCAGCTGATTTATAGATCACGTTTCCCGTAAGAGAAAGGACCAGCTATTAACTGTAGTCTTATAAAACCTAGGGCTATTTTGGGGGTGAATCTTTTAGTCTTCTTAAGGTTAAGCTCGCCTTTGTTTGTACATGTCCTCTATTTCTGTATTTTTTAATATATTTTCTTGTGAACTATAAAGTATAAACAGCATGGCTACCGAAGATGCGAAACCATGGTCTGCCTTCCTGTTGCTATACCCTGCCAGGGTTCATATGTGAAACTATCTACCTAGTAACAACTTTGTCAACTTGTGAAAGCAATAAATGTATTGAGTATTGAAATATTAATCTCATGTTTCTTTGTTTTTGTACGGAAATTACAATAAGTATTGTAATTTTTCGATGTCTTGAAAGATGTAGGTATATTAGCTATCCTATGGAATCATTAAATTATTTCTTTTGTCCAGTCTTTAAGTCCAATGCTAGACTTTTTGAGTAGGAACATTGAAAATACACTTATCCGACTGGGGTTTAAAATAAAGCGAATAAGTAAAATTTAAGAGAGGCCTAGGTAGACTATAAGCGATTTATTAAGATAATTTTGTGTGTCAGTCTTCGATTCCTCATTATCCAATAGCTATCTAGAAGACATCGCTTTTAGCAATAAGACCACCCATTGTACTTGTATTGTAATGTAACTAGGTTGTATTTAATGAACTTTTACTCATTTTAAAGATTTCAATAAAATAACAGTGTAATCTATTTTTGATACAAAGCCATGACTATATTTATTTATTAAACTGATAGATAAAATAATTCATTAGGCTTAAGATCTATAAGTTGTCTACTCTATATCGCTGTACCTATGACTAGACTACCACACCACTCAGCCAAAGTTGTCCAAATTAAGTTGCGCACACGTGAAGCCATTGTGTGTGAAGGTTTCACTCCACTTATGCCACATAATTAGAGTCTTACCTAACTATGGCGTTGCATATATTTACTTCCGATTTTGATGCATATACTTTGATTACTTTTGAAACCGAAAAAACATGGAGGCCGATTAACACCTGGCAACTAACAAAATCCTTTCTCCTGAACCGTTCCCAACTCTCATATCTGAAACAGGTCCAATTACTAAACCATCTGAAACTTGCAAGGTATTTAATTAATTAAATAAATAAAAATAATTATTGCTGGACATTTCACACAGCCCTATCTAGCCCCAAACTAAGCAGAGCTTGTACTATGGGAACCAGATAACTGATAGAATACTTATATACTTTTTTTATTGTAAATACATACTATATATATATATATATATATATATATATATATATCTATAGAAAATGTATATAATATATAGAAAAACACCCAGACACAGAACAAATTTTTGTAGATCATACAAACATTTGTTCCGCGGCGGGAATCGAACCCGCTACCTTCTGCGTCTCAGCCGGCTATACGCCTACTGCGCCACGGAGGCAGTCATAAAAACGAATAATAACTATAATAGAGATAAAACCTAGCTTGTGTTAATTCAGGTAATAATCTATGTACACACTCTATTTAATCGAAATCGGTTCAGCCGTTATGACGTGATTGAGTAACAAACAAACAAACATCCAAACTTTCGCATTTATAATATAAGCGTGATGTAAATAATTGTAGTAATATGTGATTTTGTACTGTTAGTAATTTTCTTGGAGATAGTTTATCTGATTTTATCTATGTACTTCTTGTAGGCCACACACAGCCATCGCTATGAATTGTGTAAGCCAAAAACGTGGGAAAACAAGAAAATTATCGTAAAAGTGCCGTGTTCATATAAAATGCTTATGATATTCTGTCCGCGAACATCAAGCATACGTGCGTTACTTGCACGATGTTATAATATTACGTGTCTATTTAGGCGTTGAATAAAACTGTTGTGTCATACACTTTTCTTATCTCAGAAAATTTGTAGCTTAGATTAATCGAAAAGAACGTATAATATTTTTGAATTGAATGAATAGTGTCCTTTGTAAAAGGAGGACTTTAGAAATGTTAGAATTTGGTACATAATCTAGGGTTCTGTGTTCATGTTTTATTTTGCTAGTGGTTCGCCCCGAACCGAGATCTCGCGAATCTCCCAAAATCAATATTATTCTTAGGGCGACTTGCACAACGATGCCTAACGTATTTAGTGGCTAAATATGATTTAAAGAGTTGTCAAATCATACAAATACTTCAAATTTAAACATGTTAAGTCGCTAAATACGTTTAGTGATCTTTCTGAATGCCGGCTTTAATCTTTGACTAATAAATTGGTGCCACGAAATGTATAACCAACCTACTTGACAGTTTCATTCAAATTAGATGTAACGGGTCTAGTTAAATGTTTATTTTTTTTGGGGTACAAATGGCAGATATTCTGGATTTCAGATTTTTGCCTATATTTGTGTCACTAAAGCTACACGAATACCAAATTTCAGCATTGTGGGGTCACTGGTGTACCCTGTGAATGTTGTCAAAGTTTTGTTTTTATTATGGCTAATAGCTCAAAAACTACAATAGCTAATCTAAAAATAACAACGGGTTTCAAATGTACTAATAAAAAACTTTCATTTGACGTCTCATTTGACCTAATAGTCTCAATTTCGTTTTTTTTACCCCTCTTGAACCCTTATATCTCAACAACCCTCCAATATTTTTAGCTCATTGAGTCACACCAAAATTGTGTCATCACTACTTACCTATATACCAAATTTCATGATGATCGGATAAACGCTACGAATGTTATCCTCGGACAAACAAACAAACATACATACATACATACATACAACGCTGATTTGCCCAAGTCAATTTGGAGATCTCGCTTCGCTCGATCAATTAATAGCTGAGTTATCAATTAAATAGTTAACTCATAAAGTTAGTTACTTTAGGGGCTTATATATATAAAATATTGTCTTTAACCATACTTATAACATACTAATAAATATATTAAGTTCTCCGAAAACAACTAAAACCACATGTAGGTATCTTTAAGTTAAACTGAATGCTTTCCTGACCTAAAGCTAAAGACAAGACCCTAAGGAATTTTATGGACTGATTGAATCGTGAAATGGTAGAGAAACTTCTGCTCCTTATGTTCTTGAGAGATGTTTTGGTCATAGCCAATATATTGCTGGTTCCATTTATAGGAAAGAAAGGGAAAGTCATGAAAACAAGCGAATGTACTTTCTACCCTAATTTAGAAAACTACTACACTTTAAGCATGTATGCTACTTATATGTAGAGATTTTGTTGAAGAAAGGAAAACAACGTTCAGTACGAAAATTGTAAGATCTGAGTCAGGATTTATGAATACCAAGATTTTTAAAACCATCTCAAACATTTTCAAGCTTAGATGGGACTTGAACCCGCAGCCTTCCTCTTGAGATGAGGATGCACTACCAATTGTGCTACAGGATCATATCACCTCAGGGTCGAAATTATTGAGATAATTCAGATTACGACTAAAGCGCCATTAGCCGTTATGATTTACGAATTCTTTATAATTTTTTTTAGATAATGTAAAGGAGGTTATTTTTTTCCAGCCTAATATTAGAAGTCCCTTCCAAAAGTATATTTTAAGATATTAATCTTATCCTTAGATAGTAAAAAAACCGGACTTAGGAGACAAAAGTAACAATCAAAGAATATGCCTAACTCTATGTAAACTAGTTTAGGTTACCGAAATAAACGATTTTATTAATTGATTTAATCAACTGCAACCTTAGATTTAACTGTTTACGTAAATGAACATGATTTATTAGTTTGTTACATAAACCCATTAAACACAACAGTTGTGTAACTTTCGATTAACTAAGTTAAAAAGATAAGTTAAATAGGTCGGTCTATTTATGGTAACAAATTGATGAATGTTGAGCTTCTGCGCAGCAAGTCACGACTTATAAAGCTGATGCACACGAAACACTTTCTGTAGTTTAGTCTCGATACATCTTATTGCGTAATTCAACAACGTAAACATTATTTTGAGGGTTGTATAGTGAGACTAAATATACAAGAACTATTTTAAAATTACTTCTATTAACATTCAAGTTTTGATCTAATCTCGATGCTTGTAAATATTTAACGCAACTGAAGGATCTCGCTGCTGTCTCTCTCTTATATCCCCGATTTACATAATTTTAACCGCGCTATTTAAGTTTAAATTACGAGAATTGGTGTTTATTTGATAATGTGATTTTATCGCATTTTTATTTAAAGAAATATGTGTCACTATATTCTCAACTCAATCAAGATAATTAAAAAGGAGAATGATTACAGGAGGTAGCGGGCTCGATTCCCACCGCGGAACAAATGTTGCTGATAGATATTTGTTCCGGGTCTGGATGTTTTTCTATATCTTATAGTATAGGTATGTATTTACAAAAAAAAAGTATATATGTATTCTATCAGTTATCTGGTTCCCATAGTACAAGCTATGCTTGGTTTGGGGCTAGAGAGCGCTGTGTGAAATGTCCAGCCAATATTATTATTATTATTATATTATCACTACTTAAATATTTGTTAAAAGGTAAATACAGTTCTTTTAAGATAATTTTAAGTTCAGCATCCATCACACAAAATGACTAGACGACCTTCTACCACAGAGTTTTATCATAATTATCATTGTATTGCCTTTTTAATCTAGCTTAGTACTTATTTTTAAAGAATGGTTCGTGAAGCGATTGAAATCAGGAAATTACCAAATTTCGATTGGGAAGATGACTCTCAGCGTCCTGAAATCCGGTGATTACTAGATGTGCGCGTCGTGATCGGTCGTCTCAGTGCGTAGATACGCTTAGTGTGTCGTAATATGAACGAGGACATTTTTAATTCTGACGACCAAGTGAGGGCAGTTGCTGTAGCTGCCATCACTTCTCGACGGTAGCTCCAAGTACTCCAGTCAACCAGTGACCACGACTGTTGCAACACAGCCGAAACGTTGGGATAACAAATAAAAAAGGTACATACGCGATAAATACCCGCTTTAATCAATAATTACGTACAGGGATCGCGAAAGTTTGAAAAATACTTATTTTTATTGTTTCTGTTGTGGTAATTCAATTTAGAATTATCTATCTATCGTTAATTTAAGCACTTAGATTTCCAGAGCAATCGATCTTATGCGGCCTACACTCAACATCTCCTTTTAATCTACCTTTTTATGTTGTCTTATCACCCTGATAAAGGTTAACGAATTGAACCGAAACATTGTCTGTCGAAATACCGATAAAACGGTACGTGATAAATCCCGTATTTATAATAAAGATGTCTTATCATCTAATGGGCCGTCCTACGCTGCACTTTCCAGTATACTTATCTCACAGAGGCCATAGATAAAGATAACGAACATAGTCGCTTGTCCAGTATCGCGTTTGTATCTTACAGTTTTGGCGCACACTGCGTCATAATACACTGTTTTGGGTCGCGGTCAACGTGATTGTGTTTTTCTCTACACGACCTCGGGCTTAACGAGCCGTATTTTTGTATGTATTCAAATTAAATGGTTGGATTTCGCAAGCTGGTACTGCATAGAGTATGAGAGGTCAGCTAGTTTGCTTTACATGTTCTTATCTAAAGCACGAGTCTTTTGTAAGTTGGAACAACAGTTTTGTCTTTCAGTGCATCAGACCTTGGAAAATTACAAACCCCATTATATTTTTTTATTGCTGGGCATTAAAGGTTAAAATAAATATTTACTAGAAGTGTCTAGTCTATTTCATAGCATAGATTTCTAAGAGTTATTTAACTGAAAATTGACAAATTTTTTTGAGTGTTGATTAACGCTACCATATATCCTACTAAATATAGTACAAGTATAATGGACCTTACTACGCCCTATTTACATAACAAGTTGTTTTTTTCATTGTTTATCTTACATGAGTTGATAGTTAGGTAATTAGAGTAAAAACTGTTTTCGCCTCATGGTTTTGACAATATGAACCAGCTATTTCCGCTAGCTGTGTCACTTGATCCGTCGCGACTTACATTTCTTGCCAGTCTCCAGTTAATTTCAATTCGGTTGCGATTTTATCGGGATTAATCAACATTGATTTGTATTAAATTGAATTTATTTAATTAACTTTGTACGTATTTGGTTAATGGATCTTTAAATCAAATGGATTCTAATTTTTGGTTAAGTTACTATTATTAATAAAAAAATAGATGTTTTTATTAGACTATGTAAGTATCAATCATTTTTTAAAAACAATATATTGTCCTTACTTGGCCCTTTTGACTGGTACGCGTGTAGAGCCGGCTGAAACACAAGAGGTTGCGGGTTTGACTCCCGCCACGGGACAAAAGTTTGTATGACCTGCAAATATTTGTTTTGAGTCTGGATATTTTGGTGCCGGATTACTTGTAGTTGATCCTCATGATAAATTCAAAAGTTTTTTTTTGTGTTTTAATTGACATCATAAAATCATTTTTATAATAATTATAGTATTAAAATAGGTCATCGCTCAGAGTATGTTATAAGTATTAGCACTGTAACACAATTACGTTTCTCAAGCGCTGGTATTCTGTAACGCCTTATTGCGTGCAAGCAGCAGCTAAACAACACGCGGTTTACACAGTAGCCATTTTGACAAAAGAAATCCTCGTGTGAGTCAGGTAAGATCAATATCACAGAATACTACAGAAGTTAAGCTTAGTACAACGAGCAATAACAGGCGCACGCACACATAGACGCGCGTACACGAGGATCTCAGATTAAGTAGTCGAACGCCAGCCACGCGTGCCACGCAAGACGTAAACCATGGTTTGTGTCCATGGTGTGATTCGTTAGATGGTTGTGAATTAACCTGTGATAATTTAGGTTAAAATGTATAAGTGACAGTGAAAAAACGTTCATTACAAAGATGCTGTACATCATTTTGGTTGAAGAATATTATACATACAATATTCTACAACTACTTATTCTACAATATTCTACGCTCGAACTACCTAATTAAAATCCGCCCGAACTTTACTTCTGCACATATTTTGTGTCAGTAAAACTAACAATGTATGTTATACTGAATATTGGATGTTATTTATTCCAGTTGTGGAGAGGTACACTTCTAATGCTCGAGCCAGCAGAGCTGAAATTCAGAGGCAGAGAGACGAGATGTTGCAGCGTTTGAATTTGACACTCAAGGCCGTCTCTGACTGGGGCGATGCCAATCTTGTCAAATTCAATGCTTCAAAAACGCAAGCATGTCTCTTCTCGGCGAAAAAGAGTCAGTTTACCCAAGTTCCATTTTTCCAAAATGTACCGTTATCTGTAAAAGATCACCTCGAGCTCCTAGGGGTTTCGCTCACGCCTACTCTCAACTTTAGCTCATACATCGAGTCTAAGGCTAAAACAGCTGCCATGAAGCTGGGCATCCTCAACAAGGTCAGGAGATACTTCACACCAGGACAGCTTCTTAGTCTTTATAGAGCTCAAGTCCGGTCTGGTATGGAGTACTGCTGCCACCTTTGGGATGGTTCGGCCAAATACCAGCTCGATACCTTAGACTCGATAGAACGTAGGGCTTTTAGGCTTATAGGTGAGCAATATATGGCGGTGACTAAGATCCAAAGTCTCGAACACCGCCGTAAAGTTGCAAGCCTATCGATCTTTTACAGAATACATTTTGGGGAATGTGCCCAGGAACTATACGATCTGATCTCGCCATCTCCTTTCCATCAAAGGACAAGCAGGCGCACGGCTCAGTACCACCCGTACCTAGTCAATATACCACCCATTCGCACACACCGTTTTGGTTCTACGTTCTTGATGCGTACAGCTAAGGTATGGAACACTTTGCCGTCGTCTGTTTTTCCTAAAGAATACAATCCGGGCCTCTTTAAAGTGAGAGTAAATAGGTTTCTTCTAGATCTTCGTGCTACATCTTAGACCACATCATCACTTACCATCAGGTGAGATTGTGGTCAAACGAAGTTCTATCCAATTTAAAAAAAAAAAAAATCAGATATTCCTAATCCACCAGCTGTACTTCTAAACCTCTAAGAAGTTTGAGCTAGCAAAGGATATAAGAAAATACATTCACTTCAACAGCTTTCATAGAGATATGTATATCGCACACATATAATATATGCAAACAACGATCTCCTGGTAATGCATTTGTGCACTAACTCTTATTTGATTAAATTTTTCGTGATATCACGAATCACTTTGACCAGTAAGACGCATTCCTTGCAAACACTTTGGAGTCTTTATTCGTCAAAGTGATTCGTGAAACCACTAAAACAAATCGAATCGATGAATACACAAATGCCATTAAGAGTTAAAATAATTACCAAACAAAATATCCATAATACCAAGTCCATTATAATCTTCTCACATTCCCAATTTGATACTTATCTCGTACCGTGACGGTACACATTTCTCTACAATTTTCCAATCGACAAATTAATAACAATTTCGAGATAAGTGGCGCCTACGCAATCTCGCCTATTAGAAAACGCGTCAATCAGTGCGTTTCCTATATTTCCAATATCGATCATTCAGGCACAGAGTAAATAGCACTACTAACGTACAAACTTCACTGCATTGGTATTAAATCTGTTATCATTACATTTTTGACAGTGACGATAGCGATATTGAAGCTTAAAGTTAACTAGTAGAGCTCAATTCCATTTGACAAAGAAGATCGATCAGCATCGGCAATGTCCAGCCAATAGGACTGCACATCAAAGGTTATTGAATTTTAATACAGTGTGATAAAGCTCATTTTATTTTGATACAAGCAATACCTGATATAGTCACAGAATAATCGATACCGACACTCCGTACGTGATCTGAGGAGTAATCGAGGAGCATGCTTCACTGACATAAAATAAGAGTCACGTCACAGAGCAGCTGTGGACAGTACGATCTATCCTTGGTTTGGTTACGTAAGGCTTCAAGGGAGACTATCTGAGTCATAATCGCAGCTGTATGAAGATATTTTATAGGTCACTGACTTAAATCGTAGTTGAGCGGCGAAGTCAGCATTTTATGCAGTTATTTTACCTATAACAACTGCCTCACAGGTTACGACAAACTAGACTTCCCCTACATGGCATTCCGCTCGCCACCCTGAAATATACAGATGAAAAGTCTCATGTGCCTGCCTGTGTTTTTAAATGAGTTGGTAAACAATAAATACAAAAATAAATCTTTACATAGTATAAAATGAAGTCGCTTCCGGTGCCTGTTACTTTAGTCTGTTACTTTAGTCTTACAAAAGCCTGGCCGGCCTTTGACCACGACCTTTTTCGCACGTTCTTGTCGTACGTGATCCACTTTTCATCACCAGTTATCAGCTTCTTCAAAAATGGTTCGGTTTTATTACGTCGTAATAAAGAATCACAAATGAGTACACGGTCCATTAGGTTTCTTTCAGTGAGCTCGTGGGGTACCCAAATATCGAGCTTTTTTGTGTACCCAGTTTTTTTTAAATGGGCCAAAACTGTTTTATGGTCAATTCCCAGTTCTTCAGCTACGTTGTAACTACTGATATGCCGATCTTGTTCCACTTTTTCAAAAATGGCATCAATTTTATCCGTAATAGGGCGACCAGAGCGAGGTGCATCTTTGACATTAAAATTTCCGGATTGAAAACACTTAAACCAAATTTGTGTTACTCTCACAGACACTGCACTAGGTCCATAAACATCGCAAATTTTTTTCGCGGCATGCGTTGCATTTTTACCTTTATTGTAGTAAAATTTTAAAATGTATCGAATTTCTTCATTAGATTCACTCATCTTTACAGTACGTAAAACAAATAAAAATCACACATTTTCCTAATTTGTATTTGGAATTATCTTCTTTAAAATTTAAACTTTGAATGATACCAAAACCAAACCAGATACAAATAGTATAGCCAAAGAGATTTTATTACAAGTTCATACATACTATAATGCGAAAAGACTTTTTCCCCAACCTATTATGATGTTCATTTGTATTAAAGATGTGGACTTATTTTGCTAAATGGGTCGTAGGTAGTAGGAACATAGTTTTTTTATTATTGATTGCTTGATTTGTAAATATTTAGGTGAAAGGAAAATAGGTCAAAAATAGTGTCAACATTATGTTGGATTTAAAAAATACCTAACGAACATAATACTCAATTTCCAAAATTAGTGATTCGAAACTAAAATTGCGCCCTCCTCATCCACGTCTTTAAGCAGTTTACTTACGGTAAGAAGTTTCAAATTTATCCTTATGATAATTGCAATTATAAGAGATCATTTGATGCAACGAAGCATTCGGGGCCGCGAATATAAGACTCGCGGATATCTCTAGTATAAATTGGAATATCTCTAGTAGCATTTCTATTCTGTGGTTTTATACAAAAAATTATCTCGTAGAATTATTTATAGAATCTAATCTATTACAAGTACCTTACCTATTTATTTTTTTAGATAAGTACTTTAGTCACAAATAGGTATTAATATTAGGTTTGATTAAGGCTACATACAAGAGAATTTACTTACTTAATTACTAAAAGAATTTAATCCTGGATTAAAATTTCGACATGACGATATTTCATATTTGTATCATTTGGTTCTGTTGTTCGTTTCTAGTATTTTGACACCTGTTTGATAAATCCAACTTTCGATTTCTACGAATATACATAAAAAATACTTGTGATAGAAACTAACATACAAGGAAAAGTCACAGAGAATCTAGTTCACGATGTTCTCACAAACTGTAAGATGATGATCACAATCTCGAGATCTCCGAATGACTTCCGGAATTATATCGAAATTGATTTCGAATTAATGCAGTTTCCATGTGCACTGATGTGAAACGAGTTTTGAACTGGTATATGTTTTATAACGGTAGTGAAAAGTAACATTAATGTTAACGGACAAACTGGTCAAATCTGATCATGCCTCTTTTATGTCGATGTAAATACAGACAAAATTGGAAGTATTTGTTTTATTTCTCCGTTACACAAAAACAGCTAAAAAAGATTTTCATATTATTTGATTTTGAACTTAGACACATACAAACACAATTCCAATAATATTCATTAAACTAATAAATCATAAAATTCTTTATTTTGAACTTAAACAATGCTACAAATGATATGAAAAACGATGATATCTGCAGAAGTATTAAACTGTGTCGCAGACATCAACGCCCTCCTCCGGCAAATATTAAAGAAGGTCCTAATCAAGTTACATTAGTTACACATACAGTGTGTACGTATGTATGTATCTATGTATGTATCTATGTATATATTTATGAGTCTGTGCCTATGTGCGTGTGTGTTTGTTGAGTGTGTGTTTGTTGAGTGTGTGTATGTGAATGTGTGTGTGCGCGAGGGTGTATTTGGGGGTGCTTGAGTGTGTGTACCTATGTATGTGCATGAGTTCTTCCGTTTCATTGTAGGACAGTGATTGGAGCCATTCCAGGCATTTAATTTTGCATTTAAATAAGGGGGGAGGATATGTATTTAAGTGTCTATTTAATCTGTTATAAAGTAACGGGCTGATGTAATGGTAATGTCGACTTGCTAGTGCCGTGCGTCGACGCTCAATTTGGCAGACATTATCAGACCTTCGTTTGTTAGTAGTAAGGTTAGGATCATATATTAATTGGGAGTACTTTCGTATGACAGTTTGCGCTATAAAAAGTTGCTGGACGGAACTTGGTAAATAGAATAAAACTTTGATGTGGGAAAATAGATTGGTTTTTTGACAATTACTTTCAGAACTGCCCTCTGTGCTCTCTCTCTCTCTCTCTCTCATATATTCATTATTTTTTCAATCATTCCATTTGAAACTGGGTTTAATAAACCCAGTAGTGCGTCTGCTCAAATATTAAATGCGGAAAAAAAGTAGTACCTAGTCTACTTTTATATATAGCCACATCATAGTCATTCATAAGTAGATAAAAGTAAACTCTATATCAGTATTATACTTTTCATCCCCCCATCTCGGAAAGATTATTTTTGCTCTTCGATATCTGAGTGCAAAAGCCGTTTTTATCCGCTATAGGATAAAGTAAAATGAATTTAGAACATCATGTGCACTAAGTTTGTAAATTCAAAACATCATTAAACCTATTTACGACCTCCATGGTGCCGAATTTATCATACAACCTTTTTTAATTTGTTAAAAACTCAGACTCGGAACCTTCTTGGTGTATTACTTATTTTTTTAATTTGCTTTACGCGCGCCATTTTCTTTTCACGTCTTAATGTTAAAACCTTAGATACGTAGGTGTATTGGTTTTGTTATCAATCTGTTTATTGTTCTTTGCAAACGACTTTTGTTTGTCTTCAAACGAATTAACTCGCTCTTTTGCAAGCATCAAAGCCAATGTAAAGCTTATTCCCAGAACTAAAGTCCTCGGACACGAATGATTGAAACCCACGACAAGTTGATGAGTCGCAATCAATCAGTAATTTCTAATCGACTTGCCAATTGTGGATTAAGACGCTCCTGGTCGGAGCCGTGTATGGGTTGACGAGGCTCATTGACCTATTCTACCGCTGCCTTTTTCACAATGAAAAAAGTTGAATGGAAAGAAATGATGTATCGAGATGTATTTGAGATTGTCGTGATAAGTGAAAAGGCAGATTGTTTTGGAGAATATCATTCTATTATTTATTTATTTATTTAATACTTTCACACAAAACATAATAGTGCTAGGAGGACTTAATGCTAATAGCATTATCTATCAGTCATCCTGGTTGTGCTAAAAGAAGGTAAGGCGTGACACAGGAAAAAAGGTATTTCACAGCTAATTATAAATACAGACCCTAAATGACTAAATAAGAACAAAATAAAAATGCCTAACATAATAATTATAATATATATATATATACAGTTATCTTACGTAAAAACATTTATGTTAAAAATATATATATATATATATTAAATAGAAATTACATTGCAAACCTAAGTCAATCGCATGATGGTATCGGTGGCGTAATTATCTTCAACTTCTCAAGGAAACGCTGACGCACCAATCTTTTAAACGACTCTTTTGTTTCAGTCTTTTTAATGTTTAATGGCAAGTCATTCCAGAGTCGGACCGCCACAACCGAAAAGGAGTTAGAGAATAAGAAGTCTTATGGGAAGGGGTGTAGAGAAGTGAAAGAAAGTGTCAGCTGACCTAAGCTGTCGGTTGTGCGCATCATTTAAAAACTGGAAGCGATCTTTTAGATTGGTGGGGGTGAATGGATCTCTAAGAATGGAAAAAAGTAAGCAAAGGATTCTCAAATTCCTATTGTATAATTATAACAGAATAATGAATTAAACTTGTTAATTACCATGGCCGGTTCCTATAAATGTCGGTAACAACAGACGTTTCTTTTTAAAAAAGTGACAAAAGTTTGACACTTTCTCAAAGAGCAACGTCTCGTTATATGTTATCAATATGTATAGGAACCGGCCTTATATTATTTGGATTGGTTATTGTAATCGTTGACACGAAGAATTATTGAACTGAATGTTTAAAAATGATTATAAAACTATTTTGATTAGATATGTATCATTATCTTCTTTTCTTTACATAGTATAAAATGAAGTCGCTTCCGCTGTCTGTTCACTTAGATCTTTTAAACTACTTAACGGATTTTAATCCAGTTTTCAGCAATAGATAGAGTGATTCAAGAGAAAGGTTTATATGTATAACACATACCTACATAACTCTGTTTGCTTGTTAGTTTGTTTGTTACCTTTACACGACTAAACAGCTGAACGGATCGTAATGAAATTTTGCCAGGATTATCCTGGGAAAGGACAAAGGCTGCTGTTTAGCCAACTGCGCAAAATGAGGGTAATGTTAAGGTTAACCACCTGTGCGAAGCCACGGGCGGGTCAGCTAGTAGGAATTAAAACCGTTCGTATTTAATCCTTTATGTCCCACAGCTGGCCAAAGACCTCCCCTTCGCCCCCATTAATTCCAGTCACCCCTTTTCCGTATAAACATGTTCTTTTAAAATTAGGTACTTTTTTATGTACGGAGTTGGTAGTATTTTATTACTCTTTCCAACAACGCAACTCATGACTTGAATTTAAATTCCCATAATGTCAAGACCAAACGAGCCTACGAGCGTGGATAATATGACCACACTCCTTTAACAGCTGTGTTGTCATTCATTTTACAACTCTATGCCACTGGTTCAAGATCGAAATTTGCATTTCTGTATTCGGTGCTAATATTGCCTAATGCGTGTGCTCCTGTCAAGCTACCCGTGTTATCTGTTAGACTTTATGTCAATGGTATAGAGACGAGATTTACATGTCGATTTTGATGTGCATTACCATGTACAACTCGCGTTTTCTATAGAAAGTGGCACTTGTTGTATGTAGACTGTTAATGCTGTTTTTGTAGAAATTGTCTGGTCGGTTCCGGTGTATGAGAAACCCTATAGGTCTGGTGACCGTGATTTGATTGAAAGGCGATGTGCTGATTTTCAATTAATGGATTTGAATTGTGTTACCTTTTATTTAAATCAGCTCTCTACCGAAAGTAATGTGCAAAACCTAGAATATTCAATCACTTACCCTGATTAAAAATTTACTAATCTCATAATTTAAATTAAAACTACTCCTATAGATGGATTCTATAATATAGACTAATATAATAGGAATATTCTAATATCTTAACATAATTTATTTTTTTATAATGAAATAATAATGTATATCATTTATATTTTATGCAATTTTTGCATGTTTATACTGTAAACCAAGTAAAAAGGTACATAAATAAATATCGCTGGACATTTCACACAGCGCTATCTAGCCCCAAACTAAGCAGAGCTTATACTATGGGAACCAAATAACTGATACAATACTTATATACTTTTTTTTTGTAAATACATATGCATACTTATAATATATAGAAAAACACCCAGACAAGGAACAAATATCTGTAGATCAGGCAAACATTTGTTTCGCGGCGGGAATCGAACCCGCTACCTCCTGCGTCTCAACCAGCTACACGCCCACTGCGCCACGGAGTCAGTCGACATAAGCGATAAATACCCGTTTAAATCAGTAATTAATGTAAACCAGCAAAACAAAAACCGTTTGCTTGACATACGAGTATATTATGACGACATCCCAAGACCTAATTCGTAAACATATATTATAGAGACACTTTTACATATTACGAGTATGAACGGAAATCGAACCCACCCTCAACCTCCTGTGTCTCAGCCGGCTATTCGCCCACTGCGCCACTGAGGTTTTCAGAAACAAGTCCCTGCTGAAGAAATACATAAAAGCTGCAAATAGATTATGATATCTTAATCATACTATGTACCTAGATTTAAATCATACTCGAGTAATCTCTGTACGTTCTCAAAACAGGTTTATAAACGGCGCGTGCGCAGATACTGCATCACACTAATATTATAAATGCGAAAGTTTGGATGTTTGTTTGTTTGTTACTGAATCACGCCATAACGCCAAGGAGTGGAACGCCTTGCCTGAGTCTGTGTTTCCTGATAACTACAACCTAGGGATCTTCAAGTCACGAGTGAATAGGTTTCTTCTAGGCAAGCGTGTACCATCGTAGACTGCATCATCGATTACCATCAGGCGAGATAGTGGTCAAACGCCTATAATTTATAAAAAAAAAAAAATAACGGCTGAACCGACTTCGATGAAATTTGGTATATAGGTAGAATATAACCTGGATCACGACATAAGTTACCATTTACCCAATAAATCAGTACCCATGGGATAAAAATGGGTATCAAGTTTCTATACAAAAATGATTTTGGTCTTTGTTACCCTTCACACGAAAACTACTTAACGGATTGGGCACAAACTTTTCAAAACTTTAGTTCTAGACCTAGAATAACATATAGGCTACTTTTTATCTCATAAATCAGTTTCCATAATCCATTATTATTGACAAACTACGCGTGCGAAGCCGCGGACGGTAACTAGTGAGATAATAAATAAGGTTGCAGTACTTTTCCTAAACCCACGCTCAAGCTTTTAAGGACTATTTTATTTCTTAATAAACCCGAAGTAAATATTCGATGCCATAATACCTGCAGGATGATGTAAGGAATGACGCTGGTAAAGGTTGAAATGTGGTCATTTTGCAATACATACTGCGTAGGCTATAATACGATTTATCAGTTGGCCGCAGCAAGAAAATAATAGCAATATGGTCGAAGCTTTGATTATAAACTAGGCTAGATAAATAACCGCATTTTCAAATATAAAAAATATTACTAAATCAACTGAAACTTTCTACTTTGGCCATTTTCGATGCGAAGGTTATCGAAAACTTACCAGGATATGAAAGATTTAAATCTTAATTGAAACAATTGTCAGTAACTAGCTTCCGCCCGCAGCTTCACACGCGTTGTTTGTTCGCAAAAAGTAGCCTATTTTTTAATCCCGGTTATAATCTACGTACATATCAAATTTCACCAAATGCGGTTCAGCCGTTACGATGTGATTTAGTAACAAACAAATAAACAAAAATCCAAACTTTCGCATTTTTTATAATATTAGTGTGATGAAATGTTATTATAATATTTAGCATTTTTAGAGGACATTTTAGGGCTAAATTTGACATACAATTTTTATTAAATTATTACCTATAAATTTGTAACTTTCCGTTGTATTTTTGTAATTTCATGCATAGGTAGAACTTTATTGACACTCACCTACATAACAAAAACCTTTATAATAACACTAGCTGCCCTGCCTCCGGCTTCGCACGTATGGTCTGTCAATAAAAACATTATCCTCCATAGACCTATATTCTACCGATAGACAAGAACGTTCTTGAAAAAAGTTTGTTCTAATGCTGGTGAGTTAGAACGAAAGTTCGCTGCAGTGCTAAAACATTAATTATGTGATCTAACCAACTTATTAAAACATGCAGCGCTAGATCGCTTATAGAGTTTAGTTTACTCGCGACCAAAATGTTTTAAGCACCATGAAATTCATGGCTCTTACGCGTTCCGTTCAAAATAGTAACAACCTGTCGTCCCTATAGATTTTACATCACAGACGTGACACAGCTTTTGTACCTTCAAAACTTCATTAGAATTCATACTCTATTTAAAATGTTTTGAATTCTGAATAGTTAAATAATTGAAAATGTGGTAAAGTAGATAAGTGAAAGAAAATGAATTGGTATGCGTTTATTTAAGCTCAAGTATGTTGACAATAGTTTGAAATCAAACTTACACCTGATGATTCACTGATTTTCTTGATGTATTTTTGCAGTATCGAATTACGCACGTCGTAATATACATAAACATTTACTTAAACAAATTAAAACACTTTTTAAAAACACCACGTCAAGTCCGCGTTCAGTCACATATTTTTACCTACAACCGGTTTTGTAATGGAATATCTGCATATGTCATGCATTAGTCTGGTTTTAGATGGCGTGGCATTATATTAAATATTTTTTTTTCTATTGTGGTATTACGATATTATTACCTATTTATTAACTTGAACAACCAATAATTTTACATACTTGACTACTGAATTGTTATTTATATCCCAGGTTCATACTTTGATTCGAATTCTCGTATTAATAGTGCCGCTCCCTACGCGTCCAAACTGCACGAATGTCGAAGTCGCACTGAAGTAAGGTGTACGGATTGCAGTACAGTTCAGTGGAACAGAGTGAGTGTTCGGATCGCGATATCTAGTGCGTAGTACATATATATCGATGTACCCTCCTTCTGCGCAGACGAGAAAAAAGTATCTATGTTACTTAAGGATAGTGAGCATTTTAATAGTGAAAGAATTTTGAAATCGGACCATTAGTTTTTGAGTTTATTCGTTACAAGCATACAAAAATACAAATCTTTCCTCTTTATAATATTTTTAGTATATAGATTATGTTAAGGCAAATAAATTTACCTTTATCTTTGTCTATTATATCGCATAAATATATATGCGCATATGCTCAGAATAGCACCTTAAGTATAAGGTTTTATATCTATCTGGTGGTAGAGAGAGCAATTTACTTTTTCTAATCATATTATTCATTATAATCGAAAGGTCACGTCTGTCTAGTAATTTCTAAGAAAAGTGAAGAATTACGTTTTTGTAAGCAGTCTGCAATTAATGTGTGCAATCAACCGCACAATGCCTTGGTCAACGTTGTACTACTCAATTATAGGGGGGAAATAAATACTTTTCTGTAAGGAAGTAAAATGCAGCAGATTTGACCGAAACTTGCATAGCTATATCAAACGTGAACTTTTTATCGCTATAGATGCCATAAAATGTGAACCCGGGTTGTGATTCTTTCTATGTTACTCAAACTTCTAGATACATATCTACAAGCACCAAAGGAAATACCTACAACGAAGCCTAGCTACTGTAAGATATTTATAACAGACTTTAAAATAGGAGGAGCTTCTTAATTGTTTTTTTAATGTATCTTCGATAATTCTTAATCAGGTTATCCGATTATAATGAGATTATACTAGAAAGGGGGTACTTCATGGGTGGTCTCATATAAATTTCGTCAAGATCTGATGAGGATATCCATAAGAAAATCATCAAATTCTTCAATTTGCAAAGAACTGCACGAATATTTTACTCTACGTTAAATCGTTGAATTGAATTCAGTCACGATTGCACATCATTATAAAAAGTCTGCTGGCGACTTTGACCTGCCACGAAATGGGAAGTAAGTGCCAAAGTCATTGACAATTTGCACAGAACGGTACCTACCAGGAGTACTTTTGCTTTTCGACATAATGAGTCACACTAGACTTTCACTGTCTTTGTTATTAGTCCTCCGTTTGGGGTCAGCAAGTCAGCAATCATGTCATTTTGACAATTGTCATCGTGATTGTACGTTTTGTACTCTTGGACCTGATTTTTTGCATTTATTGGTTCGGTGGCGATGTGGGTTGGGAAAGTGTATCTTAATTTGTCACTAATCGTGGTCGTTGTCAGTAAGTTGTATTTTTTTTTGTTTTGTGTTGGACTATGCAAAATGTTGTGGTTCCATCTTAAAGTAGGTAGGTAGGTAGGGTTCAGCCACAGATTACCTAATAGGTTACGTAGAAAATCAAACGAATGCTCTTTATGGTATTAATTTATGCTAAATAATTTAATGTCTTCTGTAAACACGAACATAAATACCTAATTAAAATTATGTTTGTAGCTGCTGGTCTACTAACATACAAACTTACATACAACAAACTTCACCCTTCATAATATTATTATAGATTACCATTAAGATATATACAGTTGTATTAAGTTAAGTGCAGACAATATTACAATGAGGGGTTTTCACGGCCATGTTTAATACTGCTAACAGATGGCGTTGCTCTATCATACGCTGATTTATCAAAGGAAAGTCAATTGTCAATGTCAATTGCAGTGTTCGCATTATTTTCCGAGGAACTTGAAATAAAAAAAACAGCATTTTAGTTTGTTTATCTGACAAAGTGAGATTGTTACAGACAAATTTTAATATTATGTATTGAGATTTTAGCATATAAATCATATTTTTAGCTTACGTCTCTCCCTATAGCGCCATCTATTACGCAAGTTGGAACTAGTATTTGTTTTAAATTGAGAATGAAAAGCCCTTATTATACCTGATAAACGTTGAATATACCTGCGTGCACTTAAGGTTACCGCAGTACTATATTTAAACTACATAATATGTAGGTACGTATGCATTGCAGCTATTTACGAACATTTAAGGCAGGTGCAAGGTCCTATATAATGTGAATTGGAATCATATTAAGTACAAGACTGTTCAAGTACGGGTAGGACTAACACACCGAAGGTTCCGTACCTTCTTATATTTATGTTAATTTAGCAGCGCCATCTACACTTCACACTTTTTTTAGATAATGTTTTAGTAGATAATGGCTGAGACGTAGGAGGTAGTGGGTTCGATTCCCGCCGCGGAACAAATGTTTGCATGATCTATAAATATTTGTTCCGGGTCTGAATGTTTTTCTATATATTATAAGTATGTATTTCCAAAAAAAAAGTATATAAGTAGATATTCTATCAGTTATCTGGTTCTCATAGTACAAGCTCTGCTTAGTTTGAGGCTAGATAGCGTGTGAAATATCCACCAATATTTATTTATTTTATTTAATTTCTAAAATTGTTTTAGATAGAGAGTGTTATCTTTTTTTCAACATTTTTCATTTTGAATCTTAAACTGAACTACATAAAAAATGTTTTTCAATGCATAAAAATTCATTAGGGAACAAAATAAAAATAATGACCGTTGTTCCTTTGTGGAGGAGGCAGATCTTAACTACATATTTTGTGTAAGTGAATGATATCTCACTTGACATATTAACGTAATTTTGAAATTAGATTATTTCGGCACCCTTTGCAATTCAAATGTAAATATTTTTTATATTGCGTTAGGGGTATTATGTATTCTGAATTTCAAGTCAAGTTCAAGTAGCTTTAGTAGTTGCTGACTACTATAATCAGCTGCGACAGACGGACGGACGGACCGACAAAGTCGCATAAGGATTCCCTTTTTACCACTTTGATCCGGAACCCTAATAATCAACATTTTGATCGTTGTTACTGAACGGAACTCTCGCAATCATTAGGTCAACAGGCAAGGTCCTCACGATTTAAACCTTTCCATTGTATACATATACATACATATATTTTTTGTATACCCTGGGTATATTTGAATTAAAGAAAAAAAATATGTTTTTGGACACACACATGGGTTTTATACATAAAACATAATAATATACCAATATAAACATATTAATATCAAAACCACAATAGGTGTTTATTATAAAAGTATGAGGCATTCCACGAAGAGCAACGAATACTTTGTAGAATACTAAACAATAATTCAAATGTTTCCACGAAGGGCACCTACAATGTAGTAGCTGCTAGTGATGGGGTATTTACTGAAAGTATTATAAGGAAACATATTTAAGAACTGACGCTGTGGCTTTTAGACAATCTAATATATACATTTCTCGTGTCACAGTATTTGTAATAAGACTCCTCCGAAACGGCTTGACCGGTTCATATGAATTTTTTTGTGTATATTCGGTAGGTCTGAGAATAGGACGTAAACTATTTTTCATACCCCTATGTGTAAAGGGTGGCCCCCCTCAATTTTTTTTTTTTTATGATTCGGCAATAAAAAATACATACAACTATACATTTTCACCCTTCTACCACCAACCCCTATGTTTTAATAGCGATATTAGTATTTTAATAAATTTCTACTTTGAATATAGAGATAGTTGATTATAGTACGTGCACAGAAAAAGACATTGAAAAAAAAAATTAACTCAGCTTAGCAACACAAAATTTATTGATTCTAAGGCAGTACGAAGTTCGCGGGGTCAGCTAGTTGTTTTTATAGTATTAATGTTTTTCTTTCAATTTTAATATTAGTTAGTGACATTGCTAAATATTTATCGTCTACTGATAAAAATGCAGGTTGAATGAATGAAAATACTTTATTGTACACCACACAAGAAACAAACAAAAAATATAAAAATTCACAAAGCAACAAGTACAATGGGCGGTCTTATCGCTTAGAAGCGATTTCTTCCAGACAACCTTTGGATGGAGAGGATTTTTGTAACATTACAATAATGGAGGGGGGTATATATTAACAGAACGCTGATCATTTAATAATTTGAATACATTGATAAGCCTTTAAGACCTTTTATTGTAATTTTTGTGTATAAACGATTGTATTTATATAAAGTTAAGTAAGAATAAAGAAACACAATTAGGCAGACAAGTAGCAGATAGTAGCATGAACCAAATGATCCTGTCTCAGCATAATGATGCTACACATGTACATATAGCAGCGCTGATTTTCAGACAGGACCATAGTGTGTGACTTCACGAACTTATTAGTATCATCATCATAATCGTAGGACGTCCATAGGATGCTGATACAGGCCTATCCATAGATTTACAGAACGATCAATCTGTGCCCCAACAGCTCCCAGAAACTTTATCCTACATTAACTTTACTTCATGTAGAGCGGCCATAGATGAAATACATCGTCTTGTATTTCATATATGGCCGCTCTACGCTGCGCTTTTAAGTGACAATGATGAATGAATGAGAAATTATAACTTTTCATATTGATAACTCATTTTCAAAAATACGTCAAGCCGTTTAGCTAAATGACCAGACATAGGCACATACATTACATACCCTAAAAAATCCTTCTGCGCAGTCGAAAAACACTATAATGCATGTTTTTAGAAATTTCTCTCTATAGTTTTGGTTTTGGAGAAAATAATTTAATTTTTCGATCGCTTAAAATTCTATAGAAAAGACATCAACGCGCTCACCTTTTCAATTATACATTCATTTTTACTTTTCGCTACAAGCACTACGTTTACCACGTGATGCGCAGACGCATACGGCGTCACTGCACTCCGTGTCAACAACCTCGCTTCCTACTTCATATATCTACACTTACCTACACTACCTTTGTCATAGTTTATTAATAAACAGCTATTACACACATATATAAAAAAAATTTTCAGCTACTAGTACATAATACAATTTTTAATGTCTGTTATTTATTTTGATACGTGGTACAGCGAATCAAACACGTGATTAACACGCAAAAGAACATCTAAATAGCATTTTACACATATTAAGAATCATTATTTCAATCATTCATATTAGACACGAGATATTCAGAGATGAATTACGTCATCATCAGCTAAGACTTCCTCAAGTCTAGACTCTGGATATAGACATCCCTGCTGAATAAAAAAAAATCTTTTATCCGCATAAAACTGAGTCAAGCATCAAGTCGCCTGCTAAAACGACGATGACGACGTTGTCGACCTCCGTGGCACAGTGGGCGAATAGCCTGCTGAGAAGCAGAAGGTAGCGGGTTCAATTTCTGCTGCGGAACAAATAATAAAAAACATTTATTGAGGAACAACAAATAAACAGTCATGTGTACAGTTTGAAACGATGTTGCCTGTATTAGTATGAAAACTGTGTTACAGACACCAATGTTTGCATGATATACAGATATTTGGATACTGGATGTTTTTCTATTTATTGTAAGTATGTATTTACAAAAAAAACAGTACTAAAGTGTTATATCAGTTATCTGATTCCCATAGTACAACTTCTGATTAGTTTGGGGCTAGATAGCGCTATGTGAAATGTCCAGCAATATTTATTTATTAAAAACTCGCAGGATAGCGTTTTCCAGATTTTTAAATTTTTTTATTAACTCACCCGATCATGTTTTCGCTTTGAACTTATGCCTTAATGGACGCCAAGAACCTTCAGCAAAAATTTAAAACAGCGTTTTCCAAGAATAGCTTTTATTTTTTTTCGCACATATTTCCTTTGTTGTGCAATGAATAGTTAATCTACCTGCTTAGGTATATGTTTTAGTTAGACATTCTTCAAATGTAATTAAAGTCTAACTCCAAACTTGTAGCAGCAGTGCAATACTTGAAATAACCCAGCCATTTTCCTAAGCCTGTGCCTTCATAGAGGATTCCCACAGGCCCCATAATCACTGTCACCTTATAACTAAGAGATTGTTTGTTTGTAGCGAAGTGATTATATCCAGTGATGAAGCATTATGAATAGTGGGAAGCTGATGCGTACCCATGGAGTTGATTGGCAGAATACCTATTACCGTCCCTAAGAATAGGTTATAAGTATATACTTATGTAATACCAACCTAATCCGATATGTAGACGATAGGTACAGTCACTTAACTTCATCTACACAAATATTTTAAAAAGTTAAAGTTGGTAGCTTTATTTTTTGAAATTTTATAACCCCGAGTGCTAATTATTAAGATAATAATTAATCCCTGTGACTATAAAATCTCATTATTTGTAAATCAAGTCGAAGGAAATGGCACTGCTTTGCGCTGCGTTGCACGCAGCTTGTCTATACTGTCTATACTTTGTTATTTTATTTGTTTGTTTGCTTGGATGTAGGGAGTAATCTCCAAAACTACTGATTAAAAAAAAATTATATATATTTAAGACACAACTCGATAAACAAAAATAAACAACACAACACATAAATAAAAAACATGTGTATATATGTATATATTGGATCCACAGATGTATAAATTACTCTGTCATTACCAAATAAAGTAAAGCGCCTGTGCAACATGTTAAGCCTAAAAACGTATCTGACCTGTGACATCAGGCGGAACAAACAAAAAAAAACTGCTGATCCGATTCTTATAATTATTTCACTAATACATATAAAACTACATTGTTCCTGAGTGCTATAAGCTATTTTTTATTTTGCTAAACATCCGTGCAAAGCGAGATCTTAGTATGTTATATTTGGTGAGATGAACGTTTTCTCAGTAGAATCAATCTATCAAAATGATCCTTGTGATTTTAATGAATACATGGATATTTAACTTGAATTTAAACTTTTGGTGACAGTTTTTGTTATTGACATAAAGCAAGGTTGAAGTCCGCTTAACTCCTTGAGAAAAAAAATAGTGTAAAAACATTTACATATTACGGAAAAGTACTTACAAAAAATAAACAAATTTGTGTACATAATTTAGCAGTTTTAGGTATTTTTAGTTGTAGCCTTATTTTTTAATGAATTGACAGTGTCAGAAAGTGACTAATCACATTATGATAACTAAAAAATATTTATTAAAATAAAATGAGCAATACCATAAACTCGTAGCCAGTGTCCAATCCAACCAATTATAATAATCACAGTTTTGTGTGTTCATAATAAAATTAAAGGTACTAACTATAACCCTAACTTATCGTCATTTAAACTATAACTAGTTGACCCGGCGAACTTTGTACCACCTCGAGATGCATATGACGCGGGCTGTCAATATACGTCACCCCGGTAGAATTGAAAATCTGCCATCATTATGTATGAGGAAATGAATTTTCTTCATAATTTCTTTTTGTGTAAATTATTCCGGTATTTTAATAGTTATTCTGCTATTCGGGGCGGAGACAAATCCAACAAATCAAAGATCATCAAAAGCGGTCCAGCCGCTCTCACAAACCCGACTTAGTTTAATATATTAAGATAACTTAAACTGATAGGTGAAAGCAAGGGTTTGCATCTTATCCTTTTCTGTCTCCACCTCTGAATAATTCACTGAAACATTTTGTTATTTTACAGAGCAATGTCACGGTGGAAGGGTAAGCTGAGGTAGCCGACAGATGGCAGCAGTCAGCGCGGCGATGTTCCGCCCCGGGGGCGCGTTGGACCCATCCTGCTACGCCACTCAACGGGTAAGTGCTTCAGTGCTTTTGTAATAGATGGCGTTGTTGTAAATTTTGTTACCTAACCATACACCTTGAAGTTGTAACTTACTTTCGCGATCACTGTACATAATTACTGATTAAAACGGGTATGTACCTTTTTTATTTGTTATCTCGATGTTTAGACCGTGTAAATAAAAAAGGTACTTACGTGATAAATACCCGATTAAGTAAGTAATCGGTAATTAAGTAACTTAATTGATATGGTGTACAAAAGTAAAAGAGATGCTTGGCAAAAGGCTCGCTCGGGGAAATACGGGTAGTAATAGAAATAGCTGTTCCCAACTATGTTTAGATATATATATTCTATAGATTATGACCGGGATTATGCCTGTAATTTCACCGGCAACTATACCCTTCAAACCGAAACGCAGCAATGTTGCTTGGTGGCATAAATAGGTATGGTGGTAGTACTTCCCCTGGCGAGCCCTTTCACAAGGAACTCTACTACTCTTACGCTACGAGTTCATTTGATAAAACGTCTTAACCTACATAAGATTTGTGTCAACGGCCCTTGACCATACCATTGTTTTTCGCGGGCAAACACAAATTACGTGTCCACTAGGAGCAAGCAAACATCCGGCTTGTTTGCGGATGTCATGGAATCAAAGCTACTGTTACGCTGTCTACTGTTTGTTAATCGAATCTTGAATGGATTCAAGATAAACGACTTGAATCGTCTAAATCGATTTCCTACAAGTATTACGGTCTATATTTTAGCCGTAGCTTCTCTGAGAGTTTCTCTCTGATCTGTATAATGGCCCCAACCCATGCCAGGCTTGCACACAAGGCTTGCATAAAACAATCGTTAATGTGTAAGGGCCATTAGGTGTATGCGTTTTAATGTTTTTAACACCACCTGCTCGACAATGTCAAATTATATTATATGTCTTGTAAACCTAACCAAAATCAAGTGATTGAAGCCCTACGGCTGAGCCGGGCGTAATGTAAATAAAGAAATAAATAAATAATGCTGGACATTTCACACAGCGCTATCTAGCCCCAAATTAAGCAAAGCTTTTACTATGGGAACCAGATAACTGATAGAATACTTAAATACTTTTTTTTTGTAAATACATACTTGTAATATATAGAGAAACAACCAGACACGAAACAAATATCTGTAGATCGTGCAAACATTTGTTCCGTGGCGGGAATCGAACCCGCTATCTCCTGCATCTCAGCCGACTATTCGCCCACTACGCCACGGAGGTCTGTTGTACTGAATTTCATTATTCCCTAGGGCATCATGAGATTTGAATTTGAAACCTCAAAATTTGTATGAAGCTTTTAACTAAAGAGACAATACGAACTTTTTCGTAATTTGGGCTAGCCTATGCACAGAACGCAAAAAAACGCTAGTAATAATCTACTAGTATTTAATATTTATTTTTTAATTTGGTTTAAAAAGGCATATACATATTTATTATGCTGATAAATTCACCCTGTACATATTATTTTTCCAACTATCGCGATTACTGTACATAATTACTGATTAAAATGGGTATTTATAGCGTATGTACCTTTTTTATTTGTTATCCCTACAATTAAACGTGATCACCTTAAAAATAAACCACCTGCCAACATTCACTATAATTACGTAAATGGCGTTTTGACATGCACATTATGTGCGCGCACATTTAAGGCCAAAATTGGATATGCTAGTCAGTCACCAAAGAGCGCATCAACGGAAACAAGCAGAAACAATGTCGCCGTAGCCGAAATCGGCCTGGATGACATCATCATCATCATCATCATCATCATCCCTACAATGCGACTGTATTGCAAGAGCCGTGGTCAAGGCCGTACTAGAGTACTTGGAGCTACCGTCGAGAAGTGATGGCAGCTGCAGCAACTGCCCTCACTTGGTCTTCAGAATTAGAAATGTCCTCGCTCATATTACGACACATACACTAACCGTATCTACGCACTGAGACGACCGATCACGACGCGCACACCCTGTATATATTTGACAAATGACATCGGCGTGGCTTGTTGTTTTATTGGATTTCTTTTGAGTATTGCGATGACTTCGCTAGCGATTAACATTTATATATAATCTTGTTATCTTAGCTTAACTATAAATTCGTATGTACATGTTCCATCTCAGACTAAAAATTACATATACAGGGTGTTTGGTAATATACTGACGATATCCAAGTGACGGTTTCTCAAAACATAAAAAACTTTATGAAAAAAAAAAACACTAGTTCTATTATCAAATTTTAAAGAAAATCTGCTAAGTTTAGGTGATTAATTCGATATAAAACTTACTGCCTACTTTTGCAATCGACATCCAAAAATAATGGCCGATTTGATATCTCTTTTGGCTGTGGGTTTTGAGTTATAAAGGGACAACAAGAGATATCTCGAGACGTTACCAATACAGTATCTCGGGTTAGATGACAAGCATTATGCAATAGCACAAAATAAGTTTAATAAAGTGTTCGTTTATACATGCCAAAATAAATTTCATATTGCCTATGGTAAACATTTCACAAATTTTTTTATGATGCTCATCAAAAGAACCCCTTTCATTTTCGTGCGTATATTATCAAACACCCTATTTAAGTTGTATTTGCATAATTTCACAAAGAAAACTGACTCATTAATACTCAAGTTTTTATTTTTACTGTTACTGTGTTATGGTATTATATTGTCAAGATCCAGATTAGCTTCTGATAACCATCGTGTGAACATAATGCTCTTACAAAGAATAGGATACAAGAAATGGGAAAATACGTATCATGTTGCAGTGTTACTTTCTTTGAAAATTCACTTTCCAAGTGCAGTTTATATTACGAGAAAATGTAGGTTTATTTGTGAAGTTCTTGGATGTTTGTAAAGATTTCTATTTAATGAATATTATTTTATTTAAAACTATAAACCCTATTACTCTGTGGTAGCACATAGCCTTAATAAACTGCACATTCATGCTTTTAATTAATTAACCGATTCGTAATTTGCTTTTGAACGAGCAGTATGTAAAATTTTAAATTAGCACAGAACAGGTATTTTCGTTGTGGCGTCACGTCGAAAATTTCCCAAATTTAATTACGGGCTTGGTATTGTGTGATGGAATTATTTTAAGTTGATTGTACACGTTCGATTTCAATGCCGATTTTATTTAAGTTCGAATGATGAAATGACTTTTTGACGGAATGAGAGAACGAAACGAATAAAATGAAAGAACTTTATTTAACCCTAAATTGTTCGTCTCGACCGATGTTCGATTTCAAAGGCCTGGCTGTAGTCATATTTTTTTTTCAGTTGATTCATAGACGAACCAAAATCACTGACATAAAACAAAAGATTAGCAAGCTGAATGGCAGTGAACAGAGTACATAACTCGAAAAACTGACAGCCGTTGGGGCAGAAAGGTTCTCGAGTGGAAACCACGCACTGGAAAGCGCAGCGTAGGACACCCCCCTAAATGCAAACATACTTACTATATTTATATTATTGTTATAAATTCAATTTGTAAAAATAATAAGTACGAGACAACAAAAACCCAACTACAGAGATGAAAACAAATCAAATCCCAAAAGTTTCAAAAGATTTATCAAAGGCGAACGAAACTTAAATAATAGATATGAATTTAATAAAACTTTGAGAAATCAAACAAACGCTTTTATTAATTTGAAAGTACTTCAAGAATAAACAATGACTGCCGAAATAAAAAACAGGATTAAACAAAATTTATTGTACTTAACCAACCAGGGCTGAATATGTTATGAACTTACTATCATCATCATATCAGATATGACGTCAACGGATGAACATAAGTCTGCTCTATAGATATTCAGACTGATCGATCTTGTTTGGCCTACACCTCACGGTGGCTGCCAAAAACCTTCATTATATCGTCTTTTTATCTTGTGAAAGGACAGAGGCAGGTAGTTTTTTATTCCTTAAAATTTGAATTTGAAAAATTTATTTATTTTCATAAGTTCATAATCCTTATTTGTTCACATAGATCCTGCCAATCAAAAGTTTGCCTGGAAAAGATCGCTTTTAGCGGTAAGGCCATCCATTGTTCCGATGATTTAAACGTATATTTTCTTTCAAATTATTATTTTTAATGGTGTGCATGATCACACAGTATCCATATAAACATTATCTATCACCCTTTTCCGAGATAACATATAAAATATACATGTTCCAAAGATCCTATGTAACCTTACTTCTGAAGGCTTTCTACTCTTTGTCTACGGATTGGCAGTGAACGGGTATCGAGAGTGTTTTTATTCGTACATCACGACTGGAATGAGGTCAGAGCTCGTTTTAAAATATAACAGACGAAGGATACTCGGAAGAAATTGGAGGCATTACCATTATAAAAGAGTAAAAGTAATTATTATGGCTTGCCTTGAAAATAAATTTACGATCCATAAACTATACATTTGAAAGTAACTCTTAGTTAAGTTACGTTTTCACGTAACAAATGAAAACGGCTTTACTGATTTCGATGAAATTTGGTAGGTATATAGATAGCTATTTTTTACACTAATGCGCACAAGAAGGATAATGTTTTTATTTGAAAATTCACTTAATACTACGCTAGTAAATAAATAAAAAAATACGTAGTTCTTCACATTGATACTTTTCAAACCCTAGAGTTAATAAACTCGGCCCAGTCGACATCCAGTTTTGTATATAAAGCAGACTCATCCCTAAAGCTTATTATAAAGTGGCGAAGTGCGAATCATACTCGCACCCTCAGTGTTCCTTACCTTTTTTGTAGTATTTTTTCGGAAATCTGTCGTCAATTTTAAAGGAATGTAAAGAACAACTTCAAGTTGAATCCAATTTTGGAAAACATTTGTGATCCCAAACATAGGTTTTCTAAATGAATGAAAAATCTATAATACACAAGCTAGATTCAACACATGAGAAAATTATTAAATTAAGTATAAGACCAAAGGGCGGTCTCATTGCTAAAGAAAGTCTCTCTTCTAGACTACTTTTCTAAGGAGAGGATTTGATTTTACCTAATGAACGAGGTGTAAAAATGCTTTATCGTTTGTCGAGATTCAGATTACAATTTCCTCGGGGAAAATTTCAAATGACTCAAGTCAAATCTTACAGTACAAGGCACCTTCAATAATTATCTTCTAATCTTATAATATTATATATAAATATCTCGTGTCACGGTTTTAGTGGTCTTACTCCTCCGAAATGGGTCGACCGATGTTAATGAATTTTTTTGGATATTTGGTAGGCATGAGAATAGGTCGTAAAGTATTTTTAACCCTCCTTTCCCCACCCTCCATTTTTTAATCACGATTTTAGTATTTTTGTATGAACAATATCTATATAATTTAACTGTCATTCATTGACGTGAATTCATTTACGTTAAGTGTTGCGTCACTTTCTCAAGAGTGTTTCATATAGTTTTTATCCCGAATTTTCCACGGGAACGGAAAATTGAAGTGTGCGAAACCGCGGGCGTATTAGCCAGTAACCACACTGATATTATAAATGCGTAAGTTTGGATATTTGTTTGTTTGTTACTCAATCACGTCGTAATAGCTGAACCGATTTCAATGAAATTTGATATGCACGTAGAATATAAACTGGATTAACACATAGGATACTTTTTGTTGACAAACAACGCGTGCGAAGCCGCTGGCGAAAGCTAGTATAATACAAATCTTTATTTTAGGCTGCGATGGAAAAGTGCAAGATGTTAAAACTTAATTTAACGGCTCATATAAATATATATATAATAATAATAAATAAATATTGCTCGACATTTCACACAGCGCTATCTAGCCCCAAACTAAGCAAAACTTGTGCTATGAGAACCAGATAACTGATAGAATACTTATATACGACTCCGTGGTGCAGTGAGCGAATAGCCGGCTGAGATGCAGGAGGTAGCGGGTTCGATTCCCACCGCGGAACAAAATGTTTGCATGATTTACAGATATTTATTCCGGGCCTGGTTGTTTCTCTACATATTTTATGTATGTATTTACAAAAAAAAATGTATATAAGTATTCTATCAATTATTTGGTTCCTACGATAGTACGAGCTCTGCTTAGTTTGGGGTTAGATAGCGCTGTGTGTCCAGCAATATTTATTATTATTATTTATTACACAATTTTTTTTTGTAAATACGTACTTATAACATACAGAAAAATATCTAGACCCGGAACAAATATCTGTAGATCATGCAAACATCTGTTCCGCGGCGGAAATCGAACCCGCTACCTTCTGCGCCTCAGCTGACTATTCGCCCACTGCGCCACAGAGGTTGTCAAATATATGTATATTTCTTAGACATATACATAGGAATCGTGTATTTGCTAAATAGCATACACAATACATTTACAACAGATGAGTGAGACAGCACAAGAGAGAAAGAAAGATGATTTAAATAACGAACATGAAAATAAAAATTAAAAAGTACATGCAAAAACAGAAACAAATATATTTATAATAATTAAGTTTAAACATGAGGTAGGTACATTAGTGGCTAACATACATAATTATAATACTTAAAACTATTTTCTGACTATTTTTAATGAAGGGTCATTTGGCTAGGTTACTTACATCATAAAATGCAAAACCGGTATTCACTTTCTTTTAAGAATCAATTATGTGTTTCAATAAATATAATGTGATATAATGGTACTTAAAATTCTATTAACTAACTGGTTTGACTGCACACACCTTTTTGCTATTAAAACCTTGGAATGTTCCAATACTTTCTCCATCCAGCTCTTCCACCTAGGTTGTCCAGAAGAGATCGGGTTTAAGCGATAAGACCACCCATTTGGTATTTATTGTTTGATTTATTTTTGACTAGCTTCCACACGCGGCTTGGCATGCGTGGTTTGTTGGTAAAAAATAGCTTGTGTCTTAATCCAAGTCGTAATCTATTTTATGCTATACTAGCTGTCCCGCCGAACTTCGTACCGTCTTGACATGCATATGATGCGGGCTGCCAATGTACGTCACCCGCTGCATCTATGTATGAGAAAATGAATTTTCTTCATTATTTCTTTTTGCGTTATTTTTTTCCGATATTTTTATAGTTATTCTGCTAATTGGGGTGGAGACAAATCCAACAAATCCAAGATCATCAAAATCGGTCTAGCCGTTCTTAAGTTATAAATGGTGTAACTAACCCGACTTTGTTTTATATGTATAGATTTATTTGAAATCGGTAATTTATTATGAAAACGTAACAAATAGACAGACAACCAACACGGGCGGGGTAGTACTACCACCATACCTATTTCTGCTGCTACGCGGCATTGCTGTGTTTCGGTTTGAAGGTTATCTGTTATCTGTGAAATTACAGGCACATGCGGCTTTATATTTGTATGCCTCAAGTTGATGGACGCGGGGAAGTGCATCTTAAGGCACGTTTCTAAGATACTGAGATACTTGACCTACGAGAAAATAGAATAGAATAGAATAAAATAATAATTTATTTGGCACACACAAAATGACACATGAAACAATATTAAGGAACAGTTGAATCCATTAAGACAGTTCGACTCATGTGTCTGCGTACCAAAATGGCGTTCAGCTCAGCATAATGTTGGATGTTGTGCATCCAACGCTGATTTTCAGCTGAAACCGGGAGCAAAAGGTAGTGCAGCAGCGACGAAGTAAAATAAAAATAAATAAAAATAATATAAAAGTGAATAAATAAAAGGTGTGCAGTTTTATTAATATGTAGATATACATTTTATAAACAATACTTAATACTTGGTTATAGGTGAGATGGTTACCACTTAATATCAGGTGGGCCATATGCTTATGCTATATTTATGCTACTGTAGATGGACTACAGTAGCATAAAATAATAAAAAAAGACAGTCAGCCATAGAGACGAATATATAAAACTAGCTGACCCGGCAAACTTTGTTCTGCCATATAAATAATCAAAGAAATCAAATGCAGAATGAAATGTCAAAGTGACGCGACACTTCATGCAAATGACTTCACGTCAATGAAGGACGGTTAAATTATATGGAACTTTCAACCTCTATTTCACCCCTTTTAAGATTATTTTTTGAAAAAAAAGATAGCCTATGTCTTTCCCCAGGATATAATCTATCTTCTTGCCAAATTTTATTACGATCCGATCAGCCCTTTAGCCGTGAAAAGGTAACAAACAAACAAACTTACAAAGAAACAAACTTACAAAGAAACAAACTAACAAACAAACTGAGTTACTTGGGCATTTATAATATTAGTATGGATTTGCAAAGGTTCGGAATTGGAATCGTGACAGAAAACCAAGCACAACAAGAAAACACTTAGCAAATAGCTGACAAAAAAACAAATGTCCACGAAAATACATTTCAGCGCCAACTGGTCCAACACACGTCACTGACTAATATATAATAGTTAAGTGTTGACAGTCTGTATGTATCTGTTGTTAGTGTATTTCTCGGTCTATAATGCTAACTTATTTAATGAATGAAATGAAGTATTAAATTTTTTTTACAGCGTCAACGTTCCGGCCGTCTCGAACCGAACGGTCTGATACGTGACGATGGTAAGCGGCCTGACGGTATGACTCTTGTATCTTGGGAGAAGGGTAGACCTTTGTTATGGGTTGCCACGTGCATTGATACCCTTGCGCCATCTCATCTCTCTGGTATAGCCATTGGTGCTGGTGCAGCGTAAATATGGAAGTCTCAACACAGCTTACATATTTGAGCCATTTGGGGTCGAGACCCTGGGTCCATGGGGTACCGGGGCCCATCGCGTTTTCAAAATTATTTCTGGGCGTCTGGTCAAAGCGACGTGTGATCCGAGAGCTGGCGCTTATCTGGGTCAACTCATAAGCATTGCAATTCAGCGGGGCAATGCAGCCACTTGGGGACACGGATAACTTATGTGAATGTTTTTATTGTGTTGCAAATAATTCCTTCCTTTGCAAATAATATACTATATGGAAATATAATAAAATAATTTAATTTATAACCTTATCTTGGGGACACTTCCGCCTGGTAGTGATGAAGAGCAGTTGAGCTATCTATAGATAGTTTGCAACGTTCTTTAGATGATTCAACTGTTTCTTCTGTATTTTAATCGTGTAAATATTTATTGTATGTTCTTTATGTTATTAAAGGCATGAGGTAAAGGAATGAGGTACATTCATTTAATAAATGAATGTATTTTATACTGTGTCTTAAGACTAAAGTGTGACCTCTCACTATAAGCCTTATAAGAAGGCTCAAGGTCACTCAGCGTGCTATGGAGAGAGCTATGCTTGGTGTTTCTACGAAATTGAATTTGAAATGAGGATATTCGTAGATAAACCTAAGCCACGGACGTAGCGCAACAGAAGCAGTGGGTAGGGCATATAGCTCGAAGAACTCACGGCCGTTGGGGCAGAAAGGTTCTCGATTGGAGGCCATGCACAAAAAAGCGCAGAGTAGAACGCCCCCCTCCTCCCCCACTAGATGGAAAGACGACCTGATTAAGGTCATAAGGTTGCTGGGAGCCGTTAGGTGCAGGCTGTACAAGCTCGGTCTATGGAAATCTCTGGTTTCCAGAGTACAAGTTTTGCTTCGTTTGGGGCTAAACAGCGCTGTGTTAAATTCCAGCATTAGTTATTTATTTTTATTTAACCGTCAATATTTTTGTAAGTTGTCTCTTGAAACCAGACACATCAGTCCTTTAAGCGCGACTGAATCCACAGGCAAACAGTAGTATAAAATGTATTAGGAAATAAAATATGAATCCGGAGTATTTTCCTTTCATCATATTAATTACGGTCATCTCGTCGGATCTCCGGGAAATCTCTAATTCTCGGAAAATGTGTTATCATCGTGACGAGGTGTTATTATTTTCTGGCATTTTCACGCTTTTGTGATCGTCCATTTTGATTTTGGATTAATACATAATTATATATTTTGTTCACGTGTCTTAGATTATTATGTATGTATTTAAAGTTAAGCAATTTTTCTTTTTCTTTTATTAAGTATAAGTATAATTGTTCAGCGATAAGCCGATTATTATGCTTACATTTATTTTATTTTTTATTTATTTTTTAATTGTTGTTGTGCCTAGCTTGAAAGAATTTTCATTTATTCATACTTTTTTCGTGTGTTCTGTTTTGGGGTACCTTGTACTGTAGATCTGTGCACTGAGTACTATTTAAATAAATGTTAGCTTTAAAAACGCAACAAACTTATTTTTCGTAACTATCTTGTAAAAAGTGAAAGGGTACATAAAAAGTTTGATTTTCCTTATCATGGAATTATGAATCTTTATATTATATTTATCATTATTTTCAGGTTTTGTAATTCTTACGTTAATCACTGACTAGAACAAGGCGAAGTTTTTTTTTACAGTTTCATTGAACTTTCTAAGTGTTAGAATACTAATAGCCATAAACAAATATTTGAGTACCAATTCGGGTTTATGTTTAGTTCTTGAAACCCCCTCATTTTTTATACAACAATAATATATTAATAGCCAAGACTTTTAAAGAAACAAAACTCCGATAATTACGCGAGGCGTGGCGATAAGCACCTGTTATGTTGCGTTGCGCTTACGCAACCGCGTAGTTCGACACTTGTTTACATTTTTTAAGTGTTTATTGATCGTACAACTTTTATATGCATATCAAAAGAAATCTTAAAACTTTCTATATTTTATTTATTTGATGAAAGTTCTGCGTTTTTTCTATTTATTTTATAATCCCGATGTTTCCCACGGGGCCAAAAGTCTCCCGTCTCTTCTTCTATTATTCTATGTTAAGCTAATTTGGCAATTTTTATCTTAGAAGTCTATAACAGCTCATCTCTCCATCGCTGTCTAAGTCACTGGGTGGTCTGCATTCTTTTAACCTTTTAAAAACCAGATACACACAAAAAACAGAAATAATACTATACAATTATTTACATGACTATAAAATACTTAAGAAACAGTTGAATTATCTAAAGACCTTTGCAAACGGTCCTAGTGGATAATAAATTGTATTCTTACATTGTTTTATCAAAGAAAACCCCCAGAAAGGGACTTACCTGTAATATACTCTGAAGTAAAAGGCATTTTTACAAAAATGTTTCATAAAAAGCTAACAAAAGCCTTTTTAATATACAATTAGACGTATCTCGGAATTGTCGATAACAGACGTCATCCGATTTACCGAATCGACGCGTATACAATGCCGTAATATTTCCGTAAACAATAACCTTTTTACATTCCCCTTAATAAAATCCCCAGAGAACAATAATCCCTAACAAGTAAACAAATAAGGTAGATTTTTGTGTGGGGTTTCTAGAGTTCTTCGCAAAATGATATTTTGCACAAACGCGAATGGAAACCAGCGTAATTGCTTCCGAAACGCCAATTTTACCTTTTGTGTTTAATATCTGCCGGTTGTTCGATGGTTAGCTTTATGAGTAGTGTGCCGATAACCTGCCAGTCCTTAACGAAGTGCTTGGGTTTTCAACAAGCCTTTTTAAATCCCAAAAAATATTAAATATGTTTATTTATGTTTTTTTCTTTTACCAAATTAGGTTTATGGGTTTGCCCATTTGTGGGCAAAGGTCTCCTCCAACCGCTTCCAATTCCCTCTTTATTGGGTCAATCGGGTCGCACCCACTAGTCCCACGATGTCGTCGCGCCATCTTCGCCTCGGTCTTCCTCGGAGGCGGGTTGCACCTCGAGGGCACCAATGCAGTATGTTTTCACCGTCATAGGATATGCAAATTTTAGTAGCAGTAGGCACATAAACTCCGAGAACTGCCGGCCGTGGGGGCAGAGGCCCTTCCTCATAATAAAGAGATGACCTAATGTTGCTGGGAGCATAAAATCAATAGCTCTAGAAGTTTGAAAGCGTAGGTTCAGTAGTGGGTATCCTATAGATGAGATTTTAGTTATTTTAAGAATAACTTTACATCCGTGAATGAGTTTATTAATATCACATATTACATAATATCTTCTCGTGAACAAAATATTCATATCCACTTATTATCACAAAACCGGTTTACTGATGATCTGACAAAATAACGGCTACCGGAAGAAGAAAGTTTAATCATTTCCGGTATACCACTTAAATAATGATGTTTTTAAAAATACCCGTTATTTGTATACTTATGTTAGTACCTGGATTGTGATTGACTTAAGTAATAATAATTTATAGGTAGAGAGTGGAGAGTGTAGCATTTATTGCTTTTTCCTTTCTTGATCAACATGAAAACATAATTATGGTTAGCCAATATGGTTAGGTGTATTATAAAGTGAATTTTCAAGTTTTTTAAGGAAACTATTTTATCATATTACTAGTTGACCCGGCGAACTTCGTACCGCCTTAACATACATATGATGCGGGCTGCCAATGTACGTCACCGGTAGAATTGTCAATCTACCGGTGACAATTCATTAGCTGCATCTATGTATGAGAAAATGAATTTTCTACATAATTTCTTTTTGCGTGAATTATTCCCATATTTTAATAGTTATTCTGTTATTCGAGACGGAGAAAAATCCAACAAATCAAAGATCATCAAAATCAGTCCAGCCGTTCTTGGATTATAAATGGTGTAACTAACCCGATTTTCTTTTATATATATAGTTATTTTACTATCATAATAATATGCTGGTCAATAACATTATTTAGTTCAGTTATACTGTTCAGTAGCCTCGCCGTAGCTTTTTTAACATTAGCAGACTGTTGCTGGGGTCGACAATTGTTTTGATTGGCCTATTTATTAAATATTTATCAAATGCGGTAAAGAATTTCCAAGATTTTGGATAAGCCATTTTTGCGATTCTATGTGCATATAATCTTTTCTTTCACAATTCATTTCGTGAAATGGAATGCCCAGAGACTCGCAAGAGAAATAATTATGACAAGAGGCATCGACTTTCTACAGTAACGATGCTCACAGAGAGAAAGAGAGACGCAATAAAAACACTTTTTTCAAAAACGATTGCGAAAGTAGTAAACTCGGAATACTAGAACAGATCATTGCGCTAGCGTTTTAATCAGGTTTAATTTTCAATAGTACTCTCCTTTTAGTATCTATTAATTTTACGTCTAGCTGTATACACTTTGCGGTTAATCAAACTATAACTCCTCATCCGTAATGAAGCGATAATGATGAACATGAAAACACAAGCTTAATGCTAGTTCCGTTAAAGCTTCCACGTTTGCACGAAATAAAGAACGCACGTACAGAAGACCAACTCACACATAAGATAAATAAATATATAATGCTGGACTTTACACATCGCCATCAGCCCCGAACTAAGCAAATCAAACCAGACAACTGATGGAATACTTAAATACTTTTTTTTTGTAAATACATAGTTAGGTAATTATAAATATGTAGAAAAATTGCTTAATAAAATATATCTCATAATTGTAGTACTTGACCTAAAGCGTGGTGACGGTCACGTGATGTATATAGATGCTGTGGGTTCTAATGGAGATTTCAAAATACACAAGCTAATTAATTTACCACCTACAGGTAGTAGGGTAGTCTTACATTTTGTTGGACTCATTTTAACACTTGTTTTAACAATACAACCGACTGTTAGGTGTCAAAATATATTTACACGGGCTACATTTCTGTACTCTTAGTACTTTGTTTCGGCAGTTTGTTTCATAAACACTTTAATGTCAATGTTTACTGATAGGTGCTTTTACTATAAAAACCACCGCGTTTTGCCTGTACCATAGTACCTGATCTATATTACTGTAGTGTGAGATTGTATCGAGTTATCAATTGCAGATGCGAGTAAAATGATGCAATATTTTTAAAACCATCTCAACAATTTTCAACCCTAGACGGGACATGAACCCACAACCTTCCTCTTGACACGAGGATGCACTACCAATTGTGCTACAAGATCCTATAGATCTTGTCACGTCAGGGTCGAAATTAGTGAGATGATTCAGATTACGACTAAAGCGCCGTTAGCTCCATCTACAGGAAAACTTAGACAGTTTTTTGACTTGCTCAATGACAAACGTTGCAGTTTAGTACATTGACAAGAGATGTCGCGTTGCGTAAGTGTTCGGATAACACTATAAAAATGAAAATACTAAATGATGCATTAAATTATTTTTGGATTGGTTAAAATATTTAGATAGATAAATACATGTGATAAATGCATACAATTAAAAAAACAACAGAAGAAAATATGGATTTAAATCATAGGTGCAATAGCCGGCCTTATCGCTAAAAGATCAAGCTTTGCTTTGATAAAAGGCAAATTATTATAATTAAAAAAAATTACTTAAAAAACATGCGTGATTGATTTCAATCATTATTCTAAATACGGGATTTATAATAATGATAAAAAAATGTTGAGTGTAATAGCCGGCCTTATCGCTAAAAGCGCAAGCTTTCCTTTGATAAAAGGCAAATTATTATAATAAATAAAAATTTACTTAGAAAACTTTCGTGATTGATTTCAATCATTATTATAAATACGGGATTTATAATAATGATAAAAAAATGTAGATTGCTTAGAAAAAAAAAGAAAGAAGAAAAAATATATATTTATTCACATAATGTATGGCGCTGGCTCAAGTGTGACTTTTTTTATTATGCAATACTTCAATACAAAATATAATAGTGCTAGGACTTAATACTAAAATGATTATCAACCTGCCATTCTGGGCATGCAATAAGAAGGTGAAGTGTGACATAAAATAAAGCATATCTAAATAAAGATAAAGGTTGTCAAAGGTTTCTGGAAGCCGTTGGGTACAGGCCTCATAAGATCAGACGCTCTGGAAATCTATGGGGGAGGAAACATTGTCGGTCAAAACACCGATAAAACGGTACGTGATAAATCCCGTATTTATGATGATTGAAAATAGTCATGTAAGTTTTCTAAGTTCTCCTTATTTTGGTCATTTTGGCATCGTAGCGGTTAATTTACAACTAGCATTTACAACTTAAGTTTCAGTGGTGACTTTAATGTCTCTAAAATAAAGTCACCATTGAAACTCATAGTAACACATAGTAAGGTTTTGCGGCAAAGGCGTAAACACACCGGCAATAAACGCGATCTGTAGGCTAACGACAGTACTTTGCTTGGATGACTGCATTTTTGCATTTCACTATAATAAGTAAAAGGGGCATTTTGTGCTGTTTTATACGTTCAAAAGTAGAACATGACGGTTTTGAAACTTTTAAAACTGAAAGTGCAGAAGTTATGACTTCCAATTTAGGTCCTTCGAAATAGATTGCACAGAAAAACGGATAACTTCAGGCCTTATATTGGCTATAGTAACAAGGGATGCAATGCTACGTAACCCCACGTGTGAAAGCCAAAATAAAAATCTGGTTTGCTAGGGTTCCATACCTCAAAAGGAAAAACGGAACCCTTATAGGATCACTTTGTTGTCCGTCTGTCTGTCTGTCTATCAAGACCCTCTATCCCAGGAACGCGTGGAGGTATCGGTTTGAAATATAAAACATATACTCAAGTTTACAGTTCCTTTAAGCTCAGAAAAAATCATACTAAACGTATATTCCAACACTCTCAAGGGATTTAAAATTTATAGGATAATTTCCGTTGACCTAGAACTATGAAATTTTGCAAGTAATGTTGTTTTATATCATATAAGTACAGGAAAAAATCTGAAAACTATTCATTTGTAATGAAATCTTAAGAAACATAGTCTGTATTTAAAGTACGTAATCAATCATCGAAACTGTCGGTACAAATTTGTACGGAACCCTCGGTGGGTGAGTCCGAATCGTACTTGTCAGGTTTTTACTATGATACAAAGCGCACCATGGTGCGACTTGCATTGATGCAGTTTACATGAGTTTAAGATAAATGCCGTTTTAGTTTCTGAGCCTCGCAATTTTTATTTTGTTCATTACGTAATAATAAATCTTTATTTTGGCAACAATAGCAAAATACAAGGCGTTAAAACTTAATTATACGGCCTATATAAATGTATACCTTAGTGACTAAAATACATAGAACTATTTGCTGACACGTTAAGTCTGCGACGACGTGTGACGCACCTGCGCTGTGTCATAGTCGCCGGTGAAAACGACGAAACAACACACATTTCGGCTAAAACTCTTCTTCCTTTGTAAAAGTTGAAAGATCTGCAACTACTCATTAATATTATAAATAAAAAAAAAGAATTGTATTATTATAAAGCTTATGAGTCCAAAAACCCAAAAAATTCACAGAAAAGCCGATATTTTAACCTGAATTTTACGATATGCTGGTTTTTGTGATGGAATGGCGTAAAAGACATCGTATCTCGTGAAATAATTTCAGACGTTAAACAAACTCTTAGATATGCACTGTACTAAGTCTATATTTTAAATTTGACGTAATTCAAAACTTTCACAAAGGATTTCAGTTTCGTATTTTCAATTACCAGGTATAATTGCTAGTTTTCCTTAACGTCTTTGTAGCTAAATATATTTGCAGCTATACAGTAAAAAGCTTGTTCTTGAAAGTAGGTCACCTTTGGTACGATGTTTTAACTAATTCAAGGGTAGCTATTATTTCTTTAGTAGCTCTCAAATTGTGATAGTAAATGGCATTGATGATACGTTGAAAACGATTGCCATCGAAACAGACGGCGATAGTTTGAAACGTCACTTCTTTGAATTCATTGAAAAACTGTAAGGTTTGTAGAGATTGTGAAATTGATGATTTTTTATGTAATGAAGTTGACTTAACTAAGTGTTCTATAAGTCTCTATGGTTTGAAATAAATAAATAAGAAATATGAAAAATAGATTAAAAAAATACACTTGTAAAAAGCTAACTTAATCGTGACTAGTACTTTCTGTATGCTCATCTAATGAGGATGGTACTCATCTATATATTAAATACGTGAAGAGAAAACGTTGTACTTCTTTTTAAGTTTATCGCGCATAGAGTTTTAAATTTGGCGATAAAAATTAAGTATAATTATGATTATAGGATAAAAAATTATTAATTACTGTCGAATTGCGATAATTGTGCACTGGTTATAGAATCTTCATAGAAATTTATCATCGAGACACCGAGTACGCCTTTTCAAGTAGTCTATAAGTTTTGTTGTAATTTTCAAATTTGAATTTTCACATTGTAATTGTTAGGGGCAAATACTTTAATACTAATTTAGAATAACAAATAGTGTTTTTCTATAAAAATATATATATACACGCACACACACACACAAACACACACACACACACAAACACACCCACATACACAACCCCCCACACTCACCCACACACCCACCCACAAGAGAGATAAGAGTCTCACTAATCCGGCACTTCAGAAGTCCGGTACGTCCAATAATCCAGCACCCTCCACTCACGCCTCCCTCACCCCTCCCTACTCAAATTTTTATAAAATGCTTTATTTTATTTACATGTAATGATTTTTTCTATACAATCCAATGATCCGAACATTTCAATAATCCGGCACCCCCTAGTTTTTAATAGTGCCGGATTTGTGAGACTCTACTGTATATATTATACTACGGCCTCCATACGAGTATTCAAAATTGCACTGTCTTTTTCATGAATGCTCGTAAGCATTGATTTATCATTTATCTATTTCCATGACTATTTGCATTTTTTGCTAGTGGCTTGAAGCTTTTATCAGAAGAAGCATAAAAAAGAAGGTACTTAATGTAGTAGTACTGAATTCTTTCACCGCACTTGTCCTTTTAAATAAAGGTGGCCAAGAAAGAGCCACATGCCAGAGAGCTACGTACTATAAACACATCCATCCGTTGCTAGTAGAACAGTCAGAGACGTAGATTGAAATTATGAAGAATTTTTGAAGTATTTTGAATGAAAAATGATGAAAATAAATCCTAGGTAGTGAGAGATCGTCAAAATATAGTGTCTGCTTTGTACCTACATTAATATTCAGGTTATAACTGTAGTTCCTGGAAAATAAAGAAAAAAATAATATAATATTTATCTGGGACGGAAAACAATTAGAAAACCACATTACAAACATACAACATTAATATACAAAACATATCATTTTTTTGTTTTTTTACATACTTACAAAAAAACAATACCTACAAATTGCAATGTCTCGTGATTTTATCAGAAACTTGGATGGGCGTTTCCGTGCTTCGAAGGATACATTGGTCGGGATATTATGTCAGACGCCTTGGGGTGGCCCTAAAACTCCGACACTAGAGTTAGTCACCAACTTCTGTTTGAAAATAATAGTATAGAAAATAGTATATATTTTATTAATTTGACGATCTCCGTGGTGCAGTGGGCGAATAGCCGGCTGAGACGCAGGAGGTAGCAGGTTCGATTCCCGCCGCGGAACAAATGTGTGCATGATCTACAGATATTTGTTCCGGGTCTGGTTTTTTCTCTATATAAGTATGTATTTACAAAAAAAAAGCATTTAAGTATTCTACCAGTTATCTGGTTCCCATAGTACAAGCTCTGCTTAGTTTGGGGCTAGATAGCGCTGTATGAAATGTCCAGCAATATTTATATTTATTTATATTTAATGTAGCTACTATAGACGAGTTCCTTATATTTCATGGTTGACCACTGTAACTAAGTTAAAAGTCTCAGTTTCCATAATAACCATGACTGAATTTCGAATCATCTACTACTGATGCTGACTGTATACATTCCGGAGTAGAACCTTAACCTCAAACAATTCAGCGGGTACTTGCCGGGGGTGAAGTGGATTCCCACATTTTATTGTTGCTATAAATTTTACGGTTGCCATGACAACGGAGATTGCGCTGGATTTTTGTTCGCGGAATAGGTACGATAAAGATTTCGGAACTGCTTTTCACTGTAGATAGGATACCTATAACTATGTGAAATATATTAAAAAATAATGGACATTTCACAGAGCGCTATCTAGCCCCAAACTAAGCAAAGCTTGTACTATGGAAACTAGAAAACTGATAGAATATTTAAATACTTTTTGAAGTGAAACTTTTTTAGCATCGTTGTGATTTGAAAGTCGATGAAACGAAAAAGCGACAGTAAAAAGAGACAGACACATACATTCATAAGATTTATCGTGGGACGTGGGAGAAAATGAGATAGGAACCATTATACAGTGTTTCTTATGTTCGTGGTTCTCTTTGTGCTTTGCTTCGTACCACTCGTGTTAATTATCTAACTTTGCATCACTATGATCATTACTAAAACCAACAATTACCATCTTCCTGGAATTTTACATTCGTCTCATTATCTTGAAACCAAAATATTTGAAGGTTTCACTTCTACCACGTGTGAATTGCGCACATGCTTTTTTTTATTATTCAAGCTGTGTCATCCCATTGCTGGGCAAAGCTCTCCCCCACTGTCTTCCAGGGCTTTCGCTCGCATGCAAAATTCCACCAATCTATCTCGAAGGCATCGAAATCATCACGCCAGCGTCTACTAGGCTTTCCTCGGTACCGTCGCCCGTCTTCAGGCACCCACTGGGTGATGATCGCTTCCCATTTGTCCAGGTGCATTCGCCTTATATAGCCCGCCTAATCTCATTTTAGCCTGGCAGCCTTATTTTTAGTATACACATACTTAAAATATATAGAGAAACACCTAGACAAGGAACAAATATCTGTAGATCAGGCAAACATTTATTCCGCAGAGGAAGTTAAAAATATATTTAACTTACGCCTTACAAGCTTGCGTGGTTTGTCAATTAGAAGTAATCCGCGTCAGCCTTTAGGGTTTCTCGTTAAAAAGGCAGTTCCAGCTTCACTGTTCTGTGACACGAATAAAAGGGTGTTGGTAAATGTTCGAGTTTGTACCGACCTACATAATTCTTTATTATTAGAGAGGATTAGATGTGGCCTGTTTCACGGTAATTGGTATTTGTTGCTGTCATTTTAAAGATCCACGGCGCTGTTATTCAAATTAGTTGTTCTACCGGTGGGAAATAATGTCTTAAATGTGCTATTTATTTATTGTGCTATTGATGTTGCTTGTAAGATTATTTAGTGCAAAAACGTAGATTTGGGTAGATGGTAAAGATGGGACTAGACCCAATAACTTAATAAAAATGTTGATGATCCTTGCACGTGCAATGTAGATTGGTAAAAAAGTGGCACTCTAGGAGTGCCGACAGAAGTGAAAACTTGAATAAAAGCAGACTTCACTACAGATGCTTAAATACAGAGGTAGAACAGTCAGTGACAGGTGTCGGTAACAGTGTCGCGAGTCAATTGTTTTTCCCCATCTCAAAAAATGCTCAACGCACCGCACCTAAAGAAGTTTTCACTTCAAAAAAAATATTGGCGGTATTGTCGCCAATATTTTTTTAACAAACATGCAAAGTATAAAAATAAAAACAAATGAAAACGTTGGAGTTGGAAAAGTTGAAGAAACTGTGAGCAATGTCAGCGCCCTCTTCTTAACCATCACTGGTCCTAAGAGTAGTTACGTACTTATGTTATTCAAATTTTATTCAACAAGAAAACAAAATGCATAAATATGTACTACGTTGTATTTTTAGTCTATACATCATATTATAAAAAAGAAAGATTTGTATTTTTGTAATGAATAAACTCAAAAACTACGGGTCCGATTTCAAAAATTCTTTTACCATTAGAATGCTACATTATCCTTGAGTAACTAGGCTACTTTTCTATGCATATAGAATGCTATCTAACATTAAGTTTGTCTATGCACAGATTATTATTATTTTGTGCAATAAATAATTTTTCATTCATTCATACTTTTTAGCCAACAGCGCAGAAGTTAGTGTTTTTGTTTAAAAACTACGCCTGCGAGCTGTAGATTGGTCAGTAAGTATCTTATAATTTTAGACCCAAGAGAAATCTTATAATTTTTTAAATCCTTTAAATTACGAACTGGATTTGAATCCGCAACTTTTTCCTTGAGATAAAACAACCGAACGCTCCCAATTTTGCTCACGTCTCGTCCAGAACAATAATCTTCTTCTCAGTTGTTACCCTGCCAAGAGTGGTAATTATCGTCAATTCGGGGGTAGTGGCGCGCTTGACAATCCTTCGCCACTCCTCTCGCTGCTTTTCTGGTGCACTCGTGTAGGGGACCGTCAAGTACTGCTTTGATTTGGTCTGTCCATCTCATTGGTAATTTACCGCGTGGTCGTGTACACTCAACCTTCCCATCACAAGGCGTTAAATGGACACCTCTCCACGTCACGACACGTGCCCGAAGAACGTGAGGATGCGAGACAGACACAGTACACAATAGAAGAAAGACGCTGCTTGAATAATATTATTGGGATGATAATTAGGCCTCAAAGTGCCAGGATCAAATCCTGGTTGAGAGATAATTTTTAGAACGAATTACAAAAAATTACACAATTTTATTAATCGATCACATTATACTAACTGTTGTATTGACACTTTGCTATTATTATATAATAGACAATTTCTTTGCACATATCAAATTAAAATTTTTGCATAAAATAAATCTGCAATGCAATATCTTTGGAAATTCAAAAGTATAATTACGCAAATGAGATACAATCTCACAGATAATTTTCCTTGAGCGCTGGAATTCTGCGGTTTTTACCCAGAGAGCTAGAAACGTATTTGAAGACGCGACTCTTCAAAATAAACTTTCAGGCGCGACTTATAAGAAAACTTACGTAGGTATGACCTATTAGCTTAGTTAGTATATTTATTTCGAATCGGTGTACATTTTATTGATATTAGATGGGTCTTGACGAGTTGGATTATTTCCAGCTAGATTGTTTTACGGTTCAACATCACTTAAGGTTCAACGATTTGACAATGGATATTGCAATCTGAAATAACGCATATGCTACTTTTTTCGGGTACTACGTCAGCGAAATTGTGTCCTTTCAATAATAAACCTTAGAAGAGTACCCACGCGAGTAGTAACTATCTATAGATCGTTTGCAAGATGATTCTTATGTATTTTATAGTCATGTAAATAATTGTACATTTATGTAATTTTGGTACGTAAACATAACTATTAACATACATTAGCATACACCATAGAATTGTAAAACAATAGTTTTTTAGTTATTAATTAAAACTTAGCAAGCGAGATACGTAAACAGAATAATATAATTATGTAAGATGCATCTTCGCTGGAAGAAATATAAATATTGCCGTAAATACTACTATCCATTTTATTACGTCTTTATGCTTTTTACAAAACTAACGAAACGTTTAGGTTCTAAGTTTTAAGTACTTATTACAAGCCGTTCTTATTAGTCGCGTCTAATAAAACATTTTATACCTAATGCCCATGTCAGGGTTTCGACGATTAGCGACTGTCTTTAATAGGCAATTTCGTGTAATTTCTAATTGTTATTTCGTTGCTTTAAACGTCTGAAGTATAATGGTTACGTTTATTATTATTTTACGGTTGAAGATATATAAGTACGTAATAAAATACTGCGATTCAATTTGAAAGGGCTAATCGTAGATGACAGGAAAGGTGAACAAATGAAAATAATTTCAATTCTAATCAAAACATCGTTTCTAAGAATTATGTAACAAAAATTACTTACAACTGAATTATTTTTCATCACTCATGCTCTGAAAGCTGGTCATTGCGTTAATGTGATTTAAGGTCCTAGGGCCGTAAGTAAATTTTAAAAGAGAATGAGGCTCATTGTATTCATAAAATTAAATGAAATCTCCATGACACATCCTTATTAAAGTGAAACTTTTATTACCTCGTCTCTAACTTTTTCGTCTGTGTGTTGCATGTCGCGTGACGGTCTGCCGCGGAGTAGGGATAAAGTAAAAGGCGCTCGTGAGAGCGGCCGAGGCCAATATGGCGGCGCCTATAGTTCGCATCAGCTGACCGTGTAGTGTATAGACTATTACTCATTTGTGCCAACTAACATTTTTAGTTAAATGTCTATAATGTGAAACAAAGTTTCACTTTTACCGTGGTTTCATAAAACCACAATCCTTTTTTTTCTATAAATGAAAGAGGCCACATTCTAAAATGTTTATATTTAATGAAAGAGGCTATTAGTGAAAAAAAAAATCAGTGGAAACTGGGAACGCAATTTTTTCTTTTCGCTGTTATAAAATACTTTTTTATTCTCCTCGCATTCGTGATGAAAAGCTATGTTTAAACTCGGGTTACACCCGATCAAATCACCTAAATATCTCGGGTGCACAATAGATCGCTTACATCCCTTGTATAACAATATACTTTTTATTTAGTCTTTATAATGTCAAAATGAATATTAACTTATGTATGCATATGTTGGGTACAAGTCGTACAAGATCGATCGCTCTGGAGAGCTATAGAGGAAGCGTTTGTTCAATTATAGAGGTCTTATAGATGATAGTACGGTAAGGCATACATTTATGCTTTGTAAAGTGTATAAATGGAATGGCTGTAGAAGGGTAAGACATCCGGTAACGAGATGGGTGGACCGCATCGTTAGAGTCGCGGGCCGTCAATGGGTGAGACTAGCGCAGGATCGTGGCGGATGCCACAAACTTGCGGAGGCGTATACCCAGCAGTGGATGAAGTCGGACTGTGGATGATGACGACGATGAAAGCGTACAAAGTTCAGGGGAAAATTACTTCTACGAACAACTTATTAACAAAAGCATATAATATCACTGTGCAAACGCAAAACTCAAACAGTACAGAAATCCTATTAGCAGCACAACCAGGATTGGACTATACTTTTCACAAAGAAATATTTATCCAAGGGTTTATATTTCGTGTTTTTTGCGAGTGAAAACCAAGCGTTAATTTTACCTACATTTCTTATTTATTCGTTAATTTGGCCGTCGGTTATTCTCGTGTATTCCCAGATTTAAAACTGGAGCAATATTAATTAAAACTGTTGCTTGATGAAACTGCCTTGTTTATTTGGCCTTGTGGTTTTCAAGACTACCAAAGAAATCTAACCACGAAGCAATCTAGAGAACTTTAAAACGTATGATATTGTATTCACTTTTTTTTTACTGGATGGTAAGCGATGATGTGGTCTGAGATGAAACTCAACGAAACTTTACCGTGCTAGTCTGGAAATCATGTCCTGGAACAGTGGATTACCAGAGTAGACGAACTTGTGCCACCTGCACCCAACGGTTCCCAGAAACTGGGGGGCCGTCTCACGCTGTGATTTTTAGTGCATGGTCTCCACTCGAGAATGTTGACCACAGATGGAAAGACGACCTGATAAAGGTTGCTGGGAGTCGTTGAGGCCGCACAAGATTATTCGCTCTGGTCGCATCTTATGACTGATATGATATATGATGAGCTAAGAGGATAATTACTTTCTTTACCCAGCTAGCGCTGTCTCTTCTTACCTATGGATAAATCATCTTCAATTAACAGTTGTAACGGGCACAGTTTTTTAATTCTCACTCCTACTAGTTACCTACATGTTAAGTGCAAATATTAATCAACGATTCCTTTACCTATGTATCGTGTTAAATATAAACTCCATTAGCTGACGAGAAATTTAATAGCCCACGAGTTTGATAGAAGTTAGCTTGCACTAATGTTACTTAACTTCACTTAGTACCATGTTAATACCACGCTGAGACTTAGTTCTGCTCCTTGTGAGAATTAGGGAACTGTTTCTTGTTGGTGCATTATGGTCTAATTATTGGTATTTTAAAAAAATGTTTATCAATGAATACTTCATTCTCTTCATAGTCCTGACCTTACCCACTGCTGTACTGAGTATGTATGCCTTTCTTAGGGCTTGGCCACATCACCACGGTGCGGTGCCAGCACTGAGAGTGTCGGTCACCACCGACGACGCCAATCCCTCGCGCTGTTTATTTACACGACAAGACAACGTACCGCGGCATGACCGCGCACCATGCGTGCCGCTGGCTGCACCGCACCGTGGTGATGTGGCCAAGCCCTTACCACGAACTACGTCCATGTGCACAGTGCACATAGCTCAAAGAAATGTCTGCCGTTGGACAAACATATTCTTGAGTGGACCACGCACTGGAAAGCGTAGCGAAAGGCGGCCTGCAACTGTCTAGTGCGCTTCCAGTGTTTTCCTTAGCTGGAAAGATGACCTAATAAAGCTTGCTACGGATCCAAGCCGCATAGATCGGTCGCTTTTAAAATATATGGGGGAACCCTATGTTCACCAGGTTTATATGCCTTATAATGACGAAGTATAATGGTGAGTGTTTGAAAGTTGATCCGCTCGCGGTTTCAATTATGTACTGAATTACACAAAGCCAGCTGTTAAAAAAATAACGTCTAAATTAAAAATTGCAATTCAGCGGGACAATGCCATTGTCTTGGGGCACTTTCGCCTGGTAGTGATCTGAAGCAATTGAAATGAAATGAGTTGAGCTATCTATAGATCGTTTGCAAAGCTCTTTAGATGATTTAACTGTTATTTTTGTATTTTTTATAGAGATGTAAGTGATTGTATATGCTTTGCGATAATAAATGTTGAAGAACATGTTTTTTGAATAAATTATGTCAATGTTTTCAAATAATCAATGTTATAATAATACACCGTATAAATATTATTTTATTATTGCTTATAGGTATAAACATACCTACATATTTATGATTAAACGGTTTCTCTGAATCTGAAATTATTATTATAATTAAGAGTTCTTTGCTTATAATTACTTCAATGATCATCCGCGCTCATCACATTTGCATAATTCTATGATCTATGATTTTGTCTTTTGTAATAAACAGTGAATCTGATCCTCCTCTGATAAACATCTGTTTTTGAAAAAAAACACACACCAACAATATAATCTTACTTCGCTTTGTCGCAGTTTAACTAAGATAAAACCTCTCAAAGATAGGGTTCATAATGTACAATCTCACTCTACTCTCACTGCTGAGATACGTAGAATTAGTACAGGGATCACGTGCACTAAAACCAGGGTGCATTGTCCACTGGCTCTGCTGTAATTAAAAATAAATCCGCTATTTATTGAGGTAGCTTGTAGAGCAAACAATGTCGCTACATTTTAGGGAGAAAATCTTTATTTTCTGCACAAAATAGGGATATTGAAAAACTATCTATGTAGGTTTTTGAAGCTGAGTGACTTCAAAATAGGAGGAGGTTCTCAATTAGGTTGTTTTTTAATGTTTGTTACCTCAGAACTTCATCATTTATCAAGCGATTTGGAAAATTCTTATTATATTTGACTTTTAGATTAGTCCCATAGAAATTTCATCAAAATCGACTCAGTAGTTTGGTTACTTGTAAAACATATAATTTAATTTTGAACATGGTCGTTTCTTCCTTTGTATCAGTCATAAAAAGCGTCATAATATAAAACATATCCGTGTTTTTGGACATTGCTTTTCAAATTATAAACAATAAAGTATCAACAAAAAAGTTTCTGCATGCGAAAGAAACTCTATTCTTCTAATAACGAATACAAATCGAATTCCAAATTCAATTTACAAACAAACATACTTTTCTGCACATGCTAAAGGTTTAATCTTTCCCTTCAATTTGAATAAGCTTCAACAAAGAAACAGTATTCATATATTCCTCTGGCAAAAGAATACTTATTTAACCCTGTTTGCCTTTAGAGCAAGGCTGGAGTCCATAGACAAAACGAAACAGCTGACCAAATAATTATAATTTATTACCAACCCGGTTCCCACTGCTGGGAAAAGGGGCGCCTTTTACTTCTTTCGATTCGTTCGGTCTTGTTTTAATGATGTCAAGACTTATAAGTATGTATTGAGAGTAGTAGAGTTCTTTGTGAAAGGGCTCGCCCAGGGAAGTAATACCACCATACCTATTTCAAACGCCAAGCAACATTGCTGTATTTCGGTTTGAAAGTTATGGTTGCTGGTGAAATTACAGACACATGAGGCTTTACACCTGTATTTCTCAAGTTGATAAACGGAAGACAGTTTTTTTTAACTGTTTTCGTTTGACCACAATCTCACCTGATGGTAAGCGATGATGTGGTCTAAGATGAAACACGAAGATCTAGAAGAAACCTATTCACTCGTCCCTAAAAGAGACCCGGATTGTATTCTTAAGGAAAAACAGATGACGGCAAAGTGTTCCATACCTTAGCTGTGCGCATTAAGAACGCAGAACCAAAACGGTGTGTACGAATGGGTGGTATATCAACTAAGTACGGATGGTATTGAGCCGTGCGCCTGATTGTCCTTTGATGGAAAGAATCAGGAATCATCTTGGATGGAATCAGATTGTAAAGTTCCTGGGCACATTCCCCAAAATGTATTTTGTAAAAGATCGATAGGCTTGCAACTTTCCATCGAGGGGTACGTTTCTAAGGAATGTGACTTACGAGGCAATACTTTGTTATAAGCAATTACCACTTAACATCAGGTGGGCCATATGCTTGTTCCGTATCCAGGTGGTATCAAAAAATAAAGTAGGAATCTATATCGTCACGTTATAAAATACTAACGTACGTATTTAAAAAAATACAAATATTATGTGTAAATTAAAACAATAAATATTTAAAGTATTATTATAATGTTATATGATTAAAGAAATGTGTTGTTGCTAGTTGGGCCTAGCTATTTGGATAGCCTAGCTATAGCCAGAGATCCAAAAGGATGCGCTAAAAAACGAAAATGTGCTCAGAGACTAACAGTCCGTTAGGCAAACAAAATTTTGAACAGCGATTATAAATAAACTTGCGAAGTTCTGCTTCAAATTGATCTAAGTTTGGCTGTCGGGATACCATGGAGCACATACTTTTAATATTTATAACTTCAAAACAGAAAATTGTATGGATTCAAGACCATGCAATTGAGTGTAAGGTGCTATTTGTAGTTAATTAATATGTAGAGTTATCTAGCTCTCCTTCGTAACCTGTGACGAAAGTTGGACATCTGCAAAGAAAACAATGCACGGGATTTACTTAAGCGAATAACGAACTGCAGTTTCCGATAAGAGAATTAGTTGTGACTTGAGCAGGTATTGGAAGCTTTTCTAAAGAAAACGAAGGAAATGACGAAGTGATATTGTTAACGTGCACGAAGATATAAATTAATACAATTTTATGAACGGTGTACACTCAATTAGGGTATAAACACAATTTTCTCAACATCCTTTTGGTGTTTGAAAGTGATTTTATACAATTAGTGTTAATAAACTTTGTTCCTAGAAAATGCGGTTTATTAGTATAGTACTAGTGGTTCGACCCGAACTGAGATCTCGCGAGTCTTCGATTAAAATAAAAAAATATTATTTTTATAGTCAAACATTTTTGACTATCAAAATAATGCCACGAAATAAATAATTAAATAACTTGACCTACAGTTTCATTCAAATTATAGATAACGAGAGTTCATGTTATCTGGTTATGCTTTTTTGGGGCACAAATTGCAGTTATTCTGGATTTCAGACTTTTGCCTACATTTGTATCACTTAAACTACACGTATACCAGATTACAGCACTGTGGGGTCACTGGCGTACCCTGTGAATTCGCTGATTTGCCCAAGATGACTTAGAGATCTCGCTTCGCTCGATCAATAATTTAGAAACAGGATATCAAAGCCTAAAATATCCTAAATTTTGTGTACCTAATGCAGCCAGTGTGGTTTTTAAATGTTATTTGTGAGGAAACAGGCTTACGGCCCAGTTGATGGTAAGCGGTCACCGTCGCCTACTGACACCAGCAACTCCATATTGTCGATGCGTTCCCTACCCTGTAGAAACCTCTTTACATTTCTCTTGAAGCGTGCCATGTCGTAGCCTAATAGGAAAACTTCAGATAATAGCTCATTCTACATCTTGCAAGTCTGTGGGTACTTCGGTCTGGTAGTGATCTAGAGCAGTTTAGCTATCTATAGATGGTTAGCAACGGTCTTTAGATAATTAAACTGTTTTTTTTTAATGTATAATACAGAGATGTAAGTAATTTTAAATATTTTTAGTTCGTAAATGCATTTCAAATACAATATTTTATACTGAATACAAGGCTTCATGCTTACTAGATAATAGGAGGATGTCACGAACATTAACAATTAATTACAGCCTGAGGAAATATAACGTGAGCTTGTGATGAAATTGTTAGAAATGTGATGCATAAATTCTAGTTTAAAGATGGATTTAATTTATTTATCGTACTTTACTGTTTTATTGTGAAATTATAGAGGTAAATCAAAAGCTAAGATATTATGCTCACTTCTTTATAAGAAGGGTCTCGACCGGGTCTCCCCGGTCCATGGGGTACCGGGGCCCATCGCGTTTTCAAAATTATTTCTGGGCGTCTGGTCGAACCAACGAGAGAGCTGGCGCTTATCTGGGTCAACGCATAATCATTGCAATTCAGCGGGGCAATGCAGCCAGAGCCTTGTGGACACTTCCGCCTGGTAGTGATCTGGAGCAGTTGAGCTAACTATAGATCGTTTGCAACGGTCTTTAGATGATTCAACTGTTTCTTTTGTATTTTATTGTAATTGTGTATATTCTTTCTATTTTTAATTTAAAACTTTGTTAACAAAATATGTACTCATGTTATTTTATAAAAAATAAAATTCACACAGCTCGAGCTATCTAGCCCCAAACTAAGCAAAGCTTGTACTATGGGAACCAGATAACTGATCGAATACTTATATAATTTTTTTTAGTAAATACATACTTTTAATATTTTATATAGAAAAATACCCAAACCCGGAACAAATATCTGCTGACCATGCAAACATTTGTCCCGCTGCGGGAAACATGAAACATGTTATCACCCCGTAATTTTTTTGTCTCTCATCCTATAACATCTTGGATACCTATAGATTCAGGGTGTCAGGTACAGTGTACTCCCTGCTACAAAACATTAAAAATCGGTGTTGAACAGCTTAGAGAAAATACTAGAAAAGCCATTACAATAATAATCGGAACCATTAGGTACGTGAAAGCATACAAGTGCTTTTGTAAACTTTCTTAGGATATCTAATGGCATAATGACTTTAACGGTATTTTATTACTTTTCGTTGCCTTCAGATCAATAAAACTAGTCGCGCAAGTCCAATCCGTGATATGGCACACTGAACCAGTATTTTAGGGTTGCGGCAACATTTAATTATATTTATACGGCTCAGCACTGTTTGGTTTAGAGGACTTTTATCGATAAAAATAGTAGGAGAACTGGGGAACGTTAAGCTATTTTTAAAAAAATGTGACCAAATACCTTCAAATGGCAGCCCTAAGTATTAAAGAAAGCTGGAGTTGCTCTCACTGCTGTCAATATGAGAAAGCAAAAGTATATGGCGCCATAGATTAAAAGGTCATTGATAATTTTTGAACACCTATATCACGTTTTATTATATATTACCATTTATGTTTGACCGATAAAACGAATGGGGAAAAAGAGCATTAAGTTCGAAACAATTAACAAAGTGAGAATTCAAAACACAGCAAAAAATCATCGCTTTGTTTTTTTAAATCCTTCTTCGAATAAATTACTTGATTTGTTCCATAAGTCATTACTTTATTGAGAATTTTCTTTGAATTATCATCATCGACAGACAGACTTTATCTACTGTTTGATATTCCCAAATTTGTGCCATCCACCACAATCCTGCACTACGAGTATGTCACGATACTTTAACGATTTCTGAGGTCCCTTTCCTACCCTTCTATAGCCCCTCCTCGGCCACCATTCAGTCACTGCTCTGCTCCGTCTGTCATCACCTAACCCGATTCCATAACTCGATTCCATGACGTGAGAAATATATCATCTCCACGATAATATTTCCCAAAGTTCCCCATAAACATCTTTTAATCGAAAATAGTTTTCCACTTTTTACCACTTGTAGCTGTTCAAACGCCGCTTTATAAACCCATAAAAATACCATCAAACTAACACCGTATTTGAACAAGCTATATTCAATGGCGTTATTTCCTGAACTCTCACATAAAACTAGCAATTATGGGTGGTTATAGGCTATTCATCATTCCACACCGCCATCTGATGTTCGCACGTTGCTAGAAAGTATAGGAAGTTCAAATGCTAGGAAGGTAGTTTTTTAGGCCATTTGTATGAGATATTTGAGGAAACTGCTTTGTAATTTTTATCATCGTATGATTGAGACTATCTTGAAAGGTCAAATTCTTTTTATTCTATTTTTGCGGATACTCGTAGTGACTTAAATATAAGATCAATGGGAGCTACACGTGCGTCTTTGAGCTAGTTGCCGGTGCATGGGATGCTCGAAACTCGATCGATCGTTATACTTTTTTTTAGCTTATATTTGCGTTCAATATAAACTTTAACTAGGTATACCAAATCTCACACCACTCCTTGCGTGCAATAAGCTTAAAGTTTTCTTTTCACGTTTTAATAAAAGATCTCGCTTCGCTCGATCTCTCATCATCGTCAAATTTAGTATATAGGTAGGTAGTGATGGCACAATTTTGGTGTGACTAAATCAGCTATCCTGCCTTCCGGACTATCCCGACAAGTAGTACGTCTAATAAAAGGTCTATAATATAAGTACATTTTGAACCCATTTTTATTTTTAGTTTAAACTTTGTAGTTTTTAAGTTATTAAGACATAATAAAAACTGGACTTTGACAAAATTCATAGGGTACACCAGTGACCCCACAGTGCTGAAATTTGGTATGCGTGTAGCTTTAGTGACACAAATATAGGCAAAAGTCTGAAATCTAGAATGACTGCAAGTTCTACCCCAAAAAAATAACCAATTTACATGAACTTCCGTTACCTGTAATTTTAATGAAACTGTAGGTCAAGTTAAGTGGTTATTCATTTTGTGGCACGATTTTGATAGTCGAAGATTATGAATAGTAGTTTTTTGTTTTTATTGGAGACTCTCGAGATTTCAGTTCGGGGCGAACCACTAGTTACATAGATTCTTCGGTTTTGGACATTTTATTTTATAGGAGTCACAATCATATTTTGCTCAACTGCTGGGCAGAGGTAAAAATATTTCGATTAGAAAACCTATTGATACGAATTCGCAACCAATATAATCATAATTCGGATAATTTTTAATGGCTCTAATATAATACATTATTCAAACTATCTAAATTTGCACTCTATTCCGTAGTAAAACGTTTCAAATTCACAAGTTTAATTGCCTGCGGACGTGTTAATCTATTCATGGGTTTCGTCCACACGGGAATGGAATGGGCCAACATTTAGGCCTACATTTTCTTGGTGTAATTTTGATATGTTGTGACGTTTCACGCGACTATTCCAACTATTAATCACGTGTTATCCAGAATACGTCCACGCTATTTGAGCTCTCGGATGGCGTTTAATTTAGGGTTTATATAATTGTGGCTTGGCACACACATTTGAATTGTGAATGTAGATTATTCTAAAAGGGGTTCTTAAGAGCAATATAGATCTAAAATTGTGAGAATCTGTACATGGTATAAAGTGAAGTTGCTTCCGTTGTCTGTTACCTTAGATCTTTTAAACTACTCAATGGATTTTAATGCAGTTTTCAGCAATAGATAGAGTGTTTCAAGAGGAAGGTTAATATGTATATTTAGTTTCCACCAGCGGCTTTGCACGCGTTGTTTGTCAACAAAAAGTAGCCTATGTGTTAATCCAGGTAATAATCTACGTACATACCGATTTGAAAAAAGTAACTCTGTCTCTCTGTCTGTTTGTTACCTTTTCACGACTTAACGGCTCGACCGATTTCAATGGAATTTAGTACCTATATACCTAGATAAATTTTGAATGGATCTGAAACATAGGATACACTTTACTCGACTGCACAGAAGAACGATAATGTTTTATTGACAAACCACGTGTACGAAGCCGCGGGCAGGTCAGCTAGTAAAGTATATACATATGTAGGTCTGATAAAACCTTGCAGACAGATATATTTTGACAAATTGACTTTTTCATGTAAGTACCAGTCTACTCATTTGAATTTATATTGAAGACTCTTGTTTTCCTAAACGTTTGATCTACTATTCATATTAATTCGATAGAACTTATTTTCACTCGTCTCCTTCACCTTGCCAATTGCCAATTTCTTCACGATTTTTCTCGACTCAATTTCTCACTGGTGAACGTGACAAATGCCTTTGAATAAATTTTGTTTTAGACGGTTCTGTAACGAATAATTCTTGAAATATTTTGATCTGAAGGCGAATTTGTTGACCCGTAATTGATTCGATACAGATGTCACGAGTGCCCTTGAGTTTTTTTTAATGAAGGCCATTGGAGCGCGTGAAAAGGTTCGAAAACATTTTACTTTTATCTTTACATTTTTTATGTGAGTGCTGCTTCAAGATCAATGTTTGGCAGCAATAGGGCTCATAATAATTACTCTTACTTCACGCACTTAAAAGTATTTACTTTAGTAATTTGAGTTCAACAAAATGCCAATCTAGGTTGATAAAAGCTTTTAGCTTTTTACTAAATAAAACAAATGTTTGCATGATCTACAGATATTTGTTCTGGTTGTTTCTCTATATATTATAAGTATGTATTCACTAAAAAAAATTATAAAAGTATTCTATCAGTTATCCTGGTTCCCATAGTACAAGCTCTGCTTACTTTGAGGCTAGATAGCGCTGTGTGAAATGTCCAGCAATATTTATTTATTTTTATTTATTTAAAAAACATTACTTCTGCGCAGTTGGGTAAAGTAGCCTATATCCCAATACCGGTCATAATATATATTAGTTTTCATCGAAATCGGTCCAGCCTTGAAAACGTAACAGACATACAGTTACTTTCAAATAGTCGAAGTATGTAGTCTTCAGTAGTATGGATTTCGTATCAAGTTCGTAAAATTTTGTTTTGTCATTACAATGTTATTCAGTATCAAAGATCATACAAACACGCAAAAAAAATACTTAGATCAGAAATGCGAACACAATTTATGAATACTGTTTTTAGGGATGAAATGCGGTTTTGTGTAGCAGCAATTCAAAAACAAACTCATTTTGTTTCTCTTGTTTCCAACTGAGTATTTTGTATTCATTTTGTTCGAATATTCTTTAACCATCTCAATTCAGTTGCAGAACTCATAAGTTGTATTTCACTACGGAAGTTTTGTTCGATAACATCTGTGCGTTCGCTATCGTTTCTCTTAAAAACTTCACAAACTTTAATGTAGCAATGCATAAGTAATTTGCTTTTCGTTGTTCCTTTACTTTAAGAATATACCTTGTTGTCACAAAAAAGTTAAACAACTGATTAAAGCGTGTTTAAAAATATCCTTACCAATTTTTGTATAGGATATTTTTAAACACGCCCTAAACTGTGTTTAATTTTATTCTTAATCGTTATCGTCATTTTTGTTTCATTGTTATAGGTAAGTTCCAGCCGGGAAATCAGAATTTGAAATCAGCCGCTCAGAAAAGAGAATCGAATTATGAAACATGGTGAGTATTGACCATTTTGCTCAAAGCCACGAGCAAACAATATTTATAGCTCCACTAGAATCTCATGACCTTAAAACTTTTACAAAATATCATTTTGTATGGCATTGTTAATTCAAGTAAGCGCCATTATGCCACGATTTCTGATATTTATCATGGCACACAAAACAGAATACAATCGAACAGATACAAAATATAATCATCAACTTAAGACCTAAATTTTACCCCAAAGCAAACAGGCATGACAATTCTAGAGCAGTTCTCTGTAGACTAGCTGAAGGGAAATATGAACTTACATAAACAAAACAAATAAATTAATAATAAAAATAAAATGGTTCAAAACAATAAGATAATCATAAAAACAATAAAAAAAAAACAAGAACGCGTTGCACTACTTAATGTGTAGGTAACCTAGAAATAAAATTAAACTCGCTGCTGCGATTTCACTTGACACCCCATTTTTATCCCAAGGGACCTGACTTATGGGATAAAAAGTATCCTATGTGGTAATACAGGTCATATTCTACGTACATACTAAATTTCATTGAAATCGATTCAGCCGTTACGACGTGATTGTGTAACAAAAACAACAAACAAAAAACATCCAAACTTTCGCGTTTATAATATTAGTGTAATATGTATATAATATGTATATAAAAACGATACCTAGATAACAATAATGACCTAGTAAGTATCAATATCTTAAATCCAAAATACAGGGTTTTTTGTCTTATGTTTCTGGTCAACATACAACCAGAATGAATGGCTTATCTGATTAAAACTAGTAACAACACAAACTCAATGCCAGCCCATTAGACCTCAGCGTAATGATATTTTCATGACACTTCGACTTGGCAATAAAAAAGCTTTTACACTTTACGCGAGGATGTGAGCCCAATAAATACGAAATCGACTTTAACAACGTTCACCCACTTACACCGCTTTTACACAACCTTTAATACCTAAACGAAAGTACATAGAGCAGCATGAAAATAAAAACTAAATACGAATACCTAGAATTCATTACAAATAGCTTAACTTTTATTTCGATCGAATCCTGCGTCCAGTTACAGTTGGAAAAACTGACATCCAAATAAAAAATCCACTTCGGAGTTACGGCTTTTGCGTACATAAAAACAGACCAGTTTTACACCTAGCGATCTAAGGACCTATACGATTTTATACGCACGTAAAAGGAGGCATTCAATAAAATTTTAACAGCTCGTGACAAGAAAGCCTCAGTTCTGAGATTCTACGGTTTCGGCTGTAGATGAGAGCGTACTTTTATCAATTCTTTATGGGGGTTGAAGCAACGTATGATCCAATGGCTGGCGCTTATCTGGGTCAACGCAGACGCATTGCAATTCAGCGGGGCAATGCAGGTAGAGTCTTGGGCACTTCCGCCTGTTTGCGATCAGCAGTAATCGCAACTGTCGCATTTGCATTTTTAAAGAGATGTGTGAATGCAAATGCATTAACTTAAATGAAATTTTATACGTTGTAAAAATATGCAAACTGTCTGAGTTATTTCTATCTGCAAATTGAGGAGGTTAGGAACAAAAAGTGACATTTACGTATTTGGTCATTTATGTTTTTTTTTATTCGACTCAAAGGGGTGAGTTTTCAAAAATCAAGTTCAAAAAGTGATTTGTTTCATAGAAAAAGCAATCTAAATATTTGCTTCCGGAACAAATAGTAACATTTTCATTCAAAAACAGTAGTGGTTAGTTAATTATTTTCTCAATTTACTGAAAATACTAAAATGTGTAAATGTCACCCTTTGTTCCTAATCTCCTCAATTGTAAATTATACTTGTTACATACAACCATGCAACCATGCTTTCCCAAACAGGGACAATGCTATCCAATAAAGTGAACAACTATCAAATTACAACAAAAAAATAGGAAAATTCTTTATAGCCGCCTTAAGAGGAAATCTGGGCTGCGTTTCGCCCATACAAACGTAGTCCCCTGTTTCCTCTCTGGATAGTGATACTAGAGCAAATATTTTTTTACCATACAATCTATAAGTACCACGGTCATGTCCCTACGTTTAGTTTTTCTCCATAAATTAATTATTATAAGAACTAGGAACCTTCTAAAGTCACAGAAATTGCTAATTTTTACTTCCCCTTTTCAGACATCCAGCAAACAAATTTGACGAATATAAAAAAAACGAAACGTACAAACATAGCCCTTTTTATTACATATTTGAAAAAAAAAATTAAAATCGGTCCAGTTTTGGAGGAGGAAACAGGGGACTACGAAACAGTGATTTCGTCTATTTTAAATAGGTATAATCAGTCCGACCTGCAGTTGTCTCTATCGCACGCACATAGGGCATATAGGGCACAGCGCGAGAGCAATAGATTTGTTAAATACCTATTTTCCAAATGTCTTGCTTCCCGGATTTCCTCTTAAACAGCTGTTGAATTTAACTTGGGCTGTGTGAATTTAAATTAAACATTAAATATGTTTACTAGCTTTGTTAGCTTTTAAGGTATAATAAACATTCAATATGTTTACTATTTAAAATAGCAGATTTACTGAATTTTCTTAATAAATTACCAAGTGTCTCCTCCAAAAGTTGTCTAGAAGAGATCGCTTTGTTTAGCGGTGAGACCGCCCATTATGCTTAATATTTTTTATTTTATTTTTGTTGTTATGTCTAGCTTGTAAGGTATGATAAAGAATTTTAATTCATTTATTCATTCAAATGTATAATCAATGAAAAACATTGAATCTTGAACAGTCGTAGAACAGTGTTCTCAAAAGTGAGGTAATTACGGATAACATACGTTTTTTATAATACTTTTCTTGGGTAATTTTTTTTCAGTTTAACATTTTTAATTGTTAATAACTTGCCTAAGAGAGAGCCTGAATATAAATAGTGGCAGCGATCAATAAATCATTTTCTTTACACGATCTGTTACAATTAATTGGTAATCCATACTTACCAGAGCGCTATTTCTCAACTATATTTGTAACTATTGATAGATTGCGTTTATTTGGACCAAGCCGTAAGGAAAAGGAAAACTTGTGAGCCGGATAAACCCAACGAAAGTTTGGTTTACTCGCCAAATAATATCGGTGTATGGCTGTTACCCAACTATTCCACTTATAACTTGTTTGTAGGGCCTTGTACGGGAAATTTTGTTTGTTTCTCTAATTGACTAATTTGGGAAACAACACTAGACATGGCAGTGATCAGTAATTCGTGGACTATTTTATTTTAATGCGATAAAGCGACCGCTGGTCGCCCAAAAGCATGATGCAGCAAGCGTCGCGGACCAAACTTGGACAAATATGCACAGGTAAGGAGTGGCCTACATGTAGCCGTGGGTGAAGTCGGTTTGGATCCGATCGGTCCTTTATTGCACACAATTCAATATAAACATAAAATAGAAAACACACTTTTAAATCATAGGTACAATGGGCGGCCTTATCGCTAAACGCGATCTCTTTTAGCAACCTTTGGATGGACAGGATCTGTGAACAATTATGGACGGCGGTGTAACTCTTAATATAGCTCATATTTTTAGAAGTCAATGCAATATTTTAGAATCAAGTAGTTGGTTTTTGATTGATTATTCAATACGACCATAGCTTGCTAATTATCAGTTATTAGCTAGTAGGTAAAAACTTTAAAATTGTCATGATTACATCACCGGTCATAGTCCTTGAAAAAATGATACTTTCTAATAACTCTGTCCGCAAGAAACCTGTATCGGCTTATGATAAACATTTTTCTCGTGCTCGTATCGCAAACAACCATTGTTTGCGATACCAGACCCTTTACACAAGAAACCTGCGAAGTTTTGTGTGCGTTGGCTAGTTACAAATGTTCTACGCTACCTTTCTGAATATTAATGTAAAGATAAAATAAATAAATATCGCTGGACATTTCACACAGCGCTATCTAGCCCCAAACTAAGCAGAGCTTGTACTATGGGAACCAGATAACTGATAGAATACTTATATACTTTTTTTTGTAAATACATACTTAATATATATAGAAAAACACCCAGACACGGAACAAATATCTGTAGATCATGCAAACATTTGTTCCGCGGCGGGAATCGAACCCGCTACCTCCTGCGTCTCAGCCGAGCCGATATTTTGAGATTATAAGCTTTTTATTAAATTTATCATTATTATAAATTAATAAATTTATAAAAAAATTCAGTCCGAGAAAGTTCCGAATGAAAGTCTGATCAAAAGCTACACTATCCCGAGTGCCGTGCGCTATTTGATTCAGATATTAAAATTGTTTGAGTACGAAATCTTAATATTTGTAAGTCTCCATCGCTTTAAGCTATAATAGTACCGCCTATTGTGCATTTCAGATTTATCCTAATGTAATGTTTCATAGCTTGATAATGATCGAGCGAAGCAAGATATCCAAATCAACTTGGTCAAATCGGCGTAGTATGTAGGCATGTTTGTTTGTCTGAGGATAACTTGCGAAGCGTTGATCCGATCATCGTGATATTTGGTAATATAAGTAGTGTGGCTAAATGAGCAAAAACTGTGTGTGTGTGTGGGAGGGGGGGGGGGGTTGAGATATTGGGGTTTAAGAGGGGTATGCGTGTAGCTTTAGTAACACAAATATAGAGAAAAGTCTAAAATCCAGAATAACTGCAATTTGTACCCCAAGTATCCACTAAACATGAACTCCCGTTACCTGTAATTTGAATGAAACTGTAGGTCAAGTAACTTGGATCTGTATTTCAGGGCACTATTTTGATAGTCAATGATTACACATAATATTATTTTTGTTTTTATAGGATACTCGCGAGATCTCAGTTCGGGGCAAACCACTAGTTTAAATTAATGAAGAATTTCCATTCATTCATGTCCTTATAAGGCTTGGTGCTGACAAGGTCGTGAGCGGATCAGCTAGTTTATTGTTTTCATATTCCGTTAAAACCAATCTTCAAATCATAAAAAAGAAAGTTCTTTTAAACTTCAAATCCAGATGGATTAATACATAATACCGCTGTATCCGGAACCTCCATTTGTTGATGAGTTGCAAACTCGATGAGAGTTTTTTCTCAGGATAATATTTTTGTAGCTTTCAATAATGGGAGTACCCTTTAGAAACAAACTGATTTGGAAGATGAAAAAGGTTTTTTCGATTTATTATAACGGATACAAGTTAAGGTGTGTAGGTTTGTTGGATGAACTTCAAAGGATAGATTTATGAATAGTTTAATCTACTTATGGGCTTATGGAAAATCCTTGTGGAACAAAATATTGAAGCCATTGGTTTGCAACTACCTTTGCTTTGATTATCAGGACCACGAGCTAAACGTAGTTAAAGTATAATGAAAATGATTATATACAAAATTTTGTCTTATGATCGGAGAGTAAAGGTCAACGTCGCGAATTGAATGTTTTTTTTCCCATCTCAAAAAACGCCCAACGTGCCTTAGGAAGTTTTCACTTTATATACAGAGGTGTCGGTAACGGTAACAGTGTCGCGAGTTCAATAGTTTTTTCCCATCTCAAAAAATGCCCAACAAGCCTAACTTTAAAAAAAAATTAAAATCGGTCTACCCGTTTCGGAGAAGTGCACAAAAACCGTGACATGAGATTTTTATATATTATATTTACTAATAAAAATAATCTTTATGTTACTGTAAGAAGGTTTTGAGAATTAGACGTTTTACTACACACACGATTTGCTTATTGCACGTTGCACGTAGCTAAACACGTTGAAAGTGTGGCTGCCTAGACTTAGTAATCACATTAATCGTTTATTGCTTAAAATATGTTGTTTACAAAAATTTATACAAACACATTCTGTCGAATGTAGTTTCAAACATATACCCTGTAAGGGCACAACAATTATTACATTTAACTAGGTGGCTATATATTTAGACTATAGTGAGTACTTACTTAATTATTAAAAATGCAAATAAATTGGCAATGTACGTGTCAAACTACCCATAACGAATGGTTTCGTATGGATTTGTCTTTTTTTTATCAACCTATATTGTCTCACTGCTGGGCAAAGGTCTCCCCCAAGTCTCTCCATCTATCTCTGTCCTGTGTGACACTCCACCACTCCTGCTCGAAGGCAACAAGATCGTCTCGCCAACGCTTTCTTGGCCGACCCCGACCGCGTCTTCCATCAGGGCTCCAGGTTGTGGCTAGATTAGCCCACCTATCGGGGATTTGTCTTATGTTATATTAAAGTACAAAATACTATATTACTGTATTCAAAGTAATCTGTGAAATACTGTGCCAAATCCATTGGCACCGTACGTTTGCGGCAAAAATTCAATTCACCTGCTCTATTATACTCGTTCAACCGGTATCTATATACAACAAAAACTGATGTGTGACTGGCTAATAATAAACCAAAGAGTCTTTGGAAAGATACTTATAGACTATCTGGAGTTAAATTATTCAAAATTAAAACCATAACTGGTCAGTAGATAGATAGAAAACGCTTTATTTTACAATCACTTATATATAATAATATTTTAAACATATAACGCGATACAACTGGCTGTCTTGTCACTGAAAGTGATCTCTTCCAGACAACCTTAGATGTCTTTGGATAGTATCCCTGCCGTGTAATAAAATTTTTGATTATTTACAAAATGTTTTTCACTGATACCCACCGGGAATCCTAGTGTGATATGAGGATTATTTTTAGGACTATTGGATATATTTTTTTTCATATTTTGAAGGACTCAAAATGCACCGTTGCAAGGAGGAGACAGGAGATTGCAGGAGAGAAACGCCAAGGTACAGACTGTCTGTCTGTATCTTGTTTAGGTGGCAACTGAAGGGAGCTATTGCGTGTTATATATTAGAGTGGTTAGGTCTACAACGGCCTCAATCCGGCTAGTGTTTCAACTAGTCACTAGTTTAACTCGTGGTTCGCCCCGAACTGAGATCTCGCGAGTATAACATAAAAACAAAAAAATATTATTGGTAATCTTTGACTATCAAAATAGTGCCACGAAATAAATAACCAACTTACTTGACCTACAGTTTGATTAAAATTACAGGTAACGGGAGTTCATGTTCATTGGTTTTTTTGGGGCACAAATTGCAGATATTCTGAATTTCAGACTTTTGCCGATATTTGTGATATTTAAGCTACACGCATACCAAATTACAGCATGATGTACCCTGTGAATTTTGTCAAAGTTTAGTTTTTAATATAGGCTTTAAAACTACACAAAGTTTACTAAAAATAAAAACGGGGTCGAAATGTACTAATGAAGACCTTTAATTTGAAGTCTCACTTGATCTAATAGTCTCATTTTATTTTTTTTTAGCTCATTTAGTCACAACAGAATTGTGGTATTACTACCTATCTATGTATCAAATTTCACGATAATCGGATCAACGCTTCGAAAGTTATCCTCGGACAAACAAACATACATACATACAACGCCGATTTGCCCAAGTTGATTTGAAGATCTCGCTTCGCTCGATCAAATATCATGCTATTTAAATCGATCAACTCCAATTGATATTATAAAAAGCCGCAGTAAAAAGTTGTTAGAAATCCTAACTCAGACAAAATCGTAGGATATACTAAAGTAGTATATACAACAATACATGCCATGATACCAACTGAAATGGAATATGAACGTGACTGGAAACTTTTCTAGTTATTCGCGAGTTGGTAAGCTGTGGCCATTTATTATTTAAAACGTTATGAATACAATGGTTATCATATTGAATTCAATGCTTTACATGTTAGAGTAATTTTATTTTATTGTTTAGTTTTTAACCATCGAGGTAAAAAGAGGGGTGTTATAAGGTTGAAACATATGCCTGTTTATCTATCTCTCTCTGACATCGTAGTTTTCTAAGTCAAAATCAAAGTCAAATATTTTTATTCAATAAAATCACAAGAATCTCTTTGAAACGTCAATTTTACTGCCTGTTCCTTCGCGACCAAGCCAGGAAAGAAAGGCAAGAAACTGGCTGGTTGTTTTTTTAATGATCCTTTTAGAATACATAACAATACAGAAAATAAATTACGTCTAAATTGTAACATTTTGAACGAGTTGGAGCAATTTCAATCCCAAGTTCTCTATCATCTAAATAATCCGATATTTTATGGTAGGCTTTTTTATAAAGATTTTGTTTAATTACGTTTTTAAATTTTTTAATTGTCAATTTTTCTACATCTCTTGGGAGTTTATTATAAAAGCGTACACCTTGCCCTTTAAACTATTTACTAACTTTATGGAGTCTACAAGTGGCAACAGCGAGTCTATCTTTATTTCTAGTACGAGTATTAGGTAAAATTATGATTATCGCTATTTTTCTTAAACAAATTAATATTTTTGTGAACATACTTCAGATTTTTATAGATGGATTGACAAGGGAATGTCATAATATTTATTTCTTTAAACTTATTGCATAATGATTCTCTGGGGCCCATATTATAAATGGCACGAACAGCCCTCTTCTGCAGCACAAAAATGGTTTTTGTACTTATAGGATGTACCGATTCAGTTGTGGTTTTTTAAGGAACCTAGTTTCGCTGGGTTGGTTCTTATCATGGTTTTCCGGGTATTTTATGTGTTGGGTATTTTTTTATTTAAATCAAGTCATCAACATCATGAAGCCTGGTTTTAAGGTATCAGGGTTGAACTGAAGAGATCGTTTTTAGTGAAAAGGCCCATTGTACAATTAGTTCTATATATAAGTTTCTATAGATATACATTATTACATCAGGAGGGCCGTAAGCTTGTTGTCTATTAAATAACATAAAAAAAGGAAAGTGAATTTGATAAGGTTGCTGGGAGCCGTTGGGTCCAGGCCGCTCAATATAGACCGCTCTGGAAATCTATGGCTGATATGATGATGATGAAATATAGTGGTAAATACTAGATCTATCTAGAAATATCTGTAATCAAATAATAAGATAAAGAATGAATGTAAGGCGATTGGGTAAATAAACGCTTTGAGTGAATTTCTTTGAGTCCTTTCTTTTCTCAGCACAATTTCTGAAGATTTTCCAGAAAAAGAAAATTGATATACCTACATTGAATCACAATAAACCTTTTCTGAAATACAATACTAGTTCTAGTAATGAAATTTTCAGTACCTACTTCTATAGTACTGGTATAATAGAAAGACACTTTTGACAGGATACTATAGCACGACTACGCTAAGTATTTAAAATAGGTCGGGGAGAAACTCTTTTACGTATTTTGTATGTAAAAGTATGTAAAACGCTCATGTGGCTTCCAAAAATCGAGCTTTTTTATACCCAAGCTTTTTCAAATGCGTCAAAACTGGTCTGTGGGCAATGCCCAGTTCTTCAGCAACATCGTTACTATCGTTACATTTTTCGTAAATGGCATCGACTATAATTGTAACAGGGCATCCAGAGAAACTGCATACAAAAAAACATTAAAATTTGAAGACTGAAAACGCTTGAACTAACTTTGTGCTACTCCGCACACATTGCCACATTGCCAGTGACACCGCATTAGGGAACGGTAGAAATTTTTATTGCGGCTTGTGTCGCATTTTTCCCTTTTATTAATTAAATTTCAAAAAGTACTCTTTGTTAGTTTAACTGATTTTCTACGGTAGAAAAACAATAGAAACATACCGGGAAACTGTTTTTTGTTTGTAATGTCACATTTTCAACGGTATCGTAACCAGCCAGCAACACAATCAAAGGTAACAACTTCATACATACAAAATACGAAGACTTTTCCCCGACCTAATAAGTACTATATACATTTGATTTTGTTTTTCTAATATTATTTTTATTAGATACAGGCTGTTTGGGGGTAAATACTGACGGTGGTGTGAATACCGTCAAGTGATGGTTTCTTAAAACATAAACAAAGACTTCTCGAAAAAAAAACTACTAGTTATATTATCAAATTTTTAAGAAAATCGACTAAGTTTAGGTGATTAATTCGATATAAAACTTACTGCCTACTTTTGCATTCGACATCCAGAAATAAAGGCCGATTTGATATCTCTTTCGCAAATGGCTGCGGGGTTTGGGTTAGAAAGGGACAATAAAAGATATCTCGAGACGTCACTAATACAATATTTGTGGTTAGATGGCAAACATTATGCAATAGCACTACATAAGTTTATTAAAGTGTTTGTTTTTACATGCCAAAATAAATTTCACATTTCTATGGTAAACATTTCACAAATTTACTTATTATGCTCATCAAAATACCCCTTTTCATTTTTGTGCGTATATTATGAAACAATAGGGTGTTTGATAATATACGTCTTACTGTGACGTAATGACAATGTGCGAGGCGAGACATTATTCACGAATTGAACCGAAACATTTTCAGTCGAAACACCGATAAAACGGTACGTGATAAATCCCGTATTTATAATAATCATCAAAAAGTTTCTTAGTTTTCTTAACTGATTACTTCTTTTTGCCAAATGTGTACTCAAGCTTGCCCAAATTGTAGCCATTTTCTTTTGTTACCAGTTTCCGAGAAGCCGAAAGGATTCTCATTCCTGTGCGAATATATCTAACTCGCATCCCAATTTGCTGTCTTCATACGTTTCTATAACCGCAAAATTCTTACATATTGCGAAGGGTGGCGATAGCTTTACCTCAGTATTGCCAACAACATTAGGTCTTTTTTACCCAACTACGGCAAAGCTAAAAGGAAGGAGTATGTTTTAAGCAGTCTATGTATGTTTGTATTTACCTAAACTACTCGTTCGATTTTGATGAATGAGATGTCAATCGATTCGTTATTATGGTCCACCGATATAGACGAGCTTCAGTTTTTAAACTTATACAGCTTGTTTTAGAATAATTTTCAAAATTTTATTTATGTTAGACAATATTTCACTTAAAGAGCAAGATAGACAATCGAAATGCAGTCGACTTATTTTAAAAATAAACGCTAGCTGGATGTAAAGGCTTTTCAAACACAAACTCCTTATCAAGTTACGGTGGATACGCGCGATCATTTAAAACTACCGAGGATTTCTTTTTTTATTTAAAACGAGGATGTTTTTTTTTCACTTTCAAAGTTATTGATGTAGAGCTTTCTATTTTTGGTATCTGACGATACACGGGTTACTGGCGGGCTTGATTTTAATGATTTTTATGTTTTAAGGGGTACAACCATGGGGTACCCCTTCAAAATATCTCTAAAAGCTACTTCCTTACTTCTTACTTGTAATTCATAATGGTTTTATTATAATGATGTCTACTTATAAAATGTATTGTGGATTCTTCGCTTTTACCAAACTACTGGATGTTTTTTCCATGGGATGTGTTTCTCTACTGAATTGGCCTATTTCGTTGTAACATTACAATTAGGTCTATACACCACCTGGTTGTAGGTAGTCAGCAATCAATGCTTGGAATTCCGATATAGATATATAGGTGCATTGATCTTATAGTTAGCTAACACACGAAAATTACATAGTTAGACTATTTTGATAGACATGGATTCCTAGAGTTAAGATGTAGGTAAACGTTTGTTTCTCTTGATGATTGCAACTCGATCGCTGCGTGACGGCTTAAACGGTGTGTATAGAACTGATTGATTTAAATAGATTATGCCTAAATAGTAAAAAAGGTATATGCTGAAATTACCAATACTCTGAACCAGACATACAACAGACGAACATCTTGGGCATAACACATTAAAACAAAGCCTCCAGAGCTAAAAACACCATAATAAAGTCTAATATCAATCAAATCAATCAAATCAAAGTAGTTTATTTGTTTTATATAAATTTTAACAATTCTGGTTGAAGCCCTGGCTCCTGAACTAGCGTGAGCTGTATGTCAGGAGTCAGTTTCTTCCCACGTTAAATGACAAAATAACAAAATAAAATACATAAGTGGTACAATAGTTACAATGATACATAAATAGTCAATATAATTTAGGTAGATGTATTACTAATCCTGGTGTATAATTAAGTGTTTATCTATTTATTTATTTTTAAACTAATAAATTATATAATATCAAATGTGTTGTGTGTAAAGATAAAACTAAAAAAAATATCAAGTATAGATAAATCTATTGTAAGATTGTTAAAGAATCCGTTATAAATATCCGAATGGAAATAGTTTCATAAAAAATAGAACTACGAGTACTAAACAATTCCTCGTCATATTGCTTCCTCACATCAAGATTTATACGTAATACGGAGCCAAGTTTAATATCGCTATTCGTAACTGCATGAAAATATTCCGGAGCATAATGAAAATACTGCCTAGTTGCGAACACAGAAAGCATTAACAGAGTTTATTTTATCATTTCTATTTCGTACATATCCTGCACACGATAATACACCTTCTTTTTATTGTAGCAGTAACTAGAGTGGCGTAAAGTTATTTCACGTTGATGCGTCTATCTGTAGCCGCGATTGTACGCGTGGAGAGTTTGCTCATGCAAGCTCTCGACTTTTTGCAACCGCGTCGGATGAAATAGCACGAAAAATATAAACAACGGATTCGTTCAGCAAATACAGGTGTAAAGCAAGTTGTGATGGAAAAGCTTTCTATGAAACGTGTTCATAACATTTCATATGCAAAATGCCTCGTCAAATTACTTAGCGTTGTTTCCGGAGATGCCCCTTGCTATTCTACTCAAAAACTTAATAGTTACGCGACGCTAACTGCTATTCTATTTATGTTATTTATCTTTGCTTTATCATCGATATTTAAATACGTTTTACTCAAGGTGAACCTTTTTTACCGCATATGTAAGTTTTCGACAGTTTTTTTTTAATTCATAGTTCTATTGAGAAAGAAATGTATCTGTAATATAAATGAAATGTATAACCCCTTTCTTTCTCAGTAAGTAAATTCTAAAGTAACATTTCTGAGCATTAACTGTGAGTTTTTCACCGCTACATTCGTTTTAAATGTTGACATAAACAACTACACATCACGGATATTGTCTAAAAGAGTACTCTAAAACATTGGTGTAAAATTCGCGATCGGGTTTAGGTATCTCGGAACATCTGTCGGGGTGAAATTCGAAAAATTTACCAAACATTTTGCTAGAGGGAAAATAACGAAGCCCAAAACATCTATATTTTATAGCGAGACCAAAGCCATGCGAGCTGAACGAAATTAACGGAATATGTCATTAGCTAGGAGAACTTACGGCTGATGGGGCAGGAATGCACAACATAGGACGCTTTCTCCCCTTAGATGAAAATATTGATATTAAGGTTACTGGGAGTCGTTGGAAACAAAAATCTACAGTGGAGGACCTTTTTAGCCTTATAGCTGATATGATGATGATAGCCAAAAAAAGAATGGGACTTGGAGATTCATATAAAATTATAAATAAGCGCTCAAACCCCTTAACCCCTTCCTACTTGAAGGAACGATTTGAGTTCCTTCACTGCTCTAATCCTCACTCGCTCCGATCATCTGAAAATTTGATGCTGAAAACCCCAGTGCATAGAACTAGATTCTATGATGATTCCTTTACAGTTCAAGCAACACGTCTTTGGAACACATTACCGGTCTCAATACGGCAAGCTCCATCTTTAGCCACATTTAAAACAAGAGTGAAAATATTTTATCTCTCAGAAACGTCGTAGTGTCGCTATATATATATATGTATGTGTGTTTATGTATATTTTTATTTAATTTTATTTATCGTAGGTTTATATTGTCATTATTTATTTAAGTATATTGTTTTATTTTATTGTAAATGATCAGCGTTCTGTTAATATATACCCCCCTCCATTATTGTAATGTTACAAAAATCCTCTCCATCCAAAGGTTGTCTGGAAGAAATCGCTTCTAAGCGATAAGACCGCCCATTGTACGTGTTGCTTTGTAAATTTTTATATTTTTTGTTTGTTTCTTGTGTTCTTGTACAATAAAGTATTTTCATTCATTCATTCATTCATTCAAAGTACAAATGACGATGATAATTGGTTTTTTTAAATCGTACAAAAGTAGCGATGAGTCACTACTTACTTCTTCAACCAACACTTTACCGTCGTCTGTTTTTCCTAAAGAGTACAATCCGGATGTCTTTAAGCTAAGAATGAATAGGTGTCTTCTAGATCTTCGTGCTCCTTCTTAGATCACATCATCGCTTACCATCAGACGAGATTGTGGTCAAACGAAGATCAATTCGTGATAAAAAAAACGGGTAAAACAGTATAGATGAGTCGTTCATAACGTATAACATTTCTCTACCTTCGGCAATAAACATAAATAGTGTTGGGTTATCGTAACCCGAAACCGGAAAATCTGGGAAAGTGAGGGAACGCTTGTTTACGGACCCGGCCGTTTGCGTTATGGATGGCGCTCTGTTTATTGTTTTCGAGGTGACTTACTGGAAACATATTCATAGAAGAACAAAGGGTAATATCGATATGAAAAGAGTAGATAGTTAGCCTAGAGTGTTGAGATTATTTGGGCGAGGATAGCGTTTTAATTCTGAGTGAAGTGAATTGTGTTTTGAGAAAGATTGAACAACTTGTATTTTATGTCTCAAATAAAAGTATATAAAACAATTAAACATCCATACCAATATTAAACATTTTAAAGTAACAATCTTTCTGTCTGATTGTTACGTTTTCATGAAGAACGGCTGATTCTGATGAAATTTAGTACCTATATAGATAGTTAATTACCTGGGTTGAGACAGACTACTTTTCTATTTACAAGCCATGCGTGCGAAACCACTTGTAATTTGTACGGTAGAAGGGAAGATAGAAGATTTTCTTGATTTTATTGCCCTTGTAAAGGGCCTTTCTTCTGAGTAATGCAATAAATATGTGGGATAAATGATACCGGTAATTTCTCACAGTGCTATTTAGACCCAAACTAAGCAAAGCTTTAAACTAAAGAGCTGAGAAATTAAGCACTGAGGTCATTATTAGTCGTGAAGTTAAGCCCTGTCGGAGGCCTTCAGGTGGCTTAAAAATTTCAACCAGTAGCTTAGACGAACTTACTTTTTTCTATCCCACATCGAGAATTTCGTAAATAGCAGTTACAAAATATCAATGCAGAGATAAACGGAAATATCCAGGTATATACACACATTTTGATTTACAATACCCAACGGATAGTGCTTTTTCGATTGCATTCACACTAGCATGCCAACTAAAAACTCTTGCATCAGAGGGTTTATAGGTCAAAATATGTAGCTCTAAATATTTTTATTTATTCAGAAGATCAACATACGCATATTATTTTCAGAATTTACACAATAAATTGATATGTTTTTTTGGAATATAAAATGTGCATTTTGAAATATTTGAATATCAACTTTGTTGGTATTTGCTGTGATTTCTGAGTTTTGGAGGGTCCCGGCGCAGAGTCTTTCGGCAAAGTTGGATGTAACGCATGCAGTAAGTATAATAGATTAGAAAGCCCACCAATTAAAATAAATAAACATATTATAAATCTAATATACGAGGCATGCCTTTTAAGTTTTGTCGTTTGAAGAAAAAAACACATCTAGAACCTTATAGTACTTTTTTTTGTTTTTCAAAGTATTCACAACGTAGCTTAAAACACTTTTCCATTCGCTCAAACCAGTTATTATAACATTTATTCCACTCTAAAGTGGGGTGTTCAAAATGGCTGTCTTGAAAGCGTCGACTGCTTCTTCACCGGACTGGAACCTTTGACCACGAAGACTTTTCTTAATTTTAGGAAATGTAAAGAAATCGTTAGGGCTTAGGTCAGGACTGTATGGAGGATGGTCAAGAATTTCTACTTTTTCCTGCTTCAAATACTCAATCGTTTGACGAGCGCTGTGTGAGCTTGCGTTGTCGTGGTGCAGGATGATGCATCGCTTTGAGTTAGATTTTCGAAGTTCGGCGATGACTTGTGGTAAACAAACTGTAGTATACCACTCTGCGTTAACCGTTCTACGATCTTCAAGTGCAATAGTCGCAACATGGCCGGTTTTTCCAACGAACGTGGCCACCATCTTCTTTGAAGTGCTTCGAGAACGAACAACTTTAGTCTGCTTTGGCTCGTCTTGAAAGATCCAGATTGTAGATTGTTGTTTGGTATCAGGATCGTAGGCATAGATCCAAGATTCGTCACCACTTATGATGTCGTAGACGTGATTTGACTCCCCTCGGTTGAACCTTTGCAGAGTTTTCTTACACCATCTGACGCGGGCCGCCTTGTGATCGTCGGAAAGCAGATGCGGTATCCAACGGCAAACTAGCTTTCTCACACCAAGCGCTTCATGCAAGATCTTCTGAATGGTTGTCCCTGAGATGCCTAATAGAGCCTCTATCTCTCGATACGTCACATGACGATCTTCGAGAATTAGTTGTCTCACAGCAATGATGTTATCTTCAGTGAAGGCGGATTTTGGGCGTCCTTCGCGAAATCTGTCACTAACACTAGTATGTCCACGCTGGAATTCTAAATACCAGCGTTCGACAGTCCGCAGACATGGGGCTACATCACTAAACACAGATGTTAGCTCTTCTAAACACTGAAGCCGTGTCAGGCCTCTTCTAAAGTTGTAGAAAATTATTGCACGAACATTTTCCTTAGAAAGATTCATTTTCGTACGTGACCTGACAGATTCAAATCGAAACTGTGACTAAACAATAGCATTAATCCTAATACTTTCAACTGTTTTGAGATTCAAAATGTAAACACATTCGAATATAGAACAGTTCCAAATTCAAAATTGCCGGAAAATATGGAAACGACAGAACTTAAAAGGCATGCCTCGTATAAAAATCTCGTGTCACAGTGTTTGTAACAAAACTCATCCGAAACGGCTTGGCCGATTCTTATGAATTTTTTTCTGTATATTCGGTAGGTATAAGAACAGGTTGTAAAGTAATTTTCCCCCTCCTACCCCCACCCCCCATTTTTAATAATAGTTTTATTATTTTTGTATGAACAATACACATGTAATTTAATCGTCGTTCATTGACATGAAGTGTTGCGTCACTTTGACATTTCATTCTGCATTTGATTTCTTTGATAATTTATATGGCAGAACTTGCGGGGTCAGCTAGTAACATAATAGGTTGGGGAAAAATTTTCTTCGCATTTTTTAAGAAAATTCAAAACATTTTTTAATATAGTTTATTAACATTTAACTAAAGTATGTAGGTACCATTTTGTTCGATAACTTTTTGCCATCTTGTAGGTAGGGACATGATCCCATTGCTATAGAAATTTTGGGGCTTCTGATCAAAATACCGCGACAAGTGGTTTTGGCAGTCCTCTCGTGATGTTAACCTGATACTACCTAAAGAATTCTGAAGAGACCGAAACAGATGGAAATCTGAAGGTGCAAGGTCAGGACTATACGGCGGATGCATTAACACCTCCCAGCCAAACTCTCTTAATTTTTGCTGAGTGGCTAAAGATGTGTGAGGTCTAGCGTTATCATGATGAAAAACTACACCCCCTCTGTTGATTAATTCCGGCCGCTTTCTCTCAACTTCTTGCTTTAATCTCATCAGTTTTTCGCAGTAGAGTTCAGAATCGATGGTCCTGGCTGATGGTAACAGCTGATAATGAATAATGCCCTTCCAATCCCACCACACACACAGCATCACCTTGTTGCGAGTTAACCCGGGTTTCGCCACAGTCTGTGAAGCCTGACCGGCCTTTGACCACGACCTTTTTCGCACGTTCTTGTCGTACGTGATCCACTTTTCATCACCAGTTATAAGCTTCTTCAAAAATGGTTCGGTTTCATCACGTCGTAATAAAGAATCACAAATGAGTACACGGTTCATTAGGTTTCTTTCAGTGAGCTCGTGGGGTACCCAAATATCAAGCTGATTTGTGTACCCAGTTTTTTCCAAATGCGCCAAAACTGTTTTTTGGTCAATTCCCAGTTCTTCAGCTACGTCGTAACTAGTGATATGCCGATCTTGCTCCACTTTTTCAAAAATGGCATCAATTTTATGGGTAATAGGGCGACCAGAGCGACGTGCATTTTTGACATCAAAATTTCCGGATCGAAAACGCTTAAACCAAATTTGTGCTACTTTCACAGACACTGCACTAGGTCCATAAACATCGCAAATTTTTTTCGCGGCTTGCGTTGTTTTTTACCTTTTTTGTAGTAAAATTTTAAAATGTATCGAATTTCTTCATTAGATTCACTCATCTTTACAGTACGAAAAACAAATGAAAATCACACATTTTCCTAATTTGAATTTGGAATTATCTTCTTTAAAATTTAAACTTTGAATGATACCTAAACCAGCCAGATACAAATAGTATAGCCAAAGAGATTTTATTACAAGTTCATACATACTATAATGCGAAAAGACTTTTTCCCCAACCTATTATACAATTGTCTGGCGAAGTACAATTGGCGGTCTTATAATATCGGTGAAATAACGGAACATTCAAAATTTTACAAATCATGGTAAATAATAACAAAGTTGATGCTTAGTGCTTGTAATATTGCTGGTATGATATATAATAAATATCTTTAGTTATGGTTAATTTATTGTGGTTAATTAATTATTTAGTGGTTAATATTTTTAGTGGATAGTTTCAAAAATTATTTTAAGCTGTGTGGCTCGTATTTGAAAATTCAAATGTGTGTAGTTGTTTAAACCTTAATACATTTTATTGAAAAAGACGATTCATTCTCGATTAAAGAAAACCACAGATTTTTATAATTGGAGTTTTAAAACTTAGGAATCAACTTTTCAAACGTCTATGTTTGATTGCTGTATCGCTTATGCTTGATTGCTTTCAAGTTAAAATAAATATATTCAAACTGTTTACGCAGAGAGCAAAATGCCTACTCATTATTGTAATCGGATTTTTTCATCACGCTTCGCCACTTCTCAGAAGCTAAATAATTTGTTTCTAAAAACGGCACTCCTCAACCTTCTACAAATAAAACCAAAGAAACTGAAGCCTTTCAACTCGCAAACTACGTTGTTAGCGTGTTTCCTTGTACATAAATAAAATGAATTTCTCGCCCAGCGATGAGTATAACACTCAGTCATATCATATCAGTTGGTACATAGTAGACAATTTTATTTGTTAGATATAATTAATAGTTTTTTAGAATAGAATAGACAAACGTATATTTTGCATCACACGTGTACATTACAGCTTAAATAAATAAATAAAATAATAAATATTGCTGGACATTTTACACAACGCTATCTAGCCCCAAACTAAGCAGAGCTTGTACTATGGGAACCAGATAACTGATAGAATATTTATATGTATACATTTTTTTTTGTAAATACATACAATATATAAAGAAACAACTAGACCTGGAACAAATATCTATAGATCATGCAAACATTTGTTCCGCGGCGGGGATCGATAAATGATAAATGAGATAAATGATAATGAGCTTAGATAAATGAGTATAAATTATAGAGCAAATTTTGTGAGAAAAACGGTCACCACTCAGCATTGTGCTATAGTAGTATATTTATACCACTATACCAAGCGCTGGTATTCCGTGGTGTCATTTTTGTGTGTGCAGGGCAACTGTGTTTACAATTATCGATTGCAAGCATGTAACATATTACTTACCAATAGATAGATCGTATAAACTTTCACACTCGTTTAAGTACCTACTTACGAACTATTACGGGTCTGGTTGTTTTTCTATATATTATAAGTATGTATTTACAAAAAAATGTTTATAAGTATTCTATCAGTTATCTGGTTCCCTTAGTACAAGCTCTGCTTAGTTTGGGGCTAGATAGCGCTGTGTGAAATGTCCAGCAATATTATTTATTTATTTCTTTCTTTATTAAAACATACAAAACATAAAAAACAAAAAAAACAGTTTACAGACATAATTATATAATAATATTAATACATTATAAGACGACCTCCGTGGCGCAGTGGGCGAATAGCTGACTGAGACGCAGGAGGTAGCGGGTTCGATTCCCGCCGCGGAACAAATGTTTGTATGATCTACAGATATTTCTTACGAGTCTGGATGTTTTTCTATATACTCGTATTATAAGTATGTATTTACAAAAAAAAAGTATATAGGTATTCTATCAGGTATCTGGTTCCCATAGAACAAGCTCTGCTTAGTTTGGGGCTAGATAGCGCTGTGTGAAATGTTCAGCAATATTTATTTGTTTATAATTAAAATTGCGGCATAATTAAAAGAGCTTTGACAATTAAATAATTCGATTTGAAAAAAAAAATACTAGAAAACTTTTTGAGGAAGATACTATACGATACGATATGGCGTTGTTGTTATAGATTTTTGTTTGGATTCCGACAGTATATCTACGTCTTCCAGCCAGACCTTCGCTCGTTCGTAAGGTGTCACGAAAAAAATATCGAAAAGTTTAATCATTGCTCATTAATCATCGTTGTAGGATTATAGGCCACATATCTACAAACATTTATTTGCTCTTTATGTTCATAATGATATTGAAAAACAATAAACTATTTTTAAATAACATTTATATACGTTTTTACTTGAAATCCAATATCTGTGTCAATCCTCGGTTTGATTTAGCACTAAGGCCAGATGTATCGTATGTAAGATGTTACTTGAGAAGGGCTTCGGATTTCAAACCACATTTGTATAAATCTAGGCGACTGGAAGTCTATACATTATTAATAACTGAATGTAGGTTTAGTGGGGTGGAGGCTGTTATGAGTACATAGATAGATAGATAGACATTGCTGGGCATTTCACACAGCACTATCTAGCCCCAAACTAAGCAAAGTTTGTACTATGGGAACCAGATAACTGATAGAATACTTATATACTTTTTTTTGTAAATACATACTTATAATATATAGAAATAACACCCAGACACGGAAAAAATATCTGTAGATCATGCAAACATTTATTCCGTGGCGGGAATTGAACCCGATACCCGCTACATAGATAAATAGTACTTGGAATTATAAAACAAATTGTCAAAACCACTAAAGTTAGTTAATCTGAAAAGTGCAGCGTTGGACGCCCTCCCACCAGATAGAAAGATGATCTAATAAAGTTTGTTGGGAGCTGTTGGGAGCAGGCTGTACAAGATCGGTCGCTCTAGAAATCTATGATCAGTGGACTTCCTGTTACTGATATGGTGATGATGATGATGAATGAATGAATGAATGAAAACACTTTATTGTACACATTAAAAAATAAAAATTACAGACAAAATAGAAGACACAAAGCAACAATAGGACCAACAAGTGCAATAGGAGATCTAATCGATTGGAAGCGATTTCGTCTAGACAACCTTTGGATGGAGAGGATTTCGTTATGTCAAAGATATGGTCGGGGGTGCACTTCAAAGACTAAGATGTAAGATGTAGAGTGCAACTAATACCTAAATACTTTATAAAATACAAATAGACATAAATTATTAAATTATAAACTTAAATATAATATATAAAATTATGATATATTTAATATTTATAATACGTACATTAGATAAATATACATTAATTTATGTGCGATACTATGACGCTTCTGATAGATGATTTGTATTTTATACATTTTTGATGAATGTACGGTAAATAGAATTATTGGCCGTGATAAGTACAGAGTTAAACAGTACTTGTAAATCAAGTAAGAAAAACCATTGCAGTAAGCCCGTCTGAGCTAGTGACTGACTCTAAGATTTTCAGTTTCCGACATCTTAATGTACCCTCCAAAGCACAGAAGTGCTCAGTAATACATAATTGCTTCTAGCAGCCACCTATTTATGTAGTGACCATACGGAATGTCCCAAAACGTAGCTGATCTTTTAAGAGCGACTAAAGACACTATGAACTACTTAGCAACTGCAAATCCTGTTATTGTTAAGCTTTGAACTTGAGCTGTGTAAAATATTTACAACTTATTGTACCAAAATTGTATTATTTGTTTATTTATTATTTATTTTTAATCTGTGTTGTCCCATTGCAGGGCAAAAGCCTCCCTCCCTGCTTTCCAGTTTTTTCTGTCCCCTGCAGTAGTGTGCCAGTCTGGCAAATACATATCCATGTCGTCACGCCATCTCCGTGATGGTCTGCCGCGTTGGCGTGTTGCGTTAGGGGCCCAATCAGTTGAAATCTTTGCCCATAGCTCTTCGGGCATGCGGCAGACGTGGCTGGCCCAATCCCACTTGAGCTGTGCTGATTTTTTTGTGACATCTTTGTTTGCGCGCGCAGTACGGAGTTCCGTTTTACAATTGTAGATGACGTAATATTTTGTAATAAATGTAATATAAACAGAAAGGATTGTAAATATCTAAGTTCGCAAAATATTTCCATAACTTTGATTATTCAAACTTTCCCTTAAGGATTTAAACATTGTTATCTGGAAAACAAACCGAGTTCTGCAATATTTATTCCAAGTTACAGTTATTTTATAACTGGGAACTTGGCTGCTGAATAAAGTTTTCGAAACTGCTATATGGGGAATGTATTCATTTTCAATATTTCCATTCGAGCTCAAAGTTCAGATTCAATTTTATAAAACAAAAACTATTCCAATTCCCAGCCGAGGAATTTCTTAGATTGAGAACGAAAACCATTTTTAATACTTATAATATCAAAAGAATAAATCGGAATCTCAAAAGTCCAAACTCAAGGTTTGCCAAAGAGCTATGGAACGCAGCGTGTTAGGGGTAAAGAGAATCGACAGGATCCGCAATACCACACTACGCGCGAAGACCGGCATCGCAGATGTTGGCGACAAGACGGCTAGGCTTAAGTGGGATTGGGCGGGTCACGTCAGTCGTATGGTCACAGACAAATGGGCAACAGTCGTCACACAGTGGGTGCCTGCAGATGGGCGTCGAAGCCGTGGCAGGCCGAGGAAGCATTGGCGTGACGACCTCGATGCATTCCAAGATGGCTGGTGGGACATGGCGAGTGATCGTGAGATGTGGAGGAACATGGGGGAGACCTTTGCCCAGCAGTGGGAAAGTATAGGTTAAAAAAAATGATAATATGTGAACATTACAGCTGGGCGGCAGAAACAAGTACTTTCACCAGATGCGCTCTACTACACATGATCAGCTTTTGGTTAAAAAATACGGATTTTATCTTATATAAATATATTTTATTTTAAGAATTCTAAAAAAGTCTGACATTTTGAACATTCATTTAACTGGCAGCGAATGATTGGGACATAAATATAAACGTGGTATACAAATATATCGAATAGCAGTTCGATACCTTTGTTCTTATTCATTCGGATTATGTAGTCTGGACCTGTATCACTGCGGTTTTGATGTGAAACATCTATAGCCGCACGTAAAACCGATTTCTGGCGTGGCGACGCATGCCGTGGCGACGCGTCGCCACGCTATATGATGGTATATATATACAGTCTATATGCAGTAGTGTGTACGGTGTGGCGACGCGTCGCCATGCGCAATCAATTTTATTTTATCATTATGACATATTTAGTTCATATCACAATATGTTCTTTTCTGCATATTACTTTTACAAAATAATGTCGATGTTTCACATCTGCCAGGCGTCCCGTGACGGCTCACATTTTTTTTTTAAATTTAAAACTGACTGGTTGTACTGATTTAAAACTCAAAGTAGCACCATTTTCAGGCTCGATAATCAGGCTCCTACCTACCCTCCGACGCAGTAAAAGTTAGTTAGCTACATGTACTATGAACTGTAAAACACTTATGGTCTAAGAGCCCATGACCGGCTACCTGTATGTATTTGACCAGACCTGAGTTTTTGTACATTAAGGCCCCTATATCTACCATACATAAGTAGGGGACTCACTAAGCTCAAAGTGGTGGACGCGTCGAGCGCTCAGGTAAGACAGGTATCGATTTTTGACTAATTTTAAATCCATTTGACCACGTCTGCCGTTTTAAAATTTGAAAATATATTATTATTACTATCGGAAAATAAGAATGGCAGACCATTATCGCGCATTTTATTATGTGGCAGACAATTTTGAAAATGCTAAAAAAATAAAATTTTGAAAGTATTTGACCAAATCTGCAATTGATATATTTTATTTATTATAGTCTTAAAAACTTATATTGAACACGGCAGACGTCTACATTGCGTACACACATCAACAAATAATAAAATCTTAGCTACTATCCGGCCAGATGTATATGTATTCCGTTCGCTGTTTTACATCAATGTATTTACTTTATCACTGTATTTAGAGAAATTAATTTTTTTTCGTATTCTATATACTAAACTTCATTAGTTAGATGAGAAATAAGTAGATTTTTATGGAATCATAAATAATCAATCAAATCAATCAAAATCAATATAATATGGTATAATGCTTTTAAAAAGATAATTCGATTACTCATTTAAATTTTTTTCTTTTTATTTGTTAAGAAAAAATTGAAAAGTGTTAAATGAGTTAAAAAAATATATCATGCATGCATTACAATATATATATATATCTGTAGCGGACGCCGAGCTATAGATTAAGTTAGGAAAATGTTACGTTTAATTGCCCTGTATAGTATAGAGATTAGAGGCGAACGATGATCCTGGCTTCGGCAACCTCTTGAGGTCATCTAAGGCTCGGTCGATGATGGCCTTAGGTCGCCCGAAGCATTGTTCGAGCGTCTTCAGGATGATGTCCGGGTTGCTTGCAGTGCACAGCAGGGCAGACACCAGTTCCCTGGCTTCTCCTCTCAGGCAGCTTCTTAGCCGCTGCAGATTTTCTGCCGGTGTCAGCCGGTATATTGTTGTTGAATCTTGAAAGGCGGCCTTAAATGCCAACCACTCATTTGAAGCTCCGGAGAATGGTTGCAAGTCAGGACACTTGATCCTGGGTCTGGCCAGCTTTTCCATGACCTCGGTCAAGGCGTCAACATTACTTCTTGATCTGACGGGAGTGGTTGATCTGTCCGTTACGTTGAACCTTAGGTGTCGGTCGTCCTTGGTTCCGGACTTCGGCACGTCCCGTCGTTCCCTTCGCGCATCAAGGGTGTTCTGATGATGATCGGTTCCGTTATCACCGTGAAGGCTTTCCTGGTCATCCTGAATGACTGCTAGGCTCACAGACAACCGCTTCCTAATAAGGTCTGCCTCGATCTGAAGCTCCTTTCTTCGCAGGGCGGCTAACTTTTCTTCAGCCTCCAGCTCCACCATCCGTGTCCTCGTGGTAGTGCTTGCGGTCGATCGTACCGATTGTGCGGGGAACCGGGGTCTGGCACCCCCAGCACAGTCATAGGTGGCCACGTTCGTAGGCCTTGGTTCGATCGCGACACCGCCTCGTGGGTTTGGTGACGCAGGTGGATCCAGCGATAGCCTTCGCCTTCGTTCTTGTTCGATGGCTTGAAGATCGGCTCCGGCTTCTCCCTGCAGCTCGCGTTCCAGTTCGCGACGTTCCGTGTCGCGACGCTCCTGGTCTGCGGCGTCCGCTTGGCTCCGGGTTACGACCATGGTAACGTCGTCGATTTTTCAATTCTTCAATCCGTCGAAATATTCCTGTTCTGATCCAGGTTCTGATCCGGGTTCTGATCCAGGTTCTGATCCGGGTTCGTAGGACCAAACTGTTCTGATCCGGGTTCTGATCCGGGTTCGAAGGACTAAACTGTTGTGGACTGTATGTTGTTGAAAGTAAACCTTCGATCACTGTTAATTAATATTTATTTCTTTGAACTGTTGTTGTTTGTTTGAACGAAGTCTTAATGCTGAATAATTTTGAGAGCGGGCGCCGCTGCCTTTATAGGCCGGTATCTGCAATATAATATTGCTGATCCGATAGTGTGGGAGAGGGACGGGTCGCGCCCTCTCGCTCGCACACTATAAATATTATACTGCCGATCCGATAAGTGTGGGAGAGGGACGGGTTGCGCCCTCTCGCTCGCACACTATAAATATACAAAACGGCGGTGCCCGGCTGCCGCTCTAAATCCTCCGTCGTCCGAGACACGTTCTCGGAGACCCGGATGAAGAAATCCCCTCCGCTAATGCGGAAGGTGAGTCATCTACATCAGACAGAGCAAACACTTCACAGAAACACCGATCTCGCCGGCGAGGTCGACGAATCCCTTCAGTCGCCGCCTATACGAGGTACAAACATGTACCCGGGCGTTTCTCTCCTATCCCCATCCCGGCAACAGCCCAAGCCGAGGTTCGTACCTAAGTGGTGCCCTTGCGCTAGTTGCCTAAAAAACTTACTGGGCTGAGCGCCATCTGCGCTCGCCAAAAGTTCGGTTAAGCTGTCACGGCCTCAGAGGCCAACAGCGAGTTTAGTCCATTCGAAAAAAAAAACCCGGCTGCCGCGCCCAGTTCGGCGGCAGCAACCCTATCGTTCGCCTCTAATCTCTATACTATACAGGGTAATTAAACGTAACATTTTCCTAACTTAATCTATAGCTCGGCGTCCGCTACAGATATATATATATTGTAATGCATGCATGATATATTTTTTTTAACTCATTTAACACTTTTCAATTTTTTCTTAACAAATAAAAAGAAAAAAATTTAAATGAGTAATCGAATTATCTTTTTAAAAGCATTATACCATATTATATTGATTTTGATTGATTTGATTGATTATTTATGATTCCATAAAAATCTACTTATTTCTCATCTAACTAATGAAGTTTAGTATATAGAATACGAAAAAAAATTAATTTCTCTAAATACAGTGATAAAGTAAATACATTGATGTAAAACAGCGAACGGAATACATATACATCTGGCCGGATAGTAGCTAAGATTTTATTATTTGTTGATGTGTGTACGCAATGTAGACGTCTGCCGTGTTCAATATAAGTTTTTAAGACTATAATAAATAAAATATATCAATGGCAGATTTGGTCAAATACTTTCAAAATTTTATTTTTTTAGCATTTTCAAAATTGTCTGCCACATAATAAAATGCGCGATAATGGTCTGCCATTCTTATTTTCCGATAGTAATAATAATATATTTTCAAATTTTAAAACGGCAGACGTGGTCAAATGGATTTAAAATTAGTCAAAAATCGATACCTGTCTTACCTGAGCGCTCGACGCGTCCACCACTTTGAGCTTAGTGAGTCCCCTATTTATGTATGGTAGGTATAGGGGCCTTAATGTACAAAAACTCAGGTCTGGTCAAATACATACAGGTAGCCGGTCATGGGCTCTTAGACCATTACTCTAAGTTCAAAATCAAATTCGTATTACTATTTAGGGCGACTTGCGCAACGATGCCTAAACGTATATGCTGGCTACATATAACTTAGAGTGTTGTCAAAAAAATACAAATACGTCAAATTTAAATATTTTTAGTCGCTAACTATCCTTAGAGATCTTTGTGCAATCTGGGCTTAATCTTTATGGATAATTTTTAGCCATTTATCTAGCTGATGCCCAATGACTTCTTTAGTGTTGTCGGAGTGAAAATTACGATAGTAACTCTTATTTCCTCTTTGGTAAAGTCCAGTACTGCTCTAATTACTTCGGATCCCGTGTGCTTTGTCCTATACACCTGGCTTAGAGAGTTTGATTAAGACCCTCAATACAGGTTTTGATTTGTCAATACTCGTACGCAGGCTCGGTAGTTCGGTAGCGATCCTTTTTCGTTGTGAATTCAGAGGTCATAGTTAGTTAGAAAACTGGCAGTCAGCCAGTTCTTGTATACCGGTACTCCTAAAAATATTAGGTTATGTTGCAACGAGACGTACGAAAAGAACGCCAGTAACATTGTTCTTATTTATTTGTATTGTTTTATTGTAGTACCTATCTTATGTGGATTGATTATGTCAAAGCGTTAATTATGAGTTTATGTCTAGGAATTAACTGCAGATAAGTTTTTTTTATTGATAGCCAAGCGCTTGCCCACTAACTCACTTAACGGTAATTGATGATATGGTTGAAGATGGAGCGCGCTTGCTTAAAAGTAGTTCACTTTAGAGTTAAAGACTCCGAGATCATAAGTGTAGAATTATGCACTTAAAAAAATGGATAGGTACAGACAGCGTCGCTAAGTGGTAACCCCTTGCATGTATAAAGATTGAAATAAAAACTTCTAGAAGGATGATTTCCAAAAAGTTTGTTTATTACAATTTAGAACTTATCTATTCACACGACATGTATTACAATTTTTTTGGAAATCATCCTCACCATCATACTGCCTCCGTGGCGCAGTGGGTATATAGCCGGCTGAGACGCAGGAGGTAGCGGGTTCGATTCCCGCTGCGGAACAAATGTTTGCATGATCTACAGATATTTGTTCTGTGTCTGGGTGTTTTTCTATATATTATAAGTATGTATTTACAAACAAAAAGTATATAAGTATTCTATCAGCTATCTGGTTCCCATAGTACAAGCTCTGCTTAGTTTGGGGCTTGATAGCGCTGTGTGAAATGTCCAGCGATATTTATTTATTTATTTATTTATCATCATCATTGTCAGCCCTTCTTATCCCACTGCTGGGCACAGGCCTCTCTTCGCTGTCGCCATTCACCTCAATTTGCGCTGTTCTAACCCACATACGACCTGTGATTTTTATAATGTCGTCGACCCATCTTGCCGGTGGACGACCTGCGTTCCTGGTTCCATCTCGGGGCCACCACTCAGTCAGCACCTTGCTCCACCTGTCATCACCATGCCTGGCCACATGTCCTGCCCAACTCCATTGGAGTCCCAATATACACTTGCTAACGTCTTGAACTTAAGTCCGCTTGCGAATTTCGGTATTGGGGACTCGGTCTAGCAGTGTAATGCCAAGCATGGCGCGCTCCAAGGCTCTCTGTGCGACTCTAATCCTTAATGTTGGCAGGACAACTGGGTTTTAGAGGCGGCACATTGTGGAACGGTGGAAGATTTTAAAATATTTTCCAGCTTGCTGAACGCCGCCCATGCTAACTGAATTCTCCTAGATATATACTTGCAAAAAAAATGATCAAGGGAAACCCCTTGGGAAATAATCCTACTACAAGTTATTATTTAAATCTTTAAACATGTGGGAGGTTACCAGTTAGTGACGTGTGCATGCTCCAATAAATCCTACAAATGCAGCTAAATATTTTTGCATAATGATGTTTAAAAAGAAGATGATAAATGATCCCACAAATATATATATATATATATATATATATATATATATATATAGACTAATTACTACAATTAATTACCCTAACTTGTACTAAGTGCGCAGCACTTTTAATTTCACATGTAATTGAGTATAATCTGTAGAATAAAGAAGGACGTAATATTTTACATAAACTATTTTCTGAACGCGGTCTTTAGATTCTTACCGAAGCTGAGTTGACAATATGAGCCAGAACGATTGTTCCATATTATTGAATATTATCGTTTGATGTTTCAATGGCATGTCAATATTTCCTATTTCGGGGAAATAAAACGTGTTATGGGAAATAGCTTATTGTAGGGGAAGTGGAAAATTCATTTCTAAGAGTTTATAAAAAATGAAAGGAACATTTGATAAGAAAGTCAGCACTTACTTGACTGAATTTATTTTGCTCTTATAGCTATAGTGCTATTTTAAAGCTATATATTTATTAGTGGGTGTTCTTAGTGGTAGGTTACCAAGGTTGGTGTATGTACATTATACTAATTATCAACATTATCGTCTGATTTTTGTCATTTTGCTAACAAAAATAAACCCAAGTTTTCAGAATTTATGTATCAAATTACTAAGTAAAAATATCCGAAGCCTCAAGTGGTTTTATATCCAAGACCTTAAGGCGAATACAAAATATGACAAGATTAAGCCGTCAAGTATCGAGACGACTTTGTAAATAGGCTAAAATATTTGCATGAAAAAGCTTTTTATCTCGCAAACGAGAGTTAGTCAACAAAGTATCTTTCGATGAAGCTAATACTTACTTTGTTGTCTTAGTTTTATAAATATTCTATAATTTCTTTGTTTAAAAACTTCTACACTGTTCCAAAATATGCCTCACTTTACCGAGGATTTAGGTAAATGTGACTTTATATTACTGTAACTATGAATAAAAATGTTTTAATTTTTACTTTCAGATTTATGACACGCCAAAGAGTACCCGGCCGAAGAAATGGTCATCAAAGCTGAAGCTCAACTCTTCGGGGAGCACAAAGTCATCAGAGAAGTCACCAGAAAGCCCATATATGTACGGAACTATCAGTGGACCGGGAGCATCCTCGTTGTCAAAACAAATGAAGTACATGGATCCTTGGCTGTACGGCTCTGTCAGGACCCAGACACCACCTGCAAGACCCAGCGTCTTCCAATCATACCCAGAAGTCCCAGGCCCAGTACTCATAAGCACACCCCAAAAACCAACTCCACACAACTACGCTGTAATCCTATGTTCCTGTCCCGAGTACCTCAACGGTACAAAAAAAACCAGCTCTACCAAAGTCAGTATATGTAAGAAATGCAAAGGATCTCGTTTGCCGTTAACCATAACTGACAGCCCACGAATGTTAGTGGGAGGTACAGTGAGAGGTCCACAAACCGTGAACCGCGATACTGGCTTATTGAGATCTGGCACTGTAAGGGTTCCAGGGTCAAAGGCGAGGCCCACAATCCTCATGAACAATGGAGACCAAGATCCGTACGATTTGATGCGAAGGAACAGATTAGCTCCTCCACACGAAACTCGTATCGGAAGTCAGTTTTCTACGTCAAGGTCTAGAGCAAAAAGTATCAGCCCATGTCGAATAAAAACAAAAAAGCAAGCCCCTGAAGCTCCTAACAAGGGACGAAGTAAGTCTGTTAGCAGAGTGAATGAAGTATGGGTTGAAGAAGACTCAAATTCTAGTGACTCAAAGAAATCTATTCTATCATGTGACATCAATCCTTATGATTTAGTTAAATCGAGCGGTAATTTAAAGTCATTGGTAGAATTTGAGTTTGACGATGAATTTGGAGACGTTTTTCAGGAGTCTTTGAAAAAGAAAAACTTTAAATCTTTAAAGTCTAAGTCTGATTCTAATGTAAAAGCTATAGGCGGACAACGAATAAGAGTTTCCGACGAGTCTAATACATGCAATATAGAAGAAGTGTCAGCATACGAAGCTGTCAATTATGATCTCAAAACATATGAACTGAAATCCCAAGATGTATCTCCAACTTTATCATTGCCAAATATCAAAAACGAAAGCAAAAAAACAGGATCACTGAGTAAGAACTCGAGTAAAAAAATCCTGAACATATCCACCTCAAATCGTACAAAACAAAAAAATGCATCTCCTAAACGACCACCTCGACGCATAAGAAATATGAAGACCGATGATGACAGCGAAAGTGATAATCAACGATTATCTGAGAGAAATAACAGAAAATCAAACAATGATACATTGCGCCTTTATAAAAACAGAAACTCAAATAATGACACCATAAAATCAATTCTCAAGAAACCCAGAATCTACGATTCTATTGAACCATTAGCTAAAATAGAAACCTCTGATGATTTCTTTGACAGTAAGCGTGCAAATTCCTCTTTGTTTTATATACCTAAACCAAAAGACAAGGGTACAGTTTCTCATAATATTTTACAAAGAAAACGTGTACAATTTTTGGTAGAAAACAACGAAAAAACTAAAGTCATTTATACAGCAGAGTTCAACCTAGAGCAAACTGTTGTTACTAAGCCGCCTAATACAGTTATTGAGTTAGAAGAAGAGGTGATTGCTGAAGGTGATATTGTGAGTCAGACTTTAAACCAAAATGAAACAGATGAACTAACAGCGTTGATCACCCAAGAAAAACGTAACGACAACAGCGAAAGTGAAGATGTTAAGTTGAATGATATGGATACCTTGCAACAATCTACAACGACAATTGAAGAGATAATTGAAGAACCTCTCGTAAACGAAGAAAGCAGAGATGAAATACCAACTGCTATTATTTCTAATAAAGAAGGTATGCATTGTTTGCTTTTAAAATACTGCTTTATAGGTAATGTTATTATGATATGTTTAAATAATCATTGTTTTTTTAGATAACAACATTCCAAGAGTGCCAGTGCTACGCAGATCAGAGTCTGAACGATTGACATCGATCCTTACCGTTGCTCCTCCAAAGTTTTTAGATACCATGGCACTGCGACCAAAAAGCAAACATGGACATACGAGTCAAGTATTCCTGACTACTGTAAATGAAAGCGAAGCTTTGTTACCAAATCAGTTCGTGTTTAGTCAACCTTCTTCTCAGTCTCAAAATGTGGAATCAACGTTGTACAACGATTCTATTGAGCCCGGTAACTTGAGTGATAGTAGTGACATAACAAGAAATATTTTGGATAATCTTCGCCGTGGTATCTCCGAATCTCCGGAACCTCCACCAAGGAGGGTCAAGGACCGTAAATCCAAGAAGCATAACTACGTTAAAACACGTTTTGTCAGAACTAACTCATGTAGTTCGACTAGCGATGAATGGTCAGACACCAATGATTACGAGCAAAAAACGATTTTGCGGGTCAAACAATTTGATTCTGATACTGAAGATTCAAAAACTGCTTTAGGCGTTATGAGATCATCAGAGAATGATTCTAGAAAAACATCGATTCAAATAAGTGGTAATGAATGTTACTCTACCATGAATGTAAGCAATGACACACCGATTTATTTATCTTCAGTCGTCGTAAATGATGATTACGGCAACGCTTGTAATACATACCAAACTGGAACTACTGTTACCATAAGCGTTGGATCTCCACAAAAGGAAATGAAAAAATCAAAAAGTCAAATCTACATAGGTGCCGTACTCTCAGAAGAAAAAGAAAAGATAGTTGAAGCAAATACTTATGAAGAATATTTTGTGGACAGGAGTAATGATTCTCGGTATTCACTAAATACTTCGAGTGATATTTCAACAATCTTGCAAGATCCAGTGGAAGCTGTAAAAAGAAATTTGATTCCTCATGTTTGTGGCAAAAATAAAGAAAAATCTGACCAACAAAACAGCATTAGTATAAAAACTCAGCCAGAAAACTTTGTAACTAAACTTTTCGATGATCCGTTCTTTGGACATTTAGCAGAAGGCTTAGATTCTAGCTTAGTAAAGAAGCTAATAGAAAACTCGCTTATAAAACTCCAAGAAACAAAGAATCTTGAAGGGACAGACAGCAATGAAGTAACAATTGAAAAATTAATTGAGAGCTCTCTGAAGAATATGAAAGAAGATTCAATGAAAGAGGACAAATCAGATAGCAAACCAAATATTCAAAATAGAGCTAAACACGGTGAGTTAAAAAGACAAGAAAACGTCACTCAAGAAAGTGAAGATAACGGCTGCTCTGCTCCCTATGAAAGTATGGAGTACGAGAGCGGTGCAATAGGAGTTTTTTCTGATCTCGAACCAATGTCCGACTGCTATAACGCTTCAGCGAGTGAGCTGTCTACAGAAGATGACACAAATTCAACGAGATCCAAATTCTACCAAATGCTAGTTGATGTTGCACTATGTGAAATTGAAATAACGAACGATGACCACCATTACGAATCGATAAGGCTTAATGCAGATCCTATATATGAAGAGATTGGAGATATGCCACCACCGTTGCCTGTCAATCCTCCACCAAATTCACTTTCAATGTTAGATGATGAGAAACGCAGTGGATCGCGGTCAATATTTGAAGGAGCATCAAAGTACGATATTTTATCTTACTTGGTAGATGCTAAAGAAAGGGGAATTGATGATGAAGAAACTTATGTCACAAGTTATGGCAACGATAGTGATTCTTCTCATACTTTAGATGAGTCCAAGGAAAAGAAAGCGAAAAAAGTTATTATTGACACCAATATCAGCAGCAACACCAGTCAATTATCAAACGCATCAGATTCAAGTGAAGACAATTCGCTTATTATCAATCACGAGACATTAGAAAAAGCTGTTGTTTGCAAGAAGACATCAGCTGAAATTGAAAGAAACGATTCTGGTGTGGGGTCAGAAACGAGTAAATCTTCAAGAAGTCGACTTCAAGGAAAGACATCGCCCTGCACGATCACAGATAATGACACACCAATACATTTATGTGAAGATTGTGATACTACTGTAGAAACACAATTGACTGAACAAGGTAAATCATTAGATAATTTAAAATAATAATATATTAATGAACCGTTTAAATAAATTTACCTTTTTTCAGGATCGATCTATGCACCGCTAGTTTGCCGAAAATGTGCCAAGAAACGAGCCGAAAGGAAAGAAATCATAACAGAAATAGTAGAAACAGAAGAAAAGTACGGTCGTGATCTCCAGATTATCCTAGAAGAATTCTATAAACCTATGCTAGTAGCTGGTCTATTGACTCAAGAGCAACTCAGTGCAATCTTCTTAAATGTTGAAGAACTAATAGAGAATAACCAAGTTATGTCGGAGAAGTTGAGAGATGGTCTTGAGATAGCCATTGAACAAGGAGATGAGGTAAATAAACACTTTATTAACAGATTTCACAACGAATTTATTGTTTATCAAAATTAACAAAACTACATAAAACATATTATTGGTTTTGAATGTCTTTTTTGCTTGCTTATCGTTAACGGTAATTAAAGTAAATAATATAGTATTTCTACTTACAAAAGGTAGTTACTATGAGAAAGTTCAATACAGCGACTTTAATACATTCAATATTGGTTGCATTTTGCTTTTTTTTTCAGGACCTGCTTACAGTAAACGTCGGAAAAATCCTTCTAGAATGCTCTGGAATGCTGACCGCGTTCCAGTCATACTGCGTAAAGCAGGCTGGAGCAGCACTCCTGTTGGCAGGCTTGGAGAAGGAGAAAGAGCTCCTGAGGATATTCTTGCGCGTCTCGCAGATGGAAAACGCTGTATTGAGAAGGATGAACTTGAACTCTTTTCTTATGGTAAGATCATCTTTTTCTTTGCATACCTCCCCAGGAAATAGCAATTGAAATATTGAGCACTTTTAACTTATTTATGAACTTTCTTGAAAGATATTTAAGTTTCAACACCCCCCACCACCCGGTAGTGTTATTCATATAAATAAATTGCTGGATTTTAGTTCGTAATTATGTATATTGTATATAGATAGATAGATAGATAGATATAGACATTTATTTCGACACAAGTAACAAACACACAGAAACTACAGTGGATAAGTGAAGACAGACAATTAAATAAACGCAATAGAATACAGACAATTTAAAAACATTACTTAAGCAAAAAATAATAAATAGTATAGTAATAGTATATGTAGTCACAAGAAGGATTTAAAGCTATTTTTAGATACTGGATAATCTCTATCTAATTGATTTTATATATTTTTTGTATTTACAGGTGCCAGTACAACGCGTGACAAAATATCCCCTCCTTCTCAACCGCCTCTACCGGTCCACTGCCGCTTGCGCAACCGAGCGCGATGATGTAAAGTCCGCTCAACGCTGCGTGGAGACCAGACTCGAGGAGATCAACTCAGCAGCCGCCGCCGCTGCCGCTGCAGCTAGAGATGTGCCGCTGTGGAGGAGGCTAGCGGTAGCAAGGAGGACAGCCCACGATCTTCACGTAGCGGACATTAGGCTGAGGAAGATGGCAGTGGATGTATTGGACTGGAATCATGATGATGCTAGGTGAGAGGACAATTACGGCAGAAGGTCGTATAATGAATAAGGAATACTATATCTGCAGCGTGGTGGGCGAGTAGTCAACTGAGATGCAAGAGGTGGCAGGTTCGATTACCGTAAAAATTTATTAATAATCTGCAAATATTTATTCCGTCTACCGTGTACTAGAGCATAATCCCTTTAGTGTCAGAAGTTCGGTAGTTAGTCCGGTTGACCGAACTAGTACTTATAGTCCGGTTGACCGAAATAGTACTTTTAATCCGGTTGGTACAAAGCACCAAAATTTATAAAAATAAATTGTGCAAATAACAAAATTTTTGAGTAAGTTGCTTAAAGCATCGAATTTAATTATATTATGCTTTGGTAACTAAGATAGTTCAGTAATTTTATCGAATTCCTGTGACCTTAAACACAAATCAGGTTTTACTGTAAAACGAAAGATTTTAACCGTCTATAACTTTCATAATAGCTTCGTTTATTGGATAATTATTTCTCGAGTACCATTAAGCATGGCAATAACAGCTATTCTCTAGCTAGGGAACTTTACGGCACGCTACGAACACAAGTACAAATAATGACATTATTAGAATAGAACTTTAATCCATTTTATAAAATGCTAAAATTTATATGTTATTAAACGACAAAAACACCGGAAATGGCCGAGAAGGCTCTCAGAATTAAAACGACACAATTTACGAGTACTAAACGTCGAATAAACTGGATTACTAAAAGGGTTTTATAAGCACGCAACCCCACTTTTTATGTGGACTAAAAATGTTTACTTAGGGGAAAATGTGTTCGAATTTGCGCAATCAAAATCGAGCTATTTATGGCATCGTATGAACCAAGACTGCATTTACACGTATAGCAGATTGCGGGATTTAGACTGGTACCGTCCAAGAGCCTGGTTCTACTTCATAATTTGACTGTGCGTGACTTAGCAACTATATAGAAGTTTGGGAGAAAGGCACTGGCAACAGGCTTTCTTTCTAAATGCAGCTTTAGCCTGTATGCTCGTCTGTGCAAGGATTATACCCCGAGCACGGCAAATAGGGGCACATATACTTTTTACAACGCGTTTTTATAGTTTTCAATTTAATAATTTTGATTTAGAGTCATTGGCGGAAGTGGATTTGACGAATGCTGACGTTATAATCTTTAGCAATGCCAACGATAAAGTTAAGATCAAATTTAATATTTTAGCTTGGAATTTAACACCGCTAAAACCACAATAGTATGAAAGATGCAATAATATTTACTTGGAAATCAAAGAACTACTGCTGGCTTCAGTTACCAAGATATTTCATTTATATTACACATTCCTTGTTATTCGCGGAATCCTTTAATTCAAGAGAATTATTGGCTCATAATATACACTGTCACGTCGTAAATTGTATCCTGAGACAAGTCATGTCTGTTTTAACTTAGGTATAAAAGGTAAAAATAAGGTATATATTATCTTGTATGTATTTACGGGTCTGCGTACCGAGATCCAAAGATCTCTTCATGAGAACCAATATCATGATTATATTTTGATTTTTAGGATCAAGAGTAGTGGTTAACAAACCACTATTATTCCTCATTCGAATTGGTAGGTAAACCATAAAATGATAAAATGAAAATGAAAAAAACTCTAAACACATTAAATATTCAAATCGGCAAAACAGTCACAATTGAATAACTGGCGAACAAATAGAGAAAATTAGGCACTCCATCGCAAAGTTACGTCGTTAGTTAGTCGCTATAGATCGAACGCGCCGAATTTAGCGGAGACTGAATCCCTACAAAAGGAAAACTGGCTAGAACCCTGCTATTGGATTTGAAACTTTATCCTTTTGTATTTTAGGTTTGCAATGGAAGGCAAGCTGCTGTTCACGCAGCCGAACGATAACAACTGGCGGAAAGGACGTACCATCAAGCTGACGCCCATCCACGCTCTTTTGGTAACTAACGGAAAGGTAAGCCTTATGATTAGGGACACTAGCTTAGTTATATCGTAGTAATAGTTAGTATACATTGGTTATACGAACGTACTATTTTATTTAGTTATTTTGATGATATATAATATGTTGTCTAAATCACAGCGTTTTTCACTTTTTGATAAGAGTTTGTAGAACAATTTTCCCTGTCTTGAAGATTAAGAAAAATATCGATTCTACCAAGATACAAGTTGGCAATAACTTAATTTGTTAGATAGGACATTAACTAAGTGTACGTTATAGCAATAAAGTTTTTTTTTATAAACTCTAGAAGTTTTGCAAGTACTTCAAATATCTGGCAATACTGAAAAACAATATCAAGGTTTTCTTAAAATTAAAAATAAAACATCATCGCTTACCATCAGGCGAGATCGTGGTCAAACGCTGGTCTATAATTTATAAAAAAAAAAAATTTCGTTGGTACATAACTTTAAACTACACCGCGACCTTCGTGGGATTTTTCTTACCTCTCATATCGATCATCTCTTTTTTTTTAGCCAACGATCACCCACAAAGCGACTGAAATCCGAGAGGTCCGTGAAGCCCGAGACAAGGAAGCCAGAGAGAAGGAGGGCGAACTCTTCGCCCGCAGCGGGGTGAGAGAGGCAGCACTACTTCTGGTGCGGGAGAAAGCAGGACGGTATACCCTCCAGAGAGAGCCTCTTTTTCTGGATAGATGTGTGGTAGCCGCGGACCACGAACCTGAACACTTCTTTGAAGTACACGAGATAACGTCTAAGGATTCTTATATTTTTAAGGTATGATACCAATTATAGGCTATTAAGTGGAGTGTGAAGTTTTTACACTTTAGAAGTAAATGGTAAAATGGCCAGGGAACATTACGAGCCTCTGAAGTTCAGTGATGTGATAGAAAGTGAAAGCAAAGCAAGCGCAAGGAGGGCATGGATTGAGAACTTACTTCTCTCTTAAAATACATTGTTCTGAAAAACATACGGCTGAACCTATTGGGATATTTGAAATAGTACACCTAGTACCTTATCTGAACTAATAACATTCATTTTTTCATATCATGTAAAAAAGCCATGAAAAAAAAGCCAAGACGTAACTAAGTCATCTCTTTCTTATTCCAGGCGGAAGAGAACTCCCGAACGCGTACCTGGTACCGTCAACTGCAATACCACGCGCAAGGCGCCGGCGCGTGGCGCAAGCGACGGAACGCTCTCGCCAACATCATGATCAACCCCATGCTTACTAGGAACTAATGTCTTCAAAACGATAGTTGTTCGTTCATTCGTTCGGTAACTGGTTCGTTCGGTCGGTCACCTATTAGGTCCATCCTTACGTCCTAGAGTCGAAAGAAGTCCCTTGACCTGAGCACTACTGTCTATGTTTTGGTCTATGGAAACATACATTTATAACTTTTTTTAAATCTAGTAACCGTTAATTCCTCAAACGGCCGAGGGACTTCTTTTGCAAAACGAACTCTCCAGGTGTCATGTGAAACCGATGCTGTCAAAGAATTAATCGCCATTTTTATTTACCGTTTGAGCGATGCTTCATTTGGGAAGACCACAGTCCATTTAGCAAAACTCCTTCATATAATGTTAATTTATCCCATTCAATTCGAAATTTTAACTTCCATTTGAGTTCATATCTTTTATGAGCCATGTTGCACCAAAGAATATAGAGAAGAGAACAGTAAAAAAACTATATAATCGTCATAATAATTACGAATACAATGGAATTTGAGCCCGTGATCTCTTGATATGATAGCTACTTCGCCACCTAACTTCTCGTCCAAATGATTGGGATGTTGATACGGTTCAAAGTGCCGGTCCAAATTATAACATTACTTATTTCTGCAGTGCTGGATACTCAATCCATTTAGCTTGAGGGTATTACCATATAAAAATACTTGTCTAGTTTGACTTAAAGCCTCATTTTGTTACAATGGACAGAGGACTTCACTATTGATTTAATAACGTACAATTTAGCAATGTTTTGAATGTTACATGTAAAACGGTATTTTTCTACCCAACTTACGTTAATAGACCCAGAGCAAGTTATGTTTGTTTTATAAAATGTTTAAGAACAAACGAAGATATTCATCAAAATAAAAATAGCAGTTGAGCAATTTACCGTTTTATATTTTAAGCTCAATAATTATGAAAGTAAAATGGATGCATTTTTCATGTTTTTATTAGCACCTAAGTAAGAACTACCGTCACCGAATGAAAATTATGAAAATTCCTAAAAATATTTTATTATTCTATTGTATAAACTTAAAATGTTTTTGCCACTAGTTTAATTTAGCTTACACCAAAATATAGTTGTTTTAACATCTAATGTGCCCTACTATTAACGTATGTAATTATTAACAAAAAATAATTGTGGAGTTGGAGGAAAATGTAAATATTTAACTTTAAAATTAGTTTATCATTACGATCAGATAGAAAATGTTCGGAAGAATGCCATGACAAAAGGTATTGAATCGCTACCATCCACCCATTTTCTTCAGCCCTTAGCATATACCCATCAAATACTGAATGGTTCATCTTATAACCGTTATATTTTTACGCGATTGCCCAAAAAGGAGTGTATCGTTTTCGAAGTTTCAACCCCATGTTTTGTTAGGATAATTAATTTTAAAATGAAAATACTGCAATGAAGAATACCCGCACCTCCTTGGCTATTCTTGTCAGACAGGTGCGGGTTTGAGCTCCAGTAGGTGCAAAATTTTAGCTACGAATATTTGCATTTTAAAGCTGTGATATCAAGTCCTTTTCAATCAAAAAAACAACAAAATGCTTTGAACCATTTCTAATTATCTTGTTTTTTTTATTATCATAAATTTTAATCTAATTTTTTTTAATGTCTATTATTTCCTAACTAATCTTAAGAATTTCCGTGTAATATTTGTATTATTTATAAGAAAAGTATAATTTTATTGTATTGTATTTATTTTATATCGCGATAAGTAATGTTAATTTGATATGTTTAGAATTATAATGTTTTTGTCTCGGGATAATTATGTATTGTTATGATTAATTCACAAACGACAGGCAATAAAATAAATGAATGAATAAAATAAATACTTCTTATTTTTGTCCTGGTCTATGTCCCATTCTTTTTGAGGTCAGTAGAGTAGGAGAGCCTCCTTGTATTATTACGCCATTCTCGATGAGACTACTGTTGATTATCGAAAAAAAGACGCCACTGGTTGCGGCTCATACTCATACCAGTTTTTTTTGTCCGGAATTTTCTCACGAAATCTTGATTTTAAAAAAATTACCTTTTTTTTAAATACATCCGTTTTTGTTCATGTAAAAAGGCAGTGAAAATAATAATACCAGGTACATTTTCCTCAGAAATGAGATCACATTTTCTTATTTAGCAGCCATTTCTCAGGCAACATGATAAACGGAATATAGCGTCATAAACGTGAAGCCACCGTGAAGAGTCGAAAGATGTTATAATTATATCGTTATTTGCTCTCAAGGTATGTGAATACATTTACATAGAAAGCATCAAACCCGTTGCTATCTACTCGTAGGTTTAAAAGAAATTTTTTGATGTGTTCATTTTTGTAGGTAATAATGTGATTATTTATGCATTGAATTGCAAAAATAACGTCGTTCAAATTTAGATGTATTTGCAATCGATAATCTATGGACCCTCTCCTCAGTCGGTCTCTCATTGTTGAGGCTCGTGACTCCTTCCCATCGTCTGTGGATAATTGATCTCCTTTTGGAGCGATATGCGGCTGGATGTAGAGCTTTGGTCCTGTTTTTTTTGTCCTCTACTTTGCCTGCGACATTATCAGTATTTCTGCGGGTAATGTAATTTAATATTTTGTGCAGGCAAATAGAAGAAAGACGCTGTTGATGTTGAAGCTTAAACAGCAGCTAAATCTATGGACATTGTCTGAAATAAATTGTTCTATTCTATTCTAAAATCTTGAGCCAATGACCAATATACCTACCTACTATGTACGTAAAAACATATACCTATACCTTAAAGATGAAGGACGATTTAGACAGGTAAAAGTTCAGAGACGTGTCAGTGCCTAGTACTTTCAGTTAAAGTGAGCTTGATCAATATCTTGCAGCTATCTGAAATTTTCAATGCTCACCAGTAAACTCTGGTAATCAGCAATAACCTGTTATCTTTGTAATATGATGCGGAGGGGAATGAGGTCTCGGCTGTATTACATTTGGTTGGAGCATTTCATAACCGAAATTGTGTTTATGTTTCAAATAGCGATTGTAATGAGCACATATCGAAAATTTGTCGCGCCATTTTATATGTTGCTAAAAGGAATTTTAAGCTTTTTCTAAATTCAGGCGTTTTTTTTCGAATATACGATACTATTGTACTGGATATGATGTTATATTGATTATATTGATGATATATTATTAAACTCAGGATTACAAATTGGTTTAGAGATCTCGCTTCGCTCGATCAATAATTATAAGAGAAAGTAATCAAATAATGTTTATTGGTATCAAATAGGTAGGTCCATAAGTGCATTATTAGAATAGAATAAAATAGAAAAACGTTTATTTTGAATCACAAGTGTACATTAAAGCTTAGACAAATGAGTATAAATTAAAGTATTAATTAATTAAATTATTAATATTAGGAATACGCATGCATGTACCATTATCATATTATAATAGTACATGATAATACATCTTACAAATCGTATTTAGAATACAGCAAACTATATCTGGCAGTGGACGAGGCACATAGCTAAACGAAATGACGGCCGGTAGAGCAGAAAGGTTCTCGAGAGTAGACCATACACTGATAATCGCAGCCTGAATGAAAAGACGGCCCTATAAAGGTTGCTGGGTGTCATTGGATTCAGGTCGAACAAGATCATCGTACAAGATTAGTAGGCATGCTCTAACTGATGACAATGACGTAGACGTCATACGAACTTGTTAAACTGATTGAATAGTTACCTGAGTTTAACCTGTTCGACAAAGTTTTGTTTACTAAGCTAGATAAGTTGATATCACTGTACTGACATATGTAAGTTGTTTCAATCGTACAACCAAATCAATTTTGGTATAGATTCACGATGCGTACGCTTGTAGAATGATATCGGCACAATTGCTATCAACTCCACCAAGCTTTTGAACACACCGTTTTGGTTCTATGTTCTTGATGCGTACAGTTAAGGTATGTAATACTTTACCATCATCTGTTTTTCCTAAAGAATACAACCTGGGCCTCTTTAGAGTAAGTGTAAATAGGTTTCTTCTAGATCTTGGTGCTTCATCTTAGACCACATCATCGCTTACGATCAGGTGAGATGGTGGTCAAACGAAGATCAATCCAGTTAAAAAAAAACAATAAGAACGTGTTGCTTTGAGTGGTCCAGCATTCAAAGTACACTTGCATTCACAACCCCTTTATTCTAATAAATACAAATCATGATAACTCTTGAAACTTTCTTATTAGTCATAGTTTCAGCTCGCGCCCACATTCCTTTAAAATAACCTCAAACTTTTCCCACTAGTTCAAAGAATTTAATAATTATTATAATAGCCACCATATTCTACAAATTTTCTGAGCCAAGATATTAGCTTCGTTTAAGAGACTTTAGGCTAAAATAGGCTTTATTTTCAAGGTAATAGAATTCGTGGTTAAGGGTTGAAAGTTAGACAGTGTGACTGTTGAGACAAGTTGGTTACTACTTCTTTGAAAGTTTATTAGTTTGAGTGTTCTTATGAAAGTTTTAATCATACATCTCAGTACTGTCTCCACTAGATCTGATTAGTTGGACCTCAAACTGTGAGAATTATTAAACCTATTTTCTGATTTGACTGAACAAAGATCTATTATACTTCGACGATCTCCGTGGCGCAGTGGGCGAATAGCCGGCTGACACAGGAGGTAGCGGGTTCGATTCCCACCGCGGAACAGATGTTTGTATGATTTACAGATATTTGTTCCGGGTCTGGATGTTTTTCTATGTATTATAAGTATGTATTCACAAAAAAAAAACTATGTAAGTATTTTATCAGTTAACTGGTTTCTATAGTACAAGCTAGTATTATATACTTAGTATTAGTTTGGGGCTAGATAGCGCTGTGTGAAATGTCCAGCCATATTTATTTATTATACTTCGTATGTTAGGTATGTTGTTATAACATGTATCGTATTTGACTATATAATTCGGTTATTCATCATAATTTTTGTTACCTTATGTCTTACTAGCTGTTGCTCGCAACTTCATACGCGTTACACTACTAAATGTGTAGGTGACCTAGAAATAAAGCTTAACTCGCTGTTGCAACTTTACTTGACACCCCATTTTTATCCCATGGAAACTGATTTAGGGGATAAAAAGTAGCCTATGTGGTAATCCAGGTTATAATCTACATATATTCATACCAAATTTCATCGAAGCCGTTACGACGTGATTGAGTAACAAACAAACATCCAAATTTTCGCATTTATAATATTAGTGTGATGTGCCTGCTAATTACAGTGCTGCCATCTGTTTCAGTGGAAGAAATTGGAATCGCGACAAGTACAAATCTAGATTCAAAATTAAATGGAGCTATACAGTAGACATTAGCGACACTGTCAGATAATATGGTGGGACTACTGCCTAAAGTTATATTCGGGACTTGTCAAATGCTCTCAAGAATTGTCACACTCAGAGCGACATGCGCAACGATGCCTAAATGTATTTAGTGGCTAATTATGATTTAAGAAGTTGTCAAATCAAACATATATATATTTGATTTCACAACTATACGTAAAATTTCAGCATATTTAGTCGCTAAATACTCGTACGTTTAGGGGTGCAAGCCGGGCTAAATGATCAAATTCTTACTGGGTGACTTTCAAAATACAGAATAGGCATATTAGTAGATTATTAAACGAGGGGATAAAGCAGTGTCTTGCGTCACGGGCGCTATATTGAATCCCGAATGTAACGAAGGATTCTAGAGTTAACTCACGAGCGCAGCGAGGGAGTTACTGGAATCCTGAGTGCAGAGAGGCGCCCAAGATGCAGACAGCTTTATCCACGAGGAGAATACTCTACTTTTCACACTTTCTGCGAGACAATAAAAACCAAATCTAGGTTGGTGCATTCTGTGCAGTGTTCGATTTGCGATAAGTTCTTATTGTGTTGGTCTCTTTTGTTCAAATTTTAATACAGATGAGGTCTCAAATTCAAATCACATTATGGCATTTTATACATAATGAAATTCAGTACAACTTTACTCCCGGCTCAGCCGTGGGGAATCACCTGCTTTCGGTGAGGTTTACATGACATATAATTTGGCATTGTCGAGCAAGTGGTGTAACAAATAATAATATAGTTGACTCAACGTCCAATGGTTCTTCTATTTTGTAAACCCTAAATAGTAGGATTAGTAAGGCAAAAGGTTTTTTTTAAAGAAATAAATGCACTTACTTCATTGACTTTTATTGACCGAGTGAGCAAAGACCAAACTGAGACGAGTTTCGAGATTGTCAACAAATTATTTTGTTCGTCTGCCTGACTGTTCTCGCCTAAAAGTTTCATCAGATTTTGACGAAAATTGACACACAAGTTACTGATTTGATTTTTTTTTTTTTTTTAGTCAATGCAGCACTTGCTACTGTGCCCTTTGTGCCCGAACACCTGCACGATGGAGGACCTAACCTAATGCTTTTGTTGTGGCCAAACACCTATCCAACATACTATAAATTTTATTATTATATTTTATATTAAATTTTTATTTATATTAGATAGAACTAACAACAATTAAACATGTATACACGCTAAGAAAAAGAAATCGCGATTTGTGATTGAGGGGAAAATGTGGGGGGGGGAAGGGGGGAAGTTTGCTGTAGCGTTATTTATCGACGGATTTCAATCAAACTTAAGAGGCAAACTACATACTACTTCATTCTACACAAATTGTTGAAAAAAAAACCAAAAGGGGGTAGTGGAGGGGTGGGGGGGGAAGTTAGTTGTAGTAGTAGTATACAGGGTTACAGGAAAAATCGTGCTAGATCCGTTAAGGGCGTGGAGTACCCATCATTTCTGACTTATTTCACTATGAAACACCCTACCCTAAACTTAACCCTTTTCGAGATATTCGACTTTTAATTTTTTTATTGAAAATTGCCGATTTTTAGGCTACTAAATTTATTTTTGTTTATTTTGTGTATCTTATTATTATTATTATTGCATTTTTACATGTGTAATAAGATGCTTTAGGACGTCTATCATTAAAATAGTGCATAAGTTAATTGAATAGACCGTAGTAGACAAGTGAAAGTTAAGAAATAAAAAAAAATATTAGAAAGTTTATTTTTCTCTAAGGGATATCTAAAAAAAATATTATGGCAATTGTTCGGCAGATGTTTTTTAAAATATCTACGTTTCATCAGCTATCTAACGAGGTATAATAATCTAGGGTTTTATTCAAATGCATTGAAAAAAATTTAGTTTTATAGGCGACAGTGGAGAAGAAAATTTATACTTAGCCCTAAAAAGTAAAATAAAATAATAGGTAAGCATGAAATGTCATTTATTAAAGATTTTCACACAACTTTTTCTTATTCTACAGTTCATGTTCAACATGGCCGCCTCTATTTCTGATACATTGTCGCATCCTTCTACGGAGACCAGTCTTTACTACTCCAGTGGTTAACGTGGTCCTCATTTTATTGGCTGCATCCACAATCCTTTCTCGTAAGTCTTCCACAGACGAAACTGCATTCGGCTCGCTGTACACAAGACTTTTCATGCACCCCCACACGTGAAAATCCATGGGGGTTAGGTCCGGACTTCTTGCTGGCCATGGCAACGGTCCACCTCGTCCTATCCATTTGTTTGGATAATTTGTGTCCAGCCAGTCTCTGACACTTCTCCTGAAATGGGCAGGGCAGCCATCGTGTTGGAACCACATGTCCCTGATCAGGTTGAGTGGCAGATCATCCAGCAAATCACTTAAGTCTGCTCTCAGGAAATTTTTGTAGCTTTCCCCATTTAGATTATCCGGGAGAAAGTAAGGTCCAATCAAATGATTGGAGATAATGCCCATCCACACATTCACGCTGAATCTTCGTTGGGACCCCTTCACTCTTTTCTTATTGGGATTCCTTAGCTCTTTTGGGGCCCAGTATGGGCGTTGTGATAGTTAGTTATGCCATCTTTATCAAATTTGGACTCATCCGTCCACAAGATATTTCTTAGAAAATCTGGGTCTTCTACGTCAGCATTTAGCATAAATCTGCAAAAGTCCAATCTTCTCGCGGGGTCTCCTTCTTCAATAACGTGTACCGGCGTGTAATGGTACGGGTATAGGCCAGCAGTATGCACTGTAAACCACACTCTCCATTGCGAAAGTCCCAGATCACGGGCAAAAAGTTGTGTGAAAATCTTTAATAAATGACATTTCATGCTTACTTATTATTTTATTTTACTTTTTAGGGCTAAGTATAAATTTTCTTCTCCACTGTCGCCTATAAAACTAAATTTTTTTCAATGCATTTGAATAAAACCCTAGATTATTAGGTATACCTCGTTAGATAGCTGATGAAACGTAGATATTTTAAAAAACATCTGCCGAACAATTGCCATAATATTTTTTTTAGATATCCCATAGAGAAAAATAAACTTTCTAATATTTTTTTTTATTTCTTAACTTTCACTTGTCTACTACGGTCTATTCAATTAACTTATGCACTATTTTAATGATAGACGTCCTAAAGCATCTTATTACACATGTAAAAATGCAATAATAATAATAATAAGATACACAAAATAAACAAAAATAAATTTAGTAGCCTAAAAATCGGCAATTTTCAATAAAAAAATTAAAAGTCGAATATCTCGAAAAGGGTTAAGTTTAGGGTAGGGTGTTTCATAGTGAAATAAGTCAGAAATGATGGGTACTCCACGCCCTTAACGGATCTAGCACGATTTTTCCTGTAACCCTGTATATGGACGGATTTAAATGTTTGAATTTTTTTCGGTGGGTATATATATTACCTACCTATTCTCTCTGTTCTCACAGAACCACTAGTTTTATTTTATTATCTATACTAATATTTACAATTCGTCAGTAACTCTGTTTGTCTGTGTTCAAGTTTTCGTTACTAAGTGGCTTTACCGATTTCTATGAAATATAGTATATAGATAGATTATGGACCGGGATTAAGACATGCGCTACTTTAAACCTGAATGTCAAAAAGAAGGGTAATGTTTTTATTGACAAATCACACGCACAAGCTCGCGAAGCCGCGTTTGTATGGATATAATTTCATAAACGGGCATAAACACCAAGAATACAAGAAAAGTATTCATCTAAAGCACTAAATTACTGAACTACTAATCATAAAAAAGCTTAAAGTACGACTAAAGTTATTATGAAAAGTTATAAAAAGGTATCATCGACTAGTCGCCCTAAAATAATGATGAATCGTCTACAAGTTGCGCATCTGTCTGACAAACTTTGAATCCGACCAACAATGTTTCTTATTTCTAGTTCCCAACAGTTCTGACAGAATCTAGTTTCAAACTGGTAATATCTATGATGGCTTTCAAATCTAGGACGAGCTTGTTTATTATTTATTATCCAGCTCTCCCCACTGCTTTTCTTGTTACGGAGCACTATGATTTTACAGAAACTATTCAGTTTCACTCGGTTTTGTTTAAGTTTAACAGATAAACTCCACTAACTAGCAGAGTCCTAGAATACGGCTTAGCCTCAGAGCGCGTTTATTTAGACCGTCACTTCGCGGTCATCGCGCGCTCTTCTTAAGCGATACTATGTAATAAGTAACGTGAATAAAGTCGAGTTGTCGTAGTAGTAGAGTTCTATGTAAAAGTGTTCACCGGGGGAAGTACTACCATCATACCTATTTCAAAATCTTTGTATTTGGTTCGTATTTGGCTTGCGCAAATATGACCATTTTTCAGAATTTCGCGCAAAACTCAAGTGGTTCCCTATCCGTCTTCGCCGGAATTCACATATTCTGTCCCTTCTTTTTAACATTATTTTCAATCCTTCTTCACCATCCTATCTAAAGGAGCGTTTTGTGTTCTTGCACCAGGCGCATGATCGAAACCTAGCGTAGGTTTCGATCATGCGCCTGGGGCATCTGAAGCTCTAAGTCTCCAAACCCCTGTCCACAGTTCTCAATTTTATGGTGACTCCTTTACAGTTCAAGCTGTGCGGCTGTGGAACGCTTTACTTCTCTACTAGATCATCTAAATCTCTTCCTATCTTTAAAGCTAAGGTATACAACCATTTCCTTTCTTTGTCTACGCACTGCTAGTTTATCGTTATGTTTATCTCCTTTATTGTAGAATATTATATAAATAAATATTATTATGTTTGTTAGTACATATATTTAGATTATTAGTAAGTATAGGTAGTTTATGTAGGTTTATGAACATACTCGTAGATACACCGCCGACTTTTTGATTTTGTTTTGTCCTGTCCATCCAAAGGTTGTCTGGAAGAGATCGCTTTTAGCGATAAGACCGCCCATTGTACTTACCTTAATTTTTGTGTATTTTTATTGTTTTTTAATTTTGTTGGTGTGCAATAAAGAGTATTCTATTCTATTTCTGCCGTAAAGACCGAAAAGAAGACTCAATGGAACGTCAAGTCAATTAATATTGTGAGTTAATGTCATTAAAATATTTTGTTTTATTGTATGAATCATATATGTGTTATCATTTGAATATTAACATTTTATTTTATTATTATTTCTTTTATATAAATAAATAATAATAAAACTACCCACTGCCACTTCAGCTGGCTAATCCTCTGAGCTATATCAGCGATTTTAGTTTATCAACGAATCTACTCATTTCTGATACGATCTCGTACATAAACTTCAAGGATAGCTCTCTCCATCGCACGTTGAGTGACTTTGAGTCTTCTTATGAGGTTCATAGTAACATCTTGTACCATATTTGTCATCACTGGTAACACATTGATCAAATACAACCCTGAGCCAATCGAATCCAGTGATCTCCCACTGACACAATACATTCCCCAGATAGGCACTTGTCTCACCGCCGCGCCGGCGAGTAAGCGATTAGCTATCAACTATTTTCTCACTCAAGAAACAAACAAAATATATAGATTCCGTGTCAGTAAATGAGACACGTATATTAATAGTTGATCGCTGGCCGTTCACACTGCCGGCCGGCGAGAACTCGCTCTCCACTATTTTGTCGCAGCGACTACCACACTCGCTCAGCGATACTCGCTCAGCGATACGCGCTCAGCGATGCTCGCTTGGCGGTCAGAACACACGCCGTCAGATGATGAGTATCGTCCGCCGCACTCGCTCACTCGCTTTATAGCCCAGCGAGACAACTATAGGAACTACACACTCGTTTCTCACTGCCCACCAACTTGTTTCTAGCTCTTATCGCTTCTCGCTGATCGCCGGCGGTGAGACAAGTGACTTATTATAACAAAACTTCTTCCTTATATACAGTTTGAAACGTGAAGCTATTTATGATATGATTTATGTCATAGATGAAGTAAATGATAGTTTTCATTACCCATAACATTCAAATTACAACATTATTGACCTTTACATCGCCAATAAAGAGGGGTAGTGATCGTAAAAATAACATTACGTGCTTGGAAGACCTAAGAGTTGCCCTCCAAGGCCTATGCACATTAAAATCTACAGGTACGAGTACATGAGTGATATACCCAGAGTTTTATTTTTTACTTTACTTTTATATAATATCTGTTTTAGAAACAAAATTTACAATCAATTAAAACGCTTAAAAACCCTTTTCGGGTTTATAATTAAGGTTCTCGTTGTTACACAGGATATTAAGATCCGATGGAGTGTTAAGAAGGATAGAAAAAACCCTGCTCCGAGGGAGCGAGTTTTGGCTCATACTTTTTGTAACAAAAGGCTACTTAGGCTAACAAGTGTTCACTTTTAGATCACCGTTGGCTATTGAGTTATCTGTCTGTGAGTGCAGTTTCGTAGGGGTGGGAGTATTTGATACAAATTTATTTTCTCTTATTGAGCTATCAGCCAACTCTGGCGTAGAAGAACAAAGGCAGACTCACAGAAAAATATAACACAGAAGCAAATAATGACGATTACTATATGTGACACATTGTGGCAGTCTCTTCAACTCTGAACACTTTTGCGGAATGTAAGTTTGTTTATTACCAAATGTGTAGTTAAATTTTGATTTAGTACGGTCTATCCGGCCTGAATTTATGTAAGTTATATTATGGTAGCCCATTGACGCGGTTTTGCCTCATGGCGTAGTCAGTTTTGACTTACGACCGTTATATCTTATTAATGGGATTAGGAGGGTTAGCAATGTCATATTATTGAATTTAAATGAGATACACTAGTGGTTCGCCCCGAACTGAGATCTCGCGAGTCTCCCAAAACAAAAAAAATATTCGACTCGCGCAACGATGCCTAAACGTATTTAGTGGCTAAATATGATTTCAGAAGTTGTCAAATCATACAAATACGTACAATTTAAACATGTTTAGTCACTAAATACGTTTAAGGATCGTTGTGCAAGCCGGCCTTAATCTTTGACTTATAAAATACTGCCCCGAAATAAATCACCAATGAACTTGACCTATAGTTTCATTCAAATTACAGGTAACGGGGGTTCATGTAAGTGGTTGTTCTTTTTTGGGGTACAAATTGCAGTTATTCTAGACTTTAAACTTTTGTCTATATTTGTGTCACTTAAGATACACGCATACCAAATTACAGGATTGTGGGGTCAATGGTGTACCCTGTGAATTTAGTCAAAGTTCAGTTTTATCATGGCTAATAACTCAAAAACTACAAAAATTTTACTATTAATAAAAACGGAATCTAAATGTACTAATGAAGACCTTTTATTTGACGCCCGATTTGACCTAATAGTCTCATTTTCATTTTTTTTCACCCCTCTTAACCCCAATATCTCAACAAACCCCCCACATTTTTAACTCATTTAGTCACACCAAAATTGTGTCATCAATACCTACCTATGTATCAAATTTCACGATGATCGGATCAACGCCTTGAAAGTTATCCTTGGACAAACAAACATACAGACATACAACGCCGATTTGCCCAAGTTGATTTGGAGATCTCGCTTCGCTCGATCAATAAGATGCATAATACATTCAACACTATGGCACTGGTTACTTACTATGCTACGTAAAAAAGGATTTGAGATATTATTACAAAACATTCGGGTCGCGCTTGGAGTGTTACTTGTGTCTCAAGCATAGAAACTTGAAAAAAATTGCATTTAAAATTGTCAAAAAATATAAACATGTAAATACTTTAAGCTTGACCTAGTTCTAGAATATCTAAGTGTAGCTTGAATAAATGTCTGAAAATTCTTTATTTAAACAATTTTTTTATATCTTTAATTTTTTATTTTCTTCTTTGTATGCTAGATACAACAAAATAATAAAAGAGTGTATATTGGCTACTTTGGTCTATGGGATCAAAGTAGGTATGGTCAGAATTTGTTTTTAAGCCTTGCTGCCCAGTGTTGGCTGCAGTTGAACAAGGTGGCCACTTCAATTACATAAAAATTCTAAATAGTGATCATTAAATAGAAAAATATATGATAATATCCAAATCTTATTAAAAATTTTGATCATAAAATATATTAAGATCGGAATTGAAACTCAAAATCAGCATAATAGACTCTAAAAGCAACTAGGAAGGTGACAATATTAGATTTCAAACATTGTATAATTTTTTCTGTTTATTTTTCCCACCTCAAATCACCTTATAATCAAGGTACTGTAATAACAAGAAAGTACCATGGAAACTCAATAAAAGCCCCCATTTACGTCGTCGAATTCCACCAAAATACAATTTTCTTGGGTCCCGAAAAACTTCGCCACCTTATTTACTGACATGATTAAATTTTTGTGGCCCTTAGAGGTCGTTGAAAGCATTTTGCTAATTAATTTTTGATGAGGTTTTTATTAAACTCTCAACGCAAATTCTTCTATAAAAAAGATGTCTTTTAAGTAGATCCTAATAATTGGTCAAGCACGAGTCGGACCACGCATTTTGAAGGGGTCCGTAGCCAGTACGGCTGTATTTTTGTCATTTTAAAATAAAATAAGAAGAATTATTTAAACTGAATATACCTAACTAGTTCCCTTACCAATATATCTATGAAAATCTGATGTATGTTCACAAAAATACTAATTTGTTTAAGAAAAATAGCGATAATCATAATGTTAATACTAGAAATAAAGATAAACTCGCTGTTGTCACTTGTAGACTCCATAAACTTAGTAAATAAAAGGCAAGGTGTACGCTTTTATAACAAACTCCCAAGGGATGTACAAAAATTTACAATTAACAAATTTAAAAACGTAATTATACAAAATCTTTATAAAAAAACCTACTATAAAATATCGGATTATTTAGATGATAGAGAAGCTTGGGATTGAAATTGCTCCAACTCGTTCAAAATGTATTCTAAAAGGATCATTAAAAAACAACCAGCCTTGTTTCTTGCCTTTCTTTCCTGGCTTGGTCGCGAAGGAACATACAGTAAAATTGACGTTTCAAAGTGACCCTTGTGTGTTGTGACTTGACTTTGACTTAGTTTACGAGCCAATTTATGTCCCTAGCTGGGTTTTGTAAACATTTAATATAATGTTCATATAAAATTACCAAAATCCACTACAACATTAACTGTGTATATTAATGACTGACTTTGTAGATGGATGATAGGACGTGGCGAGTGATCGTGAGATGTGGAGGAACATGGGGGAGACCTTTGCCCAGCAGTGGGAAAGTATAGGTTAAAAGGTAAGGTAGGTAGGTATTATTATGACTAAGATACAGCCGGACTGGCAACGTAACCATTTACTATGCGTAGTTTGAAACACTCTGGACCAATCTTATATAAAACAAAGTCGGGTTTGTTTGAACACTTATAACTCGAGAACAGCGGGACCGATTTTGATGATTTTTTATTTGTCGTATTTGTCTCCGTCCCGAATAGCAGAATAACTATTATAATATTGGAAAAAATCACGCAAAAAGATATTATGAAAAAAAACATTTTATCATACATTGATGCAGATAATGATGGCCGACGTATATTGATAGCCCGCGTCATATGCATGTCAAGACGGTACGAAGTTCGCCGGGTCAACTAGTTTATTAATAATCATGACTTTATATTAAACCCTTATCATGACAATGATCAGCCTAAATGATATGGCCTACTGCTGGGTTAAATAAATATATAAGAATAAAAAGCAGTATGTGCAATGTTTAGTAGTTATTGTGTAAAAATATTTATTTAAATTTTAAATTTTTGTTTTTTGTGAATCTTGTATACTTTCATATGTTAATTAATATTGTAAATGCGTGTTTCTATTTTCTGCTGCTCACACGCACTAAATGCGTCACATAATACCAGCGCTACAGTAGCTATATGTTACAGTGGCACACCGCTGAGTGACGACCTATTTTGTAGTCTTGTATTAGGTATAAGTATAATTGTTGTATTCTTAGAGTGTAAAAATGGACACAAAATAAATATTTTTCTTTCTTTCTTTCTTTCAGTTATTGAGGCACAACAAACATAAAATCATGTTTACAATTTGGAACGATGCCTGTTGAACGATATATGAAAACAGTTTTTTATACTATATTAAGGTATCAAGATCATTCTATATTGAATTATATAATATACTAGCTGACCCGCCTGTGCTTGTAATTTCCCGTTCCCGTGGGAACTTTGGGATAAAAACTACACAAAACACTCTTGTCAAAGTGACGCGACACTTCATGTACATGACTTCACGTCAATGAACGACGTTTCAATTAAATGGATATTGTTCATACTAAAATACTAAAATCGCGATAAAAAAAGCAGGGGTAGGGGGGGGGGGGGTAGGAGGGTGACAAATACTTTACGACCTATTTTGATACCTACCAGACATAACAAAAAAAAAATTCATTAAAATCGACCTATTTCGGAAGAGTGCGACCACTAAAACCGTGACACGAAGTTTTTATATATTAGATATATTTCATGTATATTTCCTTGGTTTCTGTATTTTTGTTTGGTGTGCAATAAAGAGTATATCAATTAATCAAGATCAGAAGGATATGCGTGGGTGTGTGTGTGGTATCCTCTTCCCTCAAACCCCATTAGAACCGATCCAAGGCTATTCGCATCTATCCAGTTATCCTACCTGCTTTAAAATACACATTCTAAAAAGCAAAATCTGTATTGTTTCCTTATTTAGTAATAAATAGAATTCGTTATTAATTCGAACGAAAGCCCTCGGGGTGAAGGAAACTAAATTATTCTTGAACAAGGGAATATCTTCATTAGCAATTTGTTGGACTTGGTCTTGCTGATATTCTGAACACGTTGCAAAATGGATCAAATTATGTTTTACTATCGACCGATCTTAGGCAGTTATTAATAAACTAGATTCTATTAGAAATATCACAATCTTGTTATGTAAGTTCATCTTTTTTTTTGTCAGTTTTACACCTATTTTTACCTATACCTAAAATACACTCACGAAGCAAAGACATGTGCTTATCACTTATACATAAATTTACAATGTATTCTACCGTGTTTTAGCAAATAAATTGATTTAAATTAATTTCTTGGTACGCCCAGGATGACTGGTAGATAATGCTAAAAAATAGTGGCACTCCGGGAGTTCCGACTGAAGTGAAAACTTACTTGAACAATTACGAGATACTTATATACAGAGGTGTCGGTAACGATAACAGTGTCGCGAAGTCAATGGGTTTTTTTCATCTCAAAAAATGCCCAAGGCGCCTAAAGAAGTTTTCACTTCAAGAAGTAGTTGCCAAAATGTTATTTCTCCAATATAGGTTCATTGTTTATCATACATAAGTTGAGTAGCTAAGGATAACTCTAAACTGTAATTATCACACTGAAAAATTATAACCCTAAACTAAAATTAAAAAGGCAATACATAGCGCGGCCTTATCGCTGAAAGCAACCTCTCCGCTCTGATTAAATCAGCCATAGGTATTTTGTTGAACATAGGCCCTCAGAGCGATCGATCTTGAAATCACAAGAATTCAGTCGCACTTATTATTTATCGGTTTATTTATTTGACGGAGAATCTACAGCTTAATACATTTTGGTCACAAATAGAGAACCAATAGCACGTTCCACCGAGGTACCTAGAGAGCCACTTTAAAAAAGACTTGGTTGCTGTAGACAAAAGTTTGAGTAAAGTTCGTGAGAATGCAGAATCTATCTACCAATTAATTGACAAACACCGTCAAGATTAGCAATATTTACCAAGTATTTTTATAAAGCAGGAGATGCAGCGAATCCTTTCTTGCTTCTTTTTCTCTTCTTTTCTTTCACTGGCTTCTTCATGACCTACATACTTTATTGCCAGATCATCTTCTCGCTCTGATGAATGCTATCTGAAGGTCAGATCATCTTCTCAATTTATCTTTGAAAATATGATGTAAACTATTCATAATCTCCCGTCAGTGATTCATCACCGCCAAATGGGCCGGCATCAATTCGTACATCATTACCCATGCCATGTTGAGATAAGCCTCTTACACACAGACATTAATTACACGAATCCTCTTTAGGGCTGTAGTTTATACAGGACCGTTGGCGCACTATGTGCAGAGCACCTTTCAGATGGAGAATCTTAAAACGCAAGAGTTAGAAAAACAGTCTAAAAGAACAATCGGATTGATTTTCTTTTAAGGAATAACTGCGATCAGAAAGAAATACGGATGGACATATTTATCATTAAATATAATATTAAATATAAATATATTAATAATTAAAAAATAACTTTCACAGTTGGATTACCTCCCCAAAGAAAACCACGATAAGTGTGCTTTCACTCAACTCCCAACTTCATAAAACCGATGAAAAAAAGTGGCAATGAAAACATTATTACATAGTCAAAATTGTACTCGGCAACTAGTTGCATACAATAAAAATATATTTCTCCATTGCATCTGAATTTATTTAGATCTCCATTGTTGGCAACCGAGTTGGTTAGTAAGGAAAAATACTCCCCCATGGCAACAAGAGTAGTAAAGTTCCTAGTGAAAAGGCTCAGCCGGGAAAGTACTACCACCATACCTATTTCTGCCACCAAGCAGCATTGCTCTATTTCGGTTTTAGGGGTATGGTTGCCAGTGAAACTACAGGTACATAGGCTTTACACCTGTATCCCTCAAGTTGATGGACGCAAGGCAGTGCATCGTAGAGCACCTTTATAAGGAGCGTGACAATGACCTTTATAGGCGATGGTTACCACTGAACATCAGGTGGGCCATATGCTTTTCCATCTCCATTGGTATAAAAAAAAACTAGTTGCCGACAAAGAGTATAGAATCTTCAATGACAACCGGTTGTGAAACTCAGTAGTCATGGCGGCCGAAAGACAATGCTCTTCGGCTATGCTTATACAAGTCATAGATAGTATTGTGGCAAATACGCTCCGGGCAGGTTTTGCATGGTGTTCCCATTTTTGACGTTTTAAGTTTTAAAAACGTATTTTCATAATTTTCATAATCAGTTTTTCAATGTATGTTTTATTTTATTTCGTTCTGTTTTTTCTGTGCTGTACTATTGTCCCAAATAAATGTCTTTTACTTTACGTGTTCACGTACGTGTCCGTGATATAGCCACATCAATTTTTTCTTTTTTTTTCTTTGCATTTTTGCCATATAAGATATCCTGTTATTTCATTTGCACTATGTAAGGGTGGTCGTTAACCCATACAATTTGTTAGCAGTCCACTGTTTCCACGATTAGTGTTGCTGTTTGTTTTATTTTGTGCATCAAGGAAATGAAGATGTGTGGGTAATTTAGGAGTTACTTTAAGTTTTTATAATTTTACGGAGAAATTGTCCAGGGCTAACCCAAGACTCAAGTTCACCCATCTATTTATTATCAAATACCAGGATAACGCTACCGGGCTTACAGTGCCTCAGTTAAAATGTTAAGTAATTTATTGTCGAATAAATATAATAAAAATAAAAATATTTTTATTTTCAATTGATCTGATATATCACAGTGCGTAACTGACATAAACTAAAAAAATGCAGAAAATAATTTGTAATGATAATCAAAACGTTTTTAAAACTTCTAAAAAAACCAGTTACATTTACTTGAACAAAATGTACCTACCAATCAAGATTTTTTTATTTCATTTATTACTGAGTCATCAATGAGGAGAAGAACACCTCATTTCCGGTGAAATTACTCACATTACGGCACATGAGGCCTTACACCTGGTATGCCTTAAGTTGATGGAAGCAGGGCAGTGCATCATAGGGCAAGGTACGTTACTTACCAGGCAATACTTTGGTATAGGCGGCGGTTACCACTTTACATCAGGTGGGCCATATGCTCGATCTTCAGGTAGTATAAAAAAACAAGAACTATGGCCCACGATGGTAAGCAGTTACATACAGAAAAGTCTCATTAAATAATTGGGTAAAGCATTTCAGTTTATAAATCACACCTAATATTAAAAATGGGTGAGTTTTTTTATGTTACTGATGGAGCAAGCATATGACCAACCTGATGTTAAGTGGCAACCATCGCCTATAACAAAGTATTGTCTCGTAGGTCACGCACCTTATAAACATGCCGAAACACTGTTATGCCGAAACACAGCAATGCTGCTTGGCGGCAGAAATAGGTATGGTGGTAGTACTTCTCGTACATTTGTTTCACTTTTACGTCGTAACGGCTAAACCGAGTTCAAAGAAATTTGGTATACAGAAAGATTATAACACTACTTTTATTTATATACCACGCGTGCGAAGCCACTGGTGGCGATTCTGTTGTTTACACTGACTAACTAAAATTGTGTAAAATACGAACAGTCTTATTTTGTTTACGCTAAAGATCAAATTAGAATGGCATTTAAAGTGACATTTCTAAAATTAAGTAATTTTCAATGAGATGGCGTGTTTTTGGGCTAGTTTTAGTCAGCAGTCAAATTGGTGCTGATTAAAAGTAGCCCGCAAACACGTTTACGTTACGTTTAGGTTAATCAGCGTAAACAACAGAATTGCCATCAGTGTCTTATAACTTTTATTCAACCTTTACATTCTAAAGTCAGTTAATCGCCTTACAGCGGTAGTACCGTAATGTTGGTATCGTAATCCTCAAATCCGGGGTTCAGTCTCTTAATCCGGTGAAGTCATTCTATTAATTTCACTGTTTTAAGGTTCTGTAGAGATAGTTAATGATGATTGTTAGTGATGTTATTTGAAGTTATGTGATGAATATAATTTTTATCTACAAAATAAATTTAGAAGAACTCCATGAAACTTATTTTTAGTAAATACGACTTAGAAGTGGATAATGTAAGTTGGGATTTTTGTTTGTTTGTTTGTAACTCAATCAAGTTGTAACGGCTGAACCGATTTCGATGAAATTTGGTATATACGTAGATTATAGCCTGGATTAATACATACGCTACTTTTTGTTGACAAAAAATGCGTGCGAAGGCGCTGGCGGAAGCTAGTGTTGTAATAATGTAGGAAAACATTCTTTAAAATTACAGATATAATTATAAAGTAATAACTAGAAAAAAACACACATACACGAATCAATTATCTATAGATCTTGCAAACATTTGTTCCGCGGCCTGAATCGAACCCGCAACAAAACTCCTGCGTTTCAACCTCATTCACCTTCTTTACCACTGAGGTCGTCAATACACATAGTCGTTAGCTATTTGACTGCTATGCCAATGTCATGCCCGCGTGTTGTTATTCAACATCCTTTTTCTATTGTCAATTTCAATTGTCAAACCCATTCGAATACATTTTCTTCAATTAATTTACAAGATAATTTTTATAATATTTTGTCACAATTTCTAGGTATGGTGAACATTAAAAAAAAAAAAATAAGGTCGGTTCGGTCTTGGTAGCCATATTAGGGCTCACGCTAAAAATATGTAAATAATTTCTGGTTAGTTTATGATGTTTGTATATTAGTTAGTTTTATAAAAATGTAAATAATGTCCTAGTATATGGTTGATTTTGTTTATCGTCACTTTATTAATTTTAGGTTAGTGTTTCTTAATTACCTGGGGTCGATGTGGAGGACTATATATATATGGTGTTCAATTTAAACGTAGTGATTATATAATCAATCGCTATGTTGTAGTTTGTGAACTATTTGTGCTATGAGATGCAAAAGAGATATTTCATTTAAACATAAAGATTTTTTTAAATACATCAAGCGATTCTCTGGCGATTTGTTTAATTAGTAGAATAGAATTAGCTCGAGCTTTCAGAAAAATGTACATCGGGTTTCATTTAACTGTTAAACTTTTTATTAAAAAGGCTTTGTGTGCTTGAGTGTACATTTCTGCTTGAAATAGTGGTTATAATGATCATTAATTTTACAAAATTAAAACTTCTCTATTCAACAAACCGTTTTTATACTGATCTGAAAAAAGGCTGTTTTGATAAAAAACTATCACGATTTATTTACTAGACAAGTGCCTACGCAATTTAAAATTTTATTTTTATACTAGCTAACTCACCCCGGCTTCGCATATATTTTTATCATAGTTAAATATAGCCATAGCAGGGCTAGTTTGTAGCCGTCTATCAGTAAAATAATTTTCAAAATCGGTTCAGAAGTTCCAATTACATTTAATTATATTTACAAAAAAACAAACAAACTCACAAATTTTACTAGTTTTTAATCTTGTTGTTAGTTTGTTTCTCAATCACGTCGTAATGGCTGAACCGATTTCGATTAAATTTGGTGTGTTGATAGATAAAAACTTGGATCAAACATAGACTACTTTTTATTGACAAACAACGCATGCGAAGCCGCTGGCGGAAGCTAGTTTAAGTATAAATATTTCTAGAACTTTTTCATAATTATGAATATTAATATAATATTTCCATAACCACATATTGTAGATGCGTGGAAGTCTCACACGGTGCGTTTCACCCGCTCGTTTCTTCCACACACCTGCAAGATGTGGAATGACCTTCCTCCGGAGGTTTTCCAGTGGGCTTCAAAATGAACGCCTTCAAGAGAGGTGTAAATAGGGTTTAAGTGCTAGGCAACGCGACTGCAGTACCTCGAGTGCTGCAGGAGTTTATTGGCGGCGGTGCAGGAGGCCCGTCAGCTTGTGCGTCTATAAGTTTAATATATAATAATAAAAAAATTATGTATTAATACGTGAAGGGAAGGGAACTTTGTACCCCTTTTTAAGCTTATTGCGCGCATGGAGTGAGATTTGGTAAGTTAAAGTTTATATGGAGAAGGAAGATCGAATGCTAAAAGTAAGTCAAATGTTAGTTCTAACAAAAATCTACTACAAAAAGCACCGTATTTATTCTACCAGAAACACTAGTTTCATAAAAAAACATACCCACATTGGTTTTTTTTTGTAATTTACCTATTTTTTTTGTATCAAAATACATCGTTAAATAATATTTTATATTAATAGGATGGGTAAGTTCCACTCTGACTGGCAGGAGATTTCTGGAGAATTCAAGGAATGGAAGGAAATGGGGGAGACCTTTGCCCAGCAGTGGGACGGTAAAGGTTATAATATATATATATATATATATTAGTAAGGTTCTAGAGTGGAGACCGCACTCTGGAAAGTACAGCGTAGAAGGCTCCCCACTAGATGGAAAAACGACCTGATAAACGTTGCTGGGAGCCGTTGGGTGCAGCCGCACAAGATCGGTCGCTCTGAAAATCTGATGAGGGAGGCCTATGCTTAGCAGTGGACGTCCTGGCTGATATGATGATGATGGAATGCGAAGGTGAGTTTTGTTATTTATTTGTTCAAGAGCCAAGTTAAACAAAGTCATCGACGGGGAATCCATCCTCGTACCTTGGTGACGATGTGATCACGCACCGTGAGGTTTCAGAGGTTCCTTTCGCGAACACTTCACTTGTGGAATAGTCTAGGGAGAATACTCGATAGGGGCCGAAGTACCCTAGGGTTACCCTATAGACTACAGTATGAAGTGCTTCAAAAAAAGCGTTATAAAATTGTTAAAGGGTCGGTAACTCTCGAGTGATACTTGGTGTTACAATTTCCATGGGCTACCGTTAACCGCTCATCATCAGGTGGGCCGAATGCTTGTTTGAAACATTAGTAGTTAAAAAAAACTAGTCATTAAAACTACGATAATAGTGTTACAAGCACCCACTATAGGATACCCTGTGGGTGGCTAGTATCTTCCTATGTTGGAGTAAATAGTTATTCGATTCAATTGATGAATTGGCTACAATGCCACATCAGACACAGATAGCGAGTGTGTATGTTTTTTGCGTTGGGGGCTGAAAATAGAGCCACCGCGCTCACCACTAAATGTATTTTGGAAGCTGTAAAATAATTCATTCTTAAAACAACAGCCAGCTTTAATTTAAATTATTTATTAAAAATTAATTCAATAAAATGCAACTAATGCAAACTAGTTGTAAATTAATGCAGTCTGTGCGCTTACGTAAATATTTGGGATACAATAGAACGCTACTTGATGCTATTTAGAGGCTTTAAAAACGATCTGGTTTGGATTTGTTAATTTGAACTCATAAAATTATGTATGCAATGGTCCCAATTGTAAATCGCGATTTAGGTCAAGCGCATCATCATCATCACGCATAGTGAAGGGATTCAGTATCTTAGTATGTGGCACCACTAGCGAGGGGGGGGGGGACTCATACATTAAGACTTATGAAAATGGTCGCTTTAAAGCTGCTTATTTCGTAAACGGACTCGTGTCAAGAGGTGAGGTAACCTTAGTGGATTCCCCACAAGGGGGGGGGGGGGGTCGGATACCCTAAAAAGAAGTTCGTTTTTAGTTTTCATTTCTTTCGGGGTCATTAAAACGTATCATCATGCCAAAAAGTTTCAGCTTTACAGCATTCAGAGTTTACAAATATAACAGCTGTAACTGGTTGGACAGATAAACAGACATGGCAAAACTTTAAAGGTTCTTAGTTCGACTTCGGGACCCTAAAAGCCAGGCCGCCCGGCCCGCCGCCACGCCGGCGCCGCGTGGGACTGCACACCGGAAGCGGTGTGGAGCGGTCTCTAACCTCAGCTCGCCGCCCCGTACGTCGTTCGTTGTGGGAATCCCCGATGTACCAAAACTTAATGGAATATTAAGCCACTTAGCACCAACGGCAGCGCGCTAAAGCCACTTTCGGTGTCAAACACTTTTTTCCTTCACTTTTGGTTGATGGCGGCCACACGAAGAGACAAGTGGCGTCTCGTAGCATGTTGTGTTGCGACCACTGGCGTCAACCAGTGCGACGAGCTCATATACTAGTAACCTTATAACAAAAGTATAACCAACTTAAGGTAACAGAAAAAACAAACCTACAGAACCAATTTTGATGATATTTCTATGGGACCAATCTGTAAGTAAAAAAAAAAATTAAAAACAAAATCGAAATCAGTTGATAATTGACGGAGTTCTGGGGTAACAAACATTAAAAAAACCATAAAACCGAATTGAGAACGTCCTCCTTTTTTTGAAGTCGGTTAAAACTGTCCGTGAAATGCAGTCCTCAGCTCGGTGGCGGCGTTTTTTGGCACGTGGCTCAATGCGGCGACGCTAAGTAAAATGCAATCCCTCCGCTATATCGTCTTTACATCAAATATTCAGAGAGTCAAGTTTACCTCACAAATAGTTTAGCAATTTTGTAGTTTATGTAGCTTTATTTTTATTTACCTCGAGACTGAAGTTAATGTAGCCGCTTGAATTTAAAACTTGTACACAGTGTATCTTGACAACTGCTGGTTCACTTTCAGAAGGTTACCTCATAAATGAGGAACGTAGACAAACTAAGGTAACGGGCATAGTGTAGAGGATTAACAAGCTGTAGAAGTGGGGGCGGTTCGAAGATCGGCCGTTGAGCAAAAAGGTCAAAGACCACGTACTGGCGCAGCGTAGGACAGTCCTTTACTAGATAAAAGGATGACCTAATAAAGGTTGCAGAGGGCATAAGTTGTACGTACGTATATACGTACGTAACCTCTTGACATAATGACATTTTTTGAATAAATAAAAAATAATTGACAGTCTCGATTCTGTCGATCTGTAGAGGGTGACATAAAGAATCTTACATTACTAATAATATGTTAAGCTCTATAAACATTGTTAATCGTGATAATAACAATAAAACTTAAACAAAAAATATGTATGTAATAAATTAAATCGAATCAACAAAGGATCCAGTATCCTCAGGGCAGAAATAAAACTTTATAATTTATCTTTCAATGCCAAAATTAAAGTTATTCCTCCAAGTAATGGAGTATTAATAGATGAAAATTTGATTTAAAATTATGGAAATTGAAATTGTTGTTTTATTGATTTAGTGAACTAGCTGCGCTACCGTGAGCTGTAACTGAAGCGTAGCTCATTGAATATTCCAATAAGCCTTGAAGTCTTTTAGTTAGAGAGTTTTAATATTGCAAAGCAAATTTAACGTAAATTATTTGCAGGAAAGTGAACAACTTAAGAAAATGTTTTGCAGTTTCTAATTTAAACTTTTTAAAGTTCTATCAAATAAGTTTATAACAGTCAACTTATTTTTAATTAAAAGCATTTGTACAAATTACATATTTTAGTAATTCAATTATCGCACACATCTTTACAGATTTGTCTATTTTTTTTGTCACTAAATTTATTTTTGTACATTGACAAAATTAAAGCAACAAGCTGAGAAAATATATATTTTTTTATCACGAGTAGGTATAAATAAGTTTTCGCCGTACGAGTAGGTATAAATAAGTAAGATAAATATAGTAAAACTAGCTGTTGGCCGCAACTTCGTACGCGTTATACTACAAAATGTGTAGGTAATCTAGAAATATAGCTAAACTCGCTGTTGCAACTTGACTTGAAACCTCATTTTTATCCCGGGGGAACTGATTTATGGGATAAAAGGTAGCCTGTGGGGTAATCCAGGTTATAATCTACGTATATACCAAATAAACATTAATATCTATATAACCGTTTGAGGTGTGTTTATGAAATTTGGAGCACATATGTATCTTGCAAGTCTCAATATATGAGCCAAATTTGACAGATTTACGTGAAATAGTTTTTGAGTTATGAGGTGGTCAAAAGTGGCTCCAAATGGTTCGTGTAATAATTACACACGGTGCTGCTCACCAGGTGCCCAATTCTGCTAATTTATAAGAAAAAAACGATTATGAAGCCATACGATTATTTAACGATTATGATTGTTGTTCCTTTCATAAGCTGGCCAAATTGTGTTAATAGAATACCAAAAAGTATCTATAGTGGCAATATTGTGACGATACCATTATCATAGTGAAGCGATTGGTTTAGTAGAATTGGGCCCCAGTTCTGTTAGCTTGATACGCTCCGCGTGTCTAGATCTAAATTAACAAAATATTTAGCTATTATTTTGAGTAGTATATACTAGTTTTATAGGCCCCTATAAAATCACAAGTTTTTGGGATTTAAAGTTATTTTAATTTTAATCTTTCGTCGTCATAAAATTGTCACAAGATATATATTTTTATCATTATTTGACATGTGTTTTTAATTTATTTTATTTTAAATTTGATTTGTAATTTGTTTTGATTTAGTTATTATCATTTTTTTGTCTTTTATCCATATTTATTTTATATTACTAACATAGTTTGTAAACAAATGTAGTACTAACAATATATGGACTTAATACGTCTGAAATAAATAAATTTTATTGAATTGAATTGATTGAATGAATTGAATATGTTTTTTTCAATAGTTTCAGTGAAAAAAGTACAATAAAGATATATTTTGTTTGCAACTAAACTAAATATGCTAATATACACATTTGCTCTACATAATGGATACTTTATACAGTGAAGCATAGAAATAATTTCAACACTATGGGCGCGATGTCCAAACGCATTTAGTTGCTAAACATGATTTAAAGAGTGGTGAAATCATACAAATACGTCAAATTTAAACATATTTAGTCGCTAAACACGTTTAGAGATCGTTACGCAAGTCGGCCTATGATTTCAAGAATTATGTTCCTTCGGGCAACCTTTGAACGAGCTCTGCCGTTTGTAAGGTAATCGCAGTTCTACAGGAAAAGGAGTTTTAGAGCTTACCTGTACGTTATCTAACACCTTACACTCTATACCGTGTTTCCATATTCACGCGAGTGAGACGAATAGCGAACATGCATGTGTAAATAGTACACATGTTTTGCGAGGGTGTAAACTCAGTATAAAGGCCGGTATAAACCAAATGCGTGTGCGTGATGTGAGCAAACACGCAGTGATTGTAATAAACATATAAATCAATTATTAAATAAATAAATCACTATATCATAGAGTGGTTTCGTTATGCACTGCATCCGATCCGAATCCGTGAAAATACGGATCGGCAAAAACTCTATGGTATCATTCCCTCCGCGTGTCGTACCCTCACCCCGCTTCATCAGTACAATGTACAATGTCGGTCCGTGTTCGGATCGGTCGCAGTGAGAAGGCTTTTAGAATATGTCAGACCGTGATGGCCGCCTGCGTGGTTTTATGATGGGCACGCAGGCGCATTATGTTTGCAGTAGTTTGCACATACCTTATAAACGGTCGCTTGCGTCGGCTTAACTACGCAAACATTTTGAGAGCTACATAAGGCTAACTAAGTATGGAGGATGGTACTTAAAGGAGTTGGGGAAGCTTTTTTTTATACTATGGAGATGGAACAAGCCTATGGCCCACCTGATGTTAAGTGGTAACCATCGCCTGTAACAAAGTTTGCCTCGTAGGTCACGCTCCTTAGAAATGTGCCCTACGATGCACTTTCTTGCGTCCATCAACTTGAGGCTTACAGGAGTAAAGCCTCATGTGCCTGTAATTTCACCGGCAACCATTTCCTTCAAATCGAAACACAGCAATGCTGCTTGGCGGTAGAAATAGGTATGGTGGTAGCACTTCCCCGGGCGAGCCCTTTCACAAGAAACTCTACTACTCTTATCTATTTTATTTATATATATTAGTCTATTTTATCTAAAACCTTTTCTCAGGCACTACAACAGTTGCTTATTATATCCAGACTACGCTGCAACTGGCCACTTCAATAGATGATGGGGCGGCCTTTAATCAAACCATCGGATCGCGGATCGCAGGAGGTTGCAGCTTCAATTTCTCGAAACAAATATTAGCACGATTAACAGTACTTATTTCCGGATCTGAGTGTTTCCTTTTATTTTGTAAGATATGATAACTCTTTATTGTAAAATAAAGTAAAATACAGTACATATTTTTTACAAATAGATTTAGACAACCTTTGTATGGACAGGATAATAATTGATCACATGGCGGTGGTGCATCTATATAATATTAAAAACATACCTACATACTATAAAGCTAAAATACAAATAAAAACACAAATTTAATTAAAATAAAATAAGCAATTAGGTATAAAAATGGTTATGATGAATTAACAACCTCATTAACAGTAACAAGAATTAACAGTAAGTACATTATTAATAACAAAAAAAATATGCAAGTATTCTATTAATATCTGATTCTCATAGTACACCCATATTTGCTTAGTTTGGAGGTATCTAAGGCTGTATGAAATCTCAAGCGTTACTTTACAATCATCAACAAACAACGATTCTATACAAACAAAATTAGCACTAGAGTATTCTAGAATGTATTCCCAGATGTGAGTTACAATTCAGCTCACAAAGCGCTTAGTGTAGCCAATCAGTAATCAACATAGAAATACAAAGAAAACGTGAAACGTTTGTGTAGCGTCACTACCGACACTAGAGTCTGAGAGACACTCACTCTTTAGCCATCCTTCTCTTGCTAATAAATAAATAATGGTAAACATTTCACGCAGCGCTATCTAATCCCAAACTAAGCAAAGCTTATGCATTTCTGTTTGTAACTTAAAAATAAAGTGAAACATCCAGACCCAGAACAGATATACCTATGTAGATGATGCAAACATTTCGTCGTCGTTTGGAATAGAGCTTGCAACCTTGTTCATCTCAGTTGGCTATTCAGCCACTGCGCCACGGAAGTCGTCTTTGCTTAGAATTCTTGATGCTTAGAATATAATTTGATGCTTGTGTTATTTTTGACTTAATTTAATAATGCACTTATTTTGTAATTTGTTTAAATCGATTATTTTTATTTTTTATTTAAACCTTGCCTCTTTGCTACAAATAAGTTGGAGCCATCTATGCATATTTTGAAGAACTTTGTTTGTAACCCTTATTTGAAGCAAATAAATTTTTGATTGATTGATTGATATGGTATAGTAAGAAACTATGAGCCTTACAGTGGTCGCATATTATGTGTAACATCTGACCATCGCGCGCGCTCATTGGTTAAATCAAATAGCGCGCGCTTTCCCGGTTTCCTATTACACATTTCCATCCCTTTTGCCAAAATCACTACCACACACCGAGAGGAAAGATGTTTCACATCAAAAATGAAAAATAAAATAGAGGGTTCAATAAATAGGTTAAAATAAATCTACAATGGAAGTAACTGAATACGCGTGAAACATAAATGTTTGAGGGTAGATTAGTACCAAATTATTTATTAGTTGGTACTTTTCACGCACTTAAATTTTACAAAGTTTTCTTACACTCAGAATTGGCATTTTTATACAACTAAAGTTAGGGCTCTCCTGATGGTAAGCTGTTACGTACCGTAGAGGTTGTTGACGCGTTGTAGAATTTATAAAATAAAATGAAAAGCCCTCTTTGAAGGAACCCATCATGAGGTAGAAGACCAGGTAGAATCATACTACTCAACTCTCAATCTACAAACGGATTTCGTTCCTCTGCTGATAGCAAATGAGCCCGACCTTTTTAGGGCCGTCAAAAGGGTAAGTGCGAAATGAGCACTACACGCTGACACGAGGATTTAGATCCACGAATGGAACGTGCTCGGATTGTTCGATGCAGTTGTTTGGACGTGCTTCAACTTGTTTCCTTAGCGGTAATGTTTGGAGCAAAGTTGGACAAAGAACACCTGGGTACTGTTTGTGGCCCCATCTCTAATTGTGTGAAAATGCTCCAAACCCAAGAGAGAAGAGTTTGTATACAAAAACATATATATTTTCGTTCGTATACACGTACTTGATAAGTGATTGTGAAGGGTTGATTGTGACATTAGACTTAACCTACGGAACAACTTTTTTCAAGTTAAAACTTATATACGTGTTAACTAGTTAAACTATGTGGTTAAGTAGGGTCGTGATCGGTATTTTCAGTGCGTAGATACGGTTAGTGTAGTGTGTCGTAATATGAACGAGGACATTTCTAATTCTGAAGACCAAGTGAGGGTAGTTGCTGCAGCTGCCATCACTTCTCGACGGTAGCTCCAAGTACACCAGTGCGCCCGTGACCACGGCTGTTGCAACACAGTTGAAACGTCGGGATAACAAATAAAAAAGATACATACGAGATAAATACCTGTTTTCTTGCTTGCTTCGAAAGTTATCCTCGGACAAACAAACATACATACATACATACAACGCCGATTTGCCCAAGTTGATTTGGAGTCATCATCATCCACAGCCCATAAGTACCCACTGCTGGGTGTAGGCCTCCCTTTTTAAACGCCACCCTTCCCAGGCCTATACTGCGCGCATCCAGGAGTTACCCGCGACTTTCTTTATGTCGTCGACCCACCGCGCCATCGGAGGTCCGTGTATTCTTAGGTCGGCTCTTGGGCACTATTCGGTGAAAGATTTATTCCACCTGAAATCACCTCTTAAAATACAGTTGCCTAATCTTAGACCAACTCAGATACCGTAGATGCACGCGCGGTTCAAAAATGGGCCATAGACAATTTTTCGCGTCGAGCAACACTGATTCATCGGTCCTGCTTTTTCTTATTGCATTAGCCGTAAGGAACGAATACCGCCCTTATCGCACTGAACTAAGCTTTAATTTGGTATACAGCAATGGAACAAACATTTCGACTCTGCCTCACAGAAAAATAATAAATAAGTCGATGCGTTAGCGCCGTGCCCGCGCCAGTTTTTTGCTGCGCAATTGATGAATTTTGTTGTTATGTGAATTAAAAACGTGTTTTTGTGTTTTATCGGATTATAATCTCGGCAAGTAGCTTTGTACAATATAATTTTGCTAAACAAAACATTATAGGAGTTGTAAAGTCAACTTTAAGAATTTGGTACCGTGGTATTGTTTTCTCATATTTTGATGTACTTTGTTTATTTTGAGATTATCAGACTTAGATATTGGCTTCGGGGCTGAAATAAGATATTTTTTAATACTATATCATAACTATATATGTCGGATTTACTTAGAAATAAATCAATATGTGCCAGCAAAAAACCCCGCAGTAGCAAATATTTTTTTTTAAAAGCTTTTAAAGCAATATTTTTGTATCATGGAGTGTTTTCTTTTGTTTTGTTGTCCTTCAGATTGAACCTAGTAACACTTATTAAACATATAAAAAATAATTTATCCCTTCATTAAAAAAAATACCATTTTAAAACTTCGTGGTATTATTTTTTTCGTAATTTTTGGTTATGAATTGTTTTATTTCGAATATGCCTTATTCCTTATCCAAACTTTATATGTCATTCGAAGCGCTAATTCAACCCGAATAGAAAATACACAAGTACACAACTAAATTCCAATAAATGTGTCATAAGAGGCCAATAACCCCCCAGATGTCGACCCGCGCGCCTGTGCCGCCATTTTATGGTAGACACAATTTTATGACCCGGCGAATGTTCTAGGGACGCAAGTGGCTAGCCAAGTGTCCTGCCTAGTTCCACTTGAGTTCCACCACCCTTGTTCCGACGTCTTGGACTCTTGTCTGGCGTCGGATTTCGGTATTAGGAACTGGATCCAGCTGGCTGATGCCAAGCACGGCGCGCTCCATGGCTCTCTGTGCAACTCGTACTCTGTACACAGTTTCCTTAGTGAGCGCCCATGTTTCGGCACCGTAAGTCATTGTTGGCAGGACACATTGGTTATACAGACGGGTTTTTAAGCATTGTGGGATCTTCTTTGACCGAAAACACCAAATGCAGCACACCCGAGTTGTATTCGACAATGTTGGGACAAATGTTTGCATGGTCTACAGATATTTGTTCCGGGTTTGGGTATTATTATATTTATAAGTATGTATTTACAAATAAATGTGTATAAATATTTTATCAGTTATCTGGTTCCCATAGTACAAGCTTTGTTCAAGTTTGTAGCTAGATAGTGCTGTGTGAAATTAAAAGACAATATAGCTGAACGGAGACGCATCGCTTCAAGAGCCAAGATCTGACATAACCACGACCACTCTGCCAAGAGTGCCTGACTAAGAAGAAAAAGAATTATTATAATTCTGGCATTTCCAGAACATTCTACATCATAAACCTTCTGTTTATAAGCATTACCAGCACCCACGGTTGCAATCAGAGGCTCAACTCGCCTGAATTTGTTACTTCATTCGTCATCCACGCAATTTGCGCGCCACATGTTACAAGGGTCCAACTCGACGGAACTTCGATATTGATTGAATAATTTTGCGTCGGGCCAAAGGTGATTGACTCGGGTGTAATTATTGAATGAAGGGTCGTGGTTTCTTGGGATTTGGTTAATCAATTTTGATTATCTGTTAGCCGGTAATAAATTATTCAGGTGGGTATCGCTTCTGTTTGATAGTAATTATTCAGGGTAAAATATATTTAAACTTGCTTATGGTACGTTTCGATTTAATTAGTCAAATTTTCAGTAGTTTTCATTGCTGCAGAGAGAATATTTCCAATAATTTTAGAAATTAACTTCTTGAGCATATTTTATTTTATCGGTCAGACACCACGGCCATAAGATAAAATAAAATAAAACCATGACCATTCAAAAATGTATTGGCGTGATCCTTGACGGGTTTATAATGTATATATCTACTTATTAAAAGGTATATTCCCTAAGCATCGATTACACATTTGCGCAAACGTGCAATTGTGAAACCAGATTCTGGAGTGATCATCCCAATTTCTTGATTCTAGAAGCGACTAGTATTTAGGTAAGAAATATTAAAAAGAAATGTTCGTTGAGAATATACAAGTCAACCTGTTTTCAATAAAACCTATACATGATCTGCCATATCTGCCTATTGTCTATGACCTTATTGTCTATGACTTTATTGTCTATGACCTTATTTGATCATGACGACGAGATGTCAAAAATCGATAACTGATTTTCTCCCTAACTTCCAATCTTGAGATATTTTGTATGAATTTTACTTGTTCGCCTTTGTACATGAACTTTTTGTAAGATTTTTGTCAGCAGGTAATCTTAGATGGGAAACTGAGGAGTGAATACTCAATTTAGACATTCTTCTTCATTTTTTCTAATCAAATCAAATCAAATTGTTTATTGCGAATATGGGTTAGTAATAGGTGGTTAGTTTGAGTTCGTCCATAATCAGCGTTTATCACATGCAATTTTAGTTTCATTTCATTCTTCTTCTTCTTTAAAGTTAGACAATAATCCGCTGTAAGGATCATGGCAATCGGCAAAACTCAATCCAAGTATATCGTACGTAAGCCGACTGCATCGTAAACCTGGGTTCTAATATTCCCCGACTCCATAATCGACGTATTTGTAACCAGAGATCCAATTACTGCAGACTGCACTAAAACCCAAGCCAGCTTTATACGATATACGACTCTAAAGCATCCGTCACCGTCGTAAAGCTGAAAAATCAGTGCCACCGGCGAAATTTCAAAAAGAGCATTTTCTAAATTTATCTCTCGAAATTGCCCGGAAAATTGCTCGGCGAGGCTTGAAGCGAGGCAACGTATGCTTCGTGTATCATGTATCTTGAAGATTGTGAATATTAGACGCTGAAGAGAATATTGTGAGTGACAAATGACAGGCAGTGGTATTTGTTTTGTGAAGTTTTGTGAAAATTATTGCTAAAAGTTCTTTTTGGATTCTTTTTTTATACAATGTGGAGATGTAACAAGGAATTGTCCGAGCCTATGTAAAGAGGTAACCATCGCCAATAGGAAATATAACAAAGCATTGCGTTATCAAAGGTCACGCACATTAGTGCATCGGTTGGTTTATGAATGAATGAATGAATGAAATAGTCTTTATTGCACACCAAACAAAAATACAGTAACAAAGGAAATAAACAATAAACAACGGTACAATGGGCAGTCTTGTCGCTAAAAGCGATCTTTTCCAGACAACCTTTTTAATCCTAGTTTATCTTAGTACATGATCGAGCGAAGCAAGATCTTCAGATCAACTTGGGCAAATCCGCGTTGTATGGTATGTATGTGTGTTTGTCCGAGGATAAATTTTGAAGCGTTTATCCATCATCATGAAATTTGGTATATGAGAGGGTTGTTGAGATGTTGGGGTACAAGAGGTGTAAAAAATAAGCCAAAACGAAACTATCCGGTCAAGTGGCAAGTTATAAAAGGTTTTTATGAGTACATTCTAACCCCGATTTTATTTTTAGTTTAAACTTTGTAGTTTATAAGTTATTAGCCATAATAAAAACTAAACTTTGACGAAATTCACAGGGTGCACCAGTGACTCCACAGTGCTGTTTGGTAAGCATGTAGCTTTAGTGACACACATATAGGGAAAAGTCTGAAATCTTGAATAACTGCAATTTTTACCCCAAAAAATTATAACCACATGAACTCCCGTTACCTGTAATTTGAATGAAACTGTAGGTCAAGTAATTTGGGTATGCATTTCGTTGCACTGTATTGATAGTCAAAGATTACAAATATTTTTTATTGTTTTATGGGAGACTCGTGAAATCTCAGTTCGGGGCGAACCACTAGTGTTAAAATAGGAAAAGTTAAAATATATTTTCTAAGAGTAGTTTGTTACAGCTACAATGTTCATTGCGCAAACTCCGAGAAACTGTTCATCCGATTATGATGAAATAAAAAGTACACGACCTAAAATAACATGATTACAACAACTTGACCAGAAACTGGGACTTAAAATATGAAAATAGGTAGGTACCTATTTGAAATTTGTAGGCACTTGTTTTAAATATTTAATATGTTACGCTATAAAATAACCAATCGCTACACTAGCGATAATTAGGGATTGTAAAGGTAGACGATTAGCAACTATAACGGTACTGCAAAGTGACTGAACTTTTACAGAAGCTGTAAAAAGTCACTGCGTGTTAGACCTACAAGCTATGTCATATCTTAAAAGTAATTTCGCCTTGCGCTAGCAGAATGCCATCTTCATTTCGCTTCCATTTTCCCTTTAAAAATGTCCATTCCACCTACAATAGAAACCTTTAATTTCTTTGTCAGCTGAAACCACGTTTTCAATGTAGACGGGCTTAGTCCAGCTTTACGTAGGGTACCTATAGATTTGCAAATCGCGTCTTAACCCACTTCCGTGCCTTGGATGCTACATTATACTTGTTAAATTGTATTTGTTTGCTTTAGACTTTAAAACTAAGACTGGTGTCGTGTTTGTTTCAAAAATATACTCCGGTGCAGATAACTAGAGCGTATAAATTATTTACACTATACTTATTTAAGGTTGTGTTGAAGTTACGATAAATTCGCGCTGTGCTAATCACAATAAAAAAGTAGCAGTAGAGCTTTTTGCAAAATAATTCGTCCGGGAAAGTAATAACACCAAGCAGTAACGCTTGCAGGGTATATGTGCCGGTAGAATTACTGGTATATTAGACTCTTCTGTAAAATGTCTCAGGGTGTAATATATCCATACTATCCATACTAATTGATCGAGCGAAGCGAGATCTCTTAGTCAACTTTGGCAAATTGGCGTTGTATATATATATATATTAGGGTGTCCCTTATATACGTGAAAAATTATTTTTTTCGGATATCGAAACGCATACCCCGTAATTCTTTTTAAACTACCCAGATCTACTTAAATACAAAATTTTATCTTCCTATGTCAACATTAACCTGTGCCGACAAGGCCGTAAAGATTTTGAAAATAGCTGCCTTTGACCCTTTTCCATATTCAACTAAACAAAATGAAATATTTATATTTTATAAAAACAATAAAAAAAATTTAGTAAGAAAATAGGTATTTATTTATTAAAAGAACATAAAATTACAGATTAGCAAGGATATTTTCTTTTAAGGGTCTCTTTGTTACAGTCTGGATATAGATTTCTGTGCTCTTGTACACAGCGTAGTAAAAATTGTTTCTGTTCTTCCTTTGCAGTAATTAAACCATGAAAATCTTGCATAAGTTTTACAGCTCTTTCAGCTGTATCATTCACTGCCCTTAAAGAAAAAACCTTTCTTTTTGCCTGTAAATAGGCAACATCTTCTTCCCACGTAGAAACAGGTTTCTCCAAGAAGTTATCATCAATTTTTAAACGAGAAAATAATTTTCTGCTCTTGATAGACAAAAAATCACTCAATGATTTTCCTGTAACAATAGACAAGACAGTATTATTATCAGTTTATTAAAACAATTTAAGACATAGTAAAGTAAGCTTAGCGTTAGATCCTTTTACATGTTTTTTTTTAAATTATGATTAATAGCTAACTTTAACATAAAATTAAGTATTCCCACTTACCATGCAAATAATCAGACATATCTTCCTTCGATGGAATGTATCTCTTCCCAGAATCATACAAACTCTCTCTTTATAAGTTCTCTACGATACTTCTCTTGGTTGCTTCATCAACTTCATCATCAAAGAGTGACAAAACAGTAATTTCTTCTGACAAGTACCAAAGATGTTGACTAAACTTTTTCAAAGCTGCTTGGGAGATCTCTTTGTTAATAGTTTCGTATTCCTTAAGCCTTTTTAAAAAGGACAAATCTTGATTTGGTGCCTTCACCGCCAGACTACATCCCAGCCATGATTTCACATAGATATACAACTGCAATGAATAAACAAATGTCTTGGAGTGCTCGTTTATCTTTGGCGCTAATTTTGAATTGAGATTGCAGCAAACATATTTTCAAACAGTAAATAGCTCTTGCCATCCACCTTGCTTGATGCATTGCTCCAGGAGGTCTTATTTTAATTTTTTTCTCACTATCGCCTCCTAAGAAAATAATAGACAGTTCAATCAGTTCTCGATAATCGTCACGTACAATAGATTTTTGCAGTTCTTCATTATAAAATGTCAACAGTTCTTTAATTTTTGTATTACAAAAATGTTGTGTGACGATGTGGCTGTGTGTTTCAATAGCAGCAGAATTAATAGTATTCCAGCTGTCTCTAAAGTTTTTAAACATCGGGATATCAGGGCTATTTGTTATTTGGTGGATTTTTGTTTCAAATACACACTTTAAAACCAGTTCGTAAACGTGATGGCGGCAAGCAAAGAGTAATAATTCCCTGTCTAGCTTTTGTTCCAAAAGTACACAAGCTCCTTTCAATCGCCCTGTATTAGATGCAGTTGTATCACAGCACATTATTTGTACTTTGTCCTCGAGGTTCCAGTCATAAAGTGCGTTTAACACAGCTTTAGCTTGATCTTGACCAGAAGAGCTCTCCAGCTTAGGCACAGCCAAAAGTTGTTCCTTTTCTTCAAATGATATAAGGATTGGCAGGCGTTCTTCTTTAGAACTTCTTACGTCCAGTCCAGGTAATAATTTTCCATCCCAATGAACGGTCACACTTTCAGGTAAATCATTCTGAAAATCTGATTTTATAGATTCCGCTCTATCTTTTCTAGTCTTTGTACGAATGCGTTGAATAGACGACTTGTTTATCGGGAAATCATCACTACTAAGATCTAGGGCTTCCACTACAGCCTGAAGTATATATACGGAATCTCTTATGCTTAATTGACATCTATCCAAAGCTGCAACTAATTTAGGAGTGATGAAATCTTTCCTTCCGCTTTTTGTAATACTTCCAGGACTTACCGTTTGAGATGTCGACGGTAAGGGTTCGTCGATGCTTTCATCAGAGCTGGTAGGTTGATCGGGATATCCTGGTGTCTCAATAAGATCTTGTGTAGTTAAAGATAAAGATAAACTCTCGGAACAGATTTGATCATGTCTTTTTTTCTCTTCTTTTAATTTTCTCTGTCTGGATCTTTCTTCTTTCTCAGCTAACTTTTTATCTACACCGGCTAAACATCCTGGACGCCCTGGTTCTCTTTGCTTTTGTAAAAAGATTTTATCTTCTTCTATTTTCATCCATTCCAAAGCATTAGCGTGTGCTATGTCGAATAAATTATCTAAATTGTTTTGAAAGTCCTTCTCACGGTGCTTGTAAATATCTTGTGTTTTTTTGGAATTTTTTTGCAACTCTCTCCAAGCATGGTGAAGATCCACAAGTTTCTTTACGCAGTTAGGAATAGCTCTGGTAGGGATTCTAGCTTTTTCTCAGAGTATAATACACTCTCGAACGACGAGATTTGCGCTTTCACTAACACTCAATTTAACTTCACGAATGTTAAAAAAGAGGACTGCAAGAACTTGACGGTTAGACGGTAACTTTGCCCCAGTTATTTGATAGTTCAAGTCACCTACTAAGAAAATACTTTTTTTATTGCTTCTTAATTCCACTGCCATTGTTTAACGTAAAACAATATGTGTTCATCACGAGATTAACAAATGACAAATACGGCGAGTACGCGCCGCTATTTCCGCGTAACTTGTATGAACATGATTCGATGCAAGTCGGCACGGGTTTCCGTTCTCCAAATAAGGTAAAAATTAATTCCCGAGTGTTTTAGGTACTAATGAACAAAACTAAGACCTATGCGTTAAAAAATATAAACTTTGAAAAATAAGGGACACCCTAATATATATATATATATATATATATATATGTTTGTTTGTCCGAGGATAACTTTTGAAGCGTGTATCCGATCATCGTGAAATTTAGTTTATAGGTATATAGTGATGACACAATTTTGGTGTGACTAAATGAGCTAAAAATGTTGGGGGTTGTTGAGATATTAGAGTTCAAGATGGGTAAAAAAAATTAAAATGAGACTTTTAGGTCAAATGGGGCGTCAAATGAAAGGTCTTCATTAGCACATTTCAACCCTGTTTTTATTTTTAGTTTAGTTTTTGTAGTTTTTGAGTTGTTAGCCATAATAAAAATAAAACTTTGACATAATTACAGGGCACTACAGTGCCACTCCACAGTACTGTTATGTGGTATGCGTGTAGCTTAAATGACACAAATATAGGCAAAAGTCTGATATCCAGAATAATTGCAATTTGTTCCCCAAAAAAGCGTAACTAAATTACATGAACTCCAGTTACCTGTAATTTGAAGGAAAGTGTAGGTCAAGTTATTTGCTTATATATTTCATGGCATTATTTTGATAGTCAAAGATTACAAATAATATTTTAGTATTTTAATCGAAGGCTCGCGAGATCTCACTTTGAGGCGAACCACTAGTATTATAAACTTACAAGTAACTCTGTCGCTCTATCTTTCTGCTTGTTACGTTTCAATACTAAACGGCTAAACCAATTTCGATAAAATTTGGTATACAAATAGATTAGGATACTTTTTAGCCGACTGCGCAGGAGAGTAATGTTTTTATTGACAAACATCGCGTCTTTCTCCTTTCTTATATCCGCGGTATTTTCGATGAATAATTACAAAGATTACAACCAAATCATTACATCACCTACAAAATAAGAATACTTAAAAATGAATACCTAAGCTAACACACACCCATATAAATAAGCCTCCAAAAGCAGTGGTTAGCGAACTAATATCTGGCAACAAATGGAACAGGGTGAACTGTGGCTTATTCACAAATCCTGCTGACTGCAGGGGCTGGTGCTATTCAGGTTTCCGATACAATAACGATACTGAGCCCGCCTTGAACGATCCTTGAGAGTGACTTGCGCAAATATGCCTAAACGTATTTAGTGGCTAAATACGATCTAATGAGTTATCAAATCATACACATACATAGGGATCGCTGTGCAAGCCAGCCTAAATGTATTTAGCGACTAAACATGTTTAAATTTCACGTATTTGTATGATTTAACAACTCTCTAAATCATATTTTGCCATCGTTACGCAAGTTGTCCGAACAGATACATGAATTTTGACATGAGATTTATCGATCTAACGTATCAATTTTAATTTCGTATACGAGTTTTTGATATTTTTTTTCACCACAGACTGTGACACGTTACTTTTCCCACGTTCCAGCACTTGATTTGAAGAGACTGAGAGAGAGAGAGTTAGAAAGAGATAGACAGAGGTAAAGTTTGTGCACGTAAAAAATAAAATGCAAATCGTGAAAGCTTATCTGGCAGTAATCACTTTAAGCTATAAAACCAGGCATCATACATTTCCATTGCTTTTGTTTTCTGACCACTCAACTCCCAGCTGACTTGATATCGAGCCATACCAATGGAAAAGCTATTGATGTGATCCAGTTATATCAGACATACAGTGATCAGACATCTTTTCTTAAATTTCATTTATCGTTAGATAGATATATACTCTAACGTAAATCAATAGCTATACATATATCTCTGTATAATAAATAACGCTACTAAGTGCGGTCTTCTCTCTAAAAGCTACTTGTTCGAGATAACCTTTGGATGAAGACGATAACATAAAAGCATGTATTGAGGTGGGAAAAAACCATTGAACTAGTGAGACTGTTACCGTTACTGACACCTCTGTATATAAGTAGTGAAAACTACTTTAGGCGCGTTGGGCATTTTATGAGATGGGAAAAAACGTTGATCTCGCAACACTGTTACCGTTACCGTTACTGACACCGCTGTATATAAGTAGTGAAAATATCTTTAGGTGCGTTGGACATTTTTTGAGATGGGAAAAAACCATTGTACTCGTGAAACTGTTACCGTTACTGACACCTCTGTATATAAGTAATGAAAACTACTTTGGGAGCGTTAGGCATTTTTTGAGATGGGAAAAACCATTGAACTCGCGCTACTGTTACCGCTACCGACACCTCTGTATATAAGTATCTCGTAATTGTTCAAGTTTTCACTTCTGTCGGCACTCCCGGAGGGCCACTTTTTTATTTTATACTACATGGAGATGAAACAAGCTTATGTATGGGCCCACGTGATTTTAAGTGGTAACCATCGCCTATAATAGAGAATTACCTCGTAGGTCACGCGCTTGCGTCCATCAACACGAGGAATACAGGTGTAAAGCCTGTAATTTCACCGGCAACTATACCCTTCAAACCGAAACACAGCAATGCTGCTTGGCGGCAGAAATAGGTATGGTGGTAGTACTAGAAATTTGTCTCTATCGTAATATCGTTTGTCGTAATCGGTACAATGAGAGCTGGCACCGCATTGCAGCACGACGGATTATCAGACTCTACTTTTTTCAATTAACAAGCCAAATGAGCTCGCTAAGAATTATTCCAGAATGTTTACAACTAGATCTTTGTGGGGCTGCTTTTGAAAATGTTTTTTATGGAATTTGGATTAAAAAGTAGGGTTTTCATCATAACTTTGAATCATAATTTTATAATGAGTCGACTTATATCAGAAATAAGGGGATTTGTAGGCAAACTGACATAGCAGAAATAAGGGGTTTTGTATGCAAACTGACAGCAGAAATAAGAGGATGTGTAGGCAAACTGAGATAGTTAAGAGACATAGCCTAAGAGTAGTAGAGTTCCTTATAGGGTCCGCCCGAGAAAGTACTACCACCATACCTGTTTCTTCCGCCAAGCAGCATTGTTGTTTTTTGGTTTGAAGGGTATGATTGCCAGTGAAATTACAGGCACATGAGGGTTTACACCTGTATGCCTCAAATTGCTGGACGCAGGGCAGTGCATTGTAGGGCATATTTGTAACGTGTGTGATCTACGAGGTAATTCTCTGTTATAGGCGATGGTTACCACTTAATATCAGGTGGGCCATAAGTTTGTTCCATATCCATGTAGCATATAAAAGTAGCCATTAGCAAGCTGAAGTGGCAGTGGGCAGGGCACATAGCATGATCAAGTAATAGCCGTTGGGGTGAGAACATACAGGAAAGTGCAGGGTACGCAACAAGATGGAAAGACGATCTGCTAAAGGGGGGGAGACATTGGGAGCAGGCAGCACAATATCAGTCGCTCTGGAAATATATGTTCCCATTTCCCCATTTGTTCACATAGATCCTTCCATCCAAAGGTTGCCTGGAAGAGATCACCTTTAGCGATAAGGTCACCCATTGTACCTATGGCTTAAGAGTGTATTCTCTTTTGTCCGTTTCTCACACTATTATTATAAATGCGAAAGTTTGGATGTTTGTTTCTTTATTTGTTTGTTTGTTACTCAATCACGTCGTAACATCTTAACCGATTTCGATGAAATTTAGTATGCACGTAGATTGCAACCTGGATTAACACAGGCTACTTTTTATCCCATAAATCGGGTGCCACGGGATAAAAATGGGGTGTCAAGTCAAGGTGCAACTGCGAGTTTAGCTTTATTTTTAGGTTATCTACACGTTTAGTAGTGTTACGCGTACGAAGTTGCGGGTAACAGCTAGTTTTTTATAAATTTAATATTTGTAATAAAAAAAATATCTATCTGTTTAGGTTCCAAACGGGCGGCGGCCGCGTGGTTGGCCCCTGTTCAACCAACATTACAAATTGTTAAATACTATTAGGTACTTGTCATCAACATCAATTACTTGTAAAACTACAATTTTACAAGTTTCTGTTTAAAAAGTATATCATTAACAAATTTGTAATGGTGGAAATTTTACAAAATTGTAGATGTTAGAAAATGTAGCTACAGTTTTACAGAACGGTTATTTAGTTGTTAATCTCCATGGTTTGCAGTAAATAAATCAAAACTTAAATTACGAAGGTACATTTTTAGCATTGATGCGTGAATCTTCAAAAAATAACCTACATTTTATGTAAATTTGAGATTTTTTTGTTTTTATCCTATACTTTCCCACTGCTGGGCAAAGGTCTCCCTCATGTTCCTCCTTATCTCACGATCACTCACCACGTCCCATCAGCCATCTTGGAATACATCGAGGTCGTCACGCCAACGCTTCCTCGGCCTACCTCGACTTTAACGCCCATCTGCAGGCACTCATTATGTGAATGAAATTTTAACTTACCGCTACAAAATTGTAATAACAATACAGTCATCAAAAACTACAGGCGTTTTTTACAAATATGTAATCTCTGTTGAACGCATTAATGAGCGTTAGAATTGTAAGAAATTCGATTGTATTTTTTTTACATAGTATATATAAGGTGTTTGATAAAATACGCACAAAAATGAAAGGGGTTATTTTGATGAGCATAATGAATAAATTTGTGAAATGTTTACATAGATATGTGAAATTTATTTTGGCATGTAGAAACAAACACTTTATTAAACTTATGTTGTGCTATTGCATAATGCTTGCCCTCTAACCACAGATACTGTATTGATGATGTCTCGAGATATCTCTTGTTGTCCCTTTCTAACCCAACACCCGCAGCCATTTCCGAAAGAGATATCAAATCGGCCTTTATTTTTGGATGTCGTTTACAAGAGGAGGCAGTAAGTTTTATATCGAACTAATCACCTAAACTTAGTCGATTTTCTTTAAAATTTGATATTATAACTAGTAGTTTTTTTCAATAAGTCATTTTTTATGTTTTGAGAAACCGTCACTTGAATATCGTCAGTATTTTACCAAACATAATATATAACTGTATATTATGAGTTTTAATAAACAGCACTTGTCATAAAGTACTACAATTATGTCACTTTTTTTACAAATTTGTAGGATTATAATGTTGGTTGAACAGGGGCCAGGTGGAGATTGAGAAATGAACTGGATGCATACTATACAGAATGGCACCAATTACCTAGTAACTGGGATTCTGGGAAAGAGGGAAGGGAAGCCTTTGCTCTTTAAACAGACTTTAAAAATAAAAATCTATGGGTGAAGTCTATATTAAGCAGTGGAAGTCCTATGGCCGATACGATGATGATGATTTCCTCGTTTAAAATATCCTGCAGATGACACCGAAACACTAACTATGCAACTTGTTAATAAAGGAGATGCAGGTAGCTAATTAATTATATCCCAGATGTTCCGACAACTTCTGAACTGCTAAACGACACAGTTCAGAACTGTGTCGTTTACCCTTAATTTAATGGCCTTTGTTCTTGTGATGAACATTTTGTTGGAAGAGGGGAATATATAAATAATGCTGGACATTTCACACAGCGCTATCTAGCCCCAAAGTAAAGCTTTGGGAACCAGAGATAGCCTACTTCAATACTTTTTTTAGTACATACTTATAAAACTATGTATATAGAGAAACAACCAGACTCAGAATAAATATCTGACGGACATGTAAACATTTGTTCTGGCGGTGGAAATCGAACCCGCAACCTCTTGCATCTCAGACGGCTATTCGCCCACTGCGCCACGGAGGTCGTCGAATAAAATTAGTATGTAGTTGGAAACGTCTTTCTACACAAGCCACATTGCAATGTATTTGATCCACACTAATAATAATAACACAAATAATAATAACACTGATAAATAATATTCCTTTTTATAATATTAATTCAAAAGTAACTCTGTCTATTTGTTATGTTTTCACGACTAGACGGTTTCACCAATTTCGATGAAATTTGGTTTAAAGATAGATTACAAATAATAAATAAATAAATATGGCTGGACATTTCACACAGCGCTATCTAGCCCCAAACTAAGCAGAGCTTGTACATTGGTAACCAGATAACTGATAGAATACTTATACATAATACTTTTTGTTTGTAAATTTGTAATATAACAACATCCAGACCCGGAGCAAATTTCTGTAAATCATACAAACATCTTTTCCGCGGTGGGAATAGAACCCGCTACCTCCTGCGTCTCAGCCGGCTATTCGCCCACTGCGCCACAGAGGTCGTCAAAAAAAAGTCTTTAATTTGTAAAAAATTTAGATTTAAATACATGCAAGGTTGACAGTTTAAGGTGTCTCGAAGAACTGACAGCCGGTCAGAAAGGTTCTGGAGTGAAGACCACGCACTGGAAAGCGCAGCGTAGGACGTTCCCCCACTAGATGGAAAAACGACCTGTTAAAGGTTGCTGGGAACCGTTGAGTGGCACAAGGTCGGTCGTTCTAGTAATCTATGAAGAGGCCTATGTTCAGCAGTGGACGTCTGTGGCTGATATGATGATGATGTAGGTTGAAGATTAGTAAAAAGTTCCATATCTGGATAGAGACTTCTTCTTTCGTGTCGATGTCTCAAGGCTATGTGTTGGGTGTTTGGGATTGCTGCCGGTTAGGGTCCTGAAAAGAACCGTTTTGCGATTGAGACATCGTGGTGAACGATAACCTCTAATTACCTATGTTACCCAAAAGAACAAAAGATTTGAACCCCGACTTATGCGAATTTGACTTACACGGTTATCACTCGGTCCCACCGATAGCGTAAGTTCCGGATATTACTATATTATTATTATACTATATTATTATTAATCTAGTGTCAGCATATAATTTGCAATAGTGCTTCAGTCTCTTCATGACTTTTTGTGAGTAACCAACTAGTGAGCATTTTCTTGCAGCCATAATGATGTTTCGTGAACCCCTATGGCATGACTGACTGCCGTAGAAAAAGAATTATCTAAGGAAGAGTAGAGTAAATTTAGGTTTTAGCGTAGAGAGTAGAAACTTTTTTATGGTAGACTGTACAAATAAGATAAGATAAGATCTATGTTACCCTCTCATCGACCCTCTAGCTGGAACATTACTTTTTATGAAACGCATTAATCTAAACGTCGTGGACTACAGTATCAATAGCTCGCACATGATATACCATCTACTAACATAGACTGAACCTTTACATACAATATGTAACAAAAACCCTGTCGGATTTTTAAGGGTGTGATATAGTATCGATATTTGGTCACAATCATGTAATTCTATTAAAGAAAAAAAAAATACCCGACTAAATTTTATTATTTGGCGCTCAAAAATTAAAACTTACATCTGGCAACAGCGGAGACGGTGACCGCCCTTTAGACGACGAAGACACGTGCCTGTGCACGTGTCTTTTGTTTTTTTTGTTGACGATTGTAGTTAAGAAACAATAAGTTTATTGCAGCTCTGAAAAGAACTTGGGTTTAGCTCTGAAAAGAACTTTGAGTTAGCTCTAACAAGAGCTTAGGTAGGTATTGCTAGTTATGTAGAAGCACGTCAACTTGATGAAGACTTCGGCGGTCGTGTTACACGTGTCGACCTCCAACTTCAATGCACCTTCGACACCGTTTTATAACGTTGGCACGCACTTTTCGCAGCACACTTGTATCAGATTTTATTGACTCAAAAGCCGCGACGATTCGAGTTCGCATTTCCGCTTCCGAGTCACACAGCTTATTAAACACAACTTGTTTGACGTGCCCCCACAAATAAAAGTCTAATGGCGTGAGGTCGGGAGATCGTGGAGGCCATGGAATAGGTCCCCCCCTGCCTATCAATTGCTGTGGAAACTGTTCATTCAAGTAATCGCGAACTGCACGCAAAAAATGAGGCGGGGCGCCATCGTGCTGGAACCACATTGAACGATGGAAAGCCACGTTTAAATCGTCCAACTCTTCACTAAGCTCTTCGCGCAAAAACGCCAAGTAGTTCGTACCGCTCATAAAACGATTTAAAAAATACAGACCCATGATTCGATCTCCGAGTATACCGGCCCACACGTTAATACGCCAACGATGTTGGAAATGGCTTGGTTTAATAGTAAACGGATTTTCCATTGCCCAAACGTGTTCATTGTGCGAGTTAAAAACACCGTTTCTCTTCTCTTGCAAACATAGTAAGTCGGCGGCGGCAATCATAATTACAAGAGTTATAAATTTTTATGATAGGTAGTTTTAATTTCGTAGTTTAGTTCAAAAAGAAAGAAACGGTACAATAATCCTCAATGCATACCGAACGCAAAGACAATGCACATTGCACGTGTCATAAAGCTAGTTATCAACTACTTACTTTTGTTCATTCTCTAACTGTTTACTACAGTTACTATAACTGTTTACTTCATTCTCGCTCGGTCCACAGCTGAATATCGAGAGTTGACAACTCTGTAAAATTTGCCTATTTGGGGGGTAAAATTCAGATAATTCTTGAAATTAAAAATGAAATAACTTTCAAGTTATTTGATACATATGTTTTTTATACATCTGCCCGACTTTAATTTTTATGACGGAATACGCTCTTCATGGATCCGACGGGGTTTTTGTTACATATTGTATATGTTGTAGAGGTTTTTTATTCCATAATAAATAAAATAAATATAAATAAATGAGATTTTAAGGGTGGTCATGTAATTTATGCATATATAGATTAGTTTGGTACGAACAAACATGCCTAAACAAAAACAAACCTTATTTATTAGAACAAAACTATGGACCCAGTGAAATTTGCCACAACACCTTGGCAGCCTGATGGAACGCCATATTGTGGTCAGCCGAAAATCGCTGACGGGTCGATCTGGATGCCTGGAGAGGATGGTGGGCGATAGCTAAGTTCAGAGATGATTGGAAGGATTTGGGGGAGACCAGTAGCACCAGCAGTGGGACGATAAAGGTTAAAAAAAAACAATACATCATCGTTGTAAACTAGTTTACATCACATGCTGAGTTCAGGCCTGTACATTGCAGCATTTCTCCTTTTACTATAATTTTGTCTCATTATGTATTACTTTCTTCCTGTCTATATGTTTTGTAAATGTTCGTTTAAGTGTACAGAGGGCTTAGCCAAGTTACAGTCGATAGCGATGACGCTAGTCGATAAGTCCAAAAATGTATGGGATTTGACACATGATATAGAAATACCACGTGATACAGCGACCACAAATGTATGTAGAAATCGAATAGATTCGTAGCGAATGTAATTTGGCTACGGGCCCAGGTCTGCTTCTTGTGTATAGTTCATGTGAATAAATGTCTTCTTTCTTCTTCTTTCACATCGAGTGTTGTTAGTGATTAATTTCATCATATTTTGCACAGGAATTATGCCATCGCATGATATCCAATCATGTTTTTTTTTGTATTATATTGATGCGATAAAGACCAAGGGCGACTTCCACAACAACTCCTAAACGTATTTAGTGGCTGAATATGATTTAAGAAGTCAAATCATACAAATACGTCAAAGCTAAACAATTTTAGTCGCTAAATACGTTTAGGGATCGTTGTGCATCGTCGTTTGTGGCCTAGGGACCTTACTACAAATAAAGATAAAATATGTGAAAATGATTAGCGCGGGTTTATAAAAATTCCATACAAAAAATTATAAGTATTTTTTAAACACGCGTTAAACAGGTGTTAAAATTTTATATGGTAGGAGCCAAGGTTTTTTTTAAAGCCGTGATTTTAGGTTACTTTGTATCTTATAGGGATAATATTGAGAGGTAGAAAAATGTATTTCTTTTCTTGAGTTTTAAGCTGATGCGTACGTGATCTATTAAATAGGCAATATTTCAAAAAATGTTTGAGTAACCTCCATCATCTTAACAACAGCTAAAAGTAGACAGAGCTTTTAAGTAACATTTTTAAGATTTTCATTAAACACTGAAGTTTGGCTCGAGAGACTCCATCCAATCTAAAAATAATCGACGTCAATCATGCTCGCCAACTTGAAAGGTTATTTGGTCGAAAATATCAAAGTTACTGACCTCTAGCCCTTCGTAATCAACTCAACCTTTTTCAGCAACAAATTTTTAGACAGCTTTGGCCGAGATAAATTCTGAGAAACATTCAGAATTAAAACAGGAACGCGAAAAAAGAAAATACTGTTCCCATTTCAGACCATTTTTGTGTGAGAAATAATGGTATCACATTCTTAAAGTTCCACTAACGAAGTCCAACCTATCCGTCATACAAATGTATACAGAACATTCTGATATGAAGTAATAATTACACATTATTTAATTACACAATTTGCAACCCTATTCCATTGACATAACAACATAGAGATACACTTTAGTCAGTGCAGCGGTTATATTCACGGCAACATAAAATTTCACCCAAGAGGATACAAAGCGGAGTGCATTTTGTTTTCGCTCTCTAGTTATTTCCTTTGTAATGAATAAAGTGGGTATTATATTGACCACGTTTTGTATTTTGTGCTTTTAAAGAGTGTTTGTGGCGTTTATTGAGGTGGTTTTATTTTACAATGTGCCCGTGGGGTCTTATTTGTGCTGGTTTGTAAATGTACGCTCCTTTTGTTAATGAACCTGCTTTTGTTTAAACTTATTTCGAAGAAAATCCACTGTTCCCGCTCTGTTTTAAGACGCCACGCCCCGCAATGTATGAAATGTTTGTTTTACAAGCTTGTTATAACTTTGCACGTGTGGTTTGCCAATCAAAAGTAGCCGGTCTCAAACCAGGTCATGCTCTATCTACGTAGGTAATCAATTTCATCTAGCCGTTAAGTCGTGAAAACGTAACAGATAGAGTTTATTCTATATATTATATGATTAGAGTTTATTTCGATTTTTTTATCTTATTATTGACTAGCTGACCTGCCCGCGGCTTCGTACGCGTGGTCGTACCCTCCTTCTGTGCAGTCGCGTAAAGTGTATCCTGTCTCAAGTCTATTCATAATCTATCTAGGTATGTAGGTACCAAATTCCATCGAAATCGGTCGAGCCGTTAAGTCGTGAAAAGGTAACAAACAGACAGAGAGACAGAGTTACTTTCAAATCGGTATGTACGTACGTAGATTACCACCTGGATTAACACATAGGTGTTAAGTAGCAACTCGCACAATTACTTTAAAAAAATGATTTTATTTGAAATAGAACTTAGAATTATTACAATGTTGAGATTGAACTCGAATGTTGAAATAGAACTGAATTGTTCGACTGTTGAAATAGAACTGAATTGTCTGAATGCTGAGATTGAACTGAATACATTTTCCAACTAACACAAGGTATTTATACTTTTGAGGATCGTGGGATCGCTAATCATAATTAGGGTAGGTTCTTCGAACTATGAGCTGTTTACAGTGCAATTTGTCATAGGAATGGTATTTAGAAAGGGTCGTGAGATAGTTATACATGAGTAAGAGTTAAGTTAATGTTTCTAGAACCAATTAGTCATTCACAAAGAAATTTGGGAAAGGATCTACTTAGATTATTCATGTTTACCAATAAGTAAAGTACGTGACACTAATTAGTCATTCACAAAGCAATTTGGGAAAGAACCAACTTAGATTACTAATGCTTACTAATAGCTACTTACAATGTTTATTAATAGGTAAGGTATGTAAGAATTAATAGCTAGAGTATGTGAGATTGCAATGTGTATTAATAGGTAAGGTATGTAACACCTCCCCCCTTAGAATAAAGATTGGGCGTTATCGCCTGATCTTTGAGAGTTATGTGATGCTGTTGAATTGGCGTCGTCCTCGTCGTCCGTTACGCAGGAAGCTGATGTTGTCTGATGCACGTGTCTCATTGGGATAGCGAGCTGAGTGTCTTGTCTTCGGGAGTTGTCGAAGCAGTTGTTGAAGATCTGGATGCACCCACTTTCGTTTGATGATCTTGTTCGATTGAATCTGTTTGGACATCTATTACATAATTTAATTAAAATATAGGAAATGAGAGCGATGCCAGTCATGAAGTAGAACCACGTGAAGATCGGGTTGTTTCGTTCTAAGAATGATTGTGTTTTGTGGTTGTTTTGAATCTTCTTTAGTTCGTCCGAATATCTGTCGAGGTGGCTTTTGATTGTGTTTAGAGAATCTAGTGGCATATCATTAATCTTGATTGGTATGAGATGTGGTGGAGCTTCAATTTTCTTTAATGTCTCGAAGCAGTCATCCATTCTTATATCGGGAATGATAACAGGATTCGTCGTGTTTTCCTCGATTGATTGGAATGCTGAAAGCGTACTGTAGCCAGTATATAGTTTACATCCTTGTGGCAGAGTGATAATGCCTGAGCCTTGAAGTTTATGATTTGAGACTTCATCACCGCAATGAAGGACGCAGTTTGTTTCATTGTTCAGGATGTAAAGCCATCTGTTGTGTTTCAGTGGTTGAAACGTTTGGATTTCTGCAGGGAATGTTGTCGTTATGCAAGTTTCAGGAATAGTTGTTTCTTGGCTGAAAAGTAGTTGTAGTTCACAGATGGGTCGCTCCGTTGAATCGTAGACTACGAGGTTCTTGCAGATTCTTCGTTTGGTCGCGAAGATGATGCAGTTGTCCAGCGAACTCGTTGACGCATAATATTGCCCACTAGGATCGGTGGCCAAGTATATATGCTCGGGAAGGATTGTGGAATGGAATGAGGAATTGGGATGTTGAATTGGGATGGAATATATATGATACAGTGTTAGTGGATCATTCATGACGAGAGGGAATTCTAAAATGTAGACTAGACGATTTGAGTAGACATAAGCTGTCAAGGAAGAGAAATCTAGAATAGAATGTAAGTTGTTGATCGTTACTGAAGTGACTAACCTTTTGCTGGTTCTGATTTTGTTAGATTTTAGTAGTTCTTCGTATAATTTCTCAGAGTTGATAATTGAAGGATGAATTATATTAGATTTAGCAAAAAGAATACTAGAAAGACAATCGTCAATTTCGTTTTCTAAGCTAGTTACAAGCTCTAGGATTTGAAGAGAGATAGTCGAAATATCTTCGCTAACTTTGATATCGAAAATAAGGGTTTCTGTTTTGTTAAGGTACTTATTGAGACGATTTATATTTTCGTTTATAATTTGTTCGTCAAAAGAGATCTTGATGATAGTTTCATTAAAGTTTTTTATAGTTGAAGATGTTACTTGTAGTTGCTTTTGCATGAGGTCGGTTAAATCTATTTCACTCCGTTCAAGTTGATTGATGCATTCGTCATAGCGTTTTGCGTCTTTTGCGTCTGGCGTACCTATGAGCCATTTTAGAATAGAGCCAAGACCATCTAAGAGTTCTCTTTTAGCACGATAATTTTTTCCTAAGTACATATTGAGTTCTGCAAGTCTTAATTCGATTTTGTTTAAATTTACGTTAAGATAAGACTTTGTGGATTGGACGTTAGGATGATGTTGGAATTGAGCCGATGTTGTTTGAAAGTTATTGGAAAGGCGAATTAGGGAATAAAAACAATGGACGGGTTAGAATCGAATTAGAATTTAGTTATTTTTAATTAAATGTTTGATACAGTTTGTATATAATAATACAAATGATGAGTTTGATTGTGGAACAAGCATTGAAGTTGTAAATAGAATTTGATTTTAGAATAGGGATGTTGTTTGGGCTGCTGTGTGGCAAACCTTGTAAATATAAGATATCGATTTAATCTAAACCTAATAATATATTATATCTAAAACTATCTTATGTTAACTAGCTTAGTTTGAATATGGACGCAAGCGATTGGCATGAACCAATTGATTTTTGCCTGCTTTCCTAATTGAATAATTTTCATTGATTTTGATTGGACGTAAATGTTGACATTGAATTTTGACATAAGGTCATTACCTAGAATACCATCGACTTGAATGTTTAGATTAGCTACCTGGAACTTGAATTTAGGGAGATTGTCTAGGGATATTTGAGCTGTGCCAAAGCTTTGAATTGAGGATTGGTTACTTGAAATACCTACGATTGATACGATGTTCGATACATCTAGAGGTGCCGTTCCTATCTTTGCCTTGTTTATGACTGAAATAGCGGCTCCTGTATCAACGAGTAGTATGACCGGTTTACCTTCGATATGGAATTGACAATGCAGAAGATTTTCTGGAGGCACATTGAGTGAGGAGATAGTAATGGTGTCTGGAGATTGGATGTTCTTTGATTTAGGTTTTGATTTAGATTTAGATTTTGATTTAGGATTTGATTTCGAGTTCGTGCTTGATTTAGTAGAGTTTGTATTGGCATTGATTTGGGATTTGGATTGGGACCGTCGGTTTGGGGCTGGTTACCCTGTCGGTTAGTCCTCAGATTTGGAATAGGACCGTCAGTTTGGGGCTGGTTACCCTGTCGGTGAGTCCTCGGATTTGGAATAGGACCGTCAGTTTGGGGCTGGTTACCCTGTCGGTGAGTCCTCGGATTTGGAATAGGACCGTCAGTTTGGGGCTGGTTACCCTGTCGGTTAGTCCTCGGATTTGGAATAGGAGTTAGTGTTTGATTGAGTCAGATTTAGGAACTCGGTTTGCGTTGATTTGGTAGATTTAGAGTTAGGACTGGATTTGTCATTGATTTTGGGTTAGTTTTCGATTGAGTTGGATTTAGTGATTCAGTTTGAGTGTTAGCAGTTTGAGTTAAGGCTCGACATCTGTGCCTGGGCATTGAGGTAGTAAATTGAAGCGGTTTCCAAGGGAATGCCCGTCTCCTCGGCCGCCTATGAGTTTAAATTATTGACTAGCAGGAGGTGTTGGTCGTTGTTGTGGAACTGGTTGATTCGAGTTTAGAGTTTGCTTAAAATTGTTATTATAAGCGCGTTTCCGACACTCTATAATTAGGTGTCCCGGTCGCTTGCAGTAGATGCAGACTTTTGTGGGATTTTGAGGCTGTTGCGGGATATTATTTTTATTTAGAACTTGCCTAGCGTCATTTGTACGTATGTACGTGTTAGAGCGTGAGTTGAATGATGGGGCACTGTTTTTATAAAGATTTTGCCTGGCGCTATTCATATTTCGTATTTTTTCTTCTCGAATAGCGATGTTTCCTGCTTCGGTGAGGTTGGTTATTGATTGAACCCGAAGCATCATACCTATATCTGAGCTTAAGCCGTTTACAAAGACATTAAGTGCTGTCTCTTCGGTTGTGGCAACGCGACCTGGTAATGTTTCGTCATTAATCTCGGTTGTTAGTTTTTCAATGAGTTTGCTCCTACTCAGATCAACTCTATGAAAATAGTCAGTGATGGACTCACTGGGCTTTTGAAATAATGACTGTAGCTCCAATTGAAGATGTCCTAGAGTCTTTGTTTGCGAATATTTTTGTATGAGGAAACCTTTTAGGTCGTACCAAGTTGCAAATTGTTTAATGTAAACGTCTGGTGACCCTGGCCCCGTGATTTTATTTAATGTATAAGGCAAAAGTATTTGCTCCTGGATAGATGACGCGAGTTTAAAAGCTGCATCGCATGATCGAATGAAGCGATACACTTGTGGAGTTTTTATAGTGTCAAACTCTGGTATTAATTGAAGTAATGTTCTGAGATCGACCTCCATGCTTGATTCAGTTTTCAATGTTTTGGATTCGATAGACATGGTAATTTAAAATCAATAGAGTTAGATGAATGATCTAGAATTAGGAGTTAGGTAAAGATTTAGGATTTAAGGATTTAGGATTTAGAGCATATAGTAATTGAGCCACTTACCACAGTAACAATATAAATGCTTGGATGCACATCGCCGTCGTCAGGTTCGGCAGGGAAGATTTAAACCCTTCAGGTACCGTAGAAACGTTATCCCCGTCTTATTACGCGACTTGCGAATCCTCTACCGGCTGCGCCAAAATGTTAAGTAGCAACTCGCACAATTACTTTAAAAAAATGATTTTATTTGAAATAGAACTTAGAATTATTACAATGTTGAGATTGAACTCGAATGTTGAAATAGAACTGAATTGTTCGACTGTTGAAATAGAACTGAATTGTCTGAATGCTGAGATTGAACTGAATACATTTTCCAACTAACACAAGGTATTTATACTTTTGAGGATCGTGGGATCGCTAATCATAATTAGGGTAGGTTCTTCGAACTATGAGCTGTTTACAGTGCAATTTGTCATAGGAATGGTATTTAGAAAGGGTCGTGAGATAGTTATACATGAGTAAGAGTTAAGTTAATGTTTCTAGAACCAATTAGTCATTCACAAAGAAATTTGGGAAAGGATCTACTTAGATTATTCATGTTTACCAATAAGTAAAGTACGTGACACTAATTAGTCATTCACAAAGCAATTTGGGAAAGAACCAACTTAGATTACTAATGCTTACTAATAGCTACTTACAATGTTTATTAATAGGTAAGGTATGTAAGAATTAATAGCTAGAGTATGTGAGATTGCAATGTGTATTAATAGGTAAGGTATGTAACATAGGCTACATTTTATTGACAAACAACCCGTGTGAAGCCGCTGGTGGAAGCTACTTATACATATTAACCTTCTTCTTGAATCACTCTATCTATTGGTGGAAACTGCATTAAAATCCGTTAAGTAGTTTAGAAGATCTAAGGTAACAGACAGCGGAAGCGACTTCATTTTATAAGTACTATGTAAAGATAAAGATAGTATTACCACAGATAAGATAACAAGATATTAGTATGAATTAATCCACATTATATCCTTTATAAATTCACCCGTTACCCTTACGAATAACCTATTTCTATTACAAATCTTATAAGCTCTTATTTTTTAAATAGTTTTCCGCCCCGGCTTCGCACAGATTTCAAAGAAAACCTATTGGTCTTGAGTTCATATAACAATCCTATTGCAAAAAATCATTTTCAGCGTACATATTAAAATTTTCTTTTAAACAAACCTTGTCCTAAAAATAACGAACACACCATAAAAAATCAGCCAATTTGGTCGAACCGTTTTCAAGTCTTTCATAAATGCGGCAATTGATTTTTTTTAATAGATATACTCGTATTTATTTGAAATCTCTTTATTTATGTACCTATATCTTATGGTATTGAGGTAAAGATATAAACGTTTTACAGCAAAATAATGTAGTTTACATTTTTCTTATATTGTACAAATACAATTTTAATGGAGAGAGATTTCACGGTGTCTGCCTCCGGGGGGTTGACGTAGATAAATTGAACACGCCTTTTGCTGCTTTACAGTTCTTTGGGAGAAAATGCCTTTACGAGAACTATGCGGCATATCTGTGCTATTGTTTATCACTTCACTGGTTTATTCTTGGTACCCAAGGCCTTTGTAAAGGATTTAAAATCATCTTTTCATTTATTTAACTAATATTTTTAATAAATAAATAACGCTGGACATTTCACACAGCGCTATCTAGCCCAAAACTAAGCAGACCTTGCACCATAGGAACCAGATAACTGATAGAATTTTTATATATATATTTTTTTGTGAATACATTCTTATAATATATAGGAAAACAACCAGACCCGGAACAAATCCTGCGTCTTAGCTGGCTATCGCCCACTGCACCACAGAGGTCTTCAATAAAAAAATAAAAACATAACATTAGTTAATATTAGACAAAATTATGTTTGTGTATTTTTGATTCATATTCAAATCGTTATTTCTCTAATTGAAATGGTTCAAACCACTGATTTGAAGCCGATTTATGAACTATATATATTATATAAAATATAATAAAAACTATGAAAAGTGCATTTGATTCGGATGTTGAGAGCCCCTCTCTTAACGTTTAGCACTAGCTATGTTGATAATTAACATAAAACCTACCAATATGACAGTCAAATCTCTTAAAGAAAACTAAACTAAACAGGATTAATCAACCGCCCTTCGCTTATCTGTCGCCAGCGCCACAGCCTGAACCTATACAAAATAGATTTAAAATATATAGTGGTTCGCCCCGAACTGAGATCTCGCGATGTCCATCACATACGTAACTTATAGAAGGTTAAAAAAATTTACAAACATGCTTTTGTCATTGGAACTCGACTGATGCAAAGTTTCATCTCAATCGGACTTTTGAGGACTCCTGACTGCATCATGTGATGAGCTCGCTATTACCTTATTATTGCATTATAACCACAACATGAATTATTCTAACAAATCGGAGCTCTATTGAGATTGGTTTTAAATTTTACTGTTTTCATTGTATCTTATAATCTTGTTTTAATTAGTATTTTTATTTTTATAGTGTTATCCAAACACCTACGGAAAATTTCAAGATTTTTAATACCATATCAAAAAATTCCAAGCCTAGATATATCAAGAGGAAGATTGCGGCTTCAAGTCCCGTCTAGGCTTGAATTGAGATGGTTTTCAAAATCTTGAAATCTTGTTTTGTTTTGTTCTGTTTCTGGCACTAACTTAGCCGTAAGAAATAATGATGAAATGTTACCAACAAAATATGGGCCGTCTGTGAAATACATGTTAATTTGTTTATTTAAAAACTATACGTTTAGGAATGTATAGGTACATAAAGCCTTTTCATATGATACAAGTACACGTATTTGTATCACTTTAATATTTGTTACCCTACTTTAGAACCTAATATCTTAAACAACTCCTTCATCGATTCAGCTCATGTAATTGCCAGCAAAATGTAATAATACAAGCTTTACTTACTGAATTTCATGCAGATCAAATCACTAATTATGCTCGGTCAAAGATACATTCAAAGGCTAAATCGCCAAAGTTGTCACTGAGATATTCGCTCGCTTTGCTTGCTCGATCAATCAATTAGTTACATCGCTTATTACTACAATAATCCTTATGATAGAAGTTCTCGGATCTCTTACCCAGTACGCAGACCCGTGAATATATTGTTACGCCGAGGCTGTTAAACAATGAGTAATAATCGAACCTTCTCGAACGCTTTTGTCTTGCTGTGTTATTGCTGCTATTGTTTGTGGTTTCGCAGAATGGGGAGTGGCCATTGTGTCGAGGAACCGACCCTTTCCTGGAAGGATCGACATCGTTCTCGAACAATCGAAATGTGTGCGATATAAATAGGCCGGAGAGATGGCCGGACAGTCAGTCTGAGTCAGTCTCAGTTAGTGAGTTAGTCTCAGCGAGGCCCTGGAGGACTGACGTGGGAAGGGTCTCGCGTGAACATTAGTTGCTCCCGAGTCAGTCTGGATTAAGCTATACGTGCGATCATTTCGGTGACTTTAAGTGGTGCAACAGTGGTGTGAATTAGTGTGTTGTGATTACGTGTGACCAAGTTCGTGTATTCATCGTCATCGTGTTGAATAAACGTGTTATTTTGGTTAAACCGATTCCCATTATTTTATCCCGAACCCTCAGCTCGTAACAATTTGGTGTCAGAAGTGGGATAAAATAATGCCGGCTCTACCAAAGGATAACATGGACGGTGTCAGGACGAGAGGTCAACGACAACAGGAAATGGATGAAAGGCGGTTTGGGGAGTCTACGGTTCAAGAAGCTCGGCAGAGTCGTCAGCCGATGGAGATGGAATCAGCCGCCACTGAACCATTTGGAGCTTCATCATCATCACCCGTGGGCAAAGCTCCTGTGACAGGCGATCTTGCTGCTATTATGGCCATGCTTTGTCGTCAACAAGAAGAGCAGCAACGTTGGCAGGAAGAACAGCGACGTCAGTATAAGGAAGAGCAGTGTCGTCAACAAGAAGAGCAGCAACATTGGCAGGAAGAACAGCGACGTCAGGATAAGGAAGAGCAGCGTCGTCAGCAAGAAGAGCAGGCTCGGTTGCAGGCAGAACAGCGACGTCAGGATAAGGAAGAGCAGCGTCGTCAGCAAGAAGAGCAGGCTCGGTTGCAGGAGGAAGAACGCCGTCAGCATTAAGAAGAGAAGCGTCGTCAGCAGGAAAAGCAGGCTCGGTTGCAGAAGGAACAGCGACGTGAACAGGTGGAGCAGACTCGGTTGCAAGAGGGACAGCGACGTCAGGATAAAGAAGAGCAGCGTCGTCAACAGGAAGATCAGCAACGTTGGACATAAGAGCGTGCTCGACTGATGAGGGAATCGTTCGGTTCATCTGGAAAGGAATTCCAGGAAGTGAAAGAACAGATAGAAATCAAGAGAGCCGTGTTTTGGAGGCTGGAATTGGGCTCGGCTGATGAGGGAATTGTTCGGTTCATCTGGAAAGTAATTCCAGGAAGTGAAAGAACAGATAGAAATCATAAGAGCCGTGTTTTGGAGGCTGGAATTGGGATCGCTGATGAGAAAGGGACTCTGGGTGTCCTGAAGTACTGGAGACGGCAATGTGGCTCCTCTAGTTGCTACATCTTCAGTGCGCCTAAAATTGTTCATGTTGTTCGGCTGCCGCGATATGGGGCTAAGAATGCTCGGGACGAGCATGTTTTAGGAGGGGGCAGTGTTACGCCGAGGCTGTTAAACAATGAGTAATAATCGAACCTTCTCGAACGCTTTTGTCTTGCTGTGTTATTGCTGCTATTGTTTGTGGTTTCGCAGAATGGGGAGTGGCCATTGTGTCGAGGAACCGACCCTTTCCTGGAAGGATCGACATCGTTCTCGAACAATCGAAATGTGTGCGATATAAATAGGCCGGAGAGATGGCCGGACAGTCAGTCTGAGTCAGTCTCAGTTAGTGAGTTAGTCTCAGCGAGGCCCTGGAGGACTGACGTGGGAAGGGTCTCGCGTGAACATTAGTTGCTCCCGAGTCAGTCTGGATTAAGCTATACGTGCGATCATTTCGGTGACTTTAAGTGGTGCAACAGTGGTGTGAATTAGTGTGTTGTGATTACGTGTGACCAAGTTCGTGTATTCATCGTCATCGTGTTGAATAAACGTGTTATTTTGGTTAAACCGATTCCCATTATTTTATCCCGAACCCTCAGCTCGTAACAATATCTTACAAGGGGGTTGCCAGAGGTAGTCAGAAGTACAAACATCACGTTAGCATTCACATGACAGTTGCAAGCCGCCTATTAGAATACTAATCTAGAATAGTACTTTTCAAACTTTCGCGATCACTAATAAAGTAAATAAGTATAAATAAATTAGTAAATAATTACTGATCGTTTTATTGAAATCAAGTAATTTCCAAATTTCAATGGGGACGATGGCTATAGACTCTCCGCGTTCTGGAACCCGGTAATTATTAGGTGTGCGCGTCGTGATCGGTCGTCTCAGTGCGTAGATACGGAAATTTATAATTCTGAAGACCAAGTGAGGGTAGTTGCTGCAGCTGCCATCACATCTCGACGGTAGCTCCAGGTACTCAGTCCACTCGCGACCACGGCTGTTGTAACACAGTCGAAAAGTCGGGGTATTAAAAATAAAAAAGGTACATACGCGATAAATATCCGTTTTAATCAGTAATTAATATGGAATACTTATTAGGATTTGCTGCCTTCGAAATTTTGAATAGATATTCCAACTGTATGTAGGCCGGCCTTAGGTATCATTTCAAAATTCAGTGTAACTAAACTTCAAGTATACGAAGGAACGCGTTTAAGAAAAGCTTTAATTACTTAATCGTATTTAGGTGTCAGCAAATCCAGCAGCTTTATCAATAGTTCATCAAACAACATCAAACGTATCGAAATGTCAGATGTTCTCGAGTGACCCTATAAAGGGGCCCAGTCACGAATAATGGAATGAAAATTTTCATTGAGAGTATCCCTTAAGCTACCAAACGGAAAACGGTAAATTGGTAAATGTCGGTCGGTTTGCAAGCAACGAAGCAAACATACCCTTATTAGCAGAAAGGGATTGAAAAACAAGAACCCTTTTTTGTTGCTCACAGTTGGGGTGGCCACACGGTCAGAACCTTGAAACTAGAAGGGAATCTGTTTATAAATAACAATTCCGACTGCATTTATCTATATTTTATTTATTCATTATAATTTTACCATAGTGAAACGCCAAAATGACAATGAAAACCTTAGTACCTAGTCCATATTTAGACTTAGACTAGATAGGTCCCACTAAGAAAATGCAAGAGCGTATCTGTGAATTCGTCAAGGTAATATTGAATATATCAACATCTTTGGCACATAAGCTATTGTTAACATGATATTGGATGAAATGCCTTTCTTTCTATAGAAAAAAAATGAGACCAAGGAGGCGGATTTACAATAAGTTTTTAAGTACGGTAAATAATAAATATGGAATGGATATATCTTAATATTATATAGTAATATATATTATAATATTAGTAAAATAAATAATAACTTTTACTTTAGAGAAGCAGGCAAGTATTTTTTGTAGATAGGATTAAAAAAAATGGTATTAGCATGTCTGATGAAAACAGGCAAGATGTTTCATAATTGGATAGCTCGTACCGTGAACGAGTTTGTAAAGAAATTGAAGTTATAATGTAATGAAAATAAAAGTTTAATTCATGCAATAATAGGAAAGTACAAAATGTTACTCTCTGTTAATATAATATGTCTACTTACGACCGAATTTTATATCATATATTCTTATATCTCTGCTTTTGCCTTACTAGAGACAGCAACTGTGCGCAAAAGTGCGCGCGGCAATATATATGGCATGTTGATTTGCTTACCGCTTGTTAGGCAAAATAACAGATGGATAGAATATAGAATTAGGCCATTAGTGACTGACATACTTATTACAATACAGCACAATTCCGAAACGACTTAGTGTAGGGTCTTGTATAACTTTTGAACACGCTAGCCACGTTACAATATGTTCCACACAGATCATGGTTAAAAAGTAAGTATTTGTATATTATTGTATTGTATATCAATAAATAAATTGAAATTAAATACTTTTTAATAAATACAATGTGTACAAATAAATTAATGTGATAAATATATCCGTCTCTCGGTCGTGAGCAAAAGTATGGTTTTATCCGGCTCTTCCTTTGTTACATGGTAACCGTATTCGCAGAGGTATATTTTCTTTATAAAATATTTCACGGTCAATTTTCTTGTATTTTATTTCGTTTCACTGTGGGAGAGAGAAAGAGAAACAAGTATAAATAATTAAATACCTTTTAGACCGCTTATTATACGCAGATAAGTACCGGTTTTTATACGAGTGTTGTTATTTATTAAGCGTTCTCAGAAAACGTAAAAACTGGCTCTCTAATAACGCATCAAGTGACCCGTTTACAACGCATTAATTTTGCGATTCCGCGATACTGAAAAAGTGACATTTCACGTTGCAAATCTGTCGCGTATACGTAATCAATGGCCGGTGGGCACAATCGGAAATCCTACGTCATATTGTGCACACATACCTAAGTTAAAACGCAAAATAGTGTAAGAGTATTTGAAATCAGATCAGTATAAGGTAAGGAGCTAAAAAATTGGGCAAGTCTATTTATGCCCAGCTTCTATATTCAATATACGAGGCATTTTCGCTACTAATGGTAGAAAAAGTAACGGAGCGTACGTCAAAAGCGTTCCTACGAGTTACAAAAATACCCGTTTAATATATTTTTTCATATCAGTATGATCTTTGAGTCTAGAGCAGATACGTTCTTTATAAGCAAGCGTGTTCCATCTACGACCACAACTTAACACATCGGTGAGGTCGTGGCTAAACGTTTGACTATTCATAATAAAAATATATCTATTATTATCGAGTTTCTAAGAAGCAGTCATCCTCTTTGGATGATGATTAAAAAAATATATATTATACAAAGATGGTGTACACCTATTATTTGTTATTCTTATTTATTGATCGAGCGAAGCGAGATCTCTAAATCGGACAAATTGGCGTTGTATGAATGTATGTTTGTTTGTCCGAGGATAACTTTCGAAGCGTTCATCCGATCATCGTGAAATTTTATACTTAGTGATAGCACAATTTTGGTGTTACTAAATGAGCTACAAATGATGGGGGGTCAAAGTATCATAGTCAAAGTTTACAAATAATATTTTTTTGTTTTAATCGGAGACTCGCGAGAAATCAGTTCGGGGCGAACCACTAGTTTAATACTTTAGTTTAGTTTACTACTAGTTTAGTTTAACCACAAACATGTGCACAAAAATCATGACATTCCCGAATTTTACATAAAGCATGCAATAAACCGAAATTCAACATTAAATATAATCATTTAAAATGGTGACCCATTTAATAACAAAAGGAACAACAGCTATCAACCATATTCAGAGTTCGTCTTTAAAATTACATTTTATTGCCGATGTAAATGTCAAAATTATTTTATGATGAACAAAATCTGATATTTTTGATCGTTAATTCGGCTATTAAAGAAACGCATTGAAAGAGCACATGACCAGAATGCCAATTCCCATAATTACGTTAAAAATACTAGCTACACTGCTAAAATAGGCCTCCCCCATTGATTGCCAGAGCGAACTATCTTGTGTGACAAGAAATTAATTTAACAATTCCAGCGGCTCCCAGAAAAATGTATTAGGTCGTCTTTTGATGCAGAAGAACTGATGGTCGTTGGGGCAGAAAGGTTCCCGAGTGGAGCCCACGCACTGAAAATTGTGGCGATTGTAGCCTCCCACTAGATCTGATTCCTATAATTAAATCGAGTAAAATTAAAGTGTTGGTATATATGTCTATCTCGATGCTTCTCGATGTTTTAAGGTTACTGAAAGATGAGTTTCTTCTGTAGATCGTTAATCCATTAGATATAACTGAAGGTAGGTATAATAACTTAACCAACTGAATCTGATTATTTATTTATCAACGTCACACTACATTCAAGATATATGAAAACAAATACTTTTACGGCAATTTAATATCTAAATTTTGTGTAGAATTTTCGTCTCATTTATTAGGGCAGGTGAGGTACGATTAAGGGCTTTATACACGACGTGCATCGTCATATTAATTTTACAGCGTAATACACAGCTTAAAGCACAGAATATCGGTGCTTCGGTTTATGTATGAATTTAGTAGAAGTGATAACATAAAGGCATGAACGTCGATGTTGTAAATCTCTATCCATGGCTTAGGAAACCTTCTAATATACTTTAAGTATGCAATATACTCAGTTGTATTTTGTGTGATCTTGTAATCAGAGTTTATTTATGAATTTATAATATTTATAAGTGCACCGTAATATTAAACATGTAAAAAATCTTACTAATTATGAGAAGTACAGTCTGAAACAATGACTATTTGCCTACCTATTACTTCGTCATGTATATATCTTTAAAAAACAGACCAGACAAAACAGATTTCAAAGGGCCGATATCTGAAATTCGATTATTTATTGAAGTGTTCGACAAACTCAATAGCGTTCGACAAACTCGATAGTGACTGCAACTACAGAACTTACAGTCAATTTGTAAATAACCATACGTTAAAAAAACTAAACTAATAGATCGTATGGAACAAAGGTTTTATTTTACCGACATTTCCATAAAGTAAGTCTATAGTGCCCCTCTGCTACCTAAAGTTACATCGCACTATCAAGAGTTAGTGCTAATGAAGCATCTAGGAGAATTAGGTCTATAGCGTTCGAGCTAACGTGATTAGCGGAAACGACTTATGTAACCGTTGTAGGGGCTGTACAGACCACTCTCATGTGGTTTTAATTTATAATCCTCAGCGTTTCTCCAATTTCTACCTCAGAAATTGCTACAGATTGAATGCGCCTCGTTCGAAGGCACCTTAAGTGGGTATTGGTCTACAAAGAGGCAAGACATTGATTGATGAAGCGGGTCACACGTTTGCCTCCAATAAGCGAGTGGACGTTTTTTCACGAGGTTTTCAGGAATTTTCTTAGAAATTTAGGAACAGTTTTTAATGTCTCTGTGCTGTATTTATGCTTTTACTGAAGTGCATAGTGTGTAAGATGTTAGATTTTCTTTCTGTTAAAGATTGTATATATGTTGTAGAAAAAGTGATTGAGTAAATAAAACGAACTCTAAAAGCCTAAATATCTTTATAAAACCACTAAAAACTCATCATAAGCACTTATGCAAACGAAGCGAGATCTCTAAATCACCTTGGGCAAATCGGCATTGTATGTATGTATGTATGTTTGTTTGTCCGAGGATAACTTTCGAAGCGTTGATCCGATCATCGTGAAATTTGATACATGGATAGGTAGTAATGGCTCAATTTTGGTGTGCTAAGTGAGCTAAAAATGTGGGAGGGGGGGGGGGGGTTGTTGTTGAGGGGGTTTAAGAGGGGTAAAAAAATGAAAATTAAACTATTAGTATATTATATATAAGTGGGAGTCAAATGAAAAGTCTTCATTAGTACATTTAGACGCCGTTTTTATTTTTGTGAAGTCCATCTAGTTTTTAAGTTATTAGCAATATAAACTAAACTTTGACACAATTCACAGGGTACACTGTGATTCCACAGTGGTGTAATTGGGTATGGTAGCATAAGTGACACAAATATAGGCGAAAGTCTGAAATCCAGAATAACTGCAATTTGTACCCAAAATAAAAAAACCAATTAACATGAACTGCCTTTGCCTGTAATTTGAATGAAATGTAGGCCAAGTTAGTTGGTTATACATTTCGTGGCACTATTTTGATAGTCAATTATTAGAAATAATAATATATATTTTTTATTTTAATCGGAGACTCGAGAGATCTCAGTTCGGGGCGAACTACTAGTTATAACCACAAAAAACGCAATTGTAACACTGTTTCTTTTTTTTTAGACAGAAATATAACTAAACAAACATCGATAAACCTTAAAAAGTCATTGCCACAACAAACTGTTTCAAATTGAAATGTACCATTCTATCAGTCCGGTTCAGTTCCCAGAGAAATCGTTTATTGAAAGCAGACCCTTCTAATGCCAAAGCTTCCAAATCTAATAGCCTAAACATTAGCAGAGAAATTACAAGGGACTAGTTTCCTAAACTATTAGTAGGTACTCGGGATTAGTAAAACTTCGCTCACGGTAGTTTTAAAACTAAAGTCTTTATATGTACATACGAAACTGTTCTATTTTGAAGGTGCTTATTAGATACGGTAAAGTTGTACCATGTTAGCTTTGGAACTGCTTCTGAACTAAAGCATAGTCTCATTGCCTGATGCGTTCTCGTATGATCACAGTTAATCTATATTTACTCTAAAGAGGTAAAATTTGTGAGCTTATTTGGATGAATGAATGAATGCATACACAAAAATTCATTCAAGTCGATCTAGCTGTTTAGTTGCAGTATAGATAAATCTAGATACCGACTGCAGCACCATCTGCCGGGCTGATTTGTGAATCTAAACCATCCAGGGCGCTACCTAAACCCATACAAAAAAAATCATTCAAATCGGTCCAGCCGTTTAGGAGGAGTTCAGTGACATAGACACGTACAGTAGAATATATATAAAATTATTATGTTAGGTATTTTTATTATGTTCTTATTTAGACATTTAGGTTCTGTATTTATTAGTCATACAGCTTTGAAATACCTTTTTTCCTGTGTCATGCCTTCTTTTAGCACGACCAGGATGACTAGTAGATAATGCTATTAGCATTAAGTCCTCTTAGCACTATTCTGTTTTGTGTGAAAGTATTAAATAAATAAATAATAGGTGATCCCCAGAAAAACTGTCCGATTTTGAAAATTTTATACTTATAGAAAGCTCACTATCCCTGAGTGCTCTGAGTTTTACTTAAATTCGTGTGAAGCCGGGGTGGGCTACTAAAATATTTTTTTGTAAGTGTTTTATCTTAAATATAACTTTTACCCTGGTTTGTAGATATTGAATAAAAAGGGTTCCCAAAGATAAATTACATATCTTTTATTAGATACTCTAGACTCTAGCTAGAGTCTAGACCCCCAATGCTCACCATTTTTTTTGTAAAGTGAATCCATAATCCATGAATAATCATAATATTAAGCAATAATCTATTATCATATGTGGCTGACAATGCCTATATCATTTGCATCTCAGGTTACGTCTTATCAAGATGTAGCCTACATTCCATTACATTGCGACCGTAACCAACACTTGAAATGCCTCATGTGCTTATAATTTCACTGGCTACATTATACCTATCACATTATGCCCTCTTGATGAGCCATGATTTTAATTTTAATTTAAACTAGTGGTTCGTCCCGGACTGAGATCTCGCGAGTCTCCCATAAAAATAAAAAATATATTATTCGTAATTTTTGACTATCAAAGTAGTGTCGCGAAGGCAATAACCAATTAACTTGACTTACAGTTTCATTTAAATTACAGGTAACGGGAGTTCATCTACCGTGGTCACACTTTTTTGGGGGTACAAATTGCGGTTATTCTAGATTTCAAACTTTTGCCTATATTTGTGTCACTTAAGCTACACGCATACCAAATTACAGCACTGTGGGGGCACTGGTGTACCTTGTGAATTTTGTCAAAGTTTAGGTTTTATTATGGATAATAACTCAAAAACTATAAATACTTTACTAAAACTAAAAACAGAGTCTAAATGTACTAATGAAGACCTTTCATTTGACGTTCAATTCGACCTAATAGTCTCATTTTCATTTTTTTACCCCTTTTGAACCCCAATATCTCAACAACCCCCTCACATTTTTAGTTCATTTAGTCACACCAAAATTGTGCCATCACTACCTACCTATGTATCAAATTTCACGATGATCGGATCAACGCTTCGAAAGTTATCCTCGGACAAACAAACATACGTACATACAACGCCGATTTGCCCAAGTTGATTTAGAGATCAGTAATGCTAAGCTTGGATGATTGGTGCCTCTGTAACATGCTCTGGCATCGATTTTATATAGCAGGTCCAAACACGTGTGTGATCTTTTAAGTAGTTATGGTGTACTTCCCCCCCCCCCCCCCCCCCCCAAAGACAAACTCTTACTTATAGAACTCTACTACTAAAACTTACCTAAATTTAAAACCTTTTTTGTAATCATATTTTAACGGACTCATTTATACTGTAGGTAAATATATTTTATTCATTCATTCAACGGTGGTCTTTTCACGGTCCACGCGTCCTAAAGAAAACACCACTGCCAAACAAACCGCAAGTTATTGACAAACGCAGATATTATTTCGCTAAATGAAATAGCTCTGAGAAGAATAATGAAAACCAATTTCGGCTGGACGAAGCCGCAGGCACCCTTTGTTTATCATTATTAAAGATAGTACAATTCTGACGACCTCCATGGCGCAGTGGGCGAATAACCAGCTGAGACGCAGGAGGTAGCAGCGGGTTCGATTCCCGCCGCAGAACAAATGTGTGCATGATATATAGATATTTGTTTCGGGTCTGGATGTTTGTCTATATATTATAAGTAAGTATTTACAAAAAAATAAAAGGTATATAAGTATTCTATCAATTATCTGGTTCCCATAGTACAAGCACTGCTTAGTTTGGGACTAGATAGCGCTGTGTGAAATGTCCTGCAATATTCATTATTATTTATTATACCACGCAAAATTCTCTAAATGTACTACGAATAAATAAAAATAAAACGATGTTCGTTGGAAAGCGCATCTCTTGAGAAAGGCTGGACAGAATTCTTTTTAAAATTTTCGTAGGTAATAAGGTTTTTAGGGGGAGGAAAATAGGTTAAAAGGGAAGTTCTTTGTAAACGATGTTGACCACATAAAAATAAAATAAAGAAAAAAGGAATAACAAGTCGCGAAGTAAAGCAAGTAAGTCAGCGGTCTCATGAGTGATTTCTACATAATATATTTTCCACATCACGCAAAGGTTAAATGGAAGAGAATGATTGCTAGCATTAAGTTTGCCTATGTACAAATATATAAATTGTTGTGCAATAAAGAATTTTCAATCAATCAATTATAACACTGATAAAACGGTACGTGATAACACCAGTATTTATAATTATGATTGAAATAAATCACGAAAGTTTTGTGAGTAAAATCAACTTTTTGCAGAAGATTTTTGGATGGTGGTTTCGAGGTGGCATTCAGGTAACCCATTGCATGATTAAAGAATGAAATATAAACTTGTAGAAACTAGAATAAACTTTAGTATGGTAATTTCCAAAAGTTTGTTTATTAGAATATAGATTTTAAATAAAAACTTTTTGGAAATCATCCTTTTACATGCTTTTAACATGACATGTTTTTTATTCAATCTTTAAACACACAGGGTTATTTTAACACCAGTTAGCTACGCTGTCTGTACCTATAACTATCTCATGATCAGCCTTAGGATATCCACTGCTGAACATAAGCCTCCTATTGACGCGAACAAACGATCTTGTACGGCCTACACCCAACGGCTCCCAGCTACCTTTATCAGGCGTCTTCCCATATATGGGCATGTGAGGGGCTATAACTATTTACTGAAGATACATTTTAGAGCTCCTGGTGATAAGTTACAGCAATAGATGCAATTGCTGTGATGCTTTGAACAGGTTTAAGTGGTAAAAATAATATTGAAACCTTCAGTATTATTTATTCCACGTAGCAACATTTTACCAGCCCAACGCGCGCCTAACGGCCGTCGTCAGTGTTCCACCCCTGTGTTAATGATCTGTCCACACAAGATGGATGTCGAAAGCCTTACCTACGGCATGTTTAACTCTAAAAATTATGTGTCTACTCTATTTCTGACTTTTTTATTAAGTTATTTTCAGAATACGTAGAAATACTAACATGAAGATGACTTACATCTGTTTTAGTGATAATTATCAACGACGGAACGGAGAAGGCTAGAATAAGAATAAATATTCATTTTGCGGTCCGTTTTTTGAGCATCAGTCAAATTGTGTGAGATCCATCGAGAACCCAGCTTTCTCACACCTAAATGTTTGTGTAGGATTGACTGTATTTAACTCATGCCTATGTACAAAGATGTCCGGATCTCATGGTAGGTCGCATGCCTGTCTGTTTCGATCATACGGCGCACAGCAACAATGTTTTTGTTGTTCACAGCGGTGCACGGGCGACCTTCACGAATTTCATCATGGAGATTGACACGACCGTGTTTGAATTCTGCAAACTAGCTATAAATAGCCGTGTTGCATGGTGCTCCTTCGCCAAAAGCAGATTGAAGCCGAACGACGCTCTGCTGAGCTGTCAAATTACACTTAAAATCGTAAAAAAACATGCAACGAAAATTTTCCCGAGTTAAATCCATGTTATTGTAATCACGCAATTTTTAAAATGACGCCACAATGTGAAAACAATTCACAATCAGATGAAACAAATTTTATTCTACGGCTAAAGAGTTCCATTTTCAAATGTAGTTTCAAACTTTTTAAAATTTAAATCACGCAGGTATCTCCCTGAAAAAGTAAACCATAAATTCAAATTATATCAAACAAATATATTTATAGGAACTACACAAAAATAACTATACACTGCAACTGAATTTCCAAGCTTTTGCCATAACTCAGGGTACAGTACATTTGATTATCATATTTTTTGTTTCCTTTCTATTTTATTTTACCCTTGTGATTTTTGGGTAGCCCCATTTACATATTGGATACCGATATACCAGTGGAGTTTATTACTCTTGGATCGTTATTACTATGCGTATGTAATGTTTGTTTTCTTTCTTATATTTTATTTATTGTAATGCCTAAGAGCATGTGTGCCAGATGAATATTTCACCATTCAATTTTATTTTATACCTTCGAGACTTGATTTCACCTTTAAAAGTCAAATGCGAATAAATATATATTTCGATGTTACAAAACATAAAAATATACCTTTTTAGGGTTCCGTTTAAAGGGTAAAACCTATTACTAAGACTACGCTGTCTGTCTGTCCGTCTGTCACCAGGCTGTATCTCATGAACCGTGATATTTAGACACATGAAATTTTCACAGATAATGTATTTCTGTTGTCGCTATAACAACAAATACTAAAAACAGAATAAAATAAGTATTTAAATGGGACTTCCATTAACAGGCATGATTTTGTAGATAATGGTACGGAATCCTTCGTGCGCGAGTCCGACTCGCACTTGGCCGTTTTTTTTGTTTTCACTGTCATTGTATTATATATATGTATTTCATAGTATTAGAAAACTTATCAAAACTTTTATTTGAATTTTTTACTCCATTTTTCGAGGATCAGTATTATTTTTACAAAATAGAGAAAATTCAATCGACATTTTCAGATGGAAATTGTTATCCTCGGTCAAAACAGCTCAAAAATTAAAGCCCTACATGAGCTGTATATTTAAAAGTTATGAACACATACAATTTGGATAGTGTACTTTTCATCTTCGAAAACAATTTCTGACTACTCGTGCTTATACTGTGGACTTAACTTTTTTGAATTTATATACTAGTAGACACACTCGCAACTTTTGTCTGCGCCAAGCTGCGCGTTTTTCTACGACTTACAAATGTAATTTATTGGACTTGATTTACAAACAATAAGATTTTATACTGAAAACTAACGTCATAATAAAAATTAGCCTATAGCAATTAGGAATAGTGTAGCTTTCTATGAATGAATGAAGTTTTAGAAAAGGTTAGAGTTGTAGAGTTCCTTGTAAAAGGGCTCGCCCGGGCAAGAACTATCATCATACCTATTTCTGACGCTAAGTAGCATTGCTGTGTTTGAAGGGGTATGGTTGAAAATAAAGGCACATGAGGCGTTACACCTGTATGCTTCAAGTTGATGGACGCAGGGCAGTGCATCGTAGGGCTCGTTTCTAAGGTACGTGACTTACGAGCCAATATTTTGTTATAGGTAATGGTTACCACTTAACATTATGTGGTCCATAAACATGATACATCTCCAGGTCATATAAAAAAAATTTAGTTGTTTTTGAGATTACCCCTACAAACAAACAAAGCTACACATTTTACCTCTGTACAGTCTGCTATTCTTATATATAAAAATTTCAATTGAATTAGACGTTTTGAAGTGTTTGAAAATCAAGTTCAAAGATTCCGTTACATACATACCAAGCTAATATAAGCTTGTTAAAAATAACACTACGTGAATATTTGTTCTCAGTAATTTTGTATATTAAAGCCTCTTTAGAAATTCTTTTGGATACAAATTATCTTCGAAATAGCTTTCTAATTTGATAAATTTTCACCTAAATATCAATATCACAAAATATTAAGTATACCTACGTTATTTAATTGGTTCAGTTTCTTTGCAAGAGCAATCAGTGTAATTGGGATGAAATTCATCGAATTGGTAATTGGAATCGACACTAAAGGTGCTGCTAAACGAGTAATCTTTTCACAGCAATGTGTAGCCGGCAATTACTCAGCACCATTGTTCGGCATATTATAGCGTTATAGCACTGGCGAGTTGTTAACAAATTTCCAGCGAGGTGATTAGTGAACGTGTTCGCCGCGAGTGCGTCGTAAACTCGAGTTCACGCACGCTTTTTTGTTAGAATACTTAAATTATACGTTAAAGTAGTTTCTACAATATACAATATAGCTGAAGTGAGGTGGCTCGCTCGTGTTTATCGACACACTTACGCTGAATACGTTCACAAATTGCTTCGCTGAAAACATGCTCGCAATTCGCCAATGAGCTCAATAGTTATATTAATATTGTCAATTACTTACTAAGCCATGAGTATTATATTAATATTGTATATATTGATATTGCGGTATCGACCAGCATTACGAACATTATTGCTGCTACATTGCCGATTATCTACCAGCAACATATTGCCATGAAGATGTTGCTCGTTTAGTCGCACCACAAAGGTTGATAGAATGAAGTGGTGCGAAGACATGCTTTGATATTTGATTCACTTGACTAAATTATAGGTACCCTGAGAAGATATTATTTTAAAACAACACGTTTGTTTTATTATAAGATGAAGTTTTTAACTATGATAATTTGTAAATTATAAAATAAGACATGTGCAAGTCCGAATTTTATAGAAATAAATATTATGACATTCCCTTGTAAATACATTTATACAAATCTGATTTATGTTCACAATAATATTAATTTGTTTAAGAAAAATAGCGATAATCATAATTTTAATACTAGAAATAAAGATAAACTCGCTGTTGCCACTTGTAGACTCCATAAAGTTAGTAAATCCTTTAAAGGGCAAGGTGTACGCAATTTCAACTTGATACCTCTACGAGTTCCTGAGAAAAAGGGTATTGACAGACAAACAGGACAACAAGACTCAAGAAACAAAGTGATCCTTTGTGCGTTCTTTTTTTCCTGTTGACGTACGGAATCCTGAACAATAATGAATTCAAAAATCCAATATGTAAGGTTGTCTGGAAGAAATCGCTTCAAAACCGCTTATTATACTTTTTGCTTTGTGTTTTCTATTCTGTTAAGTCTTCATAGGGTGTACACCTGAATTAAATACTTTAATGTACTCACAATACTTATTCGTATGATTCACGATACAGAAACCTAGGAAGCTAGAGACATTATTCATATCTTATGTTTTGTATGGAGTAATGTAACACCAAATTTTGTAAAATAGATACTAATTCCCACCTTAGCTTTTTTTCAGATTTTACTAATAACCGTGTATAAAATGTAAGTGCAGGTGTTTCTAGGTAATTTTAGTACAAAGAAATTCAGATTCAATCTCTGTCATCACAGTGGGCCGAGAATGCACCAAAGCCTCAAGCATTCCAGCAGCTTAGTGCTCGTATATCAAAGCCGCTGTGACAGCATTGAGCGATGCCCTAATATCCGGTAAGGAATAGTATCCTACAGTTTTGGGAGCATCGAGAATCGAGATGCAACCGAAAACGGTGCGATTTTTTTTTAGATGCTATTGCAGACTATTTAAATTGTATTACGTGTAATATACAAATATAATATAAAAATTTTATCTGTTATATTTTAAACTAGCTGATCCGTCCCGGCTTTTCACAGATTTCAAATAAACAAGTGGTTCGCTCCGAACTGAGATCTCGCGAGTCTCCCATAAAAACAAAAAAATATTTTTCGTAATCTTTGACTATCAAAATAGCGCCACGAAATGCATAACCAACTAACTTGACATACAGTTTCATTCAAATTACAGGTAACGGGAGCTCATGTTATTTGGTATTACTTTTTGGGGTAGAAGTTGCAGTTATTCTGGATTTCAGACTTTTTCATATATTTGTGTCACTAAAGCTACACGCATACCAAATTTCAGCACTGTGGGGTTACTGGTGTACCCTGTGAATTTTGTCAAAGTTCAGTTTATATTATGGATAATAACTTAAAAACTACAAGGTTTAAACTAAAAATAAAAACGGGAACCAAAATGTACTTACCTTTTATTAGACGTGCCACTTAACCAGATAGTCCCATTATGTTTTTTTTTACCCCTCTTGAACCCTAATATCTCAACAACTCCCCAACATTTTTAGCTCATTGAGTCACACCAAAATTATGCCATCACTACTTACCTTTTAATACCAAATTTCACGATGATCGGATAAACGCTTCGAAAGTTATCCTCGGACAAACACACATACATACATACATACATACATACATACATACTTACATACATTCATACATACTTACATACATACATACAACGCCGATTCATGGTCCTGAGTTCATGCAAAAATCATACATATCTAAAATCGTACACTTTGCCGTCATCTGTTTTTCCTAAAGAATACAATCCGGATCTCTTTAAGGTAAAAGTGGATAGGTTTCTTCTAGATCTTCGTGCTTCATCTTAGACCACATCATCGCTCATCATCGGTGTAATTGTGGTTAAACGAAGTACTCTCCAAAGTCCAATATCCTAATAAATAAATAATAAAAATCCAATAAAAAAGCACTTGAATTGTTCCAGAATTATTAAATTTAAACCAGTTCCCCCCAACTGATTGAGCTGTGGAATACATAATTCAAATTCATTGATAATGCAATATTAAGGTATGTACTAATGGATCATGTTGGTCTCATGTTGCAGAACGATACTAGATAACGGATCTTCAAAATGGATTATAGTAGGTTACAAGTGTGTGGGCTCATTTGAATCTGCTTGCGGTTCAGATAATAAATTTTCTAAAAGCTTTTTTTGAAAAAGTTATTTTCAACAAAAAACTTTAACTGGTAAATATCCCGTTTTTAGTGCAAATAGTAATAAACTTATTTGCAATAAAAAGTTCATTTCTAAAAACGCAAAGTTTGGGCGCATAACTTGCAATGGTTCGTTTGAATATACCGACCATTCTTTAAATGTGCGCTCAAATTTAACGCTATGGGCGTAAGTATTTATGAGACATCGAAATAGATTTCGGGACTCCAGACTGAGGCACTTGTCACACTTGTTGAGAAGTGAGTTGAGATATAAACTAGAAACGAGTTGGTACTGGGCTGAGCGCTATTTTCACTCGTCAAACGTTCGGTTAAGCTGCATCGACCTCAGAGGCTAACAGCGAGTAAGTCAGTTAGAAAACAAAACAAGCATGCTTTGATAGCTGACAAACTAGTGGAGAGACAGTTCTCGCCGACGTGACATCGAAAGGTAAACCTTAGGGTGCATTCCGAAACACGCTAAAATCGATATCATCGCGCTAACAAGCGTTCCGTGTCACCGTGCGCGCGACAACGATGTCCCGTGAATTTTGCGCTAACAACGTCCATGCTCCAAACCGAAATCACCGTGAGCCTCCCTGTCAAAAGTGACACGACAACTGGTTGGTTGGTTAGTTTTATTTTGTGATGCAATTATATAGGAACACTGACTGCGAGCGCGTTCATGAGATTTCCGAGTTCTTAACAGTACTCAACTGACATCAGCGCGATAACTGAATCGGTGCGCAAAAAAGGTACGTGAACGCTAGCAGTGCATATGTCGTGTTTCGGAATGCACCCTTCGTGTGAACAGTCAGCAATCGACTAATAATGTATGTATCTCTTTTATTGACACAGAATCATACATAAATTTATTATTGAAGGTTCTTGAGCGAGAAAATAGTCAATAGCTAATCGCTTCCTCGTCGCTAGCGAGACAAGTGCCTAATGCAGTAGGAAATTGTGAAGAATATTGTACAACTATTTTTGATACAGCATTTGACTTGTTGAATAAAAAAAAAGATTCAAAAATAGATTCAAAGAGGAATCGAATAAAGGCGATATGCTCTACATCACTCTGAATTGGCGACCGTATTGAATTTGTCACCTGGATGTGAATGAAATTGAAAAGTTTGAATCTGTATTTTAGCTTTTTATGAAGGAGAATATTTAGTTAGGATTATACACACAAGTTGTATTTTGTGTTCAATAAAAGTGGTTGTAGTTTACACCCACACGTGAAACTACTTTTAGCTGTTGGTACCTACTAACTACCAAATGAGGTCAAAAAAAATTGTGTAAATTGTCTTTCTTATCCAAATCAGGTACACTTTTTTTCGTTATTATCTTTCTTCCTCCTTTTTAACATATTATAGGGAGTCATATCAGTACTCATCCCTACATAACTTATATAATCCTTTATTGTTCACAAATAGATTACAGACAAAAAAGCTTACAATACAAAATGAACATATACACATATATACATTGACGACCTCCGTGGTACAGTGGGCGAATAGCCGACTCAGACGCAGGAGGTAGCGGGTTCGATTACCACCGCGGAACAAATGTTTGTATGATCTGATAGATATTTGTTCTGGGTCTGGATGTTTTTCTATTTATAAGTATGTATTTACAAAAAAAAAGTATATAAGTATTCTATCAGTTATCTGGTTCCCATAGTACAAGCTCTGCTTAGTTTGGGGCTAGAGAGCGCTGTGTGAAATGTCCAGCCATATTTATTTATTTATTTATATACAAAGGCGAGCTTAATCCTAATAAGAGTCTTCTTCCAGTAAACCTTCACTGCTACTATCATTCACACAAGCCCTGCAGTTGTTGTTTTTGCATCAATGACCTCTATTTTGCACTATTGTCATTTCTCTGTCACTGTCTCATTTAAAGGGTTTCATAAAACAGAACTTGATGAATACCTGTGCATAAAATAATATGAAAGGTATTCCACTTTAGCTAAGAGATAGCAATTAGTACCAACAAAGTTAACAGCGTTGCAAGTTAAACTAAGCGTGGCATAGCCGAGACATAATAAACTGTGGGCGTTTGTCCGGTTAGGTACTCAGTCCACTGTAGCAACAACGTATATTACAATTTTGTTATTTCTGTCAATACATGGGAACTATTTATATAATTAATGAAATTGGATTTATTAAACTAGTCGTTCGCCCCAAACGGAGATCTCGCGAGTCTCCCATACAAAATGCCTCCGATCTTTATGTAGGAGCGAAAAAAGCAGAACATACAAAAAAAACTATCAAAATAGTACAACAAAATGCAGCACCAAATAACAAGACCTACAGTTTCATTTAAAATACAGGTATCGGGAGTTCATGTATTTTGGTTACTCTTTTTTGGGGTAGAAATTGCATTTATTTGTGTTACTAAAGCTACAGGCATACCAGCTTTCAGAACTGTGAGATCACTGGTGTACCCTATGAATTTTGTCACAGTTTAGTTTTTATTATGGCTAATAACTTAAAAAATACAAGGTTTAAACTAAAAATAAAAACTGGGTCGAAATGTACTTAGAAGACTTTTCATTAAACGTGCAATTTGACCGGATAGTCTCATTTTGGTTTTTTTCACCCCTCTTGAACCCTAATATCACAACCCGCCTACGTTTTTAGTTCATTTAGTCACACCAAAATTGAGCTATTGCAATCTACATATATATATTATAAATTTCACGATGATCCGATAAACGCTTTGAAAGTTATCCTCGGACAAACAAACATACATACTTACATAATGTATACATACATATAACGCCGATTTGTTCAAGTTGATTTGGAGATCTCGATTCACTCGATCAACTACAATAAACTAGCTCATCCGTCCGTGGCTTCCCACGCGTGGTTTGTCAATAAAAACATAACCCTCCATCTGCGCAGTTGGTTAAAAAGTAGCCTTTGTCTCAATCTTGGTCATAGTCTATCTATGCCCACCTTGGAACGATTTATACTGAACCCAACTAAAATAATTTATTTATTTTTTATTTATTTATTTATTTATTAATACTTAGATTCACAGTTACATTACCGTATATTATAAACTAATTAACATAGTGCTGGACTTAAACCAAATTGAATCTACATTATATAATACTAAACTTATAAGGACGCGGCAAAGTAGCTCGCCTGTTAACTTTAACATACTTACTTATCTATATATATATTTAAATTAAATATTTACACGAAAAAATACTAACAAGAAATAGTTTGCAAGAAAAAAGTGAATATTAACATTTTTTAGAATATAAATTAATGAAAAAAGTGCCTCTTGAGCTACAATGTTTGCTTGATCGCATTTGAAGTGTGTGTGTGTGTGTTTATGTGTGTATAGTGTACCTAGTGTGTGTGGTGTAGGATGTTTTTTACAGTGTTATGTTATGTTTTAAAGTGTTAATTATCCGGTCATTTGGAAATTGCAACAAAAAAGAAGGTAGTTAACTAAAGTGCAGTTGAACCCGCTCAGAAAAATAAAAACTAATAATGACTACAAACTGTTTACACAGTGAGTTTACACGCAAGGGTTACATGGCGGCAGTTTTTATACGAATAATTTTAAGACTGATGTTAAAATGTTAAAGTTAATGTTTATAAAAGTTAAGTTTTCTAGGTTTAGTAATTAGAATTCAGTATCTATAACAATAAAGAGTTATCTATACATCCATCCTATTTCCTAGCTATTTATCGGTCTGTCAAGCGGTGTCTGTTGAGACAGTTGACGGGATACCCTTGCTTTGAATGCGTTTTTAGTAGTATTAAATGGATCTATGTCGTTGAACATTTTATTATAAGTCCGAGGAAGTCTGCTAGTGATGCTATTGGCCGAGTAGTTGGTGCGATGAAAAGGCACATGAAAAAGTTGTGTGTGTCTTGTGCGCTTATTTGGAGCTCGCAGGGCCAACGTTTTAGACACAAGACACGAACTGTCTAATTTACCAGAACAGATATCATGAAACAGAGCCATTTCATGTAGAATTCTTCTGTTTCTGAGTGACATTAATTTGTGCTCCTGGCAAGATTCAGCATAATTATCAATAACCAATCTTTTACGATAATTTAAGTGTTTGACAAACTTTCTTTGTAAGGACTCGATAGCGTTGTCGTAGGTCACATATTGAGGGTTCCAGACTGGACTGCAATATTCGAGGGTACTCCGTACGTACGCGTAGTATAGCACTTTGATGCAAGCTATACTAGTGAAAGGCTTAGATACACGCAGGATAAATCCCAAACTTTTATAAGCTTTGTCGATGGCGCCTTCGATGTGGCTACTTAATGTAAGTTTATGGTCTAGGAGTACCCCTAAGTCACGTACACTTTGTGCTTTTTCTATCTTACTGTCGTTAAGACTGTATGAATACGAAATGGGCATGTTTTTTCGAGTATAGGAAACATGCTTACATTTATTTACGGTTGTATATATGTTCGGTTGTTTTTGTAATAAAGTGAAAGCCGGTCTAAATCTTCTTGCAATAATTTACAGTCATCAGAAGTTCTAATGTTATAATACACTTTTTTATCGTCGGCGAATAATAGAAAGTTTGCATGCCTGAAGCAGGATCCAATATCGTACAAATAAGCCAAGTAGAAAAGAGGTCCGAGCAGAGAACCCTGGGGAACGCCTGACGGTATATCTACGAAATCAGAACGGGCTCCTCCTATTACTACAGCCTGCTGTCTGTTGGTAACGTATGATTTTACCCAGCGCAATAAATCACCCTGTATGCCGAGTTCCTGGAGCTTACGCAGAAGAATGACGTGATCCACACGATCGAAAGCTTTCTCAAAATCAGTGTAGATCACGTCAACCTGAGCACGTGATTCCATGCCATTCAGTACTTCGCTGATGAACAGCGATAGGTTTGTTACTGTCGATCGGCCTTTGACAAACCCATGTTGTTCGACAGGTATGCCGCGACTTATAATCGGGTAAATGGTATCATAAATCATCCTCTCAAATAACTTACTTAGTACGTTAAGTATGGAAATAGGCCTATAATTCTCTACATTTACTTTAGATCCTTTTTTGTGCAGGGGTACAATGTGTGCTTGCTTCCAAATAGTTGGAAAGGCACCTTCTCTAATGGAGCGGTTGAATATGGTGGTGATAGGCTTATATATATATTTTGCACATTTTACTATAAAAAATGGAGGTATCTTATCACTACCTGCACCCTTTTTACAGTCTAGGTTTCTCAAAACCTTCATAACATGCTCTTCAGATAGTTCTAAATTACTAACAACTTCAGAGCAGGAGGCAGGCAAATAAGATACGTTGGGATAATTATTTGCAGGTTTTATAAACATGTCATGAAAAAAACTATTAAAAGAACCTAATATTTCCATCCTACAATTGAGTTTTGTATTTTTATAAGTCATAGTACTGGGGTAGCTAGTGGTGGACTTACGCTTAGCTTTAACGTAACTCCATAGAAGCTTAGGATTGGATTTGATTGCATCTTGAGTGCGAGTAATATATTCTCGATAACATAATGCTTCTACTCTTTTAAATCTATTTCGTAAAAAGGCAAATTCGTCATAGTCTCGCGGATTTTTATAGCGCTTCCAACGAGCATGCACCTTATTTTTTTCCTTATTTATATTGATAAGAGCTTTAGTATACCACATAGGATGATTACTAGACCCATCCACTTGAGTTTGGGGCACATGATTGGTTATAACACTATTAATATTTTTGTAAAATAAGGAAACCGCGTCATCCACCGACCCGTGCTGTAGCTCAGACCAGTCAACATCAGCAAGGTCATTGTTGATCTCAACGTAATTAGCCTTCCTGTAAAGGTATTTCGTATGCGGTATTTTTACTAGAGGTGCAAGTGTGATATCTGATGCATCAATATCGAGCGTTACGTGGTGGACATCTTCTGCCACCAAAGGAGTAATGCTTTCATTGATTTCTACATGAAAATTACAGAAAACTAAATCCAACGTATTACCAGAAGTATTCCTAAAATTATTATATTGACAGAAGCCTAATAAATTCATACTATTAATTAAATCAGTGCCTGCATTTTGCAATTCTACACTGCCTTTCTTTGTATATGTAGGCTCAGATAAGTACCATTGGATGTTAAATAGATTAAAATCTCCCACTATCATAAAATAGTCGTTGGGAGCTAGTGATGTAATTTCATTTAACCATTCATTTAGTTTATTGACTCGCTGCGCGAGAAGATCATCGGGCGGCATGTAAACTAGCGCTAAATGTAGGTTCTTATCGGAGTTGATCGTTTGGCTGTCTATAGTAATCCACTGACATTCGACGTCCAGGTGCACCCGTTGCCACTCTGGACGCGCACGCGCATTTATTCTCTCAGAGCATAAAACCATGATCCCGCCCCCGTTTGAACCACGATCGCGTCTAAATACTTGATAATCTTTACTTACTAATTCCGAGTCCAAAACGCTTTCATTCAACCAAGTTTCGGTGAGAGTTATAATATCGTATTGTAGTGTTAGTAGCTGTTTGCTAAATTCAAGCGTCTTAGTTCTCAGACCGCGAACGTTTTGATAAAGTAAACTTAATTTGTGCTTATCCATGATGAATTTAAAAGAGTTACCTGGTAACGTAAGCAAAACATAACAACACGAACGTGGATCGATTTTATATAATATACAACAAAATAAAAAGATACGGTAAACCAAAATATTAATATTACGTGATAAATAGTTTGAAATGTAGTGTTAGATAGTTGCAATCTGTTAGGTAAAAGGAATAGAACGTATTTAAAAGTGTTTATGTGTAAGTGCATGATGGTGAATATGTGTGAGTTAGTGTAGTACAATAAGTGTAAATGCGATCTAGGCGATTGTGATAACTTCGAGTAAATTATCAAAATTGAATACGTAAGTCTGACTAAAAGTTTGTGACTTTTTTCAAGTCTTCTTCGCTGGATATCATTATGTATGGCGATGTGTCGTTTTTCCTTACATAAATTCGACAGTTTTTTGTCCACACGTATTTAAAATTGTGCTCTTTAGCTGTGCGTTTGCATTCGTTCAAAAGTTTTTTATTATTGATCGTTAAATGCTCATTTACGTAGATTTTGGATTCGCCAGGCAATCCGATATCCTTCGAGGAAAACCCACGTTTTTTTCTTATAGCTGATAGAAAGGAATCTTTTATGATACGCTCTCGAAACCGAACAATAATGGCCCTAGGTTTTCCATTAATGGGACGCTTGGCACGAACACGGTGGGCGAATTCGATGTCTCCCAGCTGTAGCGGCAGAGCTGCATGCTCCGCCACTTTGACGACCAGGTTTGGAAGCGATTCGCCGTTGAGCTCAGGAATACCAACGATCTCCAAGTTTTGTTGTTTTGCCCACTGCTCCTGCTTAGCCGCCAAGTCCTCAGCATTGCATAGTCTAAGCTCGAGCTCTTTTACGTTGGCCTTGAGATGCTTATTTTCCGACTGTAGTTTTTTTATGGAGGTGGTTTGGGTACTCAAGGTTTTTGTGGTCTCGTCATATTTATCGCTCACCAATTTAACCGACTCTTCCATAGTCAAGATTCTGTTTCCTAGCGTTTCTAGTTTTTTGTCGATAATGCCCCGGATGATTCTAGGAAGCTGTTCTGTCACCGCCGCCATGATCTCATCTCGCATACTGGAAAGTATTTTGCTACTGCTGTCATTGTCCTTTTTGTCAACTCTCTGTGGGCGTAGTGTCACATAGCTAATACCAGGGTCATCATTTACATCCTGTGAAACGGCGCTCTTTCTAACGGGTGTTTCACTGTTATCGCCTTTCCTCTTAATTTGGGACTTGCACTGCGGACATACCCATGTAGATTGATCTGCGGTATTGAGAGAGGTGATGCCCACGCACTGATAGTGATATATCTTGAGACACGAAGCAGTAGAACATTTAACTCTGTCCACCGCGGAAAGCGTTTCACAACAGCCACTACACTTGCTCATATTGACAGGTAAATAACAGTTTTTGTAAAGGGTTTTCACTTGTGCACAAAGTTTAGCCGTTAATATTACGTTAATTTTCTGATTTACTAACAGATTCGTGAAAAAAACATTAAAAACATTAATTAAACAGCTAAGCCAGCCATGCCGTGCGCCTACCCGCACAGTAATCTAATAATAATCATTCAAAACGGTTCATAAACAATGTTATGCCTGAACGTACACACAAAAAAAAAACGACGAATGGAAAACCTCGTCTTTTTATTCAGTCGGTTAAAAAGAAAATTATTTAAATAAGATACTGAAAATGGAGTATGGAATTATAAAATCAGCATAAATTCTCACGTGCTGCTTTAGTGGACAGTATTCTCCGCGTGGCATAGCCGAGGTATAATAAACTAGGGGGCAACTGTCCAGTAACCGCGTTCTTTTTCATTGTCAGATGAATTTCCTGCTTGTGATGCGCTCATCCGTTTATTTCACTTTTTATAACCAAACTGGTTTACAATTTATCGATATATTTTTACTTACCTCTACCTTATTTTAGATAGATCACCTGATTTAGGAACTGAGCGCAGAAAGCGTTGTGTGTGGCTGCACGAATTCGGTCTGACAATCTGTGTGCGAGGCCTAAGTTATGCAATGGACGTCTTGTGGCTAATATAATGATGATGGTGACGATGATATATTTTATAAGTGGGTTGATACAAAAACAAAACGGACTCGCAACCAATTATGGTTAATAACAGAAAACTTTCGTGATTGATTTCAATCATTATTATAAATACGGGATTTATAACGTACCGTCTTATCGGTGTTTCAACTGACAATGTTACGGTTGAATTCGTGAACCTTCATCAGGATGAGTGCGGCTCCGAATAACGTCTCGCCACGCACTGACGACGGTGGAAACACTAATAAGACGGTACGTCATAAATTCCGTATTCATAATAATGATGGTTAACAACAGTTTAAAGTTTTATAAATCGGACTATTGTCTATGATCTTTGCTTTTCTACCATTGGTCGTTTCTAAAGATTGAAGCAGTTATCAATAAGTACACTTTACAAACAAGTTTAAACTTAAATTCAAAGTTCTACTTGCAAGCAAAGACATAAATCTAACTAGAAATGTATTTCTCTGGTCACTATATAAACAAAAACGTCCGCTTTTCGTCTCAGCAAAGCGCTTGTTGGAAACCAGCCAAATTTAACCGCAAGTTGCAAACAGCTTATAACTTTACTATCGCAGCTTAACAAATATCATCTATACCTACTGTTAAGTTACTGCATAACTGAGGTTTTGTTTCTGTTTGCGTTTGAAACGTAACTTTGAGAAACCACAGAGGGAAACCGTAAAGTCAAATATTGAATTATTGATTTTTGCTTCTTTGTTGATACGGTTTCTATAGAAAGCTCAATTCCGTAGGTATTACGTAATTGCGAAGCTAGATTTTACCAATAGTGGTCAAATTACATTTAAACAAGTGTCCAGGTAGGACACTTTAATCTTCAGAAACCTCGTATTATCCAAATACTTGTATTGATTAATTTGACTGCCTCCGTGGCGCAGTGGGCGTATAGCCGGCTGAGACGCAGGAGGTAGCGGGTTCGATTCCCGCCACGGAACAAATGTTTGCATGATCTACAGATATTTGTTTCGTGTCTGGGTGTTTTTCTATTATAAGTATGTATTTACAAAAAAAAAGTATATAAGTATTCTATCAGTTATCTGGTTCACATAGTACAAACTCTGCTTAGTTTGGGGCTAGAGATAGCGCTGTGTGAAATGTCCAGCGATATTTATTATTATTATTATTTATAATTTAAGAGTAAATTACAGAAAATTGATTCGCAAGATGGCGCTCCATAAGGCTGGGTTGCCATGTCATCCATCGCTTTTGTCATGCGCTTCCTCTGCTGTAGGCAGCGGTTTGAAGCCGCGACAACAAGCTTTTATAAAACGTTTATCTATGTTTATCCTGTTATGAATCACGGCAATACATTTTTGTAAGGTTGTGAGGCCTGAACAATCAAAATTATACAATCTACTTTTGATTTGTATAAACATCTCCTACAATAAGTTACTTATTCTTTGAACTTCATCACGTCAAATTCAAATGTTGTATTTTTAAACCAAACTTCATTTAAATATCTTCAAAGATGAGCTATCAAGAGGATCTAATTTGAAGCTCCGTTACACAGTTGCCTCTTGGCAAAGTACCTAGATGTATTTTTAAGCAGTAGAGACACAAGGCTCGATACAATTTAAAACCCAGTTTTTATTAGGTTTTAAATGTGTAAAATTTAAAACCGTTGTTATTGAACCGTGTTATTGAAGTTGCAGGCCATTAAGAGTCAGTGGAAGGAAATCTTAAACAGTAGTAAGAGTCTCTCTGTCTGGCCTGCGTCCTACGTCCAGCAGAAGACTGCTACTGGTTGGATACTATATACTATTTGAGTAAGAAAACTTTCGTGATGAATTTCAGCCATTATTATAATTACGAATCGAACCGAAACAACGTTGGTCGAAGCACGTGATCCAACCCGGATATATGTATACATAAAATGATACCTTGAACTGTACAGGGTGTTTGGTAATATATTGACGATATTCAAGTGACGGTTTCTCAAAACATAAAAAAAGACTTCTCGAACAAAAACCTCTCAAAAAACTACTTATATTATACTAGTTATATTAACAAATTTTAAAGAAAATCGACTAAGTTTAGGTGATTAACTCGATATAAAACTTACTGCCTACTCTTGCAATCGACATCCAAAAAGAAAGGCCGATTTGATATCTCTTTCGGAAATGGCTGCGGGTTTTGGGTTAGAAAAGGACAACAAGAAATATCTCGAGACGTCACCACTAAAGTATCCGTGGTTAGATGGCAAGCATTATGCAATAACTCAACATAAGTTTATTAAAGTGTTTGTTTTTACATGCCAAAATGAATTTCACATTTCTATAATAAACATTTCACAAATTTATTTAATATGCTATTCAAAATAACCCCTTTCATTTTTGTGCGTATATTGTCAAACACATTATAGATTAATATATAGGATATTTTTTATTCCAAAAAACGAAAGGGTTCCATTTTCAATGTATAAACACTTCGCATGAAAAAATATTGAAATGTGGTTATCATATATAAAAAAAAATTTAAAATGATCTACGCGTACTAAACATATATTCAGATACGGGTCACAGCGATTGTTTTAAATCTTTGTTGATTCGGGTTTATGTGTATGTTTTTATGTAATGGGTAATCTCCGGAACGACTCAACCGATTTTGAAAATTCTTTCCCTAATAGAAAAGCTATAGGTAAGCTATACTATCCCTGAATGTTATTTGCTATATTTTATTAAGATAGACCCTTGCGAAGCTGGGCGGGTCAGCTTGTTTATAATAATGATAATATTTACTTACTGTTTGTAAAACCTCTAAATACTGTGGCGAGTTAGAAGTTTAGATCAGACGAGATCTTGTTTATGTAGGTGCAAATGTTTCAAACTTTCAGTGAAATAAGTTCGTATAGGTACTTATTTTAATTAGGGTTTACATGAGTTTAGAGAGTACTCAACTTTTACTATTCATTGAGACCTATATATAAAGACCTTATAGAAAGTTGTAGGTAAACTTAGCTTCATGTTTTTAAATTCATATTATTTAATGCTCAAATTGTTCTTATTATAAATACAGGATCTATCACGTACCGTCTTATCGGTGTTTCGACCGACAATGTTTCGGTTCAATACGTGAACCTTATCTATCGTGCGATAGAAATAAGTCGTGTGCCAAACTTTAACAGAGATAGAGGATGGGTTTTACCGCCAGCCTGGAGGCCAGGTCTTCATGATGCAAGCGACAGAAGAGTGAGTGAACTTGGTAGAAACATAGTTAGTGTTGTGTGTTTGCCTGAACCGAGAACTACCGAAGAGAGCAACAGTGATGATAATGATGATGATGCACCCTATCAACGCGCTGGGCCATCGTTGACTCAATCCCCACCACCGCGCCCGTCTACTCGTGCGCAGAGGGCTGCGGCGCGCAGTGCGAGACGACACGTTATTTGGAACGGATCGAACACACCCTGATGAAGGTTCACGAATCGAACCGAAACATTGTCGGTCGAAACACCGATAAGACGGTACGTGATAAATCCCGTATTTATAATAATGATTGAAATAAATCACGAAAGTTTTCTAGGCCAAATTGGTAATATATTTTTGGTGTCTGTGAATACTAGATTGTAGGAAAACACGTCATATCTTTTTTTTCTTGCCCTCTTCTCACTTTTATTTGTAGTTGGGTCTCCTTGTTTTTCTGCGCCAGAATATTCGATCCTGGCTTGTCGTTGGAGAGATGTTGAGGATTTTTATGTCCCGTTCGATATTGGCCCACCAAGTAGTGGAGGGTCTTCCTCGGACGGTTTTCACGGAGTAGCTATCATCTCTGCGCATTATATGGCCATACCATCTGAGTCTGCTTTCCTTGAGCTTCTCCGTAATAGGCAACACGATATATAAATAATATCAATGTTTCTACTCTGTGCGATAAAATTGCTTTCTACTCTTTTCTTTTGGTCAGATCAACCTTTCTAGGGTGCACAAGCTAGCCCAGCTGGTATGTAAAAGACAAAATACAGTGTGATTATAATTAAAGATACAGCGAGTATATTAGTAACGCGGTATAAGATTTTTGAATCTCATATGCTGCAGTCTAATATTTGAATTGTATAATTGATAATTGTTTATTTTCAGCCACTTGTGAACAGGCAAATAAAATACAATTTATGATATAACAAAATACCTACCCCATTAAATTACGAGCACGCTCAATAAGAGAAAACTAAAATAATTTCATGGAACTACAATAGGTACCGCTGAAACTTTTCTCATTATTTATTAATATCAAGTGCTGGACCGAGGTTTATGCTAAATTCAAAAGTCTATATTAAACTGCTGCCTAAAACTTTTTTAATAACGCGACAGATTTGGTTATGTCATAGAAATAGACGTATCTATAGATAGGTATGTAAACGCCTCTGCATATTATAAGAAGACAAATAGAAAATGCTTTATTGTAAACCATACATAAATTAACAAACAAATACGGTCATATCGCTAAAAGCAATCTCTTCCAGAAAACCTTTGAGTGGACTAGATTTCACGAGAAAGTTAAATGTGTATCTACAAATACCCAAATTTGAATACCAATAAACAAAATACCTACTTCGCAAGATCACAGCCACTTACCGGATGCCAAGAACTTAGCACCCCATACATTATCTGCAAAGACGGTTACAAACTTTGTATTTATGTTTTCTACTGCAATAATACTGAAGTCACAGCTCACGAATTACAGCTGGTGTAAAACAGGTGTATCTTAAAACAAGTTTCACAATCACACATATCACATTACAAGTAGATACTTAGACGGGTTGGCTTGTATTTTATGACGATCTGCTCTTTTTGGCAGAAAGAGCAAGTCTACATTGTTTAAAAGTTTGTCTGTTTCACTTTATCATCTAGTATATTTAGGTATTCCTCAAGTTAAGTATTATATTATGATATACACTGTAGAGCTTATAACGTCAATAAATCACTCGCAAGTATAAAAATGTTAGAACTAAATTATAGATAGATACATGGTTAGATAATTCATTATTGTTACACCAAATTACAATAACTTAACCTAGAAAACTTAAAGACTAATACATGGTGGTACAATGTGCGGAATCTCTTCTAGGCAATTTTTGGATGGACTGGATTGAACAAATGTGTGAGGAGGCGGTGTTACAATAAATACCTAAATGTACCCAATTACCGAAGAAATACCTAATTATACTGTAACAATGGACTTTGCAGAACTCCCATTAAGGTTCTCGTAATTCCCCTTTTTTTGTTCGCTCAGGATGACTGGTTATACATTATACTATTAGCATTAAGTTTCCCTAGCAGTACTTTGCGTGAAAGAGTTAAATCATTAGAAAATTTACTTCCCTGCGGACACTTTTCATGTTGTTTTGTCACATTTTTCAGTAGCCCGAGCATTCTAACATTAGAGTTGATTTCGTGAGCTGTCAATTTTGATGATAATAAGTTTGATTGAGCTCTTGGTTTTTGGAGTGGTGGTAAGGACTACTGTCAAAAGTTTACTTCGGCGGCCTTGGTGAGTAATCTGAAAGCTCAGCTCTCAAAGGGGTAGCTTGCTAGCTTTTTACGTGTTCTACCAATCTTTACATGGTATAAAATGAAGTCGCTTCCGCTGTCTGTTCCCTTAGATCTTTTAAACTATTCAACGGATTTTGATGCAGTTTTCAGCAATAGCTAGAGTGATTCAAGAGGAAGGTTTATAATTACATGCATAATCCATACATACCTCTGTTTGTTTGTTTGTTTGTTACCTTTACACGACTAAACCGCTGAACGGATCGTAATGAAATTTTGCAAGGAGAAGAGATTATATTCTGGGAAAGGACATAGGCTACTTTTTAGCCAACTGCGCAAAATGAGGGTAAACGGGTGGTTTATTAAAAAACCACCAGTGCGAAGTCGCGGGCGGGTCAGCTAGTAAAGTATAATTTGGGATCAACGGAAGAAATATATTAAAAATACGGGATTTATCACGTACCGTCTTTTCGGTGTTTCGACAGACAATGTTTCGGTTCAATTCGTGTGCGAGGCGAGATTCGGAGTTTCGGAGATTCGGAGCGGATCGCACTCACCCTTATGAAGGTTCACGAATTGAACCAAAACATTGTCGGTCGAAACACCGATAAGACGGTACGTGATAAATCTCGTATTTTTAATAATGATTGGAAGAACTATAGGTTGAACATTGGTATTAAAATAACAAGATTGAGCGAATGTACAAGCGTAATACAGTATGACTACAATGTAATACAGTTTTTGAACGAGTGGTAGCTTCTGGCGCATATACGTAAGGAGTAGGTATACGTCGGAATCTACATGTCGAAAGTTACGAATCGAAATGTTGTTAAGATTTTTACCTCGCCCCTCTCATTATAAGATGCCCAAAAACTAGCAACTTTATACTAGCAATCTAAATATGGTCATTCTACGCATCTTAATTGTTGCCAGTCTCTACTGAACTCGGAATACCAGTACATACCTATTTCTGCCACCAAGCAGCATTGTTGTGTTTCGGTTTTAAGGGGTGAAATTACAGGCACATAAGGTCTGAATGTCACCTGTATGCCTGAAGTTGATGGATACAGGCTAGTGCATCGCAGGCAAGTTTATATAGTGCGTGACCTACGAGGCGATTTTCTGTTATAGACAATCCGACTATGAACGAGTTGCAGGTATGTATGGTGTGTACGTAGTATTTGGGTAAATGAAGCCACTAATTTATGCGAAAATCAATCGTGTATTGACCAAAGAGAGTACAGCTCAACTTAGCGTAAATGAGCGTGCTGTTTACGCGAGGCTAGTATTTCATATTCATATTCATTTATTCTGCTTACATGTACATACATATTATACATTTTTTAGCTTAGATGGTAGGTAGCTTAGGAGTAAGTACCCTGTAAGGGCACTGCAAGTTGGGTTTGCGACTTTTCAAAAGTACTTACAGCAATTAAATATAGAATTAAACATGTCAAATCAATTAAACTAAAACAGTTTATGCGGCATATGTCAAATAATACAGTAGAAGAACAAAGGTATGTCAAGCTATCGGGTAATAATAATAATGTCAAGTGTATATAATAATAATCGTAATGCCAAGTGGAAAATAATAATAATCTATATATTTAGTATATTTCGACTAATGATTGCCCAAAATTTCGTACCCCGCACCCACCTTGCACATCATAATTCATAAATACAATCAGGTAAGTAGGTAGGTATAGGTTTGCGTCGCTAACAGGTAGGTAACTAATTAAATCAGATATGCTTGTTCCATCTCCAGATATCCAGGTCATATAAAAAGTAGTAGCAGTCAGGTGCAAAGTGAACCAGTTGTATCCCTCAGTCTAGGCCACAGTTCTGTGTATTGCGCTAAGGAGATTGCCTGCTGGAAGGCAGCCAAATCTACGGATTACTAATGTTGCCGATCGGTAGACGTATTCGAGACGCTCTGCTTTGTGCGAGTCACTGCCAATAAATATTGTATTATATCTTTTGGGAAAATCCACTTTTATTTTAGATATTCGATTCTTGCGAAATGCATGATCGGATATGATCCGGTTTACCTATTCGTCCGTATGTTGTCCAGTTGGTGTTTTCTTGGTCACCTAGATTTGCGGAAAGAATATTCTAAGAAAAATATAGTGATAGCTGAGGAAAATTCAGTTGTTTTGTTTCCGAAGTATCACACGATAGATAGATATACTCTTTATTGCTCGCAGAAATTGAATCGTAAAGATATAAGAGTACAACTAAAATCCATATTAATACTAATAATTCGAAAGTCTGTATCTACATATGTCTGTTATGTTTTCACGACTAAGCGGCTAGACTGATTTTGATGAAATTTGGTATACTGATAGATTATGACAAGGATTGAAACATAGGCTACTTTTTAGCCTACTACGCAAAAGGAGTGTAATGTTATTATTAAACAGCCACGCGTGTGAAGCCGCGGGTGGGTCAGCTAGTATGGGTATAAAGAGGTGATTCAAGATGAATTTTGATTACACTTGTTCAATTTATGAAATGGTGACGTCCTGATGGTAAAGTTTACTGACACGTATTTGTTTATAAACAGTTCACGGTTTTGGAGTTGCTGGGAACAGCCCCAGTAATCTGATTCCAGCTGAAATTCAGCCTTGCAGGAAGCATATTAAAACGCTCAGGCATTTTTACTCCACCTTTATTTACCGCCAAGCCACGCGAAATTTATTATGTGGTGCAAACTTAAAAAAGATTTGTTGGACGGTCCGTACTTACTTCCAAGCGGGATTTGGTGCAATAACCTTTCTTAGAACGTGAATTCATCAGTGCGGTGGTTATTGTTTGCAGCCATGCAATAAATTGCGGTTTTCTTTATAATTTGTTTTAGATATTTGCAATAGGTTATATTTTTAGAGTACATACTAATAAGTACTATCCGGTCACATTATCTCGAGACCTGGCGTCGATGACGTCACGTCGCGTCGGCGCTCTGATATGGTGCGCAAAACAAGCATCCTCTAGTAGGATATTATTATAAACCAGGGGTCGGCAACCTTATGCTATAGCCGGGCCACATATGTTGCCAGAGTATCAGTGCGGGCCGCACTTATATTTATATGTTCGGGCATGTATTTTTAATATTTGAAATAAAACGCATATATATTCATACAATTATCTCTTTTTTAATTGAACTACTATACTAACATAAAAGTAAGAACTAGTGAGATTTTTGAGGCTGCATTTGACTTGCAAGTTTTTTAACGTCTGCTTTCATTTTAGTAGTAGACACGCGCAGTATCGCGTCTAAATGTTCATCCGTTAACCGCGAACAATTCTTATTTTTGCGGTAGTTGAGAATTGAAAAAGTCTGCTCACACAAATATGTACTACCAAACATAGTTATTATCTGCTGAGCAAACTTTTTCAATTCTTTGAAGTTTTCAGAACTCAAACCTCCGTAGAACTGTATCAAGTCAGTGCTTTCCTTAAATGCCGTTTTAAGTGTGCTATTACTTTGCAAATCTACTATGTTCATTTGCAAATTGCTTGGTATCTCACTAATATCAATTGCAAAAGGGTTTTGGAATATTTCCATGTTAAGGGAGCTCTTTTTAAAGTCGGTGAATCGATTTACAAACTCAGTTTGTAGTTGTGTTAACACGTTTCTCATTGTAATATTTTGCCACACAAAATTATCTCCAGCTTCTTCCACGGCTTTCTTGCAATTAGGAAAATGGTCAAGCTTTTTTTCATCAATATGCTTGATAAACAGTTTCAGTTTCATTTCAAATGACTTTACATCTGTATACATATCGCAAATCAATTTATTTTTTCCCTGCAAGCGTTTGTTGAGCTGATTCAGGTCCTTAGTCAAATCAGTCAAAAAACCAAGATCGATAATCCACTGTTTGTTAGTAAGCTCTTCTACTGGCTTTCCTTTCATCTCCATGAAGTTGCCAATTTCTTTCCTCAAATCAAAAAACCGTTCCAAAACGGCACCTCGACTGAGCCACCTCACTTCACAGTAGTAAACCACGTCACCATGTTCAGCTTCCAGATCTTCCAAAAACTTTTGGAACTGACGGTGTGTGAGCCCATTTCTTCTTATAAAATTAACAGTGGATGTTACAGTATCCATTATTTCTTTCCAGGATATAACTTTGGAGCACAATGCCTCTTGATGGACAATACAGTGAAAAATCAATGGCACAGTAGATCCAGAATCTTTCACTTTGCTGATGATTCTCCCAACAACACCTTTGTTTTGACCGCTCATGTTCTTGCCTCCATCGGTAGTGACACTTGTTAACTTTTCCCAGCTTAATTGCAATGAATCCAGAGCTTGTTCCACATGGTGAAATAAATCTTCTCCCGTAGTTGTACCTTTCAAACTGCACATTTTCACAAGCTCTTCGTAAACAGTAAAGTTTTCGTCAATGCCGCGTACAAATATGAGTAACTGTGCTGTATCCGACACGTCCGTACTTTCATCCATCGCTAAAGAGAAGCAGTCGAAAGACTGCGCCTTATCCCTGAGTTGTTCACACAAATTAGCACCCAAGTCTTCAGTACGTCGGGTGCAAGTTCTTGCAGAGAGACTAAGACTTTCAAACATTTTTTTCTGCTCTGGGCATATTTCTTCTGCGATAGCTAAGACACACTCTTTTACTAATTCACTATCGGTAAACGGACGTCCACTTTTTGCAAGAATCTCTGCTACCCTGTAACTGGCCCGAACATTCGATTCGCTGTTGTCTGCCACAACCTTAAATATGTTTTGTTGATTTTGTAATGACGATTTCAAAGTGGAAATTTTCCTTTTCCGTATTTCTCCTTCAAGACAGTCAAATTTAGCTTTGTGCTCGGTGTCGTAATGTCGCTTCAGGTTATATTCCTTTACTACAGAAATACTCTTTTGACAAATCAAGCATAACGGTTTTCCTTTAAACTCGATAAAAAAGTATAATTCTGTCCATAATTCGTTAAAAACTCTTTTTTCTTCTTCTATCTTCCTTTTTCTTGAAGCCATGTTTATATAATTATTCTGTAACAATAATGAAAAAAATTAAATTCGTTGTAAAATTATATGTTCCAGTTAGCACCTACAAATTCAACTCCACATTGAAATAATAATTAAAACATGACACACTCGTAACTAACTTCATGTCATGTAACTACTATCCCCGTCCTTATAACATTTACCCATCAATCTGAAGGTTCACATTAACAAGCAGTAAATAAAATAAAACAAAATGCTCGCGAGTGCATACAACTTACCTCATACGTCGTGCGTGAGAAGCTATCAGCGAAGGGAAGAAAGGTGAAACGAAACGCGTAGCTAGCAACCAGATGAGACGTGAGTTTCCGGCGAATTTCCACAACCGAATGTGGCGAGAGCTGCGCGCGGCTGTGATTTTAACTAAAACCGGTCGCTTTGAATTTTTTCGCCGCCGCACACCTGCGTCTAATCAAAGACTGCCGCCCCGCCTATTGTCTCAAAGGAGCCGCCCGCCGCCGCACGTGCGGCGGATAAACGCAAAAGAAATTGCCAAGAATTGAATAAGTACAGCAAATATTTATTTTCGGTAGAAACAATACATAACATCACAGTCTTGATAAACAGTTCTTAAGAAATGAAATAGAGGTACATTTTTATCACCCCGCGTGGGAGCGAGCTTTCAAGAATACTCTCATGGCCCAGCAGCATGGCCGTATAAATTCTAGTGAATTTATATGGCCTTTTGCTTCGGTATTTTTTTCTTACGGACCTCAGGGTTGCGGGCCGCACCGAGATAGTCTACGGGCCGCATGCGGCCCGCGGGCCGCCGGTTGCCGACCCCTGTTATAAACAATAAGATTTCCAACAAAACAAATATTGTGTTAATTAATTTAATGTAGGTAATATAGGTATGTAGGAAAGGAGAACGGGGCGGGAGGTTCGCATTCCAGCGAGGTCTCGAGATAATGTGACCGGGCTGAGTTTATAAGAAAACCTACCAAAGTATAGGATTCTTCAAAAAGGGCATTTTAAATTTATTGATCGAGCGAAGCGAGATCTCCAAATCAATTAGGGCAAATCGGTGTTGTACGTATGAATGTAATATTTTTTGTATGTTTGTCCGAGGATAACTTTCGATATGTTGATCCGATCATCGTGAAATTTGATATATAGGTAGGTAGTGTTGGCACAATCCTGGTGTGACTAATGAGCTAAAATTGTGGGGGGAGAGGGGAGGGTTGTTGAGATATTGGGGTTCAAGAGGGGTAAAAAAACCAAAATGAGACTATTAGGTTAAACGGGACGTCTTATGAAAGTTCTTCATTAGTACATTTCGACCCCATTTTTATTTTTAGTTTAATCCTTGTAATTTTTGAGCCATAACAAAACTGAACTTCGACGAAATTCACAGGGTACACCAGTGACCCCACAGTACTGAAATTCGGTATGCGTGTAGCTTAAGTGACACATAAAAGTCTAAAATCGTGAATAACTTTAATTTCAACCCTTAAAATTAACCAAATAACATGAACTCCCGTTACCTGTAATTTGAATGAAATTGTAGGTGAAGTAGTTTGGTTGTAATTTCGTGGCACTATTTTAATAGTTAAAGATTATAAATTATATTTTTTGGTTTTTATTAGTATATTATAGCTATTTTAATAGTTAAAGATTACAAATTATATTTTTTTTGTTTTTATGGGAGACTGGCGAGATCTTAGTTCGGGGTAAACCACTAGTATAAAGGGGCCACAACGCGCGAGTGATGTCTTTGATGTTACGATCGTCCATCGACTATTGGTAACTGCTTACCTTCTGGTGGACTGTGCATTTTTTTATTGTTGATAGTCAAGCCTTTGACCACTACCTGATGATAAATGATTTGTTTGCCACTCAGGGGAAATATTTATTGTGTGCAATAAAATATTTTCATAGTGGGATTCGAATCGGGATGTCTTGGTTCTAGATAGCACAAGTTGCTTTAATTCTTAGCTTCACAAAACGATATTTGGGATGTTTAGATTGGATTAGATTAGATAACTCTTTATTGCACACCACGAAACGAATACATATAAAAAACCACTACGTAAATCTATGGATACAATTTGGCGGTCTTATCGCTAAAGAGCGATCTCTACCAGACAACCTTTGGATGGAATGGACTGTGTGGACATTACCTGGGGTGTAATGGTGTACCTAACATACTACATGTACATACATTAATTATATAAAAATATAAAATATAAAAATTACATAAATGATAATTACATGAATAAATCTAAATAATAACTACTCATAACAATTTACAGATACATACTTAGACTTATTTAAGAAACATATTAATTAATAATAAATACATAGATATTTAGCGACAAATACTCAGATAGTGCTTTCTGAGCATATGTTTAAAAATGGCAAGTGACTTGGCACATCTGATAGCCACCGGCAGCGCGTTCCTTAACCGGACAACCTGCACTGTAAAATACTTTTAAAGTAGGAGGAGGAGTGTACCGGTGTCCTGAGTTGGAGTGTGTCAGATGAACGCAAGGATCGAGGATTGGATTGATGGAGGAAATGGAAGCGTTCTTTAAGATAGGAAGGTGAGGAAGAGTTGAACAGGGTGTTATATACATGGCGAAGCATGCAAGTATTCCGGCGAAGGCGTATGGGTAACCACTTGAGCTTACTGCGAAATTCGGACACATGGTCATACTTCCGCAAGCCGAATATGAACTGGATGCCAAAGTTTTCCAAGCGCTCAAGTTTATCTAGTTGCTGTTCAGTGAGATCTACTAGATAAGAAGCATCAGCATAGTATGGGTAGTCAAGTATGGGGAGAATTTTAGAGAGAGAGAGAGAGAGAGTAATTTTAGTGGCTATCGGAAGGAAGTTGCATAATCTCCTAAGAGAACCCGCTGAGGCAAACATCTTACGGCTGACTTCAGATATCTGAGGTCCCCATGACAGTTGCCTGTCTATGAGATCGCTGAAATTTTTTACCGTATTTAACGCTTGCGGGACTTTTCTTAGAGATTACTCTTAACTGAATATACGTAATACTAAACTGACCAATTCAAAAATAGAGCTAGCAAATTTTTAGAGGCGTCATAGACGGTTATTGCAATTCTGCATTCTAGTAAACTCCGGCCAAGTCGCATTACGGCGTTTATTGCGACCGCTTTCATTGCAAATGAGCTCTGTGCCACTTCTGGAGATGCCGACGACTTCAGACTCAATACGATGTAACTATCTAATATTCTGCGTTCCAATGGACCACAGAGCACAATTATATTATTTATTCATATAAAATAAAACATAAGAAAAAAAAACATAAAAATATCCTCAAATTCAATTCAGTGCTTTTATTTCAGACTACCACAAAATTAAATACAAAGCAGGTACATATTCCTGAATAAATAGAAACAATAAAATAAGTATGTAAATAGATACACAAAAATAACATAATATTAACAACAAGGTTGGCATTTATAACTGTGGAGACACAACTTGTCCATCAGTCTTGAGGGCTTAGCCAAGTTACAGTCGATTAGCGATGACGCTAGTCGATACGTCCGAAAATGTATGGGATTTGACACATGCTATAGAAATACTACGTGATTCAGCGACAAAAAATGTTTGTAGAAATCGAATAGATTCGCAGCGAATGCAATTTGGCTACGGGCCCTGGTGTGTTCGGTCCGGTTGACCGAACTACTGATATTTTTGGAGTCAATAGTTCGGTTGGTACAAGGCACCAAAATTAAAGAACTTACATAAAACAACCAAAATAAATCGCTTTTGTTATTACTTAAGCAACTTTTCCTAACACTTTACGAATAAACATCAATACTTAATTAACTAATGGTCCAATAAATGTTCTGCTAAGTTTAATAAAAGTGAAACTGATGCCGCTCTGAAAAAAAGGTTCAGTTTGAGATGCGTCAGACGATTTCAGAATCAAAAAGATCTACTAACCGAAAAACACTCGTGACCCAAAGACACCCGAAGGCACCTTTTTGCGCCAAACGGGTTTTTTTGCAAATCACCTGCCATCAGAACTTTATTCGCATTATGGTGAGTGGGTAGGGGGACCAGTCATTATTAATTCGAAAAGGGTTAAGTGAGCCCTTTCCCCAACTCTCCACCTTGAAAATCACTCAGTGAGAATTGGTCACTGTGTGATTTGATAATTTTGAATGCTATTTGACAATTATTTAAAGTAACTTTAGACAGCGCTGCTACGGACAGACTTCACTGGAGAGAGTTAAGAGGAGGCCTTTACCGATAGGCACACTGAACATTATATGATTTACATTAAAATTTACTTACCTAATGCAAAAATGCCAGAACAAAGGCTTAATAACATTATTATACTTGTGGTTCGCCCCGAACCGAGATCTCGCGAGCCTCCCATAAAAACAAATATATATTATTCGTAATCTTTGACTATCAAAATAGTGCCACGAAATAAATAACCTTCTTACATGACCTACAGTTTCATTCAAATTACAGGTAACGGGAATTCATGTTAATTGGTTATCTTTTCTGGGGTAAAAATTGCAGTTATTCTTCTTTTTATTATGGCTAATAACTCAAAAACTACAAAAATTCTACTTAAAATAAAAACGGGGTCCCATTTGACCTAATATTCTCATTTTTACCACTCTTGAACCCCAATATCTCCCCCCCCCCCCCCCAACATTTTAAGCTCATTTAGTCACACCAAAAATGCTATCACTACCTATACAATTTACAGTTACCAGGTGATTTTAAAAGATACGGATTAGGGAAATACTGGTCCGTGTTTGAGACATATTTCTCGTTATGCGTGATATCATAAAATACATAGGCATGTACCATCAGTTAGTATCTTATAAGAGGCGAAGGGCTTACAACCAGCTATTATGCAATAAGTGGACATTATCAGACATAAAGTTTGGACATGCTTCTGAACCCTTAGTGAATCTTCACGGCTCTGCTGAGATATATAATATTAGTGCAAGCGCGTCTCTACGCTTGTACAAATATTCTATCCTATGGAGCTACGAACTACTGAGAATAGTATTGGCGACCTAATTTGAGAATGAGATTATAGTAATGTGACAGTAACGAGCGTGCTGAGCCTTCTGTGCATTTGAAGTGCTGTGGTTACGGCCCTACTATTGGTTAATAGGTTTCTCAAGTTAGCTTTATGGTTTACTTACCCGATGTAGAATGGTTTGTCCTATCGTCCAATAAATAGTTAGCTGGATCGTTTGCTGAAACGGTTATTGAGTAGTTAAATTCAAGTAAATCTTTATTTAAAACGAAATTTTCACATCTAATTCGAACGATTACTATCTAAGTGCCTATTTCACCATCTCTGAATAACGCTATCTAACGGATAAAATATATATTACTTCTATTGTTTTCACATTAAAACAGATAAAGAGGGAATTATTTTTATGAGACAATTAAAGTTACTCTTAAGCACGGTAATGTTATCGATACAGTATTCTGTCTTCATACAAACGACCGGAACGTGAGTCGAATCTACGCTTCTCGTATTCGGTACCCACTCGGTACCCAACCAGTCGCGAATGCGCCGCAGCTCGGGTAATCTCGTTGACGCAGTGACGAACGGTGTGATTTATTTTGTAAGCAGTAAGCGTGCGATTTGAGAATATTTTATTGAAATAAGTACAAGTACTAACTTAATATGGCAAAGAGCACGAATATACTATATTGTGCCCTGTTTGGTTGTTTTGTGTTGTGGATTTTTTATACTATTAAATTTAACAATAAAGCTTTTCGTGTCTCAGTCGAGGCGCAAATATTTTTCTGTATCAAATTTATAAGGGTAGTTTTTGTATTAAATCTACTAATTAAAATAACACATTTATTTTTATTGAACACTTCCTATTTCATTCACAACGAATTTAATTATTTTTATGTATAAAATATACAATAACAAAACTATAAAGCAATTCAAGTAGGTAGATGAAATTAAAATAATGCAGGCGGGCAACCCTATCGCGTGTTTACCACGCGATAGTAGGTAAATAATTCAAGGACAGGGCCGAGTCATAATACTGTATAGTTATCATTATCGTGTCTTGAGATTTTGTACTTATTACTTACTTAAATATAAATAAAAAGTAAAACTGAGATGTGGACTACATAAATAAAATACCGTTGATATTATATAGAATTATTTATTTGCATTTATTAGCGGTTGAAGTAATATGGCACTATTAAGACGAATAAATAATAATACTCAGGTAATAAGTAACTATATATCAGTTAAATATAAAAATTAAATACTTACTTATATACTAACGAAATGTATAAAAATTACAAATAATTTTGATGTAGGTATTTTTATATATATAACATTTTTTATTTTTTTTTTACAGTTTTCACTAAATACACAAAGAGTCATGGTACTTTAAAATTTTAAGATAAAGATGAAACATTGCTTCCGAGTGGTAAAATTTGTTAAAACAAAAATTTGATAACAAAAGCATTTTTTACTTGCTTGCTACATGCGCTTTAAATAATAAGATTTCAATTAATCATTAACGCGGATAAGTTATTATTACATACATTTTTGTCTTATGAATACCGAGTACGAAGTAGGTAGGTACCTCCATTTTTTAAAACCTATCTACTTATTCGTAATATTTACATAGCTTAATTACTATCTTTAGCAAGCGTTTCAAATTATAATGAATAGAACTATACAATTAAATAATTAGAAAACACTTACAACTAAGTATTCCGTAGATACAAAACAAATGCATTTTTTGTGATATAAGTTTAAAAATCAATACCGTCATTCTGGGCAGTTGGGTAAAAATATAGGTAATTTCAAATAAAAAATTAAGTACTAAAATATAGTATTTAAGATGTAAAAATAGCATTAAGTATTTTTAACCAGTTCATGACTAATTTGAACTTGCATACTTATCGTTATAAAAAAGTAAATAAAAGTTTATGCATAGAAAAGATTACAAAATAAAAACTTAAATTACGTACATAACATGAAGGTATGTATTAGAGATAAGTAAGTGGGGGGAAAACAGTGGGCAGGAGGTTCAAGTATATGTAAAATGGTAAATGTTTTAAAACTTTGAAAACAGTTATTCCCAATACTAAAATTAATTGCGTGGGTATTTCACAAAGTTTAGAATCTCCCCCCACTAATCCATCTTAATAAACCCCCCTTATTATAAACTCCCTATTTATAAACTGAGGTATTCATAGTAGTTATATTATGGTAATGGAATTTATTTAAGGTCTTAAGGTAAATTTATAGCAAACTCCACATTCTTTAAACTTTTTAGTAAGGAGATTGGCGAAGGTCTGAGAGCGTGGGACCCATTCGCTAAAAAACCACTTTCTATTGCTATATTGTAAGTTTTTCTTGAGACTGGTTCGTATAATTAAATCTCAGGAAGTGTTTTAATTATTTTTTTTTAACTTTATTTATTTACGTTATGTATTTACGTAGATGTTATTTGGTTGGCAAACGTTTATGTGTTATATAATTTTCTGGCTTTTGCCCAACAATGGGATAATATGGGCTAATAGTAATCATTATTTTTAACTTTTGAAAATAAAACCTTCCAATTTACAGTGTGATGATGATCATAAACGGATTTTAGTATCGATTGTGGTCCTACCATTCTTAGTTAACAAAACCACAATTATGGTCTTACCACAAAAAAATTAAACACGCATTGAAAACCTATTTATAATCCTTATGAATTTTAGTATAGAATTTTTTTAAACACGTGCTAAACAGTGTTTAATTTTGTTTGTGGTAAGACTCATAGTTTCTAAAAATTAACTTTAACTTTAATCTCAAGTAGAGAGTTCTAATGTCATTCTAATTTAACTATCTTTGTTCCATTTGTTTGTTCTAATTTTACATTGAAAAATTATTTCACGAGCATTTATGAACTCACTTTAAATAAATTACTGTCACAATTTACTTAAATAATTATTAAAACTACGCTCTTCCTATTTCTTTTCTGTTTGTAGGACGGCGGATGTCGTTTCTTCTTCTGCAAAAAAGTAATGAATGAAAACACTTTATTGTATACCAAAAAAGAAACAAACATCGTATCTTTAATACAGAAGCGAAAACTTTGTAATCCTTTCACACACAGAGGGTGTCAGATTTAGAAAAATTAAAGTTCATATGGAGCAGGAATAAAGCAAAAATAAAGCTATAAGAAAATAATGCATCACGGTCAAATTTTGACCACTGTGCATTGCCAACTAGTAAATATAAAAACACAAAGGCACAAAGTCCAAAAATAGTCCAATGGGCGGTAAGTAAGAATAATAAGGATATTCTTTAAAATGAACTGTGAGGATTACTCTTTTTTTTTTTTTATTGCACATCATGTAATTTTATTCTTTTAAGGGATAAAAATATTGCAACCATAAAATATACATTATCTTGGCATACACAATCTTGAGCAGCTTTAGCTGTGAAATAAGTTAGTCATTCACTCAGTGAGTACCTTAACTTCTACCCGCGGCTTCGCACGCGTTCTTTGTCAATAAAAAGTAGCCTATATCTTAATTCAGATCATAATCTATCTATGCACCAAATTTTATCAAAATCGGTCAGCCTTTATTCGTGAAAACGTAATAAACAAAAAGATAGGGACAGAGCAAATTTTGAGTTTATAAATTAGTATAAATATAGATTCTTGATAACATTATGACATTATATTAACAAAAAAACATTGTTGGGGCAGGTCTGAATATTAACACGCTCATGGCAGAAGTGCAGCGATTTCCTAACAAAATGGATGAAACTCACGAAAAATGCCTTTTCCGCCTTGGTGTTGCTGCTGATACTTCCACGCATAAAACTATTAGTTTATTATCACAGGTAAACCTGAAAACAGAAACATCATATTTTATTAATATTTCTATAAAACAAAATAAATAAAAAAGCCTTTATTGTTTCTAAATTTCCCTACATAGTTTTTTGATTTCATATTTTAATATTTTTTACGTTTTAAATAAGAAACCCCTCGATAGGTATAAAAACCTCCTCCAAAAATTCCAGTTTTTCAATTTTTTGTTTCCTTCACCAATATCCCCAATGTTTTCATGCCCACTTTGATCACTTTTTTGATTTGCTTAGATGGCTAAATTTCTACCGAGGCATCACAGATGAGACTCACTATTACAGTTACACTTTGAATTGTGATGTATTAAAAGGCCTAGCGTGTCTACATCATTTGCCGAGGCGTTATTGAATAGGAATACTACATTGAGATATTTAAATAAAAAAAAATGCAATAGTGACCAAATAGTTGCAGACGACATTTTTTTGTCTCTGTATTTATTGTTCAGTAATTAAAATATTGAGTTCCAATAGATAGTTATATTAGATTTAATTTATGTTCTATCTTTAGGTAAGCGCATGCTCATTTGTATCCATTGTCACTATTAAGATCTTATTGATTCTTTTGTCACCTCAGTTACTAATGGACCCTCCAAGCGTTAGCAGACTGCTTTTGCCAACATGTAAAGTTACTGGCCACTATTGGTGATCATGTAGCATTAACCCTAGAGCTATTCTAGTCCACAGCAGCTGGTTAAAAACTGAACGACTATTTGACGTGTCATGTCATTATTTCACAGTGTAACCTGAATTAAATGATATATATACACCAGCTAGAGTATGCGAAGTTATAAAAGGCTCAGACATCATTCCATTGTCAGGAAATAACAAAAACAACTTACTGCTCTTGACCCAGCAACTTCTTACTCGCAAGAGACGAAGCCATTCCCACGTTAAATGGGCTATCATCATCCCACTGTTCGCAGAAGGAGTCTGGACGACGGATTCCATAAGCGTCACTGCCGTGCCAGACCGCTTTTTGGCGCCTGAAAGAAGTTAAATATCCCATTATAGATAAATTTCACGTCTGAAATCTGTTTTACCCAAGACTGATATCTGTTAAGGGTTAAAGTTTTGAATGGGGTTAGACTATAATAAGAAACTGTTAACCTACAATTAGGCTGACTGCTCATCAGGCAGTGCCAGTAGCCAAAATGTTGAATAATAAATAATGATGGACATTTCACACAGCGCTATCTAGCCCCAAACTAAGCAAAGCTTGTACTATGGGAACCTGATAGCTAATAGAATACTTATATACTTTTTTTTAGTAAAAGAAATACTTATATAAAAATACCCGAAACCGAAACATATATACGTAGACCATGCAAACATTTATCTCGCAGAGGGGATCGAACTCGTAAGCATTTTAAACAATTTCTTTTAATAACGCAGTTGAATCGCATCGTGGCAGTTGAATCGTTTCGGAATTATGAATACTCTGACTGCCTGCTTTCATCTTGTCTCGCTCAGGCTATGGGAGCCAGTTGGCTTATGTGCAGTGCGCATTCTTTTAGAATTCTTGGCTACTTAGTGAGGCTCCAAGGAGCCGTCACATGTAACACCATCAGTATAGTAATAGATTTTTTACAGTTTGACACTCACCAATGTGCATCGATCATCACATTCCTGCCACTGAAGCTGCGAATGTTGACACCTTGCACGAAGTTGGCTCCTGATCCATTGAACATACTGTCCCACGAAGGGAACAGCATTTCCCCGTACAGGTTTCTCACAGGAAGATTGCGTTCTTTATGATTAACTAAAATTTTGGCATTAAGAATTCTGAAACGTTGCAGAAAATTATTATTAGCACACATCTTAAGTTTTTTAGATTTTGTCTGCTTTTCTGTCGTATACTACAATAACTACTGCGTCAATTTGTGTACTCCTGCAGTACCATACCACTGTTATCTGTCAAACTGTAATCAAAAATGAGTCGTATGTACATGGGACTAGAATCCCTACCTTGCACGGAAGGTAAACTTCTTCAACCGTATACTTACTTACCTACCCTCATTGTTTCGTAGATTGACTTACGATTTTTACAATATATTTACATTACTTATTATGATAATCGAGTAGGTATACTATTGTTTTATAAGAAGATAAATAAATTTATTCATGTTCTATAACTAATTACTTATCTACTATTTGTAAAAAAATATTCTGTATTGTACATTGGTGTACAATAAAGAGTTATCTTATCTTATCTTATATCTGTAAATGCCTTTAGCTGTCACTGTAAGTTGAAAAGTGTAAAAAAAAACTTTTTTTGTACTTGCAACATACTGAATTAAGAGTTAGGTAAACCTTAAACCGCGTCATTAATAAATTCGAATTATCTATTAAATAGTTACATCGTGTTTTGTTTTTGTAAGGACAAGTAGTTTCAAATCAGTTCAAAAAGGACAAATCACGTTATAAATATTCGAAGAATAATTGTGAAACATTTTAATTACAGAGGCGTGAGGTGTTTCTTAAATCTTACCTATTCGTCAAAAACGCGCGGAAATTACCACCGTATCCAGCGCTCAGAGATTGCTGATTACACTCATGATCTGCTGCACTGTGACCAGTGCTCATTGATGAATGCACTTTACCCGAATAAGGATCGTTTAGTGCAGCCAATCGAATCTGGAATCAAAACCCTTGATTTATGGTACAAGTTCACATAACAGGCATGCCCTACTGCTTTCGAATCTGGAAGCGGGTTGTTAGTAATGAGTCTGAATGACTTGTGCTTAGTACAATTACCGATCTTTATGCTACATTTACCCGATTAGACCATTCCCAGTACATTTAATACTAATGTAATAAAGATAATGTATAAAATACGGGATGATGATGGATGAGAACGAATAACTAAAGTAAAAACTTTTAGTATAGTGTTGAAAACAAAATTTGAAAGGGGAATTGTGTATCAACCAGAAATAAAACTTAGTAAACTAAAGCTCAAAATACCAACTTTAATACACTTTCTTCGAACATTAGTGAATTTCACAACCATGTACTTACATAACTTTGCCTGTTATAAATAGGTCTACTAGTAGTCGATAAAATTATCGGGAAAGGTTTTGGCTCTTGCGTTGCTTCTCGTTTTAAATGTAACAGAGATCCCATCTGAAAGAATAAAATTACAATATGTCTCTTTTTTTATACGATTGGAGATGGGACAAGTCTATAGCTCACCTGGTGTTAAATGGTAACCGTCGCCTATAGCAAAGTATAGCCTCGTGGGGTCACGCTCCTTAGAAACGTGCCCATCAACTTGAGGCATACAGGTGTAAAGCCTCATGTAAACTTATGTACTTTTCAGTAAAGCCAAGAACACACACAAATACCATCATAACTATACCTAAATACTTGTACTAACACCATCATCATAGGATTTCCACAGCTGAACATATACCTTCCCATAGATTTCCAGATGTTTAGATCCCAGCAGCTTGTATAAGATCCCTTTTCATTTAGTGGCGAGCCGTACTATGCTGCGCGTGCGTGGTCTATTCGAAAACCTTTCTACCCTACCGGCTGTCAGTTTTACGAGCTGTCTCGTTAACTGCCCCTTCAACTTGATAGTCGAGGCCGAGATAAGTTAGACTATTAGGTAATTTTACAAATGAATACAATCAAATAGGATATAAAATGAAATAAATAGTTTCTTACCTCAATATTCCGCCAGCCACTTCGTACCCTTATCAGTAATATATCCTCCTGCAAAACGAACGCCAGTGTTCCCAAAGGAGTAGCTTCGGTTCGCTGCGAAACAAACAATTATCTACATTAAGTACAGGTAAGAATAAAACAATTGCACAGAGTCCATAGGCAGAAGCTTTTTATTAAATTACCACAAATAAAATACTAAGCTAGACTAAATAGGCAGCCTTATTGCCGAGAAAGATCTATTCTAAGTTATCTACATTTACGTTTTATAAAACTACCCTACCATAGTTGACAAGGCTTTTATGTACAGCCGCTAGACAAAATTATGTAAATGACGAAACCAAGGTGTTCCCGGTGTTCATAAATATGAGAACATTCTGTTTAAGGTGGGCTTTACACCCACCTTAAACAATAATTAATCTTAGTTTATATTTGCATAAAATTAGTAAGCCCAGAGGATAGTAGAGGTGCAGAGCCTACTTTTCTCTAAATTCCTGCGTCCAGGCACTACATTGGTTGCGTCTTTTAAAGCTAGCAAGGACTGAAATTAATCATGGGCTGCAGAAATCATCTTCAAAAGTATTTGTAAAGGCTTTAGTTTTTTGAATGTTCAATATATACCTTCAGAAGTGCCGTCATAGATCTAAAAATGACTGTGTTTGCTGTGTATGAATCTTCATCCGCATCCAAGAAACCTTAAAAATATGTATAAAAGACATGTAAATTCGCAACTTGTATAGCTATCGCAAAAGGTGGGAAATAGTATTCTATTAATAGATTTTGAAAAATTTTCGTCGATTTCGTTAACAAAGATTTCAAGATTTTTTTAAACCATCTCAATCATCTCAAAATATTTACCAGACTAGGCTTGAAAATTTTTAAAATGGTTTAAATAAATCTTGGATTTTCCGTAAGTGTCCGGATCTCGAGCATGCGACATGAAACAACGCGACATCTCTTGTCAATGTACTAAACTGTAACGTTAGGTCAAAAAACCTCTCTAAGTTTTCCTGTAGATGGAGCAAACGGCGCTTTAACCGTAATCTGAATCATCTCACTAATTTCCATCCTGACGTGACAAGAGCCTGTAGCACAATTGGTAGTGCATCCTCGTATCAAGAAGAAGGTTGCAGATTCAAGTCCCGTTTAGGCTTGAAAATTATTGAGAAGGTTTGAAAAAAATCTTTAATGGTGTTCGGATACCACTATAAAAATAATAGTAATATAAAAAAATAAGACTGCCTCCGTGGCGCAGTGGGCGTATAGCGGCTGAGACGCAGGAAGTAGCGGGTTCGATTCCCGCCGCGGAACAAATTTTTGCATGATCTAGAGATGTATGTATTTACAAAAAAAAAGTATGTAAGTATTCTATTATTATTATTATAACTGATACAAGCTATGCTATTAGTTTGGGGCTACATAGCACTGTGTGAAATGTCCACCGATATTTATTTATTTTAAAATAAAAATACTAAACCCAAGATTATTTTTTTATACATTTTAAGTAAAGTCCAACGTAGTAGGTGAAAGGAGATGAAAAGACGATAAAGTTTGCTGGGAGCCGTTGGGTGCAGCCGCACAAGATCAGCCACTCTGAAAATCTATGGGGGAGGCCTATGTTCAGCACTGAAAGTCAATTGGCTGATTTATTTCTAGATCTATCATCTGATGTTATGATCATGGTATATGATGATGATGTATTACCAGAAAATGCCGATGGTGTGGTCGTTGAAGCCGAATAAAATGAGCCTGGTTCTCCTTTCGGGCCAGTGATCGAAATCCCAGAAGGTCCAGGAGGCCCGGGTGGTCCTGGTGGTCCGATAGACCCCCGGACTTCAATGCCAGGACAAGGTGGACCCGGCGGTCCTGGCTTTCCTGTTTTACCAGGTATTCCTGCTTCACCTCTATCACCTTTTGCGCCTTTCTCAATTTGCACCTAAAAACATTTGAACCATTTTCATTGTAAGCTTATTACTGTTATAAAGAATTAAAAAATAAAGCTCTCCAAAAGGCCTTTATGATATGAGTTAATTCAGTTGAGAAACGACATCATCACAGCTCTTTTCTATATAATTACTAGCTGACCCGCAGGCGGCTTCGCACGCTTTAAATTTCCCGTTCCCGTAGGATCTTCGGGATAAAAACACTGTGGTCAAAGTGAAGCGATACTTCATGTAAATGACTTCACGTCAACGAGCAACGGTTAAATCATATGGATATTGTTCTTACAAATATACTAAAAACGCGATTAAAAAATGGGCGTCTGGGGTAGGAGGATGAAAAATACTTTACGACTTATTCTCATGCCTACTAAATTTACAAAAAAAATCATTAAAATCAGTCGACCAGTTTCGGAGAAGTACGACCACAAACACCGTGACACGAGATTTTTATGTACCTAAGTATTAGATGTCGTAGATCAACTCAAAAATTATCATTTTGTATGGGAAAGTATAGAATTTTTATTACAACTGATCAAAAATGAAAGCAGAATAAAATGTTGGTAATGTCAGTTAATTATAAGTTCTTATTTACTTATAACGAATTATATCAACGTCATCATACCCTCTCAAAATCATTAGAGATTGCACATTCTCCTTTCTCTCCTTTTAGTCCGTGAGTTCCATTATAGCCAGCTGGTCCAATAGGCCCCTAGAATGATACCAAAAATATTTTAATCATAGTACAATAGGGCAAGGAATAACCTTCGTTTATAAAATATTCTTACCACTGGACCAAGTGGTCCTAAATCCCCTTTGTCTCCTTTAGACCCAGTTGATCCGGTCGGACCTTTTGGTCCTTTGTACCCAGTGGGACCTCGAGGACCTTTTGCTCCTGGTAAACCTCGTTGTCCTTTTGCACCCTTTTCAATAAAAAAATAAGGTTACATTTATGCAAAAAAAAAACGAATAACAACATTTAATATAATAATATACTACAATATATATATATTGTAGAATTATAATATAAATATATATATATATATATATATATATATATATCATAATATACTACGTGTTTTGTTATGTAAGACCTTAAATTAATACACAGATAGCGCTAGTATTGTTGTAAAATAGGGTTTTTTTTTTAATTCATTACTATAGAAAATTTGAAATTTTTCAAACAACCCTAATAACAAGTCCTAAAATATCAATGAAACAGCATTTATTAAATAGTTAAACTGACTAAGCGGCATCGTTGCAAAGGCACTGCCGTTAACGTTAAAGATGGTTTTTTGGAAATGTATCGATTGCTGGATAAATATTCAAACCACCGGTATTAAACCCACCTCTAAAATCAGTTAATACGATTCCAGATATGTGTTTTAAATTAATGTCGTACATAACAAAACAGGTTGCATATATACCTTCATAAGAGCTATTTCTGATGCTGGAACTTGTCCTGGTGGACCGGCTTCTCCCTTTGAACCTTTATAACCCATAGGTCCCGTTGATCCTGTATCCCCTTTTGGACCTTTCACCCCTGGTGGTCCTGCTTTACCATCGTGACCATCTTTACCTGATGAACCTGGGACTCCAGTGAAGCCTTGGTCACCTTTTTCGCCCTAAAGTAAAAAAAATATGTTTAAATATTTAGGCATATTTATTGAGTTATTTGAATACATTACTTTACTTAGGTACTGTACATAAGATTACAATTCTACCTTGTTACTACAACTGTTAAAAATACCCTTAACAATCTTTGTGTAGGATTTTAAACACGCATTAAACAGCGTTTAATTTTTTTTATAGTAATATCCTTAATGTTGAAGTTATGTCGAGAAAGTGTGCTAAAAAAGTATTTATGTTAAAAAATGCAAGGTAATTGTAATTAGAAAATATTTACCCTAGCTCCATCTATACCAGCATTCCCTTTGTTTCCTTTTAGTTTGTTCTTAATCTGCGCATCTAAAAAAAGTAATAATGTCAAAATTTTACATTTATACCAGTTTCAAAATAAAAAGTACCTACAATATTTTCCGGGGTAGCTAAAAAAATATAGTGATGTTTAAAAGGTGTTGCAATTTAAACTAATTATATTGAAGGAACGGTTTCTACACAAAAAATAAATGTATCTATAAAATGTTTTATAATCAAAATCTTGAGAAAATCTATAAAATGATGCTAGAAATGTTAGAGAACTTGTACGATGCCACAGATTACTAAAAAGTTACTGTGCGCCGTTCAACTACCCCGCTAGTTCAATGTCCTCGCTCAGTCAATGAACCAACTAAACAACGGAGCGCGTATGGTGCGCACAGCAAAAAAAATATTTTCGATGTTAATTAAATTTTCACGGCGACTATAAGATCATACTACAAACAACAAAGAAAAAACAGGGATTCAATCTCCTTACGTTATTAGGTTTACGTGACCAGAATGACTTGTTTGATATTGAAATTTATGCAGGTTATCTATCTAAACTAGAATAGAGGTCTAAATAAACAGTAAATTGTTTGGATGAGGGTTGAATTTTGTATCGATTTAGGTAACTTATTCGGGTAACTTTGAGAAAGACAGTGCATACATTTTGGCATCTTGTATAACTTTGGCATAAGACTTCAAAAAAAGGAGGAGGGTCTCAATTCTTCGGAATCTTTTATGAATGTTCTCAGATTACTCGAAGACGCCTGGACCAATTCGAGAAATTCTTTTTTGTTTAAAGGAGATACTTCCCAGGTGGCCCCATTGGCATCAAGTCGGGATCTGATGATGGGATCCCAAAAAAATCGAGGGCAATCCTCAAATTTGATAAGGGCGCATAATTTTTTTATGTTTTTTTTACCTCAGAACTGCGTCATTTATCAATCGAGTTGGTAAATTATTTTTTAAATGAGAGGATATACTTTCATTTTGGTCTAGTAGAAATTTCATCAAAATCAGTTCAATAGCTTGGTTAAGTCCATTATATTTTTGTTAAAAAGTTTCTTGTTAGTAAAATGTGTCTATCATCATAGGTAACTAACCTAGCAAAACCATTTAACGCGTTCATGTACCTATTATGGCAAAAAAATGCATCTATTATGCCCGCTCAAATCACAAATAATATTATAAATTCGAAGCCGAAGCTGAGCCAATTTCGATAAACGTGGATTTCGATTAAAACAAACGCTACTTTTTATTGATAAATCAGGCATGCGAATCATATTTACCCATCGATCAAATATGATTTCTACAGCGCCTGGTGACAAGGTATAAGCCTGGTAAAGGATTGTGATCTCTTAATCCTCTTAATTATTAGCCTATATTTTAGATAGGCTAAAATATTTTATAGATATTTGTTATTTTTGTAGTCAGAAATTTTTATGCTTGGCCTTTGATTTATGACGAGTCATGTGGTAATTAAAATATTTCAACCACAATTTGACTCCATTTTTAATTCAAGGGTGGGAAAATAAGATCTGACCTGACAACCTGCATTGGGATGTATGCACTCCTCTTGACATCTACTATTTTCTAATACTAAGAAAAAAGCATCTTACTTTCAGTAGGATCCATATCAGGGTCTAATAGATCAGCGAGTCTTGCTGGCCGCCCAGCTATTCCTTGTGCACCCGTATCACCTTTATCACCTGAAAAACATAGATTAGATTAGATAATTCTTTATTACACATCATAAAACAAATACAAATAACGTAAATCTATGGATACAATTGGCGGTCTTATCGCTAAATAGCATACCATTATTTCTAACACTGTCTATGTCTGTTTTTACAAATCTAGTAAGGCAAAGTAAGAAAAGTACATCTGAACTGAAGCGCGTGAAACCCGGTGATATAACGGACTTTCTCTTGCTAAACGTTGTTTGTAGGGAGTTACCAGTTAGCGACGGAAATAGTTGCACTGTGTTTTTTATCTTTACATTAATAGACAGTTTTAAATCCTATCGAACCAGATAAAAGACGGTCTAACTTTTCCAAGGACATATCGAGTTTATTCATACGATGGATAACGATATATTTAATACCTTTTCTTCCCGTTTCTCCTGGTTTTCCATGGTTTCCTGAAGATCCTGGCAAACCATCTGTTCCTGCTATCCCCTGTTCACCCTGTTCACCTTTTTCGCCATTTGTGCCTTGATGACCCTTAAAAAAATATTCACTGAAACCTGATATCTGACATTTTGATATAAGTAGTCAGATAACTATTTATTTTTAAAGTTTAACGGGATGAACAAATCTTCTATCTCGTATTGCGCGCCCCACTACTGAATTTCGTTAAAGTCAAACAATCTTTATAGCAATCATAAGAATTAACGGATAGGGATGCAAAAGAGCGACCTTGCAATAGTAGTGATTAGATCTGGTGCTTATCATAGGAAGTCCACTGCAAAACATAGGTCTCCCCCATAGATTTCCAAAAAAATCAATCTTGTGCAGCCTTCACCCAACGGCTTCCAGCAACCTTTATCAGGTCGTCTTACCATCCAGTGGGGGGCCGTCTTATGCTGTGATTTCCAGTGCATGGTTTATATTCTAGAAACTTTCTGCCACAACGCCCGTCAGTTGTTCGAGCTGTGTGTCCCGCCTCTGCCGCTGCTGAAGTCAGCTTGCTAATCCTCTTGCATGTGGTCAGGCTATGTCTGTGACCTTGGTTCGTCTACGGATCCCCTCATTTAGCGCTCTCCGTAGCACGCTGAGTGACTTTGAGCCTTTTTCATAATTAATAATTACTCGTATGTAAATACTTATTGTCCTTACCTTTTCACCTCTTTCACCGGTGTTTCCTATTTCTCCCTTGGCACCAGTATCACCTTTATAACCTCGCGGTCCCATGGGACCTGTTGGTCCTTCAGGCCCCCTGTCTCCTTTTACTCCAGGAATGAAAACTTGTCTCGCCGTTTTCTCCTCTTCTGTTTCCTATCAAAATACTTTCTGAGAAATGTTTTTGCATGGCAATTTAGTTCAAATATTCAACACAAAGTAAATGTATTTGTATATTTTTTATGTCAGTGTCATTAAAAAAACATACAAATAAATTTTCATGAAATATTTAAATTAAAAATAAATATAGATAATAAATATAGGATTCTTATTAAAATAGCAACCAATGGCCAATGTGGAGCAGCACTAAAAACCACTAAATTTAAATCATAGCGTAAACTGTTCTGAATCAGGCAAGTTGTGACTGTTAAAAATGGTTGCAAAGTATAACTCACAATATAAACTGGTCCAGGTGGTCCACGTGGTCCTTCAATACCCTGTGCTCCCTGTGCACCAGGATGTCCATCATTACCAGGTTCTCCCTTTGGACCCTGGACGCCATCTTTACCCGGTTTACCATCATCACCTTTTTCACCGCTCTCTCCTCTCAGCCCTTGGGGACCCTGATTTCCTTGTGGACCTTCTTTTCCCTATGGAAATAATTTGTTATATTTAATTTCTCACAATGTTTTACTTTACTTTTTTGACGGATTATTGAACCTAACTACAAATTCTACATTCTAACCCGCAGATAAGGTAGGTTATATGTGTTTCCTTACACACGGGTGAGGAATTAGCAAGGTAAATAATAGTAGATTATTCAACAATTATTATTATTTTCTTATAAAGCAGCGTCTTGCGATACGGGCGCTATATTGAATCCCGAACGTAACGAAGGATTCTAGAGTTAATTAACGAGCGGAGCGAGGGAGAGACTAGAATCCTGAGTGCAGAGAGGGATATAAGCACGCCCAAGATGCAGACAGCTTTACCCACGAGGCGAATACTCTACTTTTCACACTTTCTGCGAGTCAATAAAAAAATTTAGGTTGGTGCATTCTATGCAGAGGTTAGTTCGATTTATGAATAAGTTCTTATCGTGTGGGTTTCTTTAGTACAAACTTTAATACAGATGAGGCTCCAAACTCAAATCATCGCCTTCATTGACATCTGTTTATAGTAATTAAAACACGCGTACCATAAATATATTGATGTCAAAAATCCATCAGAACATGCGTGTTTAATTTCTGCTACAGAACAAATAATTTGCATGGTCTGCAAATATGTATTTGTTTTGATGTGCCTATTTGAGCCTACTGAAGCTATCAAGAATTACGATTAAGGGGAATCCTGCAATGGGGTTAGAGTTCATATCTTTAACTATTTATAATTACCGTCAAACCAGGTATTCCTTGTGGTCCATCTTCACCTCTTACACCTTGGGCTCCAGGTGGACCCCTCATTTCAGGCATCGACCTTATGAGCGTCGAGACCACAGTTTCAGAACATTCACAACTCTGAAATAAAACATGATTAGGTATTAGTTTATTTTTATTTTATACTAGATGTTGCCCGGGACTTCGTACGCGTTACACTCCTAAATGTGTAGGTAACCTAGAAATAAAGCTAAACTCGCTGTTGCAACTTGACTTCACACCCCATTTTTATCCCGTGGGAACTGATTTATGGGATAAAAGGTAGCCTATGTGGTAATACAGGTTATATTCTACGTATATACCACATTTCATCAAAATCGGTTAAGCCGTTACGACGTGATTGAGTAACAAAAAAACAAACAAACAAATAAATAAATAAACAAACATCCAAACTTTCGCATTTATAATATTAGTGTGATGACTAGTTGATTGATACCACTTATATAAAAAAAAGAATAAGCCTTAAAATTATTTATAATTGTATTATATTTGTATTTATTTATTCTACAAAAAGTTACATACTAACAGTAATACATAAGCACTGTAAAACCATAAAGATTTGTCTCGGTGCTTAGAGACACTCGAGCCGCTACACATTATTTTTACCTAAACATAATTTTATAGTTGATCGAGCGAAGCGAGTCTCTAAATCAACTTGGACAAATCGGCGATGTATGTATGTTTGTCCAAGGATAACTTTCGAAGCGTTGCTCCAATCATCGTGAAATTTGACACATAGGTAGGTAGTGATAGCACAATTTTTGTGTGACTAAATGAGCTAAACATGTGGGGGGGTTGTTGAGATATTGGGGTTCAAGAGGGGAAAAAAACAAAATGGGACTATCCGGTCAAATGGCACATCTAATAAAATGTCTTTGTGAGTACATTTCGACCCCGTTTTTATTTTTAGTTTAAACTCTGTAGTTTTTACGTTATTAGCCATACATAATAGAGCTGAAATTTGGTATGCGTGTAGCTTAAATGCCACAAATATAGACAAAAGTCTGAAATTCAGAATAACTGCAATTTGGACCCCAAAACAGTTAACCAAAAACAAGAACTCCCGTTACCTGTAATTTTAATGAAACTGTGGGTCAAGTACGTTGGTTATAGGCACGTGCCACTATTTTGATAGTCAAAGATTACAAATAATATTATTTTGTTTTTATGGTCGACTCGCGAGATTTCAGTTCGGGGCGAACCACTAGTTACACAATTATTAATTTAATTAAAATTAATTAATAATTTTAAAATGCTGTTCTTGTAAAATGTACAACTTTGTTATCTTAAACCGGTTTAACATATTGTAACCGCTATTATATTGTCCTTCGACAAAGGCCTCCTCCAAGTATTTCCACTTCATCATATCCCTGGCTGTTCTAGTCCTTTCTGGATCAGATATTTTATTCTTCAGGTGATCTTCCTGACGTCTTGTTGGTTTTCCTTCGTGTATTTTACCGTATCTTGGGTACCATTCCGTTATTAATAATTCTCCTATCATTCTGATGCTACATAAAATAATAGTTTCTTATGTAGTCTAAAACTATTTTGTTTATACCACTAAGGTAAGGCCTCTTTATGGTAAGAGTAAATAGGTTTCTTCTAGATCTTCGTGCTTCATCTTAGACCACATCATCACTTACCATCAGGTGAGATTGTGGTCAAACAAAGTTCTATCCAGTAAAAAAAAGGAAGAAAACATAAGGATGTTTCTAATTCGTATTCCAATTCTAGGGTGGGGGAGTCTAATTCTAGCATTTGGGTGTTTGCAACATCAAAGGTATCACTCTCGCGTTGTCACCCTTAGATATTGTAAAAAATGATTAAAAAAACCAACAAAAACAAATTAACTTCAAGACAAAAGTTACTACAGTGACTTTAGGATAAGGCTTCAAATGTCTTGAACAATTAATTTGTCGTTTGAGCTAGGCTAACCCTGGTGTCAATATTTTCAGATCAAAGGCCACCAATAATTATAATTGCCGAAACAGTAGTTTTATATTCACAAAATAATACATTTCTATTTATCTGTTACAGTAAAACAAAGCTGTTTAACTCACTCCTTCCTTCCCTTGCAATCCTGGAAGCCCTATAGGACCCTGTGGTCCTTCAGGGCCTTTGGGGCCTTGTGGACCTCTGATTGATACTCCTGCAACTCCCTGTAAGAAAACAGTTGATAAGACACGGTCGTCATATAGTTTTTAACAGTCAGAGACATAGGGTGTTTAACATTTTTAATATCTTATGCTGACTCAATATCGAGTCATCATCATCATTATATCTGCCTCAGGACGTCCACTGCTGAACACAGACCTCTCCTATAGATTTCCAGAGTGACCGATCTGATGCGGCCTGCACCCAACGGCTCCCAGTAAACCTTTAATAGGACGTTTTCCCATCTAGTCCGTCTTACGCTGCGATTTCTAGTGCGTGGTCTCCACTCCAGAACCTTTCTGCCCCAACAGCAGTCAGTTCTTCAAGCTATATGCCCTGCATACTGCCATTTCAGCTTGCTAATCCTTTGTGATATGTCACTGAATTTGTTTCGTCTACGAATCTCTTCATTTCTGATTTCTTATTTAATTCGATCGAACCTTAACAATAGAATATTCTTTAGTATTTTTCAAGCTTTCGCTATCACTGTAGGTACATATAAATATTATTTTGTGTCTCAATTCTGAGATTTGACAGGTTAACTCGTCAACAATCACGCGAATATCTACTTTTTTATATGATTGGCCGGTTTCTATATCCGTCGGCAATCAACAACTTGAAACCAAGTTCCAAAGGTATTTGGAATGACATTCCGTACAAAAACGGGATATTTACCATGATTTGTGAGATTTGAGTGTCCCGATATTTCGGCACAGTTGCATTCGCCATTATCACGGATAAACTGAAGTCCTCACGATTGAATGGTTATTAGAAGATATACAGGGATACAAAAAAACTCAGAAATCATCGTAAATATCCTGTTTTTAATGAAAAAGAAAGTACGTACATAGTGTTTACAGGAAGTACTTACATTGGTTCCTGTTTCGCCTTTTATCCCCTGCTCCCCATTGTCACCCTTATCCCCTTTATCACCTTTCTCTCCTTGTTTACCCTGTGCACCAGGCTTTTCTACGTCCCTCAACGGTTTCTTTTCATCGTCTAGAACACCAAAAAATATGTAGTTTATATTTATTTTATGCTAAGTTAAAATTGTATGTTTTGATTCAAATTAGTTTAGTTGGTATTTAACGTATCTAGTTTACTAGATATGTTTATTTATACCCCTAGTTTATAATATCATATTGATTTTTATTCCTACATAACTTCAGCTGTTCTCTGTTTTTATACTCTCTTCCGCTAGCGGCTTAGCACGTGAGGTTTTAAAAAGTAGCATTTTTAATGATCCAGGTTTTATACTATCTGTATACCAAATTTCATCGAAATTGGTTCAGCAGTTTCGCGAAAACGTAATAACGGACAGCAAGACAGAGTTACTTTCCAATATATTAGTATAGATTTATTTAGACACTTTGTCATTCAAACATTTCATTCAATAACAGAAATCTATGTATATAGGGGTTTGATAATATACGCACAAAAATGAAATGGGTTATTTTGATGAGCATAATAAATAAATTTGTGAAATGTTTACCATAGAAACGTGAAATTTATTTTAGCATGTTTAACAAACACAATTTAACTTATGTTGTGATATTGCACAATGCTTGCTATCTAACCACAGCTACTGTATTGGTGACGTCTCGAGATATCTCTTGTTGTCTCTTTCTAACCCAAAACCCAGAGCCATTTCCAAAAGAAATACCAAATCGGCCTTTATTTTTAGATGTCGATCGCAAGAGTAGGCAGTAAGTTTTATACTGATTAATCACCTAAACTTAGTCGATTTTCTTTAAAATTTGATAATTTAACTAGTAGTTTTTTTGAGAAGTCTTTTTTATGTTTTGAGAAACCGTCACTTGAATATATCCAGTATATTACCAAACAGCCTGTGTAATATAATACGTGATGAAAAAACTTTGTAACCCTTTATAAGCTTGTTGTTACGCACAGAGGAGTGTGAGATTGGGCATAGTTAGAGTTTATATGAAGAAGGGAACTAATATTAAATAATAATAATAAATATTGGTGGACATATAACACAGCGTTATCTAGCCCCAAACTAAACAGAGCTTGTACTATGGGAACCAGATAACTGATAGAATACTTCGTTTTATTGTGATTTTAGGCTGGTTTTACAGCAATGTAAAATTATCTCATAATGTATGCTAAATAACAAAAACATTAAATGTGAAATATGTAATATTAACAAAATTTGTTGCTCGACGACTTAGTTAGCGGGCGACTTATGGATGAGAATTGCTAAATAATTGCGAAAGATAGCACAAACTTAAAAAAGAAAATCAGATATGATATATTTCTACAAAAAAGATAAACATTATTCCATATACCGAACCTCTCTCCCCCTCCCCCCTCCCCCTCTACACACTATTCAGAACCCTATATCAATAGAATTATGTAGCATTAGTAAAATATATTTCCAAGACATCGCTCTTCTTCTCTCTCACTACCACAGGTACACACTACACATAAAACACACACGCGCACTTACATACACACACACCCACACACAATACCCACATACACAACACACACTTACACTCACAAACAGGACGAAAGAGACTATCTCCCACAACACAGGTCTTACCTAGGGTGGGAGCTAGTGAGCTTGTATAATGGATTATTCTTTCGTTAGGATATTTGCAAAAAGTATAGCTTGCTACTAATGTCTAATGTCTATTAAAAAAAACTAACGTTATCGTGAAATTCAGTCCAGCCAAACGTTCGCGTTTAGCGATAATACTGCCACTGCGTTATTTGTTGTTATTTGTTTTTATATTGTTTGTTTATTTAAGTGTGATGTAGGTTCAATAAAGCATTATCAATCTATTCATCTAAGGAAGGCCTCTACCTAGCAGTGAGTAAAACCAGCCTGTGGATGATGATGATGACGATGATATGATAATAATGATGGTTATCAAAATAATGTTGATCATACCTATACCTTCCAAATCCCAGGTTAATGGAACTCCATCGCCTCTGATTGTTTTATCAAGCTGTAAAATATTATATTTAGTTAGTAAATAGTCTGAAAGGTATTTTTTTTGACATACCGTTATTTGGTTAATAGTATAGATATCGGATGTGAACGCAATTAAAACAGCTGTCCGTACATTTTAGCAGACACATCAATAGGGCAATACAATGTGTATTGCCTATTGATTTATGATACGGCAATACACATTGTTTCAAGTTTCTTAGATTGTTCATATGGTGGTAAAAAAAAATCTTTCTTTAAGCTTCTATTAGCTCTGAAACACATTTAAATTTGTAAGTTTTAATTTCACTAAATAACTGTATAATGTGGCTTGTTAGGTAAATTACAAGTCAGAATTATTGCGGCTCTATTTTCAGAGCTGATTAAAAAATGTCGCATTTTCCAATTAAATTATTGAAATTATCTTTTAAAGCCTCTACGATACTCAAATTTACTTCTTGCTTATGATTAAAACTTGGATAATCTATAATTTTTCATGCATTATGCGTAAAACCCTATTGAATTTTTATGTCTTTTTTGCGCTCACAGCGTTGATTCGATAGTGAAAGTTGTTTCAACCCTAGAAGATTTCGGGAATTGATTTTATCCCGGTATTACCAAATTAAAACTAATTATTTACATTGCCAAAAGCAAAAGCCAATAAGTGGAAATGAAGCCGATTGCCAATCAATAACAATTAGGCCCACGGTCTACTAAAGTGTAGCCGAATGCAGCATACGCGATATTTTACGCTTGTTCACGCTTAGCGGCGTATCTTTTAAAAAACCAAGCTCCATGTTTACTACACTTTAGTTAACAGTGAGCCTTATAAAGGATGTCTCATTAAACCGTTTTCAAAGTTATGGGGCAGTCTAAAGCCCGTTTTTCATAACCTGAACTCAAACTTAATCAAGCTTAAAGCATAGCATTTTCATAAATAAACTAATGCTATGAAAACTTGCAAAATGTTTTAATAAAACACCTTTAAGAAAAGTAATAAATTTTGATTCCACTTACCAGGTTTTCTGGTATACTATCACCCTAGAAAATAATTTGATAATGTTACAAAATTTAGTAACTGAAAAAGCCAATTAAGGAAACTTTACTTTTTTTAAAATACTAATGATTTACCATGGTTTATAATTATATCCATTACATAATAAATTTTCAAACTTTTCAATTATTATTAATTCATAATTGAAAGTGCGTAGAATCTAAAAATTAGAATTTAATACTCTTTTTGTTAAAATAATTATAAAAAAGCTCTAAAGCACTCACATCGTCATAATCTGATTCTGTCTCTTCAGTGAAATCTGTCTATAGGAAAAATAATAAATTGTGTTAATGCAGTGCCTGGATAGCTGACATTTAAGACATAACTAGACGTGCCTCATATTTGAAACAGCTCTTTTTTATAATAATCATTTTACATTACACCCTGTATACAAATGTACACAAATATATTCAACCAAAATCATCAATCAAATATGAAGCGTGTTTAGTAAAAAAATAAAATTATATAGGTTTTATTTATAAAATATATAATATATAGTGCACAGATACAAGGAGCATAGAAATATTTTACAAAACAAGTAGGTACGTAGATAGTGCTGCCATATTAATAAAAAAGTAGCCCGAAAATTACTTAGACAAGTAGATTATTTTAATTCTGTCTAACCTAAATTTTGTTCCCAATAGTTTTTCGTAGTTTCAAAAATGCTACATTTAAATTAATTAACGAATTTTACAATAACGTATAAAAGTCATTCTAATCTACGAGTATACAATCTGTTTTGTTATGTACGACATTAAGTTAAAACACACATCCGGAATTTTACTAACTGATTTTAGAGGTGGGCTTAATACCGGTAGCTGCTTGAATATTTATTCAGTAATCGAAACATGCCATTTCCAATATACAATTTTTATTGTAAATCGGCGGCGCGTTTGCGACGGTGCCGCTTAGTCAGTTTAACAAGTACCTACATACACGATGCATGAATATGAAAAAAGGTAAACATTTTTAGATTCATAGATTCATCGGTATTTTAGAACTTGATATTGAACATTTTCTATGTAATGAATTTGAATAAAACCTATTTGACAACAATACTAGCCATTAGCCCTACCCGTGTTTTCATTGAATGTCTTACATAAAAAAATAAGTAGTATACCAATAAGAGTAGGTAGGTAAGAAATATTAAACGTATATTACTAATACATACAGTTTTAAATAGAGTACCACCAATGAAAGAACTACGATATACATTTTGATAGCCAAATAAGATTTACCCAAATAGATATTAATCAAAGTTAAGCGACATTGATAGGCTGCAGAGAAGCAACATTGTAAAGTTTAAAATAAAAAAATATACTAACTAAACCACTCAAAACTGTATCCTGAAAAATATAAATACAAATCAATATAAAAAAATAAAAAAAATAACAGTAACTAATATCAAGAATATGCAAATTCAAATTTTGATTCTCAAATAACTACGAAGTGCAATTATTATCAGCTATTCGTGTCCCACTGCTGGGCCTTCCTCCTTCTTATTACCAAGTTGACTAAATACTCAAATCAAGTAAATGAAGCTCCTAGATATACACCAACAGATATTCATGTTCTTTAAATAATGACTATAGAACTTGATAAACATTAAAGGAAGTTACATTAAGTATCTTGCTGTCATTTGCAATAAATTTTATTTACTTATTATATTTTTATAAACAGCAAGTTAAAACTCAAAAATTCTAAGGAACTGAATTTTAGAAGAGTCTTGACTGAAACTGATTATTGAAATTTTATAAACATACTTACATTATTGCAAATAGTTTTGTAGACAAGGTCATCCGCTTCAGTGTAAATTTTGATTTGACCAATAGTGCCCTGAAACAAGTAAAATATTTGTAAATAATTGTATCAAGCGCGTGTCGGACCACACACAGTGAAGGGTTAATACAAAGTATATTTTCTTTTGATTTTAGTCATTTTGTATGAACGGTTTTCAAACTCAACTACAGACATAAGTTGGTCGACTACTACTCATAAATTATTAAGTCTATAATTGATAAGTCTTCTTACAATAACTGTATATGTGCTAATATTGTGGATACCTTTTAGGTATCCAAGAAGAATATTCTCAAGTTTTCTTGGCAACAAGTCCAAAATGAATAGGTTCTTTCTAGGCAAGCGTGCTCCATCTTCGATCTCACCATCACTTACCATCAGATGAGCTAGTGGTCAAGCGGTTGACTATCAACAATAAAAAAAATAGCGGTTTGACTGGTAGGGAAGAAGGGGAGGGGACGACTATTACGAAAATGCCCACTTTGTAGCTTTATATTTCGTAAACGGGCTTTTGTGTAAAAAAAAAATGATCAGGAAACCCTACGTGCTACCTAACCCATGGTATAATGGCAAAATTATAAAGATGTGTCCGAACGCGCGGCGGTGCGCGCGGCTATCTGCGCTGTGGTTAGACGTCTGCTGCGGCAGCTGTAATACGCCACGTGCAAATAATGATAATGTTTGTTCACCGGTGATTGTGTGTGGACGTATTTTATTAAGCAAAATGGATAACGAGGCTTAAAGAATATTACAACAATAACGAGAATAGAATGTAATCGAATAATTTATAATAAAGTTTATAAATATAATTGTGGTTTGTAAACAAAATAAAGAGAACAGCGAGTCTAGGACATCCCGCACAGTACCTACTGTCACGCAAACATTTATTTCTATGTTTGAACTAGTCATGCGGCAAATTTGCGTCTTTACGAATGACGCGCGTCTTGTGCTCTGTGTTTGGACACACCTTTAGGATTCCGAGTTTAACTACCGAACCCTAAAAACGAACGATATTCATTTCATTTCCACGAGGAGTATAATTATGTAAGCTCAAATTTTTATAGGTGTTAATAGTAAAAAAATATACATACGGAATGCTTTGTTGATCTACGTTACTCTGATTATGAGATTAAATATTTACAGTAAATCATTTAAGAATGAATGATTGAAAATTATTTATTCTTATACCTTACAAGCTAGACACAACAGTTAAAAAGAAATAAACAAGCAAATAAATGTAAGCATAATGGGCGGTCTTATCGCAACAAAGCGATCTCTTCCAGACAACGTTTGGATGGAGAGGATCATTGCTTAATGGAAGATTGGCTGAGTTGTACAAAGAATATACTTAATAATAGAAAAAGAAAAATGACTTAACCTTAAATATACATATTATATATACATCGAAGGAAGCCGATTATAACAAACATTAACATATTCGCAGGTAGCCGATTATTACACGTTGTTTATTAGATTAATGTGTTTTACTTTGAGCTTTAAAAATAGGTCATTATTTAAAATACGGGATTTATCACGTACCGTTTATCGGTGTTTCGACCGACAATGTTTCGGTTCGATTTGTGAACCTTCATCAGGGGGCAATCGCGCAAACTTTGAACGATAATACCAAAGTAAAATCAAAACAAAAACGTTACAAATTATGCACATTTCGTATCGCGCTGACACGCGTGACGTCAGTCAAACCAACGTCAGTTCCAACGTTAGACACGTTCAAAATTAGCGCGATTGCCCCCCTCGCTATCGGCCTTATGGGCTATTTTTGAATTGTCGATATGTATTATTTATGATCTGATACCATACTTTATTAAGTCTGTTGATATATTCTTATTAAAAGCTTTATGTTGGTGTTAACTGCGGGAATATCGTTATGAAAGATTTTAAACTTGAAAAATGTCCAGCAAAGACATATTTTCACCCCCTCATTGTTCGGGTGGTAGATTAAAAATATAGCGAGTAGCTCTTTGTGATGATATGAAGCGGGATTTTAATGAAACCGACGTTGGAAATTTTGTGCACATCGACGGAACTCCGTTTTGAAAACAATTTTTCCGAGATAAATTTGTGCCCGAAACTTGAAAAGTCCAGCTCGAAACCTTTCTAGCAAGGGTAGGTTGCAGGTTGTTTTTACCAAACCCTGTAAAATTCATACGCTAGAGAATTCACGAAAATTGTAAAATGGAATTGACGTAGCTGAACGAGGACTTTTAGGATAAGCCCATTTTATCCACAAATTTTCTTTGTACAAAGTTCCGTACTTTTACTGAAACTGAGGGCATACCTATATATAAAAATAAGTTTCCTTAACGTATTTAGTGACTAAACATGTTTATATTTGACATATTTGTAAGAATTGACAAATCTCTAAATCTAATATAGGTACTAAACACATTTAGGGCAACTTGCGCAACGTCTAAACGTATTTAGTGGGTAAATATGATTCAAGGAGTTGTCAAATTATACAAATACATTAAATTTAAATATGTTTAATCGCTAAATAGGTTGTGTAAGCCGGGCTTAGGGATCGTTTCACAAGTCGGCCAAAATTGATAATAAGATATTTGATTTCGTATATTCTTGTCCATATAAAAGTTTTATTTTAGAAATCCAAACATAGACCACGAAATCAAGCTCTAATATTCAACTAACACGGAATCCCTAATTTTGCAGACAAAGTTCAGTGCGCATTCACATAGAAAAGTAAGTCGGCGGAAAGTGTTATAACCTCGAAACAATATTATAGCCTGTTTAAAATATAAAGCTTGAAAAAAAGAAAACCTTTGCACCTAAACCTTGTTTTAGTAACATACGCAAAATATCTCGATCGAATAAAAATTTAAAAATTTATTTATGGTCAGGGGGGCAATCGCGCTAATTTTGAACGTGTAACGTTGGATCTCACGTTGGTTTGACTGATATCACGCGTACGACACGAAATGTGCATACTCGTACCGTTTGTATTTTGGTTTAACTTTGGTATTAACGTTCAAAATTAGCGCGATTGCTCCCCAGGTCTAGATCCGGGTCTTTGGAAATCTATGGGCTCTCCCATGTTTTAAAGTGGACGACAGTATTGTTATTAACTTTTAAGAGTATATAGGATAGTTGAGTAGGTCATTTTATGTCTGTGAAATGTTGATATGTTTATATGTCTGTAAGCGTTAAGTAGCGAGTAAACATAGTATTCGCGTTTAAATTGTCAATTACACCGTTATGTAAATGAAATTAAAGTAAATAATGTTGAACATTTTATATAGAGCTATGCAGCTCCAAACTAAGCAGGGTGTGTGCTATAGGAACCAGATAACTGATAGAATACTTATAAAGTTTTTTTTGTAAATACATAGAAAAACAACCAGATCCGGAAAAAATTCCGTAGATAATGCATTTGTTCCTCAACCTCTTGTGTCTATTTATTTCTACTGTCAACGTACCAACTCGCTACTTATCGTCTTATCAGCTTATATCGTGTAAAGCAGGCGTAAATGCCAGTAAAGGCACTGACAATCTGTTTTCAAAGTAAACGCGGCTTAGCGCACCTATATTTATGTTGACAGTCGCAGCTTGCACGCGACACGACTAAATACATTAACTGGCAGAACTTGCAGAGCTAAGCCGTTCTACCGCAGTTTGATTTCAAACGTATCTGACTGAACCTAGTCCTCGATTTGGAAAGGGATGTTACGCGCAGGAGCCACGAAAACATTGAGCGCAGTCTATCGTCTCGTCGCGTCAATGCGAGAGCGTTGATCTGATCATCGTGAACTTCGGTATATAGTGATGGCACAATCGTCATCAAAAAGTGAGTACTCAAAATGGTCAAGTGGAAGAAAGATGAAAGATATTTGTCACTAAATTTCGACCTCGTTTTTATTTTTAGCTTTAACCTTGTAGTTTTTAAATTATTTAGTAGCCATAATAAAAACTGAACTTTGACGAAATCCACAGGGTACAGTGACCCCACAGTGCTGAAATTTGGTATGCGTGTAGCTTTAGTAACACAAATATAGAGAAATTCATAAGAAATATATGGTTTTGAAGGAAATATGGGTTTGAAATCCAGAATAAGTGCAATTTCTACCCCTTAACAGAATAACCAATTAACATGAACTCCCGTTACCTGTAATTTGAATGAATATGTAGGTGACGTGTAGGTGATGCATGTCATGGCACTATTTTAATAGTCAAAAAAAATTTTTTTTTGTTTTTTTGTGACTTGCGAGATTTAAGTTCCGGGCGAACCACTAGTACTAATTAGTGGTAAGCTTCGCCCCGAACTGAGATCTGACAAAAATGCTCTCACAATCAATTAATAGATAGTTTCTTTCCGACTACGGCAAAGCCAAAAGGAAGGGTTATGCTTTTAGCAGTCTATGTATGTAAGTATGTATGTATGTATGTTTGTTTGTACTCATCTCATCACTACTCATCCGATTTTGATGGATGAGGTGTCAATCGATTTGTTATTACGGTCCAGTGACAAAAGCTACATTTTAATCGACTACGGCAAAACCAAAAGATAGGGTTATGTTTTTAGCAGTCTATGGATGTATGTTTCACCGTAGCGTCTTATCAACTCATCACCTTTTAATGAATGAGGTGTTAATCGATTCCTTATTATAACAACAATAAAATAGTTACAGAATCGTAATTAACTTATTCTACGGCACATAAAGATATATAACGTAGCCTAAAATACATATTAATTATAAATGATGGTAAGGTACCATCGACGTAGATATTACGTAATCAGGTTTCAGTTTTTAAACCTATAAAGCTTCTTAAATTATTTTTGAGGGGGTTCTAAATATCTTATTATTCCTAACATTCCGACATAACCCACTGCTGCGGCTAGAGGCCTCCAAAATTCAAAATGTTTTTATTCCTAAAAATCACAAGGCTTTCATTAAGCAATGATCCTCTCCATCCAAAGGTTGTCTGGAAAACATCTCTTTGTTAAGCGATAAAACCGCCCATTATGCTTACATTTATTTGTGTTTTATTCCGTTTTAAGTGTTGTGTCGAGCTTGTAGCTAGTAAGGTATAATAAGAAAATTTCATTGATTTATTCAAGGATCACTTTGAAACGTCAAACTTTACTGCCTGTTCTTTCGCGACCAAGCCCGGAAAGAAAGCAAGAAACAAGTGCATAAGTGTATGGCATCCACCACGATTCTGCGGTTATCTTAGCCATCGACGGCTCGCTACTTTGACAACGTCGTCTCACTGTCCATAAATACTCCAACAAATTCTTCATAACCCTTAAACTGATATTATAATTTTTTCTTTTAACAGAAAAAATATACAATAAATATTTGCATGACTAAAATACAGAAGAAACTGTTGAACCATCTAAAGACTGTTACAAACGATCTATAGATAGCTCAACTGCTCCAGATCACTACCAGGTGAAAGTGTCCCCATGACACTGGCTGCATTGCCCCGCTGAATTGCAATTCTTAATGCTTATTATAAATCGGTAAGTAAATTTGACTGTTATGCTTTTTTGCCTCAGCTAGGTACTAAAACTATCATTTTATGATACACACGGAAGCTTCCATAATAAAAATGAAAATAGGATAAAGTTTATTCGGATATAACGCGGGTAGACACGTGAGCAGCAGCTTGATTAGCAATTCCAAAAAGAATTCACTTCACTGCGTCCAAATACGAATAAAATAAAATAAATTAATTTACCGCAAATTAAAACAATTACATAATACTACTGGCCAGTGCACAGTGGTCGAAATTCAAACGTATTTTTTTTCAATTTATTTTAGCATTTAAAATCAAAATATTATTATATACATTACTATACGTGGGTGTGTGTGTGTGTGCATTGTATTCTACATTACTGTAACGTATTTAAAAACACGTTTGATGAAAAAAATTAACAATGCTATTAAATAACTTTATTACCTATAATTCCATTGTTTGTGGACATCGTTGATTTATTATGTCATTCTTCTCCACATTATTCCATTCACAAATTATAATATAGGTACGAGTACTGAATATTAAGCATGCTATTAAACATAGCCCACGATGTTTTTGTCATAATGATTGAGCAAAATGAGCTCACTATTAAATTGTATGTAAATTTTAGATTGATGTACTTTTATATGGAAGGGTTAGATATCAAAATGACCACTTACCATCGTAATTTAAAATAGGTACAAGTCCAAATCCTAATTAGCTGAATTTTGATTTGGCACGTACGCCTACGGTGTGCTTGATGTTTTACCGTTATGATTCAAGACTTTATATTATTACTAGTTGTATGCCCGCGACTTCAACCGCAATTTTCTGGATCTCGAGAACAGCGCCACCTACCGGGTCCAATTGTGGATCTAAACCATCCAAGGACCCAGACAAACACATACAAAAAAAATTATTCAAATCGATTCAGCCGCTTAGGAGTTCAGTGACATACACACGTACAGTAGAATTATATATATATATATATATATATACCTATATATAAAGACTAGTTGTATGCCCGCGACTTCGTCCGCAATTTTCTGGATCTCGACAACAGCGCCACTTACCAGGTCCAATTGTGAATCTAAACCATCCAAGGGCCCACACAAACACATACAAAAAAAATCATTCAAATCGGTCCAGCCGTTTAGGAGGAGTTCAGTGACATACACACGTACAATTATATATATAAAGAAGATATTAGCTAAAATACTTCTTTTAAATTACTTATTTTAAAATAATAAAAATAAATAAACAAACTAGCTTCCGCCCGCGGCTTCGCAGGCGTTTTAATCCAGATCATAATCTCGAAATCCCTCATCGAAATCAGTCCAGCTGTTTAGTCGTGAAAACGTAACAAATACATAAAAAGAATAACAAAGTTTCTTTCGATTAGTATCATACTTATATTATAAATGCAGTTTTATATAATATGTGAAAGTTTTAATGTTTGTTTATTTATTTGTTAGTTTGTTTGTTTATTTGAATTTATTGAAATTTAGAATTTAAATTTGTTATATACGTGGATTTTAACCTGGATTACCACATAGGCTACCTTTTATCCCCTAAATCAGTTCCCATGGGGTAAAAAAAAGAAAAGGATTGTGTGGTTTTATGGAACCACGGTAAAAGTGAAACTTTGTTTCACATTATAGACATTTTTTCTCGTTGGCACAAATGAGTAATAGTCTATACACTACACGGTCAGCTGATACGAACTATAGGCGCCGCCATATTGGCCTCGGCTGCTCTAACGAGCGCCTTTCACTTTATCCCTACTCCGCGGCTGACCATCACGCGACATGCAACACACAGACGAAAAAAAGGACATGCCCATATAATGCTGTCAACTGCACAAAAAATTGCGTTCATCCAAAAAATATGTTACTTTTTTTCGTTAATCTACGTATCAATCGATTAACACGAAAAGTATCCTACAATATTTTAAAATAATAATAAATATGAAAACGACAGGAAATGAAATGGTAGCAAATTGCCTCCAGGTGCAAACATTAGTGTTGAGCCAGAGTTGTTCTGAGACAATAATCGATTGTTGATAAAAGACCATAAATAAAACAATCGATTGTTTGACTGTATTTTCACTGACACGAAAAATCGGTCACCGATTTCAGAAGTACGAAACCAAAACGATATTTGTTTCCCAATGAGCGTTTTGTAAATCGTTTTTTTTTTTCTCTTTAATTAACCCGGGGGTGGTATTATGCTTGACTCGCGCTGGTAGCGAGCGCCCGAGCGAGATAATCTCAGCCAATCGCATTGCGCGCTGAATTTGCGCTCAGCTGTTGACGCACCGCAATTGATCTAAATCCTCTCGCTCTCAGCTAACCTTGATCATAATCGGCGGGCCGTTGATCTCAGCGCCACCTTCTAGATGGCTTTAGGATTAACCAGTGGAGAGAAAAAAAGCGGAAAAAAATAACTCGGCTTATCTGTAGCATTATCTCGATTTTAATTCGATCAACAGATGAGAGGTTAAAGCTTCGCACGATTTTTGCATAAGGCCATGCAGAGACGAGTTAATGACACAGACATGAGATATTTTTTAGTTAGGCACCTATCACTCGTTATTCCTCCCAAATCATCGAATTAAGAACTAACTCAAACGATAGTCGATATCGATCGATATCGACTACCTATTCAATCCAAGTTTACAAAACCAACACAGAAATACATAATGAATTCTATTAAACATCTCCAAAAGTAAATAAGTACATTTTTTTTCGCTTGGGTACAATTGGTACTTACATTTTTCGTACATTTTATTACCTTATTACTACCCCTGACACACTAAATATTTGATTTTCAGAAGTAAATAGGTAGATATATTTTTGTATTTATCTGTGGCGCTCGTGTTGAATCGAAATAAACTCGATTTTACTTCGATTCAACATTTGCTCAACAGAATCAGATGATTATTATTTCTTTTCATTAAAATATTGAATTTTGATTTACTGGAATAATTGCCCTCGTCTGTTGATTGTATAGGAGCGCGATGTCAACAATGGCACTTCTGTGCGCGCGCGCCTTGAGATTAAATATAATCGATTGCTCGATTTGACCGATTATTTTGCGCCGATAAATCAATATTTCGGATAATAGTCGATGGTCGATATGCCAATCCCTATGACTGTGCGCGTACGTCATTCACAAACAAGTACCTACACAAGCCGTTTCCTGTGATCTGTGTCTGTGGCCGTTTCGTTTGTTTTCTCGCGTATTTTTGTTTGTTTGCTGACTTAAAGCTTTTAAAATGGACTCCGATACTTCTTCTAAAATTGATAGTAATTATCAATATCATAATTTATCTAGGAATCGTAATTACAATAATAAACTATTTAAGGTGTAGTTGAATACAGTGATGTAAAACTGGTTGTTTGTGAAAAATAAAAACTGATTTTTCTCATTATAGTAAACTTTTTTATAACTAACTCCTTAGCTCTTTTATTACTAACTAAGCCTAGAATCATTAGCAATTAGTTTCAAGTGTGTGCAGTGATAGCATTTTTTACAAGGGAGAGTGGGCATGCCCCTTTGAGACGATGTAATAAAAGTTTCACTTTAAAATGGGGTGTCAAGTCAAGTTGCAACAGTGAGTTGAGCTTTATTTCTAGGTTACCTACACATTTAGGAGTGTAACGCATACGAAGTCGCGGGCAACAGCTTGTCGATGATATTAGTATAACCCGATCACATTATCTCGAGACCTGGCGTCGATGACGTCACGTCGCGTCGGCGCTCTGATATGGTGCGCAAAACAAGCATCCTCTAGTGGGATATTATTATAAACAATAAGAATTCCAACAAAACAAATATTGTGTTAATTAATTTAATATAGGTAATATTATTATAATGATATGATTAAAACGATGAAAAATAAATGAAACAACTTAACAAACAAACTTAACAAAAATGTCCTACGTTGCAACAAAAACAATATGTTAACGTAACAGCAATAACAAAATAACAATAAAAGTCCAAACGTAACAATGAAATGTTTAAAAATGTACCACGAAAACAAGTCGACGCGTATCGGCAACGAAAGTGCTAACCGTACTGACGCGCCGTGGCGAGCGCGGGGAGGTAAAAGGAGAACGGGGCGGGAGGTTCGCATTCCAGCGAGGTCTCGAGATAATGTGACCGGGTTTTATGTCGTTATGTAATCAATAGATAATATATAGTAGATGATTTGCTTATAGAAATGCCATATCTAAACAATTCACGTTCTTTGTGACAGAGGAAGTAGCTCCAAAGCAGCTGTGCAGTTATGACGCAACGGATATTACCAACTCAACGAACCCCGCGAATTTTCGACTATTTGCTATCTGATGATGTTAAGATGCTGTATACAGGGTGGAAAATGAACTTATATCACACTAATATTATAAATGCCGAATAACAATCGGCTGAACCGATTTCGATTAAGTCAATAAAGAGTTAATCTATCTATCTATCTAAAACTAAAAAACAGGGTCAATAGTTTCACAAAATTGTTTTTGCACATTACACAAAAGGTTAACTAGAAGAGAATGCTTTCCTGCATTAAGTTCGCTTATTAACAGACTGATTTATTTAGTGCAATAAAAAAAATCTATATAACTATATATTAACTATATATTCTATATATTATATAGAACGCGATAAAGCCTCGTTCATATCAAATAGTAATTGATAATAAACTAATCGTGTAAGTTTGAAAAATACTATTCTCCTTAATGTCATCATCATCATATCAACCATGGAAAATCCACTGCTGAACATAGGTTTCCCCATAAATTTCAAGAGCAACTGATCTTTCACCCAACGGCTCCCAACAACTTTTATCAGGTTGTCTTTCCACACGTAGTGGGGGCTGTCCTACGCCGCGCTTTTCAGTGCGTAGTCTCCACTCCAGCACCTTTCAGTCTCAACGGCCGTCAGTTCTTCGAGCTATGTGCCCCACCCACTGCTCTTCACAGTGAGTTGTTTGTATATTGTGTGTTTATTTGTAAAGTTTATGGAATTAGAATACACCCTGTATAAATGCAATCGATAGATAGAAGCTTTGCACTAGCCCTGTAAATATGTGACTTTATGAATATCACTATCAGATATTGTGAAGATCATTTACGTAAAAAAGAGTCAAAAGAGGTTTGTATGACCCAACCTCGCTTTAGAACCTTCTGATGTGTTTTCTAGATGGGCTTTGTTATCATCAGCCGGAAGATGTCTAAGGCTAAACATTTTGTGAAGACCAAATCATTTTGTGTTATTCAATAAGTACATGGAATCAGCTAAAAGAAAAATTACTTTTTATCATTGTACCTAATAAAAAAATAATATATAAAAATATTAAGATGTGTAATTTTAATATAATTTAATATATAATATTCGTTTTATACATGTAGAAATAAGCGAAGCGACGTGTGATCCGAGAGCTGGAGCTTATCTGGGTCAACGCATAAGCATTGCAATTCAGTGAGACAATGCAGCCAGTGTCTTGGGAACACTTCCGCCTGGTAGTGATCTGGAATAGCTGAGCTATCTATAGATCGTTTGCAACGGTGTTTAGATGATTCAACTGTTTCTCCTGTATTATAGTCTTGTAAATAGTTTTATATTCTTTCCGTTATTAAAGGCATTTTGCCCCTATTCTCTTGTAGAAATAAATATATTAGGTAATATATAGAGAATAACACATTCCTTACTGACTTTCTCATCATCATATCTAGCTAGAGTAGTAGAGTTTGTTATGAAAGGACTCGCCTGGGGAAGTACTACCACCATAATACCTATTTCTGCCACCAAGCTGTGATGTGTTTCGGTTTGAAGGGAATGATTGCCGGTGAAATTATAGACACATGTATGACTCAAGTTGATGGACGCAGGGTAGTGCATCGAGGCAATACTTTGTTATAGGTGATGGTAAGCACTTAACATCAGGTAGGCCATATAGGTGCTTGTTCCATCTCCAGGTCATATAAAAAAATTATAGTATCTTAACATTCAGTACTTGTAACTATGTAGCCTGCCTGTTATATTCATTATATCCATGGAAATCCTCATTTCTGTTTCGATGGATACAGGGAAGGGTGCAAGTTTGTTTCTTAAATAGAGCTTTTAAGACAAAATAACGCTCGGTTAAGGGCATGTTCCGCCGACGCAAAAAAAAGGGGGTGTTATAAGTGCGGTATTATTGAGAGTAACTGGGGTGGTCCTTAGTTAAGACACTTCAAGCTTCTTGGGGTTTCGCTCAAATTTAACTCATACATCGAGTTTAAGGCTAAAACAGCTGCCATCAAGCTAGGCATCCTCAACAAGGTCATGAGATTCTACACATCGGGACAGCTTCTTAGTGACAAAGCACAAGTTCGTTCTGGTAGAGAGTACTGCTGCCACCTGGGATGATTTGGCGAAACACCAGCTCGCTACCATAGACTCGATAGAACGTAGAGAATTTAGACTTTTAGGTGAACAATATATGGCGGAGACTAAGACCCAAAGTCTTGAACACTGCCGTAAAGTTGCAAGCCTATCGATATTTTACAGAATACATTTTGGGTAATGTGCCCAGGAACTTTACGATCTGATTCCGCCATCTCCTTTCTATCAAAGAACAAGCAGGCGCATGGTTCAGTACCATCCGTACCCGGTTGATATACCACCCATTCGCACACACCGTTTTGGTTCTACGCTCTTGATTCGTACGGATAAGGTATGGAACACTTTGCCATCGTCTGTTTTTCACAAATAATACAATCAGGGCCTCTTTAAGGTAAGAGTGAATAGGTTTCTTCTAGATCTTCGTGCTTCATCTTAAACTAGTTTTAACTTCTAACGCAAAAATAGTGGGTCTGAGGTTTATACATCATTAAATATTAACTTTTATTAAATAATAAGATAAGATAAAACAATAAGATAATAATTTTCTTGTTAAGAACATTTGTTAACATCAAGAATATAAAGTCCCGTTATACCTAGCCTTTGTGGATTACTCCAAGGCATTCGACAGCCTCAAACACCCCGAAATATTCAAATCATGAAAGAACCAAGGAATTGAATACACGTGCATACAACTATTACAATACATCTACATCAATAGTACGGCATCCATTCATATCCATACAAGCGGTCCATCCTTCCAAATCCAAAAAGGAGTCAAGCAAGGCGAATCATTATCTCCCAAACTTTTTACATCTACCCTTGAGGAAGTATTCCAAACTTTATCACCCAGCTGGAAAGATAAGGGCATTGTCGTCGGTGATAAGAGATTAACTAATCTCCAATTTGCTGATCACATTGTCCTTTTCTCCACAACAGCAGCCGAACTAGAGACGATGCTCCAAGATCTGAGCAGAGCAAGCTTCGGGGTAGGACTTTCTACGGACATGACGAAAACGAAGGTGATGACGAACGGCACGCAGATGAAAATTGAGGTTGAGGGTGTGGGAATTGAATATGTCCATGAGTACATATACTTGGGCCAATTATTTTTTTTCCAGGCAATACAAGAACAAGAAATTGCAAGACGCACGGAAAACACCTCGAAAATCTATTGGTCCATGAAAGACCTTATGAAAGGACCGCTTCTACTTTCTCTAAAGTGGAAACTCATGGGCATGTGCATTCTCCCCATCCTCACCTATGGTGCACAAACCTGGTCGCTAGCAAATCGTCAAAAGTCCTCCCTTGGGGTATGCCAACGTGTAATGGAGCGTAGTATCCTGGGCGTGAAACTCACGGACAGAATCAGGAACTCGGTTATACGCTTCCGAACACAGGTGGCCGACGTCGCTCAAAAAGCTGGAAGATTCAAGTGGGACTGGGCCGGACACGTTTGCCGTATGCCAGACACAATGTGGGCGAAGACCACCACTGAATGGCTCCCAAACTACGGACGGCACCCGCGTGGAAGGCCCATGCGATGGTGGCGTGACGAGCTAAACTCTTACCTCAAGGATTGGCCCCCTACTTGCAATCAACAGAGATGAGTGGAAAGAGGGAAGGGAGGCCTTTGCCTTACAGTGGGACACAACAGGCGTATAAATAAATAAATAATGTTTTTGTTGCACACCATTAAAAATAAACAAATAAAAGAAAATACACTTTTAAATCAAAGGTACAATGGGCGGCAATAATGTATTTGTTTGTTAATTTAAATAATAACATTACAATGATTACGCCATTAGTGAATCCAATTAACAGCAAATCGAACTGAATACCTTGAAAGACAATGTAGGAGTAGCAATTTGTAAGTACAATCGTTTATAAATAACTTAAGGGTCTAGGTAACAAAACATTTGAGTAAGCCTTTTACCCACCCATGAAACATCGAACTCCTCTATAAGAAAAGCTATTATATTATTTAACTAATAATATGGCTTTTCCATTGTAATGATTATCAGTATTTTTTTTCTTTATGTTACTTGTGGGGAAACATAACATTTGAATAGGCTTTTTACCCACCCATGAAATATCGAACTCCTATATACTAAAGGCTTTTATATTCTTTTAACTATAATATTGCTTTTTCCATTGTGATTTGACGACCTCGGTGGTGCAGTGGGCGAATAGCCGGCTGAGACGCAGGAGGTAGCGGGTTCGATTCCCGCCGCGGAACAAATGTTTGCACGTTCTACAGATATTTGTTTCGGGTATGGTTGTTTCTCTATATATTATAAGTATGTATTTACAAAAAAAAGTATATAAGTATTCTATCAGTTATCTGGTTCCCATAGTACAAGCTCTGCTTAGTTTGGGGCTAGATAGCGCTGTGTGAAATGTCAGCAATATTTATTTATTTATTTTAATGATTATCAGAATTTTAATTTTTTTTATGTTACTTGAGGGAAACAGGCTTACGGCCCACTTGATGTTAAGCGGTCACCGTTGCTTATTGACACCGGCAACACCAGGGGTATTTTCGATGAGTTCCCTACCCTGTAACTGAAACCTCTTTAAGCGTACCATGTCGTAGCCTAACGGGAAAACCTCAGATGGTAGGTTATTCCACATCTTGCACACAGTATGGGGTAGAAAAGATCGCGTGAAGCGTGTGGTGCGTGGTACCCAATTGTCGACGATATGTGGATAAGCTTTATTGGAAAGAATTTATCAACTTGTATGAATTCATTTTGACTAACTAAACTGACTGACTGAGGTCATCGATCAAAACTTACTTTAGACATAATCCTCTTTGAGTACCGGAAGGGGATTATTGGACGAAAAGTCCAGAAATTCTCTTTGGCTCGCCCTGCATTTCGGTTTGAAGGGTTGCCGGTGAAATTACAGGCACATGAGGCTTCACACTTGTATGCCTTAAGTTGATGGACTCAGGGCACGTTTCTAAGGTGTGTGTGACCTAAGCTACAACCCAATAATTTGTTCCAGGCGATGGTTACCACTTAACATTAGGTGGACCGTAAGCTTGTTCCAAATCTGATTGTATAAAAAATATATCACTAAGTAGAGACGGTGGATTTTAAACTTCATTATTAGAATAGAATAAACACATTTTATTGTACTGGATCACAGGCAAGCCTGTACATCCAAAAGTTGTCTGGAAGAGGGTGCTTGTAGGAAGAAGGACATTATTAAGATCGAACAGGATCAAAAATATCCAAAAAGAATTATGTAATTAGATTATTTTTAGAGTGCTGTACCTTAAAAGGAAAAAAGGAATCCTGATAGATCACTTCGTTCATTATCAGTCTGTCTATCAAGATCCTTTTCTCAGGAATGCGTAGAGGTTTTAATTAATTCCGAGTTTAAATTAATATCAAATACTCCCTGGGGCTGCTGTACAAAATCAAGCTTTTCTTAACCTTTTATTTCTGCTGCTGTTAACACTTGCACATAAATGAAATCCTACTTCCGATTGACCTAGAATCATGAAATTGGGCAAGGAGTAAGCAAGGCCTCACAGCACAAGTAAAAGCAAAGAACAACTAAAGTTGTACAGAGGCCTCGGTGCTAGAGTCAGGCTTGCACTTGTCTGGTTTTGTGTATAATATCTTTGGTGCTATAACATTGTTTGGTGTGCAATAAAAAGTATATATATATATGTTATATTAAGACGTAGCCTACTCATTATAACAGAAATTAATGTATATAAAGATACTCTGGCTGACCCGCCCACGGCATCGCACGCTTGAAATTTCCCGTTCCCGCAGAACTTTAGCATAAAAACTATATAAAACACTCTTGTCCAAGTGACGCGACACTTCATGTAAATGACTTTACGTCAATGAACGACGGTTAAATAATATCGATATTGTTCATACAAAAATATTAAAACTACGATTAAAAAATGGGGAGTAGGGGTAGGAGGGTGAAAAATAGTTTACAACCAAATATTAAAAAAAACATTAAAATTGGACTACCCGTTTCGGAGGAGTGCGAACACAAACACCGTGACACGAGATTTTTTATATACATATTAATATATTACATGCCACATAAATTATCAAAGAAATGAAATGTAGAATGGAATGTCAAAGTGACGCGACACTTCATGTAAATGCCTTCACGTCAATGAACGACGATTAAAATATATATTGTTCATACAAAGATACTAAAACTGCGATAAAAAATGGGGGGGGGGGGGTGGAGGTAGGAGGACCGAATATACACAAAAAAAATTAAAATCGGACTACCCCTTTAGGATAAGTGCGACCACAAACACTGTGGCACGAGATTTTTATATATTAGAAATATGTAGGTATAATGTGCAAATAATATTGCTCTATAAAACCTCACCCAGAAACTCAGTAGGTTACCTACTTGGCGAATGCGATACGTTTTCCTAGAACCAAAAGTGCTTCGTAGCCAGTTTACAAGTTCAAAACAAACTAACTGACTAGTCCATTCGTCTAGCTATAAGAACGTCGCCTGACAGGGAGTAAAAAGACTTTGTATGATATACCGTCCAGCGTGCTATGAAAAATAATATTGGCTATTAGGGAAAATATTTTGTGGCGGAGAGAAAATATGTTTTATAATTCATTAGGGAGTAGTATAATACCTAATAGGATTTTGCAGTAGAGGTGTTATGTATATGATATTCCAGATTTGGATACGGATATAGGAATAAAATTGTATCGGTTTCGGATACGATAACGGATATGTAAATGTTTCGGATTATCCGTTATTTTCGGATAGTTTCGGTTACGGATATTAGATTGAAGTACGTAAAATATAAACACAAATAGTAGATATGTAATAGTTTGGTTTTATTTATAGGTTTTATCTAGTCTAGGATATCATTTGGTATTATAATCAGTCATATAGGTAAGTAATTACTAATTATTATATACCTACTACATTAACTTGATAAAAATATGTCCAAATTAAACTCGACTTTGGTCGCATTTTGTCTATAGAAATCAATTTAATAGCGAACACAAGACTTTCTTAAATTAAGTATCAACTCATAAATAAAAAACTAGTTATGAAAGAGGTTATGTTATGACTTGAAATTATGTTATGTTACGCCGAGGCTGTTAAACAATGAGTAATAATCGAACCTTCTCGAACGCTTTTGTCTTGCTGTGTTATTGTTGCTATTGTTTGTGGTTTCGCAGAATGGGGAGTGGCCATTGTGTCGAGGGACCGACCCTTTCCTGGAAGGATCGACATCGTTCTCGAACAATCGAAATGTATGCGATATAAATAGGCCGGAGAGATGGACGAACAGTCAGTCTGAGTGATTGAGTCTCAGCGAGGCCCTGGAGGACTGACGTGGAGCAGGGTCTCGCGTGAACAGTAGTTGCTCGCGAGACTGTCTGGATTAAGCTATACGTGCGAACATTTCGGTGACTTTAAGTGGTGTGAATTAGTGTGTTGTGATACGTGTGACCAAGTTCGTGTATTCATCGTCATCGTGTTGAATAAAAGTGTTATTTTGGTTGGACTGATTCCCATTATTTTATCCCGAACCCTCAGCTCGTAACAATACAAACTGCAAGATTCACGTGGCGCGTGAGCTGTGAAACAAAAACCTGTCCAAACATGTTTTATTTAGACTTCGCCCTTATACGAAACTATCCGAAACTTGTGAAACGGATACGCTTACTGATATATTTTTATTTCGGATATCCGATAGTTTCGGTTTACGGTTACGGAACTCCTTAACATCCCTGTTTTGCAGTGTTAGATTAAATTATCATTCTTGTTACAATATAAAGTTAAACACTGTTTAACCCGTGTTTAAAAAAATCCTTACAAATATTTGTTTAGGATTTTTTTAAACATTGTTTAGCTGGTGTTTAACTATTTTGTAGTAAGACACTTACTAACTTACTAAGACTTACTAAGAGCTTTTATTATACTTAGTAAAGTTTTCTTTCGGGTTGGACTGTCTAATTGTTCTAACTAATCTCGAAATTATTTAATTACTAAGTAGGCTTATTAAATACCTAATTAATACTGGTTGTTTCACTACTTAAAATACTTATTTTTATCGAGCGAAGCGGGATCGATGTTCGTTTGTTTGTCCGAGGATAACTTTCGAAACGTTGAGCCGATCATCGTGAAATTTGATACATAGGTAGTGATACATAGGTAATGATACATAGGTAGGTAGTGATAGCACATTTTTGGTGTGACTAAATGAGCTTAAAATGTGAGGAGTTGAGATATTGCGGATCAAAAGGGATAACAAAACCAAAATCGGACTATCCGGTCAAGTAGCACGTTTAAGGAAAGGTTTTTATGATTACATGTAAATACCGTTTTTATTATAAGTTTAAACCTTGTAGTTTTTAAGTTATTTGCCATAATAAAAACTGAACTTTGACAGAATTACAGGTAATACAACAATGACCCCACGGTGATGAAATTTGGTACGTGTAGCTTTAGTGACACAAATATAGGGAAAAGTCTGAAATCCAGAATAACTGCAATTTCTGTCCCAAAAACATATAACTCATTAACTGTAATTTTAATTAAACCGTAGGTCAAGTTAGCTGGTTATGAATTTCGTGGCACTATTTTGATAGTCAAAGATTACAAATAATATTTTTTTGTTTTTATCGGAGATGAACCACTAATATTATAAATTCAAAAGTAACTCTGTATCTCTGACTGTTTGTTACGTTATCACGGCTAAACGGCTGGACCGATTACTGTGATATTTGGTATAGGTATAGATAAATCATGACCGGGATTGAGATTTAGGTTTCTCTTTACCCGACTGCGCATAAGAAGATTGATGAGTCTGTAGTTATAAGATCATGCAAATATTTGTTCCCGGGACGGGAATCGAACCCGCAATCTCTTGCGTCTCAGCCGGCTATTCGCCCACTGCGCCACGGAGGTCGAAAGTATTATATGGAAAGGCATCGACGCTGACGTCTACTCTGACGCCATCTACTGTCAGAAACCGATGTTATCTCTAAGGGCACGTTTATGTAGACACGGCGCAAGAAGTCCTACCTGCATAATTTTCAATACGGTTCCATTATTAGTATTTACGGTTCTTGGGGAATAAAAGCCCGAATATTTTCTGTCTACATTTTTAGTGGTAAATGGCATCTACACAAAATATTTTTCGCATCGCTAAGCAGCACAAAATATTAAAAGGACACATAAAAAAGTTTTCGCAACAAAAATGCTCTTTCTAAACGATTCTGCAAATTGTGGAAAGTGTAAAGAGGATGGCAACACTTGAGAAACGAGGTATTCAAATGTCAGAGTCGGTGATGTATCTCTGAAATATATTGCCTTACTTTTTGCAAAAGTTTGTACCAGCTGCGTAGCGTAAAAATATTATACAGAGCACATACCTTCAGCTTAGAAATACTTGAGACGAGACAACGAAACTCAATTCTAAGGCTCGGATTATATGGCATCCGGGTCTCCCCGATCATGCGAATCCGGAGCATGTCCCGGTTGCTTCCAGGTAAAAATCGGAGTCGGATGGCCTCGGATTGTGTGTAGTCGATGCAGGAAAAATTCAAATGTTTGGTTGTGCGATGGACAAACCCGAATGCCATATAGTCCGAGCCTAACTCTCGTAATTTAAATTTTAGTGTTCGCATTATAATGTAGAGGAAGATATTTTTTTTATAAAACTTTATTTATTAACAGAAATATAATAAATTAACACTAACATTATAAATGCGAAAATTTGTATTTTTGTATTTATTTGTTTGTTTGTTACTCAATCACGTCGTAACGGTTGAACCGATTTCTAAGAAATTTAATACGTAGATAATAACCTGGATTAACACATAGGTTACTTTTTTAGCAATAAATCAGGTCCCATGAGATAAAAATGGAGTGTCAAGGCAAGTTGCAACAGCGAGTTTAGCTTTATTTCTAGGTTGACTACACATTTAGTAGTGTAACGCGTACGAAGTCGCGAGAAACAGCTGGTTTGGAATAAAAAATACACATTCGTAATTAGAGATCGTCTTAACAAAGCGAGTGTGTCCTACTTCACGTTAAATTTTTATTTAATTCATTCATCAAATAGGCAATGCCTTGTTATTTGTGCTCGATGAAACTTTTACCCGTGTTCATATTTTTTTCCATTTACGAAACTATTTTCAACTCTACATGGCTCTATTTGATATACGCATCTTTTATACGATTCACACGTAAGCCTGGTTTTTCAGAGTGTCGATGTATGCTTCATTCAGTTCATACGTATAATACTCGTAGCCACACTATCGTATTTTTGTCTCTACTTCATACTTTCACGCGTGTAAATTTACGGGGAAATGCACTTGCAAATTAGCTAGCGGCTCTAATTTTTACGCCAGAGCCTACACAACGAGGCGAAGTATTAAAGTTGATTTTTACTAAGACCTAAGAGTTAATATGTAGGTAGCTTCCTAGATATAAAAATTCTCAATGGTTTTCTGTTTCTCACTAACTAATTCTGTTGTTTTCACTAACTAAAATTGTGTAATATACGAACGTTCTTATTTAGTTCAGGGGAAAGATCAAATTAGAATGAAATATAAAGTGACATTTCTAAAATTAAGTAATTTTTATCATGATAGCATGTTTGCGGGCTAGTTATAGTGATCAGGGTAAAGCCAAAATTTTTGACACTTTTTTTATTTTTTTACGTCTGGCATGATTACATAGAAATACATCACTATTATGATGAGTTTTAGTTTCCGATCCTGGGCAGTGACGTATTTGCTTGTTTAATATATACTACTTCTACAATTACCACTATAATTTGTAAATTAAAATTAAAAGGCAAATAATTTCATACAAAAAATAATGTCTTTTTTGCTACCTAACTATATTAGTATTTTTGTAAAATTTTATAGGTGTCTAGGCTCATTTATTTGATTAATATGTGATGTTACGGGTGTGAGGTTACTGGAGTATCGATTTAATAATAGGAATCATGAAAATCAAATAATTTCGTGTTTTTTTGGGGTTTAAAGTCTGTCTTATGATTTTGCACTTTTATGTTACTCTATTTTACTGTTACTGAATACCTACACAAATTGTGAACGAAATGTAGTAGTAATCATTATTTACACACTGGCAGCACTCACCACAGCTGGTACTGTCAAAGTGAAGTCAAAATCCAAGCCGTCGGGCATTTATTTTATGGCAGTGGTGTTTTGTTTGTTTTTATTACAAAAATAGTAAAACGTTTAACATGTGATTTCCAAAGTATCTTTGAGTTATTCGTCTTTTTGTTTATGTACCACGATTCCTTCAAAAGCTAAGTTTATGTAAATACTGCCGTAGCTTACAATTCTTTCCCGTTTTAATGCAACATTATAGAAAAGCTATAAATAATAATCTTTTACGTTGCTTTTACGTAACTTTCTCGTTACTTTTATTTTGCTTTTATGTAACTCCATGTGAAATAGTATGTTACGTAACATAAAAGCATTATAAAGCTAGTAACATGCTGTAAAACTAACAAAACATGAGATGGCAAAATAATTGTATACTAGGTATTACGCATTATAATTTGCTGGTTCAGGGTAAGTTAAAAAATGTAAAATCTAATTGTATAAAATATTATTATTGTGTTACAAGTACCTTTGACGCGGTTAATTTGAGGTTCAATATTTATGTACGGTAAAAACCTTGAAAGGAGTCGCCTTGATTGGGGTTTTTTTTGGGGCAGCAGGGGAGAGGAAAACTCACCCCTCCAACCTCCGCCTACCGGAGAAGCGTAGTTTTCAAGAAAAAATTTTTTTTTGTAAACATACCTAACCTTAAAATTGTATCTATGGATATATCTATAATTTCTAAAGAAGATATCTTAATGTTTTTACCTCATGGAGATGCAGATTGTACTGGGTATGTTCCCTTCCCAAATGAGATAAATGTTGAAGAGCAGCTGTATGCTTCTAATTAAAATAAGACTAAAAAAGAAGTTGTTTCATGGTTTTTGAATTACTGAAAACATGTTACAATATTTTGACATTTCTAATAAAAAAATGATTATGATGAGTAGTTTTATTTTTATTATTTTAGACTTAGTCCGTACTGCACTGGTTTGAATTCTAAGTGACAAGATATATTTCATTTGATGTCTTGATAAGTAGATACTATTTTTGCCAAATTTCATCGATTGTGGTGGCGATTGACTGTGGTGTTTTCCCTGATTTAATGAAACACAGTAAAATAACTCCACTTTTCAAATCAGGCACTAGTTCTGATCCTGGTAATTTTAGACCAATCTCAGTACTTCCGACATTTAGTAAAATATTTGAAAAACTAATTTTAAATCAATTGCTTAGACATTTCAATTCACATAATTAACTGCATCATAAACAATTCGGATTTACCAGGGGTCGCTCAACCACTGATGCTGGTATTGAATTAATATCGCACATATTTGATGCCTAGGAGAAGTCTCATGACGCTTTAGGTGTTTTTTGTGATTTGTCCAAGGCATTTGATTGCGTAGACCATGACATATTAATCAGGAAACTACACCATTATGGCATTAGGAGCGTTGCTCTAGACTTTCTCACTTCTTATTTAAGTGGCAGAGTGCACAGAGTTGACGTGAATGGGAAGCGTTCTCCGGGGTCTTTGGTTAAAATGGGTGTACCACAGGGATCAATTCTGGGACCATTTTTGTTTTTAGTATATATTAATGATCTTCCCCATCTTGTAAGGGACGATCATGAGGTTGTATTGTTTGCAGACGAAACGTCACTTTTATTTAAATTAAAGCGACGACAAACCGATTTTGACGATGTAAACAATGCTATCTCTAAGGTGGTAAAATGGTTCAATGTAAAAAATCTACTTCTAAATGAAAAGAAAACAAAGTGTATTAGATTTATACTACCTAATGTTATACAAGTTAAAGCAGATATAAAAATCAAAGACGAGGAGTTGGCTCTTGTGGACACCACCGTATTCTTAGGTATAACCCTAGATAATAAGCTTCAATGGGGCCCTCACATTGATGGGTTGTCGAAGAGACTTAGTTCTGCGGCATACGCAGTCAAAAAGATCCGTCTTTTTACAGACGTAGACACAGGTAGACTAGTTTACTTCAGCTACTTCCACAGCATTATGTCATACGGTATACTGCTGTGGGGGAGTGCTGTAGATATAAACACCGTTTTTGTGCTGCAGAAGAGGGCTGTTCGTGCAATTTATAATATGGGCCCCAGAGAATCATTACGCAATAAGTTTAAAGAAATAAATATTATGACATTCCCTTGTCAATACATCTATGAAAATCTAATGTATGTTCACAAAAATATTAATTTGTTTAAGAAAAATAGCGATAATCATAATTTTAATACTAGAAATAAAGATAAACTCGCTGTTGCCACTTGTAGACTCCATGAAATTAGTAAATCGTTTAAAGGGCAAGATGTACGCTTTTATAACAAACTCCCAAGGGATGTACAAAAATTGACAATTAACAAATTTAAAAACGTAATTAAACAAAATCTTTATAAAAGAGCCTACTATAAAATATCGGATTATTTAGATGATAGAGAAGCTTGGGATTGAAATTGCTCCAACTCGTTCAAAATGTTACAATTTAGACGTAATTTAAGTTCTGTATTATGTAGGTATTGTAAAAGGATCATTAAAAAAACAACCAGCCTTATTTCTTCTTTCCTGGCTTGGTCGCGAAGGAACAGGCAGTAAAATTGACGTTTCAAAGTGATCCTTGTGATTTTAATGAATAAAAATATTTGATTTTTTTTTTGTGAATTCAGCCTTATAACACTTTTACATTAGTTTTATGTTACGGTTACGTAAAAGTATTTATGTAACCTCTTTGTTACTTTTATGATACTAGTGATAAAATTTTGGCTTTACCCATCAATCAAATTGGAGTTGACTAAAACTAGCCCGCAAACACGCCTTCTTATTTAAAAATACTTCAATTTAGAAATGTCACTTTAAATGTCATTCTAATTTTATCTTTAGTTTGAACAAGACTGTTCTTATTTTACACAATTTTAGTTAGTCAGCGTATACAAGAGAATCGCCACCAATATGCCATTTTCGAAAATATAATATTCATTGTTAGTCATAAAAGGTAACGGGAGTTCATGTAAATTGGTTACTTTTTTGTGGCACGAATTGCAGTTATTCTCGATTTCAGACTTTTGCCTATATTTGTGTCACTAAAGCGACACGCATACCAAATTACAGCACTGTGGGGCCCCTGGTGTACCCTGTGAATTTTGTCAAAGTTCAGTTTTTATTATGACTAATAACTCAAAAATTTGATACGTATGTATCAAATTTCACGATGATCGTATCAACGCTTTGAAAGTTATCCTCGGAGAAACAAACATACATACATACAACGCCGAAATGCCCAAGTTGATTTGGAGATCCGCTTCGCTCTATCAATAATGTTCTGGACATTTGCATGACTGTGAGTGATGCCTCTAATAATACAATTTACAAACTAATTTTATTGATATCAGAATCTATTACGTGCAGAGAAAACTTTTTATCCCTTTTGAACCTTAGGGGTGGCGGGGGGGGGGGGGGGGGGGGGGGGGGGGGGGAGGGGGCAGTCTAAAAAACAAAAAACATACATAAAGTTTGAAAACAATAAAGTCAAAATAATTAGGTTGGCAGTTACAGTTGCAGTCAAAATAATTTTGAGTAAGGTAATTGACAAAAACCAATTTTGTATAGTATTTCACCTTTCATACGTGTACCATCCATATTCATCTAGGTTTCATGCTATTTTCCAAACTGTTATTAATGGGCATCACGCAAAAGCCATTTTAAAACATGCATCCATTTATAAATAAAAAGTAGTAGTTATATTCACTTTTAGATGATATAAAAGTTTGCTTGGCTAAAAACTTACCTATTCGTTACATATATTATAAGAATCAAAGTCCTGTCTGACTGACAGACAACGCACAGCCTAAACCGCTGGTTGTAGAAACTTGAAATTTAGAGAGTATGTGTGTCTTGATGCGAAGTGGTGTACTAAGATAAGGATTTTTTGAAATTTAAAGGGGTTCAAAGAAGGTTTTACGTTTGTATGAAAAACAGTGGTTCTTGGATGTATAAACTTGAAACTTGGCAAAGATATTTTTTAACAAAAATAAGAGAAATGGTATTTTTTGTTTTTTTTTAAATCATCCCCTGGGTGGGTGAAAAAGGGTGTTGAACTTTGTATAGTAAAATATTATTCCTGAGGTTAATAAACGTAAAACTTTGCATTAATACTTATCGAGGTACATAATGAAACATGCCATAGTTACTTTTTTTGAAAATCACGCCCTCGGGTTGAAAAGGGATGTTGTAGTTTGTTCTAAAACAATTTTAATTGCATTTACGAACGTATAACTTTGCATAAATGATTTTTATAGATAAATGATGAAATATTTTATCATGGTAAGACCACCAGAGATTCCCTCCTGCTCCATCATCAGACCCTGGTCTGATGATGGAGCAGGAGGGAATATACAGAACTCTAATGGATAACAGTAGATGTATCGTGTTTGGGTTCTATTAAATGGTTTTTGCAAGACGTTTCACGATACAATTGACTACGTGCTTCTGAAGATGGGGAAATCGACCATTCTTAATCGACAATATTATCATCAATTATATTTATTAAATAATCGTTACGGATTCTGACAGACTGACTGAAAATCAACGCACAGCGTAAACCGCTGATCCTAGAGACTTGAAATATGGAGTAGTAGTAGTAGTGTAACGCGTACGAAGTCGCGGGGAACAGATAGTTCGTTATAAAATTTCAAATGTGTTTATTGTTTTAGTACTTAGTTGCCTCATATACTTAGGTCATATATTAGTTTTAATATTAATGGCGATAAAATACTACAGATATTTTTTCCGGGTCAGGGTGTTTTTTCATATTAATAAGTATGTATTTACAATAAAAGCATACTAATGTTTTGTTATGTACGACATTAAATGAAAACACGGGTAGCGCTAATGAATAGTTTTGATTTAAAATAAAATTCCAATTAAAATAAATGCACATGTTTACTGTATCCTGAATTATTTGGCTAAACTAGCTCATACCAAAAAGAAAAACAATTTTATACGTAAGAGATTTTAACCTTCAGCTCTTGTAAAAATTTACTTCGTGCTGTAAGCTGCAAACTGTGTAGGATTTATAATACAAAATTCATCTTAAAATCTTTTCTAAGCAGGTGTAGCGAGCTCACCTATCAGAATGTACTAGGAAGGCCAGAGGAAGTTTAAACAAGTTAAACACAGATTAAAACTTGCGAAGTAATTCTTTGTTAATCTTAGCTCAACATTTCCTTTATACAACGATGGTTTGAAAATCTTTCCTTTTGTATTGTTTTAACCTTACCTATAGACCAGGTAGGTCAGAATACAGGTTTTGTATGAACCTACTTCAGGCACCAGTCTCTCAATGTTTGTTGACACCATAGAAACTTGCCTTTGTAGTGTTAATATAAGAAAACAACTTGTGTGAGAAAAATAAATGAATTAGATATTACACTCAAGGCAATTGCTGACAAACGATTATCCGTCACGTCAGCGGCCAACACGGGTGCTGTAGCTATTGTCGATTGTCGATTTGATTTGCCTACCTTTAAAATAATTATAAATATATATTTTTGTCCATTTAAATTCTAGCCACGTTTTTTATATGATTTTGTTCGCAACTAACCACATCATTTAACCAATTTAATTGAATTGTATGTAATGAATGTTTTTCGATGTGAGAATAGTCATATTTACGACAAGTTGTGGTTATCGCTAGGTTAGGCTGTTATCAAACCAACGATAGACACAAACCACAGCTGGTTAAGTAGAAAACGCTAGCGTTACCACGGTGATCGGGCTCCGTACTGAAACTTTGGCCCAACAAAAAATCACAGCTATCGAACTAAAATGATAAACAATTTGTGAATTAATGATCAAACTTTCAGTGTAAATAACAGGAGTATTGTACATTGGTAGCGACACAGGTCAGATCTTTGTATTGGGAAATTATTTTGCACATTTTAATAACACGTAACAGAATTGTTTAACGATTAAAAATCTCATTTGATAATCGACTTGGGTCAAAAATCCTGACATAAACTGTATATAAATCGCTTATAAGAGTATCTTATATAGTAAGCCTTATAGTGTCTTATAGAGTATCTCTTCTATAATTTATATTCAGCAGGAGGTAGCTACGTAACAAATGTTTGCATGATCTACAGATATTTATTCCGGGTTTATTAAAAAAAAAATGTATATAAGTATTCTATCAGTTAACTGGTTCCCATAGTACAAGCTCTGCTTAGTTTGGGGCTAGATAGCGCTGTGTGAAATGTCCAGCAATATTTATTAATTCTTATTATTATTAATTATCAATTCTATTCTACAGTTTAGAACTATTTTAAAGAAGTGTTGTGTTGATTCTTTTTTTGTAATCAAAATTTACCTACTTAAATATTACAAGCAGTCTAGATACCTATATATATTTTTATAAATATAGAAAGGCCAAAATCTTGCATTTTACACAATACACATTATTTAAAAACTATTCAGCAGACGGGCAATAAGGGTAATCGTGCACTGAATGGAAAGAAGACCTGTTAAATAAATAAAGTAATAAATATTGCTGGAAATTTTACACAGCGCTATCTAGCCCCAAACTAATCAAAGCTTGTAATATGGGAACCAAGTAACTGACATAATACTGGTAGACTTTATTTTTACTTATTTTGCATATAGGTACTTACATAGTTTTATTTTCCGTAGTATCTAAGGACGAATACTGATAAGTTTTTATTTTAATATGTGTTTAAGACCTGTAACTATTTATATATAATTATATAAAATATATAAATAATATCCTGTAACTATTTTATTGCTTCCATCATTAAATGATTTATTATTATTATTGATCGAGCGAAGCGAGCTCTCCAAATCAACTTGGGCAAATCGGCGTTGTATGTATGTATGTTTGTTTGTCCGAGGATAACTTTCGAAACGTTTATCCAATCAACGTAAAATTCGGTAATGTCAGCACAATTTTGGTGTGACTCAATGAGCGAAAAATTTGGGGGGGTTGTTGAAATATTGGGGTTCAAGAGAGATAAAAAAAAATTAGACTATTAGGTCAAGTGAGACGTCAATTGAAAGGTCTTCATTAAAAGATCGGCCATTTTTCGCCCATGAGAGTGATGAAAATTCAAAGTTTTTATTAAAGTCATATTATCATACTTATGTGAAGTTCAGGTATTGATCTTTACATTTATTCTAAAATAGTAATAAAAAAAGTAACAGGTCTTATAAAAAAGGTCATCAAACTTGGCAGATTTGTCGAATTTTTGCAATTATAAGCGTTCTTTCTAACTTTCATTTTAAAAAAATCTGTGAAGCACTTCATGCACCACTATATTTTTTAGTTTTTCAAATACTACAATGAATAAGCTTTTAAACTAGCGTTCATTTGTTTTGGTGCATCGAGTGCATCTATGTTGTAGGAAAAAAATAAACTTGAGAGCAAAAAAATCGCACATTCATGATTTTTTGACATAACTAAAAAAAAAACAAAAAATATTATGTTTCTGTAATGCAGATTCATAGTCTATTTTAATACCTATCCAGTGGTATCTGATTTGTCTTTCAATCATTACATAAAAATGCTTTTGTGGATCAATAACAAAAATGCATGTTTAGTAAAAAATTCTTTATTCAAGTATTGGTGTCAAAGTTATGAAATTAAAAGATAAAATTAATTTAAAGTTTGTTATTAATACCGAGTGTTCCCTCCCCTAGCCTGAATCACTCACTCCATCCGTGTTTTCATTGATGTTACTAGACTTTTGATAAAGTCTTGAGGAATAGCCTCCCATTCCTCTGCGATCGCCTGTTGCAGCTCCTGTAGAGTCGATGGAGGAGCATCTCGGCCTCGAACTCTTCTTTTCAGCTCGTCCCATAGATGTTCGATGGGATTGAGGTCTGGGCTTCGAGCTGGCCACTCCATAACGGTCACATCCACCTCTTGAAGGTACTCGATCACTATGCCAGCAGTATGCGGTCTTGCATTATCTTGCATAAACAGAAAGTTTTCGCCGATAAACCCAGCAAAAGGTACGACGTGGCTCTCGAGTACTTCCTCAATGTATCGTATGGAAGTCAATCCTCTTGATTGGCGACCAGTATTCGGTCCGGTGATGAAGGCAAGCTCGGTTTTTGCTTCCATAGACATGCCTCCCCAAAACATGATTGATCCACCGCTATAGGCGACACGTTCTGTTATGCAGCATTGGGCAAATCGCTCTCCCGATCTTCTATACACCTTCCCCCATCCGTCGTTGCCATGCAAGCACATCCTGCACTCATCAGGGAACAGGACTTCACTCCACTGCTCTTCGGTCCAATTCAAATGGTCTCGAGCGAAGTTCCGCTTTGACCGGCGTCGTATAAGCAATAAAAGCACACGATCTGCGTTTGGTAAAATCCGAATAAATAGTAAGAGTGAACAATTTAAAAAGCAGAAAGTGCAATAAGTGTTTTAAAGGGTCAGTGTAGAAATTAGTATAAAAATATTCAGGCTGGTACACCTGTAAGTACTTTTTCATGTCTATATAACCTACAAAAGAACGTCCGCCACGTGCTTACTGGAGACAGAAATTGAGTTTTTCGAATACGCTGCCAAATCAAGATCGGTACCCCACCAATTTTCCACCGTTAAGTGATTTGTAACAATAATTGACACAATATCTTGAAATATAAGATTTTTCCGGCCAAGATTTTCGCCGCAGGAAGAAATCGAAGAACTACTTTTTCTTTGTAAATACAGAAAATAGCTCCATCACAAGTTTTACTAAAGCGAAGAGAAGGCGGGTGAACGAGGAAGATACCTTTTTTCTGTTTTTTTTTTGTTCTGTTGTTTCCTCCTGCTTTGTTTGTTGTTGGTTTTTTTTTTTTTTGTATTATTTAACGTTCATAACGACTAATTATTTCACAAGTTTTGGTATTAACTTACATTCAATAATTTTAGATGTAAGATTCTTTTAGATCTACAGTCTGGATCCTAAATATATAAAAAGAAAAAATATAGAAAAAGTAAACGGGGGAAGAGGGAGAGAAGGGAAATCATATTTAGCAGAGTTGCAAACGTCTCAGGAATCTGGCTTACTTGCTGGAATTGGGTACCTTACTTAATTACTACTTAATAACTGTGTAGTGAGTGATTGGCCGCCTCGGGTGAGAGTAGGTGGAGACTGCTTTGGCCAGTGAAACCCCAAACCTTACCTTCTAACGTTGTCCCGGATTGATGTGATCATCCCAACAAGTATCTGAAAATAGTTGTAAAAGGAGGAAAGAGGGGGAAGAAAGGAAACGGCAAAAGGAGAGAGACAGGGGAGAAAAGGGAAAAGAAAAGGAAAAAAGGAAACGAAGGAAAGGGGAAAAAATGTCAACACGGGCAACCAAAGCTAAGTTAGCTGCTAAGAGTGAGCCCATAAGGAAGGAAGCCCTCATTCGAAACGCGGAAGGTACCGCAGGTATCAGCCAGGGAACCTGTAAACCGATATCGTCATCGCAGCCGTCATCAAGAGAGCAATCACCGACGCCATCATCTAGATCAGGTGTTTCATCTGGTGGCTCAATGGGCTCGTCGGCTGTTCAAGTAATGCGACAAACAGCAAACACAATATATTTGAATGCTAAGGAACAAATAGAACTTGCTAAAAGTATTGAGTCTTCTGTAAAGGAGAAAGTCCAAGCAGATCTGGAGAGCCTGTTCAACATAGTTCTGAAACTCTGTGAATCAAAACAAAATATGCAAGAGCAAATAGATAAAATAAGAGATCAGGCACAAGAAAAGATTATTAAACAAGAAAAGGAAAATAGTAAGAAACTGACTGAAATATTGACAACGATGCAAAAAAAAGTCCCCGGCCCGACAACAGAGGAAATTTTGACAGAAATAAAGTCACTACGACAAATGGTAGTCTTTGAAGTCCTTGAAGGTAAAAAAACACAACCAGACCATAAAAAATGTCCGGTACTAGCCGATATTGACCAACTAAAGGGAGAACTGAAAGAGTTCAAAGCGGTTATGAAGCAGGCCAGGGAGGATACCCTGGTGGAGCCAGCTGCCACCAAGCAACTCCACGAAGAAATAAAAACCCTGGGAGCGTCCTTAAATAACACCAAGGTCCAGCTAGAGGAAATAGTTACAGCGACCAAAACTCAAGGAACTCCAGCAACTTACGCAGAAATGGCTCGTAAACAAGCACAACAGACACGAAACCACGCCCTCATTGTATCATCATCAGACCAAGCTGATACCAGTACAGAAGTGTTGGAAAAGATAAGAGGTGCGGTAGATGCAAGGAAGACTGGAATCCAGATTGACAGTGTTAGAAAAGCAAGGGATCAAAAAATTGTGATAGGGTGCAAGAGTCAAGAAGAAGCGAAAAAAATACAAAATCGAATCCAAATAGAAGCAAAAGGGCTAAAGGTGGAGGAGGCAAAGAGCAAAGACCCTCTTGTAGTCATTAAAGATGTCCTCTCCTATAATACTGACGAGGATATATTGCGTTCACTTAAAACACAGAATGCACACATCACTGGAAATATATCCGAAAATGAATACAGAGTGTCGGTGAAATACAGGAGGAGAGCGCAGAACCCTATGGAGAGCCACGTAGTGCTACAAGTTTCTCCACTCATATGGCAAAAATTAACAGCAGTTGGCCAAATACATATCGACTTGCAAAGACGACCTGTAATGGATCAGAGCCCGCTGATACAATGCACTAAGTGCCTTGGTTTCGGCCACGGGCGCAGGCTGTGCAAGGAAGCTGTGGATCTTTGCAGCCACTGTTCAGGCCCCCATCTTAGAAAAGACTGCCCAGCGTGGACAATCGGGGAAGGGCCTTCTTGCCGAAACTGTCGTATAGCAAAAATCGATAGACAAGATCACAGCGCGTTCGATACGGAATGCCCGATACGAAGACGGTGGGACTTGCTAGCAAGGTCAAGCGTTGCATACTGTTAAAAGAAGAGGTTCCCAGAATTTATAAGGTGCTTCAAGCCAACTTGCAAAGAGGTAGACTGGCTACACAAGAATACCTACTGGATGCGCAAAAAGAAAATGTGGGATTCGGAATAATACAAGAGCCATATGTCGGAAATATTGGAAGAGTTAAAAACTATGCAGGGATTAGAATAATCCAAAATACAATTCCAACTACTCCTGGAAAACCCGTTAAAGCAGCTATTGTGGTCCTAGACCAAAATGTTCCAGGTATGGGTCCAGCGGTTGGGTGTCTTCAAAGTAGACTGACATTACTCCCAGCTTCCAGGTGCTTGTACAGAGTGTAGCATAAGCTATGTTTTCAGTGGATAGTGTGGGATCGGCTATAATTTTTATTATAGACGGAAAAAACGGAAGAACGAAATAAATGGTCTATTAGTGTTTACAGATGGCAGTAAAACAGAGGGTAAAGTAGGAGCTGCCCTGTCTTGGTGGAGAAATGGTAAAGAGGTGAAGAGCAAAAAGCTCTCATTGGAACCGTACTGCACTGTTTTTCAGGCAGAAATGTACGCACTGTACTACGTCACAGAGCAAGCCCAAAAGATGAATGACCCTAAAATAACTATCTTCAGTGACTCAAGGTCATCACTTGAAAGTATTCAAAACTACGGGACCTTCAACCCGCTCGCGTTTGCCATCAGAAAAAATATATTAGGTCTTAGAGCATCAGGCAAACAACTACATTTGTTCTGGGTGAAAGCCCATGTGGGGATTGAAGGAAACGAACGCGCAGATGAACTCGCGAAAGCAGCAGCACTCGGACTCAAAAAGGCTCGTGATTATGACCAATGCCCGATATCGTATATTAAAAGAGAAATTAGACAGGATTCAATCAGACGATGGGATAAAAGATACACAGACGCGGAGACGGCTGGAACAACGAAGGTTTTCTTTCCAAGCGTTATAAACGCCTATAGAGTCCTTAAAAAAGTAAAGTTGGATAAAATTCTAGTACAAGCATTTACTGGCCATGGCGGCTTCGCGTACTACCTGCATAGATTTAAAATCAAACACTCACCCGCATGCATCTGTGACCCGGAAAAAGAGGAAAGTAGCATACACTTAATTGTAGAATGTCCTGTATATATTAAAAAGCGTGCTTCATTAGAAATAGAATTTGGTAGGGACATGAAAAATGAAAATCTATTTGAATGGCTCCAAGATCCGGAAAGTAGGGACAAATTTCTGGACTTTTGTAGCTTGGTAACAAAACATTCAATAGAAAGAAATAAATGAAGAGGGATGTAGGGGCGAGGGAAGGGGAATCAGGGGAGGAGGAAAAGGAGAAAAAGGGGGAAAAGGGAAAAAAAGGAGAAGGGAAGGAAAAAAAAAAAAAAACTACATAGGGTATTAACATTGATGTAACACCGTCTATAAATCCATATAATATTAACTGGTTATCTATACTATATATGGTTGTCGGCATTTACCTCAAGCGAGATCTAAGGCCGTAGAACTATTGGGTCCCTCTATACTGTGGTAATTTTAAGTATAAACATAATTAATAATAGTAAATAAATCATAGAAATAAGTTGTAAGCAGTTAACGATTAATAGGAACAGTATGTAAGTAAAGTGTGCATGCAAAGAAAATAACAAGCAAAATGTAATAAGTATATGTATAAGAATGTAATATATGATAATAAGAATATTAAGAACAACAGAACAAAATAACATATATACATATATATATATATCTGTGTATAAAATATATTTAATTATATATTAGCTATAGGTATATAAGTAAAAAAAAAAAAAAATAGAAACAAAATAAGTATATTATGTTAGGATATTTTTTGCATCATACTCAATAATGCAGACATATCCAAAATATATTGACCAAAATTGTTGTGTAAATAATGTTATGGAACTATATTGAATATGGAACCATTATATTATAAACAGAAAAGCATATTAACGTAACAATAGAATAAGAAAATTATATATATATACATATGAAGGGGAAAAAAAAAAAATCCCTCATTTAATGTTTTCGAAAGAGTTAATATTATTAACGTCTGCTTTTATTGTGTAAGTTTTTATAGCACTCATAATAATTTTGTAAACTGTAAAAATTTAGGCGATCCCATTTATGTAAAGAAAGCAGGTTCATATATATAAATATTTATATGCATAGAAAAAAAAAAAAAAAAAGAAAACAGAACGAATACGTGGGATTGACGGAATGTACAACAATTACTTCTGTTCATAACCAAACAGATAAAACCGCCCAAGTGCAAAATGTTTAGCTGAAAAAAGTCTCTGACCCATGTCAGAGGAGAAAACAGCGGAACAAACAATAATAAAAAAATGGTCTCGAGCGAACTGAAGGCGGGCTTCTCGGTGGGCTGGGGTCAATTTCGGCCCGTTTGCTGGCCTGTGTGCAGTCAGGCCACCTTCTCTCAATCATCTTCTGACTGTCCACCGGCTAACTTCTACTTCACGAACTTCTTGAAGTCGTTGGCCCAGTTGAACTGCGTTCAAACGACGATTTCTTAAAGATGTCGTTATAAGAAAGCGGTTATCACGCTCTGTTGTAGCACGGGGACGGCCCGATCCTTGTCGCCGTTGGTAGCCACCAGTCTCTTGATACCTCTGGTATACACGCCGAACGGTAAATCGGCTCAAACTCAATTGTCGAGCCACTTGACTTTGCTTAAGCCCCGATTCAACAAGGGCAACCACCTGAGCGGCTACTTCTGGTGTAGTATCCATTTTCGTGTTCCGTTTGAAGCCAATATCAATAGAGAACCTTTCACACTGTACGTTGGTATGCAATTTTTTTTTTTTTTTTTTTTTTTTCGAATGGACTAATCTCGCTGTTGGCCTCTGAGGCCGTGACAGCTTAACCGAACTTTTGGCGAGCGCAGATGGCGCTCAGCCCAGTAAGTTTTTTAGGCAACTAGCGCAAGGGCACCACTTAGGTACGAACCTCGGCTTGGGCTGTTGCCGGGATGGGGATAGGAGAGAAACGCCCGGGTACATGTCTGTACCTCGTATAAGCGGCGACTGAAGGGACTCGTCGACCTCGCCGGCGAGGTCGGTGTTTCTGTGAAGTGTTTGCTCTGTCTGATATAGATGACTCACCTTCCGCATTAGCAGAGGTGATTTCGTCATCCGGGTCTCCGAGAACGTGTCTCGGACGACGGAGGATTGTTGGTATGCAAATGATGACCATTCCCTCAAGATGCACTCTTTTATACCTGCGATAAATCCCGCCGCCGGCCTTACCTGGATCGAGCGACATAAGGGGGTCTATTGTTTTGTTGCTAATGAGTTGTTTTTAAAGGTAAATGTCAACCCTTTATCAGTTCTGCGAATGCCTAGATTATGCACTTTAATTTAATTTGATTTTAATTTGCTGTAAGCTCCAAATAAAAATAAATTTAACTTTTAAGTAAAAATGTGCGGATGTGCGATTTTATTGCTCTCAAGTGTAGCTTGTCCGCTAATCAACTCATGCGTCATATTCGTGCTCGAACGTGTCTTGGCCTCGCGCGAGTTATATAGTAACAAAAAAACAAATATTTCTTTTGTTTCCTTGCTATCATTTTACGTAGTAACTACTATAGGCGTTTTCTGTATTTTATCAAAGGAAAATGCCTAAAATTCAGTGCGATTCTTGTAAAAAGTGGTGAAAATCTAAAAGAGATTATCGTGTTACTTCTAATAAAAAAATACTATCTGTTCTGAGACGACATAACAATTCCGATTTACAAAACAATGCTAAAGTGTGTTCTACATGTCGAAGATACGCAAGTAGTAAGTTAGAGACTAAAAATTCATAGTGCCGGAGTTGTTGGTTGCTGTGCCCATGTTGCATCTGTACTTTGGTATTTGGGGTAATGGCGCCATAATCAAACTCAAACAAAAACACCAAGTCTTGCGTATGCAGATACAATTCAAGACGCTGCTACTGGATGGTCTAGTGATGATTTAGCCAGTGAAAAATAAGGAGAAATATAATTTAAGACAATTGTTATAAATACTTTAATGTAATTAATTTCTTCCAGTTTTCTCTACTTAATAAAGTAATTGTTTTGAAAAACCCTCGCCTTTATATTTGACTGAGTGTCAAATTTAAAAATATATATTGCATAATATGAATTTGCCGATGGGCGAAAAATGGCCGATCTTTACCCACCTCCTTTTGACCCCGTTTTTACTTTGAGTAAAGTTTTCGTAGTTTTAGAGTTATTAGTCATAATAAAAACTAATTTTTGACAACATTCACAGGGTACAACAGTAACCCCACAGTGCTGTAATTTGGTATGCGTGTCGCTTATGTATCATAAATATAGGCAAAAGTCTGAAATCTAGAATAATTTGCAATTTGTAGCCCAAAAACGGTAACCAAACATAAACTTCCGTTACCTGTAATTTGAATGTAATTTGATGTAGGTCAAGTTAGTTGGTTAATTCGTGTTACTATTTTGATAGTCAAAGATTACGAATATTTTTTTTTTGTTTTTATGCTAGACTCGAGAGATCTCAGTTCGTGGCGAACCACTAGTTATATACAACCTGCAGATGGGTTAAGTAAATGGCCCACCTGATTGAATGGTATCGCCTATAACAAAACATTATCTTACCTCCTAGGTCACACACCTTTTAACGTGCTCTACGATGCACTACCATGCGTCCATAAACATGAGGCATACAAGTGTAAAGACTCATGTGCCTGTAATTTACCTGCACCCATACAACCAAAATACAGCAATGCTGCTTAGCGGCAGAAATAGGCTTTTTTTATTTTTTTATTGATGATAGTCAAGCGCTTGACCACTACCTCGCCTGATGGTAAGTGATGGTTAGATCGAAGAACCTATTCACTCTGGACTTGAAGACTCCGGTATTATACTGGTCCGGAAAAACATAAGCTGGAAGTGAGTTCCATTCCTTACTTCTGTTAACAAAAAAAGTTTAAGCTAAAAAGGTAAGGAGGACTTCCCCGGGTGAGCCCACCTTCTCAAAAAACTCTACTACACTAAGGTTGCTGGGAGCTGTATGGTGTAGGCCAGCCTATGTTTAGCAAATAACGTCCTATGGCAAATATGATGATGATATTATGTGAGGGTTTAGAAGTTACACGGAAAACAAGTTAGTATACAACTGAAGTTACTAAAACAACTAACAAGACAGAAGTTTTCTGAAACGGAAAACAAGGATTGTTTTACTGAAATACTCGTAAAGTTAAGGCAAATATTTTGTTGAAAACTGCCTACAAACATAAAATATTATTAAACATACTCGCAGAAAACAAATCTGCTCTTCCAAAAGAGAAGCAAAAATAAAAATGGAAGAAAAACAAATAACATATTTTCTATCAGAGAAAATCAAATCAATCATTTATTTGCATCAAATATGGTTTTAAAAAAGTTCTTTAAATTACTATAGATGGGTCGAACTTATTTCTAACACAGAGGCATACAAGTTATAAAAAAAACTGGCACTCCGGGAGTGCCGACAGAAGTGAAAACTTGTTCACGCGAATTCAATAGTTTTTACCCATCTCAAAAAATGCTCAACGCGCCTAAATAAGTTTTCACTATACCCAACGCACCTAAAAAAGTTACACTTAAAATATTATAAATTAAAATAGAACAACAAGTACGTATTTCAGCTAATTTCACGACGCTCACACTGTTTACTTCGCTGCATAGCAAGAATACCACGCGCATGTGCTTGGGATCTACCGACTCACTCTCTTTCTCTCTCCTACTTTCTACCTTTGTGTATCTTTCTTTCTCTCTTCCTCTTGCGTTGGAATATTGGACGCTACTCGTTGCTAACGCTCGCGCTGGCCTGTAACAGGTATACTACGCGCATGCGTTCGAGTGCCACGCATTCACTCTCACTCTGTCTCTTTCTATTCCCCCTCCCCAGGAGCGTTGAACGTCTAACGCAATAGTGCTTTCATACCCCCTCCATGGTAGCGTTAAACGTTTAACGCAACCTTGTTGGAAGTCGCATTAGAAGTTTCACTTCAAAAATGATTACAAAATAAGAACAATAATAAATTTAAGTTAAAAACACCGCGAAGGGAAAAAGATGTCAGCCAGGCATAAAACGTCCACTGCATAACTTAGAGAGCCCACACACGGCAACGATTTCTGTGCGCAATTCTAGACATTTGAACAAATTATTTCTAGAGAAGCTTGCACACGCCTTGAAATTTGAACAAAGTATTCCCACAGTAGCTTGTCCAAGCCTTGCACGAGCCTAGAAATGGGAACAAATTAATCAAACAGAAGCTAGCACAAGCCTTAAACAAGCCTAGAAATTTAACAAATTCTTCAAACAAAGGCTTGCGCAAAGAAATCGTTAACGTGTATGTAGGTCCATAAGTTTGTGCGTGTGGTCTGAAAACGTCTTTCGCGCAACCTTGTGTGGTCTGCGCGCCCAACGGCTCTCTGAAAAGTAAATCACATTTAAATTGTGGATAGGAAACTAAGTTCTAAGAATCTAAGCACGCCAACCTAAGTTTTTTTTACCTGTCACGGTTAACTGGTAAAAAATGCTTTTAGGATTAAGTCCTCCATTTGTACACTTTTCTTTTTGTTCAATAATGAATTAAAACAATCAAACAAACAATCAATTAGGGTCTATAATACTCAGCAATGCGTTAATTCAGATTGTGTGTAATCACACTAAAATTATAAATGCGAAAGTTTGGATGTTTGTTTATTTGTTATTCAATCACGTCGTAAAGGCAGAACCGATTTCGACGAAATTTAGTATTTACGTAGATTATATTACCTGGACACATAAGCTATTTTTCATGCCATAAATCAGGTCCCATGGGATAAAAATGGGATGTCAGTCAAGTTGCAACAGCGAGTTTAGCTTTATTTCTAGGTGAACTACATATTAAATTTAGTAGTGTAACGCGTACGAAGTCGCGAGCAACAGCTAGTGTACTAATAAAATTGGTTCATCATTTTGAAAGTGATGGTCCTTAATAAAAACAGTACAGGTTTACCTATGAAAACTAAATTCTTTATGTTTGTATACATTCGCTACACTAACATAAGCTTCTAGTAAAGCTTGTCCCTATCACAATCCAAAAGCTTCCCTACTTCCCACCGTGAATTGAATAGTAGAAAATAGTGAATTGCTAGAGAGCAGCCAGGGGCCTACCTTAGAAGGAAAGAAATGGGGCAAGATACCGAAAAAAAAGCAAAAAACCAAGCCACGAATATTTATATAAAATTATATATTTTAACCACTAACCTAGATTCCAGATGTTTATTTACATAAACATTAGCCAATTGAGGCCACTCTTTATGGTACGCATCCAGTATGTCTTGGAACTCATTTTGTAGTGGTTTTCACCGATAGTTCCTCTGCCATACGTCAAACGTGTCCAGGCCAATCCCACTTCAATTTTGCGGATGTCAGAATCGCGTCAGCTATCTGTGTTTCGAAGCGCAGTGTTGAGGTTTTAATACGGTATGTGAACCTAACTACAAGGATGCTGCGCGTCATCGTTGACAAACACTGAGACGGGACTTTTGAATATTGGTGAGGGACCAAGTTGGGCACATATTAAACAGATGTTACAATTATATTTAACCATATCAATTAGATTCTGGAATTTACAGGCGTGTTACAAATTGGGATTTACATTAGACTAGTACGCTTCGCTCGTAATCGACTGGGAACATTCACAGATCTTAGAATCTCTCTGCGGAGGTGGATTTCCCGAAATACGTATTGGCGCTATATTACGTTTTAAAGGACGAGTGATGTCTGTTGTTACAAACATGCATAGGCTACACCATCGCTTACATCAGATGCCCTCGGTATAAATAACAGACTTGTATTTAAGTGATCATTTTAATTTTACAAAAAAGAAACAAGCAAAAAAATATAAACGGTAATATAAAAATATTATCTTTTTGTAATGATTGATCCTCTCTTAGTAAGACATAAAATAAATCAAACAAACGATATTTTAATCTGTTTGGAGCTACTAATGTTTGAGGTGTAAAAATTTAGTTTGATAGATCCATGTTGGGTCCCAAAACTAAGAGAAATAAGCGTTTAATAATAAAGTTCGATACATTTTCAACTTTGGTGGCACTTAAAAACCGCCAAACCTGTAGCTGCGGTAGCGGTTATACGTAAGTACCAAATGGGTACTTACGTATTAACGCCATCGTAGTTTTTTGGGCTCTCGCCAGAACTCTTGCGTGGTCGCCTCTGAGTGTTGCTGCACCCACTCTACTTTCACTCCGCTACGGAGGGTAGCGGCTCGCTTCGCTTGCCACCTTCCCCCTTCGCTCCGCTCGACTTCGCGGGCTTGCTCCACTCAGGACCTTCCACGCGAGCTTCTGGCTCCGCGCTTTTTTATAACACTCTAGGGGTGTCACGCACAAGACTACCTAGACTCGGTTCTCCCGCTCATCTAGACCAATAATTAAAAAATGGAATCAAATATTACTTTTAAATACCAAATATTTTTTTAAAGTACACATTTACAATAGATCAATTATATTCTTGAGGATCAAATAATATTGTCCCTAAATAACGTACTAGTAAAATTTGGATTGATGAGAGGCGATGAACGGCGATGAAGTTGTTGGCAAATGTAAAAATACACGAAAATTAAGAACCGAAGCAAGGAGAAACCGGCGAGCATAGTTTTACTGCATGATTCAAATAGGGACCTGGTTACGTCCATAGTGAATAGCGAGTCAGTTGCTCACTAACTCGCCGTGAAATATGAGGGACGTGCAAGATTATGATAAGGCTTTAGCCCAGTAAATCATTGGATTTTCCGCTTGAGAACTGAGGCAAATTTAAGGAGGTTACCGGTTCTCGTGTGGAGATGCGCCTATCGAGCGGTATTGTTACGTGATTTGGAAATAGAGTGGCCAATTTTGATGGTTAATCTGTTACGAAATTGCATTAGTGGCTACGTTGTCTATTTTATGTTTTGCTAAAGTCGTATTTTTTTTATATCAGTAGTATAAGTATGTACATATGTAGTAGATACACCATTACACCCCAGGTAATGTCCACACAGTCCAATTCATTAAAAGGTTATCTGGTAGAGATCGCTATTTAGCAATAAGACCGCCAATTGTATCACATAGATTTACGTTGTTCTTTATAATTGTATTGTTTTACGATGTGCAATAATGAATTATGTATCTATTTATCTATGTGACTAGTTTCACTATTTGGATTATACTTTTATAAGAACATCTATAAATTATATTTGCATTTGTTTCATTTTGTTAGCAAGGGTTAAAAATGTTGTATGCTATAATTAACTTATGCAGTTTTACCTTTGATAAAACTAAAAAGTTCATCAAAGCTGTACAACGTTTAATAAAAATCTACTATGATTAGGTACTGTCAGACTTCGAAATTAAAGATATCTTATGAAAAAAAAAATAGTCTGCAACCATTTGATTATTGCATACTAGCTGTTGCCCGCGACTTCGTACCCGTTACACTACTAAATGTGTAGGTAACCTAGAAATAAAGCTATAGGTACTCGCTGTTGCAACTTGACTTGACACCCCATTTTTATCCCATAAGAACTGATTTATGGTATGATAGGTAGCCTATGTGATAATCCAGGTTATAATCTATGTATATACCAAATTTCATCGAAATCGGTTCCGCCTTTACGACCTGATTGAGTAACAAACAAACAAACAAATAAATAAATAAACAAACATTCAAACTTTCACATATATAATATTATGTATTTCTAACATTTATAATATTATGTATTTATAACATTTATAATATTATATATTATAAATGTAAAGTGTGATACGCATCTAAGTACGAGGCATGCCTTTTAAGTTCTGTCGTTTCCATATTTTCCGGCAATTTTGAATTTGGAACTGTTCTATATTCGAATGTGTTTACATTTTGAATCTCAAAACAGTTGAAAGTATTAGGATTAATGCTATTGTTTAGTCACAGTTTCGATTTGAATCTGTCAGGTCACGTACGAAAATGAATCTTTCTAAGGAAAATGTTCGTGCAATAATTTTCTACAACTTTAGAAGAGGCCTGACACGGCTTCAGTGATTAGAAGAGCTAACATCTGTGTTCAGTGATGTAGCCCCATGTCTGCGGACTGTCGAACGCTGGTATTTAGAATTCCAGCGTGGACATACTAGTGTTAGTGACAGATTTCGCGAAGGACGCCCAAAATCCGCCTTCACTGAAGATAACATCATTGCTGTGAGACAACTAATTCTCGAAGATCGTCATGTGACGTATCGAGAGATAGAGGCTCTATTAGGCATCTCAGGGACAACCATTCAGAAGATCTTGCATGAAGCGCTTGGTGTGAGAAAGCTAGTTTGCCGTTGGATACCGCATCTGCTTTCCGACGATCACAAGGCGGCCCGCGTCAGATGGTGTAAGAAAACTCTGCAAAGGTTCAACCGAGGGGAGTCAAATCACGTCTACGACATCATAAGTGGTGACGAATCTTGGATCTATGCCTACGATCCTGATTCCAAACAACAATCTACAATCTGGGTCTTTCAAGACGAGCCAAAGCCGACTAAAGTTGTTCGTTCTCGAAGCACTTCAAAGAAGATGGTGGCCACGTTCGTTGGAAAAACCGGCCATGTTGCGACTATTGCACTTGAAGATCGTAGAACGGTTAACGCAGAGTGGTATACTACAGTTTGTTTACCACAAGTCATCGCCGAACTTCGAAAATCTAACTCAAAGCGACGCATCATCCTGCACCACGACAACGCAAGCTCACACAGCGCTCGTCAAACGATTGAGTATTTGAAGCAGGAAAAAGTAGAAATTCTTGACCATCCTCCATACAGTCCTGACCTAAGCCCTAACGATTTCTTTACATTTCCTAAAATTAAGAAAAGTCTTCGTGGTCAAAGGTTCCAGTCCGGTGAAGAAGCAGTCGACGCTTTCAAGTCAGCCATTTTGAACACCCCCACTTTAGAGTGGAATAAATGTTATAATAACTGGTTTGAGCGAATGGAAAAGTGTATTAAGCTACGCGGTGAATACTTTGAAAAACAATAAAAAGTACTATAAGGTTCTAGTTGTGTTTTTTTCTTCAAACGACAAAACTTAAAAGGCATGCCTCGTAAATAGCTTAACCACTGAATACCATTTTGACATCAAACTGACTTTATGATGTGAATAGCATGTTGGCACCGTCAACATATTAGCTGTAATTTCTCATTCAAATTATGTTTTTTTATTACAGTGGTCTAGACAATAATTCACGATGTTAATCATAAACCTATTTTTCATAGCTATAAATCTTTGTAGAACGGGGCCAAAATGACATCACGTTTTAGAGTGCGGTCGTAGTTTTTAACACGTCTGCTTAATGGCGTTTAGATGCAATGGTACATAGTACCTCTGTGACTATAAAAAAGGTTATCTTATTTCATGTTAGTCAGTCAAAGATCAAGTTATCTCATTATTATTAGCAGAATAGAAAAGAAAAACGTTTATTTTGCATTACAAGTAAACATTTCACCAATATTAAAAAAATAAAAATAAATACAGCTTAGACAAATAAGTTGAGTATGAGATTATAGAGCAAATTTTGTGAGCAAAAACGGTCACCACTCCAGCATTCTGTTATATTAATAATAATAAATATGGCTGGACATTTCACACAGCGCTATCTAGCCCCAAACTAAGCAGAGCTTGTACTACGGGAGCCAGATAACTGATAGAATACTTATATACTTTTTTTTGTTAATACATACTTATAATATATAAGCTATAGTAGCATATTTATACTTCTATAGCGCTGGTATTCCGTGCAGGGCAGCAACTGTGTCAATTATCGATTGCAAGCATATAACATATTACTATTAGATATAAACTTTCGGACTCGTTTAAGTACTTACTTGCGAACTATTAAAACATGCAAAACATGAAAATACAAAAAACAAAACATATCATAACAGTTATTAACCAAGCTGTATTTAGATGAACTATTCCAAGATTTTTAAAACCATCACAAAAATATCAAGCCTACACGGGACTTGAACCTGCAACTTTCCTCTCGATACGAGGATGTACTATCCAACTGTGCTACCAGGCTAATTCACGTCAAGGTCGAAATTAGGGAGATGATTCAAATTATAGTCCTTATTTTATTTTATTTTGACGACCTCCGTGGTGCAGTGGGCGAATAGCTGCTTGAGACGCAGGAGGTAGCGGGTTCGATCCCCGCTGCGGAACAAATGTTTGCATGATCTACAGATATTTGTTCCGGGTCTGGTTGTTTCTCTATATATTATAAGTATGTATTTACAAAAAACAAGTATATAAGTATTCTATCAGTTATCTGGTTCCCATAGTACAAGCTCTGCTTAATTTGGGGCAAGGTAGCGCTGTGTGAAATGTCCAGCAATATTTATTTATTTATTTATTTTATTTACGGGCAGAGCCATTCTTTAAAATTTGTTGAGTTTTATCAGATCTGCCCTAAAAAGATCGAGGGCTATTCTATCTCTCCGAACAATTAAATACACAAATTTTTAAAGTATTGATTAATACTATCATTATTATATATATGGAATTTATCATGTACCGTCTTATCGGTGTTTCGACCGCTCCGAATAACGTCTCGCCTCGCACTCATTACTAATAGTTAATTACTGCTGATTAATACTAGTTCAATTTAATAACGGAGATAAGTTATTCACTGCAAGAAAATGTGGCAAGAAGAAACGTTACTAACTAGGAAGTCTATTGTCAGTATCCCTGTACCCGCTTTTTCTATAAAATGACGCATTTACACGAAATGCGTTTTCATAATTGCGACCATGCTTCATAATAATTGTAACGATAATTGTAGTTATCGAATGAAATCTGCATTGTTTTGTCAAAAGCTAAACCGGTAAAGACTTTAGACTGAATGAAGGATGACTTCATTTTATGCATCGAGGTATGCTATAATAGTACATTATGATATAAGTGCGGTAAGTTGAAAATTACAGCCGAGGCGAGGGCTACAAGAAAGCAGAGGCTGTAATTATTAAAGCGCACGTATGTCATACGACGTTTTATAACATATTTGCGAGGAAATAAATAGGACTCAGACTTTCTCGGAAAGAAAAAGCGCGCAGAATGATTTTTACTTCACAAATTAGCGATGCGCGCGCATCAGCGCTTTTTTTTTAAGGCAAAGGCCTAAAAACAGTCAGTATTACTAATAAAGAAAATTAATATTTTTTTGTTTTTGTTAGAGATAAATGGTTGTAATTTATCGTCAAAATTAACTAAATTAAATAATTAAATGTTTATTTTTTATATTTTATCTCCCAAAGTTAATTTTATTCATAAAATGTTGACCACTTTTCTGACAAAACAACTCTGCTAAGATTTAAAAAAGTGCCGTTCGTTTTAGACGGAGCATCATAAACCGTACGTTTTACCTTATTAAAAAGAAACTCGTGCGTTTTAAATAAATAAATAAATAATAAATAAATATTGCAGGACATTTGACACAGCGCTATCTAGCCCCAAACTAAGCAGAGCTTGTATTATGGGAACCAGATAACTGATACATAACAATTTACATTACAATAACGCACAAGTACGTAATGACATACATTACTATATTGAAATTGGTGAAATAAGAGACCCTTTACGAGCAAATGAGTTATCAATAATTTAAATATTTTTTATACCGTCAAAAAACTTTTTTTGTATATATAATTCTCTTGTACTGGTAGGTATGTATCAACCTATTGCTTATCACTCAGATTCACTGCAGCCAATTTACCCAGTTTATAACCAATTATAATGTGCAAAATAAAGATGCAGAGTGTAACAGTGTGACGTTAAAATTTTTACTAACAAATTCTAACTAACTACGTAAAACTATAGAAGGTTCATGCAGTGATATTCTGCTAACTGTATAAATGCAGCTTTCTTTTTCTATAAACCTGACACTGTAGAGATAGCTTCTCGATTGTAAAAAGCCTGACGTTGTGAGGGTAGCTAATCTTAGAAACGATCTATTGCTTGACACTATGAATACTTATTATAGTTTTTAGATTGTAGAAAACAGTAACAACTTTGAAAGGAAGCTATCTATGTTAATAGTTTTATGTTGGCGTAAAACAAAATATGTTTTCTGTTTCATGCTTGCTTAAAATTATTTTGTTTATAGCTTTAAAAAGTAACTAGACTAGGTAGAATTTCTTAAGCTACAATTTTATACATAGTAAAACAGTAGACATAACATTTCTCCACATTCTTAAAAAGAGGTTACTTACTGAAAATATTTTTAAGTTATAAGAAACTTCATCATTCTTAAAATAAACTTTAATCCTAGTATTCTTAGAAAATAATTGGTTTTGTCCTTGTAACTCAATTATTAAAGTTGTTTAGAAGTGCCCGTTCATTGGTCATTTATTATTTATAGGAATTCCGACAAAATCAATTGTTAAAGTCCAAAGCTCTTATAAAGAAGTTGGAAAACGAAACGGATCTCAGTGAAACCCCACTCAAATCCTCGCAAAGACTCCGACCACTGTTTGTTCTCGAGTTTTGGTACAAATTAAAGGATTTTTCGGGAATTGTGGAAAGTTCGTATGAGCTAATGGTCAGCACTGGAGTCGAAGTATATAAGCTACCTAAACTCGTTACCGCTAAGCTAGTTCATATGAATTAGTGTCCCTAGCGTCTACGCCGTCAAATCACATAAATACAATTAACACATAACTAACACCGTGCTGATAATAATGACCAATCCTAAACCCACTGATACCACAAAAATCACGTGTTTAAAAAATTTCTTACCAATTTTTCTACAGGATTTCTTTTAACTATGTTTATTGGGTATTTAACTTTTTTGTGGTAAGACCGACAATGTTTACTATTTCATTTATAAAAACATATTTTAGATCTTTATAATTAAGATAGAGCCAATCCCACAAGTCTGGTGACCATGGTCTACCGAGGTAGACTGAAGTGGACTACAGGCAATAAAAGTGGCCATGGTCTACTAAGGTGGACTGAGCAGGTGGATCACGAGGAAGGAGCGGTCTAAACAGTGCCCAGATTATTTATGAGTTTTAGTTTATGATACCAGCTACAAAAAAACTGGCAACATTAGTGGTCTAAGAACGACTTACGCATCAACGATGCCTTAACGTTTTTAGTGGCTAAATAAAATTTATAGAGTTGTCAAACCATATAGAAGTAGAGAAAGGCCGAAGAAGAGATAGATGGACTGTGTGAAGAATGATATGGGTAAGAAAGAAGTGACAACGGAGATTACGGCTGATAGGTATGGAAGAAAACTACATATTATGCCGACCCCACGTAATGTGGGAAAAGGGCAGGAAGAAGAAGGCAGTTGTCAAATCATATATATCTTATTTACACAATGAGATGGAACCATACCAAATTGTAACAAAATATTGCCTCGTAGGTCATGCACCGTGCCATATGTCAACTTGAGCCACACAGACGTGAAGCCTCATGAGCCTGTAAATTTAACGGCACCCATACCCAATAAGAAATAGATATGGTGGTAGTACTTACTAGCCGAACCCTTCGACAAAGAGGTCTACTAGTACGGTATTATCTACTATTATTTTTCCATATTGCAGTGATAGGCAAAATAGTTGATATCCGGTTGTTCTGCCGATAAGAATGTGCAGAATTCAATATATATAAATAAAAATGAAACGCTGTTCGTTGATAAGCGCATCACTTGAGAACGGCTGGACAGATTTAGCAATTTTTTTTAAGTATCTTAATACTCCGAATAAGGTTTTAGGGGAATAAATTTGAAAAGTAGCTTGAAAAATTTGACAGTTTTGGCAAAGTAAAAGTGCTTTTGCGAGTGCGAAACCGAAGCGGTTCAGTTTGTTATCAGTACATACATAGTAACAGTTATAAATTGATCGTACATATCAGTCGCCATCTTTACAAAATACGAAACAGAAAATTTAAATGCATATTTTTAAAATTTATTTTTATTTTCATTATGCAATTAAGCAATGACCCTCTCCGACCACAGGTTGTGAATAGATCCCTTTGTTAAGCGATAAAACCACCCATTATGCTTATATATATATATATTTTATTTATATCTGGAAGAGATCGCTTTTAGCGATAAGGCCGCCCATTGTACCTATAATTTATAAGTGTATTTTCATTTATATGTTTATATATAATGGTGTGCAATAAAGGAATTATCTAATGTGATCTAATCTGTTGTGTCTAGCTTGTAAGGTTTAATAAAGAACTTTCATTCATTTATCCTCAGCTCAGCATGTTGCCATACTGTAGCGCTGAGGTGTTGTCCTCACGATCATATTAGAATTGTATTCATCGCTATTTTCTTTGTCTTTGACCATCCCAACATTTGAAACTTTCCAGCTATGTACCTTTGTTGAGACAGGTAAAGGACCAAGTTTTTCTACCTCATATACGTGAGTGCGCCACTCCAATTCATCATGTTTAAGGTTACATTGCAAAGTTTTTTAGCAATACCCCTATTTATATATATAAAACAAAGTAGGGGTAGTTACACCATTTATAACTCAAGAACAGCTGGATCGATTTGTCTCCCTGATGATCTGACTTGTTAGATTTGTCTCCGCCCCGAATAGCAGAATAACTAATAAAATAACGGACAAATTCACGAAAATGTATGAAGAAAATTAATTTTCTCATACATAAATGCAGCTAATGATGGCCTATTGACAATTCTACCGGCGACGTCCATTGACAGCCCGCGTCAAATGCACGTCAAGGCGGTACGAAGTTCGGCGGATCATCTAGTAATAAATTCTTGTTTCTTGTCGGCATTTTGCATTTTGTTTTATTTATATTTGAGAGAAAACCATTAATATAAATACGGGATTTATCACGTGCTGTTTTGTTTGGTATTTCGATCGACAATGTTTCGGTTCAATTCGTGAATCATCAGCGAATCGCACTCACTCTGAGTGCGATTCGCTCCGAAATGGGACAATGGCAAAATGGTACGTGATAAATCCCGTATTTATATTAATGATTGTAGTTAAGCTGTTCCCATTACTTATAACAATTTTACCCTTCATACCGGGACACTAATTATTTTTGGAGGTACTAGAAACAGACAAGCATTTAATACACACTATATTATAATACTAAATAGGTAAGTACTAAAGGGTTTAAGCTGCCCTCAGCACATTGTCAAGGAGTAAGTATAAAAATATTTTATCACACCACCTGCTCGACAATGTCAAATTACATGTCATGTAAACCTAACCGAAAGCAGATTAAATCCCTACGGCTGCGCCGGCAGGAAAGTTGTACTAAATACCATATTGCGCTCGCAGGCGAAATGGGATTTCAATTTGGAACCTCATCTGTATTAAAATTTTAACCAAAGAGACCCACACAGTAAGAACATAATCGTAAATCAAACTAACATCTGCACACAATGCACCAACCTAGATTTGGTTTTTATTGTCTCGCAGAAAGTGTGAAAAGTAGAATATTCTCCTTGTGGATAAAGCTGTCTGCATCTTGGGCGTGCTTATATCCCTCTGTGCACTCAGGATTCGAGTAACTCCCTCGCTCTCCGTAACTCTAGAATCCTTCGTTACGTTCGGGATTCAATATAGCGCCCATGACACAAGTCACTGCTGTATCCCCTCGTTTAATAATCTACTATTAATTCTAAATTGATATACATTATGTCCCTATCAATAATGAACCATTATGTCAATAATCTTTTACCGAGAAATGTCAATAAATAGGAGCTATAATTTCATGTCAGATCGTAGCTGCAAAACAAGGGTATTGCCTAAGAAATAATAATTGGTGAATTGATAACTAGAAAGGATTAGAAAACCTAATCTATTCTAAATTATTATATCAATTACATTACACTACTGCTGCTTAAAGAGTAGTAGAGATCCTTGTGAAAGGGCTCACCCAACTTCAAGCGTCATTGCTGTGTTTCGGTTGGAAGGGTGTGGTTGTCGGTGAAATTACAGGCACATGAGGCTTTACACCTGTGGCACATGTGGCTCAAGTGCACTCGTAGGGCACGCACCTTGGGTGCGTGACCGAGGCAATACTTTTTTACCACCTAACATCAGGTGGACCATTCTTCTACCTCCAGTTAGTGTTAAACTAAAAAAAAAACATAAATCCAGAATTAGGTTATTATTGGTGGCGATTCTGTTGTTTACGCTGACTAACTAAAATTGTGTAAAATACGAACGGTCTTATTTTGTTCACACTAAAGATCAAATTAGAATTAAATTTAAAGTGACATTTCTAAAATTCAGTAATTTTTGTTATGATGGCATGTTTGCGGGGCTAGTTTTAGTGATCAATCAAATTTAAGTTTACTAAAACTAACCCGCAAACACGCTTTCTTATTTAAAAATACTTAAAACTTAGAAATGTCACTTTAAATGTCATTCTGATTTGATCTTTAGTGTGAACGAAATAAGACTATTCGTATTTTTCACAATTTTAGTTGTCAGCGTAAACAACAGAATCGCCCCAATAAGTAAATACCAATAATAGTTACGTTGTTAAAGAACACGGTAAGTAGTAGCTGAATTCAATAATTTAAAGCAAACATTGTAGGTTCTGTTTATACTAACAATAAAATGAAGCATACAATATAAAGAAAACTACAGATCGATTGCAATATCAAGTCCGTCTGTTGAACGGTCGAGGGTCCAGATTGTATGTACTCGTAATATCGTCCCATTGAAAATCGCAAGCCACAAATAAGAACGGATCTGGAGGCAGAAAAATTGGATTTTCTTTGAGAAGACGCTGTAAAATGCGAAGCTTTGGTTGACGTGAGTTGCAATTTAAACGTTTTGTTATTGTAAAGATAAAGGATTAGTAAGTATAAGTTCTTGTTTTTAAGTTAAGGCTTTGTAAAGAGTGAAAGATAGCAATGAAATAAATTATTAACATCAGAACGTTGGAACCCGCTCGCTAGGGATATGGTTTCCATGTCATCTTATAGATAAGAACTTGTAGTTCCCGAAGATCATATTTTCTGAATTTGTAGTTCAACAGTTCAGAAGTTATGAGCATTTGTCTAGGTCCGTACAGCCAAAAATCAGGCTGTACCGCCCGTCTGGATCCCAGCATCTGGAGACCTTGGAGAATTCGTCAATAGCTAAAGTTTTTGTAGTTATTTTGTAGTTAATTTGTAGTGGATTATTTTTTTTGTAATGGCTCGTATTCCGAAATAAATGGGGTTGAATTAAAGTAACATGAGGCTGTACCGCCCGACTATATCCCAGCATCTGTACACCTTGGAGAATCCGTCAATGGATGTTGAACTAAAAATTCAGGGAATATGCTTTTCAGGAACTACAAATTCTTAACTATAAGTTGACATTGAAACCAGATTCCTAGCGAGGGGGTCCCAACGTTCTGATGTCAATAATAAATTTAGAGAATATATTGAATAGACTAGGTCATAGATATAAATAGATATAAATCACTTTATTGTACACCAGACTTAAATTAACAAACAATATTTAAATAAATAACTAGCCACGTAGCAATACAAATGGCGGTCTTATCGCTTGAAGCGATCACTTTCAGACAATCTTTGCATAGTAGGAACAAAGTCTATAGAGTCGTAAAAGATCGTAAGTACATGAAGTGTATGCCATGTTTATCGTATCTCCGCTCAGTCAATAAAAAAACATGTAGGCCCTACTTACCTAATAGTTTTCGAAACAGTACCATGAGTAAAGTAAAAATACATATAATTCAATTAATTCTTGATCAACAATATGATGTTTAAAATAGTTTGTTATAATACTTCTTTCAAAACAGCAAAAAATGCAAATTGGAAGTCTGCGAAAAAATAAGCGAAAATCCTAACTAAATAGCATTTTTATCACAGAGTGCCAGGCACACCTAAACTTGGGCTTACGCCCTGGAATTCTTCAAGCTACATGTTTTTAAAAATATGCACTTAGGTATTATGATTTTTTTGGATCAAACGTAATCTGTGATTAATAAAAGTGGTATTAAAGTCCACTCTAAAAAATCTCTAATTTTGTATTAAAAGGTCGAACACGCTCAGAACAGAAACAATTTCATTTCAACTTAAACTTAATTCTATTATTAATTTTGCGGTCAAATTTCATCGCAAATTTTAAGGTTTGGATGGCAATTAAAATTTTGCAAAGCTGTTTGGTATTAAAAATTGAAAATAATTAGTCGAATAATTGTTTCGGGGTTTTGGCAGAGGTATACTCGTAATATTCTGAAACTGCTTTTGGATAAAAGTTTTAAATTGCTCATTATATTTTGCAACTTTCTAGTAATTGTTTGATAGCTTTAGTTTAGCGAGGCATTAAACTAGGTAAAATTATATATGTAAGTATATTGCTGGACATTTCACACAGCGCTATCTAGCCCCAAACTAAGCAGAGCTTGTACTTTGGGAATCGCACCCGCTACCTCCTGCGTCTCAGCCGGCTACTCCCCCCCCCCCTCACCACGGAGGTCGTCAATTAAAATGACGGTTCCAAAAATGTTGGTTGTTTTGACCGATTCAAAAAGTTTTACCGAACAAAAATCTTGTTATTACCTCTGCCTATCACCTTTACTATTTGTCTTTCTCAATAAAAATAATACAGATTATGTAAATACATTGTGATTAAACTCATTTGGTGTAAATACCAACTTATATAGAACTCACATTCAGCCATTGTTTATAATTACAGTGGTCCCATAAAATACAAAGTAAACTATATTTTAGTTCATTATAATAAACAAAATACAATGCAGTAATTACGATTAAAATACCAACAATAAATTAAGTAACACGTGCACATAGAAAACCGGCTTTTAATAAAGTAATAATTGATGATTTAATAGCTGAAATTCATTCATAAAGTTCACGCTTACTTATTAAATTTAAATACTTATTTACCAGTAGGTAGTTACTTTTTTTTTAACCTGAATAGATCTTCACTATTTGTACTTAAATGGGATATATACCATGATTTGTAATTTTTTGAGTATTCCGATATTTCGTCCCGATATTATATTGGTCAAACCAAACGCACAATAGCTTGTCAGGTGTAGGAACATATCAGGGCGGTGAAGAATGTTGACAGACAAAAGTCTGCCATAGCGGAACATCTGCTGGACTCAGACTCAAACCACTGGATCGAACTACACAACCCACAAGTAATCTCAACTGAGCGACATTACATCTCAAGACTGGTGCAAGAGGTAATTGAGATTACCAAACACAAGAATTTCAATCGTGAAGATGGTTTCCATGTATCTGGAGCTTGGAATCCTGTGGTAACAATGTGTAAGAACCGAAGAAGTGTAGTGTCAATTACGCGTCCTGATACCGTGAGTGTTGTGTGTTGGAATCGAGTTATGATCGAGAATGAAACCGGTAGTAGTGATAGTATTAGTAAATTCATTCCTAAAAAGAGACTAAGAAAGAGGGTAGATCGTTATATCTGCCAATAACTACCCACTCGCAAAGACTTCAGTTTACCCGTGATCATGGCGCATGGAACTCCGTCGAAATATCGGGACATTCAAAAACTCACAAATCATGATAAATATCCCCTTTTGAGTACAAATAGTGTTCATAACCATCATAGTTTCCTTATATTGAATAGATCTTCGTTTGACCCCAATCTCACCTGATGATAAGCGATGATGTGGTCTAAGCTGAAGCATGAAGATCTAGAAGAAAAAATCTATTTACTCTTATCTTAAAGAATCCCTCTTTAGGTATTCTTTAGGAAAAACAGACGACGGCAAAATGTTCCATACGCTGTACGCATCAAGAACGTGGTACCAAAACGGTGTGTGCGGAGGGGTGGTATATCAACTAGGTACGGATGGTACTGAGCCGTGCGCCTGCTTGTCTTTTGACGGACAGGAGATGGACCTAGTCAGTTTTCGAATTTGATCATTTATTTAGTACTTTTTTGTTGATATTAAGATAAAGATTTATCGACGAAGACAACGGCAAAAAATAAATATTATTTATACAGCCATTGGTATGAATTATCTTTACCTACATACATAAACATATATAAACGTAGCTCGGCTTTACTAGGTAGATTAAAATATTGACAAAAAAATTTAAAAATTGGTCAAGTGCAACAGCAATTTTAGCTTTATTTCTAGGTTACCTACACATTTATTAGTGTAATGCGTACGAAGTCGCGGGCAACAAGAGCTAGCAAGCTAGTTTAAAATATAAAGTTTATAATGCAGTTGTTTTTGGTCTTTTTGTTTGAACACTATTATGAACTGTTTAGAAATCCAACTACAGACATAAGTTTGTTGATTACTGCTCGAAGGCTAACAGCTAGTTAGCTTTGATAATTGACGATCTCTGTGCCGCAGTGTGCGAATAGCCAGCTGAGACGCAGGAGGTAGCGGATTCGATTCCCGCTGCGGGAGAAATGTTTGTATGGTCTACAGATATTTGTTTCGGGTTTTATAAGTAGGTAAGTATTTTAAAACAAAAAGTGTGTAAGTATTCTATCGGTTATTTGGTCCCTATAGTACAAACGTTGCTTAGTTTGAGGCTAGATAGCGCTGTGTTAGATGTACAGTATTATTCATTTATTTATAAATTACGAGCTGTTGCCCGCGACTTCGTCCGCGTTACACTACTAAATGTTTAGGTAACTTAGAAATAAAACTAAACTCGCTGTTGCAACTTGATTTGACACCCCATTTTTATCCCATGGGACCTGATTTATGGTATAAAAAGTGGCCTATATGTTAATCCAGGTAATCTACGTTCATACTAAATTTCATCGAAATCGGTAACAAATAAACAAACATCCAAACTTTCGCATCTATCATATTAGTGTGATTGTTACAATTACAGTATGATGTATACTTTTTACGACTAAAAAAGCGAAACTAAAAGCGCTTCTGAGTACGATGCGGATAAAAACGTGGATAACGTCCTAAATAAACCTTAAAGTTTGTACCAGCTGTTTTCAATTATAAAATAAGTTAGGACACACTGGAGAACTCAGCACTCCAAAAGGCACGTATCCAGTCACGCAAAGCTGAGCGCTAACGAGGTTATAATCATATGTCTGTGGGGCGCCTGTTGTGTTGTGATGATAAGAACTAATAGAGATTGGAGCGAGGTTATAGGAACAAAGAAGGAGCGAGTTTTCTGTAAAAAATCTCTTTAGCAAAGGCTAGGGAGCATGCTAACTACAGTTGGTGCACTTTACTTCAAATTGGTAAGGGAGAAAAGCCAAAGCCCGATTACAGTCACGTTCTGAATGTATCTCCAGCAACTGGAGTCTAGCAGGACTAAAAACTTCAAGTCCTTACACTCTTCAGTAAAATGTACTCCTTGATCCGGTTTCTGGCCAGTCGGCATCGTGTACAGGCGCTACAGCGCAGCGGCTACGAATTTAAATCCCCAATAAATCAATTGTTCGATTTAAGTTATATATGTAGCATAGTATAGTTTTTAGTCTGGGTGTTTTTCTATACATGATAAGTATGTATTTACAAAAAAAGCATATTAGTATTCTACCAGTTATCTGGTTCCTATAGTACAAGCTCTGCTTAGTTTGGGGCTAGATAGCGCTGTGTGGCATGCCCAGCAATAATTCATTATTTAAGTATCTTATATTTATTTAATTCTTAGGTTTGGGCCTTGTATCCAAATTATGTATGTGCACATTGTTACCTGAAATAAACGGTATAATATTATTATTTACTAGTGAGCTAGATATCTCTTAATATGTAATTATTCCAGTACACCAATACACCAAACTTTTGGATGCATTCAAATAGCAGCATCGACGTTGCATTGATGGCATTGAGTTAATACCGAAATATAGATTTATTTACGGGAATAGTCACTCCCATTCCTAAATATTATTTCCAAAAATAGTTCATTCAAATATGGGTGTATCTCACTTCGAGTTTGACACTACCTCCTGTACATAATCGTAACGAACATTAGTCCTGTACATAGTCGAGAAAACATTTAACATACAAACTGTTTTATTTGTAACTTTCGTATAATAATTAATAACGTAACTAGTTAATAAATAATAATAACATAATTAGTTATTAATAAGCGATTCCACTTTTTCCTCACAACGTCATTGCCTTAAGATAAGATAATAAACTAGTGGTTCGCCCCGAACTGAGATCTCGCGAGTCTACCATAAAAACAAAAAATATTGTTCGTAATCTTGACTATCCAAATAGTGCCACGAAATAAAAACCAACTAACTTGACCTACAGTTTCATTCAAATTAACTTAATTAGTTAATTAAGTAACGGGAGTTCATGTTAATTAGTTACTCTTTTTTGGGCTACAAATTGCAGTTATTCTAGATTTCGGACTTTTGCCTATATTTGTGATACATAAGCTACACGCATACCAAATTACAGGACTGTGGGGGCACTGGTGTACCCTGTAAATTTTGTCAAAGTTTAGTATTTATTATGGTAAATAACTCAAAAACTACAAAAACTTTACTAAAAATAAAAAAGGGGTCGAAATTTACTAATGAAGACCTTTCATTTGACGTTTCACTTGACCTAATAGTCTTATTTTAATTTTTTTTACCCCCCTGGAACCCCAATATCTCAACAACCCCCCAAAATTTTTAGGTCATTGAGTCACACCAAAATTTCACGATGATCGGATAAACGCTTCGAAAGTTATCCTCGGACAAACAAACATACATACATACATACAACGCCGATTTTCCCTAGTTGATTTGGAGATCTCACTTCGCTCGGGCAATAATATTATACTCATCTAATTGAAGAATACATAACGACCTTTTGTTTATTGTGCCGCATCCTGCCTTATCACTAAGGTCGAGGCCATTTGCTCGCATCACAATAATTATTTTTCGTAAAATAACTCTGACTTTTTCTAGTCGGCGAGAAAGTTTGTGCTTATAACGTAATGATGATATACGAGCTTCTAGATAACAGAATCAGGCCAAATAAATATGATTTACTAATGTGAATATGAAAACGCGAGCTTTATATTTTTTGAAACCAATTTGATATACTTGGTATTGTATGTTTTTATATGGTTTGAATTCAAGATGATTTGACATTTCCACAACCAACTTAGCAGCAATTGGTGATAATATTGTAATTGCAATTAGTATCTGTCAAGTATTGTCCTAAGATTAAAGTGATGGAAAACTCCAGCACGGTTATACAAACAAGAACTCTTTATACCTACTTAAATATGATATTCACATATGTGATACTATATGATTATTTATCTAATATATATATGTCCAGCAGTAGAAAGTTTTTGTGTCAATTCGTAATCCTAGTAATAAATAAAGAAGACTTACGCATTTGAAATATAATTCATCAAACATAGGAACAAAGACGTATCTTTGTTCTATCATATTACCTAAAGAGAGCAACATGTCTGGTTATAAAATACCACGAGAATAAACTGTCATTGTTCCTACAGAATAAAGCAGCTGCTAAAATTTACAACATTGTACCTTACCTACTTTAGCAAGAGACACTGAGTATGAAAATAAATGCGTACCAAACACGCAACGCTTCAAAATTAGATTATTCAGGCAAATTAAACCTGATTTTCAAAGAACCGGATTTTGACCGGTCAGTTAAACAACAGCTTTTATATGACATGTCTATTTAGACAGTTCCTACTTTACTTACTGACATTTCAAGATATCTTATATTTTTATGTGTTTCCTTCAATTTGACATTGCGTACTTCACTCTGAAGGGCTTATTTCCAACCAACTTGTTCCCAATAATGCGAAATCCACTGTTTTCACAATAACATTTTCGCAATAAAAAAGTGGCACTTCGGGAGTGCCGACATAAGTGAAAACTTGAACAATTACGAGGTACTTAAATACATATGTGTCGATAACGGTAACGGTAACAGTGTCGCGCGCGAGTTCATTGATTTTTTCCCATCTCAAAAAATGCCCAACGCGCCTAAAGAAGTTTTCACTTCAAAAATAGATCGCTTACTATATGATTGTGCTCTTGAATAGTAACTGAAGTTCTGGGAGAAGTTCAGTGAAGACTGGCTACCGAATCTGAAAACATGGCTGGTAAGGCAGGTAAGTCCTTGTAGTAAATAATCACGATTTTTCGGCCTATTATGAAAATGGAATCTACATATCATGAAAGAATGATCAACATCAGTGAATCTATTTATATACGTTATGTGAAAACTATGTACCTCTTTTTAAGCACAGTGAAGGAGGGGCGAATGCTAAAATTAAGCTAGTAAATAAATAAATTATGAATAACGGTCGAATTCCGACCAGTGTGCACTGATACTAGTTCTCTAAAGATAAATAAGTCATACGAGTATTTTGTTGAAATTGGCTACATTTTATACGAGTATATAATAAATTTCTTAACTACCTAACTTTTGTCCGTTTAATATTTTATTGTATATGCTGTGCATACCTGTTTTTGGCACACATTTTATAGAATTGTTTTAAAAATGCTTTATAAGACTATATTTTCTATGTGTGCTGTTGATCTTGCCTAAATAAATAAAATAACTCACTGGTTTTCTCAAAATTATAAAGCAAGCCGAAGCAAGCAAGCCAAGCTATGTTATACCGAAATATGATGGATTTTCATGGATGCGTGTTCTTACATTCGTATTAACTATGTACATATCGTGGAGTATTATAGTCATCAATTCATCATACATGTGGGACATTTTAAATTACAGGGTTTCGAAAACGAGCTGTTCTCAGTTGATATTTCGGGAATAATTTAATAAATCATGTAAATAATTAAGAATGAAGTATTTTGCCTCTGGCATCATCATTATCATCATCATATCAGCCAAAAGACGTCGACTGCTGAACATAGGCCTCCCCCATAGATTACCAGAGCGACCGAACTTGTGCAACCTGACGCTTCCTAGCGGCCTTCCAGTGCGTGGTCTCCACTCGAGAACCTTTCTACCCCTAGCATACAGCTATATTAATTCTTATGTACTATGCACGTAAGCATGCAAAATTAGGTTTATACAGTGTGTCCAACTAATTTTAGTGAGTCTTTGTAGTGAGGAATTCCAAATGTTAGTTTGAACTATTCCCGTCTTCTCAGTCATTGAAGTTCATAAAATACTTTGTTTTAAATTGTAACATTTCTTTTTTTATTCTGTAATGAACACGAATTAAATTACAGATATAAAAACGTACAAAGAGGACATTCACAAAGGCGAGCGTAACCACATAAATAACTTTCTACAAGCAAACCCCTTTCCTATAAGGGATCATATAAAGATCCTATAAGTATAGAGTTAGCATTTACAACTTTTTTTTTAAATACAATTTTAATCGCGTTTTTATCGGTTGTTGATCGCCACCACAACCATATAACAATATATTGGTGTGATAACAATGTATTAACGTCATTATCTGATTATTTTGAAATTTTCATCAAGTTATTTTAAGGCTTCATCACAAAATCATAATATTACGAAAATACTAGCTGCCCTGCCCGCGGCTTCGCACGCTTGAAATTTCCCGTTCCCGCGGGAACGTCGGGATTAAAACTATATAAAACACTCTTGTCAAAGTGACGCGAGACTTATTGTAAATGACTTCAGTCAATGAACGACGATTATGTTAAATGGATATTGTTCATACAAAAATACTAAAATCACGATTAAAAAGTGAGGGGTGGGGGTAGGAGGTTGAAAAATACTTTACGACCTATACTCATACCTACGAAATATACAAAAAATAACATTAAAATCAGTCGACCCGTTTCGGAGGAGTACGATCACTAAAACCGTGACACGAGATTTTTATATTAGAAGATTTTTCCTTAAATCAGGAGAAATCAGGACACTCAAATATCACTGGCTCCTATACTATACAAAATCGTAGAACATCCATGGGGGTGATTCGAGTAGCCTTACCGGTGCTCTACTTCTGGACTTCGACTTGATACTATTTTTAGGGACACCCTCTATGCATTAAAACTTAATGTGTAGTTTACGAAGTATCTCAACTAGGTTAAAGTTTTTTTGTTTGTAATTTATTTTGTCACCTACCTGTAAAACACATAATTCCAAAGCATGTAATGAAATCCATGCAAACAGTTTATACCGAACCCGCATATAAACACGCGCAATAAAACGTACAGCAAATACTCGTATATGTCACAGTGTCGGATAACTCATGAAATTAACAAAGTTGTGTTCAAATTAATACTAACTCACTCAGGCAGTTAAATTTAATATAGTCAGCTTTTGATAGTAGGATGCCTTTTGCCTACTAATTTTGATTCAACTATATTGAGATTAAAAGTGAAATGAGACTACTCACATAAATATTGGATAAGACAACACTTCCCCATCTAATCAAAAGCCAAATTCACAATGAACTTGCCTCGAGTGGATATTTGATAGAATTGAGATTAATTTATAATGATGGAGTAATGACAAATCTTTATGAAACGTAAACTCTGTTTAAAGCTTCTTTTGCTTCATTCACTCTCATTACATCCATTTTAATATTATAAATACGAAAATACATCTGTCTCTCTGTTTGCAGCTAATTGAACGACTGACCGGATTTTGATGACACTTAACAAAGAACCTATCATACTTATCATGAGAAAGGTTAGTTTTGATCATGAGTCAGTTCATCTAGGAAAATTAATTTTAATACCATATAATTTTAAAAATCATGCGTTATATCTTGGGCTGCACCACAGTATAAAAATATTTGTTGAGAACCCATAGAGACTAGTTTATTACGAACTCTTTGGTCGCGACGACCAATGAGTTTGGAATTGACACTGTTATCATCATCATCTACAGCTCGACTTCACCCACTGCTGGGTATAAGCCTCCCTAAGTTTGTGGTATCCGCCACGATCCTGCGCTAGTCTCACCTGTTGACAGCCCGTAACTTTATCAATGTCGTCTACCCACCTCGCTGCCGGACGTCCTACCATTCTACAGCAATTCCTCGGCCACCATTCAGTCACTACATTGCTCCACCTATCATCACCAAGTCTCGGCACTATTATAATAATAACAATTGAAATCCACGAGAATGAAGACGCGGATAAACAGTAAACATAATTTATGAAAACTCATTGGGCCGCCGCGACCAAGTTCGGAAAAATGGCCTCTCAACTAAAACGTCTTGACGGGCTTTCAACTATTTTTTTTAAGTGTGGTGTAGTCCAAGATATCAAATGATAGATTTTTAAAACTTGGCCTTTAATAAGTGTCTTATATTTAGTGATTGGATATTCGGATACATATTTTTTCGGACACATTTACCTAAAGTTCAAAGTTAGCTAGTATGGATAGCACTTTTAAATCGAAAAATGTTCGTGATTCCGGGATTAATAAATTTAACATGTGCTCATTTTTTTATTTATTTTATCTACTTAACCTAGACATCCCTTAAAGCTGCATAGGTTTTTATCGTATGTAATTCATCCCTTATATGGTCTAAAGAAATTCACATTCTATGAAAAAACGCACTATTTGGCACATAGGTATATTAGGTATAGATAATGCCTTGTTACAACGTAATATGGTTACTTTTCCCTACTTTTACTGTCAGTAATTTTTAACGAAGTGAAACCAACCTTGTAACAAGTGTCAAATCGGGCCTATTTAGACCTCAGGGAATATAAGCATTTAGTAAGTGTGCGAGTGAGATGGCAAATTCTACCTGCTTAATAATATGCTTAATAATAATGTTAAATTAATATGCATTCAATCCCGGCATCCCGGGATTTTATTTTTGATAAAAATATTCTAAGAAGCTGCTTTCATAATTTGTTAGCCAAAAATAAACTAGTTAAATATGCATCCGAATATCCGATCACCACTTATAATACAAAAGTATTTGCCTCGGCGTAACAATAATATATGCCTTTATAATATTTCTTGATCTGGGCATTCCACTTCAAAAAGCTATCCTTCTCCGGTGGTACAATTTAATCTAATTTCAACTATATAGGATCGTTTTTGCACGGTGTAGACCAAACTTTTCCAATATCGAACCAATATTTTACTTCTCTACAAAGACACGTGATGTGATTTTTTAGAGCTTTTGTGTGAGTTGGCTTTGATAAATTGAAGATGAAAGTTTATTCAGATACTTTAACGTGATAACGAATTTATTAAACTCATTGAATAGTGAACACTTACAATTTATATAGAACATTTTCTTAAAATTACCCAAATATTAAGACCTGGACGGGATTCATACCCGCAAATTTCCACTTTCCCCTTGATACGGACAGATGTGATATCTGGGCTACTTTTTAAATTATCTCGCCGGTAAGCCTGGTTTGTAAATTTTGATGACTTTAAAATATTTATATTTTCAGTGTCGGTGATTATTAAAAATATAGCCCGCATTTTTCAGGTAGATACCGTCTACTCTAAAAATCAACCCTTCCACTTCATTACTGTGCGTCAACCCCACAGTAACACAATTCAAAATGAGCCTTGTGGTTACAATGAATAAAGAACATTTTGCTTTGATGTAATGAAGTGGAGGGGAGTTCATTTTACATATACGACATCTTAGGTTGGTTGGTCAGGCAACTTGTAATTATTCTCTTATTAATTCATATTTTTTTTCAAATAATGCACTTTTAACTTTTAACTGACGTCCGTGACGCCAATGCAGGTTTAATGGCGGTAAACCAGCCCTGAGCAAGAAGTTTATTGTTCAGCAGAATGCTGAGCGATTCACCTATTTCGGCACAGGGCTCATAGTGACTGGGTACGTATCATTTTTGTAATTTTTTTGTTTAAGTAACGTGTTTTTTAATTGTCTGTATTTCATTGTCTTTATTTAAATGTCTGTCTTTACTTATCCAATGTATGTAGTTTAATACTTGTGTCGATATGAATGTCTATATCTATCTATCTATTTTTAGAGTACACAGTCTCTACTATAAAACGAAGCCGTAGGTAGAATCTAGTTACAACTTTAAAAAAATGTATTTGTTACTTACCGGGAAACTGCGATCCACGTCATACACCTCCGATTTCCCAACAACGAATGTGGAATCTGCATCAAACTGTATTGTCGTCTCATTCGTATTAAGGTCATATACTCCAATGCAATTTAGCACTAACGACACTACATCCTCTTTTACGTACAAAAGCAAATTATTATTCTGTTTTGCTATATTAGTTAGTTGAAATACTATCGGTTTATCGAATTTTTTCTTATACAGAGCTAGTCTCATAACATCCATTGTTCCTGGAGATAAACCTAGGGCTAGTAGAGGATTTTTATTCTTATCTTCCAATGAGAACAAATAACTTGTGCTTTCTTCATCTAGTCTGAAGGTTGTGTATATAATGAATGGACTAGTAAGCTTCGTGTTGCTTATACTGAGGTCTTTAACTGGTATGCTTATATAGTGATCATTGAAAATAAAGCCGTTTGAAGCATCATCTAATTCAAAATCGTCCATCAAGCTGTATGGCATCATGTTATGTTCACCTGAAACAAACAAAATATGATAAAGTAAAAGTAGGTACTTACAAGTTATCTTGTCAATGTACTGAAAACTTTGGTCTTAGTAAATAGCATTCCAATTTCGTGCAGTGCGCCGATGTCATACACGTATTCATAATAAGCTATGACGAATTACAACCTCCATGACAAATCCTTATTTCTATTAAATGAAAGAGGCCATATAGTAGAGGAGACGTGGAAGATCGACCTTCACCGATCTGATAACCAGATGAGACATATTTTTTATCAAATATAATGTATAAACAAATATGCCTATAATTACTTGCCTGTCTAAAAGTGCGTATGGCTATTTTTAATTAAATTAACTTTAATCGATTTTTTTCATCCCTTTCATTCTTTAGATAACCAAATGAATTTTATTTCACTGTTAGTTTTTAACACACAGAATATGCCTCAATAGGTTTGCCTACTCATTTCTGTGCATAGCTACCTGGCAAGCCGATGTGAACAGGTAAGTCAATATAGGTGACTCCATCGTTCTGCTAACTTATCGAAAGTTATATCAAATTTTAGATTACTTTATTACAAAATCAGTCATATTTCAAAATCATTGCCTGCAAAAAATCATACTTATAGTACTGTTGCCTAGCTAAAAACTTTTAGATAGCACTTTTAGATAGGCAAGTAATTATAGGCATACTTGTTTATAAATTATATTTGATAAAAAATATGTCTCATCTGGTTATCAGATCGGTGAAGGTCGATCTTCACCGGCTCTTAGACCAATAATATAGTCTCGTAATGAAAAACATCTGACAACCGCGCGCGCTCTTTGGTCAAATCAAATAGCGCGCGCTCATTGGTCAAAAGCTACGTCCACACTGTACCTTTTTTTGTTCATTAAGGGCATGCGTCATAGCGCAGTCAACAGCGCACGTGAGGCATGCCCTTAGCGCATGCGCGATGACAGTTGAAAGCGACGCGCGCGCTGTGGTTCACGCTATCCGACATCAGCTATGTCCACACTGTGCCTTTTCATCTTCAACTTTCGTGTCCATCTTTCTATTCAACTTTCGTTTAGCGCATTCAATAATTGAATGCCTTAATTGAACGCAACACCAGTTCAGTCGTACTTCTGTTAATCTTTTGAAAACATGTGCGACGAGAATATTTTACTTGTTGGAATATGTGCAGCTTACTTTGTCATAAGAAATTCCAGAAAAAAAAGAACCAAGAAAAAGTTTTGGATACGACGTTATTATGATAATCGAAGTAACATGATTATGAGTGAACTGCGAGAAGATAAAGATATTCTTTTTAAAAATTTTACGCGCATGTCCGAACGAAATTTCGATCGACTTTTGAAATTGCTTGTTCTTGTTCTCTTGTAATCTAGTTGTTGAACGCTATAAGGCACATAAATCCACCCGATGTCGGATAGCGTGAACCACAGCGCGCGTGTCGCTTTCAACTGTCATCGCGCATGCGCTAAGGGCATGCCTCACGTGCGCTGTTGACTGCGCTATGACGCATGCCCTTAATGAACAAAAAAAGGTACAGTGTGGACATAGCTATCGGGTGGATTTATGTGCCTTATAGCGTTCAACAACAAGATTACAAGAGAACAAGAACAAGCAATTTCAAAAGTCGATCGAAATTTCGTTCGGACATGCGCGTAAAATTTTTAAAAAGAATATCTTTATCTTCTCGCAGTTCACTCATAATCTCATAATAAATGGTTCTTTTCTTCTGGAATTTCTTATGACCAAGTAAGGTGCACATATTCCAACAAGTAAAATATTCTCGTCGCACATGTTTTCAAAAGATTAACAGAACTACGACTGAACTGGTGTTGCGTTCAATTAAGGCATTCAATTATTGAATGCGCTAAACGAAAGTTGAATAGAAAGATGGAGACGAAAGTTGAAGATGAAAAGGCACAGTGTGGACATAGCTAAGCGCTTCCCCGGTTTCCTGTTACACATTTCCTTCCATTTTGCCAAGATCACTCCCAAAAACCGAGCGGAAAGATGTTACACAACAATAATGAATATCGAGCATAATATATATATATATTGCCCTCCTTTCGGCCATTGTTGATCAGGCTGAAATCCGCATTAATTGTTGATCCACCTTTATCCGCCTCTAACTTAAGAAGTTTTGGGTTTGTAGTCATTGTATTCTCATATTTCTCATTCCCTATCAACGAGAAGGTCGCGGGTTCAAACCCTTCTAAGAGGTATTTAAAAAAAAATCTGTTTGATTTTTTTAATGGTGTGCAGTAATGACGTCATCAATATTTTGGGTGATTTAAAATCGAAGCTTTCTTTTCTAAATGGTATGGTGAATTTTAGCAAATCAATGTAAATTTGCTCGAAATTAAGCAACCTTACCTAAACTCTAAATAAATTCGATGAGAGTAATTTCATGCTTGAATATGGGCCGCCCTAAGGCTTACGATAAATTTAACCCACCGCATATCGTTCTTATAATTAACATACTAAAAAACTAAATCACTGTTTACTTATAAAACATAAACATCTTTATTAACACGCATTTCTTATCTACGGCCATTTGTCAAAGTAGAAACAAACGAATTACTGGCGCGCCATCAGAGGTACGATGCTCGTTTGACCAACTCTAGTAACTATTTCACTAAAATACACATAAAATTATGTAAACTAGCCTAAGTGCATAAAAAGCATCTAAATTTACAGGCTGTTTGGTAATATACTAACAATATTCAACAAATGATTTGTTCCGCATTTGTTTTTTTTTGTTTGCACGGTTTATAGATATTTGTTCCGGGTCTGGTTGTTTCTTTACATATTATAAGTATGTATTAGGTTGGGGAAAAAGTTTCTTCGCATTTTTTAAGAAAATACAAAACATTTTTAATATAGTTTATTTCCATTTAACTAAAGTATGTAGGTACCATTTTGTTCGATAACTTTTTGCCATCTTGTAGGTAGGGACATGATCCCATTGCCATAGAAATTTTGAGGCTTCTGATCAAAATACCGCGACAAGTGGTTTTGGCAGTCCTCTCGTGATGTTAACCTGACACTGCCTAAAGAATTCTGAAGAGACCAAAACAGGTGGAAATCTGAAGGTCAGGACTATACGGCGGATGCATTAACACCTCCCAGCCAAACTCTCTTAATTTTTGCTGAGTGGCTAAAGATGTGTGAGGTCTAACGTTATCATGATGAAAAACCACACCCCTTCTGTTGATTAATTCCGGCCGCTTTCTCTCAACTTCTTGCTTTAATCTCATCAGTTATTCGCAGTAGAGTTCAGAATCGATGGTCCTGCCGGGTGGTAACAGCTCATAATGAATAATGCCCTTCCAATCCCACTACACACACAGTATCACCTTGTTGCGAGTTAACCCGGGTTTCGCCACAGTCTGTGAAGCCTGACCGGCCTTTGACCACGACCTTTTTCGCACGTTCTTGTCGTACGTGATCCACTTTTCATCACTAGTTATCAGCTTCTTCAAAAATGGCTCGGTTTCATTACGTCGTAATAAAGAATCACAAATGAGTACACGGTTCATTAGGTTTCTTTCAATGAGCTCGTGGGGTACCCAAATATCGAGCTTTTTTGTGTACCAAGTTTTTTCAAATGCGCCAAAACTATTTTGTGGTCAATTCCCAGTTCTTTAGCTACGTCGTAAACACTGATATGCCGATTATGCTCCACGTTTTCAAAAATGGCTTCAATTTTATCCGTAATAGGGCGACCAGAGCGACGTGCATCTTTGACATCAAAATTTCCGGACTGAAAACGCTTAAACCAAATTTGTGCTACTCTCACAGACACTGCACTAGGTCCATAAACATCGCAAATTTTTTCGCGGCTTGCGTTGCATATTTACCTTTTTTGTAGTAAAATTTTAAAATGTATCGAATTTCTTCATTAGATTCACTCATCTTTACAGTACGAAAATCAAATAAAATCACACATTTTCCTAATTTGAATTTGGAAATATCTTCCTTAAAATTTAAAATTTGAATGATACCAAAACCAGCCAGATACAAATAGTATATCCAAAGAGATTTTATTACAAGTTCATACATATTATAATGCGAAAAAACTTTTCCCCAACCTATTATTTACAAAAAAAATGTATATAAGTATTCTATAAGTTATGTGGTTCCCATAGTACAAGCTCTGCTTAGTTTGGCGCTGTGTGAAATGTCCAGCAATATTTATTTATTTATATTTATATTCAAGGGACGGTTTCTCAAAACATAACAATATTGTTCTCGAAAAAAAAAAGTTCTAGTTATATTTTTAAAGAAAATCGCCTAAGTTTCGGTGATTTATTCGATATAAAACTTAATGCCTCCTCTTGCAATCGACACCCAAAAATAAAGGCCAATTTGATATCTCTTTCAGAAATGACTACGGGTTTTGGGTTAGAAAGGGACGACAAAAGATATCTCGAGACCAATACAGTATCTGTGATTAGATGGCAAGCATTATGCAATAGCACAACATAAGTTTAATACAGTGTTCGTTTTTACATGCCAAAATAAATTTCATATTTCTATGGTAAACATTTCACAAATTTATTTATTATGCTTACCAAAATAACCCCATTAATTTTTTAGCGTATATTTTGAAACACCCTATAAAAACAATGTCGGGTTAGTTACACCATTTATAACCCAAGAACGGCTGGACCAATTTCTATGAAATTTGGTATGTAGATAGATTATGATCGGGTCATAATGTTCACCTCTTACTATATCTACCCCCTCCCCATTTAGGCATGATTTTTCAAAAAGGGTGAAACACCTATTTCTTTATTTCTTACCAAAAGTATTTTCTGATCCCTAAAGGAATTATATACAAACTTTCAACCCCGATTATTTTTTGAGACAAAATATAGCATATGTCCTTTTCGAGGATATAATCTATCTCCTTGCCAAATTTCATTACGATCCGTCCAGCCGTTTACTCGTGAAAAGGTTACTAACATGATGATACCACCCGCGGCTTCGCAAGAGTGGTTTGTCAATGAAAACATAACCCTCCTTCTTCACAGTCGGTTAAAATGTAGTTTATGTCCCAATTCCGGTCCTAATCTAACTGTTTATCAAAGAACAATTTCATTAATAAGATTAATCAATAATTATGTAATGTACAGTGATCGCGAAAGTTTGAAAATTACTGTTTACCAAACTTTTAATTCGGTCCAGCCAGGTTTATTCGTAAAAACGTAACAAACATATTTGTTTGTGTCAAATGTGTCTACAGAGAGACAGCCGGACAAAGTCCTTTCGAATTTATAATATTAGTTTGGATGGTTCAGGATTGTACGTATCTTCAAAAATGGGTCATTATTACCCGTTTTAATCAATAATTATGGGTAATTTTCCTCAAGACAATGTTAATTTGGTCCATGATGTTTCAAAATGTTCCTTGTTACCACAGAAAACGTCAGTGTTTAACTGTATATGTTTTTCTCGTGATATATTCTCTGTCACCGGAGTAAGTCTAGCTCATACGACTTTACTTTAGACAAGTAACTTTTTAACAAAAATATTACCGACTTAATCAAACTAGTTAAATGATTTTGATGAAATTTCTATGAGAACAATATGAAAGTCTAATAAAAAAAATATCCAAATAGACAAATAAATGAAGGAGTTCTGAAGTAATAACAAACATAAAAGAGAATTGCGTCGCTATAAAATTTGACTTGGTGCCACTGTGACCACCTGGGAAGTATACCCTTTTAAACAAAAAAAAATATCTCGAATCAATGAACATATTAAAAAAAAAAGATTCCGACGAATTGAGAACCTCCCCTTTTTTTGAAGTCGGTAAAAAAACATGAGTGAAAACGAGGCTTAAAGACGCACCCTTATATTTAGTGGCTGTTTTAGTTAATCTTGATCGGGTAATAATGGCGACGGTCACGGTAGCTTCCTAGGTGAAAACTAAATGAGGTTTGTAATAAAATACAATCTACTAACATTTATTTTACTTTTTGTTGATACGCGATGATTACGAGATTGTTATCCATTTTTTTTTAATTTACACACAACGCTATCTAGTCTCAATCTAAGCGAATCCTCCTCTGTAGATTTGACCAGAGCGATCGACCTTGTGCGGCCTGCACCCAACGGCTCCCAGCAACTCTTATCTATATATAAATATCTATATAAAAATTGGGGACCAGGTAACTCGTACCTACATAAATTTATATGCTTATTGAAAATGAAATGGAGCTTATGTATAGAGAAATACCCAAAGCCAAAACAAATATCTGATACAAACATTTGTTCCGCGGCAGAAATTAACCCCGCAACCTTGTGCTTGTTTTCAACCCAAAATTTAAATTTGATTGTAATTTCAGAAAACTTATTTATTTTATTAACCTCCAATAACCCCCGATAGGAGGTAAACATACATATTTTGGAATGCCTGTTAGATTACCTTAGATATTTTCCGCCTTTCCCACTAGTGGGAAGGACGGGATTTATTAAAAATGTATTTAAAAGAAAACCTAAATATAACTTACTTGACAGTTGTCTAGTTCTTGTAAATAATAACGCCATTACAGGCAAATACCTGAAACAAATACATATATTTTAAAGACCAATTATAATGCAAATATCTGTAGAACATGCAAACATTTGTTCTGCTGCGGGAATCAAACCCTCAACCTTCTGCATCTCAATCGGCTCGCCCACTGCGCCACAGAGATCGAAAAAAAATTAATAGTAGTTGTGACTGAACCACTGAATTTGATTCCATGACAAGCAAATAATTGTATCAAATGGAAATAAAGAAACGTTTACATATCCGCCCTTCATTACCATGCTACCCATTAAGTAAACCCTGAATTATGTACAAGCTTATCGAAATAAGCCCATTACCATCTGATTAAATCTCAGGACCCATTATTGAACGAAACCATTCATAATGTTACGAGCTGAGGGTTCGGGATAAAATAATGGGAATCGGTCTGACCAAAATAACACTTTTATTCAGCACTAAACGATGAATACACGAACTTGGTTACACGTAATCACAACACACTAATTCACACCACAGTTGCACCACTTAGTCACCGAAATGTTCACACGTATAGCTGAATCCAGACTGACTCGGGAGCAACTACTGTTCACGCGAGACCCTTCCCACGTCAGTCCTCCAGGGCCTCGCTGAGACTAACTCACTCGAGACTGACTCAGACTAACTGTTCACGCGAGACCCTTCTCCACGTCAGTCTTCCAGGGCCTCGCTGAGACTCACTCACTAACTAACTGAGACTGACTCAGACTGACTCACAACTGACTGTCCGGCCATCTCTCCGGCCTATTTATATCCACACATTTCGATTGTTCGAGAAGGATCTCGATCGTTCCAGGAAAAGGGTCGGTCCCTCGACACAATGGCCACTCCATTGTGCGCAACCGCAGACAATAACAACAATAACGCAGCAAGACAAAAGCGTTCGAGAAGTTACGATTATTACTCATTGTTTAACAGCCTCGGCGTAACACTGCCCCCTCCTAAAACATGCTCGTCCCGAGCATTCTTAGCCTCATATCGCGGCAGCCGATCAACACGAACAATTTTAGGCGCACCTCGCGCTGAAGATGTAGCAACTAGAGGAGCCACATTGCCGTCTCCAGTACTTCAGGACACCCAGAGTCCCTTTCTCATCAGCGATCCCAATTCCAGCCTCCAAAACACGGCTCTCATGATTTCTATCTGTTCTTTCACTTCCTGGAATTACTTTCCAGATAAACCGAACGATTCCCTCATCAGTCGAGCCCAATTCCAGCCTCCAAAACACGGCTCTCTTGATTTCTATCTGTTCTTTCACTTCCTGGAATTCCTTTCCAGATGAACCGAACGATTCCCTCATCAGTCGAGCACGCTCTTATGGCTAACGTCGCTGATCTTCCTGTTGACGACGCTGCTCTTCTTTATCCTGACGTCGCTGTTCCTCTTGCAACCGAGTCTGCTCTACCTGTTCATGTCGCTGTTCCTTCTGCAACCGAGCCTGCTCTTCCTGTTGACGACGCTTCTCTTCTTAATGCTGACGGCGTTGTTCCTCCTGCAACCGAGCCTGCTCTTCCTGCTGACGACGCTGCTCTTCCTTATCCTGACGTCGCTGGTCTGCCTGCAACCGAGCCTGCTCTTCTTGCTGATGACGCTGCTTTTCGTTATCCCGACGACGCTGTTCTTCTTGACGACAAAGCATTGCCATAATAGCAGCAATATCGCCTGTCACAGGAGCTTGCCCCACGGATGATGATGATGATGCTCCAAATGATTCGGCGGCGGCTAATTCCATCTCCATCGCCTGACAACTCTGCCGAGCTTCTTGAACCGGAGACTCCCCAAACCGCCTTTCATCCATTTCCTGTTGTCGTTGACCTCTCGTCCTGACACCGTCCACGTTATCCTTTGGGAGAACCGGCATTATTTTATCCCACTTCTGACACCAAATTGTTACGAGCTGAGGGTTCGGGATAAAATAATGGGAATCGGTCTGACCAAAATAACACTTTTATTCAGCACTAAACGATGAATACACGAACTTGGTCACACGTAATCACAACACACTAATTCACACCACAGTTGCACCACTTAGTCACCGAAATGTTCACACGTATAGCTGAATCCAGACTGACTCGGGAGCAACTACTGTTCACGCGAGACCCTTCCCACGTCAGTCCTCCAGGGCCTCGCTGAGACTCACTCACTAACTAACTGAGACTGACTCAGACTGACTCACAACTGACTGTCCGGCCATCTCTCCGGCCTATTTATATCCACACATTTCGATTGTTCGAGAAGGATCTCGATCGTTCCAGGAAAAGGGTCGGTCCCTCGACACAATGGCCACTCCATTGTGCGCAACCGCAGACAATAACAACAATAACGCAGCAAGACAAAAGCGTTCGAGAAGTTACGATTATTACTCATTGTTTAACAGCCTCGGCGTAACAATAATTTAATAAGCTTGGGATATAATTTATACAGAATGCTTGAATTAAAATACGGTTGTTAGGCCAGGTAACACAGGCTCATTGTGGGTGGGACCGGGATTCTGCCCAGCATAAGCTCGAGGAATGCTCAGCATGGTGCGTGGAAAGGCGGAACCTGATCACCAGGATTGGGCAGGACCTCCGTCTGCCAAACGTAGTAGCGGCTATGTTGACGAGGACGGCTGGAAGGCCGTGGCCTCTTTCTGTGAGACCGTATTGGTTCGAAAAGAGGCCGCTGAGCGAGATCGGGAGAGGGCCGATGCCGCTGCTCGGAGCGCCGCTGCGGCGGCGGGGCCGCCTATGGAAAGACGACCTGATAAGGTCAAAGTCAAATATTTTGTTCATTAAAATCACAGGGATCACTTTGAAACGTCAATTTTACTGCCTGTTCCTTCGCGACCAAGCCAGGAAAGAAAGGCAAGAAACAAGGCTGGTTGTTTTTTTTTTAATGATCCTTTCAGAATACTTACAATACAGAAAATAAATTACGTCTAAATTGTAACATTTTGAACGAGTTGGAGCAATTTCGATCCCAAGCTTCTCTATCATCTAAGTAATCCGATATTTTATAGTTGGCTCTTTATAAATATTTTGTTTAATTACGTTTTTAAATGGGTTTAGTAGTGGACGTCTTATAGGCGATATGATGATGATGGTATAGATTGTATTGATAGGGCTTTGTAAAAGTCACAGTATACATAAACATGCAAATATATTTGCTATTTGCATTCTATCAACCAACATTTTTTTCAGATTTTTGTCGTTGCACACTTTTGAGACAATGCGGGAATAGTATTTTTTTCGTCATTTTTCATCACAACTGCAAAACCACACGATAAATAAAATAAAAATTGTATGTACTACAGTTGACTTAGTAACCCTATGTTGAAATTTTGACCCTTACCGCCATTTTGGGAGCATTGCCTGTAAATATGAAAATATTTTAAAGATGGCTACGTAAATGGTTCACGTTTCAAGACGATAGCTTCAGTAGTTGCTGTAACAGGCGAATATAACAGCTGTAACAGGCAGACGGGCCGACAAAGTCGCACCTTAAAAGTTTATTCCGGAACTCTAAAAAAAATTGCTCCACAAAATATAGTGCCATGCAGTAGCGCGTACTTGAAAAATAAATAATAAATCATGTATTTTCTAGAATAGGTTGATATTTACGACGCTGGCCGTTAGAAATGGCTATCGCAGCTATCGCAAACTATTCCAATTTCTGAAGTTCGATTCGCCATTTTTCATTCCTTAGGGATCACGAGTTCTGGAACTGTCAAGTGTGGTGGCAAAGGGTTATAGCTGAATGAAGGCCTACTCGGCCATGTTGTTATCGCAACTCCATGTAAGGGATCATTTAGGTTTTTGAAGAAATTTAAATAGGTTTTATTTTTAGGGTTCCGTACCTCAAAAGGTAAAAAAGGAAGATCACTCTCTTGTCCGTCTGTCTGTCCGTGTGTCACGACCGATTTTCTCAGGAACAGGTAGACCTAGCAAGTTGAAATTTATTCCAGATAGATCAAGGTCCTGCATCAACACGATAAAAAGATATGGGAAAATTTAGATTTTCGCGAAAACTTATAAGTAATTTACATTAATTTTCAACTGTTTTTCTTTTTTGGAATTTTCCATTTACTTGTGCTGCTTTTAACCATAATTGACAATTCACGAAATTTGGCAAAAAGCAAGGTCTTAACAGCACAAATAAAGAAAATATTACAAAAAATAAAAAAGTTGAAAATTAAAGGTACATATGTACATGTCGCGCGGGAAACCCTCTACCGGCCCTTCCCCACGCGCTTTCTGTCGTCGATTACTCTTTCACTTGTTTGTTACGCACTACAATTGAACTTGATTTGGACAATGAAGCCAAAATCTTTTATTTAGAGATACTTCATTGAACCATCACCACCTTCGACTCTGACACCGAATCCGATTCATGTACCGACTCCAACAAACCAAATTTAAAAACTCCGACTCCGGTTCGGTTTCGTTAAAACAACCTCCGTAACATCCCTATTCCAAACACAAGAATTTCAATCGTGAAGATGGTTTTCAACTATCCTGGAAACCTACGAACTAGGAGCCTGGAATCGTGTGGTGAGAATATGTAAGAACCGAATAAGTGAAGTGCCATTTAAGCGTCCTGATACCATGAGGAATATAAATAAAACCGGTGGAAGTAATAACGTTAGTGAACCCATTCCTATCAAGAGACTGAGAAGGAGTGTAGATCGGTTTATCTGCCAACAAACATCCACTTACAAAGATTTTTCAACTACCACTATGACTTATCCATGATCATGGCGCAACTGCGTCGAAACATCGGAATACTCAAAAACTCACAAATAAAGGTAAATAAACCGTTTTTTTTTAATATTAAATGTGGGGATGAGTTTGTCCATTTATTTGTTTATAACGCTTTTAAGCTGCTATTTATTATGAAATTTGGTCTAAAAAAAAAGATAAAGCACAAACTACTTTTTAATAAAAAACCACGCGTGCGACGCTGCGAACGGATGCTACTAAGATATAAATTGTCCCACAACTTACAAACCTATGCAAACCTTTAAACTGTGTACATAACTTTGTTCCATTGCGAACATAATTCGTACATCACTAATGAAATGTATATCAAGGTCTCCTCAGTAATGATAAGCAAGCTTTGAACAAATAAACAGATATATTTTTGAAGCCTTGGTCGTCTGGGTGTGAGGATACGAGTATTTAGCTCACATCGGTGAACCTATGTAGGTGGACAACGGGCAGAGAGCGCTTTTTTCAGCCGTTTGTTTTTTTCCGAAGTTTTTCTAATAAAATATCTATTTAAAAGGTGTGGCAAATGTGCATTGCGAAATACTATATACGTTTCCCTCATTACTATTATTATAGTTATGTTAGTTCATCCTTCTTGACTTAGGATTTAGTGCTCTAGCAATACTTTTATGACTCCGAGTCAAGGACAGTATTAGGCCTTCACTCAATGACTCGACCCAAAACATAAGACACAGTTGTAGTTAGGAAAGGGTCTAGACTAGACTTTGGATCCGAGTAATGTGTTTTAGAGATTATTTTATATTGAAGTTGACGTTATGTGAATAAATAAATAAATAAATATGGCTGGACATTTCACACAGTGTTATCCAGCCCCAAACTAAGCAGAGCTTGTACTATGGGAACCAGATAACTGATAGAATAATTATATACTTTTTTTTGTAAATACATACTTATTATATATAGAAAAACATCGAAACCCGAAACAAATATCTGCAAACATTTGTTCCGCGGCGAGAATCGAACCCGCCACCTCCTGCGCCTCAGCCGGCTATTCGGCCACTACGCCACGGAGGTCGTCAAAATGATTGGTGAATGATTGGTTTATGTTATATTTATTAAACAGGATAGAGTAATAAGATGGGATGCAAGTATTTTAAACTTAGTTGATCTTTTTGAGGACTTTAGTGTCTGCAGCCATCACTGGCATTAATAAAAGTATTTTGAATATAGCCTTTTAATTTCAACATTTAGAATACGTGTCGTGTCTTAGTTACTGACATAGCCCAGATGATTAACAAGCTGAAGGAGCAGTGGGTGGGACAAGGCCGTTGGGGCAGAAAGGTTCTCGAGTGGGGACCACGTACTGGAAAGCGCAGGCGTCCCTCCACTAGATAGGTAGCCACTAGATAGGGTAGGCTACACAAAATCAGTTCTCTTGAGATCCAGGAGGCTTCAGCAGCTGACGTGATTATGTTAATGATGAAAACGAATAAATAAATGCTGTTGAATTTATTTACGTCTCAATTGATATAAGGTACAAGTAAAACCAAGCTATTTCTATTAATAAAGAAGCGCCCTTCTAACAGTATTAAAAAACTAGGTACTTACTCAAACAAAGATCTTTCGCATTGAGTCTAATTCAGAAAATGATTGGGTTATCTACCCTCCTCTCCATTGATTCGTTTGTATTGATTTTACATTGTTAGAGTAATAAATTAAATTGTCTCTGTATTCGTTCAAGTAGGTTTAAAATGAATTGACTACTGAATTTTGGCGTGGTTTCTGATGTTTTACTTGTTTTTGCAATAATTTATTACGTTAAATTTACCAGGCACTGTATAAATCATATATATTTTTTATTCTAACCTATATCGTCCCACTGCTGGGCAAAGTGATCAATTAATAGTTAAGAAAGGCTTATAATTATATACGTTAAAGATTTTTGATAGATTAGATTTGCTTTTTCGTAATTCGAATGGATTTACAGGATAGGTTTCCCCGGAAAGTTATTAGTTAAATTAGATAAAAAAAAATCGATATATAAATACAAGCGAAAAACTAGCAGGATATTGAAAACTGCAAATATAAGCCAATGCATCTTAATATTACCATCAATACCACTTTTCACTATGAAAGTTTGTATGAATGTATGTGTGAATGTTTGTTACTCTTTCACGCAAAAACTACGGAATGGATGATGGATTTTAATGAAATTAAACCGGGTATGCGAAGGCGCGGGCGGAAGCTAATATAAAAATATTTATGAATATACAGGGTGTTTGGTAATATACTGACGATATTCAAGAGCCGGTTTCACAAAACATAAAAAAAGAATTCTCGAAAAAAAAACCACTAGTTATATTTTCAAATATTAAAGAAAATTTACGAAGTTTAGGTGATTAAATCGATATAAAACTTACTGCCTGCTCTTGGTGTCGATATCCTTAAATAAATGCCGATTTGATATCTCTTTCGGAAATGGCTGCGGGTTTTTGTTTAGAAAGGGACAACAAGAGATATCTCGTGACGTCACCAATATATTATCTGTGGTTAGATGGCAAGGATTATGCACAACATAAGTTTAATAAAGTGTTTGTTTTTACATGCCAAAATAAATTTCTCATTTCTATAGTTAATTCTTATTCTATATTCTCATTTCACAAATTTATTTATTATTTTTTCATTATTGTGCGTGTATTATCAAACACCCTATATAATTATATCAACATCTAAATCATTAGAGATATTTTATTCTATACTAGTGGCCATGAACAGTGGTCCAAATTAGACGTATTTTACATATATATATTTTATTGCTGCAGACAGGGGTCTGTGGCGACGGATGGAGGAGGCCTTTACACAAAGAGGGGTACCCAAAATAAATAAATAAAATAAAATAATCAATAATAATGTGGAATAATGAATATTGTGAGATAATTAATGTGAATTATTTGTGTAAAATGTATTAACTATTGTATATGTAATTTTGGGAATAAATGGCTTATAAATAAATAAAAAAGATTTTTTAAGCTTAATGTTAGCTTTTGCCCTTCTTTGTCCTTATAAATTTTAACTATGCCAAATCTCATACTCCTCCGTGCGCGCAATAGGTTTAAAAAGGGGTACAAATTTTCTGTTTACAAATATGTATTATCTAGATACAAAACCAACCATCTCTATTCATAGTAATCATTTTTAAACGTTTATAAGTTATAAGTTAAATGCTGTCTTAAGAACTAACTAGTTGTAGATTAAATTTTAATGGAAAAAAAGAAAAATCTGTTAATCTATATTGGTACACTAGCTGTTGCCCGTAACTTCGTATGCGTTACACTACTAAATGAGTAGGTAACCTAGAAATAAAGCTAAACTCGCTCTTGTAACTTGACACCCCATTTTTATCCCATGGGACCTGATTTATGGGATAAAAACTGTGTTAATCCAGGTTATAATCTACGTACATACTAAATTTCATCGAATCTGTTAAGTCGTTACGACGTGATTGAGTAACAAAGAAACAAATAAATAAACAAACATCCAAACTTTCGCATTTATAATATTAGTCTGATTGTAAGAATTTACATACTATGGTAAGAATAAGAGAATTAAAACAAAAAATAAGCAATTTTAATTATTGCGTTCTATGGTATGGGGCCAAGTATGACATCATAGTCTCTACTACCGTCTAAAATATTTTTACACGTATATATTGTTACGCCGAGGCTGTTACACAGTAAGTAATAGTCGAAATTTCTCGATGGCTCTCGGCTACCTACTGTGTCACGGAATACGTAATACTTGGTATGGAATATACCTGCATGCTGCGTTTTTACCTGCAGTTGCGCAGAATGGGGAGTGGTCATTCTGTCGAAACACCGACCCTTTCCTGGAACGATCGAGACGTTCGAGTGTTGTGAGCTGTGCGCGATATAAATAGGCCGGAGAGATGGCCAGTCAGTCAGTCTGGATTTGGCTATACGTGCGAACATTTCCGTGACTTTAAGTGGTGCAACAGTGGTGTGAATTAGTGTGTTGTGATTACGTGTGACCAAGTTCGTGTATTCATCGTTTTAGTGTTGAATAAAAGTGTTATTTTGGTTAGACTGATTATCATTATTTTATCCCGAATCCTCAGCTCGTAACAATATGTATCAAAGTCGATACAGAATGGAAAGAGCAAACGGGGCTTGTAGTACAAATACAAATACAAATGTTTTGTTTCGATAACTTGTGTTTACAATATCTTAACTAGTAGTTGAAACCTCCTTTTAAGTATATAATATCAGTATTAGGAGGTTTCGCTCTTTCGTAATATAAAAATAGACGTAACTTAAGAAAAACCTTTAAGGTTTACAAAATCAAATACATATTCAAAAAAGCAATGAACTTAAAATCCATTACTAACATTTTATATATACTTATTTTATTTTATATGGGTATTTTATATGTACACTGAATAAGTGAGTGTGAGTGAGTCTGTGTGTGCGTTTGTGAGTGAGTGTGTGTGTGCGTGTGTGAGTGTGATACGTGTGTTTATGTATGTACGTGAGTGTGATGGTGTGTGTATGAGAGCGCGTAAAGAGGTGCATGGGTATATGTGTGTGAATTTATGTGCGTGAGTATGTGCATGGGTAGTGTTTGTGTTTGGGCGTAAAGAAAATGTTGGTACAGTACAGGCGCTTCTATATTACGGTGGTGGTAGGTAGGTGTGCGATTAGCCTTTCGACTCGATTTATATTATAATACTAATTACTTAACAATTTCTAAAAGAGTCTCTGTCTCGTCGTAAGTTAATGAGTAGTGAAAGTAAAATTAATATTGGATTATATAATTTTACATAAGGAAACATTCCTTAGATTTAAAATGCAATTTTTGCAGAGAAAATTGGACTATATCAATTATTATCGGTGCTTTAAAAAAACAAGATGTTATTTTGCAATGCGGAGGCTCGATTACTGGCAGGGGCAAAACTTTTTTCAAAATATAGTTTTACATTTTGAAAACTAATGTTTACTTTCCCATATCAAGACTACTTTTCCTTTAGCATCTGTTCGTTCTTTCCATTCTGTAAAGATCTGTTAGACATCTTGTAACTCGTTACAAGCAATTTACTCAGCATCATCATGTTCTGTACTGGATTATTTATTCCTCAAGGATTTACTCCAAAATCAGGGAACGTTTCACACTCGGTGTCTTTATCGTATTATAGTCTACATTTCGTCGAGACAGACGCGAAACTACGGATACGGCATACGGTGCGGTGCGACAACGGAAAGTGTGCACTCTTCCGATGTGGACCAGCAGACGTAGCTACTAACTTCTTCTTAAACTTCTTTAGGCGCGTTGATCATTTTTTGAGATGGAAAAAACCATTGAACTCGCGACACTGTTACCGACACCTGTCACTGATTACTGACACCTCTGTATATAAGTATCTGTAGTGTAGTATGCTTTTATTAAAGTTTTCACTTCTGTCGGCACTGACTGCACCTTTTTTTTGTATTTATTGAATACTTCACACATAACAGAGTATTGCCAGGAGGACTTAATGTTAATACCTACCATTATATACCAGCCATCCTGGGATGAGCAAAAAGAAAAGAACAATATTTTAGTAAAGGATCCATGGGTGCAATTGCGGTGACCATTTTAGTTTTTTAATCATTTATTGCCGGTTCCTAAAAACATAAGTAACCGATAACGAGACGTTTTTCTTAGAAAAGTGTCATAATTTTAACACTTTTTTACAAAAAAATCGTGTCGTTGGTGTAACTGAGTATCAACACGTTTATAGGAACCGGCCTATAATTATTTACCTAATACAGCGCCTGATGACAAGAAGCACCCTTGCTTAATGACAATTAACTATGTAAATTTTGGTTCTCAAGATACTGAACATAGAGAATGCGGTTATTTAATGGCTGCGGAGATTATCGCATCGCACCGCACCGTGTGTCTTACCCTAATTACATAACAGTATAGCGTCGTGTTTATAATTTACTCACACATGAAATTGCTTTCATGTTAAATTAAATTAGATATTCGTGAGGTTTTGGTGTGAAGGGCAGGTATTAATTTGAGGTGCGTGCGATCATAGAGTTCATTTCGTTTTACCTTTGTTTATTACAGTGTTTTTTCGAGAGCTTTGTTAGTCCAACAATTTTTATTTAAATAAATGAGTTCGTTTATGAACATCGAACACAGACTAACACTGATTATAAAATAATTTCTGACTTTGAGTCTTCTGATTTTCAAAATCCAAAAATAAGGCTGCGTTTCCACCCGAGATGCGTAAGGCAGCTAAGCGGTGAGCGAGGAAAAATATCACCAATAGGAATGCTTAATTTGCTTAGCCTCGAACAATGCCGCTATCTTATTGGTGGATTTTGTCTTGTGTGTTTGTGAATATTGACAGCAAAAGTACCTTTGGAAGTGGTAAGATATTTGCTTATATAAAATGCAATAATTAAAGTTTTAAGTTTTGCGTTCACATACATTGTAATAAAATAGTTTTTATAAACAGAAAGTGCCTTTAATAACAGAAAGAATATACAATTATTTATTACTAAAACCAAAAAAAAACAGTTGAATCATCTAAAGACCGTTGCAAACGATCTACAGATAGCTCAACTGCTCCAGATTACTACCAAGTGGAAGTGTCCCCAAGACACTGGCTGCATTGCCCCACTGCATTGCAATGTTTATGCGTTAACCCAGATACCCAGATATACATTTTTTGTTACAAATTACTTTTTCAAAACAAGCTTTTATAAAATTCATAATCGAAACCACAAGCAGATTCATATGAGCCCAAACACTAGTAGCCTACTATAATCCATTCAGAAGTTCCGTTGTCTAGCATCCGTCTCCATCATGAGACCACCTCCATGTCACCATATTATTGCATTGTCACCAAAGTAGCATATGCATTCCAAATTTCAGCTCAATCGGTTGAAAGGAACGGGTTTACAATTCAATTTCAAGATTCCACCCGGACAAACATAACAGGTTGGGGAATAAGTCTTTTCGCATTAAAGTATGTATATGAATTTGTAATAAAATCTCTTTGGCTATAGTATTTGTATCTGGCTGGTTCTGGTATCACTCAAAGTTGAAATTTTAAAGAAGATAATTACAAATTCAAATTAGGAAAATGTTTGATTTTTATTTGTTTTTCGTACTGTAAAGATGAGTGAATCTAATGAAGAAATGCGATACATTTTAAAATTTTACTATAAAAAAGGTAAAAATGCAACGCATGCTGCGAAAAAAATTTGCTATGTTTATGGACCTAGTACAGTGTCTGTGAGAGTAGCACAAATTTGGTTTAAGCGTTTTCAATCCAGAAATTTTGATGTCAAAGATGAACGTCGCTCTGGTCGCCCTATTACTGATAAAATTGATGCCGTTTTTGAAAAAGTGGAGCAAGATTGGCATACCAGTAGTTACGACGTAGCTGAAGAACTGGGAATTGTCCACAAAACAGTTTTGGCGCATTTGAAAAAACTGGGGACACAAAAAAGCTCAATATTTGGGTACCCCACGAGCTCACTGAAAGAAACCTAATGAACCGTGTACTCATTTGTGATTCTTTGTTACGACGTAATGAAACCGAACCATTTTTGAAGAAGCTGATAACTGGTGATGAAAAGTGGATCACGTACGCCCAGAACGTGCGAAAAAGGTCGTGGTCAAAGGCCGGTCAGGCTTCACAGACTGTGGCGAATCCCGGGTTAACTCGCAACAAGGTGCTGCTGTGTGTGTGGTGGGATTGGAAGGGCATTATTCATTATGAGCTGGTACCACCAGGCAGGACCATCGATTCTGAACTCTAATGCGAACAACTGATGAGATTAAAGCAAGAAGTTGAGAGAAAGCGGCCGGAATTAATCAACAGAAGGGGAGTGGTTTTTCATCATGATAACGCTAGACCTCACACATCTTTAGCCACTCAGCAAAAATTAAGAGAGTTTGGCTGGGAGGTGTTAATGCATCCGCCGTATAGTCCTGACCTTACACCTTCAGATTTCCACCTGTTTCGGTCTCTTCAGAGTTCTTTAGTCAGGTTAACATCACGAGAGGACTGCCAAAACCACTTGTCGCGGTATTTTGATTAGAAGCCCCAAAATTTCTATAGCAATGGGATCATGTCCCTACCTACAAGATGGCAAAAAGTTATCGAACAAAATGGTACGTACATTCTTTAGTTAAATGTAAATAAAGTATTTTAAAAAATGTTTTGAATTTTCTTAAAAAATGCGAAGAAACTTTTTCCCCAAAATATAAAAAATATCTGTAGATCATGAAAACATTTTTGTTCCGGGGCGGGAATCGAACCCGCTACCTCCTGCGTCTCAGCCGGCTATATGCCCACTGCGCCACGGGGGTCGTCATATATACATTGAATTTATATATATATATATATATATATATATATATATATATATATATATATATATCATATACACATTGAAATTTAAAGAAAAACTTGGAATAAAATAGATTTTCTTATTTTAGGTGTCGTCGTAAAGAAGTAAAGAAATAAGCATTTTAACCATTGCTTTACCATGAGTTTTGCAATAAATTCTTCTTCGTTAGTGACTTTAGTAGTAAAGCATAATATTATATGGTGCGTGGTTACGCTAAAAGTTGCCGTCAGGCAGAGTCCTCTGAGCTAAATAACGGCGCTGCACTTACAGCAACACATTTCACAATAATCTACGTAAAAACTATGATAAAAGAATATGTATTTTCCATAATTTAGAAATATAGAAGATAACTTATTATAATAGCAAAGTAATACCTACCAATCAATATTATCTAGTACTACCACATGTGGAGAAATAAATGCTAATTAGCAGTGGCTTTCAGGCTCAGAATAGATAAAACCCCAGAAGAAGTGAACGCGCCTAATACTGAAACGTCAACATCTACTCCAAGTAGAGTACGCCGCCATTAGTCAGTCTGTGACCGTCGTCACGCGTGACGTGTTTTACAGTGTTCAAATACAGCGGGGCTCAAAAACAAACAAGACGAGATCACATTTCATACGCAAGTAGCGCTTTTATATAATATTGTGTTATTTGTTTATTGAATAAATTATTCGGTTTGTAATTGTCGTAAATAATGATCCTCCATTTTGCTGGTGTTGCCAAATATCAAGTGTTATTATTTTTATTAAATTAAAATAATATTAAAAACTTTGATTAGTTGTAGTTTTAAATTATTTTAGTGGTTTGCTTCGCACTCAGATCTCGCGAATCTACCAAAAACAAAAAAAAATTACAAGTGATTTGCGTAATGATGCCTAAACGTACTAAGTGGCTAAATATGCTTTAAAGAGTTCTCAAATCATACAAATATGTCAAATTTAAACATGTTTAGTCACTAAATACGTTTAGGGATCGCTTTCAAACCGACCTTGATATTTGATTAATAAAATAGTGCCATATAGTCTAAGATCCGATTAAGAACGACCTTCACCCATCTGTTTAATTGATGAAAAATATTTTATATCAAATTTAATAATATTAATTTATTTATTTATTATTAATTATTATTATATTTTTTAGCCAACCCATTCGCGATATATTTTTTAACATAATATGTTAAAAAATAATTGATGAAAAATATTTTATATCAAATTTAATATGTTAAACAATATATCGCGAATGGGTTGGCTAAAAAATTCCTGGCCAAACTATGATTATTTAAAAAACCACATTAACATGAACTCCCGTTACTTGTAATTTGATTTTTTTTTTTTGATGTATTTAGTGGCACTATTTTATTTTGTTAGTATTAGTTATTAAGATTATGAATAATATATTTTTTTGTTTTTTGGGATGCTCGCGACTTCGATTATAAAATAGTGCCACAAAATGAACAACCAACTAACTTGACCTAAATTTTCATTCAAATTACAAGTAACAGGAGTTCATGTTAATGTGGTTTTTTAAATAATCATAGTTTGGCCAGGAATTTTTTAGCCAACCCATTCGCGATATATTTTTTAACATATTAAATTTGATATAAAATATTTTACATCAATTAACCAGATGGGTGAAGGTCGTTCTTAATCGTATTGTTACGCCGAGGCTGTTAAACAATGAGTAATAATCGAACCTTCTCGAACGCTTTTGTCTTGCTGTGTTATTGTGGCTATTGTTTGTGGTTTCGCAGAATGGGGAGTGGTCATTCTGTCGAAACACCGACCCTTTCCTGGAAGGATCGACATCGTTCTCGAACAATCGAAATGTATGCGATATAAATAGGCCGGAGAGATGGCCGGACAGTCAGTCTCAGTCAGTCTGAGTCTGAGTGAGTGAGTCTCAGCGAGGCCCTGGAGGACTGACGTGGAGCAGGGTCTCGCGTGAACAGTAGTTGCTCGCGAGTCAGTTTGGATTAAGCTAAACGTGCGATCATTTCGGTGACTTTAAGTGATGCACCAGTGGTGTGAATTAGTGTGTTGTGATACGTGTGACCAAGTTCGTGTATTCATCGTTTAGTGTTGAATAAAAGTGTTATTTTGGTTAGATCGATTCCCATTATTTTATCCCGAACCCTCAGCTCGTAACAGTATCCTCTACTAATAGTTACATTAGTTGTCTTACAAAAACATTTACCCCAAAATGGGTATATAATTACTAAGCTAGCAACATTACGCGGGTGGGGGTGAGGTGGCCGCGGGACGAGGGTTTCGTTTTATGGACACAACGCATGGCTTGCAATCACTGTTGAATGCGTCTTCTGGTGTTTTATCTATTCTGTGGTTTCAGGTAACTTTTGTGTAATGCAGAAAGGGTAATAGTGCTTTCTAGAATAAATATACAAATGTAGATATCCCAAGCACGTCGTAATCTAGGCTTCGTAGTGAAAGGTTGTGTGTGCGTGATAAAGTGTCGATGTAAGTACTTCCACAGAATTATGTCATACGGTATACTGCTGTGCTGTGTTGCAGATATAAACACCGTTTTTGTGCTGCAGAAGAGGGTTGTTCGTGCAATTTATAATGTGGGCCCCAGAGAATCATTACGAAATAAGTTTAAAGAAATAAATGTTATGACATTCCCTTGTCCAAACATCTATGAAAATCTGATGTATGTTCACAAGAATATTAATTTGTTAACACTAGTGGTTCGCCCCGAACTGAGATCTCGCGTGTCGCCGATTAAAAAAAATTGTAGTCTTTGATTATCAAAATAGCGCCATGAAATAAAATACTTGACACAGTTTCATTAAAATTACAGGTAAAGGTCATGTTATGTGGTTACACTTTTTTGGCGTACAAACTCCAGCTATTCTGGATTTCAGACTTTTGCCTATATTTGTACCATTTATGACACGCGCATACCAAATTACAGCACTGTGGGGTCACAGGTGTACCCTGTGAATGTTGTCAAAGTTCAGTTTTTATTATGGCTAATAACTCAAAAACTATAAAGACTTTACTAAAAATAAAAACGGAATCGAAATTTTCTAATTAAGACCTTTCATTTGACATTCCATTTGATCTAATAGCCTAATTTTCATTGTTTTTTTACCCCTCTTGAACCCCAATATCTCAACAACCCCCCAACATTTTTAGCTTATTTAGTCACACCAAAATTTTGCCATTACTTTCTACCTATGTATCAAATTTCACGATGATCAGATCAACGCTTCGAAAGTTATCCTAGGACAAACAAACATACATACAACGCCCATTTGCTCAAGTTAATTTAGAGATCTCGCTTCGCTCGATCTAACTATAAACTACTTTTCCATAACTACTCACCTACTCAAACAAGAAGACGCTAGCCACCCACAATACAGGGTATCCAAATGTGGGGGCTAGTATTGTTGTGTGTAACCTACATACTTAAATGTTGAAAAATGCATATTATGATTTAATTTTGATGCTTTATTTAAATTTTGTATTTTGTATTATTTTTTCACTCCTTGCGTCACAGTCAGCTTATGGCTTTATAGACTGTGTTCAGTTACTTGCCCATGTCGCCGCAGAGGCGATTGAGTAATAAAAAAACTTTATGATAAGGCATCACCAAAAGAACTCCCTAAACATTCCGTTTCAAGTCAGACAATTTCAACTTTTTTATTCCTAATTCGGGTCGTAGTAAGAATTGACTAATAATTCGTGATAACCTCGATATAGGGAATTCTATTCCCGTATAACGAGATGGGCTATATAACTAAATGTCAAATGAATCCATTTAATTCAATGCTCTTTATTTATAAAGTTAATTAAACAAAGTTGGTTAACCAAGAGTCACATTACGAGTACTAGTAAATAATAAATTTAATCTAATAATATTACTGTAAATTGTTGAGAATAATTAAATAGGTTAGTTTGTAAACATGGCGTAAGAGCCTTTTAGACGAAGCGGATTTGGCAGTGCGAGACCATCGTGACTGGCAGTTATCGAAATTTCACGCATTATGATAATGATTTAATTATATTTGTGATGTTGTATGAAATACGTAGCTGGAGCGTAACTATTCCAAGGACAATATGAGTCTATTATTGATTGAGCTGATTACTTATTATCTCCAAATCAACTTGGGCAAATCGGCGTTGTATGTATGTATGTATGTTTGTTTGTCCGAGAATAACTTTCGAAGCGTTCATCCGATCATCGTCAAATTTAGTATATAGGTAGGTAATGATAGCACAATTTTGGTGTGAATCAATGAGCTAAAAATATTGGGGGGTTGTTGAGATATTGGGGTTCAAGTGGGGTAAAAAAAATGAAAATGAGACTATTAGGTCAATGAGACGTCAAATGAAAGGTCTTCATTAGTACATTTCGACCCCGTTTTTACTTTTAGTAAAGTTTTTGTAGTTTTTGCGTTATTAGCCATAACAAAAACTAAACTTTGACAAAATTTACAGGGTACACTAGTGCCCCCACCGTGCTGTAATTTGGTATGCGTGTAGCTTATGTATCACAAATATAGGTAAAAGTCTGAAATCTAGAATAGCTGCAATTTGTACCCCAGAAAAGGATAACCAATTAACATAAAGTCCCGTTACATGTAATTTGGTTTTTATTTCGGGGCACTATTTTGATACTAATATTTTTTTGTTTTCATGGTAGACTCGCGAGATCTCAGTTCGGGGCGAACCACTAGTTAGATAGGTTTAAATATCAAAAGTATTCACACAAACTATTATAATAACACTATTATAATAAAACTATTAATAGGAGCCAGAAAACCGCATCCGTTGGAAGGTTCATCACCACCATCAGGATCATAGTAGCTATCGGACGTCCACTGCTGAACAAAGGGCTCCCCCATAGATTTCTAGAGCGAACTAGTGCAGCACGTTTACATGCAGCAAAATCAGGTACGTGTGTAAGAAATATGGTGATTTAATCACGCCGCAAAAACCCCTTCGTATGTTTCAACTCTATTATCTGAGTTTCGTAAGCTTATAACTTTCAATATTACAACGTGAAATTGGATTTTAATGTTTGTAGATTTAATTTTGAACTAATAATTCTATCAAAATTATTTGATGGGTTCTTGGGGTGTACCTATCAAATAATTTTGAATAATCCTTCGTTAGATTAGTAAGTACACATACTTTAATTTATTGATAAATTGTACGACTGACGGTTGAAGGTTTCGGTTCTATTCGTGAACCTTCATCAGGCTCGGACTATATAGCATCCGGGTCTCACCGATCCTGCGAATCCGGACCATGTCGCGGTTGCTTCCAGGTAAAAATCGGAGTCGGATGGCCTCGGATCGTGTGTAGTCGATCCAGGAAAAATTCAAATGTTTGGTTGTGCGACGAATTACTCAGGGACCGTTAAAAAACGGTCCCTGACAAGCCCGGATGCGATATAGTCCGAGTCTTAGAGAGTGCAATCCGCTCCGCTCCGTCCTGCTTCGCACTGACCTATGTACTACCTAAGTTGTGTATGGTTTTCTCATTACCGGTTCAGCTGCTTTGGGGCGATTCTGTGGTGTATATTTATTTACACGACTGTTACAAAAATGCATTTCTGTTGCCGCTATAACAACAAATACTAAAAACAGAATAAAATAAATAATTAAATTAAAATAAAACAAATATTGATTGATTGGCTCCCATACAACAGATATGAATTTTTTTGCTGTTTTTATAGATAATGGTACGGAATCCTTCGTGCGCGAGTCCGACTCGCACTTGATCGGTTTTCCTATTTTGGTACCGATTCGAGGCAAGCGCGACTCGTGTGCGAAGTACGCGGGGTGGAGGCAACAAGCCACAGCCAATCAGCAAAGGTAAAATTTCGGTACCAAAATTATGTACCTGTACCTTAATCCTAAAACCTCTGGCGCTGCAAACGCGAAAGTATCTTTAAATATCGGTATGACGTCATACCGAAATTTTTGATCACCCTTATTTAGCGGTAGCTCAGTCCCTGCATATGAGAAAGTTGTTTATTACTGATGAAGTACGTAAGTTGGCAGCAAACTTTGTCAAATTCTCAGAATTTTCAATATCGATAACCGGAAACATGTGGCTGTGCTAGATTATTTAAAACCTAGGAGAAGATACGAGTCGAACTATTTTTAGGTATCGTAAAGTATCTACGCATTATTAATGTGTTAAATTTATTGAGGAAAACTGAGAAATAGTGTGTGTAAAATTTTCTAACTCAAAAAGGGTGATATTGTTAGTCCGTTCGTAGTGTCGTAGCTCTATAACGGATCCACCAATCGCAAGGCGATTTTATTTGAACTCTGGTGATTGCAAGATGGTTTTTATTTTAAGATCACTACGGACCAATGAAGTATGTTTTGGATGAAGTAGGCTTGCCTTTGATCATTTAGCTGAGTCAGCCTTAATTCGCAGGAAAACATGTTTATTTCCTAGCTATAGTCAAAGGTTTCTTCATGATGTAAGTACTCGTATGTACTTGAAAATGTACATATAACTTTAAGAGCAGAAAAATCCATTAGCGTAGCCTAGCATTCGAAAGTATGTACATCCTCTGGATCAGAAGTCAGGGTACATTCCACTAGGTAAATAATAATAAATAATAAAATAAATAAATATTGCTGGACATTTCACACAGCGCTATCTAGCCCCAAACTAAGCAGAGCTTAAATAATAATATATAGAGAAACAACCAGACCCAGAACAAATATCTGTAGATCATGCAAACATTTGTTCCGCGGCGGGAATCGAACCCGTTACATAAATGTCTACAATGCCCCTACAACTGGTCCTAAAGGGCTAATAAACCAAGAAGCATGGTGTCGAAAAACCATTTGGAGAATTTCCTAGTACATTTCCCAAGTCAGATCATTAGTAAGTAGGTCACTTTTATTTGCGACCCAGAATAGTTCCCCACTGTCAGCGTTTGTCGAGTACCCGTCGACTTTACGCCGGATGACATTTCATTTTTAGACGAGCTTTTTGTTTGTTTTGACTCGTAGTTCATTCAATTTTGAATGTGTTTTAGAGGTCAGTTATTTGGATCACTATTTAATCTAATTTAATTTATATTTAATAATAGAAATTAAAATAAACTCGCTGTTGCCACTTGTAGACTCCATAAAATTGGTAAATCGTTTAAAGGGCAAGGTGTACGCTTTTATAACAAACTCCCAAGGGATGTACAAAAATTGTCAATTAATAAATTTAATTAAACTAATATTTTATAAAAAAGACTACTATAAAATATCTAATTATTTAGATGATATAGAAGCTTGGGATTGAAAATGCTCCAACTCGTTCAAAATGTTACAATTAAGACGTAATTTATTTTCTGTATTATGTATTGTAAAAGGATCATTAAAAAAAACAACCAGCCTTGTTTCTTGCCTTTCTTTCCTGTCTTGGTCGCGAAGAAACAGGCAGTAAAATTGACGTTTCAAAGTGATCCTTGTGATTTTTATGAATAAAAATATTTGACTTTGACTTTGAATCTATGCTTTAGGTCGTGGTGAGATATTTATAAATATATTGCTTGAGATTTCACACAGCGCTATCTAGCCCCAAATTGAGCAGAGCTTGTATTAAGGGAACTAGATAACTGATAGAATACTTATATACTTTTTTGTAAATACATACTTATAATATATAGAAAAACATCCAGACCCGGAACAAATATCTATAGATCATGCAAACATTTGTTCCGCGGCGGGAATCGAACCCGCTACCTCCTGCGTCTCAGCCGGCTATTCGCCCACTGCACCACGAAGGTCATCAAAAACGTAAAGTGGTGGTGAAGGTAAAATCAAACATGTTGTGTAAATTTATTGATTAACAGATAACATTTTACATAATGAATTATAATATGTATTTAAGTAACCTTACGACCAGACGCAGTGCTGGCAGACCACGACATCGAGAAGATTGCTGATAAGACCTGAATGTAACCTGCCTAAGGCCTCCTCTTGATAAGAGTCCCGTCCAGCTCAGATGGTTATAAAATCTAGGATTTCCCGTTAGTGTCGGATTACACTTCAAAAATAAAAATACTATCTGAAAAACTCTTACTTAGTCTGCAAATTCGTAAAGATATTTTACTACGGAGAAGTCTAAGTTTTGTTGCTTTAACATTTTTAGTTTTTAGTTGGTAAAAATAACTTTAAAACGTGGCTATCGTTATAAATATAAAACCTAATGCATGTTGACATTATAAACGTGTTCCATGATTAATAGAACCATACCTTATTACGGGTTGTCACGGCATTTAGGCTCATGCTTCACTTGAGGTAAGCGAAGCGGAGATTATAACTTTTCGTTTTAAAAACACGATTTCTATTAAAGAGTTTATTATTAAAATGTTTAAAGAACATCTAAGAATGTGTCATCATTAATTGTTAGGGATATTCAAAGCATTCATTGTAATTGAAATAAAGTACATATAAATAATGCTGGATGTTTCACACAGTGCTAGTATATACATAGTAGGTAGTATCTAGTAGTATAAGTTTGAAGTCTGCTGTGTCTATGTCTGTTTGTGGCATCGGATGCTGTTTTTTTATTAGAAAAATAGGTTAATTGAGGCGGTTCTTAATTACGTCCCCAGGCGAGCTCTTTCACAAGGAACTCTACGTTTCTTTAACTATGTCTTCTTGAGTTTACGTCTTCTATAAGAACTTCAGGTTATATCATGTTTTAATACGCTTGAGCTCTTTAAATATAAACTGTCTGTGTCGGTAACTTCAAACGTACTTATAATAGCAATGTTGATTTATCACTATGAATTAAATTAAACTAAAATGGTACAGGTTAATAATTTATTGTTTTAAATTCCGATTTTTATCTAGTCCAAGGTTGAAAGGTCTATTTTTATTGTAATTTAGACAACGTTTATATATTATTTTTTTTGTATACAAATAAATGACTGACTAAATGATTACTAAATGACATAATATTTCACCTAGCAAATTAACACAGTAAAGACGATAAAATTGACGGATTATGAATGTAAAAATCACGGATCAATTTACTTTTGTGTGAAATAAAAGGCTATTTTAATTTTAACTTTATTCTATTTTTTTATGATTTTCATGTTGAATGTTGTAAATAATTTCATCTCATTAAGATTATTTTTTCTATGATAGAACGCTGATTAAAATTGCATCACATAAACGCTGATTATGGGTAAACTCAAACTGTGCCACTAACAACCTGTTACTAGCCCATATTCGCAATAAGTATATCGATTGATTGATTGAAATTTTACAAAATTTTAAAATACCTCGACCCTCCCTTTTTGCTATGGGGGTTAAACAATGTTAAACAATGACATAGCTAAAAAACTAATCTTAGTAATTTAAATGATTAAATACCTACCAAACGTTAGCATTATATTATTTAAGCCATCAACAGCTGGCTAATGGCAGAAAGCCACAATTATTTGTAGAAACAGTTTTCTGTGTTACATTTTAAATACCCAAGTAAATTATATCTTACTTATAAATAAAAGCCAGTAGCCTCAGCCACTTCTGTAAACAGCTGTGGGAAAACGTTCACTATAAATTAGCCTCAGATGAAATCGAGCAACTTCGAATTGGTTTACGCTACAAGAATTTAAATATTCTTTAGCCACAAGTAATTAACCATAATCACACCTCATAACAAGCTTTAACGCTTCTGAGACTTAACTTGTTCTGAAACCCCTACTGTGAGTTTCGAAAACTTTAATACTAGAAACCATTATTATAATAATGGATACGGGATTAATCACGTACCAGTATAATATAATGATATAATACATTTTAATTATCATAGTAATTTAGATAACCTACGAAAGTTAAGAAAACTTTCGTGATTTATTTCAGTCATTATTATAAATACGGGATTAATCACGTACCGTTTTATCAGTGTTTCGACCGACACCGTGTCTTTTTACTCACATGCAGCGCGTAGACGTTGAGAGAGTATTGCTAGTAGAGAGTTAGTAGGTAGAGTGTTTAGCTGTGCGGGCGAGACGCAGTGCGGAGCTGATCGTACTCACCCTGATGAAGGTTCACAAATTGAACCGAAACATTGTCCGTGAACACACCGATAAAACGGTACGTGATAAATCCCGTATTTATATTAATGATTGAAATACATCACGAAAGTTAGCTTAGTAAAATATAACGTAATGTACTGTTTTCATAGTAACTGTGAAACGTTTTAACTATAGCTTATGGTTTTATATACTAGCTAATCCGCCCGCGACTTTGCACGCGTGGTTTATCAATAAATACATTAATTACCCTTCTACGCAGTCCAGTAAAAAGTAGTGTACGTCCCAATCCGGGGCATAATCTATCTGTATACCAAATTTCATCGATATCGGTCCAGCCATTTAATCGTGAAAATGTAACAGACAGACAAACAGAGAGGCAGAGTTACTTTCGAATTTATAATATTACTTTGGATCACACATAGCAGTTAAATATTATACGATTTTATCTTGAATTTTTTTCGTACGACATTCTTTCTCAACCTTTAGTTTGTGAGTTTTACTCTTAGTTATGTATGTTAGTTCGAGACGTTATTTCCATAAATGGGTATTAAACTGTCGTCGTCAATGTGGTTAATGTGAGTTATTAACTGACAGGCGGTTTACTGACAGCGTCCACAAGTAGTGCCAAGCCCTTTTTCATAAAACTTTTAATAAATAACTGCTACAAGTTATGAGACGGTTGAAGGAAGTTGCACACCCACATTAAATAAATCAAAAATTATTTGGCAATTTATAAAATAATTGGTAATTTTTAACGAAACACCTAATCTAGTTAGCTATTATTAACCACCAGTGATAATACGAATTAATTTAAGGATTTTCCTAATGTTTGCAAGATATGCAAATATTTGTTAAAGGTTTAAATATTTATAAATTAGTATTTTTAATAATTACTATAGAATCAATTGCGCGATGGGACAGTAAATTCTAGGTAGGTACAGTTCTCAACTAGTTTGACGAGTAGGGAGGATTTTTAACAACATTACGTTACAATTACTACACGCAATTACACTTATAATATTAGGTATTCGTAACATATAATACACTAGATCAGGGGTTCTCAAAGTGTGCGCCGCGGCGCCTTGGTGCACCGTAGAGAGTAGAGGTCATGAGGCGCTCCTGAGGGCTTAGCCAAGTTACAGTCGATTAGCGATGACGCTAGTCGATAAGTCCGAAAATGTATGGGATTTGACACATGCTATAGAAATACCACGTGATACAGCGACCGCAATAATATATAGAAATCGAATAGATTCGCAGCGAATGTAATTTGGCTACGGGCCCTGTTTACCATTCTCCAGAAACTAAACTTAGGCATTTGTGGTTACAAAATGAACAATCAAAGATCAATGTGGAGCAAAAAATGACATTAGCAGTGTCAAGCCTTGTACCACTCTTTAAAAAAATGTGTGGAGATCACCAAGCTCACACGTCACATTGACTAAGATGTCATTGTATTTTATTTCATATTTTTCTTAAATAATAAATATTTTCTTGTATTAAATTGTAAAACTCAGCTTAATATTGTGGCTATTTAAATTTTTGTGCCTATCTGCTTAGTATCATTGTACCCTATTTTAACTAGCTAGGGCGCCCGCCGAGACAAAATACTAAATCTGTAAGTGCGTCGCGAACTGAAAAAGTTTGGGAACCCCTGCACTAGATAGATTGATAGATGCTTTATTGTACTTAGTAACAATAACAAAACATAATACTAAAAACAACATAAATATGCAATACAGATAACCATAGTTCCTTTTTGTCCTAAAATTCAGTTTCCTATGAGCAACCTACAGAATAAGAATACATTATAAATATAGCTCGTTAGACCGGAAACGAAATGCACTTTAAAATATACGGGTATCGGAAAAACGTTAGTCTTGGATGAAAGATATAACAATAGAACGAGTCTTTCAATCTACTAAAGCAAGGGTTGTCAAGTTCTTGTGGCGTGTAGCTGATTTTTTTATTTCTGCGGACCGCATTTAACAACCTTTCATAGGTACATGTCTTTTTTTCTAAGTTAACTTACTTTTGAAGATTGTATACAACCTGTTTTGTTATGTAGCTACGACATTAATTTAAAACACATATCTGGAATCGTATTAACTGCGTGTAGAGGTGGATTTAATTGATTGGTTTGTTTATTTATCCAGTAATCGATACATTGTAATTTACAATTTATAACGTAAATCGGCGGCGCCTTTGCGACGAAGCAGTTTAGTCAGTTTAACAGGTACCTACGTACATGATGAATGAATATAATTTATTTACCTATTTTATACAGGCTGTTTTATTGATATTGAAGGACTTATTGGTGGCAATTCTGTTGTTTACGCTGACTAACTAAAATTGTGTAAAATACAAACGGTCTTATTTATATCAGCCCTTAAACTGAGTATACCTGTGTCTATTGACTCCATCCAGTGAACCACTTCAATACTCTTGCGTAGATATTCTTGTGTACGCAACAAGTCACTAAGAGTAAATAATAGATAGAAACCAGGACACTGGAAAAGAGTAAGGAGGTTCATTATTCTTGTATTTGAATAGCTCCAGTATTGTCATGTCTATTATTCTTACAAGTATATCGTGTAAGGAGTTTGTTCTTAGATGTTAGCTTCATTATTCTTTGAAAGTATCTGGCTAAAATACATTTATTATCGATAGAAGTCATTCAAGGGTTCCATTACGTATAGTCTTCAGGTATTTTTTCCGGGTCTGGATGGTTCTCTATCTAACTTATAATATTATAAAAAAGGAAAGATTTGTATTTTTGTATGTTTGTAATGAATAAACTCAAAAACTACGGGTTCAATTTAATTTTTTTTCTCTATTAGAATGCTATATTATCCCTGAGTAACATAGATTATAGGGAGTAACATAGATTAATCGAAAAAATTAGGGATCCTTAGTAAAACTTCAATAATGTAACCCAAGGTGTAAAAAAATAAGCCATAAAAATGTTTAAAAAATAAATGCCACGGCCTGGTATAGAAGTAAAAATTTACAAAGAAACCGTATATAAGTATTATATCAGTTATCTGATTCCCATAGTACAAGCTTTACTTAGTTTGGGGCTAGATAGCGTTACGTGAAATGTCATTCTTTTTCTGAACTCTTGGTATGAACTACTGAAGGAGGGACGTTGTGAATGACGGACATACAGGGGAATATAAGGCAGTTGCTAGAATCGTTGCAGCCACAAGAAATCGTTCTTAGCCTAACATTTGGAGAAATCAGTTACAACACACGTAATAAGGACAAATTGATAAACACTACCTTTAGATTACAAAAATCTAACTAAAGCTTTGTTGGCAATGCGGTGCGGTTTTATAATAAATTACCCAAACATGTCATAGAATTGAATGAAAATGCATTCAAGAAATACATAAAAAATCACTTTACGAAAAAAGCATATTATAACATCAATGACTTTATCTTAGACTCAGAAATTTGGAATGGATAGTTTTAGTTTTGACAAAAGTTTTAGTTTCTATTTTATTGGACAAGGCCTTTTTACAGCCGTTCTAATTTTAATTATTTTTTTATAATAGTTGACAAAGCCCCTATACAGCAGCATCTTTCACTTTTTGCTTTTATGTTTGCATTTATTTGTAACCTGACGTAACTAAGCGTTCCTAGTGATCCTAAAGTTTGAATAAATGAATGTCTAATGTCTAATGTCTAATCTTTTGCATTGACTGACAGATTTTGAAAAACATTGTGCGGTTAGGATTAAAGCGAAAGATAAATAAAAATGTGCCTGCTTAACCAGTCAACAATTAGAGGCTGCGGAAGTTGGGGGGGCAGAAGGGACCAAATGTCATCAAACGGGGGGGGGGCTCCTCCAATTTTGCTAAGTTTATAAAGGAGGTTTCTCAATGCTATCCTTCACAGAGAAGACTAACCTATCTAGCAATACTGCACGTGCATAGGATATACCCATTTAGCTTACACCCGCGGTTTCGCACGTGTGGTTTACCAATAAAAAGTAGCCTTACATACCAAATTTCATCGAAATCGGTTCAGCCGTTACGACGTGATTGACTAACAAACATCCAAACATTCGCATTTATAATATTAGTGTGAAGTATGATGAAATACTCAGGGAAATTCGCTTCAAAGACGGCTGAGAGGCGTAATGTCTTCGGTATCGTCCAGTTAATCTTTGCAATCTAAATAATAAATAACTACTCTGATAAATTGATCGACCTAGTCATCTCTACCTCCTATCTCTACTCTAGGAGGACTGCCTCCGTGGCGCAGTGGGCGTATAGCCGGCTGAGACGCAGGAGGTAGCGGGTTCGATTCCCGCCGCGGAACAAATGTTTGCATGATCTACAGATATTTCTTCCGTGTCTGGGTGTTTTTCTATAATATATTATAAGTATGTATTTACAAAAAAAAGTATATAAGTATTCTATAAGTTATTTGGTTCCCATAGTACAAGCTCTGCTTAGTTTGGGGCTAGATAGCGCTGTGTGTAATGTCCAGCAATATTTATTTATTTATTTATTTATCTCTGTTTTGTCTTATATCCACAGTAAATTGACCGCAGGAAGCCGGGGCCGGTGATTAAAGGAAGGGGGTGATCAAAGAAGTTTGCCCCCCGGCATAGAGTACTTCCGTGGTCCCTGTCAAGAATCACGGCAATACATTTTTGTATATTTGTGATGCGAACAATTAAGTAGCACAAAACACCTAAGCAGCTTATCACATAAATAACGTATTATAAATAAATAAAATAAAAATAAAATAGCCTTTTATTTCTTACAACATTTAAACATTTTTAGTCGCTAAATACGTTTAGGGATCACTGCGCAAATTGCTCTTAGTGTAATAAAACTAAAGCTATAGGTCACTAAACTCTCGTGATGCCAAATACAAGTTGTGACTGTTGACCTACTTTCGTGTTTTAGACATCTGCCTGACAATCGGATAGACAGACAGGCAACAGACTATAAGGTGGGCCCAAACTGTTCTGGATTCACCTTCAAAAACACAAATAGGTGGGAAGAGGACGTTGATCTTTTGTCGTAGAAGTTTGTGTATGTTTTTAGGGGTCAACGCTTTTAAAAGCTGTAAGACCCATATTCTAGAATTATGCTCAGAATTGTGACTCTAGCTTAATTTTTTGACAGTTCTAAATAAACTCTTTATACTTAATCTAGCTGTTGCCCGCGACTTCGTCCGCGTTACACTTCTAAATGTGTAGGTTACCTAGAAATAAAGCTAAACTCGCTGATGCAACTTAACTTGACACCCCATTTATATCCCATACGAACTGATTTATGGGATAAAAAGTAGCCTATATAGTAATCCAGGTTATAATCTACGTATATACCAAATTTCATCGAAATCGGCTGCGCCGTTACGACGTGATTGAGTAACAAACAACAAACAAGTGTAATGTAAAAACTTTGCGAAAAACAATACACACTAAATTAAACCTTTAAGACAAACTAAAAGAAAACTATTTTCTTCTGACCAAAATGTTCTAGTCCTTACCATTTCAAATTTCGGACTATGAGTCCCTATGAGGCCGTGTCCTACAAGTGCATAACCTCTTTAAGCTTAGAAACCTTCAAATAAGGTACTAATATAGTGCGGTGACTTACGAGGTACGAGTATTCCAATTTTTAAGCGTATTTGCTTATGTTTTTAAGTGAGTTCAACCTTCTTTGAATAAAATCGGATTTTCAAACATGTGTCAAAATAAAATGTAATTTAAATCAAAAGCACTAAGGAGTATTGATATAACATTCTACCCCTTTTTAACCCCGTTAGACGAATTTCAATAAGATACCTACGAAACATTCGTATTCCATTAATTCTGTTAAAACAGGTTTACGCAAAATTTGAAGTAGATTGGACCAAGGAATCACGTTGTCCCATACAAACTTTGCCTCCCTTTTTCACACCTTTAGGGGTAGAATTTTGAAAAATCCTTTATTATCGGATGCCTACGTCATACAAAGAACACACCCTCCAAGTTTCAGGTCTCTACGATCAGCGGTTTAGGCTGTGCGTTGATCCGTCAGTAAGTCATTCAGGACAAAGAATTTTTTATGTATAGATAACATTCAACATTTTATAGATAACAAGCTTCCGCCCGGGGCTTCGCACGCGTCTATAAAAACATTACCCTCCTTCTGTGGAGTTTACAGTCATGTAAAAGTAACCTATGTCTCAATCCCGGTCATAATATATCTATCTATATACCAAATTCCATCGAAATCGGTTCAGCCGTTTAGTCGTGAAAACGTAACGAACTGACAGACAGACATAGACAGTTCCTGTTGAATTTATAATATTCGCATTAGTATGGATCATTAAGTAATTATGTATTAAATGTTTTGTACCCAACTTCTAACATAGTTACACTAATTATGCATTGATACGAGGGTCTGATTAAGTGTTTCTTTTTTGATCAAGTGAAGCGAGATCTCCAAATCAACTTGGGCAAATCGGTGTTGTATGTATGTATGTATATTTGTTTGTCCGAGGATAACTTTCGAAGCGTTGATCCGATCATCGTGGAATTTTATACATAGGTAGGAAGATAGGTAGTGATGGCACAATTTTGGTGTGACTAAATGAGCTAAAAATCTCTGGCGGTTGTTGAGATATTGGGGTTCAAGAGGGGTAAAAAAATGAAAATAAGACTATTTGGTCAAATAGGATGTCAAATGAAAGGTCTTTATTAGTAGCTTTCAACCCTGTTCTTATTTTTAGTTTAATCCTTGTAGTTTGTGAGTTATTGGCCATAATAAAAACAAAACATTGACAAAATTTACAGGGTAAACCAGTGACCCCACAATACTGAAATTTGAATTCGTGTAGCTTTAGTGACACAAATATAGGGAAAAGTCTATAATCCAGAATAACTGCATTTTGTACCCAAAACAAATATAACCAAATAACCTGAGCTCCCGTTACCTGTAATTTGAATGAAACTGTAGGTCACGTAGGACGGTTGTTATTTCGGGGCACTATTTTGATAGTCAAAGATTACGAATAATATATAATTTGTTTTTAAGGGAGACTCGCGAGATCTCAGTGCGGGGCGAACCACTAGTTACTATTAAAAACAGGTATTGTACACATAATAGAGTATAAATCCTTAAAATACGTTTTTTACAGATTTTGTGTTATCTGTGATAACACTGATAATTTTCGTTCATATTATACCGTGCCAACTCTTTTGAAATTAAGGCAGTGGGCTTATAATAAATAATAAATAAATATTGCTGACTGAGACGCAGGAGGGGGTTCGATTCACACCGCGAAACAAATGTTTGCATGATCTACAGATATTTGTTCCGGGTTTGGATGTTTTTCTATATAATTACGATAAGTATGTATTTACAAAAAAAAAGTATATAAGTATTCTATCAGTTATCTGGTTCCCATAGTACAAGCTCTGCTTAGTTTAGGGGCTAGATAGCGTTGTGTGACATGTCCAGCAATATTTATAATATTTATTATTATTATTATTTGTTTTTTTTATGTTAGTAGGTACATAGTTTTTTTACCTGTCACGGTTGACTGGTAGAAATGCTTTTAGCATTAAGTCCTCCATTTGCACATTTTTCTTTTTGTGCAATATAGAATTAAAACAAACAAACAAACAAAATATATTCGTTTTGATGAATTACCTACAAAGTATTTGCAGTAACTGAAACTAAAATTTAATGAATAAATTTTTCACCACATATCATAATATTGCAACACTGCAAATAATTTGTAACTTCGCAATTACAAGTGGTAACTTTGTAAGTAATTTGTGAACAAACGGCTCCTGCAAATCACAGCCTCAGAGGCAAGACAAGTGGCTCCAGTTAATGATAGTCACTGTGCTGAGATATGAGCCCCTTCAATTTTGCCTCAACGGGTCTGTAGGAGTCACGGTAACCATGATTTTAAGATTTTACAATATCTTTGTTCTCAAAAGGTGTGATCTAACAAAACTATTCATTTATTAGACAAACAAAGGATGCTATGATATAAAACTTGGATTTATTTTATATCTAACAAGTTATTTTTTACATTATTTAAATAAACCCAACCCTCTCAAACATGAACCCTATGAGCGTATGAGGGTACCTGTTACTTGTTTTTATTTTTGTATTATTTTTATTGTTAACTGCGTTTTACTCAACATCTTAGGTAGGTAGGTATGATTGGCTGGGCAGGCAACTTGTTATTATTCTTTTAATAATTAATTTTTTTGTTATCTTTTTCAAATAAGGCACTTATATGTTTTAACTTTTGACTGACGTCCGTGACGTCAATGCAGGTTTAATGGCTGTAAACCAGCGCTGAGCAATAAGTTTATTGTTCAGCATAATGCTGAGCCATTCCCCTTTTTCGGCACAGTGCTCATAGTGACTGGGTACGTATTTTTAGTATTATTTATTATTTTTTGTTTATGTAACGTGTTTTTAATTGTCTGTATTTTATTGTCTTTATTTAATTGTCTGCCTTTATTTATGTCTTTACACTGTATGTAGTTTCTATGTGTTTGTTACTTGTGTCGAAATAAATGTCTATATCTATCTATCTATCTCTTTTTGCGTCAGTGGTTAAATGCTGACGTAGCTAAGAACCAGACTATTATTAGCCTTTTATATACTACGTGTTTTGTTATGTACGACATTAAATGAAAACACGGGTAGGGCTAAATGGTTAGTATTGTTGTAAAATAGTTTTTTTTCAAATTTATTACCATGATCATTTTTAAATTTTTAAACAATCTTAATTTAAAGTCCTAAAATTGAAACTACCTGTATACAATAGGTAACCAAATCATATTCATTCATCATGTAAGTAGGTACCTCTTAAACTGACTAAGCGGCATCGTCGCAAAGGCGCCGCCGATTTAGGTACGTTTAAAATTATTTATTGGAAATGTATCGATTACTGGATAAATATTCAAGCTACTGGTATTAAACCCACCTCTAAAATCAGTCAATACGATTCTAGGTATGTTTTTAAATTAATGTCGTACATAACAAAACAGGATGTATAAAAAAACGCGTCTGAATCGGTCCAGCCGTTCGAGAACTACGATGCCACATACAGGCAGACGGACACACACACATACCTGTGTGTGTATGGACTTCCAAGCTCAAAATTAAGGATACCTATCAGTGGCTATAAATGGAAGGAAAACGAAGGGTACAAAAAAGGAGATGGAGAGTCATTTTTACACAAGGATGTGGGCAGATATGGATGTATGGAGGAATTTAGGGGAGGCCTACGCCGTGGAGGCAATTATTGCCGAAGAGATAGATAATTAAGATCAAATTAGTATAATTATCTAGACTAGTGGTTCGCCCCGAACTGAGATCTCGCGAGTCTCCCATGAAAACAAAAAATATTATTAGAACTTAATCTTTGCCTATCAAAATAGTGCCACGAAATGCATAACCAACTTACTTGACCTACAGTTTCATTCAAACTAAGTAACGGGAGGTCACTTTAATTGATTCCTTTTTTTTTTGGGTTTTCTGAAATCTAGAATTACTCTAATTACTCTGGATTTCAGACTTTTCCCCATATTTGTGTTACTAAAGCCATACCAAGTATTAGCAGAGTGGGGTCAAAAATAAAAACGGGGTCGAAATGTACTCACAAATTACATTATTTTGTTTTTTTTACCCCAATATCTCAACCCCCCCCCCCCCCACATTTGTAGCTCATTGCGTCACACTAAAAATTGTGCCTACCTACCTATATACCAAATTTCTCGGACAAACAAACATACATACATACATACAACGCCAATTTGACCAAGTTGATTAAGAAATCTCGCTTCGCTCGATCAATAAGAGTATGTACTTAAGTAAATAATGTAATAAACAATAGAAATACACGATTTTTTTTGGTATTAAGTACTAGTTTCAGCCAACGGCTTCGCACGCGAAGTATATCAATAAAAGGTAGCCTATATTTCAATCCAGCTCATAATCCATCTATAAGCACCTAATTTGTGGAAAACCAGACAAGCAAACAAACAAACATTCAAACTTTAGCAGATCTACTCTTATATTAGTGCGATTATAGTGAGAAGTGTGTTATTAGCAAGTTCAAACCGATGGCCACCCCCACAGGCATTAGCATAACGACTGCACGCCTATCGTGTGTAATTATCGCATTGACTCCGCTCGCTCGGATGGAGTCCCACTGTTATCAATTTTAACCGGGAATTTGACGAATTTCCCCAAAATTCTGCTAATGTGTGTTTTAATCGGAAGTTATGTTTCAGTTATGAGAAATATTGGATTTTTTATAGTTAATTTTGCGTAATATGAATATTTTGTTTCCGCTGCGGTTTATTCCTGTAACATAAAACAAGTCTGTATATAAAAAATAAAACCTCCAACATACTCTTTTTGCGGCGGTGATTATAAGCATAGCGAAGAACACCACAATTAACGGAGCATTCAAAAAAATCGCACCCGATATGTACATCCGTTTGGGCACTGCGATGCCATTAACTCTTTCTTTTCTCAACGTAATAAAGTTCAATTTTAAACCGATTTTCAGGACAGGTGTTTTGTGAATCAAAAACTTGATGAGGGTTAGCTGGTCCAAAAATATATTATAATCTTCTTGCTGTGTATTTCTGAAAAGGTTACACTTACTCGTAACCTTAAATAATTATTGATTTAGATAATAATTAGTAATAATTATAATTAGAGATAATTTATAAGCAGTTTTATTTTGTTTCGAGACAATTTTCTCTTCTATTATCCAGAAGCTAAGTAGAGTTAAGAAGATAAATCTCGTTTTCTGCAATATTATACTAAATTTTCAATAACCACTGCATAAATCAAACTCATCGCTAACACACTCAACATACTTCAAGACCAAAACATGACACGGTTGATCCATTACCAAACTTCGTGGGGTGGCTCGGCGAGGTCATTTATGCTAAAGCTGGAAAGAGCACAGAGGGCGGTTCTGAAGGTCAAAAAACCAATCTATTTTCCCACTTCAGAGCTTTATTCGATTTGCCAAGTTCCAACAGTCCGGCAACTTTTCATTGTCATACGAAAGCACTTCCAATTCATATATGACCCTAACCTTACTACTAACAAACTAAGGTCTGATAATGTCTGCAAAACTGAGCGTCGACGCACGGCACTAGCAAGTCGACATTACCATTACATCAGCCCGTTACTTTATAATAGATTAAATGGACACTTAAATATATATCCTCTCCCTTTATTTAAATGCAAAATTAAATGCCTTGAATGGCTCCAATCACTGTCCTACAATGAAACGCAAGAACTCATGGTTGTCACTAAGTAGCCTAGCACACACAAACATAGGTAAACACACTCAAGCACCCCCTAATACACCCTCGCGCGCACACACACACGCATAGACATACACACGCTCACATAAACACACACACTCACACTCACACACACACACACACTCACACACACACACACACTCACACACACACACACACACACACACACACTCACAGCAGGCACAGACTCATAAATATATACATAGATACATACACACATTACACACGTACACACTGTATGTGTAACTAATGTACCTTGATTGGGACCTACTTTAATATTTCCCGGAGGAGGACGTTGATGTCTATAACACAGTTTAATACTTCTGCAAATATCATCGTTTTTATCATCATTTGTATCATTGTTTAAGTCAAAATAAAGAATTTTATGATTTATGATGATTAGTTTTATCTTGTCATAAAAACAACATTTGCTATGCATTCTGTAATGCTTTTACACGGTCACCTCAAGAAATAAGATTCGATACTGCGGCCAATTCATACTTGAGGCATTTGTCAAATTTCATGCCGAAAATAGGACGTTGTCGTTGTGCTAGAAAACTAGTTTATTTTAAAAGCGTGTTACAAAGCGATATTCTTGAGTAGCTCGAGTCAGATCAGCTCGTTATACCTTAGCGAAAAGACATCCACTGCTTAATACGAGTATAGGCCTCCCCCATAGCCACCTTTATCAGGCGTCTTTCAATCTAGTGGGGGTGGGGGGGCATCTTACGCTGCGTGTTTTTTAATAGGGCTTGACTGCAGGAGACAGTATTTGGTGGAGGTATTGTTTACCAAATCAATACCTACAAATGATGCTATTAACACCCGGTAATTTATGTCTATTCTGATCTCAAATTGCCTTGAATTGTAAATGTTATGTTCTATGAGAAATAAAACAACTTTTATTAAAACTATTTTAACCTCTCTTGACTCAAATTGATAAACTGGAGCTATGTCGGAGAACTAAGCGAATTTATTTCCAAAATTTCATACATTTTGTTTGTAACATAACGATTGTAGCGTAGCATTCATATGCTACAAAGTGCTATGTGATGTCTCTTTAGATTTTTTTCTTTATATTAAAATTCTAGACACACAAGCTGACGGGCCTCCTGATGTTAAGAAGGTCATTCCACATCTTGCAGGTGCGTGGAAGAAACGAGCGGGTGAAACGAACCGTGTGAGACTTCCACGCATCTAAAATATGTGGGTGAGCTCGTTGCTGGTTGCGGGAGGTTCGATGGTAGAAGTGGGAAGCAGGGATTAAATTGAACAGCTCTTCAGAACATTCTCGTTATATATTTTATAGAAAAAGCTGAGCGTTCCGATGTCACGGCGCAGAATCAGCGGCTCCAAGGCCTTAGATACTACTGGGTCCTCGTCGATATTGTGCGAATATCTTAAATTAACATTTGATTCAAGATCGAAAGTTCAAACCAAGTGTAGACTTTCTATCCGCTTTTTTCAAACCTATAAAAAACCCTAGATCCAAAATTTCAAGGCTCTTGAGCTGATTGCTGTTAGATCACCTAGATAGAGAAACCTTTAATATTAATGAATATTATCGCGTTCTCGGAATAATAATTATTATTGAAGAAAGTTTGGCGTTCGGCCAATACTCGTACCTCACAACGATCTTGTTAATAACTGTCACGCGTTTTTTGAGCGTCGAAATAAATGTGCAATGTTCTGTATAGAAAAACAATAATACTGGCAACTAGGTCTGGCAACGTTTTTCTCTAAGCTTTCAAGACAAAAATGAAAAAATATTTAAAACAATACAAATACAAAATTCAAATTATATTATATAAAGCTCGATTACCACTGACTGACTGACTGACTGACTCATTGACATGTTTGTTCACCCAGATGCCACCTCGTAGGGTAAAAATGTTTGGTAGGATCGTATAGAGGGAGTTCTGATGAGTTGGGAATAAATCCTAAAGTACCCCTTTTGTCCCCCATTCGCTCCCATCGACATTGTATCTCGGAAAGTATAGGTCTTACAGCGTTGGTGCAAAAACTAATGTTGCAGAGGACATTTTTTTATATCCGGTTTCATGAAAAAAAAATTGTCTTTCATACAAAAAAAAAATTGTCCCATACAAAATATTTCTGTATGAATACCGTAAACCGTATATTTCGTTTACCGTAATTTTCATACTGTTTTTGTAGGGAGCCCACAGCTTGTGTGTACTATAAAATTACTATAAATTTGCTTGATTCTATATAATGGTGGTGGAAGGGCATGAGACAACTTTCATAGTTAAATTTGCAAAGTTCATCATCATCATTTTGGAACATTTTTGGAACGTCAATTTTTTTGTTTTTTTATTATGCAACGTTCATCATGTTTATTTTGGAACATTCACATTTGTTTTGTTGCCTCATCCACAAGGATCACTTTTGGAACGTCATTTTTTTTATATTTTGCAAAATCCTTTGTGATCATTTTGGAAAATCAATTTTTTTTAATGATGCCTCATCCACAATGATCACTTTTGGAACGTCAATTTTTTTTATTATGCAACATCCACTGTGATCATTTTGTAACATCAATTTTTTTTTAATTATGCCTCATCCACAAGGATCATTTTGGAAAGTCAATTTTTTTTCCCTGTTTTTTTATTATGCAACGTTTATCATGTTCATTTGGGAACATCAATTTTTTTTTAATTATGCATCATCCACTGTGATCATTTTGGAACATCATTTTTTTTCAATTATGCCTCATCCACTATGATCACTTTAGTTAGAACGTCAAATTTTTTTTTTATTATGCATCATCCACTGTGATCATTTTGGAACATCATTTTTTTTAATTATGCCTCATCCACAATGATCACTTTGGAACGTCAATTATTATTATTTTTTTTGTATTATGCAACATCCACTGTGATCATTTTGGTACATCATTTTTTTTAATTATGCCTCATCCACAATGATCACTTTGGAACTTCAATTATTTTTTTTTTATTATGCAACATCCACTGTGATCATTTTGGTACATATTTTTTTTAATTACGCCTCATCCACAATGATCACTTTGGAACGTTAATTATTATTTTTTTTTTATTATGCAACATCCACTGTGATCATTTTGGTACATAATTTTTTTTAATTATGCCTCATCCACAATGATCACTTTGGAACGTCAATTATTATTATTATTTTATTATGCATCATCCACTGTGATCATTTTGGAACATCATTTTTTTAATTATGCCTCATCCACAATGATCACTTTGGAACGTCAATTATTTTTTTTTTGTATTATGCAACATCCACTGTGATCATTTTGGTACATCATTTTTTTAATTACGCCTCATCCACAATGATCACTTTGGAACGTCAATTTTTTTTTTTATTATGCATCATCCACTGTGATCATTTTGGAACAACATTTTTTTTTAAATTATGCCTCATCCACATGATCATTTTGGAACGTCAATTTTTTTTATTATGCAACATCCACTGTGATCATTTTGGAAAATCAATTTTTTTTTGTAGCACAAATTTTTGGTGGAATCGTTATTTTACGGTCATCATCGCCCTTGCCATCATTTTGAATTCTTCTCTCACTTCCTTTTCGTTTTCGAATGTTTCTTCCACATTGATATCCTCTTTAATTGTTTAATTGTGGTACAAATTTTTGGTGGAATAGTTTTTTTAATACCATCATTGCCCTTGACATCCGTTTTGAATGCTTCTCTTACTTCGTCTTCCACTTTAAATGCTTCTTTCACCTCGATATCCTCTATTTTTGCTTCTTCCACTTTGATATCCTTTTTAATTGCTTTTTCTACTTATATATTTTCTTCCATTGCTTCTTTTACTTCAATTTCTACTCTACAAAATTAAGGGTTTTCATACAAAACTTAAATCGCTCGTATCTTTTAAACGGGAAGAGATAGCTCGAGGAAACTTTTACAAAATATTAGTATAAGTTTTTGGTGAAACCGTTTTTTATTTTTATCAATGTCCTCGACGTCTTTTACTCAATTTCAATTTCCTCTTTAATTGTTTCTGCTACTTCGATATCCTATTTGATTGCTTCTTTCACTTCAATATCCTCTTTGATTGCTTCTTCCACTTCGATATCATCTTTGATTGCTGCTTCCACTTGGATATCCTCTTTGATTTGATTGCTTCTTACATTTCGATCGTCTTTGACTGCTTCTTACACATGGATATCCTCTTTGATAGCTTTTAACAGCCTGATATCCTCTTTGATTGCTTCTTCGACTTCGATATCATCTTTGATTTCTGCTTCCACTTGGATGTCCTCTTTGATTTGATTGCTTCTTCGATTTTGATATCGTCTTTGACTGCTTCTTACACATGGATATCCTCTTCGATAGCTTTAAACAGCTCGATATCCTCTTTGATTGCTTCTTCCACTTCGATATCGTCTTTGACTGTTTCTTTCACTTCGATTGTTTTTTTTACTTCGTCATCCTCTTAGAACGCTTCTACCACCTCGGTATCCTCTTTGATTGCTCTTACCACCTCGGTATCCTCTTTGATTGCTTACTCAACTTTAATTTCTTCTTTGATTGTTTCTGCTACTTCGATATTCTATTTGATTGCTTCTTTCACTTCAATATCCTCTTTAATTGCTGCTTCCACTTGGAAATCCTCTTTGATTTGAGTGCTTCTTCCATTTAGATATCGTCTTTGACTGCTTCTTACACATAGATATCCTCTTTGATGGCTTTTAACAGCTCGATATCCTCTTTAATTACTTCTTCGACTAAAAAACAAACACGCGAGCTGCGAGCAGCTCGCGCACAACGCAACCTCTAGTTATATTATATAAAGCTCGATTACCACTGACTGACTGACTGACTGACTCATTGACATGTTTGTTCTCCCAGATGCCACCTCGTAGGGTGAAAATGTTTGGTGGGATCGTATAGAGGGAGTTCCGATGAGTTGGGAATAAATCCTAAAGTACCCCTTTTGTCCCCCATTCGCTCCCATCCACCTCGTATCTCGGAAAGTATAGGTCTTACAGCGTTGGCGCAAAAACTAATGTTGCAGAGGACATTTTTTTATATCCGGTTCCATGAAAAAAAAATGGTCTTTCATACAAAAAAAAAATTGTCCCATACAAAATATTTCTGTATGAATACCGTAAACCGTAAATTTCGTTTGCCGTAATTTTCATACTGTTTTTGTAGGGAGCCCACGGCTTGTGTGTACTATAAAATTACTGTAAATTTGCTTGATTCTATATAATGGTGGTGGAGGGACATGAGATAACTTTCATAGTTTTTGCAAAGGTCATCATCATCATTTTGGAACATCCAATTTTTTTTTTTTTTTTAGTATGCAACGTTCATCATGTTTATTTTGGAACATCCACACTTTTTTAATTATGCCTCATCCACAATGATCACTTTGAAACGTCATTTTTTTTTTATTATGCAACATCCACTGTGATCATTTTGGTACATCATTTTTTTAATTATGCCTCATCCACAATGATCACTTTGGAACGTCAATTTTTTTTTTTTTATTATGCATCATCCACTGTGATCATTTTGTAACATCATTTTTTTTCAATTATGCCTCATCCACAATGATCACTTTGAAACGTCATTTTTTTTTTATTATGCAACATCCACTGTGATCATTTTGGTACATCATTTTTTTAATTACGCCTCATCCACAATGATCACTTTGAAACGTCAATTATTTTTTATTTTTTTATTATGCATCATCCACTGTGATCATTTGGGTACATCATTTTTTTTAATTATGCCTCATCCACAATGATCACTTTGGAACGTCAATTATTTTTTATTATGCACAATCCTTTGTGATCATTTTGGAAAATCAATTTTTTTTTAATTATGCCTCATCCACAATGATCATTTTGGAACGTCAATTTTTTTTTTATTATGCAAAATCCTTTGTGATCGATTTGGAAAATCAATTTTTTTTAATTATGCCTCATCCACAATGATCACTTTTGGAACGTCAATTTTTTTTTTACTATGCAAAATCCTTTGTGATCATTTTGGAACATCATTTTGTTTTAAATTATGCCTCATCCACAATGATCACTTTTGGAACGTCATTTTTTTTTATTATGCAAAATCCTTTGTGATCATTTTGGAAAATCATTTTTTTAAAATTATGCCTCATCCACAATGATCATTTTGGAACGTCAATTTTTTTTTATTATGCGACATCCACTATTCGAATATTCTCTTTGATTGCTTGTTACACTTCGTCATCCTCTTTTATTGTTTCTTCCGCCTCCACATCTTCTATTTTTGCATGTTCCACTTCGTTATCCTTTTAAAATGCTTCTTCTACTTCATATCCTCTTTAATTGCTTCAGTTACTTCATTATGCGCTCTACCAAATTGTGGTGTTTCATACAAAACTTCAATCGCTCATATCTTCTAAACGGGAAGAGATAGCCCTAGCAAACTTCTACAAAATATTGGTATAAATTTTTGGTGGAACTGTTTTTTTATTGTCATCCTTGACATCCTTTTTGAATGCTTCTCTCACTTCGTCATCTTCTTTGAATGTTTTTTCCACTTCGACATCATCTTTGACTGCTTCTTTAACTTCGATATCCTCTTTGATTGCTTCTTCCACATTGATATCCTATTTGATTGCTTCTTTAACTTTGATATCCTCTATGATTGCTTGTTCCACTTCGATATCCTCTTTTATTCCTTCTTCATCTTCAATATCCATTGGATTGCTTCTTCATCTTTGATATCCTCTTTGATGGCATTTTCACTTCGGTATCCTGTGTAAGGGCTCCTTCCTCTTTGATTTCCGTTTGATTGCTTCTTGCACTGCAATATTTTCTTTGATTGCGTCTTCATATTCGATATCGTTTTTGATTGCATTTTTACTTCGATATCCTGTGATGGCTTCTTCCACTTTGATATCCTCTTTGATTGCTTCTTCCACTTCGATATCCGCTTTGATTGCTTGTTCCATTTTGATATCGTCTTTGACTATTTCTTTCACTTCGATATCGTCTTTGATTGCTTTTTTCACTTCGTCATCCTCTTTGAATACTTCTACCAACTCGGTATCCTCTTTGATTCCTTAGTCAACTTCAATTTCCTCTTTGATTGTTTTTGCTACTTCGATATCCTCTTTGTTTACTCCTTCCACTTCGATATCATATTCGATTTCCTTTTGATTGCTTCTTGCACTGCATTATTCTCTTTGATTGCGTCTTCATCTTCGATATCGTCTTTGATAGCATTTTCACTTCGATATCCTCTGTGATGGCTTCTTCCACTTCGATACCCTATTTGATTGCTTCTTCCACTTCGATATCTTCTTTGATTGTTTCTTCCGCCTCGACATCTTCTATTTTTGCATGTTCCACTTCGTTATCCCTTTAAAATGCTTCTTCTACTTTCATATCCTCTTTAATTGCTTCAGTTACTTCATTATGCTCTCTACAAAATTGTGGTCTTTCATACAAAACTTCAATCGCTCGTATCTTCTAAACGGGAAGAGATAGCCCTAGCAAACTTGTACAAAATATTGGTATAAACTTTTGGTGCAACTGTTTTTTTATTGTCATCCTTGACATCCTTTTTGAATGCTTCTCTCACTTCGTCATCTTCTTTGAATGTTTTTTCCACTTCGACATCATCTTTGACTGCTTCTTTAACTTCGATATCCTCTTTGATTGCTTCTCCCACTTCGATATCGTCTTTGACTGCTTCTTCCATTTCGATATCGTCTTTGATTGCTTTTTTCACTTCGTCATCTTCTTTGAATGCTTCTACCACCTCGGTATCCTCTTTGATTGCTTACTCAACTTCAATTTCCTTTTTGATTGTTTCTCCCTCTTCGATATCGTCTTTGACTGCTTCTTCCATTTCGATATCGTCTTTGATTGCTTTTTTCACTTCGTCATCTTCTTTGAATGCTTCTACCGCCTCGGTATCCTCTTTGATTGCTTACTCAACTTCAATTTCCTGTTTGATTGTTTCTGCCACTTCGATATCCTATTTGATTGCTTCTTCCACTTCAACATTCTCTTTGATAGTTTCTTCCACTTCGATATCCAATCAACAAATTTATGATTTTTCTTACAAAACTTTAATCGCTCGTATCTTCTAAACGGGAAGAGATAGCACTAGCAAACTTTGACGAAATATTAGTACAAATTTTTGATCATTATCATTTTGCAACATACATTTATATTATGCAACGTCAATCATGATCATTTTGGAACGTCCAGATTTTTTTTATGCAACGTTCATCATGATCTTTTTTGCAACGTTCAATTTTTTTTTATACAACCATTATCATGATCATTTTGGAACATCCAATTTTTTTCTCTTTGATTGCTTGTTCCACTTCGATATCCTCTTTGATTGCTTCTTCCACATTGGTATCCTCTTTGATTGCTTCTTTAACTTTGATATCCTCTACGATTGCTTGTTCCGCTTCGATATCCTCTTTTATTCCTTCTTCATCTTCAATATCCATTGGATTGCTTCTTCCACTTCGATATCGTCTTTGATTGCTTTTTTTACTTCGTCATCCTCTTAGAACGCTTCTACCACCTCGGTATCCTCTTTGATTGCTTACTCAACTTTAATTTCCTCTTTGATTGTTTCTGCTACTTCGATATCCTATTTGATTGCTTCTTACACTTCAATATCCTCTTTGATTGCTTCTTCCACTTCGATATCGTTTTTGACTGTTTCTTCCACTTCGATATCGTCTTTGATTGCTTTTTTTCACTTCGTCATCCTCTTAGAATGCTCTTACCACCTCGGTATCCTCTTTGATTGCTTACTAAACTTTTAATTTCCTCTTTGATTGTTTCTGCTACTTCGATATCCTATTTGATTGCTCCTTTCACTTCAATATCCTCTTTAATTGCTGCTCCCACTTGGAAATCCTCTTTGATTTGATTGCTTCTTCCAGTTCGATATCGTCTTTGACTGCTTCTTACACATGGATATCCTCTTTGATGGCTTTTAACAGCTCGATATCCTCTTTTATTACTTCTTCGACTAAAAGAAAAACACGCGAGCTGCGAGCAGCTCGCGCACAACGCAACCTCTAGTTATATTATATAAAGCTCGATTACCACTGACTGACTGACTGATTGACTCATTGACATGTTTGTTCTCCCAGATGCCCCCTCGTAGGGTGAAAATGTTTGGTGGGATCGTATAGAGGGAGTTCCGATGAGTTGGGAATAAATCCTAAAGTACCCCTTTTGTCCCCCATTCGCTCACATCGACCTCGTATCTCGGAAAGTATAGGTCTTAGAGAGTTGGTGCAAAAACTAATGTTGCAGAGGACATTTTTTTATATCCGGTTCCATGAAAAAAAAATTGTCTTTCATACAAAAAAAAAATTGTCCCATACAAAATATTTCTGTATGAATACCGTAAACCGTATATTTCGTTTGCCGTAATTTTCATACCGTTTTTGTAGGGAGCCCATGGCTTGTGTGTACTATAAAATTACTGTAAATTTGCTTGATTCTATATAATGGTGGTGGAGGGGCATGAGACAACATTCATAGTTTTTGCAAAGGTCATCATCATCATTTTGGAACATCCAATTTTTTTTTTTATGCAACGTACATCATGTTTATTTTGGAACATCCACATTTTTTTAATTATGCCTCATCCACAATGATCACTTTGGAACGTCAATTTTTTTTTTTATTATGCAACATCCACTGTGATCATTTTGGTACATCATTTTTTTAATTATGCTTCATCCACAATGATCACTTTTGAACGTCATTTTTTTTTTATTATGCAAAATACTTTGTGATCATTTTGGAAAATCATTTTTTTTTTAAATTATGCCTCATCCACAATGATCATTTTGGAACGTCAATTTTTTTTTTTTTTATTATTATGCAAAATCCACTGTGATCATTTTGGAACATCAATTTTTTTAAATTATGCCTCATCCACAATGATCACTTTTGGAACGTCATTTTTTTTTATTATGCAAAATCCTTTGTGATCATTTTGGAAAATCAATTTTTTTTTAATTATGCCTCATCCACAATGATCATTTTGGAACGTCAATTTTTTTTTTATTATGCAAAATCCTTTGTGATCATTTTGGAAAATCAATTTTTTTTAATTATGCCTCAGCCACAATGATCACTTTTGGAACGTCAGTTTTTTTTTTACTATGCAAAATCCTTTGTGATCATTTTGGAACATCATTTTGTTTTAAATTATGCCTCATCCAAAATGATCACTTTTGGAACGTCATTTTTTTTTATTATGCAAAATCCTTTGTGATCATTTTGGAAAATCATTTTTTTTAAATTATGCCTCATCCACAATGATCATTTTGGAACGTCAATTTCTTTTTTTTTATTATGCAACATCCACTGTGATAATTTTGGAACATCAATTTTTTTTAATTATGCCTCATCCGCAATGATCATTTTGGAACGTCAATTTTTTTTTAAATTATGCCTCATCCACAATGATCACTTTTAGAACGTCAATTTTTTTTTTATTATGCAACATCCACTGTGATCATTTTGGAACATCAATTTTTTTTTATTTATGCCTCATCCACTATGATCATTTTGGAACGTCAATTTTTTTTTATTATGCGATATCCACTATTCGAATAATTTCTTTGATTGCTTGTTTCACTTCGTCATCCTCTTTTATTGTTTCTTCCGCCTCCACATCTTCTATTTTTGCATGTTCCACTTCGTTATCCTTTTAAAATGCTTCTTCTACTTCATATCCTCTTTAATTGCTTCAGTTACTTCATTATGCGCTCTACAAAATTGTGGTGTTTCATACAAAACTTCAATCGCTCATATCTTCTAAGCGGGAAGAGATAGCCCTAGCAAACTTGTACAAAATATTGGTATAAACTTTTGGTGGAACTGTTTTTTTATTGTCATCCTTGACATCCTTTTTGAATGCTTCTCTCACTTCGTCATCTTCTTTGAATGTTTTTTCCACTTCGACATCATCTTTGACTGCTTCTTTAACTTCGATATCCTCTTTGATTGCTTCTCCCACTTCGATATCGTCTTTGACTGCTTCTTCCATTTCGATATCGTCTTTGATTGCTTTTTCACTTCGTCATCTTCTTTGAATGCTTCTACCACCTTGGTATCCTCTTTGATTGCTTACTCAACTTCAATTTCCTCTTTGATTGTTTCTGCCACTTCGATATCCTATTTGATTGCTTCTTCCACTTCAACATTCTCTTTGATAGTTTCTTCCACTTCGATATCCAATCAACAAATTTATGATTTTTCTTACAAAACTTTAATCGCTCGTATCTTCTAAACGGGAAGAGATAGCACTAGCAAACTTTGACAAAATATTAGTACAAATTTTTGATCATTATCATTTTACAACATACATTTATATTATGCAACGTCAATCCTGATCATTTTGGAACGTCCAGATTTTTTTTATGCAACGTTCATCATGATCTTTTTTGCAACGGTAAATTTTTTTTATACAACTATTATCATGATCATTTTGGAACATCCAATTTTTTTCTCTTTGATTGCTTGTTCCACTTCGATATCATCTTCGATTTCCTTTTGATTGCTTCTTGCACTGCATTATTCTCTTTGATTGCGTCTTCATCTTCGATATCGTCTTTGATAGCATTTTCACTTCGATATCCTCTGTGATGGCTTCTTCCACTTCGATACCCTCTTTGATTGCTTCTTCCACTTCGATATCCTCTTTGATTGTTTCTTCCGCCTCGACATCTTCTATTTTTGCATGTTCCACTTCGTTATCCCTTTAAAATGCTTCTTCTACTTTCATATCCTCTTTAATTGCTTCAGTTACTTCATTATGCTCTCTACAAAATTGTGGTCTTTCATACAAAACTTCAACCGCTCGTATCTTCTAAACGGGAAGAGATAGCCCTAGCAAACTTGTACAAAATATTGGTATAAATTTTTGGTGCAACTGTTTTTTTATTGTCATCCTTGACATCCTTTTTGAATGCTTCTCTCACTTCGTCATCTTCTTTGAATGTTTTTTCCACTTCGACATCATCTTTGACTGCTTCTTTATCTTCGATATCCTCTTTGATTGCTTCTCCCACTTCGATATCCTCTTTGACTGCTTCTTCCATTTCGATATCGTCTTTGATTGCTTTTTCACTTCGTCATCTTCTTTGAATGCTTCTACCACCTTGGTATCCTCTTTGATTGCTTACTCAACTTCAATTTCCGCTTTGATTGTTTCTGCCACTTCGATATCCTATTTGATTGCTTCTTCCACTTCAACATTCTCTTTGATAGTTTCTTCCACTTCGATATCCAATCAACAAATTTATGATTTTTCTTACAAAACTTTAATCGCTCGTATCTTCTAAACGGGAAGAGATAGCACTAGCAAACTTTGACAAAATATTAGTACAAATTTTTGATCATTATCATTTTACAACATACATTTATGTTATGCAACGTCAATCCTGATCATTTTGGAACGTCCAGATTTTTTTATGCAACGTTCATCATGATCTTTTTTGCAACGTTCAATTTTTTTTATACAACTATTATCATGATCATTTTCGAACATCCAATTTTTTTCTCTTTGATTGCTTGTTCCACTTCGATATCCTCTTTGATTGCTTCTTCCACATTGATATCCTATTTGATTGCTTCTTTAACTTTGATATCCTCTACGATTGCTTGTTCCACTTCGATATCCTCTTTTATTCCTTCTTCATCTTCAATATCCATTGGATTGCTTCTTAATCTTTGATATCCTCTTTGATGGCATTTTCACTTCGGTATCCTCTGTAAGGGCTCCTTCCTCTTTGATTTCCGTTTGATTGCTTCTTGCACTGCAATATTTTCTTTGATTGCGTCTTCATATTCGATATCGTTTGTGATTGCATTTTTACTTCGATATCCTGTGATGGCTTCTTCCACTTTGACATCCTCTTTGATTGCTTCTTCCACTTCGATATCCGCTTTGATTGCTTGTTCCATTTTGATATCGTCTTTGACTATTTCTTTCACTTCGATATCGTCTTTGATTGCTTTTTTCACTTCGTCATCCTCTTTGAATACTTCTACCAACTCGGTATCCTCTTTGATTCCTTAGTCAACTTCAATTTCCTCTTTGATTGTTTTTGCTACTTCGATATCCTATTTGATTGCTTCTCCCACTTCAATATCCTCTTTGTTTACTCCTTCCACTTCGATATCATCTTCGATTTCCTTTTGATTGCTTCTTGCACTGCATTATTCTCTTTGATTGCGTCTTCATCTTCGATATCGTCTTTGATAGCATTTTCACTTCGATATCCTCTGTGATGGCTTCTTCCACTTCGATACCCTCTTTGATTGCTTCTTCCACTTCGATATCCTCTTTGATTGTTTCTTCCGCCTCGACATCTTCTATTTTTGCATGTTCCACTTCGTTATCCCTTTAAAATGCTTCTTCTACTTTCATATCCTCTTTAATTGCTTCAGTTACTTCATTATGCTCTCTACAAAATTGTGGTCTTTCATACAAAACTTCAATCGCTCGTATCTTCTAAACGGGAAGAGATAGCCCTAGCAAACTTGTACAAAATATTGGTATAAATTTTTGGTGGAACTGTTTTTTTATTGTCATCCTTGACATCCTTTTTGAATGCTTCTCTCACTTCGTCATCTTCTTTGAATGTTTTTTCCACTTCGACATCATCTTTGACTGCTTCTTTAACTTCGATATCCTCTTTGATTGCTTCTCCCACTTCGATATCGTCTTTGACTGCTTCTTCTATTTCGATATCGTCTTTGATTGCTTTTTCACTTCGTCATCTTCTTTGAATGCTTCTACCACCTTGGTATCCTCTTTGATTGCTTACTCAACTTCAATTTCCGCTTTGATTGTTTCTGCCACTTTGATATCCTATTTGATTGCTTCTTCCACTTCAACATTCTCTTTGATAGTTTCTTCCACTTCGATATCCAATCAACAAATTTATGATTTTTCTTACAAAACTTTAATCGCTCGTATCTTCTAAACGGGAAGAGATAGCACTAGCAAACTTTGACAAAATATTAGTACAAATTTTTGATCATTATCATTTTGCAACATACATTTATATTATGCAACGTCAATCATGATCATTTTGGAAAGTCCAGATTTTTTTATGCAACGTTCATCATGATCTTTTTTGCAACGTTCAATTTTTTTTATACAACTATTATCATGATCATTTTGGAACATCCAATTTTTTTCTCTTTGATTGCTTGTTCCACTTCGATATCCTCTTTGATTGCTTCTTCCACATTGGTATCCTCTTTGATTGCTTCTTTAACTTTGATATCCTCTACGATTGCTTGTTCCGCTTCGATATCCTCTTTTATTCCTTCTTCATCTTCAATATCCATTGGATTGCTTCTTCCACTTCGATATCGTCTTTGATTGCTTTTTTTACTTCGTCATCCTCTTAGAATGCTTCTACTACCTTGGTATCCTCTTTGATTTCTTCCTCAACTTTAATTTCCTCTTTGATTGTTTCTGCTACTTCGATATCCTATTTGATTGCTTCTTTCACTTCAATATCCTCTTTGATTGCTTCTTCCACTTAAATATCATCTTTGATTGCTGCTTCCACTTGGATATCCGCTTTGATTTGATTGCTTCTTCCATTTCGATCGTCTTTGACTGCTTCTTACACATGGATATCCTCTTCGATAACTTTAAACAGCTCGATATCCTCTTTGATTGCTTCTTCCACTTTGATATCCTCTTTTATTGCTTCTACCAATTCGATATCATCTTCGATTTCCTTTTGATTGCTTCTTGCACTGCAATATTCTCTTTGATTGCGTCTTCATCTTCGATATCGTTTTTGATAGCATTTTCACTTTGATATCCTCTGTGATGGCTTCTTCCACTTCGATACCCTCTTTGATTGCTTCTTCCACTTCGATATCCTCTTTGATTGCTTCTTCAACTTCGATATCCTCTTTGATTGCTTCTTTCACTTCGATATCATCTTTGACTGTTTCTTCCATTTCGATATCGTCTTTGATTGCTTTTTTCACTTCGTCATCCTCTTAGAACGCTTCTACCACCTCGGTGTCCTCTTTGATTGCTTACTCAACTTTAATTTCCTCTTTGATTGTTTCTGCTACTTCGATATCCTATTTGATTGCTTCTTTCACTTCAATATCCTCTTTGATTGCTTCTTCCACTTCGATATCGTTTTTGACTGTTTCTTCCACTTCGATATCGTCTTTGATTGCTTTTTTTACTACGTCATCCTCTTAGAATGCTCTTACCACCTCGGTATCCTCTTTGATTGCTTACTCAACTTTAATTTCCTCTTTGATTGTTTCTGCTGCTTCGATATCCTATTTGATTGCTTCTTTCACTTCAATATCCTCTTTAATTTCTGGTTCCACTTGGAAATCCTCTTTGATTTGATTGCTTCTTCCATTTCGATATCGTCTTTGACTGCTTCTTACACATGGATATCCTCTTTGATGGCTTTTAACAGCTCAATATCCACTTTAATTACTTCTTCGACTAAAAGAAAAACACGCGAGCTGCGAGCAGCTCGCGCACAACGCAACCTCTAGTTATATTATATAAAGCTCGATTACCACTGACTGACTCACTGACTCATTGACATCATTGTTCTCCCAGATGCCACCTCGTAGGGGGGAAGTGTTTGGTGGGATCGTATAGAGGGAGTTCCGGTGAGTTGGGAATAAATCCTAAAGTACCCCTTTTGTCCCCCATTCGCTCCCATCCACCTCGTATCTCGGAAAGTATAGGTCTTACAGCGTTGGTGCAAAAACTAATGTTGCAGAGGACATTTTTTTATATCCGGTTCCATGAAAAAAAAATTGTCTTTCATACAAAAAAAAAATTGTCCCATACAAAATATTTCTGTATGAATACCGTAAACCGTATATTTCGTTTGCCGTAATTTTCATACTGTTTTTGTAGGGAGCCCATGGCTTGTGTGTACTATAAAATTACTGTAAATTTGCTTGATTCTATATAATGGTGGTGGAGGGGCATGAGACAACTTTCATAGTTTTTGCAAAGGTCATCATCATCATTTTGGAACATCCAATTTTTTTTTTTTTTTAGTATGCAACGTTCATCACGTTTATTTTGGAACATCCACATTTTTTTTAATTATGCCTCATCCACAATGATCACTTTGGAACGTCAATTATTTTTTTTTTATTATGCAACAGCCACTGTGATCATTTTGGTACATCATTTTTTTTAATTATGCCTCATCCGCAATGATCACTTTGGAACGTCAATTTTTTTTTTATTATGCAACATCCACTGTGATATTTTGGTACATCATTTTTTTTAATTATGCCTCATCCACAATGATCACTTTGGAAAGTCAATTTTTTTTTTTATTATGCAAAATACTTTGTGATCATTTTGGAAAATCAATTTTTTTTTAATTATGCCTCATCCACAATGATCACTTTGGAACGTCAATTATTATTATTTTTTTTGTATTATGTAACATCCACTGTGATCATTTTGGTACATCATTTTTTTATTTACGCCTCATCCACAATGATCACTTTGGAACGTCAAATATTTTTTTTTATTATGCAACACATAATTTTTTTTAATTATGCCTCATCCACAATGATCACTTTGGAACGTCAATTTTTTTTTTATTATGCAACATCCACTGTGATCATTTTGGTACATCATTTTTTTATTTACGCCTCATCCACAATGATCACTTTGGAACGTCAAATATTTTTTTTTATTATGCAACACATAATTTTTTTTAATTATGCCTCATCCACAATGATCACTTTGGAACGTCAATTATTTTTTTTATTATGCATCATCCACTGTGATCATTTTAGAACATAATTTTTTTTAATTATGCCTCATCCACAATGATCACTTTGGAACGTCAATTATTATTATTATTTTTTTATTATGCAACATCCACTGTGATCATTTTGGTACATCATTTTTTAAATTATGCCTCATCCACAATGATCACTTTGGAACGTCAATTTTTTTTTTATTATGCAACATCCACTGTGATCATTTTGGTACATCATTTTTTTAATTATGCCTCATCCACAATGATCACTTTGGAACGTCAATTATTATTATTTTTTTTGTATTATGCAACATCCACTGTGATCATTTTGGTACATCATTTTTTTTAATTATGCCTCATCCACAATGATCACTTTGGAACGTCAATTATTTTTTTTTTATTATGCAACATCCACTGTAATCATTTTGGTACATCATTTTTTTTAATTATGCCTCATCCACAATGATCACTTTGGAACGTCAATTTTTTTTTTATTATGCAACATCCACTGTGATCAATTTGGTACATCATTTTTTTATTTACGCCTCATCCACAATGATCACTTTGGAACGTCAAATATTTTTTTTTTATTATGCAACACATAATTTTTTTTAATTATGCCTCATCCACAATGATCACTTTGGAACGTCAATTATTATTTTTTTTTATTATGCAACATCCACTGTGATCATTTTGGTACATCATTTTTTTTAATTATGCCTCATCCACAATGATCACTTTGGAACGTCAATTTTTTTTTTATTATGCAACAGCCACTGTGATCATTTTGGTACATCATTTTTTTTAATTATGCCTCATCCACAATGATCACTTTGGAACGTCAATTTTTTTTTTTTATTATGCAACATCCACTGTGATATTTTGGTACATTATTTTTTTTAATTATGCCTCATCCACAATGATCACTTTGGAACGTCAATTTTTTTTTTTTATTATGCAAAATACTTTGTGATCATTTTGGAAAATCAATTTTTTTTTAATTATGCCTCATCCACAATGATCACTTTGGAACGTCAATTTTTTTTTTATTATGCAACATCCACTGTGATCATTTTGGTACATCATTTTTTTATTTACGCCTCATCCACAATGATCACTTTGGAACGTCAAATATTTTTTTTTATTATGCAACACATAATTTTTTTTAATTATGCCTCATCCACAATGATCACTTTGGAACGTCAATTTTTTTTTATTATGCAACATCCACTGTGATCATTTTGGTACATCATTTTTTTATTTACGCCTCATCCACAATGATCACTTTGGAACGTCAAATATTTTTTTTTATTATGCAACACATAATTTTTTTTAATTATGCCTCATCCACAATGATCACTTTGGAACGTCAATTATTTTTTTTTATTATGCATCATCCACTGTGATCATTTAAGAACATAATTTTTTTTAATTATGCCTCATCCACAATGATCACTTTGGAACGTCAATTATTATTATTATTTTTTTATTATGCAACATCCACTGTGATCATTTTGGTACATCATTTTTTAAATTATGCCTCATCCACAATGATCACTTTGGAACGTCAATTTTTTTTTTATTATGCAACATCCACTGTGATCATTTTGGTACATCATTTTTTTAATTATGCCTCATCCACAATGATCACTTTGGAACGTCAATTATTATTATTTTTTTTGTATTATGCAACATCCACTGTGATCATTTTGGTACATCATTTTTTTTAATTATGCCTCATCCACAATGATCACTTTGGAACGTCAATTTTTTTTTTTTTATTATGCAACATCCACTGTAATCATTTTGGTACATCATTTTTTTTAATTATGCCTCATCCACAATGATCACTTTGGAACGTCAATTTTTTTTTTTATTATGCAACATCCACTGTGATCAATTTGGTACATCATTTTTTTATTTACGCCTCATCCACAATGATCACTTTGGAACGTCAATTTTTTTTTTATTATGCAAAATACTTTGTGATCATTTTGGAAAATCAATTTTTTTTTAATTATGCCTCATCCACAATGATCACTTTGGAACGTCAATTTTTTTTTTATTATGCAACATCCACTGTGATCATTTTGGTACATCATTTTTTTTAATTATGCCACATCCACAATGATCACTTTGGAACGTCAATTATTATTATTTTTTTTGTATTATGCAACATCCACTGTGATCATTTTGGTACATCATTTTTTTTAATTATGCCTCATCCACAATGATCACTTTGGAACGTCAATTATTTTTTTTTATTATGCAACATCCACTGTAATCATTTTGGTACATCATTTTTTTTAATTATGCCTCATCCACAATGATCACTTTGGAACGTCAATTTTTTTTTATTATGCAACATCCACTGTGATCATTTTGGTACATATTTTTTTAAATTATGCCTCATCCACATGATCATTTTGGAACGTCAATTTTTTTTTATTATGCACTGTGATCATTTTGGAAAATAAATTAGTTTTTATAGCACAAATTTTTGGTGGAATCGTTATTTTACGGCCATCATCGCCCTTGCCATCATTTTGAATTCTTCTCTCACTTCCTTTTCGTTTTCGAATGTTTCTTCCACATTGATATCCTCTTTAATTGTTTCAATAACTTCGAAATCCTCTTTGATGGCATTTTTACTTCAATATACTTTTGAATTGTTTTTTCTATTTTCTTCAATTACTTCTCTTACTTCAATATCGACTCTACAAAATTATGGGTTTTAATACAAATCTTAAATCGCTCGTATCTTCTAAACGGGAAGAGTTACCCCCAGCAATCTTTTACAAAATATTGGTACAAATTTTTGGTGGAATAGTTTTTTTAATACCATCATTGCCCTTGAGATCCTTTTTGAATGCTTCTCTTACTTCGTCTTCAGCTTTGAATGCTTCTTTTACCTCGATATCCTCTATTTTTGCTTCTTCCACTTTGATATCCTTTTTAATTGCTTTTTCTACTTATATATTTTCTTCAATTGCTTCTTTTACTACAATTTCCACTCTACAAAATTATGGGTTTTAATACAAATCTTAAATCGCTCGTATCTTCTAAACGGGAAGAGTTACCCCCAGCAATCTTTTACAAAATATTGGTACAAATTTTTGGTGGAATAGTTTTTTTAATACCATCATTGCCCTTGAGATCCTTTTTGAATGCTTCTCTTACTTCGTCTTCAGCTTTGAATGCTTCTTGTACCTCGATATCCTCTATTTTTGCTTCTTCCACTTTGATATCCTTTTTAATTGCGTTTTCTACTTATATATTTTCTTCAATTGCTTCTTTTACTACAATTTCCACCCTACAAAATTATGGGTTTTAATACAAATCTTAAATCGCTCGTATCTTCTAAACGGGAACAGTTACGCCTAGCAAACTTTTACAAAATATTGGTACAAATTTTTGGTCGAATAGTTTTTTTATTACCATCATTGCTCTTGACATCCTTTTTGAATGCTTCTCTCACTTGGTCTTCCTCCTTGAATGCTTCTTTCACCTCGATATCCTCTATTTTTGCTTCTTCCACTTTGATATCCTTTTTAATGTATTTTTCTACTTATATGTCTTCTTCAATTGCTTCTTTTACTTCAATTTCCACTCTACAAAATTATGGGTTTTCATACAAAACTTAAATCGCTCGTATCTTTTAAACGGGAAGAGATAGCTCGAGGAAACTTTTACAAAATATTAGTATAAGTTTTTGGTGAAACCTTTTTTTATTTTTATCATTGTCATCGACGTCTTTTACTCAATTTCAATTTCCTCTTTAATTGTTTCTGCTACTTCGATATCCTATTTGATTGCTTCTTTCACTTCAATATCCTCTTTGATTGCTTCTTCCACTTCGATATCATCTTTGATTGCTGCTTCCACTTGGATATCCTCTTTGATTTGATTGCTTCTTCCATTTCGATCGTCTTTGACTGCTTCTTACACATGGATATCCTCTTCGATAACTTTAAACAGCTCGATAACCTCTTTGATTGCTTCTTCCACTTTGATATCCTCTTTTATTGCTTCTACCAATTCGATATCATCTTCGATTTCCTTTTGATTGCTTCTTGCACTGCAATATTCTCTTTGATTGCGTCTTCATCTTCGATATCGTTTTTGATAGCATTTTCACTTCGATATCCTCTGTGATGAATTCTTCCACTTCGATACCCTCTTTGATTGCTTCTTCCACTTCGATATCCTCTTTGATTGCTTCTTCCTTTTCGATATCGTCTTCGACTATTTGTTTCACTTCGATATCGTCTTTGATTGCTTTTTCACTTCGTCATCCTCTTTGAATACTTCTACCACCTCGGTATCCTCTTTGATTCCTTAGTCAACTTCAATTTCCTCTTAGATTGTTTTTCCTACTTCGATATCCTATTTGATTGCTTCTTCCACTTCAATATCCTCTTTGATTACTCCTTCCACTTCGATGTCATCTTCAATTTCCTTTTGATTGCTTCTTGCACTGCAATATTCTCTTTGATTGCGTCTTGGTCTTCGATATCGGCTTTGACAGCATTTTCACTCCGATATCCTCTGTGATGGCTTCTTCCACTTTGATACCCTCTTTGATTGCTTCTTCCATTTCGATATCCTATTTGCTTGCTTCTTTCACTTCGATATCCTCTTTGATTGCTTCTTCCACTTCGATATCGTCTTTGACTGTTTCTTCCACTTCGATATCGTCTTTGATTGCTTTTTTCACTTCGTCATCCTCTTAGAACGCTTTTACCACCTCGGTATCCTCTTTGATTGCTTACTCAACTTTAATTTCCTCTTTGATTGTTTCTGCTACTTCGATATCCTATTTGATTGCTTCTTTCACTTCAATATCCTCTTTGATTGCTTCTTCCACTTCGATATCGTTTTTGACTGTTTCTTCCACTTCGATATCGTCTTTGATTGCTTTTTTTACTTCGTCATCCTCTTAGAATGCTCTTACCACCTCGGTATCCTCTTTGATTGCTTACTCAACTTTAATTTCCTCTTTGATTGTTTCTGCTGCTTCGATATCCTATTTGATTGCTTCTTTCACTTCAATATCCTCTTTAATTGCTGCTTCCACTTGGAAATCCTCTTTGATTTGATTGCTTCTTCAATTTCGATATCGTCTTTGACTGCTTCTTACACATGGATATCCTCTTTGATGGCTTTTAACAGCTGGATATCCTCTTTAATTACTTCTTCGACTAAAAGAAAAACACGCGAGCTGCGAGCAGCTCGCGCACTACGCAACCTCTAGTCTTTACATATAAAATTCTTTGCCTTGAGTGCACGCACAGACTAAACCGCTGATTTTAGAGACCTGAAACTTTATATTCTTTGTATGACGTAGGCATCCGATAAGAAAGAATTTTCCGAAATTCTACCCCTAAGGGGGTGAAAAAGGGGGGCAAAGTTTGTAGGGGATAACGTGATTCCTTGGTCCAATCTACTTCTAATTTTGTATAAACCTTTTTAACAGAATTGATGGAAGACGTGTTCAGTATTTTATTGAAATTCATCCCCTCACGGGGTTAAAAAGGAGTAGAAAGTTAAATCAATACTCCTTAGTGCTTTTGATTTAAATTACATTTTATTTTGACACATGTTTGAAAACTCCATCCGATTTTATTCAAAAAAGGTTAAACTCACTTGAAAAAATAAGCAAATACTCTTTAAAATTGGAATGTCTCGAAAGTCACCGAACTATATTAGTACCTCACTTGAAGGTTTCTAAGCTTAAAGAGGTTATGCATTTTTAGGACACGGCCTCATAGGGACGTAGAGTTCGAAATTTAAAATGGTAAGGACCACACTGGCTACTTTTTAGCCCATAAATCAGTTCTCATGGGATAAAAATGGGGTGTCAAGTCAAGTTGCAACAGCGAGTTTAGCTTTATTTCTAGGGTATCTTCACATTTAGAAGTGTAACGCGTACGAAGCCGCGGGCAACAGCTAGTCAACGTATATCTGTCGCAATATTTGCATATTACACTATTAGGTATATATAGTATAAATATTTATTATTCAGATATATTTATTATGGTCAAAAATTGGCGAAACATCGTTTATAATGTCATACGATGTATGGTCAAAAAGTATCTACGAATATCACTTACAAAAGATTACAAAAGATTGATCAATACTGAGGCACCAGTGATGCGGTTAGCATATCACACCAATATTATTCATGTGAAAGTTTGGATGTTTGTTTTGTTTGTTTGTAACTTAACCACTTCGTAACGGCTAAAACGATTTCGATGAAATTTGGTGTGTTGATAGATTATTCTAGATTCAAACATAGGCCACTTTTTATTGACAAACAACGCGTGCGAAACCACGGGCAGAAGCTAGTTGTAAAATACATGGTAATCTGTAGATTAATAGCGCCATGGTACTGGAATAACTGGTATTATTGGTGTATTAAAGACAATTTATATGATCAAGGTTAATATAAATTCTACAATGGTATTCTTTTTGATATTTTTAGTGCGTGTTTTCAATTTCAGATTTTTCCCAATACAATATTAGTCAATATAGCTTTATTGATATTGGGAAAAATCTGAAATCCAGAATAACTGCAATATCTACCTTAATTTTTTATTCAATTATCATGAACTCCCGTTACTTGTAATGGAATGAAACTGTAGGTCGAGTACTATGGACATGTATTTCGTGGATACGCTGTAAAGTTTACATGGCACCATTTTAATAATCATGTTTTTGTTAGTTTTTATATTATAATATTAATATTAATATTAGAGATACATCAGTCAATTACATTCATCAGAACCATTCACTACACTTTTTCTTAATGGAATAATATTTTCATTCAATTCTAACAAGCTGTATATACTTATTTTTCATAAGCTGTTGCAAGCGGCTTCGCCCGCATTGTTCTGGGGTGCAAAAATACATATGGAAACTTTGGCATCCCATTTTTATCCTATGGGAACTGATAGCAACTCATTTATGGGATAAAAAGTAGCCTATTCCAGGTTAATGGTATCATACGCCGTGCTTTTTGCAGCGTCAACATTCCAGCCGTTCTCCGTACGTCAACCGTACGCTGTGATACGTGACGATGGTAAGCGGCCTGACGGTATGACTCTTGCACCTTGGAAGGGTAGGCCAGCAGTTGGGACCTGTGTGGCGGAAAATTCAGCAAAAGATCTCAAGCGGCGCAAATATGGAAGTCTCGATAGAGCTTACGTATTTGAGCCATTAGGGGTCGAGATCCTGGGTCCATGGGGTACCGAGGCTCATCGCGTTTTCAAAATTCTTTCTGGACGTCTGGTCGAAGCGACGTGTGATCCGAGAGCTGGCGCTTATCTGGTTCAATGCATAAGCATTACAATTCAGCGGGGCAATGCAGCCAGTGTCTTGGGGACACTTCCGCCTGGTAGTGATCTGGAGCAGTTGAGTAATCTCTAGATCGTTTGCAACGGTCTTTAGATGATTCAATTGTTTCTTCTGTATTTTAGTCATGTAAATATTTATTGACATTTATAAGTTATTTATAATCCAGGTTTTAATCTACGGTACATACTAAATTTCATCGAAGTTGGTTTAGCCGTTTCGTTGTGATTGAGTAACAAATAAACAAATAAATAAACAAACATTTGAATTAATAATATCAGTGTGGTTTAATAAACTGGAATGAGTCAAGAGCTTGGTTTCGCGCCAAATAAGGTGATGTCAAGTCATTGAATGATAATCTCATGTTACTTTATGGTATTAAAACTAAGGTACAGTCGCTGTTAGATATGTTAACTCTAATGACAGAGAAACTTTTCTCGTCTGATTTTTACTGTAAAATGTGATAAATTGGTATGCTTCAATGTTTTTAGTGACCATACCTCAAAAAATAGGAACCCTTATAGTCTGTCCGTCTGTCTGACTGTCTTTTTTCAAGAACGCGTGGATATATTAAGTTAAAATTAATATCAAATAATATCCATAATGGCGCGCTTACTAATAAGTCTACGATCCCTTGAAGCTGTTAAAAAAACAAGTTTCTGAGTCAACGCAATAAAAAAATACGGCTATTTATACCGTATATTTTGCTCGCAAATAAAATAAAAACCTATAGAATTACTTCCCGTTCAACTAGAATCATGAAATTTGGCAAGAAGCAAGGTCTCACAGCACAAGTACCTACTTAAGGGAAAAAATCCGAAAAAGGTTATTTTGTAGTAATAATCACATAAAAACATATTTTTACGGAACCCTCGGTGCGCGAGTTAGACTCGCACTTGTCCGTTTTTTTACCTTGTATAACATGGGTTTACGTTGTTCTTGTTTAGTTGTGTTGTTTGTGTGCAATAAAGTATTTTTTTTTATTAAATATTTATAAAACCTATATTTAAATATAGGTTTTATAAATATTTACGCTTACGCACTGTGCCACTTCTAACCATGACTGTACTATGCTTTGCAGAGTGATTTATAATATTATCTGGATCTACTTGAAACGTAATTAAACTTGCTTTTGTAACTTTACTACCATACGCTTGGAAAATTGCATTATACTCATCAAAAAGTTAAAATAAATTGAGTTGATTAAATTAGATGGGGTTAGTCCAAGAACTTCTTATTTGTCTTGGAAATGGACTTCTTTAAACCGAGTGTCGAGATCGAAACCGAAACGAAGCGTACCTACTTATAAATAAATAAGTGGCACTCCGGGAGTACCGACAGAAGTGAAAACATGAATAATTACGAGATACTTATATACAGAGGTGTCGGTAACAGTAATGGTGTTGCGAGTTCAATGGTTTTTTCCCATCTCAAAAAATGCCTAACGCGCCCAAAGAAGTTTTCACATCAAAAAACTACCTTATAAAATACAATTAAAAAAAAATTAAAAACCTTTGAAAATTCTTACATATTTTAAGTTAAAGTAAAATTAAATTTTATGTCATAGATGTGCTGCGTAAGGCGCTGCGTGAACTCCGCGTCTCGCATCAACTCCTAACCTTGTAAGGGCACGAGCGTTTTGTTAATTTTTAATTATCTGTAAAACTATAAACGGCAAATATCATTATCTACATAAAATTACCTTGCTTAAAGAGAGTGCATCTAAAGAATAAGGTACCTCATAATTTTAACCCCTTACTTTACCCCTTTAGGGATCATATTGGAAAATAGTTGAAACACGTATTTTTTACCAAAAGCCTAAATATGAATTTTCAGATACCTAACTTGAGGAATTATGGATGGTCCATACGAACTTTCTACCCCTATTTCACCCCTTTGAAGATTATATTTTGAGACAAAATATAGCTTATGTCCTTCACCAAGATATAATCTATCTTCTTGCCAAATTTCATTACGGTCCGTTTAGCCGTGAAAAAGTAACAAACAAACAAACAGATTTACTTTCGCATTTATAATATTATAGTATATAAATGTATAGTATGAATAACCTTTAACTAGTAGTGAGACAGCATAGGTCTAAAAAATATAAATACAACAAGTTAATGAATCATTAGTTTGATTAGAGGTTTTGACTATGGCGGTAGAGTCGTAACGAGTCGTCGTGTTATTCACAGATGACACATTGATTTGCATGCCAAAACACTTATTTACTCATAACTATCAGGCAAGTTTCTATGGCCTATAGGTAAATCGGTAAGGTTATTTAAATATACTTAATACATACTTTAATAATATCTCACGTCTATAATAAGCTATATAATGGACATTCTAAGATATTTTACGTAGAACGCAAACCCGGGAAGATATCCCAGATTAGAATACTAACCCGATGGCACATGCCTTCGAATTTTTGATTCTAGGACATGTCGATCTCTCAGCTTTTGAGCACGTGTGAATGCGCACATTTATTTTTCGAGAAGAAAACCCCATGGCCGAGATTTGAATAACCTCCGAATGGGAAGTCAGGGTACATCCACTAGGCCCCACGGCTCACATGGGTAAGGTGTCCATACATTGTATATATGTAATATTATAAACTCGAAAGTAACTATGTCCCTCTGTAACTCTGTCTCTCTGTCTGTTTGTTACGTTTTAACGACTAAACGGCTCGACCTATTTCAATAAAATTTGGTAGATAAAAAGATTATGATCGAGATAGACTTAGACATCACTTTAATAAGAAGCTTATTTAAAAACTGTCTACAATGAGCAATTTATCATAATACCAACAAGAATGTTAAGGTTCTAATCTAATCTAAAGAGCCCACTGGATCCCACTGCTGGGCACAGCTACAGGCTTTTCAGTCTAGTTTAGGCAACTGAGGCATATATACATAATTGTTGTCACATAGTCATCTTAATTTTTGTTACATGTACCTACCTAATAATTATGTATTGAATTTTTGTATTTGTATATTGTGTCAAAATAAATATTCTATTCCATTCATTCCAATCTAGAGCTTCTGTCGACCAGTTCGCACTGTGCGCGTCAAGTTCGTCTTGCCATCTGCACCTGGGCCAGCCACGCGGTCTAAATAAATAAATAATATTTAATTTAATTTCAGTTCATTGCACTGTAAAGTAAAACAAAAAGAAAGTAGAAAATAAAAAGAAGAAATGATTAAATAAAAATTCGTAGTTGCGCGAAAAAACACATGATTTAAAGAACGTAGAAGGTAGGATTTTAAGAAGTACCTCCCATTCGCACAAAGCGGTTCTCTTCGACCTTTATTATGCGCACCGCCAAAGAGTGGAACGCCTTGCCAGAGTCTGTGTTTCCTGATAGCTACAACCTGGGTATCTTTAAGTCGCGAGTGAATAGGTTTCTTCTAGGCAAGCATGTACCATCGTAGACTGCATCATCGCTTACCATCAGGATTTTTAGGTGCAAAAAACAGTAGCCAAGACTTACCGACTGCAGTTCTGTTAATTTTACATGCATAGTTTGTATACCTTAAAAATCATGAAATCGTATAAAAGAATCTCTATGTTCTCATCATGTGCGATAAGATTGTTTACTGGCTACCACACCTATTCTGAGACACCTAGTTCATTCACATGCTGATGTAAATTATGTGGTATGTGAGTACAACGGAACATCGTGTTGTCCGATTTAAAGGCTTGGTCGAGAAGAACAGGTGTAGAGTTACATACTTAAAAATACGTAACCTTTTAAATAATTAACCGTGTTTTGCCACAGAATGTGTTTGATATTTTAATAGTCAAAAAAGTAGTAATACTAGTGGATTTGTGAGAACAGTAGACCTCGCGTCCCAAGTCCAAAAAGTAATTTGCGCAACGAAATTAACGAAGAAAGTCCAATTTTAAATCGAATTTCAGGTACTTGAATTTTCCAATAGGCTTACCTATAAGTTTTAGCGATTACTCGGGTTCCCTTGGTTCTAGGAAGTCGAACCTGGTGTCAACGGGTTCGTCTCGTGAAGGTGGAGAAGATTGCGTAGTCTGATTGGTATAAGTAGGTAAACGTTTTCCGAAAAAAAAACAAAAAATGAAAACTGTCGATAAATAACGCTACAACAAACTTTTCCTCTTCTAATCAAAAATCGTGAATCGAGGAACTTGTGTGCCAATTTTCGTAAAAATCGATTGAAAAACCTGTAGGCGAGAACAGACAGACAGATGGACAAGAGCATTTTTTGGCCAATCTCGAAACTGAGACGCTTCAATCACTTCGCTCGCTCGGTCAATTAATTGGAGGAACACATTGATTTAAGAACCATGAATGTCTAGTGATTTCTAGGTAGGATTTTGTTGTTTTAAAGAGTTTTTTCAAAACAGGACATAGTGACGATGAGGAGTAACGGTTCTTCAATAAATTTCGGTTAAACTTCGGTATCATCATAGTGACCCATTGAAATGTTAAAGCATTATCAGGTGACCAAGATCTCTATGCAGACGATCTCCAAATTTATACTTCAGCGTCACTTCATGATCTGCCTGCTGCAATCAACCGTACCAACAACGAACTTAACCGTATTCGGGACTGGAGCAAGGCATACGGTCTTACAGTGAACCCTCAAAAAACTCAAGTCGTTGTAGTAGGAAGCTCTCGCACGTTATCAAAAATAGACTGGACAGCTATTCCTAGCGTAGAATTTAATGGTGTGACAGTTCTTTTCAGCAAACACGTTAAAAACTTAGGTTTACTAATAGACAGTTCCATGTCGTGGGTTCCGCAGCTTGAGTCTGTGAGTAAAAAGATGTTTGCATCTGCTGGCTCGCTTAGGAGGCTGCGTAACTTTCTACCTACCGCTACAAAAATTGCGCTTGCACAGTCACTTCTTCTCCCCGTTCTTGATTATGCTGACGCCAGCTATCTTGACCTTACGGAGGACCAACTAAACAAGCTTGAGCGTCTGCAAAATTTCTGCATTCGATTTATTTTTGGACTCCGTAAATTTGATCACATCTCCGAATTTCGTCTCAAACTCAAGTGGTTACCTATTCGTCTTCGCCGGAATGCTCATATCCTTTCTCTTTTGTACAACATCCTCCAAAATCCCTTAACCCCTTCCTACTTGAGTTTCTTCACTGTTCTAATCCTCACTCGCTCCGATCATCTGAAAATTTGATGCTGAAAACCCCAGTGCATAGAACTAGATTCTATGATGATTCCTTTACAGTTCAAGCAACACGTCTTTGGAACACATTACCGGTCTCAATACGGCAAGCTCCATCATTAGCCACATTTAAAACAAGAGTGAAAATATTTTATCTCTCAGAAACGTCGTAGTGTCGCTATATATATATATATATATATATATATGTATGTGTGTTTATGTATATTTTTATTTAATTTTATTTATCGTAGGTATATATTGTCAATATTTATTTAAGTATATTGTTTTATTTTATTGTAAATGATCAGCGTTCTGTTAGTATATACCCCCCTCCATTATTGTAGTGTTACAAAAATCCTCTCCATCCAAAGGTTGTCTGGAAGAAATCGCTTCTAAGCGATAAGACCGCCCATTGTACTTGTTGCTTTGTGAATTTTTATATTTTTTGTTTGTTTCTTGTGTGGTGTACAATAAAGTATTTTCATTCATTCATTCATTCAAGTTTGGCTGGTCACACAATGTGACCAACCAGTAAAATAACGATTATGGTTGTCACGACAGCGCCCGACCAGTTTACACGCATTGCAATATGGATGTACGTGACGTCACATCGGGAGGTTGGGTCCAGCTAAACTAGTTCATCTGTTATAATGCGTTTAAACGGATGAATATTGAATAGCTTATTCGTAGGCTTTCCCCATAGATTTCCAGAGTGACCGTACCCAAAGGCTCCCAGCAATTTTTAACAGGCCATCTTTCCATCTAGTAAAGGGCCGTAGATTACATACTTGATATTAAATAAATAAATAAATATTGCTGGACATTTCACACAGCGCTATCCAGCCCCAAACTAAGCAGAGCTTGTACTATGGGAACCAGATAACTGATAGAATACTTATATATATACTTTTTTTGTAAATATATACTTATAATATATAGAAAAACACCCAGACACGGAACAAATATCTGTAGATCATGCAAACATTTGTTCCGCAGCGGGAATCGAACCCGCTACCTCCTGCGTCTCAGCCGGCTATACGCCCACTGCGCCACGGAGGCAGTTAACTTAACAACTTAATGTTAACTTCAACGTTCATGAGAAAAAGGGGATTGACAAACGGACAACGAAGTGATCCTACAAGAGTTCCTTTTTTCCTTTTTAGGGTACCGTACCCTAAAAATGATGAAAATTGGTACTGGATTTGTGTCCACATCATGTGATGTATGTATTAAGTTGTAATATACATATACAACACATACCTACAAGTACGTAGGTAGAGGTAAATGCGGTTATACTTGCTAATCTCACAAACCGTTAGAAATTGAATAGTCATCGGGAAATACGCCAACATTAAATATTCTAAAGGCATGTTTCAATGGAGTTATTTGTGATCATTATCATCGTTTTCCAAAAACGTGTATCGATTATTTCTGGTTTAGTTCTGCGTATTGTTTTCTGTGAGAATAGTGAGACAAATTAAAATTGCAAATTTTTTATCCGTTGTAATCGAAGTCATTGAACTGAACTGTGGGCAGATTGGAACAACCCTCAAATATTTGTTTGTTACTCAATCACGTCGTAACGGCTGAACCTGGATTAACACATAGGTTACTTTGTTTAGCAATAAATCAGGTCCCATGAGATAAAAATGTGGTGTCAAGTCAAGTTGCAACAGCGAGTTTAGCTTTATTTCTAGGTTACCTTCACATTTAGTAGTGTAACGCGTACGAAGTCGCGGGCAACAGCTAGTGATATACTATTTTTACATTCAAATTAGTACCTATAACTCTGAACGGATACGTTTTTCATAAAATCTGTTTTAAATAATGTTATAAAAAGACCTATCCAACAACATATATCTTATTGGAGGGTTGTACCAGGCTTCATACATTTCTGCCCATTCTCCATTTTCTTCGCGCACTGTAAAGACAGGAATTATATTTTAGGAATATTCAAGGCGGTCTGGAATCTTCCATGCAATTTCATACATTACAACCGCTGCGTGCACGCACACGCCACGCAAATGCATTCGGTTTGAACAAACCATGAATCGAAGCCATTGAACGACGAAAATAGTTTAAATTTATTTTCATTTCGCACGAAGCTATTTGGATGTGCTTACCAAAATTTGCGATATTGATTCTGTATTTTAAAAAAAATTGTGAGCATGAAGGAATTGGCATTACCTAGAACCAAGAAATTTGAAAACATGTGATATCTGGTTAGTATTCTAATGAGGTGCGAAGGGCTTGCAACCTGTCACGTGAATGTTTAACTTCGTTGATCATAGGATTATAGGATGTCCAACATAGGTTATTTTTTTAATAATATTTATATCACATATCTTGTTGACGACGCTGAATAAATAATCAATATAAAATAATTTAACCTACAGCGTGTGCATCCTTCACCTGGAAGTGCTGTGACTTTCCTTCAGACGCTATTAAATTATCAGGTAGAGGTATGTTTAATATAAACATTTAAATCCGTGATAATCATAATTATGTATTTCACAAAAGTATAAGATACATGTTATAAATCCTCCTACTTTGATAAGTCTTTTACAGTGCAGGCTCTCCGGTTATGGAACGCGCTGCCGGTAGCTATCAGATGTGCCAAGTCACTTGCCATTTATAAACGTATGCTCAGAGAACACTATCTGAGTATTTGTCGCTAAATATCTATGTATTTATTATTAATTAATATGTTTCTTAAATAATTCTAAGTATGTTTATATCAATTGTTATGAGTATATTTAGGTTTATTCATTTATGTAATTTTCATCATTAGTGTACATGTAGTATGTTAGGGACACCATTATAGCCCAGGTAATGTCCACATAGTCCATTATATCAAGAGGTTGTCTGGTAGAGATAGCTATTTAGCGAGAATACCGCCAATTGTACGCATAGATTTACGTAGTTATTTTTTATTTGTATTTGTTTCATGGTATGCAATAAAGAATTATCTAATCTAATCTATTCACAAGACAAGGTATCGATTCCAAAATGAATCGAGCTAGCGCTGGCTTCCTTAACATCATCTTCTTTTTACAAGGAACTCAACCTAATTATTGTTGAACTGAAACATAACCATGTTTTAATCAAAACTCAGAGATGGGTCCTACCACAAAAAAAATACACACTGTTTAGCGAGTGTTTAAAAAAAACCTATACAAAAAATGGAAAGGAATTTTTGAAACACGCCTTTTAAGTCATAAGTACATTATTGCCAAGATTATTGACATGTCATATTTTTTTAGCGTACTAATTAGAATGAGGATACGCAATGATAAAATACATCATTACAATGAAATCACAAAATGAGAAAAAAAAAATTCCAAACGGAATAAATACAATAAAATAATTAGATTATTCAAATTAACGAATGTCATGTCAATGTCAAAAACTAACTACAATGAGGCTGCACTCTTTACTACCTACCCGCCATAATCTGATCCTTAAACAGTTGTTCATCTATTTTGTGGTACCAAGGTTTATTTTGTAAGGACCAGATACTCGATTCGAGTTAAGTAAAGTTGAGGAGTCCTACAATAAAATATACGTTCAATGTAACAGACGTCCCGTATCGACAGGACTCGCTTGACCAAAACAAGAGACAAAACACTGAACAAGTAACAGCGCTATGGCTACCTTCACGCAGAAAGCAGGTTTATATATGGTGGGGGATAGGTACTGTGAAAGCATAAAATATATAAGATGTTGCAATTTAAACTACAAATAATAACGGAGTATTTTTTGAGACATAAATATTATATAAATAAGTAATGTTTTTTTAATCCAATAAAACATATTTTTGAATTTTTGTTCCTAATATGTAGGCACTTACCACCCTGCCGTACGCACTATACGAGCTCTGTTGACTGGTTGGGTCATTGACCGGCCCAGGTCATTGACTGCGCGAGGTCATTGAACTAGCGGGTTGTTGAACGTTTCGTAGTAACTTTTTAATCTTTGTAATCTGTGGCATCGTACAATAAGTTAGTTCTCTAACATTTCGTCGAGCAGCATTCTGCAGCAGTGATTTTGATACTAAACTTTTTATGGATACATTTATTTGTTATTTTTTGTGGAGAAACCATGCCTTCAATATAATTAGTTTAAACTATTATAATCTATATATAGAAAAACCACAAATGACTACATAAAATGCGAATGAGCCAAAGTGTCAAGCTATAATACAATTTACTTCACGTTTCAAAACTTGACAAACGTTTTAAATTATTTTTGAGCTAGATTTAGCTTAATTGGTTTTTTTTATCGACAAATTAGAGCTAATTTTTCAAGAAAGCGCCGCCAGTACGCAGTACGCTGATACTTACTACTTTGACGATAAACTTTATCTACAGTTCTCATTGAAGGTTCAAAGATTTCAAAGACTTCAAAAAAGGTTCTCTATTCGTGATCTTATTTTTGTATCTTTGTTCACGCATATCTTCGTTATTGGGTTCAGTATAATTCCCACTTTAGTTTGAGGCCAAATCATTTTGAAGCTACTTTAAATTGAGGTAAAAAGGGGATGAAACATTTTTTGTCTGGATGTTTCAATGGATGTTTCCCGGTGTTTGAGGTATTATAAAAAAGCACTTTAAAAATGAAGTCAACGTTTTATTAACAACTTTTCATAAGAGTTCCGTTTCCGCAATTTTTTCGTTTTCCTGTTTCCTGCATAAATAAGTCCTATGCAAATATGGGAAGAACCAGTCGACAGTCGGGTGGAACGCCCGATTTTATCAGTTGGGTCGCAGATGGAAGTAAAATCATACAGACTTTCAAACGGATTTAGTTAGATTTTATTAACTAAATCAGTATAGATACTCGAAGGAACTTTGTTTTCGACCTCGATATTAGACAAACGTATGGCTCACCTTTACCTTTACCGTTAAGTGGTAACCAGATCCTATAACAAAGTATTGGATTGTAGGTCTTAAAAACGTGCCCTACGATGCAAAACCCTGCGTCCATCAACTTGACGTATATAAGTGTAAAGCCTCATATGTCTGTAATCTCACACGCTGCCTTCAAACCCTTCAAACCGAAACACAGCAATGATGCTTAGCGGCACAAATAGCATAGAATAGGTATGATGGTAATAGGTACTTCCTCGTGAGAGTTATTTCACAAGGAACTCTACTACTAGTAGTTCTATAGTTGAATGAATGAATGAATGAATGAAATACTCTTTATTGCACACCAAACAAAAATACAGTAACAAAGGAAATAAACAGTATATGAAGGTACAATGGGCGGTCTTATCGCTTAAAGCGATCTCTTTCGGACAACCTTTGGATGGACAGGATAAACAAAAATCAAAAGACGGCGGTGTAAGAGTACCTTTAAGCATACATAAAACATACATAAACAGAACCCATAAAAAATATATACCTATTGATTATGTGTACACATAAACTTAAATACATACAAATAATACATAAATAAACTACACTACCTCCTCCACCACTGACTACCTCCGTGGCGCAGTGGGCAAACAGCCGGCTGAGACGCAGGAGGTAGTGGGTTCGATTCATACCGCGGAACAAATGTTTGTATGATCTACATATATTTGTTCCGGGTCTGGTTGTTTTTCTATATATTTTAAGTATGGGTTTACAAAAAAAACAGTATATAAGTATTCTATCAGTTATCTGGTTCCCATAGTACAAGCAGTGGCGGATTTACCAGCAGGCTGAGTAGGCTTGAGCCTAGAGCGGCAGATTTTAGGGGCGGCAAATTTAGGAACGATATTTTTTTAAGATATATCTGTAAGGCGGTTTTCTGATGTTTTGCAGAAAGAAGTCTACAAGGCCTCTTTCCTACGACTTTTCCCTCTTCCCTTTCATTGTACATTCAAGCAACGGCACCACAAACGGCTCTCCACCAATATACCTACCTATTACATTACCCCTTATAGTACATGATTGAGCTTTGATTAGCTCAGAAATATACCCAAAAAAAAATAACCTGTGCAATTTCAACCAAGTTGTTGTATTGAAGGGCGGCAAAAATTGTACAGCCTATACTTAGGAAATATGTAAATCCACCACTGAGTACAAGCTCTGCTTAGTTTGGGGCTAGATAGCGCTGTGTGAAATGTCCAGCAATATTTATAAATAAAAGAAAAAAAAACTACAGTACGTAATATGAAGGATAAATAATATAAACACTAACTAGCAGTTACTTAGTTATTTAGTTAATTGTAAAGTAACGCTTCACTATATTTCAATGAATAATAAAATAAAATAAATAACTTTTATAGCCTTATATTTCTTACAATTATTGCACGTTTACAATAATAATTAATTTATAAATTACTAGCAGAACCGCCCGCGGCTTCGCACGCTTGAAATTTCCCGTTCCCGTGGGAACTTCGGGAAAAAACTATATAAAACATTATTGTCAAATTGACGCGAAACTTCATGTCTTCTTGACTTCATCAATGACTTCGTCAATGAACGATGGTTAAAACATATGGGAAGTCTTCTGTTTCATTCACTCCCTCACTTTTCACGAAATATAAAAAAAAATCTGTTCGATCCTGTCGATGTTTTGGCAATACACTGAAGTCTTCATTCACAGTCTTTTGGCTCATTCACTCATTCATATTACGAGATTTAAAAACCTTGTCCTGGCAATAACGAACACAAAAAAAATAATTATCTAATTTGGTGCAGTCGTTCGGTAGTTATGCGCGTACATACATTTCGACGATTAATTTTATATATAAATAGATTTTTACACTAGTAAAAACTCTATTTCTTCTTATTTCAATGAATATGTTTAATTTATTATTATACTAACTGAGATGATAAACTACAAATCTTGACATGAGTGTGCGCAGAAATAGCTGGTAAAATCAATTAGCAAAATACAAGAAAATGTACATTTCTCCATCCTGTCGAATCATATTCCCGTATTTCTAGAAATGATTATTTCATATAAAAAGGGTACTTTTCTACATAATTTCAGATTTACTTATTAATCTGTTTATATCCCATCGCCAGTTTGTTTAGCGTCAAATACCTTAGCGGAAAATATCTTATTTCCAAAAGAATTAATTTATTGACTGCATCAAACAACTAAAAATGCTATTGTAATAGTTCATAAAATAAGCAAAGAAAAAGAGATGATTTAAAAAAAACCTTTAGTATATTCAATCCAGATCTGTTATCAGAATAATCAGGTACTTACTTTGGATTGAAGCTGACATTAAACCCACATTGGCATAACGCCCTTGGTTCGGGTTCGGAAACCCCGAATCAATTTGATTTGAATTTCTAGGTAACAGTAAAAGGTACCCACTTCCCAGAAATCTCCATCCAACAATGATACGGAACTCTCAAGAAGGTCTACACGACTCAAGAATATTTAAATTTAGACTCCATCTCGGTGGAAATAGGGGTTAGTTTAAAATGTGGTGTTGTAAAATAAATATTTGTTTTTCAACTCGACACGTTACAAGATTGATTGACTGGACGAGAATGAACTGTGTAAATATTACGTTATTCGGTACAAATTCAGTGAAAATACGTTTGTACCCGCATGATGTCCCTGGTTCTATTTGTTTAAAAAAATTGCAAACAAATTGCATTGTCACGGTGACTGAACGTTGGTGTTTTATATTTCAGATGATTTTGAAAGGCAAAAAAAATGCAGAATTATAACTAAATTTTTTTGCATTCAATATTTATATCGACCAGTTCGCACTGTGCATCCCGGCGATGGCGGGATGGACTTGACGCGCATGACGCGAACGGAAGAAGGGAAGGGAGGCCTTTGCCCAGCTGTGGGATCCAGCGGGCTCTTTAGATTAGAATATTAATATACACATAAGGTGGTTCGATTCACATACAAATAATCAGTTTACATTCTGAACAGTACAAATGTCTAAACATATGCGCATCGAATTAGTTCCGTCTTATTTTTGTCGGCAAATCAATAGAATTGCACACTTTTTACCAAACAGCTTGGCAACGAACAGACAAACAGATGTACAGGCAATAGCTTTAATGTTATGTTACATTTTTGGGGAATGTGCCCAGGAACTTTACGATCTGATTCCGCCATCTCCTTTCCATCAAAGGACAAGCAGGCGCACGGCTCAGTACCATCTGTACCTAGTAGATATACCACCCATTCGCACATACTGTTTTGGTTCTACGTTCTTGATGCGTACAGCTAAGGTATTGAACACTACCGTCGTCTGTTTTTCCTAAAGAATACAATCCAGGCCTCCAGCCGGAAGGTTTCTTCTAGATCTTCGTGCTTCATCTTAGACCACATAAATTTACAAAAAAAACCCTCTTTTTATACGTCAGAGGTTAATAGTTAAGCTGTGTTATCTAACACTACCGCCCACGCTATCATTAGGGGCATAATCAAATGAAACATACAACTCAATACTAAATCATTTATTGTATTCTACAATGTAATAATAGGTGGTAATTGATAGGAGGTAGATGATCATAATGTAGGTACTCTGTTACACTCAGAGCTAGCAAGCTTTCTTATTGAAAACATTTACAGAATCGGTGCAGTAATTTCTAAGATCATACCTTACAAACAACAAACGTTACCTCATTTTTAACTGACTTCAAAAAAAGGAAGAAGTTTTCAACACGGTTGTATTTAAAAAAATGTGTTTTACCTCAGAACTCCGTCATGTATCAACCACGAACATTATTTATTTGAATGGATATACTTTCAGATTAAAATCCGTTTTGTAGTTTAGTTTTTAAATCTTTTTCTGTTTTCTGAAGGCTATATTTTTGTTAAAAAGTTACTTTTATACAATGAAAATATGGATAGGTAGATGATAATATACTCAGATTATACAAACAAACAGATGGAGTGTACGCAACAAACAGTATGACGCCACTTATCATTCATGTGTGCGTGGCGATTAGAAATAGCTCTGTAAGGACACGTGCATCAGTGTGCGTGTAATGATACCAGAAAAAGAAAAAAACTCCCTGTATTTTTTTAATGTCCTTTTACGACAACAGGTTCTAAAATTTTATTTGGATACATGAATTTGTTACTAATAGAATACAAATTTGTGTGAGTATTAGGATTGAACAATTGTTTAATTAACTAGTTTATTAAACACTTAAATATTTCATGTACCATTGTAAACGCATTGTAAAATTACAGAAGAAATAATATGTGAAGATTTTTATAACTAGCGGTCCGTCCGGTGTTTATTGAGGTTTACATGGACTTTAATGTCCTCCTGGCCGAATTACGGCTACGGCGGCCATCTCGCAAGAGACTAGCCAACAACACAGGATATATTCCTGACTCCGGACTGTTATTAGAATTTGAAAAATTACAATAACACAATTATATAGTATATATATATATATAGTATAGTATTATATATTATTATATAGTATATTCATTTCATTAGACTGATAAAAAAACATACATAGGTATGAATCCAAAATATTTATTAAAATCATAATTAATTATATTGCCAAAAAAATTAACCACCTTAATTTTGCACTAATTTCTTGTAATATTGCCGTTTGGCTTCTACATGTCGAGAATTAGTTTCTAATTTTGCTATATAGTGCAATCGCACCATTAAATACTTTTCTATCAACAACTTCACCAGATTCACTCTGTGAAATTTTGCACATATTGAATATGATCTGGATTAACATATAGGATATTTTTATCCCGGTAAAATGTTCGGGTAGGATATTTTTCCCGAAGCGAAGCGAGGGCGGATCGCTATTACTTCTCTATATATATCATTTATTGTATATGTATATGTAATGTATATACATTACATATATACATACGGAACTAAATTGTTATACATATACAATTATATTTAAAATCCCGCATAAGATATAAATCACCGATTCACAGTAAACGGCAATAACATAATTATAGAAATACATACAAATTCGGAATAACAATTTAGGCGTGAGATTACTGACTGTTAAATGTACCGACGTGGGAATCGAACCCACGTCCGTACATTTAACAGTCAGGCTAGCTAACGCCTAGATCAACAGGTAGTTTCCCCAATTGAAGGGAAAACATTTTGCCGAAAACTGGCAACACAGTCGAACTAATGTCGAGGTTTTGTGTTTCGAGACAACCGTTTAATTATTGGGTGAATAAATAATAAAATCAATTAAATAATTTATAGTTGCTTGTGAAATGATATTCCATCCACTTTTTTTTTGTTTTTGGGAACAACTTTTACACTGTTTAATAACACAAGACGGCATTTTTGACAGAAAATAATGAATCACTCGAGACGTTCAAGCAGTGCGACGCTATCTTTAGCACTGCCGCGAGATTGTATTCGCTTTTAAATTTGTATTCGCTTGTGTGGCTTCACTCGCACGTTCGGCGCGCTCTATCTGTTTGTTTGTATAATCTGAGATAATATAGTTACGAGCTGAGGGTTTGGGATAAAATAATGAAAATGAATCTAACCAAAATAACAGTTTTATTCAACACTAAACAATAAATATACGAACTTAATCACAAGTAATCACAATACACTAATTCACACCACTGTTGCACAATAAACACCTAAAAGTCACCGAAATTTTCGCACGTATAGCCAAACCAAGACTGACTCTTCGGGCGTCTCTATGCACTATTTACACCACGGCCAGTACATATCACTCGAACGTTCTCGATGCTTCCACTGGCAACTGGAAATGTGTAGGTATTTCGACAGGACTACTATTTTTTATTCTGTGCAACTGTAAGTAAAAACGTAGTATGTATATTCCATACCAAGTATTACCTATTCTGTGACACAGTAGGTATAACTTCGAGAAGCCGACTATTACATATATTCTGTAACAGCCTTGGGCGTAACAATATAATTAATTTACGTTATCAATTTGTGTTTTAAGAACGGGGGCGATTTTATTAGCTAAAAATTCCCCATTTCTAGACGAAACAATCACAACAATTTTACCACACACATCAATTAAATCTTATCTGTTTCTAAGAGTAATAATAACTTAGTTGTCACAAAATAAAACTGATAGTATGAGCCGCAGAAATGCAGCTTTACCTCAGTGTTTCCACTATAACGCGTCACCGATTTTGTCGCATAATTTATTATATATATATTATTATATGTACAGGGTGCCCCAGAACTCAACGTCAAGCCGAAACGGGGTGACAGGATTGATCATAACCATCACGAGAAAAATCTAAAAAAAATCTATCCCATGCAGTTTGAAAATTATGGGCATTTTAAGAAAAACCTAGAAATTTGATCAAACTGAACCATTTTTCGGTTATTGTGGTTATTCTTTTTTATTTTTGTTAATTTGAAATTTGGAAACATAATTCTTAATAACATTTCTAGAACCCAATAAAAAATAATGACACAATTGCCTCAAGTTTCCGAGAATTGAAACTATTTGTTAAACTACGAATTTAAAATTTTCAAGATCCGTCGACTTTGACAGGCCCTCCTTTAAAAAAAATGTACTAAAGTGCCTTGGAAAGTGGCATTAAAAGTTGGCGCATTTAATCATAATTCTAAAATGATACAATACTTGTTATTTCCATACAACAAAAATTCGTAAAAAAATTAAAACCTCAAGTAACCCGATTTTTGCTATCTCAGTTAAAATGTTTTTGATTCGCACAAGCTCTAGGTAGGTTCTTAATTTTAAGGCAAAATGATGATTTACAAAGGCTCATCGTATTTTACAAAGAGCCGAAATGCATCCGTTTCACGTACAACGAGTTCAAAGTCTTCTACCTCGAGACTATCAGGAAAGGATTTCTTTTTGTAGAACAATGCTACAGAGGCATAATGAGAATCCCCAATTCATCCAAAAAATTATCTGATCATATGAATCGACATTTATAAAAGATGGTTACATAAACTTGCACAATTATCACGAGTGGCATGTGGAGAATCCACATTAAATGCGAGAAGATAGATCCCAGTATCGTTTTAAAGTAAACCTGTGGACCGGAATTTTAAACGGTAAAATTATTGGGCCTATTGAACTGCCTGAGAACTTGAATGGAACTAATTACCTACATTTTTTAAGAGAAGATTTACCAACCCTGTTAGAGGACGTACCACTAGCAGATCTTCGCAACATGTGGTTTCAACAAGATGGCTGCCCAGCGCATTTCGCAGTGCAAGTAAGAGATTTCCTTGACCAGGAATATCCGGTAAGTTGGATTGGGCGTTCAGGCACTGTCTCGTGGCCCGCCCGTTCACCAGATTTAAATCCCCTGGATTTTTTCTATTGGGGAGTTCTCAAAGAAAAAGTTTACTCAAAGCCCATTGAGAACGTAGCCGACCTGCGTGAACGCATTTCTCAAGCAGCTGAGGAGATCAACTCTCGAAGATATGCCCGACTAATAAGTAGATCTTTTTTAAGAAGATGTAGGGCTTGTATTGAGGCTGATGGTAAACAATTTGAACATTTATTGTAATAAAAAAATGTTATTTCTCTGTCTGACTTTTATTCCAGCGAACCTAAATTAAACTAGATCAAGATTTTTCATTATTTTACTAAATTTACTAACTTTTTTTACTTTGGTAAAAGTGGCGTCACTATTTGTCTCGCTCACTCATGGCAAACATACCCACTATCTATCTCTCTCATCATTTTGCCTTAAAATTAAGAACCTACCTAGAGCTTGTGCGAATCAAAAACATTTTAACTGAGATAGCAAAAATCGGGTTACTTGAGGTTTTAATTTTTTTACTCTTTTTTACTGTATGGAACTAACAAGTATCGTATCATTTTAGAATTCTGATTAAATGCGCCAACTTTTAATGCTACTTGCCAAGGCACTCTAGTACATTTTTTTTAAAGGAGGGCCTGTCAAAGTCGACGAATCTTGAAAATTTTAAATTCGTAGTTTAACAAATAGTTTCAATTCTCGGAAACTTGAGGCAATTGTGTCATTATTTTTTATTGGGATTCTAGAAATGTTATTTAGAATTACGTCTCCAAAGTTCAAATGAACAAAAATAAAAAAGAATAACCACAATAACCGAAAAATGGTACAGTTTGATCAAATTTCTAGGTTTTTCTTAAAATGCCCATAATTTTCAAACTGCATGGGATAAATTTTTTTTCAGATTTTTCTCATGATGGTTATGATTAATCCGGTCACCCCATTTCGGCTTGACGTTGAGTTCTGGGATACCCTGTATAAAGAGTTCTTTTTTCAAATGTAGTAATAATTTTTAAAATATTGTTTATGTAAGTGGCCAATTCCGCAAACTTTTAGTGTGACCTATGTATACCTAATGAATTGTAATCTACTTGCCATTTAGTCACCTAATTCAATTGGCAGCAAACAACACATTTTAATGAGCACTAACAGGTCACGAGTTCAAGATTATTTGAATTTTTAATTAAATTGAGATTAATTATTCAATGACTAGCTCTAGGCCGCAACTTTGTACACGTTACACTTCTAAATGTGTAGGTAACCTAAAAATAAAGCTAAACCCGCTGTTACAACTTGACTTGACACCCCATGGAAATTATTTATCCGGTAAAAAGTAGCTTATGTGGTAATCCAGGTTATAATCTACGTATATAGCAAATTGCATCGAAATCGAATCCGCCGTTACGACGTGATTGAGTAACAAACAAACAAATAAACAAACATCCAAACTTTTACATTTATTGATCGAGTGAAGCGAGATCTCTAAATCAACTTGGGCAAATCGGCGTTGTATGTATGTATGTTTGTTTGTCCGAGGATAACTTTCGAAGCGTTGATCCGATCATCGTGAAATTTTATACGTAGGTTTTATAATAGTTACATTTTCATTTGTTTTACCCCCTTGAACCCCAATATCTCAGTAACCTCCCAACATTTTTAGCTTATTTAGTCACACCAAAATTGTGCCATCACTATCTACCTATGTATTAAACTTCACGATGATCGAATCAGCTCTTCGAAAGTTATCCTCGGACAAACAAACATACATACTAAAATACATACAACGCCGATTTGCCCAAGTTGATTTGGAGATCTCGCTTCGCTCGATCAATTAAGTATTCTATCGGTTATCTGATTTCTAGAGTACAGGCTGTGCTTAGTCTATGGCTAGGTAGCATGGAGTGAATATTGTACATATTTTTTTTAATGATGTTGGATATAGGTCTACCCCTGACTAGATAGAAAGATAACGTAGACATGATAAAGCTTCCGTACAGCCGTTGGGTGCAGGTCGCACAGATTGGTCGCTCTGAAAGTATATGGGGAGTCCTATGTTCAGAAGTGGTCGTCCTTTGGATGAATGATGATGATGAATGATGACGGCTATTTCGGTGAATCGCTTAGATCGTCTTAATCTTAACTCTGAAATCATACATTTGACGGAAACGTTTCATGACACATTCTTATCACGAGTGACGTAGTTCTTATCGGTCGATATACTTTATAATATCAATGACCTTTTAAATATGAGAGAACGAGATATGCTGCATAAGTTACTACTGTGATATAAGTAGCCAAAGATAACTATTATGTATACTCCAACAAGTTAAGGAAAAAGATAATAGTAATGCGATCAACACTTATGTACGTCTGTAACAACACCTAGGTATATTTTCAGTTGATAGTTGGTTTGATTAGCATTATATAAAATAACTAATGGCTCGAAAATCGATAGTAATACAGTAAAAATATTTATCCCATTATTTATTACTCTTTTTCATATTTTTTCAGTGATAACACTTACAATTAATAATTTCCATTAATTCATTCAGTATGCACATGTATATTTCTAGTTTCTTTCGGGGATAAAAATGCGCCAAAACACTTATGTGATATCAAAGTTACACAATACGAGTTACAGTAGATATAATATGACTTTTTACAAACACACTGCAATAATGAGTCATATATATTAATAACAAATGATATCATAAAAGGAATAATAAAACACTGACAATATTATATTTAAAAACACAGGTGACGAGATCACGAAATCGAGCTTATCACACGATTGTGTCCCTTATAAAGCTTGTATTAAATATTACAGAACAGGCTATTCCCTACAAAGAGTTTCTACAGTTTTTTATCATCAGAATATAGACAGAACGTGACCTATGTCGAATAGGATGGAATATGTCACGCTTTACTCAACGATTACGGAATAGTTTTAATAAAAATATTCTCTATTCGGCCAGTTTTACAAGTAAGCCAAAATATTGTTAGTACTACGTTCACTACGGGATAAACATCTACGGGGTTTATCCCGTACTGTTTTATTGGTGTTACGACCGACAATGTTTTGGTTAAATTAAGTCTTGAGGTTGGACTTATAATGAACTGGACTAAGACGCAAGTTATGCCTGAAGCAAGAAATGTGGGGTCGAGGTAGATGGGCAAAAAATACAATATTTCGATGAAGATATCTGCTTGGGCCAGTTAGCAAGCTTCGAAAACAGACAGGACAGGGAGATCGATCGTCGCATCAAAAACGCCTGGAAAAGCTACTGGTCCATGAAGGAGTACATGAAGGGTGACCTTCCTCTTATACTTAAGCGCCAGCTTATCGACATGTGTATCCTACTCGTCCTAACCTACGGTGCGTAGACATGGTCGCTGACCGAGTCACTAAAGTCCAAACTCAAGATTTGTTAGAGGGCAATGGAACGCAGCGTTCTCGGATTCGAACGGATTGATCGAGTGAGAAACACCACGCTGCGTTCATTGACAGGCATTGCCAATGTTGGAGAAAAAACAGCTAGGCTCAAATGGGATTGGGCGGGACACATTAGCAGAATGCACCCCGATAGGTGGGCTAATCTAGCCACAACCTGAAGCCCTGATGGAAGACGCGGTCGACGTCGGCTAAGAAAGCGTTGGCGAGACGATCTTGTTGCCTTCGAGCAGGAGTGGTTGAGTGTCACACAGGATAGAGATAAATGGAAGGACTTGGGGGAGACATTTGCCCAGCAGTGGGACAACAAAGGTTGACAGAAAAAATATTAAAATATCTACTAGACTATAGTTTAACTTTTTTTTTAATAATGGTATTTTTTGTTCGTGAAACAGAATTACATATAAATATTTTGGTGTCATAAAAATAATAATAGGGACTGACGTTACAGTTCTACCAAAATAGGCGTACAAGCTCAATACAAAACTTGTATTGAAACATTTTAATTAGGTAAATACAAATAGCAATAAAACAATACCAATAAGAACGAATTATTATGTAATCATTATCATTGGCCATTATGTGTTGCCCTAGTGTATAAATTATAATCTTAATGACATAATATATATCGTAATTATCCATACAGACATAACTTATTTAACTTAATATATTAATATACGCTGTTGATCAGTGAAGTTAAACCCCTTTTCTGTAAGAACTTTTACACCCGTAGTTCTGGAAAATATAACTTTTGAAAATATCATGGTTATGAACACTTTTTGTACTAAAACAGGATATTTACCATGATTTGTGAGTTTTTGAGTATCCCGATATATCGACGCAGTTGCATGCGCCATGATCACGGGTAAACTGAAATATTTGCGAGTGGGTAGTTATTGGCAGATATAACGATCTACACTCTTTCTTAGTCTCTTGTTAGGAATTAATTCACTCATACTAGTACTACCAGCGGTTTCTTTCTCGATCATAACTCGATTCCGACACACAACACTCACGGTATCAGAACGCGTAAATTGACACTTCACTTCTTCGGTTCTTTCACAATCTCACCACAAGTAAATATCCCGTTTTTAGTACAAGTAAATACTGGAAAATATATGAATCATTCACCTAACTTTATATTTGCTAGAAACCAAATCGGTCATAATTTTGCCGCATTTAGTGATTATTTGTTTTTCACGGTGATGAGACGAAAAATAAGAGAGACAGTTCAGTTTGAAGAATCTTTATTTCTCATTTAAAAACATTGTCACTTACAATGAGAAAGAATTAAAAACTAAGTAAGTACCTAACATTATAATTATGTAGACTCAAATTAACATAAAACAGTAAACATCCAGAACATAAAATCCCAGTAATCAGATTTAAGTTGATCATTATTATTTGCACGTTACCAATACCGGATAATTAAAAAAAAATATCACCATCATGAAATAATGACGAAATTATATATAAATGAAATAAAAACTAAGACACAAAAAGTAGCCGATATGGTAGCGCTGGCTATTTTCGAGTTTCAGAACTTTTTGCCGAATAACTGTTCCAACTCTACTGCTTAGTAATATGATACATACTGTTGAATCGTTATTTGAGATAAAAGAAGACTGCTCATACAACAGCATGCAATACAACTTCCATTCCGCTCTGATTTATAGACTTGCAACTATTCACTTAAAAGTTAAAAGTGTAGAAGCTTTATTCCAAAGATGCTCCTTGAAAGTTGAAATCGCTATATTATGGAACACTCTACAGCCGAGTCGTTCCTGAAAACTTTAATCAGTGTCTAAATAGACAAGGTAAGATTTATAATTTCACTAGCTGTTGCCCGCGACTTCGTACGTGTTACTCTACTAAATGTGTAGGTAACCTAGAAATAAAGAAATAAACTCACTGTTGCAAATTGACACCCCATTATAATCCCATGTGCCCTGATTTATGTGATAAAAAGTAGCCTATGTGTTAGTCCTAGTCATAATCTACGCACACACTACATCAAAATCGGTTAAGTCGTCACAACGTGATTGAGTAACAAACAAACAATCAAACAAACAAATAAATAAACAAACATCCAAACTTTCGCATTTATAATATTAGTGTGATTTATTTTGGACGACAAAGCAATCACTAGACATTCGTGATAACCATTATTTTTAGAAAGTATTTTAAGAGAAGTAAAGTTCCTTGTGAAAGGGCTCGCCCGGCGAAGTACTGCCAATATGCCTATTTCTGCCCCCAAGCAACATTTCTGTGTTTCGGTTAGAAGGGTATGGTTGCCGGTGAAATAATAGGCAAATGAGGAATCTAGGAGAATTCAGTTGGCATGGGCGGCGTTCAGCAAGCTGGATAATATTTTGAAATCTACCACCGTTCCACAATGTCTGAAGACCCACCTCTACAACCAATGAGTCCTGCCAACATTAACCTACAGTGCTGAGATATGAACGCTCACGAAAGAGACTGTGCACAGGATTAGAGTCGCACAGAGAGCCATGGAGCGCGCCATGCTCGGCATCACACTGCTAGACCGAGTCCCCAATACCGAAATTCACAAGCGGACTAAAGTACAAGACGTTAGCAAACGTATATTGGGACTCAAATGGAGTTGGGCAGGACATGTGGCCAGGCGCGGTGATGACAGGTGGAGCAGGGTGCTGACTGAGTGGTGGCCCCGAGATGGAACCAGGAACGCAGGTCGTCCACCGGCAAGATGGGTCGACGACATTATAAAAATCGCAGGTCGTATGTGGGTTAGTACAGCGTAGGACAGAGGCGAATGGCGACAACGAAGAGAGGCCTATGCCCAGCAGTGGGATGAGAAGGGCTGACGATGATGATGATGATGACAATGAGGCTTTACATCTCAGTCCCTCGCTTTTATCCGTTATGTATTTTTGAAGTCCATATAAAATTCTTGCATGTTGAAATGATGTCAACATTATCATGTCCAGCGAATCAAAATTCAAGATACCTTTTGTTACACATACGCGCAATTGACTTGCTAAATGCTGATACTGTCCATATTTCAGTAGGGTATGGGTCAAGACGATTAGCATCAGGCGCCAAGTATCTGACTGTAATTTGCCTTAACCCTCGATGCTAAAAGATGAGTATTATGTTATTTTTTCAGCCTTTGTCTGACCGTCTGACTGATCCGTCTATCCGTCATTAGTACGGATGGGCCAACATCAATATGGTTTTATAATTGAAAGTTGGAATTTGCGAGCTCGTTCTTAGTTTTTTTTTATGTTTAATGGAAGTCGAGCTCCCTATGAACGAGTTCGTCATACAATATCATATATAAATAAATAAATAGATTCTTTACTGCAGACACAATGGATCCATATTTTGCAAAATACTCTAAAATAAAATTAAAACTAATTAATACTAGTGGTTTGCCTCGAATCTCGCGAATCTCCAAAAAACCAAAAATATATGATTCATAATCTTTGACTGATACCTGTGTTTTCTGAAAAAAATTAGTGTTGGAGATCTCCAAAAGACTCCTAATAACCGACCGGAGAAGAATTGATGATAAACTAAAAAAAAATTGCCAGAAGTACCAGAAAATTAAAAAAAAATCAAACTTAGGCCAGATAAATAAATAAATAAAATAAATATTGCTGGATATTTCACATAGCGCTATCTAGCCCCAAACTAAGCAGAGTTTGTACTATGGGAACCAGATAACTGATAGAATATTTATGTACCTACTGTTTTTTTTTTGTAAATACATACTTACAATATGTAGAAAAACATCCAGACCCGAATCAAATATCTGTAGATTATGCAAACATTTGTTCCATGGCGAGAATCGAACCCGCTACCTCCTGCGTCTCAGCCGGCTATTCGCCCACTGCGCCATGGAGGTCGTCAAGGATATGCTTTATTATTATGCAAATACAAGTCCAAAAAGTAATATTCAAAATTAAAGAGGAAAGTCCAATTTTCATTCAAATTTCAGGTACTTGAATTTTCCAATAGGTTTATTTATGTAGACTTTTGAGCAAAATATTGGTATAAGTTTTAGCGATAACTCGTGTTCCCTTGGAGGTCGATTTTGGTGGGTTTGTTTCGTGAAAGCAAAGAGGACTGCTTAGTTTGATTGGTATAGGTATTAATAAAAAAAAATGTTATCCGTCCATATATAGGCTGTTTGGTGATATACTGACGATATTCAAGTGACGGTTTCTCAAAACATATATTAAAAAAGACTTCTCATGCATGCATGGATTACGGCCTTTATTTTGGATGTCGATTGCAGTAAGTTTTATATCGAACTAATCACCTAAACTTAGTCGATTTTCTTTTAAATTTGATAATATAACTAGTAGTTTTTTTTTTCGAGAAATATTTTTATATGTTTTGAGGAACCGTCACTTGAATATCGTCAGTATATTACCAAACACCCTGTATATAACGCTACATCAGTCTATCCACCGGACTCTTGATGATTGTGTTTTTACATAGGCCTAGTTTTAGTTCGACGTTAACTATGAGGTAATGCCATTGTTATAAATAGCGGTAACTGATATTTAAATGGTGGCCCATAGACTTATGCCTAATCCTTTAGTCCAAATTATTATTATTTTTTTTTATTTTTTTGGATTAAAATAGTAGGTATTTAATTGTGTTATGTATATATTTAATATGATTTGTGGTATTTAATGTGAGTAAGTATTTAATTTAAGTATTTAATAACAATAGTTGTGTTTTCTTATAAAAATTACCCTTTATCAAGATGAACGTGAGGTAATCTAAACTGGACTCAGCGGAAGACCAGCGCAGCGGCATATTAACATGCCATAGCATCATGCTGAGCTGAGTACCAATTCATCCCCACACAGAGCTCTTTAATTTGTTAGTTTGTTAGTGCTTAGTTTTGATTTTATTGTTGTTGTGTTTATTTTTATTTATGACTGTGTGGTTTTATGAATAAAATATTTTCTTTCTTTCTTTCTTTCTTTCTTTCTTGCAAATATTACAAATATTTATATGTTAACATAAAATTATTTATCTTTGCCCATGCAATATCACACTTAACTAATTATTTAGAATTTATAGTTCTCCGTATCGTCATTGACTTCGTATCGGTTAATATTTAAAGACAATAAATATAGACCTATTTTCAATGCAAAAGATTTTGTTTGTTTTTAATTTTGCTCTAATTTTCTAGCTAGACAGTAAGCGGTGTGTACAAATTTGCTTAACCCGAAAATGCTCCGCTGAAACGATTGTACCAAAGGTGCTAAAACACGTGACGTAGGGTTACAAGAACAGTTTTGGTACAATGGCAACAGATTCGGCTAAAGTCACGTTTTGCACCAATAACATACATCCCAATTCTCACCGGCTATATTGGAAATTTTTAGTAATATCCCAAAAACTTATACGGCGCTATCATTTTGTGACTCAGTGATTCTGAAAATAGCAAACTGTATGTAAAAAGTATTAACTCCGCGATAAAAGAATAGCATATAAAACTCTTCATTGTATACTACATTAACAAAAACATTTTTGATATAAAATGAATACCTAATAAGTTAGATGGCGAAATTTAATCAACGTCCTTATCGATTCACACTTCAGTATACTTTAGATATTCTCTCTTCTAATGTTCTCATTATATGATAACGTTATGGCTTCGAATAAATAAATGTGTAACTAAATTCCAAGGTCAAGCAGAATTTTGGTGTTGTTTTGTTTGAAAGTCATCAAAGTCGTAAGGTACATATAGAGACGTAGAGACTTGTTACTTATTCATTGTGCATTGAATAGGTATTTTGCATATATATCCATTTATTTAACTTTACATGCATTGGTGAAAACAGAAATTTAAAATTCTGTACGTAATTCATTTGCTTCTTGAATATTTTAAGATTTGTATAGGGTCTTTTCTACTCATATCATCTTTCACACAATCCATCCATCTCTTCTTTGACGTTGCTTTACTTCTATATCCATGCACTTTCATATCCACTCTATGCTTTACCATGTCACGCTCACCTATTGCTTCTCAACTTTTCTGTTACTGTTGTTATTGTGTGTAAGGACCTAATATTTCGTTTTGGAATGATTTTAAAATCTAAAGATTTTACCTAAGTATAAACTATCTTATAAGATTACATAAATATTATCTTGTCATTCACTACATACACATTGGGGTCCATCTGTTCTAAAACCCCTTCGACCGTGTGTATCAAAAACTGAACCTGTTCTTGCATCTTGTCACGTAACTTCGTAAGATTTTATTATAGCGCAAACTCCTCGTATTTAAGAGAGCGTTTGAAAATACATTCGGCAGAGCCTTCATTCCAACGTGTTCGTCGGTTACGTGGTGTTTCTATTGACATATTATGAAGTCCGATTACAACTGCGCTTAGGCAATTGGTACATAATCAGAATAATATAGAATCAGAAAGGTTGAATTTTTTTTAAACAATCAATTGATATCCTCCAATTGACTGCCTCCGTGGCGCAGTGGGCGTATAGCCGGCTGAGACGCAGGAGATAGCGGGTTCGATTCCCGTCGCGGAACAAATGTTTGCATTATCTACAGATATTTGTTCCGTGTCTGGGTGTTTTTCTATATATTATAAGTATGTATTTAGAAAAAAAAAGTATTTATGTATTCTATCAGTTATCTGGTTCCCATAGTACAAGCTCTGCTTATTTTGGGGCTAGATAGCGCTGTTTGAAATGTTATGTGGTTACCAAAGCGGACGTTTGTAACATCAATGGTATATCACGCATGTTGTCAACCCACCCTTTGAATTCTTAAAACGTTTTTTTAAGGTGCCAAGGTTTTCCCTAGATTACAGTAGTATTAGTATTGTAGTTGTACTATTAGTCTCTAGTGAAAACTGGCAGGGAGACCATTCCACAATCTAAGCCTTTATAGAGTGGTTAAACAAGACTTTTTGTAAACAATATATTATTTTGAGCAATAAATTATTGAATATTTTTTTTATGCTACGTGGAAATGGAACACGTTTATGGCCTACCCGATATTAAGTGTATTGACTATTAGTTAACTTACAAGTTATGCCGGTTATTTTAAGATGCGGGTTTATTTTCTCTAATTATGCTATGTTTATCCTCGATTTTCTTCCTTATAGATAGACGAGGAGAATGAAAGTTAAATAAATGGAACACAAACGTTTTTGTTGAACTGCCTTTTTGTATACCAAGATTTTAGTTTGGCAGAGATTTGTCTAATTAATATTTATGGAGTCAATATTGCGAAGAAAAGTAGGCATTATAAAACCTGCTAATCAATGGTTCATTCATTCATAGTCAATATTGTTTCTTCTATACACAATACAACATTACTCATAGTCATTGTTTTTTATTATTGCGATTCATAATTTAAGATACCTATTTATCAGACGACTATGTCATAAAAAAGCAAAATAAACTGCAAGTCAATAAAAGTTTATAATAATATTACTGACATAATCGAATTACACAGATTGTGTGTAAATGGATCAGAGAATACAATAATAATGATTGACCTTTTATTCCTGGAATTATAAATGTTGTAATGTTTATTCTGATTCATGTTAATTCTTCATCATCATCATCATCGTCAGCCCTTCTCATCCCACTGATGGGCATGATACACTCTCTTCGTTGTCTCCATTCGCATCTGTCTTGCGCTGTTCTAACCCACATACGACCTGCAATTTTTATAATGTCGTCGACCCATCTTGCCGGTGGACGACCTGCGTTCCTGGTTCCATCTCGGGGCCACCAATCAGTACCCTATGTTAATTCATAACGAGTGGAATTCCTATTTACATATATTATATAGAATATATTGTATATTCTAATGACCCGCCAAGGATCACGGTATATAGTATGGTTATGATGTAATAAATAAATAAATAAATAAATATTGCTGGACATATCACACAGCGCTATCTAGCCCCAAACTAAGCAGAGCTTATACTATGGGAACCAGATAACTGATAGAATACTTATATACTTTTTTTTTATAAATACATACTTATAATATATAGTAAAACACCCAGACACGGAACAAATATCTGTAGATCATGCAAACATTTGTTCCGCGGCGGGAATCGAACCCGCTACCTCCTTCGTCTCATCCGGCTATACGCCCACTGCGTCACGGAGGCAGTCAGATAGTATTAATGGTTATACATGGATACAAGCTCAAAGTTACAAAAAAAAAATTATAATGACTTTGACGGCCCAGTTCAAATTACTTTACCTGCATTTTTATCGAGAAAAGAAGTTTGGTAGTTCAAAAAATCAGAAAAATGCATTGGTACATTGTAATAAAAAATATACATCAAATACTTACAGAATAGGTTTCATCTTGCCTTAATTTCCTTATTCTAAAATCACAACACAAATTATATCATAATCACAGACACGTATTAAAATCACGGTTTCACCGAACACATTTTATATTCGCTACGTACGAGTATTTTGGTTTCGGCTTGCGTGTGCGCACGTTGGCGGTGGATCATTGACTGTTGGGTTTCGTTCGGTTGCGAATTGTCAAAGCTTATCTGAAGCTGAATGTGTGAAAAGTGACGAAGCTCACTGGTGGTCAGCATTATTAGGTTTGCGGCGTTAGCAAGTCAGCTGCAAAACAAACGTTCCGTTTATAAATAAATGACTATAATAAATATTGCTGGACATTTCACACAACGCTAGTTAGCCCCAAACTGCCCCAACAAGCAGAGCTTGTATTATGAGAACCAGATAATTGATAGAATACTTATATACTTTTTTTGAACGAAGTCATTGCCGTGACTTGAAATCGTTAAACTGTTGACTTTTATGGGCTAGGTATCAATGAGATCTGCATTTTGGATGACAGCTGTCAAACTTTAAATAGCCGATCTTGGTAGGTATCTCGGAAACTAGGCGTTCTAGGCCAGTGGTGTCTTGAAACAAATGGTAGGTATCAATGAGATATATTCCAGATGACGGCTGTTAAACTTCAAATAGCCGTCCTTCGGAATCTGGTCGTTTAGTATTTTTAAAATAATGAGATATCATTAATCTATTTTTTAGGAAAAAATATAAGAATTTGCAAAGATACCACAGGTCTCGAACATCTAGACTCCGAGATATGGCTGGTTGAAGTTAGAAAGATGTCCATCAAAATGCAGATCTCATTGATACCTTTCATTTGTTTCAAGACACTGCCAGCCTAGAGCGTCCAGTTTCCGAGTTACGACTGTTTATATTAATATGTACTTTGATAGCTGTCATCGGAAACGCAGAATTCTGTCAGGTTTGACATAAGCTGTTACTTTGATATTAAAGTTGAGCTCATTAAGTTACTCTTTACAATTTATTATCACCTAAAGACCGTACATACGATCTAAAGATACCAGGCGGAAGTTGAGCTATCTACAAACTGTTTGCAATGGCCTTTAGGTGACTTAACTGTGTCTTATATATATTATATTATATAAAGCTCGATTACCACTCACTGACTGACTGACTGACTGACTCATTGACATGTTTGTTCTCCCAGATGCTACCTCGTAGGGTGAAAATGTTTGGTGGGATCGTATAGAGGGAGTTCCGATGAGTTGGGAATAAATCCTAAAGTACCCCTTTTGTCCCCCATTCGCTCCCATCCACCTCGTATCTCGGAAAGTATAGGTCTTACAGCGTTGGTGCAAAAACTAATGTTGCAGAGGACATTTTTTTACATCCGGTTCCATGAAAAAAAAATTGTCTTTCATACAAAAAAAAAATTGTCCCATACAAAATATTTCTGTATGAATACCGTAAACCGTATATTTCGTTTACCGTAATTTTCATACTGTTTTTGTAGGGAGCCCACGGCTTGTGTGTACTATAAAATTACTGTAAATTTGCTTGATTCTATTAAATGGTGGTGGAGGGACATGAGATAACTTTCATAGTTTTTGCAAAGGTCATCATCATCATTTTGGAACATCCAATTTTTTTTTTTAGTATGCAACGTTCATCATGTTTATTTTAGAACATCCACATTTTTTTAATTATGCCTCATCCACAATGATCACTTTGGAACGTCAATTATTTTTTTTTTTATTATGCAACATCCGCTGTGATCATTTTGGTACATCATTTTTTTTAATTATGCCTCATCCACAATGATCACTTTGGAACGTCATTTTTTTTTTTTTATTATGCAACATCCACTGTGATATTTTGGTACATCATTTTTTTTAATTATGCCTCTTCCACAATGATCACTTTGGAACGTCAATTATTATTATTTTTTTATTATGCAACATCCACTGTGATCATTTTGGTACATCATTTTTTTAATTACGCCTCATCCACAATGATCACTTTGGAACGTCAATTATTTTTTATTTTTTTATTATGCATCATCCACTGTGATCATTTTCGAACATCATTTTTTTTTAATTATGCCTCATCCACAATGATCATTTTGGAAAGTCAATTTTTTTCCCCTGTTTTTTTATTATGCAACGTTTATCATGTTCATTTGGGAACATCAATTTTTTTTTAATTATGCATCATCCACAGTGATCATTTTGGAACATCATTTTTTTTTCAATTATGCCTCATCCACTATGATCACTTTGAAACGTCAATTTTTTTTTTATTATGCAACATCCACTGTGATCATTTTGGTACATAATTTTTTTAATTACGCCTCATCCACAATGATCACTTTGGAACGTCAATTATTTTTTTTTTTATTATGCAACATCCACTGTGATCATTTTGGTACATAATTTTTTTTAATTATGCCTCATCCACAATGATCACTTTGGAACGTCAATTTTTTTTTTATTATGCATACACTGTGATCATTTTGGAACATCATTTTTTTTAAGTATGCCTCATCCACAATGATCACTTTGGAACGTCAATTATTATTATTTTTTTTGTATTATGCAACATCCACTGTGATCATTTTGGTACATCATTTTTTTAATTACGCCTCATCCACAATGATCACTTTGGAACGTCAATTATTATTATTTTTTTTATTATGCATCATCCACTGTGATCATTTTGGAACATCATTTTTTTTTAAATTATGCCTCATCCACATGATCATTTTGGAACGTCAATTTTTTTTTATTATGCACTGTGATCATTTTGGAAAATCAATTTTTTTTTGTAGCACAAATTTTTGGTGGAATCGTTATTTTACGGTCATCATCGCCCTTGCCATCATTTTGAATTCTTCTCTCACTTCCTTTTCGTTTTCGAATGTTTCTTCCACATTGATATCCTCTTTAATTGTTTCTATAACTTCGAAATCCTCTTTGATGGCATTTTTACTTCAATATACTTTTGAATTGTTTATTCTATTTTTCTATTTTCTTCAATTACTTCTCTTACTTCAATATCGACTCTACAAAATTATGGGTTTTAATACAAATCTTAAATCGCTCGTATCTTCTAAACGGGAAGAGTTACCCCCAGCAATCTTTTACAAAATATTGGTACTAATTTTTGGTGGAATAGTTTTTTTAATACCATCATTGCCCTTGAGATCCTTTTTGAATGCTTCTCTTACTTCGTCTTCCGCTTTTAATGTTTCTTTCACCTCGATATCCTCTATTTTTGCTTCTTCCACTTTGATATCCTTTTTAATTGCTTTTTCTACTTATATATTTTCTTCAATTGATTCTTTTACTACAATTTCCACTCTACAAAATTATGGGTTTAATACAAAGCTTAAATCGCTCGTATCTTCTAAACGGGAAGGGTTACGCCTAGCAAACTTTTACAAAATATTGGTACTAATTTTTGGTGGAATAGTTTTTTTAATACCATCATTGCCCTTGACATCCGTTTTGAATGCTTCTCTTACTTCGTCTTCCACTTTAAATGCTTCTTTCACCTCGATATCCTCTATTTTTGCTTCTTCCACTTTGATATCCTTTTTAATTGCTTTTTCTACTTGTATCTTTTCTTCAATTGCTTCTTTTACTACAATTTCCACTCTACAAAATTATGGGTTTTAATACAAATCTTAAATCGCTCGTATCTTCTAAACGGGAAGAGTTACGCCTAGCAAACTTTTACAAAATATTGGTACAAATTTTTGGTGGAATAGTTTTTTTAATACCATCATTGCCCTTGACATCCTTTTTGAATGCTTCTCTTACTTCGTCTTCCTCCTTGAATGCTTCTTTCACCTCGATATCCTCTGTTTTTGCTTCTTCCACTTTGATATCCTTTTTAATTGCTTTATCTATTATATTTTCTTCAATTGCTTCTTTTACTTCAATTCCCACTCTACAAAATTAAGGGTTTTAATACAAATCTTAAATCGCTCGTATCTTCTAAACGGGAACAGTTACGCCTAGCAAACTTTTACAAAATATTGGTACAAATTTTTGGTCGAATATTTTTTTTATTACCATCATTGATCTTGAAATCCTTTTTGAATGCTTCTTTCACCTCGATATCCTCTATTTTTACTTCTTCCACTTTGATATCCTTTTTAATTGCTTTTTCTACTTATATATTTTCTTCAATTGCTTCTTTTACTACAATTTCCACTCTACAAAATTATGGATTTTAATACAAATCTTAAATCGCTCGTATCTTCTAAACGGGAACAGTTACGCCTAGCAAACTTTTACAAAATATTGGTACAAATTTTTGGTCGAATAGTTTTTTTATTACCATTATTGCTCTTGAAATCCTTTTTGAATGCTTCTCTCACTTGGTCTTCCTCCTTGAATGCTTCTTTCACCTCGATATCCTCTATTTTTGCTTCTTCCACTTTGATATCCTTTTTAATGTCTTTTTCTACTTATATGTCTTCTTCAATTGCTTCTTTTACTTCAATTCCACTCCACAAAATTATGGGTTTTCATACGAAACTTAAATCGCTCGTATCTTTTAAACGGGAAGAGATAGCTCGAGGAAACTTTTACAACATATTAGTATAAGTTTTTGGTGAAACCTTTTTTTATTTTTATCATTGTCCTCGACGTCTTTTACTCAATTTCAATTTCCTCTTTAATTGTTTCTGCTACTTCGATATCCTATTTGATTGCTTCTTTCACTTCAATATCCTCTTTGATTGCTTCTTCCACTTCGATATCATCTTTGATTGCTGCTTCCACTTGGATATCCTCTTTGATTTGATTGCTTCTTCCATTTCGATCGTCTTTGACTGCTTCTTACACATGGATATCCTCTTCGATAACTTTAAACAGCTCGATATCCTCTTTGATTGCTTCTTCTTCTTTGATATCCTCTTTTATTGCTTCTACCAATTCGATGTCATCTTCGATTTCCTTTAGATTGCTTCTTGCACTGCAATATTCTCTTTGATTGCGTCTTCATCTTCGATATCGTTTTTGATAGCATTTTCACTTCGATATCCTCTGTGATGAATTCTTCCACTTCGATACCCTCTTTGATTGCTTCTTCCACTTCGATATCCTCTTTGATTGCTTCTTCCACTTCGATATCCTCTTTGATTGCTTCTTCCACTTCGATATCGTCTTTGACTGTTTCTTCCACTTCGATATCGTCTTTGATTGCTTTTTTCACTTCGTCATCCTCTTAGAACGCTTCTACCACCTCGGTATCCTCTTTGATTGCTTACTCAACTTTAATTTCCTCTTTGATTGTTTCTGCTACTTCGATATCCTATTTGATTGCTTCTTTCACTTCAATATCCTCTTTGATTGCTTCTTCCACTTCGATATCGTTTTTGACTGTTTCTTCCACTTCGATATCGTCTTTGATTGCTTTGTTACTTCGTCATCCTCTTAGAATGCTCTTACCACCTCGGTATCCTCTTTGATTGCTTACTCAACTTTAATTTCCTCATTGATTGTTTCTGCTGCTTCGATATTCTATTTGATTGCTTCTTCCATTTCGATATCATCTTTGACTGCTTCTTACACATGGATATCCTCTTTGATGGCTTTTAACAGCTCAATATCCTCTTTAATTACTTCGTCGACTAAAAGAAAAACACGCGAGCTGCGAGCAGCTCGCGCACAACGCAACCTCTAGTTATATTATATAAAGCTCGATTACCACTCACTGACTGACTGACTGACTCATTGACATGTTTGTTCTCCCAGATGCCCCCTCGTAGGGTGAAAATGTTTGGTGCCATCGTATAGAGGGAGTTCCGATGAGTTGGGAATAATTCCTAAAGTACCCCTTTTGTCCCCCATTCGCTCCCATCGACATCGTATCTCGGAAAGTATAGGTCTTAGAGCGTTGGTGCAAAAACTAATGTTGCAGAGGACATTTTTTTATATCCGGTTCCATGAAAAAAAAATGGTCATTCATACAAAAAAAAATTGTCCCATACAAAATATTTCTGTATGAATACCGTAAACCGTATATTTCGTTTGCCGTAATTTTCATACTGTTTTTGTAGGGAGCCCATGGCTTGTGTGTACTATAAAATTACTGTAAATTTGCTTGATTCTATATAATGGTGGTGGAGGGACATGAGATAACTTTCATAGTTTTTGCAAAGGTCATCATCATCATTTTGGAACATCCACATTTTTTAATTATGCCTCATCCACAATGATCACTTTGGAACGTCAATTTTTTTTTTTTTTTATTATGCAACATCAACTGTGATATTTTGGTACATCATTTTTTTAAATTATGCCTCATCCACAATGATCACTTTGGAACGTCAATTATTATTTTTTTTTTATTATGCAACATCCACTATGATCATTTTGGTACATAATTTTTTTAATTACGCCTCATCCACAATGATCACTTTGGAACGTCAATTATTTTTTATTTTTTTATTATGCATCATCCACTGTGATCCTTTTGGAACATCATTTTTTTTCAATTACGCCTCATCCACAATGATCACTTTGGAACGTCAATTATTTTTTTTTATTATGCAACATCCACTGTGATCATATTGGTACATCATTTTTTTAATTACGCCTCATCCACAATGATCACTTTGGAACGTCAATTTTTTTTTTTATTATGCAACATCCACTGTGATCATTTTGGTACATCATTTTTTTAATCAAGCCTCATCCACAATGATCACTTTGGAACGTCAATTATTATTTTTTTTATTATGCATCATCCACTGTGATCATTTTGGAACATCATCTTTTTTAAATATTCCTCATCCACAATGATCACTTTGGAACGTCAATTATTATTTTTTTTATTATGCAACATCCACTGTAATCATTTTGGTACATATTTTTTTTTAATTATGCCTCATCCACAATGATCACTTTGGAACGTCAATTATTTTTTTTTTATTATGCAACATCCACTGTGATCATTTTGGAACATCATTTTTTTTAATTATGCCTCATCCACAATGATCACTTTGGAACGTCAATTATTATTATTTTTTTTTGTATTATGCAACATCCACTGTGATCATTTTGGTACATCATTTTTTTAACTACGCCTCATCCACAATGATCACTTTGGAACGTCAATTATTTTTTTTTTTTTTATTATGCAACATCCACTGTGATCATTTTGGAACATCATTTTTTTTTAATTATGCCTCATCCACAATGATCACTTTGGAACGTCAATTATTTTTTTTTTGTATTATGCAACATCCACTGTGATCATTTTGGTACATCATTTTTTTAACTACGCCTCATCCACAATGATCACTTTGGAACGTCAATTATTATTATTTTTTTTGTATTATGCAACATCCACTGTGATCATTTTGGTACATCATTTTTTTAAATTATGCCTCATCCACATGATCATTTTGGAACGTCAATTTTTTTTTATTATGCAACATCCACTGTGATCATTTTGGAAAATCAATTTTTTTTTGTAGCACAAATTTTTGGTGGACTCGTTATTTTACGGTCATCATCGCCCTTGCCATCATTTTGAATTCTTCTCTCACTTCCTTTTCGTTTTCGAATGTTTCTTCCACATTGATATCCTCTTTAATTGTTTCTATAACTTCGAAATCCTCTTTGATGGCATTTTTACTTCAATATACTTTTGAATTGTTTTTTCTATTTTTCTATTTTCTTCAATTACTTCTCTTACTTCATTATCGACTCTACAAAATTATGGGTTTTAATACAAATCTTAAATCGCTCGTATCTTCTAAACGGGAAGAGTTACCAAACTTTTACAAAATATTGGTACTAATTTTTGGTGGAATAGTTTTTTTAATACCATTATTGCCCTTGAGATCCTTTTTGAATGCTTCTCTTACTTCGTCTTCCGCTTTGAATGCTTCTTTCACCTCGATATCCTCTATTTTTGCTTCTTCCACTTTGATATCCTTTTTAATTGCTTTTTCTACTTATATATATTTTCTTCAATTGCTTCTTTTACTACAATTTCCACTCTACAAAATTATGGGTTTTAATACAAATCTTAAATCGCTCGTATCTTCTAAACGGGAACAGTTACGCCTAGCAAACTTTTACAAAATATTGGTACAAATTTTTGGTCGAATAGTTTTTTTATTACCATCATTGCTCTTGACATCCTTTTTGAATGCTTCTCTCACTTGGTCTTCCTCCTTGAATGCTTCTTTCACCTCGATATCCTCTATTTTTGCTTCTTCCACTTTGATATCCTTTTTAATGTCTTTTTCTACTTATATGTCTTCTTCAATTGCTTCTTTTACTTCAATTTTCACTCCACAAAATTATGGGTTTTCATACAAAACTTAAATCGCTCGTATCTTTTAAACGGGAAGAGATAGCTCTAGGAAACTTTTACAAAATATTAGTATAAGTTTTTGGTGAAACCGTTTTTTATTTTTATCATTGTCCTCGACGTCTTTTACTCAATTTCAATTTCCTCTTTAATTGTTTCTGCTACTTCGATATCCTATTTGATTGCTTCTTTCACTTCAATATCCTCTTTGATTGCTTCTTCCACTTCGATATCATCTTTGATTGCTGCTTCCACTTGGATATCCTCTTTGATTTGATTGCTTCTTCCATTTCGATCGTCTTTGACTGCTTTTTACACATGGATATCCTCTTCGATAACTTTAAACAGCTCGATATCCTTTTCGATTGCTTCTTCCACTTTGATATCCTCTTTTATTGCTTCTACCAATTCGATATCATCTTCGATTTCCTTTTGATTGCTTCTTGCACTGCAATATTCTCTTTGATTGCGTCTTCATCTTCGATATCGTTTTTGATAGCATTTTCACTACGATATCCTCTGTGATGGCTTCTTACACTTCGATATCTTCTTTGATTGCTTCTTCCACTTCGATATCCTCTAAGATTGCTTCTTCCTTTTGGATATCGTCTTCGACTATTTGTTTCACTTCGATATCTTCTTTGATTGCTTTTTCACTTCGTCATCCTCTTTGAATACTTCTACCATCTCGGTATCCTCTTTGATTCCTTAGTCAACTTCAATTTCCTCTTAGATTGTTTTTCCTACTTCGATATCCTATTTGATTGCTTCTTCCACTTCAATATCCTCTTTGATTACTCCTTCCACTTCGATGTCATCTTCAATTTCCTTTTGATTGCTTCTTGCACTGCAATATTCTCTTTGATTGCGTCTTGGTCTTCGATATCGGCTTTGACAGCATTTTCACTTCGATATCCTCTGTGATGGCTTCTTCCACTTCGATACCCTCTTTGATTGCTTCTTCCACTTCGATATCCTCTTGATTGCTTCTTCCACTTCGATATCCTCTTTGATTGCTTCTTCCACTTCGATATCGTCTTTGATTGCTTTTTTTACTTCGTCATCCTCTTAGAACGCTTCTACCACCTCGGTATCCTCTTTGATTGCTTATTCAACTTTAATTTCCTCTTTGATTGTTTCTGCTACTTCGATATCCTATTTGATTGCTCCTTTCACTTCAATATCCTCTTTAATTGCTGCTCCCACTTGGAAATCCTCTTTGATTTGATTGCTTCTTCCAGTTCGATATCGTCTTTGACTGCTTCTTACACATGGATATCCTCTTTGATGGCTTTTAACAGCTCGATATCCTCTTTAATTACTTCTTCGACTAAAAGAAAAACACGCGAGCTGCGAGCAGCTCGCGCACAACGCAACCTCTAGTTATATTATATAAAGCTCGATTACCACTGACTGACTGACTGACTGACTCATTGACATGTTTGTTCTCCCAGATGCCACCTCGTAGGGTGAAAATGTTTGGTGGGATCGTATAGAGGGAGTTCCGATGAGTTGGGAATAAATCCTAAAGTACCCCTTTTGTCCCCCATTCGCTCCCATCGACCTCGTATCTCGGAAAGTATAGGTCTTAGAGCGTTGGTGCAAAAACTAATGTTGCAGAGGACATTTTTTTATATCCGGTTCCATGAAAAAAAAATTGTCTTTCATACAAAAAAAAAATTGTCCCATACAAAATATTTCTGTATGAATACCGTAAACCGTATATTTCGTTTGCCGTAATTTTCATACTGTTTTTGTAGGGAGCCCATGGCTTGTGTGTACTATAAAATTACTGTAAATTTGCTTGATTCTATATAATGTTGGTGGAGGGGCATGAGACAACTTTCATAGTTTTTGCAAAGGTCATCATCATCATTTTGGAACATCCATTTTTTTTTTTTTTTTTTTAGTATGCAACGTTCATCATGTTTATTTTGGAACATCCACATTTTTTTAATTATGCCTCATCCACAATGATCACTTTGGAACGTCAATTTTTTTTTTTTATTATGCAACATCCACTGTGATCATTTTGGTACATCATTTTTTTAATTACGCCTCATCCACAATGATCACTTTGGAACGTCAATTTTTTTTTTATTATGCAACACATAATTTTTTTTAATTATGCCACATCCACAATGATCACTTTGGAAAGTCAATTATTATTTTTTTATTATGCATCATCCACTGTGATCATTTTAGAACATCATTTTTTTAATTATGCCTCATCCACAATGATCACTTTGGAACGTCAATTATTATTTTTTTTTTTGTATTATGCAACATCCACTGTGATCATTTTGGTACATCATTTTTTTTAATTATGCCTCATCCACAATGATCACTTTGGAACGTCAATTATTATTATTTTTTTTGTATTATGCAACATCCACTGTGATCATTTTGGTACATCATTTTTTTTATTATGCCTCATCCACAATGATCACTTTGGAACGTCAATTAGTTTTTTTATTATGCAACATCCACTGTGATCATTTTGGTACATATTTTTTTTTTAATTATGCCTCATCCACATGATCATTTTGGAACGTCAATTTTTTTTTATTATGCAACATCCACTGTGATCATTTTGGAAAATCAATTTTTTTTTGTAGCACAAATTTTTGGTGGAATCGTTATTTTACGGTCATCATCGCCCTTGCCATCATTTTGAATTCTTCTCTCACTTCCTTTTCGTTTTCGAATGTTTCTTCCACATTGATATCCTCTTTAATTGTTTCTATAACTTCGAAATCCTCTTTGATGGCATTTTTACTTCAATATACTTTTGAATTGTTTTTTCTATTTTTCTATTTTCTTCAATTACTTCTCTTACTTCAATATCGACTCTACAAAATTATGGGTTTTAATACAAATCTTAAATCGCTCGTATCTTCTAAACGGGAAGAGATAGCTATAGAAAACTTTTACAAAATGTTGGTATAAGTTTTTGGTTAAACCGTTTTTTTATTTTTATCATTGTCCTCGACGCCCTTTTTGAATGCTTCTCTCACTTCGTCTTCCTCTTTGAATGCTTCTTTCCCTTCGTCATCCTCTTTGACTGTTTCTTCCACATCGATATCCTCTACTTTTGCTTCTTCCATCTCGATATCTTCTTTGATTGCTTCTTCCACTTTGATATCGTCTTTGATTGCTTCTTTAACTTCGATATCCATTTGATTGCTACTTTTACTTCGATATCGTCTTTGATTGCTTCTTTTACTGGGATATCCTCTTTGATGGCTTCTTTAACTTCGATATCCTATTTGATTGCTTCTGTAACTTCGTCATCCTGTTTTAATTCTTCTACGACCTCACTATGCTCTTAGGGCGCGTCTTCAACTTCGATACTGAAACACATAGGCATAGTAAACTTTTACAAAATGATAGTACAAATGTTTGTCGGAATCGTTTTTTTATTGTCATCAACAACCTTGATATTCTTTTTAAATACTTCTCTCACTTCGACATCCTCTTAGACTTCCAACACCTTGATATCCTCTTTTAATGCTGTTCCACAGTATATTGAACCCTGTTTGATTCCTTTTTTCACTTTGGAATTGTCTTTCTTCTTTGATTGCTTCTTCATCTTCGATATCTTTTATGATTGCTTCTTTCACTTCAATATCCTTTTAGAGTGCTTCTTTCACTTCGATATCGTCTTTGTTTGCTTCATTCATTTCGTCATCCTCTTTAAATATTACTACCACCTCGGTATCCTCTTTGATTGCTTACTCCACTTTTGTTTTATTATGCAACATTCACTATTCTGGTATTCTCTTTGATTGCTTCTTCCACTTCGATATCCTCTTTGATTGCATCTTCCACTTCGATATCCTTTTTGATTGTTTGTTCCACTTCGTCATCCTCTTTGATTGTTTCTTCCACCTCAACATCTTCTATTTTTGCATGTTCCACTTCGATATCCTTTTAAATTGCTTCTTCTATTTCATATCCTCTTTAATTGCTTCATTTACTTCATTGCCCTCTCTACAAAATTATGGTGTTTCATACAAAACTTCAATCGCTCGTATCTTCTAAGCGGGAAGTGATAGCCTTAGCAAACTTGTACAAAATATTGGTATCAATTTTTGTTGGAATCGTTTTTTTTATTATCGTCCTTGAATGCTTCTCTCACTTCGTCTTCCTCTTTGAATGTTTCTTCCACTTCGACATCATCTTTGACTGCTTCTTTAACTTCGATATCCTCTTTGATTGCTTCTCCCACTTCGATATCGTCTTTGACTGCTTCTTCCATTTCGATATCGTCTTTAATTTCTTTTTTCACTTCGTCATCTTCTTTGAATGCTTCTACCACTTCGGTATCCCCTTTGATTGCTTACTCAACTTCAATTTCCTCTTTGATTGTTTCTGTCACTTCGATATCCTATTTGATTGCTCCTTCCACTTCAATATCCTCTTTGATTGCTTCTTCCACTTCGATATCATCTTCGATTTCCTTTTGATTGATTGTTGCACTGCAATATTCTCTTTCATTGCGTCTTCATCTTCGATATCGTCTTCGATAGCAATTTTACTTCCATATCCTCTGTCATGGCTTCTTCCACTTCGATATCCTCATTGATTCGATTGCTTCTTCCATTTCGATATTGTTTTGACTGCTTCTTACACATGGATATCCTCTTTGATAGCTTTTAACAGCTCGATATCATCTTTGATTGCTTTTTTCACTTCGGCATCCTCTTAGAATGCTTCTAGCAACTCGGTATCCTCTTTAATTGCTTACTCAACTTCAATTTCCTCTTTGATTATTTCTGCTGCTTCGATATCCTATTTCATTGCTTCTTTCACTTCAATATCCTCTTTAATTACTGCTTCCACTTGGAAATCCTCTTTGATTTGATTGCTTCTTCCATTTCCATATCGTCTTTGACTGCTTCTTACACATGGATATCCTGTTTGATGGCTTTTAACAGCTCGATATCCTCATTAATTACTTCTTCGACTAAAAGAAAAACACGCGAGCTGCGAGCAGCTCGCGCACAACGCAACCTCTAGTTATATTATATAAAGCTCGATTACCACTCACTGACTGACTGACTGACTGACTCATTGACATGTTTGTTCTCCCAGATGCCACCTCGTAGGGTGAAAATGTTTGGTGGGATCGTATAGAGGGAGTTCCGATGAGTTGGGAATAAATCCTAAAGTACCCCTTTTGTCCCCCATTCGCTCCCATCTACCTCGTATCTCGGAAAGTATAGGTCTTACAGCGTTGGTGCAAAAACTAATGTTGCAGAGGACATTTTTTTATATCCGGTTCCATGAAAAAAAACTTGTCTTTCATACAAAAAAAAAATTATCCCATACAAAATATTTCTGTATGAATACCGTAAACCGTATATTTCGTTTGCCGTAATTTTCATACTGTTTTTGTAGGGAGCCCACGGCTTGTGTGTACTATAAAATTACTGTAAATTTGCTTGATTCTATATAATGGTGGTGGAGGGACATGAGATAACTTTCATAGTTTTTGCAAAGGTCATCATCATCATTTTGGAACATCCAATTTTTTTTTTTTTTTTTAGTATGCAACGTTCATCATGTTTATTTTGGAACATCCACATTTTTTTAATTATGCCTCATCCACAATGATCACTTTGAAACGTCATTTTTTTTTTTTATTATGCAACATCCACTGTGATCATTTTGGTACATCATTTTTTTAATTATGCCTCATCCACAATGATCACTTTGGAACGTCAATTATTTTTTTTTTTTATTATGCATCATCCACTGTGATCATTTTGTAACATCATTTTTTTTTCAATTATGCCTCATCCACAATGATCACTTTGAAACGTCATTTTTTTTTTTTTATTATGCAACATCACTGTGATCATTTTGGTACATCATTTTTTTAATTATGCCTCATCCACAATGATCACTTTGGAACGTCAATTATTATTTTTTTTTATTATGCATCATCCACTGTGATCATTTTGTAACATCATTTTTTTTTCAATTATGCCTCATCCACTATGATCACTTTGGAACGTCAATTTTTTTTTTTATTATGCTACATCCACTGTGATATTTTGGTACATCAATTTTTTTAATTATGCCTCATCCACAATGATCACTTTGGAACGTCAATTATTATTTTTTTTATTATGCAACATCCACTGTGATCATTTTGGTACATCATTTTTTTAATTACGCCTCATCCACAATGATCACTTTGGAACGTCAATTATTTTTTATTATGCAACATCCACTGTGATCATTTTGGAACATCATTTTTTTTAATTATGCCTCATCCACAATGATCACTTTGGAACGTCAATTATTGTTATTTTTTTTGTATTATGCATCATCCACTGTGATCATTTTGGAACATCATTTTTTTAAATTATGCCTCATCCACATGATCATTTTGGAACGTCATTTTTTTTTATTATGCAAAATCCTTTGTGATCATTTTGGAAAATCAATTTTTTTTAATTATGCCTCATCCACAATGATCACTTTTGGAACGTCAATTTTTTTTTTACTATGCAAAATCCTTTGTGATCATTTTGGAACATCATTTTGTTTTAAATTATGCCTCATCCACAATGATCACTTTTGGAACGTCATTTTTTTTATTATGCAAAATCCTTTGTGATCATTTTGGAAAATCATTTTTTTTAAATTATGCCTCATCCACAATGATTATTTTGGAACGTCAATTTCTTTTTTTTTATTATGCAACATCCACTGTGATAATTTCGGAACATCAATTTTTTTTAATTATGCCTCATCAGCAATGATCATTTTGGAACGTCAATTTTTTTTAAAATTATGCCTCATCCACAATGATCACTTTTGGAACGTAATTTTTTTTTATTATGCAACATCCACTGTGATCATGTTGGAACATCAATTTTTTTTTATTTATGCCTCATCCACTATGATCATTTTTGAACGTCAATTTTTTTTTTATTATGCGACATCCACTATTCGAACATTCTCTTTGATTGCTTGTTACACTTCGTCATCCTCTTTTATTGTTTCTTCCGCCTCCACATCTTCTATTTTTGCATGTTCCACTTCGTTATCCTTTTAAAATGCTTCTTCTACTTCATATCCTCTTTAATTGCTTCAGTTACTTCATTATGCGCTCTACAAAATTGTGGTGTTTCATACAAAACTTCAATCGCTCATATCTTCTAAACGGGAAGAGATAGCCCTAGCAAACTTGTACAAAATATTGGTGTAAATTTTTGGTGGAACTGTTTTTTTATTGTCATCCTTGACATCCTTTTTGAATGCTTCTCTCACTTCGTCATCTTCTTTGAATGTTTTTTCCACTTCGACATAATCTTTGACTGCTTCTTTAACTTCGATATCCTCTTTGATTGCTTCTCCCACTTCGATATCATCTTTGACTGCTTCTTCAATTTCGATATCGTCTTTGATTGCTTTTTCACTTCGTCATCTTCTTTGAATGCTTCTACCACCTTGGTATCCTCTTTGATTGCTTACTCAACTTCAATTTCCTCTTTGATTGTTTCTGCCACTTCGATATCCTATTTGATTGCTTCTTCCACTTCAACATTCTCTTTGATAGTTTCTTCCACTTCGATATCCAATCAACAAATTTATGATTTTTCTTACAAAACTTTAATCGCTCGTATCTTCTAAACGGGAAGAGATAGCACTAGCAAACTTTGACGAAATATTAGTACAAATTTTTGATCATTATCATTTTACAACATACATTTATATTATGCAACGTCAATCCTGATCATTTTGGAACGTCCAGATTTTTTTTATGCAACGTTCATCATGATCTTTTTTGCAACGTTCAATTTTTTTTATACAACTATTATCATGATCATTTTGGAACATCCAATTTTTTTCTCTTTGATTGCTTGTTCCACTTCGATATCCTCTTTGATTGCTTCTTCCACATTGATATCCTATTTGATTGCTTCTTTAACTTTGATATCCTCTACGATTGCTTGTTCCACTTCGATATCCTCTTTTATTCCTTCTTCATCTTCAATATCCATTGGATTGCTTCTTCATCTTTGATATCCTCTTTGATGGCATTTTCACTTCGGTATCCTCTGTAAGGGCTCCTTCCTCTTTGATTTCCGTTTGATTGCTTCTTGCACTGCAATATTTTCTTTGATTGCGTCTTCATATTCGATATCGTTTTTGATTGCATTTTTACTTCGATATCCTGTGATGGCTTCTTCCACTTTGATATCCTCTTTGATTGCTTCTTCCACTTCGATATCCGCTTTGATTGCTTGTTCCATTTTGATATCGTCTTTGACTATTTCTTCCATTTCGATATCGTCTTTGATTGCTTTTTCACTTCGTCATCTTCTTTGAATGCTTCTACCACCTTGGTATCCTCTTTGATTGCTTACTCAACTTCAATTTCCTCTTTGATTGTTTCTGCCACTTCGATATCCTATTTGATTGCTTCTCCCACTTCAACATTCTCTTTGATAGTTTCTTCCACTTCGATATCCAATCAACAAATTTATGATTTTTCTTACAAAACTTTAATCGCTCGTATCTTCTAAACGGGAAGAGATAGCACTAGCAAACTTTGACAAAATATTAGTACAAATTTTTGATCATTATCATTTTACAACATACATTTATATTATGCAACGTCAATCCTGATCATTTTGGAACGTCCAGATTTTTTTTATGCAACGTTCATCATGATCTTTTTTGCAACGTTCAATTTTTTTTATACAACTATTATCATGATCATTTTGGAACATCCAATTTTTTTCTCTTTGACTGCTTGTTCCACTTCGATATCCTCTTTGATTGCTTCTTCCACATTGATATCCTATTTAATTGCTTCTTTAACTTTGATATCCTCTACGATTGCTTGTTCCACTTCGATATCCTCTTTTATTCCTTCTTCATCTTCAATATCCATTGGATTGCTTCTTCATCTTTGATATCCTCTTTGATGGCATTTTCACTTCGGTATCCTCTGTAAGGGCTCCTTCCTCTTTGATTTCCGTTTGATTGCTTCTTGCACTGCAATATTTTCTTTGATTGCGTCTTCATATTCGATATCGTTTTTGATTGCATTTTTACTTCGATATCCTGTGATGGCTTCTTCCACTTTGATATCCTCTTTGATTGCTTCTTCCACTTCGATATCCGCTTTGATTGCTTGTTCCACTTCGATATCCTCTAAGATTGCTTCTTCCACTTCGATACCTTCTTTGATTGCTTCTTCCACTTCGATATCATCTTTGATTGCTTCTTCCACTTCGATATCCTCTAAGATTGCTTCTTCCACTTCGATACCTTCTTTGATTGCTTCTTCCACTTCGATATCGTCTTTGATTGCTTTTTTCACTTCGTCATCTTAGAATGCTTCTACCACCTCGGTATCCTCTTTGATTGCTTACTCAACTTCAATTTCCTCTTTAATAGTTTCTGCTAATTCGATATCCTATTTGATTGCTGCTTTCACTTCAATATCCTGTTTGATTGCTTCTTCCACTTCGATATCATCTTTGATTGCTGCTTCCACTTGGAAATCCTCTTTGATTTGATTGCTTCTTCCATTTCGATATCGTCTTTGACTGCTTCTTACACATGGATATCCTCTTTGATGGCTTTTAACAGCTCGATATCCTCTTTAATTACTTCTTCGACTAAAAGAAAAACACGCGAGCTGCGAGCAGCTCGCGCACAACGCAACCTCTAGTTATTATATTATATAAAGCTCGATTACCACTCACTGACTGACTGACTCATTGACATGTTTGTTCTCCCAGATGCCACCTCGTAGGGTGAAAATGTTTGGTGGTGTAACAAAACCTGACCTCCCTATATAAAATATAAGTCTACCTGAGCCTATGGTCTAGACTTAAAGCTATCTTGAATCGAAAATAAACCTATCTGTGATTTTGGCCATCCTAAGTGTGATCGTCTAGAATTGAATTTATTCTACGTTGTGTAAATGATTTGGAGAAATAAATGAAATAGTAATACTGATGTAATTTGGCTTTAATAAATGACACAAATAAAATAACACGAATTAAATGTTATTTGTGAATTGAATTTAAATATCACCAGAGTGCTAATATTCATTTAAAATATAATGGATTTAATTATGACAAGACTTCAATGGATTAATAATTCTAAATTAGTACTGTTCTTAATATTATCTTAAAGCTAATCCCGGGGATAAGGTCTCGAAATAGCTGAAAAGAAAAGGTTTATGTTAGTTTGCGTAAGTAGTAATTATAATATTTTGATTTATTTTGTGAAGGGCCCCTACCCACATACACCCTGCATGCGACGTATGGCTAGAAATGTCTTGTTCTAGGAGAGAACTTAGGGATGGGGAAAATTTCTAGTCTTGCAAAGCAGGAGGGATCAGGTAAGGAAATGGGAAAGGCGCCTATTTACCCTCAAACCCCATGATAACTAACTAGCTAAGCTACGTGATTTAATAAAAAGCAGTATCAAACATCCAGGACAGAGGTTGAGCGTACGGGTTGGAGGGGGTCAGACACAGGCCTCGTCTTACAGAACCTGATAGACAATTTATGGCGGGGCTTCGCCCCTCCGCGGACGGCAGCCACGTGAACCCAGGAGTTTCCACTGAATTTTATTAGATCGATTGATTTCAGAGTATAAAGTAGATGAATTGAAAATGTGTTCGCAATATAGTCCCTTGTTGAATAAAATAATAGAACTATCACGAAATAATTATAGGAACATGGAAGGAAGTTTGATTGGTTATGACGGCAAAAGCGACTCCTTCCCGGCTAAGCTGTGAATGACTATAAAAAATACCATGCATAAATTGGTTAGACAAGTTTCACGTTCAAACCGCTTCCCTCGTACAATCTATTTGGGAGAATTTGATAATTATCGCAATACTTAGTACTAAACATAGATTACATTTTTATCATTATACGAATCTGTATGAACCTGTAAATGCTGAAAATAAGGTTAATATTACATCTACCTAATTTACTAACTGCCTCCGGTGACATTAGCATATATCCTTTTGAAAACTTATTATTCCGTAAGAATATTATATAGTTATATGTATCCGTCGTCCTATATCATTATTGGACCTTAACCAAAGAGATTTCTAACCAAAACATAAGGATTAATTTAGCGATCGTTGAAAAGGCTCCCAAATATTAAGATTAATATTTGCTAAAAGGTTTAAATTGTCTTATGTGCTAGCGTTACCAGATATTCACTGAGTTTACTCACTAATCTAAAACTGAATCTATAAAATAACTAAGTCAACACTGATTCTACTAGACCTTGATTCATCAAGTCTCAAGATATCCGCTCCCTGAAACCTCTCGACCACCTTCGGACTCGACCCCTGACCGTCTGTCCAGAGTGATTTCGCATTTTCCAATCTCTTACGAAAAATCCCTTACCACCATTTAAGGTGGTCACGCCTCTATTTCTACAAACAACCAATCAATATTCAATATTTTGAAATTCGTTACAAGGTGTGTCTTTCCCACGTTAGCACAGACGTACAAAAAAAAGTTAAGTGTTAGAATTCCTAGAAGAGAGGCGCCCACTTGTTTCAAACCCATTTTAGCTAAAATTTATTGACTGACATCATAAAAAAAAATACTAATTTATTGCGTTGAGAATTTTAAAAGCATTCTCTAATTTCTATCTTCAAGTGTTTTCGTTTTAAAATAAAAAACACGTAAATCTCAGCCTTTCAGCGAGTACAGAAAGAACTATATTCTCAACTTGTATTTTTAATCATTCTAAACTAAAGAATTAAGTTCACAAGTCCTCTCTCAAGTGTAATACTTAATCGTTATCAGATGTTACTTTAAAATATTAGCAAGCCAATAATTTACCGCGTATTAAATCAGGCCTCAAATAAAAGTTCGTTACAGTCACCCCTTGAATTTATTGAAATTTTCCTGGACAGAGTCAGGAAAATGAAAGAAATTCACTGCTAAAATTTTTAATTGTTATTTGCTAAATAATTTGATCTTATTTACATCTAGTCTCTTATAAGAAATAGAACTCATCTCAGTTTCCAATAAGAACATAGATTATAAGCTTTGAAGCAATGTTCTTCAGAAATTACTTTTATCATTTCCCTAAAAGTAAAACTACTAAAGTTTATACCCGAAATTTTTGCATAAATCTTAATCGTCCTGATTAAATATTAACTAAGTAAACAAATTTATTAAACTATTAAGTTGGATATTTCATATATATTTAATGAGTGCTTAAATTCTTCGAATTGCTTACTTAATTATCAAATATTCATATATCTAATTTCCGCAATCATTTGATTTTATTTTTCATCCAGATATAATTCGAACTTTGGGGATCGAACCCAAGTATAATTACAAACATAATTATCGATTAAACGGACAGTATTTCATCAACCAACTCTTTCATGCTGGAAAGCGCTTTCCTAATTAATTCTTATTAATTAACTTATTATTTTATCTAGGGAATCGAACCTTAGATCCTAAGAGCCATTAATTAAAATTATAAAATTAAAATAATAACCTTGGTTTTAAGAACCTGAATCTTCAAGAAATAATACTCATTTTTGAATATTATTTTAACACATTATTAATCGATAGACCTATGAGATTCGAACTCAAAGATTTAATATCCTGCAATGTCATACAATTTTGTCCAATTCGCAATTCAAAATGCAAATTGTCTAGGAATCGAACCTAGACTTAGTCTCCATAAAAATCTATGAGAATCGAACTCAAAGACCAAGTGCCCACACACGCGTCCAATTCACAGCTCAAAACACTTATTGTCTAGGGATCGAACCTAAACGCAATTTTCTCAATCTCATGAACCACAATCGCTTTAGACGTAATTTTTTTTAAAATAACACTAGATGTCTGTTAGTGATTAAATCAACAAAAAAAATATTTAATTTCATCTAGGAATCGAACCCAGAATCAATTTACTCTATTTGACATAACATTTTGAATCAAAATGACTTTGCTGTCCAACCACATATAACCAACGAACATACAACTTTTCTAGAAACAACTGCAATAAATAATCAGTAAGAATACTTAGCTCAGGACATTATAAGGAAGTCTGTGTGTGCCGGAGATTTAATCTGCTATAGTTCTAAAATCAGGATACCCAAACGCTCCTCGCAATATTTTCGTGTGAAACTGGTCTTCCTTCATAATTGCATTTACCTTTGTCTCAGGCAACTTCTGAAAAATAAAGAAACACAAGCAAATACATCGGATAAAACATGTTTTTACTCTACGCCCCTTCGATTCTCATACCTTTCAAAGTTAAAGAAATGCGCCCCTAAGACCCATTATGCATCTGCAGTTAAACAATAATATATTTCAAAAGAAATACCCAAAACAATAGTTGCAGATGCGGCGTATCCGGAAATGATAAATTCGAAACCCGAGTCATTGTTTTTCTAAGCCATAAAACCGACCCACCTATTGACAGAATTTTTACAACCAGTCATTTATTTAAACCCATCTTTTCTGTTACCAAACACGTGCAAAGAAAGCGCCGGTATTTTTATTTATTAGTCTTGTCATAATTGTTTTGCTCGTAAAACTAAAATAAATTTCTTACGTTGTGATTAAAATTTGAGTAACCCAAGTTCTTTTTATAGGCTATTGGATTAAAATTAATTAATTCAATATTTAATGGCACAATATCCAATGGTCACGGCATCACTGTAACAAAACCTGACCTCCCTATATAAAATATAAGTCTACCTGAGCCTATGGTCTAGACTTAAAGCTATCTTGAATCGAAAATAAACCTATCTGTGATTTTGGCCATCCTAAGTGTGATCGTCTAGAATTGAATTTATTCTACGTTGTGTAAATGATTTGGAGAAATAAATGAAATAGTAATACTGATGTAATTTGGCTTTAATAAATGACACAAATAAAATAACACGAATTAAATGTTATTTGTGAATTGAATTTAAATATCACCAGAGTGCTAATATTCATTTAAAATATAATGGATTTAATTATGACAAGACTTCAATGGATTAATAATTCTAAATTAGTACTGTTCTTAATATTATCTTAAAGCTAATCCCGGGGATAAGGTCTCGAAATAGCTGAAAAGAAAAGGTTTATGTTAGTTTGCGTAAGTAGTAATTATAATATTTTGATTTATTTTGTGAAGGGCCCCTACCCACATACACCCTGCATGCGACGTATGGCTAGAAATGTCTTGTTCTAGGAGAGAACTTAGGGATGGGGAAAATTTCTAGTCTTGCAAAGCAGGAGGGATCAGGTAAGGAAATGGGAAAGGCGCCTATTTACCCTCAAACCCCATGATAACTAACTAGCTAAGCTACGTGATTTAATAAAAAGCAGTATCAAACATCCAGGACAGAGGTTGAGCGTACGGGTTGGAGGGGGTCAGACACAGGCCTCGTCTTACAGAACCTGATAGACAATTTATGGCGGGGCTTCGCCCCTCCGCGGACGGCAGCCACGTGAACCCAGGAGTTTCCACTGAATTTTATTAGATCGATTGATTTCAGAGTATAAAGTAGATGAATTGAAAATGTGTTCGCAATATAGTCCCTTGTTGAATAAAATAATAGAACTATCACGAAATAATTATAGGAACATGGAAGGAAGTTTGATTGGTTATGACGGCAAAAGCGACTCCTTCCCGGCTAAGCTGTGAATGACTATAAAAAATACCATGCATAAATTGGTTAGACAAGTTTCACGTTCAAACCGCTTCCCTCGTACAATCTATTTGGGAGAATTTGATAATTATCGCAATACTTAGTACTAAACATAGATTACATTTTTATCATTATACGAATCTGTATGAACCTGTAAATGCTGAAAATAAGGTTAATATTACATCTACCTAATTTACTAACTGCCTCCGGTGACATTAGCATATATCCTTTTGAAAACTTATTATTCCGTAAGAATATTATATAGTTATATGTATCCGTCGTCCTATATCATTATTGGACCTTAACCAAAGAGATTTCTAACCAAAACATAAGGATTAATTTAGCGATCGTTGAAAAGGCTCCCAAATATTAAGATTAATATTTGCTAAAAGGTTTAAATTGTCTTATGTGCTAGCGTTACCAGATATTCACTGAGTTTACTCACTAATCTAAAACTGAATCTATAAAATAACTAAGTCAACACTGATTCTACTAGACCTTGATTCATCAAGTCTCAAGATATCCGCTCCCTGAAACCTCTCGACCACCTTCGGACTCGACCCCTGACCGTCTGTCCAGAGTGATTTCGCATTTTCCAATCTCTTACGAAAAATCCCTTACCACCATTTAAGGTGGTCACGCCTCTATTTCTACAAACAACCAATCAATATTCAATATTTTGAAATTCGTTACAAGGTGTGTCTTTCCCACGTTAGCACAGACGTACAAAAAAAAGTTAAGTGTTAGAATTCCTAGAAGAGAGGCGCCCACTTGTTTCAAACCCATTTTAGCTAAAATTTATTGACTGACATCATAAAAAAAAATACTAATTTATTGCGTTGAGAATTTTAAAAGCATTCTCTAATTTCTATCTTCAAGTGTTTTCGTTTTAAAATAAAAAACACGTAAATCTCAGCCTTTCAGCGAGTACAGAAAGAACTATATTCTCAACTTGTATTTTTAATCATTCTAAACTAAAGAATTAAGTTCACAAGTCCTCTCTCAAGTGTAATACTTAATCGTTATCAGATGTTACTTTAAAATATTAGCAAGCCAATAATTTACCGCGTATTAAATCAGGCCTCAAATAAAAGTTCGTTACAGTGGGATCGTATAGAGGGAGTTCCGATGAGTTGGGAATAAATCCTAAAGTACCCCTTTTGTCCCCCATTCGCTCCCATCCACCTCGTATCTCGGAAAGTATAGGTCTTAGAGCGTTGGTGCAAAAACTAATGTTGCAGAGGACATTTTTTTATATCCGGTTCCATGAAAAAAAAATTGTCTTTCATACAAAAAAAAAATTGTCCCATACAAAATATTTCTGTATGAATACCGTAAACCGTATATTTCGTTTGCCGTAATTTTCATACTGTTTTTGTAGGGAGCCCATGGCTTGTGTGTACTATAAAATTACTGTAAATTTGCTTGATTCTATATAATGGTGGTGGAGGGGCATGAGACAACTTTCATAGTTTTTGCAAAGGTCATCATCATCATTTTGGAACATCCAATTTTTTTTTTTTTTTTTAGTATGCAACGTTCATCATGTTTATTTTGGAACATCCACATTTTTTTAATTATGCCTCATCCACAATGATCACTTTGAAACGTCATTTTTTTTTTTTTATTATGCAACATCCACTGTGATCATTTTGGTACATCATTTTTTTAATTATTCCTCATCCACAATGATCACTTTGGAACGTCAATTATTTTTTTTTATTATGCATCATCCACTGTGATCATTTTGTAACATCATTTTTTTTTCAATTATGCCTCATCCACAATGATCACTTTGAAACGTCATTTTTTTTTTTTATTATGCAACATCCACTGTGATCATTTTGGTACATCATTTTTTTAATTATGCCTCATCCACAATGATCACTTTGGAACGTCAATTTTTTTTTTTTATTATGCATCATCCACTGTGATCATTTTGTAACATCATTTTTTTTCAATTATGCCTCATCCACAATGATCACTTTGAAACGTCATTTTTTTTTTTATTATGCAACATCCACTGTGATCATTTTGGTACATCATTTTTTTAATTATGCCTCATCCACAATGATCACTTTGGAACGTCAATTATTTTTTTTTTATTATGCATCATCCACTGTGATCATTTTGGAACATCATTTTTTTTAATTATGCCTCATCCACAATGATCACTTTGGAACGTCAATTATTATTTTTTTTTTGTATTATGCAACATCCACTGTGATCATTTTGGTACATCATTTTTTTTATTATGCCTCATCCACAATGATCACTTTGGAACGTCAATTATTTTTTTTTATTATGCAAAATCCTTTGTGATCTTTTTGGAAAATCAATTTTTTTTAATTATGCCTCATCCACAATGATCACTTTTGGAACGTCAATTTTTTTTTACTATGCAAAATCCTTTGTGATCATTTTGGAACATCATTTTGTTTTAAATTATGCCTCATCCACAATGATCACTTTTGGAACGTCATTTTTTTTATTATGCAAAATCCTTTGTGATCATTTTGGAACATCAATTTTTTTTTATTTATGCCTCATCCACTATGATCATTTTTGAACGTCAATTTTTTTTTATTATGCGACATCCACTATTCGAACATTCTCTTTGATTGCTTGTTACACTTCGTCATCCTCTTTTATTGTTTCTTCCGCCTCCACATCTTCTATTTTTGCATGTTCCACTTCGTTATCCTTTTAAAATGCTTCTTCTACTTCATATCCTCTTTAATTGCTTCAGTTACTTCATTATGCGCTCTACAAAATTGTGGTGTTTCATACAAAACTTCAATCGCTCATATCTTCTAAACGGGAAGAGCTAGCCCTAGCAAACTTGTACAAAATATTGGTGTAAATTTTTGGTGGAACTGTTTTTTTATTGTCATCCTTGACATCCTTTTTGAATGCTTCTCTCACTTCGTCATCTTCTTTGAATGTTTTTTCCACTTCGACATCATCTTTGACTGCTTCTTTAACTTCGATATCCTCTTTGATTGCTTCTCCCACTTCGATATCGTCTTTGACTGCTTCTTCCATTTCGATATCGTCTTTGATTGCTTTTTCACTTCGTCATCTTCTTTGAATGCTTCTACCACCTTGGTATCCTCTTTGATTGCTTACTCAACTTCAATTTCCTCTTTGATTGTTTCTGCCACTTCGATATCCTATTTGATTGCTTCTCCCACTTCAACATTCTCTTTGATAGTTTCTTCCACTTCGATATCCAATCAACAAATTTATGATTTTTCTTACAAAACTTTAATCGCTCGAATCTTCTAAACGGGAAGAGATAGCACTAGCAAACTTTGACAAAATATTAGTACAAATTTTTGATCATTATCATTTTACAACATACATTTATATTATGCAACGTCAATCCTGATCATTTTGGAACGTCCAGATTTTTTTTATGCAACGTTCATCATGATCTTTTTTGCAACGTTCAATTTTTTTTATACAACTATTATCATGATCATTTTGGAACATCCAATTTTTTTCTCTTTGATTGCTTGTTCCACTTCGATATCCTCTTTGATTGCTTCTTCCACATTGATATCCTATTTGATTGCTTCTTTAACTTTGGTATCCTCTACGATTGCTTCTTCCACTTCGATATCCTCTTTTATTCCTTCTTCATCTTCAATATCCATTGGATTGCTTCTTCATCTTTGATATCCTCTTTGATGGCATTTTCACTTCGGTATCCTCTGTAAGGGCTCCTTCCTCTTTGATTTCCGTTTGATTGCTTCTTGCACTGCAATATTTTCTTTGATTGCGTCTTCATATTCGATATCGTTTTTGATTGCATTTTTACTTCGATATCCTGTGATGGCTTCTTCCACTTTGATATCCTCTTTGATTGCTTCTTCCACTTCGATATCCGCTTTGATTGCTTGTTCCATTTTGATATCGTCTTTGACTATTTCTTTCACTTCGATATAGTCTTTGATTGCTTTTTTCAGTTCGTCATCCTCTTTGAATACTTCTACCAACTCGGTATCCTCTTTGATTCCTTAGTCAACTTCAATTTCCTCTTTGATTGTTTTTGCTACTTCGATATCCTATTTGATTGCTTCTCCCACTTCAATATCCTCTTTGTTTACTCCTTCCACTTCGATATCATCTTCGATTTCCTTTTGATTGCTTCTTGCACTGCATTATTCTCTTTGATTGCGTCTTCATCTTCGATATCGTCTTTGATAGCATTTTCACTTCGATATCCTCTGTGATGGCTTCTTCCACTTCGATACCCTCTTTGATTGCTTCTTCCACTTCGATATCCTCTTTGATTGTTTCTTCCGCCTCGACATCTTCTATTTTTGCATGTTCCACTTCGTTATCCCTTTAAAATGCTTCTTCTACTTTCATATCCTCTTTAATTGCTTCAGTTACTTCATTATGCTCTCTACAAAATTGTGGTCTTTCATACAAAACTTCAATCGCTCGTATCTTCTAAACGGGAAGAGATAGCCCTAGCAAACTTGTACAAAATATTGGTATAAATTTTGGGTGCAACTGTTTTTTTATTGTCATCCTTGACATCCTTTTTGAATGCTTCTCTCACTTCGTCATCTTCTTTGAATGTTTTTTCCACTTCGACATCATCTTTGACTGCTTCTTTAACTTCGATATCCTCTTTGATTGCTTCTCCCACTTCGATATCGTCTTTGACTGCTTCTTCCATTTCGATATCGTCTTTGATTGCTTTTTTCACTTCGTCATCTTCTTTGAATGCTTCTACCACCTCGGTATCCTCTTTGATTGCTTACTCAACTTCAATTTCCTCTTTGATTGTTTCTCCCTCTTCGATATCGTCTTTGACTGCTTCTTCCATTTCGATATCGTCTTTGATTGCTTTTTTCACTTCGTCATCTTCTTTGAATGCTTCTACCGCCTCGGTATCCTCTTTGATTGCTTACTCAACTTCAATTTCCTCTTTGATTGTTTCTGCCACTTCGATATCCTATTTGATTGCTTCTTCCACTTCAACATTCTCTTTGATAGTTTCTTCCACTTCGATATCCAATCAACAAATTTATGATTTTTCTTACAAAACTTTAATCGCTCGTATCTTCTAAACGGGAAGAGATAGCACTAGCAAACTTTGACAAAATATTAGTACAAATTTTTGATCATTATCATTTTGCAACATACATTTATATTATGCAACGTCAATCATGATCATTTTTGAACGTCCAGATTTTTTTTTATGCAACGTTCATCATGATCTTTTTTGCAACGTTCAATTTTTTTTTATACAACCATTATCATGATCATTTTGGAACATCCAATTTTTTTCTCTTTGATTGCTTGTTTATCTTTGATTGCTTCTTTAACTTTGATATCCTCTACGATTGCTTGTTCCGCTTCGATATCCTCTTTTATTCCTTCTTCATCTTCAATATCCATTGGATTGCTTCTTCCACTTCGATATCGTCTTTGATTGCTTTTTTTACTTCGTCATCCTCTTAGAATGCTTCTACCACCTTGGTATCCTCTTTGATTTCTTCCTCAACTTTAATTTCCTCTTTGATTGTTTCTGCTACTTCGATATCCTATTTGATTGCTTCTTTCACTTCAATATCCTCTTTGATTGCTTCTTCCACTTCGATATCATCTTTGATTGCTTCTTCCACTTCGATATCCTCTAAGATTGCTTCTTCCACTTCGATACCTTCTTTGATTGCTTCTTCCACTTCGATATCGTCTTTGATTGCTTTTTTCACTTCGTCATCTTAGAATGCTTCTACCACCTCGGTATCCTCTTTGATTGCTTACTCAACTTCAATTTCCTCTTTAATAGTTTCTGCTAATTCGATATCCTATTTGATTGCTGCTTTCACTTCAATATCCTGTTTGATTGCTTCTTGCACTTCGAAATCATATTTGATTGCTGCTTCCATTTGGATATCTTCTTTGATTTGATTGCTTCTTCCATTTCGATATCGTCTTTGACTGCTTCTTACACATGTATATCCTTTTTGATCGCTTTTAACAGCTCGAAATCCTCTTTGATTGCTTCTTCGACAAAAACAATAACACGCGAGTTGCGTGCAACTCGCGCACTACGCAACCTCTAGTTATATTATATAAAGCTCGATTACCACTCACTGACTGACTGACTGACTGACTCATTGACATGTTTGTTCTCCCAGATGCCACCTCGTAGGGTGAAAATGTTTGGTGGGATCGTATAGAGGGAGTTCCGATGAGTTGGGAATAAATCCTAAAGTACCCCTTTTGTCCCCCATTCGCTCCCATCCACCTCGTATCTCGGAAAGTATAGGTCTTACAGCGTTGGCGCAAAAACTAATGTTGCAGAGGACATTTTTTTATATCCGGTTCCATGAAAAAAAAATGGTCTTTCATACAAAAAAAAAATTGTCCCATACAAAATATTTCTGTATGAATACCGTAAACCGTAAATTTCGTTTGCCGTAATTTTCATACTGTTTTTGTAGGGAGCCCACGGCTTGTGTGTACTATAAAATTACTGTAAATTTGCTTGATTCTATATAATGGTGGTGGAGGGACATGAGATAACTTTCATAGTTTTTGCAAAGGTCATCATCATCATTTTGGAACATCCAATTTTTTTTTTTTTTTAGTATGCAACGTTCATCATGTTTATTTTGGAACATCCACATTTTTTTAATTATGCCTCATCCACAATGATCACTTTGAAACGTCATTTTTTTTTTATTATGCAACATCCACTGTGATCATTTTGATACATCATTTTTTTAATTATGCCTCATCCACAATGATCACTTTGGAACGTCAATTATTTTTTTTTTATTATGCATCATCCACTGTGATCATTTTGTAACATCATTTTTTTTCAATTATGCCTCATCCACTATGATCACTTTGGAACGTCAATTTTTTTTTTTATTATGCAAAATACTTTGTGATCATTTTGGAAAATCAATTTTTTTTTACATTATGCCTCATCCACAATGATCATTTTGGAACGTCAATTTTTTTTTTTATTATGCAAAATCCACTGTGATCATTTTGGAACATCATTTTTTTTAATTATGCCCCATCCACAATGATCACTTTTGGAACGTCAATTTTTTTTTATTATGCAAAATCCTTTCTGATCATTTTGGAAAATCAATTTTTTTTTAATTATGCCTCATCCACAATGATCATTTTGGAACGTCAATTTTTTTTTTATTATGCAAAATCCTTTGTTATCATTTTGGAAAATCAATTTTTTTTAATTATGCCTCATCCACAATGATCACTTTTGGAACATCAATTTTTTTTTTACTATGCAAAATTCTTTGTGATCATTTTGGAACATCATTTTGTTTTAAATTATGCCTCATCCACAATGATCACTTTTGGAACGTAATTTTTTTTTATTATGCAAAATCCTTTGTGATCATTTTGGAAAATCATTTTTTTTAAATTATGCCTCATCCACAATGATCACTTTTGGAACGTAATTTTTTTTTATTATGCAAAATCCTTTGTGATCATTTTGGAAAATCAATTTTTTTTTAATTATGCCTCATCCACAATGATCATTTTGGAACGTCAATTTTTTTTTATTATGCAAAATCCTTTGTTATCATTTTGGAAAATCAATTTTTTTTAATTATGCCTCATCCACAATGATCACTTTTGGAACATCAATTTTTTTTTTACTATGCAAAATCCTTTGTGATCATTTTGGAACATCATTTTGTTTTAAATTATGCCTCATCCACAATGATCACTTTTGGAACGTAATTTTTTTTTATTATGCAAAATCCTTTGTGATCATTTTGGAAAATCATTTTTTTTAAATTATGCCTCATCCACAATGATCATTTTGGAACGTCAATTTCTTTTTTTTTATTATGCAACATCCACTGTGATAATTTTGGAACATCAATTTTTTTTAATTATGCCTCATCCGCAATGATCATTTTGGAACGTCAATTTTTTTTTAAATTATGCCTCATCCACAATGATCACTTTTGGAACGTCAATTTTTTTTTATTATGCAACATCCACTGTGATCATTTTGGAACATCAATTTTTTTTTATTTATGCCTCATCCACTATGATCATTTTGGAACGTCAATTTTTTTTTATTATGCGACATCCACTATTCGAATATTCTCTTTGATTGCTTGTTACACTTCGTCATCCTCTTTTATTGTTTCTTCCGCCTCCACATCTTCTATTTTTGCATGTTCCACTTCGTTATCCTTTTAAAATGCTTCTTCTACTTCATATCCTCTTTAACTGCTTCAGTTACTTCATTATGCGCTCTACAAAATTGTGGTGTTTCATACAAAACTTCAATCGCTCATATCTTCTAAACGGGAAGAGATAGCCCTAGCAAACTTGTACAAAATATTGGTATAAACTTTTGGTGAAACTGTTTTTTTATTGTCATCCTTGACATCCTTTTTGAATGCTTCTCTCACTTCGTCATCTTCTTTGAATGTTTTTTCCACTTCGACATCATCTTTGACTGCTTCTTTAACTTCGATATCCTCTTTGATTGCTTCTCCCACTTCGATATCGTCTTTGACTGCTTCTTCCATTTCGATATCGTCTTTGATTGCTTTTTCACTTCGTCATCTTCTTTGAATGCTTCTACCACCTTGGTATCCTCTTTGATTGCTTACTCAACTTCAATTTCCGCTTTGATTGTTTCTGCCACTTCGATATCCTATTTGATTGCTTCTTCCACTTCAACATTCTCTTTGATAGTTTCTTCCACTTCGATATCCAATCAACAAATTTATGATTTTTCTTACAAAACTTTAATCGCTCGTATCTTCTAAACGGGAAGAGATAGCACTAGCAAACTTTGACAAAATATTAGTACAAATTTTTGATCATTATCATTTTACAACATACATTTATATTATGCAACGTCAATCCTGATCATTTTGGAACGTCCAGATTTTTTTTATGCAACGTTCATCATGATCTTTTTTGCAACGTTCAATTTTTTTTATACAACTATTATCATGATCATTTTGGAACATCCAATTTTTTTCTCTTTGATTGCTTGTTCCACTTCGATATCCTCTTTGATTGCTTCTTCCACATTGATATCCTATTTGATTGCTTCTTTAACTTTGATATCCTCTACGATTGCTTGTTCCACTTCGATATCCTCTTTTATTCCTTCTTCATCTTCAATGTCCATTGGATTGCTTCTTCATCTTTGATATCCTCTTTGATGGCATTTTCACTTCGGTATCCTCTGTAAGGGCTCCTTCCTCTTTGATTTCCGTTTGATTGCTTCTTGCACTGCAATATTTTCTTTGATTGCGTCTTCATATTCGATATCGTTTTTGATTGCATTTTTACTTCGATATCCTGTGATGGCTTCTTCCACTTTGATATCCTCTTTGATTGCTTCTTCCACTTCGATATCCGCTTTGATTGCTTGTTCCATTTTGATATCGTCTTTGACTATTTCTTTCACTTCGATATCGTCTTTGATTGCTTTTTTCACTTCGTCATCCTCTTTGAATACTTCTACCAACTCGGTATCCTCTTTGATTCCTTAGTCAACTTCAATTTCCTCTTTGATTGTTTTTGCTACTTCGATATCCTATTTGATTGCTTCTCCCACTTCAATATCCTCTTTGTTTACTCTTTCCACTTCGATATCATCTTCGATTTCCTTTTGATTGCTTCTTGCACTGCATTATTCTCTTTGATTGCGTCTTCATCTTCGATATCGTCTTTGATAGCATTTTCACTTCGATATCCTCTGTGATGGCTTCTTCCACTTCGATACCCTCTTTGATTGCTTGTTCCACTTCGATATCCTCTTTGATTGCTTCTTCCACATTGATATCCTATTTGATTGCTTCTTTAACTTTGATATCCTCTACGATTGCTTGTTCCACTTCGATATCCTCTTTTATTCCTTCTTTATCTTCAATATCCATTGGATTGCTTCTTCATCTTTGATATCCTCTTTGATGGCATTTTCACTTCGGTATCCTCTGTAAGGGCTCCTTCCTCTTTGATTTCTGTTTGATTGCTTCTTGCACTGCAATATTTTCTTTGATTGCGTCTTCATATTCGATATCGTTTTTGATTGCATTTTTACTTCGATATCCTGTGATGGCTTCTTCCACTTTGATATCCTCTTTGATTGCTTCTTCCACTTCGATATCCGCTTTGATTGCTTGTTCCATTTTGATATCGTCTTTGACTATTTCTTTCACTTCGATATCGTCTTTGATTGCTTTTTTCACTTCGTCATCCTCTTTGAATACTTCTACCAACTCGGTATCCTCTTTGATTCCTTAGTCAACTTCAATTTCCTCTTTGATTGTTTTTGCTACTTCGATATCCTATTTGATTGCTTCTCCCACTTCAATATCCTCTTTGTTTACTCTTTCCACTTCGATATCATCTTCGATTTCCTTTTGATTGCTTCTTGCACTGCATTATTCTCTTTGATTGCGTCTTCATCTTCGATATCGTCTTTGATAGCATTTTCACTTCGATATCCTCTGTGATGGCTTCTTCCACTTCGATACCCTCTTTGATTGCTTGTTCCACTTCGATATCCTCTTTGATTGCTTCTTCCACATTGATATCCTATTTGATTGCTTCTTTAACTTTGATATCCTGTACGATTGCTTGTTCCACTTCGATATCCTCTTTTATTCCTTCTTTATCTTCAATATCCATTAAATTGCTTCTTCATCTTTGATATCCTCTTTGATGGCATTTTCACTTCGGTATCCTCTGTAAGGGCTCCTTCCTCTTTGATTTCTGTTTGATTGCTTCTTGCACTGCAATATTTTCTTTGATTGCGTCTTCATATTCGATATCGTTTTTGATTGCATTTTTACTTCGATATCCTGTGATGGCTTCTTCCACTTTGATATCCTCTTTGATTGCTTCTTCAACTTCGATATCCGCTTTGATTGCTTGTTCCATTTTGATATCGTCTTTGACTATTTCTTTCACTTCGATATCGTCTTTGATTGCTTTTTTCACTTCGTCATCCTCTTTGAATACTTCTACCAACTCGGTATCCTCTTTGATTCCTTAGTCAACTTCAATTTCCTCTTTGATTGTTTTTGCTACTTCGATATCCTATTTGATTGCTTCTCCCACTTCAATATCCTCTTTGTTTACTCTTTCCACTTCGATATCATCTTCGATTTCCTTTTGATTGCTTCTTGCACTGCATTATTCTCTTTGATTGCGTCTTCATCTTCGATATCGTCTTTGATAGCATTTTCACTTCGATATCCTCTGTGATGGCTTCTTCCACTTCGATACCCTCTTTGATTGCTTGTTCCACTTCGATATCCTCTTTGATTGCTTCTTCCACATTGATATCCTATTTGATTGCTTCTTTAACTTTGATATCCTCTACGATTGCTTGTTCCACTTCGATATCCTCTTTTATTCCTTCTTCATCTTCAATATCCATTGGATTGCTTCTTCATCTTTGATATCCTCTTTGATGGCATTTTCACTTCGGTATCCTTTGTAAGGGCTCCTTCCTCTTTGATTTCCGTTTGATTGCTTCTTGCACTGCAATATTTTCTTTGATTGCGTCTTCATATTCGATATCGTTTTTGATTGCATTTTTACTTCGATATCCTGTGATGGCTTCTTCCACTTTGATATCCTCTTTGATTGCTTCTTGCACTTCGATATCCGCTTTGATTGCTTGTTCCATTTTGATATCGTCTTTGACTATTTCTTTCACTTCGATATCGTCTTTGATTGCTTTTTTCACTTCGTCATCCTCTTTGAATACTTCTACCAACTCGGTATCCTCTTTGATTCCTTAGTCAACTTCAATTTCCTCTTTGATTGTTTTTGCTACTTCGATATCCTATTTGATTGCTTCTCCCACTTCAATATCCTCTTTGTTTACTCCTTCCACTTCGATATCATCTTCGATTTCCTTTTGATTGCTTCTTGCACTGCATTATTCTCTTTGATTGCGTCTTCATCTTCGATATCGTCTTTGATAGCATTTTCACTTCGATATCCTCTGTGATGGCTTCTTCCACTTCGATACCCTCTTTGATTGCTTCTTCCACTTCGATATCCTCTTTGATTGTTTCTTCCGCCTCGACATCTTCTATTTTTGCATGTTCCACTTCGTTATCCCTTTAAAATGCTTCTTCTACTTTCATATCCTCTTTAATTGCTTCAGTTACTTCATTATGCTCTCTACAAAATTGTGGTCTTTCATACAAAACTTCAATCTCTCGTATCTTCTAAACGGGAAGAGATAGCCCTAGCAAACTTGTACAAAATATTGGTATAAATTTTTGGTGCAACTGTTTTTTTATTGTCATCCTTGACATCCTTTTTGAATGCTTCTCTCACTTCGTCATCTTCTTTGAATGTTTTTTCCACTTCGACATCATCTTTGACTGCTTCTTTAACTTCGATATCCTCTTTGATTGCTTCTCCCACTTCGATATCGTCTTTGACTGCTTCTTCCATTTCGATATCGTCTTTGATTGCTTTTTTCACTTCGTCATCTTCTTTGAATGCTTCTACCACCTCAGTATCCTCTTTGATTGCTTACTCAACTTCAATTTCCTCTTTGATTGTTTCTGCCACTTCGATATCCTATTTGATTGCTTCTTCCACTTCAACATTCTCTTTGATAGTTTCTTCCACTTCGATATCCAATCAACAAATTTATGATTTTTCTTACCAAACTTTAATCGCTCGTATCTTCTAAACGGGAAGAGATAGCACTAGCAAACTTTGACAAAATATTAGTACAAATTTTTGATCATTATCATTTTGCAACATACATTTATATTATGCAACGACAATCATGATCATTTTGGAACGTCCAGATTTTTTTTAATGCAACGTTCATCATGATCTTTTTTGCAACGTTCAATTTTTTTTTATACAACCATTATCATGATCATTTTGGAACATCCAATTTTTTTCTCTTTGATTGCTTGTTTATCTTTGATTGCTTCTTTAACTTTGATATCCTCTACGATTGCTTGTTCCGCTTCGATATCCTCTTTTATTCCTTCTTCATCTTCAATATCCATTGGATTGCTTCTTCCACTTCGATATCGTCTTTGATTGCTTTTTTTACTTCGTCATCCTCTTAGAATGCTTCTACCACCTTGGTATCCTCTTTGATTTCTTCCTCAACTTTAATTTCCTCTTTGATTGTTTCTGCTACTTCGATATCCTATTTGATTGCTTCTTTCACTTCAATATCCTCTTTGATTGCTTCTTCCACTTCGATATCATCTTTGATTGCTGCTTCCACTCGGAAATCCTCTTTGATTTGATTGCTTCTTCCATTTCGATATCGTCTTTGACTGCTTCTTACACATGGATATCCTCTTGGATGGCTTTTAACAGCTCGATATCCTCTTTAATTACTTCTTCGACTAAAAGAAAAACACGCGAGCTGCGAGCAGCTCGCGCACAACGCAACCTCTAGTTATATTATATAAAGCTCGATTACCACTCACTGACTGACTGACTGACTGACTCATTGACATGTTTGTTCTCCCAGATGCCACCTCGTAGGGTAAAAATGTTTGGTGTGATCGTATAGAGGGAGTTCCGATGAGTTGGGAATAAATCCTAAAGTACCCCTTTTGTCCCCCATTCGCTCCCATCCACCTCGTATCTCGGAAAGTATAGGTCTTACAGCGTTGGTGCAAAAACTAATGTTGCAGAGGACATTTTTTTATATCCGAATCAATGAAAAAAAAATTGTCTTTCATACAAAAAAAAAATTGTCCCATACAAAATATTTCTGTATGAATACCGTAAACCGTATATTTCGTTTGCCGTAATTTTCATACTGTTTTTGTAGGGAGCCCACGGCTTGTGTGTACTATAAAATTACTGTAAATTTGCTTGATTCTATATAATGGTGGTGGAAGGGCGTGAGACAACTTTCTTAGTTTTTGCAAAGGTCATCATCATCATTTTGGAACATCCAATTTTTTTTTTTTTAGTATGCAACGTTCATCATGTTTATTTTGGAACATCCACATTTTTTTAATTATGCCTCATCCACAATGATCACTTTGGAACGTCAATTATTTTTTTTTATTATGCAACATCCACTGTGATCATTTTGGAACATCATTTTTTTCAATTATGCCTCATCCACTATGATCACTTTGGAACGTCAATTTTTTTTTTATTATGCAACATCCACTGTGATATTTTGGTACATAATTTTTTTTAATTATGCCTCATTCACAATGATCACTTTGGAACGTCAATTTTTTTTTATTATGCAACATCCACTGTGATCATTTTGGTACATCATTTTTTTTAATTATTCCTCATCCACAATGATCACTTTGGAACGTCAATTTTTTTTTTATTATGCAACATCCACTGTGATCATTTTGGTACATCATTTTTTTAATTACGCCTCATCCACAATGATCACTTTGGAACGTCAATTATTTTTTTTTATTATGCAACACATAATTTTTTTAAATTATGCCTCATCCACAATGATCACTTTGGAACGTCAATTATTTTTTTTTTATTATGCAACATCCACTGTAATCATTTTGGTACATCATTTTTTTTAATTATGCCTCATCCACAATGATCACTTTGGAACGTCAATTATTTATTTTTTTATTATGCAACATCCACTGTGATCATTTTGGTACATATTTTTTTTTAATTATGCCTCATCCACAATGATCACTTTGGAACGTCAATTATTTTTTTTTATTATGCATCATCCACTGTGATCATTTTGGAACATCATTTTTTTTAATTATGCCTCATCCACAATGATCACTTTGGAACGTCAATTATTATTATTTTTTTGTATTATGCAACATCCACTGTGATCATTTTGGTACATCATTTTTTTAATAACGCCTCATCCACAATGATCACTTTGGAACGTCAATTTTTTTTTTATTATGCATCATCCACTGTGATCATTTTATAACATCATTTTTTTTAAATTATGCCTCATCCACATGATCATTTTGAAACGTCAATTTTTTTTTATTATGCAACATCCACTGTGATCATTTTGGAAAATCAATTTTTTTTGTAGAACAAATTTTTGGTGGAATCGTTATATTACGGTCATCATCGCCCTTGCCATCATTTTGAATTCTTCTCTCAGTTCCTTTTCGTTTTCGAATGTTTCTTTCACATTGATTTCCCCTTTAATTGTTTCTATAACTTCGAAATCCTCTTTGATGGCATTTTACTTCAATATACTTTTGAATTGTTTTTTTCTATTTTCTTCAATTACTTCTCTTACTTCAATATCGACTCTACAAAATTATGGGTTTTAATACAAATCTTAAATCGCTCGTATCTTCTAAACGGGAAGAGTTACGCCTAGCAAACTTTTACAAAATATTGGTACTAATTTTTGGTGGAATAGTTTTTTTAATACCATCATTGCCCTTGAGATCCTTTTTGAATGCTTCTCTTACTTCGTCTTCCGCTTTGAATGCTTCTTTCACCTCGATATCCTCTATTTTTGCTTCTTCTACTTTGATATCCTTTTTAATTGCTTTTTCTACTTATATATTTTCTTCAATTGCTTCTTTTACTACAATTTCCACTCTACAAAATTATGGGTTTTAATACAAATCTTAAATCGCTCGTATCTTCTAAATGGGAAGAGTTACGCCTAGCAAACTTTTACAAAATATTGGTACAAATTTTTGGTGGAATAGTTTTTTTAATACCATCATTGCCCTTGACATCCGTTTTGAATGCTTCTCTTACTTCGTCTTCCACTTTAAATGCTTCTTTCGCCTCGATATCCTCTATTTTTGCTTCTTCCACTTTGATATCCTTTTTAATTGCTTTATCTACTTATATATTTTCTTCAATTGCTTCTTTTACTTCAATTCCCACTCTACAAAATTATGGGTTTTAATACAAATCTTAAATCGCTCGTATCTTCTAAATGGGAAGAGTTACGCCTAGCAAACTTTTACAAAATATTGGTACTAATTTTTGGTGGAATAGTTTTTTTAATACCATCATTGCCCTTGACATCCGTTTTGAATGCTTCTCTTACTTCGTCATCTTCTTTGAATGCTTCTACCACCTTGGTATCCTCTTTGATTGCTTACTCAACTTCAATTTCCTCTTTGATTGTTTCTGCCACTTCGATATCCTATTTGATTGCTTCTTCCACTTCAACATTCTCTTTGATAGTTTCTTCCACTTCGATATCCAATCAACAAATTTATGATTTTTCTTACAAAACTTTAATCGCTCGTATCTTCTAAACGGGAAGAGATAGCACTAGCAAACTTTGACAAAATATTAGTACAAATTTTTGATCATTATCATTTTACAACATACATTTATATTATGCAACGTCAATCCTGATCCTTCTTCTTCCTTCTTCTTCCACTTCGATATCGTCTTTGATTGCTTTTTTTACTTCGTCATCCTCTTAGAATGCTTCTACCACCTTGGTATCCTCTTTGATTTCTTCCTCAACTTTAATTTCCTCTTTGATTGTTTCTGCTACTTCGATATCCTATTTGATTGCTTCTTTCACTTCAATATCCTTTTTGATTGCTTCTTCCACTTCGATATCATCTTTGATTGCTGCTTCCACTTGGAAATCCTCTTTGATTTGATTGCTTCTTCCATTTCGATATCGTCTTTGACTGCTTCTTACACATGGATATCCTCTTTGATGGCTTTTAACAGCTCGATATCCTCTTTAATTACTTCTTCGACTAAAAGAAAAACACGCGAGCTGCGAGCAGCTCGCGCACAACGCAACCTCTAGTTATATTATATAAAGCTCGATTACCACTGACTGACTGACTGACTGACTCATTGACATGTTTGTTCTCCCAGATGCCACCTCGTAGGGTGAAAATGTTTGGTGGGATCGTATAGAGGGAGTTCCGGTGAGTTGGGAATAAATCCTAAAGTACCCCTTTTGTCCCCCATTCGCTCCCATCCACCTCGTATCTCGGAAAGTATAGGTCTTAGAGCGTTGGTGCAAAAACTAATGTTGCTGAGGACATTTTTTTATATCCGGATCCATGAAAAAAAAACGTCTTTCATACAAAAAAAAAATTGTCCCATACAAAATATTTCTGTATGAATACCGTAAACCGTATATTTCGTTTGCCGTAATTTTCATTCTGTTTTTGTAGGGAGCCCACGGCTTGTGTGTACTATAAAATTACTGTAAATTTGCTTGATTCTATATAATGGTGGTGGAGGGGCATGAGATAACTTTCATAGTTTTTGCAAAGGTCATCATCATCATTTTGGAACATCCATTTTTTTTTTTTTTTTTAGAATGCAACGTTCATCATGTTTATTTTGGAACATCCACATTTTTTTAATTATGCCTCATCCACAATGATCACTTTGGAACGTCAATTATTTTTTTTTTATTATGCAACATCCACTGTGTTCATTTTGGTACATCATTTTTTTTAATTATGCCTCATCCACAATGATCACTTTGGAACGTCAATTATTTTTTTTTATTATGCATCATTCACTGTGATCATTTTGGAACATCATTTTTTTTTTCAATTATGCCTCATCCACTATGATCACTTTGGAACGTCAATTTTTTTTTTTTTATTATGCAACATCCACTGTGATATTTTGGTACATCATTTTTTTTAATTATGCCTCATCCACAATGATCACTTTGGAACGTCAATTTTTTTTTTTATGCAACATCCACTGTGATTATTTTGGTACATCATTTTTTTAATTACGCCTCATCCACAATGATCACTTTGGAACGTCAATTATTTTTTATTTTTTTATTATGCATCATCCACTGTGATCATTTTGGAACATCATTTTTTTAATTACGCCTCATCCACAATGATCACTTTGGAACGTCAATTATTTATTTTTTTATTATGCAACATCCACTGTGATCATTTTGGAACATCATTTTTTTTAATTATGCCTCATCCACAATGATCACTTTGGAACGTCAATTATTTTTTTTTATTATGCATTATCCACTGTGATCATTTTGGAACATAGTTTTTTTAATTATGCCTCATCCACAATGATCACTTTGGAACGTCAATTATTATTATTTTTTTTGTATTATGCAACATCCACTGTGATCATTTTGGTACATCATTTTTTTAATTACGCCTCATCCACAATGATCACTTTGGAACGTCAATTATTTTTATTTATTATGCATCATCCACTGTGATCATTTTGGTACATCATTTTTTTAATTACGCCTCATCCACAATGATCACTTTGGAACGTCAATTATTTTTTTTTATTATGCATCATCCACTGTGATCATTTTGGAACATCATTTTTTTTTAATTATGCCTCATCCACATGATCATTTTGGAACGTCAATTTTTTTTTATTATGCAACATCCATTGTGATCATTTTGGAAAATCAATTTTTTTTGTAGCACAAATTTTTGGTGAAATCGTTATTTTACGGTCATCATCGCCCTTGCCATCATTTTGAATTCTTCTCTCACTTCCTTTTCGTTTTCGAATGTTTCTTCCACATTGATATCCTCTTTAATTGTTTCTATAACTTCGAAATCCTCTTTGATGGCATTTTTATTTCAATATACTTTTGAATTGTTTTTTCTATTTTTCTATTTTCTTCAATTACTTCTCTTACTTCAATATTGACTCTACAAAATTATGGGTTTTAATACAAATCTTAAATCGCTCGTATCTTCTAAACGGGAAGAGTTACCCCCAGCAAACTTTTACAAAATATTGGTACTAATTTTTGGTGGAATAGTTTTTTTAATACCATCATTGCCCTTGAGATCCTTTTTGAATGCTTCTCTTACTTCGTCTTCCACTTTAAATGCTTCTTTCACCTCGATATCCTCTATTTTTGCTTCTTACACTTTGATATCCTTTTTAATTGCTTTTTCTACTTATATGTTTTCTTCAATTGCTTCTTTTACTTCAATTCCCACTCTACAAAATTATGGGTTTTAATACAAATCTTAAATCGCTCGTATCTTCTAAACGGGAACAGTTACGCCTAGCAAACTTTTACAAAATATTGTTACAAATTTTTGGTGGAATAGTTTTTTTAATACAATCATTGCCCTTGACATCCGTTTTGAATGCTTCTCTTACTTGGTCTTCCACTTTAAATGCTTCTTTCACCTCGATATCCTCTATGTTTGCTTCTTCCACTTTGATATCCTTTTTAATTGCTTTTTCTACTTATATATTTTCTTCAATTGCTTCTTTTACTACAATTTCCACTCTACAAAATTATGGGTTTTAATACAAATCTTAAATCGCTCGTATCTTCTAAACGGGAAGAGTTACGCCTAGCAAACTTTTACAGATTATTGGTACAAATTTTAGGTCGAATAGTTTTTTTATTACCATCATTGCTCTTGACATCCTTTTTGAATGCTTCTTTCACCTCGATATCCTCTATTTTTGCTTTTTCCACTTTGATATCCTTTTTAATTGCTTTTTCTACTTATATATTTTCTTCAATTGCTTCTTTTACTACAATTTCCACTCTACAAAATTATGGGTTTTAATATAAACCTTAAATCGCTCGTATCTTCTAAACGGGAACAGTTACGCCTAGCAAACTTTTACAAAATATTGGTACAAATTTTAGGTCGAATAGTTTTTTTATTACCATCATTGCTCTTGACATCCTTTTTGAATGCTTCTTTCACCTCGATATCCTCTATTTTTGCTTTTTCCACTTTGATATCCTTTTTAATTGCTTTTTCTACTTATATATTTTCTTCAATTGCTTCTTTTACTACAATTTCCACTCTACAAAATTATGGGTTTTAATATAAACCTTAAATCGCTCGTATCTTCTAAACGGGAACAGTTACGCCTAGCAAACTTTTACAAAATATTGGTACAAATTTTAGGTCGAATAGTTTTTTTATTACCATCATTGCTCTTGACATCCTTTTTGAATGCTTCTCTCACTTGGTCTTCCTCCTTGAATGCTTCTTTGACCTCGATATCCTCTATTTTTGCTTCTTCCACTTTGATATCCTTTTTAATGTCTTTTTCTACTTATATGTCTTCTTCAATTGCTTCTTTTACTTCAATTTCCACTCCACAAAATTATGGGTTTTCATACAAAACTTAAATCGCTCGTATCTTTTAAACGGGAAGAGATAGCTCGAGGAAACTTTTACAAAATAGTAGTATAAGTTTTTGATGAAACTGTTTTTTATTTTTATCATTGCCCTCGACGTCTTTTACTCAATTTCAATTTCCTCTTTAATTGTTTCTGCTACTTCGATATCCTATTTGATTGCTTCTTTCACTTCAATATCCTCTTTGATTGCTTCTTCCACTTCGATATCATCTTTGATTGCTGCTTCCACTTGGATATCCTCTTTGATTTGATTGCTTCTTCCATTTCGATCGTCTTTGACTGCTTCTTACACATGGATATCATCTTCGATAACTTTAAACAGCTCGATATCCTCTTTGATTGCTTCTTCCACTTTGATATCCTCTTTTATTGTTTCTACCAATTCGATATCATCTTCGATTTCCTTTTGATTGCTTCTTGCACTGCAATATTCTCTTTGATTGCGTCTTCATCTTCGATATCATTTTTGATAGCATTTTCACTTCGATATCCTCTGTGATGGCTTCTTCCACTTCGATACCCTCTTTGATTGCTTCTTCCACTTCGATATCCTCTTTGATTGCTTCTTCCACTTCGATATCGTCTTTGACTGTTTCTTCCACTTCGATATCATCTTTGATTGCTTTTTTCACTTCGTCATCCTCTTAGAACGCTTCTACCACCTCGGTATCCTCTTTGATTGCTTACTCAACTTTAATTTCCTCTTTGATTGTTTCTGCTACTTCGATATCCTATTTGATTGCTTCTTTCACTTCAATATCCTCTTTGATTGCTTCTTCCACTTCGATATCGTTTTTGACTGTTTCTTCCACTTCGATATCGTCTTTGATTGCTTTATTCACTTCGTCATCCTCTTTGATTGCTTACTCAACTTTCATTTCCTCATTGATTGTTTCTGCTGCTTCGATATCCTATTTGATTGCTTCTTCCATTTCTATATCGTCTTTGACTGCTTCTTACACATGGATATCCTGTTTGATGGCTTTTAACAGCTCGATATCCTCTTTAATTACTTCTTCCACTAAAAGAAAAACACGCGAGCTGCGAGCAGCTCGCGCACAACGCAACCTCTAGTTATTATATATATATGTATAGTCATGTGTATAATTGTATATTATTTCTGTTATTAAATGTACTTATTATCGAAATTATATTTTAGTTGATTAAATCCATTTTAATAATAGATAAGAAATATATAAGGTGTTTTGCAATATACGCACAAAAATAAAAGGGGTTATTTTGTTGAGCATAATAAATAAATATGTGAAATGTTTACCATAGAAATGTGAAATTTATTTTGGCATGTAAAAACAAACACTTTAATATTGCATTATTATGTTGTGCTATTGCATAATGGTTGCCATCTAACCACAGATACTGTATTGGTGACGTCTCGATATATCTCTTGTTGTCCCTTTCTAACCCAAACCCCGCAGCCATTTTCGAAAGAGATATCAAAGTGGCCTTTATTTATGGATGTCAATTGCAAGAGTAGGCAGTACGTTTTATATCCAATTAATCACCTAAACTTAGTCGATTTTCTTTAAAATTTGATAATATAACTAGTAGTTTTTTTTCCACACGTCTTTTCTTATGTTTTGAGAAACCTTCACTTGAATATCGTCAATATATTACCAAACACCCTGCATAGAAAAACTCCATCTGTAGAAGGCACAGTAGGTGACGTTAGTGTAAACATTTTTAATACAAAATAATCGGTGCCGTCCGTGGAATAACATTGGTGCTAGGTATATATACCACACTGGAATCCACTAGGTGTATTTTGAGGTTAAAAATAAATTAAATAAAATAGGAAAACTAAACAAGCCATTATAAAAAAAATATATAAATCAATGTTTATATTGTTTAAAAATTGTTATAATGTGCTTGAAATGAATAAATGAAATTATGAATCTATTTACCTAACTGTACTTCTACCAATAACGGTTATTTTCCGGCTTAAAATATGGTCATTTTTGATGACCTTTTGCATAAACACAAAATGAGTTTTTCCTACTAGGTATTTATTATGTCACGGTCTACACGAATCATGTCTATTTTAGTCTATATATCACTTCTTACAAAGTATTTTAATAGGTGCAACATGTACCTATATATTAATAAATTGTACAGTTGAAATGTTATTGTTATAGTTGCCAAGTCATATTGACGACCTCCGTGGCGCAGTGGGCGAATAGCCGGCTGAGACGCAGGAGGTAGTGGATTCGATTCCCACCGCGGAACAAATGTTTGTATGATTTACAGATATTTGTTCCGGGTCTGGATGTTATTCTATATATTATAAGTATGTATTTACAAAAAAATAGTAAATAAGTATTCTATCAGTTATCTAGTTCCCATAGCTCTGCTTAGTTTGGGGCTAGATAGCAGTGTGTGAAATGTCCAGCCATATTTATTTATTAATATTCACCTAAGTTCAAAATCAACAGCTTTGCTAATTACTATATTTCAAAACAAGATTAATTTGTTTATTATTTTAAAAATACATTTGCCAAAATTAAAAAAAAAAAAACCCCCAACCTGTTTTTGCATAGTAGATTAAAATTGTCATATTTAAGAACCACTCCAGTTAAACTAGCTTCCTAACTAGCTAAGGTTTTTAAAACTATCTCAAAAACGTTCAAGCCGGTCGGACTTTAACCGCAACCTTCCTCTTGATACGAACATGCACTGCCAATTATCACAATTGAGTCGTAAACTGAATCATCTTACTAATTTCGGCCCTGACGTGACAAGAGCCTGTAGCATAATTGGCAGTGCATCCTCGTATCAAGAGGAAAGTTGCAAGCAAGCCCCATCCGGCTTGGAAGATTTTGAGATGGATTTAACAAATCTTAGAATTTTCCGTATGTGTTCAAAATAAAACTACATTATTAAAACATTATAAAAATAAAACCAGTTTTCTTATTGAAAAACCCCGAACCAGAATCGGTCCATCCGTTTAAGAACTATGATGCCATAGACATACACATACCTTTTTTTGGGTCGGTCGGGGCTTAATAAAGGACATACAGACAGGAAAAAAAAACATTAAGCGATTGTTTGAGGACGGACCTCAGTATTATTTTTGGTTACATACGGTTTTTCACCTACACGCCAATCACACTAATATTATAAATGCTTGACGATTATTGTTTGTATGTTTGTTTTTACTCAATCGCGTCATAACTGCTGAACCTTTTTCAATGAAATGTGGTGTGTTGATATATTATGACCTGGATTGACACAGGCTACTTTTCATTGACAAAGCACGCATGCGAAGCCACAGGCAGAAGCTAGTATTGAATAATATCGAATAGTTTTGATCGTTCATTCAGTCACAGTTCTTCAATCGTCTCGAATGTTTATTTTAGAACACTCGTCACCACCACACGATCAGTGTTTTAAATAAACGGAAAATCGTTGCGTGCTTGCAATTTATTACAATCAGAGACTACACAGAAATATTCGTAGAATTATCTTTTGCGCCACAACTGATACCAAATTTATATTTTATTGTAAAGATAAATAACACCATACGGCATTCTATGTACATACTTCAAATCAGACCACACACTATGTATCATGTCAAAAATGTTATGTACCGTGATACCAGAACACCCAGATCCGAAATATACCTATGTAGATCATAAGAAAATAATTCATTTGTTGTTTTTGTAAGTATTAAATCACATGAATTTAATAAATGTGAAAGTTTCAATGTTTGTTTGTTTGTTACTCAATCACGTGATAACAGCTGAACCAATTTCAATTAAATTTGGTACGTCGATAGATTATGACCTAAATTACACGTAGGCTACTTTTCACTGACAAAACACGCGTAAGAAGCCGCAGACGGAAGCTAGTAAATAATAAATAAAAGGCATTTATTTACACACACCTACTGATGTATGCAAGAACCTATATAAAAGTATGCAAGAAGTAAATAAATTAATTGTATATATTTTCACTGCGGGAGAAGGTTTTTACATATGTTTTAACTGGGACATTTTTTGCAACGATTCCTTATCATATTATATTAGAAAAAAGAAAATTAAGAGAAAAGTAATTATTTAAAAAAATTACTATATCTATCGAAAATAAGAACAAAGCTTATTATAATGTTTTCTAATTTACTTTTTTTTAAACTTGGATAAATTCAACCGCAGTAAATGTATATGTATTTTTAGAAAACATCTGGTCACCACAACGACAAGCTGCTTTAGCGTATGGCGCCTAAAATATTATAATCACCATTTTACACATAAGTTCTATCACATTTTTAAAACCACGAACGTAGGCTGGCCATACACGGGCAGCTTTAAACATTGCAAATCTGTTTCTGATCGTCGCAGACTACCAACAATAATCAGCCCGTTAAGTTGCCAAAATAAAAGGCATAGCGATGTGTAATTTCTAAACGAAGCAACACCTGTCGAGTACGAGTAGGACTTGTGTGCAGAGGGTTCCGAATCTACCTAGATTTATGTTAATTTAGCAGCGCCATCTAGTTATTTGAGTTGTACAACAAGAAAACTTTAAAGGCAGTTATCTAAAAACGTGTTTTAGATAGAGACTTCGTTACAATTTTCCTGTAATTTTTACATATATATTATATGTATCAATCATGTTTATTCGAAACGGGAACGCTATTTTTTGTAATATTTTTTATCATAACTCCAAAACTAAACAACTGTAAAAATAATAAAAAAAAAGTCTTGGAATGTGTATTTTTTTTTAAATGACACCCCTATTTACCTAGTACTCTTATTTGTATATTTTGGGTAATTTAACAATCTGAAATGAAAATATTTTTGAGTTATTTTACTTGCAAAAGTGATGGGTCAATACAATTTTTAACTATACTAAATTTCAAGTCCATAGCTTCAGTAGTTGCTGAGATAATCAGCTGTGACAGACGGAAGGACGGACAAAGTCGCACCGTTAGGCCTGCACCATTTTGACCCGGAACCCTACAAATGATACGACTAAAAACGGACCAAATCCCGTCAGACTCTCGCCAATTTCATTATTGTTGGTGGCATTTAGCAGAGAAGAGGACACCCCAATGTGGGATGTCAGTGCATATCTCTTTTTTCCCCTACCCTAGAATTAGTAGAAATGAATATAACATTACGATTTATTATTAGAGGAATGACGTTCGGTGTAGGATGTGTGCGTTGGGTAATTGCAAACAGACACTGTCGTCGGACGCATAATCAGCGAAAAAAAAACAAAAATAAATTTGTTAAAGTGGGTAGGTGCCTAATTTATGCATCTGAACAGTAGCGAGCAAACGTTGAGCTTGCTTTCTGCGATTTTTGTCTAAGGCCTAGGCCATAGTGAGTTAATAAAATGTTGCACTAAACCGATGCATCGATTACTATATTATATTACTATACATATATGTATATTACTATATACATAGTTATGGTTAGGACGATCTTATAAGTTTTTAATTAATGAAAATTCCTTAATTTCAGATTTTTAAATACGTTTATGCAAAAAAACGATGCAAGGAAACCTATTAATAGAACTGTCTAGTTGCTTTTTTTATAAACACCACTTGCGACAACTAAAAGTGGCCCGTTTAAGAAAGATCGCGTTTTACTTTCATTGCTCAAAGCATATTATCCTAAAAACACATCTGTTGAAAACAAACGCTCGCTGCCATAAATTTTATTTGTCACGCCAATGTTCAGTAATTCGTACCACATCATTGAATTTGAAGTCATCCCATTGTGTTTACGCTGAACGAATTAGATATTTATATCCCACATAAATTTTTTTATACAGAGTGCTTAAAAGGTTATCGCACTAGTTCTGTGGCTTTTTTATTGTTTATCAAAATATTTTCGGGCACTTATTAAGTGACGATAGTTATTTTTTGGAACTTACTGATACAATTGATGCGCTCTCTATCTTTAGAGATGGGACGTTTCCATCTTTCGACAGGTTTTGCAGCCTTCTTTAATTTACCTAAAAAACACAGAACCCTAAAGCTGGTCTAATGAATAATAACAGACCGCCCCACCCAATTCGACAAGCTTTAATTAAAGTTATAAATTTGGCGACCTTCACGATCATTAAACGAAGACCGCTTTCCATGACCCATTTTTAAATTTGTAATTGAGCCGCCATTCTGCAATCACGAAAATAGGACATGTCATTTTGACAGCTCTTCGTTAGATTTTTGCACTGTGCTGTCAGCTGTCAATTAGGGTTGGGCGAAAATGACATCACGTACTAGTTTTATAACTCAATTTTATGGCGTCACTCGTAACCATGTTGTTTGCTTGATTCTTGGAATTTTATACGAATTGCATTCTCTAGAAAAGACCCAATAAGGTAATTTTTAATTTACGGCCGTTCTCTGAGTCTACATTAACTTTGATGGCCCATTTATAAAGTATTATTAGCTGCAGCATTGTGTTACACGGAGTTGTTTGACATCATCTTCAATGGACGTTTTTTGATGTGTAACATTTTTCCTCTTGGTTTGTGGGAGTGATTTTGGCAAATGGGACGGAAATGTGTAACAGGAAACCGGGGAAGCGCGTGCTATTTGATTTGACCAATGAGCGCGCGCGGTGGTCAGATGCATCATATGCGACTACTGAAAAGCTCGTAGTTTTGTTTAATAATTTTAACGGATTGTGTTATTTTGTAAATCAAGACGTTATCAGAAGTAGCTAGACATAGACATAGACAATAATTTATTTGTTAAATAGCACTCATAATACATTTACATAAGAAGATTTAAAATATTTAACATAAAAATAACTAATAAACAGTACCTACCTACATGCAAAACAGAAACTAACATTATATTATAATCCTTGTATTTTTAGGAGCGTTTTGAGTTCCTCCACCAGGGATCGCAATTTGCGTTCTTCTGATTCCCTCCAACTTAAAACTTCTGTCCATACGACAGAGTTTTATGGTCGATCCTTCACCGTAACAGCCGTACGATTGTGGAACGATTTGCGCTTCTCTATATGAACATCCAAGTCAATTAATAATTAAAAAAAAAAGTACTCACTCATTATCTGTCCCTGTGTTGAAGTTGTAACTGCTTGTTAATTCATCATTGTTAAGCACACAATTTGTGTTAATAGTATTATTTTAGGTTTATACTCGTAGTATGTATGTATGTTTTTAGTATTATATAGATGCACCGCCGTCATATGATCAATTATTATCCTGTCTATACAAAGGTTGTCTGGAAGAGATCACTTTTAGCGATAAGACCGCCCATAGTACTAAAACTATTTGTAAAAACTATATTATGTATTTTACTTTGGTGTACAATAAAGACTTATCTTATAATGATTAATTTAATTAATTAAACGTTTGTTAATTTTTTAATTAATTAAACAATTTAATTAAACATGAGGTAGGTATGCTAGCCTTTTACCTGTTAATATAAATAAAAGGCACGCCTACGTCTGAAGACCACACACAGTCCGTTATATTAGATTTGCCAAATCATTCAACGTTCATAAATATGCCCCGAAAACATTTTATTCGTTTTATATTATTTTTAAAAAAGACTCAGATCGCACTTGTCGTTCATCCTGCCAGTCAAAAATGACATAGCAGGAATGCTAATGATGGTTAATTTTAACTTTAAGATTCATTTGTTAAGCTACGCTCGGAGATTTTTGCCAAATTTATCACATAAATGAGAAGTGCGTCTGGTCATTGACTTACTAAAAATATGTGAATGAACACGAATACGTTAGTTCAGCATATTACACATTTTTGTTTTTTTATAATTGTAGATAAAGTGCCATCACTAATCGATCTAGCTTATCTAAGATAAGAAGTCATTGAACCTAGATTAACCTAGTTATATTTTGGCAAGTTTTTATCATCTCTACGGCTACACCAGTGTCACTTAAAGTAAGATTTCGATCTCAGCAGCAGGCAGCAGTGCTGCTACTATGGTGCTGCGCAGCAGTGCTGCCTGCCGCGCTGATTCCGAGCAAGGCGGCAGTGTTGCGCTGTTCGTGGTGATGCGCTGTTTATACAAAAGCGTCATTTATTTGCTTTGAGTTGACAAGTTGCCGATTGATGACCTCTTCTGAATCAGAGAAAATTATCGTTTGTTGCAAATTTATTTGTCAACATTCACGTAGGTGTTATCGCTGTGGCGTCGGACGTGTCACTACTGGTCTGCCGCTGTAACAGGGCGGCACTGCCGCGCAGCAGTGCCATGGCATTGCTGCCTAGCTTGGAATGTAATCTCATATAAACCTATAGAGAATATATGGGGACCAGTAGTGCTGCGGCAGCACTGCTGTTTGCTGCTATAATCGGAATCATACCTTTATGTTGTTTTTCTACTGTCACGAAGAGAGGAGCGGAGCTGTAAAAAAACTTGATTGATCTCGTTTCTTTTCTACTCTCCTCTACTTTAGTAGAAACAAAGGGAGTATGTGTATCATTAGTCAATAGAACCATGTCGAAATGGCCTTACGATATCTATTTGTGTTCTACTATTAGTTAATTTTACACGTCTGCACTCAGCTTTGGCAGATACAGGGACCCAATTCTGCTAAATCAATCGCTTCACTATGACAATGGCATCATCACAAATGTACAATCTTTTTTCAATAACGGCCGTTGCTATGACAACACTATTGAACATTTTGCAGCATATGTCAGGAACAACAATCATAATAGTTCAATTATAGTATAGCTCCATAATTGTTCTTCTTATAAATTAGCAGAATTAGGTCCTTAAGCTGCGTTTCCACTATCACGGAGAAGATACAAGCGGATCTGTGAAAAGTGCTAGGTGTGTTTTTGCACTGAAGCAGAGCGGAAGCGAGATGTGACTTTACAATTTGTTTGATCTATTCCTGCACGCCTCGTCTTTGCTCTGCTTTTTTCCGCTCCATAAGAAACGCACCCCTATTGTGGTGGACTGGACAGACATGTTATTAGTAATTGGATATATAATAATGGGCATTAAGAGCTGCTACGCATATAATTAATATATACTTATTCTTCATATCAGCCATAGAACCGTCTACTTCTGAATACATATATGCTTCTTCATATACATATTTCCGGAGCGACTGATCATGTGCGGACTGCATCTAATGGCTCCCAGAAATCTTTATTAGGTCGTCTTTTTATCTAGCGGGGATCGCCCAATGCTTCTATGGGGTTTCCAGTGTGGTATGCCCTTTCAGCTCCAACGGCCATCAGTTCTTCGAGCAATGTGCCCTGCCCACATCCACTTCCGCTTGTAGAAATCCTCTGGCCCTCGAAGATCATTCTAGATGTGAACACCTCTGTTAATTTATAGGCAGATTTAAATTTAAGTAAATACCTAAATTATATCCGACCCCAGCGCAAAATAGCGTATTCCCGTCTAATTAAACCATACCATGCAATTTAATCTCAGGGTAGGTTATTTCCCCTGATATCCAATTCACCTTATCACGTACGCTCGCCATTAGAAAAGTGATTTCCTCCAGTTAACTAGATAAAGGGTTATAATAGACTCGGCTCCCCTGCTTAAAATATGAACTGATGATAAACTTTATGGAGAACATCAGCAAGATATGATTTCTGATCGAAATTAAGGAGTAAATAATGTTTTAAAAATCTAAAATGTTTTAAGAACATGGTTTTAAACCACTTAAGTCTTAAACAACAGAAAGCTCTATTTTATTTGTATGATTTAGCTATAACTGGCCCACTACTAGGCAAAATCCTCCCGTCCTTTATTCCAATCTTCACAATTTAATCCTGAGACAGAACACGTGCTTAGATGTGAGTCAAGTTCTAAAATTAGTTCACGCCATCCCATCTACAAAAAAAATGTATTTAAATAAATAATAAATAAATATCGCTGGACAATTCACACAGCGCTATCTAGCCCTAAACTAAGCAGAGCTTGTGCTATGGGAACCAGATACCTGATAGAATACTTATATACTTTTTTTTGTAAATACATACTTATAATATATAGAAAAACACCCAGACACGGAACAAATATCTGTAGATCATGCAAACATTTGTTCCGCGGCGGGAGTCGAACCCGCTACCTCCTGCGTCTCAGCCGGCTATACGCCCACTGCGCCACGGAGGCAGTCACTTTTTTAATTACTTAATTTCAATAATTTTTGTATCTTGGAAGAAATTGTAGAAAAGAGCTTAGATTACAATACGTCGAGCTACCATCTAGATTCTAGATTCACATTGCGTGACTAACTTGATATTCCTGAAGTTGTATATAAATATATGTGGATAGGTATATATTTATTACTAGCTTCCGCCAGTAGCTTCGCACGCGTTTTTTAGCAACGAAAAGTAGCCTATGTGTTAATCCAGGTTATAATCTACGTACATACCAAATTTCATCAAAATCGGTTCAGCCGTTACGACGTGATTGAGTACATAACAAACAAACTAAAAAACATGCATCCAAACTTTCGCAACAGACTAATATTATAAACGTGAAAGTTTGGATGTTTGTTTGTTTGTTATTCAATCACGTCGTAACGGCTGAACCGATTTCAATTAAATTTAGTATGTATGTAAATTATAACATGGATTACCACATAGGCTACTTTTTGTTGACAATCAGCGCGTGCGAAGCCGCTGGCAGAAGTGGGTTTATAATATTAGTGTGATGTTAACAAACAGAATAAGATTAATGGATACCTTTCCTTTTACGAAATATACCGTTGAGACAGAAAGGATGAGACTACACACTGTAAAGCGCAATGAGGTGTTGGCCTCCACTACATGGAAAAACTACCAAATAAAGGCTGCTGAAAGCCGTTGTGTGCATGCACAGCAGTAAACATCATATGGCTAAGATGAAATGAACAAAAAACAAGTGAACTTTATCATCAGCTTACTGACTCAATGTTGCCATTAAAACTTGACAGGTATGCAGTATTTTAATTTAATTAGCTAACGAAAACTAGGTCAAAATGGGCTTGCGAGATTTGAACTACATACGAGTACACACAAACATCCATACAAGGCAAAATGAATAAAAGGTTGTATACTTCCCAACATTTTACCAGTCTGTTATTCGTCCAAATAAAACCGATTTATTTTGCTCAGTAGCACGATTTATTAAGTAGGCCGGGCCAATGATTTTGCTAATAAAACTACTGAATCGGCGATTTGATTTATTTGATAAATCTATCGATAACACGATTTAGAACAGCGCTGTTTATTCGGAGGCGTCAGGCGGTATTTGCTTGGACGAGTTTTTTTCAATTTGATAACGGAAGTTATAAGATAATCTGATTATTTCCGGATAGTACTGAGGGATTTCCAGAAATGACCCAGGATAAGACGCAATTTACGAGACGATGGCAAAATGTTATGTTGTTATTAGCATCTTTGGTGTTAGCTGGGCTAGCTATACAGTGTGTGTTCATAATGTGCGCAGATAAACATGAGGTAATCTATGGCTAGTATTATCAACGGAAAATATTTAAAAAATATTTATTTTTTATGGACTTTTAATATTATTGTTCGCTACAACGACCCCGCCTAGTGCCCCCGGTGTACTTATGAGCTCAAAGATCGATAACGATAAAATAAAAGGATTGGAAATATTAGGAGCTCCTCATTAAAATAAAATTGTGATGAAAACAAGAGTCAATTAAAATATATGATGTTTTTTTTATAAACAATCATCATTTTAGTACCGTTTTTTCTCATAATTCTAAAATTTCGCAAAAAAAACCAACACCTTAGCTACATTTTTTATTACTTTATGTTACGTAGTTTATGTAGAATAACATTATATTATCTATGTGATGGTAAATGTTGCATGTTTTTATCTTAATCACAGCATTTGTTATCATCTGTTGAAAAATGGCGGGGGTCGTCATAGTGAACAATTATTTTAAAAAGTCCATAAAAAAGAACAACAAAATAATTTCCGTAGATAAAATCATGCATATCAGCTTAATTTTCATTTCTGCACATTATAAAGACACACTATTTAAATTAACGTGGATGTCGCAAACTGTTAGACAAAACAACGAGGTGAATCGTTGTTTTGTCTAACAGTTTGCGACATCCACGTTAATGTAAAATGTTAGCTATGTTAAATATAACATAATATAGTTTTCACACCACCTGCTCGATAATGTCAAATTATATTTCAACCTCACCGAAAGCAGGTGATTAAATCCCTACGGCTGAGCCGGGACATGATTTGAATTGGAACCTCATCTGTATTAAAATTTGAACCAAATATACCCCCATACAATAAGAACTTATTCGTTAATCGGACTAACCTCGGCACAGAATGCACTAACCTAGATTTGGTTTTTACTGTCTCGCAGAAAGTGTGAAAAGTAGAGTATTCCCCTTGTTGATAAAACTGTCTGCATCTTGGGCGTGTTTATATCCCTCTCTGCACTCAGGGTTCTAGTAACTCCATCGCTCCGCTCGTGAGTTAACTCTAGAAGCCTTCGTTACGCTCCGGATTCAATATAGCGCCCGTGACCAGGACACTGCTTTAGCTCCTCGTTTAATAATCTACCATTATCAATGTGTATGTGTCAAACTCACTATCCCTCTTGCTTGGCACCACCAACGTAAAATAAATGTACATTGAAAACGAGAAAACGATGGAGTGTAATAAAGTATAGCAGTATTTATAGATATCACAATTTCACAAACTCTAGAGTAATTACCCAAGTCATTACCCGATATTTGAGAATGTTATGGTCTCGCTAATGTGAAATAATCGTCTAGGCTTTCTGGTAATAAACTCATCACATTAGCTATAGGATGATCACTCTTGCATAGTAAATTGGCTTTCCCATAGACTTTTAGAGCGTATGCTTGTGTGCGACCTTGCACCTAACTAGTAGTGGTATTACAGAAAGTTTCTTAATTTACAAACAACCAATATAAAATTACACAAATTAACATTTTAAATTCTCTTTCATAAGATATGAATTGGTTGTGATTTACGAAAGGTCATTGAAAGTTTTACCATTATGATTAATTAGAACCAATAAAATTGAAATTAAGTTATTAATTCATTGACTCAGCGTAACTTATACTACGACCGACTTGGATTTGCATCTATTAAAGAGAAGCAATTTGTTATCATGCCCGCTAGCTGTGCTGATGTCGACAAACCTTTAAGCGTAGAATAATATACACAGCACTTGTAGAACAATGTCAGTTTTTGAGGTTACACAATGCAGAAAAGTTCATTAGAAAACTCTACACGTATTGGCCATGTATCTTCTGAGGATTTTGCCAAATAAGCTGAATGAGAGGATGGAATAGAAGCTGGGCAAGTTTGAAAATCAGTGTAAGGTACTGCAGCTCTGCGTTCTCTTACCCTGGGAGAAGGGTAAGCCTTTGGTGTGGGACGCCACGTGTGTCGATACTCTTCCGCCATCTCGTCTGTCTGGTACCAGGTAGCAAATATGGAAGTTTCGACAAAGCTTACGTATTTGAGCCATTTGGGATCGAAACCCTAGGTCCATAGGTACAGGGACTAACGCGTTTCCAAAATTATTTCTAGACGTTTGGTCGAAAAGACGTGTGATCCGAGAGCTGGCGCTGATCTCGGTCAACGCATAAACATTGCAATTCAGCGGCAATGCAGCCAGTAACTTGAGGGCAATTCTGCCTGGCGATCTGGAGCAGTTGAGCCTGTGAGAGAACGGTCTTTAGATGATTCAACTGTTTCTTATGTATTGAATAGTCTTGCGAATTTCTACTTTATATTAAGTACTGATAAGTAAGTACTGATACTGATGTATATTCTCCTCTACAATATAAATATCTATAAATAGCAAATTTAAATACTAACAAAGTTTTTTTATAAGAGTTTTCCACAGCTTTAGTATTATGAGCTCGGGCGAGGCACGTTCTACTTTTTTTTCGCTCAAATGACAAAATGGCTCTAATCTCGGATTCGCACAGTTTTCACTGACTGTGGGAAGTTCGGTGCGTTGCTGTCTGTGGCCATCTGTGCATGGTATCATTCATAGAATTACAGATAGTGGGAAGCCCGTGTAATAATAATAATAAATAAATAAAAAGCCTTTTTATTTCCTTACTAAAACTAATGGTATTACATATTTAAAAACATATTATTCATTTATATAAATTTTAGTTAAGGTCCCTTTCGAGTATAACCCTCCTCCAAATTGTTCCAAAGCTTCCTATCTTGCGTTCTTTCTATCCAGCTTGTGCCGGCGGCTTTCTTAATTCCGTCAACCCAGCGTTCTTGCGGGCGTACTTTGGCTCTCTTTCCCGCCGATATTTAATGAAAACACTCAACACAGCATACAAACAACACAACGCTCAATGGAACGAAGCATACTTAACACCAAGTTAAAAGACAAACAAAGAAGTGACGCCATTCGAAAGAAAACCAAAGTCATAAATGAACTGTCTCACACGCAAAGACTGAAGTAGAAATGGGCGGGACATCGGGCACGTCTAAAATACAAATTAAAAAGATGGGCACAAAGCATAATGAAGTGGACAGGGTCTGTAATAAGAAGATGGCAATATAACGTATAACTACTGCCGGTAAAATCAAAGCCCGCAAGAAATACCTAACCTTTGATTGAACGCATCGATTGCATCAGTTGCCTTCCTTGGCATTAAGGTATTGCGAAGAAACAGGTTGTCTCTTTTGCCCACGCTTTAATTACCATTGTAAGGTCCTGAGACTCAGTTTATAGTTTCCTGTCTATGAATTTAGTGTAGTATGCTAGATTTGCATTCAATGAACATAACGTCAGTTCAATGTGACTTTATACCGAACGGGCTTGTGGTTAACGACAATTCATGTTTCGTGAATGCCATTTTGTAAGGAATTTTGAAATTTAAGCCTTGGATTGCTCTGAAGTACAAAGATAGATATCATTAAATATAATGTACACTACAATATAAATTAAACAAACCAAATATAAAAATAAACAATAAATAACTAGACTCGCAGATATACAAGCGGCCCTGGCGGTCTTACTACTAAAAACGATCTCTTCCAAACAATCTCTAGATTAGATAGACTAAAAACTACAATAACTTCATAAATTGTTGGATTAACAGATCTATAAATCATTAAGGGTTTTAACTGCCGAAAAAACCAAATGGAGAGGAAGTCAACTCATCTATGAAGGTATATTGCTTTTATTAAACTACATACTCGTATCGTTCGATCGATGTTCAGTTTTGAAGGCAGGGTTGGTCCCTTACATAAATTTGTTACAAAAACAATATTTGGGAATGTAACGTGGCCGACCGAAAATCAATTGTATCATGCGTTATGAAATTCCTTGGAAAGGATTGGGATCGAAAGTCTTTTATCAGGAAGGTTACTTCAAAATGAGACTTATAAAGTTATTTTGTAAATTAATTTATCATTACTTATCATTACATACTTTGATAATTTCTTCCATTAAGCAATAATCCTCTCCATCCAAAGGTTGTCTGGAAGAGATCGCATTCATTCATTAATAATTTCGAAATAACTTTTCATATTACATATATACAAGACATATTATAACGAAATACAATACCAATGTTCCTCGTTAGGAAAAAAGGTTATCTAAAACGATATCCCTAAAAAGGTCAATTTGTTAACCCTTTCTCAGGGTACAAATAGTAGATACGACTGACTGAATAAATGAATGAGACTTTCTTTAGGTCAAGTCAATACCACTTACATGAGGTGGAACACACTGTAAAATAAACTCTAAGTTAAGAAAGTTAGGATCTAAAATAGATTTGATTTGAAACAGGTGGTGGCAGTGATTGTAGATAAATAAATCACTTTTTCTAACCAGTTCGATTGCCAAACCAGCTTAGCTTTCCGGATAGGTAAGGTACTGCACGAGTTAATGAAAAAGGCCTTTTAATGCGGTAAGTGAATTATTTTATGGACAGGGTCTATTTGTAAGGAGCGTAAAGGTTAAGGAAGCCCTTTGTAAATAAGCTTTGTATAATTTTTAAGCCAACAATTTACAAAATGCAAAATATAAACAGTCATGTCACCGCATCTTAATAACTTACTACCTTACGCCCGCGGCTTTGGACGCGTGATTTGTCAATTAAAATATACTCTGTCGTAATCCGGGTCTATATATCTATATACTACATTTCAACGAAATCGGTTCAGCCGCTATGATGTGAAAGCTTAAAAAACAAAGAAACGAATAAAACAACTCACTTTGTAATTTTTTTATCTTCAGCTTTTGCTTGTTTGCTTTTTTTTGCAGTATTAATTACTAGCTGTTGCCCGCGACTTCGTACTTGTTACTAAATGTGTAGGTAACCTAGAAATAAAGCTAAACTGCTGTTGCAACTTGACTTGAAACCCCATGTTTATCCCATGGGAACTTATTTATGAGATAAAAAGTAGCCTATGTGTTAATCCAGATAATAATCTACGTATGTACTAAATTTTATCGAATTTGATTCAGGCGTTACGACGTGATTGAGTAACAAACAAATAAATAAACAAACATCCAAACTTTCGCATTTATAATACTTATTTCTAAATATTTGTCTACATTTATTACTCTAGATTTATCAACATTGTGATACTATATAATAAATATTTTAAAAATAATATTTCTGTCAAGAGTATTGCGTCTAATGCACTTTTCACTTACGGATCGAATATACCAAATCTGACATCGAACCGAGAGGATAGTGTGTAGTAGTGCTCTCATTATTTTATATACCTATATATGGTTGATTTGTCCGCCCGAGTTCGGCCGTAACGTTTGACCATACTATGGCCTATGACGAATTGGAGTATTCAAGCCGTTAAAACACTGACACAATTTTACATATTTTTTATACTACACTTTTATTTCATTATTTGTGACTACAGTAAAACGCGAAAGCATAAAACGCAAAGTTTAAGATTTTTAGAATAATCGTTTCAGCAATTATCTAACAATCGACCACTAACTTAGTTAAAACAAAAATCATCTCCACCCAAAGGAAGAAATAACTTCAAAGCGAAAAGCTTATTCTATTTTTGCTTTCTGTTTGTTTTTGTCATTTATTCATAGATAGATTTTTGCATGAAACCTATTTTATTCCCTTTTCTACTTTGAGGTGCAAATTGTAAACCAGGAACATTTGGCTTCTATTTTAAATTACTACTGCATACTACATAGAAGCAAGGTTTGTTATTCTGCTCAACTTGGTTTGTTTAAAGAAAACCCTAGTTTGTTCAGGAACGTACTGCAGGTGTCGCATTTGCGACCATACTTTCCATCTCTTTTACTCTTCACTTAAAGTATACATCTGTCCTTTTCTCACAAGTACCTTGAACATAAGTGGTGAAAATATTTGACTAAATTTCGAAATGGCTACGCTTATTCAACTGCGACAGGGTTTTTACCCAGCTAGTTTTTATACGATCACTCGTTATCTAAGGTATTATTACAGGAACTTATGAAAAACTCAGGGGCTACATAATTTGTAAGTAATATAATTTTTTAGGTATATTTTAAGAAAGCTCAAAGTCGCTCAGCGTGCTATGAAGAGGGGTGTGCTTGGATTTATCTATGAGATCGAATCAGAAATTAGGAGATTCGTAGACAAAACAAACCAAAAACTGACTTAGCGCAGAGGAGATTATCAAGTTAAAGTGGCATTGGCCATAGCACATAGCTCGAAAAACTGATAGCCGTTGGGGTAGAAAAGTCAAGTGCACTGGAAAGTGCAGCGTAGAACGGCCCCCAACTAGATGGAAAGACAACTTGATGACGATTGCATGAATCCTTTATGTTGGAGACCGCACAAGATCGGTCACTCTGGAGGGCTATGGAAAAGTTTATGTTCAGCGGTGAATGTCTTATACCTGATATGATGATGATGGTGATTTATATATTTTTCTTCGTTATAATATCAATTTCAATTGATCAAAAATTATTTAACGTCAAATACAAACCATAGAACATTGTTGTACATGGGGTAAAGCGATCAATTGCACCCGAGTATAACACATCACTTTTCATCATGAGGAAATTAATAGTCTTTGTAATAGTTTGAGCTAAAAAGAAAATTTGCGTTCCCAGTATCCATTATTAGTTTTTACTACTAAACTATGACATTTCTTATATAATATAAATTTAATATATGGTGTGTCATATTTCATTATAACATATTAATGTGGCCTCTTTCATTTTCAAATAAAAATAAGGATTTGTCATAAAGGTTGTATTTAATTTCAGCATTTATGAATGCAATTCTATTTATACAAGTTTCATTCTATTTTCAAATTTACTTACCACCCTAGGGACGTAAATCGCATTTACGCAACAAAGAAAGAAAGAAAGAATATACATTTATAACAAAACAAGACATACACATTAACAAAAATAGCACGACAATAAGAATAGCAATATAGAAATAAAAATTGATAACAAAAAGTAGCTACATAGTACATCCAGGTTAAGAGCGTCTGCAAACTAGGATCCGGCTCAGCATTATGCGCCACGCACTAGTAAATACGAGTACGCAGCGCGCTGATCTTCCACCGGCTCCTACATTCAGTATCGGATAATCAGATTTTATAAAAAAAAATATTATATAAACAAAAAAAAATTAAACATATAGGACATTGAATCTATATGTGTGTATGTTGGCATCAGGATATCGAGCTAACAATGATCAACTTTCAGAGTGATGAAAAATAAATGCTATTGCTGGTAAGAACCAAGGTAATGACTATGAATGTCAAACTACTTTCAAATATTGTTACCCTTCTGGACGAGCTTACTTTTAATGGTATTTTCCTAAGATATTTAGGATTACGTAGCCAACTAAGAAAACCTTAAAATAAACGAATTTGACCTTCCATCCGTCCCTGTCTGGGTCTGTCGCAGACAAAACTTTATTGGAACTTCTTCTAATTATCTAGGATTTCTTATATTAAATACGTTTCGTAATAAAGAGGAAAAACTGATAATAATCAATACTGCGGAAGGAAAATAACTAAACGTTTTTAGATCGCCTAGTATTTCCGTCCGTCTTCTTTCTTTATATGTCACATCAAAGAGTCATAACTTGCTCAAAACTCCTTTTAAAATAAGATATTCTGTAGAGACAATATTTCGATATTGATTGAACGAAGCGAGATTTCCAAATCAATTTGGGCAAATTGGCGTTGTATGTATGTATGTTTGTTTGTTTAGGATAACTTTCGAAGCGTTTATCCGATCATCGTGAAAATTGGTATATAGGTAGCTAAAAATGTGTGGGAGAGGGCGGGGGGCGGGGGGGGGGGGGGGGGGGGGTTGAGATATTGGGTTTGAAGAGGGGAAATGAAAAACCAATATGGGACTATCCGATCAAGTTTAGACCTTGTAGTTTTAAAGTTATTGGCAATAATAAAAAAAAATTCACAGTGTACACAAGTGACCCCACAGTGCTAAAATTTGGTATGTGTGTAGCTTTAGTGACACAAATATAGAGAAAAGTCTGAAATACAGAATAACTGCAATTTCTACCCCAATAAAGTGTACCCAATTCACATAATAATAATAATATAAATGATAATAAATATTGCTGGACATTTCACACACTGCGCCACGGAGGTCGTTATTACATGAACTCCCGTTACCTGTAATTTGAATAAATCTGTAGATCAAGTTTGTTGGTTATGAATTTCGTGGCACTATATCTATAGTCAAAGATTACACATAATATTTTTTGTGCTTTAAGGGAGACTCGCGAAATCGAACGAACGAGGAACGAACCACTAGTATTATAATTATACTATTAAAAGATATACTGATACGAAAAAATACTACAGAACAATAAATAAAGTCTGTCCTTCTATCCGTTTATCTGTCAAGGTCTGTCACATTAATGAGTCATAAATAACTTACTCAAAATTTATTTTAAAATTATCTTTTATATACTGAGATAACTATGCTAAAACAAAAGAAAAACTACGGAACCCAACACACACTTAGCCGTCATACCATTTTTTTGTTGGGTAATGAATGATGTATTCCAATTAATTTAACGTATCATTAAGAGATACATACCTAAGCAAGTAAGTTACCAGTAAACTTAATTAAGTACAAGATTTATTACCCCATACTGAATTACTTACTTTATAGATCTAGTTACGGTACAGGCATGTCATAAAATGCAAATGAATGCGGCGTTAAAATAACTATATGTACTCGTAGTAAACTTAACCTATAAAAGGAAATATATTTATTTTTCTCAAACAAGCTCTGCATCATGCTCAGCCCGTGTCGACGCACTGCCGGGCATAGGCATCTCTTTGTTTCTGCCATTCTTCCCGATCCGTGCCAGTCTGAACCACGCACGACCCACGGTCTTTATATGTCGTAAAAAAGGGGGTAAAAATAAATTTTTAAATTTTTATTTTAAATTTGTGGTTCGCTGATGATCTTGTTCTGTTTGCCGAGACGATGGACGACCAGCAGACCTTGTTGAATGAGCTTTATAATGCATCTTTTAGAGTGGGCCTCAAGATGAATATAGGTAAGACGAAGTTTTCGAGTATTTCTGGAGGTTCGGTCCCAAACGTCGTTGTTGGAAGGGAGAAACTGGAAATGGTCGACTCAAACATGCTCTTATTTTATTTTATTGATGTGATTATTTATCTACGTGCGGTAAGATTTTGTTAGACAACTTTTATAAAAGATTATTTAATTACTAGCTTCCGCCTATGAAAATCGGATGTATGTTCATAAAAATATTAATTTATTTAAGAAAAATAGCGATAATCATAATTTGAATACAAAAAAATAAGGATAAACTCAAAAATCGACAATTAACAAATTTAAAAACGTATTTAAACAAAATCTTTATAAAAAAGCCTACTATAAAATATCGGATTGTTTAGATGATAGAGAAGCTTTGGATTGAAATTGCTCCAACTCGTTCAAAATGTAACAATTTAGACTTAATTTATTTTCTTTATTATGTACTCCAAAAGGATCATTAAAAAAAACAACCAGCCTTGTTTCTTGCCTTTCTTTCCTGGCTTGGTCGCGAAGGAATGGGCAGTAAAATTGACGTTTCAAATTGATCCTTGTGATTTCAATGAATAAAAATATTTGACTTTGACTTTTGACTTTACCCGTGGTTTTGCGTGCGTGGTTTGTCAAAAAAATCCTATGTATTAATCCAGGTTATAATCTACATACATACAAATTTCATCGAAATCGGATCAGCCGTTACGACGTGAAAGAGTAACAAACATCAACACATACATCCATATAAACTTTAGTGGGATTATTATTTAATTATGTCGATTTTTAGAGGTCCGTAGTGACGTAAGCAATGAAAATTTTGACGACCTCCGTGGTACAGTGGGCGAATAGCCGACTGAGACGCAGGAGGTAGCGGGTTCGATTCCCACCGCGGAGCAAATGTTTGTATGATCTGATAGATATTTGTTCCGGGTCTGGATGTTTTTCTATATATGATAAGTATGTATTTACAAAAAAAAGTATTTATGTATTCTATCAGCTATCTGGTTCCCTTAGTACAAGCTCTGCTTAATTTGGGACTAGAGAGCGCTGTGTGAAATGTCCAGCCATATTTATTTTATATATTTTATTTTACTTTGTCCGTATGTACAACTTCTATAAATATGTACAGTCGCCGTGGTCGATTAGTTTATAGTTGAATAAGACTTATTAAAACACTATAAAGGTTTATAAACATTTTATCGATACGGGATTTTATTTAGGAAATATAAAGCTTTAAAGTGGGCATGTTCGTAATAGACGTGCATCCGAGAATCTGTAAATATCTGTCGAGATAAATAGAAGGAATTAGACTCCCCCATTGCCGACAAGTGGTATAACTAAGAATTATTTATAACATGATTAAATGTCTCGGACTTTTAAATCTATATACATAAGTTGGTCCTCTTAGCCCATACAAATCATAACGGATTGCGGAAAACGACACAATAAAATTACAGAAGATACGACACATACGAGTATTTTCATTATTTCCCAAGAAGATTAACAAGAGGGTACGACCGCTTTTTCCTTTATATTTTCTAAGAATATGGAATTTAATATGCGATGTAAATCATATTTACTCACTCATGTTAGTAAAAATACTTTGCTGCACTTATGTAATTTGCTGTTGCGTAGTAACTACTACGCTATTCCACTAGGCCCTCATGGTTGAAGCTTTTATTTTCTCAATAGTACATTGTTATACAACTCCTCCGTACTACCGACTGCCTCCGTGGCGCAGTGGGCGTATAGCCAGCTGAGACGCAGGAGGTAGCGGGTTCGATTCCCGCCGCGGAACAAATGTTTGCATGATCTAGAGATATTTGTTCCATGTCTGTGTGTTTTTCTATAATTATAAGTATGTATTTACAAAAAAAAAGAGTGTGTGTACTTATGTACACGCGTTAGAAGTTATACTTCTTTGGCGTATGGAAAAAAAATAACTAAAATGCAGTAGTGATTAACGATAAATATTAAAATTAATCAAAAAGATTTTATTTAAATAAATAATAAATTATTAGTATCACCGTCGTATATGAAATTGATTTAATAAAAACACAAAAATAATATTTATTTATTCACACTGTTTAATTGTACCCTTACGAAACACGTGTTCTACATATAAAAATACTAGAATATACAACTTGAACATAGTTATCAATTTTCATACCACCTAGAACTAACTTCATGCTGTTAAATTTAGGTGTCGGTGTGCGCGCGCATCGTAAAAATTCACTCTCATCATTTTTCTCCATCGCGCCAAAAGAAGTATAACTTCAAAAAATATATAAGTATTCTATCAGTTAACTGGTTCCCATAGTACAAGCTCTGCTTAGTTTGGGGCTAGATAGCGCTGTGTGAAATGTCTAGCGATATTGTTTATTTATTCATACAATGGGCGTACACGCTGAATTGCATCCGAGATATTTTGGTGTAGGTCGAGTGAGAGAAAGTGAGCGAGAACGCTAATGAGTCGAGGGTGCAATTGATCGCTTATACACGTAATTTTCATCACGAATGCGAGGAGTTAAAAAAAGTCTTCATAATAAATATCAGTTGGTTGCTTAAAAGAAACTTTGCGTTCCTGGTATTAATTGTTTCTATTAACTACTAAACTATCGCCTCTTTTACTTAATAGAAATAACGTTCCTTATGCAGGTTGTCAAGAAGGTCATTACATTAAAGCATATTATGAATATGCCTCTTTTTAACAGACATAAGGATTTTTGATCGAGCGAAGCGAGATCTCCAAATCAACTTGAGCAAATCGGCGTTGTATGTATATATGTATGTATGTTTGTTTGTCCGAGGATAACTTTCGTAGCGTTTATCATCATGAAATTTGATATTTAGGTAGTTAGTGATGGCACAATTTTGGTGTGACTCAATGAGCTAATTGGGGGGGGGGGGGGGGGGGGGTTGTTGAGATATTGGGGTTCAAGTCGGGTAAAAAAAATGAAAATGAGACTATTAGGTCAAATGGGACGTCTAATGAAAGGTTACATTTAGTACATTAGTACATCTGAACCCCGTTTTTATTTTTAGTTTATTTTTTGTAGTTTTTGAGTTATTAACCATAATAAAAACAAAACTTTGACAAAATCCACAGGGTACACCAGTAACCCCACAATGCTAAAATTTGGTATTAGTGTAGCTTTAGTGACACAAATGTAGGCAAAAGTCTGAAATCCAGAATAACTGCCATTTGTACCCTAAAAAAACTTATCCAGTTAACAAGAACCCCGTTACATCTAATTTGAATGAAACTGTAGGTCAAGTAGGTTGGTTATGCATTTAGTGGCACCAATTTATTAGTCTTAAAGCCGGCATGCACAAAGATCACTAAACGTATGTAGCGACTAAACATATATAAATTTGATATATTTGTATAATTTGACAACTCCTTAAATCATATTTAGCCACTAAATACGTATAGGCATCGTTGTGCAAGTCGCCCTAAGAATAATACCTATTTATTTTGGGAGATTCACGAGATCTCAGTTCGGGGCGAACCACTAGTTATAAGAGTTTGTAGGTATTTAATTTCAGCATTTAATAATGTAACCTCTTTTATTTCAAATCGAATTTGCATCCGATCGTGAATAGCGACACAATACGAAATAACAGCGGTCGGCTGTGATTGGTTGGAATGGAACGCAAGCGATCGTGCGACGCTACCGCAGAGCCTATTTATTATACGGCAGTTTTACCGAGTGAAGCTCAGTCGTTGTTCGAGAGTCGTATACCACAGTCGTAGGAACCGCCCTCGTTCCGTGTCATACCTACTTGTAGCTGTAGCTATTCATACTTAGTGATGCAGTGTGATTAGTCAAGTGTTAATTCTGTAAAGTTTCGATTAGACTTTTTTTTCTGTATATTTTTTTTATTTTTTTTTAATTGAACTGACATTACCCACTACACGCCCACAAGGTTATAGACTATCATGACTGATGGAGACGGTGCTGGTTTCCATCCTGCTAGCCGCCTCTGATATAGATTTAAGGATTTGTGACGGAGGTTCCATTTCATTTTAGTATATTATGAATGCAATGAGCCTCATCCTATTTTCAAATATACTTACGGCCTTAGTGGTGCAAGTCGCAATTACGCATCAGGTTTATAAATCAAATCAAATCAAATCAAAAATAAAAATATTTTTATTTGGTACATAAAACAGTGTACAGAAACAAAATGGGAACGGTGATACCCGCAGGAGTAAAAATACTGTGTCGCAGGCATCAACGCCCTCCTCCATAAACCATAACAAATAAAGAGTTCCACATTAAGAGAAGAATTAGAGAGAAGCTAATGTGAATTTTAATGTTAAACAAATGGAAAGTATCAAGTATCGATACGATTACAAATACATTAACAAGAATTCAATAATACTATGTAATGTATGAAATTTTGAAATGTTAATTATCTTTTTAATTGTAGCAATAATAAAATAAATAACTAACTATAAATGACCAACTTCCAGAGTACAAGTTATGAAATATAATTATAAATTCATTTACCGAGAAGATACAAGTTATCTTTAAAAGAATGAGGGTGAGCCACTAGACGTAGAAAACTAATTTATACACTTTATTGTATATTGTTAATAAATAAATACGATATTAAGAGCAATAGTGTGCGAAAACGTAGTGCAGATATACTAAGACTAAAAATGTCCAGCTCCATTATTCCGGCTAATGAACTGGATACTGAAGTGCACGGTACTAGAATCAAAACTATTATTTCAGTAGCAATCCAAAGCTAGATTTGAAAGCTAATCACTTATTTAAATTTAGCCAAATACAAGTTTAAATATTACTTCGATGCCTGCAAATACATTTTGTCGACCACCGTGGCACAGTGTGCGAATAGCCGGCTGAGGTGAACGTTCAATTCCCTCTGCATATATATATATATCTGCAGATATTTATTTCGGGTCCTGGGTGTTTAACCATATATTTACAAAAAAAAATTATATAAATGTACTATCAGTTATGTGGTTCCCTTAATACAAGTCCAGCTTAGTTTGGGACTAGATAGCGCTGTGTGAAATGTCTACCACTATTTATTCTGAAGCAGCAATAGGCTTGCAAGATGTATAAACCATACCTTATGTTAAGGCCTTGTAATACCTAATTAAGACTACCTATACACCTAATTAAGACCTAATGTCTTAATGTCGTATGATATCTCTGCGTACCGTGTAATAGATCTGCGAATGCCCATCAAGGGGTTTAAGAAAGTCGTAATCGGATATACCTTCTTTGTATATTTATGAATCGATCATTCATAATAATTATAAGTGTAGACTAGTTGTTTTATTGTCCATTTGATACTGCAATGATATGCTCTTGTTTCGATGAGTCGCAAAAAGAACCTTATGAATTCAATTCACTATCTCATTTAAATATGAAGTTCCTTCGACCGATGCAATTGATAAGCTCTTTTAGAATAATTATGACAGGTTTTATTATTTATACTCCTCAGGCATTTTTTTTTAATTTATTCCTCAAAGAGATTTTACACAATCGTCTACGACGTCTTTCAGAGAATGTATCAAAAAATAAATGCAATATGTATGAATGTATGCATACAGGGTAAACACTATTTGCTGAAAATCTCAAGATAATCATAACCCTCTTCTTGCTTTACCTTAGTTGGTTAAAAATGGTAGGTAATTTATCTACATACATATTAAAATTTCATTATTTTAAATACGGAATTTATCACGTACCGTCTTAACGGTGTTTCGACCGACAATGTTTCATGACAATGTTGGGATTATAAATTACTCATTGAAATTCTCAAGATAGATGTGGACATCAAAACTATTACCAGGCAACGTAATACAACTGCGCAAAATGTGCGATTTTGATACGAACAAATGTTTGCATGATCTGGTTTCAGATTTCGCTTTTGTGCTACAATGGTAGTTCTGAGAAGAATAGATATAATAGGGCTTTTAATATATATTTATTTTTTTGTTTTCTTCTTTTTATTTTTTTCAATGTATTTATGTAATGTTCGTAGCTATTTATTCTGCAATTCGTGTATTGTATGTATTTTTATTTTATTCAGTATTTTCTTGTATATTTTGTCTACATATTATTTTTATTTTAAATTTTCTATTAGTATTATCTTTTTAAATGATCGTGTCGTCACCTAGGCCCTGTCAGAAAATCAGCGCTGCATCGTATCCACCGTGGTACGAAACAGCTTATGCTGAGACCATTTTGTCCCCACGCAACACCATCATTTTCTGTCTGGGTGAAGCTTGTTTTTATTGTGTTAAGAAAAAGAAAAGACATAAGTCTTTTCTTTTGTTTTTATTATGTGTGATGTCATGTGGGTTCAAATAAATGTATTTTCTTTCTTTCTTTCTTTCTTTCTATGCTAGTCCCCATCCTAGATCTTATCCTTCCGATCCTTTGTCATCTCCTGAATAATTCCCTATTAAACGGAGAGTTTCCGTCAATTTGGAAGGAAGCTCAAATTATTCCTCTACCTAAGAAACTTAACCCTAAATCCTTCTCCGAATATCGGCCAATATCAATTCTTCCATTCCTTTGTAAAGTCCTCGAACGTCTCGTCCATAACCAGTTAAACTCCTTTCTGTCATCTAATAATCTCCTTAATCCAATGCAGTCTGGATTTCATAACAGCCATAGTACAGTCACTGCTCTTGTCAAGATTACTGACAATATCTAATTAGGCATGGAAAAGAGGCAACTTACGGTGCTAACCTTGCTTGACTTCAGTAATGCCTTCAGTACCGTTAATTTTGACCTACTCTTTCCAACACTCCGCTCTCTTAACATTTCGCTGGAGGTGACTGACATTTTTTTAGTTACTTATACGGACGCTGGCAGCTGGTTCGTCTTCAGCTGTCTCTCTCCTCATGGTGCAACACGTCAGCCAGTGTACCTCAGGACGGCGTGCTATCTCCTCTCCTCTTTGCTATTTTTATAAATTCAATTTCTCAAAATCTTACTTCATCCTATCACCTCTATGCAGACGATCTTCAGATTTACACTCGGACTCCTCTTAATCATATATCTGATGCTGTGGAAGAGACAAACGCTGACTTACGTCGTATTACTGAGTGGATCAAGGTATACGGTCTGACAATCAATCCTTTCAAAACCCAAACTATCATCGTTGGCAGCTCAAGAATAATGTGCCAGTTGGATTAGTCTGTCATTCCTCAAGTTATTTTTGACGAGATGCACATTCCATACAGTGAGACAGTTAAAAATCTGGGGTTAACGATAGATCGTAACTTGTCTTGGGGAAATCAACTTAAAGTCACCTCTCAAAATCTTTTTGCCTCAGCAGGCTCTCTAAGACGACTGCAGAACTTTCTCCCAACTACCACCAAAATTACACTTGCACAATCCCTTCTTCTACCTGTGTTGGACTACACGGATACTTGCTACCTAACAGAAGAGCAGCTAAATAAGCTTGAGCGTCTCCAGAACTTTTGCATCAGGTTTATATTTGGGTTGCGCAAATATGATCATGTTTCCCCTTATTGCATCATTCTCAAGTGGCTCCCTATTCGACTTCACCGTGATTCTCATATTCTGTCTCTTCTTTATTCTATTCTATTCAATCCTTTCTCCCCTTGCCCCTCAAAGAGAGGTTTGCTTATCTCCTTTCTTCCAATACTTTTTGTGACAAAAGTCATGACAAAAGTCCTTCTCTTCTCTAGTTCCTTCTACGACAAATCATTCACTGTCGAAGCAGTGCGCCTGTGGAAATTAGACGGGCTCCTTCACAGCACTCTTTTAAGCTGAGATTAAGCATTACCTTAATGCCTGGCTTTCTTGTCATATGAGTTACCTATTTAGTATTTATTTTAATTTTATTGTCCTCGTTTTAGAATATTTGTAAGATTTAGGTTATTAGTTGGGTATATATTATTCTATCTTTAGGTATTTATTTATGTATTAGGATTATAAGTACAGTTTTTATTAGATGTAATTTTTATATTTTTATTTCTTTCATTTGTAAATATACTCTGTGCACCGCTGTCCATTACTGCTTCGCGAATTACTTTCATTCCAAAGGTTGTCTGAAAGAAATCGCTTTCAGCAATAAGGCCACCCATTGTACTTTATTTAGCATAAATTAGTTTTTTAAGTATACCTGGTGTACAATAAAGAATTATTATATTCTATTCTATTCTCTCTAAGCAGCTTTGATTCTTGGCTATATTTTACTTAGTTAATTCAGCGGGGCAATGAAGCCAGTGTCTTAGCGATATTTCAGTCTATCTTTTGCTGCCCAACGACTCCCAGTATCTTATAGGTCGACTTTCCATTTAGTGGTAGTACGTCTAACACTGCGCTTTACACTGCATGCTCTGACTTGGGAGTCGTTCTGCCCGTCAGTTCTTTAAGCTATATAAAATCATAATGTATGCGATAAAAGTTTTGTAAGCGTTAGCAGTTTAAGCGAACATCCAGTATATAATCGAAACACGATCAAACTCAATATAAATTTCCATCGATGTATGATCCCACCATTAGCATAAGTTAGACCTAATTATGCACAATAACGTATGCATGACGAGCTACCTCAATATTATTTAACCGGTCCCTTGGCGCTTATAATTCACCTTCATTACACCTAACTGCCTACATATACCCTTAATGAAAGATAAAAACATGAATTTTATACCGTGTTCACATTTTGTGTATACATATGAGAACTCTGGCTTGCGTAAGTAAGAGCCACTGTAAGGGAAGAAAAATTTAAAATAATTGAATTAAAATATCGTGGAATTTCATCGTAGGACACGTTTATAAGCTTTATGACCTACGAGGAAATACTTTGTTATAGGCGATGGCGATGGTAACACTTATCATCAGATGGGTCATAAAAAGGATTAATGTTTGACGTTTTATAACCTATCGAGAACTATAGGATAAGGCCCCCTGAATAACCTCTATATCATCAGAGCAACAGACATCCCACTATCCAGGGGTTATCTCACCAAAGAAAATCTACTCCCCACGTAGCCCTGGAATAGGTAAAAGTAACAGCACAACGTGCAGAAATCCTGGACAACAAGAGGTCTATCTGTGAAGCCTGCGATGCCCCCAGGACACTTTTGAACTTCTGATCGGAGTTAGGCTAGCTGTCCATAGTCTCTTACGTATCATGGACCTCAATCAAAGTTTGAATGCGGAAACGGGAGTCCACCAACATAACATAACATAGGTTATAGAATTATTGGAAAAAGTTCAATTATGCTTTTGAATCCACAGCGGCCAGTGATTGAAAGCAACAGGGTCGTTTCTTTCAACACATTCAAAACCTCCCATATGGATTTCTATACTTAAATGATTTTTGACTTAAACATCGAGTTTCAGAATTATAACTAACTATATCGACTTCTCTGGTTACATTCTGAAGTGTTTATTCATAACAGATATCATCACGTAAATCATTTTCACGATGACTCATCGAAAAAAGTTCGGTACCTGAACATCTGACAGCTGGGGCAAATCTAGGTTAGAAGTTTACTACGTGTACCGAATTAGGGATTATATTCCACATGCGAATGAAGGGGATACCGAATAGACGGCATTTTACGAATTATTATGCTAGTAGCTAGTAACGTCAGCGTTCATGTTTTGCCTTAACCAAGAAATGCATGGCCAATACGTGAAGAGCTAACACAGTTTCTTTTTCCGCTTGTGGCAATCCTACCAGTAACAGCTGTTGTTATTGTTCCAATTTTTTTTTATTTGATTTTGATATAAATAATTAAGCGTTTTTATGTAGCCCTTTTCGAATTTATCGCTTTGAAATAATATAAATAACGTGTACAAATGTTATTAGTGGTATACTTTGTCAAAATAAACTGAAATTGTCGAAAAACTTTTAACGTTTAGGAAGTATGAATGTAATCATTGTTTTATCGGTTTTGAAGTTTTTGTTGCTCGTTTTGTGTGAATTACAAACGTTGGAATACTATTTCCCATCAAATAATTATACACAAAGCACGTAAGTACACAAGATTTCAAAATTTGCAACCACAATTTGTGATTACATTTCTTTGGTATTTTCGCGTTGATTGATTTTTAATTTTGAATAATGATGACCCGTATAGCCCTCTCCATGATGAGTCCAAACTGTACCGGACTTTGCTGAAATTGAAGGCTACCAAAGAGTTGTGATCTCAGCTGTCGTTGGAAAGAGAAGACAAAGAAAAATTGGTCTTGGATGCGCTAGTTAACAATGAAAAGTTAAAAAGTGAGTTGTCTGTACTGCACTCGCAGTACATTTTAGTTAATGAAGAACGGGATAGGTTAGAAAATATAATTTTAAGATTCGACCAGTATGGTGTGGAGTATGACCAGGTCCTAAAGCTAACATCTGTCTTGGAGAAAGAGCTATATGATGCTAGATTTTGACATTGAGTAACTGCGTCTTTTACTTAGCCAGTGCTGTAACTTGCAACTAGTCACTGTCCAAATAATCTTCAGGTACATACCTATTTTATTTATTAGGTGCACCAACAGTTGTTACATGGTAACGTATAACAGTTCTTAATTTCTTTTATAACCCCTCGCACATTGCACAACCAATTACCTCCGTGATTGCCTCCGTGGCGCAGTCGGCTGAGACGCAGGAGGTAGCGGGTTCGATTCCCGCCGCGGAACAAATGTTTGCATGATCTACAGATATTTGTTCCGTGTCTGGGTGTTTTTCTATATATAATAAGTATATATGTACATTGTATTTACAAAAAAAGTATGTAAGTATTCTATCAGTTATCTGGTTCCTATAGTACAAGCTCTGCTTAGTTTGGGGCTAGATAGCGCTGTGTGAAATGTCCAGCGATATTTATTTATTTTATAATTACAGGTGAACACGGGGTTTTTTTGGCATAGGTTTGACCACTATCTTGCCTAATAGTAAGCGATGGTGCAGTCTACAATAGACTAAGCTTGCCTAAAAGATACCTATTTACTTGTGACTTTAAAGATACCCAGGCTGTAATTATCAAGAAACACAGACTTAGGCAAGGCGTTCCATTCTTTGGCGGTGCACATAATGTGAAAGAGAACTGCTTTGTGCGTTTGTGTGTCACATGAACTAAAACTATGTTATCAAGTAGATATAGCTATTTAAAAAAAAAGTACACGAAATAAAGAGTATTCTGAGAAAAGATAAAGATATACATAATATCTTCTTAATATATGGATTTACGAAAAAACGGAGTTGTCGAAATAATGACACGAGCCAGATTATCAACTATGTATCAACTTGTTTTGTAATACTCAAAACAAAAATGAGAACAGGAAAGAAATAGTATTGTCAAACAACCCTCTCTTATAATTTTTTGACCTCCTCATTAAATCTTTCATTGAGAGATGTAAGGATTTTGAGGTGATGATGCTGCTGACCTATCGCTGCTTCTCTTAAAATATTGCAGCTAAGGGATTAGAAGTTGTGTATATTAAACATGGAACTATCACAATGGACGTTACCAAATACCTATGTAAATGAGTCTTTGAATTTAAACGACTCCATAAAATATTAAATCTTGCTACTCTGTCTAAAATAACTCGTAAAGCATAATACGGTACGCAATAACGATGTGAAGCCTTGATTAAGAGACATTATCTGACATTTTGATGCGTTATAAATAACTTGTCATGATGCCACCACACTACGTTTTAACCAGTTTTCACTCGGACTGATTCGATCAGTCTCTGATATTTATCGATATATTATAATTATGCATCGTTTAATCTCTTATGTTTATCGATAGGCATATCGATTATACCACTGGTCTACATGTAGATGTGCATTCAGACTTCATATTCAAACTCAATGTTTATTCCATCATCATAATATCAGTCATAGAACGTCCACTGATGAAAATAGGACTCCTCCATAGATTTCCAGAGATTTAACCGATCTTGTGCGGCTTGCAGCCAACGACTCCCAGCACACTTTATCAGGTCGTCTTTCCATCTACTGGCGTCCTTCGCTGCGCTTTTCAGTGCAACGTTTCTTTATTCAATGAAATCTTTTATGTCATTTTAAATCGTCAATTAACGCCTGTACTCTTACTAAAAGCACTGTAGTTTTGAGAGCCAGTAATGATGCCAGTAAGCAAAGTTTGTTATCGAAATATTTTTTTAATTGGTTTGATTGGTTATCCTTATTAGATACTTATCAAAATATAACCAATATTTTTTCAGTGTTTTAGCCAAGCAGGAGCTTGGTTTCTCAATTTGATTGAGCAGATAAACACATCACCTTATACAAAAATGTGAGTCTACGCATCGATATAATAATCGTTTAAAACCATTCCAATATGTACTCAAAATACCCACCAGTACCGTTTAGTACCAAAGTATTGTATTGGATTTTTCATCGCAACTCACACACTATATAATATAAATATAAAACAAAGGATTTGGATTGTGTAAAGTACCTAAGCTTTTTTAAATGATACCCTTGATCTAGTAACCCTATTTTGGAATTTTGACCCTTTTGGTAATCAAATTGAAAATCTTTTTGACCTTTTTAGATAGGTACTTGTAGTAGTTATAAATATACTTAAACTTGTATTATCTATAACTATCCCATATTTAAAATCAATAATTTAAGTTGTTTCTGAGATAATAAGTTTGATAATCAGATTTCATTTTGATCCAAAACCCAATAAACGAACGCTGAGAATCTGTTTGAAACTCTACTTTGCTTATTTTACTGACTGAAATGCTTTTTAGGGTTCCGTACCCAAAGGGTAAAACGGGACCCTATTACTTAGACTCGGCTGTCTGTCTGTCACCAGGTTGAATCTCATGAACCGTGATAGTTATTTAACATGCTAAGGAGATTGGTACTTATTTTGCATGGTTCCAGTCTGGGTCTAGTTTTGCTAATCTACTTTATATAGTTTCTAGATTTGTGACACTATAAAATTTCAAGAATAATAAAAAACTAATATTAGCATCATTCAAACAGACAGTTTCCTTTTATACTTCTACATCGCAAAATTTTATCGATATACAAATCGAATACCTTAAAATATTTATACTACTATTAAGAACGGTAAAATAATACAGAATAACATATATAGGTACTTAATATTATAATAATGAATACCACTTAACATGAGGTGGGCCATCTCTTTGTTCTAATTTGCTGGAAAAATAAAAAATAAAAAAGTCAATCTTCTAATTATTATTTTCAACAAGAAAACGTTTGTTTTCATTTGCACATTTCTGTTCGTTGGGTGTGCGGTATGATCAAAGTATGTTGACCGGTTCTCATGGAATGCAGAACTGTGTTTAAACAGTTAATAAGCATGTTTGAAGTGTATGTGAGTTTCTAGCTACTGCTGATTTTTTTCACATGAAATAGAATGACAATATGATTTTTAGAAAAAAACAAATATTGTAGAAAGCTGTGTTTGCTTCATCGCCATCAGATCAGCCAGTTTATTTAATTTAATTTTATTATATTTGTAAAACAAACAGAACATTGAACTTTCAAGTAAAAAAAACTATAAATGATGCACAACCCAAACAAGTTTACTGAATTATGATAAACTTTAGAAGTGACAACTTAAGATGAAGGATCTAAACAGTAGGTATGTGATTTCTACGCTAACACAAGAAAAATGTTTACAATAAATTTAAAAAAAAATTAATAGACCGTTGTGGAAAAAATAGAGGCATTCCACGAAAAGCAACGATTTAAAAGCACTTATTTTATGAGCACCGATTGTATTCCACGGAGATCACCTATTTATATTTTGGGTTGGTGCTTTTTGAGGAATAAGTACTAAAAATTATTTCAAATGTTTCGACAAAGGGCACCTCCAATGTAATAGCTTCTAGTGATGGGGTATTTTATATAAAAAAATATCTTATTATTGATTTAATAATTAACTCGCCCGGCTAACTATTGGCCCGGCGCGGCATATGCATTACAGGAAAAATAAAACAAAGTCTCGATCCTTAGTCTCGAACTATTAGTTTTTAGAAATTAAACTTCAAGTTTTCTGAGTTAACTGCTCACATAACTAGATGGCGCTACTAAATTAGCATAAATCTAGGTAGGTTTGGAACCTTCGGCACGCGATTCTCACTCGCATTTGACCAGTTTTGTTTTATTTTAATTTAGGTATATTATTATTACAAAAATATAGAGTATAGAGAGAAATAAACCAAAACCTCGATCCTTATTTGTTTTTAGAAATAAAACTGGAAAGTTTTCTGAGTTAACTGTTCACATAAATAGATGGCGCTGCTAAATTAGCATAAATCTAGGTAGGTTTGGAACCTTCGGCACGCGAGTCTGACTCGCATTTGACCAGTTTTGTTTTATTTTAATTTAGGTATTTATCAGTAAATTAGCTGGTGCTCACATTTGCTATGCGTCTAATTAATTCAGGGTTTCAAAATTAATTCTGGGCGTCTGGTTGAAGCGACTTGTGATACAAAAACTGGTAATTAAACTAGTATTGCAATTCAGCGGGGCACAACAGTTAGTATCTTGGGGACATTTCCACCTGGTATCTGAAGAAATTGAACTATCTATAGATCGTTTGCAATGGTATTTAGATGATTGAACTGTTTCTTGTATATTTTTTTAATTAAACTATAATTGTATATTCTTTTTCTTAATAAATGTGTTTCCAAATAAATAGGTCAAAGCCAAAAATATATCAACTATGCTGCCTAACATAGAAAACGCACACGTTAGCTCTGGCTACTGATACTTTTATCTTACTGGCTACTTTTATAGCTATAACTATGTATATAATCCTTCGAACCACGTTCAAAATTTTGTGTGTAAACCTTATTGCCGCCATTCTGCCATTTGGTGTTTTCACACGGTTAACTTTCGGTCTAAATTTATTCAGTTATGATTTTATGATATAACGGGACGGACACGAGCCGCGAGCGTTACGTATCTCGCGAAAGGTGCATCATGTCACCGCTATCGCTGCGGCGCCGCCTTTGTAGTCGACCATGTCTTTGTTAACGTGATTTTATACACGCGCCGCGGTGGCTAGCGGCGGCGAGTCATGTCCTAAAAACAAAGTAAAGGGGCGATTAAAAAAATCAGCCCCAGCCCTAACACGTAGGAGAGGTACCCAAAAAACAAGTTGCTTACATTTTTATTTCATCACTTATTAGGTCACCAAAATGTACCATCATGCCAAATTTCAGCAAAACAACACTAATAGTCTATGAATTATATTTGACCAAGCGACCGAAGCACGGAGTAGAGAGAGTACTGTTCTCACAGAACCACTATGTATTAATAATGAAATAAATAACTAATACATTTTTTATTTTTTTGGGAAATTCGCGAGATCTCAGTTCGAGGCGAACCACTAGTAATACAATAATTGGAACTACGAAATGACAGAAAATTTTACCATGTCCGTCTACGGACTACGTAATTCTAAAAAAGTAAGAGTAAAACACATTTTTATTTTCACTACCTATCAATTTTTTTTTATAATGAAGAATCCGTTCCTGATTGCCTTAAAAATAACAGAACACAAAATGGTGCAGTAAGTTTCAGTGTACTGGAAGTGATAATGCGTTAATGACTATGGATATTAGTTTGCTGGTAATATTGACCAAAGAACACTGTCCAAATGTTCCACAATATGGTCGGTACAGTCTGCAACATAAATTTACGGTAAATTTGTAAGTTTAAAATCAAAAGTGGAATATTTATAATTTGCCGTCAAATTATATCGAAGGGGTATGCTTAACTAAGTAGACGATTATAACCCAAAATAAAATATTTATTTCATGTCCTGTGTTCAATATTTAATTTTGATTTGTTCATGTTCCAAGAATTGATACACATTGATGCATCTTTTTATTTATGGCCACTTGTTAACGCTGACACGCAGTGACTCAACATCAACTGCGACCATAATGCGATGATGGATCGAGGCTTCCTACAATCCTACAAATGGGCATAGATACCTGTAGATACATATAATAAACTAGCTGACCAAGCCACAGCTTCGCATGCGTAGTTTTCAATAAAAACATTACCCTCCTTCTGCGCAATTGGATAAAAAGTAGCCTATGTTACTCCGAGATAACGTAGCATTCAAATAATTAAAAAAATTTTGAAATTGGGCTAGTAGTTTTTGAGTTTTAAGCGTTACCAACATACAAAACTACAAATCTTTCCTCTTTGCATTATTAGTAGGTATAGATAAATACTGCTGAACATTTCACACATCGCTATCTAGCCCAAAACTAAGCAGAGCTTGTACTATGTGAACCAGATATCTGATAGAATACTTATATACTGTTTTTTTTATTACATACTTAAAATTTATAGAAAAACACCCAGATCCGGAACAAATATTTGTACATAATGCAAAATATCATTTTTAGATCACGAAAGCAAATTATGGAGACGCAGCGCATTGCGCGTCGCGAGATGCGTTTCGACGCGTCGCATCGTGTCGCGCGCGCGGTGCGTTACGCGATTCTCTGTTCATGGGGAGAGTGGAGAGGCAGCGCCTGCGTGTGAAACATTGTTACCTGCAACGGGGCTCGCGTTGGTACCCGCGGCGTCACACGAGCAAATACAAACATTTACGGCGATATATTACCCGTTACAAAGACGCGGGGCGTTACGCGAAGACCCTTCCTTGCAAAGACGCGTTGCTTGGAAGATATCGCTGTCAACTATAAGGCTGCCCATTGTATTGCCTTATTTATTTTAGCCTAGCACTATGTGTGGTAATTCAACAAAGAGTTATCGATCTAACTATATCTTACTTGGTTAATGTTGTCTCATTTGTAAAGCTTTTAATGTATGAGCTTGTTTTATACTAATGACATTCTCATTTAAATCTGAGACAGGGGTTATAACTCAAACTTAACATTTACCTCTATTGGTAGCTACAACCTTCATAATACTTAGGTCATTATAAATTATTTTATTAGTTTTTAAATTCAATATTATTTTAGACCTCGCATAATGAACCGAGACGCAACACAGATAACCTCGAAATGCTTATGCTCACTGGGAGGTTTTAAGGACAGAGATCCAGAGGTCTTAGACCAATGCCAATGTTGGACCAATAAATAGCACACAGCTGCGTTTGACAATGTCAATCGACCATCGGGCGGGTGGTCTGATTCAGGAAGCCCGTAGCTCTCGTGTTTTAGATGCAGGTATCAGAGATTTGGCGAGCCCCTTTAAAATAAAATATACCCAGTTAGACAGAGCTTGCGATAGCGCGTAAACACCGTGGGATCCATACAGGACGCGCGCTTACAGCCCCAACAAATGGAGTTCAGAAGAAACGTTTTAGTCTGTAAGAGACTTTCGCCCTCCCAAGGCGGAAAGTATTTTAAACGGATTAAATCAGGTAAAATACAATGTCGCTGCATATCTACCCTAACTAAAAATAAGTGTAATGCACTACAGGGATTGCATCCTCTACTTAGTTTAAGCTGCAACTTGCCACCAGACGATGTAATCATCATAAATTAATAAAAGTAACAGTCTCAATTGTCAGATTGCGAACGATGACGCAAAATCAAATAAAAAAGCCGTTGAAAAACAAATTAGGTCACTCATGGAGAGATTAAAAATAGATCCTAATCACAAACAGATGGGAACCGAAAATATTTTGACAGATCATTTTGATGATTGACATACACTCTATTAATTAACGGTGGATCAACGCTCGATTTTAGGTCAAATCAATAGAGCACGTCAAAATCTAGCAAGAATTTAATCACTTGTTTGACAGGTCTGTTATTAATCGACTTTAAAAAAGGAGGAGGTTATCAATTTTTTTTTTTAAGTTTATTACCTTAGGTAAATCTCCGTCTTTTAGCAAAGCGATTTGGAAAATTCTTTTTTTATTTGAAAGGATGTACTTTCAGATTGGTCTCATATAAATTTTATTAAAATCAATTTTGTAGTTTGGTTTATAAATCAAAATAACTGGTTTCTTTATTCTGAAGTTGGTTATGTTTTTGTTAAAAAGTTACTACTTTGATCGAGCGAAGCGAGATCTCTAAATTAACTTGGGCAAATTGGCGTTGTATGTATGTATGTACTGTATGTATGTATGTTTGTTTGTCCGAGGATAACTTTCGAAGCGTTGATCCGATCATCGTGATATTTGATACATAGCTAGGTAGTGATGGCACAATTTTGGTGTGACTAAATTAACTAAAAATGTTGGGAGGTTGTTGAGATATTGGGGTTCAAGTGGGGTAAAAAAAAATTAAAATGAGACTATTAGGTCAAATGGAATATCAAATGAAAGGTTCCATTAGTACATTTCGACTCCGTGTTTATTTTTTGTAAGTTTTTGAGTTATTAGCCATTGTTGGCATCCCTGGCCAACACAGATGGCAACATTATTGTAAAATTAAATTATCTATGAAAGACTCGGGCCTTTCCGGTCAGTTCCAAGATGTCGATGGCAAAGATGTCAACCCGGACTCGTGGTAGCGAACTGTGTGTGCTCTGAATAAACGTGATTAAATGGTGCTCAAGTCTTTATTATCAAACTCAACCTCGACGAGCCAGCCAACAACACCCGGCTGCACACATTGATCCGGCTCGAAGGACCAATGTGTGCAGCCGGTTGTTGTTGGCTGGCTCGTCGAGGTTGAGGTTGATAATAAAGACTTGAGCACCATTTAATCACGTTTATTCAGCTCATCTGGATCAGCTCCTCTGCTCACATAGTCAGCAGGGTTCTCTTTCGTGGACACGTAGAGCCAGCGCCATCTAGGGGTCTGCTCTCGAATCAACCTTACTCTGTTTGCAACATAAGCATTGAGTTTCATGGGCTCAGTGGCTATCCATGCAAGCGAGATTTGTGAATCGGAAAATAAATAGACATTATCAATCTTTATTTTGAGGCTCAGAGTATCATAGACTCGGTTCGTGAGCTTCGTTAGCAGAAGCATAGCATTTAATTCTAATCGCGGTATGGTGAGTGACTTTTTATCGTGGGGGTTGATTCGAGACTTAGAGCAGAGTAAAGAAATTAAAGCTTTACCTGAGTCGTCTACCACCCGAAGGTAGACACAGCAGCCGTAACCAGTAGTGCTCGAAGCATCAGCGAAGCCAATCAGTTGCACAGCAGCATTGTTAGGTATTTTTATATTTCTATCTATAGAAAGAGGTTGCATAACAGACAATTTCATCGCAAAGGAAAGCCATTCAGATTGAAGTGATTGCGGGAGGACATTATTCCAACCGAGTTTTTCGCACCATAGCTTTTGCATGAAAGCCTTTGCTTTCATGATGACCGGAGACATGAAACCAAGAGGGTCATAAAATTTTGAGATATAGCTCAGTACTTGTCTCTTGGTAGGAGACTCAATTTGGAAAGGTTCTGGGCATGAAAACACAAAGCAGTCTTTAGAAACATTGAGTGTAAGACCTAATGTTTTCATGTACAAATTATTCTTTTGTAAATCCAAATCATCAAACTGTTGTTTGTCTGGGGATATGTCCTTTAAAATTTCTTGACAATTCGATGCCCACTTATGGGTATAAAAACTACCTTTACCCAGTAATTCACATAATTGCCGTTTTGCCTTAATAACCATTTGGATATCAGAATGAGAATAGCAAGCGTCATCAATATACATACAGTTTCTTATTATATAACAGGCTAATGGAAACTCATCCTTATATTTGGTAGCAAGCTCATATAAACAGCGTGTGGCTAAAAAACTTGAACTTTTTTGACCATATGTGACCGTATCTAACTGTATACACTTAATATTGTCGTTTACACTGCTTCTCCACAGTATGTTTTGCAAGCTACCGTGCGAAGGATTAATGCTCACGCAGCGAAACATGCGGCGTATATCCGTGGAAATAGTGTATTCACCCAAGCGAAATAAAAGCATAATGTCAAACAGCTCTTTTTGCACAATAGGACCATTTAGCAATAGATCATTCAGAGAAACTTTCTTATCAGTTTGCATAGAAGCATCAAAAACCACGCGCGTTTTTGTAGTAATGCTATTTTCGTTAACGACAGCATGATGGGGCATGAAATACCAAGGTTCGTTTTGAAAATCTATAGAATTTATATCAATATAGTGGCCATGTCCTAAGTCAGTGTATTCATTTATGAATTTTTCATATTCCGAAAGCAAGTTAGGACTTTTATGTAACCTTTGTTCAAGACTGAGGAATCTATAGTAAGCAAACTCAAATGAGTTACTAAGAGAATCGTTTATTTCGCTCATTGGTAATTCTAGTGGCAAATTCACTTGAAATTTGTTATTTTCTAGCACAGTTGTGCTTTGGAAAATGTTTTCACATAAATCATTTTCTGATATTTTTTCAGAATAAGTTTCAGGAACCTTTTCAGTTTCAAAAAATTGTTGTAAAGTTTCATCAAGATCTGACTTACAATCTAAACATAAAAGTGAGACCTTACTTGTGTTCCTATTTGCAGGCTGTGGCAAAGCCCCAGCAATGACGTGACCAAACCTTGTGTTGATGAAGCATGGTTGCGGGCTCTGCTGCTTAGATTGCGAAGCTCGTTGCTGTATAGTGGCTTGTTGCTCCGGAAGCAGCACCTGGAAAAATATATCGGCTCCAATCAGCATATTGATCTCAGACGGGATGTGAAAATCAGCATCAGCTAGCGTCAATTGAGATGGAATGGTCATAGACGTCATGTCCACTTTAAATTGTGGGATTTTGCATGTTATTTTGTCTAGCACATGACAATTTATGGTCACCCTATAAGGGGATGACAGTGAGAAAACTTCTAGGGGTACAGAATATTTAGCAATATTATTTTTGTTGCTGACCCCCACAATGGTTGTACTGTCTTTGTTTGGAGTTATACCTAAAACATCTATCACCTTACTTGTTACCAAGGATACCTGGGATGCGGAGTCCAAGATCGCCTTTACATGTACTTCAGTTCCATTCTGAGAATAAAGCTTTATTTTTACAGTGGGTAACAAAACCTTGTCAGCCTGTGTGTTCGACATCAGTGTGACCGGCCTTGGTGATGGCTCATCATGCAGTAATGTGTTGTGAGCTTGTTTGCAAATATTGCATCGAAAATGAAATTTACATTTGCCGGAGTGAGTGTTGAGACACACATTGCACAGATCTTTCTCCTTGGAAAACTTTACTCTTTCTCCAGAAGTTAGCGCTTTGAATTTATTGCATGCAAATAATTTATGGTCGTTGGACTTACATTGTACACAAGAAGTTGCTCGTGCTGCTGCAACGATGTTCACTACTGTCCTGGTAGGCTTGCTCGACGTCACCGGCTCAGCATTCTCCAACGCTAAGGCTCTCTTCTCCATGAACAACAAAAAATCCAACACTGTTGGATCGTAGTCAGTGCTTCGCTCAAGTTGGTATGCCCGGGACGTATATGCATCTAATTTGCGGAACAAAATGGACAATATAATAGGATCCCAAGTTTCCGTGTTTACTTGAAGATTTTTAAGGCTCGCTAAACATTGTTTAACAAGTGATACAAAACCTCTCAAAAGAATCGGAGTAGATTTGACCAGAGCATTTATATCAAGCAGTGAGTTTATGTGTTCATTTACAATTTTAAATCTATGATTGTATCTTTCATCAAGAAGCCTCAACGCTTCATCGTAACTACCAGGCTCAAAAGGGAGATCTTTGATTATATCAAAAGGTTCTTTTTGCAGAAAGGATCTTAAATAATATAGCTTCTGAATATTGTCGATCGACCTGTCTTTATGGATAATTGCCCTAAACAAGTTAATAAATGGGGTGTACTCACTGTATTTACTGCCGTCAAAACATTTGATCTCAATTTTAGGTAACTTTGTACGAAATGCTGAGTTTCCCGTATCCGAACTCGGAGTTGACTTTGCCTTTATTGCCTCGTTTAGCGCAGACAACACAGTGAAATACTTTGTTTCGCAATCTGCGACATCTTCGTTGTCCTGATCAACAAATGCCAGGATTTGTTTATTATACCCCTCGTATTCACTAAAGATCTCTAAAACCCTTGATCTTTTTGCCTGCAATGATGCTAGCGTACTTAATTCTAAATCACGCTCGGTCTGTACAAATTGGTGAAGCCTTGTAAGGGACGCCTTGGCATAGCCACGAGACGCCCTCAAATGTTTGAGAGTTTTATCGTCAGACATTATAATACAACTTGCTTTCTCACTATAGTTTCTAATCTAAAATACAATTTGTTACTTATTAATATGGTTAAAGCACTTATTTTCACAATAAAAATCTATTTGGTGAATTGAACTGAACTTGTCTTTGAATGAACAACACGGAATAAAATGGCGGCTGCTTGCGTGAACGAATCACAAACACTCGTTTGGTTGCTTGAAATAATTCCGGAAGTTAGACATTGTCCAATCACGTTGCAGCGTTGACAGCTGTCACTCGATGACAGGGAAGCTGATTGGTTCGCAGCTATTTGCGCCTACGCTGATGAAGACGCGTCAAAGTGGCGCGGAACTTTAAAATTTTTGTTGATGTCTTGCGTCTCGTTCTGTTTCCTCGCTTGCACGTATTTTCTTCTTTGTCTTGCCACACACGGGAAATATTGCGTGTATGAAAAATGACGATTTGACGTAGCAAGAATTTGGTAATTTGGTTTGAGAACGATGACGATACGTATGGACGTAATTTCTTCGACTCTTTGTTGCAAAATATTGCAAATTACTTGTAGAAATTGTGTGCTTGATGTAGCTGAATAAACAATTGATGGTTTACACTTACGATGATGGTGTCAAACCTGAGCCTCGCCTCGCCACTGGAGAAGAAAGTCGATATTGCGATTTCTCCTCTTTTTGCAGGACGATTGTAGAAAGCTTGTAGCAGGTTCTTTCCAGTCTTGATCGCAGTACTCGTGCGTGGAAGACTTTTTTCGCAGGTTAGGTACGTATGTAACCTGAGTCTCACCACGTGTCGCTGTTCTTGATTATCGCGCCCAATCCTTTTTTGAGAAGCTCGAAGGACCAATGTGTGCAGCCGGGTGTTGTTGGCTGGCTCGTCGAGGTTGAGTTTGATAATAAAGACTTGAGCACCATTTAATCACGTTTATTCAGAGCACACACAGTTCGCTACCACGAGTCCGGGTTGACATCTATGTACTCAATTATATAATAATTCAAAACTATGTACTCACATACGAACAGCTAAATACTATTTTATGTCAGATAGAAGCTGTCTTAAATTCAAGGCCTATATTACCTGTAACAGCGCAAGATATAAACGATTTCAGTTACCTTACTCCAGGGCACTGGCTAGTAGGAACTGCATTAACTTCTTTCCCTGAAAAATGTGTTATAGATATCCCTACGAATAAGCTCAAGTTTTGGGAACTATGTAATAAAGTTAAAACTCATTTTTGGAATATTTGGCACAAATATTACCTGAATGTTCTTCAGTCTCGTCCAAAGTGGCGTGACAGTGTACTCAATGCCAAGGTTGGAGGTTTAGTCATACTAAGGGAGCCTAACTCCCCGCCCCTAACATGGCCCATGGCCAGAATTGTAAAGGTCTATCCAGGCCTAGATGACAAAGTTCGAGTTGTGGATGTTATCACACCCAACAAAAAGATCTATAAAAGATCATTGAGCGGTATATGTATATTGCCTCTAGATTAAGAAATCTAATAATAAGAATCTAGCATAAGAAAATGTAGTATACATCTATGTTAGCTACTTAGAATAAATAAAATGGTTTAGTATACCTGTATGCAATTTCTAGATTAAGTAAATAAAGTACCTATGTGCTATCAAATTAATGTAAAAGTAAGCTTTATTACTTACCTACAGAATCACAAAGATAAATACACAAAGCATATTCTTTAAGTAAAAGGTGTAACAAAGAAAACAGACTGTATTTTTTTTAATGAGAGTCTTTATTCATTTAAATATTGTAATACCAATATGCTGGATGGTATATAAACTACCTATGGTTTTTCAGGTTAATTTAAATTCTTGTTTCTTAAAAATTATCTCCCGCCCCCAGCATGTTGGCATCCCTGGCCAACACAGATGGCAACATTATTGTAAAATTAAATTATCTATGAAAGACTCGGGCCTTTCCGGTCAGTTCCAAGATGTCGATGGCAAAGATGTCAACCCGGACTCGTGGTAGCGAACTGTGTGTGCTCTGAATAAACGTGATTAAATGGTGCTCAAGTCTTTATTATCAAACTCAACCTCGACGAGCCAGCCAACAACACCCGGCTGCACACAGCCATAATAAAAACTGAACTTCGTCAAAATTCACAAGGTACACCAGTGATCCCACAGTGGCATGCGTATGGCTTAAATGACACAAATATAGGTAAAAGTCTGAAATTCAGAATAAATGCAATTTGTACACCAAAAATAAGTAACCAAGTAACATGAACTCCCGTTACCTTTAATTTGAATGAAATTGCTGGTCAAGTTGGTTGGTTAATTATTTCGTGGCACTATTTTGAGAGTCAAAGATTACAAATAATGTTTTTTGTTTTAATCGGAGACTCACGAGATCTCAGTTCGGGGCGAACCACTAGTTTTTTTAAATTGAAAATGGAGCACCGTGCCTAAGAACAGGCCATAGCCATGCCACATTAGAATGGTAGGTATGTAGTTTTTTTACACGACTTGTCTTAAAAGTTTATTTGATGCGGTGGCGTCTATATATATTTGGAAAATGAATGTTGAAGACATGAATAACGTTTTTAACATTACAATAAAATAAATTTATCGCTTATCTTTACATAGTATAAAATGAAGTCGCTTCCGCTGACTGTTACCTTATATCTTTTAAACTACTCAACGGATTTTAATACAGTTTTCAGCAAAAGACCTACAATGTGTTAATCCAGGTTATAATCTACGTACACATCGATTTGAAAGTAACTCTGTCTCTCTGTCTGTTTGTTACCTTTTCACGACTAACGGCTCGACCGATTTTGATGGAATTTGGTACCTATATACCTAGATAGATTATGAATGGACTTGAGACATAGGTTACACTTTACGCGACTGCACAGGAGGGTAATGTTTTATTGACAAACCACGCGTACGAAGCCGCGGGCGGGTCAGCTAGTTGAAAATAAACATTAAAGACAACCTCCGTCTACGGGAGCCACGCTACGCGTCTAGTGCGTGGTCTCCATTCGAGAACCTTTCTGCCCCTAGGGACGTGCGTTCTTCGAGTTACGTGTTAAAATTATCATGTATAGTGCGTTCCAACAAATTAGGTAACTTAACACAATACGACGAGAGTATGAATATGAAGCACGCAAATAATTCATAATTTCGTAACCGTATGTTACCGGGTTTAATTTCCTATTTTCCCACCTGCCCAGGTTCTGTATGCATTTCCTAAAATACCATATACGTAGTGCCAAATCGTAGATGCCAACGGAGACAGAATGGTTAGGAAGGAACTTCTGGTTTTCCCATTTTTCAATTTATTTATTTGTGTTGAATGAACGCATTTAAATACTCTTAATATCACATCTAGTGGAATTTTTACATGGAATTCGTATAATCCATTCAAGTTCACAAAATAAAAAAATTCCCACAGATTTTAATGCCGGTTAGAAAACGAAAATATTTTTATTTTTACATTTGAAATGCATTTGAACGTTAATTACATTAGTATGTATGTTTTTACAATTAATCAGCGTGTTGGTATTTAAGTTAAAAAAATACAAAAAATACATCGGAGACCTATGCATTGATATTATATTATACCTTTTAATTTTTAAAACACAGCATAGTAGATATGCGTGCCTATTGATTTTGATTTTCCGGGTTGGATTTTAATGCAAAACTAGACAAAAAAAGGTGACGATGGTAAGAGAGCAACTTTATTAAGGACAGCGGAACCGTAGAAACCAGATGTTTGCGTACGAAAACATCTCTTTATGAAGAACTTTTAATTTAGAAGCTAAGGCATGGAAAATAGACCTGGCTGCGCCACGAAAAACTAGATAGACTTCATCAAAATCACTCAGTGACTGAAATCCTCCGTCGTCCGAGACACGTTCTCGGAGACCCGGATGACGAAATCACCTCCGCTGATGCGGAAGGTGAGTCATCTATTTCAGACAGAGCAAACACTTTACAGACACACCGACCTCGCCGGCGAGGTCGACGAGTCCCTTCAGTCGCCGCCTATACGAGGTACAGACATGTACCCGGGCGTTTCTCTCCTATCCCCACCCCAGTAACAGCCCAAGCCGAGGCTCGTACCTAAGTGGTGCCCTTGCGCTAGTTGCCTAAAAAACTTACTGGGCTGAGCGCCATCTGCGCTCGCCAAAAGTTCGGTTAAGCTGTCACGGCCTCAGAGGCCAACAGCGAGATTAGTCCATTCGAAAGAAAAAAACACTCAGTGACAAATACAATTAAATGATGATATAATAATTAATTAATATTTATCACTCAATCAAATAAGGTCCCTAGACCTTTTGCATTGTGTATAATGTTTCTGGACCATACGAGGTCATTCTCTATTCATCGATTCCCGTGTACCATTTCGTGGTGTTTCGCATAAAGTTTTATAGCTTATGCTAATTCGCCGGTCTGGGTGTACTAGCTTGTTCCGCTAGGTAACGTGGCTAACGCAGTTACACAGCTCACTAAACCTACAGCTGCATCATTTTGAGGACCTATAATTATGTACCGAGGTGTACGAGTAACCAGCTGAGACGCAAAATCTTGCGAATATTTGTTTCGGGTGTGTTGTAGTATCATGGTTCTCATATTACCACATGGCCACGACACAGGGAATTAGAGTGTAGTGTCACGACTATGCATGTGACTTTTTCATGTTATTTATATATTTATAGTACAGCAAGCTGTTGACAAAATGATACGTGGCCTTTTAGATAGCCACAAGAAAGGCCACTTTCTAGGCACAGTTTGAAGGGGGAGGGTATGATTCTTTAAAGATTCAGGAGCCCCTTACATGTGTATAAAATATAGGTTCTAGATCGATCTTATGCGGCCTTTACTTAACGGCTACAGCGGCGACTTTTCAGTCAATGGAGACTACATTAAAAATAAAAATCATTGTAGTGTTCCAGCTGTCTTCACTCAACCTGTGCACCTCTAAGTTGGAATGGAATTTAGGTACTTAGGTCAGCCGAGATGGACAATGGCGATTGTGTTTGGGACTGTTTGCAACCGATTCTAATTGGGTGTTTAGCGTTTGTTTGTTTTGTTAGTTTGCACTATTTCGGCCAGTGTTTTAGATAATTCTAAAACAGATACCAACTGTATTTGCATTTTATAAATAAGTATCAAATAATTCGATATGCATATTTTACATACGTCTACTTTTAAAAATTCATTAATTTAAAAAAAAATAATGGTGTTTGACATTTCTCACAGTGCTATCTAGCCCTAACAAGTTTTTATAGGAACCAAATGTTTAAAAACTTCATCAAACAAAATACCTACTCATGGTTATAACACTCTTCAACTCCAAGCAGTTCTGATTAAAACAGTTAACACTTATTAAGCCTAATCAAGATGTTACTGTCTGCCTTCTTTCTAAATTGGCCAATTCTCAAAATGGATTTTAAAACTAATTATCACGTCTAGGTTCAGAGAAGTACTAATTATAAACAGCGAATGATTCGATACTAAGGCTTAGCACGAGTTTCTGCGCTACATAATAATATGTCCCCCCCCCCCCCATTTCCTCGGCACAAGGCTTATATAACTATCTGTGGGCGTGTATCTAATATTAAAAACAGTCAATCATATTTTTTTATAACCTTTTACTGGAATTTCGTCCACGAAAACCCGTTTCATAAAAGCCGTAGATATAAATTTATCAATTCAAAAATGTGTGTCAGTGAGTCGAATAAATCATAATCATCGAATCGTGTTGTGTGACCTTAAACGTGTAAACGAAGTCAATAAAACCCAACGATCAGACAACATAACCCAAATTAAGACTATCATTATTTAATAAACATGGGTGTTCAATAAATAACTTGTTAACTGTAGGAGAACATAGAAATAACATCAAATTGAGATCCTTTATTTAAATTATTGATACTTTGGATTCATAAAGTTATTTTAGGCAGAAACATATTTCAGCATTGCCAAATTGTCAAAAGTAAAATTAGAATTAGAGAATTAGGCTACTGGAAATTTTAGAAGAGTGGGTATTATGCAAGTTTATTTTAACCTAACATTACATATGTTTGTAACGAATAAACTCAACGCTGTCGGTCCGATTTCAAAAATTCTTTCACCATTAGAATCCTACATTATTCCTGAGTAACAATAGGTTACTTTTTACCCAACTGCGCAGAAGAAGGGAGGCAGGTAAGCTAGTCTTTAAAAAAATACAGGCCTTACCGTAGGCCTTCAGGAGGTCCTAAAACTTTGTCAAAAGTGTTAGCCCATCACACTAATATTATAAATGTGAAAGTTTGGATGTTTGTTGATTTGTTACTCAATAACGTCGTAACGACTGAACCGATTTCGATGAAATTTGGTGTGTTGATAGATTTCGACCTGGATCCAAACATCAGCTACTTTATTTAGACAAATAATGCGTGCGAAGCCGCTGGTGGAAGCTACTAGTTCGTACTTGAATTCTATCTATAAAATGAATAATTTTAAAGATACTGTGAGTATTTATTCAGTTTATAAAGCTGCGCTGGCGTATTTATACCACCTCCAAATTAGAGTGCTTTCAGGACTCCGAGTAGGAAATGGTCAATAAGTGATTCATTCAACGGCTTCAATATGTAGTCACCATCAAAAGGAAATCCTTTTACCGTTATTGCAGAGTCATAGAGTTCAAATTGCGTTCAACTTACACAAAGTATAGCTTGAATTGCTAACACATCGAAGGGACAATATTTCAATCTTTGTGTGGTGACGTTGGTGAATTGGTGATGTATTTGCGTCGATTGCACCTATTTCTGGAAGTCCACTTAGACAAACCGATTAATTAATTTATATGTACTAGCGTGTTATTTTTTGGAGAAACGAGACACATTTTACTTAAATTTCTAATAAGTTTGGGAAGGAACTTAAGAAGATTAGTACTAAAACTCTCATTTCACTGGATGAAAAAATTATCTCTTATGTTATAGAGCAATAGATTTGTTAAATACCTATTTTCCAAATGTCTTGCTTCCCAGATTTCCTCTTAAGCATTGCAATTCAACAGAGCAATGCAGTCAGTGACTTGGGGACACTTACGCCTGGTAGTGATCTATACATATATTGTATGCAACGGTTTTTAGATAATTCAACTGTTTTTTCTGTATTTAGTGTTATAAATAATTGTATTATTAATTCTGGTAATAAATGTACTTGAACCCAAGAGTAGAATGATTTGCCTGATAATTGTAATCAAGGAGTCTGCAAGTCGCGTGTAAACAGGTTTCTAGTCAAGTGTTTTCCATCAATGACTGCATCATCGCTTACCATCAGGTGAGACCGGGGTCAAACGCAAGCCTATAACTCAAAAAAATAATGAACAATTACATTTTTATTTGTGTTAAAGGCTTTAAAAGAACATATTTTTCTTCTACGTATAAAAAGTTGTATGTTAAATCCAGCTAGATAAATCGTTTAGATTTATACTTGTAGTAATACAGTAAAATCTAGATAAAAACCTTAAGTAGGTTTAATCCCCAAAGTACATTCACAATAGGACTGAAAAAGTCTGTTGTCGTTTGAAAAATAAAATATAATGTCATATTTTCTCAATAAAATGCGTGAAACACATATATAAAATTATCGGGGGAAAAACTTAAAATGCATATTTTATTTTAGATATTACTAGCTGTGCCCGCGACTTTGTCCGCGTGGAATAGTGTCTTTGGGTAGCATTTTTAATTATTTAGGCTAATTATTTTACAAATAAGACACATACGTATAAATACTTTAAGGAGACATTTGCAGTGAAACACTCACTGCAAAAAGCTTATTAAATGATTTAAGTATTTATGTAATAAGGTGTAAAGTATTAATATGAGTTTATTTAAGTACATTTTTATAAACTACGTTTTTTATTTTCCCATCCATACAACTTTTCACCCCCCCCCTTTCAACCCCTTACAACCCTTTTTTCGTATTAAAAAGTAGCCTATGTCCTTGCGCAGGCTCTAGACTATCTGTGTATCGAATTTTGAATGAACATTTTAATCGGTTCCGTAGTTTTGGCATGAAAGCACGACAGATAGACAGAGTTACTTTCGCATTTATAATATTGGTAAGGATAAGGATATTATAACCAATGCATCGATACTAATATTATAAATTCGAAGGTAACTTTACCTATAAATCAAATAAATATAATATTTCTTTACGTAATTCATAACAATGTGAAACCTATTTTTAACAGACTTCAAAAAAAGAAGAGGTTCTCAATTCGACAGAATCTTTTTTTGTTACAAAAAGGTGAATTCACCTTCTTGATCTTCAGACTAACATTGCATACTAAGTACAAAGTGTGATTAACTATTTTATATACATTGGTGGACATTTCAAACAGCGCTATCTAACTCCAAACTAAGCTGAGCTTTTACTATGGGAACCAGATAACTGATAGATACTTATATACTTTTTTTTTTGTAAATACATACATAAAATATATAGAAAAACATCCGGACTAGAAACAAATATTTGTAGATCATGCAAACATTTGTTTATATGTATATACGTAAATACTCTGTCAATTTGCTTTAAAATATTGTATAGCATGCTATAAGCGAGAAAACTTTCAGTGACATTTTGTTTGATTGATTTTAATTTTCACCGTTCCATCAAACACAGTACAAAAACGCCACACACATTTTTTCATAAATATACCTAAATTCGAACGAATATCTTTTTCAAAAGGGTTTTAAAACCCCTTCAAATCCAAATTTGAACGATACAAAACGCCAGGCACTTGTCAATTACCTGCTTTTGACGGGCATTTCTACCGTATTTCGATAAAAAACAGGCTGCCACCGGCTATTTTATTACACGTCTTGCCGGTAATTTCCGGTCACTTCAATTGCAAATACGTAATTTGACATTGTGCTGTTTCACTAATGCCGTGGCCGTGATGTCTTTATCTTTCATCTGACAAATTATACAGATTGAAAGAGACATACACAACACACCATACCCCATACACACATTCACCTAATCCCAAAAACGCTGTTTATTTACGGTGCGAATAGAAGAAAAAAAATACATTTATTCATATGACAATGGAAACAAGGAAATTATAACATTAAACATATTAATATTCAATATAAAACTATAATCACAAAGGCACGTTTTTTAAAATTATGTAATATTTTTTTATTAGTATCCCAGTGTGATGGTGAAAGGGCCTTCAGCTACAATAAAATAGGTAACTGATCAGTTGAGTGTCACTTGAGTTTAAGGAGGCCCAGCGACTGTTACAGCGACTCAATAGCGCGTTTCGCTGCATCCGCTACTTTTGGCGATGTAGAATCGTAGCTACGTTGGCGAACGTATACGACCAGTGACAGCTACGCGACTGTATCGCGGTTTTTTACGATTTTATCGCTATTGAATCGCTGCAGTCACCGTGTGGGTGACCTACACTGAATTAATAGATTAGCGACAGTCACTCTATCTATACATATTTATATCGGTATAATTTCTAGTAGGTATCTAAGAAGTAATAGCATAAATTGAATAGAAACAGATGTAAATTTTAGTACAACGAACGCAAACAGCCGCAAACACACATTGCTGCACATATGCGCGCGAAGGAGAATCTCGGGTCAAGTCGATCAAAGCTTCGAACAAGTTGATCCGAAGTACGCACGCGTCTATTTGCGTATGATTGTTTCACTCATTGTACTAAGCTTTAATTATGTTCCTATTCTGTGGTAATACCCAACGTCATTGCAATTTGCTTTCTATATAAATACGAGTACGGCGTTTCAAACGTACTGTATTTTTCCTGTTCCAAAACAATTACTATGATGTCTAACATTGACGTGAATTCCGATATCCGGTACCGGATCTAATAGAGCTTCGGGCGGTGAAACACAAAACTGTCCGAAATTAGATTTTGGTGATGGGAATTATACGATTTAGGGAGATATTAAGGAAAATTAAGATTAGATTTTCTCAGATTGCTATATGGTGAGAAAATAGTCTAGAAGAAAAATTCGTATGAACTAATTTCATCAATTTACATACTTTTGTAGTAAATGACTAGTTAGCCTAGTTATCTAACATTTCCAAATCGAAAAAAACACGATTTGGGAGCGTAATAAGAAAAATTAAGATTAGCTGCTCCTAGATTGCTACTTTTATATAAAGAAAAAACAGACTAAAAAAATGACAAAATAGACTAAAAAGCTTAGTGGTAAGCTTTTTAGCATAAACCATTTTCAACAGATAGTTATTGGTATTTCAAATACATGACGCTGAGGTATTTTGTTAGTTAGTATTTCAAATACTATAATTTTCGTAACTATTCGTAAGCAAAATGGCAACCGCTTAATATGTCAATCTTTAAAGTTGGCAATACTGTATCTGTACTGTACGTCAAATTATCGAGTACCTAACATCTGACTTTATTTTGTGGTTAGTATTTTGTATTTTAAAGTTAAAATATTGTATTTTGTATATTAAATTTCAAATACATAACTTCCAAATATGTTGTATGTCGCATTTTAAATACGTGCGATTAGTATTTTGTAATTTGTATTTTAATCAACGCAAATATATATGTTGCCCAGCTCTGAGGATAGGTATAACAGTTTTCTAGTGTTCAGCCCTCCCTATTCTGAAGGGATGACGTAATCCGATTTTGTAGTGAGACGTAATACGATTCTAATACGTAATACAGTGTACTTTGGACACCGGCTCTTATCCATAACCGTCACCAAGTGAGAGGTGGTCACAGTGATTTGACAATTCTTGAGGGCATGTGATAGTTCTCGGGTTTAGCTGATAAGTATATGAAGGATGAACCAGAAGATGAAGTTCAAGACTGCCTTAATAAATTGTGTAACTAATGAGATATAGATATATAAAATAAACACTTGATTTTATCATCTTGTTCCCAATTCAAATACAGTTGTTTACTCACGTCGGCTGGGGATACATTGTAGGAAATTGGTTTCTAGTACAAAATACAATGTACCTACTTATGTATTCGTTCCGGTACTGTACTCAAGGTGCTTGCCTACTATTTTGTTTTATTCCATAAGCCATTTGCCTAGATCTAAAGTTAGAATAGGGTTATGAGGAAATAACTATGTTGCTTAACATTTTGAAACTATCTATGTTATGTAAATTATTTTCAACAACAAGTAACTTTTTAACAACAAAATTATCGATTTCAGAAAACAGAAATCGAATAATGTGCAAAGACCTTTGCAAATTGAAGAGGTTGATGGTTTTCTCATGGATCCCATCATCAGATCTTGACCAAATTCATATGGAACTATCCACGCCCGTTTTGACAAAAATAACCATTTAATTTAATTTGTATTAAATTTGGATTGAATACATATCGGGACCCTATTAAGTACTAAGACTCCGCTATCTGTCTGTCCGTCTGTTACCAGGCTGTTATCTCATGAACCGTTATAGTTAGACAGTTGACATTTTCACAGATGATTCATTTCTGTTGCCGCTATACCAACAAATACCTACTAAAAACAAAATAAAATAAATATTTAAGGAGGGCTCCCATACAACAGACATTTTTTTTTGCCGTTTTTATAGATTAAGTATAGATAGAATGGCATGGCACGGAACCCTTCGTGCGTGAGTCCCACTCGAACTTGGCCGGTTTTTTTAGTCTTAGCTTTGTATTAAATGTATACTTTATGATAGTGTAAATAAATGTGATTCATTACGATAAGTTGCTCTATATTCTGATTATATAATTGTTATGAAAGATAAATCAATATTATCATTATCATTGAAATCGGAAAACGCGCTAAACCTGTAAACACACAAAAAAATTTATGAATTGTGCATCTCCCCTTTTTTAAGGTGTGTTGAAAATGGAATACATACAAGTATGTATGATTTATGAGTTATTAAGTATTCCGATATTTTGGCACAGTTTAACTGGGTCAGGGGTAAACTGAAACATCGGGATATTAAAAAAATGGCAATTCATTGTAAATATCCCGTACTTGGTGCTTTGCTTGTCATTTTGGACATGACTTAACTGATTTGCAATATACGTGTTTTGAAAAACGATAAACAAAAAGATCCCTTGACGTATGGCATCGACGACGTATGCTAAAAAGAAAAAAATACACATCCCATTTCAAAATTAAAGGACAATCAAAGTTACGTAAGTAACATCAGTATACAAATAATAATACTTTGCTTTTCATTTCTTTATATAAGACTTTCAGTTGCTTTAAAGTATCGATCTAAGAGCCATTATTTCAGTTACCTACGGTACTAACGGCAACAATCGAATGATGTGAGGGTATAATATTTAAAGGTGTTTGTGCCAATGGCAATATACTTTACTACTAATAATGGGTTATTTACTTGATTTGTGAGTTTTTGAATCATTGTAAATATCCCGTTTTAGTACAAATAGTGTTCATAACCATAGTTTGACACACTGCGTACTGGTGAACATGCCGTGTTGCAAATGTGTGCGTGAAACACTATTTTACAAGCGTACTGGCACGCATTAAGAGCTTCACTTTTATATTAGTTGCGCTCTTAATTCCATTAATTCGTCCGCGTTCCAGCGATATTAATTCAACTGCATTAAAACTTTCAAATAAGCGGCTCACTTCACTAGCCAATCTCGTAACTTCGTCACTCGCCGATACCCACGAAGTTTCGTTCGGCCACCAACTTCACCAGACAAGAACCTTATTAGTGCAGCACACAAGTTACGGTGCAACTTCGTATACGTGATTTAATTAATGTGCAATGACTTATTTAGAAGGTTTCTCGATTAGAGACTACGCAATGGAAAGCGCATCGTAGACGGTCCCCCACTAGATGGAAAGACGACCTTATAAGAATTCCTGGGAGCGGTTTGGTGCATGCCGCAGAAGAACGGTCGCTCTACGCTCGGAGGTCTATGGGGGAGGCCTATATTCAGTAGTGGGTGATAAGATGATGATGTTAAATATTGGCCTAACATTGCCTAGAGAATAGCCGCCCATTGTACCTGTGATTTAATTGTGTATTCTCTTTTGTTTGTTTTATTTTTTGGTGTGCAATAAAGAAATTATCTAATCTAATCTAATCTAACCATTCTTTGGCCTGGCTTCGTACCGCTTTGACTTGCATATAACGCGGGCTGCCAATGTACGTCACCGGTAGAATTGTCAATCGGCCATCATTAGCTGTACTTGAATAATGCACTGCACGTAATTACGTGATTTTTTCCGATATTTTAATAGTTATTCTGCTATTCGGGCGATGACAAATCCAACAAATCAAAGATCATTAAAATCGGTCCAGCCGTTCTTGAGTTATAAATGATGTAACTAATCCGACTTTGGTTTATTTTATAGGTATAAGATAACTTAAATTTATTAAAAATAGTAAAGTAAGCATTAACATATAAACAATCGGTTAATGGGTTTTCGTGGATGTCGTGAATATACACACACACACTAGCAAACAGTTGGACAGTTAGGCAGATACTCAGTAAATGTGGATCAAAATATTTTTTCGCGAATTCGCGAACAAATTGCACATGAAAACTTTTGCGCTTTAACCGTTTAGCGAATTAAAATATTTTTCAATACAATTGTGATACATTTTCGGTCGCTCGAATGCGTCTCAGATGACTTTCATGAAAAACATAGTCGGTACCGATATTTTATAAGGTGACCTTCGAAGCACGCCAGTACTCGGTATATTTTCTTGATATTGTTCACAAAAATATTAATTTTTTAAGAAAAATAGCGATAATCATAATTTTAATATTAGAAATAAAGATAAACTAGCTGTTGCCACTTGTAGACTCCATAAAGTTGGTAAATCGTTTAAAGGGCAAGGTGTACGCTTTTATAACAAACTCCCAAGGGGTGTACAAAAATTGACAATTAACAAATTTAAAAACGTAATTAAACAAAATCTTTATAAAAGAGCCTACTATAAAATATCGAATTATTTAGATGATAGAGAAGCTTGGATTGAAATTGCTCCAACTCGTTCAAAATGTTACAATTTAGACGTAATATATTTTCTGTATTATGTATTGTAAAAGGATCATTAAAAAACCAACCAGCCTTGTTTCTTGTCTTTCTTTCCTGGCTTGGTCGCGAAGGAACAGGCAGTAAAATTGACGTTTCAAAGTGATCCTTGTGATTTTAATGAATAAAAATATTTGACTTTGACTTTGATAATTCCACTAGCAGTATCCCATCGAAGTTAATGATGTATGAAGTCATGATTGTATGTATGGATGATCGTATAGAGCCATACGATTAACGATTATCATTGTTGTTCCTGTCTTAAGCTGCCAAATTTTCAATGGTGTTGTCATAGCAACGATGGTCATTGAAATTAGTAGAATACCAAAAGGTTTCTATAGTGGCGATTTTGCGACGATACCGTTGTAATAACGAAGTGATTGGTTTAAAAAATGGGGCCCAGGTGGGTCTCACGCTTGTTAGCCATCATAATGGCTTAAAATCAGAACGTTCCTTTTCAGTTTTTCAGCAAGAAAATCAAACATTTAACTCCTACATGTAATCTCTTTACTTATCCAGTAAATCCACTGGCTTGGTCAAGTTGGAAAGCCGCAACTATTACCGATTCTGCGACCAAAGGTAGTTGGGACTTGGAAACTTTGTTTTTCGTTAGTTAATTAGCGCTAAAAGACAATCAGTCCGCTACTGGCAAGTTGCTGCTTTCATTTTAGAGTTCCGGGTTAAAATAATAAAACTTAGTGCGATTTTGTCCATCTGTCCGTCTGTCATAGCTGATTATCTTCAGCAGAACGGATTTTAACTATTATCCGTTCTGTGTTTTTTTGGGTGTCAAATACATTCTATTCTATTATCTCAGCTATATTAAAATTAGGAATAATTAATCAATTTTATTATTTAATTATTATTATTGAAAAAAAAAATAAAAAAAAAAGATCTCAAAAATGTGAGTGTAAAAATTTCAAAATAAGATAAATAAGTCAAGTTGCACATACAAAAATATTGTTAGGGTTTCGTACCCCTAAATGAAAAAATAACCCTTATAGGATCACTTCGTGGTCCGTCAGTCTGTCTGTCTGTCTCAGAAATAAGTGGAGGTATCAAGATACAAGGTCATACCATCTCATGGTACCTACGAGACACTTGCATTGAGGGTTCAGATTTAGGCTTGCTTGACCGCTTTTATATTATCTTCCTCTCCCTCCCTCAAAGAGTAAGGAAGGACTGACGACGGTTGGGGCAGAAAGGTTCTTGAGTGGAGACCACGCACTGGAAAGCGCAGCGTAAGACGGCTTACCAGTAGACGAAAAGACGATCTGCTAAAGGTTGCTGGGAGACGTTGGGTGCAGGCCCCACTGGAAGTCTATGAGGGAGGCCTATGTTCAGTAGTAGACGTCCTGTGGGTGATGTAATGAGCAAGGAATAAACCAGTGACACGTAAATCCTAATATTATAAATTTGAAAGTATCTCGTCTCTGTTTGTTACGTTTTCACAACTAAACGGCTGGACCGATTTCGATGAAATTTGGTATACAAATAGAATATGACCAGGATTGAGTCCTAAGTTACTTTTTACCTAACTTTTTTTATACTGATTCAGAAAAACACATGCCGAAAGTGAGTTACACTCCTTATTTGTAACAAGAAAAGTTGAAGCAAATCGTTTGGTACGGCAAAGTGGTATACCGACCAGGTATGGGTGGTACTTCTTGGTACGTCTGCTTGTCAGGTGGTAGAAGGGAGAAGGAGTGATAATGTCATGAAGATCTTGCGCACATTCACCAAAATGAATATTGTAAAAAAGGGTATTATTTTTATTGAGAAAGCATGCGTGTGAAGCCGCGGGCGGGTCAGCTAGTTAAGTATAAGACAATAATAGTCAAGTTACCAAACTGCAGTTTTGCAGTAAGGTTGCAAGTTACTGCTAATTACCTGTTTTATTGTACTAGTTGTTAAGTTTTAGAGTGCTTTGGCAAAATTTACTTGACGCGAAGTTTATAACAGAAATTCGAATAATTGCGAGTAACCGATTTTGGCAGAGATGCAAGATATAGAAATGGAATAATCTAGAATGCTGCAGAAAATGGAATTTTAAATAATGATTCTGTTGACCAGAGGCAGACCACCCGCCCGATGGTGAATGAATAAATTAAAATTATTTATAATGCCTTCCAAGCTAGAAACAATAAAATGAGAAACAACTTAATGGCTTAATGGGCGGTCTTATCGTTAAATTACGTGATCTCTTCCAAATGACTCGTGGCTGGCCAGAAAGAATGGCATACTAAAGAGATGGTCACTCAGTAGTGGGTGCAAGCAGGGTGTTAAGATGATTTTGTATTTATTATCATTATTTTTCAATGATGATTATCAATATTACCAACAAATTATGCGAATCAGGCGAAGAGCCTGCTGAGACGCTGGAGGTTGCGGGTTCGATTCCCGTTGCGGAACAAAATGTTTGTATGATCTACAGATATTTGTTCTGGGGCTGGTTATTTATCTATATATTACAAGTATGTATTTAAAAAAAAAACGTATATAAGTATTTTATCAGTTATCTGGTTCCCAAAATACAAGCTTGACTTAGTTTGGGGCTAGATAGTGCTGTGTGAAATGTTTATTATTTTTATGTTTAAGGTAGTTTAGCTGTTTTAAGTTACGTTATTAATAGCTTGTTAATTTGACAAGTACAACGTTACTTACACCCGTTTTCACTAACCATGAACAAAGAGGCACCTAATGTAAGCCAATCCTTCAGCATAAACTTTCGTTTCACGAATCGATTTTCAGTAAGATAGTTGAGTCATAAACAAGGAGTTGTCTAAATTTTTGACACTCTGTATTTATTCATTTTATAACGCAATATAATACAAGTGAAAATGCTGGCTGTGACTGACAGAAACATAACTGTCAGTTTAAAGAGTTGCCTAGCATTACGCACCGCCAAATCGTTGCAGTAACTTTAGACAACACCTTACGTCTCTAGTTATCACCTAAAGATTGGCAAAACATTTTGCACAAGGGAAATCCATTTAGGCATCTGATTTAGGCGTCTCCTAGGGTTAATGAAAATGGAAAATTATTATTTTATTACTGAGTATTTATTACTAAGTATTTAAAATCAGTGAAGAAATCGCTTGCTTAAGCGATAAGACTGCCTATATATTCTAGAACTAACATTTTATTGTATACATGAACTCTTCAATTGCAATCTATCCGTTATTTGTTTGGAAGAGAATGATCTACTATTGAATTTCTCCAAATAGTGAATTTGTTTTAATTTTTTTTTATTACGCTTAGGTAGCAAACAAGCATACGGTCCACCTTATGATCAGCGGTTATCGTAGCCTATGATAACGTACTTTTTGAAGAACACCATACTGTAGTTCCTGGAGAAAACCTCGGCAGGGAGACCAAGCGAAGTGTTCGCGGGAGGAAATTCCTCTGGAACCTCATGGTACGCGACACATCATCTCCAAGATGTGGATGGATTCCCTGCCGATGGCGAGCGGTGCGATGATAAAAGGAACCTCCAGGCACCATATCAAACAACTCCTCAGAACACAACCCGTTATACAAGCACATATACAAGAATACCGTTTGATATTAGTGTTTTTATAATGTTGATGATTTTTTTGAACATCTTCATTTATAAACAAGTTAGCTTCCGCCAACGGATTCGCACGCGTCGTTTGTCAATAAAAAGTAGCCTGAATCCAGGTCATAATCTATCAAATTTCATCGAAATCGGTTCAGCCGTTACGACGTGATTGAGTAACAAACAAATAAACAAACATCCAAACTTTCACATTTATAATAATAGTGTGATTATTCGGGATGAGTTATTTCAGCACGTACAAACTTCTTGATATTCGCTGAACTGTTCTGTTATGTTAAATTTCCTTGCTAGAACAAAGTTTTACCCACGAATTAATAAATTTCGCTCAGTTCGTCGCGAATAGCAATCCACTCAATCTACTCGCGGGTATTGTATACCGGAAACACTTCTGAATAAGTTTTTGGTAAACTTCTTGTGAGATTAAAGTACTAAAATAATATTTTGTTATTAATATCTATGTAAAACAAAACGCTTATGAGAAACGCGAAGGCTTCGTAACACACTGAGCGACCTTGAGCCTTCTTGTGAGGTCCACAGTGAGTGAGGGATCATTTTTATTTGCCATATATTAGCGCTGGTTACACACACATTAAAGACTTCCCGAGAAGAACGAGAAGATGCCCCTTAGTTTTCCGAACGCTCCCCTGTCAATCATCATATCAGCTACATGACGTCCACTGTTGAACATTAGCTTCGCGCAAAGATTTCCAGAGCGACTGATCTTGTCCAGTCTGCACCAAACAGCTTCCAGCAGCCTTCATCAGGTCGTCTTTCTATCTAGTAAGGGGCCGTCTTACGCTGCGCTTTCACTGTACTTTTATAACCATAAGAATTAAGGAAATGTCTACTTTTAAAGGACGCATTTACAGCTATTTATTGAAGATTATTTATAGATAACCTGGTGCCTATTTGCAGAACCTGGCTGAAAAACACAGTAGTTGAAGTACCTGGGGCAGGAGTTTAGGAGTAACTTCCCTATAATGCTACATATTAATAATTAGTATTTTCTCTTTTTCGTTCTTCAAATGCGTACCTACTAAATTCCTTAAAAATTAATTCATATATTGTGTTTATAATAAATTTTTTTATTGGATAGAACTTCGCTTGACCACAATCTCACCTGATTGTAAGTGATCATGTGGTCTAAGATGAAGCACAAAGATCTAGAAGAAACATATTTACTCTTACCTTACAGAGGCCCGGATCAGGAAAAACAGATGATGGCAAAGTGTTCCATACCTTAGCTGTACGCATCATTTGACAGATCGTATAGTTCCTGGGCACATTCCCCAAAATGTCATTTTCTCTAGGTGGCTAATTTCTTATAAGTTGTGTCTTTAAAATGAGAATCTGTTATTGGCATTAAGCATTAGCTATAAGAGTTTGTTTACATTGCTATCAAGTGCTGTTGATTTTGTAATTAATAAATAAAAAAAAGTATTATTTGGTAATGAACTAATGTTGTTTGAACATAAAAAAAAAGAATTGATGTACGGAACTATCACTAATTATGTTTGCCCTGACTCTTAAATATCCTACCACTCCAAAAAGCAGCATCGAGCATCGTCGAAAGGTTGCAAGCCTCTCGGGGTTTTACCGGATACATTGCGGAGAGTGTGCTGCGGAGCCTTTCAACCTGATCCCACCATCCCCATTCTATGATCGGACAACCATACGCTCCGCGATGCGCCACCGCTACATGGTAGACCTCCCATACGCACAAAGCGGTACTCTTCCATATTTATTATGCGCACCGCCAAGGAGTGAAACGCCTTGCCTGAGTCTGTGTTTCCTGATAACTACAACCTAGGGATCTTCAAGTCACGAGTGAATAGGTTTCTTCTAGGCAAGCGTGTACCATCGTAGACTGCATCATCGCTTACCATCAGGCGAGATAGTGGTCAAACGCTAGCTTATAATTTATATAAAAAAAGCAGGAAAAAGTATGGTTGTATGTTTCATCAGCAACCGCATACGACGGTAAACTGTCCAATATAATTTGCGTACCTATCAGCTAAAACTTTCAGCTTTTCCTTATTGGCAATGTATTGCATGGATAATGAAATAAGTTTCTACTTAGGCTATCAGCTTTCACAGTATCAAGAATATAACTACGGAGCTTAGTTCTAGAGACTGCAAGTTAATCCTCTAATTACATAATAACCCTGTTGGTTCTTTGTTCCTTAACTCTGGGGAGTTTGCGAACTCGGACAGGCATCTTTGCCGTGTGTTGCCATTTTATTTTAGTTCGCTGTTGGCCTCTATGGAAGGACTTTTCTGGAGGTTACACTTGTTATGTATTAGGTTACAAGTTACTTTTAAACAAAAATATAACGGACTTAACCAAACTACCTACTGAACCAATTTTGATTAAACTTCTATGAGACCAATATGAAAGTATAGATAGATAGATAGATAATTCCTTTATTGCACACCATTAAATACAAACATTTATAAGAAAAAAATACACTCTTAAATAATAGGTACAATGGGCGGCCTTATCGCTAAAAGCGATCTCTTCCAGGCAACCTTTGGATGGACAGGATCTATGTGAACAAAATAAGGACGGCGGCGTAAATCCAATATTATTAGTACACGTATATTTATAAAAAATATCCTTTTAAATAAAAAAATAATTTTCCAAATCGTTTGATAAATGACGTAGTTCTGAGCTAATAACAAACGTAAAACCGAATTGCGTCCCTATAAAATTTGAAGGTTGCCCTCGATTTTTTTTGGAAAATCCATTCGTAATTATCATACACATGTAAATTGATTGTTTTAATTGATTTGATGGTCTAAGAATGCGTTTCTACTAAAGCGGAGTCGTGCGAAGCCTGTGTTTCCACTGTAGGAAGGCAGATGTAAGATTCAACAATAATAAAAAACATAATATAATAGTATAAATGTTTATTGAAACATTCAACGTCTATTTAACAAATATGACATCAGCACAATGCAAATTAAAAATATGGGTATTAAACAATCTAATTGGTTTATCACGTTTTATTCTTTACAGTTGTCTCCGATTCAGGAAACTTATCCTTAGACACGGTTTTGGTCATCCAATTGTCTTCAAACTTTGAATACCGTCAAATTTTTATGTAAACGCAATATTATAATTGCTAATCGAGCATGAACGAACGTGTAGAGGCTTAAGTAAAAAGTATAAAAAAACTTTATTTAATTTTATGTTGCCGTTTTGAACACTTAGCCCAGCTTGCACAATGATTCCAAAATGTATTTAGTGACTAAATATGTTTAAAATATACGTATTTGTATGATTTGAAAACATATTTAGCCACTAAATACGTTTAGGGATCAAACAATAGATTAGAACGCGCCCAAAGAGCTATCCTCAAAGTCATGAATTCTAACCTATGCAACGCAAGAGCCCTATTCCTTGAGTGATGTTATGTCTGTATGAAAGATATTCATACCAAATGATGATGGTAATTGTGGTTCATTCGTGGTCAAACGCAATCCTATAATATATAAAAAAAAACGTCCTACGACTCGTAAGCATTGCACTCTGTCCTATGAAGTCAGTACAACAATAGGTCGAAGAACTGCCAGTGTCTATACTGCACAACCGTGCCGTACTGTTCTTGCCTTTCGCCATTTCTATTTATTAAGCCCCATTTTATTTAACAAAATTAATAAAAACAATAATATCCACCCATTAACATACAAAAATATAAAGAAACAAAATTTAATAAATGCTACCTACATACGAAGAAACCGAAGAAATCAGACCAGTAAAACAATAAACTTCCCTTTATATCATTAGATCACTGCTATACGCTCGCAAGTACACCCATACCCACCCATATAACCCACACAAACACCAACCCTTACACATACACACACTACCACATACCACCACAAACTCACACACCTTCGAACCCTCACACACGCAGAACCCCGCATACACACAACTACACACATCCACACACTCACTCACACACATCCACTCTCCTAACACACTCTAAAACACACTCACACACATATTACACAAAAAGCAGGGTTACCAGGGCATAGCATGTTGATTTATTAAAATTTTCTTTATTATTATGTTTCTTTTTAAATCTATTTTGGAAATGGATGAATTGTATACGTATTTTAATCAGGAACATCAAACGCATATAGTTCTAGTTTATGGCTTTTCCTTTGTTGTTATTGTGTGTAATGTCATGTGGGTTCAAATCAATGTATTTTCTTTCTTTCTTTTCTTTCTTTCTTTCTTTCTATGTAAGGGCATTGGAAACTGTGACACAGTATTTTACTAATGCATTTCCAGTGTTCAAATTGGGGCACAGTCGATCGCTTGGTTTCATCATTATGATAGGTATATGTACATACATATAATTACTAGGTGTTTATCTTAAATATCTAGTAGCTCAATGCACTTTAATTTTGGAGGTGCTAGAATCAAAGATAAGATACAAATACAATATTCAGCATGTCTTTATTAACCTTAAAATTACCTGTCTACAACTTAATTTGGTCTTGAATAAGTTATCAAGGAAAAGGTGTTGTGGAAATTACCTACTTAAAACTTATAACGATCCGCTCCTTGCAATTATGAATTCATGGATAATAATAAATTTACTGGAAATACATGCAGGTTTTGTGAAACTTGGATTGGCGATGAATGTTTAAAATGCGAAATATACTTACACTGTTTTTTGTAAAGGGCCAGGGGCTCAATTCTGTTATTTATAAGAAAAATGATTATGGAGCCTTATGACGATTATTTACCGGTGTTAACACCAATACCAAAACACACAAAATAGGTGGGCCAAGGACGTAACTGGATGGATCCTTGTGGATGGAAAGCGACACCGTGGAAGGTCTAAGAAGCGTTTGCGCGATGATTTGGGCGCAGGGACTGGCGGGATTTGGTACAGGATCGAGATAGATGGGGAGATGAGCGGGAGGCCTTTGCCTAGCAGTGGGACAGCATAGGCTAGATAAAAAAAAAGCGGAATACTAAAGGTATCTATAGTGGCCATTTTGCGATGATACCATTGTCATAGTGAAGCGATTAGTTTAGTAGAGTTGGGCCCAGATCTCTATCGTGTTTAGTTTCCGTTATGAGACCAGAGATCACTTAATTTTGTGAACTCCAGTCTATAATTATCTACTATTAACCCATATTGTCCCATTGTTAAACGGAATGCGGGGAAGCCTCCCCGCATTTCCGTCACTCACAACGGTCCAGTGCCACCGTATGCCAGTCCCTCTGGGCGGCGTCCAGCTCGTCCCGCCACCTCCGGCGTGGTCTGCCGCGGCACCGGTTTGCTGTCTCAGGGCTCTACTTTGTGGTAATAATACCTAAATCTAAAGCATCTACATATACTTACATCTATATTTAAATAAAACAAAGTCGGGTAAGTAACACCATTAACTCAAGAACGGTTAGATCGATTTTGATGATCTTTGATTAGTTTTTGTCTCCGCCCTGCATAGCAGAATAACTATTAAAATAACGGATAAATACAAGTAAAAAAACATTATGAAGAAAATTCATTTGCTCATACCTATATAGATGCTAATGGTGGCCGATTGACAATTTTACTGGCGACGTAGATTGGCAGCCCACGTCATATGCATGTCAAGACGGTACGAAGTTCGTCGGGTTAGCTAGTAAATAAATATAAAATATTTATATAAGTTTCAATATGTTGAAAGGATATATGGTTACTCTAAAAAAGCTGCTAAGGATGTTTGTAAACCTTATTTTTAAAAATAGGTGAGGATATAGTATAGCATGATCAAGATGCCGAACGAAGACACAACTGTGGCGAAGGATGACGTGTCAAAGCTGTGTGAAGGGTATATAGGGGATGCTGGACAAACCGTCTATTCTATATCATTAATCGTGTCTCAGGAACTACAGCAAATCTTCTTCACACATCTAAAGCTGTAGCTTATCACCGTCACCGTGAGCTGGATAAATCACGATCAACTGCAGTTTTGTACAATATAATATGTAAAAAAACTGCTTTCTTCGTTAAACAATTCAAGAATAATATTTACTTAAATATAAAGTTTATGAGTTTTTTGTTGTGCATGTCTACGACCTTACACGTACTTCAAAAATGTCTCAACTAGACATAAAGAAGCCTATTAAACCTAGAACAGTTAAATGCACTAAACCTTTGTTCTAAATCTTAGGTTTCAAATAAAAATATAACCTCTAGGGATAAAATTCTGTCGACATTTTTACGATTCGTTTACTATCAGAGTTTTTTGTAACATTCACTTTACTCTTCATTTTAATTTTAGAGCTGAACGTAAAGAAGATTTATGAGGACTTAACACCTTTTGATATGTCCATTTTTTGTGACTGAGCTTTTAAAATTGGTCTTTTGACAAAGTATTTTAAAATTGAAACTAAGGCTCGTAAGGAGAAATAAAATCCAATATAACGATCTCCGTGTAGCAGTGGGCGTCCGGCTGGTTTTGTAGTTTCGCGGTACCCACTCATATTTCCTGATACCTATGATACAGGGAATATTAGATAGGATAAAATAACGCTATGTAATTAGATAGATAGATAACTATTTACTGAATTACCACACAAACAGATATTACCTATACCCAAATTAGAGCTAGGCTAGAATAAACTAGTGGTTCGCCCCGAACTAAGATCTCGCGAGTCTCCCATAAAAACAATTAAATATATTATTTGTAATCTATCAAAATAGTGCCACGAAATGAATTACCAACTAACTTGACCTACAGGTTCATTCAAATTACAGGTAACTGGAGTTCCTGTACTTTGAGGAGAAATTAATTTTAAATTTACGGGAGAAAACCTTCGGATGGAGCGAAATTTACGAAGATACGGAGTGTGGTGTGGAGGATATATTTACCTATTCTTAGGTATAAAAATAAGATAATATTAGACTAATATTAGCAAACTATAATTTACCAGACAGGAACAGTATAGCACTAAAATAAAACGAAAAAAGCAATGGGCGACCATAATGCTGATTAGAGTCAGATCAAGACTATTGTGACTAGTCAAGTTTCATTTCAAATAAATGGGAAACTATTATGATAATAGTAAAGACAAAATATATCACAACACATCTGTTATCTATGTTATCTGTTATATTTTATGTATATCTGGGTCTGGTGGTTTCTCTATATATTTTAAGTATGTATTTACAAAAAAAAATGTACATAAGTATTCTATCAGTTATCTGGTTCCCATAGTACAAGCTCTGCTTAGTTTGGGGCTAGATAGCGCTGTGTGAAATGTCCAGCAATATTTATTTATTCAGATCTTTTAATCCATATATGTTTTATGCTGGTTTTCGTAACGATACGGTTACAATAACGTTTACACTTACATGGCAAATAGCTGTGATTGCAAACAGAGCTATTTGCCATTCTAAAAGAAAAATATTAAACATCAAGCAGTCCAATTATCCAAGTAACTTCACCTACTATTCTCCGTATGTTACAAAGTATGGTAAAATGGCCACTTTTGAAAGAAATCTCATTAACAAAGCTATTGAGGTTTATTGGAAATTTTTATTGTCTAAGTTCTCACATCGGCCACATAGCTAAAAGCCTGTAAGTCTGTAGCAACCATTATTAGATGCTGGCATCCACATCAGACCAGCAACAAAGCATCGCAACTTAATTAAATTCAAATGTTTATTTATGGCTGATTCCTATATCCGTCGGTAGCTACGGCTTGTTTCTGATTGAAAACGTGTTAAAAGATTGACACTGGTTTGATACTGTTACGAGCTGAGGGTTCGGGATAAGATAATGAAAGTCAATCTTACCAAAATAACACTTTTATTCAACACTGAAATGATAAATACACGATCTTAATCACAACACACTAATTCACACCACTGTTGCACAATAAAGCACTAAAAGTCACCGAGATGTTCGTACTTATAGCCAAAACCAGACTGACTCCTACGGCCTTTTGATTTTATTATTTTTTGTTAATCTCGCTGTTGGCCTCTGAGGCCGTTACAGCTTAACCGAACTTTTGGCGAGCGCAGATGGGCGCTCAGGCCAGTACATAAGTTGTTTGAAGAGGCAACTAGCGCAAGGGCACCACTTACTCGTAGGAACGAGCCTCGGCTTGGGCAGTTGCCGGGGTGGGGATAGGAGAGAAATGCCCGAGTACATGTATGTACCTCGTATAGGCGGCGACTGAAGGGACTCGTCGACCTCGTCGGCGAGGTCGGTGTATCTGTAAAGTGTTTGCTCTGTCTGATGTAGATGACTCAGAGATCGCTTCCGCGTTAGCGGAGGTGATTTCGTTATCCGGGTCTCCGAGAACGTGTCTCGGACGACGGAGGACTCCTTCGGCTGTCTCTCTGGCCTATTTATACCGCGCACAGTTCATAAAACTCGAACGTTCTCGATCGTTCCAGGAAAGTGTAGGTATTTCGACCGAACTACTATTTCTTATTCTGTGCAACTGTAGGTAAAAACGTAGCATGTTGGTATATTCCATACCAAGTATTACCTATTCTGTGACACAGTAGGTAAACCGAGAGCCATCGAGAAATTCCGACTATTATTTATTCTGTGACAGCCTCGGCGTAACAATACTTTTTCAAGGAGATACGAGTCGTAGTTTGTTACCGAGGGGTACAGGAACCCGACATTTAAACAATGGTACACGATACAATCTTAAACTATGATAGTCCATACATATTCATTTATAATTTCAATAACTATGAAGTAAACGATTCTATGTAGTATCTATGTAGTACTATGTAGTACGATTCTATGTAAGTAACTATGAAGTACTATGTTTAATTTAATTATATTAATTCATTTTGTAAATTTTGTTACATTGTTGTTATTATTGTGTCAATCAGTTTGTGTTTTTCAATTGAATTTTAGTTTTTGTAGAGGTGAAGTACTGCATTAGATATTGCATTGTACGTAATAGACGCTGAGTAGGGAAAGTGCGCCTGAGACAACAAAACTGCAATATAGCTCGTGTGAGAATGAAATTACTTATGTCCAGGCACTGCGATTGACTTAAAGGTTGCTGGAACTGGTAGACAATGTTAAATCCTATTAAAATACTTATTAGCCGTAATATTTAAATATCTCTATAATAAATAAAACTGAAACAGTTGAACCATAAATAAATGTATAGATAGCTAATTCCTTCATTGCACACCATTAAATACAAACATATAAAAGAAAATACACTTGTAAATCATAGGTATAATTGGTGGCCTTATTGCTAAAAGCGATCTCAACCAGGCAACCTTTAAAAACCCTACAAATATGAAATAATTAATACCGGACATTACACACAGCGCTATCTAGCCCCAAACTAAGCAAAGCTTGTACACTGGAAACCAGATAACTGATAAATTACTTATATATATATATATATATATATATATATTTCTAATTATAAGTATACTTATAATATATAGAAAAACATCCAAACCCGGAACAAATACCCGCAATCTTTTGCATCTTAGACGTCTTACACACTGCGCTATGTTATAAATTAAACCTGCCCCTTATATTACAAGTGCAAAAAAAATTATAATTTCAATTATATTAACCATAAATCAACGGTACAGACTAAAATGGTGGGGGGAATATTTTCAAAACTTCATTTTCACATTCCAAAACAGTTTTGTAGGTTTAAAAAAAAGTCAAAAAAACACGAAACTCAACGGTGAATGCAATATGGGTAGTTTCATAAATAATCTCTTACAATCAACCATTCAAAAAAAATATTTCAGCAGACTCAAAAGAAAAAAAAACATGTGTGCAATTCACACGTGGTAGAAGTGAAACGTTCAAATACCACGCGAATGTGCTTGGAATCTACCGACTCACTCTCTCCTACTTTCTACCTTTGTGTATATTTCTTTCTCTCTCCCTCTTGCGTCGGAATATTGGACGCTAGTCGTTGCTAACGCTCGCGCTGGCCTGTAACAGGTATACTACGCGCATGCGTTCGAGTGCTACGCATTTACTCTCGCTCTGTCTCTTTCTATTCCCCTCCCCAGGAGCGTTAAACGTGTAACGCAACAGTGCTTTCATACCCCCTCCATGGTAGCGTTAAACGTTTAACGCAACCTTGTTGGAAGCATTAGAAGTTTCACTTTACAAGACCTCATTTTTACTATTCCAGAGAACGGTACCGTTTCTAGCAGTGAAGCTTCATGTCAAGGGCATCGTTTTAACTTATGAGTTTCATATGTAAATTTATTGCAGTCGACGGAGGGCTAATTTCTGCTATAAATTTTACGTTACTTGTCTCTATGGGTGTTTAGCATGCTTAACAAGATAAATGGCGAATATGTTTATGCTAAAATGTTAAATTGAAGCAAACTGCCACCGGTCAGGCCAGGATAGAATATTAACTATTAGACTTACCAAAGAGGAACTGTTTTCCTAGGCTATTAAATACTTCGGTGTTTATTGTTCAAATTATGATCGAAAATATAACTATATCAACTGCAAAAACCTTTTGTTGTTGATCGAGCGAAGCGAGATCTCTAAATCAACTTGGGCAAATCGGCGTTGTATATATGTATGTTTGTTTTTTTTAAATATAATATAATATATTTATTTAAAATGTAACTAAACCTATATACAAAGCAAACTATATATAAAACCCTAATCTAACAAGCCGCTGCCAGTGGGAAGCGTGCCCAGAATGCTGGCCGCATTGCCACGTTGAATGGCAATGCTTAAACGTTGGCCAAAATACTGGCCAGCATTTTGGTCACGCGTCGCCTCGACCAGGCGTTTTGAAAGTTCATTATAAATTTTGTGGGCGCTTGGTCCCCACGGTCCAAGGGTCTCAACCCCAAAAGGCTCAAATATAAAGCATGTGTTTAGACTACTATATTTGCGCCTTTTGAGGTTTTCCGCCGATTCAGCAGCCGCACCAGCCTTATTTTGTGTTCCGGAAAGATGTGACGGTGCTAAAGTGTCAACACAAGTGGCGTCCCACACTAAAGGCCGTCCCATCTTCCATGGAATTAGTGTCATTCCGTCAGGTCTTTTACCATCGTCGCGCACGAGACCACTTGGTTCCAAAATGGCGGCGCAGTTGGCGGTGGAAAAAGCTCGACGTATGACATCATTGAGACTGGTGTGGCGGGGAATTCTCCCCACGCTTCTTACACAGGAAAGACCGTGGTGGCTGAGCTGGTCGACGGCAGTACCGCATTGGCAACGGTGTGGGGCACAACATGGTGCTCCCAGGCGAAGAGATGCTGCAATGCGAAAAGCTGAACAGTCAATTAACGTACCTATATTGCGTGAAGGGAGAGCCTGTAACCACAGTCCTGATTCCCATTCAGAAACGGCTAGAAGGCGGGCACGATCAGACGAGCTGGTACACGTTTGAAATAGTTGATTCCGTGATTTTTTTGTTTGTTTGTCCGAGGATAACTTTCGAAGCTTTTGATTGACCTTTTGATCCGATCATCGTGAAATTTGATACATACTCGTAGATATGTAGTGATGGTACAATTTTGGTGCGACTAAATGAGTCTAAATGTCTGGGGGTTATTGAGATATTGGGGTTCAAGAGGGGTAAAAAAAATGAAAATGAGACTATTAGTACATTTAGACTACGCTTTTATTTTTAGTAAAGTCTTTATAGTTTTTGAGTTATTTTTGACTGCCTCCGTGGCGCAGTGGGCGTATAGCTGGCTGAGACGCAGGAGGTAATGGGTTCGATTCCCGCCACGGAACAAATTGTTGCATGATCTACAGATATTTCTTCCGTGTCTGGGTGTTTTTCTATATATTATAAGTACGTATTTACAAAAAAAAAGTATATACGTATTCTATCAGTTATCTGGTTCCCATAGTACAAGCTCTGCTTAGTTTGGGGCTAGATAGCGCTGTGTGAAATGTCCAGTGATATTTATTTTTATTTATTTATTTACTAGCCATAATAAAAACTGAACTTTGACCAAATTCACAGGGTACACCAGTGATCCCACAGTGCTGTAATTTGGTATGCGTGTAGCCTAAGTGACACAAATATAGGTAAAAGTTTTAAATCCAGAAACACTGCAGTTTGTATCCCAAAAAAGAGTAACGATATTACATGAACTCCCGTTACCTGTAATTTGAATGAAACTATGGGTCAAGTATGTGGTTATTTATTTCGTGGCACTATTTTGATAGTCAAAGATTACAAATAATATCATTTTGTTTTAATCGGAGACTCACGAGATCTCAGTTCAGGGCGAACCACTAGTTATTAATATTTTAGTTAAGTATTGTAAAATTTCTTGCCATAATAGGTGGGTGGAATCTCTAATGGGTGTGGGCGGGACACATTAGCAGAATGCGGGGTGCATTCTGCTGATAGGTGATAGGTCTGATAGGTGGGCTTATCTAGTTACAACCTGATGGTCACAACCTGAGGCCTGATGGAAGAAGCGGTCGGGGTTGGCAAGACGAAATTGTTGCCTTCGAGCAGGAGTGGCGGAGTATCGCACAGTATAGAGACAGCTGGAAAGACTTGGGGGAGACCCTTGCCCAGCAGTTGGGCACCGTAGGTTGGTAAAAAAAAATTCTTTACATATTGTATGCCTGCAATGGATAAGCTGTGTAAACCTGTACTAAGACCTTTCTTGTACAACAGTTATACAATATAAAATCTGATTCTGATTCTATAATGAAACTGAAGAAACATTCTTTATTATACACAAGATCACATAAAACAGAATACACAAACTGAAGACTTGTACGAATTAAACCATGAAAAATTTTGTTTCATATTCAATAAAAAAAAAAGAGCGGACTGGACTATCTTAGCGCGTGAAAGAAGTGGTCTGGAAAGAATGGGGGGAGGCCGTTGCCCAGCAGTGGGACACAGTGGGCTAATAATAATAATGAGCTGCTTCTACATTAAAGCTGAACCCTCTACCATCCATAAATCTATAGTAAAGTTACATAGAAAATTAACGCCACTTAATTTACAAGACCACGAGAAACAGAAAAATGAGGAACAAACAGATAGACAGGCTCTTATAGCCGATTGGACCCAGAAATCTCTACATGGAAGACATCGCCATGACCTGAGCCAGCCCAACGTCGACAAAGATGCGTCGAACGAATGGCTTAGTCGAGGAGAACTCTTCCCGGAGACAGAAGGGTTCATGATAGCGATCCAAGATCAGGTCATTGAAACCCGGAATTATCAGAAGCACATAATGAAAGTACGCAATCTACGAGTACCAACGGACTTGTGCCGCAGGTGTAATAGCTCATCGGAAACCATACAGCACATCACAGGAGCCTGTAGAGCAATAGTCCAAACGGACTACAAGTTCAGGCACAACCAGGTAGCCAATATAATACACCAACGATTAGCTGCTAAATACGATCTCATGGATGCATCTGTTAGACCAATACCATACTACAAATATACGCCCGAAGTTGTACTCGAAAACGCCTACCATAAATTGTACTTTGACAGAGCGATATTAACAGACAAAACTACACACTACAATAGACCAGATTTAACCCTTATAGATAACACTAACAAAACCGCACTTATTATTGATATCGCCATCCCAAATACCCATAACATGCAGTCCACAATTGCGGAGAAGCTATCGAAGTACATAGATTTAAAAGATGAAATCACTCGAAAGTGGCGGCTGCAAAAAGTATCAATAGTCAAATAGTTTTATCCTCTACAGGTGTCATCCCAAATCAACTGTTTCAGTCCCTCTCACTTCTGGATCTCCCAAAACATACCTTTGCCTTATTGCAGAAGGCAGTAATTTTGAATACTTGCAGGATTGTAAGAAAGTTCTTGCAGACCGCCCTATCCACCGAATTATCATCTACACTACCATGTACAACGGTTCAAAATGATACTACCCGAACCACTGAGGGGTACTTGGCTTAGGCCCGTGCACCTCAGTTATTCTCCGGCTTTTCTGAGCCGAGTTGATAAAAATCATAAATAAAAATAATGATAATAAAACTGTCACAAGGCTATTTTTTTCTCTGAACAAATAATAAAAATATAACAACGATCAAAAATCACGAAAAAGCAGAAACAAGCGGATAGCCAATGCACGACCACCACCACCGCCGCACGCCTCGTCAAGCTCCGTTTCATCGTCCGGGTTGGCATCTATGATACCCCGGACGCCAGCTGCATGTCGAGCGACGAGAGCGGGTCGCTGTCACCACCTCCGCTGCCGCGACCACCTGCGTGGCGAGGGTGACCTTCGTTGTCGGCTGGCTCGGCGCTGGGCATGCCTCAGCTCTACCGTGCGCGGCCTCGACGACGTCGATAGTTACAAATTGCTTCACACATCACTATTTCCATTTTCATCCCGCAGGGCACGCTTGTGGCGAGCGTTCGGTGCGTGGCGACACCACGGATTCCCATTACTCCCTGGGGTTGACGGAAACCCCTGACCCTTGGTTTGACTTAGTTGGCTGGTCAAGGGTGGAGGCGCAAGAGCGGAACCTATGCTCCAAGGGTTGAAGTGTTATAGGCATAAAGCCGGGAGTAGCGCTTAGTGAAACTGCAGCACACTTCTCAAAACCCTTTGACCGCCCACACCAACGTTTCCCCTTACGCTGCTTTCTATTGGCGGCACTTATGGGGGCCCGTTTAGTGGACGACAAGTCACCGCCTATCTCAATCATTCTTAATATTACAGGATTGTCAGGTGCAGCATCTCATTTCTCTGATAACCCGTACTCTATTTCATAAGCATTACTCTAACAATAGCCCGAACTCTAATCCATGTGTTGCAATAGTACCTGTCTCACCTCCATCTTGTCATAGTGTTTTTTATAAAAACAAACAGGCCTCAAACTCGTTGGCTTCGGCCCCGGTAATGCCTTTGTAACGGTCTAGGCCTAAAGTCTGTATTAAGCAATAATTGTGTGGAATAATAATAATTATTATTATTATTCTTATAATCAGCCATTCGTGTCCCACTGCTGGGCAAAGGCCTCCTCCCAATAATAATTTAAATAAAATTATTCATGGTTTAATATGTACACGTCTTCAGTTTGTGTATTTAATTATATGTGTATTCAATAAGAACCTATTTTACAACATTTAACGTTTTCACATACTATGTTTATATCCATTCCATAAGCAGGTAGTAATTATTATAAAGGCTATCTCAAGCATGACTCATTTTATGAATGTTTCGCAGATTTGACATTTAAGGCGACTTGTGCGATACCTAAACGTATTTAGAAGCTAAATATGATTTATAGAGTTATCAAATCATAAAAATAAATTAAATTTAAAAGTGTTTAGCTGCTAAATACGTTCAGGGATCGTTGTGCAAGCCGACCTTAGGCTACAGCCTCGTTTGATTGACGAGAGCATCTACCCTAAACTGAAGTAGGTACACACGGCTACACCTCAAGCTATACGTTTCCAGTATAAGCTGAACTCGCATTGTGTAGGGTTTCCGTACAATGAGAGGTCAGCATAGACTGGAAGTGTATAGCTTGATGTGTAGCCGTGTGTACATAGGTACATCAAGTTTGCAGTACTCGGTATAAAAGCCAGCAAATAAAATACAACGAATTGCAAACTTCATAAACTCGAACAAAATACGTGGGACAATTTAAAAGTAGCTCGTAGTGTTTTACAATATATTTCCGATGTGTTCCCGTGGGTTGCTCTGCTTCGAAGCAAAATAAAATTCGAAGCGTGGAGGACGATATTACAAAATTTATGAAACATTCAATATCGCTCAATTTGTTTTTGCTACAAAAACTAAAAGCCCATTAGGTCCTTGTCAAATTTTAAAAATAGTAGTCAGAGACTGGCTACTAAATCTAGACTATGCTTCTACAGAAGCTATTCTAGCCGCTCTCTCCTAGATTAACCAATATTGTTTTTATGTCATAATATTATTTTGTAATTTGTATGTATAATTTCAAATTTCAATTCAAAGTCTTTTCAAGTGTATATTATTATTATTTTATCTATTCATGTATTTAGTAATTATTTTACAACAATAATTTAAGTTAATTTATTAAATTCAATTGTAATTTTATTATATACTATCAAGCCCGGCGGAGGGCATTAGTATGCCATAACACAGGTTTACCTAGTTTGGATACTAATGCGATCCCACCAGGATCCGTCTATGTTAACGATAATTACTTCTAAGATTGTTTATGTTAATTTGTTGTCTGTTATAATTTAATAAATTTCATTTAATTTCAATTTCATTTCATTTCAGTATAATTTATTTTTAGGGTTCCTTGGTGGAACTCGGAACCCTCATAGTTTTACCATGTCCGTCTGTCTGTCTATTCGATCAGTTGCAACCGTTTTAATTAGTTTTGTAAAGCTAAAATTTAACATGATGACATGTATTAATGACGCCTAGTAAGATGAGAAACAAAAACTGATAAAAACTTGTTTAAAGAACACTTGTCTAATATAGAAGTAAGGTTGTTATTTTTAACTAATGCATCGTATCGTATCGTTGAATAGGTCTTCCAAATACATAAAGTTTCATGAACACTTTTTTGATACAACACCCCATTTACAAATAGATTAGATTAGAATAGAATACTCTTTATTGCACACCAAACAATATTAAATATACTAAGGATTACACAAAAATAAAGGTAAGTACAATGGGCGGTCTTATCGCTAAAAGCAATCTCCTCCAGACAACCTTTCGATGGACAGTTATAAATAGTTTAATTATGTGTCCCACATTTTTTTACATCATTATAGACTTGCGTTTGACCAGGACCTCGCTTGCTGGTAAGCGATGATGCAGTCTACGATGGATCACGCTTGCTTAGAAAAAACCTATTCCCTAGCGACTTGAAGAAGAGAGATGTTGTAATTATTAGGAAACATTCATCCCGGTTGAGGGCTATTGTCAACCAATTCGCATTATGTGCTGTTGAGTTGAGTTGGTGGACCACGCGATGTTTAACCTTAAGGGACTCACTCGTCGGTTGTATGATATGCATTTGAAAATACAAAGTCATTTTAGCAGTCGATCATTATGAAGGAACAAGCAAATAGCCCACATTATGTTAAGTGGCAACCATCGATTATAACAAAGCATAGCCTCGTAGGTTTCACACATAAGGAACATGCCCTACGATGCACTGCACTGTGATCATCAACTTGAACACCACACCCTTCATACCGTAAAATAGAAATGCTATTTGGCGGCAGAAATAGATATGGTATAAGAACTGTTTACCCCAACTACAGTTTCAAGTTGGTCGACTAATTTTTGTAAAATAATAAAACCTTTTTACACTAAAAAAACGAATAGGTTGAATTACATAATGTTGATTCCACTTAAGTTGCGTTAACTTAATATTATGTTTAATCAACTATTATAGTACATTTATTTCTACAAAAATTAAATTGTTAAAAATTAATAGGTTAAACCAACCACTAAAAGAGGTTATTACAACACAACATTTTTGGTATTGTTACGAGCTGAGGGTTCGGGATAAAATAATGGGAATCGGTTTAGCCAAAATAACACTTTTATTCAACACTAAACGATGAATACACGAACTTGGTCACACGTAATCACAACACACTAATTCACACCACTGTTGCACCACTTAAAGTCACCGAAATGATCGCACGTATAGCTTAATCCAGACTGACTCGGGAGCAACTACTGTTCACGCGAGACCCTTCTCCACGTCAGTCCTCCAGGGCCTCGCTGAGACTCACTCACTAACTGAGACTCAGACTGACTGTCCGGCCATCTCTCCGGCCTATTTATATCGCACACATTTCGATTGTTCGAGAACGATGTCGATCCTTCCAGGAAAGGGTCGGTCCCTCGACACAATGGCCACTCCCCATTCTGCGAAACCACAAACAATAGCAACAATAACACAGCAAGACAAAAGCGTTCGAGAAGGTTCGATTATTACTCATTGTTTAACAGCCTCGGCGTAACACTGCCCCCTCCTAAAACATGCTCGTCCCGAGCATTCTTAGCCCCATATCGCGGCAGCCGATCAACACGAACAATTTTAGGCGCACCTCGCGCTGAAGATGTAGCAACTAGAGGAGCCACATTGCCGTCTCCAGTACTTCAGGACACCCAGAGTCCCTTTCTCATCAGCGATCCCAATTCCAGCCTCCAAAACACGGCTCTCATGATTTCTATCTGTTCTTTCACTTCCTGGAATTCCTTTCCAGATGAACCGAACGATTCCCTCATCAGTCGAGCACGCTCTTATGGCCAACGTCGCTGATCTTCCTGTTGACGACCTGCTCTTCTTTATCCTGACGTCGCTGTTCCTCTTGCAACCGAGTCTGCTCCACCTGTTCATGTCGCTGTTCCTTCTGCAACCGAGCCTGCTTTTCCTGCTGACGACGCTTCTCTTCTTAATGCTGACGGCGTTGTTCCTCCTGCAACCGAGCCTGCTCTTCCTGTTGGCGACGCTGTTCTTCCTGCAACCGAGCCTGCTCTTCTTGCTGACGACGCTGCTCTTCCTTATCCTGACGTCGCTGCTCTTCTTGTTGACGACAAAGCATGGCCATAATAGCAGCAAGATCGCCTGTCACAGGAGCTTGGCCCGCGGATGATGATGATGGTGCTCCAAATGATTCGGCGGCGGCTGATTCCATCTCCATCGGCTGACGACTCTGCCGAGCTTCTTGAACCGGAGAATCTCCAAACCGCCTTTCATCCATTTCCTGTTGTCGTTGACCTCTCGTCCTGACACCGTCCACGTTATCCTTTGGTAGAACCGGCATTATTTTATCCCACTTCTGACAGCAAATTGTTACGAGCTGAGGGTTCGGGATAAAATAATGGGAATCGGTTTAGCCAAAATAACACTTTTATTCAACACTAAACGATGAATACACGAACTTGGTCACACGTAATCACAACACACTAATTCACACCACTATTGCACCACTTAAAGTCACCGAAATGATCGCACGTATAGCTTAATCCAGACTGACTCGGGAGCAACTACTGTTCACGCGAGACCCTTCTCCACGTCAGTCCTCCAGGGCCTCGCTGAGACTCACTCACTAACTGAGACTCAGACTGACTGTCCGGCCATCTCTCCGGCCTATTTATATCGCACACATTTCGATTGTTCGAGAACGATGTCGATCCTTCCAGGAAAGGGTCGGTCCCTCGACACAATGGCCACTCCCCATTCTGCGAAACCACAAACAATAGCAACAATAACACAGCAAGACAAAAGCGTTCGAGAAGGTTCGATTATTACTCATTGTTTAACAGCCTCGGCGTAACAGTATATTCGAATCTAAGTAAGTCTAACTGATAATTTAGTAAAAGTCAATATGTTAACGAAGTTGAGTCCACAAAATAACTAAGTTAAATATATATAAACAGTTCAAATTTACCTTTATAGTTAAAGGTAGTTAGTTATTTAGTTAGTTAACTATTTTTATTTTGTTAATTCAACAAATCATGTCGGTAGGTGCAAAAATCAACAAAATATAGGTTGAAAAAAGGTTAAAACAACTTATTATTTTTTTCAGTGTAGCTCTACATACTGTTACGAGCTGAGGGTTCGGGATAAAATAATGGGAATCGATCTAACCAAAATAACACTTTTATTCAGCACTAAACGATGAATACACGAACTTGGTCACACGTAATCACAACACACTAATTCACACCACAGTTGCACCACTTAAAGTCTCCGAAATGTTCACACGTATAGCTGAATCCAGACTGACTCGCGAGCAACTACTGTTCACGCGAGACCCTTCTCACGTTAGTCCTCCAGGGCCTCGCTGAGACTCGCTCACTAACTCACTGAGACTCAGACTGACCGTCCGGCCATCTCTCCGGCCTATTTATATCGCACACATTTCGATTCTTCGAGAACGATGTCGATCCTTCCAGGAAAGGGTCGGTCCCTCGACACAATGGCCACTCCCCATTCTGCGAAACCACAAACAATAGCAACGATAACACAGCAAGACAAAAGCGTTCGAGAAGGTTCGATTATTACTCATTGTTTAACAGCCTCGGCGTAACAATACTTATTTTTCGTATAATATTAAAACAAATTAACTTTAAAGAATACTTACGGAGTACCCTCAAATAGAAATATAAGAGTAGTAAGTGAGATCTAGTTATTGAGAAATTGATTGATTCAATCATAATAAAAATAGGCTTAGCTGAGAACAGAACCCTAAAGTTGATGAATTCGCTTGTCAATAAAAAATGTCTCTCGACAAAACGTTCAGAAAATCTCTAAGCTCCTTAGTTTGAAGACCTTAATAGTAGCAAATAAGATTGATTGAACAGGTAATCGTACGTTATTTTTCTCCTATATGAGCAGCTTGATTGATTATTGTGATTGATAGTCTCTGAAATTAGTTGCAGAAGATCAGGTATTTTTTGTTAGCCTTTTCAGTATTAGTAGCAAGCAAAGTTTTCTTCACAAAACTTACCTTAAATGTTTTTTGGTTACTTTTTTTGTATTTTGCTTTTTTAAATTGTTTACCTTCATAGTACTTATAAATAAAGTAATAAATGTTGATTAAAAGAAGCGTAGCTGAAGAACTAACAACCGATAGTCGTTGGGCAGAAAGCTACTCGAGTGGAGACCACGCACTGAATAGTGCAGCGTTTACTATAGGCGATGGTTACCACTTAACATCAGGTAGGACATAAGCTTGCTCCTCCTCAAGGTCGTATAAAAATCCCTAGTTTATGGAAAGGCAACCTAAGAAATGTTTCTGAAACTGTTGGGTGCAGGCCGCACAAAGTCGATCTGAAAATATAATATGGGCTGACCTATGTTCAGTGCACGTCTGACATGATTTAACGACTTTAAGCTGGGCTTGCACAACGATCTCTAAGCGTAATTGGCGTCTTAACATGTTAAAATTTGATGTAGGTATTTTTATGATTTACCAAACTCTTCTGTACATATTCAGGCACTAAAGACGATTAGGCGCTGCGCAAGTCACCATTGGAGTTTATGGTTAAATTAAGTTACTTTGATATAAGTTTATATCCTATCATACAAACAGGGGCCCAATTCTGCTAATTTATAAGAAAAACGATGATGCAGCCTTACCATTATGTAATTATTATGATTGTTGTGTAAGAAACAACAACTTCCATGGGGATATCGTATTTATTTCCCATTATTTTATAACATCAATCTTGTTCTACATGGATTTAAGTACTTGATAAACAATTTTATAGTCAAATAAGAACAGCTTGATCAGAATTGCTACAGTAATTGAATTTACCACCAACGTACTTACATTTGTACAGGGTGACCGACGAAGGACGACTAAGCTTTTTTTTAATTGACTTTTTCGCTGTTGGCCTCTGATGGCGCTCACCCTGTTTTGATGAAGCAACTAGCGCAAGGGCACCAATTAGGTACGAACCTCCGCTTGGACCATTGCCTGGATAGGAGAGAAACGCCCAGCTACATGTTGGTACCTTGTATAGGCGACTGAAGGGGCTCGTCGACCTCGTCGGCGAAGCCGTGTATCTGTGAAGTGTTTACTCTGTAGATGACTCAGAAATCTCCTCCACGTTAGCGGAGATGATTTCGTCATCCGGATCTCCGAGAACGTGTCTCGGTCCACGGAGAGTTTACTAAGCGTTGGCGAATGTTTTTTTTTTTCGAATGGACTAAACTCGCTGTTGGCCTCTGAGGCCGTGACAGCTTAACCGAACTTTTGGCGAGCGCAGATGGCGCTCAGCCCAGTAAGTTATTTAGGCAACTAGCGCAAGGGCACCACTTAGGTACGAGCCTCGGCTTGGGCAGTTGCCGGGGTGGGGATAGGAGAGAAACGCCCGGGTACATGTCTGTACCTCGTATAGGCGGCGACTGAAGGGACTCGTCGACCTCGCCGGCGAGGTCGGTGTTTCTGTGAAGTGTTTGCTCTGTCTGATATAGATGACTCAGATATCGCTTCCGCGTTAGCGGAGGTGATTTCGTCATCCGGGTCTCCGAGAACGTGTCTCGGACGACCGAGGATTAGCGTTGACGAACCAGCGGTCATCGCTTTAAATAGTGCGCAATGGCGCGGCGTAAGCCGACAAAAACACAATGCGCCACCATTGGTCAATAAAAACGACTTCTGTTTAAAAAATGAATAACAAAATAGCAAATACTTATTGCGGAAGTAATCATAGAATTATCCAATTTAGTATTTAATAATTACAAATAATAGCTAACAGATTTTCCTGCCACAAGCTGCCAAATTTGCAATGCTGTTATCATAGCATTGAAAAAGACTATGTTACTAGAACACCTAAAGGTACCAAGTTGCCATTTTGCAACGTTACATAGTCATAGTGAAGCGATTGATTTAGTAGAATTGGGCCCTTGTTAGATATTATTAGAATTCTAGAAGAAATTGTATGTGGTTCAAGTTCCAATTACCAAGTCGTGGCTTCAAAATCACAGGTATCATTTACCCCAATTAACTAATGATCTTGATAACCGCAACTTTGATATCGAAATTATCAGATTCAATTAAACTTTTCCTACACCCCTTCTCTGCCTTTCCCCTTCAAGGACACAATCTATTCTAAAACCTTTTTAGCACAAAACTAGGTTGTTTTTCGTGTGTAGTTAAGGCAATAATTAATTAGAACCCGATACAATTATTCACTAATTTAGTAAGTAAAACGGAACCAGGCGGAGGATGTAACTAATCCATTAGTAGCAAACTAAACACATTCCCGGATTTCAACTAATGCTATTAAAAACTCATCTAACTGTGATGTTATTGTATTAACCCATAAGATTTTGAACCTTATTCCCTTGTTATAGCAAATAGCGGTCTTGACTGTGGTTTGCACGTCGTTTGAGTCTTGATTTCATGACATCTGTTCGTGCTTCGAAAAGTTTGTTTTTTGCACTCACATTGCCAAAAGGTGCGTTTCCACTAAAGCTGTGTGAGGAACCTAAGCGGTGAGAGAGGAAAAAATCTACCAATAGGATAGCAGCGCTATGCGGGTAAGGCAAAAAAACGTTTTTCTTGCTTACTGTTTAGCTACCTCACACAAGTCGCACGTCTCTGGTGGAAACACACCCAATTCTTTATAAATTACAGTATAGATACTCGTAATCTTCACATTGACTGCATATTAATTCTATTTTTTAAGTACGTCTAAAGACAACCTTTTGGAGGCCATAAAAAATCTAAACAGGGATAATTTCCATTTATACCCTATACAATATAAAGCTTATTTACAATACCTTCACACAAAACAGCGTAAATGCTAGCTAAAAACCAGCCATCATAGATAACCAAAAAAAATTCTAGATTTCATGACACACTTTAGTCCACTGTTGGGTATAGACCTCCTCTTTATTACGCCATTCTTTCCGGTTCCTTGCGAGTCTCATCCATTGACACCCAGCTACGCTTTCAATGTCATTCGATCATCGGGCGGATGGTCTGCCTCTTGGTCTACAAGCATCCCTTGGCCACTACTCTGTAATTGCCTTCGCCTAACGCCCGTCATCCCTCCTAGCCAAGTGTCCAGCCCATCTCCACTTCAGCCCTGCGATCCACGTCCCCAACCTTTGTGCTACGTCGGAATTTGATAATGCTAAACATAGAAAAGCAAAAATAAAAATATATCAGGTCGTCTTTCGACCTTATACTAAGGAGCCGTTCTAGGCTGCGCTTTCCAGTGCGTGTTCTCCGCCCGATAACATTTAAGTTTAAATGTTGATGGCAGACACGTGCTCCTGCAGGAATAAAAATATTCTGTTTACGAAAAATATCTGATCTAATTGCAAGATTAATTCTATGCAAACCCTCATGGACATCGCATTCTGCTACAACGCAATATGATACAATGTACGAAACTCTTGAAAAGCCAGAGACTGGAATTCTCAAGCTAGGAGGATTTGTGGCACCCTGATGTTCGTCTTGCGAAATGTCATCCAAAACTTCATCGGGAGCTCCAATTGGTATTTCATCAGGAACACCCTGCGGAATGGCTTGAGAGTCGTCTCTTACTGGCCGCCAAAACAAGCATTTTTCAAAATGGCGGATAGCAGGTATGCCAGGCTCTATAAAAAAATGTTCAAACCTCTTAACAAGTGAAACGCGAGGCATCAGCTAGCGTAGACCCTTTAAAATCGCTGCTTATTGATTACAAGCTCCATTGAACATTACACAGTAAACATAAACTAGATTCCATCCTTACCCTTAGGTATATCGTAAATAACTTTATTGTTCGGTTATCGTTTTGGCTTAATTTTATCGAAAATAATAAAACGTTAGCTATAAATAAATACGAGTATCATTTATTTTATTGGAAAATTTATAGTAGGCTTTGTTTTGGTTGTATTTATTAGTTTAACAAATGTGTGATGTACTAAGGGTCCTTGTCTAATAGATAGCATGAAAATTTTAGTTAGGGACTTGACAAAGAACCTACAAAGGAGTGAGCTAATCAATATAATCGATATCGACGACCTCCGTGGTGCAGCGTATAGCCAGCTGAGACGCAAGAGGTAGTGGGTTCTATTCCCACCGCGAAACAAATGTTTGCATGATCTACAGATATTTGTTCCGTGTCTGGGTGTTTTCTATATATTATAAGTATGTATTTACAAAAAAAGTATATAAGTATTCTACCAGTTATCTGGTTACCATAGTACAAGCTCTGCTTAGTTTGGGGCTAGATAGCACTGTTTGAAATGTTCAGCAATATTTATTTATTTATTTATTATTATTTAATATGGTACGGGCGGACGATACTGTATCAATAAACTTTTATCCAAGTGCAGGCGTCCGTCAAGGACGTATTATATCACCACTCTTGTTCAACGCTTATACAGAACTTTTAATGAGAATTACTCCAGAAAACTGGACAGATGGTGCTACTGTAGGTGGCTACAATTTTGTAAATCTACGTTACGCAGATGACACAACTTTATTTTCGACTAGTGTTTGTCATATGGAGGAGCTACTTCTTATGATGGAGCGTGTGAGCCTTGAGTTCGGATTAAAGATCAATCGGAGCAAAACCAAAATGATGATAGTGGACCGCTGTAATAATAACTCGCCAGAAGTGACACAAATCGCGAACTGCACAGTATGCCAATCCTACGTATATCTACCTTGGAACTTTATTTTCGAACAATGGTGGTTGCATAGATGAAGTCAAACATCGTATAGCAATAACTAGAATTGTAATGGACAAGATGAGGTAAATATGGAGAAATCGACATATCACCAAACCACTAAGATCCGGCTCGTTAGAACTCTTATTTTCTCCATATTTCTGTACGCTGCGGAGGCATGGACGCTGCGAGAAGTTGAAATGAAAAAGATAGACGCTCTGGAAATGTTGTGCTAGAGAAGGCTTCTTGGAATATCATGGACCGAGTTTTGTACTAATGTCTCTATACTCCAGGACCTCGGCATAAATCAGCGTCTGTCGTCTTTAGTACAAACTCGCATTCTAAAGTTCATCGGCCACGTTCGAGGCGGGACACTGACTCTATTGAGCGTCTTGTCGTACAAGGACGAGTGGAGGGCATCAGATCACGCGGAAGGTCGCCCATGCGGTAGACCGATCAAATAAAAGCTGCAGTGGGGGACCAACTGCATGAATGCACGAGAATGTCTGTCAACAGAGACAAATGGCGAGATATCGTGAGGCGTTTAACGCCTGCCCCCAAAAATAATGATACAACATGTTGACCACGAACGCTCTTGGCGTTACAATTGAGAAGAAGAAGAATCATTATGAGATCAACCCTAGGTACCTAATCATGCAATTCCTTATTGAAAAACAAGGTTTGTATGGATTCAATACCTTGATTCCAACCCGATTGTCAGAAAACGCATTTGTTAAATCTTGTACAGCAAACCGGATACTGCATTGACATTTTAAAATTTAAGGTACAATCTGAAAAGATATGTAACACAACACTCTGTGTGAAAAATTATTTAATGAGAGTATGACTACTTAATAACTTAAAAAAATAACTATACTGTGCCAGCCAATTTTTCTATAGTTATATACTACGCTAGGCAAAGAAAATCGTATCGCCAATGCTTATACGGTATGTATAACACTTGCGTGGAAAAGTAATTTACCGTAAGGTTAGCTCAATATCAGGACCCGTAGGAATTAAGAACGCTGAATACGTAATTACTTTTTATTTGAAACTCAGGTTCAAGCTTACGATGTTACTTGTTCGAAAGCCCGCATTAGAGTGAGTAACCGACTAACACTTTCCGTATAAAATTTCCCAACATAGCGAGCTCACCGATTGGCTCACCACATTTTAGCATCGATCAAGCAAACTACTAATCGAATAACTCGGAGTGCAAATGCTGTTGCGCGATTGACCCGCGGGCTGAACCAATCGCTGAGCAAACAACCGAAGCATTGCTGCCAACCTTATAAAATAGTTGTCAGCTTTAAAATAATATCGATTAAACTACTTATCTAATGAAAATATAATCTATTTAACGTTACAAATGTATGGACACTAATATTACTAAATAGACTAGCCCCAAGGAAGAAATACGTTCTTTGATTTTAAGTATCTGAACAAAACAAAATACCCACCCTTGAATTAAAATATTCAGCTGTAAATCCAAGTAATAAAACATTCGGAACAAATTAAAGAACGGAGCGGTAGTAAAGATTGTGATGCACTAGGGAGAGCCTTACAAACAAAATGTAGCACTGAATTTTAACACCCTTGAGAAACCCCGTGTTTTAAATTCAGAGCCTCGGGAAACTTTTTACAAAGTACCTTTCTTGGAGATATAAAGCCTCGAGACAACCGGCTTCAAATTCGAAGATCATCAGATCAAGTTTCAGAATATTTTGTGCGTATTACGAAGATAGATAAGAAAAACTTTGGGTTGAAATTGGTATGTATTTATATGCATGGCAATACTTTTTTACTTGGGAAAGGGCTTGCGTTTCGCATTCTAATCCGCTATCTAGGATAATCTAAAGCTGGCGAGTTTATCATTGATAAGAAATATAAGAATAAAAGCATTTAGATACAGAAAAATATACGTATCATAGAACTTAAATATTTATATAAGTTTATTTACCTACCTGTTTAGTTATTAATTCAAACTCGGTTTCTCTTCTTAGACAGCACCCCGATCTCCAATTAATATAGTAAGCGACTGAAACTTTACCTAGATAGTTCGTATAATTAGTTTATAAATTAGATTCCTGTTTTGATGCGCCAAAACCAACAATTTGACATAAATAAATGTGATCATTCTGCGCATCGTAACTATTCCTTTTCTAACGGAAGTTAACTCAAACTGTTTATTTTGTTTTGTTTCTGGAGATGGACGCATAATTTTTACCCGTCTACGGTAAAGCCAAAGGGAAGGGTTATGTTTTTAGCAGTCTTATGTGTGTATGTATGTTTGTATTTACCTATGTTCCACTGTAGCGTCTAAGCTACTCATCCGATTTTGATGAATTAGGTGTCAATCGGTTCGTTATTATAATCCGGGTGACATATTCTACCATCGACACAGATTAGGTATTATTTAGTTGGGTTTAAGATATTAAAACTTACATAGCTTCTTTTGTATTTTGTAGTTTCATCGTTTGATTCGTAATATACTTGTTCTAAATATGCAACTAAATAAATCTGAAATTATTTAAGTAAAAGGTAGTCAGATTTTAATAGAGGTACTCGTTTCAATTGCCAAAAACTTTCCACGTATATTTTTCGTCGGAGAGCTAATATTTTATCAGTGTTAACCTGCAGTGCATAATTCTTCCGTGTGAGACATAAAGTGCACTTTCGTATATTATTTATATACTTTCACCAAGCTCAATTAGAATTATTCACATCTAGCGGTTAAACCGCTGCCGAAATTGAATTCACAAGAATGAATGAATGAATAAATGAATGAACATTATTTATTATACCTTACAAGCTAGACACAACAAATGAGAAACAGGTTCTTGTTCTAATTCTTGGGTGGGGGAAATAAGAACTGCACTAACGCCGATAGGGGTGTACTATTATGCAGTGCATTACCCCCCTTCTAATCTAACCCTAACTGAGAAACAGATTAATGGTAAAGCGGTTTTATCACTAAAACTTTTCGCAGTGATTAAACATGCGGTTGGAATTATCGAATGTGACTTGAAGTTGAAGGGGAGGCTTATAACAATACATATGGAACTTATATAGTTATACTTATATCCGTAACCACGTAAAAGCAATAAATGTATTGAGTTCTGACCCCGTACGAAAATTACGTACCGTACGAATAATTAATTGATCGAGCGAAGCGAGATCTCCAAATCAACTTGGGCAAATCGGCGTTGTATGTATGTATGTTTGTTTGTCCGAGGATAACTTTCGAAGCATTTATCCGATCATCGTGAAATTTGGTATATAGGTAGGTAAGGATGACACGATTTTGGTGTCACTCAATGAGCTAAAAATGTTGGGTGGTTGTTGAGATATTGGGGTTCAAGAAGGGTAAAAAAAAATGTGACTATCTAGTCAAGTCGGATGTCTATTAAAAGGACTTTTTTAGTACATTTCGACCCCGTTTTCATTTTTGGTTTAAACTTTGTAGTTTTTAAGTTATTAGCCATGATAAAAACTGAACTTGGACAAAATTCACAGGGTACACCAGTGACCCCACAGTGCCGTAATTTGGTAGGCGTGTAGCTTTAGTAACACAAATATAGGAAAAATTCTGAAATCCAGATTAACTGCAATTTCTACCCCAAAAACAATTAACCAATTTACATGAGCTCCCGTTACCTGTAATTTGAATGAAACTGTAGGTCAAGTTAATTGGTTATTCATTTAGTGGCACTATTTTGATAGTCAAAGATTACAAATATTTTTTTTGTTTTTATTGGATAATCGCGAGATCTCAGTTCGGGGCGAACCACTAGTTATAAGTAACTGTAATTTGAACGCCATTAATCAGTGAAATATGTGAAACCTACCTATATTGCTGTACATGCTTCTAGCAAATTATAAGTCATTTCATCTCACGAAAAATAGTAACAAACAAACAGGACAAAGTGACTTGACCGCTGAAATTGAAAGTTCAGGCAACGAATCTCTGTTTTATACTGAATTAGTGCAACTAAACCTAAATATAAATAGGTTATGCCCCTCTGAGCGAGCGGACTTTTCGCCCGTACGTTCGTAATGCATACCCTAGTCAGCTACTAACCCACTACAGTTTTCATGTCCAATTCCGAGCTGACAGTGGAACTTTGTAGCTATCAACGAGTTATTGTCATCCGTAATACAAACTAGGGATGTACCGTCATCCGGAAATTAACGGATAAGTGAGCGGGGAATTCCAAATGGAAGTTGTTTTGAGGGAATTTTCGGTAACAAATAACTCGTGGGGCATGATTAATGGTTTATTTTAGTGTTTTGTAAGGCATTACTTATTGAAGATTGCTTATAGAAACTACTTAGAATGAGCGGCTTTCAAGTAGGAACTTGGCAAATCAAATCAAATTAAATAATCCTACGTTGGAAAAGAGCTTCTTAATGTTTCAATATTTATTTTCTAACAACGATTCCCTTTGAACTCGATGGTATTATTTAAATATATGTCTTTCAGTTATTAATGTGTTTTCTACTTACATTAGTGTGAGTAAGTTAATTACGAGTATGAGTGAAGAAGACGCAACTATTAAATGCGGAAAAAATATTAAATGACAAATGTTGGTAACAATAACATACTTTGATACGGCTGATAAGGTTTGTCAATAAAAACACACTTGCAGACAGTTTTTTTGTTTAAACGGTAATTTATGACTAGGCATCGTGTAAATAGTAGTTTTCAATTTCGTATTTTATTTTGAAATTACAGACAGACACTTCAACTTTTTTTTTATTTATTTATTCAAAGAATATATATAGGTAAACACATGTGTATAAAACAAGGTATAAAAACAGTAAACACAAACAATATAAAGTAACGTGTTATACACATGGGTGCAAATTTGGTAGTGTCCTAACCTCCACCCTAGGTAAATACCTGTGTTGTGGAGGTAAGTTCTCTTCCGTTCAACAATGGTAAGTACATCTAGATGGTGATGTGTTGTTATATATATATATATATATATATACATTATTATTTTGTTTAAATTAAATATGTATGTTAAAAATATGTATGAATATGTCTGTATGTTATAAATATAACTCAAAACTCTACTTTAACTAATTGTAAATAAAAGATTCATTAATATGTTGATTTATTTTATATTATATTATATTTATTTTATAGAGAGAGGGAAATGACATTGTGGACTGTGGTATCTATAAAAAGGTGTCTGGGTGTTTTTTGGGGGTAAGGGTGTGTGTGTGTTTATGTATGAAGGGGTTAATGTGTGAGTATGATAGTGTGCGGGTGTTGAGTGTGGTCGTGTTTTGGTTTGTGTGTGGTTGGGAATGTGTGTGTATTATTGAGATAGATTACAGGTACATGAAACTTATCATCTGTGTGTCTCAGGGTGCAATCTTGTGGGTCATGTCATAATTGGAACGTCAATTGTGAGGTACCTAATGCAAATATAGGCAGTGGTAACCACTTATCATCGTGGTAAGTCAGGGGCTTCAGATGTGAAATATTGAAAAAAAATGTTAATATAATGTGAGATTGGGCGGGTCACGTTTCTCGCATGCAAGCAAATAGGTGGGTTAAGGTCGTAACTGGATGAATCCATGTGGATGGACACCGTGGAAGTCCTAAGAAGCGTTGGCGCGATGATTTGGACGCTTTTTATAGGGACTGGCGAGATTTGGTATAGGATCGAGATAAGTAGAAAGATGAGGGGGAGGCTTTTGCCCAGCAGTGGGACAGCATAAGCTAGATAACAAAAATATAATGTAAAGTAAAAGCAACAAAACCCTGTCGAATCAAGCTAGTGAGTATATCCGTAAATAATTGACGAAAACAATAAAACAGAATGAATGAATGAATGAAAATTCTTTATTATACCTTACAAGCTAAACACAACAGATATAAAAATAAAATATAAACCAAATAAATGTAAGTATAATGGGCGGTCTTATCGCTTAACAAAGCGATCTCTTCCAGACAACCTTTGGATGGAGAGGATCATTGCTTAATGGAAGATTGGCTGAGGTGTAAAAAGAATAAACTTAATAATAGCAAAAGAAAAATTACTTAACCTTAAATACATAAATAATAGGTACATAAATAATTTTAAATAAGTAAGTATCATATATAAAATAAATAAATATGTACTTACATATATACATACATATATATATATATATCAATAATATTATAGATCAGTTGAATAATCACGACTCTTCATGGAGGTAAAAGTTTTTGAGTCTAGCTTTAAATACGGAAGGTGAGGGGGATTTTCTAATGGAGACCGGCAAGGCATTCCATAATCGGACAGCTTGGACGGAAAAGGAGTTTGCATAGAAACTGGTTCTATGCATCGGTGTTTTGAGAAGGAGGTTTTCAGAGGATCGGAGTGTTCGGGAATTTGTGCAATGAAGGAACTCGAAGCGTTCCTTCAGATAACAAGGTATGGACGGATTACGAAGGATGTTAAAAAGGAGGGATAGGATGTGAGTATTCCGGCGAAGTCGATATCCAGATATCCGTACTTGACATGTTTACCCATATCATAGTGACATGCTTTGATGTACCTGCCTTTGTGGTATCAATATCTACCGACCGTGACGTTTTACCGTATTGTAAGTATATTATTACTCTTAGAAATCTATCTATCTATCTAAGAGAAATTAATGATAAATAATAAAAATAATAATACCATTGCAAAACAAACTGAAAAGAGGTAAGCAAGCTTACACGTCAGTGTCACCACATCACAGAGATTAAAAGTTACATATTAAACAACAGGTAGATTATTGATGTTAATAATAGCCCCCGCCTGCTATAATAAAAATGTGCAAGCTTGTTTGTTTTGGAGTCGGTTAAATTTATTTTTGTAATACCCTTTTTTTTGTTCTCTTTACTTTTTACCTAAAAGTGCTATTTTATTGGAATTATTTTATTAAATACCGAACATCACTCGATGGGTTTTAATTAATTTATGGTTCGCTGATAATCCACATATTGTCCGTCTTTTATGTGACGAATTATACAGATAGACAGATACATTCAATATAAACATTCGCCATTGCCCGACAATGGTGGTGATTCTGTTGTTCTACGCTGATTAATTAACACGTCGTAAAATACGAAGACTCATAATTTTGTTCACTCTAAAAATCAAATTAGAATGAAGTTTAAAGTGTTATTACTAAAATTACGTATTTTTTAATAAGATTGCGTGTTTGCTGGCTAGATTTAACTAACACCAATTTGACTGCTGACTAAAACTAGCCCTCCAATACGCCATCTTCATAAATACACACATCAAAAAAATCTATGAAACTTTTTTAGTATTCTTTTTTTTACCTCGTTTTAAACTTTCATGGAATATAAAAACCTTTAAAATAGTCAACCTCTTTGATAAACATATAAATACTGGTAGTTTTTTTCAGTAACTTATGTATTTAAACAATAAAAACATTATTTTGTCCATTTCAACGGCATTTCATAGATGCGGTTTTATTTATTATTCAACGAAAAAAATTGGTAACCGCAGTAATCATTGGTTGTGTGTTGCGAATAAATAGTCCACGAGTTTTTACTGTGTAATGGAGCGTCGTCATCTTACCACGGGAGAGATGCAAAGAGCTGTAGGGATGCTAGAAATTGAAAACAGTCAAGTCTATGTATGGTATTTCGGTGTTCATCGAAGCGTAATTTGCCAACTCTGGAGGCGGTATTGTGACATAGGTGATCCGTCTGAACAGTGCCCTGGCCGAGGGCGTAGTACCACTCGTCGTCAAGACCGATACATCCAGGTAACATGTAGACGTGAACCAAAGCTGACAGCGCCCAAGGTCAACGCATCAAGGCTACAGAATGCTGATGGTCCTGCTGTTTGTCCCCAAACTGTGCGAAACAGACTGCGAGAGTATGGTCTACATGCGGCGTACTGTGCCTGGGTAGACGCACGAAACAGTAAAGCCTCGGATGTGCGGTCAATGAAGAAAGCCTTCAATAAAGCCACCAAGTCAAGAAGGTGATACGGAAAGCTCGCTTCGATCGGATTGGCCGCATGGGGTCTAAGCTTGCCCCGTACCCCGCGGGAAGTAAAGCTTTTTGGTCTCTGGCTAAATCGGTGGAAGCGAATTTCAACAGCCCTTTACTCCCCCCACTACTGAAACTGGATGGTTCCCTAGCCCACACTGCTATTGAGAAAGCAAATTTATTTGCAACTCAATTTGCGGAAGCTTCACGTCTTGACACCTCTGGCAAAACACCACTTAGCCTTCTTTGATGTGTCTATGCAAGAAATTCGCATCCAGCAAAAAGAAGTGCTTAAAACGTTGCGTGGTCTTGACGTGAACAAAGCTAGTGGACCGGACGGAATATCAGCTGTAGTGTTAAAAACTTGTGTCCCTGAGTTGCCTCCAATACTGACAAGACTTTTTCGCCTGTCTCTGAAAACTGGTTTAGTGCCCAAGTCATGGAAGCTAGCTAACGTGCAGCCTGTGCCCAAAAAAGGTAGTCGTGCCGACCCGTCAAACAACCGCCCTATCTCGGCCACCTCCTTACTGTGTAAATGTATGGAGCGTATGCTGAATAGGAAACTCCTCGCATACCTTGAAGACAATGACCTCCTTAGTGATCGTCAATATGGGTTTTGCAAGAAAAGGTCTACTGGGGATCTTCTTGCCTATACTACACATATCTGGAGTGAAGCCATCGAGAAGTATGGTGAAGCACTGGCTGTTTCACTAGATATCTCGAAGGCCTTTGAAAGGCTTTGGCATGCCAGTCTTATTGGTAAGCTTCTTTCATACGGACTTCCAGCTCAGTTCTGCTCTTGGCTTGCAGACTTTCTGAGGGAACAATCCATTCGGGTAGTCATTGATGGCCGCTCGTCTGATCAATTGGCTATTAACGCCGGGGTACCTCAGGGGTCAGTACTCTCTGCCACGCTGTTTCTGCTGCATATCAATGATCTGCTCATGCCCGGTATCATTGGGTACGCAGACGACAGTACAGTTGTGGAGAAGTACACTTCTAATGCTCGAGCCAGCAGAGCTAAAATTCGGAAGCAGAGAAACGAGATGTTGCAGCGTTTGAATTTGACACTTAAGGCCGTCTCTGACTGGGCGATGCCAATATCGTCAAATTCAATGCTTCAAAAATGCAAGCATGTCTCTTCTCGGCGAAAAAGAGTCAGTTAACCCAAGCTCCAATTTTCCGAAATGTACCGTTATCTGTAAAAGGTCACCTCGAGCTCCTAGGGGTCTCGCTCACGCCTACTCTCAACTTTAGCTCATACATCGAGTCTAAGGCTAAAACAGCTGCCATGAAGCTAGGCATCATCAACAAGGTCAGGAGATACTTCACACCAGGACAGCTTCTTAGTCTTTACAAAGCTCAAGTCCGGTCTGGTATGGAGTACTGCTGCCACCTTTGGGATGGTTCGTCCAAATACCAGCTCGCTATCTTAGACTCGATATAACGTAGGGCTTTTAGGCTTATAGGTGAGTAATATATGGCGGAGACTAAGACCCAAAGTCTCGAACACCGCCGTAAAGTTGCAAGCCAATCGATCTTTTACAGAATACATTTTGGGGAATGTGCCCAGAAACTATACGATCTGATCCTGCCATCTCCCTTCCATCAAAGGATAAGCAGGCGCACGGCTCAGTACCATCCGTACCTAGTCGATATGCCACCCATTCGCACACACATGTGTATGGAACACTTTTCGGTCGTCTGTTTTTCCTAAAGAATACAATCCAGGCCTCTTTAAGGTAAGAGTAAATAGGTTTCTTCTAGATCTACGTGCTTTATCTTAGACCACGTCATCACTTACCATCAGGTGAGATTGTGGTCAAACGAAGTTCTATCCAATTTAAAAAAACTTGCACGCGTTCCAATCAAATGCCACAGATCCATCACGGAATCGAGCTCGTCGTACTCAATGGTGCAGACCACGCGTGCTATGGCCGCAAGAACGATGGGACCAAATTTTGTTCTGCGACGAATCTCGATTCGGGTTCAAACCTGATACTAGAAGAATGATATGTATGGATGGTATATCGTCGACCAGTAAACGCTGAACGTCTAAGATGTGTCCAGGAAGACCACAGATACAGCGGTTCGACAATAATGTTTTGGGCTGGAATAGCTAAAAACCGACAAATCGATCTCGTTTTTATAAATAGCAACCTGAATGATGAAAATTATGTGGAACATGTGCTAGATCCCTATGTGCGTCCATTTTTACAAACATTGGGACTTGAGTTTACATTGATGCACGACAATGCCTGTCCGCACACAGCGAAACGGACTCAAGAATGGCTACAGGGCAAAAATATACGCGTTTTGCCATGGCCAGCTCAATTGACTGACTTGAATCCCATTGAGCATGTGTGGGATATGCTCCAGAGAAGAGACCTGAAAGGTCTTGATGGGGTTTTAACAGACACCAGCTAAAAACCCTGCTCAAGTTCCACTGGGACCCATTGCCCCAGAAGGAAATCAATAACCTAATTGACTCCATGCAGAATCGTTGTCGATAAGTTTTAACAACTGAGGAGGAAACACGCTGTCTTAGATTAGAGGTAAATGCCCAAAAGCAGGTTATAATTTAACGCAGAAGTCATTTTTTTGTTAATTTTTACCATTTTTAAATTAGGTATATTACAAATTTGCACCCAGATTCACAGCAAACTTTTATTTGTAAATAAACATTTTATTTAAAGAAATTTGTTGAGAATATACAAATAGAATATAGAAATATCATTTAAATTAAAAAGATATAACAAATTATAAATAAATTTATAAAATTAAAAATATTCTAAATTTGTAGGTGTTGCTTAGATATTTTTTATGTGTGTATTAATTTATTTTAGAAATGTCATTCTAATTTAATCTTTAGTGTAAACCAGTTAAGAGCGTTCGTATTTTACGAAATTTATTTAATTTATAAAACAACAGAATTGCCACCAATATGATCGTAAGGTTAATGCTAAAAGTAGCACTCTCACTACCTCATCACGGAACTTGTCAGGGGTACGAGTATAACTGATGGAGTGTTTCTGCGTGATAAAATATCCTTTGCGATTAATGGGGACTGCGGATAGCCAGAATGGAGTTATTAATATTTGAGTTACATCTGCGCTTTTTTGTCCCGAGTACCTTTATATTTCTGACTACAATTTGGGTTATTTGTTTGTTCGTTCTAATTTGGAGATTTTAGTTACTTTAGCACGATTAGTTGTATTTCCCAAGATAAACTAAAATATTTCATTCATCTTGAAATAGATACTATCACAAAGGCTGTCAAGACATTTTATTGGCTTGAGTCTAACAATGGTGATTAATTCAAAGATTAATTTTGTCGTTTCTGTTTGAGAACTTTGCTTACATGGTGCTCAGTTGACCATAATAATTACGTAAGTTGGTTTTGCCGGGTCAGGCTGCCGCTTACACACGTAAGAAGGCACATTAAAAAAGACTCTAACAAGAGAGTCGTTTCAGAGATTGGTGCGTCACCGCTTCCTTGAGAAGTTGAAAATAAGTTTTTTGGTTGTAAAATTACTTTTTCAAATCAAAGCTTTTCTTTCAAGCTTTTATAAAATTCATAATCGGAACCGCAAGCAGATTCAAATGAGGTCAAACACTAGTAGTCTACTATGATCCATTCAGAATTTCCCTTCCCTAGCATCCGTCTCCATCATTAGACCATATTGGTACTCCATGGTACCATATTATTGCATTGTCACTGAATATGTATTCAAAATTTCAGCTCAATCGGTTGGGGAAACAGGTTTAAAATTCAATTGCAAGATTCCACCCGGACAAACACACATACGTTGCAAGTTAATAAAAAGCTTGTAATGTAATAAATTAGCCACTGATACCACCATTGCGTTTGACTTATATTTGCAATCTAAATTCTGTAATTGTTTAACTTATGAGGAGAGTCTGGGTCTTTCAAAATGGAGAACAGAAGACACAGTATTCTTAAATTTCTCCTTGCCTTAATTGTTCACCCCGAGGTACAATAGCGTACAAGTTTTCAGTTGCTTAAGTCTTTGGAAAAGTATACCGAACTCGTCTCTCCTTCGAAAATGTACAGAATACGTTTTATTATTAGTGTGTACGGGCAACATTACTGCTAACCTTATTACCAGATTGAGCTCACCTTGTCTTGATCTGTCGTACACAATACACTTATGTATAAAATACCTTGAGTACAAAATACAGTATACTCACTCAAAATTATCCACCTACAATACACACCTACGTAAAATAAACATGCGAAAGGCCCAGTTAGTTACATCGTTTGTTTATAAGGGGCGAAATTCCCCAGAAATTCGTATACATTGATGCCCCCGTAAATTCATTGCCCCTAACGGACGGTTTATCTAATTATGCAAAACGTGGCCGAGTTTGTTCGTAGTTTACCGTGTTCCGAAAACTCGACCACAACTGAGAAATAATAAACGAAAATCTCCACTTAAACTGAGCTGGGTCGAGCAAAAGTGTACAAGTTCTTTTAACTCAATTTTTAAAATGAAATTCGTATGTAAATGTGTGGATATTTTGCACATTCCTAAAACTTAGGCCTACCATACATTTTAAAGTCTAGCTGTTGCAGCTACAACGGTACATGGTGATAATTGATCCAGCGAAGCGAGATCTCCAAATCTACTTGGGCAAATCAACGTTGTATTGTATGTATAAAATAAAATAAATAAATATTACTGGCCATTTCACACAGCGCTATCTAGCACCAAACTAAGCACAGCTTGTACTATGGGAACCAGATAATTTGTTCCGTAGCGTCTCAGCCGGCCCACTGTGCCACGGAGGTTGTCGTATGTATGTTTGTTTGTTTGTTTGTCCGAGGGTAACTTATTACCTTGTTAATTACCGAGGAATATTAATTCTATAGTTATTTAACTGACATAAATTGTAATTTAATAAAAAAAAACTTAAAATGTGATTTTTAGCTCATTTTTGCTCGATATTGATAACGGCAACAGGTAGACGCTTGTAATATTCACACAATATTTAGTTATATATTCGCTTAAAAATAAATAATTAAATTAAAATAAACAAGGCATGATTTTTTCGCCATTTTTATAGATAATGGTACTGAGCCTTCGTGCGCGAATCCGATTCGCACTTGGCCGGTTTTTTGTACACGTAGAAATTTTGCCATCAAATGAAAAAACACAAATTGTTTGCAATAAAACTGTCCAATTTCTCTGTAAAAAATAAAACGGCTAATCTCATAATTTGTTCTTTCCCCTTTTTGCCTGTTTACGGCATGGCAGTCAGAACAGAGAAAATTTAAGACGGCAATCAATGAATATTAATCCGGATTCACTTAAAACGAGGACCCTCCTTAGAAGTTATGCTGTTAAACAAACAACAAAGTGTTTATAATGAATAGTTCTGTAATTTATTCCGGGTTCAAACCGGAATTACGAGTATAAGTAATAAGGAATAAGGACGTATTTTTGGTGATGACCTCTTAACGGGACCGTTACAGAATTAAAAACTTTAGGGTATTGTCAGGTAACTTATATGTAATACGATTTTTAGGTACACAAGTCAAAGGACAAGTCCAATTCTGAATCAAATGTTTTGGTAAACAAACCTTTTGTTGGACGAAGTACTTTTTGTTACCAATTGCTTTGTCGAGATTTTATGTATAATCGGTGAGGGGTCGTACCCCAATAGTCGTCAGTTCTAAGAGTTATATGCCCTGATGCCTTCCATATCATATAATATGCACTCATGTTATATGCACTCCAACTTTATGACAAAATCTGGGCCTTCTACGGATTTTATTGCATAAAAAACCGCACAGGATCAAACAGAATATCAAAAGAGAAGAAAAACATCATATTTAATTTAGGCACTAGACTCGGTTCACCTGGAGTAAATCACCTAGGCAAATTAGATGTCTACGAGTATATCTATGTCTAACCTAACCTAAATTACTCGCGCGTTGCCGACCCTTAAAATTTTCAAAACGCCCTTTTTGAAGAACCCCATACTGTAGTCCCTAGGGAAAACCTCGGCAGGGAAACCATTCCACAAGCAAAGTGTTCGCGGTATGAAATTCTTTTGGAACCTCACGGTACGCGACCACATCGTCTCCAAGGTATGTGGATGATAAAAGGAACCTGCAGGCACCATATCAAACAATTCCTCAGAACACAACCCATTAAACAAACGGTAGAACACACACAGGGGGGCAAAATCTCTCCTGAGACTTAAGGGCTCAATACCGCTTGTGAGAATGGGATCGTCAACAATTCTCACAGCTCATCTTTGAACAGAGTCAAACGGCCTTAGTTGGTATCCAGGTGCTCTTGCCCATAAATGACAGCAGTACTCCATGTGGGGCGGGACTGGCGCCTTATAGAGAAGCAGTCTTTGCCCCGCAGTGAAGTACTGCTTACTACGTCAATAGGCTACGGTAACCGCTTACCATCAGTTGTTTGCTACCTTAGTGGTATAAAAAAAACCTATTAGTTAGTCTAATTCTATGTCCCGCGTATTTTCTTGTCACTTGTATCTTACCATCTACAAGGGATGGCCTCAATAAGGCCACACTCCTTGTGACACTATTTGAAAATAGTTAAAGTTGGTCCATTGACACTTCATTAGAAGAACGCACGAATATGACGTAATTATTTTGGCGAATTTTATATACCTCCTCTACTCAACTGCGGTTAACCCATGCGCTCTACATAGTATTAGCTAACACTAGCAACCTTGCCGATACTTCAAACTGAGCGCGATCTCCTAAATCACTCATCCACAATGACAGTGTCATGTGACATTCGAAGAACCATCAGACAGTGAGGCTGCGATCTATACGCATTGCAGCGCTGTGTCGACTGATACGTCCATCTGTCCACATTACTACGGACTGCTTGTCACAGGGCAATTTGATTTACTGCGTGATAGGTACACGGGTTAGTTGATCCGGTTATTATGTTGACAAGAAAAAAATTTAATTACCTACTCTTTATATCGGGCGCTGCCAAATATGTAGCTATATCTGAAAGGAGGCCATTTGTCGTTAATTATAAAATCAATGTTTGTTTTACGACATATCGGTAAACCACCGTGTTGCAAATACCAGCTTTCAAAGAAAAAATCTCACAAAAATTTGTCCATCCGTCTAGTAGCGATGATAATTATGGCAGCACGCCTACTTTTTGCATCTATGTCTTACAATATTATAATTGACTAGCTGTTGCCGGCGACTTCGTACGCGTTACACTTCTAAATGTGTAGGTAACCTAGAAATAAAGCTAAACCCGCTGTTGCAACTTTATTTGACACCCCATTTTTATCCCATGGAAACTGATTTATAGGATAAAAAGTAGTTTATGTGGTAGTCCAGGTTATAATCTATATACCAAATTTCATCGAAATCGGTTCCGCCGTTACGAAGTAATTGAGTAACAAACAAACAAATAAACAAACACAAAAAATTTCATATTAATCATATTAGTGTAATGTACAAAACTTGCACAAAACAATACACACTTAATTCTAAGACAAACTTAAAGAAAACTATTTTCTTCTGACCAAAATGTTCTACTCGTAGTCCTTACCATTTCAAATGTCGAACTCTACGTCCCTATGAGGCCGTGTTCTAAAAGTGCATAACCTCTTTAAACTTAGAAACCTTCAAATGAGGTACTCATATAGTATGGTGACTTTCGAGACATTCCAATTTTAAAGAGTATTTGCTTAAGTTTTTAAGTGAGTTCAACCTTTTTTGAATAAAATCGGATTGAGTTTTCAAACATGTGTTAAAATAAAATGTAATTTAAAACCAAAGCACTAAGGAGTATCGATATCAACTTCGAAGCAAATCACCACCAAAATAGCTTTCTACCCCTTTTTAATCCCGTTAGGGGATGATTTTCAATAAAATACGAAATACATCTTCCATCAATTCTATTAAAAAATGTTTATGCAAAGTTGGAAGTAGATAGGACTAAGGAATCACGTTGTGCCATACAAACTTTGCCCCACCTTTTCACCCCCTTAGAGGTAGAATTTCGCAAAATCCTTTCTTATTGGATGCCTACGTCATACAAAGAACACACCCTCCAAGTTTCAGGTATCTACGATCAGCGGTTTAGGCTGTGCGTTGATCCGTCAATCAGTCATTCAGGACAAAGCCTTTTATATGTATAGATTATTCCAGATCATTTCTCATCATAGTCAAATTTGAAATAAGACTGATGAAAATTCAAATTAACAAATCTATTGCTTATTCCCGCAGAATGATACACCATCTACCTGAATTAAATTATGAAATAACAAAAAAAAAACAAGATTAAAAAAGTAAGAGCCAACTTAACTACTAAAGATCGTGTTGTCTATCGGGGTATTGGCTCCGGTTTCCTGAGATTGAAATAGTTTACAAATGCTTGAGACTTTTAATGGCGTCGAGTAAAAAGGATTTGTTCCAGCTAGGCCTTGTTTTAAAGACTCTTTGTTGGCTTCTGTGACCGATTTTGCTCCAGTAATTTAGATTTAAATTAGAGTAAAATACGTTTACTACTTTATGTTTACCCATGATCTATTTTTTATTTTATTTTTAACCTGTATTATCCTACTGGAAGTCAAGGCCTCCGTTCAGGTTTTTTCCGTTCTTTGCGTTTACCACTGCCTGTCTGATAAAGGCTGAGCTAATTCATCCAAAGCGTTGGGGACCCATTCGGTACCTCGTTGTCTAGGCCTACAGATCTTCGGGCATGCGACAGACGTGGCCAGCGCAACCCGTTAATTTTTTGCCGACATCGATAATTTTTCTTTGCAAGCGCAATATGGTGTTCCGTATTCGCTCTGATAACCTGACACAAATGCTTCACTCCAAATCCCGCTGAGATATCTTGAGTTAGCATGGGGATATTAACTGTGAAATATTTCCACTGGGGGTTAGTCAGAGGCCAGTCAAAAAATTGCGTTTGAACATCCTTTTGCATAGTATAAAATCCAGATATACATTATATAATACATATATTTTTTTCTCGACATAATTAAGTCCCGAAAGCTAGTGGGTCCAGTTGGTCATTATCAATGTTCCTAAGAGAAGATGGGCCCTGGTACCAGTTTTGTATGCGAACCGCTTTCACCCTTACCCCCAACGTACTGTCCATTATACAGTACCACCAGCCGCTACATTGTGGTCAAGTGCTAGCCTATTATTTATTATTTTATTATATATTTATTATTTATTATGTAGCCATTTATTTATTTTATTTAAATGTTGATCGCTATAAGTATATAGCGCCAATTAAATACCTAACCTAGATCTAGAAGTTTTATTTTTCATTGTAAGGTTTTGTGGAGAACTGGAGAGAATTGTGTAATAAAGTGAACTCCCGTACTCAGCAGTGGATGCAGACAACGGACGGTCTGAAATTGTGATGATATTGATGTGACACTACAATAGAATCGTTTAAGTAATTAATTTATTCACAGACAGACGGACAAACGTTACCTGTTTATATATAGAGATTACTACTTCAAGAATCTTGTACGGAATTCCTACTTTATGAACCGACTCGAGCCGGGCGAAATATTACTCCGTTTCAATACAGTTCGGAATTCGAATTTGCTTTGTAGTTTTTCGCTTATTTTCATTAAAATTCTTCGAGTTACGATCTGTTTTCAATTTATTCGGCAAAGCTGTACAACTGTCGTGTCTGTCCAATAAATTCCTTTTCATTGCCTCAAGAAAAAAAGGTTTGTTTCAAGGTCTTTAGCATTTTGTACTCAGAAGTCATGTGCAAGGCCTTTTGGGGACAGTTTTAAACTAAAAACACGATTTCCTATGATTTGTGAGTTTTTGAGTTTCCCGATATTTTGGCGCAGTTGCATGCATATGATCACGGATGAACTGAACTCAACTGAAGTCTTTGCGAGTGGATGGTTATCGGCAGATATTGCTCTCAGTCTCTTACTAGGAATAAATTCAATCCTAACTACTACCAAAGTCAACTTGAAGAGAACGCGTTACCTTCCACATGCTAATTAAGAATAATCTTACCAACAACTTTGAATGAAATTGTAATCTTTAATTCGGTTATAAAACAAGCAGTCATGAGCTGAACTTTTAAAGAGTTCTAAAGTTATCGGAAAGAGATTCTTTTTAGCAATAAACCACTTATTGTACGAAATTAATTTGTTATTGCTTTATTTGAGAAAACAAATGATCTTCGTATTTTATTTATCTTTTTATTAAAAAGCAAATAAGTAATACAAACGCTTTATAAGATACGACAAGACTGATACTGCGACAATTTTCTTAAGAGGAAAACATGTATTGTAGTCGCTCCGAGCCAGATTATTACTGAAACTTGTCATACTTCGTACTGAGAGCTTGGATATATTATTGCAAAGGTTTTTGATATCGGCGGCAATTTACAAGCAAAATGTTTGCAAATCAACGTGTTAAACTGATATTGTAGATATTTTGAGATAGTACCAATATTAATTATTGACCCAAATAAAGCAAAAAAGTATTGAATACGGAACTAAGTGTGACTTTCGCAACGATGCCTAAGCGTATTTAGTGACTAAACATGTTTAAATTTACGTATTTGTATGATTTGACAACTCCAAAAATATATATATAAAAAAAAAGCATTTATTGAGGAACAACAAATATACAGTCATGTGTAGGTACAGTTTAAAACGATGATGCCTGTATTAGTATGAAAACTGTGTTACAGACACCAACGCCCTCCTCCTATTAATATATCTATGAGTCCCAATCAGGTAAATGGTACATTATCAAAAAACTAAACTAAAAATTCTAGTTATATATCTAGCCACTAAGGGCGACTTGCGCAACGATGCCTAAGCGTATTTGGGCCAGCTTGCACTATGATCCCTAAACCGTGACTAAACGTGTTTGTATGATTTGACTACTCTTAAATTATTTTAGCCACTAAATACGTTTAGGCATCGTTGCGCAAGTCGCCCTTAGTGGCTAAATATTAATGTTACGCCGAGGCTGTCACAGAATAAGTCATAGTCGTTACTTGAGTTTATATAGTGTTTAGGGTGCAACTATGTCAAAACACCATGTTTCTCTTCAACTCTACAAAGTCACCATGTTTCATATTTAGATTTTAGAAAGCTATTCAAAATTAGATTATTTGTATTTGTAATAGTTTTCAACCTCTTGATGCAAAAAGTTTAAATGGCTTCATAATGTCATTATTATAAATACGAGATTTATCACGTACCGTCTTATCGGTGTTTCAACCGACAATGTTTCAGTTCCATATAAGATAAATATATATAATACCTCATAATGAGATTAGTTTGTAAGACAAATGATTAATTTGTCTTACTAATTTAGTGTAATTAATTAGAAATGACGATCACATCCAAAGGTTTTCTGGAAGTGATCTCTTCCAAACTATTTATTTATTATTATTATTATTTATTAGATGTGATAGTAATAAAATACGATCGCTATTTTTAGAAATCAGTCCGCTTATTTATTTAATTGTTAATCATATTGTGCATCTAGCTTGTAAAGTTAAAAAATATTTATTAATTAATTCATCACATAGAAACGTTGCTGTGAAAAAATCTTTTTACTAAGAGCCAGTCTTTTAAAAAACATCACTGTATTGGACCTAAATACTTGAACATTCCGGACGCACGCAAGAAGATTTTATTGCGGGATTTGCCCAAATTCTTAATAAGTTTCTTTCTTATTCGGAATAACTTGAGATAAGGGATAAACAACGATGAATAGGTTTAAGGAGTTCTAGTAGGCTTCCTCTTATAAACGACGATTTAAAGCATTTCTACTGACTATCTTGTAGGAAAAAATATATGTAATTGACTCTGATTAATAAATAATGCTGGACACTTCAAACAGCGCTATCTTGCCCAAAATTGTTTATTACCATCGTCATAAATCTGGTAATCTTTACATAGTATAAAATGAAGTCGCTTCCGCTGTCTGTTCCCTTACATCTTTTAAACAACTCATCGGATTTTAATGCCGTTTTCAGCAATAAATTATAATGATTCAAGAGAAAGGTTTATATATATATATATATATATATATATATTTAATATAATATAAAACCCATACTAATTTTATAAATTCAAAAGTAACTGTCCGTCGGACGGGTAGGGGATTAGACAATGAAACACCACTTAAAAAACTAGGTAGAAACATCCATAATACCTATATTAAACACTGTTTGTCTCTCTGTCTGTCTGTTCGTTGCGTTTCACGACGAAACGGATTTTGATGAAATTTGGTACCTATTTAGATAGATTATAACCGGGATTGAGACGTAGGCTACTTGTTACCCGACTGCGCAGGAAGAGGGTAATGTTTTACTGACAAATCACGACTGCGAAGCCGCGGGCGGGTCAGCTACTCGTAGTTACCTATAAACTGATGAAATATGTGTACTGTTGGTGTATCTATATTTATAGCATGTCATTCAGGAGTGAACTGTTTCCTAGGCCACAGCTTACGCTTTTCTGGGAAACAGGGACACAACTCATCTATGTAACTTTTATGGTCACAATAAATATATTTCTATTTCTATCTTTAAAACAGGCCAAAGTGGAAAAACAACCTGATAAAGGTTAAAGGCAGCCGTTAGCTGCAGACCGCACAAGATGCGTCATTCTGGAGACCTAAAAGCAAAAACCTACCTATGTAGCACATCGCTGATTAGAGGTGGACATGCGGGTTCAAGTTCTGCTAGATAAAAATTTTGGGTTACCTGTTTTGGTCCTCCAATTGATATTAAAATTAAAAATAAAACATAAATTGTATAACATATTTAGTTAAACTGCGTTAGACACACCCTAAATACGCATTTCCCAAAACTCTGAAAAGGTCAAGGTCCAATACATTATTCCATAATGTCCCACACTGTAACGAGGTCTTAATATCTCCACTAAAGACTTACATAGCATCTGGCGTGACAATTCCAACAGTCAACCGGACAAATGCCTCACAAGAATGGTCGGGAAATTTATGACCGCTATCCGTTAACTCCGCGGGACGGACAGGAAGAATGTCCCCGGACCTGGGGAGATAATTTACCCGTGGTCACATTCGTTTATTTGAAGGTTTTAAGAGGGCTGTATACTAAAGCCTTTCTGTACGAAAAGACTGGTTTCAACCCATAAATAAGGTTTGTTTTTGAAATTTTTTATGTATCTTTAGATTAGATTACATAATTCCTTTATTGCACACCATTAACTATAACCATATAAAAGAAAATACACTTTTAAATCATAGATACAATGGGCGGCGTTATCGCTAAAAGCGATCTCTTCCAGGCAACCTTTGGATGGACAGGATCTATGTGAACAAATAAGGACGGCGGCGTAAATCTGATATTATTAGAACAAGTAGGTATTACAATTTACAAAAAAAATATAAATGATATAAAATAAAATGCATAATTATAATATATAGCATAATCATAAAATTATATAAATATTAATATTATGAGGTATGAAATAAATATTGTCATACAATATTGTCGTACATATATAAATTATAAAAATGTATAAATTAATAAGTGGCCTAGTGAGCGATGGATGACAGATAGTGTTGTCTGACTCTGTTTTTAAAGATAGGGCGAGATTTAGCGTGAAGAATTGAGACAGGTAGGGCATTCCAGAGCCTGGTAACCTGCCGAGTAAAAGAGGTACTTTAAAATACTGAGGTATGATGGGGAGTTTTTAATTGAAGGGTTTCTTCTTTATTAAAACAGGATATTAATTGGGTAATAATTGGTCTTGATCTTTTAGAATTTTTTTGATGTTATGATTACAAACGAAGCAAATTATTTCAAAATTATCAATAGATCTAAAGTTAAGAATAGTAAAGCAACAAACAAGATTACAAACACACACACTCACACACATTTGATATTCTCACAGTTGTACTAAACAAAAATACAGTAGCAAAGAAATACCCATAAAATAAAGATAAAATAGCTGGTCTTATCGCTTATAGCGATCTTCCAGACAACCTTTATTAGTCTATTTCTGTTCTCTAATATTCGTCGTATTACATCTATAACTTTAGTCACGTAAGAATATTTTGATAAGCATTCTGAGTAAACTTTCGATATCAGAATAATATTATCAGCATACAGTGAATATAAAGTATGGAATTGTTTTGATAAGAACGTGATCAAATTATACGATTGGCTGCTTTCAGTTGCCTTGTAAAATTATTAATGAGTTTTATTTGTATTCGATAACTTTTATTTTGAGCTTTATAGACAAAAGTACAATTTTTGTAGAATGATTATCGAGAATTTAATAGATTGTAGTCCTCATACTGGAAAGTGCAGCGTAAGATGGCTGCGTAGTCCATCCAGTACACAAAATATCCACATAAAGCACCACAAACACATGAACAAATGTTTGCATGATCTACAGATATTTGTTCTTGGTGTGTCTTCTATATATTTTATGTATGTATTTACAAAAAATAACCTACATTATTTATGTATACTATTAGTTATCTGGTATCTATAGTAAAAGCTCTGCTTAGTTTGGGGCTGTCTGTGGGGCAGCGCTGTGTGAAATGTCCGGCTATATTTATAATTATTATTTGAAAAAGAAAATGATATGTTAAAGTAGCAAATAGCATGTTGGTTTGATAAAATAAGTTTTTTGTTCATAAATTACTTTTTCAAAACGAGCTTTCATAAAATTTATAGTCGGAACCGCAAGCAGATTCAAATTAGCCCAAACACTAGTAACCTACTTTAATCCATTCAGAAGTTTCGTTGTCTAGCATCCGTCGCCATCATGAGACCACCTCTATGGTACCAAATTATTTCATTGTCACCGAAGTTACATACGAGTATGTATTCCAAATCTCAATCGGTTGAGGGGAACAGGTTTAAAATTCAGTTGCAAGATTCCACCCGGACAAACATATTCATACATACATTGCAGATTAATAAAAAGCTTGTAATCATCATTTCGGGATGGTTCTTAAAAAGTAAAACGTCACATGTTTTCCTGCACAAAGGTGCATGGGGGTCACTCTGAAAGTTTTTAGAATAGGCCAGTAAGAAAAGCCACCGTTGAAAAAGTTATATAAATGTCTAATTGTCGAATTAGGATCTCTTTGGGAATCTGATGATATGTAATGGATTCATATGTCATTTGTTTTTACAAATTGGCGGCATTTTAAAAAGTGTCTGTCTGTCGTACATCTGAATGGATTTGACCAGAGAAAATTCATTATCATTTCATGACAAATCCCGTGATACTGCTTGCAACTAGTTTAACTAGTTAAACGTGATCGAAGCAAGGTCACTGATGCTTCGCGAGAAAGACGTCCTTCTACGGCAACTGCAGAATATGTGCGGCTAATGATATAAGAGCTGATAGACATATCTGGTGCTGGTGACATATCAACAGATTTGGGCAGCTTAAGGCATTGGTATGAATCAAGTATAAAAAGTCTTACATGTACATGAATATTTAGGCATCAGAAAGCTTTGTACTAGATGGATACCTCATAATTTGACGAAAGATTAAAAACGCCGTCGTTTGGGTTGGTGGCGCTCAATGCTTTAAAAGTATGGTAGAGGTGACTCAAATGCTGTATATGACATCGACACAGGCGATAAAAGCTGGATATATTATTGCAAACCCGAAACCAAAAGACAATCTACGCAATAGATGTTTCCATTCGAAGATTTGCCAACAAAAGTAAAACAGGGCAGAAGGCAAGGGAAAATGATGATTGCCTCATTCTATGAAAGGACGGGTCATTTCGCAACAATTGTTCTAGAAGTTAAAGGGACTGTTACTAAAGATTGGAACCGTCATTGTTTACCAGTTGTTTTTGAAAATGTTAGGCAGCAGTGCCCAAGAAGCAGGATCCTTCTCCACCTCGACAAGACTCCAGCTCACTCCGCCAGATGGACTATCAAATATTTGTCTATCGAAGGTGTGGAGTTAGTGAGTCATTCTCCTTACAGTCCCGATCTGGCCTTGTGACTTTTATTTTTTTTCAAAATTAATTATTTCTTAAGTTTTCAAAACAAAAAGATAAACTTAGAGGAATTCGTATTATGAACTCTAAAGATGCCATACCTACATTTAAAAAAGGCGTGGAAAAGATCCCTAAATAAGAGTGGGCCCACTGTTTCAGTCAATGGTTCCATCGCATGTGACGGTGCTGAGAAAGGAACGGAAACTACTTCGAAAAGTTATAAAAATATGAATTAATAGGCTTCTATACATTTCCGTTTTTAATTTTCTAAAAACTGTTCAGTGTGACCCACGTATACAGAAGATCTTCTCATCCCCATCTTGTAACATAAGCAGGTAAGTCGGGTCCTTAAGCATTCTCACAGTGAATGTGCAAGCAAACGGTAATTGTGAGGTAAAGTGGTAATTTACGGCGATTAGGCTCTGACTCTCGGGCCGGTAAGGTAGTTTGTGTTGCTACAACTATAGATTTTACTGGAGAGGAACTTTGCTAAGGAATAGTGAAGTTTAAAAACAAGCTTTTTGTAAACATGATGTCCTATTTATCATTAACGAGTATATATTTACTAAATTTTAAAAACCTCCTACTCTTACAAACCGGGTACAAGCATTTTAAAGCTGAGACCCTTCACCAAAAAAGAAAAGTGCTTGTAGTCTTCAGACGCAGTCAAAAAGATCCGTCTTTTTACAGACGTAGACACAGTTAGACTAGTTTACTTCAGCTACTTCCATAGCATTATGTCAAACGGTATACTGCTGTGGGGGAGTGCTGCAGGTATAAACACCGTTTTTGTGCTGCAGAAGATGGCTGTTCGTGCAATTTATAATATGGGCCCCAGAGAATCATTACGCAATAAGTTTAAAGAAATAAATATTATGACATTCCCTTGTCAATACATCTATGAAAATCTAATGTATGTTCACAAAAATATTAATTTGTTTACGAAAAATAGCGATAATCATAATTTTAATATTAGAAATAAAGATAAACTCGCTGTTGCCACTTGTACTCGTAGACTCCATAAAGTTAGTAAATCGTTTAAAGGGCAAGGTGTACGATTTTATAACAAACTCCCAAGAGATGTACAAAAATTGACAATTAACAAATTTAAAAACGTGATTAAACAAAATATTTATAAAAGAGCCTACTATAAAATATCGGATTATTTAGATGATAGAGAAGCTTGGGATCGAAATTGCTCCAACTCGTTCAAAATGTTACAATTTAGACGTAATTTATTTTCTGTATTGTTAGTATTCTGAAAGGATCATTAAAAAAACAACCAGCCTTGATTCTTGCCTTTCTTTCCTGGCTTGGTCGCGAAGGAACAGGCAGTAAAGTTGACGTTTCAAAGTGATCCTTGTGATTTTAATGAATAAAAATATTTGACTTGACTTTGATTTTGACTTTGTCCGGCTGGCCTAATCTTCATCACACATTGCAAAGAACCAACCCAGTCAAGCTGGTTTTCTGTCATACAAAAACACGTCGAAATCAGTCCATCCATATGGGCACTACGATGGCAAATGGTATTCAGTATTCATTTATTCACCATTTCATTACATTGCATAATTGCATTTTTTTTCAAATCGGTGGAAAAATGATGTCAGTACTGAGGTAACAAAAAAACAACAGTCCCCTGCTGTAGTGGGCCAGTCTCGATTTAGTGGAAATGCACATCCAAGTCGTCACGCCATCTCCGTGGTGGTCTGCCGCGTGGGCGTGTTGCGTTAGGGACCCAATCAGTTGTTATCTTTGCCCATAGATCTTCGGGCATGCGGCAGACGTGGCCGGCCCAATCCTACTTGAGCTGTGCTGATTTTTTTTTATATCTATAATCTTTGTTTGCGAGCGCAGTACGGGATTCCATATTCGGTCTGATAACTGAACAACTAAAATTCTGCGCTCCATAGCCCGCTGACATACCTCGAGTTTAAACATTACTTTTCTTCAAGTCGGTTAAAACTAGCTGCAGTCTGAAAAGGCGCGAGAGCAAAAAGCAAACCATACAATTGTTTATGTTATTGATTTATCGCAAAACTGTTGATTATTTTCAATATTTAAATCACTTTTGGTTACCTGCGTCATAATATATTTTTTAATGTTATTATTTTATGGGGAAACAGGCCTACCTGGTGGTCACCGTCACCGGCAATACCTATGAATGTAATATTTTAACTTTACATAGATATTAATAATAATAATAATAAATATTGCTGGACATGTCACACAGCGCTATCTAGCCCCAAACTAAGCAGAGCGTGTACTATAGGAACCAGATAACTGATAGAATACTTATATACCTTTTTTTTGTAAATACATACTTATCATATATAGAAAAACATCCAGACCCGGCACAAATATCTGTAGATCATGCAAACATTTGTTCCGCGGCGGGATTCGAGCCCGCTACCTGCTGCGTCTCAGCTGGCTATTCCCCCACTGCGCCACGGAGGTAGTCAAATTATATAAAAATTATTAATAATTATATTATAATTAACGATAACTATGTATGGTTTTAGGTTCTCATTTATAGTATCTAAAGAATACTACGGGTTTATTGTAAGTTTAGGACGTGCCTTTGGAATTATTTTCAATAATTTTTTATAGTAGTTACTCTGCCCGCCATTTTTGTGTCCATTAAGAGCCTTCTAAGGGTAATAAATTATTCCCTTGGTAAAAATGTACAACCTGGTTTTTATTGCAAATAGAAGAAATGATTTTGCAAAAGATAAAAAAAAACCTCCTGACTAAATTTTCCTAAATTCGTTATTGAGGCACTTTGACTTATACCTATTAAAATGCAGAGAAAATTTATTTTATCCGTTGAAAATCAAGTTAATAATTCATTGTAAATTATTTGTTCTTTTTTAAAAGAGATTGACGAACGTCTATGATCCTGGGACTCAGAATTCAATAAGAAATCATGAGTGATTTTAATAATATTAAACATTAATATTTCAAAGCATTTTCTAAGAGTAAAACTTCGTAACGTTAATCTCATAAAATGGTTTACAAGTATTATAATATGTAGCCTTTTTTTATTTTACAATGATTCACATTTTGTTACTACTAAAATGAATACGTTAAAAAAATTTACTGTAGTTTTAGTTAGAAAACTTTCGTGATTTATTTAAATCATTATTATAAATACGGGATTTATCACGTACCGTCTTATCGGTGTTTCGACCGACAATGTTTCGGTTCAAGTGCGAGGCGCGATTTTATTCGGAGCGGATCGCACTCACCCTGATGAAGGCTCACGAATTGAACCGAAACATTGTCGGTCGAAACACCGATAAGACGGCCCGTGATAAATTCCGTATTTATAATAATAAATGAATTGTACCTACATCTACTAATTAATGGTGCAGTGGGTGAATAGCTGGCTGAGTCGCAGGAGATAGCGGGTTCGATTCCCACTGTAGAACAAGTGTTTTCATTATAGATGTTTGATGTGTTCTAGCTTTTGGATTTTTTCTTTATAATATAAGTACGATATTACAAACAAAGACGTATTCTATCATATATCTGATTCCCACAGTACCAGCTTTGCTTAATTCGGGGCTAGATATCGGTGTGTGAAATGACCAGCATCTTTATTTAAAATTAAAATTATGCATGATTTTGATGAGGCACGGTTACATATATTGCTCAAGTTTATTTTTGCCAATCTTCTTACAACTTCTAACCTTTATCTTCTAAGGCATTCTCGAGGAGCAATATGAAACCAAAGACTATCCGCTATGTTCTTCGTGTTTCCAGAACGTGCCATACCGTCTGTTTGGAAGCAGAGAACGTTTTGCTAAATGCTCCCAGTAGTTTATTGGGCACGTGAGAGGAATTTAGCTGCTGAAAATACGCTTGCCAATTTAGATTATAAGCCGTAGATACGATGTTTTTGCTCGGTGACCTTATAAAAATAAGTCTAATAGACCTGTATTTGCGTTGAATATTTTTGTGGCAATTTTAACATAGCTCTCAATCGATAGACAATCAACCACACCTAACCGTAACATACATTAGGATTAATATGGAACCATATGGAGCCATTTGGGGTCGAGACCAATTTGGGGTCCATGAGGTACTGGGACCCATCACGATTTCAAAATTCTTTCTGGGCGTCTGGTCGAAGTAACGTGTGATCAGAGAGCTGGCGCTTATCTGGGTGAACGCATAAGCATTGCAATTCAGAGGGAGAATGCAGCCAGTCTCTTGGGAACGCTTCCGTCTGGTAGTGATCTGGAGCAGTTGAGCTATCTATAGATCGTTTGCAAGTTATCTAAATATGTATTGTTACTTAAGGCATTTTGCCTCCATCTTTATTAAAAAGAAATCATGAATAGTAGTAGATAGTTTTGTGATTGGTCCAGGGACCTACCATTATACCCATTTCTCCCACCAAACAGAATTGCTGTGGCCCATGACGCTTTATACTGTATATACTTCAAGTTCATGGACCCAAGACATTGCATCCTAGGGCACGTTCCTAAGGTGTGTGACCTCCGAACCAATGTTATACGCGAAAGTTATCACTTTATATAAGGTAGGCCATTTGCTTGTTCCATCTTGTATAAAAAAAGTCTAGATCCCACACTAGTGATCCACTCAAAGAGGCTCAAACGGAAAATTAGTGCTGGGTAGCATGTGCAACCCAGCATATGCTGAGTTGGAACCTTTTTGTGACACATCAGTGAGTGCGATAAGACACACAAAGTACAATATTTTTTATTGATCATGAAGCAAGATAAAGCAAGATCTCCAAATTAACTTGAGCAAATCGGCGTTGTATGTATGTATGTTTGTTTGTCCGAGGATAACTTTCAATGTGTTTATCCGGTAAACAGGTAGTGATGGCACAATTTTGGTGTAACTAAATGAGCTAAAAATGGGGGGGGGGGGGTTGAGATATTGGGTTTCAGGGGGGTAAAAAAACAACATGGGACTATCCGGTCGAGTGACACGTCTAATAAAAGGTACAAAATTCACAGGGTACACCAGTGACCCCACAGTGCTGAAATTTGGTATGCGTGTAGCTTTAGTGACACAAATATAGGTAAAAGTCTGAAATCCAGAATAACTACAATTTGTACCCCAAAAATGGGAACCAATTAACATGAACTCCCGTTACCAGTAATTTGAATGGCCCTGACTCAGCTTTATGCTGCTTCGCATTCGAGTAGTGGTTTTAGATTTTCGTATCCTCTAAACATTTTGGTCCAAGCCTCTCAATTAACGGGTCCTGTCTGGGGCCTGTTTGCTTGTAAAGTCGAATGTTAATGTAATTAGTAAAAGAAATTGTTCTGGGTCCATCTTGTAATGAATAAAATATTTGTTTTAAGTGAGATCACTGAAAATGCGGTGCCGCTATACAACGTCCATTATAAAACGTCAACTTTGCGTATTTATGTTTTTCCTACGTGGCGCAGTGGGCGAATAGACGGCTGAGACGCAGGAGGTAGCGGGTTCGATTCCCGCTGCGGAAAAAATGTTTACTTGATCTGCAGATATTTGTTCCGGGTCTGGATGTTTTTCTATATATTATAAGTAGGTATCTATTTACAAAAAAGTATATAAGTGTTCAATCAGTTTTCTGGTTCCCATAGTAAAAGATCTGCTTAGTTTGGGGCTAGATAGCGCAGTGTGAAATGTCCAGCAATATTTATTTATTTATGTACGCTGCGCCTGGTGCTTGATCATGTATAATGCAAACATTTGCGGAATTGAATACCGGCGGGAATTGAACCCGCAACGCCCTACGCCTCCGCCAATCTGCCACGGAGTTCGTCAAAATGATCCTTGTGAAAAATAGTACTTAAATACTATGATTTAATTCAACTGGCACCGCTTTTTTAAAAAGCCAGAAGCCACTGGTATCTGGAACTACAGTTAAATCGTAACTTAAATTCGGATAATGGGGATTGGTCGAGGGTTAGGCCATTTGTATGTTTTGGGTCTTTCATTTCTAGAACTTTCGAGACACACTGAACTATTCAAGATAATTCAAACATAGTGGCATAGTGGTATTTAAACAGGGTCTTGCCATTTAAACTAATTGTATGGAAGGGACGGTTTCTACACAAAACATCACACTAATATTTATTATAAATGGAAGTTTGTTTATTTATTTCATTGTTTGTTGATCAATCACGTCGTAACGGCTTACCCGATTTCATTGAAATTTGGTATATACGTAGATTATTACCTGTTTTTTTTGTTTATTTTTTTTAACTTTATAGATCTTCGTTTGACCACAATCTCACCTGATGGCAGGTGATGATGTGGTCTAAGATGAAGCACGAAGATCTAGAAGAAATCTATTCACTCATACCTTAAAGAGGCCCAGATTGTATTCTTTAGGAAAAACAGATGACGCCAAAGTATTCCATACCTTAGCTGTGCGCATCAAGAACGTAGAACCATAACGGTGTGTGCGAATGGTTGGTATATCAACTAGGTACGGATGGTACTGAGCCTTGCGCCTGCTTGTCCTTTGGTGGAAAGGAGATGGCGGAATCAGATCGTAAAGTTCCTGGGCATATTCTCCGAAATTTATTCTGTAAAAGATCGATAGGCTTGCAGCTTTACGGCGGTGTTCGAAACTTTGGGTCTTAGTCCCTGCCATATATTGCTCACCTATAAGCCTAAAAGCCCTGCGTTCTATCGAGTCTAAGGTAGCGAGCTGGTATTTGGCCGATCTAACCGTAAAGACTAAGAAGCTGTCCTGGTGTGAAGTATCTCCTGACCTTGTTGAGGATGCCGAGCTTCATGGCAGCTGTTTTAGCCTTAGACTCGATGTATGAGCTAAAGTTGAGAGTAGGCGTGAGCGAAACCCCTAGAAGCTCGAAGTGACTTTTCACAACCACCGGTACATCACGGAAAATAGGAACTTTGAGAATGTCTCTTCTCAGCGAAAAAGTGACTCTTTTTCGCTGCTACATTTACATGCTTGCGTTTTTGAAGGATTGAATTTGACTATATTGGCATTGCCCCAGCCTTTACCACTTAGGCTAGGTACCTGTTATCCCATAAATCAGTCCCCACGGGATAAAAATGTGGTGTCAAGTCAAGTTGCCACAGCGAGTTTAGCTTTATTTCTAGAATCACCTACACATTTAGTAGTATAACGCGTACGAAGTTGTGGGCAACAGCTAGTAAGAAATAAATGTATCTATAAAATATTCTTGTTTTGTATTATTAAATTTTTGAAAAAATCGATAAGATGCTGCTCTACGAAATGTACGCTAGAGAACTAGCGTATTGTGCGATGCCACTGATTCCATAATAGCTGCTACGAGCCGTTCAATAAATGCACTCAGTCAATGACCCCACACGGTCAATAAACCCAAACGGTCAACAAGGTACGTACGGTGCGTACAGCAGGGCGGCGTACACACGTGTAAGGTACAAAATCAAAAATAAAGTGGTTTGCCTATTGACTGGATGGTTTTTTAAGTTAGTGTACGTGTAAGTTGGGTCGTTATTTTTTAACCCCCGTCACAAAAAAGGTGCCCCCCTGACCCCGTTTTTATTTGATACTTTTTATAAAAATTTACTATGCTCAATACCTTTAAAAAGATACTTGATACATTTTACACGATTTGATAGGCTCGCAAACTATGGATTCTTGTGTGACCTTGAAATTATTAATTTAATTAACTTATAACACTTATATGTTTATAATATCTATATAATACTAGCTGTTTCCCGCGACTTCGTACGCGTTACACTACTACATGTGTAGCCAGGTAATCTAGAAACTAAGCTAAAGTCGCTGTTGCAACTTGACTTGACACCCCATTTTTATCCCATGGGGACCAGATTTATGGGATAAAAAGTAGCCTATGTGTTAATCCAGATTATAATATACGTGCATACCTACTAAATTTCATCAAAATCGGTTCAGCCGTTACGACGTGATTGAGTAACAAACAAACATCCAAACTTTCGCATTTATAATATTAGTGTGATTATTATAATTAAAAAAGTAGGAATAATTGAATTTCACGGTATTTCGTTTACTACAAAATAAATTTAATTTATACTTTAGCCTCAATAACACGTGGTAATCATGCTATTGAATTGTAGCTTATATGACACGTTTGTCGGTTTACCATAGCAGTGCCATTTATTGATTACTTACTCAATCCAGTCAACAGATACCGCCATCTGTTAGAATCGTTTGGAGCTAACAGATAATTGTGACTGTCAAAACAAATAATTTGCAATAAAATAATATTGCGAGTGTAAATTGTCATGTAAGCTATCTTATCTCTCAAGTTGGAGCAGACTGGTCACGGTGTGCCAATTTAATTTAAAATCGGTTATGTAGTTTAGGAATCCATCGCGGACAAACATCGTGACAGGAGATTTATATATATTAAGATATGGTATAAAAGTCAATTGCCGTTCGTTAATCTCGCAATATAACATACATCTTCTTTTGCAAGTAATCAAATTCAAAAATATTTTAACTTTGGTGGCCAAATGAGCCAAAATGGTGGGATTAACAATTTCAAAATAGGATAACTACGAGTAGGTCAAATGGGCTATGATATCAAAGAGATTGATTGACACATTCCAAAATCATTTATAATTTTACATAAAAGCCTTTCGTGATTTATTTAATTACGAGCTGCTGCCCGCGACTTCGTACGCGTTACTCTACTAAATGTGTAGGTAACGTAGAAATAAAGCTAAACTCGCTGTTTGTACTTGACTTGACACCACATTTTTATCCCATGGGAACTAACTTATGGAATAAAAAGTAGCCTAGATGGTAACCCAGGTTATAATCTACGTAAAAACTAAATTTCATCGAAATCGGTTCATTCGTTACGACGTGATTGAGTAACAAATAAATAAACAAACATCCAAACTTTCGAATTTATAATATTAGTCCGATGTATTTTATTTTATATTTTATATTGTTTTGGAGTTACATATAAGTGAAGAATAAATACCGTCCTCTCTCTCTACGTTTACGTATCTCCGAAGTTTGCAAAGTAGAAAATCTGAGAAGAATATGATAGAAAGAAAATTATATATGCAAGCCTTCGTTATACATAGAATATTAGTATATTGACGACCTCAGTGAAGCAGTAGGCGAATAGCCGGCTGAGACGCAGGAGGTAGCGGGTTCGATTCCCGCCGCGGAACAAATGTTTGCATGATCTACAGATATTTGTTCCGGGTCTGGTTGTTTCTCTATATATTATAAGTATGTATTTACAAAAATGTATATAAGTATTCTATCAGTTATCTGGTTCCCATAGTACAAGCTCTGCTTAATTTGGGGCTAGATAGCGCTGTGTGAAATGTCCAGCAATATATATATTTTTTTAATATTTTATATCACATATATATAGTTATATCAGATTATAGATATTGTACAGATTTAGATGTGTCTTAAACGTTTTCTTGGTTTACCGGTCACTTGACTAAATAGCGCTGCTTAATTAACATAGATAAACCTATCTAGGTTTGGAACCCTCGATGCGCGAGTCCTACTCGTACATGATCGGTTTTATAGTTAGGCATTGTGTGAAATGCCCAGCGTTATTTAATTACCTATTTATTGGTGTTGTGGTACGCAGGTATTTGTAGTTTGTGATATCTACGATACACAAAATCCTAGTGTAGTGTCAGGACTATGTAGATGTTGGGTGCTATTTACTTATTGTGTTGTGGGCGGTCAAAAAACAAATAAAAATCACAACAAAACACTTGAACAGCATTTAAAAAAGTTCAATATCGGTGAAGTCTTTCAAATCTCAATGCGAAGCAATATCGAGCTTTTTCCTTTTAACGCCTCTCTTCTCAAGAGGTCGTTTGCCGATACAGAATTACTTTCTTTCAAAAAGGTCAATAAGTTTCCAACAAAAGGTTTTAAATTATAAAAAAGGTTAACACTGCCAGCGAAAAAGTTGACCCTCGAAGTTTTTGATCTGTCACTTTGGCGTTTCTGAGATTTTTAAGTATGGGAAGGAAAACATATATTTTATCGAAAACATCTGTGTTTTGATTCTTAAAATAAAACACAAAATTGTAACCACATTATAAACTCGAATCACACTAACATTATAAATGTATAAAATTTAAATGTTTGTTTCTTAGTTTGTTACTCAATCACATCGTAATGGGTAAACTGATGTCGATGAAATTTGGTGTGTTGATAGATTATGACCTGGATTCAAACATAGGCTACTTTTTTCACTGACAACGCATACGAAGCCGCTGGTGGAAGCTAGGTATCCTTAAAAAGTAACACTGATTTTAACCCGCGAGACATCTTCATCAAAAAGGAAAAGTCACTGGCGGAAGCTAGTTATCTTTATAAAGTAACAATGATTTTAACCCGCGAGACCACTTCAGCAAAAAGAAAAAATACAGTCTTCAGACCGGCTGATCTGATCTTAATCACACTTTGCTAATAATCATTTTAGTTAACCTAGCTTTCTATTAAAAAAACCGCATCTAGTTCGGTCTACCATAGGAACCACAGACAGACAGATATAAGTACCAACCCGACTTTTTGCGTCGGGGCTTATATACTTATATATAAAAAAAAATGTGAGCCGTCACGGGACGCCTGGCAGATGTGAAACATCGACATTATTTTGTAAAAGTAATATGCAGAAAAGAACATATTGTGACAGGAACTAAATATGTCATAATGATAAAATAAAATATTACGATTTTTTTTCCCGACAACGATGACTATTTATTGAATAAACATTTATTTTCATTAAATACAAAAATTTACGAATTTATTTCAAATCGTGACTACTTAATTCGTTTAATCAGTGACTTCGGTGACTTCAGTGACTTCGTTCATGCCGTGGCGACGCGTCGCCACGTCAGAAATCGGTTTTACGTGCGGCTATAGATGTTTAACATCAAAAATGCTTGACTTTTCAAACATCGCCACCTAGCCCCATACCAATCAAAGCTTGTACTATGGGAACCAGATAACTGATAGAAAACTTATATTTTTTTTGTTAATACATACTTATAATATATAGAGAAGCAACCAGACCCGCAACAAATATCTGTAGATCATGCAAACATTTGTAACGCAGCTGGAACCGAACTCCAAACCGCCTCTTGTTTATATATTGTTTATACTCGTATGTTAGATAGAGCATGTTGCTAAGACTTAAGCATGTTGTTGTTGTAGCATTTGACTTGTTTTGAAGAGAAAGCTATTTTGTTTTATCTATTCAACCTACAATATAATTTTAATCAAATAAAATGAGATTGTGTTACAGAAAATTCGTCTTGTTTTGCCGTTAGCGATGATAAAATGCTTGAAAACTTGAAACTGAGATACTTGAAATAGGAAGTGGAAGCATATCCGTCCACAATTACACTGTAATGTAATATAGAAACATTTTAAACAAATTAAGCATCATACGATAAAAGTTAAAGTTGCTTGAAACTCCTTCGAGTTTCAATTTTTGAATCCACCATTTTATTTTTCAATATCGCCTTGCACTTTAAAACTTTTAAGTTTGGATTGGGGACTTAATAATTAGTGGTTCGCCCCGAACTGAGATCTCGCGAGTCTAACATATAAACAAAAATAATATGATTTGTAATCGTTGACTATCACAATAGTGACCCGAAATAAAAACCAAATAACTTCACCTACAGTTTCATTCAAATTACAGGTAACGGGAGTTCATGTTAATTGGTTCTCTTTTTTGGGGTACAAATTACAGTTATTCTGGATTTTAGACTTTTAAACGGTAAAAACGGTTAAAAGTAATAACGGGGTCTAAATGTACTAATTAAGTCGTTTCATTTGACGTCTCACTTGACCTAATAGTCTCATTTTCATTTTTTTTACCCCTCTTGAACCCCAATATCTTATCAACCCCCCAAAATTTTTAGCTCATTCAGTTAAATCAAAATTGTGTCATCATTACCTACCTATATACCACATTTCACGATGATCGGATAAACCCTTCGAAAGTTATCCTTGGACAAACAAACATAAATACATACATACATACATACAACGCCGATTTGCCCAAGTTGATTTGGAGATCTCGCTTCGCTCGATCAATTAAAGTCGAACAAAAGATGTCATTTGTATGATGGCTTAAAGTGTTACATTACGTTATGGAGATAATTGGACATAAATCTCAAATTTTCTTTTTTTATACGATAGGATATACTTTCGATTTTCCTATAGATATTTAATCAAAATGACTGGTTTCGATTTTCTGTTTTCTAATGCTGATCTTATTAAATTTTTGCTCAAAACTTACTCGTTTTTATAATCGTTTTAATGTGAAAGTTTTCGCTTCAAGAAAAATGTATAGAGGTTTCTACAGGGTACGGAATGCATCGACAATACCCCGGTGTTGCCGGTGTCAATAGGCGACGGTGACCACTTACCATCAGATGGGCCGTAAGCCTGCAACCCCACATTAATAAAAAACGTTTTTGTCGGTGTGAAAGTCAGTTGCTAAAATATGTGCAGTGAATTCAGCGACTCATCATCATTGTTATTACATGATTCGTCTTGATTTGACTTGATGTCACAACAGCCATTTACAAAGACGCGCTTCACAGGGATGCCTTCAGCTTAACGACCCTTGTCGTCACTGATCAAATGTATTTTGTATAAATGAGTTTTAACTTATTACCAGCTGACCCGCCCGCGGCTTCGCACGCGTGGTTTGCCAACAAAACATACCTTTCGCGAAATCAGGTAAAACGTAGCCTATGTCCCAATCCCGATCTAAATCTATCTATAAATACCAAGTTTCATCGAAATCAGTCCAGCCGTTAAGCCGTGAAAAGGTAACAAACTGACATTGAATTAGAGATACTTCCGGATTTATGATATTAGTAGATTTACTAGCCCCAGCTTCGCACGGATTTTTATCGAAATAAACTATTAGTCTTTATATAGCCTAAAATATACCACACCAATACAATACCAAATCCAAATCAACTTGGGCAAATCGGCGTTGTATGTATGTATTTATGTTTGTTTGTCCAAGGCTAACTTTCGAAGGGTTTATGCGATCATCGTGAAATGTGGTATATACTAGGTAGGTAATGATGACACAATTTTGATGTGACTGAATGAGCTAAAAATTTTGGGGGGTTGATAAGATATTGGGGTTTAAGAGGGGTAAAAAAAAAACAATACAAAATATACACCACGTGATAGCTTTCAATCAGTGAAATCATATTCTAAATCGGTTCAGTAGTTCCGGATATTACCCATTACATACAAACTTACATGAATGACGATGACGACAATGACGGCCTCCGTGGCGCAGTGGGCGAACAGCCGGCTGAGACGCAGGAGGTAGTGGGTTCGATTCCCGCCGCGGAACAAATGTTTGCATGATCTACAGATATCTGTTCCGGGTCTGGTTGTTTTTCTATATATTATAAGTATGTATTTACAAAAAAAAAGTATATACGTATTCTATCAGTTATCTGGTTCACATAGTACAAGCTCTGCTTAATTTGGGGCTAAATAGCGCTGTGTGAAATGTCCAGCAATATTTATTTATTTACAAATGTTACCTCTTTACAATTTAAACAAGTTTATGAATAAATTATAAATGGTAATGGATCTTCAAATACTTTTAGTGACGTAGTTACCTAGGCAGATAACTCTGTAGCACCACAGAATAGTACAGAAGTTAACATTAGTACAATGAGCGATACCAGGCACAAGTTCCGCGCTTTGGCTAGACGTAAATTATGTTTTGTGACATAATTTGTTAGCTGATTGTAAATTTATTTGTGATAATTAACATTATAATGTTTACGTGACAATGAATAAACATTCTGATGCATTTTTTGTTTATTTGGTAGCAGAATATTGTAGGCTAGCCGCCCACAATGTTCTACAACCAAATTACAACGCTACGCTCGAGCGTAGGTCAATAAAATCAAAATTGTCCCATACTTTACTGTAGTTACCGATTGTAGTAGCACTGTTCGTATTACTTTTTGTAGTAATAAGATAAAACTATCGGCAGTAGTTAGTAAGATACTAACCATCCGAAGGGGTGTAGGAAACAACTAAACAAGGTAGACCTTCAAACCTTAAAACAATAGAAATGCAAGGTAAAACCACAAGTTGTCGACTCGTCGCCAGTCAACTCCAAGTGGTCCTCCAGTGAAGTAAGCCAGACAGTCGGGGTAGCTTTCTTAGATTGGGTGTTACGTCGCGTTTCTTGGTTTGTTACCTTGCAGACTTCTTTTGAAAAGATCACGTTTTCCATGAGCTTACAGGAAGAAAATCAGTAGCACTGTTTAGGTGGAACTTACATAAGATCTTACCGATTTTAGTACGATGTTGTTGACTGTAGCTTGCTATCTCATTGGCAGAGTTAATGTTACTCGTAATAATACCAGAACATGCAAACATATGACAGAAGTTAGTATTTTTTAGATCCATCCAGTCCATCTCTTCCGACCCCGATTTATAAAATGCATTGTTAAATGCGTTGTAAATTTAACAATGCATTTTATAAATCGGGATCGGAAGAGATGGACTGATGGTTATATTAATAATCGTATTATGAGCATATCAAAACAGCGGGGAGAAGCTTGTTATTTATACCATAATATCTAATATATACATATATATCGTTCGTAACCGAGAGACCGCTAGCGTTATCTACTCGCACTTACTACTTGTGAAGCGAATCCTGGTGAGCGAGCGCCACTCAATATAATTCCTAAGTTATTTAACGATGATTTCTTGGACATTGAATTTTTTGCAAACTCACCCGCCTTGTTTAAGAAAGCAATCAATCAGACAATCCTGTCTGTTAGTTAATTAAAATTAAAATTAATAGCGACTAAGTTACTCATTACTAAATATGAACTTGTATTGTGTAGGTAGGTAGGTACTCAGGCACTTGCTTGCCTACATAATATAGGTTCATTTCTATACTTATATTTTTTATATGTATTTAATATTGTATACACTCACGTCCACCATTTGTCTTATGTAATCTGTGGACAACGGTGCTGGTTATGTCTGTAGTAAGACATCTTGTAATAATTATTAAGTCTAGTAATATTTAGGCATAATTGTTTGTTGTCTCAAATAAATAAAAAAAATATCTGTAAAAAACGGGTCAAACATACGGCAGATAAATCATTGTCATCACCACACACAATAGGTACACTATACACACATACACACACCCTCACTCCAAATGCTATCTAGCGATAAGTTCATATTCTAATTCAACCGTATATTTGCTAGAATACACAAAAATTACAATAAAAGGTCTTAAATCTATGCTTGTCAATTTAATCAACCTGCATGCAGGCGTGCAAATTGTCAGTTGAAATTTATTTAAAAATGTCAATATCTAATATTCAAATTCAAAAAATCAATAATACTATAATAACAACGAGGGCTTTTCTAACTCGATTAAAAAAAGTAGTTCCAACTAGCGTAATAGATGGCGCTGTTTAAACAAGCACCCAAGACACGCTCCGCTAAAAAATATATTTCTAAACTTGCCAAACTGCCAAAGTCGCAAAGACAACATCAAACTTTTCCGTTTTTGTTTCATCTTGTGTCTGGCAATCAATTATTTTTTGTGATCTTTTGTAACTTGAATGTGTGTTGATGTTTGTTCTGGAGAAGCTTTGTTCCTTATCATCACATGATTATTTTTATCACTGCTATTATATGTGAAAAATCACAGGCAATTATTTTTCATTTTAATGCCGTAATGTCACACTCGCTATTCTTGCTATTGCTACGAGTATTTCACATATGAAAAATTACGGGCAACGAAAACGCCTGATGAATTCCGAAGAAATGCGAACGACTGATTTGTAGCAGACCTGAATGACAACAACCAATATAACGCTGAATACCGAAAGTGATTAAATTTGAATGAGTTTTAACAGGTTATGCGAAGGAAAATAACAGGGGTGATGTGACATATGATTTTTCACATGCTACTCGTGAAACGTTCTAACCCTAGTGCTTGATACAGCAGCGCCATCTATTAGCAGTTCTCAAAACATGGCCGTGAAAACCCCTCAAGTCCGCCGCAGCGTCAGTTTTTTCGTAAATAGATTTCCTTCCAACAATTTCAGTTCGTCAGGTATTTTTATACATATACAATTTTAGTTCATGGGGCGCTTCTTTTATTTATTTATGTGTTCTAATCAAAATCTGTATTACTCAGTTGAAGTGCCGCTATTTCTTTTAATCTTTTACTTAGTAAGTATGAATAAACAAGTGGGCTACTTTGCCGCGTCAGATTATAAACGTTTTAGCATTACAAAATGTAGTTATATTCAATTTGGTTTATGTTCGGTGCTATATTCATTAGTTTATAATCTACCGCAATGAAACTGTGAATCTAAATATTAAAGAGAAGTAGAAGCTGAAAAGGGAGTGGAAACAAAAAATAAATTGAGCAGGAATTACAATCATGTAAACTTAAGGGCGCCTCATTCGAGATACGTTTCAGAAGAAGAAAACATTTGACGTGATTTTTAATGAAATGGAAATTAAATCTCGTTGAGGAAAATCTTTTAAGTGGGAATGCTTTGATCTGTTTACTCTCCTTTGTTTTGTTAATTATGTGTATAAGGTCAAGAAACAGAGATTATACAGATTGCTTTTATTTATTTTTTCCGGCTACCGAAGTGGGCTTCAAACCTAGTGAAAAGGTTTATCATACGTACTTTTGACCATCCCGTCATCTAACATCAGTGAGGGGTCCGAAGATTGGTATGTCTATCAAACTAATATTATAAATGCGAAAGTTTGGATGTTTGATTACTTATTTGTTTGGTTGTCTGCTGAACCGATTTCGATTAAATTTAGTATGTACGTAGATTATAACCTGGATTAACATATAGGCTCCTTTATATCCCATAAATCAGGTACTATGAGATAAATATGGGGCGTCAAGTCAAGTTGCAACAGCGAGTTTAGTTTTATTTCTAGGTTACCTACACATTTAATAGTGTAACGCGTACGAAGTCGTGGGCAATAGCTAGTTTACTATAATGTAGAGCAAAACCCACTCTTTTATTTTGTATTTTTTTTACTACTTCACCTGATGACAAATTATGATAATGCTTGATGAATTTGAAATAAATGAAGCTTATAAAAAAAAACTTTATGATAAAAATATACGGTATTTTTTTGATACTACCTATTTTAATATTCATGAAATCCCCACTAGTATGGTGCAGTGGGATGGGTCATGTATTTTTCTAATTTTTTTTCTATTTCGAGTATAATCAATAGTCGGGGGGGGGGGGGGGCGAATCACAATGAGTTATTACAGTTTCAAAAGTTACAAATCTTTTTATTATTGATCGAGCGAAGCGAGATCTCTAAATCAACTTGGGCAAATCGGCGTTGTATGTATGTATGTATGTACGTTTGTTTGTCCGAGGATAACTTTCGAAGTGGTTATCCGATCGTCGTGAAATTTGATACGTAGGTAGGTAATGATGGCACAATTTTGGTGTGACTAAATGAGCTAAAAATGTTGGAGGGTTATTGAGATATTGGGGTCAAAGATATAGAGGGATAAAAAAATGAAAATAAGACTATTAGATCAAATAGGACGTCAAATGAAACGTCTTCATTAGTAAATTTAGATTCCGTTTTTATTTTTAGTAAAGTCTTTATAGTTTTTGAGTTATAGCCATTATAAAAACTGAACTTTGACAAAATTCACACGGTACACCAGTGACCCCACAGTGCTGTAATTTGGTACGCGTGTAGCTTAAGTGACACAAATATAAGCAAAAGACTGAAATCTAGAATAACTGCAATTTGTACCCCAAAAAAGTGTAACCATGAACTCCCGTTACCTGTAATTTGAATAAAACTGTAGGTCTAGTTATATGGTTATTTATTTCGTGCCATTATTTTGATAGTCAAAGATTACAAATAATATTTTTTTTGTTTTAATCGGAGAATAAGTATCCAGCCCATCTCAATTAAGCCCTGCGATCCTTATACCCACAACCTTTGTAGACCTTTGTGTGTGTGAAATTAACTAGTGGTTCGCCCCGAACTGAGATCTCACGAGTCTCCCATAAAAACGAAAAAATATTATTTGTATCTAATCTTCAACTATGAACATAGTGCTACGAAATGCATCTCCAACATAGGTACTTGACCCACAGTTTCATTCAGATTACAGGTAACGGGAGTTCGTGTAATTGGTTACCTTTTTTGGGGTAGAAATTGCAGTTATTCTGGATTTCAGACTTGTCCCTATAAGCTACACGCATTTTTTACCTCTCTTGAACTTTTTATATCTCAACAACCCCAACACATTTTTAGCTCATTTAGTCACACCAAAATTGTGCCATTACACTACCTATGTACCAAATTCACGATAAACGGATAAGCGCTTCGAAAGTTATCCTCGGACAAACAAACATAGGTACATACATACTCGTACGTATGTTTGTTTGTATAGTTGATAACTTTATACTTACATACATACAAAGCCGCTTTGCCCAAGTTGATTAAGAGATCTCGCTTCGCTTGATCAATTATATTTATAAGTAATTAGTACCTTAGCAAAAAATATTCCCCTGATCAAACTTTTTATAAAGGATCAGACAAAGGGATTTTCTTTCTATTTACCTTTACTTACCGCCTCTATTAAGTTTATCAAACTAATCACTGCTTCAGTTGATTAGAAAGGGCGTTTATTTAATTTATGTTGACAGCTTTTGTTGGATAACTAAATAAAATAAATTAGCAAGCATTTTGTATTGTTGAAAGACAAAAGTACAGTAATCTTATTTTGATAAACTGAATGAAAATACGGGTCCTTACATAGCTAAATCTGTTTGTGGCATTTAGAAATTCTGGTCGATATGATGCTACCTGAAGGTGTTCTCAAACGAGCAACATTTTGACGGCGATGTGTTGCCGGCAAGTATTGGGCATTTATTCATACGCTCGGCAATATTGTCATATTTTTCGGCCATTATGATACATTATAAGATAAGCCAAGCCACTCATTGCATGGCAATTAGTGGGAAAAAATTGAGTATGTGCTCATATCAGAAGCTGAATTGAGTTATGAAAATTATACGCTAAAAAAACACACGCAGCAAGCAGCAGTGGCAAACAAGTGACTACCAGGCCTACTGCTACGTTGTATTGCAATAAACTGACGAGGGCGTGGGAGTATTGCTTCTTTTTTCTTCTTTGCCTTCACTGTGCGTGGTCGGACGCGCTAAGCCAATTTATTTTTTGAATACTCGTTTAGTACCAGTTTGACTATATCCAAAATATATTTTTATTCTATTCGCTTCTATTCTTGGTTCTAAGCCACTGTGCACATCTACATAGATATTAGAACCTATAGAGTACCGCCGACCAATATTTGTGGAAATAGACTCCCCCCAGCTCGGTCTGTTTGTACGTGGTCTAAATTCTGAAAACGCATCATGTCCTTTCGGAAATCGGGAATATCAACAGTGAGTCACGTAGCTATTCTAATTTCTTCATAAATCTATGTGGAACATAGTCATGAGTGTGGATTGAATGTGGCCCGGCTTTTTCAATTAGTTTCTTTCTTTTTAATGTTTTTAGTGTAAAAAAAGAACGTCAAAACTGAAACTGCAACCTTTATTGGTTGCAGTTTCAGTTTTGACTTTATTTTTTATGTATTGTGATCAGGAAAGTCTTTAAACAAGTATTTTTTTGTATTCTAAATGAATCAAGGGAATAACCAAAGTCTTTAATAATTAAAACACCATGTTTTTGTTGTTCGTATTGTTTCAACCCACAAGAAGAAATTTAAAGATATTGATTTGTTCGATTGTTCAAAGCCTATCTATAGAGGTTATGAAAGCATGCGTTTATTTTTCAATTCTACACTAAAACACCTAGGTAGGACCTTGGGTCAATTGAAACGTGTTTTTGGTATATTTCAACTATTATAGAAGTCTTTTTTCTTTTTTCTTTACGCAGTCAAAATTTATCGAATGTATGGTTTTTATTTACTCACAAAATTACTTATACACAATCACTTAATATGCTTGCTTACACACACAACACACATTTGTAATAATGTTTTTGTTTCCGACATCTTTCTTTACAATGTTCAAACGTAGAAACCTGTTATTAGCCTCCGTTTTAGTTCTATAAGTTGTCCAAATAAATTGTATCGCCGTTGGTTTCTCTAACTAAATAAATAAAAAATAAATAAATAAAAATGTTAGAGCAATGAGATATTTCATTATTGTTAAGAACTCTGTATTCAAAGTCAAGTTTTTCATATGAGCAAGCTGTTCCGTAAATAGGAGCTTAAATTTATTTTATCACAAATAGTTTATGAGACTTTGTTTTAGAATGTTCAACAACCCTGCACAAGGGAATGCCTTACAAAGGTGCACGTAAAGCCAATGCTACACAAAATCATAAAGCCAGTTCTACAACATTCACACGTGCATACAGGCAGAGGTCGAGCCTTTGTCGCTGTGAATAAAAGACGTCAGTAGCGCATGTGATAAAAGGTCTCAAACTACTTTTACTGCTGACTGCTGACACTTTTAGATTTCTTCGCTTTGGATCGCAACTGAAGTTCTCGAACAAATGCAATTTACAGATATAAATAGGATAGAAAATACTTTATTTTACATCATAAAACAACAGTTCTAATATCAACATGAATCTCAATTAGGTGTACAATTCGCGTATCGTTGAGTAGCGATATCTGCCAGACAACCTTATCAGATACTCGTGTTTTAGTTTATACCAGACACCTTTTTAGATATAAATATTAACACAACCTAGATCAATGGTTCCCAACCAGTGGTCCATGGATCACCAGTGGTCTTAAACAACTTATTTATGTGAACAAGGATTTTCTGCTTTGTTGGTAATTAAAAACGAGGCGAGGAATCGTTTGAAAGTAAGTGATGATTTGCGTGTATCTTTGAGCAACAATATTAGCCCTAGGATAGCATAACTCGTGAATAAGATGCAAGCTCAGAAAACACATTAATACATTACAGAAGTTTATCCTAAAAATATTATTATTTCTTTTTATGTAATTTCCTATTGAGTTTTTAATTAAAGTTTCGGTTTGATTATTACAGTTTATTTTTATTATACCTACATAGTGGTCCCTGACCAAGAAAAGGTTGGGAACCCCTGATCTAGATGATATAATATATAAGGATCAACTAAATGTAACATCAAAAATGTATGTACTGTACCTATGTTCCAGCAAATTAACGTTCTGATTTCTGATTTAAAAACAAGCTTGTATGAAATTACGAGGAGCTATAGGCGTACCTTGAAGTATTCTTATTAGCTTTGAAAATTACAACTTAACATAATAATATATGTATATTTACTAGTTGACCCACCCGCGGCTTTGCAATATCCCGTACCCCCGGGAACTTAGGGATAAAAACTATATAAAACACTCTTGTCAAAGTGACGCGACACTTCATGTAAATGACTTCTTGTCAATGAACGACGGTTAAATTATATGGATATTGTTCATACAAAAATACTAAAATCGCGATTAAAAAATGGGGGAGTTAGGGTAGGAGGGTGAATACTTTACGACTTATTCTCATACCTGCCAATTTACAAAAAAAAACATTAAAATCGGTCGTCCCATTTCGGAGGAGTGCGACCACAAAACCGTGACACGAGATTTTTATATATTAGACTAGTTGTTGCCCGCGACTTGGTACGCGTTACACTACTAAATGTGTAGGTAAACAAGAAATAAAATTAAACTCACTATTGTAACTTGACTTGACACCCATTTTTATCGCAAGGGACCTGATTTATGGAATAAAAAATTGTCGATGTGTTAATCCAGGTTATAATCTACGTAAATACTAAATTTCATCGAATCGGTTCTTCCGTTACGACGGACGTGATTAAGTATCTAACAAATAAATACATAAATAAACATCCAAACTTTTGCATTTATAGCATTAGAGTGATTATTTTATATTCATAAATATATTCCATAAATATAAAAAAGCTTAAAACTATAAATGCCAAACAATTTAGTCTATACTGACTTGATATTACTATTTAAAACTCCGACAAATCACAACTTTTGAAAACTTGAAGCAAACTGAAACACTAATTAACTTGACATTTATTACATTACCTATTAAAAAAGGCCACTCATCGGCGACAGAAGTTCTCAACTACCTCAATATTTCTTTCGGTCATGAGACTGTATTTTTTGTAATTACCAAAGTACGAGCAATTAAAACTTTTATAATTGTAGGGGATGGGGGAATGCTAAAATTTACTTTGCTTTGAACAATGGCCACCCGCCAGAGACAATAAAAAAGGTAACTTATAAACTTTCCCAATTAGAAGCGGAAATGGCGTAACGTTTTCAGGTTCGATGCATCGCCAATTCTTTGAAACAGTAAAAATGTTAACAGGCTAAGAATAGGCGCTTCAAAGAAAACAACCTCTTGTTGATTAAAGTTTTGTTTGTATCTTGTTCTAAATCTTGATCCGATATTCAGATCTAGCCTGGCTAAGGGGGTATGCTACTTTTGTGGATAGCTTTTTATGTTACATTTTAATGTACACGATGAAACATCATTATGACATTTTATTTCATAAATTGACACTAGAATTGTTTGAAAATTGAAAATTATAATTAAAATTTGAAAAACATGTTTTTTACCTTTTAGCACTAACCATGTAGATATACATTATGTTGTAAACGACGTTGAACACTGATAGTAGAAACGCAGAAAATAAATATTATTTACCTCTTAAGATAGCAACTGAACTTATTATGCGGATTTCGATATAGAAGAATTATCAAAACAAAAAAAAGCTATAAAAGCAGGCATCTGTCACATCGGCCTGACATTTTTTCGGATTCGATTTCTAATCCAACACGCTATTTTTTAACTAATTCGGATTGACCATAAAGCTCGAAACCAATCAGTCCATACTTCAAGAACTCGGCATCAAGCAGCGTCTCTCTTCCACGGTACAATCTCGCATCCGCACCTTCTTTGGACACGTGTCGCGGCGCGGGGTGCTCTCCATTGCGCACTTGGTGGTGCAAGGGAAGGTTGACGGCAAAAGAGCGCGTGGCAGATCACCTTTGAGATGGACGGATCAAATAAAGGCTGCCATAGATGTTCCTTTGAACGAATGTGCCAGAAGAGCAGCGGTGCTAGAGGAGTGGCGAAGGGTAACAACCCTGACATGACGACCACGATCATTCCGCCAAGAATGCTATGACTAAGAAGCAGATAAAGCTTGCATACCTTTTCGACAGGGATTCAGAGGTTGATAGTTTAAAAAATAGCATTTGCTGATTCGATATCGATTCCGAAAAACTGTTGGACCGATCCGATAGTTTTCCGACGTTTTAAAATAGTGCCGTAGATCTTAACCAAATTATATCAAAGACTTATTTTTACAAAGAGCTATTCCACAATAAGGTACAAGTTCGTCTTTGTTTCATCGAGAAAGAAAAACGGCAGTACAGAATCGTGCTAAGTAGCAATAGAAAGGTGAAACAAATGACCACGATGAATCAACGCGTTCTTGATCTTCCGACTCACTGGCTTAATGGCTGATTTTTTCGTTCCTTCTCATTTGCGTATTTGATTTATGCAGAGCTTCATTCAGTTTTTGCGTTCATTTTTACTGCATTTTCATTTTTCGCATCGGTTTTAACAAACATTCTTCTCTACCAGTGAGCGGAAAGACATTACTTTAAATTGAATTTTTCTGTATAATATTTTCCGTAATAAATGAAAGAATTTATTTGCATGCAGGTAATGTATTTATTTAAATTGAACATTCACACCATAAAAATCGAAAGTAGCTCAGTCTCTCTGTCTGTCTGTTTATTACGATTTCATCTCACAGATTCACATAAGGCTTTCTTATCACAAAAACGTAGCATACGTGCTAAAGGTATTTCTCACTGTCGTGATCGCAACATTAAGAAAAATAAGATTATGTCACTGACATGCATGTACACTTTTGAAATTGACATGGTTGTGAGAACTCATCCAGATCTCTTTACTAGAGCTAGAGGCAGCTATCCACGATGACAAGAAATGTTAAGAGGCTGGTTTTAGATCGTAAACTCAAAATAGCATTGTCAAAGTCAAAGTTAAATATTTTTATTCATTAAAATCACAAGGATCACTTTGAAACGTCAATTTTACTGCCCGCTCCTTTACGATCAAGCCCGGAAAGAAAGGCAAGAAACAAGGCTGGTTGTTTTTCTTAATGATCCTTTTACAATACATAATACAGAAAATAAATTACGTCTAAGTTGTAACATTTTGAACGAGATGGAGCAATTTCAATCCCAAGCTTCTCTATCATCTAAATAATCCGGTATTTTTTATTAGGCTTTTTTATAAAGATTTAGTTTAATTACGTTTTTAAATTTATTAATTGTCAATTTTTGTACATCCCTTGGGAGTTTGTTATAAAAGCGTACACCTTGCCCTTTAAACGATTTACCAACTTTATGGAGTCTACAGTGGCAACAGCGAGTTTATCTTTATTTCTAGTATTAAAATTATGATTTTTGCTATTTTCCTTAAACAAATTAATATTCTTGTGAACATACATCAGATTTTCACAGATGTAATGACAAGGGAATGTCATAACATTTATTTCTTTAAACTTATTGCGTAATGATTCTCTGGGGCCCATATTATAAATTGCACGAACAGCCCTCTTCTGCAGCACAAAAACGGTGTTCATATCTGCAGCTGTATAAAAACAACAGCTTTGCGTGTATATAATTAATTACCAGCTTCTATAAAATACTTACGCAATCCTTCATTAATCTGTACTAATATTATAAAGAAGAAAAAATTGTATGTTTGTAACGAATACACTAAAAAAAGACAAGTCCGATTTCAAAAATTCTTTCACCGTTAGAATGCTACATTATCTTTGAATAACATAGGCTACTTTCTACTTGACTGCGCAGAGGGTAATGTTTTTATAGACAAACCATGCGTGCGAAGCCGGAGGCAGGTCAGCTAGTTAAAAATAAATTAAAATCATGGCTTCTATAAAAATTTTATACTGTACACTAAATTAATGGCTGAAGTAGACCATATAAGATAACTCACATGTCTTCTAAGAGGCTAAGTAGATGAAACAAACATTTTATAATCTAAGATCCTCTCTATTTATAAGAAAAAATAAATTTATCATTTATAAACGGCTTGATTGTTTTCGATGAAACTTGGTATATACTCGTAGATAGGTTATGACCAAGAGTGAGACGTTGGCTACTTTTTATAGACATACCACGTATGCGAAGCCGCGAGCGGCAGTTTGTCATTCCCATATTTCTGATTACGTTGTCAGTAAGTAATTCTGCGTTTATATTTACGTTGGTGCACTTGATCATTTATTTGTTTTCAGTACGTTAAAAATTAATATGATTTTATTTACTGCCTGTAATTTTCCACTCCAGAGTAAAAGCCTCTCTACCACTATGTTCTATTCTGTGCGTGTGTTGTCAGCTGTGGTTCAGTTTCTGTGATTCTAGTTCATCTTGACATCTTCGGCGTTAGGATCTACCGTGAGCTCGTTTCCTGCCTCTTGCGATCTTAGGTAGGGTATCTGGCCTATAACTCAAAGGAATTAACTAAAACATGTTATAATAAATTAAATGTATCTCTTAATCCCAAGTAACATACAAACCTGATTCCCCGAAATGAGAGTTTCAAACTTCTAATATTCTTTGATTTTATAGGTATCGTCACCATTTCACATCTATTATTTTGTTTGTGATCCGTTCTGTGTTTCTTTGTGTGTGTCAAATAAAATTTATTCTATTCTATTCTATTTCGCCTACGTATTTGTGACTGTACCAGTCCGGCATGTTTGGTTGGTCAGGAGAGCATTGAACGTTACAAACTGACGAACGGTTATGTGTATCATCAGGGACGATGGTACGCACCGACGGTCGGTCGAGCACTAAAACCGGCTTATATTAAACGAATTTGAACTTTCTATCAACAGGAAAGCGAATTTAAAAAAATCTGAACAGCAGATCATCACCAGGTGAATGTGATATGTATTCTAGACACTGATTGCGTTGCCCCGCTTAATTGCAATTCTTGTCGTTGAACCAGATAAGCGCCAGCTTTTGTATGATATCCCACCAGATGCCCGATGCCCAGAAATAGTTTTGAAAACGCAAATGGTTCTGGAAATTCTCTGACCTATATATTTGTCTGAAAACGTTTTTAAATAAAATGGTACCAGATTAAGTGTAATCCAAGACTCCGAGTATTATTTTTCTTGTTAATAATCACACAGGCCGAAGAACAAAGACGCATTGTCCCCAGTCGTGTAAGGAGCCTAGAATGAATGAATACCTTTTGTTTCGGGGTCGTAAGATTGTTTATTTTTTAAGTTTTTAGCAGTTATAAAGAACCAGCAACGTTGGCCTTCGCTCTTCAACATTGTTGAATCGCGGTTATTATTCATCGTTGACTGTGAAATTGGTCTTCCATTTTCTGATTTTGCAGAAAAATTTGAAATTTTCATCCGTAATTTATTTTAATACTAGATTCCGCCAGCAGCTTCGCACGCGTTGTTTGTCAACAAAAAGCAGCTTATGTGTTAATTCAGGTCATAAACTACGTATATAACAAATTTCATCGAAATGGGTTCAGCTGTTACGACGTGATTGAGTAACAAATAAACAAAGAAACATCCAACCTTTCGCATTTATAATATTAGCGTGATTAGTGTCATTATTTTTTGGTTTTTACTTATGGGTGCACAATAATATAATAATAATAATTATTATTATTATTATTAGCCCGTAGAGTCCCACTGCAGGGCAAAGGCCTCCCTTCCCTCCTTCCACGAATCCCGGTTATTGGCTAATTGAGGCCACTTTTTCTAGTATGCATCCAGTTCATCCCTCCATCTCCGCCTGGGTCTACCACGAGGCCGCCGCCCGTTTGGAATCCATTCTGTAGTGGCTTTTGACCATAGTTCTTCTGGCATACGACAAACGTGTCCTGCCCAGTCCCACTTCAATTTTGCGGCTGTCATAGCCACGTCAGCTATCCGAATAATAATAATATTGCTGGATATTTCACACAGCACTATCTAGCCCCAAACTAAGCAGAGCTTGTACTATGGGAACCAGATAACTGATAGAATACTTATATACTTTTTTTTGTAAATACATACTTATAATAAATAGAAAAACACCCAGACACGGAACTGTATCTGATCGGATACTGTGATCTGTAGATCATGCAAACATTTATTCCGCGGCGAGAATGGAACCCGCTACCTCCTGCGTCTCAGCCAGTTATACGTCCTCTGCGCCAAGGAGGTCGTCAAATTCACGTAATACAATTTAAAAAATAACGAAAGTTAACCCAAATGAGATTGGAATATGAATCTTTAGTATAAAATGAAGTCGCTTCCGCTGTCTATTAATATATACATTTTTTTAATAACCTATACTGTCCCACTGCTGGGCAAAGGTTTTCCCCATTTCCTTCCATTCCTTACGTTCTCCAGAAATCTCCTGCCAGTCAGAATGGAACCCATCCAGATCGTCGCGCCAACGTTTTCGCGGTCTGCCTCGTTGCCGTCGTCCTGTATACATATTATATTAATAATATTATAGATCAGATGAATGAACTACGACTCTTCATGAAGATAAAAGTTACGTGAATACCGTTTAGGAAAAAAACGAGACTAGATTGATACTCGAATTTTACTATTAAGTTACGGGAATTGGCCCCCAGTTTGTTTTAATGCTTAGTAATATTTGCGAAGGTTTTAATGATGGGGTCAGAAATAACTTTTGATAAAAGAAAAATAAATAAAGTATTATTTACTTTTTGACAGGAATAATTCAAAACTGATATTGTCCAACGAATCCCTGGAAATTGTTTTCATGTACAGTTTTCAGTTTTTATTACTACTAACTTTATTATATCCATTGCTGATTGCCTTATTCATGTTTCTGAAATACACCCTTTTAAAGTCCCATAAAACTCTACACAGATTTCATAAAAGCGCAGCGGAAAAGCAAAACTGCCGATTTAACTTACAAAGTGAAATATTTTCCGTTTCAATAACATCTCGATAAACACTATAAATGCACGATTCAGTTCCTCTGTAAATTTTAAAATCACGAAGCCAATATTATTGGATATCAAGTCAACCGGACAACAACCGCATGCAATTTTTATTACAAGCTTTTAAGGGTGGTTGGTAATATACTGACGGATATACTGACTGGTTATATTATCAAATTTTCAAGAAAATCGACTAAGTTTAGGTGATTAGTTCGATATAAAACTTACTGCCTACTCTTGCAATCGACATCCAAAAATAAAGTCCTATTTGATATCTCTTTCGGAAATGGCTGCGGGTTTTGGGTTAGAAAGGGACAACAAGAGATATCCCGAGACGTCACCAATACAGTATATGTGGTTAGATGGCAAGCATTGTGCTATATAGCACGACATAAGTTTAATAAAGTTTGTTTTTACATGCCAAAATAAATTTTACATTATTATGGTAAACATTTCACAAATTTATTTATTATGCTCATCGAAATAACCCCTTCCATTTTTGTGCGTATATTATCAAACACCCTATAAACTTGTTTTGTTTGTATGTTTGTTTGTCGATTCGAACCCTACTTCCTGTATTTAATTGAGTTTAATTGAGATTCAGTGACAATACGCAATTAAGCACTTATACATTTATTAATGAGCTATTGCCAGACCGTGTACAATACAGTCAAAAGGAGATTGACACGACGGTACCCAATCATTATAAAAAAATACATGATCATCACCATTTTTAAAGAAATTGGTATATATAATTTTTTTTATTTAACATAGTATAATTTAATGGGTAAGAAGATGCAGGTTAATAATATTGGGTTGTAAATCATTTTCCTAGAGTTGCTAAACGACCTGCATATAACTAGTGGTTGGCCACGAACTGAGATCTCGCGAGTCTCCCATAAAAACAAAAAAATATTATTTGTACCTTCAAAAAAAATCTTTGCTTTTCAAAATAGTGTCACGAAATGCAAAGCAACGAACTTTACCTACATTTTCATCCAAATTACAGGTTATGAGAGTTATTTAATTGTTTTTTTTTTTTGGTAGAAATTGCGGTTATTCTGGATTTCAGACTGTTCCCTATATTTGTGTCACTAAAGCTACAAGCATACCAAATTTCAGCACTGTAGGGTCAGTGGTGTACCCTGTGAATTTTATCAATGTTAGATTTTTATTGTGGCTAATATCTTGAAAAATACAAGGTTTAAACTAAAACTAAAAACGGGGTCAAAATATATACTTACAAATACATTCTAGTAAACGTGCGACTTGACCGGATACTCCCATTTTGTTTTTTTTTTCCCTTAAACCTCAATATCTCAACAACCCTCCTACAGTTTTGCTCATTTAGTCACATTAAAATTGTGCCATCACTACCTACCTATATACCTACCAAATTTGACGATGATCGGATAAGCACTTCGAAAGTTATCCTCGGACAAACAAACAAACATACATACATACAACGTCGACTAAAAATGTTTATTTTTCCTTAATGTGAATAACTTATGTAATGTTGATTTGAAACGATATATAATGTTACTTACTTATAATTATTTCTTATTGTAAGTGACAAATGTTTTAAAATGAAGATTATTTAAACTGAACGTGTGAAGACTAGTTATAGACATAGTAAATGGATTTCAGTTCCACGACCTCGCTACGGCTCGTACGGATGTGTGGCTTGATGATGTCACCAACACGCATGTAGCCTGCTTGGATGGATCGCCCACGCAGCTCAACGCGGCGGGCACTATATATGCAGATACGGCGGCGCAAAACCCATGAACTGGAACTGACGTGTTAGCGGCTGGCCTGGCCATTGCGTGGGTTAATATCAGTGTGCTGCATGTGTTGCAGTGATACATGCAGTCAAATGAGTCCACGCAGCTAACGTGCGGAGCTCCTGCGTGCACATCCAACGTAGCAATAGAATCGCGGCTTTACGCCATCGATGGTCACTCAAACAAATTTGCTTTACCTTGCATTTACTACATACAAATAAAACATTATAGGCATATGCCATGCAAGCCTCTTCCCGATGCGGTTTTACTGGCACGAGCACTGTAGCTTTATTGCTAGACATTCGGCATGACTCGTAAATCGGGACCGATAAAACCCCCAATAGAAATTGATGGATCTAAATTAGGCAGTGATTCCGCAGCGTTGGGGGATTCGCTATCTATAGTCGTGATTACAACGATTTAGTAGGCGGTTCCGGGTTTCAAATCTAAAATAGGTAGTGTCTATACAGGAAAATTATGGGTCTTGTAGTTTTCAGAGTGATCAACGTTAGCGTGTTATTGGTAAAATGAGGGAATGAATGAAAACACTTTATTGTACACCATATCTACATAATATATATAAAACAAAGTCGAGTTATTTACACCATTCATAACTCAAGAACGGCTAAACCGATTATGGTGATCTTTGATTTGTTGGATTTGTTTCCGCCCCAAATAGCAGAATGAATAGACGAAATGAAAATATCGGAAAAATTCACGCAAAAATAAATTCTGAAAAAAATTGCCGATTGACAATTGTACTGGCGACTATATTGGCAGCCCGCATCATATGCATGCCAAGACAGTATGTAGTTCGCCGGGTCAACTAGTTAATAATAAATTAGAAACACGAATTTACCTCACTGTTGCCACTTGTAGACTCCATAAAGTTAGTTAATCGTTTAAAGGGCAAGGTGTACGCTTTTATAATGAACTCCCAAGAGATGTACAAAAATTGACAAATTTATAAACGTAATTAAACAAAATCTTTATAAAAAGCCTACTATAAAATATCGGATTGTTTAGATGGTAGAGAAACTTGGGACTAAAATTGCTCCAACTCGTTCAAAATGCTACAATTTAAACGTAATTTATTTTCTGTATTCCTATGTATTCTAAAAGGATCATTAAAAAACAACCAGCCTTGTTTCTTGCCTTTCTTTCCTGGCTTGGCCGCGAAGGAACAGGCAATAAAATAGACGTTTTGAAGTGATCCTTGTGATGTTAATGAATAAAAATATTTGACTTAGACTTTTGACTTTGAAGCAAATAAAAAGTCCCGTCTAGGCTTGAACGTTTTTGAGATGTTTTTAAAAATATTGGAATTATTCCACATGTGTTCGGATAACACTATAAAAATACAATTCAATAAAGCTTTTTACTATTTGTACAATAGGCGGTGTTATCGCTTAGAAGCAATCTCTTACAGACAACATTTGGATGGAGAGGATTGTGAGAACGAGATTCCTAGTTACATTCTAAGGCTAGAAAATCTCATCACGTCATTGTCTTCAAGTGGACGCCCGTGGTGGAATTTAAGACTGAAAGATCTCTAGTCAGTGTATAGAGTAGTGGTGCACTTGAAAATTATTCGCCACTCCTCCGTATTGCCGCTTTTCTGGTGCACTCGTGTAGAGGACCGTCAAGTGCTGATTTGATTTCATCTCAACGGTGATCTACCACGTGGTCGTGCACCCTCAACCTTCCCCTTCACCATAAGGCACTCAATGGACATCTCTCCACACCACGAGACACGTGCCCTAAGAATGTGAGGATGAGAGATTGCACAGTAGAAGAAAGACGCTGCTTGATTCCGAGTTCTTGGAGTATAGACTGGTTGGTACGGAATTATGTCCATGATACCCCAAGCATTCTTCTCCAGCACCACATTTCACATATATTCTCTTCTTCTCGTTTTCTCGAAGGGTCCACGTCTCCGCTGCGTAGAGAAGGATGGGAATTACCAACTCTCTGACAAGCCTCATATTTCTCAGCTTGTGTGTCCACTCAAGCAAAAAATAAAAAACAAATAAATCCTATCAAAAATTACAAAATTATTAAGCTCAAACAGAATCCAGCATTTATCGAACCACAATCTAAATGGACTGTCCGGAGTCCCATATATTATTCAACTGACGTTTTTCCGAAACAAGCGTACTTTTACGTAAAAACCAGATTACGAGTGCTTTATAGTCTGAGTTTACCGGTACAAACTTGCGTGTAATGATAATCTAAAAAAACAACGGAGTAAACCTCTCAATGTTCGTAAAGTGAAATGTCGTCTACGTCGTGGTAAAGCTATTTCTGTTATAGACCGACAAAGTAGACAGTGCCCACCAAGGTATGGTATGGTGGGCACTGGCCACCTTTTTTTTATATTAAACTTGTAGACACACTGCGACAGACACACACACACACAACTTGTGACAGCTGACGGGCCTACTTATGTTAAGTGGTCACTACCGCCTATAAACTCCTGCAGAGGTACTGCAGTCGCGGTGAATAGCACTTAATACTCTATTTACACCTCTCGTAAAGGCGTTCATTTCAAGCCCACCGGAAAAACCTCCGGAGAAAGGTCATTCCACATTTTGCAGGTGCGTGGAAGAAACGAGCGGGTGAAACGAACCGTGTGAGACTTCCACGAATCTACAATATGTGGGTGAGCTCGTTGCTGGCTGTGAAGGGTCTTTGTCGGTCTACGGTGAATGTTCGTGTTATGCGTCTTTGTCCTTTCATATGACTAACAATACGGATAGAAAGAGATTTATCATACAAATTAATTAATAAATATTGCTATAGATTTCACATAGGGTTATCTAGCTCCAAACTAAGCAAAGGTCCATCTATGGAAACCAGTTTACTGCTAAAATACTTGTATACTACTTTTTGTTTTGTAAATAATTAGTATATTATCAGAGAAACACCCAGATCCGGAACAAATATCTGTAGATCATGCAAACATTTGTTCCACGGCGAGAATCAAACCCGCAACCTCCTGCAACTCTGCTGGCTATTTGCTCAATGTGACATGGAGATAGTCACCACGAACATTCGCCGTAGACCGACCTGAGGGTATTATTCCGGTGAAATTACAGACACATGAGGCTTTACGTTGTATGTCTCAAGGTGATGGAGGCAGGGTAATGCATCGTAGGGCAAGTTTCTAAGGAGCGTGACCTACGAGGCAATACTCTGTTATAGGTAATTGTTACCACTTATCAGGTAGGCCAAATGCTCGGTCGGTATACGAGGTACAGACATGTACCCGGGCGTTTCTCTCCTATCCCCACCCCGGCAACAGCCCAAGCCAAGGCTCGTACCTAAGTGGTGCCCTTGCGCTAGTTGCCTAAAAAACTTACTGGGCTGAGCGCCATCTGCGCTCGCCAAAAGTTCGGTTAAGCTGTCACTGCCTCAGAGGCCAACAGCGAGATTAATCCATTCGAAAAAAAAAAAAAAAACTGGTTGGTCAGTCTGGTTTTGGCGATACGTGCGAATATTTCGGTGACTATTTAGTGGTTTATTGTGCAACAGTGGTGTGAATTAGTGTGTTGTGATTACTTGCGATAAGTTTGTGTATTTATCTTTTTAGTGTTGGATGAAAGTGTTTGTGGTTAGATTGATTTTCATTATTTTATCCCGAACCCTCAGTTGGTAATAGTATCATTAAAAAGAACAACTTGTTTCTTGCCTTTCTTTCCTGGCTTGGTCGCGAAGGAAGAGGCTGTAAAATTGACGTTTAAGGGGTCCTTGTGATTTTAATGAATAAAACATTTGATTTGATTTGAGTCACTCTTGTGGCGCAAAGGTTAACTTTGTGTAAACACCAAACAGCAAGTGGAAAAAACATGGAGTTCGAATTTGTTGGATGAAATCAAAAACCAAACGCTATCGTTTCCAAATTTGGTGCAGAACACTAATAGTATTTGTTGAAGCTACTTTGTATGTAAAGTGCATACTCCACGGCAGCAATTTCACAGAACCGCAGTGGAGTTTTTGTATAAAATCTAGTGTAAAACTACTTCCAGCGAGATTCGATTACTAGAAACTATTAGCAAAACTAGCTGCAATAACCGCAAGAGCGAACGTAACCAATATCTTTTTAATCCAGGAACAGACTCTATGTAGGGCCGTCACGTACCAAACCGTACCAAACTGTTATGCCCGCGCCGTTCTAAGAAAATCAGTTTGCAGTGAAGTTAGCGGTGCGAAAATGGCACCGCTGAACCGCAAAATTAGTTTCAACTTTTCTTAGACGGACTATCGTATGAAAATGTAAAGTGGATTGGTTTTTAAAATAAGGTATTGAATGCTTACTCTAAGGAAGTCTGGATTCGCTTTTACCTGGAAGAAACTTGCAATTTTATCACTTTTATTTAAAAGTCGAAGTACTGAGTTTGGTCTCATTTTTAGGGTTCCGTACCTCAAAAGGTAAAAAAAGGAACCCTTATAAGATCACTCTCTTGTCTGCCCGTCTGTCTGTCCAAGTGTTACCACCGATTTTCTCAGGAACGGGTGGACCTAGCAAGTTGAAATTTATACAAGATATTAAGGTCTATAGTAGGGACTATAAACCTTAGTATCCGGTATAAATACACCTAATAGGGATTAGGTGCATAAAAATCCAGGTCCTAAGTCAAAACCATAAAAATATACGGGCAAATTTAGATTTTCAGGAAAACTTGTAAGAACCAAAATTTACCTTAATTTTCAACTTTTTTTTATTTTTCGGAATTTTCCCTTTACTTGTGCTGCTTTAACCCTGCTTTTAACCAAAATTGACAATTCTAGGTCAACCTAGGTCTAGGGAAGTACCCTATAGGTTTTGGGTCCAACACCTATATGGTAGTTCCCGAGTTCTCGTTGACCTAGAATCACGAAATTTGGTAAAAAGTCAAGGTCTTACAGCACAAATAAAGGAAAAATTGCAAAAATTACTAAAAACATTAATTATATAGGATGTCCCCATACATACATAGTTGACGCCAATTAATATAGTTCTCTGCGTTGTATGGCGCTCATACAATTTATTATAGATAATGGTACGAAACCCTTCGTGCGCGATTCCGATTCGCACTTGGCCGGTTTTTCTAAGTTAGGACGATCATAAATACCTGTCTTTTCAAAATTGTTTTGGTATTTTGGACTGCAATAAAATTCACAGCAATATCACATTAAAAGCGTGACTTCTGCCAGTTTATCATAAGTCTGAAGCTTTTATCTGAATTTGTTGGCAAAATTAATTCAAACTACAAAGCAATGGAAAGTGCAACGTACCTACTTATAAATAAAAAGAATCTGCCTCGAACAATGTACATTTCAAAAGCTGTACTGAAAAAAATTCCTTCGTCAAAGAAATCGTTTAGAGTTCTTTTAGAAACGAGTTTTATAACTTTTTATCACGAAACTTTCCAAACATTTTTTGTATAGCTTTTGCTTTTACTTTTGTTCTTACAAAGGATTTTAAAATTATTTAATTTTGTTTTTACTTTCATTGAAATATCAATCATAAAAACTTAGTTCATGGTTTTTATTCAAAGCTGAAGATTAGGTTTTTATTGTTAATCTTATTACTGCTGGGTAAAGGTTTTCCCAATATCTTCCACTCCTTGCGAGACTTTACTTAGTCTGGCTCGCGCCAATGTTTCCGTGGTCTGCCTATTGCCATCGTCCAGTTACCAGTTGATGAAGATCTATGCAAATCTTTTGTTAGTTAATAAATGTATAATCCTGGACATTTGACACAGCGCTATCTAGCCCCAAACTAAGCATAGCTATTGGAACCAAAAAAACTGATAGAACTGATGAACAAAAATCTTACACATAACTGATAGATTTTTGTAAATACATATACATAAAATATATAACAAAATACCCAAAACCGGAACAAATATGCAGATCATGCACACATTTGTCCCGCGGCGGGAAATTAACCCGCAACCTCCTGCGTCTCAGCAGGATATTCGCTCCATCGCTCTTTGCCATACTACACACCAACGCCACGCACTTATGACTCTGTCTGTGACCAGTCTGAGCACTGTAGATAAGGATAGTAAGTTTGTGTATGATACATAACGTCAATGAGTTTCCACAAGAGTGACAGTTGAAAGTCACTATCGTATATATCTTTAGTCATGGAAGCAGTAACTCTTGCGTTATTAAATATACCGCTAAACTTCTCTCTTTTGGCTGTTTTTTGATTAAAACTATCTTGTCGTGAGTGGAGTGGAAGGAAGGAACACTAATAATAAATACAACCATGACCAATGCAACCAAATCTAAATCTATTCTTGCAATACAACGACCGATAGAAACGAGCAAAAACTTAAAATTATAGGCTAGTAAAATTTTAACCCGCAATTAAGGATGCTTATCCTGAATTTCAAATAGGCAATTTGCCGCAATTTTGAGCGTTATTGCTGAAAATGAGATGTTTCCTTCAAACGCAAGGATTTATTTGATTGCTGAGTAAGCGCTTATTTGTTAAGCATTTCCTCGAAACCCTTTGAATTTGTTTCTAATTTTTAAATTGAGATATGAGGTATGCTTTTAAACTGTTTCGCTTCGGTTGTTTGTTATTTTTAATCTTTTTTTATATAAGCACTTTCTTATAACACTTTTAGTGATATCTATGGATATCTGAAAGCCTTCGGGTGCAGGCCACTTAAGATCCTTAAAAAGTTACTATAATAATATTATCAATATAAGTTATAATAAATATGAATAAATAAATTTACAAGACACACATACCTTACAGTAAATACAAAATTGTAGTAAGAGTAAGAGATAAATAATCCTACATATTTTTTAAGAAGCGCTGTTTTTCATAAACTCTCAAATTAAAACAAAACAGAAAAATAAATAATTATGAAATATCATAAAACAGAGAAACAATTAAAAAACTGTCTGGTTTATATTCGCGACCGCAAGTCGGGGACAAACGATATGAGTATCCTCGAATCGAAGGAATCCAGGAAATACACGTGAAATATTCAATTTGTGTTTTTTCATTTAACTTTGGCTTTGCTAACGAGGTTATAAAAAAGTTGCATTTATTAATGCAGATCAAAGGAGGCTGTGATTGCTAATCACAGCTTCACTGTATTTTGGGCAACAAAACATGTTTCTAAACTCGAAGTTTGATTGTCTTCTCAAAAGATAATCACTGTCCGTGTCCATGATTTTTAGATATAGTCATAATAAAAAAATATTCACCATATATCAAGAAATATATTAAATTTACAACAGAAACTTATCATATTCTTTTCTTACATTTCGTTTTTATTTTAATTTTTTTTATTATTATTTTGTACCTGATTATATAACCTTTATGAGCCGTGATAGTTTCAAATAAACCATTATAATGTATTTATTTAATAAGAAGATTAACAAAGTAACATACTACATGAAAAGAAAAAAACTCTCTTGTCCCATACTACCAGGACCCGATGACCCAGGAGCCTGGCACGACTGGTACGATCTTGCCTGACACCCTTTGAGGTGCATCACATCACCGCAGTCACCGGTAGCAGTTGCCTATCGATGGTGCCTGCCTCCTGCGCCGATGCTGCAAAAAAGTTTTCCAAGTTTTCCATCTCCTAGATGGGTTGCAAACCAATGCTAACGAGGCCCATCTCCCTAAAACATTAAGTAGGTATGTGGTGTGCTATAGCAGAAAATGTATATAATAATTTTGTTTAAGGAGGGATTGCCGCGATCCGATAAAGTTATTCAAGTACACTTGGTCTGAGAATTGCTACTTTACAACTTTTTTGTCTTTCACTGTCCAAGTCCATTTTGATCTTTGTATTAATGAGTGATTACCGCAATCTGAGTGATCAAAGTAACATTTAAGTAGTCATCCAAGCATACTTAGTACGAGACTCTAAGCCCGCTTGTATTGTGTATACAGCTTAAGCACTTTTTGTCTGCAGGGACCGGCTGGTTTATTCAGGGTCCGTCATGCGGAAGGACAGATTTATTTATAACTAGCTGTTGCCCGCAACTTCGTACGCGTTACACTACTAAATGTGTAAGTAACCTAGAAATAAACTAAACACGCTGTTGCAACTTGACTTGGCACCCCATTTTTATTCTATGGGACCTGATTTATGGGATACAAAGTAGCTTATGTGTTAATCCAGGTTGTAATCTACGGCGAGACAATTGGGGCCGGATGGGACTCGCAAGGAGCCAACATCGTTGAAGCCATGGAAGAATGCAAAGCGTACCCACAGCATCGACCAAAGGTGTTCAGAAGAAACCCCGTGAGGTATTAGTCAGTAAGAGTTTGACATAATCTTCCGCCACCACCATCCCAAGGCGGAAGGTATCCATGACGGATTTCCTCACGTAAAAAAAAAGGTTGTAATCTACGTACATACTAAATTTCATCAAAATTGGTTCCGTTACGACGTGATTGAGTAACAAACAAATAAATAAATAAACAAACATCCAAACTTTCGCATTTATAATATTTATTTATAATATTCACTATACGAAACAGTATTGTATTTTATAGTGAGGTATGGTTACTCAACTTGCATACCAGTACCTATTATATAATAAATGTTGATGAAGTGCGTTTAAGGAAATACTTTTTTCTAAAAAATGCTTTCCATGTACAGAACCTAAAAAAATAGATAATGATACATTCCATGTCACAAACTATTTATCAGTACCAATGATATAAATCTAAAGTAACCTGTTTCTTTGAATGTCTATAAGTAACGTTTTTACGACTGAACAGCTCTATTTCGATATAATCTGGTGCCGCGGGCGAAAGCTTGTTATACATATAAATAAATATATTACGGCGGGTGGTCAGAAGGGGCGTTAGCGAAGTTCGATTGCTCGTCCATTACGAGGAGTTTCTTCGAAATAATATCGCAGGCGTGTAGACCAATGTGGATTTATTCCGTTGTATAACAAATCACATGGAGATATAACCAGATGAGCGTGATGTCTTTGGATGTCTTTACTCGTCGGCGATCGGTCACCGAATCCCCCCAAAAATGGCCGCCACTCTGTTTATTTTTTAACGGCTGTCAAAACATCCGGCCAGAGACAAGCCAGTTTTGCCATTCTAATAAAAGTATCGACAATCACGCCATCTTCACAATCGAGTAGGAATTAAAATTAAAAAGAAACAAAATCAAACTGTCACTTTGACGACTAGGTTTAAAAACAGTGTTCTTAACGTAATGATGGATGTTCTCCGACACGGCCATTCTGACAGCGTCACGCGTCCTCGCGTGGGTGTTCAATCTGGAAGTGAAAACATTCACAGCAGTTGATACTATTCTCAGTCCCTCCTGTCTACAATAGAGCAAGGTTTTGAATGCAAACTTGGTACTTTATTAATGTGAGACTGCTTTAATTTTAAGTTTCTTTAATCATTATCAGCTCTTTTCAAATTGTAATTACAATCATGTACAAACAAAAAACATCAAACTGATTTTAGAACCTCATTAATGTTGTATCACTTGACCAGCGATACAACTCTCTTTTTTTTACATTTTCACTTGACCAGTGATTTTTTGTCGTCACTTGACCAGCAACGATTTTAATAGTCACTTGACCAGCGACCATTCTTAAACTTTTACGCTTAACCAGCGATTTCGCTTGACCAGCGATTTCACTTTACCAGTGATTTTCACTTAACCAGTGATAGGATGCATAGTTAGATGCGCATCGCGCACTCTTCGGTTAGACCGGAGCTACGACTACATGCCAACATATGCAACTTCAAGTTGTAAAACCAGTTTTGACCAATAAAAACAAAATTATATCAACTAGTTACAGAAAAAAATTATCATTACAAACAATAAAATTTTACTTCAGGTATCATGATTAATCGTGATCGTTTTCAAAATCTTGCTCTTTAGAAACATTTTCATTATTTGGCTCAACTTGTGCAATAACAACAACATTTTGTTGGTCATTTGTGGTAACAATATCAACGTCTTGTTGAGGTTGCTCAATCTCGTGCTCCCCGGACAAATCATCAGCAAATTGATTAGAAGGCATTTTTCTTAACCGATCGTGTGCATATTTATAAGACCTATTACTGTTTAAAGCTTTGATCAGATACCTATCGCCATCTAATAACTCAGCGATCTTAAAGGGACCTATATATTTAGGGTCTAGTTTTAAGTGGTTCCTTTCTTCATTTTGCAAAAGAACGAAATCACCTACAGCAAAATTTTGAACCTTCGCCTTTGTGCTGTCGAAACGAGACTTATCATAGGTAGAGTTTTTCTCCATACTGGCAACAGCTTGCTCACGAACCGCGTCGATATCTACTACCGGCTCATCGTCATCAGCGAAAGGGAGATCTAAAGGCCTAGCAACTTTGCCTACAAGAAGTTCGAGGGGACTCGACTTAGTAACCCTGTTGATGGTACAGTTCAACGCTAGCTGAACGTCAGGAAGAGCATCTTGCCATGACCGCTCTTTACTGGACTCAACGGCCGTCAGCATATTTTTCAGTGTGCTCATGACCCTCTCGACCTGACCGTTTGCGCGAGAACTACCGGTAGCAATAAGGTGCAAGTTTATTGCATGAGACTGACAGAAGTCCTTGAAATCGGCACTCGCAAAACATCGTAACCAATCATTATATTGTGACGTAGGTATTTGTCCGGGAGAACATGAAAAAGAATTTCAAGAGCAATGTCGTCAATCTGAACCATGGCTAAAATCTGCACGGTACTATATACACTACTATCACCTTACTTGCCATGGATTCTTGACGACATTGACTCCTTTACAAGAGAGCACTCTGCTCCAGAGTCATAACAAAATGAAAAGAACTCACCATAATGCTGCATAACACCAGCAGGGGCTGCAACAGTGCAGACGTCCACACGTCGCTCGCCAGCGTTGCTAGCAGGCAGGGAACCTGGCTTGCCACCGTTGATCTTCTTCGGCAGCGGGCATCTTGAGGAGTAGTGGCCCTTGTCCCCACAGTTGTAACAGGTCACAGCAGCATTTACATCATTGGACTTCACAGTAGCGCTTGATTGTCCTGGCGTCGGCTTCGAGTGATGGTACTCCTTCCTCTGGTTGTCCTTCTTAAATCGGCAGACAGAAATGTGATGCCCATGTCTTCCACAATGAGCGCACTTCACATAATATGTAGGTGATGGTGTGAATTTGCGCTTAGCATCATTAGGTCCATTCCCAGAATCCATAACAGAGGTTGCTTTCCTCTTGAGATGCGACAACGCCTTCAATTCTTGCTGAAGCTTGGCACGCGTCGCGATTTCGGTCGTAAAAGCAAGGTGGTTTGCACGTGGTTCTATTTGAGCAAGGTGCGCAACCACACTAGAAACAGCAATTTGTTCAACATCCATGTTCTTCCAGCGCGACAGCAGCACATTAATCTGAGAAGCGGCATAGGAGGCGAGACACTCGTTGTCTTTTGGCTTACTATTCCACAGATGCAGCAGGGTAGCGGCGGCAGTCTCAGGTGTGTCGTAACGCGCAGTAAACGCCTCTTGAAAATCTTTCCATTCCATGCCAGGATAGGATATTTGTGACAGCCAAATCGAAGCCTGGCCCTTTAAAGACTTACTCAGTGCAATCATCAGCGGTGCTCCATTAAGCTGGTTATCAGCCATACACATAGTTGCAGTGGATAACCAAGCACGCGCGTCAATATTCACTTTGTCAGGATCGAATTCCGGTATGTGCACAACATGGCTTGACGACGGTCCTTTCATAGCGTGGATAAGGGCGAGAAAATTTTGATTTTGTTGCTCCAGCAACAATCGCCACTTTTCTTCCATGTCGTCACTTCTTCCACATGGTCGGTTACATCCCACTTCTGATTACGGCGGGTGGTCAGAAGGGGCGTTAGCGAAGTTCGATTGCTCGTCCATTACGAGGAGTTTCTTCGAAATAATATCGCAGGCGTGTAGACCAATGTGGATTTATTCCGTTGTATAACAAATCACATGGAGATATAACCAGATGAGCGTGATGTCTTTGGATGTCTTTACTCGTCGGCGATCGGTCACCGAATCCCCCCAAAAATGGCCGCCACTCTGTTTATTTTTTAACGGCTGTCAAAACATCCGGCCAGAGACAAGCCAGTTTTGCCATTCTAATAAAAGTATCGACAATCACGCCATCTTCACAATCGAGTAGGAATTAAAATTAAAAAGAAACAAAATCAAACTGTCACTTTGACGACTAGGTTTAAAAACAGTGTTCTTAACGTAATGATGGATGTTCTCCGACATATATATCATTATTTTCCACGTAAATAATTTATCGTCTATAATCCACAGAAAGTTTCACATTTATTTATTTATTATGATTTAGTAGTATTTTGAAACCATACGTGTCTACAATTTAAACAATGGAATTGAAATTTTTGACTTTTTAATTTTAGGTTGTTACATAATAATACAAACAGAGTTACTCGTATTTTCACATTTTTATCATGGATATTTTATGTAGATTTTTTTAGAAAGTTATAGGAAAAGACGTGCCATGGCCCACCGTCATTAAGTGATTACAATTCCATTACCTCAAGCTATGCTTTAAGTTGATGGATGCAGAGCAGTGCATCGTAGGGCACGTTTTTAAGGTGCGGTATCTCCGAGGCAATACTTTGTTATAAGCAATGGTTGCTACTTAACATCAGGTGGAGCATATGCTTCTTCCATCTATCTCCAAGTTGAATAAAAAATAGAGGCAGGACCCAGATAAATTTAAATAAAACTCACAATAAATCATTAGAATATTTTTGTTCTCAATTTTATTCCATTTTCCATTTGAACAAATTGTTTACCTGCAAACTAGACGTTAAAACTAAAATTGTGGAAGTTTCTACAATCAGAAATATGACTGGATTGTGCTTACTCAAACATTAGCCTGTTCTTTCAGTCAAGTGTTTATAACTTTTGAACTGTTTAGTTTCAACTTTTGATAAATTAATTGCGCTAAAACTGTTTCTATTTATTTTGAAAAATATTGTATGATGTGTTATTTGATTTTAAGGTTGTGGGATTAAGCTACGCTAAGTTTTCGATATTGACCTATGTAGTGAAGTAGGCAAATAGCCTTCTGAAACATAGGAGGTTGCAGGTATGATAGTTATTTCATGTTATATTAATACTTTATTACACAAAAATACAAATTACATGTACAAAAGGTAAGCTTAATGGTAACAAAACAGGTTGGCGTGATAACTTAAAACCATAATAACTAATTGATACTAAAAAAAACAAATGAAACACACAATAAAAATAACAATAAACTCCGATCACAATAAGAATTATTAAATTATTATTATTATATCAAGTAGGTTTATGTAAATTTACATAAACCATATAATATATATAATAATAATAGATCGAATATATATATGTAATGAAATATAAATATAACAAAAAAAAAATATATAAAACAAGAAATACTTCTTACACATACTACGTTTATATACGATTTTTTACGATATTTGCTGCGGTGTTTACGATGTTTGCATGATCTGCAAGTATTTGTCTTGCTCTAGCTAGTTACTTGATGTCATTGATACCCATGATACTAAAAATTCTAAGGACATTCACCCCCGATAAATCAAGACAATAGCTTAAAACGAAAAGTTTCGTATATAATTTGTGATTTATGCTACGCTACGACGCTACATCTACGTAGCAGTGCTACGCTAGTGCTACGCCAGTGCTACGGATCCGCCTACGTGCCTGCAATTTCACCGAGTCTCACACTCACTCAAAAGTCATCAAAATGAGATTCTACGATTGCATAATAGCACAATCTCAAAGACGAAAAGCCATTTGCTACTCAGAGCAGCGTTTCTGTCTGACACACATTCGCGTTCGTAAACGCTAAGGTGATGGTAGACTGGAGCCTTTGCATCTAAAGAGACTTGAAGGTTTGGATTTATTCATACGGTGTTCAATCGTAATGCGTTTTTACTTGACTGCGTAGGTGGAAGTTAATGTTTATATTGGTGAATTGAGGCAAAAATATAGGTTTACAGGCATAAGTGAAGACTAAGTCAACTTGAATTGGTATGAATTCTCAATTTAATAAAATATATCAAAACATTATGCTGCATAATTTTGAAAATACTTTGAATTTGCAAGTCCTCAAATCGTTTAAAAGCTTTTAAAATGTAATTGTTTGTTTTTTTAATTTTGATAATTGTAAGCACATATAAACATCAAACTAATATTATAAATGTGAAAGATTGGATGGTTGTTATGATTGATGAAATTTGATATGTACGTAGATTATAACTTGGATTAACACATATGCTACTTTTGATTGACAAACAACGCGGTCGAAGTCGCTGACGGAAGCCAGTATTCTAAATTCATAATTTAGACTTAATTTTTTGGTACTTGGGTGACTCCAAATATAATTTTGTATTGTTTAAATAACATGACCAACGTAGAATGACTAAGAAAGTACCAGTGACAAAACCGCTCTGTTACAAGTGAACATTCACAACTTCAGCCGGTTGTCACGTAAGCGCCAGACAGTCAAGCTCTTAGTTTGAAAGGAAATTGACCCCGGTCCTCGCGCGTGCCCGCAATACTAACGTGGAATATAATAGCTGGACTAATTTTGACTTTGATTGACACGAGGAAGTGTCGAATGAGGCAGCGATTTGAAGACTATTGAGAATCGGGTATAAATTGGACATTTAGTAGTTAGTCAATTAGTAGACTAGACTAGAAAGACATTAAAGGAAAACTTTCGTTAACCAGGCGGGTTTATTGCCTGCTTCCTAGTGAGTGATCGCGAAGAACAGACTTGTCATTATCATCATGTCAGCCATATTCACAATCATCATGTTCACAAAAACATTAATTTGTTTTAGAAAAATAGCGATAATCATAATTTTAATACTAGAAATAAAGATAAACTCGCTGTTGCTACTTGTAGACTCCATAAAGTTAGTAAATCGTTTAAAGGGCAAGGTGTACGCCTTGCCCGTGACATTCCCTTGTCAATACATCTATGAAAATCTAATGTATGTATGTTCACAAAAATATTAATTTGTTTAAGAAAAATAGCGATAATCATAATTTTAATACTAGAAATAAAGATAAACTCGCTGTTGCCACTTGTAAACATCCATAAAGTAAGTAAATCGTTTAAAGGGCATGGTGTACGCTTTTATAACAAACTCCCACTTGATGTACAAAAATTGACAATAAACAAATTTAAAAACATAATTAAACAAAATCTTTGTAAAAAAGCCTACAATAAAATATCGGATTATATAGATGATAGGAAAGCTTGGGGTTGAAATTGCTCCAACTCGTTCAAAATGTTACAATTTAGACGTAATTAATTTTCTGTATTGTTATGTATTCTAAAAGGATCATTAAAAAAAACAACCAGCCTTGTTTCTTGCCTTTCTTTCCTGGCATGGTCGTGAAGAAACTGGCAGTAAAATTGACGTTTCAAAAAAATCCTTGTGATTTTACTTTTGACTTTGGCTTTAACTTTGCTAAGTCTTGTGCAGCCCAGTTTATTCCCACCAGTACAAATATTTTTTTGCTCTAGACAAATTGTAGTAACAAACGGGGTTAGGAAACTATCGTATTTGGAAACAGCGTAAATTTCATATTCATGTGAAACAAATATTTTAGTGGAAATAATAAAAGTAACAAGTTGATATTTATGTGATTTTTAAGCTAATTGATAATCCTTATAATCAAAGTTTTTTATATTAATCGTTATATAATTTTGTTCAGAATGGAGTAAGATGACTTCTGTGATCTCCATAAATAACGTACTCCGAACCATTCTCCAAAGAAAAATGACGTGAAACAGGACGCTGGTGATAGAGGTCCCAATTTATTGCCACCATTATCGAGGCAATTCTTGCATTTGCCACGAATCAGATAACAGGTCCCTAGACAGTTTGGGACGACAATTGCCGATGTGTACCGAAGATAACCAAACACAGGGCTATAATCACGTGTTTAGATGAACGGCCTGATAGGAAAGAAATTACCAGAAGCAATCTGCTAATAGATTGGAGATTGGGGCGGTAGTATTGCGTTAGGGTGCTCTTATAGGAGTGATTAAAATTGCTGTATTCTGGACATTTCCAAGACACGACCACATCATTATTTTCTTCGTGGAGCTCAGCCTAAAATGGCTGATAAATTTAAAGAAACTGGCCAAGAAGCCAAGAAAAATTTTAGGATGAACACGTAATATGGATCAATAAAATATGCACTAAATCATTTGCTCACTCCACTGTTGTTCCATTATATTCTTGGCCAATAAATAGTAACTTAAAGTAGCAAGTGTATTAGCAGTCCTAAGGACATTTCCTAAACAAATAATACTTTCATGGCCTGCAAGTAGTTATATAATAATAGATATGTGATAATTTAAAGCAAGGCCCTCTGCGCGCGAGTAGATGGGCGCAGTGGTGGGGATTGCATTAACGATGGCCCAGCGTGTTGACAGGCTGCGTCATCATCATTATCATCACTGCTGCTCTCTTCAGTAGTTCTCCGTACAGGCAAACACACAACACTAACTATGTCTTTACCAGGTTCACTCACTCCTCTGTTGCTTGCATCATGAAGACATGGCCTCCAGGCTGGCGGTAAAACCCATCCTCTATTTCTGTTAAAGTTCATTACAGTTTTATCGCCTCTCGGATCTTGCGAGGAACGAAGAACTGCTCTCTCGCTAAGACCCGGGCCTTGTCGAAACGTATGTAGTGCGTCGCATAAGAATCTAGGACATGTTCTGCTACTGCAGAACTATTGGAGTTGACATTCTTCATTGCACGTATGTGTTCAAACAACCTGGTAGCAAGACGTTATTCGGAGCGGATCGCACTCACCCTGATAAAGGTTCACGAATTGAACCGAAACATTGTCGGTTGGACACACCGATAAGACGGTACGTGATAAATCCCGTATTTACAATAATGCTTGAAATCAACCACGAAAGTTTTTTAAACAATATTATGCTCGTAATAATCGTCAATATAAGGCTGGGCAATAATGCCATAATATCCGTCTTTATTGCCGAAGAAGTCTTATGTAAATTCGTGGCCAATACTAGTTAGCAACTGATTATCAGCAATAATTAAGCCACACATTGCCCAGCAACCAGTGGTTTTATTGAGCATGACGCGTAACATTGCTGATTATGCTTGCCAGCTGCAAATAGCCGTCCAAATATAGTTTAGGAATCCCTTTAGGACCTACAGCTTGCTTACCGCTTCAGCTTATGACCAATCTGCAATTTAGGTAATTAAACATAGAATCTGAGTTTCCACACTCAAACGACTTAGTACATTGTATCTATTGTCCTATGTTCCACAAAGTTTATTTCTATGAACAAAATTTGTTGATTTTCAATATCTGTTAAATATTGCTGTGTTTTGAACAGTTATTTTATTTTTATCTTTATTATTTAATCATATTTCACAAATTATTATGATAAAAAATGGTGCTTATTGAGATGTAGTAGAAGAAAATTCAGTTTCTCAACTTGTATACTATATAGCGAATAAAATACAGACCATAAGATTTCTTACGATTTGTAACATAAGAATTTATGTCACATTGACAAGCAATTGTAAAGTTATTGTAGTTGTACACATGATGATACATCAAGCTATCCGTTTTAAGTGTAATCAGATCCCGCCTATTGACCAGTAAGTAATATGGCAAACAAATCCAGCTTTGACAATAGAGGATGATATCATTATTCGCTCAATTTGACATCTTGTAAATTCCTACTAAATAATATTTATTTCTATAAATGGGTATGTATCAAATGCAACAAAAAAACAGATTTCATAACAAAGAGCGTAATTTATCTTTACAAATGATAATTTAACAACAGAACTTCTAATTTAAGGTATTTATTTTAATGAGATAAACACAGTTATTATTTATTTTTGAAGCTAAACGGCAGATTCTCATGATTAGACTATCAGTTTCATCGCATCTATCTACGAGTACAATTGCCACAATTTTAAAGTTAATTATGTTTATGACTCTTGTTTAGAACCCTAATAGGCAATTTAGGATTCGAATAGGCAATCTATTTTGCATATTTAAATACTACAATTACACGATAGGATAATTTGAAGGCCATTTTGTATTGTGGATAAGTTTTCAATGATCACAATCATGTTTATTCATTTATTTAAAGTTATTAAAGTGAAACTTTTATTACATCGTCTCAAACTTTTTCGTCTGTGTGTTGCATGTTGCGTGACGGTCGGTCTTGGAGTAGGGATAAAGTGAAAGGCGCTCATCAGAGCAGCCGAGGCCAATATGGCGGCGCCTATAGTTCGCATCAGCTGATCGTGTAGTGTATAGACTATTACTCATTTGTGCCAACGAAAATTTTTAGTTAAATGTCTATAATGTGAAACAAAGTTTCACTTTTACCATAGTTTCATAAAACCACACAATCCTTTTTTGACTTTTTTACGCTTTAATTCATACATTTTAAAAGTAGCATCAAAAACGATTATTATTACTTCTGAATTCATTTCATCCTTATTTTCACCAACTAATAACAGTTAGCGGAACACTTAGTAAATGTCATAGAAACCTGTCAGTTGGACACTTTGACACCCAAAACTTGTTTGTGAAAATGAGCAAAGTTATGTTATTAATTTCTAAATTATTCCCACACGTACAACTGCTTTTATTCATACCACAATCATTGACTTTTGACACGTTAATTATCATTTCGGTTTCAATGGCAATAAAATCCCAGATTAACTGATAATAAGGTCAACTTCGCGTCAAATTCTTTCAAGCATTCGACCCACACAAATTAAATTCCTCCCATTAAAATTCCGATTCAAGTAAGTGGTTTCAACTTTTTCAAATTCAAAGGCATACGCAAACCGAAATACGTATAATTACTTGGCAAGAAGCTGCAGCTGGTCCTCACTGCGGCGGTTTCAAAAGGAAAAACTTTGGTGTTCGGATGAGACTCATGGCATAATGAGTTCTTCTATTTTGAGCAACTTTGTCCGGCGAAATGTTTTTATGAGTTGGCTTTTACGTGATTTGAGCTCTCATTTTAGTTTGAGTTAAACGTTTGTTATTTAATGTGTGTTGAATTTGCCCTGTCTTCTCACAAATTATACTATATTGGTACACCATTAACCCCATACTACTGTAATTTGGTATGCGTGTAGTTTAAGTAACAAATATAAGCAAAAGTCTGAAATATAGAATAACTGCAATTTGTACTCCAAAAAAGGCTAACCAATTTACATGAACTCCCGTTACCAGTAATTTGAATGAAACTGTAGGTCAAGTAATGTGATTATGCATTTCGTGGCACTATTTTGATAGTCAAAGATTACAAATATGTAATTTTTTTTATTTTTATGGGAGACTCGCGAGATCTCAGTTCGGAGCGAACCACTACTAAAATAAATATTACTGGACATTTCACACAGCGCTATCTACCCCCCAAACTAAGCACTATTGTACTATGGGAACCAGATAATTGATAGAATACTTATACACTTTTTTTTGTAAATAGATACTTATAATGTATAGAAAAACATCCAGACCCGGAACAAATATCTGTAGATCATGCAAACATTTGTTCCACAGTGGGAATCGAACCCGCTACCTCCTGCGTCTCAGCCGGCTATTCACCCACTGCGCCACGGAGGTCGTCTATATTACTTATAATTATACCACTTATAATTAAATTTTCTTTTTTTTGTACTAGTTGGAGATCGAACAAGCATATGCCCACCTGATGTTAAGTGGTAATCATCGCCTATAACAAAGTATTGCCTCATAGGTCATGCACCTTAGCAACGTGCCCTGCGTCCATTAACTTGAGGCATACAGATGGTATATATTCCTTTGCCTCAAACATAGCAATGCCGCTTGGGGGCAGAAGTGGTAGTGCTTCCCCGGGTGAGCCCTTTCACAAGGAATTCTACTACTTTTAGCCGGGCTTCCACAACGATCCCTAAACGTATTTAGAGACTAATCATGTTTATGTTTGACGTATTTGTACTATTTGGCAACTCTCTAAATCATATTTAGCCACTTGCGTTAAGACTTCGTTGCACAAGTCGCCCTTAATAATACGAGTACATTATATACTTCTACAAAAAATTCAACTACAAAAAAAATACCATACTACTGCAAAAAATAAAAACGTACCTACAACTATTACAATTTTTTTTTTCTGATTCCGAACTTACACAAATAAATGTACTAATAATTTTACCTACCTCTGTTCGTACTAGATGCTCCCAGTCTCAATGTGTTTAATGGTGGGTACACATGCACGTATGTACATACATGCTCAATATGCTCGATCTCGAGTACGAACGTGTGTACCATGCAAGTTTCAAGACAAATGCTCGAAGCCAACCAAAATGTTCGATTGGAATAAATAAATAAATAAATATTGCTGGACATTTCACACAGCGCTATCTAGCCCCAAACTAAGCAGAGCTTGTACTATGAGAACCAGATAACTGATAGAATACTTATATACTTTTTCTTTGTAAATACATACTTATATAGAGAAACAACCGTACCCGAAACAAATATCTGTAGAACATGCAATCATTTGTTCCGCGGCTGGAATCGAACCCACTACGAGGCATGCCTTTTAAGTTCTGTCGTTTCCATATTTTCCGGCAATTTTGAATTTGGAACTGTTCTATATTCGAATGTGTTTACATTTTGAATCTCAAAACAGTTGAAAGTATTAGGATTAATGCTATTGTTTAGTCACAGTTTCGATTTGAATCTGTCAGGTCACGTACGAAAATGAATCTTTCTAAGGAAAATGTTCGTGCAATAATTTTCTACAACTTTAGAAGAGGCCTGACACGGCTTCAGTGTTTAGAAGAGCTAACATCTGTGTTCAGTGATGTAGCCCCATGTCTGCGGACTGTCGAACGCTGGTATTTAGAATTCCAGCGTGGACATACTAGTGTTAGTGACAGATTTCGCGAAAGACGCCCAAAATCCGCCTTCACTGAAGATAACATCATTGCTGTGAGACAACTAATTCTCGAAGATCGTCATGTGACGTATCGAGAGATAGAGGCTCTATTAGGCATCTCAGGGACAACCATTCAGAAGATCTTGCATGAAGCGCTTGGTGTGAGAAAGCTAGTTTGCCGTTGGATACCGCATCTGCTTTCCGACGATCACAAGGCGGCCCGCGTCAGATGGTGTAAGAAAACTCTGCAAAGGTTCAACCGAGGGGAGTCAAATCACGTCTACGACATCATAAGTGGTGACGAATCTTGGATCTATGCCTACGATCCTGATACCAAACAACAATCTACAATCTGGGTCTTTCAAGACGAGCCAAAGCCGACTAAAGTTGTTCGTTCTCGAAGCACTTCAAAGAAGATGGTGGCCACGTTCGTTGGAAAAACCGGCCATGTTGCGACTATTGCACTTGAAGATAAAAGAAAGAAAGAAAGAAAATATTTTTATTATGCCAACCACTAATAACAACAAAATTAACTACACAAAAATACAGTACAACAAAAGATTACCAAATATAAGTTATTAGTAGCCGCCACAAACAGGTTCCAACTCAGCATTTTGCTATGTCACAGCAAGGTAACACAGCGCTGGTCTTCCGTTGGAAACTTTGTGAGTGCCTACACGGAAGTCTGCTAACATAATAATATATAAATATAAAAACATATGAAAATAAACAAGTAGATGACTTGTATTAAGATTCAACTAGCATAGTAAATTAAAATATATAAGTAACATAATTAAAATCAACTCGTGCGCTCAGTGCCAAAACTTACAAGTTTTACTATACAACCCACAAATATTGTGAATAAGGAGTTATAGGATGGCAGGATAGTTAGAATAGTGAGTCAATCAACTGCATCAAGTCAACGAGTGCCGGCACCATAGTTATCAGTGTGACTGCGCCGCGCGCCTTATAAATAGAACAATAAAAGAATAAAAGGATAAACAGTGCAAACGAGGGAAAAAATATATACATACATAGGTACCTAACTGGTGGCAAATCGTGCGCTTTCCCGAAAGGAAGTGCAAGAGTAATAACTCATTCAATTGCCCATCTACTACGTACGAGCCTGATAACGTCAAAAAAGAAAAAGGTAAGATATAAAAAGGTATAAGATATTATGATACCTATTCCCATTCGTAGCGCTACAAATATAGGACGTCATATAAAAGATATATTATTTTGGAGGGTTTCGCTTTCTTTTTGCCGTTCTTTAAGGAAGTTTTTGAGTTTGTGCTTGAACCCATGAATGGTTTGCTGGTCTCGGACCGGAGGCGGGATATTGTTCCAGCACTTGGTTGCAGCGTACCGAAAACTGCCTCTAAAAGCCGCCGAGGTATGCTTTTGCGAAGAAAGCTGCTTAGAGCATTTACGAGAGGAACAATTTCTAGTGCTGGACACCCAAGTGAGCTTTTCAGACAAGTACGCAGGCGTGTTGAACTTAACTACACCAAAGAGTAGGCACGCTAAATGTAATTTTTGACGAGATTTCATTTTTAGGATAGAGTGTATGTTTAAAAATGGCGTGACATGACCTCTCGGTGGAATCCTAAAGCAAAATCGAGCACACGCGTTTTGTACTCTCTGAATGAGACGCTGCGTGCGCGCAAGCAGCCTAGGCCCTATCACTGTGTCCAGATAGTTAAGATTAGAGAGGACTAACGATTCAACCAGCAGAATACGCAATTCTTCAGTTAGATACGGTCTGGCCTTGTATAAAACTTTTAGTTTATAAAAACACGTCTTCACTGCCTTAGCTACATGTTTTTCGAATCTTAGGTTATCGTCTAAAATCAAACCTAAATTTCGTGCCTCGGTTACTCGTTCGATAGGCTTATTCTTTAGCAAGATACAGAAAGATGGGCTAAGCTTACCAAGTTGAGGATTAGTGCCCAAGACCATAAACTTAGTTTTCTGTGGATTAAGCACTAGACTGTTATCCTCAGCCCACTTCGATATCCTACACAAATCCTCATTTAGTTTTTCAATTGTTGAGTTTAATTCCGCTGCTTTAAAAGAGATATACACCTGAACATCGTCAGCATATATGTGATATTTGCAGTTACGGATACAGTGTACGATGTCCCCAGAGTACAGGCTGAACAAAATGGGACCTAGTATAGATCCCTGGGGCACTCCCCTGTTAACAACGGTTTCATCGGATGTGACGCTGGTGCCATCGCTTTTTACCAGTTTTACATGTTGCTGACGATTGCTTAAATAGCTATTAAACCACCTAACCGCCCCCGCATCAAAACCGAAATAGCTAAGCTTGGATAATAGGAGGGTTGTATTTAGAGCGTCAAATGCACGCGAAAAATCTAGCAGAACGAGCAGCGTAAGCATGCCCCTATCTTGTGCGACAAGGATGTTATCGGTAACATCTAAAAGTGCCGTTGTTGTACTGCGACCTTTTCGAAATCCAGACTGTGCATCCGGCAAAATAGAATTCGTTTCGAGAAAATGAGTTAGCTGCTGACATACTACTTTTTCCAGAATTTTTGATAGACACGGTAGAATGCTGATTGGACGAAGGTCCTTCGCTTCTACAGGATTCGGCACTTTAGGTAGCGGTCGAACAACAGCAGTTTTCCATACCTCAGGAAAGATTGAAGTCGTGATAGACGTATTAATTATTGAAGTAATCAAATTTAGTGTTTGAGGTAGGGTCAAAATCAACATACCGAGGCCAATTAGATCAGCACCTTCTGCATTTGACTTAAGAGACGCCACTATTCTAGCAATTTTATCACAGCTGACGGTATCAATACAAAATACTGCGTCAGAATGTCTATTATACGCATAGTATGTCAACTGCGATATATGTGTATGTATTCTACCAGGAATATTTAGAAAATGCTGATTAATCACATTAGGATCTGTGAATTGAGAGGGTAAATCGCAATTTTTTGGTGGAGATAAAGTATTTTTTAAATTCTTCCATAAAGTTTTGGGATTTCTTAATTTATTATTTATATTTTCCCTATAGTACATGGTTTTTTCGTTGTATAGGGCTTGGTTCACAACAGCCTTAAGATCTTTATAATATTGTTTTTTACTCTTGGATTTAGTCTTTCTGAAAGATATCAAGGCCTCGTCACGCAAACTCATCATTTCTCTAATTGTGGGTGTGAACCATGGAGGGTTGTGCTTTTTAATAATGATAGTTTTAATGGGAGCATGAAGGTCAAATAATGTAAGCACACTATAATTAAAATAGTTTACCATTTGGTTAACATCTCCGAGTAATGCCATACAGTCCCAATTGATTGCGCCTAAGTCCCGGTTAAATTGGTCAATCAAAATATCTTTAATCGGCCTGTAGGATAGATAAGTAGGTGGTATCTTTTCTCGCTTGATCTTATATTCACACACGATAAGGCAATGGCCAGTAAGCGACCCCACTGGGTCAACAATAATATTTTTCAAATTTAGGTTGGTACAGACGACATCTATTAACGTCTTAGTTGTGTCAGTGTAATGAGTGGGTGATGTGACTTTTTGCGAGAGCCCTAGACAGTTCAGGAAGATTTCGAGCTTGGTGTAACCGGGGTCGTTTTTGTTAAGAGCGTTAATATTGAAGTCACCAAGCAGGATAATATCGTCACAGGCAGAGACATTTAGAGAGTCTGTGATGGCGTCTAAAAATAAGTCTATATTCTGCCATGGAGGTCTGTAAGCAGTCCCAACAATAATTTTCCTACCCTTGATATTAACTGTTAACCACATTTGATCGACTGTACTATGTAAGGGATCTACAGGGTGTGACCAGGTACGAGTAGCGAACCCATTTCTAATGTAGAATCCAACCCCACCTCCGCGCTTTCTCAACGTAGCCGACGGTCGCGGGATGTGACGCAAACTGTAATTTGCGATTACCGGGGCACGGCCCTCCTGGTTAACTTTGAGCCACGTCTCATTTATAGCTATTATATCCATGGAGTACCTACTAAAAGATGCTATAATGTCATCATGTTTAGTACCAAGTGATCCTGCATTGTACAAACCGACTTTTAAATGTTTATCAATCATTTTTAACATGTTGGTGTTTACGACGTAGAATAAAAAAAATAAAGACTGAAGTTTTACTGCGTATCAATCGATTGATTGAACTAGACCGTTTAGTTATGTTAATTACCAATAAAAAATAAATTTCAGGATACGTGCTAAAAAAGTAACCAATAAAATTCAATATAAATAATGTAATGCAGTAATAACACTGTTTCGCAATAAAAATAATAAAAACTAAAATAATAAATTGATATTGATTGAATAAGTTGATTGATCCAATATGCCAGGCCATTACAATAGTCGCTAAGTACATTTTGTCGCGTAAAACATACAGTAAGAAGTTAACAATTATTATTTGCACGTTTGAGTCACACATTAAATTAACAAATGACACTGAATAGTTCCGCGGCACAGTCGATGAACCATTACTTACAACTTTCCATGACAATAACAAAAAATAGAAACAGAGATCTTTAGCTAAAAAATAATAATTATCGTAATAATTGACCAAACGGATTACGAATGAAAAATCTTATCGACATCTGCGTCTGCGCGAATTCTCTCTGCTGGCCGCCCGTCTTCTTTGCGAACAAAAATCCGCCCCTCCCTAGTCCAGACATACCGGTAGTTGAATTTACGGGCAGCCTCGCGTGTGCGTGCGAAGAGCGCGCGGTTGGTACGAGAGAGACGTTCGTTTAGATAGATCCGCCGAGGCGCACCCGCCAATTCGATCTCGTCCGACGTGATAACACGGCGAACACGCGCGGCTTGCAGTAGCTGGTCCCGAGTGTTACGACGGGCAAATCGAACCGCAATATTTCGAGGGCGCAATGTCGAGGGATCATCATTTGCCGGGCGATCGTTGAACCTTTTCGTTCCCACACGCGCCACATGGACTATATCCCGGTCATCCACCACTACTCCAAGTTTCAGAGCTATCAATTTCACGATGTGTGTGGTATCATCGGAGCCCTCAGGCACCCCTGCTATATCTACATCATTAAGCAAAAGCTCTTGGTCGCGCTCATTCAACTGATGTCGTAGTCCTTCTATGATTGGTAAAACTGCAGATTCATTTGGAGCGGCCGCTACTTTACCTTCGATCAATGCGATCTTGTCATCGAAGCGGTCCATACGTTCGGTACATGACTGCAATGAAGCTCTAAATTCTCCGAATTCTGAAAACATCTCCTTTATTTCCTCTCGTAACTCGACTCTTAATTTCTGGATCTCGTCAGTGAAGGAGGACCGCAAGGCCTGCAGTTCTTCCCTAAACAATCTAATCTCTAGTGCTATCGCGACACTGTCTTTGAGTTCCTCTGTAGTGTTAAGCACCGTGTCACTAGACGTCTGATTTACCTGAGGCTGCGGCGGCGGCGGTGACTTGTAAGCCGACGAAAGATCCTTAACTGGGGTCAGTGTGTTATCACCCTTCGGCTGCTGGTTCTTGCACGCCGGGCACGACCACGACTTTGATATTTTTGTATTTGTAGGGATTAATAGGCAGGCAAAGCAATAGCATGCCAAACATTTACTGCATTTAGCACGTTCCGCCCCCGTCCTCGATGTTGCCAAGAACTGCCCACAGGCTCCACACTTGGTCATTCTGAATCACTCAGGCTCTGAGTCACGTTATTGAAGTAGCTATCCGGAACGGTAATGATTGTTTTCACTATGCTTTCAACGGCCGGCACTAGATGGCACCAGTACGGCGTTTAATTAATTGATTAGAATAATCTTGAGATAACACAGTATTACCACTACTGGCACTAGACTTGCATACTAATGATGCACTGACTAATGATACTGAAGCACACGATTTGCGTATAAAAAAAAAAAAAACAAAGTTACATGAGAATTCGCTATTTTAACACACAAGCGATTACTTAGAGGGTAGTTAAAGATCACTTTGAAATTCCAAGTGTTAAATTCACTGTTTTGTGATGTAATGCACTATAAAAACAGGTACTGATATTTACAACTTGTTAATTAGTCACTTTTCTTCACAATACGCCAAACATTTATAATTAAGCTCACTTGTTTATTTTTTTAAAACGTAAACATCGACAGACTTACTGTATGTCAGCTGACGACCGTATACCCACTCGTACAAGATCGTAGAACGGTTAACGCAGAGTGGTATACTACAGTTTGTTTACTACAAGTCATCGCCGAACTTCGAAAATCTAACTCAAAGCGACGCATCATCCTGCACCACGACAACGCAAGCTCACACAGCGCTCGTCAAACGATTGAGTATTTGAAGCAGGAAAAAGTAGAAATTCTTGACCATCCTCCATACAGTCCTGACCTAAGCCCTAACGATTTCTTTACATTTCCTAAAATTAAGGAAAGTCTTCGTGGTCAAAGGTTCCAGTCCGGTGAAGAAGCAGTCGACGCTTTCAAGACAGCCATTTTGAACACCCCACTTTAGAGTGGAATAAATGTTATAATAACTGGTTTGAGCGAATGGAAAAGTGTTTTAAGCTACGTTGTGAATACTTTGAAAAACAATAAAAAGTACTATAAGGTTCTAGATGTGTTTTTTTCTTCAAACGACAAAACTTAAAAGGCATGCCTCGTACCTCCTGCGTCGAAGCCAACATGTTTGGTACATGTAGCCGCGACGTCGAGCATGTTAGTCGTGATTAATATTTATGTGATTTAGTGTGAGTGCGCAGCTAAAATGTCGGACTTTCATTTATGTTCTCGGGATTTTTTGGAAGTTTTATAAATGTATCGGGAGGAAGAGTGCTTGTGGAAAAAAACGTTAAAAGAAGTTTTTCCCGAAAGTAAATGCAGGTGATGCCCACCAAACACAACAATGAATCGCCCATTGCTCGAAGAGTTTCAACGCACACTAAGCATGTTCTTCGAGCAAGCTTTTTTCATGTAAATGCAGGGTCGACCATGTTTGTAGATAGCCATGCTCGGATAAACATGCTTATCAAGCATGTAGCTGCGTGGAGACCCACCTTAAAAGAAACTTGAAACAATGTATAAAAGAAAAAACATATTACAATATAAATGAATTTCTTAGCGAAAAACCCCTTGAATATTTTTATTTATTCTGATATTTTATTTATTTTAAGGTAAGAGCTGACATTTATAAACAACAACTTCCATGGGGATATCGTATTTATTTCACATTATTTTTACATCAATCTTGTTCTACATGGATTTATTTAATCATAATTTTTAGACAAATAAGAACAGGACAAACACAATGGCTACAGTAATTGAATTTACCACCAACGTATTTACATGTGTACAGGCCGACTGTTGAAGAACCATTGAGAGCCACGGAGGTGGGGCTATATATAATCGCGCGATGGTGGCGCGACTTGAAAGCTGACAGACAACCCAATAGTGGCGGTTGGTTTATGAAAAATCAATCTAATTTACTACTTAATTACAAATAATCGCAAACCCATGTTGTGTATTGTAAATAATTTCATCTCATTAAATTGTTTTTTCTGTGATAGAGCCATAATTTAAATTGCATGCGATAAACGCTAATTAAGGACGAACTCAAACTGAGGATCAATCGGGCTAATTTTGAACGATAATACCAAAGTATAACCAAATACGACACGCGTGACGTCAGTCAAACCAGTCAAACCAACGTGAAACCCAAACCAAACACGTTACATTCCAACGTTAGACAAAATTCAAAATTAGCGTGATTGCATCCCATTATCACTAACTCATATTCGCAATAAATAAATTAATTGATTGATTGAATCTTTCTTTCTTCTGATTCATATTAACAATCGCATCCAACGCGCACTAGTGCGTTCGACAATTTCGAAAACATTATTATGCCATAAATGTACCAACATATCCTGTTACTGAAATATTTAGTGTTACGTGTGAAACAACAGAATGACGGTCAAAATACCGCTTTTTCTTTCTGGAGTCTTTAAATAAAATATGAACAGAAAACTTCCCTGTTGATCACAATTACAGAACATTAACTTCAAACCGGAATATAAGCTGCTCGCAAAACGCGAAAACATTAAAAACAACAATCGAATGAGAGTTTCGGTGTTTATTTTCACCATTACGTAAGATTTACAACCTGGGCCATTATCTACCGAAACTACCGACTTTGGTTGCACTGTAAAAAGTAAAAAGCATTCGGCCATTTGTAAATTCAGATCCTGGCATGCCGCTAAATACTGGAAGTGGACGTACGAAGGCAAATATGAGCTAGAAATGTATTTGCTATGAGGTAGTAAAGTTGGTCGTTATCTCTCTCTTTGAGTCATAATCCTCAATGCTGAGGGTCATGACCTCCTCCATGGGTGATTTTTTATGATCTGGGTGATAATGCTGCGCCATCGGTGTTTGTTGGCAGCGACATGTATGGCATCATGAAGCTTAGAGTCAAGAGTACGGATTTGCAGACAAGTTGTCACTGTGTTCCCTTGTTATGTTTCCAAAGTTCTCAAGGACTCGTTTGAGGCAGATGGTTGATAGCCCGGTAGTTTTGAGTTCTTGAGTATTGAAACGTTAGTTCTTCGGGCCGTCCTGGGAATTCACAGCATTCGTCTCCAGCACCACATCTCAAAAACATCTACACGTCCGCGATCCCTCGCTTTAAGAAAAGTATTTGTCGCTATCAAGACAATCTTCTATCACGTTACAACATCCTTTACAATCCGGAAAAACCGTCGATCCAATAATTAGCAGTATTCCATCTATTTGTAAAGTGACTAGATGCACGCCATTTGTTATTAATTTTTCCTACATGCCATTTATATCAAAAGTAAGATATTCCTTAAAACCCGTTAAAATCATTATGTTAAAACGAATATTATTTTTCCATACAAAATGCATCCTTTTTCCTCCACCCAGTTGGTGATTATCCTGGTTTTTATTTAAATAAGACATGGAATGATTTGTACGTTTGTCAAGGATCACGCCAACATTTTTGTATGGTTGTAGTGCTTCACCGGTTAACATTATAACAAACTGCACTATAATCTGTTCTCCTTCTTCTGTCAACTTTCATGCGCAACTCATCATGCTATTTATAGAGCGTAACTCAAAATGTCCAAAAAAAAGTAGTCTTAGGGTGCCTTTCCACCAGAGTTGAGCGAGGTTAAAGCTAAGCTACGAAATTATGTGTATATTTCCATCAAAGCTAAGCTAAGTAGTGTAGCAATAAAGATGCGCTTTGTGCCATATTGTTGTGTTAGGAAAATGCGCCACGCCATCCCTGGCTTGCAAGCTCACATCCTTAGCGTCTTTCCTCCAGCACCAGCACGCAAACTTAATTCCTTTCCACGGGAGCTATGAAAATCAAGCGATCGTATTAGTGCGTTTGACACACATTCAATAGCTTAGCAACGTATCACATATTTGCTTGAAAGGCAGCCTTCACGTCGAAACAAGACAGAAACTTAAATTACCTAACTGGATTTTTTGATGACAAATAATTGTAAATTTCGTAAACATCCTGCGCCCGTCCCTGTATTATTGTACCAGTACTTTTCCAACTGTATAAGGAGAATGAAATCGAACTCGCAATCCTTTAGGTTCCTTTTGTTTTTAATGACTGTTTTCAGTAGTTATTGGTCGAACATATTCGAAGCATTATCTACCTTTTTTATTCTTCAGTTGAGCAAAAATAACTATTTTGTTCTTGTATTATTCAGTAAAACTAATTATCGTTTATCTCCCAAAGCCTTTAAATACAGTCAAATAAATGTGGGATGAGATTTCAGTTGCATGTATTTTGCATTTATGAAACTTGTAAATTTTACATTGCAGTCCAAGGAATTTGTGTTAGGTACATATTACCAGCAGTGGGAGAGGGGTTATGACTATCACTTGTATAAAGATCTGGGGGTGGAAACTAAGTAGGATTCATAATTATTTAATTGGAATACCATCCAAACGATTAATATAGCTGGGGTATAGGCAATCTTGGCAATTTACTGGAAACCAGACGATTTTTATCTTATAACTCATTACGAGAAAACATTTCACGACCTCGGTGGAGCAGTGGGCTGAGACGCAGGTGGTTGCGGGTTCTATTCCCGTTGCACAATAAATATTTGCATGATAAACAGATTTTCCCTTCGAGTATGAGCGTTTCTCTATATATTTATATTTTAAGAATGCATTTACAATAAAAAATATGAGTCAGTAGTCAGTATTCTGTCCGTCCTATTATACAAGCTTTTTTAGGTTGGAGTTAGATAACGCTGAGTGAAAGGTCCAGCATTATTTCTTATTTATTTAAGATTTTGCTCACAAAATTAGCTTCAAATATTGCATTTTCTTGATTATTTCGATACAGGTTTGCTATCCACTGCACAGATGAACATATTAAAACAGATTTCACAAATTATCTTTCCCCACTTTCCCCCCTATACGGAAACAAAGGAATAATCCCCACTAGGTAGCTAGGTCTTCTTTAGGTACACTGTCTAATTAAGAGACTGCCACCCGCACGTGGCTTTGTCCCTAAACTTTTGCTTTTGGACTAAGGCCGTGTCCCTATTAGGCGAACAGTGAGCGGCTAATTGTTTGCTTCCAGTTTGCCTCCCTATAATTTTTAAATGGAGTGTCCATACAGCGCGTAATATACGCAGTTTGCAGCGTATTGCTTGCCAACTCATTCAGTGAGTGGCCGATTAACGGCGAACGATGAGCGCGCTCGGCGGCGCAGTTCACTCACTACGCTGGAGCGCTGCGAGGCGACGCTCCTCTCAGAACACTGATAGGAGTTCGCAAGTGCTTCGCGGCTGATACGCTACACGTCGCTGCTAACTCGACATTGAGTTAGCGACCGATACGCCGCTCAGAGTCAGCCAGCGAACAAACCGCCGCTCACTGTTCGTCTAATAGGGACACGGCCTAAGGCCGCATTCATAAGGAAATCTGATTGGTTTCGATACAAGCCCGCAATGTCAAAGAAGCGCGATAGCGTAAAGCCTAGTTTTTAGGGTTTAACGTCGGTAACCATAAAAACTGCTTTCTTCTATTTTCTTTTTGAGGTAACTCAAAAACTTTCAGTTGCAACGCTATCATAAATTATGATATAAATAATAATAAACAAACAAATATTGCTGGACATTTCACAAAGCGCTATCTAACCCCAAACTAAGCAGAACTTGTACTATGGGAACCACATAACTGATAGAATACTTATATACATTTTTTTTTGTAAATACATACTTTTAATACATAGATAAACAACCAGACCCGGAATAAAAATCTGTAGATCATGCAAACATTAATTTGTTCCTCGGCAGGAATCGAACCCGCTACCCCCTGCGTCTCAGCCGGCTATCCGCCCACTGCACCACGGAGGTCGTCATCGCGGATAACGACAATGATTATCGTAAAAGTATCTGATTTATTATTTATTTAGAAAGAAAATACATTTATTTAGGTAAACAATGCTCAAAAATGTCGATTTTTATACCTGAATACACCCTTACGTCTGATGTCCAGCTGTGTTGGGTAAATTTACTCGAAATTCTACTCAAAACTGTGGCTATCTCTTTCACACATGTGTGTTAAGACAGAGATAGAAAATATTAGATAGCGAAGTATGTTAACAAAATAATTTTGAGGTTTAGTCGGTAGAATGGAGTGCATCCTGAAACAGATAATTTGAATCCTTGGTTATTTTATATTTTATGTAATGCGAACATCATTTGGAGCTTTATTTTGAAGGCTTAGAGATTTTTATTTTATAACGGATAGCATTCCATTAAATAGTATCTAAATTTGCTGTCCAGTGGATAAATTTTCAGTCAGTATAGTACGTTACTGCAGCCAGCGACCAGCAAAAGAGGCATTGATGGACGAATGTGTAAATGTGGGCCGAGGCGAAGCCGAGGCACATATATGCAAGTCCATTAATGCCTGGTTGTGGCCAAGGCTTGTATAATACTTTTCTCAAATAATGCGCGGAAATTATTTTTATTTTTTATATTATTTATTTATTTTAGGAAAACCATCAGCACATATTAAACAAAATTGTTACAGTAAATAGTAATAAACAGGGCATTTAAAGGTCCACTGATAGAATCAGATTATACTAACAAGCAACAACAAAATACAAAAGACAAAATCTAACCGAACACTGTACGGGTCACTCACGTTCACGATACCAAATCAGGTGCCATTCACTAAATTTACAAGTAGATATATTACAAAATTAGTTATCAAAAACTCATCCTCACTCAGTCACACATGTCCTAAATTGATCAAAGAAGATATTATTAATTCTGTTTTTAAGAGATGAAATACTGCAGTTGAACAGGTCAAGGTCATGCTCATTGCTTTATAGATTGAATATTTTACTTGCACGATACACAAACGCATTTTGGCGATAATTCGTAGAAACTACAGGTAGATAAAATAGGTTGCTTCTCCTAAACGTTTTGGTAGAAAAAAATAAAATAAAATAAAACATACAATAACTTTTCAAAATCAATCACGAACAATAGTAATTTTACCCGCGTTAAAGTGTTCATTTGTTAGTTTTTTTCAATAAACAGCTTTCTATTTGCAAGCCAATTCGAAATTTAAATAAAACCTTTGATTAAGTTACCTCCTTGGTTGCTATATTTCGGAGTAAAAGATCGTTCCATTTTTAAATTACACGACAGACATGAGTTTATTTACTATAATTTATTTGGCCGCTAAACCACGACAGATGCGGATTTTCATACACCTTTTGCCGACCGCTGGTCGCGTGTATTTGGCCAGTACAGCAATTTCGATTTATCTCGAAGAAGGTTGTCAAAATAATGGTCCAATTTCCAAGCATGTTTGGGAAAAAACCATTATAATGCAGCCCTGATAAATTAACGCAGGTAGCTATTTGTCTGAAGTTGAACGTAATAGTTTTCATTCAGTTGACAAAGTTGGTACCGCGGTTTGAGTTCCAATGAATTCTTTATTTTGTTTGAAACAGTGTAGTGTCCATAATTCATTTGAAGTGCGTCCCACCCACGGCAAGGCCTCATGAAAGTACTTTAAATATCAAATATAGCAAACTTTACTTATCAGAGAGGGGACCTGACCTTCCTTTACTTTGTCCCTTTTCTTTTTAAAGTAAGTAATATTCAAAGATTTTTAGACTTTTTTGATTTTTTCGTTACCGATCGAACGGGACAATGAAAAAAATATATTTCTTAGTAATATAGTATTTAATAAAATCAACTGTTCGTTGTGAAATGAAGCAAAAGGAATTAACCGTTTCGATAGTTCAAGTGGGATATTATCGTTTACATAGTTCCAAAACGGATTCTTTATTTTTTTAAGGTGTATAGTGTTGGAGGTATGATAAAAAATGGCGAATAATGTAATTCCACTTTCTTACCTCCGAAGTTTGTAAAGCGAACAATCACACTAATATTATAAATGCAAAAGTTTGGATGATTATTTATTTATTAATCTGTTTGTAACTCAATCACATCGTAACGGCTGAACCGATTTCAATGCAATTTAGTATGTAAGTAGATTATAACCTGGATTAACACAGAGGCTACTTTTTACCCCATAAATCAGGTCGCACGGAATAAAAAAGGGGTTGTCAAGTTGCAACAGTGAGTTTAGCTTTGTTTCTAGGTTACCTACATATTTAGTAGTGTAACGCGTACGAAGTCGCGGGCAACTTATGTAAAATATTAATAGTTGATAAAAATATATGCAAAGATTACAGGAATAATAAAACAAAGTATCTATCTTTATGTAAATTTTACCGCGCACATCATTAGATGTCGCTGCTAAATCAAGATAAATCTAGGTAGTTACGGAACCGTGGCACACGAATCTCACTCGAATTTTGTTTATTAAAACAATACTTGGTAAAAAATCAGTTATTGAGAAAATTTCGATCGAAAATTAATAAGGATGGTCACTCATTTGAGGATATCCTTCTTGAGAAATAATAATATTGTAACCATTTTACTTTATACTATACTAGCAGCCCGTCCCGGCTTCGCACGGGGTAAACAATTATTTATTTTTGGAAATTTGGACATAAAACACTTATTTCACAAATATTTTTATTTATTAAAAAATTATTATTTATTAATTATATATTAACGATAATAGCCTCCACCCCGCCCGCCGCGATGCCCGGCGCGCTTTTCAGACTGCATCGCAAACAACGGCCACGGCGCTATGGCGGTTTTGTTTACTGTTTGAATTTTTTAATTCGTAATATCTTTTGAATGGAAAGTCCAATTTAAATAATTTAAAAACTATTTTATAGGTAGTTAAATGGTCTTGACCATAAAATAATTTATTTGGATAAGGATTAATATAAACACATAAATAGCATGGTTTGAATTTGGTTAGCGTTTTCATTAATGTTTAAAATGAAAAAAGTTGTTGTAGTGACATAACTACAATAGTTGGACATATGCTACCGCGGAGTTTTTTGTAGACATTATGATGTTCTTCAATATTGTTGTAAATTATTTTGTTCTATCGCTAATAGTTTCGGCAGCGCATTCGACGAAAGACATTTTAAGACTCATTTTTCTACACCTTCGGTTACATTGTTCAAATTTTACCAAAGATCCCTAATTTTTTTCAAAATGAAATGTAGCCTATGTCAAATTGGAAGAATGTAGCATTCTATTGGTGAAATAATTTTTTAAATCGGCCCAGTACTTTTTGAGCCTATTCATTACAAACATACAAAAATAGGTACAAATCTTTCCTCTTTATAATATTAGTGTAGATAGTGTAGATGAACGAGTAGTAGACTTCCTTTTAAAAGGGCTCGCCCCGGGAAGTACTACCGCCATACCTATTTCTGCCGCAAAGCAGCATTGCTGTGTTTCGGTTCATAGGGTATGGTTGCCGGTGAAATTACAGGTACATGAGGCTTCACACCTGTATGCCTGATGGACGTAGAGCAGTGCATCGTAGGGCACATTTCTAAGATGCAACGTACGAGGCAATTATCTGTTATAGGCGATTGTTACCACTAAACATCAGGTGAGGCATAAGCTTGTCCCATCTCCATGTAGCATAAAAATAAATGCCTATATTGCTCGCTGTTCTAATTTCAAATTTCAAGATTTTTAAAAGAGAGAAAAGGAATGCTTTAAGGCTGCATTGCACGTCCCGATAATTAATTCATCACCGCTCTTAAGAAAGGCTGCGTCAGCCTCGTGAACTTTCATCGAGGAGTTGCATGTTCCTTAGATTCTTCACCCACTTTGTCCATGTCCTAGATAGAAAGTTTGCTAATTAGACCTGGTTCACTAGACTTGTTACTTGAGTGTATAATGAGTTGAGTTTATTAGAATGATCACCTTTCTAATAAAGCCTTTACCTTACTACCACAAAATCGTTAAACCCTGTTTAAAGCGTGTTTAAAAAATCCTTATCATTTTTAATACGGGATTTTTTTTTCAAACAGAGTTTAGCGGGTGTTTATTTAGATTTTGCTACTACCTTTCTAACAAAACCTTTATCATGTTACCACAAAAAACTTTAAACCCTGATTAACGCGTGTTTAATAAAATATTTACGAATTTTTGTATAGAAGTTTGTTAAACACGCGTTAAACAGTGTTTTTTAAGTGGTCGTGAAGGAACAGGCTTTATTATTTTATTATTATTAGAATTATTTTGATTTTTTCATTTTTTTTTTGTGGTACGGCCTTTTACGTCTAAAAAAGTATGGAAAGTAGTTATGGGCACTAACGTATTCAAATTTTTATAGCTTCAAGTACCCATGGTAGTATTTTTAATCTCCCAAGCAAAAAAGAGGTGTTATAATTTGACGCCTATGCATTTTTGTGTACGTCTATCTGTCTGTGGCATCGTTGTTTCCAAACGGATGGACCGATTCAGATGCGGTTTTTTCTAATAGAAAGATATTTTAACTGGGGTTCTTAGATCAGTTTTTAAATCCAATGCAAAATCAATCAAATCAAATCAAATCTTTTTATTATAAATAAAACATGGGTACAAAGAAGAGAGAGTTCTCTGTCTTCTGTTTTAGTTTAAAAAACTGTATTACAGAAGATAGCTTCATCCCCGATACAATGCTGTCACATATTTTTTTTTTTAAAGATACAATTGTTTGTAAAGCAAAAATAACACTTGGTTGATTGAGCTTAGGGACTAAACATAGGTTTAAAATGTAAGAAGGTGTAAACAAGACTAAAATAGTTTTAATTTATGACTACGTAAACTAAAATAACAAAGTATAATAATAATTGAAAGAAACATACATATTTGCACAACTTAGCCACTAACACGGTAAATTATATTGCTAATTGCAGAAACATAGTAGAGGTAGAAGACAACAATATAGTAACATAAATAACAATTATGTACAAGGTAGATAAAAACTATGTATGTGTATGTTGTTGGTGTTGTTTCAGATAACTTTGACGAAAAACTTTTCCACACCATCGTAATCAAAATTGTTTAACCAATTGATGATTTTTGTTTTAAGAGTATAAGAGCTAAGTTCTCTAATCATGTTGTTATGATTGTACATTCGATTATAAAGTAGGGGTGCAGTGAAGTAGTCGTGTCTACGTGCGAAAGAGCTTTGAAGTCTCGGAATAGGACATTTGTTTCTTCTCTTACTAAAAGTAGGAAGGCATGGGACGGAATCCCTATGGTATCTTCTTATACACTGTGAAACATATAATTTTCTGACGGACAGAACAGTGCAGAGCTTGTAAAGGTCAGTGGTCGGGTGCCTGTAAGGGAGTGACATAGCGACTTTAAGTAGAGCTCGCTGTGCCCGTTCCACTTTTATCATATGAGACATGGCAGCTCCACCCCAAGAATATATACAATAGCCTAGAATACACTCTGCGAGTGCTTTGTATGTTTGCATCAGTAGCTTGTGGTCCGCGACAGACCGAAGCTGTTTGAAGATGTAAATTAGTTTTCTGACGCGATTTTGTCGTCGATCATCACTCCAAGGTACTGGATAGAATCAACACATGCAAGAAGATCGCAATTACATGTAGAAGCATTTTGCGGTAACCTATTACAGGGAAACGTGTGAACTATGTATAATATGAAAATGTTACATTTGTGTTTCTTATTGGTAAGAGAATCGAATTGAATCTAAATATGCATATGCAGAGATGAACTCCTCCAAAATGTAGGTTTCCTACTTCATTTCATTCATTTCTTCAGTTCATTGTGAAAGGACTCGCCCGGGGAAGTACTACCAACATTCCTATTTTTGCCGCCCAGCAGCATAGTAGGGGTATGGAGGGTATGGTTGCCGGTGAAATTACAGCCAATTTAGGCTTTACGCCTGCAGGCCTCAAGTTGATGGACGCAGGGCAGTGCATCGTAGGGCAAACCTACGTGGCAATTATCTGTTATAGGCAATGGTTACCACTTAACATCAGGTGGACTATAAGTTTGTTTTATCTCAATAAAAAAAGATATCTCAAATTCAAATTCAAATTCAAATATTTTTATTCATTAAAATCACAAGGATCACTTTGAAACGTCAATTTTACTGCCTGTTCCTTCGCGACCAAGCCAGGAAAGAAAGGCAAGAAACAAAAAAAAGAAGGAAAGAATCTGTGATTATAGAGGTCGAAGCCCGTAGCCCGTTGCAGTGCTCTTACAGGGTAAATGTACATCCTTATTAATGGTAATTAAAAAAAACACGTAAAGTACTCGCAATAATAAATTAAATATAAGAATCAACAGCTAATTGATTGGGATTTATATTCACACTCGTGAGATCTCAATTCGTGGAGAACCACTATTAATGTTACCAATGAATTAATAATCGCAATCAGTCTTGTAATCAAATAACAACATTCAGAGAAGGAATAACTGATGAGACGTAACAGCTACAACTCAGGATTGCGATTCTAGTAAGTCCACGAACCACTTCATCTAAATGTACTTATTGCTCAAAATCCAGTTAAAAATTTTAAATTTTGATATTTATACAAAAATTACAGTTCTATTTACCTCTGTTTCGCTTAGTAAAGGGTCGTCTATTAATCACGTGATGTGTTTTAACAAGTTGTACCCCCCCCTCCCCCCCCCCTCTTCCTATTCTAAATCAGGTGTATGTTTTTGGTACAAACCATGTTAAAAATGTTCATAATATTATCTGTTAATACCGGTATTATCTAATTTAATTCTGGAAAATTAAGCACTGTGATAAAAATGTCCAGACAGAAAGGTGGGAAACATTAAGGTTGGAAATCGCGCGTTCACCGAAAAAATTAATACAGGTGATATCTTACTACACCCCCCCCCCCTTCCCTTGTGATATTTCCTGTTTTTTGCTAAAACCCCTCCCCCTTTCGAACCCCACGTGATTAATGGACTCTGGAGGCAACACACGCTGTTTATATTATTTTATGTATTTGCTTTGTTTATTTCGACCTATTTTAAGTCTGTACTCCAAAATTATTTAATATTTTGTTGCATTTAGGTACATGTCATCTCGGTATCTGTTACGTTTAAATAAAACAGACGAATTTTGAGGGGTATACAGACCAGCTTAATAACTTTTTCATATGTAGGGTAGCTGTAGTCCCAAGCCTACTGCGAGACACGGCGCGGCTCCGCAATATCTCTTATCCGAAATAGGTTTCAAAAAGCACAAGTACTGTTTGTTTGCACCCCAACTTTCTTTTGACGTGGACCAAAGCCGTTGTTTTTAAGGTTCCGTACTCAAAGGGTACCCCGTAAAACGGGACCATATTACTAAGACTCTGCTGTATGTCTGTCACCAGGCAGTATCTCATAAACCTTGATAGTTAAACAGTTGAATTTTTACAGATGATGTATTTTTGTTGCTGCTATAACAACACATACTAAAAACAGAATAAAATAAATATTTAAGGGGGGCTCCCATACAACAAAAGTGATTTTTTTTTGTTCGTTTTTGCTCGATATTGATAACGGCAACAGGTAGACGCTTGAAATATTCGCAGAATATTTAGTTATATATTTAATTTAAAAATAAATAATTATATTAAAATAAAACAAATATTTAAGGGGGCTCTCATACAGTAAACGTGATTTTTTTGCCGTTTTTATAGATAATGCTACGGGACCCTTCATGACGAGTCCGACTCGCACTTGGCCGGTTTTTATTATATCACCTATAGACTCTAAACTGAATTTTAAGTGTTCACCTCTCCTTGTGCGTTACGCTGTTTATTTCCCTTATTTAATAAATGAAATAACATGAACTTAAGTCATTCTATTCACAAGTTGCATACATTATTTGCATTAGATTTGGTAGAGGTCAGCTTTCAACAGAAAATGGCTTCGACCTTTATTAAACATTCCTGTATATTTGCTGCGATATTTGTTCCGGGTCTGGATGTTTTTCTATATATTAAAAGAATGTATTATAAAAAAAAACTATATAATAATTATTCTATCAGTTATCTGGTTCCCATAGTGCAAGCTTTGCTTAGTTTGGGGCTAGATAGCACTGTGTGAAATGTCCAGCAATATTTATTTATTATTTATTTTTTATGCACACTGGCAAAGAGTAGAACGCATTGCCTGAGTCTGTGTTTCCTGATAGCTAAAGAAAGAAAAAAAGAAAATACATATATTTGACACGCACATAGGACATACCATTCAGAACAGAACAAACATACCTACTTACATAAAGACTATAAATTATTAAAAAGAAAAGAAAAATTATATAAACACAGGAAAAATCACATGATAAAATTTTTGTAGATAGGTATACATAGGTAGGTACATACAATATGGTCTTCCGTGCTGTGTGGGCCGAACAGGCCCCATCTCAGCGTATTGCTGCCAACCATCCGAGGAAGGTAAGTAGCGCTGGTTTTCAGATGGGACCCATGGGTAGCCTCACGAACGCAGAAAAATAAATAGCTACAACCTGGGTGTCTTTAAGTCACGAGTGAATAGGTTTTTTCTAGGCAAGCGTGTACCATCGTAGACAGCATCATCGCTTCCCATCAGGCGAGATCGTGGTCAAACGCAAGCCTCTAAAGCATTAAGAAAAAACATGTTACCAAATAACTGTCATGGAGAATACTTAGTTGAAGACACAAGTCATCAAGAGATACCGAACTCTATATCATTTAAATGGTTTTAGTGCGTAACTCACGAATGAAATGTTGTAAGTTCAGATGAAGTGACAGCAACTTACCGGAATCGCCTAGCGGCAACTCAATCTGATAACTCGCTTAGTTGTTGCTAATTTGAAAACCAGAACACGATTTTCTCATTCTAGAACTAGGTTTTGGTAGGTAACTCTGGAAATAGCGCTTACACTATGTAGCAAAGTATTTGGAGTGCGTATTAGTTTAACAATACTCATACTAAGTAGGTAACTATTTCTGCTGCCAAGCAGTAATGTTTGCATTGCGTTTGATAGCCTTATTGTGTAATACGGTCGCTGTCGACAGGTTAGGCTGTCCTTTACACATGTTAGATACGCACTGTAAGTATGAAAGAGACGGCCTGGCCGAACGACACGTGGGCAACAGCAACTGGCTTACGTGTTTGAAGGTGAAATTATGGGCGCTGATAGGCGCTATATAATCCTACGTAGTATGTACTTTATTTGTCTTCAAAATATTAAACAAAATTAAGCGCTTTATGTAGGTATATTTATGTATTTGATTTATGTATGTGTATTATTATTATTGATCGAGCGAAGCGACATCTCCAAATCAACTTGGGCAAATCGGCATTGTATGTACCTAGTATGTATGTATGTTTGTTTGTCCGAGGATAACTTTCGAAGCATTAACCGATCATCGTGAAATTTTATACATACATAGGTAGGTAGTGATGGCACAATTTTGTTGTGACCAAATGCACTTAAAATGTTGGGGGTTGTATATTGGGGTTCAAGAGGGGTAAAAAAAATGAATATGAGACTATTAGGTCAAATGGGACGTCAAATAAAAGGTCTTTATTAGTAAATTTCAACCCTGCTTTTTGATCGAGCGAAGCGAGATCTCCAAATGAACTTGGGCAAATCGGCGTTGTATGTATGTATGTTTGTTTGTCCGAGGATAACTTTCGAAGCGTTGATCCGATCATCGTGAAACTTGATACATAGATAGGTAGTGATGGCACAATTTTGGTGTCACTAAATGAACTAAAAATATAGGGGGGTTGTTCAGATATTGGGGTACAAGAGGGGTAAAAATAAATGAAAGTGAGACTATTAAGTCAAGTGGGACGTCAAATGAAAGGTCGAAATGTTGGTACATTTATATTTCGTTTCTAGTTTTAGTAAAGTTTTTATAGTTTTTGAGTTATTAGTCATAATAAAAACTGAACTTTGACAAAATTCACAGGATACATCAGTAATCCCACATTGCTGTAATTTGGTATGCGTGCAGCTTAAGTGACACAAATATAGGTAAAAGTCTGAAATCCAGAATAACTGCAATTTGTACCCCAAAAAAGAGTAACCAATGTCATGAACTCCCGTTACTTGTAATTTGAATGAAATTATAGGTCAAATAATGGTTATTTATTTCGTGGCACTATTTTGATAGTCACAGATTATAAATAATATTTTTTTTGTTTTAATCGGGGACTCGCGAGATCTTAGTTCGGGGCCAATCACTAGTATAAGAGAATGCAGAAAGTCATTAAAAAAATAGCAACTGCTATGCATTTGCTTCGTTCCAGTTTATTTGTACCGAAGTGTACCGGTCTGTTTAGTTCATGCTAAGTTGCAGGTTGTATCGAATCAGGTGGCTTGACAGGTTGAACGTTGGAACTCGTAAATAGCAAACGCTATTGAAAGCCTTCAACAAGTTATTTAACTACCACCTAGCTTGTACTTCAGCTAAATTCCTTTTACGTTCAGCCAAGCTAAGTTTTCTCAGGGACAGATAATAAACTTTTTATCTTAGAATTTTTTATATTTGCTTGATTTTTACAGTTGGCGCTCGTATTTATAAATAAATAAATAATGCTATTAAATCTATAATCTACACAGGTTCAGCGGTGTATCGCAATAAGACTCTCTTAGCTGTTGTTTTAGACGTGACGCTTTGAAAACACAGATACTCGTAGTTGTTTCTGTATTTTTTGAAGTAAAAACTTCTTTAGGCGCGGTGGGCATTTTTTGAGATGGAAAAAAACCATTGAATTCGCGACACTGTTACCGACACCTTTGCGTATGAAGTGAACAATTCTTTAGGCGCGTTAGGCATTTTTTGAGATGGGGAAAAACCATTGAACTCGGGAACACTGTTACCGTTACCGTCACGTATAATAAGTATCTCGTAATTGTTCAAGTTTTCACGTTTGTTGGCACTCTCCAAGGGCCACTTTTTTTTAATTAGTACTAGCTTAACATTGGGCGAATTTAGCGTGGATGGACTATGTAAAGCTTTTTTTTATTAAAGTTAGTAAAAAGAAGCTTTTCTTAGAACCAAGCATTTGAGTATGATAAGTAGATAATCAAATATGAATGAATTATATGAAATAAATTTATGGACTTTTGCTTATTTCACTTAGTCTTTCAAATAGAAAGTAATTTCACGGAAAGACCGATTTTCGGTAAATACCTAAGTCGATAGAGTTCCCTACATGTGCTTAAAATATATACTCTAAGACCTTGAAGACCGAAGCAATCTAAATCAGGTCGCCTTTATTTCTCATGAGGGGCCGTCCTACGCTGCGCTTTCCACTACGTGGTCTCAACTCGAAAAAATTTCTGCCCAGCAGCTGTCAGTTCTTCGAGCTATGTACTCCTCCCACTGACACTTCAGCTTGCTAATCTTCTGGGCTACATCAGTGTCCTTGGTTTGTCTACGAACCTTCTCAGTTTTTATTCGATCTTGCACAGAATCATCAAGCATTGCCCAATCTATAGCACGTTGAGTAACCTTGAGTCTTTTTATGAGACCTATAGTGAGAGGCCACATTTATGTAGGATATATCATCACTAAATCAAATAAAATCAAAATCTTTTCATTCATTTAAATCACAAGGATCACTTTGAAACGCCAATTTTACTGCCTGTTACTTCGCGACCAAGCCAGGACAGAAAGGCAAGAAACAAGGCTGGTTGTTTTTTTTAATGATCTATTTATGATCATAACAATACAAAAAATAAATTACGTCTAAATTGTAACATTTTGAACGAGTTGGAGCTATTTAAATCCCAAGCTTCTCTATCATCTAAATAATCCGATATTTTATAGTTGTTTTTTTATAAAGATTTGGTTTAATTACCTTTTTAAATTTGTTAATTGTCAATTTTTGAACGTCACTTGAGAGTTTGTTATAAAAGCGTACACTTTGCCCTTTAAACGACTTACTAACTTTATGGAGTCTACAAGTAGCAACAGCGAGTTTATCTTTATTTCTAGTAATAAAATTATGATCATCGCTATTTTTCTTAAACAAATATATGAACATATATTTGTGAACATACATCATATTTTCATAGATGTATTGACAAGGGAATGTCATAATATTTATTTCTTTAAACTGTCAACACACAGGTCACAGTGGACGTGCTACAACTAAAATGTTGATGGATAATAACTAAAGGCTCTATACAACTCAGTAACAAATAGAACACGAGTCACATAACTAAACAAATGTGAGGCTTATACTACTTAAACTGAGATTAACAGTTGCTCCATACATAGAGAAATGTGTAGGTTGCGCACGGGCTAAATTTACAACTCCGTACCAACACAACCTGATACCAAATTATACTTTAATTGTATTGGATCTGGGTTCAAAATTGTTTAGGATTGCTCAACCCAGTTTCATAATCAAGACAGTATTAATAAAGATAAGTAGTATAGATAAGTATTCAATCTTGAATAACTATAGTATACACAGTTTTTGGGATGAGGATATGTAATCAAACTTGTTCGAAGTTTGGTCTATTCGCCCGCTTGAAGGTTAATTTAGTTCTGGAAACAATAATTTGGAACATGAACGCTGATATAACCTTCCGTCTGTAAAATCTTTAGATAAATTCAGCTCTAGATATACCAGCTCTAAGAAACTACTCTTATATATACGAAAAATATATACATATATATACAGGCTGTATGGTAATATACTGACGATATTCAAGTGACGGTTTCTCAAAACATAAAAAAAGACTTCACGAAAAAAAAACTACTAGTTAAAGTATCAAATTTTAAAGAAAATCGACTAAGTTTACGTGACTAATTCTATATAAAACTTACTGCCTATCTTGCAATCGACATCCAAAAATAAGGACCGATTTGATTTCTCTTTCGGAAAAGGCGGCGGGTTTTGGGTTAAAAAGGGACAACAAGAGATATCTCGAGACGTCACCAATACAGATGGTGGTATGATGGTAAATATTATGCAATAGCACAACATAAGTTTAATAAAGTGTTTGTTATTACTTGCCAAAATAAATTTTACATTTCTATGGTAAACATTTCACAAATGTAGGTATTTATGCTCATCAAAATAAACCCTTTCATTTTTGTGCGTGTATCAAACACCCTATATACGAAAAAAAAATTTATATATATTATATATATAATAAATTATTTTAAACGCAAGATTGTCAGAATTTATAATGACTTTAAAAAATTGCCTGCTCTAGTACTGTACCACCGTAGAAAAAAATATTTAAAACACTTTGACAAATACCTTTTTAAAATGATAAAATCACGTACAAACCTTATTTGGTAATCTAGTTGATTCGAGTCTATTCTAACCAATATGTTTTTTCCGTTCAACTTTGACCCCATATTTTGATTACCTATATTGTTGATTTATGGAACTATAATGTACATAAAATGTAACCGTTACGTCAAAACATTAACCTCCTTGGCAGTCGGGTAAAAAGGCCTTTTACATAAATCTAACAATTTAAGCTTAATCATGCAGCATTTGAAACAGGTTGTAGCATTATCTAGTCAAAAACCCATCCGCTGTAGATATGGACCAGATTTTGAGAGTTTTATTCTTATGTATGCTTACAACAAACTCCTAAAAGATTCGAATGCACAATTAATAGGTGAAACCTATGAAATTGCCGTTCTTCAGTACTGCTCATTTCAAATAGAAAAAAAGTTTGGAATGGCTTTGTATTCTAAGTTCAAATTAATTTTGTTTTAAAAACATGATATTCTTTTTACAAACTCAGTCTTTTGTTTATTGTTTAGCGTTGTATTTTAACTACATTTGAACATTCTTCGTCATTATGGATAGTTTAAAAATACGTGTAATTATGGAATATGAGTTCCGTCGTGGCACCAACACGACACAAACGGCACGTAACATCAAAAACGTTTAAGGAGGGAACTGTACAAACGAACGCACAACCCGTTATTGGTCTTCCCGATTCCGTTCTGGAAATTTTGACTTGAAAAATGAAGCTCGTGGTCGTCCGGAGACTTTGGTCAACAATGATGAATTAAAGGCGATTGTGGAAGCTGACGAAACTCAATCTACAGCTGAGCTAGCAGCAGCTCTTGATGTTAGCATCAAAACAATTTTGATCCATTTGCGACAAATAGGCAAGTGAAAAAAACTTGATAGATGGGTGCCCGCGTGGTGGGTAACGATCGCCAGCGCAACGTACGCGTCGAGACCTGCCTCGCCTGCTCAATAGGCAAAAAAATGAAGGAATTTTGAACCGAATTGTTACGTGCGAAAAAAAATGGATTCTATTCGACAATCGAAAGCGCTCAGCAAGTTGGTTAGATCCTGATTCAGCACCAAAGCTATGCCCTAAATCAAAAACGACCCCTAAAAAGGTGATGGTCACCGTTTGGTGGTCTAGTGCGGGTGTGATTCACCACAGCATTTTACAAAACGGCATGAGTATTACTGCAGATATGTACTGTGAAGAACTGGAGACAATGATGAAGAAGCTTGCACATCGGCAACCTGCTTTGGTTAAAAAATTCAATTCCCGAGAGGCAGTACAAAATGCCTTTGAAGAGTTTGTTGCCTCCTGTCCAGCTGATTTTTACAAGAAGGGCATCAATTAACTGCCAATACGTTGGCAAAGATGCGTCGATTACATGGGTGATTACTTTGAATAACAGAAATAAAAAAGTTTAAACAAATAAGTCTTGCACTTATTTCATGCAAAACGGCAATTTCATAGGTAAAGACCTAATATTTTTGCACAATTCGTGATCTAGGTTTGTTCAATTTATGTTTGCCTGTCAGTTAGCTCCTTAAAAATAAAACGTAGTAAAAATCCCTAATACCTAAGACGCCTATAACTTTAATAAAATGGAAGATACAAAACATGAATCGTATTTTTATATGACAACACTCAAGCTGAGTTTTATATCAGCACGATCTTGCAATTCTTTTTCATTCGCTATAATCATAACCATTCTTGCTCCGTTATGTTGTTCTTGTCATGTGTTTTATTTTACGTGACCTTCCCTCGTGAAGGTATGTGCTATATTTTTTTATGGTACTGTAACGAACTTTTATTTGAGGCCTGATTTAATACGCGGTAAATTATTGGCTTGCTAATATTTTAAAGTAACATCTGATAACGATTAAGTATTACACTTGAGAGAGGACTTGTGAACTTAATTCTTTAGTTTAGAATGATTAAAAATACAGAGTTGAGAATATAGTTCTTTCTGTACTCGCTGAAAGGCTGAGATTTACGTGTTTCTTATTTTAAAACGAAAACACTTGAAGATAGAAATTAGAGAATGCTTTTAAAATTCTCAACGCAATAAATTAGTATTTTTTTTAATGATGTCAGTCAATAAATTTTAGCTAAAATGGGTTTGAAACAAGTGGGCGCCTCTCTTCTAGAAATTCTAACACTTAACTTTTTGTACGTCTGTGCTAACGTGGGAAAGACACACCTTTTAACGAATTTCAAAATATTGAATATTTATTGGTTGTTTGTAGAAATAGAGGCGTGACCACCTTAAATTGTGAGTAGGGATTTTTCGTAAGAGATTGGAAATACGGAATCACTCTTGGCAGACGGTCGGGGGTCGAGTCCGAAGGTGGTCGAGAGGTGTTCGGAGGGAGCGGATATCTTGAGACTTGATGAACCAAGGTCTAGTAGAATCAGTGTTGACTTAGTTATTTTATAGATTCAGTTTTAGATTAGTGAGTAAACTCAGTGAATATCTGGTAACGCTAGCACATAAGACAATTTAAACCTTTTAGCAAATATTAATCTTAATATTTGGGAGCCAATTCAACGATCGCTAAATTAATCCTTATGTTTTGGTTAGAAATCTCTTTGGTTAAGGTCCAATAATGATATAGGATGACGGATACATATAATTATATAATATATTCTTACGAAATAATAAGTTTTCAAAAGGATATATGCTAATGACATCGGAGGCAGTTAGTAAATTAGGTAGATGTAGTATTAACCTTATTTTCAGCATTTACAGGTTCATACAGACTTTGTATAATGATAAAAATGTAATCTATGTTTAGTACTAAGTATTGCGATAATTATCAAATTCTCCCAAATAGATTGTACGAGGGAAGCGGTTTGAACGTGACACTTGTCTAAACAATTTATGCATGGTATTTTTTATAGTCATTCACAGTTTAGCCGAAAAGGAGTCGCTTTTGCCGTCATAATCAATCAAACTTCCTTTCCATGTTCCTATAATTATTTCGTGATAGTTCTATTATTTTATTCAACAAGGGACTATACTGCGAACACATTTTCTATTCATCTACTTTATATTCTGAAATCAATCGATCTAATAAAATTTAGTAGCATCTCCTGTGTCATTGGTTGCCGTCCGCGGAAGGGTACCAGCCCCGCCACAAATTGTCTATCAGGTTCTGTAAGACGAGGCCTGTGTCTGACCCCTTCCAACCCGTACGCTCGACCTCTGTCCTGGATGTTTGATACTGCTTTTTATTAAATCACGTAGCTTAGCTAGTTTAGTTATCATGGGGTAGCTTAGCTAGAGATCTATTTAATTCATTGTAATATTCTAGATTTATCTTGAGTATTCCTTTGAATTTAATAAATCTATGATAGAAATATGTCTGAAATCAATAGGATTTCAACATATTGGGGTTTGAGGGTAAATAGGCGCCTTTCCCGTTCCTCACCTTATCCCTCCTGCTTCGCAAGACTAGGAATTTTCCCCATCTCTAAGTTCTCTCCTAGAACAAGACATTCCTAGCCATACATTGCATGCAAAATGTATGTGGGTAGGGGCTCTTCACAAAATAAATCAAAATATTATAATTACTACTTACACAAAGCTAACATAAAACTTTTGTTTTCTTTTCAGCTATTTCGAGACCTTATTCCCGGGCTTAGCTTTAAGATAATATTAAGAACAGTACTAATTTATAATTATTAATCCATTGAAGTCTTGTCATAATTAAATCCATTATATTTTAAATGAATATTAGCACTCTTGTGATATTTAAATTCAATTCACAAAAAACATTTACTTCGTGTTATTTTATTTGTGTCATTTATTAAAGCCAAATTACATCAGTATTACTATTTCATTTATTCCTCCAAATCATTTACACAACGTAGAATAAATTCAATTCTATACGATCACACTTAGGATGGCCAAAATCACAGATAGGTTTATTTTCGATTCAAGATACATAGCTTTAAGCTCTAGACCATAGGCTCAGGTAGACTTGTATTTTATATAGGGAGGTCAGGTTTTGTTACAGTACACCAACGCTTTAGCCCGGTTATTTATGAAAGATGTTTATCCACATTGGAATATGTCACTCCAAGTAAATATAAATACATATATTTTGTTATATAAAAGGTTTTTTAACACACTTGCTCGTAAAGTGAGCCTTATTACATCGTTTTTAGGGCCATAAACCGAACTATAACATACACGTGCTTAATAATATTACACACTAGTGCATAATAGAATTATCCCTACAAAGTTATGTTAGTACCTATCTGCAAATTATATGCGAGTATACAGAGCATTTTCAATTTAACCGGGTAATACAGTTTTGTAACAACAAAGAGGTTTTATGCCGCTGAAAATCCATTTACATTTATAGAATAAATAAATGTATCCCTAATTAAAACGAATTTTTTTTTATTATAATACAATTATTTATTATTCACAATTATTTGTTATAAAATATTTGCATTTTATCACTAAAATTATAATTTTGAAGTAGCCTGTATTTCAAAAATATGTAATCAAGGACCTTACATTTGGCGCGTGCAACAATATCGTTTTGAAAATTGTACATTCACCAATTGTTTTAATAATTTTATGCTTAACGATTTATGTTGAAAAAGTGCGTATGAAACTCGTGAGCAACTTGCTCACTAGACACTCGGCTGATTTACGCCAACCCTGCTGGTTAGCACAGAGCTAAGTTGCTCATTATACACGAGGCTGTGGGCTGCAACCCACAGCCTCGTGTATAATGAGCAACTTAGCTCACTTGTATCATAATATACTATTTTTAAACAATCATATTTTGGGAGAAAGACTTCTATGCTAATAATATAAATTCAAAAGTAGTTCTTTGTTTGTTATATTTTCACGACTAAATGGCTGGACCGATTTCGATAAAATTTGGTGTATATTGGGATTGGGACTTATGTTATTTTTCAGCCAACTGACAAAATGGAGAGTTATGTTTTTATTGACAAACTACGCGTGCGAAGCCGTCGGCGGTAGCTTGTTTAATGAAAAAATATCTTCAATGTGATTCAAAATAAAATTGATAATTCAATATAGTCTAGGAATAGGATTCCTTTTAGGAATAAGTCGAATAACATAATGGTCTCCTTTATATATGAACAACGATTAATCTGACTATATTCTCGACCACAATCTTGAACAGATGCCAGGTTATGGGTATGGGTATTACAGGTATGTAATGGATGCCATAAATGGGGCATAGCAGACGTGTTTATTTCGACACATACAGATTTGCAACGCTTGATATTTCAATTGTTGGATGCTACATTGGTCATTACGGTGCTTTTAGTTACGTTCAAGCTCGAAGAGCATGTATTATCGAAAATCAGCGTGCTCGACGTTTTGTGAGCATTTCGGTTCGACTTAGAACATTAAGGGGGACTTGCGCAACGATGCTTAAACATATTTAGTTGCTAAATGTGATTTAGAGATTTGTCAAATCATATAAATACGTCAAATGTAAACATGTTCAGTTGCTAAATATGTTAAAGGATCGTAATGCAAGCCGGTCTTAGTTTTAAATTTTATGGGTATATACATTCGATTTTGCTCAATAGGACGTGGGAACTTAACAGCACACAAATATTAGAAATGCGAAAGTTTGGATGTTTCTTTATTTATTTGTTTGTTTGTTACTCAATCACGTCAATGGCTGAATCGATGTCGATGAAATTTGATATGTAGATACGTAGATTATAATCTGGGTTAACATATAGCCTACTTTTTATTTACAAACCATGCGTGCGAAGCCGCGGGCGGAAGCTAGTTAGACATAAAGAATGACAGTCATATATTTACTATATTAACTTCTGCCAGCGGCTTCGCACGCGTTGTTTGTCAACAAAAAATAGCCTATGTTTGAATCCAGGTCATAATCTATCAATACACCGAATTTCATTGAAATCAGTTCAGCCATTACGACGTTGAGTAACAAACAAATAAACAAACATTCAAACTTTGACATTTATAATATTAGTGTGATGTGATTAGTACACTCTTAGTACATTTGTCTTTCACCTTTCACAAATAGATAGAAAAATTAAGAAACAAACCGAAACACTAGCGGTAGTTTTATAGCTGAAAGCTATTTCTTCTAGGCAAATATAGGACGAAATTGAAATTGATCAGTCCGGTGATACGAATATGTGATACATAATAATATTCAAAGAACCACGAGTATAATGTCGACTCCAACGGCGACTTGCGCAACGATGTCTTAACGTGTTTAGTGGCTAAATATGATTTAAGCATGTTTGGTCGCAAAACACGTTTAAGGATCGTTGTGCAAGCTGGCCTAAATAAATAAGACCATTCAGGTATTTTCATAAAACCCAAACCCAAGCCGAGAATCGAACCTAATCACTTGCGTGAAAAATAAGGTGAAAAGTAATAGTTAAAAATCGATGAATTAGTAAGAGGCAAGTCCAAACCATTCCGTGATTCTAAATAATAAATAATTCTAAAGGACGTCTACTGCTGAACATAGGCCTCCCTCAGATTTCCAGAGTGATGGATCTTGTGCGGCCTGCAACCAACAGCTCCCAGCAACCTTTATTGGGTCTTCTTTCCATCTAGTGGGGGGGCCGTCATAGGCTTTCTAGTACGTGGTCTCTACTCGAGAACCTTTCGAGCTAATCCAAATATAGGATTTAGATTTACAGTATAATCATAAAATCATTTATTCAGAAACATAGGTATTATATACATCAGGTACAGAACAGTTATCTAGGTGTATAGTTGTATAGGTGTATAGTTGTATAGGTGTACAGTACAGTTGTATATGTAGGCTTGTCCACCACCGGATAAGCAGACATACCGAGAAGTACCACCTATACCTGGCCAGCATACCACCTTGCCGTACCAAACGATTTGGGTCAACTTTTCTTGTTAGCAAAAGTAAGAAGTGGAACTCATTTCCGGCGTAGGTATGTTTTTCTGAACCAGTATAATCTCAGAATCTTCAAGTCTAAAGTAAACAAGTTCTTTCTAGGCAAGCGTGCTCCATCTTCGATCACACCATCACTTACCATCCGGTGAGGTCGGGCGCTTGGCTGTCCATATTATATCAGTAAAAAAATAGTATTCTATCAGTTATTTTGTTCCTATAGTACTAGCTCTGCTTAGTTTGGGGCTAGATAGCGCTGTGTGAAATGTCCAGCAATATTTATTTATTTATATAAATATTGCTTGGTATGTAGAGTAAGTAAAGATTTGTTGTTTTGTCAATAAACCATATGCTTGCCATAAAAATTTAACTCTGAAAAATAAAAAAAGCAGATATATTCAGTAGATTTACGGCTCTTTGTCATTCATATCGTATGCTTACTTACGTTTTAGCTCACAATATTCATGATTATGACGTAAATCCCATAAACTGTTTCATTGTTATCACCTTATCACCCTTTCCCTTTATCTTCAAACATCCAAGCAATGTTCCAATTTCTTCCCTAAAAGAAATCAATCATAACATCAACAGAATGGTTGAGATGCTCCATTATAATTGAAGAGGAAATCCCAAACTGATAGGCTCCGGGAACTTTTAACAGACTTGTCGGCTAAGCACCACCGCGACAATGATTGATGTATTGAATGAACAAAGTGAAATTGTCACTTATATTGCTGCTACAGACCTGTGTCACTCTAAATTTTGAATCTGTTTTATGATTTTGAAGGTATATTATTTAAACATAAGTACAAAACCACAAAATAAATAGGAACAGAAGTTAAGTTTACTATAAAATAGGCAAACACGCACATAGACGCGCCCGTAGATCTGTTGTTCGATCGATTTGATGAATAGACAGTTTTTTTAAGCCCGTCCCAAGCAATAGAGGACTGTTAAGTTAAACGTGTATATCTGTGTGTCTGTCTGTGGCATGGTAGCTCCCAAATGTATGAACCGATTTTGATTTCGTTTATTTTTGTTTCAAAGACGTCTTGATCGAGAGTGTTATAGCAATGATTGGTTTAGTTTAGGGCTATTTTAGTTTAATTAAGACACGTGAAACTAAACTATACTTAATCTAAATTAAGTTAATAATAGCTAAGAACACTTTTTATAAAATCATCTTTAAAAAAAAAACCTTATCTTATATAACCTTCAGCCGTTTGAGAGCTACGATGCCACAATCGGTTGTAGCTTCGTGATTTAGTTTTATTGTTTGAAAGGTGACTTAATGGATAGTGTTCTTAGCCCTCTCGATCAAGTCAATTATCAAGAAAATCAGGTCAACCGTTCGAAGATCATCAATTCTTTTCTAGTTGATCTGAGCAAATTCTACAGGTCTGATGGATTCGAAATTTGGTATCCTGTTACTCAAATAATATTTCAAGAACATGGTAACCTTGACCTAATGCTGCAGCATCACCTGGAATCTGCAGGATACCCAACTCCTCACCAAGTTACAGCAGAGGTATAATGTTAGGGCACATTAGAATGGTCTTAATGAATAGGTTATAGGTAGATGGTGAACTGGGTCTGATGATGAAGAAGGAAAGAAAAATAAAGATAAATTGGTAAGGTATTCTAAGCTTTGGACATGTCAGATTTTAACCCACAATACAAAAAGAGTATGTCAGGGGATTATTAAAAATTATTGTAAAAATGATCTTGTATAATGTCCTTATAATTTCTTATGTGCCTTTTATGTTTTATAGTTCTAATGTGTTACAAAAAAATACTTTTTCCGTTTTAAGTTTTGTGAAAAATATCAAGCTTAGTCATGGGCAAAACCCAGTCCGAAATGATTTTTAGAGATATAGCCTTCTCGTACATATAGGTGTCAACCATTTATTTTCTTTGTCTCTGAACTTCAAGTTAGTGTTTATATTATTTATCCTCCGTAAAGTATTGTTCGATCGTTCGATGAATACCAACCAACTGAACAGGCTGGCTTCCGCAGTGGGTTCTCTACCATTGACCATATACACTCAGTCAAGCAGCTGATGGAGAAGAGTCACGAGTACAACCGACCGCTTTGCATGGCCTTTATCGATTACGAAAAGGCATTTGACAGTGTTGAGCATGGGGCCGTGTTAAACTCTCTCCATCGCTGCAACATTGACGCCCGGTATGTGGATCTGCTTCGGGAGATATATAGCTCAGCTACTATGCAAGTGAGGCTACATAACTTAACAAACCCCATATCGATCAAAAGGGGGGTGCGACAGGGAGACACAATTTCACCCAAGCTTTTTACGGCTGTCTTAGAAAACTTCGTAAAAACGCTTTCTTGTAATATAATTGTATAAATATTAATGGTGTCTTCCTATCGCATTTGCGGTTCGCTGATGATCTTGTTCTGTTTGCAGAGACGATGGACGACCTGCAGACCATGTTGAATGAGCTTTATAATGCATCTTTCAGAGTGGGCCTCAAGATGAATATGGGCAAAACGAAGGTTATGTCGAGTATTTCTGGAGGTTCGGTCCCAAACGTCGTTGTCGTGAAGCGAGAAACTAGAAATGGTCGACTCGTACGTTTATCTTGGCCATGTTTTATCTTTTGTCAAAGAGTATCAAATAAAGGAAGTCACCAGGCGTGTTCAACTTGGATGGGCAGCTTTCGGCAAACTATATGATATACTAAAATCCACGCATATTCTACAATGTCTTAAAACACGTCTCTATAACCAATGTGTCCTGCCAACTATGACTTATGGTGCCGAGACATGGAGGCTCACGAAGGAGGATGTGCACAAAATAACTGTAGCACAGAGAGCCATGGAGCGTGCCATGCTCGGCATCACACTCTTAGATCGAGTTCCCAATACTGAAATTCGCAAGCAGACTAACGTCAGTACAAGACGTCAGCAAGCAAATATTGGGGCTCAAGTGGAGTTGGGCAGGACACTTGGCCAGACGTAGTGACGACAGGTGGACTAAGGCACTAACAGAGTGGAGGCCGAGAACTGGCCATCGAAATAGGGGACGTCCACCAGCGAGATGGGTCGACGACATCCATAAGACCGTGGGTCGTACGTGGTTCAGACTGGCACAGGATCGGGAAGAGTGGCAGAAACAAGGAGAGGCCTATGCCCAGCAGTGGGTCGACACGGGCTGAGAATGATGATGATGAATGAAAGTATTGTAGTTTATTTACGTAAAGATGAGGCCACCTGACTACGTATGAAATTTGGCACTACAGCTTTCCATCCGGTCGAAGATCTAGAAGTAGACCCATGACAAGGTGGAGGGATGTAGTGTCAAAAGACATGAGAGAGTGCCAAGTCTCTGATGGCGACGTCGAGGATAGAGCGAAATGGAGAGAATGACCACATGGTGATTGCTTCAGCTTTCCTGAAAGCTGAAGCCATCACCATGTGGGATACCTACATAGCTTGGAAGAAAGCGAGACGTAATGTAGTTTATTTATGTATAATGTATATATATTTATGTTTATATTCATTATAATCAGATAAATAAATACTAATAATTATTTCTGGACATTTCACACAGAACTATCTAGCCCCAAACTAAGCAGAACTTGTACTATGGGAACCAGATAACTTATAGGATACTTATATACTTTTTTTTTGTAAATACATATTTATAATATATAGAAAAACAGCCAGAAACGGAATCAAATATCTGTAGATCATGCAAACATTTGTTCCGCGGCGGGAATCGAACCCGCTACCTCCTGCGTCTTAGCCGGCTATACGCCCACTGCGCCACGGAGGCAAAATATATAGGAGGCAGATAGATAGATAGCGCTTCATTGTACATCACACTTAAATTTATACTAGTGGTTCGCCCCAAACTGAGGTCTCGCGTAGTCTTTGACTATCAAAATAGTGCAACGAAATGAATAACCAAGTTACTTGACCTACAGTTTCATTCAAATTACAGGTAACGGGAGTTCATGTTAAATAGAAATACTTTTTTGGGGTAGAAATTGCAGTTATTCTGGATTTCAGACTTTTGCCTATATTTGTATTACTAAAGCTAGACGCATACCAAATTTCAGCACTGGTGTACTCTGTGACTTTTTTGTCAAAGTTCAGTTTTTATTATGGCTAATAATTTAAAAACTTCAAGGTTTAAACTAAAAATAAATAGGATCGAAATGTTCTTGTAAATACCTTTTATTAGACGTGCCACTTGACCGGATAATCCCATTTTGTTTGTTTTACCCCCTTTGAACCCTAATATCTCAAGAACCCCCCCACGTTTTTAGTTCATTTAGTCACACCAAAATTGTGCCATGACCTACGTTTTAAATTTCACGATGATCGGATCAACTCTTCGAATGTTATCCTCGGACAAACAAACATACTTTCACACATACATGTAACGCCGATTTTCCCAAGTTGATTTGGAGATCTCGCTTCGCTCGATCAAAATCAATATAAAAACAAATAATAATACGCAGAAATATAATAGGTATATTCTACTTTATAAATTACGTTTATGTATGTCAAAGATCTTTTTGTTCGACACTACCATTTTTTGATTTTCGTTTATCCTGTCCATCCAAAGGTTGTATAAGACATAAAAGAGATTACTTTTAGCGCTTAGACCGCCCATTGTATCTTTATTGATTGTATATTTCCTTTGTATTTTTATTTGGTGTGCAATAAAGAGTATATCTATCTATATTTTTATTATTTTTACTACCTGGAGATGGAACAAGCATATGGCCCACCTGATGTTAAGTGGTAACAATCGCCTATAACAAAGTGCTCTGCATCCATCAACTTAAGGCATACACGTGTACAGCCTCATGTGTCTGTAATTTCACCTGAACCCATACCCTTCATACCGAAACATAGCAATGCTGCTTGGCGGCAGAAATAGGTAGTAGTATTTCCCCGGGCGAGTCCTTTCGCATCTTCATCTCATCATTCTATCTCGTAGTGAAATTTTGGAACGCCGGTACTTTTACTTCTTCTGTGCCGACTTATTCAGTTTCTACACGAACAGAAGACACGACTGCAACGCGTCACCGATACTAATCCAATAGGGACTCGATCCAAACGTTGATTGGGTAAACGTGATTGGCTGAAATTCAAAAGCTGATGCAAAAATGGGTTCTATTAGGTAGGGTGGCTAGTCTGTATCTGTTAGAACTTAACTATAGTGGGATAACGATATCCCCGTTTTTTAAATAGCCTTTTAAGTTTAATTTAATCTAATTTACTTTTAACTAATTTTAGTAGGTAAAACTTATTGACAAGACTGGACTCTAGCGATAAGAGAAACCGTTCATAGTTATCATCTGGTAGGGGTAATTGATTTGTATTCAAGGAAATGTTAAACAAGTTGGATAATGAAACACCGTTATGAACTACCCGAGAATATAAGAAACGCCTGCTCAACACAATCCTTCAAAAAGTTCCAGTTTGAGCTTCAAACGGTGTGTTCAGTCGAATTGACGCTAGGGTGACCAAGCGTGATATTTTATTTTTTTATTTCATCCTCTGAAGGTATCAATTTTAATTTATGTTGTGTTTAGGAAAATGACTTGTATTTAACTACGAACTATGAAGATGCGGGTTGCACGTTGCGTTATGAGCCGTTAAGAAGAGGCGGCTTGTGAAACCTAGCGATACTTGCTACGGTGCCTGCGGCATCATACGTGCAAATACAAACATATGGCAATATGTTGCTTTGTTTACGAAGCTGAGAGGCGTTACGCTGCGTGAGCCGTCGTCGCGACTAACGGGAGCTGCGAGGCGTTACGCTGCGTGCGCCGCCGCGACTAACAGAAGCTGCTAGGCGTTACGCTGCGTGCGCCGCCGCGACTAATGCAAGCTGCGAGGCGTTACGCTGCGTGTGCAGCCGCGACTAACGCTGCTTGCACTACAATGATGTCCACCGACCGAGTCTTCCGCCATGAGCAACTCTATATATCAAGGAAACGCTTTTGCATAAACGCTCCTATACATGGCCATATATTTGAGCATACTTATTAACATACATGGTCATTGCCAGCGCGACGCGACGATACTGAGATTTCTTTATATTATGTCAAGTGAAGACTCACTCAAGTCAGGGATCCACGTGTTTTTAATAATAATAATATAAGTAAATCATTGTTTTCTGAACACAGGGAACATGAAAGGAAGGTACATACAATCTTAAACCTACATTTATCATTCCACAATGCATCATAATCCGTACTAAAAATATCTTGTACTTTTACGAAGTTATGCGTATCGAGTTAAGTCGTATCTTGTAAAAAAATTGCCTTATCGTATTAAGGAAAAAGTTAAGAGTTTGTAGCAAAAGTTACAGCGGGAATCGGAACTCCTTAGAGGTTTTTAGAAAGCTGCAAGTAATGCTATAACAGTTAAGTTATAAAGTTACATTTTAAAATTGAAAATGTGTCTTGAGAGAGATAAAGTTTCACTGTAGCTTATCTGTATTTCTATACTCATATCATATATCTATTACAAATTCGAAAGTATCTATGTCTATCTGTTTGTTTCATTTGCACGACTACACTGCACCACAATGCTAGACCGCTCTTGATGAAATTTGACACATACATAGATTATGACCTGGATTGAGATATAGGTTACTTTTTTTGCTGCGCGGGGTAAGCTTGTATATTTGTGTAAGTACTTAGATTAGTTAACATTTAGATGTACAAAAATTGAAATATACAAATTTAAAAAATCTTTATATATCGGACATATCGGATTATTTATATGAAAGCTTGGGAAGAAAATAAAATACGTCTAAATTGTAACATTTTTAACCGAGTTGGAGCAATTTCAGCTCAAACTCGGTCAAAAATATTACAATTTATTTTCTTTATTGTTATGTATTCTACAAGGATCATTAAAAAGAAGAACCAGCCTTCTTTCTCACTTTTATTTCTTGGCTTGATCGCGAAGGAACACGTTTCAAAGTGATTCTTGTGATTTTAACGAATAATTACATTTTGATTTCATTTAGTTTATTTATTTATATTAGTTGAAGGCATTTTCATTTATTCATTTAAATAAATGTATGAATGAAAATGCCTAATATTGACGATAAAATATCATCATCATCATATCAGCTATATGACTTTCTTTGCATAGGCCAACCCCCTAGTAAGGACAGTCCGACGCTGCGCTTTTCAGTACGAGGTATCAATATTTTTTTTTAAACTGGGTAGATCTTCGTTTGACTGCAATCTCACCTGATGAGCGATGATGTGGTCTAAGATGAAGCACGAAGATCTAGAAGAAACCTATTCACTCTTACATTAAAGAGGCCCGGATTGTAAAACAGGAATTAGGAAAAACAGACGACGGTAAAGTGTTCCATAATGCATGCATCAAGAATGTAGAACCAAAACGGTGTAAGCGAATGAGTGGTATATCAACTAGGTACGGATGGAGCCGTGCGTCTGCTTGAATCGAAAAACTGTTTCCCCAACGGCCGTCTGTTCTTCGAGGTATGTGCCCCGCCTACTACCCCTTCAGCTTAAAAATACTCTGGGCTATGTCACTTTCACAGTCATTTTGGTTTGCCCTCATTTCTGATTTGATCTCGTAGAGAAAAACCAGGCATAGACCTCTCCATAGCACGCTGAGTGATTTTGTGTCTTCTTATGAGACTCAATTAAAGCCTATGTTTCTCTGCCAAATTTAATCACTGGTAACGCTCACTGATCAAAGACATTTATTGATCGAGCGAATCGAGACCTCTAATGGCGGGTTCCTATATCCGTCGGTAACCAGCTACAACTCGTTTACCCTTGAAAACGTGTCAAAAGTTTGACATTAGTTTGACAATTTTTCAAGGGCATACGAGTCGTAGTCGGTTACCGATGGATATAGGCACCCGCCATAAATCAACTTGGGCAAATCGGTGTTGTATGTATGTATGTTTGTTTGTCCGAGGATAACTTTCTGAGCGTTGATCCGATCATCGTGAAATTTGATAGGTAGGTAGTGATGGCACAATCATGGTGTAACTAAATGAGCTAAAAATGTTATGGGGTTGTTGAGATATTGGGGTTCAAGTGGGGTAAAAAAAATTTTAGACAAATGGGACGTCAAATGAAGGGTCTTCATTAGTATATTTAGACTCCGTTTTTATTTTTAGTAAAGTCCTTATAGTTTTTGAGTTATTAGCTATAATAATAACCAAACTTTGACAAAATTTACAGGGTACACCAGTGACCCCACAGTGCTGTGATTTGGTATGCATGTAGCTTAAATGACAAAAATATAGGCAAAAGTCTGAAATACAGAATAAGTGCAATTTGTACCCTAAAAAAGAGTAACCACATACATGAACTCCCGTTACCTGTAATTTGAATGAAACTGTAGGTCAAGTTTTTTAGTTATTTATTTCGTGGCACTATTTTGGTTATCAAAGATTACAAATAATATTTTTTTGTTTTAATCGGAGACTCGCGAGATTCAGGGCGAACCACTAGTTTAATTGATTTTTTTTCTGAGAGGAATACAGTAATGATGATGATGATCAGGAAATAACTGAATAAAAAAATTCGTTATTGAAAACTTTACAACATTGTTACATTAAAATTTTAAAAATTTGAAAATTACACTATTAAGAGTGATCTCTTTCAAAGAACTATAAAAGAGAAGCAAGTTACATTTGGAAGTGTAACTTGCTATTTTAATTGTTACCTGGGGGGCAATCGCGTTAATTTTGAACGATAATACCAAAGTAAAACCAAAACATAAGCGTTGCGTTATGCACATTTGGTATCGCGCTAATCATTTGAACGTAAATGAATTGTATTCTCTTTTCATGATTTCATTTTTAACTCCCGACTCCTTTCCGAACTCCTTTCAACAACGAGTCCCACTCTTTGCGCCGATCCCTCCGCGCAATGTCGCTAGACAACAGTCACCCATCTGCCGTGCTTAAACGCACCTGAATGAGCTTATAAAAGTACACCCTGAGGTTGACATATTCGCGGATACACTACATTCCATTGACAGGATGTGTCGCAGCTTTTGTGAAGCACGTGTGTAATTACTGAGATACATACCCACCTCAATTTCATACTTATTAGTGTTATATGTATTGTGTAAAGTTTTATATAGGTATATTGAGTAATTAAGTGTTATATTTTGTTCATTGTTTAATTGTATTTTAATTGTTAATTTTTGTTTTATTACTGTATTTTACTGTACAACTTTTTTCGTGTTCTATTTGTTTTTATGTATGTGGGGATAACTGTATGTTTCATTTTTTATATTTGTTTTGTAGTACCTAGTTATAACGTATTGGTATTGTACTGTAAAGTTGTGAACTATTTTTTTATTGAATTGAATTAAACTGATTTTGACATCAGTCAAACCAACGTGAAACCCAAATCAAACACGTTGCGTTCCAGCGTTAGACACGTTTAAAATTAGCGCGGTTGCCTCCCTGAATACTTTTAAAGGCAGACTCAAATTAGATTAAACCAAAATAATCCTCATGAAATTTCCTCTCAAAAAGTTATGAAGCGAACTAAGTTTAGAATGAAAAAATTTCCGTCATAAGGCCTAATGACTGAACGTTATTTTTCCACCGAAAATCTCCATTAATATCGTTGCTTGACTCAGAAGAGATGAATGGGGTGCAGATAAAATAAAATATATATTAAGGTCCATAAAACTGACTGTGGGAAGTCGACCGAGGGTGTTTTATAGGGGAAGGTTAGAACCCATTTCGAATTCAGGTTACACGTTTCAACTATCAAATTGTTTGGTATTTAATCCTTATTAGGCTTTTATTTACCTCTATTTGAAGACATGCTTTTTTTTAACTGATTAGATCTTCGTTTGACCCGGATTGTATTCTTTATGAAAAACAGACGACGGCCAAGTGTTCCATACCTTAGCTGTACGCATCAAGAACGTAGAACCAAAACGATGTGTGCGGGTGGTATATCAACTAGGTACGGATGGTTTTGAGCCGTGCGCCTGCTTGTCATTTGATGGAAGGGAGATGGCGGGATCAGATCATATAGGTAGTTCCTGGCCACATTCGGCGAAATGTATACTGTAAAAGATGGATAGGCTTGCAACTTTACGGTGGTGTTCGAGACTTTGGGTCTTAGTCTCCGCCATATATTGCTCACCCATAAGCCCTACGTTGCTTGGCACCAACCTGCTGGATTGAGTTCCTAATACCAAAATCCGGCGCCAGACGAAAGTCCAAGACGTCGGAACAAGAGTGGTGGAACTCAAGTGGAACTAGGTAGGACACTTGGCTAGACGAGGTGATGGCAGGTGGAGTAAATTTTTGACCGAATGGTGGCCAGGAACAAACCTGAGAAGTCCAGGATGTCCCACGGCGCGGTGGGTCAGCGAGATAAAGAAAGTCGCGGGCAGATCCTGGATGCGCGTAGCACAGTCCCGGGAAGGGTGGCGTTTACAAATGGAAGCCTACACCCAGCAGGGGGTACTTATGGGCTGTGGATGATGATGAAGTACAGACAGCGTCGCTAACTGGTAACCCAATGCACGTTAAAGATTAAAATAAAAACTTGTACAAGAAATATTTACAAAAAAATTATTATTGAAATAAAGATTTTATCGAAACACACGACATGTAATAAAAACATTTTGGTAATCATCCTTTTATGTATTTACTAGTTGACCTGGCGAACTTTGTACCGCCTTGACATGCATATGACGCGGGCTACCAATGTATGTCACCCACCGGTAGAATTGTCAATCGGCCATCATTAGCTGCATCATATGAGAAAATGAATTTTCTTCCTATTTATTTTCTGTCAATTTTTCGGATATTTTAATAGTTATCCTGCTATTCGGGGCGAAGACTAATCCAACAAATCAAAAATCATCAAAATCCGTCCGCCATTTTTGAGTTATAAATGGTGTAACTAAACTGACTTTGTCTATACTTAATATTATTAAGAGGAAAGATTTGATTGTTTGTTTGTTTGTTTGCATTGAAAAGGCTCCGAAACTACTGGACCGATATAAAAAAAGATTTCATCGTTGCGAAGCTACACTGTCTCCGGGTGACATAGGCTACTTTTTTACTCAACTGTGCAGAAGGAGGGTAATGTTTTTATTGGAAAACTACGCGTGCAAAGTTGCGGGTTTATCAGCTAGTTTAATATATAAAGATTTAAACCTTACAACATGAAGGGGTTACCAGCGTAGACTTAAAACAAACAACAACCGCTTTACTAAATACCACACTGACAAGGGTCGATTGAATTCAGTTCGTGAAAAATTGGAAAGACGACCTGATAAAGTTTGCTGGGAGCCGTTGGGTGCAGGCCACATAAGTTCGGTCGCTCTGGAAACTTATGGGGAAGACCTTAGTTCAGTAGTGGGTGTCCTGTATGATGATGATGCTGATGGAAAATAAGTAAAGCACAAAAAAACATTACAAAGATAATCAATCAAATTAAACAAAACTGCTCCAGTACAAAATATAAACAGGAAAACTCTGAATATATTAAATATATTCTCTCTTAAAATAAATTAAAAAATTATTAAAAATATTCTTCTCTGAATATTCAATAAATTATTCAAATCATTTTGAAATGTCAATTCCAAAAGAAGAAATAATTAAAAAACATTTATTGACAGTCTCCGTAGCGCAGTGGGCAAATAGCCGTCTGAGACGGTTTGAGAGGTTGCGGGTTCGATACCTACCCCGAATATGATCTACAGATATTTGATCCTGGTCTCATTGTTTCTCTATATACATTATTACCTATTTAAGTAAGTATTTACAAAAAAAAAAGAAAAATATATAAGTATTTTTTTAGTTATCTAGTTCCCATAGTACAAGCTTTGCTTAATTTAGGCTAGGGGGCGCTGTGTGAAATGTCCAGCATTATTTATTTATTTCTTTAAAAATACACAAGCCAGACCACTAAGTATTAAGGATAACAATAAAAAAACACTGTCTACACTGAAGAAGAGAAAAAACAAGTAGGTAGGTCAGAGGTTAGTGGTTAGTAGTATTTTAACTGTCTTTATTATTTATTCGCATTGCTTCATTCGGGAGTTCGTACGAGCTAGTGGCGAACTCTGGTGTCGGATTACTTATTCCCGCATGGTTATATACGTTTTTAACTACAAATGTACATCTAAACGTGCCGTTAAAGGCACGGAAGCACTCACTTCGCCATTCTTAGGGTTCCGTAACTGAAAAGGAATAAAAGTCGATCGTTCCGTACAAACCACACTGAATAAGGCCATGGTATGAGATGTAAACAGATTTAATACTATGCCAACAAATTCACCGTATAAAGGTGCTTTCATTAACTAAACATAAAATACACTATAATTTCATTTCAGGGTAAAAACGTCGTGTAAAATCATAACAATTCCATTTGTTTCATGCAAAATTTATAGAGCAATAACGATAATGATGAGAATGACGTCGTGCAAGATGTGTAGGTATATTAAAATTAACGTCATAATCCACAATTACATAAAAAGCTTGCAGGTGCCTGCGTACCGGCGCTTACCAAACATTGTATTGACAAAGTAACACACACGTTCGCGAGCGCTCGGACAGTGTAACTTGCTCAGTCGTTATTATAAATATGGGATTTATCACGTACCGTCTTATCGGTGTTTGAACCGATAATGTTTTGGTTCAATTCGTGAACCTTCATCAGGGTGAGTGCGATCCACTCCGAATAACGTCTCGCCTCGCACTGCACGTCGTAACCCTCAGGGCGCGGTGGTGGGGATTGCGTCACCGATGGCCCAGCGTGTTGACAGGCTGCGTCATCATCATTATCATCACTGCTGCTCTCTTCGGTAGTTCCCGTATTTATAATAATGATTGAAATCAATCACAAAAGTTTTCTTAGTAAATTTTTAATAGTTATCAGTTAAACAATGATTTGAAGATAGCTTTAGAAAACTCACTACTCATGGTAATGATCCTGTTTTTAGTAAAATTACGGAAATGTTGCTCTTGGCCTAAAACAAGCTGTCAATCTATTTGAGAGGCCCTCAGGTGGTAAAAAAATTCAACAATCAGATTTGACTATAACATTTCGTACAAAATCCGTAATTACTGGTACCAACCACGTAAGACTTGACCTACATAATATTGCGTAGTTTTTACGTTAAGACAGATATACAAATGTGTACCTGTATTTTACCGGTTTCTTATAAAACAAGATCCAAAAAAAATTAGATAAAGTTCTCCCGAGTCTTACTCAAGGAGATCCTATTAAATAAATAATTTATGATTAAATATTAAAGGTATTAAATTTCTTCTATGTTTGACTGACTTTTTGATCATTTCATTAACTAGTGGTTCTGTGAGAACAGTATACCTTGCAAGCCCTTATATCCATGCAATAACCGACACTTTTCCCTTTCTCCTGGCTTAGCAAAGCCATTTCAGAGTTTTGAAACCAACCTATGTTGGAGAGAAGACTCATCCTCACCCATCCTCACCTGACATCCACAAATTAAAAAAAAATGAAAAATCGAAACCTGGCCATATATAAAACAACACCAAACTTTTTCCCCCTTCTCCACATCCACTCCTTTTAGATTTTTTTTCGCAATATCTTGTGTCGAATGAAGTCCTTAGTGTGCCTCTCAAATTTGAATGAAATCCGTCGATAAATAACGCTACAGCAAACTTCCCCTTTTTTCCCCCCTATTTGACCCCAATCAAAAATCGCGATCGACTAAAAAATTTTAATAAAATAATAAATCAAGGAACTTATGTGCCAATTTTCGTCAAAATCGGTTGAAAAATGTAACCTGTAGGCGAGAACAGACTGATAGATGGAGAGAAGCATTTTTTGGTCAATTTCGAAACTGAGACGCTTCGCTCGCTCTGTCAATTACTGGAATTATTTTATGAGATGTAACCTATGTTTTGTCATGTCACAAGAAGTAGTAGTTAATTTCAGCCCGGAATCACCCAGTGTTGGGAACATCCAGCACTCCCTTGTTTTATGCCAATCTACCGTTCTGTACAACACATACAAGGCGTAAACAAGGTATTACCTTGTTTATGCCATGTATGTACTCGTAACATACCTAATGTTGGCAAACACAGGTTAGCGCTAACCTGCTTTTCACGTTAGTGCGACATAAGGGTTGAAGGTTTGGATAAATTACTATGAAATACGAGGGTATGTTTTGTTCCTATTGTAATTATATTGTTTAGTGCAAGCTGATGTGGGGTTAGGGATGAAGGAAGTCGATAACAAAGGCTTTGTGGGCTCTTACCTATTATGTGGAGATAATAAATCTCGTTAATTTGAGACAACACAATCTCCAGTTTCTAAATTCTATTATCTCGTTTTTAGCGAAGAGTTTTCGTGAAAATTGTCAATTTTGTGAGCTAATTAAATTCTAAACCTAGTTCTAGTTTTGGATTCGGGTAGCACCCGCCTGTGGCTGGAAAAGTTACCCTATTACGCTAGGATGGTATGAACTGGACATAGTCAGACATGCGGTAGAGCATAAAAGTGTATCTATATATGTAATAATGAAGCAAACCCATCACAATTTCATTTTTATACACTAATGCACGGTTAAGAATTTTTAAAATTTTTTAGACTTCTGCAAGGCTTGCACAAAGAAATTGTTGACGTGTGTGGGCTCCATAAATGTAGGCTGTATGTCATTCCCGTATTGGGCTACATAATTATGAGATTTTTTTTGTCTAAACCAGACACAACAATTTTTTTTGTTACTTTAATAATAAATGAATTAAATTAAAAAGGATCCTTATGTTAGGTCCGTAACCCGCGAGTATTGCTCGGTAATGGATGGTGATAGAACGACCTCCGTGGTGCAGTGGGCGAATAGCCGGCTGAGATGCAGGAGGTAGCGGGTTCGATCCCCGCCGCGGAACAAATGTTTGCATGATCTACAGATATTTATTCCGGGTCTGGTTGTTTCTCTATATAATATAAGTATGTATTTACAAAAAAAAATGTATATAAGTATTCTATCAGTTATCTGGTTCCCATAGTACAAGCTCTGCTTTGTTTGGGGCTAGATAGCGTTGTGTGAAATGTCCAGCAATATTTATTTATTTATTTATAGAAACATCTATAGGCTACGGTAACCGCTTACGACCAGATGGGTTTGTAAAAAATATACCTTTGGCGGATGACATGTTGAAAGGTGTCCGCCAAAGAAAAAAGTAGATCTCCCTACCGAGCAACTTTGTTGAGAATTATTATTTATGTTTCGGTTCTTATATTATTCCGTTTGCGCGATCTAGGATATGCTCTTGCAATTGCCGTTAGATCTCATCGCCGTCTCATCGTCTCCGTATAGACGTTCTTCACTTATTTTTTCCTCAAGCTGCTTCCGCTAGCAACAGCAGCAAGCCAGCAGCCACCGCGGATTCATTGCAGTCAAATCAGTCAACTTCCTGGACCTGCCGGCTCACACTGAGATCACCACAACGTAGTACATCACATCGGTCAGGGTCACCAATTTGGCAGACGACATGTTGAAGGCATGTTGAGGCCAAAGAAAAGGGGAGATACTAATCTACTTGTATAATTTCCGTTAAACAAAACTAGTTTTTTGCATGTAACAGAATTCCAGCATTTGACTCTCTAACCATTGAAAATAGTTTTCTACATGTGGTTAAGTACATTACCTCCAAGAACAAAATTGCGTTGGTGTTTCATAAAAAGTGGAAACTTCATTGTTGACGGAAACTTCCTGTACCGTAGGTGTTTGGAATAGAAAATTTCTATTTGCTCGCCGTAGCTTTTGTTTGTTACTTTAAACAAGCAGAAAGTGAACAAATATAATCTGGGACGGAATGTGGCAGGAGTAACTTTTTAAAATTCAAAAGAAAAAGAAAGATCTGTTGAAACTTTGTAGTTGAGTCCTCACGCGAGACAAACTCATTGAGGTTGACTAGAATATAAAAAGCGCAACGATTTTATCTACTGTAATAGGGAAAACCCTTCAAAGTAAGAAGATTTCCTCAGAAAATCAAGAAATTAGGTTTGCTGGAAGAAAACTCATATTAAAGTAAATCTCGCCTTTGTGCATGCCCGTTTTCTAAGCATTTCATCTGGAATCTGTTTGTGTACAATATCTAAAGTAAAAAAATAACATGAAAAAAACAACTACAAGCCTAGCGGACTATTTTATGTTCTTGTACTTCTACAGGCGCAGCACCCTATCCGCACGCAGTTTTTATGTGTGGGAATTTATATTAATATGATTAATAGATATATACATATATATATACAAAGATTACAAGAACATTATAATGAAGTTTCTATCTAGAACAGTTTTTTATATATATGTCTTAAAAGTTTTAGACATAGACAGACGTTTATTTGCTACCATAGCACACACAAATTCACACCATACATTCAAAAGGTAGAGATAAAGATAAAGCACAAGTAGAAGAAAACAGAAAATTACATACGACAAATATAGGAACAATAGAATAAAATAATAAATATACAATGTAATCAGGGAAAAACTAAACAGAGGTAAGTAGGTATGTGGTACTGCAGCAAATGGGTTTCAGCTCAGTATTATACACCGCCACCGATCGACAGCTCCGCGCTGTTATTCTGCCGAAACCTCTATTAGGCAAGTCATTAGAACTCGTAAGAACGAATAGGCACTAATTGGTGTTTGCAAACAATCATGATCATGTTTTATTGGTTTATCGGTCACAGAACTAGATTGTGACATTAATAGAAAGAGATAACTAGATGACGCTGCTTAATTAACATAAATACTTACCTAAGTAGGTTCGCAACCCTCGGTGCGCGAGTTTTAATCATACTTGACCGGCCTTGTTTTAGAAATCATCTTCCATAGATGTAATAAGGCTATGATGATGGTGGTAATTAAAGACATCATACCACACGATCCAACTTCTACGCGGTGCAGGTTTTCACCAGCCATATCCAGCCAGGCCACATTCAGTGACCCAGTTCTATTTCTCCGAATCAATTGAAATTTTTTGTAACAGGTAACCGACATAAATTGACAAAATGCCCTTTCAGGAAAAGGTTTGAAAAACGCTCCCAAATGCTGCACAAAATCAGCTACGTTTTTCCTTATCGAAAGACGAATTAATTAAAATTTCATTATTCAACGAAAGATTATAACTTCTTTTCAGACATTTACATATTTAACTGAAATATTTAAAGATATCCTCTTTAAGAGCGGTTTTATTAAATTTTGTTATAAGCGTGCCGAATTCGACCCCGAAACTTGTATTTCTTTTCGTCCCAGTTCAGTATGAAATTTGGACGAAAACTTTTTCAGGCAGAATGAATTTTAAGTGGTTCTGTGTAAATGGTTAATTCTTTGAATATATTTTTGTCCGTCCATCTGCTATAAATTGTTGTTGAATATTTTATCAGTTATCTGATTCCCCTATTACAAGCTTTACTTAGTTTGGTGCTAGATAGCAAAATATGTAACATTATTAATTTATATTAAATCATTTATTTTGGACGCAGATTTTTATGAGCATTTATGTCAAAATTCTGTTATTAAATAAACTAGTGGTTCACCCCGAACTGAGATCTCACGAGTCTCCCATAAAAACAAAAATATATTATTCGTAATCTTTGACTATCAAAATAGTGCCACGAAATAAATAACCACGTTACTTGACCTACAGTTTCATTAAAATTACAGGTAACGGGAGTTCATATAAAGTGATTATCTTTTTTGGAGTACAAAATGCAGTTATTCTGGATTTCAGACTTTTGCCTACATTAATGTTACTAAAGCTATACGAATACCAAATTTCAGCATTTTGGGTACCCTGTGAATTTTGTCAAGGTTTATTTTTATTATGGCAAATAACTCAAAAACTACAAGGAATAAATTAAAAATAAAAACAGGGTTCAAATGTCACCTATGAATCAAATTTTACGATGAACGGATCAACGCTTTAAAAGTTATCCTCGGACAAACAAACATACATACATACAACGCTGATTTGCTCAAGTTGATTTGGAGATCTCGCTTCGCTCAATCAATTAATTTTCTTCACTCATGGTCTGGAAGTTGATCATTATAAACTCGATAACAATGTCAATTTATATGTCATGTAAACCTCACCGAAAGCAGGTGATTAAATCCCTACGGCTGAGCCGGGAGTAAAGTTGTACTGAGTTGAATTTGGAACCACATATGTATTAAAATTTGAACCAAAGAGGCACTTTAAGAACTTATTCATAATTTGAACTAAGCTCTGCAAACCTAGATTTGGTTTTTATTGTCTCGCAGAAAGCGTGAAAAGAGTATTTGCCTCTTTAGAAAAGCTGTCTGCATCTTGGGCTTGCTTATATCCCTCTCTGCACTCAGGATTATAATTACTTCACGAGTGGAGCGAGGGATTCTTAACTCTAGAATCCTTTGTTACGTTCGGGATTCAATATAATAGAATGAGGCTCATTGCATTTATAATAAGCTAAAATAAAATACAATCTCCAATCCTTATTTTTGTTTTCAAAATAAAAGAGATTACATTCATAAATGCTGAAATAATATACAAACTTCGTGACAAATCCTTATTTCTATTAAAAAATGAAACAAGCCATACTCATAAGATATGATGAAGTACAACCACACTGAAAAATTCAATTCATTAAATGAAAGAGGTCCTAGTCTAGTAGTAAAAAAAACATTGGCTACCGGAACGCAAATTTAATTTTTAGCAACAAACTGTTCTAAAAATACATTTTAAATTTTATCACATTTGTGATGAAAAATTATGCGTTATACTCGGGTGTAAGCGATAACACCCTCGATTAGCGTTTTCGCTCGCATTCGCTCGCTCGTATGCCAAAATATCTCAGGTGTACAATAGAGCGCTTAAAGCCTTTGTATAACAATGTACAATTGTTGTATTTTTATTCCTGATTTAAGTGAATTTTATCTCATATATTTCATGATATTTTTTCATTTATATATAATAACTAGCTGACCCACCCGTGGCTTAACACGTGTGGTTTTTCAATAAAACATTACCCTCTTTTTGCGCTTGCTAAAAAGTAGCGTATGTCCCCTTCCCCAGGATCTATCTACTTGCCAAATTTCATTACGATCTGTTCAGCCGTTAAGTCGTGAAAAGGTAACAAACAAACTAACAAACAAACAGTTACTTTCGCATTTATAATATTAAGTATGGACAATGATGACGTTTTATCTGAAGCTATTATCACAGCCAAATCCCCAAACGAATATAATAGGCAAAGTATTAAGAAAGGTGGCTTTATTTAACGGTAATTGGGAAGGGTTCCCGCTGGGATTATTACGGTAAAGTATAAGCTTGATACAAATTCTAACAATAATTAAAATTAATAAACATTCCATTAGATGATGAAGATGAATTTGGTTGCAAACTTTTGTTTCTGTCGAAAAATAATACTTATTTGACATTAGGCGACAAGTGTCGATTATTTTTAGATGGATGGATAGATATACTCATTATTGCACACCAAACAAAATTAAAAATACACAAAAATAAAGGTAATTACAATGGGTGATCGTTAAAAGCGATCGCTTCCAGACAACCTTTGGATGGACAGGTCAAAACATACTCGGCAGACGGCAGTGTATATATGTTCATAAGCCTACATAAACTACCTTTAAGAACTTACTTACTAAATATCTATATAAATATACAAAACAAATTCGGGATAGTTACACCATTTATACATATATATACATTTATTTATATTATATAGACGTTCCGCGATGCTCAGCCGCTACATGGTAGACATACCTCCCATACGCACAAAGCGGTGCTCTTCCACCTTTATTATGCGCACCCCCAAGGAGTGGAACGCCTTGCCTGAGTCTGTGTTTCCTGATAACTACAACCTAGGGATCTTCAAGTCGCGAGAGGTTTCTTCTAGGCAAGCGTGTACCATCGTAGACTACACAACGCTTACCATCAGGCGAGATCGTGGTCAAGCGCTAGCCTATAATTTATAAAAAAAAATTATAACTCAAGAACGACGGGACTGATTTTGATGATTTATGATTTAGTGGATTTGTGTCCATTTTTTGGTGGATTTGGAATGGATATTGGAAAAATTCACGGTAAAAGAAATATTTTGAAAATTCATTTTCTCATACATAGATGTAGCTAATGATGGCCGATTGACAATACATTGGCAGCTCGCGTCATATACATGTCAAAGCAGTACGAAGTTCGCCGGGCCAATTAGTATGTAATAAAATATATACATATAAACTACATTAAAGGAGATAAACATAACGATAAACTAGCAGTGCGTAGACAAAGAAAGGAAATGGTTTTATACCTTACCTTTAAAGATAGGAAAAGGTTTAGATATTTTTAGGGTTTAATCTATTTCAAGAATGGGGTACGATTTTTTTATATTATACTTGTAGACACACAAGCTGACGGGCCTCCTGATATTAAGTGGTCACCGTCGCCTATAAACTCCTGCAGCACTCGAGGTACTGCAGTCGCGTTGCCTAGCACTTAAAACCCTATTTACACCTCTCTTGAAGTCGTTCATTTTGAAGCCCACTGAAAAAACCTCCGGAGGAAGGTCATTCCACATCTTGTAGGGGCGTGGAAGAAACGAGCGGGTGAAACGCACCGTGTGAGACTTCCACGCATCTACAATATGTGAGTGAGCTCGTTGCCGGTTACGGCAGGTACGATGGTAGAAGTGGGAAGCATGGATTAAATTGAACAGCTCTTCAGAACATTCGCCTTTATATATTTTACGATAAAATTAATTTTTATAATTAAATATTTTGTAACCGAGAATTACTTGTTTTATTATTCTACGTCATATCAATATCCGTTGCATAGATAAAGCATTATTAACTGCCTCCAACAGAGCACGTTATGTATGAATGTTTTATTGCACCGCAATTGTATTCGTGCTCCAATCGCACCTTGAATTGAGTATGCTGTGGTGATCGATTGTCAAAGGTATTAATTACAACAAACGGTTTAGCTCTAAATTTGTTAACCATCTTATGGATTAAAGCCTTTGCATGCCTATTTTTAGTTAACCTAAAATAAGTTTTTTTAAATATATTTTCAAAGAAAGTCTTTTATAAAATTCATCATTGGAACCTCAAGCAGATTCAATTACGAGACCAAACATAGTCTACTATAATCCATTCAGAAGTTCCGTTATAGCATCTAGTCTAGCATCCGTCTCCATCATGAGACCACTTCCATCATACCATATTATTGCATTGTCACCGAAGTTATGTACATATATATGCCAAATTTCAGCTCAATCGGTTGGGGGAACTGGTTTAAAGCTTCTACAATGCCCTTTAGGGCTATGTGTGAAGTGTCCAACATTACAAGACTAAAGTCTGAAACTAAAAGAAGCTGTACTATAGGAACCATGTAACTAACATAGGTAGAAATACAATCTCCATGACTAATCCTTATTGCTATGTAAAAATTAAACAAGTCAAATTTTAGTAGTTAAAAATTAAATAACGGATACTGGAATCGCTAAATTTTAACCGACTTCAAAAAAGGAGGTTCTATGTTCGACTATATATATTATTTTATGTATGTTCACCGAATTGTGAACTGATTTTCAAAATTCTTTTTTTATTCGAAAGAGTGCACTTCCGAGGTGGTCCCATTGGAACCAAGTCAGGATCTGATGGTGGAATCTGTTAAAATCGAGGGAAACCCTCAAATTTCAAAGGCACGTACAATATTTTTCACATATTTTTTTTATCTATATACACAATCTGTCAAATGTTATTCGAAGTCGGTTATATATTTCTGTTAAAAAGTTAATTGTCTTTTTGGCATACTGTCATACTGTCATAGCTTTTGTTAAATTCCTCGATTTTCTAAATAGTTATGTATATAACACTCACGATTTTTCGGTTGTACAATAGATCGCTTACGGCCCTTGCGTAAGTACATTAGTACTCCTATTTTTTCCCTATTTATAAGTCTGCTAAAGCGCATAAAAGCTAGGAATTGTATCCGTACAATTGTATTTAATAAAAACTGGCACACCGCAAATAAACCTATTAGAAAAATGTATCGCAGTATCTTAATTATTCAAGGGATCAGCCAGTAATTGCGGGCTGCGGTTTCAATCAACTCTTTATTACTGAATGAGGAATGTATTAACCGCTACTTCTCGATGCATATTTCCTGTTGAAATCATTTAAATGTGGTGTGTAATTTTGGACAGTGATTTCGACGCAAAAGCAAATAACTTCAACCTTAAACTTATTATGGCTTAGGGTTCATTTTAATGTGTTATAATTCATCAAGTTCTGTCAAGTACAAAATGAGACTACCTTGATTCATCTACATTTTGTATAAAAAAATGAAGACAACTTTGAGCTTTGGCTACTCTGGTCTCTCTCTCTACCACGCCTGGTCAAAAGCAACTTTTCTTTTGTTTCAGGCAGCATATATCATCTTTGAGTATGTCTTAAACTTGAATCTAATCAGAAATGAGGAGATTCGTAGACCAACCAAAGTCACAAACATATCACAAAGGAGCACCGATATTGCACCCAAGCTTAGATGGCAGTAAACTGACGACCGCCGTTGAGGCAGAAAGGTTCCCAAGTGTAGACCATGCACTAGAAAGCGTAGTGTACGACGGCCCCCCGCTATATGGAAAGGCATCCTGATAAAGGTTACTGGGAGCCGTTGGGTGCAGGCTGCACAAGATCCGTCGCTCTGGAAATCTATGAAGAAGGCCTACGTTCAGCACTGGACTTTGGCTGATATAATAAATATAAATATTACTGGACATTTCACACAGCGCTATCTAGCCTCAAATTAAGCAGAGCTTGTACTATGAGAACCAGATAACTGATAACTTATATACTTCTTTTTTTTTATAAATACATACTTTTATGATATAGAAAAACATCCAAACCCGAAACAAATATTTGTAGATCATACAAACATTTGTTCCGCGGCGGGAATCGAACCCTTAACCTCCTGCGTCACAACCGGCTATTCGCCCACTGCACCACAGAGGTCGTCAAATATATATATATATATATATATATATACATATATATATATATGATGATGTCTGAAACTTGATGTTTATCATTAGTAGAGTACTGATCTGATGACGAAGAGTTTTGTTTTGGGCTACTGTGAATCCGATTGTTAGAAGCAGCTTTATAACTTAACATAAAATATTTTTTTTTATCTAGTCTATACTGTCCCACAGGCAAGGCCTCCCCTTCATCTCCCCACTTATCTCGGTCTTGTACCAAATCCCATCAGTACCTATAAAAAGCGTCCAAATCATCGCGCCAACGCTTCTTAGGCCTTCCATGGTGTCACTTTCCATCCACAGGGATCAATCCAGTTACGACCTTAGCCCACTTATTTGCTTGCATACGGAAGACGTGACCTTCCCAATCCCATTTAAAAAAATACATATTTTATTTAAAATTTATTTAATAAACTATTCTAAAAAGATGCTTCTATCCAGTAAACACAATATTAGACAAATGTATTAAAAACTATGTACCTACATAATATAATACCTACATATAATTGATTTTAAATCAACTATATTCTGAGCTTTTGCTCTGGAAGGAAATAATTTGAAAATATCCGTAGAACTTATTAGTTTCAATCTAAGTAAGGGTAGAGGAAGAGTTGTACCCCATTCCTATGAGACAGAATTTAATATCATAAATATCAGACCCCAGAAATACTATTTCTTCCAGTTAGCAAACGTTTGAGTTTTATTAACTTGTAAGAAAAAATATTGAAGGAACATTGGATTGGTAGTTTGACTTCATGATAGAAACATACTTGAAATATTATATTATAATAAAATAGTCTAACAAAAAGCTGCCTTAGCTAACAGATACCTGTTATTCATATTCAATTCAATCATATTTATTCATGTATATTTTCACAGTATGTTTGAGTACAGAGAACGTCGTTTATACAGATTTCACAACTGAAATCGTAATAAAAATATTAATAATTTACGAACTTAAATAAAATAAAATTTGTACACCATGTCAAAATAAAAATATTATTATACAAAATTACAATATTGGTTATTGTGTCACACAAATATGTAGATAAATAGGTACACCAGTCTTTTCTTGGAAGTCGTCTTTTGATTTTAGTTTATCCTGATCATCCAAAGGTTGTCTGGAAGACATTGCTTTTAGCGATAAGAGCGTTGTACCGTTATTTATTTGCATATATTTCTTTTGGTACTGTATTTTTATTTGGTATGCAATAAAGAGTATATCAATCAATCAAAGTGAATAACAATGTCAAAACGGTATGTACTTTAAATAGCTTACAAACTAATATTACTCTATGACATTCTATCGTTAATGACATCGTCAATCATAAATATCAGATGTTTTTGATATTATTTCAGGCTTTTTGTATCAGATTGTTTAAGCTTAAATTGACTCTTTGTTGCGTAATGCCTGTGCAAACCGAATGTGCCACGTGACGTGTACGTGACGTGAGCCTGCACGCAGTGGTTGTAGTGAGGAGGGTGTCAGACCGCCGACCATGGCTTATGTCTGACATCTTTCTACAATTCCATACATTACAACCGCTGCGCGCACGCTCACGACACGCACATGCCACGCGCATGCATTTAGTTTGCATTGGCTTTCAGCCCCTTGAGTCCCATTGACTTTATATCGACCTATAACAATTGAAAATCTGTTGGTTTTATTTACGAAATTTGACTAGTAAAAATCTGTAGAGGCAACATGACCTTTTTACACCAAATTTTGCATTGCGTCGAGATTAGATCAATGAGCGGTCTTTAGATAATTCAACTGCTTTTTTTTTGGACCTCTAAAGTGATATATAAATAATTATGCACTATTTCTGTTATTTTAATAGTTATCTTAAATAACCAAAATTAATTGCAATAATTGTTTTAAGCTATGTATTTTGTCGTTCGAACTTCTTTCTTAATGATGAAGAAAACAACAATGAAGGCTCGTTTCGTTAGTTTGTTAAAAATTATCAAAAAATTAAAAACTTAATTGTATTTCGTGCCATTTAAAACAAATAAATTGAATTTTTAATTAATTAAGTAATTAAACATTAATCTGTTTTGTAAAAGCCTGATACCTGACCTGAGACAGGTTTGAGAAACATGTTTACTTTTCGCAGATTTTGTTGAAAACTTTTTGTTATTGAAAACTGAACCTTCTCAAATTTTAATTATTATAATTTGTAGTTCATTTTAATTTAAAAGCGCCATCTTTTAATGAGAGCGGTAAACTTAGAGATCATATTCTGGCAATAAAATAATTTAAATCTGAAAACCCCAAACCTATTAAAGATTCTACCAAGTGAGTCTTATTAACGTAGATTTCTTCGGCTTGTATTATACTGCGTTCCAGAAACAGAGCCGAAACTTACATCATGCCCATTTTACTCCAAGCTCTACCAATTTAAAGTTCGTCGAACAAGCCCACTAAAAATAGCAAATGGAAAACAATTTGAAACGGTACAGAACTTGAGATTATTTGAAAGTTTGATGCAGTCGCGTCGTATTTAGCGGCGTATCGTTAATTGTTTTCGGAAACTGAAATGGGTTGGAACTGGACTAGGGGAGCTTGTATTAAGTGCTTAATTTTAACTTTTGTAATGCGAACTAAATGTTTTGCATATTCCATTCATGATATTTAAGAGCTAAAATCGAGAACTACCAAATTAAAATAGATTTAAAAACGTTTTCATTTTGCGAATTGATATTTTTCGATTAAAAATAAAAAGTAGGCCAACAGTTTTAAGGTCCACAGACACGATCTAGATTTACTTTCCATTGAATAATAAATAAATTACACACAATAGCCATACACACAGAAGATTTCCTGTGTCGTGGATAAAACTAGGAGTACCACATCCAGACCGGAACAAAAGTAAATACAGATCATGGAAACAACTACAAAAGCAATCGAACCCAACATTTTACATCTCAACCAGAGCCCCCATGCCTACAACCCCATGCCCAGAACAGGAGGTCGTCAGATTAACCTTTAATTTGAAACTTCCAAAGGTATCCGTATTTCTCTAAATGTTTTACTAGAAGAAATTGTTAATCTGTAATTTGATTGTGTTTTGTGCCATTTATACGAAACAAATTGATTTTTGAGGACCAGGTAAGGTTTCTAATTAAATTATTGTTTCAAGGTGACTCTTTGATTGAAACGATTCTAATCTTCCTTAATACTGTTAAAATATTCATTATTCTACTTGTGTAGCATCATCCTGTCAACTTAAAAAAAAATTAAGGATATAAATAATTTAAGGAACTTAAAAGCGTTTAAATAATTGAAAGTTCTGTATTACCCTGACAGGTAAAATCATCACACTAATATTATAAATGCGAAAGTTTAGATGTTTGTTTACTTATTTGTTTAAATGTTTGTTTGTTTATTACTCAATCACGACGTAACAGCTGAACCGATTTCGATGAAATTGGGTATATACGTAGATTTTAACCCGAATTACCACGTAGGCTACCTTTTATCTAATAAATTAGTTCCCATGGGATAAAAATAGGGTGTCCAGCCAAGTTGCAACAGCGAGTTTAGCTTTATTTCTATGGTACATAAACATTTAGTTGTGTAACGCGTACGAATTTACGGGCAACAACTAGTTAAAAATAAACAAAGATAAAACTTTTATAGTACAATGTCACACGGCGGATATCGCCTTATCAAAATATATTTTACGGATTTTTTTGAAAAAGGTGACTGAAAATGAATATCTTAAAATGTCAGTTATTAAAATAACGGTAAAATATGAAAAGTATTAGCAAAATAATGTATCGAAAATATCCGTTTTTATTAATTTACAAGGAGAACGTTCAATTAAAAATTAAAAAGAATTTTCTCGTAAAAAAATCTGAGAAACTGATAAAAAATGTTTCTAGGTATCAATAATTGAAAAACAGTAAAGCTATTGATTGTGAAATCTGTGCTTCGAGTAATAATCTGAATGGTGAAGCGAGGATTGGAGCGCGCCCGCGTGGCCGTAGCCAGTGCCTCCGCGGCTACGTAGAAGGACGGACGAGCGCAACACGGGAAACACGTCGCTACGCAGTCTGACGCAAAACGAGAGCGTACGCGAGTTACCTTACGTAGTAATACGTCATTTATTACCAGTGACTGTGCAGTGTTGTGAAAATATATTTTATTCATTTAAATCAGGTAATTTAAAAAAAAATGTGCAGTACTTTGGCTACGTATTATTCGTAATGTTAGGCGCTTGTAACTAATGGTCTGTTAAGATAACGGAGGGCTTTTGTGAAATGTTAGTTAATAGCCATTTTAAACTCGCTCGTTACTACTCTTTACACCTTCTTTTATGTTTCGATTGAGCAATTTTAGTCCAATCAAAATTAAATTACCCTTTATTTAATTCTGTAACCAGATGTTAGGATTATTTTGTGACCATACCCTAATTTCACAAGATTAAAAAATTGCTATAAATTTAATTAAATAAAAATATTAAATTTGCAAATGTAATTAAATAGAATAATCTAAATTATTTTAGAAATCGCAAAATTTGTCGCTATTCAAACCATTTTCCATTGAAGACCTATTCTATTGAAATTGAAAATTTAAATTTCAATACGACGGTAAAGTGTGAATCTGTCGCTTCCGGCATGCCGGCACAATCTCCGCATTTCCGTTCACATCCTCTGCAATGAGTTCAGTGCTGCATTTATAAATGTTTGTGAAATCAAAAATTCTAATCATACAATCTCTGTGTATGAACGTTTTGAGGCAGTTGTAACTTGATGTGATAACTAAAAAGAATAAGATTTTGAAGTATGGCAGGTAGCGGTCTGTTGTGCAGTTATTTTTATATTTGCATTTTAGGTTTTAGTCTTTCAGGATACATTTGATAACGTTCATGTTAATTGTAAGCTTTGAGGATATATTTATTTGAATGTAATATGTAAACATATATGAGTATTTGCTAGGTCGTAACATCTACGGTGTTAATGAGTTGGGGCAGGGAAAGCTAAGGAATAACTATGTCTGTGCCTTTTTTATTATTTGCTTTACACTTCCAATGTTTCATGACATTGAAGCTATTTCACAAGTACGACGTCATCAAAATTTTAATTTAAATAATTACAAAGTGCTCTACAAAGTGTAAAGCTGTATGTTACAACAATCTCACAATTTCTAAATTTTTAACCCCAAATCAAAAAGTGGTGTTATAACTTTGACGCCTATGATTGCGTGTGTTTGTGTGTCTGGCTGTCTATAGCATCGTAGTTCCTGAATAGATGCGGTTTATTTTATTAGAAAGCTAGTTTAACTGGAGTGGTTCTTAGCTACGTGTGATGAAAGTCAGCTGTTACGAAGATTATCAGTACTTATTTTGTTTGGTGGAGGTCCTCAGATGTAAAATGAAAATTTATTACGGTTATTTTGTGTCGGGGGTTTTTTGTAATTTAAACTTGTATAACATTATTTACGTATTCTGCAATAAATTAGTTTAATATTTCTATTCTGTGTAATATTTTCATCATCATCATCCAAAGACTCTCTTCACCCATTTCTGGGTATAGGCTTCCCTTTGCATATTCTCCACGGTTATGTGCTAGCCCATCTCGCTGCTGGTCAGCCGACGTGTCTATACCCTGTTCGAGGATGCCATTCAGTTACCGTTTTACTCCACTTGTCGTCACTTCGTCTTGCCAGGTGTCCTGCCCAACCCCAATACTATTATTCTTTAGACACATATAATTTAGACGACTTTCGTGGTGCAGTGGGCGAATAGCCGGCTGAGACGCAGGAGGTAGCAGGTTCGATTCCCGCCGCGGAACAAATGTTTGCATGATCTACAGATATTTGTTCCTGGTCTGGTTGTTTCTCTATATATTATAAGTATGTATTTACAAAAAAAAAATGTATTTATGTATTCTATCAGTTATCTGGTACCCATAGTACAAGCTCTGCTTAGTTTGGGGCTAGGTAGCGCTGTGTGAAATGTCCAGCAATATTTATTTATTTATTATTTATAATTTAATTTTGTATCTACTACTTCGCATGTGGAATCGGGCGCAAGTGATAGTATAGAAACAATTCCCCGTACAATTTTAATTTAAAAATCATAACTACGCCACTACGCGCATGGAATTAAACATTTAAATTTCAATACGTCGTCCGATGTGTAAAGCACCAACATCCCGACACAATCTCCGCGTTTTCCGCTCTCGTGCTCTCCGTCCGCAATGAGTGCTCAATGATTCTGCTTTTATTGTTGTGTGTTGGAGTGAATATTGTCAGGTTTTAGTCTAGATGTGAAGTTTGAGCCTTATATTATTTTATAAGAAAAATGTAATTACAGCTTTGTGGTAGATTTTTATCGTCTGCCGTAGTAAAATTCATTTGAGATTAAAAGTAGTCTGTTTGGTTTGGCCACACAAATCAAATTAAATAATTTTATTGGAACCAAGGGCAGGTATCTACTAGTTTACGTACACATATATTATTACATTAAATATAATCATGAGCTTAACCAATTTAGTGTATTATGGAGATAAAATAAGAATAAGGTAAGAATAAATAATTAATAATGCTTGACATTTCACACAGCGCGGACTAGCCTCAAACTAAGCAAAGCTTGTACTATTAGAACCTATCTGACATTTTTCAAATTCTAGGAAATTTTACAAATATCCTAATTTGAAGCTTGAATAAAAATATACCTATGGCAAGATAATTGTTCAATCTCTCGGTAAAAAGCACAAAGCTAGTTACTGCGATCGGTGTCTAAAACTCAAAACAGTGTATTACTTTGAAAATATGTCATTATAATCCGCCTCTAAAAAGTCGATATCCTTCCTTTCGGTCCATAGAAAAAAGACAAAATAATTCCAAAATTAGATTTAGTGAGATCCTTGTGCAATATAATCGTGGGTGATATTATTGTACTCAGATAAATGATACTGCGACAATTTGCTCTCTAGTATAAACGACGCCAAGGGAAAAAGAAACATAATGACGTTTATTTGCTGTGTCAGAGTCATGTTACCCGCATGTCTGTTTTCGTTCTTATATTTCTGGGTATTTTTCTTTGAAGTGTCTTGTTATTGAAATTGCAATTTGGATCGTGAGATGACAAGGTGCTCAGGGAATGCTCTTTGAAAATGTTCAAGAGCTGACTTTCAAATCGGTTTGTATTGGATGCTAGGAAGGTGGATGAGAGCCTTTGAAGAAACATCTTTATTAGTTTGTGACCTGTAATGTCTTTTTTTTTATTTTTATTGGTGATATTCAAACGCTATAAAAATAAATAGGCTTTCAACTAAATTGGGATATTCAGAGACACTTTTTGCATAGTAGATAGCAATAGTGACAGATGACAGTTGGATGACTATCGCCGCATAATAGAATACTAAATAGATGGTGGACGTTTCGATTCTAATGCATATCAGTTTCCTCATTGGTGCAAGGCCCACAACCTTCGAATCAGAAGTCAGAGAACATCCTAATAGGTCACCACGGCTCACACACAATCACTGTGTTAAATAATATTCAACTTTAATTATAAATACGAGATTTATCACGTATCGTTTTATCGGTTTTTCGACCGACAATGTTTCGATTCAATCGAGAAGAAGAGAACAGCAATAATGATAATGATGATGATGGAGCTTATCAACACAATGTGCCACCGTTGACACAATCCCCACAACCGCACCCGTCTACATGCACGCAGTGGGCTGCGGCGCGTAATGCGAGACGAGCCTGTGTTCGGAGCGGATCGCACTCACCCAGATGAAGGTTTACGAATTGAACTGAAACATTATCGGTCGAAACACCGATAAAACGGTACGTGATAAATCCCGAATTTATAATCATGATTGAAATAAATCACGAAAGTGTTCTAAGTAAAATATTCAACGATTCTTCTGAATCTTCGTTCTTCATCTTAGACCACATCATCGCTTACTATCAGGTGAGATAGTGGTCAAACAAAGATCAGACCGGTTAAAAAAAAACTGAGAGGGCTTTTTGAAAGCTTGTGTTCTTTCTTTCTTTAAATTTGAAACCATAGCAATTTATAGAAATAATTTTGGCATAGTAAAATATTTGGACAAGCGTGAGTCTTCCATAAAAATTGGACAGCAGAAGTTGGTAAATTTTATCAAAAACTTTTATTTGAATGGTTGATTGATTGATTGATTGAAAATACTTTATTGCACTTATAAAACTAGTACAAAGGCGAACTTAATGCTAAATAGCATTTTCTTCCAGATAACCTTTGTGTATTGTAGATAAAGATGTGTAGGTAGTGCACAGAAAAGGTAAAAAAATAAAATTTGCACATGACTAATAAATATAGCATAATATAGGTACATACTAAATATATAATGGTATGCTTAGTGTTTCAGTGAGATTGAATCAGAAATGAAGAGATTTGTAGAACCAAGGTCACTGGTATAGCCCAGAGGATTATCAAGCCGAAGTGACAGGGGGCGGGGCACATAGCACGAAGAACGTCGTTGGGGCAGACATGTTCTCAAGTTTCAAAATACCAATAATATTATTTCCATAAAAACATACCTAATGGCATCCCTAAACAATTTCTTTGTATCTACTAAGGTTTCGGATTTCTCCATACTGACTCAGTTAAAAAACCACATTATATATTACGTGAATAGATGTATTTTTTCTTTATTTCTAGAAAAAATGTATATTACAAAAAATCAATAGTACTTGATGGATCGCAAAGACTCATAACATTTTCACATCATTAAAAATGTAATTACTTCACCCCACCTCCCTCAGCGGATAATGATACTGAAACGCCCGGGCCGTTTGACAGAGAATTAATGTTTCCACCATGTTGTGAGTGCTAAAGGAAGAAAGCATGATTTATTTCACTCGACTCGTAAAACAACAGTTCTCAAGGACTAGAGGATACTAAGCGGTGAACGCTCTTGCGGCGTTTCTCATGAAAAATTGAAATTATTTGAAATAAGAACAGTAATAAAACCTCCATGACTTTTGGTATGGTAGGTAGTAGTTGAGCACTCATTAAACTTCCTACGACGTCATTGTTAATATTGTGAATTACATTTAGAAGAAAGTGGCCGTATACTTTGTCCCTTCAAAAGATTAGGCTGTTTTTAACCGACTTCAAAAAAGGAGGTTCTCAATTCGTCGGAATCTTTTTTTTATGTATGTTTCCTGATTATCTACTCGAAGACGCCTGGACCAATTCGAGAAAACCTTTTTTTTGTTTAAGTCAGGATCTGAAGATGGGATCCCAAAAAAATCAAGTGCAACCCTCAACTTTTATAGGGACGCATAATGTGTTTTACATATTTCATATAAAAAAAAACATTCTGAAGTCGGTTATATTTTTGTTAAAAAGTTACTTAAAAGTGCTAGTAAAGTTAGCTGGAGGGTGCTTGGAGCCGGGAAACAGATATGTACTCACGTCCGACACCGAATGCATTACAAATGCATGATGTTTATTCACATTAAAGATTATTATTATTAAATACATGCGCTTTAATTATGTACTTATTAAACTTTAATATGTTAATTGCAGATTTTGTATTATGTTTTGAGTAATAAATAAATGTAATAATGTATTTTAATATAATATGTAGGTTTGTTAACCTAACAGGAGATGATGTTACCAATTGAATATCTATCCTTTGGACAGTGCGGTTGTGGACGTTCCATGCAATAAATTAAATATAAATACATAAATAAATATTGCTAAACATTTAACACAGCGCTATCTAGCTCCAAACTAAGCAGAGCTTGTACTATGGGAACCAGTTAACTGATAGAATACTTATATACTTTTTTTTTGTAAATACATATTAATAATACATAGAAAAATACCCAGACACGGAAAAAATATCTGTAGATCATGCAAACATTCCGCGGCGGGAATCGAACCCGCTACCTCCTGCGTCTCAGCCGGCTATACGCCCACTGCGCTACGGAGGCAGTCGATTTATTCTCTTAACTAATGCGTAAAGCTACCTCGCCAAATTGCTTGACTTGCTATATTATGCTATATATATTATATATATTGTGATATATATGATAATGATGGAATGTGTTCAGAATGCTAGTGCGAGAGATTCGATTCTATTTTGGCAGATTCGTTATCAGATCGTGCCAAAAACTATTTAAGATAGTAGATAAGAGGTATCTCAATAAGTAGTAACCTATATAATTAGTTAATTTTTTTGTTTACATTACCAGAGTGTCATAATCACATGAGCGACAAAGCCCTTTTGTTAATTCATTATAAAAATATATATATTATCCTAAAAATAAAAGTGAATTTTATGCATAAGTTTCTTGAGAAAGACAGAAAAGCCATTCTTATCATATATAACAGAAACAATATACAATTATTTACAAAACCAACAAACATTTCAATTATCAAAATACCGTTGCAACAATCTATAGATAGCTCCCGATCACTATGCGGAAGTGTCCCCAAGACACTGGCGGCATTGCTCCGCTGAATTGCAATGCTTATGCGTTGACCCAGATAAGCGCCAGCTGTCAGTCAGCTGCCGTACTACGCTCGCAAACAAAGATTATGGATGTCACAAAAAAAATCAGCACAGCTCAAGTGAGATTGGGCCAGCCCCGTCTGCCGCATGCCCGAAGATCTATGGGCAAAGATCACAACTAATTGGATCCCTAACGCAACACGCCCACGCGGCAGACCACCACGGAGATGGCGTGACGACTTAGATGTGCATGTACCAGACTGGACAGAAACAGGCAAGGGACAGAAACAACTGGAAAGAGAGCAGGGAGGCCTTTGCCCTGCAGTGGGACAACACAGGTTAAAAATAAAAATAAGTAAAATATTTAGTCTCGCTAAAACTCAAAAACGGCTTGACTGAAATAATTTTTTTTTTAATTAAAAACTTCTTTCGGCGCGTTGAGCATTTACTGAGATGAGAAAAAACCATTGAACTCGCGACACTGTTACCAACACCTGTCACTGACTACTGACACTGACTATTACTGACACTTCTCTATATAGGTATCTGTAGTCTGCTTTTATTCAAGTTTCACTTCTGTCGGCACTCCCGGAGTGCCACTGTTTTTTGTTTGGATCGCTCTAATACACGGGTGGTTTAATAGAAGAAAAAAATGGAGAAATCTTATAAAATTTTTTGAAAAATATTGGTAATTTTATATGGGAATTGCCTCTTTGGATTATGGACCTATTGTTTTTTGTGTCAATGAAATTTGGAAGATATATAAATTATGACCTGGATTAACACATAGGCTACTTTTTCTTGACAAACAACGCATGCGAAGCCACTGGCGGAAGCTAGTTTAATATAAAGTTTGAAAGCACGTTGAAAGGTGCTTCAGGAAACTACGCCTTAAGTTTACCAAAATCGATACGCATTTCTTCGGATTTGCTAGCCTCATCGCATTGCAAGAGTCCAAAACCAATTACGCCCTGATACAATTTTCCTCCTCCTCAGAGGATTTCATCAAACAAAACGTATCAGATTCACACATAGCACATATGTACAGGGATATCGCACGGTCGTTTCGGTCAACACTCGGCAATAATTTAGTTTCTTATCGTTCGACCGATCTGCTGACTCGCGATTCGATTCGTAAGTTTGGATTTGTTATTTCTAGTTTGAATTTGAGATGGGATTGGCTGATGCAAATGACGGTTAGAGGTATCGGTTAGACGTAGGTCTAATAGTGAAAGAGATTTTCTAAAGCTTTTTAAGGCTTTACAATTTTGAGATTTTATTTTATATTATTTATTAAATATGGCACGCAAAACAGAAAAAGCCCAGCAAATATAAATCAGCAATATGTTCGTTAGTCTCGCTAAAATTCAAAAACAGCTTGATAGATTTTGATTTTTTTTTTGTGTTTGAATGGGTCTCTGGATAGTTTCGAATGACAATTGGCTTCGGTAGGTGGTGCTGTTGTCGAAATCCAGAAAATTCCGGACGAAGTAGCCGGCATACAACTACATCCTTATATAGTATAAAATGTAGTCGCTTCCGCTGTCTGTTCGCTTTTATACTACTCAACGGATTTTAATGCAGTTTTCAGCAATAGATAGAGTGATTCGATAGGAAGATTTATACGCATAATACATACATAACTGTGTTTGTTTGTTAGTTTTTTTGTTACCTTTACGCGACTAAACGGCTGAACGGATCGTAATGAAATGTTACAAGAAGATAGATTATGGCTACTTTTTAGCCAACTGCACAAAATGAGGGTAATGTTTTATTGAAAAACCACCCGTGCGAAGCCGCGGGCAGATCAGATAGTACATTATAAAAACATACACACATTATACATTAAACAGACATTATAAAAATTTTGAACTAGGAAATATTCCAAAATGTGTGTACCTACACATCACTATAATAATTAATTTTAAGCAGAAAACAAAACAGATTCTTAACATTATTTATGTATTGTTTTAGAAATGATCATCATCATTATTTCAGCCATTGATCGTCAACTTCTTAACTTAGGCCTTCGAAATAAATTTCCAGAACAACTGATCGTGATAATTTACATTGTAAACAAAAGTATTTTAAACTTTATGATTTTTTATGACTGAAACAATTCAGAGAAATTTCTAACCGTTGCTGGAACTAAAAATATTTTACTATGAAACCCATTCAAATGCACAATGCAAAGTAATGCGCCCGTAACAATGTTCAGAACTGAATCAACGGTCCATAAGTTTCACTTCAATAGTTTCTCTTCATATAACCCTGACCTTAGACCATGCCATAACTTATCAAATTAAGGTCTAGAGAAAAAACAGACCCTTTGGGTCAAGTATATATGCAGCACCCTCATAATAAAAGAAGAGGGGGTTTCCGTAGCCGACAGCTAATCATTTACGATTAAATATCTCAAACTCAACTTGGACGAATCGCGTTGTATGTATGTATGTATGTTTGTTTGTCTGATTATAACTTTTGAAGCATTAATCCGATCATCGTGAAATGTAGTATATTGGGTAAGTAGTGATGGCACAATCACAATCCTGGTGTGACTAAATGAGCTAAAAATGTGGAGGGGTTGTTGAGATATTGGGGTTCAAGAGGGATAAAAAAAACATGAGACAACGTTGGGGCTTAAAAACTGATAGGTGTAGCTAAGATCAACCCCAAAGAGGACCTGATAAAGGTTGCTGGAAGCCGTTGATTGCAGGCTGCACAACATCATTCACTCTGGAAATCTACGCGGGAGGCCTATATATATATTTAGCAATGGGCGTCTTGTTGCCGATATGATGATGATGACATATTCAGAGAGGTACAGCCCTTACAATGTATGAAGGAAGGAATAAAACGGAGACGGAAAACATACGACCGGCCCCGCAATAAAACGAGCAAAACTTGCTGTAAGTGGGTTTCATAAAAAGAAAACGTTTGTTTTGCCCCTACAAATATTGCCATCTTCCTGCACGATTGAAATCTTGCGACATATTTGTAGGCGTAGGCTGTAGGTAACAAAATGTAGGTGTATTTTCATCTGAGATGTAGTTGGGAATTTCGCAGCAAAGAATGATATACGGATAAAGGAATACCATAACATAATCTTAACTATATAAAACAAAGTCGGGTAAGTTACACCATTTTGAACTCAAGAACGGCTTGACCAATTTTGATGATCTTTGATTCGTTGGATTTGTCTACGTCCCGAATAGCAGAATAACTATTAAAAAATAGGAATAACTAACGCAAAACAAATTTATGAAGAACATTCATTTTTTCATACATAGATGCAGCTAATGATGGCCGATTGACAATTCTACCGGTAACATCCGCGTCATATGCATGTCAAGGCGGTACGAAGTTCGCCGGGTCAGCTAGTAATTTGTATTTCTCGCCACACGGCTATTACGAAAATGGCCTCTTTGAAGCTTTATATTTTGTAAACATGGTCTTGAATTTTGTGTTTTGAAAGATTTATTCAACGACCCCGCAAAACGGGGAGCGTAAGTAATAAAAAAAACAACCCCGACTTCTATAAACCGTAAAAAAAATGGTTTGTTACAAATTGTTTGGTAACAAAACAGAACTATACCACATATTATGATCATCATGATCCTACATTATCTATAGAAGCAGCATCGGCAATATGACTGACGAGTTTGGAAACGTGTTTCCGAACTCGATTTCTGGATGTGTTCGCGCGATCACTCAATATTATGTAAACAGGCGGCCCCGCCACTTCAGCCAATCATATTGTAGAAACTAGTCTAATTAACATATAAATGGTATAAATGTGGTGTTCTCCCAACTCACCAGAGTGATAACGCTCTATTTCACCATCTCTTAGTTATACAACGGATAAAAAAAAAATTGACATGAAAACCGATAACGAGCGATTTTTATCCATCAATTAAAATTACACAAGAAAGTGAAATAGGTACAGTCAAACATAGCATTAATAGGCATCAAATAAAATATAAATTTTAATTTGATTAAATTACTAAGTAGGACTTGGTCTTCATTTTCCGTTACAGTTCTTTTTTGTTTCTTTTGACTGCCTCCGTGGCACCGTGAGCGTATAGTTGAGATGCAGGAGGTAGTGGGTTCGATTCCCGCCGCGGAACAAATGTTTGCATGGTCTACAGATGTTTGGTCCATGTCTGGGTGTTTTTTTATATATTATAAGTATCTATTTACAAAAAAAAGTATATAACTATTCCATCAGTTATCTGGTTCCCATAGTACAGGCTCCGCTTAGTTTGGGGCTAGATAGTGCTGTGTGAAATGTCCAGCAATATTTATTTATTTTGATACCTAATCAATATTTTATTCATTCCCAATAAACGCGCTAAATGAATAGTCGGTTAGTTCTTTAAAACTTCAATATTCTACTAACAACTTAATTTACAATTAAAACCCCCAATCCAACTTTTGAACTAATAAATTGACTAATTACGTACGTTAATTTGAAGCAAAACTAATTAAATTCTCTCATATAAACTGTGCACATTATTTCTTTGTAACCTGGCTGATATATACCTAATAGGGATCCTCAAACTTTACTTGGTTAAACATTCCGTTCCATTATAATGTACTGACATGGCAAACACAATTATAGTACCTTCAAACTTTTGGATCGAACACAATAAAGAGTTTCACAGTAAAAATGGTTATAAGAAAATTATATATAGAGAGCTTAAATTGCTCTGATACTACAGTAAAATAAAAGAGAAACATTATTAGGACAAGTCTGGTAAAAGTATAACGGTATTTTATCATTTTGTATGACAATCAAATGCTGCGAGAAAATATATCAAGAACTAGCTGTTGCCCGCGACTTCGCACGCATTACACTATTAAATGTGTAGGTGTGGGTTTGTGTTGCCAAGGCAAAATGTCCTGCCTTAGCCCCAGGATAAATGAATAGGTTCGCCTGGTAAATAATACACTTAGTCCACAAGATATCGTCGATGATAGTTCTTTTTATTTATCACTTAACACAAGTCAAATCAACCAGCATAATAATAATGTTAGATAGAACACAAGCACAAAAGGTCGACAGCCAGAGGATATGAATACGAGCACATTGAAGGAATGATATTAGCAAGTCCACAGGAGAAAGATTCGTAAAGCGGAGGATGATACCGGAAAGGACGCGGGAGGCTGAGCGTCGGCCACGGATACCCTGTCGTGAAGTTGGCTCTAGACTGGCGGCCGCGCATTGCTCTGAAGTTCGAGCGGACCCGGTTCGCACAAAGGAATGCCTAAATTACAATGTCCAGCGCATACTACGGGTTACGCCTGACTATGATTGGGAATTTATTATTTTAGTGTACTATTTATTTGTTTTGTCTATGATAGTAGTTCAGTAAGTTAGATTAAATAAATGTAATATTGGTAGGATGTATATACATAATGTAAATAGCTAGACGTATTAATATCGGGAAAGTAGGGTGTTCCCTACAGTAGGTAATCTAGAAATCAAGCAAAACTCGCTGTTGCAACTTGACTTGACACCCCATTTTTATCCCATGGGACCTGATTTATAGGATAAAAGTAGCCTATGTGTTAATCCAGGTTATAATCTATGTAGACATTAAATTTAATCGAAATCAGGTGAACCGTTACGACGTGATTAAGTAAAAACAAACAAATTACACTAATATTATAAATGTGAAAGTTTGTTTGTTACTCAATCACGTTATAATGGCTAAATCGATGTCAATGAAAGTTGGTGTGTTAATAGATTATGTATGCCGTATTTCGGGTGATCAGTGGACTAAGCTCACCCACCGAATGGAACCCGACACAGACCAAAGAAAAGATGGAGGGACGAGCTCACTAATTTCCGAGCGGGCTGGACCATCTTAGCGCCTAAAAGAAGTGTCTGGAAATAATGGGGGGGGGGGGCTTTGCCCAGCTTTGGGATACAGTGGGCTGATAATAATAATAATAGATTATAACCTCGAGTTAAACATAGGCTACTTTTTATTGACAAACAACACGTGCGAAGCCGCTGGCAGAAGCTAGTAAATAAATAAACAAGCATCCAAACTTTCGCATTATGTATAATATTAGTGTGATTCTAGTCAAGTTTCTAGCTTTGTGTTGTGCTACTTAGTACTATAATAATAATAAATATTGCTGGACATTTCACACAGCGCTATCTAACCCCAAACTAAGCAGAGCTTGTACTATGGGAACCAGGTAACTAATGGAATACTTAAATACTTTTTTTTTGTAAATATGTACATACTTATAATATTAGGTTGGGGAAAAAGTTTCTTCGCATTTTTTAAGAAAATTCAAAATATTTTTTAATGTAGTTTATTTACATTTAACTAAAGTAAGTATGTAGGTATCATTTTGTTCGATAACTTTTTGCCATCTTGTAGGACATGATCTCATTGCTATAGAAATTTTGGGGCTTCTGATCAAAATACCGCGACAAGTGGTTTTGGCAGTCCTCTCGTGATGTTAACCTGACACTGCCTAAAGAATTCTGAAGAGACCGAAACAGATGGAAATCTGAAGGTGCAAGGTCAGGACTATACGGTGGATGCATTAACACCTCCCAGCCAAACTCTCTTAATTTTTGCTAAGTGGCTAAAGAAGTGTGAGGTCTAGCGTTATCATGATGAAAAACTACACCCCTTCTGTTGATTAATTCCGGCCGCTTTCTCTCAACTTCTTGCTTTAATCTCATCAGTTTTTCGCAGTAGAGTTCAGAATCGATGGTCCTGGCTGGTGGTAACAGCTCATAATGAATAATGCCCTTCCAATCCCACCACACACACAGCATCACCTTGTTGCGAGTTAACCCGGGTTTCGCCACAGTCTGTGAAGCCTGACCGGCCTTTGATCACGACCTTTTTCGCACGTTCTTGTCGTACGTGATCCGCTTTTCATCACCAGTTATCAGCTACTTCAAAAATGGTTCGGTTTCATTACGTCGTAATAAAGAATCACAAATGAGTACACGGTTCATTAGGTTTCTTTCAGTGAGCTCGTGGGGTACCCAAATATCGAGCTTTATTGTGTACCCAGTTTTTTTCAAATGCGCCAAAACTGTTTTGTGGTCAATTCCCAGTTCTTCAGCTACGTCGTAACTACTGATTTGCCGATCTTGCTTCACTTTTTCAAAAATGACATCAATTTTATCCGTAATAGGGCGACCAGAGCGACGTGCATATTTGACATCAAAATTTCCGGATTGAAAACGCTTAAACCAAATTTGTGCTACTCTCACAGACACTACACTAGGTCGATAAACATCGCAAACTTTTTTCGCGGCTTGCGTTGCATTTTTACCTTTTTTGTAGTAAAATTTTAAAATGTATCGAATTTCTTCATTAGATTCACTCATCTTTACAGTACCTACGAAAAACAAATAAAAATCACACATTTTCCTAATTTGTATTTGTAATTACAAGTTCATACATACTATAATGCGAAAAGACTTTTTCCCCAACCTATTATCAGACATCCAGACCCGGAGCCAATATCTGTAGATCATGCAAACATTTGTTCCGCGGCGAGAATCGAACCCGCTACCTCCTGCGTCTCAGTCGGCTATTCGCCCACTGCGCCACCGAGGTCGCCCTATGCCGAAGTATTATACTCGTAAGAAACATTAGTATGGCGACTGTGGCTAGCAAATGTATAACGGAATGATGATTATTGTCACTCGGTGATGCGTTTGGTGAGGGCAATGGATGTTTAATTCGTTGCAAAACCGGACCACAAGTCTGTAGATCGTAATGTAAATGTAAAACTTCATTTGTCTCTACTGTTTGTCATACTGTGGAAGGCAGCCTTTTGCCTTGGAAATGTTTCGCTTTTTATAAAATAAATAGTATCTGAAAACGGTTACCTAGAACTGGCGATCACTGAAATTACTTTTAGATTCTCTGGGTTTTATTCGGATATAGAATGAAATGAAAATCATTTGGTGTTTTGAAGGCTATTGAAGTGCATAATAGTTCTAAAGAATTAAGCAGGCACATTCCATCAAAGGAATGTTTCGATCAACGATCACAAATAAACTAGTGGTTCGCCCCGAACTGAGATCTCGCGAGTCTCCCATAAAAACAAAAAAAATATTATTCGTTGTCTTTGACTATCAAAATAGTGCCCCGAAATAATTAACCAAATAACTTGACCTACAGTTTCATTCAAATTACTGTTAACGGGAGTTCTTATATAAATAATAAACATAAATATAAATATTGGTGGGCATTTCACACAGCGCTATCTAGCTCCAAACTAAGCAGAGCGTGTACTATGGGAACCAGAAAACTGATAAAATACTTAATAACATTTTTTTTTGTAAATATGTACACACAGCTACATATCAAGCTATACATTTCCAGTCTATGCTGACCTCTCATTGTACAGAAAACCTACACAATGCGAGGTCAGCTTATACTGCAAATGTATAGCTTGATGCCGTGATTACATAAAATATTAGGTCTTTACCTATGAAATTGTCGTCTTGTATGGAATAAGTGAAAGTACTTATTTTTTTAAACTTTTTTATTTCTGTTATTCAAAGTAATCACCCATGCAATGGACGCATCTTTGCCAACGCATTGGCAGTTTATTGATGCCTTTCTTGTAAAAATCAGCTGAACGGGAGGCAACAAACTCTTCAAAGGCATTTTGTACTGCCTCTCGGGAATTAAATTTTTTACCCCCTAAAAAGTTCTCCAAATTTTGGAAAAAGTAATAGTCGGTAGGTGCAAGGTCTGGTGAGTATGGAGGATGAAGTAGAGCTTCCAACCCCAGCTCTTGCAGCTTGGAGACTGTCTGTTGTGCAGTATGGGGTCGCGCGTTGTCGTAAAGGAGCAGTGGGGACGACCGATTGACCAAAGCTGGTTGCCGATGTGCAAGCTTCTCCATCATTGTCTCCCGTTCTTCACAGTATACATCTGCAGTAATGCTCATGCCGTTGTGTAAAAAGCTGTGGTGAATCACACCCGCACTAGACCACCAAACAGTGACCATTACCTTTTTAGGGGTCATTTTTGGTTTAGGGCATTGCTTTGGTGCTGAACCAGTATGTAACCAACTTGCTGAGCGCTTTCGATTGTCGAACAGAATCCATTTTTCATCGCACGTAATAATCCGGTTTAAAATTCCTTCATTTCTTTGCCTATTGAGCAGCGCGAGGCAGGTCTCGACGCGTACGTTGCGCTGGCGATCGTTAAGTTCGTGGGGTACCCATCTTTCAAGTTTATTTACCTTGCCTATTTGTCGCAAATGGATCAAAATTGTTTTGATGCTAACATCAAGAGCTGCTGCTAGCTCAGCTGTAGATTGAGTTTCGTCAGCTTCCACAATCGCCTTTAATTCATCATTGTTGACCAAAATCTCCGGACGACCACGAGCTTCATTTTTCAAGTCAAAATTTCCAGAACGGAACTGAGAAAACCAATAACGGGTTGTGCGTTCGTTTGTACAGTTCTCTCCGTAAACGTTTTTGATATTACGTGCCGTTTGTGTCGCGTTGATGCCACGACGGAACTCATATTCCATAATTACACGAATTTTTAAAGTATCCATAATGACGAAGAATGTTCAAATGTAGTGAAAATACAACGCTAAACAATAAACAAAAGACTGAGTTTGTAAAAAGAATGTTTTTAAAACAAAATTAATTTGAATTTAGAATACAAAGCCATTCCAAACTTTTTTTCTATTCGGAATGACCAGTACTGAAGAACGGCAATTTCATAGGAAAAGACCTATTAGTAGTGTTTAGTACTTAACAGTACTTTGTTGTAATATATTACTAGTTCGTAGATGAAACTTTACCCAAGCTCATAATAAGCACTGCCCTTGTTCTGTTATCTGTATCTGTTACAAATCTGAGGTCTTTAGTTTAAAGTTTTTGAAACAAAATCTATGTGGCTCCACACACCGTACGTTGTTTCGGACGATACGTTTACCGCCACTGCAATGTCTGTATGAGTTTTACATCACACCAAAGACAGGACGGTTTCAAACCGCACGTGCGTTGCGCGTCGTCAGCGGTTGGCAACCGCCCTGCGCCATTTATTCATATTCCGCCCGTCACGTGAAAAGCGCACCGCGTCGATGGTGTGGTTGAGCTTCTAAGATTCAGGGTGACTTGCGCAAAAATTAACGAATAACGACGTAAACGTATTTAGGGCCTAAATATGATTTAAAGAATTGTCAAATACGTCAATTTTAAACATGTTTAGTCACTAAATACGTTTAGGGCCTTAGATTCTTAGAGAAAGGTTATCTGGAAGAGATCGCTTTTAGCAATAAGACCGTCCATTGTACCGTACTTTATTGTTTATTTCCTTTGTTACTGTATTTTTGTTTGGTGTGCAATAAAGAGTATTTCATTCATTCATGCTCATAACAAATTGGATACAAATTTAAATCAGTACCATTTGTTGAAAGTTCCTTACATTATGCACAGTCCTTTATTTACCGAAGCCAAGTATTGACTTTACGTTACATGGTTTTTATCGGTTTTCAATCACAACAAACAATACCGGTTGCGTGTTTCGGTTTTCATAAATTTCCGGCTTGTGTGACCTCTTTAGACTTGATACGATGTTGTGTTCGTGAAAGGTAGACAAGTATTATAATTAAAGCTTTATGTAGTCCGTTCACGTTCACGTATGTATAATAGTAGAAAAGGTTACTTTTTAATTGACGGCCTCCGAAACGCAGTAGATGAATATTCGAGATGCAGGAGATTGTGGGTTTGTATCAAATTCAATTCAAATTCAAATTTATTTATTTGGAACATAAATAAAGTACAATATACAAATGAAAACGTTGACAACTGCAAAAGTTAAGAAAAACTGAGTAGCAGTGTCAGCGCCCTCTTCCAAAACCGAACAGAACAATGTTCCAGCAGTCGTTACTCGTATAAGTAATTTTTTTTTTTTCCTCTAATAATGATTATAATTTTAAGTTAATACTACATGTGTGTGCGTGTGTGTGTGATGTGTTTATGTGGAGTGTGTGTGTGTGTGTGGAAGTGAGAGTGTGTGTGTGTGTGTGTGGAAGTGAGTGTGTGTGTGTGTGTATGTGTGTGTAGAAGCGAGTGTGTGCGGGAGTTTGTTTGTGTGAGTGCGTGCGTGTTCTCGTGTGTGTAATTTTGCTAGGTAGGGGGAATCATAATATTCTCGGTATCATCGTACGTTAGTGATTGAAGCCAGGTTTTGCATTTAATTTTACATCTGTGGAATGTCAGAGGATAAATGTCAATAGCTTTGTTTACTCTGTTGTACAAAGAACAGCTTATATAAAAGTAGTGTCTTCCAGCTAGGGCAGTTTTGTGGGGCTGTATGCTGCAAACCTTATCAGAACGACGCTTAACGGAGCTCAAAACTGGATCGAATGAGAGTTCGTTGTGTTTCCGCAAAACTGTCGCTAGGACAAATAGCTGTCGCACTGTAAGAACTCCACAGATTGAATATAAGGAAGTAGTGGGAAAGCGTCTAGGGTTAGAGGTCATGACCTTCAGTACAGCTCTCTGGGCTCTCTCCACTCTCAACATAAGAGTCTTAGCAGAACCACCCCATGCAGTAATACAGTAGGATAAGACCGATTGAGCTAGAGCAAAGTAAACCATTTTAAGGCAAGGGAAGTCAGCGCTGTTACGAAGTTGCTTAAAAATGTACATTAATTTTCTGATTCTGGACACTGTACACTCAATATGCGGCACCCAAGACATGGTTCCATCCAACCAGACACCTAAATATTTAATACTTAGAGTGCGCTCCAATTTGGGACAGTGGCATGGGTTAGGTGTTGCTGCAGAACAGGCATGGGCACGGATAATGAAAGAGGAGGGAGGTTGAGTTCTGATGCTTGGGGAGAAAGTTATGAATTTGGTTTTAGGAACATTTAGGGTAAGAAGATTCTGGGAGAGCCATGTCAGAGCTGATTTAAGAGCAGATTCCGCAAGTGAGTTAGCCGCTGCCCAGTCGTGACCTCCGATTAGAAGAGCTGTATCATCAGCATACGTAAATATACTGCAGTTTGGGAGAGACAAATTGCACAAGTCGTTAATGTATATGAGAAAGAGAGTGGGTCCAAAAACACTCCCCTGTGGGACACCGAAACTTAAACCCTCTTCCTTGCTGGACAAATCATTTATTACGACTACCTGTCTGCGGTCGGAGAGGTAGCTCTCAAAAAGTTTGTTAGTGATGCCTCTAATACCAATCTCTTCGAGCTTGTCCAATAGGATGGGGACAGACACAGTGTCAAAAGCCTTTGATAAATCAATGAATATACCAATTGTTTTAAGCTTTTTGTCAAGATTTTTGGCAATTGCAGTAGTGAGTTCAGTAACCGCGTTATCTGTAAATGTTTGCATTATCTACAGATATTTGTTCGAATCATCTTTTATTGTTCTTACATGATTACATTTAATTTTATAAGAGTTGGGAACTTTTCTTTTAGGTTGCATTAACCTGTATTAGAAGAGTCCCCTCTTGACTGTGGTCGTTAAGGATCACATCTTGTTTAACAATAAGTATATACTAATTAATAAATATACATATGTAATGTAAAGGTGTTTCTATATATAAGTGTAGGTATCGTTTTACTTAAATATAATTAGCATGAAGTAAAATTATTTAAAATTGTGGGAATACAATACAAATAGGTGGGAATTTTAAGACAGTAACTATACGGCATAAATAAACATGAATAATAAATAAATACGGCATAATAATTTACATAAATCATCTCAATGATTTTTGCTCAATTAATTTTTGTTATTTGACTTATGCCCCACATTTGATGGTTACGTTTGCTAAATTCGGAATCTTGTAAAAGCATACGCATTTACTATTTTTTCCTGGATACATTAATTTCAGCAGTTAAAACATCCTACGAGCATATCGCGTTAACTTCAAAGCTTTGACTCCCATGTTCATGTTCACGTTTTGTTCCCAAAAGGCATACATAATGAACTCCTAATGTAGCATCCTCGCTGGTACTAGGCAATGGAGGATCGTGATGAATAAGTTTAACGACTATCTAATTGTATGATTGAAAAGTTTTTTTAGAAAAACTTGAATATTCTTTAAGATATTTCTACAGTTTTGTACTTACACTAATAATTTGAAGCCGTCATTATTATAAATACGGGATGTATCACGTACCGTCTTTTCGATGTTTCGATCGACAATGTTTCGGTTCAATTCGTGGACCTTCATCAGGGTGAGTGCGTTCCGCTCCAAATAACGTCTCGCCTCGCACCGCGCCCCGCAGCCCTCTGCGCACGAGTAGACGGGCGCGGTGGTGGGGATTGAGTCAACGATGGCCCAGCGCGTTAACAGGATGTATTATCATCATTATCATCACTGTTGCTCTCTTCGGTAGTTCTCGGTACAGGCAAACACACAACATTAACTATATCTCTACCAGGTTCTCACTCTTCTGTCGCTTGCATCATGAAGACATGGCCTCCAGGCTGGCGGTAGAACCCATCCTCTATCTCTGTTAAAGTTCGGCACACGACTTATTTCTATCGCCTCTCGGATCTTGCGAGGAACGAAGAACTTATCTCTCGCTAAAACCCGGGCCTTGTCGAAACGTATGTAGTGCGTCGAATCAGAATCTAGGACATGTTCCGCCACTGCAGAACTGTTGGAGTCGACAGTCTTCATTGCACGTATGTGTTCAGTCAACCTGGTAGATACGTTTCACTTTGTTTCACCAATGTAGCATTAACTGCAGTCACACGGTATCATATATACGCCGGGGACACCCAGAGGGTCTCTGTCCTTCGGTGAACGTAGTAGCTTCCTCAATTGTGTCATCAAGACACAATCAAGACGGAATATCGTCTTGATGCTGTACTTATGGCGTACCAAGTTTACGATTTTATCCGTTATTCCTTTCACAAAAGGTAAGTACGCTACTGCTCTATTCACCGTAGTTATGCGTGATCTTGTGGATGTGTCCGCAGTTTTCTAAGTAAAATTTGAAACCGTGTTTAAAATTTGCATTGGTTTTGTATGCAAACATAATAAATTTTACTTCCGTAAGTTAAGTTCGTCAGCGGTATGGTATTGACTGCAGTCCAGACACACAAGTGGGGGCTAGAAACTATAAAAGTTTATCCTATATTGCATCATCGACTATCGAAAAGCGTATTTCCTCTACGAACTATCTTTGGTTTATTCAAACAAATCCAAACTATCGGTTTGTGGCTGTCTAATAATAATGTCAGACTCTATACCGGAACGAGAAATTACATGCAAATTTTTGAATCAATATTGGCTCAGTTATACGAATTTCCAGGAACAGTTTTTTTATGCAAATGTTATTTGTTTTTCATGGCATAGTGCAAGTACATAAATCATATCGGCAAAGGTTTGACGGCAGTTTATCGCAATGCGTTATTCAAATACAGAAAAAGTTTTGGTAGAGACCCGTGTGAACAATAACATAAGTCTTTTTCACAATTGGTACTAAATGGAATATTTCAAAATGGGCCATTCGGCCGTTGGGCCGTTGTTGAGCCGTAAATACAATGGATAAAAAATTGGTTGCCGTCATGCGTACCTACTTATTTATATTGCGTACGATAAGATGATTATTATAAATAAATAACGTACTTAATAATAAAATTAACATTTACAGCTTTGACATTGCATGCGTTAGCGCTGAATATACCTACACCTTGTTTGTTACCCATATTACGCAATAAATACAATTTGATTTGATGTTATTATTCACCGTTTTTATAAATATAAATAATTTCGATAACCATGAATTTAGATGTTACACATCTGCCAGGCGTCCCGTGACGGCTACATTTTTGAAATTACACTTCTTTTAGCGCGTTTGGAAAAAATTATGACGGTAAAATTTTTACAATGCGCGCGCACATTGGTGAAGTTAGCTGATAACTATCTCATGCGCGTGCACACTGACAGCCAAAAAGCGACATGATGAAGATAGCTGATAACTGTCTCTCAAGTTTCCGTGACAACACAGTTTATTAATTTATGATTCCTTTTACAAACAAAAAGTTGTGGCATACGGGATGAAATCTGTAGCTATTTTGTTTTGTAACAGAAGCCAAAGAAGTATAACTTCTTACGTGCATACATAAGTACACACACACGTTTTTTTGTACATTTTGTCAAGGTGTCTTAAAAATATCGATTCCATACGTACTATAACGTAGCCATCAAGTCGTTCATCATCATAATAAGTATAATGACGATAAGATTGTGCACATACAATGGAGGAGACAACACTACCAAGCAAGTTTAAAACAGAATATTCTCAATTTAATGCAGACTATCTGACAGTTCGTGACGTAGGCACATAAAAATCTCGTCTGAATCACATGTCATTGCTCCAACATATTCCCAAGATACCAGAAAATATACGATCAGATATCGTATAAAACATGTACATGTGTAACTCAATGTGATAGAGTATATATTCCCCAGATTCAAGATCGCTCGACTTAACTGAATTGTCATAGTAATAAAATTGTTTAAGTAAATTTTTTAATTAAAATAATTCAAACTTGTTTATGTATTACTAGCTGTTGCGCGCGACTTCGTACGCGTTACACTACTAAATGTGTGGGTAACCTAAATAAAGCTAAACTCGCTGTTGCAACTTGACTTGATACCCCATTTTTATGCCATGGGAACTGATTTATGGGATTAAAGGTAGGCTATGTGGTAATCCAAGTTATAGTCTACGTATATACCAAATTTCATCGAAATCTGTTCAGCTTTTTTTTTTAATTTTCATAACGCCATTTTTGTAGATACTGTATATATTCCCTGGGGAAAGCCTCGGCAAGGAGACCATTCCACAAGCGAGGTATTCGCAGGAGGAAATTCCTCTGGAACCTCACGATATGCGACCAGATCGTCTCCAAGGTGTGTGGATGGATTCCCTGCCGATGGCGAGCGGTGCGATGATACCTATATATAAAAAGGAACCTGCAGGTACCATATCAGCTGTTACGACGTGATAGAGTAACAAACAAACAAATAAATAAATATCCAAACATTCAAATTTTCACATTTATCTGTGTGTTTTATTGTGATCTAGTACGAAAGTTTTGTCGTATAGTCAGTTAAATCGAGTGAAATTGGCGGGAGAGTAACGATAATCTTGCGTCAACGCCACTGGAATGTATTGCTCATCAATTTTTCACTGTAACCCAAACTGCGATTTGACCCTTGGTGATTTATTTGTAGAGTAGATTAGATACGCAGATCGGACGTGGTACTCGTTTTCGTTACGGAAAAATTGGGAATGAGTTGTCGAGGCCCTTCTCAATATTCGATTTAGGTCACTTATCGAAAATAAAAACAAGCTTTTGCTATGTAAATAAATAAAATTAGATGATATGTTCCTGTCGTCCTGTTTTTAGGGTTCAGTACCAAAATAAACATTATAGGATCACTCCGTTTTCCGTCTGTCTGTCTGTCCGTCTGTCAAGACCTTGTTGCTTACGAAAGCTTGGAGATCAAGATGAACTTAATATCAAATACATAAGTCTACGTTCCCTTGAAACTGTAAAAAAATAAGTTTAAAAACTACGCAAATAAATTAAAACCTTTAAGGTACTTCCCGTTGACCTCGGATCACGAAATTTGGCAAGAAGTAAGGTAGCAAAGTAAAAGAAAAAAATCCAAAAAGTGGTAATTTGTGTCATAATAATAAATAAAACATTTTTGCGGAACCCTCAGTGCGTGAGCCAGACTGGTCCGGTTTTTTAAATTTAAGTTTAAACGCAGGCATCACGATTAAACATTTGCAAAATAAAATCCTACACATACAATTTCATATTCAACTGGAGATATAATATGTAAGTTCCTAAGCTTTATTTATTAAAGTAAGATTAAATAAAATGGGTACCATCATTATCATCAATTTAAAAATATTGTCAATAATGAGTTGAGAGTTCTGAAACAATAGCTAAATATTCATATATACATATATCAGAGGCGTAAAATTTGAGAAGAGTAAAGAGGTTCACCCCTCACTGATACAAGAGCTTTGTAGCACTTAAGGCTACAACACCCCAATGTGCCTACATTGGGGCACCGAAGGGTGCTCAAATTATAACGCCTGTCGTGATTGAATGAGATGTATGAAGCACAATGAAACAACCTGCTTAGTTGAACACTAGTTTAATACTGGTGGTCGCACTGCGAAAGACTTGCATATACATCATTGAAGCTACGACTATGTGATATCGTCTCGAACAGTTGAACGTCAGACGTTTAGATAGAATCTTAGATTGTTTTTACCTATCGAACTCTACAATCCTAAAATTTATTTTAGTAAGTCAGTACTTTTATTCCGTTCATACAAAGTGAATAAAAATTATGGGGGAATTACAAGTAGATCACATTGACTAGTGAACCCTGCATTTTAAATACCCTTTAGGTAAAGGTGTATCCATTTTTGTATTTAGACAGAGTATAATAAGAGCTTAGACTAGGTATAATTTCTTTAATACGGGAAAGTTTTCATAATATTAATAAACAAACATTCACAATAGAATATTTTTAATTTTCATGAATAATTACTTGCGTTTAGTAGGATTTACTGGTTCACGTATTTAAACAAAAAAATAAACCAAATCAACTGCAAACATATCTGTGTATATACTATTACTTATCGAATTTTTTTTTCTTTGAATTTCGAACCATGTCGTCATTTTGTAAACAACAAGCAATGTTCCTGAGTTTAGTTTGCATCCAGAGGCTAAATAGTTTAAGTTCTGCTCCCTACAAGCAATCTATCAAAATGTCTAGACGCTATTAAGAGGTGGTAAAAGTCTGCTTTCGCATGCACTATGAAATACTGATTCTATAAATCTCGCGGTTTTTGTTTTGCATAATAAAAGCTTGGAAAACAAAGCTTATGTTTTGTGGGAATAATTAAGTTGTGCTCCGTTAACAAAGCGGCGTTACGTGTAAACATTGCGTTCCAAATTTATCAAATAGTATCAGGAACTGGGCATAGTTTAGCTTCGATAAGATATTTTAGGCTTAGAATTTTTCAGTAATCTTTTGCTCTTTAATTATAAAATCAGTTTTTTTAAACGAATGTTTCACTTTTTTTATATCGTCTCGCTGAAATAAAAAGACATAACATCGATTATGGCACTGTTTATTGACATACCTACCGCGCGTGCGAAACCGCGGGTGTAAGCTTGTGTATTTGTGTGATATTTGTTCCGGGTCTGGTTGTTTCTCTATATTTATAAGTATGTATTTACAAAAAAAATGTATATAAGTATTATATCAGTTATTTGGTTCCCATAGTACAAGCTCTGCTTAGTTTGGGGCTAGATAGCGCTGTGTGAAATGTCCAGCAATATTTATTTATTATTTATTTATTTATTTTTTTATGAAAACCGGTTTTTTATGGTCTCAATCAGCCTCTTTCGGATTATTTCAGAGCACCGTGTAATTGTATGAAAATGTTTTATTTTTTCACACTGTCAATGTTAGTTGATCAATTTTATTAATTCGAAATTAATGTTGTTAATTTCGAAATCTTCTGCATAGCACAATTACAACGAATTTTTAGTTGATTGATTAGCACTTATACCAGCTTGTGCTAGAGATATTGCACTTTTTTATGGCTAAGACCTAAATAAATTATTCATTCAAATCGAAAACTAAAAAGCTGATAACAAACTTCACATAAAACCAGCGTTTAAAAACACAAACCAATTACGTATCCACTTCTCTTGATTGAAACTAATTTTATGCTTATAGATGCTATTAGATAGCCATCGTGCAACGCTTGAACCAACAATTGTAATTGAAATGCAAAGAGCGTTCGCAACGAACGTAATTACAGCACAGCGTGCGAACTGACGTGCGCTTTGACAAACTGTTACGCAATTAGTGGCAGTAGCGCGATACGTAATAAGGCATCTCTCGACATGGGCTGAAGAATCTGGCTAGCTCATTTTAGAGATAGAGAGTCTTAAATTGTTTTGTTCGAGTTTGTTAATATATTAATATTAAATGCGAGAACTCCTCCTTTTGTTAAATACAGGCCTGTCAAAACCCAGTAATAAAACACAATAGTTTTTTTAAAGTGAAACTTTTATTACATCGCCTCAAACTTTTTCGTCATAAAACCACACAATCCTTTTTTTTATTGTTCTGATCGATATAGAGTCAGCTGGGAGTATGAAATTATGTAGTTATGAAAAAAAGCCTATCTCCTGATTTTTTTTTTAATTTGATTCTTGATCTTCTCGATAACCTTTCTGCCTCAGCGACCGTCAGTTATTCGAGCTACATCCCCCGCACCACTGATACTTCAGCTTGCTTATCTTCTGGGCTATTTTATGAATGTACTTACAAAAAAATATTATATCAGTTACCTAACTGGTTCCCACAGCACAATGTTTGCTTGGTTTGGGACTAGATAGAGATCTGTCAAATGTCCAGCATTATTTATTTGATGTTTTAATTTGACAACCTCCGTGGCGCAGTGGGTGAATAGCCGGCTGAGACGCAGGAGGCTGCGGCTTCGATTCCCAGGTGGTACAAATGTTTGCATGATCTACAGATAATATATTTGTTCCAGGTCTGGTTGTTTCTCTAAAGAACGAAAAAAAAAAATATTTATTACAAAAAAAAATAAAAAATAAAAAATGTTTTATTTGGTTAGGTTGGGGAAAAAGTCTTTTCGTATTATAGTATTTATGAACTTGTAATAAAATCTCTTTGGCTATACTATTTGTATCAGGCTGGTTTTGGTATCATTCAAAGTTTAAATTTTAAAGAAGATAATTCCTAATTCAAATTATGAAAACGTGTGATTTTTATTTGTTTTTCGTACTGTAAAGATGAGCGAATCTAATGAAGAAATTCGATACGTTTTAAAATTTTACTACAAAAAAGGTAAAAATGCAACGCTAGCCGCGAAAAAAATTGCTATGTTTATAGACCTAGTGCAGTGTCTGTGAGAGTAGCACAAATTTGGTTTAAGCGTTTTCAATCCGGAAATTTTGATGTCAAAGATGGCATCTTTGACATCAAAATTTCCGGATGTTGCAGATGCACGTCGCTCTGGTCGCCCTATTACGGATAAAAATGATGCCATTTTTGAAAAAGTGGAGCAAGATCATCATATCAGTAGTTACGACGTAGCTGAAGAACTGGGAATTGACCACAAAACAGTTTTGGCGCATTTGAAAAAAACTGAGTACACAAAAAAGCTTGATATTTGGGTACCCCACGAGCTCACTGAAAGAAACCTAATGAACCGTGTACTCATTTGTGATTCTTTATTACGACGTAATGAAACCGAACCATTTTTGAAGTAGCTGATAACTGGTGATGAAAAGCGGATCACGTACGACAAGAACGTGCGAAAAAGGTCGTGATCAAAGGCCGGTCAGGCTTCACAGACTGTGGCGAAACCCGGGTTAACTCGCAACAAGGTGATGCTGTGTGTGTGGTGGGATTGGAAGGGCATTATTCATTATGAGCTGTTACCACCAGGCAGGACCATAGATTCTGAACTCTACTACGAACAACTGATGAGATTAAAGCAAGAAGTTGAGAGAAAGCGGCCGGAATAAATCAACAGAAGGGGTGTGGTTTTTCATTATGATAACGCTAGACCTCACACATCTTTAGCCTTTCAGCAAAAATTAAGAGAGTTTGGCTGGGAGGTGTTAATGCATCCGCCGTATAGTCCTGACCTTGCACCTTCAGTTTTCCACCTGTTTCGGTCTCTTCAGAATTCTTTAGGCAGTGTCAGATTAACATCACGAGAGGACTGCCAAAACCACTTGTCGCGGTATTTTGATCAGAAGCCCCAAAATTTCTATAGCAATGGGATAATGCCCCTACCTACAAGATGGCAAAAAGTTATCGAACAAAATGGTACCTATATACTTTAGTTAAATGTAAAGGAACTATATTAAAACATTTTTTGAATTTTCTTAAAAAATGCGTAGAAACTTTTTCCCCAACCTAATATACCAATTTTTACAATTCTGGTTGAAGCCCTGGCTCCTGAACTAGCGTGAGCTGTATTTCAGGAGTCAGTTTCTTCCCACATTAAATGAGAAAAGAAAATACATACCTAAGTAGTTCAATAGTTACAATGATAGATATAAATAATACTCCATATAATTTAGGTAGATGTTATACTAATCCTGGTATATAATTCAGTGTTTATCTATTTTTTTAACTATTAAATTATATAGCATAAAATATGTTGTATGCAAGCAAGTAAGGGTAAAACTAAAAAAATATGAAGTGGATTCGGTTGTGTCTGTTTTATAAGTCATTATTAGGTGAATCTATTGTAAAATTGTTAATAAATTTTTTGTTTCAATGTATGTTAATGTACTTAACCATTATTTATGTTTAGGTTTTAATTGATAGTTATATAGGTCTTTTACCTTTTATTTAGAATGTAAATATTTATAAAATCTTGGTGCTTGAATGTTATAGTGCCGTTGGGCAATTCATACCATCACAAGAAACAAATGACACAAAAATAAACACTATTACTTATTTACTAAATTATTTATATGTATGTATTTACAAAAAAACAATGTATATAAATATTCTATCAGTTATCACCTTAGTACAAGTTTTACTTAGTTTGGAACTAGATGGCCCTGTGCGTAATGTCCAGCATTATTTATTTATTTTTAATATTATTAATTTTTGGAATTACTTTTGACAAAATAACTGAGTTACATAATCCAGCTGTCTATGTTAAGACTAGGTTTGTGAAACTGCCTGTAGAGCGTCGCCAGGCTTAGGATAACGCATGTTTAGAAATAAGGGGTACTGGGTGAGCACAAGTGTAAGAGATTAAGTAAGACAAATTCGTTTTGCCGTGTAGCCTTACACTTAATCTTAGCGCTGTTATAACGTGATTTACGGTGAACTTTCGTGTTTATTATAGCTACTGGCTTTCTCTTAAGTCAAGTTATTTTGGGACCTTTTAAAGCTTTTTCTTTTTGCACTATTCGTCGGTCGGCACATTATGTATTCCTCTTCCAAATCCCGTCATTTCAGCACTGAAATGGGCTGAACAAACAGACAGACAGAAAGACAGAGTTACTTTTGAATTTATAATATTAGTATGGGAAGCTACTTATTTGGCTGCCTAGTACGCGCTAGGCCTCCAATTGTAACAATAATTCAATGATAATAATTCAATTCAATAAATAAATAAAAATAAATAAATATTGCTAAACATTTCACACAGCGCTATCTAGCCCCAAACTAAGCAGAGCTTGTGCTATGGGAATCAGATAACTGATAGAATACTTATATACATTTTTTATTTGTAAATACATACTTATAATATATATAGAAACAACCAGACTCGGAACAAATATCACTAATAAGAATATAACACGAAAATATTCACTTATTTCTGTTGAGGCCCTTAATTAAATTGTTCTGCCAAAGAAACTTCCCCTGTCAAATAAATAAAAACAATTTCGCAAAATGTGTTTTAATTTAGCAATGATTTCGTATTATAATCTGACATTAGCAGTTGCGCGCTCCGTAATAAGCCAGGTAACCCTTCCGACGCCCCACTTAAATTATTCCTGAAGAGCCACTCTAAGGTTAATAATCCTTATAGAAATCTCTTTTGAAATTACACTTATTTTTAATCAATTTTATTGTATGTTGAATTGGTTTGACATTTACGATGAAGGTAATGATTTTGAATGTAGAATATTTCAAGGACGTGACTTCTCTCAATTTATAGAGGTTGAGGTTTTATTTTTTAACCTACTTCAAAAAAAGGAGGTGGTTCTCAATTCGTGTATGTTCCCTGATTACTCAAAGATGCCTGGACCGGATCCTTTCCAGGTGGCTCCATTGGCGCCAAGTCAGGATCTGATGATGGGATCCCAAAAAATCGAGGGCAACCCTCAAATTTTATAGGGATGCATAATTATTTTATGTTTTTACCTCGGAACACTTTCATATCGGTCTCATAAAAATTTAATCAAAATCAGTTCAGTAGTTTAGTTAAGTCAGTTATATTTTTTTTTAAAGTTACTTGTACTCATTAATTTCCCAAGAAATGTATGATTGGAATGCTGACAGATGATAAGTATGCTTAATCTTAGTTTCACTGCACCTCCAGACTAAAGTTGTAAACCAATTTTTTTTGTTTTTCGTACAAATTTGGTCACATTCTCATTTTACAATAAAAATAACAAAATAAATCATTTATTTCAGCAAACAACGGAATATTAATAGGGTAGGTAACTTTTTCAACGGCATACATAATAAAATATTTAGAAAACCATTTGTCCAAAAACTAATTTATTTAACAGATGATTTAACAGGGCGGCAGAATCGCCCTTACATCTGCTAGGCGAGTGTGGTCCACTAATGCGCAAACGTAGCATTCATCTAGGCAAACACATTCTTAGCCCGGAGAAGCTAACAGCTATAACCCCTAAGAATATTCTACAGTTTTTAGCAGCTGTAAGACTTAGTGGTGAACTTTAATCGCACCCATAACCTAGGAGCGACACAAAAACAAGTGGCGAATAGGCCTCATGGCCGCAGTGAAACTAAAGCCGCAATATTAAAAAATAAATTAAATCCCATGAGTATGTTTAAAAAAATGTTTATACAAATCAACACAACGCTGTATTTTCCATATTTATATAAACCAACCCCTTTATGAAACCAATAATAAAATTGGACAACTATACTGTGTTCGCTGAGAATGTCTAATAGAGGACGCTCTCCCTTGTACAATTGTATAAACGTGAAAAAGACGACACTAGCACTATGATTGACCGTGATTGATCAGTGGGTGTGATCATTATTTAAAAATGTTAGGCTGCGTTTATATTACTCACTACAAATTATTCATTATCTATTTAATTTACCCACATAATTGACTTATTTCATTCGATACCTTCTAGATAAAAATATTGTTATATGCTTAATTAGGGTAAGTTTATTTAAATAAAACTGAATGTATTCTTATTATAGTTATTCACTTTCTGATTCACTTAAGTCTGAATCATCCTCCAAGTTAACAATAAAGCGTTCTGCCATATTTTCTACGTTTCGATCCATAATGTCCATACTTTACATGCTTTATACATTTCTGCCATTTGTTGCTATCTGCAGCATGCACGCGCCCTTTGTTCGTTATCTATGACAAGTGACGTGCAGTCCCTGATTTCTTATTAGACATTCTCAACGAACAGAGAGTTAGGCTTTTGGGGTTATTTTTTTACAAAACGAGTTCAACAGGGTTCAATAAATTGTTCATAAAAATTAAATTCTGCCCGTCCCTTCAACTCACCCAAATTTCAATATGAAATTGTTTTTACGAAATTCGAATATGATTCTAACAAGGGTATTTTAATTAACTTTACCAACGTTAACGTAATTGCATGGTTAAGGTACTTTTGAAATAATGTAGGTTCGTCATTAGGATTTCGTTCCAGTTGTTTATATACCTAGTCAGGTCATAAGTATTGTCACACAGTAAAAACTTTTCTTTTAGAATGCTGGCCACAAAAAAGTTTATAGAATTCGAATTTCGCATTGTTCATGAAAATAAAAATGAATACTTTTTAGAATTTTACTCATTTTTAAATATGGAGTGGACGCTTAAAGAAAACCGTGTTGCAGTTATTGCGTTGCATCGTTGCGGTTACGCGCCAATTCAAGTTTTTGACATACTGAAAAATTTGAATATAACCAAAAGATTCGTTTATCGCACCATCAAACGATACAATGAAGACTCTAGTGTAGATGACAGGTCAAGAAGTGGTCGCCCTCGGTCTGTTAGGACTCCAGCAGTGATAAAAGCTGTGAAGGCGCGAATTCAAAGAAATCCCAAACGTAAGCAGAAACTGTTGGCCCTTCAGATGGGGTTAAGCAGAACCACGGTGAAAAGGGTGTTAAATGAAGACTTAGGACTTCGGGCATATCGAAGAAAAACAGGACATCGTTTGAAGGCTCGTCTAATGGACCTGAGACTGAAGAGATGCCGTGCTTTGTTGAAGCGGTACGCGGAAAAAAAATATCGGGAAATTATTTTTTCGGATGAAAAAATTTTTACCGTAGAAGAGAGCTACAACAAACAAAATGATAAGGTGCACGCACACAGTAGTGAAGAAGCGAGCAACCGTATTCCGCGTGTCCAACGAGGTCATTTTCCATCCTCGCTCAAGGTATGGTTGGGAGTTTCTTATTGGGGCTTAACAGAGGTACATTTTTGTGAGAAAGGTGTAAAAACGAATGCAGTTGTGTATCAAAATACAGTCCTGACGAACCTTGTGGAACATGTTTCTCATACCATGTTCAATAACAGGCACTGGGTATTCCAACAAGATTCGGCGCCAGCTCATAGAGCGAAGAGCACACAAGACTGGCTGGCGGCGCGTGAAATCGACTTCATCCGGCACGAAGACTGGCCCTCCTCCAGTCCAGATTTGAATCCGTTAGATTACAAGATATGGCAACACTTGGAGGAAAAGGCGTGCTCAAAGCCTCATCCCAATTTGGAGTCACTCAAGACATCCTTGATTAAGGCAGCCGCCGATATTGACATGGACCTCGTTCGTGCTGCGATAGACGACTGGCCGCGCAGATTGAAGGCCTGTATTCAAAATCACGGAGGTCATTTTGAATAAACTTTAGTGTCATAAAAATCTATGTTTTGTTAAGTTCATTTTGGTATATAAATGGTTACATAATGAATAAACTTGTTTCAATTATTTTATATTAAACATGTGACAGAATTTATGACCTGACTAGGTAATTTGTTGAATGTCACAGAATTATTTAATTGTTGAGGAAAGACGTAACACGCAAGTAATATTACTAAATAATGTTCGGTGTTACATATGATTTTAGCTTTGTTGATTAAATAAATTTGACTCACTTACTGGGACAATATTTAGAACTTAGAACTTAAAACAGAGATAAAAAAAGTTACTATACACTCAAGTTAAAATAAACTGTATACAAACAGCATCATCAGCGCACGCGTCGCGTCCGCTCAGAATCAACAGCCACTCTATAGGATGACCACCCAAAATCCAACTTTATGTCATTCACTTTTGTGAATGTAAATGACATAATCCATATGTGTACCCTAAGCGGCTCGGGAGGGAGCGGGCGCTACGTGTGTGCGACTCGTGTGCGTAGCGGTTTCTATTCGGGCGCTGAGCGTGCGCTCGTACATTAATATCGATAAAATATGTATTTTATGTGAATGACATAAACTGTAAATTTGAATGTTTCTAAGGAGCAAGCGGCGCTTACGCGACTCGCGCGCGGTGTAACGCTGAAAAAAATCGCGCTCGTGTGAACGCAGCCTAATTGTTTACCTTTGATTTTGTCAATTGTTTGGGCTGGTACTGTAGCTTAGAAGATCGTATCAAACTGTAATGAGAACTATTCAGAATTCCTATTCTAAATATAAAGGGGAAAGATAGAGAAAGAGAATTTTAAAAGAACAATCATCGAAGGAAAACGAAGAAATAAACAGTCCACGAATAAGAGTCAGATAACAAGCAGTGCCTACAGTACAAGTCCTGTAAGTGTAGGTACTGCACGCCAATACTCACTATACAAGCCAATAATCGAATTTTAATTAAGTTTAATATAAATATGTTTTTTATGTGTATATTGCTTGATTTGAGAATTAAAAAAAATTTGTTTTTTTTTGTTAAAGGAGAAGCCAATTGCATCAGGTGCACCGACAAAAGCGAAGCTCTTATATACAAGAAGACTGTAACATAATATCTTTATAACATTTCAAAAATTTGCAACGCATTCACTAGCGACTCGATAACGTGAGGAAGTTGCTAGTCCATTGCAAAAAGTTGACGCGTACATCATAGGATTTTGAACCCTATTTTATCCTACTCTAAGATACTTAATACTTACCCCATAAAAACCACCACTGACTGCAACCACAACCCTACTCACACAATTACCCGTCATTCATTGTTAGTATCTAGGCTATCGTTCCTTCACAATGCCGCCTTACTTCCGACTGTACCTTTGTATGCAAACATCATTGAATATTATGAACGTTCAATATTATGTATGGTGATAAAATTTGCATAGACAATTTATACACTGTGTACGTGGTATTGATGTTATTCCTGATACCAGGTACTTGCACAATTGAATCTATTGCAGCTATCAAATACAAACCGGTGAAATTAGAGATAGCTACGCATTTTTAGTAATTAACATCGCATGTGATGCGCTCTGCGTACGATGTGTGGATGAAATTAAATGTATATGAGCTAGAAGTTGTCTTTAAACCACCCGAAGGCCTCCAATATGGCTTAGAAATTTTAATCTCTCTCTCTCTTCGAGACGTTATCCTCAATGCTGAAAGTCGTGACCTCTTCCATGGGTGATTTTTTCTTTGACTATGTTGCGCCGTCGGTGTCTGTTGGCGGCGACATGTATGGCATCATAAAGCTTAGAGTCGAGAGTTGTGCGGATCTGGTCAGACCAACGTATCGGGCTACGACCCCGTGGTCTTTTCCCCTCAACTTTGCCAGTGATGATGAGTTTTTCCAAGTTGTCACTATGTTTCCTCGCTATGTGACCAAAGTACTCAAGAACGCGTTGGAGGCGGATGGTTGATAGCCTTTTAAATAGCCTTTTAGCCTAGAAATTTTAATAAGTGGGAGCCAATTCTAACTAACCACTTAAAGATGGTTTTCAAATGTTCAGCAACGAATACTTAACGACTGTTCACTAAACTACCGATGTAAAATTCAGTTTAACTTTAATTATTATGTTGATTGTTTTGCATACTGGTCTCCAAAGTATGTAAAAGTATGTTTATCTGCACTATTTTCTCCTTTTTAGATAATTCACACGCTTCATAATAGATTGTACAAGATTTCTTCCAATTATCCCATTTTTTGCTCAAGTTTCCCGATGTAACATTCGCTAAATTATTTTCGAATAAAAATCGTTGTAGCGGACTTAGCATCGACTCCATTTTATTACAATTATCTCTTTTTTCACTATATTAAAGAACTTGTACAGCTTCCACAATTGTACAGCTATATTGTTCCGTATTCTACAATTTTAGTTAATTTCTACTCGGCTGCGCCATGTTAAAGTATTGATTTGTAAATAATCTACAGAGCGTATAAATAAAACGACAGTGATTCAGCCATAATTGATTAATTACAATTCTACCCACAACTGTTAAATAACATCTCGATATACCTACAGTTATAACCTTTTAATTTCTAGCTGATTGTTAAAACTATTTGTTAACTTATCGATTAAAATTCATACGATGACAGTACTCGTCAAATGTTTATGGAGGTTAGTTCGGCTTTATGGTTTTTGAGAATGCTTATTTGAACTCTATCTGTTAAACTTTAAATTTAATGAATATATTTAAATAAAGTTACTTGCCAACTGACCGGTCAGCTTAAGGAATTCCTATAAGCTCCTTGGGTTCCTCGATATATCATTCACTAATTGTATTTCTAGCAGCATCCTCTAAAATACCCTAAAGTATGTTCTTCACTAAAGTAATTTCATTTTGACGCATAAAAGACACCTGACAGGTACGTGCTTTGTCATACGTAGCTCCACATCACGCCCCATGGGAGTCGACGACAGGGTTGGTTAGGGATTTGTTATTTATCTAGGGGGCTGAAATGAAAAATCAAAAACAGACCTTATTGCTTATAGCATCTAAAAAATAAAATAGCTTGGCTTTCAAAAGAATATTTAAAACAAGATTTTTTATAGCATAAGATGACGGTAAAGCATGGCCCATGATAACTGCCTATAAAAATATTATACTTGTACAAAGTACCACTCATTTTTGATCCGGGGCTAGGGTTTCGTTCCCGGGTCCCGGGAATCGGGAAATCCCGGGAAAAAAGTCATTTCCGGAACCGGGAAAAAATTCTGATTTCCCGGGAATTCTCGGGAATTTCCAAAAGTATGTGATAGATCTAAAACTTTTTTCTCAAGTATTACTTTATGAAATAATTTAAGACTTAAACTGAAATAGTGCTTAAGCTTACGTGACTGTTACATAATAAGGGCATAAGTAAAATTTTGCCCACGATGTGTGGACCCTGCAAGAGAGTAAATAAAATATTATACGAACTGCTGCACAGAGTTAAGGTATTTAAACACTCGAATCATTTTATGGTCAAATTAAACTCGGATTCGCTGCGTTTGATAAACTACTCTCGTGTTTACATACTTTAATGATGTGCAGTTACGTATAATACTTTATCTACTCTTGTACCTCCGCCACACATCGATGGCAAAGTTTGTTTGTTATCATAAGAGCAATACTTAATTACTCCGTTTATATTATGTTTATACCGTTGTGTGTGTTCAGAAGTTTTATATTATAAGTGTAATTTTGCATGCCTGAAACCAATCATTAAGTTTCCTTTCATTAAGTATACTGCTGTGAAGGAGTGCTGCAGATATAAAAACTGTTTTTGTGCTGTAGAAGAGGGCTGTTCGTTCAATTTATAATATGGACCCCAGAGAATCATTAAGCAATAAGTTTAAAAAAATAAATATTATGACATTCCCTTGTCAATACATCTATGAAAATCTAATGTATGTTCACAAAAATATTAATTTGTTTTAGAAAAATAGCGATAATCATAATTTTAATACTACTAAAATAAAGATAAACTTGCTGTTGCCACCTGTAGACTCCATAAAGTTAGTAAATCGTTTAAAGGGCAAGGTGTACGCTTTTATATCAAACTCCCAAGGGATGTACAAAAATTGACAATTAACAAATTTAAAAACGTAATTAAACAAAATCCTGCTAGAAAATATCGGATTATTTAGATGATAGAGAAGCTTGGGATTGAAATTGCTCCAACTCGTTCAAAATGTTACAATTTAGACGTAATTTATTTTCTGTATTATGTATTGTAAAAGGATCATTAAAAAAAACAACCAGCCTTGTTTCTTACCTTTTTTCTTGGCTTGGTCGCGAAGGAATAGGCAGTAAAATTGACGTTTCAAAGTGTTCCTTATGATTTTAATGAATAAAAATATTTGATTTTGACTTCCTTTTATACTACTTCTGTTTATGATCGATCGAGAATGTTTAATTATTGCTGAGTCAAATAAATAGCTTATCTAATCTATTATGTGTTTTCTTGACTTTTTGTAGTTAAAAAAAATTCAATTAAGGACTTTAAAAAAAATCCCAGTTTCCCGGGAATCCTGGGAAATTGAAAATATTATTCCCGGTTCCCGGGAACGCAAAAAACCCGGGAAATCCGAAACCCTATCCGGGGCTGTGTTAACACAGGATAAATAGTTTTGTTGTGTTAAATGTGAATAACAATAAACTAGTGGTTCGCCCCGAACTGAGATCTCGCGAGTCTACCATTAAAACAAAAAAAAATATTATTTGTAATCTTTGACTATCAAAATAGTGCCACGAAATAAAAACCAAATACTTGACCTACAGTTTCATTCAAATTACAGGTAACCGGAGTTCATGTTAATTGGTTAGCTTTTTTTTGGGGTACAAATTGCAGTTATTCTAGATTTCAGACTTTTGCCTATATTTGTGATACATAAGCTACACGCATACCAAACTACAGCACTGTGGGGTCACTGGTGTACCCTGTGATTTTTGTCAAAATTTAGTTTTTATTATGGCTAATAACTCAAAAACTACAAAAACTTTACTAAAAGTAAAAACGGGGTCGAAATGTACTAATGAAGACCTTGCATTTGACGTCTCACTTAACCTTATAGTCTTATTTTCATTATTTTTACCCCTCTTGAAACCCAATATCTCAATAACCCCCCAAATTTTTAGCTCATAGAGTCACACCAAAATTGTGTCATCATTACCTAACTGTATACCAAATTTCACGATGATCGGATAAACGCTTCGAAGTTATCATCGGACAAACAAACATACATACAACGCCGATTTGCCCAAGTTGATTTGGAGATCTTGTTTCGCTTGATCAGCTAAAAATGTCGTGAGAATATTTTGTACCAAAGTACTGCACATGTTAAACAATAGTACTAAAATTATTACCATCATTATTTTCACAATAAACGGGATATCTATGATTCGTGAAAAGCTCACAATTTAATTATCCCGTTTATAGTGAATATGATAGTCTGTAGTAAAATATTATTTCTATTCTAAAATTCTAAAATCAAACTTTTTTTTTACAGATTCTTCAGAAACGAAATAACGAATAACATTAATAGGTGAAAATACTTTTCGTGTAAAATGTTTGTGTTAAAATGTGCTTGAAATCACCAATCCAAACTTATAAGAAAATCCAGTGAATTAAAGTGTAAAGTGCAAAAATGAGGTGAGAAGTGTTTCAAAATGGCGATGGTTATTTCTCAAGCGACGAAGGCCGCGATCGGTGGTTTTCTTGCCCTGATGATACTTGGAGCTGTTCTGGTAGTGGGAGCGGCGTTTGGGTGGTTCGACCCGAAGAGAGAGGATGAGGATACACCAGCTAAAATCAGTGCCAGGCTTCAAGGACGAACATCTTTTGTTACGCATAGAGCGGTAAGTCATTTTCATGATCTCAAGTGATACGCAAGCTGTGTGGTTTTTGTAAGATATTTTCATACCTTTGGGGTTAGCGACACAGCCTGTACTGTACATATTCTAACAATTTCCACATATAACATCGTATATACTCAGTTTGTATGTTTTAAATTCAGGCCTACAAACAACTACAGTCGAATATAACTTTCAAACTTGCATCGTTGACCCAAAAACCCTTTTGAAGCGAATTCAAAAGTAGGTAACATAAGAACATACAGATTACAAAAACAGATAACCATAATGAAACAAGCTCGCCCCGTGCTTTCACAATTTTCACATTAAATAAAAACAGCTAAGTGTGAGTGCGACTTGCGTTCTGTGGATTCCGTACTGTTTTTATCAAACTATCATCGTCATCAGACACACTATAAATAAATAAATATTGCTGGATATTTCACACAGCGCTATCTAGCCCCAAACTAAGCAGAGCTTGTACTATGGGAACCAGATAACTAACCAGATTAACACAAAATAGATAGGTACAGAAGTATAGTACGGGCCAATTTTATTTTAACCTACGCTCGAACGTAGAATGGCGTAGCATGAGCGGGCTTAACGGCACACCCTGGGAGAGATCTACGTCCAGCAGTGGACTGTTATAGGTGTGTGATGAAGATGATGATGAGCGTAGCCATTAAGGCTGACACCTTTATTATTATACAACCAAATACACAACAATTTTGATAAGAACGTTTATTCATTGTCACGTAAATATTTAAACGTAAATTATCACAGTTAAATGCACAACCAGCTGACACAATGTCACACAAAACATGATTTACGTCTCACCAAAGGCAGTTTCGACTGGTGATCGACCGACTTGATCCAAAATCCTCGTACGCGCGCGTCTATGTTTGTTACGGGCAAATCCTTTCAATATTTTACTATACTTATACAAAAGTATCCAGCTCATTAAAATAATTTAATTAAAATTTAGGGTCTAACCACAATAAATAAATACCCTCTGAACACTGTTTAAAAAATTCCGGATAAAAAAACTGATAAGGGTTTTTTAAACATGCGTTTTTAAATATTGTTTAACTTTTTTGTGGCAACAAATAAATTATATTTACTTGCTATTATTTTAATATTTTCAGTACCCATTTAGTTTTTAAGTGCTCATGATAAGTTTAGAGTTCTAATGAATGCAAATTCTTTTGAGATTACAGTTTCTTAAACTGTATACCTACCTGATTTAAAAAAAAGTTTCATAATTATTTGAGTACTATATAGCTTCTATTTATACAAGGTGTTAAAAAAATGAGAATATTTTAACTACAACTATATCAGACATTAAAGTGATTTCTTTTTATAGTTAATCATACTGAACCCTTCAAGTTAAAATTTCGTATGCTGACCGCAATCTGGTCCAACCCGGTCGAATAAAAGCAAATTTTAATTAACATAAAACATAAAGGAATTTAAAATTTCGTTGGACAGGTTTCCCATTCGCCTGACAGTGTGTTTTCCGAACGCGAACGTGTACTAGATTCGGAGGTGAAGTGAGTTTTAATGTAACGAGAATTTTGTTGCGGCCATCGATCTGTTACGATATAATTGCAATGCAGTGTAACTACCCCATTTTATATAATCAATGAATAAATAAATAAAAATTCTTTATTATTACAAGCTAGATACAATAAAATTAGAAACAAAACACTATAATGGGCGGTATTTTTTTTTATAAATTTTACTAGCTGACCTGCCAAACTTCGCCTTGACATGCTTATGACGCGGGCTGCCAATGTACGTCACCGGTAGAATTGTCAATCGGCCATCATTATCTGCATCTATGTATTAGAAAATGAATATTCATTTTTTTCCGTGTATTTTCCAATTTATTAAGTTATCCTGCTATTCGGAACGGAGACCATTCGAACAAATCAAAGATCATCAAAATCGGTCCAGCCGTTCCTGAGTTATAAATGGTGTGACTAACCCGACTTTGTTTTATATATTTAAAATAGATAGATATTGTTACGAGCTGAGGGTTCGGGATAAAATAATGGGAATCGATCTAACCAAAATAACACTTTTATTCAGCACTAAACGATGAATACACGAACTTGGTCACACGTAATCACAACACACTAATTCACACCACTGTTGCACCACTTAAAGTCACCGAAATTATCGCACGTATAGCTTAATCCAGACTGACTGACTGAGCAACTACTGTTCACGCGAGACCCCTCTCCACGTCAGTCCTCCAGGGCCTCGCTGAGACTGACTCACTGAGACTGACTCACTCAGACTGACTGTCCGGCCATCTCTCCGGCCTATTTATATCGCACACATTTCGATTGTTCGAGAACGATGTCGATCCTTCCAGGAAAGGGTCGGTGTTTCGACAGAACGACCAATCCCCATTGTGCGTAACAGCAGACAATAACAACAATAATACAGCAAGACAAAAGTGCTCGAGAAGTTTCGATTATTACTCATTGTTTAACAGCCTCGGCGTAACAATATGTTTACGTTTGACCACAATCTCGCGATATATTAAGATAGTAAGCGATGATGCAGTCTATGATGTAACACGCTTGCCTAGAAGAAACCTATTCTCTTGCGACTTGAAGACTCCTAGGTTATTTAGTTAGTCTTATGGCATCAAAAACGATCTCTTCCAGACAACCTATGTATGGAGAGGAATATTATTACAAGTAGGTTGGGAGAGGTGTAATATATTATAACGAATAGCACTTATGACATTTAACTTCAGTGAATTTTCAGTCGCATCTACATATAAAGGCAGCAAGATGATTCTGAACTTGTCATAGAGAAAAACGCTAAAAGGCAACATGAGCTCAATTTAATAGAAAATAATAATGACATTTACAATTGATTTAAATAATAACCTAAATTTATCATATTGTTGATAATCATCGTGATGCGTCTATTCGGATGAGACGCAGGAGTTTATTAGTATTACGATAGACATACTATAGGAACAAAATATTTGATAAAACACTTTTCACACCACCTGCTCCACAATGTCAAATTAAATTTCATGTAAACCTCACCGAAAGCAGGTGATTAAATCCCTACTTCCGAACTGGGAATAAAATTGTACTGAATTGCATTATGCCCTCGCAGGCATAATTAAATTCAGTACAATTTGAATGTGATTTGAATTTGGAACCTTATTTGTATTAAATTTTTGAACCAAAGAGAACTTATTCGTAAATCGAATAACCTCTGCACAGAATGCACCAACCTAGATTTGGTTTTTATTGCCTCGCAGAAAGTGTGAAAAGTAGAGTATTCTCCTCGTCGATAAAGCTGTTTGCATCTTGGGCGTGCTTATATCACTCTCTGCACTTAGGATTGTAGTAACTCCCTCGCTCCGCTCGTGAGTTAACTCTGAAATCTTTCGTTACGTTCGGGATTCAATATAGCGCCCATGACACAAGGCACTGTTTTATCCCCTCGTTTAATAATCTACTATAAATACCCACATATTTTAATGTACAAATACTCTTAAGACAAATTTCTTTCAACATTCTCTTAATTACGTTGACTTTGCCTCTCTGAATGGAAATCCAAGCTCTTGCACACATTTATTGTAACGATAATCTTTTGATTTTTACAACAAATCTAGATATTTATCGGAGGTTCAATATCCCGTTTTATGGAAAATATGGCATTAAGAAAACCCTTTAACACACTTCAGGTGATAAAATCATATCACCCATTGACAATATCAGTAACCCTGGATACCGCTTTGAGCAACGCACTGAAAACTTCAAAAGAAACCCTTTCGGAATGCCGCACTTTTATAGAAAGCAGGTTACCGCCGATAGCTAAAACCTCAGAAATTAAGATCTAATTTGTAAATTTTTAAACCTTTTGGGTTCAATAATGATAATTATTTAATTTACCACTCTCGACACTCCACTTTACAAAAGGTTTCATGTCACCGGGCATCGAAACAAGTGATAGATTATGATTCATTTTCATTTAATAGCCCGACTTTACGACTGTGTTGCAGCAGCTGTGCTCGCGGCCTGACACGTGTCACGTGGATTATAAATAAAAAGGTAAAAACGCGATAAATACCCGTTTAATATTAATAATTATGTACATACAGTGATCGCGAAAGTTTAAAAAATAGGAATGCACTGATTATGCATTAAAGACGCCTTTGCCGTGATATTCTGTCTCTTCTCTATTCTATTCAATCCTTTCTTCCCTTGCTATCTTATAGAGAGATTTGCTTATCTTCATTCTTTCAATAGTTTTTCTCTCAGGTCATCGGAAAACTTATCCCTCAAAACACCCGTACACTCTAGTTCCTTCTACGACAAATCATTCACTGTCGAAGCAGTGCGCCTGTGGAATGCTTTGCCTGTGGAAATTAGACGGGCTCCTTCACAGCACTCAAATAAGCTGAAATTAAAGCAGCATTACCTTAAGAGGAAATCTGGGCTGCGTTTCGCCCATACAAACGTAGTCCCCTGTTTCCTCTTTGGATAGTGATACTAGAGCAAATCTTTTTTTGCCGTATAATCTACAAGTATCACGGTCATGTCCCTACGTTTAGTTTTTCTCCATAAATTAATTATTACTCGTATAAGAACTAGGAACCATCTAAAGTCACAGAAATTGCTAATTTTTACTGCCTCTTTTCAGACATCCAGCAAACAAATTTGGCGAATATAAATAAAAAAAATGAAACATACAAACATAGCCAAAGCCCTTTTTGTTATATATTTGAAAAAAAAATAAAAATGATTTCGTCTATTTTGAATAGGTATAATCAGTCCGACCTGCAGTTGTCTCTATCGCACGCACATAGGGCATATAGGGCGCAGCGCGACAGCAATATATTTGTTAAATACCTATTTTCCAAATGTCTTGCTTCCCGGATTTCCTCTTAATGCCTAGCTTTCTTTTCATTTGAATTACCTATTTATTTAGTTATTATTTATGTTAAATGTCTTCGTTTTAGAATATTTGTAAGATTTAGCTTGTTAGTTGGGTATATATTAGTCTATCCTTAAGTTTGTTTATGTTTTAGGATTATAAGTAGGTACAGTTTTTATGAGATATAATTTTTATATATTTTTATTTCTTTCATTTGTAAATATACTCTGTGCACCGCTGTCTATTACTGCTTCGCTGATTACTTTCCACTCAAAGGTTGCCTGGAAGAAATCGCTTTCAGCGATAAGGCCACCCATAGTACTTTATTTAGCATAAATTAGTTTTTTAAGAATTCCTGGTGTACAATAAAGAATTATTTTATTCTATTTTATTCTAAAGACTAGCTGTTACCAGCGGCTTTGCCCGCGTTGTTCTGGTCTGTCTAAATATGTAGGTATACCTATATAGAAACTTTGACATCCCATTTTTATCTCATGGGAACTGATTTATGGGATAAAAAGTAAAAGTAGCCTATGTGGTAATCCAGGTTCAATTCAATTCGTTTATACAAAATTCTATCGAAATCGTTTCTGGAGTTTTGACGTGATTGAGTAACAAACAAACAAACATCCAAACTTTCGCATTTATAATATTAGTGTGATGGAAAGTGTGATGGAATGAACGGTTGGCGTTCGTAATATAAAGCTACTTATGTACGAAATCATAAAAACAAAGCTTTTTTTGCTAGGTTTTAATTATGTGCGCCAGTTTTCTATGTGAATGTGCCCTAAGAGCCAAGTCGAGTCACGCCCAAGCGCTGTTCAACCATAGATTCGTTTGAGAGTCGATACGTATAAATAATTCATAGATAGGTAGACGGTGTATATTGAAACAATCCGCTGTAGTGAGTTTTATATTAAGGCGAGTATAGTGTTTTTCTAAAAATATAAAGGGCTTTGACCCAATACAGATAATTGTAGTATCTTGATACTGCTCGTATCTTTATCTATTTTAAAGTGAAACTTTTATTACATCATCTCAAACTTTTTCGTCTGCGTGTTGCATGTCGCGTGACGGTCGGTCGCCGAGTAGGCATAAAGTGAAAGGCGCTCGTCAGAGCAGCCGAGGCCAATATGGCGGTGCCTATAGTTCGCATCAGCTGACCGTGTAGTGTATAGACTATTACTAATTTGTGCCAACGAAAATTTTTAGTTAAATGTCTATAATGTGAAACAAAGTTTCACTTTTACCGTGGTTTCATAAAACCACACAATCCTTTTTTTATATATCAATCGTTGTTTTACGAAACTGTCTTAACCATACTACTAATATAAATGAGCCAAAAGCAACTATTCTATTCTGTCTGTTTGTTAAATTTTCACGATTTAGCGGCTAGAACAACAGATCTGTATTGAATAGATATAGGTACTTAATTAGTTTTTATGTTTATTTTCTTAACCTATACTTTCCCACTACTGTGCAAACCTTCCACCAGCCATCTTGAATCGAAGTCGTCGCGCCAACGCTTACTCGGCTTGCCCCGGCTTCGACGCTCATCGAATGGTCAGTATAGTTTTATTTATTTATTGACAGACCACGCGGGTAAAGCATTGCGTGGAGTCTACGCAATGCTTTACCCGCGTGGTCTAATAAATAATACCAAACAGTTACATTTATTATCCTAACTCAACACCAGGATAACCTGTATCCTTGACAACCTCCGTGCCGCAGTGCGCGAATAGCCGGATGAGACGCAGGAGGTAGCGGGTTCGATTCCCACTGCGGAACAAATGCTTGCATCTTCTACAGATATTTGTTCCGGGTCTGGATGTTTTTCTATTTATCAAAAGTATGTATTTACAAAAAAAAGTAATTATATATGTATGTATTCTATCAGTTTTCTGGTTCCCATAGTACAAGCTCTGCTTAGTTTGGGGCTAGATAGCGCTGTGTGAAATGTCCAGCAATATTTATTTATATATTTATCCTGGTTAAGGTGCGTGACTTCCAGGTAATTCTCTGTTATAGGCGATGGTTACCACTTAACATCAGGTCAGCCATAAGCTTGTTCCATCTCCACGTAACACAAAAAAGCATACATTTTTCACCCACATCAAGTATTTTTAGGGTTCCGAACCACAGTGGTAAAAACGAAACCCTTGGTGTCTGTCCGTCCGTCCATCGGTCCGTCTGAACACCTGATTAACAGTTTTTTTAATATGCTCTCCCCCAAACTCTTCACGAGTACTTTAGAAGACATTTTCAGAAAACTAGCAGTCTCTTGGAAACAAAAAGGTGTATCCATCGGAGATAAGAAGTTTACGAACCTGCGCTTCGCCGATGATATTGTTCTTTTTGCCCCCACAGTACAAGAACTCCAAAATATGCTCCAAGACCTGAGCACTGCAAGCCTTGAGGTTGGACTAATGATGAATCGGTCAAAGACACAACTAATGGCCAACACCAACAAACAAAAAATTATGGTAGACGGGCAAGAACTATACTACGTTGATGAGTACATTTACTTGGGCCAGATTATCTCCTTCGAAAACAGGCAAGATAAAGAGGTCGTCCGCCGCGTCGAAAATGCCTGGATGAGCTTCTGGTCCATGAAGACGCTAATGAAGGGAAACATTCCATTGTCACTTAAACGTAAACTCATCGACATGTGTATTCTGCCCATCCTTACCTATGGTGCCCAAACTTGGTCACTGACGGAATCTCAAAAGTCTAAACTCAAGGTTTGCCAAAGAGCTATGGAACGCAGCGTGCTAGGGGTAAAAAGAATCGACAGGATCCGCAATACCACACAGCGCGCGAAGATCGGCATCGCAGATGTTGGCGACAAGACTGCCAGGCTGAAGTGGGACTGAGCGGGTCACGTCAGTCGTATGGTCACAGACAAATGGGCAACAGTCGCCACACAGTGGGTGCCTGCAGATGGGCGTCGAAGCCGTGGCAGGCCGAGGAAGAGTTGGCGTGACGACCTCGATGCATTCCAAGATGGCTGGTGGGACGTGGCGAGTGATCGTGAGATGTGGAGGAACATGGGGGAGACCTTTGCCCAGCAGTGGGAAAGTATAGGTTAAAAAACAAGTTATAGGCTAGCGTTTGACCACGATCTTGCCTGATGGTAAGCGATGATGCAGTCTACGATGGCGCACGCTTGCCTAGAAGAAACCTATTCACTCGCGACTTGAAGACCCCTAGGTTTTAGTAATCAGGAAAGACAGACTCAGGCAAGACGTTCTACTCCTTGACAAAGGACAACCCTCGATGCAAAAAGAAGGATGTTATAAATTTGACGTGTATGTCTGGTCTGTTAGTCTGTCTGGAAAAAACAGCGTCTGAATAGATCCATCCGTTTGGGAATAGACGCGGTATTTTTAATAGAAAATTAACTAACTAGTAGTTCGCCTCATACTGAGATCTCGAGAGTCTCAAATAAAAAATAAAAAATTGTGATCTTTGACTATGAAATTAGTGCCACGAAATGCATAACCAACTAACTTGAACTACAGTTTCATTCAAATTACGGACAACGGGAGTTCATGTAATTTGTTTTTTTTTTGGCAGAAATTGCAGTTATTCTGGATTTCAAATTTTCCCTATATTTGTGTCACTAAAGCTACACGCATACCAAATTTCAGCACTGTGGGGTCACTGTGTACCCTGTGAATTTCGTCAAAGTTCAATTATTTTTTTGGCTTTTAACTCAAAAACAAAGTCTTGAACTATAAATAAAAATGGGGTGAAATTTACTTTCAATAGACGCACCATCAAACCACATTTTGATTTTTTTTAACCCATTTCGAACCCCAATATCTCATCAAGCCCCCCCCCCCCAGTTTTAGCTCATTTAATCACACCAGTATTGTGTCATCACTACCTACTTTTGTAACAAGTTTCGCGATGATCGGATCAACGCTTCAAAAGTTATCCTCGGACAAACAAACATACATACATACAACGCCGATTTGTCCATGTGGATTTGGAGATCTCGCTTCGCTCGATCAACTAACTGAGGACTGGGGTGGCTCTTAGCTTTGTCAGTTTCTTACCCCCTTCTCAAAAAGTAGATGTCGGGGAATTTTAAATGTTGTATAAGTTGACTGAGCTTGAGTCACAAAACAGTACTAAAATTACAGAATAGAAAATTATGTTGCTACAATATTAGCATTCACTAATATTTCAATTAGTCTAACCCAAAGGGATCAATGGAAAGCTTATAATCCTACTACCAAATTGATATCTAGCTCATTATTAACTTAATATCATTTCATGGGTAGCTAAATCTATCAATCTGTACTCAATGATTAGCTAACTGTTATACATTACAGTTTGCTAATGATCGAATATACATATAATTCATTAGCTGTGGTTTGATTACTGTGTATTCTTGAACCTAGTTTTTAGGGTTCCGTGCCCAAAGGATAAAACGGGACCCTATTACTAAGTCTCCGCTGTCTGTCTCTCCGTCCATCTCATGAACCGTTATAGTTAAACAGTTGAAATTTTTACAGATGAGGTATATGTGTTGCTGCTATAACAATAAATACTGAAAACAGATTAAAATAAATATTTAGGGGGCTCCCATACAACAGACATGATTTTTGTGCCGTTTTTATAGATAATGGTACGGAACCCTTCGTGCGCGAGTCCGACTCACTTAGCCGGTTTTTTTCTAATATATTTATATATTAGTTTATTGCACAAAATACACATAAATTGTACAAATATGGGCTTAATGCTAAAATTATTTTCTACCTGCCTCCCTAACCTAAAGTAGCAAAAAAGGTTGGCATATTAACTTAATGGTTCTACGTTTCTATCATCATTCTAAGTTTCTATCATTTTATAGGTAAGTTATAGAGGCAGAGACGCAGGAGGTTGCGGGTTCGATGCCCGCTACGTTTGCTTGGTCTACAGATGTTTATTCCGTGTTTGGATATTTTTCTATGTATTTATTTTATTTTGCTTATTTTTAAACTTATATAATATTTTTTTATTATATAAATACATAAGACCATGCAAATATTTTTTTCCGTGGCTAATAATAAACCTTCTACGTCTCAGCCGGCTATTCGCCCACTGCGCCATTGTGGTCGTCGCAAAGGAGTTGGCGGCAAAGTCGTATAAACTTACATTAGGATGGTGAGTCGTTCACACAACTTACATCAAAGCACTTACTTGAAAGCAACCATCACAATTTGACGCGAATAATTAAATAATTTCCTATTGCCCTCATCACGCTATCCAACAATTAAGACAAAGTTACAAATGTAACACGTTTTTGTTAATTTCTTATTCGTCGTGTTTACTTTTACTCAAAATAATTGTAGGTTTGTTCTTTTCAATTATTTCAACTTGTATCACGTGAGGGCTAACCATTTTCATGTACGATGGAAGTTTATTTTTTAGTTGAAAAGCATAAAATTACCTACTAACTAAACTCACAAGCTTTATAGAATGCCTGGTTTACACGTCAAATTTATTTACCTAGACACTAGACATAGCAACATGTAAAAAGCGAGGAGTAGGCATGTGTGGCCCCTGCTTCTTATTTTGTTAGTGGTACTCCTAGGTGGTGTGAAAGAAAAACAGAAAAAAACATTTATTCATTCCACCACAAGAATCAAAGGAAACAGAAAAAAACACTATTACTTATTCTTATTCTAGCTGACCCGCCAAACTTCGTACAGACTTGACATGCATATGACGCGGGCTGCCAATGCGTCCCAGGGTAGAATTGTCAATCAGCCATCATTAGCAGCAATTTCTTTTTGCGTGAGTTTTCCCGATATTTTAATAGTTACTCTGCGGGGCGGAGACAAAATCTAACAAATCAATTCGTCACACAATTTTAGTAGTTTATGAATAATATTTTTTTTTGTTTATTGGAAGACTGAAGAGATCTCAGTTCGGGGCGAACCACTAGTTACATCATTCTGTTTACGTTCTACTGATGGCAGGATAAGTTCCAGCACTAGACAACATAATAGTCAATAAGCCATTTTGGAGGTCTTGTTCCTAAAAACTTATATACCCCCATATACCTCATACACATATTAGTATTTTTATTTTTATAGTGTTACCCGAACACATACGGAAAAATACCAAGATTTTTAAAACCATCCATCCATTTTCTCGTATCAAGAGGAAGGATGCGGGTTCAAGTCCCGTCTAGGCTTTAAATTTTTGGGATGGTTTTAAAAATCTTGGCATATAACATAATATCTTAAAAAACTATCTCTTATGAGCCGAAACATTCATAGCAACGGTTAAAAAGCCAACTTTTACAGAATCGTAACACAAAATACCTGTTTATTTTGTACAACGCTCACTCCTTTCAACAAAGCCTACAGAACGCCTCTTGAATTTAACCGACATACTCTCATCAACAGCTTCACGCAAAATTACATTACCCTACACCCTTTGGAGAGTACCCATTCCTCTGTTTCATATAAAAAATGCCTTTACCAAAACAGACGATTATTCCTACGGACAGAATTCTCTTTGTTGCGGTATAAGACATTATTGGTCAAAATAATGAGGATAAACCTTAGGTGCGCTAAATTTGTTGCATAAACTAATACTCGGTTTGCAATTTAATTTATATTTAATATGTTTTTTACCATACAGGTTTTTACGTAAGATAACTGTATTTATATATACATATATATATTATAATTATTATTGATCGAGCGAAGCGAGATCTCCAAATCAACTTGGGCAAATCGGCGTTGTATGTATGTATGTATGTTTGTCCGAGGATAACTATCGTAGCGTTCATCTGATCATCATGAAATTTAGTATATAAGGTAGGTAGTGATGGCACAATTTTGGTGTGACTCAATGAACTAAAAATATTGGGGGGTTGCTGAGATATTGGGGTTCAAGTGGGGTAAAAAAAAATGAGAATGAGACTATTAGGTCAAGTGGGACGTCAAATGAAAGGTCTTCATTAGTACATTTGAACCCCGTTTTTATTTTTAGTTTAATTTTTGTATTTTTGAGTTATTAGCCATAATAAAAAAAAACTTTGACAAAATTCACAGGGCACAACTGTGACCCCCACAATACTGAGATTTGGTATTCGTGTAGCTTTAGTGATACGAATATAGGCAAAAGTCTGAAATAGAGAAATAACTGCCATTTGTACCCCAAACAAATATAACCAAATAATAAGAACCCCTGTTACATCTAATTTGAATGAAACTGTAGGTCAAGTAGGTTGGTTATGCATTTCGTGGCACCAATTTATCAGTCAAAGATTATATCCGGAATGCACAAAGATTACTAAACGTATTTAGCAACTAAACATGTTTAAATAAGAAGTATTTGCGTGATTTGACAACTCCTTAAATCATATTTAGCCACTAAATACGTTTAGGCATGGTTGTGCAAGTCGCCCTAAGAATAATATTTATGTTGGGATTCGCGAATTCTCAGTTCGGGGCGAACCACTAGTGTTAGGCATTTTTATTATGTTCTTATTTAGTCATGTATTTATAATTAGCTGTGTAATACCTTTTTTCCTGTGTCACACCTTATCTTCTTTTAGCACGACCAGGATGACTGGTAGATAATGCTATTAGCATTAAGTCCTCCTAGCACTATTATGTTTTGAGTGAAAGTATTAAATAAATAAATACTCTACCCCAATATTACTTATTTACGTAGCTTACGTACACACATAACACCTCATCATCCACAGCCCATAAATACCAACTGCTGGGTGTAGGCCTCCCTTTGTAAACGCCACCCTTCCCGGTCCTGTGCTACGCGCATCCAGGAGTTGCCGTCGACCCACCGCGCCGTCGGACGTCCTGGACACCTGGACATAACACCTCGTTTACACAAAATATAGTTTAAAAGATACCAGTAATTACATAATTGTACGGTACAACGTCGTCTTATGGCGGGTTCCTATATCCGTCGGTAACCAGCTACGACTCGTTTCTCCTTGAAAACGCGTTAAAAGTTTGTCACTAGTTTGACACTTTTTCAAGGAGATACGACTTGACTCGAACGATAGGTAGTCATTTATATTTTTTATTTTCATTTACTGTGTTAAGAAACTGACAAATATCTAACAGTAGTTCAAGAGCCAGATCTACAACCAGATTCGCACCATTAGTATAAATCATTAAAACCTTTTTATGATTATTTTCTGTAGATTTTAATATGACCGAGGTGGTACGATTCCTATACAAACAATCATTTGACATTTACTAGTTATCTGAACAGCAGAAATGTCTAAACATATGCGTATCGAATTAGTTACGTCATTCATGAATAGCTGTTCTGTTGTGTTTTATTCTGTATCTATCATAAGCTGCTCTTTTACACTTTGTATGGGTTATCGCTAGTGCTATTTTTAATTGAGCATTTAGGTTGGCCCATGTGGGAGGCCTTACGGAGACCTAAAACTAAGAAACTAAAGTTTCACACTAGCTCATATGAATTTAAAAGAATAAACAAAAACGTTTATTTAACTTATTTATTTTAGTTCTACGAGTACTGCTACCACACTCACCGTGACATCGTTAAAATAATTGTAACTTGAGGGCGACAGGGTCACTTTGTCCAAACATTTATTGACATTGACACTTCAGAATTGGTCAACAGTGTCCTTAGAGACCAATTGATAACTTTTGGGTCGCCAATACATCAAATACAAAATCAATTTTAGTCTTGTCTAGAATTTATTGGATGGCTAGAGCGTTGACCAACTCTCTATATTTTGCACTATATTTATTTATTTATATCCCTTAGGTAAGTAACACTCAAATTTAAGTATCGATATTCGTGTCAATTTATCGTTTGGCACAACTGAATGGTAATACCATAAATTCTGCCTATAAATTCATTTATACTGTTTCTATGGATGGACCAAGAAATGATTGAAATTAAAAAGTGTTATCAGAATACTGCAGCGAAAATCAGCTATGAACGGAATTTATCCGAAGGATACAATCCGAAACGAGGTCACTGGACCGAAAACTAAGGTGACACAGCTCTGATAGTCAGCAAGATGGAGTCGCAGTGGGCTGGTCGTAGCTGCAAAAACCGATAAGCTTTGGAGTAAACGTTGAGTGTAGACCACATAGCAAGCGCAGTGTAGGATGCCACCCGGCTAGATGGAGCGGGGATTTGTGCGCTGGAGCTGGCTGAGATTGGATGAGAAGAGCTGAAATCAAGCTCAATGATGCACCTAGGGAGAGACCTATGCCCAACAGTGCACTGCTGTGATGATGATGAATCGATTATGAGGATAAAATACTGTTAAAAGATTTATTCATTATTGTACACAGGAAAATATATTTAAAAATACAGAAACATGCATGTGAAAGGCGAGCTAATCCTAAGAAGAGTTTTCTTCCAGCAAGCCTTTGAGGCTAGAGAGAGATGATTTTAAAGGTAAGTTAAAATGAATAATAAGCTATTCATTACCGCCTGTTCACACCAAATTAGTTGTTGAAATGAAACCGCGCGAAGTGTTCGTACCAGTGAATCGCTGACCACATTTGTATACAAGTTATTACTGTGATCCTTTAACCGCAGTTCATTTGGTTGTATAATGTGCATTTGTTATCCTGACGGAACTTTTTATTAATTGAGAGATGGCATTTTATACAAAAATGTATAACCAGCAAAGTTTGAGTGGGACTTGCGCACTAAGAGTTCCGTACCTACCTATTAATAATGTTAATTTAGCGGCCCCTCAGAAACCGAGTAATCTTTTGAGGCAGATTTCTAAACAAAACTGTTCTAGATAGAGACCTTGTTTTATGTTTCCTGTAATTTTAGCTTATATTTCTATCAATCATATTAATTACATATTTTTCGCTTTGCAAACTTTGAAGATAAGGTGGGGAACGGGATTTTTTACTAAATTGTTAATCAAAACTACAAAACTATACGAATAAAATACAATACGAAAGGTGTAAATTAAGTTCTTTTTTAAAACTTTTTATTAACTTGCATTGTAAGTATGTTTCTCCGGGTGGAATCTTGCAACTGAATATTAAACCCGTTCCGATTGAGCTGAAATTTGGAATGCATATGTAACTTCGGAGACAATGCATGACACGATATGATATATTGACATTTGACGACCTCCGTGGCGCAGTGGGCGTATAGCCGGCTGAGACGCAGGAGGTAGCGGGTTCGATTCCTGCCACGGAACAAATGTTTGCATGATCTACAGATACTTGTTCCGTGTCTGGGTATTTTACTATATATTATAAGTACGTATTTAAAAAAAAAGTATATAAGTATTATATCAGTTATCTGGTTCCCATAGTACAAGCTCTGCTTAGTATGAGGCTAGATAGCGCCGTGTGAAATGTCCAGCAATATATATTTATTTTTAATGTAATAATATTTTACTTTAAATTCTTGCTATAGTGTATTATTATTAATTATAACATATTTCAAATCAAAACTTTAGTAGTTGCTGAGATAATCAGCTGTGAGAGACGGACGGACGGACAAAGTCACACGACGGTTCCGTATTGCCTTTTTGGTCCTAAACCTTCTAAGGTTCCGGTTTTACGGTACGATTCCGTTAGTAAAGTTAGTAAACTTTTTGTGTATGATACCTACTAGTACATAAACAGTAAACTCAATATTAATGAAAATAAATAATTATTTTTTCATTACCAAAAGAGTTTTCGATCTCAGCGAAAATAAATTCTCATTTTATTAATTACTTCATATTTGTTCTGGGGCCGTGATCATGAATTATTAGCAGGTTTACCGTGGATGTTCGTTTTAATGCTTTCAGGGAAATCATTTTGTGTTTTACCGTGGTAATAAATTCTGGGATATGCTTTAATTACTTCTAGAGGTGATCAAGAGAAAATATTAACGTTATTCTTAAGTTCTTTGTTGGTTTGTAGACCTGGTTAAACAAAAAAAGTTATAAAAAGCTTTTGAAAATAAAATCGTGATTTTATTTTTTGAAAGTATGTTACGACTACACCTTGGCTATGCTATTCTAATTTTGACTAACTTGAGAGTTTATTAGCCAAATCAAAAACTGATCTTTGGAAAAATTCATAAGGTACTCCATTAAGCCACATTACTGCAAGCATTACTGCTAGGCGGCAGAAATCGAACTAATTCTTCCACAAAGAGCATTTCTTTTGCTTTATTGACTAAAACTTCTTGTTCTTCAGCATTCGAAAAATAAAACAAACGAAGTTTCGCTTCCATCATACATAAATCACAGTTAGACGGTCTTAAGTTCCAATCAAAATTATATCGTTTGTAATCGACAGGTAATGAGCGGTTCTCGTGACTGTAAGCATTCAAGGTTTGTTAGGGGGTCTGTTTCGTATAAAGTGACTTTGCGAGGGAAATTCAGCTTTATTTTACGAGCTTTTCTTTTCAATTTAGCTCAATATCTACATGACGCAGACCGCACAAGATCAGACGTTCCGGAAATATATGATAGGCCTTTTTTGGATGTATGATCTTTATGCTCGTCTTTGAATATTATGTTGTGACCCTGTTGCTTACATTATAACCTATCTAAATTGAACAAGGTTGACATTAGGCTTTGCAAATAACAGCTACATAAGTATACTACGTGTTTAGTTATGTACGGCATTAAATGTAAACACGGGTATGGCTAATTAGTATTGTTGTAAAAAAAGTGTTTGTCAAATTAAAAAAGATAAAATCCATAGGATTTATAATATTCAAACAGCTTTAACAATAAGTCATAAAATATCAATGAAAAAGAATATAAAATATGTCACTAAATCATATTCATTCAGCATGTAAGTAGGTACCTGTTATACTGATTAGCGGCATCGTCGCAAAATTTGGTATTCGTGTAGCTTTAGTAGTAGTTTTGTGAAATGTCCAGCAATATGTATTTAATACTAGTCTATATAGAATATATATATATATAGAATATATAGAATATACATAGAATATAATCTATAATAGAATAGAATAGAAAAACGTTTATTTTGCATCACAAGTGTACAATGGCTTAGAAAAATGGGTATAAATTAATGAACAAATTTGTGAGCAAAAACGGTCACCACTCAGCATTGTGCTATAGTAGCATATTTATACTACTATAGCGCTGGTCTTCCGTGGTGCCATTTTTGTGTGTGCAGGGCAGCAACTGTGTTTACAATTACCTATCGATACACATTGCCAGTACATATAACCTTTCGGACTCGTTTAGGTACCTCCCTACTTACGAACTATTAAAACATACAAAACATGAAAATACACAATCATAAACAGTTAACAGACATAATTAAAATAGTTTTGAAAAATTAACAATTAAAAAAAAAAAAAATATATATAATACAGTAAACAGGCATAATAAAGAGAGCTTTGAAAATTATTATTAAATAATTAGAATTATATTTATTTATAGGTACAATATGTAGGTATAAATAAATATTGTTTGACATTTCACACAGCGCTATCTAGCCCCAAACTAAGCAAAGCTTGTACTGTGGGAACCAGATAACTGATATAATACTTATATATATACCTACGCTTTTTTCAGGTATAGGTAGTTTATGTAGGTTTATGATCATAGGTACACCCACCGTTTTCTCATTTTGTGTTTTCCATCCATCAGTTCTCTGGAAGAGATCGCTTTTAGCGATAAGACCGTCAATGGTACTCATCTTTATTGTTGTGTATATCTATGCCGTTGTAATTGTGTTTGGTGTGCAATAAAACGTGTATCTATTTATTACGAATTTTGAAATAGATGATTCCTTTTAGCGTGGACACTTTTCATTTTAACTGTTGCTGAAGGAAACCGCTAGAATATTTTGAATCATAATTTAGACCACATATATTAAAAGTTTGGCCACCCCTGATATATTACGAAGCAATTGTTTAACGAGATTTTTAGTTTCAAAAAACCTTAGAACAAACATTATCAATGGAACAGTCCTGCCTAGAAAGTACCTGATAACTACAGGTTCACTACATGTTCAGTTACAAGGTAAGCGTGCTCCATCATTTTTGACCCGTATACAATTATATCTAATAAACGATTTGACATATTGCCCGTCCATTCACTAAACTTTTAGACCACACCATCCTCCATCCTGTAGTAAGTACAGATAAGTGCGCAACCACTTGACTATTCTAAATAAAAACAAGAACAATAGGCCTCGTGGCAAAAAACATTTTCATAGATGCAGCTAATGATGGCTGATTGTCAATTCTAACGGTGATGTACATTAGCAGCCCACGTCATATGCATGTCAAAAAGGTACGAAGTTGGCCGGGTCAACTAGTTAATAGTAATTCCAAATTTCAAGTCAATATAGCTACAATAGTTGCTAAAATTCTAGACAGACGGACAGACCGACAAAGTCGCACCATAAATTTAAATTTACTTGAAGTGTAACGTTTATGCAATATTCCAAAGCACCCTGTATCTATTACATACTAGCTGACCCGCCCGCGGCTTCACACGCGTGGTTTGTCAGTAAAAACATTACCCTCCTTCTGCGCAGTCGGGTAAAAAGTAGCCTATGTCCCAATCCCAGTCACAATCTATCTTATATAGACTATACATAGGAAGTGCATCTAAAGAATACCTCATATTTTTAACCCCTTACTTTATCCCCCCCCCCCCATAATTTAGGATGATTTTCAAAAAAGTTGAAACACGTATTCCTTTTTTTCTTACCAAAAGCCTAAATATGATTTTTTAGATCCCTAACTTAAGGAATTATGGATTGCCCACGTCATATGCATGTCAAGAAGGTACGAAGTTCAAACTTTCAACCCCTATTTCACCCCCTTGAATATTATTTTTTGAGACAAAAGATAGCCTATGTCCTATTCGAGGATATAATCTATCTCCTTGCCGAATTTAATTACGATCCGTACAGCCGTTTAGTCGGGAAAAGGTAACAAATAAACAAACTTACAAACAGACAAAGTAATTTTCACATTAACAATACTTAATTAGTAATAGTAGGATATATGGTATGGATATGGATCTGGATTTTTTTTATACCATTAAGGTGGCAAACAAGCATATGTGTGGCCCACCTGATGGTAAGCGGTTACCGTAGCCTATGGACGTTTGTAACACCAAAGGTTTATTACTCGCGCGTTGCCGACCCTTTAAAATTTTGGATTATGTGCTACTGTTATTTGTTTCGGAAGGTTAGGTTTGATAAACAGTTGATGGCTGTTATAATAATCAATATCGCATTAGTGTTATCTTGCTATAATGGTGTTACTAAACGGAAATAAACATCGAGAGTATTCGTAGGTATGGGTAATATGACCTCATTTTTCTGTTTAACTTGAAAGTGATATTTTCTAACTGTGGAAGCTTTATTTGTGTAAGAATTTTAATTACCTACAATGTTTTATTTGATTCTATTGTTAACCGTTGATTAAGCCTCAAGAAACTCGGCTTGGCCATGTATCAGCTTGAAGCCCTTGATTCGATTGAGCGACGTGCTGCTAGACTCATTTGTGATGACTGTGAACTGGAAGCCAATTTACAAAGTCTAGAGCAGAGACGCCGAGTAGCCAGACTTTGAGTTTTTTAAAAGATTCATTTTGGTAAATGGCGCAAGATCTTCATAACTTTATCCCTCCTTCCCCCTTCCACCATCAGGCAAGCAGACTTACCGAGAAGTACCACCCATACCTGGTCGGCATACCACCTTGCGGTACCAAACGATTTGTTTCAACTTTTCTTGTTAGCACAAGTAAGGAGTGGAATTCACTTCCGTCGTATGTTTTTCCGAACCATTATAAGTCTTCGAGTCCAGAGTGAATAGGTTCTTTCTAGGCTAGCTTACTCCATCTTCGATCATACCAACACTTACCATCAGATGAGGTAGAGGTCAATTTCTTGGATATCATAAATAAAAAAAATCAGAATATATGCAATAATTTGTGAGTTTATAAGGGTCTCTCTTTTATACCCACAAATTATTAAAATTAACTTCATATTTTGCGCACGGGATAATAGGAAATTTGTTTATATTAAAATTGGATAGTTATTTATTGGCACTTATTTCAATCTACCCTCTTTTTCAGTATTTGTTCTACGTGTGTTCATGTAGACCTCGTACATCGACATCGTACGCCACAGAGGTCTTCAATTCAACTTATTTTTCCATTTCAGGTAAACCCAGAAGAAAACAGGCTCGCGGTCGTGTCGCATTCGTCTCCATGTAAGTATTTACTGCAGTACATCAATCACGCTTGACACATTTCCGTGAGTCCCACCCTTCGGTATTCGAAGCCTCTAAAGACTTTTGGAAGGCCTTTGGGCCCATAAGACCACTGCACATCATAGCGGCGCAGGTTTGTCATTGTAAACCTTTTGAGCTATTTTGAATCTTTAGAGAAAGAAAGTTCTAGATCCAAATCCACAAAATTGTATTTAAAATTTAAAACTACTTTCAATTATAACACAGTAATGGATCTGCAGAGAAAAAAAGTTCTCCATTGGATCTGAACAATGGATCTAGTGAGATTAATCCGTTTTTTGTCATAATTTACAAACTAGCATCCACCTGCGACTTCCCACGCGTATTTTTCAGTAAAAATTCGCCTATGTTTCAACCTATGTTATAATAAAAATAATAAAATAGCAAACTACTGTATTTATAACAATAAACATCCGCGGCTCTTTTATTCGTGCGTGATCTATTGTAATGAAAAGACAATGTTTTATTTGGTATTACAGTAAAAAACCATGTTCTACATATATTTTACTAATAATAATATGCTTGTTAAAAATATTTAATTAAATTAATTAAAAATAAAATGTGTCGACCGAGTGCGTAGCACCATGCTCCGCTCATTTACCGCCATTGCAGATGTAGGGAGATCGGCTGGACTTAAGTGGAACTGGGTGGGCCACGTTGCCCGAATAATGCACTCCGAGAAAGCGTTGGCGGGACGATTTCGACACCTTCCAAAGAGGTTGGTGGGAGATAGCGACGGATAGGGATGCTTGGAGGGACTTGGGGGAGACCTTTGCCCAGCAGTGGGACGAGATAGGTTAGAAAAAAAAAAACCTAATTAAGTTTACCTGAAAACTCGGTAGCAGGCCATTGTGATGATCGGTTTCCATAAACTGTAACAAAAGGAGGACAAAATAAGGACTTTTAAAAGGAGACGCCTTTTCTCCTACCCTCGTTTGCATACAAAAACAGGCAGTCATTGTATTTGCTTCTTAAAAATTATGTCAAAATGATGATGATTATAAGGGTGATAAGATATTTCAGTCGCAAATTACGTGCCCTACTTCTTCAATTCGTCAGAAAATATGTATGCATTGCAGTCATGAGGATCATTTTGAAATACATCACTACAATTAGATACGGCAATAGAATACCTCGACGATGAAAGATTTGATGTTGCAGTCATATCAACGCTAAGCTTTGGTATGCAATGGTCTTTAGTTGAGTAATGTGGGCATGGAAATGTTACTTAGGGTTTTATGGGTAGCGGAATAATGTTTTCGAGGCCAAAAACTCTATAAAACTGGTTCCTTAGATCACTCGCTCCCAAAAAAAACTTATATTGTTTACCTATATTATGTAATATTTTTCAACAAGTGCTATGGTATAATGTGTATGAAACACATAATCGTACATTTTAGGTTTCTCTACGAGATTGTATCAGAAATGAGGAGATTCTTAAACAAACCAAAATTACTGACATAGCATAAAGGATTAGCAAGCTGAAGTGACAGTTGGCAAAGCACATAGCTTGAAGAACTGACCGTTGGCACAGAAAGGTTTTTGAGTGGAGACCACGCACTGGACGTCGCAGTGTAGAACGGCCGCCCACTAGGTGGAAATACGACCTGAGAACGGTTGCTAGAAGCCGTTGGGTGTAGGCCGCACAAAATCAGTGGCTCTAAAAATCTATGGGAAGCCTATGTGATGATGTTGATATTATAATTATAATCTGTTTTAGAAAACAAAAATTAAAAATATTTTTTATTGCAGTTCTCGTTGGAGATAAAGCAGATGGTGTAAGTATATAAATTATATAATTGTAGCACATAAATGCCACTTGATATACAAAACAAAAATATTTTAGCATACTATTGATCGAACGTAGCCACATGAGTCGAACTGTTTACATAAATTCTATTGCATCAATTTATACATAATTGTTTCGTTATATTTTGTGTGCCAAATAGATGATAATTGCATTTTATATTTTTTTTAATCTAAACACATTGTTTAGTTAAATTGACTATGGTTAATTGAAAAATCATCAACAAGACCATAAAGTTACAACTCTATTTTGTCATTGGTCAAGGTATAAAGTGTATTTGCAGACGATTGCGCAAGAAACTCGCATAATTAAAGTAATAATAAACACCCAATTCTCGTTATGCACTTACTTTACCGAAATTACCATCAAACTTTACCAACGAAGTCAACAAACAAAATTTACCATACTTACCTGGGTAATAAACAGCAGAATTACCCCAACTTAGTCTAGTTAGGTACAAAACATGAATCTCGTTCTCACGCCAAACAAATTACCTTTAAGTTGGATTACCAAGTTTCCGGACAATCCCAGTTCCTACGTAGTTGTACTGTAGACGTGACGAGGAAGTTTTACTACCAGGGTGGAATACTTATTGAAGCTATGCGATAATATTGCCAAGTGTGTAGATTTAGCTGAGAGGTGATATGCTAGCTTATTGCATAAATCAGCACCAGTAGGCATAGCACAGTAACTGTAGATAAGAGTTTTGTCTTGAGTCATTTTTCGGAAGGTAGAAGACACTTGTCTACCGTCTCGAGCGCCGTGCTCGAGACGAGAGTGATTGAGAGAGTGAACGGGAAGACACGTTGTTGACACTTCCTCGACAGTAGTCTAAAACGCTAAGCACGATAGTTATCTTTGAAATTTATGAATAGACAACTTTCTTCTGAAATTGTCTAAGTCTTACGATGCCTAGACAGCGCTGTCTTCTCAAATTGTCTCTTTAGCACTCTTTTCAATCGCGCGCTTGCCAACAATTTTGGTTAGATATTTAATTAATTATATATACAACGTACGTTACTATGGACAGAGTATCTTTCTTTTGTCTAGGAAGAAACCTTATTGAGCCTGCTCGGGGCAAAAACAAAGTCGGAAGAATGAACAAAGAATAGAATAGGATAACGCTTTATTGTACGTCATACTTAAAATAAAAACAAATAACAATGCACGCAGAAATACAAGTTGCGGTAAGAGCTTTGTCGTCTCTTCGAAGAGTAGACAAGGAAATCGCTGTGCTTGCTAGCCTTGTAGGTGCTACAGTTGCTGCGAATTTTAACAGTTAGCAACCAAAAGCGTAAATAATCTTCATATAACAGTTTGAAAACGAAAAATATCACCGTTTTGGACTATAAATAGCCTATCTACCTAAAAAAATTACGCGTTTATCGCGTTTTATTACGTAATATGGTAAGTTCCTACGTGCGTCATGGTCAAAGTTTTTGAATCTTATTGAGCCCGATCGAACTTAAAGACTGTATAACTTAAGACTTTACGTTCGAAGTCGAACAGAAATGTTCAAAACACGTCAAAACGTCGAGCAGACTGATGCTTGCTCGTCAAGCTTGAACTTACGTGTAAAGGCACCATTACTTGGTTTTTAAAACCCTCTACCATTGATTTCGTAGCGTATTTCATCAATAAAATGTGATAATAGTGTCACAGTTACAAGCGATTATACAATACATTAACAATCATGCAAAAAGCTACTATAAAATTCAAAAACGATTACCTTCCAACAATTATACTGATAAGCTAATCAATTTCAACAGGGCCACGCCATATTTTGTTACAATAATATAACATTTTAATTAATCTAGCAAAGCTTTACTAGCTCCACAAAAGTTATAATACAATAGCTTATGTCATCATCATCAACCTATAACACTCCAATGCTGGACGTAGGTCCCTCCCAGGGTGCGCCATTGAGCCCGATCCTCAGCTCTACTTGTCCAATCTTTACCAGCCAAAGCGCCCAAATCGTCACTCCATCTAGCCGAAGGGCGTCCTACACTACCGAAATCTAATAAAGCATGTCTATTAGCTGTATCCGTTCATAGTATTTTTTCAGCACCTCCTCATCATCATTCCGTCCTAAATCTTTCTGCTTTCATCCAAAACAATTCTTATAAGGTAGGAGATGAAAAATTATTTCATAGTTTCACCATCCTATCATATTTCGCTCAGCTTCTCATTCAACTCTCAAAGTAAGACAGGGGGTTCCTAACTAGGTCAAGATTTTGATCCGCCGGATATAACCGTAGACGACTCGCATGAAACTTGTCACTCCCGTCACGTCCATACTCGATATGTATGGCGGGAACTTTTCGCGGATTCTTATCCGAATTGAGCGTTTGAATTTATAGTTTGTGGAGTGCGGAGACAAGTGAAAGATGACGGGTAAATAAAGAATAGATTGAGCGTCTCAAAAGCTTATCTATCAAGATTTACGCGCACCTGAAAAGTTATTTTTATACGTTAACATTGATACAACATTTGAAAACAATCTCACCTGATGGTAAGAAATGATTGCGAATATCTAGGAGGGATCACTCTTACTTTAAAAATACCTTATAGAGACATTATAGATACACCATTTAGACAGACTAACACAGTTTTCAAGGAAGGCAGATGATGGTAGAATGTTCCATACATTAGATTTACGTACTATGAAGGACGAACAGAAATGAAATATTTTTTTATACAACACAACAGGCAAACAAGGATGGCAAATCTACTAGTTTGTTACACCAAAAGTAACAGAACTCAGCCAAAACTCTTAAAAAAACTTGGACTCCTTAGCCGTTTCCGGCAAAAATCTTGACTCAACTAAAATCTAAGGGATTCTTAAATCAAAATCAAATTATTGATCCTATAACTTTCCAAATTGCAACTTGTTTACGGCTGGCTACTCACCCACCTTGCTACAAAGTCTTATTTTGATACAACATGTAGATAAGATAAGCAAATGGCCTACCTGATGTTAAGTGGTAACCATCGCCTATAACAAATAATTGCCTTATAGGTAAATCGTGTGCCTTCAAACCAAAAGACAATGAATCACATAGTACGACTTATTTATTTTGCATAACAAATATATTGCTGGACATTGATGGACATTTTACACAACACTATCTAGCCCCAAACTAAGTAATACATACTTATAATATATACAAAAACATGCAAACATTTGTTCCACAGTGGGAATCGAACCCGCTACCTCCTGCGTTTAAGCCGGCTACTCGCCCACTGCGCCACAGAGGTCATATACAAAATATTGGGTAATTTAATAATATTATACATGTTTAATGTAAAATACAGTTGTTACATTTCTAAGCCAATTCTTAACCCTTGCTAAGTAAGTGTAGTATCAATATTTACACCCGATCTTCATTCAATTTACAAGAAAATTAGGGCATCGGATGGGATTGCATTATTCAGCATTAAAATGACTATTTATAAACAGAGTCAGGTTAGAAAGGCTCATAGGGTAATACCAGAGACCAGTAATATAACTGGTCTCTGGTAATACTAAGACAAATCCTGTTCGAAAACGTACCGATTTCTGACGTAATGCTCACATACTCGTAGCTATGTTGTGATCGAAAGGGAACTTTTAGCTACATACATGTACGATATCAGGGTGTCAGGAGCTATGCAATTTTAAAACTATTGTCAAAACTTCACTCCAAATTATTGATATGAGACGCATTTTTTTTTATAAATATGGCTGGACATTTCACACAGAGCTATGGAACCAGATATTATCTGATAGAATACTTATATAATTTTTTTTCTAATTGCATACTTATAATATATAGAAAAACATCCAGACCCGGAACAAATATCTGTAGATCATACAAACATTTATTCCGCGGCAAGAGTCGCCCCCGCTTCCTACTGCGTCTCAGCCGGCTATTCGCCCACTGTACCATGGAGGTCGTCATGTTTTATATGGGCGTAATATTTAATCTTATAACTACAAAAAAAAAATGAAATTAAACGTAAAGCACAAATTGGGGTGGTTTTAAATATACTTAATTGGTAGGTTTTGCCTGTATTCTTTGACTTGTAATATTTCAAAAAACGTCATATTCGAATAATCTACGAGTTCGAACAATACACTCTACATAAAAATATCTTACCCAAAAAATCCACGGAGGCACCTATTTCATACCATTTATCCAGTACATAGCAGTTGTAGGAATAAAATCTGTAAAGTGGGTGGAGTATAAGAACGATTTCCAGGAAAACGCAAAAGGTTTCCCGTGCAGGATTTCTCTAAGTTTGTCCTAAGCCTAGCTTCTAAGATTCGGTTGAAAATGAGCGGCCTTCCGGAGCCTGAGGGCAGGTTAACCGGGTCTCAAATGTTAGTATGGGTTTGAGCGAGATTACGTATCTATATCCTTTCCTACATATTTCCAAAGAAATTTTGTTACCATTGAATATAAAATGATTTTTGGATGCTACAGTTAGATGTTATCACAATCTATCTAGACTGGTTTATTGATAAGATATCGACAAAACTAGATAAATTAACCTTCATAGAGAAAACCGTTCAAAAACATGTAGGGCGTTTAGGTTTAGCGGTGATAAAACTAAGTACTTATCATAAGACCTTCGTTATTACTAGGTACAGCGTTCTGGAAAACGGGACACTTGTAGAAGGTAACTTTACGAAGATAATATCTCAGGGCTGTACACCAAGTTTATGGTCTTACAACACGTCACATGCACTTAGTTTCTGTAGTTGAGATATGGTAACAAAATAAGATGTTATATGTTTTCAAACTAGATAGCCCAACTGCTTCAACTGCTAGCTCTGGAACTGCCAGCCCTGTGTAGGGGTTTTAGGCATTTATTCTTTTTATAGACACAACAAAAAGGTCAATTAATAAAACTTCTCATACGTTATTAGACTCACTATCTCACTATTACTCTCACTTCTCTCTCTATAGATTATATAGATCTCTATGGTCTATATAGAGATATGTCTCACTATGGAAAGGAGTAGTCTCCTTTCTATAAATGGCCTATATGATGAACAAATCACTGGCTGCGTTCTTACAATAGAAAATTCCCATGAATTTAAATTTAAATTCAAAATACTTTTATACATAACTTATTCATAAATATAAAATGCTGAAAAACCATGAAAATCAGTTACTTCATATTTTTTCTTTTTATCAGGTCGCAGGTGTATGCCGTTGTAGCCTCAACGACATATCACAGATTCTGGAGGTAATGCCGGAGCTGAAGGGTCCACCTGGGCCTCAGGGGATGACCGGTGCGGACGGTACCAGCGGTGCTCCAGGCAAAACGGTAAGATTAATGAAATCCGTGACAAATGCAACAACTAATAAAACCCATGGTTTTGAAGCGCAGTCCAAAGTGAAAAGAGCTGGGTTGCTTAATTTATGTAAAGCAAACTGTGCAGAATTGAATCTTGAGTGATAGAATCATAATTATTTTCTGTGCAATTTTAGTTCTAATTTAACTCTTTTGATAAAAATATTTCATTAATATAAAAACAATTGTTCAAGCATTTTGTGAATAATTATGACCAATCTAAACGATGTATACAAATATATTGTTTTTGTTTTTATGCTCAATTATATCCGAAGTTGTGATATCAAAAAGTCAACGATAAATTACACTGGAACCTAATTGCCGAAACATATATATTCTACGCCGTAGACGGTCTAAGTTGTAGATGCTCTATGCCGAAGACATTTCACACAACCAACGCTACTTGTATAAAGGCTTACTCCTACTATATAGGATGTCTGATAACATACGCACAAAAATTAAAGGGGTTATATAATTATGATGAGCATGATAACTAAATTTGTGAAATGTTTACCATAGAAATATGATATTTATTTTGGCATGTAATAACAAACAGTTTATTAAACTTATGCTGTGCTACTGCATAATGCATGCCATCTAACTACAGATACTGTATTAGTGACGTCTCGAGATATCTCTTGTTGTCCCTTTCTACCCCAAAACCCGCAGGCATTTCCGAAAGAGATATCAAATCCTTTATTTTTGGATGTCGATTGCAAGAGTAGGCAGTAAGTTTTATATTGAATTAATCACCTAAACTAGTCTTTTTTTAAATATGATAATATAACTAGTAGTTTTTTTTTGAGACGTATTTTTTATGTTTTGAGAAACCGTCACTTGAATATCGTCAGTATATTACCAAACACCCTGTATACATACATACACCCCGTAATACATGCTCGGATCTCTTACTCAGTATGAAAATTACGAATATGTGCCTACTATTTACATTGTAATTAGCTAATTCTTTTTGCGTGTCAATGGCTATTTGATTTCTAAATTTTATTAGCCCAATAGAGAGCAACTTCCACACTGTTCTGTTTCTGTTCCCTGGTACATATCTTTATTAGCTACTTGTATCTAAGAAGATTTATTTAGATTTTTTTTTATTTATTTAAAACCAACAGCCAAAATGTATCCTACAAAAACTAGTAGTAAATAAAAGTCAATTGTAGGTTTTCACGTATCACGCAAGTAAGCAACATGACCATGTAAGAACAAGTTTAAAATAAGCTCAAGATGACTAGTAGATAATGCTATAAGCATTAAGTCCTTCTAGCACTACTTTATTTTATGTGAAACTATTAAATAAATAAGTTTAACTAAGTCATTGATAATGTAACAGCTGTATAACAAATAAGCTGTGTTGATACTATCAGGGGAAATCATAAGCCGAGCTGAACCAACTAATTTCACCTTCAAAAAGAGGAAAAACGTGCCATTATCGCTGAAGAGGCTATATTTTATGACGCTAATAGTCTTTATTCAAAGCGTATTTTATATAAAATGTGCTTAGAATTTCTACGTAAGAGCGCATTTGTGAAGAAAACAGGTTACTGGTTAGTTTTAAGCTGTAATACTAGGAAGGTGGTATATAAGTCACTAAGCAACAGATTGAAACTAAATAGAGAGTTCCCTAAATAGGCAGAAATAGGACGCTTTCTAGCCCCCCACCAAGCAAACCTTGTACTATAGGAACTAGTTAATTGAAAGTATAAGTTTTTTAAACATGCATACTTTGAATATACGGTAAAATGTTAATAAAATAGAATACAATACCCTTAATTGCACACCAACAAAATTGTAAGTAAGTACAATGGGCGGTTTTATCGCTAAAACCAATCTAACCGAACCGAAAACAACCTTTGGTTGGACAGGTTAAAACAAAATCAAATTAATTAAAAACTAATTAAGTTAATCATGCGGAAATTTGTACTGCGACGGAAATTTAACCCGTAGCCTGCTGCGTCTCAGCTGGTTATTCACCAACTACGCCACTTGTAAGCATCCGTTCAGACGGACGTCAACCACACCTCAGCGAGAAAAATGTAGCCAGCAACAAAATCATATGAAAACATAAAGTTCCATTCGTGCGACGCTAAAAAAAGTTCCATTCACACGTTTTGCAGTCGCGTTCAACTATCGCGTGTGATCACTGTCATACATCACGGCCACAATGCAACCACACAATGTTCCCATTCACACTAGCTACTTCTCAACATTTTTGTTGCTGTATGATTGTGGTTCGTCTGAACAGACGCCTAAATAACAACGACCAAGCACTACACCCTATGTCGTAAGCTAACATTAGATGGACTAACTTGCCTATACATAGCATCGTTATACGGACTCCATCAACCTGATTTACACGTAAATGCGCCTTAAACCTTTATGAACGTAGATACGCTTTGAGAGTTAAAGGCTTTGTACATTTAGTGGAGGTTGTACAAACGTGTTTTTCGATGAAATTCTGCGTTTTAATAAAGCTTCAGTGGTATTTAAGTTCCGGTTAAAAACTAACCTAAGTTTTACTAGGTATTCCTTTCGAGATTTTCATTCGGACTCATTCTGAGAAATATTCGTTTTATAAGGTTTTGACTAAAGCTGTTTTACACGGCCTTTAAGTTACTTACCTTGTTTTTAGAGCTTCCAGACATGCTATTACAATGTGGTTTTACAAGTCTTTTTTTTTTGCAAATTGTATTTACTTTTTTCGAAAATGTTAAATGCCCTGAAATCGTGCTTGATTATGAGGAAATTTTTAAATTTAGTGATTTAGTTTCTAATTAAATAATAGAGTGTGTAAAATAATTTAAATTCCTATTTAGATAGAAATAGAGACGGATAATGTTATAGAAAAAAACATTAATTATTTTTTGAGACAAATGGTGAACAATGTTTTACAAAATAGTTAAAAAAAATATGTTTTTGTATGTTTAGGGTCAAATGGGCGAACCAGGCCCACCCGGCGCCTTAGGTCCGAAAGGAGACCGGGGCGAAAGAGGAGAACTAGGTGCTTCAGGTCCCGAAGGTCAACCAGGTCCTAAAGGAGAACCAGGGTTGGATGGAACGCCAGGATTGCAGGGTCCTGCTGGTCCCCCAGGACCTGCTGTTCCAGTTACTTCTGCACTTTTGGTGAGTATTATTTGTAACCAAATTAAATTATATTTTTTATTATTATTTTATTGATGCCCATTTACAGGATTGGTCCACAATAACCCAAAATAGAGAAGACTAGAGAGAAGGAAGGGAGACCTTTGCCCTGCAGTTGGACACTACAGGCTCTTAATAATAATAATAATCTAATTATTATTTTAGCTCTTCATTGCCCAAAAGATTCCGCTTTTCTTTCCATTCACTCCTTTCCAATGACAAATGCTCCAGTTTACTTAGAACTTAGCCTTTCATCTCATCCTACCTAATAGTAATAATTATTAAACATTTTATGTATGTGATCAAGCCGTCAAACAAAACAAAGTGCAGTTTAGATAAAACTGGCATTTGAAAACGCAAATAATCGTGTGCTCGTAAACTTTTAAATTCTTATTCAATATTCATTAAAATCATAAGGATTATTTCAAAAAGACAATTTTACCGCCTGTTCCTCCGTGACCAAGCTAGAAATTAACCAGTAAGGCTGGTTATTCTTAATAATAATTATTTTACAATACATAACTTAAGGTAATAAATTAAAAATCAAATGTATTAACAAAATATTAAAAAAATCAGATAAAACCATAGCACAAGAATCATAAAAACAGGTATACATTAATGAATCATTTTCAAACACCGTTTATAAAATTATTAAGCTACGCAGTCCTTCGGTAAGTAAAACCAATTTTCGCCAAACGTTACGAGCAGCCGAACCCAAATAAACCTTCGCAACCTTTTACAAACACGTGACCTTCCCCGACCTATTAACCATCGGCAAATAAATTTGACGGGCTGGAGAAAATATTTCTCGTTAATGGCTCCTTCGTAAATTCTAGGTATAAAACAATAAGTCGTACTCACGTATAGAATCGATATTCATTTGTTATTAATACACTGACAAAATATTGATATTATGTTATGTTAACCTATGTTAAAAAGCTGTGACTGCGGGGAACCCATCCAAAAGTATGACATGCGCGACTGTCTTTTGTGCCTTACCTCCTAAACAAAAAACGACTTAAACTAAAATAGAAGAGGCTAATTTATTTTCATCTCTAATGTAATTGTAAATACTCTGAAGAAAGAGATAAAAAAGATAATTAATTTATTTGCAAAAAGAACAAATAAGTATGTAGGTACTATCGAGAATAAGACAAGCTATATATGTTTAAAAGTTGAAACCCTATGTCACCCGGACCATAATAACGAATCGATTGACACCTAATTCATCAAAATCGGATGAGTAGTTTACGCTACGGTGGAACATAGATAAACACAAACGTACATAGACTGCTAAAAACATAACCCTACCTTTTGGGTTTGTTGTAGTATGGTAAAAAGGAAGACTAAAGTGCTGCAAATTGACCTAACTAATCTAACCTAACATTTTTTTTTTCTTAGTTTTTTTTCCGATGTGGAAATCTGCACCTAGATACCCGTATTGCATGCAGGGTACAATACGGGTTATGTGGGGTTGTCGCACTCGATGACCCACTAAAACCTCCGTGACCGGCCTCAATGCATGTCAAAGGGGTCCGGGACCTCGCAAGAAACGCACCAGAGCCTCCTTTCATGCATATCGCTCTTAAATAGCACTTCCCCGGGGCTGTCGCCCCCAGCACCCTCGCGGTGCGTGCACAGCAGCACATGCCACATTGTGCGGCTGCCCTTACTGAGTCCGCTATCCGGGTTGGCCAGAGCCCTCACTCCGACTACCCACGGACCCGAAAGGGGCGGGTGGCGCGGGGCAACTAATCTAACCTAACTAACCTGACCTAACCCTAACTGGCTAGTTTGAGATTTCTAGAATTACCAAAAGTAGAGTACATTTTCTGTTTCATGAATTTCAGAAAAAGATCTTAAAATTTATGAACAAATTTTGTGTTAATAATAAAGATTAATAAAAATTAAACTTTAGTTTCAGTCAAGCTAATGTGGTACAAAATATAATGGCCAATATAATTTATAAAAACTTGTTTATTTTAGTTTCGGTTCTATTTAGTATTACCTATAAAAGCTTCCTCGCAAAGTCTAGCTTTAATACTTGGAATTTGGCCCAACAGTCACGCGCTAGACGATTTTCTACCTTTTGTTGTGAAAGACCGGCTTAAGTGGGGCTCAAACAAAACAAAGAATGGGTGAATTTAAGCTTCAAGATAAATAGCTCAGCTCTGTTTGACAAAATAATAAAATGATCTAGAAAAGCTAGACATGATTAGAGTGGTTGTCAATAATAGATGGGCTTAGTTATATGTTAAGTACGTGATGTTCGGCTTGCCAGATGGATTTTGGGGAATATTTGTTTGGTATGTCTGGTATTTGTTTTCAGTCCGGGTCTTTCATATGTGTGACCAACTTTTACAGTGGAACAACGATAATGGACGCAAAAACACATATTATAATCAATTTAGCCGAATAGGTATTGAATTTAGACGCGCTAAGTCTGGTTTTCTTCCCACACTGATGCGTTCCAACCCGGCGCCCTCGAGTCGTTGAGAGAGAGAGCGTCGATGCTCATCAGCGTCGATCGGTCAGTGTTATTCAGAAACGCTTCATAGTAATACATATTTAATAATACTTAACTAACGTAATACTTATTGACTGATCATCGCCGACGGTCAGCGTGAGAAGAAAACTGTGCGAGTTTACTTTGCTCAATACTAATCGCTCGCTCAGCATCCAGAACTAGACATTTTTGTACAATAGAGTGAATACAGACAACCGCACTGGTACTTGCTCACCGTAGCCTAGTTACATTTTCATGTATCTTTACATGAAGTCGCTTCGCTGTCTGTTAGATCTTTTAAACTAATCAACGGATATTAATGCAGTTTTCAGCAATAGATAGAGTGATTCAAGAGGAAGGTTAATATAAATATATCTGGACATTTCACATAGCGCTATCTAGCCCCAAACTAAGCTATGGGAACCAGATAACTGATAGAGTACTTATATACATTTTTTTTTAAATACATACTTATAAAATATAGAGAAACAACCAGACCAGAAACAAATATCTGTAGATCATACAAACATTTGTTCCGCGGTGGAAATCGAACCCACTACCTCCAGCGTCTCAGCCGCCTATTCACCCACTGCGCCGCGGAGGTCGTCGATATGTATGCATAACTATGTATATGTGTATGAATATGTATATCTAGCTTCCGCCAGTGGCTTCACACGCGTTGTTTGTCAACAAAAAGTAGCCTATGTGTTAATCCAGTTTGTAATCTACGTACATACTGATTTGAAGGTAACTTTGTCTCTCTGTCTGTTTGTTACCTTTTCACGACTGGCTCGACCGATTTTAATGGAATTTGGTACCTTTATACCTAGATAGATTATGATTGGACTTGAGACATAGGTACACTTTACGCGACTGCACAGAAGGAGGGTAATGTTTTATTGACAAACCACGCGTACGAAGCCGCGGGCGGGTCAGCTAGTTTTCTAATAAAATGAAAAGTCAACAACAAAAAAGTTTGTTATAGTAAATCCGTATGATCTAGTATTGGTTTTAGAGTGGCAACCACTAACTGAAAAATAAGTTCTAGACTAGTCCCGTCTAGGTTTTAAAATTTTCAGATGGTTTTAAAAAAAACTATGTAAGACTGCTTTCACAACTACGTTTGCAGGAAGTCTGAAGATATAGATGTATTTAATGGGGAAAAGTCCTAGCTTTTGATGATAATAAGGTTTTTGCATCACAAGCGTTTATTCCATTATGGTCGACACCAGACTATAGTTGGACGTTTATAAAGATTTTTTTTTTCGGTATTCCAATATTCTGTCAAATGACAGATTGCAACATTTATTACGACTCAATAACAGTCAAAAAATAAAAATTAATACACCTTAATATATTATATATTACTTTTGAAACTATGATGGTTATGTGCCAAGACTGATTCAAGAGGCAATTGAGGTTAACAAATACAGGAATTTCATTTGAGAAGATGGTTTCCAACTATCTGGAGCCACCATAGAGGTGAAGTGCCAATTACGCGTCCTGATACCGTGAGTCTTTGTTTTGGAATCGTGCTATGATTGAGAATTAAACCGGTGGTAATAATTTTAATAAGTTGATTAGAAACAAGAGTCTGAAACATAGGGTAGATCGATATATCTGCCTATAACCATCACAAACACTTCAGTTTACCCGTGATCATGGCGCATGCAACTGTGCCAAAATATCAGAACACTCAAAAACTCACGATTCATGTAATATCTTGTAATTATCACGTTTTTAGTGAAATTTTAAGTTAACACTAGCTAGTGATTAAAACGGGTACTTATCGCGTATGTACCTTTTTATTTGTTAGCCCGGATCTGCTCCGACCACGGCTGTTGCAACACAATCGAAAAGTCGGGATGACAAATAAAAAAGGTGCATACACGATAAATACCCGTTTTAATCAGTAATTATGTACAGTGATCGCAAAAGTTTGAAAAATACTAGCTAGACATAAACGTGATTTGAAAACCGATAGAAATCCTATTAAAATAATTGCTTTTGCATGTACTCCGTATTTAATGAATCAAGTAGCACATAAATAAGCCCTAAGCCACTAGAATCAATCTAGCTATCCAAAGGTATTAACGGCTCAAGCAAGCACGCTAACTAGATGACGTAAGAATCGATCGCACCTGTTAGCTTTTTAGCTTTATGGTAGTTTTTATTAATATACAAGCTTCCGTACGTGGCTTCGCACGCGTGGTTTGTTAAGATAAAGTAAACTGTCTCAATTCAGTTCGTAATTTATCTTTTTATCAACAACAACAGACATATGTAGTCAAAGCTCCTTTCGAATTTATTATGTTAGTAGGTACGAGTATGGATGAAGACTTTTACGATGACGTACAATCTCGTTTAGTTCACAAATAACGGGACATAATGTTGACTGTGCAGAAACGTAGTACCGTTGTCAAGTGATTTGTTTATCAAACCATGCAAATTTTACCGAGGTCAAAATGATAGCCTACACTTTTATCAACAGAAATGTTATTAGCACACCTATTTACTTTTTTTTTAAACTGGATAGACCTTCATTTGACCACAATCTCACCTGATGATAAACGATGATGTGGTCTAAGATGAAGCACGGAGATCTGGAAGAAACTTATTCATTCATACCTTAAAGATGCCCAGATTGTATTCTTAAGTAAAAACAGACGACGGTAAAGTTTTCCATACCTTAGCTGTACGCATCAAGAACGTAGAACCAAAACGGTACGTGCGAATGTATATCAACTAGGTACGGATGGTACTGAGCCATGCGCCTGCTTGTCCTTTGATGGAAGGGAGATGATCGTATAGTTCCTGGGCACATTCCCCAAAATTCTGTATAAATCAACAAAATAAACAGTTGCATTATCAAACACCGATGCTAACAATATATAAATAGCTCAACTGCTCCAGATCAACTACCAAGCGGAAGTGTCCCATAGACATTAAAAAACTTGAATTATTTATCAGTTTTTTGGCCTTATCTTTAAAATAATGTTAGCTAAGAATATATTTTTTTATACTTTTTTTTGAAAAACACATACTTATGATATAATACACTTAAAAAAACTTAGAAGGTTTGTACTAAGCGTTACTCATACCATTCCTCTCTAGTAACTATTTGTACACAGGTACGAGTTCTTGTAAACAATTTACTGTTTATTATCATGTGCATTTTTATAGTTCTAACCGCTAAAGCACTGAAAAAAAAAACCGGTCAAGTGCGAGTCGAACTCGTGCGCCGGGGGTTCCGTACATACCCATTATAATAGCACAATTTTATTTATTTACCTTAATTGAGGTTGGTGCCGATTAAGCTACTCCACTAAATTGTATGAGCGCCCATACAACTCAGAGGACTATCTTTTATACCTTTCTTTTTGCCAAATTTCGTGATTCTAGGTTAACGGAAACTACCATAAAGGTTTTCGTCCCAAGACCTATACGGTACTTCCGGTTGACCTAGAATTGTCAATTTTGGTTAAAAGTAAAGTCTTACAGCACAAGTAAATAAGTAAAGGGAAAAATCCGAAAAATAAAAGAAGTTGAAAATTATGGTAAATTTTGGTACTTACAAGTTTTCGCGAAAATTTAAAATTGCCTACTTATATCTTTTTATCATGTTGACTCAGGATCTTGATTTTAATATACCTAATAGGGGCTATATAGACTTCAGTATCTGGTATAAATTTCAATTTGCTAGGTCCACCCGTTCCTGAGAAAATCGGTGGTGACACACGGATATACCGACAAGAGAGTGATCTTATAAGGGTTCCTTTTTTACCTTTTGAGGTACGGAACCCAAAAAATAATTCAATCCGATACAAGTAATAAACACAAAGAAACTCCATACTAACAATGGGCATATATGTATGTACCTATATACACCATCTAATAAAAAAATCTTAAAAATGAAGAACAAATCTAATAATTAGAGAAAATATACAGTATTTCTTTCACAGTTAAAAATATGTTTATACAGCTCCCCGTCTAGACCGTTTTATTTTTAATTAATCTCTCATTCAAAAGGTTAACCACGCATTTATTTTCCGCCAAGATTAAGTCACTTGACAACTTTTCCGGTAAGGTTTGCTAAATGGTACTTATATGACGTTATTTTGTAATTACCTGGTATTTCGTTTTTATTAGGGTTCCTTACCCAAAGGGTAAAACGGGACCCTATTACTAAGACTCCGCTGTCTGTCTGTCCGTCTGTCACCAGGCTGTATCTCATGAACCGTTGAAATTTCCAAAGATGATGTATTTTTGCTGCCTCTATAACAACATATACTAAAAACAGAATAAAATAAATATTTAATAGGGCTCCCATACAACAAACATGATTTTTTTGCTCTTTTTTGCTCGATATTGATAACTGCAACAGCTAGACGTTTGAAATATTTACAGAATATTTAGTTATATATTCACTTTAAAAATAAATAATTAAGTTAAAATAATACAAATATTTAAGGGGGGGCTCTCATAAAACAAACGTGATTTTTTGCCGTTTTTATAGGCTAACCCTTCGTGCGCGAGTCCGATTCGCACTTGGCTGGTCTTTCACCGATTCAACTTCATTGAGTAAAACTGCTAAGTACCTTAGTGAAATATTTATAGGCGCATGAAAGTTTAAGGTGAAAATGAATTTAATATTCGTAGATCAGCTTTATAAACCTTTTTAAGGTGAATTAGACGATGAAGCCCTTTAACGGGTTTGTAAGAATTTTGTATAGGAGGCTAGCACTATCTGCCACCGCATAATTTATCCCCAAAACTAGCGATGCACGATCAAACCTAAATTATGGATACAGGACACATAGGCAAACAAAAATATGATATGATAACTTGAAGAAAGGGTAACGTTTTCGAGATAATTGAAGGTGAAAAGCGCCTAACTATATCTAGTAATTGATGGATTACGGCCCTTGCATAATATACCATTGCTCGTCTAAGTGTCTAATCTATAGGTTTTATTGTGCATTACAAGTTTGTGAAAAAGTCATGACGGCAGAAAACGATAATACCAAAATCTTAGAACCTCAACATATTCTCTGGTTAAAGAAAAAATAAATCTGCAGTAAATTTACATGATCAAATCTGCATGAATGTTGATGTTAGTACGCAGTATTTTACAATTCCATCATCTAAGGCGTTCCACAAAGAAATTGGCAATCGCATAGATTGTGACCACTTTGTCGTAAGTAAATAATTAAAGTAATAATTTGGTAGCTCTTCATTTTGCCTTTTTTTAAATAAAATGCAATGCAAAAAGCCCAATTCAATTTGTGAAAGCTTCGTAAAAATCCATGTAAAAGCTATTATTTTCATTCCAAGTATTGACTTTCACCATACAACTACGAGTGTTTTCAGCGTTATTTACGGCGCTGGCGGCCAATACATTACATTCCTTGTTCCAACATTTCTATCACTACCGTCACAACGATAACATCTATCGTTTTAAATTCTTTTATTTTGCCATTCAACCCGTAAATTTGAAGTAGAAACACGGCATGCTAGTCCATCGGGGAACGAAGTCACGCAAGGGTCGGTCAGGTCATTTGTATCTCCGATAGTTCTAAGTAGTAGGTAGTTAAAGACGTTGTGTGAATTGAGACTTGACAGATCAAATTGAGGAAAGGTTTCTGTTGGAATTTTCTGTTTAGTGACAGAATGGGCAAGCTGAACACTGAGGGTTTTCGATATTTTGTTTCAAAATATGATGACAGCAAGTGGCTTAGACATATAGGGAATAAAAGTATATTGCTAAGTGGATTGATGACATTGAAATGAAGAACTGCATGCCAACATCTAATACATTTTAAGGAGGCAGCTGGTGCCCCCGAGCTGGAGTGGTATCCATGAGGATAAAAAAAGGTTAGGAGGGGCGGGTCTGGATTTTTCCATTAGTAGTTGCTATGCCTAGCTTACGGCTGCGGCACTTATATTGGATAAATCCAGGCCTTCATTACTCGACTCAGATGAGCGAGTAAGAAAGCGAATGGTCTTCAAGGAGAGCGCATCAGTCGTTAAAGTGATTGAATTTCATCCTGAAACAGTCATTATTAAACACAGCATTATCATCATCCATAGCCTGACTTCACATATTGTTGGGTATAGGCCTCCCCAAGTTTGTACCTCCACCACGATTCTGCGCTAGTCTCACCCACTAACGGCCCACCCATCACGCTGCTGGACGTCTTACCCTTGTATACCCGCTCCGCGGCCACCATTCAGTCACTGCCCTGCTCCATCTGTCATCACCACGTCTAGCCAAGTGTCTAGCCCATAACTCGAATCCCAACATCATGAACTTCGTTCGTCTAAAGAAATCACAGTAACTATTATGAAATTTCAAAAACCTACGAATTTGTATGTGTAACAAGTGATGTCCCTAAAATTATGTCGCACTTAAATTATACAAGTATTCCCAATCCCAATAGTCACATTTCCTGTTACAAATACTTAATCATAGTGTATTACGCAGGAATCATCAGGATTATACGGGTCCGGTAATCCTGGGATCCTTGGACCCACAGGGGAACGGGGACCGATGGGCATGCCAGGCCCGCAGGGTGAGAGGGGGTACCAGGGCAGCAAAGGAGAAAGAGGATTACATGGTCCTAAAGGCGACAAAGGGGAGCGCGTAAGTACTGAATATGATCACAAAATTGTTTGTTGAGCGAGATAAAGTGTTTTTGGGTTTGACGCGTTTACACGGTGCTCTTTTATTTTTGTCTGAACCCAAGCAAAATTTTTAGAATTGAAAATATTTATTAAACTTAAATTATTAGTAACATATAACTAGATACGCTCTAATACAATGAATAATGGTATTAAGTTTAATTTTGGAATGATGTATTAAGGTTTTATTGACACACCACCCTGAAAAAGATTTTGCTTTAATACTATTACAAAAATTGTGGATTTTTATAGAATTTTTAAGTTTAACACTTTTTGTTATGCAACTTGATTTTTAAAAGAGTTCTAGCATCAATATTAAGTAACAGTTTTTTGAAATCCACTAAATCTAACCCTTTACTAAATGAGTGCTGCAAACTTGGTCATAACGCAATAACCGTCTTGACCCTTGTTACCTTACGTTTTAACTTTGTTACATGCACAGCCAAAATAATAGTTCTAACTCACAAAGCTTTCACTCCAGTCATGTGGCTACATTGAAACTTACAATCAGTGCAGATCGTGAATTATAATGAATTATTCATGATGAATTATAATAACATATTGTTACGCCGAGGCTGTTACAGAATAAGTAATAGTCGGCATATCTCGAAGTTATACCTACTATGTCACAGAGTAGGTAATACTTGGTATGGAATATACCTACATGCTACGTTTTTACCTAAATTTGCACAGAATAAGAAATAGTAGTTCGATCGAAATACCTACCTACACTTTCCTTTATTTTATCCCGAACTCTCAGCTCGTAACATTATAATAAGATAAATAAATTGTACTAGAGAAGACGAGACTGACACTGCTACACAGTTTTTTATAAATTTTTTGACGTTGTTAAAGTTCTTTTTGTTTTTGTTGTTTCCTATATAGGTGTATACTAAATAAACAAATTTGATTTTTGAGTGTGTGATACACGTAGTTCATAATTAATTTGACAAAATTAAGTAAGAAGAACTGGCACCCATAAAATAGATAAATTATTGTAGGATTCTGTACTGTTCTCTCCGCTATCTCCATATTCTTATTACATTACCCTGTGTGCAACGGATCTGATAAAATGATTTGGATACATATTTGGATATCCTTCAATGTACTTAAAGATTCTAGGTGCACGAGTAAATATTATAATGTCCATAAAAGTTGTATCACTAATTTTGGTGAGACAGCATAATAAATAACTTTATTTTAAGTCTAATTCTTGGCTTGTAGACTTCTGATTTTGTCGGTGAGTAATTTTATCCTACACTTTGGGTGGAAGTCTAGATATTTTTAGCGATGACTTAACGATCTCTAAGTCCTAACAGGCAATGTCAATGCTATGACGCGCACGCTATGAATTGGTGCGTGAATTCGGTTGCTAAGTCATCGCTAGCAATTTCGAGACTTCCATCCTTAATCTCATTTTGCTATAGGTAGATCACTTCTCCACGGTTGGCATCAGTGAGAGTCAGGCCAATTTTGACCCAATCGTGATCATATGTGGATAATCATATCATATGTGATCATATAGATCATATGTGATGACAAAGTATCATGATACTTGCTGAAAAATGAGATCTTACACTCTTTTTTCAGCATCAATCATGGTCGTCTTTTCATTATAATTTGTGAGTAGCTTCTGCCAATCGCACCCGTTGTTTTTCAATAAATAGTAGCCTGTTTCAACCCAAGTCATATCTATCTACATACTAAAACTCATCGAAATCGGATTAGCCGTTACGATATTATTGAATAACAAGCAAACATCCGTACTTTTACATTTATAATATTAAAGTGATAGCCAAGTGATTGAAGCCTATGTTACAGGGTTACGTGGGTCTGCGAGGGCCACATGGGGCGAAGGGTGAACGGGGCCCGGCGGGTCGGGACGGCGCATCGGGCCTACCGGGCACCCACGGCCGGCCCGCAGAAAAAGGCGAGAAAGGTATGATAAGGGCTTGTATAGGCTGCTAGATACTTTCCTTTGCGGGGTCACTGGTCTTGATCAAGCCTGTGCTACCGTGCCCGACTAGTGCCCCGATTCTCGTAATTTTACCTTTCAGTCGTAGTGATCTATATAGGCGACGTTTTAGTTGAGTTTAACGTTGTAATGACAAGCATTGGGACTAGATCGAACTTGATCCTTTGCTGAGTCAATAGTTTATGATCAGCTAGTTCAGTGACTAGTGCCTCAATGCCCAAAACTTGAATTTTACTATTATTTCTTATTATTAGCCTTCAGGTTGCGATTTGTGGTGGCACTTGAACGATCACGTAGAAACAATAAGAGCATCTACGCGGGTTTGAGTAGTAATAAAAATACTTATATCCACTGCACTTATAAATTTAATAGTTTTAGAATAGCTACACTGATTAAACACAAGTTTCTTGAGTAAGTTGAGCTACACTGTATGTTGTTTATACATAACAAGATGAATCCGATTGAAAAAGATAAACACAGTGTAACTTTGCTAAAGATAATGTGAATATAATATTAGAGTAATATTAATACGATCAACAAAAGTCCAAACTCGGGGTATGTCAGCGAGCCATGGAGCGCAGTATCTTAGAAGTCAAATTAACAGACCGCATTAGAAACAGTGAACTGCGCTCCCAAACACAAATCGCGGGCGTTAGGCACCAATTAGGCAAGTTAAAGTAGGACTGGGCGGGTCATGTCTGCCGCATGTCGGAGGAGTTATGGGCAAAATCCTTTACCTAGTGGATCCGATAAGATAGAAAACGACCACACGGCAGACCGCGACGCCGATGGAAAGACGAACTCGACTCGTATATGGAAGTCCACACAATGGAGTAGAAGGAAGGAAGGGAGGCCTTTGCCCCGCAGTGGGACAGTAAAGGCTCCAAATAATAATACTAATTATTATTAACATTATTTTTTAAAGATATTACAATTTAATTTCCTATTTTATACACAGCAGATTTGCAGAAATTGAATTTTTATTTCTATGTTGATTTATACGATTTTAGATGAATATTTGATTACAATTTAGATAAGCAAATGACAATACCAGTATTTGCATCCACTTATTGCTGGACCAGTCAACTCAATTGAATTACCCTAAGCACTTTCTAGAAAAAGGCGCGGGTTCAAATCCCCACAGCAGTCGTAAAATTCTGGTAGTAAAGAATTTGTAATTTAGTCCCTGCGATCCACTGACCCCAGTGCAGAATCGCCGGCAGGCTGAACAAGGCTTAATTCAACCATCAAATTTTATGTAACACTATGACCCATATTTATTCTCTCGGAACACGTTTGCAAGATTTTTAGGGTTCCGTAGCAACGATTTGGAAAATCTTTATTTCTTCGGACCCTTCCGATTGGTTCCTTGCGCGCCTTATTTATTAATGCTCTTCCATTTTATGATCGACTTGGGATTTTTTATATCTTTATTGGATAGGTAAAATATTTCCTTTGCTTTTGTACTTACCTTGAAATATTTAATATTAAGTTGCCTTGCGGAAGTTTTAAATCGTTTTCTGCCTTTGGATATCGTAAATTTATTTATATTTTACCTATTACTATTAATAGTCAAAGACTAAAATCGACTATAATAATATTCAGCCATAAAAGGCCTTCTGGTATCCTATTTTGATAATACAACTTCATACCAATCTGTTAAAAAAATAATCCCGTAACTTTGAATACTAACCTATTTTATTTTATCTTAGGTGCTCAAGGATTGCCAGGTTTACCTGGACCTCCATCTACGTCATCTAGTACTGCTTTATCGGAAAACTCGGTCCTAACTGACATCTCACGTGCCGGTAAGCTTATTGTATTTACTTTTTACCTTTCTACAAAGGTTATCATTTTGCATGCTGTAATAAATTTGTACGAACTTCTACACAATAAATCGAAAAATCAACCACATAATACCTAATAATTATTATGTTATACATACACCATAATAATAAGTATAGTTATGTCACTGTGTGATCCGAGAGCTGGCGCTTATCTGGGTCAACGCATAAGCATTGCAATTCAGCGGGGCAATGCAGCCAGTGTCTTGGGGACACTTCCGCCTGGAGCACTTGAGCTATCTATAAATCGTTTATCGTCTGTAGATGATTCAACTGTTTCTTTTGTATTTTGTTGTAAATAATAGTATATTCTTTCTGTTATTAAAGGCATTTTGCCCGCAAAAAAATATATATAAGCCTTATGTTACACTTTATGTAACAATTCAATTCAAAAACACTAGTTAAACCTGAATCAATATTTCGATAGGACGATATACCAATGTGGTATCATTTGGTTTGCTGTTTGTTGGTAGTATTTTGACACCTGTCAAATCTGACATATTCGGTTTCGACCCCTTTTCAGCATTATTTACTCACTCGATATTGAGAAGTAGGCGTATATCCTTCAGTATATATTTTAGTTTATCTACCATCTAATGTCTTGCAACATATTTTTATAGTATTTGACACATATTTATTCCTGATACGTATTTCTCATACAATATTTTTTTCCTGAGTGGTAGCTAAAGGCAAACTCAAGTCGTATTCATGTAGTTAGTAGTCAAGTGAACCAAAGTAACTTAAAGACGGCTTAGAAATACTTCAACACCCATTATTCGTCAGGTCTTTAATTCAATAAACCCAACTCAACATGACACTCAAAGTCTTTTCAATTATATATTTATGATCTTTCGGTCTATACGTATTTGGCTTTAAACTAAGATCATTAGACACTACCTACTTGATAGTTCGATAAATTAATTGTCATTACTAGCTTACGGACTAAGTACAAGAGGATTAGCTAACTGGAGTGGCAGTGGGCGGGGCACATAATTATTACGAAGAACTGACAGGCGTTGGGGCAGAATGATTCTTGAGTAGAAACCACGCATTGCAAAACGCAGCGCAAGACGGCCATTCGGTGGATTTTTGATCGAGCGAAGCGAGATCTCTAAATCAACTTGGGCTAATCGGCGTGCTATATATGTACCTATATATGTTTGTATGTCCGAGGATAACTTTCGAAGTTTTTATCTGATCATCGTGAAATTTGGTATATAGGTAGGTAGTTATGGCACAATTTTGGTGTGACTAAATGAGCTAAAAATGTGTGGGGGTTGTTGAGATATTGGGGTTCAAGAGGGATAAAAAAACAAAATTATTATTATATAGACTATTGGGTCAAGTGGCACGTCTAATAAAAGGTAAATGAGTACATTTCTACTCTGTTTTTACTTTTAGTTTAAACCTTGTAGTTTTTAAGTTATTAGCCATGATAAAAACTGAACTTTGACAAAATTCACAGGGTACAGTGACCCCACAGCGCTGAAATGCTGATGTATGGTATGGTAAATGAAATGGTATGCTTGTAGCTTAAGTGTCACATATATAGGCAAAAGTCTGAAATCCAGGATAAATGCAATTTGTACCCCAAAAAATATAACCAAATTACATGAACTCCCGTTACCTGTAATTTGAATGAAACAGTAGGTCAAGTTATAAGGTTTTCATTTCGTGGCACTATTTTGATAGTCAAAGATTACAAATAGTATTTATTTGTTTTTATGGGAGACTCGCGAGATCTCAGTTCGGGGCGAACCACTAGTTAACTCTAATACTACGTTATCCAAAATTTGTAGACCATTTACAAATTCGCTCCATAGTATTATGAAATTGCTTATAGTGCATTATATTAGACCCACGAGCTGCCTCCTCTCTTTGCACATTTGCAGAAAATATAATCAGAGCTGTCGCCCCGTGAAAGCCTAACAAGCCATGAACGTGAGTGCCTACTTACCTGATATCTGGTGTCGCTTAGTCATCACTCGCTGACTCATGTTTGCTCTCGCTTAGTCATATTACAGACCAATGTTATTCAATCTAGGAAAATCTATTCTGCTTATGGGATTGAGCTGACCACTTCTGCATGTGCGATCTTTGGGCTAGAACCTCTATATTATGATATTTACCACAACATGTTCGTTCATGCGCCAGACCACTGCGAAGATGGTACGATGAGTTGAGGTGTGCCTACCAGATTGGTATACCGCACAAGGAGACAGATAGATTTGAAATCACGCTGTACTTTTTTGTGCGTCTTCTCCACTCGAGAACCTCTCGTAATAATGTGAATCAATGTGTATAAATATAATTCATGTTGATTCATTACTATTAAAATATTGTGTAACAAATAAAACCACATTTGATATAACTTTGCACGGTAATAAACAGTTCCAGAGTCTCAAAAGACGAATGCTAATGTAATTAGTGAGTGGAAAATGAGTTTCTACCCATGCGACTTTTCAACTGTAACGCCATTTACGTGGAAAGCCGATTGCCCGCGTTTATTTACCGGCGCACTTAGGAGTTTTCAACTAACCAGAACTTATTAGAAAACTAACGAAAATGTAGTAAAATAAGGTTCCGTATCTGTCCTTCTAAAATCATTTGAAAATTATTTATGGCAAAAAAATGTATGTCTGTACATAGGCGAACTTAATGCTAGCAAGCATTAACTTCCAGTTAACCTTTGCGATATGTGGAAAATATATTTTGTAGGTAAACAAATAATAGTATAAAAAAATCATTATACGAGTATAATGTCAAACCGTTTTATTTCTGTACTGGATTCGTTTTATATAAAAAAAATAAATAAATAAATATTGCTGGACATTTAACACAGCGCTATCTAACCCCAAACTAAGCAGAGCTTGTACTAAACCAGATAAGTAATAGAATACTTATATAATTTTTTTTTTGGAAATATATACATATAATATATAGAAAAACACCCAGACCTGGAACAAATATCTGTAGATCATGCAAACATTTGTTACCGGGCGAGAATCGAACCCGCTACCTCCTGCGTCGCAGCTGGCTATTCGCCCAATTGACCACGGAGGTCGTCAAATATATTGGCAGTGTTCTTTGAGAAAAAACTATTCATAATATTTGATTAAAAAAAGCACATACAATTAGCTTTGTCATTATCTTGGAAGGCCATAACTGGAATTTGGAAGGCTATAAAATATAGTTCCTATATAACTTTAAATAAAGAAAAACCATCTATAGACTACAGTAACCGCTTACTATTAGGTGAGCCGTACAAAAACGTTTGTTTGGACAAAAACGACGTTGTCTCATCCGCCACAACACTTATTCAATTCAATTCAATTGCACTAAACCAGAAGGTAATTTCTTCTGATATGTGAGCCGTCGCATACTCGTAAAAGCCGATAATCTGCTTTGTTACTGAAAATGCGAACTTATTTTTTGCGGTTAGTACGCGAAGTTGTGACATGAAAATATTGTTTGTGAAAACTCCCAGACTAAATAAAATATTGTTCGCTCAAGGAACTTCGACGAATGAACTTTGTGGATAAGTTATTTGAAACACTGAGATTTGTGGTTTGATAATTTTCACAGTATAAAAAATAGGTTTAAACTAGTGGTTCACCCCGAACTAAAAATATTATTCATAATCTTTATTATTGCCAACCAGTTAACTTGACCTCCATTTTGATTCAAATCACAAACAACGGGTGTTCATGTTAATGGTTATGTTTTTTAAGGGTACAAATTGCAGATATTCTGGATTTCAGTCTTTTCCTTATATTTGTGTCACTAAAACTAGTGGTTCTGGGAGAACAGTAGGTAGACCTCCTCGCGTTCCCTTGGTCGTAGGAGGTCGATTTTGGTGTCTACGGTTTTGTCTGGTTAAGACGGCGAGGACTGCGTAGTCTGATTGGTATAGGTAGGGATCATATAAAAAAAAATCAAAAATTGAAATCCCTCCATTTATAACGCCACAGAAAACTTCCCCGCCTTTTTACCCTTCCACTCCCCCTTTTGGATTTTTTTCGCAATATCTTGTGTAGAATGAACTCCTTAGTGTGCCTCTCAAATTTGATTATAATCCGTCGATAAATAGCGCTACAGTAAACTTCCCCCTATTCCCCCCTGAAGAAAAATGCGACCTGCAGGCGAGAACAGACAGACGGACAAAAGCATTTTTTTGCCAATCTCGAAACTGAGACACTTCGCTCGCTCCGTCAACTATGCACGTGAATACTTGATTTTAATTATAGAAGTACATTCGCCATAACATGAATATAATGACAACATAATCATTGATCTAACAAAATTATTCCAGATATTATTATAATGCTTATAAATCAAACCAATAATGATTTAACCACTAATTAGTTTCACGACGTACATAATACTGTTAGGTATTAATTATTTAAAGCTTACGGTTAATAATAAATATCTAGTCTTTGTGTACGTATAATTATTATTTACTGATTTTGGTTTCATATGAAACAATATGTAGGTAGGCTTTGAGACGAATATTTAATCGAGAGAAGCGAGTCAGTTGTTCAGGACTATGTAATTTGTGATATTTGTGCATAGTTTCCTTTTCTGGTAGTCTAAGCGGACTTGGCACAAGATCTTGGGGTTTGAAAGCCTTTGCCCGGATGTGGGGCATTAATGTCTTCAGTCCAGAGTAAACGGGTTCTTTTTAGGCAAGCGTGCTCCATTTTCGGCTACACCATCAAGCGTTTGACTAACACTAATAAAAAAAGTGGCATTCCGGAAGTGCCGACAGAAGTGAAAACTTGAAGAATTACGAGATACGACGTACAGATGTGTCGGTAGCGGTAACGGTAACAGTGTCACGAGTTCAATGTTTTTTTCCCATCTCAAAAAATGCGCAGCGAGCCTTAAGAAGTTTTGACTTCATACACAGAGATGTCGGTAACGGTAACAGTGTCGCAAGTTCAATAGTTTTACCTATCTCAAAAAATGCCCAGCGCGCCTTAAGAAGTTTTCACTTAAAAAAAAAAAAAGAAGTTTTTGTCTCAGATTTTATTTAGAGTCTCAAATTAGACTGGTTAATAAGATCTTATACTAAAATAATGAGCATGAAAGAACCTCAAAATCAATGGTAATTAGTTTTAATTTTATGTACTGTTTGCTGTAAGAGGACCACTTATTATTTTCACCACAAAAATTATTTGACTTAAGAGTTTTTTTAGTATATTAAATACATTTATTACATAGAGAATATTAAACAAGTTTTACATACCAGTATTACAAAAGAATCAGTTTCGCCATGTAAATATCGTCACGAACTATTATATAGATAGCTCAACTGCTTCAGATCGCTACCAGGGGGAGGTGTCCCCCAGATACTGGTTACATTGCCCTGCCTTGCTACCAGACAAGCACCAACTCTTGGATCACACGTCACTTCGACCAGACGCTTTAATATAGATCATATAGCTTTGGAGATACTATACCATAACCTTGTTTTTTAGGGTTCCGTACCGAAAGAGTAAAACAGGACGGGGTTATGTGTACACGCCGTGTGTATGTGTACGATCCACAAGGTCGTGCACATACATTCATTTGTGTAACATGTCAATTACTGTTGAAATTCAAAACCTAAGCAAATCCGAATGACATGTGTTAATGATATTATTCGCATATACATTGCATTCGCACAAAGTATACAAAAGATAGCTAGCCCTTTTATTCTAAGTACCTTTCTTATTAAACTAAAAAGGGTTTCCCAGATAAATAGATATATCGCAGTTTTATCAAAAATATGTCATTTTTTCAAATAAAATCCTTGTTCTAATCGACTATTTATTTACATTGTTCACATTGTTTTAATCGAGTTATTTTCAGACGCAGCGCTACTGAAGGGAGATCAAGGAGTTCCGGGAGAAAAGGTAATCACAATAGTTGGAGTGCTCTTGAGATAAAACTATAAATATACTGGTGTATCTGTTACAGTCAAACATCGAAGATCCGGCGCTCATAGGTTTGGCTAGTCAAACCTCAGGTCTGACATAAAATCTTAGTCAAAGTCCAAACCATTAAATATAAAATACTATTTTTCTACCTTTGACTAACTCATTTTGTCTAATCCTAGGAGAGATTAATTTGGAAATTCAAACGCCGAAACTCAATTTGACGAAATCGGGGTTTGGCCAGTCAGATCCAAATTAGTAAGTTAGTTTGTTAGGTTTTCGATTCTGTCTCTATAGTTTTCTGAGATAGGCTCTAGCCAGAATTCTCGCGTGACTGCCCCTAAATGTCTAGCTTCGCTCCCGCCTTCACTCTGCTCGGTTTTGCAGGCTTGCTCCACTCAGGACCTTTCGCGCTTTTTTATAACACTTGGGGCGTCACGTACAAGACTGCCTAGAGTCGAAGTGCCCCGTGTCGATTCTCCCATTATTCTTGACATAACCAACTCAATTCTGGGTGCACTGAGTCAGTTATGCCTCTCATTCTTAACCTATCCACTCAAGTGGGGGTGCTTCGTCTACTAATTTAACACTTACTAATTCAGTTTCGGAGTTTGACTGTCCAAATTAGTCTCTGCTAGGATCAGACAAAAATTCGTTAGTCAAAGATAGAAAAATGCTATTGGTTTGTACTTTGACTAAGACCTGAGGTTTGACTAGCCAAACCTAGGAGCGCCGGAGCTTCGGTGTTTGACTATAGCATATCGATAAAATTTATACTTCTTTATATTGAAATAGTTTCAGTCGAAATATAAGATATATGCTACTATTATGATTGGTTCCTAGAAAGATAGGCGGCAACGTTTCTGACGTATCTCTTTAGATTCAATTACTTTAATTACATTCTTCATATTATTTAAAACTATTCACACAGCAGCGTTACTTAGCCTCAAGCCCAACCCCAGTAATTATTTCATGGATATTTTTTAGCTATACGAAACTAAAACTTACTAACTTGAATATTTTTAAATAGAATGATTAGGAAAATTACTTGCTTAACCCAAAATCTCCTTAGCTCATTATCAGAAAGTTTGTAACCGCCTACGCAACAAACAAAAATTACGTAGGTGTTATCTTGGGACGTTGTTTCGTCACTGGCCTAGAACAAAATAATGTAATAAAAAATACGACCAAAGTAATTCAGAAATAACGTTATGAAGTCCCTTCTATTTGTTTGACGACAGTTTATTCAATATTTTCGTAGGTTTGGTTCCCTTATTTCATAAAATTCTGAGCTTTCAGACATACAAAATGACTTAATGCTTACACTTGTTCCAAAATAGTTCTAACCTTGCTCTTGTTACAAGTTTACTTGTCCTATGTATTGGTTCACTCTATTCATGACTAAGGTCTGATTGATTGCTTTGTGTTCTGTAGGCTGGCTTATGTTGATAATACTGTTACATGATTTACCTGTAATAGGGATATTGTTGTCTATATTGATTTGTAGGCAAGGTCTTGTTTGTGGAGACAAACTGTTTTATAAGGTTTTATATTTAATTCTTAGTGATGATTAACGATGACAGAATCTCAGAGGAAAATAGATAGTGTGTAAAGTCGTGTTTATAATTGATCGAGCGAAGCGAGAACTCCAAATCAACTTGGGCAAATCGGCGTTGTATGTATGTATGTATGTCCGAGGATAACTTTCAAAGCGTTGATCCGATCATCGTGAGATTTGATACGTAGGTAGGTAGTGATGGCACAATTTTGATGTGACTAAATGCGCTAAAAATGTTGTTGAAATATTGATGTTCAGGTGGGTTAAAAATAAATGAAAATGGGACTATTAGGTCAACTGTGACGTCAAATGAAAGGTCTTCATCAGTACATTTCGACTCTAGTTTTATTTTTACTAAAGTTTTTGTAGTTTTTGAGTTAGTAGCCATAATAAAAACTGAACTTTGACGAAATTCACAGGGTACACTAGTAACCCCACAGTGCTGTAATTTGGTATGGATGTAGCTTATGTGTCTTAAATATAGGCAAAGTCTGAAATCTAAAATAGCTTTAATTTGTACCCCAAAAAATGGTACCCAATTTACATGAACTCCCGTTACCTGTATTTTGAATGAAACTGTAGGTCAAGTAAGTTGGTTATTTATTTTGTGGCACTATTTTGATAGTCAAAGATTACGAATAATATATTTTTGTTTTTATGGGTGACTCGCGAGATCTCAGTTCGGGGCGAACCACTAGTAATGTTTGAAATAAATCGCGAAAGATTTCTAAGTCAGAAATGATGTTTTTTGAATACCTACTTAAAACGTCGTAAAGGACTTAACAGTATTTCCTGTGCGTAAATAACTACTGCGTGATATACTTGACACACAGCGCCCTCTACTTCAATCAATCGAATGGATGCACTTTAACATAATTTAAGGGTAGGTATTGGGCAAAGAACTGCCAATAAGTCTTTTAAAGTCCTGTTTCGTTTTCGGATACTACGCAAGACGTTTACGCATATCTTGTAAATAAAAAATAAAAAAATTAAGTAATAAATAAAGTAGAAGTCACGTAAAGTCGGCAAGTTTCAGTTAACAATTGTAAACCAAGTCCTACTAACAAAAAACTTAGCTGCAGCTAAGTTCAAACAATGTCGGAATCAAAAGAAAACTATTAAGCGCTTTATAAAGATATACACCAAATCAAAACACTACCGGTAAAGTAAGTAAAGTTTTTCATGTGTATTGAAATCCAGAAATTCATAAACCTTTACCCACTTCTACCCAGGGAGAAAAAGGCGGTCGTGGTTCAGACGGTCAGCAAGGTTTCCCAGGCAACGATGGAAAACCAGGAGAAAGAGGAGATATTGGACCATCAGGCCTACCCGGGACCCAAGGACCAGGAGGCCTCAATGGACCGAAAGGAGACAGGGGCGATCCGGGACCGCCTGGGCCAGTTGCTGTGTCACGAGATGAAGCATTGCTGTTGACAAAGGTACAACTATAAATGTTCTCGTCAAATAGAGTAAAGTCGGATCCGTGTCGGTCCGGTCCATTGACCTAGATCTGTTAACTTGCCACCAGCGGTACGCAGAGTTACAAGTATGTCAAGGAAATAATTCGGTCCATCATTATTTATGTTCAATATATTATGCCAAGATCTAGGTTATATTTATTTGAACTCAAAGACTATTTACAAAGACTTGAGTCTATTGGACGTTAGAATACGTTGTAATATAATAAAATGTTGACGTATCATATAGGGTAAGTACACAAAGGTTACTTGAATTACTTGAAATTACTTTAAAATAGTAAATATTAATTACTAACAAAATTATAATGGTATTTAATAAATTACTAACAACTACATAATACACAATAACTGTGGGGGTTCGTTGAGGTTCGGGCTAGAAACATCTGTTTATTGAACCTCACAGCGCTCTCTATCGGATCATAATTATTAGGTGTTCGGTTGTAATTACATTTTATTTTATTCAGATGCATCCACTTCAACGTCAGTCATCTATTTTCTACGTTTAAGTAATTTCCGTTTTAAATAACCGAAAGTTTATTCTTAACATATAATCCGGTCACATTATCTCGAGACCTGGCGTCGATGACGTCACGTCGCGTCGGCGCTCTGATATGGTGCGCAAAACAAGCATCCTCTAGTAGGATATTATTATAAACAATAAGATTTCCAACAAAACAAATATTGTGTTAATTAATTTAATGTAGGTAATATAGGTATGTAGAAAAGGAGAACGGGGCGGGAGGTTCGCATTCCAGCGAGGTCTCGAGATAATGTGACCGGATTATAACTAGAACTACCTTGAAAAAATAACATGTTTTGGCGACAATGAGGCCTGAGAAAAACAGACAGAAACATTTGGAACACACTTATAGTCCCCGTTTTAGTTGGTGGCGTAAATAATTAAGGTCCTTAAGTATTTTTTATCAAATGGATTATCAAAAGCTGCTGCTAAACAAAAGTAATGAGTAAAAAATATATGAAAAAGTATCGCGATTTAGGGCCGGCGCTGAGTAATCGCATGTCATGGCAAAATATTTTTGTACTCGGAATAGATTTTGAATCTTATTTTAATACAATTAGCACTCACATTTCAGTGTCCTACGGTATGTGCAAAAATCCTTTTCCATACCATGCTGTCTGTTAGCGCCGCAGAATAGATTTTGAATCTTATTTTAATACAATTAGCACTCACATTTCAGTATCCTACGGTATGTGCAAAAATCTTTTTCCATACCATGCTGTCTGTTAGCGCCGGCCCAACAGCACGAATTTACGAGTTTATTTGCTTCAAACAGGGTGACAAAGGCGAGTCCGGTCCACGTGGCAAAAGAGGCCACCCAGGCCCACCAGGCCCCCGAGGGCCCCCCGGCTTGCCTGGGCCCCCAGGAACCCCCGGCACAAACGGACCCTCCGGCGATATTGGATTACCAGGATGGACGGTATGATAAACAATCTTCTTAAGGGATTTATGGAAAACAATGGGTTTTCAAGCTCGAGTGAGTGCTTCGAATTTACGTTTTGTACCGCTATTTAAATAAACAAGTTATTTACATAGAAATTTCAGGATATTATGCAAAATAGTACTGGTATCTTACAGATTTTTAATTGCCCAAGTACTTATAAAAGGGTGCTTTTCTTTTATTAATGGTGTTTTACTTAGAAAATTTTCGTGATTTATTTCAATCATTATTATAAATACGGGATTTATCACATACCGTCTTATCGATGTTTCGACCGAAAATGTTTCGGTTCAATTTGTGAACCTTCATCAGGGTGAGTGCGATCCGCTCCGAATAACGTCTTGCCTCGCACTTGTTACATTGTCGGTCGAAACACCCACTGATAAGAAGGTACGTGTTAAATCCCGTATTTATAATAATTATTAATGGTGTTCTTTAAAATTACTTAACAAACTTATTTTTCTTATCTAATGGCATACGATACACTCGATAACTAATATAGTTAAGTTTAATACGTACACTATTTCTTGTGTATTTGTAAATTTTAGTAAGGTATTTTTTTCATATTTTTATTATGTATGGACTTTTAAACAATATGTTTATGTTAGCCCTTTATGTAACAAATTATAATATTAACAAAACAAAATATTAACCCCTCATAAAATAAACTAACACTCACTGGTTACGTGATAAAGTTTTCATTTAAAAAACTTGAGGAAAACTACATATTTTCTAGTAAGCAAATTCGGCTCATACTTAAGAAAACTGATCAGAAGTAACTTTTTTTGCAAAAATTTAACCGACTTAACCAAACTACTGCACGGATTTTGATGACTTTTTGACAAATAACAAAAAAATCCAAATCAGTTGATAAATGTTCTGAGGTAAACACATAAAACAATTATGCGTTCTTATAAAATTTGAGGGTTGTGCTAAATTTTTTTGGGATCTCATCATCAGATTCTGACTTGGTGCCAATAAGACCACCTGGGAAGACAAAAAAATAACCATTTTAAACAAAATCATAATTTCGCGAATCAGGCCAGGAGATTTCGAGTAATCGGGGAACAAACAAAAAAGATTCGGACTAATTGAGAACCTCCTTCTTTTCAAGTCGGTTAAAAATGGTTTTAAGTTATTTTGGAAAAGGGTCCTCATAATATCTTTTGATAAATATGAATGGTACGTAATATGAAAACAGATCATAGAGATATACTAGCTGACCCCGCGAACTTCGTAACGCCTTAGAATCAATAAATGTTGTATTACTAAGCTGAGATAGGGGTTGGGGGTAGAAGGGTAAAAATTAAGGGTTGCATGTATTTTTGAATGTTGTATCATAAAAAAATAAAAACAAAAAATCTCGGCAAAAAATTAAAAAAAAAATTTAAGGGTGAACAACCCTTATCACTTAGGGGTATGGAAAATAGATAGTAGCCGATTTTCAGACCTACTGAATACGCATATAAAATTTGGTAAAATCGGTAAAGCCGTTTCGGAGGAGTACGGTAATTAACATTGTGGCATGGAAATTATATTAGAAGATGATATGAGACAGAGAGTGTTCGTAGCAATCCATAAAAGTGTGAATGAAGTGATTTGAAATCATTTTAAAAGGTAAATCCTCTGGTTCATTATGTGTGCTTCAGAATACACTTTTACGTAATTTCTCCAATGGTCTTAACGCTATAAAACAGGAGAAATATGGAGGGCCAGGTAAATCGTGATCAAACTACGAGTACCAAGAAATAAGGTCAACTTTTAATTATAATTGACGGCGATGTGTCAGACCGTGGAGTGTATGTATTCTTGGTTTTGTCAAGAAAATGCTTCAATTTTTTAAATATGTTAACTAGTTTTTTCATTTCATTTCATTTATTTTCCACTGTAGGTACATTATAGAACACTAAGTTACGTCAAATTTAGAATATAACAATTGTAATATAACTAACATTATTGTAGCTCAAACAGACAGGTATCGGGACTAAATAAGTTATTATATCAAATAATGTCAACTTAAAATAATAAAAATAAAACAAAAATCAATAGAAAACAATGTCAAATAACTATTTGTACTAAAAACGGGATATTTACCATGATTTGTGAGTTCTTGAGTGTCCCGATATTTCGACGCAGTTGCATGCGCCATGATCACGGGTAAACTGAAGTCTTTGCGAGTGGATAGTTATATCATCATGGTAAATATCCCGTTTTTAGTACAAATATTGTTAATAACCATGATAGTTTCAAATGTTTTGATGTCAAAAAAAAATAGTAAATAAGGAAAAACCTTACAAAATTGCGGCTGTAAAGGAGCCTTGTCATTACGATAAATTATAATAATTGTAAAATGTCAAAAATATATAATTAAAAGAAAATAATTATCAAATTAGTATAGAGTCATAGAACTTAGAATTATGCAATGTCCACACATCAAATAATGTGTGATTCAATTGAATTGCATTGTTAGCCAGCTGTTTACTTATTGTTAATGCAATGGATGCATGACATTATGCTATGTAATCAAAACCTAATTATGTTATACGGGAGAAACGATATAGCGCATGTACAATTTATTTACATAGCAGAATCGTGCAGAATTATATCTCAATTTTTTTTTCTTTACTATAGAGATGGAACAAGCCTATGGCCCACCTGATGTTAAGTGGTAACCATCGCCTATAACAAAGTTTGCCTCGTAGGTCAGGCTCCTTGGAAATGTGCACTACGATGCACTTCCCTGCGTCCATCAACTTGAGGCATACCTACAGGTGTAAAGTCTGTAATTTCACCAGCAACCCTACCCTTCAAACCGAAACACAGCAATGCTGCTGGGCGGTAGAAATAGGTATGGTGGTAGCACTTCCCCGGAATTTTAGAAGAAAGAAGAAATTTTGTGGTTTTAAATGATAGATACTATTAAACGCGAAGAAAGGCCGTTTTAAATATTAAATACCGACCTACGGAAATAAAGTCTAATTTATTTTATCAGTCTTATTTTCGCACCAATATTCTTGGAGACTTAAGTCCAAAGTGAACAGATGCGTTCTAGGCAAGCGTGACCCATCTTCGACCACACCATCACTTACTTGATAGTTTGGACATTGGAAGTGGCGAAATTTGGCTTCGTCAACTTGTAAAGGCCGATTTACATCAGACGAACGAATAGGTAGATAACTCTTTATTGAATTACCACACAAACAGAAATAATACAAAAAATAAGTACTAGGCTAGAATAAATAGGGCATTGCAATGGGCGGCCTTGTCGCTGAAAGCGATCTCTTCTAGGCAACCTTTGGATGGAGCAAAATTTACGATACGGAGTGCGGTGTACTTTGGAGGATACATTTACACATATATTCTTAGGTATAATAAAAAATATGATAAAGTTTTAATCCTAATACTTAAAATACTTATAAAATAGACTAATATATAGGTATTAGTAAATAGAAAACTATACTAACAGATAAAATACTTAAATAGTAAATAAATGACGCTAGAAAGATCACATCATCAGGTAATGTTGTTTCACCTTCAACTTGAAGGTGTGTAAGGAGGAGTGCTCATTCTATCCCCACTCAATCAAATTATTTTAGTGTAAAGGCGCGTTTAAGCCAAATGAACATAGAGCTAGAGCTAGAACAAGAGCATTCTTTCTCGATCTTTTAGTGTAAACGAAAGATCGTTCTTAGAATATTCTATAGAATATTTGCGAACGCACTATATAACAATATGTGCGAAAGAATGCACTACGTCTGTTAACATTAAAACAATTTGATAGAGTGAGGATAGAATGAGCATTCGCTCGTCTGATGTAAATCGGCCTTAATAAAAAGCCCACGCGTTTTAAACAATAAGATAGTATGCATTCCTTCCAGGATAAACAATTGTCAAAATATAATTTAATATTACCTGTATTTTATATATTGTTATATAATAACACAATAATATATTCTGATGATGATTACTCGTCCGCAAAAAGATCATCATCTAATAGATGTCAAAATAAGCCGCAAGATTTCCGCCGTAAAAGCGCACCCCATAAACTTTAGCGACTTTTCAGGCTCCGACATAAATGATGGCATATTATATCTATAATAAATTTCAGGGTCCACCCGGCACCGCGGGCACCCCTGGACCTCAAGGGCAGAAAGGTGAAAAAGGAGACCCTGGGCTGGGATCATTCGACCTTGATAAGGTAGTTTATATAGTTCAGTTAAAGAAAACGTATTTATTTGTTTCTTTATACTTCATGGAGATTGAACAAGCTTATGGCCTACCTGATGAAAATTTCCTCGTTGTTCACGCATGTTAGAAATGTGTCCTACGATTCACTGCCCTGCGTCCATCAACTTGAGGCATACAGGTAACCGAAACACTAAGGGAAGGCTCCTAAAATTATATGATTTTTGTTGGAACTTGCTGAGTCAAGCACATGTGTCATGTAAAACTTCAGTAAGTTATTTTTCAGAGTTTTATCTTTCGACTACTAAGGCAGTTTTCGAAATAAAATACTTTTACACAATAATTTTTCGTTTTGAAAATGATGCTTACTTATATGAAAGCTTTTTTGTAGTTTTCTTTGAAACTGCTTGAATCTTTTGTCGAAAACAAACACTCACGGCAAGGATTTATAGTTTATTATCAACTACTTTGTAAAAATTTTGATATATTAATTATTAATCCTGTATTATTTCTTGCCGACGACCGTAAAGACGATGAAGATATTGAGAGGGAGCGTAGGGCATTGGCGGTCCGAGGTAACATGTTGGCCCGCAGATTTTCCCGTTGTACTGATCAGGTTAAAGTTACGCTTTTTAAAGCGTACTGTCAGAGCTTGTACACGGGAAGTCTGTGGGTCCGACATACCACAAGATCATTTGATGTCCTACGCATCCAATATAATAACATCTTCCGGATGATGTTGCGGTTGCACCGATACTGCAGTGCATCGGGGATGTTTGCCCACTATCACACAGATGGCTTTCACGCCATCATGCGATAAAAACGGCATCGCTGATGAGCAGAGTTCGGGACAGCCGCAACAGCATCCTGAGGACGGTGGCTGAGTGCTGCACATCTCCACTCTGGAGGTGCCTTGTGCGAAGGGTGATTAATGAAGGACGTAATTTCCTCAATTAGTCACCCTTGGCACAAAATGGCAGATTCTATTTTCACCCAGTCCCTATTTTATTCCTGTTTAAAAAATTGTTCATCTTTTATTTTCTGTGTGTATTTTTCTTTTAGTGCTGATATGGACTGTATTATTGTATGAATAAAATATTATTATTTTATTTTATTTATTTATTTATTACATATAATTACTTCTTACATTGATGAGACATGACGTTTGACTCAGCCAGTTCCGATAAAAATTATACAAGTTGACAGATTCGTTTAAGCTAGACCATATAATATAAATAAGAATAAAAAAAGGTAAAAAAGTAGTTTTTTTCTGAAGTCTTCGAGATAGAAAACGATAGGTCCCTCAATCGTTCACAATGTAATAGAGGTGGTAATTCAGATCACACACTCAAGTAACTGCGTGCCGTCTTCTTGGTCTGTTTTGGAAAAAAGTTTCTCGAGACCACACATTGGAAAGTTCAGCATAGGACGGCCCCACACTAGATGGAGAGACGACCTAATAATGCCATTAGGTGCAGGCCGCAGAAGATCAGTCGCTTTAGAATTCTGTGAGTGATGCCAATTTTCAGCAGTACTTATTTATTTTATTTATTAACAGATACAAAAATCTGGTTACACACACATTGATTCGATGATGTCTTAAAACCTATACTAGGTTTGTCCAGACACCAGGTTCTCGATAACGTGGGATCTGGTTAAAAGTATGTTATTTTTAATAGTAGACATCCTATCGGTGATATCGATGATGATTGAAAAATTGACATAATATTAGCTGTTGAAAGGCTGAGCGACATGGGTCTTCTATTCTATTTATCTGACAGTTTTCTCAAAGATTTTTGAAAAAATTTTGAACAACAGGCTTGTGAAATATCTGCGCGACAAATCAGTCCTATCTCCAAACCAATTCGGTTTTAGGTGTGGATGGTCCACTGAGGACGCTGTTCTAGAGCTCACTGACACTGTTGTTCAAAATATTGACAAAAAAAAAAAAAACACTTGGCATCTTCTTGGACCTATCAAAGGCCTTTGACACCGTCTCAATTCCCATCTTACTAAACAAACTGGAGTACATTGGTGTCAGAGGAATTGTCCTTGATATGTTTCGGAGCTAGTCTTAGTAACCGTTCACAGTACGTATCTATTGACAGTTTTCAGAGTAAGGAGGAACCCATTTGTTTTGGAGTCCCTCAAGGTAGCGTCCTTGGACCTACCTTATTCCTAATTTATAAAAATGAACTCTGTAACATGTCATTCCCGAACTCCAAAATTATTACATGCGCTGATGACACCGCCGTTCTTATTCACGGACAGACTTGGCAAGAAGCTCGTAAGAACGCTGAAAATGTTCTCACATTTATTATGTACTGGCTACGGACAAACCTCCTCACACTTAACATTTCAAAAAGTAAATTTATTCCCTTCTCCACAAACAAAGCTTCCCAACCTCCTCCTTCATTTAGTATCCGTGCACACGTTTGCTCCGGAGTTTCTCCTCCTTCAGCCTATTGCAACTGCTTATCTATTGAACGTACTACAGCTCTCAAATATCTTGGGGTCATGGTAGATAGTACCCTTTCCTGGAAGCAACAAATTGAATCCACGGTTTCGCGAGTCAGAAGACTCATATTCGTTTTTAAAATTTAAGGTCTGTTCTGGATTTCAATTTACTGAAATCTATTTATTACGCATTAGCTCAACCCATTTTGTCATATTGCATTGTATCCTGGGGTGGCTGTGTTAAAACCTTGATGCTTAGACTCGAGAGGGCTCAGAGAGCTGTCCTTAAGGTCCTTGCAAAAAAGTCCATCTGGTTTCCCACGTCCGAACTTTACTCACTCTGCCAAGTTCCCACTGTCCGACAACTTTTTATATTACAAACAACCTCGCGCAAACACTCACAGCTTGTTTATGATCCTAATATAACTGTCTCTAAGCGCAGATCGGATCTAGTTTGCAAAACTGAAAAACGGCGTACGGCATTTGCCAGTCGTCATTTTTATTTCCTTAGCCCCACACTATATAACAGAGTCAACAAACACATTAATATATTTCCTTTACCCCGCTATAAATGTCAACAAAAATGTCTTCAGTGGCTCGTAACACTGTCGTATGAAGAAACTGAAGACCTTTTAAAAGTTGCTGTATAAACTGTAGGACATACACACACAATACACACAAGTTCACACACACACACACACACACACACACATACACACACAAGCACACACCCTCTCATACATACACACTAACTCACACACACACAAACTCATATACACATACGCGCACATAATCACACATGCTTATCTTGTATAATTTAAAAAATAATAGTAATAATGATAATTGGAAATAATAAACTCTGGAAGGGGGCGTTAGTGTTCGCGACACAGTTTATAACTTCTGCGAATACTATCGTGTTCCAGTATTGTTGTACCATGTTTTTGTTCCAAAATAAAGTTATGTTTTTGTTCCAAAAATAAAGTTATTTATGCCCGATGCAAGCAAAGTCACAAGCAAGAGCAAAAGATGAAACATAAACAGAAAGCTCGTCTTTGTAGTACACGTAGTACACAAAGATACAGTACAACAAAAAGATAGAAGATAAACACGGAGCACCTTACAAAGCGGGTTAATTAAGCGCTCGACTAGCCATAGTTAAACAAACACTGGAACAGGCGCGGATTAAATAGGTATAGGTACTAAAGGTATAGAAAACTGGGTGAAGGCACGCGTTGCGGCTTGCTCATTAACTGCTTTTGTATCTGAAAGTTCTTGTTTTGTTGTACGATTACAAATGGTTTTTTTTTGCATGATCTAAAAATATTTGTTACGGGTCTGGGTGTTTTTCTTTTATAGAATGTAATTAAAACAAAATTATATAGAAAAGTATATGAGAAATAGGAGGACCGAAACGAGGTTATTCAGCAGAGAACCAAGGTGGTCGACATAGCTCAGAGAGTCAGCGAGCTGAAGTGGCTGGCTTTATCTGGGATAAACATCTTCTAGAGTGGAGACCACGTAAGCGTAGGCAAGCATAGTGTAGTAGATGGAGCGACGATATGCGCGCTGTAGCTGGCACAGATTAGATGAGAAGAGCTGAAGATTAGGCTCGCACCTTTGGATATAGAGTTTAGTGGTGGACTGCTATAGGTTGATGATGATGATGATAATGATTAAAATTATTTTATTTTTATAGTGTTACACACTTACGGAAAATTCTAAGATTTAAAAACCATCTCAAAAACTTTCAAGCCAGACGGGACTTGAACCCGCAACCTTCCTTTTGGTACGAGGATGCCAATTGTGCTAAAGGCTCTTGTCACGTCAGGGTCGAAAAATCTGGTTTCCATACAAGCTTTAATTCGTTTGGGGCTAAATAGCGCTGTGTCAATCTGCTGTTTCATTCTAAGGCCTATGGAAATTTAAATAAGACCCATTTATTAGCCAAAATTGTTCAAAAAAACTTTCGTGATTTATTCGTAATTGAGTTAATCTAGAAAGAATGGATAAGATTGAGATAAAATGGGGTTAATACTTAATATAAAGTTATTGAATTATAATAAAATCAGAAATAATATACAATTATTTACGAGACCAAATAAACAAAAAATAGTTGAATCATCTACCTTTGCAATCAACGTAAAGATGTTTCTACAGGGTAGGGCATACATCGACAATACCCCGGGTGTGCCAGTGGCAATAGGCGACGGTGGCCGCTTACCATCAGGTGGACCGTAAGCCTGTTTCCCATTACAAAAAAATCATTAGCTCAACTGCTCTAGGTCACTACCAGACGGAATGTCCCCAAGACACTGGCTGCATTGCTTCGCTGAATTGCAATTACGCGTTGACACAGATAAGCACCAGGTCTCGGATCTCACGTCGCTTCGGAAAGACGCCCAGAAATAATTTTAAATCATTATTTAATTATTTACAAGCTGTATAATTAAAGCAAACAATACTTTATAATAATGAAAGCTTTAGTATTTTTCGTAACTATCATTTATGTAAGAAAAAGGTTTAATAGGATTATTAATTAATATGGAAGGGTATTGAATTATTTACAAATAGTATAATTAAAGCAAAATAGTACTAGATAAAAGCTTTAGTATTTTTTTTCCGTACCGGAAAAGAAAAAGGAAAATGTCTTTATTTACGCTAGACAAACTAGTAAAACCTTGACTAGTTACTTAGCCTACTTACTTACCCTATGGATGGAGTATATCTATGCATTTACGTTATTAAACCAGTAGCATGAGGAAAATAAATTGCTGGGTAACTCAGTTTTTAATGGAAACCAGTAGAGTTTTAATAGTTTGGGTGTTCATATTTAATTAATAATAGAGGGTAACTGACGTACATTCTTAATTTCCATAATAAGTGCTTGATTAGAAATGCAAGAAAATGATGGCTACCACGTATAATTATGAATGGTTTAAGGAAATATTTATTTAGAATAAAATATTATTTTCACGGGCCTTGGACACTTATTAAATCAAACTATACTAGCCTCTGCTCAGGGGCTTGCTTTTATAGTGCTGGAGAAAAACTACCTATTTATATAGGGTGTCTCAATAAGAGTGCACTTTTTAAATTTTGTGTAATTTATTTTTCGTTTTATGTGGCAACTCTGAAAATTGACAGCTGTCACCTATGATTATTCCGATTAATAAAAATGGAGCGTTACACAAAAGAAGAACTTGTTATCATTGTGAAAACTCATTACAAAAAATGGAAAAAATTACTGCTCGCAAACTTCGCGGAATTTTTGGTCGAGAAAGTGCACTTAATGTGCCCACAATTCGAAAAATCGACTTTCGCTTCACTTTGCTCTATTGCCCATTGAACGAATTGCTGACGCTTTGCATAGTTTACTGGTTTGAGGTCCTGAGTAAGCTGAATATTGTACGGGTGAATGTGGAGGTTTTTGAGTTGCCACATACATACACACAAAAAAAATTACACAATATTTAAAAAGTGCACTCTTATTGAGACACCCTATATTAGGTCAGGAACGATATACTACACTATTGGAAAATAAACTTCCAAAATTATACATTTCAAGTTATTTTTAATGCGATCTGTGTCTAAGATTAATATTCAACCCTAATCCTGTTTAGGTAAAAGGCGAAAAGGGTGACCGAGGTTTTGACGGCACGCCGGGCGTCCCCGGCAAAGAAGGCCCGAGAGGTCCTCCCGGACCGTCAGGGTCCCCTTCAAACACGGTCCAATACATCTCTGTGCCCGGAGCCCCTGGGCCTCCAGGCCCGCCAGGCCCACCCGGTTTCGGTAACGAAGTGACAGTCGATACATTGACCGATATCCCTGGGGTTCGACGCGAAGGTGAGTTAATTTGCGTAGTGGTCGCTTTGATATTGGATGTGGACAAAGGTAATGGAATTCTGTGGTAGCTGTGTTGATAACTTTGACTACAATGACTTATGTGAATTGTTTTGTACGCGTAATTGATTCTGATGAATCTTGATGGTGTTTTGTAAATTGTTTGCGAATCTACTATCAATACTGTCATTGAAAACAAGATTGTGTTTGTACGCGGAGATAAAGTAAATTGGAACAGGAGTAGAGCTTGATCAAACACAATTTAGAAAGTAGGTACCTACTTCATTATGAATAACGTTATATCTATAAGCCAGCCGCAAATGGGATCTTCTCGTGCTCAGTTTAATTCTGTGGGGTTGCAAAATTAGATTATAATACTTACAGATTACGGTGACTTTTTACTAAATTTTTAATGTAGCTTTTGTTGCGTCATTGTTTTTTTTATTAGTTCGTAGACTCGATTATTTTGAGTTATTAGAGTTACTAGAGAACAAGAATAGACTTTCTTTTGCTTTAAAGGTTTGCTGGGAGAAAACTCTTAATGATAAGCACGCCTTTGCACTGCCCTCTATTAAAGTGAAACTTTTATTACATCGTCTCAAACTTTTTCGTCTGTGTGTTGCATGTTGCGTGACGGTCAGCTCGGTGTAGCGATAAAGTGAAAGGCGCTCGTCAGAGCAGCCGAGGCCAATATGGCGGCGCCTATAGTTCACATCAGCTGACCGTGTAGTGTATAGACTATTACTCATTTGTGCCAACGAAAATTTTTAGTTAAATGTCTATAATGTGAAACAAAGTTTCAATTTTCCGTGGTTTCATAAAATCACACAATCCTTTTTTTGTTGTCTTTTCTTGTGAACACTATAGAATAATAACTAAAATATACGTTTGTACCAGGTAAACAGCGAGATTCAATGGCACTTTTGCGAAATCTAAACCAACTTGTGCAGTACAAACAGGAACTTTACGGTAAGCAATAACACCTTTACTACTTTTCCTTTAGTGTACATAAAGATTGAATTAACGGCAGTTTTATTTCTTCAGGATACCGGGACCCTCTAGAGCCACTCGGTGGAAACACGGACTTTGATGATGATGAAGATGGAAGAGCTATCATTGGTACGATTCTGTTCAAGACTACAGATTCTTTACTTCGGGTAAGTTTTTCGAAGCGACTTTTTTATGAAAAGTACTCTCCTATCTCGATAGTTGTATTCTTTTATGATTGAAAATATTGAGTAAAAAGGCTACGAAAATGAAAAAGTACAGGGGATGAAATAATTTCCCGCATAAAGAACCACCGTACTAAATTGAATTGTTTTTATTTTTAGTTCATATTGATTAAATCTTTCACGCCTCACATAGTTTTAGAAGAATCTAGTAATTTACTCACTGATGATATAAATAAAATTGCTTGTTTAATATTAAATTATGTTTTACAATGTACCTATATAGTCAGATTTTAAATTGGTAGCACTAAAATATTTCAAAGGATTTATTGTAAAATCTTTGTTAAAAATTAGCTAAATATTCTGTCAAGTTAAGTGCACTCAGGTTATCCATGAAATACTAAAATAACAAAAACAAAATTTAACTATATTTCGTAGAAATTTGATCTAGAATACCTAGCTATTCCTAACAACATAGTAACTTAAGCAAACTATGCCTAAACGCAATTCACCTCCATTGTGGCCGTAATTACAATGTTAATCATGTCCTACAGCTCGGTACGAATAGCCCACTGGGCACTTTGGCATACGTCATTCAGGAACAAGCGTTGCTGGTACGAGTCAATAACGGTTGGCAGTATGTAGCGGTAAGTGGATATTTATAATGTTTTTTTATAAGCCGACATGAAAACTGATATTATCTTAAAGCTTTTGATTTGTTATTTCATCAAACTAACCAAACAGGCACCACGCATAGAACAAGTAGAATCTACCAAATTTCTAAGTATTATTTGACCAGCATTGTGACTGGAAGGAGCAGATATCCTACGTTTACGATAAATTAGGCAGGTTTGTTTATGGCCTTAAGCGTTTACGCGAAACTGTTTCTAGGGAAGCAGCTATTACCGCATATCACGAATATGTTTCTTCTGTGCTATCGTATGGTTATTACTGTGGGGTAACTCTGTAGAGGTGAGTAGAGCTTTCAGAGTCCAAAAAAAGTGCGTGAGAGCTGTCTTTGGTGCTTGGTTCATGGATAGGAGTTGATAAATTTCAAACTGCCATAAGTCCACTACATGTAAAATTTGGGAAATTAACGTTTTTAGTTACACATTGGTATTATGGAATATTGTACTAACAGTGTTATACAGTGTTGACTATGGACTGTGTCTAAGTATTTTAATGAACAATTTAACAATAACATTCATAGATACTTTGAAAAAGATAAAAATAGTTTGGACTTATTGTCGATTGATATGCCCATACAGGACTTATTATATATTGATAAATATTGATATGAATAATATGGACTTATAGTTGTTTGAAAAATACCAACCTCTGTTGTAGACTATGGGCTGAACTCAGGGAATAGCATAGTAAAATAGAAAAAATATTTATTCCATACATAATTAAATTATACAAAATCTAACACCTCATCCATCATGTATTCTTCAGTATTATTATTTATAATGTCACTTTCGTCTTCCTGCACTTCGGCAATAACTTCACCTTCTTCATGAATTTTGCTTACTTTAACTTCGTTTTGCTTGCTTTCTTCGCTATACTCTTCAATCTGTTTTTTTTACGTGCTTTATCTGGCTCAACAATATCTATTTGATTTAAATTTCCTTCCATTTTCTAAAAAAAACACGAGAAGCGCAACCACAATCACAAAACTTTCGGGAAGACTGACGCCATATTGACAAGTTTGACGTTTTGTGATTGGTCGCAATGGACATGTGAGAATTTGAAATAATTTCTTTGTGGACTTACTAGAATTTGAAAAAAACTGACAAATTTAACCGTTTTATTCAAGTCAATGCCTGTGACTTAGGAGCTTTTGAATTGAGCTGTCAAACATAAATTTAAAAGGTGAATACAACTAAATCAAAAAGTCAAATTTTGTTGTAGGTGGACTTATGGCAGTTTGATATTTATCAACTCGTTGTAAACCACTATTTAAACAGTTCAATATTTTGCCCTTGGCTTACATGTACATCAGGGAATTGTGCATTCTTGTTAAACGATACCCTGGATATTTCAAGAAGCAATCAGAAGTAGTTATTAAAAAAGCTGTCTCTAGAAATCCACATAAATTATAGTACCTAAAGTCAGACTGGACATTTATAAAAGAAATGTTTATGTGAGTGCCATAAAGGTGTATAATAAATTGCCAAATGCATTTAAGGAATTACCATTCAATGTCTTCAAAGCAAAGTTGACAAAATGGTTGGCACACTATTGTTTTTAATACAATAATGAATATTTAACCCATTCCAATGACTTTTAATTGACGATACTATGACATTTGTTTTTTATATTGTATTGTATTGACTTTTCTAATTTTATTTGACATTCACTTAGTTTAAATTCAATTTTAACAAAGTGTAACATTGAAACATGTTCCTATATTCGAGCAAATAAACGTTCTGATTTTGATTCTGACGTTTGAGCGAATGATAGACTAGCGGGTTGACTTTATGATATTATATACTCACATGCATCAGTGTAATAACGTCATACAACCTTAATTATGTCGGGACGATTCTATGGGGAGCGTCAATAACCGGTCGTAACAAGCAACTATCAGTGCCTATCGTGTCAGTGAAAAAGCCATAGGTCACTTGTCTATACCCCGATGAGTACTTATCGGCGACGGTATATCGTTATCGTGTCTGCCAACGAAAAAACTCTTACCTTTATAACATATAGCTTCGAAAAGTTTAGGACGAGCATAAAATTATCTTACTGTCAGGCTTTTCGGTAAAGTTCAGAGAGAACGAATAATTTACAATTAGAAAGGACATGAACTTCACTTATCTGTTATAAATATCGTGATACCGAATAGTGCAGTTTGCAATTAGAGAAAATATGTTATAAGTCACATGACATATTTTCATGTAACCTTACAATAACTAGTGGTTTGCCCCGAACTGAGATCTCGCGAGTCTCCTTGACTATCAAAATAGTGTCACGAAATGTATAACCAAATAACTTGACCTATAGTTTCATTCAAATTACAGGTAACGGAAGTTCATGTAAATTGGTTAATTTTTTGGGGTACAAATTGCAGTTATTCTGGATTTCAGACTTTTGCCTATATTTGTGTTGCTTAAGCTACACGCATACCAAATTACAGCATTTTATGGTCACTTTATGGTTTAGTTTTTATTATGGCTGATGACTCAAAAACTGCAAAGACTAAATGAAAAACAAAAATGGGGTTGAAATGTAGTAATGAAGACCTTATATTTGACGTCCCATTTTATCTAATAGTCTCATTTTCATTTTTTTTACCCTTTTGGACCCCAATATCTCAACAACCCCCCAAAATATTTTTGCTTATTTAGTCACACTAAAATTGTGCCATCTCTACTTACCTGTGTATTAAATTTCACGATGATCGGATCAGCGCTATAGAATAACTTTCGAAAAAGTTATTCTTAGACAAACAAACATACATACATACAACGCCGATTTGCCCAAGTTGATTTAGAGATCTCGCTTCGCTCGATCAAATATTTCGATCAATATAATCATTATTCGCTCGATCAATATAATCATTAACTACTACATATTAAGTTATAAGGTTCAAGGTTTTTTAGCACGAGCATCATCTAATTTATTAAATTTTTTTATTCCGTTGACTAACTTACAAAAAGTGTTTTGTATTTTTATAGTGTTATCCGAACACATAAAGAAAAATTCAAAATTTTTAAAGCCATCTCAAAAATGTTCAAGCCTTAACATCTGTTTATAATGTACCTACTAAACTGCAACGTTTGGCATTGAGCAGGTCAAAAAACTGTCTAGGTTTTCCTGTAGATGGAGCTAACGGCACTTTAGTCGTAATCCAAATTATGTCACTAATTTACTGACCTCTAGCACAATTGGTAGTGCATCTTCGTATCGCGGGTTCGAGTTCCGTCTAGGCTTTATTTTTTAAATGTTTTTTTATATAAATCTTGGTAATTTACAAAAGTTAAATAACCCATTTGAACATCTATTTGTATATTATCCAAGCATAATTCAATTCAATGAAAACTGGCTGCTTTGAGTTTATCAGTATAAATATAAATATGTATGCTTAAAAGCTCAAGGCTATGAAACCTGCTTTTAACCAAAGGTTTCCTGAAAAGCAACAAATTTCATACATAAGCGACCATAATGGTGCTACGTAATATGAATATTAATCCAAAATGGGATTATTGTCTTCAGTTTTCGAGAAAACAGTTTTTTTCTTGAAAAACAGTGGATAAGCCTGTTTAATACTAAAGATAGCCTCAAAGCCCAAAAAAGAGCTGATTTTTTTTTTAATTTGACTTTGATTTTCGAAAAAGTTATTTAAATAGCCAATTAGGTAGTTAATCATTTTTTAATTATATTTGTTTTTCTTTTAGTACCAAGTAAGCACGCCAACCCAAGCTTTTTAACTGTCAACGTTAACTGGTAGAAAATACTTTTAATATTAAGTCCTCTATTTATAAACATTTATTTTCATTTAGTAAGAACTCATATTTGGAATGGTCTTTATTTTCAACACAAAAATAGACATTGTTATTTAGATAACTTTAGCAAAATTGCAGCGGACGTTTTATGTACCAAGTTTTTTTTAAATTATTTTATATATTATGATTTGAGTATTACAGTTGAGCTATGTAAGTTAAACTTATTTCTTCTTTGGGAACACTCAATAAATTCATGAAAAAGGAAAAATTATTAACGAAACCGAGTTCTATTTTAAAAGTAATAAAACTCATTTTCATATTATGTTCCGAGTTTTTACTATAACATCTTGATGATAGAATTTTAAATGCGTGGCAGACTGAATAATCTTGTAAATTTGTATATTAAAACGTTAGAATCTGGGAAAGCAAATTATGTTCCAATCTCATAGTTGTAAAGTTCATTTCAGACTATCAAAGCTAAATCTAGACCATCTTGAGGATAGAATTTGAAAAGACTGAATAGCATGAATAATAAAGGACGTTTTCCTGAAATGGGTATAAGATTAATATTAATGATTTAAAGAGTTTTGAGAGATTCGTAGTAGTATGTTATAAATAAATAAATAGTGCTGGATATTTCACACAGTGCAGCAGCGCCATCTAGTTACAAACCAAGCAAAGCTTGTACTATGGGAACCAGATAACTGATAGAATACTAATTTACCTACTTTTACTACATGTAAATACTTACTTGTATGGAGAGAAACAACCAGACCCGGAAAAAATACTTGTAGATCATGCAAACATTTGTTCCGCGGTGGGAATCGAACCCATAACTTCCTGCCTCAGGCTATTCGCCCACTGAGTCACGGTGGTCCACTAAAGAGGTGTAATGATCATTATTATAAATACGGGATTTATTACGTACCGTTTTATCGATGTATCGACCGACAAGATGTAATGATTCCATTATACAATGTACTGAAATTATTAAATACCAGGAAAACAGCATTATACATAATTATAAGCTTACTTACCCACGTAGGTGCGTGGTAGGTAAATACATAAATTAGTATTTTTGTACATAATTACTGATTTAAATGGGTATTTATCGCGTATGCACTTTTTTTATTTTTTATCCCAACGTTTTGATTGTGTTGCAACAGACGTGGTCGCGGGCAGATCGAGTGGTGTCTATTTAAATCTATGCCTGTAAATACCCTTTTATATCAGTAATTAAGTATTTCTAGGTAAGAACATAAATAAACATAAGTATTTGTATGTAAGCACCGACTTCTACGTTAAGTAAGGATATACATAAACTTGATATTTTTGTCCGCAGATGGGTTCTTTGCTGGCAATTCACACGGCACCATCAAGTGGTCCGACCAGAACACCACTCCAGAGCATTCTAGAAACTTCCAGTTTGGTTCATCATAAAAATCCAGCGGTTGAAGGACCGGTGGTAAGTCTCCAAATAATGACATTGTAGAGTTCCTACCCAGGCTTCAAGTGAAAGGCTAGGTATGTGGCAGAGTGAACTATATTTTCTTTCTTCTTAGTTACTAGGTTACAAGGTAAAATTCGCGCACTTGATGATCACAAATTTTCTTTTTTTTCGAATGGACTAAAATCGCTGTTGGCCTCTGAGGCCGTTACAGCTTAACCGAACTTTTGACGAGCGCAGATGCAGCTCAGCTCAGTAAGTTGTTTGAAGAGGCAACTAGCGCAAGGGCACCACTTAGGTACGAGCCACGGCTTGGGCAGTTACCAGGGTGGGGATAGGAGAGAAACGCCCGGGTACATGTTTGTACCTCGTATAGGCGGCGACTGACGGGACTATCACAAAATCACAAATTTTCTTTTTTTTTTCTGATGGACTAAACTCGCTGTTGGCCTCTGAGGCCGTGACCGCTTAACCGAACTTTTGGCGAGCGCAGATGGCGCTCAGCCCAGTAAGTTATTTAGGCAACTAGCGCAAGGGCACCACTTAGGTACGAGCCTCAGCTTGGGCAGTTGCCGGGGTGGGGAAAGGAGAGAAACGCCCGGGTACATGTCTGTACCTCGTATAGGCGGCGACTGAAGGGACTCGTCGACCTCGCCGGCAAGGTCGGTGTTTCTGTGAAGTGTTTGCTCTGTCTGATATAGATGCCTCAGATATCGCTTCCGCATTAGCGGAGGTGATTTCGTCATCCGGGATCACGCATTTTCTGTTGAAACCGCGCTATACTTATATAAAATTTTTTCCTCGCCCTAGCTGTGGTGCGGGGATCGTAATTTACATTTTCACAAATCAAGATACTAATCGAAATTTCTAGAAAGGCTAGACACGGACATACATATAGCTATCTCGCTCTTTGACCGTACATCACATAACTACATATAGCTATCCCGTCCTTGACCGTCCGTTACAGACATCTAATAGTGATATTTTATTTTAGATTGTATTAATATTACTAGGGTATAGTTAGAATTGTGCACTAGGAATAATAAATACAAACAAAAAAAAATGTTCCTTCTTTAGCTGCAGGGAACCTCAGAATAAATATTTGTATTATTTCTAAAGTGGGTCATTGTCCGGAATTGCGAGACTAATGCAATAACTAATATTTCTACTAAAGTTAAGGTTAAATAAAATAAAAACATATACCTACTTGTTTAATAAAAAATATATAATATTTTTTGTGTAAATTATGGCTTCTTTTTGGGTTTACATACATATTCCAAAGCACCTTGTCTTTAGTATGGCGGGAAAAAAACATCTAGGTAGGCCAGCATACTACCCTTAAAATATCTAACTAAGATAGGTACTTACCTTCCTAATTTAAAATATCTTCAAAACTTTCTCATCAAGTACGCAAATTCGCCCTTTAGCATCAAATCAGAATTTGTATAACGCAAAAGCGAACAGAGAAGATACAAAGCTACACATTTCTATTGATCAGTCTCTACTTCGTAATTGTGAGTTGATTTTCAAAATCTACTAACAAGCTCCTTGAGCGACTGAGCGAACACTGGCGACACAGAATATGACTAAATTTACGTGCGAAGCAGGTTGCCGTCCAATACAAGTGACTGACATGAAGTCAGAGTAGCTTTATGTGAAACTAGTTTCCGCCCGCGGCTTCGCACGTATGTTTTGTCAATGAAATGTAGGCTATGTTACAAACCTCGACATACTAAATTTAATTGAAATTGGTTCATCCGTTATGTCTTGATTGAGTAACAAACTAACATCCCAAATTTCGCATTTATTACATTAGTGTGATAATATACCCGTCCTTACCTATGGTTTCCAATCGTGGTCTTTAACCGAGGCTCAAAAATCCAAACTCAAGGTTTGCCAAAGAGCAATGGAGCGCAGCCTGCCAGGAGTAAAGAGGATTGACAAAATCTGTAACACCACGCTGCGTTTAAAGACCGGCATTTTTAATGCCGGTAATAAGGCTGCCAGGCTAAAATGGGATTGGGCGGGCCATGTAAGACGAATGCACCCGGATAGATGCTCAACGATCGTCACGCAGTGGATACCTGAAGACGGGCGACGGCGCCGAGAAAAGCCTAGTATACGCTGGCGTGACGATCTCGATGATTTTGAGACAGATTGGTGGGATTTGGCACGCGAGAGAAAGTCCTGGAAGACAGTGGGAGACCTTTGCCCAGCAGTGGTATGATATAGGTTAAAAGAAAAAAAAAAGAAGAAATATAACCGAGTAACTTTTAACTAACTTTTACTCTCCCCTAAAGTGCTACTTACTCGTACACTATAGAAGTTTAATTAGGTACAGTAACACAGTTTTTCCAAGGAGCATGTAGAAATGATCATCTATTGCAGGTTTTAAATGCATTGCTTCTCATCCTACCTAATTAAATAAATTAACAGTGTTACTTTGTTTATTTAAATGAGATATGAGGCGAATCTTTTGTTTTGTAATAACCACAGAATAACTCATGAAAAACGTATCTATAAGAACTTTAAGGATTTCCACTATACTTATAAAAAGTCGATACTTGTTTTTTTATATTATTTGTGGGGAAACAGGCTTACGGCCCACCTGATGTTAAACGGTCACCGTTGCTTATTGACACCGGCAACACCCCGGGGTATGGTCGATGCGTTCCCTACCCTGTAGAAACCTTTTAACCTCTTGAAGGGTGCCATGTCGTAGCCTAACGGGAAAACCTCAGATGGTAGCTCATTCCACATCTTGCAAGTATGGGGTAGAAAAGATCGCGTAAAGCGTGTGGTGCGCGATACCCAATTTGTCGATGATATGTAGATGAGCTTTATTACGTTGTCGAGAATTGCGGTGGCAAAATTAAGACACTGGCTGCATCTTGCTTTTTTTTACGTGAATAAATCTTCCTTTCCACAATCTTACCTGTAAGCGATGATGTAGTCTAAGATGAAGCACAAAACTCTAGAAGACACCTATTTACTCTTATCTTAAAGTGGCTCGGATTATAGTATTTAGGAAAACAGACTGTTTACTAAGTAAGTGCATCCTGCAGCTTCACCGTCGTATGCAGTAAGCAGGTCCAATTACTGATGGTACGACTTGCAAAGTAATATTAAACAACCATACATCTCGTAGTCGTTAGGAATCTTGAATAAGGCGACATTTTGAAGTCTTTGTTCATAGAGGATAATCTTTTTCCGCGTAAAAAGATGGCATATTGCCCTGGGGCACTCCTAAGTCAAAGGCTCTTTGTTTTCCCCAATATTTACGCGTTGGAAGATCTGTCAGACTAACCTCAAAACCTTTCCAATTTTTATTAGTAGGATTTGGATGATGTCAAAGGCCTTTGAATGATCTAAGAAAGGGTGTTAAAGCATAAAACTGCCGGATTTAGGCTGGTTGATCCCTGCGAGTATAAAGAAGGTGGTAGCTTTGGCAATTTTTTTATCCTCTTTTTTCTACTTTATTAAACCGTACGGTAGAGACTCACAGAAAGTTTCATATATCATAACCGTCGTATTATAATTATCAACCAAAATACTTTTACTATATAGGGTGTTTGATAATATACGCACGAAATTATTTTGATGCGATAATTTTGATGAGCATAATAAATAAATTTGTGAAATGTTTACCATAGAAATGTGATTTTTTTTGGCATGTAAGAACAAACACTTCTTAATAATAATTATGTTCCATAATGCTTGCCATCTAACCACAGATACTGTATTGGTGACGTCTCCAGGTATCTCTTGTTGTCCCTTTCAAACCCAAAACCCGCATCCATTTCGAAAAGAGATAACAAATCAGCCTTTATCTTTGGATGCCGATTGCAAGAGTAGACAGTAAATTTTATATCGAATTAATCATCTAAACTTAGTTGATTTTCTTTTAAAATTTGATAATATAATAGTTTTTTTTTTGAGAAGTCTTTTTTATGTTTTGAGAAACCGTCACTTGAATATCGTCCGTATATTACCAAACACCTTGTATAACATAGGTCTTCCAAAATGATACGACAAACATTCTTAAACCAACCAACATTGTAACTCCATTTTTGCTGGCCACGAAATTAATATACCGATGCCGAATAGAGCGGGTGCTCACAAGCAACGTGTTTCGTTTTAGTGAACGATAATTTTAGTGTCAGAACGAGACAGAGCTACGGAAAACAATTCTGGTCTTTATTCTCTCATCACATTCTTATATCCTCAGCTTCGTCTGGCCGCTCTAAACGAGCCTCACACCGGCGATATGCACGGAGTAAGCAGTTCTAATTACGAGTGCAGGCGACAAGCACAGAGATCAAACATGGATGGAACTTTCAGTGCTTTTATATCGTCTCGGTAAGTTTTATAAAAACTAAGGCCTAGCACGAATAAAATACGATAAATGGTAGGGAAATTATGGTATTAATTAGTTTAGATTAGATAATTCGTTATTGCACATTATGAAATACAAGTAAAAAGAAAAACGTAAAAAGATGGATACAATTGGCGGTCTTATCGCTAAATAGCATATCTACTAGACAACCTTTGAATGGAATGGACTGTGTGGACATTACCTGCGGTATAATTGTACATTCTAATACTAACGATATAAAAATAAAAAAAATTACCTAAATGAATGAACCTAAATAATAACTACTCATAACAATTTACATACATGCTAAAACGTATTACTTAATTAGCCAGTAAGTTAATATTCTAGAAGCTTAGCAGAAAGGTTCTTGAGACCACGCACTGGAAAGCGCAGCGTAGGACGGCCCCCACTAGATGGAAAGACGACCTGTTAAAGGTTACAGGCACCCAATGGCTCCCGCCATTGGGTGCAGTCCGCACAAGATCGATCGCTCTATAAATCTATGGGGAAGGCTTATATTCAGCAGTGGACGTCTTGTGGCTGATATGATGATGATGATGGAGCTAGCATTCGACAATTGATAATTTGAATAATATTTATTAGCATGTGATTTATAGTCTCACTAACATTTCACTTATGTGAAATAATATTCGTGCGAGGCCCTTAGTAAAAGAGTAATAAAATTAAAGGTGTTATATTCACTAGCGAAAAAAGTGATACGACAAGTGACTCCCAATTATCTATTATTCTACTAGTGGTTCGCTCCGAACTGAGATCACGCGAATCTGCCAAAATCCAAATAAAAATAATCTTAGGGCGACTCGCGCAACGTTGCTTAATCGTATTTAGTGGCTAAATATGATTTAAGGAGTTGTCAAATCATACAAATACGTAAAATTTAAACATGTTCAGTCGCTTAATACGTTTAGGGATCGTTGTACCAGCCGGCCTTATTCTTTGACTAACAAAATAGTCCCACGAAATGCGCAACCAACTGACTTGACCTACAGTTTCATTCAAATTACAGGTAACGGGATTTTATGTTTTTTAGATAAACTTTTTTGGGGTAGAAATTGCAGTTATTCTGGATTTCAGACTTTTGCCTATATTTGTGTCACTAAAGTTATGCATACCAAATTTCAGCAATGTGGGTTAAACCCTGTGAATTTTGTCAAAGTTCAGTTTTTATTATGGCTAATAACTTAAAAAGTACAAGGTTTAAACTAAAAATAAAAACGGGTTCGAAATGTACTTACAAATACCTTTTATTAAACGTGCCACTTGACGGGAAGTCTCATTTTGGTTTTTTTACCCCTCTTGAACCCCAATATCTCAACAACCCCCCCACATTTTTAGCTCATTTAGTCACACCAAAATTGTGTCATCACTACGTACCTTTATACCAAATTTCACGATGATCGGATAAACGTTTCGAAAGTTATCCTCGGACAAACAAACATACATACATATGTACATACATACAATGCCGATTTGCCCAAGTTGATTTAGAGATCTCGCTTCGCTCGATCAATTAACTTATGAGAGGTAACGTAAAATTTAAAATAATTCAGTTGTAGTTTCAGTGGAAAATCCGTCGGAATTAAATCTACAAATCTTTATCTTCTTCTAATTCTAATATTTCTTTGAGGGCCTGAGGGCTTAGCCAAGTTACAGTCGTTTAGCGATGACGCCAGTCGATAAGTCCGAAAATGTATGGGATTTGATACATGCTAAAGAAATACCACGTGATACAGCGACAACAAATGTATGTAGAAATCGAATAGATTCGTAGCGAATGTAATTTGGCTACGGGCCCTGGTTTGTTTGTAACGTTATGTATTTCTTCAGGGTCCAAACGATAGACTCCATCGTCAGCTGGGTAGATAGAGAGATACCAGTCGTTAATACAAGAGGAGAGGTGATCTTCAACTCCTGGGGAGAGATGTTTGACGGATCAGGCGCGTTGTTTGCGCACGCTCCTAGGATATACAGCTTCAGTGGGCAGAATGTGCTCACGGATGCTGCTTGGTAAGTAATTTTTTTTTATACTACATGGAGATGGAACAAGCTTATGGCCCACCTGATGTTAAGTGGTAACCATCGCCTATAACAGAGAATTGCCTCGTAGGTCACGTACGTAAGAAATGTGCCCTTCGATACACTGCCCTGCGTCCATCAACTCGAGGCATACAGGTGATCAATTACTGATATTTACACGCTTCAGTTTTCAGGTGGATTAAATATGAGTAAATTCAGCAATAATAAAAAATAATAGATCATCAGCTTGCGTTTTTTGTTTCTTGCGAGATTAGTAAATTAACCCATAGAAGGAGCAATACTCGTGAATTTTACCTTCACAAGGGCAACATGTTATTGTTTTTATACCATTTAGAGATGGAACAAGTCTATAGTCCACCTGATACTTAGTGGTAACCATCGCCTACAAAAAGTATTGCCTAGTAGGTCACGTATCTTAGAAACGTGCCCTACGATGCAGTGCGATTATTAATTTGAGGCATACAGGTTTAATTAAAGCCAGTAATTCATTATGTGCCTGTAATTTCACAGGCAACCATACCCTTCAAACCGAAACACAGCAATGCTGCTTGGCGGCCTATTTACTTGTACAATTTGAATGTTTTGTGAATTTGAACAACACATTTCATCACTAAGTAATAGAGTGCGAAAGTTGATTGCTGTATTCAAAAATATTCGTCACGTCACTGACAAAGGCACAATTCGAACCATCTATTTTTCTCTTTGCCAGAGTCTTATAATGTACCTACTGTGTTGAAGCTTGGGGTGGCGCGGCTAAAACTACTTTGCTTTCACTTGAGCGAGCACAGCGTGCCGTGCTCAAAGTTAGTAACTTCTTACCATATAAATTCCCAACCTCGGCACTTTTTAAGGAAGCTAATGTGCTGTCCGTACGTCAACTATTCATACTCAGACTATTGAACAACAGCACAAGATCCGCCCACTGCAACAGGATAAGAGGCGCACTGACAAAGTATTTGATAGCATCAGATTTAATACGAATTTCACTAATCGTTTTCCCTGTTTTTTAGGTGGGTATCTCTATAACAAGCTTTCTGTTGAGGATTGTCTATGTCATCTCAAGCCTTATGAATTTAAAAAGTGCCTCACACAAATTCTTTTAAGTTACTCGTACGATGAAACTGAGCACCTACTTAATGTTTTGAAGTAATCGTGTAATAAACCTAATAATTACCTACAATTATTGTAACAACTTACCCTCCCTCATGGATCATACAAACTCATACTTAGGCACCCACATAACACAACACTCAACAATCACACACACACACACACACACACACCCTCGCTCACACAAACATACCCCCACACACTCATATCCACACTCGCACACACTCGGACCGTAACACCGACCTAAATCATGTTCCTATTATTGTAAAAATTTCAAACACTATACAGCACAATTGTATTTTAATTTATATTAATGTACTTCTAATTGCATATATACATATACACAATAATGATTGGTCTTATTTATATAAAATTAATGTATTGTTATTTTTTATTCCACTTGATATTAAGCAGGGGGAGCACAGCTGCCTATCATACAGGCTTTTCTGTCTAGTTTAGGCAACTGAGGATCATACATAATTATTGTCACATAATAATCATCTTAATTTTTGTTACATGTACCTATCTAATAATTATGTATTGTATTTTTGTACTTGTATATTGTGTCAAAATAAAATTTTATTATTATTATTACAATAGAATGTAGACTGAGCGTTATATATCCAGACCAAAATTATGAGGTTTCTTGGCTGCCTAGTACATGAACTTCAAAGAGACGTCTTAATATTGTTCGTCAAACGATTGAGTATTAGGTGTATACTTTTGACCGTCAAGCCAAAGATGTTCTAGTGCCCACTAAGCTATTTTTTTTTCTAGAGTCAGTAGTTTTTCATACTGTCAACAAGCCTAATGCAATTATAAAAAATTTAAGTACTGTATGACCCTAGTAAGAACGTATATCTTTTGCGAAAGCATGCGATGTACAAATGGGTTTTAAAAAATTGTGTTTTTCTTTTGTGTGTAGACTATGCCTACATAAATTATAAATATCTCGGACACTGATGAAGTGATTTTAAGATGCCCACAGCAAAATTCATAAAGCTTTTTTTATTTGTCCGGTGAAAAAATGAGGTTAAAAGATTTATAAAACAAAATTGTTTGATCTCGTTGACAGCCTTGGTTCAAAACTTGAAAGGGTAATTTCCATTACGAAATATTTCTAACATCGAGAGACTCGTTATTGCAAACTCATGATAAAGTTTCGCTATAAACACAGAGACTGTAACCAGATTAAACTTTATTAATTGTCTCAGAGCTCTTGTTGTTGATCTTATTATAATCATTTAATGTACTGAAGACTACATAAAATATCAAGCACAGGGTATGTAGTCTTGGTTCTTGTAGGAGGCGGTGGGCGGCCAGTAAATGCAGGTTGTTGCATAGAATTCTCAAATTTATGCCTTTAGGCTTAACTCACACGTAAAGAGTAGGGGAGATCCCTGTGAAAGGGCTCACCCGGGGAAGTTCCCATACCTATTTCTGCCGCCAAGCAGCATTGCTGTGTTGTAGTAGGGTTTGGTTTCCAGTGAAATTACAGGAACATGAGACTTTATACCTATATGCCTCAAATTGATGGACCCAGAGCAGTGAGTCATATGCTTGTTCCATCTCCAGGTAACAGGTAAGTAACAGTCGCAATTATCGATCCGATCACTTTTCAATAAGAGTACATTTTTGGGTAAATCACGCATTGCGTCACGACGCATTGCGACTGACGTTTTTATATTATCTTTGAACCCACTGAACACATCATAAAAATAACTAATAAATATAAGTCCCATTTTCGTTTAAAAAAACTAAAATGGTATTTATCTATTCATCTATTTAATACGATGGATGTTTGGACGAGATATCTCTTGTCTGTTTTTGTTAATAATTTGTGTATGTGTTCGATTTAGCAAGTAAATACTATATATATATATATATATATATATTTTTTAACGAACGACTCGTCGTATCGTGACAATTTTCCATACAAATTTTCTTTTCGCAATAAACGGCAATTGGTAGTATTAATGTTTTGGGAATATTGTATGTATGATTTGAGCCCAAGATCATTGTTCTTTCTCTCTGACGGTTGCTTATCATGAAACCTAAGCTTAATCCTTTCAGGTCGAGGTAGTTCGTAAAGCGACACTGCTCAAATTATTTATGTTCTAGCCTAAGTTTTGGCTGAATGAAATTAGTCCGTAATTTTAGACGGCCATCTTGAATGGCTTTGTTTTACGAGAAGGAATTTTAAATGGAGAATTTCATGTTAACTAGGGTTAGATAACAATTTAAAGAAAGTAATTTTACAATATTATTTTTATAGACCCAGAAAAACTTTACACGGTTTTAAGGTTACAATATTAAGGGTATATGCACTTACATTGTAGTAAATAAATTGAACTGAAGCTGAAACTGTAAAATTTATGTAAAACTAACTATTTGTGAATGTATGTCTCTAATAGGCTCCGAAAGAGCTCCACAGATTTCAATGAAAATTGGTATGTACTCTTAGATAGATTGACTGGGATTGAGACATAGCCTACTTTTAACCTGACTGCGGAGAAGGAGAGTAATGTTTTACTAACAAACCACGCGTGCGAAGCCGCAGGTGGGTCAGCTAGCAAAATAATAATATAGTTTTTGACTATAACTATCTCCTATGCTATAATAGGTCGCGTCATGTAAAAAAACGCTGGCGGTCAAAATGTTTTTAATTATATTTAAAGACTATCTAATATATTTTTTAATGTAACTACCAATAACCAATATACGAAGCCGCGAACGAAAGGCAATACAATACAAAAGGTGTAGTACTTTCGTGCGCGAGTGTTCCCATGCGCAAACGCACCCCCTCCACTTTCTTCTAGCGTTCAATTAGAGATCTTGTAATTTAACTACGTTTGATGTATTAAATATAATTTCATTTTATTTCATCTATATGCCAAGACTCGTGGCAGACGGAGCGCAAAAATTAACATTTTGTTTCCTTTTCAATAAATGTTCGGTAATTAGTGTTATTGAGAGGAATTCAGCGCATCACCAACCGCTCCCGAAAGAGCGAGCAAGGTAGCAATATCGTCCTCGCTTGTCCCAAGTTGTACGAGTATTACCCCGTCTTACAAGAGTGTTGGCGTCTAGTACAGTCCAGTTTATACGATCTTATTTAATACAATATTTTACTCCAGGCCAACAAAAGCGGTGTGGCATGGCGCTAATCCGAACGGGGAACCGGCTATGGACGCATACTGTGACGCCTGGCACAGCAGTAGCCCCGACAAATTCGGCCTAGCGTCCTCTCTACGCTCCAACAAGCTTTTAGACCAAGAAACGTGAGTGATTTATGATTTTTCGTGTTCTTTTACGTGCAAAAAACACGAGACTTACATTGCTTTTGAAATAGATAGAAAAAAAATGGAAGAAGTTTTAAATGTTAGTATATGTTTTACAAGCCTTTGATACTAATAAATTAATAAAATAAATATTGCAGGACATTTCACACAGCGCTATCTAGCCCCAAACTAAGCAGAGCTTGTACTATGGGAACCAGATAACTGATAGAATACTTATATACTTTTTTTTTGTAAATACATATTTATAATATATAGAAAAACACCCAGACACGAAACAAATATTTGTAGATCATGCAACCATTTGTTCCGGGGCGGGAATTGAACCCGCTACCTCCTGCGTCTCTGCCAGCTATACGCCCACTGCGCCACGGAGGCAGTCGAAATAATACTAATACTAATATTTTTGTGTATTTCGGTACTAGGTACTTTGTCTAGTCCTTATTAACTGTGGCAGTTGTTTTTGGTATCTTTTTGTACAAGTAGCTGCCATTTATTTTCCTGTTCGACAGAGTTTAAAAGTTTTGAAAATAAAAATGATGCTTTTTCATGTGTCAATGTCTCTGAGTCAAAATCAATCTGTCAATCTGACTCAAAGCACATAACAGATAGTGTATTACGATCTAATTACTCATATTAAACGCGTATTTACCCATTTATCTATCATTCAGACGTTGCGACTGTGTTGCAACACAAAACGATAAGTCGGGATAATAAATAAAAAGGTAAATACGCGATACCCGTTTAACATTAGTACATAATTATGTACAGTGATAGCGAAAGTTAAAGTACTCTAAGATCTACCCTACTTTTAATTGTTTTCTCTTATGCAAATCTATTGATAGCGTTGTTTCTTCGTCCAGATATTCCTGCAGTAGCAAGCTGATAGTTTTATGCGTGGAAGCAACACCTGTCGACACCGTGAGAAGAAAAAAACGATCGAAGTAAGTTTTCCGTTCTAGCTCGTAGTAAAAGAGGTTTTCTTTGAACAATCACCGCTTCAAAAAAATTTCATGATAGAACTTTGTTTCTTATTGAAAACTAGTTCTATGCGCCTTTGTATTGTTTGAACTTTGTTTTTTCGTCTCCTTTATCAAATGACAGAGAAAGTGTATACCAAAAAAAAAACAATCTCTTCGGTTTGATCCAAGTTTATAATCATCATCGCCTCAGTTCAGATTATCAGGGTATTCCGCTTGATTGTTTGCCATCGTTTTTAGTTATTACTCTCCAGAGTTTGTTTGCTGAACTATAACGAGGCTAAACCACGTTTACTGGGGCACATAACAATTTCGTCCGTCATTAAAGTTAAAAAATTTCTCCACAGGTATGGGAAAGCAGATAACCTCCATATTCTAAAGGATATCGAAGAACAGCAAAATGATACTAAGAATTTATAGACATTTTAGTTTTATAGTATAAGAAAAATGAAGACTGTACATAATTTGTAGATAAGCGATTTCGTAAAGCAATGATTTCGGTGGAACATATCGACAATATATCTCTACAAAATAAACGCTAATAAGGATTTTTTGAGATTTTTCCGACTAAATAGATTGATCTATGATAAGATATTTTTCATCACTCATGCTCTGAAGGTTGATCATTGTACTCGATAGAGGGATAACGGCGGCTCCGTAAGTTTCCCGGTAACAATGAATACCGGGAACGCAACAATCTATTATAAAAAGGTTTTTTTTAATTTCCTCGCTTTCGTGATGAAAATGTATGTTAAGTTGAGTTATTAATACTGGGGTGTAAACGATTAATAACACCCTCGATTATCGCCCTTACTCGCATTCGCTCGTTCGTTCGCCTAAACATCTCAATACATATCATCATACAATAGATCGCTTACAGCCCTTGTATAAAAATGTACTTTTTCACACCACCTGCTCGACAATGTCAAATTATATGTCATGTAAACCTCACCAAAAGCAGGTGATTTAATCCCTACGGCTGAGCCAGGAGTACTCGTAAAGTAGTACTGAAGTGATTTGAATTTGGAACCTCATCTGTATTAAAATTTGAACCAAAAAGAGTCACACAATAAGAACTTATTCGTAAATTGAACTAACCTCTGAGCAGAATGCACCAACCTAGATTTGGTTTTTATTGTCTTGCAGAAAGCGTGAAAAGTAGAGTATTCTCTTCGTGGATAAATCTGTCTGCATCTTGGGCGTGCTTATATCCCTTTTTGCATTCAGGATTCTTGTAACTCCCTCGCTCTGCTCGTGAGTTAATTCTAGAATCCTTTGTACAGCCACTGCTTTATTTAAACTTATGTTGAATTCAATTACTTAACCTCTGTAAATCAACGTTCAAGATTCAATCTACTTAGTTGGTTAACACTCTTCTCTAGTAGATCTGTAAATACGTCGCTACTACTTCGTGTTGGATTGTAAATATTTAATGAATAAAATGTAAGTAGGTATAATACTTTACTATTATATAAATTGACTGTTCCATTCTAACTACTGATTATATTAATTATGTGTGGCTAATAAGAAACAATGGGCCACTTATATATTTATTTTTATATAGACACATAAACAAAAGTTATAATAATTACCTAGCTAAGAGGCCGTTACACAAAAGAAGCCCCGCGGCCGTTTAAGTAATAACCGGTTACCAGATGAATGAATTAACAAATGAAAACACATAAAACCACCATACACCATAAAAAACACTAACAAAATAGAAGATACTAAGCAAAAGAACAAAACGATAAGTACTAGACTTATAATGTACCTACTTATTCGATCTAGAATGTATTATTTCATCACTCATCCTCTGCAAGTGGGTCATTGTTTACTCGGAAACTGCTCCAAAAATATGATTAAGATTTCAAAAATATAAAAGTAAATTTAAAAATAGAACGAGGCTTATAACATGTACAATAATGCTATAAATAAATAAATATTGCTGGACATTTCACACAGCGCTATCTAGCCCCAAACTAAGCAGAGCTTGTGCTATGGGAACCAGATAACTGATAGAATATAGGGTGTATCAATAAGAGTGCACTTTTAGATATTGTGTAATTTTTTTTTGTATGTTGCGACTCTGAAATTTGACAGATAGCCCCTGGGTTTGTTCCGATTAATAAAAATAGAGCGCTACACAAAAGAAGAACGTGTTATCATTGTGAAATCTCATTATTAAAATGGAGAAAGTTACGCTGAGACAATTCAAAGAGTAGTCAAAAAATTTGGAGAAACTGGGTTGGTTGTGGACATTAAGTCTCCTCTGTGTTAACGTACGGTAGATCTTTTGTAAATATTGCTGCTATAAACGAGAGTGTGGCCGAAAACCCGAAAACATTATTTTGGCATCGTGCTCAACAACTTCAAATTTCGCGAAGCACTACGCAACGAATTTTGACGAAAAACCTCCACCTTCACCCGTACAAGATTCAGCTTACTTCCTGAGTAGCTCAAACCAGTAAACTATGCAAAGCGTCGGCAATAGGCGAAAGTGAAGCGAACGCCGATTTTTCGAATTGTAGACATATTTATATATATATGGACATATTTATATTATATTGGTGCAATTTCTCGACCAAAAATTCCGCGCAGTTTTCGAGTGGTAACTTTCTTCATTTTTTGTAATGAGTTTTCACAATGATAACAAGCTCTTCTTTTGTGTAACGCTCCATTTTTATTAATCGGAATAATCATAGGTGACAACTGTCATATTTCAGAGTTGCCACAATCACGAAAAAACAAATTACACGTAATTTAAAAATTGCACTCTTATGGACACACCCTATACTTTTTTTTTGTAAATACTTACTGATAATATATAGAAAAACACTCAGACACGGAACAAATATCTGTAAATCATGCAAACATTTGTTCCGTGGCGGGAATCGAACCCGCTACCTCCTGCGTCTCAGCCGGCTAATAGTATATAATGTAGTACAATCTCCATATCAAATATTTATTTTATTTAAAACCGAACTAGCCACATTCATAAGCTACAATTAAATAAAATATTCATATTTAATACCAATTTCTATTTAAAAATAGAAATGCCTACACTCTGGCTGGGAAAATAAATAAAATAAACTAAACAAAGGATAACGGAAACGAACATTTTCTTCATCTTTCATCATTTCTTCATCAAACTATGAAAATATATGCCAAGGAACTTCTTTCGTGTAACAGATGTTGCCTATGTGAGTATAACAGAACAGTAAGTCAAGCTAATGATAAGCAAGACGAAACTCTGTAATGTAAACCTTATTACAATCATTAACAGAACAATAAAAAAATCATTAAATTTACAATAAACTAGTGGTTCACCCCGAACTGAGATCTCGCAAGTCTACCATAAAAACAAAAAAAAATATTATTGGTAATCTTTGACTATCAAAATAGTGCCACGAAATAAAACCAAGTAACTTGACCCACAGTTTCATTCAAATTATAGGCAACGGGAGTTCATGTTAATGGATAACCTTTTTTGGGGTACAAATTGCAGTTATTCTAGATTTCAGATTTTTGCTTTTATTTGTGATATATAAGCTACACGCATACCAAATTACAGCACTGTGGGGTCACTGGTGTACCCTGTGAATTTTGTCAAAGTTTAGTTTTTATTATGGCCAATAACTCATAAACCACAAAAACTTTACTAAAAGTAAAAACGGGGTCGAAATGTACTAATGGAGACCATTCATTTGACGTCTTATTTGACCTAATAATCTAATTTTAATTTTTTTTTACCCCTCTTGAACCCCAATATCTCAACAACCCCCCAAAATTTTAGCTCATAGAGTCACACCAAAATTGTGCCATCATTACCTACCTATATACCAAATTTCACGATGATTGGATAAACGCTTCAAAAGTTATCCTCGAACAAACAAACATACATACATACATACAACGCCGATTTGCCCAAGATGATTTGGAGATCTCGCTTCGCTCGATCAACTATACTATTGCTAAAATAGCGATTTCTATCAGACAACCTTGAGATGGAAAGGATCATACAGATTGGATGATTCGAGGAAAATCTAGGTTTGTTTGCTTTTTTATGATTAGTTAGGAAAATTGTAAATATTTCTTCCAAACTATAAAATAATTATCTGTATCCAATTCTTATACTTTTTAATTTAAGTTTATACTGTATGTAATATTCCTGGTAAAATCGGTGCGGTTGGAAAATCTTTGATCGGGGCAAATATTATATAATGTGAATAGAGTGGGTTATATTAAAGTAAGTACGGATAAATGTAAATAAAATGTAGGTTTTTCTGGCGGTAGGTACATAATGTATAGCGTCAGAAAAAATATCTACAATTTCCAATGTAAAATAAATTAAATGTCAAATGTTTTACTTTCAATTATTGTTTTCCAGTGCATTGTAAGTGTCAAGTTGTAACTTATTGTAATTTTTCATTGTTAAAATGGACGCTAGGTAAATTTTATTGTACTCGATGGTACAGATTGTTTTGAAAATAAAGATTTTTCATAAAACTTGTTTTTGTTTCCCTATTCTGTTTAATACGACGCGACGTCGATTAATTTTTGTTTTTAAAATGACCTCGTTTTAAAGAATACAGTAGTATCTTTATATCTATATCCTTGACTCATTTTTTAAATTATGTTATGGTTTCTACGAACTTTCATTTAGTTAGGTCGTGTATTATAACCATAAATTGCGTCATTTTTATTACAAAAGTTTTCATTTTAATTAGAAATATAATCGTCTAGTCACTGAAGGCCAATTTATTAAGTGAGGTCGCCGCGACCTGCTTTGTCATTTAAGTGTAGTATTATTGGGTTGAAAAATATGATAAGTATTCGTTTTTATGTGTACTGAATAAGACATTTATTGGGAAAAAAGTAATTGAAGCTCTCGAACAGAAGGACCACGGATAGCAAAGATGTTAATATTTTGTAAGTATTCGTTTTTAGGGTTCCGTACCTCAAACGGTATAAAAAGGAACCCTTATAAGATCAGTCTCTTGTGCGTCTGTCCGTGTATCACCAAATTTATACGAAATACTGAGCTCTATAGTTTCTATTAGGTGTATAAAAATCAAGGTCCTGAGTCAATACGATAAAAAGATATGGGCAAATTTAGGTTTTCGCGAAAACTTGCAAGTCAAAATTTACCTTAATTTTCAGCTTTTTTATTTTTCGGAATTTTCCCTTTACTTGTGCTGTTGTTTTTAACCAATATTGACAATTCTAGGTCAACCGGAAGTACCGTATAGGTTTTGGGTCGTAAACCTATATGGTAGTTCCCGTTGACCTAGAATCACGAAATTTGGCAAAAAGCAAGGTTTTTACTGCACAAATAAAGGAAAAATTACAAAAAATAAAATAAGTTGAAAATTAAAGGGTTTAGTAAAAATTAAAGTTACCCATACCCATACATACATAGTTGACGCAAATTAAGATAGTCCTCTGAGTTATATGGGCGCTCACACAAATTAGAGGGCTACCTTAATCGGCACTAACCTCAAATAAGGTAAATAAATAAAATGTGATATTAGAATGGGTAGGCACGAAACCCTCGGCGCACGAGTTCGACTCACTCTTGACTGGTTTTTTGTATAGGTGTAGTAAATGAAATATCATTTTTATAGGACACTAAAGTCATACATTATTAGCCGGTTCCTATAAACATCGGTTACCGGTCAGACACGTTTATCTTTGAAATGTTGTCAAATTTTCACAAAACTTCAAAACAGCGTGTCGTTAAAATAAACATTTACACAAACTTATTATTAGTCAGACATGACACAAGCAGGATTAAGGTTCATTCAAACGCCTTCCAAAACCCCTCCCGCAAAAGCCTCAACTTACGATTACCAAATTCATATTTCCATTATAACACGCTCCGGTACGAAAACCTAACACCTTTAATTTACTCGAAATCCCTTTTAATTCAGCTGGCGGCACGTTCCTTTTACCATTTCATGACCCCTGTTTTATTACGCGGATTATTTTAACACATGGCGGTCCCAAAACTGACAACTTTGACAATGATTTAATGAGCCTAATACTCAAGCGGACTCTCGTGATGTGTTGTTTACAGTGCGTTTTTGTTTATAAATAATAACTGTAGAACTTTTATTGTCATGTGCCTACCTATATGTAGGTTAAATGAAAAAGTTAAGCTCAAGTTCGGATAGACAATACACCGAACAGTCACAATTAAATTATAGTCCTAAGCCCCACAATAGAAATAGAAATAAAAATATATTTATAATATCTATATTAAATATATTTATATATTTACAATACGTACAATATGTAAATAGTACGCAAGCAAACTCTTGTGCGGCGATGTGTTGTGTTGTTTAACCTCTTGTCAAGTAAACCGACAGCCAGACAGGCAATGGCAAATATGACGCATCAATAGATTAACCGCTGGCCAGTTGATTAGTTTAATAATAAAAATTATGACTCATATCTGAAAATTATTTTAAATTCTATCTAACAGGGTGTTTGATACCGCCGATATTCAAGTGACGGATTCTCAAAACATAAAAATGCACGTCTCGAAAAAAACGACTAGTTATATTATCAAATTTTAAAGAAAATCGACTTAGTTATTATATAATATGGACACCCTATATAAGTTGATACGCACAAAAATGAAAGAGGTTATTTTGATGAGCATAATAAATAAATTTGTGAAATGTTTAACCATAGAAATGTGAAATTTATTCAGGCATGTAAAAACAGACATTTTATTAAACTTATGTTGTTCTATTGCATAATGCTTGCCATCTAACCACACATAGGTAATACTGTATTGGTGACGTCTGGAGATGTCTCTTGTAGTCCCTTTCTAACCCAAAACCCGCAGCTATTTCCGAAAGAGAAATCGAATTGGCCTTTATTTTTGGATGTCGATTGCAAGAGTAGGCAGTAAGTTTTATATCGAACTAATGACCTAAATTTTGTAGATTTTCTTTAAAATTTGATAATATAACTAGTAGTTTTTTTTTCGAGAAGTAATTTTTATGTTTTGAGAAACCGTCACTTGAATATCGTTGGTATATTACTAAACACTCTGTATAATGTAACAAACTGAAAAGGTGATTTTGATAGCAATTGTTGATTTGTCAAATAGTTACGGGAAAGTTAGAGGGTAAATTAATGCCTCGTGGAAGAAGCCCCAAACGATGGGCGGACTAGATTTCCGAACATCTTCGGATACCAGTTAGCACAGCACTCCAGCAGGCAATAGAAACTGCTGGAGATAAGCAGTGATCAAGCTTGACCAGAAGTCCACCAACCACCAGGAGTCACGATGCTTAGCAATGAGGGAACGATAGATGAGGAGAAGTAATTGTAGATATTTTATTGTTATCTTTCTACCTGTCTGTTAACTTGTGTCTGTTTACTTTGTTATGTTAAATTAATCATTGTTTTACTTATATTAGATATATATTATTTCTTTAACAATGCTCATCTACAGCAGCTTTAATCTTTATTACTTAATCAGTGTTTATATGTCTATTATAAAATGCTTGTCAGTTTCTAGCACCTCCAAAAATACGGTGCAATTAGCTAGTAGGTAGGTATCCAAAAACCTATGTAATTATTTAAGTATAATGAGTAATAAATGAGTAATGAAGGCTGAAGTAAACATGTTAATTAAAAATTAATAAATAAAAGAATAACAAACCCACCATCACATACGTAGTCCTAATCTCACTTTAGGATTCCCTATGAGTATGTGTAGTATTAAAAATAATACTTCCCATTCCATGATACCGCAAAAGCCAAGCCTGGTTAAAAAAAACGAATTGGATGTAATAAAAAATTTATCTCGCTGAGAGCATCGAACCCGCACTTTCGCTTCAGCCGGCTGCTCGCACTTCATTAACTGTACTATAATAAAAAATTTCTTTAACATAACATTTTATTAAGATCTCCTTTTCTCGTCTTTATTGAGGACGGTCTTCCCTAAATCCTTTTACCTTCATCCCAAATAAATGAGATAGTCTGATTCTACTCCACCTTCGCAAATAAACCGCACAGTTCCTTAGAGTTTGTACTGACACCCTGTATTTTGCTTAGAACATGTGTATTGTATAATTATCTGTGCCTACTAATATTTAGCTTTCATATTCGTTTGTTTTGTATTTGTTTAAAACATTCGCTGTGTTTTCTTTTGAAAGGTAAGATTCAGACATGATTACGAACCTTTGAATTCTATTTTTTTAAGAATTTGATGCGCAGATTCGTAAATTATTTTGTTCATTATTTGTTCTTAGTACATATACGTACAAGAGCATATTACAGACTATTAAAAATGAAAATTACAAGAAATAATTATAATGCAAGATTGTATTACTAACTATTATTGCGAGTACCCTATCAATGTTACGTACGTAATCATTTAGATTGAAACAGATTATACGATTATAGGTAGATTATAGGTTTGCAGGGTATGGTTGCCCGTGAAATTACAGGCAACTGTGATGTGTCTTGTTCGTTGTTTTAGTAACTTTAGTTGTATAGTAACTTGTTTTCCGTGTAACTTCTGAACCCTCACATAATATCATCATCATATTTGCTATAGGACGTTAATTGCTAAACATACATAGGCTGGGCTACACCAAACCGCTCCCAGCAACCTTAGTGTAGTAGAGTTTTTTGTGAAAGGGCTTGCCAGGGGAAGTCCTCCTTACCTTTTTAACTTCAACTTTTTTTGTTAACACAAGTAAGGACTGGAACTCTCTTCCGGCGTTTGTTTTTCTGGACCAATGGATAAATCGGATTCTTCAACTCCAGAGTGAAAAAGGTTATTTCTAGGCAAGCGTGCTCCATCTCCGATCTAACCATCACTTACCATCAGGTGAGGTAGTGGTCAAGCGCTTGACTATCATCAATAAAAAAATAAAGAAAAGCCTATTTCTGCCGCTAAGCAGCATTGCTGCATTTTGGTTGTATAGGTGCCGGTAAATTACCGGCACATGAGCCTTTACACCTGTATGTCTCAAATTGATGGACGCAAGGCAGTGCATCGTAGGGCATATTTCTTAGGTGCGTGACCTACGAGGCAGTTCTCTGTTAGAGGTAACATCAGGTTAATATCAGGTGAGTCTTAAGGTCGTTCCAGCTCCATATAGCACAGAAAAGAATATGGTAAGAATCGTTTTAACAGTTTCAATCTTTCTTGATTAAATGAATTATAGTTAAGTAAGTACTAATATTTTATCATGATAATCAGCCATGCGACGACCACTGCTGAACATTGGCCTCCTTCATAGGTTTTTAGAATGATCGATCTTGTTCGTTCATAAAAGATATTTTGTTGTGCTTTTAGCAAAATTCAAAGACTACTTAAAAATATACTCTCATATTTTGTAACTAAATTTTATTGAATGAATGAAATAATCTTTATTGAACACCAACTAAAAATATACTAACAAAGGAAATGAACAATAAAAAACGGTACCGTGGGCGGTCTTATCGCTAAAATCGATCTCTTCCAGACAACCTTTGGATGGACAAGATAAATAAAAATCAAAAGACGGCGGAGCAAGAGTACCTTTAACATACATAAACAGAACCCAGAAAATAAAATATACCTATTGATGATACTACTACACATAAACTTAAATATGTACATACATATAAATCTTAATATACAAAACAAAGTCGGGTTTGTTCGAACACTTATACTCGATACTTAAGACACTTACATTTTACTCGAGAACGACTGGATCGATTTTCATGGTTTTTGATTTGTTGGATTTGTCTCCACCCCGGATATCAGAATAACTATAATATCGGAAAAATTTATAAAAAAAAATTATGAAGAAAATTCATTTGTTCATACATATATACATGCAACTAGTGATGGTCGATTGACAATTCTACTGGCGACGTACATTGGCAGTCCACGTCATATGCATGTCAAGGTGGTACGAAGTTCGGTACGAAGTGGGTCAGCTAGTAATATATAAATAAACTTCACTACATATGGAGGATAAATAACATAAACACTAATTAGCAGTTACGAGACAACGAAAGGAAATGGTTGTATACCTTGACTTTGAAAATAGGAATAGATTACATTTAATCTTAGCCAAGTTTAAACTGATAAATTAATAATATCCCAATTATTAAAAGATGTATTCTGTTTTGCATAATATTCATTTAAAACCGGGACAGCAATATTCCCGTTTGTCAGAAGCACACAACACAATAAAGGCGACGTTCCATTGCGGGCTGGTAATAGTTGATTTTGAACGCCATTCACCGGCTGGATTGAAATGAGCATGTCACTTTGTGGTCGGAATGGCTGCGGCGACTGTGATGTGTTTGTCGCGGATATTGTGAAGGAATATCGCTGGCAAAATAATTATATTTAGTCGCAACACTATAAAACGAGCTGGGTATTCTAGAACAGTGCTCGAGTACAAACCCCATTTACTTGTTTGGAACTCAATTGGTGTAAAGGAGAGTGTTGGCGACTGATAGGTTTTTACTGCAAGCAACATGATTTCAAATTATTGTTACGCCGAGGCTGTTACAGAATAAGTAATAGTCGGAATTTCTCGATGGCTCTCGGCTTACCTAATGTGTCACAGAATAAGGAATAGTTATTATGTCGAAATACCTACCGCTAACGCGGAAGCGAGATCTGAGTCATCTACATCAGACAGAGCAAACACTTCACAGAAACACCGACCTCGCCGGCGAGGTCGACGAGTCCCTTCAGTCGCCGCCTATATGAGGTACAGACATGTACCCGGGCGTTTCTATCTTATCCCCACCCCGGCAACTGCCCAAGCCGAGGCTTGTACCTAAGTGGTGCCCTTGCGCTAGTTGCCTCTTCAAATAACTTACTGGGCTGAGCGCCATCTGCGCTCGCCAAAAGTTCGGTTAAGCTGTAACTGCCTCAGAGGCCAACAGCGAGTTTAGTCCATTAGAAAAAAAAACCGGAGGAGTCAGTCTGGATTTGGCTATACGTGCGAACATTACGGTGGCTTTTAGTGGTTTATTGTGCAACAGTGGTGTTAACTAGTGTGATTACTTGTGACTAAGTTCGTGTATTTATCGTTTTAGTGTTGAATAAAAATGTTATTCTGGTTAGACTGATTTTCATTATATTATCCCGAACCCTCAGCTCGTAACATTATAAACAATACGTAAGCTACTGTGTCTTGAAAGTAAGAAAACAAAATAACATTATGTAGGTACCTACGTTTCTGTAAGAAATCCTAAGGTTATCGTTTTAAGTCGTTTTAAACACCCGTGGTACATGCTATGGTTTTTATATATTTATGTTCTTATTACCAATGAAACGTCACAACTTTATAGAAAAGTGTAGTACGAAGTATATTCTAGTAAAACATTTTCGGAGACACACTTCACGAATTTAGTCTTAAAAATATAATTTTCACAAATGAAAGATTTTTTTTTGTAAACTCCCACTTGGTCTCACGATCAGAAGTTCGCCGATCTTCTTTAGAAACAACAAAATCGAAGAAATTATGTTTCTAGCTGTGATTACTTCCACAAATCTTGTACCCAGTATCTTCACAAATACGCAAAGGCATTTGCTAAGATAGGAATGCCACGCGTGCCGCCGTACCCGGCGAAGTGATTCATAATTGCTATGCCTTTGACAGCTTAGATATTCCGCTGCATACTTGTGAAGCGACCTGTGTAATTTACTTGGTCTGTAGAAATAAGCATGTGCTACAAGGATATATCGTGCAGTTTCGAAGTAGCCCTAAAAATGAATGAATTGCGTAAAATAACCTTTTAGAAAGAGTAGAAAGTAGTAACATTAAATTATAAATAAATAAATATTGCTGGACATTTCACACAGCGCTACCTAGCCCCAAACTAAGCAAAGTTTATACTTAGTGAACCAAATAAGTTACTTGCATACATAAATACATTTTCAGTTAAATATATCTGGACCCGTTTGTTCCGCGGCGGGAATCGAATCCGCAAACTTCGCGTCTCTGTCAGCTATTCGCCCACTGCGTCACGGAGCTCGTATTGATATTTTGGAGCTGATTGATATTTTGGTGTAAACGCTAAGAATACATTATAAATAAATATTGCAGGACATTTAACACAGCGCTATCTAGCCCAAACTAAGCAGAGCTTGTACTATGGGAATCAGATAGTTGATGGAATACTTATACACATTTTTTGTTGTAAATACATACTTATAATATATATAAAAACATACAGACCCAGAACAAATATCTGTAGATTATGCAAACATTTGTTCCGCAGCTGGGATCGAATCCACTACCTGCGTCTCAGCTGGCCATTCGCCCACTGCGCCACGGAGGTCGACATTTGTGTGATCTCGCGTAGAAATATTTCTAGACCACGCGAAAACGTAATTTTATTATTTATTATGATACTTTACTGTTTGTGATTGTACTTTTCCTGTAACCGAGGAATAGTGAAATTATCGGTTTCGATTGCCAATACTTTGGAATTGACAGGTTTTGATAAAAATCTAGTGATAGATCTACGTCAGGTAATTTGGTAAAATATTTTTACACTGATCCCCTCCTTTGGGGCTTAAAAACTGCCACAGCTAAGAACTGCCCCTGTTTAAATAGCTTTCCATTAAAAAACAATCAGTTAGGAAACTACGATGCAGACAGACACAGGCATCAAACTTATAACACCTCTCATTTTGCGTCGGAGGTTAAAAATAGCATGAATTTTAGACATCAACAGCCAAAAGATATATTGGGACCTAGGGTGCTCAATTGAAGCTCATTTGACTTGTAAATAACTTATAAATATAAAGCTATTACTTTAACTTTACGCATTGAATGACTCATGAATCAATGGTTTATCATATGATGATCTCATTTAACTGTACATCCTTTTAAACAGGGGGTCTCAGAACTAGTATGTTATCCCAAGGTGAGGAGATTCTCCACTCACGGGAACAACAAATGTGTTACGACTTTTTTGAATTCAATTATTTTCATTTTATTTTCACTTGGTAGAAATATCCTGATTTTGGTTTTATTTCTGATTAGCAGCTATTTTAGGCCTACGTTTGTATAAGGTAGGTTCTACGGAAGACACAAAGTCACAGCTAATTTAAAGTCAAACGAATAAGTTCAAAAAAAACTAATAGATTCAATGTTGTTTTCTATGAAAAGTTGTTAACTTTCATGGTTGGAATCACCTTGTTCAGGTTTGAAATGCTAGCTCTGAAGCAGCCTGTACTTACGATATGCCATATCAACGAGAAGTATAGGTAAAATCATGATAAACTGGGCTGGTAAAACCACTCAAAATACGCACCATTGACCCCAATCTTTCGCTCTCTTCAATTTGCTTATAAAATATACCATGAAAAACGAAAAGCCTATCTTTTGTTTGATTTCCTTTGAAAATAATTTACCAACACAAAAAACGGACAAAACGGTCCTCCACAAAAGCGAAAACTCCCAATAGTTTTTGCAACTGCATTTATTCCGGTTTTACACGGAACTACCGCAGCATTCCGAAAAGGTTTTCGCTGCTTCAAAACCACAAAAGTTAATGTCAAACAGAGAGAAAGGTCTATAGGGGCGCTAAAATTCTATAACTACGGATTTGTGTCCAAACAGGAAGCATATATTAATCGACTAGATTAGCGGTAACAACGTGTTTTTGGTAATCCGACATGATACAATTTCATGTTTACACAAAGAACCGGGTCTTAGCGAGAGAGAAGTTCTTCGTTCCTCGCAAGACCCAAAAAGCGATAGAAATAAGTCGTGTGCCGAACCTTAACAGAGATAGAAGATGGATTCTACCGCCAGCCTGGAGGCCATGTCTTCATAATGCAAGCGACAGAGGAGTGAGTGAACGTAGTAAAGACATAGTGTTGTGTGTTTGCCTGTACCGAGACCTACCGAAGAGAACAGCAGTGATGATAATGATGATGATGCAGCCTGTCAATAAGATGTGTGTCCGGTGAAGCAACACCAACCCACCGCACTGTCTACACATGCGTAGAGGGCTGAGGCGCGTAGTGCGAAGCGAGACGCAGTTCGGAGCGGATCGCACTCACCCTGATGAAGGTTCACGAATTGAAACGATACATTGTCAGTCGAAACACTAATAAAAGGGTACGTGATAAATCCCGTATGTACGATAATAATGGTAATTCTGATTACGTAAAGAAGTATATTATGTGATATCAAAAATATTATATACAACTGTTGTTTGGTTTGGAACGGAGACGTTAGATGAAATGTTAGAGGTAACTATGTAAATATTGCATAATCGAGAATTAGGTTTATTAGTAATTCGAACCTAAACTTCCAATTAGTACCTTAATGCCTACTTATTGATACTCATAGCGCTTCGATAAATGATAATTCTAAGGCCTCCGTGACTTGACTGCCTCCGTGGCGCAGTGGGCGTATAGCCGGCTGAGACGCAGGAGGTAGCGGGTTCGATTCCCGCCGCGGAACAAATGTTTGCATGATCTACAGATATTTGTTCCGTGTCTGGATGTTTTTCAATATATTATAAGTATGTACCTATATTTACAAAAAAAAAGTATATAAGTATTATATCAGTTATCTGGTTCCCATAGTACAAGCTCTGCTTAGTTTGGGGCTAGATAGCGCTGTGTGAAATGTCCAGCGATATTTATTTATTTATAAGGCCCAAATCATCATCGTCATCATCCACTTCGGTTCACTTGAACCTTGGTTCTCTGTCTGATTTCTAGTTAAGGATTGTATCCTTCAGAGACACTCAAAGCATAGCCATAGCGAGAATTCGTTCTATAGCTTAATGCTGGTGGACTAGTCAACAAGTAACCACGTCAATACGGTCACGGGTGAGACGCACTGATTAAAAAAGGTTTAGTTTTTAGGCATTTTGGTGTATATTGGTGGCGAGAATGTCAGAGCCCCAAATGCCAGATCTTATCTCAAATATTAAATAAATCAGATTTTTAACAATTTTTTCAATGCAATCTGTCATAAAATGTACGGTCTTATGTCTCGATCCACGTTCGAACACAGTTTAAGAATACACACCTTAGAGGCTATTTGTAGAGGTCTATTACAAAGTTAAACTCTCTCTCTGTCAGTTACACAGTGTGTTCATGCTCTAAACTGCGAAATCAAATCAAACAACCCGCTCGACCAAACTACGTGTGTGAGAGAACAGTTCGGGAGACACACGAACGCACTCTAATTGGATTAGAGTGGCCTATTGAAAAAGACGAAAACGTCCGCAGACAGGTCCTGACAGGTGTGTTACTGTCATCGGCATGGAATTTAGCAGTTCTGCTAACTTTGTATTTCTTCACTTCAAAATAAAATAGACGATTGCACAATACGAGGAGTTTATGGTAAGAATTTTACTTTTTTATGTGTACAAACTAATAAAACGCAGTCTTGCCGGGAAATCGACGAGTGACGTTTTATTGTAGCTTTAACAGTTACATAAATAAGTGATACATGTCTTACAATATAGAGGGCGTCACTATTACATTTGAAAGAAAGAAAAAACATTAATTTGTGACGGTACAAAACACACACAGCACACAAGTAAGGTACACACAAGAGAACATATTCATGCACACAAGAACAGGAATACCTAACAAACGTGTGTCTCATAATTACCTATATCTAAACGACCGACGTCACAAAAAGGCGTCCAACTCAGCATTTGTTGTGCTTTTGGCACAACGCTGATCTTCCGTTGGAACCTTTAAAAAATGAAGATATCACGGATGCCCGCACAGTACTACCATTACAAAAAATATGAATATATAGATAATTATAAGTTACCACACTAAGAAAATAATAAATAAATAATAGCTATATTAAGTTACAACAAAAAAACAAAAATGAAGATGATTGGGGAGAACTAGGCGAGAATGTGCATTAATCAGTCCCACTGCTAAGCAAAGGCCAAACTGCTAAATAATCAGGCTGCCAGAAGCGAGAAAGGATATTAAGATTTATAAAGGAGTGAATAAAAATGGAAAAACTACAATATTGAAATTTCGTTTTTAAGGAGTTCGTGAGACTTTTGGAAATGAATGAGGAACTATCTCGGTTTAGCTCTGAAAGCATGGACGCTACGCATGTCCCGAATCGGCGGTGGAGTATTGTTCCAGCATTTAGTTGCAGCATATTGGAAACTGCCTCTGAACGCTGCGGTGTGATCGTTGGATGGCTAGCTGTTTCGAGCACTTTCGCAGCGTCCTAGTCTGAGAAACCCAACTTAGTCAATCGTACAGGTATATCAGCGTTTGGTATTTAAGCACACTAAAAAGCAGACAAGCCAGGTGTAACTTCAGCCTCGACTTCATTTTCAAGATGGAATGTTGATTTAAATAAGGTGTGACATGAGTCCTTGGTGGTCTTTTGAAACAAAAACGCGCGCAAGCGTTCTGGACCCGTTGAATTAAACGTGTTGTCCGGGCAAGTAGCTGAGCCATTTTGATATCAAACTAACACCCCCACTATATCAAAATTCCTAACTACCATTATAAACCATTTTTACACAACAATATTATTCTGTTATTTTTTTAACAATACTAATATTTTTCATAAATTGATGGTGGTTTACCCTTGGTAGTCCTTTAGGTAATAAGTCAGCGGGCATTTCAGAGGTGGGCAAATATTTTGTATCAATTATATAAATTGTATCTTACATCAGAAAACTATACGAACTAACTATAGCTACAGTTTTTAATTTTATAGACAACGTTGACTAATGCAGTTAGAATTATCACATGCAAAATATTTTCTCAGTTCAACCAGCGCTGGTCCCTTAAATAATTTATTCATGGAAAATCTGCATTATTTTGCCATGATTGATGAGAAATGCTCTACGCCGTAGAGGTTTTAGACTCACGCACGATGGCATAGACAATATTATAATGGGGATACGTTCACACTAAATATCTTCGAAAATCACATTCTAGCTTCAATTAGACATGCTAGTAATAGTTTTGTTGGTTTAACATCACAAACGTTAGTTTGATGTCAGAATTGTGTTGTCAAACAAGGTTTTGGGAAGCGGGGGTTACTGCATTAACGGCGACTTGCACAACGATGCGATGTATGTTAATGCGTTTGTATTTGACTAAATAAGATTTAGAGAGTGGTCGAATCATACAAATATGTTAAATTTAAACATATTTAGTCGCTGAATGCGTTTAAGGATTTTGTGCAAGCCGTGCTTAAAGTTGCTTTTGTTCGCACGTATGAGATTATAATGTTAAATTAAATACTATTATAAGTATAGCTGGGTTCTGTTACGTTACTATTGCAGTATTATATTAATATTTAGGTTACTGTTAAGAAAAGCTCATATTTATCCCCTTTTATCGTGTTATATTATTATAAGTATTGTTATGATACTAAAGCAAGTAGGAAGGAAGTAGGTACTTTTGATATAGTATATATATAGTTATATTTCTCTATTTGGCTGTGTGTTGCTATCTAAATTAATATCCTATTTTATCATAGGTTATGTCGTCCACCAGCGAGATGGGTCGACGACATCAATAAGACGTGGGTCGTACGTGGTTCAGACTGGCACAGGATCGGGAAGAGTGGCAGAAACAAGGAGAGTCCTATGCCCAGCAGTGTGTCGACACAGGCTGAGAATGATGATGATCATAGGTTATGGATTGATTTAGTTAATATATAAAGGGACATAATGATCATGTAACATTGTAAAGTAATAGATATGACTGCCGGGGTTTGTTTATCTAGCTATAATACGTAGTTCTCACAGGTGACACTATAACATCAAATACGATTAGATATCTTTGGTTTTCTATGTCATTATTGCTGTATTGAATTAATTATGAGTTTACAACTGAGAAAAACTCTTTTGTATATGTTTTAAAGGCTCAAATAATTATAAGTATGTGTTATGTTATTAAAGGAGGTACCAAGCTATCATTTGACATTGTAAAATTAGTTGTATTCCTACATTTAGTCATCTAAATCTTTATGTGTTAGTATTATAATCATTATTTTATTTAAGGATAAGGTTCGGCTTATAATTTATGTAATATATAAAGGTAAATTAAGAGAATGTTACATTTTAAAGTAGTAGAGTTGACTTCCAGTGTTTGGTCGATTTTTCTACGTAATTGGAAAAGGTGGGGACGTGGGGAACCGTGGCCACACCATTTTTTTCGGAACCTGCGAACTAGAAGCATCTCCTAAGGTACGTTGTTGTGCCGCTGTAAAAATAGATATATCTACTAAGATTTATTCACGTACTATTTCTGGCTATTTTACTCATTCATTATATTTTATTAAACTATGTAGATTGATGATGATGTAGTGTTTTTATTGTAACTGAAATTTGGAGATATTTCCCTATTTAATACCTTTCTGGTAAGCTTTTGATTGAATAAAATTAATTGTTGAAGTTTTTATGTTTTATTTCATACTAAATTGAGCAGGTTAGTAAGTTTAATTTAACACACGCAACGTCGTACACAAAAGGTCACCAAAAACCAAACACATTTAAATGATGATTGCTGGATATATCTACTCTAAATTATAGCAATTGTAGTAGTTTCACTGGTCTACCACTCCTCAGTACCATGTAGGTAAGTTATGAGCATCCTAGTTTATGTGTCCGTTTCCAAATCCTTTGGTACCATGACACTTCCTTTCGTTTGTGTGGTCTAATATATTGCGTACAAGTAGCCATTCAGAGGACCTGAGTTTCATACAGCATTGTTTGAAACGTATACAGAGTGCTGCTAACTATTATTATAATGTTATTATTTTTCTTAAAGCAATGGACGCAATTGCGTTGCATGCCATTCATGGGAAGTTTTAGTTGAGCTTCTTCTTTTTTTTATATATCATTAATTTATTTTTCTTAAACTATACTTTCTCCCCAAGTCCCTCCAAGCATCCCTATCAGACGATATTTCCCACCATCCTCTTTGGAAGGTGTCGAAATTGCTTTCTCGGCCGACCCCAACGTCGCCTTCCGTCTTCAGGCGTCCATGGTGTTACAATACGGGCCCATTTCTCGGCCCATATTAATTATCATAAAAAATGTTTGTCTTAAAAGCTATTGTTGCTTGAAAGAAACATCTTAATTTGAATTTAAAGACAAAATGTTTGTTGTGTAGGCTTAGAAACAATTTATTTTCAGGCTATTGTTTATACTTTTCAAGTCAATAATATATATCGAGTGGGCGAATAGCTGGCTAACGCAGAAGGTTATTGGGTCGATTCCTGTCAAGGAACAAATGTTTGCATCATCTACAGATATTTGTTGCAGGTCTGAATGCTTATTTAAAAATATAGGTATAATATGAGTATGTATTTACAAAAAAAATACCTTAAGTATTCTATCAGATATCTGGTTACTATTTAATAAGCGTTATAGTTTTTTGTAAACATCCTGTATTACAAAGAGCCAGGGGAATATAGATTATATTTTCCTTATTATATTTAATTATATTTGTAGTGCATCATTATATATATATAATATATTTTTATATATATGTTATTCTTTTTTATTATTATTCTAATCCAATTCTAATTATTTAATTTTTATTTTTAATACTTTTTCTGTAATTTATTTATGTAATTTTTATAATCAATTTACTTGACATTATTATATTTTTATTTATGATACACATCATATATTTCATCATTGACATCACACAATTATAATTTTGCTCTCATAGGGTCTAGTGGTTGATTAAGCGGCCTCGGCAGAATAACTACTACAACTACTAACCCAGTTGACATAATGCTGAGTCGAGGCCCTTTTGCTGCTATACCATACAACATACTTACCTCTTAATTAAAATTAATCATTTATTATATTGTTGGTTTATGTCTTGCATGTTTTCATATTTACATTTTAAATCATCTTTTGTAAATGTGTGCTATTTAGCAAATAAATGATTGTCAATGTCTATGTCTATCATTATTATCATCAGATCACATTAGTCCACTGCTGGATATAGGCCTCTTCTAATACACGCCACTGAGCCCAGTCTTCGGCTCTTCTCATCCAATTTCTTTCCGTGACCTTTTTTATGTCATCGCTCCACCTAGCCGTTGTTCATAGTAGGACACTTTTTAACCCTATAGAATACTCGTATAATTCTATAGCACACATATAGTCCCACGTATTAGCAACACTTAAGTGACTGTTGTTATGTAGGTAAGTATATAAATAATTACCACTAATACTAAGACTGACTAAGATAAATATTTTGCTTTTCACTATTTGTACGTGATGGATGTACAGTTGCATGCGCCATGATCACGGGTAAAGTTTACCCGTGATCATGGCGCATGCAACTGCGTCGAAATATCGGGACACTCAAGAACTCACAAATCATGGTAAATATCCCGGTTTTAGTACAAATAGTGCTAATAACCATGATAGTTTCAAAAGTTATATTTTGCTTTTCCTCTAAAAAACCTTTAGAACCGATGATCTTAAAATCTGAACAAGGTATTTATCGCGTACCGTCTTATCAGTATTTTGACCGACAATGTTTCGGTTAAATTCGTGAACCTTCATCAGGGTGAGTGCAATCCGCTCCGAATATCGTCTCGCCTCGCAGTGCGCGCCGCAGCCCTCTGCGCGCGAGTAGACGGGCGCGGTGGGGAATTGAGTCAACGATGGCCCAGCGCGTTGACAGGCTGCATCATCATCATTATCATCACTGTTGCTATCTTCGGTAGTTCTCGGAACAGAAACATTGTCGGTCGACATACCGATAAGACGGTACGTGATAAATCCCGTATTTATAATAATGATCTGAACAAGGTGTTGTAAGGATTTTTATTCTAAGAGTCAGATGCCGTCATGTCAGACGTAAGAAGTCCATGCCCACAGATCTAAGTAACAGATTTTGTATGGCCTGCGATAAATGGCTTTTAGCAACATTTATATTTTTTATCTTCTATATTTTACCAGAATGCCTGATAAGACTGTTTTTTTTTCAACGAAGGAAACTATTGTCATTTATTTCAGTCAATATTATAAACATGAGATTTATCACGTACCGTCAAATCTATGCGAGCTATGGTGCGTGGCGAGACACGGTGCCGAGCAGATTGCACACCCTGATGAAGGTTCCCGAATTCAATCATTGACGGTCGTACACAATAAAACGGTGATAAATCTTGTATTTATATTAAAGAGTATTTTGTTTATTTCAAAGGTTGAAAATCATTTTTTTTACTACATTGTGTATTAAATTTTTGTGTTATTTGAAGTGAAAACTTCTTTAGGCGCGTCGGGCATTTTTTGAGGTGTAAAAAACAATTGAACTTACGACACTGTTACCGTTACCAACACCTCTGTTATAAGTATCTGTAGTGTAGTCTGTTCAATTTTTCACTACTGTCGACACTCCCGGAATGAAAATATTTTTTTGCGTATTGTTTATTTGTGTTAAGCCGTAATTATTAATAAAACTGAATATGAATCCATCGATTTTATGCGTTCATGTCACCTAACCTTAGCTTAGTTCGAGTTAGCTATGTAAACGGTTTAGCTTGTCGTCGCAAACAGCCGTTTCAACCGACCCAGGTAATAGGACAACAAGCTACGAGTTGAACGCTACGGGATAATAAAATTGAGAGCCAGTTCAGGTGAGAGCTGAGGAAATGGTCTGAAGGAAATGTTTTAGAAGGAACTCTAGGATTCAGTAATTAACGTGTTAGTGATATTCACAAAACACGCTCTCCTCAAAATAGAGTTCACCAAAGCTAAAGTAACCTTTCATTTAATTCACCAGAAACTTTTGGTATGTTTTTTTTTTTTTTTCGGGTATCGTAACGTGTCAGTAATTGAAATGAAATGAAATTTATTAAATTATAACATACACCCAATTAACATAAACAATCCTAGAAGTAATTGTCTTTCATATAGATAGATAGATAATTCCTTTATTGCACACCATTTAAATACAAACATTTATAAGAAAATACACTCTTAAATAATAGGTACAATGGGCGGCCTTATCGCTAAAAGCGATCTCTTCCAGGAAACCTTTGGATGGGCAGGATCTATGTGAACAAAATAAGGACGGCGGCGTAAATCCGATATAGTACACGTATATTTATAAAAAATATAGATAATATAAAATAAAATGCATAATTATAACGTATAATATAATCATTAAATTACATAAATATTAATATATATATAAATATATATAAAATATACATAAATATACATAATAATATATACATAAAATATATATTGTCATACCTACATAATATAAATTAAAAAAATCTAAAAATTAATAAGTAAGACGGATCCTGGTGGGATCGCATTAGTAATTATGAGCGTAGTCAAATTTGACCAGCCACAATTTAGTTTAGGATATGATTACGTCCTCGTTTCCAACAGCTTTATTAATTAATTCATTATTGAACTAAAATGTAAAGGAACCAAGTTAGGTATATGAAGTATATCAGCATAAGCTGATCGCATATTCTATCACTAATCCAGGAATCAGAAAGTTTGAAATTGATGTAATAAAAATGCGACAAACTGGTTTTTTGTCAACTTTGAAACTAAATAGGAAAATAAATCACAAGTGTCGTCATGGCGTTACTATTCGTTTAATTTTTCATTACCGACCTTGCATAAACCAACAACTATTGCATAAAAAGAATATCCTGGCCGTTCAAATTGCTTGCAGAGCTGAAAATAAAATGTAAATTATATTTAAACCATTTGCGATGCTAGACTAGGAAATTGATTGTAAATAACCTCAGACCGGAACAGAGTTGATATGGTATCTAAAATTGCTTGCATAACGATCGCAGATTAACACATAGTTACTAAGAGTACAGATTAGCAGATAGTACTAGCTGGCGATGATAAATTGCCTCACTATCTTAGTTAGCTTCGGTAATGGTATTTTGAAGGGTAAACAGAGTTTAAGGCTTTGAACATGCAATAATTTACATCTTTCGATTGAAGATAATCTAAACAGCGTCTGGTGGCAAATTGTAGTATAATCATATACTACAGCGTTTTGATAATGGGATAGTATGAAATTTGAAATGAAATTTATGTAATGAAATTTATTCATTTATAACAGACATCAATATAACAGAAACCATCCTAGAAATGATTATCTTTCACATAGAAGGATCCGGGTGGGATCGCATTAGTATGCAAACTAGGAAAACCTGTGTTATGGCACACTAATGCCCTCCGCCGGGCTTGATAGTATTTAACAAAATTACAACTGAATTTAATAAATTAACTTAGGATTATTGTTATAAAATGATTACTAAATACATTGATAGATAAGCCAATACTAATAATAATAATAATTTACACTTGAAAAGACATTTGAATAGAAGTTTGAAATTATACATAAAAATTACAATAATATTAGTACTACAATGGTGGTTAATCCAGGAGAGAGCGGCTAGAATAGAAGAATAGAATAGAATAGGCTAGATTTAGTATCCAGTCTCTGACTACTATTTTACATTTGAAGGATGTTAGAGGGGTACAAATTAGGGGATACAAAAAAGGATATAAGAACTCATAAAATAATTTTGTCATCTTACAAAGGTTGTGATACATCTCGTAATATTGATAAATCTGTTAGATCGTGTTTCACCAGCAGTCATGGAATCAAAGTAAAGGGTATTGTGGTATAGGATGACAGTGTGCAATACATAAAGTTTACGAACGGATAATACCTGGCATTATCTATAAAGAGAAGCAGTGGGATAGCGGAAGGACTTGAATTACATAACTTTGAGCACTGATATTTGTGCTGCTTTAATAAGGGTGGTTTTGCACGCTCCTCCCCAGACCGAGATGCAATATCTTAGGACGGACTGGCAGAGACTATAATTAAAAATAGCAAACAATACAATACACTTATTTTTTTGTTTGAATCATATGTTAGTTTCACAACAGGTCACAGGTTGTGGTAGTCAGGTCAGCTATGTTTCACCTTTTAGCAGGCATACATATGAATTGACCCGTAGAAATAAATAAATAAATAAAATAAATAAATAATGCTGGACATTTCACACAGCGCTATCTAGCCCCAAATTAAGCAAAGCTATGGGAACCAGATAACTGATAGAATATTTAAATACTTTTTTTTGTAAATACATACTTGTAATATATAGAGAAACAACCAGACCCGAAACAAATATCTGTAGATCGTGCAAACATTTGTTCCGCGGCGGGAATCGAACCTACTACCTCCTGCGTCTCAGCTGACTATTCGTCCACTGCGCCACGGAGGTCGTCAAATATGTACCTAACATGCATAACAAATTACTAAGTAGGTACTAATACTTATCGTGTGGTGACGGTGATATATCGCGTGGTGTCAGGTAACCGTCCTCGGATAAGATGATAGTAGACACCGATCGGCCAGAGGTCTTCTCTCGTATACCTATGTCGAGAGGTCTTATTTGAGGAGGAGTCATTTGGGACTCGTACCTACCATAAATGATCAGAAATTGCCATTATAACGAGACCAGTCAATCGACACTCAAGGATAAATCAGTGTTTTCTGAGGCACGCCATTACTTCCTCGGTTTTTACACTATGCAGCAGTGCTGTGTTTAAAACTGTAACAAAAAAAATCTAACCTATTGTTTGACTCCACAATAGAATCCACTTATCATGATAATCTGTAACTATCAGTAAGATGGTACCACATCCGGTCTCTCTCCTGTCTCTTTATGCCCTTTATGGTCTAACAAACTGACTTGATGTCAAAAATGTAAGATCGGTTTTCTCCTCAGCTTTCAATCTTGGGATATTGTGTATTTTACTTGTCATTCGTACATGAACGTTTTGTAAGATTTTCATCAATAATCCTCAAGCTCGGAAACTTGGGAGGAAATAATCGATTTTGATATCTCGTCTTCGACTTCAAATAAGTCAATAATCCCGCTACCAAATATTGCATGATGCTATCAGTATACTTATTACTTAACACAGGCTTTAGGCCTGGACCTTCACAAAGGCATTACTGGGGCCGAAGCCAACGAGTAAGAGGCCTGTTTGTTTTATAAAAATCACTATGACAAGATGGAGGTGAGATAGATAGTAGTACTATTGCAACACATGGATTAGAGTTCAAGCTATTGTTAGAGTAATGCTTATGAAATAGAGTACCTATGGGTTATCAGAGAAATGAGATACGGCGCTTGCCAATCCTGTAATATTTAGAATTATTGAGGGAGGTGGTGACTAGCTGTCCTCAGTATACTTATTGATCGAGCAAAGCGAGATCTCTAAGTCAGCTTGGGCAAATCGGCGTTGTATGTATATATGTATGTTTGTTTGTCCGAGGATAACTTTCGAAGCGTTTATCCGATCATCGTGAAATTTGGTATATAGGTATATATATTTGGTATATAGTGATAGATGAAAAAAACTTAAAATGTGGGGGGGGTTGTTGAGATACTGGGGTTCAAGAGGGGTATAAAGCAATGAAAATGTGACTTTTAGGTCAAGTGGGACGTCAAATGAAAGGTCTTCATTAGTACATTTCAACCCTGTTTTTATTTTAAGTTTACTGACCCCACAGTGCTGTAATTTGGTATGCGTGTAGCTTAAGTATTACAAATGTAGGCAAAAGTTTGAAATACAGAATAACTGCAATTTGTACCCCAAAAAAGCGTAACCAGATTACATAAACTCCTGTTACCTGTAATTTGAATGAAACTGTGGTTCAAGTAATGTGGTTATTTATTTCGTGGCATTATTTTGATAGTCAAAGATTACAAATAATATTTTTTTATTTTAATCGAAGACTCGCGAGATCTCAGTTCGGAGCGAACCACTAGTTATTATGGGTAACTAGATGAAGTGATGGTCTATGCACTGGTAGGTGGTAGAGACTGGATGAGAAGAACCGAAGATCAGCGGCACACCTTGGGATAGGGTTAGAGCAGAGTTTGTTGATGATGATAATGAAGTATACCAACAGTTGTTAAACTAAGTAAGATTTAGTAAACCTGATAAATAAGCCCCGTTAGGTGTTTATGTAATCCGTTAATCTAATCTTGTAATCTCTTAGAAATTAACGTGAAATTATTTTAATTAGCTTTTAAGGTGCTTAGTAAACTTTTAAATTAGCCCACGAGGTGAATTTACACAGAAAACTGAAAACCGATTTCTTAATAAATAGTAAAGTTCCGATCTAAGCTCATGTCTGTCAGTGCAATGAATAACCAACGGAGACGTAGGTGGTGGGTTCGACTCCCATTGCGAAACAAACGTTTGCATAAATAACAGATATTTGTTCTGGGTCCGGATGTTTATTGTTGATTCGATCATCGTGAAATTTGGTATATAAGTAGGTAATAATGGTAAAATCTTGGTGTGACTAAATGAGCTAAAAATGTGGGGGTGTTGTTGAAATATTGGGGTTCAAGAGGGGTAAAAAAAATGAAAATGAGACTATTAGGTCAAATGGGACGTTAAATGAAAGGTCTTTATTAGTACATTTAGACTCAGTTTTTATTTTTAGGAAAATTCTTATAGTTTTTGAGTTATTAGCCATAACAAAAACAGAACATTGACTAAATTCACAGGGTACATTGACCCCACAGTACTGTAATTTGGTATGCGTGTAGCTTAAGTAACACAAATATAGGCAAAATTCTCAAATCCAGATTAACAGCAACTTGTACCACAAAAAATATAACCACTTTACATGAACTCCCGTTACCTGTAATTTGAATGAAACTGCAGGTCAAGTAAGTTGGTTATTTATTTCGTGGCACTATTTTGATAGTCAAAGATTACAAATAACACTTTTTTCTTTTAATCGGATACTCGCGAGATCTCAGTTCGAGGCGAACCACTAGTATAACTACTTCAAGAGTACAACTTTACTAAAGTGTACGCGTCGCGATTGTTCATCTTTGTCCGTAGATGCAGTTAGTGTAGTGTGTCGTAATATGAACGTGGAGTTCAAGTTGGTGCAGTTGCCATCACTTCTCGACAGTAGCTCCTATTACTCCAATCTGCCCGCGACCACGACTGTTGCAACACAGACGAAAGTCGGGGATACTAAATAAAAGCGTAATAAATATCCGTTTAATATTAGTAATGATTACGTGCAGTGATCACGAAAGTTTAAAAAAATTGTTCACAACTTCTCAACAGTCTCACAAATCGCAAAATAAAGTGAATATGTCCTTGTATCGGAATACCTCCTTAGACAGGCGGTAGACCTGAATTTTATGTGAAGTTGATTTTATCAAAAGGCTGTTTAATCGAGCTTAATTTATTAAACGGTGGTGGTCCTGAACTTCTTGAGTCTTCTTCTTCTTAGCGTTTCAATAGCTTACTTATATTGTGTTAGATAGGTACTTGGCTACATTGATGGCGTCAGGAGAAGCCATTTTTAAGTTTTCCATCGTGCAGATGTTCGGGCACAAAGGGCACATCAGCAGGTGTTTCATAGACTGTGCAGGATCACCACAGTCGCATTGCGTTTGGGATCCCTGAACCCCCATTTGCACATATTGACTCTGCAGCGACCAACCTGTGTGCGAAGCCTATTTAAGGACTTCCACACTGGCCACGGCAGGTCGTGCCCTGGTGGAAGCTGTTCTTGAGGGGGAATGAAGGTTGGGGGGGTTACTATCTATCCACAGTGCGCATCTAGCAACAGATGGATAGTCGCTGGTGGCCTGCGTGGAACGCTGAAAACTCTTGATTCCACTTCTTGAGTAAAGTAGGTATTAATCTAAACACGGATATTTCGTACGTAATATCTGTTTTGAATGATTCAATTGAATGTAATAGAATCATAAATACAATTTTGTACAGTTGCTGAGGTCCGAAAGCAGTAATTTAATAAGCTCAGTCAGAGTGCTACAAGCATCTATACCTATAGGAAAAGGTGACCACTTTACATATCAAAGCCCACCTGATTGTGTGGCTTATCATCTTTATCATCACCGTTTTTGCCAAAGGATGTTTAATACTGAAAATCAAACTCTCGCATATTATTTATCGTCATCATCTTCTCAGTCCACATCCACCCACTGCTGGGCATAGGCCTCCTCGTTATCACGCCACTCTCTCCGTTCCTGTGCCAAGCGCATCCATTGCCTTCCCGCAACTCTCGCGATGTCGTTTGACCATCTGGCTAGTAGTCTGCCAATTGGTCTGCGCCCTTCTCGCAGCATTCACTCGGTTGTTGCCCTCGTCTATATTCCGTCGTTCCTCATTGCCATATTATTTATATTAAAAAATAAAATACATAAAATGAGAAATTATATTTAGAATTTATAAAAAATGTGTGCCCAGAAACTTCATGATCTAATCCCACCATCTCCTTTCCATCAAAATTTTCATAAAAAACAAATAGCTCGTTAATGTACCACCCATTCACATTCACCGTTTTGGTTCTACGTTTTTAATGCGCACATCTAAGGCATGGAATACTGCTGTAAAACTGCCGTATAAAAAGAACTGCGAAGAAAGAACTGCCAATGAAACATTTCTACTGGTTTATACTACAAGGGGGATAACTAATTACAATTTATTTTTAGGACACAAACAATGAAGAAGCTAATTTAAATAAACTAAACAAACTACAGAGATCTCAGGGTTGGGTGAGTGAGGTCGTATCTGAATTACGTTATGCAACCACTTTGTACGCCACTGGCTTTAGCAAGAGCCGGTCCAGAGACAGGAGATGCAATATGGAGTGATTACTCCTTTTCCAAGTTTGGCACTGATTATGATGAATGACTTGGTGCTGTGGAATTGCAACGGTGTGCTTGCCGGTATAAGGAACTCCCATTTGGGGTTTCACAAGTTCCAGAAGGTTTAAAGACAAAACCAAGTAATTTGTTTGCGTGAGTTAAGTATTAGATGTTTGATAGTAATTTATTTAGTGTCAAAGCTCTTGTTCAATCAAACTTAATTCTATTCCTCGCCACGCAGTCCAGTCGTTTCTCTACCCTATGTTATGTTGGTGGACTCCCTTTTCCGTATTCGAACTCTGTATGTGGTCCATTATGAGTAAGAGACTATACGGATACCCAGCCAACTCCAACCAGAAGCGCAGAAGTTTCCTGGGGTCTTCGCAGACTTCACGGAGTGATCTTGGATTGTCCAGGATTGCTGCTGCACGTTGTGCTGTTACCCCTACGCATTCCAGGACTACGTGGTAGCTGATTCCTCTTTGGTGGGACATCCCCTGCAGAGTGGGCTGTCTGTTGCTCCCATGATGTAGAGGTGTTGGTTCAGGGGGCAATGTCTTGTAAGGGTTCCCACGATGATTGGAAGGTCTAGTCTTTGAAGGTTGAGCAGTCGACGAGTCAGTCGTGGCGAGACGGCTGGAAGAGCTGCTCTCGTCTGTCTGCAGTCTATGGTCTGTGCCCAACGTTCGTTTGTAGGTTTAGAGTACATCTATCCTATGATCGTATTTATCAGTCATCTACGGATGGCTACGGCGGTCGTCAAATGGTTTGTAAAAATTATGAACCGTTCTATTTTGGTATTGGCAAACGTTGTAGTGCATTACAGACATTCTTGAAACTTTTCCTTAGGCACTTGTCTCACTTGTTTACCGTCCTATCAGTTTAGTGTCACATCTCTACAAAGCCTTTATCAAAGTTATTCAGAAGCGCATTGAAGGTATACTGGACCAGCACCAACCACCGGAACAAGCTGGATTCCGACTTCATTTTTCCACCACAGACCATCTCCATACGCTAAATCAGGTTATAGAAAAATTTAATGAATTCCATAATCCACTATATCTGGCTTTTGTGGATTACACAAAAGCTTTCGATAGCATCAACCACTCAGCAATCTTCTTGGCTTTAGAGATACAAAATGTTGAAAAAACCTATATAGACCTAATTAAAAGCATTTACAGCAATAGCTACGCTAACATTACATTAAATACATCAGGAGCAAAGTTTTTAATAGAAAAGGGAGTCAAACAGGGTGACCCGCTCTCTCCTAAACTATTTACGAGCACTCTAGAAGAGGTTTTTAGACAATTGCCAGCCTCATGGACAAATGCAGGCATTGAAATCGGCGACCAAAAACTTACAAACCTTAGGTTCGCTGACGACATAGTTCTCTTTGCCACCAGTGCCCCCCAATTAGAACAAATGCTCCAAGACCTGAGCAAGGTAAGCCTCGAGGTTGGACTGATGATGAACCAGTCAAAGACCCAAGTTATGACCAATAGCAAGAAACATAGGATCAAGGTAGATGGGCAAGAGATACACTATGTCGATGAGTATATTTATCTGGGCCAGATACCTAGTCTCTTTCAAGAACAGACAAGATCGAGAAGTAGACCGTCGTGTCTATAACGCTTGGAAGAGCTACTGGTCCATGAAAGAGCTAATGAAGGGCAACCTTCCACTGTCACTTAAGCGAAAACTCATCGACATGTGTATCTTACCCATTCTAACCTACGGTGCTCAGACTTGGTCATTGACAGACTCACAAAAGTTCAAACTCGGGGTATGCCAACGAGCGATGGAGCGTAGCATTTTAGGTGTTAAGCGGACCGATAGAATCCGCAACACTACTCTACGCTCTATGACCGGAATCATCGATGTGGGGTACAAGGCTGCAAGACTCAAATGGGACTGGGCGGGTCACGTCACTCGAATGCACCCTGAAAGGTGGACTAAGATCTCCACCGACTGGCAACCTACAGGACGACGGCAACGAGGCAGACCGCGAAAACGTTGGCGCGACGATCTGGATGGGTTCCATTCTGACTGGCAGGAGATTTCTGGAGAACGCAAGGAATGGAAGCAAATGGGGAGACCTTTGCCCAGCAGTGGGACAGTATAGGTTATTAAAAAAAAAAAACTTGTCTCACCGCCGGCGATGAGCGAGAAGCGAGTAGAGCTAGAAACTAGAAACGAGCTGGCAAGCAGCGAGAAGCGAGTGTGTAGTTGCTATAGTTGTCTCGCTGAGCTATAAAGCGAGTGAGCGAGTGCGGCGGGCGATACTCATCATCTCACGGCATGTGTTCTGACCGCCAAGCGAGCATCGCTGAACGAATATCGCTGAGCGAGTGTTGTAGTCATTGCGACAAAATAGTAAAAGCAAGTCCTCGCTGGCAGTGTGAACGGCCAGTGATCAACTATTAATATACGTGTCTTTTTTACTGACATGGAATCTATATCTTTTGGTCGTTTCTTGAGCGAGAAAATAGTTGATAGCTAATCGCTTACTCGCCCGCTGTGAGACAAGTGCCTTAGACTTGAAACTTCTTATCTGTCATAGTTTAGCGCCGCAAGACAAGAACCCAGAGGTAACATAACAGCCTAAGTTTATTGGGCATTGGTATAGTGCTTTTAAAAACTTTGAGGTTGTAAACAACACCAACTTATCTCTATCTGACTGAATGCACAAGACAGCATATTTTATGTTATTTTACATGTTCTAGGAATACCAAACCAGTTTCTAGATAGAGTGTGAGCCCCCTCACTGCGGTCATTCTTGTTAGATCTATAGAAATTATACTACACACTAGTGCACAATATAAAAACCAATTGTTATAATGAGGATCTACTGAGAACTGTAAGATCCAAAGTCTATCCAAAGTTTAAGCGTATAAATTTATTATGGTTACAATAATAATCCACAATAAATAATATACAATAATACAATAATAATACTTTGATACCGTAAATCAATCTAAATATACAATATGTAACAAAAACTTGGAACCAGGATCTGACAGAGATCCTTAGTGTGATGAAGTATCGATATTTGGTTACAATCATGTAATTCTTTACCCGATTAAAAAATAAACGACTAATTTCATTATTTGGCACTCAAAACTTAAAACTTACCTCTGGCAACACCGGCGGGGCTACGGGGCCACCGGAAATTCAGGGAAAACTCACGACCTAAGTCTATATTTCATTTAGAAATAAGTGCAAAGCTGGGGGCGCATCTAGTTTAAAAATAAAAATAGCAGAGTTAGGTAATAAAATACGCAAAAAGCATATTATAGGATCAATTACTTTATCTTAGAATAAATAGTTTTAGTTTTGTCAAAGCCCCTGTATAGCTGCAAAAATCTATGTTTTATTGGACAAGGCCTTTTTACAGCCCCTCTAATTTTAATTATTTGTTAAGTTTTTTTTAATTGTGATATTATTTGACAAAGCTCCTATACAGCTGCATCTTTCACTTTATGCTTTTATGTTTGCATTTATTTGTAACCTGACGTAACTAAGCGTTCCTAGTAATCCTACAGTTTGAATAAATGTATGCCTAATACGCAGTGTGTGTGTGTGTGTGTGTCTGTGTGTCATTACGCAAGTAATGATTCAGCAAAATGCGTAATAAGGTAAAACGTTATACCGTTGTATTACTACTCCCGTATTTATACAATTCTACGTTTCCGGACAAAAATAACGCTATTTCGTACCCAGTAGGTTAGTTACATCGTTAGTTTTGGGGCGACGTGACTGGCCGGACCATCACATTGCTCGTTAGGGCAATATACTGGCCCTTACATCCTCACTAGCTTACGACCAGGGTTTTCCGGTGGAATTCTTTACAAATATATCTTTATCAACGAAAATAAATGTAATTAGGTAAATGGATAATGCTCAGTAGCACACCACACTTAAGAATTAACAGACAATATTCATCATCATCATATCAACCAACGGACGTCCACTTGGCTCTCGTAGAGAAACACCAAGCATACTCTTTAGCAGCTCTTTATAGCACGCTGAGCGACCTTGAGCCTTCTTATGAGGCACATAAAGACAACTTTTCTGAACCATACGTCACCACTGGTAACACACACTGTTCAAAGACATTCGTTAGGTATTTTAGACAGCCAATATTATCTTTCTAATTATTGATCGAGTGAAGCGAGATCTCCAAATCAACTTGGCAATGCTTGTATGTATGTATGTTTGTTTGTCCGAGGATAACTTTCGAAGCGTTGATCGGATCATCGTGAAATTTGGTATATAGGTAGGTAGTAATAGCAAAATTCTGGTGTGACCAAATGAGCTAATAATGTGGGGGGGTTGTTGAGATATTGGGGTTCAAGTGGGGTAAAAAATCATACCATCCGGTCGAATGACACGTTTAAATAAAGATCATTTCGACCGTGTTGTTATTTTATGTTTAAACCTTGTAGTTATTAAGTTATTAGCCATAATATAAACTGAACGTTAAAGAACTTTGTAGTTGTAAATATTAGGTATCTTATATATTTGTCGCGTACGTAAGTAAGTATATAAATATATAAAATAAGTAAGTATATATATATATATAATTATAATTTTCTTCTTTTTTTAAATTAAGTAAGTTTCGTAATTACTTTCGGAAGAATAATATGAATTGTTTGGTGGTAATTGGTTTAGGCAAAGGAATACTTAATCTTCCATAAAAACTATTGCCGGGAATTTTATTCATGCTCATTAATGAGCTACATGCTAAAACAGGCGGGAAATAATACTTGAGTCTGTTTCACAAAATAGGTATTTTGACCTGGGCGGTCGTGTATGCGCTTTCAGGATCGAAAACATACAATTTTAACTTTATTTTCATCTGTTAAGAGGAAATATGGGCTGCGTTTCGCCCATACAAACGTAGTCCCCTGTGTCCTCTCTGGATAGTGATACTAGAGCAAATATTTTTTAACCATACAATCTACAAGTACCATTGTCATGTCCCTACGTTTAGTTTTTTTCCATAAATTAATTATTATAAGAACTCGGAACCTTCTAAAGTCACAGAAATTGCTAATATTACTGCCCTTTTTCAGACATCCAGCAAACAAATTTGACGAATATAAATAAAAAAACGAAACGTACAAACATAGCCAAAGCCCTTTTTATTACTTATTTGAAAAAAAAATCATTCCAGTTTTGGAGGAGGAAACAGGGGACTACGAACAGTGATTTCGTCTATTTTAAATAGGTATAATCAGTCCGACCTGCAGTTGTCTCTATCGCACGCACATAGGGCATATAGGGCACAGCGCGACAGCAATAGATTTGTTAAATACCTATTTTCCAAATGTCTTGCTTCCCGGATTTCCTCTTAACTGTTCATGAAACGGCCGTGGGACTTCTTTTGTGAAATGAACTCTACCCATTTTTAATATCAGAGAACTTATTATAGTCTTAATTTGCACATCTCGCTACTTTGTGACCTCAAAACCAATCTATTTTTATTCATTGGAATCAAAAAAAAAAACTTTTTAAAACGGCTTAAGGGGAGTAAACGTCAACTAGACGCGAGACGCTATGAAAGGATTCGCAATCTTCTATAAAGACATTCCGTCTTTAATAGTATGGTGGATGAGATTTGGGGTGTAGATTACGTGGTTGTTATTGTCTCAATGAATAATTAGTTTTTGTTGAGAACATAAAATAAAACAAACAAGAATTTACTGATCAACGTAAGAGCACATAAAAGTTTGGTCGTTGGATGCAGCCCATTCCATGATAAACGTACAGACATACCTTAGGTTTTTACAGCAGCATAAAGGTATTCTATTCCCACATACAGTCGTTTATGGCGTCATATTTTCACCGTTAAAAATGCATATCGGTGCCATTAGGGTGCACGCGACGAAAACAATGCCCTATACTACCGCCCAGTCCTCCAACTTCCAAACTACATTTAACATTTGGTCGTGCTCATTTTTAACTTAATTATTGTAGACAAGTTAATGACATTTAAGAGTAGTAGAGTTTCTTGTGAAAGGGCTCGACCGGGGAAGTGCTACCACCATACCTATTTCTACCGCCAAGCAGCATTGCTGTGTTTCGGTTTGAAGGGTATGATTGCCGGTGAAATTACAGGCACATGAGGATTTACACCTGTATGCTTCAAGTTGATGGACGCAGGGATGTGCATCGTAGGGCACATTTCTAAGGAGCGTGACCTATGAGGCAAACTTGTTATAGGCGATGGTTACCACTTAACATCAGGTGGGCCATAGGCTTGTTGCATCTCCAGTAGTATAAAAAAATTCAATCAAATTATGTCAATAATTATCAATTGGTTCAAAATCAGTTAACTACTTTAATGTACTATTAGTACCGTTTAACGTTTAATACGTCGTCAATTGGAAATTATATCTATTGACTTAAACTGAATACCTACCTAATTATCGTTTATTAATTATTAAACAGGTTTAAAATCATATCGTGGAAAACTGCAATCTGCACATCGATTCAAAAGTTCGACGAGCTGTTGGATGAACCACTTGAAGGTTGGACGTAGAGTAGCACTAAACACGCCTTTGTCCCAGTTTGAGCTCTTTGGGGTGAAGGAATTTTATCGTGGAATGTGTAATTATGAGTTTAGATTGCGCATTAATTTAGTTAGCATTTGAACAATTTCAGTTGTTTTTTTTTTGTTGGAATTTGAAAGTGTAAATTAATTGAATATTTGACTTTTATCGTTCCTTTCAGTTGCATAAAATTCATCAAACCAAAAAAGTTCGAAAAAACCTTATGAGACTATAACTATCTGCATTGATCGAATGTTAACTTTCCATTTTAGTTTATAAAAATGCCATTGTCTTACTAAACAACTGAATTAAAACAAGTTTAGTACGTATCGAACTACGCATAATGTCAAATTTTGTAGAACAGATAAATAGGACGATATTAAAAAGGGTTCTTTGACAGACTATAATCCCTAAAAAGTTTATTTATATTTTATTAAATTGTTGATTTGAAAATCATTTCAATATGATATAATCTATATATATAAAACAAAGTCGGGTTAGTTACACCATTAACTCAAGAACGGCGGGACCGATTTTGATGATCTTTGATTTGTTGGATTTGTCTCCGCCTCGAATAACTATTAAAATATTGAAAAAATTTACGCTAAAAAAATTATGATGAAAATTCATTTTCTCATAGATAGATGTAGCTAATGATGGCCGATTGACAATACATTGGCAGCCCACGTCATATGCATGTCAAGGCGGTACGAAGTTTGCCTGGACAGCTAGTAATAAATAAATAAATAACGTTTATTTCAGACCAGACAGGGATCCATAATTTTTGTTAATAAACACAGAAAAATCTTACTTAAAAATATTGTTAGTTGGTAGGTACACAAAAAGATAAGATAAAAAATAAATGCGGCAATATTGGAGCATGAGCGCATCTTCTGAAACACGCGTGATGAGCGCCTCATGATAGATGAGCTCATGAGCTGATGCGCTACAGAACCTCTGGCAAGGTCCCCCAACAACATCCTGATACCGTTATTGTATTGGATTCGTAAGGCATTGTAGGATTTCTGCGTATATTCGGCCCATAGACTGCACAATATGATTAAAGAGATTTGCTATGAGATTTCAATGAATACAAATTGTTGACTAAAAGTAAATTTTCTTTTCACGGTACATTTTATTACTATTTTTAGTTAAATTTGACACTACAAAAACTGTGGCAGTGTTAAGTATTTAATCTAAAGGTGCAGCGCACTGAGAACAAACAAAACATTTTAGTTTAGCGTTGTGAGTTGTACCTACAGCATAAATAAAATTAAATCAAAAAATTAATGAGTTTTTTTTGTTGATGATAGCCAAGCGCTTGAGCACTACGATCACCTGATGGTAAGTGATGGTGTGATCGAAGATAGAGCACGCTTACCTAGAAAGAACCTATTCACTCTGGACTTGAAGACTCCGAGATTATACTGGTTTGGAAAAACATTGTGAGTTTGTTGTGGTGAGTTTCAGTTTAGTGTGCTAAGTAATTACCTCATCAGTAATGGGGACTTCATCTAGCCGAACTAAGTCGGAACTTGTTCGCTTCGGGCGCGTCATTGAGAAGGCTACGAAACTTTCTGCCGACATCCACCAAAGTTGCGCTGGCACAATCCCTCTTACTCCTTATTCTTGACTATGCTGAGGCCTGTTACCCGGATCTCACTCAGAAACACTTCGACAAACTTGAGCGCCTTCAGAACGTTTGTATCAGGTTTATATTTGGACTACGAAAATATGACCACGTTTCTGATTTTCGCAAGAAGCTCAAGGGGCTACCCATCCGCTACCGCAGGAATACTCATATCCTCTCTCTCTTGTGCAGTGTTTTGTTTAATCCTTCTAGTCCTTCTTATCTCAGAGAACGCTTTGAATATCTCCATCTATCTAATCCTCGTGCGTTGCGCTCTTCTAAGTCCTTGAAACTTGAAACTCCTATCCACTCTTCTAACTTCTATGACTACTCCTTTACTGTACAAGCTATCCGTTTATGGAACTCTCTTCCTTCTTTAATTAGATCTGCCATATTCTTCCTATCTTTAAAACGCTATAGTTTAAGCACTATTTGTCTGCATCAGAGAGCTGAGTTATTTTGTTATTATATCTGTCGTTGTTATTGTTTGTATTACATCTGTTTCATAATTGTATTTTTATTTGTTATTAGTATTTTAATATCATAGAATATTTATGTATTACATTTATATTAATATTATTTACCCTGGTATTTATTTATTTTGTTTTGCTTATGTCACACAGCTAAATAAAAAGCTTAAGTTATAAGGCTGCCGTCCTTTACCGTTCTTGTAAAATACAGTCCATGCAAAGGTTGTCTGGAAGAGATCTCTTTTAGCGATAAGACCGCCAATTGTACTATCGCGTGTCTAGTTTTAAGTGTTTTAAATATGATTTGTTAATTTAAGTGTGGTATACAATAAAGCGTTTTCTATTCTATTCTATTCTAATCATAGGATACCACTAAATACAAAAAAAGTTAAAGTAGTAGAGCAAAGATTCTGCCTGACAATAATTCTAAATTAAAATTAGCGTACACTATGGCAGAGGCGAAAGCTCCCATCCAATTTCATGCAAAATTTTAAGTAAATTGGCCAGGCCAACTTCATAAAATATTTTCTCTAAAACATAGAGCTTCTGTGAATTTGCACTGAAATAATTATGCGAGCGCGGCGGCTGTGGCTTGGTGGCGGCTTAAGACACAATTTAAAAATGCACTGGGTATTTTATTACGTGAAATATTCACATTAGAAATGTTTTAGCTATTGTCGTTTTCAGAGAATGAATTCTTTCTGGAGACTTCTTATAGACTGAACCCAAGCAGTACATAAATAAATTGGTGAAGCGCGTGTCAGGCCATTCACAGTAAAGGGTTCCGTAGTCAGTAAAGCTAGTCCGTAGTATATATATATATCATACTCATTTTAAAATAGAAAGTTAATTTTGCATTTGATTTTGGTAATTTTGTATGAAGCTTCTATGAGCTGTTTACAGACCCTGCAGAAAAAAGTTGGGTAACTATTACTGGTAAACAAATAGAGCTTTGATAATTATTCTTACAACCTTAGTGTAATTTGCTATTATTACAAAATTATTACAAAAGTAGCACATATCGAATAATCGCATACAAGATACTTTTAAACAAGAAAAGGCTGGCACTGTAATGGCACGTTTTGACTGGTAGGGAAGGGGAAAACGCGTTTATTACGAAAATGGCTAATTTGATGTTTTTTGGTTGTATTGGGGCTCTTTTAGGAAATAAAAAAATCATTCAAGTTTATTTAAATGAGAGGTATTATTTAATTAATATCAAAATTTTAGCATCATACCACTACCTACAACTAAAATGGCTGTAACTCATAGAACAGCGAAGCTTTATACAATTCTAAGAACATAAAAAATGCTGATAAAAATAATGCTGAAAAAAAGGTAGGTATGAAGTAGGTAATATGAGATTTTCTTCCCTTGACAACACAATACGGCCTACAAATATAATTTGTAATTTTGCACATATCCCTTTGTCGGTTACACGCTTTGTCTCTGAACCTTATGAGTCAGTTACGGTACTTAAAGATCATTGTTTTGAAGAATATAACGTTATAAGAAACCTTTCTGAGGAGATGAAGGAACAAAGTAATGTTTCAAATCTTCTTACTCTTCTATCACATAATATATTTTTTTTTAATTAGTTGCAAATATTATAAAACTAGCTGGCTTCGCACGCTCGAAATTTCCCGTTTCAATGGGAATTTCGGGATAAAAACTACATAAAACACACTTGTCAAAGAGATGCGACACTTCATGTAAATGACTTCACGTCAATGAACTACGGTTAATTTATATGGATATTGTTCATACAAAAATACTACAATTGCGATTAAAAAATGGGAGGTGGGTAGGAGAGTGAAAAATACTTTACAACCTATTCTCATAACAACCATATATACAACAAAAAATGATTAAAATCGGCCGACCCGTTTTGGAGGAGTTCGACCACAAACACCGTGACACGATATTTTTATATATTGTTAGGGTACTTATAATAATATAATATTAATTATGAATATATCTATGTCATTCGGTGTTAAATTAAGCATTTAACGTTATTCAAAATTTGTATCATGACTTCCAACCAGATCCGATTTGATATTGTTTATCGCGAGTTATTTAATATTAATAAATGTATATAATGTTTTGAGAAGCTTAAAATTATTTTTAGAATTAATAATGATATATGTGAAGATGAACGTTTTTTATGTTGAAGTTTGTTTTTTTTGGACTTTGGTTCCGGTCGTGCTACGCACGCGGCGGATTATATTTTGGGTCTGTGGCGCGCAGGTCGCTTCGAGGGGTTGATTTTTAAAAAAAGAACAGAAGAGAGGAGAAAAATGCATGAGCACGACGCGAATGGAAGTTTTGAATAGATTAAGATGAAAAAAGGGTTTACGTGTAAATAAGCCGATGTGAAACGTAAAACTTACACATAAATTGGTGAGAGGCTCAAATGTGTTTGGATTTTGGCATGCCCCCTCAATAATAGATAGATAGATAGATACATACATAGTTTTAGTGTTAGTAAATAATAAAATTAATATAAGTTATCTTTGATCACATTCTTCAACAGATGTATTAACATCTACCTAACTAGCATCTACCGTTTTCAACCGTTACTTTTGGACTTAATAGTCCAAAAGTAACGGTTGAAAACGGTAGATGCTTTCATAGCTGCTGATTGGTTTCAGTCTATTTTATAGCCTAAGCTTCGGTGGGGAGGTAGATATCTGTATATACTTACATGTAGTTTACAACTTGTTATTAATCTCAAACATATATATATATTGTTAGAGTATCTCAAACTCTATTTATACTTATACATTAACACAAAGAGTGTTTAAGCACCGATAAAACGGTACGTGATAAATCCCGTATTTTTGATCGAGCGAAGAGAGATCTCCAAATCAACTGGGGCAAATCGGCATTGTATGTATGTAAGTATGTGTGTATGTATGTATGTATGAATGTATGTATGTATGTAAGTATGTATGTATGTATGTTTGTTTGTCCGAGGATAACTTTCAAAGCGTTGATACCATCATCGTGAAATTTGATACATAGGTAGGTAATGATAGCACAAATTTGGTGTGACTAAATGAGCTAAAAATGATGGGGGGTCGAGATATTGGGGTTCTAGAGGAGTAAAACAAATTAAAATTAGACTGTTAGATCAAATGGGACGTTTAGTGAAAGGTCTTTATTTTTTTTTTCTTCAAGGTAAGACTGAATAGGTTTCTTCTAGATCTTCGTGCTTTATCTTAGACCACATCATCGCTTACCATCACGTGATTGTGGTCAAACGAAGATCTATATAATAAAAAAAAATGCTTATTCTCTGGCCTACGATCATCCAAACCTATTTGTCTACGAATCTCCTCATTGTCGATTCGATCTCGTAGAGAAATACCAACCATAGCACTCTATAGCATAGTACGAGTGCGAATTTATTGCCAGGCAAAATAAAGTATCTAGCCGCACTGAGACATCATCCATCAGTCATCACAATCCTCCCTTTGAGAGTTGTAGTTGAACCGCGCTCACACTTTCAGTTTTGGCAACTGCGCCAATTCAAAAAGTGAGCTAGAATGTTAAAATCCTCATTTCATTTTGGGAAGCATCCACTCCGACTCTGACGTGTTTTAAAAAATTGGATAGATCTGGCGGGCTGGAAAAATAAACTTTTATGTGCTTCGTAGTGTGAACCGCGTTCAAATCCGCGAAGTTTTTTGAAGCGTGAACTCTGTCATTGTATCGCCTATTCTCCTCACAGGTGCTAAAAACTTTACTAAAACCGTATGCAGAGTAAACAATTTAAAATTTAATAACCCCTGGCACTTATAAAACTCGTAGTAAATTTCCATTTTACAGCTGAGATACTTTCACCAAAAAAAAAAAGTACAGATAATTACTGGCTGTTGCAACGCGGTCGAAACCGTCGGGATAACAAATAAAAAGGTGTATACGTGATAAATGCCCGTTTTAATCAGTATGAACCTTATTTATTTGTTATTTCGACGTTACTCTGTTACAACAGCCGTGGTTACGGGCGGACTGGAGTACTTGGAGCTACTACACTAACCGTATCTACGCTCTGAGAGGACCGATCACGATGCGCACACCTAATAATCACCAGGTTCCAGGACACAGAGAGATCTGTGGATCAATTGACCTGATACTTATCACACCTAGCTAAAAACTACCCCCGTTAAACCAGCTTTCTATTAAAAAAACCGTGTCAAAAAATTATTTATTTTCAAAACTGTTTTTATTATTATTGCCACGCACCGGGCCACATTAAATGGTTTTTGTGGTAATAAAAGTAAATAAATACTAAATAAATAAATATTGCAGGACTTTAAAACAGCGCTTTCTAGCCCCAAACTAAGCAGAGCTTGTACTATGGGAACCAAACAACTGATAGAATACTTATATACCTACTTTTTTATAAATACATCCTTATAATATATAGAAAAACAACCAGATCCGAATAAATATCTGTAGATCATGCAAACATGTTCCGGGGCTGGAATCGAACTATCTCTTGCGTTTCATCCGGCAATTAGCCCTCTGCGCCACGGAGGTCGTCAGAATCGATAGGTATTATTTTTCTCGTGGTGAAAAAGCTTTTGCGGGTACGTTAATACATAACATAATAATGAAAACATAAAAAATAAATGGAGCAAGTATCTCTGCAAAATAATTGACTTATCAATAAAAGCCATTATAAACGCTGAAGAAATATTCACAAGTAATAATTATTTCCACCCTCAATACAATAGAGTACTCGTATTTTAGTTGAAAATAATATGAGTCAAAAGCCCTCACCAAAATCTTAAAATAATCTGTAGACCTACTGTAACCTAATGTTGATTCTTTAATCAACATTAGGTTCATATTTAGGGTTCTGCACCTCAATAGAAGAAAATATTTTTAAAAACCGGCCAACTGCGAGTCGAACTCGCGCACGAAGGGTTCCGTACCATTATCTATAAAAACGGCAAAAAAACACGTATTTTGAATGGGAGCCTCCCTTAAATGTGTATTTTTTTAAATTTAATTATTTATTTTTAAAGTGTATATATAACTAAATATTCTGTGAATATTTCAAGCGTCTCTCTGTTGCCGTTATCAATATCGCGCAAAAACGAGCAAAAAAATCACGTTTGTTGTATGGGGAGCCCCCTTTAATATTTATTTTATTCTGTATTTAGTATTCGTTATTAGAGCGGCAACAGAAATACATCATCTGTGAAATTTTCAAGTGTCTAACTATTACGGTTCATGAGATAAAGCCTGGTGACAGACGGATAGACAGACAGCGGAGTCTTAGTAATAGGGTCCCATTTTACCCTTGGAGTACGGAACACTAAAAATGACTTTGTACCATGCATGAGAATTTCAGAACGTAGCACCAGTGTGTAAAGCTTTTCAATAACTTGCCTATCGTCTACTATTATAACCTTAATTATTGTTATTATTTTTTAGAATTAATTTACCCCCCCCCCCCCTCCCACTTTCAGCCAACATGCTATTCTTGTGTGCCTAAAAGTATCTTTATTAATAGTAAAATACTCTAGTTAGAATTATCAAAGCAGAGTAGACTTTAGCAGTAGTTAAAAAAAAATCTAAACGTATAAAATTTACAAAAAATTTTGTCAACCTCCGTGGCGCAGTAGGCGAACAGCCGGCTGATACGCAGGAGGTAGTGGGTTCGATTCCCGCCACGGTTCAAACGTTTGCATGACCTACAGATATTTGTTCCGGGTCTGGTTGTTTTTCTATATATTATAAGTATGTATTTGCAAAAAAAAAAAGTATATTCTATCAGTTAACTGGTTCCCATAATACAAGCTCCGCTTAGTTTGGGGCTAGATAGTGCTGTGTGAAATGTCCAGCAATATTTATTTATTTATATACGTATGTTGTTATACAAAACGACCAAAATCAACTGCAAAAGTTAACTTTGTATTTTGATATGACTAAGATACAGCAGTACTACCCAACCCTTCACTGACGTGGTTTGATACGCGCTTGAGTAATTTATTTATACACTGCAAGACTTAATACTAGTACTACTTCAGTTAAAAAAAAAATGTGCTTAAATGTAAGAAAAGCTCTTTAGGTCATTTTATTCTAAGGCTTTCTTTCTCAGGGCTTTAGATATAAATCCTTTAAACTGTTGTCAAATCTAGACAAGAAGCACACGCTACTTAGCGATTCCGTTTAATTAGAACACTGGTACACCCATAAAAAACCTACACAACGGTCTACGTCGCTTGCACACCTGAACACTCTTTGTTTATTTTTACTGCCGGGACCAAATTTGCGCCAAAATAAATGTGAAGTAAGGCCACGATTTCTTAAGATACTGTTACCGTTATATAGCAGCTGAAGATCAACCGCAACTGACGCTAATAGGAGGCTAGGAAAATTTTGCAGGTGATAGTCACGGGCCTAAGTGGGACCACGTACCGTTTTGTTGGATCTAACGTGAACTGGGCTCACGTTGTGCGAGATGAGACGCAGCGCGGAGGGAATCGCACCCTAATGAACCAAATCATAGTCGGCCGTAACACGATTATCATCATTCAAAGTCCTCCGTCATTAAGTTTTTATCCTCCTCCGTGGCATATTAATATTATTATTAAGGGGGGGGGGGATCTTCCATTTCATGGTTGTTACTCGAGCGTTCCAGCGTTTAATTATTTCTAAAGATATGATATACCGAAATTGATAAGGCGGTGTTGAATACGGAGTCATGCCAATTTTACCGCGGCAACCTTGCTTCGCCTTTTTTATTGATAAAGCATAATACTATGTTTATTTTGATGTTACGTTGATTGTACCGGTACTACTATAATAGAAGCCATCTAATACATAAAATTCTCGTGTCACAGTGTTTGTAACAAAACTCCTCCGAAACGGCTTGACAGATTCTTATGAAATTTTTTGTTTGTATTCGGTAGGTCTGAGGATAGGTCGTAAAGTATTTTTCACCCTCTTAACCTCACTCCCCATTTTTTGATCGCGATTTTAGTGTTTTTATATGAACAATATACATATAATTTAACCGTCGTTCATTGACGTGAAGTCATTTCACATTGACATGAAGTGTCGCGTCACTTTGACATTTCATTCTGCATTTGATTTGTTTGATAATTTATATAGCAGAATAACATTTGCAGGGTCAGCTAGTATTTATGTAAAAACTAGTTGTTCACTAAAACTGAACTTATTACTCACGTTAGTTATGCTCGATTATCTTAGCTCAGCCCTGCAGTATAGTCCCACATACAAACCACGTGCGGAAGCAGCTGCGCCTGTAGAGGTACATAATAGGTAAGTAAATCAGTTTGTTTCTATGGAGTTTCACGGACCTGGTACCATTATCCTCAAAACCGTGACTTAATGCCGTAGGACGTTAATTAAGTTCTTGGCTTTTACGATTCCGTCTCTGCTTGTAGTAATGAGTATTAGTGGCTTAGAGAATGCTAGTATCGGATTTATTTACGCGGATAATGGAATCGAAGGTAATAAAATCGAGAACCGTCTTACATAGGATTTTTTGGGGAACCTTTCACGATATAAAATTAATTAACTAATAGTAGTTCGCCCCGAACTGAGATCTCGCGATGACTCGCGATATAAAAACCTATAAAAACAAAAAAATGTTATATGTAGGTAATCTTTGACTATCAAAATAGTGCCATGAAATGAAGTTCTGGATTCCAGACTTTTGCCTATATTTGTGACACTTAAGCTACACGCATACCAAATTTCAGTACTGTGGGGTCACTGGTGTACCCTGTGAATTTTGTCAAAGTTCAGTTTTTGTAGTCAAAAATTTTTGTAAATTTGTACGTTTAGATTTTTTTTAAATTATTGTTTTAAATAATCCTGAACAAACCACGTATTATGAATGAAACCACGGTAAAAGTGAAACTTTGTTTCACATTATAGACATTTAACTAAAAATTTTCGTTGGCACAAATGAGTAATAGTCTATACACTACACGAACAGCTGATGCGAACTATAGGCGCCGCCATATTGGCATCGGCTGCTCTGACGAGCGCCTTTCACTTTATCCCTACTCCGCGGCCGACCGTCACGTGACATGCAACACACAGACGAAAAAGTTTGAGACGATGTAATAAAAGTTTCACTTTAAAAATTGGTAAGGAATTTTTTTAACACGCGCTCAATAGTGTTCAACTTTTTTGTGGTAACAAGGATAATGTATTAAATTCTATACCTAAATGGATAAAGTATTTACGAAAATGTTTATCCAACACTAATACAAATCAGTGTAAGTCATAGAATACATCAACAAATACTACTTTTATAAGTACAATCACAAGAAGCTTTATTCCTGAGGACATAAGACTGAAATTCAAATGGACTGCTAAACTGCTATTGTAGTGTACGCATTGTTTACAACACATTGTTCAGCTGACCCCTGGAGGTGAAGTTATCTTTCATTTTTATAATGGTTTTCTTATCGCGCCTTAATTCAAAGGATTCAAAGGGAGTTTTAGTGGTTAACTGTTTTTGTCAACGTGTTCGGTAAATTACGAGGTTTTCTTTAAAAGGAACTAGAAATACATTTACATGCAATACTCAGTTAAAATCTTTTTGAGAAATTAATAAATAATGCTAGACATTTCATACAGAGCTATCTAGACCCAAACTAAGCAAAGCTTATGGGAACCAGATTACTGATAAAATACTAACTCACTTTTTTTTGTAAATTCATCATTAAATATAATATAGAGAAATACCCAAACCAGGAACGAATATCTGTAGAACATGCAAATATTTGTCCCGCAGCGGAAATCGAACCCGCAACCTCCTGCGTCTTAGTCGGCTATTCGCCCACTGCGCCACAGAGGTCGTCAAAATTGTAATTAACAACAAAGCCAAGAGGTTTACAGTCCAAATTGTAATTAGGTACCATCGATTATATATGAGTGAAATAAAAGACGTATTGGTATTATGTTTGTAAATTTTGTAATGGTGATGGTTTACCAATCTGTATAAATACATATGGCAATCGTAACCACAATTACCCTACCACTGGTTTTAGTAGTTTTCACCTTACCTTTTGTGGTTAACTGACATACCCATTCGAGCTCGGCAACCGCGTTCGTTCGTCACTCGTACTGCACCCCACTAATTACAGTTCACCACTAATGATCTGTTACTATTGATTGGACACGTTTTATTTTCGATATCAGTTCGAGTTCCAATTGTAAGATTGATAGTGCTCGTTAATTTTGAGATATACAACCTGTTTTGTTATGTACGCCATTAATTTAAAGCACATATCCGGAATCGTATTAACTGATTTTAGAGGTGGGTTTATTACCGGTAGCTTAAAATATATATACATAACTTAAAACGGCGGCGCCTTTTCTACGATGTCGTTTATCAGTTTAACAGTTACCTACTTACATGATGAATTCATCTGATTTTTTAAACTATTTTATACATACTGTTTCATTGATATTTAGGACTAGATATTAAATTTGTTTGAAAATATAAAATGTTCTGTGGTCATTTTCTTACTACGTTATACTACGTGTTTTGTTATATACGACATTAAATAAAAAAACAGGTAAAGTTAATAGCTAGAATAGGTTTTTTCAATTCTAATGGATTTAAAAAAAGCTATTTTAAAACAACATAACAAAACACGGAGAAGAAGAAAAAATAGCCTTAAATATTATTGCATCTTTATCGTCTGTGTCGCGCTTGCTTTTCTATTATTCAAACATAATGTTTGAAAAAAAATTCATTAGGCATAAGCTCAACATTGTTTTGCTCAGCTTTTAAAAAGGTTTTGGCCCAGATGGTAAGCGGTCACCGTCACCTATTTACACCGGCAACTCTCGGGGTATTGTCGATACCCTACCTACACTGTAAAAACCTCATTACATTTGTCTTGAAGCGTACCATGTCGTACGCTAACGGAAAACCTCAGATGGTAACTCATTCCACATCTTGCAAGTATGGGGTAAAAAAGATCACGTGAAGCGTGTGGTGCGCGATATCCTATTGTCGACGATATGTGGACGAGCTTTATTCCGTTGTTGAGAAGTGCGGTGGTAAAATCTCGACAACGGGTTGAGGTCGAATAGCTCCTCTGAACATTCCCCATTACACAGGCGATACAGGCGGTAGAATACACTGAGCGATCCGATGTCACAGCGTTGACTCAATCCAAATGTCCATTTAAATATCCTTTTTATAAGTTTATTATCTGTTTTTTGTGATGCAGTTTGAGTAGTTTACAATATTTTACGCAGTCAAAAAGATCCGTCTTTTTACAGACGTAAACACAGCTAGACTAGTTTACTTCAGCTACTTCCACAGCATTATGTCATACGGTATACTGCTGTGGGGGAGTGCTGCAGATATAAACACCATTTTTGTGCTGCCGAAGAGGGCTGTTCGTGCAATTTATAATATGGGCCCAAGAGAATCATTACGCAATAAGTTTAAAGAAATAAATGTTATGACATTCCCTTGTCAATTATACATCTATGAAAATCTGATGTATTTTCACAAGAATGTTAATTTGTTTAAGAAAAATAGCGATAATCATAATTTTAATACTAGAAATAAAGATAAACTCGCTGTTGGCACTTGTAGACTCCATAAAGTTATTAAATCGTTTAAAGGGCAAGGTGTACGTTTTTATAACAAACTCCCAAGTTAACAATTTAAAAATGTAATTAAACGAAATCTTTATAAAAAAGCCTACTATAAAATATCACATTATTTAGATGATAGAGAAGCTTGGGATTGAAATTGCTCCAACTCCTTCAAACTGTTACAATTTAGACGTACTTTTTCTGTATTATGTATTGTAAAAGGATCATTAAAAAAACAACCAGCCTTGTTTCTTGCCTTTCTTTCCTGGCTTGGTCGCGAAGGAACAGGCAGTAAAATTGACGTTTCAAAGTGATCCTTGTGATTTTAATGAATAAAAATATTTGACTTTGACTTTTATATTACGTCATTTATTTACATATTATACATCATTTGTTAGACAATTACACTTGCAAATAGTTTTGTATATCGTACTCGGTATTTCACAACGTTATTCAATAAAACAAGTGGAATTCCGTTCCTCAAACGCTACTCTAAATGCATTGTATATGGCATGCATATTAAATAGTATATTCTATATTCATGTTTTGGGCAGTTGTGTAGAGTGTAGCGAATACAGCTGTCGGAATGGTCACGAATTGAATACGGCTCTCTGAAATTCAAAAGGTGCAGGATAGGCAAGAGATGTAAGGACGGGGCGATGACGCTGCGTCTTTTCATACAAAATGTATAAAAGCGTCGCACCTGCGTCATGTCTTCTCTGTATAATTTGCCCCGTGACGCTTCTTTAAATTTAGCATGATAATACATTAAAATGGTGCCACGTCTCATACTCAATACATTTATTGTTTTCACATTGTTACAAGTAGATAGGTCAGATAGTTTCACATTGAACACTGACACGGTATAGCAACAGACAATGTTTTCGTATCTAAATAGCTAGACATGCTGTTTAGACTACACAATTAATTCGATATTTTGTATCAGGCATATTTTTTTGATGTAATATCACTTTCTGCACGGGAGAAACAAACTAAATGACAATAAATCGTATTCTAATAACTTTATGGCTGTCAAACCTACATTTAGTTTAGTTTATGGCAATAGAATTGAACCCAATGTTTAAGCTAAAATTAAACGGTGAATTATAATCTCGTTTTCGACCTGTCTCATCCTAGTAAGCCAATAAACTGCATTATAACCTCGCTTGGAGCCATCAATTTCCTTTCAAAAGGTCAGTTATCTGTATTAGCTGGTGACCCCAATGAGTAGACGGAGCAAGTCCGTAATCTGCCTATTGTGAGGTATAAAGGTGGGTTAATATGGGTACTACCTACGTGTATTGTGATCGTTAAACCTTTTTAGCGGTTCAGTAGTTTTTAGTTCTGTATGTTTTTTGGGATGTTTTAAACATAATAAGGAAACCCGTCTACAGAATATATTATAAATATATTACTTTTACAAGCTATACCAATAGTCCCATGGAGAAGCGCATGTTAAGTTTTACCAGAGACCAGTAATATAAATAGACTGCCAGTCTCGAACAAATTAATGTAACTCGATATTTGATTACCTGTTAGGACGCGAGATGTCGCTAGGAGTTCCAAATCATTATATTTATGTGACCTCTAGCCAACATCTAGCTTACTACCGCTCACTAAAAAAACGATAAAAAATAGATGGCGCTATTTCCAATTTAACGTGCGCGATAGTATTAATGCGACGTTGTCAGTTTGCACGGTATGCGATGTTGCCGGTCTTCAGTTTCGTTAAAACTTCAGTCTTTAGTATTTTTTGAGACTTGCGCACAATTTTATCGGAATTGCCAGAACATGAAAGTTTCCGTCAAAATAGGGGTTTTTTAGGAAAGGAAAGCCTTGCTGGTGCAATAATAAATAGATATATTTAATTCATTACTTAGGTCTATGATCGTACCATTATCACCTAAATGCGGAAATACCTATTTGTAAAATACGTATTTGTAGTGATATGTAGGTACAGATATGTAGAATACTTTTTGAAACAAAATAAAATTCATTTGTAAGTACCCGGCAAATGCATACTACAAGATAATACGTTATTTACTAAAATAATAAACTTAATTACATAAGTACACTACATATAATAAGTGCAACAAAATTTCTTAGACTTGCTAGTCGTGACTTTTGAGAAGTGAGGTTTGGCAACACAGCATGCAACAAATTAGATGCAAACAGCGTGGCTGTTTGCTTGCTTGCTGGCTGTCATTCAATGTCAGTCAGTTCATGGTTCCCACTCGTTCCCGCTCATTTTCTTGTGGCTAATTGTTTTGTTTTCGGCTTTCGGGTGAATTTCTTTGCGTTTGGATTTCTCAGTACAATAATTCTGCTTGCCTACTAAGATTATGATTTTTTTTGTTTTTATTGGACACTCGCGAGATCTCAGTTCGGGGCGAACCACTAGTTATTGATCGAGCGAAGCGAGATCTCCAAATCAACAAATCGGCGTTGTATGTATGTATGTTTGTTTGTCCGAGGATAACTTTCGAAGCTTTTATCCGATCATCGTGAAATTTGGTATATAGGTAGGTAATGATAGCACAATTTTGGTGTGACCAACGAGTTAAAAATTTTGGAGGGTTGTTGAGATATTGGGGTTCAAGAGGGGTAAAAAAAATAAAAATGAGACTATTAGGTCAAATGAGACGTCAAATGAAAGGTCTTCATTAGTATATTTAAACCCCTTTTTTATTTTTAGTAAAGTTTTTGTAGTTTTTGAGTTATTAGCCATAATAAAAACTAAACTTTGACAAAATTCACAGGGTACACCAGTGACCCCACAGTGCTGTAATTTGGTATGCGTGTAGCTTATGTATCACAAATATAGGCAAGTCTGAAATCCAGAATAACTGCAATTTGTACCCCAAAAAATGGTAACCAATTTACATGAACTCCCGTTACCTGTAATTTGAATGAAACTATAGGTCAAGTTAATTGGTTTTTATTTCGTGGCACTATTTTGATAGTCAAAGATTACGAACAATATTTTTTGGTTTTATGCTAGACTCGTGAATCTCAGTTCGGGGCGAACCACTAGTTATGTATTCTAAATTAATTAAAAGCTTACATATCCACTTGTAAGCAAGTAATTTGATAAAAAGAAGGAAAGGGAAGGTTTCACCAGGTTTCACTAACGATTTGGTAAGGTGATGTTTTGATTTGAATGACATGGTGTTATTTATTTAAATAAAAATACACAATACTATAACAATATGAGTTTTTATTGCAAATTAAAAATTAAATCAAACTTAAATCTTCTTCTTAACTCAAAGTCAAGCTTTAATAATATTCTTTGCCTATAATCAAAAATAAACTTAAATCTTTTTGATTATTTAATAATAAAAAGTTTGATTATTTTATATTATTTATTGAATATTGTTTAATTTTTAAGTCGAGCACTAGGAAATCGGCTTGGTCCGTAGAGCTCTGATGGTGAAAGAAAGCATAGTAATTAAAACCGTTATGCTCTAAACTAGAACAAAATAGTTTGAATTAATATGTCTCCAATAAATAGGTAGGTACCTATATATAGCGATAGACTCGCCAACTTAAACATCCTGCAGCGTAAGATTTTTGCTGTAGTGAGTATATAATGGCTAAGTACCTACATTGCATTGTTTTTTTAGGCGACGATATCCTTAGAAGTAAAAAAATCTGCCATTTAATTTTGTGTTAAGCGCCACCTAGGTAAAAAACAATGCGTTTTTTTGTATGCTATCTTTCATCCTATTCCTACGCCATCTGTGATTAAGCATACGAAAGTGGTAAATAATCAATATGAAATAAAATCGGTAAATCTTGTTGTATGGACAATATTACTTATTCTAAAAAAAACCAGAAAAATTTTGGTGTGTTGTAGTGAAAATTTATTTTAATTTGTTTGGTTGCAATGGCCGCTATGAAAGTTTCCAGGCTATGAGACAGCGCCATCTAGAAATAATACGGGATTTTGAGCTTTTTGCGGATTACGTTTTTTTCAATGGACTTGACAGTCTATTTATATTACTGGTCTCTGGTTTTACCAAAAAAACATTATTAAATAAAATAAATCAAATTTATGGAGAATTTAGCCACTTGGCTAGGAAGGTTATGGTTAAATAAAATGTTAGGGTGATAGAGGTTTTTAAAATATATTTAAAAACTGGCCAAGTGCGAGTTGGACTCGCGCACGATGGGTTCCGTACCATTATCTATAACAACGGCAAAAAACACATGTCTGTTGTATGGGAGCCCCACTTAAAAATTTATTATATTCTGTTTTTAGTATTTGTTGTTATAGCGGCAACAGAAATACACCATCTGTGAAAATTGCAACTGTCTAACTATCACGGTTCATGAGATATAGCCTGGTGACAGATGGACAGTCAGACAGACAGACGGATAGACAGACAGCGGAGTCTTAGTTATAGGGTCCCATTTCACACTATGGGTACGGAACCCTAAAAAAAGGTCCTTTGAAACCCTAGTTATGAATATGAAAAACATAACAAATTTGTATGGTTAAGTTAGTACTGAATACTTTTAAAGAAATACGAAATTGCCATGTATATTTTAAACATACAACATTTGTCAAAACGGATATAAAGCTTTGACGAAATTATTATGCTAACAAGGCGACCCTTCAATATAATAGATGGCCCTTTGTAACCCCTCGCAGATTAAGTGATAGTATTCTCGGGTTTACTTCAGAACCGTTGCTAGAAGGAATCGAATTGGGTTCTTGAACCATGGTTCTACTACAAGGTCTCTAGGAGCAACTTGCGACGAACCCAGACTGGGTTAGGACTTAGTTAGCATTACACTAATATTATAAATGCGAAAGTTTGGATGTTTGTTTGCTTGTTTGTTACTCAATCATGTCGTAACGCTGAACCGATTTCGATGAAATTTGGTATGTAGTACGTAGAATAGTCTTCGATTAAAATAAAAAAATATTATTAGTAATCTTTGACGTTCAAAATAATGCCACGAAATAAATAACAGACCTACAGTTGCATTCAAATTACAGGTAACGGGAGTTCATGTTATCTGGTTACCCCAAAGGGTACAAATTGCAGTTATTCTGGATTTCAGACTTTTGCCTATATTTGTGTCACTTAAGCTGCACGCATACCAAATTACAGCAATGTGGGTCACTGGTGTACTCTGTGAATTTTGTCAAAGTTTTGTTTTTATTATGGCTAATAACTCAAAAACTACAACAAATAAACTAAAAATAAAAACAGTGTTGAAATGTACTAATAAAGACCTTTCATTTGTCGTCCCATTTTACCTAAAAGTCGTATTTTTTTTACCCCTCTTGAACCCCAATATCTCAAAAATCCCCCCATATTTTTAGTTCATTTAGTCACACCAAAATTGTGCCACCACTACCAATATACCAAATTTTACGATGGTCAGATAAACGCTTCGAAAGTTATCCTCGGACAAACAAACATATGTACATACATACATACAACGCCGATTTGCCCAAGTTGACTTAGAGATCTCGCTTCGCTCGATCAATTATTACCTGGATTAACACATAGTCTACTTTTATTGACAAACAACGTGTGCGAAGCCGCTGACAAAAGCTAGTTTGCAATAAGTTTTCCCCTAGTGTCCATAACTATCCACGAAGTTTTTGCGAGGTTTTTGGAAATCATTGAGTGCAGGCCGCACAAGATTGGTCGCTTTTACAAATGTATAAATATAAATAAATAAATATTGATGGACATTTCACACGGCGCTATCTAGCCCCAAACTAAGCAGAGCTTGTACTATGGGAACCAGGTAACTGATAGAATACTTATAGGTATACTTTTTTTCTTTGTAAATACATACTTGTAATATATAGAAAAACATCCAGACCCGGAACAAATATTTGTAAATAATGCAAACATTTTTCCCGAGGCGGGAATCGAACCCGCTACCTTTTGCGTCACAGCCAGCTATAATGCCACTGCGCCACGGAGGTCGTCGTGTATAGAGGAGGCTTATGCTCAGCAGCAGAGCCTTGCAATAAGATTATAACTACAATCATCATTGCAGCCACACTACATACCAGCGGTGGTTTAACGGTCTACTGTACATTTTATCCTGGAGTAAAGCTTGGAGACTAACGATCATGACGACATAAGGGTTCTTCTTTTTAGCTGGAGACCATTTTCTGGTAGATAGCCTCCAGCTTTACTGAAGAAACCTGAAGCGTAGCATAGGACCTTGAATTCTCAAATTGGATGTTCCCCGAAAAAGCAAGTTGCGTGATGACTCAAAGGCAAACCAACTAGTCAGCGTGGTAAAACGGGTTGACTAGGGATTCAAAGTCAAATTCAAAAATTCATTAAAGTCATAAGGATCACTTTGAAACGTCAATTTTACTGTCTATTCCTTCGCGACCAAGCCAGAAAAGAATACATAACAACACATAACAATACATTACAATACAGAAAATAAATTACGTCTAAATTGTAACATTTTGAAAGAGTTGGAGCAATTTGAATCTCAAGCTTCCCTATCATCTAAATAATCCGATATTTTACAGTAGGCTTTTTTATAAAGTTATTGTTTAATTACGTTTTTAAATTTGTTTATTGTCAATTTTTGTAAACCACTTGGGAGTTTGTTATAAAAGCTTTATAACTTTAATGAGTAACTAACTTTATGGAGTCTACAAGTGGCAACAGCGAGTTTATCATTATTTCTAGTATTCAAATTATGATTATCGCTATTTGTCTCAAACAAATTAATATTTTTGTGAACATACATCAGATTTTCATAGATGTATTGACAAGGGAATGTCATAATATTTATTTCTTTAAACTTATTGCGTAATGATTCTCTGGGGCCCATATTATATATTGCACGAACAGCCCTCTTCTACAGCACAAAAACGGTGTTTATATCTGCAGCACTCCTCCCAGCAGTATACCGTATGAGATAATGCTGTGGAAGTAGCTGAAGTAAACTAGTCTAGCTGTCATTATTATAAATGCGGGATTTATCACGTACCGTCTTATCGGTCTTCCGACCGACAATGTTTTGGTTCAATTCGTGAACCTTCATCAGGGTGAGTGCGTTCCGCTCCCAATAACGTCTCGCCTCGCACTGTGCGCCGCGGCAGCTAGTCTAGCTGTGTCTACGTCTGTAAAAAGACGGATCTTTTTGACTGCGTATGCCGCCAAACTAAGTCTCTTCGACAGCTTATCAATGTGAGGGCCCCATTGAAGCTTTGGGGGTATACCTATGAATACGGTGGTGTCCACAAGAGGCTACTGTTCATCTGTGATTTTTATATCTGCTTTAACTTGTGTAACATTAGGTAGTATACATCTAATACACTTTGTTTTCTTTTCATTTAGAAGTAGATTGTTTACATTGAACCATTTTACGACCTTAGAGATTGCATTGTTTGTATCGTCAAAATTGGTTTGTCGTCGCTTTAAGTTAAATAAAAGTGATGTGTCATCTGCAAACAATACAACAATACAATTGCGGGGTGACTAAGACAAAACCAAGATTTTTGTATCTATTGTTCTTCAGAACACATCTTTGGCTACCCCAGTCACGATTTTTTTACCATTACAGTGGATTATACTCTTCTCTCTGGCAATACCAAGTATGAAAACTGTCACTAAACAATTGAAAAACGCAGTCAAAGCCTCGAAATACGCACCATTATCACCGTAAAAAACTTCTGTTTTACGGCGAATCTACGTAATATTAGCTAAATGGAAACAATTCATTTGCATTTTTAGCTTATGAATACAATTTTGAAGATAAAAGTGAGTACATACAAAGACGACACGTCACAACATAGATAATTGTGGTTTCAGTAACTTATGTGATTTTTATACGTTTTACAGTCTCGTCCTTATTGACCCCATCCGTGGGGTGATTAGGGATTGAGCATATTTTAACGTTTTTCATGAATTAATAAAAATCAGTGGCTGCATAATATTTAAGATACCGGAATCATATAAATATCCTTTACTCTAAGAAAGGAGGTTAAAATGATGTTTAAAATCATGACTAAACTTGGAAATCATCCCTATTCACCACATTTTACGGTACTTTTTGTTGAATTATACTTACGTGGAGTTCTGTGAAAATTAACTTTAATGAATTGGGAGGTTGATTGCACAGCTTCGTCCTTTTGATAATCTATGAGTTCAATGTTTAGAAGTGGACGTGCTGTTAATAAGTATTCTGGCCTCAAATTATATAAAATATTTTTATGGCTATTTGCTTTATCATATTACTCTCCCCTCCCCCCTGTTCTGACTACAGCCTGGCTTTTACCTGTCCTCAAAGTGAGGACATTGAAATTCCTGAGCATTAATAAGCCCTTCAGTTAGAGGATTCCAGAATATTCGCCACAGGAATACTTGCAGCTTAATCTCGGGAGTAGGTATTAACCGTTTAACTTGTTTGTTTATGAATAGTGATAGATTTTACGAGTATGAAGATTACTCTGCTTTTGATCCATACTGTATCACATGAAACAAGTTCTCTTGAAGTCTAAGGAGATGGATGAATTAGATGTCTAAATGAATTAAAGTAAATTTTTAATGAGTTTCAATAAACTCATAGTGTAGCTTGCTTAGGTTTAGCCTAGTGAAGGTTTTGCAGCTAAAGTTGAAGAAGTTTTACACACCAAATGCGGCGCGGTAGGAGACCCGTACCGCTTCGAGTATGCATTGCTCATGCGGTGAGATCGCGAGCGGCGCGACGGGCCAGGCGAGGGACGAAAGAAGTATAAATAAAAATATAAATAACCCGTATTAAATTTCCATTTAACAGCTGAGATTCCTTCACCAAAGATAAAACGTGCTGATAATCTTCAGATCGGCTGATGTGATCATCACACGCAGCTAAAAACTATATACCACAGTTAAACTATAGCTTTTGATTTAATAAAACCGCGTCCCAATTGGTCAATCCTTTTGGGAGCTACAATACCACTAAATAAATAAATAAATAAATAAATATTGCTGGACATTTCACACAGCGCTATCTAGCCCCAAACTAAGCAGAGCTTGTACTATGGGAACCAAATAACTGATATAATACTAATATAATTTTTTTTTTGTAAATACATACTTATAATATATAGAGAAACAACCAGACCCGGAACAAATATCTGTAAATCATGCAAACATTTTGTTCCGCGGCGGGGATCGAACCCGCTACCTCCTGCGTCTCAGCCGGTTATTCGCCCACTGCACCACGGAGGACTGACAGTCACATAGACCCCCTTTTTTGCGTCGGAGTTAAAAAAGCGGTACGATGCGGTTAACAACCGCCTCGCACCGCGGTCAGTGTGTTATCTTGATGCATACAAAACGCAACAGCAGCGGTCGCGCCGCGCCGCACCGCCTCGCACCGTATTTAATATATGGAGCTCCTAAAAGAGTAGTTTATTTGCACGATTTGATCAAAAAACACACTAACTACATCAAGAAAATAAAATTTTTAAAACTTCTAAAAAAATATTGATCGAGCAGAAGTTAAAGTCTTTTGTCGTCGACAAGTCGACTTGAAGCTAATTTATTTTGCGTAGACATTAAGGTCGAAGCGTTTAATTAGATAGGTACCTTTTTTTCGAGTTCTCTTCGGATCGACTCCAGAATTGATTGCGCTTAATTTCTTTCAACGGCAACATCCAATTGCTAGATTTTTCTCGATTTATTTCGGTATTCGTTGAACATTTTGTGATATTTTCAATTACTCGTTGCTCTAAATAATGCGTTTGTATCTTAACCTTAACCAAAATTCAATTGTACAAATCTACAACAAAATACTTACAATCTGTAACTTAACCTACTCTAGTAGGGGTGCCCCGTCTTGAATTATATCAAATCTAACAAACTAACACTTATTAATTAAGGTCTGACTGTTCAAAATCCGATTTCATCAAATTGAGTTTCGGAGTTTGACTGTCGAAGTTAGTCTCTCGTAGGATTAGACAAAACTTCGTTAGTCAAATGTAGAAAATGCTATTTTATATTTAATGAGCTAACCTGCCGAACTTCGTACTGCCTTGACATGCATATAAGACGCGGGCTGCCAATGTACGTCGCCAGTAGAATTGTCAATCGGCCATCATTAGCTGCATCTATGTATGAGAAAATGAATTTTATTCACAATTTTTTTTACGTGAATTCTTTCTAGCTTTTAATAGTTATTCTATTATTCGGGATGGAGACAAATACAACAAAGATCATAAAAATTGGTCCAGCCGTTCTTGAGTTATAAATGGTGTAACAACCCGACTTTGTTTTATATATTTAGGTGGTTTGGACTTTGACTAAGACTTCATGTCAGACCTGAGGATTAACTAGCCAAACCTAGGAGCGCCGAAACTTCAATGTTAGACTATAAAATATACATATATACTTATATTACTAGTGGTTCGCCCCGAACTGAGAACTCGCGAGTCCGAATAAAAACCCTAACCAAACAATTCATAACCGATATTCATTGATAATTAAAATTAAAATCATAATATACTAGTGGTTCACCCCGAACCCGAAATATCGTAAATCTCCCACAAAAAATAAAAAAAATTATAGAGCCATGGAATGCGCAACCAACTAACTTGACCTACAGTTTCATTAAATTACAAGTAACGAGAGTTCATGTTACTTGTTTCTCTATATTAAGGTTGAAATTGCAGTTATCTGGATTTCAGACTTTCCCTATATTTGTGTCACAAAAGCTACATGCATACCAAATTTCAGCACTGTGGGCTTACTGGTGTACCTACCCTGCCAATTTCATCAAAGTTAAATTTTTATTATGGCTAATAACTAAAAAACTACAAAGTTAAAGTAAAAACAGGGTTTAAATGTACCGATGAAGACCTTTCATTAGACATCCCCTTTGAACTGATAGTCTCATTTTGATATTTTTCTACACCGCCGACTCATGGCGTCCTCGCTCGCTTTCGCTCGCTCGCACGGCCAAATATCTAAGATACAATTGATCGCTTACGCCCCTTGCATCAATGTAATATTAATTTACACTTGTTATTTAGTCATTTCATCACTAATATTATAAATGCGAAAATTTGGGTGTTTGTTTGTTTGTTACTCAATCACGTCGTAACGACTGCACCGATTTCAATTAAATTTGGTATATAACTGGATTATACCACATGTAATACCACATAGGCTACTTTTTGTCTCATAAATCAGTTCCCATGGGATTAAAATGGGGTGTCTAGTCGAGTTTCAACAGCGAGTTAAGCTTTATTTCTAGGTCACCTACACATTTAGTAGTGTGACGCGTACGAAGTCGCGGGCAATAGCTAGACTTTGATACCTAGAAAATTCTTTTTACTCCCAGATTTTCAGTAAAAGTTTTAATGACGGCAATTAAAATGTTAACATCGAAACGCCTTTAAGAATCACAACAATTTCACTTTGATATCGTAAAATGAAAAACTTAACAAACGATTAGAAAATAAATAGAAAAGTTCCTATTTTGCTGAAAAACCAATCAAGTAAGTATAATGTTTTAAGTTTTAAGCGATCCTATTTATAAATAAAAATATTTAAGCGTTTTATTCGTCTCCATGAATTCTTTAACCACTCTTGGTTGAATTTTTAACTATATAAAATCAATAAGGGTTTTGGTAGGTATTGGATCGAGTCTTGCAGATGATTTATACAAGGCCAAGATATGTCCCACTTATAAGAAAAATGCGAAAGTTTGCATGTTTATTTATAACACAATCGTCGTAACGCCTGAACCGATATCGTTGAAATTTTATATTTAGATAGATTATGAGCTGGATTGAAGCATAGGCTACTTTTGTACACGAACGCGAAATAGCGGGATTTATGGGCTGTTATTGGCCAAGTTGGTAGCTCTAGCTGGTTGTATACTCGTAGAGGAGCCAGTGCAGTGCATGGGACAGATATTTAAGATGCTGCCCAGTAATTATACCTATCACTTCAACTAAATCAATTTCTTCCGTACCTACTTCAATATCCTTACTAATACTGTTACGCCGAGGCTGTTACACAATAAGTAATAGTCGAAATTTCTCGATGGCTCTCAGCTTACCTACTGTGTCACGGAATACGTAATACTTGGTATGGAATATACCTGCATGCTGCTTTTTTACCTCCAGTTGCACAGAATGGGGTGTGGTCATTCTGTCGAAACACCGACCCTTTCCTGGAACGATCGAGATCGTTCGAGTGTTGTGAACTTTGCGCTATATAAATAGGCCGGAGAGATGGCCGGACAGTTTAGTTCGGTTAAGCTGTCACGGCCTCAGAGGCCAACAGCGAGTATTGTCCATCCGAAAAAAAAACAAGGCCGGACAGTTAGTCTGGATTTGGCTATACGTGCGAACATTTCGGTGACTTTTAGTGGTTTATTGTGCAACAGTGGTGTTAATCAGTGTGTTGTGATTACTCGTGACTAAGTTCGTGTATTTATCGTTTTAGTGTTGAATAAAAGTGTTATTTTGGTTAGATTGATTCTCATTATTTTATCCCGAACCCTCAGCTCGTAACAATACTATTATATTTAATATACATATTATAATATAATACTATTATATTGTTCGGGTTTGCCCCGAACTGAGATCGCGCGAGTCTCCCATAAAAACAAAAAAATATTATTCGTAATCTTTGAGTATCAAAATAGTGCCACGAAGTAAATAACCAACTAACTTGACCTACAGTTTCATTCAAATTACAAGTAACGGGAGTTCATGTAATTTGGTTATTCTTTTTTGGGGTAGAAATTGTAGTTATTCCGGATTTCATACTTTTGCCTATATTTGTGTCACTAAAGCTACACGCATACCAAATTTTAGCACTGTGGGATAACTGGTGTACCCTGTGAATTTAGACAAAGTTCAGTTTATATTATGGAAAATAACTTAAAAACTACAAAGTTTAAACTAAAAATAAAAACAGGGTCAAAATGTACTTACAAAGACCTTTTATTAGACGGGCAATTTGACTGGATAGTCCCATTTTGTTTTATTTTTACACCTCTTGAACCCTAATATCTCAACAACCCTCCCAACATTTTAGCTGATTGAGTCACACCAAAATTGTGGCATCACTACCTACGTGTAGGTATACCAAATTTCACGTAGATCTGATAAACACTTTGAAAGTTATCCTCGGACAAACAAACATACATACATACATACAACGTCAATTTGGCCTAGTTGATTTGGAGATCTCGCCTCGCTTGATCAATTATAAATCTGAAAGTAAACCTGTCTCTCTGTCTGTCTGTTTGTTACGACTAAACACAATTAAAAGCCTGGACTAATTTCGATTAAATTTGGTATACCTATCGATAGACTATGACCGTGGTGAGACAGGCTACTTTTTACCAGACTGCGTACAAGGAGGATAATATTTTATTGACAAACCGCGGAAGCTTGTAATTTATAAGAAAAATAATTATTTCCATTAAAAGAAATCATTATTATAAATACGGGATTTATCACGTACCGTTTTATCGGTGTTTCGACCGGCAATGTTTCGGTTCAATTCGTGAACCTTCATGCGAGGCCAGACGTGGTTCGGAGCGGATCGCAGACGTGGTTTGGAGTGGATCGCACTAACCCTGATGAAGGTTCACGAACTGAACCGAAACATTGTCGGTCGAAACACCGAAAAAAACGGTACGTGATAAATCTCGTATTTATAACAATGATTGAAATAAATCATGAAAGTTATCAAAGTAAATTTAAAATAAATATTTAAGTCACATTTTACCATAACATGTACCACTGTACATATACGTCCCAGTAATGGGTTAAAAACAATTTCCTCAATGGCATTGTACAAAATTGTCTGTTCGTTTTGCGGTATGGAACACAAAACGTGAAATTATGCATTGTAATCACGTTTATGCACGAGCGAATCGCTGTCCTTTAAATGTCACTAGTTGATACATGCGGGCTTGCGTGTAACATTTTAAAATTTAAACATGCATTTGCGTTTATTTTCTACTAAAATTTTCAAAGTAGCTTAACATGATAAGTATTTTGTAACAAAGAGGCTTAGAATCAATTTACTTTGCAGCGGAATGGAATGAAATTGGATTAATTGTACATATCATAAAGAACTTTATATCAATAATATAAAGTACAAACTAGATACGCGCCAAAAAACAGATCGCACGTCTTCCACCGAATTTGGCTCGTATTTAATTTGTACGTGACATGATTGACGTAAAATTACATTACGAAATTGTATGCTATGAACAGTTTCGTTACAAAAATTCGCTTCCATTGGATTCCGGGGTATTGAACCTGCATTTTGCTATAAAGCTCAGTAGCTGCGAAGCATTATATAAGATACAAATCACGGAGGACTACTTCTGTCCTTCTTAGCTTAATCTAAACTTAGCTACTCCATCGTTGTACCTTTAATTTCCATTTTCTAATTCAATTATATATTAGCAAAACACAGGAAAAATATTACAAGGAAGTAAAAGTGTACAGCCATGTTTCTGCTTTTGAATATTTAAAATTAACTCTTACAATACAAACAATATTCTTCAAAATATTTTCAAAACTTTCTTCCTTTTTCGGCTAAAATTTCTCTTGTAAACTCCATTCTACTCCCTATCCTAGATTATGCAAATGTGTGCTATCCCGACGCTACCGAGGAACAACTTAATAAGCTGGAGCGATTGTTAAACCTCTGCATCAGGTATGTATACGGGCTACGCAAGTACGACCACATCTCACAGTACCGCTCGCAGTTAAAGTGGCTCAGAATCCGGTTTCGTCGGGATACTCACATACTCTGTCTTCTTTATAACATCCTTCAAAATCCTCTGTCTCCATCTTAAAGAATGTTTTTCTCTTCTTTTTCCACCTGATCGTCCTTCACGTTCTTCTCAACATCTTTTACTCAAGACGCCTGAGCATAAAACTTCTTCCTTCACTAACTCTTTCACTGTGACGGTTATCCGCTTGTGGAACTCTCTTCCAGTGGAAATCCGCAGGGCAGCCTCTATGGGAGTCTTCAAATCCAAACTCTTTAAACACTTCATCTCTCTTCAAGATACCCAACAAAATTGAGCACTTTATGTAGGTATTTTATGTATTTCGTTTATGTAAGTGTATTATTATTAATTTTTGTAAGTTTGTTATTTTTGAAACCTAAGCTAAAGTAGTTTTACCCCTCTATTTTCTATTCTATCTCTATTTTATAGCACTACCACTTTCTCCACACTACACAAAGGTTAGCTGGTAGAAAATGCTAATTAGCATTAAGTTCGCCTATGTATTATTTTTTAGTGCAATAAAGAATTTTCTAATCTAATATTATGCAACCCCTTTTTCATTTTCTAACTATGTATATGAACAGAAGTATTATACTAAAAAAAAACTTATGAACTTTCTGACTAGTTCGTAGTAATGTACTGAAAATACCGATATTTTGAATTATTCAATAGAAATATCCTTATTTCGTCACACTCAGATCTTTATAACAAACAGATAGACTAACATCCAATCCCATTTCTATTTCCCCATAGAATATCCTTTAATGTCTCATTCGGTAGGAAAACCGGGCCGATTAAGTTAATAGCTACATTGTTCGTTGAGATGGCCGAGTCACAGTAAATAAATAGACTAATAACCAGTAGGCTCACTTCTTTAAATCCAAATACTACCGTAATACACATATATGACTGATGTGGCTTCCAACCTGATGAAGGTTGCTGGGGGCCGTTGGGTGCAGGCAGTGCTCTAGAAATCTATGGGGGAGGCATGCTTAGTAGTAGACGTCCTCTGGCTTATATGATGACGATGATGACACATAAATTAACTTACTACTTCTGTTTTTATACTTTTTTGTTTAATCGATTTTTAATAAGATTATGTTGTGCGATATTTCGCATTTTACGGGGTATCTCACTGGTTCAATGCTAATATCGTCACAGACTAGCGTAGGTACCAGAAGTATGCGTTTTTTCATCTGAAGTTAAAATATTGTTTGACTTTCTTTTTTCTGATAATTCTAACAGCCAAAAGCCAGGCTGAGATCACAGATATTCGGTCTATAAAATGTAACTGCTTTTTAGTACGATTCTCTTTAGTAAAAATACATATAAAAGTTATTCCACCATAAATACATCTATTCTTGATAATATGGTGGGATCCATCAAGTTGGAAGCCACAAATTTTATTGTTTCAACTATGCCATAAAACTGTGCTAAAATATAAATAAATAGTGCTGCAAAGCAGAGAAACAGTGACGCTGTAGTTAAGGAGATATTTAGATCATTCACTGAGAATTCTAACTTGACGCCAAGAACGGCTGCATGGATCGTGATGATTTACATGGTACCAAAAAACTGTTCTGAAGTAGTGCCGCCGACATGCAAACCAAATCCAGTTCAGTTTGTCAGTGCGAAATAACATGAGATAATACGATTTGTAAGATCTCCATAATATTAATAAATCCAAAAAAAAATCCTTAGTTATTCTACTGTCCAAAACTATCTTTCTGTTTCTAAGTTTTTTCACCGGTGCGTGATTGAGGGAGGGAAGGAAACTGGGGGAATTTGGAGACAAGGATTTTTTTAAAGGAAAGAAAGGCCGGTGATGGATAAATTTTAGAATTTCTAAACTACGTTTCTTTTTAAACGCAACTTCCGTTTAAAAAGAAACGTGTTTCCTTGTGATTAGCAAAATGATAATTTAAAATGTTTGTTCAGAAGCTGTTTTTAAATTGAATGTTATTTTTATGCGTAAGTTTGTAGAGATCTACCAGCCTCAAATTACGCAACCCCCCAAAACAGACCAAACAATCCTTCATCATTATCCACCGTCATAAGTACCCATTGCTGGGTGTAGGCCTCTTTTTGTAAACGCCACGCTTCCCGGACCTGTGCTGCGCGCTTCCAAGAGTTGATAAGATAAAGATATGATAAAAATAGTTAATTTTGTCACCAATACAAAAGCAATGGAAATTTTGACGACCTCCTTGGCGCAGTGGGTGTATAGCTGGCTGAGACGCAATAGGTAGCGGTTTCGATTCCCGCCGCGGAACAAATGTTTGCATGATCTACAGATATTTGTTCTGTGTTTGGATGTTTTTATATATAATATTATAAGTATGTATATACAAAAAAAAGTATATACGTATTCTATCAGTTATCTGGCTTATCTGGTTCCCATAGTACAAGCTTTGCTTAGTTTGGGGCTAGATAGCGCCGTGTGAAATGTCCTACAATAATTATTATTTATTATTATAAAAGATCCACCTGCTATCGCCCCGTCTAGCCAAGTGTCCTGCCTACTTGAATTCCACCACCCTTGTTCTGACGTCTTGGACTTTCGTCCAGCGTCGGATTTCAATATTAGGAACTCGATCCACCACACGAAGGTGAAGGAAAACATTGTGAGGAATAAAGCATGTCCTGGAACCTAACATTCAAAGTGATGTGCCATCGGGTTAGTATTCTAATAAACGGCGATGGGCTTGCAACTTGTCACATGAAGCTTATCTTTTATGCAAAAAGTGGGTATGAATCAAACGTAATGTTTAGACTTGCGTCTGACCACCGCCTTGTGGGATATATTTACGGGTCTGCATACTGAGTGGAGATCCGAGAATGTCCATCATGGGATAAAAATATAGTCGCGAGCTATATTTTTTTTTTCTTTTTAGGGTTCCGCACCCAAAGAGTAAAGGGACCCTATTACTAAGACTCCGCTGTCTGCCTGTCTGACTGTCCGTCTGTTACCAGGCTACATCTCATGAATCTTGATAGTTACACAGTTGAAATTTTCTCAAATGATGTACGCCGCTATAACAACAAATGCTAAAAATAGAATAAAATATATATTTAAGTGGGGCTTCCATACAACAGACATGATTTTATTGCCGTTTTTATAGATAATAGTATGGAACCCTTCGTGCGCGAGTCCGACTCGCACTTGGCCAGTTTTATTATTTATTCATTACAGAATCAACAGTACATAATATCAAATGTAAACGAAGTCTTATTGCGAATACTTAATGCCAATAACAGATTCTCATTTTAAAGACATAACTTTTGAGGAATTACTCAGTCACATCTATTGGGAGAAGCTAGAAGTTTATATAACGTTTAATCATAAATGTATTAACTAAAATCTTTTATATAATCTAAGGACCAATTCCCACCAATTCTATTCGTTACAGGGTATGGAAATAAAACTCCACAAAGAGATTTATTTCTAGAATTCGGTAACAATCCTTCGTCTTCAATTATTCTGACAAAGCATAGACATGATATAACGCTGAGAAACTCTCTCGAATTCTCACCTAAGAAAAAGATAAAAGTGTCCGGAACAATCATAGATAAATTACACCTCAAAAACGCAGCTGCGAGTGAAACCGCGGATGGTTTGAAAGAGACGGAAAACTTTATCCGACATTTATCATTATTAGGGCTGTCAAACGTTAAAGTATTAAAATTATCTACGTTACTAATTTTGCATTCGTTCTTGGAACAGTGACAGTGTATTTTAACCGATGACAGAAAGAAGAAGGTTCTCAATTCGGCACACACGACAAAAATGGCAACTTTGAAGCATTATATTTCGTGCTCTTGTGTGAAGCGTTTAGAGCTAGTGTTTTTGGAAGACCCATTCAACGACACCCCATAAGAATACCACACAAAGTTTATTTAGTTTTTATTTTATAAGTTACTAAGGCGTCACTAAAACGTATCAACATACCAAGTTTCAGCATTACATCGCTAACAGCTTACGAATAAAACGGCTGGAACTTGTCAGACAGATAGATAGTCAGACAGATATGACGAAAATATGGGAGTTTGACAACGGAACCCAAAAACAAAATTACTCATGTTTCAATTTGAGGGTTGGTTGCACAAATGTATTTTACTATTCTTAAAAAATGTTTGCGAATTAACACGTGCTCTTAATTTCTGAGTTTTGAGTGTAAATTATTCAGAGTAACTTGGAGTAAAATTTTAGTTATATTTAAAAATACCGTTGACTTGAGGCAGCCCTACCGATAGGTAACAATGCTTTTTGCGGGATTTCCTCAAGAATCCGCGAGATTAATGAAAGCGGCAATATCTTCAGGCCGCCCGATAAATAACGAAACAACGCACGCTTTTCTAACGACGAACGATTAATATAATACATTATGGCGAGTTTCGGTAACACAAGAAATATAGAGCTTTGAAATTTATTTAACGCAGTTATTAATTAAAGAGCCTTTGAAAATAATTATATGATGATGTACGCATTAATTTTACTTTGGAATGGGTAATACAATATTTACATAAAACGATTCTAACACCTATTACCTATTATTATATTATAACGTAAGACTTATAACTTGGTCCAAATGTTTTTGACTAAATATTTTATAAAGGAGTCATAATTGTTTGCAAGATCTCTTGCTTTTCTACGTAAGATGACACAAATGATATGATATGATACAAATTGTCATATTATAGTATTAGACAACTCCAACATTGATAGCAGTGACCGAGACCGACCGATTATATAAGCCGCTGCGCAGACCGCGCACGTTCAGACTTGTTGAGACTTGTTCAAGACTTTGTGCTGGGAGGACGGGTTTTTGTCGTGTTTTCGTGTATACGTAATAACGGTTTTGTTTAAATTAAAATCAAACCCATGTTAATTTGTTCGTAATATTTGTCAAAATAAATCAGTTAATGTTATAGAAAGTTTATTGTTAAAAATAGTTTTATCTTTTACTTCTAAAATCAGAAGTGGGATAAAGGATCTTCACTTCCACACTAAAGCCAAAATTTTTCAGTTATTTATGTAAAATCCATCGTATTTTTCCTTATTGTTTTGACATTGTCCGCAAAGCACGTGTTGAGATAACCTTTTTTTCTTTTTTTGTGTAATTTTCTGTGCTTGTTTGTTGTGTTCGTGTGTTACTGTTTTCTGTTTTACCTTCGTAAAATGGATAGATTGTCTAGATCGCAAACACGTGAGCACCGCTCACGAAGCCCACGGAGATGGCGTTCTCGCAGCAGGCACTCACGAGGTCGACGTTCGCGCAGTTCGTCGCGAGGGCATACTCCGCGGCGCAATTCACGGCATTCTAGTAATAGCAGTGGTGGTCGTGATACAGGGCTCCGCGCTTACGGCGATCGCACTCCATCTCGAGGCTATACACCGCGAAATAAAACACGGTAGTTTTAGTCGCAGTGCAAGTAGGCGTGACCGCAGCCGCAATCACAAACGTTACCACCGCAGCCGTGAACGCCACGATCACCGCAGTCAACGGAGCAACAGCCGACGACGTGATCGTCGCAGTCGTGAGTCCTGGCACACTATTATGTCTCGTATACAAGCTTTAGAAACCCGAGCGCAGCCGATAGACTCAGCTGGCACCACTTTTGGTAACGGCACGGAGCAAATTGTCGATGCCATCCAGTCGTTGAAATCAGTAAGTACCCGAAGTTATTACGTTTCTAATTTCGATCCAAACATTCACGATGTAGATACATGGTTCGATGAGGTGAATAGGGCTAAGCTCAGTAACCGGTGGGACGATCGTGAATGTTTGTCTCGTGTCGGAACTTGTTTGAAAGGTGACGCAAAATCATGGTTAGACGAGTGGATCACTAACGACCGATCGTGGACAAATTTTAAAAATGATTTTAAATCCTTGTGTGTCAAAAAAATAGACAAAGCCAACATTCTGTTTGAGGTGATGTCAAACGATTCAAACAAATTCCGCACCTATGCTGATTACGCTCGCAAGTCCTTATTACGCCTGCGCATTGTCAACGGTCTCAGCGACGAGCTTATTACGGCTATTGTGTTGCGTGGTATCAAGGACCCACATGTTAAAGCTACTGCTACAAATGCCGATCTCACACCAAACGATTTGGTTAATTATCTGTCTACATTTGTAAAGCCTGACAAAGAACCAGTCGCAGATGCTCGTATGGCGCGCCGCCCAGACAGCAGTAAGCCTCAAGGTAACAAACGACCGTTCAAGTCATTTAACCCGAAATGCTTTTTATGTGGTGAGACGGGGCACAAATTATTAAACTGTCCTAAAGCCTCAAAACCTAGCGACACGAATAATTCAAGCCAGACTAAGTCGACTGTTAATCTGAAATCCGACACTTTATGCGCATACTGTAAGAAGCCTGGTCACCAGATAAGTAGATGCTTTTCAAAACAACGTTCAGAGCAACGCAATAAAAGTAACGTAAACTTTTGTTCTACACCCGTCCAAAAGCGAAAAGATGCAGTAGTAGGTGTGATTCAAGGTATCCCCGTAGATATTTTGATAGATAGCGGCGCAATAGACATTTCGCTCATCTCCTCATCTGTGGTGAATTACTTTTCTTGCCAACAAAAGCCAATAAAACGATCTATTAAAGGAGTAGGCGAATCAATCACTACTGTAAACTCTTACGTCACTCTCATTGTTGAGTTGCAAGGCATATCAGTGGAGGTAGATTTGTTAGTGGTACCAAGTGAATGTATGAACGCTCCCGTTATAATTGGTACAGATGTATTGAATCGAGATGGTGTAACGTATATTCGGACGAAAGACTCTCAGCGTATTATACGCGACCCCAAGCCTTTAGCAGTGTCAGCCGTGGAGTCAACTGAGCAGCGCTCTATTAAGACGTCGGCGGTCGGAGATGATCTGAAGGAGCTAACATCAATCTTGGATGAGTATGCTGACTTCATGATCTCAGGTACGGCCACATCTACTGTCACTACAGGTTCCATGCATATTAAGGTGAACAATGACACACCTATACACTACCGTCCTTACAAAATGTCGCATGATGAAAAGCTGAAGGTACGTGATATTGTCCAAGATCTTCTTTCCAAAGGTATTATACGCGAGTCGGAGTCACCTTATTCGAGTCCTGTTTTATTGGTTAAGAAAAAGGACGGCTCCGACCGCATGTGCGTTGACTTCCGCGCCTTGAATCGAGTGACTGTAAAGGACCGATATCCGTTACCGCTGATTGATGACCACATTGATCGGCTGGGAAAAAGTAAGTACTTTTCAACGTTGGATATGGCAACCGGGTTTCACCAGATCCGTCTAGATGAAGCCTCGATTCCCTTAACTGGATTTGTGACTCCTGAATCTCACCTAGAGTACGTGAAAATGCCTTACGGCCTTGCCAACGCCCCAATCGTATACCAGCGCATTATTAGTAAGACCTTACATGACCTCATTACTGAGGGAAAGGTTTTGGTGTATATAGACGATTGCTTAATACTTACTTCCTCAATCAATGAAGGTTTAAAGACCTTACGAGAAGTACTTTCAACCCTTACCAAAGCAGGCTTCTCAATAAATCTAAAGAAGTGTTCGTTCTTGTGCACCGAAATCGAGTACCTAGGTCGCGTGATATCAAACGGTGAAGTGCGACCATCCCCAGGTAAGATCCAAGCCCTTGCTGATTCTGTTATACCACAGAATGTTAAGCAGGTAAGACAGTTCTTAGGACTAGCGGGGTATTTTCGGAAATACATAGCCCAATATTCAACTAAGACAGCTTGCATCGCGCGTTTTACTTGTAAAGATGTTGAATTTAGTTGGGGCACTGAGCAGGAGCAGGTACGGCAAGAAATAATTAAAATCTTGACCAGCGCTCCTGTGCTTGTCATATTTGATCCTGCTCTGCCTACGGAAGTCCATACAGATGCAAGTAGTCTCGGTTACGGTGCAGTTCTTCACCAAGTTCATAAAGATGGTAACCGTCGTGTTGTGGCTTATTACAGCCAAGTCACGAAAGGCGCTGAACCAAAATACCACTCTTATGAACTCGAAACTCTAGCGGTGGTAAAGGCTCTGAAACATTTCAGGCATTATCTGATAGATATGCAATTTACTATAGTCACTGATTGTAACGCCTTAAAGGCGACACAAAATAAGCGAGATCTGTTACCGTGCGTGGCAGGATGGTGGATCTTTCTGCAAGATTATAACTTTCAAATATCTTATGGGAAGGGCACCATGATGCAACACGCAGATTATTTAAGTCGGAACCCCTGTATTAATGTCAACAACATTGATCGGCCTCGTAATTGGGCACAAATTGCTCAGGCTGGTGACGAGGAGACTCAAACTATGATCCAGTCATTGGAACAAGGTCAATTAGACCCGACCCGGTATGTCAAGCAAAATGACATTCTTTATTACCGGTACAAGCAGACAGGCGAAGAGTCAAGACTTCTTTGTTACATACCAAAGGGTCATCGTTTGAGCCTCCTCCGAATTTTTCATGATGAGCATAGTCATATAAGTTCGGATAAGGTAACGGATTTAATATTAAGACACTTTTGGTTCCCAGGCCTTAGGGCCTTTATTGTCAAGTACATAGCTCACTGTTTGACATGCATAGCCCACAAGCGTGTACCACGAGCGCCCTTGCAACCTATCACGTCCTGGGATAAGCCTGATATTCCATTTGATACCTTACATGTTGATGTTTTGGGACCTCTTCCCGTGTCAAAGGGCTACAAGTTTGTGATGCTTGTGGTCGATGCATTCACAAAATATTGTTTGTTGATACCCGTTCATCGTCAAGATATTGATGAACTTAAACGTGTTTTCAAGTATGTGATTTCGTTGTTTGGTACCCCTAGGTTAGTTGTATCGGATAGGGGACGTATGTTCGAGTCGGCAAGTTTTACATCTTGAATGCAAGTTTTGGGTGTGCAGTTGCATCACATTACTCCAGAGATGCATCGCGCCAATGGCCAGGTAGAACGTTATGTTCGCACGGTTCTCAATATGTTACGAACCGTTGCCAACCACCAAAAGAATGAATGGGCTGATGAACTATGGCAGCTGCAACTTATATTAAACCTGACGAAGCAGAAAACTACCCAGACCTCTGCTCTATGTTTACTGGTCGGTCATGAAAGCGCTACACCGGCAATACGAGCCCTTGTAAGAGATGTTGCTATACATCCAGTAGCGTCTAATCGAGAGTCCAGACGGGAAATGCTTAGACAAAGGACGGCCGAACGATTAACGAGGAATCAAGAACAGCAAGATGCCGTTATTAACAAGAATAGGCGCTCTCCTCGTGTGTTTCGGGAGAATGACACAGTGTTTGTCATCAAATACGCTCAGTCCCAAGGAAAACTAGACCCTGGCATGCGCGGGCCTTACCGAGTTGTCAAGGCAATGCGCAATGGTCGATATGAACTCAAGTTGCTTGCTGGGGCATATGGCAAGACGACATATGCGGCAGCACAGTTCATGGTGCCTTGGAGGGGTGAGTGGACCCCTGAAACGTGTGCTGCCTTCTTTGAAGGTAAGCCTGAAGTCTACGCGGTACGCAAACTTTAAAGCGCCTCTGCCGGTAGCCACCGTATGGTATGCGCATACCTGGAGACGGTGCGAAAGCTTTTCGGTATGCAAACTTTAAAGAGCCTATGCCGAAGAGTCGTTGAGTGGTATGCAAACTTGGGGCCTCTGCCGTGTAAGTGCTCAGCGTTCATTATTATTATTTGTTGTACGTACATAACATGTTGAGTCGACCGTTTTATAGTGTAATTGGGAGGCATTGGTTTGTGATTCATAAGAACCATAAATCAATGCATGCTTAATTACTTTGTTTTGGTATAGAGGTGTTGGTAACTTTGTTTATTTTTATTTAACAAGGACTAACTTAACTAAACCTGGTATAACTTACCGAGGTTTGAGTTTGTAATCATGCTTATTTCATTGCAGATACAGCTGATGATTCTGATTGTCCAGATGACATTGATCAACAAGGACTTTTGCCTGGACTTGAAGTGGATCAACCGGGGCCTTCTTTAAGAGATGTTGGGATCGGAGAACCTGGGCCGTCAAACAGACCGCTCCCGATACTGGACCTTGACTTTTCCGAAGAACCTGACGAGGACGTCAGGATATCAGGAGAGGCCGTATTAGACAACTCCAACATTGATAGCAGTGACCGAGACCGACCGATTATATAAGCCGCTGCGCAGACCGCGCACGTTCAGACTTGTTGAGACTTGTTCAAGACTTTGTGCTGGGAGGACGGGTTTTTGTCGTGTTTTCGTGTATACGTAATAACGGTTTTGTTTAAATTAAAATCAAACCCATGTTAATTTGTTCGTAATATTTGTCAAAATAAATCAGTTAATGTTATAGAAAGTTTATTGTTAAAAATAGTTTTATCTTTTATTTCTAAAAATAGCATATATGTATGTCATACGAGGCATGCCTTTTAAGTTCTGTCGTTTCCATATTTTCCGGCAATTTTGAATTTGGAACTGTTCTATATTCGAATGTGTTTACATTTTGAATCTCAAAACAGTTGAAAGTATTAGGATTAATGCTATTGTTTAGTCACAGTTTCGATTTGAATCTGTCAGGTCACGTACGAAAATGAATCTTTCTAAGGAAAATGTTCGTGCAATAATTTTCTACAACTTTAGAAGAGGCCTGACACGGCTTCAGTGTTTAGAAGAGCTAACATCTGTGTTCAGTGATGTAGCCCCATGTCTGCGGACTGTCGAACGCTGGTATTTAGAATTCCAGCGTGGACATACTAGTGTTAGTGACAGATTTCGCGAAGGACGCCCAAAATCCGCCTTCACTGAAGATAACATCATTGCTGTGAGACAACTAATTCTCGAAGATCGTCATGTGACGTATCGAGAGATAGAGGCTCTATTAGGCATCTCAGGGACAACCATTCAGAAGATCTTGCATGAAGCGCTTGGTGTGAGAAAGCTAGTTTGCCGTTGGATACCGCATCTGCTTTCCGACGATCACAAGGCGGCCCGCGTCAGATGGTGTAAGAAAACTCTGCAAAGGTTCAACCGAGGGGAGTCAAATCACGTCTACGACATCATAAGTGGTGACGAATCTTGGATCTATGCCTACGATCCTGATACCAAACAACAATCTACAATCTGGGTCTTTCAAGACGAGCCAAAGCCGACTAAAGTTGTTCGTTCCCGAAGCACTTCAAAGAAGATGGTGGCCACGTTCGTTGGAAAAACCGGCCATGTTGCGACTATTGCACTTGAAGATCGTAGAACGGTTAACGCAGAGTGGTATACTACAGTTTGTTTACCACAAGTCATCGCCGAACTTCGAAAATCTAACTCAAAGCGACGCATCATCCTGCACCACGACAACGCAAGCTCACACAGCGCTCGTCAAACGATTGAGTATTTGAAGCAGGAAAAAGTAGAAATTCTTGACCATCCTCCATACAGTCCTGACCTAAGCCCTAACGATTTCTTTACATTTCCTAAAATTAAGAAAAGTCTTCGTGGTCAAAGGTTCCAGTCCGGTGAAGAAGCAGTCGACGCTTTCAAGACAGCCATTTTGAACACCCCACTTTAGAGTGGAATAAATGTTATAATAACTGGTTTGAGCGAATGGAAAAGTGTTTTAAGCTACGTTGTGAATACTTTGAAAAACAATAAAAAGTACTATAAGGTTCTAGATGTGTTTTTTTCTTCAAACGACAAAACTTAAAAGGCATGCCTCGTAGTATATAAATTATCATAGTATATTTGTATGTTGGTGTCATTAGTTGGTTTCATTGTTCTGCTTAATTAGATAATAATCAAATTGTTATGTGATCCATTGAAATTTTGCAACATTAAGTTACGCTCCTTTCCCAAATAAACAATTTTTTCTCACGTGCTATATGACCATTCTACGCATCGGAATTAAAATCAACAAAAGTAAAAAAGCTTAGAATATCGTGCTGTACGGAAACAATAATCTCTATATTTTATGAATTTTTATATCAAAATGTTAGTGGCTTCATAAAATTACCAAGTTTCATTCCAACACAATTTCAACTTTGATAATGGTGAAAATGGCTTGCAATCTTCCTAATGGCAGAGTTATTTTACAAGAAGCAAGCAAATTATTACCTACGTATGTAATTGTATTGTAATTTGTTGTATGGCATGTGAAGAAAAGTTTATATTTAATACCTAATGATGATCTGGGCTTAGGACGCCCCCTACTAGATGGAAAGGCGGGTGGGATTAGTACCTCTGTGAATCTATGGGGGAGACTGTGTTCAACAGTGGACGCCCTACGGCTGTTAATATGACATAAGTGTCAAAAGTGACCATTTTAAACAACTTTTCACACCACCTACTCGACAATGTCAAATTACATGTCCTGAAAAGCTCACCTAAAGCAGGTGATTGAATCTGTAGCGGACGCCGAGCTATAAGATAGATTTAGGATAGAAAATGTTATGCATTGTATAAATTTAGAAATTAGAAGCGAACGATAGGGTCGCTGCCGCTGAACTGAGCGCGGCAGCCGGGCTTTTTTTTTTTTCGAATGGACTAATCTCGCTGTTGGCCTCTGAGGCCGTGACAGCTTAACCGAACTTTTGGCGAGCGCAGATGGCGCTCAGCCCAGTAAGTTTTTTAGGCAACTAGCGCAAGGGCACCACTTAGGTACGAGCCTCGGCTTGGGCTGTTGCCGGGGTGGGGATAGGAGAGAAACGCCCGGGTACATGTCTGTACCTCGTATAGGCGGCGACTGAAGGGACTCGTCGACCTCGCCGGCGAGGTCGGTGTTTCTGTGAAGTGTTTGCTCTGTCTGATATAGATGACTCACCTTCCGCATTAGCAGAGGTGATTTCGTCATCCGGGTCTCCGAGAACGTGTCTCGGACGACGGAGGATTTGCGGCAGCCGGGCGCCGCCGTTTTTGTACATTTATAGTGTGCGAGCGAGAGGGCGCGATACACCCGCCCCTCTCCCACACTATCGAATCGGCAGTAAAATGTTATGGTGTGTGAGCGAGATACACCCGTCTCTCTCCCACACTATCGGATCGGCAGTATAACATTGTAGATCCCGGCCTATAAAAGTAGCGGCGGCCGCCCTCAAAATTGTAGGGACCGGCTCATTCGCCTACCGCGTCCACACAGTTTTTCGCGCGCGCACGGACCCTCTGCTCCGAACGATCTCGGCAGCGTTTTCTTCTGGAAACGTCTGCCGAGTCCGACCCGCTTTGTTAAGTGTGCGGGGACCGCCTTTCCCCACGAGTTCCGGACTGCGAGACAGCAGTACCCAGTGCCGCGAGCCGCTAAACCCGAACGGGATTACGGTTTCGAGGTGCTGGCGTCGTCTCGCTAGTCCCCGGTCGCGCGAAGGCGAGTGCCCAACTACGTGTTTTGTGTAGTTTTTGTGCCGTACTAACTCTGTCCAGTGTTCCGTGTTTGTGTGTTTACGCGCGATGTCGGACGCTGGCGCCCCTTCCGGTGGGCCCGCCCGTGAAGGTCGGAGCTCCCGAAAGGACTCCCTCCTCCCAGAGACCTCCGACACATCCCTGCCCTCGAGTCGCGCGTCCAGCTCGGGCCGCGACAGCTCGACTTCGCGTTCGCGATCGGAGATCGTAGGGCAGGTGATCGAACGCTTCCTAGAGAAGAAAAGGAAGAAGAAAACCGGTACCCCAACGCCGCGCCCAGTGCCGGTAGGAAACCCTCCCACCCCCGCGGACAAGATGCCTCCGCCAAACCCACCCAAGCCACAGATTGTGAAGCCCCTGTCGCCCAGATCCGAGATCGACAGGAGCTACATAATCCTGGAAAGACTAATAGAGGCGAAGTGCCTCCCCGCCAAATACCTCGGCGTACTGAGGAGCACCCTAGAGGAGGACGAGAGGAACCTCTCGGCCCCAGCGACGCCCACACCCGAGGAAGCCGCCGTAGTGGAGAGGCACAAAACAATTGAGATCCCGGATACCCCGACCCCAGGCCTGCGTAGGAAGCGGGCCGACGACAGCCCGTCGGAAGAGGAGGTGAAGCGCAGATGCGCCAAGCCGCACCTCACGCCACTCCCGCAACGCGCTCCCAGACCCGAACGCCCGCAACCATCGCCCCTGGACCAGCAGCAGCCTTCGACGTCCAAGGCTGTCTCCTACGCATCGGCGGTAGGAACTAAAAAGGTACCGTCCTCACCATTATTACCCGCATTATCTGCCACCACCCCCCCACCCCCTCAGCCCCCGAACCCGGAAGGCTTGTCAAATAACGACAAGCCGACCGCCGTAATTAAGCCGAGATACCCCCCGCTAATAGTGGAAGTGCTGCCCAATTGGGCTACACACTTCAAAACTCTTAGGGAACGCCTAGGCCATCCACCGAATGCCCGCCCATACGGAAAAGGAGTCCGCTTCTCACCAGCGACAGGAGAAGAATACCGCACCGTACAGGCATACTTGACGACGCTAGAGCGTACGGAAAAGGTTATTTGGTTTTCGTACGCTCTCCCCGAGGAGCTTAGCCTAAAGGTGGCTATACGCGGGCTCCCCGCAGACACACCCACGGAAGAAATAGAAGGCGACCTCCGCCGACTGGGGTTCGAACCGGAGGCCATCCGGGTCGTCCGCCCATCTAAAGGCCGGCCGGGGTGCATATTCTTTGCAAAGTTCAAGAGGACCCCTAACCTCACCCCGGACATATACAACGTAACCGAGCTATTATGTATGCCCGGGGTAGTCATAGAGAGTTGGAAGGGGAAAAAAGGCCCCGCCCAATGCCACCGCTGCCAAGCTTTTCGCCACAGCAGCCACAATTGTCACCGGCCCCTTGCCTGTGTACGGTGCGGAGGACCCCACTTCGCGGGGGAATGCCCCAGACCACGGGACATGCCTGCGACATGCGCAAACTGTGAGGGGGCACATACCGCAAACAGCAAAGCATGCCCCGTATACAAGAAGGAGGCCAGGAATAAGAGGGCTGGCACCTCGGCTTACACCGCCGCTTCAGCGGCCCCCCATCGTAGCGAGCGCCCCCGCTTGGCTGCAGTCGGGAGTACCAAAACCCCGGCCGCCCCACAGCCCCCTCACTTAAACACGGTCCAGGAGTCCTCTGGACATTCGTTGATGGCCCCCGCAAATGCCCCACCTCTAGTGAGGGCAAAACCCCCCAAAAAGAAAAAGAGGAGAACCAAGCGGGTAAGAATGACAGAGGACCCATCTTCTTCTTCGGATTCGGATGCACCACCCTCGCGACCCCCGCAGCCCCCTCGGATCAGCAAACCAGCGGTGATCGGAAAAAGGGCTCCCAGGACAGGAGCACCCCCGACCCCCGCCCCCCAGGAGCAGGAGTCCAAGCAACCGAGCCAGCACTCCAACCCACAGCCACCACCACAACAACCCAAGCGCAAGGGGGGGAAACTGCACAGACCTGCACCCCCGCCACCCAAGACCACCCACCGATACGACAGCGACCGGTTGGAGTTGCTGGACACGGCCCTGCAAATTTTACAGGAGGTCCTCCAAACCCTGCGAACGGGGGGAGACCCGATCCCAATTGTGCTCAGCGGGATCGGGAAGCTCTTCAAAGTAGGGAACTGAGAGTCATGTTCTGGAACGCTCGGGGCCTCACAAGTAAAAAGGGGAACAAAACACTACTTCTGAGGCCCCTACTCAAGGAGCAAAACATAGACGTGGCTCTCATCAACGAGACTATGCTAAAAAGCACCGATAAGCCTAAGTTCCCGGGCTATCAGGAATATCGAAAGGACGACCAAAGCGCGGAGGGAAGGTGCATCAGGGGTCTGATGGTCCTGGTCAGGAGACGGCTGGTCCACCAACCGCTTCCGGAGCTAGACTTGATGTCCATGAAGGCACTGGGGGTTGAGATCTGTATAGACGGCAACCCCATTCAAATCCACGCCATTTACCACCCCCCAGGAAGTACGCCGTTAGCACAAGCGGACCTCCGGAAGCTCTTACCCACACCTCCAACAGGCCAAATGATAGCGGCCGGGGACTGGAACTGCAAACACAGGAACTGGAACTCAAACCTGAGGAACAGGGACGGCGGTATCCTCCAGAAGTACGCGGAAACCCATGGCTACGAGGTCGCAGGCCCAGAGACGCCCACCCACTACCCTACCCAGGTGAACCAAACACCTGACGTCATCGACCTCGCAGTCCACACCAACCTACCAAACCACCCGAAGCTGGAGGTACTGCTCGACGAGCTACAGTCCGACCACCAACCAGTCCTGTTGACTCTGGAAACCAGCCCGGCTGCTCTCAAACCACCAAGACCAAGACCCGGAATCGACTGGACCTTGTTCTCGGAGACCCTACAGAACACAGCCCCCACGCGACCAGTGGAAAACCCCGCAGAAGTGGACCAACTGGCCGCGGAGATTACGAGCACAATCCAAGGGGCACTTTCCGAAGCCTCACTACCACCTCGCAACAACAGACTAGCGAGAGCACCAGCACACCTGACCAAACTCCTATCAGAGAAACGTAGGCTGAGGAAACAATGGCAGAGAACAAGAGATCCACGTCTAAAGACCAAGCTGAACGCCCTCTGCGACGAGGTGAAAGCAGAGATACAGGAGGACAACGCCAAGAAATGGGAGAGCAGGTTAGAAGACGCCACAGAAGACTGGGCATCGCTCCACAAGCTCTGTCGACAGCTGAGGAACACCCCAACTCCTATTCGACCTCTCAAGCACCAAGATGGTAACCCAAGATACCGAGCTGAAGACAGAGCGGAGATCTTCGCAGACAGCCTTGAGGCTCAGTTCAAGAACAACCCAGACAAAGATCCGGTACACACAACAGAAGTGGAAACCTTTGTCGAAAACTACCTCAAGGCCGATACCCAGGAGGCAGACACCGCAGAAGGTATATTCTTCTCTCCCGGGCAAGTCCAACGGGCCATACGCCGGACAAAGCCAAGGAAGGCACCCGGTGAAGATAATATAACGAACGCTGCCATCCGCCACTTCCCCTACAAAATGATCGCCTCCGTGACCCGACTCTTCAACGGGATCATGAGAAGCGGTCACTTCCCCTCTCCCTGGAAGTCCGGCCGGGTTATCATGATACCGAAACCCGGCAAAAACATCCTGCTCCCAGAGAGCTACCGCCCAATTACCCTGCTTCCTAGCCTATCAAAATTATTTGAAAAGCTCCTCCTCACCCACATTAATCCCCACATCCCCCCACGTCCAGAACAGTACGGATTCAGGTCGGAACACAGCACAACGCTACAACTGTGTAGGGTACTGCATCACCTCACTACCGCCCACAACAGGCGAGAACACTCAGTCGCAGTATTCCTGGACATGGAAAAAGCGTTCGACCGAGTCTGGCACGCGGGACTCCTCCATAAGATGGCTACCTCACCAATACCGCAGAAGGTGGTGAAGGTAATAGCGTCGTTTCTTCAAGGCCGCAGCTTCTCAGTGCGTGTGGAGCAAGCGCTCTCCTCCAGACGACCCATAGAGGCGGGAGTGCCACAAGGCAGCTGCCTCTCCCCTGTGTGTTACTCACGATACACCGATGACATACCCAACTCAGAAGATGCTCTGTTAGCCCTTTACGCGGACGACGCAGCATATATCACAAAATCCATGAACCTTAATCACGCCGCCACCAAAATGCAAAGGATCCTAGCAGAGCTCCCCGCCTGGCTGACAAAATGGAGACTGAGTGTCAACGTGGGTAAAACACAGGCGGTGGCATTCTCAAAGAGGCTCACACTACCGCCAAAACTCACCCTGGAGGAACAACCGGTGGCCTGGTCGCACACGGCTAAGTACCTGGGGGTTACTTTAGACCGGAACCTCACGATGAGTAAACACGCCAGGAACGTCCGTGGCCTAGCGAGTACTACTAGAGCGCTACTGAAGCCCGTCCTCCGGTCCAACATTCCACTCAGAATGAAGGTTGGACTGTACAAGACTTACGTCCGCCCGCGTCTCACATACGCGGCCCCCGCGTGGTATGCTTTGTTAGCCGAAGGCCACAGAAAGACACTGCGAAGTCAGCAAAGCCAATGCCTCCGGACGATCGTAGACGCACCACGGTACGTACGGAATGCCACCATTCAGCGAGACCTAGAAATTGAGAGCTTAGACCAATTTATAGGCCGCCTAGCAACCAGGATGTTTGCGCGCCTCGACACCTCCTCTTACAAACATCTAAGAGAACTAGCTCCTCTCACAGAAAGGCCCCCTAAGAGCAAGCCGTATCCGCGGGAGCTGGTCACAGAAACTGACGATGAGGACCAGGCATCGTCAGACGGGGACATCCCTCCCTCATCCCTTCCCCCTACCTTCCTTCCAACAAAGGTACCTGCGCGGCGACCGTCCGACGATCCTCCCTGCGGAGTGAGCATCGGGCGGCCAGTAACGCGTGAGTAACAAACCTGAGGCTCCGCGAGCCGACCCGATGACCCCCCCGTTGAAACGGGGGGCGGAAAGAACTCTGCAGGAAAGGGCCAAAAAGCCCGGCACTGCATCCCCCACACCGGCTTCGCCGGTGTGTGTGAGAAGAAGACACGTCAAAATTGTATTCTCCCCAACCGATCTCTCTATTTGGCCAGCCCATTCGCTGGGCCCCATCAGCCAAATATCTGGGTGTCATCCTCGATAGGCGTCTTTCCTTTAGGTTGCACATCACTAAGAGGTGCAACCAAGCAAAGTTCACCCTAGGACGATTGTCCTCACTTCTAGGCGCGAAAAGTAAAATGTCCCTTAAAAATAAGGTGACTCTTTACAAAGCGTGCATTCGCCCCATTATGACATACTCATCCGTAGTATTTGCCCACTCTCCTAAAGTTGGTGCCATTCAGGTTATTCAAAATCGCTTCTTGCGAAAAGCCTCAGGCTCGCCCTGGTACTTTCGCAATAACGACCTACATCGCGATTTGAAATTAGAATCAATAGCCAGGTTCATGAAGCTCGCTTCCAAGCGGTTTTATGAACTTGCCTCTATTCATCCGAACCCTTTGGTACACACCATTCCGGTTTACCCGTTGGATCCGCCCGCCAACAAAATCCTCCGTCGTCCGAGACACGTTCTCGGAGACCCGGATGACGAAATCACCTCTGCTAATGCGGAAGGTGAGTCATCTATATCAGACAGAGCAAACACTTCACAGAAACACCGACCTCGCCGGCGAGGTCGACGAGTCCCTTCAGTCGCCGCTTATACGAGGTACAGACATGTACCCGGGCGTTTCTCTCCTATCCCCATCCCGGCAACAGCCCAAGCCGAGGTTCGTACCTAAGTGGTGCCCTTGCGCTAGTTGCCTAAAAAACTTACAGGGCTGAGCGCCATCTGCGCTCGCCAAAAGTTCGGTTAAGCTGTCACGGCCTCAGAGGCCAACAGCGAGATTAGTCCATTCGAAAAAAAAAAAAATCAAAATTGTATTCAGCATTGTGACTTCGTCTAGAACAGTTCAATAAAATTAACAAGTGAAGAAGAAATCGAAGGTTTCATTTACATCAAATATAGTCCACAACAGAATCCCTACGGCTGAGCCGGGAGTAAAGTTTTACTGAATTTCATTATTCCTGCGCGGGCATAATGTGATTTGAATTAGGAACTTCATTTGTATTCAAATTTGAACTAAAAAGTCCCACACAATAAGAACCTATTCATTAATCGAACTAGCGTCTGTATAGAAAGCAAAATATTTATTATGTTTTTAGCTTTTCTTATAACTTCTTATGAATTCTTATGTATTACTTTATCTTATATATATTATCTTATAATGTTAATGCCGCATAACGCTGTTCCAAAGATAAAATGTGTCTCGCAGAAAGTGTGAGAAGTAGAATATTCTCCTCGTGGATAAAGCTGACTGCATCTAGGGCGTGCTTATATCCCCCTCTGCACTCAGGATTCTAGTAACTCCCTCGCTCGACTCACGATTTAACTCTAGAATCCTTCGTTACGTTCGGGATTCAATATAGCGCCCGTGACGCAAGACACTGTTTTATCCGTTTATGAATTTATCACTTGTGCACTTGTAAAGTGAACACACTTTTTAGATCTGTTTATTTGCTATTAGTAAGAATCTCTCATAAGAAGATCAGAGGGAGATAATGTGGACAGAGTTATTGTGTAGGGACGTAGTGGCATGTAATATGTAAAAAGGAAAGGAAGTTGATGGTGGCTAGTATAATTTCTGAGGAGGACGTCGAGGAATGCGCGAAGTGGAAAAAGTTTAGAAAGGTTGACTCCACCACCATGATGAACAGTCGAGAAGAGAGAGTTTTAGTATTTATTTACTATTTTCATTTTTGTCCATTAATAGTTTGCTATCAATATAAAGTGTTTTGTTCCCATCTATTTTATCAGGAAACTAACTTTTTCACAGCGATCCATTCGATTAACTCCACAATTAGGTCAGCGCTGTTGCTAGTTTATAGCTAAGCTTGTAGAATGGCAAAATGTCAATTGTGATGAATAGCTTATTCATACAGTTTTAGAAAATTTTTATGAAAAATCAAACTGAAAAAATACTGAATTTTGGATAGAAAGTACCAGTTTTATAACAATCATCGAGGAAATATATATTATGATGATCTCGAGACAAATAGAGAGTTAATTATAAATTTAATCGCCAATGTGGCTACGAAAGCCGCCAAGCACAAGTGGGACTAGGCCGGTCATGTTTGCAGTGTGACAGATGATCAGTGGGCCAAGCTGACTACAGAGTGGAACCCTGACACAACCTGAAGACGTCGCGGCAGACCAAGGAAAAGATGGCGGGACGAGCTCACTAACTTCCGAGCAGATTGCACAATCTTGGCGCTGGAAAGAATGTGGGGAGGCCTTTGCCCAGCCGTGGGACACGGAGGGCTAAAAATAATAATTATTATAAATTTATAATTAGAGGTATAAATTTATACTATGTATATAAGAATATACTTGTATTGCGCTATAATGATATAAAATTTATAACTACCTATTATTACAAATGGGTGGGGAAATATAGGGTGGGGAAATATTTTACTTCATTCGGGGCAGCCACCTTTTCTTTTGTAGTAAGAAGGTTCTTAGGAAACCATAGATTTATTTTGAAGAAAAAAAACTAACACATTTTCCTATGTAAGTAACTAAATCTAATCAGCCTACAAAATGTCAAAAAAAAACAAGTTGGTCTCAATCGACTCTATTTCCCATCAGAAACATTTTTCTCTAAGCAACTTACCAAATCAAATAGTAAGATTTGGCAAAAAAAAAGAAAGCGTTTGTTCTTTCATCAAAATAAACCTACAGTTTCCTAAAAACAAAACAAAAGAGCCATAAATATGGTAAAATTTTGCACCACCCTGCATTACCCCCATTTAAAGACATTACATTACATTTCCTCTGCTGGACAAAGTCCTTTTTTCCCTTCTTCCATTCATCCCGGTTGATGCCTACTGTCGACCAATTCCCAACATGCACGTTTATTCCACCATCTCCGTTTGAGCTGGCCACGCGGCCTCACGCCTTGTGCAACCCACTCGATGTAGTTCTAAAATAAATCTCAAATGTTGGTTAAAACTGGATGACCGCTTTTGATAGGTATATTCAACTGAGCGCTTCCATGCCTCGAAGGGTAATATTATAAATGCGAAAGTTTGGATGTTTGTTTGTTTGTTACTCAGTCACGCCGTAACGGCGGAACCGATTTCGATGAAATTTGGTATATACGTAGATTATAATCTGGACCACCATATAGGTTACCATTTATACCATAAATTAGTTCCCATTGGATAAAAATGGGGTATCAAAGTTTCTATACAAGTTATGATTTTGGTATTTGTTACCCTTCACACCAAAACTACTAAACGGATCAAACTTTGCAGTAGTTTCGTTCTAAACCTAGAACATATAGGCTACTTTTTATCTTATAAATCAGTTTCCATGAGATAAAAATGGGGTGCCAAAGATTCTATAGAAAAATTATTACCACTTTACGCCAAGACTACTGAACGGATTGAGCTCAAACATTGCAAAAAATAAGTTCAAGATCTAGAATAACATATAGGCTACTTTTTATCCCATAAATCAGTTCCCATGAGGTAAGACTGAGTCGTTAAAGTTTCTATAGAAAATATATTTTGTTCTTTGTATCCCTTCACGCCAAAACCACTGAAGGGATTGGGCATACATTTTGCAAAAGTTTAATTCTAAACCTAAAATAACATACACAGATACACACATAGAATACACACATCAATTTATGGTATCTTGTCTTCTATATAAATAAAACAAAGTCGGGTTAGTTACACCATTTATAACTCAAGAACAACCGATTTTGATAATCTTTGATTTGTTAGATTGGTCTCCACCCCGAATATCAGAATAGCTATTAAAATATCGGATAAATTCACGAAAAAAAAATATGAAGAAAATTCATTTTCTCATACATAGATGCAGCTAAAATGATGGTCGATTGACAATTCTACCGGCGATGTACAATGGCAGCTGCGTCATATGCATGTCAAGGCGGTACGAAGTTTGCCGGGTCAGCTAGTAGTATTACAAATGCGAAAGTTCGAATGTTTGTTTCTTTGTTTGTTTCTCAACCACGTCGTAACGGCTTAATCAATTTCGATGAAATTTGTTACGTACGTAGATCATAATCTGGATTAACACTTAGGCTATTTTTTAAATTTACTACTTTTTAAACTAAAAATATAAACGGGGCGAAATTTACTAATTTCATAACCTTTCATTAGACATCCCACTTGACCTAACAATGTTTTTTTTTACCCTTCTTTAATCCCAATATCCCCACATTTTTATCTCATTTAGTTACACCAGGATTGTGCCATCACTACCTATTTATATATAAAATTTCACAATTATCGGATCAACGCTTCGAAATTTGTCCTTGGACAAACAAACATAATATATATACGTACATACAATGCCGATTTTCCCAAGTTGATTTAGTGATCTCGCTTCGCTCAATAAAAAATACATTCAAAGAATTCTCCCTAATGCAAAGTGCATCACTACTAGGTACGTACCTTCAGTTTACCGGCTACCGGCTGTGTTCACTGACTCATGCATATTACACGGCCGATGCCTTCGCTCTCAAAAGTGACTGGAATTTACGGAAAAAGTAAATTTCCTACCCGGCATCCGGTTAAAGCGATTCTGAATCTTTCATGGTATGCGAATTCCGTCGTAGTGAAATTTACAAAGATCTTTAAGAAGTTTCCTTTTTAAATAGGAAATAACTTCAAACAGATAGTACTTATACTTATGTATTTACTACGAGTATCGAGTTGCTTCATATATTAGGTGATTAATAGTAGATTATTAAACGATAAACGATCGATATATAAAACGACGGGATAAAGCAGTGTTTTACGTCACGGGCACTATATTATATATAAGCACGCCCAAGATGCAGACAGTTTTATCCACAATGAGAATACTCTACTTTTCACACTTTATGCGAGACAATAAAAACCAAATCTAGGTTGGTGCATTCTGTGCAGAGATTAGTTCGATATACGAATAAGTTCTTAGTGTCTCTTTGGTTCTAATTTTAACACAGATGAGGTTCCAAATTCAAATCACCCGGCTCAGGCGTAGGGATCTGCTTTCGGTGAGGTTTACATGGGCCATAATTTGACATTACAGCCAGATGATAAGCAAGCGGCAGTGGGTGGGATACATATCTCAAAGAACAGACGGCCTTATAGGCGGTAAGATTCTTGAGTGGAGATCCCATACCAGAAAGCGCAGTTTATGACATCCCGCCACTAGATGGAAAGATAACTTCATATATATTGCTGGGAGCCGTATGGTGCAGCACGTACCTACAAGATCGGCAACTCCGGAAATTTATGGGAGTGGCCTATATTCAGAAGTAGGTGTCTTATAGCTGAAATGATGATGATGACAGTCAGATAAACAAATAAAACAACGGTCAAACGTCTTCACTTGAAGTAAATCATAACGATATTTAATGAGCAATTCACATTGTGTTTCTGTGTTGTTCGTGAACATGTGGACATTTATTTAATACCGATAGCCTTAATACGTGAGCCAATTGCTGTTGCGTCGCTGTCACTGGCCAGGCCTTCCTTTTAATAGCTAAAGTGCGTACTTTACGAATGTAAGGGACGATCTGACCAGCGACAGCAACGCGACAAAAATTGGATACTAATGCTACGGGTTTGATAGGTACTGTTGCCGGTGAAATTACAGGCACATGACAAGACAGAGGCAATACTTTGTTATAGACGATGATTACCACTTAACATCAGATGGATCATAGGCTTGTTCCATCTCCAGGTGATATAAAAAAAGGTCTCTGATTTTCTAGATCACAGAAAAAAACAGAAGCCTGTCAAGCCTCATGTCACCGTTTGCCGTCACCAGTTAAAGACAAAGCACTTAGCAAAGTCATTTTGAAAATAATATTACAATATAGTCCAAGCACACTTTAAAAATAATATTTTTACAGCGTCATACGATAAAAACACCGGAAACTCCAACAAAACCTTACTTATTCAAAGAGTTTCGAAAGAAAAGGGTTTCCGGCTAGAATCATGCAGCTGTTGTTAGCTATAAATCATCTAATGTACGTGTACTTTTGATTGATTACTTTTGGACCGGCAGGGTTTCATTTTCTTTATTTAGAAAAAAAAACGCACAAGTGTGAGTCTGACTCGTGCACCGAGGTATTTTTTGTGTGATTTAACTACAAGTTATCGATTATCCGATTTTCCTTTACTTGTGCTATGGGTCATTGCTTCATGCCAAATTTTGATATATGCATACTTACATAGATAGATAAATAGATATAGACATTTATTTCGAAACAAGTAACAAACACGCAGAAACTACATACAGTGGATATGTAAAGACAGACAATTAAATAAAGACAATGAAATACAGACAATTATAAAACACGTTACTTAAACAAAAAATAATACTGAAGATACGTACTTACCCAGTCACTATGAGCCCTGTGCCGAAAAAGGGGAATGGCTCAGCATTATGCTGAACAATAAGCTTATTGCTCAGCGCTGGTTTACAGCCATTAAACCTGCATTGGCGTCACGGACGTCAGTTCAAAGTGCCTTATTCGAAAAAAATATAACCTAAATATAAATTAGTAAAAGAATAATTACAAGTTGCCTGCACAACCTACAATTGGTACAACCTACCTACCTAAGATGTCGAGTGGATATAATATGCTAAGAGTGTAGTAAAACGCAGCTAACAATAAAGTTAATAAGTTAATAATACGAAAATAAAAACGAGTAATAAGTACTCATAGGTACCCTCATACACTCATAGGGTTCATGTTTGAAACGGAAATACCTTCAAGACGTATTTAAAACAACAAATACTAAGCAATAAATACTTGACATATACTTGACCTTGTATCTCATTGAAGCCAAGAGAACATTGTATAGACAACTAGATAAAAGAAATATTAACTAGATCAATGTTGCCCATACATGTTTCTTTGCCTTTGCCTTTGTTTGTAGTTTCGGTGCTTTACATAGTCAAGTGACGACCCTCCGTACTAGTTTGCTCCGTATAATAAATAATAATAATATTAATAAATATTGCTGACCATTTCACACAGCGCTATCTAGCCCCAAACAGAGGTTGTACCATGGGAACCAGATAACTGATAGAATACTTATATATTTTTTTTGTAAATGCTTACTTATAATATAAAGAGAAACAACCAGACCCGGAACAAATATTTGTAGATCATGCAAACATTTGTTCCGCGATGGGAATCGAACCCGCTACCTTCTGCGTCTCAGCCGGCTATTCGCCCACTGCCCCAGGGAGGTCGTCATACATACAGGTATATATAACGTCAGGGCGTCGTGCTCTTCCATAAAATGCTATCGACTTAAGAATTTAATATTATTTAGGTATACATGATAAAGTCCTATAAATCTAAAAACAGTATTTATAGATTTTATAAATACTGATTAGTAGATTTATAACAGCGCCGTTACTTGTCCTAGAACTTACATAATTAAAATCAGATCACATTGTTTAACTTTACTATTTACTAGCTGACCCACAAAACATTACCCTCATTTTGCAAAGTTGGCTAAAAAGTAGCCTATGCCCTTTCCCAGGATATAATCTATCTCCTTGCAAAATTGCATTACGATCCGTTCAGCCGTTTTGTCTTGTAAAGGAACAACCAAACTGACAAACAAACAGAGTTATATATGTATTATACATATAAACCTTTCTCTTGAATCACTCTATCTATTGCTGAAAACTGCATTAAAATCCGTTGAGTAGTTAAAAAGATCTAAGTGAACAGACAGCGGAAGCGACTTCAATTTATACTATGTAAAGAATACACATAATTATGTACATCGCACATAATTATGTCTAATAACGACGACCTCCGAGGTGCAGTGGGCGATTAGCCGGCTGAGACGCAGGAGGTAGCGGGTTCGATCCCCGCTGCGGAACAAATGTTTGCGTGATCTACAGATATTTTTTCCGGGTATAATATAAGTATGTATTTACAAAAAAAAATGTATATAAGTATTCTATCAGTTATCTGGTTCCCATAGTACAAGCTCTGCTTAGTTTGGGGCTAGATAGAGATGTGTAAAATGTCCAGCAATATTTATTATTATTATTTATTATTATATAAATACCTAGGTTATGTGTTAGTTCTATTTGAATTGCAATTTTGTCTAGACTGGACGGGTCCAGTCTAATTGAGAATAAAAATTGAGATGGTTTTAAAAATCTAAAAATCTAGGGTCTTGATAGACAGACAGACAACGAAGTGATCCTATAAGGGTTTCTTTTTCCTTTTGACGTAAGGAACCCTTAAAAAGTCCACTTTGCTGTAATGTTATTTAGTTGCGCGATTATTTAGTTACGGTTTATTTGAAAAGTGTAATAAAGTGTTAATGGGCGCTTTGATTTATGTATGATAAACTATCACCGGCTTCGCACGCGTGGCTTGTCAATAAAAAGGACCATAAGTCTCAATCTATACTAAACTTCATTGAAATTATAGCCTAGTGATAGGACAATATTGGCCATTGATAGAGTGTTAGCCTAAAAGCGAGTACTGAGGATAACTTTTGTTTAAAAATCCCGCTACACACGCATGTATGTAGCTCATTTTCGTTCTCTGCTATCTTTACTCTGACAACAGAACAATCTATTTTATGAATAAATGATCAAACCGTATAAAGTTTTCTATTGTACGAGCAATTTTGTGATTTCAAAAGAAATTGTATTATAAATACAATGAAACTCTTTGAGTAAATACGCAAACTAAATAAAAAGAAGAATGGAAAAAGATTTTAAATAAGAACATAGTAATGATGCGAAATTATGGATTTTTAGAAGACAAAAACGGGCTTATAAATAGCAATCCAAGCTAAAAGCATGACATTAATTATTTACACATTAATAATGCAAAATAAATCGGCAACCTAAGTTAACTGTCAACTGAAGAACATCGCGGGAGGTGGGAGTCTGAATTACATAAATATTTAAGAGATCCTCAAATAAATCCCAAAGTTTCAAGCAATAATGTAATTTTGAAGTAAGCCTATAGAAATTGACATTTTCCATCTTCAATTTTTGATTATCTTTCTAAGAAACCAATCCAAGTACGTTTTATATTGGAATCAAGAAAACCAATTTGATTACTTCTGATTTTTGGAATTTATTATCTGTCTTGTTCATTTTCATGACGTAAGTACCACAATATTTGTGATGTTAGTAACTTCTGCCCAGTACTTTGTTTTCTTTATACTTGGATGCAAATTATGTTAAATCAGGTATCACACGTAAGGAACTAAGGAGAATCCCCCACTTGACGCAACAGGACGCAGGTTAGGTGCAGGCCGCGCAAGTTCGGTGGCTCTGGAAATATATGGGAACCCTCTGTTCAGCAGTGCATATCCTGAGGCTCATATGATGATGATAAAGTATATATGCTAATCTAGCTGTAGGCCTAGCACAGTAACTGTAGAGAAGGATTTAGTCATGAGTCATTTATCGGAACAAAGAAGACACTTGTCGGCCGTCTCGAGCACGGCGATTGCGAGAGTGAACGGGAAGAAACGTAGTCGACACTTACTCAACTGTAGTCTACAACGCCGAGCACGATAACCACCATTTTCTCTATTTTTGACATTTAAGGATAGACAACTTTCTTCTAAAATTGTCCAGGACTTACGATGCCTAGACAACACTGTCTTCTGAAGTTGTCTCTTTCGCACTCTTCTCAATCACGCACTTGCCAACAATTTTTGGTTAGATATTTAATTAATTATATATACAAAGTTCGTTACAATAGACAGAGAATCTTTCTCTTGTCTAGGAATAAAACTTATTGAGCCTGCTCGTGGCAAAGACAATTTCGGAAGAATCGACAGAGAATGGAATAGAATAACGCTTGATTGTACATCACACTCAAATTTAAAAAACAATATAAGAAAAACAAATAAAAATACACGCAGAAATACAAGTTGCGGTCAGAACCTTGTCGTCTCTTCGAAGAGTAGACAAGAAAATCGCTGTGCTAGCCTTGCTGGTCCATCTATCCAAATTATGCAGTTATTATTAGTGTTATCTCTATTCTGTCAGTAAACCAGACTTTTTCAATCTAGTTATCTCAAAGCAACCGAATATAGATGAAGTTAAGTTACGGGATTTGAGGTTCTGAAGACATTAATTGTATCGAGAACGCAAGAAAATGGAAGAAAAAAGCTGTCTTGGTAGACCAGTGGGATCCATCGTTATATTTACACACTGATGCCACGCAGGGAATAGTGAAGTACTAAACTTGTGCTTATATAAGTTTTGGTTGAATAAAATGATTTCCTTTATTTTCGATTTAAAACTTATAATTTAATTTTTACATCATTCTGTCATTGGGTTGCTTCTTGTTTCTTGTGAAGAGAAACACTCACCATCTTTAGGTAAACATGATTGTAAACCTCAAATTTTGTGGAATTTGGGCTGTGGTTTTGAATATCTTGGTTCAAGTTTCGAGAGTGCGGTATTAATGGTTTCGAAATAATTAGGAGATATTAGAATATTAACTTTAAAATGTTATATCAAATGCCATTTCAATATTGATACTTAAGATGAAAATTTAAGCTCATGGTTTGGAGGTGATCTTACAAAACCAAGCGGCATGTTGCATAACTATTTGAATGAATAACGCAGTCACATGAGTGGCTCGAACCGATTTCTTTTTAGGCAAGGTTTTTTTTAACACCAATATGTCGTCGTTCGACAACAATACCTGACGAAACGATGGACTAAATCAAGAACGAAATCTATTCATTCTTAACTTAATGAGTTCCAGATTGTAGTCTTTAGGAAAAACAGACGACGGTAAATTCTATACCTTTGCGTAGCCTCACACTTTAAATTACGTTTCTATGGCAAAAATGGGCACGGTAATCAGATTGGATGATAAAGAACGCCTTGTAGGCTCTTTTCATTATTAGAGCTGGTATTAAAACCGACTGGTTGACAAATCCCACTCAATTAGTACGCATTTGGCCAATGGGTGCATCTATGTATAAAACAGGTGCCAGCTGTATCCCTCCTTTAAAGTAAAGCCACTGTTCTCCATTCAAAGGTTGTCTTAAAGAGATTTTTAGCGATAAGACCGCCATTTGTTTTCCATTTGAATTATTGTACGCTGGTGTGCAATAATTTCATGCTTTATGAGTTTAAGGTTACATTAAACATTCATCTTCAGTTTTAAGGAAACAGTAAGTATAAAAGCTAAAGTGAAGTTAATAGGATGATTTAGATAGATTAAAAACTATTTAAAATCGTCATTGTGAAACCTTTCTCTTGAAACCCATGTTACTCTATATACATTTGGTTGCCGCAATATACTCAATAGATACATAATAATCATTACCATGTAAAAATACTCTTAGAAAACTCAGACATAAACTTCTTAGTACTAAGTGAATATCGGCACCCGGCTTTTTATGTAAATTCTGCCAATTGTCGCATCGATTACATTTTCAGCTCTTTGACTCATTACAGCAGATTTGGCATCGGAATACCAGTCATTTCAGTTTCCAATTAAACGCCGATTGAGTTCTGTTCGTATTGAAACCTATTAGCGCCGATTTACTAAATACTCTTAAATAGGAGAGTCAAAAACGCGAAGCAGTATATTGATGGACGTTGGGTTAGAAAGGTTCCTAAGTGGAGACCATGCACTGGAAATCGCAGCATGGAATGGCCTCTCACTAGATGAAAGGATAACATCTATGCATAATTTATTTAATAGAATTTGGGTTTGACGTTGGGTCGTGAAATGGTAACAAATAGACAGAAAGACAGAGCTACTTTCTTTATATATTAGTATGGATAGTGTGAGATTGAATCAGAAATATGAAGATTCGTAGACGAACCAACATCACCGATATAGCACAAAAGATTAGCATGATGAAGTAGCAGTGGGCAAGGCACATAGCTCAAAGAACTGACGGCCGTTGGGGCAGAAAGCTTTTCGAGACCATCACTAGAAAGCGCAGCATAGGACGGTTCTCCACTAGATGGAAATACAACCTGATAAAGGTTGCTGGGAGCTGTTGGATGCAGGCCGCACAAGATCGGTCGCTCTGGAAATCTATGGGGGAGGCCTATGTTCAGCAAAGAACGTGCTTTGGCAGATTTGATGCTGATGATGATGATAGATAGTGTAGTCAAATTGGATTTCGGTGCATCTTCTTCACTTCACCCATTTATTCTTTCAATATAATACTTACTTTGTTTATCAAGAACTAAACAACTCATCTCAAGAAAGTAAAGTGTGGCGTTTCACGTGAAAGGTTAGGATTTTCTATACTAGATCTCATGTAAATTTATAGTTCGGGAAACATATACTGGTATACATTATGAATATAAACATCAAATATAATAAAACCTTCGAGATATAATGAGCAAACTGTAGAACTCGCACCAACCAGTTTTCAAAATCTGAATTGATGGATGGATCACCTTATATATTACATAGGTACATAGGTCATATATTACATATATCATATATTATATAGGTTTATAGTTGGGTGAACATTTTAATCTATCTTTATGTATTTACTTATGTATTAAGATTATAAGTACTGTTTTATATTATTATTTTTATATCCCTACTACTACTACTACTTTTATAATTTTACTATGTGCACCGCCGTCCATTACTGCTTCGTTACTTTCCATCCAAAGGTTGCATAAAATAAATCACTTTAAGCGATAAGGCCACCCATTGTACTATAATTAGCATAAGCGAGTTCTCAATAAAGCGTTATTCTATTCTATTACACGCGCACTGAACATTTTTATTCTGTTGATACGGTTTTAAAAATCTTTATATGTATAATACTAATTTAATAATTACTAGCTGTTGCCCGCGACTTCGTATGCGTTACACTACTAAATATGTAGGTGTACCTAGAAATAAACTCGCTGTTGCAACTTGACACCCCATTTTAATCCCATGGGAACTATTTATGGGACGGTTCAGCCGTTACGACGTGATTGAGTAACAAACAAGCAAACAATCAAACAAACAAATAAATAAGTGAACATCCAAACATTCACTAATATAATATTAGTGTAATAAATAAGCGCTTAAAATTTAAATCTATCTTTAAATCTGTCCCATAATTATGTATTTGCTATTTGATTTGATTTGATTGTATATTTGATAATTTTACTAAAATACCTAAGTTTAATGTTTATTCCTAAAGATCACCATAAGAAAGAGGGAACTTCTCTAATACAGGTTATTGCAACTTAACAGAGGAGATCCCAACCCATGTTGTACTTGTAATATAATTTTTTTTTTTTTTTTTTTTTTTTTCTTTTTTAAAATTGTACAAACATTCAAATGGTGGTTAGTAGTTTGACACTAATTTATGTAACCTTACTAGTAGCTATTCGTTTACCTTTAGCTTTACAAATTTTCTCAAAGTTTATACTATTTAAATGTTGTCCGCTATATATTTTGATACAAACAAACGAACTTATCTGTTTTGTCTGTCAGATCAAGTCTATAATACAGTAGTCTATAGTAAGTATATAACAGAATAGTTTTGGTGGCTGTTAAGAAAATTTACTATATAAAATAGTAATATCTAGTAGAAATATGTAGTAAAAGCACGTGCAAGCCTTTGTTATTTTTTTTAATTTAGTCACCATTATTATCATAATTTCAGCCACTGGACGCCCACTGCTGAATACAGGCCTCCCCATAGATTTCCAGAGCGCCGATCTTGTGCGTCATATTGAAACTAGTCATAATAGTACATAAGCTTCCTAGTAAAAACTAGTAATTGTATTTTTCATATGACGACCCCCGTGGCATAGTGCGCGAATAGCCGGCTGAGATGCAGAAGGCTGCTGGTTTGATTCCCACCGCGGGAATCTTAAGTATTATATCTGTTATTTAGTACCCATAGCTTGGCATAATTTGAGGCTAGATGACGCTATGTGTAATGCCCAGCACTATTTATTAATTTTGCTTGGTTCAAATCATCATGCTCTAGCTTGGTATACTTTTGTTTCTCTGTGACAGCAACCGTCTACCTAAAGATAACTTGGCTTAAGTTCTGCATACCAAATATTTTGGGATCGAAAACTTTGGGCGACTGAACGTTGCGGTGCGCTATAAGTAATGAAACTTAGCGCACGTACACTGTTTGACATTATTTCGGTATTTTTAGGGATCCTGATCAAAATGGTAAAAACGGGAACCTTAATCTTTTTATTTTGTTTTACATTAAATATTATTTTCTAATTTTACTAATTTCAAATCAATAACTTCTAGAGCTTCTTTAACTGTGACAGACGAACCGACGGACAACCGGTGTCAGATGTAGTAGTGTACGAACTAATACAGACAGAAAACATAAAAACATACGAAGAGTTCCTTGTGAAAGGGCTCGCCCGGGAAAGTAATATTACCACACCTATTTCTACCACCAAGCAGCATTGCTGTGTTTCTATATAAATAAATAAATAATAAATATTGCTGGACATTTCGCACAGCGCTATCTAGCCCCAAACTAAGCAGAGCTTGTAATATAGGAATCAGATAACTGATAGAATACTTATATACTTTTTTTTGTAAATACATACTTATAATAAATAGAAAAACACCCAGACACGGAACAAATATCTGTAGATCATGCAAACATTTGTTCCGCGGCGGGAATCGAACCCGCTACCTCCTGCGTCTCAGCCGGCTATACGCCCACTGCGCCACGGAGGCAGTCTATATAGTATATATATAGTAATGAAGGATATGGTTTCCGGTGAAATTACTGGCATATGAGGCTTTAAACCAGTATGCCTCAAGCTGATGGATGCAGGGCAGTGCATCGTAGGGCACATTTCTAAGGTGCGTGACGAGGCAATACTTTGGTATAGGCTATGGAACAAGCATATGGCCGACCTGATGTTACCACTTAACATCAGCTTGTTCCATCGTGAAATCGGCTGATGATTCGGTTCTGATGTACGCGCTCTCTTTATTTTAAATACGTTTGATATGGTTAGCCGAGTTCGGCCATCAACGTCCAAGCATAGTACGGCCGATGACGGATTTTGTGTACTCGAGCCGTAATGGGCCCCATGACAACGGTTTCATTGCACAAGTCTTGTGCAAGCTTGGCTTGTTCAAGGCTTGTGCAAGCCTATGTGATAAAAACGTAATCAAACAAAATCTTTATAAAAAAGCGTAATTAACATTTCAGATTATTTAGATGATAGAGAAGCGTTGGATTGAAATTAGGGAATGCAATCCGGAATACCGGATCCGGTAATCCGGCGGATCCGGCATCAATATACCTTTACCGGGGCAGGTGATTTCATATTTTGGGAAAATAACCGCGCTGTTGCATGAGTAGGTACTTGTGCGTATGCGTGGTGCTTGTGCGTGCGAGACGTTTGAAGCTGAGCCGCCATTAGATAGATTCGATAGTCTGTCATATATAAGAATAAAACTGAATAGCATTCTCAAATAGCTATATATTTACATTATTATGATTTTCGTTATGGTTAATTATTATGTTATGCTTAATTTTATAATTAAGACTAGAGGTTGCGTTGTGCGCGAGCTGCTCGCAGCTCGCGTGTTTTTCTTTTAGTCGAAGAAGTAATTAAAGAGGATATCGAGCTGTTAAAAGCCATCAAAGAGGATATCCATGTGTAAGAAGCAGTCAAAGACGATATCGAACTGGAAGAAGCAATCAAATCAAAGAGGATTTCCAAGTGGGAGCAGCAATCAAAGAGGATATTGAAGTGAAAGGAGCAATCAAATAGGATATCGAAGTAGCAGAAACAATCAAAGAGGAAATTAAAGTTGAGTAAGCAATCAAAGAGGATACCGAGGTGGTAGAAGCGTTCTAAGAGGATGACGAAGTAAAAAAAGCAATCAAAGACGATATCGAAGTGGAAGAAACAGTCAAAGACGATATCGAAGTGGAAGAAGCAATCAAAGAGGATATCGAAGTGGAAGAAGCAATCAAGAGGATATCGAAGTGGAAGAAGCAATCAAAGAGGGTATCGAAGTGGAAGAAGCCATCACAGAGGATATCGAAGTGAAAATGCTGTCAAAGCCGATATCGAAGACCAAGACGCAATCAAAGAGAATATTGCAGTGCAAGAAGCAATCAAAAGGAAATTGAAGATGACATCGAAGTGGAAGGAGTAATCAAAGAGGATATTGAAGTGGAAGAAGCAATCAAATAGGATATCGAAGTAGGAAAAACAATCTAAGAGGAAATTGAAGTTGACTAAGGAATCAAAGAGGATACCGAGATGGTAGAAGTATTCAAAGAGGATGACGAAGTGAAAAAGCAATCAAAGACGATATCGAAGTGAAACAAATAGTCGAAGACGATATCGAAAAGGAAGAAGCAATCTTAGAGGATATCGAAGTGGAAGAAGCAATCAAAGAAGATATCGAAGTGTAAGAAGCCATCACAGAGGATATCGTAGTGAAAATGCTATCAAAAACGATATCGAAGATGAAGACGCAATCAAAGAGAATATTGCAGTGCAAGAAGCAATCAAAAGGAAATCGAAGATGATATCGAATTGGTAGAAGCAATAAAAGAGGATATCAAAGTGGAAGAAGCAATCAAAAAGGATATCGAGCTGTTTAAAGTTATCGAACAGGATATCCATGTGTAAAAAGCAGTCAAAGACGATCGAAATGGAAGAAGCAATCAAATCAAAGAGGATATCCAAGTGGAAGCAGCAATCAAAGATGATATCGAAGTGGAAGAAGCAATCAAAGAGGATATTGAAATGAAAGAAGCAATCAAATAGGATATCGAAGTAGCAAAAACAATTAAAGAGGAAATTGAAATTGAGTAAAAGACGTCGAGGACAATGATAAAAATAAAAAACGGTTTCACCAAAAACTTATACTAATATTTTGTAAAAGTTTCCTAGAGCTATCTCTTCCCGTTTAAAAGATACGAGCGATTTAAGTTTTGTATGAAAACCCATAATTTTGTGGAGTGAAAATTGAAGTAAAAGAAGCAATTGAAGAAGACATATAAGTAGAAAAAGACATTAAAAAGGATATCAAAGTGGAAGAAGCAAAAATAGAGGATATCGAGGTGAAAGAAGCATTCAAGGAGGAAGACCAAGTGAGAGAAGCATTCAAAAAGGATGTCAAGAGCAATGATGGTAATAAAAAAACTATTCGACCAAAAATTTGTACCAATATTTTGTAAAAGTTTGCTAGGCGTAACTGTTCCCGTTTAGAAGATACGAGCGATTTAAGATTTGTATTAAAACCCATAATTTTGTAGAGTGGGAATTGAAGTAAAAGAAGCAATTGAAGAAAACATATAAGTAGATAAAGCAATTAAAAAGGATATCAAAGTGGAAGAAGCAAAATGAAAGAAGCATTTAAAGTGGAAGACGAAGTAAGAGAAGCATTCAAAACGGATGTCAAGGGCAATGATGGTATTAAAAAAACTATTCCACCAAAAACTTGTACCAATATTTTGTAAAAGTTTGCTAGGCGTAACTCTTCCCGTTTAGAAGATACGAGCGATTTAAGATTTGTATTAAAACCCATAATTTTGTAGAGTGGAAATTGAAGTAAAAGAAGCAATTGAAGAAAATATATAAGTAGAATAAAGCAATTAAAAAGGATATCAAAGTGGAAGAAGCAAAAATAGAGGATATCGAGGCGAAAGAAGCATTTAAAGTGGAAGACGAAGTAAGAGAAGCATTCAAAACGGATGTCAAGGGCAATGATGGTATTAAAAAAACTATTCCACCAAAAATTTGTACCAATATTTTGTAAAAGTTTGCTAGGCGTAACTGTTCCCGTTTAGAAGATACGAGCGATTTAAGATTTGTATTAAAACCCATAATTTTGTAGAGTGGGAATTGAAGTAAAAGAAGCAATTGAAGAAAACATATAAGTAGAAAAAGCAATTAAAAAGGATATCAAAGTGGAAGAAGCAAAATGAAAGAAGCATTTAAAGTGGAAGACGAAGTAAGAGAAGTATTCAAAACGGATGTCAAGGGCAATGATGGTATTAAAAAAACTATTCCACCAAAAACTTGTACCAATATTTTGTAAAAGTTTGCTAGGCGTAACTCTTCCCGTTTAGAAGATACGAGCGATTTAAGATTTGTATTAAAACCCATAATTTTGTAGAGTGGAAATTGTAGTAAAAGTAGCAATTGAAGAAAATATATAAGTAAAAAAGCAATTAAAAAGGATATCAAAGTGGAAGAAGCAAAAATAGAGGATATCGAGGTGAAAGAAGCACTCAAAGCGGAAGACGAAGTAAGAGAAGCATTCAAAAAGGATCTCAAGGGCAATAATGGTATTAAAAAAACTATTCCACCAAAAATTAGTACCAATATTTTGTAAAAGTTTGCTCGGGGTAACTCTTCCCGTTTAGAAGATACGAGCGATTTAAGATTTGTATTAAAACCCATAATTTTTTAGAGTCGATATTGAAGTAAGAGAAGTAATTGAAGAAAATAGAAAAATAGAAAAAACAATTCAAAAGTATATTGAAGTAAAAATGCCATCAAAGAGGATTTCGAAGTTATAGAAACAATTAAAGAGGATATCAATGTGGAAGAAACATTCGAAAACGAAAAGGAAGTGAGAGAAGAATTCAAAATGATGGCAAGGGCGATGATGACCGTAAAATAACGATTCCACCAAAAATTTGTGCTACAAAAAAAAAAGATTTTCCAAAATGATCACAGTGGATGTTGCATAATAAAAAAAAATTGACGTTCCAAAATGATCATGTGGATGAGGCATAATTTAAAAAAATGATGTACCAAAATGATCACAGTGGATGTTGCATAATACAAAAAAAATAATAATAATTGACGTTCCAAAGTGATCATTGTGGATGAGGCGTAGTTAAAAAAATGATGTACCAAAATGATCACAGTGGATGTTGCGTAATACAAAAAAAATAATAATAATTGACGCTCCAAAGTGATCATTGTGGATGAGGCATAATTAAAAAAAATGATGTTCCAAAATGATCACAGTGGATGTTGCATAATAAAAAAAAAAAAATTTGACGTTCCAAAGTGATCATTGTGGATGAGGCGTAGTTAAAAAAATGATGTACCAAAATGATCACAGTGGATGTTGCATAATACAAAAAAAAATAATAATAATTGACGTTCCAAAGTGATCATTGTGGATGAGGCATAATTAAAAAAAATGATGTTCCAAAATGATCACAGTGGATGTTGCATAATAAAAAAAAATAATTGACGTTCCAAAGTGATCATTGTGGATGAGGCATAATTAAAAAAAATTATGTACCAAAATGATTACAGTGGATGTTGCATAATAAAAAAAAATAATTGACGTTCCAAAGTGATCATTGTAGATGAGGCGTAATTTAAAAAAATGATGTACCAAAATGATCACAGTGGATGTTGCATAATAAAAAAAAAATTGACGTTCCAAAGTGATCATTGTGGATGAGGAATATTTCAAAAAGATGATGTTCCAAAATGATCACAGTGGATCATGCATAATAAAAAAAAATAATTGACGTTCCAAAGTGATCATTGTGGATGAGGCGTAATTAAAAAAATGATGTACCAAAATGATCACAGTGGATGTTGCATAATAAAAAAAATAATTGACGTTCCAAAGTGATCATTGTGGATGAGGCATAATTAAAAAAATTATGTACCAAAATGATCACAGTGGATGTTGCATAATAAAAAAAAAATAATTGACGTTCCAAAGTGATCATTGTGGATGAGGAATATTTAAAAAAGATGATGTTCCAAAATGATCACAGTGGATGATGCATAATAAAAAAAATAATAATTGACGTTCCAAAGTGATCATTGTGGATGAGGCTTGATTAAAAAAATGATGTACCAAAATGATCACAGTGGATGTTGCATAATAAAAAAAAATAATTGACGTTCCAAAGTGATCATTGTGGATGAGGCGTAATTAAAAAAAATGATGTTCCAAAATGATCACAGTGGATGTTGCATAATAAAAAAAAAAAAATTGACGTTCCAAAGTGATCATTGTGGATGAGGAATATTTAAAAAAGATGATGTTCCAAAATGATCACAGTGGATGATGCATAATAAAAAAAATAATAATTGACGTTCCAAAGTGATCATTGTGGATGAGGCTTGATTAAAAAAATGATGTACCAAAATGATCACAGTGGATGTTGCATAATAAAAAAAATAATTGACGTTCCAAAGTGATCATTGTGGATGAGGCATAATTAAAAAAAATTATGTACCAAAATGATCACAGTGGATGTTGCATAATAAAAAAAAAATTGACGTTCCAAAGTGATCATAGTGGATGAGGCATAATTGAAAAAAAATGATGTTACAAAATGATCACAGTGGATGATGCATAATAAAAAAAAAAATAATTGACGTTCCAAAGTGATCATTGTGGATGAGGCATAATTAAAAAAATGATGTACCAAAATGATCACAGTGGATGTTGCATAATAAAAAAAAAATGACGTTTCAAAGTGATCATTGTGGATGAGGCATAATTAAAAAAATGTGGATGTTCCAAAATAAACATGATGAACGTTGCATACTAAAAAAAAAAAAAAAATTGGATGTTCCAAAATGATGATGATGACCTTTGCAAAAACTATGAAAGTTATCTCATGTCCCTCCACCACCACATATAGAATCAAGCAAATTTACAGTAATTTTATAGTACACACAAGCCGTGGGCTCCCTACAAAAACAGTATGAAAATTACGGCAAACGAAATTTACGGTTTACGGTATTCATACAGAAATATTTTGTATGGGACAATTTTTTTTTTGTATGAAAGACCATTTTTTTTTCATGGAACCGGATATAAAAAAATGTCCTCTGCAACATTAGTTTTTGCACCAACACTGTAAGACCTATACTTTCCGAGATACGATGTCGATGGGAGCGAATGGGGGACAAAAGGGGTACTTTAGGATTTATTCCCAACTCATCGGAACTCCCTCTATACGATCCCACCAAACATTTTCACCCTACGAGGTGGCATCTGGGAGAACAAACATGTCAATGAGTCAGTCAGTCAGTCAGTCAGTGAGTGGTAATCGAGCTTTATATAATATAATAACTAGAGGTTGCGTTGTGCGCGAGCTGCTCGCAGCTCGCGTGTTTTTCTTTTAGTCGAAGAAGTAATTAATGAGGGTATCGAGGTTGCGTTGTGCGCGAGCTGCTCGCAGCTCGCGAGGGTAATGTGTTGTTTGATAGAAATCCCCCCCTTCGTAACTCTGACAAAACCAAATCATATAAGGCTAAAACATGTATTTTAAGAAGGAACCTTAAAAATAAGTAAGTTGATTTAAGGATACTTCTACTTACAATTTTATAACTTACATAAACAATCAATAGTTTTGTATCATAATCAGCAAATTCGTGGATACTTACTTAATATTTATTAATTCTTTAATGATGCAATTAGGTATGTAAGAATGGCGAGACGGGTTAGTTTAATAAATCCCACCAGCTTTAACCATTCCAAAGTCTACTGTGCCCGTATTAGCAGTAGGCCGTTAGGGTGTTTCCCGCAGAGGCGTACAAGTTCAGTTAATATCTATAAATTAAACAATTGAGAAGTTGGTATATATATTTTATTATTTTCTACATTGGGTATACCTTATAATCATCATCATATCAGCAGCCACAGGAAGTAGACTGCTGAACATAATATGTCAAGTAAAAAAGTAATATGAACGTATTTTAATAATCCTTCTCATATATCTCTAGAGCAACCAATCTCATCTCTCTCAACAAACTAATGCTATTAAATTTGAATACTCATTGACAAATGAAATAGTTAATAGATTTGAATCAGTTGATAATTTTCATATTATCTTTGCTTGACTCGGCGTTCGCCACCATCCTCAATGAGCTGTAATGAGATGCCAGTCGCAGTCGTTCCAGTTGTTGTCTGTTCGAAAACAAAAAATATATGAGATGTGGTTTTTAATAAAATATTTAACGCGAGATACTTATATCAATATATAGGTTTTTAAATTTTCTTAATTTTTTTTCATCTATGTACACACCTCGCTGTATCAACTTATACACCGTACTTCTGGCAAATAAATATCATTTCATTTCACCTTATATTCAATAAAGAACATCGATACCTTAATTTGCAGACCTAATAACTCCTCTGGAGCAAATTTTACAGGAGCGACTTAAAACGTTATAATAAATTTTATTTAAGGAAATAAATAAAAACAAAAGTCCCGTTAGAAATTATGCTTTTTATTAATCTAAAAACACTTAAACATCTATGTTTTCTTATAACCTTTAGGTTTTACAGTGAAAAAAGGAGTTGTTCGATTTGGTTTAAGCAATACTTGAAACTAAAAGTGGAGTTGTTTGATTTTATTCTAAACTAATAATATAAACTAAATAATCTGCCACCCGAAGGGAAATGATAATAACTAATTTTCGTGTGGCAATGCATCGTAATAGGCGTGATAATCACGGGGCATAGATGACTTAAGTTGTTGTAAATCAGAAAATTTTTTTTTCGTTATTTTTCTTCTTTGGTCATATAAGTTTTTTAGGTCATCCACCTTCACGGGGACAACTGGGGTTTTTCTTTGATTGAGGATCTTCCACTCCTCACCAAACCGAAGCTTGTACATTACGTCTCCATTAGGTCTGTACTGCAGAGCTCTCAGATCAGTAACCTGTAAAAACACTTGATTTTATAAAGCCTCCCGGATCTAGAAAGATAAGTCATCGTAATTTGAAACAAAGCATGCAAAATGAAAGAAAAGAAGTGTATACCTTTGGATCCCCTTTCATTTTCCCTGGACGAATGGATTTATACAAAGCAATTTCTTTGAAATCCTTGAAGTAGGGAAAAGTCAAATATTCACATCGGTATTTTTTGTTATTGGTCTTTGCCGTTCGGCAGATGTTTAAGTATTCAGCAGGGGCATGGATGGTTTGGTTTTTGAGCCGCTTCTCAATCATGGCATGCATGCTGTCCACCTCCATTTGGGTATGCCCAACCTCAAGGTATTTATGAGTTATTGTTATGTTATAATATATTGATACATTAATAAAGGCATTACTGAGAACTACGTTGCGGTTTTGATAGGTACAACCATCAGTGTAAAACACGATCTGCCGGTCTTTGTCATCCATTTGAGGTATAATTTCTTTTACAATAAACTTCGACATTATAGTGGCAAATTCCTCCGCATTAAGGCCACCCTCAGACTCATTCCACACAAAACAATAACCCTGTTCCATTTTCATGTCAAAAATACACCAATTGTGGACACATAATTTAGTTTTGTAATAATTGCTGGAAACCGTAGACCTAGGTGCCAGTAGAACAGCTTGGAGGTCAGCAGTGAAAACGAATTTGTGATCTTTCTTGTCTTGTTGTTTTTCAGCTCTAGCTTCCACCTTTTTCTGAATATGCTCATTGTATACGTCTTCACTGATTTGACCAATCACATATCCATTGCATATTTCACAGAGATCTTTTTTAGGTATAAACAAGGATATTTTTTTCAAGGTAAGAGCATTGGAAAAAGTGGCGATGCTCAGTGGTTTTACATTTTTGGAATTGCATTTCTCTTTATAGAGTTTATAAAGCTGTTGCTTAGATATAATTTCAGGTTGCAAGTACAACATAGAGGTTCTTTGCCGGCAGTAGTGGGAAGGCAGTTTAGGTAATTCATCCAGAAAACTGTCCAAAAATGTTTTCTCTGAGGAACTGACTCTATTGCTGGTGGAGGCCGTTGACTGATTGTCAGGATGGATATCATTTACACCCGTTGTGGATACTTGTGATGCTTTTTCTTCTTTCCAAGCCCAGCATTGGTAGGTGGTTATAGAAAAGGTGTTTATGAACAATGTCTTACACACTCTTATCATTTCGTCGTTTTTCTTCAAATAATAAACCATGGAATTCTTTCTTTGTGACTTATTGGGGTCTTTTCTGTCTCTTTTTCTCTTCGGTGTGATACATTTTATCAGGCAATTAACAAAAATTTTTTTCTCTCCCCAATCCATATCCCAAAATTGTTTAAATAAGCTTTCTCGGTCATTTTCAGTTATCAAGTGACAATTAAAAACTCCGTTTTTATTTTCTTGACATTTGCATCGTGGTTTATTTTTCTTTTTTTGATTTACGCACATCTTGTAACCATTTTCCCTCTACTTTTCTTTTTCCATAATATTGAATTCCCTTTTCCCTGTTAAGTCTGTTTTTTTCAATATTCCAATCCTTTTTATCCACTTGACAACGCTTTTTTCTTTTAACAAGTGGTGTATCGTCTTCTGATTCTGAACTTTCACTATATTCAACTAATCTGGCCACATTGTTGAGTGATGATGAGGTGATAGCTTCCTGTACATCAGGGGTAGGGTTAATGTGGATGTCCAGCGTGCATGAAATGGGTGGAATGTCAACTCTAGGGGGAATGTTTATGTTGTCATTCAGCAAGGGTGATGTGGTAGTGTGTTCATCAACTATAGGGTGTAGGGCAATGTCAGTGCCTTGGGTTATTACATAAGAGTTAATATCGTCAGTTGGGGGTACAAATTGGTCAATAAACTCAATTTGAACATTGTTTGGCTCATTAATATCGTCGTCAAATAACAAGAAATTGTGAACTTGAGGCACATCATCCGTGTTTGTTGTAGCTTCGGAGAGTTGATATTCATTCTGGTGATAACTCACAATGGTTTCCGTCTCAGGTTCATTCTCCGTTGTAGTAGGCTGTGTATGGATCTGTATTGATTCTAATAGTGTTGAAGACATATGAGTATCAAAGTCACCAAGGGCAATATTAGAAATAGTAGCAATGGCAGTATCTTCACACAACTTTGGCAATTGGTTAGCTTGGAACAATGCATTATCAGGGTTAGTAACGTCGGTATTAGCAATATTTTTGTTAGTTGATTGCGCAGAAAGCAAAATTCTCTTAGCTCGTGCTTTAGACATATTCCTGCACCAAAAAGAAAAACATAAAGCAAAATAAAAAACCTTCAGGATGGTAAGCATCATTCCAAAATGCCATAATAAATAACAAAATTACTATTAAACAATCAAGCGAGGCGCACGAAAGTGAACACACACACACACACATACACACACTTTACATAAATACATAAATTTACACTTCTGCACATGATTGAAAGTGAAAATTAAATTATTAGGTCCATAGTATCACAAAAACATGCGTTAAATCAAACATATCAACTCCAAGCATCACACCAAAATAATCAAAAGTCAAATCAAATAACTCCAATCACCGTGCAATTTTCAAAAAAACATGTCAAAATAATGTTACAAGGCTATTTAAACCATAAAACACTTACCATAATATATTTTCTACTACTTTAAAGCTTTAAACTGTAGTGAAAGACACTTTTACCATTTGTTTTTATGTTAAATGCGCGGGAGCTTGCGTACGCTTGTGCGACGTAGAACAAAATGGCCGACTGCGCGGGAGATATTCGATTATTTTGTCAAAATCGATGCGTTTCGTTTTACGCGGAGTTGTTTGATTTTCAAATAGCGTTTTTACACCAATACCGTTGAGAACCATGGAGTTATTAGTATTTGAAAAAATAGAGCAAAAAATCTAGTTTCTGCCGGTATCAAAATGTCATTTTCGTGAAAAAGTGGAGTTATTAGGTCTGCAAATTAAGGTATCGACATGTAGAACTCAACAAAAATAGAAACATTTGGGATTTATGCGCATATTTTTTGTAATAATATTTAATAGTCACATTATCCACACAAACTGACGTGACGGCCCTCCTGAATACCATGATTTTACGAAGTTAGCGTCGCCTATCTGCTACTCAGTGCATACGCTTTATAAAAACATAACATAATATTATAAGTATGTTTCTATGTTTGTTTGTTCATCAAGGGTAGGTATATTAAAATATCGAAAAAATTGTCGTAAAGTGTAAACAGCATGCCTGCCTATTTAGATAGGAAAACATGGTTTGTCTTCCTGTTGCAATACTCAGGGGCAGGGTTCATATGTGAAACAAACTATATACTACTTGTAATTAGTCCATTGAAAAGTTACATTTGGGGTTGCGTTTTTTAGAGGACGCAATTTTATTTTTTTGATGTATAGTGGCGGTCAGTGTAAAGCTAAAACCAAGTTTGGGGGATCGCCACCCTTGTCCCACGGCCGCCATCTTGAAAATAGGGGTTGAAATGGTTTTTACGATATATCTCTTAAACTATTAATTTGATAAAAAAATTTTGTTAACATTTTTTGTTGCAAATTAAATTCTCTACAACTTTGGTCCAGTAACTTTTTGTAGTAGAACTATAAATAAAAAAGTTATAAGCGAAAATGTTCAGAAATTCGAGAAAAAAATTATATTTTTCGATATAACTTTTTTTTTATCATTTTAGCTTTACACTGACCCCCCCTAAACATCAAAAAAATAAAATTGCGTCCTCTAAAAAACGCAAGGTAAGGCCTAAAAAATGTAACATTTCAATGGACTAAATAACTTTGTCACCATGTGAAAGCAACAAATGTATTGAGTAGTAGAGTTCCTTGTGAAAGGGCTCGCCCGGAAAGTACTACCATCATACCTATTTCTGCTGCCAAGCAGCATTACTGTGTTTCGGTATGAAGGTGATTGCTGGTGAAATTACTGGCATATGAGGCTTTACATCTGTATGTCTAAAGTTGATGGACGCAGGGTACTGCAACGTAGAGGTCTGTGACCTACGTTATAAGGCAGTTCTTTGTTAAAGGCGATGGTTACCACTTAACATCAGGTGGGCCATAAGCTTGTTTCATTACCAGGTAGCATTAAAAAACCCTGATTAGCATTTATGACTTGGATTTAAAAGTAAGCTACTTTTTAAAATCGACAGTGGAAGCTAGTTTATAAAATACATATTTTTATTACCTGGTTTCACTTCGGATGGTGTCTTAAATGATGCGCATCGGTCAGTGTCCTTATCCAGTAGCCACTACTGGACTAAGTGGTAAGTAGGTGTTAGCATAGTAATATTGTTGTATTGTTTTGTAGTAATTTTGTGGTAGTATGCATGATTCGTTTTCAATGTTCCATCAGTATCAAAACAGTATTTCCTATCATTTTGGATTTCTTCTGCAATGCTCATTCTGTGTTTAAATGGACATTTCACTTCCACTATGGCATCATCTCCAACAATTCCGTCAGGTGATGCTACTAAAGCACCTGAGTTGTGAAGCCAAAACCCAGTCGGAGAGACTTTCTTCTGTGTTGCTTCCTCGAAGAGTTTTAAAGCCACCACTTCATGAGTTATTCCCCACTGGATACTTTTAACACCATCCAGATTTAATGATGAAATAATGATGGAGGAAATCTGAAATAAACAGAATAAAGTATTGGTAGTGTTCCTTGCGACTCAGCATAACAAATGCAAAACTTGTGCAAATATGTACCTGTTATGCTGCACAGCAGCAATCACAATCCCAAAATTGCTTGCAGTAATGCAGCCTAGCCTTATTTCATGCCACAGAGGATTACATCTTTAATAATAATAAATATTGCTGGACATTTCACACAGCGCTATCTAGCCCCAAATTAAGCAGAGCTTGTACTATGGGAACCAGATAACTGATAGAATACTTACTTTTAAACATTTTTTTTGTAAATACATACTTATAATATATAGAGAAACAGCCAGACCCGGAATAAATATCTGTAGATCATGCAAACATTTGTTCCGCAGCGGGGATCGAACCCGCTACCTCCTGCGTCTCAGGCGGCTATGCGCCCACTGCACCACGGAGGTCGTCAAATAGTGCCATGTGCTTTGCCCAATAGTGGCATGTGCAATGGCCAAAATCTCTTTGTGGGAAACCTTTATATTGTGCAGTATGTCGTTTTTACAGCAAAATATAGTACTTACTGATATCGCTAGTCAATTTTTCATTATACAATTAAAAATATTACGGCTTACCTCTGTTGAGTACTTCTTATTTTTCATTGATGCAAATATCTGTCCTCTCAGAATCTCCAAAGAACCATCATACATGACCGACCACTATCGTAACTCTTTTCACCTTTCTTGAATACAGAAATTTCGTTCTTAAATTGCTCTATGATTGTACCCAAACTTACAACCGCAGACATTTTATTTATTATGAAAAAGCTAAAATTACAAAAATCGCTCGTCGAAACCTGTTTGTTTTTACCCAAACGTCAAAATCCGCCATCTTGTTACGTCATACTTCCACAGTTCACTCGGTATGATACAGTGTAAATAATACAGTAAGTCAACCAGCTAGCGTGACTGTGTACATATAGTCACGTATGTAGGTACTTATCCGTTGTATATAAAGTAAAGTAAAAAGTAAAGTCCGCACATTGGCATACAAGAAGTTGAGGCACGACTTAGTGGTTTGTAAATTCTGATAGGTGTGACATAGTTGGTAAGTATTCATGTCTTCATGAGATTGAGGGTTAGGCATATACTCATAATTCTTGGCTGAGCTCTTTAAGGTGTTTGATGAGGATACATTCGGACCTATTTCTCTCCAAGCACACTTTCAGAGGACGCACCTTACCAGTGAAAAATTGCCGAAATATCATCTCGCATCGGTTTTATGTTAGTTTCTAATATGGATATGAGCGCGGTTATTACCTGGTGACATTCACAGTCGCATTCTCTTTAGACAAATCCGGTTGTAAGAACCGCTTGGACCTACTGTTTTTTCTGTATTCTGTGGCGAACGGCGAACACTCATTGTGTCGTTTACGCCAAGTTCGGGCAATATCGGACAGCACGCACAGGTGCGAATATAGAAAAAAATGCAACTGTCTCTTTTACGTTCCTGATGATTGGAGACAAATCGTCGTAAATGAGTCACTCAAGTTATTGGAATATAAGCTTTTAGCTACTGATTTTAAGACTTTCTTTTGCGTGGTAGTAATTTGCGTAAATATTTTGTATGGGACAATTTTTTTTTTGTATGAAAGACAATTTTTTTTTCATTGATCCGGATATAAAAAAATGTCCTCAGCAACATTAGTTTTTGCACCAACGCTGTAAGACTTATACTTTCCGAGATACGAGGTGGATGGGAGCGAATGGGGGACAAAAGGGGTACTTTAGGATTTATTCCCAACTCACCGGAACTCCCTCTATACGATCCCATCAAACATTTCCCCCCTACGAGGTGGCATCTGGGAGAACAATGATGTCAATCAGTCAGTGAGTCAGTGGTAATCGAGCTTTATATAATATAACTAGAGGTTGCGTTGTGCGCGAGCTGCTCGCAGCTCGCGTGTTTTTCTTTTAGTCGACGAAGTAATTAAAGAGGATATCGAGCTGTTAAAAGTCATCAAAGAGGATATCCATGTGTAAGAAGCAGTCAAAGACGATATCGAAATGGCAGAAGCAATCAAATCAAAGAGGATTTCCAAGTGGAAGCAGCAATCAAAGAAGATATTGAAGTGAAAAAAGCAATCAAATAGGATATCGAAGTATCAGAATCAAATAATGAGGAAATTAACGTTGAGTAAGCAATCAAAGAGGATACCGAGGTTGTAGAAGCATTCTAAAAGGATGACGAAGTGAAAAAAGCAATCAAAGATGATATCGAGCTGTTAAAAGCTATCAAAGAGGATATCCATGTGTAAGAAGCAGTCAAAAAATATCGAAATGGAAGAAGCAATCGAATCAAAGAGGATATCGAAGTGGAAGAAGCCATCACAGAGGATATCGAAGTAAAATTGCTATCGAAGACGATATCGAAGATGAAGACGCAATGAAAGAGAATATTGCAGTGCAACAAGCAATCAAAAGGAAATCGAAGATGATATCGAAGTGGAAGAAGCAATCAAAGAGGATATTGAAGTGGAAGGAGCAATCAAATAGGATATCGAAGTGGCAGAAACAATCAAAGAGGAAATTGAAGTTGAGTAAGCAATCAAAGAGGATACCGAGGTGGTAGAAGCATTCTAAGAGGATGCCGAAGTGAAAAAAGCAATCAAAGATGATATCCCAGTAAAAGAAGCAATCAAAGACGATATCGAAGTAAAAGTAGCAATCAAATTGGATATCGAAGTTAATGAAGCAATCAAAGACGATATCAAAGTGGAAGAAGCAATCAAAGAAGATATCGAGATGGAAGAAACAAAAGTAGAGGATATCGAGGTGGAAGAAACAGTCAAAGAGGATGACGAAGGGAAAGAAGCATTCAAAGAGGAAGACGAAGTGAGAGAAGCATTCAAAAAGGACGTTGAGGACAATGATAAAAATAAAATAACGGTTAAACCAAAAACTTATACCAATATTTTGTAAAAGTTTCCCATAGCTATCTCTTTCCGTTTAGAAGATATGAGCGATTTAAGTTTTATATGAAAACTCATAATTTTGTAGAGTGGAAATTGAAGTAAAAGAAGCAATTAAAAATAATATATAAGTAGAAGAAGCAATTAAAAAGGATATCAAAGTGGAAGAAGCAAAAATAGAGGATATCGAGGTGAAAGAAGCATTCAAAGAGAAAGACAAAGTGAGAGAAGCATTCAAAAAGGATGTCAAGGGCAATGATGGTATTAAAAAAACTATTTCACCAAAAATTAGTACCAATATTTTGTAAAAGTTTGCTAAGGGTAACTCTTCCCGTTTAGAAGATACGAGCGATTTAAGATTTCTATTAAAACCCATAATTTTGTAGAGTGGAAATTGTAGTAAAAGAAGCAATTGAAGAAAATAATATCAGTAGAAAAAGCAATTAAAAAGGATATCAAAGTGGAAGAAGCAAAAATAGAGGATATCGAGGTGAAAGAAGCATTCAAAGCGGAAGACGAAGTAAGAGAAGCATTCAAAACATAACTCAAGGGCAATGATGGTATTAAAAAACTATTCCACCAAAAATTAGTACCAATATTTTGTAAAAGTTTGCTGGGGGTAACTCTTCCCGTTTAGAAGATACGAGCGATTTCAAATTTGCATTAAAACCCATAATTTTGTAAAGTGGATATTGAAGTAAAAGAAGTAATTGAAGAAAATATAAAATTAGAAAAAGCAATTCAAAAATATATATTGAAGTAAAAATGCCATCAAAGAGGATTTCGAAGTTGTAGAAACAATCAAAGAGGATATCAAAGTGGAAGAAACATTCGAAGACGAAAAGTAAGTGAGAGAAGAATTCAAAATGATGTCAAGGGCGATGATGACCGTAAAATAACGATTCCACCAAAAATTTGTGCTACCATATTATAAAAGTTTGTTATGTCTATCTCTTACCGTTTAAAAGATACGAACGATTAAAGTTTTTTAAGGAAAATCATAATTTTGATGAGAGGATATCGAAATGCAAGAAGCAATCAAAAAATATATCCAAGTAGAAGTCGCAATTAAAAAGTATATCGAAGTGGAAGAAGCCATCAAAGAGGATATCGAAGTGAGAGAAGCATGTAAAAAGACTGTCATGACAATGAAAAAACGATTTTACCCAAAATTTGTACTACCATTTTGTAAAAGTTTACTATGCCTATTTATTTTCGTTAAGTCGATACGAGCGATTAAAGTATTTAAAAAAAATCATAATTTTGTTGGTACGATATGAAAGTGGAAGAAACATTCAAAGAGGATATCGAAGTGGAAGATTCAATCAAAAAAGATATCCAAGTAGAAGAAGCAATTAACAAGTATTTCGACGTTCCAAAATGATCATAGTGGATGAGGCATAATTAAAATAAAATGATGTTCCAAAATGATCATAGTGGATGTTACATTATAAAAAAAAATTGACGATCCAAAATGATCACAGTGGATGTTGCATATTAAAAAAAAATTGACGTTCCAAAAGTGATCTTTGTGGATGAGGCATAATTAAAAAAAATTATTTTCCAAAATGATCACAAAGGATTTTGCATAATAAAAAAAAATTGACGTTCGAAAATGATCATTGTGGATGAGGCATAATTTAAAAAAAATTGATGTTCCAAAATGATCACACTGGATGCTGCATTTAAAAAAAAATTGACGTTCCAAAATGATCATTGTGGATGAGGCATAATTAAAAAAAAATTGATGTTCGAAAGCGATCACAGTGGATGTTGCATAATAAAAAAAATAACGTTTCAAAATGATCATTGTGGATGAGGCATAATTAAAAAAAAACTGATGTTCCAAAATGATCACAGTGGATGTTGCATAATAAAAAATAAAAAAAATTGACGTTCCAAAAGTGATCATTGTGGATGAGGCATAATTAAAAAAAATTTGATATTCCAAAATGATCACAAAGGATTTTGCATAATAAAAAAAAATTGACGTTCCAAAATGATCATTGTGGATGAGGCATAATTAAAAAAAAAATGATTTTCCAAAATGATCACAAAGGATTTTGCATAGTAAAAAAAAAATTGACGTTCCAAAGTGATCATTGTGGATGAGGCATAATTAAATAAAATGATGTACCAAAATATCACAGAGGATATTGCATAATAAAAAAAAAATGACGTTTCAAAGTGATCATAGTGGATGAGGCATAATTGAAAAAAAATGATGTTCCAAAATGATCACAGTGGATGATGCATAATAAAAAAATAAAAAATAATTGACGTTCCAAAGTGATCCTTGTGGATGAGGCGTAATTAAAAAAATGATGTACTAAAATGATCATAGTGGATGTTGCATAATAAAAAAAATAATTGACGTTCCAAAGTGATCATTGTGGATGAGGCATAATTAAAAAAAAATGATGTACCAAAATATCACAGTGGATGTTGTATAATAAAAAAAAATAATTGACGTTCCAAAGTGATCATAGTGGATGAGGCATAATTGAAAAAAAAAATGATGTTCCAAAATGATCACAGTGGATGATGCATCATAAAAAATAAAAAATAATTGACGTTCCAAAGTGATCATTGTGGATGAGGCGTAATTAAAAAAATGATGTACCAAAATGATCATAGTGGATGTTGCATAATAAAAAATAATAATAATTGACGTTCCAAAGTGATCATTGTGGGTGAGGCGTAATTAAAAAAACGATGTACCAAAATGATCACAGTGGATGTTGCACAATACAAAAAAAAATAATAATAATTGACGTTCCAAAGTGATCATTGTGGATGAGGCATAATTAAAAAAAATGATGTACCAAAATGATCACAGTGGATGTTACATAATAAAAAAAAAAAAAATAATTGACGTTCCAAAGTGATCCTTGTGGATGAGGCGTAATTAAAAAAATGATGTACTAAAATGATCATAGTGGATGTTGCATAATAAAAAAAATAATTGACGTTCCAAAGTGATCATTGTGGATGAGGCATAATTAAAAAAAAATGATGTACCAAAATATCACAGTGGATGTTGTATAATAAAAAAAAATAATTGACGTTCCAAAGTGATCATAGTGGATGAGGCATAATTGAAAAAAAAAATGATGTTCCAAAATGATCACAGTGGATGATGCATCATAAAAAATAAAAAATAATTGACGTTCCAAAGTGATCATTGTGGATGAGGCGTAATTAAAAAAATGATGTACCAAAATGATCATAGTGGATGTTGCATAATAAAAAATAATAATAATTGACGTTCCAAAGTGATCATTGTGGATGAGGCGTAATTAAAAAAACGATGTACCAAAATGATCACAGTGGATGTTGCACAATACAAAAAAAAATAATAATAATTGACGTTCCAAAGTGATCATTGTGGATGAGGCATAATTAAAAAAAATGATGTACCAAAATGATCACAGTGGATGTTGCATAATAAAAAAAAATATTGACGTTCCAAAGTGATCATTGTGGATGAGGCATAATTAAAAAAATGTGGATGTTCCAAAATAAACATGATGAACGTTGCATACTAAAAAAAAAAAAAAATTGGATGTTCCAAAATGATGATGATGACCTTTGCAAAAACTATGAAAGTTGTCTCATGCCCCTCCACAATCATTATATAGAATCAAGCAAATTTTACAGTAATTTTATAGTACACACAAGCCGTGGGCTCCCTACAAAAACAGTATGAAAATTACGGCAAACGAAATATACGGTTTACGGTATTCATACAGAAATATTTTGTATGGGACAATTTTTTTTTGTATGAAAGTCAATTTTTTTTTCATGGAACCGGATATAAAAAAATGTCCTCAGCAACATTAGTTTTTGCACCAACGCTGTAAGACCTATACTTTCCGAGATACGATGTCGATGGGAGCGAATGGGGGACAAAAGGGGTACTTTAGGATTTATTCCCAACTCACCGGAACTCCCTCTATACGATCCCACCAAACATTTCCCCCCTACGAGGTGGCATCTGGGAGAACAATGATGTCAATCAGTCAGTGAGTCAGTGGTAATCGAGCTTTATATAATATAACTAGAGGTTGCGTAGTGCGCGAGTTGCACGCAACTCGCGTGTTATTGTTTTTGTCGAAGAAGCAATCAAAGAGGATTTCGAGCTGTTAAAAGCGATCAAAAAGGATATACATGTGTAAGAAGCAGTCAAAGACGATATCGAAATGGAAGAAGCAATCAAATCAAAGAAGATATCCAAATGGAAGCAGCAATCAAATATGATTTCGAAGTGCAAGAAGCAATCAAACAGGATATTGAAGTGAAAGCAGCAATCAAATAGGATATCGAATTAGCAGAAACTATTAAAGAGGAAATTGAAGTTGAGTAAGCAATCAAAGAGGATACCGAGGTGGTAGAAGCATTCTAAGATGACGAAGTGAAAAAAGCAATCAAAGACGATATCGAAGTGGAAGAAGCAATCAAAGAAGGTATCGAAGTGGAAGAAGCAATCTTAGAGGATATCGAAGTGGAAGAAGCAATCAAAGATGATATCGAAGTGGAAGAAGCAATCAAAGAGGATATTGAAGTGAAAGAAGCAATCAAATAGGATATCGAAGTAGCAGAAACAATCAAAGAGGAAATTAAAGTTGAGGAAGAAATCAAAGAGGATACCAAGGTGGTAGAAGCATTCTAAGAGGATGACGAAGTAAAAAAAGCAATCAAAGACGATATCGAAGTGGAAGAAGCAATCCAATGGATATTGAAGATGAAGAAGGAATAAAAGAGGATATCGAAGCGGAACAAGCAATCGTAGAGGATATCAAAGTTAAAGAAGCAATCAAAGATAAACAAGCAATCAAAGAGAAAAAAATTGGATGTTCCAAAATGATCATGATAACGGTTGTATAAAAAAAAATTGAACGTTGCAAAAAAGATCATGATGAACGTTGCATAAAAAAAAATCTGGACGTTCCAAAATGATCATGATTGACGTTGCATAATATAAATATATGTTGCAAAATGATAATGATCAAAAATTTGTACTAATATTTTGTCAAAGTTTGCTAGTGCTATCTCTTCCCGTTTAGAAGATACGAGCGATTAAAGTTTTGTAAGAAAAATCATAAATTTGTTGATTGGATATCGAAGTGGAAGAAACTATCAAAGAGAATGTTGAAGTGGAAGAAGCAATCAAATAGGATATCGAAGTGGCAGAAACAATCAAAGAGGAAATTGAAGTTGAGTAAGCAATCAAAGAGGATACCGAGGCGGTAGAAGCATTCAAAGAAGATGACGAAGTGAAAAAAGCAATCAAAGACGATATCGAAATGGAAGAAGCAGTCAAAGACGATATCGAAGAGGGAGAAACAATCAAAGAGGAAATTGAAGTTAAAGAAGCAGTCAAAGATGATGTCGAAGTGGAAAAAACATTCAAAGAAGATGACGAAGTGAGAGAAGCATTCAAAAAGGATGTCAAGGATGACAATAAAAAAACAGTTGCACCAAAAATGTATACCAATATTTTGTACAAGTTTGCTAGGGCTATCTCTTCCCGTTTAGAAGATACGAGCGATTGAAGTTTTGTATGAAAGACCACAATTTTGTAGAGAGCATAATGAAGTAACTGAAGCAATTAAAGAGGATATGAAAGTAGAAGAAGCATTTTAAAGGGATAACGAAGTGGAACATGCAAAAATAGAAGATGTCGAGGCGGAAGAAACAATCAAAGAGGATATCGAAGTGGAAGAAGCAATCAAAGAGGGTATCGAAGTGGAAGAAGCCATCACAGAGGATATCGAAGTGAAAATGCTATCAAAGACGATATCGAAGATGAAGACGCAATCAAAGAGAATAATGCAGTGCAAGAAGCAATCAAAAGGAAATCGAAGATGATATCGAAGTGGAAGGAGTAAACAAAGAGGATATTAAAGTGGGAGAAGCAATCAAATAGGATATCGAAGTAGCAAAAACAATCAAAGAGGAAATTGAAGTTGACTAAGGAATCAAAGAGGATACCGAGTTGGTAGAAGTATTCAAAGAGGATGACGAACTGAAAAAAGCAATCAAAGACTATATCGAAGTGAAAGAAATAGTCAAAGACGATATCAAAATGGAACAAGCAATCAAAGCGGATATCGAAGTGGAAGAAGCAATCAAAGAGGATATCAAAGTGGAAGAAGCCATCACAGGATATCGAAGTAAAAATGCAATCAAAAACGATATCGAATATGAAGACGCAATCAAAGAAAATATTGCAGTGCAAGAAGCAATCAAACGGAAATCAAAGAGGAAGGAGCCCTTACAGAGGATACCGAAGTGAAAATGCCATCAAAGAAGATATCAAAGATGAAGAAGCAATCCAATGGATATTGAAGATGAAGAAGGAATAAAAGAGGATATCGAAGTGGAAGAAGCAATCGTAGAGGATACCAAAGTTAAAGAAGCAATCAAATAGGATATCAATGTGGAAGAAGCAATCAAAGGGGATATCGAAGTGGAACAAGCAATCAAAGAGAAAAAAATTGGATGTTCCAAAATGATCATGATAATAGTTGTATAAAAAAAATTGAACGTTGCAAAAAAGATCATGATGAACGTTGCATAAAAAAAATCTGGACGTTCCAAAATGATCAGGATTGACGTTGCATAATATAAATGTATGTTGTAAAATGATAATGATCAAAAATTTGTACTAATATTTTGTCAAAGTTTGCTAGTGCTATCTCTTCCCGTTTCGAAGATACGAGCGATTAAAGTTTTGTAAGAAAAATCATAAATTTGTTGATTGGATATCGAAGTGGAAGAAACTATCAAAGAGAATGTTGAAGTGGGAGAAGCAATCAAATAGGATATCGAAGTGGCAGAAACAATCAAAGAGGAAATTGAAGTTGAGTAAGCAATCAAAGAGGATACCAAGGTGGTAGAAGCATTCAAAGAAGATGACGAAGTGAAAAAGCAATCAAAGACGATATCGAAATGGAAGAAGCAGTCAAAGACGATATCGAAGTGGGAGAAGCAATCAAAGAGGATATCGAAGTTAAAGAAGCAGTCAAAGATGATGTCGAAGTGGAAAAAACATTCAAAGAAGATGACGAAGTGAGAGAAGCATTCAAAAAGGATGTCAAGGATGACAATAAAAAAACAGTTCCACCAAAAATTTACACCAATATTTTTTACAAGTTTGCTAGGGCTAGCTCTTCCCGTTTAGAAGATATGAGCGATTGAAGTTTTGTATGAAACACCACAATTTTGTAGAGCGCATAATGAAGTAACTGAAGCAACTAAAGAGGATATGAAGTAGAAGAAGCATTTTAAAAGGATAACGAAGTGGAACATGCAAAAATAGAAGATGTGGAGGCGGAAGAAACAATAAAAGAGGATGACGAAGTGTAACAAGCAATCAAAGAGAATGTTCGAATAGTGGATGTCGCATAATAAAAAAAAATTGACGTTCAAAAATGATCATAGTGGATGAGGCATAAATAAAAAAAAATTGATGTTCCAAAATGATCACAGTGGATGTTGCATAATAAAAAAAAAATTGACGTTCCAAAAGTGATCATTGTGGATGAGGCATAATTTAAAAAAAAATTGACGTTCCAAAATGATCATTGCTGATGAGGCATAATTAAAAAAAATTGATGTTCCAAAATTATCACAGTGGATGTTGCATAATAAAAAAAAAGAAATTGACGTTCCAAAATAATCATTGTGGATGAGGCATAATTTAAAAAAAATGATTTTCCAAAATGATCACAAAGGATTTTGCATAATAAAAAAAATGACGTTCCAAAAGTGATCATTGTGGATGAGGCATAATTTAAAACAAAATGATGTTCCAAAATGATCACAAAGGATTTTGCATAGTAAAAAAAAATTGACGTTCCAAAAGTGATCATTGTGGATGAGGCATAATTAAAAAAAATTGATTTTCCAAAAAGATCACAAAGGATTTTGCATAATAAAAAAAAATAATTGACGTTCCAAAGTGATCATTGTGGATGAGGCATAATAAAAAAAATGATGTACCAAAATGATCACAGTGGATGTTGCATAATACAAAAAAAAATAATAATTGACGTTCCAAAGTGATCATTGTGGATGAGGCATAATTAAAAAAAATGATGTTCCAAAATGATCACAGTGGATGATGCATAATAAAAAAAAATAATAATTGACGTTCCAAAGTGATCATTGTGGATGAGGCATAATTAAAAAAATGATGTACCAAAATGATCACAGTGGATGTTGCATAATAAAAAAAAATGACGTTTCAAAGTGATCATTGTGGATGAGGCATAATTGAAAAAAAATGATGTTACAAAATGATCACAGTGGATGATGCATAATAAAAAAAAAAAAATTGACGTTCCAAAGTGATCATTGTGGATGAGGCATAATTAAAAAAATGATGTACCAAAATGATCACAGTGGATGTTGCATAATAAAAAAAAAATGACGTTTCAAAGTGATCATTGTGGATGAGGCATAATTGAAAAAAAATGATGTTACAAAATGATCACAGTGGATGATGCATAATAAAAAAAAATAATTGACGTTCCAAAGTGATCATTGTGGATGAGGCATAATTAAAAAAATGATGTACCAAAATGATCACAGTGGATGTTGCATAATAAAAAAAAAAAAAATGACGTTTCAAAGTGATCATTGTGGATGAGGCATAATTAAAAAAATGTGGATGTTCCAAAATAAACATGATGAACGTTGCATACTAAAAAAAAAAAAAAAATTGGATGTTCCAAAATGATGATGATGACCTTTGCAAAAACTATGAAAGTTGTCTCATGCCCCTCCACCACCATTATATAGAATCAAGCAAATTTACAGTAATTTTATAGTACACACAAGCCATGGGCTCCCTACAAAAACAGTATGAAAATTACGGCAAACGAAATATACGGTTTACGGTATTCATACAGAAATATTTTGTATGGGACAATTTTTTTTTTGTATGAAAGACAATTTTTTTTTCATGGAACCGGATATAAAAAAATGTCCTCTGCAACATTAGTTTTTGCACCAACTCTCTAAGACCTATACTTTCCGAGATACGAGGTCGATGTGAGCGAATGGGGGACAAAAGGGGTACTTTAGGATTTATTCCCAACTCATCGGAACTCCCTCTATACGATCCCACCAAACATTTTCACCCTACGAGGTGGCATCTGGGAGAACAAACATGTCAATGAGTCAGTCAGTCAGTGAGTGGTAATCGAGCTTTATATAATATAATAATTAACTAGTGGTTCGCCCCGAACTGAAATTTCGCGAGTCTCCCAAAAACCAAAAAAATATTATTCTTAATCTAATAAAATAGTGCCACAAAATGACTAATCATTAAACCTGACCTACAGTTTCATTCAAAATACAAGTAACGGGAGTTCATCTTAATTAGTTATAATTTTTAGGGGTAGAAATTGCAGTTATTCTGGATTTCAGACTTTTCCTATATTTGCATCACTTAATCTACACGTACCTATACCAAATTTCAGCACTGTGGGGTTACTGGTGTACCCTGTGAATTTCGTCAAAGTTCAGTTTTTACTATGGCTATTAACTCAAAAACTACAAAGATTAAACTAAAAATAAAAACAGGGTCAAAATTTAGAGATATTTCATCAGACTTGACCTAATAGTCTTATTTTGATTTTTTACCCCTCTTGAACCCCAATATCTTAACAACCCCCCTAAACATCTTCTTAGCTCATTTAGTCACACCAGGATTGTGCCATCACTACCTACCTATTATATCAAATTTCACAATAATCGGATCAACACTTCGAAAGTTATCCTCGGACAAACCAACATACATACATACATAGGTACAAAGCCGATTCACCCAAGTTGATTTGGAGATCTCGCTTCGCTCGATCAATAATATTGATGTCTACTTTATCTTTAAAATCAAAATAAGAAGACTGAACCACCAATTACGTTACGTTAAAGATAAAGGATGTTTTTCTTTAGATTTTAATTGTTTTGACTTTTAATTTGTGATTTGTTTTGCAACTAATAATTTAATTGTTTTCTTATTTTAAAATCAGTCATAATAAAGTTGATTTCATATAGGTATTGTTTTTTTACACTACATTAATGGTCCATGTTGGAACGAAAAAGGAAAGTAATCCTGGATTGATGTAAATTCGGTCGGATCCGGCCGGATTGAAAATGAGGCCGGATTGCAATCCTTGATTGAAATTGCTCCAATTCGGTCAAAAATGTTACAAATTATTTTCGTTATTGTGAAGTATTCTGAAATCCTTTCAGAATATCCTTTCATTTGAAAGAACAACCAGCCTTATTTCTAGCCTTTCTTTCCTGGCTTGGTACATTTAAATTTGATTTGTGTTGATTTGTTGACATTTAAATTTGATTTGTGGGAAGATTAAGTTTAAATTGACGACCTCCGTGGTGCAGTGGGCGAATAGCCGGCTGAGACGCAGGAGGTAACGGGTTCGATTCCCGCCGCGGAACAAATGTTTGCATGATCTACAGATATTTGGCCCGGGTCTGGTTGTTTCTCTATATATTATAAGTATCTATTTACAAAAAAATGTATATAAGTATTACATATATCAGTTATCTGGTTCCCATAGTACAAGCACTGCTTAGTTTGGGGCTAGCTAGCGCTGTGTGAAATGTCCGAATGTATTTCAGTTATAAAATATAGCTGAGTAGGTACTCCGCTATATTTTATAACTGAAATACACTTTTTACCATAACACAAATCACGAGTCACCAACATAAGTCACATCGATTACGATTACGCACGAAAGTCGACAAGCCAGTGGCCGCTTTTTTTTTTCTTCGGATGGACTAATCTCGCTGTTGGCCTCTGAGGCCGTGACAGCTTAACCGAAATAGTGGCCACTTTGCGCTCGGGCGCCGCTTTATAAAGCAACGGCTGGTAGGCGAAAGCAAAATTCCTAACTACCTCAAGTCCAATTCGATTCGCACTAAGGATTTCAACATGAAATTCTCGCAAGTTCCATACAACTGGAATATCAACGAGGCTACATTCGGAAGTTAGGATTCGCAGGTAACTTCTTCACAGCCAGGGTTTGACATCCGGTGTTTTAAATTAATTCCGGCAAATGTGTTCATCCATTCTAGATTAGATTAGAAAATTCTTAATTGCACTAATAAAATAATACATAGGCGAACTTTATGCTAATTAGCATTTACTTCCAGCTAACCTTTGTGCATTCTAGAATTGCATTCTAGAAATGATTATACTTAGGTAGGTATATAATGGAATGGAAAATAAGTTAAAAATTTATAAAAAAACTATTTGAACACCCCTTTTTAAAAGCATAATTCCAAATGCTTTTATACCCTTTCTTCTTTCCATTATTTATTCTTGTAGTGAGTGACCTCTTATTTCAATGTTTATTTGGGAAGTTGGTAACAAAGTGACTCGTCAACCAATAGTCCTTCCTTTTTATCTAACAACAAAAAATAAACAGACTTAATAATTCATGACGCATTATTATAAATACGGGATTTATCACGTACCGTCTTATCACAGTTCATAAGTTAACAAATTATGTCCGGCTTTTTCTCTTACAACCCTATCGGCAGTTTATAAATACTCATGAATAATTCATCAATACTCGAGTTCTTGATTTCATAGTTGAAACTCGATGTTAGTATAAACTTGTTTACGAGTTGTTAGCTCATGTTTGTTGAATGTTTCTTGAAAACTTTGTTCCAATTGTTTACCAATTGATAATTAGTTGCGAGACTAGATTTTGATAATCTCAACTTGAATTAATTTCGTGTAAGATACAGTTAAAGTACTCACTATACATTAACTATTTTATTATGCCTATGTATTTTTAAGTTATACATATTTCTATTGGCGCGTTTGGAAAAAAATATGAAAAAAAAATTTACGATGCGCGCGCACACTGATAGCCAAAAAGCGACATGATGAAGTTAGCTGATAAAGCTGTCTCTCAAGTTTCCGTGACAACACATAACTACATTCAAAGTATTTTTTTTATTCATTTATCATTTCTTTTACAAACAAAGAGTTGTGGCATACGGGATGAAATCTTTAGCTATTTTTGTTCTACTATGCCAAAGAAGTATAACTTCTTACGTGCGTACAAAAGTACACACACATGTTTTTTTGTCATATACCTACCTATCTACCTTGTTACAATCAGTTTGAATCAGTCGGAAGAAAATACAACCAATATGCAAACTATAAGTGTGGTAGAAACCTTCTATGAATGTTCATAGACCAATGTAAATCAATGTAAATCAATTATCAATATTTATCAGTTTCAAGTTAAACTAAATTGCAAAAAAAATGTTGCCGCCATGGGACGCCCGGCATATGTAAAGATTTTGTCAATTATGGATCTTATCACGACATCTTACCCTAAAAAATGTAAATACAATAATAATAATCTTACCTTAATTCTATTTGAAGCATGCCGTCACAGCGTGACGGCAGACGAGTCGGTCCTATCCGCAAGGCATGCCAATAGATATTTCACATCAATAAGTAACGTTATTGCGACACATACTGGTAAAAATGGCTTAAATAAATAAATAAATAAATTATGGTGGACATTTCACACAACACTATCTAGTCCCAAACTAAGCAGAGCTTGTACTATGGGAACCAGATAACTGATAGAATACTTATATACTTTTTTTGTAAATACATACATAGAGTATACAGAAAAACATCCAGACCCGGAACAAATATCTGTAGATCACGCAAACATTTGTTCCGCGGTGGGAATCGAACCCGCAACCTCCTGCGTCTCGGTCGGCTATTCGCCCACTGCGCCACAGAGGATTTAATGTTAAGACATCGACACGAAATTATTATTATATGTATTATTTTATTAGAGAAGAAGAATATTCTATCAATTTGTAATTGTTTATTACATACTAAAGTGACTTTTGATTTAAGCCATCATTTATACAACATCAATTTACATGTATTTTGCTGTATTTACAACTCCTGTACATACATATATTTCGTAGTGTAAAGCCTAGGTTATATTAAATCGCTGGTATCAAAAAAGACCTTTACACAGTCTGTTTAAACAGTGATAAACCAATATGACATAATTTTACGGATATATTATTTAATATAAATTCTACTTCTTGCCGTATTTCTTTGTAAGCGGCCTATATTTTGTTCCAAGGATTTTGATACGAGTTTCAGAATAAATTCGTACCATTTCTTTGTTGAGTTAGTACGAGTATCTACTTGATATAACGGACTTCAATCTTTCTCCGGGATTTTAATAAAATGACATGTGTTTTCCAGGAATTCATCATCATCATTATCAGTCATAAGACGTCCAATATAATATAACATAGATAATACAATAATAAAAATAATAAATATTGCTGGACATTTCACACAGCGCTATCTAGCCCCAAATTAAGCAGAGCTTGTATTATGGGAACCAAATAACTGATAGAATACTTATATAGATTTTTTTTTGTAAATACATACTTATAATATATAGAGAAACAACCAGACCCGGAACAAATATCTGTAAATCATGCAAACATTTTGTTCCGCAGTGGGAATTGAACCCGCTACCTCCTGCGTCTCAGCTGGCTATTCGCCCACTGCACCACGGAGGTCGTCAATATAACATATATTATTATAACATATATTTCTAGGCCAGCATCCAACGTTTCCCAGCAACCTTTCTTAGATCGTCGTTTCAAATATGGCGGCGCCCTACGCTGAGCTTTTCGGTGAGTGCTCTTCAATTATATTTAATTAGTATTTTATCAAACGATCATTATACATAGTTACTAATAATAAACGGGTTTTATCGCATGTTTACCTTTGCATCTGCCCGCGACCACGGCTGTTGCAATACACTCAAAACGTTGCGTCGGTAAATAAAAAGGGATTCATAACTTTTTTTTATACTTAAATTATAGACTAGCGTTGACCACGATCTCGCCTGATGGTAAGCGATGATGCAGTCTATCGTGATGGTACACGCTTGCCTAGAAGAAACCTATTCACTCGCGACTTGAAGACCACTAGGTTGTAGTTATCAGGAAACACAGAATCAGGCAAGGCGTTCCACTCCTTGGCGGTGCGCATAATAAAAGTGGAAGAGTACCGCTTGGTGCATATGGAAGGTATGTCTAGCAGGAAGCGGTGGCGCATCGCGGAGCGCCTGGTTGTCCGATGATAGAAATGGGATGGTGGGATCAGGTTAAAAAGCTCCGCAGCACACTCTCAGAAATGTATACGATAAAAAACCAAGAGGCTTGCAACCTTTCGACGATGCTCGAGGCTGTGGAGCTTTGCATCTGCTAACTCGTCATTGCAAATGAGCTTCTTAGCTCTTCTCTTAATTGAATCTAGAGCCTCTAATTTGGTTTTCTCAAAGCCCACATATGTACTACATTTACCGTAACTCAGTAACATTTAAAACAATTTAATACTCATAAAATTAATCAGTAAACTTTGTAAATTCTACCCTCACGATATGATTAAAAAATTCCTTCATATCGAGTTTCAGAATCGAACGCGAACGAAATGCTTGTAGTTGCAAAATCTGAATGGCTGAAGGGATAACCCAACTTTTGGACGCTACTTTTACGGGGAGGTCATGAAACCTTAAGTATTAATAATAACGCCTAAAAATCAATACAATCTTGGAGGTTAGCACACAATATCTAGACAACATTTTTGTTCATCGTTAATCAATTATTTTAAAACATCTGAGTGTGTCTAATTGGCAAAAACATAATTTACGTTTCACTATGTGGACCCGCGTAAAAATCTTGGCGTGTCCAGATGACGCAATAATAAGTTATACCTACTGATTTTGAGTTTCAGTGTCCAGCCTCTCGTGTCGAGTTAGTGAATAACACGATTGATCTTGACAATTCGACACATTTTTTTTTGCAATGTATCCTTGAAAACACTACATTCATAATGCTTTTTTGTATTAATTTCACTCACAAGTATCAGGGTGCCATTAGAGATCACAATTTTCTCACTGACCTACGTAGATTAGCTGGTCCAGTAGTGAGTTCATTCATGGTTTGAAACGAGAGGTCTTTGGCGTAGAATCCAATTTATCTGTGCAATTGGAACAAGTGAAGTTGGATGATTGGGCGGACCGCAGCCGCAATGGTCTTTTAGTGGCACGCTTAAGCCTTTATCGCTCCTTCTACGTACATTTTCTAATTAAATCGTCTTTGATAGAACTATTAACTTTTTTGCTGGAGGAAACGACCTTTCTGTTCCAATTTTAGGTTTCAATTGCCCAATCCCACGCGAACTTTATTTATTATTTTGACATCAAAAAACTAATGGGTTTTTATGTACCTAAATACAATCATAGAAAAACGTACAAAGTTTAAATCATTAAAATTAATAGGCAGCGCTCTTTTTAACAATGACGACGCTAGAATATAATACATTATAACAAAAATAATTGAACAACGAAAACCTAGCGGGCGGAACGGGGTGTAGTGTAGTTTTAAATACAAACAAGTACATAGATGTGTCCTGATTAAAGACAACAACTTTTTCTCTTACCTTTGAGTTCGACAGGTAGAAAATGCTTTGAGCATTAAGCTCTTTTGTACATTTCACGTATATTTTGTGCAATAAAGTATTAAAATAACAGCGTTTTCATGTCGCAAATCCGCCACACTGCACGCCCCGTAAAAACCACAATTTTGTAACGAATTAGTATTTTTATTTTTATAGTGTTATCCGAACACATACGGAAAATTCCAAGATTTTTAAAACCATCTCAAAGTCAAGTCCCGTCTAGGCTTGAAATTTTCGAGATGATTTTAAAAATCTTGTAACGAGTAGTCCTTCTTACTTCTATTTCTTGGGCTAAAACACAGTACAGTAAACAACTACAATACCATGACGATTTTTTTTTCACTTACTGTTCGCGCCTCTGTGCTCGACACTTTTTATTTCCCTACCCGCAATTTCCTACCCGCTATTAGCAGATCTCCAACAAGTTTTGTTCGCCGCTTTCAACGTTCGCACTGGCATCTACGCGAAACTTCCGAGTCAGTCAGCGTTTGACCCATATCGATTGTGGATGTGCTGTGCTCACTCGTATTTTAATCAATTTCGAAAACCGCATAAACTTCTTCCTAATCATAAAATCAACTATACAACAACAGAACAGCCGAGAAGAAGTGCTACCAGGCTCAGGATCTGTCCAAAAGGCGTATCAACGAACAAACCCTTGGACAGACGCCAACGTGTCCATATTGAGATGATCGTAGCTTGTTCAGTGCAGCGAAGATGAGTTTATTTTCTTCCTCTATCTCTTGTACCAGTTACTTTCTTTGCCCGCAAGTGGAGTCGAGTTTAATGATATAATTTCATTGCCGCGCCGAAACACATACAAATAACCAATTTGTTATATTACTGTTACAAGACAACGGGGCATAATAATTATATTAGAATATAATACAAATCAAAAATAATCATAAATAATTGTGTGTCAAAAGCCGGACTAGATTTTCTGTATCCTGGTTTTTGACGTCTTTCATTGAACAAACAAGGCTCATCTTATAGTAATGCAAACACTATATATATTTCATATTAGAAAACCAAAAGTTTCTTTTAACCTAAATTAGTTCCCGTATAATATTTCTGCGTAGAAGAAAACTTTCATAATTCGTTTTAATCATTAAATATTACAAATAACGCACCCGTCAACTAAGCCGCGTAGTGCAAGGCAAGACGCAGTGTGTAGCGGAGCGCGTTCACGAATTGAAAAAATTCGTGAAATTGAAAAAATAAATCCAATATTTATAATAATGACCAAAGTAGTTCACGTAATTGTCAAAATTAACTAAAACAATTTAGTTTAGGTATGCAATTGAATCGCAATAAGACGTCATGGTAACTCACTTGACATGCTCCCTTATCTTAGACTGCACGCTGCACGCTTCCCAAAACTTTTTCCGCTCGTACACTTACATCAACACTAAAGGTTTATTTATTTAACCGACAAGAATAGGCTATAAACACCTTCACGCGGTATCGAGGTACGCACGAAAAGTGTAATGAAACACGAAGGTCGGTAATTTCATTCATGATTCACAAAGCACTGTTGATTTTCCAGGGGTGTTTGTGTGCTCAATTATTCAGCGATATGCTACAGTATGGTACACTTTACATAAGCAATTTGGTTGCTATGACTTAAACGATCTGTAGTATCTATACTAGCTATAAACCGTACTGCAAATTCATTTCGCAAAGCTAAAATAAAAAATATATACCTTTTCACTTAATTTTTTAGGTATGAATTACGAGTCGCGTATGGATAACTTATTAAGAATCTTGCCCTTATATATAAGTATTTATTGTGTCCGATATTCCTTTAGTTCGTGTGTTTTCTTGTTTTAAAAATAACAATGTCGTGACGACCTCCGTAGCGCAGTGGGCGAACAGCCGGCTGAGACGCAGGAGGTAGTTGGTTCGATTCCCGCCGCGGAACAAATGTTTGCATTTTCTACAGATTCCAGTTCTGGTTGTTTTTCTATATATTATAAGTAAGGTAAGTATTTACAAAAAAAACGTATATAAGTATTCTATCAGTTACCTGGTTCCCATAGAACAAGATCTACTTAGTTTGGGGCTAGATAGCGATGTGTGAAATGTCCAGCAATATTTATTTAAATATTTACAAAAAAAAGTATGTAAGTATTCTATCAGCTATCTGGTTCCCGTAGTACAAGATCTACTTAGTTTGGGGCTAAATAGCGCTGTGTGAAATGACCGGCAATATTTATTTATTTAATATTATTGAATGGCCCTCCACCCATTATTTATTTATTTATTTATGGGAACCATATAACTGATAGAATACTTAAGTACATTTTTTTGTAAATATATTACATAGTACATAATAACACAGATCTACAAAAACAAATTGCTTTTGTCGTCCTGGATATTTCTGCGGATTTCTATGTTTTCAAGTTCACAGTTTTCGAATATATTCATGAAGGTACTGAAATGGCTCGGGTTTTTATGGCTTAAAAGCTTAACATTTTTAAGAGCAAATATGAGCATAAAGTATCACTGATCTGAAGTTTCAAAAATCTGGCAAATTATAGTGAGGAACAGGGAGAGCGCTTCGACCAGAATCTAAAAGTGATGGAAGAAAGATATCAGGGTAGATGGGACCATCACATGATGGCAGGTTACTGCCGGTCTTTAAAAAGAGATTGTACCCAAAAAATATATAACAGAACAGCTACTAAAACGCGTTTTACTTAAAATAAGTTTATTTTTTTTCTTGATTCCAACTTTTGTGTATATTAATTAATATTAAAACAAAACAATTACTAATTATTAAAAAAAAAATATTGAATACTCGATAAGTCTTTCTCATTTTTACTGATTTAAAAAAATATGAAACTAAAGATTTAAATAAAACCAGAGCCAATCTTCCAAAACCATCCATAGTTTCGTGAATTGTTGGCATAGGTACTCGAAATTACTCTTACATCAAGGGCAACAAAACCACTGTTGACCAGTGTAATATAGTGTCTAGAGAATCAACCAGAATCGTAACAAATATCTGTAGATCATGCAAACATTTGTTCCGCGGTGAGAATTTAACCAGCAAGCTCCTGCGTCTCAGACGATCTCTGTGTTGTATATAAGTTCATTTTCGTTGTATGTGAAAAGGATACTCCATTTACCGTTTTTGGGTTAGCATCCCGTATTCTGGGATACTGTAGATCGTATTACGATACGCAAGACAGCAGATGATTAACAATTCCTCTTGCGAGAGTTTGCCATGTTCTCATAGTTAATTGTTAATTCGAAATACAAACATAATTACGGTCGATTTCAACTTGTGTCTAGCAGTTGTGTCGTACCTAGTGATTTGCAAGGCAAGGAAAAGATCTTTACGAAATAATATTGTTTAATCACCTGGTTCAATGGTGGTTATGATGGTATCTGTAAAAAGATTTGTATCTATAATAAATCATAATAAATTAATGATGCTGGACATTTCATACAGCGCCATCTAGCTTCAAACTAAGCAAAGTTTATAATATGGTAAGTAGATGGATGAACAAGAGCAAATACAGGAAGTAACATTTATTAAGGACCTTGGGGTTATACTCGTATTCGATAATAAACTCACTTTTATTCCGCACATCGATAAGGTTATCAAGAAAGCTTCCGGGGTGCTCGGATTCATTATAAGAAATGGAAGAGTTTTAAAAAATACTTCTACAAAATTACTGTTGTACAACTCTCTGGTACGGAGCACACTAGAATATAATAGTGTTGTTTGGCGACCTCACTATAGTACGCACATACTGAGACTTGAGAGAATTAAAAAAAGATTCTTATGGCATCTGTCGCAACGAACATCTGTTGCACGTAGGTGGAAGTTTGCGGATTTGAAATTCTTAAACAAACTTGTCAGAAATCAAATGGATTGCCCCCAACTAGTGGAGAAAATTAAATATAAGGTACCCTTTAGAATCCCTCGCCATAAAATAAAACCACTTTCTATTCCTTTCAGGCGCACCGTTATAGGCGCTCTCTCTCTCTCGACTAAGTAAGCTTATTAATGTTCAAACTAATCTGGACATTCATTTTGACTGTCCAGCAAAATTACGATCTTGTGTGTTGGGCCCTTGTAAGTCGAAAATATTATAAATAGATTCCTTGACAACACTGTTACTTTCCTGTTTTCATTCTGTATTGTGTTGGATCTGTCATGGTTGCTCTTGCTACTTTTATTTTTTTCTATATATGTTATCTTTTACTTTTTAATGCGGCATTATATCTGCGCCCCTGTTTTCTGTATACGTATATATGTAAAGAGTATCACTACGTTTAGTGTCGTACCTTTTCTCTATGGAATAATTATCTACAGATCTTTAATGAATGACAGTGTCACCGTCTGTCAGTATTGAGGTAATTTTAACAAGATGCGGTTAGGCTGATAATTTAGTAAAACTTGGAACGGTAAATAGTTTCCTGTATTAATAAAAGGAAGTATATAAACTAAACTAGAAGTGAAGGCTTTAAATGTTGTTTTTTGTTATTTCAGGTAAGTTACTCTGTTTAGAGTAAATTGTGTTTAAACTATGTATTTAATTGTGTTGTGAATAAAAGTAAATTTGTTATTTCAGAAAACTCAGTTACGTCTTTATTTCACGAACGCACTTTGTCATTATAAAACAACATTTTCTGCAAATATTTCAAGAAGTATGGAGAAGTTAAGATTTGACTTTTGTGTGAAAACAGCATCAGATGGAAAATCAAACATTATTTGTATAACTTCAATAGGAACACCTGACGGTCAAACCTTTGACATGCCAGCCGAATATCAACCTGCAAGTTTACATCAATTAATAACAAATACATCTAACTATGCCAAGATAAGAAAAACATTGAATAAAAGACATCAAACAAGGAAAATATGGATAACTTTAACTGATGAGATATCAAAGACATATTTAGATGGAGAACAAAATATACAGTTTAATGATTTTTACCTTGAAGAGATTATGGAAAACATTATTATTATTATTATTAAGCCTTTTTATTTCCCAAAAAATATTAATATGTTTATTTATATTTAAGTTATATGTATAGATTTTTTTTTTTTTTTTTTACTAAATTATGTTTATGGGTTTGCCCATTTGTGGGCAAAGGCCTCCTCCAACCGCTTCCAATCCCCTCTTTGTTGGGCTAATCGGGTCCATGTCGCACCCACTACTCCCACGATGTCGTCGCGCCATCTTCGCCTCGGTCTTCCTCGGGGGCGGGTTGCACCTCGAGGGCACCAATGCAGTATTTTTTCACTCCATCTTCCATCGGCAGTTCGTGCTAAATGGCCAGCCCATCTCCATTCGAGCTTGCACGCAAGTTCTGCAGCATCAACTATTTGTGTTTTCCTTCTGATCTCGCTATTTTTAATTTTATCACTTAGTTTTAACCCTAGCATGCTTCTTTCTGCCGCTCTTTGGAAGACTTTGATTTTATGGACTGATTCCTTGGTCAACGCCCAGCTTTGGCATCCGTAGAGTAGTGTTGGGAGTATTACAGTGTCCATGGCCTTTTTTTTTAGTCTGATGGGAATATTTGACTTGAAAATTTCTTTGAGAGACCAGTATCTGTTCCAGGCTTTCTTAATCGGACGTTCTACCTCTCTCGATGTTTGCTCTACAAATGAAATATTCTGCCCCAAATATAAGTACTCGTCCACATATTCAATTACCCTGGATTGGATTGAAATTGGCACCTTTTCACCATTGGTCATAACAAATGTTTTACTGGCGTTCATTTGCAATCCACATCTTTGGCTTTCCTCGTTTAGGCTATTAATCATGTATTCTAGATCTTGGTGGTCTTCTGATATCAGAACGATATCGTCTGCGAATCTTAGATGGTTTAGGTATTCGCCGTTAATATTTATACCAATATTTGTCCAATTTAGGTTCCTAAAGATGTGTTCAAGTAGAGTCGTGAACAGGTTTGGAGATATTGGATCACCTTGGCGAACTCCTCTTTTAATCGGAAAGGGTTTTCCCTTGCGTTCTAATTTTACAACTGCTTTGCAATTTTTATAGAGTTCCTTTAGTATTTCTATGTAGCTTTCTTCGACTCCTTGCTCTCCAAGTGCCTTCCACATGGGTTCATGAAATATGGAGTCGAAAGCTTTCGAATAATCCACGAAGCCGATGTAGAGCTGTTTGCCATATTCTATGTAATTTTCAATAACTTGTGTCAAAGTAAAAATATGGTCTGTGGTAGAGTAGTTTGGCCTGAAGCCAGCCTGCTCTCTCGGTTGGTTTGACTCTAATATTTTTGTGATTCTTTTTAGTATAACAGTAGTAAATATTTTATATGTTGTTTGTTGGAGACTTATCGGTCTGTAGTTACCGATGTTGTTTGGGTCACCTTTTTTTATAAAAGAGTTATAATAGATGTTTCCCATTCTTTAGGAGCTATCTTCATGTTAATAATTTCATTAAATAGTTTTGTAAGTATAGGTGTGAGGGGTTCCATAATAGCTTTTAATATATCATTGGTGACTCCGTCAAAATCCACCAAAATCTAAAAAAAATACAATTTATAGAAAACAATATATCTTTTTCTCCCAATATGGCTGGTCCCCACGGGAAGAGTAGACCAAAACCCTCCAACCGTTTTAAAACAAGTGAAAATGAAAACATAAATGAAAATGACAACAAAAATGAATATGAAAATACACTTAATATTTGCACATTTAACGTACGATCGCTTGTCCATGAAACCAGACAAATAGAACTAGAATGTTGCTTGAACAAGTTCAAATGGGACATAATTGGTTTATCCGAAATTAAAAAAGAAGGGAAGAAAATAATAGAAACTGAAGAGTACATTTTCATGTATTTCGGAAAAACAAGTGGTCGTAATGGTGTCGGATTTCTGGTCAATAAGTCACTAAGAACTAATATTACTGACTTCAAAGCGATATCAGAGCGAGTCGTGCGTTTGGATATGCGCCTGGGAGATCGTGAGCTGTCCGTAATTCAATGCTACGCACCAACAGAACGTGCAAAGTATGAAGACCTGGAACATTTTTATAACGATGGAAAACATAAATGATCAAAAATCCTTAACTAGAAGTTCAAATGAAACATTGGAGAAACTATTAGAGAAATTACTCGAAGAAAAACAAAAAAAATCAGAAACTCAAAATTTGGGGGAAATTTCAAAAGATTTTATGATTGAAAAATTCACTGGTAGAAATGCAAATGCTCACCAATGGATTAAGGATTTCAACAAAGAATGTGAACGTTTCCATATTGATGAAGAAGGAAAAAAATTATACTATCAGAAGCATTTAGCAAAACACTAATTAGAGATGTCCACAATACTTACTGCCACATTGGGAGAACCCAGATGATAAATAAAATAACCCCTTTTTATACAGCAAAGAATATCATCACAAATATTAAGAAAATGTGTGATGAATGTGACATTTGTATAAAAAACAAGTCAAGAAGGAATTCAAAATTTGGTTTGATGTCCCATTTAGGCCCAGCAACACGCCCATTTGAAATTATATCAATTGATACAATTGGAGGCTTCGGAGGATCACGGTCTACGGAAAAATACTTACATCTCCTGGTTGATCATTTTACACGATATGCTTATATTTTGACATCAAAAAATCAAAACTCCAATGATTTTATCAAGTTGATAAAAAATGTGACACAAAGCAATCATATTGATATGGTATTAACAGACCAATACCCTGGAATAAATTCCAAAGAATTTAAAGACTTCCTGAAAAAGGAAAACATAACAATGGTTTTCACTGCTGTGGACGCACCTTTTTCAAATGGACTCAATGAAAGGCTAAACCAAACTTTAGTAAATAGGATAAGGTGCAAAATAAACGAAGGGGTCAAGAAAACAGCATGGACAACTATTGCACAAAAATGTGTCGAAAAATATAACGAAACAGAACATACAGTCACTAAGTTTACTCCAAAATATCTTTTGGAAGGAGAGAAAATGGATATTTTGCCTCTGGAATTGAAATCAAGATGCACAACTCAGTTACGTCTTTATTTCACGAACGCACTTTGTCATTATATATATATAAATTATTTACTTTACTCTTATTTTGTACAACTTTTTTGTGAAACAGCTATAGCCGCTTGTCAACAAAGTTTTAGTGCATGTTGAGTCCACCTGTAATTGGTTGTACATGTAGCTACGAGTATAAGATATAGACTTATGATCTCTAGCATTATATCATGTAACAACTGTTGGTGGACCTAATAAATAAATCTAAATTTAAATCTAGATTAATGGTAGAATACCTATGAAACTGAGAAACAACCAGACCCGAAACAAATATCTGTAGATCATGCAAACATTCGTTCCACAGCGGGAATCGAACCTCCACCATCTCAGCCGGCTATTCGCCCACTGCACCACGGAGGTCATCTATCTATTCTCAAAAACGACATGCTTATATCTTGGTCAAACAACCAACATTTTCTATAAAACCACATTTTAGTATCTACCAATTCATGTAAGTCTCTTTCTCGTTTAATAGAACTTCACTCGGTGGGAGTGGTGAAACTCTCCTCCATTTGTCTTCTTTTAAGACGGCCTCTTAAACCATATACTATATCACAGCTATCTTCTAGTTGTAATATGTTGTAATATATCTATGTCTACACCAGTGCACATACATGTTCATCGCGTCTTCAACTTTCAATTCATCTTGCGTCAAGCGTATGCATTATTAATTGCCTTATGACGCATGCAGCTTATCGTCTACCTACACCTATGAATGCGCCTCGATCAGTCGTCAAGATGGACGCGTGTCAACTTTTATCTATCTTTGCGGCATACCTAGTGTTAAGTGCAAGGAAAAAACTTTATGTGAAGATGTGAAGCTTCTGCCATTTTGTCTGGTAAAACGCTTGGAATGTTGCACGCCAACCCATCGGTCCCGGATCGGCGTGCGCTAAGGGCACGCGCTGTTGTTGAATAGCATGCACTATTGCATGCACTATGGCGCTTCATGCATGTGCAAGATGAACATGAAAGCGCACTGCTGTAGACATAGCAAAGGATCAATAGTCAAATAAATCATTAATGTGGCAGCGACCAGACTTTTAACAGGACGATTAACAACTCTTTTTAAATTATGCACGGCAACCAAGACACAGACCACCCGTCCGATGGTCATATGATGCTGTGAACGTAGCTGGGTGCCATTGGATGAGACTCGCAAGGGACCGGAAAAAATGACGTAATAATAGGAGCAGTGTGTGTAGACGGGCTGAAATAATGATGATTATATTATGTGTATTCATTAAAGCGTAGAAACCTCCTGGCAAACTGCCCACCTGGCAATAAGTTTAAGACGGTATAGGATTTTGAACCATGTCCTTTCACGTGGAACATTCATTTATTTTGGCCGCTTTGCCAAAACTTCCAATTCGAAGGGCTGGAATGTACACAGAATATATACAACTGCAAGCCTTACTTTTACAGAACAGTCTTGCATAAAATATTTATTTGTGGCGCACGTTGGATTTTTACATTCGTACAATTTACCTTTAGGTAAAGCTGGATTTCTTTTGAAATCTTTCTTAGGTTTTGTATCGTCAAACGTGAAGCTAGATCTTATCGTAAAAAAATACGTATATCACAAGCAAAACTGTCATACCAACAACGAAACAAATAAAGCGGGTACTGCAATTTTATTACCTACTCCTAAAAATGCCAGAGCAGTCCGTATAAAATACGAGTATTTTATTTAAGGGGTCCAATTTAGTGAAGATACCTGTATTGGCCCCGTCTGGGGATATTACAGGCGCGAGCTACGATTTTATTTCGCCCGAATTCCGTATAGCTGTTCCCCCAAGGGTTCAGTCTACGTGATGCCAATATTCAAAACGAATGATGTTGCGAATCAGTTTCGGCGCCAATTTAAACGGTCGTTTCCGTGGAAAGTTCGTGTGTTAAGCTCAACACGATATGTAAATTCGGTTTCGGATTTTCAATTTCGCTGGCAACCGCTCCTAATAGAATTTGTTTGTCTTTACTGCGCATTTGAGTTCCCTGTGCGAGTGGTATAAATCCTCCGTCGTCCGAGACACGTTCTCGGAGACCCGGATGACGAAATCACCTCCGCTAACGCGGAAGCGATATCTGAGTCATCTACATCAGACAGAGCAAACATTTCACAGATACACCGACCTCACCGGCGAGGTCGACGAGTCCCTTCAGTCGCCGCCTATACAAGGTACAGACATGCACCCGGGCGTTTCTCTCTTATCCCCACCCTGGCAACTGCTCGAGGCTCGTACCGTCGTGCCCTTGCGCTAGTTGCCTCTTCAAACAACTTACTGGACTGAGCGCCATCTGCGCTCGCCAAAAGTTCGGTTAAGCTGTAACGGCCTCAGAGGCCAACAGCGAGTTTAGTCCATTCGAAAAAAAAAACCTGCACGAGTAGAGTTGGACGCTACGACTATCGTGTGAACGTACCTTACATGAGATACCTAAACTATCCCACAGAGACTGTCCCGTTTTGTGGTAAAGGCGATACCCACACCTGCTTGTAAGTTTGCCGGACAAAGCTGAGGTCATACAATGGCTGGGTCAATCTGTATCCTTATATAGTGGTTGATTACAAAGTGATCGACCTGATCACTTGAATTGTTTCGTACCTTGCTTTGTCGGTATGCTGGTAAGCTCAATCACCTCGATGTCAGGCCGCTCCGGTATCGTATCACTGGGTTTCATGTCATGGGCCAGTATTCGTGGTTTAAGATAGACGCGCAATAAGCATTTGGTAGAAATCTTAATATAAAGTCGAGTTTGTTCGAACACTTATAACTCGAGCACGGCTGGACCATTTTGATGATCTTTAATTTGTTGGATTTGTGTCCGCCCCGAGTAGCAAAATAACTTTTAAAATGTAGGAACAATTCACGCAAAAAGAAATTATGAAGAAAATTCATTTTCTCATACATAATGATGGCAGATTTTCAATTCTACCGGGGTGACGTAAATTGACAGTCCGCGTCATATGCATGTCAAGGCGGTACGAAGTTCGCCGGGTCAACTAGTAATCACATATTTATAAGTTAAAACATATGCAAGAGAACATACCTAACTGAGAAAATAGTTATAAAGTTTTAATGCTGGACATTTCACACAGTGCCATCTAGCATCAAACTATGCAAAGCTTGTACTATGGGAACCAAATAACTAGTAGAATACTTATGTACGTCGTTTTGTTAATATATACTTATAATATAGGTATAGAGAAACAACCAGACCTGAAAAGCATGCAAACATTTGTTCCGCGCCGGGAATCGATCCCGCCACCTCCTGCGTCTCAGCCGACTTTTCGCCCATTGCGCCACAGAGCTCGTTATTCTAGTGCACATAATCACTGTTACGCGCACTTAAGTTTCTGAACTTATAGGGTCTAGACAGACGGACTGCATCATAACTGCACTGAATCGAATCTACCAACCGTATGTAAGAAGTGTTCATCAACTGCACGCCAACTGTGAAGGGACTGTGCAGATTGTTGGCAATATGCAGTAATGATGCAGTATGTCTATCTAGACCCTTACGTAAACAATTTTAAGGGGTATTTTCTTTACACTCGACGCAAAAATGTCAATAGTATATGTAAATGTGATGTCAATATGAAAATTTGTATATTTCTATTTGTATATTTTTGTATGTATATTTATTGTTTTAATTTGTTTAATTTGTGACGTAAAGGAGACGTCACATAAGGCCCTGCCTGTAAACTAGCGCTGCTTGGCATTTACTTAATGTTAAGGAGCTGGCAGAACCTGTTTGGCCACGCATGGCATGAAGCGGGACTGGATAGCACCTACCTACCTACTGGTTGAGTGGGTAGTAATTATCGACCACCGTGGCGTAGTGGGCGAATAGCCGGCTGAGACTCAGGAGGTAGCGGGTTCGATTCCCGTTCCGGAACAAATGTTTGCATGTCTACAGATATTTATTCCGGGCCTGGTTGTTTTTCTATATATTACAAGTATGTATTTACAAACAAAAAAGTATTCTATCAGTTGGCTGGTTCTTATAGTACAAACTCTGTTTAGTTTGGGGCTAGACAGCGCTGTGTTAAATGTCCAGCATTATTTATTTATTTTATTTGTCTCATTTTTTACTTTGTTGTTTTTTCTCCTGTTTGTTTATTTTTTTGTTTATTGGTATATGTTTCTTTGTGTGCCAAATAAATATATTTATTCTATTCTAAAATGAGGGGTATTACAAGTTTGACGCGTATGTCTATCTATCTGTGGCCTCGTAGTTACCAAACGGATGGACTGATTTGGAGGCGATTTTTTGAAAAGCTAGTTTAACGGTGCTAGCTCTGAGTGATGAAGATCAGATCAACCGATTCGTATACTATCAGCACTTTTGCTTTCGGTGAAGGGATCTCAAGGGTTTTTTTTTACTGTTAAATAGTTTATTACGGGTATTGTTATGTGCCTGTAATTTCACCGGCAACCCTTCAAACCGAAACACAGCAATACCTCTTCTTTTCCTTCAAAATGCAGGTCAAGTTAGCTCGACTACACATTGTTGGTTATTGATTGTCTGGCAGAAATCGCTTCAAAGCGATAAGGCCGCTCCGTACTATTCGCTTCGTGTCTTCTATTTTGTCTGAATTTTTTTATTTTTATAGTGTCAATAAAGTGGTTTCATTCATTAATTCATTAATTGTTTGCATGAGTGAGATGCGATTTGGTTATCACGAACTGGATAGGGGGTACGTATGACCTGAATTATGTGGATTATTTATTTATTATTACTTAGATTCACAGTTAAATTACCGTATATTATAAACTAATTAACATAGTGCTGGACTTGCCAAATTCCAACAAACCAAATTGAATCTAGAGTATGTAATAATAAACTTATAAATTTGACGCGTTTAGTTATGTTTAACGATTAAATTATAGGGAGAGGCGGTACTAAATATATTAAAAGAAATAACGTTTTGTATGTCTGTGTGTGTTTGTAAGTTACATTGTAGTGAGGATGAAAAGTAAAAATCAGCGGGGGGTTTTTCTGAAAATTGTATTTCATGAATTATTTGTAGTTTTTTTTAACTACATAAATTGCAATTTGTATTGTTATGAGTATATTTTCATATGATTGAGTTTAAAAATTTGTAAAGAAAATATTTCACTTAAAAATTGCTCTACACACAAAATGACCAATAAATCCAAAGCATATAGAATTAAAAACTGGTTAAAAACAATTCCCAAATTGAAATTGAAGACAAACAAAAAAGGGTAAAGGCCGCGCTCGCTGGAGTACCTACTAATTTGCGAGAAAGTTTAAAAAGGAAAATGGGAAAAATTGACCTTAAACGTGGCCAGAGATGATATGTAGGTACTAAGAGTACATACATATATATCATCTCTGACCACGTTACATACATTATTTATGATAATATACATTAATGCAAATTATTTTGTAAGGATAGATTGATCAATCCTTAAATAATCATCAAATAAATAATGCTATGACAAAGAATATAAGATTAAAACTTGAAGGCCGCATGCATGCATTTTTACTTTGCGAATTTTTATTTATATGTTCGTTTCTTTTGTGGTGTACAATAACGTTTCAAATTTACGTTTTATCATCATCGTTATCATCATCCATAGCCTGATGGGTACAGGGGAGCAATCGCGCTAATTTTGAACGTGTCTAAAGTTGAAACTCACGTTGGTTTGACTGATGTCACGAGTGTCAGCGCGATACGAAATGTGCATAACGTAACGTTTTAACTTTGGTATTATCGTTAAAAACTAGCGCGATTGCCCCCCAGGATTCTCTTAGTTTGTGCCATCCACCACGATCCTGAAATAATCTAATGCTACTATTTTTTATCGCGTTCTGATATTTACAAATCTATCAAGTCAAGTATACATAACAATGAGTTTATCATACAACACTGTTAAATAAGGTACCTACGAATATTTGGCAAGTGCCTTCAGCAATGGCTATTCCCTTGGACCAGAGTTACCCACTTTCCTGACTTTTTGTATTTGTGTAGATGAGCGTTCCCTGTTGATTTACAAAACTGGGAGTCAAACGTTCACGTTAGCCAATGAATTATTCAAGTCAGAACGGAAACTGCGTATTTACATAAGCAAATTGGGTGCGACAAGGAGTGTCTCACTTCAATTCAGGTTGCAATGTAAAATGAGCTTTAAATAGAGCTGACTTTAAATACACTTTGAAGTTTTGTGTCTCTGAATTTGTGTCGTGTTGCCCGGTGGTTTCATGTAATTTTAACCACTGATGTAAAATGAGGGGTGTTATAAATTTGGCCTATGGCTGTCGGTATGTCTGTCTGTGGCATCGTAATTCACAAACGGAGGGGCCAATTTTGACGCGGTTTTTTAAATATAAAGCTTGTTTAACTGAGCTGCTTCTTAGCTATGTCAGCTTGAGCAGCCCCGATACAAAGAGAAGGGGCCGACGAATTATATAAATTTTGTTAAAACTTACTAGTACTTACTTTTAGTAGTTACTTTTCAAATGGAGTGAAGTCGTATGGGTGATTTTTGATTGAGCGTGACACAGATTTTTGATTTCAAAGTCCTTATTTTATCTCAAGTTTTAAATTCTTGGAGATATATTTCTATAAATATAGGTACTATCATTCATTTCCTGGTGCGACAACTGAAAGTCAAGGACTCAATAAATTCCGCATGGGTTCACAACACAAATCGAATGTATATATGTGTAATAAAATCATTTTAGCGTTACTTATGCAATAAGTGCGTTAGGTTAGGTCTTACCCAGATTTTTATAAAAAAAATTAAACGATTTTAAATATAATCTGTACCTAAAACTATAGAATGTATGAAAAGGATTTTATCAAAGATCGCACATGATTATATCGCCAGATCCCGTGAAGATAAGTAGGTATAACTTAAGTATAATTATAATTCATTATAATTTAAGGGTGTCTGACAGGGGGTTGCATCTGTACTATATACTGTCTGACTATGGACGTCGTAATTTCTAATATTATTCCAAATAAAACAGATAAACAAGGAGCTTTAACGAATTTTAGATGCAATTTTGTACACCTTTACTACCTTTGCCTGTTATCTTTTAAAGCCACCATGCCTTCATGCCAGGGATTGTTTTAACCTTTATTAGGGACATAACACAGAGAATATTTCAGGTGTTATAAAATAACGAAGGTCTGATCGTCGCGGGATCTTGGCACATTAAGCCTTTGACAGATTTCTATTATTTTAGGATTGTACATCATTGCTCTCATTTCAATAAAATATATTGTTATTTGATATTTTTTACATTCAATCGATTCTGGACAAAGTTAAGTCCTTCATTTACCGTCAATAATCCATTTAAAAATAAATCTTACAACCCATTTCTACAATAAAGCAACGAAACTTAAATCGTTGACCAGTTAATAGACGAACTTGGTAATCAGTTGATCGTTATTCTTCAGCTGTAAGGAAGCTTTACGAGTTGAAGGGAATACTGACCTTGAAACGAATAGTGCCACGAAATAAGAACCAAATTACTTGACCTACAGTTTCATTCAAATTACAGGTAACGAGAGTTCATGTAAATTGGTTATTCGTTTTTGGGGTACAAGTTGCAGCTTTTTTGTATTTCAGACATTTGTCTATATTTGTGATATTTAAGCTACACGTATACCAAATTACAGCACTGTGGGGTTACTGGTGTACCCTGTGAATTTTGTCAAAGTTTAGTTTTGATCATAACTTAAAAAAGCTAATAACTTAAAAACTACAAAAACTTTACTAAAAATAAAAACGGGGTCCAAATTTACTAATAAAGACCTTTCATTTGACATCTCATTTGAAAAAATAGTCTTATTTTAATTTTTTTTTACCCCTCTTTAACCCCAATATCTCAACAACCCCCCAACATTTTTAGATGATTTAGTTACACCAAAATTGTACCATCAATACCTATATATGTATCAAATTTCACAATGATCGGCTTAACGCTTCGAAAGTTATCCTCGGACAAACACACATACATACATACAACGCCGATTTGCCCAAGTTGGGGCATAATGGGTTTTAATAATCGCAGCTTTCTTACTCAGTAGGTAGTAAGGGATTGAAAATAGTTATGTAATCATTTTCAACCCCTTCAAGTATAAGATTTTAATAATTTTAGTATGACATCACACTAATATTATAAATGTGAAAGTTTGGATGTTTGTTTATTTGTTTGTTTGTTACTCAATCAAGTCGTAACGGCTTAACCGATTTCGATGAAATTAGGTATATACGTAGATTATAACCTGGATTACCACATAGGGTACCATTTTCCCCATAAATCAGTTCCCATGGAATAAAAATTGGGTGCCAAGTCAAGTTGTAATAGCGAGTTTAGCTTTATTTCTAGGTTACCTACACATTTAGTAGTGAAATGCGTACGAAGTCACAGGCAACAGCTAGTTCTCTATATACATATGTATATATACAGCTAGTTCTCGATTGACCTGATCGGATCACACAATATAAATATGATATTTATCTACCTCCATATCATACTTAACTTTATAAGTGTCAAATGACGTTTCCATACAGCATAAATTAATTTCAGCAATCAATCTTCATATAACGAATTGAACAAGCAATACCATACAAAATTCAACGCTCCTGAATTCTACAATTTGCACATCCTCGAAATTTGAATATTTTATTTGCATCCTCGCTTTCTGCTTCAATGATGTCGGTATGAGAGTAAACAAGATATTAAGGTTCTATCAAACCATTTTTAACCCCAACACGACTATAGATTAGTTTGACTCTTATGTCTGCCTGTGTGCCTGTCTGACTGTGGCATCGTAGTTGCCAAACTGATGGATCGATTCGGACGAGTTTTTTTTAGGGTTCCGTACCTCAAAAGGTAAAAAAGGAACCCTTATAAGATCACGCTCTTGTCCGTCTGTCCTTGTGTCAACACCGATTTTCTCAGGAACGAGTGGACCTAGCAAGTTGAAATTTATACCAGATACTGAGGTCCCTATTAGGTGTATAAAAATCAAGGTTCTGAGTCAACACGATAAAAAGATATGGGCAAATTTAGATTTTCGCAAAAACTTGTAAATACCAAAACTTACCTTAATTTTCAACTTTTTTTATTTTTTGGAATTTTCTTTTACTTACGTCCTTACTTTTTACCGAAATTGACCATTCTAGGTTAACCGGAAGTACCCTGTAGGTTTCGGGTCGAAAACCTATATGGTAGTTCCCGTTGACCTAGAAGCATGAAATTTGGCAAAAAGCAAGGTCTTTTTACAGCACAAATAAAGTAAAATTCCAAAAAATAAAAGAGTGTAAAATGAAAGGGTGATACATACATAGTTGACGCCAATTAAGATAGTCCTCTGAGTTGTATGGGTGCTCATACAATTTATTATAATTAACGGCAAGTCGACTCGCACTTGGGTGGTTTTTTTAATGAAAAGCTTGTTTAACTGAGGTAGTTCTATGTGTGATGAAAATCAGGTCAGTTGATCCGAAGATTATCAGTGCCTTTCCATTTTGGTGCTTTAAAATGGAAATTTACTACACTGTCGGGTTTTTTTTGCAGCTAAGTGCAAGCTTCTTTCAAAATCCAGAACTAGCGCTCAGAGATAATAAAGATTTTTTATCAATGAACCAATTTTCAGAATTGTTTCAGTAGATTTTTAGATTTTTACAAACAAACATACAAAGCTACAAACTTTACCTCATTATAATATTAGTGTAGATAGTGTATATTTTAGAATGATTCCCAAAACCGCGATCGATTCAATCCTTTATCAGATAGGTATATGAAATGGTAATCGTATGAGGGTTGAGGCCGTGTCTCGATATATCTATGCTCTTATCACTCCAAGGTAGTTTTGTTGTCTGCTCCAATAATATGGGCCCATTTGTTTGTAAAGAAAGCCTCGGCTTTGTTGTGTAACATGGTATTGATTTCGAACCTCGCAAACACTTCAAACCTTTGTTACGTACGGCAATACTTACTCAGAGGCTCCCTAATGAGTACAAATTGTTCATTGTAATATTGGGATTGATGAGGTATGCATAAGCTTCTTCGATAGGCACCACACCTGAGTATCCGAAAGAAAGGAAGAAAAGAAAGACAAAATCTAGTATAATTATTACATGATTGTTTTTGGTACGGATGCGTTGGTAGTAATATTAAAATTAAAGTAAAAATAGTAGTAATATTATGAATGTGAAAGTTTGGATGTTTGTTTATTTGTTTGTTTGTTACTCAATCACGTCGTAACGGCTGAACCGATTTTAATGAAATTTGGTATATACGTAGACTATAACCTGGATTACCACATAGGCTACCATTTTCCCCATAAATCAGTTCCCATGGAATAAAAATTGGGTGCCAAGTCAAGTTGCAAAAGCGAGTTTAGCTTTATTTCTAGGTTACCTAACATTCGCCTAACATCGCGGGCAACAGCTACTTAATATTAAAATAATTCCTTATTAATATAATACAATTTACTGATTTGGATTTGTCTCAGACGATTTGGCTTAGGAACAAGTTATGTGGAGAGATGAAGCTCCACGACAGGCAGTGGACAGTTCTACGCTGGTAAAATATATACAACTAGCTGACCCGCCGAACTTCGTTCCGCCTTGACATGCATATGACGCGGACTGCCAATGCATGTCACCCCGGTAGAATTGTCAATCGGCCATCATTTCATTATGATATCATTATTTTCATGTATGAGAAAATGAATTTTCTTCATAATTTCTTTTTTCGTTAATTTTCCCGATATTTTAACAGTTATTCTGCTATTCAAAACGGAGACAAATTAAAGATCATCAAAATCGGTCCCGCCGTTCTTGAGTTATAAATGGTGTACCTAACCCGACTTTGTTTTATATATATAGATTTATACCAAATAAAATATTAAATCTAAAATATAATTATAATTATTTCTGGTGTTTTTTCCCTAACCTATCTTGCCCCACTGCTGGGCAAAGGTATTCCCCCAAAACCCTCCAACCATCTTTGTTTTCAAGGTATTCTACCATCCTCTTTAAAATAAGTCAAGATCGCTTTCTTGTTTCGGATATTACAGTAATATTACAGTGTATATTAGTAGAAGGAAGTCAAAAAGCTCGCTTATCTTGTCTGCGCCTACAAGCTCATTCATTATAACAAGATCATTTAATCAATACATCATCGTAGCACTTCATCCCATTGAAGTGCTTAAAGGTTAAACATGGAACCTTCGTTACTGAAACAGTATAATCCGGACTATACAGGGTTTGATACCACTGTATTCATCCGAGATTTATTCTCAGCTGGAAATCGGAAACTCTCCGATATAGTTTTAGGTAACCGTAGTTTTTAGGGTACCTCAAAGATAAAAAAAGAACCCTTATAAGATCACTCTCTTGTCCGTCTGTCCGTGTATCACCACTGATTTTCTCAGGAACTGGTGGACCTAGCAAGTTGAAATTTATACCAGATACTGAAATCTATAGTCCCTATTAGGTGTATACAAATCAAGGCCCTGAGTCAGCACGATAAAAAGATATGGGCAAATTTAGATTTACGGGAAAGCATGTGTACCAAAATTTACCTTAATTTTTAACTTTTTAATTATTCGGAATTTTACCTTCACTTGTGCTGCTTGCCCTTGTGCACCTTGCTTTTAACCAAAATTGACAGTTCTAGGTCAACCGGAAGTGCCCTATAGGTTTTGGGTCGAAAACTTATATGGCAGTTTCCGTTGACCTAGAATCACGAAATTTGGCAAAAAGCAAGGTCTTACAGCACAAATAAAGGAAAAATTCGAAAATTAAAGGGTGTCCCTAACATACATAGTTGACGCCAGTTAAGATAGTCCTTTGAGTTGTATGGGCGCTCATACAACTTATTATAGATAATGGTACGGAACCCTTCAAGCGCGAGCCCGACTCGCACTTGGCTGGTTTTTTTTAAATGCTGTCATTAATTTCATTTTCCTAAATGACGTTAATTTGACTTTAATGATCGATTAGCTTACTTTAGCTAGCATAATCCTTTGTTGACTTGTTATTAATGATGAGAGTTTTAAATAATTATTGTTTGAATTATGGCTCATGACAAAATTTGTAAAGTCAAAGAAAACGTATCTAATAGTCTATCAAAACAAAGAAGTTTTCGAAACGATTGAACAAAAGTCTCGTATTATCCTCGGATATATCAGAACTCGGATCGCAACAATGATCAAGAACTCTTAGGCCCTTAATAAGAAGGGACAAGGTTGTACGAGGCGCTATGTGCACCCTCTCAAGATTACGTGCCTGAGAGTTAAACATTAATTTGAGAATTTCCATCTAAAGTTACGAGTAGTTGCTAAGATTTATATTTTGGTTCGAAAATTAATGATATAATGAAAATTGAACACCAACATGTTCTATAGTTTCTACGCTAAGATTTTTTCTTGGATCTCATAGGGTCAAAACAGAAAACATTAGGGTACAACAGCCAGTTCTACGTTATATGGATTGGGTTGTCTCTTATTTGACTTCTTTCTGTATTAAAAGGTGTAAAGGTAAACATGGGTTTTCATTGTAACATTACAGAACTGATTTAACAAAGTCTTACGTGTTACTTATTGTAAACTAATGGTTCGCTCCGAACTGAGATCTCGCGAGTCCCCCCTAAAAACAAAAAAATATTATTTGTAATCTTTGACCATCAAAATAGTGACACCAAATAAATATGTAACCATATTACTTGACCTACAGTTTCATCCAAATTACAGGTAACGGGAGTTCATGTAATATGGTTATCTTTTTTGGGGTAGAAATTGCTGTTATTCTGGATTTCAGACTTTTGCCTATATGTGTGTCACTAAAGCTACACGTATACCAACGTATACACGTACCCTGGGAATTTTGTCAAAGTTCATTTTTTATTATGGCTATAACTTAAAAACTACAAGGCTTAAACTAAAAATAAAAACAACGTCAAAATTTACTCACAAATACCTTGTGTTAGCCATTTGATCGGATAATCCCATTTTGGTTTTTTTTTACCCCTCTTGAACCTCAATATCTTAATAACCCCCAAATATTTTTAGCTCATTTAGTCGCACCAAATTGTGCCTTAAAACCTACCTATATACCAAATCTCATGATGATCGGATGAACGCTTCCAAAGTTATCCTCGGACAAACAAATATACTTATCAAGTTGATTTGGAGATCGTTGATTCGCTTCGCTCGATCAATAAACACAAACACTAATTTAAGAAGATTGGAAAAACTGGACCCAAGCATTATCAATAACTGATCATGATGATCAACGATTTAAATTGCAATGGTGTAACCAGTGCGGCAATGCCAGAAGTAATTGCTTAACGTTACGGCCACGGCTGATTCTGTCACCTGAATTAATTAAAACATTAATATATTGCGTTTCTCATATTAAAGTAAAAAACATACCATACCTATTTCTGCCGCCAAGCAGCATTGCTGTGTTTTGATTTGAAGGGTATGGTTGCCGGTGAAATTACCGGCACATGAGCCTTTACACCTGTATGTCTCAAATTGATGGACGCAGGGCAATGCATCGTAGGGCACATTTCCAAGTTGCGCGACCTACGAGGCAATTCTCTGTTATAGGCGATGGTTACCATTTAATATCAGGATGGCCTTTTTTGACGTGATAACGTCTTATAAATCGATGATTTAATACTAAAAATAAAGATAAACTAGCTGTTGCCACTTGTAGACTCCATAAAGATAGTAAATCGTTTAAAGGGCAAGGTGTACGCTTTTATAACAAACTCCCAAGGGATGTACAAAAATTGTCAATTAACGAATTTAAAAACGTAATTAAACAAAATCTTCATAAAAAAGCCTACTATAAAATATCGGATTATTTAGATGATAGAGAAGCTTGGGATTGAAATTGCTCCAAATCGTTCAAAATGTTACAATGTAGACGTAATTTATTTTCTGTATTTTTATGTATTCTAAAAGGATCATTAAAAAACAGCCAGCCTTGTTTCTTGCCTTTTTTTCCTGGCTTGGTCGCGAAGGAACAGGCAGTAAAATTGACGTTTCTGTCAAAAGTCCGATAAAAAGAACCAGTAGTAAAAAAGCATGTGAAAGAAAGAAAGAAGAAAGAAAGAAAAAAACATTTATTTGTGACGGTACACAACACACACAGCACACAAGTAAGGTAGGTACACACAAGATAAAATATTCATGCAAACAAGAATAATAATATCTAACAAATGTGTGTCTCACAATTACTTACATATATCTAAACGACCGACGTCACAAAAAGGCGTCCAACTCAGCATTTGTTGTGCTTTTGGCACAACGCTGATCTTCCGTTGGAACCTTTAAAAAATGAGGATATCACGGATGCCCGCACAGTACTACAATTACAAAAAGTATGAATACATTTATTGATAAATATAAGTTACCACACTAAGAAAATAATAAATAAATAATAAAATAATAGCTATATTAAGTTACAACAAAAAACAAAATGTAGATGATTGGGGAGAACTAGGCGAGAATGTACATTAATCAGTCCCACTGCTAAGCAAAGGCCACACCGCTAAATAATCAGGCTGTCAGAAGCTAGAAAGGATATTAGGATATATAAAGGAGTGAATAAAAATGGATAAACTACAATATAGAAATTTCGTTTTTGAGGAGTTCGTGAGACTTTTTAAAATCAATGAGGAACAATCTCATTTTAGCTCTGAAACCATGGACGCTACGCAAGTCCCGAATCGGCGGTGGAATATAGGCATGTGTGCAATTCACACGTGGTAGAAGTGAAACCTTCAAATACCACGCGCATGTGCTTGGGGTCTACCGACTCACTCTCTTTCTCTTTCCTACTTTCTACCTTTGTGTATCTTTCTTTCTCTCTCCATCTTGCGTTGAAATATTGGACGCTACTCGTTGCTAACGCTCGCGCTGCCCTGTAACAGGTATACTACGCGCTCGCGTTCGAGTGCCACGCATTCACTCTCGCTCTGTCTCTTTCTATTCCCCCTCCCCAGGAGCGTTGAACGTTTAACGCAACAGTGCTTTTATACCCCCTCCATGGTAGCGTTAAACGTTTAACGCAACCTTGTTGGAAGTCGCATTAGAAGTTTCACTTCAAAAATCCTGAGAGGCAGAGGAACGTTTGCTTAGCAAGATTTTAATGTTTTAAATGTAATAAAAAATCCAATGATACGTAAGTACCTATTTAAAACTGATATATATTTTCTATATCTATCAAAAATTCATATGTTAACAATTGTTGTGAAACCACAAAACAATTTTGCCTCACATTAGAATAAAATTATAGTTACATATTAATATTCAACGTAATCCGAACGCAGCCGAGTCGCATTCGTTTATTATTCATCAATATATTTGCGGCAGACCGCAAACCCAGCTCTTTCACTATTCCGGTAAGGGATAGGGACTCTAAAATAATTTTGAATCATGTGCTACTTAATTATTACTTAGATACATACCTACATACACATACATCTACATGTCACGTATTTAGTACGAGGCATGCCTTTTAAGTTCTGTCGTTTCCATATGTTCCGGCAATTTTGAATTTGGAACTGTTCTATATTCGAATGTGTTTACATTTTGAATCTCAAAACAGTTGAAAGTATTAGGATTAATGCTATTGTTTAGTCACAGTTTCGATTTGAATCTGTCAGGTCACGTACGAAAATGAATCTTTCTAAGGAAAATGTTCGTGCAATAATTTTCTACAACTTTAGAAGAGGCCTGACACGGCTTCAGTGTTTAGAAGAGCTAACATCTGTGTTCAGTGATGTAGCCCCATGTCTGCGGACTGTCGAACGCTGGTATTTAGAATTCCAGCGTGGACATACTAGTGTTAGTGACAGATTTCGCGAAGGACGCCCAAAATCCGCCTTCACTGAAGATAACATCATTGCTGTGAGACAACTAATTCTCGAAGATCGTCATGTGACGTATCGAGAGATAGAGGCTCTATTAGGCATCTCAGGGACAACCATTCAGAAGATCTTGCATGAAGCGCTTGGTGTGAGAAAGCTAGTTTGCCGTTGGATACCGCATCTGCTTTCCGACGATCACAAGGCGGCCCGCGTCAGATGGTGTAAGAAAACTCTGCAAAGGTTCAACCGAGGGGAGTCAAATCACGTCTACGACATCATAAGTGGTGACGAATCTTGGATCTATGCCTACGATCCTGATTCCAAACAACAATCTACAATCTGGGTCTTTCAAGACGAGCCAAAGCCGACTAAAGTTGTTCGTTCTCGAAGCACTTCAAAGAAGATGGTGGCCACGTTCGTTGGAAAAACCGGCCATGTTGCGACTATTGTACTTGAAGATCGTAGAACGGTTAACGCAGAGTGGTATACTACAGTTTGTTTACCACAAGTCATCGCCGAACTTCGAAAATCTAACTCAAAGCGACGCATCATCCTGCACCACGACAACGCAAGCTCACACAGCGCTCGTCAAACGATTGAGTATTTGAAGCAGGAAAAAGTAGAAATTCTTGACCATCCTCCATACAGTCCTGACCTAAGCCCTAACGATTTCTTTACATTTCCTAAAATTAAGAAAAGTCTTCGTGGTCAAAGGTTCCAGTCCGGTGAAGAAGCAGTCGACGCTTTCAAGTCAGCCATTTTGAACACCCCCACTTTAGAGTGGAATAAATGTTATAATAACTGGTTTGAGCGAATGGAAAAGTGTATTAAGCTACGCGGTGAATACTTTGAAAAACAATAAAAAGTACTATAAGGTTCTAGTTGTGTTTTTTTCTTCAAACGACAAAACTTAAAAGGCATGCCTCGTAGTAAGTAGTACTTATCTCCAAATCAACTTGGGCAAATCGGCATTGTATGTATGTGGGTATATTTGTTTATCCGAGGATTAATTTTGGAAGCGTTCTATGTTCCTATCATGAAGTTTGGTATACAGCACAGAACACAAACAATAGAAGTCGTAAGTAGGCGGAGCCCGCGTAACACCAAGTACGCGGTGTACCGCGCACTACAAGCTCCGCTCACTTCAGACGTGTTTGAATTACGTCATGGTAAACTGTGGAGTATAGTAAGTACTACAAAAAAATATAAAAATGCCGTTTTGGAGTGTAAAAACGATAGCCGAACCAAAAATTAAACAAAAGGGGGTGTATTACCGGTAAGTATTATTTTATTGTTTTTTTTTAGTTTTATTTAAAATGCACAATCGCCAAACAAAAATAGACTGTGAACCATACCAGTTATGGTCGCTTTTCTCTTAAACCTCAACTTAAGCTACTCAATTAGGGATGTGACCCCAATAAACTGATGAATCTGTTATCGATAGTTTTCATTAGTTACCCCCTATTAAAATGTTTATAAGTATTAGGGCGTTGATTTCTTTTGTTGTTTTTTTGATAATTTTCTGAAAATATTTTAGATCTATGGTGCCCACTGAAAGATAATATAACATAAATATTATGAAGAAATATAATAACTTCTGTTTTCAGTTTCCCCAAAGCGCCAGACATAAAAAAAAATTGGATCTATGCAACTGGGAAACAAAATTAGTTTTCTACAACAACAAGCACAATTTGCTCAGAGCACTTTAAGGACCAAGATTTTGTTATTAAAAAAAAGTGGATACAAATACATTGTTGACACAGCTATACCGACTCTAAAAATTTTGTATTTTCAGATTATTATTGTACACATCAAACTATATCAGTGATTTGATAAAAGCGATAGCAGAACGGTACATAAATGTGCGGCTCTATCATTTATTAAAATTAAACATAAAACTCACAAAAAGACAGCTTCTAAACAAGTACGTTCTATTTCAACGGCATTAAATAACTAGTAATAATTATGTACCAAAGTAATATTACCTATAAGTAATAATTCAGTATTAATATTCCAGTAATATAATTTTTTTTAAGTATTTACGAGTTCGAACCCCATGATTATGCTATTAAAGAAAGAAAGAAGAAAAAAGCTTTTTATTTCGACCACCAGAAATATAACCTAACGTAACGATACTAAGGATAACGAAATAGGTACCTATTTCGTTATCCTTAGTATCCTTCAGTAGGTAGGTGATAATCGATATCGATACATTCGTCTTGTATCCTCATAGGTATGTACATCGCTAAGTGAGTAGCAATGTTTTTTGGGCAAGCGAGTAACAGCCATTGCATTATCAATCTTATATTTTTGTTGTTAGAGACTACAAGAAAAATCAATAGCGACAGCGCCATCTCTTGTTGGGTTGCTTTGTTTTGTGGGTAATCAAGTGACAGCCATTGCATTATCAATCTTATTTCTGATAAATAGAGACTAAAATAAAAATATTTTCTGAGGCGCCATCTCTTGCTGAGTAGACGAAGTATACTTTAATTTTTATTACTGTTTATTTTATTGAATTTTAAACCATGTTCCCATAATGGCTAAGGTTTTATATCCGTAAAATTAGTTTTATGATTTTAGGTCTTGTTAAAAGTTCTCTTTCAACCAATTATAACTTTTATTTCTAAGTGTGCTAGTTTTTAAATGTGTGAGTTTAGCTACACTGGTTCTCTTATTAAAAAGTCATGCTAATTCTATTGTTTTTTATGTTCTGTGGGTAGGTAGTGAAGGCACAATTTTGGTGCGACTAAATGAGCTAAAAATGTGTGAGGGTTGTTAAGATATTGGGGTTCAAGAGAGATAAAAAAACCCAAAATGGGACTATCCGATCAAATGACACGTCTAATAAAAGGTATTTGTGAGTAGGTATCTACATTTTGACGCTGTTTTTATTTTTAGTTTACACCTTGTACTTAGTTGTTAAGTTATTAGCCATAATAAAAACTGAACTTTGACAAAATTCACAGGGTACAGGGACCCCATAGTTTTGGAAGTAGTAGTAGTATATCGGAGTGGTAGACAGATACCACGGATTTCCACTAAAATAAAGTAATCTAATCTCCAATATTATAGTTGTTAAGTAATAAAAATGCATATATTGTATCAGTCATCTGGTTCCAAATTACAAGCTTTGCTTAGTTTGGGACTAGACAGCGCTGTGTGAAATTTCTTGCAATAAAATTATATATAATACAAAATAATACGAATTGTATGCACGAAATCGTCCGAAATATTTCGGATCCAGGTAATACATGTAAATTTCGGGTTACCCGACACTGTCCAAAAATGTCAGCACTGTCAACCAACGCCACCCTCCCGAATTTATCGTTGTCCTCTTTGTCAACTGGGGTGTAAATGAACAAAAAAAAAGTTCTCGATAAATTTCGCGAGTCACCTTTAACTCGTTTGTCAAATAATGACACGCAACAATAACTCTGCTGCCACATCAAACTTTATAGTCAAAGGTATAGAGGTCAAATTGGATTGATAGCGGTTGATAGTACGTTGGTGAAATACTGAAGGCTGTCACTGTGTGGGTTGAAAATACGACATTCAATGCATGCATGGAAATATAGTGCTTGGAATAATATACGTGCCATTTCGATTTCCGCGCTGTCACGGCGCTGATCTTCTGACAGTTTAATAGATGATAGTCTATCATCCTGGGGAAAGAATCTATTCTCTCGTCTGCACTGGTTTTAGATTGAAAATCACTGGAGCTGAAAGTTTCTAGACTCAGGGGCACTCCTTATTTTGCAGGCGAGATGAGTTTCTAAATGATTAACAATATTTTTGACTGATTTCGATAGTACGCCACATAATATGATTTTTGAAGTGAAAACTTATTTAGGCGCGTTGTGCATTTTTTGAGATGGGAAAAAACCATTGAACTCGCGACACTTACCGTTACTGACACCTCTGTATATAAGTACCTATCTGTAGTGTAGTCTTTTCAAGTTTTCAATTCTGTCGGCACTCCCGGAGTGCCACTATTTTTTTTTTCTAAAGACTATTATAAAAGTTTATTAAGACTAAACTTGCAGCAAAGTAAGTCTTATAGAATACTAGCTGATGCCTATGACTTCGAACGCGTTACACTATTAAATGTGTAGGTAACCTAGAAATAAAGCTAAACTCGCTGTTGCAGCTTGACTTGACACCCCATTTTTAGCCTATGGGAGCTGATTTAGGGGATAAAAAGTAGGCTATACTAATTTCACTACTTACGTACATACTAATTTCATCGAAATCGGTTTAGCCGTTACGACGCGATTGAGTAACAAACAAACATATAAATAAACAAACATCCAAACTCAAGCATTCTTAATGTTAGTGTGATTTTACCAAAACGTCTTCGTAGCGTTATACCCGAACCGCATCGTAATGAGCAAACGTAGATAATTACCTACGAATTTTATTTGCTGACTTTTAAAAATCAATGACATCTATCAATTTACATTGTAACATAAAACCATTTATGATCATCGTCATAGGTAGACGATGATCATAAATGGTTTTTTTTAGAGTACAGTTTCGCCCATCTTCATTAAAATCTAAATCCATATTTCACAAAAGTGGCTTAAGTTTTGTAAACGAAATAAACCAATGATTACAAGATATTACTTTTACGTATAACGACGTACTTAATTTCAATACAAATTATAATCTCTAATCAAGAGTTCTGAACTTTTTAATCTTCAATCATATTTATTGTGATGGTTTCCAATTTCGTTACTTGAAATTAATTAAGTAAATTGTATTTACGTTCTGATTTAATCTAAGATATTAGTCACCTAAGTATAAATTATAGGGAGTTGCTAGGTCTCTTGTGTACTCTTTGTATATTTTATATTTTAAGATAAACACAAGCCTTTTGCACACATGATAAGCGGTTAGCACTGGCTATAATACACACATCATAAAAGTCTAAGCAACACCTACAAATTTTGAATATTTTTAATTTTATAGCTTTATTTTAAATTATTTCTTTTCTTTTTAAATTAAATGATATTTCTTTGTTGTATTAGTATATTAAACTCGATAAATTTCTTAAAAAAATGTTTATTTACAAATAAAAGTTTGCTGTGAATTTGGCATTTAAATTAAATCTAATACAGCGTGTTTCCTCCTCGGTTGTTTAAAACTTGTCGGCAACGATTCTGCATGGAGTCAATTAGGTTATTGATTTCCTCCTGGGGCAATGGGTCCCAGTGGAACTTGAGCAGGTTTTTTAGCTGGTGTTCTGTTAAAACCCCATCAAGATCTTTCAGAACCCTTCTCTGGAGCATATCCCACACATGCTCAATGGGATTCAAGTCAGGGGATTGATTTGGCCATGGCAAAACGCGTATATTTTCGCCCTGTAGCCATTCTTGAGTCCGTCTCGCTGTGTGCGGACGGGCATTGTCGTGCATCCATGTAAACTCAGGTCCCAATGTTTGTGAAAATGAACGCACATAGGGAGCTAGCACATGTTCCACATAATTTTCAGCATTCAGGTTGCTATTTATAAAAATGAGATCGATTTGTCGGTTTTTAGCTATTCCAGCCCAAACCATTACTGTCGAACCGCAGTATGGCTGGACTTCCTGGACACATCTTAGACGTTCAGCGTTTCCTAGGCGACGATATACACTCATTTTTCTAGTATGAGGTTTGAACCCGAATCGAGATTCGTCACAGAACAAAATTGGGGCCCATCGTTCTTGCGGCCATAGCACGCGTGGTCTGCACCATTGAATACGACGAGCTCGATTTCCGTGACGAATCTATGGGCATCTGATTGGACCATGTGCACGTAGACCATACTCTTGCAGTCTGTTTCGCACAGTTTGGGGACAAACAGCGGGACCATCAGCATTCTGTAGCCTTGATGCGATATCTTGGGCAGCCAGCTTTGGTTCACGTCTATATGTTACCTGGATGTAGCGGTCTTGACGACGAGTACGCCCCCGGCCTGGGTGCTGTTCAGACGGATCACCAGTGTCATAATAATGCCTCCAGAGGTGGCAAATTACGCTTCGATGAACACCAAAATGCCGGGCTACATAAGCTTGACTGTTTTCAATTTGTAGCATCCCTACAGCTCTTTGCATGTCTCACGTGGTAAGATGACGACGCTCCATTACACAGTACAAACTCGTGGACACAGAACCAATAATTACTGCGGTTACTATTTTATTTCGTGAAATGCCGTTGAAATGGACAAAAAATGTTTTTATTGTTTAAAAACATAACTTACTGAAAAAAAAACTACCAGTGTTGTTTATCAAAGAGGTTGACTATTTAAAGAGGGTTTGATATTCCATGAAAGTTTAAAACGAAGTAAAAAAAAATAATACTAAAAAAGTTGTGTTGCTTAGACTTTTTTGATGTGTGTACTTTATTAATATTAAGACCGGTGAAAAGTCGTATGTTTTGTGTTTAGTTTTAATTTTTTATGCGAAATGGAGATGGCCTGATGTTAAGTGGTAACCATCGCTTATAACAAAATTTTGCCTCGTAAGTCACGCACCTTAGAAACATGCCCTACGATGCCCTGCTCTGCGTTCATCAACCTGAGGGATATAGGTGTAAAGTGTGTGCCTGTAACTTCACCGGAAACGAAACTTTTCAAACCATTACACAAAAATGTTGCGTGGCGGCAGAAATACATATAGTGGTAGTATTTCACCGAATGAGCCTTTTCAGAAGGAACTTTACTACATTAAAGTCTAGCGAATTTTGCCCTTAGTAACGACTTAATACAATTTACGATAGCTATTTTGATTAGCCAATCAAAATGTTGCAAGATTTCGCGTTTCAATTTGCAAAATCCGCAACTTTAGGGAACGTACTCATACTATGTGACCCGTTCAGGAGGGAGGAGGATCTTCAAAATACCATGCTTGGTTACAGCGGTGGGAGAGGAGGCTTAGGTTTTCGTCACGTAGTCAATATCCTCTAGGAAAATATCGCGCTTTTTCGAGCTATATTCAACTATGGCGCGCAGCGTTTAGAGATTTTTAAACTTGTAATTTTAAGTATGCACGTACTCTTGGCGTGACACGGCAAGCGCCGTATTAATAAAGACAAATGTGAGCCAAATTATTATAGTTTTAACTTTCTGTTTGCAAAAAATTATTTAAACCCATATTTATGAATTACTACGTTAAAACTAGAGGCGTCTTCGCATATACTACAGGTGATCACCGAAGGGGGATTTTTTTTTAGTTGGGTTACGTAGTAGGGCTAGGCTACTTTCGTACCATACGAGTACTTACGTAATGTGAACATTAATAATTTCAATATTAAACAAGGAAACTCCTACCAGGGAATGGGCCTAGATAATGAAATGAAACTTCACTACGTGGAATCATATATTTTTTTATATATTTTAAACCTTTTATTTTATTTATTATTTATTAATTATATAGAAAAAAACATGATGGCAACATATAAACCACCATCAGTCTAGCCTAACCAATTTATAAGGCTGTATGATGGTAATTTTTGAAGCAAGGCACGGCACACAATGGCACTTGACACCTATTACATTGTATCTTAGATCGTTGATTATTGTGTGCACTACTACACAAGCGACACCTTCTATAGGTGGGTAATTCTACAGGCCAATGTTGACCCAGCTCAGAAAAACGAATTTCTTGAGGCACGCCAAATAGTTTCTTTTGCCTTGATTCACTTTCTTCGGATTGTACAGACTTACTTTTTTTGGACGCGAACTTTGGCATGGTGGCAAAAGGTCTTTTGCGGAATGTTGCGTTTGCTACTAATTCTCGAGACAACTTCAGCCTAAATTCCTTTTGAGACAATACTGTGTGGTTACGTCTGTTAGAAGCATACAATATATACGCGTTTGTTATTGCAGCATCAATAAGGAAATAGAAGATGCGTTTCCACCACTTCGAGCTTTTTCTTCCGACTGCGTACGGGGTTCTTTTTTGGTCGAACCGGTCCACTCCTCCCATACGCTTTGTGTATTCAGTAATTGTCAGTGGACAAGGGAATGATTTTTTAGATCCATCATTTTGAGTTCTTTCACAAGATGTTTTCTGCTTTGGATGAAATGCAGTGCTCAAAACGCTTACTAATTTGTTATCTTTCCAGATAATGAACCCAACATTATTTTTTACCCTCCATTTCCATTCTCCTCTTTTCAGCTTTTTTGTTTTTTGGTTTGCATTTTTTACAGCCTTTGATATCTTTTCATCGATTTCTTTATTACCAGTCGCTTTGGGCTTTTTTACAATTAGTGGCATATCTTGGCGGTCATTTCTGACTGTAGCAGTTGCATATATACTATTATTGTATAACGTTTGTAGTAAAGCTGGACTAGAAAAAAAGTTATCAAATGCTATATGACCCATATAGGTTTCATTTATGAGTGACTGGCATAATGTCATGACAACATTACTGCCTAATCCTGTTTCCACGTTTTCAGTCTTTCCAGCGTACACTTGAAACTGATACAAGTATCCTGAGTGGCTGTCAGCTCTAGCCCAAACCTTGAAGCCCCGTTTTATGGGCTTCATGGGCATGTATTGCTTTAGAGTAGATCGTCCTTTAAATTTTATCATACACTCGTCAATTGACTGAGAATATGTGTTTTTGGCATTTGTATGACATTTTACGTTTATGTAATCTAGCAGTGGCCTTATTTTATACAGTTTGTCGTAATTATCATCGTTCCTGTTAGGCATATTGGCATTGTCATTGAGATGTAAATATTTCATAAGTTTTTGAAACCGCTTCAATGTCATTGTCTCAGCAATTTCAACAACATGCAGTAATGGGTCACTGGACCAATAATCTTCTATACAGGGTAATTTGTGAATACCCATTTGAATTATCATACCCAGTAAAGCTTTGATCTCTGTTGCTGACGTCTGTTCCCAATTTTGGTCATTGCATTGTGATGCGTAGAGGTTAGATTGGGTTACAATCATATCGATAGCTTCAGAGTCAAAAAACATTTCAAAAAATACTAGTGGCCTAGTCCTATTGGCTATGTTCCGAACTGGTTGTAATTGAATAGAATCGAAAAGAGAAACCACGGGATTCTGTGACCAAGCTGCTTTTTTCCATTCGTCTTCATCTGCATCAGATCCGTCTGAGTCCTCAATTTCTGATGGATCAAAACCTTGTTGAAGTTCAAGTTCTATATGTGAAGGACTGTGTCGTGAACTTCTTGGTGGGGGTGGCTGCATAACATTTTCATTTGAGGGCCCTGGTTGAGGTGATGATGTTGGTCGAGGGCTTAGTTCTGGAAAGATCCTAGTGTTGATTGGGTCATGGTTATTTGACGACAAAATACCAGAAAAATCTTCCACATCGGAATCCTCCGCTTCATCTTCAGATCTAGCTCCATCACTAAAACCAAATAGTTCTTCTAACGCACTTTCTACTTCATCAGGTCTCAGATTCACCCCACGACGATCCATATTCCTATAAAATACACAAAATAAAATATAACTATGTAATACTAAACTGGTATTGGCCAACATGTTGCCGTCGTACCCTTGTGGCATACAGACAGTGGCATATATATTGCCGACATGATTTTCGAAAATTACGTAAATAATATTTATTGTTTTCCAAAAATATTCAATGATTCGCCAAGAATAATAAACAACTCATAGAATAAATGTAAGTACTTACAATAAGGTACTCCAGATTTCGAGATAAATCGAGATGTAATTATAAACCACAAAATACGTACTTCATCACGAAAGTCTTTCTCTGACAAGTGACAGATGTCAATGAGGACGCATGTCATATTTTTTATTATTTAGTGCTTCGTTCTCTATTGCAAAATCAAATAACCACAATCTGTTCGTCTGTACTGTCGAAAATGTGAAAATGAGAACATGATGGCATATATATTGCCATTGTCATTCAAAGGGTTAAAACTAAGTTTCCATAAAACATTCTTCGTCCTGATTAGGATCAACCTAAGGAATATAAAAAAGCTATGACGGAGAGAGATTCTCCTAAAGATTGCACTTTCATGAATTATGAGCAGTGACTTTGAAAAAGTCGGGAGCACGCTGCGAGAGCAAATTTAAATCACAGTAGCCCGATCAGCAGTTCTAACGTCTAGATAAATTTTCGTTTGACAAAAGGTCCCGTCGATGGTCGATTTCATTAGTGTACATACCTAATTAGATACCTTCTAATTATATTCAACTTTTTGACTTTTTTTTTATTTGACTGCCTCCGTGGCGCAGTGGACGTATAGCCGGCTGAGACGCAGGAGGTAGCGGGTTCGATTCCCGCCGTGGAACAAATGTTTGCATGATCTACAGATATTTGTTCCGTGTCTGGGTGTTTTTCTATATATTATAAGTAAGTATTTACAAAAAAAGTATATAAGTATTCTATCAGTTATCTGGTTCCCATAGTACATGATCTGCTTAGTTTGGGGCTAGATAGCGCTGTGTGTAATGTCCAGCAATATTTATTTATTTAACTAGCTGATATGCCCGCGGCTTCGCACGCGTGGTGTGTCAATAAAATAATTACCCTCCATCTGCGCAGTCGGGTAAAAAGTAGCTTATATCCCAATCTCGGTCTATCTATAATCTACCTGTACATCAAAAATCGAAATCGGTCAAGCCGTTTAGTTGTGAAAACCTAACAAACACACAGAGAAATAGAGTTACTTTTGAATTAATAATATTAGTATGGCTAAACATTTTGCAGAAACTTGACGGACCACTTTGGCCACTTAACATTTTAGCCATGCTTCTTTTGTTGTACGGTTCGATTCGATACACAAAAAACCTCACAAAATTATATAGAATTATTCCACGCATCGTAATTGTCGCTAGTCGCTACAAAACTTGGAATATGGGTACAGGGCTCAGAGATTTATATTATCAAGTGTTCTACTTATATTAGTAGACTTCTATCTTACTAGTCTACTATCTTTTACATTAAAATTCAGTCCACTTCTTCTATTTCATTACATCATATTGAAATGATCTAACCTACGGATCATTTGGAAACATAGGGGCTTAACCATGGATTTTAACATTTAAGATACCATAATGTTGTTAGGCTGTCCAAAGGATTTTACTTTCTCACTTGCATTGTCATATGCAAGAGTGAGCAATGCTTTATTGTACAACTGGGATACTTAAAGAACGACATAATGCTAAATATAGTACAATAGGCGATTTTATCGCTGAATGAGTTAATTAACAAATTCTGACTATTTCCAATTTCCATTTCAACAATCAATTGAAAAATAATTTAGTGTATCCCGTCAGGACTTTCACAAACTAATAAACTGAAAAGTGTAATAGTAAAATTGGAAAATAATTCTCTTCGACTTTTCAAGCCTTACCGCAAAAAATATATATCTATAGAAACTCTTTTTTTTATATACATTATAGGCTTGCGCCGCTAATCTCAAGTGGGACTGGGCTGGTCATATTTACCGTATGATGGATGACCAGTGGGCCAAGCTGACCACCGAGTGGAACCCTGACACAGCCCGAAGACGTCGCGGCAGACCAAGGAAAAGATGGCGGGACGAGCTCACTAACTTCCGAGCAGATTGGACCATCTTGGCGCTGGAAAGAAGTGACTGGAAAGAATGTGGGGAGGCCTTTGCCCAGCAGAGGGACACAGATGGCTAAAAATAATAAATAATAATAATACGCTTGCGTTTGACCACGATCTCGCCTGATGGTAAGCGATGATGCAGCCTACGATGGTACACGCTTGCCTAGAAGAAACCTATTCACTCGCGACTTAAAAACACCCAGGTTGTAGCTATCAGGAAACACAGACTCTGGCAAGGCGTTCCCCTTGAAATCGAATCGAAACAAAAAGCAATCAGAAAGTAGATATTAACTACACAAAACCTCATATACTCGTACTTGTAAAAAAATCTACAGAGAGCTTCGTAATTTTATTCTACCTTTAATATCAACACCATTTGAGTATCATAAAAAATACATAAGTACATGTACTTCTGACGTTTAAACGTCAATAATTTAAACCTGTTCACTAACTAATGTATGTTTTGCAAATAAATACATTAAAAAAATAGGTTTAACAGAACTAAACGGCGCCACAGGTAAAAGAGGTTTTACACTACGCGTTACTTAGAGCTCTAAATATTGCGTAGTTTTTAACTCCTATAATTGGGGACCATAGCTCCCTTTCTCTTATTACAATCCGGATTAAGGGTTAGGGTCCCTAAATATCGTTTACGCCTTTAACATTACAACGCGTGATCGAAGCGATACGGCATCAGGGCCCGTAGCCAAATTACATTCGCCACGAATCTATTCGATTTCTAGATACATACATTTGTTGTCGCTGAATAACGTAGTATTTCTATAGCATGTGTCAAATCCCATACATTTTCGGACGTATCGACTAGCGTCATCGCTAACCGACTGTAACTTGGCTAAGCCCTCAGGGCGACTTTTCAGCCGAAATATTGGCCAACCAAGCTACTATCCGTCTTTGCTGTATGTAGATAACTTCCACCTTACTAGGATTATTTTCTGAAAGTAATTGACACAGGTTGTAAACAAACCCTTGTCCGTTAATTAACCCTTCCCCTCCACTTATCACTAGAAATTTTAATTACTGATTTAAGCGGGTATTTATTGTGTAGGTATGTACCTTTTTTATTTGGTATCTGGGTGACCGCGACCATGTCTGTTGCAACTTGCAACATAGACGTCGGGATAAAAAAATAAAAAGGTACATACGCGATAAATACCCGTTTTTAAACGACTTCAAAAAAGGAGTAGGTTCTATGTTCGATGGATTTTTTTTTATGGATATTCACCGATTTCTCCGTCAATTGGACCGTTTTTCAAAATTATTATAAATTGTTATCAGTACCTAGTTGTGTACAGTGATCGCAAAAGTTTGAAAAATACTGCTACAAATTTTGTTTTAGGATAAATTTCGTTAATTTTGCTGCCTGCATTCAAATCAGCTGTTTATAAGATCGTATACCTATCTACGTGTACAATCTAACTTAAAATAGATCATTTATTTACTTTGGGTGTTAAACATAAAATATCTGGTGTACTAGAACTTTTCCAAAAACAGCAGATTTTTAGTGTTTTGATTTTTTTCTACAAAAAAATCGAATTACAAAGAGACTTTTAACAAAATATTGCTCGCGTGAGTGAGGTTTTTAAAGGTACACTATCCCTGCGTAACAAAGGTTTTATCTAATTTGATAAAAATCCGTGCAAAGCTGGGCCTTGTCAGCTAGTAGCCTAGTACACAAATAAACTGACAACGTCTGAGCTGACACAGTGGTTCATCTGGTTAAAGAATTCCTTGTGTTTAAAATCAAAATCAAATCAAGATATTTATCTGCAATATATAATAACTACAAAAAATTTTAATAATAAATAAAATAAATAAATATTGCTGGACATTTTACACAGCGCTATCCAGCCCCAAACTAAGCAGAGCTTGTACTATGGGAACCAGATAACTGATAGAATACTTATATACATTTTTTTTTGTAAATACATACTTATAATATATAGAAAAACACCCAGACACGGAACAAATATCTATAGATCATGCAAACATTTGTTCCGTGGCGGGAATCGAGCAGTCATATATCAATACTACATAAAGATAAGACAACATAAAAGTAAAAGTACACAAATAGGTATAATAAAGAATTTTTATTCATTCATTCCTTCATTGGTTGCAATAAGGTCTCAATTCAGCATCTGCAGGACGTTAGAACCTGCACTGATCTTCCATCGAGGCTTTTAGGACGCAAATATTTGTTAATATTTGCGTATAATTAACATAAAAACCGGCCAACTGCGAGTCAGACTTGCGCACGAAGGGTTCCGTATCTATAATAAATTGTATGAGCGCCCATGAGGTTTATTTTTTGGAATTTTTCCTTTATTTGTTCTTACTACAGACAAATAACTAGTAATACTCGTAGTACTAAAAACCTTGCTTTTTGCCAAATTTCGTGATTCTAGGCCAACGGGAACTACCATATAAGTTTTCGACCCAAAACCTATAGGTTACTTCCGGTTGACCTAGAATTGTCAATTTTGATTAAAAGCAATGTCTTATAGCACAAGTAAAGGGAACATTCCTAATAGTAAAAAAAATTGAAAATTAAGATAAATTTTGGTAGATACAAATTTTTGCGAAAATCAAAATTGGCCCATATCTTTTTATCGTGTTGACTTAGGACCTTGAATTTTATACACTTAATAGGGACTATAGACTTCAGCATCTGGTATAAATTTCAACTTGCTAGGTCCACCTGTTCCTGAGAAAATCGGTGGTTACACACAGACAGACGGACAAGAGAGTGATCTTATAAGGGTTCCTTTTTTGCCTTTTGAGGTACGGAACCCTAAAAACTCCCATTAGATGTGATAATGATGATGAACACTATTAGGTGTTTTTTTATATGACCGGTTGATGGAGCAAACTTATGGCCCACCTGATGTTAAGTGGTAACCATCACCTATAAAAAAGTTTTTAACGTGCCCGACGATACCTTGATCTGTGTCCATCAATTCGAGGCATACTTATAAAAAGTCTCATGTATAGAAATAAGTATGGTAGAACTGTGACGGGAGAGTACTTTCACAAAGAGGTTCTCTTTTATTTTACCAATCTACTACTAGGTACTAACTTGTCAAAATACTTAAATCTACTAATCTAATTTACGTTCCGTTATTGTTCGGATACGTAACAAATGAGTATCTACTTCACACTATGAAATAGAGAATCAAGAAAGAATTGGTTCAGGGTAAAAAAAGTGGAGATACGTGTCACTCATCAATTCGCCGAGGGTAAGTGTGATGGATCGCATCTTAAACATCCAGGGTAAGACTTTGCATACTGCCTCATGAAAATGTATTAAGATAGCTTTCTTCCATGAAATTTATTCTTAACGAGTTTTATTGCTGACTGTCCTGACTTTTACTGATAAGGTTACTGAGGTACTGATAATATCCTATCATACATAATGAAATAGTAGGTACGGTAACAGTAGTAAACACACACACATACACACACACATACACACACACATGCATACATGCACTATCGAGCAAGATTTATTTATTTATTTGAACACCAACACAGCATACGTCAACACATTTTGTGACGACCTCCGTGGTGCAGTGGGCGAATAGCCGGCTGAGACGCAGGAGGTAGCGGGTTCGATTCCCATCGCGGAACAAAATGTTTGCATGATTTACAGATATTTGTTGCGGGTCCAGTTATTTCTCTATATATATATTATTATAAGTACGTATTTACAAAAAATATTATATAAGTATTCTATCAGTTATTTGGTTCCCATAGTACAAGCTCTGCTTAGTTTGGGGCGCGATAGCCTGTGTGAAATGTCCAGCAATATTTATTTATATATTATTTTATTGAATCAATTAATATTTCGACGAGCTAAATGTTACCACAATTACGGGTGAAAACTACATTGAATAATTTATTGAGCGAGTAACATAAAAAAAATACAAACAACTAAAGAAAACACAAAATACACTGAAATAAATAAAAGACACAAAAAATTGGTATTGGTAAATTGGCGCAGTGGGCTATAGATAGATAGATAGATAACTCTTTATTGAATTACCACACAAACAGATATAATACAAAAATAAATATAAGGCTTGAATAAATAAGGCAATACAATGGGCGGCCTTATCGCTGAAAGCGATCTCTTCCAGGCAACCTTTGGATGGAGCGAAATTTATATATGGAGTGCGGTGTACTTTGTAAGATATATTTACACAAATATTCTTAGGTATACTAAAAAATATGATAGGGTTCCAATCCTAATACTTAAAATACTTATAAAATAGACTAATATATAGATATATGCAAATAGATAACTATACTAACAGATAAAATGTTTAAATAATAAATAAATAACGCTAGGAAGATGACATCGTTAGATAATGTTGCTTCACCTTCAGCTTGAATGTGTGTAAGGAGGATGACCGTCTTATTTCTTGAGGCAGAGCATTCCATAGCCGAACAGCCTGGACAGTAAAAGAAGCGCTGTAAAAGGAAGTGCTGTGCGAAGGAGTTCTGAGTATCAAGTTTTCTGATGACCTAAGAGTGTAGTTGTTTGAAGAATGAAGAAATTGAAATCTATCTTTCAGATAGAGAGGAGTGAAAGGATTGAAAAGAATAGAATAGAGAAGAGAGAGGATATGCGTATTCCGACGAAGACGAATTGGAAGCCACTTAAGCTTTGAACGGAAGGGAGACACATGATCATATTTACGGAGGCCAAATATGAATCTGATACAAAAATTTTGTAGGCGCTCGAGCTTGTTAAGCTGTTCTTCAGTGAGGTCCAGATAACAAGCATCGGCATAATCTAAAACGGGATGTAAAAGCGATTGTGCAAGCGCAGTCTTGGTGGACGTAGGCAAAAAGTTGCGTAGTCTTCTTAGTGAACCGGATGACGCAAACAACTTCCGGCTGGTTAATTCAAGCTGAGCCTTCCATGATACAGCCAGCTGAGACGCAGGAGGTAGCGGGTTCGATTCCCGCCGCGGAACAAATGTTTGCATGATCTAGAGATATTTGTTCCGTGTCTGGTTGTTGTTCTATATATTTAATCGAGCTAAGCGAGATCTCCAAAACAACTTTGGCAAATCGGCGTTGTATGTATGTAAATATGTTTGTTTGTTGCGTTGATCCGATCATCGTTAAATTGGGTATATAGGTAGGTAGTGATGGCACAATGCAGGTGTGACTAAATGAGCTAACATTGTGGGGGGGGGGGGGGGGTGAGATATTGGGGCTCAAGAGGGGTAAAAAGAAAACAAAATGATAAGTCTAGTGGCACGTTTAATAAGAGGTCTTTGGGAGTTAATTTCGACCCCGTTTTTATTTTTACTTCAAACCTGTAGTTTCATAATAAAACCTGAACTTTGACAAAATTCACAGGGTACACCAGTGACTCCACAGTGCTGTAATTTGGTATGCGTAGCTTTGGTGACACAAATATAGGCAAAATTCTGAAATTCAGAATAACTGCAATTTGTACCCCAAAAAAGAGTAATCAATTAACGTGAACTCCCGTTACCTGTCATTTGAATGAAACTTTAGATCAAGTAGATTGGTTATTTATTTCGTAGCACTATTTTGATGGTCAAAGATTACGAATAATATGTTTTTATATTTTTATGGGAGACTCGCGAGGGTCGAACCTGCTACCTATAGCGTCTCAGCCGGCCCACTGTGCCACGGAGGTCAAAATCGATATGTACAAGATTATTTATTTTATTATTTAGTCACTCTGTTCAATTCAACTTGAAATCGAATTCAGATTGCTCATTAATCGATACTAAGCCGAACAGCGGGAGTTGGACGTATGTACGCAGATCTGAATTAAAATATATCGGCCCACAAATTGGGGTTCAATTCTGGTTCAGCGTAATCCGTCTTCGTAATTGGTTTTGCGGTGTAATGTTAGTGCCAGTAACAGTGAATTCTTGACACTTGCGTAATGGGTTATGTAGTGTTTGTTAGTCTACTGCTAAGGATTAATATTCGTAAATATAACTTACTTAAAACGTTGCTATAGTTATACTAGTGCTTCCGAGTGTTTACAGTGCAAATTATATTTTAAGGTTCAGTTCCCACTAGTACAACATCCCAAACGTGATACCAAATATTTTTCATCACTTGTGCTCTGAAAGTTGGTCGCTGTTAGCCCGATACCTGATATGTAAATTTGATTTACGCCCATAGGGCCGTAAGTAATTGGTAAATTTAATAAAAAAATAGAATAAACATTGCTGGGCATTCCACAGAGCACTATCTAGCCCCAAACTAAGCAGAGCTTGTACTATGGGAACCAGATAACCAGATACTTCTAGACTTTTTTTTTGTAAATACATACTTATACTTATAACGAAAACCTCAGAATAATTTACAAAAGATACAGAAAGTACTGCAACGCTCTTCTGCATAAGCTCAAAAAAGCTTATGAGAAAGAACAATTTGAAAGAGCTGGTAATAACATCAAAAAAACCTGGCAATTAATAAAAACAATTAATAACTATAAGCCCAAAAAATCACTGCCCCAAGACCTCATTCAAGGGAACGCTCCAATCTAGTCTCTAGTAATTTGTAATTAATTTAAATTAATTTGTAAAGTAATCTAGTAATTCGAATTAAACTGTAGGTCTAGTTATTTGGTTGTTATTTCGTAGCACTATTTTAGTAGTTAAAGATTATGAATTTGGTTTTGTTTTTCGCTCTTTGGGAGACTCGTGAGATCTCAATTCGGAGTGAACCACTAGTTTAATTATTTTGTGTTTAATTTTAACATTTGCATGCATTACTAGGTTTGAATATAAATGTGATTAACTTATAGACTTACTAATATATTTACTATGTTCTAGGATAATTAAAAATAAACGTTATCTTGTCCTATCTTATCTTATATATGTTCTAATACTTTTGAGCCTTGATATGTTTTATAGATTTATTAAATTATATATTACCTCAATGATCAAAAACAAATGCTTCTAAGTCTAAACTCTTCGACAACTCCGTTATACCTGTTTGACGAACTAATTGTTTTGAATAATTTATTTCACTTGACAAGTAGGTAATTTGGAACTTTGTTTAGGATTTCATTTATGTAAATTTTCTTTGGAATTTTGCTGGTAAGTACTTGATCAGACGAAAGTTTGAACACATAAATGTCCCGTTTGAATATGTATGGGCGTTGTGGACGCCGGTTATTTAGGATGGAACTTTTGTTCCTGTTTATTTAATGAGGTGGAGTTCAAGGTATCACCAAACTAAAACACACATGAGAACTTTACGGACTTAGAAAATAAATATTTAATAATTGAAATACCAACTGACACACAATTCAAATCAGAAATGAGGAGATTCGTAGACAAAACCGCATTTTAAACATTTCTATAGTTTTCGTTTGTTATTTTTATTAATTGTTATACAGGGTGTTTGATAATATACTGACGATATTAAGTGACGGTTTCTTAAAACATAAAAAATACCTCTAGAAAAAAACTACTAGTTATATCATCAAAGTTTAAAGAAAAGAAAGTTTAGGTGATCAATTCGATATAAAACTTACTGCCTACTCTTGAAATCGACATCCAAAAATAAAGGCCCATTTGATATTTATTTCGGAACTGGCTGCGGATTTTGGATTAGAAAGGGACAACAAGGATATCTCGAGACGGTTCCAATACAGTATCTGTGGTTAGATGGCAAGCATTATGCAATAGCACAACATAAGTTTAATAAAGTGTTTGTTTTTACATGCCAAAATAGATTTCACATTTCTATGGTAAACATTTCACAAATTTACTTATTATGCTCATCAAAATAACCCCTTTCATTTTTGTGCATATATTATCAAACACCCTAAATACAATAAGGTGTTTATCTATCTATTATTTATTTGCCTTGAAGAGTACCTACTTATACCAAGATTAAAGTCAATAAGTCAAGGGATTAAGATTTTTCATATAAACTTTATTACCCCTTTTCGACCAATTAGGGATTGATTTACAAAATTCCTTATTAGTGAGCGCTTAAACGTACTAAGACAAACATATTTGCCAAATTTCAAAGAAGTTAACCTAGTAATTTCGAAAATATCGTGATGAGTGAGTGAATAAATGAGTGGACTACTCTTAAAAAGCCTATGTCCCATTAATTTAGATTAGATTAGATAATACTTTATTGCACACCATAAAACAATACAAGTAAAAAGAAAAAAGTAAAACTATGGATACAATTGGCGGTCCCATTCCCGGACATACTCTATCTGTATACTAAATTTCATCGAAATCTTTCCAGCCGTTCACCGTTCGCGAAAACGTAACAAGCAGACAGAGATGGAGTTACTTTCGAATTTATAATTTTTAGTATGGATGTTATTAACAAAGACGAATTTTCACTTTGGGATTAAGGTCACAGCTCACTATATCAACCAGGCACCCAACCCGCACCGCCTCGCCTCGAGCGGTTAGTATTCTTTATATAAAATTGTATGGACGTGCGCTCACTACATCACCTCCTGATCGCCTCGGGCGTATGCCGTTGACGCGCGGACGACGAGTTGACCACTAGGTGAACACGTTGACCCCGCGCGCCCGCGAGTGATTCACGCGAGCACAATGCGGCGGCGACGCTTAGCTCCTCGCTTACCCGTCGTTTCCAGCCTTTCTTTCTAACGTAATAACTGGTAATAACGAGGCGTCCATCCGTGGCCCACCCGCTGTCAATGAGTGAATGCCGAACGGCGAGGCGGTACGGGTTGGGTGCCGGGTTGATGTAGTGAGCTGGGACCTTTAAGTGCCTTATAAACTTGAGGTTAATTTTTAAATGGTTGTCTTTTGCGGAAATTAAAAGTATTTTGCTAAAAGCCCGGCCAAAAAGTTAAATGCAAATCCATTTGGGTAATTTTTTGTAAGAATAACGAAAATGTCATTTATTGACATCGTATAAATGAGTCGCTGATGACTTGCGTACTGTGATGGATATTTCTAAAAGATTTATAATAGCGGCACTGCAGTAGGATTGGGTAATTTATGAATAGTGGATTTTTGTAATTTTCTTATTATATTTTATTACAACTGATTAAAATCCCTCATTTTTGCAGCAGGCGATATATATATTTTTGACGACCTTCGTGGTGCAGTGGAAGAAAGTGGGGGCTGAGACGCAGGAGGTAGCGGGGTCGACAAATGTTTGCATGTTCTACAGATATTTGTTTCGGGTATGGTTGTTTCTCTATATATTATAAGTATGTATTCACAAAAAAAAGTATATAAGTATTCTATCAGTTACCTGGTTCCCTTAGTACAAGCTCTGCTTAGTTTGGTGCTAGATAGCGCTGTGTGAAATGTCCAGTAATATTTATTTATTTATTTTAATTTTAAGCTACTTTACCCATACAAATATCATAAATTCGAACGTAACTCTGGCCCTCTATATGTTTGCCACATTTTCACGACTAAACGGCGGAACCAATTTTGATGAAATTTAGTTTATAAATAGATTATGACCAGGATTGAGACAAAGATTACTTTTTACCCAACTGCGCAAATGACAAGTAATGTTTTTATTGACAAACCACGCGTGCGAAGCCGTGGGCGGGTCAGCTAGTGTTTTATAAGTATCCCCATAATTTTGTTGTTCTTTTAAGTTATTTTATCTTATTATTAAAAGTAAATAGCAATAAAATTTATAATGATTTTATAACTAGTGGTTCGCCCCGAACTGAGATCTCGCCAGTCTACCATAAAAACAATAAAAATATTATTCGTAATCTTTGACTATCAAAATAGTGCCACGATATATATAACCATCTTACTTGACTTACAGTTTCATTCAAATTTCAGGTAACGGGAGTTCATGTTAAGTGGTTTCTCCATTTTGGGGTACAAATTGCAGTTGTTCTGGATTTCAGACTTTTGCCTATATTTGTGATACGTAAGCTACACGCATACCAAATTACAGCACTGTGGGGTCACTGGTGTACCCTGTGAATTTTGTCAAAATTTAGTTTTTATTATGGTTAATAACTCAAATACTACAAAAACATTACTAAAAATAAAAACGGGGTCAAAATATACTAATGAAGACCTTTCATTTGACGTCTCACTTGACCTAATAGTCTCATTTTTTTTTACCCCTTTTGAACCTCAATATCTCAACAACCCCCAACATTTTTAGCTCATTTAGTCACACTAAAATTGTGCTATCACTACAGCGCTGCAGCAACTATACTAATGCAACAAATGCGACGATAGTTCTTGATAATTTGATTATCCTTTGTATATGTTACAGTTAAAACCAGTTTTTGGATAGAACGCGTTTTCCCTAGTTAGAACTAGTTTTTAATAGATGCCTTTGTTAAAACTAGAATTAACTAATGCTCAAAATTGAATTTCCTGCGGCAAACCCTGCGCTGAGTTTAAATAAACTTCTGCAAGCTAAATATTGCATCGTCGATTCTCCCACTCATTTAGACCTAACCTTACACTAGTCGGGGTGCCCCAATGGTTTTTTGGGGCGGGCTCTTGCCAGAACTCTCGCGTGGTCAGCCCTGGGTGTCGCTTCGCCCCCTTGCTCCACTTAGGACCGCGAGCATAAATGTGAAATTGTTGAATTTATTTGTTTGTTTCTTTGTTACTCAATCACGTCGTAACGGCTGAACCGATTTCATTGAAATTTGGTATGTAAGTAGATTATAACTTGGATTAACATATAGGCTACTTTTTATTCCATAAACCAGGTCCCATTGGATAAAATTGGGGTGTCAAATTGCAACAGCAAGTTTAGCTTTATTTCTAGGTTACCTACACATTTAGTAGTGTAACGCTTATGAAGTCGCGGGAAACAGCTAGTTAATAATAGTCCATATTGATCAAATGGTCAAATGGGCCATGTTTACACATACTAACAAAAAAAAATAATGTAATAGGATAGAAAAACTTTTATTTCTTAGCTTTCTTATTTTATTATAAGTTTTCTAACGCGAATAACACCATGGAAAGCACCATGCGTAGCAATTTTGCGTTTGTTTTTGTGATGCCTTTTTTGTCACTGTGAAAATGGTTTGTTTTATATAAAAGCTTTTTCGCACAGGCAACTTTTTATACAAACATTTTCAGCCTATGATTTTGACACGGCTGGCTGTGTAAAAATAAATGGAAATATTTTTGGTATTTTGACAGGGAAAGATATTTCATTTAAGAGAGTCTGTGATGTTTTACTTCGTGTAGTAAAAACTTTTCGTAATTTTTACTAAACATATTTTTCTTGTAAGAAAGAGCACTCACATGTAGCAAACACCTAGCACACACACAATTAAGGACATTTTGGTATATATATTCATGGTTACCAGAAAAGGTGATTATTCTCATAACCACTATCACATCAGCTGAACTCTTTGCCTTGTTTAAGCAACATAAACTATCTTTGAGTTTGACCTCGGTTAGTGGCTAAATAGCTAAACCTTTCTGTTAGCGACGCAAACTTATATTTATGCATAATGATGTGCAAGGTGCGTGCGGGGTACGGGGAAAGGGGCGCACGGTCGAGCCAACACTAATTAGTACGATTTGGCACAATCAGTCGAAATACTAGCCCCGCGTAAACCGCACGCTCCTTTACGCTAAGTCGAGTTTTATGTTTCTTTGCCCAATACACGATTGTTCGCACAAATAAGTGGCTTCATTTACCTTAAATACATATATATATCTAGGTACATACTTACCATTTTTACCTGCAACGCCTTCATGGTCCTCCGAGCCGGATCATAAATGTACCACACACCGCCGCGGAGCAGAAAAATGGTGAACACCCGCAGTACCGCGCGAAATGAAAGTCAGTCTAAGGACATAGCTCAATCGCAGATACAAACGAAAAACGATGATGTGAACCTGAAAGTGATCGATAAAGAAATACCTGGAACAAGTGCTGAAAGTGAAAAATGTGAAATAAAAGAAACACTTAAAGTACCGTCACATATATCAAAATCGCAAAAAACAAGAAAGTCAACATCATCATCGTCTTCGATTCTAGCACGAAAGAAACGGCTTGAGCTGGAAGCAGCAGAGGAAAAGGCTCGTATTCAAATGGAACTAATCGACAAAAAGTTAGCAGCTGATTTGGCAGCTGTTGATGAACAATACAGTCCACAAGCATCGGAGTCCGGCAGCCAACAAGGTGACGGCAAGGATATACAGAAGTGGCTTGAGCGCAGTCAGCAGGAACTGGAGAAACAGAGGGACAACAATCATGGAACACTCAAAGGCTCTCTGTTTCCGCCGCCGGATGTCGACGGCACTAACGGTCCAGTCCAACAGTTGGCCAGCGCACTGAGGGACCTGGTAGCATCTTCAGCAACCACCAGTCACAGCGCCAACATTCTTAGCCGCATCAGCACACCAAAAGAACTACCGTTATTTTTTGGTGACCCTATGGACTGGCTGTCGTTCAAAAACGCATACGAGGAATCCACTGACGTATGTAAGTTTAGTGAAAAAGAGAACTTATGGAGATTACGAAAGTGTCTACGAGGCTCCGCTAAAGAAGCGGTCTCAGCTTTACTGATAAGCACTACGTCGCCTGGCATTGTGATTTCTACCCTCGAATTACAATTTGGAAACCCAGAAATTATTATCACAAGAATTTTAAATGAAGTAAAGAAGCTTAACCCTTTACCACAAGAATACCACAAGGATATAGTGACGTTTTCAGTGAAAATAAAAAACTTTGTGGCTTCTGTACGTGCACTAAAGTGTGAAGAGTACCTACAAGGTGTTGGCGTGGTGAACACAGTACTTGCTAAATTACCTACGGTACTATTGTCCAAGTGGGCCGATTACAGCTACCCACTCATAACCGAACGTAAGAAAGCTAGACTAGATATACTAGCTGATTTTTTAAGCGAGGAAGCTACCAAGATATCTACATGTAGTGCTTACCTGATAAACATACGATGGGACAATAAACGTAAATACAACGAAGAGTACTCTGGTCAAAGTCACAGCCAGACGGTTTTATTGCAAACTGAAAATAGTAAACAGAGTGATGAAAAATGCCGTTTTTGCCGTGTCTCTGTACATAAACTAACAGATTGTAAGAAGTTTAAGAAATCGCTTCGTAAGGACCGTTGGCGTTACGTAAAACGCGCAGGTTTATGCTACAAGTGCCTGTTATCCCAACATGACAGGCAGACTTGCCCCGCCGCAGCCTGTGACGCCGATGAGTGCGGTGAACCTCACCACCGACTCCTGCACTATGTTCCGAGCTCACGACCAAACAATAACAATAGCATCACAGTGCAGCCACGACCAGCAACGACAGGAACTGAATCAGCTGTAGAAAGTGTTAATAACATTCATCGCAATAGACAGAACAGTTCAGTGTTATTAAAGGTCGTACCTATAGTGATTTACGGACCGAAAGGTAAAATCAATACTTGTGCATTGCTGGATGACGGCTCGACTGTGTCTATGATAAGTGCGAGACTAGCGACGCGCGCCGGCTTGCGCGGGCGCAAGCTGCCAATGCGAGTGCGCGGTGCTTGGAACAATACCGATTTGTTGTGCGACACGGAACTATTGGACTTGACTTTATCGAATAGACAAGGTGATAAATATAACATCAGTATACGCAGTGTTAACGAACTATGTTTACCTCAACAAGACTTAGCTTCAGTGAAGTGTGAGAACTATAACTATTTACACAGCCTTAAAAACGAGTTGTGTTCGGGCCTACAAAAACCGGAAGTGTTAATAGGACAGGACAATTACCATTTACTGTCACCTTTGGAAGTAGTGGTAGGCGGGCCCAGCGAGCCGTGCGCGACCCGCACGCCCATGGGCTGGTGCCTGCACGGTCGGGTGCCACACTCGGCTTCTTCGCCGCGTGACCATCAATCCACGCTCTTTGTTCACGACGACACTGCACCAAATAAGGATGATGATGACTGCAGTCTTCGCGACCTTCATGACGAGGTACAACATTATTTTTCTATGGAGTCTATGGGAGTTTCTGCTTCTAAACCACGGCAGAACTCAGACGACCAACGTGCCTGGCACCTTATGGAACAAAACGCCAAGCTCGTTGACGGCAGGTGGCAGGTGGGCTTACCCTGGAAGGACAACAATTGCGTAATGCCCGACTCACTACCTACAGCCACGACCCGGCTTAGGGGAGTGGTACACAAAATGAAAAATAATACCGAATACACACAAAGATACCACGAACGTGTACAACATTTATTACAGAATGATGACGTTATGGACAAAGCTCAGCGGCTACTACTTAGATACGCACAAGCTCAGTCATTCAGTGAAGAAATTGCATTACTAAAAACCTGTAAAGAAATACCTACTACTAGTAAACTACTTACCTTGTCACCTTACCTGGATGGCCACGGAGTGCTGCGAGCTGGAGGCCGAATCGACGCCGCTGCCGACGTGCTGCCCGATGTGAAGAGACCTGCAATACTAGATGGACAAAATTATATTACGCGTCTGGTTGTGAGACATTATCACGTTAATGCTGCACACGGAAACCAAGAGATAGTAGTTAATGAGATAAAACAAAAGTACTGGGTAATAAGAGTACGACCAACCGTTAAACACGTAGTAGCAAAATGTATGTTGTGCAGAATGAGGAAATGTAAACCGGAAATACCAAGAATTGGAGATTTACCTTATGCCAGGATGGCTCATCACCAACGGCCGTTAACTTTTTGTGGGGTTGACCTATTTGGGCCGATGGAAGTCACTGTAGGGAGACGGCATGAACTAAGATATGGAGTACTATTCACGTGTCTCACCGTAAGGGCCATACACATAGAGATAGTGGCCACGCTAACTACCAATTCGTTCATTATGGCTCTGCGTCGCATGGCAGCACGGAGGGGATGGCCGCATCAACTTTACTCTGATAATGGCACTAACCTTCGAGGTGCGAACGCTGAACTGAAAAAGTCAATACAAGAGTTAAATGAGAATGATATGAGAAATGAAGCTATGAATCATGGCACTAAATGGACATTCATACCACCTGCAAGCCCACACTGGGGTGGGGCCTGGGAGCGGCTCATCCGCAGTGTGAAGACGTCGCTACGGGTCGTACTCAAGGAAAGAGCTCCACGTGACGAGGTGTTGAGCACACTATTAGCCGAGGTTGAGAATATTGTTAATAGCCGACCACTGTCTCATGTATCTGTGGAACCTGGAAGCGTAGAAAGCCTCACTCCGAAACATTTTTTACTGGGAACGACTGTGGATTCGCCGCAGATAGGCAAATTTGATGATTCAGACCTGTACTTACGGAAACAATGGCGGATCTCTCAGCGACTGGCGGATATGTTTTGGAACAGATGGCTGAAGGAAGTTTTACCTGACCTATTGCCTCGGAAAAAGTGGAACAAAGATCAAAGACCCTGCAAGTAGGCGATTTAGTATACATAGTCGACCCGAATGGACCCAGGAACAAGTGGCCAAAGGGATTAATACAAGAAGTATGCCCTGGGAAAGATAAACGGGTTAGAATGGTAAAAATTAAGACTATGACTGGAGTACTTACCCGATCAGCTGCACGCGTCGCTCGAATACCGTTAGCTGATGAGTGCTGCTAGCAGCACTGGGGTGGGGCGTGTTAGCGACGCAAACTTATATTTATGCATAATGATGTGCAAGGTGCGTGCGGGGTACGGGGAAAGGGGCGCGCGGTCGAGCCAACACTAATTAGTACGATTTGGCACAATCAGTCGAAATACTAGCCCCGCGTAAACCGCACGCTCCTTTACGCTAAGTCGAGTTTTATGTTTCTTTGCCCAATACACGATTGTTCGCACAAATAAGTGGCTTCATTTACCTTAAATACATATATATATCTAGGTACATACTTACCATTTTTACCTGCAACGCCTTCACTTTCTTTTATAACGCACTAATTTTTTTTCATTTCGTTATTAAATTCCGTAAAGTTGCAAAACTAACATTGAACTCGGTACTCAGGACAATCACCGCCTTACGGGTAACATACATATAGACAATAGCCAAATAACCTTCATAAAACAAATACACTTAGGTATCTCACTCATAAACAAAATTTTATTTTCTTTTCTTTTTTGGTAACCTCAAATTCCAAAAAGTCGCAATACTAACATTAAACCCGTCACTCAGGACAATGACTGCCTTACGGGTAACACACATACATACACTTAATAGCCGATTAATCTTAATAAAACAAATACACTTAGGTATCTCAGTCATAAACAAAATTTAATTTTCTTTTCTTTTTGGTAACCTCAAATTCCAAAAAGTCGCAAAACTAACATTAAACCCGTCACTCAGGACAATGACTCCCTTACTGGTGACATACATACATACACTCAATAGCCGAATAATCTTCATAAAACAAATATACACTCAGGTATCTCACTCATTAACAAAATGATGCCAATCTAACGTTTTTGCCCTTGTCCGCATTACGAAACATCTCTGAAGCAGCAAAAAGTAACACAAGTAGCTTTTGGCAGAAAAACTGGATGTCTGGTTAGCACAGCTGGGCATGTTCAAGTATAGCCAGTTTTTGTTTTAAACTATGCAGGAACATTTCGGCAGTCGGGTTCTTTCACAAACTTGTTACAAATTCAGTTCCAATAACAATTGGAAGTAAAGATAAGACTTTATCTAATAACGATAATAAATAAAAAAAATTGCTGGACATTTCACACAGCGCTATCTAGCCCCCAAACTAAGCCTAGCTTGTACTATGGGAACCAGATAACTGATAGAATACATACTGTTATTTTTGTAAATATTATATACTTAGTAGGTATATATAGAAAAACATCCATATAATATTTTTTCCATATGGAATTTACGTTCGTAAAAGTTGATACTATAAAAATATAGGAGTAACTCTTTAATAATAATATAATCTACCTCAGAAATTGAAGATTGAAGATCAGCAGAACAAAAACCGAGCATTTGTTCTGTGGTGGTCCCTCCAGTTTTGAAAATATTGCTTTGGATGGTGTACCCGTACCAGTCTACTCCGACTTTCGGTACCTTCGATCATTGATCCAAAACGAGGGTGACATGGGATGTTAAAAATAGAATAAATCCGGGATGGATAAAATGGCGACAGGTTACAGGAACAACGTGCGATCCTCGAATGCCCTTAAACTTATGGAGAAAATTAATAAGACGATCATAAGACCTGTCGTAATGTATGTTTCTGAGTGTTGAGCCACGAAAGAGATGGATGAAAGGAGAGTGCACGGCGGAAATGCGAATGTTGAGATGGATGTGTAACGAGAATGGATAAGATAAGGAATGAGTTTATTAGAGGGAGTTTAAAAGTAGCGCCAGTGATAGAAAAATTGAGGAGTAAGAGGCTAGCGTGGTATGGGCATGTCATGCATAGCGAAGAAAATCATGTGACTAAAAGAGTGTTAGATATGAGTGTGGATGAATGACAGGACGAAGAAGATAACCGACCTCAGAAAACCGAAAATTGAAGTCAGTTATATTGATTTAAAACCCAAAGTACTTAACCAATTTTGATATAATTTCTATGGAACTAGTCGGAAAGTATATTCTTTCAATCGAAAACTAATTTTCTAGATCGGTTGATAAATGTCAGAGTTCTTAGGTCATAAACATAAAAAAAATTTAAAATGAAAACTTACAGATTGGTCCCATAGAAACTTCATCAAAATTTAAAGTTGGTAATATTTTTGTTAAAAATTACTTGTTAAGTATCTGCAGCTTGGTAGACCTGTTGAGCGCCTTTACTCAACGGCTCCCACCCAGTAACCTTTATAAATCGATTTTCCATCTTAAAAAAATGAATAATAATTACACCACAAACATCGTCACACAAAACAAAATAAGTGATAAACTAAGATTAATCAATTACATAAAGTTTGCAGAAGCTTATTCTGTTTGGATAACATTGGCACCCAAACTAGAGTTAAACTGTGATATGGCGCAACATTCCCCTCTGCATTATACCAAAGTTCTAGGTAGGAAGAAAGAAGAAAAAAAGAAAAAGGATTTAGTGGACATAAGGTTTTAACAAATACAACTGCTTAATTAACACAATATAAATTACACAACACAATATTCGGGTTTGATTCCCGCTGCGGATCACATGTTTTCACGATCTACAGATATTTGTTCGGGGTCTTGATGTTGCTCTAAATATTATAAGTATGTATTTACAAAAAAATATATATATGACTATGCTTAGTTTCGGACTAAATAGCGTTGCGTAAAATGTCCAGCATATTATTATTATTAATATATACTAGTGGTTCGCCCCGAACTGAGATCTTGCAAGTCTCCCATGAGCAAAAATATTTCTTGTAATCTTTGACTATCAAAATAGTGCCACGAAATGAATAACCATCTTACTTGATCTACAGTTTAATTCAAATTGCAGATAACGGGTTATGATAGTTGCTTTTTGGGGTAGAAATTGCAGTTATTCAAGATTTCAGACTTTTCTCTATATCTGTGTCACTAAAGCTACAAGCATAAAAAAATTCAGCACTGTGGGGTCACTGGTGTCCTGTGAATTTCGTCAAAGTTCAGTTTTAATTATGGCTAATAACTTAATAAGTTTTTTTGTTAAAAAAATACGTTTTCAAAACAATCTTTTCTAAAATTAATAATCGGAACCGCAAGCAGATTCAAATGAGCCCAAACACTAGTAGCCTACTATAATCCATTCAGAAGTTCCGTTGTCTAGCATCCGTCTCCATCATGAGACCACCCCCATGGTACCATATTATTGCATTGTCACCGATGTTACATATGTATTCTAAATTTCAGCTCAATTCGAGTTTACGAATTTAAACGAAATTATTACGGGAACAGGTTTAAATTCAGTTGCAAGGTTCCACCCGGACAAACATAAATATATTGCAAGTTAATAAAAAGCTTTAAACTACAAGGTTTAAACTTAAAATAAAAACAGGATCGAAATCTTCCAATGAGGACCTTTTTTAGACGTCCCATTTAACCTAAAAGCCTCATTTTCATTAATGTTTTTTTTTTACCCCTGTTGAACTCCAATCTGTCACCAACCCCATCCCACCCCCCACATTTTTAGCTCATTTAGTCACACCAGAATCGTGCAACCACTACCTACAAACCAAATTTAACGATGATCGGATCAACGCTTCGAATGTTATCCTCGGACATACAAACATACATAGGTACATACAACGCCGATTGGCCCAAGTTTATTTGGAGATCCCGCTTCGCTCGATCAAAAATACCATGTTAATTAGATAGAAAAAAGGCACATGTAGGCAAGAAGTAGTTTTATCAGTACACACTATAATATTATTAATGTTCGGTTTCTGCTGTTGAAATGAGGGTACTTTGTAAATCACCACCGATCTTTTCAACGGTGGAGCGTGCGCCAACTGCAAACTATATTATTTTATTTGATATCTTTGGATAAAGGCCTCCTCCATCCAGTAATAAACTATATCACATTAATATTATAAATGTGAAAGTTTGCATGTTTGTATATTTATTTGTTTGTTACTCAATCACGGCATAACGGCTAACCTGATGTCGATGAAATTTGTTATGTCATGTTCGTAGATTATAACCTGAATTAACACAAAGACTTTTATTAGCAAAACACGCGTGCGAAGCCGCAGGCTGAAGCTAGCTCATATATAAATCATAGTTTCCACAAAATAAACGACGAGTTAGAAAGTCACTGAATTTTTCTACGGTCAGCGTTACAACAAACAAAATTTTCCGAGGACCAAGTTCCAATGCTATTACTACAAGTACCAAGAACTATCATACTCATAGCGCTTTAACTTTAGATGTATCGAAAACCCAGAAGTTGGGAAAGTAACGAGAAAACTTTGCTTATAAAATCTTCGCATTGAATATTAACATGTTCTTTATTGATCGTAAAAACGATATTGAAGTGATAATCGAGTTTGAAACTTACTATACCACTTGATTAGGATGGTGAATAAGGTAAAGTGAGAGGCTTAAAACTTGAGGACAATGAATTTATGCCGTATTGTAATTAAATAGGGGTACCGGGGCCTTTCTGAAGCAGTGGGCCGGGCACATAGCTTGAAGAACTGACGGTCGTTAGGGCAGAAAGATTATCGAGTGGAGACGACGCACTGGAAAGCACAGCGTAGGACGGGCCTCCACTATGGAAAGGCGTCCTGATAAAGGTTGCTGAGAGCCATTGGGTGCAGGCCGCACAAGATCGGCCACTCTAGAAATCTATGGGGGAAGCCTAAATTCAGCAGTTGCCGTCCTAAGGCTGATATGATAATGGTGATGATGACAGCCAATTATTTCTGACGTCTAGCCGAGATGACGTGTGAATCAAGAGCGGGTGCATAACTGGGTCAACACATAATCATTGCGATTTAGAGGCAATGCACCCAAGAAAGAAAGAAAATACATTTATTTGACACACACATAGGACAGACCATTCAGAACATAACAAAGATATACATCTACTACATACACTTACTTACATATAGATTACAAATTATTAAAAAGAAAAGAAAAATTATATAAACATAGGAAAAACCAAATGATAAAAATGACGTACATAGGTATACATACAATATGGTCTTCCGTGCTGTGTGGGCAAAACAAACCAGTGTCTCACACTTCCATCTGATAATAATCTAAAGCATATAAGCTATCTAGAGATCGTTAGCTTTAAATTACTCAATTGTTTCTTATATAAATATTTGTATATTCTTTCTGTTAATAATATTTTAATTTGTTTGTGTTATCTTATAGAGATATTGGGTAAATACATTTAATAGGAGATTGCTTATTATTTACAAAGCTTCATTAATATTTCGGTTCGAATCGTTTATTTTCAGGTTTGTTACTGTTAAGGTTTTCAGTATCAGTTTCCACCTCAAGCTGGTAAACCATTGTTGTTGTTGTTGCTGAGTTTTGATTCTAGGATGTTAAAATTATTAGTGCTTCATAGTACTGCTATTAAAAAAAAATTAACATATATTAGGCAAGTAGCGTTATGTAGTTAACATGAATAGTCTATCAGTCTGAGGACTTCCACTACTGAACATTAGGCCTCCTAATAGATTTCCAGAGCGACTGATCTTAACGCGACCAACGGCTCCCAGCAACCTTTAATGGTCGTCGTTCTATCAAGTGGCTTTTCCAGTGTCTGGTCTCCGCTTGAGAGCTTGTCTGTTCCAATCGTATGTATTATGTCGTGTGGCTTAATTTGTCTATGGATTTACTAATTTCTGATTCGACTTCTCAGAGAAACGCCAAGCCCTCACCAAATTTTGCAATTCGTTTTTATTAATTTGGTAAGGATAGAGTCGACTGAGACCAACTTGTTTTTTTTTTCAAAATGACGAAAATGCGTTTAAATAAATAAATAAATAATATTTCTGGACATTTCACACAGCGCTATCTAGCCCCAAACTAAGCAGAGCTTGTACTATGGGAACCAAATAACTCATAGAATACTTAAATACTTTTTTTTGTAAATACATAATATATAGAAAAACACCCAGACACGGAACAAATATCTGTAGATCATGCAAACATTTGTTCCGTGGCGGGAATCGAACCCGCTACCTCTTGCATCTCAGCCTGTTATACGCCCACTGCGCCACGGAGGTCGGTTTTTTTTCTCAAAATAAACCTAATCGGCCTTATTCCAAAACGCAGACTATAAATAGTCTAGGTTTAAATCAGGTTTAGACCAGAGACTAAAATAAACTTTATTACAAAACGAAGTTTAGCACTAAAACCATGGATCATCTATGGTCTAAAGATAAACTCCCGAGACCCCTAGTCTATCTTTGGTTTTTCTTGCTTTAAGGTTAACTTTGATGTTTACTTTGATTTTTGTGTTACATTTTGATAAATAATTTACCGAAATGGGTACCTATTCACATGATCGGCTTGATTGATTTAGAAGCTATAGACATGCTGGAGACGTTCCGGTGATCTGATAGACATCGTCTCCGAGTGAATCCTTTATAATTACCTATGTGATGAAGATTTTAGTAGATTTATTGCGTGAAGATTTGTCTCACGATCTTGAGCCCCGAAATCCAAGTGATTTGCGCGCTTCACAATTGGGTTCGCCATGAAGTAAGTGCGTATAACCTTGTAATACAAAGTTTTATAAAAACGAATTTAATTAATTTACCTACTAATACATTATTATTTTTCATCCTAGATTCAAGACGATACTGCTGATTTACATGATGTATTTCAACCAGCTGTCAGCAAAACATGATTTATAAAAATGCCTGCAACTTTAGGCCATCAAGAGGAGAGCATAAGAAAATTCCGCACAATAGTGAATTGTGATGCTCTTCAATTAATGTACAGGTAATTTTGATTTTAGTTTGTTACTGTCTAATAAAACATACATACAATCACATCTATTTCATGAAGGGGGATTAAACTAATCTAGACAAATCTATAGAATATAGGGGACAAGATAAATCTTAAAAATTTTACAACTATGGTATAAAACAAAACATTATGGAAAGATTATAAGTAGGTAAGTACTAAAAAGTGTTAACTTTTCAGGTACTTTGAGATGCTGATCTGAAAACTATGAAAATGGTGACCAGGTAGCGTGGCAGTGTGCATGACTCAAGAATATTCCGGGAATGCAGATTAAATCAAGAGGCTGGTGCATTCTTTGAAATATTACAGGGACACAGTGGTTATCCATGTACTTATTTACCATTGTGTGTATTTATTTACCATTGCTGAATCCCGGAAGTCCCAAAGATGAAAACTACAATAGGTGCCATATCCGTACCCGGAACACAGTGGAAAGTTTTGGTCTATCGAAGTAACAGTTCCGTTGTCCTTCACAATATTGCCACTGACATTAAAGAAGACCTGTTTCCTGGTGAGGATAGCAGTGAGCTGACTTTTTCAAGGGAACCCATACCGATACCAAGGTATATTCATAACACAGTACAGGGGAATACTAGGAGAATCCAGTTTATTGAAACTCATTTTTAATATAATGTCTTGAATAAATATGTATTTTATTTTTATTCTATGTATGGTAAATTTTAGGTAAATTTTTTAATGATGGTGTCATAATAATAGTCATTTATTCATAATAATAAAAATTATAACGTGTTTTTCTTAAATTCTAATAAAGCTATTTCTAGTTCAATTGTTTTTCATTTCCAGCAATTCTGTTTTTTTTAAGTCCCTTTGTACTGGCGCATTTCTTCAGTTCTGTAAAACAATAAAAAGCATTGTAGAAAATTGCATTGTCTAGTTAAAAACGTATGAAGGGAAACAAAGTAATATAGGTACCTACTTATTAGTTATCTAATGGTGCTCACAAGACTTACTTTCTCTTCAAAACTCCAGTTTTCACCCCTTTTTCTTCTTCATTTGTTCCATTTTTTTACCCCAACACGATCTCAACTTAGGTCAATTATGTACAAAATGTACAAATGGATATATTGGTGTATTTGTTCAAGCTCAAGGTGAATCGCCTAGGATTCCCCCGAGTGTTAAAAAGTCTTCAAAACTTTCAAGTGGTTTCTCAACAAAGCTCCATCACAAATATTGTTTTGATTGACATGGCCTGACTGATGGTCTCGAATTTTGCGTGCATGATGAAACTTCACTCCATTACACGCATGAGTTATTCAAGAAATGATAACAACTCTTTTAAAAAAACTTTCAAACAATAAATCGCCCATGTTTGAGAGATTAAAACATATTTTAGTAACAAATAGATTAATAATCTATCATAAAACATATTTCTAATTCTTTTATATCTTAAAGAAAATATCACATTTATCGAAACGGAACGTTGCATCGAATGGTTGCAGAATGAATGAATTATGCATTATCAATATTTATAATATAATCTATGCATTTAGTTAAACCATGGACTATTTCTGGTACTAAGTAATCTTTGGTTGATCTACGTTTTGTAATAAGGACGCATTTTAATCCTGGTACCAACTTTAATACCGAAACAAACCTAGACTTCTTAGTTCTGGTTTAAACCTAGACTAATGTACTTTTTTGGAATAAGGCCGATAATGTTCTTAGAATTAAACCTTTTAACTACTTAGAAAAGATGGCTGCCCTCAATGAGGTTAAATATTGCCCCATCCTATAGACTCTCTAAAGTGATAACATATTAAATAAATCCCGATAAAGTGCTTACTGGTACAGTTGTAATGTTGTACAACAGTCGCATGCCACAAATTAAATTAAATTATTCCATTTAAATTTAATGCAACTACCATGTTGCGTAGTACAACACAACACAACTCAGAGGCTTTCTTTCAGTAACTCAGTATTAATCCGGAGTTTTGTACAGAGCGCCATCTATTGCACAACACCTGAACTACAAAGCAAGGTTCTGCTTTATATTCACTTGCGATCGATGCTTGTTTTACCTTTTCTAGTATTTTTTAAGAATGTACAAACTGTGTGTGTTATTTATTTTATTTATCTAACAACTAGAACTAGGTTATTGTTATCAGTGTCTTAAAATATAAGTAAGGTTTAACTTAAGTTAGTGGTTATAAGGAACGTAGAACAAAGAAAGGATTAAATAAAACTTTTTAACAATTAGTATTTTTCAAACTTTCGCCATCACTGTAAATAATTATTGATTAAAACAGGTTTTTATCGCGTATGTACCTTTTTTATTTGTTATCCCGTTGTTTTTTATTGAGTCAACCCGTGACCACGCCTGTTGCAACACAGCCGAAACGTCGGGATAACAAATAAAAAAGGTACATACGCGATAGATACCCGTTTTAATAAATAATGTTTAACAAATAATAAAAAAACTCTCAAATTACTCAAAAAATCACTGAAAATTAGTTTCTTACATTAGTTTAGGAGCTGAGTTAAAAAAACTAACAAAGATTATTGTATTTTTTTGCTTTTCAGTTCCTTTTTTCGTCGGGTTTTTTTAAATTTAATTTTTTTTTGTAATTCAAATATATGCTAACTTACTTTATTCTATTCATTGAAAAAAGCATTAACGACATCAGACTACCCAATAGAAAGTTGGTGTTGGTTCTTTTTAATTCATTGTGGACCAACTTCGAGGTAGGTATACCTCATCCAATAAAAATAAAACCATTTAAATCGAACTAAATTTAATCATGGTACTAAAAACAATATTACCCCTTGGCTTTAAGAACCTCTTCCTGTCTTTCGTTAGTTAAAAATAAATAAGATTTTTGCGAACGCTTTTACTGATTCGAACAATCGCTTTATATTCACAAAAATTATATAAAAAGTTTATATCTTCATCTTCAGTGGTGGTTGTAATTTTTAACGCTTCATCTTTTGCATCATCTGTATATCCTGCAAAGATATGCCAGGCGGAAGTGCCCCCCAGACAATGATAGTATTGTTCCCCTGAGTCGTAAAACATAATAATGCTTATGCGTTGACCCAGATTAGCACTAGCTATCGGATCACACGTCGCATAAATCGCATTTTACTTTTAACAAGTAACTTTTTAACAAAAATAAAACCATCTTAACCAAACTACTGAACTGATTTTGATGAAATTTCTATGAGACCAATACGAGTATGATGGCGGAGTCCTGAGGTAATAACAAAAATAAAGGCGAATTGCGTCCCTATAAAATTTTAGGGTTGCCCTTGATTTTTTTGGGATCCCATCATCAGATCCTGACTTGGTGCTGATGGGACCCTTCTTTTAAACATAAAAATCTTTCTCAAATCGGTCAAGACATCTTCGAGTAATTGGGAAACAACATAAAAAAAAATATTCCGACGAATTTAGACTCCTCCTTTTTTTGAAGTCGGTTTAAAAGTCACAACCATCTTGGCCCTGATCTGATCTAAGATCATCTGTAGTGTGCAGCACTGTATTTGTTCTTTGTCATTCCTTTGTCATTCGGCGCTATTCAAACTTAAATATTAAACTAATTGATTTTAACAAACAAGGTTTGAACGACAATAGGTTTTAGTGATTAGGATTATTGATTTTCTTGGAGACAGATTGTTTCTTCTATAACTATAAGTCTCTAGGACCTATTTAATTGTAAACATTACCTACGTAAATAAAACTACCGCTAAACTAAGCTAAACTCTCCTACTGGACCACACTAGATCGATTTAGAACTTACGGTATTATTCATAAACAACAAAAAGGATTATTACTAGACAATAATGGATAATTTGCTGCCAACATCATTTAAGATTAGGTTACAGAATAGGCGCATATTACTTCATACGGTTAACGAAATGAAGGGATATTCAAACAAGGGAATACAAGGGATCTTACGATAACTTACGATTGAAGGCAAATAAAACTGAAACAGCACACCATTTCAGTTACCTTTCTTTTGTGTCGTAAAAAAGGGTTGCCAAGGTTTTATGGTATCGTCGGGCAATATGAAAAACATGGCAACACTTGGCAGTAAATCCGCGAAGCTGATTGGGGTTAACGTCACATAATTTGTAGAGCCCTCTCGTTACGTCGTTTTTACGTAGAAAACAGGCTTCTGCCGGGCTCGCATGGTCACCCTAAAATAGTTTATTTATGGAAGAATAGAGTAAAACGTCCGAAGAAATATTATTTATATAATAAATAATGATGGAAGTTTCAAACAGAAAGGCTTTTATTGTTTATTTTATTTTAAGTAATTTAAATGTGTTTATTCTAGTGGTTCACCCTGAAGTGGAATATACTATAGATAAAAACAAAAAAAAACTATTTGTAATCTTTGACTATCAAAACAGTGCCATGAAATGCACAACCACCTTATTTGACTTTATAGTTTTATTAAATTACAACTAACGGGAGTTCATGTTATTTGTTTCCCTTTATTAGGGTTGAAATACAGTTATTATGGATTTCAGATTTAGATTTTAGAGCCTATATTTGTGTTTCTAAAGCTACACGCATACCAAATTTCAGTATTGTGGGCTCACCTGGTGTACCGTCTAAATTTTGTCAAAGTTTAGTTTTTATTATGGCTAATAACTCAAAAACTACAAGGACTACACTAAAAATAAAAACGGAGTCGAAATTTACTAATAAAGACTTTTCATTAGACGTCCCACTTGGCCTAATAGTCTCATTTTCATTTTTTCTACCCCTCTAGTACCCCAAATCTCAACATTTTTAGCTCCTTTAGTCACACCAAAATTGTGCCATCACTATCTAACTACGTATAAAATTTCACGGTGATCGGATCAACGCTTTGAAAGTTATCCCCGGACAAACAAACATACATACATACAACGCAGATTTGCCCAAGTTGATTTGGAGATCTCGTTTCGCTCGATCAGTTAGACATAATTATCCTAGACCAAAAACACGAGAAGCCACTGGCTCCTGAAATACAGTTTATAATTAGTTCGAAAGCCTATGGATTCAATAAATAATGTAGGTACATCTGTGTGGCTGGGCGCTGACTAGCGCTTTCTATGAAAAAAGGGACACTCCAGTAGTGCCAACAGAAGTGAAAACTTGAACAATTACGTGTGTATTTTTTGAATCGACAGGAAATGTCTAATTGTGCAGGAAAAGTTTAAATTATAAATTTATAAATTAAGTTCTCAATGTTTGCGTATTCAAAATTTAAAAGCAGACTACACTACAGATATTTATATAGTGTAGTGGTAACGTGTCAGTACAGTATGTACAGTAACGAGGTGTCGGTAACGGTAACGGTAAAAGTGTCGCGAGTTCAATGGTTTTTTCCCATCTCAAAAAAAGCCCAGTGCTCCTAAAAAAGTTTTCACTCCAAAAATACTTTAGTTGAAGCGCTTGTAGTGGTAGTGCTTTAAGGTACGAGGAGAAGTTGTTGATTTGATTATTTTTTAAGTTAACATTCAAACATTTGAATCCCTGATTATTGAATCAGTTTTACCTAACAAACACAGCTAATGAAAAATCTCGCAAATAAACTGAAAATCAATCTTTAATGGTGTCAAAAATGACAGACAAAGAGGTTATGACACCACTCTTTCTGTATCGCCTTGATACTTAACTGTTTATATTCATCTACAATAAATAGTTACAGATATAATTTATGGACTAAGCTATTTATATAATAATAAATAATAAATATTGCTGGACATTTCACACAGCGCTATCTAGCCCCAAACTAAGCAGAGCTTGTACTATGGGAACCAGATAACTGATAGAATACTTATGTACTTTTTTGTTTTGTAAATACATACTTATAATATATTGAAAAACACCCAGACACGGAACAAATATCTAGAATAGAATAGAATAGAATAGAATAATCATTTATTTGGCACACACAAAATGACACATGAAACAATAATAACAGTTGAATCCATTAAGACAGTTCGACTCATGTGTCTGCGTACCAAAATGGCGTTCAGCTCAGCATAATGTTGGATGTTGTGCATCCAACGCTGATTTTCAGCTGAAACCGGGAGCAAAAGGTAGTGCAGCAGCGACGAAGTAAAATAAAAATAAATAAAGAAGTGAATAAATAAAAGGTGTGCAATATTATTAAAATGTAGATATAAAATTCATAAACATACTTTTCTAAAATAATAATAAATAAATATATATATATATATAAATAAATATGGGTAACTATTTAAAATATATTGACTTAGATATATATATATGTAAGAAGAGTAATTGGATGACTAGATCAAAGAGAGGTCGACATTGATGTTACCATGTTGTATTTGGGCTTCCATTAGAAACATTTTTAGTTTTTTTCTAAAGCTGTTGCCACTTTTAGCATTTCTAATTGGTGGTGGCAAATTGTTCCAACACTTGGAAGCCGCATATTTGAAACTACCCCTGAAGCTCTCTGATCGGTGACGTTGAGTAGACAGTTGCTTGGAGCACTGCCGACTTGCACAGTCTCTTCGACTAGTCATCCAAATTAGCTTGTCGTATAGGTATTTAGGCGTTCTGTAGTTTATGACACCAAAAAGAAGACAGGCCAGATGAAGCTTGCGTCGCAATTTCATTTTTAAACTAAAGTGCTCATTAAGAAAAGGTGTAATATGGCTTCTAGGTGGTACAATAAAACAAAACCTTGCGCATGCGTTTTGAACTCGCTGTATAAGGCGTTCGGTTCTCACTAGCAACCTTGAGCTATACACAGTGTCAGCGTAGTTAAGTTTTGACAAAACCAACGACTCGACAAGACGTACGCGAACCTCTTCACTAAGATACGGTCTTATCTTGTACAAAACTTTCAGCCTGTAGAAGCAGTTTCGTACACAGCCTGCAACATGTTTTTCAAAACGCAAGTCTGCATCCATATTAAGTCCCAAATTACGTGCCTCAAAGACACGCTCAACAGGTTGATTCTTAAGCAAAATACGCTGACTTAAGTTCAATGAGGCTATAAGATTCTTACTTCCCAGGATAATATATTTCGTTTTAAGTGGATTAAGGACAAGATTATTCGCATCTGACCAGGATGAAATCCTCGCCAGATCTTCATTAATCTCCGCAATAGCTCTGTCAATGTCTTTGGGCTTGAACGAGACGTAGATCTGTATATCATCGGCGTATATGTGATACTTACAATTAAGTATCTGGTTTTTAACATCGGAGCTGTAAAGTATAAATAAAATTGGACCAAGAATAGAACCTTGAGGTACACCTCGACTTAACTGAGAAAACCCCGAGCAAAGTGAGGAGCCATTGTTATTTTTTAGCTCAACATATTGATATCTATTGCTTAAGTAGCTATTAAACCATCTAACAGTATTACAGTCGAAACCATAATAGCTCAGCTTTGATAGTAGCAATGACGTATTTATTGCATCAAATGCCCGAGAGAAATCAAGCAAAACCAATAAAGTACACATTCCCTGGTCTTGAGCATACAGAATATTGTCTGTCACGTCCAATAGTGCTGTAGCCGTGCTACGACTCTTTCTGAAGCCAGATTGAGTGTCAGGTAAGATGTCATGCCTTTCTAGAAAATCAGTTAATTGAGAGCAGACAGCTTTTTCGATAACTTTTGAAAAGCATGGTAATATACTGATTGGCCGCAGATCTTTGACAACAGAAGGGTTATTAACTTTAGACAGTGGACGAACAATAGCAATTTTACAAACATCTGGAAAAGTTGACGTAACAATTGACCGGTTGACTATAGCAGTTATAGCTTCTAACGATTGTAGAAGCGTTAGCAAGAGCATATTGAGGTTAACACAGTCAAAGCCCTCAGCGTTCGATTTTAGACTCTTAATAATTTTTATGATACAGTTTACATCTACGGATTGCAAGGAAAAGGTTTTAATGTTACTATGTCTATGAAATTCAAAAAAAGTAAGAACTGAGATAGTGACATTGGATGAACCCGGTACATCCAAAAAGTGATTGTTTATTGCATCAGCATCATCAAAATGTGATGGCAAAGTAGCTTCATTCTTAGGGGGAAGTACATTCGATTTTAAATTTTTCCAAAGGGCTTTCGGTTCGTTAATTTTACTATTTATATTGTGTTCATAATAAGCTACTTTTTCATGGTATAGTGACTGTAGGACTAACGACTTAAAGTTCCTGTAATAATTTTTCTTATATTCCAGTTTTGATTTACGATAAGCGGATAGCGCGGCGTCTCGCAGCTTCATCATTAGTTTAATATTATCCGTCATCCAGGGATAGCGACGTTTATTAATAATACATGATTTCTTGGGCGCATGCGCATCAAAAAGAGATATTATACAATCCGTAAAACAATTAAACATTTCATTTACGTCATTAATCTCAGAAAACAGGTCCCAACGAATGAAATCTAAATCACTATCAAACGCCTCTTGACAGATGTTTTTTATAGGCCTGTAAGAAACGTTATACGGTATGTGCCTGGCTTTGGGTATATTAAATTCGCAAGTAATTAAGGCGTGCCCATGTAAAGAACCCACGGACTCCACCGAGACACGTCTGGCTTTAAGGTCAGTACAGATGAGATCTATAAGAGTTCGACTATGGTCAGTAAAATGTGTTGGCTCATTTACTAGTTGTGTTAGGTTAAGGCAACTTAGCATAGTGGTTAATTTCTTTGCGCTGCATTTATCTAAATCCAATAAATCGACATTGAAGTCGCCCAAGAGCACAATGTTATCACAACCGGATAGTGAGTTGATACTGTCAGTTATGGCATCCAAAAACAGGTCCAGCGGAACACCACTGGGCGGTCGGTATGCGGTCCCGATAGCTAACTTTTTCCCACTAACGTTTAAAGTTACCCACATTTGTTCTATGGAAAGGTGACGAGCGTCAAGAGGGTGTACCCAGGTGCGAGCGTTAACTCCGCGTCTTATGTAAAACCCGACGCCTCCGCCGCGGCCGCGGTGCACGTTCGCCGAACGAGGAACATACCTCAGCCGATAGCCATGCACGACGGGCGCGCGCCACTCTTCTCCCTCCTTGATCCACGTCTCGTTCAATGCCAGCAGATCAACACTATACCTGTCCATAGCAACGATAAGGTCGTCATGCCCTGTATTTAGTGACCCCACATTATAAAGACCAACCTTAATCATCAACTCAATCAAACTCAACCAAATATCTGTAATCATGCAAACATTTGTTCCGCTGCGGGAATCGAACCCGCTACCTCCTGCGTCTCAGCCGGCTATACGCCCACTGCGCCACGGAGGCAGTCATAAGATATAAGTAATACTTATACACAAAACAGAGTACATTATCTAGTAACGATATTAGAAAAGACATAAGTAATATTTCTATTCATCCGTGGGTATAGTGTTTATATAATGTAAGTGCTGTCAGATTTCAATTAGTTTTTAGTCGGCGACAACCCGCTTTTTATGTAAAAGTTTTCTCATTAGTCTATTTGCCAAAAGCGAGGTTTCGACTAAAACAACACAGTGTTGCCAAATTCGCATCATAATATGCATAATTAGTGTGTTTATCATATTATTAGCTGTTATGTGGCTTAGCATGATGTTATAGATTGATACCGTTATTGCAGCTTTTCATTTTGGCATCCATGAGTTTAGGTTTTGTTGGCAGCAGTTGCCGGTATCGCACATTTTACGTTCATATTTTTGTGTAGTGTAAGTTTATGTATCAGATTTTTTATTTAAGTGTGCCAACAGGAACTTGTTGTTTGGTTGACAAAATGTAAAAATATGGGTTATAATTACTTAGGGTTTTATCCTGGCTTTTTACTTTAACTTATCAGCGCAATTATTGGTATATTGGCGTTGCTAATTTGTCTAACTTGAGTGAATGAATCAAAATTATTTATTTATACTTTACAAGCTAAACATAACAACAGAAAAAAAAGATGTAAACGTAATGGGCGGTCTTGTTGCTTAACAAAGCAATCTCTTCCAGACAACCATTTAATTTAGACAACCATCATAATGATAATTGACTAATCGATGAGTTTCAAAAAAAGCACTATGAGTTTTAGCCCTGCTTGGAAAACGATCCCTTAACGTATTTAGCGACTAAACATGTTTAGATTTGACGTATTTGTATGATTTGACAACTCTCTAAATCATATTTAACTACTAAATACGTTTAGGCATCATTGCGCAAGTTGCCCTTAATCTTTTCATAAACGCATAGCAAAGGAATTTTATCATTGCCGATAGTTACGAGTAGTTCGTCCAGGCTTCCTTCTAAACAGAGCTCATAGAATAGGATCATAGATAGCCTACAAAAAGGCTATGTTTATTGTTTAGGGGCTTCAATAACGATTTTGGTAATCTTATTTGGTGGCGTTACTATAGACTATATATGTAGCTTTTCAATTTCTTCAAACATTTGCTTAATCTTGATGGTTGAAATGGTATTGATCTTGACTGTGACCATAGGCCTATAATCCGATTTGTTAAATTTCGCAAACGTCAATAGTTTTGTTAGTTTTTGTATCGTTCCATACATTTACTTGCAGCGGCCATAGGTGGGCTCACAAAATGACGTTTGCTTAATTTGAAAACTGGCCCGTGGGCTTAACCAAGTTACAGTCGATTAGCGATGACGCTAGTCGATACGTCCGAAAATGTATGGGATTTGATACATGCTATAGAAATACCACGTGATTCAGCGACAATAAATGTATGTAGAAATCGAATAGATTCGTGGCGAATGTAATTTGGCTACGGGCTCTGTAGCTTTACGTTTCATAATTTTATATAGCAAAATTTCTGGTTTTATATTAAATCTGTTCAATCATTGATTTTTTCATGTCTAGTATATATTTTGAGGCATTCCACGAAGAGCAATGATTTATATTTGGGCTTTGTGCTCTTAGTGGAATACTAAAAGTTATTTCAAATATATCCACGAAGGGTACCTACAATGTAGTAGCTTCTAGTCATGGGGTATTTTATATTATAATATCAATAATTATGACGGATTATATAAAAGATAGTTATTAATAAAAAAATATAAAATACCCCATCACTAGAAGCTACTATATTGTAGGTGCCCTTCGTGGAAACATTTGAAATTATTTGTAGTATTCCACGAAGAGCACCAAATCAAAATATAAATCGTTGGTCTTCGTGAAATAAAATTGATGCTCTAAAAAAGGTGCTCAATAAATCGTTGTTTTTCGTGGAACGCCTCTATATTTTTACCTATATGTACCTTATTACATAACGATTATTTATACCAGAATATATAAGAGTAACTTTTTAATTAATTACTTTCTACGGATAAACATAACATCAACTTTCCGGAAACCTTTGATTTCATTCACCTGTTTCCCACTGAGAGTATAAAAGTGAGTCAAAAGCGGCACAAAACTCAACCTATAAATCAATATAGCTTTTAGAGCGTAACACTTTTATGTAGTTTCAAAACAGAATTTTTCCTCAAATTCGTTCTAAGCTGTAAAGGAAACTAATACCCTAGAGTAGCGCATTTCCGAAGTTTTCCGAAGAAACTAAGCACGGAATGTTTACGATACAACGGGGGTTTCACCCAAGCAATTTGTTACACTTCCTTGTCCTGGAAAATATTGGATATAAACCCAACCCCACGCCTTCAGTTGCTTTCAGGTAATACTGATCAATTTTACTGCGCCATTTAAAGCAAGTTAATGACAAATGACTTTACACATTGATTTATTTTTAAATGTACGTACAGTGTTTTTCTAAAGGATCTATAAAATCCTACATCAAGGCCCTAAAAATGCACAGTTTAACTGCAAGTATTGAAAATGTGACGTTTACTTCTTGATTTAGTTGTCAAAATTATATAACTAAATAAAATGATATTTTATGTTGGCACCAACATAAATACTATTTGATAACAAATTTTTAATTTTTGACAACATACTTGATAATTTGTACCTACGTATGAGTTTGATTTATTTCTTATTTTGTCATACTTAAGTCGGTTTTGCGTTAATTTTAAATATTATTGAGAAAAAAAACCATGTAGGCACACTAATATTCTGAGGAGCACCTGATTGAATGGTATTCGGTTTTAGTTTACACTGTGATATAGGTATGTAATGCTTCTTATAGCAAACATTCTATGAGCGGCCGTAAAAAGTGCGGTTATAAGTTTATAATAAATATTTTATAACGAATAGTCATAATATCCATGAAATAACTTCGTGCAATTTACTTAAATCATGTAAATTTTATATTTTGCGTACAGGTTTAATAATGTGTACAGTTTTAAGTGTTCAGTTTTCTAAAACATACATTGTAATTTTTCAAAGTGTTGGCTCTTTAAGCTATAAAGTTTATTGTACCTGTCAGTGTGGCGCGATTTATGTGATTATGACTTGTTGATTGGGAGTTTACCACTGATAGATGGCTTTTTGTCACGGAAAGAATAAGTTTATGGTTTCAAACTTTGTAGCAACATAATTATCACAAGCTCAATGGCTTTATATGCACGAGTCCTAGACGGTGTAATAATTGATCAAGCGAAGCGAGATCTCTAAATCAACTTGGGCAAATCGGCGTTGTATGTATGTATGTTTGTTTGTCCGAGGATAACTTTCGAAGTGTTGATGCGATCATCGTGAAATTTGATACGTACATAGGTAGGTAGTGATGGCACAATTTTAGTGTGACTACATGAGCTAAAAATGTTTGGGGGGCTATTGAGATCCAATATCTCAACAGCCCCCCCGAACATTTTTAGTGCATTTTGAACCCCAAGGTTCAAGAGGGGTAAAAAAAATTAAAATGAGACTATTAGGACCAAGGAATCACGTTGTCCCATGCAAATTTTGCCCCCCTTTTTCACCCCCTTAGGGGTATAATTTCGGAAATTCCTTTATAATCGGATGCCTACGTCATACAAAGAACACACCCTCCAAGTTTCAGGTCTCTACGATCAGCGGTTTAGGCTGTGCGTTGATCAGTCAGTCAGTCATTGAGGACAAAGCATTTTATAGATTTTTTTTTCTTTATTAATGAGCTTAATCACAATGGCAATTATGTCGCTCAGTTGTTACAACAAAAATACATTACTAACGAAACAAATATGTAGGTAGATAATCTATTGAATTAAAGCTCAACTGAGACCATCAATGATCTGAGTTGAACTTCAACTCATAAAGCATAACTAAATATTTAATTTTATCTGAAAGTGGATTTGACAATATAATGTTGCAATCAGCAGATTCTTTCAGAAATTGTTTACAATTATTAGATCGATATGCCTCGTTAAGGCCACACTCCATCAAGACATGCATTAAGTCATCCGGTACACCGCAGAGGTCACATTTTATATATATGTATAGATAGATTTTGGGAGTCTATAGTCAAAATAACTGTGTCAAACTTAATTAGGTATGTCAGTTAGGAAATTTTAACATATTTTAACTGTGTATGGAATACGTCAATTATTTTGTTAAAAAATATTCTAGCAAACTGCTATCTAATTTCCAAACCATTCTTCCACCATTACCTCTCCCAAATAATTTTCTCTTACTCACGGAAAACCCCGATTGAATTATTGAAACTCATTAATGTAACAAGTTATTAATAATAATGTACAGTAATTAGGGCAATAAATACCTATTTGTGACAGCCCATTCGGTTTTAATTAAATGATCGAGCATACTTCAACTTTTGTAATGAATGAACCTTTGCGAAAACGTGGACGTCGGCAATTTTCATCGAACTTATTAACATTTTAGAAACTTTAGTTCATTAAGTTAGCTTGTCAAAAGACCACAAATTTTACGCTTACTTCTAATTTTGCCTGTGGTTCTTTGATGTTGTCATTACTGAGAAGCAGGCACTACCCATTGAGGTTATTGAAAAACTTTCCCCATAATGAGAGCTTATTTCAATACTACTCCGTAAACAGAGAATGACATTAATTAATAAGTACCAAACCTTCCTATATTAATAGGGAGGTGCTTATTGCTGCGTAAACTTGGAAGGAGAAAACAAATGGAAAAAGTCACATCTCCCTTGAGGCGGATTATGAAATTGAATATTCAATTTCCTACAAATGTTTACCCTACTTTTAGGAACCTTTATGATCACGTCAGATACATTGTCACATACGGGGAAAAAGGTGTTCTTGTATATGACATTTTACGTCTTAAATGGTGTTGGAAGTAGAAATTGTTTTACATTACGTGATGTTTACAAATTGATAAGAAAATGTGCGAACTAAGAGCTTCTCAACAATCTATAATTAACAAAGGAATTTAAAAAGTATGGCCTAACTGCAATCTAAAGTATACATAGAAGCTATCATTTTAATTAAAATTATTAAATTGTATATGTCTATGTCTAGATCTTTTATTTCAAGTTATGGAGGTAGGTAATTATACCTTTTCCTCATTTTGAATTGACTGTTACTTAATCGCCCAAGTCTGAAGATTAATCAAAGATAAATTAAAATTAATTGCTCCCAAAGCTTCTCTTTCGCGAAATGTTGGTTTAGGTTTTAAGCTTCATGATCGGTTTGGCATTTAAAATAATTAGATAACCCTTTATATTTAAAACAACAAAACCATCTCAAATTATTAAAAAAAAATAATGTATCTAAATTATAAAAACGTATTTTCAACCATTAACGTCAAACTTCCTGAGCTTAATTTCGAACCAAGCACATTTTTCTTTAGAATTTCCCTCTTGGGACCAAATTATCCCAAGTAAGCGTGGTTCTGTCATACGTGACTTTTAATTACTAATTTCACGGTCTTTGTTACCCCCTGGGTGGGGTTTGAATGGGCTCCGAGGTGTACTGTGAAAATTTGAGGTGAATAGTATCGCTTCGGATATCTGTATTACTACTACCATACCTATCTCTGCAGCCAAGCATCATTGTTGTGTTTCGGTTTGAATAGTATGGTGAACAGTGAAATTACAGGCACATGATACCTGTATGTCTCAAGATGAGAAACGCAGGGCAGTGCATCTAAGAGCACGTTTCTAAAGTGCCATAACCTATGAGGCAATACTTTGATATAGGCGACGATGTATACCACTCATGCATGGTCCCATGCAGTGGGCCATATTCTTGTTCCATCTCCAGGTCGCATAACCTTCTGTCAATTTGTGGATAAATTAAAAGATTCATTTATTTAATACACTAGTAGTTCGCCCCGAACTGAGATCTCGCAAGTCTCCTATTAAAACAAAAAAAATATTATTTGTAATCTTTGACTATCAAAATAGTGCCACGAAATAAATAACCAAAAACTTGACCTACAGTTTCATTCAAATTACAGGTAACGGGCGTTCATGATGCTTGGTTACACTTTTTGGGGGTAGAAATTGCAGTTATTTTGGATTTCAGACTTATGCCTATATTTGTGTCAATTAAGCTACACGAATACCAAATTACAGCACTGTGGGGTCACTGGTGTATATTCAGTTTTTATTATGGTTAGTAACTCAAAAACTATAAGGACTTTACTAAAAATAAAAACGCAGTCAAAATGTACTAATGAAGACCTTTCATCCACTTGACCTAATAGTCTCATTTTTATTTTGTTTTACCCCTCTTGAACCCCAATATCTCAACAACCCTCCAACATTTTTATCTCATTTAGCCACACCAAAATTGTGCCATCACTACCTACCTATGTATAAAATTTCACGATGATCGGATCAACGCTTTGAAGGTTATCCTCAGACAAACAAACATACATACATACAACGCCGATTTGCCCAAGTTGATTTGGAGATCTCGCTTCGCTCAATCAATTATTTCACGCCAAGAGAAAAATTTACCTACATTAGGAGTTTGTTAAGTAGCATTTTCTACTAGTCTTTTTCTACATATAACTACTATATTTTGTGAACATTAAGTTGCTTCAGTTTCGTTATTATATTCCCAACATCTCTGACCGTCAGATATGTTACGACGGTACCTACTTATTTCAGAGTAGCCTCTCAATGCTGAGAAGTTAGGGGTCGTGACGTCATGCCCTATAAATCATATTAATCGTTCAGGTTAGATGGTCTATGTAAAATGTGTATGTTACATGGAGCTTACCCTTCGCTCGGTAATATCAACCTGACTGAAATTATGAAGCTTGAACGGTGTAAATTTTACCTGATAGAGTAACTTAAGCAGATTGAAGACTATAACAGGCGTGAAGAATACATTAATGAATGAAAATATTTATTAAGAAATGTTCTGCTATATTTATTTTACAATACGATTTTTTTAATTTACATTCTTGTGATCTAAGTTAAAGACATTAAACAATTAATTTTAGATCTGTGTTATCAAAAAGCTGAGACAGTTTGGTCCACACAATCCAGCTGCACACATGAAAACATGGGGCTTTACACCTGGTTCCTAAAGTGGATGGGGGGCAGTGCATCGTAGGACATGTTTTTAAAGGAAGATCAACCAGGTAATACGTTGTTATAGGCGATCATAATCAATTAATATCAGGTGGGCCATTTGCTGGTTCCACCTGCAAGATCTATGAAAATCTGATGTATGTTCACAAAAATATTAATTTGTTTAAGAAAAATAACGATATTAATAATTTTAATACTAGAAATAAAGATAAACTCGCTGTTGCCACTTGTAGACTCCATAAAGTTAGTAAATCGTTTAAAGGGCAAGGTGTACGCTTTTATAACAAACTCCCAAGGGATGGACAAAAATTGACAATTAACAAATTTAAAAACGTAATTAAACAAAATCTTTATAAAAAAGCCTACTGTAAAATATCGGATTATTTAGATGATAGAGAAGCTTGGGATTAAAATTGCTCAAACTCGTTCAAAATGTATTCTAAAGGGATCATTAAAAAAACAACCAGCCTTTTTTCTTGCATTTCTTTTCTGGCTTGGTCGCGAAGGAACAGACGGTAAAATTGACGTTTCAAAGTGATCCTTTTGATTTTAATGAATAAAAATATTTTACTTTTACTTTGAGAAGTTTGAGATATATAAAAACACTCTTAATAAAACATAGCGTAGATATGTTTGCTAAAAGAAATTTGCAAGGCTCTTTACTTTGATTAAAAGATGGTATATCTAAAGTCATTTTAAGCATTTAAGCAATGTAGGACGACCCCCAACTAGATGGAAAGATGACCTGATAAAGGATGATGTCAGCACAAGATCGGCCGCTCTGAAAATCTATGGGGAAAGCCTATGAACAGTAGAAGACGTCCTTATAGCTGATATGATGATGATAATGACTAAAAAATGAGACAAGAAGTAACTGGGATCTAATTAAAGTTATTACTTGTATAGGTAGTAAAAATGCCTATGTGCTTATTAAATTTCAAACAGAGCAGAAATCTTATTAAATTCTCTTAAACAATTATTTTATAATGTTACTTAATTATTACTTTGAAGAAGGTTGCTTTATGTTTGAAAATACATATATATGAAAAAAATTAATTAAGCCCAGATTTTTATTTAATATACAATATGTTAAAAGAAAATATGTTAAGGGAAAACAGTTTTATTGAAAAGCTTTTAATTGAATAATTTTGATTTAGAGCATTTATTAGAACGAGTGTGATTTAGTACACTGGTGATTTGCGAACTTTTCCAGCAAGTAGATTATAATGAAGTACCTGCTCACATATATTTTAGTATTATTCCTATTGTTATATTATTGACGACCTCCGTGGCGCAGTGTGCGTATAGCCGGCTGTGACGCAGGATTGCGGGTTCGATTCCCGCCGCGGGATAAATGTTTGCATGATCTACAAATATTTGTTCCGGATCTGCATGTTTTGTATATATTATAAGTACCTATGTATTTACAAAAAAAAGTATATAAGTATTCTATCCGTTATCTGGTTCCCATAGTACAAGCTCTGCTTAGTTTGGGGCTAGATTGCGCTGTGTAAAATGTCCCCCCATATATTTATTTCTTTTATTTTATATTTATTTATTTATATTGTGTAATTGATCGTTAAAAAGAATAACGGGCCTTGTTTCTTGCCTGATTCTTTTCTGGCTTGGTCGCGGAGGAACAGGCAGTAAAATTGACGTTTCAAAGTGATCCTTGTGATTTTAATGAATAAATGAATATTCACTATCAACTATTGTGAACGTAGATGCACTAAATTTAATCAAAGCTCATGTGGCACGAAAATATCAAGTTTTTTTTATACCCAGGCTTTTTCCAATACATCAAAACTGTTCTTAAGTCCACTTCTTCAGCAGTGTCGTAACTACTTATATGCCGATCTTGCTCCAACTTTTCGTAAATATCATCGACTTTATTTGTAACAGGGTGTCTAGAGAGATCTGCATCCTTAACATTTAAATATGCAGACTGAAAACGCTTTAACCAACTTTGCGCTATTCTTACTGACACAGCTTAGGTGCGCGGCTTGTGTCTCGTTTTTTAATAAAATTTAAAATATACCGAATTTCTTCTTAGACAGAAAAATATAGCAGATAAACAGATAGCTATCTATAGCTATATATATAAAACAAAGCCGGGTCAGTTACACCATTTATAACTGAAGAATGGCTGGACCGATTTTTATGATCTTTGATATGTTGGATTCGTCTCCGCCCTGAATAGCAGAACAACTATTAAAATATTGGAAAAATTTACGCAAAAAGAAATTATGAAGAAAATTCATTTTCTCATACACAGATGCAGCTAATGATAGCAAATTGGCAATTCTACCGGGGAGACGTACGTGGGCAGCCTGCGTCATATGCATGTCAAGGCGGTACGAAGTTCGGCGGGTCAGCTAGTTATATATATATTTTTTATGCCATTTTTACAATTGTATCGTGATCATCCAGCTACAGACAGTACAACCAAAGAGATTATAACTTCATACATACAATATACGAAAAGACTTTCTCGCCAACCTATTACGTTGTAATAGGTTCTCCAATATGACTAGCTAAAGTGTGGCGGGACGCGCGTGTATTGAGCAGAAGATCTTGATAAGACCATTATTATAAATACGGAATCAGTTGCGAAATTCAAATTTCAAAATCTTTATATTCATTAAAATCACAAGGATCACTTTGCAACGTCTATTTTACTGCCTGCTCCTTCGCGAAAAAGCCCGAAAAGAAAGGTAAAATCAAGGCTGGTTGCTCTTATTAACAATCCTTATAAATAATCCGATATGTTATTGCAGGCTTTTTTAAAAAGATTTTGTTTAATTACGTTTTTAAATTTGATAATTGACAATTGTATCACATCACGATGCATCACTTGGGAGTTTGTTATAAAAATGAACACCTTGCCCTATAAACGATTTACTAAATTTATGGAGACTACAAGTGGTAACACTGAGTTTATCTTTATTTCTAGTATTCTTTATTATGATTATCGCTATTTTGCTTGAACTATATATATTTGTGAACATATATCAGATTGTCAAAGATGTATTGACAAGGGCATATCATATATTTCTTTTTTAAAATTATGGCGCAATGATTCTCTGGGGCCCATAACTATTATAAATTACACGAACACCATTCCGCCCGTCGCCACCACCATTGCGCCGTTGCCATCAGCCGCGCTTGGGCTCGGCATGCAGGAACTGAGGCATGAACTCGCTGAGTGGGTGACAGAGATGCGTGAATTTCGTCGGGAAATGAGCGAGTTCAGGGCCTCCGAGGCGGCCATCCACGCGCTCATTGAAGGTATCGAGCAGCGGCAAGAGGCCGCCGAGCGCCGGCTAGAAGTTATTGAGCAGATCCGCACCGCCACCGGGCCCACTGGCGAAGAGATAGCTGAGTTGGAACACACGGTCTCTCAACTTAAATTAGAATTGAACGACCGAGACCAGGAGGCCCTCTTGGCTGATTTGGAGATTGGGCATCTGCCGGAAGAGAAGGGCGAGAATGTGTTGCATGCTGTCACTATGATGGCTGCCAAGTTGGGCGTGGTGCTAGAGGAGCGTGATATGGTGTTCGCGGAGCGTGTCGGTGTAGCTACGAGTACGGCCACCGGAGGCGAGATGACGCGCGCGCGCCGCATCGTGGTGCGTCTGGCGCGGCGAGGGCTGCGCGACGAGCTGCTTGTAGCCGCGCGCATGCGCCGCACCCTGTCCACCGCTGACAGTGGCTGCGCCGCCACGCAGGGTGCGCGCATATTCCTCAATGAGCGGCTTACGCGCGCTAACAGGCAGCTGTTCCACAGCGTCCGAGAAGAGTGCTGTAGGCTTCAATGGCGATATTCGTGGATTAAGCGTGGGCGCATCTACGTGAGACAAAGCGCTGGCGAGCCGGCGTATCTCATTCGGTCCGTGACGGATGTGAAGTGGATTTTTGGTTCCGATTCTGTTTAACCCGTAACTTTTTTTATATTGGATAGAAAGTGTAACATTTCTTAAACCCCCATATGCATATCTACTATTAGCCCTTAAATTATACTCCTTTTGACCTTAAGATAACTTTTTAAGATTGATTTGAGATTAAGTAACTACCTACCTGAGCACTTAATTTAATTTTTTTTATTTTATATAGCACTATTTAAGTACATATATTATATTTTCTTGTATGTATGTGTATATAGTATACCTTCACTGTTTATTAATTTCCATATCACCTATTTATCTGTTTAATGGTGCTACGTCAAGGTTCTATGTTCGTGAAGTCACCCACTCTGGTCTTGTCTGAAAACCAGCGCTGCTACACATGCACGTGTGTACAGCATTATGCTGAGACAGTACCATTTGGTTCATGCACGCGGTGATTATGGATAAACCTACATCTTTGTATCTTTGTATCAATTGTATTTTGTTATATCTTTGTATTTATATTGTGTTGTATGTTTCATATTGTGTTATAATTGTGTTATTTAGTAAGTAATGTTATCTGTAAGAACCTGTGTATGTCCAATAAATTATTTTTCTTTCTTTCTTTCAGAACAGCCCTCTTCTATCATTGTCGTTTTATCGGTGTTACTACCGACAATGTTTCGGTTAAATTCGTGGGCCTTCATCAGGGTGAGTGCAATCCGCTCCGAGTCGGGTCTCGCCTCACACTATCAGCTCTCTGGTTTCGAGATGACGGGCGCGGTGGTGGGGACTATTATTGGATTCCACCAATCAACGTTCGCCCATAGTATTAAGGGGCTGCATCAACATCATCATCACTGCTATTCTATTCGATAGTCCTCGGTACAGACAAACACGTAACGCTTACTATCTCTACCATAGAAACATAGTAAGGCGTTAAAATAATGATTGAAATAAATCACGAAAGTTTTCTTGATAAGACGATTTGATAGAGATAAAACCATAAAAAAACAGTTATTAGTCGGGGTTTTTACTTACATATTGAACTAATTCGTACTTGTTTTCTTTAGTATCTTGGAAAAGATAGCGGCGTGAGCGTATTGTACATTCTAAGCAAGTTTCTTTTTACATCCTGTCTAATATAAAATCAGTAAGCCAAGTTAAATCAAAAACAAAGTAACAAGGTACAGAAGAATCAAGCAAGTCACTTTTGACAAGGGCAATTTTTCAATAACTGGCTGTTCCGCCCCGGCTTCGCACGGATTTTTATCAAAATGTAATTATAACCTTATAGTATTCAGGTATAGTGTAGCCTCAGCTATTTATAAAATAATGTTCAGAATATGTTCAGCGGTTTCTGAGATTACATCCTACAAACATAAACTTTCAAACGAATAAAATATGTAAATTTCAATAAATCTTTATTAATTTCGGTCGTAAGGTTGATTTTCAAACGTATTATTTAATGAATTCAAGTAAATGTGGTAGTAAGTTGAAGCTAGTGCCCTTGGTATTGGAATTGTTAAGTCATCCAAAGGCCTACGATAAGTATAACGACTTTTAAAAGCCACGAGCAGTCTTAACAACACGAAGGCGCTTTGTTTTTCTATATTTATCCAAGTAAACGCGTGGAACATAGCAAAATTAATAGCAAGCGAACTTACGCTTCAAACAACAGAAAACCCTGCTTCTTATATAAAATCGATCCTCTTGGTTTTTTGCTCAATTTATATCCTTACGACTTACATTATTACGAGATTCCATAGAAGTGGTTATGTCAAAAGGAGTTGTAAGCGTGCCTTAACTGTAGTATTGAATCAAAATTACAGTCATCTCGTTCACGTCAACAGAAATAAAGCAGCTGGAAGCATTTGTGCAATTTTAACGGAGCTCCCATAAATAAGCCGCTCTGTGTTATTACAAGCGCCTTAATCAAATGATAACATCGTAACATCATCGAGGCAACTTAATCGGACCCTTCCAGTGAAATTACTCATATTTCTCGAATGGTGCTCGGTTACAGCGTAATCCTCGAATTTAAGTCGAACGAGTTTAAGTTACAATCGACCGATGGGCTTGCAATCTGTCACGTGAATGCTAACTAATTAGTAATAATAGTCCAAAGTGAGTTTTTATTGTTAGGGTCATGTTTATGGCTTCCCCCTTGTGGGATATCTTCTCGGGTATGCGATGTCTAGGCTTATAGAGCCGCAATCTAGGCTTTTTATATTATTTATTAAAATTGCAATGTTTGTTAGATTGTTTAGGTCAAATCTTGCAACATAACATAAACCAGTTTCCCCCAACTGATTAAGCTGAAATTTGGGCATATGTAACTGGTGACTATGCAATAATATGATACCATGAAGGTGGTCTCATGATAAAGACAGGTGCTAGATAATGGAATCTACGTGCATTTCCGATTATAAATTTTATAAAAGCTTCTTTGTAAAAGTAATTATTCAACATACAAAATATATTTTTCTTTAATCACCATTTGGAATACTTTTATGATTAAAATAGTCTGCTCCTTATTTTAAATATGTGCTCATTATTTTTAACTTTTGATGACAGATTTAGGAAAGAGTAAAATATACAGTTTTGTTAACGGACATTCTTTTTTATTTTCTTATAAATAACGAAACGATACTTTTCAAACCACACTATTTCACCCAATAGTATACATAGTCGAATTCACATATAATATTAATGTGCAGTTGTACTGGCTGCGACATCAAGATATTCTGAGTTGCATCCATTCTTTGTGGCCAATACGAAGCGTCCTGAAAGTGTCCCAACCTTGTCTTAACGGGATTATCTTAGACAGAGTGTTTATATTTAAATATCTTGGGCACGTTGTTACTATTAACCTCAAAGACAATGAAGATATCGAACGGGAGCGGAGGGCGCTGTCGTGCACTATGCTATGTGCAAGTGCGTGCAAATATGATTGCTCGCAGGTTTGTACGTAGTGAAGTACAAGTACAGAGAGGTACCCCCGAAATAAAGTTCACTTTATGGGCAAAGCACAGCGACGTACAGCGCACTCCGCATCCAGTATAACAATGCACTCAGGGCGGTGCTGGGGCTGCCCCGCTACTGCAGTGCACCAGGAATGTTCGCAGCGGCGCGGGTCGATTGCTTACACACCGTCATGCGCAAGCAAGCGTCCCTGGTGCGCAGACTGCGGGCCAGTGCCAAACCGCCTTGGCAATGATAGCCAGCAGAGAAGCCCGTACACCAGACATTGCTGTCATAGGCATGCTCTTAAAACCTCTGTTTAGTATAAACCTTAACATACCTCTTTTGTTGTGTCCTATATGAGCTACATAATTTCTTGAAATAAATGTATTTTATTTATTTTTTCCAACGCTCTTCAGTAAGCCGTAAAGGTCATAAATGCCCAATATAAATTGAGTGAAACCAATAAATTAAATCAGATGCAATGACGGTTTATCACTGTCATGTTTTTAATACTGCTAACGGATGGTGTTGCTCTGTCATACTCTGATTAACAGAGGAAAGTGAGTTGTCAATATCAATTACCGTGTCAACATTATCTTCCAAGGAACTTGAAATAAAAAAATCATATTTGTCTGTTTATCTGACGAAGTCCAATATATAATGTTACTGAGACCGATAGTAAGGGAGTGGTAGTAGAATTGCAAGCTTGAGGCAACCGTGTTTATGAAATTACGGACAGTTTCGGAAGAGCTCATTCGTAACACTTTTTTCTTTTGACCAATTTATTATTGCGATACTTATAAGCTGGCGCGCTTTACCATTATACAAACGGATATGAGTATAAATAAGTGCATTTAAGCTGTTATTACATATTTTAACAGTCTCATAGTCACCCCGGGCAAGACTGAAAAACAGCGTCTGGTTGTCGGACGAAGCGGGCCACTCACGAGGCAGACATAGAAGCTGAGTCATTACCTGTTCAAATAAACACATTTTATTCCTTTCTTTCTAATAGGTAGTTAGTATGTCTATGCTAAGCTTGAAAACACAGTGTCTGTTTTTCCGGATCATTAAGTGCTAGTTCAGACACGGCGGGAACCACGCGGTTTGAGAATCGCGCGGGAACCGCGCGGGTATTAATTACGTATCTAAATAACTAGTGGTTCGCCCCGAACTGAGATATTGCGAATCTCCCAAAATAAATATTATTCTTAGGGCGACTTGCACAACGATGCCTAAACGTATTTAGTAGCTAAATATGATTTAAGGAGTTGTCAAATCATACAAATACTTCAAATTTAAACATGTTTAGTCGCTAAATACGTTTAGTGATCTTTGAGCATACCGGATTTAATCTTTGAATATTAAATTGGTGCCACGAAATACGTAACCAACCTACTTGACCTACAGTTTCATTCAAATTAGATGTACCGGTGGTTTTTGTTAATTGGTTATATTTTTTGGGGTACAAATGGCAGTTATTCTGGATTTCAGACATTTGCCTATATTTGTGTCACTAAAGCTACACGAATTCCAAATTTCAGCATTATTGGGTCACTGGTGTACCCTGTGAATTTTGTCAAAGTTTTGTTTTTATCATGGCTCAAAAACTCAAAAACTAAAAAATTAAACTAAAAATAAAAACGGGGTTCAAATGTACTAATAAAGACCTTTTATTTAACGTCCCATTTGACCTAATAATCTTATTTTCACTTTTTTTTACCCCTCATGAACCCCAATATCTCAACAACCCCCCAATATTTTTAGCTCGTTGAGTCACACCAAAATTGTGTCATCACTACCTACCTATATATCAAATTTCATGATGATTGGATAAACGCTACGGAAGTTATCCTCGGACAAACAAACATACATACATACATAATATATATACATACATACAACACCGATTTGCTCAAGTTGATTTGGAGATCTCGCTTCGCTCGATCAATCATTCATACATAAACGCGCGGTTAGTTTAAACTGCAATACATTTTAATAGAGGAGACTTAAATAATACCGTAGTGGCTGTCCCGTGGCTTATGATGATGACAATGTACAACATGACAAGATACAACACCCTAGGTATCTTATTGTTAGCATATAACTATTTATATAAAAGTGCACTATGTAAACCTTTTTTTGGAATAAATACATATTCATGCATTCATTCATTCAATGTTGTTTGAACAGTAATCACACAAATGTACAGAGAGCAATAGCACTAATATCAAATGATTCGAAATAATCAAATAAACAGTAATTTTGTAAATGGGTTTATATCAGCGAGACCTAATGAGCCTTAACCTGAATATTGAAAACTCATCATTATGTTAGTGACGTGATTACTTTATCATTTATTCTAATGGAATTGTAATCCTGGTTTTTATAGAATCCGTACCTCAAAAGGTAAAAAAGGAACCCTTTAAGATCACTTTGTTATCAGTAATCTGTCTGTCCGTCTGTCAAGATCTTTTTCTCAGGAACGCGTGGATGTATCAAGTGGAAATAAATATGAAATACAATGGCCTACAGTCCCATTAAAATATTAAGTTTCTAAATCAAAGCAATCAATAAATACGTTAAATGAACATTAAATGTAACAAGAACATTAGTGTAAAAAATGTACAAACGTACATTAAATGAAAACACGGGTGCGGCTAATGACCTGTATTGTATTGTTGTAAAATAGTTTTTTTTTTCAAACTCATTACCATGGATTTTTTTTTATATCAAACAACCTTCATTTCAAGTCCTAAAATATCAGTGAAACAGCCTGTATAAAATAGGTAAACAAATAATATATATTTTATATAGGTTTTAGGTACAAGTACATGTTAAACTGACTAAGCGGCGTCGTGGAAAAGGCGCCGCCGATTTATGTAAAAAATTGGTTCTTGGAAATGGATCGACTACTGGATAAATATTCAAGCTACCAGTATTAAAACGACTTCTAAAATTAGTCCATACGATTCCAGATGTGTGTTTTAAATTAATGTCGTACATAACAAAACAGGTTGTATTTCCCCTCAAATATATATAAACCTACAGCGAACTTGCTCAGATGAATGCTACGTTTGCGCATTAGTGGACAACACTCGCCTAACAGGGATGTAGGGGCGATTCTGCTGCCTAAATACAGAGTCTGCAGGTTTGTACGAGTATATCGCATAGCCCTAGCTTGAGCTAACCCATACCCTAGATATTACATCAAAAGAACTGCCAAAATAAACTACTGTGGAAAATTCCAGTATTTTCTTTAAAGAAAATATAGGAGGAATAAAATAATCGTAACATATGGTGTTTCAAATGATGTATGCATGCAGGTAAAAAAAAATCTACACATTGTCATTATTCTGAAACAATGAAAAATTGTGTTGTAAAATGTTGCATTTTATACGAGAAGTATTGGTTCCAGAAGACGATCATCATAAATCTCTTAACTTTTGTTTAAGCTTTACGAGTGTTAAGCCTCTAAAATCAAATCCTAGAAAAAAAAATATTATATGAGTCTGGGGATTATGAGGAAATCAACTCGTCACTAAGCGCGATTATCTGGGAGGATAACCTGTTCAATAATTCACTCGAAACTGCCCTTGATTACTTCTATCAATGCCTGAAAGATTTAATTGATAAACATATACCCTTTAGGTACATCAACTCATCCACGTTTCCTCCATGGTATAATACATGCCTTAGAAAAGTCCTCAAGGAGAAACATAAATACCTACGAAAATATCGTACCTATGGGAACACGTCAGATTATGAAACATTTACTCTACTTCGTAGACGAGCTAAGGCTATCGAGGAAGACTGTTACCTGGCATATATTAAAAGGACTGAGGACGCAATAGTTAGGAACCCAAAATTGTTTTGGACCTTCATTAAATCAAGTAAAAAAGGTTCTAATGCTCTCCCCTCTACATTAACGTACGAAGGGCAATCAGCTGACACTGGTGAAAAAATATGCAATGTTTTTTCTACGTACTTTCACTCTAACTTTCTCTCTCCATCAGCACTACATAATAACCACTTAATTACTGAAAATGATTCTATAAATCACACAACCACTATAGGTGAGATTATTGTCCATCCCGATTCAGTATTTAAGCTTCTAAAATCACTAGACCTAACTAAGGGCGCTGGACCAGATCAAATACCGCCTGTATTTATTGTGAATTGTGCTGAAAACTTAACCAGACCACTTACAATATTGTATCAGCGATCTCTTAAAGAGGGCATAGTGCCCTGCATATGGAAATCCGCTTTTATAACTCCGGTTCACAAAAGTGGTAAAAAAGATGAGGTAAAAAGTTATAGACCTATCTCTAAATTATGCCTTTTTGCTAAAATTCTGGAACGAATGGTCTACGCGCAGGTTTACAGTACTCTGTCAAGCTCTTTTATTCCTGAACAACATGGATTTCTTAAAAATCCATTTCTTAAAAAAGGATTTCAGTTTCAATTTCAAAAGCCTTTATTCAACAATCTAAATGCTAACTTTACAAAATTATTTATTCGATGTCATCGGTATTGGTACCATTGTTTTGCTTTTCAGCATAGACCTCCCCCAGACGTTTCCAAACATGCGATCGTGAGCCTTTCTTCTCCACAGCGCTCCTGCTATAACTTTGAAGTATTCCATCCATCTTCGGAATGGTCGTTCTCTTGTTCTTTTTCCTTCTCTAGGGTACCATTCGATTACATCTTTCGCCTATTTGACTTCTGCACTTCTGATGAGATGACCAGTTCACTTCCAATTCACCTTCTTTATTGTGTATGTTATATCGGATAGGTAATTTAGTTTTAAATTCCTTTTTATTGTTTTTAAGTTTATCTTGTCTTTTCTTCTTATGTTTAACAAGCTTTTTTCTATGCTATGTTGGCATGTTTTTAATCGGCCGATATTTTTTTTAGTAAGGGGCCATGTCTGGCAACCATATATAATTATAGTAAGAATACATGAATTGAATATACGAGTCTTTAGTTTAAGGGATAGTGTAGCTTTATATGAAAGGATTATCAAAATCAGTTCAGCAGTTACTGAGATTACCCCTATAACCATAAAAATATTATCTGTTTATAATATGATTCGATTAATATTAGTACCTAGCAATTGAAATAAATCACGATATTTGCTAAGTAAAATACTCTGTACTGGAATTTAGTTAGAGGCTGATGCAAGCGACGACTGACCTTGGCTTAATCCGTCTTGCGTTCCGCATGCCATATGAACTCCGCAATTCCTCTGTCCATAGGCTGCTGTGGATCTATCACCAAAGATGTATGTCGTCTTCTTGAGGAATGTAATACGTGCGAAAACTACCACTTAGCCGCCGGGAAGCATAGTACACTTTATTAAATTGTTTGTTAGCTGCTTGCAATGCGTGAGAATTGCATGGTGCGTGAGAACTGATCGGCCCGTAGAGACGCGTTGACAGTTACGTAGGTATCGTCACTTCGCTCAGTCAATGAGGATATATCCATAAAATGAGGTTTTGTTGTACCCTTCAAATTGTGTAACCTACTTCCAATAAATTCCGATACGGAGGAGTATCGATACACAGAGAAACAATATAAACTGACAGATAAACTAGCGGTTCGCCCCGAACAGAAATCTCGCGAGTCTCCCATAAATACAAAAAAATATTATTTGTAATCTTTGACTATCAAAACAGTGTCATAAAATGCATAACAAACTTGACGTACAGTTTCATTCAAATTACAGGTAACGAGAGTTCATGTTAATTGGTTAAACTTTTTTGGGGTAGAAATTGCAGTTATTCTGGATTTCAGACTTTTGCCTATATTTGTGTCACTAAAGCTACACGCATGTCAAATTTCAGCATGTAGGGTCACTAGTGTATCCTGTAAATTTTGTCAAAATTCAGTTTTTAATATGGCTAATAACTTAAAAACTACAAGAATAAGACTAAAAATAAAAACACTGTCGAAATTTACTTACAAAGACCTTTTATTAGACGTGCCACTTGACCGGATAGTTTCATTTTGTTTATTTTTACTCCTCTTGAACCCCAATATCTCAACAACCCCCCCACAGTGTTTGCTTAGTTAGTCAGACCAAAATTTTGCCATCACTACCTACCTATGTATCAAATTTCTCGATGATCGGATCAACGCTTCGAAAGTTATCCTCGGATAAACATACATACATACAATGCCGATTTGCTCAAGTTGATTTGGAGATCTCACTTCGCTCGATCAATAACTTTCAAATTACCAAACTGCACAATTACGTTGAAATACTGAAAATCCCAATTAGAACCGTTTTTCCTGTTCCTTAAAACATAGGGTAAAAGCCGGATACTTGCCTCAGTAGGATACTTGCCCAGATTTTAAATACACTATGTTAGGGACGTTAGTGGCGTTAGCGATTTACTATAATTGTAAGTGCCCCTTCCACAGTATCATGTAAACTGTCAGTATAGGCTTACACGTTTCGTCAGTGGGAGCGAAAATCTTCCGCGGCGAAGCTTCGACGGCCGTCGAATTTATATTAATAAGTAATTTCTATTGAATATTTTTATTACTGATTGTGGTTTCAGTCACCATTTTGTTTGTTTGTTTGCATGCATTAGAGTTTAAATTACACTGTTTGTCAAGTTTTATTGTTGAATTGTTTTTATTTATTTTGTAAATAAAAAAGGAAAGTAGCCATATCAAAAAGGATAGTTGCCCTATTTACTTTTGCGGATAGTTGATCTAGGGGTAAATATCAGCAACTATAAATTATTTAACGAGCAAAGACAGATTTCTTTTGGTGTTTTATCTAACTATTTAATCTAGCTTAAATAAAATAAAAACTTAACTGTTTCTGAATTCATTCTAGGTGAGCAAAATTCCTCACAAGTATCAGCGTAAATCAGGCATGGTGCCGCGCCACATAAGCTGGACAGAAGATAGTTTAGCCATTGTATTCAAAGAATTGACTGATTACATAAATTGATATAAATTTGTTTATAATGAGGCGTTTATCCCCGCTTGAGGCAAGTATCCTCCGAAGCATTTGTAACTATCCGGTAAAGTAAGCAACTATCCCTTTTTTGGGGGGTCTAATAAAACAGGATTTACTCAAACCCGTTATTAATTATGCAAAAAAAAAATAGGCTACTATAATAGATAAAAACCTATACATCTTGCATTTTTCTAATTACGTGCATATTTTTTTATACCAGAGCTTTTTTGAAAAGTAAGGCAACTATCCGGCTTTTACCCTATGCAATCATCGTCTCACTTTTGATATCGACTGTACATGACTTGATCTTATCGCATTTTTGTATTTTCTTTAAAATTGTTTCATTGACCCCCAAAATATATAACCTGATTTATAAACCTTCACACAATTAGCGTAAGCTTATTAAAACTTAACAATAAATCATAACCATCGATATGTATGTACTACGCACTAGTATCGCGATCCGAACACTCACTCTGTTCCACTGAACTGTACTGCAATCCGTACACCTTTCTTCAGTGCGGCTTCGACATTCATGTAGTTTGGACGCGTACGGAGCGGCACTATTAATACGAGAATTCGAATTAAAGTATGAAAATGGGATATAAATAACAATTCAGTAGTCAAGTAAGTAAAATTATTAGTTGTTCAAGTTAATAAATAGGTAATAATATCGTAATACCACAATAGAAAAAAATGTTTAATATAATGCAACGCCATCTAAAACCATAGACTAAAATATGCAGATATTCCATTACAAAACCGGTTGTAGGTAAAAATCTGTGACTGAACACGGACTTGACGTGGTGTTTTAACAAAGTGTTTTAATTTGTTTAAGTAAATGCTTTCTAGCCAGTTTGATTTTTTTTATATTTATTTTATGTTCTTTCTTTTTAGTATATAATATCTGTCAAAGGTCAGAAAATATGACGACGTGCGTAATTCGATACTGCAAAAATACATCAAGAAATGTCAGTGAATCATCAGGTGTCAGTTTGATTTCAAACTATTGTCAACGTACTTGAGCTTAAATAAACGCATACCAATTCATTTTCTTTTACTTGCCTACTTTACCATATTTTCAATTATTTAACTATTCAAAATTCAAAACATTTTGAAATAGAGTATGAATTCTAATGAAGTTTTGTAGGTAAAAAAGCTGTGTCACGTCTGTGGTGTAAAATCTATAGGGACGACAGGTTGTTACATTATGTTGAACGGAACGCGTAAGCGCCATGAATTTCGTGGCGCTTAGAACGTTTTGGTCGCGAGTAAACTACGAGTAAGCGATCTAGCGCTGCATGTTTTAATAAGTTGGTTAGATCACATAAATAATCTTTTAGCGCTGCAGCGAACTTTAGTTCTAACTCACCAGCATTAGAAAAAACTTTTTTCAAGAATGTTCTTGTCTATCGGTAGAATATAGGTCTATGATCATAACAATAATTATTATACTCGCTCGAAATAATTTATTAACACTAGAGTTATACCATTAATTTGTCAACTCAGTCCATAATTTACATGAGTGTGGTCGTTGCATCGGTCAATCATGGCATGAAAAGCGACCAATTAAAGGTGCTTTTATAATGGTTATTATTAAAATTATAATTATTATTTACAGTACTTAATCAACATTGCGTTACTTATTTATGAATAGAATAATGTTTTATTCGGAACAACAAGAGCACATAAAATAACTCGTTGTGACATTATTTAGTTTGGACTGAGCGCTTCCGAGCTTTTTTACGATGTAGACTCTTTTTTATGATAGCATTATCCTTACTTAGTGGTTTGTAAGTGCTATTTTTATACATAACTGATTGTAAAAAAATTTAGTGTTAAATAAATTATAAACAAAAAAATAACAATTACCCCATATAATATTATAAACTGACCGAGAATTGAGGATCGAAATAGGGGACGTCCACCAGCGAGTTGCGTCGATGACATCAATAAGACGTGGGTCGTACGTGGTTCAGACTGGCACAGGATCGGGAAGAACGGCAGAAACAATGAGAGGCCTATGCCTAGCAGTGGGTTGACTCGGGCTCAGAATGATGATGATGATGATGAATGTTATAAATTTGAAAGTAACTCTGTCTCTCTGCCTGTTTGTAACGTTTTCATAACTAAACGGCTGGACCGACTTCTATAAATTTTGGTACCTATAGACAGATTATGACCTAGATTGATACATGGTCTATGTATTTTTTATTACATTTTAACTTAACTTAACTTGGTACTTTTTATTGTAAAAACCACGCGTGCAAAGCCTCGAGGGAAAGCTCGTTATACTATGAATAATACTATAATATACTATTAAGATTAAATTTTGATTCGGAAGTTTGTGGTCCACATGACTGGTAATAATCATGGTAAATAATAATGGTCTTAATATACTGTTCAACTGTTTCTTTGGCATTAAATGTAAATAAGATACAGCCGCAGCGTCGTCGTAGCTAGGGGCTGGCGACAGGGGAGGCCGCCCGGGGCGAAAATCTTGAGATTGCGCCCCTGGCGCCCCTGGCTCTTGAAGCTCGGACGCAGCCTACAATTAGTCATTGTATTAGCCTTTGATGTACATTCCAATGGTTTATATATCTATTGATAGTTCGATTTTCGATTGAGTGTCCCAAGCCATGTCATGCCGTGCTTATTTGTCGCACATCTCTATCAGCGTGGATTTAGACTCTATCATGGAATGCCCATTTCAGAACAAGCTTTTACCGTTTGAATGTATTTTACTCATAATAATAGGAGTTTGGTTTTTTCCGAGCTCTTTGGTTTTACTATTGTAATGAGAATAACGGACTGAACCACACACGCGCATGTGTGGAGTGGAAGGAAGGAAGGGAGTCCAATGCCCTGCAGTGTGATAGTACAGGCTTCAAATAATAATAAAAATATTGAGAATAAATAACATAAATATCTATCTAATATTATCGCGTTTAACACCAGTGTTTACATTTCCAATTTAAGTATATGTTCGTATTCTGTTTTATTTTATTTTAATCTGTGACTTTTGATATTTTTTATAATTTACTGTATTATTATTAATTTGTATGTTATTAATTTCAAGGCTTTTTTAAATTTATTTACTTGTGATTATTATTATTTTTGTTTTTTATGGACACTGTCTGAAATAAATGATTGTTCTATTCTATTCTTAACACTATCTATGCAAAATTTTATTGACTTTCTTGCTTGTGGTCAAGCCCTTACTATGTATTATTTATTCAACGTAAGCGCATACTGACAGTGTAATTTAGCCTGATTTATGATGTTCGAAACCATGTCCTCAATGGGATTGACCCAATTATTTGGAGGTCATTGCGGGTCACCAATATTGAATTATTGCAATGTAATTGATTTGGAAATGTTTTAATAGCAGTGACCTGGAACTATAAATACGTAATATGTAAGTATTTTGGAAGCTGGAAGTTGGAATGGCGTAAAAGCAGTTTGGTGACTTCTAACACTTGCAACCACACTTATAAAATCGCGTTTATTAGTTTTTGGTCTGGGCTGCGGCGGCGCCGCGCCAGACCACGCTGGAGGTGGCGGAACGAGAGGACTGATTTGATTGAGAGGGACTGGCAAACGGTGGCACTGAACCGTTGTGAATGGTGGAAATGGGGGGAGGCCTTTGTCCAACAATGGGACAACCTGGACTAATAGTAATAGTAATGGTATTTGAAATAGAATTCACCGTGTTTTGTCTTCACAATCACAAATTAACATCTTACAGAATGTGCTGGTTCGGCGGCGAACGGGGGTCGATCGAGCTGCCAAACGTGCTTAACTAAATCGACCGGTGAGCAGTCGGCGATGGAGATATCACTGGAAAGATGATGTGCTCAAATCAAAACATTAACAAAACAATATTTTATTTTTTGTTGATTTTCTCAGAAAGCGCTAAATCAATTTTGATGAAATGTATAGTAACCACCTCTGAAGTATGATCTAACTAAACAAAAAAAGGATCATCAAAATCGATTCATAATTGGCGGAATAATCGCGTAACAAACCAAAAAAAACATACAGTCAAATTGAGAACCTCCTCTTTTTTGAAGTCAGTTAAAAATAGAAAAATAAAAACGAGACGTCTTCTCATCCAAAATACTCAAGTGTCTGAAGACGAAAGTCTTTGATTATTGTGTTTTACCCGGAATTATTATTATGACACAGAAACGTGGTCTCACATAACATCATTATGATGATGTGATGCGATGATGATGATGATGAGATATCAAGGCCTCAGTTCAAATAACTATCGTTTTCCAGTTGGCTTATTTGGCAGCACAAAAGTTTAGTTTTGTGCTTATAAGAAGGGGTTATAAGAAGAATCAAGACTAGATTTTTATGAGTGACGTAAGCTGACTGCGGAAGCAATAAAGTCGGCGCTCCAAATATTGTCGGCAGTTCTTTAAAATTATAATGTTATGGCCCCTAACAACGTACCGAATTAACTTATTAAGGGCATCCATTAATAATAAAAAGTCATATCTCATCATTATTATCAATGAAGTTCTATGAGCTTGGGAAGAAATATAAGGTTCTTTTAATGTTTTGATTATTGCGTATTCATATTTTCCTATATTTTCGGAGATTTGTTTTGGATAAAACTCTCGAAGTTAAAAATGAAATATTTTATCCTTATGCAAATAATTAAGGCAGAAATCGCTTTCTTATATGGCAGAAGTCCAGTTTGCAAATATGGCTGAAAATTTATATTAGAGAATAGAACAATATTTTATTTTATTTATTTATTTATAGAAACCAATAGCGATACAATTTGTATGGACAAGTAGCTTAGAACTAAACGTTTCATTATCATATCATATCATATATTCACGATAAACATTTCATTTTGATTAAAACAGATCAATTATCTGGCAGACCACCAGTCAGATGGTTGGATGACATTTCGAGAATTGCGAGAAGGCAATGGATGTGCTTGGCACAGGAACGGAGAGAGTAGCGTGATAACGAAGAGGCCTATACCCAACAGCTATCATCATCATCGGCTCAGCCCACATCCACCCAGGATGTGGGCTGAGCCGATGATGATAATGATAACAGATCTAATTCAACATTTGTGTATTGTACTTTATTTATGTTCCAAATAAATAAATTTGAAAAAATAAATTTGAATTTTGAGTTATTTATTTTGCTTATTAAATATGGAAGCCAACAATCCCATATAAATTCGTGTATAGTTTCTTCCTGCAAGTACAATGTTAATTTGATAGTTAATATTTGATAGGTTTGCGTGATTTTACCCAACCTAATATCGAATTTCAAAGCCGGTAATGATGTGGTTATAATGCCCGGCAACTTAATTGCTACACAATTACTTCTATTTTGGACGCTCACCTCAACATGACAAAGGTTATGCAAGAGTGTGATGGTATTTTTTTTAATTAGCTTTTGCGACTTTAGTTTCATGCATATGGTGAATTTAAAAAAATGCGTGACATGTACGAGCGAGATAGACGGAAGACTGAGCGGGTATGCACTGCGGTGAGGAGCGAGTCAGCCCATATCACGTGACCTCTGCTATGATTTATGCAAAGCGCAGCGCAGCACGTTTTGTTTGATTCCTCAATTCCACTAATATTATAAACGCGAATGTTTGTATGTTACCGATTACCGATCATAACCTGGATAAACACATAGGCTACTTTTTATTGCCAATCCACGCGTGCGAAGCAGCGAGTGGAAGCTTGTATAATCTAGTAACGATCAGATTGGCTAAATAGAGCACAGCAAAGCATAACATCTTCGTCATAACCAGCAACTTTATATATCCTTATCATTTCTTCTATTCTTAAATATGTATTTTTTTTATAATGGTAAGTATGTATTTAAGTAGGTTTATTTATATACTATGTACCTATAAATGTATTTTTATTAGTCCTGTGCAAATTTTCATTCGTTTCCTTTTCTGTGCGCTACCTACACATCTTTATCTACAATACACAAAGATTATCTGGAAGACAATGCTATTTAGCATTAAGTTCGCCTTTATACTAGTTTTATAAGTGCAAAATAGAGTATTTTCAATCAATATAACATCTTTATTTGTTGATAGGTTAAATTATTAAGGCCATATAGTTAATTGAATGAAATAATCCATTTTCTATGGAATTATTTTAGATGTCTAAAGACGATGGTAAACAATTTCGTCAAAAACATTTGACTTTATAACTGATATTTTCTGAAATTGCTAAACCAACATCAAATATTCAACATCCATCATATTTTTTTGTTCGCTGTGTCAGCCGTCAGCGTGCGGCTAGGCGTTGGAACAAAATAAATATTTATTAAAATAATTACTTATTCGCGTATAAACCGATCGAGGCTCGATTTATTACCTGATACTGTTTTCAGTTTATTTATTTTTATAGTTGTGAATAATTGAGGCATGTTGGAAAATACGAGGTTTGTACATTGTTCTATGAAACGGAGGCATTAACATCTGAAGCAGATTTATATGGCGCTATCACGGGATAGAAGACACAACATTGTAAATAAATAAATTGTATAGATCAATAATAGTAATAAATAAAACTTAACAACCCAATTCAGACGCAAATCCATCACGTGACATTAATAAAGCAGTAAATATTGATGGACAGTTCTCACAGCGCTATCTAGCCCTAAACAAAGCACAGCTTGTACTATGGGAACCATATAGCTGATAGGATATTTGATCGAGTGAAGCGATATCACTAATGCCGGGTTCCCATATCCGTCGGTAACCAGCTACGCCTCGTTTCTCCTTGAAAACGTGTCAAAAGTTTGACATTAGTTTGACTTTTTTTTAAGGGAATACGAGTCGTAGTTGGTTACTGACGGATATAGGAACCCGCTATAAATCAACTTGGGCAAATCGGCGTTGTATTTATGTATGTATTATATATGTTTGTCCGAGGATAACTTTCGAAGCGTTGATCCGATCATCGTGAAATTTGATACATAGGTAGGTAGTGATGGCACAATTTTGGTGTGACTAAATGAGCTCAAAATGTGGGGGGGAGGGGGGTTGTAGAGATATTGGGGTTCAAGACAGTTAAAAAAAATGAAAATGTGACTATCAGTTCAAGTGGGACGTCGAGTGAAAGGTCTTTATTATTGAATTTAGACTCTGTTTTTATTTTTAGTAAAGTCCGTATAGTTTTTGAGTTATTAGCCATCATAAAAACTAAACTTTGACAAAATTTACAGGGTACACCAGTGACCCCACAGTGCTGTAATTTGGTATATGTGTAGCATAAGTGATACAAATATAGGCAAAAGTCTGAAATCCAGACTATATAAGATAATATAGACAAATATCTGTAGATCATGCAAACGTTTGTTCCGCGGCGGGAATCGAACCCGCTACCTCCGGCGTCTCAGCTCAGCCGGTTATTCGCCGACTGCGCCACGGAGGTCGTTTAGTCATTATCAATTAGGATTTAGCAACGAAAAGTCATCGCTAATAATGTTGAGACTTCGACTCTGGACAAGAAGTAACAGATGATATGCCTAAGGCTGCCTTTCTACCAGAGTTGTGCTACGCAGCTAAGCTACGAATGTGTTTCAAACCCACCAATGAGATTGCTTTACGAGTATAAAAAAAATCTAATATTCAAATCAAAATCAAATAATTTATTTCGTACAAAAACACATACACACATATAATAAAAACATACGTTGCATTTGAACTACTGGAGGTGAGTGTGTGTTGTGTGTTTTTGTATACAATATATTGATAATATATTACAATATACCTACATATTATGAGAAAATACCAGTATTTAGCAGTATGTCTACACCTAATTTCTAGCACAGAGTATCAAAGTTCCCCGCGTATTAGCACCGACTTCCGTCTGAATAATAGAGGGTGTGTTCGAAACGTATGCATTAGATGCTCTGCCATTATTTATTCTGTGTAATGCACGCCCTGTTTACGATGCATTCGTGTCGCGGTTGTGATACGGTAAACAGTGAGCTGCTTAAACCTTGGCGTTCTAAGAACCGGCCGTATTCTAACAAAATAAATTGGTTAAGCAGACGCACGGTTCAGTACAATCCATTTTTTGAATTGAAAACTTCTTTAGGCGTGTTGAGCATTTTTTGAGATGGGATAAAACCATTGAACTCGCGACACTGTTACCAACACCGCTGTATTTAATTACATTTTTTTTTTAGTTTGTGGAGGGTCATAAGACAACTTTCTTAGTAAATTTTCATGTTTATGCGACATCCATCATGATAATTTAGCAACATCCAAATTTTTTTTGAAGTGAAACTTCTTTAGGCGCGTTGGTCATTTTTGTAATGGGAAAAAACCATTAAACTGGCGACTCTGTTACCGTTACCGACACCATTCCTAACGATTCAAAAAATGCATACGTAATTGTCCAAGTTTTCACTTCTGTCGGCACTCCCGGAGTGCTATTTTTTTATACCACCTGGAGTAATTTGTTAACTGGTTACCATCGGCATCGATGCACTGCATTGCGTCCATCAACTTGAGGTATACAGGTGTAGAGCCTCATATGCCTGCAATTTCACCGGTAACCATACCTTTCAAACCGAAACACACACGGAGAAAAATTAATTTTGTGAGAACGAAAAAATTACAGTACAAATGATATTTTTATAGAACTTTTGTTAATATATGGGTTTTTACGCACACTTTAACGATAAACTGATATTTTTTACCGTTATAGGTATTGTCATGTTAAAATGAATTGCTATGAACAATAAATTGTCATGCTTTTTACCTAAAAATACCTTCCGATCTTTTATGTAATGGGGTAAGTAATGCTGGTTTATCCTGTTAATATTTGCGTTTGGACGCCTAGTCGTTTTTTAAGAGGAACCTCATAATTAGTGCAGAATCTCGCTTAAAACCAGGGGTATATTTTTCTCCGCGCAGCAATGCTGCTTGGCGGAAGAAGTAAGCATGGTGGTAGGACTTCCACCATGCTGCACTTCTACTCTACCATACCTCGATAAATACCATTAAATTATATTATACCACCCATTCTGATTCACCGAGTTGATTCTACATTCTTATTGCGTACAGCTAAGGTATGGAATACTCTACCATTGTCTGTCACCATCTACCCTCTATAAAGGTGTCTTCTAGATATTCGTGCTCCATCTTAGATTACATCATCTCTTACCATCAGTTAAGATTGAGGCCAAACGCAGATTACAATTATTTGCTCGGAGAACTGATGACCAGAGCATAAAGATTATCTAGTGATGAACGCGCACGGGAAAAGCGAAGTTGGTATCCATGAAATGGAAAGACCGCTCTGGGAAAGGTCGGGTGCAGGCAGTGAAAGGAAAGCTGTTGGAGAGAGGCAGCAGTGATTATGATAAAAATAAATTTGAACTTATTACTTTACTACCAACGTCATATAACGATCGGCGGGTGTTTGAAAACTTTTGCATTATTAAAACTACTTACATAATGTAGATGTCTTCGATGAGCATACGATACTAAAATCTACGTAAAACAGGAAACCTATGGGTCGTCCTTAACTACGACTTTTTCTATAAGTAACATACAATGTTTTCTTCCCAGTACAAAAAAATTATGTGATCTTAAAAATTTAAAAGTTTTAAAGTCCATCTAATAGAATAATTATATATTCTCGCTCGTCTTCTCATTTTCTCACAACAAAACGGTTAAAAAGTATAGTTTCGAGTTGTTTTTTTCGGACCCTCAGCCCTACTTCTGCATCATAAATATATTTTTTTGCATACAGATGTTGGCCAGAGTTTAAAAGTCATCAATCCAAGAAAGTATCAAAAAACAACGTTTATAAGTCTTCTTAGTTCCAAGTTTTGCTTAGTTTGGAGCTAGATAGCGCTGTGTGAAATGTCCAGCATTATTTATTTACATTATCATTCGATATCTAGTCGATAAGTTTCTATCGGTCTATAACTATTTGAAAACAAACGGTAAGGATTTAATAGTAAAACGTAGCTAATAAATTCTTCCATAATATAGAACGAGGCTAACATTCAGTATGAATAAATTTCCACATTATAAAGGCGTTAAGCTTACGTGCGCTTGCATTTAGCCATCATTTGAATAATGTGTTGATGACATGGAGGAAACGCGGGTCTTTTATCATTTGAATGTGAAATTATGAATAAAAAGTGCTTGTGATGTTTGGGGAGTGTGCAGTTGAATTTTAAGTACTAGCTGAACTTTGCATGTAACTTAGTACGTTTTTATATGTGTCATACGCATTCATTTATATTTCTTTGTGGCTTTTCCTTGGTCAACACGCATTAATTGATCGAGCGAAGCGATGTCTCTAAATCAACTTGGGCAAATCGGCGTTGTATGTAAATGTTTGTTTGTCCGAGGATAACTTTCGAAGCGTTTATCCGATCATCGTGAAATTTTATACATAGGTAGGTAGTGATAGCACAATTTTGGTGTGACTAAATGAGCTAAAAATGTGGGGGGGGGGGTTGCTGAGATATTGGGGTTCAAGAGGGGTAAAAAAAATGAAAGTGAGACTATTAAATCAAATGGGACGTCAAATGAAAGGTCTTTATTAGTACATTTCGACTCCGTTTTTATTTTTAGTAAAATTTTTGTAGTTTTTGAGCTATTAGCCAGAATAAAAACTAAACTTTGACAAAATTCACAGGGTATACCAGTGACCCCACAGTGCTGTAATTTGGTACGCGTGTAGCTTTAAGTATCACAAATATAGGGAAAAGTCTGAAGTCTAGAATATCTGCAATTTGTACCACAAAAAAGTTACCAATGAACATGAACTCACGTTACACGCAATTTGAATGAAACTGTAGGTCAAGTAGGTTGGTTATACATTTCGTGGCACTATTTTGATAGTCAAAGATTACGAATAATTATTTTTTTAATGTTATGGTATACTCGTGAGATCTCAGTTCGGGGCGAACCACTAGTGATAAATGTAAGTAGATGTTATCCTACGGTCCAATTCGGCTAAACTCTTTTTAAATTCAGTGAAATATGAATGTATGTCAAACATTATTATGAATACATCGGCACGTGATAAGCGGATCGCACTCACCGTGATACAGGTTCACGAATTGAATTGAAACATTGACGGACGTAACACCGATAAAACGGTACGTAAAAGTCCCGTATTTATAATAATCATGATACAATACAAGACAAGGTAGAGAAATGTAGTGTCAAAAGACATGAGAGAGTGCCAAGTTTCTGATGACGACGTCGAGGATAGAGCGAAGTGGAGAAGAACAACTAGGAAAGCTGACCCCACCACCATGTGGAATACATAGCTGGGAAGTGAGAGGGAGTATGTGAATACAATGATCGACATGACTGGAAGGTGATGCTGCTTAGATTAGATTTTAATCGACAATAGATTTTAATCCGACCGTACTGAACTTAAAAAAAATCTATAAATATGCTTTTACATTTAATCCTGTTATCATTGGCACTTTCCAAAGCCACACACATGCCACACATGTATACACACACCTGGTCTTTGACCAAACCTAAAACCAGCTATCAGCATAATCTTAGTCGATAGATGAATACCAGCGTCTGTTATATACAACGTCATAAGTTATATGCGACATTAAATGGGAAGGGTATTTGCTAGTATCGTTTTAAAATAGGGTTAAATTTTCAAAAATTCTAATATCAAGTCCTAGAAATATCAATGAAACAGCCTGTATAAAATAGGTAAACAAATCATATTCATGCATTATGTCAGTAGACTGACTGAGCAGCATCGTTGCATCGAAATGTATCGATTATTGGATAAAATTCAAGCGACTGGTATTAAATCCACCTCTAAAATCTTTAAATACGATTCCGGATGTGTGTTTTAAATTAATGTCGTACATAACATTATAGGTTGTATAGACTTCCCCTGTAGAACGCTTTAATGAACAGTCCCGAACCCCCATTTATCATCCATCAAGTAAAGAAGCCTGGATCCCTCGTAACCATTTTCCTCTGTGATGTTATACAATCAACGAAATTTCAATTTAGTTTTTTTTTATTCATAATTTCTGAGCTCCACATCCTTCGCTCTCATTCCTTAGATGGCTAAGTTAATGTTCCTTCGTTCCTTCCTACAGAATTATATAGCTACAGTACAGTATTTACATATTCAATAGGTTGCGGTCAAGCGTGTTTCACACGGTAAGTTCCTGTAGTCAGCTTTGTTCCTGGCTCTATGCTAAATCCGTAAGTACCTACTTAGTTACTTCATAGACAATGAACTCTAAACAAACGAGCATGGTGGGTGTACTTTATATCCAGAACTTAACTTAAACAGAATCGACTCGCTTTTGTTACCAAAATATAAGTAACATACTTATTATAATCTTTTTCGCAAAGTTTTGACATAATTATTTAACCACCATATACCCTTTGAGGACCACTCCCTACGTGATCATTGACCTATTCATAAAAACAAACACATTGGTGGTCGACAGAAACTGTCACAATACAAATGGTGAAACTAACTTTTTAAACATTGGTGGTCAATCAACAAACCAAAAAAAAAGTATCCCTTAGGGTGACTTGCGCAACGACACCTAAACATATTTAGTGGCTAAATATGATTTAGAAAGTGGTCAAATGATACGTAAAATTTAAACATGTTTAAAAGTTTAGGGATGGTTGTGAATGCCGGGTTTAATGACTAAAGAATAGAGTACAGACAAACGTCATCCGTTAATTTGGCTCACTGGAATCCAACAATCCTTTGTACCTAGGAACACTAAAATACCTGCAGTTTCTCTTTCTGAATTAGCTTACATTTCACCGACATTCTCGCATACTCGAGCAACGAAATAAATATTAAAACAGCGAGTATGAATATGGCTACATAAACAGCTACCGTGAGACAAACGCATTGCAAGGCCCGCACGCTCGCATAATAATTTGTAAGCACATGTTTTGAGTACATACGAGATTGGATTCATTCATTTTGTTCGTGCAACGCTTTTTTTATCTGTAGAAAATTATGAAGGTGCTTTTAATTGTTTGTCGAGAAGGTAATTTTACGAGGATTTATTATATGGGACAGAAAATAATAGACATCAACTTTATTGCTCATTATTAAAAAAAGAAACAAAAGGAAAATACACCTAGTATCGGAACAATGGGCGACTCAGTTGTTAAAAATAAACTTTTCCAGGCTACGTTTGGATGGACTAGTTATGTTGTCTAGGATGTACAATGTAAATTTGGACCTTCCTTTTAAACCTTTGAATTTATTATATTATAAAATACGAGCTTCGAGTGGAGTTAAATTCGCTTAGTGATAACAGCGCTAACTCAGAATTCTTTGGCCCGCCATGACCAAAGAGTTCATAAAAAACAAAACTTGACGGGCTCTCAATCAATATTAAATTGAAGTGTTTTTTTTTTATTTAAAAAATACAAAAAAAACATTCAGCGTTTGATTAATTTTCTAAATATTATTACAATAAATCTTTAAGTGCTTCCTCACGACACAGTATTTCCTTCGTAAGTTTCATCAAGATAGGTCCAGCCGTTTAGTCGTGAATACCAAACAGACAGACGGACAGATAGATAGAACTCCTTGAACTATTATTTTATTGAAACATTAACATTAACAATCAATACAATACAATGTTACATACATTTAGCAGAGATCTTAACAAAGGAATAATCCACAATACAAGCTCACTAGCTCCCACCCTAGGTAAAACCTGTGTTGTGGGAGATAGTCTCTTTCCTCCTGTTTGACAGTGTGAGTGTGTGTATGTGTATTTGTGTGTGTGGGTGTGGTGTGTGGTGTGTGGGTGTGTGTATGTAAGTGCGCGTGTGTGCTTGATGTGTAGTGTGTACCTGTGGTAGTGAGAGAGAAGGAAAGCGATGTCTAGGGATCTATTTTACTAGTGCTACATAATTCTATTGATATAGGGTTCTGAATCGTGTGTAGGGAGGAAGGGGGAGGGGGGGAGGGAAGTTCGGTATATGGAATAATGTTTATTTATTTTGAATATATTATAACTGATTTATCTTGTTTCTTATAAATTATTATGTATCTACATATTTTTGTTTTTGTGCTTAAGTTCGTTTTCATTTATTCATGTGTGACTATTACGTTGGTGTGATAAGAAGGGATTCCGTTTCATGGTAGTTTAATGTTAATAGCCAGGCTAGTAATTTTTTCTTACACTTTTTAGTCGCGAGATCCATTATATCTATTGATTTATTTATTTTGGTGTAGAGTGTAGGACCTACAAAGTTATAATTTCTTTTGCCAAAACTGGCTTATAGACTGGGCTTATTTAATATTCTGTTTCGATTAGGTATTTTAAATATTAGGTTTTTGACAGACTTGTTCAGGATACTTTGAATTATTTATGTTAATCCTGTACGGAGGAGATTCAAATCATATTAACGAGCAACCCAAAAAACGGAATCTTATCGATTATATTTCCGGGAAACACGAATTTTTATGAACGTACTAGCTGACCCGGCAAACTTATGCGCTGCATATGACGCTAGCTGCCATGTACGTCGCCCCGGTAGTATTAGTAATCGGCCATCATTAGCTGCATTTATGTATGAGAAAGTGAATAATCTTCATTATTTTTTATTTGCGTAAATTCCGATATTTTAATAGTTTTTTTTAAGTTATTTACTATTTTAACAAAGATTACAGTTTGAGGTGTTTTTTACTTAGCAATAAAAAGTATATAAAATTTAAGTAGGTAGGTAGATAAGCAGGTGCCAGGTAAGTACTTTTGTTTATGGTTTAGATTAGTAATGTTATGAATGAGCCAAGAAAATTAGACTTGACTCATAAACTAGTTCCTTAAATTCATATTTTTAGGTGTCAAATTATTACGTACATCAGAGGGTAGGGTGATGATAAGCCGAGGAACAAGGTAGCTGGCCGTCCGTTCGCCGTAGGCATTGTTAGCGCGCGACGTACAAAGCCGATTCCTAGAAATAGCTCGAGTGTATCGATTTCGTTTTATAAAGATTCATTAAAAAAAATGTTCTCTCAGTAAATAATGAACCTGTGTGTAAACTGGCAAAACTTTGCAATAAACGACCACTGTCGTTTTCATGAAATTGATTTAAAATTTTAGGCGGCACTAAAGTTTATTAGTTATTCTGCTATTCGGGCTGGAGACAAATCCTATAAATCAAAGATCATCAAAATCGGTCCAGCCATTCTTGAGTTATAAATGGTGTAACTAACTCGACCTTGTTTTATATATATAGATATTATATCGCTTTTATATTTCGGTTTCAGTATAAAAATAATGCTTCTGACATAACCATTTATTTTTTTTGTCTGCGCCTGTCGAATTGCCTGCGGAATTAAACAAAATAAAAAATAAAACTACGAGCCTTACAGTAGTAGCATATAATGTGTAACATCTGACCACCGCGCGCTCACTGGTCAAATCAAATAACGCGCGCTTTCTCGGGTTCCTGTTACACATTTCCGTCCCTTTGGTCAAAATCACTCCCACAAACTGAGAGAAATGATGTTACATATCAAAAAGGACATGAAAAATATTAAGTATAATAACATGAAATTTTAACATTACATTGCAGTTGGAGACGCATTTGTTTTGTATTTGTCGGTGGAGCAAACTAGTTTTAAAATGTTAGGTCTGGTTTTTAAGTATAAATGGAGCTTATCACATTATTTGGCGATGTTAGTCTTTGTAATTTTAACTTGTCACTCGGCGTCTTCTCCGTGCTGTCACCCCAAAATCCAATGAATATACTCGTAGGTAGGTAAGGGCACGTTTAATGAATTTATTGTTTGGTCTCTTTGTAAAAGCGGGACATTTTTGCTCTGGTTGGGGACAACGGGACAGACAGCCTGAAAGCGGGACTGTCCCGCACAAAGCGGGACCAATGATCACGTTAGACATAAGTTGACTTAACACATGTAAGCAATTACAAACGATTGAATCAAAACTAATGGACAGTAGTTTACACCGATTAATACCTACATGATTAATATATGAAAGGGTCTCATGTATCAATTAAGTATAATTTATAATAAATAGGCCAAAGCGTGACTACATTAATGCGTAAAATTTGATGGATTGCTTTAACTATGACTGACTTTTATTACTTTAGTACGAGCAAGGATCAATAAATTATAGGACATGTCATGTAAAAACGAATTACAGAAATATGTATTAACATTAATGTGCTGAAATATTTGGTCATTAGATTATGACGAACTGGCGCAGCGCAGTAGCCTGGCTGAGACGCAGGAGGTAGCGGGTTCGATTCCTGTTATGAAACATAATGTTTGCATGATCTATAGATATTTGTTTTGGATGTTTCTCAATAATTATAATAACCCATTCAAAAAAAATGTCTTTGTAGTGTATAAGGTATTTTATCAGTTAACTGGTTCCCATCTTACAAGCTTTTTTAGTTTGGGGCTAGATAGCGTTGAATGAAATGTCCAGCATTATTTATAAGATTTCCTGGAAGAAATCGCTTATATTTTCTTATTACAACAATAATTATTAGTTAAAATGTTCAATGATTTTTGGTGTACCTACAGATTAAGAGTAAACAAGAATAATGATAGCTGAAGTGAACCAAGACTGGAGGCTCGACCTAAACAAATTAATAGAGATTTGATAGTTATATTAACGCAAACCAACCAAAACGTGGGAGTCACAAGCAAACCCTGTCTCCAGTGACTTTTTGGTGGTCATCCAAAAAGTGTATTTCACTCTTTAGTATACAGCATCTAAAAATAGTAATTGACTCGTAACGCAAAGCTAATTCATATGCAAGTTGGAACCTGAATTACGTCAGAGCACCTCCACAAAATATAGGTAAACATGCCGCATCAATAAAACATTATTGGTCAGTGAATTTGCAATTTAATCGCGGCTTATTTTGCAAAACAATGACATGTGCCGCTTTTCGTTTCACGGACATACCGCCTCCATATTCATTAAGTGTGCTCATTCGTAGTTGAATGTACAAAAAAGGACAATGATATTAGTAATCAGGGAGTGAAATGATTTGATAGGCTATTTCACGCTTTTTATGAACGATTAAAGTATAAAAAGTTACATTATCAAGGCTATACAATTTTCAATCGTCGGAAATTAACTGCTGTAATGATTCATACCCGTTAAGGAATGTGTTGCTATTTCGAATCTGTGCTATTATAAGCTGTATTACAACTGATTAGAGTTGAGTGCGAAGCTAGAGTTTCCGTACCTTTTCAATTTTGATACGTGCGATCACGCTCAAGTCGATTGAGATGCGTCGCGTAAAATGTCCCATCATGTTGAATTTAATCGTTGATTTGTGACCAGATTACCGATCGCATTATTGGATTATTTAAACGACAGTTAACTGACACGCCAGATGCATTAATTCTCCTTTATTACCGCTGTTTGCTCTCGTTGAGTGGACACTGCAGGCAATTTTACAGCATCCTGTACCAATGTAGCATAGTGATTCAAAATGAACTAAGTATGTTTGTATAAATAGTCCATACTTTTAAAAGATTCGTAGCCAAACTAGGACATAATGGGCTTGCATGGCAAAGAATAGTTTCGTCATATCCGTCTGTCTGTCTGTATGGGCATTTTATTCAGACTCTTATATTTGTATTATATTTATTTGGAAAACCAACAGCTAATCTAATATATTATAAAAATCTCGTGTCACGGTTTTAGTGGTCGCACTCCTCCGAAACGGATTGACTGATTTTAGTGATTTTTTTTTGTATGTTTGGTAGGTATGTAGAGAGAGAATAGGTCGTAAAGTATTTTTCACCTTCCCAGCCCGTAATATATATCCATATAATTGAACCGTCGTTCATTTACGTGAAGTCATTTACGTGAAGTGTCACGTCACTTTGACAATAGTGTTTTACATAGTTTTAACCCCGAAGTTCCCACGGGAACGGAAAATTTCAAGCGTACAAAGCCACGGGTGGGCCAGCTAGTTATACATAACATAAAACACAATAAATAAAAGAAAGCCAATAATAGATTTGCACGACTAAACAACATAATAAAACAAAATGTGAAGTGAACAATAAAAAGTCAAAACAAAGTGGTAATATATAAATATGGAAGTTTACAAAAAAGCTATGTACTTATTCTTAAGTATACTTTTATCGCGAAAATATTCTCTATTCAGTCTTATTGTTGTATATCTGAAATTTGGCATGATGATACGTTTAAGTGACGCCTATTATGATATGAAATCATCATTATAAATACGGGATTTATCGCGTACCGTCTTATCGGTGTTCCGACCGATAATGTTTCGGTTCAATTCGTGAACCTTCATCACGGTGAGTGCGATCCGCTCCGAATAACGTCTCGCCTCGCACTGCGCGCCGCAGCCCTCTGCGCGCGAGTCGACGGGCGTGGTGGTGGTGGCGGGATTGCGTCAACGATGGCCCAGTGTGTAAACAGGCTGCGTCATCATCATTATCATCACAGTTGCTCTCTTCGGTAGTTCTCGGTACAGGCAAACACACAATACTAACTATGTCTCTACCAGGTTCACTCACTCTTCTGTCGCTTGCATCATTGAGACATGGCCTCCAGGCTGGCGGTTGAACCCATCCCCTATCTCTTCAGTCTACGTCTTCAGCGTTTATAAAGACAAAAATCTACCATTATTTTAGAGCCAATCGATTCCATTTGGAAAAGATCTTTTTTTTTTGCGATAAGACTTAAAAACAATTATGGATATTCTTAATTTTAAGTTTGTATAATAGATAAGGCATAAACATTAAATAATTTTTATTCATTCACTCAGACACGGAAAAAAAGGATTTTTTTTATTATAAATAAATATAAAATATTAATTGATAAAATATTAATATTTTATATTATTATTCACACAGCGCTATCTAGCCCCAAACTAAGCTGAGCTTGTACTATGGGAACCAGTTATCTGATAGAATACTACTTTAATACTTTTTTTTGTAAATACATAGGTACTTATAATATATATAATCAATTAATCATATAGAAGTACATCCAGACCCGGAACAAAATATCTGTAGATCATGTAAACATTTTTTGATGTAAATTATATAAAAATAGAGGTTGCCTGGTTTTAAATTAAATCTTAGTCTCTTTGACCCATTTTATATTGTTTGCTGGTAACTATGAGGTAGGATTAATTGCAGTACTCACTCGTTCTATTATTGCATTCGCTGTGGCAATATTTTTTGCTTTCTGTATCGTATTTTCACATTTGCATCAAGTCTTTGTCCAGTGAGAGGTAGATTTACGAGCTTTAAGGTTTTTTATTTTACAGTTTTCAATGACTTATTAGGATAAGTAAGCCATTTTAAATGGTCATATTTTTGCACTGTGTAAGTACTCTATTGCTCTCAACTACTCAATGATACTTTTTTCTTACCATTGAAATAAAAATAACAATCGTTTTCAGTGAAAAATTTTTTTTATTATATTTTAGGTTTAAAATAATTTAAGTAAATTCATCCAGTATCCATGAAGTGCTGGCTTATGATTAGCATAATTCATAATTTATTTATTTGTTTGAATATGGTATACTTACAAAGATCATAAGAAACATTAGCCCATTGTACTTTTTACTGTGTGTATTTAATATTTATGTGTGTTTATTTTATTTATTTATAATATTCCTCACATTGCCCGTCTAGGAAGCAAATATAAACATATTATATATATTCATGACAATAAAACATACACACGAAAATAGTATTAAAAGTATATGCTATCTATGTCAATGCGATCACACTAACATTATAAATGCGAAAGTTTGGATATTTGTTTATTTATTTGTTTATTTGTTACTCAATCGCGTCGCAACGGCTAAACCGATTTCGCTGAAATTTGGTATGTGCGTAGATTATAACCTGGATTACCAGATAGGCTTTTTATCCCATAAATCAGATCCCATCGGAGAAAATTGGGATGTTAAAGTTTATTTATGTATTTTTTCATCCAAGAACAACACGGGCGAAGCCGCTAGCAACAGCTAGTGGACTATACACCAATATGGCTGATTTGATGTTGATGAATTATGAATAACGCAAAAACAAAACCTACCTTAGGTAATTACACGCCACGCAAACAAATCTGTGGACATAAGCTACTTACCTATCAATTATTTAGGTATTGTAAAGCAGAAAATCAATCAACAGCATCACACACAGTAATGTATGCCTCGAGTAAAACAGCGCCCTACAAAAGCCGGCCACCCGTTTGTAATGCGAATGAACCCCGTGCTTAATGATGGGCCAACCGCTACCAATACATTCGTATACCGAAAGCACGATAGACTTTATAAACCAGTAATATAGCTACAAATAAAAAAGTGGCACTCCGGGAGTGCCGACAGAAGTGAAAACTTGAATAAAAGCAGACAATTATATACAGAGGTGTCGGTAACGGAACAGTGTCGCGAGTTCAATGGTTTTATTCCATCTCAAAAATGCCCAACGCGCCTAAAAAAGTTTCCACTTCAAAAATTTGGATGTTGCAATATGATCATGATGGATGTCGCATTAACATGAAAATTTAGCATGAAAAGCTGTCTTATGCCCCTCCACAAACTAAAAAGAAAATCTATTTTTTTACAGAGGTGTCGGTAACAGTGTTGAATGGTTTTTTCCTATCTCAAATTATATACAGAGGTGTCTTTAACACTGTCACAAGTTCAATGGTTTTTTTCCAATCTCAAATTATATACAGAGGTGTCGGTAACAGTGTTGCGAGTTCAATGATTTTTTCCCATCTCAAATCACGCATGGGGCGTGTGAGATTTTCAGATTTTTTTTTATTATACATACCGTAATTTACTGTGAATTACGGTATGTATAATTAAAAACAAGTAGTTTAAGTAAGTAATTTAAGTAGTATTCTATCAGATAACTGGTTCCCATAGTACAAGCTCTGCTTAGTTTGGGGCTTAGGCTGTGTGAAATATCCAGCAATATTTATATATTGCTGGATATTAATATTTTATTTATTTATATTTTATATTTATTTATAATAAAAAATATATCCTTTTCTTCCGTGTTTGAGTGAATGAATGAACGGAATGAATTACGGTATGTATAATTTTAAAAAATATTCATCTTACTTACACAGGACACAGTACATGGATGGAGCCAAAGAGAAGAACGAAACAACTTTATACATAATGTAGCTGTCAGTATCATGACAGTTGACAGTGACATTAGATCTTATTAGTTTACTTTACCCTGTGGTCCCGGTCTCGTCCCAACATCGTACAAATAAAGATACACATAAATCCTAAAAACTATTTGGTTTTTTATTGGTCAGTAGTGCAAAATAGCGGAGCCTAAGGTATTTTATGCGGTCCGTATCAGAAGAGCAATCTAGCATAACGCCCTCGTAGAATGAACGGCATAAAAGTAAAATGACCTACTAGTAAAACGTCTGTAAATTATTTCGTCATCCGGGTATTGTGTCAACAAATATAACACCATAATAGAAAAAAGACAACTTTGCTGTATGTCTATGACATAACGTACATTCAAGTATCGGTTATATATTATAAAATTTATAATTAATTATTATTAATTTATAATTTATTTATATAACATTTATATGTTTTATATTTTATCATCATATTTTTTTCTTTTCATTTTTCAATTCAAATTCAAAAAAGGAGAAAGAATGTATTTTTCATCAAAAACACAAAAGGGCAATAACAAAATTGGATGCAAAAGACATGTCACCGTTTATTTTTTTTAAATGTGTAGTTCACATTAAACGCATTATCTTCTGAGATGATGATTTTAAAAAAGATCTTAAATCTAATAACTAAGCTTACTAAACAAAAGATTATAGTTACTATTATTTGTTTTTTTTTATGTGAGATAAACACTAAGATAAGTTTATATTTTTATTTTTACAAAAGGTTTACAAAACTTAGCTCGTTAATGGTACTTGGTCAACCGTAGATTAAAATATTAAAAAATTGTTCAAATTGTGTTTTTATTAGGGTTCATTTTCTGTGCCAGTGTACTAGTCCTTTTACCTGACATGACGATTTGTCGTTTCGGACGTTCTACTTGTAAGACGTTTTTAATTCTAGACGTTTTACGAGTAGGTCATTTTACTTTTATGTCGTACATCCTACAAGGGCGTTATGCTAGATTGTCCTTCTGATACGGACCGATTTTATGCAACGAAAATGAAAAACACATTTAAATATTTTTGGGTCAACACTTGAGACTCAAGATTCAAGGCCTATTGGTTTATCCATATAAAATTATTACAGGGATGCATAATCTAGCCAGGTTAATGCGACGTGTTTTCTGAAGAGAAATACCCGAGAAATCTACTCAGCGGGTATCAGTCAGTGTCATTGTCTTGGGGACACTCACACCGGCAGTACTGCTTGTATGCAACGGTCTTTAGGAAGAAAATAAAAAAAATCCGGACAACTGCCAGTTTAATTTACGAGTGCTCCGTATTTTGTTTTTATTTGATATAGGTAACTTCGAACTAACCTTTTTCTGATTCTTTCTTTTACTTGTGCTGTGAGACTTTGCTTCTTGCCAAATTTCATGATTCTAGGTCAACGGGAAGTATCTACCCTATAGGTTTTGCTTTATTTGCGAACAAAATATACGCTATAAATGGCCGTTTTTTTTATGGCGTTGACCTAGCTTGATTTTTTTTTACAGCTTGAAGGAACCATACCTACGTATTTGATATTAATTTTAACTTGTAAAAACTTTTTCCTGGTAAAAAGGTCTGTCCGTCTGTCAATACGTGTAGTGTGTGTGATCAGATCAACGAAGTGATCCTAAAAGTCTTCCTTTTTTCTTTTTCAGGTACGGAACTCTATAAATCGATAATGTTTGTAGTTATCATATCAGATAATACAGTGAAACTACTGGTTAACATTTAGTTTATTGTGCCGATATCATCGGATTCTGGCGGACCGCATTAGTTTCGGACTAATTACTCGATACTCTGTCGCCATTAATTATAGAACGGAACTATGCTATTCATTCGCTAATTGTGATTCAGCAAATAAAGATTGGAAGGCAGTTCGTAGTCTGATTCTGTTTATGTTGAAAATACAGTAAAGTTGATAAAATTATATTTATTATTTTTTTGTTGGTTGCTGAACATAGGCTTCATTACATTTTTTTAGAGCGACTGATTTTCTATGACCTCAATGGCTCCTAGCCACCTGTATTCTACAGAAATCTATGGAGGAGGCCTATGTTTAAGGGTCAGACATTAGACACGCAGATTTCAGATTTCACCCCCACTTCACCGCGCACCCGCCATTAGATTTACGCCAAAGCAACAACTAGAGACATTATTACAAATAAACTTCTCGGAAATTTGTGGAACTAAACGGCTACAAAGTACTGATAATTGCTCTCTATACTCGCGCCATCTGTTTAGGAATGCGGGAACTACGTTTCATTGCAAATAACGTGATGAAACGCCATCTATACATTCGCACACGATACGCTGGTTAGATGGTTGGTCAGTGTGTCACAGTAAAATAAATGTAGTAAGTCAGAAATTTATTTTTTTCATTGAAAGTGTTATGTGAGCCCAAAAATAGAAAGTTTAAATAGTATAAAATATTCCGACATTAATTTATACATTCATAAGCATTTATTTACAGAAATAATATCATTGCAAGTCAATACAACAGCCAAGTCAGACGTATTGAAAGAGATACCGATTTTTTTTTCTATCAATATTACCTAATGATATCGCCCACAACATAATTTTACATGATGGACATACTCGGATTTATTACTATTCATACTCACTTTTGCGCACTGCGCAGAGTTCTCATGGTATATGTCCGTTAGCAGGTAAGTATAAAGTTAGTATTATGTACAAAAATTGACAATTAACGAATCTAAAAACGAAATGTAATTTCTCCTACTTGTTTTGCATACGGTAAGCGTAACGCAAAGAAATTTATTTTACTCAAAAGAAATTAACATTTCACTTATATATCATTCATTACACGTAAGGGAAATGTTAATTTCTTTTAAGAAAAATTTTAACTTAAGAATTTTAGTGATTTAAGACTGTCCAAAAATTTAACTAAAAAACATTTTAAGAATACCCGCAAATAAATATTTGTTCAAATGTCACCCTCAGTATGGTACAAGATCGCTCGGGGTGACACTGTGAGAAACCAAGAAGTCCATTCCAGATCACAAGTCTTAGAATTGTCCGTAAGTGTTCGGATAACACTATGAAAATAGAGATACTATTTGAATTTGACGTTGTTCATTTGGTGAATCATGGAGGCTAAAAGGCTAAAAGACCAAAACTTTTCTCTGAATGGAACTGAATACTTTCTAGTCCACAATCAAAGAATGAATGTTTTGAGATCTGATTCAATAAGTTTGATGTGTAATCAATGAATATCAACGATTCGTCTTTCTTCTCCTCCATTTTCTATCCTAAAACAATAAAATTGTGTGAAACGTTGTTTAAATTACTCAAAAAATACAAAGATTAAACTAAAAATAAAAACGGGGTTGAAATGTACTCGTTTAGACCTTTCATTAGACGTCCCACTTGACCTAATTTTCTCATTTTGATTTTTTATATCTTAACGACCCCCAATATTTTTAGCTCATTTAGTCACACCAGGATTGTGCCATCACTACCTACCTACGTAACAAATTTCACGATGATCAGATCAACGCTTCGAAAGTTATCTTCGGACAAATAAACATACATACAACGCCGATTTGCCCAAGTTGATTTGGAGATCTCGCTTTGCTCGATCAACACTATTTTATTTTCAATCCCAAATTAGAAATCTGCAATGGGTAGACTACAATAAACTGCTGCTGTTGATCAAAATAAATAAATAAATAAAACTTACGAGTGTTCTTTAAAAAGTTGATTTATATTTGCCTTTTTAGTTTTCTTTTTTCTATTCTTTTTGTTTATTGTATTTGAATATGTACGACAGTTTATTCTGAAATAATTGTAAAAATACATCGTCGAAAGGTTGCAAGCCTCTTGGTTTTTTATCGAATACATATCGGAGAGTGTGCTTCGGAGCTTTTCAACCCGATCCCACCATCCCCATTCTATCACCGGACAACCAGACGCTCCGCGATGCGCCGCTGCTACGTGGTAGACATACCTCCCATACGCACAAAGCGGTACTCTTCCACCTTTATTATGCGCACCGTCAAGGAGTGGAACGCCTTGCCTGAGTCTGTGTTTCCTGATAACTACAACCTAGGGGTCTTCAAGTCGCGAGTGAATAGGTTTCTTCTAAGCAAGCGTGTACCATCGTAGACTGCATCGACGCTTACCATCAGGCGAGATTGTGGTCAAACGCTAGCCTATAATTTATAAAAAAAAGAAAAAAGTGGACGACTTTTGGCAAATACGAGGATGATAATGATTTTCAAAAAGCTCCAGGTAACAATATCACGGTACAAGGTAATATTCTGAATCATTTATAACTCCAGCGTTGCGACAGTGCAATCCATATCGCGGGTGATTTATACCTCGTTGTCTTGAGTATGTGAAATTGAAAAATGCTGTGAACCACTTCACTGACACTTGAATGAGTCATGGTAGTCTAAAAATGTATATTCTAAGTATTAATAATTTAGTGTTCAGAACTTGGTTTGGAAGAAAATAAATGTGTGTCTCACAACTAGTGTGTGGAACAACAAATGTGCTAAGACTTTTGTGAATTCTATGATTTTCATTGAATAATCACTTGGTAAAAATCAGCTGATGACCTAAAAGTCCTCGCTAACAATGTCTAGACTTCCGCCCCTGTTTGGCGCAGTGGGCGAATAGCCGGCTAAGTAACAGGAGGTAGTGGGTTCTATTCCTGCCGCGGAACAAATGTTTGCACGATCTATACATATTTGTTCCGGGTCCAGCTGTTTTTCTATTATGAGAAGTATTTAAAAAAAAATTTATATAATATTCTATTAGTTATCTGGTTCCCATAGTACAAGCTTTACTTAGTTTGGGGCTAGATAGCGCTGTTTGAAATGTATTCTTTATTTATTTATTTGGTAATCAATTACGTCAAACCAGTGGGCAGCTATTAGAGTACCTATTATGTTTGAACTAAACATGTATAGATAATAATTAGATGGCTAATTCACGTAACTAAATCTATTTGTTTTCAAGTTTTGATGTAATCCTGAGGCTTGCTAATTTCAAACATTGACGGAAATAAAAGTTAAGCGAAGGTTTTTTTTTTGTGTTTTTAACAAGTTGCTTTAAGCTATTTTGCTTTTACAAATATTTCAAGCGACAGGATTATAAGGATAAATATCTTTACGTACCTACCTTAAAAGTTTAAGGATATTTAATTTAGCATTCGTTTGGCATACAAATTCGCAAATCCGTTAAATTATGTACTATAAGTTTCCTCACAAATTTATCATTTAAAATCGCCTATTGTTAAAAATGGTGAACGGATTTTAATATTCGAAATATCAACTTTGATCCTGATTTATTGTATATAAATTATCTGATTATAAAGCGTATTTAATACAATGTTGCTAGGACATTGTAATTGGTAAGCATAGACGGTTATAAAATACTATGATAGGAAATCGTAAAACGATGATAGCTCACGCATAATATATTATTCTAATGGCAATCATAGAGTAGCGGTACTATACACTTTTATTCTGCCATTTTAAAGTTATTAAGAGTCTTTAAACGTACCATTACGAAACTTATAAAAACTGTGATAGTGGCCACTTTAGGTGAAATTTGAAGAAAATACTAATTGATCGAGCGAAGCGAGATCTCCAAATCAACTTGGGCAAATTGGCGTTGTATGTATGTTTGTTTGTCCGAGGATAACTTTCGTAGCGTTTATCCAACATCACAACCACAACAACCAACAACAATCATCGTGAAATTTGATACATACGTAGGTAGTGATAGCACAATTTTGGTGTGACTCAATGAGTTAAAAATTTTGGGGGGTTGTTGAGATATTGGGGTTCAAGAGGGGTAAAAAAATGAAAATGAGACTATTAGGTCAAGCGAGATGTCAAATAAAAGGTCTTTATTAGTACATTTCGATTAAGTTTTTACTTTTAGTAAAGTTTTTGTAGTTTTTGAGTTATTAGCCATAGTAAAAACTAAACTTTGACAAAACTCACAGGGTACACCAGTGACCCCACAGTGCTGTAATTTGGTATGCATGTAGCTTATGTATCACAAATATAGGGAAAAGTCTGAAATCTAGAACAACAGCAATTTGTACCCCAAAAAACAGTAACCATTTAACATGAACTCCCGTGATCTGTAATTTGAATGAAATTGTAGGTCAAGTAAGTTGGTTTTATTTTGTTGCAGTATTTTGATAGTCAAAGATAACGAATAATATTTTTTTTTATTTTATGGTAGACTCGCGAGATCTCAATTCGGGGCGAACCACTAGTAATCAATAAGCTCACCAAGTATAAGTTTATTACAGCATTAAAGGATTTTCTATGTATAAACATACCTGTTTATGCCATCAAGCAGCATTGCTGGGTTTCGATTTGAAGGGAATAGATGCCGGTGAAATTCAATACCAGACACATGACGTATGCCTCAAGTTGATGGACGCAGGACAATGAATCGTAGGGCACGTTCCTAAGATGCGTGATAATATTGCAGTAGGGCGATGGTAACTTAACACCAGGTGGGGCATTTGAGAGTTCCACCTCAAACATGATAAAAAATAATAGAAGATATCAATATTAAAAAATCATGTTACGTCTTCGGTTTTTTAAGCAAATCATATTATTATTATAAATACGGGATTTATCACGTACCGTCTTATCGGTGTTTCGACCGATAATGTTTCGGTTCAATTCGTGAACCTTCATCAGGATGAGCGCGGTCCGCTCCGAATAACGTCTCGCCTTGCACTGATGACGGTACGTGATAAATCCCGTATTTATAATAATATTTGACATCAATCACGAAAGTTTTCTGAGTAAAATCATATTATGTTAATTTATGTACTTCTATTGAATTAAATTTATTAATTGACAGAAATATTATAGATACAATTATTGACATATTTCTTTAAACGATACGAAAAAAAGACCGAGAAAACAATCGCCTAAGGCTGCCTGTCCATTGACGCGGAGAGAGGCAGCGGAGCGGAGAAACGAGGAAATATTAACCAATAGGATTGCATGGCGATTGTTTTCTCGGTCTTTTTTTTGTATCGTTTAAAGAAATATGTCAATAATTGTATCTATAATATTTCTGTCAATTTCTGTCAAAAGGAATAGAATTTCATGCAATCCTATTGGTTAATGTTTCCTCGTTTTTCCGCTCCGCTGCCTCTCTCCGCGTCAATGGACAGGCAGCCTAAAGACGTTGCAAACGATCTCTAGATAGATCAACAGCTATAAGGTCATCAGGCGGAAATGCCCCCAAGACACTGGCTGCATTACCGCGCTGAATTTATGCGTTGATCCAGTTATGAGCCAATTGTCGTACCGCATGTCGCTTCGAACAGACGCCCAGAAATAATATAGAAATAGCGAAATGTCGTTCCCCGTGATAATTGTTCGTAAAGTGGTACATTTTATCTGAATTAGGAGCATTTATTGTTTATCTGAAACCTTTTAAGAGCTTTATTTAAAGAAGTGGAATAGAGCTAAAATGCAATAATTATGTTACATCCAAAGTGGCTACATTAGACCCCCAGAAGGTGCATGTAAAGTTTAGGTACGTTTAATTTTAAACTAATTTATTTTCTGACTCACTCCTTGCTGTTGCCTCTGAGGCCGACAGAATAGAATAGAATAGAATAGAATAACCCTTTATTGTACACCAAGAATACTTATAGAACTTGTTAATGCTGAATATAGTACAATGGATAGCCTTATCACTGAAAGCTCTTTCTTCCAGGCAACCTTTGGATGGAAGGTAATAAGCGAAGAGAGAGAAAAGTAGAAAATAAACGAAGAAAAATAAAACAATAATATGAAACTGTATCAATAATCATAATACATAAATAAATACCTAAAGATAGATTAATATGTACCCAACTAATAAACCTATATCATTGAATGAATGAATAAAAATTCTTTATTATACGTTACAAGCTAGACACAACAGATATACAAATAAAAAGAAAACAAACAAATGTAAGTATAATGCGCGGTCTTATCACTTAATAAAGCGATCTTTTCCAGACAGCCTTTGTATGGAGATTGCTTAATAGAAGATTGGCCGAAGTGTAAAAAGAATAAACTTAATAATAGAAAAAGAAAAATTACATAACCTTAAATACATGCATATTAGGTACATAAATAATTGTAAGTAAATGAATATCATATATAAAATAAATAAATATGTACTTACATACATATATTAATAATATTATAGATCAGATGAATGAATCACGACTCTTCATGGAGATTAAAGTTTTTGGGTCTAGCTTTAAATACAGAAGGTGAGGGGGATTTTCTAATGGAGACCGGCAAGACATTCCATAATCGGACAGCTTGGACGGAAAAGGAGTTTGCGTAGAAACTGGTTCTATGCATCAGGGTTTTGAGAAGGAGGTTTTCAGAGGATCGGAGTGTTCAGAAATATAAACACAAATATTCTTAAACAAAAACAATTCAAATTTATCACACTAATATTATAAATACGAAATTTTAGATGTTTGTTTAATTATTTATTGTTTGTTTGTTTGTTACTCAATCACGTCGTAGCGGCTGAACCAATTTTGATGAAATTTAGCATGTACGTAGATTATAACCTGGGTTATTATTATAACTATTATGGCTACTTTTTATCACATAAATTAGGCTCCATGGGATAAAAATGGGGTGTCAAGTCAAGTGGTGTGAAAATATTTTTCTATTTATTGGAAGTATTATACTTATAGACGTGCAAGGTGTGTGCAATATTTTACCGTACAGTTGTGTTCATTGGCAGATAAATTCTACAGAAATAATTTTAATTAAAAGCATCCAAGTCAACAAACGGTTGAATCAGGGAGAGCATTATTTAACCCTAATGAACATAAGTTGTGTCTACACCAGTGCGCTTTCATGTTCAACTTGCGTCTTCCTCTGACGCATGCATGTCGTGACCTAGCGAATTCGACAACTGCGCATAATGCCCTTAGCGTACGCCGATCCAGCACCTTGGGTTGGTTGAATGGGTTGGCGTGCAATATTCTGAGAGTTTTACCAGACAAAATGGTGGAAGATTGTTGTTCCGTTTCTTCAAATAATCTTTCATCCATGTTCTCCTTTTCTTGCGTTTATCCTTGTACTTAACACTAAATATACACAGATAGCTAAACGTTCACACGCGTCCATCTTGACGACTGATCGAGGCGCACAGGTGTAGACGATAAGCTGCGTGCATCTTATGGCAATCAGTATTGCATAGCTTGTCGCAAGACTAATTGAAAGTTGAAGATGAAAGATGAACCATGAAAGCGCACTGGTGTAGATATAGCTATAATCACGTTTCTACAAATAAGTCCGCGCTCACTGAACAGAAAAGAGAGAAGTGATGAACTTTAAACCTGAAGTGTCGCGGAAAATTTCCTCAAAGGGAAATTTACTTCCGTAGTCTTCATAGATAATAACAAAGCGTGCTCATTCCGTTCAGAGACTTCGTGCAACACCACAGAGCAAAATGGTTCACACAGCACTTGTATAGAGAAGGGAAATTGGTAAACAAGGGTAAAGAATGTAAAAAGCTCAAGCCCACCATATATTATATCTCCAGTTTTCAGATCCGTTTGGTACGTAGGTAGTAAAAAAACTAGGCAGTACAGCCTCGAAAGGCTGTGAAGGTGAAGAGGGATCGATATTTACATATTTAATTTATTTGAATGTACACAGAATCTGAAATAGTATAATGTGTATTGAATTCAGAACAAACTTCGTTCTATTTTATATATACTTAATTAATTAAAAACACTGACCATTATGATTGGCAAAGTTATCTGGATAACAGGTATATACTGTTTTCAGGTAAAATTAGTATAAAGGAGTCCCTCTTTGTATTTAATATAGCAAAAAGCACTGCAATAGACGCGGCCAGCTTCTACTCAGCTATGGTATAATTGAGAGTTTGTTTTTTTTTTTTTTTGGGACACCCTGTATATCATATTGAGAGTTTGTTATAAGCCTCATTAATTATAAGCCATATACAAATAGGTAGGTATTAATTATCTGGTGCCCATAGTACAAGCGTCGCTTAGTTTGGGGCTAGACAGCGCTGTTTGAAATGTCCAGCATTATTTATTTGTTATATAAGCAAAACATTGAAATTGCTGATTGAAAAATGATTATAAGCTTGTGGAACCTGGTGCTGCCAGATAATAGATCAGTAGGTATTTGTTTCATTTTGTAAAATCTTATGATGTCTCTATTATCGCAGATAAAATTACTTTTCCAGGATCCATGATACAAAGACTTTACGAAACAGTGAGGAAATGTGCGATGCATTTTGGCACATCGCCACATGAGAGTACACTCAGTGCCGTTTAATTAATTTGAAGAATTGAGAATGTTGTGTTAACGGTGAAATGAAAATGGGATTGGTCTTTCATAGACAACATTTTCGGTAAAATATTTTTTGGTGTTATTTTCAAAAATTATGTGTGGATGTCACACTTTTTTTGTGTTATTTCGTGTTTGTAAGTTTCTAGGAGGATCGTTCCAATTGTTTAACGTTAACACACCTCAACACTTTTTTAGTAATCAAGAAACATTTATTGAAGGGTTCGGGTGCCGATGTAATTACAGACACATTAAACTTTTCACCTGAATGTCTAAAAGTGGCGGGCATATTGCAATGCCATGGGCGATTGTCATTGACTAAGGGAAAGATACCTAAACATATTTAATGGCTAAATATGATTATAGATTGTCAAATCATACAAATACGTCAAGTTTATTTTTAGTCGATAAATACGTTTAGGGGTCGATGTGCAAGCCGGGCTAGGTAAATCTCATTTGAACGTAAGCTTTGAGGTTATTTAATTATTAAAGACAGGTAACCACTTAAGAGTTAAGAATCCACTATAGGTACCTCAGATAGCTTCATATGATCCTATATTTTACCAATAATACATCATTTACTTTGTAATAAATATATTAAAAAGATGAGGATATAAGCTATTGATTATGTTTTTCTATATATAAATAAATAAATAAATATTGCTGGACATTTCACACATCGCTATCTAGCCCCAAACTAAGCAGAGCTTGTACTATGGGAACCAGATAACTGATAGAATACTTATATTTATATTTTTTTTGTAAATACATACTTATTATACTCGTAGATAGAAAAACACCCAGACACGGAACAAATATCTGTAGATCATGCAAACATTTGTCCCGCGGCGGGAATCGAACCCGCTACCTCCTGCGTCTCAGCCGGCTATACGCCCACTGCGCCACGGAGGTAGGCATATGATAAATAAATTTACAAAAAAAATGTATATAAGTATTCTATCAGTTATCTGGTCCCCATAGTGCAAGATCTGCTTAGTTTGGGGCTAGATAGCACTGTGTGACATGTCCAGCAATATTATTATTATATTATGTTAATATTATTATTTATTACAGGTTGCGAAAATACGATTTTTTAAAATTTTCTCTATCCCACTAATATTATAAACGCGAATGTTTGTATTGATGTATATGTGGATGTTTGTTACTCTTTGACGTCCTAACGGCTGAGCCGATTTCGATGAAATTTGGTATGTACGTAGATTATAACTTGAATTAACACATAGGTTTTGTTGCCAACCTACGCGTGCGAAGCCGCTGGCGGAAGCTAGTAGAAAACCATTCCAAAACCATGTACAAAACATACAATAAACGCGTAGTATTCAATAAATACCATAAATGAGTTCGTGAAACTTTACATACTTATGGATATTTATGCCACATGTAACTGAGTTTCCATTTTTGACATAACTCATTAGTTTTTTTTATAAATCATTATTTTATGCAATTTTATGTGGTTTTCGCTCTCGCGCCTCGAATTAGTCCTTCTCGCGCTGTGGGTATTTTCGCATGGAGTGACTGAAACAATTGCGCAAGGTATAGTCGACTCATAACATCAGGTGGGCCTTGGGTTTGTGCCATCTCATCATCGTCCTGCCCTTTTTCCTACTTTTTCCACAGTATGTGGGGCACATATATTTTTCTACAATATTCTTCTCTATCAGCCGTTATCTCAGTAGTCACTTCTTTTATAAACAGCTGGGCTAGCATGCGTGCATTTTTTTTTCTTCTTTCAGTCGGCAGCATGAAAACATGCTAATAGTGCTACTTACGAGCAAATGCTACTAAATAGCATGTGTATAAAGCGCCTTGCTAGAAATGAGCATGCCAATTTTGGCTGAACTTGTCATGAGCATGCTTTTTGCACCACCTTGACTATATTATATATTTTGACTATATTGACTATATTTACACCTTGACTATTTTCATATTTAACATTCCTTCCGCATAATCCATATAAGTTTAAATAAATAAATGTTATGACATCCCCTTGTCAATACATCTATGAAAATCTGATGTATGTTCACAAGAATATTAATTGTTTAAGAAAAATAGCGATAATCATAATTTTAATACTAGAAATAAAGATAAACTCGCTGTTGCCACTTGTAGACTCCATAAAGTTAGTAAATCGTTTAAATGGCAAGGTGTACACTTTTATAACAAACTCCCAAGGGATGTACAAAAATTTACAATTAATATATTTAAAAACGTAATTAAACAAAATCTTTATAAAAAAACCTACTATAAAATATCGGATTATTTAGATGATAGAGAAACTTAGGATTGAAATTGCTCCAACTCGTTCAAAATGTTACAATTTAGACGTAATTTATTTTCTGTATTGTTATGTATTGTAAAAGGATCATTACAAAAACAACCAGCTTTGTTTCTTGCTTTTCTTTCCTGGCTTGGTCGCGAAGGAACAGGCAGTAAAATTGACGTTTCAAAGTGATCCTTGTTATTTTAATTAATAAAATATTTGACTTTGACTTTATTTTATTTGACTTTGGCTTACAAAAAAAGAGGGATTTTTACAATGTGTTATGTTTTAATACAATGATTGACTATTAATACGATACCTATAAAAAAAACACTTATAGTCCACTACCATGAATCCGGGAGTCTGTAGGTCCGGTAGAAAGCGCCCTGGTTGAGGGCTAGTGGAGCTTCTAGCCTACATCGACGAGAGGCCGAGAAGACGAAGTAGCTCCACCGTAATCTCCAGGTCTGTAATGAGCAAAGGTCTCCAGCCCAGGGTCCAAGAGGGAGACGTGAGGACTCCAACCTCGAGGGGGTCAGGCTCCCAGGCTCAAGCCGGTAGGGCTTCGCCGTCAAGAACAAGCTGTTTTCTGGCTGCGCTGACTGATTAATAAAATGAGACTGTTTAAAGCGTTTCTCTCTGAGATCTTTCACCCTCTGTTCCCAAGTCCAGACTGTCTTTTTCAAGGATGATCTCGATGTCATTCGGACCTGTACCAAAATAAATCAAATTCAGAGGTGCTATGTGAATTCCAAGTAAACCTTACGGTTATATCAAGAATTAAAAATATATAGGTATATGTCTAAAATGTCATGTCAGTCATGTTTATTTTTGTGTTTCTAGTTCTAAAAAGTTAAAATAAATATAGCATCATTTATACTCCTGTGACGAGAAAATTCTGTTCTTTTTACCCATATAAAAATGTAATAATGGGCATTCTAAGATTTCGAGAATTAATTTAGAGTTTTCTGACCAAAATAATGATACAAATGTTGAAGTATAGTTAAAAGAAACACAGTATCGATCTCCTCATGTAAGTATTTACATTAGATACCGTGAACATCACGATTAAAATCTAGATAAAAAAGTGAGTGATATTACAGACTTTATAAAAAACATACAAAGTAAAATATAGTACAAGAGCTTCTGTACACTGTCGTCTTATTGTTGTTTTTAGTTCTGCTTATAAGGTAGTGCTTCTTAGCAATCACCACACCACCATGGTACTTTCATGACCCCATTCAGTACCATCCTGTCCGCATAATAATGTCAAACATAGTGCACAATATAAATTTTACGAGCGGAATTAATCCGTTGACGCGACGCCCGTCCGCTAGTCCACAGTAATTGTGTCACATTTGGTTCTCATAATAATTATTAATTTCGACATTAAGCAGTGTGTCCACGGTTCTGCAATTCGTGATTGGGAATTGAATGTGTTATTTAAGATAATTAAGTATTAAAAATAAAAATTGAGGTAAATAAATAACTAATGTTAAACCAAATAAACGGTTAAGGCATTGCCACACTGGCGATTTACAAGTGCGTTTTAGCGAGGCGATTTTTAATAAAACCCCGCGTACACGTTGCGAGGTTGCTACGCAAAAGCAGCGAGCACTTTGACTGATCGCCTCGCTGGAAATATGCTTGAACATCGCCAGTGTGATAACACTCTTACACTCTAATAGGTATAATAGGCGGATGCGTGATGCTTCACTGTACGGCCACGAGCGATATCAGGCTGAGGACGGGTCTGAAGGACCTCATCGAATCCTCATCCTCTAACACAACGGCATCCACGGGGATCTTGGAAAACTGCATCCATCAACCCAAAATTCTGCTCCGTTACTTCAAGGAGCTAGGATGGCTGGGGTCAGGTTAGAAGGGGGGTAATGCACAATACACCCCAATGCGGGACGTCAGTGCAGATCTTATGCCCCCCACCCTAGAATTAAAATTAGAATTAGATAGGCGGAGAGCGATCTCTTCCAAGCAACTTTTAGATAGACTGGATTGAAAAGATCGTCAGAAGAATGCTCAATTAACATGTAACCTCAACTAAAGTCATCATCATCATCAACAATATGACAGCAATAAACTACCTACAGCTAAACTCAATCGTAAATATTACCATAGATTTCAATAAAATTTACATAAATCTGTGCATGGCATCCCAACATTTAAACATATTTATAATAAACGATCTTTTACCCATACCATAAAGATACCCGGATCATAGTCTTTAGGAAAAACGAACGACGGTAAAGTATTCCGTAGCTGAACCTTGAACCAAAACAGTTGGCGAACGACAATTAATGCATGGTTAAAATCTAGTAGGTTAAAAACTATAGCAAAAACTTATTAAACTGGAACCGTTAAAATATGAAAAAGGTCAGGTTAAAACTCTGATACTATTTCCACTTTATTACGCTTGATATCGCCGTCATCTAAATTGACACTACGATATTCGAGAATGCTGACAATGTACAATATCGGCTGACTCTGACATGACCTTAACTGACAGTTCACACTTTTCTCTCATTATTCGCTTTCATGACAGGCATTGTCCGTTAAAAATATTTCAGCGTTGATTTAGTTATCTTTTGGTATTTTGCTGAACTTTACTTTTTTTTATACTACCTGGGTATGGAACAAGCATATGCCCCACCTAATGTTAAGTGGTAACGCAAAGTATTACCTCGTAGGTCAGGCAACTTAGAAACGTGCCCTGCGATGCACTGTCCTGCGTCCAACTCGAGGCATACAGGTGTAGATAGATAGATAATTCTTTATTATTACACCAAATTACAATAACTTAACATTTAAACCTTAAAATCTAATACGTGGTGGTACAATGGGCGACCTTATTGCTTAAAGCGATCTCTTTCAGGCAACCTTTGGATGCACTGGATTGACAAAACGTGTGAGGAGGCGGTGTTACAATACTCGTTAATTCCTTATAAGAAGGATAAAAAAAGATATCTAGACCTAAAATATATCTACATAAACTAACATAAATAAATATAAATACACATATACTTAAAAAATATATATTGAAAGGAAATACAACGTTTACTTGTAAAGCGTCATGTGCCTGTAATTGCACCGAAATCCATACCCATTATACCGAAACACAGCAATGCTGCTTGGCGGCAGAATAGGTATGGTGGTAGTACTTTCCCGGGCGAACCCTTTCACAAAAAACTCTGTTACCCTTAAGACTTACTTGGACTAAATAATTGAAAAGATTTTAAGTGTACGATAAGTAGGTAATAAGTTTTATGATTTCACATTATGAGTTCTCATTCTCACTTGTAGAAAGAAAATCTAGACGTTATTTATGCTTTAAAAAAATGTATGTTACCTTATTTCTCTTTCTCAAAAACTGACAGCTTCATAAACACAGAAACGAAATGTCACTTCAGTCTAGATTTCTAGATTTTTCGTCGTCAAGAACGCTGAGAGGGATACACAAAGCATAATAATCTCATAAGCCTTTTTTTCTTGAAATACAAGCAAAGAAAAGTTTTCACCTTCCGAGGTAATAGTGGGTTTTATTTGCAAAAAGAATTAGATGTTGTGTTATTTTTGCGGGACCATTCGCGTGAATCTTTCATTTCACGGTAAATGGAACAAAGGCAGGCAAACAAGAATCTAATAAAGATGTCTGTTTATATTAGACTGTGCTATTTGTTAAGCGTTTCCAATTTCCTGTTCCTATTTCCTATTTATCATCGGGTAATTAAGGCGGTACTCCTGAATAAAATAACTTTTGAAGCTTCATCATTCCCTTATTAAATCTAAACTTGAAACCTTTTTTACGTGTTCAATGAACCAATAAATAATTCATGGGAGCTTAGTAACTAACCTCAAGTTGTTGCTCCAAACAGAATTCATTACATTAAACAATATTCAAAATTATTAAATATCATACAATTCTAATAATACAGAAGGTTAGGGAGAGGGGCGGAGAGGGGGAGAGGGGGAGAGGTGGGGAGGTAACACACGTATAGTCAAGAGGTTTCTCTCTCTGCAGCCCTAGCCACCGATCGCTTGGGCCTTGTTTCGCGGTCTGTGGTATACCGTTTGTATAAATATATTTTTTACTACATAATAGGTTGGAGAAAAAGTCTTTTCGCATTATAGTATGTATGAACTTGTAATAAAATCTCTTTGGCTATACTATTTGTATCTGGCTGGTTTTGGTATTAGGAAATTAGGAAAAAATTAAATTAGGAAAATGTGTGATTTTTATTTGTTTTTCGTACTGTAAAGATGAGTGAATCTAATGAAGAAATTCGATATAATCTCAACAACCCCCATTTTTTGTTTATTTAGTCACACCAAAATTGTGCCATCACTACCTACCTATGTATTAAATTTCACGATAATCGGATCAACGCTTCGAAAATTATCTTCGGTCAAACGAACAAACATACATACATACATACAACGATTTGCCTAAGTTGATTTAGAGATCTCGCTTCGCTCGATCAAATACAAATATAACCTAAACATAAATAAAAAGTAAACAGAATAAGAAAATGAAATAAATTTATTTAGAATTATTTCAATGTCTCTTCAAATCTTGAATTGCGTTTTAAAGGGCTCTCGTTAAGTTTCATATGAGAAGGCAGCGAGTTAAAAAGTAAACATATATACAGATTAAATTTAACGTTACATTACGGTATAAGTTTGATGTTTATTCAGCCATAAGTTTCAGTTCTGAATCGATATTCAATTTCCAGTGGTAAAACATCTGCAGCTACACCAATTCAACCTAACGAACATAATGCGCTATCGTTTCAACAGTATTCAATTTGCAATTCACGAACCGAAATGTCCATGCAATTTCTACTGTACAGTAACTTTACAAACTATTTATCCGCTGTAGTCAAATAAATTATTAACTAACAAAGTCGTATAGAGCGTAAAATCGACCAGTAACACTGTTTACTGACGATGCGGTCGCAACCGGTGACCATAAAGCTATGCTTCCTTAACACAAGCTACATGCTACCCAGTTTGTTCAGACACATTGTTGGCAACAGTCCTCACCACCTCCTATACAATTCCAAAAGGCAGAGAAAGACAACGCAGACCAATTTATGCTGGACTAGGAGCATGTAGCGTTTGGTAACAGCATGCAAAATAAACTATGGTAACGCGCCAAAGGTATGTGGTCTTTGGTGTTAAATATCCTAGTGAAGGGATTTTGTAGGGCTGCAAACAAGGTTAAGCGGAGATTAATACATTATTAGAGGAATTGGAGAGTCCTTATTATGTTTACGGTAGCTGAATTGATAGAAGAAAGCTATTACTTAAGGGAGGCCAAATTGAGTTTGTAGCCTTGATGATAAGAAATTATACATTTTTCACACAACCAAAAGCAAGTTATTAAATCCCTACGGCTGGGCCGGGAGTAAAGTTGTACTGAATTACATTATTCCCTCGCGTTCATAATGTGATTTGAATTTGGAACCTCATCTGCATTGAAATTTGAACCATAGAGCCTAAGAAGTTATTAGTAAATCGAACTAACCTCTGTACAGAATGCACCAACTTAGATTTGGTTTTTATTGTCTCGCAGAAAGTGTGAAAAGTAGAGTATTCTCCTCATGGATAAAGCTGTCTGCATCTTGGGTGTGCTTATATCCCTCTCTGCACTCAGGATTCTAGTAACTCCCTCGCTCCGCTCGTGAGTTAACTGTAGAATCCTTCGTTACGTTCGAGATTCAATATATCGCCCGTGACGCAAGACACTGCTTTATCCCCTCGTTTAATAATCTACTATTATAACCCTATTTATGATCAACTCAAACTAATATATAAACATGAAATAGCACAAGAGAATTAAAAATATATTTAAAACCTACACGAGACCTTACTTACTCATTTCTATTTACAACTTTACCACATGACTATAAAAGAAAAGTATTTCAGTCTTTTCCAACAGAGAGTGTTTAGCGAAAGAAATTTCTCATAAACGCGAATCAGCAGCTCCGGTTCCTTTATAAAATGACGTGTTATGTAAAAAGTGAGTCGAAATTGCGTTGTTTCGCAAAGAAAGTTATATACAGGGTGCTAGACTTGTACATGTTGTTGAGAGGGTTTGGGTGGGGTCAAAGGTAGGAGAGATAGCGGGAATCAAATTTCTGTTTTTTCGAGTACAAACGATATCTAGAGTCGGTAACTTCATACTGAAGATTGTGATCTTTGAAGAATCTTGGCCCGTAGCCAAATTACATTCGCCACGAATCTATTCGATTTCTACATACATTTGCTGTCGCTGAATCACGTGGTATTTCTGTGGCATGTGTCAAATCCCATACATTTACGGACGTATCGACTAGCGTCATCGCTAATCGACTGTAACTTGGCTAAGCCCTCTGATCTGAAGAAAGATCTTTGAAGATCTTTGAAGAGTGAAGAATGATTGTGTGGAAGTCTAAGAAATGCTGTAGATGATAGAATTTATCAACATAAAGAAACTTATTGGCTGATGAGGTGTGTTGTGGTATTTTCTGTTGATCCTGAGTCAACTTTACCCAGTGGCTGTTTGATTTTTTTTTATTCTATCTTCAGATGGAACAAGCATATATGGCCCACCTGATATTAAGTGGTAATCATCGCCTATAACAAAGTATCGCCTCATATGTCACGCAGTCCATCAGCTTAGATAAAATTTAATTTGAAGTTTTTTTTATATTTACGTTATTTGCGGTTGGTGCCGATTAAACTACTCCTCTAAATTGTATCAGCGCCCATACAGACTATCTTAATTGGCGTCAACTATGTATGTATGGACACCCTTTAATTTAAAACTTTTTTAATTTTTTGGAATTTTTCCTTTATTTGTGCTGTAAGACCTTGCTTTTTGCCAAATTTCGTGATAGGTCAACGGGAACAAGGGTAGGGTCAAGGTTTTTGACCCAAAACTTGTAGAGTACTTCCGGTTAACCTGAACAAGGGAAAATTTTGAAAAATAAATAAGTTGTAAATTAAGGTAAATTTTGGTACTTACAAGTTTTCGCGAAAATCTAACTTTGCCCATATCTTTTTATGGTGTTGACTCAGGACCTTGATTTTTATACACTTAATAGGGACTATAGACTTCAGTATCTGGTATAGATATCAACTTGCTAGGTCCACCCGTTCCTGAGAAAATCGGTGGTGACACACGGACAGAAAGCCGGACAGACGGACAAGAGATCTTATGAGGGTTCCTTTTTTTTCCTTTTAAGGTACGGAACCCTAAAAACGGCACAATAATCCTCACTGCATACCGTACACACAGATAATGCACGATCAGATATATTGATACGTAAGTAATTTGATAAAAATGGTAAACACTTGAATTCTTCTTTCACTTTCACTTTCACCAGCTGACCTTACGCGTTGTTCCATTACAGAACGATGTATCTACTCGTACCACTTCAGATGCGTCTTTGTAATATAAATAAAATCTCGGTTGGAGTCGCAATTTGTAAACACCTTGTTACGAAATTTCCTTTATAGATGTAGTACCTACTCTCAGAGTAGTAATAATAGTATTACTTTAATTAAGCTTTTAGAGTTCCGTACCTCAAAAAAAAGAAACTATTATAAGATCACTTAGTTGCCCGTCTATGTAATTAATTTACATTTTACACGGCAACAAACTAAGCAAAGCTTGTACTATGGGAACCAGATAACTCATAAAATACATATGTATATACGTTTTTTTTTTGTAAACACATACTTAAAATATAAAGAGAAACAACCAGATCTGGAACAAATATCTGTATATCATGCAAACATTTGTTCCGCGGCGGGAATTGAACCCGCAACCTCCTGCGTCTCAGTCGGCTATACGCCCACTGCGCCACGGAGGTCGTCAAATATATATACGAATATGTATCGATATGATATTAAAACGGAACCCTTATGGTGCAACTTTGTCCGTCCGTCCGTCTGTTACAGCTGATTATCTCCGCTATGAACCTATTGGTTGAATTAGCGTGAGTCTGAAATACTTGACTGGTCTTATTTATTGATATGTAACATCTTTCCTCTCGGTTTGTGGGAGTGATTTTGGCAAAAGGGACGGTAATGTGTAACAGGAAACCGTGGAAGCGCGCGCTATTTGATTTGACCAATGAGCGCGCGCGGTGGTCAGATGTTGCATATGCGACTGCTGTAAGGCTCGTAGTTTTTTATTTTTTACTTGATGAGGTCACAGAATTAACTGATCATTTAATATTGGGATTTTAGGAATTTCATTACGTAACAGGCTAAGTGCAACTAAGACTTGACCTACAAAGCATTGCGCCTATCACCTGGAGAAAGTTCTCAAAGTGTTGTGTCTGTTATATCAGCAGCACCCATGCGTTTTAACCGTAACACAGTAATGCGAGCATTCCTGTTTCCTGGAAGAAATAGGTAACTATTTCAGGGTACAAACTTAATCAAAAACTCAAATTCCTTCTCTGTTACTTCAGGGTGGTTGTGGTCTACCAATTATGCTAGAGAGGATAATGATAAGTGACATCAGTGGTTATGCAACACTTACCGATCAGGTGAGTTATACCTATTTCTGCCGCCAAGCGGCATGTGTTCGGTCTAAAGTGTATGGTAGCTGATGTGCCTGTGCACATGTGGCTTTACACCTGTATAGCTCAAGTTGATGGATTCAGGGCAGTGCATCGTGGGGCACCTTTCTAGGGTGTGAGACCTAAGAGGCAATACTTTGTTATAGGCAATGGTTACTACTTAAACTCAGGCGGGCCATACACTTGTTCCAACTCCAGGTCCAGAATAAAAAAACTACCCAGTAAGTAGTACTTCCCAGGACGAACTCTCACAGTATTTGTACTACTAAAAGTAGTACTTGGAAAAAAAAATGATTGTAGTCGCTCCAGTATGGGCATTACAAGACACGACAGTTTTTTTATTGGGGATTGTCAAGAGCTTGACTGTTACCTCACCTGTTTTTTATTTTTTTTATGCGACCTGGAGTTGGAACAAGCATATGGCCCGCCTAAGTTTAAGTGGTAACCATCGCCTATAACAAAGTATTGCCTCTTAGGTCTCACACCCTAGAAATGCGCCCCACGATGCACAGCCCTGAATCCAACAACATGAGCTATACAGGTGTAAAGCCACATGTGCACAGGCATATCAGCTACCATACACTTCAAACCGAACACATGCCGCTTGGCGGCAGAAATAGGTATAACTCACCTGATCGGTAAGTGATGCATAACCACTGATGTCACTTATCATTATCCTCTCTAGCATAATTGGTAGACCACAACCACCCTGAAGTAACAGAGAAGGAATTTGAGTTTTTGATTAAGTTTGTACCCTGAAATTGTTTTTGGCGCAGTAGGAAAAACGCACTCGATAAACTAATTTCTTTGTTCATGTTTTTTCCATGGCTCTTACTTTTATAAATTACTAGCTGTTGCCCGCGACCTCGTACGCGTTACACTTCTAAATGTGTAGGTAATCTAGAAATAAAGCTAAACCTGCTGTTGCAACTTGACTTGACACCCCATTTTCATCTCATAGGAAATGATTTATAGAATAAAAAGTAGCTTATGTGGTAATCCAGGTTATATAGGTATACCAAATTTCATCGAAATCGGTTCCGCCGTTACGACGTGATTGAGTAACAAACAAACAAATAAACAAGCATCCAAACTTTCACATTTATCACATTAGTGTAATGTAAAAAAATTGCACAAAACAATACACACTAAATTAAACTTCTAAGACAAACTACACACTAAATTAAACTTCTAAGACAAACTAAAAGAAAACTACACACATCAAAAAAGTCTTAGCAACACCTACAAATTTAGAATATTTTTAATTTTATAGATTTTATTTAAATTACTTCCTTTCTTTTTAAATTAAATGATATTTCTATGTTGCATTTGTATATTCAACTCGATAAAAATATTTAAAAAAATGGTTATTTTCAAATAAAAGTTTGCTGTGAATCTGGGTGCAAATTTGTAATCTACATTTAATAATGGTAAAATTAAACAAAAGTATGACTTCTGCGTTAAATTATAACCTTCTTTTGGGTATTTACATCTAATCTAATACAGCGTGCTTCCTCCTCGGCTGTTTAAAACTTGTCGGCAACGATTCTGCATGGAGTCAATTAGGTTATTGATTTCCTCCTGTGGCAATGGGTCCCAGTGGAACTTGAGCAGATTTTTAGCTGGTGTTCTGTTAAAACCCTCTCAAGATCTTTCAGGACCCTTTTCTGGAGCATATTCCACACATGTTCAATGAGATTCAAGTCAGGCGATTGAGCTGGCCATGGCAAAACGCGTATATTTTCGCCCTGTAGCCATTCTTGAGTCCGTCTCGCTGTGTGAGGACAGGCATTGTCGTGCATCAATATAACCTCAGGTCCCAACGTTTGTGAAAATGGACGCACATAGGGATCTAGCATATTTTCCACATAATTTTCAGCATTCAGGTTGCCATTTATAAAAACGAGATCGATTTGTCGGTTTTTAGCTATTCCAGCCCAAACCATTACTGTTGAACCACTGTATGGGTGGTCTTCCTGGACACATCTTAGACGTTTAGCGTTCCCTGGGCGATGATATACCATCATTCTTTTAGTAGGTTTGACCTCAACCGAGATTCCTCGCAGAAAAAAAATTCGGTCCCATCGTTCTTGCGGCCGTAGCACGCGTGGTCTGCACCACTGAATACGACGAGCTCGATTCCGTGATGGATCTGTGGGCATTTGATTGGACCACGTGCACGTAGACCATACTCTCGCAGTCTGTTTCGCACAGTTTGGAGACAAACAGCGGGACCATCAGCATTCTGTAGCCTTGATGCATCGATCTTGGGCGCAGTCAGCTTTGGTTCACGTCTACATGTTACCTGGATGTATCGGTCTTGACGACGAGTAGTACTACGCCCTTGGCCTGGGTACTGTTCAGACGGATCACCTGTCACAATAACGCCTCCAGAGTTGGCAAAGTACGCTTCTATGAACAGCGAAATGCCAGGCAACATAGACTTGACTGTTTTCAATTTCTAGCATCCCTACAGCTCTTTGCATCTCTCCCGTGGTAAGATGACGACGCTCCATTACACATTAAAAACTCGTGGACTATTATTCGCAACACACAACCAATGTTTACTGCGGTTACTAATTATTTTTCGTTGTATAAGAAATAAAACCACATCTATGAAATGCCGTTGAAATGGACAAAATAATGTTTTTATTGTTTAAAAACATAATTTACGGAAAAAAACTGCCAGTATTTATTTGTTTAACAAAAAGATTGACTATTTTAAAGGTTTGATATATCATTAAAGTTTAAAACGAAGTAAAAAAAAGAATACTAAACAAGTTATGTGTTGTTTAGACTTTTTTGATGTGTACTGTATTTTCTTTTGACCAAAATGATCTACTCGTAGTCCTTACCATTTCAATTTTTAAACTCTACGTCTCTATGAGGCCGTGCCCTAAAAGTGCATAACCTCTTTAAGCTTACAACCCTTCAAATGAGTTACTCATATAATACGGTGACTCTCAAGACATTCCAATTTTAATGAGTATTTGCATAAGATTTTTAGTAAGTTCAAACTTTTTTGAATAAAATTGGATTATGTTTTCAAACATGTGTTAAAATATTTGGCAATAAATAAGATTGGGCATTAATCTTCTTTTTTCTCTCATCCTTTGATTATTCGCATAACGAGCTATCTCAAACAAATCTGTGCTGTACAGAGTTACTATAATTTATTTTTCGTAGATTCAAAAATTCAATGGCAGTTCGTATATAAATTTTAACGATGTAATTTTTGAAAATTGAAATGCTCAACTTTTTGGAATAAATGGAATATGTACCATGATGTATGAGTGTCTCGATATTTCGTTATCATGATAGTTTCAAAAGTTATATAAATTCTATAAACCTTTTGAAAATTTAATACGATGTTTGGACTTTGGATTATACGCATAAAAAAGATGATCATCTGAATTTCACAGAAAACAGCTAATATCACCGTTTTTTTTAGTCAGTAAAACCTAAATGTATGATATAGGGTGTTTTATAATACAATACGCACAAAAATGAAAGGGGTTATTTAAATGAGCATAATATATAAGTTTGTGAAACAAAAACATTTTTTTTTTTCATTTTTAATTTTGTTTAGCATAGAAATGTGAAGTTTATTTTGGCATGTATCAACAAACACTTTATAAAACTTATGTTGTGCTATTGCATAATGCTTGCTATCTATTATTTATATATTCAAGTGACGGTTTCTCAAGACATAAAAAAATACTTCTCGAAAAAAAAAACTACTAGTTACAGACAAGCTATCTCGTGTTGTCCCTTTCTAACCCAAAACCCGCAGCCGTTTCCGAAAGAGATATCAAATTGGCCTTTATTTTTGGATGTAGGCAGTAAGTTTTATAATTAATCATCTATCCTAAGTTAATTTTCTTTAAATTTTGATAATATAACTAGTAGTTTTTTTTTCGAGAAGTATTTTTTTATGTTTTGAGAAACCGTCACTTGAATATCGTCAGTATATTACCAAACACCCTGTATACAGAGGGCGTATATATTTTTTAAAAGGGTTGGCAACTCGCTTGTTTAACATTTGGTGTTTTATACGTCATTCGTAGACTACGGTAACTATTTACCACCAGCTGGGCTGTATGGATGTTTACTACCGCAGTGGTATAATAATCGAGATTAAATCACTGTTTTCGAATTCTGGAAATTATCTTTCCGGCATCGTATAACCGAAGCACTCTGTATTTCGACATAATCCATAAAATCACAAAAGCAAGCAAACCCGGTTTGGGTACAAAACATACACCATCCGACAAAGAACACCCAGCGAAGAGTAAATCAAAATAAACCCTGCAATTGCATAATGTGCAATAATGCAGCTTTATTACAGAAGCTTAAGGTAGCATAATTTGTTTTATAGACCTAACGAGATTCTTGAGGTAGTTTCGACACAGAGACGAAGATATTACAAAGTAATTTGGAATCAAGCATAAATGCGAGAAGCTGGAATGATTATCGTAATGTTGATAAACTACTTCTCTTTTTGTAGTTATGTTAAGTTATAATCGTCTTTTTTAATAAGTTTAATTTGTAGTGCCTTGTGTGTTCTTGTGTGTGGCACATATATGTATATATACTATATTTTCTTTCTTTTTCTTCACTACACTGATTCTGGTAACGTTTATTTCCGTTATAGAGTTGAATTTTAGCCTTGTTTACTGAAAAATTGTTTGCCTTATGGTAAAATTCTTTACCTTATGGTAAACAATTTTTACGCAATTTTACGCCTACTATACGCCCTACGGATAAAAACAGTACACCAATTTTCACTAAGCTTAATAAATAATTCTTGAGCACTATCGTTCACTAAAAAATGTAAATGTCGGCTCTGTATGTACTATGTATGTTTATCCGACGATAACGACGAAAGTATTCGTCAGATATTTGTACTAAAAACGGGATATTTACCATGATTTGTGAGTTCTTGAGTGTCCCGATATTTCGACGCAGTTGCATGCGCCATGATCACGGGTAAACTGAAGTCTTTGCGAGTGGATAGTTATTGGCAGATACACCAAAAGATTGCTTTCCACTAGAAAAACCAGGAGTGTATAAGATAGACTGTAGCTGTGGGAGTTCTTATATTGGTCAAACCAAACGCACAATAGCTTGTCGGGTGAAGGAACATATCAGGGCGGTGAAGAATGTTGACAGACAAAAGTCTGCCATAGCGGAACATCTGCTGGACTCAGGCTCAAACCACTGGATGGAGCTACACAACCCACAAGTAATCTCAACTGAGCGACATTACACCCCAAGACTGGTTCAAGAGGCAATTGAGATTACCAAACACAAGAATTTCAATCGTGAAGATGGTTTTCAACTATCTGGAGCCTGGAATCCTGTGGTGAGAATGTGTAAGAACCGAAGAAGTGTAGTGTCAATTACGCGCCCTGATACCGTGAGTGTTGTGTGTCGGAATAGAGTTATGATCGAGAATGAAACCGGTAGTAGTGATAGTATTACTGAATTCATTCCTAGCAATAGACTAAGAAAGAGGGTAGATCGTTATATCTGCCAATAACTATCCACTCGCAAAGACTTCAGTTTACCCGTGATCATGGCGCATGCAACTGCGTCGAAATATCGGGACACTCAAGAACTCACAAATCATGGTAAATATCCCGTTTTCAGTACATATAGTGTTAATAACCATGATAGTTTCAAAAGTTATATTCGTCAGATAAACATTTATACATACAAAACATCGCGAGATCTTTGTTCAGAGAAGTTACTAAGTATCTTTTAAATTCAATTTGAATTTGTAAAATTTCTGTTTGCTCAATTTCACAGCCGTGTGTGTACGTTTAATTCCAGATTTTACGCAGTTTCTATTATGATCTGCAGTCAACGACCATTTACTTTTTAGTCTATTTAGAAACCGGGAACATTCTGGAAATAACCACCAGATTTTATTTTGTTCTTAAACAACAAAACCGTAACGATGTTCTTATAATGACTTTCGAACAAGATAATATTGAGCACGAATACGCACGAGTAAAAGAACTTTGATGGTAAAAAGCTTATGTAAACATATGTATTTTAACCTCATATTATGTTGAGGAAACGTGTTCTTTATTATAGACGATTATTCTGATAAAAATACCAATACTTTATTGTTATCTTAGTTTTTATTTCAATATTTTGGTAGCATAGGATGGCCCTAGGTTGCAAGGAGCTGTTGGGTGCAGGCCACACAATACTGGTTGTTTTGAAATCAATCGGTGAGGCCTATTATCAAAGCGATTTCCTCCAGGCAACCTTTAGATGGACAGTATTGAGGAAAAGGTATGAGCGCCGGTGAAATGACAGGCACCTGAGGCACTTGTATGCCTCAAGATGATGGAAGAAGGACAGTGCATCGTAGGGCACGTTCTTAAGATACCCCCATTTCTATATATATCTATACTAATACATAGAGGAAATATTTGTATTTTTGTCTGTTTGTAACGAATAAACACAAAAACTACGGGTCCGATTTAAAAAATTCTTTGACCATTAGAATGCTACATTAGATTAAAAAACCAACTAACTTAACCTACAGTTTCATTCAAATTACAGGTAACGGAAGTTCATGTTATTTGGTTTCTCTTTTTTGGGGTACAAAGTGCAGTTATTCTAGATTTCAGACTTTTGTCTGTATTTGTAATACTTAAGCTACACGTATACCAAATAACAACACTGTGGGATCACAGGTGTACCCTGTGAATTTTTTCAAAATTTAGTGTTTATAATGACTAATAGCTCAAAAACTACAAACACTTTACTAAAATTGAAAACGGTGTCAGAATGTACCTTTCATTAGACGTCGCATTTGACCTAATAGTCTTATTTTTTTTACCCCTCTTGAGCCCCAATATCTAAGCAACCCGCCAATGTTTTTAGCTCATTTAGTCACAACAAAATTGTGCCATCACTACCTACCTATGTATCAAATTTCACGATGATCGGATCAACGCTTCGAAAGTTATCCTCGGACAAACAAACATACATACATACATATATACAACGCCGATTTGCCCAAGTTGATTTAGAGATCTCGCTTCGCACGATCAATAAAATGCAACATAAAAGTGATAATGAGCAGCGCAACATGAAATTTATGTTACGAGATTCTCAAAATTTCTTATTGATTTCTTGGTGAATGGTTCTGGCTCCCACGCTCTTAGACGATTACCAAACTCCTTTCGAACCCCCCATTTTTTGACTGCACCCATTTTCACTAGTTTTAAAATGAAAACTTATACAAAATAACAAAATAAAAGTTTTTTTACATGTTGTAATGTCAGGATAAAATTTGCAAATTAATAACAATTGTTTTCGTAAGGTTGCCAACTATTATCACTGATTGTGGTCATTTTTTCATTTGCATTATCTTGGAAAAGGGTAGCATACATTTTATTACATGTGGTAACCCATAATGACGTCACTCTACTTTTACGATTGCATATCCTATGCATGGATATTTACTACGTAAACGCTGCCATAGGAAATCATTATTAGTATACCTAGTTCACTCATGCCTATATCATTTACAGTGAGTAAAGTCAAAGTCAAATATTTTATTAATTAAAATAACAAGGATCACTTTGAAACGTCAATTTTACTGCCTGTTCCTTCGCGACCAAGCCAGGAAAGAAAGGCAAGAAACAAGGCGGGTTCTTTTTTATGATCCTTTTAGAATACATAACAATACAGAAAATAAATTACGTCTAAATTGTAACAATTTCTTCATTTTCAAGCTTCTCTATCATCTAAACAATCCGATATTTTATGGCTCTTTTATAAAGATTTTGTTTAATTACGTTTTTAAATTTGTTAATTGTCAATTTTTGTACATCTCTTGGGAGTATGTTATAAAAGCGTACACCGTGCCCTTTAAACGATTAACTAACTTTATAGAGTCTACAAGTGGCAACAGCAAGTTTATCTATTTTTCTAGAATTAAAATTATGATTATGTCTATTTTTCTTAAACAAATTAATATTTTTGTGAACATACATTAGATATTCATAGATGTATTGGCAAGGGAATGTCATAATATTTATTTCTTTAAACTTATTGCGTAATGATTCTCTGAGGCCCATATTATAAATTGCACGAACAGCCCTCTTCGGCAACACAAAAACGGTGTTTATGTCTGCAGCACTCCCCCACAGCAGTATACCGTATGACATAATGCTGTGGAAGTAAACTGAAGTAAACTAGTCTAGCTGTGTCTACGTCTGTAAAAAGTCGGATCTTTTTGGCTGCGTATGCCGCAGAACTAAGTCTCTTCGACAACCTATCAATATGAGGGCACCACTGAAGCTTATTATCTAGGGTTACACCTAAGAAAACCATGGTGTCCACAAGAGCCAACTCCTCGTCTTTGATTTTTATATCTGCTCTAACTTGTGTGACATTAGGTAGTATAAATCTAATACACTTTGTTTTCTTTTCATTTAGAAGTAGATTGTTTACATTGAACTATTTGACCACCTTAGAGATTGCATTGTTTACATCGTCAAAATTTATTTTTCGTCGCTTTAATTTAAATAAAAGTGACGTGTCATTTGCAAACAATACATTCTCATGTCCCTTACAAGATGAGGAAGATCATTAATATACACTAAAAATAAAAATGGTCCCAGAATTGGTCCCTGTGGTACACCCATTTTAACCAGAGTCCCCGGAGAACGCTTCCTATTCATTGCAACTCTTTGCACTCTGCCACTTAAATAAGAAGTGAGAAAGTCTAGAGCAACGCTCCTAATGCCATAACGGTGTTGTTTCCTGGTCAATGTGTCATGGTCTACGCAATCAAATACCTTGGACAAATCACAAAAAACACTTAAAGCGTCATGAGACTTTTCCCAATCATCAAATAAGTGCGATATTAACTCAATACCAGCATCAGTGGTTGAGCGACCCCTAGTAAATCCGAATTGTTTATGATGCAGTAAATTATGTGAATTGAAATGTCTAAGCAGTTGATTTAAAATTAGTTAAATTAGCAGGTCTCATAGCACAGAGATCTTAAGGGCTTTGTGGTAATCAAGCACTGGAAAGTGCAGCGTAGGGCAGTTTGTCACTAGACGGAAATGTGACCAAATAATCAGTCGAAAACCTATGAGGGTGACCTATGTTTATTTAGGACGAACTTATTCTTATGATAATAAAGTTAAATAATCTTCAAATAATATAAATAGCCACCCGGACGCAGTAGGTTGCGGTAAAGATTTCCGCCGCGGAACAAATGCTTAATCTACAGATATTTAATAATTAAGATATTTATTAAATAAATAATAAATAAACCTATTTTAGTGACTCAAAAACAGTTTGTGACAGACGTTCTGACTTCTGAACAAGATACGAAGACCTGTGTTACAATGTAAAACGAATCTTTTAGATAGCTAGTTCTACGTAGTAACATAACAGATTGAGATGAAATTTGATATCATGTTAATCATGATTACAACCTGAAAAAATATAACATTCACTACTTTTTTACTGGTACCACCCTAGTAAAGCCGTGGCCAAGACAGTCGCTACATTATGCGAACAAATTATACAAAACTACAAACTGACTCAACCATTTCTTATCAGCTGTTACATTACGGTAGGTACACTTCCCAGTACGCAGTACATTGAGCCCGTTTAATGAATCAATAAAGTTTAATTGCAATCGAAAGATAGACCTACACTTCCGTTGGTCATCGGTCGATCGTAAAACTGTTTTGATGTTGCAAAAATTTTCGTTAAAATAAAACAATTTTTTAGGTATTAAGATATATTTTCTAACCATGAAAATATATTATGGGTATATATTTTTTATCACTATAGTCGCTTACACCTAATATTAAACCATTTTAACATTAAACAGAAGTTAAAAGATTTGTTTAATAAATAAATTAATATTGCCGGACATTTCACACAGTGGTATCTAGTCCCAAACTAAGCAGAGCTTGTACTATGGGAACCAGATAACTGATAGAATACTTATTTACATTTTTTTGTAAATACATACTTATAATATACTAGTGGACCCGACAGACGTTGTCCTGCATGAATAGGTACAAAATGAATGAATGAACGAATGAATGCATACACAAAAATTCATTCAAGTCGATCTAGCCGTTTAATTGCAGTATAGATAAATAACCTAGATACCGACTGAAGCGCCATCTGCCGGGCTGATTTGTGAATCTAAACCATCCAGGGCGCCACCCAAACGCATACAAAAAAATTCATTCTTATCGGTCCAGCCGTTTAGGAGTTCAGTGGCATACACATGTACAGAATTATATACTCGTTTATAAAGATAGTGAAACAACCAGACCCGGAACAAATATCTGTAGATCGTGCAAACATTGATGAAAGGTACTTTCAAAATCTTCTGGGGCATTCTCAAAAATGTTTTATTTTGAGATATAAACTCTATGCACACTTATGAACGTTTTTGGTATAGTTTTTAATTTAAACTGATATTATCTACCGAATGCTGTATTAAAATGGTTACCTCATTTTGAAAAACCTTGTTTTAAAACTCTTTTGTTTTAAGATTTTTTCCAATATCAGTTTCAGCCATCTTTGAAACCTGACCGCATTTTTCCTTGGAATTCCAAGGAAGATTTATTAAAATATAAGAGCCTTTGAAAACACGAATAAGAGCATTTTAAATAAAGAGTAGAAAGTAATATTTCGACGTCTTCTGAGATTTCAATCACTTTTTATACAACATCGTTTATAAATAAGTGATTTTAAAAGTTAGTAACTAAAGTAGATAAAGAGAGGACAACCAGACAACCTGGTGACGTTGGTAACCAGGTTTAGCAACTGTCCGTCTCCGGTAAATGACCTAGAAGGAGGCCCAAGATCAATCAAGAATGAAAGTTTGCGTAGAGACGATGTCATGTTTCCGAGCGAAGTGGAAAAATATTTGTAAGGCTGACTCACTACTAAGTGGGATGAATAGTCGCAAATAGAGAAGAGACATTGTAATTTCATGCCATTTTACTCTCCATGGCTTGTTCCCACAATCCCATAATCTATTGTTTACATTTGAGTGTGACTTATTTCATATATTTTTTGGGGTAGGTACATTTTAAATGTTCACCAAAATAAATTTTAAACCCTAAAATTAAGTACCAAGTAAAATAAAGTAACTCCATATAAATTAAACCGATTTTATACTGAGGTCCCTAAAGTAAACCTTTTAAATTCCATAATGAATATACACACATCAGAATAATAGTATCTTTTGTATACATATTCTTTTTGCTTGCCAAAATGGATTAATGCTCACCAAATATTGTTTTACTGAAACAGTAACATTGATACCAAAAACTGTAGTTCTAATTTGCCTTAGATCCGCTCTGCGTGAGATCCGCCGCTACCGGAAGAGCACGAAGCTGCTGATCCGCAAACTGCCGTTCAAAAGTATGTATGCTCGCGCGCAGATACAGGCTAGCTACTACTAGTTCTTACTATTTATTGTACGTAGGTACTACAATAACGTAGCGTAGCGGCAGCAAATATACCGTAACACCGTTTGGCGGTAGGTCATTAGGTTTTTTTTAAAGTGAAACTTTTATTACATCGTCTCAAACTTTTTCGTCTGTGTGTTGCATGTCGCGTGACGGTCGGCCGCGGAGTAGGGATAAAGTGAAAGGCGCTCGTCAGAGCAGCCGAGGCTAATATGGTGGCGCCTATAGTTCGCGTCAGCTAACCGTGTAGTGTATAGACTATTACTCATTTGTGCCAACGAAATTTTTTAGTTAAATGTCTATAATGTAAATGTCTATAATACAAAGTTTCACTTTTACCGTGGTTTCATAAAACCACACAATCCTTTTTTTTATTTAGTTTTTATATAGATATTAATAAAGGCGACAGTTAGTTTTTTGCCTCATCAAAGATTGCTTAAATGAAAGTCATAAAATAAAATATTGGTAATATCTATTTAGCGATAATATAAAATATTTGGTCTAAAGTTAACTTTTACATATTTTTATGGCATGCAATAAAAAGAAAATTGGCTTCATTTCTATAATACTTTAAGAAACACAATTTGATGAACATTTATCTGTTTTGGCGGGTATTTCGAATTTATTGGAATTAATATAAGTGCATTTCTGGTAGGCATTTAAACACAAGCCTATTTTTTGTAATTCCACATTAATATTTTTTTCAAATACTTATCTGCTTCTACAAAAACTCTACTAAAACAACTACCTAAAATAATAAATAATAATAATTAATAGCTGTATTTTTAAAAATTCTTAGCTCTATCACGTGTCTATCACGTGTGTATCACTTGGGGTTTTTTCTTACCATCGAGTTACTCTGACACTCGTTGCAACTTTTTTTATCAGTGTACCTCGTTGGAAACCCACCAAATGTAGGTCCTTACCCTTAAAAATGTAATAATTGCCTAACCCAAGTAGTATATTCTGTAAACCTTATTTGAAATAAACCCTGTTCCTTATCCACGCAATACTCCACTTGGTCATAATAACCAGTTGTAAGTTTCAAATCGTACCATCGTTTCTATTCAAGTAGCATCAACTTTGCAATTGGCAACCTATCCCTAGCCGGGTCAGCCAATATCGAAGTCACAAAAGACCGATACATAGGTACGCTAATTTGCGTAAACGAAGCCGTGTTCGGTCGCCGTAACACGTTTCAGCTTAATGTGTCACTTTGTACCAGATTTCAGGGTAAAATGAGCTTTACTACCCTGAACATAAATACTACGAACAAATCAAATCTTTATTAACTTTTCACGTGATCCGTTTGGTGTATTTTTTTATAATTTACTAGTTGACCCGCCCGCGACTTCGCACGAGTTGTTTGCCAATATAAACACTACCCTCATTCTGCGTAGTGGGGTAATAATAAGTGTTTATCTCATACCCGGTTAAATACTATCTATAGGTATAAAAAATGTCATCGTAATCGTTTTAGCCGTTTCGTCGTGGAAACGTAACAAACAGACAGTCAGAGACAAAGAGAGTAAGATTCAAATTTATCATTTCAGTAAGGAGTATCAATGGTATCACGTTGTTTTTTGGTTAAAATTTCGGTCTGCGTACGTTTCAACTTATTTATTTATTGAAACCAACGGCGATACAATTTGTATGGACAAATAGCTTAGAACTAAACGTAAGGATAAACAGGTTTCTACATTTGAACATTGTGAGAAAATATGTCGGGAACAAAACCAAAACAGCCACAGCTATTAGCCTATTTCAGAGTTACAATCAAATAATTTTAGTAGGTTGTATACTGCACCTACAATTAAGGAAATTAATGTGAAATTATAACTTTTCAAGTACATGATGTTAGTTTTTGGAGTGAGAGTTCTGAGTTTATGCTATATTATTTGTGCTGTGGGTTCAGTACACCCGCGGCAATCAAAGTTGTAATTAACAACTACTGAAACAGCAAATTAAACGTCCTTTCGTGTGACGAATTTACGTGAACGACGATACTAATTTGGAGCAAACGAAAATTGGGGTATTGATATAAGAAAATTCGTATGATTATTAGTTAAAGACAATCATTTGTTTACTATAATAACACACAATACAATCACACACTAAAACAGAGAAAAGACAGAAAAAAGACTCAATAAAATAGTAGGAATGAAATACAAGACATACAAATATACAATACAAAACATAAACAAAAAAAACCGGCCAAGTGTGAGTCGGACTCGCGCACGAAGGGTTCCGTACTATAAGAAACTCAGAGGACTATCTTAACTGGCGTCAACTATGTATGAATGGGGGGGGGAACCTTTAATTTTCAACTTTTTTAATTTTTTGGAATTTTATCTTTATTTGTGCTGATACTTTTTGCCAAATTTCGTGATTCTAGGTCAACGGGAACTACCATATAGGTTTTCGACCTAAAACCTATAGGGTACTTCCGGTTGACCTAGAATTGTCAATTTTGGTTAAAAGCAAGGTATTACAGCAAAATTAAAGGGAAAATTCAGAAAAATAAAAAAAGTTGAAAATGAAGGTAAATATTGGTACTTACAAGTTTTCGCAACAATCTAAATTTGCCTATATCTTTGTATCGTGTTGACTCAGGTCCTTGAAATTTATACACCTAATAGGGACTATAGGTCTCAGTATCTGAAATAAATTTCAATTTGCTAGGTTTACCCGTTCTTGAGAAAATCGGTGGTAACACACGACAGACGGACAAGAGAGTGATCTTATAAGAGTTCCTTTTTTACCTTTTGAGGAACGAAACTCTAAAAAGAACTAGGTAAATAATGTGAGCTACAGAAGCAAATGGGCCTTTACTCAGCATTATGCTGGGTCACAGAACGTCCACTGCTGAACATGGGCCTCCCCCACTAGATTTGCGACCGATCTTGTGCGTCCTTCACCCAACGGCTCCCATCAACCTTTATCAGGTCTTCCTATGCTGCACTTTCCAACGCGTGGACTCGAGAACCGTTCTGCCTCAACGGCCGTCAGTACTTCGCGCTATGTGCTCTGCCCACTGCCGTGTGGCAAGTGCCTGAAGTCAGCTTGGTAAGCCTTTGTGATATGTCAGTGACATAGGTTCGTTTACGAATCTTCTCATTTCTGATTCGATCTCCATCAATATCCATGATATCATTATACCAAGTTTTAACAAAGTCTATCCATTAGTTTCAGCATGATACGCGTACAATCTAGCGTTATCTTTAACTGCTAAGAAGTTAATGAAAACTGATTAAAAAAATATACAGTCCCGTTAAAGTTTTGTTGATAATACTTATTTACGCGATAAATACCCGCTTTAACCAGTAATTAAATACATATTACATAGTAAATTATTAATAGATACATTAATTTATTATATTTTAATGAGATTTCTTGATGAGTTTCATTCGTTAAAAGCATTTTTATTCATGGTACATTCATTTTACCAATGCTGCTTTGCTTGTTGCTATTTATGGCTACTAAATCTGCCACTCCAGACATCAATCACTTTCAGAATTGCTTTCTGGAGAATTAGCAGGTTAGTCACATAATGGAATGTAAACTGGAATAATATATATGATGCTGGACATTTCATATAGGTAGCTATAAACTAAGCAAAACTGTACTATGGGACGTATCTGATAGATTAAAAATGTATATAATAATAATAATATCAAAATAAAGATATATGTCAACAATAATCTTAAGAAATTCTAACAATATAACTATTAAATTAATCACACTAATATTATAAATGCGAAAGTTTGGATGTTTGTTTGTTTGTTACTTAATCACGCCGTAACGGCTGAACCTATATTTCGATGAAACTTGGTATATACGCAGATTATAAGCTGGATCACATAGGCTAACATTTATCCTATAAATCAGTTCACATGGGATAAAAATGGGGTATAAAAGTTTCTATACAAAAATGAGTTTGGTCTTTGTTACCCTTCACACCAAAACTACTGAACGGATTGGGTTCAAATATTGCCGAAGTTTAGTATTAGATTTAGAATAACATATAGGCTACTATTTATCTCATAAATCAGTTTGCATGAGATAAAATTGGGGTGTCAAAGTTTCTATAGAAAAATTATTTGGGTCTTCGATACCACTTTACGCCAAAACTACAGAACGTAGTGAGCTCAAACATTGCAAAAATCTGTTCAATACCTAAAATAACATATAAACTACTTTTTATCTCATAAATCAGTTCCCATTAGGTAAGACTGAGTCGTTAAAGTTTCGATAAAAAATATATTTTGTTCTTTGTTAACCCTTCACGCCAAAACCACTGAAGGGATTGGGCTCAAATTTTGCAAAAGTTTAATTCTAGATCTAGAATAATATACAGGCCACTTTTTATCTCATAAATCAGTTCCCAAGAGAAAAGAAAACATATTTTGTTCTTTGTTACCCCTTCACGCCAAAACGACGTAGCCACCGCAGCCCACCCTCTTCATGTTAGATACAGGCGCAATGATGAGTCATAAAAAAATCCGCAGATAAAATATTTTCAAAATGACTTTACTTTTACCAGTATCTGTCACTAAAATATTTATAACAATTGACATCAAGCACCCCACGCTTTTTTAAAATAAAATACATATTTGTGTTGTTAATCACACTACTCATAATTTAAATTTTATGAAAATTATTTTCTACTTTTTAATTCGGCATATACAAAAGTTGTTTTATTAGATTTTTTAAAGTGTTATTTATTTTTGACAAACTACGCGTGCGAAGCTGCGGGTGGAAGCTAGTGTTCAATAATATTTTGATCATTCTAAAATTCTTAAAAGTTATGATAATATTATGCTTTTCTAACTAGAATATCACTCAATCTGAAGGCCAATTCACGTCATTAAAAATAGTAAAATACAAGCTTTGAACTATTCTCGATTTTTTAAATATCATAAACGGTATTCACGTAACTGAATACAATATTAAAGGGTTGACTGACATGCGATTATAGACTTGAAATGTATCAAGATGATATTGTAATATAAGTAGAGCAGAATGCCAAAATGTATTCTATTCATAAACCAATCTCCTTTGGGTCATCCATCGTTATGTTTAAAAAAATTGTATTACATGAAGAATTCAACCCTGCTCATCACACTAATACTATAAATGCGAATGATAGTTTATTTGTTTGTTACTCAGTCACATCGTAATTGCTGAACCGATTTTGATGAAATGTGGTATGTACGTAGACATGGATTAACACATAGGCTACTTTTTGTTGATCACCAACGCGTGCGAAGCGGCTGGCAGAAACTAGTTTAATATAATTATGGGGAGCAAGCGAAAGTATTTTAGAATTTTGTTGAACTCAATCCATTTCCTGCTGAACCTGAATCCATTTTTGGAAATACAAGTACCTAATAGAATCATATTATAACGAATGGTTAACGTAATACTACACTGTCACTTTATAATAACCAAATTGGTAGTTGTACCACAATCCTATCAGTAATCAACCAATCAAAGTACAGGTAATTACACTAAAATGACCAAAAGCACCGCTGTCCAATTCATGATCGAGGCCCAATTAACTGTGAAATTACCGACCACAGAACAAAATTCAAAACCAATACCTGTTAAGCTTGAAATGCACGAGCAACTTTACCAGCGACTCCACTATTCAATTATCGTATTTACAGCACGAGGTCAAGGGCGTAAAGTGTATTATGAACATTTGGCACTTTCCTGTATTTTGTGTGGGTAAGTAATCAGTTGCAAACTACAGGTTGCTAGTCAATTACCGCCTTATCATGAAACTTAATAATAAATTACATATTCACGAAACCTAGAATAAGTAGGTACAACAAGCAGCGCTAATTGGTAATCCTCTCATAAATTACAAAGATATCAATTTTAAATGACTACTAAACCAGCGCCTCAAAAGCCGTCATAGCTTTCTGAAGTCAACTTATGCCAAAACACCTTCCCGAGCAAGGTGGCTGGAAAAGATTGCCCCTCCTGAAAGCTACATAGCACCTGGTGAGGAGAGGCCTGCCGGAACAGACCTTCCTTGGCTCACCTGGAAATCATTCAACACTCTTAGGGCACAAGTGGGTCGCAGCAGGCAAAATATGAGTAAATGGGGCTACATTGGAGAGTCGGTGACTAGTTGCCCATGCGGTACAGACCCTCAGACTATGGCACACTTACTAGGCTGCCTATTGTGCCCTTATTCTTGCACCCTGAGGGATACCCGTACCGCCACAGATAACACTGTTGCAGTGGCCAAGTATTGGCAAAACAACATTTGATGTATAAATTAATATGAACCGTCGACGTCGTTCACGAACGAAGAAGAAGTGATCGAGATTTAACCAAAATCAAACTTGTTAGAAATAATTTTACGATAATTTACGAAATAATTTGACGACCTCCGTGGCGCAGTGGGCGTATAGCCGGCTGAGACGCAGGAGGTAGCGGGTTCGATTCCCGCCACGCAACAAATGTTTGCATGATCTACAGATCTTTGTTCCGTGTCTGGGTGTTTATTATGAGTATGTATTTACAAAAAAGAAAGTATATAAGTATTCTATTAGTTATCTGGTTCCCATAATAAAAGCTCTGCTTAGTTTAGGGCTAGATAGCGCTGTGTGAAACGTCCAGCAATATTTATTTTATATTTATTTATAATTCCTCTTTACGTCTTCTAATCTTCAAACAAATAAGGGAGTTACCAATTAGTGCTGCTAGCTGTATCTAACCTTACTGTACTAATATGAAATGAAAAGCATAAAACTGCAAATATACGAGTATGTCAGTGGTTTAAATAAATAGTTGATTTGATTTAATAGCGTTCTACCTCTCTCGAGCAAGTTATCTCAAAGCTTTGTAACCTATGCCAGAATAAACCAACCGACCAAACTGAATGCATTGCACTTGTTTCATAAAATTGCTCGTGTGCAAACCCTTAAAGCAGTGACTATGACACGAAATGGAAATCTAATTTTGAATTTCGGTTCTATTTCAAATATCTCGACCGCACTCAAAGCCAATGCGGTAATTCTAAAGCGGGTGAAATGGTTTAGCGCCAACTGTTTGATGCACTGAAATTGGGGTTTCTTGGAACTGCTGATATTGAATTGGTTTCGAAATAACTGTTTCTGAAACTTTATTACAGATTATTAAATAAAATACATAGAAGTATAATATCGAATCGTTAGGCAGTACAATATACTATCTCAATCTGACCAGTTGGACATATTCGCTTGTAATGTGAGAAAGCTAAAAGCTCATTTGAAATGTAAAAAATTAATTAATTCCAATCATTATTTTAGTTTATAAGGATATTTGACTGCTTCCGTGGCGCAGTTGGCGTATAGCCGGCTGAGACGCAGGAGGTAGCAGGTTCGATTCCCGCCGCGGAACAAATGTTTGCATGATCTACAGATATTTCTTCCGTGTTTGGGTGTTTTTCTATATATTATAAGTATGCATTTACAAAAAAAAAAGTAAGTATATAAGTATTATATCAGTTATCCGGTTCCCACAGTACAAGCTCTGCTTAGTTTGGTTCTGTTTGAAATGTCCAGCAATATTTATTTATTTATTTATTTATTATGATTTTGTAATTAATTTTTGACTTTTATTTATTTCGTTGTATTTTGTGTTTTCTTTTTAGTTATTTGTTTTGTTTTTTCGTGTCTCGCTCAATAAATTAGTCAATGTAGTCTTCAACTTTATAAAAACATTTAGCTCGTAGAAATATTAATTGATTAATAGTAATATGTTAATGTGTATCATGTTGGTGTTCAAATGAAAAAATAACTATAAGAAGGAATATATTTTATGTATGTATTTACAAAAATATAAATATTATTTATTAATAATTCGCTCATATTATTTATTGTATTCAACTAAATATGTTATATTGTAATTAATATTGTGAGTAATCATTAGGTATAAATTATACGTGATAATAAAACCTTGAATCCCTCTTTATGCATATTGTGGTCAGGAAGTGTAAGATTTGGCATACTTAAAGTTTATATGAAGGAGTGCAAAAAGCTAAAATATACATTATGAAAAAAAATTCTAGAAAAACTGAAAGTTCTTTTTGCTATGAGATTTTTGTATGACTGAAAACTATATATTAATGTTACGAGCTGAGGGTTCGGGATAAAATAATGGGAATCGATCTAACCAAAATAACACTTTTATTCAACACTAAACGATGAATACGCGAACTTGGTCACGCGTATCACAACACACTAATTCACACCACTTAAAGTCACCGAAATGTTCGCACGTATAGCAAAATCCGGACTGACTCGCGAGCAACTACTGTTCACGCGAGACCCTGCTCCACGTCAGTCCTCCAGGGCCTCGCTGAGACTCACTCACTAACTGACTCGATACTGACTGTCCGGCCATCTCTCCGGCCTATTTATATCGCACACATTTCGATTGTTCGAGAACGATGTCGATCCTTCCAGGAAAGGGTCGGTCCCTCGACACAATGGCCACTCCCCATTCTGCGAAACCACAAACAATAGCAGCAATAACACAGCAAGACAAAAGCGTTCGAGAAGGTTCGATTATTACTCATTGTTTAACAGCCGTTAAACAACGTTTCGGCGTAACATTAATTTGAAATGCGTGCGAAGCCGAGGCGAGTCTACTTCTTAATAATTTAAGAAATAAGTACTTATTATGTATTATCACGAAGTACAATCGGCGTTGATATCGCTATCAGCGATCTTTTTAAAGTTTAACAAAACTCAAAATAGTTTTAAATAGGACGTAGCTATACATTAACTAGTAAACTGCATGTCTAAGCAAAAACAAATTAATGTATAACAATTGCAAGAATAATCATCATGATCAGACCACATTAGTCCACTGCTGGATAAAAGCCTCTTCTAATACGCAATTGCAAGGATAATCCACGTTTATTAGTAACACGATTAGCAATTATCTTATTAGTCGAAGGTGACGGAATAATTATACTTTCTACGTTGACAAGATAAATATGGGAGATGGCGTAACTTTCGCGGCGAACTAAAGTCTTGTTCACTTGAAGAACAGAAAGTTGTAATTTTTCATTTCAATTACTAAAGAAAAAAGTTCAATAAATAATGAAAAGATAAAAGGCTCTGGAATGACCTACCTGTCTCAATTCGTCACGCTAAATCTCTCCCTATCTTTAAAAACTTGGTCAGACAACACTATCTGTCATCCATCGCTCACTAGGCCACTTATTAATTATTAATTTTTTATAATTTATATATGTAAGTATGACAATATATATTTTATGTATTATAATACTAATATTTATGTAATTTTATGATTATATTATACATTATAATTATGCATTTTATTTTATATTATCTATATTTTTAATAAATACACGTGTACTATATCGGATTTACGCCGCCGTCTTTATTTTGTTCACATAGATCCTGTCCATCCAAAGGTTGCCTGGAAGAGATCGCCTTTAGCGATAAGGCCGTCCATTGTACCTATTATTTAAGTGTATTTTCTTATAAATGTTTGTATTTAAATGGTGTGCAATAAAGAAATTATCTATCTATCTATAAATTGCAATAACTAGTAAAAAATCAGAGTTACTACTAATCTACGTAATCCGTATCTACTGTGGACCGACCTGTGCGATCGTCTCATCGTTTCCAATTGATTACTCCACAACATAACACCGCTTCTTATTCTGACTCTTACACCATAACCGCTTCTCGTCTCTGGAATAATATCCCACCAAACTATTTCGAAGCTACTTCAATGGAAGCATTCACATTGAGAAATCTATAGAAACCTTCTCGGTTAAACTGACCAAAAATGAGCAACTTAATCTTTCCTAATCACTTCTTCTATTTTTAAGTATGTTATTATTAGATATTGGTATAGTTTAGTCTATTATAGAATATAATAAAGTAGGTTTATTTATGTGGTACTTGCTAAGCTTTGCACGCGTGTTTTGTCAACAATCATGGAATTATAAAATACATAAAGTATATAGTAAATAAAGGAACTGCTTTATGAGATATAAAGTAGCCTATATTTTATTCTAGGTCTAGAACTAAACTTTTTCAAAGTTTGTGCCTAATCCCTTCAGTGGTTTTGGCGTGAAGGGTTAACAAAGAACAAAATATATTTTCTATAGAAACTTTAACGACTCAGTCTTACCTCATGGGAACTGATTTATAAGATAAAAGGTAGCTTATATGTTATTCTAGGTTTTGAACTGATTTTTTGCAATATTTGAGCTCAAACTTTTCAGTAGTTTTGGCGTAAAGTGGTAACGAAAACCCAAATCATTTTCTATAGAAACTTTGATACCCCAGTTTTATCTCATACAAACTGATTTATGAGATAAAAAGTAGCTTATATGATATTCTAGGTCTAGAATTAACTTCTGCAAAGTTTGAGCCCAATCCGTTCAGTAGTTTTGGTGTGAAGGGTAACAAAGACCTAAATCATTTTTGTATAGACATTTTGATACCCCGTTTTTATCCCATGGGAACTGATTTATGGGATAAATAGTAACCTATGTAGTGATTCAGATTATAATTTACGTATATACCACATCGAAATCGGTTCCGCCATTACGGCGTGATTGAGTAACAAACAAACGAACATCCAAACTTTCGCATTTATAATACTAGTGTGATGATATCCAAGATATCCCTATTCCGTTCCTAAAAATCAGCCGATAACAAGTAAACTGCTCAAAGTTGCTTTCAAGAATTGTGCCCTCAAGAATTGCCAAATTGCTCAGTTACCAACTCTCACTAAGAGAATTTTAATTTAGAAAATAGGGGTGCAGATCAATGTTCCAAGTAATTTGCAAATATCAGCATGAAATAAAGCTTACATTCTATCGCAATAAATTATGAAACTGATAGTTAAAGTATAGTATAACGTCAACCGGCAATTGCAGGTATGATAACTTTATAACACCTCGGATTAAATTGTTGGTGGTCGATCCAATAGATAAGAGAAAATTGAGTCTGTCATCGATGCCTTAGAGCAATGCGGCCTTGTTGCCAGCTTTTTATACGACTGCGAATGAGGATAATGTTTTAAGGTTGTATTTGTTCCGTGTCTGGGTGTTTTTCTATATATTATAAGTATGTATTTACAAAAAAAGTATATAAGTATTCTGGTTCCTATAGTACAAGCTCTGCTTAGTTTGGGGCTAGATAGCGGTATGTGAAATGTCCAGCAATATATATATATATATTTATGTACAGACTGTTCATTTGACACATCGTGTAGGCACAACACGGCTTGTCGGATTTTGACAAATGAGGTAGGTACTTAGAATTGTCTTAATCATGACAGTGAGATAGGCTATACAGGGTGGGGCAACATTTTATCTCATTGAGGGCTGCTATCTTTTCTTTTGTAGTTAGAAGGTTTACTCCCTACTCATACGGCGAAAAGCTTTTGAGCTGAATGTGAATGAGGTTTATTTACTTTTTTTAAGAGAGTAAAAAAATTAAGCCGGTATGGGGAGATATTATCGGTCGCTCTGTAGGTCATAAAAAAAACTGTAAGGATCCATTCGCTAAAGGGGCATTAATATTTATTTAAGAAAATCAATTTTTGGAGTTATGATATTTCTGCATAAGAAAATGAACATTTAAGCGCTACATCACTTTACGAACTAAATCATGTACGACAATAATTAGTATAAAAGTGCTAGAAGTTACATAAATTGACCTCTCGTCGCTCGTCAGTCATCATCTTCAAGTACCTAGTAGAATGCTAGATGATTCTACTGTGAAAAAAAAACCCAAATATTTTGTAATCAAAAGCATTTACTTGTGTTTTTGTTTTTAATAGTTCGTTATTAGCACTGACTGTAACGTAATAAAATATAAATTAACAAAAAAAATTAGGATAGCAACGCGAGCATAAAGTTTTGTTAAGCTAGTACTGAATTTTAGTAATTATGCAAAAGTTAAGTTTAAATTGAGTTCAATTAAAATAAGTTCACGTTCAAATATGTACGGAAAAAAAACATTTTAAGAGATTACTATTTGAACAATCCACCCTGTATTATAGACGATTTGCTAACTATATTTTATCATGTTGAATAAGAAATTAACAATATGTTTACTAAAAACTAGACAAGTGCTAGTCTGGATCGCACAGCGAGGGTTCCGTAAACATATTTTTTTATGTGAAAAAACTACAAATTTACAATTTTCCGATTTTTTCCTTTACTTGTGCTGTGAGACTTTGCATCTTTCCAAATTTTATGATTTTAGGTCAACAGGAAGTACCTTATAGGTTTTGATTTATTTGCGAGCAAAATATAAAGCTTAATTTTTTTACAACTCCAAAGGACAATAGTTTTCATTATTATAAACACGGGATTTATTACGTACCGTCTACTCGCGCGGCGAGACGTTATTCAGAGCGAATCGCAGTCACCCTGATAATGAGATAAGACGGTACGTGGTTAATCCTGTAATTATAATAATGATTGAAAACAACCACGAAAGTTTTCTAAGACAATAGATACATTTTATTTGATATTAATTTCAACTTAATACCTCTACGCCTTCCTTCAAAAAAGGGTCGTGACAGATGGACAAACAGACGGACAGACGGACAACGAAGTGATACTCGTTGTGTGTTCGAAGTGAAGTGACAAGGGTTCCTGTTTTCCTTTTGAGGTACGGAACCCTAAAAATTAACAGAATACCTGTAGCAAAGCATACTAACTAACAGTTGCGTTATTTCATAGCAGAATTGATTTTGCTAGCTATTTAGTCAATATTGGCAATAATCTGCCATTGTAATATTCAATTCAAAACAACAATGACTTTAAAAATATTACGTAAGAAATATATCCGAGAAGAATTGATTAAAATTACATTATCATCGCTTAACTGACCCCTATTGTCAGGTAGGTATTATCAGTGGCACATTATAACGCCTGGCTCACTAACCTACGGGTCGACAAGCGTAAATATGCGATGCGTCTATGTTCTCATTCTATTCACACATTCACGCGTACGTCAATATTTACATTAACTTTTCAATGCCCCGTACGAATGAAAGCGAAAAGAATACCAACAATCAATCGTTAAAGATCCAAGTCATTCTCAAACAAACGAAAGTTTTAAATCCTCAAAATTCTAAAACAAACAAAAAGGTGCCATCGTATCAACTAAACACTTTTTTAATATCCTTTACAACAATAGCCGGCGCTTCTTTTTTATATGGTTGGCAAAATAAATCCCGTATCGAATTTCTCCCCGGATAACCGTAACGATTCATTCTACCTTTAAATCAGCTGTCGGATTATTCACAATAGACCGACCACCCCGAGCCGGGAATAAAAATGATAACAAGCTGCACTTTTGATATCAACTGTACGCATCACACTCATACACGATGTCGACGACAGTACGGAAATACTCTCTGATATAGTATCGTCCCATATTCTCCTCTTGGCGTTTTGGGCGAAATGGTGTCGTGGAGCGTTAGGGCGAAAGTCGATATTCGTAGTGTGTAGACTCCTCTTTGGAAGGGCGGTCGTCGCGTAAGCTACGGGCCACGTGCACCTCAACTTGCGCTTAGTTCTTCACGAACTGTGTGGGAGGTTAGTCCGGTACATGAATATAATGCTTCTTGGATGTCATGCGCTATGAACGTCCGCGAAAAGCGCCTATTGCTACGCCCAGTGACGCGTGTGTGAGTGAGTGAACTCCACGTGATTTTGACAGTACAGAAAAGCCGGCTTGTTTTTTGTCAACTAAGTGTGTGAGACGCGACAGAGAAAGTGTTTTTGACGTGTTTTAGGTGAATGAGCCGTATTTTGCGATGCTGTAACATCAAAGGGACGATGATTTTGAAATATAACTTTTCGCAACTCCCGAGGGCGATGGAGTGTTTTGGGTAAGTAATGAGATTTTTGATTGAAGATTGGAGTATCTTAATTGATTTAATTTCTGTCTTTCAAAGTTTAGACTGTAAATATTTTATTAATAGAACTCGTTAGTCTGGAAAGTGCTTACTTAATTTATTAAACAAAATCGATGTTTAAATGTGAAGTAACTAGTTAGATGGGTTGTTGACTTATTAATATTATTGGCAGCATGCCTCCTTATTTATTTGATAATAATTACTATTTTTCCTAATCTCATCGCGTTTTAGAAGCACTTTACAAATTCAACTGTAAGATACTTAAAGAATAAATTCCCTAGAGCTTTACCCTTTTCTAAGTCAATTTATCGGGCGGTATCTTCGTCCTCTTTATTTTGCTGCCCTTCTTTATATTTAAATGCGGCACCGTACTGTCTGACATCCTAAATTCATTGTTTATGTATAGTGAAACCTCTTTGCGCATGCTCGTTGCTATGTCAACAAACTTTGCATGGATATAGCCAACACATAGCGTATATTTACGTACATAGATGTACATAAGAGCGTTGTTGTGGCGTATGTATCTTGAATTTTAATGGATCTTGGGAACAGCCAGAAATAACAGTTCATTGAAACTATAAATTACGTATGGATTTTATAGAATAGTAATTAATAAAGGTAATGAGAATGCTTTGTTTATTGTTAGATGAAATTATGTTAGTCATTTTTATTTAGGGATTTATTGATCGTTAACAGGCCATTGTCCTTGATAGTGTTGTATAATTTTTAACCAAATTAAAAAATGACGGCAGTTATAAAACTCTTCTGTTGTGTTTTATAATTTTTTTCATGCATTGTATAGATATTGGAAGCATTAGGTAATATTATGCTATGTTAGTTACTTTTCAGGGGGCTTAAAAACTTTGACACCAGTGTTGGCCTAAGATTCTAAAGAGATTCGGAGGCAAATCAAAGCCACAGACCCATTTTTTTAATGGTATTTGTGGGGAAACAGGCTTACGGCAGTTACAGCCCACCTGATGGTAAGCGGGCATCGTCGCCTATCGACACCGACAACACCCGGGGTATTGTCGATGCGTTCCCTACCCTGTAGAAACCTCTTCACATTTCTCTTGAAGCGTGCCATGTCGTAGCCTAACGAGAAAACCTCAGATGGTAGCTCATTCCACATCTTGCAAGTATGGGGTAGAAAAGATCGCGTGAAGCGTGTGGTGCGCGATAACCAATTGTCGACGATATGTGGATGAGCTTTATTATGTTGTCGAGAAGTGAGGTGGCAAAATCTCGACGACGGTATGAGATCAACACGAAAAACTTACAGCCGTTGGCGCAGGAAGGTTCTGAGACCACACACGGAAAAGTGTAGCATAGAACCTCCCCAATGTTACTGGGAGCCACTGGGTGCAGGCCACACAAGATTGGTCACTCTGGAAATCTATGGGGGAAGCCTATATTTAGCAGTCGACGTCTTTTGGCTCTTGAACATTGGTATCGATTTAGTTCTGACAAATCGAGAATTCGTTGTTCATTTACAATCGACTCCTTGTACGATTCAGTAAATGGGTGCTAAGTTAGCATCGAGAACCATCAGTTGTTTAACACCTGCTAAGGTTCTCACGTCTGCAATTTATCCACAAGTCATTACAGAGGGAAAAAATAATGAAGCATTTTTGTTTTCCTTTAGCTGTTATAACGGTTAGACTTTTCCGTTATGTAATACGTTAGTCTTTATACCTACCTATTTACTTAGGAGAAGGAAAGTTCGTATCAGATTTGATGCTGAGGTGGTCGCCTATTTGTAGGCAAAAATACGTGAGCATCAAGAGTAGTAGTCTCCTGTGAAAGGGCTCACCCGGGGAAGTACTACCTATTTCTGCCGCCTAGCAGCATTGCTGTGATTCGGTTTGAAGGGTTTGTTTTTCGATGAAATTACAGGCTTTATACCTGTATGCCTCAATTTGATGGTAGTGCATTGTATGGCACGTTTCTAAGGTGAGTGACCTACGAGGAATACTTTGTGGCTATGGTTACCACTTAACATCAGGCTTGTTCCATTCTTTGACGACCTCCGTGGCGCAGTGGGCGTATGAGTTTGGCCGGCTGAGAGAGTTTGATTCCCGCCGCGGAACAAATGTTTGCATAATCTACATGTATATTTTATGTTTGTACATGTATATGTATGTATAAATAAATAAATAAATATTGCTGGACATTTCACACAACGCTATCTAGCCCCAAACTAAGCAGAGCTTGTACTATGGGAACCAGATAACTGATAGAATACTTATGTATATACATTTTTTTTTGTAAATAAATACTTATAATATATAGAGAAACAACCAGACCCGGAACAAATATCTGTAGATCATGCAAACATTTGTTCCGCGGCGGGGATCGAACACGCTACCTCCTGCATCTCAGCCGGCTATTCGCCCACTGCACCACGGAGGTCGTCAAATATCGTCGTATGTTTTTCTATATATTATTATAAGTGTGTATTTATGTTATCTGGTTCTAGTTCCCATAGTATAAGCTCTGCTTAGTTTGGGGCTAGATAGCGCTGTGTGAAATGTCCGGCAATATTTATTTTATTTTATTTATTTATCTCAGAGGTACAAAAAAAAAACAAAAGTGTGTGTGTCAGGTCCGACACACGACTGGAGTTTACTCCTTACGAACCATTATAAAATATATAGATTAGTAAATGAGGGTAAATGAAAGAATTTTTTATATTACTGTTTTTATGTTATGCATTTATTTATATAATTATATAATTTATATTCCTCAAAGTAGGTTACGTAGTAATATATATATAAAAACAAGAAGATGTTTCACAATGATCATGATGGATCTCGCATAAACATGAAAATGTACTAAGAAAGTTATCTTATGGCCATCCACAACGCAAAAAAAAAATTTTTAGTTGTTCAAAATGATCACGATGGACGATGCATGTAAAAAAAAATGGTTGCATAACGATCAGGATGGAATTTGAATAAAATAAAAAACAAAAAGTTGTTTCACAGTGATCATGATCGATGTCCCTAAACATTAAAATTTACTATGAAAGTTGTCTCCCTCATATTGAAAATCGCTTATTGACTCCCTTAATTGACAATTCTTGATAATATCTATCAATCCCTAATATAAAGTTTTTTTATGTATTGTTTTTAATACAAAAAAACAACGTAAATCTATGGATACAATTATCTCATCGCTAAATAGCAATCTCTACCAGACAACCTTTAGATGGAATGGACTGTGTGTACATTACCTGGGGTGTAATGGTGTATACCACGGTCACATTATCTCGAGACCTCGCTGGAATGCGAACCTCATATCATTTTAATCATATCATTATAATAATATTACCTACATTAAATTAATTAACACAACATTTGTTTTGTTGGAAATCTTATTGTTTATAATAATATCCTACTAGAGGATGCTTGTTTTGCGCACCATATCAGAGCGCCGATGCGACGTGACGTCATCGACGCCAGGTCTCGAGATAATGTGACCGGGTCTAACATACTACATGTTCATACATACTAATACTAATAATATAAAAAAAAACATAAATTTATGAACCTAAATAATAACTACTGAATACAATCTACATAACTTAAACTTATTTAAGAAACATATTAATCTACACTAATAATATTATAAACATGAAAGATTTGTATTTTTGTATGTTTGTAACGAATAAACACAAAATCTACGGGTCTAATTTCAATCATTATTCCCCCATTCAATATACTACATTATTCCTGAGTAACATACTTCAACTTCAATAATGTAAGCCAAGGTGTAAACCCACCCTGTCCTGACTGTCCACCCGTGCGAAGTCGGGACGGGCCGCTAGTTAATAATAAATACTCGGATTTAGGCTTGGACTATATGGCATCCGGGTCTTCCCGATCCTGCGAATCGGAGCATGTCCCGGTTGCTCCCAGGTAAAAATCGGAGTCGGATGGCCTCGGATCGAGTGTAGTCGATGCACGAAAAATTCAAATGTTTGGTTGTGCGACGGATTGGTCAGGGGCCGTTAAAAAATGGTCCCTGACAAGTCCGTATGCCATATAGTCCGAGTCTTAGCGACAAATATAATATAATAATACTCAGAAGGTGTTGTCTGACCATACGACCATACCATACCTTAGGCAGTTAAAAAGCATTTTACGGGTCAACTATTGTCCGATGTTCCGAGTTTCCGTTAGTAACCGAATGACATAAATCGGTTACAATCGAATACAATGACAAAAGATCACATTTATTATTAAATTTGATAGTTTTGCGCAATCTAACGCGAAAAGGGCGTGGCTAAAATCTTATGAAATTATTTATTGGTCTCTTTTAACATACATCTTTAAATAAATGTGTGGAAAGAAAACCTGTTACCCCTTTTTTAGCTTAGTTTGCGCACGGAGGAGTGTGAGCTTTGGCATAGTTAAAGTTTATAATGGAAAAGAAGGGGCGAATGCTAATATTAAGATAAAAAATATTTATAATAATTATTTACGGTCAAATTATAGTCACTATGAACTAGCAACAAATTAGTCTAATTAAATAAGCCATAAAATAATAATATAAGAGTAGTAGGGTTCCTTATGAAAGGGCTTGCCGAGGAAGTACTACCACCATACCTATTTCTGCCACCAAGCAGCATTGCTATGTTTTGATTTGAAGGGTATGGTTGCCGGTGACATTACAGACACATGAGGCTTTACACCTGTATGCCTCAAGTTGATGGATGCAGGCCATCGTAGGTCTCATCTCTAATGTGTGTGACCTACGAGGCGAGTCTCTGTTATACGCGCTGGTTACCACTTAACATCAGGTGGGCCTTAAGCTTGTTTCATCTGATTTAGCATAAAAAAACTATAAACAGAAATATACCCTAATTATACTCAAACGACACTAACGTCTACACTAACAAATAAAAAAGGTACATACGCGATAAATACCCGTTTTAATCAATAATCGTATTTAGTTGATAAATACGATTTAGAGAGTTATCAAATCTTAAAAATACGTCAAAATGTTTGGTCGCTGAATAAGTTTAGGGGTCGTTGTGCAAGCCGGGCTAAATGTAATAACACGTTTGAGTGATACTCGATAAATACTCGATAAATACCCGTTTTAATAAATAATTATGTACAGTGATCGCGAAAGTTTGAAAAATACTAAATACGAGTAGGCATTGTTACGCAAGTCGCCCTTAGTGTCAAAAGAATAGTTTGGTCTTCGAACGTAGCATTATAGCTTTTTAACCGACTTCGAAAAAAAGGAGGAGTTTCACAGTTCGTCGGATTTTTTTTAAACTCGCTGTTGCCACTTGTAGACTCCATAAAGTTAGTAAATCGTTTAAAGGGCAAGGTGTACGCTTTTATAACAAACTCCCAAGGGATGTACAAAAATTGACAATTAACAAATGTAGCAGGAGCCTTATTTTGTTTTTATGAACGCACGCCGATGACGTAGCGACCGGGGAATAGGGAACGCATCTTTCTGCCTCTGCCGAGCGAGAACGCAACACGTGCGAGCGAGAGGAGAGATTCGCCCACGCCACCGCGAAGGACGCGTCGGCTCCGTTGACTTTAATTATTTTATTTCGTGTTTACCATCATATTTGTGTACAATCACTGTTGCTACTTGTTTATCGTGTCTCAATATACAGTTTTACCAATTGATCGTGTGCCGAACTCATTTATTCACGCCCTGAGAGACAACCGCCTTACAGTGACGCCCAACTCGCGGGCACGATCAAATCAGTGAAACCCACGAAATAACGAAAGAAACTAACAGTGCAGTGTACTTATCGCGAGTGCAGTTATCATAGGACATCCTCCGATAGTGGCATTCACGGGCACTTTGAGAAAAGTGCATAAAGCAATAGGATCCGGCACACACGCGGGCGAGTCCACTTCCGCCCGCCGCCGCTCCCGACGCGACGCTTTCCTACACGAAAAACGGGCGAATCCAACGTTCCCGCCAACGGTTATACCGGCCTGGAAAAGTGACGAACGGAAGATAGAGCGCTGCCGGTCGCGTGAGAAACGGATCATCACCGAACTGTGCGCCTTACACGTTCTACCGGCCAAGGATATTACCAACGTGCGAAGATTTACCGCCTTCATCACCCAAGCGACCGAGCGAGATTATGCCGCCGAAGAAACGCATTGGCAGAGATGACGCGCAGGAGTCTGATACCGATAGTGAACCGAATTGCACGGAAAAGGTGACAAACGTGACTATGTCCGAAAGCATGTTGCAGGCATTGGTCGCTAATATTTCGAGGAACCAGATCGAAGCGAACCAAGTCCTAATCGAGAATATGTTAGCGAGTAACAAAGAATTGTTATCAAACGCTTCGTCGCCGAGACCCGAGGGGCAGTTTCACCCGTCGCCGCCGCCGCAAAGCGGTAACTTTGTGAAGTGTACGGCGCGTTTCAACGGCGAGTCGAAGGACGTGGATGAGCTCGAGGCGTTTATAGACGCGATCGAGGTATTCCGCGATTGCACCAACGTCAGCGACGAGAACGCCCTACGCGGTTTGCCTATGCTGCTTGTAGGCGAGGCAGCCGTCTGGTGGCAGGGTGTAAAGGCGTCCGTGACGGCATGGACCGACGCCCTGCAGCGACTTCGCGGGATGTACGGAGTGCCGCGACCCGCCTACAAAATCTTCCGCGATATATTCGCGACGGAACAAACAAGTGAACGTGCCGATGTGTTTGTTTGTAAAGTGCGAGCTTTGTTGGCTAAATTACCGTACTCTGTTTCAGAAGTGATGAAACTCGACATCGTGTACGGGTTGTTAGACCGTAGAATAAGAAAGCGCATATCTCGCGATGGCGTGGACGACTTAGAACAACTCGTAACCAAGGTCAGGTTAGTGGAGGAATCCTTGGCGGAGGTAAGCTCAAATCGTATTGCTAGTAACAGTAGCAGTGCATGCCCCGTTAACCCGTTCGCTACCGCGCGGGGTATTGTCAACCCGGCGATTGCCGCAGGCTCCTGCTCGACCCTAGAAAAACCTAGTTCTAAGTCGTTACCTGAATTACGCGTAGTAGGTTCTTCAGATAACCGGTCCGCACTTAACACGAAGCGTAGCTTCAATGAGGTACATAAGCGTGTGCGACCGAAGTGTGGGTTTTGTAGAAGATATGGCCACACAAGTGATGAGTGTCGTAATAAAGAAGACAAATCTAACGATAGTGCAGGCAGGTCTTATATCAGCCCAGCTAAGTCTAGTAATAGTGCCCAGATGCGTTGCTACGGATGCGGTCAGTTGGGAGTGATTCGGTCTAAATGTGAAACATGTAAAAACACTCCCAGCGATAGTAAATCTAACTTTTGCAGTGCTTATGTGAATGATAATGACGACCCACGCCCCCTAGTGGAAATAAAAGTAGCAGGTCATGTAGGTGTAGCCATTCTAGATACAGGGGCAACCCATTCAATCGCAGGGCCTTTATTATACAGCTTGTTAGTTGATGACGGAGTTGAATTTAAGGAAACATCCCGTACCATAGCCTTCGCTAATGGTACACAACATTTATATAAAGCACTTGAGTGCGAGGTTAGTGTCAACTTAGGAGGCCGAGCTATACCTACCTCGTTCATGGTACTTCCGGATGCACAGACCCGGACTCTTTTGGGTAGAGATTTTATTATGAAAGCCTGCATAATGCTAGACCTACCACAAAGTAGCTGGTGTTTTAACGATGACCCCCAGAAATGGTACCCGTTTATTACCAGCTTTGACTTATCTACAGCTAGCGGAACGGAGCTGATGAAGATGGAGGCAGCCAACCTGATGCTGAGGGACGACGAGGGCACCAAGCTGACGTCAGACCAGCGGGGCCAGCTAAACGCCCTACTTGTGAGGAGAGCCGACCGCTTTGCGAAGGAAGGGCCTCCGACCGAGTATGCAACACATCGGTTGAAGATTAATGCTAGCCAGGAACCCATCGCAGCACCCCCGTACCGGATGTCCCCTGGTAAAAGGGCCATCCTGGAGAAAGAATTACGGAAGCTCCTGGATGATGATGTCATAGAGGAACGCGATTCACCATGGGAAGCCTGCTATGCCGAGATAGATCTTCCTTCGAGGAACCCGAAAGATGTTCGGGAGAATCAATTAAAGGATCCCGAAGTACGGAAAATTATTGAAGACCTAGAGGACACTGACGATCCGTTTAGGGGGAGAGGTTGGTCAGACCGAGGTTTCATAATTTCCGACGGCATCTTATACCGGTACGGACCGGACGAATGTGAAGAAGAGACCGCATGCCTAGTAATACCAGAGCATGAACGTGAGAAGCTCCTTGCAGAATACCACAACGCACCCACGGCTGGACATTTTGGAGTCGAGCGAACGCTGGACCGACTGAAGGGAAAATACTACTGGCCTGGGATGCGACAGACTATAACAAAGTACCTCAAAACCTGTATTGATTGCCAGAGATACAAGGCAGATAACCGGAAACCGGCTGGCCTGTTGCAGACACCCGCAGTGAACCGCCGCTTTGAAGTCGTTGCCATCGATCTCTTCGGACCTTTACCCGAGACCGCTGACGGCAACAAGTGGATTCTGATAGTGGAAGACACATGTTCCCGCTGGGTGGAGGTATTCGCCCTACAGAAGGCCACAAGTGCCGAATGCGCCAAGATCCTTATTTCAGAGGTGTTCCTGAGATACGGAATCCCGCGTCGAGTTCTGAGTGACAACGGAGTCCAATTCATTAGTGAGGTCATGCAGCAGGTATGCCATACATTTGGTATTTCTCAGTCACTCTCGCCGGTGTACCACCCGCAAGCGAACCCTGTGGAGAGGAAGAACAGAGATCTGAAGCCGCTACTCGCCATTCTTGTGGGGAAGGACCACAAGAGTTGGGACGCCCATCTAGCTGCGGTACGATTCGCGATGAATTCCGCAACCACGAGCAGCACGGGGCACTCTCCTGCGTTTCTTACTTTTGGTCGTGAGATACGAGCGCCAGTCGACGTAACGACAGACATGCGCGCCGTCATAGAGAGCGACAACGCCGTAACGAGCCTTACCCCTTACCTTCGACGGATGTCGAACGCGCTATTTGAAGCCAGGGAAGTGCATGAGAGAATACAGGCAACGCAGAAGCGTTTCGCAGATGAAAGTCGACGCCCAGCGCCTGATTACTTTCCAGGAGACCTCGTCCTCTTGAAAACGCAAGGAAGCAACGACGCAACCCGAGGTCAGACGCCCAAGTTCCTGCCTCGACGAGACGGTCCATATCGCGTCAAGGAAGTTGTGAGTCCATCCACGTATATCTTGGAAACGGTAAGTACTGGGCTTATTTTAGGCAGATACCACGTCTCCCAATTGACCCCGTTTGTAGGCGACATACCACCGCTACCCGTTCACGAGAAACGTAGGCGCGGTCGACCCAAACGTTACCTGAACTAACCCAGACGCGAGGGCGCATAGTCTAGGTTAGAGGGGGAGGTTGTAGCAGGAGCCTTATTTTGTTTTTATGAACGCACGCCGATGACGTAGCGACCGGGGAATAGGGAACGCATCTTTCTGCCTCTGCCGAGCGAGAACGCAACACGTGCGAGCGAGAGGAGAGATTCGCCCACGCCACCGCGAAGGACGCGTCGGCTCCGTTGACTTTAATTATTTTATTTCGTGTTTACCATCATATTTGTGTACAATCACTGTTGCTACTTGTTTATCGTGTCTCAATATACAGTTTTACCAATTGATCGTGTGCCGAACTCATTTATTCACGCCCTGAGAGACAACCGCCTTACACAAATTTAAAAACGTAATCAAACAAAATCTTTACAAAATAGCCTACTATAAAATATCGGATTATTTAGATGATAGAGAAGCTTGGGATTGAAATTGCTCCAACTCGGTCAAAATGTAAAAGATAAAAAAATATTGTAAAAGGATCGTTAAAAAAACAACCAGCCTTGTTTCTTGCCTTTCTTTCCTGGCTTGGTCGCGAAGGAACAGGCAGTAAAATTGACGTTTCAAAGTGATCCTTGTGATTTTAATGCATAAATATATTTGAATTTTGAATTTTGAATTTTTTTTTAATGTATTTTCCCCGATTACTCGATTACGCCTGGACCGATTCGAGAAACTCTTATTTAAAACTGTATACTTTCCAGGTGGCCCCATTTCCAAGTCAGGATCTGATGATGGGATCCCAAAACAATCGAGGACAACCCTCAAATTTTATAGGGACGCATAAGTGTTTTACGTTTTTACCTCAGAACTACGTCATTTACAAACCGATTTGAAAAATCCTTTTTTTATTGAAGGTATTTTTATATTGGTCTCATAGAAAATTAATCAAAATGAGTTCAGTAGTTTGGTTATATCGGTTATATTTTTTAAAAAGTGACTTGTTGTTTATAAATGTTATGCCACTTAATTAATGTATGATGTTGCAACTATTGTATGCATTAGTCTTACACAAATAGATACATATTTGTAGGTGATCTTAATTTGTGTGGCATAATTGATTACGTTCTTTACTGATTTTAGGTCAACGGGTTATCACATCAACAATAATTAACCGATAAAAGAATAATTTATTATCTAAAAGGAATTTCTTAGGAAATGTTTACTAGCCTTGTTATTTGTGCCTTACATGAACATTCAGGATTATGATAATATATTAAAAAGGATTGTGTGGTTTTATGAAACCACGGTAAAAGTGAAACTTTGTTTCACATTTAACTAAAAATGTTCGTGGGCACAAATGAGTAATAGTCTATACACTACACGGTCAGCTGATGCCAACTATAGGCGCGGCCATATTGGCCTCGGCTGCTCTGACGAACGCCTTTCACTTTATCCCTACTCCGCGGCCGACCGTCAGGTGACATGCAACACACAGACGAAAAAGTTTCAGACGATATAATAAAAGTTTCACTTTAATAATTTATTATCTAAAAGGAATTTCTTAGGAAATGTTTACTAGCCTTGTTATTTTGTGCCTTACAGGAACATTCAGGATTATTATATTAATAAATATGTGTAATTTATTTCACAAATCAAGCAATATATATCAAACAGAACATTTATATTGATTAATATTAGCTTACAATTATTAATTTATTATATGTACTACTTATATATGTATATGTACATATATATATTCTGAGTAGCAAACATGTATGCGGCCCACCTCATGGTAAATGGTTACCGTAGCCTATGGACGTAACACCAAAGGTATCATGCGCGTTTCCGACTCGTTAAAAATTTTAAAACACCCGTTTTCGAGAACCCCATACTGGGGAAAACGTTGAAAATATAATGAACCATTATTAATTTGGCTACAGAACATTTATTTTCTCAAAAGAAATGTATATATCACTTATATGAGAAACTAGCTGTTGCCTGCGACTTCGTACGCGTTACACTACTAAATGTAACTTGACTTGACACCCCAGTTTTATCACATGGGAACAGATTTATGGGATAAAAAGTAACCTTTGTGTTACTCTAGGTAATAATCTACGTACATACCAAATTTCATCGAAATCGGTTTAGCCGTTACGACGTGATTGAGTAACAAACAAACATATAAACAAACATCCAAACTTTCGCATTCAATTAGTGTGACTAATTTAAAACTATAAATTAATATAATATAAATTATTATTGAAATAAAGTTTGGCTTCATATCAGCGATACCAGTCATCAGAGAAAACGCTGACGCGATGACCTAGATGTCTTCAACAGGGATCGAGAGGAGTGGAAATTGGGAGAGAGCTTTACCCAGCAGAGGGACAGTACAGGTTAGAAAAAAAATGGTCGTTTAGAGTCAAAATAGTTTGCAGTGGTTAAGACAATTGCATACAAGCGTGCATGAAAATAGTAAGACCGCTGCAGACTATTGTCACCCATAAACTAAGACTGTATTTTAAAGGTAACATTAAAATAGTCTTACATTGAGATAAAAAAAAATAGATAGGTCTGAGAATAGGACGTAAACTATTTTTCATACCCCTATGTGATAAGGGTGGTCCAAACCAAAAAAAAATATATATTTTGACATTTTTTTTCTTTATTTATCATTTGGCAATTAAAAATACATACAACCATAAATTTTCACCTTTCTACCAGCAACCCCTATCTCAACTTAGCAACACAAAATTTATTGATTCTAAGGGGGTACGAAGTTCGCGGGGTCAGCTAATAATAATTAACAATAAAACTGTATAAAATGCAATCATAAAGACAATTTGAAACGTCTTACGGGGTGTAGAGTTTAGGTACACACGGTGGGTGGGCGCGTATTACAAATTTGCAATGTCTTTGCAGTAATAATACATTGATTACATTTCTAATAAGACAAAACTATCAGGCAAAACGGATAAAGCAACTAATAATCATCTCTCTTCGGCACGTTGCGTTCCTGGTACATTTATGTTCGTTGTTTGATATTATTCGCTGACTGACAGTAAAAGAGCTTAATTGCACATTCCAAAACAAAGTTTTTATTTTATTTATACTACCAGGAGATGGAACAAGCTTATGTCCCACCTGATGTTAAGTGGTTACCATCGCCTATAACAGAGAATTGCCTCGTAGGTCACGCACGTTAGAAACGTGCCCTATAATGCACTGTTGAGCGTTCATCAATTTGAGGCATACAGGTGTAAAGCCGCATGTGTAATTTCACTGGCAACCATACCTTTAAAACCGATATACACAATGGTGCTTGGCGTCAGAAATAAGTATAAATAAAAATAAACAAATAACGCTGGACATTTCACACAGCGCTATCAAGCCCCAAACTAAGCAAAGCTTGTAATATGGGGACCAGATATACTATAATAGTACCTACCTATGGTGGTTGTACTTCCCCGGGCGAGCCCTTCCACAAGTCTACTACTCTTGGGTGTTTTTATTTTTGTTTATCGTATATTTTTAGAGTTATGATGAAAAATGTCGAAACAAATACATCTCGGAATTTTGAAAAGTAAAAAATCTTATATCATTTTTGTTTATTCACATCCGCGATTTTAATAATATTCATTAATAGTAATCGAAGATATAAAGTCTAAATTAAACAGAAAAAATATTAAGTTTTTAATTGCATGCATCATTACAACGAATAGACACAATTTCAAGTAACGTTTGTAAAATATTCATCATACAACACCTACTACCTGCAACGGAATTGGGTAATTAACAGCTGAATCGCGCCACACGAAAATGAACCTTGACATCTAAAGAGTACAGGCAAAAATAGGTTGGAAGTTTACGTGACACAGTGCAGCGTATGTAGGTATTGCATCACTGCCCTAGGAAGCGAGACACACATTTCACGGTATAATGCGACCGATTAGTCATGGCAGTAAATATAATATCCGAAGTATTGGTGTCCCGTCGTGTGTAAATTGTCTGGATAATAACATAAGCAATAAAATAGTAACCTTTCTCAAAATATTCAATAGAATTTATGATAGTTTGAATGATGATCTGTTTTAAGGTTTGTGCTACATATTGCATCCAAAATAACACAAATAGCAATAATAAACGTACCTAATAAACACAAGCTCAAAAGTTAGAGCACAGATGCCTAGTAGCCAGAGTTTTAGTTTTTTACAAGATTCATGTTGGTGAATGTGCGCAAGAACCTCATGACCTTATCCCTCCTTCCCCATTCCACCAACGGACAAGCAGACGTACAGAGAAGTACCATCCATACCTGGTCGGCATACCACCTTGCCGTACCAAACAATTTGCTTCAACTTTTCTTGTTAGCACGGGTAAGAAGTGGAACTTACTTCCAGCGTATGTTTTTCCGAACCAGTTTAATCTTGGAGTTTTCAAGTCCAGAGTGAATAGGTTGTTTCTAGGCAAGCGTGCTCCATCTTTGCTCACACCTTCACTGACCATCAGGTGAGGTCAAGCGCTTGGCTATCATCTATAAAAAAGAAACTTTTTTATTGGAGTTTCAATGTTTGTAAGCCTGATTTCCTGATTGTAGAACACCGTAATCTATCGTCATTCATCATCGTCAGCCTTGCTCAGCCCACTGTTGGACAAAGGTCTTCTTTATTTGTTACCTTTTGACTTTCTTTGCAGTGTTTCTGTCCTGTGACCTGCTGTTTTTACTGTGTCGTCTTCTCATATTGACGGTGATGACCTGCCTAATAATCTATACTTGACAACACCTAGGACAAAAGCAGAATATCCAAAGAAACTAGTAACTCTAGTAACTAGTTAAATAACTGATCTCAATCTAGATTGGAATTGCAAAATATAAAACCTATTTTCCATAGGAAACAATATAAATATTTTCTACTTCAATGCAAATTCATTTATAATGCAAATTCAATCGGAATCGTAACTGCACAATCTGGAAGAGTCAATTTGCATTTCGAAGAAGTTGCTCTAGATTTAACGGCAGATGGATTTTAAACCCCTACGAAAAAAAGGAGTGTCACATATTTTTTGCCTTTGTAGGGTTCCGTAGTCGACTAGGAACCTTTACCGTCCATGCTACTAATTAGTTAAGCTAAAATTTGGCATGATAATACATTTTGGTCGTGTGTGGTATTGTAGACTAGGTTTTTCAAAAACTGAAAATGGCCGTCGGTCGTCCAATAAAAACCAGCTTATTTAAAAACAATACATACTGTGAGGTTGTTGCAATATGCGAAGCAAATGTCAAATCATGCATACGATTGTCCTTATCCAAACTAGGGCTTTCGAACAACCATAGAGCAGGTCACCACGTTAGTAGGTCGCTATTACTACCGTCAAACTTAAGGTACCGGTTCGAGTTGAGACCGAGACGGGAGATACAGACTGACTTTAGGTTTTCGAATGTGTTTGTTATTTTCTTTGTATAGGAAACCGCGACAGGAAACTTCTTCAACCTAGAGACGGTCCCTATCGCAGATAAAGTGGTGTCAAGCGTGGCCGTTCTCTCAGTCTTACTACTACGTCTTGGCCTCGGTGCACAGTACACCACCCGACCGAGACATTTAACTCGATTTCTGGTTTCTGTCGCCGGTCTTGGTTCCCGGTATTGGTCTTTGGTTACTGTCTTTTTTATTTTATTTTTTAGACGACCTGGAGATGGAACAAGCATAGAGCTCACCTGATGTTAAGTGGGTAACCATCGCCTATAATAAAGTAGTGGTCTATCAACTTGAGGCATAAAAGTACAAAGCCTCATGTGCTTGTAATTTCACCGGCAACCATACTCTTCAAACTGAAACACAGCAATGCTGCTTAGCAAATTAATAGCCGATCGAGCCCTTTCACAAGGAACTATACCACTTGTCTTTAATTTAGGTCTCGACGTGAATCACCACCTTTAGACTGACGAGAAAAGTTTTATTGCAAGTGTCTTGCAACCTAGTGATTTCATTGTTCACGTTTTTATCTTCCTGATAAAAATGACACATTTACGGATTATCTGAAAACCGACACACAGGGTTTGAATTTATTAAGGCTTCTGTCGTTATCTTATACCATGTCAATTTCTTTGCATTCTAAGAAGACTTAGGTTGACTTGACAACGATGCCTAACGTATTTATTGGCTAAATATGATTTATGGTATTGTCAAATCATACAGACCTAATATACCTGTGTTTCCGAAAACCTTGCGTTGTATATAGGGTGTTTGATAATATACGCAAAAAAATTAAAGGGGTTATGTTGATGAGCATAATAAATAAATTTGTAAAATGTTTACCATAGAAATGTGAAAATTCTTTTAGCATGTAAAAATAAACACTTTATTAAACTTAAGTTGTGCTATTGCATAATGCTAACCACAGATACTATATTGTTGACGTCTCGATATATCTCTTGTTGTCCCTTTCTAACCCAAAACCCGCAGCCATTTCCGAAAGAGATATCAAATCGGCCTTTATTTTTGGATGTCGATTGCAAGAGTAGGCAGTAAGTTTTATATCGAATGAATTACCTAAACTTAGTTTATTTTCTTTAAGGTTTGTTAATATAACTAGAAGTCTTTTTTATGTTTTGAGAAACCGTCACTTGAATATCGTCAGTATGTTACCAAACACCATGTAGAGTGAAGTGGAAAGAGAAAACGAGAAAAGAACACCCCACCTGGGAATAATAATTGCTACAGAATAGAGAGATACAAATACGTCAAATTTAAACATGTTTAGTCGCTAAATACGTTTAGGGATCGTTGGTGTCTTGTTATCCAAAGTAAGACCTAAACTGAATGGTTTTAATGTGGCCTGCGATCACCGTGTCGTCTACCCATGACCAATCTGGCATGCAAGGATGCCACTACAATCTCAGTTCGCGTAATGAGCCGGCTTCCCATCGCTTGCTCGGGTATCATCTTCATCTACAAAAACAGTCCCACACTTCACATCTTCCATTTACGTTAGGACCTTTATGAATAAAGTGAGACTTTTTATCTTATCGTTATCAAAATCATAATAATTTCACTTATTTAGCTATGAATTCTAGTCACGTTGTTTTGAGCCTTTTATTTATTTTTTGTTTTATATGACGAGAGGTTTTCCTAATTTAATATACAACATTTCGCCTTTGAGTGTTGTGTTTCCACCAGGGAGTATTTTAATCCTCATTGCAAAAAAGGAGGTTTTCAATCAAATGCTTTCGTCTATCTGTCTGTTTATCTGACTGTGTTTATTTATAAGTCAGTGTTTTCAGGATGACCGTTTTGCGACGCTTTTACTAAATTTTTCGTCTATCTCTAAATTTGCAAGAAAACTGCAAACTCCCAACGCGCAGATTCACCAGATTTTAATAGCTCAGTAATAAGCGTTTCAATGTTGCACCAACACAATGCAAACACAATGTGAGCACATGTGCACGAGATTAGAATACTGACCCATTTGACTTGTTAATTTGGAATGTTTTCTTTCTAGATTTTCTGGATTAAACTGATGTTTATTAGTGTTGGTCTTCAACTTTATGGGTTGTAATTTCAGTGCTTGTATCGCACAGAAATACTTTTTTTTTGCTGCAAACGCTATGATTCCCTGTGTAAGCAGCTCCCGATTGGTTATTTTTAATTCTGAAGCTGTAAGATTAATAAAAAGATTGATACTATCGCAATCGGTCAGGCACCATAACCATATAATATGTATTGGCGTGATCCATAACAGGGTTTCTATGAAAAAAAAGGTAAAGTAATTTCAGTGACCTGAATTTTGCAATTCTTGGTAATTATAGTTGTACGTAGTATATTATTTCTCTATGGTAATAGACAATTCTTGTTATAAGCTTCAGGTAGTTGATAATAATTTTGACTAGTCTCAATTTTTGGAATAAAATATTTCTCATTACTTTCAAAATATATTCTTCATCATCAACATCGTGATAAAATATTTCTCATTAATAATTCTTAGAAATATTTTATTCCAAAAATTGAGACTAGTCAAAATTATTATTAACTGCCTGAAGCTTATAACAAGAATTTGTCTATTACCATAGAGAAATAATATACTACGTACAACTGTAATTACCAGGAATTGCATAAGACGTCTCTAAACATAGGCCTCCCCCATAGTTTTCCAGAGCAACTGATCTTGTGCGACCTGCACTTATCGACTCCCAGCAACCTTTATTAGGTCAAGTTTCCATCTAGAGGCCATCCTACTCTGCGTTTTCCTGTGCGAGGTCTCCACTTGAGAACTTTTCTACCCCAACCGCCATCAGTTCTTCGAGTTATGTGCTCTACCCACTGCCACTTCATGCTAATTATCTCGTCTATGCTATGTATGTGTCTTTGGTTTATCTACGAATCTTCTCATTTCTGATTCGATTTTGTGTATAGAGAAATACCAAAAATAGCCCTCTACATAAATACTTGATAGTAGCTTTGGGCAAGTTAGTAAGCTTTTTATGGGTGCTTTTAAATTCAAAATAGGGGATGACTCAAATCCAACCGTTTTCTATAGTTTCTCGTGATCCAAGTATCAAAACATGCTAGACAATATTGCTATGTAAACAAAGAAAATCTAGCTTCGTCATACCGCGTCGTCTATGTGTCATCTTGTTCCACGCTATTCAAGTTATGAGCTTTGTTCTTGGAACAATTTCTTCTGCGATTGCGCTAATGCAAACTGCAGACTGTAATCGTTGCATCTCAATTGAGCATTGTCATGATCTTTGTTAAGAGTAATAAGAAGAAAACTGGGCAACTAACATAATACTTTTTTTGCCCTTATAATTTGTCAATCCAATCTGTGGACACACGGGCTGATCATACATAAAGAACCTTATTTAGTATTAGCATTAAGTAACCTAATTGTAATTGTTTGTTGTCCTTAATAAAGAAAAATAAAATCAAATACTTGTAATATAGTTAATTTTTAAGTTGAAAGCGTAATCCTTTATCTTATAGCACCTTAGACGGGACTTATAAAACTTTATATTCCTCGTAAACATTTATTGGTTAACCTCTTATTTTTACTTATGAGTGATTCACATTAAACTAGACTGCGATCTAAAACCTAATTCTCGACATTTTCTGTTAACTTTCTGTAACATTATGATCTCTAGAGGCAGCATCAGCTTTCAGATCCTCTTCAGATTCTTTTCAGATATCCTCTTTGATGGCTTCTTCCACTTCGATATACTTTTTAATTGCTTTTTCTACTTTTATATTTTATTCAATTGCTTCATTTAGTTCAATATCCACTCTACAAACTTATGGTTTTTCATACAAAATTTAAATCGCTAGTATCTTTGGAACGGGAAGAGAGCCATAGCAAACTTTTACAAAAAATTAGTACAAATTTTTGGTGCAAACGTTTTTTTATTGTCATTTTTGCCCTTGACATCCTTTTTGAATGCTTCTCTCACCTCGTTTCTTTCACTTCGTTATTCATGATCATTTTGGAACATCCAATTTTTTTCTTTTTTTTTATGCAACGTTCATCATGATCATTTTGGAACATCCAATTTTTGTTTTTTTTATGCAACGTTCATCATTACCATTTTGCAACTAAATATTAAATAAATAATGCTGGACATTTCACACAGCGCACGAAGCAGAGCTTTTACTATGTGAATCAGATAACTGATATGTTGTATATATACTGATATTTTTTTATACATACATTTAATACATCGAAAAACACCCAGACCCGAAACAAATATCAGTAGATAATGAAACCATTTGTTCCGCGGCGGGAGTTGAACCTGAAACCTCCTGCTCTTCAGTTAGCTATTCACCCACTGTGCCACGGAGGTCGTCAAAATCCATTTGCAGGCATCGAGATAATATCCAAACTTTTATTTGGCTAAATTTAATTACGTTGATTGGCTTTCTAATCTAGCTTTGGAATTCTACTGAAATAATAGTTTTGATTCCAGTACTGTGCACTATTTAATACTGTATCCAGTTCATTAGCCGGAATAATGGAGCTGGACTTAGTATACCTGCACTACAGTAATGTAGAATTGTTAACTTGAACCACAAAGACAAGAAGGTACGTTAACTGCTATAATTCTCATTTCTTTTTAATACGGAATTCCTAAAAATGATCTCTTCTACTTTTACTCCGTCTGTTTTTGCTTGACTGATGAATTAGAATTGATCTCATAATATAGATTAGATTAGATAATACGCTAGATAATTCGGGTGCACACCACGAAACAAATACATATAAAAAACAACTACGTAAATCTATGGATACAATTGGCGGTCTTATCGCTAAATAGCGGTCTCTACCAGACAATCTTTGGATGGAATGGACTGTGTGGACATTACCTGGGGTGTAATGGTGTACCGAACATACTACATGTACATACATACTAATACTAATTATATTAAAAAAATATATAAAACTTACATAAATGAAAATTACATGAATGAACCTAAATAATAACTACTCATCACAATTTATATATACATACTTAGACTTATGTAAGAAACAAATAATTAATAATAAATACATATTTAATTAGCGACAAATACTCAGATAGAGTTCTCTGAGCATACGTTTAAAAATGGCAAGTGACTTGGCACATCTGATAGCTACCGGCAGCGCGTTCCATAATCGGACAACCTGCACTTGAAAAGACTTATCAAAGTAGGAGGAGGAGTGTACAGGTGTCCTGAGTTGGAGTGTGTCAGATGAACGCAAGGATCGAGGATTGGATTGATGGAGGAAATGGAAGCGTTCTTTAAGATAGGAAGGAAAGGAAGGGTTGAACAGGGTGTTATACATATAAATGCTGAAAGATTTGAGTATCCCGGCGAAGGCGTATGGGTAACCACTTGAGCTTACTGCGAAATTCGGACACATGGTCATACTTCAGCAAGCCGAAGATGAACCGGATGCCAAAGTTTTGCAAGCTCTCAAGTTTATCTAGTTGTTGTTCAGTGAGATCTAGATAAGAAGCATCAGCATAGTCTAGTATCGGGAGAAGAAGCGACTGCGCGAGCGAAATTTTAGTGTCAGCGTATCATAAAAGATAAATAATTGAAAATTCTTAAAATTACCCGTAAATGGACTGACAGTAGAAAATTACATATCTAGTAGAGAAGACATTTTATACAATACAGAAATTATTGACGCGAAGAATTTTTGACATTATTTTCATTTCATTACTTTTAATATTATTATTATTAGCAATTTAAGGCTTAGCATGTTATTAGATTTAACTTTTTGTTCAAATTTGTACGCCTAGTGGCACAGGGCACTTAACACTTTGAATGTAACATCTTTAATAACCTGTGTTTCACAAATAAAGAAATTGGAATTGAAATTCTTATATCGTGATTTATAGGCACGTCCAGAGTTCATACTCATATCTTTATTTAGACTGGCGTATTTTAATTATGCCTCTCAGAACTGTATTCATTATTCGCACCCATGAGTGCAGCTTTGCATGCAATTTGTCATCATCATTGTTGTCTGGCACATAGCAAAGGGCTTTAGTAATAAATTACAGTGAATTGTGGTTCTTTAATTGTAATATGTGAATATTCTTGGGTTTAAATTGCTTGTTTTACTGGAGAAATGGGAATAAATTGAAATAGTAGCGAAGACGGATTAACCAATTGGTCGTTAAAGTTTACTACTTGAAGCTAGATTGCGGTGGCACCTTGGTCAGTTCTTTGAATAGTTCCTGTTAGCCTGTGACCTAGATTCTATGACAATTGACACTCCGATTAACCTAGTATATTATCCTATGTCTTTCTTGACTTTTCTAAAAATAATTGCCTAATCAAATAATTAGGCCTTATTTGTTTGATTTTCTTCAATAATAGAAATAATATCAGACAAAATAATAAACAGACTGCTAGAGTACTTTTTTTATAAAGTTTCTTTCTAAACAGCTCTTGCAAAATCTCATGAAAATTTGTAGCTTCAGCATGATTCTAATACGACAAAATGTTCCTCTTGTAACCCCTCTTTAGACGCTTTTATATTGAGAGAAGGCTTTTGATCTGGGTCGCGTCTTAAGGGTAAATCCATGCTCCACATTTTTATTTAGCCTTGATTGGCCAGACGCCTGGTAAATAGTAATGAAGCCGGGTGTACTACTTCATTCTCGTGAAAATTTGTTCGTAAGAATTCAAATTTGTCGTACCCTGGGCCAGGGATGAGTCAGACGCTTTGCCGGGAACGTGACGGGAAAGCTAAGATTATATAAGGCTGTCACATGTTTGTTACGGGGTTGTCTGATCTGATTTAATGGCATAATGTTCAGGAAAACCTGAATTTTGGTATACCTCCTTTTGATACTCTTTTAGCTGTCATTCGGCTTTGTAAATTGATTTTATTTATTCATTCTTATGACTAATATACTTACACTACATACACTAAACATAACAATAAGACTAAAGAAAAACTACAAAAATAAAAACTTTAATCAAAATTGAAATTGCATATAATTTTATAACTTTCATTATATTCAATATTTTCATTGGCATGCAGATTTATTCGGTATCTTCCAATTTACAAAAAAGACAATATTAATTGGTCTTTATTAAATAACAATAATTTCACATTCCTCAAAGCTTCTTATATCTACGCGGAAGCTTTAAACATTTATAAGAAAGGCCAAGGTTGACACCCACTGATTAATTTTTACCTGGCATGCATACAAATTTCTTTGGTATTCAAAGAAGGCTTTGTCTAGATATATCTCTAATGATAAAACTATCCTTCAATAACGTGTCTGTAATTTCAAAAGTGGAAGCAAAAAAGTTTTCACTAACCAAATGCCATTTTTTTTTATAACCATAATTATTTATTTATGAAAATATAATGCAACAATATGTACTTATTCAAACATATTACTATGCGGAACATTGTAATGTGGCTAGTGTGATCAATTGAGTGACAACAAGACCGAAGTGTAAGTCGTTTAGGACCTGTGTAGGCCCCTATTTTAAGAGCCATAACATAGGTAAGTATTAACACATAAAGTAGGTATTAACACTAAAATATTTTTATAGGTATATTTTAAGTGATCATTTAGTACCAGGTATTAATTTATATTATTATTTAATAAAATTTAACTACAACCGATCACCTATTGATCCGATGGAGAGCGCAGGAGTTCGGGAAACAGATATTTCTAGTCCAAACTTCAACGAACCCTCAAAGATAAAGAGTACAACAACTCTTTTTATATACAGGGTTACAGGAAAAATCGTGCTAGATCCGTTAAGGGCGTGGAGTACCCATCATTTCTGACTTATTTCACTATGAAACACCCTACCCTAAACTTAACCCTTTTCGAGATATTCGACTTTTAATTTTTTTATTGAAAATTGCCGATTTTTAGGCTACTAAATTTATTTTTGTTTATTTTGTGTATCTTATTATTATTATTATTGCATTTTTACATGTGTAATAAGATGCTTTAGGACGTCAATCATTAAAATAGTGCATAAGTTAATTGAATAGACCGTAGTAGACAAGTGAAAGTTAAGAAATAAAAAAATATATTAGAAATTTTATTTTTCTCTAAGGGATATCTAAAAAAAATATTATGGCAATGGTTCGGCAGATGTTTTTTAAAATATCTACGTTTCATGAGCTATCTAACGAGGTATAACAATCTAGGGTTTGTATTACATTTCGTGGAAAAAAAGTAGTTGGGACGCAAGCTCGCAACGAATACATAACTCGCTACCCCGGTCGTCGAGTGCCGGATGTGGCCGTTTTTGACAGAGTCTATCGAAGACTTCGAGAAACTGGCTCTGTTTTGAGACGAAATACAGACATGGGAAGACCACGAATTGATGACGAAGAACAGGACAATGAGATAGTGCAACGCTTTCGAGCGGATCCGACTACTTCCACTAATATTGTTGCCCGTGATCTGGGACTTTCGCAATGGAGAGTGTGGTTTACAGTGCATACTGCTGGCCTATACCCGTACCATTACACGCCGGTACACGTTATTGAAGAAGGAGACCCCGCGAGAAGATTGGACTTTTGCAGATTTATGCTAAATGCTGACGTAGAAGACCCAGATTTTCTAAGAAATATCTTGTGGACGGATGAGTCCAAATTTGATAAAGATGGCATAACTAACTATCACAACGCCCATTACTGGGCCCTAAAAGAGCTAAGGAATCCCAATAAGAAAAGAGTGAAGGGGTCCCAACGAAGATTCAGCATGAATGTGTGGATGGGCATTATCTCCAATCATTTGATTGGACCTTACTTTCTCCCGGATAATCTAAATGGGGAAAGCTACGAAAATTTCCTGAGAGCAGACTTAAGTGATTTGCTGGATTATCTGCCACTCAACCTGATCAGGGACATGTGGTTCCAACACGATGGCTGCCCTGCCCATTTCAGGAGAAGTGTCAGAGACTGGCTGGACACAAATTATCCAAACAAATGGATAGGACGAGGTGGACCGTTGCCATGGCCAGCAAGAAGTCCGGACCTAACCCCCATGGATTTTCACGTGTGGGGGTGCATGAAAAGTCTTGTGTACAGCGAGCCGAATCCAGTTTTGTCTGTGGAAGACTTACGAGAAAGGATTGTGGATGCAGCCAATAAAATGAGGACCACGTTAACCACTGGAGTAGTAAAGACTGGTCTCCGTAGAAGGATGCGACAATGTATCAGAAATAGAGGCGGCCATGTTGAACATGAACTATAGAATAAGAAAAAGTTGTGTGAAAATCTTTAATAAATGACATTTCATGCTTACCTATTATTTTATTTTACTTTTTAGGGCTAAGTATAAATTTTCTTCTCCACTGTCGCCTATAAAACTAAATTTTTTTCAATGCATTTGAATAAAACCCTAGATTATTATACCTCGTTAGATAGCTGATGAAACGTAGACATTTTAAAAAAACATCTGCCGAACAATTGCCATAATATTTTTTTTAGATATCCCTTAGAGAAAAATAAACTTTCTAATATTTTTTTTTATTTCTTAACTTTCACTTGTCTACTACGGTCTATTCAATTAACTTATGAACTATTTTAATGATAGACGTCCTAAAGCATCTTATTACACATGTAAAAATGCAATAATAATAATAATAAGATACACAAAATAAACAAAAATAAATTTAGTAGCCTAAAAATCGGCAATTTTCAATAAAAAAATTAAAAGTCGAATATCTCGAAAAGGGTTAAGTTTAGGGTAGGGTGTTTCATAGTGAAATAAGTCAGAAATGATGGGTACTCCACGCCCTTAACGGATCTAGCACGATTTTTCCTGTAACCCTGTATAAATAAAATAAAATAAATCAATAAATATTGCTGGACATTTCACACAGCGCTATGTAGCAAGAGATCTTATAAGGGTTACTTTTTTTGCCTTTTGAGGTACGGAACCCTAAAAACGGTACAATAATCCTCACTGCATACCGTACACACAGATAATGCACGATCAGATATATTGATACATAAGTAATTTGATAAAAATGGTAAACACTTGAATTCTTCTTTCACTTTAACCAGCTGACCTTACGCGTTGTTCCATTACAGAACGATGTATCTACTCGTACCACTTCAGATGCGTCTTTAAAATATAAATATAATCTCGGTTAGAATCGCAATTTGTCAACACTTTGTTACGAAATTTCCTTTATAGATGTAGTACCTACTCTCAGAGTAGTATTAATAGTACTCGTATTACTTTAATATGTAGCTTTTAGAGTTCCGTACCTCAAAAAAAGAAACTATTATAAGATCACTTAGTTGTCCGTCTATGTAATTAATTTACATTTTACACGGCAACAAACTAAGCAAAGCTTGTACTATGGGAGCCAGATAACTGATAGAATACTTACATACATTTTTTTTGTAAATACATACGTGTAACATATAGAGAAACAACCAGGCCCGGAACAAATATCTGTAGATCTTGCAAACATTTGTTCCGCGGCGGGGATCAAACCCGCTATCTCCTGCGTTTCAGCCACGGAGGTTGTCGCGGATAAATAGGATTGTAATATGTATTATCATGTACTATTATTATATAGTATTATTGTACTATTATTTGACTGCCTCCGTGGCGCAGTGGGCGTATAGCCGGCTGAGACGCCGGAGGTAGCGGGTTCGATTCCCGCCACGGAACAATTGTTTGCATGATCTACAGATATTTGTTCCGTGTCTGGGTGTTTTTCTATATATTATAAGTATGTATTTACAAAAAAAAAAGTATATAAGTATTCTATCAGTTATCTGGTTCCCATAGTACAAGCTCTGCTTAGTTTGGGGCTAGATAGCGCTGTGTGTAATGTCCAGCAATTTTTTTTTATTTATTTATAGTAATAGTACATGCATGTTTATCTCTAATGCTAATGCTATTGTGTCTGCCTAATGTTAACATTAATGCTCCAATGTTAACAATGTACTTATTTGTTACAAATGAAGATTATTATTATTTATTATTATTATATTCCGCGTAATATATTTCATTTTATCAATTAGGTAAATCAACTTTCCTCGCCGTTATTACTTCGATTGTCGACCGGAGACTTTTTTACTGAGCGCTTCTGTTCTTTGAGAGGCCGATTTCTTGGTGGCCTTCAGGCGTCCTCTAAACGCCCAAAACAGAGCTGGCTGGTCGATATTAGCCTTTTGTATCTTTATGGGTTTAATATTAAAATAACATATACTTTTTCACAACATAACTTAAACATTTCGAAACAAACAAACATAAAACACAGCGCGGAACTTCCTAAACTGTCGTTTTAATATTTAAATTGCGAAAGTACCGCCATAACTCACAGAAACAAACAGACTCCATTCTGAAGACAAACTCTTTGAATTTAAAATCACGCGCTTCGTTCCGGATCAAAAGCTCCTATGGTTGATTACCTCTAATCTTACATGTTCAAGGATTCATTTCTACGTATTTGGGTGAATTTATACATAATCGGCAAACTTTTTTAACCAGAAACCAAGTCATATTCAATTAAATAATAATAAATAAATATTGCTGGACATTTCACACAGTGCTATCTAGCCCTAAACTAAGCAGAGCTTGTACTATGGGAACCAGATAATTGATAGAGTACTTAACTGTTTTGTAAATACATACTTATAATAGGTATAATATAGTAAAACAACCCGAACAAATATTTGTAGATCATGCAATTTTTTCCGCGGCGGGAATCGAACCCTCCTGTGTCTCAGCCGGCTATTCGCCCACAGCGCCACTCGATTAATTCTTAACATAACCCAAAAATTATAAACGAGACAGGTTTTGAACCCCCGTATTTTGTTTTGAACCTTTCCCTCGATATAGAAGGCCAGACGGACAAGAAGAAACTCCTACTTATAAATTTCAATAATTTTCTAACCTGAATGAAACGCGTTTAGTCTCTGTTGAGTTGCAGGTAACCATTATAAATAAGTCAACAGTCCAATGGAATATAAAACTTACGTTCTGGCTTTAGCTCCGTGCGCCTGATTACCCGCAATCTTCCATACTCAGATATTCATATCAAGTAATCAGTAATTCTATTTGAGATAATTTGAATTCCGTGCACCCTTAAGGTATAGGTTGGGAGAAACGGCTGGTTCTCTCTCGCACGATTCTTAAGCGATATAAATTTTTGACATTTCTTTTACATTGTTAGTCATTTGTCGCATTTTTCAATGATATTTTATTGCTTTTTCGTAAAGTACAGAATTTGCTGTCTCGTATCGATTTCAATATAAAATAAATTGGTGCGTGTCAAACCATGCAGAGTGAAGGGAGGGTTCCGTAGCCGATATCTTATGTAGTTATATTAAAATTAACTGACCCAGCGAACTTCGTACCGCTTTAGAATCAATAAATGTTGTGTTGCTAAGCTGAGATAGGGCTTGGTGGTAGAAGGGTAAAAATTTAGGGTTGTATGTATTTTTGAATGCTGTATCATAAAAAAATTAAAACAATTTTTTTTTCCTAAAAAATAAAAAATTAGGCGTGGACCACCCTTAACATTTAGGGGTATGAAAAATAGATGTTGACCGATTCTCAGACCTACCCGATATGCACACAAAATTTCATGAAAATCGGTCGAGCCATTTCGTAGGAGTTTGGCAACAAACACCGCGACACGAGAATTTTATATATTAGATACATAGATAATTTTCTTAATTTTAAAACGTGGTGTGCGGAGGAAACTTTGGTAACAGGTGACAGATATTCTCACAAAATTGTAAGAATTACAATATGACCCCACAGTTATTTTGAACTGTACCAGCCGTTTACATTGAGCAGTACTTGAGACTCATAAAGTTATAACAAGCAAAGTTAACGAGGTGGAATATCGCGTCAACGCTTATGCGACCCTTTTCTTGATAGGAAATAACTAGATAAATCAGTCGCTCGGCTGCTTAGTTAGTCTTAACGTGAAATGAAATATTTTATTTAAATGGATAATGGAGTTATAAGGACCAGGATCTAATTTAATTGATCAAGCGAAGCGAGATCTCCAAATCAACTTGGGCAAATCGGCGTTGTATGTATGTATGTATGTAAGTATGAATGTATGAATGTTTGTTTGTCCGAGGATAACTTTGGAAGCGTTTATCTGATCATGGTGAAATTTGGTATATAGGTAGGTAGTAATGGCACAATTTTGGTGTGACTCAATGAGCTAAAAATGTTGGGGGGTGGTTGAGATATTGGGGTTCAAGTGTGGTAAAATAAAACCAAAATGGGTCTAACCGGTCAAATGGCAAGTCTAATAAAAGGTATCTGTAAGTACATTTCGACCCCATTTTTATTTTTAGTTTAAACTTTCTGGTTTTTAAGTTATTAGCCATAATATAAACTGAACTTTGACGAAATTCACAGGGTACACCAGTGATCCCACAATGCTAAAATTTGGTATGCGTATAGATTTAGTGATACAAATATAGGCAAAAGTCTGAACACCAGAATAACTGCAATTTCTACCCCAAAAAAGGATAATCAATTAACATAAACTCCCGTTACCTGTAATTTGAATGAAACTGTAGGTCAAGTTATTTAGTTATGAATTTCGTCGCACTATTTTGATAGTCAAAGATTACGAATAATATTTTTTTGTTTTTAGGGGAGACTCGCGAGATCTCAGTTCGGGGCGAACCACTAGTCTAATCTAAAGAGCCCGCTGGGTCCCAGTGTTGGGCAAAGGGCCATTATCATTTCAATAATTCAGAGCTAGTCAGTGACCTTGGTGGTATATTATACGTTTGTTCGCTTAAGTAACACTCACTCAAAATCAAAATCAAAATTTATTTATTTTGAACATAAAACAGTGTAAAGAAACAAAATGAAAACGGTGATGAATAAAATACTGTGTCGCAGGAATCAACGTCCTCCACCATAAACCTTATCGAATAAAGAGTTCCACACCTGGAATAGAGAGAGGTTAAACTTAAATTTAATTTTAAACAGACCAATAGGAACTATAGAGTATCGATTACATAAATATAATAACTTTAATACAAGAAGTTACTGCATAATATAATGAATGAAATTATTATTATCTCTATTTAATTACCCTTCACTCCCCATGAGCCTCTCCGATAGATTTCTAGAGCGTTCGTTCTTGTACAGCCTGCACCTAACGGTTCCCAAATATATATAATATATAGGTGTATAATATATTACGTCATCTTTTTATCTGATGGAGGGCCGTCCTACGCTTCGCTTTCAGTGTGTGAGGTCGCAGGGACCTTCCTGCCTCAACGGCTGTCGTTCTCCAAAATATATGGAGACGTATTTGCATGATTTGACAACACCTTAAATCATATTTCGCCACTAAAAACGTTTAGACATCGTTGTGTAAGTCGCCCTAACTATCCAATCGTGTTGGCACACTGTATATTTGCTGTTTGTTATATCAGGTTTTTGAAGTGAAAACTTCTTTAGGCGCGTTGGGCGTTTTTGAGTTGGGAAAAAACCATAGAACTCGCGACACTGTTACCGACACCTCTGTATATAATTTGAGATGGGAAAAAACCATTGAATTCGCGACACTGTTACCGTTACCGACACCGTTCCTGACGATTCCAAAAATACACACGTAATTGTTAACGTTTTAACTTCTGTCGGCACTCCCGGAGTGCTACTTTTTTTTACTTTAACAAGTCAATGGCCAATATCCTTTTAATTGATATGTTTAGTGATCATATAAGCCTCTAGTTACTTATAAATGAGCTTATAACACGGGAAATACCGCCATAAAATATTTATTTATGCAAATAAATCGTATTAAGGAGCAGTAGCGAGAATTTATTAAAGCCTTTTATCGAGTAGATAAATATTTTGACTAGATTTGAATAATTTATCGAATCGTATCCGCTAGACCAAAACACCGTAAGATTGTTTTATTGATATCAGAATATACATTCCATGTCTTTATCAATGACAAAGTCTTTTGGTCCGTTCTAACAAATATGTTTTTTTTATCGTTCTGTGCGCGTATTTTTAGGATTTTTTGTTTATTTCAAAATACATCGTAGCCAAATTCTATTATATTTGACAGAAATCAGTGTTGTATTGTTAAATATTGTGTTTTGATGGTTTTCTGTGAGACATATTTTAAAAACTACACATTATTTATAATTTTTTAGGTGTGTTTGTCCGTCGTTGTAATTTTTAGATTATTTTTACATAGAAAGCTTTAGTTGCGAAATTCTTAGACCATAACTTATTACTTTATTACCTATTGAAATGGGACGAGTCGCAGTACGGAAATATTAATAATTTTGCAATACTGCGACTCGGACCAAATGGGCCGTAAGGCCATGGGACGAGTCGCAGGATAACTCGCAGGAACTAGTGTCGCAGGAAATTCTAAGCGAGTGTTCAATTCAAACATAAAATAGAAACAAACTTAATTTGGAAGTAATTTTAGACTTTTAAACGGCAACATTTCTGTAGCTGTCATTGTTGTTAATGTCAGTTTTCAAACTTTCTTCTATGCAAAAATATCTGTTCGTGATAGAAACATTTTTACTTTATAAAATTCTCTTAGATTGGTTTCAATAAACCTGAGTTTAAAATATTACTGAGCCTTTTATTAAACAGGCTAGATTAAGATTTACTAATAAAAGTAAAAGAGTCCAATAATAGCGGATTAAGTTTATGTTTAAATTTATCATCGTATGATGTATAGGTATAGATATGACGGTAGTTCTCATAAATACGAGGCCTGGCGCCAGGGGAATCTTCTCCAAACGAATTAAGCTTATTTATAAATGTGACCAGCGCGTTGATAAAGTGAGTTTCAGAGAATACTGAGTGACTTATTTTCCTAGAAATTATACAGAAATGATTTACTGAGACTGAAGAGACAGAGTTATTAAAATATTTTAATTGAACTACATATGTAAGTAGCGTATTATTTATTAGGTGCCTTGTTTTAGACAAATTAGGAGTCAAACTTTTTATTAATTCATTAGGTCACACTTGACTTACTCACTTACAAAATCACTTTTAAGCGATAAGACCGCCCATACTTGCTGCTTTGTGTAGTTTTATGCTGGTTTCTTTTGTGGAGTACAATAAATATTTTCATTCATTCATTTATTCATACATAATCTAATTCCATTCTATTCCAGGTATAAATTCCGAGCAATTACTGCCAAGCACAGAATAATACAATCTCATTCAGTTCATATTTTTATTGGACATGCTTTTCCCGCAGACTTTTATTTTCCGATAATCCCATTTGTTTTTCAAATATTTTCGCAAACGAACTAAGCAAATAGTTTTATAGCAGCTATGAAAGTACGACCATGATTCTATTCATGACTTTTTAATTACCGGTGTAGGCTGAAGGTTGATGACCTGTCCGATCTGTTTTTCAATAGACTCACTGCAATTTGAACTATGATATCAGCGATAAAGGTGTTGGAAGTTTTTGGCATACTCATTTAAATAATATCTACTATAATACGACTTAATTGATCGAGCGCAGCGAGATCTCTAAATAAACTTGGGCAAATCGGCGTTGTATGTATGTATGTATAATGTGTTTGTTTGTTTATCCGAGGATAACTTTCGAAGCGTTGATCCTATCATCGTGAAATTTGATACGTAAGTAGGTAATTATAGCACAATTTTGGTGTGACTAAATGAGCTAAAAATATTGGCGGGTCGTTAAAGTTTTTGAGTTATGAGCCATAATAAAAACTGAATTTTGACAAAATTCACAGGGTACACCAGTGACCCCACAGTGTTGTTGAGTAACCAACTAACATGAACTACCGTTACCTGTAATTTGAATGAAACTGTAGGCTAAGTAGGTTGGTTATTCAATTCGTGGCACTATTTTGATAGTCAAAGATAACAAATAATATTTTTTTGTTTTAATCGGAGACTCGCGAGATCTCAGTTCGGGGTGAACCACTAGTTAGTAAGTTGTATGAGCTAGTGGAAAACTAAGGTACTCGTCAGTATTAGCATCTTTTAACTATGGAGCTAAAACTGAAAAGCCAAAAAAATATTACGTTCCAGACAACTATTTTCACTCCCAAAATTTTAGGTGTTTCTTACACTATTGTGGCTTCAAGCTTCATCAGCACAGGTTAAAGCTCGTTTTGTTGGTGATTCTTCGCAGTCAAAGTTCACCAACCATTATAATAACTTAACGCCCACACAATATGTAGGCGACTTATTATAATTTTGTTAATATTTCAATGCTTCGAAGAGTATCAAAATCTCTTATATTTTATTGCGTAAGTCATGTTGAAACAAATTACTAGGTATCCCACGCATCTTATCGCTATGTCAAATATGATTCGAATAATGAATGAATACTTTCTTGAAATAGGTAGATGCGTGGGCGATATCCAGTGATATCCATACCTCAAATTCATAAAGCAATAATATTATGCTACTAGCTTCGCACGCGTTGTTTGTCAATAAAAATAAACCCTCCTTCTGCGCAGTCGGTTAAAAAGTAGCTTATGTCTCAATCCGGTCATAATATATACCAAATTTCATCGAAATTGGTCCAGCCGTTTAGTCGTGAAAACGTAACAAACAGACAGAGTTACTTTTGAATTTATAACATTAGTATGGATATAGTAAGGGAGGATAGGTCTTCAAGATATCATAGAACAATAATATAAAACTATAGTTCGTTATTACTGTCTATCCAAAGGTTCTGACTGCTCTGACGCCACCATAGAGGTGGCACATGAGCCAAGGGCCACATCTATAAAACGCCGCCACCGGAAGCTAGAATCGGCTACTTAGTAGCGGAAGCACGTGAAGGCCACTTTTTTTTCTTAATTTTCGGTCGGTGGCGGCCACTTAACCACGCGAAGCGAGAAGTGGCAGCTCGTGGCGTGTAGTGACCACAGGCTACAAACGTGTGCGGCGGGTTCATATAAAATGTACGTTAAATACAATCCGCAGCTCAATGGGGGTTTTTTATTTCTGTGGCTCGTGTGTGGCGACGCAAAATGGATATATGACAGACAGCGACACGAAAGAATAAGAAGATATTAGGATCCAACGGTTGTCAATTTTTGGATCTCAATTATAAAAATTGTTTTCAGCGATAAGAACGCCCATGATACCCCATGATACCATGGTACTATTTAACATAATATATTTCCGTAATCCAATAATTTTAAGCGATAAAAATACACTAAGCCCAGCTTGCACAACGGTCCTTAAACGTATTCAGCGACATAACATGTTTAAGTTTGACGTATTTGTGTGATTTGACCACTCTTTAAATCATATTTAGCCACTAAATACGTTTAGGCATCGTTGCGCAAGTTGCCCTAAATTGGGTTCATGTGAATGAATAATCCCAAAGATTAAAATGCCTTATCGTGTATTTACGACTATTTAGTATGAATAGCCTCCATTTTTTTTTAAATCAAAGCTTAAATGGTCGTAAATCTCGGAATTTTATAATAATTGTTAATGTTCCGTTTACCGTTCTTATCTGTCAATATCTGAAGGTATTTGTTACAAATAAACAAAAACAAAACAAATAAATAACTCAATCACGTCGTACCGGCGAAACTGCTTTTGATGAAATTTAGTACTGAACTAAATTGAAACATAGGCTGCTTTTTACGAACATACCACACGTGCGAACCCGCGAAAGCTAGTGAATAATATTTTAGTATTCTTGCAAAAAATATGCGTAGGCGTTCTAGTATTTTTCTCTTTAATGAGGTCAAAAGTTGAAGTACTCTAATGCAATATTCAAAACTTGTTTTTTCCTTAACCTATACTTTACCACTGCTGGGTTTCCCCCACATTCCTCCACATCTCGCGATCACTCGCCACGTCCCACCAGTCATCTTGAAATGCATCAAGGTCGTTCCGCCAACGCTTCTTCGGCCTGCCCCGTCTTCGACGCCCATCTGCAGGTACCCATTGTGTGACAACTGCTGCCCATTTGTACGTCATACGACTGACGTAACCCACCCAGTCCCACTTCAGCCTGGAAGTCTTGTACCCAACATCTGCGATGCCGGTCTTCGCATGCAGTGTGGTTTTGCGGATCCTGTCAGTTCTCTTTAGCCCTAACATGCTGCTCTACATGTCTCTTTGGCAAAATTATATTACAACTATTTTGAGTGATCGATTTTACACCTTAATGTTTTTAAACCTATATAGTTACCTATATACCATAAACCTATATAGCTACTAACATTACCTAGGTAATTATGTTTTTGCAATATTTAATACATTAGTCATTTAGGCTTACCTATATTGATAATAGTCGGTACATAGTTGCATAGTTCAAGCTTGATGAGCTTTTTGTTTCTATTTCAAAATAACACACGTTAATACACGACCAATTTTGGTGTGCGGTACCCTAAAAACGCCGAATTTAGAAATATCGTACAGTAAATATTTATCTCGAAAGCGAGGACAATAACCCCTAGGGTTACTTACACATTCGGAATCACCCTGTATAAGTCAATATTTTTCAAAATACTAGTTACCTGGATTTGGTTTGGTTTGATGGGTAGGGGCTGGGAATTAAATAAGAATCATTTTGAAACATCCTACTGCAATACACTTGGAGAAGGGTCAATTAATGATTGAAAGATATTTTCCAACAATTAACCAAAGCTGGGAAATAAATAAGGATAATTTTGAAACATTCCATTGTTAGGAAACGTGGTACAGGGCCGTGCAATTGAAGACTGGATGATCTCTTCCCAACAATCAACCAAAATAAATAAGGATCATTTTGAAACATCTAACTGTTAGGAATCGTGGTAGAGGGGCGCGCAATTGAAGGCTGGATGATCTCTTCCCAGCAATCAATCAAAATAAATAAGGATCATTTTGAAACATTTAACTGTTAGGAAACATGGTAGGGGTGCGCGCAATTGAATACTGTATGATCTCTTCCCAACAACTAACCAAAATAAATATGAATCATTTTTAAACGCGACACTGAACCAAAGCTGGGAATTAATGGACTTGCTAAACGTTATCGATGGCAGAACTGGATTCCTAAGGCTCGCGATACACTATCACACTGATAACCCGTTACTAGTTGTCGATAGAGTTTGATTGCTTTTATCGCTAGTATTTGTACCTATTAGTTAATTCATACAACTTTATATAGCGTCGTCAGGATAAAGAAGAGCAGCGTCGTCAACAGGAAGAGCATGCTCGGTTGCAGGTAGAACAACGCCGTCCGCATTAAGAAGAGAAGCGTCGTCAGCAGGAAGAGCAGGCTCGGTTGCAGAAGGAACAGCGACATGAACAGGTGGAGCAGACTCGGTTGCAAGAGGAACAGCGACGTCAGGATAAAGAAGAGCAGGTCGTCAAAAGGAAGATCAGCGACGTTGGCCATAAGAGCGTGCTCGACTGATGAGGGAATCGTTCGGTTCATCTAGAAAGGAATTCCAGGAAGTGACAGAACAGATAGAAATCATGAGAGCCGTGTTTTGGAGGCTGGAATTGGGATCGCTGATGAGAAAGGGACTCTGGGTGTCCTGAAGTACTGGAGACGGCAATGTGGCTCCTCTAGTTGCTACATCTTCAGCGCGAGGTGCGCCTAAAATTGTTCGTGTTGATCGGCTGCCGCGATATGGGGCTAAGAATGCTCGGGACGAGCATGTTTTAGGAGGGGGCAGTGTTACGCCGAGGCTGTTAAACAATGAGTAATAATCGAAGCTTCTTGAACGCTTTTGTCTTGCTGTGTTATTGTTGCTATTGTTTGTGGTTTCGCAGAATGGGGAGTGGCCATTGTGTCGAGGGACCGACCCTTTCCTGGAAGGATCGACATCGTTCTCGAACAATCGAAATGTGTGCGATATAAATAGGCCGGAGAGATGGCCGGACAGTCAGTTCTCGAGTCTGAGTGAGTGAGTCTCAGCGAGGCCCTGGAGGACTGACGTGGGAAGGGTCTCGCGTGAACAGTAGTTGCTCCCGAGTCAGTCTGGATTAAGCTATACGTGCGATAATTTCGGTGACTTTAAGTGGTGCAACAGTGGTGTGAATTAGTGTGTTGTGATACGTGTGACCAAGTTCGTGTACTCATCGTTTAGTGCTGAATAAAAGTGTTATTTTGGCTAAACCGATTCCCATTATTTTATCCCGAACCCTCAGCTCGTAACAAATATAAATAGGCCGGAGAGATGGCCGGACAGTCAGTCTCAGTCAGTCAGTGAGCGAGTGAGTCTCAGCGAGGCCCTGAAGGACTGACGGAGAAGGGTCTCGCGTGAACAGTAGTTGCTCCCGAGTCAGTCTGGATTAAGCTATACGTGCGATCATTTCGGTGACTTTAAGTGGTGCACCAGTGGTGAGAATTAGTGTGTTGTGATAAGTGTGACCAAGTTCGTGTATTCATCGTTTAGTGCTGAATAAAAGTGTTATTTTGGTGAAATCGATTCCCATTATTTTATCCCGAACCCTCAGCTCGTAACAATTTGGTGTCAGAAGGGGGATAAAATAATGCCGGTTCTACCAAAGGATAACGTGGACGGTGTCAGGACGAGAGGTCAACGACAACAGGAAATGGATGAAAGGCGGTTTGGAGATTCTCCGGTTCAAGAAGCTCGGCAGAGTCGTCAGCCGATGGAGATGGAATCAGCCGCCGCCGAATCATTTGGAGCACCATCATCATCATCCGTGGGGCAAGCTCCTGTGACAGGCGATCTTGCTGCTATTATGGTCATGCTTTGTCGTCAACAAGAAGAGCAGCGACGTTGGCAGGAAGAACAGCGACGACAGGATAAGGAAGAGCAGCGTCGTCAACAGGAAGAGCAGGCTCGGTTGCAGGAGGAACAACGCCGTCAGCATTAAGAAGAGAAGCGTCGTCAGCAGGAAGAGCAGGCTCGGTTGCAGAAGGAACAGCGACGTGAACAGGTGGAGCAGACTCGGTTGCAAGAGGAACAGCGACGTCAGGATAAAGAAGAGCAGCGTCGTCAACAGGAAGATCAGCGACGTTGGCCATAAGAGTTTGCTCGACTGATGAGGGAATCGTTCGGTTCATCTGGAAAGGAATTCCAGGAAGTGAAAGAACAGATAGAAATCATGAGAGCCGTGTTTTGGAGGCTGGAATTGGGATCGCTGATGAGAAAGGGACTCTGGGTGTCCTGAAGTACTGGAGACGGCAATGTGGCTCCTCTAGTTGCTACATCTTCAGCGCGAGGTGCGCCTAAAATTGTTCGTGTTGATCGGCTGCCGCGATATGGGGCTAAGAATGCTCGGGACGAGCATGTTTTAGGAGGGGGCAGTGTTACGCCGAGGCTGTTAAACAATGAGTAATAATCGAACCTTCTCGAACGCTTTTGTCTTGCGGTGTTATTGTTGCTATTGTTTGTGGTTTCGCAGAATGGGGAGTGGCCATTGTGTCGAGGGACCGACCCTTTCCTGGAAGGATCGACATCGTTCTCGAACAATCGAAATATGCGCGATATAAATAGGCCGGAGAGATGGCCGGTCAGTCAGTCTGAGTCTGAGTCAGTTAGTCTCAGCGAGGCCGTGGAGGACTGACGTGGGAAGGGTCTCGCGTGAACAGTAGTTGCTCCCGAGTCAGTCTGGATTAAGCTATACGTGCGATCATTTCAGTGACTTTAAGTGGTGCACCAGTGGTGTGAATTAGTGTGTTGTGATACGTGTGACCAAGTTCGTGTATTCATCGTTCTAGTGTTGAATAAAAGTGTTATTTTGGTCAGACTGATTCCCATTATTTTATCCCGAACCCTCAGCTCGTAACAGTATATTAGGTGCAAAACATAGCAGTTGAGTACCTACCTACCGCTATAGAGAGTTGTCAAATCATACAAATACGTCAAACTTAAACATGTTTAGTCACTAAATACGATTAGGGATCGTTGTGCAAACTAGTGGTTCGCCCCGAACAGTGTACTCGCGAGTCTCCCAAAATACAAAAAAAAAATATCTTTAACTAATAAAGTAGTGCCACGAAATGGGTAACCAAAAACTTGACATATAGTTTCATTCAAATTACAGTTAACGGAAGTTCATGTTAATTGGTTATACTTTTTATGAGTCGAAATTGCAGATATTCTGTATTTCAGACTTTTTCCTATATTTCGGTTACTAAAAGCTATATGCATACCGAGTTTCAGCACTGTAGGATCACTGGTGTACCCTGTCAATTTCGTCAAAGATCAGTTTTTATAATGGCAAATAAACTAATAACTACAATGATTAAATTAAAATTAAGAACTGGGTCAAATGTACTAATAAAGACCTTTCAGTAGACGTCCCATTTGACCTACTAGTCTCATTTTGGGTTTTTGACCCCAATATTTTAACAACTCCCCAACATTTTTAGCTCATTTGGTCGCACCAGGATTGTCCCAAAACTACCTACCTATATATCAAATTTCACGATGAAATCAATGCTTCAAAAGCTATCCTCGGACAAACAAACATAAATACATACATACAAACAACGCCGATTTGCCCAAGTTGATTTTGAGATCTCGCTTCGCTCGATCAATTACTATCATAAGGAGCCCAGACACACCAACGATTTCTTTGCGCAAACCTTTCACAAGCCTTGCACAAACCTGGAAGAAAAAATTAATTGTTTAACAAACTCTTTCCACAGAAGCTTGCGCAAGCCTTTCACAAACCAGGTTTGCACAAGACTTGAACAAAGAAATCGTTGTTGTGTGTGGGGCCCATTACACGGCTTGCATACGAAAATAACTACAAAGCCATACCGATTGCTAGCAGCGATATTAAAAGTGCGTAAAGCTCTAAACTGCAAGCAAAATCTAAATTCCGTAGATAGCGACCGTGCTTGCTATCTTAATTAGCGTATGTCAGAGAAAGTGTTGAGATAAGACAATTTATGGCTTCGGCAGGTGACTTCGTTTCTCGAACTTGCGCAGTATATACTAACTATTCTGTAAGCAGCTACCTTATTAGATAGCTCATGTTAAAAGGGCAGGTTTGCTTTCGTTTTTATTTGCTCTCGGCAATTGATTATGAACCTACTTACAGTAACTAGAAGTGTATTTTGATGGAAATATTTTATGAAGTCTTTTCACTTATATTGAATTAAATCATCAAATCATCATCATCATCATCATAGGATGGACGGAAAGGATGTCTTCTACTGAACATAGGCACCCAAAGGTTCCCAGCAACCTTTAACAGGTCGTCTTTCCATCTAGTGGGGGGGGGGCTCTATTTCTCAAAAATTAGTTTTAATGAGTAGGTATTTGTTAAGTGTTTTGACACAAGAAAAGTAATAAATTGCGCATTTGTATTACCAGAAAAAAATATAAAAGAAACAGTTGAATCATCTAACGACCGTTGCCATTGAACTTGTAGATTGCTCAACTGATCCAAATCACTACCAGGCGGAAGCATCGAATATACTATGTGTAATCGAATGTGGATGAATTACTGAACTGAAATCAACAAAGCACTCAAATCCCGGTTCAGCAGGGAGGTATAAAAATTTCAAGAATGCACTTGAAACTTCTATAAATATGTCTATATATAATAATATATATCCGTACTTGGCTATCATTATCTATGTATATATTAAATCACACTTTTACTTACCCATTTGACATGACATGTATAATGAAGTTTAACTAATAAAAATTTGATATTTTAGATCTGATTTTAATTTAAAATTAATTATAATACAATTAATTAATCATTTTGATTCTATTGTTTCTTTGCAATTTTGCTTCTAAAATTTCTTTCAAATATAAAATTAACACAAATTTTTAAAGGCCTTATATCCTTAGATTTTGTTGAAGTATCACCTGAACCAGTGATAATTCAACAAAATCTAAGAATTGATCTCTCTGGTCTGGTCTCTATTAAAAGAAGAGAAGAGCAAGAATTCAAATGTAAACGAGAATCTAATGAGTTTCGTGTGCAAATTACTCTACTGCATACCTTCTGCTCAAAGCGATTTCCAACTCCACTCCAGTCGCAGTCAGTACTATCAGTTAGCAATTCACTGTATAATCCAGCAACATTGTACTAATCGCTGAAACTAAACTGCTTAGCGACGCAAACAAAAACCGCATCTCCAGCTTAACAAGCGGAACTTGGCTGTACCCTGGAGTAGAGAACAGTAGAGGTGGTATTTAAACCATTTTTATGAAGTATTATTTACTTGGATTACAAGAGTAAAAATAAGTTTATCTACGATACCGAATTCGATATAAGGAGTAAACAAAGGAAAGTCACCGATATAGCTAAAAGAATAAGCAAATTGAAGAGACAGGGACATATAGTTTGGAGAACTGCCGGTTGTTATGTAGAAAGTTCTCGAATGAAGACCACGCACTGGAAAAAGCGGTGTAGGATGACTTCCTCATAGATGGAAAGGATATCTTAAAAGTATTGCTGAGAACCGTTTAGTGCAAGCTGTACGCTATATGTTGAATGACTATGTTCATTCAGCATTCAAAATGGTAACAGAAATAAAACAGAAGTTATAAAAATCCTTTAAATGCTGAACATTTTGTTTATTAACAAATTGACCCTAAGCGGCGTGAGGCATTCCCAAGGTTCTGTTTTACAATAAGCAGTGGTTTCATTATAAATTCAAATTAGTTTCCAAGCTGATGACTTGGATGACAAGACAAATCGTCTTTCTCAACTGACTGATGTATAATGAAATTTCGCTAACCGTTTTGATGCTGGACACGTTTTGCATTACTGAATTACTTACAATTTAGAGGATGGGTTTAGTTGCTGGAGCAGGTAGGGGTAGATTTGGTTGCTACTGGCTGGTTGTCGTGTTTTATAAACCACGGTGCCATTTGACCAGGGTCAAGATTGATAAACTAATCGAATTCGAAGTAACGTTTTCTTCAATGTACTTATTGTTTTGTAAGAGGATCATTAAAAATAACAACCAGCCTTGTTTCTTGCCTTTCTTTTCTGGCTTGGTCGCGGAGGATCAGACAGTAAATTAAACGTGTTAAAATGATTCCTTATTATTTTAACTAATAAATTAATTTTGACTTGAATGGACTTTGACGTTAATCTTTTTTTTACTATTTTTGAATCTCTTTGAATAATCTGATACACTAAAGGTACAGTTACACATGCTCATAAAATGTCATACTTATTAGCATGCGAACAACGAGCGTGCTCTTCAAACTGACACATTTGCTTTTATTTAGCATGCTTTTTTTAAGCATACTTTTAAGTAAGCGTGCTCAAAGCAAACAATTGAACACACATGCTGTTTAAGCGCGGGCTAGAAGCTTCGGTATTTAGTGTTCCAGTGCAGGTAGTGAAACATGGAAAACCAAGTAGCCCTCTCCACAGAACTGAATAAAATCATCATTTTGATTGCAATACCACGTGTTTAAAAACTTTTGTCAAGAAAGAAAAAGAGAAAGAATAAGATGATTTGGGTTCGTGACTGGCTAAGTAGAAGAGAAAAACTTAGAGCAAGTACTCGATTGCTAGTAGAAATGCGAGAAGAAGATATTGATGGTTACAAAAATCATTTACTAGCATGCTAAATAAGCAAACCTGTTCAGACGCGCTAAAATCACGCACCATTCCACCCGCGTTGCAGGTAGCATGCCCAAAAATCGCACGACCGTCGATTTTTGAGCAAACTCGAAATGAGCATGCACATTATTAGAAATTTTTCGACACATATGCTGCTAAATAGCAATTGCTCAAGCATGCTTTTATGCTAGTAATAAGCATGTGTAACTGTGCCTTAAGGTTGACTAACATAAAACTTTCATCGCAAACAATATTTTCATAGTAGAATGTAATGCATTATCTTTTAGTATTTATAAAATGAGTCAGCTCAGCTTGACTCTTAGGTCCTTATTTACATGAATAGCAGACCACACTTTGTCTTTTAACTTGCAATTAATTATTCCACTTTATGTAAATAGAGCCACGGGCGAGTCAGCATCGTTGGACCTTCCATTGCCTTTTTGCGGGCACCCTACGCAATCTAAACATCATATTTATGCCAACAGACACAAATAGGTACACATGCAGTGATATTTAGTTTAATTTTAATCAGTTTGTAAATGCAGCAAGCAATTATTAAGCTGTCACTAACATAGCCACAAAAACAGGTATGGAATAAGTCTCCATAATTTTAGACACGCATTTCATTAATGAAAAAGAGGAATATAAGCAGTTTTTTTGGTAAATAATAGTTGTGTAATCTAATTCATAAGAACACAAGTTCATTCAAGAACCGTCGGCAAAGCATTCTACTCCATGCGTAGATATAAATAGACCAATCTGAATGCTAAATGCTGATTCAGTCCATCGACTTATCGATCTGACACACGAAGGCCAGTAACTCGATAACCGCAACAGATGAACAAATTATGACCCTAATTATTTAGCGATATCGTTTTATCGAAAATGTATTATTGGTGGATGTTAAATCTATTGTTTGGGCTGATTTGTAATCGAACGAGGCATATGATTACGAGGGAACAATCGTTGTTATAAAGATGAAAACATACTTGATACACGTGGTACTTTTTCTTGACATGTAATTGATATCCAAAACCACAATAATTTAGGAGTTTATTTATGAATCGCTAACGGTAATGACTTAAATGTTTCATAGGATTTGCAGGATTTTGCATAAGATCGACACCTTTTTTTTTTTGCCTAGCAGTGAGGATATCTCAGTAGATCCAGTAAAGCAATCTAAGAATCCAGACAACATAGAAGATATGTTAAGAGGGCTTAAAAATAACTATAAAATAGCTGGAACTATTGAATGAAGCAATAAATTATGTTTAAAAAAGTTGCACAATAAAACATCAAAGAACCAATTTACAATAAGAGCTAAATATTCGCCCCTGTCAGGCTCGTGACATATTGCACTGGTTTTACACAAAACTATTTAAAAGACATTAAACAGACCACCCAACTCCCAAATGATTCCAGCGACTGGGTCCCAATAAAGGCCAGCGCTCACTGATAGAATAGCTCGGCATAGCATAGAAAAGTTTAACAAAAGTAGGTAAGCCATATGTTAGAGCTATTGGTTCGTGACAAGCTGGGTTTTGAGTAGAGAGATTTATACAGAACTATAAATTTTGCACTGGAATTGGCTACTAGCTAGTACCAAAGTATACACAGTACAAAGTACACAGTACAAAGTAGGTATACAGTTACGAATTGTTTACACGCGACTTCGTTCACGTGGATTTTATTGTTTCTTTCTTTCTTTATTCTTATAGTTCATAATAACAAAAAAGTTACATGTCATTTATATTATTAAATTTTGAATACAGAATTAAATAAAAATATTAATTGCAGTAAATTAAATATATTAAATAGAATCGTATTATAAGTCTTTATTGTACACAAATAGATTTACAGACAGAAACAGCTTACAAAATGGGCATGTACAAAAGAAGGCTTAACCCTTATAAGAGTTTTCTTCCAACAAACCTTTAAATTTAAGTTTTGTTACCTGACCTTGTAAATTTTTAGGTTATTATGTATAAGTAGGTATATTATGTATTTTGTATTACGTATTTTTTGTATAATGTGTTATGTTTATCTGTAATGTAGGTATATTTTAGAGGTATTATTTTTAATATGTATAAGTATTTTATTTATTATGGTATATATTATGTATAACTATTAGTATTCGTATTTTACTCCAATGCCCTTTTCTGTGCACGCACCCACCACTATAATCTAACTATCTCTATATTATAATCATAAATTATAACAGCGCCAACTATCGAAAAATGTATGTATACGTCCAAAAACGTTGCCTGTCCGTTCGGGCAAGCATAGTCATGGTTAAACCAATAGGAACTCTTTGGTTAATCCTGAGCACCTCTCCAAGAAGGCATTTACATATAAAAAGTTAAAAACGTTTTTACTTGTAACTCCATGGAAGATGTGTCGACTATTATTTACTAGGGCAGTCGAACTGTTTAACTAATATTCAATACTTTATGGCAAAAAATCAGTATATTAGCAAAAAAATAAACCGTACGTTATCATAATACACCTTGTTAGTTTAATCAAGATCGGTCTAGTGGTAAAGACGTAACAAACAGACAGACAGACAGACAGATAGACAGATTTACTTTCGAATTTATAAATTAAGTATAGATTACGTACGGGCCAAATAACGAAGTGAAGTTGTGAAGTTTTAGGCCACCCAACGACCTCCAACATAATTTAAGGGCATATAGCCCGGAGCAATATCTTGATGGGTTCTCCTAAGTGTCATCTTAAATCCTTTCTCGTGCTTTGCCATGTCATTCTGTTAGTGACTTTTTAGTGAGCACTGGTCTTTAGTGAGCGCCTACCATAAAAACAACACGAGGAGTGCCACTGAAGTGTGTCATTAGGATCCGATCTATTTCGGTTCTACCCGATGATGTTATTCTTAGATCTACGGCCGGATCATCGTCGATCAGGGTTTATCGCTCGCTTAAGATGGCCACGGAAATAAGTATGAAAGCCAAACATAACATGTCTTGTGATTCCGAAAGTAGCATATGGTTACTTCACAATGACTTTATATTATACTAGCTGACCCGCCCGCGGCTTCGCACGCGTGGTTTTTCAATAAAAACATTACTCTCCTTTTTCGCAGTGAGATAAAAAATAAACTTTGTCTTAATCCTAGTCATAATCTATCTGTATACCAAATTTTGTCGAAATCGGACCCGCCGTTTTGTCGTGAAAACGTAACAAACAGACGGATGAGTTGCTTTCGAATTTATAATATTAAAGTACGAATGTCAGAGGTCGATCGATTTTTTCATTCGGTGTTTAATAAATGGGTTATTTTGATAAAATTGATTTTAATTATTTAGCCCGAACCCCTAGCTCGTAACAGTATATTTGAACGGAGCGAAAATAAAATGTAAGTACGTATGAGTCTATAAACTACAAAAAAAAATGTGCATTTGTGCACTGTGCAACTCTTGATATAACGTCAATGTGAAGAAATTTCCAGTAAATTCCCGAATCACCGGAATGTACACTTGTGTTTGGAAAATAACTCGTAAATTGAATGGAGAATCTTTAAGTTCTCGAGATTGATTGATATGTGGCTGATGGTAATTGAACTCCGCCTTTTACTGCAAACGATTTGTTTGTGTCATAAAATGAAAGTAAGAAAAATATTTTTTTGAATTGGTTGAAAGCTGAGTTAATAATCTGGGGCTCATAATTCCATGTCATTCGTATAAACTTGCACACATTTACATTAATGTGGAATCAGAAAGCGCACATATTATAGTTTAAACATAGTTCAGCGGATTCAGCTTTGATAGGAGGCACATCAGCTTGTGTGTCTATAAGTTTAATATCATCATCATCATCGTCAGCACTTCTCATCCTACTGCTGGGCATAGGCCTCTCTTCGTTGTCGCTATTCGCCTCTGTCCTGCGCTGTTCTAACCCAAATAAGACCTGCGACTTTTATAATGGCGGACCACCTGCGTTCAAATTCAAATTCAATTGTTTATTTGCTAGAATACACAAAAATTACAATAAAAAGTATTAAATCTTATGATTGTCAATGTATTAAACCTGCATGCAGGCATGCAAATATTTGTCATTTGGTAATTATTTATTGATCGAGCGAAGCGAGATCTCCAAATCAACTTGGGCAAATCGGCGTTGTATGTATGTATGTACGTATGTTTGTTTGTTTGTCCGAGGATAACTTTCGAAGCGTTGATCCAATCATTGTGAAATTTGATACGTAGATAGGCAGTGATGACACAATTTTTGTTTGACTAAGTGAGCTGAGTATATGGTATTTATTTATTTATTTATTTACTACGTACCTAATATGTATGTAATATATTTAAGGTTACGTAATTTTTCTTTTTCTATTAAAAGTATATTCTTTTTACACCTCAGCCAATCTTCCATTGAGCAATGATCCTCTCTATCCAAAGGTTGTCAAGAAGAGATGGCTTTGTTTAGCGATAAGATCTCTTACATCTTTTTTTAGGTTAGCTTTCTTTATAAATAACAGGGAAAGTGTTATAACAACCTGCTTAGCAGCTCCCTAAACTTGTTTAAACGTATAACATAACTCTAAGATAGAATATTTATTGTCACGGTGAAGTATCTTCTACCTAAGTGTTTACTTATCGATAAGGAATAAAATATTAAAATGTGCAACATTTCAAAAGCTTTTAGGCTGACAAATGACCGAGATAAGGAAATTATGAATGTAAAGGCCACTGCTTACCGTAGCACTAAAATACGCCTGGATACTTGCATAAAATGACACAGTAAGCTGCTCCAGTTATGCCATATTTTATCGCAGCAATATAATACCGGAGCTTCAGTTTCTTTACATTATAAAGAACAGAGCTCTGAGGCTCTGGCCTGTTCATTACTTATTTGAACAAAACTAGGGTCAAATCTTACTATTGTATCTTTGTACAAGTAGTCGATAAAATATTTGATTAAATTAAGCTATGAAAATGACAAAAATCTTTTTTTACTGAAGAGATGTTAGTCTTCAATTGCGTGCCATTCAATTTAAAGCAAGCTTAAGGGCACTTTTGAAACTTCTTAATGTTAGTTTATTTTATATATTTTATTATAAATTAGGTATAGTCTAACGTTTGACCATGATCTCGCCTGATGGTAGTGATGGTGCAACCTACGATGAAATACGCTTGCCTAGAAGAAACCTATTCACTTACACTTTTCACTCCAAATTTTATGTGAAACTTTCACCTGCGACTTCAACAAAATTAACTTATGTTTCAATCTAGGTCTTAATCTATCAATATACCAAATTTCATCGAAATTGGTTCAGCCGTTTTGCCGTAAAACATGGAGCAGAAAGACAGAGTGTCTTTCGAATTTATAATATTTGTGTGAACATGACCACACTAGCGTTAAATTGTATTACACAACTTTAGTAGACTGTAGGCTTGCTTTACCAGGTGTTTATAGGAGTAATGTAATGTTACTATTAGCAAACACCATAATATCCAAATTCCCATTCGCATTCTAATAGTCCGGGAGCCAGGTCAAAATTTGGTCAATTATTTCTTCTCAAAGCGGTGAGACACTTAAGGGAATAGTATTATGAAGCCTCGTGAACATCTCACGGCGTGTGTTCTGACTGCTAAGCGAGCATCACTGAGCCCGTATCGCTGATTTCTCGCTCAAGAAACGTACAAAAGATATGTATATTCTGTGTCAGTAAAAGATACAAGTATCAAAAGATACGATAAGAGAAAATAGTTGGCTAATCGCTTACTCGCCGGCGGTGAGACAAGTGCCTATAGCTTTTGCAAAATAATACGGCGCACTTCGTAATTTTTTTCACGTTGTTTTGTCCTCGAGAACCAAAGTCACACTGACAAGACAATTTCGTTTACCAAGGCAAAAAGGCTTGGTTCGTGGCAAGATAGGTAAAGGCGAGAACGGCCAAGTTGCGTGTCCAAGTGAAGCCAGACCATGGTTATAACGTATCCCCTCCAAGCGTACCGTTTTATATTATATGCTTTGCTAGCGTGTGTTGCTTCAATATTTAAAAATAACGAGAATAATCTGAGGTAGGTACATCATTTCCTCCCAGATGAAAATTTGTCAGCTAATGGTTGCTTACTGCAGTAATTAATACAAAATATCAGCTAGCAGTATGTCAAGGAAAACCTCGTTAGCTGATACATTTAAATAGGTGATAGATTTCCCCGTCTAACTCCTGCGTTATAACTTTCAAAGCACCAGCTGACGGGTTTTCCACCGGGATGCAGCCAGCTGACATATTAGTAGAAGAGACCGTGGAGATCGACCTTCAGCGATCTGATAACCAGATGAGACGTATTTTTTATCAAATATAATTTATAAACAAATATGCCTATCTAAAAGTGCTTATGGCTATTTTTAATTAAATTAACTTTAATCGATTTTTTTTTCATCGCTTTCATTCTTTTGATAACCAAATGAATTTTATTTCACTGTTAGTTTTTAACACACAGAATATGCCTCAGTAGGCTTGCCTACTCATTTCTGTGTATAGCTACCTGGCAAGCCGATGTGAACAGGTAAGTCAAAATAGGTGACTCCATCGTTCTGCTAACTTATCGAAAGTTATATCAAATTTTTGATTATTTTATTACAAAATCAGTCATATTTCAAAATCATTGCCTGCAAAAAATCATACTTATAGTACTGTTGCCTAGCTAAAAACTTTTAGAGAGCACTTTTAGATAGGCAAGTAATTATAGGCATATTTGTTTATAAATTATATTTGATAAAAAATATGTCTCATCTGGTTATCAGATCGGTGAAGGTCGATCTTCACCGGCTCTTAGACCATATATCTTTACCCATAGTTGCATATAAGCTATCATCAGATACATTTTTAGTTGAGAAATAATCATTGAAAGTATATTTTTTTGTTTTGCATATTGCAGCTGACGTATAATACACCATGTTATAGTCCGTTGATTATTTTTTTCCTTCAATATATTGGGTTAGCTACAATTTTACCTAGTTTTTAGTTAAGAGGAAATGATTGAATATTTTTTTTTCTTCGTGCGTGGGAGGCTACCATCACCGCTCATCCCCTCCACGGAACCGTAGTTGATGTTCACGAAGCTTTATGATACAACTCTCTGATGCAGTCCACTAATTATCGCTTGAGAGGAACTTGGTGTTCATCTGTGTGTTGATCTGTCACTGGCTCCTGACCCATAATGTTCACGTACAGCAAATTGTTTTGATGTGGGCTGGCTTATAGTATCCGGATTTGTATGGACAAGATAAAAGCTTTTAACACGTTAATTGTTGGACTTGTATTACATATTCGAATAATATTAAGAGGGTTTTGAATATTCGATTTTACATATTCAGATAATCCTTTCCAATGTTTTTGGCTCAGCCAGGCTGTAAGTGGTCGGTAACTACTTATAATAACTAGTGGTTTTGTGAAAACAGTAGACCTGGCGAGCTCCTAAAACATAAATTTTACAAGTCACAGAAAATTTAAAAAAAAAAAAAACAAATTTAGGCCGGATATGCTTTATTATAATGCAAATACAAGTCCAAAAAGTAATTTGCGCAACAAAGTTAACGAAAAAGTCCAATTTTAAATCGAATTTCTGGTGCTTGAATTTTCCAATAGGCTTACCTTTGTAGATTTGAGCAAAATATTGGTATAAGAAATTACTCGCGTTCCTTTGGTCCTAGGAAGTCATATCTGGTGTCTACGGGTTTGTCTCGTAAAGGTGGACAGGACTATGTAGTCTGATTCGTATAGATCTTTATAAATATTCTGAAAAAAATGAAATCCGTCCATATATAACGCTACAGCAAACTTCCCCCTTTTCCTTCCCCCCCCCCCCCCCCCCCCCCCCAAATCATAAATTGCAATGGACTGAAAATTAAAATAAATCAAGGAATTTATATCCCAAATTTTGTCAAAATCTTTTGTAAAATGCTACCTGTAGGCGAGAACAGACAGACACAGATAAAAGCATTTTATGGCCAATCTCCAAACTGAGATGCTTCCCTCGCTCGGTCAACTATAGATGCCAGTGTACTATGGAAATTTTTAACCGTCCTACCGCTTTACAGTGCGTGCTCGAAAATCTTTCTGCCCGAACGGCCGTCAGTTTTTTCGAAATATGTGCCCCGCCCACTGCCATTTCAACTTGCTAATCCTCTGGACTATGTCAGTGACGTCTAGTAATAGGTAAAACACATATAAGCCGATCACGAGACCTTCAATACAAAAACAGTTATCTGAGATACGACAATGTAAAGAAATTCCATGAATCCATCCTCCATACAAAATTTCCATAGTAATTTACATCATAAACTCATCTGTACCTCGCCCACACCCCGTCTCGGAGGGAGCAAGTAAGGCGTAGCATGAATCTTGATACCACAATTAAAGTTGCTAATAAACGAGTAATTGTTATATGCCGGCAACAATAATCGTCAACACCACTGGCCGGCATCAAATGTTCAATCTATTTGGACGACCTTCGTGTCGCAGTGGGCAACTATTTGGCTGAGAAAAAGAGGTAGTGGATTCAATTCCCAACAAATGTTCTATGATCTACAGATATTTGTTCCGGCTCTGGGTTTTCCTGTTCCCGTGGGAACTTCAGGATAAAAACTATATAAAACACTCTTGTCAAAGTAACGCAACACTTCATGTAAATGACTTCACGTCAATGAACGACGGTTAAATTATATTGATATTGATCATACAAGAATACTAAAATCGCAATTAAAAAATGGGGGGGGGGTTGGGGTAGGAGGGTAAAAATACTTTACAACCTTTTCTCATACCTACCAAATATACAAAAAAAAGTCATTAAAATCGGTAGATCCGTTTCGGACGAGTGCGACCACTAAAACCGTTACACGAGATTTTTATAATAGGTTTTTACCTATGAAATAACCGTTCTTCGGTACAGGTCATTTCAAATAGAAAAAAAGTAAAAAGTTATTGATTAGCGTTGTATTTTCATTACATTTGAACATTTTTCGTCATAATGGATACTTTAAAGATTCGTGTAATTATGGAATATGAGTTCCATCGTGGCACCAACGCGACACAAACGGCACGTAACATAAAAAACGTTTACGGAGAGAACTGTACAAACGAACGCACAACCCGTTATTGGTTTTCCCGGTTCCGTTCTGGAAATTTTGACTTGAAAAATGAAGCTCGTGGTCGTCCGGTGACTTTGGTCGACAATGATGAATTAAAAGCGATTGTGGAAGCTGACGAAACTCAATCTACAGCTGAGCTAGCAGCAGCTTTTGATGTTAGCATCAAAACAATCTTGATCCATTTGCGACAAATAGGCAAGGTAAAAAAACTTGATATATGGGTGCCCCACGAACTTAACGATCGCCCGAGACCTGCCTCGCGCTGCTCAAAAGGCAAAGAAATGAAGGAATTTTGAACTGAATTGTTACGTGCGATGAAAAATGGATTCTGTTCGACAATCGAAAGCGCTCAGCAAGTTGGTTAGATCCTGGTTCAGCACCAAAGCAATGCCCTAAACCAAAAATGACCCCTAAAAAGGTGATGTTCACTGTTTGGTGGTCTAGTGCGGGTGTGATTTACCACAGCTTTTTACAAAACGGCATGAGCATTACTTCAGATGTGTACTGTGAAGAACTGGAGACAATTATGAGAAGCTTGAACATCGGCAACCAGCTTTGGTCAATATGTCGTCCCAACTGCTCCTTCACGACAACGTGCGACTCCATACTGCACAACAGACAGTCTCCAATCTGCAAGAGCTGGGGTTGGAAGCTCTCCCTCATCCGCCATACTCACCACACCTTGCACCTACCGACTATTACTTTTTCCAAAATTTAGACAACTTTTTGGTAGGTAAAAAATTCAATTCCCGAGAGGCAGTACAAAATGCCTTTGAAGAGTTTATTGCCTCCCGTCCAGCTGATTTTTACAAGAAGGGCATCAATAAACTGCCAATGCGTTGGCAAACATGCGTCGATTGCATGGGTGATTACTTTGAATAACAGAAATAAAAAAGTTTAAAAAAATAAGTACTTTCACTTATACCATACAAAACGGCAACTTCATAGGTAAAGACCTAATTATATTAGAAAAGAAAATAAGTATTGCCAAAAAAAAAGTAGATAACAGTTATCTGGCTCCAATATGACAAGTGTTGCTTAGTTTGGGGCTAGATAGCGTTGTGAAATGTCCAGTATTATTTATTTATTGTGCACTAATATCACAGTGCACAACTATTGCTGGTTAATAATTTCCAAAGATTTAATGTAGCCTCTGCACTACACCATGGGCCATGATGGACAACCACAGAATGCGCCTTGATTGGCGCTATTAATGGCGAACCTACATTTGAAAATTATGGACGTCGAAACAGTAGTAGCTGCCGCTATTTATTTAGTGTATATAACCATTATATAAATGTTCACTGTAAAAGCGCGTCCGTACCGTAAACCAAAACGAACTGAGTGATCGGCGATCGTATGGGCACGCTTATTATACACGATTATAATTATGGCCGCGAACTTCCTTTGATATTTGTCCGAAAAACCGACATAGCGGCGAATACGCTCGATCATCACCGATCATGGGCGATTACAGACAATTCTGCCCTCTACACGATGGTGATCACGGCCAATCGTGTAGAGGCGCTATAACATGCTTGCCCTCATTACAAACTTGCGGACGATACTTGCCGGCAACGTATTGTCGTGAAAATGTTGCTCGCTTAGGAGCACCTTAAGGAATTTTCAAAGTGCCAGCACACATCAATAAAACAATAAAACCCAAGCAATTACACCAAACAGAGATGGCAAGTCTTTGTAAATTAAAATAATTCTTTACAATTCTACCTTATGGGGCGCCGCAAAAACTTGGCCAGTTGCCAACTCGTTCCTTGAATGGTACAAGAAGTACGGCTGACTTAAATTTATATATTTGGGTTAGCTTAGTGACATAGTAACGTTTTACTCGTTTCATTCCATGTGTACGAGGTACTTTATATTGAGTATCAAAATGTGTTGTTAAGTATATCGGGAGAAAAAACTCGCAATTTACATTTTAAGTGAAGTGCGTCTAGTTCGCTGACCCTTCGTTAAATTACGACATTTTGCGGGTATTTTATATTTATTTCTGCTGGACTTTTTTATATTGTAACAAATATAGATATTGTTACTTTAATTATAAATGAACTGCACACGATTATAAATAAACAAATGAAGGAAAATACATTTTAATTACTTGAAAAGATTTATAACCATTACTTAATCTGATTTTATTATATGATACAAAAATAAAAAGGTTTCCTAAAAAATCCTATTTAAACAAGTGACAGTCTCTTTTTTTGTAATTCAGAGTGGACGGTACCTGTAGGTACAATGATATTCCAAACTGCAATTGTGCATCGCTCCAGTGTATCTACGTTAAGTATATTCAGAGTAAGACGTTTCAAATTGATCCCTAAGATAGTAATGAATAACATATGAGTAGTAGAGTTCCTTGTGAAAGAGCTCGCTCGGGGAGGTACTACCACCATACGTATTTCAGCCGCCAAGCAGCATTGCTGTGTTTCGGTTTGAAGTGTATGGTTGCCGGTGAAATTACAGACACATAAAGCTTTACACCTATATGCCTCAAGATGATGGACGTAGAGCAGTGTATCTTAGGGCACGTTTCTAAGCGTGACCTACGAGGCTATACGTTTTTTAGGCAATGGTTACCACTTAACATAAGATGGCCCATATGCTTGTTCAAACTACAGTTTTCCAGTATAAAATTTTAAAAAAATCTTGGTCACAATGGAGTTTCATAAGCTACGTAGGTCACATAGGCTACGTAGGTTTTCACAAATAGCTTTTTTACACCCTGTGGTTAGCATGGCAACCATATCAAACTTTTACCAGTTTCTCCTGAGGTAGCTGTAATGCTTTCATTACTTACCTTTTATAGACTGGAGTGTCATGAGTACTGACGAGACCATTCATCAATGGCCGACAGGGTTAACCTTATCGGTCGAGCTTGTATCCTTTTATAAACTTATCTGTACGGTATTGAATACCTACCCGTCTTTGATGTTATTGACATTCTGTGCTTCTGCGAAACTGATATGTTGACGAGTTAGCGTCACAACATTATTATTAATTTCAGTTGTTAAATTTTAATGATGACAAATTATACAGATAGAAAATAGGCCTTTGCCTAATTGGAGAATTTCCCAATTAATCTGATAATTATGGGCTGATAAGAAAAAATTGTAGCCATAGTTATCTATACCATGAGGCATTTAATATGGTGTATTAAAATATGAAAATAAGGAAACTGAAACAAACACATTGAAGCTCATTTGCAATGACGAGTTAACAGATGCAAGGCTCCACAGCATCGAGCATCGTCGAAAGGTTGCAAGCCTCTTTGTTTTTTATCAGACACATTTCGGAGAGTGTGCTGCAGAGCTTTTCAACCTGATCCCACCATCCCCATTCTATCATCGGACAGCCAGACGCTCCACGATGCGCCACCGCTACATGATAGACATACCTCCCATACGGACAAAGCGGTACTCTTCCACCTTTATTATGCGCACCGCCAAGGAATGGAACGCCTTGCCTGAGTCCGTGTTTCCTGATAAACACTTAGGGGTCTTCAAGTCGCGAGTGAATAGGTTTATTCTAGGCAAGCGTGTACCATCGTAGACTGCATCATCGCTTACCATCAGGCAAGATCGTGGTCAAACGCTAGCCTATAATTATTAAAACAAAAACACCCAAAGTTTGTTTTTATTGGATGAATCAGTGTTTGATAATTATGCAGATAATGATTTTTTAATCGATTTAAAGACAATATTACTAGATTATTAGATTATAGTTATGGTCGTAGCATTGCGCATTTACTTAAACACTGTTTTTCTTCGGTTTCCACAACTACTCTTAAGTCTTTCATATATCTTAGAAGGTTGAGCTCGAATTGGTCTTTGACTTCCATGAGCATTTATCACTTGCGCGGGCAATTTGCTCCCCCAGATTCACAGAGTCGAGGAAACGCATTGCAGTGCTAAAGCAAATAGTATTTTGTTTGTTGAAGAATAAAACGTCACCGCACTAGATCATTTATATTACCATATAGTATAACAGTATAATTTGTGAAATTCAATTTTACATATTTCCGAATTTCACCCATAAATTTTATTGGACACATTTCATGACCTCGTAATTTGAATCGTATTACGATCTAAAAAGAAACATTACTGTAAAATAAAAATTGCATTGGCAGGTATCGAGATTTGACCAAAATATGTAGTTTTTTTATTGCAAATAGTAAACCGTTTGACCAACATTACACCTCACCTGCCAGGCTAACATGACCGCCCTTGAAAAGTTTATTTTTTACGGCGGAATAGATTAAAAGTAAGAGATACCTTGTGCAACTGCCTCAATCACTCGAAACCAGCGAAAACCAAATAAATTTCATAAAATAACTATTTATAACAAAACTATTTGTTATATATGAAAAATAGAAACACTGGTGCGTCATATAAATATCGACAAGAATGTAAATCGAACTCCTTCGTAGTATTTATTGAATGCTACGCGTTTACTGTAAACTAGCTGTTGCCAGCGTCTTTGCCTGCATTGTTCTGGGGTGCAAAAATTCATATAGAAACTTTGACATCCCATTTTTATCCCATGGGAACTGATTTATGGCATAAAAAGTAGCCTATGTTTTAACACAAGTTATAATCTACGTTCATACCAAATTTCATCAAAATCAGTTCAGCCGTTTCGACGTGATTGAGTAACAAACAAACAAACATCCAAACTTTCGCATTTATAATACTCGTAGTAGTGTGATTTTTGATATGACTTTGGAATTACGGAATCGTGTTTATGCAACACATATTCTTTAGCTTATATCCTCAAATTTAACATACATTAATTACAAAGTAAAGGAGTATTACCGGAAAAGTATTGGATCATCCTATACCTATTGCGATAAGGCCGCCCATTGTAGGTACTTTATTTCGCTTAAATTCATTTTTTTTAAGTAATCCTGGTGTACAATAAAGAATTATTCTTCTCCTTCTAAACCTAAACCTATCTGAGGTAATCTGTAGAACGCAGCTAGATCTCACATTTCAGGATAAAGTTTTGAATTCACAAACATATACTCCTCAACTACTGCAAATGTTTCACTTTAGAGCTCCACGCAGAACGCCTTGCCAACCAATTGCACCACTTGTTCCTCCGCTCCGCACTAGAGTCCTTGGTAGCTCCCCCATCCCAGGCTTTGCAAAGCCTTTAATAACTGCAAGGATATTGATATTTTTTCCATAAATTTAAATAAGATCCGTCGTTACTTGGATGAGAACTTAATTAAAATCATATCAGACTGTATAATTTAATTATTTATATTCATTCTAGCGGACCCGACAGACGTTGTCCTGCATGAATACATACAAAATGAATGAATGACTGCATACACAAAAATTAATTTAAGTCGATCCAGCCGTTTAATTGCAGTATAGATAAATAACCTAGATACCGACTGCAGGGTCATCTGCCGGGCTGATTTGTGAATCTAAACCATCCAGGGCGCCACCCAAACGCATACAAAAAATTTCATTCGAATCGGTCCAGCCGTTTAGGAGTTCGGTGACATACACTCGTACATACACGTACACGTACAAAATATTATTCGTAATCTTTGACTATCAAAATAATGCCACGAAATTAAAACCATCTAACTTCACATACAGTTTCATTCAAATTACAGGTAACGGAAGTTCATGTTAATTGGTTACCCTTTTTTGGGGTACAAATTGCAGTTATTCTAGATTTCAGAACTTTTGCCTATATTTGTGATACATAAGCTACACGCATACCAAATTACAGCACTGTGGGTTCACTGGTGCACCCTGTGAATTTTGTCAAAGTTTAGTTTTTATTATGGCTAATAACTCAAAAACTACAAAAACTTTACTAAAACTAAAATCGGGGTCGCAATGTACTAATGAAGACCTTTAATTTGACGTCTCATTTTACCTAAAAGTCTCATATTCATTTTATTTTACCCCCCTTGAACACCAACATCTCAACAACCCCCCAAAATTTTTAGCTCATTGAGTCACACCAAAATTGTGCCATCATTACCTATACCAAAGTTTCACGATGATCGGATAAACGCTTCGAAAGTTATCCTCGGACAAACAAACATACATACATACAACGCCAATTTGCCCAAGTTGATTTGGAGATCTTGCTTCGCTCGATCAATTACTTAGTTTATGTCTTAGTTCTATGTTATGGTATAGTCTTAGGTACTTAGGTTTATTTTAATTTGCATGAAGTGTTAGCGTAATTGATTGTGCAATTAGCTTTAATATGTAATGTTAAGTATTAATTCAATGTATCGTTGTAACTATCGTTGGTTGACCTAATTAAATGAAATAAAAACGACAACAAGAAGTATAAATTGTGGTCAAAGATGAAACACGCTTGCCTACAAAGAACTTGTTTGCTATAGAGTACAAGAGTAGCAGAGTTCTTTGTGAAAGGGCTCGCCCGGGGAAGTACTACCACCATACCTATTTCAACCGCCAAACAATATTGCTGTGTTTCGGTATGAAGGGTATAATTTCCGGTTAAATAACAGGTTCATGAGGATTTACACCTGTATGCCTCAAGTTGATGGACGCAGGGTAGTGCATCGTAGGGCACGCTTCTAAGGTGCGTGACCTACCAGGTAATATTTTGCTATGGGCGATAGTTACCACTTAACATCAGGTAGGCCATATACTTGTTCCATCTCTAGGTGGTATGATAAAAAACAACTTAGAAAATAAAATAATCCGGAAATACAAACGCCGATGGTGAATATTTGATAAAACTTTTCTAAAAGATCGGTATTCGGGAGTATTATGAATTTATGGTGTTTAAATCGTATTAAAACCTCGCTAGCACCTCCAGGCTTCGCTGGCACGATACACGAAAGGCTATTATTTCCGCTCCAAAGTTCTTAATAGAAAACCCTGCCGAGTAGAAATTTATTAAAAGTGCATAGTGCTTCCTGTATTGAAATCAGAACTCTTTTTTCTCCGTCTATCTTCACATTTTCATTATTCCGTACTTAGACCATAAAGCCGGCACAAAGGCTTTGTTCAGTGATGTCACAGAGAAAAGCAAACAGCTGTTACTTTACCTGCAAAAAGATGATGCATGACATGTATATAAAATTAAAGAGTTACAGTGAAGAACAATAGGTTGTGGCAGTTTTTGTATGAAAAAATATAGTTCCATAAGTCACCATTTGTCCAGCAATGGTAGAATTTTTTTTACGTATTTTTTTTTTGGATTTATGTTTTACTAGATGTTGCCACGATGTCGTACGCGTTACACTATTAAATGTGTAGGTAACCTAGAAATAAAGCTAAACTCGCTGTTGCAACCTGACTTGACACCCCATGTTTATCCCATGGAACCTGATTTATGGGATAAAAAGTAGCCTATGTGGTATCTACGTACTTATAATATTTGATGAGATTGGTTCAACCGTTACGGCGTGATTGAGTAACAAACAAATAAACAAGCATCCGAACTTTCGCATTTATAATATTAGTGTGGAGTGTGATAGGTTGGATTTTTCATTCATTTTCTAACTTTTGGATCAGGTTTAACTTTTGTCTCATGTCAATGTCTCAAATATTCAGTCATTTTGACTAGTACGTTGCCAAAAGTATAGGTTTAAAACAGCTATTTTCCCATTTTGAGCTACGTAAAGTATTTCCAAGCGTTAGAGCCTTCCTCTCCTAATTTACATGAATAGTGCACGGGTTTGTTTAATGTGCTATTAATTATATTTGTGTAAGAAAATAAAGCAGTGGTTTATAAAGTTTATTAATTAGCGTTTTAGGTTTAAACTTGCTAGAATAAGGCTATATAATATTTAGATTAGAAGTGGTTTTAATCTTTTGATACACTTTTAAACGTTACTAAACCTTATACTTATCTTAAAGACGGTTTGCTTTTTCACTTTTACAAATTAATTGAATTCACACACACAACAGAAAAAGTTAGGATAGTAGTCATTCTAATTGTCTGCTCTGTGTAATAGTAGATTATTAAACGAGGGGATAAAGCAGTGTCTTGCGTCACGGGCACGCCCAAGATGCAGATAGGATCCACGAGGAGAGTACTTTACTTTTCACACTTTCTGCGAGACAATAAAAACCAAATCTAGGTTGGTGCATTCTGTGCAGAGTTCGATTTACGAATAAGTTCTTATTTGGTGGGTCTTTGTGGTTCAAATTGTAATACAGATGAGGTTCCAAATTCAAATCACCCTCGAGGGCATAATTCAATTCAGTAAAACTTTACTCCCAGCTCAGCCGTAGGGATTTAATCACCCGCTTTCGGTGAGGTTTACATGACATATAATTTTACATTGTCGAGCAGGTGGTGTGTAAAGTTTATTTGTTAATACTAGAGAACCTTTACCTACTAAAAAATCTTTCTAATAATTGAATAATTGTGGTAATAATTATAACATTTTCATATTATTTGGGTTTCTAATCAAGATCCTTAAAATGTATACGAAATAGCTAATAAAAGGATTAAAAGGTAATTTTTTTTTATAGAACTTCGTTTGACCACAATCTCACCTGATGGTAAGCGATGATGTGGTCTAAGATGAAGCACGAAGATCCTTAAAGAGGCCCGGATTGTATTCTTTAGGAAAAACAGACGACGGCAAAGTGCTCCATACCTTAGCTGTACGCATCAAGAACGTAGAACCAAAACGGTGTGTGCGAATAGGTGGTATATCAACTAGGTACGGATGGTACTTAGCCGTACGCCTGCTTGCCCTTTGATGGAAGGGAGATGGTGGGATCAGATCGTATAGTTCCTGGGCACATTCCCTGAAATTCTGTAAAAGATCGATAGGCTTGCAACTTTACGGCGGTGTTCAATAATGATTGTATTGTATTGCAATATAATCATTTGTTTTGCAAGTTTTTGATGTGTAACATCTTTTCTCTCGGTTCGTGGGAGTGATTTTGGCAAAAGGGACAGAAATGTGTAACAGGAAACCGGGGAAACGCGCGCTATTTGATTTGACCAATGAGCGCGCGCGGCGGTCAGATGTTACACATCATATGCGACTACTGTAAGGCTCGTAGTTTTTTTTTCCTTTTAATTATAACTGTTGTAGGTCTATATTGCTATTAAATTCAAACAAAATCGGTAAATAAAATCTCTTTCATAAAATTGTTTCCGGTTTTGCTTCATTATTTATCACTAAACCTCAAGACGCGAGTTATACCGTGAGAAATCTCTTTTTAATGACTCACTTTCCTTAATTTACATGAAAAGTGTTAGTGCTTGTTTTCTTAAAGGAGTTTTTAATATCCCTTTAAGCGGAGCTGTTGTGCACGCTTTAGCATTTTGCTGGGATCTAAGTAAATGTTGATTAATTTCTTTACTGAAAATAAAGTTTGCGTTAAGAATTAAAGATAAAGAGCTCCTCACACACATAACAGTTCAGGACGACGCGACGTGACGCGGCGTGGTTTATGCTGATGAGATATGTATATATTGTAAGACTACACTACTATTATGTAAGACAACACACAATAAGCGGCTCGGCGGGTGGCGTGGCGGTTACCAGCCGCATTGGAAATACCGCCCATCCAGTGCTCTGCGAGTTGCATCAACAATGTAGTCCGAAGGCGGTGCATGGAGGTCTTTAACCGCTCCTAGCTACCACCCCAAACCGCTTTGCGTGTATAGAGCTCCTAAAACTTTAAACGGGTAAAATCGGCACTACCTCTGAAAATAACACTACACCTTAGATAAGATTGTGTATTAAAGTTTACGTAACTTCTCTTATTGTCTAATCTGTCAAAGCCATAGAAAATGATTAATATTTTATACGATTACTAGCTGACCCCGCGAACTTCGTACCGCCTTGGAATCAATAAATTTTGTGTTGCTAAGCTGAGTTAAATTCATTTTTTGTTACAATGTCCTTTTCTGTGCACGTACCCACTATAATCAACTATCTCTATATTCAAAGTAGAAAATTATTAAAGTACTAATATCGCTATTAAAAAATATGGGTTGGTGGTAGAAGAGAGAAAATTTAGGATTGTATGTATTTTTGAATGCTGTATCATAACAAAATAAAAACAAATAATTTTGTCTACCACTCTTAACATGTAAGGGGTATGAAAAATAAATGTTGACCGATTCTCAGACCTACCCGATATGCACAAACAATTTTATGAAAATCGGTCAAGCCGTTTCGGAGGAGTTTGGCAACAAATACCGCGACACGAGAATTTTATATATTAGATTGGTACAATTTAATTATTAGTATTGCCGGCCGACATAAAAGCTAGCATTTTGGCCACTCGTGCCTTTGCCAAGACTTATTGAAATGAATTACTTAATTTTATTTAGCTTAACTTATTAGATAGCTCTAATTTAATAAATAAATAATGCTGGATTGGACATATTATACTGACATTAAATAGCCCCAAACTAAGCAAAGCTTGTACCATTGGAACCGATAGAATACTTTTAAAATTAGCTTACTTGGCTAAGGTAAACTCGTATTTCCTACGCTAAGGTAAGTGACACCGGAAAATCCTTTAGTTCCTTACTTATTACCATTCTAACTATATGGTACTGTCGTTTGGCATAAGTTATTCAGACACTGCGGTCGATAAGCCTAGACACGGTGGATACGGAAACATTATGGTTTATTCAGGAATGCACTTAAAATAGCCACTGAAAGGCTTGTGGACTGGCGCTGACGTGAATATATAGATTGTAACTAGATATCAAAACAAGCATAACCTATAATTATATAACTTTTTAAACTAACATGGTTATTGACACTATTTGTACTAAAAACGGGATATTTATGAGTTCTTGGTTCTAGAAAAACCAGGAGTGTATAAAATAGACTGTAGCTGTGGGAGTTTTTATATTGGTCAAACCAAACGCACAATAGCTTGTCGGGTGAAGGAACATATCAGGGTGGTGAAGTCTGCCATAGCGGAACATCTGCTGGACTCAGGCTCAAACCACTGGATCGAGCTACACAACCCACAAGTAATCTCAACTGAGCGACATTACATACATCTCAAGACTTGTTCAAGAGGTAATTGAGATTAACAACACAAGAATTTCAATTGTAAAGATGGTTTTCAACTATCTGCAGCCTGGAATTATGTGGTGAGAATGTGTCAATTACGCGTCCTGATACCGTAAGTGTTGTGTGTCGGAATCGAGTTATTATCGAGAATGAAACCGGTAGTAATGATAGTATTAGTGAATTCATTCCTAGCAAGAGACTAAGAAAGAGGGTAGATCGTTATATCTGTCAATGACTATCCACTCGCAAAGACTTCAGTTTACCCGTTATCATGGCGCATGCAACTGCGTCGAAATATCGGGACACTCACAAATCATGGTAAATATCTCGTTTTTAGTACAAATAACCTATAACTTATATAGGTACTATCAGAAATAACATAAAATCATCTAAAAAATATTGTTCAGGACTATAGTATATACAACCCACAATGGGTTATTTAGAGGCAAGTCCAAAGTTTGATAATAAGCTCACTTTTTGCATAGAATTCACGTGACAGTTTGCCGCCAGAAAACGAAGCATGTGCAAGCCTGGCTTAGGCTTGCACAACGATCCCTAAACGTATTTAGCGATTAAATATGTTCTAAATTTCACGTATTTGTATGATTTCATAACTCTTTAAATCATATTTCGCCACTAAATACGTTAAGGCATCGTTGCGCAAGTCGCCCTAAGTAATTTTCTTTGCAAAAATGTTTTTAAATTTTAATTTCCTTTTTCAAGATGTATATACATCTTAATATGTTTCAGTCTTGTCTAAGGTTGTCAGCATTATCTCCACATCCATTTTGCTACAACTGTATGCATATCTATTACCTTTCTTTGCTTTTTTGTCTTGGAGACTGAACAAGCTTATAGTCCACCTGATGTAAACATCCGCCTTAACAGAGTGTTACCTCATAGGTCATCTTAGATACGTGCCCTACGATGCACCGCTCTCCGTCCATCAACTTGAGGCATAGATTAGATTAGATTAGATAATTCTTTATTGCACACCACGAAACAAATACATGTAAAAAACAACTACGTAAATCTATGGTTTTAATTAGCGGTCTTATCGCTAAATAGTGATCTCTACCAGACAACCTATGGATGGAGTGGACTGTGTGGACATTACCTGGGGTGTAATGGTGTACCTAACATACTACATGTACAAGGTTTGTTTGATTGAACGTCGCCGCACAGCTTTAGCTAGTCGCCACTACATAAGTCGATCACTGTAACCCAGATTAAACCAATCGCTTAAAATTTTTCCATTACCATACTACAAATGCAAGTTGAAATGTTTAGAATGGCTGATATCCTTATCCTACGATGACACTGAAAATCTTCTGCTTTTTGCTGAATAACACACATACGCTAACCTACACTTTTCACACACTAACACACTCCTACATACACTGCACACACGCATGTACTCTACTCTGTTATTGGTTACAATTAAAAAGATAATTAACATTTCAAAATTGTATACTTCAAATTTAAACATGTTTAGTCGCTAAATACGTTTAGTGATCTTTGTGCATGCCGGCTTTAATCTTTGACTAATAAATTGGTGCCACGAAATGCATAACCAGCCTACTTGACCTACAGTTTCATTCAAATTAGATGTAACGGGGGTTCTTGTTAATGGGTTATATTCTTTTGGGGTATAAATGGCAGTTATTCTAGATTTCTAACTTTTGCCTATATTTATGTCACTAAAGCTACACGAACACCAAATTTCAGCATTGTGGGGTCCCTGGTGTACCCTGTGAATTTTGTCAAAGGTTTGTTTTTATTATGGGTAATAACTCAAAAACTACAAAAACTTTACTAAAAGTAAAAACAGGGTCGAAATTTACTAATGAATACCTTTCATTTGACGTCCCACTTGACCCAATAGTCTCATTTTCATTTTTTTTACCCCTCTTGAACCCCAATATCTCAAAAACCCCTCAATATTTTTAGCTCCTTAAGTCATATCAAAATTGTGCTATCACTACCTACCTATATACGAAATTTCACGGTTATCGGATAAACGCTTCGAAAGTTATCCTCGGACAAACAAACACACATACATACATACATACAATGCCGATTTGCCCAAGTGAACTTAGAGATTTCGCTTCGCTCGATCAATTATGGCAAACAGGTATAAAGCCTCATGTTCCTGTAATTTCACCGGCAACCAAAATAGATACGGTGGTAGTACTTCCCCGGGCGAGTCCTTTTACAAGGACGCTTACTCTACTTCTAGCTTTAGCTAATTTTAAATGAAACCTACAAATGTGTTTATACCATTTTGGACCATTCGTATCAAATATTAGAAAAATTATCATAAACCTAAACGAATAGATATCCTATCAACAAACTTTTTTGATGTTGGATAAAAAGAAAAACAGAGTTAAGTATCTCATTGTTAAGTATAAAAGAGTAGCATAATTACGGCTTCGTCCATTAGTTAATGTTAGAGTATCTACTTGATTCTATCTTTAACAGGTATGTAAAGTGAGCTTGAAGGTAGATATCGTATCACATGATAGTTGTGACAAGTTAATTAGCTGACAGTGACGTTGATTACTAGATAATTGTACAATGATTACAATTCCTCATTAGCATCTGCAAAGTTGTGTTATGCTATTCTATTCATGAGTTTCCTTCATTTTGAACCTTAGTGCCTATTTAAACTTCTAATATACCATAAAAGCTAGAAACAACAAAATGAGGAAAAGTTAATGTACCTATATATTGGCTGTCTTATCGTGATCTATTCTAGACAACCTTTAATGGAAATGAATATTAGTAAATGGAAGATTGGCCGATATTTAGCTTCGTGACTGATATTTCGTACGAGGTACTTGACATTCGGTTTATTTTCTCCCTGTATACGACTTAAGGTTAAAAGTAACTTTTTTACAAAAATATTACCGATTTAACCACGATTAAAACTTAACTGATGTTGATGAAATTTCTAGGCGATCAATATGAAAGTATATCCTTTTAAATAAAAAAAATTCTAAATCGGTTAATAAATAACGGAGTTCTGAGGTAAAAACATAAAACCGAATTGCGTCTCTATAAAATTTGAGGGATGCCCTCGATTTTTTTGGGATCCCATCATCAGATCCTGGCTTGGTGCCAATGGAACCATCTGGAAAAGTACCCTATAAAATTGTATAAAAGTAAGAGTTTCGCGAATCGGTACAGGCGTCTTCGAGTAATCGGGGAAAACACATTTAAGATTCCGACGAAATGAGAGCCTCTTACTTTTTTGAAGTTGGTTAAAAAGAAGAGAGATAGCTAAACCAAACTATCGGTAAACGTATAAATTTAGTCCCATTCATCGTTTAATATTTCTAATATCCATAACAATATTATAAATTCGAAACTAGCTATTTGTTTGTTAGTTTGTTTGTTACCTTTTCACGACAAAACGGCTGAATGGATCGTAATGAAATTTGGCAAGGAATTACTCGACTGCGCAAAACGAGGGTAATGTTTTTACTGAAAAACCGCGCCTGTAAAGCCGCGGGCGGGTCAGCTTGTATAGGTATATTCGCTCTATCAGTCAATTAGTGAGCTCAGAAATGATTTGTGACTCACCGTAATTAATAGTCGGTTCCCGTCATATACCTGTGTGGAAATAATATTTTCAGATATTTTCTATTTTGAGTAATTTTAATGATCTCTTTGGTTAAATATTGTTTAGTTAATTGGAATGATGGAGTGTTCCGAATATAAACCCTTTTATACTTTTATAGTTTTCGTCTAGACTAGTTTGATTCATTGTTTTGCGTTATGTGTTTAGACTTGAATTGAATCACTGTCGTTACTTCATCCTATAAAGTCCTATAAGGATGAATTACACCATTCTAGACGAAAAACTAAACAATCTTTAACCAAAGAGATAATTAAAATAATTCAAAATAGAAAATGTCTGCAAATGTCACGTTCTATATGTATACAACGGTTGTTAATGTAAAAATATAAACAACAAAAAGTAGCCTATGTTTGAGTCCAGGTCATAATCTATCAACTCACCAAATTTTATTGAAATCGGTTCAGCCATTGCGACGTGATTGAGTAACAAACAAATAAACAAGCATCCAAACTTTCACATTTATAATATGTATTACTGTAATTATTGTGATTAAAATATTATGCTCAGTTAATACCAGAATTTTACTTTACCTTGATTCCCTTACTTCGGAAGCTCGTGGTTTAAACTTTTAATTGAAGCCTTTACCGTAAAAGGGGAAAGTAGATCCCGCTCGCGAATATTGGAGGGGCACCCTTAAGGCTTCTTTATCCAAGGTGTGTGGAGGAAACTTTTGGTGTCAGAGTACTCAACTTAATTTATAAAGTAAAGTTCACCGCTTTGGAAATAAAAGTTGAGTTGAGTGTGTTTGACATAAATGAAGATTTGAAAAAAATATGAACTATAAAAATCCACTTTAAAACTGTTTTGTTATTTCATTTATTTTTATGCATAGGTTTAAAAACCTTGTTACCACAAAAAAATTTAACACTGTTTAACGTGTGTTTAAAAAAATCCTTACCAATTGTTGTTTAGGATTTTTTTCAGTGTTCAGGGGGCTTTTTTATGGTAAGACTCACTGTATATAACTCACACTGAATGTGTTATGTTAAAATATAAGTTTTAAATGTGTAAAAAGTTTTTAAGCATTTGTGATGATAAGTGTTTCTTTTAAATTCGATTACTAACCATCAGTGCAAGTACAAAACATGTCGATCGACAAATTGACTTTAAAAATTTGACAAAATCGTTAGTTCTTCGAGCTATCTGCTCTATCTACATTTCTGATTCGATCTCGTAAAAAAACTAAATAAAACTTGCCTGACCAAAATACATTTACAAGGTGCGAATGAAATCGTTTAGACCCGGCATAATAAATTCTTAAAGACCGCTAGAACATTCTACACATATGCCCGCAGGTGGCGTGCCAGATACTGGCAGGTCAGCGTGCTAGGGACTGGCAGGTCAGCGTGCTAGGGACTGGCATACTGTGTCAAAATGACACACATGATATACCTGTAGCTTGCATACTAGTTTCTATATCCACTTTGCGAAATTAAACTTGGGAATATGAAAATTACAGTTGGGGACAACTGACATCACGCTTTCCAGTACGAGTATGGAATCTTCTAGAATATCTACTATTATAACCTCTATAGGTTTTTTATTAATGGTAGCAGTTGGTACTTGCCAGTATCTAGCATGGTTTTATGCGAGATATATTACAACTAACGTAATCGTGTTGGTTTAATGTTATGTGCTCCAACTTCCGATCTGGTGGTTTAGAATCCCGGCGGTGTACTAAGAGTTTATATCAAGCAATGTATGCACACGCGTTCTTGAAACGGTGAAGGAAAACATCGATATTTTTACTGAGCTGACTAGGCTGTATTGTCTCAGCCTAGTTAGCTCCGTAAAAATCCGGTGCTTGGCAAGTCTACTCCATCCAACTCTGTACCAGGCATTACAGCGGATGCGTTCTTCATCCAGCTAACTGTGCATGCCACCAGACTCATTTTAATTGATCTTCAAATGGATAATGTCAAAGGCCGTATAACCAGCCTTATTTTACACCTGTGTCTTATTTGTATTGTATTACTATTATGGAATAAATAAATAATAATAATAAATATAGCTAGACATTTCACACAGCGCTATCTAGCCCCAAACTAAACAGAGCTATGGGAACCAGATAACTGGTGGAATACTTATATACTTCTTTTTTTTGTAAATAAATACACAGAATATACAGAAAAGCATCCAGAACAAATATCTGCAGATCATGCAAACATTTTTTCCGCGGTGGGAATTGAACCTCCTACCTCCTGCGCCTCAGCCGGCTATTCGCCCACTGCGCCACGGAGGTCGTCAATAGAATATTTATGTATTACATTTATATTAATTTTATACCCTGGTAATATTTATTTGATTTCAGTATTTTATTTCACGTACACAGTTAATTCCCTTTTTTATTTATAAGCTACCGTCTTTAACCATTTAGTCAATCCAAAGGCTTTCTGAAAGATATCTCTTTTAGCAATAAGACCGCCAGTTATATACTATACTATCACGTATACGTTTTAATTATGTATTTTTAATTTAAGTGTTGTGTACGATAAAGCGTTTTCTATTCTTATGAACTTTCAAATACGTTTGATTCAGTTGTCAAATAAACATGACACAAATACGCAGGAAATGAAAGATGTGCTAAGATCGAACGTAATTGGACATTTCCGGGCGGTTATTCTTTACACGTAACTAGTTGAGGATGTTCTATCATAAATTATTTTCTTTTACTGAAAGCGATTCAGTTAATTGGAAAGTAAATATGAAAACATAAAAAAATATATTGAGTTTATTAGTGGATTTGTTTATTTTTAAATTATTTATCTATTTTGTTCTGGTATGACGCAGAAATCAGAATACAATAGTTTTAAATCTTAACCGATACAACAAATTTGTTCGCTTATAACGGAACGGATAATAATATTTTCATAAAACTAGAGTATATACAAGTAGGTACTTTTTCAGTTTTTAGGTACGAGTTGGTTTAGCAGTTATAATCGCATAAATATAACAATTTTAGAGAAAAATCATTCATAAAATCCGTATCCATACCATTTGATATAGGCAGATATATAAATTCACCAACACAAATAAACCACAATTTGAAAATTCCGGTTCACGGTCTATAAATAAATTATAACTAGGCAGAACCGGAAATACATGAAATTCTAATTGCCGTTGATGATTCACGTGCCGAATCTGATCTAATTTTGGTTCCAGTGCCCCAGGATAATAACTAGTTACTATGGAAGTGGACTAGATAATGTGACTTGCGTCATTATAAGCTTTGAATTAGCTCGTCTGGTCTAGGAGTACGGGAATTCTAAATGTCACTCAGATTTATCTCAAAATTAGAAATGAGGATTTGTTAGATATATTGCAATCTGATAATGTACCAACGTCTAATTAATAAATGCTCTGTCGATATATCTAGCCGTCTTGAGTTTAACTTTGAGTTTAATTAGCGAAGCACATGATTGACTGTTTTTTTAGTCAAACTCAAAGCCCAAATATTTTGAAGTGAAACTTTTATTACATCGTCTCAAACTTTTTCGTCTGTGTGTTGCATGTCGCGTGACGGTCGGCCGCAGAGTAGGGATAAAGTGAATGGCGCTCGTCAGAGCAGCTGAGGTTAATATGGTGAAATGGCCTAATAGTTCGCATCAGCTGACCGTGTAGTGTATAGACTCATTTGTCCCAACGAAAATTTTTAGTTAAATGTCTATAATGTGAAACAGTTTCACTTTTACCGTAGTTTCATAAAACCACATAATCCTTTTTTAATTAAAATCACAAGGATCACTTTGAAACGTCAATTCCTTCGCGACCAAGCCAGGAAAAAAGACAAGAAACACGCCTGGTTGTTATTTTAATGGTCCTTTTAATGATGTTATTTTTAGTGATTTTGTCAACGAATCTCTTGCACGCTGAGCAATCTTGAGTCTCTCATTATAGGCCTCATAAAAAGGGCAATACCGAAAGACCACACATCAGTGCCATTATGATCATAGCAAACTGAAGTGGTCGTGGGCGGGGCAGATTACTCGAAGACTTGACAGTCGTTGGGGCAGAATTCTCGAGTGGAGACCACGCACTGGAAAGCGCAGCGTTGGACGGCCCCGCACTAGATGGAACGATGACCAGATAAAGGTTGTTGGGAGCCGTTGGGTGCAGGCCTCACAAGATCAATCGCTCTGAAAATCTATGGGGAGGCCTATGTTCTGAAGAGTCTTATGGCTATAATAAATATGATGATGATAATTGTTTTAATTATTTAATTTACAGTCAAGAAAATGAATTGAAGATGGCTTATTCACTTTGACGAAGCAGTGCCTACTTCTAGATACTATAAGTAGTATCGACAAGTTGACATCAAAGCTTAAAGTATCACTTCCAATTGTTAAAAGTAGCAATTTTCACGATAAAGAGAGACAAAAAAGGAGATAAAAAAAAGTAAATAAGCATTTGGCAAAACGTCATATAATAAAACAATTTCAAAAACTTTCTTTTCAACCGAAACAGGGCAATTCAAAGGCCAAAATAAGAACTCGAAAGCACCTAAAAGTCTATTATAAAATGCTTTTTCGCGTCTCACAAAAATAAAAGTTCTCAAACAGAACAAAGCCGCGACAAATATCATAAACAACACTGCATTAAACTTCTGCGTAATGAAACAATCATAATATAAAAAACAAAGAAAAGAGCCGTAAAATCAAACTTTAATGCAAAGCGTGTTTTTTCCGGGCCTTCGGTAAACATAGCTTCAGCGCTGGTATTAAATAGCTAGCTCACTCCAAATCTGTTCCAGTAGCATGATCGGACGTTTCTCTCATCTAGCGTAGAAAGTAGAAACAAAATACAAAATATGTGTCTACCGGTCGTGCTACTGGGAAATTCCTTCCCAGTAGTCTTAATAATTAACGACCTCCGTGGTGCAGTGGGCGAATAGCCAGCTGAGACGCAGGAGGTAGCGGGTTAGATTCCCGCTGCGGAACAAATATTTGCATGATCTACAGATGTTTGTTCCGGGTCTGGTTATTTCTCTATTTAATATAAGTATGTATTTACAAAAAACTGTATAATTATAAGTATTCTATCAGTTATCTGGTTCCCATAGTACAAGCTCTGCTTAGTTTGGGGCTAGATAGCGCTGTGTGAAATGTCCAGCAATATTTATTATTTATTTACTAATTAGTAAGATAACGCGGGTAAGAGTAGCTTTAATATTGCTACACCCTTACTTGGTAAATAGGGTAAATATGAAGTACATAACATACTGAATACTGACTACTGGTAAAAACCCAGATTTTGGCAGTTGCCAGTAATTTTACCATGTATTATAGTCCTAGTAGGACAAAACTTAGAGTCAAACTGACAGATGACAGCTGTCAGACGTAACAAATGACATGTAATGACAGCTGATATCAAAAATATTTGGGCCACACACACTGTGCAAATGTCAGCCAATATAAAAAACGAGTGAAATGACATTTTACTCTATTCTTTCCTAGAGTTAAATAAATAATTTTCCTAGAGTTAAATAATAAATTTAACACAAGTGTTAAAGTATAAACACTTCCGGAAAGTAAAAACATTTCCACACCACCGTCACATAAGCTTGTTAATTCTGAAAAGTTCACGAATACATAATAGGACTATCAGTGTACAATAGACTTAAAATCCTTTAAAATCAGCCTAAAATGGTTGCTGGAACACGTTTTTTATGAAGGAGCTGTTAATTTTACCAGAAATTTGTAAATTATAAAATTAAATTAAAAATAATGTATTTAATAAAAAAAAAAGAGTGTGTGTACTTATGTACACGCGTTAGAAGTTATACTTCTTTGGCGTATGAAAAAAAATAACTAAAATGCAGTAGTGATTAACGATAAATATTAAAATTAATCAAAAAGATTTTATTTAAATAAATTATTAGTATCACCGTCGTATATGAAATTGATTTAATAAAAACACCAAAATAATATTTATTTATTCACACTGTTTAATTGTACCCTTACGAAACACGTGTTCTACATATAAAAATACTAGAATATACAACTTGAACATAGTTATCAATTTTCATACCACCTAGAACTAACTTCATGCTGTTAAATTTAGGTGTCGGTGTGCGCGCGCATCGTAAAAATTCACTCTCATCATTTTTCTCCATCGCGCCAAAAGAAGTATAACTTCAACAAACAGAAGTCGGTCAGACGCTCTACCTACTGCAGAGGAGCGAGGCCCTCTAACACCGGTATTTCATACATAAAAGAGGGCCCCGAATCTATGAAATGTATCCTAGATTAAGTTGATCGAAATAAAATATTTGTACCTATTGGCGGCGTTGTGTAATAGAAAAGAATAGAAAATCAGATCTTTTTTTTAATCGAACTGGAAATGGAACAAGCTTATGGCCCACCTGATGTTTGTTATGTGGTAACTATCGCCTATAACAAAGTATTGCCTCGTACCATGGCGTCATGATGTTGCGCGTTGGTGCCATCTCGAAGTCTTCACCGTTTTCATCTTGCCACTGGTATACACCAGTAATACTAAATCCAGTAATACTACTGGATTTCAATAAATTGTATTTTGGTACCACTACCAAATTTTTCAAGATTTACAGGTATCAAATTCAAGGGTCCAGTCTGCTCAAAAACCTCGTTATCTGTGTAATTGAACTAGCTATTATAAATTTGTTTAGGAACGTTGCGAATTTTTTATAACCCGTTAAATGACAGTAAACAGTTTTAATGACATTATTAAAGAAAGCTTTTGCAGAGCTTTATCAACGCTAAGCGGACCAAAGGCTGAATCGGAATGGTGACCTAAAAGCCAAGTTATTAAGTCTTAGAATACGAGATAACTGAAATGCTTTTGAAAGCATAGAACTGACTTTCAATCTGAATAACATTTAGATATATTTTAGATAGCGTGTCTCTATTTCTGTATAGAATTATTTGTATGGGAAGTTGTTAATGGAATTGTTAACATAATAAATATATATTAGACATCATTAGTTTGCCGGGCAAACTAGATGACATACTAAAATCTACGCGTATTCCACAATGTCTTAAAACACGTCTCTATAACTAATGTGTCCTGCCAACTGGTGCCGAGACATGGAGGCTCACGAAGGAGGCTGTGCACAAAATAAGTGTAGCACAGAGAGCCATGGAGCGCGCCATGCTCGGCATCACACTCTTAGATCGAGTTCCCAATACTGAAATTCGCAAGCAGACTAAAGTACAAGACGCCAGCAAGCGAATATAGGGGCTCAAGTGGAGTTCGGCAGGATACTTGGCCAGGCGTAGTGATGACAGGTGGGCTAAGTCACTAACAGAGTGGAGGCCGAGAACTGGCCATCGAAATAGGGGACGTCCACCAGCGAGATGAGTCATCATTATCATCATATCAGCCATAGGACGTTCACTCCTGAACATAGGCCTCCCCATAAACTTCCAAAGCGACCGATCTTGTACAGCCTACCTGCACCCAACAGCTCCCAGCAATCTTTAACAGGTCGTCTTTTACGTGGGTATAAGGAACTGGGAGTAAGAGTAGCAATTCCCCCACCACAGCCAGACCTAGAACAAACATTTCTAAATCATACAATCATTAGTCGTGAACAATCCCTCTTCCGTATCAGTTAGCTATTCGCCCACCTAACTACAATGGTCGTTACATATTCCTCATTTTGTAAAAATCTAAACAAATTGTTCTTCATTTAAACTGTAGCCAGTTTCTCCTATCATCTGTAGAACAATTAACAGAATTTCAAAAAAATCCTTCTATAGTAGACACCGTAAATTATTCACATATTTGAACTGCCACTCACAGTAAACCTTTATACCGTACAACCAAAAAGAATGTCATTATTGTCTGTTATGATCTCAAACAGCCGTATCCTCATCTTATGACACGAGATAACCCGAATAACTCCGCTGAACACGGAGTAATGGCCCAATCTTTGATGGTTGAAAATGTAGAACGCGACTGATACTCGCGACTTATAGACGCGATTTTTGGTGACAGAAAACACTTAACTGCAAAACCCTGTAGGAAAGGAGAGAAGAATAAGTTTAAAATGAATATAAGAAAGAAAGAAACCTATTTTATTAGGGACACACATGTTTTTTACGTATAAAACTACTATCTTCTTTTTCCTGCCCTTTTCCCACATTTCGCGGGGTCGGCATAACATGTATTCCTCCTCCATATCTCTCTATCAACCGTCATCTCCGTTGTCACTTCCTTCCTACCCATATCATTCTTCACACAGTCTATCCATCTCTTCTTCAGCCTTCCTCTACTTCTATATCCACACTCTGTTTTTTTTTGTTGAATTTTTTCCCTACGCATGAGATGCCCATACCACGCTAGGCTCTTACCCCTCATTTTTTCTATCACTGGCGCTACTTTTAAACTTCCTCATTCCTTATCTTATCCATTCTCGTTACCCCACACATCCATCTCAACATTCGCATTTCCACCGTGTAGAGTGCACACGTCTTGCATCCGTCTCAGAACCATACATTACAACAGGTCCTATGATCGTCTTGTAAATTTTCTCCTTAACTTTAAACTACTATACTTATAAAACTACTATATGAACACAATAATAACAAATCGTATGTATGTTTTTTTGAACCAGTATAATCTCGGAGTCTGCAAGTCCAGAGTAAATAGGTCCTTTCTAGGCAAGCGTTCTTTCTTTAATCTTCGATCAAACCATCACTTGTCGTCAATTAATAAAAAACAAACAAATCATAATAATACAAAGGTAGGGTAAGATAAGTGGGTACAAATAAACACAGTTTGGAAACAGAATTAGAAACACAGTTAGACATACTTGTATGCCCATCCGCTCGTTTGTCGTGGTCCACCCGCTCAGTACACCTGGGTGCACCATGGGCGATTTTTATTTCATGTGGTCCGCCTCAGTTTCCTTGGGTGAACGATGGGCACTTTTTATTGCCTGTAAACCTCCTTGAACTTAGTTCACCTGGGTGAACGAAGGGCAGTTTTTATTGCCTATATGACTATAGTCCACCTCAGTTAGATCTCGGTGGGGCATGAACATTTTTCTACCTTATAGGTACCGTGTGCATGAACCAAAAGATCCTGTCTCAGTACAATGCTGCTACACATGCTTATATAGGTATGTGTAGCTGCACTGGTTAGTTGAATCCCCATATCTTAGGACTAACTTCACCAATTCAAACAGACACTTTCAGCCCAAACCCTGAAATGTTAGAAATAAAAATTACTTCTTTCGGTAAGACAACGTTGAAGTTAGTTCTTGATGATTATTTTCATGAAAATATTAATTCTAATCAATCTTGTAGAGTTGATTGGAATAATTTTTGTAAGCCTTACAAATACCTGCAGATTTGGAAGTATAATGCCATATTCTAACATGTAGACAGACAAATGATTCAAACGTTTTCATAATTATTACATAAACTTAATCGGAAAAGAAAAAAATTAACAAACCCAGATAAAACTAATTTAGTAACAATCTAAATATGTTTTCTTATAATTCATAAATGCTGAAAATAAATTCCAATAAATAATAAACTAGTACCATACCAGATACAAATTCACGCAGAATATCGTGTTACACGATATATTTTTATTGTTTAAACTAGTGGTTCGCCCCGAACTGAGATCTCGCGAGTCTGCCATAAAAACAAAAAAAATATTATTCGTTATCTTTGACCGTCAAAATAGTGCCACGAAATAAAACTAACTAACTTGACCTACAGTTTCATTCAAATTACAGGTAACGGGAGTTCATGTTAAATGGTTATGGTTTTTTGGGGTACAAATTGCAGTTATTCTAGATTTTAGACTTTTACCTATATTTGTGATACATAAGCTACACGCGTACCAAATTATAGCACTGTGGGGTCACTGGTGTACCCTGTGAATTTTGTCAAAGTTTAGTTTTTATTATGGCTAATAACTCAAAAACCATAAAAAATTGAATAAAAGTAAAAACGCAATCGAAATGTACTAATGAAGACCTTCTTTTGACGTCTCACTTGACCTAATAGTCTCAAGTTCATTTTTTTTACCCCTCTTGAACCCTAATATCTCAACAAGCCCCCAAAATTTTTAGCTCATTGAGTCACAACAAAATTGTGCCATTATTACCTACCTATATACCAAATTTCACGATGATCAGATAAATGATTCGAGTTATATATAAGTTATCCTCGAACAAACACACATACATACATACAACGCCGATTTGCCCAAGTTGATTTGAAGATCTCGCTTCGCTCGATCAAATGTTACAGAACTGGCTTCTCAAAACTTTCCAACATTGATGGTCAAGCTCTTGAACACTACTTCACCTGATGGTTTCTACGAGTAAGTGAATTTTATTCAACTTTCGGTCGTATCGCAATCTCTAAACTACTACTCTAGAGGTAGTCACTTTATTAAAATGCATTGAAATTTTATTATTACGTAAATTTAATCACACTTTATTATAATTTACAACTTTCTATAACTTATTGCTTCTAAAAGTCGCATCTCAAATCACATTACTCACTTACCCTTTCTAGCTTCACTACGATCCAGTCTGTATAGATTCACAAGACCTTATGAACACGTGCTCCACTAAAATGTATAGTAACCTGTAATTCGTTAAGATAATGAATTATTTATTCATGGAATGCTTTGAACTAAATCAGTCTTTGGCTGTACACCAGTGCACACAACAAACTTCGCTTGACCATACACTTCAAACCATTATAACATGGCTATTATAGCCTAGGCGGGGATATGAGATTAGTCGACTTCCTCCATACGAGACGCATCATCATCAGCGCCTTCTAGTGGAGGCACGTCTCCAGCTGAAGTTTCCTCGATCTGGACAGGTTCATCCTCATCAATGCCAAGACCCAGCTTGATCATGCGGTAGATGTGAGAAGCGTGGACCTGAGGTTCATCCAAAGCAAAACCAGAAGACAAAAGCGCAGTCTCGTACGGAAGGACAAGCAGCATCAACCTTTGACCGCAGAGGTTATTAGTTAAGACGAAACATTTACTAGAGAAAGTGGCTTAGAGGAAATATAAACGCACTTGTTTGAAGATTCAATCGAAAATCTAATCTCGTAATTAATTATTCTTATATTATAATGGCTTTGATATTTCATTTTAATTGTTTTGTTTATGGTGTGTACCTACAAAATTTTATTGTGCTCATTTATTTCTAGCAAATAGGTAACGTTATTCTCTATACAATCTACATCTTCATACTTCAAAAATATAAATTATATTAAATATAATTTAAGGCAAATAAGTGAATAAGTGGAGCGCCTTCCTCGGCGCTGAGGAAGGCCTAGTAGAAGCTGGCGTGACGATTTCGATGCCTTCGAGACAGATTAGTGGAATTTGGCACGCGAGAGAAAGTCCTGGAAGACAGTCTTCCCCACTGTCTTCCAGGACAGGACAGGAGGTCCTTTGCCCCGCAGTGGGATGATATAAGTTGAAAAAAAGTGAATAAGTATTATTTGGTTTGTGATATCAACTTTAAGCGACCATTATCATCATTCTACCCCGAAGATAGAAAAGAGTTATAACCAACTTGTTTTTGTTTCAGGTAAGGATTTATTGCAATAAAATAAACCAGAACAACTGAAAAAAATAGGTATCTAAGAAAAAAATTACATATTAAAATTAAGTAGTGGTCATCGCACTTGCGGGAGCCGGTTATAGAAGTAAGTAATTAATGCTTCTTTTTTGGATTTACCAGTAGATACTTATTATTCCAAAGCTCCTGGTAGGTATTCCATTTAACAATCGCCTTCATTCGATGTCCGCCAGTAATTGAAAGATCTCAACCCGTTTGAGATTTGAGTCAAAAGGCGAAGTTATCCCTCCAACGCGAAATCAGTCAAACCACAATATTGTCGACTTTATAAGCAGGTTTAGGACCTTCAAATATTGTGGTTTAAACTTTACAAAACTTTCCTTTGCAGACATTCTTTGATTAACATAGTCCATATAAATAGAATAGAATAGAATAGAATACTCTTTATTGCACACCAACATAATTAAAATACAATAAAAAAATACACAAAAATTAAGGTAAGTACAATGGGCGGTCTTATCGCTAAAAGCGATCTCTTCCAGACAACCTTTGGGTGGACAGGACAAAACGAAATCAAAAAGACGGCGGTGTAAATACGAGTATATTCATAAACTTACATAAACTACCTATACTTACTAATAAACTAAATATATATACTTACAAATATAATAATATATACTTATATATATAAACTACAATAAAGGAGATAAACATAACGATAAACTAGCAGTGCGTAGACAAAGAAAGGAAATGGTTGTATACCTTAGCTTTGAAGATAGGAAGAGATTTAGATGATCTAATAGAGAAAGGTAAAGCGTTCCACAGCCGCACAGCTTGAACTGTAAAGGAGTCACCATAAAATTGAGAACTGTGGACAGGGGTTTGGAGACTTAGAGCTTCAGATGAGCGTAGATTCCGATCATGCGCCTGGTGCAAGAACACAAAACGCTCCTTTAGATAGGATGGTGAAGAAGGATTGAAAAGAATGTTAAAAAGAAGGGACAGAATATGTGCATTCCGGCGAAGACGGATAGGGAGCCACTTGAGTTTTGCGCGAAATTCTGAAACATGGTCATATTTGCGCAAGCCAAATACGAACCGAATACAAAGATTTTGAAGGCGCTCAAGTTTGCTCAATTGGACTTCAGAAAGGTCGAGATAGCTGACGTCGGCGTAATCTAAAATAGGGAGTAGAAGGGATTGTGCAAGCGTAATTTTGGTGGCGGTTGGTAAAAAGTTGCGAAGTCTTCGCAACGAGGCTGAGGACGCAAACATTTTTCGGCTGATCTCGGCAATACACGGCTCCCACGATAGCTTGGTGTCCATAATAATGCCTAAGTTTTTCACCGTCTGACTGATACCTATCTGAGCCCCATTAAAAACTACAGGTGGAAGTTGCTCAAACTTTAGCCGGGGAATCATTTTGTGGCTACCAATTATGATAGCTTGTGTCTTCTGTGGGTTTACTGTAAGGCCAAAGGATTTGCTCCAATCACAAATTCGGTCCAAATCTGAATTTATTATGCTGATTGCTCCGTTAATGTTATCAACCGTAGCTTGTGTATAAATTTGTAAATCATCTGCATACAGGTGGTAGGAAGAAGATAATTTTTGAGATATTGAGTGAATGAAAACAGAGAAAAGAAGAGGAGATAAGACGCCGCCTTGAGGGACACCAGCGGAGAGACTGCACCATGAAGAATAAGTATCTCCAATACGGATGCGCTGCCGGCGTCCAAACAAGTAACTACGAAACCAGTCAATAGCCGTTGGAGATATGTTAAGAGAGTGTAATACACCGAGAAGTATATCGAAATCGACGTTATTAAAAGCATTGCTGAAGTCAAGGAGTGACAGTACTGTCACCTTCCCACTGTCCATTCCAGACCGAATGTCATCAGTAATCTTGATGAGCGCTGTGACTGTGCTATGCCCGGGGCGGAAGCCAGATTGGTGAGGATTTAACAGGATATTATTGGATAGGAAGGTACTGAGTTGTTGGTGCACAAGACGTTCAAGGACTTTTGATAGGAAGGGAAGTATGGATATTGGGCGATATTCGGAAAAGGATGATGGACTGGGTTTTTTAGGTAAGGGAATGACCTGTGCTTCTTTCCAGGCGTCAGGAAAGGAGCCGGAGTCGATTGAGGCATTCAGGATGTAGGTGATGATAGATACAATTTCATTAAGGATTGGCATAATCATGTTCCGACTGACACTGTCACTGCCAACAGCATTTGAAGTGATAGATGTTATACTCTTCTTAACATCACAATCGGCAAATTGACTAAACTGAAAAGAAGGAAAGTCTGGTGTTGGCTGAGAAGAAAGATAATAGAGTGTATTTGATTTAGTGAGTCCATCTATATTGGATGAACTCGTGAAGTGCCGGTTAAGATGATCAATGTTTAAGTTTTTTGGGATATTTTCTTGTTTAGATTTACCAACTCCCAGTGTTTTAAGAAATTTCCACACTTTAGATGGATCATTGTTATCAACAGAGTCATGAATGTATCGGCGTTGCGCGTCCCTACACAACCTGTTGCAGTGATTTCTACGATCGTAGTATTTGGCCTTATTATTGTCAGATGGTTTACACCTCATCCTAATCTTTGCCATAGCCTTCTTGTGCATCGCCGAGCGGATTTCATCAGTAAGCCATGGTGCTGGCAGATGTTTGATTTTAATGGCACGTATGGGGGCATGTGTGTCATATAGTTTAACCAGTTGTTTATTAAAATACCCCACCATGTCATCAACGCTGCACGCATCTACGATGTCAGTCCAGTCAATTTTCAGAGCATCCTCACGGAGGCTCTCCAAATCCATTCCACCAAAATTACGCTGCATGACAATTTGAGGCTTAGCTTTCGGCGGACGAACTTTGTAGGACAAATAGATTGAATCATGGAAAGAAAAAGCTGCCGCTGAAGTTTGGCCGTGTTTAGCTACATTATTGATCGATGATACTAATATAAGGTCTAGACGAGATGGAATGCAATTTGGAAAGAAATGTGTAGCAGTTGAAGGAAGAATGGTCAAATTGCTAGCCTTAGAAAGGGTTTCAAAAGTAACAGCACGGGAATTCTGCTTAAGAAGACAGGTGTTGAAGTCACCCATGATTATGGTGTGACTGTAAGAAGGAGTTAGGTCTTCAAGAAGTCTTTCGAAAGACGGAAAGTAGTTGTTCCGAAGATGATTGCTGTAGTAGACTCCGAGTAATACCTTGGTGTGAGAAAGGAGGACTTCGACAAAAATGTGTTCGCCCGCACCAGGAGACGGTGGTTGTGGAGACACATGAACAATGGTATGGGGTATGTGAGCGCGCAAGTAAATGGCAACTCCTCCACCACGTCCATCAGTGCGATCGTTTCTAATTAAGATGAAGCCTGGTAGCGAGTAAGAGGTGGTAGGCAAACATGGTTTTAACCAAGACTCGGAAACTAATACAGCATGAATGGTTTTATGTTCAAATGACGCCAGCAGATCAGGGTAATGAGCCGGAATGCTCTGTGCATTAATATGAACAACATTGAAATTTTTAGAGACATCAGAGAATTGGGTCTCAAGGGTTTGGGAAAGCGTTGGTATACTGCAAAAACTATCGTTACTGCTTAGTTCATCGTTATCACATGAAGAAAAAGATAAAAAATGTTCACTATCACTACTAACTAATGATGACATACCTACATAAATTATAATATAAATAAAATATATAAATAAACAATGTACTATCTAAAATATTAAAACAAGCTATGGTATACTTTACTAATTAATCTACTAACTAATTATTTAGCCTGTCCACCTGCCAGTTGTGTTAAAAGAGTATCAAATTAATATTATTAAAAGACAAAAGAATCAATACACTAGCAGAATAAAAACACAGAATAATTAAAGTTACATCTTATGTAACATACTATCTGCCCGACCGTTTTATGCTTAAAGTAGGTAACAATTATTAGCAAGCTATGGAACATTACAGGTTTTGAATCTATGGCAAACTAATGACAATTTTAACATGATTTTGATAATGACAGAATTACCGAAACAAAAGATGAAAGAAAAACACGAGTTGATAATTGACAATTGAAAAAACGAATCAAGAGAAAAAAAAAACGTAAAAGAAGTAATTATTGAGAAAGGGTAGGAAAATAAAGATAGTACAAGCGGTGATACTTGTTTACCTAAATCGGCCGGGCTAAGATTGCGTTACACACGGCATACTCAGACGCTACTTTTTGGTCACCGCCACACGCTTTGCTCTCGGCGCTGCCGGCGCCGGCTCCTTGTTCACTGCTGCCGGCTTGGTCGCCACGGCCGGAGATCCCGTCGTCGTTGCCCGCGAACCCGATATTTTTTCGAGCTCAGCCATGCTGCTCACACGACGCCTGGTGTCGTCCAACCCGACCACGAACACGTAGCCCTCGCGAGTCCAGCTCTTGTTAATGCCGAATCGTTGCCTCGCCTGCATAAAAACTTCGTGGCGAGCTCTTGTCAAGAACTCTGAAAGAGTAATGCCAGTATCTTTAAGATTAGTTTTGGCAAACCACATCCTGTCACGAACAGCTACGTCCCGAAGCTTCAGCAATATGGGACGAGGTCGATCCGACGTCAAGCGGCCCATCCTATGGCAACGGCTGATGTCGCCCGAAGCAAACCCGGTCAACTTGAGCCTATTCGCTACAACCTTCACAACAGTGGCGGCGGTGTCCTCTTTCTTCTCCTCTGGCACTCCATGAAGAAGCAAGTGTTTGCGTCGGCTCAACATCTCTAGCTGGTCCACGGCCTGTGAAGTAGCCTGAATCTGATCCTGTAGAGCTCGCATGGCAATCAAAACAAATGACTTGAAAGCCCCAAACTCTGCGGCCAGGCTGGATGTTGTGGAAGGCGCATCAGACTGCTTTAGCAGCTTACCTTCATAAGCTGCCATCTGCTCAGTGAAAACAGCCTGTAGTTGTGCCATTGAGCCCTTGATTTCTCGCAATTCCTCCATCTTGAAATGTTCCAGTGAGTGATGGTTGTACAGAGATTTTGTGCTTGTGTGTTTCTGTGTTGATTCTAATGTGATGTGGGAGATAACACTTTATGGCAGGTACAGTGTCTCAAACTTTATTTTTAAACATGAATAGTTGCTTATTGTGAACAAATTGTATATTTTTCACAAAAATAAAAGGAGATGATTTTAAAACAGGTGTTTCTTTTTTTACACCTACCGCCCAAAAAAAAATAATAAATGCTTAATGATCAATTTATAAAAAAGCTAGTATATTCAATAGCAGTTATATCGGATCAGTTTTGATAACTCGTTTGTTTTTTTTTTCTTTTGCCTTTATTTTGATACAGGATGTTTAGTAATATAAAAGACGATATTCAGGTGACGGTTTTTCAAAACATAAAAAGACTTCTCGAAAAAAAAAAACTATTAGTTATATTATCAAATTTTAAAGAAAATCAACTAAGTTTAGGTAATTAATTCGATATTAAACTTACTGCCTACTCTTGCAATCGACATCCAAAAATAAAAGCCGATTTGATATCTCTTTTGGAAATGGCTGCGGGTTTTGGGTTAGAAAGGGACAACAACATATACCTCGAGACGTCACCAATACAGTATCTGAGGTTAGATGGCAAGCATTATGCAATATCATAACATAAGCTTATTAAAGTGTTTGTTTTTACATGTAAAAATAAATTTCATATTTTTATGGTCATTTTTCATCAAACACCCTAAATATCTACGTTTGGCAGAAAAAAAATCACGTGCGGGACAAAATTATTTTAAATTTTTTACATACTCGTAACTATGTCTTTGAGATCTCGTGTGCTCTTGTGCCCTATCTAATTCGATACAATGCGGGACGTCTAATTTTCAAAATATCTACTAATATTATTTTGCATTCTAAATAATTTTATACAACCCTTTCTTCAAAACGCCTCCATCTTGTCACAAAAATAGGTCATCCGTAAATAATATATCAAACCGATAGCAATCTTACTTTTCTAACTTCTAAATCGTCAAATCAATTTCATCGTAAGGTCTTGTATTTACACTCTTTATTTGCAAAAGTGTTTTGTAAACGTGTGAAAGTGAACTAGACAAAGGTTGAGTGAAAAGGCCATCTTACAAGGTTTCGCTTCGAGTACTCTCAAGTAGCGCGCGGTAAACGAGGCAAATATTTGTTTTGACGCCTGTACCTACTATTTTATTTATTCTGTGCCTCTGCACCTACTGGGTCTTTTATGTACTTACACTCTACAATGCGAGGTTTTATAGTCTCTTTTTCTTTGCAAGAATCCTAAGTAACTAGATACACTACATCCATACTAATATTATAAATGCGAAAGTAACTGTGTTTGTTATCTTTTCAAGACTAAACAAACGGCTGAATTGATTTCGATGAAATTTGGTACCCAAATACATTAGACCAGGATTAGGACATAGGCTACTTTTTACCTAACTGCACAAAAGGAGGATAATGTTTTTATTGAAAACCCACGCGTGCAAAGCCGCGGGCAGGTCAGCTAGTACACTATACTTAACTAAAATACAAAACTACTCATGTAAAAATAGGAAGTGAATGATTAAACAAACAGTTCAGAAACTGAAATACTCAGACTATAGTAGCAACGGATGGTTAAAATGAATATAAATACCTTTTGACATGAATACGTCATTAAAATGGCTTCCATAGTGGCAATTCAAAAAACGAGTAATAACTAAATCGCGGGATACAGCTTGGTGTTGCAGATACTCGTACATATCTATCACCTTCATCCAAAATTTAATTACACCTCTGGATAGTTAGAGGATCAAAACATACACTACCTAAGTGAGGACTGTGACAAATTGCGCTCGGTGAAGGGGGAAGCACCGCCATTTTGAGGTAATTTTGCTGCGTTTCGAGATTTCCATTTGGTATATAACTCTTGACTTGGAGAAGCTACGAATATCGTTTAAGTTTTAATCGTCAGCTCTCGTTAAAATCTATCGATTGCATTTATAGAAAATATTCCCTGTTACGTACACGTATTCACGTACAACGTTTTTTAGGGTTTCATAGTCGAACTAGGAAGTGTTATAGTTTCGCCAGGTATGTCTGAACAGATACAGTCATTTTACTTGTAGACAAATAGTGCTGTAAAGGTCAAATTTGGCATGATGATGCGGTTTAGGAATGCCTAGTAATTTATGAAATGGATACCTTACTCTACACGTATATAAGTTGGGGGTATTTCTTTTTACTCACGCTCCCAATTGTGTGTGGTATCATTGAATAGCTCTTTCAAAAACAATAAAAGGGTTTTCAACACTTTTTTGATACACGAGCCCGTTTACGAAATAAAAAGCTTTTTATATTTATATTTATTATTATTTTTACTTTGGTAAGAGTAGGCTCTACTAGTTTACGAGTAGTAGGTAGTCGACTAACTTTAGTCTTTAGTTGGGTTCGTTAAAATTTATAATGTAGTTCAATGACCAATATCAACAATGGATACGGATTTTGTTATTGACTGTGATATCCATATTTTGTGTATTGTATTTGTGGTACTGTGGTATTTGTATGTATTGACAACTCGCTTAGTCATGTTTGTATATTTATATTTATTTATTAGAAAACCAACAGCTAATTATGTATAATATGCACAAGTCCGATCATGTCTGGAGTACTGTTCTCACCTCTGGAACGGATCAGCGAAGTACCAGCTAGAGGCTCTAGATTCAATTGAGAAAAGAGCCAAGAAGCTCATTTGCAATGACGAGTTAGCAAATGCAAGGCTCCACAGCCTCGAACATCGTCCAAAGGTTGCAAGCCTCTCGGTTTTTTATCGGATACATTTCGGAGAGTGTGATGCGGAGCTTTTCAGCCTGATCCCACCATCCCCATTCTATGATCGGACAACCAGACGCTCCGCGATGCGCCACCGCTACATGGTAGACATACCTCCCATACGCACAAAGCGGTACTCTTCCACCTTTATTATGCGCACCGCCAAGGAGTGGAACGCCTTACCTGAGTCTGTGTTTCCTGATAACTACAACCTAGAGATCTTCAAGTCACGAGTGAATAGGTTTTTTCTAGGCAAGCATGTACCATCGTAGACTGCATCATCGCTTACCGTCAGGCGAGATAGTGGTCAAACGCTAGCCTATAATTTATATAAAAAAAAATATGAAACACAATAAATAAAATAATAGGATTTCAAGATTAAACCACATAATAAAACAAAATGTGAAGGAAACAATAAAAATGTTTAAACAAAGTGGTTACAAATAAATATGGAAGTTTACGTAAAAGCTACTTATTAAAATCATTATTATTATTTTGACTTTATTAACATAAAAAGAAAACCTTACCTACAGACAATAACGTCAAAGCCTTTATCCTGACTATTTTAATAGCTCAAACGAGTCTAAGTATCTCTCAATAAAAACTCCAATCGATTCGGACTGGGAAAATATTTTATATTAACACTAGCAGACCCTCCCTTCGCGTGGATTTCAAAATAAAATACAGCCTATATTAGAGTTCATTCAAAAATTCCATAGAGAAAAAGCTCTTTTAGTTTGCCAAAATATTCCAATTATCCGTTGTCTTCTCTTATTTTTTTCCGCTAAAAAATTATTTACAATATTACGAATATATCATATCTTTCCAGATGTTCTTTTTTTTCATAACAGGATCAACAGCACTTGATATATGTAAGCAAACTCTTAACTAATGCTCAATGCCAATAACAGATTCTCATTTTATTAACTTTTAAGAAAATAGTCACTTAGAGATTATTAGAACTAGAAGTTCTCAAGTGATGCGCTTACCAACGAACACCATTTAATTTTTATTTATGACGGATGATAAGCGAAGCAATCTCCTGGTAGCGAGACTGAGGTGAATCTACCGCAGAACGGATATAAAGGCCACTTCCACTGCACGCTTTGTGGTGAACTTTGAATGCCCCTATAACTAAGGGCGACATAAAGACAAATAGCAATACAATATGCCACAGCCTCAGTTATATCAAACCGTAAAAATCGAATAAATAAGGCTCCTTCGGAATCCATAGTTATTATTACAAATTCATAAGTAATCCTGTCTCTGTGTCTGCCTTCTTGATCCGTTTTTACGACTAAACAAACGGCTGGACTTGATTCGATAAAATTTGGTATCATTATCATCATATCAGTCAAAGAACGTCCACTTCTGAACGTAGGTCTACCCTATATATTTCCAGAGCGACCGATCTTAGGCGGCCAGCACCCAACGGCTCCCAGAATCCAATATCAGGCCGTCTGTCTATCTAGTCGTACACTGCGCTTTCCAGTGCGTGGTCTCCACTCGAGAACCTTTCTGTCCCTAAGGCCGTCAGTTTTTCGAGCTGCTCTGTCCACTCACTTCAGCTTGCTAATCGTTTATAATCGTTTTTCTTATAAATTAGCAGAATTGGGCTCCTGTTCAGTTAGCAGTGTCGCTAGCGTCTACTTAAAAACCGCGTTTGTATCTAGATTTATTCTTGTCGGAATTAGTTCCAATCATGTCCACCAGAGGACTTAGCCAAGTTACATTCGCTTCGAATCGATTCGTTTTCTACATAGGTTTGTTGTCGATCACGTGATATTCCCATAGCATGTGTCAATCCCATACATTTTCGGACTTATCGACTAGCATCATCACTAATCGAAGGAAACTTGGCTAAGCCCTCTGATCAGATAAGTTGGTGGCATTGTACTATCTACACTTCTCCAACGATTTAAAGTTTACATCATACTAAAATTCTTCTTCTTCTTCTTAGTGTGTCAAGAGTTCTAAGTTTTAACTTACACTATATTGAACAGGTGTTTGACCACAACAATAGCATTGGTGAGCCGGTTATTAGGGCCTCTATCGTGCAGGTGTTCGGGTACAAAGTGTACAGCAGCAACTGTTGCACTGATTGCGCAGGATCACCGCAGTCGCACTGCGTTAAGTTAGGGTCCCTGAATCCCCATTTACACATATTAACTTTTCAGCGGCCAACCTGGATGCAAAGCCTAAAATTCTAAAATTGTACAAAGGAAACTGTTAGCAAAAGTTATGGCACTCCTTTACCGATAACGCTCAATGTTACTAGGATTCATGTTAAGCTCTTTTAAAAGCTTTCGAGAATTTTCAACGGAAGCAAGGTCCGAGGAAGCTGTGATATAAAGAATCTTTGAGACTGGGTCAGCGAATTGAATTACAAAATATTGCAATGCCATTTTCACAATCTCAAAAAGTGTCATTTTATCGTGTGATCATTATATATCAAGATTTACCTCTCCCTAATGAATAGATGAGAATACTTCAGGAGATAATGCACTCTGATTCGTTTGGGCGAGTTGCTGATCTCCAGCGACTGGAGTCCAGTAGGACTACTATCATAACACTAATAATATTATAAATGCGAAATTTTTGATGTTTGTTTGTTATTCAATCACGTCGTAACGGCTGAACCGATTTCAATTAAATTTAATTAGTACGTAGATTATAACCTGGATTAACGCATAGGCAAATTTTTGTTGTCAAACAACGCGTGCGAAGCCGCTGGAAATTTTAGTAAAATATAAATGTTACTTTCTTGTAAATCTTATAATAATAATATATTTTTATTTCAGGCAACCAACAAAAAGTACAACATGTTAAAACTTAAATCTACAGCCTATATAAATATGCCTTAGTGACTAACATACATATTAAAATACTTTAAACTATGGTATGGTACTTTTATGTTTGAGCATTCTTTCGGAGAAGAAGCTGTCTTCTGTAATACAGTTTTTTAACTAAAACAGAAGACTCTCTTAACTTTGTACCCATGCATACATTATTTGTATATGTATAACTTTAAGTCAAACACTTTCGAGATTCTGGCGAAGTATAAGGATGTACTACTTGATCCATATTTTATATTGTATTATGTATATATACATTATTATTAAAGGTAAAGAAGATGTATTCCTAGAATCAGCTATAGATGAAGGTGAACTTATAAATTCTTAAATTTATTAATAAAAACACCGAGTAAAACAAATCTTGACGAGTTATTAACTAATCTTTTTAATCTTGGTGCAAACCAAGTTAGATTTATGAAACTACGAAATTTCCTAAAATAAACTGTCCTATTTCTTTACACAGTATTTTCTTGTTAAGTGTCATCAATATCGGTCGAGCCATCTAGTCCTGAAAACGTAACAAACAGACAGAGTTGCCTTAGCATTTATAATATTGTTTATTTAATGTTATTTTAATGTAAAACGTATTCTTTTATTTTTACTTGCATAAGGTACTCATAGAACTTTCGAATTTTAAATTTAAACAAAACAGATCGATTTCATCGTTTATTCATGTAAACTCTAAGAAAGACTTACAGCGACATTAAAATTCTTTGCAGAGAGACTCGTAAAACTTTTAACAGTTTAACGACCATTGAAACAAAATAGCAAATGACATTCAAGAAACAGTTGTAAATGAATTAAACAAGTCCTTAGGGTGTATTTTAACTGGGCGGGACGACATGTACTAAAGATTCTTCAAAGTGTCCCGATCTTTACTTTACATCCATGCAATTGGGTATCGCGCACCACACGCTTCACGTGATCTTTTCTACCCCATACTTGCAAGATGTGGGATGAGCTACCATCTGAGGTTTTCCCGTTAAGCTACGACGACATGGCACACTTCAAGAGCAATGTTAAAAGGTTTCTATAGGGTAGGGAACGCAGCGACAATACCCCTGGTGTTGCCGGTGTCAATAGGCGACGGTGACCGCTTACCATCAGGTGGGCCGTAAGCCTGTTTCCCCACAAATTACGTAAAAAAACAGTATATTCATTGAAACTGATTCCAATTTAACATCGTACTTATAAAAAAAATTAGTAATTTTTATTTTTTTCTTGATTAATGTCGTATATGTACGAGTATACATATAGGTATGGAACACTTTACCGGTTTCTGTTTTTCCTAAAGAATACAATCCGGGCCTCTTTAAGGTAGGAGTGAATAGATTTCTTCAAGATATTCGTGCTTCATCTTAGACAACATCATCACTTACATCAGGTGAGATTGTGGTCAAACGAAGTTCTATTCAGTAAAAAAAATATTATCCATATTCAGCTCCTTATAAACTAACACTGTTTAAGTCGCCACACTGCATACCTCTACCGTTAAATTCTTAACCGATTATCAGGAAATAAAATATTAAAATTTTCGAATCGTTTATCAAGTTAATCTTACGCCATAATTGGATACGTTCATTTAGAGCAAAAAAAAATCGTAGCTATTTTGTAAGCTAGAGGTAAGTAATCGTTGCCAAAATCATTTTACATTACTCTTACCTTATTTGGAATCAAGGTTAGGTTTTTTAACTTGGTGCGGTCTGTTGGAATGCCGACTACGGCAAACGAATAGCGTAAATAAGCCCTTACAAAAGTTAAATAAAACACTGAATTGTTCCTTTACATTTCTCTCAATGCTCGAGGGACCTTTGGAACATTCGTTTTGTAAACATTTCTGTCTGCCGTGTTATTGGAGTTTCCAAGTCGATTTCCCAAGTAAGGGAAATTCTAAAATGTCTATTATTTTTATATATCCCTCTCCTTCACTTTGCAATATTTCTGTTCTAAATAATTCAGGTTTGAAATGTTATTTGTAGGTTTAACGTAATTTGTTCCTGACCTTTTCCTGAAGGTTTTATTATTTATAGGTAAAAGGGGAGGGGGGTAAAAATGTTGACCTTGGATTGTAAAAAGTTTATATGACAAAAGATAGAATCTCAGGTGAATCGAAATCTCACATAAATTATGTTTACGCATATTACGCCAACGGCATACCGACTAAGAACCCACCGATATTCCTTCATTCAACTCAATGTCAGTGCATCATCAAACCATCCATCTTGAGATGAGTGAGTCGTTGCTGCAATAGCAATTGACAGCGTCACGGGTTGGATTTAACCGCGGCCCGAATCCACCTTAAGCAGACCCCTCGGTCTCCTGCAAGGGAGAGGAATGTGAATATTGGAAAACATTCCCCGGCGTATGAGGCCTGTGCAATCCAGAGACGGAGTTCCTTGCACCCGAACCCTGTTGGCGCCCATCGAGCGGAAGCAGGTGAAGAAACTATATTCGCCTTGTCCCGCTTCCGCCCCTTCTTCGACGCGGCTTAGCGAGAGGGTCCCTCACGTATACGTTCCGCAGTCTCCTTCTGCGATATCAGCTCCTCACAGAAGATGACTACGGCATCACAGAAGGTGAATGCGTATGCGTGGGGTGTCAGAATGCCACGCAGGCGGCTTGCATAGGCTAAATTATTATGACATGTATGTAGTTAGGTTTAAAGAACTTTATTTCTCATAAGAACTACATGGATCACTTAAAATGAGATACATAGTTATTTCATAATGATAATCTTACCCTCTGGGGCCTTATAACTATAGGTATATATACGTAGTTAATATCCGGGAACCGTTCAAATAAAGCTGAGAACAAAAACTAGTATTTTATAGTGAACATTAGGTGAATAAGTTTGTTTAGTAAACTGTTAAGTTATGCAATATTACATACAACAACATTGATTTAACTATCAGTCCTATAAATCTACGTACGTGTAAAGGCCATAGTGCAAAAAGGGCTTGGTTCAGTATGTTCTGTGATACACGGCACTGGTTTTCAACACGCCCAATGCACATGGCACTTCATTAGTTGGAGTAGCAGGTTTCTTGATTTAGTTGAGATTTGTTTGTGACTGATGGATTTATGGAGTTATGTTTTGTAACGCTTTTGAATAAATAAAAATGAGTTTGAAATATTAAAAATTAACAACTATTTGCTAACAACTTATTTGACTGCCTCCGTGGCGCAGTGGGCGTATAGCCGGCTGAGACGCAGGAGGTAGCGGGTTCGATTCCCACCGCGGAACAAATGTTTGCATGATCTACAGATATTTGTTCCATGTCTGGGTGTTTTTCTATATATTATAAGTATGTATTTACAAAAAAAAGTATGTAAATAAATAAATAAATATAAAATAAATATTGCTGGACATTTCACACAGCGCTATCTAGCCCCAAACTAAGCAGAGCTTGTACTATGGGAACCAGATAACTGATAGAATACTTATATACTCTTTTTTTGTAAATATATAAGTATTCTATCAGTTATCTGGTTCCCATAGTATAAGCTCTGCTTAGTTTGGGGCTAGATAGCGCTGTGTGAAATGTCCAGCAATATTTTTTTTTATTTTAACTGCTAAAAACTTTTTATTATCATATCATACAAAATTATCAAAGTCTTATCACAAGTAGAGTGCTCAGTTTGAAAGGTATGGGTGTCAAAAAGCCAAGTCGTAGTTGGACGTAGCCGGTAAGGTAATAATTATATAATTGTCATAGGCAATGCTGCCGCTTAACATCAGTTAAGGGGGACCCATCACCTCATCTTGACCAGTTATGAAATTAGTTTAGAAGTTTTTTTTTATTTATTTTGCAAGTTAATCTGGTCATGAGTCATATGCGTAAAAAAAATAGTCACCGCAACTTCCATTATAAGAAAGGTACCCTAAAAAACTAGTTTTAGGGTTCCGTATCCAAAGGGTAAAACGGGACACTATTACTAAGGCTCCGCTATCTGTCTATCCGACTGTCTGTCTATCTGTCTGTTACCAGGCCGTATCTCATGAACCGTGATAGTTAGACAGATGAAATTTTCACAGTTAAAATACTAAAACACATATAGAATACTTACTAAAACAGAATAAAAACATATTTAAGTGGGGCTCCCATACTGCATAAATGATTTTTTTGCTGTTTATATAGATAACTATCTTCTGCCCGCGGCTTCGCACGCGTTACACTACTAAAAATGTAGGTAACCTAGAAATAAAGCTAAACTCGCTATTGCAACTTGACTTGACACCTCATTTTTATCACATGGGAACTGATTTAGGGGATAAAAGGTAGTGCCTGGTAAGTCCTGTAACGTATCTAACGTTTCACTTTGTTTCACCAATGTAGCATTTAACGCAGTCACACAGTTATTCAGAGCGGATCGCACTCACCTTGATAAAGGTTCACGAATTGAACCAAAACATTGTCGGTCTAAACACTGATAAGACGGTTCGTGATAAATCCCATATTTATAATAATGATAGAAATATGTCATGAAAATTTTCTAACTAAAATATTATAATGATAGACATTTCACTCAAACTAAACAAAGCTTGAACTATGGGAACTAGATAACAGATTTAATAAATTAATTAAAATATGTATTAAATACCATATTACGAGCAAAAATATGAAATGTACAATAGAGCGAACACTAAATCCATAAAATGTAACATCTTATCGCTAAAAATGATCTCTTACAAACAACTTTGGATGTGGATTTATGATTGGTCGAGGTGTGCTAAGCAATGTTCTTCTAAAAACGATAGAGCTACGAAGCTAACATTTAACTCAGCCTACTATGTTTATTTGTAGTTTATTTACGTCTCGACCAAAATAGATGACACGATTTTAAGTTACTATTGTTTCAGTCTTGAAATATGAGTCTTCGTTGGAGAGATACTGTCTTTTATTTTGGAAGGAGTGATCTGTGGGTTGGCAAGATGTCCTATCCGAAATTTTTAAAGGACTATTGCACAATCAGTGATTATACATTTTAAGACTGATAGAGCTCATATCAAAAAACTAATAGTAAACACCATTAATAACACTAATATTATAAATGCGGAAGTTTGGATGTTTGTTTATTTGTTTGTTACACAATCACGTCGTAACGGTTGATCTGATTTCGATGTAATTTGGAATGCACGTAAATTATAACCTGTATTAACACATAAGCTACTTTTGATTCTATAAACCAGTTCCCATGGGATGAATCATCAAAAATTGTAGCAGCCAAATCACAACAAGTTAGATAGGGTTGGGTTGATTAGTCAAAAAAGTTCAGCAAACGCAGCATCCCACAGCCCCGCCTCTTCAAGTTACATAGGGTCGCAATGATGAGTAATTACAAATATAGAGCTGCCGCAGAGTTCTTCAGCCTGCTCTTTCTAGGTAGAATCTTACTATTAGTCTCTTAAAATTAGCTGTTTGTACTTTTACACCCCAGAACAACCCAAGCGAAGCCGCTGGTAACAGCTAGTAAAAACAATAAAGCCCACCATTCACACATCTCGTGTGAATGTTATGATTTCGCGGTCCGGCAGAGGGGAGAATAAAAAGTTAAATAACTGTTTAACCCGTGTTTAAAAAAATCCTTGCCTATTTTTATATTGGAGTTTTTACCTCATGATATATGATGTGTTGGTGATCCTTTACATTTTTTGACAATAAAACGTATGTTTATGTTATTCTTTGCTGTATCTGGTGGTCAGTTTGAAATCAAATTTGAAATGAAATGAAATATATTAAATTATAACAGACATCAAATTAACAGAAATAATCCTAGAAATAATTATCTTTCACATAGACGGATCCGGGTGGGATCGCATTAGTATGCAAACTAGGTAAACCTGTGTTATGGCACACTAATGCCCTCCGCCGGGCTTGATAGTATTTACCTAACATAATTACAATTGAATTTAAACATTAACATTCAACATCTTTTTTCAATTGACTTTTGTTATATCAGATATTTTATATCTTGCTAATGTGAAATTTTCTAATAAAATTAAATACGATAAAAAAAACTGGCATGACAGAATTGCACCTTCTCCGTCTTTTGACACTTATTCTACCTATGTTGTACGTAGTATCTACAATATAGGCTTAATCCTTCAGGCTCTAAAGTGTGTTCAGAGTGATATAGAGTATTCTCATTATACACAATGAGAAACGGCGCCTCGTGACGTGTTGGGACCACCGGCATCAACCATGTGCAACGAGTTCATATAGGGTGTTTGATAATATGCACACAAAAATTAATGGGGTTATTTTGATGAGCATAAGCAGTGAAATGTTTACCATAGAAATGTGAAATTTATTTTGGCATGTAAAAACAAACACTTTGTTTAACTTATGTTGTGCTATTGCATAAGGTTTGCCATCTAACCCCAGATACTGTATTGGTGACGTCTCGAGATATCTCTTGTTGTCCCTTTCAAACCTAAAACCCGCAGCCATTTCCGAAAGAGATATCAAATCGGCCCTTATTTTTTGATGTGGATTGCAAGAGTAGGCATTACGTTTTATATCGAATTAACCACCTTAACTTAATCGATTACTTGGAAGTATTATTATTATTGGAAGTATTTTTTATGGTGTGGGAAACCGTCACTTGAATATCGTCCGTATATTACTAAACACCCTGTATAAGCAATACGCTCCTCAGCGCGGTGGCGGCGTTTTTTTTTTGTGGCTGTGACGTGTGGCTCGCGTGCGGCCGGCGAGGCTTAAGTAACTACTTTAAACAGCCATTTTAGCAGACGACCTCCGTGGTGCAGTGGGCGAATAGCCGGCTGAGACGCTGGAGGTAGCGGGTTCGATCCCCGCTGCGGAACAAATGTTTGCATGATCGACAGATATTTGTTTCGGGTCTGGTTGTTTCTCTATATATTATAAGTATGTATTTACAAAAAAAATGTATATAAGTATTCTATCAGTTATCTGGTTCTCATAGTACAAGCTCTGCTTAGTTTGGGGCTAGATAGCGCTGTGTGAAATGTCCAGCAATATTTATTTATTATTTATTTATTTGGGTGCTACAAGGCAATAACGAGTATTACTCAATCGTATAAATACGCATGACAATACAATAAAAAGGTATTTAAAAAAAAAAATTAGGTAGGTACAGGTACTTTATTATGCGACCCCTCCCTGAGGCATATCACAACCTTAAACAAGCTTAGAACTATAAGATTTTAATGATCGAACTTCATAATAAGTTTTAAGTGATCGAATATTCATTATAACATTTACGACCGTACTTGAAGTTCCCAATTTCATTATCCATCATCATCATCGTCTATTACCATCGTCTTTATTTGTTCACATAAATCCTGTCCATCCAAAAGTTGCCTGAAAGATATAGCTTTTAGAGACGAGGTCACCCATTGAACCACTGTTATCAATTTTATTCTTTTGATGTTTCTTTATAGTGGTGTACATTAAAGATCAAGATCTATCAATCTATCATATCAGCCATAGAACGACCACTGCTAAACATAGGCCTCCCCCATAGATTTTCAGAGCGACCGACCTTACACAATCCAGCAATCAGTCATGGTTTCATCTAGGGAGGACCGTTTTAGACTGCGCTCCCTCTTGCTTTATATGGTTTCCACTCGACAAACTTTCTTTATTAAGATTATTATATTGCAGATAGATTAATTAATTTAGATTAGATTATGTCTTGATTGCACTCCATTAAAAATAAACAAATAAAAGAAAAAACACTTTTAAATCTTAGGTACAATGAGCGGCCTTATCACTAAAAGCAGAAAGAATATATAATAATAATAATGCTGGACATTCCACACACACATCTAGCCCCAAACTAAGCAGAGCTTGTATTATGGGAACCAGACAAAAGATAGAATACTTATATACTTTTTTTTGGAAGTACATACTTATAATATATAGAAAAATACCCAGAGCCGGAAAAAACATATATATAGATCATACAAACATTTGTTCCGCGACGGGAATCGAACCCGGAACCTCCTGCGTCTCAGCCGGTTCTTCGCCCACGGCTACACGGAGTTCGTCAAAATAAACATATATTATAGAATCTGTATTAGTTAACTAAGTATCGCTCATTTCATTTTAGTGTCTTATCTGAGTATGGCCATAAGTCGGCAAATCAAAGTGTATCCGATTATGTAAATGTGATGTAATGGGATTTATATGATTAATCGAATCTATGGGTTTTGTAATCGATGCTTTCGATGTTCTGATAATGGCGCAGATAAGCCTAAATAAATAGAGAAAGCTACAGTGTATTTCTCTTAACAGTGCACGTGTGAACAAATTAGAATTAGAAATATCGTGTGCCTCGAGAACACCGCTACTAGTCAGTTATCTATGCCATGATACTATTAACTGTATCTTCCTGCGCATAGTAAACTGGCGTATACTGGACTGGACATTAGCTGAGATTACGAACGTCGTCGTATGCAGTATTTTTATTTCAATAAGTTGATAATATTCTTATGTCGGTTCGATTCACCCAATATTTGAAAAATTACGTCTATGTTTGACCCACAGTTGAAGGTTTGTTTGAATAAAAATGTGATTTATAGGGCTGTGAACAAAGGGTTGTTTGCGACAAAGTATCACAATAATTGATCGAGCGAAGCGAGATCTCCAAATCAATTTGGGCAAATCGGCGTTGTATGTATGTATGTATTTATGTATGTATGTATGTATGTTTGTTTGTCCGAGGATCACTTTCATAGCGTTTATCCGATTATCATAAAATTTGGTATATAGGTAGGTAGTGATGACACAATTTTGGTATGACTCAATGAGCTAAATATATGGTGGGGTTGTTGAGATATTGGGGTTCAAGTGGGTAAAAAAAATGAAAATGAGACTATTAGGTCAAGTGGAACGTCAAGTGAAAGGTCTTCATTAATACATTTGAACCCCGTTTTTATTTTTAGTTTAATTTTGTAGTTTTTGAGATATTAGCCATAAAAACAAAACTGACAAAATTCACAGGGTACACCAGTGACCCCACAATGCTGAAATTTGGTATTTGTGTAGTTTTAGTGACACAAATATAGGCAAAAGTCTGAAATCCAGAATAACTGCCATTTGTACCCCAAAAAATGGAAGCAATTAACAAGAACCCCCGTTACATCTAATTTGAATGAAACTGTAGGTCAAGTAGTTTGGTTATGCATTTCGTGCACCAATTTATTACTCAAAGATTAAAGCCGGCATGCACAAAGATCACTAAACGTATTTAGCGACTACACATGTTTAAATTTGAAGTGTTTGTATGATTTGCCAACTCCTTAAACCATATTTAGTCACTAAATACGTTTAGGTATCGTTGTGCAAGTCGCCCTAAGAATAATATTTATTTTGGGAGATTCGCGAGATCTCAGTTCGGAGCGAACCACTAGTATTATAAATGCGAAAGTTTGGATGTTTGTTTATTTGTTACTCAATCACGTCGTAACGGCTGAACCGATTTTAATGAAATTTGGTATGTACGTAGATTATAACCTGGATTAACACTTAGGTTAATTTTGTTGACAAACAACGCGTGCAATGCCGGTGGCGGAAGCTAGTCCCTTATAAAATGTTCTAAACATTTAAAGTAATGAACCAAAACACATGCTTATTTACCAAGTTTTTCTAGATAAGTATTTGTAAAAAAATAATATTCGAAATGTTTTAAAGTGAAAACTTCTTTAGGCGCGTTGGGCATTTTTTGAGAGGGGAAAAAACCATTGAACTCGCGACACTGTTACCGTTATCAACACCTCTGTATATAAGTATCTGTGGTGTAGTCTGCTTTTAAATTTTGCATACCCAAACATTGGGCGCTAAATTTTTCACTTCTGTCGGCATTCCCGGAGCGCCACTAATTTTTATTTTCTACAAATCTGCAGAAATAATTTCGTGCTATAGATAACAATTGTGAACTCTTTAATTATGCTTGTTTCCAAACGAACTTGTCAAATTTATTACTGATATAACCATATCGTAAAATTGATGAAGCCTGAAAAACTCAGAAGGGAAAGCAGGAGTTTTATTTTCCTTATTCAATTAACTTTTTTGTAGAATCCAAGTGCTATTAGCCTTCAAAGGGTATCTTGTTTATATTTTACCGTCTGACTTTCAAAGGTTTTAAATTTACATAATTATTCTTGTTAGACTTCTTATTCTTAACAAAATTAAATAATACAACAAATTAATCATTATAATAATAATGATTGAAATAAATCACGTTAGTTTTATTTAACTTTAATAGAGTTTCACAAAATTTTGAAAATCCCGACTGCCTCGTTTTGCTCTCTATAAAAAATCGACCACATTAAACTAGTCACACTATCACACTTATCACACCAATATTATAAATGCGAAAGTTTGGATGTGTGTTTATTTATTTGTTTGTTTGTTACTCAATAACGTCTTAACGGCTCAACCGATTTCGATGAAATTTGGAATACTTTTTGTTCCATAAATCAGGTCCCATGGGATAAAAATGAGGTGTCAAATTTCTATAGAAAAAATATTTTGGCCTTCGTTACCACTGTACCTACACATACTAGGTAACACTTTAAACGAGATTATCTTTATTTCTAGGTTATCTACACATTAAGTAGTGTAACGAGTACGAAGTCGCGGGCAACAGCTAGATCTCCATAAAAAACACGTCCGAATCGGCGCATCCGTTTGGGGACTACGAAGCTACAAACAGACAGACACACTGACAATAGGCGTCAAACTTATAGATCCTCTCTTTGGGGTTAAAAACATCTCCTTTTATACTATTTATGTCAAATGTGTGAAGGTATGTCTATTCGAATTGTAGACGAAACTACATAATTAGCGCCCCGAACTGAGATCTCGCGAGTCCCCCATAAAAACAAAAAAATATTATTTGTAATCTTTGACTATCAAAATAGTGTCACGAATGGATAACCAACTAACTTGATCTACAGTTTCATTCAAATTACTGGTAACGGGAGTTCATGTAACTTGGTTTTTTTTTGGTGTAAAAATTGCAGTTATTCTGGATTTCAGACTTTTGCCTTTATTTGTGTCACTTAAGCTACACGCATACCAAATTACAGCACTGTGGGATCACTGGTGTACCCTGTGAATTTTGTCAAAGATCAGTTTTTATTATGGCTAATAACTTAAAAACTACAAGATTTAAACTAAAAATAAAAACAGGTTCGAAATGTACTCACAAATACCTTTTATTAGACTTCCCACTTGACCGGGTAGTCCCATTTTGTTTTTTTTTACCTTGAACCTCAATATCTCAACAACCCCTCCACATTTTTAGCTCATGAGTCAAACCAAAATTGTATCATCACTACCTACGTTTAAACAAAATTTCACGATGATCGGATAAACGTTTCGAAAGTTATACTCGGACAAACAAACATACATACATATTGACATACATACAACGCCAAATTGCCCAAGTTGATTTAGAGATCTCGCTTCGCTCGATCAATTAAGATTTTAACGCGGAACTAAGAACCATACTCAAAATAATATGCTCAATCGTTAACGCGACTAAGTGCGACTTCCGCAACGATGCCTGAACGTATTTAGTGGCTAAATTGTCAAATCATACAAATACATCTAATTTAAACATGTTTACTCGCTAAATACGTTTAGGGATCGTTGTGCAATCCGAGCTTACTGTCAGTTTTTAACTACCGTACTGCCAAAGTTCTATGCATTTTGCAACATTTTTGATCGTGTAAAATGGGCAGAGGTATGTTAAATTACTTTTGTTTTATAAAACCACCACCCTAATGAAATTGTAGGTTACTCAAGTAAATCAAGTACTCTTAATGACTGGAAGTAATACCGTAAGCAATCAAAGATAATGTAAACGCTACTAAACAGAAAGAGTAATAAAATGCCGGCGGTAAATTAATCAACTTATACCGTTATGGGCTACCAACCACACATTGTGTGCCAGGAAAATTGGTTCTACGTGATGTGATTCCAAAGTTTTGTAATAAATTATGTATACTTGCGTGAGCTAAACTTTTTAAATAGGTAACCATTGCGCTTAAATAGTCTTGCGTGAATAATTAGGTTAGATACTAGGAGAAGTTTATTGAAGTGAAACTTCTAATGCGACTTCCAACAAGGTTGCTTTAAACGTTTAACGCTACCATGGAGGGGGTATGAAAGCACTGTTGCGTTAAACGTTTAACGCTCCTGGGGAGGGGGAATAGAAAGGGAATAGAAAGAGACAGACCGAGAGTGAATGCGTGGCACTCGAACGCGTGCGCGTAGTATACCTGTTACAGGCCAGCGCGAGCGTTAGCAACGAGTAGCGTCCAATATTCTAACGCAAGAGGGAGAGAGAAAGAAAGATACACAAAGGTAGAAAGTAGGAGAGAAAAAGAGAGTGAGTCGGTAGATCCCAAGCACATGCGCGTGGTATTTGAAGGTTTCACTTCTACCACGTGTGAATTGCATACATGCTTTTTTGGTTTGCGCCACAGAACATAAGTGTAATTCATGTAATAAAGGGGCAAAATCGGTCAACTCTAGCTGAGTTGGGACCGATTTAGTTTTTTTTCAAATTCAAAAATTTTTCAAATTCAAATTCAAATATTTTTATTTATTAAAATCACAAGGATCACTTTGAAACGTCAATTTTACTGCCTATTCCTTCGCGACCAAGCCAGGAAAGAAAGGCAAAAAAACAAGGCTGGTTTTTTTTTAATGATCCTTTTACAATACATAATACAGAACATAAATTACGCCTAAATTGTAACATTTTGAACGAGTTGGAGCAATTTCAATCCCAAGCTTCTCTATCATCTAAATAATCCGATATTTTATAGTAGGCTCTTTTATAAAGATTTTGTTTAGTTGCGTTTTTAAATTTGTTAATTGTCAATTTTTAAAGTTGTTCTATCCGTAGTGGAAAATGGTTATGTAAAAGTCAAATTCTCAACTTTTTACACATAATAGACAAATAGGAAAATTTAATTCTTGAAACTATTCAAATTGTATTTATTGCGTAATATGGGTAATAACAAGGCATTTGTACAGTTTTTGTGAAGGTACAGCCATATTCAGCGTTAACGCATGCAATGTTAAAGTTGTATACATTCGTTTTATTATTACGTTTTTGCATCTAATCACAATGTCAAGGTTTTTTTTATTTTCTCTAACCTATCTCGCCCCACTGCTGACCAAAGGTCTCCCCCAAGTCCCTCCAAGTATCCCTATCCGTCGCTATCTCCCACCATCCTCTTCGGAAGGTGACCAAATCGTCCCGCCAACGCTTTCTCGGCCGACCCCGACGTCGCCCTCTGTCTTCAGGCGTCCATGGTGTCACAATAGGGGCCCATTTCTCGAAGTGCATTCGGGCAACGTGGCCCGCTCAGTCCCACTTAAGTCCAGCCGATAAGTTATTTATTTATAATAATTAAAAGTATTTTTGCAGCTCTTACCTCATATATAATTTAATTAATAACTTTATAATTTTACATTATACTATCATGGTTATGGACACAATTTTTACTACAAACAGGATATTTGCCATGATTTGTGAGTTCTTTTTTTTATACATGCTTGCGTTTGACCACGGTCTCGCCTGATGTTAAGCGATGATGCAGTCTACGATGGTACACGCTTGTCTAGAAGAAACCTATTCACTCGCGACTTAAAGATACCCAGGTTGTAGCTATCAGGGAATACAGACTCTGGCAAGGCGTTTACTCAGGAGTTTACTTCATTTTACCCGTGATCATGGCGCATGCAACTACGTAGAAACTTCGGGATACTCCAAAACTCACCAATCACGTATATATCCCGTTGTTTAGTAAAAATTAAGGAAAATTTGTTAATTATTGTAATTAACTCCATTCGTATCGATTTAGTGTTTTACTTGGTTCTATGGAGCATTTACTTCGTCGCTGCTGCACTACCTTATGCTCCCGGTTTCAGCTGAAAATCAGCGTTGGATGCACAACATCCAACATTATGCTGAGCTGAACGCCATTTTGGTACGCAGACACATGAGTCGAACTGTCTTAATGGATTCAACTGTTCCTTATTATTGTTTCATGTGTCATTTTGTGTGTGCCAAATAAATGATTATTCTATTTATCATGGCCGGGCTAAGCGTTGCTTCAATCTCAAATTCAGTTTGATCTTCCAGTTTGCTTATAGTTATGTCTGCAATATTATTTCAGGACTTACGAAGCTATTATCCTAGATATCCAAATATTCAACTTGCCAGCGGCTTAAATTATTAATGTAATGAATTCCCTTGACTTAACGTAAACCAACATTTCCATCTACATATACGAGTATATAAAACAAAACCGGATAACAAAGTATAAAACAAATACACCATTTATAACTCAAGAATGGCTTGACCTATTTTGATGATATTTGATTTGTTAGATTTGTCTCCGCCCCGAATAGCAGAATAACTATAAAAATATTGGAAAAATTCACACAAAAAAAAATTATAAAGAAAATTCGTTTTCTCATACATAGATGCAGCTAATGATGGCTAATTGACAATTCTACCGGGGACGTACACATGTCAAGGCGGTACGAAGTAGATAGCTAGTTGTCTATATATTATACAATACAATACAATTATTTATTCATAACGCCAAGTTACAAGTCAAATACAAAAGTAATAAATTCAATATTGAGCATTAATAAATATATCTAATGGTAACATAATTAATTAATTGTAATTATATTCAATTCATTGATATCAAAATTAAATAACAGGCAATGTGTAGAACTCATCTACGGAGTAAAAAGAACTCTCTATGAGCCATTTTTTTAATCTATTTTTAAATATTATGGTGCAAGTTGCATCCTTTTTAATCGTGTCCGGCAGCCTGTTGATTGGTATAATTATACCTACAGCGTTATTATATATACCACACATACATTATTTTGTAGTACATACATCCATATAAGCTAAATACAAAATAAAGATTCTTAATCGCCTACAAATCTATAACAAATATGGTTATCTACCATCATTTGGCATAAAATAAGAGGGAACTTCCGTGGAAGAGAATGTTTGCATGAATTGCAAATATTATGTTCTGGGTCTGAGTGTGGTCTGAGTATACTACAGATACCCACGATACATGGAATTCTAGTGTGCCGTCATAACGTCTGAGCTTTTTGACTTTATCTACACTAAAGTGATCATTCGGAATAACAGATATAAGATTCAAAATTGCCTGTATGTATGCCACAGATTCATTTGTCAGTATGAAATCTGAGTAAAACTGTGTGCTGGGATATACGTTTGCTAATTCATGAACCGTCAAATCACAGGGGTCGGGGTTTGCGAGTGTGACGAGATGAATTACTGGCTCTAAAATTGCTACCAGAATAGCGGTAACAAGTCAACACCTGAAGCGATTGATTTATGATGTTGGTCCTGAAACAATCGCTAAGTTTTTGATCGAGCGAAGCGTGATCTCCAAATCAACTGGGGCAAATCGGCGTTGCATGTATGTATGTATATATGGTTTTTTTTAAATTGGATAGAACTTCGTTTGACCACAATCTCACCTGATGGTAAGTGATGATGTGGTCTAAGATGAAGCACGAAGATCTAGAAGAAACCTATTTACTCTCACCTTAAAGAGGCCCGGATTGTATTCTTTAGGAAAAACAGACGACGGCAAATTGTTCCATACCTTAGCTGTACGCATCAAGAACGTAGAACCAAAACGGTGTGTGCGAATGGGTGGTATATTGACTAGGTATATAGGTATATGTAAGTATAATAATAAATAATAATAATAAATATTGCTGGACATTTCACACAGCGCTATCTAGCCCCAAACGAAGCAGAGCTTGTACTATGGGAACCAGATAACTGATAGAATACTTATATACTTTTTTTTTGTAAATACATACTTATAATAAATAGAAAAACAACCAGACCCGGAACAAATATCTGTAGATCATGCAAACATTTGTTCCGCAAAAGTATGTATGAATGTTTGTTTGTCCGAGGATAACTTTCGAAGAGTTGATCGAAGAGAAGTAATGATGGCACAATTTTAGTGTGACTAAATGACCTAAAAATATGTGGGCAGAGTTACCTACTTTTTTTCTATATAATATAGTAGAAGGTGTTACCTCTTAAAATAAAGAAGATGACAAAAAAAATTAAAAATATAGTATGTGGTTATAATATTTTTTTAATGTTTTTTTTTTGCTGCTCTGCGCCTTAATAACAAAGTTTTAATTTTTAAAAAAGCATTCATATGCTTGATGGCAGTCCAAATTTAAGTTGAAAAACACCATTCATTCTGCTTCTATTAAATTCAAACTGGCCCTTGGTTACACTCATCTCTCCATTTCGTTTATATGACAGAAAATATGCATATAGAAATTATAGTAGTTTTGTCTACTATATATTTTTTTGAGAAACATAGTATTTCATCCCCTAATACAGTAGGATACTATATTATATAGTAGGGTTGGTAACCCTATACACAAGGAACACAGGGTTGCGTCAAGTTATGAATTAACAGGTTCGGTTTCAACTTTATGTTCTACAACATTACAATTTTCATCTTTATGAGAAACGGGAAAATGAATTATGTAATTTTTTGGTAGTTTTTGGTAGAAAATTTATAACCTTTTTATGTCCTCTCTGCTTAACTTAACTGCACACGAGAAATTAAGAACTAGGCAACAGAGAAGAGTGTAGACATTTTAGAAGTAATAATAAAAAAAATGATCTAAATACCCGTTAAAGAACAAGTTATATAAGTTTACTGAATCCCGACTACGTAATGAACCTATGTCGATGGTAGCTTAAGTCACCCGGATCATAATACCGAATCGATTGGCACCTCATTCATCAAAATTGCATGAGTAGTTTAGGTGATTTTAGGAGATCTTCCAACAGCTATGTTGGAAGATACTTCTACTTCGCTTTGCCGTTGCTGGGTAAAAAAGATGATAAAAAATTTACAAAAATCATTGCACGTGTCTTTTAAATTACTTTATGGTAACAAAAATATGAAACCAAAGGAGAAAAATATAATTTTTTTTGTAACGCTCTTTAGCGTTACACCAATTAAATTACATCTCGTTAAAATCGAAGAACCATTGCCAGAAGGATGGTGTTGATTTAGAAGGTAATTAATATATTTAATTATGTTCGAACATTCCTGTGTAGTGTTCTTCGCACGCTCATTATAAAGGCTGCTGTCGACTAAACGCACCAAGTCAAATCGAATCGAGTGCAAAAATAATGCAAACTGCATACTGAAAAAAATACACTTTGACTCGATTAGAAATAAAGCCCAACATGGATAAACAGAGTCCTGATCTAACTAGACTTACTAGGACTCTCTGTATAAGGGTTTCAGGAACTTATACCAATAGTAACACAACATCAAAATCGATAATTTTTGTATTATGAGTTATTTCTCGGTAATTATTGCAAAATTAACCTAGGCCTTTGTACAAAATTGTACATGCCAAAATAATAAAGACATCTATTGCATGATTGGATAGAATATAATTTATAATTACTTATTTGATTTACACAATATTTATATGAATTATTAATAATATTAATTTGGGGAGACCTTTGCCCAGCAGTGGGACTCTGTAGGTTATTAAAAAAATTATATCAGCATGATTTAAATTATTTGATTGATTATTCTTTAAAATGTTATTTATATTCAGTTTTTTTTTTGTGGAAAATAATAAGGCTATAATAGTAATGATTGACGTCCGCAAGCGTATATTGGGACTCAAATGGAGTTGGGCAGGACATGTGGCCAGGCGCGGTGATGACAGCTGGAGCAGGGTGCTGACTGAGTGGTGGCCCCGAGATGGAACTAGGAACGCAGGTCGTCCACCGGCAAGATGGGTCGACGACATTATAAAAATCGCAGGTCGTATATGGGTTAGAACAGCGCAGGACAGAGGTGAATGGCGACAACGAAGAGAGGCCTATGCCCAGCAGTGGGATGAGAAAGGCTGACAATGATGATGATGATGAGTAATGATTGCGAGATTGACGCCTGATGCAAAACGATTCGCGATATACGTTATTAAAGGGACAGAACAATTAAAAATTTAAGATAAGCTGACATCGGCCCTTCAAAGGATGCCCGGAAGAGATAACTTTCAGTCGTAAAGCCGCCCATTACACCTATACTTGTAAGTGTAAGAGGGTGGTGCTTCAATCATTTTAGAGTGACGGACTTAACAGCAACGGGCGCTATGTCACTCTGACACAACTCTGAACGCTACTGGAGGGTAGGCAGCTCGAGGGCGGGGTTTATTATAAACTAGGACAATTTCGGGAACTATAATCGATCTGGATCGCGTATGCGCATTACGCATTCGTTTGAGTTTCTGTGATTTATTTCTAATTGAACCATCCTGCATACGTTTATGTTATAACATTTCAGTTAACAATAATTGTAAAAAATGGTTATTTGATTAGAGTGTACTGAGTGTGCCATTTCATTCTCTTCGCCCGATAAACTCACGCCTACCATCGTTGTGAGACAAACGTCAACATGGAGCCTCTTGGTAAAGAAATTGCGGGCTCGGTACCTTTATGTGTTTAATTTTGTTTGTTTATTGAGCTATAGTGATTTGTAATAAAATATTCATCTGCTGCATTTTTGATTCGGAACACCTAGTAGACGCGAGCCTTAAAGGCTCACAAAGTTAAGGGCAATGCACCGACTCTTTGTTTTGATTCAACTTTGTTTTGTTTATCTCATTTGATAACAACTTCAAACAACTGAATTTGAAGATCAAGTACAAAGGCGTTTACCTCTTTTGTAAGAGTTTTATTTGCTAACATTAAACTTGGTGTTACGAGTTATAAAGTTTATGTACTTCCTGATTAAAAGCAAAGTGGTAAAAGAACATTTATGCCCCAACGGCGTCAGTTCCACGTGCTATGCCCACTGCCATTTCATCTTCTTGATTCTCTGGGTTTCAGGTAGTAAATTCAGTAGTCGGGTAACAAGACTATTATCTATATAATAAAATACTCCTAAAAACACACGGTCACTTTTACGATCAATTTTGAATTCTTACATCGAATTATTCTAATCGAATACGAATATCAAATGCCATAAAACCAAATAACCAATAAATACCTCCTGATTCACAGAAATCGTCCAATTTTACGATCACCGTACGATAGTCTTACAATGTTTTTGACCCTCTACTATTTGTAAATCGATTAGATTAATCTGTTTTGAATGAACCGACTGGTTTTGTTGGTAAAATGTATTTATAATTAATAAAAGTTACTTGAGTATTCGCCCACGGTCAGTTTTATTTGAAAGGTTATTTAAACGTATCGAGATAAGAGTGATAGAAATAGTAGCTACCGCGTGCGTCTTCGCACACGTAGTTTGTCATTAAAAAGAAGCCTATGTCTCAATCCGGGTGTTATACAGGGTGTTTGGTAATATACTGACGATATTAAAGTAACAATTTCTCAAAATATAAAAATAGACTTGTCGAAAAAACAACTACTAGTTATATCATATTTTAAGGAAACTCGACTAAGTTTAGGTGATTAATTCGATATAAAACTTACTGTCTACTCTTGCAATCGTCATCCAAAAATAAAGGCCGATTTGATATCTCTTTCGGAAATGGCAGCAGGTTTTGGGATAGAAAGGGACAACAAGAGATATCTCGAGACGTCACCATTGCTGCCATGTGTGGTTAGATGGCAAACATTATGCAATAGCACAACATAAGTTTAATAAAGTGTTTGTTTTTACATGCCAAAATAAATTACACATTTCTATGGTAAACATTTCACAAATTTATTTACTATGCTCATAAAAATAACCCCTTTCATTTTTGAGCGTATATTATTAAACACCCTATAAGGCTTTCCCGACTAGTCGACGACTCTAATAATTATATCTCTTTAACTGACCAGTGAATAGGTTTCTTCTAGATCTTCGTGCTTCATCTTAGATCACATCATCGCTTACCATCAGTTGAGATTTTGGTCAAACGAAGATCTATTCAATTAAAAATAAGTTTATTTGATTTGTTTATTGCACATAAAAAAATTAATAAAGTCCTCCCTTTGCATACGGCATTTTCTACCAGTCATCCGTGATGGTGGTTAGTGAATAGGCTTGCTTTTGACCACGATCGCGCCTGAGAGACTTGTCCCCCTTTCGGGATAAATACACTGCGAACCACCACGCATAACTTGAAAGCTAATTTTAAATACTCTATCTCACTTATTAAATTAAATATACAGTCTAGGTGGTCTCACATAAACTACTTAAAATGTCCCTAACATGCTATTACAGTGAATTTGCAAGACCTGCGTGATTACTAGGAAGCTAAATATGCCATTAGTCTCCACTCAAGTACTCAAAGATGACATCATATTGATTTACCTACAGCAGAGGTAGGTAACTGTGGTTTATCCTCTTGATGGTGGCATTCCATATCAAGAGATATGGAATACCACCAATATAATAATAGTATAATAATTATATAATAATAGTATAATAATAATATAATAATAGTATAATAATATAATAATAATAATAATAGATACTAAAAACAAATCCTGAAATGAGCCGTTTTAAAAATCTGCAGCCGCTAACTTCAAGCTTGTTCACTTTTTTTTCAACTTACGTCAAAAACACTTCTATCGTCTCCTTTATTGCCAGAAAGGAAAGAATGGATTATAAGTTGTTTGTTGAAAAATTACTTTTTCAAAACAAGCTTTTATAAAATTCATAATCGGAACCGCAAGAGATTCAAATGAGCCCAAACACTAGTAGCCTACTATAATCCATTCAGAAGTTCAGTTGTCTAGCATCCGTCTCCATCATAAGACAACGTCTATGGTACAATATTATTGCATTGTCATCGAAGTTACATATATTATGTATTCCAAATATCCGCTCAATCGGTTGAGGGGAACGGGTTTAAAATTCAGTTGCAAGATTCCACCCGGACAAACATACATACATTGCAAGTTAATAAAAAGCCTGTAAAAAACTACGAACCTTACAGTAGTCGCATATGATGTGTAACATCTGACCACCGCGCGTGCTCATTGGTCAAATCAAATAGCGCGCGCTTCCCCGGTTTCCTGTTACACATTTCGGTCCCTTTTGCCAAAATCACTGCCACAAACTGGAAAGATGTTACACATCAAAAGTCCGTTTAATACTTCAGTAGCTTTTGTAGTAAATGTTTCACAAGAATGTTAATACTTACAAGAATATAAAAGCAAACAGTTGATATTAAATTCCCTAACAAATCAATAATAGCTTAGTGACAAGCTCTTTTCCCACATTGTCAGAGGCAAATTATGAGTAATAGCTTTAGATCGAACATAAGATGTTCATTATGAGCCGTGACAGGGGAATGCACTATCAAGTCGATTACAGTGCTACCAACTTATCGGTTCAGGTGGACAAGTACAACTCTACATACAAACGCGGCTGTTCAGTAGACACTAGCGACGCTGTCAACTGAACAGATAACATGGTGAGACTGTACTACAGTAGCTGGTTCAAATAAAAAGTCATCCATCATCCGGATTCAAAGATGGTAGTCGAATTAATCGTTCGGGTGTTTTGTATTAGTCAGCTGAGGCATCGAAATATAACTTATGCTAATATCATAGATACGAGTACGAATAATCTAACGCATTCGCTCGCTTGTATGCTAAAATCTGGTGTATAATCGCTTACAGCCCTTGTATAACAATGAACTATTATATATATGATATTGACTCATTCAATTTTTATTTACATTACTAGCTGTTGCCCGCGACTTCGTACGCGTTACAGTACTAAATGTAACCTAGTAGGTGTAGCTAAACTCGCTGTTGCAACTTGACTTGATACCCCATTTTTATCCCATGGGAACTGGTATATACGATAAAAAGTAGCCTATGTGGTAATCCAAGTTATAATCTACGTATTTACTAAATTTCATCGAAATCGGTGCAGCCGTTTCGACGTGATTAAGTAACAAACAAACAAATAAATAAACAAACATCCAAACTTTCACATTTATAATATTAGTGTGTTAAGCGACAGTTTAGTAAGATAGATAAAGATTAAGATGTTTTCAGTTTGAGTTATTTTTGCTGGTTTTAGAAATGATAAATGTTTCAGCATAACAATGTTAAAGCATAATACATTCTTCGTTTTAATATCTTTATTATTGTCGTTTTTACTGTTTTTTCCGCGAAAAAGGGGTTTACAGCTAAAGATTACAGTAGAACTTAAGTGTTTATAAAATTTACGATTCTCCATTACGTCCTTGTTACCAAGTTCTAAAAAATAAATCATGCCTCCAACTCGTTAACCGCAGAATTAGCCATAACCTATAAATGACAACCCTTTGCACACGCAACCAAACATTAAAGTTTAACTATCGGATTATGAAGACTAGTAATAAACAATGAATTCATAGAACAAATATCAGTATCTTAGTCGTAAATTTTAATAATTTTCACTTCATCACTATTAACCATAGGTCTCCCATGGCCTCCCTCGTACATTTTCATAGATACCGATTTTGTACGACCTGAACCAAACGTTCCCAGCAATTTTAATTGATCGAGCGAAACTTGGCAAATCAGCGTTGTATGTATGTATGTTTGTTTGTCCGAGGATAACTTTCGAAGCGTTTATCCGATCATCGTGAAATTTGGTATTTATGTAGGTAATGCAGGCACAATTTGGTGTGACTCATTGAGTTAAAAATTTTGGAGGGTTGTTGAGATATTAGGGTTTAAAGAGGTAAAAAACAAATGAAAATGTATTAGGTCAAATGAGACGTCAAATGAAAGGTCTTCATTAGTATATTCCGACTCCGTTTTTACTTTTAGTAAAGTTTTTGCAGTTTTTGAGTTATTAGCTATAATAAAAACTAAACTTTGACAAAATTCACAGGGTACACCAGTGACCTCACAGTGCTGTAATTTGGTATGCGTGTAGCTTATGTACCACAAATATAGGCAAAAGGCTTAAATCTAGAATAAATGCAATTTGTACCCCAAAAAAGTACCAACTAACATGAACTCCCGTTACCTGTAATTTGAATGAAACTGTAGGTCAAGTTGGTTGGTTATATATTTCGTGGCACTATTTTGATAGTCAAAGATTACGAATAATTTTTTTTTTGTTTTTATGGTAGACTCGCGAGATCTCAGTTCGTGGCGAACCACTAGTATTTTTAGATTTAATAATATATTGTGAAACCTTCTAATACAATCATATATGTAATGAGCTACCCTAAAACTACGTTAACGATACGTATCATATTCGTAAAAAACCATCCATTTTAAATTAAAAATAACGTAATGTTTTTTTATATTTTTATTTGGCGTTTTTTACTCTAAAACTAACTAATTTATAAACAAATGTGTATTTAAAGTAAGCGTTATAAAGCTCAATTCTCGTTGAAGACCGACTTTGACTGGCACAGGCTTATGAAGACTCAAGCAATAAACAATAGAATGCCAGTTTATTGCGAATTTGCTCAACGCTATTAATCCGAGCGATCGTGACAAAGTTGTCACTTTATATAAACGTCTGTCGTACATTTATCTTTCGTTGACAATGCAACCAATGTTGGCAAGCGCAACTATTAAAACTAAGCCTCATGCTATTAACTTAGACAAAACTAGCTAAGTTCAACCTTACTTAGTCGAGATACGGACTAAAATTTTCGCTGCTAAGTGCCTACTGTTTCTTAGAGTCATAAATCTCAGTGAATGTCTTAAGTGGTGTAATGGTGCCTTATTTGTTGGTACATCGGTGTATACAGATAAATCTGAATAGTGTACCCATACGGGCACGCAGCAATTTAATTAATAGAATGCCAGAGCTTATGCGGTGACATTTCAAACGAGTATAGACTAACAAGGTTACCTAGTTACCTACACCGAGCTTATTATCAATGATATTGAATTATCAAAGAGATGCTATGTATGTTTATAGCAATGACTTCACCTGAAACTGAAATGCATGGATCTCTGAACCCAATAGGCGAAATAGAATTACAGGCACATGATACCTGTATTCCTCAAATGGGCGCAGGACGTAAGGCACGTTCCTAAGGTGTGTGACTCTACGAGGCAATACTTTGTTATATGCGATGGTCAGCACTTATTATCATGTTGGCCATACACCTGTAACATCAAAATAAATAATCTATTGAAGGATAGTTTAATTGATCGAGTGGAGCGAGATCTCCAAATCAACTTGGGCAAATCGGCATTGTATGTATGTATGTATGTATGTTTGTTTGTCCGAGGATAACTTTCGAAGCGTTTATCCGATCATCGTGAAATTTGGTAATAGGTAGGTAATAATGGCACAATTTTGGTGTGACTCAATGAGCTAAAAATTTTGGGGGGTTGTTGAGATATAGGGCTCAAGAGAGGTAAAAAAAATGAAAATGAGACTATTAGGTCAAGTGAGACGTCAAATGAAAGGTCTTCATTAGTACTTTTTGACCCCTTTTTAGTTTTAGTAAAGTTTTGGTAGTTTTTGAGTTATTAGCCATAATAAAAACTAAACTTTGACGAAATTCGCAGGGTACACCAGTGACCCCACAGTGCTGTAAATTGGTATGCGTGCAGTATCACAAATATAGGCAAGAGTTCTAGAATAAATGCAATTTGTACCCCAAAAAAGAGTACCTAACCAATTAACATAGGTCAAGTTAGTTGGTTTTTTATCATGGCACTATTTTCTATTACGAATAATATTTTTTTTTTGTATTTATGGTAGACTCGCGAGACTTCAGTTCGGGGCGAACCACTAGTATATCATGAGAGTAGTCCAATTTTGTTATTTTTACAAGAAAATTGACTTCAGCTGATTTTAAGCGGTATCTCCGCACTAAATACCAAAGAAGGCGGCAAACGTCCAAGAACGTAAAACCCAGACTTATTCACTGAGGAATCACTCGATCTTGACAAAATTATTTAAAACATTTTCTAAGGCCATAATCGTAAAATCTCAAAACATGTTTACCACACAATAAATAAATATAAATAAATATTGCTGGACATTTCACACAGCGCTATCTAGCCCCAAATTAAGCAGAGCTTGTACTATGGGAACCAGATAACTGATAGAATACTTATGTACATTTTTTTTTGTAAATACATACTTATTTATAATATATAGAGACACAACCAGACCCGGAACAAATATCTGTAGATCATGCAAACATTTGTTCCGCAGCGGGAATCGAACCCGCTACCTCCTGCGTCTCAGCCGGCTATTTGCCCACTGCACCACGGAGGTCGTCAAACTCAATGTTATCAAACTATGTTTCGTTTTACGATAATTGAAACGATAGAATGCCCAAATACATAATAATTTATTTATGTCTTTTAAATACAGTACGTTGATAAAAAAAATCAATTACTTACATCTATCACTTTACATTGCTGTGGCTAGTGTGGAAGTCCTTAAATAGGCTTCGCAAACAGGTTGGTCGCTGCAGAGTAAATATGTGCAAATGGGGGCTCAGGGTTCCCAGCCTAACGTGACTGTGGTGATCCTGTCATCCTAACCAGCAATGCAACACCTGCTGCTGTGCCCTTTATGCCTGAACACCTGCACGATGGAAGATTTAAACATGGCTACTCCAGACGTCATCAATGTAGCCAAGTGTTTATCTAATAAAATATGAACAGAACTATTGACACGCTCATAAGAAGAAGAATTTACATTGTTTATGATGATTGACATGAACCGTATTTTATATTGCTTGGTTTCATCAATCTTATTTGCCTAATGACAGTGTGTGCTTCTTTATCAACTCATAGCCATTTGATTATATTAATGGTCTAGAAACAGAAACACTTACACAGTGTATGTGACCCTACGTCGAACAAAATAACATCAAAGAATAAAAGCATCATTGAAAATCTTGAATGAGAAGTCATAAAAACACTATCAAGTCCCTAAACACACCATAAACGTTACACAAACACGCATTCATACACTTCACATGGATGACGTAATGTAAACACTATACATTAACACATTACATGCATGCTCATTAGTTGCATTGCAATCATTTTGCAATATGCCTCTTTATCTGATTATTCGTTCCCAGACGTATTTATTTATAAAGCAACTTCTAGTTTTTTTTAAATATATTATAGGCTTACGTTTGACCATTATCTCGCCTGATGGTAAGCGATGATGCAGTCTAAGATGGTACACGCTTGCCTAGAAGAAACCTATTCACTCGCGACTTAAAGATACCCAGGTTGTAGCTATCAGGAAACACAGACTGGCAAGGCGTTCCACTCTTTGGCGGTGCGCATAATAAAGGTCGAAGAGAACCGCTTTGTGCGAATGGGATGTACTTCTACCATATAGCGGTGGCGCACCGCAGAGCGTCTGGTTGTCCGATGATAGAATGGAGATGGTGGGATTAGGTTGAAAAGTTCCGCCGCACACTCTCCGAAATGTACTCGATAAAAAACCGAGAGGCTAGCAACCTTTCGTCAATGCGATGATAGTTTTCTTTAAGCTTATATATATAAGGGAACCCTGGTGTGAGGCCTAGGGATCAGATATTGTAAACACTTCCTTATAAACTTATCATAACTTAACATCAGGTTGGTCATAATATTAAGCTTGTTCCATTTCCAGTTCTATTGCCGTTATTTTTATAAAAATCCAAGGTTTTCAAGATACAGACAATGTTTTCGTTTGGAACCCACCGATATAATGCAATAACCTTTTTGTCAAAATCGTATGCCAGTTTTATTATTTATTTTGTTAACTTGTGTCTGCTTCTGAATTAAATTTATCTTATCTTATCTTACGTAAGTAGCTTAGAAACTGTCTTCAATAGCTAGATATATGGGACCATGTACTTTAATATTAAATTGTCTGAAGAACTTCAAGGAAAATATTTATTTAAATTTGCAGACCGGCAAGCAGGTTGGGGTGCTATATCATCGCCTAAGAAAATGAAGGAGGAGAAAAACGAAATATTTAAAACTGCCAACACGAATGTATGTCAGGAAGTTGTACTATACGAGTACTCAGGCTTCACATACGCGTTTTTATGCATTTATTTTTGCATTACTTTGTATTCCCTTTTCTTTATTCCCATTTTTGCTGAAAAAGAAGCTCCAAAAACTAAAGGAAGCCCGTCGTTTTGTTAGTTCGCACTGACAAAACTGCTACTTCCTTTATCTCACGTTTGCAGTCTAAAGGGTGTTCCTAAAACTTCCGAAACGGTTGGCTTGTGGAAACAATGCGCGATATCCCACAAGCCAGATGTTTTCGCTTTACTGAGTTTGAGTAAATACGCGACCTGTGCGACCTAAGAATCAGAAGATGGATAGAACTGGGACCCAATTCTGCTAATCAGAAAAACGATTATGGCAATTTAACGATTATGATTGGTATTCCTTACATAAGCTGCCAAATTTGCAATGGTGTTGTCATAGCAACGGCGGTCATTGAAAAAAGTTTGTGTTATTAAAATACCAAAAGGTATCTATTATTTTACTTAGAAAACTTTTTTCTATCACACATATACTTGTATGGCTTATGAAAAGTTGTAGTTTCAGGTATATAGCCGTTTTAAGCACGGGTACACGCATTGTTTAGGGTTTCCGTACAATGAGAGATTAGCTTAAACTGGAAAGTATGAGTTCATAAACATGAAGATGAGATGAACATGATTCAATAGAGATGGGTTTACAGATGTAAACGACTAAATTAGTCGTGTTTACATCTGTAAACCCATCTCTAATCATCTGATTAGAGTAGCTAAAATTAGGAGGAGCATTTTTAGAATCTAGACACATTGAAAAAAATTAAGTTGCTTAAAAAACGCTTTTCCATTTAATAATCGGCAATAGGTTAATTAAATGGTACCTGAATAACATTGAAATTTGTTAAATCGTTCTTTTAGTTTTAGATATAGGCTTGATTAAGTTACCTGAAATATATATTTTTTATTAATAGGCAATTGTTACTCTCGATATCCGCATTAATCTACATAAAACTCATTTTAGGGTGTCGTGTAAAATTCACTTAATGAGATTATAAAAAAATTTCTGAAGTATATTGATTATTTCGAATCATAATATCACCTAGATGTTAATTCATAAATTCTTAATTACGACAATTGGCATTTCAATTGTAGAGTCGTTCTACCTTCATAAACATTTCATTTCCATGGCTCCAAGTTAAACTTAGCTCGCTTACGTAACTTCGCATTCGGTTCTCAGAAGTGTCGGAAACTGCATTGTTTATAAAAAGTCGCGTGAATTTCTCGTACTTAAGTTTCCTAAAAAGTGGCGGCCGTTAGAGTGAGGTAATAGACACTTTTATCTTTTTGTATTTTTTGTAGTGAAAACTTCTTTAAGCGCATTGGGCATTTTTTGAGATGGGAAAAAGCTATTGAACTCGCGACACTGTTACCGTTACCGACATCTCTCTATTTTTATATTCTACTAATGTAGCAAACAAGCATCCGGTCCACCTGATGGTAAGTAGTTATCGTAGCCTATGGACGTTTGCAACAGCAAAAGAATCACTCGCGCGTTGCCGACCCTTTAAAAATTTTAAAACGCCCTTTTTGAAGTACCCCATACTGTAGTCCCTGGGGAAAACCTCGGAGACCATTCCACAAGCGAAGTGTTTACGGGAGAAAATTCCTCTGGAACCTCACGGTGAGCAACCATGTGGTTGCGTCTCCAGAGTTGTAGTCAATTACTTAACTTTAATCTTTAGCAATGTTAACTTACAAAGGTTAGTTTAGAATAAACCTTACAAAAATGCTATCAACCTTCCTAGAGCACGGTTTGTTTACTACATCCCAAATTATTTTATCTTATCTAATATAACTAGCCCACCGCAGGGGAAAATGTCTCCCTTATAATATTCTCTTCCATGCGATCTTGAGATTCTACTGGTCAGGATACCGATAAGATATCAAGTTCGTCGCACCATCTCCACCAGAGTCGACCACGTGGTCCAGGTCTTTGTGGGACCCACTCAGTGATGATTTTAGGCCAAAGGTAGTCCGGCATACAGCACACATACCACATCCAAATTATTTGAAGTTTACGTAAATGATACCAATCCGAATGAAAACTAGAGACAAAGTTTATTAACCTGTTTTTTTTATTGATGATCGTCAAGCGCTTGACCACTAACTCACCTGATAGTAAGTGATGATGTGATCGAAGATGAAGCACGCTTGTCTAAAAATAACTTGTTCACTCTGGACTTAAAGACTCCGAGATTGTACTGGTCTGAAAAACATACGCTGGAAGTGAGTTCCATTCTTACTCATACTAAAGTTATTTGGTACCAGATATGGGGGGTACTTCTCGGTACATCTGTTTGTCCGGTGTTCATCCGCCATAAGACGCTCACCGCTTTTTAAGAACCGAGGCTTCTTTTGTAGAATGGACTTTTAATCGTCGTGTAATTTGCAAGCTTTTTGGACTTTACCAATTGCGAAACACTTGCAAAAGTAAAAAGATTGTGTGTTCCTCTTTCTGGAAACATAATTTACAATGAAATTGTTGTTTTCGACAAAACCCAAAACGTTTTTGTATTCAAGTTAAATAATAATTAAAGAATGAATGAATATTATGCATAACATTAAGTTAAAATTGAATGGGCTAAGTAATTGTGTAGTAATTCTATGCCTATCCAATTAAATGTCGTAAAATGTTCAAACCATAAATATGCTTACGTTCATAACGGATGCAATTTACGAGGAAAATATTGATGCAATCTGTAGTTGATAAAATTAGATAGACCAGGAGCTGATACAATAAAATTATTATCATTTTAAAAAAGAAACACCGGCCTTATTTGTTTGCGTTGCTGGTTAAAGCTGACATAGCTAAGAACGACCCAAGTTAAACTTGCTTTCTATTAAAAAAAAACTTTTCCTTTGAGAACTACGATGTCACAGACAGACATGGTGACCTATAACACCCCTCTTTTTTGCATCAGAGGTTAATAATACAATTACTGATATTCTGAGTTTACGAACTGAATCGTTTTTAAAGAAAGATTTTTCTATACATTTTATTTATTTGATAAACTACGTGGTTTATAACCGACTTCAAAATAGGAGGAGGTTCTCAATTCGTCGGTATCGTTTTTTTTAAATATATATTTCCCAATTACTTAAAGACGCCTGGACCGATTCAAGAAATTCTTTTTTTATTTAAACGGGTATACTTCCCAGGTAATCCCATTGGCACCAAGACAGGATCTGATGATGGGATCCCGAAAATTTTATGGGGACGCAATGCGGTTTATGATTGTTTTATATTTTTTACCTCAGAACTCCGTCATTTATCAACCGATTTGGAAAATTCTATTTTTATTTGAAACTTTCATATTAGTCTCATAGAAATTTCATAAGAATCAGTTTAGTAATTTGGTTAAGTATATGTACAAGGGCGAGCTTAACTTTAACATGCTTTACATCCAAAAGCTCTCTTGTTTCATAAAAATAATGTATAAATTCATGAATATTTTAATATTGTTAGTTTCAAAACAAGTTGCAATTTTTTTTATAGAACTGACAAATACTATTACTGTGGATGGAACAAACAGATGACCCACCTAATGTTGTAACCATCGCCTATAACAAAGTATTACCTCGTAGGAACCTTAGGAAAGTGGGCTAAGATGTACTGCCCTGCGTGCTTGAGGTATACAGGTGTAAAGCCTCATGTGCCTGTTAATATCTCCGGCATCCATTTCCTTCAAACCCAAACAACAATGCTGCATGGTGGGTGTAGAAATAAGTTGTAGGTATAATAAAAATAAAGTTGAGAAGAAGTTCTTTCTAAAAACGATGGCGCCACTCAAATATTCAATAGAAAGTTTAATGCTTTTCTAAACTAGATTATATTACTGGGCAACAGTCAATTTGTTTCCCATTACTGCCAGATCACTGACAATAAATTGAATTGTGATAAAGCCCCACGATAAAGTAGAAGGGGGGGATTGGGACCATGGCTCCCTGCTCATAAAACCCCCAAGCGATCTTAATCTAAGTTGCATTGAAATCAGAACATAATCCGAAATGTAACTGCAACCTGGGTTTTGGCCACGAAAATAGAATGAAGCAACAATCACCTCTTGCAAAAACTACTGCATTTTATCTGTAAAGGAACGAATGAATGAATGAATAAAATTCTCTATTATATCTTAAAAGCTACATACAACAAAATGAGAAATCGGTTAATGTATAACGGGTGGTCTTGTCGCTATAGAAAGCGATGTCTTTCAGACAACCTTTGGATGAACGATTTCTGGGATAAAACGTATAATCATAATCATCATCCTTCCTCATCACCTAAACGGATTTGTAAAAAGCCGTACTGACTACGGAACCCTTCCCTTTGTGCGGCCAACCACGCACTTGACCAAAAACTAATGGAAATGTATGTAAGGATGTATGGAAAATTATATTGATCGTAGCGATTTTCTCGTGGCCCTCGCCTTGGAATTAGCAAATGTTACAGCTAATAGAATTCCAAGTGCATTTGTGTAAAATACTAAATACCTACTCGTACATTCAAATCTGTTGCTAGTGTTATTGCTAATTGCAGTATTGTTGGTTCGGGTTATTGTGTTGAACTTACACTAATGTTCGAAGTAATTTGGTAGTGGTATAGCAAATGATAGGTTTGCAATTTCCATGTATTTTGTTGCGTCGTTAAACTGTTTTTAATTCTAAATAGTATTTTTATTTTTATAGTGTTATCCGAACACATACGGAAAATTCAAAGATTTTTAAAAATCATCTTAATAATTTCGACCCTGACGTGGCATGGCCTGGTGGCACAATTGGATAGTGCGTCCTTGTATCAAGAGGAAGGTTGCGGGTTCAAGTCCCGTATAGGCATGAACATTTTGCGATGGTTTTTAAAAATCTTGTTTTTTATTCTGTCCAGGCACTAAAGCGGCTGTGTCTATAAAAATTCTGCAACTTGTCGCCAAGTGCGGTTTGGATCATCTTCAATCTATATTAATCTTCTTTGAATGAGACCCAATAAGTTCAAAAAAATATTACATCACAATCAGTTAAGCCGTTTAGGAGGAGAATTACAAACACTTTTTGTTTTTACCAGGCGAGCGAAGCCACGGGCGGGTCCAGCTAGTAATATTATAAATTGGAAAGTAAATCTGTCTCCTTTTTCTGTTTGTAATGTTTTCACGACTAAACGGCTGGATCAATTTCAATGAACTTTGGTATACAGATAGATAAGACCTGGTTTAAGAAATGGATTTTTATTTTTTATGGGCAAGATACGCGAACGAAACCGTGGGCGGAAGCTTGTTAATACATAAAACACTCATTTTAGATATCTACATTCATTAATTTAACATAATATATTTAATTATCATCAAGTCTGGGTTACTTTTCCTTAATGGTTTAATAAATAAATAAATAATTCAGGAGATTTAACACAGCGCTATCTAGCCCCAAACTAAGTTATGCTTGTATTATGGGAAAAAGATAACTGATACAAATACTTATATACTTTTTTTTGTAAATACATACTTTTATTATAAAATAACACCCGGACCCGGAACAAATATCTGTAAATCATACAAACATTTGTTTCGCGACGGTAATCGAACCCGCAACCTCCTCCTCCTTTATGTAAAACCATTTACAGGGGTGTCCTTACCCAATCATTAATCACGATCGCCATTATCATGGTAATTGGAAGCCTCATTGGTAGGCTCTATTTGCAGTGAAATTAACTGGAAACTCTATTGTCGAAGTTTGAAACTTTCGGAATGTTTCGTAATGGACTCGACCTTAGACAAAAGAGCTATTGTGAACTGAGAAAGCTGAGTGATATTGGCGATGTCTGAATTTATTGGTCTTTGGCTCTTTGATTTATTTTCATTAGCTTTAAATTATATATTCATAGAAAACTAAATTTCATAGAAATCGGTCCAGCCGTTCATGAGTTATAAATGACGTAACTAACCCGACTTTGTTTTATATAGGTATATCTATAGATATCCTCGCCATACACACACAGTAAAATAAGATGCTTTTGCGCGCTTCGACTTCTAAGTAGCCGTTTCCAGCTTCAGGCGGCGGTGTTTTGTGGCTGTGGCGCGTGGCTCGTATGCGGGAAGGCTTAGTGTTACGAATAACATTCAAAGATTATAAAAAAACAAATCACCGGGAAATCGTGACTACCCAGTTTATTTACACAGCCTGTAGACTTATTGATTTCTCCTTATTTTGAAGTCATTTAGAAATCAATCTAGTTATAACTAGTCTCTCTTTAGATATAACTTTTGAGAAATTCTTTTGTTTTCATAAGTTTCATCGCGTTTTCATGGGCGTCTGGTCGAAGCGTCGTGTGATCCGAGAGCTGGCGCTTATCTGGGTCAACGCATAAGCATTGCAATTCAGCAATGCAGTCCGTTTCTTTGGAGGTACTTCCGCCAGGTAGTGATCTGGAGCAGTGGAGCTATCTGTAGATCGTTTGCAACGGTCGTTATATTATTCAACTGTTTCTTATGTAATATAGTCTTGTAAATAATTTTATATTATTTCTGTTATTAAATGTACCTTTTATATCTTCACGCAACTAATTAAGTATTTGATCCATCACCCTACAATCTATCAAGATCGATGAATATGTATCAAGATCAGATTACTAATTAAGTTTATTGAGAAAGAAAGGTGTGGAGTTTATTAGTCTGATTAAACTGTCTGAATTAATTTGAAGATTTCTTCAACTATCTTCGTAGCTTTTGTTTTAGACTGTACGTGGCTGTACAGTACAACTAACGACAAAAGATGAAAAAGAACTAAAATGTTCTCTCTGCCGACCATCTCAATAAGTTGAATCGCTTGCTAAACTCTTGCATACATTTTGTGTATGGTCTTCGTAAATATGACCATGTCTCGGAGTTCCGCTGTAAGCTGAAATGACTCCCAATTAGGGCAAGGAAAAATTTAAGAATACTGTGTCTCCTGTTCTCCGTTTTAGAAGACCCAGATTCTCCTCATAACTTAAAATCAAGGTTTACTTTCTTAGCCGACACTCACGATCGTAATCTTAGGTCAATAGATTCTCTCTGCCTAGCCACTCCTAAACACTCCTCTGCCTACCGTGCCAACTGTTCTGAAGTTAAGGCAGTGGGCTTATGGAACGCTCTTCCCCTCAGTATTAGAAAAATATCATCAAAACCAGCTTTCAAACTTTCTGTCTATAGTCACTATTTAAATTCATATTTCCACTTGAGCTTTCCGTATAACTTTATTTACTATTTGTTAATATTATTATATACTATTTGTTATATTCATTTATTTATTTAATATATATATTAAGTTATGTTATCTAATACTAATGTTTTATATTTGTGTATCTTATTATTTTTTTATAATTATATTGTATTTGTGAGTATTATTATATTTATGTAGGCAATTAGGTAGTTAGTCGTTTTTTATTTCTATTTGTATTATTTGTTAGTACCTAGTTAAGCACGCTAATCTAAGTTTTTTACCTGTCACAATTGACTGGTAGTAAATGCTTTTAGCATTAAGTCCTCCATTTGTACAGTTTAATTTTTGTGCATTAAATAATTAAAACAAACAAATAAATAAAAAGCTACCTAAAGACTAAAGTGAAATTTGTAGGTGCTAGCATGTACAAATGTTTCTAGTTAGTTTTTCCCGTCGAATTGGTTCACATAAAATTCAAATTGGAACTGAAACTATTAATGAAAATCGAACGTACGACTTTTACTAATACGAGTATTGTTACTTTGAGTTACAATACAAGAACACAAAAATAATGATAGGTCTTACAATAAATAAAATTAAACACAGATTAGTGCGTGTTTAAAAATATCCTATACAAAAATTGTTAAGAAATTTTTTAAACACGCGTTAAACAGTTGTTTAATGTTTTTGTTGTACTAAGGCGACTGTTTTGTATCAAACTTTATACTGATCAAGGTACTTGTTATCCACTCTTACCATCAATTTAGTTGTTAACTAAAAATAGAATAGAAACCACTTTATCGTACACCACATACAAATACTCCATTTAATTGCAAAGTACAATCGGCGGTCTGATCGCTACGAGCGATCTCTTTCAGACAACCTTACGGTAAAACCCGTCCATCCCGGACGGGTTTTACCGTAATATAGGATAGTGTCGTTAATTGTTGTTCGACGAGATGAAATTAATACAATAGAATGTGGTCCACTGTGGGCTTCATAAAAAGCTCAAAGTCGAAGGTTATCCTGTCTATTTGTAGACTTGACGTATGCACGATTTAATTGAACAGACATGCATTTTGTCGACTCCCGTTGCGCAGTGGGCGAATAGCCGGCTGAGACGCAGGAGGTTGCGGGTTCGATTCCCGCCGCGGAACGCAAATGTTTACATGATCTACAGGTATTTGTTGTTTGGTTGTTTTTGTATATATTTTAAGTACCTAAAGATAGATAGATACATAGAAACGGCTTTATTGTAAATCACACTTAAATTATAAAACAATATAAAAAACAAATAACAATACACGCATAAATACAAGTGGCATAAGTATGTATTTACAAAAAAGTATGTATGTATGTTGTCAGTTATCTGGTTTCCATAGTACAAGCTTTGCTTAGTTTAGAGCTAGATGGCGCTGTGTGAAATGTCCAGCATTATTATTGTTATTTTCACGGAGCTCTGCTTGGGTCAACAAAGAATAGCGAAGTGCGAAGAAATCGATCTGAAAGTTGTTATTATAAACGTGTTAGATCAAAATGATCTTGTACTTTGATAGAGGAGAAATGATACGTAGGGTGTCTCCTGTTTCGATACTCAAAGGATGTGCTTGACGTATATCTACGAGATCGGAAGACAAATGAGGAGATGTGCAAGGCTATTTTAAAACGTCGGAAAACTATCGAACCGGTCAGACATTTTTTTTCGGATTCGATTTCTAATCCAAAATGCTATTTTAAAACTATTTCGGATTGACCATAAAGCTCGTATACCTTTCTGACTCAGATTCAAATGTTGATAATTAACAAAATAGCGTTCTCTGTATCGAAATCGTATCAGGAAAAAACTGCCGGACCGATCCGATAGCTTTCAGACGTTTTAAAATAACCTGGCAGTAAACAAATTCATGTCTCCAACATAAAAGTGGAAAACGCAGCGTAGGAAGGCTCCCAATAGGATAGAAAAACGACCTGACAAATACTGCTGTGAGCCATTGGGAACAAGCCCTGCAGTGGCCATCCTTATAGCTCATTAAGATGACAATGAATAGAAGAAAAAAAAATTCTGATCCCACCATCTCCATTCTATCATCGGACAACCAGACGCTCTGCAGTTCGCCACATTCTCACATTCACACAAAGCGGTTCTCTTCGACCGCCAAAGAATGGAACGCCTTGGCAGAGTCTGTGTTTCCTGATAGCTACAACCTGGGTATCTTTAAGTCGCGAGTGAATAGGTTTCTTCTAGGCAAGCGTGTACCATCGTAGATTGCATCATCGCTTACCATCTGGCGAGATAGTGGTCAAAACAATGATCCTCAAGTTTTTGAGGATCATTGTCATCTTAATGAAATAAATGAAGGTCTTAAGGTATGTCAGATTAGGTAATATGACATACTTAAAATTGTTCCAGTTCATGTCAATGAAATCTACCATCAACATGCCTTGCATTTTCTTAGAAGACATTATAGGCGTCAGGAATAACTTGCGATGTACTCCATTGATTAAATACAATGGCTCTTATCTTGATTGTATCGCTTGTCATGGAATCAATAGCTATTACAAAGCCTTTTAACTGTACTTTAGTACGTATTGATGTTGCAATGATAAGTGAAATTAAAGGTAACTATTGGTTCGCCCAGAACTGAGATCTCGCGAGTCTACCATAAAAACAAAAAAAAAATGTTATTCGTAATCTTTGACTATCAAAATAGTGCCACGAAATTAAATCCATTTAACTTGACCTACAGTTTCATTCAAATCACAGGTAACGGGAGTTCATGTTAATTGGTTAACTTTTTTGGGGTAAAAATTGCAGTTGTTCTAGATTTCAGACTTTTGCCTATATTTGTTATACATAAGTTACATGCACACCAAATTACAGCACTGTGGGGTCACTGGTGTACCCTGAATTTTGTCAAAGTTTTGTTTTTACTATGGCTAATAACTCAAAAACTACAAAACTTTACTAAAAGTAAAAACGGTGTCGAAATGTACTAATAAATACCTATCATTTGACGTCTCACTTGACCTAATAGTCTCATTTTCATTTTTTTTTACCCCTCTTGAACTCCAATATCTCAACAACCCCCCAAAATTTTTGCTCATTGAGTCACACCAAAGTTGTTACCTACATATACCAAATTTCACGATGAAATGATAAACGCTTCGAAAGTTATCCTTGGACAAACAAACATACATACAACGCCGATTTGCCCAAGTTGATTTGGAGATCTCGCTTCGCTCGATCAAATACACCTGGTATTGCATTCAATTCCAATTAACAAGAAAAATTTTTGATGTTGTTCAGAAATATCAGAACTAATGTAATTTATACTAGTATTATAAAAAGTTATAATTCATGAGTATTTTTATTTGGATGTAATGGGTAATTTCCGGAAATACTAAGCCAAATCTGAAAATTATTTCACTAATAAAAAGCTTCATGATCCGTGAGAGCTAGCTGGGCCGAGCTAGTTCTTTGTTAAACTGTTATAAATTCCAGGATTGGTCCTACAATTTAGTTCAACTGCTACTAAATGAGTATTTGATTTTTATTTGAATTTATTTTGGGATATAAATCAATCTTGCTCTCAATCCTGATGTACATAATAATTTTAGCTACTGATGGGCAAATGTACAAATGTAGGCACTATCGTCGAAGCTGACGCATGTCATGGGTCCGGCCGTCTATACTCGTAACAAGCCCCCCTACAGTCACGCAGGCTCCTCAAAAAAGGAGCCAAAACAAGACGCAAAAAAAATTGTAACATTTCGAACGAGTTGGAGCAATTTCAATCCCAAGCTTCTCTATCATCTAAATAATCTGATATTTTATAGCAGGCTTTTTTATAAAGATTTAGTTTAATTACGTTTTTATATTTATTAATTGTCATTTTTGTACATCCCTTGGGAGTTTGTTATAAAAGCGTACACCTTGCCCTTTAAACGATGTACTTTATGGAGTCTACAAGTGCCAACAGCGAGTTTATCTTTATTTCTAGTATTAGTCCACTGCTAAACATAGGCCTCACCTAAAGATTTCCAGAGCGAACGATCTTGTACGGCCCGCACTCAACCTCAACGTGGGGCGCCGTTAGCGTTTCAGTGCGTGCTCGAGAACATTTCTGCCCCAACGGCCGTCACTTCTTTTATCTTCGAGCTACATACTCGTATTACTTACCGTTTGATTTATTTTATTAGCCTCACGTTTTTGCAAACAAATTAATGCTATGCAACATCGTTTACGATCTATTTAGGAAACATAGAATTTTTGGTTGTCAAACATGGTCACATAACTCTGCACTTGTATAATATACTCATATATTATACAGAATTTTCAAAATACTAAAATTGCTCAATAAAGTGCATCTTTTTGACTAAACTTTTTAAATCTGTAACTTTTATCGCGTGAATATAAAACTGAAAGGTCGTTGCTTCAATGCAAGTTCGCCATTTGCATTAAAAGTCTTAAAATAGTTTTATTACTAGGCCACAATCACGTAAAAAGCGGGTTGATATCGGTACCAACAAGTTTATTAAGTTAGTTAGTGGATAGTTGGTTTTATTATCCTATTTAATTAGATACCTATCAAAAGTGGTCAATCGGCGTATTGCAACATTTTAGCCAAGTCCCTTTCAAGTAACGTTCATAAATGTGTTTATTCTGTGCATCGTAATTTTCGCAAAACGCTATAAAACATGATACCGGTTGGAATACCGGTACAGCTATGCAAAGCCGCGGTCGTACCCGTTATTTACATGTAGTGTCGTATTCAATTAACTTAAGCTCTGTTTGTCACACGCATTTAAAACGAAAGTTGTAGGTAAACATTTGCAAGGCAGGCAGGCAAGATAAAATAGTCGCACGACGCACTGAGAACGCCTGGAGGAGCTACTGATCGATGAAAGAGCTAATGAAAGGCAACCTTCCAATAGTACTGAAGCGCAAACTCATGGACATGTCAATCCTTCCCGTTTTAAGATATGGCTCGCAATCCTTGGTCTTTGACTAATATCCAAAATCCAAACTCAAGGTTTTCCAAAGGGTGATGGAGCGTAGTATCCTTGGAGTTAAAATAGCTGATAGAAGCTAAAATAGGAGAAGGCCGCCAGACTGAATTGGGACTAGGCCGGTCAGGTCTGTGGCATGCCTGACGAGCTGTGGGCCAAAATTACCACGAAGTGGAGCCCTGAGACAGCAAAGCCGTGCTACGGCAGACCGCGGTGGAGGTGGCGGGACGAGCTGGATGCCTTTGAGAGGGACTGGCATACGGTGGCACTGGACCTTTGTGAGTATCGGAAATGCGGGGAGGCCCTTGCCCAACAATGGGACAATATGGGCTAATAGTAATAGTAGGTAAACAGTCGGCGGCAAAGGGTTCGTATCGGAGACAACCTGTTTTTTATATAAATGCGCATCAAAAGCAAGTAAGTATGCCCTATTGCCACTAGCAATTAGAGAGACCATTAAAGTTCTGATCTAATCTCGCAGCCTGGGCGTACGCATTCGGATTTATCGCTTTTTAATTGATAAAAAATGTTCCAATGCAAGAAGAATACTATAAATAAGCAGGTAAATAGATTCATTTATTTTCCTTCATAGTCAATCGCTAAATTTTGATCAAAGTATTCAGTAAGTCAACAAGTCTTAGCTAAACTCTTTAGAATAATATTTTTTTTAAGTTTACTGTGGCGGAACGAATTCGAATCCTTTGAAAGAATATGGTTGGCGATATCAAAGGATAGGGCTGGTTAGAAGGAGGTGGGGAAGACATTTACCCAGCAGTGGAAGGAGATAAATAGAAATATAGATCATTCTTTATTGCACATTAGAAAACAATACAATTAAAAAAATCTATATGATATAATTGGCGGCCTTATCATTAAATAGCAACAAGATAGATAACCTAAAAAAAAGTAAAGTAGAAGCAAAACTAATTTTAAAAAAGTGGCACTCCGGGTGTGCCGACTGAAGTGAAAACTTGAATAAAAGCAAACTACACTACATATACTTATATACAGAAGTGTTGGTAGCGGTAACAGTGTCGCGAGTTCAATGGTTTTTTCCAACGCGCCTAAAAAGTTTTCTCTTCTAAAAAATCTGACACTCTCTATACTCTTGTCTAAAGAAAACAATAATATTACCGTATTCGTATGCATTAAAATTATAAATAAGTTATTAAAGAGCAGAAAAGTACATATAATTACAAACTGTAACTGCTTTGTCTTATCGTATAACGTTTTTCAATCACTAAATATGTTATAGCAATTTATTTTATTCTAATTTTACCATGTAGTTAATACCTGAGCGTTATACAATTCACACATGTCTTTTGGCAAGTGCTAACTCCGCTATTTTCAAAGTAAACATGGTAATTTAGTGCACATTTCAACAGACAATTTGACTTGATAAATAGGTATTTACAACAGAATACAAATAAAGGCCAGTTCAGATATATCTGTGTCAGCTGCGCAAACGCATAATACTTCGTGTATTCGGAAACATATGGGATGTAAAAACACCTAATAAGAAAAATAAAACGCGCTATGTGGATTTGGATTGTGAAAATTCGCGTAGTCATCCCTAATATTATGCAAGAACTTTTATTTATTTATTTAATGCGAGTTTAGTTAGGATGGGCTGCCTTTGGCAATCTTGATTCCGTCTTCAGGTCTAAAATTCCGCAACGCCTTAAGACAAATTTTCAACCCATGTGTCCTGCCTATCCTCACATACGGTGCTGAAACATGGCTGCTCACAAACGAACTTGTTCACAGAATTAGAGTTGCTCAGAGAGCAATGGAGCGTGCCATGTTAAATATACCCAACATCGAAATTCGACGCAGAACTAAAGTCGTGGATGTGGGTAGAAGGATCAACCAGCTGAAGTAGAGATGGCTTGGACAGGCAAGGAGGAAGGACGGATGGACGAAGGCAGCAACCGAGTGATGGCCGCGAGAAGGATGCAGACTAGTTAGCAGACCACTAGCTAGATGGTCGGACAACATCGCGAGAGATGCGGGAAGGCAATGGATGCGCTTGGCACAGGACCGGAAGAATGGCGTGATAACGAGGAGGCCCATACTCTCACCTACACTATCAGTGGGTGGATATGGGCTGAGATGATAATGATGATTTATTTAACACTTTGATAAAAAACAGAATAGTGCTAGAAGGACTTAGTGCTAATATGCAATGCATCATCTACCAGTCATCGGGGTCGCGTGCTAAAAGAAGGTTTATGGCGTGTCACTGCAAAAAAGAGGTATTTCAACGCTAATAATAAGAAATACTTTTAGTGAAAGATTAGTAATGAGAATTCTCATAGTTATCTTCAATGCTCCTACGAGTATGTCGGATGTATTCCATCACATTCCAATAAGACTCTTGAATCTCGGATCAAAGATAAATTCGGAAAAGAAGTCAATAATTAATCATTATTTGGAATGAAGTAGGCGGGTATAAATTATCTTTTACATCCAGTATGTTTCCAAATGCGTGAAGTAAATCGAGTAAACTACGCTTTGGACACATTCTATTGATGTGGTAATGTGTTTTCAATTTAATAGTGTATATTTTACTGAGAACTTAATGTCCTGTCTCCTTCGAGTGACTGCAGGGATTGCTCAAGAGCTGTGACTGTAAATTGTACGAGTAACATCTACGAGTAATTGATTTAAATTTAAATTGTTGTATTTTTAAAGGATAAAAAAATTAATAGCATTAATCTCGGCTTGCTTAACGATCCCTTACCGTAATTAGCGACCAAACATGTTTAAATTTGACGTGTTTGTATGGTTTGACAACTCTCTTAAATATATTTAAGCACTAAATACAATTAGGCCTCGTTGCGCAAGTCACCCTAAATACTGTTACGAGCTGAGGGTTCGGGATAAAATAATGAAAATCAATCCAACCAAAGTAACACTTTTATTCAACACTAAAACTATGAATACACGAACTTGGTCACACGTAATCACAACACACTAATTCACACCACTGTTGCATAATAAACCACTTAAAGTCACCGAAATGTCCGCACGTATAGCCAAATCCAGACTGACTGTCCGGCCATCTCTCCGGCCTATTTATATCGCGCACAATTCACTACACTAGAACGATCTCGAAGGTTCCAGGAAAGGGTCGGTGTTTCGACAGAATGACCACTCCCCATTCTGCGCAACCGCAGACAAAAACACAGCATGCAGGTGTATTCCATACCAAGTATTACGTATTCCGTGACACAGTAGGTAAGTCGAGAGCCATCGAGAAATTTCTACTATTTCTTATTGTGTAACAGCGTAACAATACTAACGAAACGTCTAAGAGAATATAACACGTATTTAAGAGAAGTAATATAATACTTTATGGTAAAACATTTTCTGATATTTACTAAGTATCAAATTAGTTAGTATAAAAATTGGGTTGAGTTGTTCTACGTCCAAGGTTTCTAGAGGTTTGCCAATGTTCGTAAAACAATCTTTATTTTTGTAATTAATTATGAATGGTAAGATTGTCGAAAGCAATAAATATAATAGATAATAAACATTAAGATGTTAGTTAAAACTGAACTGAACAGTATACGAGTAATGAGTACAGAAGTTGTATTGATCTTTAACCAATGAGACATCTAGACGTAACTAAAACTACATGAAACATGACTCCAAAGCTAGTAAACACCAAATTTATTTTCGGAAAACTTTCATCTCGCGACGACGCTTTGTAATTTATAATGTTAAATATCATTTAGCCTATCCACTCACTTGCTCTATTAACGTTGATTTATTACCCTGACTCAAGTATGATTCACATTTGCACTTTTGTTAATATTAACTGAAGATCCTATTAAATAAGAGAAGCTTTTGTTATAGTCACTTCAAGAAGTTACATTTTGCTTCGGTTTAATTGAATTTCATGAAACAAAGCTTCATGATCTACAGATATTTGTTCCGGGTCTGGTTGTTTCTCTATATATTATAGGTATTTAATTACAAAAAAATATTATTTTACTAGCTGACCCGCCCCCGGCTTAGTATGCTTGAAATTTTCCGTGGGAACTTCGGGATAAAAACTATATAAAACACTCTTGTCAACTACGCGACACATCATATATATATGGATATTGTTCATACAAAAATACTAAAACCGCGATTCAAAAATGAGGGGGTGGGGGTAGGAGTGTGAAAAATACTCATATAAAAATACTCATGCGACCTATACTCATACCTACGAAATATAAAAAAATACATAATCGGTCGACCCGTTTCGTAGGAGTGCCACCACAAACACTGAGATTTTTATACAGGGTGTTTGGTAATATACCGACGATATTCAAGTGACGGTTTCTCAAAAAAGATTTCTCGAAAAAAAAAACTACTACAGTTATATTATCAAACTTTAAAGAAAATCGACTAAGTTTAAGTGACTAATTCGATATAAAACTTCCTGCCTACTCTTGCAATCGACATCCAAAAATAAACGCCGATTTGTTATCTCTTTCGGAAATGGATGCGGGTTTTGGGTTAGAAAGGGACAACAAGAGATATCTCGAGACGTCACCAATACAGTATCTGTGGTTAGATGGCAAGCATTATGAAATATCGCAACATAAGTTTAAAAAAGTGTTTGTTTTTACATGCCTAAATAAATTTTACATTCTAAGGTAAACATTTCACAAATGTATTTATTATGCTCATCAAAATAACCCTTTTCATTTTTTTGCGTATGTTATGAAACACCCTATATATTATATGAGTATTCTATTAGTAATCTGGTTCCATAGTAAAAGCTTTGCTTAGTTTGGGGCTAGATGGCGCTGTGTTAAATGCCCATCATTAATTATTAAATTTTTATAGAAAATTACTCATAAATCTCAAAGAATTCAGCAGGTTTTAGGTTGCATAAAACTGTCGTCAGCACAACCATACGGTCTCAGGTTAAGAAAAAAGAAAATGCTAGGTCCATTAGCCTCGGCGACGTTGATTCATCGCTCCACAACTGAAGTGTGATTCATGTCTTGCACTATTGACTTACACGAGTAAAAGGGTGGAATTCCTGAACACAGCCACTCGAGCTGAATCTGTAAGCATCTTAGGTCGGGTGGTAACAAATCAGTGTCACATCCTGAACTTTGCCACTACCAGATTATAGAATAGTTATTATGCCGATTACATAGGTTAGAGCATAGTTAGTATATCAATTGCACAGGCTAAAAAGTATAGCCGATAGTGTCAACCGTTTTCAAACTTAGGTAAAATGGGTAGTCAGGTTTGAAAAGTTTAAATCTAATATAAGTTTTATACGTGGGCTTTTACGAGAAAGAAGAAAAGTTCCGTAATACGTTTTTGGCTTAAATTATGTAAGGGAAAAAAGCTTTTCAACATTTTTCCACTTTTAAGTAGTAAAAATAAGTGGAACAAAATGTATTTCCCTAATCTTTATCTTGAAAACCACCCAGTGACTAAAGTTTGAGCAGTAAAACGCTAACATCTGCTCAAAATAACTTGCAAGATCTGTGAAATATCCTCAAGAACTGTGAAATAATAAGGCCGGCTCCTATAAACGTCGGCAACCGGTAACGACTAGTGTCATTTTGATAATTTTTAAACGAGAAACACGGTGTTATTGGTTGCAGACGTTCATAGAAACCGTTCATTAGTAACCAGCTCTTACTCGGTGACTTTAAAGGTCACATCTCACTACATCAACCCGGCACCCGACCCGCACCACCTCGCCTCGAGCAGTTAGTATTATTTATATGAAATTGTATGGACGTGCGCTCAGTACATCACCTCCGGATCGCAACGGGTGTATGCCATTCACGCGCCGAAGACGAGTTGACCACTCGGTGACCCCGCGCGGCCCGCGCGTTGACTGCGTGTGGCCAGCAAGTGATTCACGCGAGCACTATGTGGCGGCGATGCTTCACTCTCCGGCTACCAGTAATTTCCAGCCTTTCTTTATAGCGTATCGGTGTCCACCCGTTAACCGCGCGAGGTCCACTGGTTAACCACGCGGCGTTCACCCGTTGACCGCGCGAGGTCCACTGGTTGACCACGCAGCGTTCACTGGTAATAACGAGGCGTCCACCCGTGGCCCACCCGCTGTCAACGAGTGAACGCCGAGCGGCGAGGCGGTACGGGTCGGGTGCCGGGTTGATGTAGTGAGCTGTGACCTTAAGGAAGCGTTGCCACCATAGATATGCGAGAAAGGTGAGCGGTGAGCGAGAAGAAAGCACCAAGAAGATAACTGCGCTGTGCGAGGCTAGGCAAATGATGCAATCGAAGTGATTTTTTTTTTCGCTCACAGCTTAGCTACCTTGCACATTTCTGGTGAAACGCAGCCTTAAGATTGAGAATAGACTGTATGAGTAAAGGCGTCTAATAAAAAACACAAAACAACCCCTTAAAACGCAAGTCCAAACAATTTAATCCCACACGCGCGCTATTGTTTTAACCGTAATTTATGAACCGTCAGAGTTGTCATGAAAGACAGGTAATTGTATGTGTCGCTATTATACGGGTAACAATGGTGATGTGTGCTTGACAGTCCATTAGGCACGGCCCGTCACGTGACAATAGAGGAGTCTATAGCAGGATCAACAACTGTCTTTGATAGGAAATTGGTTATAATTGCAGTGATAATTGCCAGAAATATGCACTTTTAATTTTATTTTAATCATTGTAATAAATACAGGATTTATTATGTCGTTTAAAACACCGATAATACGGTGATAAATCCCGTATGTAACACAAACCTCGTTAAAGAATACTCCATAGCTTTATACCTTTTTACATTATTTTATAAACATCGCCGGCGACCTGCTTGCGTGACGTTTCTATCGAGACTGGCCGCCTACCCGTGTGTGCGATTGATTTTAAAATTAAATAAAAGCTTGTAAAACCTATGACAAGTACATGTATAGGAAATATACACGTCCTTATGAAATATACACGTAGCTACGAGCTATGATGCTAAAACTCTAATATCGGTAACACGCATTTATAATAATGAGAGTACACACCTACATGTATTTGTGCATGTGTTTGTTTCTGTCTTCTTTCTATCTTATGTCTCACTGTTCTAAATGTGTGCTATTTAGCAAATAAATGATTATCTATGTCTATGTACCTTTCTTAGTATTTAGTTAATTTTATTAATGTTAATTGTGAGGAAACATGCGTACGGCCCACCTGATGTTATGGCCCACCGTCGCCTATTGACACCGGCAACACCCGGGGTATTGTCGATGTGTTCCCTACCCTGTAGAAACCTCTTTACATTTTTCTTGAAGCGTGCCATGTCGTAGCCTAACGGGAAAACCTCAGTACCCTTGTATTTATATAGTGTTGTGTGTTTTATATAATGAATGAGGGAATGAAAAAGGATTGTGTGTGAAACCAGGGTAAAAGTGAAACTTTGTTTCACATTATAGACATTTAACTAAAAATTTTCGTTGGCACAAGTGAGTAATAGTCTATACACTACACGGTCAGCTGATGCGAACTATAGGCGCCGCCATATTGGCCTCGGCTGCTCTGACGAGCGCCTTTCACTTTATCCCCACTCCGCGGCCGACCGTCACGCGACATGTAACACACAGACGAAAAAGTTTGAGACGATGTAATAAAAGTTTCACTTTAAAAATTCTTTATTATACCTTACAAGCTAAACACAACAGATATAAAAAAACAAATAAATGTAATAATGGGCGGTCTTATCGCTTAGAATTACCTGTAAAAATCTGTGTATATCCAATAAACTGTTTTTGTTTTTTCTTTCTTTAAGCTTTGTTTAGACATTGTCGATGACCTTACATACAATTTTAATCCAAACAAGCTTCGATGAAAAATTTACGGTCATCACCTTCCTGCCAGTTTTCTACACTAAGTTTGGCGCGTAACTATCTCTAAACGTGATTAGCGACTAAGCATCTTTAAATTTCATGAATTTGTGTATTCGGAAAATATTGATCCGTTCTCGAGGTTATAGTGATGTAACAATAGAATGTTAGCCGTTGATTTACACTGTTTTCCGGGAAATTCGCGCGTAACACGTGGACACTACAAAGGAAGCCACGTTCATTGGAACCATGAATTAGCATGAATTTATTCCGACTGGTCGGTGTTGAGAAAATATTTCTATAATATGTGAAGATCAAAAGAATTTTAGCAAGAATGTTCATAGTGTGGTATCAAAATATTTTCTTGATTCATTTCTTGTTAGTAAAAAACCTAATTAAACCTAAGTCATACTTAATAGTTTACGTATTACTTAAAACTATTAAGTATGTTAAGTATAAGTACCTATCTATATTATTTATCTGTGATTTTAATGTGTAATTAGATACCTTGTTTATGCTTCTTTTTATTGTTATTTTCATGCCATTTCAATATGATTTTGATATTTTTTTAACAAGCTCAATTTGATTACCATGGTTAGGTAGGTAAATTAAATTAGAGTAACAATATCTGTATGTTGTTAGAGCTTAGATCAAACAAAGGTAAAGTCTTAATTGATCGAACGAAGCGAGATCTCCAAATCAACTTGGGCAAATCGACGGGAATATGTTTGTTTGTCCGAGGATAACTTTCGTAGCGTTTATCCGATCATCATGAAATTTGGTATATTATCTGTCCTAAAATACAATAAATTTTTATGGCATAATTAACCCACTTGATTTCTTAAAACGAAGCAAGCTCAACAGTTCAACAGAAACAGTTCTCAATTTCATCTCAATATTCACACAGCTAAGACAAATAAAAGATAACAACCCGTAAATCTAAATGTGTATTCGCCAATCAACTACACACAGCTGACTTTAATTTATCTGAACACTCCACTGTGCTCTCACACTGGACGGTGCACTCTTGAACAGATTTTGATCTCAATGTTGAATATGTGGGCTTTTTCTGTCGTCTTTTTTGCATCTTCCTCTGACACTTAGAATTCGCGCGTTGACTTTGAAGTTGGCACTAAGTTCTATTCTAACAAATGTCACAAAATAATGCTACCATTTAGAACTGTTTTAGGTGGAAACTGATAGAAACGATTGACTCACTTATAATTAATTTACCTAGTAACTAAAGTAATCTAAAAAAAACGATCAACTGCGAGTCTAACACGTGCGCCGAGGGTTCCGTACCTACACATTGTCCTCTAAATTGTATGAGCGCCCATACAACTCAGAGGACTATCTTAATTGGCGTTGACTATGTATGTATGGGGACACCCTTTAATTTTCAACTTTTTTTATTTTTGGGAATTTTTCCTTTATTTATGCTCCTATACCTTGTTTTTGTTGCCAAATTTTGTGATCCTAGAATTCTAGATCAACGGGAACTACCATATAGGTTTTCTATAGTGTACTTCCGGTTGACCTAGAATTGTCAATTTTGGTTAAAAGTAAGGTAAAGGAAAAATTCCTAAAACTAAAAAAAGTTGAAAATTAAGGAAAAACAAGGTATTTCGATTGACCTAGAATTGATAATTTTGGTTAAATGCAAGGTCTTACAGCACAAGTGAAGTGAAAATTCCTAAAAATAAAAAAGTTGAAAATTAAGGTAAATTTTGGTAAATTTTGGTACTTACAAGTTTTCGCGAAAATCTAAATGTGCTCATATCTTTTTATCGTGTTGACTCAGGACCTTGATTTTTACACATAGACCTCAATATCTGGTATAAATTTCAACTTGCTAGGTCTACTCGTTCCTGAGAAAATCGGTGATGACACACGGACAGACGGACAAGAAAGTGATCTTATAAGGGTTCCTTTTTTACCTTTTCAGGTACGGAACCCTAAAAACATTGTTAATCGAGAACCTAATAATGTGTAGTTAAAGCTTGCATTGGTTTTAAGGCTTATAAATTGATGGATAAATGATTAATAATAATACGATTTTCGCAGATCTGTATTTCCAGATTGGGATTTTTTAACTTTTTGATTGACAGTTCACAAACATTTCAAACTAATTGCTTTCAGCTTTTAAAGTCGGGTTACTACAGAAGCCGTTGACCCCGTAAACAATAATTTCACACGATGAATTGCGCGCGATTTTATAGGGAATGAGACGTCATTAGCAATTTTGTATAATTAATATATTCGCATCAATCATATGCATATGAATCACAAAAAGTATTAGTATACTATTAATTACAAAAATAATATTTTACTTATTCTTAATAATTGTCACGACCGTAATGGTCTTCGTAACTATAAATAAATATATAATAAATAAATATTGCTGGACATTTCACACAGCGCTATCTAGCCCCAAACTAAGCAGAGCTTTTACTATGGGAACCAGATAACTGATAGAATACTTATATACTTTTTTTTGTAAATACATACTTATAATATATAGAAAAACAACCAGACCCGGAACAAATATCTGTAGGTCCTGCAAGCATTTGTTCCGCGGCGGGAATCGACCCCACTATCCCCTGAGTCTCAGCCGGCTATTCGCCCACTGCGCCGTGTGATCGTATTCTTAATTATAATGATTATCTTCAAATTAATTTGGGAGCTACTATGCCAATGGCAAACAAGGTTTCATACCATACCCCTTATTTGCATTTAAGATCACTGCCGACTGTACCTACCTGCCAATTGCAAGTAACGCGGCCGCACGCAGTCGACGTTCTGAATAGTACTTTTAGGTTATTTTTTTGTACTACATGGGTGACTGATGACATAAACCCGTGGCCTACGTCTTCAATCACCAGTGTCAACTTACCACTGTCGGTAAATATTGCATCATCTCACAGGTTACGTCCAAGTCCGAAAGTTTTTATATTTCGGAAATAAATAACTTATTATTTTGCATGAAGGTTAATCTGATCAATTGGGACAAACAAAACATTGAGTTACTATTTAATCCGAGGAAAATGCGAGTTTAGCAACGTTTTTGTATTTATGCCACCCTGTGCCAGTGAACAAGTGACCTAACGTTTGATCTTTTCTGATTATGCTTGTGTTCGTTTTGCCAATCAACAAGAGACGGTTGTTCTCGCCAACCAATATTTCACTGAGTGCGTGCGAGATTTATGCATGACTGGCTTTTGCCCTCAACTTCAGTCGATCAGTCCAGTCGTTGTTTGGTGAGAAACCAATTAGGCGTGGTACTAAATATTACGCACACTGACTCTTATTAGAAGAAATGGAATGAAAAAAAATATGTTTAAGTTTTAGCGAGAATATCTTACGTACGTGATAAATCACGTATTTATAATAATGAGAATATCTTATACTTGAAAGAAACGTGGCGGTTCAGCCCTGCGACGGATAGGTAAAGATTAGCAATATATATACATTCCTGCATAGCAAGCATTTCTTGGTATTATTGTTTAATTCATTCCAGGCTTGGTCGCAGAAGAATAAGCTGGAGGACAATCGCGCTAATTTTGAACGATAATACCAAAGTAAAACCAAAACAAAAACGATACCGTTATGCACATTTCGTATCGCGTTGACACGCCTGACATCGGTCAAACCAACGTGAGCCGTTGCCCCCCCCCCCCCCCCCCCCCCCCCGTAAATATAGTAACAGTTAACCTGTTACTAAATTTATCTGTTAACAGGAGAAGCAAAATGCATCTGTATACGATACTATAGGGTACTACCATTTTTCACAATTTTTTGTAATGAGTTTTCACAATTATTATTTTGTGTAACGCTCCATTTTTATTAATCGGAACAATCATAGGTGACAGCTCTCAAATATCAGAGTTGCTACATAAACTAAAAATAAAATTACACTAAATTTAAAAAGTGCACTCTTATTGAGACACCCAATAGTTACTAAAGAATGCATTAATTTCCTTATACGATACTGGTTTTGACATGGGAAACTTATACGAGAAGTGTTTTCTATTCTTTATACGTAACCTTGGGTCGGATGTCATTTGAACTAGTTCCCCCTACGAAAAAATAGTACTCTAGTAAGATAATTTGGTTCCAAATGGTTATTTGGTCAATTGGTAAAAGATTTTAATGTATATCATCAATATCATTGATTTGATGAGTGAGTACGATACCCTATTCGGTCTAAGATACTATTTCCAAAGCGCCCTGTATCTATCTACAAAATATTTTAAGCTAAGATATTCGTATTTAACACGATACAACTAGTTAAAAACAGGTATTTTCTTAAGCACTTCAAAACTGTAAAGGCTCTTGTACAATTCTAATTTCTAAATAAGGTAGGTATCCTATTCTCGTGCACCAATTTGCATATCGTAGAATGCACTCGAACCGAACGAGAACTAATTATCGTCGGGTTTCACTCGTTCTAAATGTCCTGGACGTGCTTCGCGGCTCATTTCAAATTAATCTATTGTAACTAGGTACGACCTATACCTCTATCTCTTCTTATTCCAAGAGCGTAGTTGCAGTATTCTGTTAGGTACTTTTGCTTGAGTGTACGTTTTGAATGAGTTTTCCGGATCTGCGAAAGTGAGTACTCTTTGTAATACACAATTTAAGTTGGAGAGGATTTGTTTTACATAGATACTTACTTATTTACTCCATTGGCACAGGGAACCAAAGTGAGTAGTGAGATGGTCTCGGACATGATAACGCTCCATTTTCCTCTGTCCATTGCCATCTCTTGCCAGTCGCCGACGACTGGCAAGGTCGCGGAAGCCAGCCATCCTATCGCTTCAGCGATACATATATACATTTTTGTTTTTTATAGATATAAACATTTATTTCGACACAACTAACAAACACAGAAACCACATACGATGGATAATTACAGACACACACACAATGAAAAAAATAAATTTCTGACTTGCTACATTTATTTTACTGTGACACACTGACAACATTATCCAACCAGCGTATCGTGTGCGAATGTATAGATGGCGTTTCATCACGTTGAGTTATTTGCAATGAAACGTAGTTCCCACGTTCCTAAACAGATGGCGCTATAGAGCTAACAGAGAGCAATTATCAGTACTTTGTAGACGTTTAGTTCCACAAACCGAAAAGTTTATTTGTGATAATGTCTCTAGTTGTTGCTTTGGCGTAAATCTAGTGGCGCGTGCAGGGTGAAGTGGGGGTGAAATCTGAAATCTGCGTGTCTAAAGTCTGAGCCTTAATAAGTACAATCAGAAAAAAAAGTAGTAACTAGTCACCATGAACAGTATGAACGCTGTGCCGAAAAAAGAGAAAGACTCAACATTATGCTGAACCAATTTATTGTTCAGCGCTGGTTTTAAGCCATGAAACCTGGTTCATTTAGGGTTCCGTAGTCGATCAAGAAGCTCTTATAGTTTCGCCATGTCCGTCAGTCTGTCTGTCTGTCCGACAAGTTATCATTTTACCACACAGTACCTTTATATTAGTTAAAATTTGGCACGTTTTATTAACGCCTAAGCATCAAGTTTCAGACTACTCTGGTAGCTATGAAAGCTGTTTTATAGGGTAATACCTCCTCCCCTCCTGGAAGTTGGGGTTGTTTTTTTTTACTCACACACCCCATCGCATGGTATACGGTATACCATTTTTGTAATAGTCGTGGACTAATATTTTGACAGATAGGTTTAAGTATGTAGGTTGATTTATAATCACTATCTACGAGTAAGTCACGTTTTTCATTATTCTTTTTAGAAACAATATCATACTGATAAAATTTTAATAGCTCATTTGATAAACGTGACTGACTTTAAAACATATCAATCAATGATATGAATACCAAACATTTTACCTTTACGTTGAAGTTAATTTAATTCTGTTCCATACCACCCATGGGCACTTAATTCAGGAACGCGTTCTTTTCGAAACCATTTAACAAGGTATACAAGTCGTGGAAAACAGAAAGACTTGTACCAAACACTTCCAAACAAGCTATAGCCATGGTGGTATGAACTCTTGATTCTGATCATGAGTAACAAAACAAACTTCTTAAGTCAAGTAGTCTTTCAAGACGTCATGTTTTGGGTATTTAACATTATTTCGATCCAATCTATTTCAGGGTATTACTCGACTGCACAGTAGGAGGTAAAGTTGATAGGGTGTATGTATTTCTGTTCATTTGGCGCATCCAGGCTAAGCGACTTGACGGATTTTGACCATTGTAATATTATTGCCTGTGCCTATCAAAATGTGCAATCCTGTTTACATCGTTTCCGTTTGTTTTGTAGTCATTAAAAAAAACCTTTCTTTAACCTTTTTCAATGGGGGATACCTTTGCCCCATAAAAAAAGCTTTTGCCGAATTGTATGCACCAGTATACAAAAGATAGCACTTCGAATGGAGCCCGATGGGTTCACTGTTAGCTTGACTATTGCTACTCCAAGTACAAAAATACCGCTTTTGTAATTATGTATTTTCGGCACCCAAATAAAACGACCGATTTGTATTCAAAAGTTCAAAGTGTTTTGTAAGCAAAGCGTCAACTAAGAAATCAAGACAAGGCAAGGTTCCAGAACAATAGAGTCCCGGCCCTTTTTCTCGTTTTTAGCATTTGTATGCAAGAGTTGTGCGCATAAAAATGAGCTGTTATTACAGAAACATTGTTTCACCGTCGGGGTTCGTGGTACAGTTATTGAACTTGAGTGTTTTATAAATATTTGACCACATCAATGTAGAAAATTAGAAACGGTGTGACTTCTGACGAACTCTATTGAATACCTACCCACTATTGCAACGTTGAACGGTGGGTATTGAATACATTTATTTGGGGCTACTTTTGAAGATGGAAACGAGATGACAGAGATAATGGATTTTCCTTTCGGTTTCAGATCAAAAGCATGGTGTATGAATTTTACTTGTCAAGTCCAGTCCGGTTCGTGTTGGGTTGCATACGTCCGGAATTTTCCGGACATGTTCGGTAATATAGGCTCTGACTATATGGCATCCGGGTCTCCCCGATCCTGCGAATGCGGAGCATGTCCCGGTAAAAATCGGAGTCGGATGGCCTCGGATCGTGTGTAGTTGTGCGACGGATTGGTTAGGAGCCGATGAAAAATGGTCCCTGACAAGCCTGGATGCCAAATAGTCCGTGCGACGGATTGGTTAGGGGCCGTTAAAAAACGGTCCCTGACAAGCCTAGATGCCAAATAGTCCGAGCCATAGGTCTTTGTCCGGAATGCGGGGGGAATCCTAAACCCTTCGGAATTTCTAAAATTTAAGTAGGTAACGAGTAAATTAAAACATAAAATAAACCAAATATTTTGTTTCGTTCATTCACATGCACGATGCTAACGACATTAATGTTATATTTACAAGAAAGTCAGGAATTTTCATCAAATGTCAGGAATTTGGTCCGGAATTGAGATTTTTTAATCTGGGAACCCTAGGTTCGTGGCTTAAAAAACCCTTACTTGTCTTCGTTGGTACGGTAAGTAGCTTTTATGAGCTTTTTTTATTATTTTGTAATCGAAACCCGAGGAAAAATATCTCTGGATGTCTTCATCATTAAAAATATATATAAAATATATATAAATATAATATATATAAATATTTAAAAGTAATTCAAACCATGCAGCGTGGAAAATCTCCCGGGCACGACGGTCTTAGCATTGAACATTTAAAGTACGCAGGTGTTCATCTGCCCAGCGTACTCTCCATGTTTTATAACCTGTGTCTCTGTCATGGCTACTTACCTGATGAGATAACAAAAACTATAGTTGTTCCAATTGTAAAATGTAAGACAGGAGATATATCGGATAAAAACAGTTACCGGCCTATCTCCCTGGCGACAATAATGGCGAAGGTTTTGGATAGCTTGCTTAATAGCATTCTCTTGCAACACGTCCAACTTCACGATGCTCAGTTTGGTTTCAGGGCTGGGCTTTCGACGGAGAGTGCAATCTTGTGTCTTAAGCAGGCTGTCGGGTACTACACAGATAGGAAGACACCGGTATACGCCTGCTTCCTGGATCTGTCCAAGGCCTTTGATACAGTTTTGTATGATAGGCTTTGGAACAAGTTGGAGGCTACGGGGGTACCAAGTGAGGTTGTCGCGTTACTGAGTCACTGGTATAAATGTCAGCGGAATCAGGTGAGGTGGGCTGGGGCGTTATCCGATGTGTATGGCATGGAGTGTGGTGTCCGGCAGGGCGGGATAACCTCTCCTATGTTGTTCAACTTATATGTTAACGACCTCATCGGCGAGCTTAGCAATACTCATAAGGGTTGTTTTGTGGATGGAGTCTGCGTTAACAACATTAGTTACGCGGATGACATGGTACTGCTGGGACCGTCGGTGGGATCAGTTCGCAAACTGGTCACAATTTGTGAGGTGTATGCGGCTGAACATGGACTGAGATATAACTCGAAAAAGAGTGTAGTTCTCGTTTTCAAGGGTGGGAAAGATAGACCAGGTCATGTTCCGCCTATTATGTTAAATGGTGCGGCTCTACAAGTAGTTCGTAATTTTAAATATCTAGGGCACATTGTAACGGAAAGCCTGAATGATGACGCAGACGTTGAAAGGGAGCGTAGGGCGCTGGCGGTCCGGGGGAATATGATCGCTCGTAGGTTCGCTCGCTGCTCGAGGGAAGTGAAAATCACTCTTTTTAAGGCTTACTGCCAGTCCTTTTACTCGAGTAGCCTCTGGCTTAACCACACCCGCCGGGTGGCCAGCGCTCTACGAGTCCAATATAATAATATCTTCAGGATGCTGATGCGGCTGCCTCGCTTTTGCAGCGCATCGGGTATGTTTGCAGAGGCGCATACGGACGGATTTCATGCGATCATGCGCAAGAAAGTCGCGTCCATACTCAAGCGTGCGCGCGGCAGTAGCAACGGCATCCTGAAAATGATTGTTTCGCGTTTGGACTGCCCCATCCTTACCAAATGGATGCAAATACTTTTAGGTAATAGTTAAGTTAGAGTATTATTTGTAATTATTTTAATTTATTTAATTATGAAATTATTGACATGCTTTTAAATTATTCGATTATCTTTGTTATTAATTTTTAATTTCTGTATACCTAATTATTTGATGATTATGACTATAAAATATTGTATGTTAGCGATTAAGAATTTTTATATGGATTTTTAAATCTGAATTAAATGAATAATAAATTAAAATGAGACACTCAGCATCATCCATAGAACGTCCACTAGTGAACATAGCCCTCCCCCATCTGATCTTATGCGGCCTGCAACCGATCTGCTCCCAGCACCTTTTATAGGTTCAAATAGTTTCAAAAAATAACATAAAACCAATAAATTATATTATATAAAGCTCGATTACCACTCACTGACTGACTGACTCATTGACATGTTTGTTCTCCCAGATGCCACCTCGTAGGGTGAAAATGTTTGGTGGGATCGTATAGAGTGAGTTCCGATGAGTTGGGAATAAATCCTAAAGTCCCCCTTTTGTCCCCCATTCGCTCCCATCCACCTCGTATCTCGGAAAGTATAGGTCTTACAGCGTTGGTGCAGAAACTAATGTTGCAGAGGACATTTTTTTATATCCGGTTTCATTAAAAAAAAATTGTCTTTCATACAAAAAAAAATTGTCCCATACAAAATATTTCTGTATGAATACCGTAAACCGTATATTTCGTTTGCCGTAATTTTCATACTGTTTTTGTAGGGAGCCCATGGCTTGTGTGTACTATAAAATTACTGTAAATTTGCTTGATTCTATATAATGGTGGTGGAGGGGCATGAGACAACTTTCATAGTTTTTGCAAAGGTCATCATCATCATTTTGGAACATCCAATTTTTTTTTTTTTTAGTATGCCACGTTCATCATGTTTATTTTGGAACAACAATTTTTTTTTTAATTATGCCTCATCCACAATGATCACTTTGAAACGTCATTTTTTTTTTTATTATGCAACATCCACTGTGATCATTTTGGTACATCATTTTTTTAATTATGCCTCATCCACAATGATCACTTTGGAACGTCAATTATTTTTTTTTTTTATTATGCATCATCCACTGTGATCATTTTGTAACATCATTTTTTTTTCAATTATGCCTCATCCACAATGATCACTTTGAAACGTCATTTTTTTTTTTTATTATGCAACATCCACTGTGATCATTTTGGTACATCATTTTTTTAATTATGCCTCATCCACAATGATCACTTTGGAACGTCAATTATTATTTTTTTTTATTATGCATCATCCACTGTGATCATTTTGTAACATCATTTTTTTTCAATTATGCCTCATCCACTATGATCACTTTGGAACGTCAATTATTTTTTATTTTTTTTATTATGCAACATCCACTGTGATTATTTTGGTACATAATTTTTTTAATTACGCCTCATCCACAATGATCACTTTGGAACGTCAATTATTTTTTATTTTTTTATAATGCATCATCCACTGTGATCATTTTGGAAAATCAATTTTTTTAAATTATGCCTCATCCACAATGATCACTTTTGGAACGTAAATTTTTTTTTTTTACTATGCAAAATCCTTTGTGATCATTTTGGAACATCATTTTGTTTTAAATTATGCCTCATCCACAATGATCACTTTTGGAACGTCATTTTTTTTATTATGCAAAATCCTTTGTGATCATTTTGGAAAATCATTTTTTTTTAAATTATGCCTCATCCACAATGATCATTTTGGAACGTCAATTTCTTTTTTTTTATTATGCAACATCCACTGTGATAATTTTGGAACATCGATTTTTTTAATTATGCCTCATCCGCAATGATCATTTTGGAACGTCAATTTTTTTTTTAATTATGCCTCATCCACAATGATCACTTTTGGAACGTCAATTTTTTTTTATTATGCAACATCCATTGTGATCATTTTGGAACATCAATTTTTTTTTATTTATGCCTCATCCACTATGATCATTTTGGAACGTCAATTTTTTTTTTATTATGCGACATCCACTATTCGAATATTATCTTTGATTGCTTGTTACACTTCGTCATCCTCTTTTATTGTTTCTTCCGCCTCCACATCTTCTATTTTTGCATGTTCCACTTCGTTATCCTTTTAAAATGCTTCTTCTACTTCATATCCTCTTTAATTGCTTCAGTTACTTCATTATGCTCTCTACAAAATTGTGGTGTTTCATACAAAACTTCAATCGCTCATATCTTCTAAACGCGAAGAGATAGCCCTAGCAAACTTGTACAAAATATTGGTATAAATTTTTGGTGGAACTGTTTTTTTATTGTCATCCTTGACATCCTTTTTGAATGCTTCTCTCACTTCGTCATCTTCTTTGAATGTTTTTTCCACTTCGACATCATCTTTGACTGCTTCTTTAACTTCGATATCCTCTTTGATTGCTTCTCCCACTTCGATATCCTCTTTGATTGCTTCTCCCACTTCGATATCGTCTTTGATTGCTTTTTTCACTTCGTCATCTTCTTTGAATGCTTCTACCGCCTCGGTATCCTCTTTGATTGCTTACTCAACTTCAATTTCCTCTTTGATTGTTTCTGCCACTTCGATATCCTATTTGATTGCTTCTTCCACTTCAACATTCTCTTTGATAGTTTCTTCCACTTCGATATCCAATCAACAAATTTATGATTTTTCTTACAAAACTTTAATCGCTCGTATCTTCTAAACGGGAAGAGATAGCACTAGCAAACTTTGAAAAAATATTTGTACAAATTTTTGATCATTATTATTTTGCAACATACATTTATATTATGCAACGTCAATCATGATCATTTTGGAACGTCCAGATTTTTTTTTATGCAACGTTCATCATAATCTTTTTTGCAACGTTCAATTTTTTTATACAACCATTATCATGATCATTTTGGAACATCCAATTTTTTTCTCTTTGATTGCTTGTTCCACTTCGATATCCTCTTTGATTGCTTCTTCCACATTGATATCCTATTTGATTGCTTCTTTAACTTTGATATCCTCTACGATTGCTTGTTCCACTTCGATATCCTCTTTTATTCCTTCTTCATCTTCAATATCCATTGGATTGCTTCTTCATCTTTGATATCCTCTTTGATGGCATTTTCACTTCGGTATCCTCTGTAAGGGCTCCTTCCTCTTTGATTTCCGTTTGATTGCTTCTTGCACTGCAATATTTTCTTTGATTGCGTCTTCATATTCGATATCGTTTTTGATTGCATTTTTACTTCGATATCCTGTGATGGCTTCTTCCACTTTGATATCCTCTTTGATTGCTTCTTCCACTTCGATATCCGCTTTGATTGCTTGTTCCATTTTGATATCGTCTTTGACTATTTCTTTCACTTCGATATCGTCTTTGATTGCTTTTTTCACTTCGTCATCCTCTTTGAATACTTCTACCAACTCGGTATCCTCTTTGATTCCTTAGTCAACTTCAATTTCCTCTTTGATTGTTTTTGCTACTTCGATATCCTATTTGATTGCTTCTCCCACTTCAATATCCTCTTTGTTTACTCCTTTCACTTCGATATCATCTTCGATTTCCTTTTGATTGCTTCTTGCACTGCATTATTCTCTTTGATTGCGTCTTCATCTTCGATATCGTCTTTGATAGCATTTTCACTTCGATATCCTCTGTGATGGCTTCTTCCACTTCGATACCCTCTTTGATTGCTTCTTCCACTTCGATATCCTCTTTGATTGTTTCTTCCGCCTCGACATCTTCTATTTTTGCATGTTCCACTTCGTTATCCCATTAAAATGCTTCTTCTACTTTCATATCCTCTTTAATTGCTTCAGTTACTTCATTATGCTCTCTACAAAATTGTGGTCTTTCATACAAAACTTCAATCGCTCGTATCTTCTAAACGGGAAGAGATAGCCCTAGCAAACTTGTACAAAATATTGGTATAAATTTTTGGTGCAACTGTTTTTTTATTGTCATCCTTGACATCCTTTTTGAATGCTTCTCTCACTTCGTCATCTTCTTTGAATGTTTTTTCCACTTCGACATCATCTTTGACTGCTTCTTTAACTTCGATATCCTCTTTGATTGCTTCTCCCACTTCGATATCGTCTTTGACTGCTTCTTCCATTTCGATATCGTCTTTGATTGCTTTTTCACTTCGTCATCTTCTTTGAATGCTTCTACCACCTTGGTATCCTCTTTGATTGCTTACTCAACTTCAATTTCCGCTTTGATTGTTTCTGCCACTTCGATATCCTATTTGATTGCTTCTTCCACTTCAACATTCTCTTTGATAGTTTCTTCCACTTCGATATCCAATCAACAAATTTATGATTTTTCTTACAAAACTTTAATCGCTCGTATCTTCTAAACGGGAAGAGATAGCACTAGCAAACTTTGACAAAATATTAGTACAAATTTTTGATCATTATCATTTTGCAACATACATTTATATTATGCAACGTCAATCATGATCATTTTGGAACGTCCAGATTTTTTTTTATGCAACGTTCATCATGATCTTTTTTGCAACGTTCAATTTTTTTTTATACAACCATTATCATGATCATTTTGGAACATCCAATTTTTTTCTCTTTGGTTGCTTGTTCCACTTCGATATCCTCTTTGATTGCTTCTTCCACATTGGTATCCTCTTTGATTGCTTCTTTAACTTTGATATCCTCTACGATTGCTTGTTCCGCTTCGATATCCTCTTTTATTCCTTCTTCATCTTCAATATCCATTGGATTGCTTCTTCCACTTCGATATCGTCTTTGATTGCTTTTTTTACTTCGTCATCCTCTTAGAATGCTTCTACCACCTTGGTATCCTCTTTGATTTCTTCCTCAACTTTAATTTCCTCTTTGATTGTTTCTGCTACTTCGATATCCTATTTGATTGCTTCTTTCACTTCAATATCCTCTTTGATTGCTTCTTCCACTTCGATATCATCTTTGATTGCTGCTTCCACTTGGAAATCCTCTTTGATTTGATTGCTTCTTCCATTTCGATATCGTCTTTGACTGCTTCTTACACATGGATATCCTCTTTGATGGCTTTTAACAGCTCGATATCCTCTTTAATTACTTCTTCGACTAAAACAAAAACACGCGAGCTGCGAGCAGCTCGCGCACAACGCAACCTCTAGTTATATTATATAAAGCTCGATTACCACTGACTGACTGACTCATTGACATGTTTGTTCTCCCAGATGCCACCTCGTAGGGTGAAAATGTTTGGTGGGATCGTATAGAGGGAGTTCCGATGAGTTGGGAATAAATCCTAAAGTACCCCTTTTGTCCCCCATTCGCTCCCATCGACCTCGTATCTCGGAAAGTATAGGTCTTAGAGCGTTGGTGCAAAAACTAATGTTGCAGAGGACATTTTTTTATATCCGGTTCCATGAAAAAAAAATTGTCTTTCATACAAAAAAAAAATTGTCCCATACAAAATATTTCTGTATGAATACCGTAAACCGTATATTTCGTTTGCCGTAATTTTCATACTGTTTTTGTAGGGAGCCCATGGCTTGTGTGTACTATAAAATTACTGTAAATTTGCTTGATTCTATATAATGTTGGTGGAGGGGCATGAGACAACTTTCATAGTTTTTGCAAAGGTCATCATCATCATTTTGGAACATCCAATTTTTTTTTTTTTGTATGCAACGTTCATCATGTTTATTTTGGAACATCAATTTTTTTTTAATTATGCCTCATCTACAATGATCACTTTTGGAACATCAATTTTTTTTTAATTATGCCTCATCCACAATGATCACTTTTGGAGCGTCATTTTTTTTTTTTTTTTTATTCTGCAAAATCCTTTGTGATCATTTTGGAACATCAATTTTTTTTAATTATGCCTCATCCACAATGATCACTTTTAGAAAAGTCAATTTTTTTTTTATTATGCAAAATACTTTGTGATCATTTTGGAAAATCAATTTTTTTTAAATTATGCCTCATCCACAATGATCATTTTGGAACGTCAATTTTTTTTTTTTTATTATGCAAAATCCACTGTGATCATTTTGGAACATCATTTTTTTTTAATTATGCCTCATCCACAATGATCACTTTTGGAACGTCAATTTTTTTTTTTATTATGCAAAATCCTTTCTGATCATTTTGGAAAATAAATTTTTTTTTAATTATGCCTCATCCACAATGATCATTTTGGAACGTCAATTTTTTTTTATTATGCAAAATCCTTTGTGATCATTTTGGAACATCAATTTTTTTTAATTATGCCTCATCCACGATGATCACTTTTGGAACGTCAATTTTTTTTTTATTATGCAAAGTCCTTTCTGATCATTTTGGATAATAAATTTTTTTAAATTATGCCTCATCCACAATGATCATTTTGGAACGTCAATTTTTTTTTTAATATGCAAAATCCTTTGTGATCATTTTGGAAAATCAATTTTTTTTAATTATGCCTCATCCACGATGATCACTTTTGGAACGTCAATTTTTTTTTTATTATGCAAAGTCCTTTCTGATCATTTTGGATAATAAATTTTTTTAAATTATGCCTCATCCACAATGATCATTTTGGAACGTCAATTTTTTTTTTTAATATGCAAAATCCTTTGTGATCATTTTGGAAAATCAATTTTTTTTAATTATGCCTCATCCACGATGATCACTTTTGGAACGTCAATTTTTTTTTTATTATGCAAAATATTTTGTGATCATTTTGGAAAATCAATTTTTTTTAAATTATGCCTCATCCACAATGATCATTTTGGAACGTCAATTTTTTTTTTTTTTATTATGCAAAATCCACTGTGATCATTTTGGAACATCATTTTTTTTTAATTATGCCTCATCCACAATGATCACTTTTGGAACGTCAATTTTTTTTTTATGCAAAATCATTTCTGATCATTTTGGAAAATCAATTTTTTTTTTATTATGCCTCATCCACAATGATCATTTTGGAACGTCAATTTTTTTTTTATCATGCAAAATCCTTTGTGATCATTTTGGAAAATCAATTTTTTTTAATTATGCCTCATCCACAATGATCACTTTGGAACGTCACTTTTTTTTTTTATTATGCAAAATACTTTGTGATCATTTTGGAAAATCAATTTTTTTTAAATTATGCCTCATCCACAATGATAATTTTGGAACGTCAATTTCTTTTTTTTTATTATGCAACATCCACTGTGATAATTTTGGAACATCAATTTTTTTTAATTATGCCTCATCCGCAATGATCATTTTGGAACGTCAATTTTTTTTTTAAATTATGCCTCATCCACAATGATCACTTTTGGAACGTCAATTTTTTTTATTATGCAACATCCACTGTGATCATTTTGGAACATCAATTTTTTTATTTATGCCTCATCCACTATGATCATTTTGGAACGTCAATTTTTTTTTTATTATGCGACATCCACTATTCGAATATTCTCTTTGATTGCTTGTTACACTTCGTCATCCTCTTTTATTGTTTCTTCCGCCTCCACATCTTCTATTTTTGCATGTTCCACTTCGTTATCCTTTTAAAATGCTTCTTCTACTTCATATCCTCTTTAATTGCTTCAGTTACTTCATTATGCGCTCTACAAAATTGTGGTGTTTCATACAAAACTTCAATCGCTCATATCTTCTAAACGGGAAGAGATAGCCCTAGCAAACTTGTAGAAAATATTGGTATAAATTTTTGGTGGAACTGTTTTTTTATTGTCATCCTTGACATCCTTTTTGAATGCTTCTCTCACTTCGTCATCTTCTTTGAATGTTTTTTCCACTTCGACATCATCTTTGACTGCTTCTTTAACTTCGATATCCTCTTTGATTGCTTCTCCCACTTCGATATCGTCTTTGACTGCTTCTTCCATTTCGATATCGTCTTTGATTGCTTTTTCACTTCGTCATCTTCTTTGAATGCTTCTACCACCTTGGTATCCTCTTTGATTGCTTACTCAACTTCAATTTCCTCTTTGATTGTTTCTGCCACTTCGATATCCTATTTGATTGCTTCTTCCACTTCAACATTCTCTTTGATAGTTTCTTCCACTTCGATATCCAATCAACAAATTTATGATTTTTCTTACAAAACTTTAATCGCTCGTATCTTCTAAACGGGAAGAGATAGCACTAGCAACTTTGACAAAATATTAGTACAAATTTTTGATCATTATCATTTTACAACATACATTTATATTATGCAACGTCAATCTTGATCATTTTGGAACGGCCAGATTTTTTTTATGCAACGTTCATCATGATCTTTTTTGAAACGTTCAATTTTTTTTATACAACTATTATCATGATCATTTTGGAACATCCAATTTTTTTCTCTTTGATTGCTTGTTCCACTTCGATATCCTCTTTGATTGCTTCTTCCACATTGATATCCTATTTGATTGCTTCTTTAACTTTGATATCCTCTACGATTGCTTGTTCCACTTCGATATCCTCTTTTATTCCTTCTTCATCTTCAATATCCATTGGATTGCTTCTTCATCTTTGATATCCTCTTTGATGGCATTTTCACTTCGGTATCCTCTGTAAGGGCTCCTTCCTCTTTGATTTCCGTTTGATTGCTTCTTGCACTGCAATATTTTCTTTGATTGCGTCTTCATATTCGATATCGTTTTTGATTGCATTTTTACTTCGATATCCTGTGATGGCTTCTTCCACTTTGATATCCTCTTTGATTGCTTCTTCCACTTCGATATCCGCTTTGATTGCTTGTTCCATTTTGATATCGTCTTTGACTATTTCTTTCACTTCGATATCGACTTTGATTGCTTTTTTCACTTCGTCATCCTCTTTGAATACTTCTACCAACTCGGTATCCTCTTTGATTCCTTAGTCAACTTCAATTTCCTCTTTGATTGTTTTTGCTACTTCGATATCCTATTTGATTGCTTCTCCCACTTCAATATCCTCTTTGTTTACTCCTTCCACTTCGATATCATCTTCGATTTCCTTTTGATTGCTTCTTGCACTGCATTATTCTCTTTGATTGCGTCTTCATCTTCGATATCGTCTTTGATAGCATTTTCACTTCGATATCCTCTGTGATGGCTTCTTCCACTTCGATACCCTCTTTGATTGCTTCTTCCACTTCGATATCCTCTTTGATTGTTTCTTCCGCCTCGACATCTTCTATTTTTGCATGTTCCACTTCGTTATCCCTTTAAAATGCTTCTTCTACTTTCATATCCTCTTTAATTGCTTCAGTTACTTCATTATGCTCTCTACAAAATTGTGGTCTTTCATACAAAACTTCAATCGCTCGTATCTTCTAAACGGGAAGAGATAGCCCTAGCAAACTTGTACAAAATATTGGTATAAATTTTTGGTGCAACTGTTTTTTTATTGTCATCCTTGACATCCTTTTTGAATGCTTCTCTCACTTCGTCATCTTCTTTGAATGTTTTTTCCACTTAGACATCATCTTTGACTGCTTCTTTAACTTCGATATCCTCTTTGATTGCTTCTCCCACTTCGATATCGTCTTTGACTGCTTCTTCCATTTCGATATCGTCTTTGATTACTTTTTTCACTTCGTCATCTTCTTTGAATGCTTCTACCACCTCGGTATCCTCTTTGATTGCTTACTCAACTTCAATTTCCTCTTTGATTGTTTCTCCCTCTTCGATATCGTCTTTGACTGCTTCTTCCATTTCGATATCGTCTTTGATTGCTTTTTTCACTTCGTCATCTTCTTTGAATGCTTCTACCGCCTCGGTATCCTCTTTGATTGCTTACTCAACTTCAATTTCCTCTTTGATTGTTTCTGCCACTTCGATATCCTATTTGATTGCTTCTTCCACTTCAACATTCTCTTTGATAGTTTCTTCCACTTCGATATCCAATCAACAAATTTATGATTTTTCTTACAAAACTTTAATCGCTCGTATCTTCTAAACGGGAAGAGATAGCACTAGCAAACTTTGACAAAATATTAGTACAAATTTTTGATCATTATCATTTTGCAACATACATTTATATTATGCAACGTCAATCATGATCATTTTGGAACGTCCAGATTTTTTTTTATGCAACGTTCATCATGATCTTTTTTGCAACGTTCAATTTTTTTTTATACAACCATTATCATAATCATTTTGGAACATCCAATTTTTTTCTCTTTGATTGCTTGTTCCACTTCGATATCCTCTTTGATTGCTTCTTCCACATTGGTATCCTCTTTGATTGCTTCTTTAACTTTGATATCCTCTACGATTGCTTGTTCCGCTTCGATATCCTCTTTTATTCCTTCTTCATCTTCAATATCCATTGGATTGCTTCTTCCACTTCGATATCGTCTTTGATTGCTTTTTTTACTTCGTCATCCTCTTAGAATGCTTCTACCACCTTGGTATCCTCTTTGATTTCTTCCTCAACTATAATTTCCTCTTTGATTGTTTCTGCTACTTTGATATCCTATTTGATTGCTTCTTTCACTTCAATATCCTCTTTGATTGCTTCTTCCACTTCGATATCATCTTTGATTGCTGCTTCCACTTGGAAATCCTCTTTGATTTGATTGCTTCTTCCATTTCGATATCGTCTTTGACTGCTTCTTACACATGGATATCCTCTTTGATGGCTTTTAACAGCTCGATATCCTCTTTAATTACTTCTTCGACTAAAAGAAAAACACGCGAGCTGCGAGCAGCTCGCGCACAACGCAACCTCTAGTTTATATATATTATTTACAACTAAATCCAACTTCAAAAATAAGTGACCCGCCGTGCTATCTGTAGTTATTTATTTTACCGAAGTGCAACATTTTTCACCATTTTTAAAATACTTAAAGTGATGTCGTGAAAGCTGCAGCACGATTCGTAAAATATTTCAATCAGCGCCAGCAATTTTGCAGCATTTACGTACAAGCGCAAATTATAAAGCTCATTGCGATCATCCGTAATGAAAAATTGCAAGCGAATTTCATTTTATCTTCGTGAATTACTCGTTTCTCGACGCTGCAGGCTATTATTGATGTACTTTTATCGATGCTTTTTATCTCGGTATTATTTAACATACCGTGGTGTTTTTGAACGAAATATTTATTAATGGAAGCTTTGTGTGTAACGAGATTTTTTTATCTTTGATATGATTATACTTTGATATTTAGAGACGACCTGTTCTAGCTAGGCGTTCTATTTCACAGTGCTACTTATGAAAGAATGAATGAAAAATTATTACTGCACAAAATAATAATAATCCAATTACGAAAAACGGGTTCGAAATGCACTCAAAAATACCTTTTATTAAACGTCCTTGACTGGATAGTTCCATTTTGTTTTTTTTTACCCCTCTTGAACCCCAATATCTCAACGACCCCTCCACATTTTTAGCTCATTTGGTCACACCAAAATTGGGCCATCACTACCTACCTATATACCAAATTTCACGATGATCGGATAAACGCTTCGAAAGTTATCCTCAGACAAACAAACGCCGATTTGCCCAAGTTAATTTAGAGATCTCTTCGCTCGATCAATAATATACTTAGGTGCATCGCCGGTGATATGTTTCGGCTCCTAAACTAAGGTACGAAATACGTTCATGCAGACTTAGTTCGTTTTTCTGCGAATCTAAAAACAAGCTCCTGTTTTTAATGAAACGCGCGTTATTTGTGCGTTTAAAGTATGCCGTGTGCATAGGCCCTAATGGTATTTTATAGACTAGTTCTTTCAGATTCTCCTAAAAGTGTTGTTTTGTTCAATCCCAAAATAGGAACTTTACGTTTTCCTAAGACCCTGTACCAAATTATTTCGAAAAACCCTTGCAAGTTGGCATTTCAGTTTCATGTTACGCAAATGTAGGTTGCTATTGCTCCTAAGGGACTCGCAGTAGGTGACATTTCCCTTTTTGTGGAGTCAGAAAATGTCGTTTTAATAATTCATGCGTATGTCGATGTGCACTTATTTGTAAGTTAAATAAATAAATAAATATTGCTGGGCATTTCACACAGCGCTATCTAGCCCCAAACTAAGCAGAGCTTGTATGGGAACCAGATAACTGATAGAATACTTATATACTTTTTTTTGTAAATTTACACTTATAATGTATAGAAAAACATCCAGACCCGGAACAAATATCTGTAGATCATGCAAACATTTGTTCCGCGGCGGGAATCGAACCCACTACCTCCTGCGTCTCAGCCGGCTATTCGCCCACTGCGCCACGGAGGTCGTCATAGTTGAAATAGTGGAAAAGTGTTGTCAGATTTTTGTTGTTCTTTTGATAAATAAATAAATAAATATTGCTGGACATTTCACACAGCGCTATCTAGCCCCAAACTAAGCAGAGCTTGTACTATGGGAACCAGATCACTGATAGAATACTTATATACTTTTTTTTTGTAAATACATATGATATTATAGAAAAACATCCAAACCCGGAACAAATATCTGTAGATTCTGATAGTTCTTAGTTTTAGCATATTCCTAGTATTATTACGTACTAAAGTATTATGTTCCTTCTAAATTATAAGCAGATAAGTGTCCAACTTAGTTGTAACTTGTAAGTTACGCCATCTGTAATATAGTCATAAATACAGATCGTTAGGCCAAGTGAAGGGGTCCTAAATTCAGTTTAAATATGGCACTGCTACGAGCGAAACAAATCAAAGTGTCTTATATAAATACATCAAATACGACTTCAACAAGTTATTTTTTTATTAATGTTAAATAGAATAAAACCGTGGACAAGTGCGAGTCTGACTCGAGCACCGAAGATTCTCGTAAAAGTATTTTTTAAGTGGTACTCATATAACTAAGTTGGTGATGTTATTTATTTATATTCAGATTGTCGCCAATCGCCCTATACCCAAGCCAAATGGATCAATGTCAAGGAGTACTGGCTGTCAAAGCCAGAAAATGGAGGGAGTTGTTTTTTTTCGGCGGACAAGGGGGCTGGTTTTTGGAGAAAATAAATGAGAAAATTTCACACAGATGCTCATAAAACTTACAGCCTAAGCCAATACGTTCTATGAGCTAGCTTTTCGGTGAGATCTTGCTTCATATGCTTGCTTTCGGTAATTTCATGATTCTAGGTAGACGGGAAATACCCTATAGCTTTTGATTTATTTGCAAGTATCAAAATATGCGGCATAAATATATAGATAAATAAATATTGCTGGACATTTCACACAGCGCTATCTAGTCCCAAAATAAGCAGAGCTTGTACTATGGTAACCAGATAATTGATTATCTTTTTTAGTTTACTTATATACTTTTTTTTGTAAATATATACTTATAATATATAGAAAAATACTCAGACATGGAACAAATATCCGTAGATCATGCAAACATTTGTTCCGCGGCGGGAATCGAACCCGTTACCTCCTGCATCTCAGTTATACGCCCGCTGCGCCACGGAGGTCGTCGTAATCGAAATGGCCTTATAGAATAGAATACGTATATTTATTTGACACACACAAAGAAACACAGAACGGATTACAAACAAAGTAGTAGACAGACAGGACAAAATGCAAAAAAAAATGAGATATTTATATTAGAACACATAGACATAGGTACCTACCCAGCCAGTAGGTAGGTGTACCAACTAGTCCCGCTCCGTGCCACGCATGGCCAAACAGATCCTGCCTCAGCTTTAAGCTCCGTTGCAATAAATATTATTGCAAAGCAGCGCTGATTTTCAGGCAGGGCCTTATGTAGGGTGACGTCACAGATTTAAAAATAATAAAACTAATTAGGTATACTAATATAAGCATATTTATATAATGAATAAACGATAATAACAATACTAATAACAAATACCTACATGAAAATACAAAAACAATAAATGTTACATATAAGTACATATATAAAAATTATTCAACTTAAAAAAGAGGAGAGGAGAAGGGATCTTTATGGGAGGGATAAAATTCCGAAGAGGCCAAGAGAAAAAGTTCTGAAGCTCCCTTCGTAGCTCGTGCGCATCATTGTGGTAAGTACCTACTCAACTATAAGCTGGGAAGATAGAAGTAGTCTTCTATAAGTTAATCTAAAAGTATATATAGTTTTTGGAGCACTGAGTGGTGGGGGAAGGTCATTCCAACACCGAGACGCAGCAAATCTAACAGAACCACGGAAAGTTACCAGCTTGTGTCTCGGTGTTACGAAAACGTGAGTGCATTCCCTTTTAATGTATCGTGAATACTCTTGTACCCATATTAATTTTTGGAAAAGGTTTTCAGGTGTTTTATTTTTAATGATCCCAAACAAAAGGGTAGCAAGGTGTAGGTTCCTACGCATTATAAGTAGGCTGGATGTGTTAAGGTACGGTGTCACATGTGAGCGCGGGGGAATACGAAAACAGAACCGTGCACATACATTACGCTGTACTAATTTTTCAGTTCTGGCCGATATACAAGGTCCGTATACCACATCAAAATAATTAAGTTTTGATAAAATCAAAGACTCACATAATGTGTTGCGGACTTCTTCACTTAGATATTGACGGACTCTGTATAAAGTTTTAACCGGTAAAAACAATTGCGCACACATTCTGCAATGTGGGTTTCAAAGTGCAGATGTTTATCAATGATCAACCCAAGATTTTTAGCCTCAGTAACACATTCAACGTCCTCCCCTCCCTTCAACGTCCTTTTGGACTTAGAAGATTTTTTACAGCTCCAAGGGACCGGAGACCTACGTATTTGATATTAATTTCAACTTGATACAATTCAGCCTCATAGTAATTGCAAAATAGATATTCCAACTACGAGTATCTCCACTCCTGTGAATGGCTGGCAGTGGAGCCATGTATCTGACAGTATCTATATTAGTTACATAACAAACGTCAATCAATCGTTGGCAATTGGCAATAGAAGGCTTTTCCTGTTCACCGCTAAACAAGACAGATTTCCAATTAGGAGAAACATATGGTATTGCCTTCTGAAGCTTTGGCCTATATGACGTAATCAATTTTAATAAAACATTTTATAGATTTATGTTCATGACTGTACCTACAACCTACCTTGTTATAATATATAAAATGAATTATGTTTTATCTATAAATCCATTCTACTATTTAATTTTTCAAAGCCAGAAGAAGTCTTCAGATTTAGAATTAGAATTTATATTTTACTTCATTATTTTCAATTTCACAAGTATTTCGCCCGCAGTTTTTTTAGCAAAACGCTAACTATCGACGGTAATTAATAAAAATTTGTTAGATATTATATACATGTATACTTAAACAACTTACTAGTAGACTTATAATTTATGGACTGCATAACGGAGTGCATCATATTATGCATGTCAGCGTAATATGATGCACTCCGTATTTCGTTCCATCCAAAGGTTGCCTGGAAGAGATCACTCACAACGATAAACCCGTCCATTGTATTGCCTATCACACTAATATTGTAGATGCGAAAGTTTGGATGTTTGTTTATTTATTTGTTTGTTTGTTACTCAATCACGTTGTAACGGTCGAACCGATTTCAATGAAATTTAGTATATACATATTTAGATACATAACCTGGATTACCACATAGGCTACTTTTAATCCCATATATCAGGTCGCTTGGGATAAAAATGGGGTGTCAAGTCAAATTGCAACTGCGTGCTTAGCTTTATTTCTAGGTTTACATTTACATTACACATTTAATAGTATAACACGTACGAAGTCGCGGGCAACAGCTAGTATTTTACAATTGAACAAAGTGTTTATATTGTTTCTGTGTGTAAATTCAATAAAGTGTTCTATATAGGGTGTTTGATAATATACGCACAAAAATGAAAGGGGTTATTTTGATGAGCATAATAAATAAATTTGTGAAATATTTACCATAGAAATGTGAAATTTATTTAGGCATGTAAAAACAAACACTTTATTAAACTTATGTTGTGCTATTGCATAATCCTTGCCATCTTACCACAGATACTGTATTGGTGACGTCTCGCGATATCTCTTGTTGTCCCTTTCTAACCCAAAACCCGCAGTCATTTCTGAAAGAGATATCAAATCGGCCTTCATTTTTGGATGTCGATTGCAAGAGTAGGCAGTAAGTTTTATATCGAATTAGTCACCTAAACTTAGTCGAGTTTCTTTAAAATTTGATAATATAACTAGTAGTTTTTTTTTGAGAATATTTTATTATGTTTTAAGAAACCATCACTTGAATATCGTCGGTATATTACCAATCACACTGTACTCTACTTTTAAAACGGATTCTTCGATGACCAAAGCGTAGTTGGGGGCAGTTTGCGCCATTCATATTTCAACGCTTTACCCAATAACTGGCCATTTTGTATAAAACTTGCACGCCGTGCTGTAGACGTGCATAGAAAAACATTTGCAACGCTATGTAATGAATGTCGACTGTCTGGAAACGCAGTCGTGAGCAGAATTTTTATTTCATATGCGAAAACTTGGACTGCAGTTGGATGTAGGGAGTTTTTACTCTGGGCGATGACTTGAAATTACAGGCACATGAGGCTTTAGACCTGTATGCCTCAAATTGATGGACGGTGGGCAGTGCATCGTAGGAATTGACTAGTCCATGATCGTAGGGCGATGGTTACCACTTATTGGTAGCTATCTGGTAGTTATTAAGCTTGATCATCTCCAGGTCGTTTAAACAAATTAAAAAAACTTGCATACGCTTCTAAGACAATAGTGGGTAGGTACCTAGTACTTACTGTACTGGTGCAAACTATCTTACTCATGTAGGTACTTACAAAAGTTTATAGTTGGTAGGTTGGTAGCTTGGTAGGTTAGGCAAAAGTTAGGTAGGTACTTTATTTACCTACTTTATTACCTACCGTACTTTAATTTACTCTTCATGTAACCGCATTTATGAAATCTCTCTTTGTTACCTTATGTTTTTTGTATGGGTATTTTTTAACATCTTTCTTTCAAGAATATAAATTTATATTAGACCTAAAGTGTTACGTTTGGTTATTATACCAATTATTCTTAAAATTTTGATACTTTAAAGATGTGTATAAATAAATAAATATAGCTGGACATTTCACTCAGCGTTAACTAGCCCCTAACTAAGCAGAGCTTGTACTATGCGAACCAGATAACTGATAGAATAATTATAGTGCGTGTGACTGCATTTACGACATTAATTTTAATCACATATGCAGAATCGTATTAACTGAATTTAAGGATTGGTTTAATGCAGATAGCTTGAATATTTATCCAGTATTCGATACATTTCCAATAAACAATTTTTAACGTAAATCGGCGGCGCCTTTGCGACGATGCCGCTTAGTCAGGTACCTACTTACACGATGAATGAATATTATTTGTTTACCTATTTTGTACAGGCAGTTGCATTCATATTTTAGGACTTGAAATTAAGGAAGATTGAAAATTTTAAAAAATCATGGTAATGAATTTGGAAAAAAGCTATTGTACAATAATACTAGGCATCAGCCATAACCGTTATTTAAATTAATGTCGTAAATGCAGTGACACGCAGTATACTTTTTTTATTGTAAATACATACTTATATAGAAAATATAGAATATAGAAAACATCCAGAACCGGAACAAATATATGTAGACCATGCAAACATTTGTTACGCTGCGGGAATTGAACCCACTAACTCCTGCGTCTCAGCCGGCTATTCGCCCACTGCGCCATGGAGGTTGTATAGAGCATCTATTTATATTATCACCTATGGATTTATTTTGTTTCAAGTAAGATGGAGTTATCATAGATTATTTCGTTCCCACAATAAAATTTAATGAACTCATTTGAATCGAATAATCCACTTATTCTTCATTATACACCTTTCAAAGGTCAATGAAAATTAGGGTCATAATCGACAAAAGTAACGCCATAACGGTCGTTACGAACAATAAATAACGAAACTCAATAGCGAGGTGATGAGTCGAAAACTGAACTTTAACCTAATCACCGTAAATACTGCCCAAGATGTTATTAAAAAGCGATTATGTTAGTGTGAGAAACGTGTTGTTTTATTAAACTACAGGTTGTCTTATTAACTACAAATTATTTGTGAAAATGATATGATGAGCCGCCCGCGGCTTCGCACACGTGGTTAGTCAATCAAACATTACCCTCCTTCTGCGCAGTCGGCTAAACATTAGCCTATGTCCCAATCCTGGTCATAATCTATACATACCAAAATTTATCAAAAGTTACAAACAGACAGGGGGGTATTACGTGAACCAATTCAAGTAATACAATTTTAAAAACGTAAAGAAAGTTGACCGATATGAGATTGGATTATGAATTGAACAAAGTTTAGCATTCTGCTCCATTAATATTACAATATTAACTTGATACAAATAAAGTATATAATCGCATGTCAGTCAACTCATACCATTGTATTGTCCGTTACCTGAATACCGTTTAGGACATTTAACATAACGAGGCTAGATCGATACTCGAATTTTGCTATTCTAAGTTACTACGTTAGAATATGGAGGACATTACTCAGCGTAGGAGGCCTGTGCGATGCTGTGTCGGAGCTCCAACTGCAGCGTCCCCTAACCAACTCACAACAAGTTAGATGGGGTTGAATTAATTAGTCAAAAAAATTGCAGCAAGCACAGCATCTCTTAGCCCACTTTCTTCAAGTTATGAATGAATGAATGAATGAAAACACTTTATTGTACACAATATTAAAAAAAATCAATAAAATAGAAAACACAAAGCAAATAGTACAATGGGTGGTATTATCGCTTAGAAGCGATCTCTTCCAGACAACCTTTGGATGGAGAGGATTTTGTTACAACAAAGATAATGGTCGGGGGTGTACATTTATGGCTAAACTATTTATGAAGAGAGTGCGTCAAAAAAAACATAACTAAATACTAAAATGTATAAATAAATATGAATACCAATAGAACCTTAAATATATATAGATGAATATAAAATATAAATCACTATATATATAGATATTAATCATATGGTATTTAAGCTGATAAATGCGATTACATATACATATACACGTGATGTATAAATGAATTGTGCGATGATACTACGACGTTTCTGACAAATATAAACTTAGATTTAAATATGGCTATGGATGAGGCTTGCCGTATGTTATTGGTAACGCAATCCAGAGACGTACTGCAAGGATGGTAAAAGAATTGTCATGAAAGCTAGTACTGTGCACTGGAGTTTTGAGCAATAGATTTTCAGGTAGAGTCTCACTAAGAGTCTCTGTCTCTTAAAATTAGCTAAATGTATTTTTACACCCTAGAACAACGCGGACGAAGCCGCCGGTAACAGCTAGTATGTAATATGTATGACGCGAATTATAGCACAAAGGTAATTATTATCACGTTACACACACATTAGATCACGTCTGATCTCATCAAACTCCTCCAAATTGATTGTATTGATCTCACTAGTTTACATTGGACTGCACACAGCCTTAGAGAATACCTAATCATTGATCCATAAAAGGCTTGTTTACCTAAACCAAAGTGTATGTTCTAAAATTATGACTGGAGATTTGATAGTTGTTTTAACGAAGATTTAGCATATTATATAGGTATTAGAGGAAGATTTAACGATTTGCGCGCTGTGGCTGGCAGGGATTGGATGAGAAAAGCTGAGGATTGGACTCAATGGCGCACCCTGAGAGAGACCTACGTCCAGCAGTAGACTGTTATAGATTGATGATGATGAGGGTATTAGATGGGTAGTGAGAGTAATCGTAGTACTTGCAGACCGTTTGCTAGACCAAAATTATCGCTCTGACCTGGATGCGATCAACCCAAAACAGAAAATGAAAGAGGTTGAAAATTATGAAGTATTATGGTAATTTACGTGGACCTGTACTTTTATTTTTTGAAATTTCCTAGTATATAGTCCGACATTTATTATTATTTGTGACCTGTGATGCAAAAAGAGAGGTGTTATAAGTTTGACGCCTATGTGTATCTGTCCGCCTGTCTGTGTGTCTTTGGCACCGTAGTTCCCAAGCGGATGAACCGATTCGTATGCGATTTTAATAGGAAGCCTGTACAAAACCTGTATAAAAACTATGCCTGCACAAAAACTGTACTTACTTATAATCCTAATACATAAATAAATACCTAAGCATATACTAATAATAGGTCTTTACCTTCGAAATTGCCGTTCTTCAGTACTGGTCATTTCAAATAGAAAAAAAGTTTGAAATGGCTTTGTATTCTAAATTCAAATTAATTTTGTTTTAAAAACATGATATTCTTTTTACAAACTCAGTCTTTTGTTCATTGATTAGCATTGTATTTTCATTACATTTGAAAATTTTTCGTCATAATGTCATAATAAATCAACCAGCTTTGGTCAATCGGTCGTCCCCACTGCTCCTTCACGACAACGCGCGGCCCCATACTGCACAACAGACAGTCTCCAAGCTGCAAGAGCTGGGGTTGGAAGCTCTCCCTCATCCGCCATACTCACCAGACCTTGCACCTACCAACTATTACTTTTCCAAAATTTAGACAACTTTTTAGTGTGTAAAAAATTCATTTCCCAAAAGGCAGTACAAAATGCCTTTGAAGAGTTTGTTGCCTCCCGTCCAGCTGATTTTTACAAGAAGGGCATCAATAAACTGCCAATGCGTCGATTGCATGGGTGATTACTTTGAATAACAGAAATAAAAAAGTTTAAAAAAATAAGTACTTTTACTTATTCCATACAAAACGGCAATTTCATAGGTAAATACCAGGTGTATATACCCAATTAATAACCTAAATCTTACAAATATTCTAAAACGAGGACAATTAAAATAAATAGGTAACTCAAATGAAAAGAAAGTTAGGCATTAAGGTAATGCTGCTTTAATCTCAGCTTAAGAGAGTGCTGTGAAGGAGCCCGTCTAGTTTCCACATAACAGGCGCACTGCTTCGACAATGAATGATTTCCCGTAGAAGGAACTAGAGTGTACGGGTGTTTTGAATGAAGTATAGATTAAACGTTGATGTTCCATGTTGACCATACTAAATAAATAATACATAGCCTATTAGCTTGAAGCTATGTCGGTCTGTAAAACAACCAAACAAGCTACGCTATGAAAGCTTCTTCTGATTCAAAAATTATAGCCTATTCAAAGTGTCAATTCGACCCAAATAGAACAATATCTACTTACAATTGATTCTGTCATCTGAGTATGCAATGCCCTCACATAAATTCACTTCCGACGAACCTTAGACCTAGACTCGTCAATAAATTAATTAAAACGACTCTTATCTATATGATAAATGGTACATCAGTCTGTTACACAGTTTGATAGAGAACGGCTGAGTCATTTCTTATGTTTTTAGGGTTCCGTACCGAAAGGGTAAAACGGGACCCTATTACTAAGACTCCGTTGTATGTCTGTCCGTCGGCTGTCTGTCTGTCACCAGGCTGTATCACATTAACCGTGGTAGTTAGACAGTTGAAATTTTCACAGATGATGCCGCTATAACAAAAAATACTAAAAACAGAATAAAATAAATATTTAAGGGGGCTGCCATACAACAAACGTGATTTTTGTGCTCGTTTTTGCTCGAAATTATCAACGACAACAGGTAGACGCTTGAAATATGAACAGAATATTTAGTTATATATTCACTATAAAAATAAATAATTCAATTAAAATAAAACAAGTATTTATGTGGGGCTCCCATACAACAGACATGATTTTTTTGCCGTTTTTATATATAATGGTTCGGAACCCTTCGTGCGCGAGTCCGACTCGCACTTGACCGGTTTTTTTTATAAATACAATAAGGAGGCAACAGTTTGACATTAGTGTCAGATTAGATTAGATTAGAAAATTCTTTATTGCACTAAAAAAATAATACATAGGCGAACTTAATGCTAATTAGCATTTTCTACCAGCTAACCTTTGTGTAGTGTGGAGAAAGTGGTAGTGCCATAAAATAGAGATAGAATAGAAAATAGAGAGGTAAAACTACTTTAGCTTAGGTTTCAAAAAAAAAAACTAAATAAACTTACAAAAACGAATAAAAATAATAATACACTTACATTAACGAAATACATAAAACACCTATAAAAGTGCTCAATTTTGTTGGGTATCTTGAAGAGAGATGAAGTGTTTAAAGAGTTTAGATTTGAAGACTCCCATAGAGGCTGCCCTGCGGATTTCCACTGGAAGAGAGTTCCACAAGCGGATAGCCGTCACAGTGAAAGAGTTAGTGAAGAAAGAAGTTTTAATCTCAGGCGTCTTGAGTAAAAGATGTTGAGAAGAACGTGAAGGACAATGGAGGTGGAAAAAGAAGAGAAAAACATTCTTTAAGATAGCATGGAGACAGAGGATTTTGAGGGATGTTATAAAGAAGACAGAGTATGTGAGTATCCCGACGAAACCGGACTCTGAGCCAGTTTAACTGCGAGCGGTACTGTGAGATGTGGTCGTACTTGCGTAGCCCGTATACATATGTACCTGATGCAGAGGTGTAACAACCGCTCTAGTGTTCTCGTTGCTATAAAAATATCTTGTGTGTAACGCTTTGGAAGTAATAGCTACTGTTACTCGTAATCGCTCAGGCCTACAAAAATGTATAACCATACAAAAATGTATTGGCGACATCCTTGACGCCCTTGAAAAGTAAAAGTAACAAGCCGTACTTAGGTAACGTAAGTAACCTATTTAAAGTTGTCAGTAATACATAGGTTATCGACCAAAATGTCAAAAAGATTAGGTACCGATGGTTCTTCTCTACGAGCGATCTCTTCCAGAGAGCTCTCAAAGAGGCCAGATTATTTTTCATACTTATGTCGTCCGCAGGCTGCGATGTTTCAGAATAATCATACACAAAGCATAGCTGAAGCTCGTGTATAGATTCAAATTTATAAGAAATACAAATCAAAAACCCATCGATACGTCGAACAACCGAACAAAAAGAAGTACCAACCCTTCTATGATATTTTTTACATAAACTTTCACCATTACGCGCTTACGAGCTGAGATTGCTGTTGATCTGCTGTTCTGTTGTTAGCTGTAAATAGATACATACTCATTTCTTGGAATGCAATAAATTGATTTGACTACACATTTCGATCGTTGTAAATTCTTTAATTTGACGTAATGGCGTTATTTAAAACGCTGTCCAATTCTTGTTTTTTACTATATCGTTAATCATGTCAATAAAGTAATTTATGTTAAGATAAGCTGAATGTTAAAAAATGTCTTATCTTAAACTTAGTTCAGAAGTTTCACATGTTTTTAATAACTACCTTAGGTTACCGGTAAAACCTAAAAGTAGGTAGACAGATCAGTGACGATTATAAGTACTATTGTATACCATAGGACGTCTACTGCTAAACTTAGGCCTCCCCCATAGATTTATACGAGGACTTTGTAGAACTAGTGGTTTTGTACCGAACTGAGATCTCGCGAATCTCCCAAAATAAATATTAATCTTAGGGCTACTTGCACAACGATGCGTAAACATATTTAGAGGCTATATATGATTTAGGGAGTTGTCAAATCATACAAATGCTTCAAATTTAAACATGTTTAGTCGCTAAATACGTTTAGTGATCTTTTTGCATGCCGGCTTTAATCTTTGACTAATAAATTGATGCCACGAAATGCATAACCAATCTACTTGACCTACAGTTTCATTCAAATTAGATCTAACGAGGGTTCTTGTTAATTAGTTAGTTTTTTTGGGGTACAAATGGCAGTTATTCTGGATTTCAGACCTTTGCCTATATTTGTGTCACTAATGCTACACCAATACCAAATTTCAGCATTATGGGGTCACTGGTGTACCCTGTGAATTTTGTTTTTATTATGGCTAATAACTTAAAAACTACAAAACTCAAACTAAAAAAAACGGGGTTCAAATATACTAATAAAGACCTTTCATTTGACGTCCCATTTGACTTAATAGTCTGATTTTTATTTTTTTTACCCCTCTTGAACCCCAATATCTCAACAACACCCCAATATTTTTAGCTCATTGAGTCACACCAAAATTGTGCTATCATTACCTACCTATATACCAAATTTCATGATGATCGGATAAACGCTACGAAAGTTATCCTTGGAGAAACAAACATACATACATACATACAACGCCGATTTGCCCAAGTAGATTTGGAGATCTCGCTTCGCTCTATCATTAATATTGTGTGGTCTGCATCCAATGACACCTAGTAATCTTTATTAGATCGTGCTATGATAAAGTGGGGGGGTTGACCTACGCCTACGTCCTAATGGTATTTTGCTAACTCTAAGACGTTATCGGACAGCGAATGACAGAGACATACAACGCGGAGTTTTGCCGAATCCCGGTTAAGTGGTGTCAGGGTAAAAGGCAATTACGGTTTTCTAACCTATGGCAAATTTGGTAACTATAACAAGAATAAATAATTATCACCGTTTAAGGAAAATGCCAACGGTGAGAACGATCCGAATTATACTGTCCAACCTCCTTCAACGTTACACTTTGATGGATTGGCCCTGAAGGACTTTTGTTCCATTCACAATTAATTTGCGCGTTCGAGTTCTATTCATTCGCTGACGGAATATCCCCATGTCTGTCGTGAACAAAAACGCTATAATTAGAACTGTGCGGGTATTCCGAATTTACTAACGGAATTGTTTTTGACGAGAGTTTTTACGATGGTCACGACCACGGATGCCGATCTCCGTGGTGCAGAGAGCGAATACCTGGCTGAGAGGTTCGATTCCCGACGCGGAGCAATTGTTTGTATGATCTACAGATATTTTTTCCGGGTCTGGATGTTTTTCTATATTATAAGTACCTATTTATTTACTAAAAAAAAGTATATAAGTATTCTATCAGTTATCTGGTTCCCATAGTATAAGCTCTGCTTAGTTTGGGGTAGCGCTGTGTGGCATGTCCAGAAATATTTATTTATTATTTATGAATATAAATACATACTAAACTGATATACTATTTTTTTGTAAATACATACTTATCATATATAGAAAAACACCCAGACCCGGAACAAATATCTGTAGATCATGCAAACATTTGTTCGAACCCGCTACCTAATGCGTCTCAGCCGCATTATAGTCATCATTTAGCCAAAAGACGTCACAATATTATCCTCCTCCGTAGATCACCTCAGAGCGATTGATCCACAGCATCTAATCTCGCAAATAACCACATTCGACAGGAGCGCGGTTAAAATCTTGCAGAATTTTTTTTGTCACTTTAGTTACGTATAAAAGTGTACGTACACAGGAAAATAAACCCATCTGCGCACGAACCCCCGCTAATAATAATAATAATAGTTTAATGTTTAAAACACTAACGTTACCACTACTACTACGTACGTTACTAACGTACTCGGGCTACTGGCGAGGACCAAATGAAGGCAGATCCTATAGTAGGCACAAATAAAGACCAAATGTGCCTTCTACGAGTATACAATAAGTTTCTTTGACAGTATTAGATAGTAAAAAAAAATTGTACACAATTACTTTTATACATACAATGGTCAGCCATCATGATCATAATTACATTAGCCATGACGTTGACTGCTTGTGCAGCCTGCACAAGATCGGGGAGGCCGATGTTAAGTCCTTGGGCATGTTAAGTCCAAGTTCCATTGCTTCTAGTGCGTGGTCTCCATTCAAAAAATATTATACATTCTTAAGTAACTCTATCTATATCTGTTTCTTACGTTTTCACGGCTAAACGGCTCGACCGATTTCGATGAAATTGATTGATGACATGATTATGACTTGGATTGAGACAAAGGCTATTTTTTCTTGACCTACCACGCGTGCGAAGCCGCGGGCGCAGTCTTGTTATAAATAAAACCATTATTTAATCATTCACTGTATAATTGGAAACAGCATTAAGCTTCATAAAACTGATTTAAATTCAACTGAAAAACTCCAATTCACAACCAATTGAAAATTAATCGGAAGGATGGATGCGGAAATAGAAGAGACTGATTGGATTTTTAGGTAACTTTATCAAGCTGCTATGTTTTACAATGTTGAAAACTCCCATAAAATTATAATACCTACATTGTGGGCCTCAAGTATCATGGAAACCTTTTTTTTATATTATATATTTAGACACAAGCTGACGGGCCTCCTGATGTTAAGTGGTGCAGGTGTGAGGAAGAAATGAGCGGGTGAAACGCACCGTATCTTTCCGTAGCTTTTTGCGGGTAATGACGCCTATTTCTGTGTATTTGTGTGTCTGTCTGTTTTGTCATCGTAGTTCCCAACCGGATGGACCGATTTGGACACGGTTTTTTAAGTAGAAAGTTAGATTAACTGACTTTTACGTGCCTGTTAATTCACCGGCACCCAAACCCTTCGAACGAATACGGCAATGCAAGCATTACCTGACAGAAAAAATAAGTACACTGAAATTGTGTATTTGGATGGCAATTTACGGCGCTGGTAAATGACGAAAAAATAATGTGTCATAAATAAATGGTACCTAAAAAACAGTGACATTTGTTGATCGTCCTTAACTAATTGATAAGACCAAATTGTAACAAGTGTGTGAGCAAATATCTTGTATTTTGTAAATAGACCAGCAGTTTACGTCGGAGACCAAACTTGTACCAAATAAAAGTTTTCTTTGAAAAATCACTAAAAGTATGTGTCTTCATACAATCAGGCATATAAGATATTGAATTAGTATTTTATTTTTATAGTACAAACACTTACGGTAAATTCCAAGATTTTTAAAACTATCTTAAACATTTTCAAGCCTAGACGGGACTTGAACCTGCAACCTCTCTAAATTCTAATTGTAATTTTAGGGGCCCCACCCCTAGAATTGGAATAAAAGATCTCTACTGACGTCCCGCATTGGGGTGTATTGTGCATTACCCCCCTTCTAACCTAACCCGGCTGGGGTTCGGTATCCTAACTCCTTGAAGTAACGGAGTAGGACTTTTCTTTTTTTTTTGGTTGGTGGCAACAGCCAGGGTCCCCGTGGATGTTGCCGCAACTTCCTCTTGATACGAAGATGCGCTACCAATTGTGCTACAGGCTCTTGACACGTCAGGGTCGAAATATAATAAATATAGCGAATAAAATAATAATAATAAAGCGCCGTTAGCTCGTAACAAGATGTTTGCGGGTTTAAGTCCCGTTTAGGCTTGAAAATATTTAGAATAGAATAGAATAGAATAGAATAATCATTTATTTGGCACACACAAAATAACACATGAAACAATAATAACAGTTGAATCCATTAAGACAGTTCGACTCATGTGTCTGCGTACCAAAATGGCGTTCAGCTCAGCATAATGTTGAAAGTTGTGCATCCAACGCTGATTTTCAGCTGAAACCGGGAGCAAAAGGTAGTGCAGCAGCGACGAAGTAAAATAAAAATAAATAAAGAAGTGAATAAATAAAAGGTGTGCAATATTATTAAAATGTAGATATAAAATTCATAAACATACTTTTCTAAAATAATAATAAATATATATATACATATATATATATATATATAAATAAATATGGGTAACTATTTAAAATATATTGACTTAGATATATATATGTAAGAAGAGTAATTGGATGACTAGATCAAAGAGAGGTCGACATTGATGTTACCATGTTGTATTTGGGCTTCCATTAGAAACATTTTTAGTTTTTTTCTAAAGCTGTTGCCACTTTTAGCATTTCTAATTGGTGGTGGCAAATTGTTCCAACACTTGGAAGCCGCATATTTGAAACTACCCCTGAAGCTCTCTGATCGGTGACGTTGAGTAGACAGTTGCTTGGAGCACTGCCGACTTGCACAGTCTCTTCGACTAGTCATCCAAATTAGCTTGTCGTATAGGTATTTAGGCGTTCTGTAGTTTATGACACCAAAAAGAAGACAGGCCAGATGAAGCTTGCGTCGCAATTTCATTTTTAAACTAAAGTGCTCTTTAAGAAAAGGTGTAATATGGCTTCTAGGTGGTACAATAAAACAAAACCTTGCGCATGCGTTTTGAACTCGCTGTATAAGGCGTTCGGTTCTCACTAGCAAGCTTGAGCTATACACAGTGTCAGCGTAGTTAAGTTTTGACAAAACCAACGACTCAACAAGACGTACGCGAACCTCTTCACTAAGATACGGTCTTATCTTGTACAAAACTTTCAGCCTGTAGAAGCAGTTTCGTACACAGCCTGCAACATGTTTTTCAAAACGCAAGTCTGCATCCATATTAAGTCCCAAATTACGTGCCTCAAAGACACGCTCAACAGGTTGATTCTTAAGCAAAATACGCTGACTTAAGTTCAATGAGGCTATAAGATTCTTACTTCCCAGGATAATATATTTCGTTTTAAGTGGATTAAGGACAAGATTATTCGCATCTGACCAGGATGAAATCCTCGCCAGATCTTCATTAATCTCCGCAATAGCTCTGTCAATGTCTTTGGGCTTGAACGAGACGTAGATCTGTATATCATCGGCGTATATGTGATACTTACAATTAAGTATCTGGTTTTTAACATCGGAGCTGTAAAGTATAAATAAAATTGGACCAAGAATAGAACCTTGAGGTACACCTCGACTTAACTGAGAAAACCCCGAGCAAAGTGAGGAGCCATTGTTATTTTTTAGCTCAACATATTGATATCTATTGCTTAAGTAGCTATTAAACCATCTAACAGTATTACAGTCGAAACCATAATAGCTCAGCTTTGATAGTAGCAATGACGTATTTATTGCATCAAATGCCCGAGAGAAATCAAGCAAAACCAACAAAGTACACATTCCCTGGTCTTGAGCATACAGAATATTGTCTGTCACGTCCAATAGTGCTGTAGCCGTGCTACGACTCTTTCTGAAGCCAGATTGAGTGTCAGGTAAGAGGTCATGCCTTTCTAGAAAATCAGTTAATTGAGAGCAGACAGCTTTTTCGATAACTTTTGAAAAGCATGGTAATATACTGATTGGCCGCAGATCTTTGACAACAGAAGGGTTATTAACTTTAGGCAGTGGACGAACAATAGCAATTTTACAAACATCTGGAAAAGTTGACGTAACAATTGACCGGTTGACTATAGCAGTTATAGCTTCTAACGATTGTGGAAGCGTTAGCAAGAGCATATTGAGGTTAACACCGTCAAAGCCCTCAGCGTTCGATTTTAGACTCTTAATAATTTTTATGATACAGTTTACATCTACGGATTGCAAGGAAAAGGTTTTAATGTTACTATGTCTATGAAATTCAAAAAAAGTAAGAACTGAGATAGTGACATTGGATGAACCCGGTACATCCAAAAAGTGATTGTTTATTGCATCAGCATCATCAAAATGTGATGGCAAAGTAGCTTCATTCTTAGGGGGAAGTACATTCGATTTTAAATTTTTCCAAAGGGCTTTCGGCTCGTTAATTTTACTATTTATATTGTGTTCATAATAAGCTACTTTTTCATGGTATAGTGACTGTAGGACTAACGACTTAAAGTTCCTGTAATAATTTTTCTTATATTCCAGTTTTGATTTACGATAAGCGGATAGCGCGGCGTCTCGCAGCTTCATCATTAGTTTAATATTATCCGTCATCCAGGGATAGCGACGTTTATTAATAATACATGATTTCTTGGGCGCATGCGCATCAAAAAGAGATATTATACAATCCGTAAAACAATTAAACATTTCATTTACGTCATTAATCTCAGAAAACAGGTCCCAACGAATGAAATCTAAATCACTATCAAACGCCTCTTGACAGATGTTTTTTATAGGCCTGTAAGAAACGTTATACGGTATGTGCCTGGCTTTGGGTATATTAAATTCGCAAGTAATTAAGGCGTGCCCATGTAAAGAACCCACGGACTCCACCGAGACACGTCTGGCTTTAAGGTCAGTACAGATGAGATCTATAAGAGTTCGACTATGGTCAGTAAAATGTGTTGGCTCATTTACTAGTTGCGTTAGGTTAAGGCAACTTAGCATAGTGGTTAATTTCTTTGCGCTGCATTTATCTAAATCCAATAAATCGACATTGAAGTCGCCCAAGAGCACAATGTTATCACAACCGGATAGTGAGTTGATACTGTCAGTTATGGCATCCAAAAACAGGTCCAGCGGAACACCACTGGGCGGTCGGTATGCGGTCCCGATAGCTAACTTTTTCCCACTAACGTTTAAAGTTACCCTCATTTGTTCTATGGAAAGGTGACGAGCGTCAAGAGGGTGTACCCAGGTGCGAGCGTTAACTCCGCGTCTTATGTAAAACCCGACGCCTCCGCCGCGGCCGCGGTGCACGTTCGCCGAACGAGGAACATACCTCAGCCGATAGCCATGCACGACGGGCGCGCGCCACTCTTCTCCCTCCTTGATCCACGTCTCGTTCAATGCCAGCAGATCAACACTATACCTGTTCATAGCAACGATAAGGTCGTCATGCCCTGTATTTAGTGACCCCACATTATAAAGACCAACCTTAAAATGTTTATCAACAATCATTATGAATGAGTGAATATCTACTGAATTGTTTCAAAAGATAAGTTGGTAGTAAGCTAACCAGAGTGGCAGTCATGTTGCAATTTATCATGGTTTTTATCTGTGATATAAGGAGACGATGACATAGTATATAATAATATTTATTACACGCATGCATTATATATATATCGGAAAAATATATAATTATTACAAGATATATTAAATTACATTTATAAAACAGAACAGATGAATAAACATTTGATAGCAATAAACATAAAGTGTTATAATATATAAATAAATCCACAATAACAAACAATAAAACGTGTTTTTGATAATTTTGGTAGGAATTTTTAGACATTGCTAGCACACCATTACTAAGTTTCAAGTGAAAAAAAAACAGACACATGTTTCGAAATGTCGTGTTAAAACAATGGTAGTTGGACAAAGATATACTCTTAATATATAGAAAGCAGATTATAAGAATTGATTTTGTAAAACTGTTACGGCTGTAAAAAAAATTGTAGTGACGCTTTAATGACCTCAAATTTTGTACAATTTTAGAGAATTGATACAATGTATACACATATGTTTTTAACATTATCACTGCTGCCATATTCGAGACTATAAACAAACTATTAACAGCCAAAAACTCTAACCAAATCATTTTCCGAGCGTATACGCTCCGCAGTTTTGCCGTCTTCCTTGCGTGTGTAGATCCTGCCATCCCGGGTCCAAACGTATCTCCAGCGTGAGCGACGGGCAGCCTCGCGAGTCTTGTGGAACAGCTGCTTGTTTGACCGCGTCAGTCGCTCATTCAGATAGATACGCCTGGGCGGGCTCAAGCTTCCCGAGGTACCCAGAGAGCCCGTCAGCTCGAGCTCAGCGGTGGTGATGACACGGCGCACCCGAGCGGCGCGCAGAAGCTGGTCGCGGGGCGAGCGCCGGGTCAGCGTCACTACTATGTTACGGGGCCGGGGGGGCACTTCACTTTCGACGAGGTTTCTGGCGCGGGGGCCCGCGCGCTCAACATGAACAATGTCACGGTCATCGAACTCAATACCTAGCTTGATACCGATCGTTTTTACAATATGTATTGGACTCTCTTCCTTATTTTCTGGGATCCCTGCAATCTCAAGGTCACATAGCAGTAGCTCTTGATCTCGCTCGTTTAGTTGAAGCTTCAGGTCTTCGATGGTCGCCTCGAACTCGTTACTAGGGGCGGATGCCTCCAGCCTCGTTTCGAGAGCCAGAACCTTGACCTCAAGACACTCAATTCTGTCGACATAGGCCTTCAACTCGGCTCGGCATTCGCGGATCTCCGCACGGCATTCTCGTACCTCCCGCATCATCGTACCAAAGTCATCACGCAAAGCTCTCATCTCTTTCATGAAGTTTATTGACTCAGCGGGCGTTTCAAACAACGGCGCAGCGGGGCCAACGCCGGCGGCATCGGGCTATTTGAGCTGGGTTTAAAAATTTTGATATTGAATTTGTATTAAAGCTCATACCGACTATATTTGTCAAGAACAGGAACACTTAGCAGATAATGCGCTCTCGTAAAGGTAGGTATTATAAGTTACGTAGATGTTAGAGACCAATGATGATATCTTCTAATAACTTCTAATATAATTCATATGTAAATTTCCAATTGATGATAATTATCAATTGATTCATAAATAAAATATCGGGAGGAATTCATAAGCCTAATGAGATCTAATGCTCCTAATTTATGTATAAGATAAAAATTAAATTGATGCTGAGTTTTTTTCGAATAGAATGAAAGGCTCCCACGGCTTTATTACAACTATTATAATTTGTTAATATCTTCATCATAAGTTAATACCTGTCTTATCTTCACTGATTACAAAATTATAAGACGATTAACTAAAGTAAAGCTAAGTTTCTATTGAAGGTATTTTGTTATGGGGCTAACTTGTGATTCTGTTAGTCTTATTTTTCAGCGTGTCATACTGAACAAGAGATGATGTCCACCATGTGGATTACTATAGTCGTAAGTTGTTATTATCATTAGAAAAAACACTTTAAAAAAAATCATGGTCTGAAAGTTGGTCATTGTTAGCTCGATTCCTGATGCGTAAATGTAATATATGTCCCTAGGGCCGTAAGTAAATTTTAAAATAGAATGAGGCTCATTACATTAATAATACACTAAAATAAAATACAACCTCCAAGGCAAATCCTTATTTCTATTTAAAATAAAAGAGGTTAAATTCATATGCTGAAATTAAATACAACTTCCATTACAATTCCTTATTTATATTATATAAATGAGGTATAGTTTAGTAATAGAAAAAAAACAATTGATACCGGGAACGCAAATTTTCTTTTTAGCAACAAACTGTTATAGTTTTTTTTTAATTTCCTCGCATTCGTGATGAAAAATTATGTGTTAAACTCGGATGTAAGCGATCAATAGCACGCTTGACTTATTAGCGTCCTCGCTCGTTTTCGCCAAAATATCCCGGATGGAATTGTTTGCTTATGCCCCTTGTATAAAAATTTACTTTTTCATCCCATCTATTCGAAAAGAAGTGAAGGGTTCCTCGATTAGTGCGCGCAAAATGGGACATTTCGGCGCACTTAATAACAGTGACGAAATGACTTTTGAATTCGGAATACTATTTAATTAAAAAGTGGAAACGTAATTCGCTTCGATAAAGTGCTGGCCGGTAAAAAAATAAGAGCGCCTGACAACGCAACATTTCTTAATCAAATAAAAAAACACGCGGGAACTTTTATCCGTTTTTTTATTACTTTTATCAGAATATTACAGACAATTTTAATTTGATTCACACAAATTGAATAAAAGATGAGTTATAGTAGTGAAAGTAAAATATTAACTCCATAATATTAATCGCAAAAACTGTCGTAAACAATTTACTACCAAATAAATTGGAAAAAATAGCTAAAAACCCATGAAAATTAGATTACATGGAAAAATGAAAACGAAGCAGTCATTTTCAGAAACTGTATTCAAAGCAGCATAATATGCTGTTTTGTATTATTAACTTAATATTATTAAGTCACCATTGACTCAGCATGAGACGAAGTTAGAAGTTATTACGAATACCCAAGTGATAAATATGTCAACGACATTTTCTGTTCTCAACAACACAGTTACAATAAACTTTCGAAATTGCGAAAACGTATCTAATATTAATGTAAATTTGTAATTTGGTTACGTAAATATAAATATTTGTTACTACTAAAAGCATCCCTTATTTATTTTTCTCATAGAGGGTGATGAAAAGTAACTGTGCCATACGATACCAAAATTATTTAACTTCAAGTAACATACTTTAAATCACTCGCTACGCTTAGGATTCCACTTTAGAATCCTTTGCTTCGCTCTGGATTCAAACAATCGCTTTCGCCCTCAATACATTATTTTGGTCCCTTATGTCACAATCTACTATTACAGTATCTTAGTCTCAGAAATATTTTATAATATTGTATCAAAGGTAAGTGATTTCTTAGTGAATGAGTCGTGCTCCCACGCTTTTAGAGTTTGCCAATCTCCTTTATCATAATTTACCAATTTATCATATTACGTAGAATTAGTAGGATTATAGAATATAGTAGGATATAGAATTAGTACTGCTGTGGGGGAGTGCTGCAGATATAAACACCGTTTTTGTGCTGCAGAAGAGGGCTGTTCGTGCAATTTATAATATGGGCCCCAGAGAATCATTACGCAATAAGTTTAAAGAAATAGATATTATGACATTCCCTTGTCAATACATCTATGAAAATCTAATGTATGTTCACAAAAATATTAATTTGTTTAAGAAAAATAGCGATAATCATAATTTTAATACTAGAAATAAAGATAAACTCGCTGTTGCCACATGTAGACTCCATAAAGTTAGTAAATCGTTTAAAGGGCAAGGTGTGCGCTTTTATAACAAACTCCCAAGGGATGTACAAAAATTGACAATTAACAAATTTAAAAACGTAATTAAACAAAATCTTTATAAAAGAGCCTACTATAAAATATCGGATTATTTAGATGATAGAGAAGCTTGGAATTGAAACTGCCCCAACTCGTTCAAAATGTTACAATTTAGACGTAATTTCTTTTCTGTATTATGTACCTATTGTAAAAGGATCATTAAAAAAAAAACAACCAGCCTGGTTTTCTTGCCTTTCTTTCCTGGCTTGGTCGCGAAGGAACAGGCAGTAAATTTGACGTTTCAAAGTGATCCTTGTGATTTTAATGAATAAAAATATTTGACTTTGACTTTGACTTTGAATATTATTAGTAGTATTAAGCCTTATTAACCTTTAGAAACCTTTCGTGAAACACAAAAGCCCACGCATCTCAAACAACCTATGAATAATAGTTAAGCAATATTCACACGTTCCATAATACATAAATCTAATATTATTATACTAATCAATTGGTTCCTTACATCAATAATTGCTATAATCGCAAATAAATCTTATTACGTATGGTATTTACAAACATAAGATCCAAGATCTGCCAAAGCAACTGCAAAATATAAAGTCATAATTATTCACTCTTTTCTCTTGACGCGAGTCGAAGTCTTGCTGCTACTGTCTTGCAACAGCTGCCGTGATTGCTGCAAATGCTGAGTGGTAACCAATTTATGGTCAAATAATTTCTGTTTTTGCTAAATACCATTGCAAACAAGCCCGATCCCTTATTTTCACCTAATCTTGAAAGCTAGTACACAGTCGAAGCTTTGTTGTGTTGAAATGCAAATCAATAAGCCCATCAGATTGTATCTAAAGTCATTATGCATTTATATTGTTTGTCAAACTGTCAATTAAAATTTAGTCTAAACGCTTTCGTCGACTGTAGGCCTTACTATTATCATAATTTATAGCTAGGGCTACCGGGGCGACGTGTCGTGACTAATATTTTAAAACGTAATTTATTTAAAAATGATTAAGGATTAAGTTAAGATGTCGTAACGTCGTACATATGTAACGTATGTAACTAGTTTTTTAAGTTAATGAAAAGGTTTTTATGTTTATAATTACTTTTAAATGCCTAATAAGTAGGTACCTAAGAGTTTTACGTATGTATGTTTGTTTGTCCGAGGATAACTTTCGAAACGTTGATCCGATCATCCTATATAAATAGGTAGTGATGGCACAATTCTGGTGTGACTAAGTGAGTTAAAAATGTTGGAGTTTTTGAGATATTGGGGTTAAAGAGGGGTAAAAAAAAAAGAAAATGGGACTATATGGTAAAATGGCACGTTTAATGAAAGGTCTTCATTGGTACATTTTGACCACGTTTTTATTTTTAGTTTAAATTTAGTAGTTTTTGAGAAATTAACCATAATAAAAACTAAACTTTGAGAAAATTTATAGGGTACACCAGTGACCCCACAGTGTTTTAATTTGGTATGCGTGTAGCTTCTGTGACATAAATATAGGAAAATTCTGAAATCCAGAATAACCGTAATTTCTACCCCAAAAAAGTGTAACCAATTAACATGAAGCTTTTAGTTGAAGCGTTAGTTGCTTATGCATTTCGTTGCACTATTTTGATAGTCAAAGATTGCAAATAACATTTTGTTTTTATGTGAGACTCGCGAGATCTCAGTTGTGGGCGAACCACTAGTTATTTATTAACAGGTTAGTGAAATGATCAAAATCGTTGCAGCCGAAGACCAGTGGTAGACTGAGGGTTGTAATTTTTTTATTAACCAACCTGCTGACTTTCTTTTTATTGCTTTCTATGACATTCATTAGATCGTAAATCAAAATCGTTACCAAAAGTTACCAGTATCACAGGCCTAGGATAAACAGAATACCGTCATCGTAACCTATTACAACTTGTTCCAAACCTAATTTTATTAAGTAGTAACATTTATTCGGTTCCAACTTCCAACAGTTTTATACGACAAACCAATGAATCTAATACGATATTCGTTCAATTCCACCACGCTCCAGGGAATACTCTAGTTTATTAGCGGCTGACAAACGAATCGTTGTGAGATGGAACTCGCTGACATCTTTGTTTAATAGCAATCGGTATGAAACGTTTCAAAGAAAGTAGGTTTCTTGTGTGCTAGATAGTGTACATAAAATAATATTAACTTTTTTACGCCTTGATGAATAAAAAGTGTTAGAAATAAATACTAGATTTACAAGGTTAAGTATAGGGTGTTTGATTATAAACGCACTTAAATGAAAGGGGTTATTTTGATGAGCATAATAAATAAATTTGTGAAAGGTTTACCAGTGAAATTTATTTAGGCATGTAAAAACAAACACTTAAAACTTATTTTGTGCTATTGCATAATGCATTTAACCACAAATATTATAATATAAATATATAATATTGGTGACGTCTCGAGATATCTCTTGTTGTACCTTTCTAACCCGAAACTTTCAGCCATTTCCGAAAGAGATATCAAATCGGCCTTTATTTTTAGATGTCGATTGCAAGAGTGAGGCAGTAAATTTTATATCGAATTAATTAATCACCTAAACTTAGCCGATTTTCTTTAAAATTTGATTATATTACTAGTAGTTTTTTTTCGAGAAGCCTTTTTATTATGCTTTGAGAAACCATCACTTGAATATCGTCCGTATAATACCAAATACCCTGTAGTTATAAATAACAATTTTGTCCAAAGATAACTTTTAAAAGCGCTTTAGCCTGTCGAGGCAGTGGATTATTAGTTTTTTAAAATACCCAGACCGTGGATAACGATATTGTTACGCCGAGGCTGTTAAACAATGAGTAATAATCGAACCTTCTCGAACGCTTTTGTCTTGCTGTGTTATTGCTGCTATTGTTTGTGGTTTCGCAGAATGGGGAGTGGCCATTGTGTCGAGGGACCGACCCTTTCCTGGAAGGTTCGACATCGTTCTCGAACAATCGAAATGTGTGCGATATAAATAGGCCGGAGAGATGGCCGGACAGTCAGTCTGAGTCTGAGTCAGTCTCAGTTAGTGAGTGAGTCTCAGCGAGGCCCTGGAGGACTGACGCGGAGAAGGGTCTCGCGTGAACAGTAGTTGCTTGCGAGTCAGTCTGAATTAAGCTAAACGCGATCATTTCGGTGACTTTAAGTGGTGCAACTGTGGTGTGAATTAGTGTGTTGTGATTACGTGTGACCAAGTTCGTGTATTCATCGTTTAGTGCTGAATAAAAGTGTTATTTTGGTTAAATCGATTCCCATTATTTTATCCCGAACCCTCAGCTCGTAACAATATTTTGTTATGTATTTCTATTAATAAAGCCCTTTGAAAAGAAAACATGTAGTTTCTTTTACAATGAAGATCTTTTTCAGCATAATCAACACTAAACAGTCATACCAAGTTCACTACGATTAGATTTATAGAACTAAACTTAACAAAACACGTAGTATTTTGTGTAAATATACTTACAAAATATAAAGAAACCGCGATGAGCCTAAGATTCCCAGTATCATGAGGTCTTATCTTTGGAAAGAATCGCGAAAAGAGCGTGACTAAATCTTTTAAACACTTATCAGGTTACATTTGATAGTTATCTAATTAAGTAGGCCAATTAAACCAACTATCAACACTAAGGTCGGCTTGCACAACGATCCCTAAACGTATTTAGTGACTAAATATGTTTTAATTAGACGTATTTGTATAATATGATAACTCTCTAAATCATATTTAGCCACTAAATACGTTTAGGCATCGTTGTACAAGTTGCCCTAACTATAGCAAGACGCTATAGATGCTAACGTTAGCATTAATGTTCAGGCTAGTCTACACGTGATCAAGTTTTCGAATACTTGTTCGCTCAAATATTCCTATCAATTAATGTTCCTCAGTCGAACCGTTTCAAACACAATTTGAATTGCAAATTTACACTTTTTATTTTGTTCTGTACTTCAGGGTTGCAAAACGTACCGTACCACCTGCTTTGATTGGGTTATCAAAGATATCTTATATAGTTAAACATAAAACACCAAAAACATATGTAAAAAACTGTTTAGAAGGATCATTAAAAAGAACAACCAGCCTTGTTTCCTGCCTTTCTTTCCTGGCTTGATCGCGAAGGAACAGGCAGTAAAATTGACGTTTCAAAATGATCCTTGTGATTTTAATGAATAAAACGCTTTTTATTTTTCTTTGTCTAGGCGGGTAAATGTACCCCGTATTACAGGACAAGGAAATACTGTCATTTTGTATTTCAATTGAAGTGGGTGAAAAATCAATACCAATAGATATTATTAATATTATTATACGCCTGTTGTGTCCGACTACAGCTCAAAGGCCATAATAACGTATGATCTTATTTATTGGAACTCCTCAACATCATCTTGTGGCAAGTTTCAGCACCAGCTGAATCAAGTGAGGGGACCTCCAGGTTTAGATGGAGGCTTACCTATCCAAACTATCCTCTCAGTATTTACGACAACCTAGATGTAAATGGATCTAATTGCAGATTAATTTGCTCTCGAATCGCTTGTCTTAGTTTGTTCCACGCCGAATTGCTTCTTTTGACGAGAAACATCGAGTTTGGTTGGATGAGCCACTAGCTACCTTTGTAAAACAATTACGGGTGTTGGAAACCTGCTTTGGGAGTTTTGAGTTAAATATGCACTAACACGTTTTACAAAACAAAAGTTTGAGTGAGCTTTTTAGCGTCGTTTAATTATGCTATAGTTCCACTTTTTAGGGTTTCGTAACCGAAATATGCCAACTAGACACTATTATTAAGTCTACGTTGTCAGTATGTCATTCTATTTATGTTTGTCGCAAAGGTATATATCTACAACCATACGAGGTATGTTATGTTGGTGGACTCCAATTTCCGCATTCGAACTCTGTATGTGGTCCATTATGCGTGAGAGAGTTGACTATAATGGATAGCCAGCCTAACTCCGACCAAAAGCGCAGAAGTTTCCTGGGGTCTTCGCAGGCTTCACGGAGTGACCTTGGATTGTCCAGGATTTCTGCACGTTGTGCTGTTACCCCCACGTATTCCAGGACTACGTTGGCAGCTGATTCTTCTTCGGTGATACATGCCCTGCAGAGTGGGCTGTCTGTTGCTCCGATGATGTAGAGGTGTTTGTTCAGGGGGCCATGTCCTGTAAGGGTCCCCACGATGATTCGAAGGTCCAGTCTTTGAAGGTTGAGCAGTCGACGTGTCAGTCGTGGCGAGACGGCCGGCAGAGCCGCCCTCGACTGTCTGCGGTCCATGGTCTGTGCCCAGCGTTCGTTGTGTAGGTTTAGAGTACGATTCCGTATCCATGCTCGTAGCTGAGTGAAAGGTAGAGGGAGGAATGGATGTGGGCCTATAGCCGTGGTTTCCGATCCTCTTCTAGCTAGTTCATCTGCAGCATCGTTGCCTAGTGATTCGCTATGGCCCTTGATTCATTGTAAGTTCACTTTTTTTTTTGTGGCAATTATTTCTAGGGCTAAGTGGCATTCGTAAACAAGCTTGGAGTTACAGCTGGGACTCTCCAGAGCTTTGAGTGTTGCTGTACTGTCGGGGAGTATTCGTATGTTGTAGTCTTCGATCTCCCTCCTGTTTATTGCGGTAGCTGCTTCGGTAATGGCCATGCATTCACATTGGAAGATGGAACTATGTATACCTAGTGTCATTGATATACCTATGTTGAGATCCAATTAATGAATTCCCGCGCCCTACGACCATACGCCCCATAATATGTCCCATAGTATGTTTTTCATACCACCTGCTCGACAATGTCAAATTATATGTCATGTAAACCTCACCGAAAGCAGGTGATTAAATCCCTACGGCTGAGCCGGAAGTAAAGTTGTACTGAATTGCATTATTCCCTCGCGTTCATAATGTGATTAGAATTTGGAACCTCATCTGTATTAAAATTTGAACCAAAGAGACTCACACAATAATAACTTTTTCGTAAATCGAACTAACCTCTGCACAGAATGCACTATCCAAGATTTGGTTTTTATTGTGTCGCAGAAGATATGAAAAGTAGAGTATTCTCCTCGTAAATAAAGCTGTCTGCATCTTAGGCATGCTTATATTCCTCTCTGCACTCAGGGTTCTAGTAACTCCCTCGCTCCACTCGCGAGTTAACTCTAGAATCCTTCGTTACGTTCGGGATTCAATATAGTGCCCGTGATCCAAGACACTGCTTTATCCCCTCGTAATAATCTATTATAGACATAAAATTTAACAAATCGTACAACCTCATACCAAATGTAATGGCATTATACAGTAGTTCTCTAAAACTGACCTTTTTTACTGTTAGTATTTAAGCTGTATCTAAAAGGGCCTGCAATTTTTTTTTAATTTATCCAAAAGGTTAAAAAAAACAACCATTTTACTAAAAACAAGATACGTGCGAGAGTATGACTGGCATTTCTCCACTTATTATGTATTTGGCCATTCCAGATTTCAAAAACTAGTTTCATATTTATTACAAAGAAACTGAAAGTAGGCATTCAAAAGAAAGTAGGATTTACAAAGTATTACAGCCTTCTAAAAAGGGGCATATAAAATGTACGTAAAGAAAAATCTTGAGAAAATTAAGGAAATGATAGTTGGTATCTAATGTTTAAATTTGGATTTTCTTCTCTTTTCAGGAAAATCATGTTGCTGCTTTTACTCACGACGTCTTGCTCGGCTAACGATGGATTATTTGGATCTTCGAAATATCAAAACGGTATGTATAAAACATTTAAATGCGACGGTTACACAAATTTGATAAAATTCAGCTCGATTTGAGGCGGGTTATATGCATTTAGCAAATTTTCAACTATAAATTTACTTAATCAAATATTACAACGGATGGATCACATAGGTCGGCAACTTAAATCATGATTACTGTTTGAGCTGTTGTGTAAAAGAGCTGTCAATAAAAAATACTTTAGTACCCCAAGTGATACAGATAAATTTTTATCATTACGCACAATTTTTAAATAAAAATAGTCTGTTCTGGCAAAATATGATTGGGTTAATATTCTCTTTCCAGTTTAAATTACTATTAATTGATACTGTGGTTTAAAACTTCTCAATGGCTGTTATGCAAAATACCATTCATGAAATGCAGTGGGCGATTTGAAATTCTCTCAACCAATTCCAAATTCAAGTTGGTCACTGCAGAGATAATTGGTGAAATGGGATATAATTGAACCGTCCCTGATTCGACTTTGAGAATTCCGAGCCACGTTTGAAGCACACTCTCGGCCTCACCTTTCACTCCATTAGGATGGGTGGTCTGTACCGGAGGGTAGTATTGTAGGCTCCGGGGAATATTAGTTAAGCTGAACCGAAACTTTTACTTCATAATATAAAATCAATAATTTTGCACCTGAGTGGGTCCAATGCAAAAATGGTAAGCCATCAACGCATCCTTGTATAAAAAGAAGGTTGCGGGTTCAAGTCCCGGCCATAATTTTTGCGATGATTTTAAAAATCTCAAAACTATAAGCAGAATACAAAGCGGAAGTATTTGTAATAAAGTTTTATAACACCAGAAAATTTACAATTAATTTCTTATGCTTTAAGCGATAAGACCGCCCATTGTACCACCATGTCTTTAAGTTTCCTAGGTTATATTATTGTAATTTGGTGTAACAATAAAGAATTATCTATATATATATATGTTATACAGAACTTCTTATAAAGAAAAACTCTCTACTCTGGTAAGTTTTGATTGATCACATTTGATAGCTATAAATGCGTAGGCCAATCAAACCAAATATCAAAATATTTCGATAGCAAACTTTGATTATTGCGGCTGGTTATCGAAACTGATCACGAAATGAGAAAATACCAGTTTTTTGCCTTTACACTTTTCTCACGAGAATATAGAATATAATAAATAAATAAATATCGCTGGACATTTCACACAGCGCTATCTAGCCCCAAACTAAGCAGAGCTTGTACTATGGGAACCAGATAACTGATAGAATACTTATATACTTTTTTTTTTGTAAATACATACTTATAATATATACAAAAACACCCAGACATGGAACAAATATCTGTAGATCATGCAAACATTAGTTCCGCGGCGGGAATCGAACCCGCTACCTCCTGCGTCTCAGCCGGTTGTACGCCCACTGCGCCACGGAGGCACGATATACGAGAATATAATTATCTTGTGGAATGCCGAGGTTTTCCCCAGGGGCCCCATACTGTAGTATGAGGTTCTTCAAAAAGGGCGTTTTAACAATTTTAAATGGTCTGCAACGCGCGATTTTTAGAAACATTCATAGGCTACGGCAGAGATTCCTAAACTATTTTGGGCAAGAGACCCACCCCTTTTTCTAAAATGAACTGATACTTCAGACCCCTATAGCCAAATTGCTTTAAAAATACTATCTCTAGTTTTTTTCCTATTGCTACAAAATACTTACCAATTTAATTTACTTACCGGTTGGTTAAGTGAGTAAACTTGACATAATTTTCTCATAAAAATTTAACAAAATAAATACACATAAAATTCAGCAAATATCAAGTGTAATTAATAATTATTAATACAAATTACGTAAAAATATTTATGTAGGTATTTTTTTTTTAAATCATAAATTTCACAACGTACAGATAAAAAAAATTTAGTGTGATGGATGAACCTGGTGACTTTCTACCTATCTAGCTATATCCGGTTCAATATTGAGCCCGTTCGGTGAATTTCAAATGGTTTTTTTGTTTTGTCAAAATGTTTGTAACCACACTGAAGCCGTTTTCGGCTAGGTATGATGATGGAAAAGAGATAAGGTATTTTACAGCAATGTTCTACAATGCAGGACACTGTGGTTTAATGTTGCACTGCAACCTGAACTTCTGATAGCCTTGGTTGAACTTCGGCTTAAGCTCCTCGTCTGTGGTGATCAACTATTTTAGATCTCGTCGACCCCAAAAATCAGTTTTCGTTGGTGTCGACCCCTGGGAAACCGATTTCGACCCCAATGGGTCCATATCGACCACTTTGGGAACCCCTGAGCTACGGTAACCGCTTACCATCAGGTGGGCCGTATGCTTGTTTGCTACCCTAGTAGTATAACAAAATAGCTATTTAACAATGCAATTTAGCAAAAGAGAAAGCATTTTATACACAGATTGTTTGCGACAGACCATTAACGCTCCGTTTTCTGCGCTTTGTCTAATGGCGTTGTTAAAACGATTGCGGTACGATATAGGGAAGCGGGCTTATCGCTGTAATAGTTTAACTTATTACGCTATTACGGAGATGCATGATAGCATTTTACCTAACAATAAATGGTTTTAAAATCTTTTTAAAGTATTGTAGAAAAGCTTTGGAGGACTCCTAACGAGGATTCCTAGCTCCTCTGGACTATAGTTATGAATCCTCCTTAATAATGCTAATCCTCTGGGATCGTCAAAGTTATACCCCTATTTTTGTTTCGGTAAAAAGGTGATTATTTAAACCCCCAACACAAATATAGTATCTATTTAGGCACAGCATCTAATAATACGACTGAAATTTGAACATTACGTGAATTGTGTAATTTGAACGAAGTCGATAATCAAATTTTCATAAGATGGTAATATCACAATCATAAAATAAAAGGAAATAGCTTTTTATTTTATGATTGTAATGTTAGAATTTATTAAAAACATAATATTACTTATAAAATATGGATTTAAGAATACAAAGATTATGTAGGTATTATATTTATTTTTTTATAAAAATAATTAATTATCGATTTCGTTCAAATTAGACAATTCACGTAATGTTCAAATTTCAGTCGCATTATTAGATGCAGTGCCTAAATAGATCCTATTTTTGTGTTGGGGGTCTAAAGGATCCCCCTTTTAGGATGTTACACATAATACCCATTACACAAAATACAACTATAATATCTACTGGCATTTTGGTTCTTAAAACCAGTGTGAAAAGAGTTTGCTCTAAATTGGTATTTTAGACCTAGGTCCTGTACCTGGTTGATAAATTCAAGGCATTGCAGACTTTTAAGCCGCAGCCTGAAAAATGTTAACGTCGAGTCCGAGTTATTACCACTCGTTTTAAGTGTCTTCTCTTCACTGAGTTGTTATTACGGCAGTGGAATTAAAAATAAAACAAATACACCTGGCGCCGCACTGTGATAAAGAACCTTTCGATTTTGCCCCACTACCGGAGGAGGGTTATACATATACAATAGGTCTTTACCTATGAAATTGCCGTTCTTCAGTACTTGTCATTTCAAATAGAAAAAAAGTTTGGAATGGCTTTGTATTCTAAATTCAAATTAATTTTGTTTTAAAACATGACATTCTTTTTACAAACTCAGTCTTTTGTTTATTGATTAGCGTTGTATTTTCTTTACATTTGAATATTTTTCGTCATAATGGATACTTTAAAAATTCGTGTAATTATGGAATATGAGTTCCGTCGTGGCACCAACGCGACACAAACGGCACGTAACATCAAAAACGTTTACGAAGAGAACTGTACAAACGAACGCACAACCCGTTATTGGTTTTCCCGGTTCCGTTCTGGAAATTTTGACTTAAAAATGAAGCTCGTGGTCGTCCGGAGACTTTGGTCAACAATGATGAATTGCAAAGAATAGAAAATAGGCAAAGAAATTAAAGGAATTTTGAACCGAATTGTTACGTGCGATGAAGAATGGATTCTGTTCGACAATCGAAAGCGCTCAGCAAGTTGGTTAGATCCTGGTTCAGCACCAAAGCAATGTCCTAAACCAAAAATGACCCCTAAAAAGGTAATGGTCACTGTTTGGTGGTCTAGTGCGGATGTGATTCACCACAGCTTTTTACAAAACGGCATGAGCGTTACTGCAGATGTGTACTGTGAAGAACTGGAGACAATGATGGAGAAGCTTGCACATCGGCAACCAGCTTTGGTCAATTGGTCGTCCCCACTGCTCCTTCACGACAACGCGCGACCCCATACTGCAGACAGTTTCCAAGCTGCAAGAGCTGGGGTTGGAAGCTCTCCCTCATCCGCCTTACTCACCAGACCTTGCACCTACCGACTTTTACTTTTTAGTGGGTAAAAAATTCAATTCCCGAGAGGTAGTACAAAATGCCTTTGAAGAGTTTGTTGCCTCCCGTCCAGCTGATTTTTACAAAAAGGGCATCAATAAACTGCCAATGCGTTGGCAAAGATGCGTCGATTGCATGGGTGATTACTTTGTATAACAGAAATAAAAAAGTTTAAAAAAATAAGTACTTTCACTTATTCCATACAAAACGGCAATTTCATAGGTAAAGACCTAATATATCGGACAACCAGGCGCTCTGCGATGCGGCCCCGCTACATGGTAGACATACTCATACCTCCCATACGCACAAAGCGGTACTCTTCCACCTTTATTATGCGCACCGCCAAGGAGTGGAACGCCTTGCCTGAGTCTGTGTTTCCTGATAACTACAACCTAGGGATCTTCAAGTCGCGAGTGAATAGGTTTCTTCTAGGCAAGCGTGTACCATCGTAGACTGCATCATCGCTTACCATCAGGCGAGATAGTGGTCAAACGCTAGCCTATAATTTATAAAAAAAAAATTATCACCCGTCCTTTAAATAAATAATATCAATATCTAGCTCCCGATTTAGTCCAAATCTCGCTCTAGTATGATGTGTGTCGTGGTTATAAGAAACTAGGAATTCTAGGGTAACACAACATCCAAACTCAAATAAAAACTGAGTTGTAAGTTGATGTGTTTTGAGTTACTTTTGTTATACAACATGTACAAAAAAATGTTCTTTTAAAGAGACACGAAGAGATTTAGTATTATCAACTAATTCAAAAACTCAATAGACATTCTTATGTGTTCTTATTCATTCTTATTTATCAAATCTAATACAATTATAAAGGCAGCGACTAATTCCATAACTAATTGATAAATTAGTTGTTTGAGTAACGGATCGGAGCAAAAGCAAATTCAACGAAATGCTCACATAAATATAGTCACAGAACGACTATCCTGTGGTGCTCTATCGCAGTGCGAGCTCAAAATTTATGGAGCAGAAATAGTTTTATAGTGCGGCGATAAATGGCTGAAATTTAAAAATGAAATCTGAAGACTTATGTGCACTTCCGCTAGTCAAGATTTGGTAGATGAAAAGATTTGCTATTGCTAGAAATATTTTGATGATTGACTTTTATGTTTTTTGGGTAATTATTTTCTTCTGACAAACAGAAGATCATGTCGGCAGACATTGGAATTTGAGACGGCCTAAATATTATAGTCAAGTGTCGTCTGACTTTTAGATTATTGATCGAGCGAAGCGAGATCTCCAAATCAACTTGGGCAAATCGGCGTTGTATGTATGTATGTTTGTTTGTCCGAGGATAACTTTCGTAGCGTTTATCCGATCATCATGCAATTTGGTATCTCTGTAGGTAATGATGGACAATTTTGGTGTGACTCAATGAACTAAAAATATTGGGGGGTTGTTGAAATATTGGGGTTCGAGAGGGGTAACAAAAATAAAAATGGGCCTATAGGTCAAATGGGACGTCAAATGAAAGGTCTTCATTAGTACATTTGAACCCCGTTTTTTTTAGTTTAATTTTTGTTGTTTTTTAGTTAGTAGCCATAATAAAAACAAACCTTTGACAAGATTCACAGGGTACACCAGTGACCCCACAATGCTGAAATTTGGTATTTGCGCAGCTTAAGTAACACAAATATAGGCAAAAGTTTGAAATCCAAAATAACTGCCATTTGTACCCCAAAAAATAAAACCAATTTACAAGAACCCCCGTTACATCTAATTTGAATGAAACTGTAGGTCAAGTCGGTTGGTTATCATTTCATGGCACCAATTTACTGTCAAAAATTAAAGCCGGCATGCACAAAGATCACTAAACATCTTTAGCGACTAAACATGTTTAAATTTGAAGTATTTGTATGATTTGACAACTCCTTAAATCATATTTAGCCACTAAATGAACGAACCACTAGTTAGACTTGTGTTACAATATCAATCATAGTATTTTTAGATGAGTAAAAATACCCAGAAATGAGTAAAGTCAGGCTTTTGTCGATGACAATGATAAAGAAAACTGAAAAGAAGTAAAACTGTTTTTGTCCATTGTGGTACAATGTTTATTTATGTATTTGAACACCAATATAGTATTAACACATTATAATGAATCAAATTAATATTTCTACGACCTAAATGTTACTATAATTACTATAATTACAGGTGAAGACTACATTGACCTATTACCTATTATAAGTATAATTTTTCTCATTTACAGATATTCCCGAATACGACCTTCTCCACGCAATCGGTGTACCATTCAGCAACCCAAAAACGCAATACTTTGACGAAGGCCTCGACGGGTTTCCAGCTTACGGCCTGATGCCCGGCTCCGACATCAAATCTCCATACCGACTTTTTATGCCAGAAAAACTCTACGCCGACTTCTCAATAACTGCGACCGTTCGACCAGCTAACAAAGAAGGGGGCTTCTTATTCTCTGTGGTGAATCCCCTAGAGACTGTAGTTCAATTGGGGGTGCAGTTGATACCTTCTGGACCTGGATTAATGAATATATCACTTCTGTATACCGATGCCAACGCGTACGCTCTCTCTCAGACCATAGCATCATTTGTAGTCCCGTCGTTTGCAAAGAAGTGGAGTAGATTCGCTTTAAGGGTAACAACGGAGAACGTGACACTGTTCCTGAACTGCCATGACTTTGACACGGTGGTGGTGAAGAGGAATCCGTTGGAGCTGGTGTTTGACTCGGCGTCTACGCTGTATGTTGGGCAGGCTGGACCGCTGATCAGAGGCTCTTTTCATGTAAGTAACTTGAAGTTATGCCTTTATTCGCCAAACAATCAAAGCTTTTGTTATTTCCATAAAACGCGCATTTCATTGACGGAGAGTTTTAATGTTACACGTAACGTAACTTTGTTTGGTGAAAATGTGCATTGTAATATTTTTATTGTTAACTTATCGACTGACAAGTTTACTACCGCTGATATTTAATTGTAATCCAACCTATTTCGAACGCTTTAAATTGTTTTTACGTTTTTATACCACATGATATAAAAGCACGACAAATTGAGAACAATTAACATATTTCCAAAAACAAAAATTAAAACCAAAAACCATAGACATTTATTCTACCGATAGATAAGAACATTCTTGAAAAAAGTTTGTTCAAATGCTGGTGAGTTAGAACTAAAGTTCGCTGCAGCGCTAAATATTATTTATGTGATCTAACCAAACTATTAAAACACGCAGCGCTAGATCGCTTATTGAGTTTAGTTTATTCGCGACCATAACTTTGTAAGCGCCATGAAAACATATCAAACTGGCTACAAAACATTTACTTAAACAAATTAAAACACTTTTTAAAAACGCCACGTCAAGTCCGTGTTCAGTCACGTATTTTTACCTACAACCGGTTTTGTAATGGAATATGCAATGTAATAGTCTATGATTTTAGATGGCGTGGCATTATATTAAACAATTTTTTTTCTATTGTGGTATTACGATATTATTACCTATTTATTCACTTGAACAACTAATAATTTTACTTTCTTGACTACTGAATTGTTAGTATGTCCCAGGTTCATACTTTGATTCGAATTCTCGTATTAATAGTACCGCTCCGTACGCATCCAAACTGCGTGAATATCGAAGCCGCACTGAAGTAAGGTGTACGGATTGCAGCACAGTTCAGTGGAACAGAGTGAGTGTTCGGATCGCGACATCTAGTGCGTAGTACATATATATCGATGCCAAAAACCTTTGTTCAATTACTAACGATTACTACTACGATAAACTAAAATGCACTTGGAAGGTATCATTCCAAGCAAGGCAAGTTCAAGAAATTAACAACTAGATAGACTTTTGAACTTAACAAAGTAAAGCTCCTTTTTAAGTTGAGAAAGGCTTTGAAATACAAGTAAGAAACTGGAAATGGTGTATCTGTATTTCTCGTTGGTTTCAACACTTGTTCAACTAAAGTTAATGAAAAATATTATTGCGGGCCCCATTCTATTGATAATAATAACTGCAAAATGCGTTAGTGTTAGATATATAATATTAAAATATCTTTGGCGGGTATTAAGGCAGATTTATTAGTGTCTAGTAGTTACTTGAATCGATGGGCATACTCACTGCAGAGTAGCAGCGACAGAATGCTGGTTCATCTAACTTATTATGATTAATATAAATATTCTATATAAATTATTAACCTAGAAAGTTTGATTGTTGGATTTTGCTAATTATTCCGTAAAACACTCTTTAAATGCCGTTAAAATCGATATATATTTAATAATCATAATTTAAGTTTTTGTTTTGTATTTAGATTTTAGGTATTGTTGATATATTATTTCCGTAACAACGGTGCCTGTTCTTGATAAGTGTTTTTTTATTTAACCTATACCGTTTCATTGCTGGACAAAGGTGTGTGAGAAGATCAAACGAAGGTGTGTACCTGTATTTTTCAATAACTTGAACTTGACTAGACTTGAATAGAATGAAAAATAGTCATCTAAAAATCGCAAGTCAAGAAACCAATAAAATTGCTTACGAAACGAAATGACTCTTCAAGGCTTGATAATAAATAAATATGTCAAAGGTCCGCTAAGGTTTAACAGTGTGATTTTGTTCATAATTCATTTTATTTGATTCAATGTGTTTTAGTTACATCAACATCATCATCATCTCGCCCCACATCCACCCACTGCTGTGTATAGGCCTCTTCGTTATCACGCCATTCTCTCCGGTCCTGTGTCAAGTGCATCCATTGCCTTCCCGCAACTCTCACGATGTCGTCCGACCATCTGGCTGGTGGTCTGCCAACTGGTCTGCGCCCTTCTCGCGGCCACCACTCGGTTGCTACCCTCGTCCATCTTCCGTCTTTAGTCCTTGCCAAGTGTCCAGCCAATCTCCACTTCAGCTGGTTAATCCTTCTATCCACATGCATGACTTTGATTCTGCGTTATATTTTGATGTTGGGTATATAGTCTAACAGCGAGATGCCTAACATGGCACACTCCATTGCTCTCTGAGCAACTCTAATTCTGTGAACAAGTTCGTTCGTGAGTGGCCATGTTTTAGCACCGCATGTGAGGGTAGGCAGGACACATTGGTTGAAAACCTTTGTCTTAAGGCATTGCGGAATTTTAGACCTGAAGACGGAATCAAGAATCTTGCCAAAGGCAGCTACCTGAAGTCGCCTGGAGACAGATCTTATAAAATAATATTAGAGTGGCTCACATTCTTGTTAGAAATAATTAGTTACTGAACCATATACCGTGCATTTGGATGCTCTTGTTCACTATCGTACGAGTATGAATTATGTCTTCTCTTACAAACAAAGTCATTAGTCGCCGCAATGTGCAGAAAAATATGTACAAAAACGGACTCGCACATTTTTAGTGAACAAAGAAAATTATGTTAATATGAGTTCTCAAAGGGCATGGTTTCCCCGAAATCAAGGTTGAATAGTTTTCATCTTATGTTATTTTTCGACCATTTATCCAATTTTGACTAGTTCCAACAACATAACATTGCACACTGGGAAGAGTAATCTGAGACTGGACACTTTAGTATTTTTTTTCTATAGAAATAAGATCTATATCATGCCACATTTACAATTAATAAAATTATTTAAATGGTTTCAATAAGACAACAATCTTTATACAACTTCTCAATCGTCTCTTGACTTCTTCTTCTTTCGTGTCAATGGCTGTCAAAATTTAGAAATCAAAATTTTATTAGCTCATTAGAGAACAACTTCTACACCCCTCTCTGTTGCCGGGTAGAAGTTATCTCGTGTCTCGTTATAGTTTATTTAGCTGAAGTCGCGAGTCGTCGATGAATGAGACCAGCGCAAGATCATGGTGAATGGCACAAACTTATCCCTATAACCAATACTGGATGAAGGGGGGGTGTGATGATGATGATTACGCTTTATACGTTGACTATACTGTCCCTTTGAAAAACTCAGTCTTTATTGGTAGTTTTAAATAGCGTTTTGCATTCAAAGGATGTCAACACACAATTAATTTATTACAACAAAAGCCGAATAATCGGCAAAGCACTAGCGAGCTAGGTAGTAGCTATCGTGACTATAAAGTACATGTATCCCAAAATATGCTGGTAAGGGCTAGAGTATACTATCGATAAATGAATTCTATAGAAAAAATAAATGTACTACATGTGAAAATCAGTTCAATAACATACCTATAAGGTGCTGAACCGAACAAGATTTATTTATTTCATATAATAAATCTTGTTCGGAATATTAAGATTAATAATAAGAATAATTAATAATCTTAATTATGATCGTTTTGAAATTATATGGGGAGCAGCGGGCGTCCTATTGCTAATATATTCATGATTATGAGATATCTATTTAAATTAAATCTGTATAGCATCTGACCAAAACCACGATGAAACTGTTTGTTACACTGATCTTTGGTCTGCCATTTTCTCGTTATTACCTAGACTAGACTACTAGAATGAACTATAGTTCCATACAGTTCAATCTCAATGATTCCTGTAGTGTCTTTACTAAAACCATACGAAGCGCTTGTAGTCAGCTAAGCCAAGTAGGCTCGTGTGATCCCTTCTTGGGGGGGTAACTGATATTTCCGTACTCCGGCGGGCATTTCAAGAGGTCGGTTCTCAATACATAAAATACCATCTAGCCGCATCGGAGGACTTCGAAAAGCATAAAGTTTTAAAGGTTGATCACTAACTCACAAGAATTTACTAACTTTTACTAAAATTATGCATACATCTAGGTCCTTTGTTGGATCAGAAATTTAATACTCTTAAAACATTTAAAACTTTAACATAGAGCTATTAGAAAATTGATTATCCAACCCTCAAAAGTTACGACAGCTAAATGCAAGATGAAGTATCGTGAGTAAAAGCCTTTACGGCCAGAGCCTTCATTTCAGTTCATGTTTCGAGGGCAATGTGTCCTGTTTTATCGCAAACCTTTGTAAACAAAGCCTTTAGAAGACAGATAAACAAAACTGTCGCGCAGGTTTGGGTTTACAATGCGGGGATATACCTACGGACAAATAGTTCGGAGAATAAAGAAATTACAGGCTCATATTGTACAAAAGGAAAAAAACAAATAAATCACACTATACCTATAGGTACTATATAACGAGGAAATATTTGTATTTTTCTATGTTTGTAACGAATAAACTCAAAAACTACTGATCCGCTTTCAAAAATTCTTCCACCATTAGAATGCTACGTTATCCCTGGGTAACATAGGATACTTTTTTACCCAACCGCAGAGAAGGAGGGTAATGTTTTTATTGAAAAACTACGCGTGCGAAGCTGCGGATTGGTCAGATAGTTATTAATATCGGTGCGATGTTCAGTGCAGTGTGATTTTATCATTTTCTTCAAATCTTTGTGTTTTCTTCTAATCAAGCTATATATTGTACGAACACGTATTTAACATCTTATCAATCATATAATTGCATATAAAATGCATCCTACAGATTAAATGAAGACTATGAGACAAAAAGATCTAAATTTCACTATTTTTAAATTTTATTTACTAAAACTATATACATATAAAAAACTATTAATAAAAAAAAGATTGTAAAAGAATCGTGCTGATTCTTTTACAATCTTTTTTTTTATAATACATGGAGATGGAACAAGCTTATGGCCCACCTGATGTTATGTAGTAACCATCGCCTATAGAAAAGTATTGCCTCGTAGGTCACACACCTTACAAACGTGCCCTACGATGCACTGCCGCGTCCATCAACTTGAGGCATACAGGTGTAAAGCCTCTTGTGCCTGTAATTTCACCGGCCACCATACCCTTCAAACCGAATATCAAACCGAAATCCCTGAACAAAGTTCGGTTTAAGTTATTCATAATTAATGGACTAACAATGTCAATAATTTTGTTTATGTACCCAATTATTACATGAAAAGTTATGCTTTAAAATCAGCTTAATTAATGAAACGCGCTTAATAAAACTGAAACAGTTGACCTACCTTAATATATCATTTATAATTTTGAAAATCTCGATAAAAAATATGTTGGAATATTAAAAAATCTGTGGCTCGCGTGAGCAGTAAACGTATTTCACCCAAATACCAGTTTTGCCCCAAATATTTACGACCCCTTTAACATATTTGTATGAATAATTCTGCTACGATTGATTTGCTGTGCTTAGCTTGGAATAAATGATTTTTAAACAGCGAAAAAGAGTTATAAGAGGGTATTTATACGTCATAGTTAAGAGTCATCATTCTATAGAACGCCCACTGCTGAACAAAGGCCTTATCCATAGATTTAAGATAGTAGCCTGCAACAACCTTTATCAGATCGTCCTTCCATTTAGGACACACCTTCGCTTCGCTTTCCAGTGTGTGGTCTTCACTAAATAACCTTTTAGCCTCCACGGCGGTCATTTCGGTGACGGTTTCTCAAAACACAAAAAAGACTTCTCGAATAAAACTACTAGTTATATTATCAAATTTTGAAGAATATCGACTAAGTAGGTGATTATTAATTCAATATAAAACTAACTGCCTCTTACAATCGACATCCAAAAATAAAGGCCGAGTTGATATCTCTTTCAGAAATGGCTGCGGGGTTTGGGTTAGAAAGGGACCACAAGAGATATCTCGAGACGGCACCATCAGTATCTGTGGTTAGATGGCAAGCATTATGCAACAGCACAACATAAGTTAAATAAAGTCTTTGTTTTTACATGCCAACATAAATTTCACATTTCACAAATTTATTTATTATGCTCATCAATATAACCTTTCATTTTTGTGCGTATATTATCAAACAGCCTATATATAAAATAAAAACACACATTAATAAAAAATGTAATCTTTACTTTTCACTTTTATTCGGCATGTACTGACAACAACATTGGAACTAAATATGAATATTAATCAAATGTTTTTGTGTTGCCTTTTATAATTTGTACCCAAAATAAAGAACGTCTACAAGTTAAAAATATCAAACACAAAATGTATACAAAAATAAGTAACCTTATTAAGCTTTAGTCAAGTTACTCTCATTACCTTATAACAGTTTCCTCTCTTATTCCTCTTATTTCGAATTGTCTAAAAAGTCAAGTCATTTAATTTGGCAACTCAAAGCGTCTTCACTGAATTTATCCGTTTAACCTAAACATCTGAAAATAAACAACTGAAAACTCACGTTACCGAGTTTCTTTTTATTCTTGACCTTTCGTAGGTAGAATCTGGGTCTTCCGCCCTGGGGTCAGGTTTGTGTAACAAAGAATTTTTCTTTGAGTTGCAGATTTCATTGTGTCTTGGATCTGAATTTTATGATGCTCAAAGTGCAACAACGCTTGATAACACAGAATGATCACGGAGTGACATTTTCTGATCTCTGGGGATGATTATTAAACCCGTCGACTAGTATAAAGCTTTACGTCGAGAGGTTTTACTGTAATTCCAGTTCATCCATAGGTTGTCTGAAAGAGATTGCTTGCCTTATAATTCATTTATTTAGTTCAGATGTCAAAGCTCCATATTTGTTAGTAAAAATAAAAACTTAATTAAACATGTCAAATGGGTTAGTACAAGTGTGCTTAGTTAAAAAACAAAATAATCATGAGTCAAATAATTATAGACTTTATGGCTTACTTTATAGACTTTAGACTTATAGGCTTAACATACATAATAATATTTTAAATAAATAAATAAATATTGCTGGACATTTCACACAGCGCTATCTAGCTGTAATATATACTCTTTTTTTTGTAAATACGTAGGTACTTATAATATATAGAAAAATATCCAGACCCGGAACAAATACATATATGTAGATACAAACATTTGTTCCGCGGCGGTAATCGATCACGCTACCTCCTGCGTCTCAGTCGGCTATTCGTCCACTGCGCCGAGGTCGACATAGATAATTTAATCTCATTATTTGAAGGATTTTGCTTTGTAGCCAGTTCCCTGTAGCGACTGGCCAGAAATCCTGATCAAGTAGCACATCCTTATGCTTCGCCAGAATCTTGAGTTCATAGGACTTGAAGCTAGTAGTCCTACTGGACTCCAATCGCTGGAGAAACATTAGGAACGTGTATTTCTGAAGCTTTGAAGCAGAATAATGAATAATGCTGGACGTTTCACACAGCACTATCTAGCCCCAAACTAAGCTACCCTTGTACTATGGGAACCAGCTAACTGATAGAATACTTATAAACAGTTTTTTTTTATAAATACATGCATATAATAGAAAAATACTCAAACCCGGAATGAATATCTGTAGACCATGCAAACATTTGTCCCGGAGCGAAAATCGAACCCGCATCCTTCTGCGTCTCAGCCGGCTATTCGCCCACTGAGCCTCAGAGGTCGTCAAATCCAAACAAACAGTTTTGCAATCACAAAAGCACGATTTAAACTAAAAATAACATTTATATGTTCAGTTTGATGCTACTTGCCAATAGAAATCACGTATTTATACAAAGGTATTCTGTGTAAATTGATGATAATTTGAAATTCTGAAGAGCACGACTTTAATGTAGTTTTTGTATAAATTTATTTTTATTTATTTATTTATTTAATCTATTGGAAAATCAACAGCATATTTTTTATCTTAGATAGATTACAATAATAATTTCAATATTAACAATATTACCAACAATATTGTGAACAGTGAAATATGTACAGAAAAGCTCACTTGACAATAACATGGAATAATATACATGTATGTACGTACAGTTAATTGATCGAGCGAAGCGAGATCTCCAAATCAACTTGGGCAAATCGGCGTTGTATGTATGTATGTATGTTTGTTTGTCCGAGGATAACTTTCGAAGCGTTTATCTGATAATCGTGAAATTCAGTATAAAGGTAGGTAATGATGGCAAAATTTTGGTGTGACTCAATGAGCTAAAAATGTTGGGGGGTTGTTAAGATATTGGGATTCAAGAGGGGTAAAAAAAAATTAAAATGAGACTATTAGGTCAAGTGAGACGTCAAATGTAATTAGTACATTTCGACCCCGTTTTTACTTTAGTAAAGTTTTTGCAGTTTTTGAGTTATTATAATAAATATATTAATGAAAACTAAACTTTGTCAAAATTCACAGGGTACACCAGTGACCCAATAGTGCTGTAATTCGGTATGCGTGTAGCTTATGTATCACAAATATAGGCAAAAGTCTGAAATCTAGAATAACTGCAATTTGTACCCCAAAAAAGGTTAACCAAAGACATGAACTCCCGTTACCTGTAATTTGAATGAAACTGTACGTCAAGTTATTTGGTTTTTATTTCGTGGCACTATTTTGATAGTCAAAGATAACGAATAATATTTTTTTTGTTTTTATGGTAGACTCGCGAGATCTCAGTTCGGGGCGAACCGCTAGTATAGGTAAACCTAAGTACCTACTACGACACTATTAAAGTAACTTCTAGCCAGTCACTCTCTGGCTGAAATTACGCTCGTACAGAATAGGTCAAAGTCTAAATCAGGGTGCCTGCAACACTTATTGAATAGATTACATGTTCGCCATAAAAATGCATTTTGTCTGTTGTTTGTGCCAACAATAGGTATAGAAATTGTGGGGTTAAATCGAGTTATTTTGGACGGGGAATGAATGGCAATTTTACTCAGTAGCTCAGGATAATCTTTGAAGTAATTCTCAGAAGGAATTGTAAATCAGCAATATCACGCCTTTTTGCGACAGGAAGAAAGTGAAATTTACATTACATGTGGCAAGTGATAGAAAAAAACTAAGTGATTGTTTTTTGCGTATCTTTTAAATATTTTTACCTCCAAGGATGACGATTAAGATTAAGTTGATGCAAGATACTACCAATTTAGAGAACTTGCCGTGAGTTTATTAAGAAGATTTAAAGCTCCAAAAATTACTTATTGCATTGTAGAGCGCGTATCATTACAATTACGATGTAAGGTCACAGTGAAGTAACTCCCAACAGCTACATATGCTAGCAGTACCCCAATCACATTGACCATCATTATCAGTAATATCCTACAGTTAAATAAAATTTTGACGATTACTAGTTTGATCGGCCTACATAATTAAATACCTATCAAATATGACTAATCAATCAAGAGCCCTTTTCGCGATTACATGCGCAAATACCTTCATACAAAACCAATAATCCTACCTACAAATAAATGAACCTACATTACTAATACTTAACACCTGTTGTTATTCATATTTATCCATGTTTGCAAATAAAATGATTTATGATTTATGTGATTACTAGCTGTTCCCCGCAACTTCGTATGCGTTACACTACTAAATGTATATGTAACCTAGAAATAAAGATAAACTCGCAGTTGCAATTTGACACCCCAGTTTTATCCCATGGGACCTGATTGATAGATAAAAAGTAGCCTATGTATTTATCCAGGTAATAATCTATGTAGATACCAAATTTCATCGAAATCGGTTCAGCCATAACGACGTGATTGAGTAACAAACAAACATCCAAACTATCGCATTTATAATATTAGTGTGATTGTGATAATATTACTCATAAAAAAACCGTTCATCCAAAAGGAACGATACTTTTATACGCTTCAAAGAGTATAAAAAAGTGGAAAAAGTCTAGTTCAACTTAATAGTCAAAGAAACTATCAAACAAAAATGAAGAGACCATTCATTTCGTCTTCTTTTGGAGATATGGATTATCCACTCATATTTCCACTCACTTGCCCGTAACCCTAAAACACTATTCATGATTACGGACAAAAGCTTTTCAGTTCGGGAATGCACCTTCACATTACTGAGTGGCTCAACGCTCGGGGCTCAAGCATGTTCACACGAGGCGAGCAGATAGAACACTTAAAACTTGCACTAAACTTGGTAGGTTAAAATATTGATTGAAACGGAGCAAAACGTCGTTCTTGTTAATTTTTACAAGCGGTTGTGATGTGTTTTGTGCGTCTGAATAAACTGTGACAGTTGTCATTGTCAGTTCTGTCAACCATCGTTGACATAATACAAAACTGGAAAAATACTTCATAAGTTTCAATTTTGATTACACTGACTACTCTTGCTTACTGTACGCTACTAAGCTACCAGTACGAGATAATTTTCAGTGATTTTCTTACACCTCACATTGACGTAATCTGAAATATCCAAGACTGACTGAAGTAAGACTGAGTGACGACAAGAAGACTGAGTGTAGGTTGATAGGTTCGGCCTATCGAACCAATAGCCTATTTTTATTGGTTTCTTTAAGAAAAGCTACTAAAGAAGTAGTTTATCTTTATTATTGTTTTAGCTATTTAGTAAGTTCCTATTTTATTTTTTATTTAACCTGTCAAAGTTTACGCCATACATTTTTTATTGTTGTCACTACAACCATAAAAACCTGTCTGCTACATAAGCAGAAAATATATTTCGGCCTTAATTTATTAGGATTGTAGAGGTCCTACCCAGGCTTCATTGATAGACTCGGTACTGTGCAAAAGTGGACTGTATTTATTTTTCTTCTTAGTTGCTAGTTTACAAGGTATAAATCGCGTTCTTGAATGATCACAAATTTCTGCTTGAAAACGGTCTATCTTTATACAAAACTACTCCTCGCCCTAGCCATGGTGCGGGGATCGTAATTCACGCTTTCACAAATCATGTTATACAATTCTTAATACATCGAAGTTTCCAGCAAAGTTAGACGGGGACTTACATGTAGCTATCTCGCTCTTTTGACCTTTACAAGTTTAAACCGTTACAAGTTTAGCTACCTATTAACATTTGAATCTGATTCGATCTTATAACTACCTCATACATTTTAAATCTAGATTCGATCCTGCCCCGTCTTTGATCGTCCGTTACAGTCTCCCCCCGGCGCAGATCCTCGCAGCCTTCTTATTCAATCGGGAGGACGATCAACCTTCTCACTGGCCTCCGGAAAACGCCTCCCCGCGTCCGCACCTCAGCGCTCCGAACTACTCCGTCCGGACCCGTAATCACGCGCTCGATCTGGCCCCGCGGCCATACGTTCCGAGGTAGCAAACCGTCCGCGATTATGACGACGTCCCCTTCTTTGATGTTCTCTTGCTGTCTTCTGACGTCGCCTCGCGGCGCCAACGTAGGCAAGTACTCGTCGATCCAGCGCTTCCAAAAAGAGTTTGCCAGAGCTTGTGCGGCGCGCCACGTCCTTCTGTCGGCTACGTCGCAGTCTCCCACATATGGCAAACCTACTGCCGTCCCCAATAAAAAGTGGTTCGGCGTTAAAACTTCCTTTTCCTCTGGGTCCACGGGTACATGCGTTAAAGGCCGCGAGTTTACGGTGTGCTCGATTTCTGTTATTAGCGTATTCAACACCTCCTCTCGCGGGGCACGTTCATTTAAAGTGATGGCTAGGGCTCTCTTCACCGTTTTTATCATTCGCTCCCAGGCTCCCCCCTGGTTTGGCGCACCAGGGTCGATGTACCGCCACTCGATCCGCTCTTTGAGTGCGTACTCTTTTAGGCCTGGGAGCCACTCTTCGTATGCCTTTTTTAGTTCCACTTCCGATCCGTGGAAGTTCGTTCCGTTGTCTGACACGATTGTACGAGGAGTCCCCCGTCGGGCAGCCATTCGCCTGATAACCATAATAGCCGAGTCGGTGCTGAGACTCGCTATAAGCTCCACGTGTATAGCTCTCGTTACTAGACACGTAAAGAGCATACCCCATCGCTTCTCACGGCGCCGCCCGAGCGCCACCCACATAGGGCCGAAACAATCGATGCCGCAGTTAGTGACCGGCCTCGTGTTCATATCTAGGCGCATCCTCGGCAAGTCACCCTTTACTGGCTTCTTTGGGTTCGCTCTCCTTATCTTACACAGCGTACAATCGTTCAGAACCGTTCTGACCGCCGGACGCAACCGCAGTATCCAAAATCGCTGGCGCAGATTATTCACGATCTGTTCTCTGCCCGCGTGCTTATTCTTCTCATGTTCCCGCCTGATCAGTAGACGTGATAAGCGGTGCGCTCCGTCCAGAATGGGTGGATCCTTCATGCGATCCGGTACTGTAGCGGCGTTGATCCTACCGCTCAGCCTTATGATTTCCATATACATGTGCATTGGCCGCTAGCTCTTTTGGTGCATGCGCTCGGTTCTCCGGGGTAATACTATCCAGTAAGCCTTCACGCTTTGCGCTCCAGCTTGCAAGTTCAAAACCCGCTTGTTGATGCACCTCTTGCACTTGTGCTATAGCTCTGGCGGCTATCTCTTCCGTTTCAAAGCTGTCCACCCAGTCGTCCATGTAGTGGTTCCGAGTTATAGCGTCAAACGCTAGCGGGTGTGTCCGCTCGTGATCTTTCGCGTTCCTGTTCCTGACGCTATGAGCCAGAAATGGAGAACTTCTCGCTCCGAATATCATGGACTTCATCATGTACTTCTGCGGTGGATCTGTTCGGTTGTCGCCGCGCCATAGAAAGTGTTGGGCTGTACGGTCCTCTTGTCTTATGGTCACCCTCAGGAACATGTCCCGAATGTCCGCAGTGACCGCGATCGGCTTCGTTCTGAAGCGAAACAAGACGCCATGTAATGTCTGTAGTAGATCTGGTCCGTCCAGCAGCGCGTCGTTGAGACATGTTCCATTAGCGCGCGCGGCTGCATCGAAAACCATTCTAAACTTCCCCGGCTTGTCGGGGTTTGTCACCGCGAAGTGAGGGAGAAACCAGAGACGTTCGTTCTGACTCTGTTCCTCCTCGCTCTTTTCTGCATAACCCTTTTCTAGCAGCTTCTCCACTTGCGCGGTGTATGCACTTCTAAACTCCGGCGATCTGTCCATTTTACGTTCGATCCCATGTAAGCGTCGTATGGCCATGTCGTAGCTGGGCGGCATCTTCACCTCATCGCTGGCCCAAGGTAGTCCCACTTCAAAACGACCGTTCACTCGTCTCGCTGTTCTGTCGAAAATGCTTTGAGCCCGCTCATCCTTTGCGTTTGGCTTTCTTTTAATTGAAACGCCCAAAGCATCTATCTCAAAGTGTCCTTTCACGAGCTTGCTTAATTCCTCGTCTTGGTCGTTCAAAGTATGTCCGTTCTGGACACCTTGGCACGTATGGACGTGTAGTACCGTCTCCTGCTGTCTTATTGTGCTCCTGGGGATTGATCCATGGATTACCCATCCCAGCTGCGTTAGTGATGCAGCTGGCTGGGTTCTCTTCCCTGTCAGAAGCTTCCTCGTCACAATAAGATGCCAGTTGTCGGCCCCGATGAGTATGCGTGGCTTCGCTGACGCATAGCACACGGCTTCTGGACGGAGTTTCCTTAAGTGCGCGTATTTTAACACATTGGTACTGACGAGTTGATTTCCTAAGGTCAGGTTCTTCACAGTACGCGCTGTGATCCGATGTGAGTCCGACTTGTGTCCTCGGATCACGATATCCACTACCCGGCTTTCGGGTTCCCTCTGACTAGTCGTAGCCCCCACGATGTTCAAGGCTTTTGTCGGGCCTTCCGTTCCGATCATCGCGGCGATCTCTTCATCGATCAGAGTTATCGTTGATCCTTCGTCCAGTAACGCATACGTATTAATTTCCATGCCGTTACTGCCCTTAATCACGACTGGACACCTTCAGTAGGACTTGATTCTTTGCTGTTACATGCGCAGATGCAGTGATGGCTGATTCTTCGGTCTGGCCCTGCTCACTGGCACCCTCGTTCCTTATTTTCGGCGCATGTAACAGTGCGTGATGCGGACGTGTGCATTCACCTACACCGCATCGCTTGCTCTTGCACATAAAGCGTCTATGCTTGCTGTTCAGACAGCGAAAACATATGCCTGTCTCTTTGGCCCATTCCCATCTCTTGTCTACTGGCATCGCCGTGAGCTTTCTACACTCGACGGTTCTATGGTCGCCCCCGCAGCAACGGCACTCGATCTTGTCCGTTGCTGCGTTCCGTCTCGTTGAGGCTTCCTCCTCCGATGCCGCGTTCTGTGTAGCGTACACCGACCCACGATTTCGTTCGTTCACCCTGGGTCGCTGCTCTGTAGGTCGGGCCTTTGAGGTGCTCTGCGAAGGCGTAGCTGTATACGCGTATCGCATTGCGCGATCTGCCTCTCTCATCAGGAACTGGGACAGCGTCAATATTTCTGGTTCATTTCGGCTGCCAAATTCCTCTGCATAGTCGCACCATTTTGATCGGATGTGCGGTGTCAACTTCTCGGCTACCTGTCGCGCAAACATCGGGTTCTGCAGGTAGCCGCGTTGGTCCATACAAGAGATGGCGGTTACTACGTTCTGTAGTTTGATGGCGAAAGCGTTTAACTCGCCTGCGGTCGCGCCCAGTCGCGGTAGCTTCTTAATCTCTTCTAATGCGTTATCTATAATCATCTCTGGGCGACCGTAGCATTGCTCCAAAGTCTTCATTATAACTGCCGGTTCGGTTGCAGTGTATAACAAAGCCGACACTGCTTGACGGGCTTCGCCTTTCAGGCACGTTCTAAGCCTCGCTAGATTCTCAGCCGATGAGATCTTGTGGATGGTCGTCGATTCCTTCATGGCTGCCTTGAACGGTAGCCAATCCCCCGCAGCACCTCCGAATACAGGTAGGTCGTACGTCTGTCTCGGAGGTGATCTACGGTGAGCCATCTTCTCTATGGCTTCCGTTAACCGATCAATCCCTCTGTCTCGCGTTCGGTCCGGCGTGAGTGATCTGTCTCGCAGTTGTTCTGGCTCCCCCCGTTTATGATGGCGTTGGAGCCAGTCCTCTATTCTGTGTTCTGTGTCTAGGGCCCCGTTCCGTGCACCCGTGCCCTGGATGCTTTCTTGTTCATCTTCTTCCCGTATTGTAGCGACTTCGGCAATCAACCTCTTCCTTATAAGTTCCGCTTGAATATGGAGCTCTTGCCTCTTAATCTCGGCAAGTCGTTCTTCAGCTTCAAATTCAATTTGCCGTATCCTTGCTATCGCGCTGGCGCTGGAGCGTTGCGAGCGGACGGACGGGGCACGCCGGCGTTCGGGCTCGGCGTGTGCGGTCACTCGCGGTGCTACCTCGGTCGCGGGCGCGGGCGCGGTCGTCTCTGACGCTACGCGAGCGGAGGAGGGTCCCGCTTCGGCGGGTCGCGGCTCAACGGGAGCATTCGGAAGCGCGGGCTCGGACGGGGACGCGGGGTAGTCTTCGTAGACGCGAAGTGCAGCCTTCTTCCCCCTCGTCACTGGTGGGCTCCTGGTGGTCATCTTCTTCAGCACTTGATGCCCCTACCTACCTAGCGGTCCCTAACACTAACACTAAAAACCGCCCTAAGGCGTTTACCCGCTATTCCGACCGTTTGGCACCGTTAGGTGGCCGGAATAAACGGGCCGTGGACCAGCCACGTGAGGGGGCGGGGGGTCTTCACTCTTCGGGTGACGTCCTCGTTCGGTTGTCTTCAACGGACGCGGGCTTATCTTCAGGCACCCCGTGCCCTTGCGCCGGTCTTGACAACGTCGCACGTCGCACCGTTGGGTGATCTTCAGGCACCCCGTGCCCTTGCGCCGGTCTTGACAACGATGCTCGTCGCACCGTTGGGTGATCTTCAAGCCCGCGCCGTCTCTTCAGTGGTTATACGATGTAACTGTTTCTTGAAACCCAGTGGAGCGGGTCTTGTCGGCTCCGCAGGAACAACTGGTCCGGTCGTCTCAGGAACGGCTTATCCGGGTCGGAGGACCAAAACTTGTAGAGGTCCTACCCAGGCTTCATTGATAGACTCGGTACTGTGCAAAAGTGGACTGTATTTATTTTTCTTCTTAGTTGCTAGTTTACAAGGTATAAATCGCGTTCTTGAATGATCACAAATTTCTGCTTGAAAACGGTCTATCTTTATACAAAACTACTCCTCGCCCTAGCCATGGTGCGGGGATCGTAATTCACGCTTTCACAAATCATGTTATACAATTCTTAATACATCGAAGTTTCCAGCAAAGTTAGTCGGGGACTTACATGTAGCTATCTCGCTCTTTTGACCTTTACAAGTTTAAACCGTTACAAGTTTAGCTACCTATTAACATTTGAATCTGATTCGATCTTATAACTACCTAATACATTTTAAATCTAGATTCGATCCTGCCCCGTCTTTGATCGTCCGTTACAAGGATATTTCTTCTTCCTGCTGTTTTTGCCACATTACACGGGGTCGGCACAATAATGTACTTTTCCTCCACACCTCTCTATCAGCCATCATCTCCGTTGTCAATCCCTTCCTACCCATATCATTATTCAAACAGTCTATCCATCTCTTCTTCGGTGTTCCTCTACTTCTATATCCATCCACACTCATATTTACCACTCTTTTAGTCACATGATTTTCTTCCTACGCATGTCATGCCCATACCTCACGCTAGCCTCATACTCCCCAATTTTCCTATCACTGGCGCTACTTTTAAACTTCCTCTAATATACTCATTTCTTATCTTATCCATTCTCGTTCCCACACATCCATCCCAACGTTCGCATTTTCGCCACGTACACTCTTCTTTCATCCTTCCCTTTCGTGGTCCAACACTCAGAACAGTACATAACGACAGGTCTTATACATGTTGCACTTTTTTGAGCAAAATTATGCAGAATGTCTACTTAAAACCTAATTTATAATACAAGTAGGAACTGCTTTGGTATAATATCTACACACATACATCTAGCCCAACACGAGAAATACCTTTGAAAATCATTGCAAAATTATAGGCCCGGCGAAAATCATACCAACCTCTTAATCTAGGAATACGAAGACCAAATGTGATACCACACGCATAGTTTAAAATATTAGGAGACTATTAATGTCAACACTAAGTTTTTTTTTTAAATAATATATTTTACAAGAATCTTTTAAAAATTCAGTATCTGAACCGCAAACAGATTCAAATGAGCCCAAACCCTAGTAGCCCACTATAACCCATTCAGAAGTTACATTGTCTGGCATCCGTCTTCATCATGAGATCACCTCCGTGTTACCATATTATTGCATTGTGACCGAAGTTACATATGAATTCCAAATTTCAGCTCAATCGGTTGGGGGGAACTTGTTTAAAATTCAGAAGTAACAAACATTCCCAATTAAATCATCATCATTGGCCATACGAAGTCAACTGCTGAACACAAGCCTCCCCCATAGATTTAAAGAGCGACTGAATTTGTGCGACCCAACGGCTCCCATCAACCTTAAAAAAACCTACAAGGCTTACAGTAGTCGCATATGATGTGTAACATCTGACCACCGCGCGCGCTACCCCGGTTTCCTGTTATACATTTCCGTCCCTTTTGCCAAAATCACTGCCACAAACCGAGAGGAATGATGTTACACATCAAAAAGCTTCTAATAACAAACGAGTCAGAATTTCGCGATCATAGGGATATAGGATCATAGGAATTATAGGGATGTGATGACCAAGTGCGCCAACAGCCCACCAAACTCCTAGTGTGAAGTTATTAATCCTCAAATTAATTTTGGCTTGGTTTAGTTACTCGCATTGTGTGATTGAACACAGCTCTTAAAGCACTTGCCCGCATTCACGTCCGCTACATATTTGACTAGACGCACTCGGGCTTCAATGACTTTTTCCTGTGGCCGGAATACATCCACGAATATCTTTTTAATTCATATGAAGAGTCTGTATTCCGTTTTGACTGTAAACTTTGAAGCATGTCATTGCAATCTCTTGGAAAATGTGAATTTATGGTTTGAAAATTCTGTATGTTTTTTTTACTTCTATATTAGATGATCAGCCCCGGCTTCGTATGGATTTTCAATAAAATATAGCCATTATAGTTTTGAGTTCATACGAAAATCACATAGAATCAAGCACTTTCAGGTTTTCCCGAATTTTCCAATTTTTCCGGCTACTTTAACAATTTTTTCCCCCCAACAAACATTAGTCGGACATTTACGAACATTTAAAAAAAATTGCCTTAAATGATCCAGCCATTCTCAAGTGATGCTCTTACCAACGAACACCATTTAATTTGTACTAGCTTCCGCCAGTGGCTTCGTACGCGTTGCTTGTCAACCGTAGCCTATGTTTGAATCCAGGTCATATCCTATCAACACACCAAATTTCATCGTAATCGGTTCAGCCATTACGACGAGATTGAGTAAGAAACAAATAAATAATTATCCAAACTTTCACATTTCTAATATCAGTGTGATTAGTGTGATTTATTTAGATAACAACTACAGACTTTGTATATAAGGAGCGTTTCCTTAACCATAAACGGATTGAATTAATATTTCAGATATGTATCGAATGTTTTTGCTTTGATTTATTACTCCGTGGATTTTGACACCTAGCAACAAGATGACAAAACACTTAACTACTGGATATAAGTTATATCATCATCATATCACTCCACTGCGGAACATAGGCCTCCCACATAGATTATCAGAGCGACTGATCATATGCAGCCTACGGCATCCAGAGAGAAAAAAAAGAAGCAAATACATTAATTTGACACACACAAGATATACCACAAAATACTTAGCTAAAAACTCAGGTAGGTTACACAAAGGAAGAGAAAAAATACAAAGGTAGGCAAGTAGTTACGATAGTTTTCGGTGGTGTGTGGCCCAAACAGGCCCCATCTCAGCGTAGCCAACCATCTGAAGATAGCAAGTGGTGCTTTTCAGGGGAGACGCATAGGGAGTATCACTTGCTGGAAGGCAAACCCAACCTTTATTAGGTCGTCTAGTAGCCGCTTAAACTAATAAAATATGAATATAATTAGATACATTTTTTTCCTTAACCTAGACTTTCCCACTGCTGGGCAAAGCCCCACATTTCTCCACATCTCGCTAACTCTTCCCACGTCCCTCCAGCCATTTTGAAAGGCATCAAGGTCGTGACATTTATCCAATTATAACACCAAGAACATTTATATCAAGTCAAACTTTAGACACAATTAGAAAAACATTCATTTTTTTGCAAATATTTTCAGAGATGACAACTTAATATTTTTACCCTAAATTTAGGAGTTTAATGTTCCTTCTTTACGGAAACAGGAAACCTTTTACAATCAAGTCTATTCCGTCCCAAAACGATTCTGACACTTAAATCGAAAAATCTGCCTCTAAATGTCGGACAAAGACCCTTGAGATCCTTTAAAACATTTTTATAACACCTCAAACGAGAAATTCGATCACTTACAATACTGAATCTTTTGAAACATACCCCATACGAAAGGTACTCAGACACACTTCTACACAAACACAACACGTAAAAACAAAACCACTTATAAACAACCTTCTGTTAATTGATTGTAAGCTCTAATGCTTTGGGAATAGAGAGGTGTTTATGCTGAAGTTTAAAGCTATGTTTGTATAGGTTAAGAGTTGTTGAAATTATGAGTGTAGCATTTTTAGCTCGTCTCCTCCCGAGGGTTGGTGTTATATTTGTTGTTTTTAACCGTTCCAAACAAACAGAGATTTATAGTAGTTTAAAGCTTAAATAGAGATTACCCATTGGATTACAAAAAATAAATAAATGTGTCTATGACCAATATGATAGAAGTGAAAAACAATTATTAGTAGCACGAAGCACTAACTGTTGTATATTATTTGTTTATTGATCGAGCGAAGCGAGATCTTTAAATCAACTTGGGCAAATCAGCGTTGTATGTATGTATGATTGTTAGTCCGAGGATAACTTTCGAAGCGTTGATCCGATCATGATGAAATTTGATACATAGGTAGGCAGTGATGGCACAATTTTGGTGTAACTAAATGAACTAAAATTCTGGAGGGGTTGTTGAGATATTGGGGTTCAAGAGGGGTAAAAAAAATGAAAATGAAACTATTAGGTCAAATGGCATAGAATAGAATAGAATAATCATTTATTTGGTACACACAAAATGACACATGACACAATTTTATGATGATGAACAGTAGATACAATTGAATCCATTATGACAGTTCGACTCATGTGTTGGATGTTATGCATCCAACGCTGATTTTCAGCTGAAACCAGAAGCAAAAGGTGGTGCAGCAGCAGGTGTGCAGTTTAATAAAATGTAGATATAAATTTTATAAACATATTTTACTAAAATAATATCATACATATGACTTATGAATCCAAAGGTTGTAAGGTAAATGGTTATATATAAATAAATATGGAAAACTATATAAAATATATTGATTGAGATATATGTAGATTAGATTAGATAATACTTTATTGTACACCACGAAACAAATACATATAAAAAACAACTACGTAAATCTATGGATACAATTGGCGGTCTTATCACTAAATAGCGATCTCTACCAGACAACCTTTGGATGGAATGGACTGGGTGGACATTACCTGGGGTGTAATGGTGTACCTAACAACATACTAATACTAATTATATAAAAATAAAAAATATAATACTTACATAAATGAAAATTACATGAATTAACCTAAAAAATAACTACTTTATAGTCTTTGTCAAGTAAATATTTAACTAAAATATAACTAACTTAACCAAACTACAGAACCGATTTTGATGAATTTTCTATGAGACCATTTTACCATTATTCTATGGAGTGCACAAACTAAGTAGGGAACTATTGTTCAAAAGATGTGCATGGAACCTTGCTTGGCTGAAGTCGACTGGAGCCGAGTTCACCCGATTCAGCGTCACCGACCCGGACGTGACGGCTCTGTTTCCCTAAAGAAGTTTTCACTTCAAAAACACATGATAAAAGACGTTTTGTTTTCAAATAAAAAATAAGTATTTTTTTTAGGGTAGGTTAGTTGAGCTCGAAACGCTTATAGTTTCGCCATGCCCGTCTGGTTGTCTGTCTGCCCGTCTGACCCTTTACAGCCATTTTACTCGTAAAGTATTAGTACTGTTAAGCTGATATTTATGAAAAAAAATTATCAAAACTTTCTTAGGATACTACCTCTATGTGAAAGTGAGGATGATTTTTTTTTCACTCACCCCATCTTGTGTCTTGGGGTATTCAAAAACACTAGAAAGATTTCTGATCACTGCTGATAGAAACCTATATTATTATTGTTGTATCAATCCCCAAAATCCTCACAAAATATCGCAAAATAAATAATTTCCGCTCAATACCTCGAGATTATTCTTTTATTTACGATCTCTGTTTAGACAGACGGGCGCCAATGTCTGTGATAAATCGCCAGTCGACAAAAACATGTCCCAGAAACGAAAAATAACATAGTAATAACACCTGTAGGTACTGAGCTTATTTGTAATAACGTAAAATGTATCTCTGTGACTTTAAGGTGTGATTTGCGATTATCAGAAAACCAATTTATACTATTATATGAGAGCGACTGTTATATGAAAGTCATCAGCTTTTCACACTCTATATCACATCGCTGTCGGAACGTCAAATATTAAACTACCCAATGGCTAGTTCCAGGACTCGTTCCACAAAATAAAGAAAGTTCAGAAAGCCGGCTTCTAACTCGTAACTGACGATTATACATGGCCGATAGCAATTGTTACAAGCATAGGTACGTGTTTTGAAAGTAGAATAAATTCTTGAAAATTAAATTATAAAAACAGTTGATTTTAAACAAGGCGACAAATTGTTTCTATTAACAAAACAATTTAATCATTGTAGAAACAATCAAAACCCATTCCAGATACATACAACAAGTAACTTTTCGACAAAAATATAACCGATTTATCCAAATTACTGAACCGATTTTGATAAAATTTCTATGAGACTAAAGTATATACTCTCAAATAAAAAAAGAACTTTCAAAATCGGTTGATAAATGACGGAGTTCTGAGGTAAAATCATAAAACTGAATTGCGTCTCTATAAAGTTTGAGGTTGGCCTTCGATTTTTTTGGAATCCCGTCATCAGATCCTGACTTGGTGCCAATGGGACCACCTGGAAATTATACCCTTTTTAATAAATAAAAAAGAACTTCTCAAATCGGTCCAGGCGTCTTCGAGTAATCAGGGAACATAAATAAGAAGAAAAGAAAGACTCCGACGGATTGAGAATCTCCTCATTTTTTTGAAGTCGGTTAAATAGGCCCATTAAAATGTTGGGACCAGCCAAAAAACGGTGCTGCTTTAGGGTGATCCAAAAAGTGAGGTTAGTGTCAAGTCAAGGGCTTCCGAGCCACAAACAAATTAAAAAAACTCACTTAATAAAATAAATAAATAATGCTGGATATTTCACTCAACGCTATCTAGCCTCAAACTAAGCAAAGCTTGTACCATGGGAACCAGATAAGTGATAGAATACATAGATACTTGTCTTTTGTAAATACACACTTATAATATATGAATAAACATCTAGACTCGGAACAAATATATGTAGATCGTGCAAACATTTGTTCTGTGGCGGAAATCTAACCCAACTTCAACTCATACAAACTTATTTTGCATGTTATGGTGAAATTATAGGCACATGAGACTTTTTAACTATATTCATTCATTCATTCTTACAAAATGGGCATGCACAAAGGCAAGCTTAACCCTAATTGCTAAATTATTAGCTCCTTAGAGTTTCCAGCAAACCTTTGAAGATAGAGATAATTGATTATAGTGTTGGGTACGTCACAGAAAAGAACATAATATATATACCTATATGTCTCAGGGTTCATCCTGAAAGCACAATGCAATGGCATGTTGGCCAAATCTTAGTTGGACGTAACCTAATGCAATAGCTATTAGGTAGTGATAAGCGTGGAAATTTCAAAACGTCGGAAAGCTGTCGGATTGTAAATCTCATTTGTCGGATTCGAATCCGAATCCAAAGCTCTATTTTAAAACTATTTCGAATTGACCATTAAAATACCTTTTTGATACGGATTTTAAGCTTAAAAAGTACCTTCTCACATTCGAAATCGAATCTGACAAAAACTGAGGTTTCGGATCTGACAGCTTAGTGATGGTGACCAAGCGGGCCATGGGCCTGTGCCGTCATTTTATCATTAAAAAAATCAGCCAGCCTTCTGTACCATATTTATTTTGTGCACGTACGCTGCGACACGTATAAAGCGCTCAAAACAAGACAGGGGCAAACAAAATAGTACGAACAAAAAGTTACGCGAAAACATTAAGAAAATTTCAGTTTACAATCACCGTTCCCGTTCCCCTTTAGTAATGTGCAAACAGTAGGCTCGGCAAATGATAGTCTTAGTCTTGAAACTCATTGAAAAATTCACTCTATCAAAGTCAAAACAAAACCTACTCTGTTTTTTTAACAAAAAACGCTATAATTCGTCGCAAAATGACGATAAAGCGGCTATCGGGATCAGGTTATATGGTATTTTTAGGTCACTATTTATAAACGATTTAGTGGGTTTCTACGAGGCATGCCTTTTAAGTTCTGTCGTTTCCATATTTTCCGGCAATTTTGAATTTGGAACTGTTCTATATTCGAATGTGTTTACATTTTGAATCTCAAAACAGTTGAAAGTATTAGGATTAATGCTATTGTTTAGTCACAGTTTCGATTTGAATCTGTCAGGTCACGTACGAAAATGAATCTTTCTAAGGAAAATGTTCGTGCAATAATTTTCTACAACTTTAGAAGAGGCCTGACACGGCTTCAGTGTTTAGAAGAGCTAACATCTGTGTTCAGTGATGTAGCCCCATGTCTGCGGACTGTCGAACGCTGGTATTTAGAATTCCAGCGTGGACATACTAGTGTTAGTGACAGATTTCGCGAAGGACGCCCAAAATCCGCCTTCACTGAAGATAACATCATTGCTGTGAGACAACTAATTCTCGAAGATCGTCATGTGACGTATCGAGAGATAGAGGCTCTATTAGGCATCTCAGGGACAACCATTCAGAAGATCTTGCATGAAGCGCTTGGTGTGAGAAAGCTAGTTTGCCGTTGGATACCGCATCTGCTTTCCGACGATCACAAGGCGGCCCGCGTCAGATGGTGTAAGAAAACTCTGCAAAGGTTCAACCGAGGGGAGTCAAATCACGTCTACGACATCATAAGTGGTGACGAATCTTGGATCTATGCCTACGATCCTGATACCAAACAACAATCTACAATCTGGGTCTTTCAAGACGAGCCAAAGCCGACTAAAGTTGTTCGTTCTCGAAGCACTTCAAAGAAGATGGTGGCCACGTTCGTTGGAAAAACCGGCCATGTTGCGACTATTGCACTTGAAGATCGTAGAACGGTTAACGCAGAGTGGTATACTACAGTTTGTTTACCACAAGTCATCGCCGAACTTCGAAAATCTAACTCAAAGCGACGCATCATCCTGCACCACGACAACGCAAGCTCACACAACGCTCGTCAAACGATTGAGTATTTGAAGCAGGAAAAAGTAGAAATTCTTGACCATCCTCCATACAGTCCTGACCTAAGCCCTAACGATTTCTTTACATTTCCTAAAATTAAGAAAAGTCTTCGTGGTCAAAGGTTCCAGTCCGGTGAAGAAGCAGTCGATGCTTTCAAGACAGCCATTTTGAACACCCCACTTTAGAGTGGAATAAATGTTATAATAACTGGTTTGAGCGAATGGAAAAGTGTTTTAAGCTACGTTGTGAATACTTTGAAAAACAATAAAAAGTACTATAAGGTTCTAGATGTGTTTTTTTCTTCAAACGACAAAACTTAAAAGGCATGCCTCGTATTACTAGCTTCCGCCAGCGACTCCGCACGCGTGTATATTATAAATAAAGAACCTTATTTAGCATTAGTATTAATATTGTTACGAGCTGAGGGTTCGGGATAAAATAATGGGAATCGATCTAACCAAAATAACACTTTTATTCAACACTAGAACAATGAATACACGAACTTGGTCACACGTAATCACAACACACTAATTCACATCACTGTTGCAGCACTTAAAGTCACCGAAATGTTCGCACGTATAGCAAAATCCAGACTGACTCGCGAGCAACTACTGTTCACGCGAGACCTTTCTTCACGTCAGTCCTCCAGGGCCTCGCTGAGACTAAATAACTCACTCACTCTCCGGCCATCTCTCCGGCCTATTTATATCGTACATAATTCGATTGTTCGAGAACGATCTCGGTCGTTCCAGGAAAGGGGTCGGTGTTTCGACAGAACGACCAATCCCCATTGTGCGCAACCGCAGACAATAACATCAATAACACAGCAAGACAAAAGCCTTCGAGAAGTTCGATTATTACTCATTGTTTAACAGCCTCGGCGTAACACTGCCCCCTCCTAAAACATGCTCGTCCCGAGCATTCTAAGCCCCATATCGCGGCAGCCGATCAACATGAACAATTTTAGGCGCACCTCGCGCTGAAGATGTAGCAACTAGAGGAGTCACATTGCCGTCTCCAGTACTTCAGGACACCCAGAGTCCCTTTCTCATCAGCGATCCCAATTCCAGTCTCCAAAACACGGCTCTCATGATTTCTATATGTTCTTTTACTTCCTGGAATTCCTTTCCAGATGAACCGAACAATTCCCTCATCAGTCGAGCCCGCTCTTCTTGCCAACGTCGCTGATCTTCCTGTTGACGACGCTGCTCTTCTTTATCCTGACGTCGCTGTTCCTCTTGCAACCGAGTCTGCTCCACCTGTTCACGTCGCTGTTCCTTCTGCAACCGAGCCTGCTCTTCCTGCTGACGACGCTTCTCTTCCTAATGCTGACGGCGTTGTTCCTCCTGCAACCGAGCCTGCTCTTCCTGTTGACGACGCTTCTCTTCTTTATGCTGACGGCGTTCTTCCTCCTGCAACCGAGCCTGCTCTTCTTGCTGACGACGCTGCTCTTCCTTATCCTGACGTCGCTGTTCTGCCTGCAACCGAGCCTGCTCTTCTTGCTGACGACGCTGCTCTTCCTTATCCTGACGTCGCTGTTCTTCCTGCCAACGTTGCTGCTCTTCTTGTTGACGACAAAGCATGGCCATAATAGCAGCAAGATCGCCTGTCACAGGAGCTTGACCCACGGATAATGATAATGGTGCTCCAAATGATTCGGCGGCTGATTCCATCTCCATCGGCTGACGACTCTGCCGAGCTTCTTGGACCGGAGACTCCCCAAGCCGCCTTTCATCCATTTCCTGTTGTCGTTGACCTCTCGTCCTGACACCGTCCACGTTATCCTTTGGCAGAACCGACATTATTTTATCCCACTTCTGACACCAAATTGTTACGAGCTGAGGGTTCGGGATAAAATAATGGGAATCGATCTAACCAAAATAACACTTTTATTCAACACTAGAACAATGAATACACGAACTTGGTCACATGTAATCACAACACACTAATTCACATCACTGTTGCAGCACTTAAAATCACCGAAATGTTCGCACGTATAGCAAAATCCAGACTGACTCGCGAGCAACTACTGTTCACGCGAGAGCCTTCTTCACGTCAGTCTTCCAGGGCCTCGCTGAGACTAACTAACTCACTCACTCTCCGGCCATCTCTCCGGCCTATTTATATCGTACACAATTCGATTGTTCGAGAACGATCTCGGTCGTTCCAGGAAAGGGGTCGGTGTTTTGACAGAACGACCAATCCCCATTGTGCGCAACCGCAGACAATAACATCAATAACACAGCAAGACAAAAGCGTTCGAGAAGTTTCGATTATTACTCATTGTTTAACAGCCTCGGCGTAACAATATAATTGTTTGTTGTCTTTAATAAAGAAAAATAAAATAAAACTGAAAGCAATCTATTTGGGCAAAACAATTCGAGTGCAGACCACGCACTGTAAAAGTGCAACGTATACGACGGTATCCCTTTATATAGAAAGTCGACCCAGTATAGTTAAATTGAAGCCCTATCTTCCGCAGTATTTAATGTTCATATTATGATGTTTCATGATGAACTAAAATAAGGACACAAAATCAAAGGTCCCATCCCTATTCCCACGTGGTGATACTATTATGTTTACTTTAATCATTCTAACTCCATCCCTCGTTCTATATTCAATTCCGTCTGGCTTGGCACGGGCAGAGTGTATCAGTTCCAGAATCGCATGATCGTGGATCTAAACCAACTTAAATTGGGTTCTTGGCTAGCTTCAAATTACTTTCCTCTACGTTTTACGATTGCAGCAATGCTATTTGCGTTATTTTCTCGTAATATCTACTTCCAGGATTTTTCATAGCAATTTTGCAGATTCTGTTTCAAGTACTTATCTTATAAATAAGAATTCTAGTGTAAACGTTGAGTCGCAAAGAAATAATCTTAAATTAGTTTCAAATTCAGGGAGTCCTAGCAAGTACTTCCAAATGGAAGTAATAAAAGCGTATTTATACTTGCCTAAATCAACACTGTGTTTCCATTTTCCTATCTAGATGCTACAATCTGGGAAAACGCAAATAATGTTTTCTGTATTTATAACAATATTGAAAACATTTAATGTTTTTTTTATCATCTTCTTCTAGTTTTTAATTAGTAGGTAACCACTGAAAGAACTCAAAAGAAGGTTCTCATTCACGACATATTTTCTTTTTTATACTTTCTCTACTTTTACTCAATCAATCAATCAGTTTATTTATTACGTTAGTATTGGGTTAGTAACAGGTTAAACCCCTAAAGGTAGAAACAACACTAAAGGAGATTTTTTAAAATTTATGTTTGTAAAATTGCGCTACTGATAATTTTTACTGTGGTACAGTTCTGCGGTAAATTGCTTTACGCATTCACGCTGTTGTTAGTCTGCGCTCACATTAATTTTTCGATTTTTTTCTGCGCTCAAATATTTACAAGTCCTTTGATCCACTTGATTTATTTTCTGTGAAAAAAGTAGTTTTAGATACCTTTGTTTACTTTCTAATGTAAATACAGACGAAATAACCTGTAATCTTTACAATTGTTGTTTACAGTTTTGTATTGCCAGTGATAATGAAAAATGTGCTTTGTAAAACCGAAAGTACATTTTTTTATTTTACTTTTTATGGCAATTAAGAATGAAGATGCTGCGAATTCTAATGCCGTATCATACGTTCTTCACGTTCGTTTCATAATTCTGACGTATCAGCTAGATTAAGCAGCGTTTCGTGCCGTCACAACACAACTTACCTTACAACATGGACGAGGCGTTTACAATAAATGCTTCGGTGCAAGGACTCTCCCGGGGTAGTACTACCACCATACCTATTTCTACCGCCAAGCAGTATTGTTGTATGAAGAATATGGTTTCCTGTGAAATTACAGGCGCATGAGGCTTTACTTTGCTATAGGCGATGGTTACCACTTAACATCAGGTGGGCCATAAGCTTGTTCCATCTCCAGGTCGTATAAAAAAAGAGAAGATAAGTTATCAATCCCGGCTATAAAAATCATTAAGAAATGGCGATTGCATTTGGATGACTCCAACACTTCGGCAAATAAGTTGAACACTCAGCACTTGAAAATCATTTGTGATTTTTGTGACAAATTACTTTTAAAACAATAGGTGAAAAAAAATATAAACACCGTTTTTGTGCTGCAGAAGAGGGTTCTTCGTGCAATTTATAATATGGGTCCCAGAGAATTATTCAGTTTAAATAAACAAATATGTATTTATGACATTCTCTTCCCAATACATCTATGAAAATCTGATGTTCACAAAAATATTAATTTGTTTAAGAAAAATAGCGATTATCATAATTTTTATACTAGAAATAGAGATAAACTCACTGTTGCCACTTGTATACTCCATAAAGTTAGTAAATCAGGTAAAAGGCAAGGTGTACGCTATTATAACATGAACAAAAATTGACAATTAACAATTTAAAAACGTAATTAAACCGAATCTTTATAAAAAAACCTACTATAAAATATCGGACTATTTAGATGATAGATAGTTCATAAATGTTACAATTTAAACGTAATTTATTTTCTTTAATGTTTTATTCTAATAAGGTCATTAAAAAACAACCAGCCTTGTTTCTTGCCTTTCTTTTCTGGCTTAGTAGCGAAGGAACAGGCAGTAAAATTGACGTTTTAAAGTGATCCTTGTGATTTTAATGAATATAAAGACAAAGATTTTGATTTTTTTATTTTGGTTATCATCGAAATGTTTTTACACCATCGCGGAATATTTTAATTATAAGTAGACCTACTACCTTTTCTTTTATTGATTTTTTTGTATTATGTAGAGAACAAAACAGAACTTTTATTTTGCACGTGGAATGGACAGTAATTTAAATTCTTATTCATTTCGTGTAATATTTGCACACCAGGATATTATCTGGTAGAATTTTAATTGAGCTTAAATTGTACATATTAAGACCAGTGTAAAATGGAACTTACATTCTGCGAATAAATGATCTTTATCTATAAAATTCCGGTGAGAATATTTTCGTAGTTCTTCTCCAACCGACCAAAAATGAGCAACTTAATCTTTCCTTATCACTTCTTCTATTGTTAAGTATATATTTTTATGTGATATTGGTATAGTCTATCATATAAAGCATTTAAATATGTTTATTTATGTAGTATGTACCTATATTATGCTATTTTTATTAGTCTTGTGCAAATGTTCATTAGTTCCCTTTTCTGTGCACTACCTACACACCTTTATCTACAATACACAAAGGTTATCTGAAAGAGAATGCTCTTTAGCATTAAGTTTGCCTTTGTACTAGTTTTTTATGTGCAATAAAGTATTTTAATCAATCAATCAATCCTCCTAAACAGCTTCACCGATTTCGATTTTTTTTACTTGTTGGGGACATACAGAAAGGAATAGCCGTCAAACGTATACCACCCCTCTTCTTGAGGTTAAAAAGAGTGTGGAATTTCTTGAACACCCTGTTTAATAGAAGAGCTCTACGAATGTCATTAAAACTTGTCGTTGTGTGAAAAGCTCTTAGCTTACTTCCTCTCAGTAAAAGGTTGATTAATTTTCGTTCCGCACATTTCTCTATTGCCCAGCTTCTGCCTGCGGCTTAACTCACAAGCATTAATTGTAATTAAAATGCATGGTAAAACTAATGTTATAGGTGTATTTATTTTGAACTTTCTGATACCCAAAAAGCTCCCTCTAACTCTATTCTATATAAGCTTCTATATTCCTATACAAACTTTCAGTGGCGATTCATTAGTAATAGAACAGCAGAAATGTCTAAAGATATGCGTAACAAATTAATTACATTTAATAATTCCCGCAATATAAATAAAAATGCACACTTTCTTTCATAAAAGACAATAACTCCAAAAAACTCTTTTTAATGAAATTTCAAATGAGTGAAAATTACTATATATTTAGATATGTATGAAAGTATGCAATTTTATTGATTTTGAGGGAATAATAAGTCGTAACTAATTCGATAAGTATGTGTTTAGCCATTTCTGTTGTTCAGTTGTCTAGTAAATATCAAATGATTGTTTGTGTAGGAATCATACCTTAAACTTGCATAACTTGCATGTGGTCAACCCTGTTGTCGAAGCTCATTGACCTAAGAGCTCCAATAATTGCCTTTAGCTGTCACCATAACTATGCTGAACACTGCTCTTCTACTTGACCTGTTAAGAACAGGCAAACTACGCTACTTAATCATAAAACTGACAAAACAAACTTATCCTTCAAATCTGCTCATATATATCAAACTTCCAAAAGCAAACTTCACAAGCTATTGCAAACCCCAACTTGATCCAAATGCCATTCTTAGATTACTCTCACGAACCTTCCAAAATAATCTAATACACCTTGTTACAATGTTTTTGGCAAGATAGTGGACTGGCATTCAGTCTAGATCGGCCAGTGGAACGAGGCGCACGTCAAAGCAATAAGTTTAAGTAATATAAAATAGTGACGTTTATTAGTGTTGACAGTGACGTGTCATGACGTTAGTAACGAGATCTCGTAGACGAGCTACGCGGTGTGCTACGGGCTGCCTACGTGCGAACACGTGCCTACGGAATGACAGTTATTGGACGGATTGGAATGACGTTTTCGAAATTTGAATCGCGGTTTGTCAATCATAATTTTCTTTTACATCATATTTCATACGTACATCTAGTTACACATTACTCAAAGACGTACTTAACGACCATAATTTATATTTATTTTGTTGCCATATAATTTATGATATCAAAGCAAGGTAAACACAAATTATTTAATTAGTAGCAAATAGTATAACAGTATTGTCTCCGTAATACAGGTCGCAATATTGTCATTGTTTATTCATTCAAATGTGAACTATATGCCCCACACCTTAAGGGTTGATTTTCTTTGTAACAATTTACCGGTGTTTGTTTACGTTTCGCATAAACGGGGACATTTATTCAGTTTAGTGTTTAATTAAGTCTTAGAGCGGAAACTGTACTTATTTTCCAAAGTATATACTTACTAATATTTAAAATGCGAAAGTTTGTCAAGTTATTTTTCTCTTTCGCAACGTAGATATTCCTAGTTAATATTACACGCCCCTCCATCACGGCTTTTTGAAGTATAACCACATTATGACGTTTTAAAATTATCCTTATGATTGTAATGAGTAAAGATTATTCGATTTTGATGTAATTAAACAGAGAAGCTCTCGTGGTTAAATTATCTCTAACTACTGATCGGATTTAAGATCAAATAGATACAGGGTGCTCCAGTATATGTATAAATATTAGTTAACGTAAAAAACCAACAGGCTACTTTTTCATATTTTTTGTAAGCAAAGTCATGCTCAAAACTTGTCTTTTTAAATAACCATCAAAAAGTATTTGTATTGTAATGAAAATGTTATTACTCACGATATATAAAACATTTCGAAGGCAATATTCTTTATCGAATAATATCAAGAAATTCCCTCAAATAATATTTTATCAAATTCATTTTTCTTTTGAAGTTAACTCATGTTAAAAACATTTCAAGTTCTTAAGTTCTCAGTAAATTATAACATAGTAGGTACTTTTGTCCTTCGTTGTGTTCGCGTAGTACCCAGGTTAAAAATCTAAACTAAAAGCTAGATTTTGGATCTCATCATTGCTTGCTCCCATCAACAGGCTACTCTTTGGTTGAACAGCGGTCATGTCAGAACTCTTTTTTGTTGCATACTTAATATTATAAATTCGAAAATAACTCTGTCCCTCTTCCTGTTTGTCTCTGTGTCTATCTGTTTCTTACGTTTTTACGACTACACGGCTAGACCGGTTTCAATGAAATTTAGCAAGTAGGCTACTTTTTACCCGACTGCGCAGTAGGAGGATATTGTTTTGAATAACAGACCACGCGTGTAAAGCCGAGTGTGGGTCAGCTAGTATCATAATTATATTTGATTCCTGGTTTGAACTATGTATGCAAAATCACCATAGTTCTATCGTGAAAGAGTTACAAACGTCAGGGACTTCAGGGCAACTATTGAAAAACACATTTTTGGTGTAAATTACGCATATAATACACGAACGTTTGTTAAATAACTTGTTCTTGTAAACAAGTTTCATTCGAGTAACTTAACACGCAATTTTCGCCAAATAAATCGGATTTTCTGTTGAAATGGAATCAGTTTATTTGTTAAAAGAGGGTAGAATACATTGTAGGTGTTATGTAAAAGAGAGGAGGATATATTTTTGCTTCGCGAGAATATAAATATGTAATGGATATGGCGCTCTTTAGTCCCTTCCAGGATAGGACAAGAATAGTAGAGTTACCTTACCTTACCTATTTCTGTCGCCAAACAGCATTGATGTATTTCGATTTGAAGGGTGTGGTTGCTGGTGAAATTAAAGGCACATGAGAGTTTACACCAGTATACCTAGTTAAAGGACGCAGGACAATGCATAGGGCACGTTTCTAAAGTGCGTGGCCTACGAAGTAATATTTTGTAATAGGTTACCACTTAACAACAAGTGGGCAATATGCTCGTTCCACCTTTAAGGTGATTTTGTATACAATCTTCATTAGCATGTTAGTTTATTCTGGTGCAACAGAACGGAACAATCTTCGAATCTAATGACGTAGGGTTGACTGCAATGGGACCCCGGTCTATAATGACTCAGTCATCTACTCACCAACCCCGTCACATCGGCCAACATTGGCATTTATTTTATTAGTATGATATTTGCAGCTCATAATTCATTTCTTTCTTATAAATCTTGGTACAAAAATAGATGGTAGGTGGTTTAAAAATCTCTAGTTTTGTGAAATCTTTTTGATCAAGCGAAGCGAGATCTCCAAATCAACTTGGGTAAATTGGCAATTTATTTATGTATGTAAATATGTTTGTTCGTCCGAGGATAACTTTCGAAGCTTTGATGCGATTATCGTGAAATTTGATACATATGTAGGCAGGTAGTGATGGCACAATTAAAGTATGACTAAATGTGCTTAAAATGTGGGGGGGTTGTTGAGATATTGGGGTTCAAGAAGGGTAAAAAAAAAATTAAAATGAGACTATTAGGTCAAATGGCATATAATAGAATAGAATAATCACTTATTTGGTACACACCATGTTGTGTATTGGTACGCATTTTGTACCCCTAAAAAGAGTAACCAATTAACATGAGCTCTCATTACCTGTAATTTGAATGAAATTATAGGTCAAGTATATTGTTTATTTATTTCGTGGCACTATTTTGATAGTCAAAGATTACAAATAATATTTGTTTGTTTTAATCGGAGTCTCTCAAGATCTCAGTTCGGGGCAAACTACTAGTTAACGTACTAGCTTACCCACTCATAGAAAAAAGTTATATGGACTAGGTGATAGTGCACACAGTAGTAAAAATTCGACCGTAATTCATTTTGTTTAACTTAATTTTAGCATTCACCCTCCTTTTCTACATAAACTTTAACTATGCCAAATCTTACACTCCTCCGTGTGCACAGTAATCTTCAAAAGTTGAACAAATTTTTCTCTTTCACGTCGTAACGACCGAACCGATTTCGATGAAATTTGGTATGTACGGAAATTATAACCTGAATTAACATTTGTGCTACTTTTTGTTAACAAACCACACGTGTGAAGCCGCTGGCGGAAGCTAGTTATATATAACTCCATCCACACATACATCCATACAAACTTTCGCGTTTATAATATTAGTTGGATAATGAAAATGGACGAAATCATTCTTGCCTATGAAATAGTTAAACAAACCCCTTCAAATTCAGCTTTGTTAAGTTTTCTGATTTGGGAAATGCCTCACAAGTTGCTTCACGCGTGGCCTTATGTCTGTTTTATTTACGGAGACCGTGAGTAACCTCACGCGTAGTCTTATGTCATCTACGTGATTATCTGTATTTGTATGATATAAGGTGCTGCTTGAACTGCGGCAACTTTCCGAATCAATAGGCTTAAAACTTACCAAATGCTAATTTCTCTCATCAGAATTTGGAGCGAGCTTTAGTTAACATTTAAAGTTATTATAAAATTAGAAGCAGGCCGAGGTGAATAGATTTAACTTATCACGTGCTAATTCCTACCATTGCTCCGCTCTTTTCATAATTATGTAGATGGCTGTGACAGGGACAGTACCACAGATTACTTATGAGAGTGCTAAGTATAGTTAATAAGCTTGTGATAGCTTATTTTTCTGCTCCACGGCATAGAAATATCCGTAGAGCCTATGTCTCAATCCAGGTCATAATCTATCTATGTTTAGTCGTGAAAATGTAACAAACAGTCAGATAGACAGATTTACCTTAATAGTATAGATAATTTGTATTGAACACTTGTATTAATAAAAAAACCTAAGAAAATACATTTATAAATAAAACATAGGAACAATATAGGGGACTGATACCTGCAAGGTATCACAGCGATTTCCTTGTCTACTCTTCGAAAAGACGACAAGGCTCTGACCGCAACTTATATTACTGCGTGTATTGTTATTTGTTTTTTTTATTATATTGTATAAAGCGTTTTATTATATTGTCTGTCGGTTCTTCCGAAATTGTCTTTGTCTTTGAGCAGGCTCAATAAGGTTTCTTCCTAGACAAGAGAAGGATACGCTGTCTATAGCCACGTACGTTATATATATATATAATTAATTAAATATCTAACCCAAGATTGTTGGCAAGCGCGCGATTGACAAGAGCGAAAGAGACAACTTGAGAAGACAGCGTTGTCTAGCCATTGCAAGACCTAGACAATTTCAAAAGAAAGTTGTCTATCCTTAACTGTCAAAGATAGAGAAAATGGTGGCTATCGTGCTCGCTGTTGTAGACTACTGTTGAGGAATGTCGACAACGTTTCTTCCCGTTCATTCTCGCAATCGCCGTGCTCGAGACGGTCGACAAGTGTCTTCTTTAGACAAAACCCATCTCTACAGTTACTTTGCTATGCCTACTGAGATCAACAGTATTTAGATAAACATTCAAAATGTCAATCAACTTTAATGAACTGCCCTAGTAACATATATACAAGAAACAAGATATTTATTTTCATAAACAAGTGTACAATAAGGTCTTAAAAACTAGGTAATGGCACTTTATACTTTTTGATGACTACCATAAAAGCATTCTATGTAAGAATAAAGTAAACTAAATTTTTGTTAGACAGTAGAAACACGACCATACCAACAATTAAATACCATTTTACTCTATTATTCGGAGGAGATAAACTTTTCTAGAATAGTTAATGATATACCGTCTGATTAAACCATAACGAAGTTATACTCAAAAAAGGCCTAACTGTAAAATACAGCTACGGTAGATTATTAATTGATCGAGCGAAGCGAGATCTCCAAATCAACTTGGGCAAATCGGCGTTGTATGTATGTATGTTTGTTTGTCCGAGGATAATTTTCGAAGCGTTGATCCGATCATCGTGAAATTTGATACATAGGTAGATAGTGATGGCACGATTTTGGTGTGACTAAATGAGCTAAAAATGTTGGGGGGGTTGTTGAGATGTTGGTGTTTAAGAGGGGTAAAAAAAATTAAATTGAGACTATTAGGTCAAGTGAGACATCAAATCTAAGGTTTTCATTAGTACATTTTGACCCCGTTTTTATTTTTAGTAAAATTCGTGTAGATTTTGAGTCAATTAATTATAATAAAAACTAAACTTTGACAAAATTCACAGGGTACACCAGAGACCCCACAATGCTTAAATTTGGTACACGTGTAGGTTGAGTATCACACATATAGGCAAAAGTCTGAAATCCAGAATAACTGCAATTTGTATCCCAAAAATAAATAACCAAATCACATGAACTACCATTACCTGTAATTTGAATGAAACTATAGGTCAAATTAATTGATCATTTATTTCGTGGCACTATTTTGATAATCAAAGATTACGAATAATATTTTATTTTGTTTTTATGGTAGACTCGCGAGATCTCAGTTCGGGGCGAATCACTAGATTATAACACAGCGCAGCCACATGTAATTCAATAAATTCATTCGGTCTCAAATATTTCATGAATTCCCAGTAAAACACCAATAAACATCCGCATAATGTACTTTCGCAAATTAAACTTCATTTACAACTCTTCCACTAGCAAGGCAGCTAAAACCGAAATGCTTGAGAAACTTTTAATTTGTAGTAGATAAATAAGCTCCGATATTCTTAGTGCGCGCCGTATGACTACGCGCTTGTGATGAAATGAGTGAATGAATAGAAGCACTTTATTGAAATAGGAAACACAGCAAAATATACAATGGGCGTTCTACTTCCAGAAAACCTTTGGATGATTTTTGTTTATGAGTAAGGTCAGCTGCACCCACAATTTATTTTAATCTGGCCGCTGGCGTACAGACGCACACACATGGATGCTCCTTATAACACATATAACATAGAGATGACTACATAAATTGAATAATGAGTAGGTAGGTACTAATTAGTCTCACATAACAAACATTAAAGGACATTATTTTAACATAATTTAGACGACCTGGCGCAGTGGGCGTATAGCCGTCTGGGACGTTTGCATGATCTACAAATATTTGTTCCGAGTCTGGATGTTCTTTTATATAATATATTATAAGTATGTATTTACAAAAAAAAGTATATAAGTATTACATCCTGGATCCCATAGTACAAGTTTGGGGCTAGATAGCGCTGTGTGAAATGTCCACCAATATTTATTTATTATCATTATTTATTAAAACACATTGAAGGGGTGTGACGCAGACTTCGAAGGGGCAAGAATAGTATATAAATATTTAGCTTAAACATAACCCCAAAAAACCATAAAAGTAATGCCGTGTATCTAATAAATAATAATAAATAAAATAAAAAATAAAAATTGTTTATTTCAAGCCATTGACTCATAAATAAAAGTAAAATTAAATTACTAAAATCAAATTAAACAAAATCAAATCAAAATAAATTAAATCAAATCAAACAAAATTAAATTAAATCAAACAAAATTAAATTAAATCAAATAAAATTAAATAAAAATAAAATTACACAGTAAAATTTAATCATAATCAAAAACGCACATACATACATACACGTTCGCGGACATGAGGGACTATCCGTGACTGGGGCAACGTCCCTTATAAGGGGGTTGCATGGAGGCTTAACCAGTGCCCCAGAAACGGAGAGTCCTACCTGTCCGCAAATGTGCTCAGAATGATGTTGGGGCTACCACGCAGGCGTTTCAAGAGCGACGCATGACAAAACCTTATATACTTTGCTTAGTTTGGGACTAGATAGCACTGTGTGAAATATCCAGCATTATTTATTTTATGGATTGAGTATTTTAGAACCCTCCAAAAACTTACAGATTACGTAGCGAGTACTGTAACGTAGGAATAGCTTTCCGGAGCCAACTCTCTGCGGTAGTCTCAGATAACGAGGTCAGTGCTGCAGACTGGGCGACGCCTGTATTGAGTGTAACCTACGCATTCGTTTGTGTGGGTATCCTAGTGGCCTCGTAGCGAAGCTTGCTCCTCTATTGCAGTAGTTAAACTATAATAATAAACGTTGCAATTGTAAATGCGATGCAAAATCAGTACTACTGTGCTTAGAATCTCAGCTCTGAGAACGCGACGATTGAAGCTAACTGGAAGGCAGCTGACTGCAAATTTACCTTTTTCAGACAGTACACCTTTGCCTTTGACTTTTCATTTAAAATTCAAATTTAGTTAATGCAAAAAAGCTTAACGTTGAAATGTTAATTTAATTGTTATAGGTATATTATATCTACTTATAATGCATATCGTCTTTGTAACTAGTTAGCGCTCCCTTTATTTTATTTAGTTATTTAATTTTTACAATATCCTTTTTATCTAAAGCTTGTCTGGAAAAAATCGTTTCTAAGCTATAATTTATTGTTTTATCCATGGCTAGTTTGCTAACGTAATCGGAGAGGGCAGTCGCTCTTTAACAGATCAACTAAGTGAGGATGGTTCTCTGTGTTAAGTGGCACTGGGCTATGTGAAAATTGACCGATAGGATTATTTTCAAGCATAAAGGATCACCCTATTCGTCTATCACAGTGAGTTTTGGGTGACTTTTAAAAGATTGGACATTGTCATGTTCAAAGGGTCAGTGAGCATTCGAGATTCGGGTTTATTTAAAATTATTTATCTTTACAATTTTTATACAATTGTATGCCTCGTTTTTCTACAAAACATTTATCTCTCGTATTTCACAACTTTTACCCGTATTGCTTAACATTGTTAGAAGAAAAAAGTGGGCATACAAACTGCTACAGCGAATGTATAACGAATGTATAGTCTGAGTACCAAATGCAGACAGGGAGACGCCGACTTATAAATGCCTGGCATTTCAGTTTAGCGCTTTCTTGAGAAGCACCAAATCAACCACATTTATTATTTTTAGAATTTACTAAAAACTGGATTATGGATTATCGTGTTCCAGGGCCGCTGGTATGATTTCCCGTCACGCTAGCCTCAATGATATCATCCGCCGGGCTTTTTGCAGCGTCAACGTTCCAGCCGTTCTTGAACCGAACGGTCTGATACGTGACCATGGTAAGAAGAGGCCTGACGGTATGACTCTTGTATCTTGGGAGAAGGGTAGCCCTTTTCTGTGGGACGCCACGTGCGTCGATACCCTTGCGCCTTCTCATCTGTCTGGTACAGCAGTTGGGGCAGGTGCAGCGGCAAATTCAGCCAAAGATCTCAAGCAGCGCAAATATGGAAGACTCGACAGAACTTACGTATTTAAGCCATTTGGGGTCGAGACCCTGGGTTCATGGGGTACCGGGGTCCATCGCGTTTTCATAATTATTTATGTGCGTCTGGTCGATGTGACGTGTAATCCAAAAACTGGCGCTTATCTGGGTCAAGGCATAAGCAATTCAGGGAAGCAATGTAGCCAGTGTCTTGGGGACACTTCCGCCTGGTAGTTATCTGGGACAGTTGAGCTATCTATAGATCGATTTCGACGGTCTTTAGATGATTCAACTGTTTTTTTCTGTATTTTATTGTAAATAAAGAAAGAAAGAAAGAAAGAAAGAAAACATTTTATTCATAAATCCACACAGTCATAAAGAAAAAAAAAATAAACACAACAACAATAAAACCGAAACTAAGACTAACAAACTAACAAATTAAAGAGCTCTGTGTGGGGATGAATTGGTACTCAGCTCAGCATGATGCTACGGCATGTTAATAGTAGTAATAGTATATTCTTTCTGTTACTAAAAAAATAACAGAACCATTAGACAATCATCAAATTAATTTATTTAATAGTCACTTACGTAAAATCTAACAGTTATCCAAGACGTTTAAAAATCTAATAATAACACGTAACCTAAAATAAGGTATTTTGTTTTATGCAGTTTTACTGCAGTGCAGTAATTTATATCAGTAATTATAAAAATGTTATTAATTTTTTCAATATAAATCAGCTTGCTTCCTATCCAACGGGAAAAATAAAATATGATAAGATTAAAATTAAATTCTAGCGGTCTCGTTCCTAGCAGACTAGAAGGCACCATTGTCTTCTGAGAATACGGATGTTTATGAACTTCGATTATTATTTTAACTGTGCAAACTCATTAATCTTAAAAATTTCTAGACAACAACAAGTTTTTAATAGTTATATTTTTTCCTTCTTTTTAATAATGATGTCTAACAATAAATCAACATCAGTAAAAGCAATTTAATTATGGACAAAACATTTTATAGTCGCTTACTTAAGACTGAATAAAGAAGTATTTTAGATAGGTAACTGTACAGTACTTTGTGGCCGCAAAACAGCGCCTACGCATATATTTAATTATTCGTTCGGAGATAAATGTTATGTTTTTTACAATTGACCGCATGGCAGTAGGTCAACTGTTAGGGAAGAGGTATTGGTCAAAAATAGAAGATACTAAAAAAGGCGCTGCTAAGTGACAACTCAATTTCGACGTAGTTGAAAAAAATATGTTTTGTTTCAAGATATCGCTATAGACTGTGACACAGAGACACAATGTTCCACAGATAAACCACAATAAACGTGACGCAAAGATATCTCACAATAAAAGCTGTTTGAATCGTGTTATCAGTATTCCAATAGCAGATCTCGGCTATGCAAACGAGATTGGCATTGTATTGGTGCCAACATGTTTATAAGCTTTTACAAGGCAATTGCATTCAGTGCAATAAATGCAACTACTCTTAAAAATTCAAGCGTATTTAATTATGTACCGAAATCATTATACACATCCCATAAAATTACCCACTTTATAAACTTTATAAATGTCACCTGTAGTTAGTTACCAGTAAATCCGTTTTTATGAAAGAATCATCTGGATGGAGCTGGTCGCGACTTTTCTAATAGCTTCGAGGTAGGACGTCCAGATCAAAGATATTTTCCTTGAGAGTGATAAGTAAATAAAAATCAACCTGCACAATAAATGAAATACTTACGAAAACTGAAGACTTTTGGAATTTAACAATATACCGAATGAAGATAGAATTAAAATTGTCAAACAAATTATTTCGGCGCATAAGCTGTTCCACCAATTTGAATTCTTAGAATAAAATTAGGCTCTATTATCCTGAATATTACGCATTTTTAAAGCAAAATTTAAAAGAATAATTAGCTAATATTTTTTATAAAGATTGACAAATAACCACCCTAAATAATTAACATCAATGTTATACAAAATTATTTTGATGGTCGTGATTTTTTCTTTCATCTACTTCCGTCTCCCACCCATTTCCTACAGTATTGATGTTCCCCTAAAGTAGGCTGGAGGTTGGTAAACAACGAGGTCAGATAAGGAGACGAGACGACGCCACGGATATCGACTTAGCTGAACAGCTGATGCTCATTTTAGTTGCTATTGGGAGAGCAACGCGTGTAGTGGAACGTAATATTCCCGCGATATGGTAGTTGACAGTGACATTTAGTTAACTATTTAATCTGTGATTGTGGGTGCGCCAATTTAAAAATGGAACGTTTTGTGGCATTTATTTCTTTGTAAGTAGGAATGCAAAATTCTAACGGTTGTGGATAAAAAAAATGTTTTTGAACCAAATGTGTGAAATAAGGTAAAATTTAAACCATCAAGTCCACTCACGTAGTTTGTTAAAGCTTTTTAGATCCTTAACGAATGGTTTATTTTATCTCAAGGCTGTTTCTTAAGCGTGAGCCATTTTTATACTAAACATTTCATGTGGCATTTTTATCACTCCGACTACCCACATGTGATTATTTTCACGGGTATGTGTACTGAGTAATACGTCCATCATCATTATAATCGTGAGCCTATTTGTTGAACTTAATACGTAAAAATAATTTTTGAATTGACTATTATATTCGTGATTTGGGCTTCTGAGCTAGAGTCTTCAAGGGGCAACTAAAATTAGGTAATATTACAAATTGCAAAAATAAGATTTTCTATACATTTAGTAGGAAAATGTTTATAAATGTAGGATAATTTTAAAGTATAATTCGGAAACAATAATTTATAATGGTAAGTCCCCACGGCTCTGTGCGCACATGATCGAAGTTTAAGCGTGTAATCGAGATCGAACGTTGATGTTCGAAATCGAAAATGCTCACAAAAGTCAAAAGGTCGAGCACCCCGATACTTGCTTATCCATCATGAACGTATGAACGTATTTGTAGAGGCACCTTAAAGGATCAACTGAGTTCAAATAATTTTAGGTCAATTAGGCATATTATTACCTAACATACCGCCTTGGTCCTTAGTTTTCTTTTGAAGAATCACTAACTGTGAAGGCAAAAACTTGCAAAATTGGTGATTAAGATGATAATGATGATAGATAGTTCTGCAGGTATTGCTTTCCGGGAAGGCTTTGACTTAGTCTGTGAAATGGCCGGATTCAAAGCAATACCCTTCGGATAGAACTTGACGGCAAAAGCTAGCTTACGCAATCGAATGCTTGTGTTTGTAAATCCATTTCAATGCAAAGGAAATAGGGATAATACCGCTAACTAAAGCTGTTTGATCGTAGTATCACCATAGAATCAAAATGTTAGTTTAATGTTATTGGTTATGGAGTATCTACTACTAGTTTCCGCCCGCGACTTTTCATGCGTGGTTGGTCGATAGAAGCCCTTTGCTTAAAAATTCTGTCCCATGCACTAGAGTGACTGTATGACGCAGTATAACTCATCTTCAACTGATAGATTAGTTAAGTTACTTATAGTGAAATGTTTTTAATGTTAGGATTTTGGGTAAAAATATTAGAATGTAAAACCGGTTACATAATAAAAATAATGTTATTTTACTCTTACCACGAGGTACTGTAATGAGACGATTATGACGAACGACTCCAAATCCAGAAAGTGTCATAATATAGGGTGTTTGATAATATACGCACAAATATGAAAGAGGTTATTTTGATGAGCATAATAAATAAATTTGTGAAATGTAAAAACAAACACTTTATTTAACTTATGTTGTGCTATTGCATAATGCTGGCCATCTAACCACAGATACTGATGGTGCCGTCTCGAGATATCTCTTGTTGACCCTGTCTAACCCAAAACCCGCAGCCATTTCCGAAAGAGATATCAAATCGGCCTTTATTTTTGGATGTCGATTGCAAGAGTAGGCAGTAAGTTAGTAAGTTATGAAATTAATCACCTAAACTTAGTAGATTTTTTTTATTTGTTAATATAACTAGTAGTTTTTTTTCGATAAGTGTTTTGAAAACCGTCTTTTGAATATCGTCAGTATATTACCAAACACCCTGTATGACTAGAGTTTGTTCATAGTTTCCCTTACACTAGCCTTATTATGATATTCTAGATCGTGAACACACACAATTCTATTATTATCGATTTCGCTAGTGGAGCAAGCGGCGACTTAACTTCCACTCTAAGCTATTAGTAGACAGAATAGTTGGATACTTAATAGCGGTTCATGTTGCCCACCTAAATTGAACAACAACCAACACTACACAGCTGAAACTAGAGTTTAATCCTCATTCACAATCCAAGCGATATGATTTGCTCCCCAGGGAAGTGATATGGTTTGCTTTAACCGGGTATCGGGCCTTTAGATTTCATACCGGTTTAAATTACGATTTTTAGACAAGGATTTCGATAGCATAGCACAGTTTTGGATTTCATGAACTTTTTGAGATATAAGTTATAGATACATCCTTCTTTTTATCCAAAAGTGCTAAAATTCGGCGTGCTTTAACATTTGCGACAAGGAATAGTCTGAAACGTGTGGATTTCATTCATAATATTTCATACAAATTAAAGTCTCTTCTATCAGCTCCATGTTTCTCAAAAGAAATGCTGGCACCTGCGACTTAGGTTGGAATGGGTTGAGTTTTCTAGTAAGGATAAAATAACAAGATTTCTCCGTAGGCGTAGGCTCGCTCGGCAACTTTGAACTGTTATTACTTACTCGTAGAGCATACACTAAGTTGGGTTCGAAACTTATGTTACAATATTAATTATTTTTTGAAATCGAAGGTAATAATTGAAAAAAATTGAGAAAGAAAACTAATCCAATAAGATGGGTGGGGTGGCATTTGGGCCCGGGCTCCAGGACCCTACGAAAAAAATATTATTCTAGTGCGGTCATTTTGGGCCTTAAAAAAATGTAAGGTCCTTAAACTACCAATAAAACCAGCTGAACATAATCGTACTATTATTATAGTTAAATGATGTCAAACGAAGGCATACATTTTTATTTATTTTGTTTATTAGGTTTACCAACAGTTAAACACATGATTACTTACAAAAAAACGTATTATCTAAATGCTTTATGCTACATGTGAAAACAGTAACAGGCAAACACAACATGCATAAATAGATTAGAAAGCCTACCAAATGTCATTCAAAAAACAGCTTCAACACCGTTCTTATTCAGGTTGCCGGGAATCAACTTATTTGCTGATTTCTGTGGCAATTTTCTGGTAAACTGCAATAATCTGACAAGTCTAATAAATTACCGGCTAAAATTGAGCAGATTTTTCAAAATGTCCCTCTATTTTACAGGCCATATGGTATGCGACACATTCATCCAGCGATTGGAAACGAATCCAACCAAAATCCAATCACGACTGGCATCATGTGGGATCGCAGTGGATAAAAATGTGCAATATCAGTGGCTTTATGCTGAAAAGCAAGCCTTAAACCGTCGTACAAGTTTATCTGATGTTCCAGTTTATCGTTTTGATGTCAGTTTAGGATATTTTACATCATCATCATCCACAGCCCGACTTCACCTACTGCTGGGTATAGGCCACCCCTAGTTTGGAGAGCCCTATACCCAGCAGGATATTAAATCTAATGAATCACAAAAACATTTTTGTTCTCGTTGCAGACTATAGATTTTTTTTCCAAATTTGACAAAATAATTGATCATAGTTACTCTAACGTACGTTCATTTTCAATTAGATTGTCTTCGCCAAAATACATGTAGTAATCTAATCTCATTACGGCCAAGAAGCAATGTGAACTTAGTGCACTGATAAATCAATTCGGGGTCATTAAAAATGCTGAAATAAATAATAATCGATTATTTTATTCTATAAAATAATAAACACCATTAATGTCAAAAAACAGCCTTTTAAGTTATTTTTTATAAAACAGATTAAAAATACTACATAAATTAAGGTTATGAGATTTATATTTTCACGTATTTTTGCGCCCAATTCCAATTTTTAATTAAAAAAATGTAGTCTTCTCTTAACGATGCTAAAGTTATATAATCTAAAGGTGATGCTGCGGTAATATGGGGTAGTAACGTTATAAAATGTTGATATTTTCTGAAAGTTTGGTTCCTCGCTTCAACTAATAGTTTTATCCTTGAAAAATTCAGTTACAACAAGCGCCTTACAAAAATCACGGGCAAATGCACACACCATTTTGCCTTTACGACTTTTTCATGCGCTATTCTATTTCCGCGACAGCTTATACTCGTTTTACTAAGAACATACAACTATAAGACTATACTATCTCTCGTTTTGCTAAGTAGTGACTACAGAGGGTCCTTCCGAATATGTATATTAATCCGAAAGGTCATTGTCCCCACTTACAACAACAACGTTTGTTTTACGACTTTCTAAATTCAATGTTTTTTAATGAAAACCCACACGTTATAAATATAATTTTAAAATATTAATATAACGTTTTCTTACTTTATTCACTTACTAGCTGACCCGCCCGCGGTTTTGCACGGGTCGTTTTTCAATAAAACATTACCCTCATTTTGCGCAGTTTGCAAAAAAGTAGCCTATGTTCTTTCCTAGGATATAATCTATCTCCTTACATCATTGCAATCCGTTCCGTTTAGTCGTGTAAAGGTAACAAACAAACTAACAAACAAACAGAGTTATGTATGTATTATAGATATAAACCTTATCTTCACTCTATCTATTACTAAAAAACTGCATTAAAATCCGTTGAGTAGTTTAAAAGATAGACAGCGGAAGCGACTTCATTTTATACTATGAAAAGATTCGCATAAGCATTGCAATTCAGCGGAGCAATGGGGCCAGTGTCTTGGGGGCACTTCCGCCTGGTAGTGATCTGGAGCAGTTGAGCTATCAACTGTTTCTTCTGTATTTTATTGTAAATAATTGTACATTCTTGCTGTAATTAAAGGCATTTTGCTGATTAAAAAAAAATTTACTTGATCATCCCAATTTCGGTTCAAATACCAATCCGACAGCTGACTGCCGTTTTTTTTAATGTTAGGTATTATTTTCATTACTAAGGCGGTGTTCCGTGTCGCCATAGAAATGAAGACTGAAGGTTGAAGTATTGTGTATTGTCGGGTTATAAGCAGGCGCTTTGCTCTTTCAATGCAAACTATTAAAGAAAAGTTATATGTTGAATGTAGAACTATAGCTTGTTGGCACAAGTCTTGCCAGCGAAGGTAAAAATGAATGGGAACGTAATCGCAATATATTTGTAGAATATATACAAGATACAATATATTATTATTTATTTGCATAATACTTATACAAATCTATTTAGATAGTTTCTATTTCTTAACAGCCTTTGCAATCACTAGGTATATTTCTTTGGAAACTCTTAATATATTATATGAATAAGTTTTATATAAATTAATCTTGTTAGGTTTATATTAATGACACATTAGGTGACTGGCCTCCTGATCCTACAGCAGGTATTATGTATCTATTTTTAATCATTATTATAAATACGGAATTTATCACGTACTATTTTATCGGTGTTTCATCAGACAATATATCTATTTTTATATCTGTAGATATGTATATAGTATCTGTAGACCTATCACAATTGTGTACACATACTATTCCTATCTGAAGAGGACGACATTGGCAAAAATCCTAAAACCATTGTTTCACCTCTATCTTTCTATCAAAAATCTACGAATCCAAAAAGTCTAGTGAGCTACGCAAACATTGCTATTTCGTGTACGTAGGTATGAATAATACTATCGATTCTGGCTAAGCTTTATGGAATGCTTTAAACTCGTATGCGATAAGAGCTAGTTTTAAGTGGTTCGAAATTTGGTGCTTATTTTTAAAAGTACATCATCATCCACATCCTGACTTCACCCATTGTTGAGTTTAGGCCTCCCCAAATTTGTGCCATCCTGAAACTGAACTGAACTAGAAACTGTTTTGCTGCACGAATTCATGATGTGGATTAGAAAACTTGTTAACTAACTTCTTAAGGATATTGCTCACACGAAGAAGTGTAAGGCGCGACACTCACACGAGCCAGAGTCGAGGCAGCGGCGCGGCGCGGGCGCACAAGCAGCGCGCCGCGCCTACATTTTCTTTAGGATTAAATAGCAGTGCGCTCATATACCTACCAGAGTTGCGGTGCGGAGTCGAGATGAGGAAGCGGCGGGGGCGGTGTGCCCGACCGCGACGCGACTCCACCGCCATTTCGTAATTTCGTTTCGCGTGTTTCGTCATTTTGTTCAATCTTCTCCTATTCCAATTTATAACTTGTATGAGTGCAAGTACTTCTCATCTTCTGACGATGACATGTTCAATGAACTAGAATGTGTGAAGGAAGCATAGTCGCCCGCGCCCGCGCCTCGACTCTATATAGAGACTGCGTCTCGACCGTGCTAAGACGGCGCTGCGTCCTCGCCTCGACTAACCAGTGAGCGACGCGCCTACGATTTCGCATTTAAAGTTTTCATGGAGAAGAAGTGCAGAAAGCTAAAACTATGCTAAAGAAAAACATTTATGACTTACGGTTGAATTTCGACCACTGTGCGCGCAATAAAAGTCGTAATAAATGTTGTTCGTTATATCACTTCTTTCTAAACTCATATAATTTATATAACATTACGTTGACAATAACCGTTGCGTCTATAACAATAATTACAACGGTTCTATCTATACCGCTATATCTCAGTAATACCAGACATTTATATCATGCTTCACATCTTTCATCTCCACACAACATCAATCTTTCTCATACACATGTATGTCTTCAATCCAACAAGTGCAAGCCAACAGTGTTTCCAAAATCTATAAACTGAAATTGGATTGCTAAAAATAAGTGCGCCAATTCAAATCGAACTAGAGATCAATCCAATCCAAGATGGCTATGGTAGTATCTCGGAAGTCTAAACTGTGCGTGTGTTCGTTGGTGCTACTGGTTGTGTTGGGGATAAGTTTGGCTGTCCTATCCACTATGGGGTACTTTGAAGCAAGAGAACATCACGTCGTGGGGACGGCCGAGAAGTACTCGTATCAGAAGACGCCACAAGTGGTAAACGTGAGTAATTGTAAAATGTAAGATTAAATGTCAGTAGAAATTATATTCAGGGTTGAAGAAAAAGGCATAAAATGTTGTTCATACGGTATTTATTCAATTATACGAACTCCGATTACACCATAATGATACTTCACAGATCTGCGTATTCGTTAAGGTGCACATTACGTAACACCGCGATTTTGTTTTTTTTAATATTCGTCTTTATCAAAGTAGTATTTAAGTCTTATAGATCGCCATTATAACTGATTCTCTTAATGTGTTGATATTATCTACCAAAGTTAAGAGATTAAGATAGCTGTAAAATCCAAATAAAAGTAAAACTGCTGATGAAAAATTATCAACCATCTCCATTCCACGTGCGAACTTCGTAAAAATATGTGAAACATTCCAAAATTACTTGCGATAAAACCGGAGGTAAACAGGTAACTTCTAACAGTAAAACACTAGTTTTCTTACCGAAATGACTAACCTTAAAAGTTACGAGCTTATCACTCGGTACCAAATTACTCTGACCTTTTTAGCTACCGTCCGATGGAAGAAAAATGGTCCAGTTTCCATCGGATGGTAGAACTTACCACACCTTAAAATTATATGTACAGCTGGCTAACCTAAAAAAATACAGGGTTAAATATAATTCTGGTTGCTCATACTTTAACCTCTATTAACTACTCTATTAATTACCGACTTTGTGCATAACTCTGCTTGCCATTAATGGTATTTGAAACAATTCAAACGAGGATTCATCCATTTTTTAGCAAAACAAAAAGCTTGATTCAAAACATCCTGGAAACCCATCATTGCCACGAGGCACATTGACTAAAAGACGGTTCCTTTAAACATAAGCAACCGATAACAACATGTTTCTACTTGAAAAGTTGTCACATTTTTGACACTTTCTCAAAGAGAAAAATATTGCTGACGTTTATTATAGGAACCATTCTTATCTTACACAAAACACTACGACTTTTGGCAGTAATTCCAACTTGAGTTAACTTAAGTTATAACTTAAGTGTATAACTTAAGTTATGCTCAATCATAGGGAGATTGAGCATAACTTCTGAATCGTCTTTTGTAAACCAACTGTTCTATCTGAGTCTATGGTGACGTAATGGTACCCGCAAGAAGTTTATGTGACCTATAAAATTAATAGCATTCGCATGTCTTTTCAGTGGACTAGGAAACAAGTTTATCGTGTTCTTTATAAAGTTAAAAGACTTAAATGTACCACTGTGTTGAAGAAAATATTTAATATTGAAGAAGGCTCTTATAATTATGTTTCGATGTTCCATTGTTTCAGTAGTCTTGCTATTTCTAGACTCACTGCTCCTTTTCACATTTAATAGTAAAATAAAACATACATATGGAAACTAAAACAAAATATTGAAAAATGGATTTAAGCATAAAAATAAACATGGATATTAATTTTTAAACATAGCTTCGTTAGTACAAAATGGTCTACATACACGTAATTTTGTTAAAGGTTGTGTTTGTCACCCACAAAGTTAACACCTTACAAAATATCCTTCCAAACCGTAAAAAAATAATATTTTACGTTCAAAATCCAAGCCATTCATTCTATTTACAAGCCTTTGTGGGTTTATCCATCGCGTCCACAGGCCCGAATAAATCACGTGCAGAAATTACCGTTATTTTTTCAGGTGTTAAGGTCACTTGTCATTACGAGGTATTCTATTATAAGGGTTTATGGGGTGTGGCGATTAAATGATTATTTTGAAATTATTTTATGACAATAATACCCTATAAATAATAAAATAGTTTATAAAACCACTTATATTATCTTAATAGAGACTAGATAAATGAGGGGACTGTAGAGTAAAAGGATTCCAAAAGAAAAGTTCGCTTTGATGAAGAACCGCCCGATGTGTATGAACTATGTGTATATGTGTATGTATCGCTTACCATCAGGTTAGATTTTTTTTTTCCCTACCCGTACCACCATCTCAAAATGGCACTATGTTGCGGCTACCCTCTGACTTAGCCAGAGACTTTAATAAAACACAAACTTTTTTATTCGCTGCCAGATTGTGGTCAAACGAAGATCTATAAAGTTTAAAAAAAAAAACTAAAAATTTATTTTATTTATTATATTTATTAAGCAATAACAAATAACTACATTATTTAAGTAAGGTAAAGTCTGTGTTAGTAGATGGTATATTATGTGCGAGCTATTTATTGATACTGTAGTCCACGACGTTATCCACAGGTTAGATTAATACGTTTCATAAAAAGAAATGTTCCAGCTAGAGAGTCTTTTAGAAGGTAACATAGATTATTAAGGTTGTGTTAACAAAAACAAACAAAGACCCTCAAAGAAGAAGAAAAATAAACAAATAAAATAAATAAATTTGTGACAATTGCTGTCATCCACGTTTTGGATCTAGAACTATCAACATTTCTTACCCCACATTTGCATAAACCATAAAACTCTACAGCCCCTCCAACGGTATTTCATTGTAATTTCCATGGAGAGTACATAAAGTAAGAGGATTATCACCTCGACGTTATCTGTATCAGCCCTCTGAGTCCTTGGAGAGCCTTCACATCGTCTCAATGGCCGACCGTTCTGTTAACAGAGTTGTACTTTCCCTCATAAGTGCCCGCCACTTTTGTGTGAATTGTTATTGCTTGTAGTGTTTGGGTTATGATAAGAAGGCGTGTTTTTTGGGAACAAGCTATTTGTACGATCGTGCTACTAACTTTTTTAGGCGTATAACAATAAGCGTTTTAGGGCGACATATATGATTTAGAGAGTTGTCAAATCATACAAATACGCCAAATTTAAACATGTTTAGTCGCTAAATGAGATAAGACTCATTCGAAGCCTAGTCTTTTCCATATTCCTGTACGGTGCAGAAACGTGGACTCTCAAAGCGAAGGATTGCGGACGTATAGACGCTTTTGAGATGCGGTGCTAGAGACTAATGCTGCAGATTCCCTGGACGGCCCGAAGAACTAACCTTTCAATACTCAAGGAGCTCAAGATACTACAAAGCTATCAACAATCTGCCTCCAACGTCCTTGAGTACTTTGGTCACATAGCGAGGAAACATAGTGACATCTTGGAGAAATTTATCATCACTGGCAAAGTTGAGGGGAAAAGACCACGGGGTCGTAGCCCGATAAGTTGGTCTGACCATATCCGCACAACTCTCGAATCTGGGCTTCGTGATGCCATATGTCACCGCCAACAGACACCGATGGCGAAACATAGTCAAGGAAAAAATCACCCATGGAGGAGGTCACGACCCTTAGCATTGAGGATAACGACTCGAAGAGAGAAAGTCTCTAAATATGTTTAGGGTTCGTTGTGCAAAGCTCGATTGCAGTCGTGTGCTAAATGTTCACTGTTCTGCTAATTTTTGCCCCAGATTTGGAATTCAGGTGCCATGATAATTGTAGTTCCTGATACCCACGTCAGAAAAAATCCATGTAAAGGGGCAGGGCTACGCTGACTGTGGATAAATGTATATTAGGTTGGTTCAGAACTAAGTTCTAGGCGACCAAAATACTGTAATGTATATGCAGTACCTACTACTGTAACTGCATTATAGTTTGAACCTTTGTAATCTATATTCGTCTGTGAAAATTTCCAAGAAAAATGGTTGGAATTAAGCGCATTGTTATTTTCGAAAAACAAATGGATTTAGTTAACGAATACTGGGAAGTCACTTTCCAAGAAGGGATGTAATCTAATATGTTACTTAATACACATGTCGTGACTGGGTTTTGTTTAAGTGGAATTGGATATAACATTATGTTAGCTATGAAAATAAACCACTTTTCCATCCCACAATAATAAAGTTAACTTTTAACATAATTTTAAGAATGTTAAATCAAAAACTTGGTAACTCATTTTTATATCACCTCTTTCTTGGAGTTTGTTCATACATTAGAATTTAAGATGCGCGCTTAAAACAGCTATTATCATTATTTTCATCGCAAACTGATGTATTTTACCCAGTTTTTTCAATAAAAAATCTAACAACAAACATTGCTCAAATTTAGGTTGAAATACATTTTTTTTTTTATGTTATTTGTGGGGAGAGAGGCTTACGGCCCACCTGATAGTAAGCGGTCACCGTCGCCTATTGCTACATGTATTGCAACACCCGGGGTATTGTTGATGCGTTCCCTACCCTGTAGAAACCTTTTAACATATTCGCGGAACCTTGCATTTTGTTTACTCATTTTTATTATACCTTGAAGGGCCATTAGGACTACAAATTATATATGTTTTTTTCTACTTATTCTAGGGAAATCAACCCGTCTCTAAAATCTGTTGGGTAAAAAACTTTAAAGTGGCATTTTTAGAACGTTTAAGTTTTATTACTTAAATCATTCGATATCTTAAAAAAACTAAAATACGAGTGTATACAGCCAATATAACAGAGATCAAATTGCATCACATCTATCTATACGTATTTCTTGTTTCTATACATTATATGAGTCCGATAAGGCTGTGTTTCTGGCACGCACACAAATATGGTCACCGCATGTAGCAGAAAATAAAATACCTGTAGTGGGAATTACTTTCCGCTGTGGCTTTTGGCGTGATGAAAATCGAGGTGACTCTGCAGCTTAAAAAAAATAGTTCGATCACTCTCTTTTAATGGAGCATCATTTGAAATTATATGTATCAGTAAGCACATGTAAAACTGCTACAATAGTTTCGCATAAGCTGATTTTCGTTAGTGTTTCCTCTGGCAGATGAACACTGACAGATGGCAGATGACTCTTAAAACATTTACTGGTACAAGAAAAAACTGCTTAAAAGAAGGTCTATGATTTGTATATCAATAAAATACAGATTAAATTTTATAATGCATATAAAAGTAAAAACGCCAGTTTACTTATTATGCCAGTATTTCTGAGAGAATAATGCATTTGTTGTACTCAGTAGCACAAGTGGTACATGTGTATATAGCGACGGTTACCACAAAACATTAGGAAACTTGTCAGGTTGTTTTCGTAATAATAGTACAAGTATACCAGCTTTTCTTCTCTTATCTGCGGTCGAGGTGAGACTCAACAAACTCAGTTCCCCTGTCCCCGCTGTATTTTTAATTAAAAACATTTTGGCGAATCGGAATTCTGTTACCCTTATCGCTGCGGTCAAGCGCTTTGGCCATTTTGCTAAAGCGGCAATATAATTAAGATTACGATATGGAAAGGGTGGATTCGAATTTGAAATTGTTTTGGTAAAGGGGATAGAAATTACTCTTATAAAGGGAAACAGGATTATAGCAATGAAATTTAACCAATCATCTTTACTGCTGGACATAGATCTCCATGACAATGTCATGAGCCGCATTTTTCACTAATTTCCTACGATATTTATATCGATGAAGAGGCCCAGAGGATTAGCTAGCTGAATCAAAGTGGCAGTGGGCAGGGCACATAGTTCGAATGCCATTAGAGCAGAAAGGTTCTTGGGTGTAGACTACGCACTAGAAGGCGCAGCGTAAGTTGGACCCCTCTAGATGAAAAAACGATCTGACAATGGTTTCTAGGAAAAGTTGGGTGTAGGTCGCATAAGATCGGCCGCTATGAAGATCTATAGGGTAGCCCTATGTTCGGCAGTGGATGTCTTATAGCTAGATGATGAGGCTCAGATAGCAGTCCTAAAATTGCATGTGCATGTTAAAAAACACAGTGGATCGAAATAATGAAGATACATGTAAATAATAAATAAATAAATAATAATAAATATTGCTGGACATTTCACACAACACTATCTAGCCCCAAACTAAGCAGAGCTTGTACTATGAGAACCAGATAACTGGACGAACACTTATATACTTTTTATAAAATACATGCTTTTAATATATAGAAAAACATCCAGACCTGGAACAAATATCTGTAGATCATGTAAACATTTGTTCCGCGGCGGGAATCGAACCCGCTACCTCATGCGTCTCAGCCGGCTATTCGCCCACTGCACCACGGAGGTTGTCTGTTAGTTAGGTACGGTTCTACTCGCAGTGGTTTATTATTCGATTATATTAAATTATAATTCGAGAATATTTAATCCACAACCAGCTGTTGTAACCTATATTGCCTCAATTAATGTAATGTTAGGGATTTTAAGTCGATAGGTATTTATTAATTTTCGCGAAGAATGATATGATTATTGACGACCTCCGTGGTACAGTGGGCGAATAGCCGGCTGAGACGCAGAAGGTAGCGGGTTCGATTCCCGCCGCGGAACAAATGTTTGCATGATCTACAGATATTTCTTCCTGGTCTGGATGGTTTTCTATATATTATAAGTATGTATTTACAAAAAAAAGTATATAAGTATTCTATCAGTTATCTGGTTCCCATAGTACAAGCTCTGCTTAGTTTGGGACTTAGATAGCGCTGTGTGATTATGTCCAGCCATATTTATTTATTTATTTATATTATTAAGGGTGAACTTTATCAAAAGTATTGTACATTAACATTTATTAAGTTTTATTATACTATGTGTTTTGTCATGTACGACAATAAATGAAAACTCGGGTAGGCTAATGGCTAGTATTATTGTAAAATAGGTTTTTATCAAATTAATTACCAAAGAAAATTTTAAATTTTGAAACAACCTTTATTTTTAGCCCTAAAATATCAATGAAATAGCCTGTATAAAATAGGTAAACAACTCATATGAATTCATAATGTAAGTAGGTACCTGTTAAACTGACTAAGCGGCATCGTCGCAAAGGCACCGCTGATTTACGTTAAAAATTGTTTATTGAAAATGTATCGATAACTGGATAAATATTCTAGCTACCGGTATTAAATCCAACTCTAAAATTAGGTAATACGATTCCGGATGGGTATTTTAAATGAATGTCTTTACAACATGTTGTATTCCTGTGCCAATTCCAAAACGTAAGTCGGGCGGACAAATTAAGAGGTTACTATCCTTGATTACAACCTCTTAATCTGAAAAGAAACCGAAATTCTTGACCCCCATGTTTTCAACCTAGCCATTAATATCTTTCCTTTAGGTGTGTATTGTATCTGGTCTTCATGATATACCGCCCAGGAAAACTAGACCTCTCCCCTTACAAGAACGGACTACGAAGTTCTATTCTTCGATGTATCTATTGATTCTGGACTTCAAGCTGGGATAAGTCCGGCATTTTAGTGCATCGCTGCGCACGCGCAGATTGACACGGGTTTGCGTGCGTTTCGCGTACCGGTTTCGAGATGGTTTTAATGAGGCCAATGATCTTGTGATGTGAATATTAACTGGTGATTTAGGTACTTTACTTAAGACAGTTTGACATATATTTTTAGGTTCAGTGTTTGATTTATTATCAAAACAATAATCTTGCTATTGCGACTTTTTGACTGCGACTTTTATTCCAGTCTACCAGTGATTTTAAGTTAAAATTATAGTCACCAATTAAACCTATAATAACAGAAATTTTATTTTATTATATGTCTTACATTTTGTTAAACGGATACGTTAAACGAATTGTAATGATTTATTTCGGAGTCGAGTTTATTTTAATATCGAGTAAGAACAGAAATAATTTTATTCCGAACCAAATGTCCTGCCCTTCGATATTTAGATATTTCGCTGTCTATCGGTAACATAATTTGTATACAAAAATTGTGGATCTTAAATTTTACCTGCAAATTATCTACATACTTCACATAAAATTTATAAATCATCTCTGCAAATCAGTGGTTACAAAACATAAATTCAAATAAAACGTTGTATTTTTATACTCTACGGAAAAGCGGTTGGAAAATTGTCAGTCAAAATGAGAAGTTCGTTGCTAACAGTTATTATAATACAGGGTGCCTTCCAAGAACTGAAACTATACGGATCTTCGACGCAGGCTGAGATGCAATGTGTCAACACTTTCGAGGTGAGTTGAAAATGTTTACTCTAAAATTCAGCTGTATATAAATAAAGCCTGCTGTCCACTGAAGTGACACTGATATACGCTAACGCGCCGTTCGCGCTAACCTTTACGAATCTTTTTATAGAGCGGCATTTTTTGTTTTTATGTAAATGTACGACCGTGCATACTTTATTTTTTATAACAGCGATGCTCTAGTGGACAAAATGCCTTATAGTATATATGTACGTACACCTAAGTGAAATTAAATGATTCAAGTCCACAAAAAGTTAAAAGAATAATTTTGTAGTGTAGTTATTTTTGATTAACTTATTCATTAAATATCTTGATATAAAAAATCCTTACCTAAGTTTCTACACAAGCATTAAGATTAAATTAAAATACTTGGCAGAGCTTTGTATATCAAGTTGTTCAAACCACACATAATTTCGTAAATCACGAAATAACAGATTTAATTAAATTTCTTTGCCTTCACAATATTTAAACGTTCTCGTTTAATATTTTATTTTGATAGATAAATTTCTTTCAAGGTTCCTTTTATAGTCACACATTTTTTATTCAGATTTTTATTGACCGCAAAGATATATTCATTTCAGTACAATCTGTTAATGTATGATGGACAGGATGATATATTTTTTAAATAGAATTTTATTTCATGTTTTTTGTTTCATAGAGTAGAATGTGTAATTCAAATTCGTATACGTTCTAGTCTGATCTTAAAAAATATTTGCCCAGTCGTCCTTTTGTGGAAGAGTCTTGACAATTGACTGAGATAAAAGAGTGGACTGAATTAGAAAAAAAATTGTCTGTTCCACAGAATTGTACAATTTTCAACGTTTTGACAGGAAATTGGTAAAAGCAGCAGCGGAGAGGAGATAGACATTGACAATTTCTTGGTGATTACACTGTCATTTTTATATTATGTTTGCTTTTCGATGAGGCAGCCCTTTTGTTTGGGAAAGCAAATTGCGAAAAAACGAATTGTCTGCAATTTTGGTTAATATCAACTTTGAACACCTAAATATAAACACAATTTATAGGAATTGTTTAGAGTTCAATTGAATGTTTTCACTAAATCACGAAATAAATGTAGTCTTACAATTTAATACATTTATTTAGTAGTTTTCAACTTCTCACGATACAAATAGAAGAAATAAAACTTTATTTACAGATGTACTTTCTCAAATGCTTTCCTAAACAAAAAACTATGAAAATGCCTTCACTAAACCAAGCAGCATCCAAAGAGCATCTAACAAAAGTAATTCACATGTGACGTCGCTAGCCACCAATAACATGCTACATTGTGATGTCCTAACTAAATAATATAGTTGATTGTAAGTACCTACAAACTACGAAAAATATATACCGGGTGTAACCTCAGAAAACTTTAGTGCGAGTAGTAAGTACTTGATAAGAAAGAAGTATTATTTTAATAAAACCTGATGGTATATAAAATAACTGTACGTAAAATATACGGAACATTTATTTTTCGTACGCTGAGAGCGTATCTGATGTTATTGGGGTGGGTAGGTTGGTTCCAAAGTAAAAGTTGTTCATTACATTTAACCACTGAAGTTATACGGAAAAGTTTTTACACCCTGTATGTTACTCTTTTACTTACCCTTTTATTTTGTTAACACAAACCTAATAATTACTAACCAACCCTTTTCAACGAAAGATTGCTTTAAACTAAGTGACCAGACTAAGTGATGATAAAGCTATTTAGAACTAGAAACTCAATAAAACTGTCATCAATTTTATCTTATGAACTAGCTGACCCGCCCGCGGCTTCGCACGCTTGAAATTTCCCGTTCCCGTGGGAACTTCAGAATAAAAAATATATAAATAAAACACTTTTGTCAAAGTGACGTGACCCTTCATATAAATTACTTCAGGTCAATGAACGACGATTAAATTATATGGATACTGTTCATACTAAAATACTAAAATTGCTATAAAAAATAGGGGGTAGGAGGGTGAAAAATACTTTACGACCCATACCAACAAAATATACAAAACAAATTTATTAAAGTCGGTGACCTGTTTCGGAGGAGTGCGATCACAAACACCGTGACACGAGATTTTTATATAATATATTAGATTGTTATCTATCAAGAATATTTCAAAATAATTGGCACAAGCCAACAAAGCTAGTCAAAGACCGCTCTCAATACGGCGCAGTCACACTGATAACTGTGGTGCCGGCACTCGTTAACTTGATGCAGTTGATTGACTCATTATTCTAACTATCCTGCCATCCTATAACTCCTGGTTCACAATATTTGTGGGTTTTATAGTAAAACTTGTAAGTTTTGGCACTGAGCGCACGAGTTGATTTTAATTATGTTACTATTGTTGTTGTTATATTTTAATTTATTATGCTAGTTGAGTCTTAATACAAGTCATCTAGGTACTTGTTTATTTACATATGTTTTTATATTTATATATGTTAGCAGACTTCCGTGTAGGTACTCACAATGGTTCTAACGGAAGACCAGCGCTGTGTTACCTTGCTGTGACATAGCAAAATGCTGAGTTGGAACCTGTTTGTGGCGGCTACTAATAACTTATATTTAGTAATCTTTTGTTGTACTGTATTTTTGTGTGGTAAATTGTTGTTATTAATGGTTGGCATAATAAAAATATTTTCTTTCTTTCTTTCTTTCAATACATAAAGATGTTCAACTAAAGGATCGCAAGGACTGATGGCGGATTCCTATATCCGTCGTCGGTATCTAGCTACGACTCGTATCTCCTTGAAAAAGTGTCAAACTAGTGTCAAACTTTTGACACGTTTTCAAGGAGAAATGAGTCGTAACTGGTTACCGACGGATATAGGAATCCGCCATCAGACGAAGACAATCGTTTAACTCGACGAAGTTTCAGCAAAATGCCTGTTGTAATAAAACTACAATAAAGATCATTGTTTAAATTGGTGTTAAGGGCGGCTACGATCACAAGCTTAGAAGAAGAATTATGTCTACATTTTACAAATGGCATGTATTATTCCACTACTAATGCACTATATCACTACCTCCGTGGCGCAGTGGGCAACAGCCGGCTGAGACGCAGGAGGTAGCGGGTTCGATTCCCGCCGCGGAACAAATGTTTGCATGATCTACAGATATTTGTTCCTGGTTTGGTTGTTTTTCTATATATGATAAGTATGTATTTACAAAAAAAAAGTATATAAGTATTCTATCAGTTATCTGGTTCCCATAGTACAAGCTTGGCTTAGTTTCGGGCTAGATAGCGCTGTGTGGCATGTCCAGCAATATTTATTTTATTTTAATTATATATATCGATCGAAAAGAGGCGAACGCTAGCTAAACTATTTAAAGCATGATGCGGGAAGCTTGAATGAGTGAATTAAATGATTGAAAATTCGTTATTATACCTTACAAGCCAGATACAACAACATGAAAAACAAGAAAATGTATATTGGGTGGTCTAATCGCTAAAATAAGCGATCTCTTCCAGACAACCTTTAGGGTGATTAATTTATTATCCTTGATTTTCTAAGTAAACATATATTTGAGAAACTATAATTATGACATAAAACAGTTCGCACGGTTAAAATCATATAAAAAAACTTGTTAGAGATCGTCTACTCTAATAAAAACCGGCCAAGTGCGAGTCGGATTCGTGAACTAAGGGTTCCGTATCAATATCTATAAAGACGGAAAAAAATCACGATTGTTGTATGGGAGCCACCTTAAATATTTATTTTATTCTGTTTTTTTAGTATTTGTTGTTATAGCGGCAACAGAAATGCATCATATGTGAAAATTTCAACTGTCTAACTACCACGGTTCATAAGATACAGCCTGGTGACAGACGGACAGACAGACAGACGGACACTTTAACCCTTTGGTACGGAACCCTAAAAATGAACGCCCTCCACTTAATTACTGTGCGTCAACACCACAGCAAGACAATTTAAAGTAATCCTTGTGATTACAATGAATAAGAATCATTTCACTTTGACGTAATGAAGTGCAGGGGCGTTCATTTTTAGTGTAGACGGTCTCTACAGTCAAATTTGTCCAGTAAACTGAACAGTTTTGGTTCTAAAAAACACTTCCAACTTTAACACAGCTTACATGCACTTCAAGGCCATCACATCTCTTTAAGAATGTATCCTTGCTCTTTTCCAGCATATGCTTTTCGAATATCCTTGAATAATCACACTAATATTATAATTGCGAAAGATGTTTGTTTGTTACTCAATCACGTCAAAACGGCCAAACCGATTTCGATGAAATTTGGTATGAACGTTGATTATAATCTGGAGTACCACATAGGCTACTTTTTATCCCATAAATCAGTTTCCATGGCATAAAAATGGGATGTCAACGTTTCTATATATAATTTTGCACTCCCAGAACAACGCGGGCAAAGCCGCTGGCAGCAGCTAGTCCTTAAATAAAGCTAGAGCACAAAATAGAACGTGAATTTTCTGTCCGTTTGCATAATTTATGTCTTTTCGGATCCTGTTCTGAACATTACACTACTGAGCCAATACTGCAAACTGACGTCTTCCTATGCTTTTGTTTGATGAATCTTTTAACTTTGCCTTATCCTATTTTGTTACAACTTTTTACTAGAACAATACGGTTAAATCAACCAATTAAGAAAGGCAAATTATGTATAAAATATCTACCAATGTTTGATTTCCAAAGCTAACAATGAGGAACACTTGTATAAATTTTGGCAGTTCGATGTTAAATACCTCTCATATTTTATGATTTTACACCCAGGAACAGTTTTTTGTTTAATTATGTAGTCGGTTAGCAACGGATGATAATAGATAGCACAGAATAGAAGAGAGTGGCGTAATAGAGAGAAGGCCCAGCCGTGGGTTACAACAGGCTGAATAGATCGATCTTTCAAAACCTTACTAATTAGGCCTCGTAAAACGAAACCAAATAATTGCGATTTCAAGATTGTAGGTATATTCACACATTGGTAGGTAAGTGTCTGGGGACATAATATTATTAATTATTCCTTCGGGCTAATTGCAAGCCGATTCCTCGATAGCGATATTCGATCCCAATATGATGGATACCATCAATGAAATGTTGTATCTGCGTTGACACTACAACGTTGCACAAACAGTCGACGTTGTACTGTAAACAAACTTGATATCGGGACATCAGATTGCAATCACATATTGTGTGGTCCCATTGCAAGATGATAGCGAGGCATTTTGCGAACTATATTACTCTAAGGTGCTCTCTCACAGCAGTTACACCTATAACATTTTTTCGTTACATAACATTTTATCTCTACATTTAGACAAATGGTACAAAATGCTATCATGTTGTATAACTGCTGTGTGGGAGCACCAATAGAAGTTAATTAAAAAAAACCGCATGTACACTCAAGGAGTACATTTAAGCACACGCGGCGCTTTCCATAGCGCCCGCAATTTGCATCATTCTTAAATAAATCAGTTTACGATTAGCTTCGGACTTGGGTGGTTATTACTTAAGCCATCCTTACACTATCAATATAAATATCAGTAATATCATGAAATGGTATGAAGTTCACCTTACACCGCAAACAACTTTCTTTAATCTTGAAGAAATAAGATATAGATGGGCAAATAATTCTTTTTTGCACACATATACAACTTAAAAACAAAATAAATCCTTGTGATACAATTGATGGTCTTATCGCTAAATAGCGATCTCTACTACAACTACGCGTAATACTACTACGCAATTTGAAATGGTGTAGACACTTGTGACATTTGCTTGAAGACATATTCTAAAATCTAGTCAAGTTATAGTTTTTTCTCTTTATAATCTATTCTCGCTGGCCTAGCGAGGGCCATCTGGGCCAGCTAGTCTCCTTCCAAAACCGGCAAGACACAGAAATCAATCGCCGCATTGAAAACGCTTGGAGGAACTACTGAAAACTCATGGACATGTGTATCCTGCCCATATTGACCTACGGAGCTCAGACTTGGTCCTTGACAGAAGCACAAAAGTCCCAACTCAAGATTTGCTAGAGAGCGATGGAGAGAAGCATCCTTGGAGTGAAGCGAATCGATCGAGTCAGAAATACCGACCTACGAGCCAAAACCGGCATAGCCGATGTAGCCATTAAGACCGCCCGCTTAAAATAGGATTGGGCAGGCCATGTGGTTCGAATGCATCCAGAACAATGGGCGAATCTAGTCACCCAGTGGATACCGAACGGACGACGCAACCGTGGTAGGCCCAGAAAAAGATGGAGAGATGACCTGGATGCATTCAAACCAGATTGGTCAGATTTGGCTGTGGACCGTGATGGATGGAGGGGAGATGCCCTTTGCCCAGCAGTGGGACAATATAGGTTAGTAAAAAAAAAATCTATTCTCGACGCCTATCAGAGACTAGTTTGGTGTAATTGAAAGGTACACGATACACTATAGATGATAATGTGATTTGAAAAATAAATAAATGATGAAATTGCTTAAAAAAGGGTCTTGAAACTGTGAAATAATAAGTGTGGAGAACGGAAACTGTGCGCCTTGTAAAGGTATTTCAAGCTCAACCCGCTATCCTCTATGCCTTAGGTCATACGAAAATATCGATGTCACATTGTCAAGTGGTCCGACATGGCTTGTTTACCACTTGCACTTGTACTATCTTTCAATAAACTGTATTCTACTGTTTTAAGTAAACTTAGATATATTAATTCTTTATTGGGCTTAAGGCTAGTCAGTGGTGTAGATTACACATTTGGCGATAAGACCGTCCATTGTAGGTACTATTTGAATAGAATAAGATAATATTTATTTGCAATAATATAAGTTAACACAAAACAAATCAAATATAAGCACAAAGTATTAGTGGTTGAAGGTCCTTAACTCAGCATGTTGTTGCAACAACCAGCGCTGGTAAAAAAGGGCGTCCATGCCGTGTTTTCTATATATTTTTTGTTATCATTAATTCATTTACCTCAACTCTATCGATCTCATGATAGCATAGCAAACTATGGTGATAGGATAACCTGTCTATCAGCCATCGGTCAAGCTTCAGATACGAAAGCTATCACCATCAGTATTAGAACACATCAGTAACGAGCTTTGCTTCGGGCGTCTTATATTTATTTATTTATAAGCCTGATTTGTAAAATTTATTTATTTATTATAAAATTGTGCTGTATAATGGATTTTATCTGACCGCACGCCAATAAACGCCCGTCCTCTTTAGCGAGCGGATTGTTGCTCACAAACAATGTTTCATGTGCAAGTAATTAAAAAAATAAGATTTATTGCAATGAAAAAATTCTTCTTCAATTTTCCTCTTCTTGACCCACATTGAAACAAATCAGAGTTAATACAAACAGAAAAACAGAAAATCATATTACACTCGTTTTGCCTTTGCACAAGTTCGTAAGTTCACGCTTTGACTCAGTAATCAAATATGGATGTAGAGAAGGAGTTATAACATGAGATTCCTTTGTTCCTTGCAAACACTCGTACTAACGACTCGTTTGTTTGAACAATAAGTTGTACTGTTGGTAGCGAAAATATTAATGTTTCAGAAAATGCTCTTGATATTTGCTTTAATAGATACCTACTTGTAAAAACAATTGTAGCCCATAATTCACAGCGAAGAAAGCAATGAAATCGCATAAAAATTTTATTTTTGCAAAATATCTAAACCATACGCACCAACCACACTAATATTTTTTGGTCAGCCTATATTGTCCCACTTCTGGGCAAAGGTCTCCCCCAAGTCTCTCCATCTATCTCTATCCTGTGCGACACTCTACTACTCCTGCTCAAAGGCAACAAGATCGTCTCGCCAACGCTTTCTTGGCCCACCCCGACCGCGTCTTCCATCAGGGCTCCAGGTTGTGGCTAGATTAGCCCACCTATCGGGGTGCATTCCGCTAATGTGCCCCGCCCAATCCCATTTGAGCCTAGCTGTCTTTTCTCCTACTTCGTCAATGCCTATCAACGAACGCAGCGTGGTGTTTCTCACTTATTAATCCGTTTATATCCGAGAACGCTGCGTTCCATTGCCCTCTGGCAAATCTTGAGTTTGGACTTCTGTGACTCGGTCAGCGACCATGTCTGCCCACCGAAGGTTAGGGTGGGCAGGGTACACCTACTAATATTATAAATGCAAAAGTTATGGTGTTTGTTTATTTATTTGCTTGTTACTCAACACGTCGTAACGGCTGAACCGATTCGGATGAAATTTGGTATGTACGTAGATTATAATGGATTAACACATAGGCTACTTTTGTTGATACACAACACGTGCGAAGTTGCTGGCGGAAGCTAGTATAACATAGTTAAGAACCATTTTACAAACACCAGCCATGGGATTAAGTTACTTTGTTTTAATCAGTCTCAATCGATCGGCAGAAAACCTGATTGTAGTAAAAACCGTCTATAGACGACAGACGTAACCAATTATAATCAACCGTGTCATCCATATTTACCGGCTTTAAATGGATCTTCTTCTTCTTTGTCATAGTACTCTTGGCACGCTTAACTACCTTCGCCACTCCTCTCGCACCGATGCTCTTCTGGCACATTCGTTCAAAGAAACATCTATGGCAGCCTTTATTTAATCCGTACTTCTCATTGGCGATCTGACACGCGCTCTTTTGCCATCAACCTTCCCCTGCACCACCAAGCGCTCAATAAAGAGCTCCCCGCGCCGCGACACGAATCCAAAGAAGGTGAGGATGCGAGATTGTACCGTGTAAGACAGACGCTGCTTGATGCCGAGTTCTTGAAGTATGGACTGAGTGGTACGGAATTCTGTCCATGACCAAGCATTCTTCTCCATCACCACATCTCGAGAGCGTCTACCTTCTTTTTCTCACTTTCCCGGAGAGTCCATGTCTCTGAAGCGTACAGGAATATGGGAAACACTAGCGCTCTTACGAGACGAGTCTTGGTGACTTTCGTAATGTTCCTGTTTCTCCATATCTTCTTAAGTTTGTCCATTGCTGATCTTAAAATCGCCATACATCTCTTGATTTCATCAACGCATCCTCCATTGTTTGTAATAAATGCTCCAAGATAAACGTATGATTTGACAACATCACAGTTCGCAATTGCTGTGACTTCCGGCGAGTTGTTATTGATGCGGTCTACAATAATCATCTTGGTTTTGCTTCTATTTATCTTGAGTCCAAACTCGAGGCTGAGTTTTCATCTTACGAAGAAGGTCTTCCATGTGGCGAATACTAATTGCAAACAAGGTGGTGTCGTCTGCGTACCGTAAGTTCGAAATTTTCATCCCTACAATCGCTATACCGTCCGTCCAGTTCTCGAGGACAATTCTCATTATTTACTCTGTAAATGTTAAATAAGAACGGAGACTTAATACATCCTTGACGGACTCCTGCACATAATGCATCCTTTAAATTTATATTTATTACGTAATTTCCATATAGCTTTCAAATACAAAAAACGCATTGAAATTGGTACATCAATACCGTATGGTGCTACGATTCCACACACAGACAAACATAACAACAGGCACAGCCCTTTATTTTTAGCATACCTCTTTATGCATTGATACCTTAAAATAACATTAGAAATCAACACGCTATTCTATTGATTGTAACAGATCCGCTCCGCTCAGCTTAAGTGGATTACGGACCCAACTTCCCCCAGCTAATTACCTTGTAATACCCTTACTATGATATCCCTTACTAGTGTTTGGTTCTGCGGGTGTGATATTGTGGGCAACAAGTCATCTTGCGTTTTTTCTGAGATCTCCAAATCAACTTTGGCAAATCGGCGTTGTATGTATGTATGTATGTTTGTTTGTCCGAGGATAACTTTCGAAGCGTGGATCCGATCATCGTGAAATTGTAGTGATATATAAGTAAAGCACAATTTTGGTGTGACTAAATGAGATAAAAATGTTGGGGGCTTGTTGAGATATTAGGGTTCAAGAGGGGTAAAAAAAACAAAATGGGTCATCCGGTCAAGTGGCAAATCTAATAAAATGTATTTATGAGTATTTTTTGACCCAGTTTATATTTTTAGTTTAATCCTTGTAGTATTTAAGTTATTAGCCATAATAGAAACAAGATTTTGACAAATTCACAGGGTACACCAGTGACCCCACAATACTGAAATTTGGTATTCGTGTAGCTTTAATAACAAAAATATAGGCAAAAGTCTGAAATCTAGAATAACTGCATTTTGTACCCCAAAACATGTAACCAATTAACATGAACTCCCGTTGCCTGTAATTTGAATGAAACTGTAGGTCAAGTAAGTTAGTTGTTATTTCGTGGCAAAGATAAAGATTTTTTGTTAAATATACTTATTTTTGTTTTTATGGGAGACCCGAGATCTCAGTTCGGGGCGAACCTCTAGTTATATAAAGTAGATTTTGTAACTGTCTGTTCATTGAATTCATAAATAGATTTCGCAGCATTTCCACAATGCTTTTACATGTAATTGATAAAGTTGTATTAGCCCCTCTAAAACACAAATCGTACCTACAATAGGTACACAACAAATTTATTTGGCAACTAAGATTTACAAAAAAAGTGAAACAAACATCATCATTCATCAGCTTGTGTCGCTGACTGTACACGATAAAGAGCAAACACTTGTCACTTAACTCATCGTAACGAGCACACATTATTATAGCATTGTATTTCAACGACCCACTTATTATAAATTGGTTCAAAAATTACAACAGACCTTATAAAATTATTAACTCTGTATTTTTACTTTCACCACAAATACGTGCAAATTCCACGGTGTATATTATTTTAAATACATTTCGGTTAAATATATTAATAAGTTTACCTTACGGACACATGGAAAACTTTTTGTCAATAACATAACTGTATAACGGTTGTACACACGCCTACACATCAAACTATACATTTCCAGTCTATGCTGGCCTTTCCTTGTACGGAAAACCTACACAATGCGAGGTCAGCTTATACTGGATATAATAGCTTGAGGTGTAGCCGTGTGTACATAAGTTTTGTCAAGATATTAGGTAAAACAGCATAACTAAGCCCCAAACTAAGCAGCAACTGTACTAAGATAACTGATATAAAACTTATAAATATTTTTTTGTAAATACGTACTTATATTATATAGAGAAACATCCAGACCCGGAACAAATATCTGTAGATCATACAAACATTTGTTCCGCAGCGGGAATCGAACCTACTACCTCCTGCGTCTCAGCCGGCTATTTGCCCACTACGCCACGGAGGTCGTCAAACTATCATAGAACAGTCGGTTTTATTCGGCTATTTCCATTGTGAATTTGTCCATAATTATTAAGTCAACTTTGCTTTCAACAGTAACTGCACTAATATCGAAGTGCTAACTCTAATAAGGAAAATTGACAAACTAACTTGAAGAAGTTTCGTCACCTAACCCGAACTGCGTTAGGTGGACAAGTTTCTAGTTCACGAGTGGACTGAAGTGCAGGGGATGTAGCTAGGACTGAACGCTCAGGGCAAAAGCAATACGGTTGATAGGGGGAAAAGCGCAGTCTTTGAAGATATAAGAACAAGAAGGAATCAAAACACTCTTTTGCCTTAAAATGTATTCGTAGAAATGAAAACCTAACTGATGCCAATTTAATTTGCTTCTCGAACACAAATAACAACTTCCCGAGCTTCAGCACGAAATTATAAAACAATTATTAATGAAATAGTCGTTAATTCCGCAGAATCACGTTTCGTTACAGAAATAACTAAAAGGCTATGGATAAAATGGTTTTCTAGTAAATCTAATAGAATAATCATTTTGAACCTTCTAAATTGGAGAATTTATTAATTACCTGTTCTTTCTTAAATATTCTAGCGCCCAAATCAAGCTTGATGATACTTATGATTGGGAATTAAGAAAAATAATTATATATAACATATTATGTTTCTCTGGTATCTATGCTAAGAAAATTAACTATGAACAATAAAATCATATATATAAATAAAGTATTGGTAAATGTGTAACTTCAGAATATGCTAGAAAGCTAAAAAGAGTGTATGTTATGTGTGTGTAGTTTTATAAAAACTAATATTTTTATTTTACTAAAATAGATCTTCAGATCTCATAACTGAGAGGATATGGTCGCGCACCGTAAGATACTTAAGGAATAACCTCCCACAAATATTTAGCTTGTGCTGTGGAATGATTTCCCTGCCCCAGTAGTTTCCCAAAGTGTCTACAATACAGGGTCGATAATTTGCGAGTGATACATTCGGTGTTACAAACTTCCATAGGCTATGGTAACCGCTTACCACCGTGTTGGCATGGTTTCCACAAGAGAGCCAGAAAAAAAAACTTTGGCTTTTGACTTCGAGTACAAAGATATAGAGACCCGGGGCCCAACTCTACTAAACCAATCGCTTCACTATGACAATGGTATCGTCGCAAAATGGCCACTATAGATACTTTTTGGTATTCTATTAACACAATTTGGCAGCTTATGACAGGAACAACAATCATAATCGTTAAATAATCGAATGGCTTCATATTCGTTTTTTTCTTATAAATCAGATAGATAGATATTGACATTTATTTCGACTCAAGTAACAAACACACAGAAACTACATACAGTGGATAAGAAAAGACAGACAATTAAATAAAGACAGTTAAAAACACGTTACTTAAACAAAAAATGATAAATAATACTAAAAATACGTACCCAGTCACTATGAGCCCTGTGCCGAAAAAGGGGAATGGCTCAGCATTATGCTGAACAATAAACTTATTGCTCAGCGCTGGTTTACAGCCATTAAACCTGCATTGGCGTCACGGACGTCAGTCAAAAGTTAAAACTTATAAGTGCCTTATTTGAAAAAGATAACAAAAAAAAATTATTAGTAAAAGAATAATTACAAGTTGCCTGCCCAGCCAATTGTACCTACCTACTTAAGATGTCAAGTAAAACACAGCTAATAATTAGCAGAATTGGGCACCGGAATTGTGTAAATAGTGGATCCAAACTCCCTTAGTCCTTGGCTACAACTCTGCATGCAACCCAAATAATCCCGTGTAAGTTTCAGTATCAAACACAAACTGTGGATTCGTGTTTAGGGAACGACTCACCTACTAACTTTATTGTGGTGGTTTGTTACTAATGAAGTCATGGTTGTATTTTGTTTCAATTCAGCTAATTTGAGGCTTAAAAGGGTCTATATCCAGTACCACAGTTAATCTGATGCCTTGTTAAATTATAATGAAGCAAAATTTACCAAACTAAAGTGAATTGAGAAGACACATGTCTTCTAAATCTTCGTACTCCATCATAGACCACATCATCACTTACCATCAGTAGGCTGAGTGCGAACATTGCGCTAACCTAAACTATAAAGTAATATATATCGAGTGTAGAAGATGACCAAATTAAACGGTCCCTTCATAACCCAATGTAGTAACCGCAAAATCGTACATTTAAATTTAGATACGTTTACTCGAAACTTTTGCTCATTAAATGTTATCGGCCCTGTATTACACAACTAAATTTAAATGTACGAATGTCCGCACTCAGCCTGCAGGTGAGATGTGTGTTCAAATGATGACGTACCTATTTGTGTAAACAAAACAACTGAAATACGGAGATTTTGTGTGACACTCAAACTCAAATTTCATTAATTAAGTATGGATAACTTGCGTAACGATGTCTAATCGTGTTTAGTGCATAAGTTGTCAAATCGTACAAATAAGTCAAAACATGTTTAGTCACTAATCACGTTTATAGATCGTAATGTAAGCCAGGCTAAATCTTTTTGAATCGACAATGCCGGTTTTTCGCACCGGGCAGATTCAGCGAAGAAAACCGACTGGTGTAGGTACAAAAGATAAAATTTAATCATAAATATTCTGGTTTAACAGTCTAGTTTTCAACAGACTTTAACAAAGACACTATTTCTTTCTCTCTTAACGGTTACTCTTAATCGTAATCTTAACTCTTATTTAATAAATATATACATTTATAAACAATCTATTGAAGAAAAATTCAGATTCTGGATCACAATCCACCATTTGAGAGGATCATCATCATGTCTAAACCAAACAAACCTCACAAGACTAATCCAACCAACTTATCCAACTCATACGTTAACTCTGAGACAATCCGTTTCATGTTTACCTCGCTAATTGCGGGTGTGTGAATATTTAAACATGCTTCAGGGTTCCGTGTGTATAATAAATTGCAGGTGGACCAGGAAGAGGGGGATGCAGAAGGGTCCGGCAGGTACGGAACCATCCCGCCGTTCCCACCGCCGCCGCCGGGACTAGACGGTATATTCATGTTAATATTTGAGAGGTTATGTTGGTTGTTGTTTAAACTGATTTAAAGTAGGATTTGAAAACGGAAACCTTAGTCCGACAGTCAAGACAACACAGCGCAAGCAATACTACCTGCATTCTCGAACTGGTGGCTTACGTCATAATTGTTTTATTACATTTTGTGAGATACGCGAACCATTTTAGAATAATTATAGGTGTATGATGTAACTCAAATCTAAATCGAGAGTGTAGATTTAAAAACTATCAAAAAATGAGTGCATGAGTGTCGACCAATGTTTGCACATAGTTCTAGAATCATGGGTCTATGCATATCCTTGAATTTTAAACTCATCAGACATGCCGTAAATTAATATTTGTGAATATAAACCATTAACAACATTTTTATTGATTTCAGGCTACCCTCTGCGGCTACGTGGCGAAAAAGGCGAACGTGGATCGAGGGCAAGATTTTATAATCTGTTTAATTTTTTAATATCTATTATTTTTACACATGACAACCATTTTCTATCCACAAAAAAATCTCTCAAAGCTTTTCAATAATTTTAAACATGTCGATCATGTTAAGCAAAACTAAATGCAAGACTTATCGAGGTGTAAAAATATGTGTAAGTAAGTATATATGCCATTTTACTCTCAACGTGGCGATCGGTAAAATTTCCAACGTTTTCCTCACAGTACCACACATTTTGCCCCGAAATTTTCCTTACTGAAGTATCAATTTACTCAGTATATTTCAGTTTTATCCTAAAGTTTACCAGGAAGGCCTCGTCGTCTTTTTCTAGTTGCCTTGACCGTTGTTGCAGTAGACCAGCCTTGTATTCATTGCAGACCACTATCTTTTTAGTTACCTTTGCCTTGAGCCAGTCTGATATTATGTGGACTAAAGTTACTAGCATTCATTATTATTAAATTTGTCATTCGACTGGGGCAAACAAACAACAAAAGTGGTGATCGGTAACGCATAGCTCGCAGTTTTCACACAATGGTCGCTCTCGCATTGTCCCGTCGATTTATAGTCCATGCCTCCGCCCACTTTACCGGTGCACTTTATTACAAACGATTTCTATCGAAACTACTATTTATGTATGATAAACAACTAAGTTATTGGCCCACGTGGTCTGAAGTGCAACTTCAGCAGCTTTATCATATTGTGGATGTCTGCAAAAGGAGTTCCTTTTTAGGGTTCCGTGCCCAAAGGCATCCATCGGACAACCAGACGCTCCGCGTTGCGCCACCGCTACATGGTAGACATACCTCCCATACGCACAAAGCGGTACTCTTCCACCTTTATTATGCGCACCGCCAAGGAGTGGAACGCCTTACCTGAGTCTGTGTTTCCTGATAACTACAACCTAAGGATCTTCAAGTCGCGAGTGAATAGGTTTCTTCTAGGCAAGCGTGTACCATCGTAGACTGCATCATCGCTTACCATCAGGCGAGATAGTGGTCAAACGCTAGCCTATAAATTATATAAAAAAAAACATCCTATTACTAAGACTCCGCTGGCTGTCTGTCCGTCTGTCACCAGGCTGTATCTCATGAACCGTGATAATTAGACAGTTGAAATTTTCACAGATGATGTATTTCTGTTGCCATTATAACAACAAATACTAAAAACAGAATAAAATAAATATTTAAGTAGGACTCCCATACGACAGACATGATTGTTTTGCCGTTTTTATAGATAATGGTACGGAACCATTCGTGCGCGAGTCCGATTCGCACTTGGCCGGTTTTTTTATTAGCTTCTGATCGAATAACCCTTTATGAAAATTCTTTTGTCAAAATATCCCTTTAGACTTCGATGCGACATCAATCAGCCCAGGTTATGCTGTCCCAAGTCCTATAAATCTTTCATAATAAAGAGCCTAATAAAAATGTGTAATACTGAAAAATAATATTGCGTCCCTCATACAATTTTATACCAATCACATGCCGATAGCCATATACTTTGTTTATGCACTAGGTTCTTACGTAATATGTAAAAGTTGATTAAATTAATGATTTGCTTCTTGATTTTATCTATAGTGGCTTTTTCGAGTGTGTTACATCACACCAAAGATTTATCGATGCTCATTCTATCTCATAGCATCTTAAATTTAATCGCCAGCGTCACTCGATCCAAGGCCGAAGTGGCTTAGATATTCGGGTTCGATTCGGATTGTTTGAGTTGCATCCATCGTATCGTGAGATATAAAGTTCATTCCGACCTCTCACCATGATATAGAGCCATTACAACACACTTAACACTGTTTGCCGATCGTCCCATACACTGTACGAGAATGTACGAGCGTGCTTCACGTGATACGACTGCACTTAAAACTTCAAATATTCAGTTTATATAAACTTTTCACCGTATTTTACAGTTCACACGAATTTTATTCAGTTTGTGGGGATGATTGAACAAACCATTCAATAAAAAGTGTTCCTTTTTTTAAATAATGCTGGTCATTTCACACAGCGCTATCTAGCCCCAAACTAAGTAAAGCTATGGGAACCAGATAATAGATATAAAACTTATAAACATTTTTTTGTGAATACAACAATATATCAAGGAACAAATATCTGTGAACCATGCAAACATTTGTCTTCCAGCGGGTATCGAACCCGTAACCTCTTGCGTCTCAGCAGGCTGAGGGCCCACTGCGCCAACGTGGTATATGCATAAATATTATGACTTATCGTTGGTTAGCTATTACATCTATCTAATATAACAACCATAAACTTGTGTTTATAAAACAGATACACAAACGAAAAACACACATCCTCATAACCTTCTTTATTTATTCGAAACATAGGTTTGGTACACAACCAGGTCGCAGGATATGGTAATTTAGGTCAGCTTTGTTGCGCCGTCTAGCAGGCATACAAAATTCATTTAATTTAATAAATCATAATGAAATCGTGGAAAAGGAGATCTTTTTCAGCAATTTTACCATTTTCTCCTTTTACCTTTTTTATGCAACATTGTCAACAAATTACCCTTCCGACACAAGCCGTTAAGCGCCTGTTGAAAATGCTCAAAAAGAAGGCTAGAACAAATAAATCTGAAGTTAATTTAAGTCAACGAAGAATTTATCGTCGCCGCGACGTAATAAAGGTGTTTTGTCTACCACATTATTTACAATAACAACCCGTGAAAACGCTACATTTACATTTTAATGCCTGTTTCTTCGACCGTGTAATTTTAAAAAATTATGTCCGGACCCTTACTTTGACTCAAGAGAACTCTGGACAACATTTTTCTTTTACAGAGATTGTGAGCTTAAAATAGAAAATACTTAGAAAAAATAAACTAACTAACTTTTCTAATACTTTAGAAAAATTTTGAAAAGCACATATTAAAAAATATAAAGCAAAGTAAAGGTTTGACCAGATTTTGACTTTTCAAGCCTAACGGTGCACACAGCAGTTACTCGTATTTAACGTTATATTACATGTATTGTTTAAAAATTTAATAGTTATATAACAATTTATCACTTATATTTCACTAATTACAAGATTTTAAAACCATCTCAAAAATGTTAAACCTAGACGGGACTTGAACCCGCAACCTTCCTCTTGATACGAGGATGCACTATCCAATCCTATTCCTCGTATCAAGAGGAAGGTTGCGGGCTTAGTCCCGTCTAAGCTTAACATTTTTGAGATGGTTTAAAAATCTTGGAATTTTCCGTATGTGTTCGGATAACACTATAAAAATAAAAATACTATTAAATTAATTATCACTAATATTATAAAATGTTATTGTGTTATACAACTTGTTTTGTTATGTACGACATTAATTAAAAATACACATCTGGAATCGTATTAACTGATTTTAGAGGTGAGTTTAATACAGGTTTCATTGTTATTTAAGTACTTGATATTAAGGTTCTTTGAGGATTTAACATTTTCTGTGGATTTTAAAAAAACCTATTTTACAACAATAATAGCCATTAACCCTACCAGTGTTTTCATTTAATAACGTACGTAACAAAACACGTAGTATAAAGTTATATAACGACTGTGTGGGTACACCATTAAAAAACAATTATGTTTGAACAGGACATGTAACAGTGTCCACAACCAGTTACAGTTTTGATCAGCTCAAAACCTTAACTACAACTCTGTTGTCCTTACAAATTATTATATTTTAATTTTCTTTTCTAAATATAGGGTCCACCAGGAGAATCGATACGAGGTCCGCCGGGGCCACCGGGACCACCTGGCCAACCAGGAACTCCTGGTACATCCACTGTTTCTGACTTGCTTGGCTCTGGTGATGATGTAAGTACTTAATTCTATGTGTTTAGAAGTCTTGGAACATTTTGGAAATTTTGAAAATGAGTAGTAGAGTTCCTTGTCAAAGGGTTCACCCGGGGAGTTTATACCACCATATCTATTTCTGTCGCCAAGCAGCCTTCCTGTGTTTTGGTTTGAAGGGTATGGTTGCCGATGAAATTACAGGCACATGAGATACCTGCGTGCCTTGGGTTAATGAACAGGTGTGCATGGTAGGGGCCGTTAAAATAATAATAAAATATAAGAGTACCTACATATTGTATTATAGAGCGGCATACATCGTACTCTCCGAATGTATGAATAAAAATGGTTTAAATCATGTCTCTTGAAACCCGACGTCAATACCTCGACTTGAATAATCTTTTCAAAATCATACATTCGTTATCTGATTCTCCTAGCTTATTAACTTTAATTTCAAGCCACGATCTCGGCATTCCTTTCAGAATAATTTTGTCCTCCAGGGCTATACTAATAATACGTCCTTTTATATTCCGATGGTCAGAATGTGTCATCTTTATGTTAGTTAATAATAGTGTTATGATTGTACGATTGACATTCTAAATAATAATTTATTGAAATTTAAAAAAGATATCGAAAACACTCTTATTATAGAGAGTGCTTCTATGTAATAATTCTGTTACATTTCTATTTATTAATTATTATTTTTGGTTCGAAGTTCCTTATCGCAGGGATTTTTTTTTTATAAAAAAGTGTAAAAGTTTTCTGTCACGATCCTTTCTTTAGTGTAGACGGTTATCCATAGCGCGTTTGCTTTATAATAATAATATAATTATTAATATAATATTGAGTAAAATTAATCAATTATATAATATTATATATTTTATTATTGATATTCATATTTAATTTAATTTAAAAAAGGAACTTCGTTCCAACCGAGTGTTCCACGACACTCACGCATTTCTTTTTCATTTCATTTATTCAATGCGAAAATGGGTATTACATAGCAGCAGATGATAAAATAAACAAAGTCCTCCATAATCGGCTAATAAGCATGCATTATTAACAATATAAATTGTACATATTGTTTTTTATTTAACGTATTATTTTAGACCATTTAATTTTTTTGTTACTACTTTTTTTGTCAACACAGAACTGTTCTAAAATTGTCATGCTGTGTACACATGCTTTGGGATGCAATCTTGGTCTTAAAGATAATTGTATTTTGTATCTGTCTGATTGATTCTGTTTTGTGTGCCATAATAAATAAAAATAATTAAATAACTGTTAATTTATTCTTTTTCGAGTGTAAACATAACATGATCTGATACTGATAGCGAGATTTTCGATTGATTAGCTCTGGGCTTTACCACTAAGAATAAAATGAGAATAAATAGTACAATAACTATCTAATACATATTATCCCGTTCTAAGCCAGCAAGTAACCTTACGTTGGCCATAGCTAAAAATACTATGCTACAGCCGTAATGGTCTAAGAGCCGGTGAAGATCGACCTTCACCGATCTGATAACCAGATGAGACATATTTTTTATCAAATATAATTTATAAACAAATATGCCTATAATTACTTGCCTATCTAAAAGTGCTCTCTAAAAGTTTTTAGCTAGGCAACAGTACTATAAGCATGATTTTTTGCAGGCAATGATTTTGAAATATGACTGATTTTGTAATAAAGTAATCTAAAATTTGATATAACTTTCGATAAGTTAGCAGAACGATGGAGTCACCTATATTCACTTACCTGTTCACATCGGCTTGCCAGGTAGCTATACACAGAAATGAGTAGGCAAGCCTACTGAGGCATATTCTGTGTGTTAAAAACTAACAGTGAAATAAAATTCATTTGGTTATCAAAAGAATGAAAGTGATGAAAAAAAAAATCGATTAAAGTTAATTTAATTAAAAATAGCCATAAGCACTTTTAGATAGGCAAGTAATTATAGGCATATTTGTTTATAAATTATATTTAATAAAAAATACGTCTCATCTGGTTATCAGATCGGTGAAGGTCGATCTCCACGGTCTCCTCTACTATAACTTTATGCAGTATATATGTAAAACATGTTCATAGTTGTGTTTAGCAAAGTCTGGGCCACATAGTTCTCATTTAGCCTACGGGTAACTTCTGTTTCCACGGTAAACAAACACAAGCTTTGCTCTGGTTGACAACAAGAGAGGCAGCGGTTTGTAAATTTATTTTGTATTGAAAAAAAATCTCAAAGATTCTTCCACTATATAGGCATACGGTATTTGTATGTATAGGTATGTATTACCTTGTGTAAATTATGATTGGTCTCGTAAAAATGTGTTTGCTTTAATTGATAGTACATCAAAGGCCCTGAGCCTCGCAAGATCTTTTTCGGGACAACTCAATACCTCATTATATGTACTTACATATAGTAACCAATATTGAACTTAGAAGTTCGATGACCAAAAGAATTAATCGGGATTATAAATATCCCTTTAATTAATCAAGCGAAGTGATCTCTAAATCAACTTGGGCAAATCGGCGTTGTATGTATGTATGTATGTTTGTTTGTCCGAGGATAACTTTCGAAGCGTTTATCCGATCATCGCGAAATTTGGTATATAGGTAGGTAGTGATGACATAATTTTGGTGTGACTAAATGAGTTAAAAATGTGGGGGGGGGGGGTTGATGAGATTCAAGAGTTCAAGAGGGGTAAAAAAAAATCTAAATAGAACTATCCGGTCAAGTGGCATTTCTAATAAAAGGTCTTTGTGATTACATTTCGACCCCATTTTTATTTTAATTTAAAATTTGTAATTTTTAAATTATTAGCCATTATAAAAACTGAACTTTGACAAAATTAACATGGTACACCAGTGATCCCACAGTGCTGAAATTTGGTATGCGTGTAGCTTTAGTAACACAAATATAGGCAAAAGTCTGAAATTCAGAATAACTGCAATTTGTACCCCAAAAAAAAACTAATTAACATGAACTCCGCATTCCGTGGCACTATTTTATTAGTCAAGATTAAGGCCGGCTCGCACAACGATCCCTAAACGTAGTTATCGACTAAACATGTTTAAATTTTACGTATTTGTGTGATTCTAATCATATTTAGATCTTACTTTTTATATCAACTCCTTAAATCATATTTAGCCAATAAATACGTTTAGGCATCGTTGCGCGATTCTCCCTAAGAATATTTTTTTTGTTTTGGGAAACTCGCAAGATCTCAGTTCGGGGTGAACCAGTAGTAGCAATAATAACGAACTTACTACATAATTTAGTGTGCGTGCGCTATTGCCACTCTGTGCTATGCAGCGCGCACACTTTTACGCGGGCGACGTTGTCAGCTCTCCGACCGGACAGTAGAAGGCGCTCAATTTTCAATGGGCCTTCCGCACCCCACTTACCCGAATGACAGACACTTACATAAAGACCGACGACATTGTCGGACACACGCAATTTTCTAAGTAATTGGCGCTGTTATAATTATAAAAATAAGGATTTAAATGCACGTGAACGAGGTCGCGGGTAACAACTAGTAGATTATTAAATGTCTGCTAGTGGTTCGCCCCGAACTGAGATCTCGCGAATCTCCCAAAATAAATATTATTCTTAGGGCGACTTGCACAACGATGCGTAAACGTATTTAGTGGCTAAATATGATTGAAGGAGTTCTCAAATCATACGAATACGTCAAATTTAAACATGTTTAGTCGCTAAATACGTTTAGTGATCTTTGTGCATGCCGACTTTCATCTTTTACTAATAAATTGGTGCCACGAAATGCATAACCAAACTACTTGACCTACAGTTTCATTCAAATTATGATGTAACGGGGGTTCTTGTTAATTGATTAATTTTTTTGGGGTACAAATGGCAGTTATTCTGGATTTCAGACTTTTAACTATATTTTTGTCACTAAAGCACGAATACCAAATTTCAGCATTGTGGGGTCACTGGTATACCCTGTGAATTTTGTCAAAGTTTAGTTTTTATTATGGCTAATAACTCAAAAACTACATAAATTAAAATAAAAATAATTTTAGAAACGGGGTTCAAATGTACTAACGAAGACCTTTCATTTGTATACCAAATTTCATGATGATCAGATCAATGTTTCGAAAGTTATCCTCGGACAAATAAACATACCTACATACATACAACGCCGATTTGCCCAAGTTGATTTTGAGATTTCGCTTCGATCGATCAACTAATTTTAAATAAGATCTCCAACCGGACTATAACGTAATTATCATTGTTCGTCATGCAAAACTTACCTCTATCAACATAATACTTTTATCAGAATCGATATCTCTTTAACGCCAAATTATAATAAAATACCTTAAGTGATAAATACCATATCAATTAATTAAGATAGAGCTATTTTCCACCGTAGGTAGTAGGTAAATCTTTCATTTTGTAATACCAAATGCCAAAATTGTAACTAGGTACATACATACCAACTTAGTAGAGCAATGTTACTGCGGTATTTTGAGTCACTAAAAGTGGAGCCAATCAGTCTTACATAAAAAAAACCTTTTTGAACAAGGTAGGTTACGTTTAAATGCTCTTTTGCTTTTGCTTTTTTAGCTATTACCTTCTGCCATCTTATAAGAATGTACTCAAAAAAACATTCCAAAAATAAATTATGAAATTTATACGATAAAATCGTCCATACCTGCACCAAACAGGCCCTCCGTAACAACACTATCCATTTGTATTTACCTTGGTGGCCACAGCGGCGTAATAGTAACATGAATAGCCATTGAAAATCAAAATTGTCTCATTCTACGTCATATTTTTAATTATTATAATGATTATAATGTATGTACCTACATAATTTCTAAATAGTATTTAGATACGTTTTTCATAAATCAACAAATGGATTATTTTTATTAAAACTGATTTAGAACCACATCAGTCAGTAGAGAGATAAGTATTTTATAATTTATTATCTACGTAATTTGGTTTATCTTGCGTTATCAATACATTATCAAACTATATATATATTATTTTTCAATGCAATCGCTAAAACTTCATAATCGAACTAAGTACATATATATATTTGTTGAAGCAAATAAAAATATACTTAGTTCTATTATGCAGTTTTTTCTAAAATCATAAAACAAGTTTGAAGAAACCAACTGACTAAAATCAATATTGGCCATCCCTCTATAACCGGCAAAAATCCCGTAAAATATGGTTGAATGAACGATTAACATATTGCTTGTTGATCGAGCGAAGCGAGATCTTTTAATCAACTTGGGCAAATCAGCGATGTATGTATGTTTGTTTGTCCGAGGATAACTTTCGAAGCATTTATCCAATCATCGTGAATTTTAGTATATAGGTAGGTAGCGATGTCACAATTTTGTTGTGACTAAATGAGCTAACAATGGGGGGGGGGGCTGTTGAGATATTTGGGTTCAAGAGGGGTAAAAAAAAAACAAATTGAAACTATCCGGTCGAGTGGCAAACCTAGTAAAAGGTTTTTGTAAGTACATTTCAACCTTGATTTTATTTTTAGTTTAGTCCTTGCAGTTTTTGAGTTAGTAGCCAATAAAAACTGAACATTGACAAAATTCACAGGGTACACCAGTGACCCCTGTGACCCCTATGCGTGTAGCTTTCGTGACACAAATATAGGCAAAAGTCTGAAATTCAGAATAACTGCAATTTCTACCCAAAAAAAGAGGAACCAATTTGCATGAACTCCGGCTACCTGTAATTTGAATGAAACTGTAGGCCAAGTAAGGTGGTTATGCATTTCGGGGCACTATTTTGATAGTCAAAGATTACGCGAGACCTCAGTTCGAGGCAAACCACTAGTTACTACAATTTGACTCAGAGTGAATCTATTGAATCGTTGGCGTCAAATCTAATAAATATAGTACGGCGACAATGAAGTAAAAACTTTGTTATAGACTGTTTAAACATAGCTGAGGTTTAGAGCAACTAGTTAACTGGTGCCCAATTCTACTAGTTTATAAGAAAAAAACGATTATGAAGCCATACGATTATTTAACGATTATGATTGTTGTTCCTGTCATAAGCTGCCAAATTGTGTTAGTAGAATACCAAAAACTATCTATAGTGGCCATTTTGCGACGATACCATTGTCATAGTGAAGCGATTGGTTTAGTAGAATTGGGCCCCTGGCCACTGGTTTATAAACATAGAGATTTTTTTGGTCAGTTTCATTACTTCTTTATGCGTAACTAGCAATAAAGGGACATAATTTCTGAAAACTGCAATAGAGCTACAAACACTATAACGAATCAAAAAACGACTTAGATACATAATTGATCGAGCGAAGCGAGATCTCCAAATCAACTTAGGCAAATCGGCGTTGTATATATGTATGTATGTATGTTTGTTTGTCCGAGGAAAACTTTCGTAGCGTTTATCTGATCATCATGAAATTTGGTACATAGATAGGTAATGATGGCACAATTTTGGTGTAACTCAATGAACTAAAAATTTTGGGGGGTTGTTGAGATATTGGGGTTCAAGAGGGGTAAAAAAATGAAAATGAGACTATTAGGTCAAATGGGACGTCAAATGAAAGGTCTTCATTAGTACATTTGAACCCCGTTTTTATTTTTAGCTAATTTTTGTAGTTTTTCAGTTATTAGCCATAATAAAAACAAAACTTACACAAAATTCCCAGGGTACACCAGTGATCCCACAGTGCTAAAATTTGGTATGCGTGTAGCTTAAGTATCAGAAATATAGGCAAAAGTCTGAAATACAGAAAAACTGCAATTTGTATGTACCTCAAACAGAAAACCAATTTACATGAACTCCTGTTACCTGTAATTTGAATAAAACTGTAGGTCAAGATAAGATAAGATAAGATAACTCTTTATTGTACACCAAAGTAAAATACAGAACATAATTTTTACAAATAGATTATATACAAATTATCGCTAAAAGCGATCTCATCCAGACAACCGTTGTATGGACAGGTAGCATTTGATTTTTGCAATATGAATGAATAAATGAAATGTTTCATGTACTTATTAAAGTGAGGCAAAACATCGTTAGGAAACTTCAGATAACTCTGCACGCATGCAGATTAAAGCTGAATATGCTGAGTGGATTGTTTGAGTGCTCGGCAAGCCTATTCCATCTAAAAACTTGTTTTAGACATCTGCGTCACAAAATTCATGTTTTAAATACAAACCAGTTTTACCTTATCATCGTTATCATACTTATAGCAGTAGGTTAGTTAGCTTTAGTAAATTTAAAAGGGTCGGCAACAGGCGAGGGTCGGCAACACCCTTTGGTGTTACAAACGTCCATAGGCTACGGTAACCGCTTACCATCAGGTGGGCCGTATGCTTGTACGCTACCTCAGTGGTATATAAAAAAGACAACCAATGTTATAGCACCCAACTACTCTCAGCAATCAAAAAGCAATTTAATTTAGGGAAGATACCGTTAACCTAATCCTTTTTTTTTCATTGTTTTTTTCTTGCTCTTACTCCCGGGGATGTTCACAGAAATATTCAGTAAAGGTAAGTATTTACTTACAAAAAATATTTAATAGGCTAACTTGGCTCTTATTCTGCTTATTCATATCAATAGTTGTCCCCTCCCGGTAAGCTGACCTAACGGTGTTCATTCATACTGGTATGAACAGACCGCATGAACATAATATTGTATATCTATGTGTAGATATGCACAGAAGCATCGAGAGGGAAACTACTTCTGAGGTTAACAACCGATGAAAATAGGTTATAATGTCAATCCATATGAAATGACTCTAGTCTTTCCAATTTTTTAAGGTTGTCAGGTTGCCTTTTGATCTATTTATTAGACTTTACTAGTAACACACCATTGACACCTCAGGCACCTGTTCACAATATAGTCCATTGCATATACAATAAAAATCAAACACTCATCTGTCGCGGCGGTTACTCACACATGTCGCCTTCGAGACTATAAGACAATGAATATCAGAAAGCATTTTTGAATAAACAATTTATGTTTACAGCAAATATACGGTGAAAACTACGCGTCTCTCGGACAATGCGGCTGCAACTCAAGCACCATCACAGCTCTGCTGCTGACGGCTCCAGAACTGAGGGGACCTCCTGGTCCGCCTGGACTGACTGGTGCTGACGGACGAACTGGCGCACCTGGGATGGTGGTATGTAGAAGCTGCCTGAATGATTATTTTTGCTATATCCTAGTTTTAGCTGAGGTACGAGACGATGAAAATTACTTCGAATTTGATATGGAATAGAATATGTGTATGTAGAGGCTCCGTCGGCTTGGGGTGGGTTTGATCTAGCATAAATATCCGTAATCGGTCAGGCACCACAACCATACAAAAATGTGTTGATCATTGACGGGTTAAAAGGGCAACTGGTCAATGGATCATTGGGTTTTCCAAGCCGTTTTCATAATTCTCCAGAATTGAGGATTCGGGACGATAGCTTTGAATAGAACAAATGGAAAGAATTATTAGTTTCTACAACTCTGCCCGAATTATCCACCTGTAGTTTATGTAACGTCTATTATGCCATGTGTTGTCCAGTCCTCGATGATGATGATAATTTACTCTGTAGTACGGCTATTATTCTCAAATCACTTACACTATTTAAAGACAGCATAAAAACACGGGACGCACTGTCCCACCTGTCAATGTCATCCTGCAATTAACGTCATTCGGTTTTTTGTACTCGCGTCGCTTCTCACAAAAAAAATAATTAAATTGTGTTTTCAAGTTTTTAGTGTGAAAAATCGTGAAAATGGATACAAAAAGAGAACACAGAAAGTAGATAAGAATCATCTACTTCGAAATATCAAGAAATAACCTACCAATTTCGGATTTGGAAAGTACTTAGGTTATGAACATTTGACATTGTATTTTCTTCAAGAAATCTACTAAAAACGTGTTCTTGGGATGATATATTCCCTCCAAGGTAGAAGAATAGGTGCCTACGGTGTGTTTTTTTCACACGATCAATCAAGACTTTCATATTGGCAAACTCGTGGGGTTCTGCACTGAAAGCACTTGACTAATACTAACATAGGTACCTAATACAAGACTCAACCATGGTCTAGGGCCGTCCTTCGGGGACGAACGTGATCTAACCGAGGCTTTGACTGGCTAATCTGCGGGATTATGCACCCCAAATGCCCTCGCTGGTTGTACCTACCTATTTATACACAGCTGTGATCTAGGGGCGTCTTTTTGAGGCGAACATGATCGATTATGACTTTGACTGGCAAACCTTTGGGGTTCTGCGACTAAAGTTTTTTATCTAATGTGTACCTAGTACACACTCAGTAGTTGCCTTGCTGGGGTGAACTGGAAAGTAATGTAATACCCATCGGTAGTTACAGATAGCTATGACAATTATATATGTCAAGATTCCTACCTCTCTTACCTGAGATGCTAGATGAATGGGATAAAATGCATCCATTGTAATCTTGTAGAGAGAAGTTCAGATGGAGCAGAAGAGTGCAACACTGCACAAAGGCAAATAGCCTGATCAAAGAGGAAATAACCTTCCTTTGCTAACTATGTTCTAATAAATTACCCAAAGTGGAAATATAAGCAACCAGTGGATTGGACTCCTACAGGATACATTATGTCTGAATTCAAGAGACCGGAGGTCATTGATTCTATTTCATATTAAGAAAAAAGGTTCCCGTTCAGAAGAATATGGGCTTTAAACCGGTGGGGTCCTCCTCATCAGGATGCATTGCTGACCCCAATATAAAGAAGCCAGCAGCTGCAGGGGGAACACCGGAGGCAGGCGAGGACACTGCAGCGCAAGGAGATGAGGGAGGTATGCAGATTACACCATTTTTATGATAACTAGTAAGCTTATCATATGGTATGATACCATTCTTGAATGGATGAAGGAGTATAACAATTATCTGGGAGTTATTATTAACTTCTCTGATTTGAAACTCTGCCAGATTATATTGAAAATCAAAACATTGTTAACAGAAGCAGGTTATTGAAATCTGAAAATAATCTGTTTTTATACATCAATTTTTTTTTCTTAGCCTAATGGTACCTTATCAACATATACATTCACTTTGAATTTAAATAAATAAAATAAATTCATCGGTAGTTACTGAGCATTCTAAATAAAAAGTTTTTATGTGAACTTAAACAACAAATGTTTGTTGTTATCATCACAGGTTTTAATACTGAACTAAAGTTATTCTCTTTTATAGTTCTCTTAGTATAAATAAAAACCAAGAAAATATATTTAAATGGAAAATACTACCAATTTAGAGTTGCATGATTAACTTTCAGTAAAATCATGAAATGTTGTGGTAGGTAAGTGGTTCACTTAATAAAATTGGTTTTTTTTGTGTCAGTATTGAGCCACAGTTATTTTCTCTGCATGAATTATTACTTCTCTGGGTGTAAATAACGAGAAACTGGGAGGAAATGTTACCAATTAATTATGGAATTACCTATAAGGTACACCAACAATATGATAGTTGCTCAAGTAATAGTATGGGCTCAGACAGTGGAATGTTAGTATCAGTTTGCTCTGTAATTACCTTATTATGGGATTACCAAAACAAATGGCCTTGAGGGAATAAAACTTTTTATCATTAAACCACTATGATAACTATGATGATACTTCAATAAATGATTGATGACTGGTAGATAATGCTATTAGCATTAAGTCCTCCTAGCACTATTATGTTTTGTGTGAAAATATTAAATAAATAAATATTTGATGCAAAGAAGATCTACAAGAATGCAGGGGCTGGCGAGCCTCATGCATGTGATGCTGAAATACCTTGTGGTATGTGGACAAGGGATCAAGCAAACTTCATATTAATTCAATAGATTTAATGACAAACTTTGTTTGTTAATTTAAGTAATTTGTACTAAAGATATTGATAATACTACAGTTATTTCATACATAAATGAATTATGATGATGACATTATAAATATTGCAGTACCTGTGAGTAGGTATATTTATGGCAATGGTGTTTGACTAGAATTAATTGGGTATTTGCTTAATAAGGAAATACAGAAATTATGTACACTTAATTACAGATCTTGAGGAAAGAAAACAATTAGATCAGGTCATAATGGATGGGAACCAGTAGATGTTTATTTTGCAAAATTTGCTTCAGTTTTTGGACAATCTTAGATCTCATTGCTTCTAAAATAGGTGTCAGTTCTATGTAACTATCATGGCACCCAGATTCATTCGCCGGGGCAGTTGATGTTTTATCTTAAATTGGTCAACCTTTTTTCTTCTTCAATAATTTTTTCCTCCCTGTATGAATTTAAAACCTCTGGGGAAATTCAATACAAAAAGAAAAGGAAAACGGATTGTGATTGTTATCTTTTGAATAACACAACTGTTTTACCATTTAATAAAAGTTTTTAACTTCTAATGTGGTAATATTTAAAACAAATAAACATGTAGGTACCTAGTACAATCCCAGGTTGTTTTATCTTCTTTTTCGTTATGACAGATAGATTACAGACATATATTCTTCCTCTTTTGTTATGCGCACCGCCAAGGAGTGGAACGCTTTGCCTGAGTCTGTGTTTCCTGATAAGTACAACCTAGGGATCTTCAAGTCACGAGTGAATAGGTTTCTTCTAGGCAAGTGTGTACCATCGTAGACTGCATCATCGCTTACCATCAGGCGAGATAGTGGTAAAACGCTAGCCTATAATTTATAAAAAAAAAAAAAAAAACTTACAGAAAAGATTTGTACAAAGTCAAGCTTAGCTGAACGAGGGTCCTTCCAGCAAACCTTTGAGGATAGAGATAGCTGTTTGTAGGATATGTTCACTGTCACTACTAGGTGACGTTATTTTTTTACCACAACCTGTTAATAATGGCAGGAATTTTATCAGTAGAAGTAACTTCTGGTCGTAGTAACTTAGTAACTGGTAAACATTTTGGTTTTAGAATGAATAGGTAACTAGGTTCGGTACTTACCACTAAACAATATTTGTCACAAATTTTTTGGATGGGCCATACATTGCCAGTTCAAAGAGATATCAGTTACTACTCATAGCATCTCTGGAGTGATTATCTATTTATCAATTAAGATTCATAGGGTCCACAGGAGCTAATTAACATAAATAATGTAAAAAAAAAAAAAAAAAAAAATGTTCCTATACGATAGATAGGCTTTCATTGTGAATAAATGAATCTAAACTACATAATCATTCCTTTTTTAGGAAATACCTACCTAATGATAAAATAAAGTTTATGGTAAAATAATGTATACTTCAGATTGAGGCATTCATTGTGAATAAATGAATCTAAACTACATAATCATTCCTTTTTTAGGAGATACCTACCTAATGATAAAATAAAGTTGATGGTAAAATAAAGTATACTTCAGATTGAGATTCACTACATATAGATACAATGATAGATTGGATGTGTTTATTTAATTAATTAAGAATGTTTATATTGACAAAAAAAAAAATACATGCCTAGTTTAGAAATAAATATTAGATAAGACGGTTATGCTTCTAAAATTGTTTTTAGCGCAAGGGGCCAAAAAACTTTAATAATTTAAACTTATAATCAACATAGTAGTTAGAGATTCCTGTTCCTTTAATCTTCAGCATTTAAGTGGTATCAACCTTATTTGGGCTCTACCTTGTATAATGAAGAGTAGAGCCAGCTAGAGCTGGGATTAATTACTTATGTTTTAAGGATGATAAAACGAAAATATTGAGTCTACTAATAATATGTAAGTAATCTATAAGGCGCTAAACCTTACGGAATGGTATCAATCATTAAATCAGCCATTCGATTGAATTCTTATTTTTTGGATAATAGTGATATAAAAGCATTTTCACCGCCTATACGCTACGTAGGTAAGGGTACATGCTTCTATCGCGATACCGCTCCGAAAGCCGAAGAACGGCCGCTTGAACTGGAGAGTCTTCCTCTTTTGCATGGGTTATACAGCCGATTGGTTAATAATTAACACTTTACTGACGTTATACCTACCTATATCAAGAATAATATTGATTGGGTTTGTTTAATTAATTGTTACAATTTAGTTAAATGATTATGAAGAACAGAATTCTCCAAATTAATTATCCTAAATCAAGATAACTATCTAAGAAAAAGCAATATTATTTATATTGCATAATGTTAATTAGTTTAATATTGAGTAGAGGTTTTTATCTTCAATTTATACATAGACATAGACAATTTAAATTAAGGATAAAGTTTCTTGATTTTACATGAGACTTTTAACATCTACAGAGTAAATTATCATCATCATCGAGGACTGGACAACACATGGCATAATTAAATAGTCAAACAAACTTACCCCTGTAAGTGATGTTCGACTGGAATTATGCCAGGTGTTGTCCAGTCCGAAGATGATGAGTCCCACCCAACCCTTTAATCTAATACTTAGATGTACCCTTGAAGTAAAATCAAAAATCTTTAGTGATTCTGTAAACTTAATGACGTTAATTGCAGGATGACATTGACAGGTGGGACAGTGCGTCCCGTGTTTTTATGCTGTCTTTAAATAGTGTAAGTGATTTGAGAATAATAGCCGTACTACAGAGTAAATTATCATCATCATCTTCGGACTGGACAACACCTGGCATAATTCCAGTCGAACATCACTTACAGGGGTAAGTTTGTTTGACTATTTAATTATTTAAGTATGGGTAGTATTTAAATGCTAATAAAATAAAAATAGTTTTTGTATCCAAAAATAATCTAGCAGTAGTTTTAATAAACATTTAGTTTATTTGTAGTGAATAAATTTTATTTTATGTTAAAAAGTATATAAATGATGAAAATAAATTGATAGGTGATATTATTATTTGATGTGCAATTAATAATATCCCTTTATGTATTGACCTAACTGTAATATTATTTTGTAAAGGACTTGTAAGATTTTAGCACTGTCGTCTTCTCTCGACGCATGATTTAGTTACAAATTTGCGGTGCACAATAAATATGGATAGAGGACATTTAGACAAACAAATAATATTAAACTATGTGATATTCTAAAATATCACGGATCCGAAATAATTGAAGGTATTATTGAGTGTTATCATCTTAGTGTCCTTATCTTCACGACAATATTACTAGCCTTCACACAAAAATCTTACAACATTTTTATATTATGGGCAATGAGAAAAACAAAGTGAACGCGTAAGGCGCCAGCGTGGAAAACCCAGAATGAGATGGCGGGACGAGCTCACCTAAGCTCTTGGCTGGATTAGAAAAAGGAAAGCTTTTGGGCTGCAATAATAACATGTTAAGACATTATACAAAATAAGATAAATCACTTTGTATAAGTTGTTAAACTGCTATGTTTATGTAGGTTAATTTCTAAGTTCTAATACAATGATACCAAATCATTTGTAATCTTATAGAATCAACAAATCATTTGTTATCTTATAGAATCAACAAATCATTTGTAATCTTATAAAATCAACAAATCATTTGTAATCTTATAGAATCAACAAATCATTTGTAATCTTACAGGGTCAACCAGGAGTGCCAGGCGAGCGAGGACCTCTAGGACCCCGAGGCGAGAAAGGAGAAAGAGGCGATGCAGGTCCCAGAGGCTTCGAAGGAATGTCTGGACCTAAGGGAGAAGCGGGTGTTGATGGAAGACCTGGGAACTCTGGACTACCTGGACCTCCAGGGCCCCCCGGTACTTCAGACTACAGTAATTTTGATGTGAGTATTCTACATAATTTTTATATAGGCTAAACTTACTAAGCTTATATTTTAGGTTTCAGAGAATAATTTATCTAAGTACTTCTTTTGATATTGAGTTAAATTTTAGAATTGCTACTAATTGTAAGTATATTATTAAATTAAATTGCTATTGTGCTTATGGAAATTGTAGAATTTATTTAAAAGTAAAGCAGCAGCATAGATTTATTGTTCTTGTAGGTATAGTTAATTAGGATTTTCAAATAAAAAAATAGTTTTAATTTGGATACAAAGCATTAAGTTACCTATACATTTAAAAATTCTTAGCATCGAAGCAAAGAGTAGATAGTTGTAATTATTATATTTTAAACTTTAGGTACTATGTGAAACCTCCTTAAGTGTAGGTACATAATTTTGTCAATAATCCCGTATTCACTAATATTTCTAGTATCATTTGTATGTAGAACTTTGTTTATTGATCTCTTATTGCAAAATATTTATTAACCATTTCATGCCATCCATTTCTATTTACTCAGTCGAACTGGAAACCCAGACAGATATACAAGGTAAGTTTTGGGAAAATACACTCACATTTACAAAAATACATTATAAACAGCTATTTCAGTAGAGCTTTCTGTATGTAATAATAATTTAACAAAATTACATACTAGACTGAAAATAGCCTTTAATTACAAAGTTCAAACAATAAGTATAGTACGTAAAAAATATATTTATACTTGTTTAGTATATTTTAAGTACTCTCATGGTCGTAGAAAAACTATGGACGGAGCGTAAATAACTTGCAAATGAATTTGCTCGTAAACATGACTTTTCACACACATTGCGATACTCGCGCCAAGCCATTACGCGGCCTGACAACCACTGTTTGTCGAACCAAGCACACATCAATCGCCATGAGTTTCAGTCAACATTATAAAGGGAAGGAGTCCTATGTATTTTTTACTTTCAGTAGTACTCTATAATATCTGTGAAAACTTATTTCATAGACGGACAAAATATTTTTCTCAAATAAATATAGCATAAAAACAAAGAATAGTTTTTGCACTTCTATAGTCGTGGAGTTTTCTTCAACTTATATATATATTTTACATTATAATATAAGTTTTTTTCTATAGAAACTTACAACAGGCGCAAACTCAGCAGTCATGATTCAGTATTTCAATACTACCGATCTGTTCTCGATTACCGTTTCATTGTCAAGTCACTTTGTGACTAAAACGAATGGCCTTTTGCAGACAACAGTGCCCCGTTTTAGCAAACAAACCCCTCTAAAACTTCGACAAAAGTGTGAATGTTGCTCGTTCAGCACTGACACAGTTTAAAAAGAAACAGTTGGTTCTCTACAATTGGCTGGTTAGAGCCAAGACACAATTGGTTCTAATAGTATTGAATTATTTGGCTGATTAGAGCCGTGAACTGATAAAGTGGATAAACCAAACGGGTCTCTTTTTTCTCCTTAAACTTTTATCATTAGTAAAGTAAATTTAAAATCAAAAGTAAGTTTACAAACTTAACATATAAGCATAAGCTATATACATGTTTCTTTGTACGAGGGGCACACTAAAAGTTTTCGGAATCAATAATAAAAACACAACTATTAATAGTCAAAAATGAATTTATTGTTTCTCAAACTATTTTCCTTTTACGTCAATGCACTTTTTCATACGATTGAACCAATTTTGAAAACATTTGTGCCACTCTTCCGTGGTGACGTCAGATACATGTTTTTCATACTCTTCGACAGCCTTTTCTGGAGATGAAAACCGTTGATCGCGTAATTGGTTCTTGATTTTTGGGAACAGAAAAAAGTCACACGGTACCAGGTCAGGACTGTATGCTGGATGACTCATAAGTTGAACGTTTTTCGCCTTCAAAAACTCATTTGTCTGTCTGGCCGTGTGAGAACTTGCATTGTCGTGGTGCAAGATAATACGGTATTTACCGTTATTTTCACGGAGTTTGTCAATAATTTCCGATAAACAAATGGTCGTGTACCAGTCACTATTCACGCTACGACGATTTTCTAAAGCAACAGTAGCCACGTGTCCAGTTTTATTAAAAAAAAGAAGCAATCATCCGCCTCGAGGTACTTTTCACGCGCGCCACTTTGGTTGGTTTCGGCTCATCTCGAAAAACCTATATGCTCGATTGCTGCTTCGTTTTGGGATCATAGCTATAAATCCATGTTTCGTCACCTATTACTATGTCCCACACCAAATTGGAAGCCCCTTCGTTGTTTCTGGTAAGCATAGCATGGTACCAAGTGATGCGGTCCGTTTTTTTGAGCATCAGTCAAATTGTGTGGGATCCATCGAGAACACAGCTTTCTCACACCTAAATGTTTGTGTAGGTTTGACTGTATTTGACTCATGCCTATGTCCAAAGATGTCCAGATCTCATGGTAGGTCACATGCCTGTCTGTTTCGATCATACGGCGCACAGCATCAATGTTTTTCTTGTTCAAAGCGGTGCACGGGTGACCTTCACGAATTTCATCATGGAGATTGACGCGACCACGTTTGAATTCTGAAAACCAGCTATAAGTAGTCGTCTTGCATGGTGCTCCTTCGCCAAAAGCAGATTGAAGCTAAACGACGCTCTGCTGAGCTGTACACTTAAAATCGTACAAATTTTACAACGAAAATTTTCCTGAGTTAAATCCATTTTATTGTATATTAATAACGCAATTATAAAATAACGCCACAATGTGAAAACAATTCACAATCAGATGAAACAAATTTAATCTACGGCTAAAAATTTTCATTTTCAAAACTTTTTAAATATTGTTTACATAAGTGGTCAATTCCGGAAACTTTCAGTGTGATCTATGTATAACTCAAGTTTTTAGTTACTATGCTATGCATAATCAAGTGACTACCCTCCATATATAGGTACTATAGTTTGCACTGTATAACGGCATCGGCAGGGCGTCGTTGCAGTACGAGTAAAGAGTGGAATTCTCTATCTTCTTAGCGTCTGTTTTTCCATCATAAAAATTAAGCCAAGAGTGTACAATTTCTTTTCGAGGGTGCTTCATTTTTTACTTTACCTTCGTTTATTATCAGGTTAGGCTCTGATCACATGGTTGTCTAAAAACAAATATTCAGCATAAATGAAGCTCTGGTAAGATGTACTGAAATTTTTATCATGGAACAAAGAACACTGGCTAATATTTTAGCCTTAGAAGCCAATTAGCCACTCAACATTTTATGGTTCCGTTATGTACAAAACTTTTTGGTCTCAATTTAAGTAACTACCCAAACTCTGTGAAAACACATAACCAGTTATTTGTTTTATAAGCTGGATCTTTGATTTATACCGATGACACGACCAGATAAGGGGATTTATCCGAAACATTCTCGTAAACTTTGGCTGTGTATTGTCTGACAAAACATTTGGAATCATTAAGCTGGAAACTTTGCACAATGAAGATTTAATAAGAAAATAAGGGGGTAAGTTTTGAACCAGATAAAATAAAATAAACAGACACTGTCTTGATTGTTCTTGTTTATATTGAAGTTGTTTTTGATTACATTAATGCAGTCGACTACTATACATAGGTACCTATAATAATATCCTTTGTAACAAAATGAACCTACCTAAGGTAACTTCATACTCATACTACAAATTCGAAAGTAACTCTCTCTCTGCCTCAATGTTTGTAACGTTTGCACGACTAAACGGCTGGATCCACACAGACTATAAATAACGACACTTAACCTAGCAACGATCTGAAACTGACGTCAAAACTTTTGAAGGTCATTCGATTATTATAATTAGTTAAATGAATAATCGGTTTATTGCAAACTTAAGTAAAATAAAAACGAGTATTAAATTGATAACTGATAATATAATAATAATAATGGAGGTAAGTTTATGTAACAATTATCAATATGCAATAATTAACTGATTACAAGGATCATTTTGAAATGTCAATTTTACCACCTGTTTCTCCGCGTCCAAGCCAGGAAAGAATAAGGCAAGAACAAGGCAGATTATTTTTTTTATAATCCATTTACCTACCTAAATAACAATAGGACTTAGAACTCATACTTAGTAAATCAAAATAATAATTATAAATTGCAAGGATACAAAAGTAATATAAACATTAAAATTCATTTAATTTTAATTAAAAATCGGAAATTGAATCCACATTTTCGACTTTAATCGATAATGCTTTGAACATGGTTCAATCTGACGCTGGTCATGAAAAAAAGGCGAATATGCGGATTCTAACCCTTTTCAAAAATTTTAAGGTCAATTTTAAATTTAACCCTAATATTATTTAGGAATCGCTTCTTGGTTCATACGGAGGAGGAATCGGAAGACCTGGTGCCCCAGGACCTAAAGGGGATGGGGGACAAGTGGGGCCTATGGGACCACAAGGAGAACGAGGCTTCCCTGGGCATAAAGGCGACCGGGGACAACCGGGGCAAGGTGGCGTTAAAGGAGACCGTGTAAGTATCTCTCATACTTACCACGAAACCATTGCTCTAAATTGACATAACTTACATTAATTAAGATGACTTCATACCCTTAATCTACTAATTTATATTGGAACACATTATTTTTTTATCCACTCTCCTCTTTCGGTCGTCATCTCATTATTCACTCCTTTCTAACAAAATAAGTGTTTTTATTCAAAAATGACTTGTTCAGATGTTAACTTTTATAAAATTAAAAATCGCAACCGCAAGCAGATTTAAATGAGCCCAAGCACTAGTAGCCAACTACATATAATCAATTCTGAAGTTCCGTTGTCAAACAACCGTCTCCATCATGATACCACCTCCATGGTGCCATATTATTGCATTGTTACATTATAGCTATTACAAGTTTCAGCTAAATCGATTGAAAGGAACTAGTTTAAAATTCTTTTGCTAGATTTGACCTAAACAAACTGACTAACAGCTTCTTATGTTAATTCATATTATAATTCACATCCATTTGTTTGTTCTAAGAATTTGAATAGACTTACCTACCTCAATTAGTTGACTGGCTAGTTTTAAAATATTAAAACCTTAACGATTAGGAGAGGCGAACGTACAAACTGTTTTCGTCTCGAATATACAACGACTTAAATTTATCTTTGATAATGTCATGTCAGTCATAACCGCATATAATGAGTTCACACCTCATGCAGATGATCTCTGTAAAGGTGCCCTACGAAGCATGGAAGTGATCAGCTGAAAATGCACCAAGCATAACCTTAGCTGGTTTGTCATGAATAGCTAAGCATACATATACAGAACGAGCGATAATGGGTGGAATAATGATTGTGTTCTCCGCGCACTATTACTGTTTATCGCATTTCTTGGAAGTCTCTGTCCAGTTGTTAGTTTTCACACTCAGAATATTCGTTTTTTTGTATTCCTCAATGCTTGTGTTCATAGGGTCACCCTGGACCTCAAGGGGAACGAGGCATCAAGGGTGAACGAGGCAGCTCAGGCAATGATGGCAGACCTGGTTTACCAGGAGCTAATGGAAGACCAGCTGAGAAAGGGGAAAAGGGTAAGAAAAGACTAGGTCCGCAATTGTATTCACGTGATGACGTCATGTTATGATTTTAATCCGAGATTGACACCATTTCGTGCATAATGTGCACTATTTCGCTCCATCCAAAGGTTGCCTGGAAGAGATCGCTTTCAGCGATAAGGCCGCCCATTGTATTGCCTTATTAATTCTAGCCTTATATTTATTTTTGTATTATTTCTGTTTGTGTGGTAATTCAATAAAGAGTTATCTATCTATCTATCTATTTCATCTATAAATGTCACCATTGTGTTTATATTTGCGTTGGTTTTCAATACTGGTAATTTGTGCTATCGATAGGTACTCAGCGCCACACTAAAGGCTCCCGTAAGGGCTGCAAGAGCGAGCGAGATAGCAATCTCATCATTATTTGTACCACTTTTTAGGACCCCGTCTGCCAGGAGCGTTGACATCTAGTATAATCTTAATCCCTAAAGCGCGTCAGAAACTATGAAGATGCTATAATATTTTATGTTACGAGTATGATAAAATATCACTTGCCATCCAATTTAAGATGAGAAATATATTATCTTCGCCGTGTCCATTGGATTGAATGGCGAGCGATATTTTATCTTAACATAAATATTATAGCATATAAATGTTATATATATATAAATATATAAATATTATCGTTTGTGACGCGCTTAATACTTGTTGCAGGTGAACATGGAAACCCAGGACCCCCCGGTCCCCCCGGATCAGGCACCAGTGTGTTCAACGCTGATGATCCTCAGTATCTTGCATCAGGTATGTGACATTCTATTCATGCACTTATCATCATCATATCAGTCACAGGATATCTGCTGAACATAGGCCGCGCGCATAGATTTCCAGAGCAAACGATTTTATGCAGCCTGCTCCAACGGCTCCCAGCAACCTTTATCAGGTATTCCTTCCATCTAGTTGGGGGCCGTCCTACGCTGCGCTTTCTAGTGCGTGGTTTCAACTCTAGAACCTATCTGCCCTAACAGCCGTCAATTATTCAAGCTATGTGCCCCGCCCACTGCCACTTCAGCTTGCTAATCCACCTGGCTATGTCTGTGACCTTGGTTTGCGTACGGATCTCCTCATTATCTCGTAGAGAAATACCAAGCATAGCCCTCTCCATAGCACGCGGAGCAAACCGTACTGATAGACCACTATGCACAATGCTTGATAAATGTATAATGTGGTATAATAATTGATCTTTAAAAATGTTGTAGGTCAGATCCAATTAATCGGTCCAAGAGGTGATAAAGGTGAAAAGGTAAGAATTCAATTTATTTAACATATAATATTTCGACAACGCCCGAGTGATGCCTTTCGCAACGTCTAATAGTCTACGGTAGCCCATCATTAGGTGGGTCGTATACTTGTTTGTTGGTTTTACATTAGTGGTATAAATAAATATTTTAAATAAGTTTTTTGTTGAAAAATTACTTTTTCAAAACAAACTTTTATAAAATTCATAATCGGAACCGCATGCAGATTCAAATGAGCCCAAACACTAGTATCCAACTATAATTCATTCAAAAGTTCCGTTGTTTAGCATCCGGCTCCATCATGAGACCACCTCCATGGTACCATATTATTGCATTGTCACCGAAGTTACATATGTATTCCAAATTCCAGCTCAATCGGTTGAGGGGAACGGGTTTAAAATTCAGTTGCAAGATTCCACCCGGACAAACATACATACATTGCAAGTTAATAAGAAGCTACATTGTTCCTGATATAGCTCATTCCAAAGCGGATAATTTAGCACCGGCGTAATATAGGCTATTCTCGAATATGTATGTACACTCAAAAGAGTGTTTTTACCTATGAAAGTAAACAACTTTTCTATTAAATAAAGTAAATTTCAATAAAAACCCTATTGCGCTTGTAATCTGTTGCAATAAGTAAGTAAAATCTTACATTAAGACTTATTATATACAGAAGACTTTTTCAAAACAAAAGTTCCTACTAAGAAAAACATCGAAATTCATCAAAAAAATATTAAGAACAAACATTGTTCACGTATGTGGGAGCAACGACCTCCTTTCGAGTTCAAATACTAGTACACATCAGCCATCCGTAAAACAAGCCACCGAGGTTAAAAAAACTATGTTACAATATCCAGGGAGAAAAAGGGGCCCATGGCACTGATGGTACTGCAGGATTTCCTGGTAAAGATGGCAAACCCGGCGAACGTGGAGACATTGGGCCATCAGGAATGCCAGGCATAACTGGACCATCTGGAACCCCTGGACTTAAAGGGGACCGGGGGGAAAGAGGCCCACCTGGCCCAATTAGTATCAACTCAGCTGGATCTGAATTAATTACTATTAAGGTAAGATAGGTTTAGCGTATTTTAAGTAAGTACCTTATCTACAAGTCTCGCTCAACGATGGCAGAGTTTTGACGTAGGTAATAATTAGCTTTGAGTTATGTAGTTATACAAATTTGATATACTGAGATAATGTAATATTCATACATATGTATGAACATTCATGTTCAATGATTGAACAGATGGTTTTATATATATACGAGTTTATATATATAGATTTAGAAACTACAAAATATATTTTTACGAACGTTGGAAGTTGGCATAAATAATTGAATATTCTTTAGTGTCCACATGAATGTAGCAATCATTTTCAAAGTAAAATTGAATATTGGTATCTTTAATTTTTACACGGATAATTATAGACTATAGGTACAATTATAGTACAACTGTTTTGTCAAGATTTATAATACCAATTGCAGCAAACAAACAAAAATATTTTGTATTTTAAATTGACGATATCAATGACATTGCTAGTGTCAATTTATAACGACGACGACCTCCGTTGCGCAGTGGGCGTATAGCCGGCTGAGACGTAAGAGGTAGCGGGTTCGATTCCCGCCACGGAACAAATGTTTGCATGATCTACAGATGTTTGTTCCGTGTCTGGGTGTTTTCTATATATTATAAGTATGTATTTACAAAAAAAACGTATATAAGTATTATATCAGTTATCTGGTTCCCATAGTACAAGCTCTGCTTAGTTTGGGGTTAGATAGCGCTGTGTGAAATGTCCAGCAATATTTATTCATATTTATTTATTTATAAGACGTTTTAATTGTTATTTCAAACATTGTGGTTGGTGATATTTTTAGGGTGATAAAGGTGAACCTGGATTAAGAGGAAGAAGGGGCAGGCCAGGTGGTCAAGGCCCTAGGGGTCTTCAAGGAGTGCAAGGCATACCAGGGCCCCCAGGCAAGCCAGGTGATAAAGGAGATATCGGCTTGCCAGGATGGATGGTAAAACTTCAGCTTATTATACCAATTCACTAAACCTTAAGCATCTCTGTTAATAATTCAAACATTTATCAAAATTATCTAAATTATAATATAAATAACTTAGTTGTTTTTAACATTTAATAAGTTTTTTTGTATTTTTGCATTCCGACTAGAACTCAAAGGTAAATAATGGGATTAAAATAAATACACAACTGTTATTAAAATGTTATAATTTCGAAGTAATATTATTAAATTTTTTAGGGTCGTCCTGGAACTTTAGGTTCTCCTGGAAACCCTGGTGCTATGGGACCAAAAGGTGAAAAAGGTGAACCGGGCGTCAATATTTTGGACGTTTCAATGGTGAGTTTTAACTACAATTGCTTTACTATATTTGGGCCATCTTTTAAATAATCATGATTATTATTGTATCAGTTTTAGGACGTCCACTGTGAACATTTTACTCTGTGCACCGCCGTCCTTTTCTGCTTCACTCATCACTTTCCATCCAAATGTTGCCTGGAAGAAATTGCTTTCAGCGATAAGGCCGCCCATTGTACTTTGTTTCGTATAAACTAGTTATTTAAGTACTAGTTACTTAACTTTCAATTACACAAGTATAATTAAAAAAATATATTATCTGGCAGACAATGTAGACAATAAAATGCTATAAATGCAGGTTTCATGAACAATGTAGGTACCTAATAAACCTAAAATAAATACGTCTTACAATTATTTCACAGTGTAAACAAAACATTAGGCTTTATATATGTTGTTCGTATAAGTTCACTAACTTGTCTTGATGATTTCCATGAGCCAAAAAGCAATGAGATTACGTCTTCAACTTGCGTTTCTTCACTACAAGTGGGAGTCCATCAACAAAGTTTTCAGAAACGATTCCTGTCGGTTCTGGCCGCGGATTTCTGACAGTGCAGGCTGCTGGTTCTACAGTGAACTTCTGAAGAATCGCTGCCAAACCTGCCATACTCTGCATTTGCGCTAATCTTTCACCTAGAAATAAAACACCATTTGTTTGCGTTTTACTTTAAAATAAAAACAAGGCTAAAAACAAAATGAGTTGTTGTAAGCGTAATACTTACCAACGCATGCTCTAGGTCCGCCTCCGAACGGTAAAAATACAAAATTTCTTATGTAATCTTTGTGAGCACCCCCACTGAAGCGCTCGGGGTCAAACTTTTCTGGATCTTTGAAGTATTTCGGATCTCTGTGGATGGCTTGAATCGGTATCATAATATTAACATTCTCGTCTATGGTCAGCCCGATATTCGGGATGGTATACTGCGGCACCATACACTTTCTCATTAAGTATGCTACCGACGGATACATTCTCATAGATTCATAGAAAGCCATTTCTAAATATGTCATCTCTTTGACAGCATCGTAAGTTAGCTCATTACCATGCCTCGCTAATACTTCATCAATTTCTTTCTGTATTTTTTCCTGGTATTCGGGGTGGAATGCCAATTGGTGGAGTGTGTAGCTGGATGATGTCGACGATGTCTCAAAACCGGCTGCAAAGAATACAAAAACTTGTGCAGTAATTAACGCATCACTCAATTCCATTTCAACCATCTTTGATGTTCCGTCAGGGTTCTTCATTTCAATAGACTCTCCGACCATATTTCCTTTCTTTTTAAGCTCAAGCAAAAGATCTATAAAATCATTTCTACCAGATGGCTTATTGCCTCTTTCATCTAACACAGCTTTAACCAAATAGTTCATATTTTCCTCGATTTCAAGAGCTAAAAATCTCAAATTCTTGCATAATTCCGGAAAAATTAACTTTAGGGCAGAAGACACAGCGTCGCTCGTCTTTCTTTCAAAGATCCTCTTCCCAAGTTTTCTAAATTGTGAATTCTTATCACTCAAAGAATCAGATTTGATTCCAAAACCACATGCTCCGATGAAGTCTGTCGTGTATCTTGCTATGAGATCGCGAACATCATAAAATTCACTTTTCGTGGCCTCCTCTGCAATCAATTGTAGTTTATTAGCTCGTTCAGTAATGAGCGGGAACATAGCCTTTAACTTTCCTGAACTAAAAGCGGGTGTAAACCGCTGTCTTAAAAGTTTCCACAAGTCACCATCAGCTAAAAACAGATTCTTTGCCAGAGGTTCAATGGCAGTTTTGTGAGGGTTAAATCCTCTGGCGTAAAATTTATGAAAATCTGTAACGATTATCTGCTTTATAATTTCCGGGTCTCTGACAACCAGTTCTGGTGTAGTTGTTCTAAATACTCCAACAACTTTCTCATTTGGATATTTGTTGTAAACTTCTGTAGCCAGCATGGCAATGCTGGACTTCTGGAGGAAATGATTCAAGTAGTTTCCAGCGAAAGGCAGAGGTGTTACATATTGGATTTTTTTCTTCTTCCAATAATCGAATGTCCTTACACCGTACCAGTAAACAAATACTAACAAAATAACTAACGTGAATAAAATCAACATTTTGAATTTATTTTACACTACTTGCAGCACTGAATATTTAATTCGAACTAACTCATAAAAAATATATGTTATTATCAAGCATGGATTATCTTTTTTGATACTCATTTGCGATAAAATTATAATTAGGTATCGTCGACGGATACTGAGGATAATGTTTGGGACAATTTTATCAGTTAACTGAGATCGCATCCATGCTAATATTATAAATTCAAAAGTATCTGTCTGTTTGTTACGTTTCCACAACTAAACGGTTGGACCGATTTCGATTCAATTTGGGATATAGGTAGATTATGACTGGGGTTGGGACACTGGCCACTTTTTACCTGACTGCGCAGAACGAGGGTAATCATTTTATTGGCAAACCACCGTGAAACGCTGCGGGTAGGCGCTTGTATAAGTAATAAATAAGACATTTAATTTCATTTAATTTATTAAAAACCAAGGGAATACTTGGTTACGTCATAATAGGTACTCAGGTAAGATAATTACATAGGCATCTGTTGGGTGCCTATTGGGTCAATGCACAATTTGTGGAGGGGCTAAAAACAGACAAGCATTTAATACACTACCGTAAACACTATTTAGGTAATTACTAAGGATTTTAGCTGCTTTAAATAGGCATTGTCAAGGAATAAGAACAATAAATAATTAAATTCTAAATTGATACACATGACCGCCCTAGAAAGTTTCTGTTTACGAAAAAATATTTAATTTTAGATTAGACAATAGAAACATTTGTAAGGTCGTGTTTCTATCATTTTTTTCTCTAATTTGCGTAGAGAGAAACATTGTACCAACAAAGTTATATTCTACTCTACTTAAACGAATGCAATAAATAAATAAAAATAATACAGTCCTATGAGAGCCTATGATTAACAGGTACCTACGAGTAAACTTTGATTAACATTTTGAGATTTTGGCACAAAATGGTTGATATAATGGCTTAACTAAAAATACAAAGTGAAGGTTTGAATTTAATTTACTAGTGGTTAGTGGAGACCTCGCCAGTCTCCGAAAAAACAAAAAAATATTATTCATAATCTTTGACGAATAAAATAGTGCCACCAACCAACCAAACCAAATAACTTGACCTACAGTTTCGTTCAAATTACAAGTAACGGGAGTTCATGTAAATTGGTTCTCTTTTTAGGGGAATAAATTGCAGTTATTCTGGATTTCAGACTTTTCCCTATATTTGTGTCACTAAAACTACACGAATACCAAATTTCATCACTGTGGAGTCCATCCCTGTAAATTTTCAAAGTTTTTGTGGTGGATAATAAACTCAAAAACTTCAAATATTAAACTAAAAATAAAAACGGGGTCGAAATGTACTAATGAGGACCTTACATTAAAGGCCTCATTTGACCTGATAGTCTCATTTAGATTTTTTTTTACTCCTCTTGAATCCCAATATCTCAACAACCTCCCCAAATTTTTAGCTCATTTAGTCACACCAGTGCCAACAGGTAGTGTTGGCACAATCCTGGTGTGACCTATATAGCAAATACCAAATAACCTATATAGCAAATTTCACGATGATTGGATCAACACTACGAAAGTTATCCTCGGACAAACAAACATACATACATATAACGCCGATTTGCCCAAGTTGATTTGGAGATCTCGCTTCGCTCGATCAGCAACCGCGATCATATATATATATGCATAGCGACGGCCCATACGCAATTAGGGATCGTCGAAAGCTGGCCCGGCCATCTTTCACAACGATGCCTAAACGTATTTAGTGGCTAAATATGATTTAGAGAGTTGCCAAATCTTGTGAAATTTAAACATGTTTAGTCATTAAATACGTTTAGGTATCGTTGATAAAGCCTGGGGCTAAACGTGGGCTAAACGTATTTAAACTGGGCATTATTAACTTTTACTCTGTTACTAATAAACTCACTATTTCTTTATAATAGAAACACTGTTTTGGCTGGTAGTTGTAAATCAGATCGAAACAGACAAAACACGGTGTAACTATTTCAAAAATAGTGCAAGTTTGGTGGTAAGGCTAAATCACTGTTTCAACTCGCGTTTCTTAACTTTAAGCGGTAGCCCTCCTACAAAGCCTTCAGAAACAATTCCTGTGGGTTCTGGAAGAGGATCTTTGATACTGCAAGATGCTGGCTCTACGCTGAACTTCTGTAGTACTGCAGCTAAGCCCGCCATACTCTGCATCTGTCCTAATCTTTCACCTAAAAAGTAAGAAAAGTAAATACATTTTTAACCAACTTCTAATCGAGGAGGAGGTTCTCAATTCATCAGTTTTTATGTATGTGTGTTCACGCATATCTTTTGAATTATTATTTTTGCGTTGGGTTCAGCTCCAAGATGATTCTATGTCACTGAGGTCAAATCATTTGCATCCCAGTGTTTGTGGTATTCTTATATAGCTCTTTAAAAATGAAGTTTTCAATTTTTCGATTTATGTTCTCTGAAGTCGATTTTAATTTTGTAAAAAGTAACGAAAAGTGGTCTAAAACTCATCTTTGCCTAAATTGAGGTTCTTCACAAAGAGTATACCTACATAGATTATTTTATCGTACGGATTTTACATCCATACTAATATTATAAATTTGAAAGTAACTCTGTCTCTATGTTTCAACGTCTGTTTGTTGCGTTTTCACGACGAAACTGTTAGACAGATTTCAATGAAATTTTATTTAAAGATAGCTTATGAACGGGATTGGGACATAGAATTATTTTTACTCATCTGCGCAAAAGGAGGGTAACGCTGTTGTTTAATAAAATCTAGTCGTATCTTTTATGGAATCTTAAAACTAACTTCATAGATATACAGGGTATCTGAAAAAAATATGTCAAGCGGAAGTTCAGAGACTAAAGAACCGCTATTGTACTTTTGTACCTACTCACTTTTAATATAATTTTTGTGCTTAGATCAAGGAAACAATCTTTTCTTAAAATTTTATTTGGCTAATCGAATTTCTTCAGCATGAAAACTTGACTCTTTGTTACCCCTGTTCAATATGTTTGCGCTAAAATAACAATGGTTTTTAAACTATCCAAATTCGTAAAACATACATGGGGGTGATTTGGGTAGCCCTCGCGGTGTTCTACCTCTGAACTTCCTCAGGACACAATTTTTAGGCCACCCTGTGCAAGGCGTTTTTATCATCTCAAAACGTGTTTTAATGTGTTTTAAGCGGCTATAGAACGGTATAAATATAGCGTGCTTATAAATATTCAATTGAGCGACAAAATATGCTAGTCTAGTCCTACCTACTGTACTCGTATTATATAGTATTTGAATCACTTTCATCGATCAAGCAAAAATGTATTGGCGGTTGCAGTTTGTATATGTATGTATATTAATAAGCAATAATAAAAAAAATATGTTAAAACAATAATTAAAATTAGCTATCCAAGTTTGCCTCTGATCATTCAATGGATCAAATAAAAATAATTTAGTAAAGCTACTCAACTTTAGTAACACACTAAAATTAACAAAACAATATGTAGTTTTCTTACAATAGATACTAATTATCAACTCATTGCCAGTGTTCTTACCAACGCATGCTCTTGGTCCTACTCCAAAAGGCAAGAAAACAAAATTTCGTGCAAATGTTTTAACAGCGCCATCGTTGAATCTCTCGGGATCAAACTTCTCAGGGTTCTTAAAGTACTTCGGATCCCTGTGGTACGCTTGGGTTGGTATCATCACTTTTATACCTTCGTTTATAGTCAATCCAATCTCCGGGATGGTATACTGAGGAACTGTGCACATTCTCACTAAATATGCCACTGAAGGATACATTCTCATAGATTCATAAAAAGCCATTTCTAAGAAAGTCATCTCTTTCACCGCATCATATGTTAACTTATTATCGTGTCTTACAAGCACTTCATCAATTTGTTTCTGTACTTTTTCTTGGTATTCGGGATTAAACGCCAGTTGGTGGAGAGTGTAGCTCGATGCAGTCGAAGAAGTCTCGAAACCAGCTCCAAAGAACACAAATACTTGAGCAGTCAGAATAAGGTCACTAAGCTCCAATTCTACCATCTTTGGTGATCCATCTGGATTTATGGTCTCAATGGACTCTCCGATAATTTTACCTTTCTTTTTGATTTCTAGTAAGAGGTCTATAAAATCGTTTCTTCCTGATGGCTCATAGTCTCTCTCTTTGAGTACAGCCTGAACCAAATGGTTCATATTCTTCTCTAGTTCTGGAGCCAAAAACGTCAAATGCTTACAAAGTTCCGGGAATATTAACTTTAACGCACCAGATAGGGCATCGCGTAAATTCCTTTGAAATATCCTCTTACCGAGTTTCCGAAATTGAGAATTTTCATCGGTCATTGAGTCCGTTTTGAGACCGAAACCACAGGTACCGATGAAATCAGTCGTATACCTTGCCATGAGTTCGCGGACATCGTAAAATTCTTTTTGGATTACCTCTTCTGTAATTGCTTGCAGTTTTTCAGCACGTTCAGTGATAATCGGAAACATAGCCTTCAATTTTCCTGAGCTGAATGCAGGTGTGAATCTCTGTCTTATAAGCTTCCATAAGTCTCCGTCAGCAAAAAACAAATTCTTCAGTAGGGGTTCAATCACAGTTTTGTGGGGATTAAATCCTCTCGCATAAAAGCATTGGAAATCCGTGACCAGAATCCTCTTTATAATATCTGGATCTCTGATTACTAATTCCGGCGCGGTGCCTCTATAAAATCCGACCACTTTTTCGTTCGGATATTTGTTGTAAGCGTCTGTAGCCATCATAGCCATGCTAGCTCTCTGGATAAACTGCTTAAGGTTGTTTCCGACAAAAGGCAAGGGTTTTTCATGTTTCACACCTCTTTTCTTCCAATAATTAAAGGTCCGTACACCATACCAGTACACAAACACTGCTAAAAATACGAAAAACGCGAACATTATCAACATGTTGGGTTTATTAACACACAACTTGCTGGATTGCTTACATGCTTCGTACTGGTTAGTCACCGAGCGCGGTCTATGTTATATAATATGTCTATGTGTGTACAGTTGAACTGGTTATAGAATGCAAAGACGTTTTTTGTATCATAAACAAGACAAAACTTTATTTACAACCTTTTTTATAAAAGGTGGGAAATATGCCTACTACCTATAGTTTGCAAAACGACGAAGATCGACAATTTAAGTTATCGACATTTTTATGTACGTAACGATGCTGTTTTTTAAACTAATAAAAATGCCGCAGATAATACAGTCAAGGTCAATATAGTATTATCCACTTATGGCATAATTAATAAATAGCACTTATGTCAGTGCAAAGTAGCTATTTGCGTTGCAGACAACGACATAATTGAATATGCATTATAACTGAACAATTATAGTAATTCTAACCACAACCACGCACTGGAAAGCGCAGCGTAGGATGGCCCCTCAGTAGATAGACGACCTGATAAAGGTTGCTGGGAGCCATTGGGTGCAGGTCGCACAAGATTAGTCGCTCTGTAAGTCTATGGGGACGCTTATGATCAGCAGTGGACGTCGGGTGGTTGATATGATGACGATGATGAGTACTTCTAAACGGTGCCTATAATTGATTTCCACAATAGTTTATTTTTAAACTTAAAGACTATTACGTAAAATATTAACATGTTCAAAACTTCCAGGAAGTTATATCAAGTATGATTACAAAAATTTAACACTTTACGACGTCACAGGAGAAAGAAGTTTGCTTTTAAAACCCTCCGGGATAATTTCTATAAAAAGGCGGCCCGGGCTTAAAATTCTCCCTTTATCCTGATTAACTCTTTATAAAATGCAAAAATTGCACTATTGAGCTATGTGAAGAATGTTGCAAGCGATCTATGGATAGCTCAACAGCTCCAGATCATTAGGCTTTTTTTAAGCAAAAGTGTCATTAATAACTTAATAATTATGAAATAACTTAATATTTTTTTGTAAAACAAAATTTTTTATATAATCTGAAACATTATGTCACAGCCAAGTCACAGCTAAATGGTGGAAGGTATGAATAGATTTTATAAATTAAATTTTAAATTAATAAAAATAAGATATTTTATTTTGGACCACAGAAATCCATCTACACTGTTAGTTAATTGCTTAAAGAAACAAATAAAAATAAAATAATTACAAATTAGTAGGCACACAATAAGAAACTAAAAAATAAAATACAATAAAACAAAGTCTTAGCTGAGAGTGACCAAACTAAGAGTACATAGTTTCATAATAAAAATAATAGCCTTTTTTGTGGTGCTAATAAAGCAACACTCAACATTTTATCCGAACTGGACCAGACTACTACGTAATTGGGCATATCCATTGATCACGTTTGCTTGATCTGTTTACCTTGAAATCTTGCTATTTAAATTCTGTAGAATGCAGACAAGACCGATGCATTCAAAGAATTACCTATTTATAAATATTAAAATACTAAAAAACAGTTGTACCATCTAAAGACAAACAAACGATATAAACTAAACTAAATATTAATCGATAAGGCTTCCCATTGCATTTTAACGTTGTGCAATAAAGAAATTTTCTAATCTATTATTATATTTCAAAATGGCTCATGACAGACGATACTGTAGAACACACAACAGGCTAGTTTTTTGTGTATATTTATAACACTAACTGACGCGACTCCATTTTTTGCTTAAAGTATTTTAAAATCCATTAAATCGGTCACGTGTTATGTTCAACTTAGCGAAATTAAGGACAGACGCGTATAGAAAATCTTTATAATGTTAATTTTGTCCATTTGTCTATTTGTATCTTCATCATTATCACCACTATACCAGCATTACACTGCTATACCAAGGTCTCCCCTATTCCTTTCCGATTCCCAGTGGACCAATCTACGTACCTAATAAAATTTTAACCAGCGTTGACTCAAACGAGATTGGATTATGAATTGAATATATCTTGGCATTCTGCTCCACTAATGGTTGCGGGTTCGATTCCCGCCGCGGAACAAATGTTTGCATGATCTACAGATATTTGTCCGAGTCTGGATGTTTTTAGCCCACACCCAATGGCTCCCAGCAACCTTTGAACCAGAGAAACTGCATCGATAGATAGAAAACTCTCTATTGGACTTAAAAATAATAAGTAATTATGAGAACTTAATGCTAATTAGCATTTAAGTATAGCCCTCTCCGTAGCTCGGTGAGCGACCTTGAGCCGTCTGATGAGACCAAAGGTGAAGTTATAAGTTAAATTTTTGTTCATGTAGCTATTGGTATGTTTTAGTTCAAAGGTGAAAAAGGCAACAGGGGATTCGATGGAATTCCTGGAGTGCCTGGAACCCCAGGTGCAACCGGCCCCCCGGGGCCACCTGGAACCGTATCTGAAGCCATGTCGTATCTACCCGGGCCTCCAGGACCTCCTGGCCCACCTGGACCCCCTGGAGTCTCCATCGTAGGACCCAAAGGAGAACCAGGAATGAGTCAATACGAAGAACAGCCTGTACATGGCAGCACCAAGTACTATGATAGAAGACCAGGTAATTATAATAAAGCTATCACTTATTTCCATCAAATATGTCCGCTTCATTGATAAGCCTTTGTTGTTCGTACTCGCAGAGGGGGGGGGCCCTGGTGACCTGTAATACAGGTTCCTATGAACCTACTTCAGGTATCAGTCTCTGATAATGTTAGTTGAGTCCCAAAAAACTTGCCTTTGACCTTAGACATAAGCAAATAACTTGAGAAAGAAAATATATTAGTATATTATATTAATATAATAACTTATTACACGAAATATCTTCTTAACTTGCTCCGTTGTGAATATTATTTGGAACCTTGGTCGGTAGTTGTATCTAGAATTGTATCAATTAAGATATTTTTAAAATATTTGTTAGCTCTATCACTTTGTTTTATAATCTATTTGTAATATTACACGCTGCTCAATAACAGTCGCAAAAAGTGCCCTTGACGAGCTCAAAGCTCTGAGGGAACTGAAAGATCTAAAGGAGAGCGATCGACACAGACATGGTAAGAATTTGCTTCAATTAATTCTAATAGTTAGCATTTCATAAATAATATTAACTATTCACATATCTCTAAATAAATTTGAAGAAACAGTTGAATCATCTAAAGACCGTTGCAAACGATCTATAGATAACTAAACTGCTGCAGATCACTATCAGGCATAAGTGTCCCCAAGACATTGGTAGTATTACCCCGCTGAATATATAATATAAAATAATAATAAATATATATAGCTCACGACTATATTAATTCCCAAGATGGACATTCTTGGATCTCTTACTCAGTACGCAGACCCGTGAAGATATCCCACAAGGGGTTAGTGAGAGGCAAGTCGAAACATTACGTTTGATACATACTCAGTTTTCCATAAAAGTTATTTAATAAAAAAACTGCTGCCTGACAACTGAAGATAAGCTTTAACTGTCGACCTTCACGAAGGAAGATTTTTGGCCAAACGGTGTCGTATTTCGTCGTTTCCGAGGACGGATACCGCTCTCACTCTAAAATTGCAGTGCTTATGTAGTAAAGTAAATAAATAGAAGTTTTTATTATAATATGTATTTGAGGCTAAGGTCTAAAATATCCATAAAATCTTTTTGGGCCATAAAATAAGTAATTTACTCTCATGTAACTAGGTATTTTTAGGTTGCTTGAATTAAATTATTTATTATTATTATTTGTAGCTAGTAATCGAGCTTTATATAACTAGATTTTAACTGTTAGTTACTAGCTGGGAAAGAACGCAGCCACCGTAGTGCTTGGGTCCACCACTCTTTCAGCTTAGTCAGCCTAATCTATAGAAAAAAACATTGCCAATACGCGTGGGGGGTCTGTATTACCACTTTAGGAAATAGATGAAAAGACAGCAAAATTTTTCAGTATATGAATATTTTTGAGAACTTTTATTGCTAGGACAAAAACTAATAGAGATGTACCTACTTTTACGGAACCGAAATGCTATTGAAGCATCAAACATCGAAACGAACGATAACCTCGCGCGATTAAGATATTTTCAAAGTTTTGAGCACGTGTGAATGCATTCATAAATTTTACTAGTGAAAACTGAAATATTGTTTTCTTATCACAGTGCCTCCTCCACCACCAAGCAGTACTCATTCAGACGACTCTAAGACGGGAACTTCAGTTCCTGGTGCCGCTGTTTTCCAAACAACTGAAGAAATGATGAAAGTGAGCATGCATCTCAATATTATCTTGTTATGAACGGTATACAACCAACCTGTTGACTAGCAAAAAATATCTAGAGACAAAACAAAAATCCGTGTAATGTTTAGAGCTGTGGACTTGTCTGAAAAGTCATGTTACTTCATAAAATACCCCATATGGTGGTTCGATTCCTACAGAAACAATAAGTGCACATACAATAGATAATTGAAGGTTAAACTTTTCTAAACATAGGAATGAATAAAAGTGTGCAATTGTATTGATTTGCTGACAACTATAAGACGTAACGGATTCGATACGCATATGTCTAGACATTTAATTTTGTACTGTTTAGTTATCTAGTGAATGTGCACTGCTTGTTTTTATAGGAATCGAACCACCTTAAATCAATTCGACTGGATGAATCACAAAATTTTATTTCTGACAGTTGGCATCGGCAAGTCCCGTCGGTGCGTTGGCTTATGTTGTCGAGGAGCAGGCTTTGTTTGTCAAAGTTAACTCCGGGTGGCAGTATGTGCTGGTAAGCGAGTTTGGAAATTGATATTATGAATTGACTGTCGTCTTATTTCATTTTCAGAGGTTTGGTTAAAATCTTATGTCAATGATTTGATTGATTGATTTATTAACGCGTTGTTGTATACCAAGATAACATAAATAAATAGCTTATGCTAAACAAAGTATAATGGGCGGCCTTATCGCTAAAAGCTTTATGATTATTTTCCACTGTTAAAAGTCATAAATAAATTTCAATAACACTTCCTTATTAATGATTTACTATGGAATTAGTGGCATCGTGCTGTGGAAATGAATGTTATTATGATGTATATAAAGTAATAAATAAATACATTTTCAAACAGCTCGGCTCCCTAGTCACACAATCAGCACCTGCGCCAACACCGGCATTGCCCACGCCTCCGATGCCAGCGGCTAGCTTGGTTCATGTTCCACCTCTGTCCAACTTAGTTGAGAACTCCCCAGCTGCACCAGGGCCTAGTGTAAGTAGAAGTTCAGCACGATTGACCAATAAAACATAAACCTCGCTCGACTTTTCATCTTTTCCTGATTACTTAACATCCCTAGACTGTTCGCCTTTCACGGTCTGTTATTTTAAATCCACTAATTTATGAATTTGTACCATTTCACAGCTTCGTCTAGCAGCATTGAATGAACCTCTGTCAGGAAACATGCATGGAGTCAGAAGGGCAGACTATGCTTGTTACAGGCAGGCGAGACGATCCGGTTTGAGAGGAACATTTAGAGCCTTACTTACGAGCAGGTATAATAAAATATTATTTACATACCGTCTAAATGTATTCTTATTTTAGAAATATTAGTGATGTAATTTTCTATTGTGTTTGCTGATATAACTTGACTTATTCACTTGAACTTCTGACTCTATCTTTCAAATCATTTTAGAATGTCATACGTTCTTTGTCCTGTTTTTCTTTTCAAACGACCTATGCTGTGTTCATCTTAATCTCAATGTTTGTCACAATTTGATTTCAGGATTCAGAACCTAGATTCAACAGTTCGTTATGCTGATCGTCATTTACCAGTAGTAAATCTTCAAGGAGAAGTTCTCTTTAAAGCATTCTCGGACATTTTTGACGGTAGTGGTGGTATCATGGCTGGCACGCCAAGGATCTACAGCTTTAATGGCAAAAATATTCTCACTGATTCAAGTTGGTAAGTAGTGCCTACATTTAATAGATCTAATTGTTCAATTTAGGGATGTTCCATTATTGGATCTATCTGGTTAAATACATAAACATACATTAGTCTGTAAATAAAATATTAGCATATCAATACATTGTAACTGCTATATTTTTGCAAATTATTTTGATACCAGACTGATATTTTTTTTTACTTATACACTTGTTCTTATTTTTAAGGTTATAATTACCTACTTATACACTTTGTATTAGTGATATTTTTTTACATATCTTCATGTTGTTTAAGTGAGGTAGCAGTACATAAAATATTTTGAATTGGTTGTAGTATTCAACGTTTTTTTTTATGTTATCTTAGTCGACATGTTAGTTTAATGCAAGGACGACAGTCATGGTCATATTGTATTTTTTTGTTCGATAGGCATCAAAAAATTATTTGGCATGGATCACACGCAAGTGGGGAAAGAGCTCTGGATACGTTCTGTGATGAATGGCAGAATAACGATCCAGTCAGAAAAGGAATGGCTGCATCTCTTTACTCACACAAACTGCTGTCACAAGAGAGGTATTTTATATTTATTTGATCAAACAATGCAACACAAACAAGCGACACCTCTTTAACTCCTTAATTTGTAGAATTCATGTTAAAAGATGATATGATATGCGTGTTGCACAAAAAATAAAATAAGTTATCTCATACGCTTTTTAAAATTTAAATTTAAATAGGCAATCCGTATGGTAGCTATGATACTACAGATCCTTATATAAATAGTAATTGTGTGTATTTTCCTTCACAGATATTCCTGTAACAATCATTTCGCAGTTCTTTGTATTGAAGCAACTTCGAATGGAAACTCCCGAAGGAGAAGGGATACCTCAAGGTAAAATCTAATGACCTTTTTGTACAAGCGTCAGTACACTACAGTATGTATATAAAAATTACTTTGGATCTAAAATTCTTTATTTGCAGATATAATTCGACCAATTTACTGGATGACGAAGATTATTTGTACAACGCTGAAGAGTATCAACAACTTCTAAACGAAATATTTGCTCAACCGTTTAGAGAAAATTAGGTAAAGAAAATATTCTAGAAAGAAGTTTTAAAAATAAATCGCCAGAACAAGATGCGGTCCGTGATCGTTAATTCCAACTTTGAATAGAAATAGAATTTATTGAAATTGTGAATGCTATTGGATAAATGAAAGATATTATTATGAAGGACAAAACCTCTTTAAATCAATAATTATTTAAAATTTCAAAGCGCATCATAGTTGAGATTAATCAGGCTGCTAATCTTGGTGTCGAGATTCCTATTATTATAAGCGTGTAATGCTTAAGCCACAAAAGTTACTACTGACTTATATGTAAGATTAATGAAAATGTACTATTTAAACGCTTTATACTGCGTTATACACTATGTAAATATATCTGTGTATTTATAATAAGTTTCTGTTCCATATTTGTCGAAACTCAAGATGCTAATCTTTTGCTTCTTTTGAATTAACACTGCCGTATTTAGCTAATACACAATCACTTATAGTGTTTTTTTAATATTTCAATCCATCTTGGGTCCAATCAGCAATAGATTATTGAAATTTAATAATCTTTTTTTAAGATACTGTACCGTTTGATCGTACCTACGAATAACAAATATTATTAAGTTTATCATTAATTTCAGTAAAATGATTTGAGAGTGTAAATATATTTATAATTATAGTAGCTATATTATATCCCTTATTTATGCTATTATATTCGTGTAAATTAGTTGACTTTTATTTTAAGCTAGGTATTCTTGTGTTCATTGAAATCTGATTAACTTTTTTCTTCACAAAACATCGTGTGCCATACGGTGTTTAACTGTATTTTTATTGATAGGTATTCTTAAAATTACAAGTCTGATTTTTGCTATTGAAACCTTTATATTCGTAAATAGTTAATTTAAGTTCGTAATTTTTTCATTCAGATCAGGGATTTCCAAGGTGGTCGATATCGACCCCTTGGGGTCGAAATCGGTTTTCCAGGGGTTGGCATATTATTTTATATCTTTACTTTGCGATTTTAATAAAAAAAAAAAAAAAAATAATTACTTACTATTTTTACGTAATTTGTATTAATAATTATTCATTACACTTGATATTTACTGAATTTTATGTCTATTTATTTTGTTATATTTTGATGAGTTATTGATGTCAAGTTTACTCACTTAACCAACTGCAAAGTTACATTGGTAAGTAATTTGTATCAATAGGAAAAAAAACTAGAGATAAGATTTTTAAACTAATTTGGCTATACGAGTCTGAGGTATCAATTCATTTTGGAAAAGGGGTATCTTGCCCAAAAGAGTTTGGAAAACCCTGATCTAGATTATATAAGTTTACCTTTTATTAGGAGCACTAGTCGTCATACTGATAATTTTGTATGTTATTTTAAATATTAGTTACATTAAATTAGACAGTTATTTGTACACCAAAGTTTTTCTACAATCCGATTTTGAAATGAACAAGAGATAATTTATTTTCACATTTTCACAAAGAGTTTTGTAAAACTTAAATTAATAAATAATTATGAACATCAAACACCATAACTTAGAGGTATATATGACCCATTGTTGTAATGAAAAAAACAATATGTAAATCTGCTTTAATCTAATATACCAACCAGCATTTACGTTCTTATATTATAATGACTGTATTTATACATTGTATAAGTATTAAATTAAATGTTTTCACAACAGTATACTTGAACTTGTTTTTTATAAATCCTTTCTTTAGTAACCTAGCTTTTAGAGATAAGGCTGCCCATTGTACATGTGTTTTCTTTCATTTGTTTATTTATATGTGTGCAATAAAGACATTATTTATCTATCTATCTAGAAAATAAAGGGGGGGGGGGATGATACCTGTTTGCACTTTTTGATCAATTGCCCAAAAAGTTAAATCCTTACCCTCATGTTTTTTTTTTTTTTTTTTTTTGAATTTTTGGAAAACTTACAGCAAGGTTACAGAAAAGGTATTTGAATAGGAAATAAACAACAGTAAATGCTACTTATTACAAGAAGGCCAATTAAAAGTTTCCGCAAGTAAGGTAGAAGATGTATAGGCAATATATAAACAGATAAGATAGACGACACTTAAATTGAGAGGAAAAAAAATTATACATAGGAAATATAGATACACACACACACACACATACGCGACATCGGATAAGGGCTTAATCTATATATTAAAATAAATGTCACTAAGTAAGCGTTTAAGCTTACTAGTTTTTGTGTTAAACAGATCAATATCTTTATTTGCCTTAGCCAATGAATTATAGGAGTTACAAGCTCTCACTATAAAAGAATTTTGCCTATAATTAGTCCTAACTCTATGTTCATGGATAAACATTGTTGGGTCGAAATATTTGCGTCACTAATGGTGGGTTCCTATATCTGTGGGTAACCAGCTTCGACTCGTTTCTCCGTGAAAATGTGTCAAAAGTTTGACACTAGTTTAACAAGGAGATACGAGTCGCAATCGGTTACCGACAGATTAACCCGTTATAATGCTACAAGAATACCTCGTCAAAGTTCAGATTTAATTTTTAATAATAATTTAAAAGACTTATTTGGAGCCTGTACTGTCCCACTGCAGGGCAAAGGCCTCCCTTTCTTCCTTCCACTCCACTCTATCATACGCTTGTGTAGTCCAGTCTTCCATATACGAGTCGAGTTCGTCTTTCCATCGGCGTCGCGGTCTGCCACGTGGTCGTTTTCTGTCTTTTGGGATCCACTCGGTGGTGGATTTTGCCCATAACTCCTCCGACATACGGCAGACGTGTCCCGCCCAATCCCACTTTAACTTGCCTACTTGGTGCCCAACGTCCGCGATTTGTGTTTGGGAGCGCAGTTCACTGTTTCTAATGCGGTCTGTCAGCTTGACTCCTAGGATACTGCGCTCCATGGCTCGCTGACAAACCCCGAGTTTGGACTTTTGTTGATCCGTCAAAGACCAGGTTTGAGCGCCATAGGTAAGGATGGGGAGAATGCACGCGTTCATGAGCTTGCATTTAAGTGTGAGAGGAAGGTTACCCTTCATCATATTTTTCATGGCCCAATAGCCCTTCCAGGCGTTTTCTGTGCGTCTTGTAACTTCAGCATCTTGCCTGCTCTGGAAGGATACTATTTGGCCTAGGTATAAATACTCGCTGACGTATGCAATCTCCCCACCGCTTACCTCCAACCTGTGTTGTGTGGTGTTCGTCATAAGTTTTGTCTTTAACATGTTCATGCTGAGCCCAACCTCGAGGCTAGCGGTGTTCAGGTCGTTGAGCATGGTTCCAAGTTCTGCGGCGGAAGAAGAAAAGAGTACTATGTCGTCGGCAAAACGAAGGTTGGTTAGCCTTCTTTCGCCGACCACAATGCCCTTTTCACTCCAAATAGGTATTAACTTCTTAAAAACTTCTTCTAAAGTGGCTGTGAAGAGTTTTGGGGAAAGGGGGTCGCCTTGCTTAACTCCTCGTTCGACATGAAAAGACGGGCCTATTGAATCTATTTTAATGGATGCTGTACTATGGAGGTATATTTTCTGTAATAGCTGAATATATGTTGTAGGAATTTCTTGGTTTCTAAGGGCTTCGAAAATGGCGGAATGGTTTAAACTGTCAAAGGCTTTAGAGTAGTCGACAAAGGCTAGATAAAGTGGAAGTTTATATTCAGTATACTTTTCTATAAGCTGATTTATTGAATGGAGATGGTCGATTGTGGAGAGGCCACGGCGAAAACCTGCCTGTTCAGTAGGTTGATGTCTATCCAGTTGTACCGATATCCTGTTTTCAATTACTTTAATGAAGGTTTTATAAATATGGGATATCAAGCTAATTGGGCGGTAATTGCCAATATCTGCTTTATCTCCTTTCTTATGGAGCAAAATGATGTTAGAGTGGCAAAAATGTTTAGGTAAAACAGAGGTGTTTAAAATTGAATTAAAAAAGTTAGTTAAATGTGGTAACAGAACAGGTTCACCAACTTTAAGGGTTTCAGTTGTTACCTCGTCTACCCCAGGACTCTTTCCATATTTCAGGCTGGCAAGTGCGCGATGCACTTCGAGTCCTGTGATTGGCGGTATGTCATCCGAACATGAATGAATAATTAAATTAATTCATTGAATTATCTAAATCGAACTAAATCGAATATTAAAAGACTTAAAATAAATTTAGGGTTGAAATTTTTTAATTTGGTATTTATAGTAAAACATCTGGTGCCTCAATAGATTAAAATATCTTCAGAATCTTAGTGGCGCTGCCAGAATCCACCGTAAAGTTGACGGCGCGACACTAATTACAACACATAGCATTACAGTGACTACACCAAGATTTAATACTAATTGGTCCCTTAAAATTCAACTAAACGTTTTCAAAATTCCATAAAGTTTTTAAGAAATAACCATTTCTAAAAATAAATAGTTCAAACGCCTGATATTTTGAGTATTGCATGCATGCCATCTAGACGCACATAACAATTTGAACCTAAGATTTATAGCAAACGCCATGACATATTTTTTATGTTGACATCTTTAGCCATCGGCAGGGAATCTATACACACCCCTTGGAGACGATCTGGTCGCGTACCGTGCGGTACCAGAGGAATTTTCTCCCGCGAACACTTCGCTTGTGGAATGGTCTCCCTGCCGAGGTTTTCCCTAGGGACTACAGTATGGGGTTCTTCAAAAAGAGTGTTTTGAAATTTAAAGGGTCGGCAACGCGCGATATACCTTTGGTGTTACAAACGTCCATAGGCTACGATAACCGCTTACCATCAAGTGGACCGTATGCTTGTTTGCTACTTTAGTGGTATAAAAAAAAACTTACCAAGCGACAATTTTTTCCTTGCATATATTCAATTTACTGTTATTATTACATAAGTTTCGTTTGTGTAGAATTTACTGTCATTTTAAATTATGTTTTTGAAGTTATACTTCTTTTGGCGCGATGGAGAAAAATGATGAGAGTGAATTTTTACGATGCGCGCGCACACCGACACCTAAATTTAACAGCATGAAGTTAGTTCTAGGTGGTATGAAAATTGATAACTATGTTCAAGTTGTATATTCTAGTATTTTTATATGTAGAACACGTGTTTCGTAAGGGTACAATTAAACATTGTGAATAAATAAATATTATTTTGGTGTTTTTATTTTATTTAAATAAAATCTTTTTGATTAATTTTAATATTCATCGTTAATCACTACTGCATTTTAGTTATTTTTTTTCCATACGCCAAAAAGTATAACTTCTAACGCGTGTACATAAGTACACACTCGTTTTTTTTCTTGTTGTGCTACGTACTGTGTACTGCTAAAAAACTAGCTATTTGTTTTCATCTCTCAGCATGCTCTGCGTATATTCCTCGATCGATGTGAACACCTCATTTTCGTCTAGTTTTACATGTACCTAGCTGTAAGTTTTCTTAAAATATAAATTAAATAAAAATTTCCGTGTTCAAAGTAATTCAGTTCACTTCTTATTGTTTCCCTTTACATCATAAGCTCTCGAAAGCCGTACTTCCGGTTGAATGTTCGCAGCACCAGCTCTAAAACACCGCGTCTTACCTGACTGCGTTTGAGTGGAAATCAATTAGTCTGCCAATCCCAGGCCCGGACTGCGCTCGCCTTCATGCAGGTGTACAGTCGAAGCGAACTTGCTTGATATATTTTAGGAAAAGGAGGTTGTTTAATAAGTAAAGGCATTTTTGGCATTAAGGGATTTAAGTTAATTTGCTACTAAATGAACTAACGCTTACAGCAGGGTTTCTTAACCTGGGGTCCTTGGACCCCTTAGAAGTACATGACATGCGACCTGAGGGTCCATCACTATAACTGATGAATTGAATACCTCGCAACTTCTATTCATGAAACGCAAAGTTAAGAAATCAGGGCTTGCAGGGAAGCTAACCTGAATTTGGTTTCATTTTATCTGCAATAATCATCCAGTTGGAGTTACGTGTCTTGTTAAAACCTACTCATAGCGGATATTGCTCCGGGCGAACTCGACCGACCTTTTTCACGAACGCACGAACCACCCTTCCATATTATCAACGGTTGGACGATCAGTTCGGGTGTTGGACGATAGTATTTTTTTTTTATTGGATAGAAGTTCGTTTGACCACAATCTCACCTGATGGTAAGTGATGATGTGGTCACAGATGAAGCACGAAGATCTAGAAGAAACTTATTTACCTACTCTTACCTTAAAGGGGCTCGGATTGTATTCTTTAGGAAAAACAGACGACGGCAAAATGTTCCAATGTGATAGTATGATTTTAGTCCGTCGCATGTCACACTAAACAACTAGGGTTGGGTGATAACATCACCATGTAGTTATCACATGCATAATCATGCTTCCACACAGCAGTTATACATATATACATTTATATAACCTTATATACCACAATACCTAACTCTTTGTAACATTTATGTAAATGTAAGGAACATGTGATATTCGAGAGCATAATTCGTTTAGTAATGACATTGAAGCAAACATTTATTTGCATCATTGTGTGCATTTTATGCTGATGTTGATAAATGATAATGATAGGTTAATTTAGTAGACTACTGTAGAAGTTTTATTTAAAGAAAACTTTTGTATCCATAAATAGATACAAAAATAAACATCATCATCATTATATTAGTCATAAGACGTCCACTGCTGAACATGGGACTCCAGATCCTCTAGGACAGGGGTCGGCAACCTTATGCTATAGCCGGGCCACATATGTTGCCAGAGTATCAGTGCGGGCCGCACTTATATTTATATGTTCGGGCATGTATTTTTAATATTTGAAATAAAACGCATATATATTCATACAATTATCTCTTTTTTAATTGAACTACTATACTAACATAAAAGTAAGAACTAGTGAGATTTTTGAGGCTGCATTTGACTTGCAAGTTTTTTAACGTCTGCTTTCATTTTAGTAGTAGACACGCGCAGTATCGCGTCTAAATGTTCATCCGTTAACCGCGAACAATTCTTATTTTTGCGGTAGTTGAGAATTGAAAAAGTCTGCTCACACAAATATGTACTACCAAACATAGTTATTATCTGCTGAGCAAACTTTTTCAATTCTTTGAAGTTTTCAGAACTCAAACCTCCGTAGAACTGTATCAAGTCAGTGCTTTCCTTAAATGCCGTTTTAAGTGTGCTATTACTTTGCAAATCTACTATGTTCATTTGCAAATTGCTTGGTATCTCACTAATATCAATTGCAAAAGGGTTTTGGAATATTTCCATGTTAAGGGAGCTCTTTTTAAAGTCGGTGAATCGATTTACAAACTCAGTTTGTAGTTGTGTTAACACGTTTCTCATTGTAATATTTTGCCACACAAAATTATCTCCAGCTTCTTCCACGGCTTTCTTGCAATTAGGAAAATGGTCAAGCTTTTTTTCATCAATATGCTTGATAAACATAAACAGTTTCAGTTTCATTTCAAATGACTTTACATCTGTATACATATCGCAAATCAATTTATTTTTTCCCTGCAAGCGTTTGTTGAGCTGATTCAGGTCCTTAGTCAAATCAGTCAAAAAACCAAGATCGATAATCCACTGTTTGTTAGTAAGCTCTTCTACTGGCTTTCCTTTCATCTCCATGAAGTTGCCAATTTCTTTCCTCAAATCAAAAAACCGTTCCAAAACGGCACCTCGACTGAGCCACCTCACTTCACAGTAGTAAACCACGTCACCATGTTCAGCTTCCAGATCTTCCAAAAACTTTTGGAACTGACGGTGTGTGAGCCCATTTCTTCTTATAAAATTAACAGTGGATGTTACAGTATCCATTATTTCTTTCCAGGATATAACTTTGGAGCACAATGCCTCTTGATGGACAATACAGTGAAAAATCAATGGCACAGTAGATCCAGAATCTTTCACTTTGCTGATGATTCTCCCAACAACACCTTTGTTTTGACCGCTCATGTTCTTGCCTCCATCGGTAGTGACACTTGTTAACTTTTCCCAGCTTAATTGCAATGAATCCAGAGCTTGTTCCACATGGTGAAATAAATCTTCTCCCGTAGTTGTACCTTTCAAACTGCACATTTTCACAAGCTCTTCGTAAACAGTAAAGTTTTCGTCAATGCCGCGTACAAATATGAGTAACTGTGCTGTATCCGACACGTCCGTACTTTCATCCATCGCTAAAGAGAAGCAGTCGAAAGACTGCGCCTTATCCCTGAGTTGTTCACACAAATTAGCACCCAAGTCTTCAGTACGTCGGGTGCAAGTTCTTGCAGAGAGACTAAGACTTTCAAACATTTTTTTCTGCTCTGGGCATATTTCTTCTGCGATAGCTAAGACACACTCTTTTACTAATTCACTATCGGTAAACGGACGTCCACTTTTTGCAAGAATCTCTGCTACCCTGTAACTGGCCCGAACATTCGATTCGCTGTTGTCTGCCACAACCTTAAATATGTTTTGTTGATTTTGTAATGACGATTTCAAAGTGGAAATTTTCCTTTTCCGTATTTCTCCTTCAAGACAGTCAAATTTAGCTTTGTGCTCGGTGTCGTAATGTCGCTTCAGGTTATATTCCTTTACTCTTTTGACAAATCAAGCATAACGGTTTTCCTTTAAACTCGATAAAAAAGTATAATTCTGTCCATAATTCGTTAAAAACTCTTTTTTCTTCTTCTATCTTCCTTTTTCTTGAAGCCATGTTTATATAATTATTCTGTAACAATAATGAAAAAAATTAAATTCGTTGTAAAATTATATGTTCCAGTTAGCACCTACAAATTCAACTCCACATTCAAATAATAATTAAAACATGACACACTCGTAACTAACTTCATGTCATGTAACTACTATCCCCGTCCTTATAACATTTACCCATCAATCTGAAGGTTCACATTAACAAGCAGTAAATAAAATAAAACAAAATGCTCGCGAGTGCATACAACTTACCTCATACGTCGTGCGTGAGAAGCTATCAGCGAAGGGAAGAAAGGTGAAACGAAACGCGTAGCTAGCAACCAGATGAGACGTGAGTTTCCGGCGAATTTCCACAACCGAATGTGGCGAGAGCTGCGCGCGGCTGTGATTTTAACTAAAACCGGTCGCTTTGAATTTTTTCGCCGCCGCACACCTGCGTCTAATCAAAGACTGCCGCCCCGCCTATTGTCTCAAAGGAGCCGCCCGCCGCCGCACGTGCGGCGGATAAACGCAAAAGAAATTGCCAAGAATTGAATAAGTACAGCAAATATTTATTTTCGGTAGAAACAATACATAACATCACAGTCTTGATAAACAGTTCTTAAGAAATGAAATAGAGGTACATTTTTATCACCCCGCGTGGGAGCGAGCTTTCAAGAATACTCTCATGGCCCAGCAGCATGGCCGTATAAATTCTAGTGAATTTATATGGCCTTTTGCTTCGGTATTTTTTTCTTACGGACCTCAGGGTTGCGGGCCGCACCGAGATAGTCTACGGGCCGCATGCGGCCCGCGGGCCGCCGGTTGCCGACCCCTGCTCTAGGAAATCCAGAGCGACCAATCGTGTGCACCCAAGGGCTCCCAGCACGCTTTCCAGCGAGTGATCTCCACTCGAGAACCTTTCTGCTTTAACGGCGGTCAGTTCTTTAACAAAAACAAATACTAGTTTAAATTTTTCAGTTCATTATGTGTTTGGCTCCGACAGTACACATTCGTATAGCCATAAAGTCTGCACAAATCAAAGAGCTAGGTCTCAATAGCTGCCGTCAAACTGTTGGAGCAGAAATAACATTGTGATCACGGTTACATTCGTAACTGGACAAACTGGATTACGTAATAGAATCTGGAATTGGTATCTCTGTTTGTCGAGAAATAGTTCCTTTACCCCAATTTGGTTGGTGAAATACTATACATCTGAATCCTGAATTTAACTATTGTTATACTAATTCCATTTCTTTATTTTCTGGATGACTGTTCTAATTTGATCAACTATCTATCTATATATAGTGTTGTGACCAAATAAGTAATGATATCGATTGCATATATTTATTATATTTTGAACAAAGACAAATACAACAAAAACATTCAAATATATTTTTTCAATATAGTAACATCTTGTAATGAAATATAATATTAGTTAATAAATTTGTACAAAAGTATCCGGCAGTAGTTTAGTTTCTTACATTTTGTAAAAAAATATCGGATCTGTTATCGTGTTACGTTTATCGTTATAGCTCCATCCCTATCAGTTTCTCCGGTATAACCTTGTACGTGTGTAAACGTCATATTTTATAAAATAATGCATACATAATGTAAAAAAGACGCTCGTTAAAGTTTTCACAGGAGTTTTTGATGATACGAACTTAAAAGGGAGATAAGGGATTAAACTCAGGTATAAGGGGATTCTACCCGTGATATTGAACAAAGTTATTAGGCAAAAAATTACAAACTAACAGCTGACCTAACTATGATAGCAGAATCATTATTATAAATACGGGATTTATCACGTACCGTCTTATCGGTGGTTGGACCGACAATGTTTCGGTTCAATTCGTCAACCTTCATCAGGGTGAGTGCGAACCGCTCCGAATAACGTCTCGCCTCGCACTGACCCGTATCCCGTATTTGTAATAATGTTTTTTTTTCACATTTCACACAGCACTATCTAGCCCCAAACTAAGCAGAGCTACGTAAGAGAGCAGAGTACTATAGGAATCAGATAACTGATAGAATACTTGGATACTTTTTTTTTGTAAATACATACTTATAATATATAGAAAAACACCCAGACACGGAACAGATATCTGTAGATCATGCAAACATTTGTTCCGCGGCGGGAACCGAACCCGCTACCTCCTGCGTCTCAGCCGGCTATACGCCAACTGCGCCACGGAGTCAGACGATTGAAATAAATCACGAAAGTTTTCTAAGTAAAAATGACAGCAGAATCTGTTTTTTGGACTTGTAGATCTTAAAAGGGCGTATCTTAAAAGAATATAGCTTGTAGGCTCGTATGAATGTGTATATCGAGATCTAAATACACGATGCATATAAGTCGTGAATACTCAATTAACTTGTTTGTAAGAATCACTTTCATGTCACTCTGAAAATCGGTTTCATTAATTCACACAGTCAATAAATGACAACTGATTCATTATGGGGTCAACCATATTTTAAATCTGATTCTTGTAAAAACCTATTTCAGTGTTATTTAGATCAGTGCATCAACCTTTTAACTTTTCTGAGAAAACCTTTTTTCTAAGTTGTTTAAGGTACTATATTAAAGTAATATTCCAAAAACATAAGAACCTTCGCAACGCTCCAGGTGCCTGCAGAAGTAATTTTTCCGTTAACAAAGTTCGTCAATCGAATGCGAAAGTTTTCTTATTAAAGTACGAAGAAGGCTCAGGCGTTCCTCGGTTTCATTCAAAGAACCATAAATCGTTAGAAACTCCAACACGCTGAAAATCCCTGAAAATAAATAAATAAAACTGGATTTTAACACTACGTAGCGAAAGCTATTGAAGTTACCGGCTGGAGAGAAAAAGCCTAAGATAGACCCAGATAGAGAAATTTACTTGGACTAGTCAAGTAAATTTACTAGTTGTACTCCCGCGACTTATCCACTATTTTCTTAATCTCGACAACAGCGCCACATACTGAGTCCAATTGTATTTTCAAACCATCTAGGACCCCATTGAAAAACACTCAAAATTTCATCCAAATGGGTCCAGCCGTTTAGGAGGAGTTAGGTGACAAACACATACAAAAGAATTATATATATTACATGATATTTGTATGGAGAAACACCCAGACCGGAAACATATTAGGTTGGGGAAAAAGTGTCTTCGCATTTTTTAAGAAAATTCAAAACATTTTTTAATACAGTTTATTTACATTTAACTAAAGTATGTAGGTACCATTTTGTTCGATAACTTTTTGCTATGTTGTAGGTAGGGACATGATCCCTTTGCTATAGAAATTTTGGGGCTTCTGATCAAAATACCGCGACAAGTGGTTTTGGCAGTCCTCTCGTGATGTTAACCTGACACTGCCTAAAGAATTCTGAAGAGACCGAAACAGGTTAAAAACTGAAGGTGCAAGGCCAGAACTATACGGGGGATGCATTAACACCTCCCAGCCAAACTCTCTTAATTTTTTCTGAGTGGCTAAATAGGTATGAGTTCTAGCGTTATCATGATGAAAAACCACACCCGTTCTGTTGATTAATTCCGGCCGCTTTCTCTCAACTTCTTGCTTTAATCTCATCAGTTGTTCGCAGTAGAGTTCAGAATCGATTGTCCTGCCTGGTGGTAACAGCTCATAATGAATAATGCCCTTCCAATCCCACCACACATACAGCATCACCTTGTTGCGAGATAACCCGGGTTTCGCCACAGCCTGTGAAGCCTGACCGGCCTTTGACCACGACCTTTTTCGCACGTTCTTGTCGTACGTGATCCACTTTTCATCACCAGTTATCAGCTTCTTCAAAAATGGTTCGGTTTCATTACGTCGTAATAAAGAATCACATATGAGTACACGGTTCATTAGGTTTCTTTCAGTGAGCTCGTGGGGTACCCAAATATCGAGCTTTTTTGTGTACCCAGTTTTTTTCAAATGCGCCAAAACTGTTTTGTGGTCAATTCCCAGTTCTTTAGCTACGTCGTAACTACTGATATGCCGATCTTGCTCCACTTTTTCAAAAATGGCATCAATTTTATCCGTAATAGGGCGACCAGAGCGACGTGCATCTTTGACATCAAAATTTCCGGATTGAAAACGCTTAAACCAAATTTGTGATACTCTCACAGACACTGCACTAGGTCCATAAACATCGCAAATTTTTTTCGCGACTTGCGTTGCATTTTTACCTTTTTTGTAGTAAAATTTTAAAATTTATCGAATTTCTTCATTAGATTCACTCATCTTTACAGTACGAAAAACAAACAAAAATCACACATTTTCCTAATTTGAATTTGGAATTATCTTCTTTAAAATTTAAACTTTGAATGATACCAAAACCAGCCAGATACAAATAGTATAGCCAAAGAGATTTCATTCGAAGTTCATACATACTATAATGCGAAAAGACTTTATCCCCAACCTATTATTTCATGAAACTTTTGTTCCGCGGCAGGAATCGAACCTCCTTCGGCGCAAATGACTATTAGCCCACTGCGCCAAGGCGTCGTCAAAATGTAATAGTAATACTAATATGCTCTTACATCATTTGATAGCTCGACTGATCACTGTCAGACGAAAGTATCCCCAAGACACTAGCTGCTGCATTGTCCCGCTTAATAGCAATGCTTATGCCATGACCCAGATTGGAGAGCTGGCAAATTGCCAGCTCTCCAAGTCGCTTCGACCAGACCCGCGAAGGGTACCACTAGAACCTAAGGTTTAGACCAGGGATGCTACGGAGCTTCGGCTCCGACTCCGATAAGTCGGAACTTCCGATTGATATTCCACCTCCGTTTCCGACTTCGGCTCCGACACTTTTAAATCGGAGGTAAAAGCATAGCCGATAGCGGCGGCGGCGCGGCAGTCAGCATGTACAAATCACACTAATATTATATACGAGTATGTGAAAGTTTAGATGTTAGTTTGTTATTCAATCACGTTGTGGCGGATGAACCGATTTTGATGAAATTTTGTATTTACGTAGATTATAACCTGCATTAACACATAGGCTACTTTTTGTTGACAAATAACGCGTGCGAAGCTGCTGGTGGCAGCTAGTAGGTTTATCCATGTCACGTGGGGAACCCACTTTCCCACGCACTTTCTGTCGTCCATTACTCTTTCACTTGTTGTTTATTACGCAATATAGATTATTTGTTTTGTTTTGAACGGCGTTTCAAATAAATTTATCTGTTGATTTGGACAATGAAGCGAAAATCAAGTGTTGTTTGGAACTACTTCATTGAACCATCACAACCTCCGATTCAAACTCCGATTCCGGTTCCGATTCCAACGAACCAAATTTAAAAACTCCGTCTCCGATTTCGGTTCCGTTAAAACAACCTCTGTAACATCCCTGGTTTAGACCTTAAATGACTCAAAAACGTAAGCTGTGTCGAGACTTTCATACTTTTATGATAAGTGATTTAAAGAATTAGATTTAATTGTAAATTAATCATTTCGAAAATTTTAACTATCATCATTGCAAGGCAAATGAAACAACAACGGCTGATTTTAACAGCGTGCAGCGTAAACTCAGCCTTTTACAGTGAACTAATCTATCCTCCAATCAAGAGGGCAGAGTGCTGCAAGGTGTTTCTAACGATTTTATTCGGTAGTTCCATTAATGTTGCATTGGCTATAAGGGATTCATAATATTTTCATATTACTCTATATTATATATTTTCATCATTAACTATATTACTACTTATGTATATTATGGAAGAGTCAAATAAACAGTTTTGTAAATTGCTTTTAGTCGTGTGACTGTTTTTTTACATGGTAACCTTGCTTTATACAATAAATAAATAAACATATTGGTGGACATTTCACACAGCGCTATCTAGCCCCAAACTAAGCAGAGCTTGTATTATGGTAACCAGATAACTAATAGAAAACGTATATACTTTTTTTTGTAAATACAAACTTCCTTACATAAATGAAGTCGCTTCCGCTGTCTGTTACCTTAGATCTTTTAAACTACTCAACAGATTTTAATGCAGTTTTCAGCAATAGATAGAGTGATTTAAGAGGAAGGTTATGTTAGGTTATGTATAACTAGCTTCCGCCAGCGGCTTCGCTGTCGTTGTCAACAAAAAGTAGCCTATGTGTTAATCCAGGTTATAATATACGTACATACCGATTTGAAAGTAATTCTGTCTCTGTCTGTTTGTTACCATTTCACGAATTAACGGCTCGACCTATTTCAATGAAATTTGGTACCTATATACCTAGATAGATTATGAATGGATTTGAGACATATGATACACTCTACGCGACTGCGCAGGAGGGTAATGTTTATTGACAAACCACGCGTACAAAGCCGCGGGCGGGTCAGCTAGTATAATATATAGAAAAACATCCAGACCTGGAACAAATATGTGTAGATCATGCAAACATTTGTTCCGCGGCGGGAATCGAACCCGCTACCTCCTGCGTCGACGAAACGGCTTTTAGAATTTTTAATCGCTGAGACTTCATAGACAGCCAGTAGGTACTACAGCTACATAAACATTACCTTTATTCCGTTTTTGAGTTCCCCTGGCAACTAAGTTTTGCCTGTAGTGCCCCTGAGTTCCCCCACGGACAAAACTTCGTATCCAACTGAAGATATTTGAATATATTTAAATATTTGAAAATACATACCGTTATGCAAAAATGGCGTGGTTGGATAGAGTACCTAATGCAGGCTCAAACTTGAAGAAGAATCATCATGACAAATAATATAATTTTTACAAAAATCTAACAACTGACTTCAAAGTTACCTGGAATATTCACACTGAAAAATACAGTCGAATAGAAACCTCCTCCTTTTTTAAAGTCGGTTAACCTAACCAAACTCTCATCAAACTACCCTACCTACCTTTTTTCTTTCCAATAAAAAAAGAATCATCGAAATCAGTTGGCGTGATATTGAGTTATTCGTCCATCTGTCGCGCACAATGTTTTCTCATGGATGTCATTGTCAGAACTCGACCAAATTGAAATGGGGCCACACGGAAAGCACCATCTTTCAAATAAAAAAAATCATTAAAATCGGTTCACCCAGTCGAAAAAAAAACTAAAAAACAGTCGAATTGAGAACCTGCTCCTTTTTTGAAGTCGGTTGAAAAGTGTCCTTTTTCTGATTTGCATTGAATCTACACTGTATACTACTTTGCTGTGTCTACGCTTATTGCGAAGGTTGCTTTCCGTAACAACATTGCTACTACAAATTTGCAAGGCATATATAGAATTCCTCAGGACAATAAAAGGTTACCCAAAATAAAGACCCAAAGTCTGCCGATTGACTCGCAATACAATAATTCACGCACGCATCTGCAAAAAAACCCTTCCTTACCTTCCTATCTTAAAGAACGCGTTCTTGCGTTCATCTGACACACTCCAACTCAGGACACCTGTAAACTCCTCCTCCTACTTTGATAAGTCTTTTACAGTGTAGGCTGTCCGGTTATGGAACGCGCTGCCGGTAGCTATCAGATGTGCCAAGTCACTTGCCATTTTTAAACGTATGCTCAGAGAACACTATCTGAGTATTCGTCGCTAAATATATAATATATATATTTACATATTACGTATTCATTATTAATTATTTGTTTCTTAAATAAGTCTAAGTATGTATATATAAATTGTTATGAGTAGTTATTATTTAGGTTCATTCATGTAATTTTCATTTATGTAATTTTTATATCTTATATTTTTAAATAATTAGTATGTATGTACATGTAGTATGTTAGGTACACTATTATACCCCAGGTAATGTCCACACAGTCTATTCCATCCAAAGGTTGTATGCATATATTTACGTAGTTGTTTTTTATATGTATTTGTTTCGTGGTGTGCAATAAAGTATTATCTAATCTAATCTAATATATGTCAAACTAAGACTTTGCCTACATGGCATTGGATTACGCTTTTCAACCTGAGACATACAGGTGAAAAATCATGTACCTAATTTCACCGGCGCAGCGCCATTAAAAGTTCAAACCGAAACAAACAAGATGATAAGTTAGATAATTAAATAATAATAATTGCTTTTTGCATTGTCAACATCCAGCCGTTATCAAACCGAACGGTCTGATAGGTCTGATGGGATACGGTGATGACAGTAATTGGTAATGTTATGACTCTTGTGCTTTGAGCGATGGGTAGGCCTTTGGCGTGCGTCGTGATCTGAGATTTAACGCTTATAATATAACACACAGTGACCAACGCATTGCAATTCAGCGGGGCAATGCAGCCAGTGTCTTGGGGACACTTCCGCCTGGCAGTGATCTGGCACTTGGGCAGTTTTTCTCATGTAAATAATTGTTTATTACTTTTGTTTTGTGTAATAGTATATTATGATACAAGTGAGCTAAGTTGATTATTATACACGAGGCTGTGAGTTGCAGCCCAAGCCGTAGGCGAGGGCGTAAATCAGCCGAGTGTCTAGTGAGCAAGTTGCTCACTAGTTTCATACGCACTTTTTCAACACACTTGCGAGGAAAAAACAAACATGTATTGCATAAATCGTTAAGCATAAAATTATTTAAACAATTGGTGAATGTACAATTTTCATAACGATATTGTTGCACGCGCCAAATGTAAGGTTACATAATATAGCCATACAGTCTACTTCAAAATTATAATTTTAGTGATAATAAATTATTGTGAATTATAAATAATTTGATATTAATAAATGTTTTTTCGTCCTAATTAGGGATACATTTATTTATTCCAAAATTGTAAATGAATTTTCAGCGGCATAAGACCTCTTTGTTGTTACAAAACTGTATTACCCGGTTAAATTGAAAATGCTCTATTCACTCGCATATAATTTGCAGTTAGGTACTAACTTAACTTTGTAGGGATAATTCTATTATGCACTAGTGTGTAATATTATTATGCACGTGTGTGTTATAGTTCGGTTTATGGCCCTAAGAACGATCTAATAAGGCTCACTTTACGAGCAAGTGTGTTGAAAATATTATTATATCACAAGAGATACAAGATTTCCTTAGTTCAGAGTTTCTCAAGGCTCAGAGGTCTCAAGTAATGGCAACATCTATGAGCAAAACACATTCAAACAGGACAGTCTGATTTTTTCAGCCAAGACCGGTACCAAGAGACATCGTTTTGCCTTGATAAGCTATTTATTTGCTTCTAATGGTAGGGCTCAGTAAGCGTTTTGCAAAAAAACTACCTTACTTACTAACCTAACCTAAATGGTTGGGAGAGCATTTGAATTTCTGTAGATGAACATGACATAATTCCCAACGTACTTAGTCCTTACAAACCACAAATCTAATTCGATTGAAGTTCCAAACTTAGCTGTTAGCAACAATCTATCTGGGTCAGTACCTCATTCACAGAGAAAGCAGGCTATCGGCGGTCAACCAGCGCTTACAAACCGTTTCTACAAACTGGCAGACAATGTTAAAGGCAAATCAGTTCACGTAATTTAACCACGAAAAGGACCCTGTATTTTGTAATAATGGCAGGTTAAAACAAAGTTGACTGCAATGGAATATTGTTAAATATTAATTAAGATGCATCGATGTGTTTATATACTTTGCATCGATTTCGATTTATTTTTAATGTGTGTATAAATATAGTATTACGTGCGCATTTACATGTGCTCAAAATCGAAATTGAAAATACCATGAGCCTTAATTAGCGCTGCACCATGTTTTTTCTGCGCATTAAGGCTGACTAATCTGAGAGGATGGTATTAGGCAAGCCTACTCCATCTAAAATCTTGTCCCAGGCTCCACAGCCGTTTCGTTCTTCATGCCGCTGCACTGGTGCACCAACCACTGCATAATTCATTTTCAACTGATTTTTTTTTTATTTATGGAATAGACCAACAGCTATAATTGTACTATAAAGTGTCTTAAATAACTAGTTAATGAGATTATACAGCCAATTACAGGTCTCTGTCGATAGAACTAAATTAATACAAAAAATCCTACAACAGAGAATAATTTAAGATTTTGATAACCATAAAGTTAGATATAAGAGTAATGAAGTAATGAGTGTCAAATAATTTACATGACATTTCCTAGTGAGAAAGTTAATTTAAGTCTTGTCAGATACTCCTCAGATAGACGACATCCGTGGCGCAGTGGGTGAATGCTGAGGCGCAGGAGGTAGTTGGTTCGATTCCCGCCGCGGAACAAATGTTTATATGATCTACAGATATTTGTTTCGGGTCTGGTTGTTTTTCTATATATTATAAGTATGTATTTACAAAAAGGTATATAAGTATTCTATCAGTTATCTGGTTCCCATAGTACAAGCTCTGCTTAGTTTGGGGCTAAATAGCGCTGTGTGAAATGTCAAGCAATGTTTATTTATTTTATTTATGTATTTATACTTAAGTTTAAAACATTATTTGTTAATTTAAGTGTGGTGTACAAGCTATATGTAACTGTCTATCCATGACAAAGCAATTTACGGAAACTCGAAAAGTGTGGGTATTTAATTACTATTATGGGCATCACACCCAACCAGACACTAAACCTTGTCTCTCTTATTACAAAAGAGACAAAGTTCAGTGTTCCGTGTCAAGTCTGATGACCATATTTTTTTCTGATACGATTGTTTGCCGTTATTAAATATATCTACATTTGAGAAGCATTTATTGTATACAGTATAAATTCTATTTATTAAAACGTTCTTAGCATAGTTAGTACTATTAAGATTCGGTGATAAATGTAAAAAGCCAGTTACCGGTAAGCTGTTTTTCATATAAATACAGCCTGATGCAGAAGGCAAATTCCCTAACTCAGCGAGTTAGTGTTGTTATTGCGGCTTCGGTTGATCAGCCGTAATTGCTTTTAACGGGTACATCCTTATTAAATAAGGGGGAGGAAATTGATGCTGCTAGTGAAATCTCATTCTGCGGGCAGGTTATCGGCTTATAACCTGAAATACCTTTCGGAAAACACCGATATGTTCAGGTCAGACATCCGTTTGCGCGGGCGAGATAGAGTTTTCCAATTTTATTGGAAAAAATACAAAGCATAATATTGGGATGTGTGATTTTTCCTCGCTAGGGACTACGTTTTTCGTACGTCGTAACTAAACAACCTGTTTTGTTATGTACGACTTTAATTTAAAATATACATCCGGAATTGTATTAACTGATTTTGGAGGTGGGTTTAATACCGGTAGCTTTATTTATTTTATATAGGCCGTTTAATTGATATTTTATATTATGGTTCTTTGAAATATTTTTTTATCGTAATTAATTTGAAAAAACCCGTTTTTACTACAATACTAACGATTAGCCCTACCCGTGTTTTAATTTAATGTTGTATATAACAAACCTCGTAGTAAATGCAATTTGTAATACTTATTTCGTAACCAATCTACGAGGATACAGGATACAGGATCTCAATCGTTGAGTTCTCGAAAATGATAATGGAACAAGTGACAAAATTAAGTAAACTTTTTCTGTTTTAAATATTTGAGCGATGTACCTACCTATCAAAATCAAGACAACCTCTTCGGTTTTTTTAATAGATACTTGAAAACCTGTCAGGCTGGTGCCAAATTTACTAAGACTATTTACTATCTTTTACCCCATTTTTATGGTTCCGTACCTCAAAAGGCAAAAAGGAACCTTTATAGGTTCACTTTGTTGTCCATCTGTCTGTCTATCCGTCTGTCAAGACCCTTTTTCTCAGGAACGCGTGGAGATATCAATACCAAATACGTAGGTCTATGATCGGAGCTGTAAAAAAATCCAGCTTTTACTCGTAAGTTAACGCAATCAAAAAATACGGCCATTTACGCTGGTTATTTTAATCGCAAATAAATCAAAACGGTATAGGGTACTTCCCGTTGACCTAGAATCATGAAGTTCGGCAAGAAGGAAGGTCTCGCAGCACAAGTAAAGGAAAAAATCCGAAAAAGGTTAATTTGTAGTTATACGAGGGGCACACTAAAAGTTTCCGGAATCAATAATATTAGGTTGGGGAAAAAGTTTCTTCGCATTTTTTAAGAAAATTCAAAACATTTTTTAATATAGTTTATTTACATTTATCTAAAGTATGTAGGTATCATTTTGTTGAATAACTTTTTGCCATCTTGTAGGTAGGGACATGATCCCATTGCTATAGAAATTTTGGGGCTTCTGATCAAAATACCGCGACAATTGGTTTTGGCAATCCTCTCGTGATGTTAACCTGACACTGCCTAAAGAATTCTGAAGAGACCGAAACAGGTGGAAATCTGAAGGTGCAAGGTCAGGACTATACGGCGGATGCATTAACACCTCCCAGCCAAACTCTCTTAATTTTTGTTGAGTGGCTAAAGATGTGTGAGGTCTAGCGTTATCATGATGAAAAACCACACCCCTTCTGTTGATTAATTCCAGCCGCTTTCTCTCAACTTAATCTCATCAGTTGTTCACAGTTGAGTTCAAAATCGATGGTCCTGCCTGGTGGTAAAAGCTCATAATGAATAATACCCTTCCAATCCCACCACACACACAGCATCACCTTGTTGCGAGTTAACCCGGGTTTCGCCACAGTCTGTGAAGCCTGACCGGCCTTTGACCACGACCTTATTCGCACGTTCTTGTCGTACGTGATCCACTTTTCATCACCAGTTATCAGCTTCTTCAAAAATGGTTCGGTTTCATTACGTCGTAATAAAAAATCACAAATGAGTACACGGTTCATTAGGCTTCTTTCAGTGAGCTCGTGGGGTACCCAAATATCGAGCTTTTTTGTGTACCCAGTTTTTTCAAATGCGCCAAAACTGTTTTGTGGTCAATTCCCAGTTCTTCAGCTACGTCGTAACTACTAATATGCCGATCTTGTTCCACTTTTTCAAAAATAGCATCAATTTTATCCGTAATAGGGCGACCAGAGCGACGTGCATTTTTGACATCAAAATTTCCGGATTGAAAACGCTTAAACCAAATTTGTGCTACTCTCACAGACACTGCACTAGGTCCATAAACATCGCAATTTTTTTTCGCGGCTTGCGTTGCATTTTTACCTTTTTTGTAGTAAAATTTTAAAATGTATCGAATTTCTTCATTAGATTCACTCATCTTTACAGTACAAAAACAAATGAAAATCACACATTTTCCTAATTTGAATTTGGAATTATCTTCTTTAAAATTTAAACTTTGAATGATACCAAAACCAGCCAGATACAAATAGTATAGCCAAAGAGATTTTATTACAAGTTCATACATACTATAATGCAAAAAGACTTTTCCCCAACCTATTAAAAAAAAATATTAATGGTCAAAGATGAATTTATTGTTTCTCAAACTATTCTCCTTTTGCGTCAATTCACTTTTTCATACGATTGAACCAATTTAGAAAACATTTGTGCCACTCCTCCGTGGTGACGTCAGATACATGATCTTCCTACTCTTCGACAGCCTCTTCTGGTGATGAAAACCGTTGATCGCGTAATTGGTTCTTGATTTTTGGGAACAGAAAAAAATCACACGGTGCCAGGTCAGGACTGTATACTGGATGACTCATAAGTTGTACGTTTTTCGTCTTCAAAAATTCATTTGTCTGTCTGGCCGTGTGGGAACTTGCATTGTTGTGGTGCAAGATGATACGGCGTTTGCCGTTATTTTCACGGAGTTTGTCAATAACTTCCGGTAAACAAATGGTCGTGTACCAGTCACTTTTCACGGTACGACCATTTTCTAAAGCAACATTAGCAACGTGTCCAGTTTTATTAAAAAAAGAAGCAATCATCCCCTTCGAGGCACTTTTCACGCGCGCCACTTTGGTTAGTTTCGGCTCATCTCGAAAGACCCATACGCTCGATTGCTGCTTCGTTTTGGGATCATAGCTATAAATCTATGTTTCGTCACTGTTACTATGTCCCACACCAAATTGGAAGCCTCTTCGTTGTATCTGGCAAGCATAGCATGGCACCAAGTGATGCGGTCCGTTTTTTGAGCATCAGTCAAATTGTGTGGGATCCATCGAGAACAGCTTCCTCACACCCAAATGTTGGTGTAGGATTGACTGTACTTGACTCATGCCTATGTCCAAAGATGTCCGGATTTCATGGTAGGTCACATGCCTGTCTGTTTCGATCATACGGCGCACAGCTTCAATGTCTTTGTTGTTCACAGCGGTGCTCGGGCGACCTTCACGAATTTCATCATGGAGATTGACACGACCGGGTTTGAATTCTGCAAGCATAAATAGTTGTTTTGCATGGTGCTCCTTTGCCAAAAGCAGATTGAAGCCGAACGACGCTCTTCTGAGCTGTCAAATTACACTTAAAATCGTAAAAATCATGCAACGAAAATTTTCCCGAGTTAAATCCATTTTATTGTAATCACGCAATTTTTAAAATGGCGCCACAATGTGAAAATAATTGACAATCAGATGAATCAAATTTTATTCTACGGATAAACAGTTCCATTTTCAAATGTAGTAATAACTTTTTAAATATTGTTTATGTATGTGGCCAATTCCGGAAACTTTTAGTGTGACCTATGTATCATAAAAAAAATTTTTTTTACGGAATTGTTGGTGCGCAAGTCAGACTAGCACTTATCTGGTTTTATTGTTCAATTAGTACCTACTTATCTACATAATAAAGGAGAGTCTTTACTTTAACAATGTCTACTATTTTTATATTTCGCTGATTTATTATATCGTCAATATGAGACGTTAGAATTTTTAATGAGGCCTTACAGCTTTACAAAGGAAGTAAATACTCAAGTGTTTTGTCTAAAAGCTCTTTTCTTTAAGTATTTTGTAAGAAAGTCTTCATGTTTTGTTTTTGAAATTCTTCTTAATTTTTATAAAAGTTTTATATAAATAAGTTTTTATTATCTGAGATCTGATTTTATATCTAGGCAAGTACGGTACTTACAGAAACGTAATTTTAACTTACTTTCAGTAGACAGATTTCCTAAACCTGAATGATATTCAAAAGAGCACATTGGATCACCTTTAAACTGATTGTTGCTATACTTGAGTCTTTAAGTTGTTACTAATTTAAGAAGTACTTACATACACAACATTTCACTTCATATTAGACTGTGTAATGACATCTAATGAAACATATAAGAACTGTGATTCCTTGTCTAATCTTCGAAGAGACGACAAGGCTCTGACCGCAACTTGTATTTCTGCGTGTATTGTTATTTGTTTTTATATTGTTTTTAAATGTAAGCGTGATAAATAAAGCATTATTCTATTTTCTGTCGATACTTCCAAAATTGTCTTTGCCCCGAAAAGGTTCAATAAGGTTTCTTCCTAGACAAGAGAAGGATACTCTGAGAAGGGTATAATTAATTAAATATCTAACCAAAAATTGTTGGCAAGCGCGCCATTGAGAAGAGTGGGAAAGAAACAATTTGAGAAAACAGCGTTGTCGAGGCATCACAAGACCTAGACGATTTCAGGAGAACGTTGTCTATCCTTAAATATCTAAAATATATAAAATGATGGCTATCGTGCTCGGAATTACAGACTATTGTCGAGGAAGTGTCGACAACGTTTATTCCCTTCCTGTGCTAGGCCTACAGAGAGAGCGTCAATATGACGTTGGAACGGCGAAATCTAACTGCAAATAGAAGGATTATCCTAGAACACGTATAAGATTATGTTCTGCAAATATGATCATAATTTAACACTTTTAATGACATACCTATACGCCAGCACGCCTTTAGCCGGTTAATTAGGTAACGCCAAAACTGCTCCTCCATTGTATTGTATCTTCCGTTACACATATTTTGTCGACCGCCATTCGACATTGTATTTGCGGTGGTATCACGCCTCTAGCCGAGCGCTTTGCAAAGAAACAACAGTCCGCCAGTTACCCACCCAGTGCTGCCGCAGGAGTATCCTCTGTAGTTGCATGATACATAAGTGTAAAACTGTGTTTTTAGTTGAATCAGTTTTGAGTAAGTTGTGAGAGTCCGCCGGTAGACGGGGTATAAAATTGTATAGAACTTTGTTGTGTCATAATATCGTGATTTTCATTGACGATTAATAAACATGGAACGGTGAAACACATTGCCACGAAAATAAATAAACCCCAATAAATTCTATTATAAAACCTGACGTGAAGTTTGTCTAACATAAACCCTCAGGAAGCCATTAAATCACGCGTGAAATCGTAGTACATTCTTCTCTCACCTCAAAAGTTCTTATGTTCACCCACACCCACATTAGCCTAATGAAAACCGTCCCACAGAAATACTTTTGCAATTAAACTAAACGGTCTGTGACAAATAGAGTAATGTTTTGCAAACTATGGAATGTAAAATTTCCATAATTCAAAAATTGACGAAACTGGATCCCAAGCAATTTATATCATCATCATGTTCATCAATATACACGTTAATTGGAGTATTTGATATTTTGTGCATTTTTTATTCCATTGTATTTTTTTGTCATCTTTTGTTTACTAAGAGTAGGCAAAACATCTCAAAAATCCTATAATCAATCGTAAAACTAACCATAAAATTGTATGTGTTTTTTTATGGGAGTGGTTCAGTCAAATCAGAAATAGTTAGCTGAAGTGGCATTGGGTGGGCACATACTTAAAAAACTGACGGCCGTTAGGATAAGGTTGCATGGAACCAGACTATCATAAGACCAGTCTTAATGACGACCTCCGTGGTGTAGTGGGCGCATAGCCGGCTGAGACGCCGGAGATAGCAGGTTCGATTCCCACCGCGGAACAAATGTTTGCATGATCTACAGATACTCGTATTTGTTCCGGGTCTGGTTGTTTCTCTATATTGGTTGTTTATATTATAAGTAAGTATTTAAAAAAAAATGTATATAAGTATTATATCAGTTATCTGGTTCCCATAGTACAAGCTCTGCTTAGTTTGGGGCTAGATAGCGCTGTGTGAAATATCCAGCAATATTTATTTATAAAAAAAAATGTATGGAAACGAAACGTGGGCCGTAACGCAGAAGAACGTACATACAATCCAAGTCGCCGAAATGAAGATGCTAAGGTGGATCTGCGGCGTCACCAGGCTCGATAATATCCGCACGTACTCGACGTGCGAGGGAGCCTGGGCGTGCGCGACATCGCTGACAAGATGCAGGAGAGTCGGCTGCGATGGTACGGTCACGTGAAGAGGAGGCCACCTGACTACTTAGGGAATTTGACACTACAACTTTCCATCCCCAGTCGAAGATCTAGAGGTAGACCCAAGACAAGGTGGAGAGATGTAGTGTCAAAAGACATGAGAGAGTGCCAAGTTTCTGATGACGATGTCGAGGATACAGCGAAGTGGAGAAGAACAACCAGGAAAGCTGACGCCACCACCATGTGGAATACATAGCTGGGAAAAGAGAGAGGAACGCGCACTGGAAAGCGCAGAACGAAAAGACGGCTCCCACTAGATGGAAAGACGACCTGATGAAGGTTTCTGAGAGCCGTTGGGTGCAAAAACGTGGTCACTCCGGAAATCTATAGGAAAAGCCTATGTTCAGCAGTGTACAGACGTCCTACGCCTGATATAATTATGATGATAGCTTTACCATACAATATACAGTGCTAAGTTTGTGTACTTCGATTTGACATCTTGTACCCTGGTTGGCGGTCATACTTTATACTCTTACGTATTTGCATTTGCATTTGAACTCAAGGGAAATCAACCACTTCATAAATCTATACAGGACGCTTTTTGAAATAGAAGCAAGGAAATGTTGAGCTTTTAAAATAATTATTAATGTTGATGTGGTATCTTTTTTATGTGAGTAACTCTTTAACCTAAATCCCGACTTCTACGATATATATTTTACATTGCCAACAAAGATTTGTAACCAAAGCTAAAATACCAAATGTATGTTTTATCAGATGCATAGAGAGAGATGATGAGAAATGATAGATCAAGAAAATAAAACATGAAGTTCACTGGAGAATAGGCCCTATGAAACATAGCAGTTCATCAGAAGTAGGTTCTTTGCTAAAACCCACTTGCAGTTCAAGATCCAATACAATTTTAACTAAGACGGTCAGAAACCAGGGGATTTTCAGTTTCAATTAAGTTAGTCGTCTGCAGTTCACAGATAAAATGCGCCCTCAGTCCGCTTTGGACCGTGGTATTTGCTGGCTACACGACTTGTTTTAAAAGTAAATTTACAGGCACTACTAGAGATAACTTTTAGATATAGTTTAACCTCTAAAATTAAAAATGAATTTATTTGACTATGAACAAAATAAAACATCAAAGAAGATGGTGCAATGGAAGTAATGAAAGATCTTGACTTCTGGCTCTAAGAAGTAGGTAGATGTAAATAGATGGATAATTTGATCGAGCAAAGCAAGATCTCCAAATCAACTTGGGTAAATCGGCGTTGTATGTATGTATGTATGTAAGCATCTATGTATGTATGTATGTTTGTTTGTCCGACGATAGCTTTCGAAGCGTTGATCCGATCAACGTGAAATTTGATATATAGGTAGGTAGTAATGGCACAATTTTGGTGTGACTAAATAAGCTAAAAATGATGAGGGGTTATTGATATATTGGGGTTCAAGAGGGGTAAAAAAAATTAAAATGAGACTATAAGGTCTAATGGGATGTCAAATGAAAGGTCTTTATTAGTACATTTCAACCCTGTTTTTATTTTTAGTTTAATTTTTGTAGTTTTTTAGTTATTAGCCATAATAAAAGTAAAACTTTGACAAAGTTCACATGTGTACACCTGTGATCCCACAGTGCGAAACTTGGTATTCGTGTATCTTTAGTGACACAAATATAGAAAAAAGTTTGAAATCCAGAATAACTGCATTTTTTACAAAAACAACATTTTTAACCAATTAACATGAACTCCCGTTACCTGTAATTTGAATGAAACTGTAGGTCAAGTATGTGGTTGTTTATTTCGTGGTACTATTTTGATAGTCAAAGATTACGAATAGTAGATATATTTTTGTTTTTATGGGAGACGCGAGATTCGGGGCGAACCACTAGTTAGGTACAAAAATGAAATAAGTCGAAGATTACAAGGTTAAAAGTACCGGAATATCCCACGCAACTTCTATAATAATTACAAATTTCAGAGTCGCGCCAAAATAGCGTCAGCTCAGCATGTGCTGTAACGGGCCGGACCTGAATGGTTCCTCCACAGTAACAAATTCAGAAATAAACATTCGTTTTCGTAATATTATAAAATATTAATATTTATGAATAGCACATACTTGTTCATTCAGTCATTATGTATTTAAATCAATCTGGGATTTAGGAAAAGCTTCAATATATTATAACGCCTTGTGCCATCTCTTGGATTACTCATCTATTGTAGGCGGAGTTTGATCTAGATAAATTGTAAATTGACATACTATCATGACGCTAGATGACAGTGGCTGATGGATGAAGTGACGTGGAGAATGTACAAAATGATTTATCGGCTATGGGAAGAGTTGTGCTACTCGCCGGTAGGGGGTCGACTGACTAGCAATTTGTCAATGGGAAGAGTTCCACTGCTCACCGGTAGGGGATCGACAGACTGTCAAGTTGTCTATGAAATAGGTTTCAATACACGCCATTATGGGTATGCAAGTAGAAGGCGAAGCTGGATAGAACGGAATATTGTCCATGCTATCATAAATTCGGGGGTGAATTAATATGAAACTTCGTGATAATACAAAATAATAATATTATTAATAGAAAATAATTGATTGTGCATTTTTTCTATGAATTACGTGAAGCCATTTGTTTACTGTTGAATAAATTTAGTATTTGTATAAATAAATTTATCATCTGTGAAGAAAGTTTACGCTACTCGCCGCGAGAGGTCGGAGACGGCGGTTCGAGGGCTGAAGTACGGGGGGAAGGGACTGAACGCCTTAAATACGACGGAGCGGCGACGCTCGATCTTTTAAATCCTCCGTCGTCCGAGACACGTTCTCGGAGACCCGGATGACGAAATCACCTCCGCTAATGTGGAAGATGAGTCATCTATTTCAGACAGAGCAAACACTTCACAGACACACCGACCTCGCCGGCGAGGTCGTGAGTTCGGTTAAGCTGTCACGGCCTCAGAGGCCAACAGCGAGATTAGTCCATTCGAAAAAAAAAAAAAAAAAGCTCGATCTTTTATTCCTCGTGAACTTCTCGGGACGTTTTACCGCGGGGGGCTCTTTTCTCGTGCTCTTGTTCCTCGTGAACTTCTCGGGACGTTTTACCGCGGGGGGGTCTTTTCTCGTGCTCTTGTTCCTCGTGAACTTCTCGGGACGTTTTACCGCGGGGATCTCTTTTCTCGTGCTCTTTTTCCTGGTGATCTTCTCGGGGCTCTGGTTTTCTCGTGACCTTCTCGGGGCGCTTTCTCGGGCTCTTCTCGAGAGTGGTGATATCTCGGTATCTTTTCGTTGGGGACATTGCTCGTGGGCTCTTGGGTCGCGCTCTTTGCTCGTGGGCTTTTGCCTCGTGGTCTTTCCCTCGTGGTTCTTCTCCCGCTAGCAGCCTGCGGAGACACCCAGAGAATACCAAGGTACGTGCTTGTTAATTTTTACTTACTGCCATTTTAATTAATGTTCTTGTGTTAATGTTTGGTAACCGGATTCGTGCAGGAATGTATTTAATTGGATCCAACCAGAGTAATTTACTCGTATTTGTGTGAATTTAAATGTAATTGTTGTATATCCGAGTTATTTACATTGAGGGTTAAATGGGGTAAATTTTGGATGGAAAAGTTAGAAGCCTAGATTTATTATATTTTGAGGGTAGGAATTTCTACTTACTGCCATTGGCAATTATTGTTCTTGTGTTAATGTTTGGTAATCAGATTCGTGCAGGAATGTATTGAAGTAGATCCAAACAGAGTAAATTATTTGTGTGAATTTAAATGTAATTATTGGATATCCGTGTTATTTACATTGAGGATTAAATGGGGTGAATTTTGGATGGAAAATCTTAGAAGCCGAGATTTATTTTATTTTGAGGGTAGGAAAAATTAGTGACGGTTAAAGTGATTGTTCCTGAAAAATTCTTTGGATTCCATATATTGGTTCGGGAATAATTGTTTTGAATTGCGGGGTGCTTATTTAATAAGATAGGTAACGTTGGGGATTGACATCTTACCGTGGCATTTTCTTTTAGTTTAACAATGTTGTCGGTAGGAATCTTGTTAACCGGTAGGGTCAGGTAACGCATCAGGGACGGTGGATTCTATAATAGTCTAATAATCAAATTAATTTGGATCATATGATGGGATGGGAGGCGTTAGGAAATACTTTCCATTACGTTCTATTTATTCTAAAGATGTACGGACAGATTGGCATCAGTATTGCATTTTAAGAAATGATTGACTCAGGATTATATTACACTAAATACAAAATAACCTTTCACGTTTAATGTTTGTATTGGCAGCGATTTGTTTAACTACTTCTATATTCTATTTCTATGGTCATAAAAGAACGGTGGATTCATTGGAAAACATAGCTTATGTTATAACAAAGACACAGGAATGTGTAACCTATTGACGGTATAATATTTCTTAGATTGAGTTATCTAGTAAAGGAAAAAATGTGGGTAGGAAGATTGGATTCCTAAGTTTGATACGAGTATCTGTTGTTATTCTACGTTGGAAAAGGAAATATTTTAATGTAGCATACGGTATAAAAATATATCAGTATGTACATAGAACAAAATTCATGTAATAAACTAAACTTAAATGAGAGGGCAATTGTGCTTTCAAGGACGGTGGTTTCAAAAAATACACTTTGTAAGATTGAATACAATGTTGAAATTATATGGACTTGTGAAGTTTGACAATGAAATGAGCTCGGATTCAAGGAAGTAAATAATCTAATTAAGTTGATCTGATGTTGATAGAATCTTTGAAGGCTAAATCGCTGGGCTTAATTAGAAACAGATGCGAGAAAAAGGTCTGTTTTCTATTCTACGGAGCCAAGGAAATGAAATTCCGTTAAGATTCTTCAGCATTGTTAACTGAAAAGGTACTAGAAACATGAATTGAAGTAATATTCATGGTCAAACTACAGTAAACTAAAGACTTTGATAGTTAATTAAAGCACTTATCTATTTCATGCAAACTAGCCGCTCGGAAAAGTACTAAATACGTCTAGCTTCATTATGGGGTTTTACTAAGTTCTACATTTTAGTGCATTCTGGTAGTGAATTTAAGAATGGGTTAATTGATAGGTTGCCTAGGTATGTTTAGGCTGAGTGTTTTGGCAGATAGATAGTAGGGGGCGGCTATTTTTAGGATCGGAATCGAAAAGGGTAGGGTTCTAGAATAGGCTACGAAGAACCTAAATCGAATGAGTTTAGTTCTAAAAATAAGAACTTTACTGATTCGCAAGATAACCAAAACAGAATCTACACTTTGCAAAAGATTATGACCTCTAATTCCCTTAATAACGAGTAGGAACAACAGACTACCCACATACAATTTTTATGTTGTCTCAAATATAAGGTTAAGTATACCTAATAATACTTTTAAATTGTGGAAGAGAGATGTCCAGTCTGGTAGTCGAATCTCATTGTCTTCACAGCGGTGGTGGGGCTGTAGACCTAAGATATTTAAACAAGTGTCTTAGCCACAATTATTAATGTCGATAATCAGTTTGTAGGTAGATCAATATGTTCCCAGTGGGTAGGCTATAACTTTGGCACCAAGCTTAAAATAGGTAGATCACAATTATCACTAACTAGAATTCTATGGGTATGTCGATGTGTTTAGATAGGTTTAATTCTCTCATAAAGTAGGTAGCATGATCTTTGGTACTAGACTCAAATTCCTTAAAAGAAACTGAGTTATTACGGATATCGCGACGCATGGGTTCCTACCGCAATACTAGATAAATCACGAGGCCAAAGTTATTAATCACAATACACTCTTATAGTAGATGTTAATAGGGTTGAATATTTTATAAAGTAGGTAGGTCATGACTGTATGGTAGATAGGTAGATTAGATTGTTGTCTGGGTTAACGTGTGTAAATGCATGGGGGGTTTGGGGGGTCGTGTTAGTAGAAGGGGGGATTTTCTGGGGGGGGGTTACAATTTGGTGCCGTGACCAGTATTCGAACCCGGGGTACACCGGGCCACAACGTAGGGTCCTAACCACTAGACGAATAGGTAGATCACAATTATCACTAACTAGAATTCTATGGGTATGTCATTGTGTTTAGATAGGTTTAATTCTCTCATAAAGTAGGTAGCATGATCTTTGGTACTAGACTCAAGTTCCTTAAAAGAAACTGAGTTATTACGGATATCGCGACGCATGGGTTCCTACCGCAATACTAGATAAATCACGAGGCCAAAGTTATTAATCATATTACACTCTTATAGTAGATGTTAATAGGGTTGAATATTTATAAAGTAGGTAGGTCATGACTGTATGGTAGATAGGTAGATTAGATTGTTGTCTGGGTTAACGTGTGTAAATGCATGGGGGGTTTGGGGGGGTCGTGTTAGTAGAAGGGGGGTATTTTCTGGGGGGGGTTACAGTGCTAAGTAGGTAAGGTAGTACTACCATTGCGGGTGAAATCACAGGCACACGAGTAGTACTCTCAGGATGATGGGTGCAATGCAACGGTGTGTAGGTGAATTCTTAGTTGGACAAAACTTGCGAACTTGTGGGGCAGTGGTGGGTCAAGCCGTCGTCACCACGAGTAATTGCATCCAAAAACTGAAAATGAAAATAACTTCTCTTCTTGCCACATAGCCAGGATTTTTTTGAACATGTCTAAAGGATTTATTTGTTTCTATTTGATTACTACGAGTAGGTAACTTGAGTGAAATGGAACGTAAAAACTTAACTGAAGGAAGCAGAAATAGTGTTTAGATTATTTTTTCTTAACTTTTTTGATATCCCATCAGGGTAAGCGTCCACAGTTCCGCATCGTACGCATAGCAGGAATCGTATCAAACATACATTAGTATTCTTCGTATAGGAAGTGATACAAGTGCGTCCACTGATCCGCATCGTACATGTGATCTGATCCGTAATGCCGACGTCATTGCTCGATGGGGTAACTATTCCAACGGACGAGTTGACTCGTCCGCTCACTACGAAAATCTGAATGACAGTTGCGTCGACAATCTTATTGCTCGCAGTTGCGTCAGCAACCCGATTACTGCGTATACAGTGGACGCACTGTCACAAACTGATCCATTTGATCCGTTCCGTGCGATTCGTACGATGCGACATATTTTTTATCAAATATCATTTATAAACAAATATGCCTTTAATTACTTGCCTATCTAAAAGTGCTCTCTAAAAGTTTTTAGCTAGGCCACAGTACTATAAGTATGATTTTTTGCAAGCAATGATTTTGAAATATGACTGATTTTGTAATAAAATAATCTAAAATTTGATATAACTTTCGATAAGTTAGCAGAACGATGGAGTCACCTATATTGACTTACCTGTTCACATCGGCTTGCCAGGTAGCTATACACAGAAATGAGTAGGCAAGCCTACTGAGGCATATTCTGTGTGTTAAAAACTAACAGTGAAATAAAATTCATTTGGTTATCAAAAGAATGAAAGTGATGAAAAAAAATCGATTTAAGTTAATTTAATTAAAAATAGCCATAATCACTTTTAGATAGGCAAGTAATTATAGGCATATTTGTTTATAAATTATATTTGATAAAAAATACGTCTCATCTGGTTATCAGATCGGTGAAGGTCTTCACGGTCTCCTCTACTATTAAACTAGCAGAATCTACTTAGATTTGATAATTCACCTTACAACTATATGCTACTATTGTGGATACTTTACACCACACGATTGAAGACAGAGGCAGAAGCTAGTAGGTAGTTTATAAATCAATCGCAAAGTCCAAAGAATTTGTTTGAATAATGATATCAATATATCAGTCTACTTTTCGTAATAATTTTATATTGAATCCCTGAAAGAAAAGTTTCGTCAGTCTAATACAATAAATTACCTGTCTCAAGCCACTTATTGAATCAGAACAGGTATAGCAGATAATAGCAAGAGTATAGCAGATAAGTGCTCTTACGAGCTCTAGCTATGCTTTGAGCAATTACGTTATATTACGGGTACACGGAACTATTTTAACGAGTTTTAAATGGAAATAAAGATTCACTTTATTGGTTTTTGAAGGTATATTTATCGTAATGAAATTCGGTGAAGTTTAAGTTTCAACCTGTGAATGTTGGTTAACACAACTAAAAGATGATGCAGCCTTAGCATATAGCGGCCACCTATTTACGTAAAATTAGCGACAGCAGCACGACAGCAATCGCTCTTGAAACTTCAAATTTACTATGGGAAAATAGATCTAGTCTGTTGACGTCCCTGCTGGCGCTAGCTTACAATGTGCTCGTATCGCGACCGATTGCTGTCGCCTAATCCGCGGTCAGTTAACAGTGCGCACGCAGCCGTTAGTTGTGCTCGATTTTAACTCTCACTCCGTCGGACTCCACGCGACGCGGAGCTTTAACACGCCGGGCGCGGCGTAGGCGTGGTTTGACGGAAACTCAAGCGTTCTACTTTTATTATAGTGAGGCCGGCCGCAAGCACGCCGCGCTTACGCCCAGCTGCCGACCCGTCATCCTTAGGCGGTGTTCAAATAGAAAGCGATTGCGCGAATAAGCGACGCGTTCATCGCACATTCTTGTAACGGTTTTATACAACGCAAATTCGCAATGCGATCGCAATTCCAGCAGGCTAATATATTTTTTACGTCGATTTTGTTTATAATACGAGGTTTTTGCCCCATATAATTTGGCCTGATTACTTTCACCCCAAAATTAAACTTCATTGCCTAAGTTTATTCAGAGAAGGGGAACACGAGTTTCAATTTGGCAAAATCCTTTTTAGGAAAATGAAATCCTTTATTTAGACTAAAGGAACTTGAGCACATAATAAGAATCCTTTAGAACCAAATAACTAATATGAAAGATTAAACATTACGAATACCAATCTAGATTGAAAAAGGCAATTAAATGGGCGATCTTTTCGCTGCCAGTGAACTCTTCCAGACTACTTTTGGAACCTAACTTTTTAATACCTAACGTAAGACGACGGGACGGAATCTCTCTTTTTAGGGTAAAATACTTGTTCCAAAACATCCTATTCGCAACCCTCCGTAATCTGCAAAATTGTTATTATGGGTGAAATCACTGAACGTTATAAAAATAAAAGCATCTCCAATGAAAAGATTTGTAGTCAAAAAGCAATCGCTTGGAGAGACATTTTTACTTTTAGAGCTCACCTCGGAAATTTTCTAACTTAAAGGAACTAAAGTGCAGATAACTACCTAGTTTATTAACCTCTTGACTCTCGCTGACTCGATATCGAACATAGAACATTAGAAAACCTATTGTACTTTATTTACAGGTATTCGACAAGTTTTAAAAGGTTGAAAAGGTTTTATTAAGATATAGGTAGGTACCTAAGTTACACATAGTTTTATTAATTACATCGCGTTGACACATTGACTCGATGATACAAAAAGTAGGTACACCCCATCATCCTCTAATGGCGGGTTCCTATATCCGTCGGTAACCGACTACAACTCGTATCTCCTTGAAAAAGTGTCAAACTTTTGACATGTTTTCAAGGAGAAACGAGACGTAGCTGGTTATCGACGGATATAGGAACTCGCCATAAATCCACAGGCTTTGGTTTTAATACTATTATTTTAAGCCGGGAACAGATTATTTGCAAGTTTGCAACAGAACATGCAATGCAACATTTCCCATACATTTTAATGTGTTTGCGAACGCACTAAAAACAACTGCGCGTATAATTAACGCACTATCGCGTTATATTAAATGTTGCGTTGTAAATAATCTGTGCTAGGCTCTTTTAGATTTGGCATTTAATTGCATGAAACTGAACTAGAAACTATTTCGACTAGTGAAATTCGCTTGAGTCCCTATCAAATCCAATTGACGAATAAGGCAATCGTCCAAAAAATATCATAAGAGGTCCTTTTTTATTCGCCCGTTGATATGGGTATATCAGGGGACATCTGTAGTCTTTCGTCCAATCCGTAATAAAAGTGGATAGGGCCATAAATTCTGGGGAAGGTACATGCTTACCACATCGAAAATATAGTAGAAAATTTTCGAGTATGACTATTATTGTATAATTGACACGATGGTTTCCAAAAAGTGTTCAAAAAGAAGAGAAAGATGATTTCCAAAAAGTTTTTTATTACACGTCGTGTTTAGACAAAATCTATATTTTGGTAAACAAACTTTTGAAAATCATCCTAATACAAGTTTTTATTTTAATCGTTAACTACATATGTAGTCACTCACTACTTAGCGATGCTGTCTGTTAAGCAACTTAGGGGTCGTCCATTAATTACCTACATGAGGTGTACAGGGGGGGAGGGGGTCTAGCTGAATCTCGCCCAATCTCTTGTGGGGGGGAGGAGAGGTTTCGGCTAAAATCACGTAATTTTTTTTATTTTATAACTGTAAATCTAGATTACGAGAGAAGCAATCTTGAAATAATGAAGCCAATTGTGTTTTTTTTAATAAGTCCAACGTATTTACCCTTTGACAACAAATTTAGAAAAATCTCACGTGAGATAAAGGGTGGGGGAGGGGGTCGAAACAAAGCTCGCGGCATCTCACCAGGGGGGTCAAAAATCGTTAAAAACGCCTCACGTAATAATGGACGCCCCCTTAGTAGAGCGAGTAAAAAATAGTAGGGTACGGTGGTAATACGAACAATAATTTTACCCAAAAAAAAAAGAATTTTGAAAATCGGTGAACATACATAAAAATAATATATATATACAGTAGAACATAGAACCTCCTCCTTTTTTTAAGTCGGTTAAAAGGCAGCGGCAGCGATAGACATCAGCTAAACCCTTATCAAGTTATCACTAACAGCAATCTCTGTCGTGCATCCTTGAAAAATTATTTGCACTAACTATCACTAAATTATATTTATCACAAATATAAATATAAATAATATCTTTATTTATTGATAAAACAACTTAAACTTACATAAAAGCAACTTTAAATATATTAGTAGGTAGCATGTTGGTATGGTATGATATGGTATTCGATTACCATTTATTAGAATAGAATAGAATAATCCTTTATTGTACCAGGAATACTTAAAAAAACTAATTTAAGCTAAATAAAGTACAATAGGCGGCCTTATCGCTGAAAGCGATTTCTTCCAGGCAACCTTTGGATGGAAAGTAAATAACGGAGCAGTAATGGGCAGCGGTGCACAGAGTATATTTACAAACGAATGAAATAATCTATATAAAAATTATATCAAATAAAAACTGTAGGTACTTATAATCCTAATACATAAATAAATACCTGAAGATAGACTAATATATATCCAAATAATAACCCAAATCTTACAGATATTCTAAAATGAGGACAATAAAATAAAATAAAATAATAAATAAATAGGTAACTCAAATGACAAGAAAGCTAGGCATTAAGGTAATGCTGCTTTAATCTCAGCTTAAAAGAGTGCTGTGAAGGAGCCCGTCTAATTTCCACAAGCAAAGCATTCCACAAGCGCACTGCTTCGACAGTAAATGATTTCCCGTAGAAGGAACTAGAGTGTACGGGTGTTTTGAGGGATAAGTTTTCCGATGACCTAAGAGTAAAAGTATTGGAAGAATGGAGATAAGCAAACCTCTCTTTAAGATAGCAAGGGGAGAAGGGATTGAATAGAATATAATAGAGAAGAGACAGAATATGAGAATCACAGCGAAGGCGAATAGGGAGCCACTTGAGAATGATGCGATAAGGGGAAACATGGTCATATTTGCGCAACCCTATTTATTATGTACCTATTACACTGTACGTATTGTGTAAAGGTAAGTTCCCCACTGCCTTATCTGTGGCCTTAGTTTCAAGAACCTTTCCAATCAAATTGTGATCAGTACTTTACAAAAGGAATTTAAGAGCATCCTACAACGGTTAAGGTAAAGATCACAAAAAGAGTACTTGCATTGATTGAATTAAAGATAGCAATATAACTGTTTTTGTTATGATTTTGTAATAATAATGTTGAGCACCCGGGCTCAACTGACAGACAGACAGTCTATTTGTTACGTTTTCACGACTCAACGACATAACTTATTTCAATGAATTTTGTTGCGTATGTATATATTCCGTAATCAGTTCCAGTTATTTCATGAACAGTTTTAGTGGTTTTTTAAAACTAGATACGACTTTGATGAAAGAAACATTAAATAAAGGCTGGCCTAATCCAAGTTTACATCAAACTCGCGTACCATGCCCGGCATCTAACTCTTAGATCGAGTTCCAAACGTCGAGATCCTCAGACGAACGAAGGTTCATGACGTTGAGAATCGAGTTATGGAACTCAAGTGGTCTTGGGCGGGATACTTGGCAAGACATGGTGCTGACAGGTGGAGCAGGGTAGCGACTGAATGGTGGCCGAAGAATGGCTGTAGAATGGACGTCCGGCAATGAGATGGGAGTCGCGGGCCACCCATTGATGGTGAGACGATCGTAGCGGATGGCACAAACTTGAGGAGGCCTATACTCCGCAGTGGGTGAAGTCGGGCTGTGGATGATGATGATCCAAGTTTTATCTAATTTTAATTATTTATTTGTATGTCTTATAACTATTGTAAGGTTAGACGTAACTGAAAGTATTGCTGTCTCTAAAGATGCGAGAGATAACATTAAAATTAAGAGAATAGCAGCTCTGACGTTATGCTTTACCATTTGCTTAGATCGTGTTACAAATGCATCCAAAAACCCGTATGGTCTTACGGAGCCGAGCTGTGGGGTACAGCAGCGAACTCAAACTTGGAAATCTTCCAACGTTTCCAATCCAAAATGCTACGCATGATAACGAACGCACCATGGTACATCACTAACATCCAATTGCATCGCGATCTAGAAGTGACAACGGTGAAACAAGAAGTAGCTAAAAAACTGAAATCTTACGCTAAACGAATGGAGAATCACCCAAATGAGCTTGCCAATGAGCTAATGAAAAAAACCACAATCTTTAGTAGATTAAAGAGGACAGCCCCTCAATACCTCATATAGCACCTAATGGAATGGAATGGAAAAATGGAAGTGCCACTGGGCTTATTCCATACATGCCCAACGCGAACTATTCCCCAAACTCTGGCTCAATGCCCTGATGGGCAGATTGCAAGAAATAAGGAGACTAAAAAAAAAAAAGATCGTGTTTCGAAATTAAATCGTGTGTTTAAATAAAATAAATAAAATCATTATATATCATTAAAATAAATAAACAAACAAATAATGCTGGACATTTCACACAGCACCATCTAGCCCCAAATTAAGCAAAGCTTACTACTACTAACCTACTATGGGAAACAGATAACCAATATAATTCTTATATACTTTTTTGTTTATTACATGCTTATAATATACAGAAAGGGATGGGGATGTTGCTCTCTATTGGGCTAATAAAATTTAGAAGTCAAACAGCCATTGACACCAAAGAAGAAGAATATACTAGCTGACCAATCCGCAGCTTCGCACGCGTAGTTTTTCAATAAAAACATTACCCTCCTTATGTGCAGTTAAGTAAAAAGTAGCCTATGTTCGCAAAATAATGTAGCATTCTAACGGTGAAAGATTTTTTTAAATCGGACCAGTAGTTTTTGAGTTAATTCGTTACAAACATACAAAAATACAAATCTTTCCTTTATCTTTATAATATTAGTATAAATAGAGAAACAACCAGACCCGGAACAAATATATGTAGATCATGCAATCATTTGTTCCGCGGCATGAATCGAACCCGCAACCTCCTGCGTCTCAACCGGCTATTCACTCACTGCACCACGGAGGTCCTTTAGGTAACCTATTACTTGCAACTAAGCGAATGGTAACGGTATTACAAAAATTTTTTCAGACTCATAAAATAAATGTGATGTAAAAGTTTGCAGCATCCATTTCATTAATCCCATCGACACCGGATACGAAATGTCCTATGTTAAATTATATTCACGGTACAACTTTTCAAAGTTTCTTTGTAGTACGAGAGCCACTGAAGATGGACATACCTTATCGCGGATCAGAAGACTAATTCATCTCCATCATATTAGCCATAGCCTACATACCCACTTGTTATAGATTTCTAGGGCAACTGATATAGCGCGGCCTGCACCTAACGGCTCCAAGCAATCTGTAAAGGTAGGCCGATTCCCGTAAATCAATATATAGGTCAATTTTAAGTTGCCATCTCGATGCTTAATAATGCAGTGCAGTAAATAAAAAAATGAGAATGCCTATTTAAATCGTAAGGTAAAAGTTATATGATATTTGGAATAGTTGGAATATGAAACAAAAATATTAAAAGGCACAAATGATTAAGTCTTTGGCTAAGAGTTTTTCAACCACCTTTAATTTACAAATCTTATTATAAAATGCATAACAATCAGTTGAGCCACCTAAATACCGTTGCAAACGATCTATAGATAACTCAACTGCCTCAGATCATTACCAGGCGGCCGGCGGGGCAATGTTGGCTGCATTGCTCTGCTGAATTTCAATGCTTATGCGTTGACCCAGTTAAGCACCAGATCTCGGGTCACACGTACATTCTTTTTGTTTATAAATTTCGTTTACCCGACTGCGAAGGAGGGTAGTTGTTTGCCTTTATAATCTAAAACTCTTTTATTCCCTTATGTCACTTACTGGTTTTAGATGAAGTAAGGTTAGCGACGAATGTACAATCCCCACTCGCTGTATAGATCTGTGAATGGCTAAGTTCGATGAAACTTTACTCTTTGCAGAGCTGAAAGTTTCCTGTCGATGAAACCGCATCGGCATCTACAAATATTCACATAAATAAAAAAACTCTTAATTTGAAATTCAAGCAAACATGACACTTTTTTTCTTTTTTTTTTTATTCCAATTTATTATAAGGACCTTTATAAGGATACATGTCGGTCCTATCGTATGTACAAGTTAATTGAATCAAAGATACAAACAAAGCAAACAAAATAAAGATTAACAACAACAATTAACTTATTTAAATCGGTCCGGCACCACAACCATACAAAAATGTACAGGTGTGATCCCTGACGGGTTAACTTAGAAAAAAAAAGAACAATAATTAGCCACAAGTAAATGAAGTTATCTACCTATCTATCTATATGTATGTCACTTGTGGCGACTTACTGCACTAAATAATTCCTTAGCTGCATCTGATGTAGGGTCAGCTAAGATTTCATTGAAAATGCCCACGTCGAATCTGTTCAAGTTGTAAGTCGCCACCAGTGACTGTCTTTCTCGCTGGAAGCGGACACATTCCACCAATAAATGGTGCACATCCTCCACCACTCCACATGTGTCACAATTAGGTGTGTCAACCTTCCGCATTAAGAACGCAAACCTTTTTAGTGGCATGTGACCTGTTCTCAACCTGTGTGCTATGACAATAAGTCTACGTGAAAGGCTTGCATTGCCGAACCAAGGTATGTGAGGAGGAACATGGCACTTAGTAATAGACTTTCTTTTGAAAAAGTTCGTCTGGGAAATATTATATTGTAATGCACTATGCTCGTGTTATGCTTCTACGTCATTTGCTTCTGGATTTGATTCGGCTTTATCGAGTTAGTGTTTTTTTTTCTCTAACCTATCTCGTCCCACTGCTGGGCAAAGGTCTCCCCCAAGTCCCTCCAAGTATCCCTATCCGTCGCTATCTCCCACCATCTTCTTTGGAAGGTGACCAAATCGTCCCGCCAACGCTTTCTCGGCCGACCCCGACGTCGCCCTCCATCTTCAGGCGTCTATGGTGTCACAATATGGGCCCATATTAATCGAGTTAGTGTTAACTTAAGATATTTGTTAGTTCTAAGAATTCACACTTAGACCAAAGCACTGACTGTAGTAAATATGCAAGGCAAAAAGTTTGGCAGCGTTCAGGAAACTGCTTGATGTCGTCTCGTCTAAAGTACCTAGTAAGACGAAAGTCTTTAATTGTGATGACCTAATGGTACAGAAACGAGGTAACTAATTATGGATCTCATAAGAACCCTACTAGATGGAAAGATGACCTGTTAAAGGTTCCCGGGAGCCATTATGCACCCAATTGGGAGCGGGCCGCACAATAGGTCTGTGACAGTCAGACTTGAGAATCTGTGGAGACACCAATGCTCAGCAGTAATGATGATAAATGATGAAGGCGGAAGTTAAATTAACCATCATATTGTGTGATGTAAATGATTTATTTTTCAGACTAATACGTGTTTTTTTAGATGAATTCTCTAGAAAAAAATATGAATTTTAGGATTCTTTTGAATGTGTATGTGTACGAGTTGCCTGTGTCTTCAGTGACATAAAAGTAAGGAAAGTTTTAGAGAAAACAATTTAATAAATTTTAGCGTGTTCACTTCAAGCAGAACAAATTAGAAGACTTCTGCAGAGGTTGTGCGATATTACAAAATGCAAGGAGCCACGCTGTTTGTCAAATCAGACGTGAGTTATGTGTTGTGGCATGCGGTAGCTATGATCGCTGGTAGCTTCACTTGTGCAAAATGGCTACCACTTGTTATGTGAAATGTTTCATGGATAAGTTTGTAAAAAATAACTTTACACGTTAGGGATTCTCCAGGTTGCTAACCAAAATCACCATTGAAAATCATCATTGATCACCAAAAACAAAACCTTTGATACAATATTGTGTTCTCAACTGTATTGTTGTTTTTATGTTTCATAATTTTTATATAGGCATTCAAATACTATTTCAATATTTATTTTTCGTTAAAGCTATGTTTTGACATCGAGACAACGAACACCATCTTAGTTCGAACCTACCCAACAGAACGGTACGAATAATACCGTCTGTTGGGAAGTTTTTGGGTTACGCTAAGCTGCTGGCAGTAGGCAGCTCGAGCAGTATACAACCTGTTTTGTTATGTACGACATTAATTTAAAACACACATCGGCAGTGCCTTTGCGACGATGCCGCTTAGTCAGTTTAACAGATACCTACTACTTACCTGATGAATTAATATGATTTGTTTACCTAAGTTCTAAGGCTGTTTCATTGATATTTTAGGACTTGAAAATAAGGTGGTTCAAAATTTTAAAATTTTCTAGTAAAGGATTTGAAAAAAATCTTTTTACAACAATACTAGCCATTAGCCCGTGTTTTCATTTAATGTCGTTCATAACAAAGCACGTAGTATCGTAGATTTTTAAACAAATATGGGGTACAAATACTGAAGTTACGAATTGTTGTAATTGTGTAATAAAAGGAGTAATAAGTGAGTACAATCCTGTTTTATTTTCTACTCTAACCATCCTAATTAAATAGTACCATAAGCATGGAAGGTGCTTACAATTGTATGCACAGTTTATATCTTGAATTACCCCACATTTTTTCACAGCTGGGCAAAGATCTCTGAACAAAATTATAAATTGTGGAATCTGAAGACTAAAGGTATTTTACCGTAATTAAATCGATCAAATTTAAGGTTCGATCTTACCACCACGCCAATGCATATCGGGTTTTATTTTATTAATTACTCTCTAATTCTCTATTTATATTATAAGTATGTAGGTTTTTACAAAAAAATCCCTTTATTCCTATATTCTATCTGTTTTTGGTTCCAATAGTACAAACACCGGCTTTACTTAGTGTGTGGCTAGATAGCGCTTTATGAAATTGTCTTATGTTATTTATTTATTCTATAACCGAGTCACTTTTAGGGTAATTTTAATAGGCACACTCTTGAAATTATATAAAGTCTTTGATGTAAACAATAAAACTTGAACGCCTTCATAATTTTTAGCAGCAACAAGATACTATGAAACGTCTTGAAGATTGCAATTTCAACTTGCATACCGACATTTTGGCGATAAAACCACAACGCTACAAGGGTAAAAGTATTAAAAAATATATTTCAGATGGTCATCAGCGATAACACTAGACATACAGATAAAGGTAGACAAGTGCATGGTTTTCTTATCTAAAGTATGAATGACAAAAGTTCCGTTGTAAAGGAGTGTCTCATAGACTCACGCCTTTTTCACTGCTAGTAATTATGCTTATCACTATAAGTGGGCATATACTTACTTATAAGAGCTAAGGGCGCCAATCAGAGATAGACACAACAGTAAATCATGTACACCTGCTTGAGGCAAGAGTCTTCCAGGATAATTATTAAATTATTATAATTTTTCCTGTTGTATGCACAAATTAGCTACTTAAAGGTTAGGTACCTAGTCAGTATGATCGAATGTGTTTGTCAGGCACAGTATAAATTTAAAGCTGAAAAGAGCACATCGCATACAAAAATTATATCACAATATTTCAAGGATGTGTTATACTCATAAATTGCAAAAGGTATAATTATTATTTTTTATGTTCGGTAAACCCCACACCTGAAAATGATAATAGATTAGTGAAAAAATCAATAGCAGACGATAACGATATCTCACGATACGCGCACATTATTTTTAGTATCGTATTATCAGTTACTCCAACAGCGTGATGTGAACAATGGAAGAAAAGAAGGCTTTAAGTGACTTCAAAAAGAAACATTTTGCAAAACTGCACGAAAGAATACAAAGCAAATATGATGAACTGCAAAAGAAACTTGATAAGTCCAAATCTGTGGATACACTGTCGTCATTGAGAGATGATTATAATTACAAAGAACAAATCTATAGCAGTAATGTTAATTTAAGAGAATCTGATGAGGATGACAGTGTTGAAATAGATAGAAACTCTTTGACAAGAACAGTTGTTATTATAGAAGAAGTTACTACCAGGAATGCTAGATTTCATGATGTTCACAAAGAAGAGAGTGTTTCGGAATCCATAGATGACTTTATGGTAATTGAACACGATGAGATTGAACATGAATATGATGACAAACATTTCAACTACAGCCTAGAATCGTAAGTACCTATTTTAAGAAATTTTCTTTATGAAATAGTTAGTAATGACGCTGACGTCAGAAATACAAGAAAAGCAAACGTATTTGATGAAATCACGAATTTAAATTATTATCTGAACGCTTCTCAACGTAGATACATCATATTTTGTGTCTGATAAACCAGCATGTACAGCTGCCTACATGATATGTTATTCTAATTAAATAATTTTATTGACAAGGCCACTATACAGCCGCTACTATCTATTTATTTTCTGAATGACATTGTAAACCATATTGCTACTTTAAGTGTCAAAGCCCGTCTACAGCCGCATCCTTTTCTTATTGTTTTTATTTTGACGTAACTAAATGTTATCCAGTATTCTTACAGTTTAAATAAATAAATAGTTATTAATAATAATGTAAAGTGTGCATTATAAAAATAGGAAATTAATAATCAATTATATCTTTCATTTTCATTTGCAGTTCACATTATCTGTATTTAATTTTAATACGCCATTCAAGTGATTCGTGAATCTAGAACTTGTGACTTTCATGATACCGTCAACAGATACGTACCGTTTTCATTTGTACGGCGCATAAACTTGTTCTAACTATTACTTTATTATGAAGAGATCACCTTCAGTGATAAGACAGCCGCCTGTATTCTGCGAGTTTAATTATTTGTTTGTTCAGGCCAATGGTCTCGCCCTTAGTTTGGCTAAGTTCTATACCCTGTTTTCAAAATCTATTAATTTTTACAATATCGATACAGCGTTAGATATTAATAAATATTGTGTTTAATTGCAGATTGAACGACGTCGGTGGAGACAGCGATAGCTGTATTAGCGTACTGTCAACACCACCCTCCAAAATATCTATCCGAGATAGGATAAGCTCCAAAATATCGGCTCGCAGGGAAAAGCGAAGAGCGGAAAAAGATAAAGAAAATGCGTCGAAGGACAACAAAAAGAAAGAAACTCGTGAAAAAGTCGAAAAGGTTCTTTTTGTTATATAACTTGCTTTTTTTGCGAGTCCGATTCTCGAAAGCTCTTTTGAATGTTTAGCTAAATGGAATTGTTTACATTTTCCTTTTACTTATCAATATTCTAAAGTCTAGACTGCTTTTGTATTTCAGTTTATTCTGAGCAACACAACTAAACAAGACTATTTAAAAGCATTCAAGAAAAACAAACTAGCGACGCTGACCATTGCTCTCATTGAAGCCAGCGGGTTGGAAACTGACGTCTCTGAGGAGAAGCCACGGCTTATGATCTGCCGGTTTAAGTAAGGAATATTTCAGTAGTTTGCCAACACGAACACAACAAATTGTTTATCTTGATCACTGTAATAATAGTTTATCTACTGTTATCTCTGATGATAACAGGAACAGTCCGTTTACGAGTGCCTATAAGCTTAAAGGGTATTTTTGTTTTCAAAATAAAATGTTGATATTTTTTCAGGTTGGGAACAGAGAAATATAAATCAAAATTAATCAAAAGCCATAACCCTGTCGTGAAATGGCAAGAATTATTTAATCTCAACATGTATGACGAATATGTTTTGGAAATAACTCTATGGGATAAAGATATTTTAATTGGCAGGTATTTTCTATTTTCTCTTGATATGAATTCGAGAATTAAATATATAAATATATTGCTGGACATTTCACACAGCGCTATCTAGCCCCAAACTAAGCAGAGCTTGTATTATGGGAACCAGATAACTGATAGAATACTTACATACTTTTTTTTTGTTGATACATACTTATGATATATAGAAAAACATCCAGACCCGGAACAAATATCTGTAGATTATGCAAACATTTATTCCGCGGCGGGAATCGGACCCACTCCCTCCTGCGTCTCAGCCGGCTATTCGCCCACTGCGCCACGGAGGTCGTCATGTCGAATTAACCGGGGTAAAACTATCACCATACCTGTTTCTGCTGCCAAGCAGCATTGCTGTGTTTCGGTATGAAGGGTATGGTTGCCGGTAAAATTACAGGCACATGATTCTTTACACCTGTATGCCTCAAGTTGTTGAACGCAGGGCAGTGCATTATTGGGCACGTTTCTAAGGTGCGTGACCTACGAGGCAACACTTTGTTATAGGCGATGGATTTAACATCAGATGTGACATATGCTTCTTCCATCTCCAATTAGAATAAAATAAAAAAAAACTTATAATTATGTTATGGTTGAGACAAAATAATGAGAGGGTTAATATTTACGTTTATTCTAGTAATAAAATATGACTGAGCCTGAGAATGTTCCTCCGCAATTATATTACGAGTTTTGTTGGTAAATAAACCGAAAGAAACCTAGTAATATAATTGCTACAATAATAGCATATTTTTATGAGAGGTTTTTATTTTGAATTTTTAGAAGCACAATCGACTTAATAGAAATGGAAAAGGAGAAAACTCATCAAAAGCAAATAGAGTTCGATTGTGAGACGGGGAAAGCCCAGCTGTTTATTTTGGTGACGATAACTGGCACAGAATTAGGGAATACCCTAGTAGATCTTGATGACTACGAGGAAACACAGAGACGGCTTTCAGATGTGAGGAAGAAATACGTAAGTATCGTACTTGTGTCTTTTTCTTTTAAAAAGTGATTAGCCATCGTATGGTGTAGCGGGTTTTCTACCTTTTAAATGAAAACTGGCGAAAAAGACATTCCAACAGAAGCACTTTATAAAAAAAATAGTGGCACTCCGGGAGTACCGACAGAAGTGAAAACTTGATCAGACTACACTACAGATACTTATTTACAAAGGTGTAGGTAACGGTAACGGTAACAGTGTCGCGAGTTTAATGGTTTTTTTCCATCTCAAAAAATGCCCAACGTGCCTAAAAAAGTTTTCACTTCTAAAATGTAAGTCCCATCCTCCTAGTCAAGATCACTTAACGTAAAAAAATCTCATCAAATTCAAGTTTGATCTATTTTCAAATACCTGTCATTGCAACATATCACGTAACTGATAAGTGATGCTCTAACTTGTTAACTTCAATCCAAAAGCTTACCAACCAAAAGTTGATTAAAGTTAAAATTAACGAGAATTAGGGTACAGTTTGCTGAGGTAATAAACGTCATCTTCAAAGCAAACAATCGCCCTACATCGCCACCCTAAATTACCCCCTCAATCGCCGTTAATATTGACTTTCATAATTTATTTGAAACTTTCAGGCTTGGTATCATATCAAAAACCAAACAGGAGTTGTTGGCTGCTGCTCTATAATAGTGTATGGAGCAAAAGGACTAGCTGGCAATGAATGCTATTGCATCGTAGAACTGGGTAACAATAGGCTCCATACCCACACCGATCCAAAAACTACTGACCCTAACTGGATGAAGATTTTTACACTGTAAGTTTTGGTCCAGTTTTATCTCTATTATGTGTAGGAAGCTCAACACCGAGATTAGATTAGAAAATTCTTTATTTTTCTAGAAAAATAATGCATAGGCGAACTTAATGTTAATTATCATTTTCTTCCAGCTAACCTTTAATATACTTTTTTATACTTTAATCAATATCAATTATTATTAGTTATCAGCCATCAGAATTAGAGAATTGATATTACTTTGGGAGCTGCCCAGAGGTATCTGATTGCTGACGGTCGATTTAGTTCTCACTAGTAAGATGTATCCACCTCAGCAAAGATTTTTTAAACATCCAGCTAGACTTAATAATAATTAATTAAATTCAATAATCACAGTTACATTACAATCAGATTACTTTTATGATTTAAGAATAGTAATTCTTTGATGATCACATAATTCTTTGGACATTATGGAAGACTGACAAAAACTAAGTAATTAAACAATCAAAATTACAAGATATTATTAATATAACACAACATAGCTGAAAATACGAAACATAATAAAATTATACATAGTCCAGACAGAAGGACTAATACGAATAATTTACGTTAGATGCTAGCACGGATTTTGGCATATAATAAATTGACCAATGACAGCAGGGTTCCTATCTCAAACGCCAATAGGGAATGATGTTGTCATTGGCTAACCTGGCGACTAAAGTAAACAATTCGTTCTAGGCCCTCTGACAATAATTAACAAAAACAGATAAAGATTCGTGAAAAGTTATTATCAGAAGCCATTGAACAATAATAAAGACAATAACTTAAGGGTGCCATCGCAAAAATAAGTTTGAATTGTACGCGCTGATATGCACACACTTGTTTTATGGGTTTTTGAAAATAAGCTACTGAAACTGTTAAGGGCACTGTTGCGGTTTCTATACAAACGCATAAAACGTCAGGAGAGTGAGTGCAAACAAAAACTCGGAGTACAGCATATAGAAATAGATAGGTAGAACATAGATAACGAGATAGGTGAACGAATAGTTAAAACTAGTTACAAGTTCACAGTGTTCGAAATTCAAGCGTAATATTTTTTTTGAGCATAATTTTAGTTTCAATCCTCCTTCTCTATATAAACTTTAACTATGCCAAATCTCACACTCTTTCTTGCGCGCAATAATCTTAAAAAGGTGACTGTCAGAGGGTATATTTTTTGAAACTGTCTATGAGACTTAGTTTTTATACAAGTAAAAGTTGCTGGAATCGTTGGTTACTGGAAAATCCCCGGCCGCCCTGGAAATCTATGGAAATGTTCTATAGGTATCGTAAAAAAAACTAATAGAATTTACAAATAATAAAATGTAGAGCAAAATAACGCCGACAATCATTATGTGCATATTGTAAGGCACTCTGATAAGCAACGATTTAAATTTGCACTAAAACCTGTGTTTAGATTATATATCTTATCTGCCTATCTAACACCTTATACGAACAAAATTAATTGTGTAGAAATAAACAAGGACAAATTATACAAATTGTTGAATTCACTTCCGCATAATAAAGTACGGTTCGACCGGACCTTCTCAAGAAGTTACTTCCTTTATTTCTATAAAATTCAAGAGGTTAACCCTAAAACCGTTCTAAATAAACCGATTGAAAACATACCAATTTTTCATAATGATAGAGACGGAAAATAAAATATTAGAGTAAAGCAACTTTTCTACTGTCTATCATGTTAAGTCTACAAATAATGGTGGTCATCAATTTGGGTGGTCTAAAATCTCTGACATAGAGCATAAACTTCCATTAAGCAATAATCCTTTTCATCTAAAAATTGTCTAGAAGAGATCGCTTTGTTAAGCGATGAGACCACCCATTATGCTTGCATTTATTTGTTTTTATTTCATTTTAACTATTGTGTCTAACATGTAAGTAATAATAAAGAATTTTCATTTATTCATAAACAAACTTTCTTTAGCAATAGGTATATACTTTTATAGAAATATACATAATCCAGAGATCCAGAGCCAAAAAATAACACTCTTGGTTTCAGTACTGTAAGTGACATAACTTTAATCCTAGAATTAACTGTCCACGACGAAAAGAAGTCAGAAGATGTAGGCAAAGTGTCGATACCACTACTCAGCATAAAGAACGGTGGAAAGAAATGGTATGCACTCAAAGATTGCACGCAGAGGGACCGAGCGAAGGGAAACAATCCTAGAATACTTTTGGAAATTAATGTTACTTGGAACATTGTAAGTGTCAAATAAATATAAAAACTAAATCTCACTTTTTTACCCCTATAAGGACTTTCCAAGATATCTTACACGTATCAGTACGCAGACATTACAATACATGCTACTTTTTATATAATAAGCATTCCAGCTGTTACTGAATTGCAGTATTACGGATTTATGTGTCTCAAAGGCAATAAAAATCTATGATTAGATATGACTATTCTAGTCCTAACCCAAACTTAAATATAAAATATGCTGACGAATTTAGTTCTCATGACTGACACTATACACCTTGGCCAAAAGTATTAGGCACCCCTCTAAAACATGGATATCTCAGAACTTATTTAAAAAACAGCAAATATTTTTAATAAAAGCCAAGCCGGTGCCGTCAAACGATTATTTAAACACTAGATAACCTTATTCTATGGGTCATAAAACATTTGGTGAGCCGGAACTCAAATTATGGGTATTTTACAAAAAATACTCTAAATTATTATCAGTCTGCATTTTTTATTCATAGCGTAAAGAAGCTTCCGTGTGTGATTTTGTGGTGAAATTGAGATTCTCTTTTTTCGAAAATGCCGGAAAAAAGTGAACTGTGCTACGAAAAACGTATTAAAATCCAGTTGCTACACGAACAAGGAAAGTCCCAAGTAGAGATTGTCAAACTTGTAAAATGTTCGCGATCCGCAGTACAATCTGCTATTAAACGGTTTGCGGGGACTGGTTCCCACGCAAATAAAATACGAACTGGCAGAAAACGCGTGACTACTGAGCGCCAGGACAGAAAACTCGTCCGCGAGTCTCTGAAGGACCGCAAAAAAACTTCTTCTGAGCTCGCTGCCGTCCTATCCGAGGAAATTGAATACCCTATTAGTGCTCGAACGGCAAGAAGAAGACTTGCAGATGCAGGTTTAAAGGAGTGTAAAGCAAGAAAGAAGCCATGGCTCTCGGAAAATAACAAAAAGAACCGCTTAGAATGGGCTCTACGATACCAACACTTCACGGAGGAGGATTGGTCAAATGTTGTTTGGTCCGATGAATCAAACTTTGAGGTAAGCTTTTATACTATTCCTTAAGAACGATAACATTGATCACTATGATTTTAGTCTACTTTCTTAAAAATAATGAGCACACATTTAAACTCTACTTTTTTGCATTGTTACAGTTATTTGGAACTGCGGGTGTAACCTTCGGGAGGCGTCGCGTCGGCGAGGAATATCATCCCGATTGCGTGGTTTCCACTGTTAAACACGGGGGAGGTAGCATAATGATCTGGGGCTGCATGCCAGCTGATGGTGTTGGCGAAATGTTCGTTTGCGAAGGCCGTGTGAACAGTGAAAAGTACATAAATGTGCTCGAAACTGCGCTAATGCCTTCGCTTACACGCATTTTCGGCGACACAAACATGGATGGAGTCAAATTCCAACAAGACCATGCTCCTTGTCATAAATCAGCGACCACTATGCGCTGGTTTAGAAACAACAATATCGACTTGTTAGAATGGCCGGCGCAATCCCCAGATCTGAACCCTATCGAGCATCTTTGGGGTATTCTGAAGCGCAAGGTCAGAGAGCACAGCATAACATCCAAAACCACTTTAAAAAATGCGTTAATTCAAGAGTGGGACGCCATAAGTGCAGCCGAATGTAAAAAGCTTGTAAGCAGCATGCCCCAAAGAATTGCTGCTGTGATCAATGCAAAGGGGGGACAACTAAATATTAGTGTTTTTTTTTATAATTTTATGTTAATATAGTAATTTGGAAAACAAACTAGTGTCATTTTTCACCTTGAACGTGAAAAAGTCAGGAAATTTTAGGGTGCCTAATACATTTGGCCAAGGCTGTATTTTTCAGAATATTCTATAAGTTTTTTTGGCGAGATAACATTCTGTCTATTGATTTTTTCCGGTCTAATTCTATGGACTGTTTAACATAGATGAAAAATTGCGTGCTGAATTAATAGATTTTTCACCAACCAATTGTTTTCCAGTTGCGAGCTTCAATGCGGGTCATAAATCCGAAAGAAGAGAAATATTTAGAATCGGATGACAAATTACAAAGGCATATATTCGCGCGGAATTTATCGAGAGCAAAGGCTGTGTTTTCATGGATAATGGACGCATTTCGTATTGTTAAGTATGGAATTTCTATTTGTTGTTATATTCATGTACCTAACTTTAGCTCACAACTTTGAATTAATAAATTATTTAGCGCTGAAAAATGATGAACTTTATTTTTGTTAATTAAAACTATATCTTGTTCCACTAATTCTGCCGGGACGATATGTAAAAAATATATGTTTTTTACTACACTTCGTTAACATTTCGTTACGGATGATTGATTTCGATAATTATAAAAGAACTCAGCTTTCCTTTTTCCCTACTCAAGATGGGACACTAACAAGATTATTTTTTCTGCGAGAAAAAATCTGGTAGATTCCAAAATCATAAGTTATATTTATCTTTTCTTATTAATTAATCTTGTATCTAGTATATGTTTATTTATTTTCAGATCATGTTTTGAATGGGAGTCGTTAAGATCAAATGTAATAGCATTAGCGATGTGGCTATTGTTCTGTTGGTTCTTCAAAATGTGGATGTTACCCCTGCTCTTGCTCATCCCCTTTGTATGGTACAAGCCAGAAAAGTACTCTCTTCTAAATTGTAAGTACTGTTAAACAATGATTAATAATCGAAGTTTCTCGAGCGCTTTTGTCTTGCTGTGTTACTGTTGTTATTGTCTGCGATTGCGCACAATGGGGATGGGTCGTTCTGTCGAAACACCGACCCTTTCCTGGAAGGATTGACATCGTTCTCGAACAATCGAAATGTGTGCGATATAAATAGGCCGGAGAGATGGCCGGTCAGTCTCAGTCAGAGACAGTGAGTGAGTCTCAGCGAGACCCTGGAGGACTGACGTGGAGAAGGGTCTCGCGTGAACAGTAGTTGCTCGCGAGTCAGTCTGGATTAAGCTATACGTGCGATCATTTCGGTGACTTTAAGTGCTGCAACAGTGGTGTGAATTATTGTGTTGTGATACGTGTGACCAAGTTCGTGTATTCATCGTTTAGTGATGAATAAAAGTGTTATTTTGGTTAGATCCATTCCCATTATTTTATCCCGAACCCTCAGCTCGTAACAGTACCATAAGAAATCGCCGCCATAATACGGGAGATATGTCTAAAACTTCATGCATAGTGCTATGTTTTTTTTTTAGTTCAAATAGTTGTTATTTATTGTTAATTCTAGTCTATGGTAATATCCTGAAATTACAAAATAATCTTACTCTTGTTCCTATAAATAGGTAGGTTTAAAAAAAGCTGTCAACTGTCAATTATTGTGAACGTCAGACAGTGTACACTGCACTTCTTGCCATTATTATTTATATTGCGGTCGATATTACCACTAGTAATTATACAAATATACCTTTCATAATGTTAGTATGTACTACACAAAGGAAATTAACAATTTTGAAGCAATAAGACCGGAAATACGTAGAATCTACATAGAGAGAGAACGGATAATAATTTAATAAGAAAAAATATTTTTTCTGACTAATTTCAGGGAGGAAGCGTTTTGGTAAAAAGGCTTCAATGGAGCTTGAAGAAGCTTCTAAGAAGGAAAAGGTAAATAATAAAAGAATTCATTTTCTTTACGTAGCTAGCTTCCGCCTGCGCATTAGCACGCGTGGTTTGCAATTTGTAATTTATTTATTTCAGTGAACTTTTTACATGTAACTAAAACAATGTGGACAGATGTTTGTCAATAAAGTCTCAATCCAGGTCAATAACTATCTATATACCTACCAAATTTCAATAAAATCTGCCGTTTAGTCGTGAAAACGTACTAAACAGACAAACAGAAAAACAGTTTTTTATAATATTAGGATGGATGAAATCTGAAAATATCGTCTTTTTTTATTAGAATGTTATCCTGAAGTAACTGGTTTAATTTCACACCTTATTTTATAACATATTTATATATTTACCATATTTTGTGCCATGAAGAGTCGTGATTATTCATCTGATCTATAATATTATTAATATATGTATATATTAATATATGTATGTATGTATGTAAGTACATATTTATTTATTTTATAGGTATATGATATTTACTTATTTAAAATTATTTATTTACCTATTATTTATGTATTTAACGTTAAGTAATTTTTCTTTTTCTATTATTAAGTTTATTGTTTTTACACCTCAGCCAATCTTCCATTAAGCAATGATCCTCTCCATCCAAAGGTTGTCTGGAAGAGATCGCTTTGTTAAGCGATAAGACCGCCCATTATGCTTACATTTATTTGTTTTATTTTTATTTTTATATCTGTTGTGTTTAGCTCGTAAGGAATAAAGAATTTTCATTCATTCATTCATTCATATTATCAGCAAAGATTAGTGTCCTAGGATTTATCATTAACAAACTTCTGGTACGATTATGCTTGCATGTTATCTTTATGAAAAGGCCGGTCAGATGCGAATAAGACTCGCCACGGGCTCCGGTACCTACACCTCACTTTATAAGAGGTTCAAATTCGATCAAAAATACACTGTAAGATACTCGTAACATACCACAATGGCTTCTCCCATTCCTTCCAGACTTCACGGTTATGCATGTATACGTCAGGAATCAGTTATATGCTTAACTAGTATCCGCCCGCGGCTTTTTACCCGTAGTTTGTCAATAAAAAGTAGACTATGTGCCAATCCAGGTCATTATATATCTATATACTAAGTCGGTTCAGCCGTCAACGTGATTGAGTAACAAATAAACAAACAAGCATCCAAACTTTTTCATTTATAATATTATAGTAGTATGATTAATTAATTTATATTTCAGGAAGAAAAAAACACATCGTTGAGACAAAAAATAAACAGCTTACAAGAAATGGTTCAGACTGTTCAGAATTTCATAGGAAAGTTTGCGAGTATCGGCGAGAGTATTAAAAAGTAAGTTAACATTTTTAATCCCATTCCTTCTACCATCGTTGCCGGAGAAACTTTTCAATCCCTTTCAATTTCTTTTATATTGACTCTTTCATAAAACCTACTTATTGTTTAGTAACTTGAGTAAGCACGATGGATTTGTTTCCGGTTTAACTTTGAATTTGATAATATGTGATGATATTATCAATCGTTTGGGCAAAACATACACAAGGGCGACTTGCGCAACAATGCCTAAACGTATATAGAGTTATGAAATCAAATACGTCCAATTTGAACACGTTTAGTCGCTAAATACGTTTAGCAAGCCGGGCTAAGAATATTTCCGCAATTGTCGTAAGTTTTCTAGTAACCTTTCGGACGCATGCCGAACCACATAGCATCGCGTGGCACGGCGCGGTGGCTGGCAGGACCCAAGGAATATGAAATTCCTTGGTCGCCTTTTCGTTATCCAAATGTTACATTGACTGACATCGAGACTAGATCAAAACTTGAATAATTTCGGGAAACTCGCCTGCGTAGTAAAATTTTAAGTTCATATTCTATTACGCTTAGTGTGTTTGAAATGATGTCAAACTCATTATCAAATAGCACATTATAATGATAGAAAACACCTTTCAGTCTTAAATTGCGCGCACACTACATCATAATCCTTATTCAAAGCAATCATTGCCATCTTATCTATCTAATCATAGATCCTGTCTACCTAAAGGTTTCCTGGAAGAGATCGCTTTTAGCTATAAGGCTGCCCATTGTACCTTTGATTTAAACGTGTATTTTATTTTATTTGTTTATTTTTAATGGTGTGCAATAAAAACATTATCCAATCTAATCTATTCATTAGGATCATTTGAAAACATCCTACAGTGAATAAACTTCAAGTAGACGTTGTAAAGGAGCGCGCAATTTTGGTTTGAGATCTACTGTATCTAGATTTCATAAGCTCTTAAGAGGAAATCCGGGAAGTAAGACATTTGGAAAATAGGTATTTAACAAATCTATTGCTGTCGCGCTGTGCCCTATATGCCTTATGTGCGTGCGATAGAGACAACTGCAGGTCGGACTGATTATACCTATTTAAAATAGACGAAATCACTGTTTCATAGTCCCCTGTTTCCTCCTCCAAAACTGGACCGATTTTAATTTTTTTTTTTCAAATATGTAATAAAAAGGGCTTTGGCTATGTTTCTACGTTTCGTTTTTTTTATTTATATTCGTCAATTTGTTTGCTGGATGTCTGAAAGGGGCAGTAAAAATTAGTAATTTCTGTGACTTTAGAAGGTCTAGGAACCTTCTAAAGTCACAGAAATGACTAATTCTTGTAATAATTAATTTATAGGAAAAAAAACTAAACGTAGGGACATTACCGTGGTACTTGTAGATTATATGGTAAAAAATATTTGCTCTAGCTCTCTGGATAGTGATCTATCCAGAGAGGAAACAGGGGACTACGTTTGTATGGGCGAAACGCAGCCCAGATTTCCTCTTAATCTTATGTATTAGTATTAAAAATAATATACAAGTTTTTACATGTCTCTATAAAAATATAAAAGAAACCGTTTAATGATTTCATTTCAATCATTTAAATCCGACGAAATCGTGGGTCGACGATATAAAGAAAGTCGCAAGCAACTCCTGGATGCGCAAAGCACAGGACCGGGAAGGGTGGCGTTTACAAAGGGAGGCCTACACCCAGCAGTGGGTACTTATGGGCTGTAGATGATGATGATGATGAAATACTGTTTCAAACTGTCTATAGATAGCTCAGGCTCCAGATCACTACCAGGCAGAAGTGTCCCGAAGACACTGACAAGTGTATTTTGTTTCAGTCTTTTCAACTTTACGGTACCGTTCCTGAGCTTCCTAGCCATCATAATGATCTCAATTATAGCATTAGTTATGTACCTTGTTCCTGTCAAATACATTTTTATGATTTGGGGTAAGTGGTAGAACAAAATTTTTTTATTTGAAGTTATCAAAGGGAAAAAAACATAATCGAAAGGATTTTCTTGTTTTCCCAAATTGTAGTATTTTAGTTTGAAGTTCTCAAGCACAGTTACTTTACAGGTATCCACAAATTCACCAGAAAAATATTACGGCCAAACAGAATACCAAATAATGAAGTTCTGGATTTGCTCTCAAGAGTTCCTGATGATGAGACTTTGGTAAGATGTATTAGACAATTTATACCCCTATTTGTTTGTAGACCGCTCCTCCCTACTTTTCACTAGATGGAAAGTTAATCAGATAAACGATGCTGGGAGCCGTTGGGTGCAGACCGGGCCAGTAGACGTTCTATGGCAGATGTGATGATGGAAATGAATATATGAATCCAATTGTATCCTGATTAATCAACTAGTGTTACGGTAGATGTCAATAGTCAATATATATAGTTCAGCATTCCATGTACAGGCAATCTGTTCAGCCTAGACGTAATTATTATAACACAAGCCTATTGATTTATTAATCTATCCTAGGCTGGTACAGTAAACTGCTTATCTATTAGCATGATGAAATGTAGTGCTGATTTATTATTAAACTAATAGCTTGGACTAATAGCCAAAACGTCGGGTGATACCAAAACGTGTTTTTGTCTATTGAAACTTTAGCATGGTTAACTAGTGGTTCGCCCCGAAGTGAGAGCGCGCAAGTCTCCCATAACAACAAAAAAAATATTATTCATAACCTTTGACTATCAAAATAGTGCCGCGAAACAATTAATCAACTTACTTGACCTACAGTTTCATTCAAATTACAGGTAACTAGAGTTCATGTTATTTGGTTAATTTTTTTGGAGTATCTAGGTACAAATTGCCGTTATTCCGGATTTCAGACTTTTGCCTATATTTTTGTCACTACAGCTACACGCATACCAAATTTCAGCACTGTGAGGTCACTGGTGTACCCTGTTAATTATGGCAAATTTCAGTTTTTATTATGGCTAATAACTTAAAAACTACAAAGTTTCAACTAAAAATCACACCGGAGTCGAAATGTACTTATAAAGACCTTTTATCAGACGTGCCACTTTACCGGATAGTCTTATTTTGGGCTATTTTACCCTGCTTGAACCCCAATATCTCAACAACCCCCCCACATTTTTAACTGATTTAGTAACACCAAAATTGTACCATCACTACCTATCTATATACCAAATTTCACGATGATCGGATAAACGCTTCAAAAGTGTTGACCTCGGTCAAACAAACATGCATACATACAACGCCAACTTGCCCAAGTTGATTTGGAAATCTCGCTTCGCTCGATCAGTAATGTCTGATCCATCGTTACTTTGACCTATTTACTTTTGTAACATTTTGTTCATGATCAATTTATTAACCTTGTAGACCTACTCTAATACTCTAACTGGCGCCTACTCTAATATTGTCAAAACCTAAAATAGTTTATTGCAACAAAGTGTTTTTTGTTTTTCAGCTTGACATCCAGGAGTTACCATTAGAAGAAATATCAGAAGAAGATGTGATAAAGTGATCTGAATTTTCTTAGATTATTGAATAAATTTACTTGAAAAGTATCTTCATATATTAGGTAAATTCTAAGGCTAAAATTCAGAGACATATGTATAAAAAACCCGGCCAAGTGCGAGTCAGACTCGTGCACAAAGGGTTCCGTATCATTATCTATAATAAATTGTATGAGCGCCCATACAACAAAGAGGACTATCTTAATTGGCGTCAACTATGTATATATGGGAACACCCTTTAATTTTCAACTATTTTTGTTTTTTGTAATTTTTCCTTTACCTTGCTTTTTGCCAAATTTCGTGATTCTAGGTCAACGGGAACTACAATATAGGTTTTCGACCCAAAACCTATAGGGTACTTCCGATTGACCTAGAATTGTCAATTTTGGTTAAAAGCAAGGTCTTACTTACAGCACAAGTAAATGGAAAATTCCGTAAAATAAAAAAAGTTGTAAATTAAGGTAAATTTTGGCAAGTTTTCGCGAAAATCTAAATTTGCCCATATCTTTTTATCGTGTTGACTCAGTACCTTGATTTTTATGCCTAATAGGGACAATAGACTTCAGTATCTGTTATAAATTTAAACTTGGTAGGTCGACGGACAGACGAATAAGAGAGTGATCTTATAAGGGTTCCTTTTTTACCTTTTGAGGTACGGAACTCTAAAAATGAATAAAGTTTATAATTTATAACTAAAGATAAAATGATCGCAGCCAAAGTGGTTTTATGAAATATTATAAAAAGACAGTAAAATTATGAAAAATAATGTTGTTTCAATACAATTATTTATAATTACTATATATTATTTTCAGTAATATTTTTATTTTTATAAGCGTATTTTTAAGTTGGCAATCGTCAATTTTGACTATTTTACTATTACTATGAGTTTGGTGAGAAGAGCCGAAGATTGGAATCTGTGGCGTATTTTGGAAGAGACCTTAGTCCAACAGTGGACTGCTATAAATTTATTGTGATGATGATGAAACGACAATTTATTTATCAATTCAGAATGTTATTTCCGATTAAGCTTTGTTAGATATAGCTAAAATCAATCAATTAGAAAACAAAATCCAAATTTAATCTAAAATGCGGATAACTAACATACCAATTCGATAGGATTGACAATTCAATAATCAAATTCAGTTTTCACTAAATATGCTAAATAATATAATATAATAATATCTACATAAAGTGATAGAATTATAATATCTACATCTATACTAATATTAAAAAGAGGAAAGATTTGATTGTTTGTTTGTTTGTTTGCATTGAATAGGCAACTACTGGACCGATTTAAAAAATTTGTTCTCCGTTGGGAAGCTACACTATCCCCGAGTGACATAGGCTACTTTTTACCCAACTACACAGAAGAAGGGTGATGTTTTTATTGAAAAACTACGAGCTGCGGATTGGTCAGCTCGTGGTTTCTATTTTCAGTTAAATCTAAAACTAGAGTATTTCTAAAAGTAGCATTATCGCCTTGGAAAAGTTTTACAGTAGGTACCAAGTAACTTTTTAACTAAAATATAACGTACTATTGTTTTCCCACATAAATAGAAAATTACTTTTACTTTACTCCAGAAAATAGAAAATCTTAAAAATGTGCAAATTGAAGTGTTTGTCAATTTTCTCATGGATCCCATCATCAGATCTTGACCAAGTTTATATGGGAATTAATTAAACATAAACTATATGGACACCAAAGTTTCGAACAAAAAAAGAATTATTGAAATCGGACAACATAGTAAAACATTATCGTTGAATATTTAAAAAAAAATATACCGATGAATTAAGAATCTCCTTCTTTGAGAAACATTTCTAGGGCGGTCATGCTAGCCCAATTAACTACTGAATTATGAAAAATAGCTGGAGTCCATGTATTTTTACTCCAGTCACACCTGACAAACTACAATTTAAATCCGTGGTGCAGTGGGCGAATAGCCGGCAGAGACGCAGTAGGTAGCGGGTTCGATTCCCGCCGCGGAACAAATGTTTGCATGATCTACAGATATTTGTTCCGGGTCTGGTTGTTTCGCTATATATTATAAGTATGTATTTACAAAAAAAAAGTAGTATGTAAGTATTCTATCAGTTATTTGATTTCCATAGTACAAGTTCTGCTTAGTTTGGGGCTAGATAGCGCTATGTGAAATGTCCAACAATATTTTTTTTATTTATATCTTTTCTATCAAACAAAATAGAGTAACTGCGCCTGTACAGTGTTTAATTCATTTATTGATGAGTATACAAATTACTTACATTGAAATAACATGACGGGACAATCATGTACCGCATAATTAAATTATATTTTCTTCTGTGTCACTTTTATGCCAATAAATTCTATTTCATTGGTTAATTTTTTACGACAACTACTCATAAAAACATACATTTATGGTTTGAAAAAGGTTACTTGTCTTTTCACTTTTTGAAAAAGTTTTCATATAAAAGGTAGCTTGTACCTTGTGTATTCTAGATTATTGTGTCCCTTTAGTTTATATTGTTACTATGCCAGCGGATTCGCACGCGTTGTTTGTCAACAAAAAGAAGCCTATGTGTTAATCCAGGTTATAATCTACGTACTCGTACATACCAAATTTCATCGAAATCTGTTCTGCCGTTACGACGTGATTAAGTAACAAACAAATAAACAAACATCCAAACATTCGCATTTCAAATATTAGGGTGATCTTAGTTTTTTCTATCATTATATTATTGATAGAAACTTCTTTATAAAAATCATTTTGTTTTCTTTCTATAGTGATCATATTTTATATCATTAGCATGTCAACAGCTACACAGGAGGCCTATCTGAAGTATACGTCGTTAATGTAGTTAAATGATGTATGTATGTAACAATATGTTAATACACTTGTGGCACATTTGGAAGCGGCTCGCAACTGGGGAGCCATCTGTCAATAGATGCACCACCAATATGCATAGCTGAATAATTTGACTATAGATAACTCTCCAGAATGATCTAGCAAGTTCAGGTTTTTGGAATACGCATTTCAAAATGTATTCCAGTATAAAACTTATCTATAAAACTATAGATGAATGATATTATAATATAAAACAAAATATGAGAACAACCAATTGTAACATGGAGCCTTCCTTAATACCAAGAAATAAAAAGAAATAAAATGCTTTGACGATAGAGGAAAACATAATGACGGAAATGCTATATAAACCATATTTACATTTATTTCACTTTCCGGTTCTTAAAGTACGCTGATTAAAATAATTAATAAATACACTTGTACGAATACAATTTTAACATAATCACAGGACAATGATGCAATAATTTGTATGATTAAATTATAAAACTTTCAAAGTCGCGTTCAAACAACAATGTCTTTTCCGAGTCTCTCGAATTCATTGGCAAAGTAGACCATATCCTTATGATCTAGAGCCGAGTTTTGGAAAACGATGCGGAAGAAATTGACGAGGTCACCCTGAGGTTGGTACGTGACCATCATACTTCCTTCCTTTATCATAAGTTCCTTTATTTTTGGGGCAACCTTGTGCAACCTTTCTTTAAAGTCTGGGTCGTTCTCGCACCCGCGCAAACACTTAGGAACGTACCAAAACATTATATTCGTACACTCTGGTTGATCGACAACAAGTTTGAATCCTTCCCTATTCCGAATGTGATCGAGGAAGTATTTTGCATTGTCAAATAGCGTATCGATATGTTTCTCGAAGCCTTCCGTTCCTTTCGCCTTCCACATAAACCAGAATTTCAAAACGTCTGCGCGTCGCCCGCACTGAATATGTTTATCCCCGGTATCGTATGAAGTGTCGTAGAATTTATCTTTCTGGAAGAGATACTTTGCGTTAGATGAGTGACCCTCTTTGAGCACATTTCTGTGCTTAATTAGGAACGTCGAGCATTGTTGAGGTGCCGCCAATAGCTTGTGAGGATTCCACGTCACTGAGTCAGCCCTGAAAAATAAAACTCGTTAGCGCTTGGATGGGTTTTTGAAATGCGATGCGTGAAAACTGATATAATTGGGCCACTCAATACAATCAGTCCAACAATTTCACTAACAGTTTTTAGTTTAAAATTATTTTATGCCGGAGGTTATCTAAAATATAGCGAAACCTCGAGCCGACCTCGGCAACGTTACATTCAATACCTACTTCCAATGCAATTACTGCTCCCCTTCGCGTACCAAATTAATTGGTACGGCTACCAAAGAGAGGAAATATAACAAGTCCGCTGATACTCACAACTCAATGCCGCTCAAGCGGTGCCTATGTTTCTTTGACATCAAAGCACCCCCTCCCCAAGCCGCGTCGACATGAAGCCATAGATTATATTGTTTACATAAAGCGGAGATTTCCACTAGAGGATCGAATGCTCCATACACCGTCGTCCCAGCAGTTGCCGTAACCAAAAACGGCGTAGCTCCTTCGTCCAAAGCTTGTGTTATCTTGAGTTCTAAATCCGCTACGTCAATTTTTCCAGCCATGTCAGTTTTCACAAGGATGCAGTTGTCGCTTCCTATTCCCATGAAGGTGGCCATCTTCTTTGTGGAATAATGAGCAAGCTCGGAGGTGAATAGGACTAGCTTCGGGACCGCGTACACTCCTTTGCTCTGAAAAGTTACGTCTTATTAAATTCATGTTCTTTCAATCCACTTTTCTATACATTTTGCATCGAGGTTGTATTGTGACATTTTTCTAACAGTTGATTTTTTCGTGAATTCAGGGTTAGTCCTATAGTAAAAGTTGTTCATAATGTTCAATGACCCTCTTTCGGCTGAGTACACCCTATGCCCGGTATGTAACCCGGTAGTTACATTATAACGATCGAGCGCCAGTATTTCATTATCACAAAACGCCAAATTTTTAGATTTTAGCATTTTGCACGTTTGGCATTTTACGTAAGTATGGTTTCCCTACTAACAGCAAAACGCCAAATCTTTTGATTTTGGTATTACTTATAGGTTGCATCGTAAAAAACTATGATACTAGAGACCGTGAGTATGCATATAAACTGTAAGTTCTTACATCCTGTAAGTAAATAGTCTGCAATCATTAGGCAAGTTCAGATACCATAAGTAGGTATCCAAGTAATTTATTCATTAATAATCGAGTCAATTAATTGGATTTTAATTAGTAGCATTTTATTGGCCACAATGTTTAATAACTATAACATTGTTAATTAGAGTCAACATGTGCATATTGAATAAATTATTTCATTAGTATAAACTGTTTATTAAAAAAAACAGATTTTCCTCAAAATCTATCTATCTATCTATATATAAATGAATCTATATTTCCCTTGGATATGGCATCACGCGTGAACGGATGGAATAATTTCGCTAATTCTTTTTTTGTTGTGTTTATTAGTGTCAGGAGAAGGTTCTTATGATAGAATAAATTAAGGAAGTTGAGCGGAACATTACAAAATTTAAGAAAATTAATGACAATATTAATTTTACATAACTGTCAGTTGTTTGAAATAACTGTTAGCATGCCATTCGACCTTAAACAGTTACAATTTCCAGTGAATTTAGCAGACAACTGTTTTTTCCCCGTTGACACATCGTATGGATACAGTCCCTGCCAAATTTTGATATATATATCTAAGACAGGACAAAGTCTGTCGGGTCAGCTAGTAAAATATAAATCTATATTATTTCTACGTAATTTGCCATTACTTTTCAAAGATTTTCCTCAATCCATTATAGAAAAACCCAATAAACTTACTTAATGGGTTATAAACGTACTGCTTTAGTACTAGGTTCCAAACTAGATTAGTGTACATAATACAGATCTATATTGAACAGACCTGTGCTACATAAGCACTAAAACTTCGCGTGTTTTAAAAAAAGGTACTCAAATCAATTTTATTAAACAAAAGTAATTGTTGAACCCCATATAATTTATTTAAAACAATTGAATTTCCGAACGAATCTCGACTACATACGAGTATTTGCATAAATGCTTCGTTGCAAAAAATAACAAATAGGTCAAGGTCACTGCCAAGGCACTGATTAAAGTCATTAAAACAATACTCGTTAGTAAGTAATCATAGGCCTAAAGACAAAATGCAATTGGTCACGCAAACTGCGGGCAATTACGGTAAATTACAAAAATATTAGCTTTGCAGAAATACAAAGAACTAAGACTAATTACTATCCAACAGTAGCAGACCTTATGAATCTAGGTTTACAGATTTTTGTTTATTAGACCAGTGGAGTAGGGCCTTGACGAAATAGTAGCCTAGGTTAGGGACAACAAACGCAACATTGGCAGACCATCTGCTAGATGGGCCGACGACATCGAAAGGGTATCCAATTTCCAAATAAATAAAATAGCTTCACTGACAATTCGCGTTACCTAAAGTAGGATAAGAAGTGATTAAGTAGATACTCGGTGACCTCAGAATGAGAAATGTTTACTTAGAAGGTATAACCAAATCAGGCAATACCTGAATTTCAAAGAAACTTTCCTATAGTAGGTTGCTAATTACCTTACCATCTATAAGTGTTCTGCTATTTGACGAATGATATTCTTTTGCTCTTACAATATACTAATATTTATGCTTATACTTTAATGCGTATTACCTTTAGAGGTAATAATGCAAATAATGTGTATATAAATAAAATACATTTTATTCAGAAGTCTATAAATAATCAACCAACAAATTGCATGCGATTATGATCGCCAGATTGGGGTTAAGGTAAGCGCTATACGGATTGTATTGTAGTTTCCTGCAAAACTAGTAATCATACATTTTTACGGTAGTTATCGAGATAACGCGAAATTAATTATTCAATTTATCAGGTACCCTATTTTGCCTACTGCCTTTGAGGTGCCCGGTTAAAAACTTAAATGATTCCAGTTCACTGTCCATAGACATCTTTTTATCGAAACTTTTAATAGGATAAAATACTTTTATTCATATATAAATACTTCTCCATTGACTGTTGCATTTGGCTTTGGAAGCTACCGAAATACGTTTACACATATTACGCCATTGTTTGATATGAATCATCGTTTTCTACCCATTACTAAGCAACACGAGCTAACTCTGAAAGTACAGGAAGATTTTTTTTACTAATTAGCTTCAGATTATTATTATTATGAAAATGTTGTCACTATACCAAATGGAAATTTTGAATTCAGAATAATATTATTGAACTTTTTTTATCTCAAGTAGAATATATTTTAATTGGCGCTGACTAATGAAATTTTACGACTATGTGACGAATATCATAGGGACAATTTTTTTTTCTACTACCTGGAAAGGAGAAAGACTATGGCCCAACTGATGTTAAGTGGTAACCATCACCTATAATAAAGTATTGCCTTGTACGTCACGCATCTTAGAAACGTACACATATTTCTTGCTGCCTCCACCTACATTGCTTCAAATCATGGTAGCTTTGCTACTACTGCACTATTTGCACTGCAGTGTTAACTGATCATCAATTTGCCAGAACCGTATCTCATAAAACACTCACCTTGATCTCTGGGTAGTAGAAGAACCTCGCACAACTTATAGCATATCCATTAGCAATTGATCCACCAGGGCAAAATATTCCATCTCCCTCCCCATCCTTCCACCCGACGATCGCCCTCATTTCTCTCAGCACCTCTTCTTCCATCAGCGTGAAGACAGGAGCTACCTCGAACGTATAAACGCTAGGGTTCAGTGCGTCAGTCAACCACTGACCGACGAGGCCATAGGGATCGACAGAGGAAAACAGCTGGTTCACGAAGTATGGATGCGCTGTGTTCACCGAGTATCGAGCTACCTAAAATGAATAAACAAAAGATTAATGCTTTGTAATAGTCCGATACCGTACAAATAAGATTGCGTCAGACAGTATAGAGTCCATACAAAAAGAGGTGCAGGGGATTTTTCCGACAATCCACTGACTCAAGTATTTATGACACATCTCATCTTTTCGAAATACTCGCGCGGCAGAGTCTGCGACTTTCAGGATTTTAATCCAGAAAACGAACCTAGGTACTGTGAAATTGGTAACATTTTAAACCTGGTAGCAGGAAGTACAAGAGCTTATCAAGCCTCTGTTGCATGCAATTAGAAAGATATAAATATCACGAAATCGCAGGCTATCTGCAATCGAGCTCATAAACATGGATCTCGTACAAAAATGTTTATAAAACGTATAATATGTTTATAATGTTATTTTACGATCTAGCCTTTTGCTCTTGATCTTGCATTTTTAAGATCTAGTAATTTTGCATAATTAGGTTCCGGTTCATTTTGTGTATAAAGATTAGAATAAATATTATTCGGAAATAGATCGAACGCTTGGCTAACGCTAAAAATAGCTTAGCAAATATTTATCACATCCGATTTTAAAATATACCGGTAATTAGCGAACATAATACAATGTAAGGTCAATATTTGCAAACATTTATTTTATTAACATAAATTTATTCATAGTATGTTAAAAATAGATCACAGCTAATGCTCACTGGTTTTTTAACAAGTTTTAATAAGTTTGCATTAAGTTGTCTTTAAGTGAAATTGTATTATCTGTTAAGACAATAAACATTCTCTAAATCAACATGGATGTTAGCTGAATATAATCTATTCTAAGTTTTGGGCTAGATAGAGCTACGTTAAATGTCCAACATTATTTATTCATTTTATCCTATTGTTTAAGGATTTTTATTACATTGGTTATATATTTGGTTTTGTTTTATTGATATGTAGAAATAAAATTTGGCTATATGAGGAAGAATGCCATTACCAATTTAATTTACTTACTTATTTTACCTGCTTACTATATTTGCAGATGTGGTTTGCATACTGAAAATATTAAAAAATATTAACTTGATACAATTATAACAAATACAATACTCACGTCTGCCATAAGTCCCAAAAGAACATCGTGCGACACCGGTCCATCCCGGGGCTTCAGATCTATCAAATTTTTGATATCCTCAGGAGTCGCCCATTCCACAACCTTCGCTGTCCTCTGCGACCTTCCAAACACAACTCTTTCTACCAGCAGATCTGCAGCTCTTCGAATAAAATCCTCGTGTTTCGATCTCTCCGAGAGACTTTTGAAAAGGGTTTGATCCACCCCTATGTCTTCGCCTCCCGGCACTATAAGATCGGAATCAGCAGGCATTATTGCTTTATCTTTTTCACTTTTGTTACGAAAAATAAAGTCTCATCGAATTTTTTTATTATTAAAATTAATTTGTGTTAGCTGCGGCCGCCCGCCATCCGAGCTTCGTGAGTTTGGCTCGGGGATATCGGTGCAGCCTTCTTATAAAGGTTCACGTCAATTCACTTCGTAAGGTTGTTAGTCAATTGCTCTAACAAAATATAAACAATAGATATGTATCATTTAATTAGTCAGCTAATTATACATACTTTAGTTAGCTCTTCCTTCAGGAAATCGTATTAAATTAATTTCTAAACAGTTAACAAACTTTCAGAACGATAATCTTGGTTTATTTAAATCGAACAGAAATTGGAGAATAAAATTCATTCCGTACAAATCACACTGTCTAAGGAAGCCATTAGATTATTTAAGTTATAATCTTTAAGGCAGAGCCGTTCCTTATTTGTCGACTGTGTACAACTTATAGTTTATAGTATATATTATATTATATAGTATATATTATATAGTATATATTATATATTATAGTAGTAGATTTCATCGTCGCAATTATTCATCAAACAAAATATTTTTTTCAGACTGGCCAAAAAGCTATAAGTACCGACTTTCCACACAATTCATATATCATATCGAGTTATATCAAGTTGTAACAGGAACAGCTACAATGACAGAGGAAAAAAAATTGGCATCTGTAATTTCGGTTTTAATCAGCTTACTCGTATGCACTGGAAAATGTCCTGCTTGAGATATATACCTTGTTGTAGAGCACACATCATTATTAATATTATACCTCTGATATCAGAAATCTAACCAATCACTAAAAGAATGAAACACTCCAGTAGATGAGTTTACGAGTTTCAAAATTGTGTCAATGTAAGTTTACCTTTCCGACGTTCTTCAGTACTCTTGAGATAGAGTTATAATTTTTTTCTTTCTTTATTTTTCATGGGTAGAATCAGTACTTTTGGGCTAAAAATATATATTTCGGAGTACCACGTTTACTTTAGTTCGGGTTTCGGTTGATATTTTTTTTACAGATGATATTTTTGTTTGTATGAAACTCAAACGCCATAAATACGAAATACAAAACATTAGGAACATTATCACAAATCTTAAAAGTTAAACTTTTTGTGATGATTCACTTAATGTATCAAATTCTGGATATATTTACCTGGTTCGCCTGTTGGGATTTTATCTCTACATTTTTCCCGGTCCATTGCCATCTTTGGACAATAATGAAATTAATCTCTGGACGTCGGTCGTCGTCGATTTCAATATCGCTGAAGCCGATGAACACCAGACAATGTACTAGCACAATGATTATTGATAGAGCGAAGCGAGATCTCTAAATCAACTTGGGCAAATCGGCGTTGTATGTATGTATGTATGTAAGTATATGTTTATGTAATTATGTATGTATGTTTGTTTGTCCGAGGATAACTTTCAAAGCGTTGATCCGATCATCGTGAAATTTGATACATAGGTAGGTAATGATAGCACAATTTTGGTGTGACTAAATGAGCTAAAAATGTAGGGGGGGTTGTTGAGATATTGGGGTTCAAGAAGGGTAAAAAAAATTAAAATAAAACTATTAAGTCAAGTGGGAGATTAAATAAAATTTATTAATTAGTTCATTTCAATCCTGTTTTTATTTTTAGTTTAATCCTTGTAGTTTTTGAGTTATTAGTCACAATAAAAACAAAACTTGGACAAAATTCACAGGGTGTGTGACCCCAAAATGCTGAAATTTGGTATTCGTGTAGCTTTAGTGACACAAATATAGGCAAAAGTCTGAAATCCAGAATAACTGCAATTTTCACCCTGCAAAAAGAGGAACGAAATAACATGAACTCCCGTTACCTGTAATTTGAATGAAACTGTAGATCAAGTAATTTGGTTGTGCATTTCGTAGCACTATTTTGATAGTCAAAGATTACAAATGATATTTGTTTTGTTTTAATTGGAGACTCGCGAGATCTCAGTTCGGGGCGAACCACTAGTATTTTACAGTAACCAGGTCATCATCTTCTGGGGCGAGATTAGGTCTTGTTTACATAACTGAAGTTTGTAGATTCTGTCACAGATTGCGTGAGTCCGCTCTATACAAAATCAAGGGCTAATAATTTGTTACCTACATTAGTCGAATTAATCGCCTTGACAGTTACTTTTTATATAGTGCTCCGCTAATTAAAGACGGAGGTCAGTTCTGACCTTTGTTATTTGGCTAATCAACTGAGACACACAAAAACACTACAAGTTATATTATTAGTGTGTCCAAGTTACCAAAGGCTTCGTTGAGCTCATGACCTAGGGGCCTAGGTACTAGGTAGGTGTAGATATGTAGGCAGGTAAGAACATACTAACTGCAAACGTAGCACCTATGGAAAAGTAAAAATGCTGGGTCAACTGACAGGTTGCCCCGGAATACATGGTACGGTAAAGGGAGGTTATTATTACGGAATTGGCGTGAAATCGCGTAAACGACTGTACTAAAGAATGAGCGGCGGCGTAAGGCGTCGGCGACGGCCTCGCGCCTGAGGGGACCTCGCAAAAATGTTTTTCAACTTAGTTATTCGTAATTATTTCCGTACGTGTGAGTATTATTTATCCAGAGTCGTCTGGCACTATGAAAGTTATTAAAAAAACTATTTTTTGACCATTGGGCGATCCCAGGCTCGAAAGAACTGGAATCCAGTATGTAATTTTTGTTATCATTGGATTAGCAATAAAATTCATATACTCATAAAATGTGTGTGTGTTAATTTGAGCAAATGGCGCTACATTGGAGAGTCGGCGACTAGTTGCCCAAGTGGTACAGGTCCCTCAGACTACGGCACACTTACCTACTATTGTGCCCTTATTCTAGTACCCTGAAGGATACTTGTACCGCCACAGATAACGCTGTTGCAGTGCCCAAGTGTTGGCAAAACAACATTTGATATCTATATCTATCTATATATTAGGTTGGGGAAAAAGTTTCTTCGCATTTTTTAAGAAAATTCAAAACATTTTTTAATATAGTTTATTTACATTTAACTAAAGTATGTAGGTACCATTTTGTTCGATAACTTTTTGCCATCTTGTAAGTAGGGATATGATCCCATTGCTATAGAAATTTTGGGGCTTCTGATCAAAATACCGCGACAAGTGGTTTTGGCAGTCCTCTCATGATGTTAACCTGACACTGCCTAAAGAATTCTGAAGAGACCGAAACAGGTGGAAATCTGAAGGTGCAAGGTCAGGACTATACGGCGGATGCATTAACACCTCCCAGCTAAACTCTCTTAATTTTTGCTGAGTGGCTAAAGATGTGTGAGGTCTAGCGTTATCATGATGAAAAACCACACCCCTTATGTTGATTAATTCTGGCCGCTTTCTCTCAACTTCTTGCTTTAATCTCATCAGTTGTTCGCAGTAGAGTTCAAAATCGATGGTCCTGCCTGGTGGTAACAGCTCATAATGAATAATGCCCTTCCAATCCCACCACACACACAGCATCACCTTGTTACGAGTTAACCCGGGTTTCGCCATAGTCTGTGAAGCCTGACCGGCCTTTGATCACGACCTTTTTCGCACGTTCTTGTCGTACGTGATCCACTTTTCATTACCAGTTATCAGCTTCTTCAAAAATGGTTCGGTTTCATTACGTCGTAATAAAGAATCACAAATGAGTACACGGTTCATTAGGTTTCTTTCAGTGAGCTCGTGGGGTACCCAAATATCGAGCTTTTTTGTGTACCCAGTTTTTTTCAAATGCGCCAAAACTGTTTTGTGGTCAATTCCCAGTTCTTCAGCTACGTCGTAACTACTGATATGCCGATCTAGCTCCACTTTTTCAAAAATGGCATCAATTTTATCCGTAATAGGGCGACCAGAGCGACGTGCATCTTTGACATCAAAATTTCCGGATTGAAAACGCTTAAACCAAATTTGTGCTACTCTCACAGACACTGCACTAGGTCCATAAACATCACAAATTTTTTCGCGGCTTGTGTTGCATTTTTACCTCTTTTGTAGTAAAATTTTAAAATGTAGGTATCGAATTTCTTCATTAGATTCACTCATCTTTACAGTACGAAAAACAAATAAAAATCACACATTTTCCTAATTTGAATTTCGAATTACCTTCTTAAAAATTTAAACTTTGAATGATACCAAAACCAGCCAGATACAAATATGTAGTATAGCCAAAGAGATTTTATTACAAGTTCATACATAAATACTATAATGCGAAAAGACTTTTTCCCCAACCTATTATATATTATAACAAAGTCGGGTTAGTTACACCATTTATATCAAGAACGGCTGGACCGATTTTGATGATCTTTGATTAGTTGGATTTGTCTCCGTCCCGAATAGCAGAATAACTTAAAATATCGAAAAAATTCACGCAAAAAAATATTATGAATAAAATTATTTCTCCCATACATAGATGCTAATGATGGCCGATTGACAATTGTACCGGGGTGACGTACATTAGCAGCCCGCGTCATATGCATGTCAAGGCGGTACAAAGTTCGGCGGGTCAGCTAGTTTAAAATATGAACCATATCGACACGCTGAAGAAGACGTATATAATTCAGCTCATTCAATTTAACGTTTTCTTTTTGACTGGGAAATGAAAAAGGCCTCGCAAAGCTGATGTCGCCTTTTTTCCAAGTCCACGTTTGGTCTACCGCCTTCGCGCCGCCTGGAGCTTGATGGTAAAAGGATTTTCAGCTACACAATCTTTGAAGAGAAAATGTCATCAAACATTTTGAAAATTATCACATCAAAACCTGTATCACGTAACAATACAGGTTGGTAATGCTCACCTGATAAGTGGTAATTCTACCCAAATTGACTTTTGACATATAGTCAAAATTCAATTAAAAAAATCCAGGCAACAATGTCATAAATAAATAAATATAAATAAATAAATATGGCTAGACATTTCACACAGCGCTATCTAGCCCCAATCTAAGCAGAGCTTGTACTATGGGAACCAAATAACTGATAGAATACTTATATATACTTTTTTTTGTAAATACATACTTATAATATATAGAAAAACATCCAGACCCGGAACAAATATCTGTAAATCATACAAACATTTGTTCCGCGGTGGGAATCGAACCCGCTACCTCCTGCGTCTCAGCCGGCTATTCGCCCACTGCGCCGCGGAGGTCGTCAATGTCATAATGTTTCAGTTCGTTTTTTTTCAAAACTGCTGATTGTTGCTGTTGTTGGGTTTGTGCCTAGTGTGCCTTTCTTATTTTGATTGTGATATACAAACATTTACAATCAACAAGTTTTTAAAACGTACCTAATTAAACACACTTTAAAAAAGCTTACTATAACATATCGGATTATTTAGGATGATAAAAAAGCTTGAGACCTCAGAATGACTTCACACAGAAGCAAAGTTTCGAAAAAAACATTCGTAACGTAGGCCACAAAACAACGAATGTGTGCGTGAGTGGCATATTAGGTATTTCACATTTGCCGACACTCACACAAGCGCACGCACGTGTAAGGCAAACGGATGGACAATTTCACCGCACAAACCGTCATATTTTTTGAGAGCCACACTCGCTACCACTTGGCTTATAAAACGCAAAGCTATTTATGGCTCTAATTTTATGTCCTATTTTTCGCGCGAATACTTTATTTCCATGTATAGTAGTTCTAAGCTTGGGACTCAAAATTGCTCGAACTTATTAGATGTAGGTATGTAACTTAATAACTTTAATTTCAAAATTGGTATAAAAATTAAACGACGATTCAAAATGATAGTTATGATTAAATAAAATTTAATTACTTTGTCGGTTTTTTTACTTCCCTTGTAAGTCTAGGTATTATTTGACTGTGGACACTCAAAGCTGTGCCAATTATTTTGGATTTATGTCAATGATACCTCCTGATTTAAATGTTAGGTACCTAGGTACCTACCTACCTACCTGCCAATTTATTTATTGGGTAATCACTTTGTCGAAGAAACCGAACGAATTAATTAAAACACTTTATTGTAGGTACCTACACAATATAAACAAAATAGAAAGCACAAAGCAAATAGTACAATGGGCGGTCTAATCGCTTAGAAGCCATCTCTTCCAGACAACCTTTGTATGAAATCATACAAGTAAAACAATAAACTTCCCTCTATATCATTAGATCACTGTTATAAGCTCGCAAGTACACATTTACCCATCACTGATGGGTCACTGGTGTTTGTGTGGGTTAGGTGAGTCTGATGGGCCATCAGACACACATAACCCACAAAAACACACACTCTTACACATACACACACTCATATACACTCTACCACACATCATACACACTCTACCACACACATACACACACTACCACATACATATAAGCACACCTTTGAACCCTCAAACACGCAGACCCTCGCATACACACAACTAGACATACCCACACCCTCACTTACACACACCCTTTCCCCTAACATACTCTAAAACACACTCACACATATGTACTTATACAAACAAGCAGGGTTACAATGGCATAGCATGTTAATTGCTCGAGCGAAGCGTGATCTCCAAATCAGCTTGGGCAAATCGGTGTTGTACGTATGTATGTATGTTTGTTTGTCCGAGGATAACTTTCGAAGCGTTGATCTGATCATCATGAAATTTGGTATATAGGTAGGTAGTGAAAATCCTGGTGTGATTAAATAAGCTAAAAATGTGGGGGGGGGGGGTTGTTGGGATATTGGAGTACAAGAGGGATAAAAAAAATCGTACTATCTTCTTCTTGTAATCTTTGACTATCTAAATAGTGCCGCAAAATGCAGATCCAACTTACTTTACCTACAGTTTCATTCGAATTACAAGTAACGGGAGTTCATGTTAATTGGTTACTATTTTTAGGGGAAGAAATTGCAGCTGTTCTGGATTTCACGAATGCCAAATTTCAGCACTGTGAGGTCTCTGGTGTACCCTGTGAATTTCCTCAAAGTTCAGTTTTTATTATGGCTAATAACTCAAAAACTACAAGGTTTAAATTATTAAAGTCGAAATGTACTATTGAACACCTTTCACATCCCATTTGACCTAACAGTCTTATTTTGATGTTTTTACCCCTCTTGAACCCCAATATTTCAACAAACCCCCAACATTTTTAGATCATTTAGTCACACCAAAATTGTGCCATCACTACCTATGCATCAAATTTCACGAGGATCGGATCAACGCTTCGAAAGTTATCCTCAGACAAACAAACATACATACATACAACGCCGATTTGCTCAAGTTGATTGGAGATCTCGCTTCACTCGATCAATAAATTACAATTACTGTGACGAAGGAACACAGGTACGTACTCGTAGGTAGGTACATAGGTCAAGAAGACGCAGGGGTTTTTGTTTAGTTAGAATTCTAGGTAAATTGCTGAAGCTTTATCGTAATGAGCGTCAGCTATGGAAGGTATTTTCCTGTAGTAGAATGTCATCATTTTACCTACTACACAATTACACATACAATTACGACCTTACTTAGGTAAGGAGTGAATATGCAGAAATCATCCTGTTTGCCAACCCGTACATACACGTCATTTGGTATTTCCTACCTTCAGCGGAGGTAGGCCTAGTATTAGAGGCGCTTTTACTAACTGCCTTCTATTTACCTAATACGATATTGAGAGATCCTAACCCCAAAATTGGGATGGTGTAGTAAGAGAAAGGGAGTTAGGATCCCTAATTAAAGAAGTAATAAACTACGCGATATTTAGGCTCCTAAATAACGCGTAGTGAAATACCTACCCCTTTTAAAAGGTGCCTGTCTATCTAGATGTGCTACTGACTTTGTAGGTATCTTACCTATGCTCGTGCTTAGTCGCAATTTTTTCAATTGACATTGAATTGTATGATTGGATCAATCTGTTCACCCCACTGGTAATTGAAATTGGTAACAATGTATTCAATTTAATAAAAAAACTATTATCTACTTACATTCAATTATGTATAGGTATGTAGTAAATTGCGTAGAGGTAGAATTAAATAACTACATGTGTTGGTTAATACTTAGGTGCCTAGCTACTTACAAGTATGTTCATAATAAAAGTAAGAATAGGACCTATTGTGGTGAGAATCTCGCGAGACAGGGAGAACAAGAGAATCGAGAATGTGGAGTCGATTCACATACCTAATATTCTTCTCGGTCTCGCCCTGTTCTCCAATTTTTGTCCAATCCTAGGATGAAATTTCTCTTTCGCTTCAATCTCCTGTAATAGACTAGTTATTCAGATATCACACATGACACCCGTGGCCCAGGGGACGAATAGCCGGCTGAGACGTTAAGTTTCTGGTTCCCATCCCAAGTACTGCATGTTGTTCAAATTTAAAAAAACGAGTGTGCTTTAGACCACACGACTGAAATAAAACTATCTACCTCTCAACTTCCGTTCGCCTCGCCCGATCACACTTTTCGTAACGCATTCACCAGCTTACTCCCCAAGTCAAGCGTGCGTAAAGAATTTTACTTCAAAAAAAAAATGCCAAGTTAACCCTCTATCGCATATAAAGCTCCTCCGCCTCCGTGGCGCAGTGGGTGTATAGCCGGCTGAGACGCAGGAGGTAGCGGGTTCGATTCCCGCCGCGGAACAAATGTTTGCATGATCTACAGATATTTGTTCCCTGTCTGGGTGTTTTTCCATATATTATGTGTATGTATTTACAAAAAAAAAAAGTATATAAGTATTCTATCAGTTATCTGGTTCCCATAGTACAAGCTCTGCTTAGTTTGGGGCTAGATAGCGCTGTGTGAAATGTCCAGCAATATTAATATTATATTATATTAAAGCTATTTTTGGCTGCTAAATTTTAGTATTGTTTTTCTACCCTAATTTTGAACAAAATATATAAAAATTTATTTTAATAATATTAGGGAGTTCATATTGAAACGAAAAGCAATTTTTATTGCCTATGGCCAACGTCGTATGTCATTATAATCTCTCATTTCTCCGGTGCGTACGCAAAGTCGTTCTTAGTGAAATTTTTTGCAGCTTTGTTGGTGGAAATTCAATAGAAAAGTAAGAAAATTGATTTTCAAAAATTTTCTACAAAGCCTCTGTTTTTGATCCCTATCACAGTTTATTTAAAATATTTGTTCCTTATAACATAACTTAGGAACATTTGCACTTCATACGAAGCCAAAAATGGTTCCCGTAGAAAATAGTGCATACGCAAATAAGGTTTCCTTAGTGGTATAAAAAAATATTTTTCCACTTGGTTGATATGGTTAATGCTTGGTAACTGTGGCGACGTAAGACTGTATTATTCAAGGTACTCTGTGGTAAGACTGACCTATACATGTCACTATTTGACTTCTAGCTCGCCATTGCTGAATATTATTGCAAGGCTGTCAAGATCATCTCAGGAAAAAGAGGGCGTCCTAGTATCAAAAATCCCGATACACCAACCTCATCAAGAGTAGATACTCCTACGTCAACCAGAACGGGTACTCCTACCAGTAGTAATTAATCTCCCGCACCTCGGAAAAGGGCACTGAAAACCCCACCAAAAGTGAAAAAAACCTTGAAACCAGCAAAACCTTGATATGGCAGACGTTATTGCATGGGACACCAATCTTGGCTCCTATTTTTTTTTCCAAAGTAATAAACTTATTTTACTTTTCTCTTTATATTTGGTCTTGTAAGCCTTAAAAACCCCCACTAAAACATAAAAATATTTTTTTTCTTTTTAATTTAATAATTCATGCAATAGCTCGTTCCATATCGTTCACTCCACTCGCACTCAGCGTACACTCAGCTCAATGTTTTGATTTGAATGCTAAAAATAATTGTATTTAAATCTGTAACGCAACCGTATAATTTTAAATTAACTGTCAATGTCAAGTTTTTAAACTGTCAGTTTCAAAATAATAAATTGGTTATGTCAATGTCAAACAATCAAAATAAAGCCAAAAGCCAGCCGCATGGATGAATTAGATTGACTGGATTGGAAAAAGCTTTTCTTTCTTTTTGATTACCACTAAAATTCGGTATTCAATATGGCTGACGACGGCCAATTTAGTGATTACGAAGGGGACCCAACCTCCAACACTATCAAAGAAATATCTACTAAGGTTATGTCCGTAAGGGTATGTTTTGAAAATTATAATTTTCATCTATAATTTAACTTCCTGTTCTACTTCTCATTAATTTGTTCATTCATTAGATTTCGTGCCTTTTTCGACATACATAACACAATTGATGCAATTGAATAATATAAAATTTGACCCTATTTTACCCATGTTTTTCAACAGTTTTCAGACATACCTCAAATAAAACACATTAACAGCGATGATGGTGATGAAGATGTCAATGAGCTTGACTCAGACGATTACTTCTACGACTCTGATGATCCCTCCAACACAAAGGAGCATGCCAACACACAAGCACCATCTAACAAAGTCAACACATACCAACCTACTGAAAAACTGTTTAAGAAGTATGTAAACAAAATTAATGTTGACAAGTACGAGCCCACCATTAACACAGAGAAATTCCTTGATCAAAATGACAGAAAATTTGATAATGAAAGGATAAGAATGAAAGATAAACATGATAGGGCTACAGCAGAACAGGTTATGGACCCACGGACCAAAATGATCTTATTTAAACTGTTGAACAGAGGAATCATCAATGAGATAAATGGTTGCATATCTACAGGTAAAGAAGCTAATGTGTACCATGCCACTTCTAAAGATGGCAAAGACTATGCTGTGAAAATATTCAAAACCTCAATTCTTGTGTTTAAAGACAGGGATAAGTATGTGTCAGGTGAATACAGGTTTAGAAATGGCTATTGCCGGTCTAACCCACGTAAAATGGTCCGTACATGGGCAGAGAAGGAAATGAGAAATCTTGTCCGGATGTACAATGCAAAACTCCCTTGTCCTGAGCCAGTGATTCTACGTAGCCATGTGTTGGTAATGTCATTTATGGGAGAAGAGGGCTGGCCATCACCCAAACTGAAAGATGTTGAAATATCTCAATCAACAGCCAGGATGCTGTACCGTGATTGTATTGTTATGATGTGGAAAATGTTTAATATCTGCAAACTGGTTCATGCTGACTTGTCAGAGTTCAATCTCCTGTATCACAAAGGAAATGTAGTAGTCATTGATGTATCTCAGTCTGTAGAGCAGGATCACCCACATGCCTTTGAGTTTTTGAGGAAAGATTGTACAAATATATCTGACTTCTTCAGGAAAAGGGGTGTAGCCACATTGACTGTGAAGGAGCTCTTTGATTTTATCACAGACTCATCTATCAATGAGAATAATTTAGAGGAATATCTCGAGAAGTTGTCGGAAAAGGTATCATCAAGGGACTTTGAAGAAATGACAGCTCAGGAGCAGATTGAAGAAGAAGCATTCAAAAATATTTACATTCCCAAAAGATTGACAGAGGTGTGTATTTTTGGTCACATTTTCTGTTTTGTACCATGATTCAATTAAGACTGTTTACTTACAGATGGTACTTGGTCAAAGAACAAGTGAAGTTATATGTGACCACCGAACTGTCTGTTTGTATACATCTTATTACTCGTAACTGCACAGTATACCATTTTGAATGGTTTAGTTTTATCATTAAAGTTTGTTATTATTTTTATTATCTGCCATACCTGATGACAAATTGCCATCAAATATTGAATATAGTATGTATTATACTGAATTTGTTTACTGTAATTTTTTATAATTAATTCATTATTAATCATTATTCAATCAACTTGGGACGCAGGCATAGAATATTACAGTATTATGTTAGTAGATTATAGTTAAATTACTGATTCTAGGTTTTGTTAATGATTGAATAGTCCTGCTACTTGAAGAAGGTAAAATCACCCAGTTTATTTGTACCTTTAAAAACCGATTGGTAGGTTAGTCTTCATTTTTACAAAAAAAAATCTCAAAACACTATATCAAAATACTTTTGTATCTATAAATGAAAATAATTGATTTTAGGTTATAAACTACGAACGGGACATAACCAAAGGAAAGAAAGGTGAAACTGAAGATCTCACCTATAAGAAGATAGCTGGTTTTAATGAAGACCTCACTGGCATGGTCAACAAGCCAGATATACTGCAAGAGGATGATGGCTCTGATAGTGAAGGCAGCACTGACGATGAAAATGATGAAGAGAAAAGTAAGGGTTTGTTTTAATAGAATAGAATCATTTAATTCATTTACGTAAAATCAAATAATCAACTTCAGAAGAAAAAATTTTAAAGTTTGGAAAAACTGAAAGTCCCTGGTCTTTGGGATGTTTGTATTGAACTCAAGACCATTAGACTAAATTTAATCTCATGTAAATATAATGGTTATTGCATCTTTGTGAAAATTATATTTATTTTGGCCTTAATGGATTAGCAAGCTGAAGTGGCATAGCTCGAAGAACAGACGGCGCCGTTGGGGCAAAAAGGTTGTAGAGTGGAGTCCACGCACTAGAAAGAGAAGCTTAGGACGGCCGTCCACCAGGTTCCTGGGAGCCATTGGGTGCAAGATCGCTCTGGAAATCTATCTAGGATCTATGTTTAGCAGTTGACGTACTGTGGTGATATGATGAGAGTCTTGGTAGATTATAATAAAATGTATATTGAATAGGTGTCTCATTGTTGTATTATTAGAATTTAAAATTGACACAATATAAATATTTTATATTTGTATCTGTTATTTCAGAAGGTAAATTCAAGAATAGCGCCCGGCCTCGAGACGAGTCGCCCAACAGTAAGAAAGCGAGGAAGAAGGCCATCAAGGAAGATAAAGCTGAGAAAAGAAAAACAAAAACTCCTAAACACATAAAAAAGAAAAGAGACAAGGCCGCCACAAAGAAATGAGTACTTACTAAGGTACAAATTTAAATAAAATATTGTTTTCAGTATATTAAAATGATGTTTTATTAGAAAAGTACAAAACCCGGTTTTACAAATTGAGATAAATACAATAGGAACCAATACCAGCCAAACCAGCTTTTTATAATGTTCTGGAATTTATTACGCTCACTGAGCATTTGCCGAAATAATGCGACATCTACGTAAAATAACATTGGCGAAACGAGACCCATGTAGAACTAAATAACCTTTTATGTTCAGTATCATGGTCGATATAATTTAATTTTTAATAAACTTATTGTACTTCTAAAAGTTAATTTTGTCAAGTATCATAAAATAAAACTTAATAGTATATGATCCTACTTTGTAAGTACACTTTCAAATACTCTTTAGTCACAATTTTTTTAGTGAAAAATTCTGGTTCCTACGTTTTTAGACGTTCGCCAATATTCTTACAAGACTGGGAAAAATCCGTTTTCAACGTGACTAACACACTGAATAGTACAGAAGGTCAGCTTGGTACAACGAGCGATAACAGGCGCACGCACACAAAGACATTTTAATCAAGATCGGGCCGAGCTGACCTACTGTACCTATTTATTTTGTCCTAATCCATATCTCAAAGTTTATAAATAACACATTTTCATAAATAATACTTATTTCTACTTACTGGAATAATACTATTAGCATAGCACTTATTCTTATGAATAAGTGCAAAGAATGAGAGGCACTAATAGATAAAGTATACAAATTCCATTTGTAAAATATCACCGCTAGATCCGTTTGTACATTTATAACATTAGACTTAGCATAATAGCGGCAAGAAAACATCCTAGCAGGTAATAAATAGAATATTTATATTCTGCAAAAAAACTACTATAGTATACAGGTTGTCCCAGAACTAGTATATTATCCCGAGAGGGGGGGGGGGGGGGGATTCGCGACACTTACGAGAACAATAAACCTTTGTGAATATGATGATTTCCATTGAAGAATCACTTGGTAAGAATCAGTTGATTTCGGTTAAAATTATGTTTTTCAGCTGGTTTAGGTCAAAGACCTTAAGTAAAACATTACGTTTGCTTAAGGTAAGTTCGACCTCCGTGGTGCAGTGGGCGAATAGCCGGCTGAGATGCAGGAGGTAGCGGGTTCGATTCCCGCTGCGGAACAAATGTTTGCATGAGCTACAAATATTTGTTCCGGGTCTGGTTGGTTCTCTATATATTATAAGTTTTACAAAAAAAATATATAAGTAGGTATTCTATCAGTTATCTGGTTCCCATAGTACAAGCTCTGCTTAGTTTGGGGCTAGATAGCGCTGTGTGAAATGTCCAGCAATATTTATTTATTTAGTTCTATAGAAGGAGCAAAGTCTAAAAACCGCTATCACGAAAAAAAAATTAAAAAAATAGTTTTTCGATGACAAGCAGTAATTTTTCATGGTGAAATGACCGCGTTCAGGCTTAAATTACTAGTTCTGGAACACCCTATACTTGCAGTCCTTACGGGAGCCGTTAGTGACGCGCCATACCTACCGATAACTATCGATAGTGCCCGTGCACAACCCTAGAGCTTAGTCATTTTATGGTCCCGTCTGCCAGAAGCGTTGGCGTATATTACCTACCATAGTCGCTAAGCATTGGTTATGAAACAACTATTTGTCGTAAGTATACGACGAAATAAAAACTATAAAATAATCCTAAAAACTGCCAATAAAAAAAAGATCTTTGGCCGATGTGATAAATTAGAATTTAAGGTTTCACGCGTAATAAATACTCAATAAATTGAGTAACTAAATTAAATTTCCGGTGCGAGATTTATCTATAAAATGTTATTCAACTTGCTATCCTAATGGAAACTAAGACAAAGGTACTATGAGTAGGTCTTAATAAAAAAGGTGGCGCAAATTCTTAATTTTGTATGTCACCATTTCGTAGCTATCCTAACATAATCAGGCATTCATTAAATATTGGGAATAATGTAAAGTACACCATGTTATTATATTGTAAGTATATTAATCTATCACATACTTTCATAACTTTTTGGAATATCACGTTGGAAATACAATTTCTTTTGAAATCACGTAGCAAATCTATACCGAAGGCCTAGGAAGCAAGCCGATCTAAAAAGCAGCATAATCCCAATCATAATCGCTAATTCGAACCAAACGGAACTGGTTTCTATATCCAAATATTTAATGAGAACATCGGGTTTAGAAAAGTGACAGTATACCTCATTGCAATCTAAAGCTTTTCGATTAAAACCGAAGATGGTTAGGACCATGGCGACGATTCCGCATCGAATAAAAGACGTTTTCATGAGGATGTTCATGAGGAGAGGTATTTCGTGAGCGAAGTCGAAACCATAGATGCCGAGTCCCAGGAACGGAGCGATGGCTGCTGGACCGATAGCACACCCATTCTAAAATATAAAAAAACAAATTTAAAACGATCCAAATGATATTAAGCTACTACTTCTGCAAAAAAGACAGATAATTAGATAACAGTTAGTGTGATACTGTTAAAGCCACCATTTTAACCGTTTCACCGTTTATCAAGGTACTATGTGGCTCTTAAAATTGTATAGACCTGAAAAAAAATGGTCCAAAGATACTTCCTTGTGGAACACCGTCCTTACAAAAATGTATTAGCGTGATCCTTGACGGATTAAGTAAAAGTGGAAGCAACGCTCATGGTGTATTGAAGTTGTGCTCTATTCACTTTTTCACTTATACTTACAGGAATAATATACCTTTACCTATACAGTATCGAAAGCCTTAGCTATAACTATAAAAATGTTGGAACAAGGGTCAACCAGTATCATAATTGCGTAATTATGTTTAAATACTCACCCTAACACTGAATACTGAGCCAATCGCCAAGCCCATCCCTTCTGACACTAGTGACACAACATTCCCAATAAGACAGAACACTGTAAACCTTAGAACACCAAACGGTATTCCTGCCATGAAGTAAACTAGGGTACAGAACACTATGTTCAGCGTCACTTGCACGGGTAACTTGGAGACGGTTAGGGCTGCGTAGTAAGGTAATAGACTGTACCAGCAGTTGAAATGCTCCTTCTTTACTAGTTTTACTTCTTGGGGATCTGAAACAAATTAAAGAATTTTATTAAGATAATCAAATACGTCTTCATATACCTATTGGTACATGTAATATAGACATATTCAATAACCTACATCATTAGGTACTTAAAAAGCTGTAATTTTTGTTTGCATTTGATACTTACATGAGTCGTATAGAATCAAAGTTGGCAATATGTCATTTTAAGTAAATTTGTTAAGAATGTGGCAACACGGGAAATATTAAAAAACACTATAATAATTATTGAATCAGGATAAAACATGGCACACTACCATAAAAAACTGACTGTAAGATTGAGATTGGCATCAAATGAGGTCTGTCTAATATCAGAATTAAATGCGAGTATCTGTCTTGCTCGACCAATCTAAGCGTGTATTTCAACAAATTTCAGTTGGACGTTTCAATGGAGTCGTTTTTTTCGATTTATCAACATTCTGAGAAATGACAGATTGCCACCTTTGATTCTATACGACTCAATATTTAAAACATTAGAAAATAAAGCAAGTGTTCAGTTCAGGCACTACAAATATGTACAAAGTGCATAGTCTTAACACACTTCACCTCTGTCGCGCGTATCAGAAACTGCCGAGTCTCATAGTGCCACAATATCCAACCGGTAGATAAAAATATAATATGCAGTTGATTGCAAACTTTTGTCCCTTCACGGTTTAATAAATAATTTTAATATCATCAGTTAAACTAAACATATACTCACAAACCAACACCGGGACCATGATCTGCGTATACGCGAAGAAAATGACCAGCCCTACACACAGCTTCAAATGATTGAACATCTGCGTGCCGTCGTTGGCCATGTTCCAGAAACAGCAGCCGATGAGGAAACCACACATCACGTGGTGAATCAACTGGATCCATAGACCTGGAAAGACACAAAAATATTGATAAGCATTAAGAGTTTGATTCTTTTGTAGAACTATTTGTCGTAATTAAATAGAATTCTTAGCATAGATCATTACATTGGACATGGAAAAAACTCCTTATCTAAAGTCACTAATTCAAAGATGTGATGTGATTTGCGTGCAATCTGCACTAGTAGGTATGCCACTAAATCCATAATGGATTACTGTCATAACAATTCGAATGATCTATGGGAAACATTATTGCACAGTATTGCAATATTTTAAATTACGAAATTAATAATACAATCAATTCAAATTGATTCGCGCCACGCAACACACTATTGTCCTGTAAAGGAATAATGTTATTACCTAAAATAGGTACCTACCTCATAAATGTTAATTTACGTAAATGACCTTAGTATTTTTCAAACTTTCGCGATCACTGTACATAATTACTGATTGAAACGGGTATTTATCGCTTATGTACTTTTTTTATTTGTAATCCCGAGGTTTCGACTGTGTTGCAACAGCCGTAGCCGCGGGCGGACTAAAAGGTAAAAGGTATACGCAATCAACCAAAATCTCCAAATCGGCGTTGCGTATGTACGTGCGTGCTATGCGTATGTGTATAATATACGTATGTATGTTTGTTTGTCCGAGGATAACTTTCGAAGCGTTTATCGGATCATCGTGAAATTTGGTATACCTATAGGTAGGTAATGATGGCACAATTTTGGTGTAACTCAATAAACTAAAAATTTGGGGGGGTTGTTGAGATATTGGGGTTCAAGAGGGGTAAAAAAAATGTATACGGTATATTTAATCCGTAATTATGTAAATTACCTTGTCTGTTTCTAGATATTTGTTTTATCATTCTAAACAACAATATTGAGAATTGTTCGCAAAAGGACGTTGGGTAGCCGCAGGAGTCAGTCGATATTTGTACTTTCATCCAAGCCATGGAGGAATTCACATGTGATAACTGACTGGATAGCGAACTTTGAGATGCGCTATTTTCTTTATACTGAGCTACTTTGTAGGTGCATTTCTCATTCGTAAGCATGATTTCAGTCTCTATGTCGTTTTCGTCTGTTTGATAGCAGATCTTTAGTTGCATGTTGTTGGTTGTTGCTGGTTCACTCGGCGTTTCGTCTAATTTCGCAGTTTTGTATACCTTCCCGTTGAGTATTTCATTTGATAGTATTTCCACGGTGCTACTATTCTCTGTTAGCTCGATTACTGCAAATATAAAATTATAATTAGGTAAGTACTATTCATAATCTGCTTTGCCCCAACTGCAACTGTTTTATTATAAATACTTAAAATGTTAGGTACTAGAAATGTTATTATTAAAACACGAATATTATTATTCATTGAATTCGTTCCTACAATTTATTTCGGATTATGGAATGATTTTTTTCTCATCATGGTTTAATTTATCTGTAAGGAAATCTTGTAATGTCACCCACTTCTCTTGGTAGTACCTACAAATCTACACTTGAGAGCAATAAAATCGCACATCCGCACATTTTTACTTAAAAGTTAAATTTTTTTTTATTTGGAGCTTACAGCAAATTAAAGTCAAATTAAATTAAAGTGCATAATCTAGGCATTCGCAGAACTGATAAAGGGTTGACATTTACCTTTAAAAACAACTCATTAGCAACAAAACAATAGACCCCCTTATGTCGCTCGATCCAGGTAAGGCCGGCGGCGGGATTTATCGCAGGTATAAAAGAGTGCATATTGAGGGAATGGTCATCATTTGCATACCAACGTACAGTGTGAAAGGTTCTCTATTGATATTGGCTTCAAACGGAACACGAAAATGGATACTACACCAGAAGTAGCCGCTCAAGTGGTTGCCCTTGTTGAATCGGGGCTTAAGCAAAGTCAAGTGGCTCGACAATTGAGTTTGAGCCGATTTACCGTTCGGCGTGTATACCAGAGGTATCAAGAGACTGGTGGCTACCAACGGCGACAAGGATCGGGCCGTCCCCGTGCTACAACAGAGCGTGATAACCGCTTTCTTATAACGACATCTTTAAGAAATCGTCGTTTGAACGCAGTTCAACTGGGCCAACGACTTCAAGAAGTTCGTGAAGTAGAAGTTAGCCGGTGGACAGTCAGAAGACGATTGAGAGAAGGTGGCCTGACTGCACACAGGCCAGCAAACGGGCCGAAATTGACCCCAGCCCACCGAGAAGCCCGCCTTCAGTTCGCTCGAGACCATTTGAATTGGACCGAAGAGCAGTGGAGTGATGAGTGGAGTTCTCTGATGAGTGCAGGATGTGCTTGCATGGCAACGACGGACGGGGGAAGGTGTATAGAAGATCGGGAGAGCGATTTGCCCAATGCTGCATAACAGAACGTGTCGCCTATGGCGGTGGATCAATCATGTTTTGGGGAGGCATGTCTATGGAAGCAAAAACCGAGCTTGCCTTCATCACCGGACCGAATACTGGTCGCCAATCAAGAGGATTGACTTCCATACGATACATTGAGGAAGTACTCGAGAGCCACGTCGTACCTTTTGCTGGGTTTATCGGCGAAAACTTTCTGTTTATGCAAGATAATGCAAGACCGCATACTGCTGGCATAGTGATCGAGTACCTTCAAGAGGTGGATGTGACCGTTATGGAGTGGCCAGCTCGAAGCCCAGACCTCAATCCCATCGAACATCTATGGGACGAGCTGAAAAGAAGAGTTCGAGGCCGAGATGCTCCTCCATCGACTCTACAGGAGCTGCAACAGGCGATCGCAGAGGAATGGGAGGCTATTCCTCAAGACTTTATCAAAAGTCTAGTAACATCAATGAAAACACGGATGGAGTCAGTGATTCAGGCTAGGGGAGGGAACACTCGGTATTAATAACAAACTTTTAATTAATTTTATCTTTTAATTTCATAACTTTGACACCAATACTTGAATAAAGAATTTTTTACTAAACATGCATTTTTGTTATTGATCCACAAAAGCATTTTTATGTAATGATTGAAAGACAAATCAGATACCACTGGATAGGTATTAAAATAGACTATGAATCTGCATTACAGAAACATAATATTTTTTGTTTTTTTTTTAGTTATGTCAAAAAATCATGAATGTGCGATTTTTTTGCTCTCAAGTTTATATGGTGTTTGATAATATACGCACAAAAATAAAAGGGGTTATTTTGATGAGCATAATAAATAAATTTGTGACATGTTTACCATAGAAATGTTAAATTTATTTTGCCATGAAAAAACAAACACTTTATTAAACTTATGTTACTTGTGCTATTGCATAATGCTTGCCATCTAACCACAGATACTGTATTGGTGACGTCTCGAGATATCTCTTGTTGTCCCTTTCTAACCCAAAACCCGCATCCATTTCCGAAATAGATATCAAATCGGCCTTTATTTTTGGATGTCGATTGCAAGAGTAGGCAGTAAGTTTTATATCGAATTAATCACCTAAACTTAGTCGATTTTCTGTAAAATTTGATAATATAACTACATAGTGGTTTTTTTTCGAGAAATCTTTATTTCTGTTTTGAGAAACCATCACTTGAATATTGTCAGTATATTACCAAACACCCTGTATTTATGACTTTGCAAATTTTGTAATTCCGATGACAATACAGTGATATGGTACCAACGACCTGATCTCATGATGAAACTGGAAGGTGGGTAACGGAACCCTGGAATGGTTACTAGTAAGCTCGAGTTCGGGCTCGTTAGATTTGTCTTAGCTAGTCTTATTTATTATCTTATTTATTATATATCTATATCTTATTTATATCTTATTATATCTTATTTGTTTATCTATCTTTATATAAGAATATATAAAACAAAGTCGGGTTAGTTACACCATTTAGACCTCTAGAACGGCTGGACCGATTTTGATGATCTTTGATTTGTTGGATTAGTCTCCACCCCAATAGCAGAATAATTATTAAAATATCGGAAACATTCACGCAAAAAAAAAATTATGTGGAAAATTAATTTTCTCATACATAGATGCAGCTAATGATGGCCTTTTGACAATTCTACCGGCGACGTACATTGGCAGCCCGCGTCATATGCATGTCAAGGCGGTACGAAGTTCGCCGGGTCAACTAGATAAAGATAAAAGCGTATTTTTTAAGGATTCATATTTACGGTGAACGTGCACAGCCTGTCCGCTATTCCACGAAAAAGTTACTCCAAATCTCAAACATTGCCATGTATTGTATAAGTTTGTTACTTACTAAAATCAGCCGGGTTATGATGTCTCGGACAAGGCAGTCCAACTCCCTCTAAGTAAGGGACCATGGCTGCTGTGTCACCTTGGTAAATGCACCGACCATCTGCTACAACGTACACCTGAAATTACAAATGAATTCATTGAAAACCGCAAACTGTCGGGTCTTCGACCGACTAAGAGCGATAATGGGGCTTAAACAAACCAGATCATTTGAGGTAATCGTCGTCCGTATTGTCAACATCCTTAAATTGGGTCAAAGTCAAAGTCAAATATTTTTATTCATTAAAATCACAAGGAACGTCAATTTTACTGCCTGTTCCTTCGCGACCAAGCCAGGAAAGAAAGGCAAGGAACAAGGCTGGTTGTTTTTTTAATGATCCTTTTACAATACATAATACAGGAAATATATTACGTCTAAATTGTAACATTTTGAACGAGTTGGAGCAATTTCAATCCCAAGCTTCTCTATCATCTAAATAAGCCGATATTTTATAGTGGGCTCTTTTATAAAGATTTTGTTTAATTACGTTTTTAAATTTGTTAATTGTCAATTTTTGTACATCCCTTGGGAGTTTGTTATAAAAGCGTACACCTTGCCCTTTAAACGATTTATTAACTTTATGGAGTCTACAAGTGGCAACAGCGAGTTTATCCTTATTTCTAGTATTAAAATTATGATTATCGCTATTTTTCTTAAACAAATTAATATTTTTGTGAACATACATTAGATTTTCATAGATGTATTGACAAGGAAATGTCATAATATTTATTTCTTTTAACTTATTGCGTAATGATTCTCTAGGGCCCATATTATAAATTGCACGAACAGCCCTCTTCTGCAGCACAAAAACGGTGTTTATATCTGCAGCACTCCCCCACAGCAGTATACCGTATGACATAATGCTGTGGATGTAGCTGAAGTAAACTAGTCTCGCTGTGTCTACGTCTGTAAAGAGACGGATCTTTTTGACTGTGTATGCCGCAGAGCTAAGTCTCTTCGACAACTTATCAATGTGAGGGTCCCATTGAAGCTTATTATCTAGGGTTATACCTAAGAATACGGTGGTGTCCACAAGAGCCAACTCCTCGTCTTTGATTTTTATATCTGCTTTAACTTGTGTAACATTAGGTAGTATAAATCTAATACATTTAGTTTTCTTTTAATTTAGAAGTAGATTGTTTACATGGGTGGGCCCCAAACTCTAGGAACCAGCTTGCGTAACGATGTAGGTATCTTCTAACGATGTAGAATCGTTCTAATTATAATTTTATTCATGAAACTACTAACGAGTGTTCTTGAAATACTAGATAGATGAAATTTGCAAAAATTATCTCGTCTAGATTCAGGTAATTAACAGTAATTAAATATAGTATAATTCAACCCAAGTAAAATGTATGTGTGCCACTCAAATGCACATTATTGGCGAACGTAGAAGTCAATGTCAATTGTCATTATTATATATTACATTATTTCAGTAAACACATCTCTAAAATGAAGATCTAAATCTAACGTGAAATGTTTATCGTAAAGATTGTGATATACCTACGAAAGTGTAAATTTGTATTGGTAGGTATCACCTACTTAAAATACCCAGTTCGTTCATTCCATTGTGTGGAACTAATAGGTAGGTACAACATCTGAATACAATCAGAATTGTAATTAAAACCGCAAAGCACTCGACTGTAAATAGCCAATTATTGTGTCACAAAACAATTATTGGAAAACATTACTCGTGGAAATATTAAGGTTACGTAAACCTCAAATAATTGTGGAGCGTAACTTATAAGTAGGTACCTACTTTAGGGGTTAATATTGCATCCTAGATGGTAGGTACATGATGATACGGTGTTAAATTATACTTCGATAAAATATTGAAATCGAACCTTACTTCGATAAATTATTAGATTATTATACACTCAATCTGAAAAATCTAAACACAGCACTTGCTGTGATAAATAATATTAATAACTATGCAAAGTTTTCGAACTCATTGATCGAGCGAAGCGAGATCTCTAAATAACTTCAAATCGGCGGTGTATGTTTGTTCGAAGATAACTTTCGAAGCGTTAATCCGATCATCGTGAAATTTGATACGTTACCTACGTACGTAGTGATGGCACAATTTTGGTGTGACTAAATGAGCTAAAAATGTGGGGGGGTTGCTGAGATATTGGGGTTCAAGAGGGGTAACAAAAATGAGACTATTAGGTCAAATGGGACGTCAAATGAAAGGTATTTATTAGTACATTTAGACTCCGTTTTTATTTTTAGTAGCCTTTATAGTTTTTGAGTTATTAGCCATAATAAAAACTGAACTTTGACAAAATTTTCAGGGTACACCAGTGACCCCACAGTGCTGTAATTTGGTATGCGAGTAGCTTAAGTGTAGGCAAAAGTCTGAAATCCAGAATAACTGCCATTTGTACCTCAAAAAAGATAACCAATGTACATGAACTGCCGCTACCTGTAATTTAAATGCAACTGTAGGCCAAGTTACCTGGATATGTATTTCGTGGCAAAAATAAAAACAGAGTCTAAATGTACCAATAAAGACCTTTCATTTAACGTCCCATTTGACCTAATAGTCTCATTTTCATTTTTTTATCCCTCTTGATCCTCAATATCTCAACAACCCCCCAACATTTTTAGCTCATTTAGCCACACTAAAATTGTGCCATCACCTATATATCAAATTTCACAATCATCAGATCAACGCTTCGAAAGTTATCCTCGGACAAACAAACATACTTTTTATTTTTTATTTTTACACGATTTAGAGATCTCGCTTCGCTCGATCAATAAGGGATCAGCTGTACAATCAGTCATTATAATTACTATAATAGTTATTTACTAAGCAGGCGGATTCATTCCGTGAAAACAATAGTTCTTTTAATTAACATGCAATTTCGTCTAGCACGAACTCTGGAAGGTCAACTTTATACTTGTAGTTGATGATTATTTTCAATTGGACGTCATGGCAATCATTAAAATTGCAAGTTTGTATGTTGTTAATAATAATTTACTTATATGTACCTATAGGTATCTACACTGAGAAATACACACGTACCTACATATCACAATATCATATTAAAAATAAATTATTTTCGTTGATAATGATCTATTTTTCTAAAAAGATAGTTTTACCTCATACTAATCGATATCTGGGAAATAGGGGCAGAATGCCTTTAATAACAGAAAGAATGTACAATTATTCACAATAACATACAGAAGAAACAGTTGAATCATCTAAAGACCGTTACAAACGATCTATAGATAGCTCAACTGCTCCAGATCACTACCAGGCGGAAGTGTCCCCAAGTCACTGGCGGCATTGCTCCGCTGAATTGCAATGCTTAAGCGTTGAACGGTAAATAAATTACAATTATTTTATACAAGCCGCTAACCCACCTCGGCTAAACGTAAGCTAACAGCATATTATTCTTCATTGATAGGTAGCAATACCTACATAATGCTGTTTTACAAATTGCAATTAAATGAATATAAATCATAATATAGGTATTTTGATAAAACTGTTGAAGCTGGAAGTTGTACAATAATATTTATTGCAGATACAAAACAATAAATGGTTCCTGCAGCTATGTGATTTATCATTATTGCATGTTTGTAACTTATTGCTGAGGATTACGTACGACCCATAAATTAATGCAAAAAGTATTCGAATAGAAAATGACTTAAAACAATCAAAGTAGAATTTGTGTCATCATACATAATAAAATGTGTGTTTTCAGTATTTACTTAGATCTTTCCAAATAGAACAGACTAAATGAACACTGCTGAACAACCTTTGGACTATGAAATATAACGGATTTAGAAGTTTCTTTTTGTGCCCCAACTTTTCCTGTATGCATAAGCATAATATTGCGTTTGATATTCAGAACTTGAGCTTCTGCGCATGAGCAGGCGTTCGATTACATGCCTAATGTAAGAAAAAAACCAGTTGTTCGCCCCGATCTGAGATCTCGCGAATCTCCCATAAAAACCAAAAAAATATCTTTTGTAATCTTTGAATATCAAAATAGTGCCACGAAATTTATTTTAACCAACTTACTTGACCTACAGTTTCATGCAAATTACAGGTAACGGGAGTTCATATTAATTCTGTAACTCTTTTTTGGGTAAAAATTGCAGTTATTCTGGATTTCAAACTTTTGCCTGTATTTATGTCACTAAAGCTACACTCATACCAAATTTCAGCACTGTGGGGTCAGTGGTTGTACCCAGTAAATTTTGCCAAAGTTCAGTTTTTATTATGGCTAATAACTAAAAACTATAAGGTTTAAACTAAAAATAAAAACGCGGTCGAAATGCACTTATATTATAGACGTGCCACTTGACCCATTTTTTTACCCTTCTTGAACCCCAATATGTCAACAACCCCACATATTTTTAGCTCATTGAGTCACACCAAAATTGTGCCATCACTACCTACTTATATACGAAATTTCACGATGATCGGATAAAAGCTTCGAAAGTTATCGTCGGACAAACAAACATACATACATATATACATTCATACATACATACATACAACGCCGATTTGCCCAAGATGATTTAGAGATCTCGCTTCGCTCGATCAATAACAACTATATATTATGTACAGTCTTGATTCCACTCTAGAAATGCGTGTATCGTGGTCATCAATGTCTATACGTAGAGTTCTTTACCTACCGTGCTCTGATCGAGATTTATATCGAGAGACCCAGGCTAACTAATTGCAGGTTACTTATATTAATATTAATTGTTTCCGAGTATAAGTGCCGTAATACTCGCTCCTTATTGATTTCATTCTCACAACATAGTGCATCCAAATGTGGTTTAGAACTATAATAAGTCTCAGTTATTTACCTGATCAAAGAACTCCAAGAGAGATGCCGGTGGCTGGTGTATAGTGCATACCACTGTCCTCCCCTGCCTCGCCAGCTGTTTCAGTAATTTAACACATTGTGTTGTAGTCACATTGTCCAAACCACTGGTAGGCTCGTCTAGGAAGAAGACTGGGGGGTTGTTTACCATCTCTAGTGCTATTGATAACCTGGAACGAATACATTTTGACGGTTACAAACTAACAATGATGTTAATGTTACGTCTTTTTTATCTCAATGGTTACTAACCCCCTTCTAAAATATGCATATGACAAAGCAATGTCCAATGATGCTAAAACTTGAAAAGGTGAAGTTTTCGCCATCGCAAAATGATGTTTGCTATTTTCCTGCCGTTTTTTTTTATTGATTAGTTGGACTGTACTTGGTATATAGGAATAGGATCGTTCAAGTACGCAGAGTGGCCCTGTCCAGTCAATCGGGCTTAGTTAGTCTGTATGGATGACGTGCACATCATTTGCATTATGAGTTTACACGTAGGCACCTCATTGTAATTCCACATAGACTGTCCTATAAAATACCTAGAGTATAATTATCAAAACCATACAATGCTGTATCCATTTGATTGGCCATCAGCCAAATGTCGCATAATTTATAAAATAAATGGATTGTGTGGTTTTATGAAACCACAGTAAAAGTGAAACTTTGTTTCACATTATAGACATTTAACTAAAAATTTTCGTTGGCACAAATGAGTAATAGTCACTACACGGTCAGCTGATGCAAACTATAGGCGCCGCCATATTGGCTTCGGCTGCTCTGACGAGCGCCTTTCACTTTATCCCTACTCCGCGGCCGACTGTCACGCGACATGCAACACACAGACGAAAAAGTTTGAGACGATGTAATAAAAATTTCACTTTAAAATAAAGCAATGATCGATTCCTTATTTATTACGATATTGTAATAATAACATGATAACCTTCAATTTTCGGGCAAGACCCAAATACAAATTCAATCAGGGAATATCATTAGCCGCATTTCTTTCATAATTTAAATACGACCTTTGGAAAAACTCTACAGGCTTTTGGGAATCACCTTCGAATCATCATCAAATTTACATTGTAAATAACTCTGAGTTTTATTTATTGGTCATCAGTTAGTTTATTATTATCATTTTTTTTTATCATCCACAATGGCTTATTCCCACCAATTCGAAAGCGAAATCCATTGTTGTCTTAATTTAAAACTTCATTGATTCTCAAGCGTCGACATTTTAAATCTACGAGTACTTTTTATATTTATTGGTATTTCTTTTCCAATTAATGCTACGAGTTGTAGGCAGGTACAGTAAGGTACAGGTAGTAATACAATAAGCCTATGACTACATTTTTCGCTGTAGATAGTGGTACCTACCTACCTAGTGGTAGTACCTAGGTACCTAGTGCCTACTTTTAATGGCAGAGGCATTTAAGTTGTAAGGGAAAGATGTTTATCAAATGAAATATTATGTGAGATAATAATAAAACATCTTACCGATCTTATTTATTTATATTATACTTTCACACAAAACAGAATAGTGTTAGGACTTTATGTTAATAGCATTCTCTACCAGTCATCCTGGTCGTGCTAAAAGAAGGTAAGGCGTGACACAGGAAAAAAGGTATTTGGTTTTTTTTGTGTATTATTTTACTCGTTACCTACTTAAATTGTAAAAATTCCGGACGGTTTTGGATTCCCCCCGCATTCCGGACAAATACCTATATTACCGGACATGTCCGGAAAATTCCGGACGTATGGCAATCCTACTTTGATTGGGACTAACTTGGGTACCTTATTTTTATTTAATTATTCCGTCGCATTGGCTGGGAAAAAGCCTCCACAAACTGACTTTGATCGATGTTGGATACACACACATACCTACATGGTGATTTTTTATCTAGCCATCAGTGTAGGAAAAAATTATTTCTTTTTTTATATTCCTTTAAATTTATCCCATGGTTCCTTTCAGCGCTTTTTCACTATAAACTAGTGCATCGTCTCCCCATTAGTATATGACCTCTATTAGTTCATATTGTTACGCCGAGGCTGTTACAGAATAAGTAATAGCTGGATTTCTCGATAGCTCTCGGCTTACCTACTGTGTCACAGAATAGGTAATACTTGGTATGAAATATACCTACATGCTACGTTTTTACCTACAGTTGCACAGAATAAGAAATAATAGTTGGGTCGAAATACCTACACTTTCCTGGAACGATCGAGAACGTTCGAGTGTTATGAACTGTGCGCGGTATAAATAGGCCCGAGAGACGGCCGAAGGGGTCAGTTTTGAACTTGCCACCCATCATCCGAATCCTTTGGTACACACTATTCCGGTCTATCCGTTGGACCCGCCGCCAACAAAATCCTCCGTCGTCCGAGACACGTTCTCGGAGACCCGAATGACGAAATCACCTCCGCTAACGCGGAAGCGATCTCTGAGTCATCTACATCAGGCAGAGCAAACACTTCACAGATACATACACCGACCTCGCCGGCGAGGTCGACGAGTCCCTTCAGTCGCCGCCTATACGAGGTACAGACATGTACCCGGGCGTTTCTCTCCTATCCCCACCCTGGCAACTGCACAAGCCGAGGCTCGTACCTAAGTGGTGCCCTTGCGCTAGTTGCCTCTTCAAACAACTTACTGGGCTGAGCGCCATCTGCGCTCGCCAAAAGTTCGGTTAAGCTGTAACGGCCTCAGAGGCCAACAGCGAGTTTAGTCCATTCGAAAAAAAACGGTTGGGTCAGTCTGGATTTGCCTATACGTGCGAATATTTCGGTGACTTTTAGTGGTTTGTGGTGCAACAGTGGTGTGAATTAATGTGTTGTGATTACTTGTGACTAAGTTCGTGTATTTATCGTTTTAGTGTTGAATAAAAGTGTTATTTTGGTTAGACTGATTTTCATTATTTTATCCCGAACCCTCAGCTCGTAACATTATCATCAACTAAGATTATACGTTAGTCTCACCCATCGACGTTCGATTTATTTCTTGATCGATTGAAATCTATTACAATTTCAAACATTATCAACTTGTGTTACTAGGACGAACATAAATTTAAAATTATGTTTTAGTGTCAGTTTGTTCTTTTGTTTTTGTTTCCTTCGTATGTTTTTACTTTCATAAATGTTGAGTTTTTGCCGTAAAGTTTTTGCCATTAAATTAAACCAGCAGGATGTGCCGAATTTAAGTTTGTAATATTTATCAATTTATGTAAATTATTAGCAAGTAAATTTTAATAAGTATTTAACCTAACCTAGTCAAATGGCTTGTGGTAGCAGTGATGAGGATAATTTTTTTACTTCTGAGTCTTCATCTGAAACTTCTTTTGAAAGTGTTGGCAACGGCATCTTGTCTTTGGGCGAGACGTTAAACAATACGTTTGCTCAGCACTCTAAAACACTAAACATTTGTCACATAAATGCGCAAAGCATTCCAGCACATCTTTCTGACCTAGAATCTTTCAGCTCAGTCTGCATCGACGCTATTCTTGTTTGTGAGAGTCTTCTTAAGCCTTCCCTCCTGTCTTCATTTTTCCCTATCTCAGGGTACGTACTAATCCGTAATGATCGCACGGGTGGGGGGGGGGGTCATCATTGATCTTAAAAGCCGTTTTTCATTTAAAATTATTAGCCAATCACCTTCACCTTACACTGCATCTCCTGAGTATTTGTTTATCGAGGTGGATATTGGAACCAAATTATTATTGGGCGTTGTCTACTGTCCTCCGACTATAGATTACTTTCATAAGTTGGAAACAGCTCTGGAAAATGTTGTACCTGATTATGCTCATGTCATCATAATGGGAGACATTAACACCTGTCTACTGAAGGCTAGTTCTAGAGCAACTAAACTTACCAATATTGTAGATTCTGTTGATCTCAACGTAGTAAATTCCAATCCTACCCACCACACCTCTACTTCCGATAACTTACTGGATCTCATTATAGTGTCGAATGTCGATCTGACAGTCAACTTGCTGCACCAGCCTTTTCTCATCATGACCATAACTATCTCGCCTATAAAATCCACCCTCTTAAACCTAAGCCAGTCATTCTCAAACAACGTAATTTCTCACGCCTCGATACCGCTCTACTGGTTGCGGAGGCCACTGAACTGGATTGGGGTAAAGTTGAAAAACTAAATTCAATTGACGAGAAGGTCAACTTCCTCAACGCTAGCATCACTGTCTTATATGAAAAGCACGCACCTATCCATTCGGTTAAAATTAAACATACCCCCTCGCCGTGGCTTAATGATACTATCCGTAAGGCTATGGCCAGAAGGGATAGGGCATTTCGTAAATATAAACGCGATAGGTCTGATGACAACTGGACATCTTACAAAAGGCTGAGGAACCGCTGTAACATGTTGGTGCATAATGCTAAAAAGCAACATATAGCTGAGCAGATCGAACTTGCTACGCCTGCAGGTCTTTGGAGATTCCTTAGAACTCTTGGGATCGGTAGTCCTAAGTGTCTTAACCCTAAGCTCACTATTGATCTTGACATCTTAAACGTCCACTTCACAACTAGATGTAAACTTAGCTCGTCCGCTAAGTCTGACGCTTTGTCCGAATTTTAGACCTGCCTGTTTCTGATACTGAGCCTTTCTCTTTCACAACTGTTAGCGAAGACAGAATCAAGAAAATAACACTCTCCTTTCAATCCAACGCTATGGGCTGTGATGACATTAGTTGTATTATGATCTCTCACCTTCTTAGCCAAATCATTCCGACTGTCACTCACATAGTAAATTTCTCACTCTTCACCTCCCAGTTTCCAGATCAATGACGTAACGTCTATGTGATTCCGCTGCCCAAAGTAACTAATCCCACTCTTCTCAATCAATTTCGTCCCATCTCTATTCTCCTATTATTTTCTGAAATAGTCGAGTCAGTAGTACATCTTCAGATATCTGAGTTTCTTTCCGATAATCAGCTCTTAAATCCTTTTCAGTCTGGCTTTAGGAGAGGCCATAGTACCGCCTCGGTTTTGTTAAATGTCACACAGGATATTCGGCTAAAAATGAAGGAAGGACAGGTAACCTTTCTAGTTTTAATTGACTTCAGCAGTGCATTTGATGCCGTCGACCATGACCTATTACTTGCTCTGCTCCCAAGACTGAATATTACACAATCGGTAGTTACATGGTTTTCCTCTTATCTAAATGCACGCCGCCAGAGGATCCGTGATTGAGAAATATTTTCTGAATGGCGTGAGATTGAAGCCGGCGTACCACAAGGAGAAATTTTGTCTCCGATCCTTTTCTCTCTATTTATTAATACACTCTCTCCAAACCTTCACAGTCAATTTCATATGTACGCTGATGATCTTCAACTCTACTATTCTGCGACAGTAGAAAACTTAGATCATGCTTAAATGTGCTCAACGACGATCTGCTTCGCTTACTTTCATGGTCAAATCGTTTTGGCATTAAAGTCAATCCAAATAAATGTCAAGCCATTGTAATTGATGGCTCACGTCAACTTTATAAAATAGATTTCTCCAATATTCCCCCTCTTTATTACAACGTTACCTTAATCGCTTTCTCATCTACTGTTGAAAACCTCGGAGTTATGTTTGACGACCATTTAAACTGGATACCTCATGTGAAGGAGATATCAAGAAAGTGTTATACTCTCTATTACGCCTGGAAAACTTCCTACCCACTTCTGTCAAAATAAAACTCGCCAACTCTCTCCTAGTCCCCATTATTGACTATGCTGATGTTGCCTTTTTAGACATCACTGAGGAACTCCTCAATAAACTCGATCGCCTTCTCAACACCTGTAACCGTTTCATCTTGAACCTGCGCAAGTACGATCATATCAGTGAGTTTTGGGCACAGCTTCAGTGGCTCCCCATCCGCGAACGTAGGAATTTGAGAATCCTTTGCTTATTTTTTTCCATTCTTAGAAATCCATTCGTACCCACCTATCTAAAAGATCGCTTCCAGTTTTTAAATGATGCGCATAACCGACAGCTGACACTTTACTTCTCTACACCCCTTCCCATAAGACTTCTTAATTCTCTAACTCCTTTTCAATTGTGGTGGTCCAACTCTGGAATGACTTTACATTAAACATTAAAAAGGCTGAAACAAAAGAGTCGTTTAAAAGATTGGTGCGTCAGCGCTTCCTTGAGAAGTTGAAGATAATTAAGCCACCGATACCATCATGCGTCTGACTTAGGTTTGCAATGTAATTTCTATTTAATATATATATTTTAATATAAAGGTTTTTACGTAAGATAACTGTAATTATATATACATAAATATGTTAAAAAAATAATGTTAAAAAAAGTTTATAAATATATACATAATTATGTTAGGCATTTTTATTTTGTTCTTATTTATTCATTTAGGATCTGTATTTATAATTAGCTGTGAAATACCTTTTTTCCTGTGTCACGCCTTACCTTCTTTTAGCACGACCAGGATGACTGGTAGATAATGCTATTAGCATGAAGTCCTCCTAGCACTATTATGTTTTGTTTGAAAGTATTAAATAAATAAACTAGGGCAAAGGCCGAAAGACCCGAATTTTTACCTTTTCTTCTGTCCACCCGATAGCTGATCCGTCCTCGTGTGCTGATGCTCCAATAGGCCCAACTCTTGAAGGATCTCCTCCGAAGGTGCCTTTAAGCCCTTAGGCAGCTTCAATCTCGCGGCTACATCCATAGCCTCCCTAACGGTTAGTAATGGCTGAAGCAGGTCCTCTTGTGTAATGTAACACGACGACATCTGGAAAAGCTGCTCGTCTCTCGGTTGCCCGTTTACCAGTAGCTCGCCTGTTACACCTGCAGACCTGAAATGTTATACTAGATCTGAATAAGAGTTTAAAAAGGATAGTTTTTAACCTAACAGGAAACTCTAGTGTGTGTCGGGACTATCCTTATATGTGGCTATGCTGGCATGTATTTGCCGGGTATTTTAACATTTAGTATTTACTTCAGCATCATCACATTGTTTGACTGCTGGACATAGGCCTCTCCCAACACTTACAATTTTGTTAATAAGAATGGAAGAACTTTTGGGCCGGCTACAAGAAATTCGTAAATTCGTAAAAACGCAAACCTAAAACTAATATCAATAATATATTTTTTTAATGTTAGAAGTAGCTAGATATTAAAAAAAATATTAGTGATATTAGTTTTAATTGAATAGGTTTTTCTGTAAGTTTCTATTATTTTACAAAACAAAAGAAGTTTCAAGAAGTCGGTACGGAGATGGCGGGACAAATTTGGATATGTTTCTGCTAGGCTGGGTGGACGTGGTACAGAATCGTGATGTTTAGAAGGAATGGGCTAGCTGAAAATAATAATAATAACAATAATATAGTGACAAAGTGCTTCACACATCACCATTTCCATTTTTACCCCGCAGGGTACGCTTGTGGCGAGCGCTCGGTACGTGGCGACACCGCGGAGCCCCATTACTCCCCGGGGTTGACAGAAATCCCTGACCCTTGGTTTGCCTTAGTTGGCCGGTTAAGGGTGGTGGCGCAAGTGCAGAACCTATGCTCCAAGAGTAAAGCCGGGAGTATCGCTTAGTGAAACCTCGCTGCCTTCTATTGGCGGCCCGTTTAGTGTGTGGCCAGTCACCACCTGCCTCAATCATGCTTGATATTGCGGAATTGCCAGGTGCCGTATCTCATCTCTCCCATAGCCCAGCATTCATTCCATAAGCATAACCCTAACAATAGCCCGAACTCTAATCCATGTGTTGCAATAGTACTACCATCTGTCTCACCACCACCTTGTCATAGTGATTTGTATAAGAACTAAACAGAGGGCTTAGCCAAGTTACATTCTATTAGCGATGACGCTAGTCGATAAGTCCAAAAAGGTATGGGATTTGACACATGCTATGGAAATATCACGTGATATATCGACAACAATTCTATGTAGAAATCGAATCGATTCGAAGCGAATGTAACTTGGGTACGGGCCCAGGCCTCTTACTCGTTGGCTTCGGTCCCGGTAATGCTTTTGTAAAGGTTAAGTTCAGGCCTATAACCTGAGTTATTAAATAAATACGTAGAATAATAAAGAAGTGGCAGAATTGCTTATTATAAATATATTAAGAGTAGTAGAGTTTTTTGTGAAAGGGCTCGCCCGGGGAAGTGCTACCACTATTTCTACCGCCAAGCAGTATTGCTGTGTTTCGGTTTGAAGGGTATGGTTGCCGGTGAAATTACAGGCACATGAGGCTTTACACCGGTATGCCTCAAGTTGATGGACGCAGGGATGTGCATCGTAGGGCACATTTCTAAGGAGCGTGACCTACGAGACAAACTTGTTATAGGCGATGGTTACCACTTAACATCAGGTGGGCCATAGGCTTGTTCCATCTCCAGTAGTATAACAAAAAAAAATTGTGATTTATGTAAGCATCTCTACCAATTTCTCGTCTTGTCGTTCGAGTCCTTGAAGTTCCAATCATACTCGTGTCGGTAGTATAAAACTCGCAAAAAAGATAATTAAAACGGTTTATAGATAAGGCAAGGTTATGCTATGAAATAGGTAGGTTAGATACTAATCATTTTTAATGAGTTCTTTCAAATACATCAACTGTGACTTAGGTAGTAATAAAAACTTTTCTTGAATCTATAATAATAATAATGCACCTACCCACGTAAGTACTATTTGTACATATTTTTCCGTACAGTATAGTAAAGAAGCTAGCGCGTAGCTGCCTTTCCGTATCACAAATAATCGTAGGTATCTAGGACTGGTTAAAACCTGTGATTGTCGTATGTTTGGTTAGGTTATGTATATTGACATAAAAATTTTATTCGGACAAATCATTTTATTCCTGCAGTGTTCTTCGGGATTTGCATTTTAAACTTAGAAAATGTATTTGTCTTTACATAATATATATGAGACCATCTTTGCTTTACGACCCTGTTTAGTTATATCATCATCGTTCTGAAAGTCAAGTAAAACGTCTGCCTAAAAAGTGCCACGAGGAACGGCCGTGAGCCTTTTCCATTCACTGACTTCCCACAACCTTCGTCATGTCAATGTACTATCAAGCGGGCCTTCCTTATTCATATGGTTTTATTTAATTTGGTTTCGCTTGGTTTGTGTATTCAAGTATACGCAACGATACTCTTTCTAGAGTTAGACGTATCTGTTTCAGACACACATCCAAAGTTTCTAAAAATTATACAACGTTTTTGTTCACACCAACAAGATTTCTAATAAAAGTCTTTATCATCATTATACAGCTCATATACAACCACTGCTGACCAAAGCATAGGCGGCATAGTCCTACAAGTGACGTGTATGCTAATCATCTTTATCCTGAGCGGATCGCAAGTTTTCTGAATTACCTGTATCCTGAAATGCAGTTGAGCAGTGAGCTCTTGCCGGCACCAGACGGACCCATGATGGCCACGAGCTGCCCCGACAGGAATCTCCCATGCACACCTTTCACCACTACCTTTTGTGACGCTGTAACAAAATAAATAAGTTTAAACTTCACTTCAATCACTACACTTTACGTAGAATCAAAATGCAAAAAACCTTTTCTATCCCTACTATATATAATATTATAAATGCGAAAGTAACTCTGTCTGTCTGTCTGTCTGTCTGTTACCTTTTCACGCCTAAACCGCTGAACCGATTTTGATGAATTTTGGTATAGAGATAGATGGAACCTTGGGAAAGGACATAGGGTACTTTTTATCCAGATCCCGATCCCGATCCCGGAATTATACGGGTGGAAACGCAGAGTGCAGTTGTGTATCGTATATCCCTACTAAATGAATTTTGGTATAGAGATAGATGGAACCTTGGAAAAGGACAAAGGCAACCTTTTATCCCGATCCCGATCCCGATCCCTAGATAACGCAGGGTGCAGTTATGTATCGTATATGCCTACTAAATGAATTTTGGTATAGAGATAGATGGAACCTTGGGGAAAGACATAGACAGTCTGTCTGTTTCGTTTTCACGCCTAAACCGCTGAACCGATTTTGATGAATTTTGGTATAGAGATAGATGGAACCTTGGGAAAGGACATCTTTACTTTTTATCCCGATCCCGATCCCGGAATTATGCGGGTGAAAACGCGGGGTGCAGTTATGTATCGCATAATTCAAATACTCCTAGCCAGCTTTTAGAATACTTTCTGCCTGACATGTCCATCAGGCCCATCGGCCTATACACTATGAATGTGTGAGTGTGACGATGCATGGTGTGGTGTGGCGGGGCTGGCGGGCGCGGGCGCGCTGCGCGGCGCGGCGGCAAAGACGTGCGGGGGACGCGGATGGCTCGGTGGGAGGAGTGTAGATCACAAAGTATGCTTACCCGAACGGGCAGACACGTGAGGGCAGACGTCGTTGGCGGACGCATGCGATATCTACAATTTTGAGCTGCAACGTATTCGCTTTCTTTACGTTTTCATTGGTGTTTAGGGTTTCTTGGATAAGCATTTTGTGTTATTTACTTAGTTGTTTTGGTTGTTATTATTAGTTTAGCATAAGTTAGTAGTAGGTAGAATTATAGTTAATAGGTAAAATAAATACTTTAATTCATTTTTTAGGATAGGTATAAAATTGTAGTAGATTAGTAGGCAGGTTTTTTTAAGTTTTTTCACATTTAGTAAGTAGTTACGGTACCTAAGAAGGTCAGCATAGTTTTTATTGAGTATTAATAGGTAAGTAATGTTGTTTTGTGAATAAAATAGTTCCAGTAGTTTCGCATATAATTTTATCGATTCATTTTGTTTTTATTCCATGTGGATAGTATATTTTTTTTAACATTTAGTTTTAGTTTAGCAATTCGTTTTGTTTTTGTTTTATTTCATGCAATGTGTATAAGTACCTACCTTAAGTATAGTTTCGTACTCAGTACCTTTAACTAAATTTTTTTGTCAGCTAAAGAATTTTTTTTTGCATAAGTACTTACCTGTTTTTATTACTTTAGGTAGGTAACTGGTTAAGTAATATGCCTCGCAAGCGTAAATCTAATTTAGCGCGTAGCTCTAAAAGAGCTCGAACTGCGCAAGTAGCTAGATCCCAAGAATCTGAGGAGCAGACTCAGGCCCGGCAGATTTTAGATGCTGAGCGACACGCAACGCAAAGAGCTGCCGAGACCTATGAACAGACTCAGGCCCGGCAGATTTTAGATGCTGAGCGACACGCAACGCAAAGAGCTGCCGAAACCTATGAACAGACTCAGGCCCGGCAGATTATAGATGCTGAGCGACACGCAACGCAAAGAGCTGCCGAGACCTATGAACAGACTCAGGCCCGGCAGATTTTAGATGCTGAGCGACACGCAACGCAAAGAGCTGCCGAAACCTATGAACAGACTCAGGCCCGGCAGATTATAGATGCTGAGCGACACGCAACGCAAAGAGCTGCCGAGACCTATGAACAGACTCAGGCCCGGCAGATTTTAGATGCTGAGCGACACGCAACGCAAAGAGCTGCCGAAACCTATGAACAGACTCAGGCCCGGCAGATTATAGATGCTGAGCGACACGCAACGCAAAGAGCTGCCGAGACCTATGAACAGACTCAGGCCCGGCAGATTTTAGATGCTGAGCGACACGCATCATTGATAGCTGCAGAGATGCCAGAAGAATCCCAAAGACGACGTGTGTTAAATGCTGAACGGCAGTCAGAAAGGAGAAATGCGTTTACAATGTATACATGGGGAGCATTCCACAATGCTGCTTTTGATTATGACCCATCGATTGAGTATAATAACCATCGATTACTTCTCATAGGTGGAATGGATAAAAAATGTATACATTGTGAAGCACTCAAGTGGAAAGAAGAAACTCCGGGTATGTGTTGTTCTGGTGGCAAGGTTTCAATTCCAATACTTGGAGAACCAGAGGAACCATTGAAGTCTTTACTTTTAGGTGATAACAACGAATCGCGGCGTTTTTTAATCAAAATAAGGAAATATAATTCATGCTTTCAAATGACGTCATTTGGTGTAGAAAATGAGGTGGTTATGCCTGGGTTTTCATCTACTTTTACAATCCAAGGTCAAATCTATCATAGGATTGGTTCTTTGCTTCCTACAAATAATGAGCAACCAAAATTTTTACAGATTTATTTTATGGGAAATGAAAACGACGAGGTTGACCGCAGGTGTCAAAACATTCAATTAGTAGAAAAGGATATTGTCTTAAAGATTCAGAGAATGTTGCATGAACATAACCGCCTAATAAACACTTTCACAACAGCCTTAGAAAGAATGCCGGGAGATGATTATAAGTTGGTGATTCACCCAGATCGTACACCAAGTGGGGAACACGAAAGACGATATAATGCACCTTTAATAAATGAAGTCGCAGCCATGGTTTGTGGTGAACAGTTTGCTTCCCGTGATATAGTTTTACATGCCCGTGATAACACACTAACTAGGGTGCCGGATACACATAAATTTTACGATGCGTTACAATATCCGCTAATATTTAGCAAAGGGCAAGAAGGGTATCACTTTCAAATTCCACAAGTCGATCCTGTAACTGGCCTGCCCTTGCCTAACAAAAAGGTATCATGTATGGACTTTTATGCCTTTCATATCATGATTAGAGAAAATGATTTTAATATTATATCACGATGCAGGCAACTGGCCAATCAGTTTTATGTTGATATGTACGTTAAGGTAGAAAGTGAACGATTACGATACATAACATTAAATCAAACTAAATTAAGAGCAGAAAATTATATCCACCTTCAAGACGCAGTAGCGAATGACGCTAATCTAAATCCAAATGATATTGGTAGAATGATAATTTTACCGTCTTCATTTGTAAATAGTCCGAGGTACTTACACGAATATACTCAGGATGCGTTTGCTTATGTACGTACATATGGTCGCCCTGACTTATTCGTTACGTTTACTTGCAACCCAGCATGGCCGGAAATAGTAAATGAATTAATGCCGGGTCAAAGCGCGATTGATAGGCATGATGTAGTCGCAAGAGTTTTTAGGTTGAAAGTTAAAAAACTTATGTCTGTTATTTCCAAAGGCAGAATATTTGGAGAAGTGATCTGCTTTATGTATTCCATAGAGTGGCAGAAGCGTGGCCTACCACATGTCCACATATTATTGTGGTTAAAAGACAAGTTGAGACCCGATCAAATTGATAATATTATCAGCGCAGAAATACCCGATCCAAGCACTGACAAGACACTTCATGATATTATAGTTAAAAACATGATTCATGGTCCATGTGGACCTGAAAATCCTCAGTGCCCTTGCATGAAAGATGGAAAATGCACAAAGAAATTTCCTCGCAAATCACACAAAGACACTGTCCACAGTGAAAACGGATACCCACTCTATCGTAGAAGAGCACCAGCAGACGGAGGTCGAACGGCATCTGTGAAACTACGAAATGGGAGTTACGTCACTATTGATAATAGTTGGGTGGTCCCTTATTCCGCTATTCTATTAAAAATATTTAACGCCCATATAAATGTTGAGGCTTGCAGTTCAGTGCGCGCTATCAAATATATCTGCAAATATATTAACAAAGGCAGTGACCAAGCTATTTTCAATTTTAGGAGCACAGAGCTTGCAAATCGCGTAAATGAAGTACATACATATCAATCTGGTCGTTATGTTAGCAGCAACGAAGCCGTGTGGCGGTTATTAGGGTTCCCGTTGCACGAAAGGCACCCCACCGTTACACATCTAAGTGTACACTTAGAGAACGGTGAACGAGTTTATTTTACAGAAGATAATTTCCACGAGCGACTATCTACTCGACCAAAAACCACCCTTACAGCTTTTTTTGAACTTTGCATAAGAGATGAGTTTGCAAGAACTCTTATGTATGCTGAGGTACCGAGATATTACACATGGGACGCAACCAGAAAAACTTGGAAACGCCGAATTCAAGGAACTTCGGTTCAGAACTGGCCTGGTGTCAAATCTGGAGATGCCTTAGGACGGGTTTACACAGTCCATGTTACTAACATGGAATGTTTTTGTTTAAGGATGCTTCTACACCATGTGCGTGGGCCAACCTCTTTCAATGATCTCAAAAAATACAACAATCAAGAATTTTCAACATTTCGAGAGGCATGTGAGGCAAGAGGATTATTGGAGGATGACAATCATTGGAATATAACACTGGAAGAGGCTGCACAATGTAGATCAGCGGCCAAGGTGAGAATGCTTTTTGCTATACTAATAGCGACATGTGGGCTTTCAAACCCTCAACAACTGTGGGAAAGGTACAAAATTCAAATGGCCGACGATATTTTACACAGAGTACAACATCATAATCCAAACGTTACATACAATGATTTCATTTTTAATGAAGCCCTAACAAAGATAGAAGACCAAGTCATAACTATAACTGGGAAAGATTTGTCAGATTTTGGGTTGAGCAGGCCGCAAAGAACTGGGGAAGTTTGCAGTGATATAATAAGAGAATTGAGTTACGATGCTGCTTCTTTACAACAACAAATAACTGAGTCTGTTCCGCGTCTAAACCCAGAACAAAGATTAGTTTTTGAGAATGTTGTGCAAAAAATCGAAAGTGGCGAAGGTGGTTTATTCTTTTTGGATGCGCCAGGAGGCACGGGTAAAACATTTCTTTTAAATTTACTTTTAGCCCAAATTCGTAAAGATAAAGGAGTTGCTGTTGCTGTAGCTTCTTCTGGAATAGCAGCTACGTTACTTAATGGTGGCCGAACGGCACATTCAGTACTTAAACTGCCATTGAACTTAGCTCATGAGGAAATGCCAGTTTGTAACATTACTAAAAATAGTGACCGTGGACGAATGTTACAGCAATGTAAGCTGTTGGTTTGGGATGAATGTACCATGTCCCACAAAAGAGCGATAGAAGCACTAGATCGGACCATAAAAGATATTAAGAGTAACCAAAGTATCATGGGTGGTATGGTGGTACTTTTAGCTGGCGATTTTAGACAGACTCTGCCGGTAATTACTAGAGGCACGCCGGCAGATGAAATAAATGCATGTTTAAAAGCGTCTCCATTATGGGTGCATGTAAAAATTTTTTGTCTGACTACAAATATGCGAGTACAACTGCACAGTGATACACAATTGGTGCAATATGCGGATGCTCTTCTGAAAATCGGAGAAGACCGTATGGAAACAAATAGTGACGGAATGATTACATTGAATCGTGAATTTTGTAATGTTGTCTGTAACATGGATGACTTAAAGAACAACGTCTATCCCGATCTTGCAACCAATATGAAGAACAGACAATGGCTGTGCGAAAGGGCAATTTTAGCACCGACAAACGAAGTAGTGGGGCAGATCAACGAACAAATCATGTCCGATGTGGAAGGTGATTTTGTTGAGTATCTGTCCGTAGACAATGTCATGGACACTGAGCAAGTGACATCGTTCCCTGTAGAATTTCTTAACTCCTTAGAATTATCGGGGGTGCCTTCCCATAAGTTGAGGCTAAAAGTAGGTGTCCCGGTCCTGTTGATGCGAAATCTTGACGCACCAAGAATGTGTAATGGCACACGTCTACAAATTACACACCTGGGACGCAATATTGTGAGAGCAATAATTATGACAGGAACAGCAAAGGGAGAAGAAGTGTTAATTCCCCGTATTCCAATAATCCCTACCGATTTGCCATTCCAATTCAAAAGAGTACAATTTCCCCTGAAAGCAGCATTCGCTATGACGATAAACAAAGCTCAAGGACAGACACTCAAAGTAGCTGGTGTTCATTTAGAAAAAAACTGTTTCTCCCATGGGCAACTGTATGTGGCGTGCTCACGAGTATCGAGTCCACAAAACCTACATGTTTTGACCAAAGAAGGAAAAACAAAAAATGTCGTATACAAAAACGTATTAAACTAAGTTAAGTCATGGATCAGGGTCAGGAAAAGTCTACCTATGTTAATCTCAATAATTCAATGTGCCGGCTTCATTAGAATCGTTTCATTATAGTTTCAGAGCCTATTCAGTCCAAACAAATTTACACGAAGTAGTAGTTCTACGCAGACGAAGTCGCGGGTAACAGCTAGTAATTCTATATCGCACTAATATTACTACTGGTTAGCCCCGAACCGAACGAGCGAAATCTCGCGAGTCTCCCATAAAAACAAAAAAATATTATTTGTAATCTTTGACTATCAAAATAGTGCCACGATAACCAAACCACCTTACTTGACCTACAGTTTGATTCAAATTACAGGTAACGGGAGTTCATGTTCATTGGTTATTCTTATTTGGGGTACAAATTGTAGTTATTCTGAATTTCAAACTTTTGTCTATATTTGTGTGACTAGGGCTACACCTACACGCATACCAAATTTCAGCACTGTGGAGTCACTGGTGAATTTTGTCAAAGTTCAGTTTTTATTATGGCTAATAACTCAAAATCTACAAAGTCTGTGCTAAAAATTAAAACGTAGTCGAAATTTACTAACGTAAACCTTTCATTTGACGTCCCACTTGACCTAATAGTTTCATTTCAATTTTTTTTAACCCTCTTGAACCCCAATATCCCAACAACCCCCCAACATTTGTAGCTCATTTAGTTATACCAAAATTGTGCCATCAGTACCTACTTATGTATCAAATTTCACGATGATCGGATTAACGCTTCGAAAGTTATCCTCGGGCAAACAAACATACATACATACATACTTACATACATACATACAACGCCGATTTGCCCAAGTTGATTTGGATCTCGCTTCGCTCGATTAATAAACGCGAAAATTTGTATGGATGTTTGTTACTCTTTCACGCAAAAACTACTGAATGGATTTTAATGTAACTGTACAATAGTGTAGCTGATACATGAGAATAATATATAGGCTATAATTTATAAAGCTGTTGAGTAAATTGGCCAAAATATAAGCATAAGTGTCACGTAATTCGGAAAAAAATCTTTTATCTGCGAGTCATTCTGGCGCGCGCTGCTAAAACGTTAGAGTACCTAAATAGTTCTACAAAAAAGTCCGCGAGAGCATACGAGTATATCTAATACAATACACAATACCATAAAATTTGATATTTAAATGAAACTAGCTTCCGCCAGCGGCTTCACACGCGTGATTTGTTACCAAAAACAAGTATATGACAAGTATATATCCAGGTTATAATCTACGTACCAAATCGGCTCAGCCGTTACGACGTGAAAGAGTAAAAACCATCCACACATACATATGTACATCCATACAAACTTTCGCGTTAATAATATTAGTGGGATTTAGTATGTATCTACCTACGTAGATTATAACCTGAGTTAACATATAGGCTACTTTTTATTTACAAACCACGCGTGTGAAGCCGCGGACGCAAGGTAGTAACAAATATTTAGGACAGAGTTTTGATAATCGATAATAATTACAACTCAGGGACAGAGATATTATATATTAAAATAACAATTCACAATGAGTGCTTTTCATTTTCGATTTAAAAAGATAAAACATGTTCCAACTAGCGCAATAGATGGTGTTGGCTGTAGATCCACCGACAAAATACAGCAATTTTACTTAGAAAACTTTCGTGATTAATTTAAATCATTATTATAAATACGGGATTTATCATGTACTGTTTTATCGGTGTTTCGACCGACAATGTTTCGGTTCAATTCGTGAACCTTTATCACATCAGAATGAGTGCGATCCGCTCCGAATAGCGTCTCGCCTCGGTCGCCATTGTCGGTCGAAACACCGATAAAACGGTACGTAATAAATCCCGTAAGTAAAATAATGAAAATACAGCAATATTGGGTAAATTAATAGTTATACAAGTCTAGGAGATAATTATTCTTGAAACTAGACAAGGGCAAGGTTCTGTGGACAACCTTTCGCAGCTGAGGATCGAAGTCAAATGGCACGAGTTTTGAAAGTCGTTCCTCAATTTTATTCTTATCGATAAAGTACTATCCGCAATGATTTTTTGACATATATCAAACTACAGCAGGATCAAACAAGTCAGTACAACAACCCAAAAATAAACATTAATTATAATTACAAAAATAGGAATACAAAATAAAATTTAAATAAAGGTATCTTTAGGTATTTTCAATACGATCGTTTTTATAGTAGTCTTATTATACCAAATAATTGTTCCAAATAATGTTCCCCTTTACAAACTATACGCAGTCAAAAAGATCCGTCTTTTTACAGACGTAGACACAGCTAAACTAGTTTACTTCAGCTACTTCCACAGCATTATGTCATACGGTGTACTGCTGTGGGCGAGTGCTGCAGATATAAACACCGTTTTTGTGCTGCAGAAGAGGGCTGTTCGTGCAATTTATAATATGTGCCCCAGAGAATCATTACGCAATAAGTTTAAAGAAATAAATATTATGATATTTCCTTGTCAATACATCTATGAAAATCTAATGTATGTTCACAAAAATATTAATTTGTTTAAGAAAAATAGCGATAATCATAATTTTAATACTAGAAATAAAGATAAACTCGCTGTTGCCACTTGTAGACTCCATAAAGTTAATAAATCGTTTAAAGGGCAAGGTGTACGCTTTTATAAGAAACTCCCAAGGGATGTACAAAATTGACAATTAACAAATTTAAAAACGTAATTAAACAAAATCTTTATAAAAGAGCCTACTATAAAATATCGGATTATTTAGATGATAGAGAAGCTCGGGATTGAAATTGCTCCAACTCGTTCAAAATGTTACAATTTAGACGTAATTTATTTTCTGTATTATGTATTGTAAAAGGATCATTAAAAAAACAACCAGCCTTGTTTCTTGCCTTTCTTTCCTGGCTTGGTCGCGAAGGAACAGGCAGTAAAATTGACGTTTCAAAGTGATCCTTGTGATTTTAATGAATAAAAATATTTGACTTTGACTTATACAAATAGGTTCAGCAGTTCGCTATACAAACAAGCAAACTACAGACTACAGACATACAAACTTCCGCATATATATTAGCAGGAACCATTAGCGGAAAGTAGGTAAGCGTGTTTGTAGAAAGTTTATTACATTCAAGATCTTTCTCTACGATAGTTGACATAGAAGAGCTCTCTTTACGTGCTGTTCTAAAAAGTTAACCTTCAAATAGAAAAATCATCATATCAGCCATCGGACGTCCATTATTGAAAACAAGTACAATACTTGTAATTTATTTTAGTACTTGTCTTATAGAATAATTCTAAAGCATAAAATTAAGTTTTTCATTCAAATTTTGGGGATGATATTTTTTCAAATTGCCGCACCTTTTCAGTCTCTAAGCGACTCAGTCTAACTCAGCCTCATTAGCAAGACTCTAAACGATGTGATCCATATCTTTATTTACCTACTAATGGAGATTGATAAAAATAAATAAATAAATATGGCTGGACATTTCACACAGCACTATCTAGCCCCAAACTAAGCAGAGCTTGTACTATGGGAACCAGATAACTGATAGAATACTTATATACTTTTTTTTTGTAAATACATACTTATAGTATACAAGATAAACATCCAGACCCGAAAAGTTAAAAATTATATCAGAAAATTATATAAATTATATAATTATATAAATAATATAAGATAAAAAGACTAGGTTCTCCTGCAAACTTTACTTTATACAAAACTTCACTTATGTAGGTACTTCGTTTATATAGAACAGATTTTTTTGAGTTGGTTCCATAGAAATAAGTGTTCATTTATACATATAGATGAGTGAGTGTTATCTAAAACTAGTGGTTCGCCCCGAACTGAGATCTACTATGCCTATATTTGTCACTAAAGCTACACGAATACCAAATTTCAGCACTGTGGGGTCACTGGTGTACCCTGTGAATTTTGTCAAAGTTTTGTTTTTATTATGGCTAATAACTCAAAAACTACAAGGATTAAACTAAAAATAAAAACAGGGGTGAAATGTACTAATGAAGACCTTTCATTTGACGTCCTACTTGACCTTATAGTCTCATTTTAATTTTTTTTTACTCCTCTTGAACCTCAATATATCAACAACCCCCACACATTTTCAACCCATTGATACCCAACACCCCAACACCAAAATTGTGCCATCACTACCTACCTATGTACCAAATTTCACGATGATCGGATAAACGCTTCGAAAGTTATCCTCGGACAAACAAACATACATACATTCATACATACATACATTCATACATACATACAACGCCGATTTGCCCAAGTTGATTTAAAGATCTCGCTTCGCTCGATCAACTACCTCGGTATACAAAAATATACGTATATTGCCTATTTGTCCTATAATTACATAGGTATTTGTGTCGTAGGTAAACAACCTTCCTCTGAGGGCACTTAACATACAACAATAGATGTTACTGTAGAGAAAAATAAATAAAATGAAAACATTTATTTGACACAACACACAAAAAATAACAATAAACCATAGAATAACCAACACAAAGAAAATAAATGACATTATGGTGCAAATGAATTTTAACTTTAGTTGGAGCATAAGAAATATGTGAGTACATGTTACGAAATCTACCGAAATGACTGTAGCTAATGCCATTATTGACCCAAATGCGCATGTGCAATTGGTTCATTCGTTCGAAGGCAAGGCAATAAACGTCTTACACGTGCCGGAGTCAATACCATAAGTTACTTGTGCTAAGGGCACCTACTGCTTATTTTAAAGCGTTAATTAGATATGTAAGTATTTATCAAGATCAAGGTGCTTAGGTCAATATGTCTCTTGATAATTTTATGCGACAAAGTATCGGGTGTGTTTTTACATAATACGTAGATACTTTTTGTCAGACTGGCGAAGTATTTAACCGAACGGCGAGCGCAGATGTTCTAGCGAAGTATGGTATTATGTATACGAGTATATAAAATATGTTTATATATTTATAAATATGTTTAAACATAATAGTCATAGTCTTTATTTGCCTTAAAACACTTGAAAACATAGAGTTACTTTCTACAATCTTGGAGATACCTTGTTTATAGAGGGTGTGTTGAGATAGGTCAGGGGAGCAATTCTCAACCATCCTTAAAATACACAGTCGAACCTGTATAAGTGAGAACCGTAAAGTGAGAAAACTATAAATGAGAGTAATTGCCTGGTCCCGTAATTTTTAGCCTCTATAAGTGAAAGATAGAAGCCTCTGTAAGAGAGTCCTGGACCTTCAGATATCTGTGCATGAACCTCTATTATTGAGACCGCGACTTATCGGTAACTCTATAAGAGACAGTCGATCACGTATGAACATCTGCAGTTGCTATTTATGACTCATTGTCAAATTCCTTTGAACTTAACAATGTGTCTTCAATAACAGCTGTATTGTTTATGTGTTCTAAATTTTTGGGGAACTCACTTACATTGTCTTTGCGCATATTTGGCCTTTTATTTTATTATGTTATTGTTACGAGCTGAGGGTTCGGGATAAAATAATGGGAATCGGTCCGACCAAAATAACACTTTTATTCAACACGATGACGATGAATACACGAACTTGGTCACACGTATCACAACACACTAATTCACACCACCACTTAAAGTCACCGAAATGTTCGCACGTATAGCTTAATCCAGACTGACTCGGGAGCAACTACTGTTCACGCGAGACCCTTCCCACGTCAGTCCTCCAGGGCCCCGCTGAGACTAACTCACTCACTCAAACTGACTGACCGGCCATCTCTCCGGCCTATTTATATCGCACACATTTCGATTGTTCGAGAACGATGTCGATCCTTCCAGGAAAGGGTCGGTCCCTCGACACAATGGCCACTCCCCATTCTGCGAAACCACAAACAATAGCAACAATAACACAGCAAGACAAAAGCGTTCGAGAAGGTTCGATTATTACTCATTGTTTAACAGCCTCGGCGTAACATTATTAATCACTGTTACAGCAGTTAATAAGTATCAATAGCGAAGAAAGGTTAAGTAGTACCTATAGGTACGTACCTGTACGTTATTCCAAAAAGAATAATCCAAGTGAAAAACTTAAAATCGTAAATGCGTTTAAGTGTGGGAAATCGAGTAATGAAATTAAGAGCGGGTTCGATCTACCAGAATCCACAATAAAATCATTAAGTCAAAAGAATCTATAAAGACTCAGTACTCTGAGGGACACGAAAATATCAAGAGGAGTTTCCTTTCTGAGTAACCTCTATGAGTGAGAAAGGCCATTCCTGTACCTCTATAAGCTAGAAACTCGGGTTAGTGAGAAACCTCCATAAGCGAGAAAGAAATCACGGTCTCTTGAGTTTTCACTTATACAGGTTCGACTGTATAGAAAAACTTTATAACTATGTCGTATTTCAAATTGTATTTTGGGATAATATCTCCCTCGCAGTACTGAAGGCGGTAGGACTAGTCCACCAATTTAAGGTTGCGCAGCGAGCTATGGAACGGGCTATGCTTGGAGTTTCTCTGAAGGATAAAATCCGTAACGAGGTTATCCGACAGAGAACCAAGGTCACCGACATAGGCCAGCGGATTAGCAAACTGAAGTGGCAGTGGACTGGCCATATATGCCGGAGAACCGACAACCGTTGGGGTAAATGAGTTCTTGAGTGGAGACCGCGTCTCGGAAAACGTAGTGTGGGGCGCCCCCGGCTAGGTGGAGCGATGACATAAGAAAGGTGGCGGGCAGTAACTGGATGAGAAGAGCCGAAGACCGGGCTCAGTGGCGCGTATTCGGAGAGACCTATGTCCAGCAGTGGACTAATGTGGGCTGATGATGATGATGAGTACTGAAGGCATACCTGTGTCAACGTAAAATGTACAATATCTGCAAATACATCAGCTTCATTTCTGATTCGATCTCGTAGAGAAACACCAAACATAGCCCGAACCAAAGTCACCGACACATAGCTTGAAGAGCTGACGGCCGTTGGAGCAGACAGGTTCTCGGGTGGAGAGCACGCACTGGAAACCGCAGCGTAGGACTGCCCCGACTAGATACAAAGAAGACCTGATAAAAATTGCTGGGAGCCTCCTTTGGCTTGTTTAAGCAAAAACAAAAACATTCACACTGTGTAGACAATCAAGAATTACTATGTAGGTAATTAGGTACAAAACTAGAAACTGAGGTAAATTGCTTATTCCGTGGAAGATCTGATTGAAACATAATTACCTACGGCCACTTTGAATATTGCCAGTTTCTACCTCTTCTTCTTGAGAATAAGTAAAGGTTTAGTCCACTGAAGTACCAAAAGATTACAAACATTTAGTAGATAACGTTCATCCTATTCTCATTGATCAAGAATACGAGTAGTCCTTGCGGCCTTAAGATTTGGTCTACGATAGAGACATAAATTTAATTTAGGTGTAGGTACTAACACAATATTTCTACTTTATAAGACGTTGAATTGTTTAGTTGGCCTATTCTCGGTAGTAATTAAGTCTGCTGATCGATCAGTATCAAATCCGGGACTACGCTCCATGACACGCATGAATGTTACATCCTGTGATGCAATGGGTGTATGTGTCATACAATTTTATCTGAAACCGCTGGCGCTGTTGCTCCAAATAGAGCACACATGTGCGTCCTAAAAATATGTGATAATTTTTACAATTTGATATTTCAATACAGTTATTGCGTTACAACAGGATGTTTGTTTTGCAGTGAAACTGATGCCCTCTTTTAGTCGATAAAACCAGAATCTATTAATTTATAGGCTTTATATTTTGTTTTACGGAAGTATCTCAGCCTGCAAATTTAAAAATCAGACTCTTGACTTATACACCTTTTGTGGATATCATTAAGTCTACAGATCCTTGTGGATATCCGATTAGTTAGGGGAAATTTAAACGCTAGTCCAAACTCATTCTATAATAGACACAGACCTATTTTCTAGCCAATTCTATTGTTGCATTATGTATGTATCTTTTTGAAAACATTGAAAACAACCACCGCACAAAAGCTAGGCTTCATTCAAACCGGTACAGCGTACATAATTTGTCACTCACCATGAACAGCTAATAATGAGATTACAACAGTTAATGAGCATCACACAAAAAGTAGTACAAAAACATTACAATGTACTACTTATGTCAAGCTTCGAAGCCAAACAACCGTTACTTGGCTTACTTGACGCGATGGAGGCTTCTCTGCAGCAGGGATGTTACGGAGCTTCAACTCCGACTCCGATAAGCCGGAACTTCCGATTGATATTTCACCTCCGGTTCCGACTTCGGCTCCGACACTTTTAAATCAGAGGTAAAAGCATAGCTGGTAGCGGCGGCGGCCGTCAGCATATACGAACAGGTTTATAAATGTCACTCTTTCACTTGTTGTTTGTTACGCAATTGGACTTGATTTGAACAATGAAGCCAAAATCAAGTGTTATTTTGTACTTCATTGAACCATCACCACCTCCGACTTCGATTCCGGTTCCGATTCCGACAAACCAAATTTAAAAACTCCGACTCCGGCTTCGGTTCCGTTAAAACAAACTCCGTAACATCCCTACATGCAGTATTTACAGCTTTGATTGTAAAGTGTATGTACTTCGCTACTGCGTGATGATAAAATCATAAACTTTCTTAGCGGTGAACGTTGTCTTACATTTTATAAATGCAAATATGTTAATAGATATTTGGGAGATAGATTTAGAGAATGAGTTTTTGTTACGATGCCTGAACCGATAACTTTAATAATGCAGGGTACTTGGCAGGTCAAAGTTTTGGGATAAGCTTGTTCAGTATTTTAGGTACGGTAGAATCACGGAAGACATCAGTTATTTAACCGTAAGGTTGAAAATTGCAGTCACCTGTACATTTCCGCCTCGGTCACCGCTTTTAGACTTTACCGTGAAAGTAGTTACTGGTGAAGGTGTGATTTTAATATTAAAACCAGAATGTATTATTGTGCTACGGAATCACGTGGGTAGCGAGTATTATTTCGTGTGTTGTAGGGAGTAAAGTTAATTCAGACGTTTTCAATTCGTAACTTTTATATTTTTCAATAAACCAATGACTTTGTTTTTATATTTGATGCTATAAACCGGTAATATAACCGGTTTAAACCATGATCTGAACAACATTTATTCTGGGAAAGCAGGGATTTAAATTTCACCTTACTAAGCGATTGTCGTACAATAAAAGCTTTACTTATGAATTTCCATGACCTATCCTAAGCAAGCATTAGTCACTCTTACAATTACGCATTATAAATAACTAGTTGTTGCCTGCGACTTCGTACGCGTTACACTACTAAATGTGTAAGTATTCTAGAAATAAAAATAAACTCGCTGTTGCAACGCTTGACGATCTCCGTGGTGCAGTGGGCGAATAGCCGGCTGAGTCGCAGGAGGTATCGGGTTCGATTCCCGCTGCGGAGCAAATGTTTGCATGATTTACAGATATTTGTTCCGGATCTGGTTCTTCCTCTATATATTATAAGTATGTATTTACAAAAAAAATGTATATTCTATCAATTATCTGTTTAGTTTGGGGCTAGATAGCGCTTTGTAAAATGTCCAGCAATATTTATTTATTTATAACTTGACTTGACACCCCATTTTTATGCCATGGGACCTGATTTATGGGATAAAAAGTAGCCTATATTATGTTAATCCAGGTTACAATTTACGTACATTCTAAATTTCATCGAAATCGGTTCAGCTGTCACGACGTGATTGAGTAACAAACAAACAAATAAATAAATAAACAAACATCCAAACTTTCGCATTTATAATATTAGTGGGATGGTATGCATTAGCGATTAGTATCGCCTATATCTAAGCACTAGAGCTGTCGATAAAAACCAGTCATAAAGCGTATTCCGTTCCGAGTAAACATGGGTACTCTTTATTCCTCAAAGTGAATGTATTCACTTATTCCGACTCCGCCATCCGATCTGATTCCTCTTAATAATTCCTCTATTTCTTTGATTCTTTTATTCCGTAGTAGAGTACGACGTAAAAGAATCAAAGGAATAGAGAAATCCGTCCATAATCGACCGTTAATAGTTTCTAGTAAGGTAGTAAGGTATCGGGGTGTGTGTCGTTTCGCTCTTGGCGTGCACAATAGTTTAAACCTTGCTTTAGGTTGGTAGGTCACACGGTGACCTACCTGTGACCTGTGTATTATTCAATATGGTTCAATATATATGGTAAATATATATTGAAAAGAGCCTTGTCATGACGATAAATAATAATGTCAAAAATCTTACATAATTTAAAGAAAATAATTGTCAATGAAAACGATTTCTATGCCAACCTAGTGAGCGACTGAACGAACCCGAGCGCTAACCAACGATCGAACGGAGCCGGCCGAATCGAAGAAATAAATGATTCCTCGGAGTCGGAATCAAAGCAAACAACTAACTAAACCGAACCCGAGCTCTGACAACCCGAGCGGAATCGAAAGAATAATTAATGATTCCGGAGTCGGAATCATTAGCAATTGGCCGGAATCAATAAGACTATCAACTCCGAGTGCTGAATCGAGTCATTTCATTCACTAACTCCGGAGTTACTCATCTCTAGTTCCGAGTAGACATGACTCATTAACTCGTTCATTTGTAAGCAGTCATGGATTGTAAGGAAGCACTTTTAACTTTTAACACTATATAAGCAGTTATTAATAAGTTTTGAGCGTTTTTCAAATCTCTAAAAACTACTAAGTAGAGTAGTAGCAATAAACTTTGAAAACTGTAAACAGTTGCAGCGTTACACTTAAAGCTACATACAGATGATCGGTTTACGAGAGTGGCATGACTCATATCGTAAACCCGCGATATTAATTTGTAAGGTAGCGTACATAGTAACCAGGTTGGAGCGATTAAGATAATCTGTTGCAGTGTTTTCGTTCTAACACGTACAAGGATTTCGTCCGCATGCAGAGTAAGGCACGGACTATATGCCGGGTATAAGGCCGATTCTGCGAATCCGGAGCATGTCCCTGTTGCTTCCAGGTAAAAATCGGAGACGCATGGCCTCGGATCGTGTGTAGTCGATGCAGGAAAAATTCAAATGTTTGGTTATACGACGGATTGGTCAGGGGCCGTTAATAAACGGTCCCTGACAAGCCCGGATGCCATATAGTCTGAGCCTAAAAACATCGGGCAACGATTAAGAACCGGAATACCGGTTTTTAGAGTTCCGTAGTCAAACCAGGAACCCTTATGGTTACACCATGTCTGTCATTTGTCGGACCAGTTACAGCCGTTGACGTGAGTAGCACATTATACTGTAGTTGTAAGAAGAATTATCAAAGCTGACTAGACTTTACGAGTTCACGGCAGTAGATGACCAGCATAAGTCTGTAGTTGGGTTCGCAAACAGTTCATATTTAATGTTCATACAAAATGACCAAAATCAACTGCAAAATTAAGTTTGTATTTTAGAATGACTAAAATACAGCCCTACTGACTACGAAACCCTTCACTGTGTGTGGTCTGACACGCGCTTGACCTATTTTTTTTTGTAGCGTTGTTGTATTTATTGTATTAATTTACCTAAATGTTTATATTGTTTCTAAGTAATTTTAATAAAGATATCTTTATTTTTAGTATTTATATTTTTATAGTGTTATCCGAACAAAATGTTTTAAGCCTAGACGGGACTTGAACCCGCAACCAACCAACCGCACTACCAATTGTGCTACCAATTTCGACCCTGTCGGAACAAGAGCCTGTAGCACAATTGGTACTGTATCCTCGTATTAAGAAGATCTCGTGAGTCTCCCATAAAAACAAAAAAATATTATTTGTAATCTTTGATTATCAAAATAGTGCTAAGAAATGAATAACCAAATAACTTGACCTACGGTTTCATTCACATTACAGGTAAAGGGAGTTCATGTATTGTGGTTACGCTTTTTTGGGGTATAAATTGCAGTTATTCCGTATTTCAGACTTATCCCTATATTTGTGTCACTAAAGGCTACAGGCACACCAAATTTCAGTACTGTGGTGTCAATGGTGTACCCTGTAAATTTTGTCAAAGTTCAGCTTTTATTTTGGCTAATAACTTAAAAACTACAAAATATAAACTAAAAATCAAAACGGGGTCGAAATATACTCACAAAGACCTTTTAACAGACGTGCTACTTAACCAGATAGTCCCATATTTTTTTTACCCCTCTTGAACCCCTATACCACACCACCTATATTAGTCACACCAAAATTGTGCTACCAATACCTATCTATACGAGTATACCAAAATTCACGATTATCGGATAACGCTTCGAAAGTTGTCCTCGGACAAACAAACAAACAAACATACATACAACGCCAATTTGCCCAAGTTGAATTGGAGATCTCGCTTCGCTCGATCAAAAATATTTCTATTTAACACCCGATAAACGACTTGACGTGTATGTAATAGTGAAAAGCTGCGCGTGTCTTCCTTTCCATTGAATAATGATGCGCAGTGCGCACGAATATTGAATTGACCCACGCTCACGTCGGTCGGTCGCACACGTTAGTTCTCTTTGTGAAGCTATACTGCCGTGGGCTGCATATTATAGCGTGCGCCGCGTTGAGCTGCATGGGTGACGTCATCAAGCCACGCATCCGTACGTAGCGTGGGTCGCAGTGGATTGATCCGCCTACATTTTACACAAAGCGAAGCGAAGTACACGTGCGTAGCGTGCCCGCGGCGGCTTAACTTTTAGCATATTTTTTTTATACATTGATCTACGCTGCTCTCAATCACTGACACCGCTATCTTATTATTTGTGATCGGCTTATCAGGCTTATTGTTAAATGCAGCTGCAATGCGTAATGCTGCCATATTTGTTTACGGTATATCGAGCACGCATTGTTTATTAACATTTGCATATCCTGTTCAAGTCATAATAGTCACATCCAAACTAACAAACTCACTTTACAGTTTTTTTAGATTATGCTCAGATAAAAATGAACCTATAGCGTTGACGAAAATTTAAAATGCTATCACGACTTCTGTGACTGCGCTCGTCCCTTAAGACGCAGAACAGACAGAGAAGAGACGTTAGGCCACTTCAGTCCGCTCTGCCGAAAAGTACAAACTTAAAAGTACCAAAGTGAATACAGTAGAAAGTACAGGTGAAAATATACTAATAATTAATAAATCAAAAGATGTCGGGTCGTTCTTGGCTCGTTGGCACTTGACTTGCAGCGTTGCGAGTCCGCTCGCAAGTCGCAATTTTGCAACGTATGCGCCAATTGATCTAACACCAATGCCGTTTATTTATTTTAGCTGTCCCCAAGAACAGAATACTTCATTTACCAAGGTTAATAAAACTGTTTTATTTGTCAAAGATTTTGTTCTTTAAGCATTAAAATTACGACTGTACCCACATACATACTCCATAAGTGAGGATATAAATAAAATAAAAATATAGGAACTTACCACAAAGAAAATTAAACACCGTTTAAATAGGTGTTCAACGCGTGTTTAATTATTTGTGGTAAGGCCCATAAAAGTCCATAGGTCCATAATATGTAGTAGGTAAATGTGTGTAGTAATAATAATAATTACCAGATAGTTAAATAGGTTTGTAAAGCTAGTTTACACGAGAAATATACTAAACATCAAAATTAAAATTAGTCGAAATGAACAAAAAGTAATTTTACAAAAATGAACAAAAAACGCTACATCACGGGTTTCAACTTTCACCCAAAATTACAAAATAGGTATTCCGCAACATCGGCAAATACCTTTGAGTACCTACTGAAACTTGGGAAGGTTAATAATTAAGAACTTTTTACTGCCTAAACATTCTGTGGTCGAGGTAGAAACCTCATTTAAAAGATAATTATATTTATTAAGTATATAATTAAATTATAGTAAACATATTATTACCGAACATCGTAAGTAGATACACAGATACCGTGTCTACTCCATTATCTATAAATTCCTGCGATTAACCTTTCAAAGTACGACGCGATAATTTTACAAAAACATTATTATAATATTAGCACGAAAATAATCTGATAAATCTGGTTCTTTTCCGATATTTACATGAAGTTAATATTCTTTCAAAACATATTGGTAATGTATGTTGAAGGAAGTTGTTGTAAAATCTAAATTAGAAAATTACAAGCCCTAGAATGTTCTATTGGCAAGAATTACATAAATAATAAGTATTTTTAATAGAAAACTTCGTATGACAAGTAATTTAATTTCTTTTGTTGTTGTTATGCGAGGTAAGCAATTATGAAAGTTAATCACGTTATTCATTTATAAACAGGATGAACTTGTAAACATTTTTCAAATTATGAGGATTTCAATTCGGAATCTAAAACAATAATTTGTATTTATTTATATCACTTTGCTGTCGTCTGTTTTTCCTAAAGAATACAATCCGGGCCTCTATAAGGTAAGAGTGAATAGGTTTCTTCTAGATCTTCGTGCTTCATCTTAGACCACAACATCGCTTACCATCAGGTGAGATTGTGATCAAACAAAGATCTACCCAGTTAAAAAATAACAAAGTTTAATCAAAATTCATATTGATTTATTGTTGAACAAAATAAACTTAAGTATATTTTGAGTGTGTGAGTGTGAGTGTTAAACCACACAGAGTGTAAAATGAAAAATGAATTAGCATAAAACTGTGTCGCATTTCCATTGTGCCTGTAATTGTGCAGTGTAAATTAAGACTGAAAGAGATCTTGCGTTCCAAAAACAGTGAATTTGAAGTAAAATAAACTAGTGGTTCGCCCCGAACTGAGATCTCTCGAGTCTCCAATAAAAACAAAAAAAAAATATTCGTAGTCAACTATAAAAATAGTGCCACAAAATGCATAACCACTTTACTTGACCTATAGTTTCATTCAAATTATACGTAACGGGAGTTCATGTAAATTGGATACTATTTTTTGGGGTAGAAATTGCAGTTATTCTGGATTTCAGACTTTTGCCTATATTTGTGTCACTAAAGCTACACGCATACCAAATTTCAACACTGTGCGGTTACTGGTGTACCCTGTGAATTTTAACAAAGTTCAGTTTTTATTATGGCTAATAACTTAAAAACCACAAAGTTTAAACTAAAAATAAAAACAGGGTCAAAATTTCCTCACAAAGTTCTTTTATTAGAAGTGCCAAATAGTTCCATTTTGGTTTTTTTTTTACCCCTCTTGAACCCTAATATCTCAACAACCCCTGCCCCACATTTTTAGCTCACTGATTCACACCAAAATTGTGCCATCACTATATACTAAATTTCATGATGATCTGATAAACGCTTCGAAAGTTATCCTCAGACATACAAACATACATACATACAACGCCGATTTGTCCAAGTTGGTTTGGAGATCTTGCTTCGCTCGATCAATTAACCTAAGGAAGTTTATAATTATTACTAAGAATATATTCGCTGTAAAGATGCGTGCGTGTGATGTGTTTATGTCTGCGCGCGTGTTAACATAAATATATATTATTTTCTAATATGAATTAGTTCATATAGGGTAGAAAGCTATTTATGGGTTCAGTTCAGTTTTCAGTTCAAAATCCAACCAGATAGACGAAAAAAAAACATTTAACCTCTATATCGAATAAGGATAATGACAATTTATTTTTTTAAGTATATTTAATCTACGGCCTGGTTACTGTTTTATTATAATTACTATCTGACCCGCCCTCGGCTTCGCTCTCGTGGTTTGTCAATAAAAACATTACTCTCCTTCTGCGCAGTTGGGTATAAAGTAGCCTATGTATTAATCCTAATCATAATCTATGTATACACCAAATTTCATAGAGATCGGTCAAGCCGTTGAGTGGATAATATATAATAAATAAATAAATAAATATAGCTGGACATTTCACACAGCGCTATCTAGCCCCAAACTAAGCAGAGCTTGTATTATGGGAACCAGATAACTGATAGAATACTTATATACATTTTTTTTTGTAAATACATACTTATGATATATAGAAAAACATCTCTCATAATATATAGAAAATCATATCTGGCAAGCATAGCATGGCACCAAGTGATGCGGTCCTTTGAGCATCAGTCAAATTGTGTGGGATCCATCGAGAACACAGCTTTCTCACACCTCATCTCATCTCACCGGATCTCATGGTAGGTCACATGGCTGTCTGTTTCGATCATACGGCGCACAGCTTCAACGTTTTTGTTGTTCACAGCGGTGCACGGGCGACCTTCACGAATTTAATCATGGAGATTGACACGACCGAGTTTGAATTTTGCAAACCAACTATAAATAGTCGTCTTGCATGGTGGTCCTTCGCCAAAAGCAGATTGAAGCCGAACGACGCTCTGCTGAGCTGTCAAAGTACACTTAAAATCGTAAATAATCATGCAACGAAAATTTTCCCGAGTTAAATCCATTTTATTGTAATCACGCAATTTTTAAAATGACGCCACAATGTGAAAACAATTGACACTCAGATGAAACAAATTTTATTCTACGGCTAAGGAGTTCCATTTTCAAATGTAGTAATAACTTTTTAAATATTGTTTACCTATGTAAGTGGCCAATTCCGGAAACTTTTAGTGTGTGTGTTATGTAAAGAAAATTGACTAAGTTTAGGTGATTAATGCGATATAAAACTTACTGCCTACTCTTGCAATCAATATCCAAAAATAAAGGCCGATTTTATATCTCTTTCGGAAATGGCTGCGGGTTTTGGGTTAGAAAGGGACAACAAGATATATCTCGAGGCGATACCAATACAGTATCGATGGTTAGATCATTATGCAATAGCACAACATAAGTTTAATAAAGTGTTTGTTTTTACATGCCAATATAAATTTCACATTTCTATGGGAAAATATTTCACAAATTTGTTTATCATGCTCATCAAAATAACCTCTTTCATTTTTGTGCTTATATTATCAAACACCCTATCTACACGATATATATAGATAATCATGCTCAATTTACAAGCTGAAGCGTGTCTGTTAAGTTATTATGTGTGAAAGAACAAATAAGAATATAAAGCGACGTAAAATAATGGAAAACTTGGTCACGGTGCGTCATAAAAGTTGATGCTAATTATAAGGAGTTGTACCACGTGCTATTTCTTTGTTAGTAGGTATTTAATTCTATTTAAGAAAATGTTAACAGTGCGGTTTACACAGAAACATAATTATGTACAGAATGTGGTATCCAGTGTTTTATTTTTAACTTTACTTGTTTTTAGGGTTCCGTACCTTAAAAGGAAAAAAACGGAACCCTTAATATTAACATTTATTTATATGTTACCTACTCATTTAGTAGTGTAAGGCGTACGAAGTCGCCGGCAACAGCTAGTTTATCATATTAGTGTAATGTAAAAAAATTGTGAAAAACAATATATGTACACTAAATTAAACTTGTAAGACAAACGAATTAAATGTAAACTATTTTCTTCTGATCAAAATGTTTTAGTCCTTACCATTTCAAATTTCGAACTCTACGTCCCTGAGGCCGTGTCCTAAAAGTGCATAACCTCTTTATGCTTAGAAACCATCAAATGAGGTACTAATAGTACGGTGACTTTCGAGACATTCCAATTTTAATGCGTATTTGCTTAAGAATAAAATCGGATTGAGTTTTCGAACCTGTGTCAAAATAAAATGTAATTTAAATCAAACGCACTAAGGAGTATTTGATATCAACTTCGAAGCAAATCACCGCCAAAATAACTTTCTACCCCTTTTTAACTTTATTTTATTGATGAATTTCAATAAAATACGAAACACATCTTCCATCAATTCTGCTAAAAAAGGTTTATGCAAAATTTGAAGTAGATTGGACCAAGGAATCACGTTGTCCCATACAAACTTTGTCCCCCTTTTTCACCCCTTTAAGGGTAGAATTTCGGAAAATCCTTTCTTATCGGATGCCTACGTCATACAAAGAACACACCCAAGTTTCAGGTCTCTACGATCAGCGGTTTAGGCTGTGCGTTGATCCGTCAATCAGTCATTCAGGACAAAGCATTTTATATGTATAGATTGACGTGATTTTCTTTGGAACTCATCATCGTTTCACATTTTTTAGGAAAAAAGAGAAATACGCGGTGAAATTACACGCGTAATTTCGTAATCTGTAGTTTCAGGGACGACGCGGAATTCCGCGAATATTTGTCCCTAGCCATAAACATCGAATTAAGGAGTAAACACAAGATGAATTACAGGATATCATTTTATATATTTTTTATATTAAAAAACTACAAAAAACGTTCCTACTGATAGGTAGGCACGTTCTTTGTAGTTTCCACAAAGAAAATCATTTACATGACCATTTGCATGTCATAATACTCTATGTCAATCAATATGAAACCGCAAAAGACCTACGGCAATGAGAGATAACCTATAACCGTACATCATACGTATATAATAACGATAATAAATTATCTTATAAAATGTAGACTAGAATCACGGTATAAATATAAATACCAACGGAGCTAGATCTCAGCCACTAATGTCAGACCGATAAAACTCATTTTAACTTGAATTAAGTATTATACGCGCCATGACTTTACCTATCTAACAGTTAGTAGATAAACGGGCCTTAGTTGATCATATTTATTACGCCATGTCATATTAATGAATAGAAATATTAATTTTCATACTTGATATCGACAGCGATAAGCATCTAAATCTTGACAATATTAAGTGGTTACCAAGAATTTATGGATTCGTATTAATATGACAAGGAGAAATAGAAATAGGTTAATAGTTAGCAGTGATTTAATCACAGAATCCATCAATTTATATACCAACTAGCTGACCTGCCCGCGGCTTCGCATAGGTGGTTTTTCAAGAAAACATTACCCTCATTTTGCGCAGTTGCCTAAAAAGTAGCCTATGTCCTTCTCTTTCCCCTTGCAAAATTACATTACGATCAGTTCAGCCTTTTAATCCTGTAAAGGTAACAAACAAACTAACAAACAAACAGAGTTATGGATGTCTTCCTCTTGAATCACTCTATCTATTGCTGAAAACTGCATTGAAATCCGTTGAGTAGTTTAAAAGATCTAAGCGAACAGACAGCGGAAGCGACTTCATTTTATACTATGTAAAGATAAAACAGAGTTTGATGATTACTTATAACTTTTTGTGACACACACTTTATCCTATTCTAGTAGCTATTTTTAATCATAACATTGAGAAATGGCTGAATATTGTAATAGAAAATAGCAAGTATTATCAGTAATTCAATAGAATTACTGATAGGTTATCAATGCCTTGATAATAATAGCATTAATGACCTTAAATAAGGACGTCCTGTTTAACCATGTGTATGCATTAAATAGCTTCTGTTTACTTTCCAATAACGTCTAATGTAAATATTTAATAATTGATCATTTGTATGTCAGTAGGTTAGACCTCAATATATTCAATATTGAGGCGTTCCTTCGTCTAGAACCAATCGTGAGTGTAGATTCAGGTCATGCTTATCATATGAATGCATTGCCATCGGAACTGAACCAACATGTGGTTCTTATTCAGCTTGCAATATGTGACCTAAACAAATTAAGTAACTATTTAACTAACAAACATTGCACGTTAAATAAAATGTAAAAATACTCTTGTAATTTTTTATCTGAAATTCAAGGCAAGTTCTCGATGACTTATATCAAAAACGTAAATCGTCGATGATTGAGGTCACAAGAAGATGCTGCTAGAATAAAGTCATCAAATAAACTCCCACTACGAGTGCACTGCATAAAAAACAACAACATTATATTATATATACAGTCAGTATACAGTCAGCGACGAAAGTAACCACACCATACTAATATCATAAATTCGAAAGTAACTCTGTCTGTCTGTTTGTTACGCTTTCACCGATTTTGATGAAAGGTACCTATGTTTATAGATAGATTATGACCTGGATTGAGACATTGGTGGCGATTGTTTGCACTAAAGATCAAATTAGAATGACATTTAAAGTGACATTTCTAAAATTAAGTATTTTTCACTAAGATGGCGTGTTTTTGGGCTAGTTTTAGTCAGCAGTCAAATTGGTGTTGATTAAAACTAGCCCGCAAACACGTATCTTAGTAAAAATTACTTAAATTTAGAAATGTCACTTTAAATGTCATTCTAATTTGATCTTTAGCGAAAAAAAATAAGACCGTTCATATTTTACACAATTTTAGTTAGCGTAAACAACAGAATCGCCACCATTGGCTACTTTTTATTGACAAACCAAAAGTGCGAAGCCACGGAATTAAGATTTTAAAATCGCGCGATTACGTACAAAATATTAAAGAGTATTTGTTTTTTAGTTGAAGAAAAATTTAGTGTTTTTATATTTACGAGAGCTCGAAGGATGCTTCCCTCTTCTACCATAATTAAACAAAACAGTGTTTTCAAGATACAGAACAGGCGCAGTTGTTGAAAACAAAGGATAATCAATAGTAGATTATTAAACGAGGGTATAAAGCAGTGTCTTGCGTCATGGGCGCTATATTGAATCCTGAGTGCAGAGGGGGATATAAGCACGCCCAAAATGCAGGCAGCTTTATCCACGAGGAGAATACTCTACTTTTTACACTTTCTGCGGGACAATTAAAACCAAATCTAGGTTGGTGCATTCTGTGCAGAGGTTAGTTCGATACGAATAAGCTCTTATTGTATGGGTGTACAATAAGAAGCATTACATGTGGTATTTGGTTCAAATTTTAATACAGATGAAGTTCCAAATTCAAATCACATTATGCCTGCGAGGGTATAATGAAATTCAGCACAACTTTACTACCGGCTCAGCCGTAGGGATTTCATCACCTGCTTTCGGTGAGATTTACATGACACCGTCTGTACCTACGTGATGATCAATAGGTTAACCTTTTGTTTACTGATCTTGATGTGTCGTTGTTTGAATAATAAGGTCTATACCACTTACTCATCGGTCTGACGACATTTAAGTTTTATATGTTTTGGTACGAAAATTAACTGAAAAGTTAATACCAATTATTTACAAAAATTACGCATTTTTAGGGATCGCTCGTAAAGATGTTTATCAAAAGTAAAATAACCTATCAGGTAAATCATACCTGTTACTGCCTAATAAAATGTTTTAAATCAAACCATTGTGTTTTATTGATCGAGCGAAGCGAGATCTCCAAGTCAACTTGGGCAAATCGGCGTTGTATGTATGTTTGATTGTTCGAGGATAACTTTCGAAGCGGTCATCCGATCATCGTGAAATTTGGTATATAGGTAGGTAGTGATGGCACAATTTTGGTGTGACTAAATGAGCTAAAAATGTGGGGGGGTTGTTGAGATATTGGGGTTCAAGAGGGGTAAAAACAAACAAAATGGGACTATCCAATCAAGTGGCACGTCTAATAAAAGATATTTGTAAGTACATTTCGACCTCGTTTTTATTTTTAGTTTAACCCTTGTAGTTTTTTTTGTTATTAGCTATAGTAAAAACTGAACTTTGACAAAATTCACAGGGTACACCAGTGACCCCACAGGGCTGAAATTTAGTATACGTGTAGCTTTAGTAATACAAATATAAGTAAAAGTCTGAAATCCAGGATAACTGTAATTTCTATCCTAAAAAAGTGTAATAAATTAACATGAACTCCCGTTACCTGTAATTTGGATGAAACTGTAGGTCAAGTTATATGGTTATGCATTTCGTGGCACTATTTTGATGGTCAAAGATTACAAAAAATATTTTTTTTGTTTTTATGGGAGACTCGCGAGATCTCAGTTCGGGGCGAACCACTAGTATAAATAAAGCTATGTATTTTAACGCCAGTCTATCACAAAAACTAAATAAGTAATCTCTCTTGTTGAAGAAGATAAATAACTGAATGACCTTAATTGAAGCAATTCTTAGAAAATCACGTTATTACTAAAAATATTATATATATTTGAAAAAATGTAACCAAAACTTTAGATATAGATTTTAACTTCTAAAATCTAGAAAACTTTCGTAATTGATTTCAATCATTATCATAAATACAGAATTTATCATGTATTCGGAGCGGATCGCACTCACCCTGATAAAGGTTCACGAATTGGACCGAAACATTGTCGGTCGAAACACCGATAAACATTTATAGTTTCTAGTTCTAGAATTCTAAAATCTAGCATACTTTTCTCTAAATATTTATAATGTTATACCACACGAGACTTCTTAAGATTTCTGAAACCGTCTCAAAATGTTAAGCTTCTGAATTTTTGAAATGGTTTTAAAAATCATAAGACTGTTATAGGTTTTAATTTGAGTTGCATACATATATGCCGAATTCCATACAAAACCTCCCTTTCATTAAAACCTACTTATCTCATGACAAAGCAGTTGTAGTGAAAACCCAGCTACACGCGCCATTTTGATGAAGAATATCGTTTTTAAAGTTTATGCAGATAAAATAAACTCAGAGTCTGTTGCTCTTCATAAATAGGAAGTAACACCAAGAAATACAGCCAACATTGTACTTGACTAGTCATGGTGGTGCATACGAGTGATTGAAATCGCTTTATTCCGGGCGATTTTGACGTCACATACAACTAGTGTTGCCAGTCCCGATTTACGAGGGACATCCCGATTTTCAGGGGTCTGGTTACACGTCCCGATTTTTCACTAACCTCCTTAGTCCCGTATTTATTTAAACTATGTACCTAAATTGTTGGATAGGTCTGTGGGGGGGTGGGGGGGGGGGGCATAGAAATATCTACTTTTTATAAGGGATATTATATACATTTTTAGATGACTATTAAAAAATTTAACAGAGGATGATGAATGAAGATAAATACGAGTAAATGATGATTCACAAAAACCTGCCATTGTAGCTGTCCCGATTTGAAAACCAAAATCCCGATTATTTTAACCTTCTGTTCCGAAATTTGACACACTGGACCTGGCAACACGACACCCAACACAACTATACCAAGCAATTTTTGGCGATTATTTCAATTCTTCTTGATTAGAATCGTTGATTTAAATTTGCGGTAAATTTAGAAAACTATCAATAACTATTAGTTAAAAAAATAGTTTCCAAAACAATTGCTTCAGTTTTTAAAGTCATTTAGCCACATTTAGCGTTAACGTTTTCTAGTCTTACATCATACCTACATACGTTCATAGTGTCGCCTCACAAAAGTAAAAAAATTGCCCGTATAAGAACACCTACAGGTTTTACATAATTATGCTAAAAATTAATCAACTAGATAAATAAATAATACGATTTATGGATCAATGATAGCGTTGATAGAGCTGTTTGTTTGTCCCTGTATGCTGAGTAATGGTCTATTTAATTAACAGCTCATTCATATCAACTAATTATGTAAATCTTTACATTGTCGAGCTAATCAGTACTTCGTGGAAGGTTATGAAAATAAATAAAACTAGTTATAAGTTTGTGCTATTGTGATTAAAGTGTTTAATAAATGCGTTATTTTGGTTAAATAGGTTTTAACTATTTTATCCAGATCTCCCAACTCGAAACAATATGATTGGCATATTATCTCTAAAAGTAGTTATTCTTTTTCAAGTTTAAATTCAGTTTGTAACCCGGGCTGTCAGATTATGCACCAAAAACAAATGGCTTACGGAATTTTTAATAAAATTTTGTAATTAACAATATTGTTTTCAGAGTACAATAACACCCGGCCGGGCTTACATTGAAATACCGAAGCACCTTATAAAGTATAAACTACTTTCAATTTCAAAATCAGCATGAATAAAACACTAAAATAATGTAATAGTAACCCAAATCAAGAAATACAAGTTTTTTTTTATTATAACCACTTTCAATGTTTAAAACATTGTCACTAACAGATTTTCGCTTGATATTTTTTTGGTTATCATCGAATTTACCTACATTTATTCTAACATCCGCATGTTAGAATAGATTATACTTAGTACAGGTTTTTTTATTATAATTAAACTACTATAAATAAAGATGACAGACAGCATGCATTAATATTTTATGCCAGTTACTAATTCGATTTTAATAGTAAAATAAAATGGCGTACACTGTAATAGTAAAATATAATGAAATAAAAGTAACTTTGTCTCTTGACTGTTTGTTACGTTTTACGACTGCTGGACCGATTGCTGATTGCTGACCGATGAAATTTGTTACTATTTATCCCATTGATTTATCAGACAAACCACGCGAGCGAAGCCGCGAACGGAAGCTTGTTTCCTATAAGTTCTAAGTCGTGACCTAATGACCAATTTGGTTTCGAAGATGCCGCTACGAAAACACAGAACATAAACCAGTTTGAACAATTTTAAACTCATTAGCAACACGATAATCATAATGATAATGATTTGCGAAGGTTGCATCTAATTAATACCTTTTTTATTTTTGAGAAAATACCAAATAATACCTACCTACCAGGGATGTGGCGAATATCCACATCCGCAACCGCAAACGCGAAGCCTCCACATCGATTTAGGCATCTGCGTCCGCATCCGCAATAATCAATGCGGATGTTCACGCAGATGCAAATGTGGCACGTGCGTGGGCACGTGCTGATTGACCAATAGGAACGAAGATTTCAGTGACAAGATCCGAGGCGTTTGTTATTGTTTATCATTTGTATCTCGTAAATCAGTCATAACGTGTTTACTTACGCTTATCGTGTGTACATTGCAGTTTTTAAGTGTTATTGTGAGTATACAGTAAGTATTGTATATTTAACGAATTTTCTTCAGTTAATAATTTATAGTTTTGTTTTATTTCTGGATTAAAACGAAGTTTCTTAAACGAAACCTTAAGATCCGCATCCGCGGATGTGAGCTTTCAAAAATTCGCATCCGCATCCACAGATGTCAAAAAATCTGCATCCGCAACACCCCTGCTACCTACATATCCGATGCGGGAATGTACTCAAGTATGAAATATAATATCAATATTTTTAGGCTATTATTTAGTCTACTTAAATAACCGGTTTCATTAATTTTAACGTTATACATATATTTATGTGTAATACTTTTTAAGTTTATTGTTTTATGTATTACTTTAAGGTATTTAAGTAATAATAATTAGTAATAACAATAATTAGGTATTTAAGGTAAGACTTTAAGGTATTTATAGATATGGCCCTTGTAATCATTTTTTGTATGTGCACATTGTTGCTTGAAATAAACGTTATATTACTTTATAAATAAAACACACATCCGGCATCGTATTAACTGATTTTAGAGGTGGGCTTAATACCGGTGGCTTGAATATTTATAAACATATTAATAATAAAATATATTAATAAACAATTTTTAACGTAAATCGGCGGCGCCTTTGCGACTAGATTGTTTGTAAATTTAAAAATTTCTTTAGTAATGAATTTGAAAAAAACCTATTTTACAACAATACTCTAGCCATTAGCCCTACCCGTGTTTTCATTTAATGTCGTTCATAACAAAACACGTAGTAGGTAGGTATATACATGCTATGTTGTACCTACCACAGACCCAATTTTAGTAGCTTTAATTGTTTTAGAATCTAGATATAGGTTAATACAGATCAAGAATTTTATTCAAATTAAGCCGTCGGTTTTCCATGATCAAGAAAAAAATAAACAAATATCCAGGTACCCATAACTTTATAATAGTAGTATAGGGTGAAGCAAACAGAATCATTTAGACAGAGACCACAAAATAGATAGCTACAGAATATAAGTTCAGTAAAACGAGCGACAAAGATGCGAATGGAAAGGGTTGGAGGAGGCCTTTACTTAAAGATGGGTATTCCGACAATAAATAATAATAATAAATAATAATATTATTATAATATATACATACAAAAAAATTTACTTGTAAATTAATGAATGTAAAATTATATTAATGTAAATAATAATAAATATTAATGTCAGTAAAGAAAAAGTCTTAAATAAATAAATAAAAAAACGAGCGAACACGTGCACGCACACAAAGACGCGCGCGTACGAGCATCTTGAGCCAAGTCGGTAAAACGTTCGACCGTTCAAAGTAGACCTCGTTCCAACTGTTCCAAGATCCTCGTATGCTCGTATGGGTGCGTCCGCTTGTTATCGCTCTTTGTACGAAACATAACTTCTGTACCTATGTATTTTGTGGCAGTAAGTAGGTTCTTGCATAGCATTGAGTTCAGGCACCCTGGAAACTTACCTTCAAACCGGTTCACACAACCTGAACGAAACCTGCTCCTCAGTTTTCTAAATATATCTGTTCCAAGTGATCTCAGGATAGGCATAATAGGCATCCTTTAGTTTTTTAATAATAAATATAAAAAATCCAAGGTTTTTATGTTTTGTGATTAATCTCGGCTGGATATTGGAACAAGATATTCACCTGCTTTATATTATGACCTTTCATCGAAGATTATGACGATTTAAAATTATCGTTGAGTCAAATCCCCTCTTCATCTAACAGCGCGGCAATGCAATTAAGCGAGGCAATGCAGCCGGTGTCTTCGGAACACTTCCGCATAGTAGTGATCTGGAACAGTTGAGCTATCTATAGATCGTTTGCAACGGTCTTTAGATGATTCAACTGTTTCTCCTGTATAGTCTTGTAAATAATTTTATATTATTTCTGTTATTAAAGGTATTTTGCTACCAGATGATTTGATACTGATTTGCCATACAATTATTTCGGAAAGCAACTAACTTACTCGTACATGTCACTGAAAAAACACAATTTTCTTTTGTCATTACATTGTAATAGTACTCTATTACAATGTTATTTTTAATTTATTGGCAATTTTATATACAACAAAAGTAAAACATGTAATGTGACTTATTCTGGAATCACCTTTATGTAAATACTTACTTAAATGTTATTAAATCTTATATATTGAACTAATATATTGAAATGGTCAGATGTAAAACGTAATATCGCAACTTTGGGCATCGCATTACAACATAGCCTTGAACTATTAGTGACTCCATATCTGAATGACATAATTATATTCGTGCGAAAATGTCATGTTTTGTGCCGAATAAGCATCATTTGCGGGAACTTTTGATTTACTTCTGTAATTTAAAGAAATCTGCAGCTGAGGCGCATCGATTGATTGTAGAAGCATATGGTGAGGCTGCCTTTTGTCGTGAGGGGGTTCAAATGTTTAATAATGAATGTAGTGTATTTGGTGGGATTAGCTTGTTGTTGTCCATCAGTTGCTCAAACCGAGTGAAAACATTATTGGAGCTCTTTACAGAACACAATTAATGAGATTGAGCCGAGCATTCGAGGCAAAACGTGCTCATTACTACTCCAGACATGACAAGATTATTCTCCTACATCTCCGCATACATCATCATCATCACATCAAGAATATGAAGATACCAAAAATTGGGTCAATTGGGAAATAAGCTCAAAAGATGAACACAAGTAGTGGCTAGTGATGGACAATATTTTGAATTAAAACATAATGTACCGTTCTTTCACAATAAATTCCTAATTATTCATAAAAAACGGCTGAAACTTATTTGTATGTAGTTGTGATATAATTAATTATATAATTAAATGGTCTGGCTAGATCATTTTAAAAAGAAAATAAATTAAGAATCTAAATCTTGACTGCCTCCGTAGCGCAGTGGGCGTATAGCCGGCTGAGACACAGGAGGTAGCGGGTTCGATTCCCGCCATGGAACAAATGTTTGCATGATCTACAGATATTTGTTCCGGGTCTGGTTGTTTTTCTATATATTATAAGTATGTATTTACAAAAAAAAAGTATATAAGTATTCTATCAGCTATCTGGTTCCCATAGTACAAGCTCTGCTTAGTTTGGGGCTAGATAGCGCTGTGTGAAATGTCCAGCAATATTTATTTATTATTTGTTTATTTAAATGAAAATGGCAAATGATTGCTTCTGAAATCTATAAATGGTAGATAAGGTCTTTTACAGAGCGATTGGTTGGTGGCACTAATAAAACTGCTAATATCGTGTACGAGAAAGTTTAACGCCATATCGAAAGATGTTCGTTGCTCCAGTCGATGTCAACGAGCTCTCCTACAATAAATGCTTGCATTCTAACTCCCAAATTATGCTTACATTTATTTGTTTATTTTTTTATTTTTATTTCTGTTGTGTAAAGCTTGTAAGGTATAATAAAGAATTTTAATTCATTCATTCATTCATACTGGAAGAGATCGTTTTTTTAGGGATAAGAAAGCCCATTATACATTTACTTGTTCTCATTCTGTTATATCTAGCTTGTAAGGTAGGTATAGTCATTAAAGAATTTTCATTCATTCATTCATACTGGAAGAGATCGTTTTTTTAGGGATAAGAAAGCCCATTATACATTTACTTGTTCTCATTCTGTTATATGTATCTAGCTTGTAAGGTAGGTATAGTCATTAAAGAATTTTCATTCATTCATTCATTCCTTCTAATACTATAAATGTGAAAGTTTTACCTACATGTTTAATATTCAAACACATCGTAGTTAAAAAAACACTATAAGAGCACCACGCGAATAACAGGATCATTTTCAGAAGCTAGATAACGATTCATTACATAAAGTGTGCCCGCGGCTTCGCAAGCATGTTTTGTAAGTAAAAAGTAGCCTGTCTCAATCCAGGTAGGTTCATAAATATCAAATTTCATTTAAATCGATCCAGCCTTTTAATCGTGAAAACATAACAAAGAGACAGAGTTACTTTCGAGAGTTGGGCCTCTTTAAGGTAAGAGTAAATAGGTTTCTTTTAGATCTTCGTGCTTCATCTTAGACCACATCACCGCATACCATCAGGTGAGATTGTGGTCAAACGAAGACATATCTAGTTTAAAAAAACTGTCGAATTTATAAATACTTAATTAAATTGTGGATTTTAAAATGTTCATATCTTACCTTTCACAATACGACCCCGCACAGTATACGTCAAATTCCGAAACTCCAGATCCATTTTTCAGAATGGCTGAAACAAAAGTGTTCTATTAGGAATATATTCTTCTTACATGAGCAGAATGCGAAAATACTGCGAGGCATAATAAAAATAATTAATAAAATATTAGGTATATAATATTTAATTATAAAATAAAAACACTGCAAACACGAAATAATTTTCACTTTGAATAATTCGCACTATGGCAGCAGTGCGAGCATATTTGCATGGCGATAGAAACAGTTACAGTGATAGTAGTACTTCTCCGAACAAACTCCTCACCTAACCAGGAACCTAACTACGACTAAAATAGTATTTTTCAAACTTTCGCGCTCACTGTACATAATTATTGATTAAACGGGTATTTATCGCGTAGGTATGTACCTTTTTTATTTGTTATTCCTGGAGTTTATAAGATAGACTGTAGCTGTGGCCGCTCTTAGATTGGGCAAACCAAACGTACCATAGCCGAGCGTGTCAAAGAGCATATCGCACCTGTCAAAAATCGCCGGGTAAACAAGTCAGCGATAGCAGAGCATCAGAGGATTGAACTTCATGATCCTAAGGTTCTCTCTAGTGAACGCCATTATTACAAGAGAATGGTTCGTGAAGCGATTGAAATCAAGAAATTGCAAAATTTCAATCGGGAAGATGGCTATAGACTTAGCGTCCTGGAACCCGGTGATTGATAGGTGTGCGCGTCGTGATCGGTCGTCTCAGTGCATAGATACGGTTAGTGTGGTGTGTCGTAATATGAACGAGGACATTTCTAATTCTGAAGACCAAGTGAGGGTAGTTGCTGCAGCTACCCACGCTTCTCGACGGTAGCTCCAAGTACTCCAGTCAACCCGTGACCACGCCTGTTGCAACATAGCCGAAACGTCGGGATAACAAATAAAAAAGGTAGATATGCGATAAATACCCGTCATAATCAATAATTACGACTAAAATGTATGAAACAGCTAATGTTTTCTTGTTCAATGTGTTGGTTTCTTAGTAAAATTTATTGTTTATTCTTTCTAGAACTTTTCAGGGTGAGCCTTAATGCCCTGTATTTCATAAAATATAAACCATTATAACACCTAGTGGTTCTGTGAAAACAGTAGACCTCGCGAGCCCTTATAATCAATAACCAACACGGGCTTGCTTTATTATAATGCAAAATATACAAATCCAAAAAGTAATTTGCGCGACAAAATTAACCAAGAAAGTCCAATTTAAAATCGAATTTCATATATTCATAGGTATATATAGACTTTGGAGCATAATATTGGTGTAAGTTTTAGCGATTACTCGCGTCGAATCTGGTGTCTACGGGGTTGTCTCGTGAAGGCGGAGAGGACTGCGTAGTATGATTGGTATAGGTAGGTATACATTTTCCGAAAAAAAAAATCATAAATTGATAACGCTACAGCAAACTTCCCCCCCCTTACCCCCCAACACTCCCCCTTTTGGATTTTTTTTCGTAACAGCTTGTGTAGAATGAAGACCTTAGTGTGCCTCTCATCATTGAAATCCGTAGATAAATAAGGCTACAGCAAACATCCCCCTTCTCCTCCCTATTTTCCCCCAATCAAAAATCGCTAACGAACAAAAATATAAATTAAAAAACTTGTGTCCCCATTTTCGTCAAAATCGGTTGAAAAATACGACCTGTGGGCGAGAATAGACAGACAGAAAGACAAGACGGATAAAAGCATTTCTTGGCCAATCTCAAAACTGAGACGCTTCGCTCGCTCGGTCAATTACATTGATAGATATTTAAATTCCACCAAGGATAAGAAATCATCAAGTTTTTTAATTTATTGCCAGTCATTGCTCGGCTGAGCAAATATTTTGCAATGCGTAACATCATTATAATTGTCTTGCATAATTATTATAGGTAGATATTTATTACGCCTAAAACGGTTAGTAAAGCTTATTCAACTGACCCTTTTAAATTTTTGTCTGAGAAAAAGCGAATTTGATTGCAATGAGTCATAAAAAATTTTTCAGTATCCCTTAGCAGATCTAAGCGATATTATCGATCCGATTTCAAATCTGTAGTTTGACAGGTGTGAAACCATAGATCCTAGTGATATCATAAACCAATGACAATGACCACTGGGTGTGTATACTTTCATCAGATAAAGATTGTATTGCATTGCAAATATTGCAATGTATGCACTAGGCAGGCAGTCAGTGGTACAATGCCACTACTTTCACTGCCAAGTCGAAGTAAATTGAAACGCTTGAACCAAACTTGAGAGTCTAGTTCAAAATTAAGCTAATGAGCATTTGGATGGGAAAATGTCATTTACATTTCTATACATTTACATTTTCATTGCCACTAGCACCTTAAATACAGTGTTTTAACTAGTTCTAGCCTATGGATCCAAATTTGACTATGTCATACTTAATTATGTCAATAAATAAATTTTTACTTTACTTTACTTTAGTTGTCTAAGAATTTAATATCAATACTAAGAAGAAACACTGTTATGATTTCCGCCTGGTTCCTATTTTTAGGACGATTTTAAAATCCTATAATATACTGGCTAGTTGTTGTATACGAGTACCTAGCCTATTTTAAACAAATTTATGTACGTGTTAAAAGCTAAAGAAGACAGCTATTGACAAATGTTATTATGATAATGTTGTTTAGGTACACTTTGAGAATTTAGCATGTAGGTTCTACAGACACCTGGCAATAACATTAACATTACTTGATTAGATCGATAATCATTTAGACTTGAGGTATGCTACGAGATAATGTAGCGAAATCTCCAAATCAACTTGGACAAATCGGCGTTATATGTATGTATGTATGTTTGTTTGTCCGAGGATAACTTTCGAAGCGTTGATCCGATCATCGTGAAATTTGGTGTATAGGTGGATAGTAATGGCACAATTCTTGCGTGACTAAATGAACTAAAAATATGGGGGGTTGGTATTGGGGTTCAAGAGGGGTAATAAAAATGGGACTTTCCGGTCGAGTGGCACATATGATAAAAGTTCGTCATCATTACATTTCGACCCAGTTCTTATTTTTAGTTTAAACCTTGTAAACCTTTAAGTTATTAGCTATTATAAAAACTGAACTTTGACGAAATTCACAGGGTACACCAGTGACCCCGGTAGTGCTGAAACTTGGTATGCGTATAGCACAATACACAGTTACACACAATATAGAGAAAAGTCTAAAATCGAGAATAACTGCAATTTCTACCCAAAAAAAAACCAAATAACATGAACTCCCATTACCTGTAATTTGAATGAAACTGTAGGTCAAGTTAGATGGTTATACATTTCATGGCACTATTTTTATAGTCAAAGATTATAGATTATAGAGATAAGATAATATAAGAACTGTAGTGTTATATTTTTCTACCAGTTTTCTGAGGTTTTAGTGTTTAGTCTGAGTTTACAAGAACAACCACTGTATAATGTACATTGTACCCGGATCTAAATAGAAATTTTGTCGAGATACGCACAACGCTCAAAGGGCTATAACAGAAGTACGTTCAGTTTTCTTGCACACTTAGATTTAGGTCTTGTTTCTTATTAGCCACATTTGTTCCACTTCCGTTTAAATTGAGTCGAAAAACCTGCTTCCTAAGTTTTGCAATCACGCCATATCCTACACTTAAAAGGAAATTACCTTTCGACTAAATTATTGACACGATTCGATTTAAAAATAGTGGTTCGCCCCAAACTGAGATTTCGAGAGTCTTCCAAAATAACAAAAATATATTATTCGTAATCTTTGACCATCAAAATAGTGCCACGAAATAAATAACCAATTAACTTGACCTACAGTTTCATTTAAATTACAGGTAACGGGAGTTTATGTAAACTGGTTACTTTTTTTGGGGTACAAATTGCAGTTATTCTGGATTTCAGACGTTTGCCTATATTTGTGTCACTTAAGCTACACGCATACCAAATTACAGCACTGTGGAGTCACTGGTATACCCTGTAAATGTCAAAGTTCAGTTTTTATTATGGCTAATAACTCATAAAACTACAAAAATTTTACGAAAAATAAAAACGGAGTTGAAATGAATCATTTGACGTCCCATTTGACCTAATGTCTCATTTTTTTTTTTACCCCATCATGAACCCCTCTATCTCCCCCAAGTTAAAAGTTCGTTTATCGTTTGAAAGGGCAAGGTGTACGGTTTTGTAACAAACTCCCAAGGGATGTACAAAAATTGTCAATTAACAAATTTAAAAACGTAATGAAACAAAATCTTTATAAAAAAGCCTACTATAAAATATTAGATTATTTCGATGATAGAGAAGCTTGGAATTAATTTGCTCCAACTCGTTCAAAGTGTTACAATTTAGACGTCATTTATTTTCTGTATTGTTAAGTATTATAAAAAGATCATTAAAAAAACAAACCAGTTTTGTTTCTTGCCTTTCTTTCCTGGCTTGGTCACGAAGGAACAGGCAGTAAAATTGACGTTTCAAAGTGATCATTGTGATTTTAATGAATAATAATATTTGACTTTGACTTTGACATGCATACATAGTAACAACGCCGATTTGCCCAAGTTGATTTAGAGATCTCGCTTCGCTCGATAAATTATTTTAGAATTTAAACAAGATGGCATTACTATAAAAACCTGAATAAGAAAGCTTTCGCAGAATGCTGGCCTGAGCTACAAAATCAATAACACTTAACAAGCACGTACATATTAATTTTGACATGACCAACCCGACGAAAACAACCCTGAAAAAACTATCTTTGATTTTGAAAAGTCAATCACGTTCAGTCTAAGCTATTCCATTTATTTCGATTATTCTTAGGGTAACAATAATATAGATTTTAAACGTCGCTACAAATAGCAACATTTAGGTATAATGTATGCGCTCACATTTAGCGGAAATTAAGAAAACCTAAGAATGCCAGCGATTGTATTTTCCGCCACTACTCTTTAGAGCTCGTTTTCACAACAGTAATGACATACAGTAGGTACTTACGTAGCTACTTGATCTATGTTCTCAAGATAGTCAACAGTGAGGCAACAGAAAGTTGGTCGCTGGCGTGCCTCAAATGGATTTATTTCCACCGATAGCCAAGGTTGCTTCTCTACAAGGTTTCAGGTTTAGCAATTCTGTATTTTGTAATTTTTAATCGGTGTATGTGACGGATCGATCGGAAGGTGGTAAGCGGGTGATAATTGGGAGCGCTTTGCGCCTTGTTGATTCAATTACATCTATTTATTGTACTATATAGTATAAGCTGGAGATATTGTATACAATAATTTATATTTAGTATAGGGACAGTAGTGTATTGGCTAGTGAAAAAATAAAAATTAACAATACAATATGTAATTGCATACTTCATCATTGATTCGTACTCAAATAATATAGGTCGCGTCATGTAAAAAGAACGCTGGAAGAAAGTGGAGTAGGTGTGTTTGCGCATGGGTACACTCGCGTACAAAAGTATTGTCTTATTTTTGAACTAGCCTTTCATTCGCGGCCTCATATATTGGTTATTGGTAGGTAGGTACATTGAAAAATATATTAGATAGAATATCATTAAACAGAATTAAAAATATGTTAACCTCCAGCGGTCTTTTTACATGACGCGACCTATAACTATTGTTCAAAAATAAAATACTAACATTCCAAAGAATGATTCCGTTTACTTACCGTTCTTGCTACGTAGCGAAGTAAGCTCGCCTCGTTTTTATTGCCACAAGGTCAAAGCTATCATTAGCAGTGCAGTCGCAAAGAAAATGCAATGCTCTTTTTGCGTGGTTAAAGACAAAATTAGCTGCTATTGCTGAGCAGTTCGTTAATCATCAGTTACATTTAATTAATTTACGTAGTAACGCAAGCTCATGGACGCGTGCATTCTCCCCAACCACAACAAAAGTACAAACTCGGGGTTTGTCAGCGAGCCATGGAGCGCAGTATCCTAGGAGTCAAACTAACAGACCGCATTAGAAACAGTGAACTGCGCTCCCAAACACAAATCGCGGACGTTGGGCACCAAGTAGGCAAGTTAAAGTAGGACAGGGCGGGACACGTCTGCCGCATGTCGGAGGAATTATGGGCAAAATCCACCACCGAGTGGATCCCAAAAGACAGAAAACGACCACGTGGCAGACCGCGACGCCGATGGAAAGACGAACTCGACTCGTATATGGAAGACTGGACTACACAAGCGTATGATAGAGTGGAGTGGAAGGAAGGAAGGGAGGCCTATGCCCTGCAGTGGGACAGTACAGGCTCCAAATAATAATAATAATACGTAGTAATAGTTAAAATTCTTTGAATCATAAAAATAAACTAGTTTTATTCGAGTTGAAACTTGATATCAAACATCCGAACAGTTTTATTTTATGCAGGTTAAAATATTTTAAGTAAGAACCTTCATTAAAAATTGTAAGTGCCTATAAATTTAAAATAAATAAGGTTACAAATTCCTTCCGTTTACCTATCAATATAGAATATAACCTATAACCTATAGAAGTCAAAGATAGTGTACTTTTCTATCAGTGAAAGAGTTAGTAGTTTATTTTATTTATTAGCTAGCGCCAGCGGCTTCGCACGCGTTGTTTATCAACAAAAAGTGGATTAACGCATAGGCTATGTGTTAATCCAGGTTATAATCTACGTACATACCAAATTTCATCGAAATCAGTGACCCCACAGTGCTGAAATTTGGTATGCCTGTAGCTTTAATGACACAAATATAGGGCAAAGTCTGAAATCCAGAATAACTGCAATTTATACCCCAAAAAAGAGTAACAAATTAACATAAACTCCCGTTACCGGTAATTTGAATTGAGCTTTAGATCAAGTTATTTGGTTGATATTTCGTGGCCCTATTTTGTTAGTCAAAGATTATGGCCGGCTTAAACAACAATCCCTAAACATATTTAGCGACTAAACATGTTTAAATTTTACGTATTTGTATGATTTGACAACTCCTTAAATTATTATTTAGCCAGTAAATACGTTTAGACATCGTTGCGCTAGTCGCCCTAAGAATATTTATTTTGTGTTTTGGGAGACTCGCGAGATCTCAGTTCGGGGCGAATCACTAGTTATTAACTATTTTATGTTTTGCTCCAATTTTGGTTGTAGTAAGGTTTGTTGAAATTAAATTATATTTATTATTGTTAATGCCGGTATCAATGCTTCTTGATCTCTATTTAGACAATTGCTCTTTTTACGCTGCGCTACTATTTATTTGAAATTACAAAAGATAAAACGTTTTTTTTGCAGAAATATTATTTGCAAATCCTAGTTTGTCAAAAGCATTATTGCCGTATACATTGTTTATATCCATAGGGGCAATTTCTTTAAAAAAGGGGTTTGTGACGTCACAGTACTCAGTCACACTCATAGATCAGCAGAATTCCCTCCCTGTCACACCGGATATCATCCACAGTCTTGTGAACTGAATCAGCTTGTGACTTGGATTGCATCCAAGATTGTATAACTGATAAACGCAGTGCAACTCTACGTATGTTATTATAGCATACTTACTATAGATAGAAACGCCAACCCCCCCTATTCGGCGTTACCACAATATCACTTCACGTTGTACTTCCATACACAGCTTGACTAGTAAAGACATCATGGGTGCCTAAAAGACATTACGCAAGATTTTAGCGCGCAACTCCAAAAAATGTCGCCACATTAGCACACGTTGAATTGAGTCACCTAGAGTGTCAAGTCATCAAGAGCGTCTGAGAGGTACTGTATGCGTCTGATTTCAGCACGCAGCTCGTGAATAAGCGACATGAGACCGCGTTGATTCAAGCCACTGCAAGCCCGTAATAGTGGGGCGGCCAGCAGTCACCAAGTTCGTTGACTCACACGCGCTCGGTCAAGGCATGAATAGAGCTAGATATCTTGTAGACAAAACAGCCTTTATTGTTTGAGGATTTTTTTTATGAATCTTAAACAGTTATCTAAGAGGAAACGCGGGTAGCGTTTCGTCCATACAAACGTAGTCCCCTGTTTCCTCCCTGGATAGTGCACTAATTTTCCACTAGAGCAAATGTTTTTTTTTACCATACAATCAATAAGTATCAATAAGCGTCATGCGCCTACGTTTTGTTTTTCTCCATAAATTAATTATTATAAGAACTAGGAACCTTCTAAAGTCACAAATATTGCTCATTTTTACCGACCTTTTCAGACAGCTATCAACAAATTTTGATGGTCGTTAGGGCACAGCACGACAGCAATACATTTGTTAAAAACCTATTTTAGATTTAGACAATTTTTTTGTGAAATTTTGTTCTAGTTTATCTGTAAAATATATTATTTTTTTCAAAAATAATTTTATAATTATTTTACTACCCCGTATTTTAAGTTACATAACGGTAGGTAAGCCTTGACCTATATATTAATGAATAATATCTAAAGTGAACATAGACAAAGTCCGATTGCCGTTATTATATAGGTCAATTTCATATCAGCTGACGATTCGATATAGAATGTTACATAATTTATGTAAGTTTATGAATATACTCGTATTTACACCGCCGTCTTTTTGATTTTGTTTTGTCCTGTCCATCCAAAGGTTGTCTGGAAGAGATCGCTTTTAGCGATAAGATCGCCCATTGTACTTACCTTAATTTTTGTGTATTTTTATTGTATTTTTAATTTTGTTGGTGTGCAATAAAGAGTATTCTATTCTATTCTATTCTAATTTTATTTATATAAATATTAATTTAGTATATTTTTTATATAAAATAGGTACTTAAAATGTACTTTTCATATTCGTATTAATTTATTACATGCTTATAAGAACAGTACAATATTGTTAGTAGTTCAAGTATTAGGTACGTCCAAGACATTATGGTACGTTAGAAAACTGCAAAATTTTTGTTTGAAATAGTTGGACCTTTTCACTAAAGGGTACTTTCACCAAGAAAAAGCGAACTAGCCTCTGAAGAAAGCACACTTATATGCCAGTCATTCTCGTTGGCGACTTGGCGTGACTATAAAAAAGTAGATAAATTAAAAAACACAACACAATACAAACCAGTTGTTTTTTATTTAGCTAGTTTAGCAGTAGATGCGGATTAGAACTTTTTGTTCCCAGTAGTAAAACTATAATTTATTGAACAATCTCAATTATATTAAAAATAAACCTGACTCGGGTTAATAAATGCAACAAAAATTAATTAGGTTTATGCAATCTTTCAATGATCTCATCTATGATTTCTAGGGACATCCGGCTCTACGTGGGGCATACTCCAAGTTCTTGGAACTGGCCACTTCCAATAAAAAAAATTTAAAAAAATTATAGGTTAAAAATCTAAAACACGCTTTTGTATGTAATCGAACTAAAAAGTAGAAAATAATTCACAATAAATTTAAATTAAGAATAGTGTGATTAACAAATAATGTATTTTATTGTAAAAAAAGCGGGTGCTTGATGTCAATTGCTATAAATATTTTATTGACTTTTGACTTTGACTATTGGTAGAAGTAGTCATTTTGAAAATATCTTAAAAAGCATCCAACACTTTTTTACAACAAAATATTTTTATTTTAATCACACTATACTTAATTTAAATTTATTGAAAATTATTTACTACTTTTTTGTTTGGGTAAGTATCTACAAAAGCGAGTTTTTTAAACTATTATTTATTTTCTATTTTTTAATTCGGCTAACTACAAAAGCTTTTTTTAAGCTATTGTCATCGATCCTTGATAAGTGTGCAAAATTTTAATTGAATTCGACGTTTAATTCTGAAGTAGTTGTAAATCAAGTTTAAGGATTCCGTGACATACATACATACCAAGCTAATAAAAACGTGTTAAAAAGCAGTTACGGGATTCAAAAAAGGAACTCTCTGGGAAAATAAGTCATTGTTACTTATTAATTTTAAAGACTGTCATTTGTTTTTTCATTGTGGTGAAGCAGTGACGGATCTACTGCTGTGCATGTCGTGGCACTTTTTGAATAGTCGAAGATTACAAATAATGTTTTTGGTTTTTATGGGAGACTCGCGAGATCTCAGTTCGGGGCGAACCACTAGTGATAATTATAGTGCTAGTAAGTACACAAGCTCGGTGGTAAACCTCTGACTTTCCTCAGGTGAAAATGGTTTAATAAATTAGACTGGGTCAGATCAGTTATCAGCGTTTTAAAACGTCGGCAAACTGTCGGATCATCGGTCCAATATTTGTTTCGTATTCGATTTCTAATCCAAAACGCTATTAAAACTATTTCGGATTAACCATAAAGCTCGGATGCGTTTCCGACACGTATTCAAAGGTTAGTACAGTTTACAAAATAGCGTTCTCTGATTCAAAATCGAAATTGAAAAAACTGTCGGACCGATCGTCGACAGCTTCCATCGATAGCTTATTATCGATAGCTTTCCGACGTTTAAAAATAGCCCCGATGATCGTTATACTCGTAGATCTTTCTAAATAGAATCGAAAGCTACGAGTCCACACAACTTCTTAATTGAAACACGTCTGGTTGGAATGGAATGACTCGTTGATGGTTCATTGTGCCACTTAATAGTTAAACAGTTCGTTGTAATAATGCTTATGCGTAGTGCACTTATCTTCTTACGTATGCTCTATATACCAAGGGCTAGAGAATTCTCAATATCACTGACTAAACTCTTCTTAGAGGTAAGCTCGCTTTTGTACATGTTCTTTTGTCATTTATGTATCTTATAATGTATTTTTTTTTGTAAATAATAATGAACACAACTGGAAATAAAATCCAGAAAAAAACCATGGATACAAAACAACTTGTAAGCACTAATTTGGTATCTAATGTTGCTTAGATGTTACAATCTCTTTTTGACGAGGGATTGTGACGAGCATTTGAAGTGAGAAAATGTGTGGTCGATTTTTGACTTTCAGTATTGGTTAGTCACTAGAATCAAATTGGTTGAATTATCAAATTGTTTCCAATTTGATAGAACTCTATGGTACGATTCTACAGAATTCCTTCCCCCTTCCACCACCATTCATACCTTGTCGGCATACCACCCTACCATACCAAACGATTTGCTTCAACTTTCCTTGTTAGCACGAGTAAAGAGTGGTACTCACTTCCGGCGTACCATAATCTCGGAGTCTTCAAGTCCAGAGTGCATATGTTCTTTCACATGTCACTTACCACCAGGTAGTGGTCAAGCGCTTGGCTATCATCAATAAAAAAAAATTAAAAAAACGGTAGACCCAGAAAGACGTGCCTATGATACTGTGACCTTATAGATCGCAAGCTTTCATTCGCACGCGTGATTTGTCAATAAAAACATTACCCTCCTTCGCAGTCGGGTAAAAAATAGTATATGTCTCAATCCCATTTATAATCTATCCATATTAGGAGCCAAAATTTAGGAGCCTATCTTTACAATAAAATAAATACTAGTTTACAGTACTACTCAATGCCTAGCTATAAATGCAAATTTATGGTTAAAAGTTGGTTGCTAGGTTTGAGCTACCTTGAAATTGAGAGTCTGTTAATCATACTATTATAAGTTATGTATGATAAGTTAACACACAACATACTAACCCATATGTACGAACGCACAAAATGACAACCTTACATACACTCACACCACACACCCTCTCTCACACACTCTCACCCACACACTCTCACCCACATACTCTCACCCACACCCTTTCACACACATACACTCACCGCATATCCTCGCATGCATATTGATACACACTCACGCATCCACACAGACACACAACCAACATACTCCCACACTCACGCATACATTCACTGCATATTTTATATATATTCTATTATGAAGCATAGTCCGGAGGGAGGTATAGGTTGCCATCATACAGGTCAATCCTAGTCAATGTTTACCATCGTGAATTGTATATACCTAGTAAACCATTGTAATTTTATGTGTGTGAAATTTTGAAGTTTGTTGTTGAATAAATAAATTATTAAATTAAAACGATTAAAAATTATATACCAAATTTCATCTAAATCGGACCAGCCGTTTATTAGTGAAAAAGTAACAGACAGACAGTTACTTTCAAATTTATAACATTACTCAGTATGGATTTTCACTGATCTCGACCTTCATCTTAGAAAATAAACCATCATACCTACATTAGTATTCTATTAAAATGGATGAAACAACGTGATAACTGATGATTCAACCAATTTGATTCTACTGAGTACCTAGTAACCTATAAATCTATTAGGAAAACAACAGACAAGGAAGTCTTGTCAATCAATGTATTATAAAGTTGTGTTTCCTCGTAACAATTTTAGGGTTCCCGGGAAACTCATCACATAAAATAGAACCATATTTTTACTTAGCCTGTGTACCTTCTTGTGTGAGGAATTTCTTCCCGCGAACACTTCGCTTGTGGAATGCTCTCCCTGCCGAGGTTTTTCCCAAGGACAACACCTACTGTATGGGGTTCTTCGAAAAGGGCGTTTTGAAAATTTTATGTACATAAATAGATTACAGACAAAACAGCTTCCAAAATGGGCATGTACGAGTACGAAGACGAACTTAACCCGAATAAGAGTTTTCTTCCCGCAAACCTTTGATGATAGAGATGGTTGATAATAGTAGTGGGTACGTGCACAGAAAAGGATATAGGAGTATAAAACTAATAAATAACTACGTAATATACCTATATACTAAAAACAGTATTCATACATATTAAAAATAAAACCAATAAACTATAGATAAACTTAATATCTACAATAAACACTGGTAGAGCTTTTGTGAGCGGGCTCGAGGAAGTGGGCAGTGTTCTGGTTAGATGGTAATGGTATTTTCCTGTAATTACTGGCACATAGACATAACAGCTAAGTCCTATTGTATGGCAACGTATCCACATAGAGATCAAGACAACACAATACCTTGTTTTGAATTCTATGTGGATATTCATGGGCTGCAGTAGCCACTTAACATCTGGTGGACTGCATGCTCGTTTGTCATATAACTTGTATAAAAAAAGGAAAATACAAAATATACCTACTTATAGGTACATAATAAACTAGAAGTTTACAAGGAACGGTGTTTGTGTTCTTTGACTCTAAGCTTAAAAATGCTTAGTGAAGGACTTGCGCGGATAGAGTGAGGTAGAGAATTCCACAGTTTGACTCCATGGACAGTAAAGGAACCCCCATAGTGACTGGAGGAATGAGGAGGTGTTTTGAGAAGGAGGGACTTTGATGAACTACAAGGCATCTCACGTGGGACAAGAAATGTTTAATGGTGTGTAATATATATATTTTCTATCTTGAATAACATCTCGATTGATCACGATGGAGGGTGTTGTGACACTTGTATATTTTCGGTGTGTCCACGTGAATGAAATCCTGAGCGAGCGAATTTAGGTCTAAAAAGCAACATAACAACAATATTTAGCGTTCAGCAGAATGTCCTCTCTTGTGAGGTTTTCAGAATGTGAATTTATGATAATTTTTCATCAAAACAGATTATTCGATAATACATTCACTTACACACACTAACACACCCTCACCTACACTCAAAAACATTAAACACAAAAATGATACAACGTAATGCTGCCCTCAATATTCAAAATTTGTTAATAAATGTTAATATGTTAATAAACATTAATATCCTTTATAAATATAACATATTGTTTAATAGTCTTAAGTACCTAATGTATAAAAACGGACGAAAGAGACTTCCTTCCCACAACACAAGTTTATACCTAACTAAGGTGGGAGATAGTGATCATTTTGTGTTCATATACCGTCCTGTGAATATACATGTATGTTACATGCATGTATGTTATTTTTTTTTCACCTATAGCTACTGCTGGTCAAAGGTCTCCCCCATGTTCCTCCACATCTCACAATCACTCGCCACGTCCCACCAGCCATCTTGGAATGCATCGAGGTCGTCACGCCAACGCTTCCTCGGCCTGCCTCGGCTTCGACGCCCATCTTCAGGCACCCATTGTGTGACGACTGTTGCCCATTTGTCTGTGACCATACGACTGACGTGACCCGCCCAGTCCCACTTCAGCCTGGCAGTCTTGTCGCCAACATCTGCGATGCCGGTCTTCGCGCGCAGTGTGGTATTGCGGATCCTATCGATTCTCTTTACCCCTAGCACGCTGCGTTCCATAGCTCTTTGGCAAACCTTGAGTTTAGACTTTTGAGATTCCGTCAATGACCAAGTCAATGACCGAAACTTGGTCATTGGTCATGTATGTTATACATTGTGAAAAAATAAATGATTTGATTTGATAATTTTTAACAAAAAAATTCACGTAATGTTGTGTATTGGGGGATATGGTAGTGTAAAACATCACGACGTATCACCAAGGGGGATGTGGGGATAAAAAAAACGACGACCCCTCATTCTAAAATTATGATTTCAAAAAGGCAACTCAGCTCAAATGTCAAATAAATGCACGGAACCCTCTGGACCCAAAGCTCTCGCACTTATCCGTATTAATTTAATATTAATAGACATTTTTGGCGGGTTTTTATAGTCCGGTATTAGTATTTGCTCATCAATCATTGTATTGTAAAACTGTTGTTGGCTCTAAAGACTTTTTAATTTGGATCCAACAAAATAAAAAAATACCGTTTTATAATACGATTGTAATTGTTACCTTGAGTTTTATTAAAATCCTTTTTTGTAAAGGGTACCTGGTGCAGTTCAAAAAGTTGTTTAGACTTCCTTTGTTTTTACAAATAGTAGGAACTTATTCGTTTTTGTTGTAAATAAAGATTGTTGACTTGTCCGTGACATTCATGACTGTCATTCAAGAGACAGGGTAAACCATGTTTATAAATAAGTATCAGGGTAAACGTACTCTTGGATATCTTCACGGATCTGCGTACTGAGAAAGAGATCCGAGGATGTCCATAGTCAGGATTATACTAGCTATGGGAATTAATAGAGCTTATGTATTCATCAAGCTTACATCGCAACAACATCGATCAAAATGTTACAATTTAGACGTAATTTATTTTCTGTATTATGTATTGTAAAAGGATCATTAAAAAAAACAACCAGCCTTGTTTCTTGCCTTTCTTTCCTGGCGTGGTCGCGAAGGAACAGGCAGTAAAATTGACGTTTCAAAGTGATCCTTATGATTTTATTGAATAAAAATATTTGACTTGGACACTCAATCACGTCATAACAGCTGAACTGATTTTAATGAAATTTGGTATGTATGTAGTTTATAACCTGGATTAACACATAGGCTACTTTAAACTGGGAAACCACGCGTGCGAAGCCGCACGCGGAAGCTTGTAAATCATAGGTATGTTACATAATATACTTATATGTAAAAGTGAATAGTGAACCTTGTTTATAATCGTTTGTATAGTGTAAAGTTTCATTATCTATACAATAGTAATTTATGTAATAACTGTACAACTTACATATTACGGTAACGAGGTGTTTACCCGCGACTTCGTTCGCGTGGACTTAAATTTTGTCATAGCTAATCCGAACACTTTGATCCGCCGCGCGCGACCAGTGAGTTCGAAAGAAGTTATGTGCATACATTTCGCCATCAATAAGGCGCGTTCTCATTTATCATTTTTTAATCTGTTGTGCAGTCGACGCTTTAGCAATTAATAGTTTTTTTTAATTTTATAGCAAAAAAATTTATTTAATTTTTCGAAACAAATTATACTATCATATTTCCTTTCTGATGATATAATTTCCCTGTTAAGATTCCTCAAGATCAGTCCAGCCCTTTAGTCGTAAAAACGTAATAAACAGACAGATAGACAAAATTACTTTAGAATTTATAATATTAGTATGGATAGTGGATAGGTATGTTTTTCTTCGAGAGCTGTCGTTTCTATGAAAAACATATTTTTTCTCAAACATGCTTGGAAATGTGAGCATTATTTTGACAACCTTCTTCGAGATAAATCGAAATTGCTGTACTGGCCAAATACATGCGAGCAGCGGCCGGCAAAAGTTGTGTGAAAATCCATAACTGTCGTGGTTTAGCGGCCAATTAAATTACATAGTAAATTCATATCTGTCGTGCAATTTAAAAATGGTACGATCTTCTACTCCGAAACATGGCAACCAAGGAGGTCACTTATCAAAGGTTTTATTTTAATTTCGAACTGGCTAGCAAATAGAAAGCTGTTTATTGAAAAAAATAAACAAATGAACACTTAAACGCGGGAAAATATTTTGTTGTTCGTCATTGATTTTGAAAAGTAATTGTATTTTTTATTTTATAATTTCCGCGCATTATTTGAGAAAAGTACTACACAAGCCTTGGCACAACTAGGCATTGATGGACTTACGTATGTGTGCCTCGACTTCGCCTCGGCCCACATTTACACGTTTGTCCATCAATGCCTCTTTTGCTGGCCGCTGCAGTAATTTACCATAATTTTCGCTGCACACAAGTCAATAATTAACAATCACAAACAAATTATGACAATTGATAATTTGTGTTCATCCATTAGTTTAATTTGTTGTGCACTAATTATTAAATGACGACCAGATAAGTAGATATTATGATACCTGTAACAGCATCTTTTGAGAGATGCACTTCCCCAGGAGTTTGAGGAGTGTGTTCGTGTGTCATGTACCTCGGCTGAACATAGGACAGTTCTAGACAGGTTTTATAATAATATTGTGAATAATAATGTAAAGCGCCCTCAGAAATTTGTGGTGCTCGTAAAAGGCATATATATAAAGTCTAAAATGCCATAACTTAGCATTTAAGACCTTATTGTACACTTGTTAATCATCCCGTAGGTAAGTACCGTTTGAAATCTGCTAGTAAAATTATGAGTAGGTTACATACATTATTTTATAATGAGAGTTAGGTAGTCACTTGTGATAAAATCGTCACGCTAAGTATTTTGTCAATTGAGGCCAGTTTCCGTATTCGTTTCAATCGAGGCCACTTTTTATTGTTGATGAGAGACATATTTTTTAATAAAGTGCACTTTTTTCTACATTATATTAATATTAGATTTTTTAACAATTGGATCGTCTCTAATTTTCACCATGTACAGCGATTAGGGTTGCCAATAATTGTTAATATCTCACGTAATTTTACATCTGTGTGCATTTTGTAAAAGCAATAATGTACGAAAATATACTTAATTTTGACCACATGAAACGAAACGTATACGTATAAATATACGTATAAATGAATCATTTATAAGAAAATCTAATATCTATATAATAATTTATCTTTTTCATAAAATTCAATAAGCCCTATGAAATACAGAGCCATAAATCTATCTGCCTGAACCAGTTACCCAAACTGAAACACAATGTTAGATGAATTAGTTCAAAGTTCAGATGAATTAGCTGCGCTGGCGCTGTTCAGTTCAAGTCTGTAACATTTTAAAAATAAAAATAATTGGTGGGTTTTTTCAGTGACTGTACTTCATTTTCTAGATCCAGAAATACGTTGTTGCTTTAAAAAAAGTAGGCAACCCTAGTCGTTGAGGCAGAAATGTTATCGAGGGGGCCCCACGCATTGGAAAGAAGGTAAGGCAAGATGAGAGCAAACATTGCGACCTCGTGCCTCCGAAAAGCTAAAACAAATATTTCGTACTAACATGACAACATTTCGGTAACCATTGTTAGTTTACCATTAAGCATGTTATTAACAAAGTTAGTAGGTAGGTATATAAGCATACGTACTCCGTTCGTACGGAACAAAGTACCAGCTCTGTTATTAAAATTTTTATTCAAAATTTGACTATAAGTGACCGTTAGCCTGTCAAATGTTGCCCGTAATATACGTTGCCTAGTCAATGTGCGTCTATGCAGTTCCTACACAACGTCTACGCAGTGCCCATGCGTTGTCTACGCAGCGACTACACGGCATTTAAGCCGTGCCTACGTTACATCTACACAGCGTCTACGCTATGCCTTCAATGTCTACGCAATATCAATACAGTACAGCAGTGGGTTGCTGCAGGGAGCATTACAAATAATTTACCATAGCAACCATTGTGTCAACATTACCACAACGATAATTGAACGAAGGAAAACCAGATTGTGAGGCATTCAAACCATTCAAATTAATAATTCTTTGAAGATATGAACTTACATAGAGCTCTTCAATAATATTACATAAAAGATATAAGTACTTGGTGCTTTTGCTGTTTTTTCTTTGCTGCGTAAAATTTAAAAGAGTGCTGTAATATTTTGAATGAAGCTCTTTAAAAACCAGGCTAGGCCCACCATCTTAATATTATAAATGTGAAAGTTTGGATGTTTGTTTATTTATTTGTTTGTTTGTTACTCAATCACTTCGTAACGGCTGAACTGATTTCGATGAAATTGGGTATACTATACGTAGATTACCTACCTACTTGGATTACCACATAGGCTACCTTTTATCCCATGGGAGTCAAGTTTTGCAACAGCGACAGCGAGTTTAGTTTTATTTCTAGGTTACCTACACATTTAGTAGTGTAACGTGTACGAAGTCGCGGCAACAGCTAACATATTATTGATAGAGCGAAAAAATCCACAAGGCCGCCTGAAAAGTCGTAAGAGCTTCCAGCGTTCTACGCAGGCCACCAGGGACGACCCATCTGCCCCCCCCCCCCCCCCCCCCTTAAGATTTGCTATCATCCGAACTCGCGTAGCGTCCTTTTGGAGTAGGCTGAGTCACTCGAATATAAAAATGGAATTAATAAGTGTTGGATTTCCGTCCACTTGGACGGAAATAAAAAATGACTACACTGGAGCATCTGCTCCGTGGCATGTTCTGTATTTTTTAACCAACTTCAAAAAAAGGAGGATGTGCTCAATTCTGTTGTATTGTATTTTAGTTTTGTTTGTGTGATATGGGTCTTATATTTTGTGCCTGCAATAAACGAATTTTATTTTATTTTATTTATTTGGAACAGGTTCCATTGCACAGAAAACAAGTATTGAAACAGTTTTATTTTAGGGCGACCATTCATTAGAACATTTCATCTTTTTGTAAACAATTTTATTGGTCCTGTTGCCTACCTGCTAATACTAATCATAATGTATAAGTAATGTGTGACGCATTATTCCACAAACCGATACAGATTTTACCATAACAGGTAAAAAAATTTAAATTCTTGTAGGTATTTCTATTTCTTTCATTTCTTACTAGCAGATGTTTAGATTAAATTATCATCTTTCTGAGATTTTAAATTAAAAGTAAAAGCATGAAAATGACGAGGCACAATTCGGTAAATTTACAAAAAACCCCCCTCCATCCAAAGACTTTCTAGAGGAAACCGCCTCAAAGCGATAAGACCGCCCATCGTACATGTGGCTTTTTATAATTAGGGTTCCGTACCTCAAAAGGTAAAAAAGGAACCCTTATAAGATCACTCTCTTGTCCGTTTGTCCGTCTGTCTGTCCGTGTGTCACCACCGATTTTCTCAGGAACGGGTGGACCTAGCAAGTTGAAATTTATACCAGATACTGAGATCTATAGTCCCTATTAGGTATATAAAAATCACGGAATACGAGTTCTTTCCGCCAATGATGCCATTAAAAACTCAAAGATGCCTTAAAAAAACTCAAGCTATGAGCTAGGCAAACGACGACGCTTGCCTGATAATTTCGCCACCACCTGGATGAGACCTGCGTACATAGTAAAATGGCTTATCATTGACGTAGCGGGTTTTATTTGAACTTAATATCCTACATGTGTGTCCACAAAAAATTTTGGAGGAAATCATTAACAATAGTCCGATTATTGGATTTTAAGGATGCGCACGTAGTATTTTATTTACTAGCTTCCACCCACGGCTTCGCACGCGCGGTTTGTCAATAAAGTGTCGTATAAAGTGTGTATATTATTCGTAATCTTGGACTATCAAAATATGTAGTACCACGAAATAATAACCAAATATCTTGACCTACAGTTTCATTCAAATTAAAGGTGTTTATGATAATTATTTACTCATTTTTGGGGTACAAAATGCAGTTATTCTGGATTTCAGAATATTATTATATTATATAAAGCTCGATTACCACTGACTCACTGACTGATTGACATCATTGTTCTCCCAGATGCCACCTCGTAGGGGGGAAATGTTTGGTGGGATCGTATAGAGGGAGTTCCGGTGAGTTGGGAATAAATCCTAAAGTACCCCTTTTGTCCCCCATTCGCTCCCATCAACATCGTATCTCGGAAAGTATAGGTCTTACAGCGTTGGTGCAAAAACTAATGTTGCAGAGGACATTTTTTTATATCCGGATCCATGAAAAAAAAATTGTCTTTCATACAAAAAAAAAATTGTCCCATACAAAATATTTCTGTATGAATACCGTAAACCGTATATTTCGTTTGCCGTAATTTTCATACTGTTTTTGTAGGGAGCCCATGGCTTGTGTGTACTATAAAATTACTGTAAATTTGCTTGATTCTATTTATTGGTGGTGGAAGGGCATGAGACAACTTTCATAGTTAAATTTGCAAAGTTCATCATCATCATTTTGGAACATTTTTGGAACGTCAATTTTTTTTTATTATGCAACATCCTTTGTCATCATTTTGGAACATCAATTTTTTTTAATTATGCCTCATCCACAATGATCACTTTTGGAACGTCAATTTTTTTTTTATAAAAAGAACATCCGCTATGATCATTTTGGAACATCATTTTATTTTAATTATGCTTCATCCACTATGATCATTTTGGAACTTCGAAATACTTTTTGATTGCTTCTTGCACTTCGATATCCTCTCATCAAAATTATGATTTTTCTTAAAAAACTTTAATCGTTCGTATCTTTTAAACGGTAAGAGATAGACATAACAAACTTTTAAAAATGGTAGCACAAATTTTTGGTGGAATCGTTAGTTTACGGTCATCATCGCCCTTGCCATCATTTTGAATTCTTCTCTCACTTCCTTTTCGTTTTCGAATGTTTCTTCCACATTGATATCCTCTTTAATTGTTTCTATAACTTCGAAATCCTCTTTGGTGGCATTTTTACTTCAATATACTTTTGAATTGTTTTTTCTATTTTTCTATTTTCTTCAATTACTTCTCTTACTTCAATATCGACTCTACAAAATTATGGGGTTTAATACAAATCTTAAATCGCTCGTATCTTCTAAACGGGAACAGTTACGCCTAGCAAACTTTTACAAAATATTGGTTCAAATTTTTGGTCGAATAGTTTTTTTATTACCATCATTGCTCTTGAGATCCTTTTTGAATGCTTCTCTCACTTGGTCTTCCTCCTTGAATGCTTCTTTCACCTCGATATCCTCTATTTTTGCTTCTTCCACTTTGATATCCTTTTTAATGTCTTTTTCTACTTATATGTCTTCTTCAATTGCTTCTTTTACTTCAATTTCCACTCCACAAAATTATGGGTTTTCATACAAAACTTAAATCGCTCGTATCTTTTAAACGGGAAGAGATAGCTCGAGGAAACTTTTACAAAATATTAGTATAAGTTTTTGGTGAAACCGTTTTTTATTTTTATCCTTGTCCTCGACGTCTTTTACTCAATTTCAATTTCCTCTTTAATTGTTTCTTCTACTTCGATATCCTATTTGATTGCTTCTTTCACTTCAATATCCTCTTTGATTGCTTCTTCCACTTCGATATCATCTTTGATTGCTGCTTCCACTTGGATATCCTCTTTGATTTGATTGCTTCTTCCATTTCGATCGTCTTTGACTGCTTCTTACACATGGATATCCTCTTTGATAGCTTTTAACAGCTTGATATCCTCTTTGATTGCTTCTTCGACTTCGATATCATCTTTGATTTCTGCTTCCACTTGGATGTCCTCTTTGATTTGATTGCTTTTTCGATTTCGATATCGTCTTTGGATGCTTCTTACACATGGATATCCTCTTCGATAGCTTTAAACAGCTCGATATCCTCTTTGATTGCTTCTTCCACTTTGATATCCTCTTTTATTGCTTCTACCAATTCGATATCATCTTTGATTTCCTTTTGATTGCTTCTTGCACTGCAATATTCTCTTTGATTGCGTCTTCATCTTCGATATCGTTTTTGATAGCATTTTCACTACGATATCATCTGTGATGGCTTCTTACACTTCGATATCTTCTTTGATTGCTTCTTCCACTTTGATATCCTCTAAGATTGCTTCTTCCTTTTCGATATCGTCTTCGACTATTTGTTTCACTTCGATATCGTGTTTGATTGCTTTTTCACTTCGTCATCCTCTTTGAATACTTCTACCACCTCGGTATCCTCTTTGATTCCTTAGTCAACTTTAATTTCCTCTTAGATTGTTTTTCCTACTTCGATATCCTCTGTGATGGCTTCTTCCACTTCGATACCCTCTTTGATTGCTTCTTCCACTTCGATATCCTCTTTGATTGCTTCATCCACTTCGATATCCTCTTTGATTGCTTCTTCCACTTCAATATCGTCTTTGACTGTTTCTTCCACTTCGATATCGTCTTTGATTGCTTTTTTCACTTCGTCATCCTCTTAGAACGCTTCTACCACCTCGGTATCCTCTTTGATTGCTTACTCAACTTTAATTTCCTCTTTGATTGTTTCTGCTACTTAGATATCCTATTTGATTGCTTCTTTCACTTCAATATCCTCTTTGATTACTTCTTCCACTTCGATATCGTTTTTGACTGTTTCTTCCACTTCAATATCGTCTTTGACTGTTTCTTCCACTTCGATATCGTCTTTGATTGCTTTTTTCACTTCGTCATCCTCTTAGAACGCTTCTACCACCTCGGTATCCTCTTTGATTGCTTACTCAACTTTAATTTCCTCTTTGATTGTTTCTGCTACTTAGATATCCTATTTGATTGCTTCTTTCACTTCAATATCCTCTTTGATTGCTTCTTCCACTTCGATATCGTTTTTGACTGTTTCTTCCACTTCGATATCGTCTTTGATTGCTTTTTTCACTTCGTCATCCTCTTAGAATGCTTCTACCACCTCGGTATCCTCTTTGAATGCTTACTCAACCTTAATTTCCTCTTTATTTGATTCTGCTACTTCGATATCCTATTTGATTGCTTCTTTCACTTCAATATCCTCTTTAATTGCTGCTTCCACTTGGAAATCCTCTTTGATTTGATTGCTTCTTCCATTTCGGTATCGTCTTTGACTGCTTCTTACACATGGATATCCTCTTTGATGGCTTTTAACAGCTCAATATCCTCTTTAATTACTTCGTCGACTAAAAGAAAAACACGCGAGCTGCGAGCAGCTCGCGCACAACGCAACCTCTAGTTATATTATATAAAGCTCGATTACCACTGACTCACTGACTGATTGACATCATTGTTCTCCCAGATGCCACCTCCTAGGGGGGAAATGTTTGGTGGGATCGTATAGAGGGAGTTCCGGTGAGTTGGGAATAAATCCTAAAGTACCCCTTTTGTCCCCCATTCGCTCCCATCCACCTCGTATCTCGGAAAGTATAAGTCTTACAGCGTTGGTGCAAAAACTAATGTTGCAGAGGACATTTTTTTATATCCGGTTCCATGAAAAAAAAATTGACTTTCATACAAAAAAAAAATTGTCCCATACAAAATATTTCTGTATGAATACCGTAAACCGTATATTTCGTTTGCCGTAATTTTCATACTGTTTTTGTAGGGAGCCCACGGCTTGTGTGTACTATAAAATTACTGTAAATTTGCTTGATTCTATATAATGGTGGTGGAGGGACATGAAATAACTTTCATAGTTTTTGCAAAGGTCATCATCATCATTTTGGAACATCCAATTTTTTTTTTTTTTTTAGTGTACAACGTTCATCATGTTTATTTTGGAACATCCACATTTTTTAAATTATGCCTCATCCACAATGATCACTTTGGAACGTCAATTTTTTTTTATTATGCAACATCCACTGTGATATTTTGGTACATCATTTTTTTTAATTATGCCTCATCCACAATGATCACTTTGGAACGTCAATTTTTTTTTTATTATGCTACATCCACTGTGTTATTTTGGTACATCATTTTTTTAATTACGCCTCATCCACAATGATCACTTTGGAACGTCAAATATTTTTTATTTTTTTATTATGCAACATCCACTGTGATCATTTTGGTACATCATTTTTTTTAATTATGCCTCATCCACAATGATCACTTTGGAACGTCAATTATTATTATTTTTTTATTATGCAACATCCACTGTGATCATTTTGGTACATCATTTTTTTAAATTATGCCTCATCCACAATGATCACTTTGGAACGTCAATTATTTTTTATTTTTTTTTATTATGCATCATCCACTGTGATCATTTTTGAACATCATTTTTTTTTCAATTATGCCTCATCCACTATGATCACTTTGGAACGTCAATTTTTTTTTTATGCAACATCCACTGTTATATTTTGGTACATAATTTTTTTTAATTATGCCTCATCCACAATGATCACTTTGGAACGTCAATTATTTTTTTTTATTATGCAACATCCACTGTGATCATTTTGGTACATCATTTTTTTAATTACGCCTCATCCACAATGATCACTTTGGAACGTCAATTATTATTTTTTTTATTATGCAACATCCACTGTGATCATTTTGGTACATCATTTTTTTAATTATGCCTCATCCACAATGATCACTTTGGAACGTCAATTATTTTTTTTTATTATGCAACATCCACTGTGATAATTTTGGTACATCATTTTTTTAATTACGCCTCATCCACAATGATCACTTTGGAACGTCAATTATTTTTTTTATTATGCATCATCCACTGTGATCATTTTGGAACATCATTTTTTTTAATTATGCCTCATCCACAATGATCACTTTGGAACGTCAATTTTTTTTTTATTATGCAACATCCACTGTGATCATTTTGGTACATAATTTTTTTTTATTTATGCCTCATCCACTATGATCATTTTGGAACGTCAATTTTTTTTTTATTATGCGACATCCACTATTCGAATATTCTCTTTGATTGCTTCTTCCACTTCGATGTCCTCTTTGATTGTTTCTTCCGCCTCGACATCTTCTATTTTTGCATGTTCCACTTCGTTATCCCTTTAAAATGCTTCTTCTACTTTCATATCCTCTTTAATTGCTTCAGTTACTTCATTATGCGCTCTACAAAATTGTGGTGTTTCATACAAAACTTCAATCGCTCATATCTTCTAAACGGGAAGAGATAGCCCTAGCAAACTTGTACAAAATATTGGTATAAATTTTTGGTAGAACTGTTTTTTTATTGTCATCCTTGACATCCTTTTTGAATGCTTCTCTCACTTCGTCATCTTCTTTGAATGTTTTTTCCACTTCGACATCATCTTTGACTGCTTTTTAACTTCGATATCCTCTTTGATTGCTTCTCCCACTTCGATATCGTCTTTGACTGCTTCTTCCATTTCGATATCGTCTTTGATTGCTTTTTCACTTCGTCATCTTCTTTGAATGCTTCTACCACCTTGGTATCCTCTTTGATTGCTTACTCAACTTCAATTTCCTCTTTGATTGTTTCTGCCACTTCGATATCCTATTTGATTGCTTCTTCCACTTCAACATTCTCTTTGATAGTTTCTTCCACTTCGATATCCAATCAACAAATTTATGATTTTTCTTACAAAACTTTAATCGCTCATATCTTCTAAACGGGAAGAGATAGCCCTAGCAAACTTGTACAAAATATTGGTATCAATTTTTGGTAGAACTGTTTTTTTATTGTCATCCTTGACATCCTTTTTGAATGCTTCTCTCACTTCGTCATCTTCTTTGAATGTTTTTTCCACTTCGACATCATCTTTGACTGCTTTTTAACTTCGATATCCTCTTTGATTGCTTCTCCCACTTCGATATCGTCTTTGACTGCTTCTTCCATTTTGATATCGTCTTTGATTGCTTTTTCACTTCGTCATCTTCTTTGAATGCTTCTACCACCTTGGTATCCTCTTTGATTGCTTACTCAACTTCAATTTCCTCTTTGATTGTTTCTGCCACTTCGATATCCTATTTGATTGCTTCTTCCACTTCAACATTCTCTTTGATAGTTTCTTTCACTTCGATATCCAATCAACAAATTTATGATTTTTCTTACAAAACTTTAATCGCTCGTATCTTCTAAACGGGAAGAGATAGCACTAGCAAACTTTGACAAGATATTAGTACAAATTTTTGATCATTATCATTTTACAACATACATTTATATTATGCAACGTCAATCCTGATCATTTTGGAACGTCCAGATTTTTTTTATGCAACGTTCATCATGATCTTTTTTGCAACGTTCAATTTTTTTATACAACTATTGTCATGATCATTTTGGAACATCCAATTTTTTTCTCTTTGATTGCTTGTTCCACTTCGATATCCTATTTGATTGCTTCTTTCACTTCAATATCCTCTTTGATTGCTTCTTCCACTTCGATATTATCTTTGATTGCTGCTTCCACTTGGAAATCCTCTTTGATTTGATTGCTTCTTCCATTTCGATATCGTCTTTGACTATTTCTTTCACTTCGATATCGTCTTTGATTGCTTTTTTCACTTCGTCATCCTCTTTGAATACTTCTACCAACTCGGTATCCTCTTTGATTCCTTAGTCAACTTCAATTTCCTCTTTGATTGTTTTTGCTACTTCGATATCCTATTTGATTGCTTCTCCCACTTCAATATCCTCTTTGTTTACTCCTTCCACTTCGATATCATCTTCGATTTCCTTTTGATTGCTTCTTGCACTGCATTATTCTCTTTGATTGCGTCTTCATCTTCGATATCGTCTTTGATAGCATTTTCACTTCGATATCCTCTGGGATGGCTTCTTCCACTTCGATACCCTCTTAGATTGCTTCTTCCACTTCGATGTCCTCTTTGATTGTTTCTTCCGCCTCGACATCTTCTATTTTTGCATGTTCCACTTCGTTATCCCTTTAAAATGCTTCTTCTACTTTCATATCCTCTTTAATTGCTTCAGTTACTTCATTATGCGCTCTACAAAATTGTGGTGTTTCATACAAAACTTCAATCGCTCATATCTTCTAAACGGGAAGAGATAGCCCTAGCAAACTTGTACAAAATATTGGTATAAATTTTTGGTAGAACTGTTTTTTTATTGTCATCCTTGACATCCTTTTTGAATGCTTCTCTCACTTCGTCATCTTCTTTGAATGTTTTTTCAACTTCGGCATCATCTTTGACTGCTTTTTAACTTCGATATCCTCTTTGATTGCTTCTCCGACTTCGATATCGTCTTTGACTGCTTCTTCCATTTCGATATCGTCTTTGGTTGCTTTTTTCACTTCGTCATATTCTTTGAATGCTTCTACCACCTCGGTATCCTCTTTGATTGCTTACTCAACTTCAATTTCCTCTTTGATTGTTTCTCCCTCTTCGATATCGTCTTTGACTGCTTCTTCCATTTCGATATCGTCTTTGATTGCTTTTTTCACTTCGTCATCATCTTTGAATTCTTCTACCGCCTCGGTATCCTCTTTGATTGCTTACTCAACTTCAATTTAATCTTTGATTGTTTCTGCCACTTCGATATCCTATTTGATTGCTTCTTCCACTTCAACATTCTCTTTGATAGTTTCTTCCACTTCGATATCCAATCAACAAATTTATGATTTTTCTTACAAAACTTTAATCGCTCGTATCTTCTAAACGGGAAGAGATAGCACTAGCAAACTTTGACAAAATATTAGTATAAATTTTTGATCATAATCATTTTGCAACATACATTTATATTATGCAACGTCAATCATGATCATTTTGGAACGTCCAGATTTTTTTTATGCAACGTTCATCATGATCTTTTTTGCAACGTTCAATTTTTTTTTATACAACCATTATCATGATCATTTTGGAACATCCAATTTTTTTCTCTTTGATTGCTTGTTCCACTTCGATATCCTCTTTGATTGCTTCTTCCACATTGGTATCCTCTTTGATTGCTTCTTTAACTTTGATATCCTCTACGATTGCTTGTTCCGCTTCGATATCCTCTGTTATTCCTTCTTCATCTTCAATATCCATTGGATTGCTTCTTCCACTTCGATATCGTCTTTGATTGCTTTTTTTACTTCGTCATCCTCTTAGAATGCTTCTACCACCTTGGTATCCTCTTTGATTTCTTCCTCAACTTTAATTTCCTCTTTGATTGTTTCTGCTACTTTGATATCCTATTTGATTGCTTCTTTCACTTCAATATCCTCTTTGATTGCTTCTTCCACTTCGATATCATCTTTGATTGCTGCTTCCACTTGGAAATCCTCTTTGATTTGATTGCTTCTTCCATTTCGATATCGTCTTTGACTGCTTCTTACACATGGATATCCTCTTTGATGGCTTTTAACAGCTCGATATCCTCTTTAATTACTTCTTCGACTAAAAGAAAAACACGCGAGCTGCGAGCAGCTCGCGCACAACGCAACCTCTAGTTATTATATTATATAAAGCTCGATTACCACTCACTGACTGACTGACTCATTGACATGTTTGTTCTCCCAGATGCCACCTCGTAGGGTGAAAATGTTTGGTGGGATCGTATAGAGGGAGTTCCGATGAGTTGGGAATAAATCCTAAAGTACACCTTTTGTCCCCCATTCGCTCCCATCCACCTCGTATCTCGGAAAGTATAGGTCTTACAGCGTTGGCGCAAAAACTAATGTTGCAGAGGACATTTTTTTATATCCGGTTCCATGAAAAAAAAATTGTCTTTCATACAAAAAAAAAATTGTCCCATACAAAATATTTCTGTATGAATACCGTAAACCGTATATTTCGTTTGCCGTAATTTTCATACTATTTTTGTAGGGAGCCCATGGCTTGTGTGTACTATAAAATTACTGTAAATTTGCTTGATTCTATATAATGTTGGTGGAGGGGCATGAGACAACTTTCATAGTTTTTGCAAAGGTCATCATCATCATTTTGGAACATCCAATTTTTTTTTTTTTTTTTAGTATGCTACGTTCATCATGTTTATTTTGGAACATTCACATTTTTTTAATTATGCCTCATCCACAATGATCACTTTGGAACGTCAATTTTTTTTTTATTATGCAACATCCACTGTGATCATTTTGGTACATCATTTTTTTAATTATGCCTCATCCACAATGATCACTTTGGAACGTCAATTTTTTTTTATGCAACATCCACTGTGATCATTTTGGTACATCATTTTTTTTAATTATGCCTCATCCACAATGATCACTTTGGAACGTCAATTTTTTTTTTATTATGCAACATCCACTGTGATCATTTTGGTACATAATTTTTTTTAATTATGCCTCATCCACAATGATCACTTTGGAACGTCAATTTTTTTTTTATTATCTACATCCACTGTGATCATTTTAGTACATCATTTTTTTTAATTATGCCTCATCCACAATGATCACTTTGGAACGTCAATTATTATTATTTTTTTTGTATTATGCAACATCCACTGTGATCATTTTGGTACATCATTTTTTTAATTACGCCTCATCCACAATGATCACTTTGGAACGTCAATTTTTTTTTATTATGCATCATCCACTGTGATCATTTTGGAACGTCAATTTTTTTTATTATGCAACATCCACTGTGATCATTTTGGAAAATCAATTTTTTTTTGTAGCACAAATTTTTGGTGGAATCGTTATTTTACGGTCATCATCGCCCTTGCCATCATTTTGAATTCTTCTCTCACTTCCTTTTCGTTTTCGAATGTTTCTTCCACATTGATATCCTCTTTAATTGTTTCTATAACTTCGAAATCCTCTTTGATGGCATTTTTACTTCAATATACTTTTGAATTGTTTTTTCTATTTTTCTATTTTCTTCAATTACTTCTCTTACTTCAATATCGACTCTACAAAGTTATGGGTTTTAATACAAATCTTAAATCGCTCGTATCTTCTAAACGGGAAGAGTTACGCCTAGCAAACTTTTACAGATTATTGGTACAAATTTTTGGTGCAATAGTTTTTTTAATACCATCATTGCCCTTGACATCCGTTTTGAATGCTTCTCTTACTTCATCTTCCACTTTGAATGCTTCTTTCACCTCGATATCCTCTATTTTTGCTTCTTTCATTTTGATATCCTTTTTAATTGCTTTATCTACTTATATATTTTCTTCAATTGCTTCTTTTACTTCAATTCCCACTCTATAAAATTATGGGTTTTAATATAAACCTTAAATCGCTCGTATCTTCTAAACGGGAACAGTTACGCCTAGCAAACTTTTACAAAATATTGGTACAAATTTTTGGTCGAATATTTTTTTTATTACCATCATTGATCTTGAAATCCTTTTTGAATGCTTCTTTCACCTCGATATCCTCTATTTTTGCTTCTTCCACTTTGATATCCTTTTTAATTGCTTTTTCTACTTATATATTTTCTTCAATTGCTTCTTTTACTACAATTTCCACTCTACAAAATTATGGGTTTTAATACAAATCTTAAATCGCTCGTATGTTCTAAACGGGAACAGTTACGCCTAGCAAACTTTTACAAAATATTGGTACAAATTTTTGGTCGAATATTTTTTTTATTACCATCATTGATCTTGACATCCTTTTTGAATGCTTCATTCACCTCGATATCCTCTATTTTTGCTTCTTCCACTTTGATATCCTTTTTAATTGCTTTTTCTACTTATATATTTTCTTAATTGCTTCTTTTACTACAATTTCCACTCTACAAAATTATGGGTACAAATACAAATCTTAAAGAACAGTTACGCCTAGCAAACTTTTACAAAATATTGGTTCAAATTTTTGGTCGAATAGTTTTTTTATTACCATCATTGCTCTTGACATCCTTTTTGAATGCTTCTCTCACTTGGTCTTCCTCCTTGAATGCTTCTTTCACCTCGATATCCTCTATTTTAGCTTCTTCCACTTTGATATCCTTTTTAATGTCTTTTTCTACTTATATGTCTTCTTCAATTGCTTCTTTTACTTCAATTTCCACTCCACAGAATTATGGGTTTTCATACAAAACTTAAATCGCTCGTATCTTTTAAACGGGAAGAGATAGCTCGAGGAAACTTTTACAAAATATTGGTATAAGTTTTTGGTGAAACCGTTTTTTATTTTTATCCTTGTCCTCGACGTCTTTTACTCAATTTCAATTTCCTCTTTAATTGTTTCTGCTACTTCGATATCCTATTTGATTGCTTCTTTCACTTCAATATCCTCTTTGATTGCTTCTTCCACTTCGATATCATCTTTGATTGCTGCTTCCACTTGGATATCCTCTTTGATTTGATTGCTTCTTCCATTTCGATCGTCTTTGACTGCTTCTTACACATGGATATCCTCTTCGATAACTTTAAACAGCTCGATATCCTCTTTGATTGCTTCTTCCACTTTGATATCCTCTTTTATTGCTTCTACCAATTCGATATCATCTTCGATTTCCTTTTGATTGCTTCTTGCACTGCAATATTCTCTTTGATTGCGTCTTCATCTTCGATATCGTTTTTGATAGCATTTTCACTTCGATATCCTCTGTGATGGCTTCTTCCACTTCGATACCCTCTTTGATTGCTTCTTCCACTTCGATATCCTCTTTGATTGCTTCTTCCACTTCGATATCCTCTTTGATTGCTTCTTTCACTTCAATATCCTCTTTGATTGCTTCTTCCACTTCGATATCATCTTTGATTGCTGCTTCCACTTGGATATCCTCTTTGATTTGATTGCTTCTTCCATTTCGATCGTCTTTGACTGCTTCTTACACATGGATATCCTCTTCGATAACTTTAAACAGCTCGATATCCTCTTTGATTGCTTCTTCCACTTTGATATCCTCTTTTATTGCTTCTACCAATTCGATATCATCTTCGATTTCCTTTTGATTGCTTCTTGCACTGCAATATTCTCTTTGATTGCGTCTTCATCTTCGATATCGTTTTTGATAGCATTTTCACTTCGATATCCTCTGTGATGGCTTCTTCCACTTCGATACCCTCTTTGATTGCTTCTTCCACTTCGATATCCTCTTTGATTGCTTCTTCCACTTCGATATCCTCTTTGATTGCTTCTTCCACTTCGATATCGTCTTTGACTGTTTCTTCCACTTCGATATCGTCTTTGATTGCTTTTTTCACTTCGTCATCCTCTTAGAACGCTTCTACCACCTCGGTATCCTCTTTGATTGCTTACTCAACTTTAATTTCCTCTTTGATTGTTTCTGCTACTTCGATATCCTATTTGATTGCTTCTTTCACTTCAATATCCTCTTTGATTGCTTCTTCCACTTCGATATCGTTTTTGACTGTTTCTTCCACTTCGATATCGTCTTTGATTGCTTTTTTTACCTCGTCATCCTCTTAGAATGCTCTTACCACCTCGGTATCCTCTTTGATTGCTTACTCAACTTTAATTTCCTCATTGATTGTTTCTGCTGCTTCGATATCCTATTTGATTGCTTCTTCCATTTCGATATCGTCTTTGACTGCTTCTTACACATGGATATCCTGTTTGATGGCTTTTAACAGCTCGATATCCTCTTTAATTACTTCTTCGACTAAAAGAAAAACACGCGAGCTGCGAGCAGCTCGCGCACAACGCAACCTCTAGTTATATTATATAAAGCTCGATTACCACTGACTCACTGACTGATTGACATCATTGTTCTCCCAGATGCCACCTCGTAGGGGGGAAATGTTTGGTGGGATCGTATAGAGGGAGTTCCGGTGAGTTGGGAATAAATCCTAAAGTACCCCTTTTGTCCCCCATTCGCTCCCATTAACATCGTATCTCGGAAAGTATAGGTCTTAGAGCGTTGGTGCAAAAACTAATGTTGCAGAGGACATTTTTTAATATCCGGTTCCATGAAAAAAAAATTGTCTTTCATACAAAAAAAAATTGTCCCATACAAAATATTTCTGTATGAATACCGTAAACCGTATATTTCGTTTGCCGTAATTTTCATACTGTTTTTGTAGGGAGCCCACGGCTTGTGTGTACTATAAAATTACTGTAAATTTGCTTGATTCTATATAATGGTGGTGGAGGGGCATGAGACAACTTTCATAGTTTATGCAAAGGTCATCATCATCATTTTGGAACATCCAATTTTTTTTTTTTTTAGTATGCAACGTTCATCATGTTTATTTTGGAACATCCACATTTTTTTAATTATGCCTCATCCACAATGATCACTTTGGAACGTCAATTATTTTTTTTTTATTATGCAACATCCACTGTGATCATTTTGGTACATCATTTTTTTTAATTATGCCTCATCCACAATGATCACTTTGGAACGTCAATTTTTTTTTTTTTTATTATGCAACATCCACTGTGATATTTTGGTACATCATTTTTTTAATTATGCCTCATCCACAATGATCACTTTGGAACGTCAATTTTTTTTTTTTTATTATGCAAAATACTTTGTGATCATTTTGGAAAATCAATTTTTTTTAAATTATGCCTCATCCACAATGATCACTTTGAAACGTCATTTTTTTTTTTATTATGCAACATCCACTGTGATCATTTTGGTACATCATTTTTTTAATTACGCCTCATCCACAATGATCACTTTGAAACGTCAATTATTTTTTATTTTTTTATTATGCATCATCCACTGTGATCATTTTGGTACATCATTTTTTTTAATTATGCCTCATCCACAATGATCACTTTGGAACGTCAATTATTTTTTATTTTTTTTATTATGCAACATCCACTGTGATTATTTTGGTACATAATTTTCTTAATTACGCCTCATCCACAATGATCACTTTGGAACGTCAATTATTTTTTATTTTTTTATAATGCATCATCCACTGTGATCATTTTGGAAAATCAATTTTTTTAAATTATGCCTCATCCACAATTATCACTTTTGGAACGTAAATTTTTTTTTTTTACTATGCAAAATCCTTTGTGATCATTTTGGAACATCATTTTGTTTTAAATTATGCCTCATCCACAATGATCACTTTTGGAACGTCATTTTTTTTATTATGCAAAATCCTTTGTGATCATTTTAAAAAATCATTTTTTTTTATTATGCCTCATCCACAATGATCATTTTGGAACGTCAATTTCTTTTTTTTTATTATGCAACATCCACTGTGATAATTTTGGAACATCAATTTTTTTAATTATGCCTCATCCGCAATGATCATTTTGGAACGTCAATTTTTTTTTTAATTATGCCTCATCCACAATGATCACTTTTGGAACGTCAATTTTTTTTTATTATGCAACATCCACAATGATCATTTTGGAACGTCAATTTTTTTTTATTTATGCCTCATCCACTATGATCATGTTGGAACGTCAATTTTTTTTTTATTATGCGACATCCACTATTCGAATATTATCTTTGATTGCTTGTTACACTTCGTCATCCTCTTTTATTGTTTCTTCCGCCTCCACATCTTCTATTTTTGCATGTTCCACTTCGTTATCCTTTTAAAATGCTTCTTCTACTTCATATCCTCTTTAATTGCTTCAGTTACTTCATTATGCGCTCTACAAAATTGTGGTGTTTCATACAAAACTTCAATCGCTCATATCTTCTAAACGCGAAGAGATAGCCCTAGCAAACTTGTACAAAATATTGGTATAAATTTTTGGTGGAACTGTTTTTTTATTGTCATCCTTGACATCCTTTTTGAATGCTTCTCTCACTTCGTCATCTTCTTTGAATGTTTTTTCCACTTCGACATCATCTTTGACTGCTTCTTTAACTTCGATATACTCTTTGATTGCTTCTCCCACTTCGATATCGTCTTTGACTGCTTCTTCCATTTCGATATCGTCTTTGATTGCTTTTTTCACTTCGTCATCTTCTTTGAATGCTTCTACCGCCTCGGTATCCTCTTTGATTGCTTACTCAACTTCAATTTCCTCTTTGATTGTTTCTGCCACTTCGATATCCTATTTGATTGCTTCTTCCACTTCAACATTCTCTTTGATAGTTTCTTCCACTTCGATATACAATCAACAAATTTATGATTTTTCTTACAAAACTTTAATCGCTCGTATCTTCTAAACGGGAAGAGATAGCACTAGCAAACTTTGACAAAATATTAGTACAAATTTTTGATCATTATCATTTTGCAACATACATTTATATTATGCAACGTCAATCATGATCATTTTGGAACGTCCAATTTTTTTCTCTTTGATTGCTTGTTCCACTTCGATATCCTCTTTGATTGCTTCTTCCACATTGGTATCCTCTTTGATTGCTTCTTTAACTTTGATATCCTCTACGATTGCTTGTTCCGCTTCGATATCCTCTTTTATTCCTTCTTCATCTTCAATATCCATTGGATTGCTTCTTCCACTTCGATATCGTCTTTGATTGCTTTTTTTACTTCGTCATCCTCTTAGAATGCTTCTACCACCTTGGTATCCTCTTTGATTTCTTCCTCAACTTTAATTCCCTCTTTGATTGTTTCTGCTACTTCGATATCCTATTTGATTGATTCTTTCACTTCAATATCCTCTTTGATTGCTTCTTCCACTTCGATATCATCTTTGATTGCTGCTTCCACTTGGAAATCCTCTTTGATTTAATTGCTTCTTCCATTTCGATATCGTCTTTGACTGCTTCTTACACATGGATATCCTCTTTGATGGCTTTTAACAGCTCGATATCCTCTTTAATTACTTCTTCGACTAAAAGAAAAACACGCGAGCTGCGAGCAGCTCGCGCACAACGCAACCTCTAGTTATATTATATAAAGCTCGATTACCACTCACTGACTGACTGACTCATTGACATGTTTGTTCTCCCAGATGCCACCTCGTAGGGTGAAAATGTTTGGTGGGATCGTATAGAGGGAGTTCCGATGAGTTGGGAATAAATCCTAAAGTACCCCTTTTGTCCCCCATTCGCTCCCATCGACCTCGTATCTCGGAAAGTATAGGTCTTAGAGCGTTGGTGCAAAAACTAATGTTGCAGAGGACATTTTTTTATATCCGGTTTCATGAAAAAAAAAATTGTCTTTCATACAAAAAAAAAATTGTCCCATACAAAATATTTCTGTATGAATACCGTAAACCGTATATTTCGTTTGCCGTAATTTTCATACTGTTTTTGTAGGGAGCCCACGGCTTGTGTGTACTATAAAATTACTGTAAATTTGCTTGATTCTATATAATGGTGGTGGAGGGACATGAGATAACTTTCATAGTTTTTGCAAAGGTCATCATCATCATTTTGGAACATCCAATTTTTTTTTTTTTTTTAGTATGCAACGTTCATCATGTTTATTTTGGAACATCCACATTTTTTTAATTATGCCTCATCCACAATGATCACTTTGAAACGTCATTTTTTTTTTATTATGCAACATCCACTGTGATCATTTTGTAACATCATTTTTTTTTCAATTATGCCTCATCCACAATGATCACTTTGAAACGTCATTTTTTTTTTTATTATGCTATATCCACTGTGATCATTTTGGTACATCATTTTTTTAATTATGCCTCATCCACAATGATCACTTTGGAACGTCAATTATTATTTTTTTTTATTATGCATCATCCACTGTGATCATTTTGTAACATCATTTTTTTTTCAATTACGCCTCATCCACTATGATCACTTTGGAACGTCAGTTTTTTTTTTTATTATGCAACATCCACTGTGATATTTTGGTACATCAATTTTTTTAATTATGCCTCATCCACAATGATCACTTTGGAACGTCAATTATTTTTTTTTTATTATGCAACATCCACTGTGATCATTTTGGTACATCATTTTTTTAATTACGCCTCATCCACAATGATCACTTTGGAACGTCAATTATTTTTTATTATGCAACATCCACTGTGATCATTTTGGAACATCATTTTTTTTAATTATGCCTCATCCACAATGATCATTTTGGAACGTCAATTTCTTTTTTTTTATTATGCAACATCCACTGTGATATTTTGGTACATCAATTTTTTTAATTATGCCTCATCCACAATGATCACTTTGGAACGTCAATTATTTTTTTTTTATTATGCAACATCCACTGTGATCATTTTGGTACATCATTTTTTTAATTACGCCTCATCCACAATGATCACTTTGGAACGTCAATTATTTTTTATTATGCAACATCCACTGTGATCATTTTGGAACATCATTTTTTTTAATTATGCCTCATCCACAATGATCATTTTGGAACGTCAATTTCTTTTTTTTTATTATGCAACATCCACTGTGATAATTTTGGAACACAAATTTTTTTTAATTATGCCTCATCCGCAATGATCATTTTGGAACGTAAATTTTTTTTTAAATTATGCCTCATCCACAATGATCACTTTTGGAACGTCAATTTTTTTTTATTATGCAACATCCACTGTGATCATTTTGGAACATCAATTTTTTTTTATTTATGCCTCATCCACTATGATCATTTTGGAACGTCAATTTTTTTTTATTATGCGACATCCACTATTCGAATATTCTCTTTGATTGCTTGTTACACTTCGTCATCTTCTTTTATTGTTTCTTCCGCCTCCACATCTTCTATTTTTGCATGTTCCACTTTGTTATCCTTTTAAAATGCTTCTTCTACTTCATATCCTCTTTAATTGCTTCAGTTACTTCATTATGCGCTCTACAAAATTGTGGTGTTTCATACAAAACTTCAATCGCTCATATCTTCTAAGCGGGAAGAGATAGCCCTAGCAAACTTGTACAAAATATTGGTATAAACTTTTGGTGGAACTGTTTTTTTATTGTCATCCTTGACATCCTTTTTGAATGCTTCTCTCACTTCGTCATCTTCTTTGAATGTTTTTTCCACTTCGACATCATCTTTGACTGCTTCTTTAACTTCGATATCCTCTTTGATTGCTTCTCCCACTTCGATATCGTCTTTGACTGCTTCTTCCATTTCGATATCATCTTTGATTGCTTTTTCACTTCGTCATCTTCTTTGAATGCTTCTACCACCTTGGTATCCTCTTTGATTGCTTACTCAACTTCAATTTCCTCTTTGATTGTTTCTGCCACTTCGATATCCTATTTGATTGCTTCTTCCACTTCAACATTCTCTTTGATAGTTTCTTCCACTTCGATATCCAATCAACAAATTTATGATTTTTCTTACAAAACTTTAATCGCTCGTATCTTCTAAACGGGAAGAGATAGCATTAGCAAACTTTGACAAAATATTAGTACAAATTTTTGATCATTATCATTTTACAACATACATTTATATTATGCAACGTCAATCCTGATCATTTTGGAACGTCCAGATTTTTTTTATGCAACGTTCATCATGATCTTTTTTGCAACGTTAAATTTTTTTTATACAACTATTATCATGATCATTTTGGAACATCCAATTTTTTTCTCTTTGATCGCTTGTTCCACTTCGATATCCTCTTTGATTGCTTCTTCCACATTGATATCCTATTTGATTGCTTCTTTAACTTTGATATCCTCTACGATTGCTTGTTCCACTTCGATATCCTCTTTTATTCCTTCTTCATCTTCAATATCCATTGGATTGCTTCTTCATCTTTGATATCCTCTTTGATGGCATTTTCACTTCGGTATCCTCTGTAAGGGCTCCTTCCTCTTTGATTTCCGTTTGATTGCTTCTTGCACTGCAATATTTTCTTTGATTGCGTCTTCATATTCGATATCGTTTTTGATTGCATTTTTACTTCGATATCCTGTGATGGCTTCTTCCACTTTGATATCCTCTTTGATTGCTTCTTCCACTTCGATATCCGCTTTGATTGCTTGTTCCATTTTGATATCGTCGTTGACTATTTCTTTCACTTCGATATCGTCTTTGATTGCTTTTTTCACTTCGTCATCCTCTTTGAATACTTCTACCAACTCGGTATCCTCTTTGATTCCTTAGTCAACTTCAATTTTCTCTTTGATTGTTTTTGCTACTTCGATATCCTATTTGATTGCTTCTCCCACTTCAATATCCTCTTTGTTTACTCCTTCCACTTCGATATCATCTTCGATTTCCTTTTGATTGCTTCTTGCACTGCATTATTCTCTTTGATTGCGTCTTCATCTTCGATATCGTCTTTGATAGCATTTTCACTTCGATATCCTCTGTGATGGCTTCTTCCACTTCAATACCCTCTTTGATTGCTTCTTCCACTTCGATATCCTCTTTGATTGTTTCTTCCGCCTCGACATCTTCTATTTTTGCATGTTCCACTTCGTTATCCCTTTAAAATGCTTCTTCTACTTTCATATCCTCTTTAATTGCTTCAGTTACTTCATTATGCTCTCTACAAAATTGTGGTCTTTCATACAAAACTTCAACCGCTCGTATCTTCTAAACGGGAAGAGATAGCCCTAGCAAACTTGTACAAAATATTGGTATAAATTTTTGGTGCAACTGTTTTTTTATTGTCATCCTTGACATCCTTTTTGAATGCTTCTCTCACTTCGTCATCTTCTTTGAATGTTTTTTCCACTTCGACATCATCTTTGACTGCTTCTTTATCTTCGATATCCTCTTTGATTGCTTCTCCCACTTCGATATCCTCTTTGACTGCTTCTTCCATTTCGATATCGTCTTTGATTGCTTTTTCACTTCGTCATCTTCTTTGAATGCTTCTACCACCTTGGTATCCTCTTTGATTGCTTACTCAACTTCAATTTCCGCTTTGATTGTTTCTGCCACTTCGATATCCTATTTGATTGCTTCTTCCACTTCAACATTCTCTTTGATAGTTTCTTCCACTTCGATATCCAATCAACAAATTTATGATTTTTCTTACAAAACTTTAATCGCTCGTATCTTCTAAACGGGAAGAGATAGCACTAGCAAACTTTGACAAAATATTAGTACAAATTTTTGATCATTATCATTTTACAACATACATTTATATTATGCAACGTCAATCCTGATCATTTTGGAACGTCCAGATTTTTTTATGCAACGTTCATCATGATCTTTTTTGCAACGTTCAATTTTTTTTATACAACTATTATCATGATCATTTTCGAACATCCAATTTTTTTCTCTTTGATTGCTTGTTCCACTTCGATATCCTCTTTGATTGCTTCTTCCACATTGATATCCTCTTTGATTGCTTCTTCCACTTCGATATCCGCTTTGATTGCTTGTTCCATTTTGATATCGTCGTTGACTATTTCTTTCACTTCGATATCGTCTTTGATTGCTTTTTTCACTTCGTCATCCTCTTTGAATACTTCTACCAACTCGGTATCCTCTTTGATTCCTTAGTCAACTTCAATTTTCTCTTTGATTGTTTTTGCTACATCGATATCCTATTTGATTGCTTCTGCCACTTCAATATCCTCTTTGTTTACTCCTTCCACTTCGATATCATCTTCGATTTCCTTTTGATTGCTTCTTGCACTGCATTATTCTCTTTGATTGCGTCTTCATCTTCGATATCGTCTTTGATAGCATTTTCACTTCGATATCCTCTGTGATGGCTTCTTCCACTTCGATACCCTCTTTGATTGCTTCTTCCACTTCGATATCCTCTTTGATTGTTTCTTCCGCCTCGACATCTTCTATTTTTGCATGTTCCACTTCGTTATCCCTTTAAAATGCTTCTTCTACTTTCATATCCTCTTTAATTGCTTCAGTTACTTCATTATGCTCTCTACAAAATTGTGGTCTTTCATACAAAACTTCAATCGCTCGTATCTTCTAAACGGGAAGAGATAGCCCTAGCAAACTTGTACAAAATATTGGTATAAATTTTTGGTGGAACTGTTTTTTTATTGTCATCCTTGACATCCTTTTTGAATGCTTCTCTCACTTCGTCATCTTCTTTGAATGTTTTTTCCACTTCGACATCATCTTTGACTGCTTCTTTAACTTCGATATCCTCTTTGATTGCTTCTCCCACTTCGATATCGTCTTTGACTGCTTCTTCCATTTCGATATCGTCTTTGATTGCTTTTTCACTTCGTCATCTTCTTTGAATGCTTCTACCACCTTGGTATCCTCTTTGATTGCTTACTCAACTTCAATTTCCGCTTTGATTGTTTCTGCCACTTCGATATCCTATTTGATTGCTTCTTCCACTTCAACATTCTCTTTGATAGTTTCTTCCACTTCGATATCCAATCAACAAATTTATGATTTTTCTTACAAAACTTTAATCGCTCGTATCTTCTAAACGGGAAGAGATAGCACTAGCAAACTTTGACAAAATATTAGTACAAATTTTTGATCATTATCATTTTACAACATACATTTATATTATGCAACGTCAATCCTGATCATTTTGGAACGTCCAGATTTTTTTTATGCAACGTTCATCATGATCTTTTTTGCAACGTTAAATTTTTTTTATACAACTATTATCATGATCATTTTGGAACATCCAATTTTTTTCTCTTTGATTGCTTGTTCCACTTCGATATCCTCTTTGATTGCTTCTTCCACATTGGTATCCTCTTTGATTGCTTCTTTAACTTTGATATCCTCTACGATTGCTTGTTCCGCTTCGATATCCTCTTTTATTCCTTCTTCATCTTCAATATCCATTGGATTGCTTCTTCCACTTCGATATCGTCTTTGATTGCTTTTTTTACTTCGTCATCCTCTTAGAATGCTTCTACCACCTTGGTATCCTCTTTGATTTCTTCCTCAACTTTAATTTCCTCTTTGATTGTTTCTGCTACTTCGATATCCTATTTGATTGCTTCTTTCACTTCAATATCCTTTTTGATTGCTTCTTCCACTTCGATATCATCTTTGATTGCTGCTTCCACTTGGAAATCCTCTTTGATTTGATTGCTTCTTCCATTTCGATATCGTCTTTGACTGCTTCTTACACATGGATATCCTCTTTGATGGCTTTTACCAGCTCGATATCCTCTTTAGTTACTTTTTCGACTAAAAGAAAAACACGCGAGCTGCGAGCAGCTCGCGCACAAGGCAACCTCTAGTATATATTATATATTTGTGTCAATTAAGCTACCCGCATACCAAATTACAGCACTGTGTGCCCTTGCGTGAATTTCGTCAAAGTTCAATTTTTATTATGGCTAATAACTATAAAACTACTTACAAAGACTTTACTAAAAATAAAAACGGAGTCGAAATGTACTAATGAAGATCTTTCATTTGACGTCCCAGTTGACCTAAAAGTCTAATTTCCATTTTTTTTAACCCTCTCGAACCCTAATATCTCAACAACTCCCCAACATTTTTAGGGTACTAACTATGTAACTATGTATCAAATTTCATGATGATCGGATCAAACACTTCGAATATTATTTTATTTTTTATTTTATTTTATTCGGAAAACAAACAGTACCTACTTATTTCTAACAAGAACAACTTTAAAAACGTCTTATTACAATTTACATGTTTTCGCATATAATATTAAAGTGAGCTTGTTTGTTTAGTTTTCATTTTCAAGACTAAAAGAAAGGTAAAAAATAATATATAAGTAAAAATATGAATGTTTCGATGACAGTAAAAGTGAGAACTAACAGTTATTGAACCAATTCAAACCAGTGTTCCAAAAGAACACGCTTGAATTTTGAAGGATTTAAATTAAATAAATCTAACTCAGGAAAGTCAACCAGTTTATTATAATAATTAGCAGATCTGATAAAGAAGGAGTTTTGCCGATAGTTTGTCCTACAGTGAGGAACATAAAGAGAAAGAAAAGGTATCCTTACGGTTCTTGTTGGGACTCGTAGCCGAATCAAGGAAAGAAGTTGAGGGGAGTCAATGAGAGACTGTGCAATTTTTACCAATATGGAAATGTCCAATACCTTTCTTCTTTCCTGGAGTAGAAGCATATGGTGCCTTTTGCATCTCGTCTCATAATCTTTGTCATAAGTTTTACATTTGTACTGAACAAATCTCATAAACCTACGCTGTAAGGATTCCAGTCGATTTATGTAAACATCATACTGTGGATTCCAAATTTGTGAACCGTATTCAAGGATGCTACGTACAAATTAACAGTAGAGGACTTTGACAATTTTGACATTGGAAAATTGAGAGCAAGATCTTATAACGAACCCCAATGCCTTATTCGCTTTTTTCGCAATATGATCTATGTGTTTCTCATATGATAGCTTGGAATCGTGAATTATACCAAGATCTCGAACTTCATCCACACGCCTCAATTCAGAACCTTTAATGGTATATCTATGCTCCACTACATTGAATTTACGAGTAAATATTATTGAATAACATTTAGAGACGTTGAGATCAAGATTATTTTTTGACAGTACTTTTCAAATCTAACAAGATCTTGTTGTAATAAATGACAGTCATCAAGCCTGAAATACAATTGTCTAAATTTGGCTGGATAAAACAAATCGCAAAGATTCCTCAAAATCAATTTTAGTAAGTCCGTCCGGGAAAACATCCACTTAAGTTTTCTTACCCGTGATCCTTTATAAATACGTCATATGGATCGATCGATACATAGATTGATTTTTCTGTAGATGGTCATATTTTGTTTTTAAATAGTGATGCGCTCGAGCCTGTAATTTCACCGTTCCGTTCCGAGTTTCACTGACTTCCGCTCGCTGATTCCAGATTGGTGGGAATCCCCCCAAATTTGGGGGTTTTTTATAGCTATGGGGAACATTTGGGGGGATAAGATGTTTAGGGAAATTTTAAGAGGGATAAAAAATTGAATTGGGGGAATTCCTGAAAGTCTGGAATAAGCCATTTAATTAAATTATCTCATTTTTACGAAAATTGAACGCTCCAAGAAGTAACTCTGATTCGGAAGTTGGTTCGCTCGAGTCCACCCGTGCCCGTGCATGCCGCACTATACTGGAATTACGCGCTGGAAGATATTCGTTAACGGGAGGATGCCTAAATATTAAACCAATTCTCAAGATGATCAGCACATTCAGCTCCGAAAAAATGTAGGGAACTGCAGGCGAAGAGTGTGCAGATGCTGATTCAGTAATAGAAGCCATTGCTAAAATTGTTATTATTTAAAAATAAAAATTTTCTCTTAATGGGGGTTTTTTTCTTGAAACCCTGACTTTTGGGCGGATTTGAGGTACGATGTGGGGGGAACGTGAGCCGTTCATCTGGCAACACTGCTTCCGCTCCCGTCAGTCGGCCTCAGGGGCTCGTCGAGAGTAGATCTGTACAACTTTTGCGTGCACGATGGCGACCGACGCGTACACAAACATATAATAAAAATGATAGGATATACCGTAGTACCTATCTAAACTAATTCATACATAGAACCAACAAAATTAAATATTCTCGACTGAAACTCGCGGAACTGATATTTTCGAATCTGAAAAATTTTGTATATATGACTAATTAATTGCCAATGAATAATCCACTCAAAGACGATTGCATCAAGCATATATCAGTGTGCGAATGTAAAAATAGAGCTTACGGCTAGCTTATACATAATGAATGCTGTTCTACACTATATTTTTAAAACAATATTAGTAGGTAATTGAAATAGAAACAATTAATCTCGAATGTCTTGATTTTTAGGGTTCCGGAACAAAATGGTATAAACGACAATTTATCTAAAGTCAAAGTGATTTTTTATTATCAAGTAAAAAAACATTTTAATTTTGGTCCAAAACAGTGGTGGACCACAATAAAGGGTTAAGTAGTAGGTCAAATGGGGAATCTTAAAAAGGAACCAAAATTGCACATTCCAAAACCCAAATACCAACCAACACCAAAATAAATTGTGGTAATTTAAACAGTATACCTATCTATTTACATACAAAACCAAATAGCCAACCAATAAAACTAGGTCTGTCTTCCTGAAATAATTAGATGGAGATTTAACAGGAAGAAATGCATTAGTTAAAATAGAAATAAAACGTAAATAAATTGTAAAATGTGAGTGTATACTATGAGGGTGGCATGTCTGATTAAACTCTCTGTATTTGATTAAAAGAAGATTAGAAAAAACAAAAAAAGCACGTAGACATAAAACCAAATCTAACTAGAACAGTTTAAACTTAAAAGTTGACTTGGTGTCTGAGTTTACCGCTCGCTCACATACCTAGATAAAACAGTAGGCCTAGCACAGTAACTGTAGAGAAGATTTTAGTCTTGAGTCATTTTTCGAAAGAAAGACGACACTTTTCGACCTTCTCGAGCACGGCGATTGCGAGAGTGAATGGGAAGAAACGTTGTCGACACTTCCTCAACAGTAGTCTACAAAGCCAAGCACGATAGCCATCATTTTATCTATCTTTGGCATTTAAGGATAGACAAATTTCTTCTGAAATTGTCTAGGTCTTGCAATGCCTAGACAACATTGTCTTCTCAAGTTGTCTCTTTCGCACTCTTCTCAATCACGCGCTTGCCAATAAGTTTTGGTTAGATATTCAATTTATTATATATACAACGTACCTTGATATAGACAGAGTATCCTACTCTTGACTAGGAAGAAACCTTATTGAGCCTGCTTGGGGCAAAGACAATTTCTGAAGAATGTACAGAGAATAGAATAGAATAACGTAATTGTACATCACACTTAAATTTAAAAACAATCAAAATAAAACATATAACAATACACGCAGAAATACAAGTTGCGGTCAGAGCTTTGTCGTCTCTTCGAAGAGTAGAGAAGTAAATCCCTGTGCTAGCCTTGCTGTTAGTCATCTAGGTAGATACAGAACCCTCGGCGAGCGAAGCTCACTCGCACTTGACCGCTCTTGTTTTAAATGTTTTTATACTTCATAGACCGACGATTTATAGACTGTTAACGCTTAATTTAAATAGCAGTAATATAATTAATTCCACTTTAGCAATAAGGATTTTGATTTCATTTCATCATACTAATACCATAAATGTGAAAGTGAGTTTGTTTATTTGTTTGTTTATGCTTTCATATCGTAATGGCTGAACCGATGTTGATGAAATTCGGTGTATATGAAGATAGATCATGACCTGCATTGAGACATAAGGCTACTTTTTATAACACACCACGCGTGTGAAGCCGCGGGCTGAAGCTATTCGATTATATGCGTCATTCGTACCAGAGTAGGTGTATTATTACGTCAGTGTCGCGTATTCTATGTCACATCACGAGAGGTCAAAGACAGAGACAAGGCTTTCCATTCCTCACTTTCATTGTACGTAGGTACATAGACTTTCAATCTCGTACGTTCTCTTTTAAACCGACTTCAAAAAAAGAAGGAGGTTCTGAATTCGTCGGGTTTTTTATGTCTGTTCACTCACTCTTAACTTTTGACCGGGTGAACCAGTTTTGATGATTAATTTTTTAGTTGAGTACAGTACAGAAACAGTACAGCACAGACAAAATAGAGGGTACCTAATAAATTAAAACATAGATTGAAAAAAGACATTAAAAACAACACTGATTATGAAAATGGTAGGAACAAAAAAAAACAACCTATAAAAAACGTAGAAGAACAGAAAAAAAACAGATAATTTTGAATATAGTTTGATAGTTTTGAATATTGAGGTAAAGATGAGATGAAATAAACTGCAGCCAGGTGTTGTTAGAAAAATGAAGTTGAAGTTTCAGTCGTACTATCACGTATTTTTAAATCTTATCATTTAAAAAACTCATAAGATTTGCTTACAATTAACATAGTACAAATTTATGCAATTTTTAAATCTTTGAAATTAACTTAGCTGATTTCAACAGCGATATACTAAATAAATTATTTAGTAAATTACTGCCATGTATTGATAGGGCACTAATCATTATCGAGCTTGAGAAATGTTAACTACAGTAAAGTTTAACAAAAGACGTTTGCTTACGCCATTTTTGATAGGCTTTCATTGCAGTCAGTGGAGTGGAGTGGAGTGAAGCAAAGCGGTCAAGGTGAAGGAAGTCTTTTCAGGCCAACGCTTCAAAAATTGATAACTTTTTAATGATAACTTTTTCTTCAATTTATTTAGCCTGAACGAGAGTCATGACACGCACGAACAATGTTTGTTCCACAGCTTTACGAATTGCAATGTTTTTTTACAGAAATAATTGTTTAAAATCTGTAATTTTTGGACAAAGTTGACTTTTCCCTAAAAGAATTGAAATTAAATAACTTTGAAGTAACCACAATTAGAGCCCATCAGCCCTTTTTGTTCCCCATATCTTAAAAAAACCAACTAATTTCTCACAATAGTAAAATTTAATTTACCATTTCAACGGTATCGTCGCACAAACACACAATCTCGTCATCCATATTAATATTATAATTAATAATTCGAAAGTAACTCTGTCCCTCTGTCTGTTTGTTACCTTTTCACGACTAAACGGCTTGACCGATTTCGATGAAATTTGATATATTTTTTATACGATTTAGAGATGGAACAAGCTTATGGTCCTATAAATACCACTTATAAATAGATTGTGACCGAAATTGGGCAACTTTTTACTCGACTGCTCAGAACAGGGTAATGTTTTTATTGAAATCATCCTTCTGCAAGTTTTTATTTAATTCTCATGTGGTTACCAGTTAGCAACGCTGTCACTACATACACTACCTACATACCAACTTTTCTTTTTAGTGAAAGTACAAATATTCAAAAATGACAAACTTAACTTTACATAGTTTAAAATGAAGTCGCTTCCGCTGACTGTTCCCTTAGATCTTTTTAACTACTCAACGGATTTGAATGCAGTTTTCAGCAATAGATAGAGTGATTCAAGAGGAATGTTTATATGTATAATACATACATAACTCTGTTTGTTTGTTAGTTTTTTTGTTACATTTACACGACTAAACGGCTGAACGTAAAGAAATGATTCGTAATGAAATTTTGCAAGGAGATAGATTACATCCTGGGAAAGGACATAGGCTACTTTTTAGCCAACTGCGCAAAATGAGGGTAATGTTTTATTGAAAAACCACCCGTGTGAAGCCGCGGGCGGGTCAGCTAGTGTTTTATAATTACTGATTTAAACGGGAAAATATCGCGTATGTACCTATTTTATTTGACGATGATCCCGACGGTTCGACTATCTTGCAAATGTTGCAACAGCCCTGGTCGAGGGCCGACTGGAGTATTTGGTCCTACCGTCGAAAAATGATGGCGGCAGTAACTACCCTCACTTGGTCTTCAGAATACCTGTTACCCGTTAAATACCCGTTTAAATCAGTAATTATGTATAGTGATCGCGAAAGTTTGAAAAACTTATGTTTTGTAAACATGTCTGAATTGAAATAATTTATCAGTGACATCAGTATAATAATAAATATTGTTATGACAAACTTACGGTTTGTTTACAGTAGTATACCCAAAGTCCTACCACGTGGTCACGATATAATTAGTAGATAATGTACCTATTTGTTTTTAATTAATCCTTCCTGCAAAAAAAAAACATTCCAAGATTTTGGGATGGTTATAAAGATCTTGGAACTTTCCGTATGTTATTTTATGTTTATGTATTTTATTATTAGTAGTAATAGTATTTTTATTTATTTGAGACAACAAACAATTATGCCTAAATGAATAAATTTATGCTGGACATTTCACACAGCGCTACCTAGCCCCAAACTAAGCAGAGCTTGTACTATGGGAACCAGATAACTGATAGAATACTTATATACATTTTTTTGTATATACATATCTGTAGATCATGCAAACATTTCTTCCCAGTTACCTCTCTCTCAGCTGGCTATTTGCCCACTGCGCCACGGGGTCGTCAATATTACTAGACTAAATAATTATTACTGATACGTCTTACTACAGGCATACTACCACCTCAGATAGTTTCATATGATCCTATATTTTATCAGTAATACTGCATCATTGACTTTGTAATAAGTACATATATATGTAAAAGCTGAGGATATTAGTTATGTACTACGAGTATACTTACGTGAAACGAAAACACCTTTCCTAAAATTATCTCTATAGAAAATAACTCCGAAGTCACGTCCAAAACTTACAATAAATGCGTAGTTTTCAATAAATAATAATAAGTTTGTGAAACTTTGCATACTTATCTATATTTACGTGTTGCAAGTTGTATGTGTTTCCATTTTTCACATTAACCAATAGTTTGTTACAAATAATTATATTATATAAAGCTCGATTACCACTGACTGACTGACTGACTGACTCATTGACATGTTTGTTCTCCCAGATGCCACCTCGTAGGGTGAAAATGTTTGGTGGGATCGTATAGAGGGAGTTCCGATGAGTTGGGAATAAATCCTAAAGTACCCCTTTTGTCCCCCATTCGCTCCCATCGACCTCGTATCTCGGAAAGTATAGGTCTTAGAGCGTTGGTGCAAAAACTAATGTTGCAGAGGACATTTTTTAATATCCGGTTCCATGAAAAAAAAATTGTCTTTCATACAAAAAAAAAATTGTCCCATACAAAATATTTCTGTATGAATACCGTAAACCGTATATTTCGTTTGCCGTAATTTTCATACTGTTTTTGTAGGGAGCCCATGGCTTGTGTGTACTATAAAATTACTGTAAATTTGCTTGATTCTATATAATGTTGGTGGAGGGGCATGAGACAACTTTCATAGTTTTTGCAAAGGTCATCATCATCATTTTGGAACATCCAATTTTTTTTTTTTTTTTAGTATGCTACGTTCATCATGTTTATTTTGGAACATCCACATTTTTTTAATTATGCCTCATCCACAATGATCACTTTGGAACGTCAATTTTTTTTTATTATGCAACTTCCACTGTGATCATTTTGGTACATCATTTTTTTAATTATGCCTCATCCACAATGATCACTTTGGAACGTCAATTTTTTTTTTTTTTATGCAACATCCACTGTGATCATTTTGGTACATCATTTTTTTAAATTATGCCTCATCCACAATGATCACTTTGGAACGTCAATTATTTTATTTTTTTTTTATTATGCAACATCCACTGTGATATTTTGGTACATAATTTTTTTTAATTATGCCTCATCCACAATGATCACTTTGGAACGTCAATTATTTTTTTTTTTTATTATGCAACATCCACTGTGATCATTTTGGTACATCATTTTTTTTCAATTATGCCTCATCCACTATGATCACTTTGGAACGTCAATTTTTTTTTTTTATTATGCAACATCCACTGTGATATTTTGGTACATCATTTTTTTTAATTATGCCTCATCCACAATGATCACTTTGGAACGTCAATTATTATTATTTTTTTTATTATGCAACATCCACTGTGATCATTTTGGTACATCATTTTTTTAATTACGCCTCATCCACAATGATCACTGTGGAACGTCAATTATTTTTTATTTTTTTATTATGCATCATCCACTGTGATCATTTTGGTACATCATTTTTTTTAATTATGCCTCATCCACAATGATCACTTTGGAACGTCAATTATTTTTTTTTTATTATGCAACATCCACTATTCGAATATTCTCTTTGATTGCTTGTTACACTTCGTCATCCTCTTTTATTGTTTCTTCCGCCTCCACATCTTCTATTTTTGCATGTTCCACTTCGTTATCCTTTTAAAATGCTTCTTCTACTTCATATCCTCTTTAATTGCTTCAGTTACTTCATTATGCGCTCTACAAAATTGTGGTGTTTCATACAAAACTTCAATCGCTCATATCTTCTAAACGGGAAGAGATAGCCCTAGCAAACTTGTACAAAATATTGGTATAAATTTTTGGTGGAACTGTTTTTTTATTGTCATCCTTGACATCCTTTTTGAATGCTTCTCTCACTTCGTCATCTTCTTTGAATGTTTTTTCCACTTCGACATCATCTTTGACTGCTTCTTTAACTTCGATATCCTCTTTGATTGCTTCTCCCACTTCGATATCGTCTTTGACTGCTTCTACCATTTCGATATCGTCTTTGATTGCTTTTTCACTTCGTCATCTTCTTTGAATGCTTCTACCACCTTGGTATCCTCTTTGATTGCTTACTCAACTTCAATTTCCTCTTTGATTGTTTCTGCCACTTCGATATCCTATTTGATTGCTTCTTCCACTTCAACATTCTCTTTGATAGTTTCTTCCACTTCGATATCCAATCAACAAATTTATGATTTTTCTTACAAAACTTTAATCGCTCGTATCTTCTAAACGGGAAGAGATAGCACTAGCAAACTTTGACAAAATATTAGTACAAATTTTTGATCATTATCATTTTACAACATACATTTATATTATGCAACGTCAATCCTGATCATTTTGGAACGTCCAGATTTTTTTTATGCAACGTTCATCATGATCTTTTTTGCAACGTTCAATTTTTTTTATACAACTATTATCATGATCATTTTGGAACATCCAATTTTTTTCTCTTTGATTGCTTGTTCCACTTCGATATCCTCTTTGATTGCTTCTTCCACATTGATATCCTATTTGATTGCTTCTTTAACTTTGATATCCTCTACGATTGCTTGTTCCACTTCGATATCCTCTTTTATTCCTTCTTCATCTTCAATATCCATTGGATTGCTTCTTCATCTTTGATATCCTCTTTGATGGCATTTTCACTTCGGTATCCTCTGTAAGGGCTCCTTCCTCTTTGATTTCCGTTTGATTGCTTCTTGCACTGCAATATTTTCTTTGATTGCGTCTTCATATTCGATATCGTTTTTGATTGCATTTTTACTTCGATATCCTGTGATGGCTTCTTCCACTTTGATATCCTCTTTGATTTGCTTGTTCCATTTTGATATCGTCTTTGACTATTTCTTTCACTTCGGTATCGTCTTTGATTGCTTTTTTCACTTCGTCATCCTCTTTGAATACTTCTACCAACTCGGTATCCTCTTTGATTCCTTAGTCAACTTCAATTTCCTCTTTGATTGTTTTTGCTACTTCGATATCCTATTTGATTGCTTCTCCCACTTCAATATCCTCTTTGTTTACTCCTTCCACTTCGATATCATCTTCGATTTCCTTTTGATTGCTTCTTGCACTGCATTATTCTCTTTGATTGCGTCTTCATCTTCGATATCGTCTTTGATAGCATTTTCACTTCGATATCCTCTGTGATGGCTTCTTCCACTTCGATACCCTCTTTGATTGTTTCTTCCGCCTCGACATCTTCTATTTTTGCATGTTCCACTTCGTTATCCCTTTAAAATGCTTCTTCTACTTTCATATCCTCTTTAATTGCTTCAGTTACTTCATTATGCTCTCTACAAAATTGTGGTCTTTCATACAAAACTTCAATCGCTCGTATCTTCTAAACGGGAAGAGATAGCCCTAGCAAACTTGTACAAAATATTGGTATAAATTTTTGGTGCAACTGTTTTTTTATTGTCATCCTTGACATCCTTTTTGAATGCTTCTCTCGCTTCGTCATCTTCTTTGAATGTTTTTTCCACTTCGACATCATCTTTGACTGCTTCTTTAACTTCGATATCCTCTTTGATTGCTTCTCCCACTTCGATATCGTCTTTGACTGCTTCTTCCATTTCGATATCGTCTTTGATTGCTTTTTCACTTCGTCATCTTCTTTGAATGCTTCTACCACCTTGGTATCCTCTTTGATTGCTTACTCAACTTCAATTTCCGCTTTGATTGTTTCTGCCACTTCGATATCCTATTTGATTGCTTCTTCCACTTCAACATTCTCTTTGATAGTTTCTTCCACTTCGATATCCAATCAACAAATTTATGATTTTTCTTACAAAACTTTAATCGCTCGTATCTTCTAAACGGGAAGAGATAGCACTAGCAAACTTTGACAAAATATTAGTACAAATTTTTGATCATTATCATTTTGCAACATACATTTATATTATGCAACGTCAATCATGATCATTTTGGAACGTCCAGATTTTTTTTTATGCAACGTTCATCATGATCTTTTTTGCAACGTTCAATTTTTTTTTATACAACCATTATCATGATCATTTTGGAACATCCAATTTTTTTCTCTTTGATTGCTTGTTCCACTTCGATATCCTCTTTGATTGCTTCTTCCACATTGGTATCCTCTTTGATTGCTTCTTTAACTTTGATATCCTCTACGATTGCTTGTTCCGCTTCGATATCCTCTTTTATTCCTTCTTCATCTTCAATATCCATTGGATTGCTTCTTCCACTTCGATATCGTCTTTGATTGCTTTTTTTACTTCGTCATCCTCTTAGAATGCTTCTACCACCTTGGTATCCTCTTTGATTTCTTCCTCAACTTTAATTTCCTCTTTGATTGTTTCTGCTACTTCGATATCCTATTTGAGTGCTTCTTTCACTTCAATATCCTCTTTGATTGCTTCTTCCACTTCGATATCATCTTTGATTGCTGCTTCCACTTGGAAATCCTCTTTGATTTGATTGCTTCTTCCATTTCGATATCGTCTTTGACTGCTTCTTACACATGGATATCCTCTTTGATGGCTTTTAACAGCTCGATATCCTCTTTAATTACTTCTTCGACTAAAAGAAAAACACGCGAGCTGCGAGCAGCTCGCGCACAACGCAACCTCTAGTTATTATATTATATAAAGCTCGATTACCACTGACTCACTGACTGATTGACATCATTGTTCTCCCAGATGCCACCTCGTAGGGGGGAAATGTTTGGTGGGATCGTATAGAGGGAGTTCCGGTGAGTTGGGAATAAATCCTAAAGTCCCCCTTTTGTCCCCCATTCGCTCCCATCGACCTCGTATCTCGGAAAGTATAGGTCTTACAGCGTTGGTGCAAAAACTAATGTTGCAGAGGATATTTTTTTATATCCGGTTCCATGAAAAAAAAATTGTCTTTCATACAAAAAAAAAATTGTCCCATACAAAATATTTCTGTATGAATACCGTAAACCGTATATTTCGTTTGCCGTAATTTTCATACTGTTTTTGTAGGGAGCCCACGGCTTGTGTGTACTATAAAATTACTGTAAATTTGCTTGATTCTATATAATGGTGGTGGAAGGACATGAGATCACTTTCATAGTTTTTGCAAAGGTCATCATCATCATTTTGGAACATCCAATTTTTTTTTTTTTTAGTATGCAACGTTCATCATGTTTATTTTGGAACATCCACATTTTTTTAATTATGCCTCATCCACAATGATCACTTTGGAACGTCAATTTTTTTTTTTTTTTATTATGCAACATCCACTGTGATATTTTGGTACATCATTTTTTTTTAATTATGCCTCATCCACAATGATCACTTTGGAACGTCAATTATTTTTTTTTTATTATGCATCATCCACTGTGATCATTTTGGAACATCATTTTTTTTTCAATTATGCCTCATCCACTATGATCACTTTGGAACGTCATTTTTTTTTTTTTATTATGCAAAATATTTTGTGATCATTTTGGAAAATCAATTTTTTTTAATTATGCCTCATCCACAATGATCATTTTGGAACGTCAATTTTTTTTTTTTATTATGCAAAATCCACTGTGATCATTTTGGAACATCAATTTTTTTTAATTATGCCTCATCCACAATGATCACTTTTGGAACGTCAATTTTTTTTTATTATGCAAAATCCTTTGTGATCATTTTGGAAAATCAATTTTTTTGAATTATGCCTCATCCACAATGATCATTTTGGAACGTCAATTTTTTTTTTATTATGCAAAATCCTTTGTGATCATTTTGGGAAATCAATTTTTTTTAATTATGCCTCATCCACAATGATCACTTTTGGAACGTCAATTTTTTTTTTTACTATGCAAAATCCTTTGTGATCATTTTGGAACATCATTTTGTTTTAAATTATGCCTCATCCACAATGATCATTTTGGAACGTCAATTTTTTTTTTATTATGCGACATCCACTATTCGAATATTTTCTTTGATTGCTTGTTACACTTCGTCATCCTCTTTGATTGTTTCTTCCACCTCGACATCTTCTATTTTTGCATGTTCCACTTCGTTATCCCTTTAAAATGCTTCTTCTACTTTCATATCCTCTTTAATTGCTTCAGTTACTTCATTATGCTCTCTACAAAATTGTGGTCTTTCATACAAAACTTTAATCGCTCGTATCTTCTAAACGGGAAGAGATAGCCCTAGCAAACTTGTACAAAATATTGGTATAAATTTTTGGTGCAACTGTTTTTTTATTGTCATCCTTGACATCCTTTTTGAATGCTTCTCTCACTTCGTCATCTTCTTTGAATGTTTTTTCCACTTCGACATCATCTTTGACTGATTCTTTAACTTCGATATCCTCTTTGATTGCTTCTCCCACTTCGATATCGTCTTTGACTGCTTCTTCCATTTCGATATCGTCTTTGATTGCTTTTTTCACTTCGTCATCTTATTTGAATGCTTCTACTGCCTCGGTATCCTCTTTGATTGCTTACTCAACTTCAATTTCCTCTTTGATTGTTTCTGCCACTTCGATATCCTATTTGATTGCTTCTTCCACTTCAACATTCTCTTTGATAGTTTCTTCCACTTCGATATCCAATCAACAAATTTATGATTTTTCTTACAAAACTTTAATCGCTCGTATCTTCTAAACGGGAAGAGATAGCACTAGCAAACTTTGACAAAATATTAGTACAAATTTTTGATCATTATCATTTTGCAACATACATTTATATTATGCAACGTCAATCATGATCATTTTGGAACGTCCATATTTTTTTTTATGCAACGTTCATCATGATCTTTTTTGCAACGTTCAATTTTTTTTATACAACCATTATCATGATCATTTTGGAACATCCAATTTTTTTCTCTTTGATTGCTTGTTCCACTTCGATATCCTCTTTGATTGCTTCTTCCACATTGGTATCCTCTTTGATTGCTTCTTTAACTTTGATATCCTCTACGATTGCTTGTTCCGCTTCGATATCCTCTTTTATTCCTTCTTCATCTTCAATATCCATTGGATTGCTTCTTCCACTTCGATATCGTCTTTAATTGCTTTTTTTACTTCGTCATCCTCTTAGAATGCTTCTACCACCTTGGTATCCTCTTTGATTTCTTCCTCAACTTTAATTTCCTCTTCGATTGTTTCTGCTACTTCGATATTCTATTTGATTGCTTCTTTCACTTCAATATCCTCTTTGATTGCTTCTTCCACTTCGATATCATCTTTGATTGCTGCTTCCACTTGGAAATCCTCTTTGATTTGATTGCTTCTTCCATTTCGATATCGTCTTTGACTGCTTCTTACACATGGATATCCTCTTTGATGGCTTTTAACAGCTCGATATCCTCTTTAATTACTTCTTCGACTAAAAGAAAAACACGCGAGCTGCGAGCAGCTCGCGCACAACGCAACCTCTAGTTATATTATATAAAGCTCGATTACCACTGACTCACTGACTGATTGACATCATTGTTCTCCCAGATGCCACCTCGTAGGGGGGAAATGTTTGGTGGGATCGTATAGAGGGAGTTCCGGTGAGTTGGGAATAAATCCTAAAGTCCCCCTTTTGTCCCCCATTCGCTCCCATCGACCTCGTATCTCGGAAAGTATAGGTCTTACAGCGTTGGTGCAAAAACTAATGTTGCAGAGGATATTTTTTTATATCCGGTTCCATGAAAAAAAAATTGTCTTTCATACAAAAAAAAAATTGTCCCATACAAAATATTTCTGTATGAATACCGTAAACCGTATATTTCGTTTGCCGTAATTTTCATACTGTTTTTGTAGGGAGCCCACGGCTTGTGTGTACTATAAAATTACTGTAAATTTGCTTGATTCTATATAATGGTGGTGGAAGGACATGAGATCACTTTCATAGTTTTTGCAAAGGTCATCATCATCATTTTGGAACATCCAATTTTTTTTTTTTTTAGTATGCAACGTTCATCATGTTTATTTTGGAACATCCACATTTTTTTAATTATGCCTCATCCACAATGATCACTTTGGAACGTCAATTTTTTTTTTTTTTTATTATGCAACATCCACTGTGATATTTTGGTACATCATTTTTTTTTAATTATGCCTCATCCACAATGATCACTTTGGAACGTCAATTATTTTTTTTTTATTATGCATCATCCACTGTGATCATTTTGGAACATCATTTTTTTTTCAATTATGCCTCATCCACTATGATCACTTTGGAACGTCATTTTTTTTTTTTTATTATGCAAAATATTTTGTGATCATTTTGGAAAATCAATTTTTTTTAATTATGCCTCATCCACAATGATCATTTTGGAACGTCAATTTTTTTTTTTTATTATGCAAAATCCACTGTGATCATTTTGGAACATCAATTTTTTTTAATTATGCCTCATCCACAATGATCACTTTTGGAACGTCAATTTTTTTTTATTATGCAAAATCCTTTGTGATCATTTTGGAAAATCAATTTTTTTGAATTATGCCTCATCCACAATGATCATTTTGGAACGTCAATTTTTTTTTTATTATGCAAAATCCTTTGTGATCATTTTGGGAAATCAATTTTTTTTAATTATGCCTCATCCACAATGATCACTTTTGGAACGTCAATTTTTTTTTTTACTATGCAAAATCCTTTGTGATCATTTTGGAACATCATTTTGTTTTAAATTATGCCTCATCCACAATGATCATTTTGGAACGTCAATTTTTTTTTTATTATGCGACATCCACTATTCGAATATTTTCTTTGATTGCTTGTTACACTTCGTCATCCTCTTTGATTGTTTCTTCCACCTCGACATCTTCTATTTTTGCATGTTCCACTTCGTTATCCCTTTAAAATGCTTCTTCTACTTTCATATCCTCTTTAATTGCTTCAGTTACTTCATTATGCTCTCTACAAAATTGTGGTCTTTCATACAAAACTTTAATCGCTCGTATCTTCTAAACGGGAAGAGATAGCCCTAGCAAACTTGTACAAAATATTGGTATAAATTTTTGGTGCAACTGTTTTTTTATTGTCATCCTTGACATCCTTTTTGAATGCTTCTCTCACTTCGTCATCTTCTTTGAATGTTTTTTCCACTTCGACATCATCTTTGACTGATTCTTTAACTTCGATATCCTCTTTGATTGCTTCTCCCACTTCGATATCGTCTTTGACTGCTTCTTCCATTTCGATATCGTCTTTGATTGCTTTTTTCACTTCGTCATCTTATTTGAATGCTTCTACTGCCTCGGTATCCTCTTTGATTGCTTACTCAACTTCAATTTCCTCTTTGATTGTTTCTGCCACTTCGATATCCTATTTGATTGCTTCTTCCACTTCAACATTCTCTTTGATAGTTTCTTCCACTTCGATATCCAATCAACAAATTTATGATTTTTCTTACAAAACTTTAATCGCTCGTATCTTCTAAACGGGAAGAGATAGCACTAGCAAACTTTGACAAAATATTAGTACAAATTTTTGATCATTATCATTTTGCAACATACATTTATATTATGCAACGTCAATCATGATCATTTTGGAACGTCCATATTTTTTTTTATGCAACGTTCATCATGATCTTTTTTGCAACGTTCAATTTTTTTTATACAACCATTATCATGATCATTTTGGAACATCCAATTTTTTTCTCTTTGATTGCTTGTTCCACTTCGATATCCTCTTTGATTGCTTCTTCCACATTGGTATCCTCTTTGATTGCTTCTTTAACTTTGATATCCTCTACGATTGCTTGTTCCGCTTCGATATCCTCTTTTATTCCTTCTTCATCTTCAATATCCATTGGATTGCTTCTTCCACTTCGATATCGTCTTTAATTGCTTTTTTTACTTCGTCATCCTCTTAGAATGCTTCTACCACCTTGGTATCCTCTTTGATTTCTTCCTCAACTTTAATTTCCTCTTCGATTGTTTCTGCTACTTCGATATTCTATTTGATTGCTTCTTTCACTTCAATATCCTCTTTGATTGCTTCTTCCACTTCGATATCATCTTTGATTGCTGCTTCCACTTGGAAATCCTCTTTGATTTGATTGCTTCTTCCATTTCGATATCGTCTTTGACTGCTTCTTACACATGGATATCCTCTTTGATGGCTTTTAACAGCTCGATATCCTCTTTAATTACTTCTTCGACTAAAAGAAAAACACGCGAGCTGCGAGCAGCTCGCGCACAACGCAACCTCTAGTTATATTATATAAAGCTCGATTACCACTGACTGACTGACTGACTCATTGACATGTTTGTTCTCCCAGATGCCACCTCGTAGGGTGAAAATGTTTGGTGGGATCGTATAGAGGGAGTTCCGATGAGTTGGGAATAAATCCTAAAGTACCCCTTTTGTACCCCATTCGCTCACATCGACCTCGTATCTCGGAAAGTATAGGTCTTAGAGAGTTGGTGCTAAAACTAATGTTGCAGAGGACATTTTTTTATATCCGGTTCCATGAAAAAAAAATTGTCTTTCATACAAAAAAAAAATTGTCCCATACAAAATATTTCTGTATGAATACCGTAAACCGTATATTTCGTTTGCCGTAATTTTCATACTGTTTTTGTAGGGAGCCCATGGCTTGTGTGTACTATAAAATTACTGTAAATTTGCTTGATTCTATATAATGGTGGTGGAGGGGCATGAGACAACTTTCATAGTTTTTGCAAAGGTCATCATCATCATTTTGGAACATCCATTTTTTTTTTTTTTTTTTAGTATGCAACGTTCATCATGTTTATTTTGGAACATCCACATTTTTTTAATTATGCCTCATCCTCAATGATCACTTTGGAACGTCAATTATTTTTTTTTTATTATGCAACATCCACTGTGATCATTTTGGTACATCATTTTTTTTAATTATGCCTCATCCACAATGATCACTTTGGAACGTCAATTATTTTTTTTTATTATGCATCATCCACTGTGATATTTTGGTACATCATTTTTTTTAATTATGCCTCATCCACAATGATCACTTTGGAACGTCAATTTTTTTTTTTATTATGCAAAATACTTTGTGATCATTTTGGAAAATCAATTTTTTTTAAATTATGCCTCATCCACAATAATCATTTTGGAACGTCAATTTTTTTTTTTTTTTATTATGCAAAATCCACTGTGATCATTTTGGAACATCAATTTTTTTTAATTATGCCTCATCCACAATGATCACTTTTGGAACGTCAATTATTTTTTATTTTTTTATTATGCATCATCCACTGTCATCATTTTGGAACATCATTTTTTTTTCAATTATGCCTCATCCACTATGATCACTTTGGAACGTCATTTTTTTTTTATTATGCAACATCCACTGTGATATTTTGGTACATCATTTTTTTAATTATGCCTCATCCACAATGATCACTTTGGAACGTCAATTTTTTTTTGTTATGCAACATCCACTATGATCATTTTGGTACATCATTTTTTAATTACGCCTCATCCACAAGGATCACTTTGGAACGTCAATTATTTTTTATTTTTTTATTATGCATCATCCACTGTGATTATTTTGAAACATCATTCTTTTTCAATTATGCCTCATCCACTATGATCACTTTGGAACGTCATTTTTTTTTATTATGCAATATCCACTGTGATATTTTGGTACATCATTTTTTTTAATTATGCCTCATCCACAATGATCACTTTGGAACGTCAATTTTTTTTAGTATGCAAAATCCTTTGTGATCATTTTGGAAAATCAATTTTTTTTAAATTATGCCTCATCCACAATGATCATTTTGGAACGTCAATTTTTTTTTATTATGCAAAATCCTTTGTGATCATTTTGGAAAATCAATTTTTTTTTAATTATGCCTCATCCACAATGATCACTTTTGGAACGTCAATTATTTTTTTTTATTATGCAACATCCACTGTGATATTTTGGTACATCATTTTTTTAATTATGCCTCATCCACAATGATCACTTTGGAACGTCAATTTTTTTTTTATTATGCAACATCCACTATGATCATTTTGGTACATCATTTTTTAATTACGCCTCATCCACAAGGATCACTTTGGAACGTCAATTATTTTTTATTTTTTTATTATGCATCATCCACTGTGATTATTTTGAAACATCATTCTTTTTCAATTATGCCTCATCCACTATGATCACTTTGGAACGTCATTTTTTTTATTATGCAATATCCACTGTGATATTTTGGTACATCATTTTTTTTAATTATGCCTCATCCACAATGATCACTTTGGAACGTCAATTTTTTTTAGTATGCAAAATCCTTTGTGATCATTTTGGAAAATCAATTTTTTTTAAATTATGCCTCATCCACAATGATCATTTTGGAACGTCAATTTTTTTTTATTATGCAAAATCCTTTGTGATCATTTTGGAAAATCAATTTTTTTTTAATTATGCCTCATCCACAATGATCACTTTTGGAACGTCAATTTTTTTTTATTATGCAAAATCCTTTGTGATCATTTTGGAAAATCAATTTTTTTTAATTATGCCTCATCCACAAAGATCACTTTTGGAACGTCAATTTTTTTTTAATATGCAACTTCCACTGTGATCATTTTGGAACATCATTTTATTTTAATTATGCCTCATCCACTATGATCATTTTGGAATGTCGAAATACTTTTTAATTGCTTCTTCTACTTGGATATCTTTTTTGATTGCTTCTTCCACTTCGATATCCTCTTTGAATGTTTCTTCCACTTTGATATCTTCTCAACAAAATTATGATTTTTCTTAAAAACTTTAATCGCTCGTATCGTCTTAACGAAAATAAATAGGCATAGTAAACTTTTACAAAATGGTAGTACAAATTTTGGGTAAAATCGTTTTTTCAATGTCATTACAGTCTTTTTACATGCTTCTCTCACTTCGATATCCTCTTTGATGGCTTCTTCCACTTCGATATACTTTTTAATTGCTTCTTCTACTTGGATATCTTTTTTGATTGCTTCTTGCACTTCGATATCCTCTTATCAAAATTATGATTTTCCTGAAAAAGCTTTAATCGTTCGTATCTTTTAAACGGTAAGAGATAGACATAACAAACTTTTATAAAATGGTCGCACAAATTTTTGGTGGAATCGTTATTTTACGGTCATCATCGCCCTTGACATCATTTTGAATTCTTCTCTCACTTACTTTTCGTCTTCGAATGTTTCTTCCACTTTGATATCCTCTTTGATTGTTTCTATAACTTCGAAATCCTCTTTGATGGCATTTTTACTTTAATATATTTTTGAATTGCTTTTTCTAATTTTATATTTTCTTCAATTACTTCTTTTACTTCAATATCCACTCTACAAAATTATTGGTTTTAATACAAATTTTAAATCGCTCGTATCTTCTAAACGGGAACAGTTACCCCTAGCAAACTTTTACAAAATATTGGTACTAATTTTTGGTGGAATAGTTTTTTTAATACCATCATTGCCCTTGACATCCTTTTTGAATGCTTCTCTCACTTCATCTTCCACTTTGAATGCTTTTTTCACCTCGATATTCTCTATTTTTGCTTCTTCCACTTTGATATCCTTTTTAATTGCTTTCCTATTATATATTTTCTTCAATTGCTTCTTTTACTTCAATATCCACTCTACAAAATTATGGGTTTTAATAGAAATCTTAAATCGCTCGTATCTTCTAAACGGGAAGAGTTACCCCTAGCAAACTTTTATAAAATATTGGTACTAATTTTTGGTGAAATAGTTTTTTTTAATACCATCATTGCCCTTGACATCCTTTTTGAATGCTTCTCTCACTTCGTCTTCCTCTTTGAATGCTTCTTTTACTTCGATATCCTCTATTTTGGCTTCTTCCACTTTGAAATTCTTTTAAATTGCTTTTTCTACTTATATATTTTCTTCAATTGCTTCTTTAACTTCAATTTCCACTATACAAAATTATGGGTTTTCATACAAAACTTAAATCGCTCGTATCTTTTAAACGGGAAGAGATAGATCGAGGAAATTTTTACAAAATATTGGTATAAGTTTTTGGTAGAACCGTTTTTTTATTTTTATCATTGTCCTCGACGTCTTTTACTCAATTTCAATTTCCTTTTTGATTGTTTCTGCTACTTCGATATCCTATTTGATTGCTTCTTTCACTTCAATATCCTCTTTGATTGCTTCTTCCACTTCGATATCATCTTTGATTGCTGCTTCCACTTGGATATCCTCTTTGATTTGATTGCTTCTTCGATTTCGATATCGTCTTTGACTGCTTCTTATACATGGATATCCTCTTCGATATCTTTTAACAGCTCGATATCCTCTTTGATTGCTTCTTCCACTTTAATATCCTCTTTTATTGCTCCTACTAATTCGATGTCATCTTCGATTTCCTTTTGATTGCTTCTTGCACTAATAATATTCTCTTTGATTGCGTCTTCCACTTCGATATCCTCTTTGATTGCTTTTTTCACTTCGTCATCCTCTTAGAATGCTTCTACCACCTCGGTATCCTCTTTGATTGCTTACTCAACTTTAATTTCCTCTTTGATTGTTTCTGCTACTTCGATATCCTATTTGATTGCTTCTTTCACTTCAATATCCTCTTTTATTGCTTCTTCCACTTCGATATCATCTTTGATTGCTGCTTCCACTTGGAAATCCTCTTTGATTTGATTACTTCTTCCATTTCGATATCGTCTTTGACTGCTTCTTACACATGGATATCCTCTTTGATGGCTTTTAACAGCTCGATATCCTCTTTAATTACTTCTTCGACTAAAAGAAAAACACGCGAGCTGCGAGCAGCTCGCGCACAACGCAACCTCTAGTTATATTATATAAAGCTCGATTACCACTGACTGACTGACTGATTGACTCATTGACATGTTTGTTCTCCCAGATGCCCCCTCGTAGGGTGAAAATGTTTGGTGGGATCGTATAGAGGGAGTTCCGATGAGTTGGGAATAAATCCTAAAGTACCCCTTTTGTCCCCCATTCGCTCACATCGACCTCGTATCTCGGAAAGTATAGGTCTTAGAGAGTTGGTGCAAAAACTAATGTTGCAGAGGACATTTTTTTATATCCGGTTCCATGAAAAAAAAAATGTCTTTCATACAAAAAAAAAATTGTCCCATACAAAATATTTCTGTATGAATACCGTAAACCGTATATTTCGTTTGCCGTAATTTTCATACTGTTTTTGCAGGGAGCCCATGGCTTGTGTGTACTATAAAATTACTGTAAATTTGCTTGATTCTATATAATGGTGGTGGAGGGGCATGAGACAACTTTCATAGTTTTTGCAAAGGTCATCATCATCATTTTGGAACATCCAATTTTTTTTTTTTTTTTTAGTATGCAACGTCCATCATGTTTATTTTGGAACATCCACATTTTTTTAATTATGCCTCATCCACAATGATCACTTTGGAACGTCAATTATTTTTTTTTATTATGCAACAGCCACTGTGATCATTTTGGTACATATTTTTTTTAAATTATGCCTCATCCACAATGATAACTTTGGAACGTCAATTTTTTTTTTTATTATGCATCATCCACTGTGATCATTTTGGAACATCATTTTTTTTTCAATTATGCCTCATCCACTATGATCACTTTGGAACGTCAATTATTTTTTTTATTATGCAACATCCACTGTAATAATTTTGGTACATCATTTTTTTAATTACGCCTCATCCACAATGATCACTTTGGAACGTCAATTATTTTTTTTTTATCATGCAACACATAATTTTTTTTAATTATGCCTCATCCACAATGATCACTTTGGAACGTCAATTATTTTTTTTATTATGCATCATCCACTGTGATCATTTTGGAACATAATTTTTTTAATTATGCCTCATCCACAATGATCACTTTGGAACGTCAATTATTATTATTTTTTTTGTATTATGCAACATCCACTATGATCATTTTGGTACATAATTTTTTTTATTATGCCTCATCCACAATGATCACTTTGGAACGTCAATTATTTTTTTTTTATTATGCAACATCCACTGTGATCATTTTGGTACATCATTTTTTTTAATTATGCCTCATCCACAATGATCACTTTGGAACGTCAATTATTATTATTTTTTTTGTATTATGCAACATCCACTGTGATCATTATGGTACATAATTTTTTTTATTATGCCTCATCCACAATGATCACTTTGGAACGTCAATTATTTTTTTTATCATGCAACATCCACTGTAATCATTTTGGTACATCATTTTTTTAATTACGCCTCATCCACAATGATCACTTTGGAACGTCAATTATTTTTTTTTATTATGCAACACATAATTTTTTTTAATTATGCCTCATCCACAATGATCACTTTGGAACGTTAATTATTTTTTTTTATTATGCATCATCCACTGTGATCATTTTGGAACATCATTTTTTTTAATTATGCCTCATCCACAATGATCACTTTGGAACGTCAATTATTATTATTTTTTTGTATTATGCAACATCCACTGTGATAATTTTGGTACATCATTTTTTTAATTACGCCTCATCCACAATGATCACTTTGGAACGTCAATTTTTTTTTTATTATGCATCATCCACTGTGATCATTTTGGAACATAATTTTTTTTAATTTTGCCTCATCCACATGATCATTTTGGAACGTCAATTTTTTTTTTTTTTTTGTATTATGCAACATCCACTGTGATCATTTTGGTACATAATTTTTTTTATTATGCCTCATCCACAATGATCACTTTGGAACGTCAATTATTTTTTTTATTATGCAACATCCACTGTAATCATTTTGGTACATCATTTTTTTAATTATGCCTCATCCACAATGATCACTTTGGAACGTCAATTATTTTTTTTTTTTGTATTATGCAACATCCACTGTGATCATTTTGGTACATAATTTTTTTTATTATGCCTCATCCACAATGATCACTTTGGAACGTCAATTATTTTTTTTATTATGCAACATCCACTGTAATCATTTTGGTACATCATTTTTTTAATTATGCCTCATCCACAATGATCACTTTGGAACATAATTTTTTTTTTTATTATGCATCATCCACTGTGATCATTTTGGTACATAATTTTTTTTATTATGCCTCATCCACAATGATCACTTTGGAACGTCAATTATTTTTTTTTTTTGTATTATGCAACATCCACTGTGATCATTTTGGTACATAATTTTTTTTATTATGCCTCATCCACAATGATCACTTTGGAACGTCAATTATTTTTTTTATTATGCAACATCCACTGTAATCATTTTGGTACATCATTTTTTTAATTATGCCTCATCCACAATGATCACTTTGGAACGTCAATTATTATTTTTTTTTTTTTGTATTATGCAACATCCACTGTGATCATTTTGGTACATAATTTTTTTTATTATGCCTCATCCACAATGATCACTTTGGAACGTCAATTATTTTTTTTATTATGCAACATCCACTGTAATCATTTTGGTACATCATTTTTTTAATTATGCATCATCCACTGTGATCATTTTGGAACATATTTTTTTTTTAATTTTGCCTCATCCACATGATCATTTTGGAACGTCAATTATTTTTTTTTTTTTTTTGTATTATGCAACATCCACTGTGATCATTTTGGTACATAATTTTTTTTATTATGCCTCATCCACAATGATCACTTTGGAACGTCAATTATTTTTTTTATTATGCAACATCCACTGTAATCATTTTGGTACATCATTTTTTTAATTAAGCCTCATCCACAATGATCACTTTGGAACGTCAATTATTTTTTTTTTTTTGTATTATGCAACATCCACTGTGATCATTTTGGTACATAATTTTTTTTATTATGCCTCATCCACAATGATCACTTTGGAACGTCAATTATTTTTTTTATTATGCAACATCCACTGTAATCATTTTGGTACATCATTTTTTTAATTATGCCTCATCCACAATGATCACTTTGGAACATAATTTTTTTTTTATTATGCATCATCCACTGTGATCATTTTGGAACATCATTTTTTTTAATTATGCCTCATCCACAATGATCACTTTGGAACGTCAATTATTATTATTTTTTTGTATTATGCAACATCCACTGTGATCATTTTGGTACATCATTTTTTTAATTACGCCTCATCCACAATGATCACTTTGGAACGTCAATTTTTTTTATTATGCATCATCCACTGTGATCATTTTGGAACATAATTTTTTTTTAATTTTGCCTCATCCGCATGATCATTTTGGAACGTCAATTTTTTTTTATTATGCAACATCCACTGTCATCATTTTAGAAAATTAATTTTTTTTGTATCACAAATTTTTGGTGGAATCGTTATTTTACGGTCATCATCGCCCTTGCCATTATTTTGAATTCTTCTCTCACTTCCTTTTCGTTTTTGAATGTTTCTTCCACATTGATATCCTCTTTAATTGTTTCTATAACTTCGAAATCCTCTTTGATGGCATTTTTACTTCAATATACTTTTGAATTGTTTTTTCTATTTTTATATTTTCTTCAATTACTTCTCTTACTTCAATATCGACTCTTCAAAATTATGGGTTTTAATACATATCTTAAATCGCTCGTATCCTCTAAACGGGAAGAGTTACGCGTAGCAAACTTTTACAAAATATTGGTACTAATTTTTGGTGGAATGGTTTTTTTAATACCATCATTGCGCTTGACATCCTTTTTGAATGCTTCTCTCACTTGGTCTTCCTCCTTGAATGCTTCTTTAACCTCGATATCCTCTATTTTTGCTTCTTTCACATTGATATCCTTTTTAATTGCTTTTTCTACTTATATATTTTCTTCAATTGCTTCTTTTACTTCAATTCCCACTCTACAAAATTATGGGTTTTAATACAAATCTTAAATCGCTCGTATCTTCTAAACGGGAAGAGTTACGCGTAGCAAACTTTTACAAAATATTGGTACTAATTTTTGGTGGAGTAGTTTTTTTAATACCACATTGCCCTTGACATCCTTTTTAAATGCTTCTTTCACTTCGTCTTCCACTTTGAATGATTCTTTCAACTCGATATCCTCTATTTTTGCTTCTTCCACTTTGATATCCTTTTTAATTGCTTTTTCTACTTATATATTTTCTTCAATTGCTTCTGTTACTTCAATTTCCACTCTACAAAATACAAATCTTAAATCGCTCGTATCTTCTAAACGGGAAGAGTTACGTGTAGCAAACTTTTACAAAATATTGGTACAAATTTTTGTTGGAATAGTTTTTTTAATACCATCATTGCCCTTGACATCCTTTTTAAATGCTTCTTTCACTTCGTCTTCCACTTTGAATGATTCTTTCAACTCGATATCCTCTATTTTTGCTTCTTCCACTTTGATATCCTTTTTAATTGCTTTTTCTACTTATATATTTTCTTCAATTGCTTCTTTTACTTCAATTCCCACTCTACAAAATTATGGGTTTTAATACAAATCTTAAATCGCTCGTATCTTCTAAACGGGAAGAGTTACGCGTAGCAAACTTTTACAAAATATTGGTACTAATTTTTGGTGGAGTAGTTTTTTTAATACCACATTGCCCTTGACATCCTTTTTAAATGCTTCTTTCACTTCGTCTTCCACTTTGAATGATTCTTTCAACTCGATATCCTCTATTTTTGCTTCTTCCACTTTGATATCCTTTTTAATTGCTTTTTCTACTTATATATTTTCTTCAATTGCTTCTGTTACTTCAATTTCCACTCTACAAAATACAAATCTTAAATCGCTCGTATCTTCTAAACGGGAAGAGTTACGTGTAGCAAACTTTTACAAAATATTGGTACAAATTTTTGTTGGAATAGTTTTTTTAATACCATCATTGCCCTTGACATCCTTTCTGAATGCTTCTCTTACTTCGTCTTCCTCTTTAAATGCTTATTTCACCACGATATCCTCTATTTTTGCTTCTTCCGCTTTGATATCCTTTTTAATTGCTTTTTCTACTTATATATTTTCTTCAATTGCTTCTTTTACTTCAATTTCCACTCTACAAAATTATGGGTTTTAATACAAATCTTAAATCGCTCGTATCTTCTAAACGGGAAGAGTTACGCCTACCAAACTTTTACAAAATATTGGTACAAATTTTTGATGGAATAGTTTTTTTAATACCATCATTGCCCTTGACATCATTTTTAAATACTTCTCTCACTTGGTCTTCCTCCTTGAATGCTTCTTTCACCTCGATATCCTCTATTTTTGCTTCTTCCACTTTGATATCCTTTTTAATTGCTTTTTCTACTTATATGTTTTCTTCAATTGCTTCTTTTACTTCAATTTCCACTCTACAAAATTATGGGGTTTCATACAAAACTTAAATCGCTCGTATCTTTTAAACGGGAAGAGATAGCTCGAGGAAACTTTTACAAAATATTGGTATAAGTTTTTGGTGGAACCGTTTTTTTATTTTTATCATTGTCCTCGACGTCTTTTACTCAATTTCAATTTCCTCTTTGATTGTTTCTGCTACTTCGATATCCTATTTGATTGCTTCTTCCACTTCGATATCATCTTTGAATGCTGCGTCCACTTGGAAATCCTCTATGATTTCATTGCTTCTTCCATTTAGATATCGTCTTTGACTGCTTCTTACACATGGATATCCTCTTCGATAGCTTTTAACAGCTCGATATCCTCTTTGATTGCTTCTTCCACTTTGATATCCTCTTTTATTGCTTCTACCAATTCGATATCATCTTCGATTTCCTTTTGATTGCTTCTTGCACTGCAATATTCTCTTTGATTGCGTCTTTATCTTCGATATGGTTTTTGATAGCATTTTCACTTCAATATCCTCTGTGATGGCTTCTTACACTTCGATATCTTCTTTGATTGCTTCTTCCACTTCGATATCCTCTAAGATTGCTTCTTCCACTTCGATACCTTCTTTGATTGCTTCTTCCACTTCGATATCGTCTTTGATTGCTTTTTTCACTTCGTCATTTTAGAATGCTTCTACCACCTCGGTATCCTCTTTGATTGCTTACTCAACTTCAATTTCCTCTTTAATAGTTTCTGCTAATTCGATATCCTATTTGATTGCTGCTTTCACTTCAATATCCTGTTTGATTGCTTCTTGCACTTCGAAATCATATTTGATTGCTGCTTCCATTTGGATATCTTCTTTGATTTGATTGCTTCTTCCATTTCGATATCGTCTTTGACTGCTTCTTACACATGGATATCCTTTTTGATCGCTTTTAACAGCTCGAAATCCTCTTTGATTGCTTCTTCGACAAAAACAATAACACGCGAGTTGCGTGCAACTCGCGCACTACGCAACCTCTAGTTGTTTTATACAATTTAATTGGGTTGCGCGCGCTTGTGCTCTCGCACATAGAATTAGTCCTCGCACTGCGCGTATTTTGTAATGGAGTGATACGTCTCTATCACTATGGTGGTTGCACTAATGGTAAAAAAATCTAACCTAACCTAACGTTTACGCTGTTTTTCTGTGACGCCTCAGTAGTTCAAAATATTGGAAACTGTTTTTTTTTCAATCTACCATTATTAGGTAAAAGATAGTGAAGAAATTCAGAAAGATAGGCCTTGGGTAAGTCTCGACATTGTAAGCGAAGCGTTGCCTTATCGGTCGCTAAGTTCTAACTTTCCCGTCTATTAGTATTTCTCTATGGTTCTAACTGACAGTGAACTTCAACGAAAAGTCATAGCGTGTCATACTACTTATTGACATTGTCAGTTAGCACTTCATCATCATCATCAGCCCACATTAGTCCACTGCTGGACATAGGCCTCTCCCAATACGCGCCACTGAGCCCGGTCTTCGGCTCTTCTCACAGTTTCTGTCCACCAACTTTCTTATGTCATCGCTCCACCTCGCCTCCCATCGCTCGAACTCGTTTACCCCAACGGTTGTCGGTTCTCCGGCATACTATATGGCCAATCCACTGCCACTTCAGTTTGCTAATCCGCTGAACTATGTCGGTGACCTTGGTTCTCTGTCGGATAACCTCGTTACGGATTTTATCCTTTAGAGAAACTCCAAGCATAGCCCGTTCCATAGCTCGCTGCGCAACCTTAAATTGGTGGACTAGTCCTACCGTGAGCGTCCACGTCTCAGCACCATAGGTCATTACGGGTAGGACGCACTGATTAAACACTAGAGTTAGGACTTAGCGACGAAAAATCAAGTATTCCTCTTTTAATCACTAATTCCTCTTTTGCCCTAACTGACAATGTCAATAATAATGACAAATGTTTTAGCATTTCAGATTGCTAAAACTAGATTTAAACGTGGCGTGGTAACGTTAACGAAGCCTTGAACTTGTGTGAACTTATTTATAATCGGTCAAGCACCACAACACAACCATACAAAAACGTGTTGGTCACGCCAATGCATTTGTTGTATGTATGCCGTATGGTCCTTGACGGAATAGCATGATTTTTTTATATGTATATAAAAAGATGGGGAATTATACCATACTGCCCGCGGCTTCGCACGCTTGAAATGTCCTGTTCCCGTGGGAACTTCGGGATAAAAACTATGTTAAACACTCTTGAATCCTTCCTTAGTGGATGCCTACGTCATAAGAGGAATACGTGTGCGAAATTTATATTTCTAGCCCTAAGGGTTTAGCCTGTGCGTTTATTTACAACTTTCATCCCCTATTTTACCCTCTTAGGGGTTGAATTTTGGAAAACGCTGAAATACGTAACTCATTATTTTTGCCGTACTCAATTCATACGAAATTTCATGCAAATATTATGTCCAAGGAATAAAAAGTTTCATACACATGTTTATCCCCTGTTTCACCCCCTTGAGAGTTTAGTTTTGAAAAATGCTTTCTTAGTGGATGTCTACGTCATAAGAGGAATACGTGTGCGAAATTTTAAGTTTCTAGCCCTAGGCTTTGGCCTGTGCGTTGATACATTAGTCAATCACTTTTGTCTTTTATATATATATATAGTAGATAGATAGATGAAGCAAAGAAATTAATTTTGCCTTTTTGATTGCGGTGACGTACGTTATTATTAGGCCGATTGATATTAAATTATTTTTATATCAATCACCCTAATAATATTAAGTTCTATTTATTATGAATACAAAAACTAATCAGTATTTAAATCTACTACTGAATACCATTATCAGACGAAAGTGTTATTATCACACTAATATTATAAATGCGGAAGTTTGGGAGGTTTGTTTATTTATTTGTTTGTTAGTTACTCAATCACGTCGTAACGACTGAACCGATTTCGATGAAATTTGGTATGTACGTAGATTATAACCTCGATTAACACAGAGGCTACTTTTAATCCCATTAATCAGGTCCCATGGGATAAAAATAGGGAATCAACATTCTATACAAAAAATATTTTGGCCTTCGTTACCACTTTATACATAGCTTACACTTTACACGAGTTTATCTTTATTTGTAGGTTACCTACACATTTAGTAGTGCAACGCGTACGAAGTCGCGGGCAACAGCTAGTAATTTAAATAAAACATACCTTTTAAATTATTTCTTATTTGCCCCGAGGGCCTAAGGCTCTTGTTTATTATTATGTATTGTACAAACAGAAAAATGTACAAATGGAGGGCTTAATGCTAAAAGCACTTTCTACCAGTCATCAATTTACCGGGTTTAGGTTTTGATTACGTAAGTATTTGTTATCTCGTAGAAACCAAACGACTAGGTGGATTTAGATAATCGAGGTGTTAAAACGTTTGTTGAATGGGTCACCAGGCACAACTTTGTCCCTCTTGTTAAAATACACTTCATAAAGTTAAAAGTATCAAATTGATGATCACGATGAGGCGATTTAAAAAAGGTTATTTCAAGCGAACAGGATATTCGATATAACTGCAGTTAGGGCTTTTACTTGTTTAAAAAAAGGGTTATATAACTGTAATCCTGTTTTAAGGTTGTCCGTGGCATGGCAAGTGGCAACGGAGCTCTCAAACGATTTGACCGGTTTCGAACGGGATGTTTATAGTATTTTTGAAATTTTCGCGATCACTGTACATAATTATTGATTTAAACGGGTATTAATCGCGTATGTACCTTTTTTATTTGCTATCTCGACGTTTCGGTTATGTTGCAACAGTCGTGGTCGCGGGCAGACTAGAGTACTTAGAGCTACCGTCGAGAAGTGATGGCCGCAGCAGCAACTACCCTCACTTGGTCTTCAGAATTAAACTTTAATTAACATTAAAAAAAATGTCCTCGTTCATATTACGTACGACACACTACACTAACCGTACCTACGCACTGTTTTATCCTGTTGGGATATTTTTATTTCGGAAGCTTGTGTTTGTTAGATGGTAGGTAGGTAGGTACTTATCTATGATCGGTTATATCTATGTTTGGTAGAAAGTGGGGTGGTCAGGGATTTCTTAATATTTGTTAAACTTTATGAGAAGTTCTTAGGGATACATCTTTGCTCCATAAATATTACCTATATCAGATCACAATGATTTTTGGTAAGTTATTATAAAATATTAAATACCCAGGTTTTTTTTAATTAGTACCTACATTCAAATACAAATTCAAAAATATTGATTTGTGTCCATTTTACATACTATGAATAAAACGGTTATACTTATACCAAATACAAGACAACTAAATAAGTCGCCACTCAGTAACATATAAAAGTTTATAACATTCACAAAAAACAAAATATAAATTAAAATAAAATATTATTACACAATAACTACTAAACATTGCGCATAACTTATTAAAGCAAGACTATTTATGAGATCAAAAATAACAGTAAAATAGACAACAAATTTCTGCAAACTATTAAATAATTAAAATATTAAGGACTTTTTTATTTATACAACTTATATGGCAAACGAGCATGCAGATGTTAAGTGGCTACTACAGCCCATGGATATCCACATAGAATTCAACACAAGGTGTTGTCATGATCTCTATGTGGATACGTTGCCATACTATAGGACTTAGCTGTTATGCCTATGTGCCAGTAATTTTACAGGAACATTCCATTACCATCTAATATACACACTGGAACACAGCAGCACAAGTACTGCTATTTGGCGGCAGATAAAGGTAAGACGGTGGTGCCCACTTCCTCAAGCCCGTTCACAAAAGCTCTACCACCAGGATTATTAATTTAACATACAGAACAAAAGTAACCTTTGCAACTAAATCAAACTAAATGTAGGCCCAGAATGACTACCGACTGATGGAGTAATTTGTGAAAGCAACAGAAGTTTCTTAAGTGAAATTTTAAAAGAGTGAACCGATTTTGCGTTATTATTATTATTGATTAACTAATTACATTCAAAGTTAGGATACCTCCTTGCGTTTTGAAAACTTTTGATGTTATTTTATTTTGTTATCAAGAAAATAATGCATGGAGTGCGTATGACAATGAGGGATGTAGGGATGGCAAAAATACAAATGTGTTTATCCATACAAACATTTTAAATTCGAATGTAACTCTTTCTGTCTGTTTGTTACGATTTCACGAATAAACGACTGGACTGATTTCTATGAAATTTGGTAAGTATATAGACTGGGGTTGAGACCTGGGATACTGTTTACCTGACTGCGCAGGAGGGTAATGATTTTATTGACAAACCACGCGTGCGAAGCCGCCGGCGGCATGCGGCAGCTTGTAAAATAAAATTACGGAACAGATGTGACATTAGTAAGGATTTATCTTTATCACACGTCATTCAAATACTCTCTTGCTCGATCAGATAACGATAAGTTATAGTCAATAGATTCATTTGCGATATTTGAACCTATTTGAACGATGCTATAAAGTATTCCAAGATTTATATGCCTACTTATGTAGAGTATTAGAGCATCCATCAGTGTTGTCGAACAAGTAATTTACGGACAAAAATATAACCAACTTCAGAAAGCAGAAAATTGAAACCAGTTATTTTGATTTAAAAACTAACGTACTGAACGGATTTTGATGAAATTTCTATGGGACCAATTTGAAAGTACCTTTACCTTTAGCTTTCAAATAAAAACTTTCCAAATCAGTTGATAGATGACGGAGTTCTGACTGTTCTAAACATAAAAAAACTAATTGAGACCTCCTCCTTTTTTTGAACTCGGTTAAAAATTGTGTTTGTAAAATTATAATAAGTATGTATTTGAATTACAAAATGTAAATCCTTTATTAGCTGTAAGTTTTATCATAAGTTACACCTGTACTAAGAGCTGTGAAATAAAATAAAAAGAGTAGGGATGGGTCGACTCTACTTAATTTGCCTTAAGAGTCCGTTTAACAAAAGAAGTCCCGCGGCCGTTAGAAAAAATAACGGCCGGATAACAGACGAAATATGGACGAAAGGGGTTGGAAGATGCTAATGGCAGTCGTGTGCTTTTGTCGTGACTTTTTCCTCGAACTTGCGGCGCACAATACCTAAATAAATGGATAGACACTATAAAAATATTAAACTTTCATCATCTATCATAAAGCATCACGTTTATAATTCCAAGAGATTAAAGATTAATAAAACCTCCGAAGAAAATAATTATTTACACTAAATTTTATTGACACTTGATTTCTTATATTGTATTTTATATTCTATTTATAAAAAAGGTATGTATATTATTCTACTCACAAAGTAACAAAAGCTATAAGCGATTGATAGTAGGCTTATTTATTATATCAACACACATTCGGCTATAATTATGCATCGAGCGAGGACCGTGACCTATTAACTTATCGTAATCGGAAAAACATGACAAACTCCGAATACGTACTTATTTTTTTCGCATCCTAAAATAAATACGAAAATATTAAAAAAAATATTTTACGAATTAAAATGTTTTGTTTGTAGGTAGGTAGGTACATTAATATGTAAATATTTGAAAAGAGAAATTTTTGTACCCCTTTGCGCGCATGGAGAAATGTGAGATTTGGCATAGAGTTTATATGAAGATACAGGGGTGAATGCTAAAAGCTGTGCACTGTCATCTAGTTAAAACAAATAGCCCTGGAAAATAATTAATAAGAACTTAAATTAGGTCTTACCTTTAGCGTTTCGATCAAATTTTACAAACACGTACACAGTTACACAAAATACACGACACAAACCGCAAAAAATATGACTGCACGAATAACCACTTGAAATTAGAACGCAATTAAAAAAGCACGTAAATCAATGACATTCGATTTTTGAATTTTCATTGATGCGCGCTCGCGTTTTCAGCCGGGTATTGTACAGTCAGTTCGCGCCTATAGCGCCTTGGTTGGTTGGCGCTCAACAGTATACTGCCGGCTGCCTATGCCTATTCTACCGACGAACGATGACGATGACGACCCGATGTCGCCAGTCGGTAACAGTATGGCAAGCGCATTCAGGTTCAGGATCGAGCCAACACCAGGCGTAAACGTCAGCTGTCAGAGCACTTTAGAATTCCGCATCGAAAGGGCAAAACAGGTCTCATTCTCCTTTGTCTGAACTTGTTCATCAAGTTCGTAGCTCAGCTCTTTTGTCCTTTCAAACATCTTATTAATTAACTTGATTTTTTAATTCTCGTTCATCTGTTAAACATATAAAAAATTCGCAATAATCACGCCATTAAACTGATCTTGTTTGGGATTTCCGGAACCGCAAATATATTTTATTAAGTAGGTATTCTGAAAAATTGCGCAATATACAAGTTGCTCTTCCTCTAAAATATACCTAAGTACATGAAACGAAATAATAATAGACAGAAATACCTATGTGATTACTATTTTCATTAAACCGGGATATTTGCAATAATTTGTTCATAACCATGATAGTTTTAAATTGTATAGCGGTAATTACTGCTTAACTGAAATTAAAATTAAACTAATAGATACCTACATAATTAATATTTTCAGTTGTTTTATAATTTAACGTGCCTTTTTACATCATAAATGACAAACAATTATGCAATACACCTTCGTACGGACCTACCTTGATATCGGTTTTATTTATTTTTCACTTTTCAATATTAAAGTTAACCGTACTTATCTAAAAGCTTTTAACGCGAGCTTTCAAACGAGTTCATTATGCAATGTAAAATAAAACAAGAAGGTCACATTATAAAATAAATAAAACAATATGTATTGTATCTAGGGTAGAATAAAATCCATACGGAACCACTTGACTTAGAAGCAGTTGGCACAATTGATTTTTTGTTTCCATGTCTAGAAGGAACGAAGGGCGCATGCGCTCTCGATTCTGACAAAAAGCGAACAACTAAGTAGGTAAGTACGTATTAATCATAAGACACGTGTAATGTTTATAATGCTCCATTAAAAGACAGGTCAATGCTGTTTACATTGTTAATTGAGCTATTTTTGTACATCACCTACAATCAGATATTGTATCAAAAACGCAAAGTCCAAAGTCAAAACGATCTGCGGCGATTTCCTTCCTATTCTTTAAAGAAATTACAAGGTTTTGTCGGTACTTCTAAATTGTCTTAGTCGCTTGTCTTAGTACGACTTTGTCCGTCTAAGATATTTGTCCGTATGTTTATCTATCCGTCTGTCACAGCTGATTATCTCACCAACTATTGACTACTATTACCAAATTTCATTGGAGTCGGCCCAGCTGGTGAAAGACAGGGAAACAGTTACATTCGAATTTATAATATTAGGTCTTTACCTATGAAATTGCGGTTTTGTATGGAATAAGTGAAGGTACTTATTTTTTTAAACTTTTTTATTTCTGTTATTCAAAGTAATCACCCATGCAATCGACGCATCTTTGCCAACGCATTGGCAGTTTATTGATGCCCTTCTTGTAAAAATCAGCTGGACGGGAGCCAACAAACTCTTCAAAGGCATTTTGTACTGCCTCTCGGGAAATGATTTTTTTACCCACTAAAAAGTTGTCTAAATTTTGGAAAAAGTAATAGTCGGTAGTTCAGATTATACAAACAAACAGATGGAGTGTACGCAACAAACAGTATGACGCCACTTATCATTCATGTGTGCGTGGCGATTAGAAATAGCTCTGTAGGGACACGTGCATCAGTGTGCGTGTAATGATACCAGAAAAAGAAAAAAACTCCCTGTATTTTTTTTAATGTCCTTTTACGACAACAGGTTCTAAAATTTTATTTGGATACATGAATTTGTTACTAATTGAATACAAATTTGTGTGAGTATTAGGATTGAACAATTGTTTAATTAACTAGTTTATTAAACACTTAAGTATTTCATGTACCATTGTAAACGCATTGTAAAATTACAGAAGAAATAATATGTGAAGATTTTTATAACTAGCGGTCCGTCCGGTGTTTATTGAGGTTTACATGGACTTTAATGTCCTCCTGGCCGAATTACGGCTACGGCGGCCATCTCGCAAGAGACTAGCCAACAACGCAGGATATATTCCTGACTCCGGACTGTTATTAGAATTTGAAAAATTACAATAACACTTTTTGGAAAAATGGACTTTATAATAATACTTTAGTTTTTTCTGTAGTAATTATTATATAGTTTATATATATATATATAGTATAGCATTAAATATTATTATATAGTATATTCATTTCATTAGACTGATAAAAAAAACATACATATGAATCCAAAATATTTATTAAAATCATAATTAATTATATTGCCAAAAACATTAACCACCTTAATTTTGCACTAATTTCTTGTAATATTGCCGTTTGGCTTCTACATGTCGAGAATTGGTTTCTAATTTTGCTATATAGTGCAATCGCACCATTAAATACTTTTCTATCAACAACTTCACCAGATTCACTCTGTGAAATTTTGCACATATTGAATATGATCTGGATTAACATATAGGATATTTTTATCCCGGTAAAATGTTCTGGTAGGATATTTTTCCCGAAGCGAAGCGAGGGCGGATCGCTATTACTTCTCTATATATATATCATTTATTATATATGTATATGTAATGTATATACATTACATATATACATACGGAACTAAATTGTTATACATATACAATTATATTTAAAATCCCGCATAAGATATTAATCACCGAATCACAGTAAACGGCAATAACATAATTACAGAAATACATACAAATTCGGAATAACAATTTAGGCGTGAGATTACGCGTGGGAATCGAACCCACGTCCGTACATTTAACAGTCAGGCTAGCTAACGCCTAGATCAACAGGTAGTTTCCCCAATTGAAGGGAAAACATTTTGCCGAAAACTGGCAACACAGTCGAACTAATGTCGAGGTTTTGTGTTTCGAGACAACCGTTTAATTATTGGGTGAATAAATAATAAAATCAATTAAATAATTTATAGTTACTTGTGAAATGATATTCCATCCACTTTTTTTTGTTTTTGGGAACAACTTTTACACTGTTTAATAACACAAGACGGCATTTTTGACAGAAAATAATGAATCACTCGAGACGTTCAAGCAGTACGACGCTATCCTTAGCACTGCCGCGAGATTGTATTCGCTTTTAAATTTGTATTCGCTTGTGCGGCTTCACTCGCACGTTCGGCGCGCTCTATCTGTTTGTTTGTATAATCTGAGGTCGGTAGGTGCAAGGTCTGGTGAGTATGGCGGATGAGGGAGAGCTTCCAACCCCAGCTCTTGCAGCTTGGAGACTGTCTGTTGTGCAGTATGGGGTCGCGCGTTGCAAGCTTCTCCATCATTCTCTCCAGTTCTTCACAGTACATATCTGCAGTAATGCTCATGCCGTTTTGTAAAAAGTTGTGGTGAATCACACCCGCACTAGACCACCAAACAGTGACCATCACCTTTTTAGGGGTCATTTTTGGTTTAGGGCATTGATTTGGTGCTGGACCAGGATCTAACCAACTTGCTGAGCGCTTTCGATTGTCGAACAGAATCTTTTTTTCATAGCACGTAACAATTCGGTTCAAAATTCCTTCATTTCTATGCCTATTGAGCAGCGCGAGGCAGGTCTCGACGCGTACGTTGCGCTGGCGATCGTTAAGTTCGTGGGGCACCCATCTATCAAGTTTTTTTACCTTGCCTATCTGTCGCAAATGGATCAAAATTGTTTTGATGCTAACATCAAAAGCTGCTGCTAGCTCAGCTGTAGATTGAGTTTCGTCAGCTTCCACAATCACCTTTAATTCATCATTGTTGACCAAAGTCTCCAGACGACCACGAGCTTCATTTTTCAAGTCAAAATTTCCAGAATGGAACCGGGGAAAACCAATAACGGGTTGTGCGTTCGTTTGTACAGTTCTCTCCGTAAACGTTTTTGATGTTACGTGCCGTTTGTGTCGCGTTGGTGCCACGACGGAACTCATATTCCATAATTACACGAATTTTTAAAGTATCCATTATGACGAAAAATGTTCAAATGTAATGAAAATACAACGCTAATCAATAAACAAAAGACTGAGTTTGTAAAAAGAATGTCATGTTTTTAAAACAATATTAATTAGAATTTAGAATACAAAGCCATTCCAAACTCTTTTTCTATTTGAAATGGCCAGTACTGAAGAACGGCAATTTCATAGGTAAAGACCTATTATTAGTATGGAAGTATGGATGGACATGGTTAAATACAATTTTAAATTAATTGTTAGAACATTATGTAGATGTCTGAATCTTTTTTTTATCTATGCTAGGGGAAATAAAAATAGAGCTTGTTTCTATCGAAACTAATACGCAATATGAAACACCCAACATATATATATAGAGACGTAGATTTTATAAACATGTTATGAGGAAAACCTAACAGCTATTTTTCTACGATAGGTATATAAAATCAATATGGGGCCACCCGAGGTACCACCAAAGAATCATTGAAATCGGACAATGTGTTAAAGAATTAGCTGAGCAAAACTCCGCTTGCGATTATCAAAATATGTTACTACGTCTGCCTCTTATCAGTTTGTTTAGAAGTCGGGTTTTGTGATTTTTTAAAATATATAATTTGCGTACTTACCTATCCAGTTACCTACCTACCTACCAAGATTGTCAGCAGCCAGATTGTCGGACATAGATAAATGTCATCGACCGCTTAAATCGATTATACGTAATCTGCTGCACTTCACGGCACTAAATAGTCCGGGAAGTAGCGTTGCATTTCAGTTTGTGTTTTTATGCCGATTGATTGATATCTCTTTCGATAGATCTGGGGCCCGATTATGCTAATTTATAAGAAAAACTATTATGGAGCCATACCATTATTAAACGATTATGATTGTTATTCCTGTCATATGCTACCAAATGTTCAATGGGGTTGTCATAGCAACGGCGGTCATTGAAAAAGGATTGTGTAAGTAGAATATCAAAAGGTATCTAAAGTGGCAAAAGGTATTTTTCGACGATACCATAGTCATAGTGAAGCGATTGGTTTAGTAGAATTGGGGCCCAGGGCCCGTAGCCAAATTACATTCGCTACGAATCTATTCGATTTCTACATACATTTGTTGTCGCTGTATCACGTGGTTCTTCTATAGCATGTGTCAAATCCCATACATTTTCGGACTTATCGTCTAACGTCATCGCTAATCGACTGTAACTTGGCTAAGCCCTCTGGTATGACTAATAATTGGTCCAAGCGTCAGCTGACGCAACCGCGGCGGGTGTGAGTGTGAGAGGCTGCGAAAGTGGAATAAAAACTAAATAATGACACACATCCACCGCTACTTGAGCAGTTGACGATCGATTCACTGATTTTGTACGAGAGCATATCGATATCAAAATCAGCCCGCTTACTAAGAGTTCTTCATTTGCAACGCTATCTCTCCGACTATAAGACGGCACCTTACAAATAACAATACCTACGATGTTTACGAAATGGATAAGTACCTACAATTAATCAGTCCACTCGAAAAAAATAAATCGAGATCGACGAATCTCATCAAATGTATACAGGTAGTCATTATTGATAGGAAAATTTGGATGCACTTCAACAAAAAGCGGTCAATGGGTCGATGACACTTATCAGGCGAAGCTGCGTCAGATGACATTTAAGGATATGGTTATAAGAATACCTACTTGGGTCTTGAAAATGCTCTCTCACGTGTTTTAATGCCATTGATCCACAATGATCTTTACAGGTATCAGCGTTGACATGTAAACACCAAGAAAGTAATCCGATTTAATTGTATGGATAGCTTTTTATGGATCGAGCCCTTTGCTTTTCCGTGGTATTGAGATGAAATGTTATCTTTAAGTTTATGTTATTGAGGAAAAGTGAAATGAGGAAAGGTTGAGAGCGAATTAGTAGCATTGTGAGCGAGAATAAAAGGTACAATTCTTGAATTAACAGTTATATTTTACCTGTTACTCTTGGTAAGGAAAGTGTGGATGTTTAAGTTTGGTTTTTCCTAAGTATGTCATTACCGTAGTACCTTACTGTAAAATACCTATCTGGTTATCTAACTAAACCTAACGTTGTTTTAATAAACCTAACTTATAAAGATGCTATAGCCTGCTAAATTATTTTAATCACACTAATATTATAAATGTGAAAGTTTAGATGTTTGTTTATTTATTTGTTTGTTTATTTGTTACTCAATCACGCCGTAACGGCTGAACCGATTCCGGTGAAATTTGGTATATACGTAGATTATAACCTGGATTATCGCGTAGGCTACCTTTTATCCCATAAATCAGTTCCCTTGGGATAAAAATGAACTTGACACCCTATTTTTACACCATGGGATCTGATTTATGGGATAAAAGGTAGCCTATGTGGTAATCCAGGTTATAATCTACGTATATTAACGACCTCCGTGGTGCAGTGGGCGAATAGCCGGCTGAGACGCAGGAGGTAATGGGTTCGATTCCCGCCGCGGAACAAATGTTTGCATGATCTACAGATATTTGCTCCGGGTCTGGTTGTTTCTCTATACATTATAAGTATGTATTTACAAAAAATAATGTATATAAGTATTCTATCAGTTATCTGGTTCCCATAGTACAAGCTCTGCTTAGTTTGAGGCTAGATAGCGCTGTGTGAAATGTCCAGCAATATTTATTTATATACTAAATTTCTTCGAAATTGGTACAGCCGTTACGACGTGATTGAGTAACAAACAAACAAACAAACATCCAAACTTTCACATTTATAATATTAGTGTGATTTCCTTTGTTACTTATTTTTATTTTGTGTGCGATAAATAGAATATCAATCAATCAATATTAATGATCAATAAATACCTTTTAAAAACAAAAATATATGTACTATTTAGATTAGATTTGTAAAACTTTATCAGTCAGTTTATAGGCTATTTTTATTTTAACTATTGTTAAGTTTGATGATGTCGTAAGTTTGTTATTTTCTAGAGCATCCATACTATCTTCTATTAAAGTATAAGAATTAAAATCCTGACTGACATACAATGCACCGCCTGAACTGCTGGTCTTATGGCGGGTTCCTATATCCATCGGTAGCCAGCTACGATTCGTTTCTCCTTGAAAACGTAAAAAGTTTGACATTAGTTTGACATTAGTTTGACACTTTTTCAAGGAGCTGCGAGTCGTAGTCGGTTACCGATGGATATACTCGTAGGAACCCGCCATTAGAGACTTGAATTTTTCTACAAGTTTTTATTTCTATCTTTAAACATGCAGGGGGTTACCAGTTAGTAATTGCTATCTGTACTTATTGGAACATGGAATGGTCATTCTGTATAACCTACCCACTTAAGTTCGAATTAACAAAACTTTATTCATTGGATTTAAGAACGTAGGTACCTACTAAAACCTACCTATCACGGTAAATAATGAAAATTTTATTATGATTTGACCACCAGTGTCTAATGATGGAGCCAGTGTCAAACTTGTGTCAAACTAGTGTCAAACTTTCAAGGAGAAACGAGTGGTAGCTGGTTACCGACGGATATAGGAACCCGCCATTAGACGACTTCGTCACTGTGACGTCAACCTTTAAAACTCTATCATTAATTATTGCTTTCTTTTCCTCTCATAAATTTTCCGTTGGAAACTCAATCGATTCCTCCAAAGCGGCCAAGCATTATAAAGATACTAATTATTGGAACTTTGGATTGGCAAATGTAAATATCACAGGCACAAAATCGAATAGCAATAGTTAGTGCGGCTTTCTTCACTTTCGATGAGGTAAAAGTGTTTGTGCGGTAGATTGATCGAGAATATTCGCATATCTCTCAAGCAGGTCTTTCTAACACCCAACAATTACATATTAATAAAGTTCTAAACTTACTCTAGGATTTCCTGCATCTGGGTTTCAGAAACAACGAGTATAATACGAGTACGAATACGAGTCTCCATAGATTTCAACGGCTCCCAGAAACCTTTATCAGGTCGTCTTTCCATCTAGTGGGGGCCGTCCTACGCTGCGCTTTCCAGTGCGCGATTTCCACTCTAGAACCTTTCTGCCCCAACGGCCATTAGGTCCTAGAGCTATGTGGCCCGCCTACTTCAGCTTGCTAATCCTCCTGGCTATGTCTGTGTGGTTTGTTTACGGATCTCCTCAATCCTTATTCGATCTTGTAGAGAAACATCAAGCATAGCCCTCTCCGTAGCACGAGCTCCATATCGAGTATAATGGCGCCACACAATTTCCAGACCCGCAACATTTTTTTTTGCAGTTTATGCACACATTTCTTCCGCTGCGCATTCTGTCTTCAAAACCATTTTCGCGAGCAATTAGGTATTAGCAATGCTTGGCAGATAAGTAAGTACCTACTATGTACCTACCTACCTATAATTTTCTTAATAACCCTCAAACAAAGCATAGGGACCCTCATACCTAAAGTGTAGCGAATATTAGCATAAAATAAATAAATAACAACACAAAGACTTAAATTCCTACCCATTATCTTTAGGGGCATCTAAATGTGTCTCTACACTTACGGTCATGCTCGATGACCAAGTATAATCGAATGGTAAATCCTCACGTGCGAACATGCTCGACGTTTTTGCCTGCATTCAAGCAAGATCAAACGTATTATAGCGACTTGCGCGATGCCTAAACGTATTTAGTGGCTAAATATGATTGAGAGTTGTCAAATCACGCAAATACGTCAAATTTTAACATGTATAGTCGCTAAATACTTTTTGGGATCGTATTTTTCAAACTTTCGCGACGACTGTACAACAGTGACCACGGCTGTTGTAACAGACGAAACGTCAGGATAACAAATAAAAAAGGTACATACGCGATAAATACCCGTTTTAATAAGTAATTATGGTATGAGAGCGTTGTGTAAGCCGGGCTTAATGTTCGAAGTCGAACCGAAATGCTCACAAAGCGTCAACGCGTCGAGCACACCGATTTGCTCATCCACCATGAACAAACGTGTATACAACAATACAATACAAATGTATTTATTTCAGTAAACTTAATCTACATACATCGCATGGGTTTGAGACCCTCTTTTAAGTATAAAATACCTGTGTTAGAGGGTTTCGCTCTTAATTAATCCGTTAAATAGGTTATTCCGATTTAAAGATAAAAGATAAAGATTCATTTATTTGCGATACATGGGTTACATCAGTTGGTAATACATTACAAATTTAGTATAGAATACAAATAAATATCGATATTGATAAATAAATATCAATATTATTATTATATTATTACATTTACACGGCATTTACGGCTGTTAGACTCGCCACTTGACTGGATAGTCCCATTTTGTTATTTTTTTTTGCCCCTCTTGAACCCCAATATCTCAACAACCCTCCCACATTTTTAGCTCATTTAGTCAAACCAAAATTGTGCTATCACTACCTACCTACATATGTATCAAATTTCACGATGATCGGATCAACGCTTCGAAAGTTATCCTCGTACAAACAAACATACATACATACATACAACGCCGATTTGCCCAAATTGATTTAGAGCTGTCGCTTCGCTCGATCAATAAAAATTCCACTGGATTAAATTAAATCTCAACAAACCAAGAACCAAGATTGCTCAATGATCCTCTGTGAAATTCCTAAACTGCAATGCAATAATTAACTAGCAGCTTCATAAGTTACAGCAATGAATGTCAGAATTATGATCAAATTGCAACAATTGAACGTCATCCATTAACGTCATAAGGTGGTGATTTGTCTGCAAGTTACAACCGATCGCTTTGCCAAATAAGACAGTTTTAGCTAGATTATGCCACATTTTTTGAAGAACTCATTGTAGCAGTTTTGGTTCTGATTCAAGTAGCAACGTCATAAAAAGTACTGGTTCGCCCCGAACTGAGATCTCGCTAGTCTCCCATAAAAACAAAAAAAAAAATGTTATTTGTAATCTTCGACTATCAAAATAGTGCCACGAAATAAATAACCAGATTACTTGACCTACAGTTTCATTCAAATTAGGTACAACACTGTGGGGTCACTGGTGTACCTACCCTGTGAATTTTGTCAAAAGTTCAGTTTTTATTATGGCTAATAACTCAAAAACTACAAGAACTTTACTAAAAATAAGAACGGTATCAAAATGTACTGATAAATACCTTTAATTTGACATCCCATTTGACCTCATGATCTCATTTAAATTTTTTCCCCCTCTTGAACCCCAATATATCAACAACCACCCCCACATTTTTAGCTCATTTAGTCACACCAAAATTGTGCCATCATTATGTACCAAATTTCACGATGATCGGATCAACGCTTCGAAAATTATCCTCGGACAAACAAACAAACATACATACATACATACTTACATACATACATACAACGCCGATTTGCCCAAGTTGATTTGGAGATCTTACTTCGCTCGATTAATAATTCTGGTTGGTTAACTGTATACGGCAACTAACTCTCTAGCTAAATAAATGCCTACGGGATCTTAGGGTGTGTACAGATCTGGCGAATGAGCCGCGAATGCGCTGCATGCGTGCCGCGCGTCAAAGTGTTCTCTCTTCTGTTCATAACGTAAAATACGCGCCGCACACGTGCAGCTCGCGGGCGGATCGCGGGCGGCACGCGAACGGTGTATTCGCCAGATCTGTACACACCTTTACCGAAAATGTATAAAGAAAAAATAATATCATTAATTTTATGTTCAAATATGATAATATGTTTGTTTTGTTTATACAAATCATTCATTTTTTTTTTCTTTATTTTTAATGAGGGGTTTTGCAAATCATTCATATTATGTACTTGCTGTATGTACATAAAAAGGCTTATATGCTATAAGTTCAATGCATTTTTATCTGTGCACTGGGTTGTCGGTAAGTATTTAAGTAATTTATTTATTTTCATTTGAATTTTATTTGATCGAGCGAAGCGAGGTCTCCAAATAAACTTGGGCAAATTGGCGTTGTATGTATGTAAGTATGTTTGTTTGTCCGAGGATAACTTTAGAAGCGTTGATCCGATCATCGTGAAATTTAGTAAATAGGTAGGTAGTGCTGGCGCAATCCTGGTGTGACTAAATGAGCTAAAAAAGTGTGTTTGGTTGTTGAGATATTGGGGTTCAAGCAGGGTAAAACAAATCAAAATAAGGTTTTCAGGTCAAATGGGACGTTTAATGAAAGGTAGCATTTATTTTTAGTTTTAGCCCTGTAGTTTTTAAGTTATTAAATATAATAAAAACTGCTCTGACGAAATTCACAGGGTACACCAGTAACCTCTAAGTGTTCAGAACTGTGGATTTTGGTGGTGACATAAATATAGGGAAAAGTCAGAAATCCAGAAAAACTACAATTTCTAACCCTAAAAAATATAAACAATTAACATGAACTCCCGTTACCTGTAAATTGAATGAAACTGTAGGTCCACTTATATGGATATACAGTTCTTGGAACTATTTTGATACTCAAAGATCACAACTATGTAATATTTTTTTTTATTTATAATAGGAGAATCGCGAGATTTCAGTTCGGGACGAACCCCTAGTCTATTAATTATTTATAAGACTCATGAAATTTATAATTTGAAATTTCAGCATATATTTACATAATATTATTGCTTATTAAAACTAGTTAAACTTTAGTTTGACTGATTTATATTTTATACAATAACCAAAATTAGTTACAATCTGTAGCTTAACATTCTGAAATAGGTAACTAGACCTACCTACGTACCTGGTCGATCACGCAGAAAGTTTTAGGAAAAAAAGTTTTTTCTCAAACATGCTTGGAAATTTAAGCATTATTTTGACAACCTTCTACGAGATAAATCGAAATTGCTGTACTGGCCAAATACATGCGAACAGCGGCCGGCAAAAGTTGTATGAAAATCCATATCTGTCGTGGTTTAGCGGCCAAATACATTAGATACCTACATAGTAAACTCATATTAAAATTTGTCGAGTAATTTAAAAATGGAACGATTTTTTACTCCGAAACATGGCAATCAAGGAAATAACTTATCAAAGGTTTTATTTAAATTTCGAACTGGCTTGCAAATAGAAAACTGTTTATTGAAAAAAAACAAATGAACACTTTACTTAACGCGGGAAAAATTATCGTTGTTCGTTGTTCGTCATTGATTTTTAAAAGTAATTGTATTTTTTATTTTATTTTGAGAAAAGTACTATACAAGCCTTGGCCACAACTAGGCATTGATGGACTTACGTATGTGCTCCTCGGCTTCGCCTCGGCCCACATTTACACGTTCGTCCATCAATGCCTATTTTGCTGGCCGCTGCAGTAGTGTACTACTTATGACCTATGAGACACTGGCCGGTTATAATTTATTCTGAAAACGGAATGTTAACAAATAAAAAATTAGAAACGTTCCAATTTCAAATTACCATCCACATTGAAAATTTACCTTGCTCTGGGTTTACACCATACGATCTATTTTGGATCGGTTTGCAAATATTATGCATTTTCCCTACACTTCCCCTGGACCAGGAGTCACAGGATAGGAAGTATTTATGCAGTTCAGTTGGCAACATACAGACCTACCTTCATATTATCACAGACCAGTATATATTATGTTACACCAGACAGAAGTAGCAGCGGAAGTCCGGCGGTCGTAACTTAAGCACACATTTTACATAAAATAGGAAACAATGTCTATAAGACTACTATAATATAAACCATTAATATCACTAATGGCAGGAAATTCTTGTGCCTTGTTGGCGCAACGGACAATGGAACAATTAACTGCACGCTTTCAAAATCAGTAGGCATGTCCTGAAGCGCTTTCGGTCAAGGCAAAGATCGATCGGTAGCTGCTACCTGCTACAGGGCTACAGGTACTTAAGACCTTATTTCAAAAATATATTGAACATCATATAAAAGTAATTTGTTATACAAGGCCTGTTAGCGATCTATTGTACACCCAAGCGAGCAAGGACACCAATCGAGGGTGTTATTGATCGCTTACACCCGAGTATAACACATAAGTTTTCATCACGAATGCAAGAAAATTCAGTCTTTTCATAACAGCTTGTTGCTAATAAGAAAATTTGCGTTCACGTTATTCCTTATTTTCACAACCAGCCTGTTCCATTTATAAATAGAAAAAAGGATTTGTCATGGAGAGTGTATTATTTTCATGATTTTTTCATAGAAATAAGGTTTTGTCATGGAAATTGTAATTAATTTATGCATTTAGCTAGCATTAGAAAAATCTGAGGAATAATATTAATTCTAATAAAAAGCAGACAACTGGGCTCCCCCGCAGTTTAAAGACCCTGAGTCTATTAACTCCCATTTTCTCAATGTGCCTGGGTCATCGAAATCTCTCAGCTAACTTATATACTTTGAGTTCCATCGGTATTGCTCGCACAGTTTTTCGCTACAGCCTGTGAGTGATTTACAGACCTTAAGCTAGTTGAGAGTATTAAATCTTACGCGTTAGGCATAGATGGTATCTCCATTGTAATGTTACACTTGACATTGCCTCAGTCCTAACCTACTATTACTAGCATTATCAATGGATCCACATCTAGTGGTATCTTCCCAGAGTCATGGAAAGTGGCAGTTGGTAAGCCCATCCCCAAAAATAATCAGCAAACCCATAAGCCTTCTTCCCTGCTTATCAAACGTCTTGGATAAAATTGTCTGTATGCAGATGATTAAAGTTCCTGGAGGACCATCAGAAACTTCCTCAATACCAGTCTGGCTTCCTCAAAGGGCATGGTACATCAACTGCTCTCCTCGATGTAGTTGATAATTTGATGGCAGCTCAGGCTGAAGGAAATTGCAGTGTCCTGGTTCTCTTTTTTCCAGGGCTTTTGATTCCATTAACATTAATATTCTTGTCCTAGCTGGCTTACTACGGTTTCGAATCTCATACAATCAAATGGTTCTCCAATTACCTGGATGGCAGACAGCAATGCGTTGAGCCCTAGTTACCTACCTAGTGGAAAGTTACTAAGCTCCTCCCTACACCTGGTACCACAAGGAGTTGTAATAAGAATGGATATTATGAATACGAGTAGAGCCGCTCTATAGACACCATTCATTGATACTATTGAATTTTGAAATGCCTACTTATTTACTAATAGTACGTAATATATGTATTATTTCTCTGTGCCTATAGTAAATGCAAGATGACTGACTGACGCGTACCATGTTAACTAACCAACGTGTCCCGGCGAGTCCTGGGGCATGTCAAATAATTAATTACGACATCATCACTTGAAAGTATCAACTGATAATTGTAATAGGTACCAGCTGTCGTATTACGATCATCCATCATAGTTTCAACTTGAAAATACTTAAGTACGTTCTCAAAATAAATCAGTCAGTTCGCTTTAGCAAACTAGCAGAGGCCTTCAAGCCACACTGTTTCTAAATATTTGTGGTTTGCTTTATGTTATGGGTTACTGCGTACAAACACGGGCGTAGCCAGGGGGGGGGATTGGGGGTTCAAACCCTCCCAGAGATATTGAAATAAGGAGAGGCGAGGAGTATAAATTACTACATTATTTTTTATACAAACATTTTTTATCGCTTGCCGATTAGGTTTATGATCTTCTGTTATTCTTATATTTTTTTTAACCCAACCCCTCTGATACAGAAACCTGGCTACGCGCGTGCGTTCAAAGATCGTGACAACATGATTAGAAAACCGAGAAGATTACCTATTAGGTTCATACAAATGATGTCAAGGTTTACAAGGCCTTGGCGAAGGGTTTACCTAACTGATCATAATGAAAGGCGAATTCGCAATCAGGTAAGTAAATGTTCCATACACTCTTTGAAACGTATTGCGTAGTTTAACGACCTCTGTGACAAAGTCGAGTAGGCGGTTAAGGTCCAGAGGTCCAAGAACAGAGGACTCTATTCTTGGCTCTTTTAGAAGACCTATGTATGACAACACATTGCAGGCAGTGCATAATTGGATGCAGCCTCATGTCCTGCAGTTATTTATCTAAACCAAATTCCAATTCACATAAAAACAATTTTAACCCCAATATCTCAACAACCCCCCAAAATTTTTAGCATATTGATCACACCAAAATTGTGCCATAATTACCTACCTTTATACCAAATTTCACAATGATCGGATAAACGCTTCGAAAGTTATCCTCGGACAAACAAACATACATACATACAACGCCAATTTGCCCCAGTTGAATTGGAGATCTCGCTTCGCTCGATCAACTAAACTTAACCGGAAAAACATAATCGAAATAACCTTTTTGCTGAAAACTAGTATAATGATAATGACATTTTTCGTTCCTTTTCTGAAAATTTAATTGGCCAAATGCTTCATCATAAAAACTTGATTCTGCGTAACCCCTTGTCCTTAAGAAATGTTTTTGCGATAAAAAAACCATAGTTACTAAGCTTATGCTATTCAAATGGGTAGAACATACATGGGGAGGTGATTCCTGTAGCCCTAGTGGTGCTCTACCTTAGGACTTTCACTTGACACTATTTTTTGGGACACACTTTATAAAACTAGATGTTTGTTTAGTATATCTGAGATAGATAAACTCAGACACTGTTTGACCGATCACGATTAAATTTGGCACATCTGGAGTGTGTAAAAGCACTAAAAAGCGCAGCGTTGGGCGGCTCCCCATTAGATGGAAAGACGACCTGATACAGGTTGCTGGGAGCCGTTGGGTGCAGGCTGTACAAGAACGCTCACTCTGGAAGTCTATGGGGGAGGCCTATCTTCAGCGGTATACGTCCTGTGGCTGTAATGATATGTTTTGATGATGATGATGATAAAAGCCTTAGGAAACCCATTGATAGCTCCTTCTCAAATTAAATAAGCAATCATCAACGTCAAACGTTATTTTGCTCACCATAATTTTTGTATCAGACATCAGACGAAAAACATTACCCTCCTTCTGCGCAGTCGAGTAAAAATGAGCTGGGAATGAATCCTAAAGACGTTATTAATCCAATCTACAAAGTTTTCTTTTTACGTACTTATTACCAATGTATATGTGTTGCAATTTAAACTAATAATTATATTGAAAGGACGGTTTTTACTATTACTAAGTACGAGTTGTTAAGCGACCCCGCTCATTACCCAGCCCAGTCAATGCCCCAGCCCGGCCAATGCACCCAACCAGTCAACAGAGCGCGAACGGTGCGTACGGTACCTACATGCTAGGCACACAAACACAAAATAATGTTTTTGGATTTAAAAAACATTAAGTATTTATTTAGATATTATTTATGGTCTCAAAAATATACTCCGTCAGTCATTATTTGTCGTTTAAATTGCAACACCTTATACAACCTGTTTTGTTATATACGACATTAATGTAAAACACTTCCGGAATCGTATTAACTGATCTTAGAGTGTTATTAAAGTTGTTTAAAAATGTTAAATTTTGCTATGGTAATGAATTTGAAAAACACCTACTCTACAACAATACTAGACATTAGCCCTACTCGTGTTTTCATACATACATAACAACACACGTAGTATAATGGTGAATTCTACGTTAATTCAGTGATGGCTTTTATTACTGGTGTAATTTATAGAAAGTTCTAGGTGATAAAGTTAATTGCTATAAAATGCAAGAATGCTCGAGTAAAGCTTTCGCTAACGGAACGTGACTTACGGACGGCTCTACCTAAGACACCTACCTACGCGCCTATTGCCTTTTGCGCTCGCATACTGGGATAAATTCAATGAGTTGGAAAATACTTCTTTTTACTTGATCTGAGGGAACTGAGATCTCGCGAGACCGAATTAAAATCCTGATGAAACTTAACAAAGAAGTGCTGCATCACGAGAAAGGACATAGAATAGATTTTTAGGAAAATTAAGATGTTTTGCCCGTAAAAATGTTTTTTAAACTTTTTAGAGGTAAAAAAACCTTCTCTATGTTCGCGTCAGACTAAATGTGGAAGGCGCTCAGGTTCAAAAGAAATAACTTTAAGCAGACAATGTTTTCGAACGTATGCGATTTTCGGTAATTGGCTTTTACTGTGCTAATTGATCGAGCGAAGCGAGATCTCTAAATCAACTTAGGCAAATAGGCGTTGTATGTATGTTTGTTTGTCTGAGGATAACTTTAGAAGCGTTGATCATCGTGAAATTTTATACATTTCATGTTGGGGGTTGTTGAGATATTGGGGTTCAAGGGGGGTAAAAAAATAATTAAAAATGAGACTATTAAGTCAAGTGAGATGTCAAATGTACAATGTCTTCATTAGTACATTTTGACCCCGTTTTTATTTTTAGTAGTTTTTGTAGTTTTTGAGTTTATTCGCCATAGTAAAAACGAAACTTTGTCAAAATTTACAGGGTACACCAGTGATCCCACAGTGCTGTGATTTGGTATGCGTGCAGCTTAAGTATCACAAATATAGGCAAAATTCTAAAATCCAGACTAACTGCAATTTGTACCCCAAAAATATAACCAAATGACATGAACTCCCGTTACCCGTAATTTGAATGAAACTGTAGGTCAAATAATGTGGTTATTATTTTGTGGCACTATTTGATTGCCAAAGATTACGAATAATATATTTTTTTTGTTTTTATCACTAGTATTATAAATTCGATAGTAACTCTTGTCTCTCTGTTTGTTACGCTTTTACGATCAAACGGCTGAACCGATTTCGATAAAATTAGGTATTATTTTCTATGCATAAGAGGGACGCTCATTTTAAACAAACTGGTCTTACCTAAAACTTGTGTTTACTGGTTGTCCGTTAGGATAGCCTCCAGCCAGGGCGCCAACCAAAATCTTTTAGAAAACCATCATGTTTCAGGAGCGTTTTGTTTTAAGCTTGTAGCAACATTACTTCAATTTGAACCACAACACTTTTAAACATTACTGTTATAATCCTAATAATGTTGTATATTTTGTGGTTTCTAGTGATTTTTATACCACGTTCAGTGTAAAACATTGCAAAAATAAACGCGGTTTACTCACTCTTTAGGATAATTTTACGCTTTATTTGAGCTCTAATGTAACACGTCTTGAGTGAACGATTTATGGTGAAGTCACCAAAACTGCTTCGCCTTTACAATAATAAAAGTAAGCTTATTAATTGAGGGTCATGGTACTAAATGTCAGTGTAATATTATTTTAATATTGCTAGAAGAGATTGAGGTTGGCCCCCTGGTCACTTAATCTGAATGTACCTAAGCTCTAAATATCTAAGTGGAAAGGTCTACGCGGTTTCACGCGCTATCCACCATGACGTGACGACCTTTTTTTCAGAATCCTGTAGGTACCTGTGATCAAAATGCCTCTTTGTGAACGCTCATAGGAGTAATTTTGTTCATACGAGGCATTTTGCTTACTCAAGAACAGTTTTATTAGACACGAGCAAGACGTAGACACCATATAGGTAATAACAAAATTAAATAGAAGCGGAACTCCACGGTAGTACAAGTACCGCTTACCTTATCCTGTTTGCATTTGGGCCTGTATAAAAATATGTTATATCCCGTACTGTGTCCATAAAAGGGCAAGAGAGCATGTCACCAGCGTCTCACTGTGTAAGACAACACACAGGAACACGTTTTGAGGTTCAGGATAACAGGGACTCACTACGCAAAACTAGCTTGTCTCAGTGAAAACATTGTTATTGTAAGTATTCGTACTCATTGTTTATTTAGACACAGGTCAGATAAAATATTGTAGCTGATAAACTATGGTCTGGATATTCATAATAACAACATGTTTGCATGCTTTTCGGTACTGCGGATCAAACTTCATTACTGCCGCGTCTTCCGCGACAAATTTATTTATCGAACCGAAAAATAAATTAAAAACTTTTTATTAGAAAAATTGCTGAACTGATCTGAAGTTTGATGTTTTCCGAGTGATATTATAAAAGAGCTGCTCTGGTTATCCAGGATTTAGATGTTTATTGGACAGGAGAGTTTGAGCGCAAGTTTGAAGAAGGTCAGTTCGATATTTTTTCAACAGATAAAATTTTAATTATAGGTAGACTCTGTCTATTTAAATAATTGGTTATTGATTATTCTGAAGTAGTCTGCGCCGAACTCGATACCTGTATTGTAGGCGTGGTCCAAAATAAGATTTGGTCCAACGTTTTACAATACAGATTTCGGTTCGGCAGCGCATGTTTTGGGTACGCCCACAGGGCCTACATGTCCCTGTTTAAAACAGAGAGTTCTAAACAAATATTAACTTGGTAACTTCACCCCAAAATTTATTTCCTGGTTTTTATGTTTTGTCAAAAGTTCAGAAGTTTTATTAGCGTTTATGAACTTTCATAATTATTTACCTAATTTATCTAAAATCGATTCTATTGTTTTTATGGCTTGATGAAGTAAGAAACAAACATACAAACTTTTGTAGTTCTAGATTATATTTTAAGGCTGTATCTACTTTTTAGCATCGTGTTCAAAAAATCACTAACTCTACAAAGCAAGCCCATATATATCTGGGTAATTGCGAATCAGGCTCGTAGTCGCTGGTTTGGTCTAAGCTAAATTATACGGATGTTGTTTTCGGACCACGATTATTAGCCAAAACAAAAATCTTATCCAACGAGTCCAAAATGTCTGTGCGCGTTTTTGATTCGACATCCTATTTTGAGGTCACGTAAGCCCATTCTTTAACGCTCATCTCATTTGAAGCATCGGCAGTAGCTACATTTGGCTTGCCTTCTATTTGGAGTTATGAAGCATAGCGCGCCCAAGTATCTTTATGAGAAGCTAAGAGGGGTACCTATCATGAGGTCCTGCGAGCCTCGCCAACGCGATGCAGCTCTCAACGCAGCGGCATCGGAGTGTTGGAACAATATCCCCCCGCCGATCAGGGACCTGCAGAGTAGTTATGGGTTTAGGAAAAACCCTAAATTATATCTTTTTGACAGGCAAAAATGCAGGAAAGCCTCTTGCATGATACAAGTGCTATATTTATTTTATTGTTTGTTATAGTCCGCAAATCAGATTCGGTCGTAACGGAAGACCAGCGTGGGTTGTTTTACTCGTATTACAACCCGCATTATGCTGAGTTAGAGTCCCTTTTGATAATTCTATTGTATTGTAGATTGTTTAGTTATACATAAGTTATATTTTGTACCTCATTCTTTTTTTTCTGTGTGTATTGTAATGTTGAAAATACATTTTTATTCTGTTCTAAATAACAATAATTCAATTGATTATTTGCATAAAACTCTACCCAAGTTCTCTATCTAAGTAAATAAAATAAATTGATCAACACTTAAGGTCAACGAACACTTCTAATATTTGATCAACTCTTGCTTAATGGATGAGGACTTGATGGTTATTTCATAACGTGTTTTAAGCAGGCATTAAAATAAAATTACTCTTAGTTTTTCTGGTATAAATAGTTCCACTTCATATTAACTATTCCATGACACGCAAATCTAGCTGTGCATAAATTTAATGGAAGTATCAATCATTCTTGTTTCTAAAGAAAAACTTTATGCTACGAAATACCCACTCTATCATTCTTCGTTAGATACGAATGCGCATTCCCACTACCAATCGCCCTCCAATATACAACCTGTTTTGTTATTAATTACGACATTAATTTAAAACACATTCGGAATCGTATTAACGCATTTTAGAGGTGGGTTTGGAAATTTATACAATAATCGATACATTGCCAATAAAAAAAATCTAACGTAAATCGGCAGCGCCTTTGTTACGATGCCGCTTAGTCAATTTAACACACATGATGAATGAATATGATTCGTTTACGTATTTTATACAGGCAGTTTAATTGATATTTTAGAACTTCATATTATGGGTTTTTAAAAATTTAAATTTGTCTATGGTAATGAATTTGAAAAACCCCTATTTTACAACAATACTGGCCACTAGCCCTACCCGTGTTTCCATTTAGGTAATGTCGTGTATAACAAAACACGTAGTATTTTACATCTAATCATCAGTCAGGAAAAGTCCACTGTTCGACTTACACTATAGATCGCCACGAAGGTATTCATGAAGAATAATAAAAATGTTATTATATTCTATAATCATTTATTTATTCAATTTTAATTACATGCCTGGAAAGCATTACGAATTTGCGACATATTTTTTTTCTTATATCCTAATTACAAGATGTTTTATTAGTTTCTTAGAACACCTTATAACAGCTTCCGAAACGTGACTGATATAAGATTACTTATTGTATGGTATGGGAGTTTCCCTTCTACGTGTTTTAGTTTATATTAAGGTGGGTACTGGGTATCCATTATGTTCGCGCTCCTGTAACTGCTTCTGGTAGTGGGTACGTCCGCAAAAATGGAGCGAACAGTTGCATTTGAGGTTCCCCACAAAATACAAACCCTTGAAGGATTTATGTTATTCCTTTTTCTTTTTTTGAAAATTTAATTTAGTACTACACTTACTTACATGTTCAACAAAAGAAAATGTACCTAATCTCTTTTCATGTCTTTTTAACAGAAGCTGAAATGCAGTATAAATATCTCTTAATGATCCTGGTTCTGCTATACAACCAAGATATCGCCTGCTCACATATCCTGACGTCTAGAGATCTGCCTATAACCTCTTGCATGAAGATGTTGTCTTTTGCCGTGAATGAGTTGTGTGGGATCTATGGAGATTCTTCGGGTAAGTTATTACGAGTCACGAGAATTTTCCTAGTTATTTTATAAATCAAAAAAGTATTAATTTAGTTAGATAATATGTATTGCAGCTTTCTTTATTCTCATAAACAGGGAGAAAACAGGGGGAAAGAGTGTTGTCGGTTTTACAGGCACAGGTGCTACGAAAACTCGTAGATGCTCGTAGCAAATACGTAGCATCGGTTACATCAATTGGATCGTGAATGCACACCATAAAAAATATATAAATATAACCGTCACGTTAGAATACAGAAAATAAAAAAAAATAGGAAACTGAACTCGGAACCCGGAAAAGTGGTTAATGAAACGTCTACTTCATTTTTAAAGAGCTTTCAAACAATATCACACACACTCGGATGCAAGCATATTTTTTTTTCATCCCCTCTTTACTTCAGTGAAAAGCACCATCAAAAATGTATTTTACCTTGTACTCATTCATTGGCATTTATCTGTGCCTCAATGAAACTTAATAACTTAAATAATACCACCTTGGAGCTGTACTGAACCAAACGCAAAAAGAATCATTCAAATCAGTTCATAATAAACAAAGAGTTATTGCTTGAATACAAAATGAATTAACGCGTCAGTTATAAGATGGGAGTTTTTATCCCATTATTAAAAATTCTAAAGTCACTCTTTCTCACTGGTGGCGATTCTGTTGTTTACGCTAACTAAAATTGTGTAAAATACGAACAGTCTTATTTTGTTTACACTAAAGATCAAATTAGAATGACATTTCTAAATTTAAGTATTTTTAAATAAGGCGTGTTTGCGGGCTAGTCTTAGTCAACACCAATTTGATTGATCACTATAACTAGCCCTCAAACATGCCATCATAACAAAAATTACTTAATTTTAATATTGTCACTTTAAATTTCATTCTAATTTGATCTTTAGTGTGAACAAAATAAGACCATTCGTATGTTACACAATTTTAGTTAGCGTAAACAACAGAATCGCCACCACTGTTACGTTTTCACGACTAAACGGTTAAACAGATTTTGATGAAATTTAGTCCATATAACTATGGTAGATAGATTATGATCTAGATTGAGACACTTTTTGTTGATAAACCACGTGCGAAGCACGGGCGGAGGCCAGTTTTTAATAAAATTGTATTTTTTCTTTTCAGAAGATTCCTTCGACCCGCCTCTCATTCCTCAAATAATGCATAAGCGGCAGTATAAAATAAATCCTGTTATTATGAAGCGCTGCTGCACCCAAAGTTGCACTATGCCAGAAATATTGTTAGCTTGTTAGAAGCACAGACCGCTTAGAAGTACTACGTAGTTAGAAGGGTTTTCACGGCCATGGTTTTAGAACGGCTAACAGATGGCGCTGCTCTGCTGGTAACAAAGGAAAGTGATTTGTCAATGTCAATCGCCATGTAAACATTAAATTACATAAAACTTAAAATTAAAAAAATATTAAACAAATCTACAAACTAACGAAATGAGATTTAATGTAGCCTCTACACGATGGGCCATGATGGACAATCACAGAATGCTCAACGATGGCCACCATGATTGCGCAGCTACATTTGTTAATTGAGGACGTCGAAACAGTAGCAGGTGCCGCTATTTATTTATTTAGTGTATATAACCATTATAATAATACATATATAACGCACGCGTCCGCACCTTATCGTAAACAAATACGAACTGAGTGATCGGCGATTGTGTGGACACGCTTACAATCATTGCCGCAAACTCCTTTGATGTTTGTCCGAAAAACCGACATAGCGGCAATTACGCTCGATCGTCACCAATCATGAGCGATTACAGGCAATTATGCCCTCTACACGATGGGGATCGTCTATGATTGCCCATCATGGCCCATCGTGTAGAGACGCTATAAGGACAAATTTTTATATAGTGCGACTTTGTGACTTTGACAGTTTGCCATATAGGTATACCATCTTCCACACAACTTCTAAATGTGAAAGGAACCAAAACCATTAGTATGGTACTGAATTACTACAGTGCAACTTTACCCATGTTTGATGATTCGTATTTTAAACTTGTTTCTATTTACATAGAAATTGTATGGAACGAGAAAATGCATTAAACTATTTTTTTCAAAAACTTACGGTTTGACTATGAGAAAGGTGTTTTGATAAATAGAGTCAATTGTGACGAACTTGTCTTGTTTTTTACAAATGTAATTTTCTAGGCCAAATATAAAAATGCGGTTGTATTTACCTACAAAAAAAAATGTATAGTTTCCTAAGAATAAAACCTAACTACAAAAGAATAGTTAGCTCTCAATGAGGTAAAGTTTTTCCCCTCCCTGTATAAAAGGATAAAAACGAATTGTTAGGTATACTCTTTTATTAAGTATTATCTTACTTACCTAGAATAATATTTACACAGTTCAGATGACACACAAACTAAAGTTTATTTTTATAATTTCTCTCACAATGTTTTTGATAGGTTTTGTGATATTCGATGTTTGTTTCATTCGCGACATATTAGCAAAAAACGTAAATCACGCAGTTAATGCTAAAAGTAACATTTTTAATGCAAAATGTTTGACATCAAACCTTTCGGTTTACGTTTGATGTAAATCTGTCGCGAGATACGACATGAAGCGTGATGAGTTTGACACCAAACTTAGAAATATAATCGAAATGCTGTACCAAATATTAAAATTACACATTACATTTTATGACATTTTGGTTGACATCCCTCAAAATTATTTACTATTTGTTATTTAACATAATCCAAGTGCGAGTCGGATTCGCGCATTAAAGGTTCCGTACCATTATCTATAAAAACGGCAAAAAAATCATGTTTGTTGTATAATATTTAAGGGGACTCCTTTAAATAATTATTTTATTCTGTATTTGTTGTTAAGCGGCAATAGAAATACATCATCTGTGAAAATTTCAACTGTCTAACTATCACGGTTCATGAGATACAGCCTGGTGACAGACAGGCAGACAGACAGCAGTCTTAATAATAGGGTCCCGTTTTACCCTTTGGGTACGGAATCTTAAAAAAACTCTGTGAACTTTCAATATAAATAAAAGGGTAAGATACGCCAGAAATACCGTTTATTATTTATTATTATTAATTATTAACTTTTATTTGGGCTATTGTGGAGCAATCCTGTAAATGGGCATCAATTTCGTCCCTCCATATTCGCCGCGGTCTGCCACGAGGTCGTTTCCCGTTTAGAGGCGTCCACACTGTGGCCCGTCCAATCAAACCCACTTCTGTTTACCCGCTTGCTGTCCGACATCCGCGATTTGCATTTTAGGCCATTTGCGACCAGAATTCTGCGCTCGAGAATAGAGAAGACTGGAGAGAAGGAAGGAAGGTCTTTGCCCTGCAGTAAGCCTGTAGTGTCTCTTAATAATAAGAAATAAATAATTAACTTCCAATATTATCGACTATTATTCCTATTACTTTTAACCAGGGCTTGGAACTCCGGTATTTACAAATACCGGTTCGACTGACTCCGACACGGTACCGATACTTTCTTGGTATCGATATAAATTATAGCGGTATTTTTTTACCGTTATTACTAATTTGGACTCAACTTAGCGTGGTATTGGTAATTTCACCAGTACTGGTACTAATATATCGATATTTTCAATGAGTATCGGTATGAATGACATGAATAATGAATATAAATACCGATACCAGTACTCTAATATTATGCAAGCGAGACAGAATACAGTACAGGAACATTGGAGATGATCGGCGGTGATTGAGTTTTTATTGTGTATATCGTAAGTTCAAGACGTCAGCAAGCATATATATATCGGAGCTCAAATCGAGTTGGGCAGGACATGTGTCCAGGCGCGGTGATGACAGGTGGAGTAGGGTGCTGACTGAGTGGTGGCCCCGAGATGGAACCAGAACGCAGGTCGTCGGCCGGCAAGATGAGTCGACGACATTATAAAAATCGCAGGTCGTATGTGGGTTAGAACAGCGTAAGACAGAGGCGAATGGCGACAACGAAGAGAGGCCTATTCCCAGCAGTGGGATGAGAAGGGCTGACGATGATGATGATGATACCGTATGGAGTAACCTAACTATTTACCGATACTCAGGTATCTAAAAGGAAAATACCGGTGCTTATCGCTACGTTACAGGTATTTTTGATACTGGTAGCAAGCACGGGTTTTAACCCGTCAAGGATCACGCCAATACATTTTTGTATGGTTGAGGTGCCTGACCAATGGCTTTCATTTCAGTCGACAGACATTTCAGAGACAAGTATATTTGAACTTATTTTATTTTAAAAACCAAGTCAATAGGTACAGAAGTTACTTTAGACCGAAATTGATTCGAGATCCCGGTACGCTACGCGCGGGTCTATGTGTATGTGCACCTGTTTTTGTTAGTTGTACTAAACTTAACTTCTGTAATTTATTTTGTGGCTTAATCTTCTCTTTTGTGATAGACAACTTTTCTAAACAACTTTACTTTGAATGTAGCTCTGAACGATCTAAACTTTTATGTAATTCTTGTTTTTTCTACGACAAAACCTTTGACTAGAGTCATGCATACCGGCAGTGGTCAGGTCAATACCAATCTCTACATCATTCAATGTCAATCGTCTTCTCCACCAATAGCCCGCTACTGGACATACTATCGACAAGGGCCAAGGGGATTCAACTTTAAAACATTTACATTTGCATGTTTTGAATAAAACTAGCCCAAACCTTTTTTAGTTTGACCAATGAGGGACATAAGTCTCATTATTTGGATTAATCCTTTGTCTTTAAAAAAACATTTACTACGTAGCGTAAGTTTTGCGCTTTTGAATAAAGTAGGAATGTATTTTTAAATAATTTGCGCCCGCGGCTTCGCACGCGTGGTTTGTCAATAAAAAGTAGTCTATATGATAATCTAGGTTATAATTTACGTACATACAAAATTTCATCGAAATCGGTTAAGCCGTTACGACGTGATTGAGTAACAAACAAACAAACAAACAAATAAATAAACAAACATCCAAACTTTCGCATTTATAATCCAACCATCACATGGTTGGATTTACTGGTGGACAAAGCAAGTAAACGCCGTCCTTTTTGCTATTGGCCCCTGGTCACTGTAAACAAAATCCACCCTTAAGGTGGCTACGCTTTGTTCTTGGCGACTGTACAGACCTCAGAGTCACAATGAACCTCCAAAGACCGCAACCTCATCCTATACAACGTAATCCAGTGCGCGGTCGCTATTAAATAATCTTCACTTCTCCTAACATTCTTCTCCACAAATTAACTCGGTATATCAGCATTTGGTGAAACCAAGTGACATTTTAAACTGACTGCTCCCATGCATCGGAGAGCACGTTATGATGTCTATCCCGGCTTAGACAAGGCTTAAAAACTCCAACACCAAGGTTTGCCTAGCTCATACAGCTTTGTTTTATTAAAAACACGTGGATGTCACTGAGAGACTAGAGCAGGACTTCCCAACCTTTGGGGCGCTCTCCCCCCCCCTCCTCCCCCCCCCCGGGGGGCGTCGAGAGATCCTAAGGTGGGCATAATTTGTTCAGACATTGTAATTACTTATTATTGTTCATGATTTAACAGTAACACACAGATTAAGTCGCGTCACCTAGTTCCAATCGGGCAAACTAATATTTGTTCGATCTCACATTGTACTAAAAAAGGCAAGCTCTCGCTCGATATGCGCGTGCGCCGGGGTCTCATACAGAACATACAGTAAGTAACAATAAAGATGTAATTTAATTTTCGTGAGAAATAAATGTAGTGAAAATAAATTGTGTGTTTTTATCGAAACAATGGAAAAAATACAAGGGGGCGTGAAAATATTTTTTTTTATAATCCGGGAGGCGCCAGGCAAAAAAAGGTTGGAAAACCCTGCTCTAGAGATGGTTTGGATAGTTTTTTTGTTTTATTTTTATATCATGTGTTTAGACTTATAGGTTAGTCACCACCTGCCTCAATAATTCTTAATATTACAGGGTTGGTAGATGCCGTATCTCATTTCTCTGATAACCCATACTCTCCCGAACTCTAATCCATGTGTTGCAATAGTACTACCATCTGACTCACCTCCATCTTGTCATAGTGATTTTGATAAGAACAAAACAGGCCTCCGAGTTATGCAATAAATAAGTGTAAATACCAATAATGTAATGTCTATTTTAGGCAACAATGTGCACATACAAAATATGATTATAATTATAAGTCCCAATCTATAAATACCTTGAAGACTCGTATGTTTGTGTCTCGCTTTGTTGTCCTAATGTGAAAGATAAAAACGTTTTCTTTGTTATAACAAAACCTTATAGCAGTCCTTCCATCTCCTGCATAAACTGCATATAAGCGTCGTCTTTGGTCGGCGCTTGTTTGGGCAGGTCCGCCGGGCGCTGGACGGTGGGCTTGACGCCGGGCTTCGCTTTCTTGTGTTCGCGTTTGACTCGCAGCGCGGAGGGCACGAAGCGGGTCACGTCTGCGGATAGATTCCTGATCTGGGGCTTGGCTGTGATCGTTGCACCTGGGGACATTATAACTTAATAAGCCGACGACCTCGTACTATCTGCCGAAGTCATAAAACATCTTTTTGATGTCCAAGGCGAAGGTGCTGTCGAATTTCTCTGACATCACAAATCCTGCAGTAACAGTGGGTAATGAGAAACTGGAGACGGTTGACCAGTATATTTATTTTGAACATATTCTATCCTTTGGTAAAGAGCATCAACAAAACCAGATATCTAAAAGGATCCAATTGGGATGGGCCGCGTTCGGCAAGATGAACGACATTCTTAAGTCGCCTAAACTCCACAATCTGAAGACCCGCTTATTTAGCCAATGTGTTCTGCCCACCATGACTTACGGTGCCGAGACCTGGGCGCTTACGCAGGAGGCTGTGTACAGGTTAAAAGTTGCACAGAGCTATGTAGAACAATTTTTAACGTAAATCGGCGGCGGCTTTGTGACGATGCCGTTTAGTCAGTTTAAAATGTACCTACCTACTTACATGAATAATGAATATGATTTGTTTAACTATTTTATACAGGCTGTTTCATTGATATTTTAGGACTTGATGTTAAGACTGCTTGAAAATTTAAAATTTTTATGTAATGAATTTAAAAAAACCCTATTTCACAATAATATTAGCCATTAGCCGAATCCTGTTTTCATTTAACCCTAGAGTGGTCGCGTGGATTACCTATGTAATCCACACTTACGGAATTGTAAAATTCTCAAAAACCGCTAACGTAAATTACGAGCGCTTCTAGGTACTTTAAGTTAAATAATTGATAAACGCACTCAGTGCTGCGCGCGAGATTTTCTTGTAATTATCCAGAAACCACAGCGACAACGTCAGCACAGACACCAACTCGATCCATAGATCGCTGCCACAACTGCGGAAGAAGCCGCAATAAAAGCACTCGAAAACTATGCAACACGTGCAAAAAGTTTATTTGTGGCGATCATTCGAAGGTTGTTTGCCTGTCTTGTTTAGAAAACATTAATTAGTATTTTAGATTTTTTGTGCCATTTTAGAGGTTTTTTTTGTTTTGTTGATTTTTTTTATATTCAGAGGTTGTGATTCGTTTTTATTGATTGTTTTTAATACGACAATACTTAATAACACTATTACAATAAGAATTAAACATAGTTGAAGCTCAAATGTATTTTTATTTGAATTTATAAATGGCATACAATAGTACTCCACGCGACCAATCAGGTCAGGTTTTAGTACGCGACCACTGTAGGGTTAATGTCTAACAAAAAACGTATTATAATTCATTCATTGACAACGCCCATCTAAAGCAGCTATAACCTTAAGTAAGATTATTTACCAGAACATAGTAAATACATCAGTAGGTCTTAGTCTATAAGTTAAGCCAGGGGTTCCCAAAGTCTGAACCGTAGAGAGTAGAGGGCGTAAGGCGCTCCTGTTTACCATTCTCCAAAAACTAAACTTAGGCATTCGCAGTTAAAAATGAACAATCAAAGATCAATGTGGAGCAAGAAATGAGAGTAGTGGTGTCAAGCCTTATACCACACTTTGAAAAAAATGTTGGAGATCACCAAGCTCGCACGTCACATTGACTAAGTTGCCATTGTATTTCATTTCCTATTTTTCTTAAATAATAAATGTTTTCTTAAATATAAATATAAAAACTCAGCTCAATATTGTGGATGTTTTAATTTATGTGTATATCTACTTGGTATCATTGTACCCTATTTCAACTAAAAAAGTTTGACAACCCCTGAGTTAACATGTAAATACATATGAATCAGAGTTTCGATGTGTATTATGAAATGCTTGTCTGTTTCTAGCACCTCCAAAATTATGGTGCAATGAGCTACTAGTATACCCAAAAGCTTATGTAATTATTTAAGTATTATTGATGTAACCAAGTGTTCTAAATTGTATCCTTACGGTTTAAATAAATAAGTATGATTATTATAAATACGGGATTTATCACGTACCGTTTTATCGGTATTTCGACCAACAATGTTTCGGTTCAATTCGTTTGTTTATAATTATTATTGAAATCAATCAATTTTCTAAGTAAAATGCGTATGAGTACAGTATTGTTTGTTTGTTTTAATTCTTTATTGCACAAACAGAAAATTTTACAAATGAAGGACTTAATGCTAAAAGCATTTTCTACCAGTCAACCAGTATTGAGCCTTTCAATTGTATCGTGGGTATCATTAACTACACATGTCACCCAAATCCGGAATAAATATGTTTGTATAGCATTCTACATTCTTACTAATATTTTCAATTCGAAAGTAACTGTCTGTCTGTTTGTTAAGTTTTCGCAACTAAACTGCAGGACCGATTTTAATTAAATTTGTTATATAGATAGAAAATGACCGGTATTGAGACATAGGCTACTTTTTACCCGACTGCGCAGGAGAGTAATATTTTTATTGACAAACCACGCGTGCGAAGCCGCGGGCGGGACAGCTAGTACGAAATAAGAATACAAACCTAAACGAAATGTGTCAAAAACCTAATAATCTCGTCAAAATGGTATTACGTCATCTACGTAGATGATCTACGTGCGGAACTGTTGGTATGGAAATCCCTAAGGCTCAATTTACATTGCTGCGGAACGGAATGGAAGCAAATTTCTGTACGTAACAAAATTGTATAATTATAGTATAATGAACTTTAGTTTTTTTCGAACTTTCGCTATTACTGCACATAATTACTGATTTACACGGATGTTTATCGCGCGAAATGTTGGAATGACAAATAAAACAGGTACATACGCGATAAATACCTGTTTAAATCAGTAATTATAATGAAATTTGTGTCAATTGGGATTACGCAGCTATGTACGTTATATAATCAATTATTTAAAAAAACAGTTAAATCATCTATATAGCATATAGTTGTTTCGAGTAGAAAAATCTATAGGAGTGGATTTAGGAAGTCGGCGTAAATCCCACTATGACAATATTGCCAATACAGCTCTCATCATAATAATATTCAATTATGTTGTATTTAATATGAACATTTGCATGCCTTATTAGGATAGAACATAAATATGCTTCGCTTAAAGACTAAGACCTACTGATGTATTAACTATATTCTAGCAAATAAATGTTATCTTATCTTATCTTCTGATGGGCCAAATGGGGGATTATAACACGTACCTTGCGGACCGTCCTTCTTAGTAATAAGTTGTGGTGCAGCACTGAGCACAGAGACTGGCGGCATCGCCTTAGGCGGCGGCGGCGGCACAAGCGGGCGGAGGAGCCTTGGGGGGGCGCCCGGCGGGGGGCCGGGGGGGCGCAGAATGGCGCGGGGGGGCAGGCCCGGAGGGGGGCCCGGCGGGGCCGCGCGCATCGCCATCGCGAGGCGCAATGGCGGGGGCACTAGCCCTCGTAGAGGCGGCGGTCGAAGCCCTGAAATACAGAACACAAAATTTAAACAAAACAAAATATAAATAATAGTGTAACTTGGATAAGTGGGATCTGAAGGGACCTATATTTTTGTATCACTTATAGAGGCTTTTCATTTACCCAGTTTCCCAAATAGGAAGGTTAACATGACTTTAAGTCACGAGTGAATAGGTTTCTTCTTGGCAAGCGTGTACCATCGTAGACTGCATCATCGCGCGCCATCAGATGAGATCGTGCTCAAAAGCTAGCCTATAATTTATAAAAAAACAGGTGCCTTAGAGGGTCTCGTAAATAGACTAAGTAATGATTAGACTTTGTGAACAAACACGTCATAACTTGTCTAAACCTGATAAATTGTCCCACTTATACGGGCTATTGAGCTACAAAGTCCCAATTAAAGAGGTAACAATCTAATAAATCCAGTCTCAGTTAAAGGTCAAAGGTTTGAAAATTCCTAGTAAAAGATATTTCAATGCAAAAGTGTCGAGACCTAATTGGGCCCACTTATCCAGGTTTCACTGTATATACAGATAGATAGAAACATTTATTTTGACACAAGTAACAAACATACAGAAATCAAACAGACACACCAATTATATCAAAACAATTATTCTCTCTATGAGCCCTGTGATGTAATAGCACTCAACAGACACATATTAAAGCTTAAGACCAGTCACCATAGCCGAAAAAACGGACAGGTTGATTATTATTAAAGCTTTTCCTTTTGTTTTCTCGTTAGACGAGGTGTTGACGAATTATCAGGGGTGTTGGGCCAAACGAACAATTGCAAAGTATTCACTATTGGCCTTTACTCTTTCGTCCAAGTCGGTAACTCATCTACCGCGCCACTGAATCCCCGACACTTCACACAAACTAACTGACTGATCTTTTCCTACTACAGACGCCCTAAACTGTACAGTAGTAAAGAGTAGTAGAATTCTATTTTAGAATATGTGAAAGGGCTCGCCCGGGAAAGTATTACCACCATACCCATTTCTGCCGCCAAGCAGCATTGCTGTTTCGGTTTGAAAGGTGGTGCCGGTGAATTACAGGTACATGAGGCACCTGTATGCCTCAAATTGATAGACGCAGGGCAATGCATCGTAGGACTTGAATTTTTTTATTGAATTTGACATTTTATTACAACTTTTTTTTTAAGGTAAGAGCTGACATGTTGAATATTGTTAATAATGTAATCTCATTAAATTTAATTTTTCTATGGTAGAACGCTTATTGAAATTGCATGCGATAAACGCTGATTTTGGACGAAGTCAAACTGTATCACTAACCACCTATTGCTAACCCATATTCGCAAAAATAAATTGATTGATGATCATATTCCTAAGATGCATGACCTACGAGGTTATGCTTTATTATAGGTGATGGTTACCACTTAACATCAGGTGGGCCAATAGTTTGATCCGTCTCCAGGCTGTAAAAAAAAGCACAAAGATACTTCTTTGGCGCCATAGAGGTCATCAAACGAATACAAAAGAATATTGTTAGTGTAATTGTGTTTAACATTGGGGCAGAAAAGTTCTCCAGAGAGACCACGCGTTAGAAAGCGAAGCATAGGACGGTCCCCCACTAGATGGAAAGACGAAGGTTGGTGGGAGCCATTGGGTTCGGTGGACGTGCTATGGCTGATACGATGATGTGATTAAGTTACCCGGCGGCATCATAGGGTTGAGCGGCGGCGCGGGCGGCAGCTGTCGGCTCTCCGCGCCGGGCGGCTCCAGCATGTCGTGGTGCGAGTGATGCGCATGCGCACTCTCCGTGTCGCTGTCGGAGTCGCTACCAGCGCCCGTGTGCCCGCCCGTACGTTTTAATGCGCTTAGCCTGAAATACATTATCATAGGTGTAAAGCCTGCATCCAGAACGTTGGGCAAATCTAGTCACCCAGTGGATACCGAACGGACGACGCAGCCGTGGTAGGCCCAGAAAAAGATGGAAACAACCTGGATGCATTCAAACCAGATTGGTCAGATTTGGCAGTGGACCGTGATGGCTGGAGGGGAGATGGAGAGACCTTAAAAAAATTAAAGAAACAAATATTATGACATTCCCTTGTCTCTATTGTTGATCTATGAAAATCTGATGCATGTTCACAAAAATATTAATTTGTTTAAGAAAAATAGCGTTAATCATAATTTTAATACTAGAAATAAAGATAAACTCGCTGTTGCCACTTGTAGACTCCATAAAGTTAGTAAATCGTTTAAAGGGCCAGGTGTACACTTTTATCACAAATTCCCAAGGGATGTACAAAAATTGACAATTAATAAATTTAAAAACGTAATTAAACAAAATCTTTATAAAAAAAGCCTACTATAAGATATCGGATTATTTAGATGATAGAGAAGCTTGGGATTGAAATTGCTCCAACTCGTTCAAAATGTTACAATTTAGAGGTAGTTTATTTTCTGTATTGTTATGTATTCTAAAAGGATCATTTAAAAAATCAACCAGCCTTGTTTCTTGCCTTTCTTTCCTGGCTTGGTCGCGAAGTAACAGGCAGTAAAATTGACGTTTCAAAGTGATCCTTGTGATTTTAATGAATAAAAATATTTGACTTTGACCTTTGCTCAGCAGTGGGACAACATAAATTAGTAAAAAAAAATGTGTAAAACCTATATTTAGAGTGCGAGAAGCGCACTGCCCGACGAGATATCAGTCTCAAACTCGGAGGGCAGGGTTTTATCGAGCTTGTCACTTCATTCATGTATCTGATTTTTTGTCGTTTTTATAGATAATGGTACGGAAACCTTCGTGCGCGAGTCCCGACTCGCACTTGTCCGGTTTTTACTTTAATACATGCATACTCAGTGTAAAATTTTTGACAGTGCTGTTGAGTGTTTTGTCTATATATCATATGGAGTATGACTCCTGAATGAGGTAAAACATTCGACAGGTACATTATTCTGTAGTGATAATGATGAGTGATGCTTCCTGCGACCATTTTGTCTGCTTATAACCTAATACCTACTTCTCTTATAAATGCTTAGTTTGGGGGTAAATAGCGCTGTGTGAAATGTACAGCATTATTTATTTATTCATGTTTGTGTCGCTCATCGAGCATGAACGTATGTGTAGAGGCACCGTATATCAGGATCCGCTTGTTCGCTCCGTAAAGTATGTAATTTTTTCTAACAAAGATAACAGTTTTTACTTTACAACTTACCTAGCATTTAAATCAGCAGCTCTATCCCTTTCTCTTTTCCGATGAACCTCCTCCATCTCTTTCATAAAGTCATCTATATTCTGTCCAGATAGCGCCAACATTCTCTGCTGCAATGAGGTAGGTTTTGGCGTAGCCTGTGCCGCCGAAGGATGGATTTCCATATCCATGTCCATTACTTCACCATCTACATGTTCTAGTGGCATTACGTGCGGGGGATTTGGTGGTACCACGTGAGCCTGGAATTAAATATCACTGTAGGAATTGAAAAACTTTTTGTCCATCATTTTTTGTCCAACATTGGTTGTGGTCTATGAAACTTTGATCTCATACTCTGATGAGACGAGAGGAGTATGAGATCATACTCATCTCTTCGCGCAATAAGCTTAAAAAGGGGTAAAAACTTTTCTCTTCGCATATTTATACACAACCTGTTTTGTTATGTACGACATTAATTTAAAACACACATCCGGAATCATATTAACTGATTTTTGAGGTGGGTTTAATACTAGTAGCTTGTATATTTATCCAGTAACCTATACATTTCTAATAAACAATTTTTAATGTAAATCGGTGGCGCCTTTGCGACGATGCCGCTTAGTCAGCTTAACAGGTACCTACTTACATGATGAATGAATATGGTTTGTTTACCTATTTATACAGGCTGTTTCATTGATATTTTAGGACTTTATATTAAGGTACATAGTTTGAAAATTTTAAATGGTTATTTGTAAAAAACCTATTTTACAACAATACGAGCCATTAGTCCTACCCGTGTTTTCATTTAATGTCGTATTTAACAAAACACGTAGTATAGTAAACTTACGGGTTCCCCAGGAGGTCCTTCATCGTTAACGTCAGCGAATCGCAAACTCTTCTTCTCTTTATCCTTTTTGTCTTTGTCATTCTTATCAATTTTGGCTTCTAGTAAGATCATTTTGAAGTCTATAGGCGGGCCGGGCGGCACGCCTGGCGGTTCGACACCGTGCGGCTTTTCCTGTAAATGGGCAAAATAAAGTTATTTTATTAAATTTACCAACTTCTGTCCAATTTTTTCGTTTCGATACAATGAAATAATACGACATTACGACATTGCGTTCGAGTATTGCCACTTTTCACGTCGGCACCCTGTATATTAAATAAATAAATTTTTATTCATTTTTCATATTGCTAAGATTAACATTAGGGATTAATATCTACTTATAAGTAACACTTTATACATTGCCTGAACTAGGAGAACCTGTATCTCAGGCGAAAAAGGCTGGACTGGGGTAAGTTATGAATACTCAAAGTAACAAAACTTAGAATCTATTTACATAATGAAAAAAATAACTACAAACCAAGTGCAAATATAGGCAGATATGAGATTACGTACTATACAATATTTAAATTCTTACTTTATTACGGTTGGTAACTCCTCAGTTTCCTCGTAAGATATATTGGATAGAGCAGACTGTAAGGCTCTTTTACAGTTTGAGAAATTAATTGAGATCCACTCAATCCGCTCAATTTACGATTTAGCCTGTTGTACAGGTATATTATAAGTAGGTATGTAAGTATTTGCAAAAAAACGTGTTACATCAGTGATCTGGTTTCTATAGCACACACAAGCTTTGCTTAGTTTGGGGTTAGATAGCGCTGTGTGAAATTTTCAGCATTATTTATTAATTTATTTATAAACTAGTTGTATGCCCGCGACTTCGTCCGCAATTTTCTAGATCTCGACAACAGCACCACTTACCGGGTCCAATTGTCCTTCTAAACCATCTAGAGACCCGTTCAAAGTTCATACAAACACAAAAAATTTAATCAAAATCAGTCAAACCGTTGTTGATTTTAGTGTGACTAACAAACAGCAATTGATTTATTTTTTCGCCTTAAATGTTAATAACCTCAATATAAAATGAATGAATATTCCGTCCTACTTACTCTGTATACTGAATCCTTCTTTAGAATAGGTTTTGGTGCAGTAAGATTTCCACCGTCCATTGGCAGAGGGATTTGCGACGGCATGTTGCCGAACATCAAGTTATCAGGGATCTGAAACATACATACAATATACCGAACACATTCTCCCATAGAAGATATCTACAGACATTAATGTCACAAGATATTTTAAATTTTCACTTGTAATACGAGTCAGAAACCGACTCAGTCTGTCCAGAACCTTTTGGTTCTGGATAAATAGCTAGGAAATAGGATGGATGAATAGCTAACTCTTTATTGTTATTGATACTAAATTACATTTACTAAACCTTTTCTAGGTTTAGTAATTGATATATTATAAAATTTAACTTTTATGAACATTAACTTTGACATTTCAACACCAGTCTTTTAAAATTATTCATATAAAAACTGCCACCATGTAACCCTTGCATGTAAACGCGTAACAACTGCACTTTAGTTAACTACCTTCTTTTTTGTTGCAATTCCCAAATGATCTGATAATTAACACTTTGAAACATAACATAACGTAAAATACATCCCACACCACACACACTAGGTACACCATACACACATAAACACACACACACACTCAAAATGCGATCAAGCAAACATTGTAGCTCAAGGGGCACTTTTTTCATTAATTTATATATTCTAAAAAAAATTAATACCCACTTTTTCTTGTAAACTATTTCTTGTTATTATTTTTTCATGTAAAAATTGAATTTAAATATATATATATATATATATATATATATATATATATATATATATATATATATATATATATATATATATATATATATATATATATATATATATAAGTAAGTATGTCAAAGTTAACAGGCGACCTACTTTGTCGCGTCATATTTATAAGTTTAGGATTACATAATGTAGGTTCAATTTGGTTTAAGTCTAGCACTACGTTAATTAGTTTATAATATACGGTAATGTAACTATGAATCTAAGTATTAATAAATAAAATAAAATAATAGTATATTATGATACAAGTGAGCTAAGTTGTTCATTATACACGAGGCTGTGAGTTGCAGCCCGAGCCGTAGGCGAGGGCGTAAATCAGCCGAGTGTCTAGTGAGCAAGTTGCTCACGAGTTTCATACGCACTTTTTCAACACACTTGCGAGGAAAAAACAAACATGTATTGCATAAAATTATTAAAACAATTGATGAATGTACAATTTTCAGAACGATATTGTTGCACGCGCCAAATGTAAGTTTATTGATTACATATAGCCATAGAGCCTACTTTAAAATTATCGTTTTAGTGATAAATGCAAATATTTTATAACAAATTATTGTGAATTATGAATAATTTGATAATAATAAATATTTTTTCGTCCTAATTAGGGACTCCTAGGGATCCTAATTAGGATAATTATTTCAAAAATGTCAATGGATTTTCAGCGGCATTAAACCTTTTTGTTGTTACAAAACTACCCGGTTAAATTGAAAATGTTCTATTTACTCGCATATAATTTGCAATTAGGTACTAACTTAACTTTGAGGGTATAATTATATTATGCACTAGTGTGTAATATTATTATGCACGTGTGTGTTATAGTTCGGTTTATGACCCTAAGAACTATTAAATAAGGCTCACTTTACGAGCAAGTGTGTTGAAAATATACTAAACTTAAACATTCGCGGTTACAAAATGAACAATCAAAGACCAATGTGGAGCAAGAAATGAGAGTAGCGATGTCAAGCCTTATATTGTACATTAACATTTCATTTCCTATTTTTCTCAAATAATAAATGATTTCTTGTATATAAATATAAAAATTCAGCTTATTATTGTCGATGTTTTAATTTTTGTGCATTTCTACTTGGTATCATTGTATCCTATTTCAACTAGCTAGGGCGCCGAGGCAAAATACTAAACCTGTAAGTGCGCCGCGAACTGAAAAAGTTTGGGAACTAGACTCAAGTACCTATGTAATGTATGTTAACACCTTTATCGCTGTTTATTAACGCCCGGCCATTGGCAAACACCCGACCACTATTACAATTATTGTGTTTTATCTGTGTTCGGTTTTTAATTGTATTTATGAGTTTTGTTCAAATAAATAAATAAAATTGTTATAGTGAAGTGAAATTGGGATGTAGGTATTTAAAATCTTATGATATGATGATCCTATCTAAATAAATGAGTAGAAGTAGGTAGTGTAACGAACTTTTATTTGAGGCCTGATTTAATACGCGGTAAATTATTGTCTTGCTAATATTTAAGTATTACACTTGAGAGAGGATTTGTGAACGTAATTTCTTTAGTTTAGAATGATTAAAAATACAAAGTTGAGAATATAGTTCTTCCGTACTCGCTGAAAGGTTGAGTTTTACGTGTTTCTTATTTTAAAACGAAAACACTTGAAGATAGAAATTAGAGAATGCTTTTAAAATTCTCAACGCAATAAATTAGTATTTTTTAATGATGTCAGTCAATAAATTTTAGCTAAAATGGGTTTGAAACAAGTGGGCGCCTCTCTTCTAGGAATTCTAACACTTAACTTTTTGTACGTCTGTGCTAACGTGGGAAAGACACACCTTTTGACGAATTTCAAAATATTGAATATTTATTGGTTGGTTGTAGAAATAGAGGCGTGACCACCTTAAATTCTGGGTAGGGATTTTTCGTAAGAGATTGAAAATGCAAAATCACTCCGGGCAGACGGTCAGGGGTCGAGGCCGAAGACAGTCGAGAGGTTTCAGGGGGAGCGGATATCTTGAGACTTGATGAATCAAGGTCTAGTAGAATCAGTGTTGACTTAGTTATTTTATAGATTCAGTTTTAGATTAGTGAGTAAACTCAGTGAATATCTGGTAACGCTAGCACATAAGACAATTTAAACCTTTTTAGCGAATATTAATCTTAATATTTGGGAGCCTTTTCAACGATCGCTAAATTGATCCTTATGTTTTGGTTAGAAATCTCTTTGGTTAAGGTCCAATAATGATATAGGATGACGGATACATATAACTATATAATATTCTTACGGAATAATAAGTTTTCAAAAGGATATATGCTAATGTCATCGGAGGCAGTTAGTAAATTAGGTACTTAGATGTAATATTAACCTTATTTTCAGCATTTACAGGTCCATACAGATTCGTATAATGATAAAAATGTAATCTATGTTTAGTACTAAGTATTGCGATAATTATCAAATTCTCCCAAATAGATTGTACGAGGGAAGCGGTTCGAACGTGAAACTTGTCTAACCAATCTATGCATGGTATTTTTTATAGTCATTCACAGCTTAGCAGAGAAGGAGTCGCTTTTGCCGTCATAACCAATCAAACTTCCTTCCATGTTCCTATAATTATTTCGTGATAGTTCTATTATTTTATTCAACAAGGGACTATATTGCGAACACATTTTCAATTCATCTACTTTATACTCTGAAATCAATCGATCTAATAAAATTCAGTGGAAACTCCTGGGTTCACGTGGCTGCCGTCCGCGGAGGGGCGAAGCCCCGCCATAAATTGTCTATCAGGTTCTGTAAGACGAGGCCTGTGTCTGACCCCCTCCAACCCGTACGCTCAACCTCTGTCCTGGATGTTTGATACTGCTTTTTATTAAATCACGTAGCTTAGCTAGTTTAGTTATCATGGGGTAGCTTTGCTAGAGATCTATTTAATTCATTGTAATATTCTAGATTTATCTTGAGTATTCCTCTGAATTTAATAAATCTATGTTAGAAATATGTCTGAAATCAATAGGATTTCAACATATTGGGGGTTTGAGGGTAAATAGGCGCCTTTCCCATTTCCTTACCTGATCCCTCCTGCTTCGCAAGACTAGAAATTTTCCCCATCCCTAAGTTCTCTCCTAGAACAAGACATTTCTAGCCATACATCGCATGCAGGGTGTATGTGGGTAGGGGCCCTTCACAAAATAAATCAAAATATTATAATTACTACTTACACAAAACTAACATAAACCCCGGGCTTAGCTTTAAGATAATATTAAGAACAGTACTAATTTAGAATTATTAATCCATTGAAGTCTTGTCATAATTAAATCCATTATATTTTAAACGAATATTAGCACTCTGGTGATATTTAAATTCAATTCACAAATAACATTTAATTCGTGTTATTTTATTTGTGTCATTTATTAAAGCCAAATTACATCAGTATTACTATTTCATTTATTTCTCCAAATCATTTACACAACGTAGAATAAATTCAATTCTAGACGATCACACTTAGGATGGCCAAAATCACAGATAGGTTTATTTTCGATTCAAGATAGCTTTAACCTCTAGACCTTAGGCTCAGGTAGACTTCTATTTTATATAGGGAGGACAGGTTTTGTTACAGTAGGTAATTCTTGAAAAGTCAGTTAAGGTTAGCAGGTATGTACAAGTAAGCGAGTAGGGACGACTTAGATATTATGTACCTAAATAGTCTTAAAAAAGAAACTTAGGTAGGTAGGTATATCATACCTGAAGAGTTGGCAACGGAATATCGTCGATTTGCACCGACTGAGCGTGTTTAACTGACTCATAGTAAGAAATGAGATGGGCTCTTCTCTTCTCATACTCCATCTCTTGACGTTTGAGGTCTACCCATTTTTCTGGTTCATCCTTGTCCTGAAATACATTAAAATAAGATTATGAGTATAAATTCCTCATATTATTTTGAACTGTTAGCAACATGTTTGCATTGAATACAGTATTTCGGCCATATAGCTTGCAGAAGCTCAGATAATTAAGCTCGTCTTTAGACATGTCCTTAATGTTTCTTTTTTTGACATTTTTGTATGAGGTCTGTGTACAATCTATACCAATGATAAAATTGAAGTGTCTGTCTGTAATTTCAAAATAAATGCCAAAATTTAAGTGCAAACCAGTATTTACAAGATCCCTAATCATAAATGAGCGTTTTTAGAATGTTTGTCTGTCAGTCCATCTGAAAGTGTCTCGAATAGGCTCCGAAAAGGCTAAACGGATTTTAATAAACATTTTGGGCATCAATTTGTCAATATTTTTTTTTTGATATGCACCATCTTATATCCCTTTAAATCCCTAACCATTTTGTTTAGTTTAGTGTTTATAATTTTGTTGCATTTGAGACTAATTTTTTCTGTGGTGAGTATAATTTTAATTTCAAGTTTAATATTATGTATGTACGTAAATTCTTAAACTTATAGATTTTTTTCGAATGTTCTTTATTTCCTTTTATAATATTTTTTTACGTTTTCACGTCTAAACAGCTGGGCCGATTTTGATGAAATTTGGTATATAAAAAGATTATGTCTGGTATTGGGACAAAGGCTACTTTTTATCCGCTGCGCAGAAAGAAGGTAACGTTTTTATTGACAAACCACGCGTGCGTAGTCCATCATCAGACCCTGATCAAATTTATACGGGAGCAACCTTGAGGTACCCACTTTCTAACAAAATAATAATCATGGAAATAGGACAACGTGGTAAAGAATTATCGTAAACAAACATTTTTAAATGAATTTAAACCAACAGTTTGAGAACCTCCTTTTTTTTAGTCACTTAATAATGTGATACAATCAGTTTAATGTATTGAGTCACAATCTATCTCGCCAACGTGAGTGTAATTTAAACCAGATTTTTGCACTCAGAGCTTGAACTTTATCTGACAAAAATGGTGTATTCTAATCATTAATAACTTTGTAATACCAAAATCATAAAAACTCTATTGTACACAAATAATAAACAATAGAACAAACATCAAATTCACAATGGGCGGTCTAATCGCTAAAATAGCGATCTCTACAAGACAATCCTTGCATGGATCCTTTTGATTTTGGATTATTGTTCAAAGTAATAAATTTTAAAGAACTGAGAAGCAAATATTTAGATACAGACATAAACAGACATTTATTTACTAATATTATTATTAATTAGTCACTTTAGAAGTTCTATATACTTACATACATCTTGAGAACTCTATCGAAAGTCTCTCTTAATTTCTTTCTTTTCTCTTTCAAGACTTTTTCATTCAGAGGCGATGGCTGAAGAACATTGAATTCTGTGGAACAAAAATTTTAAATTTTTTTATTAAATTTGATCAACTTCTGCAGACTAGATTTTATTACTCCGATACAATGAAATAATACTAACATGAAACTGAGCCAATTTGCATTATATTGATTTTTATGAACTGAAATTTTAGCCATTATCCTAAAATCATCAGCGAAAATGATCTATCCCTAAGAGAAGATCCTATATATGTAGTAAGAATTAATAAGTACAAACCCATTTCATCAATTTTCTGTAGTTCATCTAATATTTGGTTTGGATCTTTCATCTTGAGCACAGCGGCTCTGACCATTTGTCTCTGCTTTTTATTTTTCTTTAGTTCTTTTTTTCTTGCCTCTTTTCCTGTGGAGAAAAATAAATATTTTATTTGCAGTCAAATCACACACTTAATATACAGAGTGGATTTTTGAGACGGGGCAGTCAAGGCACCTTTACCGTTGTAGCTACATGAAAACGTTTTTAGGAGACTGCCCTTAACTTTTGAAGATATGTTGACCAGCATTATGTACAGTCAGAGATATAGTCATTATGTACAGTCAGAAAAAATGGGCAATTTACACAATAACTTATTTTATGCCTTGTGCCGCCACCACCGGCAAAGTTGTTCCAGCTTACGTTTTGAAGGAGTCTGGTTAACCCACCAGCACTAAACCAGCAGGTTGTGTATGTTTGGTGAGTAGAGGCCTTAATTGAAAATGCATAATGCAGAGTTTGTAAGTTATTAACTTGTTTTTTTTTCTTGTTTATCTTTATTTTTTTTGGTTGTTAGCCTATTTTCATGAATCCTGTTTTCTATGTATGTACCAACAGTAGCACCAATTGGCAACTCCCTGCAATCTGTATAAATAAAAAAAAAAATATCGCTGGACATTTTACACAGCGCTATTTAGCCCCAAACTAAGCAGAGCTTTTACTATGGGAACCAGATAACTTATAGAATACTTATATACTTTTTAATGTAAATTAAATACATACTTAAAATATATAGAAAAACATCCAGACCTGGAACAAATATCTGTAGATCATGCAAACATTTGTTTCGTGGCGGGAACCCAACCCACTACCTCCTGCGTCTCAGCCGGCTATTCGTTAAATTCAAACTATCCTTAAATTATCCCCATCTATCTTCTAGGTTTCTAAAGTTTGAAATTAGATATTATCAGAGATAGTAGGGGTTAGTTAACCCAGTTGCAGTACGGATGTACAGTACCCGATGCTACAACCTGCAGTTCTTTGTTCTAATAATAAAGCAAGTAAATGTACATATACATGCATAATAATATTATATGAAATAGCAATGAATAAAGTGCAGTAAACTGCTAATTGATTGGGATTTTTATTTACAACTGAAAATGAACTGAGATATCGCCAGATCATATTTACAGACCGCAGGTTGTGCCTGAATGAACAACGAATGATAGAATGCTGAAAACAACAAGGCTTTCTTGAAGTTAATCACATTGCTAAGAATTAGGTAGTTGCTATCAAAGATTTAAAATAGTTCATTGCAAAATTTAGGCAGGGGAGCATGACATGAACCCATAAATTGCTTACCTATTTAGAAGCCTAACGAAAAGGCATTGTATACCTGACTTATTTGCTATAGAATCCATATCCTCTAACATTAGTGTTCTTAAAATAAGGTAATAAAAGGAAGACCAATATAAAACAGCGAGAATTGTTTGTTTTATGTAAAGTAACCACTAACCACAAATACTTACTTGCTTGATCCGTTGGATTCATGTATTTTCCACTTTTAGTGGTATTTATTGACCTGCGCCCCATTTTGCTGGTATTTTTTTGTTAGTTTCAGTAACAAACACTTAGTGGATCTGAAAATATTCTCAAAATTGTATAGAATAACTGTGGTCAATTCAATCAATTAGATACCTATAATAAAATTCTATCGACGGCCTGCGGCTGGCAGATGATTGTTTGTTACACCACTGTTGCCAACGGGGCTCTGACAAATGTAGCTAACTTTACCTCAAAAACTTACTAGAAAAAAAACATTAAACAAAAACTACTAGATTAGATACCCTTTATTTTGCGGTTAAAGGTTGGTTGCTTGATTTTGGAGCTCCATATTTAATTCAAAATTTATACATAGGTACCTACAATTTTTTTGTTTCACTACATTGATTGTAGTGATTTGGCTTCTAAATTATATGTCATTTTGTATATTAACAAGTAAATTATTTGTTTTTACGTTTATAGAGCTATCCCCATTAGGTGAGTGAACACGGAGACTAAACTTATAAACTCGAAAGTTTCGAAATGAGTTCAAATAACAGTTTAATTTAAACATTAAACTTTAAATGCATAATACAGGGTTACAGGAAAAATCGTGCTAGATCCGTTAAGGGCGTGGAGTACTCATCATTTCTGACTTATTTCACTATGAAACACCCTACCTTAAACTTAACCCTTTTCGAGATATTCGACTTTTAATTTTTTTATTGAAAATTGCCGATTTTTAGGCTACTAAATTTATTTTTGTTTATTTTGTGTATCTTATTATTATTATTATTGCATTTTTACATGCATAATAAGATGCTTTAGGACGTCTATCATTAAAATAGTGCATAAGTTAATTGAATAGACCGTAGTAGACAAGTGAAAGTTAAGAAATAAAAAAAAATATTAGAAAGTTTATTTTTCTCTAAGGGATATCTAAAAAAAATATTATGGCAATTGTTCGGCAGATATTTTTTAAAATATCTACGTTTCATCAGCTATCTAACGAGGTATCTAATCTAGGGTTTTATTCAAATGCATTGAAAAAAATTTAGTTTTATAGGCGACAGTGGAGAAGAAAATTTATACTTAGCCCTAAAAAGTAAAATAAAATAATAGGTAAGCATGAAATGTCATTTATTAAAGATTTTCACACAACTTTTTCTTATTCTACAGTTCATGTTCAACATGACCGCCTCTATTTCTGATACATTGTCGCATCCTTCTACGGAGACCAGTCTTTACTACTCCAGTGGTTAACGTGGTCCTCATTTTATTGGCTGCATCCACAATCCTTTCTCGTAAGTCTTCCACAGACGAAACTGGATTCGGCTCGCTGTACACAAGACTTTTCATGCACCCCCACACGTGAAAATCCATGGGGGTTAGGTCCGGACTTCTTGCTGGCCATGGCAACGGTCCACCTCGTCCTATCCATTTGTTTGGATAATTTGTGTCCAGCCAGTCTCTGACACTTCTCCTGAAATGGGCAGGGCAGCCATCGTGTTGGAACCACATGTCCCTGATCAGGTTGAGTGGCAGATCATCCAGCAAATCACTTAAGTCTGCTCTCAGGAAATTTTCGTAGCTTTCCCCATTTAGATTATCCGGGAGAAAGTAAGGTCCAATCAAATGATTGGAGATAATGCCCATCCACACATTCACGCTGAATCTTCGTTGGGACCCCTTCACTCTTTTCTTATTGGGATTCCTTAGCTCTTTTGGGGCCCAGTAATGGGCGTTGTGATAGTTAGTTATGCCATCTTTATCAAATTTGGACTCATCCGTCCACAAGATATTTCTTAGAAAATCTGGGTCTTCTACGTCAGCATTTAGCAAAAATCTGCAAAAGTCCAATCTTCTCGCGGGGTCTCCTTCTTCAATAACGTGTACCGGCGTGTAATGGTACGGGTATAGGCCAGCAGTGTGCACTGTAAACCACACTCTCCATTGCGAAAGTCCCAGATCACGGGCAACAATATTAGTGGAAGTAGTCGGATCCGCTCGAAAGCGTTGCACTATCTCATTGTCCTGTTCTTCGTCATCAATTCGTGGTCTTCCCATGTCTGTATTTCGTCTCAAAACAGAGCCAGTTTCTCGAAGTCTTCGATAGACTCTGTCAAAAACGGCCACATCCGGCACTCGACGACCGGGGTAGCGAGTTATGTATTCGTTGCGAGCTTGCGTCCCAACTACTTTTTTTCCACGAAATGTAATACAAACCCTAGATTGTTATACCTCGTTAGATAGCTGATGAAACGTAGATATTTTAAAAAACATCTGCCGAACCATTGCCATAATATTTTTTTTAGATATCCCTTAGAGAAAAATAAACTTTCTAATATTTTTTTTTATTTCTTAACTTTCACTTGTCTACTACGGTCTATTCAATTAACTTATGCACTATTTTAATGATTGACGTCCTAAAGCATCTTATTACACATGTAAAAATGCAATAATAATAATAATAAGATACACAAAATAAACAAAAATAAATTTAGTAGCCTAAAAATCGGCAATTTTCAATAAAAAAATTAAAAGTCGAATATCTCGAAAAGGGTTAAGTTTAGGGTAGGGTGTTTCATAGTGAAATAAGTCAGAAATGATGGGTACTCCACGCCCTTAACGGATCTAGCACGATTTTTCCTGTAACCCTGTATAAGTAAGTTAGGAGTGAATCGGATGCGTGTTATCTACCTTCCAAAGCTTACAAATAAGTGAATTACTATATTCTACCAATTTGTCTTTTGAAATTAAACAAAAGTAGCTAGAATAATTTGCTTTAATAGGTACAAATTTGTAGCTGTACTTCATCGAAAAATTGCTAGATCTAGCAACAAAGTAGCTAAGTTGGCATCAGTGGACTGTTGTGCTGCGTGCGGTGCGTGTGGATGCGGAGGAGAACTGTCAAACTGACATTGATTGTGTCAACTAAGAAATTTGACACTGACTGCCAACGCTTTTGGCAATGACAATCTATTTTTAGGAATAAAACTCGAAAACATTTTATACACAAGTCGTGCGTGTGATGTGTGAGGGGCCCTCGGAACAAGTTTAACTTTAGTATATTTATTTATAAAGTGTTACCCGAACACAAACAGAACAATTCCATGATTTCTGAATAAATCCTCGTATCAAGAGAAAGGTTGCGGGTTCAAGTCCGGTCTAGGCTGAACATTTTTGAGATGGTTTTTAAAATCTAAGTACCTACCTATATCTTGCTCTGAAGACGGACCCAAAACTTTTCCGCCTGATTATTTAGTCATAATAATCATTATCGTGCCACACTACCTACATCATCATCATCATCATCATAGCGGCCATAGGACGTCCACTGCTGAACATAAAGCCTGTTTATTAACAAGCCTACCCTACCTAAATAATATCAAATTTTACGAAGACCCTGATAACTCTTTAAAAGTTATCCTCGGACAAACAAACATACATACATTACAACGACCGAATTTATTTTAAATAGGCTAGGAAATATGTTGGTAAGTTGTTCTTACCCCATCCATCATCAATAAGAGTTTCTCATTTTAGATTACAAAAAAAAATAGAATCAACTAGCGTAAAAGATGGCGCTGTCTGAAGATAGTCGCCAAAAATATGGTTTTATGCCAAAATCTTGAAGACACAATATTAAAATTTGTCTAAAACAATCACACTTATAAAAAAATAAGTAAATAACTAATAATAAAATAATAAATAAATAAATATAGCTGGACATTTCACACAGCGCTATCTAGTCCCAAACTAAGCAGAGCTTGTATTAAGGGTACCAGATAACTGATAGAATACTTATATACTTTTTTTTTGTTAATACATCATCATCATTCTCAGCCCGTGTCGACCCACTGCTGGGCATAGGCCTCTCCTTGTTTCTGCCACTCTTCCCGATCCTGTGCCAGTCTGAACCACGTACGACCCACGGTCTTATGGATGTCGTCGACCCATCTCGCTGGTGGACGTCCCCTGTCTTAAAACACGTCTCTATAACCAATGTGTCCTGCCAACTATGACTTATGGTGTCGAGACATGGAGGCTCACGAAGGAGGCTGTGCACAAAATAAGTGTAGCACAGAGAGCCATGGAGCGTGCCATGCTCGGCATCATACTCTTAGATCGAGTTCCCAATATCGAAATTCGCAAGCAGACTAAAGTACAAGACGTCAGCAAGCGAATATTGGGGCTCAAGTGGAGTTGGGCAGGACACTTGGCCAGACGTAGTGACGACAGGTGGACTAAGGCACTAACAGAGTGGAGGCCGAGAACTGGCCATCGAAATAGGAAATAGGCCATTGTAAATACATACTTATAATATATAATCCAACATCCAGACCCAGAACAAATATCTGTATATCATGCAAACATTTGTTCCGCGGCGGGAATCGAACCCGCTACCTCCTGAGTCTCAGTCGGCTATTCGCCCACTGCGCCATGGAGGTCGTCATGGACTAAATAAATAAAACAAATGAGTTTTTATTAATTTCAAGTTCCTCTAAAAATAATAAAGTAATACCTACTAATAATGTTACATATCCCTACTAATAATATAACACGTTTAAGGGTCGTTGTGCAAGCCGAGCTAAGACCTTCCAAAATTATTCTTGGATTGCAAGCGCAAAAGGGGGTAGGTAAGGTACCTACCTACCTACGTACAAATTTTTCTCTTCACCATATTATTATAGGTAGGTAGGCTATACTTGGTACCTACCTACTACCTATGTAATTAGTAAGACGCGACGCCATACTACCATGCAGTACCTAGGTAGGTACCTTATTACCTACCCAAAACAGGAATTTCGTTGGACCTGCTCTAGGTAGGGTAGGTAGGTACGTTTTTTACGTTTTAGTTTACGTCATCCGCCATTTCCTGATTCATCAGTTTCTCGTACCTTGGTTGGTACTTTCCTACCTAGATTTCAGAGATTGCCATCATCGTTCGCATCATGGAGTGGCATCACGTTACAAACACTCATTTTACTACAGTACCTACGCTACACACACGAATAGAATTTACGAGGATCCACTACATCCACTACACACTGGTTTCATTCATACGCACAGACAGGCAGTGTTGTGTACCGAAACTAGACTTCTCTTTCTATCTCATTCAAGCTTACACAATATAAATGTGTGTGAATGCAATGGCATTCTTACCGACGAAAAGGCATTATCCGAAGTACGGCGCGTCATTATTTGTATCGGTCGGCAGCGGCACTCGGCAGTTGGTCGGCGGAGTGCGGAGTCTAGCTCGCTCGCTCACTCGCTTACTCGCGCAGTAGTAGCAAAGAACGCGTTCGTTCGGTTCGGTCGGGGCGTTCGACTTTCGAGCAGCGAAGTACGCTTACGCTAGCGTGTATGTCTTCATTATTGATGCAAAACTTCCACGATGGTTGATCATAACCAGAAATTGTTACAGGAGTTGCTAAAGAAGTCTGGAAATAATGTGTGTGCTGACTGTGGACGCCCGGGTATGTTTTAATGTGTTACAAAAGTGCTTTAGTGCCAGTGTTTTCCTTGTGCGTGGTATTTTCATGGGGTGGCTTAAAGGCGGGGGGCGTAAATGCGTCCATGCTTTAGAGTTCAGTGACCTCGACGTAAAATGCATTGAATGAAAACAAATCATCGACAAGTTGTACATTACAAGATGATCATAACATGCAGATAAGTTTTAGATAAGTAGTAGAACACGCTCACAACAAATGACTTTGTAAAATTTATGTGTAAGATACACCTACCTAACATACCTACTTTAGTCTACAAAAGCTGTACTTACGTCTTACAAGAGTAGTAAGATAGATGCCTATTTAGCTTAACACTAAAAAACTAGGTACTTATACTAGATAGATAATTAAAAATTGATTTGGTTTGACTAATAACAAGTGAACAAACGGTGTAGGTACCTAGTTTGTAATAGTATGCTTGTAATAAGTTTAGGTAAGTTGTACCTATATTTATATCTACTATCATACCTACCTAACTAGGTAAGAACTAAGACACCCTGAGAGCTAACGTTATTATACCTAGTTCATGGCTGTGGCGAACGAAAGCCCGTCTGTCTGACTCACCCACCACTGACTGAAGTTGGTGTCTAGTCTACTTAATTACTTACCTCGTAATGGTGGTAGGTAGGTGTGCGTGCGATCTTAGCCAACAGCTCACTTGGCATGCGAGTTGATGCGACTTACAGGACCGGCGGACCGGCCCAATCCCATCTCAGCTTTACGGCATTCGAAGCTACATCCACAATTTGGGTCCACGAGCGCAGTTTTGCGAGTCCATTGCATGCTGACAGATTTTGGCAACACCTTTGCTTTTTATCATAAACCAATGGGCAGAACGCTAGAACTGAAAACATACGTAGTTGCACTAGTTGCCAGCCATTTCTGTCCCATTTCCGGGCAAATACCTCCTAACAATTTTTCCAGACATCTCGATCCTGTGCTATATTTGCCCAATCTTCCAGGAACTTGTCTAATTCGTCCCGCCATCTACGTATTGGTCTGTCGCGTCGCCTCGCTAGGACGGGGTGACACTGTAGCGACCTTATCCTACAGCTCACTTGACATGCAACAGACATGACCAGCCCTATCCCATTTCAGCTTTACGGCATTCGAAGCTACATCTACAATTTGGGTTCGCGAGCGCAGTTCTGTCAGACTTATTCTATCGGTTAAACAGGCACAAAGAATGCTGCGCTCCATTGCTTGCTGACATATCTTAGTAACACCATTGATTTATCATAAATCAATGGGCAGATCGCCAGTACTGGAAACATAGATAGTTGCCAACCATTTCTGTCCCACTCTGGGCAAAGGCCTCCCTAACATTCAGACATCTCGATCCTGTTCTATATTCACCCAGTCTTCCAGGAAATTGTCTAATTCGTGCCGCCATCTACTTCTTGGTCTGCCGCGACTTCTCGCTAGAAACCGGGGGGGGGGGGGGGGGGGGGGGGCTGTGAGCAGCGACCTTAGCCTACAGCTCACCTGCCTCGGCTTTTTTATAGTAACAAAATATTGGTCAGCGTTATTAACATAGGTTGTAGATATATATAATATTTATAGGCAAGCGCTTGGCCACTACATACCTCACCTTATGGTAAGTGATGGTGTAGTCGAAGATGGACAACGCTTGCCTATGAAAAAGCTCTGGACTAAAAGACTCCGAGATTATAGAGGTCCAGAAAAACAGAAGCCGGAATTGAGATAACTCGGGATTTCACGATAAAACACTATTCAAAACCGAAATTACCTATTTTAAGGATTTGAGACAGACTGAAATACGAGTAATTAACCTATGTCTGAAAATCTTGCTATTGGTAGGTGAGATACCTACTGCCTTCAAAGAATAACTACTAACGATAACGACTCTACTGAGTTGAATTTTCTTTTGAGATAGGTAGGTAGCTTAGATTAACAAGGTCAATAATTGTGCGTAGTTTTTTTTTCTTTCAATGATCGCTGTGCTACAAACTACTTGATGTATTCCTGGAATTTGGTTCACAGTAGCTGTGAAAGTGGAGCAAACAAACACAAATAAACTATCTAACTCACTTTCACAATTTAAACATGGCATTAGGGTTCAATGAGGTTGTAGTGCCCTCAAAATATTATAAAAAGATAAAGTACATTTATTTCGGTAACAGACTTCACTATACCTACATCATGTACTCTACTTTTAAGTTAAATGTTAGAACCTAGATGGGACAAAATAGGCACCCATGTAATATCTTATTTGGTATTATAGTTGTAGATTATGACAGATGTTCGTGATTAAAATTTGCGGAGTTTAAAAACATTGGCAAAGGTGTAACCTGTTTGTCTGCTTGTACTCCAAATCTTGCAAAGTTAAGTTAAATGTTAGAACCGAGTTGGGAAAAAATAGGCACCCATGTAAAATCTTATTCAGTTTGTTGTAGATTATGACAGAAGTTCGTGATTGAAATTTGCAGAGTTCAAAAACATTGGCAAAGGTGTAATGTGTTTGTCTGCTTGTACTCCAAATCTTGCAAAGCGTGGTGTTATTTGCGAGTGAGGCCACCTCTATTGGTGTGCGTGCGACTATGACGTCGTGTCGGTGTGGTCCGTCCGCTTGTAAACACGGATGTCATGCGAGACGAGCGTGGAAAACGCCTATTTCGTCCAAAAAAAGCGAATTCTCATTGAACTCTAATTTCTTATAGTAACCTAAATGTACCTACTACTTATCAGACTGTATGACGTAGACTCTTTGAATTGATTTGTGTCACGCTATTCTTCTTCTTTTGAGTCAACGATTCACTTTACAATCAAATAATGGATGAATAAAAATTTGCCACTTGTATTGCGTTGTCAGTGGCTAGGTTTAAGTCTTTTGTGCAAGTGGTAGGGCACAAAAGACAAGCATGTGGGCCATGCTTTGAATGGGTTCTCCGCAGTCACAGCTAGTTAATGTAGAGTCCCGCATTCCCCATCTACACATATTCTTCCTGCACCGGCCAACCAGTCCGGTCGGAGCCGGTTCATAGTCACGCTATTGAATTCTACTGACTTAGTTGTTTGATATACTCGTAGTAGACTGAATTGGTTGTTATACTCGTAGGTTGAAAAATGCTATTAAATTCTAAAACATTAACTCGTGGGCTCGTGGCGCTTCAAACGAGTAGTAAGTTTATGTAAAGAAAATTCAAGGTAAATTCACCTAAGTATATAATGCTATATCAGTTAAGGCTGTTCTGGGAGAAACCCTGAAAGAATTCCTGAATTCATAGTCGCTATTTTAATAATTAACTCTCACGCCACTTGATTAAATTGATTGAAGTTTAAAAAGATGGCAAAGTCTTAATCGAACAGCCTTTTTGTGATGTTATTGATGGCAATAAACTTCGAACGGTCATTTACACCTTCTTAGTATATTACCGTTGAAACACATTGTCTCACATCGCGGGGTTCTATTCTACCTAGGTACACAAATAGTTCTATTTTCGTTCGACCATCGCGAAGTACATTTTTAGTGCGGAGTGATGTGATGACTGAACGCCCAGTGGTAATTTGTGACGGATTCATTGAAAAGGAGTCTGACTGTACCATCTACAAAAATCTTACACGGTATTATTAAGATATGATAGAACTCTACATAGTAACTAGGTGAAGGCAAAGGTGTAAAAAATCATATAAATCAATCGATACTTTACTAGAAACAGTTAAAATTAACGTAGAAAATATTTACGTCATGCTAAGCTATTTATTTAACGACATACCTAACGATTTGTAAAGTTCTTATCTACAAACCTACGTAGTTTTTAAGATAAGACGATGAAAAATAACTTTATGCAGCTCGTAAAATTTACGGCGGGCGCAGGTTCGTCAGCTATTTGTGAACAACTAGGTTTGTACTTTTCAAATTCTTATCAATTGTCTTTTATTTTCTGCGAGATTTTGTCACGATAGTTGTATTAGATAAAGTGCCTAGGAACATGAATTAATTTTATGGTAGTGGTTGAATACATTCTTTGGCAACATTTAATACAAAATCTTCTCTTACCTACAGTTGTTTACTTTCATTCAATGCATTTCACTTATTCTCTAATTTCAAAATATTCTTAATGATTCATGGTGTTGTATCCTATCAGCTCAAGTAGGTACCAGATTCATAGGAGATTACTTGTTGCACACCATAAATATATTTTTAACTGATATTTCAGAGCCAGATTGGGCTTCATACAACCTGGGCATATTCATATGCATGCGATGTGCCAGCATTCACCGCGGTATGGGAGCTCATATCAGCAAAGTGAAGCACCTCAAACTGGACCGATGGGAAGATTCACAGGTCCAGAGGATGAAAGAAGTTGGAAATGTAGCGGCCAAGAACAAATACGAGGAAAGAGTTCCTCCGTGTTATAGAAGACCAAATCAGGGTGATCCACAGTAAGGATTATAGTATTTGCTCTACTAATGTTTACCTATCTTGGTTTATGTTTTATACACACTAGGAGTGAAACTTTCAAAAAGAAACTGTAATTTCTAATGTACGGGTTTAAGTAATTCTCCACGAAATGTTCTGATTTAATGGCTGATCATTATTTATCAATGCCTCATAGTTAGGGTTGCCATTACTCGCCATACGTCCGGAATTTCCGGACATGTCCGGTAATATAGGTCTTTGTCCGGGATGAATCCTAAACCGTCCAGAATTTCTACAATTTAAGTAGGTAACGAGTAACATAAAATGTAAAATAAACTAAATATTTTTATTACAAATAAATTAACAATCAACATTATTTATGTTATTTGTCATTTTGATCATTACTGATATTTATTGCTCCCAGAAATATTGGAAAATTTGATAATTTGCTTCGTTCATTCACATGCACAATGTTTAATGTTATATTAAAAAGAAAGTCAGGAATTTTCATCAGATGTCAGGAATTTACTCCGGAATTTCGATTTTTTAATCTGGGAACCCTACTCATAGTTGACCTCAATTGCTTATCTTACCATGAAAGGTAGGTGAATGATAAGACTTCAATGTTTTTGTTTACGTTGTCCATGTCATGTTCCAAGATGTGGACTCTGCCTCATTTTAAAAGGAGATAACTAACTTTAATCAATGAAAAAAATATTTTTTTCACACATGACTTGAGTTATTAATAATCTTTGAGCCTTTATAATTGATTTTTTTATGGTTTTATTTTATTGCAGTTAGGTATGTCCATTATATAGGTATATCCATATATATCCCATGCTCTATTAGCAGTAAGTAACATTTATAAATAAGTTTTCAACAGACTTGCTCGTAAAGTGAGCCTTATTACATCGTTCTTAGGGCCATAAACCGAACTATAACACACACGTGCATAATAATATTACACACTAGTGCGTAATAGAATTATCCCTACAAAGTTAAGTTAGTACCTAACTGCAAATTATATGCGAGTAAACAGAGCATTTTCAATTTAACCGGGTAATAAAGTTTTGTAACAACAAAAAGGTTTTATGCCGCTGAAAATCCATGTAAATGGATTTTCAGCGGCATAAAACCTCTTTATTTTTCCTATAACCTCTTCTTTATGTGCTATTTATTTTGGAATAAATAAATGTATCCCTAATTAGGACGAACAACATTTATTATTATCAAATTATTTATAATTCACAATTATTTGTTATATAATTTTATGCTTAACGATTTATGCAATACATGTTTGTTTTTTCCTCGCAAGTGTGTTGAAAAAGTGCGTATGAAACTCGTGAGCAACTTGCTCACTAGACACTCGGCTGATTTACGCCTTCGCCTACGGCTCGGGCTGCAACTCACAGCCTCGTGTATAATGAGCAACTTAGCTTACTACTTGTATCATAATATACTATTAAGTTACATAAGTAGGTACGTTACTTCTCGATGCATCAAGGAAGTTTTTATTGCGTTATTTCCATCTATGGTAATAAAACCTTTGTAAAACACTACCTTTACCAATGATTCATTCATTGTTCAGTCATTCTTATTATAGGTATTATACGTCATCCATTACAAGCTTTTGTAGTGGTTGGTTAGTTATAAATTTCTAGTTTTTTATAAACAAAAATATGATTTCAGGGTACTAACAGAGCAATGGATCCGTGCAAAATATGAAAGAGAAGAATTTTGTCACCCCGAGCGCCAGAGCTACCTGTCAGGAACAATGGAAGGTTACCTGATGAAGAGGGGCAAAGAAGACAGTCGTTATCAGATGAGGAAATTCGTATTGTGTGAAAGCGAGGATTCTCTCAAGTGAGTTCAAAATATTGATTACGTTGGATTGTATGTGCAGAAATATTAAGAAAACCTCATAAAGTATTATTTAGTTTAATTTACATAAGTAATTTACATGTACATAGTGAATTAATTGTAGTAATTAGAGTGGCCCCCTTTTCACCTTAGTAATTATCTGCACCTCGAATGTAAAAAATATGAATAACATTCAAAATACTAAATCGTTTATGAAATTTACAAAAAAAATACAAAACCATATCACAAAATACTAATCCAACCTACATTAAGTCAAAAAAATGTAATAAGTGGTTTTTTTATACTCTTACGTAAGGTAGTTTACTAACTGCAGTACCTAAACTTTGGGAAAATACAAGGATAATTTATGGGTAAGGTAAATTTTAATTGTATTTTAAGTGAGTATCTATATTACCTACCTAACATTCAGAATGTCAATATTTCTAGCAGCAACCCAATGAGTAAATTGTAAGATATTTCATGATATTCCCTACCTTCATATGCAGTTACTTATCTTCCGTTTCAGTGATATCAGTTCATAAACCATATTGCCTGTGCTTATGTGCTTTCTAAATTATAAAGCTTTATTGTCCGCTAATAGCTGTTCATCCGTAATCCTACGCGGGTCCTAGGCGGTACCAAAATCTGCAACCTGTAGTTCGTATTACTAGAAGAACCTATTTGTCCGAGATTTATTTCATTACATGACACAGGGGCATAATCGTAAATCGTACAAATAACCTTCCATCATCAAGTTTAACTATTAACTATCTATAGGAATTAACTACCTCCGTGGTGCAGTGGGCGAATAGCCAGCTGAGACGCAGGAGGTAGCGGGTTCGATTCCCGCCGCGGAACAAATGTTTGCATGATCTACAGATATATGTTTCTGGTTTGGATGTCTTTCTATATATGATAAGTATGTATTTACAAAAAAAAAAGTATATAAGTATTCTATCAGTTATTTGGTTCTCATAGTACAAGCTCTGCTTAATTTGGGGCTAGATAGCGCTGTGTGACATGTCCAGCAATATTTATTTTAAATTTTTTATTTTTTAAGTTAGTGAGTCAAGTAAATAGATATTGAAGAAAGGATCGGGAAGAAGGGCAGAAACAAAAGAGGCGTATGCCCAGCAGTGGGTCGACACGGGCTGAGGACGATGATGATGAAATAGATATTGCCTTCTATTCTATCAAACTCTGGAACCTTTGCCTCCACTCGCGCCACCGCCGATGGGACCTGTCTGTCACTATCAGAGCTAGTTGACAATCACACTAATATTATAAATGTGTAAGTTTGGATGTTTGTTTGTTTGTTACTCAATCACGTCGTAACGGCTGAACCGATTACGATGAAATTTGGTATATACGTAGATTATAACCTGGATTACCACATAGCCTACCTTTTATCCCATAAATCAGTTCCCATTGGATAAAAATGGGTTGTCAAGTGAAGTTGCAACAGCGAGCTTAGCTTTATTTTATTTCTAGGTTACCTACACATTTAGTAGTGTAACGCGTATGAAGTCGCGGGCAATAGCTAGTGATAAATAAATAATGAGTGGTTTTCACGACCATGTTTTTATAACTGCTAACAGATGGCGTTACTCTATCATGCACTGATTAGCTTGGAAAAGTGAATTGTACCGTATCAACATTATTTTCCGAGGAACTAAAAACTAACTAGATTTTGGCACATAAACCATACTTTTTGGCGGTGCATCTCCAGACAGCGCCATCTACTACGCTAGTTAGAACTAGTTTTTTCTTTTTAAATCGAAAATGAAAAGCCCTCATTCTCAACAAAAAAATTTCACACAACACTATCTTATCTTGTCCTAAACTAAGCAAAGCTTGTACTATACTTGGGAACCAGATCACCGATAGAATTATAAGGTATAACTGAAAGATTGAGTGAGATTTTAAGTAATAATAAAGAGCAATACAAAAGACATGCGCAGGCGCTGTTTGTGAATAAATGACATAGGTCTGCCAGTGAGTGTACGTACTACGTATGTGTACCTATGTATACGGCTATTACGTTTTTAAGAAACAAATGCCTAATGCTGGCTGATTTGTAATCCATCACACACAGACTGCAGCAATTTTGTTTGGTTTCTCCTTAACCAAGACGATATTTGTATTTCAGTTATACTTGCGACGTTATTAAAAGCCCGATTTGACGTCTTTAATTTTTCTCGCCCTGATAACTATGAACGAACGTCTACAAAAGAAGTCGAATAATCAACCTTAAGTAATGCCAAAATTATTGTGATATCTGACGCTATTCCAATTTTGTATAATTGGGTTCAATGCCGTAGAGTTGCGATCGTTTTAACCACTTGGAAACCAAACAAAATCGATTATTACAAAAAAATCTAAACATTTACCAAACTTTAGATATATAAATATGTACATCGTTATCGTTGCTAGTTAGCTATTTTATCGTTATGTGTATCTCCTTTATTGTAGTTTATATATAAGTATAGTACATATATTATTATATTTGTATATATATTTAATTTATTAGTAAGTATAGGTAGTTTATGAACATACTCGTAGATACACCGCCGTCTTTTTGATTTTGTTTTGTCCTGTCCATCCAAAGGTTGTCTGGAAGAGATCGCTTTTAGCGATAAGACCGCCCATGGTACTTACCTTAATTTTTGTTTTTTAAGGTATTTTTAATTTTGTTGGTGTGCAATAAAGAGTATTCTGTTCTATTCCATTCTAAATACAGAAACGTATTTTTATTTTTTAATGTTTTATTCATAAGAGTTGATTATAGATGTTGATGCACCCGCAATGAGGGGTTCTCATCATTATTTTATCAGTGTAAAAAAAAAAATTCTAATCTAATCTACTTATTATCATCGTCAATATTGTCTTAAATGAAAAACGATACAAATTATGTGTAGCCAAGCTAGTTCGATATTAATTATACATAAGTTAAACTAAACGATACCAAACTCTTAGTACAATAAATCAAAATGTCTCAAGAATCGGTTTTTCTTGCAACCGATATTTTATTTCTACTCTAGTTCCCATCTCTCTCTGTATTTTGACAACGTCAAATCGGGCTTCTTAGAACAACAGGAGTTTAAGTTTTCTATCTTAATATATTATAGGTTCTAAGTCCTACTTACTGCTAGCGGTAAATTACGTTAACATATCACTTTACTTCTCATTATGTCAGATGACAACTTGACAAGCATTATGAAACTCCAACTGATAAAATCACCTGAAAAATGCCTCTACGATAAATCTACAGTAAACCAATTGATAAGCATGTTTAATTTCGTACGCGCGTACCTTTTGTGTAAATTAGTGACGTGACGACAAAAAGTTCCACACCTCTTACTGCCGTCATACATTAAGACTACAAATATTTACCTGATACGTATACGTAGTCGTGATTCAAAACCGTCGAGACTTTGGACTTTATAGGTATACGCGGCTACACATCAAGCTATACCTCTCATTGTACTGAAAGCCTACACAATGGGAATTCAACTTATACTAGAAATGTTTAGATAGATGTGTAGCCGTCCGTGCGTATTTATCTAATATTGCGTGTGCAAAAATTTAATGTGATTAATCCTTTGAAAAATATCTTAATTCAATATTGCAATATTAAAATGTATTTCACGTTACTTACTAAGTTGCTAGGTAGGTACTTACCTTACCTTTTTGATCGAGTGAAGCGAGATCTCCAAATCAACCTGGGCAAATCGACGTTGTATGTATGTATGTTTGTTTGTCCGAGGGTAACTTTCGAAGCGTTGATCCGATCATCGTGAAATTTGGTATACATGTAGGTAGTGATAGCATAATCCTGGTGTGACTAAATTAACTGAAAATGTGGGAAGGTTGTTGAGATATTGAGGTTCAAGAGGGGTAAAAAAAAACAAAAGTACATTTCGACCACGTATTTATTTTTAATTTAAACCTTGTAGTTTTTAAGTTATTAGCTATAATAAAACCTGAACTTTGACAAAATTCACAGGGTACACCAGTGACCCCACAGTGCTGTAATTTGGTATGCGTGTAGCTTAAATGACACAAATGTAGGCAAAAGTCTGAAATCCAGAATAACTGCAATTTCTACCTGAAAAAAGGGAAACCAATTACATGAATCCGGTTACCTGTAATTTGAAACTGTAGGTTAAGTTAGTTGGTTATGCTTTTCTGGCACTATTTTGATAGTGCCAGAAACTAACAGGGATGTTGCGGATGCAAATTTTTTGACATCCACTAATGCGGATGCGAATTTTTGAAGGTTCACATCCGCAGATGCGGATCTTAAGATTTTGTTTAAAAAACTTCGTCTTGGTGCAGAAATAAAACAACAATAAAAATTATTAACTGCAGAAAATTCGCTTAACATACAATACGCTCACTGTATACTCACAATAACACTCAAAAACTGCGATATTCATACGATAAGCGCAAGTAAACACGTTATGATTGATTTACGAGATACAAATGATAAACAATAGCAAACGCGTTGGATCTTGTCACTGAAATCTTCCCTCCTATTGGTCAATCAGCACGTCACACGGCACACGCCACGCGTAAGCCCCACCCAATTTCTTTCTGGTCGCGACCTGCGCTGCATCCGCATGAACATCCGCATCGAATATTGCGGATGACCAAATCGATAAGGAGGTTTCGTGTTTGCGGATGCGAATTTTCGCAACATCCCTGGTACCTATACTGGTGACGTATCACATCAATTTACATCTATTTTGTAAAGCGGTATTAAGGCTCGTTGAGAGATAAACTATGGCAACGTTCTACGTTGATTTTATGACGAAAACACCTTTACTCTCGGCAACGCTCTACGTACACACAATAGTCAAGTTTGTTTAGCAATTGGTTAGAAAACTATTCTGTAAATAAATAATGATATTATTATTATGACAGACAAACAGGAAATGTAGTAAGCATTGCCCTTGTTTACGTTGTTCTTTCGTTCGCCCTGTCACCATTCATTGGTCAACCTGCGTTAAAAGGTGACCAAAATAGCTCTCGAGTTGGCTTTATAATCGAAAGTCGTGGTCCAACCGTTATAATAAAAGGATTTTAGTGTATTATTTCCTTCCCGTTATGTAGTGTCGCATTTCCGTTGCTCTCTTATTTTGTGGATTAGGCCTAGTAAGTTTTATATCGAATTAATCACCTAAACTTAGTCGATTTCCTTTAAAATTTGATAATATAACTAGTAGTTTTTTTTTCGCAAAGCCTTTTTTTATGTTTTGAGAAACCGTTGCTTGAATATCGTCAGTATATTACCAAACACCCTGTATACGGCCTGGATTGGATGTGGTACCAGCTAATGGCCCACCTAATGTTTAGTGGTAACCATCGCCTATAACAAAGCACCTACTTTACCGTGTTCTATTTATTACCTCCTATACCGGCTATTTTTAACAATACAATTTTCCCATATTTATATGCGCGATATTAACGAACCTAGATAATTTTGTTTGTGAACCGCAATTATTGCATCCGTTATCATGATAACCCTTTCTCCTAAACATATACGGCCTGGTCCTTAGGTACCACCCCGCCACTGACGGCTGCGGCCGTTCTACGAGTTGTATCGATCGGTTAGTCGATCATCTCCGCGTCAAAAACTTTGGTCGCTTGAGGTAAGGAATATTTAAACGGCCGATTTCCCCTAACACATCTCATCATATCATTCCATCATGCTTTTTACGTTCGGTGTTCATCAAATTTGTAATTATTTACTTAGAGCACTCTAAGCTAACTATTTTTAAGCAGTATTTTTTTTTCTAGGTATCACGTGCGAGAAAACAAGGAGCCGAAAGGCATTCTGAAGCTGTCAGAGTTAAATGTTGTGTTTGCGCCTTCGAAGATTGGTAACATGAATTCGATGCAACTGACGTTTATGAAGGATGGGTCGACGAGGCATATCTACGTCTATCATGATGAGCCTGAGGTCATCAACAATTGGTAAGATGTTTTTTTGTTATTCGACGTTTCTCTTAGACTTGTTTTTCCGTGTTGCAAAGGTAACGTTATACGTAATTTGCAATAATAGTAACTTTGCACAAACTTGATTAAAATCACTTATTATAAATAAAAGCTAATAAAGAATAAAAAACTTATTAAAACAAATTTCTTCCCCAAGTTTGCCCCCTTATTACGGCCCTGTATGTACAGTTAGCGCTGTCGTAAAAACAAACAAGTGATATTCCCTGCCGTCAATTAGGTACCTACTAAAGTAAAATAATTGGTCAAGCGCGTGTCGGACCACGCACAGTGAAGGGTCTTAGACAATATGAAATGATAAAATGGTATAAGTTGTAGGCACTGACAAATAATATACTTACTACGGTTATCCAAACTAATATTATAAATTCGAAAGTAACTCTGTCAATCTGTCTGTCTGTTTGTTACATTTTAACGACTAGAAAGCTAGACACATTTCGATAAAATTCAGTTTACAGATTTACATAGGCCACTTTTTACCCGACTGCGCAGAAGCAGGGTTATGTTTTAATTGACAAACCACGTGTGCGAAGCCGCGGGCGGCAGCTAGTAGTGTATAAAACTAATTTAAAAATTACAAAATATCTTTCAGGTATACTGCAATCCGTTGTGCCCAACTGCACCTGCTCCAAGTGGCGTTCCCATCGACTCCTCAATCAGACCTTATCTCACGCCTTCCCAAAGACTTCGCTAGAGAAGGATGGTTGTGGAAGACCGGCCCGAGACCCTCGGACGCACACAGGCGGCGATGGTTCACGTTGGATAACAGGAAGCTAATGTACCACGACGAGCCGCTCGACGCTTATCCGAAAGGCGAGATATTTATAGGTAAGGAAAAACCTTCTTTAAAAACAGCAAACAATGCTAACTATTGGTTAGAATAACTAAGAATAACTACACATAGAACAGAGGTACGCAAAGGTTAACTGGAAGAGAATGTTTGCTAGCATTAAGTTCGCTTATGTACAGATATGTTAATTTTGTGCAATAAAGAATGTTCAATCAATCAAGTTTCAAACAAACCATTCGAACGAAACGTAGGCCACAAAAAAACGAAAATGTGTGTGAGTGCCATCCGCCGACACGCCCTCAAAAACTTAAGCAAACGGAGGAGCATTGTCACCGCACAAATAGCCATATTTTTAGTTTTTCCGAGAGCCGCACTCACTACCACCTAGCTCATAAAACTCACAGTGCGGGCGGCGGTTGGAGCCATATATGGCTCCAATTTAATTGCCTATTTGTCGTGCGTTCATGTTTCTATGTGTAGATTTTCTAAGGGTTTATTTTTAAGGATGGCTATTGATATATGGAATTCCGTACCAATTTGCATCAAAATACATCTCTATTTATTATATATTATAAATCTTATTGGAGAAGTTAATAATGATAAGTGTACACTTATCAATTATCATTAATAATTCTAACAACTCCTAGAAATTATCGTTTTGTAAACAAAATTCGGGTTCCGAAGTAATTTTAATCGAAAATAGATTCATCGTTTACTCACAGGCGAGATCGTGGTCAAACGCAAGCATAATTATTATTATTATCAGCCTGTAGAGTCCCATTGCAAAGCAAAGGCCTCCTTCCCTCCTTCCACGAATCCCGGTTATTGGCTAATCGGGGCCCCTCTTTCTGGTATGCTTCCAGTTCATCCCTCCATCTCCGCCTGGGTCTACCACGAGACCGCGCCCGTTTGGAACCCATTCTGTAGTGGCTTAAGCCTGTATAGTATAAAAAATTGCATTGTTAACGGCTGGACAAATAACCATAGAACCATAAGAATATTATAAATTCGAATGTAACTCTGTCAGTCTGTTTGTCACGTTTCACATTTCCGTAACACTTACACTTTCGTGATTTATTTCAATCATTATTATATGATTATTTTTTATATAATTGCAATTTGTTATATAGATAATGACCGGGATTGCGACATAGGCTATCTTTTACCCGACTGCGCAGGAGAGTAATGTTTTTATTGACGAACCACGCGAAGTTATTTCTGGGCTTACATCGGCTAAGCGGGCCACTGACTCATACGAACTTTTGAGAAACAACATTGCTTGTCAAGTTCAATGTTAAGTATATGTTAACTTCCTTCCGACTTCCACCAAAATTGCACTTGCAAAATCATTATTGCATCCTATTCTCGACTATGCTGACGCCAGCTATCTTGATTTAACTGAAGATCAACTCAACAAGCTTGAGCGTCTTCAGAATTTCTCTATTAGATTCATATTTGGCTTGCGCAAGTACGATCATATTTCAGAGTATCGCCACAGACTTAAGTGGTTACCTATCCGCCTTCGCCGGAATGCGCACATCCTTTCCCTCCTTTACAGCATCCTTTTCATCCCTTCTACTCCGTCCTACCTCAAAGAACGCTTTGACTTTCTTCACCTTTCCAACTCTCGACCCTTACGTTCCTCTGAAACCCTTCAATTAAAAACTCCCCATCATACCTCAGTATTTTATAGTTCCTCTTTTACTTTGCAGGCTACCAGGCTCTGGAATGCCCTACCTGTCTCAATTCGTCACGCTAAATCTCTCCCTATCTTTAAAAACTTGGTCAGACAACACTATCTGTCATCCATCGCTCACTAGGCCACTTATTAATTATTACATTTTTATAATTTATATATGTAAGTATGACAATATATATTTTATGTATTATAATATTAATATTTATGTAATTTTATGATTTATATTATACATTATAATTATGCATTTTATTTTATATTATCTATATTTTTAATAAATATATGTGTACTATATCGGATTTACGCCGTCGTCTTTATTTTGTTCACATAGATCCTGTCCATCCAAAGGTTGCCTGGAAGAGATCGCTTTTAGCGATAAGGCCGCCCATTGTACCTATTATTTAAGTGTATTTTCTGATAAATGTTTGTATTTAAATGGTGTGCAATAAAGAAATTATCTATCTATCTATATGGCTTACTAATCAATGTCGGTCGCCACCTACACATTTTGTCATTCATTTGACGTCAGGTTCTTTGGTCAGATAATACTCGCAATTGGTTATCGCGCACCACACGCTTCACGTGATCTTTTCTACCCCATACTTGCAAGATGTGGAATGAGCTACCATCTGAGGTTTTCCCGTTAGGCTCCGACATGGCACGCTTCAAGAGAAATATAAAGAGGTTTGTACCGGTGTCAATAGGCGACGGTGACCGCTTATCATCAGGTGGGCCGTAAGCCTGTTTCACTTTCATTATCTCTTTTTTTCCATTTCAGGTCACGAATCTAACGGATACTGCATAAAAGTTTCGAACACCGGTAATGGTTGCAAAGACGCCCGGTTCCCGTTCCAACTGGTGACACCCGACCGCGTGTTCTGTCTTGCGGCAACCACGCACGAAGACAGAGACTGCTGGCTAGCGGTGCTGCAGAAAGTGATCAAGCGCCTGCTCTCCCCGCAAGACTCTTCCAGTAAGTATGTAACTAGTTACAATGTATTCAATGCTTGCACAAAGTGACGCATTATCGAGTGTTCTGTCTCGCAGCAACCACGCCTGATAAAGCGTCGTTGTCGCGCAAGACAGAAGCAAATAGAACTCGCGGTCTTCACAAACATTGCTGGCTAGCGGGGTAGCGCTGCTCCAGAAGGTTTTAGACAATGGTATCGTCTTTTATGGAGCAATTGGTTTAGTTTAGATGAATTTGGTCCTAGGTTGTTTCGGTACCTCGAAATAATAAAATAAGTACTTAATATGTATTAACAAATATTGCTACGCGCGATAAACATAATCCTCCACAGCCTCGAGCATCGTCGAAAGGTTGCAAGTCTCTCGGTTTTTTATCGGATGCAATTCGGAGAGTGTGCTGCGGAGCTTTTCAACCTGATCCTACCATCCCCAGTCTATCATCGGACAACCAGACGCTCTGCGGTGCGCCACCGCTCTGCGGTACTCTTCCACCTTTATTATGCGCACCGCGAAGGAGTGGAACGCCTTGCCTGAGTCTGTGTTTCCTGATAACTACAACATAGGGATCTTCAAGTCACGAGTGAATTGGTTTCTTTTTGGCAAGCGTGTACCATCGTAGACTGCATCATTGCGCGCCATCAGGCGAAATCGTGCTCAAACGCTAGCCTATAATTTATGAAATAAAAATCCTCTTTCGGAAGTCGAGTAAAAATAATTGACAGTTGTTATTTCGATCTCCTTTGGTTTCAGCTGAAGCTACCCTCGTCAGGAAGCGGACGTCGTCAAACTCGATCAGTATATTCTCTGGAAGGTAGTTGCATTTCAACTCTCCCGCCTAGGTAATAAGATCGCTTATTGAATTTACCGTAAGCAAGTGGTTCCGTCGCTTTAAAAGCTGATTTTACAATTTGACTTCTATCGAGACAATCATGGATATTTTAGAATTATTTTCACCTAATTGATTGTGAATAAATTGTTTTAATTGATTTAATCGTACCTATTTAATTTTATTATTAATAAGATTTTTTACCTACATAAATGTTTAGTATTTTAATAAGTTGGTCTATTTTGATTGATAATTGTATAAATTATTATTCTATTGATTTAAATCTGTTCCGAATGTATTAATTTATTGATTTTATCATGGAATGGCCAAATAAACACATTTTGTGTTCGGTGTCGGAACTCAGCGACATTTAATTGAATCTTAGCCACCTTAAGTTTATTGACATTATAATAGAATTGATAATTTACTGTACACCTACAAGTCTGGTAATTGCTTGCTTTTAGATATAATTTTAAACTGCCAGAAAACTATCTACCAGCTTAGGTACATAAGTATTTAAGTACATATTAAAATAAAACAAATGTACTTTATTATGTTAGTACAATAGGTATTTAACTACTGAAATTTGCGATAAATATGTAAACTTATATAAAAGATCCAAAACACTTACACGGTATTATCGTGAATCGTTGCGGTATCCCCCCCCCCTCGCTCATCATGTCGCTTTTTCGCTGTCGTTGTGCGCGCGCATCCTAAAGATTTAACTCTCATAATTTAGAAGTATAACTTGAAAAACTTGTGCATAATAAATCGTAATTTCTATTCATTTCTAACACAATTTTCGTATCGGATAAGCGAGTCTAAACGAAATCCTTCACATCAATTCATTATTGGATTGAAATAATAACAGATTCGTTTTCTGGATCACGAGCAGAGTCCTTAACATTACCTAACGATTTTGTAATAAATAACAGTTAAGCTGTAAAGCGCACAAACAACAATTATCATTATATGAGTTATAAGCTTTGTAATCAAACGTATAATCACTAATTATCATTGTATCTTAGCCAGTAAAAATAGTGTAATGTAAATAATACAGGCGACTTACGTAACGTTTTACATAGACTACAATCCGGGGACACAATTCTGCTAATTTATTAGAAAAACTATTATGGAGCCATATCATTAATTATTAATGATTATGATTGTTTTTCCGGTCTGCCAAATTTTCAATGGTGTTGTCATAGCAACGGCGGTCATTGAAACAATATTGTATTAGTAGAATACCAAAAGGTAAATGGTTGGAGAGAGTTTTCTACAGCATGGGTGAATTCCTCGAATTACCCGAACTATAGAAAATCCCCCCCACCAACTAGTTAATAAAAAAAAAATAATAATAATATATTAGATACATAGGTAATTGTTTCACAAGATGAATCATTAATATGTATTAATAGTTTATTTCATTAATTTATTTTATTCATGAAATTTGACCTATGACGTGTAAATATTATTTTTATTAATAAATTCTTGCATTCATGTATTCTTGTAGAGTGGGATTGGTTTAGTAGAAAACAATTCTACTAAATAATGGGATGGCTCCATAATAGTTTTTTTTTATAAAATAGCAGAATTGGGCTCCTGGTCTCTTTAAGGTAAGATTGGATAAGTGTCTTCTAGATCTTCGTGTTCCATCTTAAACTACGTTATCTTTGACTGCCTCCGTGGCGCAGTGGGCGTATAGCAGGCTGAGACGCAGGAGGTAGCGGGTTCGATTCCAGCCGCGGAACAAATGTTTGCATGATCTACAGATATTTGTTCCGGCTCTGGGTGTTTTTCTATATATTATAAGTATATATTTACAAACTAAAAGTATATAAATATTCTATCAGTTATCTGGTTCCCATAGTAGCTCTGCTTAGTTTGGGGCTAGATAGCGCTGTGTGAAATGTCCAGCAATATTTATTTATTTATTATTATCCCTTACCATCAGGTAAGATTGTGGTCAGCGAGGATCTGTTCGTGTTATGTCAGAACTTTAATACTTACTGGGATGTTATATGAAAACTCCATTTTATAAATTAAAGGAAGTACATTTCGAGTACGGTTTATACAATGGGACACTCCATTAAATAAATACAGGTTCCCCCCATTACTTGCATACATACCTAAACCAAAAGAAGACTACACTAAAATGGAATAATTTACTCATTAAAAAAGTTTTGATACTTATATTAAGTGCACATTCTAATCTAACGAATGAAACTATGCTGGTTTCTGTAATATTTTAAGCTTTATTTAACCTACCTTGCAATCATACAGGATTGTACTAGTTTTCCTAACAAAAGAAAATAAAACATGTAAATTTTTAACAAAAATATAACTGACTTCAGATAACAGTAAAACCAAACTACTGTACCAATTTTGATGAAATTACCATGGGATCAATCTATAAGTATATCCTTTCAAATAAAAAACTAATTTTCCAAATCGGTTCATATATAATGGAGTTCTGAGCTAACAAACATAACAGAAATTAAACAAATTTAAGACTTACATGGTTTTCTCACGGATGCCACTGTCAGAACTGGAACAAATTGAAATGGGACCACACGGGAAGCATCAGCTTTCAAATAAACATTAAAAAATACAGTCGAATTGAGAACCTCTTCCTTTTTTGAAGTCGGTTGATAAAAGATCGGGGATTTTGCAATGTTGACAACTTGCTAACGTAGTGTCAAAAGATATGATTTGTATAGTTTTGTAAGAAGCGTGGTTCATACTTTTTAAGTATGTAAACGTTCTGTGAGTCGCCGAATAAGTTTTTGGTAAAAATTAAAATGCTCTCTTGATCATCGTAAAAGACATTATACAGGGAATTTGTGTATGGTGTATAAATTATGATAGTGTTTAATAATACTACGCTGTCGCAGTTCTAAGTAGCTTGCCATGATTCTCAAGGTGCAAGATTTACCTACCATTTACAAGCTCAGTCTTTTTATACGTATCGCTATATTATGTAGAACAGACAATTGACATTTTAGATTAATCACAATATACATTTTTTTGTAAAAATAATTTGTAAACACACGTGTATTTTTATACATAGATTATAACTTAAGCAAGCAAATTTCATAGCAATAATTATACTAATTAGTTGTACGAGTAAGATTATTCATAGTTTGTATAGAATCAATAGTAGCCTTCAAACGTTTGATGAATATTTGTCCAATTCATAGAAAATGTTTTGAAAATGACCGCTTTGAAAATATAATGAATCGGAATGCATTTTATGTTGGCTTTTAAATAATTAGAAGCTGATATGTTTGTGCAGTCAAGTTATTCAAATATTTTTGTAGGAAATTACCAAATGCTAGATTAATTATTTTCGGCGTTTAACGTCCTTTTTTGAAATAGAAACATGTCATGTTTAGATAAGCACAGCTGAAATACTAGCGAAATAGTATAAAACATTCTTGGTGACCAACTAGTAATTCGTAAAAATTCGAAAGAATAAAAAAGGTTATTAGAAGTACTTGCAATTTGTTTGTAAACCTTAAAGCTAGGAGGTTACCAAAATGGTAGATATAAAATATAGATACTGAACGCAAAGCATTGCAATAATTTGATGAATGTAAGATGCATGATCATTTAACATGAAATTCACTATTTCTTTTAGTCCATATTTTGGTCCAAAAACATTGAAAGAGTTCTGCATGTTGTGTTATTTTAGACCTATTTATATTGACCACATTTATTGCCGTATTTATTTAGCACTATGCTGTACCCTATCTGCAGACACCGCATTCAGAATACTAGAAAGCAATTAATGTAGATCTAATACTTTGCATAGCTTTTAATATTTTGTATCAATAGAGTATAGGATTAGATAAGTATATTAAAGAGTGAAATGGAAAGCATTACATAATTATAATTTAGATTTTAGGCCATAAAAGCAATTTCAATGTTTCCTAGTTATGTACAATTTAATTTAGATATATTTTAGCTTGTGTGCTCACGTAATTGATGTAATGTAGGTAGTAGAAAATTTCTACGTATTTATTTACTATGAGTAGTTTTACTTATTTAGATTTTATTTTAATTACGCTGTAATTTATATGTAATTATTTAAACAAATTTACCAAAACATGCCTCGCTTAAGTTTACAGTTTTGTAAATAATAATACAATAGTATGCTCTGGCATAATAATGTAAGTAAATTAAACAATCTTTTCACACGCTAATTTGAAAATCTTTTTATTTCACCCAAAATCTGTTTATCAAATTTTTATTCATTGTTCTAAGAATCGGAATGTATGGCATCCGGGCTTGTCAGGGACCGTTTTTTAACGGCCCCAGACCAATCCGTCGCACAACCACCAAACTTTGAATTTTTCCTGCATCGACTACACACTATCCGAGGCCATCCGACTCCTATTTTTACCTGGAAGCAACCGGGACATGCTCCGGATTCGCAGGATCGTGGAGACCCGGATGCCCTATAGTCCGAGCCTAAGTGTAGAAATGGGCACCCCAGATTCTAGATGGGTTTCCCACGTTTAGAAAGATGCAACTTGTATACCGGGTGTTTGGTAATGTACTGACGATATTCAAGTGACAGTTTCTCAAAACAAAAAATGACTTCTAGAAAAAAAAACTACTAGTTATATTATCAAATTTTAAATAAAATCGACTAAGTTTAGGTAATTAATGATATATAAAGGTATAACATAAGTTTAATAAAGTGTTTGTTTTTACATACCAAAATAAATTTCACATTTCTATGGTAAACATTTCACAAATTTATTAATTATGCTCATTAAAATAACCCCTTTCATTTTTGTGCGTATATTATCAAACACCCTATATTTATAATCGTTTTCTAAATAAATATTTATGTTGTTTAAACAGCCAGTATCCGCAAGCGTCAACTTTGTAGTCTATTTTAGTGTTTGTTTTGTCAGGTTCCCAGAGACATTCGTGACGCCCACTTTGTTAAATATCGGGTTACCACTTTCGAGATTCAGGATTAAATTTCTACGGATTTGTACAAATTGGTGACTCGTTTCTTCTATTCTGAGTGACAAAATTGTTGCATTGTTTTTTTATGTACAACTACTAAAATATCAAGTGAACCTTTACCTTAGACCTTGGGTTATTATGACTATATCTTCAAAATTATCATTGTCTACTGGCTCTACTTACCTAATGCTAAAGTATTTTAAATTCCTCTCCACTATGTTTTATCGTTTTAATTGTTACCTACCCTCTGAAGTGAGATAGACTGGGTAAAATAGAGCTGATAGACTTCAATTTCAGGAAACCGCTATAGAGTAAGATCCCAGAGCGATCAGACAACTTATTTTCACATAGATGAAACCTTAGGTTCTCAGTAGCGTCTATGTTCTTTGAATACCTGCGTGCTTGTGGAGCTCGCCTTGTGACACCTCGGCAGGTACCAAGACTTGTGTCAGACGATTTAAAGCTCCACAAAAATTAAATTTACTTTACTTAAGTATTTTGACTTGCATGATTTTTAAATATGTTATTATGGTAACTATAACAAAGTTATATTTCATTAGTCAGACAAATTGTAGTACCAAACATTCCCATATAGGTATACAATAGGTACTTACACACAAAAATTATTCAGCTGAGAGAATGAGCGTCACAAGGCGAGCTTCACAAGCACGCAGGTATTCAAAGAACATGAGAAGCTACTGAGAACCTAAGGTTTCATCTATGTGAAAATAAGTTATGTCTGATCGCTCTGGGATCTTGGACTACTACGATAATAACAAAGATTAAGTAATTTTTCTTTTCTATTATTAAGTTTATTCTTTTTACACCTCGGCCAATCTTCCATTAAGCAATGATCCTCTCCATCCAAAGGTCTGGAAGACATAGCTTTGTTAAGCGATAAGCCCGCCCATTATGCTTACATTTATTTGTTTTCTTTTTTATTTTTATATCTGTTATGTCTAGCTTGTAAGGTATAATAAAGAATTTTCATTCATTCATTCATTCATTCAAAGACTGGTTAATAATAAGGCACTTTATTCAAAACTCAATAGGCAAATTTTTGGTCTTTGGCATACAAAGCATAAACTTTAAACATTATTCATCATATTCTCAGACGAGTAAGAGTTCCTCGTTTCATAGTAGTTCTCTTTATACCCATAATTGCAGTACTGCGCTTGTTCATTCATATCTTCGTAACCTCGTTCATCGTAGTCGTTTTCGAAATCTTGTGTGTAATTTTCATGATTGTTTTCCCGATTATTGTTTCGGCAGTGTGTGTCATTGTTCTGTGGGTTGACGCTCCAGCGCTGTGATATGCCGCAGCTGAGAGAGCCTCCGTGTTGGAACGCGAAGGGCCATGCCTGGAAGTTAATAAGGTTATTTGAAGATTTTGGACTGTATGCTGTGGATGGGGGATCTACCAATGTTCATCGTCATCATCATCAACCAGTCTACTGCTGGATCTATGTCAGCAGTAAACTGCTATATACATAGACTCCTAGTAGAAGGAATGACCTTTTATATTCAAATTTATCGTAGGGTAAAACCAGAACTTCGTAGACGTAGCTTGTTCAGGAGCATCTGCACCTAACGCTAACATAATCTTAATTATCATCTCACTAGCTACAGTTTCATAACCATTTTCAGATCCACGATATCCGCATATTTGCTTAGCTTAGGTGGTCTTTTCAAATTATTTTTTATGTAAACAAATAAACATAAGGACCTCCCAAACTCCCGATGTCTGAACGCCTGAAGTCATATGTGTGAATATTTTGCGCGTTAATAAGTTGACCACAGTTTTTTACATCCAAACAAACAAATATCGGCCTCTGTTGAACATGTGTTCTCTCTTTTATAATTTCAAAATAAATGAGACATGGATGGAGCCAGTTTTCTATAGAATTCGGTTGAATCACCACTTTTGGGAAAAAATACAGAACATATAAATGACTACATTAGGCTCGATAGAACGTAGAGTTTTTAGACTTATACGTGGGCAATATATGGCGGGGACTAAGACCCAAAGTCTCGAACACCACTGTAAAGTTACAAGCCTATCGATCTTTTACAAAATATATTTTGGAGAATGTGCCACTATACGATCTGATCCCGCCATCTCCCTTCCATAAAAGGACAAGCAGGCGCACGGCTCAGTATCATCCGTACCTAGTTGATATACCACCCATTCGCACACACCGTTTTGGTTCTACGTTCTTGATGCTTTATAAGGGGTATGGAACACTTTGCCGTCGTCTGTTTTTACTAAAAAAATACAATCCAGCCCTCTTTAATGTAAGAGTGAATAGGTTTCTTCTAGATATTCGTGGTTCATCTTAGACCATATCATCGCTTACCAAGTTAAAAAAAAACTAAAAAGGTCTTATATAATGTCTAGTGAAACCCTACCCTACTGTTTGAATAAAAAAGCTTCATTCATCATGGGCCGTGGAATGAACCTAGGCACCAATTTCTAATAGGTTTCTTGGCAAGCGTGTACCGTCGTAGACTGCATCATCGCTTACAATCAGGCGAGATCGTGGTCAAACGGTAGCCTATAATTAATAAAAAAAAAAATGCCGATCTATTTATTTCGCAATTATGAACAAAGTTAGAACCTCCACTTTTGTTTAAATATTTTTTGTTAGGACACTTTTCCTCTGAATGACTCTGTAAACAAGACAAAGGGGCATCCGAAGAAACAATAAAACATCTCCAGAGAGATAAACTTTATTTATACCAACAGCTGCAAACTTTTGGTCAGCGCGGACGTAAAACGCGTATTTGTTATTGTAACCTTTTTGTTTCTATGTTCAGACTGATTCCAGTTGGATGTGTTTGTGTTGAGCGGAAGGGTCGGAAAGTGACTCTTCTGTAAAAAAATATCGTGCAAAATGAACACACAAGATGGGATAGATAGACTATTAAATCCAAGTGCGAAGGAGTTTGCGGATTTTGGAAGCATTACTTGGTTTAATGCCAGTCTTTTCAGGGTTTCAGGCGCATTGCAATGCCATTTAGGACATGACCTGTGAGGTGATAACAATTTTATAGGTAGAGGTAACTCAGTACTAGAAGGAGTACGAATCTAGATTATTATTAATTCTTCTAGGCTCGATAAATATCTAAGTAGGTACTTACAAGACTTACATTTTCAGTGCAAAGGTAGAGTTAATGGGAAAAAGAGCAAAGTTTATACAGGACGCTTCGGAATAACAGGGTCATTGAACACCCTTGAAAAATTAAATATTTTTCTTTGAAGAATAACTTGGGAAAAAATTGTTGTCATTGTGAATATTCTCATCAGCTGGTAGCGCGGTCACACGTCGCGTTAGCACACTAACACTAAAGTTATCTATTTCTGTAGTAAATGTAAGTACATGTTAATCAAATCGGTTTAACCGATATAAACTTAGTCGAATTCTTCTTCTAAAAACAATCGTAAATGAAACGGCACCAAGTCAATAATCTGCGGCCATCGATCAACCATCGGGCCTTCGTGGAACGTGCCGGTAATCCTCGAAGACAGCCCATGAGATGCCATTTGGCAGACTAATTCATTGTAATAGTCAAGGGGCTAGCGTTGATTTTGTTACATCATGCTTCCGATGGATCCGTGCGCACGGTCCGTGTGATTCCATCCGGCACGGAACAAAAAGTTGCTACTGAGCTCAGCCATCCGGCCGGTGGTTTAGTATAAACTACACCACCGGATCTTGAAACAACGGCTATAAGGGAGAGACATTATGTTCATCAGTGGACGTCCCGATTGTAATGATGAGCTGCATGAGCGCATAGTAAAACCCAGTCTAATTTCTATAATTGGTGAAAATTAAGTCAGTTTGATGCATTTCAAACGGGTTTTTCCAGAAAGCGTGGTGAAAATCAAGTCAAGTGACTTGCCAGGCGATTTACAAAAATCTTAGTCCCCATATGTAATGTAGAGATATTTAATAATATTTTCCTCACGCATGCTCTGAAAGTTGGTAATTTTAACTAAACTCGATATCGGCTCCGTAAATAAGATTTACGCCCTAGAGCCGTAAGTAAAATTAAAAATAGAAAGAGGCTCATTGCATTCATAATAAGCTAAGATTAAATACAACCTCCATTACAAATCCTATGAACGAGGCCATAGTCTAGTAGTGAAAAAAAACAATGAATACCGGGAAAGCAAATTTATTTTAGCAACAAACTGTTATTATACAAAGACTTTTTAGTTTCCTCGGGTAAGCGATTAATAACAACCTCGCTCGCATTCGCTCGCTCGAACGCGAAAATATATCGGGTGTACAATAGATCGCTTACAGCCCTTGTATACTTGTATGTACTAAGTATTTATTTTGTGCAACTTGCGATTACTCTACATCAGGGGTCGGCAACCGGCGGCCCGCGGGCCGCATGCGGCCCGTAGACTATCTCGGTGCGGCCCGCAACCCTGAGGTCCGTAAGAAAAAAATACCGAAGCAAAAGGCCATATAAATTCACTAGAATTTATACGGCCATGCTGCTGGGCCATGAGAGTATTCTTGAAAGCTCGCTCCCACGCGGGGTGATAAAAATGTACCTCTATTTCATTTCTTAAGAACTGTTTATCAAGACTGTGATGTTATGTATTGTTTCTACCGAAAATAAATATTTGCTGTACTTATTCAATTCTTGGCAATTTCTTTTGCGTTTATCCGCCGCACGTGCGGCGGCGGGCGGCTCCTTTGAGACAATAGGCGGGGCGGCAGTCTTTGATTAGACGCAGGTGTGCGGCGGCGAAAAAATTCAAAGCGACCGGTTTTAGTTAAAATCACAGCCGCGCGCAGCTCTCGCCACATTCGGTTGTGGAAATTCGCCGGAAACTCACGTCTCATCTGGTTGCTAGCTACGCGTTTCGTTTCACCTTTCTTCCCTTCGCTGATAGCTTCTCACGCACGACGTATGAGGTAAGTTGTATGCACTCGCGAGCATTTTGTTTTATTTTATTTACTGCTTGTTAATGTGAACCTTCAGATTGATGGGTAAATGTTATAAGGACGGGGATAGTAGTTACATGACATGAAGTTAGTTACGAGTGTGTCATGTTTTAATTATTATTTGAATGTGGAGTTGAATTTGTAGGTGCTAACTGGAACATATAATTTTACAACGAATTTAATTTTTTTCATTATTGTTACAGAATAATTATATAAACATGGCTTCAAGAAAAAGGAAGATAGAAGAAGAAAAAAGAGTTTTTAACGAATTATGGACAGAATTATACTTTTTTATCGAGTTTAAAGGAAAACCGTTATGCTTGATTTGTCAAAAGAGTATTTCTGTAGTAAAGGAATATAACCTGAAGCGACATTACGACACCGAGCACAAAGCTAAATTTGACTGTCTTGAAGGAGAAATACGGAAAAGGAAAATTTCCACTTTGAAATCGTCATTACAAAATCAACAAAACATATTTAAGGTTATGGCAGACAACAGCGAATCGAATGTTCGGGCCAGTTACAGGGTAGCAGAGATTCTTGCAAAAAGTGGACGTCCGTTTACCGATAGTGAATTAGTAAAAGAGTGTGTCTTAGCTATCGCAGAAGAAATATGCCCAGAGCAGAAAAAAATGTTTGAAAGTCTTAGTCTCTCTGCAAGAACTTGCACCCGACGTACTGAAGACTTGGGTGCTAATTTGTGTGAACAACTCAGGGATAAGGCGCAGTCTTTCGACTGCTTCTCTTTAGCGATGGATGAAAGTACGGACGTGTCGGATACAGCACAGTTACTCATATTTGTACGCGGCATTGACGAAAACTTTACTGTTTACGAAGAGCTTGTGAAAATGTGCAGTTTGAAAGGTACAACTACGGGAGAAGATTTATTTCACCATGTGGAACAAGCTCTGGATTCATTGCAATTAAGCTGGGAAAAGTTAACAAGTGTCACTACCGATGGAGGCAAGAACATGAGCGGTCAAAACAAAGGTGTTGTTGGGAGAATCATCAGCAAAGTGAAAGATTCTGGATCTACTGTGCCATTGATTTTTCACTGTATTGTCCATCAAGAGGCATTGTGCTCCAAAGTTATATCCTGGAAAGAAATAATGGATACTGTAACATCCACTGTTAATTTTATAAGAAGAAATGGGCTCACACACCGTCAGTTCCAAAAGTTTTTGGAAGATCTGGAAGCTGAACATGGTGACGTGGTTTACTACTGTGAAGTGAGGTGGCTCAGTCGAGGTGCCGTTTTGGAACGGTTTTTTGATTTGAGGAAAGAAATTGGCAACTTCATGGAGATGAAAGGAAAGCCAGTAGAAGAGCTTACTAACAAACAGTGGATTATCGATCTTGGTTTTTTGACTGATTTGACTAAGGACCTGAATCAGCTCAACAAACGCTTGCAGGGAAAAAATAAATTGATTTGCGATATGTATACAGATGTAAAGTCATTTGAAATGAAACTGAAACTGTTTATCAAGCATATTGATGAAAAAAAGCTTGACCATTTTCCTAATTGCAAGAAAGCCGTGGAAGAAGCTGGAGATAATTTTGTGTGGCAAAATATTACAATGAGAAACGTGTTAACACAACTACAAACTGAGTTTGTAAATCGATTCACCGACTTTAAAAAGAGCTCCCTTAACATGGAAATATTCCAAAACCCTTTTGCAATTGATATTAGTGAGATACCAAGCAATTTGCAAATGAACATAGTAGATTTGCAAAGTAATAGCACACTTAAAACGGCATTTAAGGAAAGCACTGACTTGATACAGTTCTACGGAGGTTTGAGTTCTGAAAACTTCAAAGAATTGAAAAAGTTTGCTCAGCAGATAATAACTATGTTTGGTAGTACATATTTGTGTGAGCAGACTTTTTCAATTCTCAACTACCGCAAAAATAAGAATTGTTCGCGGTTAACGGATGAACATTTAGACGCGATACTGCGCGTGTCTACTACTAAAATGAAAGCAGACGTTAAAAAACTTGCAAGTCAAATGCAGCCTCAAAAATCTCACTAGTTCTTACTTTTATGTTAGTATAGTAGTTCAATTAAAAAAGAGATAATTGTATGAATATATATGCGTTTTATTTCAAATATTAAAAATACATGCCCGAACATATAAATATAAGTGCGGCCCGCACTGATACTCTGGCAACATATGTGGCCCGGCTATAGCATAAGGTTGCCGACCCCTGCTCTACATAATCTTCATTTAACTGTGGTCTTAATACCTGCTATTATATCTTCTGTGGCTCGGGACTCGTGCCGTGGTTTTACGGAATTAGTAAGATGACAGCCGAGACAGGGAATAAATTGTGAACAATTAAGTGGTTTTGTTTGTGAAATATCGGTAGGTGCTGAATTTTTTGTTTGGATTTGTCTCGTTCAGATGGTGTGGATAGGTGGCAATGGTTTTTAATGAAAAACATGCCTTCTACCATTTCGGTAAATACTCCCTTCTAAGTAATTAAAATGTTACATTCACCTGTCACCATAAAAAGGTGGTATTTTGTACATTTTGGAATACCTGCAATATACGGTAAGATCTGAGCTTTACACATTTTGAAGATGCTATAAGATAAAATCTTGCTCGCCATGTAATCCAATGGACCATCACACACGGCAAAGATACTAATAGGTATATATTTTCATCTTACATTGTATTGTATGGGGAGCGATAATAGCATCTTCATCATTTGTGAAGCGCTTTACGAGATGGCGACGCGACGGTAAATCAGTGATCTACCTAATTATAGTTGGTAGAGCACCGATTTACCATCCTAAGGAAGGACCTAGGTCGGTATCCTAAAGCCTTGTTCTCAATGAGACTTCTAGAAGACACTAGAAGGAACTTACCAAGCTGAGTGGATGGGGAGGAGTGTGCGCTGATCTCGGCTCGTGCAGTAAGGCTCGTAGATGGGCGATGTAGGAGGAAGCCAATCGGAGTGTGTCCAACTTTGACAGTTTTGTGTCCGCTGGCACCCACGGCAGGGTTGTCTTCAATCTACAATTTGATTAAAATATCATTTTTACCGGAAAGCTATTCGGCCAGACCTCAAAAAACAGCTCATGGACATATGCATTCTTCCTATCCTACGGTGCACGGACCTGGTCTTTAACGCTTCTTCAAAAGTCCAAACTTGGGGTATGCCATAGGGTGATGTGGCGTAGTACCTGTATTGGAGGTTAGACCGCATAAAAAACACCCTAATCTCTCTAACACAAAAATCGCCGATGTTACGCAAAAAGCAGCTAAATTGAAGTGGGACTGAGCTGGACAAGTATCTATGTCGAATGCGCGATGACTTGTGAGCTAAGATAACCACCGAGTGGGTCCCACATGACGCAAGACCGCGTGGCCGGCGTGGGTGGCGAAGATGGCGCGGCGGGACGAATTTGACCCGCACAGTGCAAACTGGTCGACACAAGCTCTAGATCGGGATGAATGGAAAAAGGGATGAGAGGTCTTTGCCCAGCAGTGGGCTGAAGTGGGCTCATTAGATTAGATAGAAAATATAATTAAACTTTGTTATAATCGATGGTTACCACTTAACATCAGGTAGGCCATATGTTTATTCCATCTCCAAATAGTATAAAAAAACATATGCATAACCGGTCATCCCAAATAAATTAAAATATACTTAATATAATTAAGTAGATATACAGGATGCTTCGAAATAACATGTTCACCGGAAAGGGTACTGTACATAATATCCATGACACTGTACAATTTTTCATAATATTAAACCAAAATTTTACAATTATTTTACTGGAAAAATTTGATGAACATTTGTGATTTTGATCTTTGTGGACTTTGTGATCGATACGTAACGTCGATATCCAAAAAGTCGTATTACAAACACTGTTCGTATGGGTGAAGACTATAGTTTCCTCTTTTCGGGTTATCATACATAATTACGAAGCATCCTGTATTAAAATTAACAACTAACGTTTTTTTTAAGGAGTTTGTTTCACAATTGTTTCATATTAGATCCTAACTTTTATTTTTGTGTTATTCCTATTGTTATATTATGTAAAGGATCATTATAAAAAAATACCAGCCTTGTTTCTTGCCTGATTCTTTCCTGGCTTGGTCGCGGAGGAACAGGCGGTAAAATGAACGTTTCAGAGAGATCCTTGTGATTTGAATGAATAAATTGACTTCTATTATTGAAAATACACTTACCTACAAAAAGCTTTGGAGAGAACCCTCATTCTAGCGCGCTCTCTGGCATTAGCGGCATTTCTGTGTGGAGGCTCCTGACTGTTTCGTCCTACAGAAAAACACAACAATATTCATGAAAATAAAAATAATTAGAGTGGTAGAGTTCCTTGATAAAGTTCTCGCCAGGGAAAGTACTACCCTATTTATGTCTGCTGTGTTTCGGTATAATTCAAGGTGTAATTACAGGCACATGAGGCTTTACACCTGTATAGCTCAAGTTCATGGACGCAGGGCAGTGCATCGTAAGGCACGTTAAGGTGCGTGACCTACGAGGCAATACTTTTCTATAGGCGATGGTTACCACACTTAAAATCAGGTGGGCCATATATGCTTGTTCCATCTCCAGGTAGTAAAAAAAAACATGTGTGCAATTCACACGTGGTAGAAGCCTTCAAAAATTTTGGTTTCAAGATAATGAGACGAATGTAAAATTTCGGGAAGATGATAATTGTACGTTTTAGATCATAGTGATGCAAAGTTAGATAATTATTAACATGAGTGGAGGGAGTACGAAGCAAAGCACAAAGAGAACCACGAACATAAGAAACACTGTATAATGCTTCCTATCTCATTTTCTCCCACGTTAAATCTTATGAATTTATGTGTCTGTCTCTTTTTACTGTCACTTTTTCGTTTCATCGACTTTCATATCATAACGATGCTAAAGAAGTTTTCACTTCAAAAAACTCAATGCTGGGATTAAAAAAAAATTACGACACCCATACTAATAGTAAAAAAGAGAATGGGCAGGTTAGTACAACCCTCCAATAGCAGTGACATAATATGCTGAGAGCTGTTGGGTACAGGCCGTACAAGATCGTTCGCTCTGGTAATCTATGGGGGAGCCCTATGTTCAGCCGAGGACGTCCTGTGGTTGATATGATGATGAATATGCCATTAGATAGATGGTCTATTATTGACAGATTTATTAAAATGTTGGAACAAATGATTGACTTTATTGAAAGAATCTGTCTCTCTGTCTGCCAGTTTGTAACGTTTTCACGACTAAACGGCTGGGCCAAATTCGATATAAGTGCAGATAGATTATGAACTGGAATGAGAAAAGGCATTATTATTGATAATCCACGCGTGCAAAGCCGCAGGCGGGAGCTTGTGTTTATACAAGTGAAAGTGGTAGAGTGGAGGTCTAGGTAGAGGTGTACACTTGCGTCTCTTAAGTTAAAGAAATATTAAAGAATTTACTTTATTACGTTTAAATTTAGGTAAATATTTAGAACTCTATTTAAAATTAACGGTGATTACCTAAGTGTACCCTATAATTAGCTAAGAAGTACTTTACGGCTTCTAATCTGGAGGTTATGGGTTCGCATCCCGCTCGTGATACAATTTTGGATTTTTCTGTTCCAAATATATATCTGCGCATAGGTACCTACATAGTTTACCTACTCGTATAACATTAAAAATCGTTATTAGCTCTATACGTATTGACCGTTTTTTTAAATAAGCTATCTTCTGACCACGATCTCGCTTGATGGTAGCGATAATGCAGTCTACAATAGAACACGCTTGCCTAGAATAAACCTGTTCACTCGCTACTTGAAGACCCCTAGACCTAGATTCCCGAAGACCCCTAGAATCAAAGACCCCTACATATTTTGTGGTAACTGTGGTAAGGTAAATCATGATAAAATGTGCACTAATAATTGTGCTTTCTTCAAGGTTTACTTAGGTACCTAGTACCTACCTGAATTTGACTGAGTATCATCGAAAAAGAAATCTTCATCATCACCGTCTTCCGACCTCTTCTCTACAGGAGGCGACCGATTCACTCTTTTTCTCGGCATTTCCACTCAATATTACACGATCACCACTTAATACGACACGCTCAAGAAAAATTTTAACATTTTGTTTTTATTTTACAGAGCTTTTAGCACATTTTCTTTTTAATTTTTAAGTGTCGAATGTCATTTATTTCAATTATTTTAAATTGCGAACGTTATTTCTTTTTAATTTTATGAATAGGACCGTGGCCAGGGTCCGTGTGTTCTTGTCAACGTGACGTTTCTGATTTGAGGAGTGAGGGCGGGCGGCGCAGGCGCTTGGGCGGTGCCAAAGCTCGCCCCTCCCGGTGCAACGGATTTCAGTCTGACTAATGAAAACTCGTTCTGAATGTTTACATTGTTTTTAGCCATTTTACCCGAACGCCAAAGAAGGTTATAGCAAAATTAGGGAGGTATAAGGCTGGTTATGGAGATATATGAATGAATAGCACAAAATCGGTATGTAAGTGGCTACTCCTTATTTTATGGTAATTTATCTACCTATAAACTAAATTAAATCAAAGTTAAAACATTTATTTGACATGACATACAAACAATGAAACGTAAAAGGACAAGGTGAAAAACGCCAGGAAAGTTAGGTAATTGAAGTAGGGTACTTACATATATACATAGATTATTAAGTATTCTAAGCAAATCGAAGCATTCCAATAGAATGCAGTCGAAATGTACCGCAAGAAGTAGGTAGGTACAATTGTGAAAGAAAACAAGAAGTGTGAAGCAATTAGCGCCTTCGTAAGTGAGGCAAGTGATTGACACATGCCGCCCCGCGGGTCGCGCTTCCGTGACACCCAATACTTACAGTTTCCTACACGTGCTAGGTAGTCAAGAACCTGACTGATATGATTTGGTTTTCACAACTTAATTTTTACAATTTAGATAATACCTACAATCTATAAAAATAGAAGAATTATCTTGTGTTTTTAGAAACAGACGCAGACAAGTCAATTTCGTGCAAAATAAAATACTTCCTAATGTTATAACAATTTTGACCGTCCCTGCTTCAACTACTCTGTACATCGATTGCAACTGTCTTTAGAATAAGGCTCAACTGCAAGGTGTTTCTAGTGGTTCGCCCCGAACTGAGATCTCGCGAGTCTCCCACAACAACAAAAAAATATCTATTCTACAAATCTAATATATCTATATCTAGTAAGTACCTAATCTTTGACTATCAAAATAGTGCCACGAAATAAATAACCAAATTATTTGACCTATAGTTTCATTCAGATTACAGGAAACGAGAGTTCATGTTATGTGGTTAGCTTTTTTGGTGTACAAATTGCAGTTATTCTGGATCTCAGACTTTTGCCTACATATATTTGTGTCACTAAAGCTACACGAATACCAAATTTAAGCACAGTGGGGTCACTGGTGTACCCTGTGAATTTTGTCAGTTTTTTTTTGTTATAGTTCAGTCAAAAGTTCAGTTTTTATTATGGCTAATAACTCAAAAACTCTAACTGACTTTGCAAAAATAAAAACGGACTCTAAATTTACTAATGAATACTTTTCATTTCACGTCACACTTGACCTAATAGTCTCAATTTCATTTTTTTTTATCCCTCTTGAACCCCAATGTCTCAACAACCCCCCAATATTTTTAGCTCATTTAGTCACACCAAAATTGTGCCATCACTACTATGTATCAAATTTCACGATGATCCGATCAACACTTCGAAAGTTAACTTCGGACAAATATACATACAACGCCGATTTGCCCAAGTTGATTTAGACATCTCGCTTCGCTCGATCAATAAAAAGATTACCCTCCTTCATCGCAGTCGAGTAAAAATAGAAGTTAGATCTGAGATTGATAAACTCCGACGTACCTATAAGCTTTTTTATAAGAAGTATTGACGTAGCTCGCCTGCGAAACCGCGTTCGGAAGTTAGTACTCGTATGTATGACAGGTAGGAACCTTTCTATAAAGAAAAGGGACCTAAATATAGTAGGTGTGTAACGCAACCGAAATATCATCTAGAAAAACGCTAGAAAGACCTAAATTCAACCTGTAATTTTTAGCAAACATCGCTTGCGGCTAGATTTTAGTAATTCAGAGTTACTAAAATCTGTTGACCATGTAGCTACTTAAAATACCTACCAACATTATTTTGTATGGTAGCGCGTAAGTATGTATGACTCGTCCGACAGCCCTAATTGTGGAGGTGAGCAAGTATAGCTGACTGAGGTGAGACCATGCTGTAAATAGGATGAAGTTTAAGACTAGGGTTGCCCCTTCCATTTATAACAAAATATGAAAAAATGTTAGCTACTAGACACTTACTACATGTAAATAAGATAGGTAGGTAAGGTAGGTAACCCCCAAAGCTGGCTTACTTCAAAACTTATCTTTGTCTTGACTGAGAGGTGAGCTTCATAAGTTTACCCTCAAAATTTTGAAGGCGCTATATTTATGTGTTTAATTTATTTAGATCATCTATTTCATATTTTGTCCCTATATAACTAGCTTAGTTGTAAGTTGTATGAGTTGAATAAAATTTGGACGATATTGATGTCGCAACCTCTTGAACTAGTAGGATGCATATTAAGTACATACCTTTTTATGTTTATTCAGGGTTTACTAATTAAGTGTGTTAAGGTATACCTAACTATATTTGTTTATTTATTTTTAAAATCCTTCTTAGTATTTTTATTACCCCTGGAAGAAACTAGCTGCTCACGACACAGGGAATCCTAGTGTGAGGGCTAGTGTTCACCCAAATATTACTTATCTACTTTTTTGAGATTATTTTCACTTCTGGGTACTGACTTATCGTTTTAGAATTATAAACATTTACGTGGGTGCGTGGATGGAACTTCTCTTGACATAGGAAAGTTCTATCCACGTACCTACCTACATTATGTCCTGCCACATACCAGTATAGGTAAACTTATTTTACTTATATTGTTAACTTATACTGGTCTGTGGTCCGACCTGCATTATGACCTATATTATGATCTATCTGTTTTTATTACTTACTTTTATTGCCTTTAAGTTTGTTTTTAGTTTTTAATTTAGTACCTATGTAAGTTGCATGTTCTTCTTTTTTGGTAAAATAAACTTTATTCTTATTCTTATTATAAAAATTTATTCCATCCAACTTATCTATACATAAATAATACTTATCTGTCACTACCTCAACCTATTTATTTAGACATGCCGACGACATTTCCGTCGTGTGCAAAGGTTATGTCTATTAGATTGTAGGCAGGAAGAGTACTTACAGACTTATGGGCCCCACACACGTCAACGATTTCTTTGCGCAAGCCTCAGTAGGATTTGTTCAAATTTTTAGGGTTGTGCAAGGATTACGCAAGCTTCTGTGATAAATGTTTTGACAACCTCCGTGGCGCAGTGGACTAATAGCCAGCCGAGGCGCAGGAGGTAGCGGGTTCGATTCCCGCCGCGGAATATTTTTCTATGTATTATAAATATAGATTTACAAAAAAATGTGTAAAAGTATTCTATCAGTTATCTGGTTCCCATAATACAAGCTAAGCTTAGTCTGGAGCTAGATAGCGCTGTGTGTTAATGTCCAGCAGTATATTTTTGTAAAATAATAAATAAATGTAGAATTTGTTAAAATTTCTAGGCTTTCGCGAAATCGTTGACTTATTGTCCACCGTCTCAATATTTTTTTGGAGCTTGGGGTTTTGTTTTTAAAGTTTTGACCACGTTCCTAAAATGTATTCTCTATATAAATTACCATCGTAAGTATGTTGTAATACTAATTGTTTAATCTTTCTATAAATTAATAATTTTTTATTCCTTACTGCGTCAACCCTATTCGTCCAGGTGGCAGATATCAAAGCATTGAATATAACTGTGTCGACGAAAAGTGATTCGTTTATAGCGTAATCCTCGACTTACGAGTGTTTCACTGTTTTCTGAACAAATATTAATATTCTTTGTCCGAGATAAATATATTACACATACTTATTTATGTACCTACTTGCTCACCCAAGTGCCTACCTATAAATACTCAGCTTGTTATTACAAAGAAGGTAAACAACTGTTTAACGCGGCCTTAAAAACTACCTTACCAATTTATGTATGTACATAAAGGATTTTTTTAAACACGCGCTAAACAGTGTTTTTGTGTTAAGTAAGACCCACAGAATATATAAAAACGGGTTTTAACTATTCTGAGGTAGACCCTAATTTTTTTAGTACCTACCTACCAATGTTTAATAGCTGCGATCGACCCGTGCTTGTGGTCTATCTATGCTTACCGCTCTGGTAAGGCAAAAGCAGAAATGGAATATAGGGTTTGACCGTTAGTCAGTAGGTAAGAATCTACCTAATGGGTAACGTAGTACTACGTAATATTTCTGATTAAGTCAGGCCAATATTGTATTTTGTATTGTTGTGGTAATCATACAAAAATGTATGGGCGTCATCGTTGACGGTTTAATTTCTATTTCATATCGGGGCATCGGGGTAGGTATATTGGCATCATAATCACACACAAGGGCTCGTAAAAATGGTACCTATGCACGCATACCATTTTTACTGAACTGTCAAATCTGCCATTAACATTTTTGACCTAAAAATATAAACTGTCAAATGTCAATGTCATTCTTTAGGTCATTCACTGTTTTTTAGTCCGTCGCGTTTGTTTCCTATTTTCAAGAATCTCAAGAAAAAACTCAGAATTCTTCTCTCATACCCATTTATTTATTTTCTTAATTGTTGTGGTGATGGTTAATCGATAGAGATGATTGTCACAAACTATCTAACGTAAAGGTACAAATAATTGAATGTGCTGGAATCGCTAAAATTATTTTAATCGTTACACTGTAGATAGCTGTAAAATGCTACCGGGAATTGGTGTATTTGGCACTGGTGCTGTGGCCAAGGCAATTGTACCATTTCTGAAGGAGAAAGGATTCCCAGTGGAGGCAATATGGGGCGTCACACTGCAGGAAGCAGAGGCCACTGCAAAGGAACTAAAAATCCCTTTCTTTACAAACAAGATTGATGATGTCCTATTGAAAAAGAACGTTAGTCTTGTTTTCATAGTTTGTGCTCCGAATCTACACTCTCAGATATCGGTCAAAGCGCTTGGCATCGGGAAACATGTAGTTTGTGATAAACCAGCAGGGCTGAGTCAGGCTGAAGCATTGAAGATGGTTCGAGCAGCTCAGTATTATCCTACACTTATTTCTATTGTTAATCATTCACTCAGGTTCTTGCCTGCATTTAGCCACATGAGGAAAAGCATTCAGGAAGGCTACCTTGGTAATCCAGATGAATTGACTCTCATAGATGTAAGAGTTCAAATGGGTCCTTTGTATGGAGATGTGTACAACTGGTTGTGTGATGACACCATGGGAGGAGGAACTCTGACTTTAGTTGGGAGCCATGTGATTGATTTGGTTTCATTTCTGACTGGTCAGAAAGTGGTCAAAGTGCTTGGTGTTTTGAGAACATTTGTAGAAGAAACTACAAAAGTAAAGGGTATCAGAAAAATAACAGCTCCAGATTTCTGTTCATTCAATTTGATAATGGAAAAAGGACTGCTAGTAACTGCTACATTGACAAATCATTTGCCTTCACCGTTTTTTAATCAGGAAATTTGGGTTTGTAGTAAAAAAGGTTACTTGGTTGTGAGAGGTGGAGACTTACATGGAAAGTTACACAAGCTTACTACTAAACCCTCTCATGATGACGACAGCTTGCGACCATCTAAGGAAGATGTAATTTATGTAGACGTTGAAGATCTAAGCTGCACTTCCAGTGTTGTACCTAAGCCATACATAAAAGGCCTGTGCAAGATGATCAGTGCTTTGAAAGAAGCATTTTTACCAGTCAAAGAACAGATGGATTGGGTCAAAGAGCCTGTAAAGGCTGCAGCTACTTTTGAGGATGGCCAGAGAGTACAAGCGACTATGGAGGCATTGAGACAATCACACGAAGATGGTTGTTGGACTTCAGTTCAGCTTCTTACTGAACCACCAGACCCAAACCCGGCCTTGTCTGCCGCTGTCAGGCGTACAGCCATATCATTACAATAGTAAATGTATTTTTGTATTCTTAGCTTGCTTTGCATACTAATTGTTGTATTATAGTAAGGTTGGTGGATTTGAATTCAATCAGTATTATTTGGTTTCATTCCATTTAGTTGGCCATATTATGTATTAGGAGCTGTTAGTATTCCTATACCATAAATATTGTTTTACATTGCTTGACCGCTTGCCATTATATCACAAATGTACCTATTTGGGCTGAATTGTTTTAGCAATAGTTGAAATAAGTCTTCGTTTTTGAATGTAACAGGTATGATAAATCGACATAACCTGAATTACCCAGCATGTTAGTTGAAGAGTGACATGGGGATTTTTCATCGCACATTACAGTGTACATCTTACCCCTAGTACCCTAGCCCTCAACCTTCTTGCTGTGGTGCTTCTTAATGTGATTAAATTTAACAGGTTCTAATTATTGTCTTGAACCTAAAACTAGTTCATCACTCAAAGTTTCTCAAAAATCAGAGAATATCAACAAAATATGTAATACTGTGATGAATTTATGTTTTTTGAACTTATGTTAAGCTTGGTCATATAAATTATTATTTGGTTAGAATAGGTGTGTACAAATAATTTTATTAAATATTTGATGGATATAAAACCACCAATGTATTTTTAATGCTGGAATAGAAATAGAGATTCTATCTTACCTAAAATCTTTCATCAGCCTATAAATTTTAATGTTGAATGATAGCCTGATAATGTACTATTTGGAGGTTATCTTTTGGTATGTAATGTAGTGATGCAATACTTGGTACCTAATTCATTACCCTACTCCATATGTTCTAAAGGAAGTTAAATAACGAAACAGAAATGATATAACAATATTATAATTAATAGAAATGCAACGGAGATAACATTTTACTTCCCCAACATATTACACAATCACAACATGTTCATACACTACAGTCTAGAATTTATGACTAACAGAATCAGAACCACAAAATAAAACTAAAGCTATGCACTAAAATCAGTTTTCAATCTTCGCCAGAATGTCAGATTCTCTGAAGAGGTGGTACTCCTTATCGTCGTTATCCAGGGACACCTTCGTGCCGCCGTACTCGGGAAGGAGGACTTTGTCGCCGACCTTGACCAATACTGGAATGAACTCTCCGTTCTCCTTTCTGGAGCCGTTGCCCACAGCGACAACCTCCCCGTGTAGGACTTTGCCTAGCGCCTTCTCTGGGATCACGATACCGCCCGCGGTCTTCGTGACGGCTTCCGCCCTCTTGATGAGAACTCGGTCCAGCAAGGGAATCAAACGTTTCACTGCAGCAGCTGCCATTTCAACGATCGTTAGGTCAGAATTCAGAAACGAAAGAATAAATCTCCAAAATTTCTTTTCCTAGCAGGCAAAATCTAGAAACTTCGCCGGCACTAAAACTTTGACTGACGGACGCTGTCAAAAGAGAAAAAAATCGAAATCAGTGCTGCCAACTTTATTTTTACAAACCCACCAAATGTGGCCTTGTGGCCCACCAGAAAACTATTTTTATTTATTTTCATATTTTTGTGTCACGAAATTAGTTAAGTACATCTTAAGATTAAGTAATCTAAATGACATGCACCCTGTTAGGGCATGGCAAAATTAATATTGTACTTATATAAACTACTAAATCTATCGGTTTCGCAAAGCACCAGAAAACCACTAATCCAACATAACCAATTTAGTGCTAAGTGCTCGTGCTCCTAAATGTTGATAAAATTGGAAATAAAACAACAATATTGTACATAGAAATAATTATTTATTATAATAATCATAAAATAAAACTAACAGCTGGCTAACCAGAAAATAATACAACTACCTTTTGAATGAAATCAAATTTGGCGCAGTAGCCATACAAATAAAGTCTATCATCAAAATAATTCAAGAAATTAACAAACTATTTCGGGGAATTCTTAAAATCAAGTACAACAAAATAAATATACATATTTACACTTTTTTCAATCATTCATAAGCATAACTAACGTGAGTATTTTTTGTATATCGTGGTTAGTGGTTGTTGTGGTACCTTACTAATAACTGAAGCAATCAAAGCCATTAGAAGGGAGTCCGTAGCTACTACGTAAGCCGGCGCTGGTGGGGAGCCGGTCTAATTCCTCACCATCAGATATGTTGAAGCGTTAAAGCAATCATATTATGGTAAAAATAAATAAAAATAAAGCCATTAGAAAAATCCACTAAATACGCAGGAAACCGTGTAGCATTTTTCTTCTTCTTACACTGCCCACAAACACTACTCCACACTCTCTTTTCTTTAGGTCTTTAGGCAAACCTTTCTAGAAATCTTCATATCATTTTATCTCCTCCTCCTCCTCCTCACTGTCTCATGTCCTTCCTCGCTATACATCGCAACTTAGTCACAGTTATTGATCTTTACTTCCCTAGCGCAATCTTTACCCACATAACACTTTTTCTTTTTATCTCAAACTCTCAAAGTTTGTTTTATTTTTTACGTATATGTAGCTATGTATGTGTATGCATCTGTTTACTTACCTATTCATTTTTCTGCGTTCGTGAGGCTACCCATGGGTCCCATCTGAAAACCAGCGCCGCTTACTATCCTCGGATGGTTGGCAGCAATACGCTGAGACGGGGCCTGTTTGACCCACACAGCACGGAAGACCATATTATTTGTAATTACCTACCTATATAGTATTTAATTTTTATCTTGTTTTTCCTGTTTCTATATATGTATAATTTTTCATCGTTGATAAAATCTGTATGTAAGTAGGTATGTTTGTTCTGTATTTGTTCTGTTTTGAATGGTCTGTCCTATGTGTGTGTCAAATAAATGTATTTCCTTTCTTTCTTTCTTCTTTCTTAAATCCAATATTTTATTCGCTAAAAGGATAGTCTAAACCACCAGAATTAGTGGAAAATCACTGAGTTGGCAACACTGATCGAAATCGCCATTTCGTTTCGTTCGACCATGTGTTTTAGATGTTGCTAGGTTGCATGAATTGAATGAAACAGCAAAGGCGTTGTTGTTTGAATTTTGATGTAAAAAAAAAAGTTTTATTTATTTTATTGGTAAAAGTTTCCGAACATATAAATAAAATGTAAATTATGGCACAAAATAAGAAAAACACCCATTTGTTTAAATCACTTACAAAAGCTTGTAGAGACTAAATATAATTTTACACTTTAGAGGAGCGTCTATTGTTGAGTAGATAAACTATCACAAAGGTTAAACGTAGAGCTTGGTCTACTCCACAACAGATGACGCTAGTAGGCCAACCAACAGAAAGAGGTTAGTAAAACGAGAACTTATTTTTAACTTGATTGGACCGTCAGATGGCGGTAGTAGTTTTGTACGTACACTAATTGTTATCATTGTGTCAATTGTCACAACTCATTGTGGCAACTCATCATAAGTGGCAAGTGTTCTATGCCTGTAAAATACAATTAGTAGGTAATTAATATTGAATACTCATGTCATGACTAGCGATTTGGGAAACCCTACCAAATACCTACACCACAAAATAATTATTCGAACGTATGTACCTACATACTACCTTCCTTTACCTGGTAGTCAGAGGGAGGGCTCTGGCCAACCCGGATAGCGGACTCAGGGAGGGCAGCCGCACAATGTGGCATGTGCTGCTGTGCACGCACCGTGAGGGTGCTGGGGGCAACAGCCCCTGGGACGTGCTCTTTATGGGCGTTGTGCATGAGGGGGGCTCTGGTGCGTTTCTTGTGAGATCCCAGAACCCTGTGACATGCATTGAGGCCGGCCACCGGGGAGGTTTTAGTGGGTCGTTGAGTCCGACAACCTCACATAACCCGTATTGTACCCTGCATGCAATACGGGTATCTGGATGCAGATTTACTCCTCGAAAAAAAAAAAAAAAAAAAAAAAAAAAAAAAGGTATGTAAATATTAATGTGGAATTCGGGGATAGAGTCTGATGCAAGTACTAGGGCTTCGACCTTTAACATAACAGATTTATAACGAGGCGTTGACGAAGACCATACAAATGAAGAGAACAAAACAAACAAAGAGACTTTGTGACTAAGCGACGTTCATTGTGGTCAGCATGTCCGCAATGTCCAAGTGCGCGCGGCGCCGACCGGCTCAGCTATGCCATTAGGAATGCGTGCGCGGGCGCCGTCGAGTCTGGATCACACCTGCGTTCGCTAGCTAATACCTACCTACATACCTACTTATAAATCACACCCACACAGTGTTTGAGATGATTGGTGGCGTAGAGATGGAATAACATCATTGTTTCATTATCTATTTTGTAGCGTCTTTACTCTTCAGTCGGTCCTTTACGGCTCATGCCTTGAAGGTAGTGTTTGACAGTTTTCTTTCAATCCACGATCCTCGGCTTGGTTGAGTTTCTTTTACCCTCTACTTTTCTTTATATTAATCAGCCTCTTTATGGTGTCAATATTACTTACTACCCGTTAGAGTCTATTTTACCAAGAAGTTTCCCACGTTCTCTGTGTGAGGCTATCTTCTCTAGTTTGCATAATTCTGTGCTATGGTTTTCTCGAATCACTATTACAGTAAAAGAAATGAATTTCCATTCATGGCCATTAATTCCTAGTCAGTTCGTAGTTTTAAGACTTTGTTACCTTGAAATGTAAAATAAACCCGTTAGGTAGGTACTAACATTTTTATAGTCCTATCGAGGCTTCACTTCACAGTCCTTAGTTATTACGGCTCACACAATAGAAACTCGCATCGCAAATTACGATTAAAGGTAAAATTACACTGCAACTTATGGTACCTATGACAGCCGACAGTTGAACAATTACGTGTGTATTTTTTTAATCGTCAGGAACGGTGACAGTGTCGCGAGTTCAATGGTTTTTTCCCACCTCCAAAAATGCCCAACGCATGAAACAAACATCAAACATGAACATTTACTTAGCAAGTTGTCTTTTGCGTCACCGAAACTAAAAAAAAAAATTGGATGTTTCCCATCTCAAAAATGGCCAACGTGCCTAAAGAAGTTTTCACTTTAAAAATGAACATAGATAAACATATATAATATTTATTTCGGAAATAAAAAGGCTTAATAAATAATAATCATGATACCTAGTGGTTCGCCCTGAACTTATTTTTAATTTAAAAAGTTCTTTATTAGATTATAAAAGCTTAGCTAGTACAATTCCAGTGTGAATTAAACCCTAGAATTAACAATCATAATTTACAACGTTAATTAAGCTAAAGCGCTTCTCAAAACTTATACAATAAAATTTTACCTAAAGTAGGTAATTATTTCGTATTACGAAACATAACTATTGTAGTTTTAGAATTTTAAATATAAATATTTAAACACATGTAAGCTTTGATGAGCATTACATTAAACATCAAATCTTATATGGGTTTGAAAGGCCGAAGCCTAAGCGGTACAAATAAATATTGTCGCTGTATTACTTGCAAATAACTATTAGCGAGCGAAGCGCCCTGAACTGAGATCTCGCGAGTCTTCCATAAAAATAAAAAACATATTATTCGTAATCTTTGACTATGAAAATAGTGCCACGAAATGGATATCCAACCAACTTGACCTACAGTTTCATTCAAATTACAAGTAACGGGAGTTCATGTTAATTGGTTATTTTTTTTTGGTGTAGAAATTGCAGTTGTTCTGGATTTCAGACTTTTGCCTATATTTGTGTCACTAAACCTACACTCATACCAAATTTCAGCATTGTGGGGTCACTGGTGTACCCTGTGAATTTTGTCAAAGTTCAGTTTATATTATGGCTAATAACTTAAAAACTACATGGTTTAAACTATAAACAAAAACGGGGTCAAAATGTACTCACAAAGATTTTTTATTAGACGTGCCATTTGACAGGATAGTCCCATTTTGGTTTATTTTTTACCCTTCTTGAACTCCAATATCTCAACACCCCCTCAACATTTTTAGCTCATTGAGTCACACCAAAATTGTGTCATCACTACCTACCTATGTACCGAATTTCACGATGGTCGGATTAACGCTTCGAAAGTTATCATCGGACAAACAAACATACATACATACTCACAACGCCGATTTGCCCAAGTTGATTTGGAGATCTCGCTTCGCTCGATCAAATATTTATTTGGGAAATAAAAAGGCTTAATAAATAAAAATCCTAATAATAACTGACGCTCGTGTTGAGTTCTGTACGGATCGACCATGTTGTAGGTACTCTTATTTCCAGTCAGTGGTGTGAGCCAACTAACCTAAGAGTGGTATAGGTACCCAATTTCACTGACGAACACACAACATTCAACAACTACTCACAACATTTGCGTCAATTCAGCAAGCTGATCTACTGAATCGCCACCAGTCTAGCTTAGCTATAAGTTACAAGTTTAGTGCTTATTGTGTCAGTCTGCAGCACACTTTAGCCGAGGTAGATGCCATGCGGTCACATAAAACAACCATTGTCCACGGTTCTCCAATTGCTCATGATAAATAAAACGTTGACAGGAATATTTAATCAATTGGGTTATATCTTCGATGAAAATAGGTACACCTAGACAAAGGGTCGGCGCAAAAAATCCGTCTCGGTAAATAACAGCTCACTTGCAGCGTGAGCTCTTATTTTGTTTAGTCAGGTTGAAACACAGCCAACTTCAACACGTACCACAATGCCTCAATGCGCTTTTAAAAGTTGCAAAAATAATGCCCGGAAAAGCAATTTATCAGCCGGAGTGTCTTACTTACGGTAAGTACATGTGGATAAAGTCATATTTTAAGCTTTAAACTGACGATTAATACCAATTTTTTAACAATATTGCCGATTTTAAACCACCGCTAAGAATGTTTGGCCAACGTCAAACGTGTGATATAGTGTTGGGCCAATAGATAGATAGATAGATAGATAATTCCTTTATTGCACACCATTTAAATACAATCATTTATAAGAAAATACGCTCTTAAACAATAGGTACAATGGGCGGCCTTATCGCTAAAAGCGATCTCTTCCAGGCAACCTTTCCAAAATAGACTCCAATAGCAAACAGAAACGAAATAAAACGATGTAGCTCGCAAGACAATAACAGGAAAAAGTACTTTATTTATTGTGTCATAAGGTTGATTTCACAATAAATGTTATATAACCTACGTCTTTTCATTTTTAAGTGACAGGTGTAATTTATTACTTTGTTTGTTTTTTGAGACGAATGATCGTAACATTGACATGTGACTTTATTACAAGGTGCTGTGGTTGTGATTAGGTTGAATTTAATCTTTTGTCTCATTCTATTGGTAAACGAATGTAGCTGTATATTTATACATATGTTTACGCGGACAGCATTTAGCTTTGATTTTGTTTATGACCCGTAATATCTAGTTGTATTGTTGATCGAAGGGTTATATGGTGATTTGTTATGAATCTAGCCGATGATGGCGCCGGTAACCGTTAATTTATTCTACACATGTGTTACTGTAGGTAACTGACGATTAAATTATTGAAAAGCTAGTAGATTATGTGATGCTATTGGTCTGTTCAGTAATAACTCAGACCTACCTAGTAGATTTTTTTACTATTATGTTTTTTGACTTACGACGTAGAAGTCATAAGCTTAAAACCACTAATGGAGAAATACCATTGCTAGGTAGGTACATACGTACTACGTACATGTACCTATCTAGCAATAGAACTCTGCTAACAACGGTCAGGGAAAATATCGAGAGGAAATCGGTATAAGTAGGTATAATGGTTCGCCCCGAACTGAGATCTCGCGAGTCTACCATAAAAACAAAAAAAATATTATTCGTAATCTTTGACTATCAAAATAGTGCCCCGAAATAAATAACCAAGAACTTGACCTACAGTTTCATTCAAATTACAGGTAACGGGAGTTCATGTTAATTGGTTACCCTTTTTTAGTGTACAAATTGCAGTTATTCTATATTTCAGACTTTTGCCTATATTTGTGATACATAAGCTACACGCATACCAAATTACATCACTGTGGGGTCGCTGACATACAGTGTGAATTTTGTCTAAGTTTAGTTTTTTTTATGGCTAATAACTCAAAAACTACTGAAACTTTACTAAAAGTAAAAACGGGGTCGAAATGTACTAATGAAGACCTTTCATTTGACGTCTCACTTGACCTAATAGTCTCATTTTCATTTTTTTTACCTCTCTTAAACCCCAATACAACCCCCCAAAATTTTTAGCTCATTGAGTCACACCAAAATTGTACCGTCATTACCTACCTATATACCAAATTTCATGATGATCGGATAAACGCTTCGAAAGTTATCCTCGGACAAACAAACATACATACATACAACGCCGATTTGCCCAAGTTGATTTGGAGATCTCGCTTCGCTCGATCAATAATTAAAAAACTAATAGAATGTGTGAAAGAAGAAGCCTCAATCTCTATAACTGAGTAATGTTTTTTTTATGAGGTAAGTAAGCCTACTGAATTTGATAACACGTGCAAAAAATTCACACGCTCGCTAATATTCTGAGGAGCACCTGATTGAATGGTATTCGGGAATCTAGAAAGCATTGAATGTTTTGTAGTACAGGTTTTTGTCTGGAAAATATTAAAAAGATCGTGATCAGGTTCACACGGCGAAATTCAAGCGTGTTTCACAAACATCTACGTGCGTGTGGTGACTATGATTTGGAAATAAAGTCAAAATGAGTCAATAATACGGCAAAAAAGTACGAAAGTACGAATAATAACTGGTAGGTCCATGATATAAAATTACGCTGAATTTAAATGGTGCCGAAACTAGAATTGTTTTTCGTTGTTCAAGCAGAGTTGATTTTTCTTCCTCTTGAAGGAGTTGTCCTAAGTAAGCACTGAATTAAACAAATAGGGCAATAAAATTGTTCGTTATTTTAAGAAAATAGCCTTCAAACTTCATTTATGAAGTTTTTATTTTCATCCGAACAGTTAGAAATATAAATATAAAAAACAATATAAATATCGCTGGACATTTCACACAGCGCTATCTACCCCCAAACTAAGCAGAGCTTGTACTATGGGAACCAGATAACTGATAGAATACTTATATAATTTTTTTTTTGTTAATACATACTTATAATATATAGAAAAACACCCAGACACGGAACAAATATCTGTAGATCATGCAAACATTTGTTCCGCGGCGGGAATCGAACCCGCTACCTCCTGCGTCTCAGCCGGCTATATGCCCACTGTGCCACGGAGGCAGTCCACATATAACCAAATAACCATAAACAATAAATAAACCATAAACAGAAGAAAACCATGTGGGTACAATTCCTAAGCTTTTGTTTTGGCCAGTAAAGATCATTGGGCGGTTTTGACCCACTTTTTTTTTTCGCGCACAGTGTTCAAATCACTTTTAAAGTAAAGTATTCAATTCCACTTTTCTAAATATGTAAATTTTTTTTATGTATCTGCTGGAGGAAAAATGTTATGTAACAGTATGTATGTGAGTCTAACTATAATTCTATTAGACTAAAAACTAAAGATTTTACTGTCAGCATTGTGAAAATGTATGTACAAGCATAAGAAAAATGTTTGTATCGCATAACAGATTGTATGTCTCTCTCGCTCGCACTTTCGACAGGTAGAAAATAACAGGGTATCGAAGTGCGCGTGCGACGCGCCGCCTGCGCCCCACCCGCTCTGACCGCCCCGCAGTCGTACGTCATCCTTCGTTTCGATCTGTGCGTTTAAACTCGTGTTTCCGATTTTTGCATTTTATTGATTACTTGAGCGTGTTTTATGGACCCCTGATTTTGCTTGACGATTGGTTTACATTAACATGGAAAGACAAAATAGTTGCGTGTCGTGTAATCGATCTGTTTTACGTCGACGAAAACACATATTGACAGTTCTCTTTTTGGAAAGACAAAGGGATCTTGTAGATTTATTATTGCAAGAAATAATACCACGTGAGGTAAGTACACTACACTGTCATCGTATGTGTATGACTCGTCGCGTGCTCTTGATTGTACAAATGTTGCTTTGCTCAATGTAATGGCTCATTTTACTTCTTGATAAATGGAGGAATATATATATATTTTTTTCAATTGTTTCAGATTACTTTTAATGGCTCACGGGCCATGTGCCATGCTTGTTGGTCAAGGTTAGATCGTCGTTTACGGAATCAACCCGTACAAAATGAACAAGTACAAAATATACCAGTACAAGATCAGCCAGTTGAAGAGCAACCAGTGCAAGATCAAGTACAATTGCAGCCTAGTTTTGTTACGCCTAGAGGATATAAGCGAGCATCGAATACAGCGAGACATTGTATTTTTACAAACTGTAGAAATGTAGTGGCCCATAATGTTCCACTATATGCTAAGTTCCAACTCTTACACAATCACAATTTTTATATACCAGAATTAGCTCGGGTTTGCAATGCTCATTTTATGAGGAATGATTGGGTAGACTTGCTCAACACTACATCCCACGAAAACTTTGACAGTACTCATGTTGTTGGTATGATGAATTTATATAAATGGGGTATCGAACAAAGAAGCAACCTTGATTTCGAAAATATTGAAGAAATAGAGGACAATGAATTTCACTTTTGGACGGGACTAACAAAATATCAATTTAATGTTATTTTGAACCAAACGCCTTCACTGGGTGATCGATCAGTTCATCCTGCCACAGTTCTTGGAATTTTTTTAACAAAAATAAGAACCGGTGAACCAGATGAGCGATTAGCCACTAAATTCAATATGTCGAGGAGAACCCTAGAAAGGAAGTTGGCGATAGCAAGAGAATGCTTAAGTAATGATTTTGTTCCACAGCATTTGTGCTTAAATCATATTACTAGGGAAGATGTGGTGGCCAAGAATCTTGCAATTCCAAGCCATTTTTTTGGTGGTAACTATAATGAACCGGCGGCCATTCTCGTATGTGATGGAACATATATTTATCTACAAAAGAGTTCGAATTTCCTTTTCCAGCGCAAAACTTACAGTCTTCATAAGTTTCGGAACTTAGTAAAACCCTTCCTTATAGTATGTACCGACGGCTACATAGTAGATGTTACGGGGCCTTACACTGCGACTACTTCGGACGCAAGCATTATGCGTGACCTGATGCAAGAAGATTCTCCGATTCATGGGTTCTTGAGAGTTAATGATGTTTTTATATTGGATCGTGGATTTCGGGATTCGATTGATAAAATTGAGGAATGCGGGTATAATCCTCACATGCCGCCTACAAGAGTAAGAGGAGAACAACTGACGACACTAGATGCTAATAAATCTAGATTAATAACAATGATCCGGTGGGTAGTGGAAACCATTAACGGCAGATTCAAGAAAGATTTTAAAATCTTCCGCCATGTATATTTTAACGTTGCCATGAGAAACATGATGGTCGACTTCAAAATAACTGCGGCCATAATTAATGCTACTCGCCATCCATATGAGGACCATATGTATGCGGAACAATTCATAAGAATTATAAATGAACGAATGAATGAACCCAATGAGATGGCAGAATATGTGATTAACCATAATTTAAACAGGCAGAGAGTAGCGTTTGTGCGACTCGATGGCAATGATCCGGATTTTGATGACTTTCCTCGGCTTACATTTGACGAATTAATATTGTTTACGTTGGGATCATACCACTTGAGAATCGCAAGATCGTATTGCCACGAGCACATGCGTGAGGATGGTGTATACACTATCGAACTATACCGGCACCAAGAAATGATTGAAAATAAGATATTGATAAGAGGCAGAATACAGTCACGACACGTCCGTGCAAAGCAGTACTACACCTATATTTTAGTAGATCCTACCCATATTGGAAGAAATAGCATCCAACAGTATTACTGCTCGTGTATACACGGCCGTCGCACTGTCGGAAGCTGTGCACATGCGTCGTATACTTTCTGTCATGGGCCAGGCATCAAGACGTGATAGACGCGCCTGCAGCCTTTTTAGATGAATTAACTATAGATTTTGATAATGCAGAATAAAAATATTATTACCGCAAAATGGATTTTATTTTCGTATTCCTGGAAATTGTTCAAAACAACTGTTTTACAAAGTATTTTTACAGTCAGGCCAATAGTTTTTACTTAGTTCATTATAAAAATGCTATAATAATAATTTAAAAATGCTATAATAATTATTTTAAAAATGCTATAATATTAATTAAAAAAATTTTTTTTGCGGTTCTCCCATATCCTGCAATAATGCGACCCATACCATTAAGTAACATATACATTTAACTACATACCTAGCCCTGTTTCGTTTTTGTGCGCCGTGGGTCATATGTCCGAACAAAATGCCCAATGACCTTTTTGACATGAGCAGCCTAGTTCGTATTCTGTTTTGTTTTTTCTCTGGAGACCGAGTTGTGCTTATTTGAACGTATTGATGTTCTACTAGGGAATCGGATTAGTTACACAAATCTCGGAGCAGCCATGTAGGAACTAAATTAAAGGCTGTGGGTAGGTACAGACAGAGTTTTACTATTATATGGACAGTACGCTCATGGGATTTCTACTTAGAGCATTTTCTGCTCCGTCCGTTAGAACTTATCAATACGTGCTGACACTGGCATCTATGCTTGCTACTTTAACTGGCAACCTTCGGCAACAGCTTCCTTACCTACTGACTACATCTAAGTGGTCTGTGCTGACAGCCGAGACGTGGCGATGATGTCGGTCACCATGGCCGGGTTTCCCAAAATTATACCAAAGATTTCATACAGTTTAATCTACGACATCAATCATGGACACACTATAACAAAAAGGTTGCGATAATAGCCGTACGCGGATGTTCAAAGCGTACAAAATAACACAACAAACAAGCCTGAACTCTGTAAAGCCTTATATGAGCTTAGCCACTTTGTGTTCTGATATCCATAGCAACTTTTAACCTTATTAGACAAGACCACAGGGCTTCAAATCGGGTGGAGACTCGGGATAAAAAGTGTGAATAGTTTTGTCGAGTAAATGGTGGTTTCTCACGAAGACACAGGTGCGCATCCGGCTATCTCGAGCGGGATTTGGTTATATGAAGCGTTCTAATTATGATGCCGAAACAATCATCTTTGGATCGTGTTGGAATTTGTCGACGATTCCGGCTGTTGAAAGGCTTGCGGATAGGAAACTACCTAGTTGCAGAACGGAAATAGTAGCTAAGTGATTGAAATATTTTAAAGAAAAAAGAAGGGCATCAAGTTTTTGGTGCAAGTTAATTTGAGCGCAAAATTCCAATTATATTTAACTTTGTTTTACATAAGTATTGTGTTGTTACTATATAAAATATTATTATTTTCTTCAGGTACAAAAACATTTTTTGCTGATAATGTTCAGTTCTTAGAACTAATTGCATCACTAAGATTGACCTTACATAAAACATTGTTTTTTCTTACATTAAATTCAGCTCTAAATAGAAAATTTCCCGTTGCCTGTTCTTTGTCTGTTCTTTTACATTATATTTTGGTCCACCAATCCGATCCTTGTAAACTGTAAATCTAGGTACTCTAATAATTTAACGTTTACTTGTGAAAGTACTCTACAATATCAACCACCAAGGTAGATAATTTGAAATCTCTGCAAGGCCGCCATAAAGCCGTTGTAAGTCGGCGGCCGTGGGCGGACACAGGTGTTCATCCTGACTCGCTTTACATTACTTCGCGGTCATTGCATGAGATGAACTCGGACTGTCATAGATTCTTGTAGCACCTTTTAAAATGTCATTCTTTTTTCCAAGCATTTCGGATGGTTTTTTGATCGGAACTTCCGAATAGACACAATTCTTACTTTCCTACTTAATGAGTTTGTGGTGAAGGTTTTACGATTTACGTGCACTTATTCTTACTATCAGTTTTTTTAATAATAATATTTATAAGGCTAGATTTGTGGTTCCTACACCTTCCTACTACGAACTTCAAATCGAGCTCTGCCTGACCTTTGTGCTAGCCAAACGTGACTATGAAAGACCCGTAACGAAAGACGAAAGACGAAAAAAAGTACAGTTTCATCACGAGTTTCATAAACTATCGTGTAGCACCGTTTGCGTTTTCTTTTATCTTTCTTCCATTCATCATCATCATTATATAGCCATAGGACGTCTACTGCTGATCATAGGCATCCTCCATAAATTTCCATAGATTTTCTTCCATTGCGTAAATTAAATTGTAAATTATTGTAATGTAACTAAAACTGTATTGTACAATCTTAAATAGCGCCATCTAATTTTGCTGTGAGGAACTACCTGCATCGATAGCATGCCCACTATCAACACAGTCTCCCTCTACCTGATACATTTACCATGAAACTACTGCAAAAATTCATTTCTCTTGTGTTTTCGCTGAGTAGCGACTGCTATTTTGTGTTTCTCTCGCAGTAAAGTGGAATGGCGGACCTAATTATAGAAACATGTGAGGGTAAAATCCAAGGGATGATGACAAAGAACCACAATGATGTGAAGTTCTATACATTTAGAGGGATACCGTTCGCCACGCCACCAGTCGGCGAGTTAAGGTTTTCGGTAAGTGATGCCCTAGTTTTGATATTGAAGCAGCTTCTATGTAAAAAGTAAATACCTAACTCTGACCAAACTTATAGACTTAACTTTTAGCTTTCAAAACAATTTGATGACTTAAAGTCGTAATGACCTACCGAAGTTAGATTGTCTTTTTTGTTGGAAAGTTGCCGTGATAAGTGCCGGGCCTATCGAATACTTCCAGCCAACTATGAACCGTATTGTCATGACAATAACGTCAAAAACTGGAAAGCAGTAGTCTACCAATGATGCCCAAGTGTATTTTAATTGATTTGTTCAATTAGTATAATAATTGTATTGGTAGATTTGGTAGACACTTAACTGCATAGAGTTTAGTTATGACCTTTACTTAGCTTAATTGGGTGATACCTGATTATGTAACCATATAACGGGTTTCCTAAAAACGATTAATTACTAATAACCAGTATGTTTTGTAGAACCAGTAGAAAATTAAATTGTAAGGCTCTTTTTCCAAAACCTTATTGTATTGTGCCGTTGTAAAAAGTAGTACAAAGTAGCTAGTCGATGAAATATGGCCATATTTTTACAAATATTTGAATTAGCGGTTAAATATTTCCAGTTGCAGCAAACATGTTTCAATTCTATGTTTTTGAACTTCCAGATACCTCAACCGCCCGAGCCATGGGAAGGCGTAAGAGATGGAACGAAGGAGTGCAATACTTGCGCTCAGTTCGATAAGGAAACCAACTCAGTGGTTGGCGACGAAGACTGTTTGTATCTCAATGTTTACACCCCAAAACTACCTTTGAAAGATTCTGCTCCATTAGCAGTAATGGTGTTTATCCACGGAGGTGGATTTCTATTCGGAAATGGAACAGATAGCACAAAACACGGCCCAGAATTTCTCATCGAAAAAGATGTGGTCGTGGTATCTTTAAATTACAGAATAGGCATACTTGGATTTCTAGCATTGGGCTTAAAGGAAGCTCCTGGAAACATGGGCCTTAGAGATCAAGCGCTTGCGTTACATTGGGTGAAGAGGAATATCGGTAATTTTGGCGGAGACCCTAAAAATGTAACAATTTTTGGAATCAGTGCTGGTGGTGCCTCTGTAGAGTATCTTCTTCTGTCACCATTGGCCACCGGTCTTTTCCACAGAGCAATAGCCCAATCTGGATCGTCTTTATTGCCCTGGGCTCAGATCGACGACACGAGTAACAAAAAGATAGCATTAAAGATACCAGCCCAGAAAGGAAAAACTATAACAGATGCCGTTGAACTACTTCGCTATTTAAAAGATCTTCCAATCAACGAACTGATTTCATCGTCGCTGACTGCCATCTTTAGTGAAAAATTCAAAGGTGGTATTTATTTCGGCTTTGTACCAACTGTTGAAAACGCCAATGGCTGGGAACCATTTATAGGTAAATCAACTTATCAAATGTTGTCGAACGGAGACTTCACAAAAGTGCCGTACATGTCCGGAATATGCACCCGGGAAGGACTTCTTACTGTTAGTCATAGCAAGCCAATCCTGGATGATTTAGTAAAAGAGAAAAATTTCATCGATCATTTTCCGTTCCAAATAGATGATGTTGAAAAAGCTCGTATTGGGACTAAATTGAAAAATATTTATTTAGAAGGTGAACATGTCACGGATGACGAAGATGCCTTTGCAGTAGACTTCTTTACTGACACAGATTTCTTAGGTGGTATTTACACATCAGCGAAGCTGCTATCGAAACACACACCTGTTTACTTTTATGAATTTTCGTACGACGGAGTTCTGAATTACTTGAAAAAAAAGTATACCATAGACCGCGAAGGAGCTTGCCATGGAGATGATGGTGGTTATCTGCTTAAAAACGAGAGTTTGACTGATGAACTTTCTGAATCAGATAAATTCGTCCAGAGTTTAATGCTAGACATATGGACAAACTTTGCCAAGAATGGGTAAGAAATAATAGTACGGTACAATATAGTATTAGTGTTTTTTGCCATTGCAACGTTATTAATTTTTATTTTGTTTCAGAGACCCTAATTTTGGCATTGATAAGAGCATAACTTGGGATAACATTTCGGAAAATGGTGATTTCTGTTACGTAATCGACAAGAAACCAACTATAAAAAAAGAAATTTACCCTACGAGAGCCAGATTTTACTGGGATATGTATAAGGAAAGTAATGGACATTGTAAACAATGAAGCAACTATTAATATGTATTTTGATCAAACTATATTTTTCTATTTATTAAATATATTTTTATTAGAAAGAATATGAATATAATTTTACCTTAACAGTGTGATAAGGCTACGTAAAAATATTACTTTTCATGTTTCTCATATATTTCTTCAAAAATTGCCATTCTCTGTGATTCATAGTTTGAGTCGATGGAAGTATTTTTGTCAATAATGAGAAAAGATTTGACCCCCTCTGTAAATTCTGGCCATTCTATATTCGTGTCTGGGCTAGCAGGCTCACTGGAAAACAAAATAACATAATAGTAAAAACAATGCGCAGCAGGATCCTTCGAATCAGCAGTTTAAGAATCTGTGTTTTGGTTGATATAATATAATATATTATAGCCCAGGATGCGATTACGTGATAGTCCATCTGTTAGGTATTTAATCGAAATATATTTTTTTAGATATTTATGAATATGTTTCTGCTGGGTTGCCTGTTAAACAATTTTAGTTAAATTTAATAAACGAATTTTTATTATTTACAAAAAATATTTTTTCCTAATAATTTCGTTCACCTGTTAAGATAAATTATAATTCATTTCAAATAGAGATATTTAAAGAACTTAAAATGTATCGGCTATATTGATGAAATTTGGTATATAGATAGATTATGTCCTGAATTGAGACATAGGCTACTTGTTATTGCCAAACCATGGGTGCGAAGCTGCGGATGGAAGCTTATGAATAATAGTTCATCTTAAAATAAGTGAGCAAAATTTTACAGAAAAAAAAGTAAAATTCAAAAACTAAATACTAATATTTTGATACTAATATAACTATAATAGCTACATAATATTTTGATGGGCAACCAAACCGAAATATTTACTCTTCATTCTTAATATCTATAAGGAAATGGATTAAATAACAGATAGGCGTAGATACCACGTATCTTGGACCACGTCAGATCTTGGGTTACATTAGTAATTACGAATAAAATTTACACGTAAATTTTGGCGTATACGCCAAAATCATTATCACTATCAGTCACGTTTCTGTTTATCATAAGATATAATTTACCTGTGCATGTACTATGAACAAAACTCAGCTAATTATTTTAAATAATTAGGTAGGTACCTGGTTTTTGCAAAATTTGTCCACATTTTAGTCATTCTTTGCCTGACCAAAATATCGGTGTCGTCTGGTTGTACATTGATCATACCATTTATGAACAAGTAGTTTAAATCATCTCCATGCGCTGCACCCTTCTTCATAAGTCCAAAAAGAACCTTGTTGCTGTTCATTTTTCCATCGTACACAAATTGGTAGACGTGGGTTGGAACTCCACTACTGGCCTGCAGCTGTGCTGCGATCCAAACGCCTGCAGAAAAATGAAGATCGCCAAAAAATTCTACGGCGAAGTTTTCCTCGTCCTCGTCCTGTGGTTTTTGTTGATATAGATCAGAGAATTTATTATTATATCCTTCCTTATCTCCACCCAGATCAAAAGACCAATAATCAGTAAACTTTCTCTTTTCAATCAATCCTTTAACAGCAAATGGTTTCATCATGTTCATCAAGAATCCTTCCTTATTACAGAATCCCCTTATAGCAGGGACTTTATTAAAGCGCCCTTCTTTAAGTAATTTGTATGGATGTGTTGTTAGAAATGCATCACCAAAGTCCTTTTCAACAATTGGAACAAATCCAAAGAACACAGATTTTGCTGTAAATGTTTCTGTAACTTCGAAGGCAGTACCGACTAGTAATGGCATTGGAACTCCAAGTAAGAATTCATACACTGCACGCTTATCGTCATTGGCACCCTTGTAATCTAACTTCTCTAGAAGACTACAAGTTAATTCTTTGTAATTATAATTGATTGCCCAATCGTTTAAGCTAGATCCAGATTGAAGAATAGCTTTATGGAAAAGTCCTGTCGCTGTGGAAGATAAAATCAGATACTCCACAGACGCAGAACCAGCGCTTATTCCGAAAATGGTGACATTATCTCTATCACCTCCGAATTTATTAATGTTCTCTTGGATCCATTTAAGAGCTCTTACTTGATCCTTGAGTCCCATGTTACCAGCAGCCTCAGGGATATCAAGAGATAAAAATCCCAGTACTCCCAGTCTGTAGTTTATTGTTACGACTACGACGTCATTTTCTACGAGGAAATCTGGTCCTAGTTCTGCTTTCATGATTCCATTACCATAAATGAACCCACCTCCGTGAATGTATACCATGACTGGTAGAGGTTTGGTATCAGATGAGGGGAGCTTAGGAGTGTAAATATTTAGGTACAGACAATCTTCACTGCCAGCAATCTGACCGGTCATGAAGTTCAATTGACAAGACATATTGCTCACATTACTTGTAGTTGCATCCCTTTCGTTTTTCCATGATTCCGGTGGCTGAGGGCTCTAAAAGAAATAAATGTAGAATAATAAATTATAGGGGATTATTTTATTTTACAACATTTTTTAGTTTTTAGGGTCCCGTAGTCATTCTAAGAACCATTATAGTTTCACTGTGTCTGTCTCTAGCTGAGGAGTACTAGTTTACGAGCATTAGTCGACCAACTTATGTCTGTAGTTGAGTCTTTAAACAAAATGATTAAAATCTGCTGCAAGATTAACTTTATACTTATTTTAAAATGATTAAGACTAATCCCTTCACTATGCGTGGTCCGACGCGCATTTATTTCTTACCTTAAATCGCAAGTCTCCTACTGGTGGTTTTGCGTAAGGCACACTCAAAAATTCATGATATTTGAATCCATTTGCAGTTACTGCTTCACCTCCTTTTAATTTTCCTTCTGATACTGCTATGACAACCATTTTATCAATTTATTGTCGTTTATTTAAACACTTTTATTAAGAACAAGCTAATTAATTTAAGACAAACACGATCGTGGTGAAAGGATTATCACAAAGTGTAATGAAGTCAGTGGGTAATTTGTAAAACTTATAGGTATTACACCTGTCAGATATAACGATAACAAATTAACCAATGATTGAATAACGATAGGACCACTCGATTTATTTTTAAATAATATGCATGTAGGCAAACCCTGCAGTTAATGAGAAAAGATAAAGATGTAGCTTTTTCAAAAACGACAAGAAATACCAGTGAAGTAACAAAAAGGTTCCTCGAATACACTACAATTTTATAATTATAAATCGAAGCATGTTTACTATTTATTTTTGCTTTGCAATTGTTATTGATTTCGTTTAATATAACTCATACTTGGCATGTATTTTTCAAACAATTCCATTCTCTGTGACTCATAGTTTGTAGCAACGATCGCTGTCTATATCAAGATAAGCTTTGGACTCCTCCGTGAACCTTGGCCAGTCCACTCGAAAGTTGGTGAAGGATGGTTCACTAAAAAAACAGAATATTATTTGGTTTCAAATACCGAAGCTCTTATTCCGAAAATATATCACAATATTTAATAAATTATTAAAACCGCAATACGTTGGAAGCGACAATTGCGACCATTAAAGATTTGCAGTTTGGCTTTTTTTATCTTCCATCCGCTTTTTCGCTTGCGTGGTTTGTCAACAAAACGTACCCTATGTATCAATCCAGGTTATCTAACTGTATACCAAATTTTATCAAAATGAGTCCAGCCGTTTAGTCGTGAAAACGTAACAAACAGATGCAGAGAGATAAGAGTTACATTCAAATTGAATATGAGTATGAATGTATACACAATGTATTACACGATATCTGTGCCACTTGTTAACCGATTTCAATGATTGATTTTTTATTTTTAAGGGTAAAAGTCTACATATAAACGGGTAAGACTCAGGAGGTGGTCCCTCATAGGTAAGTTTGGTAAGGACCTGATGATGGAGTATAAGACAACAACCGGAAACTCTTCAATGGATGATAACAAAATTATTGTTTTAGAATCGCAAGAAAATATATATTTGGGAGCCTATCAGTGGCAAGGAGGTAAAATTAATAAGAAAACTTTAACTAAACGGCGTAACTAAGTGTTAAGTTGTGCCCCTATAGTTTGAATATGAGTTTGTTTTCCTATGGGCTTGATGAACGCACTGCGAGGATATGGTCGGACAATGCCGAAGCATAGACTTGGTAAGTCTCGGCCGTTCCGGACCGGAATGTGCTAATACCATTACAAGCTACGACAGTCGGTGTGTGTGGGTGGCATGTGCTATGAACGTGAAGACAGGCCATCAGTCGGCGACCGTGATACTGATAACCACAATGTACCAAATAATCACTATCATTCAAATTGGCGTCTATTTTTCCGGACCGATAATGGAGTCTTTAAGATCAGAGTGAACATGTTCTTTCTATAGAATGCTTCATCTTCGACCACACATCAAGTGAGGCAATGTTTAAACGTTTAACCACTCTCAAAAAAAACATTACTGATTGAATGAATCATAATCCTTGTCACAGTAATGCGATATGAAATAATAAATAAAAAATAAAATAAAATATGAAATAATTTGATATCGCAGCGATGGTAATCATATCGTTCATTATTATAAATACGGTATTATTCACGTACCGTTTTATCGGTGTTTCGACCGAGAATGTTTCGGTTCAATTCGGGAACCTTCATCAACGAATTGAACCGAAACATTGTCGTTCGAAACACCGATAAAATGATACGTGATAAATCCCGTATTTATAATAATGATTGAAATAAATGACGAATGTTTTCTAAGTAAAATGATATCATTATTGATGTTATAGTTAATGTGCAGTGGGTGTGAAATTTTTCGCAATTGCTCAAATCGACTGACGGCACTTCCGACCTCAGACTTGAGCCTCTTTATGTTCGTAGAGCTACGGACCGGGTCACAGACTAGAGCAGACTGTGCGTCGGCGCCAGCGAGTCGCAATGTGAAATACTCAGGTGCATCCGAACCTGCCCACGGATTTTATACAGCGTGATTCGAATGCACGTGATAGATTGAATTTGTTTGACAGTTGGACAGCTCTTTTTTCTTCCAGTAGTTACTTTAAAGTTTTCATATTCATAATCATTTATTGCATTCATGTGAATACAGTTTAATATTATTTTGTTAGTACCTAGTACAGGTATTATTTATATTTATGTACATGGACCAAGTTAGGGCGCTGCAAATTTAGTTTCAATTATTTGATTGATCGTAGTTGATCGAGCGAAGCAAGATCTCCAAATCAACTTGGGCAAATCGGCGTTGTATGTACCTATGTATGTATATATGTTGTTTTGTTTGTCCGAGGACAACTTTTGAAGCGTTGATCCGATCATCGTGAAATTTGATACATAGGTAGGTAGTGATGGCACAATTTTGGTGTCACTAAATGAGGTTAAAATTTTAGGGGGTTGTTGAGATATTGAGGTTCAAGAGGGATAAAAAAAATGAAAATGAGACTATTAGGTCAAGTGGGACGTCAAATGAAAGGTCTTCGTTAGTACATTTCAACCCTATTTTTTTATCTTTGTAGTGTTTGAGTTATTAGCCATAGTAAAAACAAAACTTAGACAAAATTCACAGGGTACACTAGTGATCCCACAATGCTGAAATTTGGTATTCGTGTAGCTTTAATGAGTTAAATATAGGCAAAAGTCTGAAATCTAGAATAACTGCATTTTATACCCCAGTAAAGAAGAACCAATTTACATGAACTCCCGTTACCTGTAATTTGAGCGAAACTGTAGGTCAAGTAATTTGGTTGTTTATTTCGTGGCACTATTTTGATAGTCAAAGATTACGAATAATATATTTTTATTTTTATAGGAGACTCGCGAGATCTCAGTTCGGGGCGAACCACTAGTTTATATAATACATTATTTATATACATTTCTACATTAAGAATATTCAATTAGGTAAAAAAAGTCAATCATAGATGTCATTCTTACGTCTAAGTGCATGCATTTCTGTCAAATTTCTCAAAGGTCTGGGACTATCTAGTAGTTACCGTTGCCAGTTTGCATGGACTTCTGGGAATAAATCGTGACGTGAGAAGTCTATTGAAGACTTACTTAAAGTCTACTGACCCAGAAGCGAGAACTTTATTGAATAATTTGCTTGTTGTCTGAAGGTCAAATCCTTAAATAATTATAAGCAAATTTTATATTGGTAATAAGAAAACTCGATTGAATCGACATCTCGATATCGAAAAGTATAACGTAACTAAAAAACGATGCAGCTGCGCACATCTACTTCGTGCGTTGACAGTTGACAGAGGTTAAAACTAGGAGAATTGGAGTGCGTAGTATAATGATGATGTGACTACCACAAAAGTCTTGTATTTGACTGTGATTGTAGACAATCACAGTCAAATACAAGATATAAGAATAATTATATAAGAATATTTTATAAGTTTTGTCGAGTACCTAATCATCCTGTATACAAAGTCCCGAGATCCTATAAGGCGATGCGCGTGAGTCGTGATTTGATTCCCACAGAGCGAGCCGCCTGCGTTATTGTTCTTTTCTTTTCCAAATTTGAAATCTTTTTCTGCTTTCATTTAGGTAATTGTTAAATTCAGATTCTTTTTATTTTACAGGTATTTTTAATTTGTATGATTATTGTCACTAATATAAAGGAGCATCGAAAGAATACAATTGATAATAGAGGTATAATCGGCGACCTTATCACTAAAACCAATTTCTTCCAGGCAACCTTTGGAAGGACAGGATTTATATACAGTACCTACGGGCTGGTGCTGGCAATTTATCTACACTAAGTATAAGCTTGCTTGTTGTTAAAAAGTAATTAAAAAAAAATATTCAAACACGAGTCGATTTGTGCTTTTGAAAGCAGCCGCTGCAGTACCAAAGTATTATGAGATGAGATGTACTGCCTCGTAGCGTAGGTCACGCATCTTAGAAACGTCACTACTCTTAAAGTTTTCTTCTTTAAGTATAGATTCTTTTTTTTCTCTAGTAGATTTATGTATTTATGTCTATTTGTATTCTATAAAGTATTTAGGTATTAGTTGCACTCTCTTCATCCACATCTTAGTGTTAAAAGTGCACCCCAAAGACAATCCAAAGGTTGTCTGGATAAGACCGCACATTTTGACCGTCATATTTGATTTGTGTCTTCTATTTTGTCTCTAATTTTTATTTTTTAATGTGTACAATAAAGTGTTTTCATTCTAGTTTACAACTGTTTAGGTTGGCTGGTACTTAGCTATAAGACCGCCGATTGTATAAATTAATTTAGATGTTGTTAATTTTAATAGTTTTGTTTTGTACGGTGTGCAATAAATTATCTATGATTATAATAATGTAATAATGATTTTATGCTGCGTTAATAGTATGTGATCTATGATGCACTATAGTCTGTCGAAAGCAACATTTTCTTTTGATATCGAAATTAATGATGTGGCCGCGTCTCGGCGTGATACCCAAGTCACGATCTGAGAGTGAAGTCGTCGGAATGTGTGCGTATTGTGCACTGATGCAGGTGCGCGTGGGAACTACATTTTTGGCCTAGGGACAATGCGGAATTGTAAAACAGTTGCAATCAATATCCATAAATTATCACTGATAATTAACGATTTCAGAAAGTTTGCAGCTATAAGAAGTCAAAATAAACTGAGACGACTTATTAAAGAAAACAAATAGGCTCAGGACTACTAAATCGGTTAGTAACTATAATTTGTAATGACCTTAAAAAAATATGCTTATGTCGATTCAATTAATTTAGTATCTAATATAATTTACATCCTCAGATCTCTTACTCAGTACGCTGAGCCATGTAGATATGTCGAGATCAAAAATGATTGCACCTGCCTTGGAATTTACGGTTCTAGGGCATGCCTTTCGATATTTTCCTTCACAATTTTTGGTCACTTGAATGTGTACATAAAATTTTTCAGACAAAAATCCATTGACTTTCCGACTCGGAAGTTGTACATCCCACTAGGCCAACACGGCTCTTTTTACAGAAAGTCTAAAAATCTTGGAGGGGTCAAAAAGTCGTCAATAACGTCTCACGTAATAAATGAACGCCCCTAATCTTATCTCTAGAATGACTAGACAAGACATAAGACGCTTGGGTAAAATATTTGGAAAATATCACGCAATTTTATAGCTCCATCCAGTCTATTTGTATCAAAGGAGCTATTCAATTGACACTTGTGCGACCATTTATCCACAATCAAATAATCCCATTTTGTATGGATACCTCAATTATCAAATAGCTGACATTTGGCTCGTTCAGACTTGCCTTCGCTAAATAAAATAATGTAATGCATTGTGCACAATTGTACCCATATTTGTTAACAATGGCCGGATTCCTATTGACATCTGGTGGGTCTTCCGACACTGTGGGACATCAGGAACGACAATGTTATATGAGTCGTAAATCAAAGTGAAAAGGTATAAAACTGATTGAGCGAAGTTTAAAATTACTGGTAAAGCCAACGACACGGTATTTTGAAATCTAAATCAAGGAGTTACTCACTATTTTGGAATGAAATTGCGTTTAAATATTGCAGATTGTTAAACTTTTCCGAATTGCCACTTGTGACATAATCGTGCGACTTACTAGGGGTGACATTATTTGCACTTTTTGTGTGTTTTGGCAGTTGGTGCAAATATAATGTAATTTGTTGACATGTCTCATTCAAAAATAAAGTCGATAACTGGCTACAAATTAATAAGACATTGCTACAAAAGTGAACAACATCGAGCGAAGCGAGATCTCTAAATCAACTTAGGCAAATCGGCATTGTATGTATGTTTGTTTGTCCGAGGATAACTTTCGAAGCGTTGATCCAATCATCGTGAAATTTAGCATATAGGTAGGTAGTGATATCACAATTTTGGTGTGACTAAATGAGCTAAGTGAACAATATTACAAAAATTTCATCACTGTGTGATGTAGACATATTAGCGATAATGCTGCTCCTCTATAAACAAAATAGATAAATGTCTACTCTAGTATGTTTTTTACAGTTTCAGTGATTTTAACCTTGAGCTTTGATAACCTCTATTGCTTGATTTGTTAGCGAGGCACATATAGAGAGCAAAAAATTAACAAACTGAATAGAATTGCTGAATGGTAAACCTAATTGTCAATTTAAAATACTCCTTAAAACTTCAGCTTAATAAAATATTCCTAAAAATATAAGTTAACAACAAAATTATCTTTCGGTGTGTGCTATCAGTAATAACAACTAATTAAGTAGGTACTCTGTTGTGCTAGCATGACCACCCAACAAAGTACTTCCTTTTCCTTCAATACGGAAGAGAGTAAAATTACTCTTTAGCGTAGAATGTAGAAACATGAATACGAGATATGCATAATTAATTTATTTTTAACTAGCTTACCCGTTTGTCAATAAAAACATTACCCTCCTGTGCAGTCGGTTAAAAAGTAGCCTATGTCCCAATCCCGGTCACAATTTATCTACAAACGTACATAGGGAGTGCATCTAAAGATACCTCATAATTTTAACCCCTTATTTCACCCCCCACCCCTTCCCTAAGGAAGATTTTGCAAAATTGAAACACCTATTTCTCTATTTCTTACCAAAAACCTAAATATGAATTTTCAGATGCCTAACTTGTGGAGTTATGGATTGCCCATACAAACTTTGAACCCCTATTTCACCCCGATTATTTTTTGAAACAAAAGATAGCCAATGTCCTTCTCCAAGATCCTTCTCCACGATATAATCTATGTCCTTGCCAAATTTCATAACGATCCGTTCAGCCGTTTAGTCGTGAAAAGGTAACAAACAAACAGAGTTACTTCCGCATTACACAACAATCCATACTACTATTCATTAGTATGGGTTGTTAGATAGATAGATAATTCCTTTATTGCACACCATTTAAATACAATCAATTATAAGAAAATACACTCTTAAACAATAGGTACAATGGGCGGCCTTATCGCTAAAAGCGATCTCTTCCAGGCAACCTTTGGATGGACAGGATCTATGTGAACAAAATAAGGACGGCGGCGTAAATCCGATATTAATAGTACACGTATATTTATAAAAAATATAGATAATTTAAAATAAAATGCATAATTATAATGTATAATACATATAATGTAATGTATGTATAATGTAATATAATGTAATGTACATACAATATAATGTATAATCATAAAATTACATAAATATTAATATTATAATACATAAAATATATATTGTCATACCTACATATATAAATTATAAAAATGTAAAATTAATAAGAGGCCTAGGATTGTTGTGTTAAATAATAATGTTTTTTTATTTTTATAATTGCTAATATGTATTTTAATTTTATAATGAGGTTCAGTTATTTCATGTTGTAATAAATCAGTAATTTGCTATCTTGTATTTGAATTTTAATATTTATTAAGATTATTAGAAATAAGTTTGTGCGTACAAAATGCTATTTGGTAGGAACTAGCGGACCCTAGTATCTACATATTCGCATATATAAAAACACCAAAATGTACCTAGTTTCACAAGCAATAAATATTTCATTTCGTGATAGTACAAATTGTTAAAATCCAATTTCACTCTTTTCTTTCGTAGAGAGGAACTTTTCTAGGGGCATGCTAGCCCGGCAGGTCTATTTAAATAAGCGCGGAGTCGTTTTGCGCTTGGCTCAGTCGGCACTCGCGGAGACTCGTGCGCAGTAGCACACACCACCACTTCACGGCTTTATAAGTACTTACAAACCGCGCCTCAGCATCAGTACTGCATCGATACCGTACCGCATTCACCAACAAATTAAAAAAAACCATGGCACCCGCCAATGAAGTGAGCAATGAGATCAAGTTGTCGGCCTTGGAGCTCATCGGTAACACACCAATCGTTGCCCTCGACCGCCTTCACCCCGGTCCCGGCAGAATCCTAGCCAAGTGTGAGTTCATGAATCCTGGCGCCTCGATCAAATGCCGCTCAGCGCTCAAAATGATCGAGAGAGCTTTAGAATCCGGTGAGTTGCAACCCGGTGAACCTGTCGTTGAAGTGACCTCTGGAAACCAAGGCTGCGGGCTTGCCGTCGTGTGCGCGGTCTTGGGACATCCTCTGACCCTCGCTATGTCAAAAGGTAATAGCGTGCAGCGAGCGATACATATGGAAGCCCTCGGTGCGACTTGCCTTAGAGTCCCTCAAGTCGAAGGCACCTATGGGAACGTCACCCTCTCCGACGTCAAAGCTGTCGAGGCTGAAGGCCTGAAACTAGTGAACGAAACCGGTGCTTTCTACGTGAATCAATTCAATAACCACGGAAACTCCTTGTCCCATTACGAGACCACTGGACCTGAAATTTGGAGACAAACCGGCCATCGAGTCGATGCCTTCGTAGCTACAGTTGGAACTGCGGGAACTTTCACCGGTACATCGAGGTATTTGAAGGAAATGAACCCTAAAGTGAAGTCGTTCGTTGTAGAGCCAGCAGGAGCGGAGCCTATCAAGGGAGACCAGATCACGAAGCCTCTTCATTTACTCCAAGGTTCTGGATATGGATGTGTTCCCGAATTGTTTAAGTTTGAGTTTATGGATGGTACTATTCCCGTGTCTGATGAAGAGGCAGTGGAGTACATGAAAAAGATTGGACATCAGGAGGGTTTGTACGTTGGGTACACGAGTGGAGCCAACATTGCAGCAGCCGTGAAACTGTTGAAGTCCGGCAAGATTCCCGAAGACTCGTGGGTAGTCACTACCCTTAATGACTCCGGTTTAAAGTACACCCCAGTTCCCGTTGAACTCACAAAATGAAAATATTTCATAAATTGAATTAATAAGAATATTTCTTTCAATGGCGATAAAAGTACTGTGTTCGTTTAGTATAATGTTTTTGCTTCACAGTATTCAAGTGTTTTGTTTATTTAAATTTTAAGTACAATTAACGTTAATGTTATCTTATCGTAAGAATTTTCGTGACGCGTTATGTTTTCGGTTTATAACTTTAATAAATTATTTTTAAAGCAATTAACGTTGTACGATTTTTTTTACATTTTTTACTATATTATTTTGTATAACTTACTCTTAGCATAATGCATACCTAGGTATCTTAATATTAGTATTATTATGAACTCTTTTTTGTATGCAATATCTGTAACCTCTAAGTTTATGTAGGTATACTTGAGATAAATAATTACAAGGTGAGCTACAAGTCAGGCATACCAAATGTAGAGTCGGAAGCCCGTTTGTCAATATCAAACACTCTTTACATAATGCATACCTGTACCTAATCAATCATTGTACACAGTGGTGGTACAGCCAGCATAAAACAACTTTTCTTTACTTGTGACGGCAAGTTGCAGGTTGCAGCATTAGTTGGGTAACCGACGGATGGACAGAAAGATAGAAAATGATTTATGCACAAAAGCCGAACCCGAGCAACGTGTGGTTTGTTAGTTTAAATATAATGTGTGCATTTCTACTTTAAAAAGTTGCCGGAATTCGATAGTTTTAAAATGTGGTAGTTTGGCAAGAATGTATAATAATTTAAGTCCTTATTTTGTTGAGTGTGCCATGCTAATGACTAGTTTATGCAAACGGCATCCCGCGCAATATTTTTTGAATTTAAAAAATGGTTATGGAAATACGACTTATGTGTTCAAATGGTCATAATCAACAAAGCTATGATTTAGCACCATTGATTTTACATTAATTTGATCTACAATAACATTCTAACCTATGTTTGCAGCTGATCCACTTTTGATTGTTATGGGGGCGTTCCTGCACCTTTTTACGAGCAGTTTTTTTGTTATTTTTAGTAAATGGTACCAATTTGTATAGTTTTAATTCCAAACTGCTTTAGGCAAGGGCTGCCAATAAAACCGTATAAAATTGGCCTGTTTTTTGCTAATTATTAACGCCTGTCCAGTTTGCAAGGACGTTTGATCCTTTCTTGGAAGCAAAGGTGTTCTTAAAGAAGGAATAGCAACAAAACAGAGATTCGGTAACATAAAATTCTTTGTTCATTTGTTTATTTTCTGGCAATTAAGTAGTCATGAGTCTAGACCTTACGGTCCGAGCGGCCAATCTCTAAGTGTGCGTCCACACTGCGAGCCTAGCGCGGTTGCGACGACGGGCGCGAAGTATTAAACATATGAAAAGCGCCTTTGCGTCCATACTGTAGTGACTAAGGCGGAAGCCTAGTGCGACGGGACCGAGCGAGACAGAGCGCGTAGTTTTCAAACGTTCCTGTCCGCGCGTTCTGTTCTTTCGCCCCCGCTCGCCGCACTAGCATTAGGCCCTAGTCGCCGCGCATTCAGTGTGGACGCAGCCTAAGAAGCATGATTAGTCGCACCCAAAATCAGAATTAATCATTAAAATAATACTATGTGTTATTTTGATCATTACCACTAACCACTTACATTAACCGTTTACTAATTATAATCAACTTAAATGTATATTTAGCAAAAGCCATCATTATTATTATCATTGTGGGCTTTTATAATTATTGCCCAAACGAGTCGGATTCAAACAATTATTTTTTAAGAAAATAATTATGTACTTTTAATACGCATTTTTAAAAGCATCTCCTTTTAAAAATTGAATTAATAAGCATCAAAATTAGATCAAAATTTAACTTATGATGTAACAGGGCTGACTGACGCAATTGAGTCGATGCCCTTTTAAAAATTATATATAAGAATAAAAAAAAAATTATACCGTTTTATAAATTTCCGAGCCGGACTGAACAGAACTTTTTTTGAGATGATTTTTAATACTTAGGATTTCCTGTAAGAGTAGGATAACACTTTAAAATAAAAATACTATTAAAAAACTAGATTTCATTGGGTATGACTACAAAATGACGGAGGCCGTTATTTTATTATATCCTTCACAGGGAGTAAGTATCGATTATCGCACTCGACCTCCGAACTCAGTTTTATAGTGGTTGATATTGCAGTTGATGAACTAATAGAGATAATGATATAACAGTACATTACTTACTTGTGTGGCTGCTTTTGTTATCTTATCTCCGCACATTTTCCTCTCATTTTATTGTATAAGTTTGTTTAACCAGTAATGGTGGATTAGAGACAGAATCGTTCACTTTTTTGTCATTTAGCTCCAAAACAGCTTACGTGATTTCAAACTACTTTTCTTACTTCTTTCGTATTGATTTATTTTAGCTTATTGTCTCCCCAGTTTTACATAGATTACCATAGATCCACCCCTTGCTGTAGTTCCAGTCTAGTCGAGTTTTCGATAGGTTTTTGAATTCAAAGAGGTTTTTCCCCCACACATTAGTTCGAGGCAATGTAATAAATATAAATGAATACTCAGGACCTGGTTTAATAGAAATACCCCCACTTCAGAGCAGGTTCGTAGCAAGTTTTAATCGGGAGGCAAGATCAGGTTTCCTTACTTGAAATTTGTCAGGTGCTCGTATCTTGATTCCACGAGACAACCAGCGACTTCCGTTATCTACGAAACAGGTAGTCTAAGTTTATTTCAAACAACTTTGTCTAAATAAATGTGCGTTTCTGTCTTATTGGAATACTGTCTTCATAGAGCATTTACTAGTAATTCGCCCCGAACTGAGATCTCGCGAGTCTCCCATAAAAACAACAAAATATTATTTGTAATCTTTGACTATCAAAATAGTGTCACGAAATGCATATCCAACTAACTTGACCTACAGTTTCATTCAAATTACAGGTAACGGGAGTTCATGTAAATGGTTTTACTTTTTTGGGGTAGAAATTGCAGTTATTCTGGATTTCAGACTTTTTCCTATATTTGTGTCATTAAAGCTATACGCATACCAAATTTCAGCACTGTGGGATCACTGGTGTTCCCTGTGAGTTTTGTCAAAGTTCAGTTTTTATTATTGCTAATAACTTAAAAACTACAAAGTATAAATTAAATATAAAAACTGGATTGAAATGTACTCACAAAGACCTTTTATTACCCCTCTTAAACCCCAATATCTCAACAACCCCCCCTCCATTTTTAGCTCATTTAGTCACACCAAAATTGTGCCATCACTACCTACCTATATACCAAATTTCACGATGATTGGATAAACGCTTCGAAAGTTATTCTCGGACAAACAAAAATACATACATACAACGCCGATTCGCTCAATTTGATTTAAAGATCGCGCTTCGCTCTATTAATAATTTTACTTTGATTTATGCTTTTTTTGCCTAGATGATAATTATTCAGTGTTGTTATTATCAGTGACAGTTTATCTAAATATCAAGTATCAAGTAGTAGATAGTGATAGATAGTGGCCGATAAAAATACCAATCAAGAGAGATTCAAACAAATCAAAGGCGACGCTTAAGTCCAGCTTGACTAATTTTTAATTTGACTGATAAGGCCGATCATATAATACGATTTTCCATTGAATCGATGCGAAGCTGATGTTCTAATGTTCATAAGAAGAATTCAAAAAGTCGCTAAAATTTGAATACCATGGTATTTTGAACTTTGTCGACTGGTATGTGTTTTGTCTATCCCTAAATTACTTAAAACAATTACTTAAATCTGTGCCATTAGCACGAAAAACTATGATAAAGTGACATGGTTCCATGAACCGCCGTCAGTACCATCACAGTTAGAATGAGCAAAGTGACATGGTTCTCCGTAGCGAGTGTCTGCACCTGCCGTGGTCTAATATCTCCGGAATGGGTTTTCTAACACGATTCTAATAGGAAACGTGCCGCTGGCCACCTGCCGTACTCCTCCAATAGAATGCTTTGATTAAATACCGATATGTCTTTTATATGAGTAGGTACTGTCGGCAATAGTCGTAGCTTGACTTTATAAAACCTTTTTATACCAAATCTCTACATAACACTACTTATCACTAGTTGTTAGTTTTAATCTAACTAGTGGTTCGCCCCGAACTGAAATCTCGCGAGTAGGTATACCATAAAAACCAAAAATAATTATTCGTAATCTTTGACTATCAAATGCCAGCCACGAAATATATAACCAACTAACTTGACCTACAATTTCATTCAAATTACAGGTAACGGGAGTTCATGATTTTGGTTACCTACTCTTTTTTGGGGTACAAATTGCAGATATTATGGATTTCAGACTTTTGCCTATATTTGTGATACTTAAGCTACATGCATACCACATTACAGCACTGTGGGGTCACTGGTGTACCCTGTGAATTTTGTCAAAGTTTAGTTTTAATCATAGCTAATAACTCAAAAACTACAAAAAATTTACTAAAAATAAAAACGGGGTCGAAATGTACTAATAAAAACCTTTCATTTGAGGTCTCACTTGATCATTAGATCAAATAAAAATAAAAATGAGACTACGTATTAAGTCTCATTTTAATTTTTTTACCCCTCTTGAACTCCAATATCTCAACAACCTCCCAACATTTTTAGCTCATTTAGTCACACCAAAATTGTGCCATCACTACCTACCTATGTATCAAATTTCACGATGATCGGATCAACGCTTCGATAGTTACCCTCGAACAAACAAACATACATATGTACAACGCCGATTTGCCCAAGTTGATTAAGAGATCTCGCGTCGCTTGATCAATTATGAGAAATGGATCCCTTCTTGGGTAAAGGTCTCCTCCATCTTCTTCGACGACTCTCTGTCGTTTGTGGTTGAATCATCTAAAGACCGTTGCTAGGTTGCTGCTTACTTCCTTGCAAACTTATAGGTATGACCTACCTACTAAAGAAGAATAAATACTAGTAGTACCTACGTACCTTTTACATTTCGCCATCTCTCTTTTTTTCATCAGCTGCTTTAATTCTCTTGTATTAAGTTTTTTGTATGTATTTATTTATTTCCCATTTTATCACTTCGCTATTTACGTAACGAATGTACCTCGCAAAGTGTCGTGGTCTTCACGTCTCAACGGAGTAGCTGCAAGTGGTGGCCGAGACAATTGTATGCATGTAGTTCGAGTTAGGGCGAGACAGACGATACCATCATTCGCGGTATTAAATAACGTAAGCGACAAAAGCATTTTAATTGAATATCTCGTAAATTATAGCAAATTACATACAAAAATTTAGCATAGCCCTCAGTTAGTTGTAAGTGATTGGATTTATCAAATTTTTGACCCAAAAATCCGTACCATATTGAGAGCAAAACGAAAATATCCAAAATGGAGAGGTAACTTTGAAAAATTTTTTTATCGAGAAAATATTTTCCTATTACGTTTTTGAAATCGTACAGCCCTTGGAATTATAATGAATTATCCATACATATTTTCGTACAATTTTAAACACGATCTAATAAGGGTAAAATTCAAATCGAAGATTGGTAATTTTGCTTTCTCGGGTAGAAATGATCAGCTTCACAAATACTTATCCAAAACACATACTGACTTACAGCTATTATCGAAAGATAATTTTAATTTTTTTAATTAATCCTACAAATAAATTAATTAAAAAATTAAAATAATTTGCCGAAAATCTCAAATGGCGCAAAAATGGAAGTCTTGCAAGCCAATCTTGGGGTTATAAAAATTATCAAAAAGAAGCTACGTTACCTAGAAAAGTGTAACTACTGTTAATAGTAAATAATAAATAAATATTGCAGGACATTTCACACAGCGCTATCTAGCCCCAAACTAAGCAGAGCTTGTACTATGGGAACCAGATAACTGATAGAATACTTATATACATTTTTTTTGTAAGTACATACTTATAATACATTGAAAAACACCCAGACACGGAACAAATATCTGTAGATCATGCAACCATTTGTTCCGCGGCGGGAATTGAACTCGCTACCTCCTGCGTCTCAGCCCACTGCGTCACGGAGGCAGTCAATTAAGAACTGAAGAGTTAATTAAGTGTTAAGAACGTAATTGATAGATAGACTTTTACTCTGCATTCAATGCGATCCAGATAATTATGAAACCTAAAGTCATACGAGTGAGTACCTTAATGTTGTAATAACAGTTAGTATTCTGAAAAGCTTTTTTTGATAATTTGTGGCTGTAAAGGTATTTTGCTGCCGACTGTACATATAATAGCAGTTAGTAAAGAAGGTGTTATGGGGAATGATTATTTCGGTCTTTTAACTTATTGGTTTGGGTTGCCTTCACATTTTCGTTGATGTAAATGATGATTAAAGTTATGTTCATTAAATATGGAGATTAGAGAGGATCTTTTATATATTAAATGTGAAATGAATTAAAACATTTTTGATTTAGTTAAATGTGTAGTGGACGAGACTTGAAAGATGAGCTCTGACACCCAAGAGTACAAACTGGCTGTAATTACAGTCATGTGTTCATAGTAGCTTTTTATGAAAGAATTTATCAAACGGCTCCTTCATTACTATCATGATCATAATAATTACCATCTGCCTTTAAGTCACCTAGAAAATTGCCCTAAGCACGTCGAGATAGCCTGCTTCATAATTTACAAAACTCATACCAGCAAATAGCCCAACTAAATCTAATTAATCCTAGGCCTAGCGGAAGCCATGAAGCAAAAACGTGGAATTAGTTCATTCCGAGGCCAGCAGGTGGCTCATTAGACGTAGAAAATCTGTAGGACCACCTGCTCGCACAGGAAAATGTCAATTTTCTAGCATTAGACCTCTCGCTTTGCAGACCCGATTAATGCTTTTACAAATATGTAATACAATCGACGAGTCATACAGCGACTTCAAATTAGCAAAGTTCTAGAAATTAAACAGCGTTGTCTCAAAATTAAATCTGTATAAATAAAATACGTGATATTGTTATTAACGATTGAGTGCTAGCATGAAATGCAGGATATTTATATCCCTTTTCATCCCATGTTTCCTCTCCAAAAAGGTTTCTGAATTTAGCTTAGCCGATTTGTTTTTAGGGTTCCGTACCGAAAGAGTAAAATGGGACCCTATTACTAAGACTCCGCTGTCTGTCTGTCTGTCCGTCTGTCACCAGGCTGTATCTCATGAACTGTGATAGTTAGACAGTTGAAATTTTAACAGATGATGTATTTCTGTTGCCGCTATAACAACAAATACTAAAAATAAAATAAAATAAATATTTAAGGGGGGCTCTCATACAACAAAAGTGATTTTTTTTGCTTGTTTTTGCTCGATATTGATAAGGGCAACAGGTAGATGTTTGAAGTATTCACAGAATATTTAGTTATATATGCACTTTAAAAATAAATAATTAAATTAAAATAAAATATAATTTAAGGGGGGCTCCTACAGAACAAACGTGATTTTTTTGCTCGTTTTTATAGATAATGCAATAAGATAATTTAATAGTACGGAACCCTTCGTGCGCGAGTACGACTCGCACTTGGCTGGTTTTTTTTATTGTTGTTTGCTGTCAAAAGAGTTATATTTTCCTCCTTCGTCTTTAAATAATGTAAGAGTTGCAGTTGTAACGGATTACAACTCTATACTTTTACACTAGAATGTAGACACGTCCCCACTATCTTAAAACATGTATACGTGTTGTATTCGTAATCTTGTACATTTTCAAGCGTTTGCAGGTGTTTTCTGTTACTGTAATAAAATTTAGTATTTCATTAACAAGGTCACATCTGCCCTTCTTACGATAAACAGCGTAGGTAACATTTTTTGCGAAAATGAGTTATTAGCATATTTGTAATCAGCTAAGCGAGATCTATCTGGAAAAATTATCCATTTTTCTGTATGTTTGATAGAAATAAAAAAAAACATAAGTATAAACATCGTACGTGCACAATTTTCACTTTATTTCTAAACATAAACAACGTATTGTCCACTACGCTCAGAGATTTTAATCAATCTCCTAGTCATAAGTATCGCACGATCACTAACGTTGTTTATGATTAGCAGTACCTTCAACTGTCGGCTCAACTTACAAAACATAATGATTATATGAGCCACTTACGTTGTTTATACCTTGTACTTATTTAAGAAAGATTAACAATATTCTAGAAATAAACATAGTACTATCTCCTACGCTCTTTATTTGTTGCATAAAATCGTTATTTTATTGCATTATTCTATAAACACACAACGCAAGTAGCGCACATACGATGTTTATGTCTGGTAAATACAATACAGAAACGGTGGGGCGGTGAGGTAATCGGAGGGGAGAACATTACTAACAGTGAACAAAAATATCATTCGCGCGGCGAGTAAGGTGCTAGGTGGTCGTCGTCACTTTGCGGGAAGTTTGGCGCCAAACCCTGGTGAGTTTGAATTTTAATTTATAAATGTGAAAGTTTTTCACTCGGTTTGTCTGTAAAAGCAGCTGCACACTGAAACTGGAAGCGAAAGCTCGTGTTAGTTGTATCTTAAGAGTTTACCACCACATCCCTGGCCTGCGGCCAGTAGTCATTCATAGAATACAATTCGTATGCCTTAGCCTCCAGTTTCTGTGTGCGGCGGTTTTTTAAAAGTATGAAAGGGTAAAACATAAATAAACACATACCGTGTTTATTTATGTTTACCCTTTCACGCTTGTAAATCTCTACTCTATTAGGTAGGTATGTCCTATATGCAGAAGGAGTAGGGCTGAACACAGATAGGTATTACACTGTATTATGTACACGACAAACAAGTAGGTAAGTAAACGAAATAATTAAGGGCTCAGTCAGGCGGCACATGGTCTACGCGTGAAATCTATTTATAGCTGTCGCTCGCGCGGTGCAAGGTGACGAAGCCTGCCTAGTGCAGATTCGCGGTCTGGACGCATGCGGCGTGGAGGCTACTAACTCGTATTGTAGGCCTCTCTCCCACTCGTGCGCGGGCGCGTAGATTCAATTGCATAGAAATAAGAATTACCGTCTAATCGTTTGCTGTGTAAGTTTGTAGGTATCTAAATAGGTAGCCTATTACATGACCCTAGGTAGTTATCACCACGCGTAGGCACGGCGAGTAGAGACGAAGGCACAAGTAGATGAAGTTAGTTATATAATTTATGTTTTCCTTTTCACGCCAATGTCTCTAACTAAGTAGTTATCACCACGCGTAGGCACGGAGGGTAGATACGAAGGAACTAGTAGATGAAGATGTATGTTTTTTTAACGCCATTGTGTAACAGCCAGGCAGGTGAGTTAGGTACAATTATAGCTTTATTTCTACAAATAATTTATAGTAGTGGACATTATAAAAAGTGTGCATATTTCACGATGAAGATTAGAGTAGATAGGACGAAAAAAATAAGTACGTAAATAAAATTACTTTCGTATTTATAAAATTAGTTACTCGTAGATATGTTTAAAATATTCTATTATTAACAACTAACCTAATGTGTTAACAGGATTTATATAATTTGCAGAAAATGGCTGCTAGACGAGACAAAATACTAGCGATAGTGAAACAACGAGAATCAATAAATAATGATTTAAACACTACCGAAAATGATAAGGCGAAAAATCCCGCAAATGAAAATCCCGACAATGAGATGGGCATTGATTCTCTTTTATGTAGAGAAGAATTACCTACATCTGATATCGAAGATGATGTAATGAGGGAAGACATTGACATATGGCATAACTCTGATGATAGCTACAACGATAAAGACTATATACCTTATTCTGACGAAACCACGGATGATGAAATTTTGGAGGAAAATATAACTATTTCAAAAACTTCACTGTTAGCGAAAAAACTACAATACACCGCCAAAGAACTAGGTATAGCAAAAAACCAACATGCCACAGGACAAACAGTAGAAGCAGCACAGAATAACGCAGAAGGGGATCAGAACAGCATGTTCAATCAAGAAGCGGAACACCAAATGATAGAAGAGGAAAACAACAATGACACTGAGCAAAGTGTTGGCGAAAGGGAAAGAACAGACGAAGAAAACCAGGTACAAAATCAAATTATCTTACAGGAAGAAGCTACAACTAGTAAGGGTTTCACGAAATCTGGAGAACCAAGAAAAAGAAAAAAGTACGATGAATCGATAGAAGAAAGAAAAATCAGGAAGAAAAGAGTAGAAGAAATAAAATATATGCTAAAAGATCCATGCAACATCCTAACATGCAAAAAAAAATGCACCTCATATATCACCGAAGAGCAGAGAAAAGAAATTCATGATAAATATGTAAATTTAAATTTTGAAGCAAAAGGCCTTTTCATCAAATGCTCGATAGACACAAAAGCAGTACAAAGAAGAAAAGTGACAAGCAATGAAAAGAGGACAATTACTTATAAGTATTACATGAATGCAAGTAATTTACAAAAAACTGAAGTCTGTAAGACATTTTTTTTGACGACTCTTGGGTATGAGGCTAATAATGATAGTAACATTAAAAGTGTGATGAAAAAAGACGTAGATAAACAGAAAAACTTGCGTGGAAGCTATGAAAGAGTTGAAAAAATAGACAAAGAAATTATAAAAGACCACATCAAACAATTTAACCCTAGTGTTTCCCATTATAGACGAGAGCACGCCCCAAACCGCTTGTACCTACCGAGTGACCTTTCAGTTACAGCGATGCATAAACAATTTATAGAACAAAATCCAGAAGCTAAGATTTCATTAGAGTCCTATAGATTAGTAGTCAAGAAAGATATGAATATATCATTTGCCCACTTGGGCCATGAAGAATGCGAAACATGTGCAATTTTTGAGATACATGACACTAATCACAAAGATAACCCGGACAATACATGTGAGATCTGCAACAATTACATTACTCACAAAAAAAGTATGAAGAGTGTCGTTCCGAGTACCAAAATGATGTTAAGACTGCAGCAGAGGTAACAACTGACGTTTTTTACTCTGCTGATTTACAAAAACTGCCCACGGATTATAGCATTTAATGAGAGTTTTGTTCCTCTGGGCAAGACAACATTAGAGCATGTGCCCTTTGCAGCGCTTTGGAACGAGACTGTGTCAGGCAGAAATCAAGAAGATATCATTTCCACATTTCGTTTGTTTGTCTTACATAAACGAGATGCTGAAAATATAACTATTTGGGTTGACAATTGTGCAGCGCAAAATAAGAACTGGGCTTTCTTCTCATTTTTAGTAGAAATTGTAAACAGTGACATAATTAGCGCTAAAACAATTACTCTAAAATATTTTGAGCCTGGACATTCATTCATGTCTGCCGACTCCTTTCACCATCAAGTCGAGCGATCGCTGAAGAAGAAAGGAAAAGTGTACGATTTTTCTGATTTCGTACATAGCGTTCAGGTGACGAACTCTGGAAAGAACGTTGTGAAAATTATGGAAATTTCCGACTTCTTCTCTTTCCAAGATCTGGCATCGCAACATAAACTGAGAAAAATGGAGCCTCGGATTTATTTGAAGGATATGATGTGCATTCAAGTCCAACGAGGACTCCTTAAAATGTATAAGACTAGTCATGCCGAAGAAAATTTCACTGAGCTTGATTTTCTTCAAGTGAAGATATCCAAATCAATGGAATTCCCTCAAACAGTAGCTAAAACAGAACCAAGGGGTATTGATAAAGAGCGCAAAGCGGCAATAATAACAAAACTTGTTCCACTAATGCCGACAAATAGACGAAATTTTTGGTATAATTTACCTATTTCAAGTTCGCCTGTAATAGATAACTAAAAAGCTGAAGATATTTAAGTATTAACTACTATAACAATTTAAACGGTGAAGCACCAACATGTTTTCATAGCATTTTAAGCTTTTGACTTGCTCAAAGAGCATCTTTTATGTTATGAGTGTTTAAAAGATTTTTAAACAATAATTTAAGTCTGTTAAGTTCTAAATATAATAATGTTGATTCTTACTAATTAGGTGTAAGTTGAGTTTTATAAAAGGTGGTATTTTTAATAGTCAAGTTTATTGATCTCTACTTAGATAGTTTACTTGATATATGAAGAACTGATTAATGTTAAGATTAGTTATCGTTAGTTTTTTTTGCATTTAATAATTGTCTTAAACAATAATAAAACATGGTTCATTATAAGGTATATGAAGAACTGATTTATGTTAAGATTAGCAACTGTGTTGTTATAATTAGTTCTTTTTGCATTTAATAATTGTCTTAAACATAAAACATTTATTTTAAATAACTCTTTTATTTATTTACTATGCCTTTAAGTACTAATATGAAATAAGATGAATAATACACAATATAAAGGTACAAATTTTGGCATTCATAATATTAATAGAAATAACTTTACTTAAATCCAATCATAATTCTGACTCTTCTGAAGTTACAAACCTAATAGCTTTACTGCACGTTGATACTTTAACTCCTTAGAATTTACTTTTGTACTAGACATAATCAACGTATGTGGTTGCTTATGATTACATTTTATTGTAAATTATTTTAGCGATGTATGAAGATACTAGATATAAACATCGTATGCTTACTTTCCTAGTCATAATGAACGTAATTGTTCATTTACCTAGTCATAAACATCGCAACTGCTGCACATGCGATGGTTATGTTTAGTATTTCAAAAAAAGTGACATTACTTTTACTAATCATAAATAGTTTTTAAGTTATAATAACTCAGAAATAAAAGAGAAAACAGAAATATGTTAGTAATTATAAAATACACACTTTAATCTACAAGTACAAGTAACAATTTTGAAAATAACATAATTAGTGGTAGTCGTGACACCAAAAATAACATTAAAAACTTTAGGCGCGATTTTCTCGAAATATGCCGCGATGCACTTACGTTGTTTATCATAAGAAGGGCAGACATAGCGAAGCAATTTTTCCTGCATTTTCAAAAATTCATTTATTTACTGTTTTTTAATTATTAACCTATTATCAAAACATTAATTTCCACCGGCCCGTGAGCTTGTGGTAAGTGCCGCCAGCATTGCCCGACATCAGACAGCAAGTACGCGCGCGTGGTGAAGGTGATCATCAGTTGGTGTTCTAGGTATGTACGCATTATATTGTTACCTGGTGGATACTTTTTACCATATAGTATAAGACTACACGGTGATTGCTATCAATATTACAAAGGTATACCCAGTGTGATCCAGGACAGGCATATACGTCACACAGAGAAAAGATACAATGAAAAAGCGAATAACATAACATAAAGCAGAAGAGAATTTAGTACTACCTATATGCTTGATGCAGATTCGACTCAGCTTTAATAAAAACACTATAATATTACTCTTAATTTCTCTAAACATCATCATCATAGGATGCTGACTGCTAAACATCATATACATAAGACGTTGAGTCTGGCGGTGCGCGAGTTAAAAAACGAGCACACACACGAAGACTCTACTGGCGCGACTGCAAAGACTCCAAATGGGTGTGTTTTAAATTATACCCATTGAGTTTTTTTAGAATAGAATAGAATAATTCTTTATTGTACACCAGGAATACTTAAAAAACTAATGTATGCTAAATATAATACAATGGGTGGCCTTATCGCTGAAAGCGATTTCTTCCAGGCAACCTTTGGATGGAAAGTAATGAGTGAAGCAGTAATGGACAGCGGTGCACAGGGTATATTTACAAAGGAAGAGAAATAAAAAAATATATCTAATAAAAAACATTAAATAATAGATACATTTTTAAGATATGCCTACAAAATTATAATAAAAAAAAAACTTTTTCGTGACCTACTCCGACGGCTGCGGACTACTGCCTGTCAAATTGGATTTATTGGATTGTTGTATAGACCAGACGAGCGCGCGCGGCGTGGGGTCCCCGCACTCCGCGTGCGTTGAGTCTTGTCTTTCTGAATGACCAGATATCCAAATATTCACTCCACGCAATCCGCTTGATATTTCGCACGCACGGACGGTTTTTTCCGAGTTGTGGAGTGTTGGCGTGGACTCTTGTGGAGTCGCGTCCCAGTTTATTGCCAGCTTTAGGTCTATTCCCGTATGGGTTTTCAAAGTAGGCATTTAAATATATTTGATACCAAATTGCAGTAAGTTTGAAAAGGGGAGGGTGAAAATCTTTATTCATTAGGTACATTAGCCTCTTGAAGCACCAGACAATTGAACCCCATTATAACTGCTATAAAAAATCTTTTCAGGGTTTAACTTCTAAGATTATCTCCAAAGCATACTATTTGTTCTTTCTGACCATGTTTGACTGCGATAAGGCAATTACCCATCATCACACGGCCACCTGTGCACACGGCGCGGTTCCCATACACCTCGGCGATGGCTTGGCGTCAATATTTACCAAGATTATATCAATTCCTTGGATGCGCGCTATCTCACGTAACCTGTCCTTTTCAAGGTATTTGCCATATTAAAAACTAATGTATTTGCAGTGGACTGGGTTATTGCTGTGTCATTGTTTGAAGTTTTGTAGATATTGATATAAGCAAAATGGAAATTTTGCTTATATCAATAAAACCATGTCGCTTATCCTCATCTGTCTACGTGTTGTGTAGGTACTTTTGATGTGATTTTTAACCACCAAAGTTAAATCCATATTACCCATAATATATGTATATTATACCCAGCTGATTCGCCCGCGGCTTCGCTCGCGTGGTTTGTCAATAAAAACATTACCCTCCTTCTGTAAAAAGTAACCTACGTCCTAATCCCGGTCACAATCATCTAGATATTCCAACGGTACATAGGGAGGGCATCTAAAGAATACGTCATAATCTTAACCCCTTACATTATCCCTCCCCCCTTTAGGGATGATTTTGCAAAAAAGTTAAAACACGTAATTCTTTATTTCTTATCAAAAGTCTAAATATGAATTTTCAGATCCCTAACTTAAGGAATTATGGATTGCCCGTACAAACTTTCAACACCTATTTCACCCCTTTAAGATTATTTTTTGAGACAAAAGATAGCATATGTCCTTCTCGAAGATATAATCTATCTCCTTGCTAAATTTCATTACGATCCGTTCAGCCGTCGTCGTGAAAAGGTAACAAACAAACAAAGTTACTTTTGCATTTATTTTATTAGTATGAATTACTGGAGGACTGGGCAGGTTTGGCGGGATCGAGATGTCTGGAAGGAATGGGACCTTTGCCCAGCAGTGGGACAGAAGAGGCTATGCGCTTTGACGACCTCCGTGGCGCAGTGGGCGAATAGCCTGCTGAGACGCAGGAGGTAGTGGGTTCGATTCTCGCCGCGGAACAAATATTTGCATGATTTACAGATATTTGTTCCGGGTCTGGTTGTTTTTCTATATATTTACAATACAAAAAAAAGTATATAAGTATTCTATCAGTTATCTGGTTCCCATTGTACAAACTCTGCTTAGTTTGGGTCTAGATAGCGCTGAATAGAGAGAAATTTGAAGTTTCGTCAGTCACTCAGTTGAAAAGTTATCATACTACAAGAAGTGAAGTTTATCGATAAATGCACGATGATTTTGATTTTTTTGGTTGTTCCGAGTATTTCTATTGATGATCCAAGATATTTATTTGTTCCAACCATGGCGATGGTTATTAGTGCACACATTATTATATTTATTGTGTTTGCTAAATATAATGTTAAACCTCGCAGATTCACTCAAAGCACGATCACAAATATTTGTTGAGGAGAGATCCGAGCAAATATCGGAATAACAAAATATTTGTTGATACTTCGATATTTGTAATGGTGGACTTGAAAAGGGGCTTGGTGGCCTGTAACCATTGCCATTACCAAATACTGAAATCCAGGATTTGAAGGTAGACCAGGACATTTCGACTTAAAACAAGGACGCTATTGTGTTTGGAATCCTCATGAGAGCTCGTTGGAAAAGGTACAGAAAGCTTTCCACGTTGCTTCTTGAGCCCAGTGTCAAAACGATTGGAGACAGAAGCACGTGAATTTTAAAACACAGGACCTTTTAAACACCCAGGACGATACTTAAAAACTATGCAGGTCCGTCCAGGACACTCCAAAAAGCCGGACAAGTGTTGGGAAAACAGGAAGTTGGTAAACCTACTGTAAAAGAACCCGATGATTCTTATAATTTCGTCTTTATTTATTACTAGTGGTTCGCCCCGAACTGAGAACTCGCGAGTCTCCGATTAAAACAAAAAAAATATTAATTGTAATCTTTGACTATCAAAACAATGCCACGAAATAAATAACCACATACTTGACCTACAGTTTCATTCAAATTACAGGTAATAGGAGTTCATGTTATGTGGTTTACTTTTTTGGGGTACAAATTGCAGTTATTCTGGATTTCAGACTTTTGCCTATATTTGTGTCACTTAAGCTACTCGCATACCAAATAACAGCACTGTGGGGTCACAGGTGTACCCTGTGAATTTTGTCAAAGTTCAGTTTATATTATGGCTAATAACTCAAAAACTACAAGGATTAAATTAAAAATAAAAACAGCATTGAAATGTACTAATGAAGACCCACTTGACCTAATAGTCTCATTTTCATTTTTTTACCCCTCTTGAACCCCAATATCTCAACAACCCCGTAACATTTTTAGCTCATTTAGTCACACCAAAATTGTGCCATCACTACCTACCTATATATCAATTTTCACGATGGTCGGATCAACCATACATACAACGCCAATTTGCCCAAGTTGATTTGGAGATCTTGCTTTGCTCGATCAACTATAAATTATCATCACAGAGTGGATTTGTAAAAATTTGACAAAGCCGTCGCAAATAATCGAAATCTATAAGGCAGTAGATTTTTAATTTAAATATTGAATTGAACACAAATAATTGACCTGCAAAGGAAATTAGTTGGCAGTTTAAAATTAATCCTGTTACAAGCTGCAGCGCGCGTCGTACGTGTTGTTTGTCAATAAAAACATTACCCTCCTTCTGCGCTGTCGGGTAAAAAGTAGCCTATGTCTCAATCCCGGTCATAATCTATCTATATACCAAATTTTATCAAAATTAGTGAAGCTGTTTAGTTCTCAAAACGTACAGACAGAGTTACTTTCGAATTAATCAAAATCAAAATCAAATCAAAATAACTTTATTTTGGAACAAAAATATGGTACAACAATACTGGAACACGATAGTATTCGCAGAAGTTATAAACTGTGTCGCGAACACTAACGCCCCCCTCCGAGTTTATTATTTCCAATTATCATTATTACTATTATTTTTTAAATTATACAAGATAAGGATGTGTGATTATGTGCGCGTATGTGTATATGAGTTTGTGTGTGTGTGAGTTAGTGTGTATGTATGAGAAGGTGTGTGCTTGTGTGTATGTATGGGTGTGTGTGTGTGTGTGTGTGAACTTGTGTGTATTGTGGTATAATAATATTAGTATGGAATATAATATATAGTATATTCAAAGATAGAGCCAGTCAAACACTTGTTATAAACGCCATAGTAGTACTCACATGGCCAGTACTCGTTCCGTACATAATGTAAAATCTAACTTCCATCTAAGAGCCTTGCGCTATTAGTTACAGGTACAACCAGCAACAAAAGTATTTTAAAATAAAAAAAAATAACAACATAGACCTCAGAATCAAAAGCGCCCTAGATGTGCTTTATCGGTATCCTCAGTTTCGCTTGTAATCTGAACACGCACGAGCCTGAAGTCAAGTAGCGCTCTCGGTTTGTCCTGTTTTCCGTCTCGATGCGAACCGCCGCCAGTTTACGACTTCAACATTGTGGTTATCTATAAGGTCACACGAATTTACTACCTACAGATATAAAAATGAAATGAAAATGAAAAATATATTTATTTGCAGTAACACAAATAACACAGTTAAATAAATATTACTGGACATTTCACACAGAGCTATCTACCCCCAAACTAAGCAGAGCTTGTACTATTGGAACCAGATAACTTATAGAATACTTATACACTTTTATTTTTGTAAATATTTTACATACTTACAATATATAGATAAACATCCAGACCCGGAACAAGTATCTGTAGATCCAGCGGGAATCGAACCCTACCTCCTGCGTTTCAGCCGGCTATTCGCTCACTGCGCCATGGAGGTCGTCAAAACGGAGTTGGTTAAATCAGTGTGTTGAGAGTTGGTCCATTTAGACTAAAAATATCTAATTATCTCCACACTAGGCACGACGCCTGTATCGTGGAGATATACTCGTACTTACGTTATAAATCAATTTAAAACAAATTTTATTCTGATTGATTAATTGAAAATACTTTATTGGACTTATAAAACTAGTACAAAGGCGAACTTAATGCTAAAGTTATCCAGATAACCTTTGTGTATTGTAGATCTATGTGTAAGGTCGTGCACAGAAAAGGAAACTAATGAAAATTTGCACAGAACTAAGAAAAATATCATAATATAGGTACATACTACATAAATAAACCTACTTAAATACATTATATAATAGACTAAACTATACCAATATCAAATAAAAATAATTACTTAACAATAGAAGAAGTGATAAGAAAAGATTAAGTTGCTAATTTTTGGCCAATTTGACCGATTTTCAATTTTCAATCGTCTGATCTGATGTATTAAAATACGAGCTATTAAATATTAACATGATTTTATTGGGTACTAAATATAACATCTATTTACTTGTATGGCTACCTGTACAAGCGAAGCCTACACCTAATGCTTTTCTAACGCCAGCTGGCACCTGCCGCGGTACTTTTTAATCTTGTTACTACTCGCCTTATACGCACTCGTCTAGAGTTACGCCATTACACTCTACGTAGAGCTACAAAAGTTAGAGGCGCTCCAAGTTCAGTTTCTCACAGCAGGGAATGACAGCAGGAAACAAATGGATAGACATAGCACAAGACCGGATAGAATGGCAAGCTCTGGAGGAGACCTTTAGCCAATGCGGGGTTCATATAAAAAAAATTACAATTAATCATTTATGAGTTTAATTTTTAATTTCGATGCAAAATCTATTTTATTCATATAATTTTTTACATTATAATACTTTTCATAATATAAATTAAATGACACAATATTACAGGCTATTAATTATTATGCTACATGCTCTTGTCACGTCAGGGTTGAAGCACAATTGGCAGTGCATCAAGAGGAAGGTAGCGGGTTCAAAAGTTTTTGTGATGGATTTATCTAAAACTTAATCTTGAAACTTACTTCGTCTGTTCTATACTTTCGCAAGGCTGTGTGCGGTCATAGTCCTGCGGTTAATAGACGTGATTTGAGCTCTAGCGTACATAGAGCTAAATAATATACCTGAAGCTACAGAAGAGGACGAAACTACTGGACGCAAAACTAGAATAAGTCATAAGCATTTTTTGGTAATACGGTTTACATGTCATCCCACTATATCATAAACGCGAAAGTTTGTATGGATGTATGTGTGGATGTTTGTTACTCTTTCACGTCGTAACGGCTGAACCGATTTCAATGAAATTTGGTATGTACGTAGATTATAACTTGAATGAACACATAGGCTACTTTTTGTGGATAAAACACGCGTGCGAAGCCACTGGCGGTAGCTAGTATATAATAAGGTAGTCATAATGTCATAATTGTTACTCATAAGTTAACTTACTTCCTTGCTGTAAAACCTATTTGTGATGTGAAAATAAACGTTCTATTTATTTATTTAATATATAAATATACTGGCATAAAAGTAACACAGAACAGAATATAATAAGTAGTATATGATATGTCTCGTCATCTTATTACAATATAGCTTACATTATCCTACTCGTGAATAATTTAATTGACCGAACACCTATTTAATATTATATGGCAAAAGTTATTAAAGTGAAACTTTTATTACATCGTCTCAAACTTTTTCGTCTGTGTGCTGCATGTCGCGTGACGGTCGGCCGCGGAGTAGGGATAAAGTGAAAGGCGCTCGTCAGAGCAGCCGACGCCAATATGGCGGCGCCTATAGTTCGCATCAGCTGACCGTGTAGTGTAGACTATTACTCATTTGTGCCCACGAAAATTTTTAGTTAAATGTCTATAATGTGAAACAAAGTTTCACTTTTACCGTGGTTTCATAAAACCACACAATTCTCTTTTAATATAGGTACATAAAGCTGATAAAAAGTGACATCCAGTTTGCTGGGCAGGTCAAATTGCTGTTTTTAAACAAAACACAACACCATCAGTACTATTTATTTATTTATCAAAGAACGTAGGTATGTAAAATGATTATATCTACTTCAATACAAACATTTAAATTACATTTAATTTAGTTATATATATTTTATCAACTCTATTGTAATATTCACTGTGAGCTAAAAATGTGTGTGTGGGAGAGGGGGGGGGGGAGTTGAGACATTGGGGTTCAATAGGGGTAATGAGACTATTAGGTCAAATATTTATTAGTACATTTCGACCGCATTATTCTTAGTAGTTTTTGAGACAAAATTCACAAGGTACACCAATGACCCCACAGTGCTGAAATTTGGTGTGCATGTTGGTAATTTGGTGCGAGCTATATTAACACAAATCTAGGCAAAAGTCTGAAATTTGGAATAACTGCAATTTGTATCCCAAAAAAGTATACCCAATGTTCATAAACTCCCATTACCAGTAATTTGAATGAATGTGCAGGTCAAGTTGTGTGGTTATTATTTTCAGGGCACTATTTTGATAGTCAAAGATTACGCGAGATCTCAGTTCGGGGCGAACCACTAGTTATAATGATTTTAGGGATGTGTTAAATCTGTGTGTGTAATTAATTTTAATATGTAATCATGACTGATATATCAAACACAATAGACTTACTTACTACGTTCCTATACACCGCACATAATTATAAATATACACTCTATAACTTTTTTTTAATTATTAAGGGTCATAGTATAAAAAATCATCGAAAATGGCGAGGAAATATACGAGATAAGTAAAACAACGTTCAGTGGCTAAAGATGTGAGAAGAAAGAAGAAGTGTGAAAGAAAGGATGTGAGAATTTGTAACTCAGCGCCAAAATTAATCTTATGCCATATTATGTATTACATCATAAAGTTAGAACGATAGACAACATAGATGGTCATCCTACCTAATTTAAAATTTTAATGCACCTTTAAGATTGAACTATTTATTTTTTTCAAGCTTAGTTCAGTGCCTGTGAAAATTCACGCCACGATGATAATTTCTTCATGGACCTAAAAACACAGGGTTAGAACATAAACAGCACAGAGGATTTTTCTTTCCGTTTCTTCCGTCATTACACCATTCCATGTACCATTCCTTTTCATGCCTGGTTCAGTGATTGAGAACAATTATGAAAACTCGCGTCTCTATACATATTTCTCCAAGAGCATAGACTACATAGAGTTAGAAAATAGACAGCGAAGAGGATCGTCCTGTCACCTGCCCCTACATTCCTTCCGTGATTACAGCGCACCTGTGAGGATGTACTTGTTTGCATTAGATTTATCGCAGGAAAAGGATTGTAAGGATAACATGTTTATCATAATCTATTTAGATTTCGTATTATCTAATGTACCGGTTCGTTGCCTACAATTTAAACACGATTTTTCTATAGTTACGTCTTGCTGGCTAGGCATCGCGATATTTATAAATTTAAAGCTGGTGTTTGCGAGATGGTTTATAATTTGGTAGAAATTGGTGCATCTAATCTCGAGGGTTTTAATTTTTAACAAATTAACTTAACTAGAAGTAAAGCTCTTTGTGAAAGGGCTCGCTTGAGGAAGTACTACTACCATATCTATTTCATCCTACAAGCAGCATTGCTGTATTTCGGGTTAACGGTTTAACGGTTTAAGGGTGCCAGTGAAATTATGGTGCCATGAGTCTTTAGGCACCTGTATGCCTAGGGTTTCCAGATTAAAAAAATCTAAATTCCGGAGTTAATTTCTAAAATTTGATGAAAATTCCTGACTTTCTTGATAACATTAAAATCGTTAGCATAGTGCATGTGAATGAACGAAGCAAATTCTCAAATTTTCCCGCGCGCGCGGACCTTGTGAAAGAAACGGGCGGGGAAGTGTTACAGGATATTTCTGGGAGCAGTAAATATCAGTAATGATCAAAATGACAAATAACATATGTAATGTTGAGTGTTAATTTATTAGTAATAAAATATTTGATTTATTTTAAGTTTTATTTTACTCGTTAGCTACTTAAATTGTAAAAATTCCGTACGGTTTAGGATTCGCTCCGCATTCCGTACAAATACCTATATACCGGACATGTCCTGAAAATTCCGGACGTATGCCAATCCTATGTATGCCTCAAGTTGATGGACGTATGCAGTGCATGCCTAAAACTCGCATTGCCTCATTGGTCTCAACTTGCATTGAGGTTACGCTCATTAGATAGGGTACGATGCCCCACGAGTTATTGCGAGTTTTAGGCGTTTTATTCTTATCTTCTTGTTATTTGTTTTTCAATGTATTCATGTAATATTCGTAGCTATTTATTCTGCGATCCGTGTATTTTATGTAGTGGGTATTTTCTCGCTTATTTCGTCTACATGTTATTTTTATTTTAAATTTTCTATTAGTATTATCTTCTCAAATGATCGTGTCGTCACCTAGGCCCTGTCAGAAAACCAGCGCTGCATCGTATCCACCGTGGTACGAAACAGCTTATGCTGAGACAGGGACCATTTTGTCCCCACGCAACACCATCATTTTCTGTCAGTGTGAAACTTATTTTTACTGTGTTTTTATGTCTTTTCCTTTGTTGTTATTGTGTGTGATATCATGTGGGTTCAAATAAATGTATTTTCTTTCTTTCTTTCTTTCTTTTCTTCTTTCTTAGGCTATTTTGCCACTTAACATCAGGTGGGCCAAAAACAGTTTGTCATTCCTAAGTTGTATTCTGGTCGTTTTATTTCTTGGTATCAGTTGAAACGCCTGTTAATGTTATCATAGCATTCCGTAATTGAACGAATGTTACGAACAAAAGCTCTGTAAAACTAAATTGTTTTCAAATACCAGAGCAAACTGTTGTACGTATTGTTATATGACCCCTATAATAATTTCCTAGGCGAGTGTTATATCAAAAACAATAAAAAATTGCATAAAGTGAAAAAAATACCAGATAAGAAATAATTGAACATCATTATATCTATATACATGTAAATGTAACATGTAAATGATAATAAGACGTTTTTAAAGTTGTTCTTGTTAGAAATAAGTACTGTTTGTTTTCCGAATAAAATAAAATAAAATAAAATATCTGTAGATATAAAACACATCTTAAAGGAACTATCTTTTAAAACACGCTTAGGATGTGGCTTGTTTGTAAAGTTCATCTATACTAATATTATAGGTAAATTCAAAAGTCTCTGTCCCTCTGTTTGTATGTTTGTTGGATACGTTTTCACGACCAAATAGTTTGACCGATTTCGATGAAATTTGGTATCAGATTATGACCGGAATTAAAATATATGCAAGATATACTTTTACTCAATTGCGCAGGAGTGTCATGTTTTATTGACAAACCACTCGTGCGAAGCCGCGGGCGGGTCAGCTAGTTATTCTATAAAATAATATTGTACTGTCATACCTTACATCTTTTTTGCACACAATTAATCAATAAATATATTCTTTCCATTTCATTACTACTGACATAATGCAGCATTGTTTCACAAGATTAATATGTATTAATAATTTATTAATAATTCATTAATTATAATGTGTATAATTTATGAAATTTGACCTATGACATGTAAAATATTATTTTTATTAATAAACTCTTGTATTCTTGTAATTACTCACGTATCCACATAATCTCTCTCTTCTTGTGTGATCCTATCTAGAATAGAATAGAATAGAATAGAAAAACGTTTATTTTGCATCACAAGTGTACAATGGCTTAGAAAAATGGGTATAAATTAATGAACAAATTTGTGAGCAAAAACGGTCACCACTCAGCATTGTGCTATAGTAGCATATTTATACTACTATAGCGCTGGTCTTCCGTGGTGCCATTTTTGTGTGTGCAGGGCAGCAACTGTGTTTACAATTACCTATCGATACACATTGCCAGTAGGTACATATAACCTTTCGGACTCGTTTAGATACCTCCCTACTTACGAACTATTAAAATATACAAAACATGAAAATACACAATCATAAACAGTTAACAGACATAATTAAAATAGTTTTGAAAAATTAACAATTAAAAATAATAATAATAATAATAAAAAATAAAAATATATAATACAGTAAACAGGCATAATAAAGAGAGCTTTGAAAATTAAATAATTAGAATTATATTGCTAGAAACCAGGCCCAGAACAACCACCTACGTGTGAAAACTTTTGAAAACTCAACAAGTACTTTTTTAAAGATTTTTTGAAAGACCAAACAGTATTAGAGTTCCTTATAGGAGGAGGCAGATTGTTTCAACATTTCGTGGCAGCATATCTGAAGCTGCCACGAAATGCAGCTGTTCTGTGTCTGGGACAAAGTAAACGGACAGCAAGACGCTTAAGACGGTCCGAAAAGTGAAGCTTTTCGTATAAATATAATGGTTTCTGATTTCCAATAATGCCAAAGAGTAAAGTTGCAAAATGGAGAATTCGACGCGATGACATATTCATTAGTCCATTGGCATTTATGTACGGAGAAATGTGAGCTCGTCGCGGAATGGGAAAACAGAAACGCACACAAGCGTTCTGTAGGCGCTGAATAAGTTTTTTTGTACGACCTAGCAATTATTCTCCAAAAACGTTATCAGCGTAGCTAAGTTTAGATAAAATAAGTGAATCGCATAACTGGATTCGTAAATCGATGCTAAGATGTTCGCGCATCCTATACAAAACGGACAGCCGGTAAAAACCATTTTGAACTATTTGTAGAACATGTTTTTCGAAATGCAAAGAACTGTCCATAATGAGACCTAAATTTCTGGCTTCAGCAACTCGATCTATAGAAACTCCACCCACTAAAACTCTGGGATATTCGGCATTGATAGTTTTAATCTGACTTTTAGACCCAAGAATCAGATATTTGGACTTGTTAGGGTTTAAGACCAAGCTGTTTGATTTACACCAATCGATTATACGCTCAAGATCCTGATTTAACCTACCAATAGCAACATTAATTTTAGACGGTTTGGAGGATATATATAGCTGAAGGTCATCAGCATAAAGATGGTATTTACAATTTATAACTTTTGAAATTAAATCAGCGCAGTATAGTACAAAGAGTATAGGGCCGAGAATGGATCCCTGCGGAACTCCACGATTCACAGGCAAAGTTACTGAAAAAGAACTTAAACCAACTGAATTCCTAAGCTCTACTAATTGGGAGCGCTCTGTAAGGTAACTGGAGAACCATCTGATTGCAGTACTGTCAAAGCCATAATACGACAGTTTAGACAGTAAAAGCGAGGTATTTAACGTATCAAATGCTCGTGAAAAATCAAGGAGTGTTAAAATGGTTCCTTCGCCAACATCTTGAGCTGACAGAATGTCATCTACAACATCCATTAGAGCGGTTGCAGTACTGTGTCCTTTCCTGAAGCCTGATTGTTTTTTGGGTAAAATAAAGTAGTCTTCTAAATATCTATTAAGTTGCAGGCAAACTGCCTTTTCAACTATTTTTGACAGAAATGGTAATATACTAATCGGCCTTAGATCTTTGAGATTTGATGGATGGTTATTTTTGGGTATTGGTTTAACAATGGCCGTTTTCCAAGATGAAGGAAATGTTTCGGTTCTAATAGATGCGTTAACTATAGCCGTGATAATACCAAGTGTTTGTGGAAGGGTCAATAAAATCATATCCATGGACATACCATCTACACCTGTGGCATTTGTCGAGAATGCTGTAATGATTTTACTGATTTTTTTTTTTTTTTTTTATATATTATAGGCTAGCGTTTGACCACTATCTCGCCTGATGGTAAGCGATGATGCAGTCTACGATGGTACACGCTTGCCTAGAAGAAACCTATTCATTCATTCATTCAGATTTCATGTTCAGTAACTGTTTTCAATTTAAAGATAGATGGCCCATGCCTATGAAACTCATAATACGTTAAATCAGATATATTGACATCATTATTACCAGGAACAGAGAGAAAGTGATTGTTTATAGTATTCGGATCATGAAAATTGGATGGAAGATGAGAAGACTTTTGTTTAAAATTAGCAACATTCTGTTTGATATTTTTCCATAAAACACGTGGGTTTTTGGAATTGCAATTAATATTACGTTCAAAATATGAGGTTTTTTCAGTGTAGAGGGCAATGTTAACCGCATTTTTCAGATCTTTATAATATTTCTTGTGGGTGTCTACATTCGAAAGAAGACTCCGTGCATGCGCCTTGTCTCGTGTTTTCATCATCTCCTTAATATTATAAGTTATCCATGGATAGGACTGGGTTTTTAACAATGATCTTTTGAATGGGGCATGTTTATCAAATAAATAAATTACACTAGATCTAAACCTTTCCACCATTACATTGACATCATTAGAAATCAGATTATCCCAGTTTACAGTGTCATTATAAAATTTCTCAAGATCGATATCTTTTAGCGGCCGGTAGATGACCCATTTAGGTTGAGATTTTTCTTTTTTTACGCTAAGCTTGCACGATACAAAAGAGTGACTACTTAGATCCGGTATATAATCTACGACAACATCGATAAGTGGCAAATTTGAGCACATTACATCAATTAATGTTGCGCTGTGATCGGTAAAATGCGTTGGCACGGTAACATAGTGCTTAAGACTGAAACATGTTAGGAAGTCTTGAAGTTTTGTTTTATACGCGCCACACTCTAAGATATCTATGTTAAAATCTCCCGTTAGTAAAATATGATCGTAAGCAGAAAGCGAAGATACAGAATCCGTGAGCGCATCCAAAAATACCTCAACATTTTGCCACGGAGGGCGATAGGCGGTACCTATCTACCTATCTGTGTTATTTATTGTTTTTATTGTATTTTGTATTAGTGTTCTGTCCTGTTTGTGTTAAATAAATGTATTTATTTTTGTCCATATACAAGTAATAAGGATAAGAATAGGGAATGATTCGTATTCTCTTCTCCTCAGTCGTCACACTCTTGGCAGAGTGGTCGTGGTCGTCAGTTTGGGGGTAGTGGCGCGCTTGACAATCCTTCGCCACTCCTCTCGTATTGCTACTTTTCTGGTGCACTCGTGTAGAGGACCGTCAAGTGCTGCTTTGATTTGGTCCGTCCATCTTATCGGTGATCTACCGCGTGGTCGTGTACCCTCAACCTTCCCCTGCGCCACAAGGCGTTTATTGAATACTTCACCACGTCCAAGATTCGTATTAAAACTTTTGATATAAATTAAATTATATCTTCAGTGGCAGTATAGGTAAATATATATGTATAATTTATTCTGTTGCCGTGTTTATAATATGTGGCAGTGAGTTGGTGAGCAATGCGACACCGCATCCTGGCGCCGAGTCGTAACGCCGCGATCTGAATTTAATTGCACCTTAATGAGCGGTGGAACTACATCGAGTTAATAATACCTATTCTAATGTTTTTCTTTGTCAAGACAACTTAATATTTAAGTTTTAAAACCCTGATCTTTCGAGAGCTAGCAATCACCTCGCAAAAACGCAGCTTTGAAAGATAAAACTGTCATCACCGATCTGTAATTAATTTAGGAGTTCCGATGCCACGGGCAGATAGATAGATAAACGCTAAATACCTCTCTTTTTGCGACGGGTGTAAAAACAGTAAACATCATGAATTTTTAGCATGTATAAATGTAATTTTTGTAAGCTTTTAGATGTTAAATAATTATGTAAGCGCGACGAATGAACAAGACTAATATCGAAACTTTTAACTTCCGTTTAAAAAGAATTTTATGAGTAAACCAAGAATTAATTCGCGAATTATTCAATATTACTTCTTATTTCTGTGTTAACATTTGAATATTGCAAGAAGATTATTAACAGCTCTATGTAGATCCGCACCTGCTGTCATTTAAATCTCACTGTAGGAGCTCGTAGAGTGATCTACCTTCATTTGAATACGTATCGTTATCGAGTCCAGTATTTCTATACCTCTAGGCTGGGAGACAACTTTACGGAACCTAACCTGACAAGATACACATCTTTATATCTTTACAGAAAGAATATAATAATTATTTACAAGACGTACCTATATGCAGAAGAAACAGTTGAATCATCTAAAGACGATCTAAAGAATAATATAATCCATATATTATATTATATCTTTCACAGTGATATTATAAATACGACAGTTTGGATGTTTGTTTATTTATTTGTTTGTTACTCAATCACGTCGTAACAGCTGAACCGATTTCGATGATAGATAAATTTTGACCTGGATTAAAACATAGGCTATTTTTATTGACAAACCACGGGTGCGAAGCCGTGGACGGAAGCTAGTATCGAATATATCTTCTGAACATATATTTATCAATTACAAAACAAAGAAGTAGAAAAAAATACTTAAGTACTAAAAAGAATAGATTTGCACAAAATACCAGAACCAGAATACTTGAGCCTTGTTAATTAAAAAGCTTCGGTAGGTATATTTGGTATTCCCTTCTTGTAGCGGATAGCGGCGTGGAGTGGTGTTTTAATCGCGTATTAAACAATTTGTTTGTAAGTTAAGTTTGTTGTTGTAAGTTATTAACTTTTAGAAGTTAAATTAATTAAATGCCGAACGATGAGCGGAGACAAGGGTGTTTTCCTGTATTGGTTCAACTGCCAACTGATTGTGTCGTCTGCGCGCAACGGAGGGTAGATCTATGCTTTATTTATAGAAATAAAGGTAAGGTTTTTTTACACGTACATTATTATATTGATGGATATTTGAATTTTGCTTAAATGAATCTGTGTACATTTTTATTTTTATACACTTCTTTCTCTTTGTTTGTCATTCTAGGAAGAAAAGGAAGAGAGGATGTGAAATCGAAAGTATACCGAAGGTTAAACTGGCTTTAAGAATAACGTGACGAGGTTAGGTGGGCAAATAATAACATAAAATGTTTTGCACAGTCTAAATAAAGAGTAAGTTTAACAATATCAGCATCAACCTTAGTGACGTAATTTTGATCCTCTTTTAACCATTGTATCTCTTCTGTATTCATTGGTTCTGTGTCAGGTACGGTTGCTTATGATCGCCGCCTGGTCTACACCATTTAAAACTAAGGGCTGGTTCTTATTGATCCAGTAAAATAAATTACTTATAATCTAGAACCGGAATGATTTGGAAATTGCATGCAAATTACTATAATAATTTCCAATGTGAATTATTTACTCTAAGATCAATGAAGTTTCTTGATTTTCGCTAAAAAATCTCAAGTCTATTGGTTTTTTAAGTTCCTGTTTTGTGTTAGTATCTCAGAAATATTAACATAATCTCTTTTCTTGTAATTTTAACTTCAGCAAATGAACTACGAGAAAGTAAATATGGAATAAATAATAACTAGTGATTCGCTATTAACTCAAACGATAACTTAAAAACTACAAGGCTTAAACTAAAAATAAAAACTGGGTCGAAATGTACTCATAAAGGCCTTTTATAAAACGTACCACTTGACCGGACAGTTCCATTTTATTTACCCCTCTTGATTCCAATTATCTCAACTAAAAACAAGCTAAAAATGTGGGGGGGTTCCCCACATTTTTAGCTCATTTAGTCATAGAGAATTGTGCCATCGCTATCTACCTATATACCAAATTTCACGATGATCGGATAAACGCTTCGAAAGTTATCCTCGGACAAACAAACATACATACATACAACGCCGATTTGTCCAAGTTGATTTGGAGATCTCGCTTCGATCGATCAAAAAATAGACGCAGCCTTTTTTCATATGGTTGATATCCTCCCTCAGATCTGAGACAAGTCCAAACATTAAATCAGTACATATCATGTTAATAGGTAAGTACTCAAGTTTAAAATCCACTTCCTGGTAACCAAGTAGATAAATAAATCAGGTATTCTAAGAACACGAATGTCAAATGGTTGACCCGCAGTGTTACACCTGCAGTTAACGGCCCGTTAACAGTTACCAGTAATAACGGTTAATCAACAGATCATTTGTTTAATGGCGATAAGCCCATGATTACGCTATTAATAGGCATCGTTATGATCATCACGTACTTTTAGATGATACCCAACTAATAGAGATTATCTTTGGTTGATCATAAAAGTTATATTGGATATCGTTTATGTACCAAGTAAACGATATTAAGTTTAGGATTAGAACTAAACTAAAATCATCATCATCATATCATCAAATCAGATGGTAGCTTCGTTTACATTAGTATCTAAAATGAAACCAAAACATAGCTAAAGTCAATAGTCATCATCATCACCTTTGACTAACTTTTAATAAGATCAAGGATTAGAAAATTTAAGGCAAGATCCCGGGCAATATGGAAATTTACTAGTATTTTTCCAACAAATAATTACTGGGAACCGGGAATATTTTCCTCTTCACATCGCTATCTGCACGTTACGGCTCCCAGGAGCCTTTTTCCATCTAGTGGAGGCCGTCCTACGCTGCGCTTTCCAGTGCGTGGTCTTGACTCCAGAGGGCTTAGCCAAGTTACAGTCGATTAGCGATGACGCTAGTCGATAAGTCCGAAAATGTATGGGATTTGACACATGCTATAGAAATACCACGTGATACAGCGACAACAAATGTATGTAGAAATCGGATAGATTCGTAGCGAATGTAATTTGGCTACGGGCCCAGAACCTTTCTATCCCAAGTCATCCCAACGGCTGTCAGTTCTTTGAATTTTTTATTATTGATTATAGTCAAGCGCTTGACCACTATCCCACCTCATGGTAAGTGATGGTGTGATCGAAGATGGAGCACGCTTGCCTAGAAAAAGAACCTGTTCACTCTGGACTTGAAGACTCCGAGATTATACAAAAATAAAATTATTTACAATTTAATCTTGCACCATAACTTTATTTATTCTATTTATTCTTGGTTAAAATTAATAAGACTCCACAAACTTACAACGATAATCAAATTGTTAAATTATCGAGCCCTTTACAATAGAATCGAACAAATTCGTATCCAACTGAGTTTCGAACCATAAAAAGACAACTATAGAGAAAAGGTACGTCCATCCTGGTGATTTTGTCTTTTATTATTATTATTATTATATATTAATTGTATAGTTATGGACGGAGCGCCAATAACTAAAAAAGTGAAGCCAAATTGTGCTGGCCTGCTTGTAAATTGTTAGTGTCCAAAGTACTCAAAATCATGAATGGATATAAATTCATTTATATGTACGCAGTTAGAATAATAATAATAATAATAAAAACTTGCGAAGGTTGTAAAAACTTGCGAAGGTTGTTAATTATCTTAATGAAAAAACCTTACCTGCTTGGGTTAACATTGATACAGACTTTAAAACCCTACAAACATCGATCTATTGTGCTGCATGGACAGCTGCAAAAATCAATGGAACCAAGCTCAAACTACCACCTGAAGATGCTCAAAACCGAATACAACACCAGTACAAGCCTAAATGGCAGATACGGCTTGAGCGAAAAGTTGAAGATCTACGTAAAAAGATCGCAAGGTTGACGCAGTATATCAATGGTAACACAAGTAGGCCATTAACTCAACAAATACACAAAATCATGGAACAGTATAAAGTACACAGCACACACGAAGAACCCAACACCAATCTATCACACTTTCTTGATACTTTAAAGCAGAAACTTACTGTTATTAGCACCCGCCTTAGACGCTATAAAGCTTGCACATACCGTAAATCCCAAAACAGCCAGTTCACCACTAACGAAAAGAAATTCTACCAAAATTTGTCCAAACTGACCAGTAATAACACAACGTCGGCGCCGGTTAGCGGCATTATTACTGTAGACAACTCAAATAACACGCCGAACCCGGTCGAACTAAGACAATTTTGGGCAGATATTTGGGAAAACCCTGTGGAATATAAAGAAGATGCTGATTGGGTGAGAAATGAGGAGATGCTGTGTTTGGACCTGGATGCTATGGAATATGAGAGCATACCTATTGTCGTATTCCAAAGTGTTTTGAGAACTATGCACAATTGGAAAGCGCCAGGATCTGATCACATACATAGTTACTGGTATAAAAAGCTGACACATATCCATCCATATCTTTATAACCATATCAACAGTTTTATAATAGACCCGAGTTCGATGCCTTTATACATCACATCAGGTACCACCCACATGATCCCTAAAGACCGCAATGACATGTCAAACCCCGCCAAGTATAGACCTATCACATGTCTTCAAACCTTATATAAAGTTATTACAGCCTGCTTGTCTAAACTGATCTATAAGCATATTGATGCACACAAAATACTTACCGAGCAACAAAAGGGCTGCAGAAAGTTTAGCCAAGGATGCAAAGAACAGCTTATTATAGATTCAGTCATTCTAAAGCAGGTTCAACGTAAGAAAGAAGACTTGTATACGGTCTATATTGATTATAAAAAGGCATTTGACTCAATACCGCACGCATGGCTCACTAAGATCTTAGAGATTTATAAAGTGCATCCCCAACTCATTTCCTTTCTCTCTGAGGCTATGTCTACATGGACCACTCGGCTTTATGCACAAACAACCGAAAGCGGAGTGATTAAAACAACACCAATCAATATACAAAGGGGTATCTTTCAAGGAGATGCGCTCAGTCCGCTGTGGTTCTGCCTTGCCCTCAATCCCCTCTCCAATACTCTCAACTCATCGGACGTGGGTTATGTGATAGATCGCAACAGGTTGACAGACGGTTCGGTTTGTAGACTTAACCACCTGCTTTATATGGATGACATCAAGATCTATGCATCCACCCAGGCTGATCTAGAGTCTTTAATGTTAATCACCGAACAGTTTTCGCAGGATATTTCAATGCAATTTGGAATAGATAAATGTAAAATAAACTCAATAAAAGCAGGTCAAATCTATCAACACTCCTACCACATGCAGTCTGGTGAGACAATTGATCCCTTAGATGAAAATGAAACATACAAATATTTAGGATACCAGCAAACAATGCAAATTCATTATAAAGAAGTAAAAACTAAACTCACTACAAACTATAAACATAGACTAAATGCTATTTTAAAAACACAACTTAACTCAAAAAATACAACTAAAGCTATAAACTCTTACGTCATACCGATACTGACTTACTCCTTTGGTATAATAAACTGGACCAAGTTAGAGCTGAAAAATCTACAACGCGTAATCAATGTCACCATGACTAAAAATAGGAAGCATCACCCGCGATCTGGTGTACAGCGACAAATATTGCAAAGGCTAGAAGGTGGTAGGGGTATTATAGACATACATAGTTTACATAACCGACAGATAACTTCACTTAGGACATACTTCTACATTAAAGCTGAAACCTCTACCATCCATAAATCTATAGTAAAGTTAGATAGAAAACTAACGCCACTTAATTTACAAGACCACGAGAGACAGAAAAATGAGGAACAAACAGATAGACAGGCTCTTATAGCCGATTGGACCCAGAAATCTCTACATGGAAGACATCGCCATGACCTGAGCCAGCCCAACGTCGACAAAGATGCGTCGAACGAATGGCTTAGTCGAGGAGAACTCTTCCCGGAGACAGAAGGGTTCATGATAGCGATCCAAGATCAGGTCATTGAAACCCGGAATTATCAGAAGCACATAATGAAAGTACGCAATCTACCAACGGACTTGTGCCGCAGGTGTAATAGCTCCTCGGAAACCATACAGCACATCACAGGAGCCTGTAGAGCAATAGTCCAAACGGACTACAAGTTCAGGCACGACCAGGTAGCCAATACAGTGTGGCCCTGGATAAAGTGCAACCCCGAAAGGGGGTGAAACTAGATCAAAAATTATCGACAAAAAAATAGAAAAAAAAATTTAAAAAAAATTCGTATATACTTTATTGATGTATTAAAATTTTTATTACTCACTAATGACTCTATTTAATAAAAAAATGATTTCTTCCAAAGTAGTAGGTCTATTTTGTTAAAATAAAAACCATAATCATGTCAGATATGTGACGATGACGATAAAATAACAAATAACTCACAAACGAGTGGCTATCGTGACTTAAAGTTTAATTTTTGTATTAAAGTTACATTTTTTAGGCTGTTTTTTTCCAATAAACTCCAAAAATCTTAAAATTAAGCCTATAATACTAGAAATTTTTATGACTTTTTATTATTGTCTATCATAATAGCTTTTAAATAAAATAAAAACCTACGTTCTAACATAAAAAATGTGCTGGCTAGGAGCATTTAAAGTTGACCACTGACGGTCAGTGGTCAACTTTAAATGCTTATTAATTTCCAATAAACTCCAAAAATCTTAAACTTAAGCCTATAATACTAGAAATTTTTATGACTTTTTATTATTGTCTATCATAATAGCTTTTAAATGAAATAAAAACCTACGTTCTAACATAAAAAATGTGCTGGCTAGGAGCATTTAAAGTTGACCACTGACCGTCAGTGGTCATTCAATTTCTAGTATTATAGGCTTTATTTTATTTTTATGACTTTTTATTATTGTCTATCATAATAGCTTTTAAATGAAATAAAAACCTACGTTCTAACATAAAAAATGTGCTGGCTAGGAGCATTTAAAGTTGACCACTGACCGGTCAGTGGTCAACTTTAAATGCTCCTAGCGTCAGTGGTCAACTTTAAATGCTCCTAGCCAGCACATTTTTTATGTTAGAACGTAGGTTTTTATTTCATTTAAAAGCTATTATGATAGACAATAATAAAAAGTCATAAAAATAAAATAAAGCCTATAATACTAGAAATTGAATGACCACTGACGGTCAGTGGTCAACTTTAAATGCTCCTAGCCAGCACATTTTTTATGTTAGAACGTAGGTTTTTATTTCATTTAAAAGCTATTATGATAGACAATAATAAAAAGTCATAAAAATTTCTAGTATTATAGGCTTAATTTTAAGATTTTTGGAGTTTATTGGAAATTAATAAGCATTTAAAGTTGACCACTGACCGTCAGTGGTCAACTTTAAATGCTCCTAGCCAGCACATTTTTTATGTTAGAACGTAGGTTTTTATTTTATTTAAAAGCTATTATGATAGACAATAATAAAAAGTCATAAAAATTTCTAGTATTATAGGCTTAATTTTAAGATTTTTGGAGTTTATTGGAAAAAAACAGCCTAAAAAATGTAATTTTAATACAAAAATTAAACTTTAAGTCACGATAGCCACTCGTTTGTGAGTTATTTGTTATTTTATCGTCATCGTCACATATCTGACATGATTATGGTTTTTATTTTAACAAAATAGACCTACTACTTTGGAAGAAATCATTTTTTTATTAAATAGAGTCATTAGTGAGTAATAAAAATTTTAATACATCAATAAAGTATATACGAATTTTTTTTAAATTTTTTTTTCTATTTTTTTGTCGATAATATTTGATCTAGTTTCACCCCCTTTCGGGGTTGCACTTTATCCAGGGCCACACTGTATAATACACCAACGATTAGCTGCTAAATACGATCTCATAGATGCATCTGTTAGACCAATACCATACTACAAATATACGCCCGAAGTTGTACTCGAAAACGCCTACCATAAACTGTACTTTGACAGAGCGATATTAACAGACAAAACTACACACTACAATAGACCAGATTTAACCCTTATAGATAAAACTAACAAAACCGCACTTATTATTGATATCGCCATCCCAAATACCCATAACATGCAGTCCACAATTGCGGAGAAGCTATCGAAGTACATAGATTTAAAAGATGAAATCACTCGAATGTGGCGGCTGCAAAAAGTATCAATAGTCCCAATAGTTTTATCCTCTACAGGTGTCATCCCAAATCAACTGTTTCAGTCCCTCTCACTTCTGGATCTCCCAAAACATACCTTTGCCTTATTGCAGAAGGCAGTAATTTTGAATACATGCAGGATTGTAAGAAAGTTCTTGCAAACTGCCCTATCCACCGAATTATCATCTACACTACCATGTACAACGGTTCAAAATGAAACTACCCGAACCACTGAGGGGTACTTGGCTTAGGCCCGTGCACCTCAGTTATTCTCCGGCTTTTCTGAGCCGAGTTGATAAAAATCATAAATAAAAAAAAAAAAAAAATAATAATAATAATAATAAATATCGCTGGACATTTCACACAGCGCCATCTAGCCCCAAATTAAGCAGAGCTTGTACTATGGGAACCAGATAACTGATAGAATACTTATATACTTTTTTTTTTTGTAAATACATACTTATAATATATAGAAAAACACCCAGACACGGAACAAATATCTGTAGATCATGCAAACATTTGTTCCGCGGCGGGAATCGAACCCGCTACCTCCTGCGTCTCTGCCGGCTATACGCCCACTGCGCCACGGAGGCAGTCTTAAGAATATTGTTGTAAGCTTTCAAAGTGGTCTTTAAAATTTATATTATCAGCAATACAGTTTCCAATATAATATAAATGTAAGATGTTCATCAATACATTTGCGAGTTAACTATTCAAAAGTATCTATTCCGGTAACAATGACCAATCAATAGTATCTTATAGGATGAAAGAAGATAATCACATGATAATTTTTGAAACCATTATGGTTAATTGAATACTATTTTCACTAAAAACGGGATATTTACCCTGATTTGTGAGTTTCCCGACGTTTAGGCACGGTTGCATGCGTCGTATCCATGATTACGGATTTTAATCATGGCTCACAAATCATGGTAAATGTTTCGTTTTAGTGAAAATAGAAAATCATAAATTATATTAATATTCCAAATAAAATGTCTAGTCAAACCCTACATAGATTTAAAGATATTTATAACCTACATCATTGTAACCTTTCTAGTTGATATATAAATAAGTGGAAGACGAAAACTCACAAGTGTAAACATATCTTAGTTCGCTTGTAGCTATGAAATTCTATTACATCATAAAGAATCTCTTAAGTACTAATGTCTGAACGTGCAACGAATGAGTGCAGTGAACTGTTATATGTGACACTTTTATTGGACGTTGACAAAATATGCTGCCTCTACACAATCGGCTCGTCCAGTTGTTTGCCTTACCTTCGATGTATGCATGGTGGTTGGTGCATGTTTGACCAAGCTTGGTCAAAATTATGCGCGACTGGCAGTCCTAACGCCTCACTAGGATTCAGGAAATCCTTGTAAGGAGATGTAGGAACTACGAGTACCATAACACCCAGACTTTAAACTAATATTTGCAGAACATGCAAACATTTGTCCTGCAGTAGGAGTCGAGCCCGCAACCTCTTGAATTACGTCACTCGGCTGCTCTACTCACCACCGCAATGAAGAGGTCGTTTTCTGCAATATAATCCGCCTCATGGTCCTAATAATTCATAATTATGCAGTTGTAATTTATTACATTGATATTCAAATAGATTGTAATTAAGCACGCATAGGCTCGATCAAACTTTTGTGGGAGTTGGGAGCCGGAAGATTGGCCGATCGTATTATCTTCATAATGACTACACATACAGGTGTCATTGCATGTTGCAGCCTTCGGCCCATTAAAATACCTCTTACCACCATTAAATTGGGAGGCGGATAGTTTAAAGCTATCGCGTCTGAATTTATGCTATGATAAATGGCGTACAAGTGGTTTCGAGAAGCCGGGCTGTTGATCTAAGATTGTATCTAGGAGCTACTGCGTTACGGTTCCACAAATCGAATGGATTTATACTTTAGCTTATCTGAATTCAGTCCAGTTCAAAAACATAAAATGGATCAGCCAAATGATTTTTGAGGAGGCGAGAATCTTCCTTTTCTGGAGCATATGCGATATATGTAGCTGGATAGAGTAGAAAGCCTGTACGTATCGTATTCTGTACTGTTAAAAGAAACTGAAAAACTATAGCACGGTTTAAGTACTTTTTTTGGAAGTTTAGTGATTTACTTAATAGAATACGGTTGATTTTTTGGCGAGTTATTGAGTCTAACCAATATTAACTAACAAAACGAAAATAAAAAGTTTAAAAGCCTACAAAAAGGTTTCTAATTCTAAACATAGCAACAACGGAGACACCGAAGAATTTTCTGATGTTATCGCAATTCGACGTTGATAAATTGCGGGTTTTTCCGCGACCGACCGACCGGTCCGACTAACAGGAGCCGGAATTCGCAGATCGAGCCTTTTGGTTACAAACAACTCGATACCCAAGCCACAGATTAAAATGAATTTGCTAAGTTCCACGTGTGACCAAAGCTAGTCCAACAGTTAGTATGGACACCAGCGTTTGTACACAGATAAGGAAACAGCTTGTTTGGTTTTTGTGATTCGAATCCGAAGTTTACGAAGTGGCCGACCGCAGGAGGAATGCAGCTAGCCTGCATTAATTCCAATTTGATTTACAGGTACTAGTCCTTTTACAATTTCCGACTGTTGCTGTGGCATGCCAGAATTGCCAGTTTAATTCGGGTTAGCAAAGTTGTATCGTTGCCTATCGCAGATTATCCGGGTCATGAGCATGCTGTCTTGGCTTACATCTTACCAGCAATATGCCAAAGAAACAACCAAGAGGTGTAGAGCTGTTAACTTACAAGTAATACGAAATATTTAATTGGTTGACGTATTCATTTGCTAAAACAATAAGTTTTGGGCATTGATTTAACTAGTGGTTCGCCCCGAACTGAGATCTCGCGAGTCTACATAAAAACAAAAAAAATATTATTCGTAATCTTTCACTATCAAAATAGTGCCACGAAATAAATAACCAACTACTTGACCTACAGATTCATTCAAGTTACAGGTAACGGGAGTTCATGTTAAGTAATTGGTTGGTCTTTTTTGGGGTACAAATTGCAGGTATTCTAGATTTTAGACTTTTGCCTATATTTGTGATACTTAAGCTACACGCATACCAAATTACTCGGACAAACAAACATACATACATACATACAACGCCGATTTGCCCAAGTTGATTTCGAGATCTCGCTTCGCTCGATCAATTAGTTCGATGTCAGTTTTATTATGTTAATTGACATCTGACAAGTTCATAGTAAATTCACTTGAGTGCTTGTAAATTATTGTATAAGTACTTCAAAATTTGCAAAGAGGGTTCAAAATAGTTCAAATTGATATGTGAGAACTCTCTAAACATTCTTACTCGTAAAATGAAAAATACAAGATCACAAATAATCATTATGGTAAAATAATATAATCATTATCAGTTTTAAATATACCAACACTTTAGTCTCGCTAGATTTAACTATTAAACTCTAAATACATATTGACGACATTTTAAACTCTAATTTGGCACTTTGTCTACAACTTTACATACACAAAACATTTTGTTTTTTATATACACAAGAGATAAGATCAACAACATTGCTATATTTTTATTTGTGTCAAAATCATAATCAATAACGCAGCAGCAACTAAACGTATTGACTTGTCGGTCAAGACGCAAGCAATTTAACAAATGAATACCATAACCTGAGATCGGTAGCCGCTAGCCGTGGCGACGACCAGGCGGTCGCACACCTGCGTTGGCGCATCTCGTCACCCACAATCAAAAACATACCTTATATCGTAGAATACAGGGTTTATACTTTCCTGTAAAGTAGCAGCTCTCTCATTACGAATCACGGATGTAACAAACAAACTACACAAAACATTGTACCTTAGCAAACTTGGGTTTTACGGTCAATGGATGACTATAAAGATTCCTTACCAGGAGAATTATGGTTGTTTAAAAGTATGTACAGAAATGTTTACGGATAGAAGAAAGTTTGGTAGAAAAGAATTGATGAAGGCTTGAGTTGAAGACGTTGCCAATAAACTCATTTATAAAATCATAGATACTTACTATCAGTAATAGTTGGCGGGTATTTTTATTATCTAAGTTGTTTGAAACTTGTCATAAAATAACGCCCTACGCAGTAGTAGGTAAATACTTTTTGAATTCTTTGTAAATATTCTGTAAGATTTTTTGACATCGAAATGTTTAACAGTGTTATCAAAAGATACCTACTACATATAATATTAATCTGTGCCTATGGTATTATATATAGTTCTAAATTATCAACTAGATGGCGCTTTTAGGTGACATGACTTGACAAATGCATTTATTTCTGTAAACTATTGTTTTGCACTTATAAAAAGGTTCAGAGTGCAAAACATGGTACAAAATTGTATTCTCTATCGATTAACATGGTAATGTTATCATGAAGTTGCAAATAAAAAAGTTAAAGTGAAATTAAAATAAAATCCTGAATCGCGCTTATGATATTTTTCGAGAGTTAAGCATAGAAACAGCTCATTAAACAATGTTCATGGGTTTCCGATCAGTTCAACTTCGGGGTCACTTACGAGTCTATAATGGCTCCCATTCCCCCCGTGGAAAGTCCCCGGAGATGGGGCGGAAAGCGCCGCATCGTGATGATGTCAGGCCGGAACAGTGCTGCAGGGGAGGTTACCTGAGCAGTGCTGGACCGTAGCGTTGCTCAGAGCACAGCTAATGTTGAAGGACCTTCCGTCCAACCAAATGGGGCTTACTCGGTCTGGAAATCCGTCTTTTTTTGGTGCTGAAAATAATTTTATTTCACTATCGGTGCAAAATTATTATTTTAATTACTATATTATTTGAAAAAAATATATATGTTACATGCGGCTTCGCACGCGTGGTATGTTAATAAAAAGTAGCTTATGTCTCAAACCATGTCATAATTATATGTATCTGTATGCCAAATTTCATCAAAATTCCTCCAGCCGTTTAGTCGTGAATACGTAACAAACAGACAGAGAGACAGCGTTACTATCGAATTTTTAATAATAGCATAGTAAAAAGATAAGCTGTGACAAATATTTACATAACAAATAAAATAGTAAGCAAAAATTTCGCATTTTCTATGATTTATATATATTTTTAATATTTCTACGTATAAAAAATTTAGCAAAAACAGAAAAATATTTCAATGCCCCCAGAGAGATTTGAACTCTCGACCCCTGGTTTACAAGACCAGTGCTCTAACCCCTGAGCTATGGAGGCTATGATCGCCTTTTTGAAATTATCGAAAAGACCCCCCGAGTACTTCGGACTGTTTTAATGATGACGTCACACAACAAAATAGGAATTTCGTAGTTTTTATACCAACAAGAGTATTATGAATAACTTAGCAGTCTCCACAAACTTATATTTATAGGTATTTTAATAAAACCTTGTTTTACGGCAGGTGCATAATAAATTATGGCCTGTCGATTTCAATTAAAATTAAAATAAAGTCCTCTTATTAAAGTTACAGAATAAGTAATACTTACTACATTGTTATATGACGCAATAGTGACTGCATCGAATTGGTAAAATAACTTACGCAACTCGAAAAGAACGAATATTTTCTTCACAATGTGTGTTTTATATAAAATTGTCACGTAACAACCAAGAGGCACGCTTAGGTACGAGTAAACATACCAATTTCTAAACTGTGTTTAAATGATAATACCTGTATAGTTATGACGTTGAACGTGTACTAATGTAGCTAAATGAGTTACAATATTTTGGAAATCATTTTTTATTTTTTAGTAGAATTTGGACCTACCTAATAACAGTGGCGCTAGTGAGCTATGATTTATGAAATCATTCTTAAAATTCCAACGATAATACCTAACGCAGCCAAGAGATGGCGCTACGGGATGTCTACGAAATATTGCGAATATTTTTTAATAATGGTTTATTTTCTTCGTTCTACTAATTATTATATTAGGCTAATTAATTTCTAAAATATTTCAAATTCATTCACAACTAGTTCCAGAACCGTCCACTAGAGACACTAGATGCTAGTTTTGCATGGAAAGTTTGTTTATAAGTGGTGGTCATAGAGTAATGTTAAAGTACTTGTTAATATACCATTCCTTGGTTAATTGCAACAATTCTTCCCTATACAAAGAAAGAGAGGTGTCGTAGGATCATAGTATGTGTATAAAATATGTAATTACTAATTATGTATGTATGTATACATATTTATTATGTTTTCTTCTACATAATAACTAGAAATAGTTGATCGAGTGAAGCGAGATCTCTAAATCAACTTGGGCAAATCGGCGTTGTATGTATGTATGTTTATTTGTAACTTTCGAAGCGTTTATCCGACCATCGTAAAATTTGATACTTATATAGGAAGGTAGTGATGGCACATTTTTGGTGTGACTAAATTAGCTAAACATGTGTGGGGGGGGGGGGGGGGGGGTTGTTGAGATATTAGTGCTCAAGAGAGGTAAATAAAAACAAAATGGGACTATCCGGTCAAATAGCACGTTTAATAAAAGTTCGTCCTGAGTACATTTCGAACGCGTTTTTAGTTTTAGTTTAAACCATAATAAAAACTGAACTTTGATAAAATTCACAGGGTACACCGGTGACCCCATAGTGCTGAAATTTGGTATGCATGTTGTTTTAGTGACACAAATATAGGGAAAAGTCTGAAATCTAGAATAACTACAATTTCTACCCCAAGAAAGATAACCAATTAACATGAACTCCCGTTACTTGTAATTTGAATGAAACTGTAGATCAAGTTATTTGGTTATGCATTTCGTGGCACTATGTAGATAGTTAAAGATTACAAATAATAAATATGTAATATTGTTTTGTTATTATGGGAGACTAGCGAGATCTCAGTTCGGGGCGAACTACTAGTTTTAAAATAATTTTACTTACCTACGAATAGTTAAGTAAAATCGGTACTACTTCCGCCATGTAAACATTTCTCTCTAAAAAAGAATAGGGTAAAACGTAATTTTACCGTAGAGTGTAGAAACACGACCCTACAAAAGTTTTTACTGTTTACCCTAAAATGTAACATTACTATTTCTTCATAAGAGAAACATTTCTAGGGCGGTCATGATAGTTCGTCAGATCTACTCAAGCACACGTGTCAATAAATAGAATACGGTAACAGATGGTGAGCGGACATCGGCCAAATGTGGAAGTCGATGTGGAACACAGATCCGATTTGCATGCCAGGCCCTTACACGGTAGGGCTAGGCAGTAAGTACCTATGTTATATGCTATTATTTTTTCAATTTATGGACTCAATTAAAGCCAACCATATACAGCAGTGACCACGTTGGTTGTTATAAATGAAATCAACATCTTAATTTTGTCTGATAGGTATCGCTTTAGCGATAATACCACGGAGTGTGAATTTAGTGTTTAATTGTGTATTATTTTTAGCGAAATGTTATCATTCGTTCCACATGCTCCATATAAACTTAACTATGCCAATCTCACACTCCTCCGTGCGTGTAGGAAGTTTAAAAACCGGCCAAGTGCGAGTCGGACTCGCGCACGAAGGGTTACGTACCATTATCTATAAAAACGAGCAACAAAATCACGTTTGTGTGGGAGCCCCCCGTAAATATTTGTTTTATTTTAATTTAATTATTTATTTTTAAAGTGAATATATAACTAAATATTCCGTGAATATTTCAAGTGTGTTGCCGTTATCAATATCGAGCAAAAACAAGCAAAAAAATCACGTTTGTTGTATGGGAGCCCCCTTAAATATATTATTTATTTTATTCTGTTTTTAGTATTTGTTGTTATAGCGGCCACAGAAATACATCATCTGTGAAAATTTCAACTGTCTATCACAGTTCATGAGATACAGCCTGGTGACAGACGGACAGACAGACAGCGGAGTCTTAGTAATAGGGTCCCGTTTTACCCTTTGGGTACGGAACTCTAAAAAGGGTTACAAAGTTTTCTCTTCACGTATTTATTTATAGATAAGACTCACTGACAATCGTAAATGTCTAGTACTTAGAGTTTACTGTACATTACATTGATTATTTCAATCTCTATTCCATTAGTTTTTCTATGAAACCGGAACGTATCCGAAGAGATAGTGTACAGATAATTGAATAAAAACAGCTTTCTCTGCGGTACAGTACAGTTAATAAGTTCGATAAAGCACCGAGTTCCATTCACTCACTGGTCTCGTTCGGAAATTGGGTATCATTATGACGGCCATTTATGGCACCGGTCAGAACGTCCACTGCAACTGAGAAGATCATGCAAGAAGTAGATAAGGCGATTTAAAAAAAAAGTAGTCTGTTGTGCTTAATTTTACCCAGTTTTATAAACACATATATTACTAGTATAAGCTCCAGGAACATACATATTATTATTATTATCTATGATTGTAATTATTATTGTTCTTAAATATGCAAATCTTTTGACATATTTTCTTAAATTTTTAATAAGTATTTGCTCTACATATTTGATTTCATTCTGAATTGTATTAATTTTTATTATGGAAAAAATATGTACTATATAAATGCAAAAATTTGGATGTTTGTTTGTTTGTTACTCAATCACGTCAAAACGGTGTTGGTGTGAACGTAGATTATAACCTGGATTACCATATATGCTACGTTTTATCCCATAAATCAGTTCCCATGGGATAAAAATGGGATGTCAAAATTTATATATATATTTTTGCACCCCCAGAACAACGCGGGCAAAGCCACTGGCAATAGCTAGTTGTTATATAAATATTTGTACGCTTAAATGGCAGAACCTAGAATAGTTCTTTAATATAAGCTCAACCATCAATTATGTAAGTACCCTAGATTCACGAACAATAAAGAATTATGAATTATGAACATTAACTTTTACATGAGTACATATGATGGAGAAATAATATACTAAGCACAACTAATAAACTAGATACTAATAAACACGGTCTAGATATCTGTAAATTAGGAACCACGTTTACTCGTACAAACCCGAGCATAAACCACCGAATACTCTAGCTCCTTTGAAGAATAGTTTGTTTTTAACAACATCTGCGCATTTCCTGGACAATAGTTAGCTATGCTCTTTGTAACTTTTTAAGGATTGTGTCAGTAGTCAGTCTCAGTGCAAGATGTGGAATGACCTTCCCCCGGAGGTTTTCCCGGTGGGCTTCGACGCCTTCAAGAGAGGTGTAAATAAGGCATTAAGTTTTAGGCAACGCGACTGCGGTCCTGCAGGAGTTTATAGGCGACGGTGACCACTAACATCAGGAGGCCCGTCAGCTTGTGTTAATGGTATAATATAAAAAAAAAGAGTGTGTGTACTTACATATGTACACGCGTTAGAAGTTATACTTCTTTGGCGTATGGAAAAAAATAACTAAAATGCAGTAGTGATTAACGATAAATATTAAAATTAATCAAAAAGATTTTATTTAAATAAAATAAAAACACCAAAATAATATTTATTTATTCACACTGTTTAATTGTACCCTTACGAAACACGTGTTCTACATATAAAAATACTAGAATATACAACTTGAACATAGATATCAATTTTCATACCACCTAGAACTAACTTCATGCTGTTAAATTTAGGTGTCGGTGTGCGCGCGCATCGTAAAAATTCACGCTCATCATTTTTCTCCATCGCGCCAAAAGAAGTATAACTACAAAAAATGGGCAGCTTTTTAAGAAAGCATATCAATTTTTCTGTTCGGTCCAAGAAATAATACCGCAAGTGACCATAAGTAATAATTTACTAGCACCGGTAATGTACTCTCGATTTTTTAGCTTATTTACGCTCATTCGCTTAATTGGATCTTGGAGCTGGTTGACCAGTTTTAACTGTACCTATCGCAACAGAAATGATTTTACTAATAAAATAAGAAGGTTTGCGTGGATGTTGTGCATTTATGATGGTCGTTGCTTAAACACGCAGAATCGAAAAATAAAAATCCAAACTAATTTTCTCATATTTCAATTATAAAAGTAGTACCTTTTTCATATATTAAAATTGTATAAAGTAAAGTCCGAAATAGTTTGTTTAAACATAGATTTCTCAGATATTAAAATATTTATATTACTCACACAAAAAATAAACAAATATATCTTTTTTCAACGAAATCTTTCAGTTCATTTTGAATCAGTAATTCATAGAGTTGTTCCGCTTATATTTGAAATGAGGCGTCCATTTCGAATATAAGCGGAACAACTCGCATGAAAATTTTATTTTTACCGGAGAGTCAAAAACAGACCGTCATAAATTAAGCACTACAATATCTATCTTGTACGTAGACATCGCTCTGTCCGATAATTGCTGGTAGATGGTTTTACTAGACACAGGAAATGTCCTGGTTAATCAGGAAGTGCCTTGTCTAAGCTTGTATAATTCAGTTCCCGCTCGCTCTACTTTATCAAACTTAATTTTCATATCCGGTTTATGCAATCAAACTAACCTAATTACAGAAGAAATAATAGTTCATTATAATCTATACATATAAAATGCTTTGTCCTGAATGACTGACTGACGGATCAACGCACAGCCTAAACCGTTGATCATAGAGACCTGAAACTTGGAGGGTGTGTTCTTTGTATGACGTAGGCATCCGATAAGAAAGGATTTTCCGAAATTCTACCCCTAAGAGGGTGAAAAAGGGGGGCAAAGTTTGTATGGGACAACGTGATTCCTTGGTCCAATCTACTGCAAGTTTTGCATAAACCTTTTTAACAGAATTGAGGAAGACGTGTTTCGTATTTTATTTAAATTCATCCCCTAACGAGGTTAAAAAGGGGTACAAAATTATATAAATACTCCTTAAGTGCTTTTGATTTAAATTACATTTTATTTTGACACATGTTTGAAAACTCAATCCGATTTTATTCAAAAAAGGTTGAACTCACTTAAAAATATTAGCAAATACTCTTTAAAATTGGAATGTCTCGAAAGGCACCGTACTATATTAGTACCTCATTTGAAGGTTTCTAAGCATAAAGATGTTATGCACTTTTAGGAGACGGCCTCATAGCGACTCATAGTTCGAAATTTGAAATGGTAAGGACTAGAACATTTTGGTCAGAAAAAAATAGTTTTCTTTTAGTTTGTCTTAGAAGTTTATTTTAGTGTGTATTGTTTTTCGCAATTTTTTTACATTACATTAATATTATAAATGTGGAAGTTTGGATGTTTGTTACTCAATCACGTCGTAACAGCGGAACCGATTTCGATGAAATATGGTATATACGTAGATTACCTGGACCTGGATTACCACACATAGGCTACTTTTTATCGCATAAATCAGTTCCCATGAGATAAAAATGGGGTGTCAGATCAAGTTGCAACAGCGAGTTTAGCTTTATTTCTAGGTTACCTACACATTTAGAATTGTAACGCGTACGAACTCGCGGGCAATAGCTAGTAAAGTATAATTATCAGTAAATACATTCTGCAGTGTATAGAAGTGCAAGGAGTGAAAACCTTTTAGGTTTGTCTTAGAATACCTACTTCAAATAAGCCAGTACTTTACTTATAGTAAACCTGTTTTGTGAATTAAGTATTGTTGAGATCAATTTTATTTCTCCTGTGCAAACAAAATCTTTTTACAAGCTTTTTATTAACTTGCAATGTATGTAAGTTTGTCCAGGTGGAATCTTGCAACTGAATTTTAAATGCGTTCCCCTAAACCGATTGAGGTGAAATTTGGAATACATATGTAACTTCGGTGACAATGCAATAATATGGGAGGTGGTCTCATGATGGAGACGGATGCTAGACAACGGAACTTCTATAGGCTACTAGTGTTTGGGCTCATTTGAATCTGCTTGCGGTTCCGATTATGAGTTTTATAAAAGCTTGTTTTGAAAAAGTAATTTTTCAACATAAAACTTATTTTCAACACACCAAAAGGTAGACAACAACACTAGACTTCCGTATAAAGATAAATTCAAAACAAATAATAATAACTAACACAAACCTGCGACTGTAGAATTATCTAGGTTGTTAACTAACCAGAAATTGTTACTATTTAATTATTTCAAGAACTCAGTTCTTATTTTTATAAATCTGTACCTAGTTACAAACAGCACACATAAACCTGCCTTACTTTATCTTCTTATAAATTGGCGTCCAATTTAAATTACGAAGTGAAAAAATAGAATGCTCTCGATCAGATACTGCCTTTCACGTTACACTTAAATTATTGTTGGCTGTTTCGCGTGCTTCGTAACGGACAGTAAAGATAGCTTGTTTTGACCAGCGATTAATTTGACTCGAGGTTTGCCCCGGGCACGCTACGGGGAAGCGCGTGAGACTTGAACTTTGCTGGTGTAGGTCTCATGAATAGGACATATAACTATAAATAAAATTTTGTTATGGACTACAACTGACCTTTCTTGACAATGCCTAAACACAACGCGTGATTGACAATTTGGTCACGCACGAAAAGCTTACAGCAGAATACAGGGTATGTAATTGCGATAGAGGGGAAATCCTTCACCGTAAGAGATAGATAAAAGAGTTGAATAGAATTTTAACGTCATGACTAACCAATTTCTAATAGATTGGTGACATCGTAAAACTAAACCCGTCGAATCCAATGCAAAAAAGCTTTCTTTTATCTAGAAAGTTGAATGCAGTTGCCAAATGTTTTTGCGTATTAAATTTTCCGATATCAAGTTGTCGTGAGTCCTCGGCTGGTCCGTCTGTCTGTCCAGTAGAGCGAGGCCCGGGCTCTGACGTGTGCTGGCGGGCTCGGTTACCGCCTGACGCCATATCACCTTTCCCCCGAGGTATCGAATGCCTTCGTGATTTCATATTGCGAAAGATGACATGACGGCGTTGTTGCCGATAAGAGTATCCAGTTGACTTCTCGGAGGGTACTATCCAGTTCTATTTTGTATGTAGACTTGATTGGTACCATCTGTTCTTGTTAACGAAATTGGGAGTACACATTTTTTGTACTCAGTTATTTACTGACAGTGATTTTTGAAATTTCTTCAAACCACTAATTTGTTCTTGGTCATTTTATTTGTGGTTCATCAAACATTAGTTCATATCATGAGTATCATGACTAATAATAAACTAGTAATTTTGTAAAGGTTAAAAAAAATCAATGCGTCTTATAGAAAACTCTAAAATTGGTACTAAATAGATTCATACTAATAGATATTTACGAGGATAATTTTATGTTCAGATACTATAAAATAACTATCAACCTCAAAACAAGACATTTCGCAGATTACCCCGTCCTCGACTCAAAGGCATCAAACGGAATCGTTATTGTTAAACGATGTGCATTGTTACTGTGAATTACTGCATTCAGCTGTACTATTTGATCACCCATACGATATATTTTAGTGCTTCTTCTAACTATAAGCCACGCTTCAGCAAATCCAGAAACATGATGATCCAGTTGGCAAGACATTTTAAATCAATTGTACACTTTAAGTGCTTAGTGGAAAATAGATATGTGTTAACAATGCAAACATACCAAGAAAGCCATGGAAATGGTTCTATCAACGTCAAGCAGAGAATGTTTGCCATTATAGAAAAGTTTAAGTATGGTCATTATCACACAAAAATACCCTAGAAGCTATTGTCGCTTTTGGATACCATAGAACCAACCAAAATCGGAATAGATTTCATGCACCAACGCGGCTTCCGCAGTCATTCACGATTTCACACGGACACCCCCGACTACAGTCATGACGTCGTGGGACCATTTTTATGGTAATTTCCGATTTGAATCCCGGTTCATTGATTTGACTTTGTAATTGCAATCAGGGTGGACGGGACACACTTCCTCTTTTGTCACCTGGAGCTAATGTATAAACCAAGTTTGGGGTTTTTGCTCAATTGTGACTATTTGTTCGTATGTATAGTTTTACCATTACTCTTAGCTTTTCAAGATGACTTTTAGTTTAGATAGATCATTTACAAGCGTAAGTACGTTAGATGACAAGTGAGTTTGTTTATAAAGAGAAGGTTTATTGACATGTCTGTCTCGTCCAAGGCCTTCTTTCAAAACATGTAGTCCCATTAACGGCACTTTTAAATGAAGGAACTGGTTTGCGATTGTCATCCTGCGAAGGCGTGAGAATGGCAAGTCGCGGGTTGTTCTCATGGTCTCGTGACGTCACGCCTGCACCTGCATGCGTGAGGCTGCGACAAAAGGACAATGTCGTTAAAGTGGTTATCCAATTGCGGTTTCAAGTTCGTACAAGTTCGCGGACCAAGGTTGCTGCAGTTCTACGTAGGCGTATCTCGGTAAAAAAACTTCGTAAACAACATTCGTAATTGACGCAAAAACGGTTTCGAAATCGATTTCTTACTCGATCTGCTAAAGTTCCTGAAGTGCCCGTTGAAAGTAAAGATTGATAAGTGTATTGATCAAAATTAACTGGACAGGAAATACCATTTTAATTGGACCACACTTGAAAGCCAGTTATCGAGTTAATCGGCTGCAAGTACTGGCTGTTCTGAAAGCCAGTGCGCAATTTCTCAATCTTAAAAGTACTAATTCCGTGAACAATGACGTTCATTAGCGCCACTCGAAGTTCTCGAGCATATTTGAATTGACTATAAATTAAAGGATATCGATTGGATCTTTAAGAACAATACTTCACATTTGTGTACAAAGCACGTAAGGATAATAAATGGTGTTCGCAGATATAATCAGATTACTCCCATGAAGTGCGTAATTAAGGCTGTCGCGAGAACTGGCTCGGAATCAAGTTATGTTGAAGAGTGAATTACAGTTCCTCTACCACGGTATCATTCGGTGCGTACAAACAAAATTAAATTCACACTAGAAGCCACTTTAATGTAAAACTAAGACACCACAACAGTTGCTATAGAGCTACTAGCCAGTGCATAACATTGGACCAATACTTTGATTCACTTCTAATTGTTAGCCAAATTACTGCCCACATACACAGATATAAAATCCGTTTTTATGTCGATAGTGACTACAGAAAACTCATAGTAGAGTCAATGAACACAAGAATCATGATGATTATTATGTTTTGCGACATTGTCCAGCAAATGAGTGGAGCTTGAAACGCGAGGAGCGAGCATTCATCTATCTGACAGACCTGATTCAGCCACGTTATCTGATAGTGTCTAATTGACTGACATTATTGAGCTGAAGTATATCATGATATTTATAACCGTTGATCATGTCTTTCGATAAGTTTGAAAATGGCCCTTGTTCTTATTAAGTTGCTTATGCTTGGGCTACAACCAAATATAACATAAGCGCTGTATACTCTTCATTTTGCGGCAATATTTTACTTCTATGTACGGTTTAAGAAAGTATTATCTTACTGCGGGCTGGACCAATAAGGTTTATATAGGGTGTCTCAATAATAGTGCACTTTATAAATATTGTGTAATTTTTTTTCGTTTATGTTGCAACTCTGAAATTTGACAGCTATCCCTGTGATTGTTCCTAATAAAAATAGAGCGTTACACAAAAGAAGAACGTGTTATCATTGTGAAAACTCATTATTAAAATGGAGAAAGTTACCCTGAGACAATTCCAAGAGTAGTAAAAAAATTTTAAGAAACTGTGTTGGTTGTGGACATTAAGTCTCCTCTGCGTCGACGTACCGGTAGATCTCTTGAAAATATTGCTGCTGTAAACGAGAGTGTGGCTGAAAACCCGAAAATATCAATTCGGCATGAATCGTGCTCAACAACTTCAAATCTCACGAAGCACTACGCAGCGAATTTTGACGAAAAACCTCCACCTTTACCCGTATAAGATTCAGCTTACTCAGGAGCTCAAATCAGTAAACTATGCAAAGCGTTGGCAATTCGTGCAATGTGCAATAGAGCAAAGTGAAGCGAACGTCGATTTTTCGAATTGTGGACATATTAGGTGCACTTTCTCGACCAAAAATTCCGCGATGTTTTCGAGCGGTAACTTTCTCCATTTTTTGTAATGAGTTTTCACAATGATAACATGTTCTTCTTTTGTGTAACGCTCCATTTTTATTAATCGGAATAATCATAGGTGACAGCTGTCAAATTTCATAGTTGCCACAAACACGAAAAAAAAAATTATACAAAATTTAAAAAGTGCACTCTTATTGAGACACCCCATATAATACTGTTTTGAATAGTGGGTTTCTAAGATATTTTAAAGAACTTGTTTTAACATTTACTATATACTAAAGCAAAGGTTTCCATTTTGGGTCAAATATTTATTCTTGCTACTTAGAATGCGCTTGCATTCCATACCATGCAAATAAGTTAAGTGGCACTTGTAGATATAAAATCAGTGTTAATGAATAATGAATCGGCAGATGGTCTGCCAGATGGTAGACGATAATCTCTGGTCATTAAACCTACAATACCTACACTGAACTCGGAATAAGTCTCGGCCTACGCATTGCGTTAGTCACCCTACGACACAGGTCAGATCAAATCGACGGAATTATTTTGGTAGCTATTGACTTATCCCTCGTTTGTGTCGTGTCACACACATAATAACCTCGAAAGAGATTTTGAATACCACGCCATTATGATCTATAAAGCAATACAACTACTCAATACATATAATCATTATCATAATCATATCAGCCATAAGACCTCCACTCTGTAAATTTAACTCTGTAAATTTAACCAGTCTGTTAAATTATCCAGCCTGCACCTAACGGCTCCCAGCTACGAATTTGTCGACGATAATGTTATAGATATATTATTTTTAGTCTACCTAAAAGTTTAAACAAATCACTTTGAGACACTTGACAAGGATTTGAATCAGTATTTGGATCATGGCTCCCGATATTAATTACATTACATACCTGTTCTGGCGTGGGAATCTCGGACAGGTGTAGGGATCTGTACCAGCTCTGTCATGACAGGGCTGCGCTACTTCGAATCAACCTTTATAGTGAAATGAACTTTATGTTCATTCAATTAGATTTCACTCAGATGGAATCATGTATCAGGCTTGTACGAGTATACCAGGTCATTTGCTCTTATGCTCGTCTTCAAAACTATTTTTTTCAAAATTACGTGATGAATCTTTATCACACGAAATTGCGTATGAGGATACGCGACAGTGAATTAAAATATTCACCCCACTCTTATTGTTGTTGTTTGTTAGTAAATCATTTCATTTTTATGAATATTGTCTGTTCACCAAAGAGGTTTATTTGTTTCCATCCATAGTTTATAGATCGTTTTCGATTTTTTTTTTATTTCCTACTTTTCAGCATGCAATATTCGGAATTAAGATTCTTTTCTAACAGCCACAGCTCTGTAAGCAAGAAAGCTAAGATCTGAACTAGTAAATGAGACTGCTTCATTTTATTACCCTCGACTGGTTGATTTTTTCTAGCTCACCGCTCAGCGTCCCCTCAAAGCTGTGGTGCTTATGACCAGGCAGATCTCACTCTAAGGCAAATTAACCAAAGCAACACCAGTGAAACTTTCCTATACTTCCACTCTTATTGATTCCGCGTCAGCTACTGTCATACGTGTCCTGCATCCGTCGATCGCCGAAATGCTCGTGTACCATAAATATGCACATAATTATGTGGTAAAAACACGTCTGATGAGGTAATTGAGGCACATCATCGTGTTTTGTTTTCAGTGGGCTTCAATTTGTGATACGCATTTATTATGAGCGAAGATTGTTCTGAAAGATAGTCATCAGCCCATCGGTGCTCAGATATTAAGTTTGTATGATCATGATCACAGTTCCAACGGCAGGAGCAACCGAAGTCTTTTTGGAAGTACACACCATAGAGGTGAAATATTTTTTTCCAAACGGTCCATAAACACGGTCCTCTTATGTTTTCCTACGTGAACTTATATAAAACCTTTTGGAAATGCGTGGTGAATGGGAATGTGTTGATGTGACTGTTACACCATGAATTTGTTGAACGATTGCCTACTGGTTTACAGTGCTGTGGTTGTTATTTTTTATTAAATGTTGTAGAAATAAAATTCCATTTATGGAAGCATCTCGAACATTCTAATCCAACAAAACCGATCTCGTTATCTCACACATTAGACATACCCTCTACGGGTACTAAAACATTGCAAATGAATAAAAAATCTTATTCATCGGACGTGTGGGAACACCGGACAGGTGCGAGCATAGCCCTACCAACTATTACTTAATCTTTCGACTCTTCCTTACCAACTCTTTGATAACCTGTGGATAGCTTAGTACTAACTGTTAGGTTATCTGTAGATAGCCTCAGGAAATCAGTACCAGCTCCTGTGTGCACTAATTTACTGAGGTTTCAACCACCTGTGGAAATTGCTTGGTTTATTCAGGATTAGTAGAGGAAATGAGTAGGGCTTCGACCGTGCGCAGGTGTGGGATGGGTCATAGACCTTTGTTTACATTTGTATATCTGTCCGTCTGTTTGTCTGTTTGTTACGTTTCCACAACTAAATGGCTGGACCGATTTCAAAAAAACAATATATATATATGTACCTATATATAGATTATGTGACTGGGATTAAGACATAAGCTACTTTTACCCTTTTTTGCGCAGGAGGGTAATGTTTTTACTGGCAAACCACGCGAGCGAAGCCGCGGGCGGAAGCTTGTACTTCATAAAAGTGCTTGTTCTTGTTAATCTTGTTTCTAATAGAAAAAAATATTAAAGTGAAAAGCGAATTCTTCATTCGGTTTACGCGTAACATGGGAAATGATAATTATCTCACCATTGTCTTTAAAAACAACAGAAATCGTGAGAAACCTTAGCAGGTGTGCGAGATAAATTATAAAAGCTAGTTAGTTCATATTAGATGATTGTAATGGCGTCACGCATGTTTCATTCTTCACAGTATAACAGCAATAGAATAAAACATGAGAACTTGGAAAAGTTTTATTCCTATTTTATAAGCTTACTAAACTTTCTAGCTAAGCTGTTGGCCACTGATATAATATAAAATACTTATTGATCGAGCGAAGCAAGATCGCTAAATCAACTTGGGCAAATCGGCGTTGTATGTATGTTTGTTTGTTTGTCCGAGGATAACTTTCGAAGCGTTTATCCGAGCATAGTGAAATTTTATATATAGGTAGGTAGTGATGGCACAATTTTGGTGTAACTAAATGAGCTATAATTGTGAGGGGTTGTTGAGATATTGGGGTTCAAGAGGGGTAAAAAAAAACAAAATCGGACTGTCCGGTCAAGTAATACGTTTAATAAAAGGTTTTTGTGAGTATATTTCGACCCCGTTTTTATTTTAAGTTTAAACCTTGTGGTTTTTAAGTTATTTGCCATAATAAAAACTGTACTTTGACAAAATTCACAGGGACCAGTGACCCCACAGTGTTGTAATTTGGTATACGTGTAGCTTAAGTGTCACAAATATAGATAAAAGACTGAAATCCAGAATAATTGCAATTTGTACCCCAAAAAAAACCAGTTAACATGAACTCCCGTTACCTGTAATTTGAATGAAACTGTAGGTCAAGTTAGTTGGTTATTTATTTCGTGCCACTATTTTGATAGTCTAAGATTACAAATAATATTTTATTGTTTTTATGAGAGACTCGCGAGATCTCGGTTCGGGGCGAACTACTAGTATTTATAAATGCGAAAGTGAGTTTGTTTATTTGTTTGTTACGCTTTGAAGTCGTAACGACTGAACCGATTTCGATGAAATTTGGTATGTAAAGTAGATAGATAACCTGAATTAAAATGTTGTTTTTTGAAGGGGCGCGCGGAAGTTAGATTTAAATATACAGTGTGTCCCTGGATAAAGTGCAACCCCGAAAGGGGGTGAAACTAGATCAAAAATTATCGACAAAAAATAGAAAAAAAAATTAAAAAAATTTAGTATATACTTTATTGATGAATTAAAATTTTTATTGCTCACTAATGACTCTATTTAATAAAAAAATGATTTCTTCCAAAGTAGTAGGTCTATTTTGTTAAAATAAAAACCATAATCATGTCAGATATGTGACGATGACGATAAAATAACAAATAACTCACAAACAAGTGGCTATCGTGACTTAAAGTTTAATTTTTGTATTAAAATTACATTTTTTAGGCTGTTTTTTTCCAATAAACTCCAAAAATCTTAAAATTAAGCCTATAATACTAGAAATTTTTATGACTTTTTATTATTGTCTATCATAATAGCTTTTAAATAAAATAAAAACCTACGTTCTAACATAAAAAATGTGCTGGCTAGGAGCATTTAAAGTTGACACGCCAGCACATTTTTTATGTTAGAACGTAGGTTTTTTTTTATTTAAAAGCTATTATGATAGACAATAATAAAAAGTCATAAAAATTTCTAGTATTATAGGCTTAATTTTAAGATTTTTGGAGTTTATTGGAAAAAAACAGCCTAAAAAATGTAATTTTAATACAAAAATTAAACTTTAAGTCACGATAGCCACTCGTTTGTGAGTTATTTGTTATTTTATCGTCATCGTCACATATCTGACATGATTATGGTTTTTATTTTAACAAAATAGACCTACTACTTTGGAAGAAATAATTTTTTTATTAAATAGAGTAATTAGTGAGTAATAAAAATTTTAATACATCAATAAAGTATATACGAATTTTTTTTTAATTTTTTTTTCTATTTTTTTGGCGATAATTTTTGATCTAGTTTCACCCCCTTTCGGGGTTGCACTTTATCCAGGGACACACTGTATATTAGCGCTATCGAGTTAATCCGTGCACCTTTATATAAGTAGGTAAGAAGTGGAAGTCAGTTTTCGAAGGAGTTTAATGAATGAGTACTAATCACGGTTGGTAGTTTGATCAAATTTTTACAAGCTTTTTATTAACTTGCAATGTATGTATGTTTGTCCGGGTGGAATCTTGCAACTAAATTTTAAACCCGTTCCCCTCAACCAATTGAACTGAAATTTGGAATACATATGTAACTTCGGTGACAATGCAATAATATGGTACCATGGAGGTGGTCTCATGATGGAGACGGATGCTAGACAACGGAGCTTCTGAATGGATTATAGTAGGCTACCAGTGTTTGGGCTTATTTGAATCTGCTTGCGGTTCCGATTATGAATTTTATAAATGCTTGTTTTGAAAAAGTCATTTATATAAAAAATATATTTTTGATATACTAATGTTACTTGTAAATTTATTAAATTGTTATAATTATGTAACTACTTTCATATTTAGGTGATTTTCGTCGTTATTGTAACAACTAGAAAATGTAAATCCGTTATTGGCTGTGTGATAGACACTTATTCATTTCTTAATATTAATTTTTAAGAGCTATGGATTTTGTCAATAAATAAAAATAAAATAAACTAGTGGTTCGCCCCGAACTGAGATCTCGCGAGTTTCCCATAAAAAAAATATTATTCGTAATCTTTGACTATCAAAATAGTACCACTAAATAAATAATCAAATTACTTGGCCTGCAGTTTCATTCAAATTGGAGTTATTCTGGATTTCTGACTTTTGCCTATATTTGTGTCACTTAAGCTACACGCATACCAAATTACAGCACTGTGTGGTCACTGGTGTAACCTGTGAATTTCGTCAAAGTTCAGTTTTATTATGGCTAATAATTCAAAAACTACAAAAATTAAACTAAAAATAAGAACTGAGTCGAAATGTACTAATGAAGACCTTTCATTAGACGCCCTATTAGACCTAATAGGCTCATTTTGATATTTTTACCCCTCTTGAACCTCAATATCTCAACAACCCCCCCAACATTTTTAGCTCAGTTAGTCACTCCAGGATTTTGCCATCACTATCTACCTATATACCAAATTTCACGATGATTGGATTTAAAGTTATCCTTGGATAAACAAACATACATACATACTGATTTGGAGATCTCGCTTTGCTCGATCAATAAAATTCGAGGTGTCAATGACTCGGTTGGGCAAAAAAGCTTTTGTAATCCCAGAAAATATATCAGCAAGCAGCAGATATACCAGAATTGAAATCTCGCTATCCTTTTAAAACAAACAAAGTTTCTAAAATTGACTTATCTACCTTGTTATAACGGAAAAGTTTAAAATAATGGTTCTCAAAGTCCAAGAAAAGACAATTAAGACCACAAAAGTAATTCAAACCCTGAATTTTACTCGCAATAAAGTTACTTCAATATAAATTTTTATCTATATTTATTAGGTCAGGTACATTTCTTTGTATAGAGCAAATTACCTAGACAACCCTTTACTATAGGGTGTTTCAGAACTAGTATGTTATCCCGAGGGGAGACCCTTACTTGTGACACTTACGACAACAACAAATATTCTACGACTTTTGTGAACCCCTGATTTCAGTTAAAATTCTGTTTATCAGCTGTGTCTAGTCAAAGACCTCAAGGGTAAGTTCTAGGGAAGGCGCAAAGTCTGAACAGTTAATTTAAAATCAAACTAAAAAGTTACAGGAATTTATTCTGAAAAATTAAATGTGTAAAATATTATTATTTTCTACGAAAAGTTGTTAATTGTCATGGTCGGAATCACCCCGTTTAGGCTTTAAATACTAGTTCCGGGACACCTTGTAGGATGTGAAACTTATATTGCGAAGCCTCACAACACAAGACAAGAACATAAAAACCGGAACGAGAAGGTAAAACCTGGATGTAACACACCGATACCGCAAGGATGCACTGACTCACCGTGGGAAGCTGCGCAGGTGACGAGCCGCTTGCGCACATTACATGAATAATCTGCCCGACAGTGCGGTGACCATCCTACTTGATACGACATCTAAACAAACGGACATGACTGAAAAAGCTGAAAGTCGTAAGATTTTTCATATAATATTCAGTCCACTGATATAAGAAATAAGTATTATTCTGAACCCAACCAAAATCCTCCAAAATCGTAATTGAATAGGGATTCATAATCTTAATAAATAATAATGCTGAACATTTCACACAGCGCCATCTAGCCCCAAACTAAGCAAAACTTGTACAAGGCGAACCAAATAACTGATAGAATACTTATTTATATACTCTTATTTGTAAATAAATACTTATAATATATAGAGAAAAAACCAGACCCGGAACAATCTTCAGATCATGCAAACGTTTGTTCCGCGGTGGGAATCGAACCCGCAACATCCTACGTCTCAGCCGGCTATTCGACCACTGCGCCACGGAGATCGTCATTTTATCAGGTAAGCAAAAGCAAAGACGGGTGAAGTTTTGAGACAAGCTTCAGATGGACCGCACTCTAAAAAAGCTAAAAATCAATCATAAACTTACACAATTATTAAGAGGGCGTGGAGGGTTTGCACATTACCTAAACAGATTTAAATGCAAGTACGCTTCAGGAGCATATTATATACAAGCAGGATGCATATGTGATCCTGAAGTAGAAGAAACAATTGTACACCTTATTTTGGACTGCCCAAAATATTGCTTACGACGATTCGAATTAGAGATAATATTAGATAGGAAACTTACGAAAGATAGTTTAAACGAGTTAATAGAAGAAGACAAAACAAGGTTAAAACTGTTAGATTTCGGCATTTGGGTTGTAGAAGATGCAATTAAAAGAAATAAGTAGAATTATATAATTATCATCAAAAATAAAGGCATAGATAAAACATTATAATACCATAAGGAAAATAATAATCTGTTAAATATAACGAAAGCGACGCTGTGAAAACTTTAAATAATGTATATTTATATAATCTATTACCTATATAGTAAAATACGATAGAATAGTAAATTCAGAAACGTACAATTATGCAAAGACAAACCTGTAAATTAGTAAACAATGTGGAAAGATAGGATATATCGTATATTGTAATATCTTATAATATTACACGAAAATCAAAATACTTGTATTGGGAAATATTGTTGCATATTTTATGTAAACATATTGTGTTAATATAAGTAGATATACTGTAGATTAAAACAATAGTAATAAGGCAACAATGAAAAATTAAAAAAAAAACAAAAGAAAAAAAATTAAGAAAAAGCAAATAACAGAAAAGAAAAGGAAAACAACATAAAAAAATAATAATAATTGTATTATGTATAAATTAAAACCAAATTCTTAATCATATGTATTTATATAGTAAGTAAATATAATATAGTAAGGAACTTATTATTATAAGTTAAAAAAACTATTTAGGTATCTAATCTACGACCAGACGCAGATTGCACTGATCGCTAAAATCAGAGTAAATAGTTACGTACAAAATGTAAGCCTAAAAATGTCTCCGATCTCCATGTCGGAGGAAAATCAGGCGGAACAAAAAAAAACAAAAGCATCACATGGATATGACTAAATGAAAATAACAGCTTTAAATATGCTAGGTACTGATATTATCAGTGAATGTAGTTTGTAAGATTGTCTATTAGAAGTTAATCTCAGAATCTACTGAACTGCCCTAAAACATTGTTACATTGATAAAAATAATTTTTAGGGGCCTGTATTTTATTTTGATAAAAAGTTGTGCCAAAACCATGATGGATTAGCTAGTACTAAATAAATACTTTTATTCTGTCCCATTAGCATAACGTGTTCACCATCATATCAGGCATAGGATGTCCCATAGATTTCCAGAGCGACCTATCTTGTGCGGCCTTCGCCTAACGGCTCTCACCAGCCTTTATTAGGTATCTTTCAATCGAGTACGTGATATCGTAGCTTTTTTAACTGGGTGCTTAAAACCTGGATAAAAAAAACGATTTATATGTATTCTATAAAACAAGCTCTAGTTTAAGGAAACTGTGTGTGATAGTTTTAGATTTCAGATGCATTTGTAATATGTTTTGGTCTGTTTTTCCTGACCATTATAATCTCGGAATCTTCAAGTCCAGAGTGGAATATTAACTCTAGGCAAGCGTGCTCCATCTTTGAACACACTAGCACTTACTATAAGTAGAGGTAGTCCACTTACTATTAGTAGAGAAGCCCCAAACTGGGATGAATGGATGAAGGGAAGTGAGGCTTTTGTCCAACAGTGGGATCGAGAGGCCTCTTTAGATTAGATTAGAGTTAAGCACATAGCACTTTATAGATCGGGGTTAGCAGTTTCATTTTTCCTAAATTATGGTCACATCGATGGTAGATACTGCAATCAGAAGCCTGCTCCTGTTCGAAGGCATCACAAGTTTTTAATGTGATTTATCTCGTTATATCACATTTCAGATCCTGCTAATGCGGTTGCAATATTTACTAGTCACTCGTTATTTAATAGGTAGCATGGTTGGTAATTGAATTATCTATGAGCTCACATAGAACTAGTTACATTTATTCTTCTAACAATAAAACCTGTTCAGTGCAACGATTCCCTGATTTTTCTTTACCTTTAAGAGTAGATTATTGTAGCAAGGATTATTTTATATTTAACATTGGAAGATCTAAAAGGTTTTAAACATTGAGGAATCAAAGAAAATGTTATAGGAGTTTGTCCTTAATTAACAACTCGAAGAATAAATAGGAAACCAGACCGCACACGTCGAAACCGATGCATCAACTACGAGTATTAATACATGGGACTTGAAACAAACGATTTTCACGGCGTATGCGCCTCACAGCGCGCACGCTTCATTTCCATACCACAGTCCTACTATTTGTTTACTGAAAATACTGCTTTGTCTGAAGTTTAATCGAATAACAGTAGATAAAGGTTTGTAACTTCTGGTTGTGGTTCTGGCTTTCTTTTATGTGGTTTTTGATTACGGATTCGAGTTTGTTATATTTGTATAAAGACACCGCATTACAAGTTTAATATATAACTATGCATGTATCTAAACTAGTTGGCAGTGCACAGGGACATATATTTTTTGGCTAAATTTTAGTATTCGCGACTCCTTCTCCCTATTAACATTAACTATACTAAATCTGTCACTCCGATGCGCCCAATATACTTAAAAATTGGTAGACACAAAGTTTTCTCTTCACGTATTATTATTATTATTATATAGATAGCATTATAAGTACATATAACGGTTTGTTTTATTTTTAGTTTGGATCCAGTTTTCAAGTTTCATTTTGCTCTGGATGAATATTTGGTTCCCACGATTTTAGAAAACAAAATTAAACGCACGTATTACCGTGGTTGTTTTGCGGTAAATTTTTGAAACCAGTTCCTTTTCGATGCAAATAAAAGATAAACAACAATTGATAGACAACGAGGCAATTACACGGTAGAGTGACGTCGCCAATCGAGCGAGGTTTGGAAGTCTGCGCTTGCGCCGGTGTCGCGGATATCCTCCAAGCCGCGTCCTGCAAGGTCGTGGGAACTAAGCTATAATCGAACGTATATAATAAGTTAATTTATCGATGACTGCACCTGTATCAATGGATGATTTTTAAATTTTAATTTCAAGCTGGTTCGATTTTATTGTCTGTTAATGGTAAGTACATTCGATATGAACTATTCTAAGCTACCGGAAAGCTTTAATTTGACCAGTAGAATTATAATAGAACACCCTGGGAGCCTTAAAAAGACATTACGATATATCTACGATTGCACCATGATAAAACAATAGCTTCACAGGTGCACATATCACATGACGGTTCCGCGCCGAGGCTTCGGAGCATCGGAATGGAACCCTAGGAGTCATCAGATATGGTACAATCAGTGTGCTCACCCCGTGAAGAGCACAAAATAATATCTGCTCGTACTTTGCCAAGGGTTCACTACTTCGTGCACTATGCTTTTTATAATGATTAATTCTTATTCTTAGGGTTAGCATTATGGTTGTACTTTTTATAGAAGTGTGTAGTGACCGCAGTTCCTATCCACATTAACGTCTTTGAAAATGTAAATGGAGTTTCTTGGTAGGGTGTGTCTGATATACCTTATACCAAGAACCAATCTATGTTCTTCCTACAAAATACATAGACATCTAAGTAAATATTTCTCAGTCCAAAATGGGTATGAGAGAAAAACAGATATTGCCGAACCTTGGACCTGTTTTAATATTCTTGCCCGCTCGTACCTTACCTGGTTAGTTACGTATACAGAACCCTTGGCCTCGCTATGAGTGTGCATTAATAAATCCCACCTACGATCGCGACAACGTTCATTCACGACTTCCTGCAAGGAGGGAGGGTGCGCACACGCCGAAGTTCCTCGAATGTCTTCAATTGCGATCTCACTGTGATTATCTTTTTGTTTTCTTCTTTAGGGTGGCTACACACCGTGATTCCTCGGCGCACCTCTTATTCATAATTCCTTCGTTCCGCTCTGATGCCTTTTGGTGAATGACCGGCAAGAGTTGGAAATGTGAATCACAGGATTCATGGTGTCTAAGCACAGTAACGTATCTTTAACTGATTTTCTTCAACGGTCAACTTGGATTGTTACTGTCGTGCCAGTTGGGTATTCGTGTCACGTCATCAGTAAAGCTCCACAATATTAAGATTACAATTTATTTAACGTTACAAAGTAGAGTTAATAAATTAAGTTATGCCATTCTATGCTAAAATGTTTCCATGTTTTGTTTTGAATTTCGAAACAAATGGTTATCTCTTAGCTGTCAATGTGAACGTTTACGTGACATTTATATCGGCCAATCGTCGGGCAATTTCGGTAAATGACGTCCAATTACGCGAGGGCGTCTCGAATGCGCCAATTAGGTGTCAGTGCGCGCACCTGGCTCACGATACTCACGAACTGTATGGTCACGCGCGAATTTCGATCATAAATCCTTTCTCGATACTTATGTGCGATATTACTTCAATTTGATCAATTGGCAACAATGCAACGTGAGACAAGCTGTTCGCTTGCGAAATTCGAAAACAAAGGAATAATGGGAAGCGGTCTGTACGGGCGATATGAGTTACAATGATAATTATGGACACGGTGTGCAGAACACGAGATCGTCCTTTTTGTAGTTTTGATTGGTGAGTTACTCGAAAAAACTCTTGCTAAGCACACTAGTAACACTCTAATGGTTCCTTACCAAAATCAAGCCTTTTTGTTCTATCGTAACGTCTAGCATTTTTTTATCTAAAAGCGTTTTTCAGCATCTTCTAGTCAGATGTTCAACAAACTTCATGTTGAATGAACTTTCATGCTTCTGAGCGCACGGTAAGTTGTCGATTTCGCTAGAAAACTCTAGCCTTATCTAAAGAATTTATCATCGTCATATCAGGATAGGGCATCCGATGCTGAACATAGGTCTTCCCCATAGATTTCCAGAGCGATCGATCTGGTGCGGCCTGCATCCAACGTCTTCCAGCAACGTTTTCCAGGTCGTCTTTCCGTCTAGTAGCGGGTCTATGCTGTGTTTTCCTATGCGTGGTCTCAAGAATGTTTTTGCCCCAACGGCCGTCATTCATGCGGCCTAAAAATTCTGGTGTCAGTTTTGGTCACTAGCTTTTACAAACTTAATTCTATTTCTACCTATTCTATATATACATCGTTATTTGACATATGTATAGTATTGGTACAAATAGGTTACTCTTTGTGACGTTGTGTTGTAGTTTGTGTATTTCCACGTGTGGCAGTCGTGTCGTGCGATTCCACCGGAAGCGCCGATTACGCCGCTAATGAGGAAACAGTTACTGGCGGCCGTGTATCCTGTGATGCACTGTATTGTTGCTTTGTGTTGGATGCCCTACTGACTTTTCTGTCCCTTAGTGGTATATGACTCGGTATTACTTGAATTGATCAGGAAGAAAGTTTGAAATAAGTATTTAAGAACACTATTAAAGAAGTTTAGGGATTTTTCTTAAACAATTTTCTTCTGCTCGGTCACTTAATTTTTTTTTATATATATAAACTTATATATTATATAACTTATATATTTATGTATAAAACTTACGAACGAAATACTCGATCACATTGATTTGATCTGATAAATGATAAATGATTTGATCTTTAAATGATTGGCATATTGGGGGAAAATTAAAGCAAGTAATTTTTAATTTTTATGGCGATATTGTCATACGTATTCTATGTGAATTATGTATATTTCTAATATTTCTTGCTTATTTATATTGTATTATGTGCGAGTACGCGTGCAAATAGGGGCCTTTCCTTTGCTAAAGAAACTATTTTGTATCATCATAAAAAAATCTTCACATATTTTAATCCAACGGCCATCCATGGTCTGCCGGATGGCTACTGACCCATCACGATGGGAACTTCTTAACCTTAACAGACCATAATCAAAGGACACCTGTTGAGGGTTACTCGAGGAATCTTAATCATGAGAATAGTATAAAACTTTAGGGGACGTTTTAGGAATAATTTGCATGTTCCGCTAAAAATAAGAAAACGAAGGGTCCTTGAATGTTTGTTGTAACGCGATTAGAATAGAACGTATTAATTTTTTTTATAGTGGAACATAATAATGCCCCGAAAAGAACCAGGAAATTATGAATTAGTTATAAAGCGATTTAAAAAAATAAAATATTAATTATTCGCAATTGAATTGACTTTTCTAAATTTAGACAAAATTATTACAGACAGGGATTGTACAGAAATAAAAATAATTGAAAGGATCACAATAAAGTAAGAATTAGGTCAACGGTTTTATTGAATTCTAATCTTTTTTTCAACTAAGCAGATTTATTTTGCTCTCGATAACAATAGCAAATTCTGTCACAATAGAGTCAACAGCCATTATAACATACTCAGACAACGAGATGACCAATCTGTTCAGTTCCGAGCCAAAGTAAACAACCCTTTGTGCTTTAATCCCGCCAAAATTGTGCGCCAAATGCTAAACATTTGTCAATGGGTTCCGTGACAATGGGCCATTCATTCAGCTGGCACCGGCACCTGTAGAAGGGGTTCCCCACACGTGGCATGGCCTCGCATATGTTGGTATAGTTGGAACGTTGGTGCTCTCACCTGGTAGAAATCTCGCCCCTAGTGAGGGGTAGGTTTGTTTTATCCACATATGTCAAGCGGCTGCTACCGACAGATGCTAAAATACGTTAGTGCTGACATCGATTTTACTGTAATGATGAATAGAGTAGCGAAATTTGAATGGAATCCGTGCATATATTAGTTGCTCTCGATGTCGTGCGATCATAGCTGATGGAATTGCTTATCGCGCCGTTTTTCCAGTCGTTTTCTTATTCCACACTGTCACCATGGGCATTTAAGTATATAATGTGCTTCCGGAAGGGGGTCAAGCAATGGTTGCTCTAAAACACTTCGAAATTCTTTGATTTTCATTGAAGATTACCAACTGGGGAAAAAACTTCCGGATTAGTTCAAAAATCAGTTGCTCCGCGGTTGTAGCATAACTCAAAGAACCATCTTTAAGATAGGTATGTCTCAAAGTCAAAGATTTTGATACCTGATGGTCTTTTTAAAATACTATTTATATTCAAGAATTTATTTTCATTGTTAAAATCACCCCTTTCGGGTTAACTTGTAAGTTTTGAAACACCCGGTATTTTTGTTGGTTCATAAAATTGTCGAAAAAAAGTCGGCAAAGTGACGTTAATGATAAAACATTAAATAAATAAAAAAAAATATATTGATGCGCATTTCACACAGCGCTAACTAGCCCTAAACTAAGCAGATTTGTATTATGGAAACCAGATAACTGATAAAACACGTATATATCTATTTTTTTGTAAATACATACTTAACATATAAAGACAAACATCCAGACCCGGAACAAACATCTGTACCGGAACCCGCTATCTCCTGCGTCTCAGCCGGCTATTCGCCCACTGCGCCACGGAGGTCATCATTATACCTATTCAATTCTCATTTAAAAGTGCGTCATTTATTTAAATATTTTGATCTCAAATAGAAAAAAATATACCTACGTGTTTCGTTATGGACGACATTAAATGAAAACACGGGTAGGGTTTGAAAATTTTCAATTTTCCAACAAACTTTGTATCAAGTCCTAGACATATTAATAAAACAGCCTGTATAAAATAGGCAAACAAATCATATTCATTTATCATGTAAGTTGACTGACTAAACGGCATTGCCGCATAGGCGCCGCCGATTTGATGCTTAAATATGTTAAAAATGGTTTATTGGAAATGCATCGATTACTGGATTAATATGCAAGTTATCGGTATTAAATCCACCTCTGAAATCTGTAAATACGATTCCGGATGTATTTTAAATTGATGTCGTATATACATTACAGGTTGTATAATAGCATGAATACGTATAAAATATATCAGTTTTTTGCGTTTTCAGAGAACTTGTTCTAACTGACAGATGGCGCCTGAATACCCCACGAATTCAATACCAGCAGCAGGACATGCCATCTGCAATGGTCTGCCGTCAGCGCCACCCCATTCTAACAGCACCTTTCGTAAAACATTTCATTATTACCAACACCGTTTGACCTCCAGGTGTACGGCTTGACATCTGCGTGTGCGCAATCTCCGTTAAGTCATGCTTGTATTGTTGTTAGGCACAATAGGACAATAATGTCAATACAATGAGTAAACGTTCGAAAACCACATCGAATACCTAACTGTGCCGTTCAAATGATCAACGATTTGTCATAGGCTCTAGTGATAGATGAATGAAGCTTCTATCAAATCAGAAATTAATAGTGTTGCCTTTGCCGACTCAGAAATAGACTTCATACGCTACTGTACCGTTTTTTTACATCATTCAAACAATATTAATCTGTGTGGTGTTCTATGTATAATTAATTTAGCTAATGGATGATCTCCACGAACACATAAATAAGTTTTCTTATATCTAATTTCTTGTACAAAAAAAACTGATTGGTGTAAAAAGTTTTACGACTTCGCGAAAAAACGTGATTTAATTTGAAATTACTCACTTTAAAATAAGCTTTGCACATTCAATTTTAATAATGTCATAATGTTGTTCACGACATTCATTCGGCAAACGCAATGATAGTGTCATGATCATCGTCATTATATTCTCATTTTGTCGCGAGGCAATTGCTAAGTTATTTGTTGATCGTAATTTTAATGGATTCCGATCTTTAGTATCATATTAGATAAAGATAATGTAGGACATACATCTTCCGAAGTTGTTGAACTAATATCTAATGATGATTCTTCACTGTAGTTCTGCAAGGAGGTTAAGAATTTGGGTAATTATATATTACCCAGATTAGTAGGAGGATGTATGGTACCATGCATACTGTGAAACGCCTAAAAAATTTCTTGCCTACGAGGATCACACTGGTTAATGCGTTACTCTTACCCATCCTAGATTATGCGGATGTATGCTATCCCGATGCTACGGAAGAGCAACTGAACAGGTTGGAGCGTCTGCAGAATCTTTGCATTTGCTATATCTACGGCCTACGAAAATATGATCATGTCTCGGTATTTCGTCAGCAGCTAAAATGGCTTGACATCAGAGCTCGTCGAGATGCGAACATGCTATCCCTCCTGTATAATATTATTCGCAACCCTCTATCTCCCAGCTACCTCAGAGAGCGATTTGCATCCGTATCAACTGAAGACAGACCTGTGAAATCGTCTTGTCGTTTCTAACTAATTACTCCACAGCATAACACGGCTACTTACTCCGACTCTTACACCATAACCGCTACTCGTCTCTGGAATAATATGCCACCAAACTATTTCGAGGCTACTTCAGTGGAAGCATTCAGATTGAGAATCTATAGGCACCTTCTCGGTCAAACCGACCAAAAATGAGCAACTTAATATTTCCATAACAATTCCTATATTGTTATGTATGTATTTTTATTCGATATTGGTATAGTTTAGTCTATCATATGAAGTATTTCAGCAGGTTTATTTATGTAGTATGTACCTATATTATGCTATATTTATTAGTCCTGTACAAATTTTCTTTTTTTACCTTTTCTGTGCACTACCTACACATCTTTATCTACAATACACAAAGGTTATCTGGAAGAGAATGCTCTTTAGCATTAAGTTCGCCTTTGTACTAGTTTTATAAGTGCAATAAAGTATTTACGATCAATCAATCAATGATTCGGTGTCTAAATATGTAGCGTTATGGATAATCATGATGTTAGATATTGATCCAAACCTACATAAACAACAATAAAACTATCTAAAATATGCAAAGAACTTATAGACATAATCAAGACGAGAGTGTGTTGGCATGAATAATATTAAAAAAAACAATTTCAAAGTATATATATATATATATATACTCACATTTTATTTCTAAACTACCGCACTTTGGTTCACAGTTGAAGCCTTCAATTGCTGCTGCTGTTGAAGAATCTCTGCTGCTATCACTGCCCTCTCTATCTCCTTCCTGATACAATTGATGCAATATTTCTTCAATTGCCTCACGATGTACAACGCTCCTGTGAACAGCAGTAGCATTAGTAATGCTAGTACAATGACGTCTGCAACTGTGAGTCCATCGACTACTTCCGTATGTGCGTGGCCCGACATGATTTATATTTTTGTTTCTAATAAAAACGCGAGTTTTTCACTGCAGTGTGGTTTTCTCTTGAAATATTAAAATGCAATGATTCATATGTGCAAAGCAGGTGGCATCAGCATTTCATTGTATAAAATATCACTTTCAGCATTTTGGTGTAACCTTTTTAGACGTGATAGAAATACAATGAGGATTTGCACTCGATGCAAGAATTCAACGATTCTGCAAAGTTGAAAATTCAAGAGAACGTATAAAGCAGTATACATACAACCAGTAAGGAAGAAATTGTATCATAACAACTTTTGTACGTGAAAAATCATCAAACAACGTGTGTTTGATGTGTGACAAATTTAACTTATATGATATCTGTCATTCGCCGTGAATCTCATATTCTGTCTCTTCTCTATTCTATTCTATTTAATCCCTTCTCCCCTTGCTATCTTAAAGCGAGGTTTGCTTATCTCCATTCTTCCAATACTTTTTCTCTCAGGTCATCGGAAAACTTATCCCCCAAAACACCCGTACACTCTAGTTCCTTCTACGGGAAATCATTCACTGTCGAAGCAGTGCCCTTGTGGAATGCTTTGCTTGTGGAAATAAGACGGGCTCCTTCACAGCACTCTTTTAAGCTGAGATTAAAGCAGCATTACCTTAATGCCTAGGTTTCTTGTCATTTGAGTTACCTATTTATTTATTAATTATTTAATTTTATTTTATTGTCCTCATTTTAGAATATCTGTAAGATTTAAGTTATTATTTGAGTATATATTAGTCTATCTTTAGGTATTTATTTATGTCTTAGGATTATAGGTAAGTACAGTTTTTATTTGATATAATTTTTATATGTTTTATTTCATTCGTTTGTAAATATACTCTGTGCACCGCTGCCCATTACTGCTTCGTTATTTACTTTCCATCCAAAGGTCGCCTGGAAGAAATCGCTTTCAGCGATAAGGCCGCCCATTGTACTTCATTTAGCTTAAATTAGTTTTTTAAGTATTCCTGGTGTACAATAAAGAATTATTCTATTCTATTCTGAATAAATTGTAGCCACGCCACTAAAATAAATTCTTATTCTAAGCCGCGAAACCGATAAATAAATTCTGGATTCCACTAGATCCTTGCATTCTGGTTTAGCCCCTACAGAATTAACATACATTCATACTTTTACATTTACTTGTAATATAAGTAAAATTACTAGTAGAATTATTTCACAGCAAAACGATGAACTTTACTCGTCAAGAATATCAAAGGTTTGCTTAGCATTTCCACATCGTGCGGTCGGGGTCAAGTAGCGCGGCGCCGGCGCACCGCGAACCCGACTCTTGCTCATGCACAAATGTGAAACATGAGCCTGCGTTGAATGTCTGCATATTTTACTTGGCTATTGCATACTGTTTTATTACTTAACCTATACTTTTTATTGTGTTGGCGGAATGAGGACAATCAAGACTTGTTTATACAGAATACATTTTATGCAAAATACATAAAAGGAGTAAGTACCATTGGGTGGTTTAGGCAAGGCATGCCTAAGCCCATTCTGTAAGGTTTTTTATAGGAAATACCCAGTGCCGGATTAACCACAAAGCAAGGGTAACAATTGCTACGGGCCCCGCGCAAAAAGGGGCCCCGCGTATTCAAACCCGCCGCTTTATACTTAGAAATCCATAGCAGATCAAGGGCCCCTCGATATAATTTTCTAGGGCCCCCGCGCAAATAGGTTCCCCCAAATCCGCCACTTTATACTTAAAACCCCATAGCTGATCAAGGGCCCCTTGATACAATTTGCTACGGGCCTCGCGCTTGCTTAATCCGGCACTGGAAATACTCCTACCTACTGAAAAGCTGGAAGGCTAACAAAAGTTACTTTAAGTTATATTTTGCTCTCTTTTACCTTAAGTTTGTCTCATGAAATTACTGTAGGATAGGTAATAGAGTTGCATACGTGTACTACACGTCATAAGCATTTGCAACCATACTTATTGACCATTATTTACTAGCAAAGTAGACGATTTACTTTGTCATCTTAAGCGCAGATGTTCAATCAATCTCAAAGCTGTTTTCCAGTTTCCAGGAAAAGCGATAAGAAACTGTGTTTATTGCGCAAACAAGTATCAATGGAAGGCGTCAGCTTCCTTTTCGCAGCTGCATAGAGGCGAGTGCACACCGCCGCCGCCGCCGTGCGAACGGCGTGACATTTTGCTAGGCTGGATGCAGATCACAACGATTTAAGTAAAGCACCTGGGTGCGATATCTAAGGGCCAATGCCGTGAACTCATATTTATGAATGTACAAAAGCAAGAAAACCATAAGCATGTTTATTTTTTATGACAAACAGTATTTTAATATAATCTTTGATCCGAGTACTAAATATAAAGAAAGATAACTTTTTTTGGAGCCCAAAATATATAATATATTCGTAGATTCAGGTGTTGTATTAATCTGGGATAAAAAGACATTAGCCATAGGATGCCCACTGCTAAACATAACCTCCCCATAGATTTCCAGAGCGTTCGATCTTGTGCAACCTGCACCCAACAGCTCCCAGCAACCTTTATCAGGTCGTCTTTCCATCTAGTGGAAGGCCGTCTATTGCTGCACTTTCCAGTGAATATATGTTATATTTTAAAACCGTTTAAGCTTCTACTTTTCCTTAAATTTACGCAAACGCATTTCCCCTAAAGCAAGTCCATCAAACCTACGAAACTTCGCACTAAATAAACTGCAAAGTGCATATTCAAAGTATCATCAACATACAAGTATGTTGAATAGTACAGTGCATACCTAAGTCTAGTTATACTAGTCGTTCCATTGATGGGCACAGCTGCGGCGCGACCCGCGATAACCCGCGAGGCGCCATCGTCTGCGACCGATATGCTCCCCATTCATCTTGCGACCGGCTAGGGCTACCACTAAACTGGCTAATATCTGAATGCAAATGTCTTTTTCTACAAGAATGGTATGGGAAAGTCGTCATTATCTATTACTTCAATTCGAGTTGGTGGCCAACCCGAATGTTGATGTTTAAAGGCCATGGCATGGTTTTTATGATACCGTCGCCAACGTATTGTTCCTCAATCCCACTGAATACTTTTACCACAATGTTTTGTTTCACTATTTGCATTTTTACCCACGACGGAACGGAGAAGGTGTATGCGTTTAGTGTGTGAGGTTGTTTGTGTGTGCAAAAAACTAATGTTCCCATTTATCTCCAAAACGACCGATTTTGACCGATTTAGATACGATTTGCTGTAAAAGGTTTGTGATTCAACGGAGATGGTTCTTAGATAGGTGTTATGGTTATAATTATGATTAAAGCGGGTATTTATCGCGTGTGTACCTTTTTAATTTGTTATCCCGACGTTTCGGCTGTGTAGTGTAGTGTGTCGTAATATGAACGAGGACAATTCTGAAGACCAAGTGAGGGTAGTTGCCGCAGCTGCCATCACTTCTCGACGGTACCTCCAAGTACTCCAGTCAATCCGTGACCACGTCCGTTGCAACACAGCCGAAACGTGGGGATAACAAATTAAAAAGATGCATACGCGATAAATACCCGTTTTAATCAATAATTATGTACAGTGATCGCGAAAGGTGTTATGGTGCTAACTCGCCAGAAGGGTATAAAGATATTGTGGTAAAGAAATCTCAGGTGTCAAATGGAAATTTATTACGGGTCTTTTGTATGTGGGGGAGTTTCAAAAATTTTAATTTATACATGTAGAACACTAGTACTGTAGTCACGAGCTCACGACTATATAAACTCTCATTATGGACATTCTCGGATCTCTTACACTCAGTACCCAGCAGACCAGAAGTTGAGTATTCATGTGACAGGTTGTAAGCCCATCACCGCTTGCTGGAATACTGACCCGAGGGAACATGCTTTCGAGTGATTCCTGGGCATACCACATCATCCGAATGGAAAGTCAGAGTACACTCGGCCACAATGGTTCCCAACACATGTAATACGAATATGTAATATTAGTAATACTATTTGACGATCTCCGTGGTGCAGTTTGCGAATAGCCGGCTGAGACGCAGGATGTAGCGGGTTCGATTCCCGCCGCGGAACAAATGTTTGCATGATCTACAGATATTTTATTCCTGGGTCTGGTTGTTTCTCTATATATTATAAGTATGTATTTATAAAAAAAATGTATATAAGTATTCTATCAGTTATCTGATTCCCATAGTACAACTTCTGCTTAGTTTGGGGCTAGATAGCGCTGTGTGAAATGTCTAGCAATGTTTATTTTATTATTTATTATTATTAGTTACACTATAACTAAATTGGAATAATGGAAGAATAAAATAAATTGGATGTATTAACTTGTATGTAGTGTCTAATAGCTATTTAAAATCAAGGTGCGTCTGATACTTAAGCTATTCATTGATTTGTTACGTACGATAGGGTTATGTCTAGCAAATATCACGTCGACATGAACACGTCTATTAGTTTGCAGGATGTTAACATTATTAGAACGGCAAGAGAAAGCCGTCTCAACGTTGATTTATTTGAAGTGAATCGACTTGTTGCTTGGGCTTGATGTTGTCTTGGATCAGCTTTTGCAAAGGTCTATTTTTAGTAAATAATAAATATCACGGGTTTTGATTCGGCAAAGAAAAGCTGTACGATTGATTTACCAATGCTCTTGTTTATGTTAAACATGTCAACTTTGTAAACATGTGAAAGTAAAAATGTATTGAGTATTCTTACTAGTCTCTCCGATTTTTTTGGTTACGCCAATAAAATTCAATGACCAGCTTGACTGAGGTATAGTTGCCTGTCGAGAGCAATAGATCGTGGCAAGCTGCTAAGTACTTCTGCAAAAATGTAGTGCAGCAGAAGGAAGCAGCGGAGAGGGGCAGGGAATCTGAGAGCACTCTCTCAACCCGCCGCACAAGACCGGGGCGAAGGAGGAGGGCGTATGCGAGAGCGTATGCCGACCTCCATCCCCCATAGCAGTGGCCTAACTATATACTGCTGTATATAGTTAGTAGAGATGACCCTATCCCTAAGAGATGGGGCCCGCAAGAGCGGACCAACGCCACCGGGGTCGCGGAAGAATGTTCTCTGTTCCCGTGTCCCCGGCATACAGCGAGCGGAGAAACGCCGTGGAGGTTTAGCCGGTAGGAGTCCGACATACCGCTCCCTGGGTTCAGAGGTATCCATGAGGATTCCTCCACGTAAAAAAAAAGGTATAGTTGCCTGTGAAGGTTTCCAATTGCATTTGAATAGCTTTAATGGCGTGTTTGACAACCAAACACAAACGTTAGCATTTACTTATATAGGGTGTTCGATAATGTAAGCACACAAATTAAATGGGATATTTTGGCATATACAACAAACACTTTATTAAACTTATGTTGTGCTATTGCATAATGCTTGCCATCTAGGTAACCACAGAGTATTGGTGACGTCTCGAGTTATTTCTTCTTGTCCCTTTCTAACCCAAAACCCGCATCCATTTCCGAAAGAAACATCAAATCGGCTTATTTTTGGATGTCGATTGCAAGAGTAGGCAGTAAGTTTTATATCGAATAATTCACCTAAACTTAGTCGATTTTCTTTAAAATTTGATAATGTAACTAGTATTTTTTTTTTCGTGTAGTATTTTTTTATGTTTAGAGAAACCGTCACTTGAATATCGTCGGTATATTACCAAACATCCTGTATATAACATTTGTATTTGGATTAAGAGGAATGACAAAATACCATCTTATCGCTGCTAGCGAATACTCTAGAATAAAAATGGTAGCCCTAGAGAAAAACAGCTGTTCTTTAGTACGATTAGTCTTAATTGTACACAGCATCACGCGTTTCGATGCGACGCTTATGCAAGACTTTAATGGAGATAGCGTTACTAGTCTGAGAGCTGGTGATCGTTTTCTTACGACATAGTGTTATGCAAGTACGATTTACCTGATGCGATTATACATTAGCACATAATAGAGGCGGTAAAAATGACTCTTGGTTGAGATTGGCTCATCTGGATCTGGCCTAAGATCTGAATCATTGAATCGTTTCATTTATATCATTCGGATGACCGGATCTGACGTATATGTGAAGCAATCGCAGCGTAGAACCAGATCTAGATAGTATGTATCATCTAAATTTGACACATATGATAGTATTTGTCAGATGTTTCGTTCATTAGCATGATGCCAAGTAGGAACGATACGGAGTATTATAACCGAAGTCTAATTTTATTTCTTTTATATCATGAACAAACAAACTATTTACCTAATTTATCTCTGTCTATCTTGTGCTGTGTGAATCCGCGCGGCGTAAGAGCCAGTCGTCGAGACCCAGATGCAAATGAGACATTTATATTATTTGAAGTTGAAATGAATCATTTATGTCAATTTAAAGACACCGCTAGCACCTAAGGTACTCAAACTGTCCATACTAGAAGATACATACGCACATCAAAAAAGAGAGGATATAAAGAATAAACCCACACATTCCCACAGTATAAAAGAGACAGATGAGGAGAATCAATCAATATGTAACCTGAATTTAGTTAGCATTTGGAAATTATATAATGATAGGAATACTGCAATTTTCCTTGCTTTATATATTATTATTAACTTTAGAACTGACTGGCTTTGTAACCAATTAATTGTAACTATTAGCTCTTGTAACCGTCTGTGTGGTGTATCAAACGATGTATCAGAAGTATGTCGTAAGAAAACCATCATTGGTTCCTTAGCTGTACTGTTTGCACTTTTAATCATTGTGGGACGTTCGGTTAATTGCATGAGATAAATTGGTGTTTATAGTGCATCTTGGAGGGTCGTCATAATACTAAACAAACTAGTTGTAGCTGATTCGTTTCGAATCACATCATCGTCGCTTTTACCAAATACCACTTAATAAGATTTCGTAAGCAATCTGTTATAATTAATACAGGTTTTCTTAAAATTGTTTGATGTAGTATGAAATCGAATCTAGAGGAATTATCATAAAACTAGCTTCCGTCCATGGCTTGACACGCGTGGTCAATAAATAGTAGCATATATCTTAATCCCGGTAATAATCTTTCTATATACCAAATACCATAAAATTCAAATTCGTTTATTTACACTTAAATATAACTTTACAGAATGAATCTAATACGCAATATCTGAAACTACTAAAAGAAAAAAATACAAATTATAATTATATTATATATTATAATTATAACATTCATTTTCAAACTTACTTATTTTAGGTACGTATATTTATTAAATTGATCGAAATCGGTTCAGCTGTTTCGACGCTAAAGTGTAACAAGCAAACAAATAAACAAACTCACGCTTGATCAAGAAATTAGACTCACCGAAGAGAAAAACTGAAAAATGCGTGATATAACTAGGAACAACACTCAGACTTGGAAGAAATATTTTCAGATCATTCAAGCTCTGTCCCGCAGTGGGGATCGAACGCAACCATTTCTACCTCAGTTGTCTACTTGCCCACCGCACCACAGAACCCATCATAGCATAGACTACAGTGCAGTAAGAAAATACATTATTTTGTCGCAGTATTAACTAATCAGGGGTCAAATTTCAAAAGCCAAATTGAATCGGTTATAGAATTCCAGAACCCAACACCAGCTTGATACGTGGAACTCAACAAAGCCTTTTGTTTGGTCCCAGTCGTTTTCGCAAAACATTTTTCTCTTATTGCATTCCTCCGCTGACCCAACAGTCTCCGAGGACCTAAACAGGTTTTCGATTCAAAATTAAAGGTACATTTTAATGTCAGTCTTGCAAAGTGCTTTAGGTTCGTATACGGCAAAAAGTAACTAAATGTAATGTGTACAAATGTAGAGCTAATTGGTTCGGTTTTAAAAGGCTTTTTAGCTATCTCATAAAGTTATTCATTCCATTAACGTCAAGATACATTATCACCCAATGACGGGATTACTATTATAATGTTTAATCATCATCATTTGAATTTCGACAACCTACTGAATACTGCTGAATATCTTTCCATGTCTCTTCGACACTGTACAATGCACTCCGAAGTATGGTTCTTTTAATTTGCATAATAGAACAGCATTTTCAGCTAATTGCGTATCTGAATAACGGTGTGTTTACAGTACTCAATATGAGTTTCCATAATCATCAAGTTTGCAGTAAAGTGTCTAATTCTAGGACATTGTCAGAAGAGGGTCAAGTTCCCGGTTGAATGGCGCCAAAACAAATCGCCAGCTGCGCAACTATTTGCGGAAGCGAATGCTCGTCACATAATATTCTGTAGAGAATCTGTAGAGCTTGTTTTGAACTTAAAAGTAAAAACCCATGAGCATGCTTCGGAGCATGACATGACAGCTTGTCAATTGACAAGTGACAATTGGTCTGGAAAACAATGGAAAACTAAAATAGCTCTACGTGGGTTTACCATCACTATCGGCTAAAATTTTCATTGGAACTTTGGTGTTAGCTTTTTTAAAATATGTAATACCATTACGTACGGTTTGGGCAAATAAGTTTTTACAAATTAAATTTCGATGCTAAAGCCACATCGATATAAGGATGCCAATGCAGGGACAAATATGGAGAGAATATGGGTTATCTATTGGAACTGATGCTCAGGAGAAAATATTACCCTGTGGATAAATAAACTAGGCTCCGCTCTGTAGCATGTTAATACTCTGAAAGCTTATAAATATCTCACGTATTCTGCATTCGCGTACTTCACCCAACCGCTACCGTTACTCGTGCCCGATCTGGATACCTTAATACTGCACGAATTAAAAATGCACTCTTGTTTTGATTTATTTCCAGAAACTGGACTGGTAGGTACAACTTTTTCAAAGATTATATTTATTAGCACCCGCCCACGGCTTTGCTTAGTGAGGCAGGGGAAAAAAGTAGCTTGTGTAGTGATTAGATTAGACAATTATTTATTGCACTAATAAAATAATATATAGGCGAACTTAATGCTAACGAGCATTTTCTTCCAGCTAACCTTTGTGTATTGTGGATAAAGTGGTACTGCCAGAAAATAGGAAGGTAAATACACTTTAGCTTAGGTATCATAAAATAAACTTACAAAAAAGTTAATAATATACACACAATAACAAAACTAAATAAATAAATATACCTACATAAAGTGCTCAATTTTGTTGGGTATCTTGAAAAGAGATAAAGTGTTTATTTATGTGTATAAGTGTTTGTTTGGATTTGAAGATTCCCATAGAGGCGGCCCTGCGGATTTCCACAGGAAGAGAGTTCCACAAGCAGATAGCAGTCACGGTGAAAGAGTTAGTTAAGAAAGGAGTTTATAATCAGGTGTCTTGATTAAGATGTTGTGAAGAACGAGAAGGACGATCAGGTGATTGACATGTCCTAACATGAACTGTATAATTAGTGGTTCGCCCCAAGCTGAGATCTCGTGAGTCTCCATTAAAAAACAAAAAAATGTTATTTGTAATTTTTGACTATCAAAATAGTGCCACGAAATAAATAACCAGATTACTTGACCTGCAGTTACAGCACTGTGGGGTCACTGGTGTACCATTAGTAGTTCCGGAGATTACCAAACATACAAACAAACTCACAAATTTTACTTCATTATAATTTTAAGTACATATAGATTAGATGTTGTGCACGAATTTCTACTTCACTTCAAGCCATCTCTAACCTTCTATATTGCCTTCAGCAATAAAATAGTAAAAAGTATTAGGTCAAGTGGATGTGTAGACGCGACCGCGGCGCCATCTAACGAATTGTTTACTGGAATCCGTGCACGTGTATGTACCGAGCGATTTAATTGCGTGACATATACACTGGAAATTACCAGCATATAGTATGTATACACCTAGCTACATTAAACCATTAGGCTTACCATCCGGCGAGGTCACGCTAGCGTTTGATCGTTCCTAGGCTAGCCTATAATTTATAAAAAAAACAGTATCAAATGATAATAATTTTATTTGATACTTATCCTTCTCGATTTGAAACGATAGGATAGACTATTTTTTAAACTTTCGCGATCACTACATAATTACTGATTAAAACGTCCACCCGTGACCACGGCTGTTGTAACACCGCCGAAACGTCTGAATAACAAATAAAAAAGGTACATATGCGATAAATATCCGTTTTAATCTGTGATAGGATAGAGCTTTTCTATAGTAGGTATTGTATAATATTTTTTGTTTCGTTAGTCGTTACTGGGTCTTGATCAAACTACTTAAACTTGATATACCTAGGTAATGTAGTCATATCAGGTATCAGTTCTTCCAATAACAACAAACACTGCAGATAAAATTAAATCTGTGAATTTCCATCAGAAACCCAACAGCATTGTCGAAATCGGTCCTACTGACCTAACTCAAAAATAGAAATAATTGGTATTGCTAATCGTACGGCAATATGTTAAATCTGAGACCAATTAAAACCAACTCCTATCCCGGGCATCTAATTGGTCAGAAGCAATAAAAACACCTATTTATCTCAATTCCATTAATTACTAAACGCAAATCCACTTTTTATCAATTCGTTTTTCAGAACATTCTTACGTAATAGTCGGCTAGAGTCTGGTTCGAGCCCGGCCTTGCAAGGCCGATAATGGACCGACATTATTATCTATATTGGCGACTAGACTAGACTATAGGTACAATTATGGTAGCATTCGTATAAAGCTGATTGCTAACTGCCTATAGACGCTAACTGGCGCGAAGCCATTACCATGTGTCCAAATTACAGAATAGTGAATGACTGCTACGTAAATATGGTTTTACAATATAGACCATCATGGACAATGTAGACAGTCCTATCTCATTGATATCAGTATAAAAACGTAGAAAATACTTTATCGCACACCATAATACAAAACAATAAAAGAAGGACATCATAACATCGAATGAATTAAAGATTATAAACAATAGCATCAATCATCTTTGTAAGACTTTGGATGATTTGGATTTATTTAGTAATTTAGGGTCTGTATTTATAATTAGCTTGAAATACCTATTTTTCCTGTGTCACGCCTTACCTTCTTTTAGCACGACCAGGATGACTGGTAGATAATGCTATTAGCATTAAGTCCTACTAGCACTATTATGTTTTGTATTAAATAAATAAATGACCTAAAAGAAAGCCTTACTTCAAAGTTTTCTTGATTGTGCCTCTTTCGACTCAATGTTTTAAGTTTTTACAATTAAGTTATTAGGGCTATCTCCCACTCGACGACCTCCGTAGTGCAACGGCTGAGTAACAGCGAATAGTTTGTTCAGCGGCGACCATATGGCCTACGCCTGCGTTGTTTCTGCCTCCCGATATAGGCAAATCAGACTGGAACTATTATTAGAAAACATTACGTATATTTACTACGTGAAATATGTATGTAAGAGTTACTCTATTCTGTACTCGTGCTTAGCACTGTCACAGACAAAACATGCGTGTCAGAGAATTACTGAAGGGCATGTTACTAATTGCTATCGATGAACTTTTATCTATACATAGACCTAATCCTTTTCTGTGATCTTAAATTTTATTTGCGCAGTGGAAGTCCTGATTCAAACTGAGTATGGGATACTTTTATACTTTCAAAAATATTAAAGCAGTTAATACAATCCTAAATAGATAAATTAAAGTTATATTTAAAATGCAAAACATTCTTCAAGCAATATTTATTTCGAAATTTATAATAGAAAATCACTTTGCTCTTCTAGCACATAGCAACGTTTCGCATTTTCAACGAATGATACAAAACAAAACTTAAAATCTGAGCGACCTTGCTAAGTAACTGTTTTGCTGCGAATTTGGAATAACCCAACATAATTATGCAAATTTTTATACTTTTTATATGAATCTCTCGCAGAGCTGAGTATTTGAGCTCGTTAGACAAAAATATACCTTCATAGTTTACATGTTATTATTGAGATGTTATCTTTTTAGGAGTACTTATTAGAGACAAACAATTTTTGAAGTAAACCAATTCTGAACAATATTTTGTTTGTTTAATTATATATGGTGTTTAGTAATATACGCACAGAAATGAAAGAGGTTATTTTGATGAGCATAATAAATAAATTTGTAAAATGTTTTCCCCAGAAATGTGAAATTTATTTTGGCATATACAACAAACACTTTATTAAACTTATGTTGTCCTTTCTAACTCAAAACCCGCAGCCATTTCCGAAAGAGATATCAAAAATACATGCCTGCCTAGATCTACGGTAGTATGTAGGTACTAGTAGCAAATCTACGCTTTTGTGGATTACGGCCTTTAATTCTGGATGTTGATTGCAAGAGTAGGCAGTAAGTTTTATATCGAATTCATAACCTAAACTTAGTAAATTTTCATTAAACTTTGATAGTATAACTGGTAGTTTTTTTCCTAGAAGTCTTTTTTTATGTTTTGTGAAACCGTCACTTAAATATCGTCGGTATATTACCAAACACCCTGTATATCACTTGACCACAGATCTCAGAAGCAAACACGGACCTATCACAGTAACCTTTTTTTTGGATTCAATGAATAGGTACCTACCCTAGGTATTTCTATTTACTTATCTTAAACTTTGTATTAATTCCTATAGATATTTTACGATTGTATATATTTTACGAATACTAATATAACAAAAAATCTCCAAAGCATAGTTTTTTTGCACGCGGATACGAAAACAAATTCTCAGGTGTGATGACCTCGGAGCGGAGCGGGGGCGTCACGATTAGGGTTGTCACGAATTATCAGGTAAAAAATAATTTCAGTATATTTATTGGGATTGGGGTACAAAGTGGATTAAAATTATTGGGAAATTGCAAAGTCAGATCTCATTGACTGGTCCAGCACTATAAAATGTTCTCTATGTATGTTTAAATATCACTCTGCTTTACTCAGATGGATTAGATTGTCCCTTGCTGCTAGTTAAATTCGAACACAATAATTTTCCCTGTAGGTCACAAGTTTCCTTAAATTAATATTACCATGAAACAATATCCCAGAACTTTTACATAAAATCATTATCATTTTGACTTTATCCATTTGGGACGTGGCCGTCAAACGTTTGTCTATTATGCAATAAAATGTCTATAAAATCAAATAAACCTAGGCGAGCCTTACATATTTCGACAATATTGTAACCAGATACGGCTAATATTTCACAAATGTTGTGAAACTAGTAACCCTATCAACAGGATCACTATAAATTAGCGTCGCCGCGATCGATATTAGAGTTGGAATTCGACTCTATGCATAATGCAAATCATCCTAATGGGGTCACATTTTTCCTTCAACAACTTTGTGGCCTTGCACCTGACAGATGGCGCTCTCTCGGTCACTGATCACGTCATCCCGGAACTACCTATGTTATATACATTGTTACTATCTTTTATAGAAGCTAAATGCCTATGATGGTACCATGTAGGTAGATACATATTTAGTTTATATAAATAAATATTGCTGGACATTACACACAGTGATATCTAGCCCCAAACTAAGCAGAGCTTGTACTATGGGAACCAGATATCTGATAGAATACTTACTTACATATATACATTTTTTTTGTAAATAAATACTTATAATATATAGAGAAACAACTAGGCCCGAAACAAATCTTTAGTAGATCATGCAAACATTTGTTCAGTGGCGGGAATCGAACCCGCTACCACCTTCGTCTCAGCCGGCTATTCGCCCACTGCACACCGGAGGTCGTCTAAAATTATATACTATGACTGTTTATAAAACGATTTGAGTTATTTGCCTGTTTGCAATGTATAAAATACTTGTAGTTTTTACATAACTAACTATTTATAAAAACAGAATAAACTGACCCGACGGACAGTACACATTTTTTCTGATTATCCTTTGGGAATTTAAACAGAATGGAGACCGTGTATACTCCTTACTATACTTATATTAAGTGAGTACTTAATATAAGTATTGGCAAAAAAGGATCTAGTTAGTACAAGCTTTGCTTAGTTTGGGCGTAGATGGCGCTGTGTGAAATGTCCAGCATTATTTATTTTATTTATGTATCTACCTTTTTTTAATAACCTATACTGCCCCACTACTGGGCAAAGGTCTCCCCCATTTCCTTCCATTCCTTGCGTTCTCTAGAAATCTCCTGCCAGTCAGAGTGGAACCCAACCAGATCGTCACGCCAAAGTTGTCGTGGTCCGACTCGCTGCCGTCGTCCTGTAGGTTGCCAGTCGGTGGAAATTTTAGTCCACCTTTCAGGGTGCATTCGTGTGACATGACCCGCCCAGTCCCATTTGAGTCTTGCAGCCTTATACCCCACATCGATGATTCCGGTCTTAGAGCGTAGAGTAGTGTTGCGGATTCTATCAGTTCGCTTAACACCTAAAATGCTACGCTCCATCGCTTTATCTACATAAGAAAGATAATTGACAAAGGTTGAAAATAATAAAAAAGTAACATCTAGCCTAGGTTTTGTAAATAGATTTCTAGATGTCATGTAGTGGCAAAGATAAAAATAGAAATTTGTCTAAATAGTTGAGCAAATTAGACTCTAACTAAGTTTACTCGGTGGCTAATGATGTAATGATGTTTACAATAATATGAAATTATTTATACAAACTATAAAGGACTGTTTTCTGGTTATTTGTTAGGATAGTCCTTCGGTAACTCCATCCAACTGTACCTAAAACTATAGCAAAAGTGTAATGTATTCTGTTTAACTCTTGCCCAATTAATATGTAAACAATCACCTTTGTTTTAAACAACAGCTGCCTAATTGTATTCGTGCCGCGTATTGCATAAGCTTGCTTTGATTTCTATCAAATAAATAACGATCAAATTAAAACAATCAAATTATTTGAAAGCGCATAAGTACATAAATCTCACTGGACCCCGTGATTTCATAAACCAGACTCGTACAAATTATATTACGATCTAACAACAGATATTCAAAAGAATCGTTTTACGAAATTCTTGAGATGGTTGTATGTTTGTTACTCTTGCCCACCATAACTACTGAATGAATTGGGAACTCAATGGTTTTACTATAACATTATTAATCATCCTAATTAAATGAGCATAAATGTTCATATTCATAGTCTGTAAATTGTTTATGCGTATTAGAAACTAGATATCTATTTAAAGTATTCAAGAAATGGCCAGGAAATCCCAAATTATCAAAGATGAGAGTTCATGATGTCATCTCAACCAATCACAGGTAGAATATATGTTATGAATGCTAAACCTGACATAATATCATCTTTTAGAATATAAATGAAATTATTAGAAAGCATAAATTACAAAGCTAAGCACCAACACGTTTAAAAGTCGAAATACATTTATTTGCAGAAAGACAGAGATTTACATAATAATCAAAATACAAAAGTAATAGAGCTATAATAAAGTAATGTTTGTAGATAGCTCAACCGATCTAGATAACTACCAGACAAAAGTGATGCAGTTTATGAATTCTTTTTATGTGGTAACGAAAGCCAAATTAGTACTAAATAGGGGCATTATTGGAGTCATACTGGTCTGAATGTAATTGTTCCATCTGTTAAGCCATCTGGTAGTTCAGAGCCTTATATGGCACCATATATACATTATCCTTCGCCTTACGGTCGCATATTTTCTGAACGAATATTTATTTTGTACCTAAGGTCTACTGCAAGAGGTAGAAGCACCTCAAAAATAACGTTTGATCAGTCAATACCTTATACTTCAAGTTACAATTTTTTTTAAACAGTAATTTTTTTGTATTCGTTTCTTTAATATCGGTCTACTGAATCGTTTTTGGTTTATGTATTTAGCTCGTTAATTTTTAGCCACTCTGTTAAAGCCGTTTTGTAAGAAGCAAAGATCTATATAGGGTGTTTGGTAATATACGCACACAAATGAAAGGGGTTATTTTGATAAGCATAATAAATAGATTTGTGAAATGTTTACCATAGAAATGTGAAGTTTATTTTGGCATGTAAAAACAAACACATTATTAAAATTATGTTGTGCTATTGCATAATGCTTGCCATCTATCCACAGAGTATTGGTGACGTCTCGAGATATCTCTTGTTGTCCCTTTCTAACCCGAAACCCGCGTCATTTCCGAAAGAGATATCAAATCGACCTTTATTTTTGGATGTCGATTGCAAGAGTAGGCAGTTTTATATCGAATTAATCACCTAAACTTAGTCGATTTTCGTCAAAATTTGATAATATAACTAGTAGTTTTTTTTTACGAGAAGTCTTTTTTATGTTTTGAGAAATCGTTACTTGAATATCATCAGTATATTACCAAACACCCTGTATAAACAAGCTACTTATATCTAAATAGTATTTACCCATATTTCTACTTTCTTCGGTAAAACTTAGGCCGGTCATAATGTCAAAGTCCACTTAAATATTCAACAAAATGCTATAACATTATTTTAATTACATGGGCTATACATATACCTACACATATTTTCTTCAAGACAGCCTTAACTCACCGTACAATATTTCTCGTATGTGTCAATCATCACTCGCACACACGAAACACAATCCTCACAGCCAATGAGTCGTTTTTAGGAATTAGTTAATCTTTTATTTAAGTGGCTCTGTCACAAGTTGTAAGTGTCAACTATTTGTTTGACATATGTCGGGATTTGCTCGTAAACCGGGATATTTATGGCGAAATATATTGAATTTTAAACGGCAAACAGTTGGTGCAAACATGCTTACATCTAAAAAAATTAGGAATCCCATTAATATTATCGGTTTTGACATATTTGATGATTTCGATGATAGGTGTTTGTACACCATTATGAAAATGGAGAGATAAGGCATTCAATTGAGTACATTTAGGAATTTATTTATGAAAGAATATTACTTAAACTTACTTTATCATCTTATTCATTATCATGAAGAAAGAGAACAGAGAAAGAGTGAATTGTACCAAAGCTATTAAAGGCATTCAATTGAGTACATTTAGGAATTTATTTATGAAATAATATTACTTACTTAAACTTACTTTATCATCTTATTCATTATCATGAAGAAAGAGAACAGAGAAAGAGTGAATTGTACCAAAGCTATTCAAGTCAGTTCAAGTGGTGATAAAATTAATAGCGATTTTAATGAAGAGGTCTTTGTTATATAGTTAAAATTCATAGAAATCATAACATAGAACGCCTCGCTTGTTATACTAGCTCCATTTTACTGCATTTGAGTTAATACAAATCACTCTTAAATTAAACTACATCGCGACACTAATTCCTAACAAAGAGTTAACAACCTGATCGCCTCACTCAGAGGCGTCAATTTAAAAACTTAATAGTAAACTGTAAAATATTTTTTAAATATTCAGACCATAGACTATTCAGTTAAATGGAAACCATAGGTGCGGTCATAAAGTTTTTATAAGACTTCCCACATATTTTATGTTCCCACAAACAATCCTTTCGTGTCCTAGTATTCAGAGGAAACCTTGTAATTAGAACTCGGTTGTAAAACAACCATTAAACTTACTTGAGAGGACTGTATCGCTAAGCCCTTAAATTTCCCTTCAAAGCTACGATGCAACCTTACTACGAATACTTTAAGGTTGAAAATGAGGTAAAATTTTGAGCTTTTAGGTCAAAGATATCGTAGTAAGCAGTCAGCTCCATAAATTATGTTCTGTATGACATGGTGCGTTGTTGCAAGTTTTTACGGTCGAAACCATCGCTGTGATTAACTTAGTTCAAGTAATTATTGCTACAGTTATGATTTCAAAAAACCTTTTAAATTTAAAGCCTTTCAAAGTTTTATTAATATGTACTTATAACGATGTTGTATATTACCACAAGAGTCAAATTACCACTAAAAGTAAGTGTTTATACTAACTTATGCTTGATTACACCAACCTTCTTTTAACAGACATTAACTTTTATAAACTATTGGTTCGCCCCGAACTGAGATCTCGCGAGTCTACCATAAAAACAAAACAAATATTATTCGTAATCTTATCTTTGACTATCAAACTAGTGCCACGAAATGAAAACCAACTAACTTGACCTACAGTTTCATTCAAATTACGGGCAACGGGAGTTCATGTAATCTGGTTATTCTTTTTTGGGGTACAAATTTCAGTTATTCTAGATTTCAGAATGTTGCCTATATTTGTAATACATAAGCTACACGCATACCAAATTACAGCACTGTGGGGTCACTGGTGTACCCTGTGAATTTTGTCAAAATTTAGTTTTTATTATGGCTAATAACTCAAAAACTATAATAACTTTACTAAAAGTAAAAACGGGGTCGAAATGTACTAATGAAGACCTTTTATTTGACGTCTAACTTGACTTAATAGTCTCATTTAAATTTTTTTCCCTCTTGAACCCCAATATCTCAACCACCCCCCAAAATTTTTAGCTCATTGAGTCACACCAAAATTGTGACATCATTACCTACCTATATACCAAATTTCACTATGATCGGATAAACGCTTCGAAAGTTATCCTTAGACAAACAAACATACATACATACATAATACATACAACACCGATTTGCCCAAGTTGATTTGGAGATCTCGCTTCGCTCGATCAATTACATGCGCAAGTTTGTAGGTAAGTTGTAGGAAAACTGCCTAAATAATTTCAAATTTGACACTCGTCTCTCTATGTGACATTTGCATGAAATATGTATTTGTTTGTTTGTATGTCCAATTGCTAAAACAGCAGGGGGTTTTTAATTTGTTAGTGGCTAAATTATTAGGGGTAGATCGTTATAACTTAAATAAGATGCCATGCGGGCCATTAAAGTTTTTAACTCTGTATACAGTTGCTGATTAATTATACAGATGAAAGTTTTGGTTTTTTGATAAAAACTGTAAAGTTTTAAAATGTATCGAATTTCTTCATTAGATTCACTCATCTTTACAGTACGAAAAACAAATAAAAATCACACATTTTCCTAATTTGAATTTGGAATTATCTTCTTTAAAATTTAAACTTTGAATGATACCAAAACCAGCCAGATACAAATAGTATAGCCAAAGAGATTTAATTACAAGTTCATATATACTATAAAGCGAAAAGACCTATTATATCAGTTGCATTCACAAGTTGTACAATAATTGACAAACTCCGAAATAAATAAATCACACAATAGCTACAACAGATGTTTAAAAAGTTCCTTCGCAGTTCCTGGGAACTTAAGTACCTATATTATTTATTTCAACTTAATTTATTACTATCAATTATATAATCACTTGTTACTCAAACTATTATAGCTTACTAGCTTCCGCCAGCGGCTTCGCACGCGCGGTTTGTCAACAAAAAGTAGCGTATGTGTTAATCCAGGTTATAATCTACGTAATACCCAATTTCATCGAAATCAGTTCAGCCGTTACAACGTGAAAGAGTAACAAACATCCACACATACATGCATACAAACTTTCGCGTTTATAATACTAGTGGTTCGCCCCGAACTGAGATCTCGCGAGTCTCCTATAAAAACAAAAAAAAAATATTCGTAATCTTTGACTATTAAAATAGTGCTACGAAATGCATAACCATTTTAGTTGACCTACAGTTTCATTCAAATTACAAGTAACGGGAGTTCATGTAAATTGGTAACACTTTTTGGGGTAGAAATTGCAGTTATTCTGGATTTCAGACTTTTGCCTATATTTGTGTCACTAAAGCTACACGTAGGTATACTAAATTTGGGCATTGAGGGGTCACTGGTGTACCCTGCGAATTTTGTAAAAGTTCAGTTTTTATAATGGCTAATAGCTTAAAAACTAAGAACCTTAAACTAACCAGAGGTTCGCTCCGAACTGAGATCTCGCGAGTCTACCATAAAAACAATAAAACTATTTTTCATTTTTCATCAAAATGGTGCCACGATATAAATAACCTTGACTTGACCTACAGTTTCATTCAAATTACAGGTAACGAGAGTTCATATTAATTGGTTACTCGTTTTTTGGGTACAAATTGCAGTTATTCTGGATTTCAGACTTTTGCCTATATTTGTCATACTTAAGCTACACGGCTCCCAAATTACAGCACTGTGGGGTTACTGGTGTACACTGTAAATTTTGTCAGTTTTTTGTTATGGTTCAGTCAAAAGTTCAGTTTTTATCATGGCTAATAACTCAAAAACTATAAGACTTTGCTAAAAATAAAAACGGAGTCTAAATGTACTAATGAAGAGCTTTCATTTGACGTCTCACTTGACTTAATAGTCTCATTTTCAATTTTTTTTACCCCTCTTGAACCCCAATATCTCAACAACTCCCCAACAGTTTTAGCTCATTTAGTCACACCAATATTGTGCCATCACTACCTACCTATGTATAAAATTTCACGATGATCGGATCAACGCTTCGGAAGTTATCCTCGGACAAACAAACATACATACATATAATACATATACATACATACACATACATACATATGTACAACGCCGATTTGCCCAAGTTGATTTGGAGATCTCGCTTCGCTCGATCAATTAGTGGGATGCTTATCTATTGCCAATAAAAAATTCTCATTATGCAATGGTGACATTGTAGCGTTACAACTCCCTCCAGTAAAAGAAGAGAGCTGTAAGTCAAGTTGAATTTAGCCTAGAACCTAATGGTTTAAAAAGAAAGGGATTGTAGAATGTTTTATGTTTTAATACAATAATTGATGATCATACAGTGATTGATATTAATACGATACTTATCAAAAACACTTGTAGTCCGACTATGGTGCGCACACACGAAGAATCCGGGAGTCTGTAGGTCTTATAGAAAGCGCGCTGGTTGAGGGCTAGTGGAGCCTCTAGCCTACGTCGATGAGAGGCCGTGAAGACGAAGTAGCTCCACCTTGATCTCCAGGTCTGTAATGAGCAAAGGTCTTCAGCCTCGAGGGTCCAAGAGGGAGACGTGAGGACTCCAACCTCGAGGGGGTCAGGCTCCCAGGCTCAAGCCGGTAGGGCTTCGCCGTCAAGAACAAACTGTTTTCGGGCTGCGCTGACTGATTGATAAAATGAAACTGTTCAAAGCGTTTCTCTCTGAGATCTTTCACCCTCTGTTCCCAAGTCCAGACTGTCTTTTTTGAAGGATGCTCTCGATGTCATTCGGACCTGTTCCAAAATTAAATTACAAAATTATAGTTAGCGGCCAGTTCAGCCTTACATCAAATTCAGAGGTCTATTCTATGTGAATTCCAAGTAAAACCTTACGGTTTTACCAATATTTAAAAGTAAAAATACTTATATATATATCTAAAATGTCATGTCAGTACCCATGCCAGGTCTGTTTATTTTTGTGTTTGTAGTCCTAAAAAGTTAAAATAAATATCTATAGCATCATTTATACTCCTGTGACGAGAAAATTCTGCTCCTTCCACCCATATAATAATGTAATAATGGGCTTTTTAAGGTTTCGAGAATGAATTTAGAGTTTTATGACCAAAATAATGATGAAAATGTTAAAGTATGGTAAAAGGAAACACAGAATCTCCCCATGTAAGTATTTACATTAGATAGCGTGAATATCACGATCAAAGTCTGGATAAAAAGTGAGTGATATTACATCATAGAGAACAAATCTAGGATTTTTTATTTACAAATGTGAATCAAATTTTCTGATATATCAACTTTGGTTTCACTTTGGTTCACTTTGGTTATAGACGATCTCCGTGGTACAGTGGGCGAATAGCCGACTGAGACGCAGGAGGTAGTGGGTTCGATTTCCACCGCGGAAAAAATGTTTGTATGATCTGATAGATATTTTTTCCGGGTCTGGATGTTTTTCTATTTTTTTTTTTAATAACCTATACTGTCCCACTGCTGGGCAAAGGTCTCCCCCATTTCCTTCCATTCCTTGCGTTCTCCAGAAATCTCCTGCCAGTCAGAATGGAACCCATCCAGATCGTAGCGCCAACGTTTTCGCGGTCTGCCTCGTTGCCGTCGTCCTGTAGGTTGCCAGTCGGTGGAGATCTTAGTCCACCTTTCAGGGTGCATTCGAGTGACATGACCCGCCCACTCCCATTTGAGTCTCACAACCTTGTACCCCACATCGATGATTCCGGTCATAGAGCGTAGAGTAGTGTTGCGGATTCTATCGGTTCGCTTAACACCTAAAATGCTACGCTCCATCGCTCGTTGGCATACCCCGAGTTTGAACTTTTGTGAGTCCGAGTTTTTCTATATATTATAAATATGTATTTACAAAAAAAAAGTATATAAGTAGTCTATCACTTATCTGGTTCCCATAGTACAAGCTCTGCTTAGTTTGGGGCTAGAGAGCGCTGTGTGAAATGTCCAGCCATATTTATTTATTGTTATATAAACACGGCTATAGTCGTTTCTAGAATACAGTCTAAAAAATTACACACAAGCAAAATAAACAAATAAGTCTTAGAAGAGTTGTATCAAAGAATAAAATTACTTCAGTTGCAGAGTTGCTCATGAAATGGGCCCAGTAGTCCTAAATAGCACCGGTAGTTATATAGCTGATTGTATTGTAGTGGGTAGAGATTGACATTTCAATAACAATAAATTCGATCAGCGCGGTGCAGCTGGCGGACACGTGCGATGGTCACGCCGAGACCTCACGATCTTGTACCATCACGACTTCTTTGCGTCACCTTGTTGCCTGCTAAAAATCCCAGTAACACCGGAAAGTCAGTATTTTATTTATTAAAATAGCAAGGGTTATTTTAAAGCGTCACAGACTGGTTAAACAATAAAAAATTGACGTACGAGATCATGGACATATATTCTACCGTGCGTAGTACATATACAGTGTGTCCCTGGATAAAGTGCAACCCCGAAAGGGGGTGAAACTAGATCAAAAATTATCGACAAAAAAATAGAAAAAAAAAAATTAAAAAAATTTAGTATATACTTAAGTTAAATAAAAATGTTGTAACTAAAATTTGATTTTTAATACTACCTGAGCAGCAAAAAAAAAACGTGTCTCTACCTGAGTGGTGACGTAATCAGTGGTCAACTTTAAAAGCTCCTAGCCAGCACATTTTTTATGTTAGAACGTAGGTTTTTTTTTATTTAAAAGCTATTATGATAGACAATAATAAAAAGTCATAAAAATTTCTGGTATTATAGGCTTAATTTTAAGATTTTTGGAGTTTATTGGAAAAAAACAGCCTAAAAAATGTAATTTTAATACAAAAATTAAACTTTAAGTCACGATAGCCACTCGTTTGTGAGTTATTTGTTATTTTATCGTCATCGTCACATATCTGACATGATTATGGTTTTTATTTTAACAAAATAGACCTACTACTTTGGAAGAAATAATTTTTTTATTAAATAGAGTAATTAGTGAGTAATAAAAATTTTAATACATCAATAAAGTATATACGAATTTTTTTTTAATTTTTTTTTCTATTTTTTTGTCGATAATTTTTGATCTAGTTTCACCCCCTTTCGGGGTTGCACTTTATCCAGGGACACACTGTATATCGATGAAAGACAGGATAACTAAGGAATATGTATAAAACTTCTTTGGACTTCAAAAAATATCTCACCTCAAACTGGAACATTAAAAAGGATATACCTAGTATGGTCACGGCCTTATTTTGTGGTGGAGGATAGACATAAACCACAGCCGTCGATGACATAGGCGCTTGTGTCACACCACGCCCAAGTGTCGATAGTCTAAGTAAGCACGTGCTTGCTACTTCGTAGATCTGGCATAATAGTCATCTTTTAATTTATACTTGAATTAATTGAGATTAGAACAGACTCCTAACTTTTATATCTAGGTTCAGATCAGACAGAATTTTCATGCATTATATTTCTCATGACACAAAATTATTCAAACACAAGTCACAGGTTGTGTTTACAGAATTATTCAGTCGACCAGATGTTCACTCAAAGTCTCACCGTATTTTCAATACTCGTGCATTTGAATTTCAGGTTTATAAGTTGGCATAACGCGACGTAAAGCAAGGGAGTATATTTAAAAAACTATAAAAATTGTATAATTTCTTTCGTCGCTTGGATGTGCTACGCGAGATAAACAAGTCAAGATAATAAGTAAGTACAACGAAGGTACCTTTTTTTTGTAAATAGGAATTCTACTACTCTGATAATTATGATGTCTAAAGTAAAGATTGAATTTGCAAATAATATTATTTATGTTTTAGTTTTGCAACAGCTATCAACTACAATCAAATATTCAAAAATTATGAATTACGTTGAACTCCTACACATCGTTCTCCGTTTCGTATAACTTTATCATACTTGGCTATGTTTTGTGTTAACCTATCATCTGTTGTGCCAACTGCCACATTGTCTGGCTTGCCTTTCATCCAGTAGGATCAAACGTCTTATAAAACAGAACATGTAGTCCATGCCGTGTGCAAAACATCACGAACGCACATGTTTACCATTACAAACTGCAGGGTAACGTCTGCGACTCTTCAGTAGACTGACAGCATCCTTGAACAGTAACCAGCCAACTCACAACATCATAGTAGTAACGCTTGCTCATAAATGGTAAGTTGTTAATGATAATGATGATTGTGTTGTTGATATATATACGAGTATATAGTATGCTATAGCATAGTACAAATTTAGTTTCGACGCACAAATTTTCAGTATTATGTATATAATATATGTATATCTATTTATGGCTACACCTTGGGCGGCCACTATAAATCTAATACCAAACGTATCCTAAAACGAGAGGTATAGACCGTTGAGTTAAAGAGTTCACAGTTTTCGTATTTTTATGTTAGTTATTACAAATCCAGAGTTCAGATCCAGAGAAGAGGATCCAAATTTAGAAATTATAAATAAATATGAATAAAAATTCATGAATTTTCACATAGTTTCCTTCTCAAGATGTTCTCAAAACGCAAATAATCTAGCACTTTTAGTAAAGAAAAAAGTATATAAGGACAAAACTTACCTGAAACTGTGGTAATAAAACCACGAGACTGTAACAGAATTAGAATATTCTAATGTCTTCCACTTGTTTGTGGCTGTTTCCGTTTGTATTCAAATATCTACTTCTAATTTTGTAACGCATACACTTTTACGATGTTTTCTTTTAGCGTATAAACTGCTTGATATCTCTCTAATGCTTTTAGATGAAATCTTAGTAAAAAAAAACAAAAAATACTGAAATAAAATTGTATAAGTAGTGGAGCTGGCTTAACTCTGGTGTCGGCATTTTTCAACGTTTTTCGGCAGCCCTTGCGACATGACTTGACAAATATATTTGTTATTCACAAAAATGCAATCTCTTTCACAATATTTCAACGCGCGTGATCATCACAAACGGAAACCATAGTTCCGCGAGATACGGGCAAAGTTGTGTGCCTATGTTAAGAAAATAACTCTAAACTCCAATGCAAATAGTAATTTAGATAACACTGGAATTCCAGCCGCAAAAGCACTAGACCATTCAACTATTTCTCTAAGTAACATCTGCCTCGTCGGCCTCCACAAAGAGATGGCTATCTCCACCATTCAGCACCATTGTCCCATTGTGTGCTATTTTCGCGATGCGTGCGCAATCAACACTTGGACACAGATTAAATAATAACTTAAACTACGTGACGGAGATGGTAAGATACATGACGTAATCAACGTCAGTACTCGGTAGCAAAGCAATATGTAGTAATGGTACAGCTGTGCTTTATCTCTTCAGGAAATAGGACTAAACTTACCTACCTCATGTTATGAATGTGAGATAATTAGTATGCAAGCATAAAGTTCTTTTGTACCATTACAACTGAACAGTATTTTTATCTGATTATTTCGGTAAGAGGGAGTTATCTATTTTTTTTTTCACCCTCTTCTGACTGAGAATGTGCGTTACTTCCAAAGTGATTCAGAAGCCCATCTAAAACAGAATAAACTTTCAAATCTCATCAAGGAACCAATCAAAGTCAACAGTATAGTATTGCGAATTACCATATGGCTCGTCTGCTGAGCACGTGGATTCGGCCACTGAATGCCGCCCTTGTCCTCGCACATGATGCCCACATGCCAGGGCTGGAAAGCTGGAGAGTACCGAAAGAACACCACTCCTTGATAAATAGGAATCATTGAAATATTGTCCTAATTTCAAAGAAAACAAATCATGATATTGCTCTACAGCCTAATCGATACGCATTTTTGAGTTTTTTGAAATCTCCTATCTGTCTACTGACTGATTTTACTTAAGAAACTAATAGATATGCCAGTACGCGGAATTGATTAGAGGTTATATCTGAGTCTGAGAAAGTCAATAATTGTATCCTTCGGCTGGTGGGGTTTACGTCTAAGGGCGACATATTTGTGGCTAAATATGATTTAGGTAAGCAGTTGTCAATTCATACAAATACGTCAAAGTTAAACATGTTTAGGCACTAAATACGTTTAGGGATCGTTGTGCAAGCCGACCTAAGAGTGTGACAGTCGCATGTGTCACTAATACGACCTGACGATGTCATCTTCCTAGTGTTATTTAGGTACTATTTAAACATTTTATCTTTAGTATAGTTAGCTATTTGCTTATACCTATGTATATTAGTCTATTTTATAAGTATTTTAAGTATTAGGATTAGAACTTTATCATATTTTTTAGTATACCTAAGAATATTTGTGTAAATGTATCCTACAAAGTACACCGCACTCCGTATTGCAAATTTCGCTCCATCCAAAGGTTGCCTGGAAGAGATCGCTTTCATAGATAAGGCCGCCCATTGTATTGCCTTATTTATTCTAGCCTTGTGCTTATTTTAGTATTATTTCTGTTTGTGTGGTAATTCAATGAAGAGTTATCTATCTATCTAATACTTACTAACAATATATTATGGAATAAGAATGGCAGACAGCCTCATATGCAAACTGGACACGCAAACAAGCGTCCGCCGGATGCTAACGAATAAATTAATATTCTTTTCGCAAATTTATACATACCCATCTACGGTTATTGGTGAAATTAATATTCAAATCGTGGTAGGTATAAGCTTTAAACGCATTATTTCGACGGAAATCTAGTAACTTAGTTCGATACAAAAATATCACATACGATGAGAACTTTTCGAGTAGGTAATGCAAATGTTATTTTATTATTTATGACTGGATCAACGCTTCGAAAGTTATCCTCGGACAAACAAACATACATACATATATACAACGCTGATTTGCCCAAGTTGATTTGGAGATCTCGCTTTGCTCGATCAATTATTTGTGGTAATTTGTTACCATAAGACAGTATGTTTATATTGTTACCTGATAGGTTCTAGCTGAGTAATGAAATTAAATGAAATGAAAATTATTTATTTGCTTAAGCATATGTGTTAATATTAGGTCTTACATAAATTATATGTCAATTATAATGTCCTACCACAATTATTGGCATGCAAATATTCATATAAGTTATATTCGTCAATATGTTATATTTAGTAACATATTAGGTTGGGGAAAAAGTTTCTTCGCATTTTTTAAGAAAATTCAAAACATTTTTTAATATAGTTTATTTACATTTAACTAAGTATGTAGGTACCATTTTGTTCGATAACTTTTTGCCATCTTGTAGGTAGGGACATGATCCCATTGCTATAGAAATTTTGGGGCTTCTGATCAAAATACCGCGACAAGTGGTTTTGGCAGTCCTCTCGTGATGTTAACCTGATACTGCCTAAAGAATTCTGAAGATACCGAAACAGGTGGAAATCTGAAGGTCAGGACTACGGCGGATGCATTAACACCTCCCAGCCAAACTCTTAATTTTTGCTGAGTGGCTAAAGATGTGAGGTCTAGCGTTATCATGATGAAAAACCACACCCCTTCTGTTGATTAATTCCGGCCGCTTTCTCAACTTCTTGCTTTAATCTCATCAGTTGTTCGCAGTAGAGTTCAGAATCGATGGTCCTGCCTGGTGGTAAGCTCCTAATGAATAATGCCCTTCCAATCCCACCACACACACAGTATCACCTTGTTGCGAGTTAACCCGGGTTTCGCCACAGTCTGTGAAGCCTGACCGGCCGTCCACGACCTTTTTCGCATGTTCTTGTCGTACCTACGTGATCTACTTTTCATCACCAGTTATCAGCTTCTTCAAAAATGGTTCGGTTTCATTACGTCGTAATAAAGAATCGCAAATGAATACACGGTTCATTAGGTTTCTTTCAGTGAGCTCGTGGGGTACCCAAATATCGAGCTTTTTTGTGTACCCAGTTTGTTTCAAATGCGCCAAAACTGTTTTTTGGTCAACTCCCAGTTCTTCAGCTACGTCGTAACTACTGATATGCCGATCTTGCTCCACTTTTTCAAAAATGGCATCAATTTTATCCGTAATAGGGCGGCCAGAGCGACGTGCATCTTTGACATCTAAATTTCCGGATTGAAAACGCTTACACCTTGCTACTCTCACAGATACTGCACTAGGTCCATAAACATCGCAAATTTTTTTCGCGGCTTGTGTTGCATTTTTACCTTTTTTGTAGTAAAATTTTAAAATGTATCGAATTTCTTCATTAGATTCACTCATCTTTACAGTACGAAAAACAAATAAAAATCACACATTTTCTTAATTTGAATTTGAAATTATCTTCTTTAAAATTTAAACTTTGAATGATACCAAAACCAGCCAGATACAAATAGTATTATTATTATTTGGAGCCTGTACTGTACCACTGCAGGGCAAAGGCCTCCCTTCGTTCCTTCCACTCCACTCAAATAGTACCTATAGCCAAAGATATTTTATTACAAGTTCATACATACTATAATGCGAAAAGACTTTTTCCCCAACCTATTATATGAAATAATTTTATGAAAAGTAATTAGATATTTAGAAAAAAAACATAAAAACAAGGTCAAAATAAATGAATAATGAATTAAGTTACACAGTAAAATTGAATTAATAATAATAATAATAAAAATAAAATAAAAACGTTTATTTTCCCATCACAAATAGGTTTTACAGAAGATATAAAAGTAGGCAAGTTATGTTACAGTAGGTAGGAAGGAAGTTAACTTATTGATTACATTTAGTAAGCCTAAATAAAAACCTGTTTCGTGAGGGACTGGTGCTTGAGATAGGTTTAGAAAACCTGTATTACAGGTCACCAGAAATTAAATGTCTGAGCCGTTTTTTCAGTTGGCGAGAGAATAAATCCCCTTTTAGGGTTTTTAAATCTTGTGGTAGCTTATTATATATATTGATACACATGTAATAAGCTTGACTCTGTGTCAGATGTAAATGTTAACTGGCCCAAACAGCTAATAATATTTTCCACACGTTATTTTTCTCATTAGGTATCATTTTCCGAGTTCCCGGTGTCAGTAGCGCCTGTCACTCCGCAGAGGCGACAAAACCGACGTATTTAGGTGAACTAAAAAATATAATTGGATTATTTAAAGTCCACGAATAGACTGGACTCATTCCTCATAATTAGCAGAATATTTATTTAAATGGAAATATATTTTGCCTGTATTCTGGGGTAAAATATTTATTTTTGGGTTGCTTTGTTGAGTTTTATGCGGCAGTTTTACATATATTTTTTTGATTAATAATTTTATAATTTATGTATTTATTTTGACGACCTCCGTGGCGCAGTGGGCGTATAGCCAGCTGAGACGCAGGAAGTAGCGGGTTCGATTCCCGCCACGGAACAAATGTTTGCATGATCTACATATATTTGTTCCGTGTCTGCGTGTTTTTCTATATATTATAAGTATGTATTTACAAAAAAAGAGTATATAAGTATTCTATCAGTTATCTGGTTCCCATAGTACACGTATTGCTTAGTATGGGGCTAGATAGCGCTGTGTGAAATATCCAGCAATATTTATTTGTTTATTTTATTTATTTATGTATAATTTCTGGTAAATAAACGTTCTGATTTCTGAATATCATAATCTGACTCTGGAGATATGATGCCCTGATCATAACAGGGGAGAACGTTTCCGAATGTTATTAAATTGTTGATGAGACTGCAAACTTTTCTTAAACAAAAATGTGTAGCAACAATAAAAACAGTTTTTGGATTAGCTGTCTCATTAGCCACCAATATTCCTGGAGACTGAATCTTTGAACGCACCGACGACATCTGCAAGACAGATTCATACCACGATTGCCTAAAATCCTGCACTGCACATGGACGTGAGAACTGAAACATTTGTTTCTTAAGAAAAAAAAAATATTTTTACTACCCTCTTTGATGGTTGACTAGATTGGTAATTTTCAATTGTTTTACAAATAAGCCGTTGTAAAGACTGGTCACCATCTGCTTTCCAGGTTCGGAAAATACTAGAGTATTGAGAACGGAATAAAATGTTCGGTTTTGCACGTAAAAAATCTGTGTAACGCGACCATCATAAAATTGTGTAAATTATCCATAATTTTTTTGTGGGCTTCTTTTTTTACTATACTTACCTAGTAAAAATGTTATAGTTTTGGGTTTAATTTTTGAAATATGACAAAACAGAGAAACCTTACAAATCATCCATTAACATTTTGATTTTTTAAGGCTATTTTGCATTGTTTGTTTTACCTGGATGGGATCAATGCGTAAGCTGTGATGTCACACGTGCACGCAGCTGTGCGCACACACGTGTGATCTTACCATTCAATTTATGCGCTTCTATAATATACACAGAATTTTAAAATCTACCAGAAATCATGTATGAAGTCAAAGGTTATACGACTTTAAGAACTTAGAGAATTCCAAACGGATATTAATATTGAGCGCAATAATTATGTTTCTAAGCGAAAAGGCCACTTATGTATTCCCACTACACGTTCGCAATTAAACACAAGAGGGAAAATATTTTTTTTTCTCTAACCTAAGCGCCAAGATAGATTTTACATGCTGTGTTTGGAAATATGTATAAGTACATAATGTCATGTCCTTAAAATGTCCTGTTTAGTTCATATGCACCTGTGTTAATCGATTATTAGATAAACACTATATTTTGAAAGGCCAGTGAGTCAGATGGCAGTTGCGCTAATTACGCAGATAGTGCTATCACTGGCACATCTGTCGATTATGCTACGTATGGTTATTTGTTTTCTAATTCTAGAGTACCGTAATTCAGAAGTTAAATCTCATTATTGTCTGTCTGACAATACCCCATTTCTCAGGAGCGACCAAAGGTTTCTAAATTCTAGGATATAAATTATATGCAATCTACATACTCCAGCTCAACGTTCTGTTAGGACAGGGTACTCGAATGTTTGTACAGAACTTGCAGCAACCTGAAATGGGACATGCTAGGAGATATTGTATCTCAAACAATTAGAGGTCTAAAATAGGAGGACAAAATAATCAAATTTATGTTATCGGTACGGATCTCTCAAAGCATAAGTCCTACTCGCCCTTGTCCGGATTTATTTATATTTGATGCTAGATAATAAGTTATCGTCAGGAATATTGGTGAGTAAATCTAGGATGCTATGGAGTTACGTGGTACTTATGGAATTAGTGTGTTGGTCACCTGGCTGTTAGTCCAAAATATACTCCTGCCTCATATTCAGCTCGATAACCTAAATATATTAATTTTGAGATCTGAATTATTCAGATATTCACGAACACAACTAAGCAAGTTTCTACAAAACAAATAATTAAAAACATACAGTACTAATGCACCAAACAACCCACGTGTGTTAATTGATACCTGATAAGCAATATTCACAATTTTTATATTGCGTTTTAAAGATAAAGAGCTGATAACTGATTATCATAAGCCTAATTGGTGACGCGAATACCACCAATTAAAATTAAGTACAAGCACCTGCATGCACTTGCAATTTATGGGTCACCACAAACAATGAGTGCTTTGACTTCACTATTTTAGTGTTATGTTATGATGACAAGACTTACTTTTAGAAATTCCGATTGCAAATAAAATGTAACAATTTGTTTACGCGTAAGTGTGGTTGAAAATGTACTACTTTATATTTTTAATTGTCAATGTTAACAATTTCCTTCGAAGTAAACAGTGAGTTTGGGTTTTGAAAAGATATTATTTATTGGGAGACCATTTTGTCATCTATCTGTATTAAAGGTATTAAAGACTATTTTCCCATCTCATAGAGTTTCTCTTGGTCATTCTCTATTGTTACATCTAACGAATCGTTATCATTACCAGCAGTCGCATGTGCTCAACGCTCAGCCTAGAGAAGCAATGTGCAGCGCAGATTTGCAACTCCCAACTAATACAGTAATCTACGAAGCTTCCGCACACGTGCACCTTATGGGAACCTGCAGCCCATATGCCAGTTGTTTTACAACTAGCTTTCTAAAGAAAGGTAATCGCTAAATGTTGGTTCAACTTCCGTCAAACAGGGGCAATAAAACGCTTTGTTCACTCAAATCATCATTGAAAATAATTATGACATCTGCGTTAGCAGTTATCACCCGAACAGCTGTCAGCAACATTTGCCAAGTGAAATAGATCTCAGGAGAAAACTATTTAAATAAATAAGAATTTTAAACTAGAGCGTGTAAAAAGGCTTGGGTCAGAAATAACAGCTATTTGACACTTACAAATGAGTGGACGGACGGACGGAGCCTGCGGCCGCAGGTGTGGACGACCAAATTAAATCATACTGCGAGTGGTGACGAATGTCGGCGTCTTATTCCACGAGCATATAATAGTTAAATAGTACCGTGACACTGCCAACAGTTCTTTGTCTAGTTGCGCACTCATTAACAGTGTTGGTTTTAAACAAATAACGGCAATGACTGGTCAGATAATAATTGAGTACGATACGAATTATAAAGGTGTGTTTTCACGGCGTTTTAAGAACAAGGTTTTAGGTATGGATGCCGCTTATTTAAGACGCTTCTACATTCATAAATGTTTGCATCATAACATAACATCATATACTGCCAATAATACGGCACACCTTGTCACCACAGAACATGACATCATTACATGAGCAATAAGCATCATTGTGGTTTCAAAGATAGCAATTGTCGTTCAAAAACATTTTGGAACACCAAATTGATGTCCATTAAGCAATGTTCCTCTCCGTCCAAAGGTTGTCTGGAAGATATCGCTTTGTTAAGCGATAAGACCGCCCATTATGCTTACATTTATTTGTTTTTTTTATTTATATATCTGTTGTGTCTAGCTTGTCAGGTTTAATAAAGAATTTTCATTCATTTATTCATTCATTCAAAACTGATCAAAAGTTGATTCAAATCTGATATAATCAAAAGTCTTCATTAGCCAACAATGCCTATTGCTTTTTTTCTTTATACGGTCCTCACCACACGTGCGAAGACCCTTTTCGCATTCATGTGTCAAAGTGTGCTCACAGCCTTATCTCAATGATCTAGTTCTTATTATCGCTCAAACACTTGAGCATTTTTCTGTAATTTATGTTGTTTACCAATTTCACACGTGCATACCCATCTGTGACATTATTCACGTAAGTATTATGAAAAGCAAGTAACCTATTACAAGAATCAAAATAATAGTTATGATGCTATTGAGAAACTTTTTTTTATTGCAATTTTTTTTATAAATAGCTAACGTTTTTATAAATGGCTAGCGTCTGACCACTATCTCGCCTGATGGTAAGCGATGGTAACTCTCACAAAACTGACAAAATGAGATGTATTTTCGTTTTTTTAATATATACATTAAGTAGGTGTCGATTTTACTAGGGTTCCCGTAACTTAAAAGAATAAAACGGAACACTTATAAGATTACCCACGTGACCGTCGTCCGCCTGTCCGCCGGTTTTTCTATCCATAAAATTATGTAAGGTACTCGTGTCTTTTACATCAACGTTCTTTTTTTGAGTAAAAGATTTAAAAGTGTCTAACTTATACGGATACACGATGTAATTTTTTATTAGACTTGTCCTACCTACTAGTGTACCTGTGATACCTACTAGTGGTTCGCCCCGGACTGAGATCTCGCGATTCTCCCATATAACAAAACAAATAGTCCGTGACCTACAGTTTCATTCAAAGTAGAGGTAACGGGGGTTCATGGTAATAAGTTACTCTTTTTAGGGATAGAAATTGCAGTTATTCTAGGTTTCAGACTTTTTCGTATGCTTGTGTCACTTAAGTTACACGTATACTAAATTTCAGCATTGTGGGGTCACTGGTGTACCCTGTTAATTTTGTCAAAATTTTGTTTTTATTATGGCTAATAACTTAAAAACTACAAAGATCACACCAAAAAATAAAAACGGGGTTGAAATGTACAAACAAATACCTTTCATTTGACGTCCCATTTGATCTAATAGCCTCATTTTCATTTTTTTACCCCTCTTGAACCTCAATATCTCAACAACCCCTCAACATTTTTAGCTCATTTAGTCCCACCAAAATTGTGCCATCACTACCTATCTATGAATGAAATTTCACGACAATCGGATCAACGCTTCGAAAGTTATACATACATACATAAATACAACGCCGATTTGCCCAAGCTGATTTGGAGATCTCGCTTTGCTCGATCAACTATCTATCAAAATCATCATTACAAAATAGGAACTTTGTGAAGGAAAATTTTAATATATCAGTAACTAACAATATTTTATAATACGGAAATCAACCGAACGGATTTATACTAGGTGTTACTACTGTTCAAAGAAAAAAAGGTATCATACAACACGTGGAACTTCCACCCTTCCTCACAAAGGTTTAAATAAGACGCATATTAATGATGGTCACATGAATACCAACACACAGGACAAAAGTAACCTCCCTAATCAACAGAAGGTAACAAAGTATTACACTAATCCGGTTCCGAGACGTATAGAATTAAATTATGCAAGTAATAAAATCTCATTCTGTAGTACAAAGCGGCCTCGAGCACGCAATTTCTCAAAACATTGTCGCATCATTTTTCATTGCATCAATCAGGCCGCTTGTGTGGACGAGACTTATCCTTTAGGGGTGGCAGTTATCTACATTTATATATCTTACCAGCCTCCTACGCAAAAAGAGGGGTGTTATGTTTGACGCTTATGTCTGCCTGTGTTTCTGTCTGTAGTATCGTAGCGTCAAAACGGATGGACCGATTTGAAGCGGTTTTTTTTATAGAAAGCTTGTTTAAGTTTTTAGATGTAGTTAGTTTAGGTGGTTCTTAGTCTATGTCAGTTTTTAAACCCCGACGGAATAAGCAGGGGTAAAGTTTTAAAAAATAATATAAAATTAAATTACAAAAATAAATTGTATAAATTTACTTGTTATGTGTGTCGATTGTTTTAGAGATGTTATTCTTTTATGCTTTTAATGCGAGGATGTTTTTTAAATAGATATTTGTTTTGACCACCATCTCACGTGATGGTAAGCGATGATGAAGTCTGAGATGGAGTATGAAGATCTAGGAGGTACTTATTCAACTTTACCATACCCTGATTGTGGTTTTCAGAAAATAAATGGGATCGTCAATTGACGAAAATTTTGCCATCAATGTACGACTGCTTCCCAATAACGAAGTTTTATCAGATTCATAATTTTATGTGATATAGAAAAAAATATGTGGCTGTGTTAATTAAACAACTACTTAAAACTTATAACTACAATATAACTACAATACTTTAAACGTAGTTATGTTGGTCAACCAACCAACACTAATAGGGCTTGTTGAATTTGCATTGCTGTACAAGTTTATCGTTACAAAGTCTACTGTTTAAAGAGGCGTACGTACTTATTCAGTGAATGAGGTCGTTACCATTTGCGCTAACAATCTAAATTTGTTACCTACGCCTCCTTATTTGTTATCTTTTTTTTATCATAGGACTACAATTTCGGCTGAAAGCAATGATGATGCAGATCACGATGGAACGCCTAAAATGCCAGGAAAAAAACCGTCATTTATTGGGACCGTTCAAGTATTACGTAAGCATTATAGGAGGGCGGGGGGGTCTATGCGTTGCTTATGTTTGATGATATGGGGGAGGAGGGGTCTAGATGATGATTACATCAGCAATAATTATTTACTTTTTGAGACATATGGCAACCCACACATTGTCTATTCTTGAAAGCGAAACGCATATTCGGGGATTCCCACAAATAATTAAAACATTTAGGTACTCGCATAGAACCGAGTAGGGTTAAAAGAAAAATGCATATACCAATGTTTACGTAAGCATGGGGGGGGGGGGGTAAGAGCTTTGCTTACTTTTGCTGACAAGGGTGAGGGGGGGATAAATAATTGTAATAAATCTGCTTACGTAATACTTAAACGGCCCCATTATATACCTCAATTTCATTATAAAAACATATATTTGTGATAAAATGTAGGTATCTGCTCTACATGACATCCTTGACGAAACTTGCAGGGTCTCATCAACTGTTAAATAGAGTGTGAGCCAATGAATATTTTTATTGACGCGTCTGACGAGTTAACATCGGATCTCAGCACAGAGTCGGATCACTTTATTCTTTACTTTATCATGAACCCTATTACCTCACAGTAAAGTTAGTTTTAGAATGAGCTTTGCAGTTGTAGTAGTCAGATAAACATAGGCTTAAGATTACCGAGGATAAAGTTTCAAATGCATTATTGCTATAAGCAAGACGAAAGTCATCAACGTGCACAAGGAGATTGCGGGCGATAAGTTTCTCTCTTGCGTTTCTTATGCAAATATTGATACAATGTTGCTATCATTAATCAGGTGAAATGCCAGGGGCTTATGAATGTGACCAGATGGACTGTATTGTGAGCAGAGATACATTTGAGACAGATATCAATCAAGCGTTTATTGAAAAACATCGCGTTTATTCTAGGGCAGATTGTGAGTAAGAGCTTTTTGAGTTATGACATCTGAAAGATTCATATCAATGAAATGAAATATTTTATGAATGCTTTTGGGTGTTTGCTTTATTAATTTCTAATCATAAATAGTAGATTCGTAAATCATTTTGTTTTCACCAGTTATCTATGTTCGTTGTCACAGTCCCAAATAGCTGCGTATTATGCGTTTACATATAATTATAAAAATACCAGCTGTGACCCAAACGTAAACGAAACCCTTATCGTGTTATCTTGTTTTGTTCAAATGCCATTTAAAACAACAATTTGTGCCTACTTGTGGAAACCAGTCACAATATTTAACCAACAGTTGTAAAAAAACTACCAAATGGCCGCATGTGCTTCGCAGATTTTTACGAAAAGTCGTGAGGGTTCCTCACTTTTGTTAAGCGTTTGAGGGTTTTTGAAATGTGTTGAACAGTTAACTTCACGAAAAAAGTTTGAGAAATATTATTTACTACACCTAATAACACATTTTTTTTACTACAGTTCAATCTTCAGTAGTATTGTATATCTATACGTTTTAAGCTTAAACATGAAATACTAGACACTAATTAACGGTTTTAGTAAAAACCACTTGAAAGCGTGTGATTCAACCAGTTGATACATTATAATAAATTAAAATGTGCACTGTTAAATGATCTATCGTGAATCATTATAGTCGCTAATATTTCCGAAAGGCACACATGCTGTGACTATAAACTAGTGTAACACGTGTTCCTATATTAATTGCCGACAGTAAAGTTAAATAGGAAACAATAAAACTGAGCAGAACACCTTTACGATACAATTGTAGCGAGTTGGGCGGGCCGCCCTCGCCGCCCGCCCCGCTTCCAAATGTTCTATGACACGTGTGACGACTAATAAAACGTTAACCTTAAGTTTCAAATATTTAGTTCTTGCTATTGCTGAAGTTATATTGTAACTACGCTTAGCATATAATAGAAAATAAATCAAGTGATGAAAATGTGGTGCTGAAAGCAACAGTCTTTAAAACCAGATTGTTGGCCGCCGACAGAAAATAACGAATGAACAAAGACTTTTCTGACCTATCTGTCATAGGCTAGACAACTAAGCAACTGTTGAACATATTGTTCAATATCCTATTGAATTTAGTTCAGTTGAAACCAACATATTGCTACACATTTATTTCTCAAAAAATTGAGCACAAAAAAATAATAAGTATCCGATTCGTCTCTCGCCACATCAACGCTATAATTATTCCTCAGCAGATGTATCACCTAACCTCATATCTGCACAAAGACCCTTGTTCCATCCACATGGAGCTCATCCGAAGCTGCATGTGCCAAACATCTGAAACCGTTCCCTTTCAGATGTGGCCGAGCTGAAACAGATTTTGAAGGAGGAAGACACATTGCTTACTGCAAACATACAATTTAAGTAGGTGATAGAATGGAATAGTACACTTGTACACTTTATTGTATACCACATAAAAAAAAGCATGTGAGCAATTCACACGTGGTAAAAGTGAAATCTTCAAAAATTTTGGTTTCAAGATAATGACACGAATGTAAAATTTCGGGAAGATGATAATTGTAGGTTTTAGTTATGATCATAGTGATGCAAAGTTAGATAATTATTAACACGAGTGGAGGGAATACGAAGCAAAGCACAAAGAGAACCACGAACATAAACACTGCATAATGCTTCCTATCTCATTTTCTCCCACGTTAAATCTTATGAATGTATGTTTCTGTCTCTTTTACTGTCGCTTTTTCGTTACATCGACCTTCAAATCACAACGATGCTAAAGAAGTTTTCACTTCACTTATGGATTTATGTGTCTGTCTCTTTTTACTGTAGCTTTTTCGTTTCATTGACTTTCAAATCACAACGATGCTAAAGAAGTTTTCACTTCATTTATGAATTTATGTGTCTGTCTCTTTTTACTGTCGCTTTTTCGTTTCATCGACTTTCAAATCACAACGATGCTAAAAAAGTTTCACTTCAAAAACTTAACAGAAGCAAATTAATTGCGTAGTACAATAAGCGGACTTATCACTTAGAGTGGTCTGTTCCACGTACTCTACTTCAGTGATGTTGCTTTAGAAAGCAATGTTAGATTCACCACCAAAGTTACCTCAATGTCTATACAAAAATACTATTATAAAGGACTTTTTTGAGCCTCTTCTTTTACTTGCACTAGTTATATATATATTTTTTAATCAATGGCTTACTTTTTCATTACATATTATTCGGATAAAGTTATATCAATACTTTGCGGTGGCAATAAAAATCCTAACAAACATATTTAATTTACCTTCAGATCTACAGCCTTCGTGAGAACACTTGTATATCCTTTTCCTCATGCTATCTCTAATCTGAGGTTATCTACGATACGCCCATTGCTGGCACTGCTTTGAACCGAGCTCGTAATAAAAAGTGTTAGTTTATTAGGGCGTTTGCATACAGGCGGGCAGCTGGGTCCGCAGCTGCGATTCGCGGTGTGAAAAGCGCCGTACCGCGATTCACATACCGGACATCTGTAAAGAGATTTTATAGGGGAGCTGTACACCTTGTCTGAACCAGCCCTTACTCGCTTTTCTGAAAATGTCGTGGCATTAACCGTTTTTATGGCTTTGATATACTTTTAAAGTATGAAAAACTATTGAGGTTATAACTGCTTCGCAAATACTTTGAAATTAAATATAATTCGTTAAGGAAAAAACTAGAAACATTTTATACCCAACAATAAATAAAATAAATAAATAATAAATAAATATTGCTGGACATGTCACACAACACTATCTAGCCCCAAACTAAGCAGAGCTTGTACTATGGGAACCAGATAACTGATAGAATACTTATACTATACTTTTTTTTTTGTAAATACTTACTTATAATATATAGAAAAACATCCAGACTTGGAACAAATATCTGTAAATCATGCAAACATTTGTTCCGTGGCGGGAATCGAACCCGCTACCTCCTGCGTCTCAGCCGGCTATTCGCCCACTGCGCCACGGAGTTCGTCAATAACCAAGTTTCTATTACGTAAGTTTTATGCGGTGCGAACTATTTTTAGACCACTTAAATTGATAGCGTAAGCCAATCAACACTTCATAAAACTTCAAGATCAATATCTGCAAGAGTTATAATAACAATTTATTTAATTTACTGGTGCTCAAGAAACGTTTGTTTTCAGGTCTATTTCAACATACAACAATTTAACGTACCAAGAATGTGAACAAAAACCAAGCAAGACCCAAAACATGTTTTATTGGGAGATGAAAAGAGTACACAATTAAACCAATATTGCCGTCAAGTCGATCACAATACCCCGTATCACATCATCTGCAATTAGGGTCACGAATAATTGACGCCAAAGGTTTAGGGCGTTTCTTTCACCATAAAAACCTACGTTCATAAAACCCTCATAAGTGAATCAAGATATCGTGCCCTGATGCACCTGGCTTTCGCCCCGGGCTTGGCCTATTTTATTATCGAGGTACTTGAAAAAATTCAATAATACTTTCCACGGCTCATTGGTTTTTTGAATGGGGATTGTAGTCTGCTGCCTGTGCGATTTCATCGTGCAATTTTGTATTGTTTCCTCAAGTATTTTTGGCTGATAACGATCGCTTTATTACAAATATATTTTTATTTTATTTTTATGTATATCTGATTTCGCTCAAAGCAACGGTCTTTAGATAACTTTTTGTGTTCCACACCCAAGGTTCTTTCTCAAGCTTGAGTCAATAAACAAAGATGAATAAACCAAAAAGCTGTTCTGGGAGAGGCCTATGTCCAGCTGTTAACATAGGCATAATGATGATGATGAAGTTCTACTTTTCTAGGTAACATGTTATTAGGTTGTAGTAAATATTGTTATAATAGTAAAATCAGACGCCTAAATTAAATGTAACTAGTGGTTCGCCCCGAACTGAGAATCGCGAGGCTCCGATTAAATCAAAAAAATATTATTTGTAATTTTTAACTATCAAAATAGTGCCACGAAATAAATAACCTAATAACATGACCTATAGTTTCATTCAAATTACAGGTAACGGGAGTTCATAATATTTGGTTACTCTTTTTTGGAGTACAAATTGCAGTTATTCTGGATTTCAGACTTTTGCCTATATTTTGTGTCACTTAAGCTACACGCATAAATAACAGCACTGTGGGGTCACTGGGTCACCCTGTGAATTTTGTCAAAGTTCAGTTTTTATTATGGCTAATAACTCAAAAACTATAACAACTTTATTCAAAATAAAAACGGAATCTAAATGTACATAATAATGAAGAACTTTCATTTGACCTCACACTTAACATAAAACTCTCATTTTCATTTTTTTACCCCTCTTGAACCCCAATATCACAACAACCCCCGCACATGTTTAGATCATTTAGTCAAAACAAAATTGTGCCATCACTACCATGTATCAAATTTCATGATGATCGGATTAACGCTTCGAAAGTTATCCTCGGACAAACAAACATTTATACATACAACGCCGATTTTCCCAAGTTGATTTAGAGATCTCGCTTCGCTCGATATCATATATTATTATGTTGAATTCAGGCGTTTGAATTTTTTTAGTCTCTCTCAACCTGATATACACCAAGTGCATTGAAAACACCACAAGCAATGGTGCCGAGTTTTACACCCCATTCTATGAGAGTTACTGGCAAGACACTTGTAGAGATACATTACGTACAAACAAGTTAATAAAATCCCTGACCTACCCTCAGAAACTAGAGACTGCAAAAACATGAATTGATATCAAAGTAATCGACTTGGAAACTTCTCTCATTAGTCATTATCAGTAAAAAATAGACACAGAGCTATAAATAGTAATCAGAGAAAACAATACATTGCAATTCGTTTCCAATAAGCAAGTCCGCGATGCATTCGTTCCATTGCTAATCTCCTCCATATCATAAACCGAAGTCTATTCATCAACTACGAATGAGCAATGCGAATCCAGCTAATGGTCCTATAGTTCCTTTATCGGCAAGTTAAGTGCCTGCACAATAGAGGCGGCTCCCACGCGTGTCACAACACCCCCATAACATACCAATCAACTATTCTAACCAGACCTTCCTTGCCTTACAGTTTTATTCAAAACGCGGATCAGCAAACGCTGCGACTGTAATGATGAGAGTTCAAGTTATAATGGATTTACGCTCGCGAGTGACGTCACAATAAGCACGGGGTGATCTTTTGATCCCGCATTCATAACAGTAACGATTGTGGGAAAATCGACACAGTTTTTGTCATAAATCTGTGGGAGTTTCGTTTTGACGTCGTTGTAGGGCTTAGTTTTCCCCTTTTTTCTCATGTTTGGTTTTTGTGAAATGCGCAAATCTTTTCAAAACCCTTTTCTATATCGGTACGTGATAGGCATATTCCCAATATATATTATATAATATATATGTAATTGTAATTAATATATTATTTATTAATATGTATATAATATCATGGCATATTTCCCGATTCAATTTTATTTTACGTTAAACACCTTTATATCTCTCTATAGTGGAAGAGAAACATAAATTAGACGACAAATATAAAATCAGTCAGACTCGAACCTACGAGTAATAAATAACCAGTAATAAGAGAACCCATACGTCCTATACGAGAAGTCACTTCCAATATTTTTTTACAACCTCATTCAATTCTATACTTTTACCTGAGTACTAATAGATAAAATTGTATATCTTATTCATAAACTACGACATACAAGAAATGAGAAAGAAATATGTTTTCTTGCTATTGCTAAATAATTGACTTTGTGAAGTTTCTCTAAAAATACATCTATACCAAGATTTATAGCATCGTCCAATGTTATCTTGTATCATATCTTGTATATGAAAGTAACATAAGACCTAATGTAATTCACCCTCGTCTTTACAACTAAAGCAGTCACGTGACCGACACGCGGCACCCCCTCCCCCGACTTTCCTACCCCCACGCCTTCATTACTCCGATTGCTTGGTATTTGTTCATGAAACACGCACGTGGACGGACGTCTGCATTATTAAATGCCTTTTACGCTTATTGCGAATTAAAATCCCCCGCCTTAATGGTTGTCATGTTATTAATCTATGAACAGGGTTCTTTAGAAGCTCTGGTTGTGGGATTGATGTAGTAGATTATTACTGAAATGAGCAATCTAAAATTAAAACTTAGCCTACGATTAGATTTATAGTTAATTTTATTATGATAAATAAAAGCGAAATGAGTAAAAGCCAACTTTTCCAAACCAAACTATTTATAAAAATGTCTTTTTCTTTCTCATGGATTCATGATCAACAGGTATTCCTTTAATTGAAAATCGTTATCCAATTTCCAGCTCGTTCACCTCTCATTAAGGAACTGACCCATGACCTTAGCCCAAAAGGCTCTCACGGTGTTTCTCACAGGAACCCAGGCGAACCCACGGTCCAAGCTTCAAACTAAATTATGCCGCATAACCACAGTTTGCTTAGCTGGTTCTCACGTTTAATGCATGCCTTTGTAATTTTCATATTATACTTTAGTGTTAAGATGTACGTCCACTATACTGGAACGTGACACGACAATAAAAATAGCCTTAGCATAGGTAGTAGTAATTGTGTAAACCAGAATAAGCCGCTGCTAAGTTTTCGTTTTGTCTAGACGGTGAAAATGGGACGCACCGTAACTAAATGCATTTAGTCATCGTCTGGCGTATTTGTATGTAAAGTATAGGCATAAGCCTTAAATTCCGAGCCTAGTATCCTTATGTATCGCTCTCGCCCTTTCATTGTGATTGGCCCACACTAGGATTCCTTGTGTGTTCATAATTACCGACAAATTTTTTAATGATTTTGTTTGCGGTCGTCTTTTGTTAGGTTCAGTCTAGTAGGCGTGAACCTTTTAATTACAAAAATTACATTTCATTAGGGGTCTACGCCTATCGCCATGGTATTGATTTATGTAACGAGTATTAATAGTCTGTGTCATAACTCTCTAGGCATTATTATGTGGGAATTAGAGAACAACGGACATCTTTTCTCTGGCTACCTCCGCAGTGAAGGAGAAAGGCTGGTAAAGGCGAGATGTAGTGAGTTTATGGCCTGTGTTTATTACTCATGTTTTGTTAATTCTTGATACTCACGATACATTCAAGAAAAAGCATGAAGTCAGGACATTTAACAAAGGTTGATCTTTTTAAATATATTGATTTTATAGATGTGGAATTGCATTCATCGCTCTGAGCCACATGCCAGTAAAAGTACCTCCTGCCCGCAATTTCACCGACTCCTATTGAAATTCTTGAACAATCCCTCATTAGACTTTCCCATTAGAATCCAAATGGAAAGCAGCCAAGTGCTTTTATATCGCCGCTGATTACCTCATTGACTTACAAGGATTCTCCGTTACTTCGCCGTCGGCGGGTTTCTTATGGTAAATTGCGGCTGAGTGTACCTAATTTACTTACTTCACTTGTTTACCGTACAGGTGATTGATTACTTTGTTTGTTTGCAACGGAAACACGACTTGATTATTTATTGATCGAGCGAAGCGAGATCTCCAAATCAACTTGGGCAAATCGGCGTTGTATGTATGTATGTATGTGTGTTTGTTTGTCCGAGGATAACTTTCGTAGCGTTTATCCGATCATCATGAAATTTGGTACATAGATAAGTAGTGATGGCACAATTTTGATGCGACTCAATGAGCTAAAAATATTGGGGGGTTGTTGAGATATTGGGGTTCAATAGGGGTAAAAAAAAATGAAAATGAGACTATTACGTCAAATGGGACATCAAATGAAAGGTCTGCATTAGTAAATTTGAACTCCGTGTTTATTTTTAGTTTAATTTTTGTAGTTTTTGAGTTATTAGCCATAATAAAAACAAAACTTTGACAAAATTCACAGGGTACACCAGTGACCCCACAATGCTGAAATTTGGCATTCGTGTAGCTTTAGTGACACAAATATAGGCAAAAGTCTGAAATCCGGAATAACTGCCATTTGCACCCCAAAAAAATATAACCAATTAACAAGAACCCCCGTTACATCTAATTTGAATGAAACTGTCAAGTAGGTTGGAAAGTCATTTCGTGGCACCAATTTATTAGTCAAAGATTAAAGCCGGCATGCACAAAGATCACTAAACGTATTTAGCGACAAATCATGTTTTAATTTGAAGTATTGGTATGATTTGACAACTCCTTAAATCATATTTAGCCACTAAATACGTTATACGGGAGATTCGCGAGATCTCAGTTCGGGGCGAACCGAACCACTAGTATTGATCAGTGTTTTCACCTAATACCTACAAGAGAATAGATGTTGAGCTAATTTTGTTACTTCAAAATTATTCAAAACGATAATAATCGATTTGTTTTAGATAGTAAATTCTATAACTCAAGTGACCAACATCATTAGGGTTCTAGACACAGTATAGTTCGTTGCTACGAAGTAATTCTACCTACTGGTAGTTCGAAGATTTTCATTACTTTAAAAGTTGCTTTTAAATCACATATTGAAACGCCGACCCTTCATTGTTCTATTCTACGTCTGTTAATTGGTGATTGGCGATTTTTCACCAGTGATAGGTACCCCGCAGTGCGCGTGCGTCGCCGGCAGACGATCAGCTCGTAATTACCCTAACCTGTGACCTGCTCCCACGCCGGTTCACACGAGACTCGCCGCTTCCCATCGGAACTGAGAACTCGACTCTACGGAATTTCATTACAGGCACTGAGGTCGTGTTTAAACGCCTTGAGTGTAAACAAGCTTTAATAGCGCGTCTTGTAATGTGAACTTACGCGTACCATTACGTACTTGAACTTATATACTGAGAATCACTTTTAATTACCAAAGATCACACTATCGCTCTGGATCCAAGGTTTCAAAAGAGTTTTACTATTGGTAAATTAATTTAACTTTCACCAATGTTTAACAGATCCCGAAGTAGTCAAATTCAGGACAAATCAAATTCAGAACTCGTTGATGTATTTTGTATTAACGAAAAAATTATTATTTTTTATTCCCTTACGTTCACTTCAATATAATCATATTGCTATGAAACCTTTATGCATGATTATTTATCTTTTTCGATCAAGCGATAGTTCAAGTGCGTGCAGCGCATTCAGTCCGCAAATAGCGAAGTCGATATTAGACGGACACGTGCCGCCACGCGCCGGAAAAGCGCGTAATAAGCCCGGACCAAAGAACCATTCATAGTTACTACGCCTGCAACATTGATTGGGTAAACGTTAGTAGGCCCACACCTGCACGACACGAATTAAGGGATTTCTCGCGCCCTCCCGTGGGAGCGGAGGGAAACTCATAACCCACGGATAGAATGTTTGCTCTGTCAATATGGATTGACGGCTAGCCAATATAGCAAGTTTATGGCCGTAGGCTGCTAGGATATTGTGTTACTGATTGTGTGTGCATGAAGGCAGATATTGCTTGTCTTGTTTTCAAATTCGTGGATGGTACCAACTGACATTCGGGAGACTCATATTGTACGCACGTACAAAACCTAGTAAATGTAGGTACCTAATAAATACTCGTATACTTAATTATAGAAAAACTTTGTATTTACTTGATGTCTGACATGACAACTCACCTGCTAAAACTTTTAAATAGAAGACTACAAATTTAATTACTTTAATCTCCATAAAATGTCTTATAATTAAAATAATTATAATACATTTGTTTTGGGGCGCACTTAACCGCATTTACACAATAGGTCCGCGTATCAGTGCAGTATTAACGATCAATCGGGGTGGTTCACGCGATGGGAGAGCCACGCGCACGGAAGTCCCACAACACGCGCAGGGTCCAATGCATAGACCTTAATGAGAGTGCAGGGTTTAAGCAAATGTTTCGTAATTCATATATCACATAAAATAATACACTACTTATATCAAAAGTAGAAACGCTAAGTAAAATGTTAGTCTAAAAACTATTTATCTTGTAGAAAAGCCACGAGGATCAGTAAATAAACCTTCCACTTATTGACCTGTAAACTGACACCTATAATTATTATGATTGTTTTCACACATCGATTTCTAGTGTTATTTAATAGTGTGTTAAAAATTAGTAAAATTATAAAATAAATCCGAATCCAACCGTAGAACCACCTAACGCAGACCGCTGTAATTTTTATATAATTATTTCGTTATATACTAATCAGTGTAGTATTCAGTAATGTTAAAGTAGTATTGGCGATTAATCGGGGTGGGTCACGCGATGGGAGAGCCACGCGCGCGGCACTCCCACGACACGCGTCACCCTAGCTAGCCCGGGGTCTAATGCATAGACTTTAATGAGAGTGCCGATTTCAAACAATGTGTACTACAATGAGCCCGAATGAATAAAATACTTTGCGAAATCAGAAAAAAGTCCTATACTGTGAGAATCTCTTCTTAAAATAAGTTCCTACCAACATGTTTTTATTCGTTTATTCGTTCTTGCATTTGGACAGTATTGTAATGAGTATAGTTGTTCTATCTCACGAAGGCGGGTTGATAATAAATATTGATCATGAAAAATATTTTAATTTCACTACGAATCTAAACGAAACACAAATTTTACTACTTGAATAAATAGCTTTTGAAACTATCATGGTTATTAACACTATTTGTACTAAAAACGGGATATTTACCATGATTTGTGAGTTCTTGAGTGTCCCGATATTTCGACGCAGTTGCATGCGCCATGATCACGGGTAAACAAGAACTCACAAATCATGGTAAATATCCCGTTTTTAGTACAAATAGTGTTGAGTAAGTAGGTACAGTAATACAGTTAACTATCAATCTGTTAATTCAAGTAGTAAGATTTGTGTTTCGTTTAGATTAGTAGTTAAATACAAATATTTTTCGTGATCAATATTTATTTTCAACCCGCCTTCGTGAGATAGAACAAATATAATCGACAATTCCTCACAGCTTGTATGTGACTTTTTGATTATTTTCAAAAGTATTCAATACCCAGAGCAACAGGAAACAAGCCCCTAAATAGTTACAACATCTTATTTGTTGTAAGTAATTTCACACTTCAATATTGAAAGCTCTTTTAGATTTTATTACACCTGCAGGTCCGAAATGACTCGACTATTTTTTGCCTCATCATAAAAACACCAGACGATTGTCATTTAAAATTGTGAAGGTGTTTATATGCCGCTTAATTTTTTTCGCCTCTTCTAATATTTAGGGTTCCATATCTTACGATGAAAACGATTTCCAATTATTGTCAAACGCTTTGATCTCGTACAAAGAGTTCGTATACTATTCTTAAATCAGGGAGCTATAAGCGAGTGTTTAATATTTTTTCCTAGAATCGTCGCCTGTTTGCAAGAAGCGCTTTTTCCATTCTCTCAGTAGGAATTATTTTGATTTTCCTAATAGTCAAGCGCTTGACCATTTACTAACTCACCTGATGGTAAGTGATGGTAAGTGATGGTGAGATCGAATATGGAGCACGCACAAAGAACCTTTTCACTCTGGACTTGAAGACTCCGAGATTATACTGGTCCGGAAAAACATACGCCGGAGACATACCATAAAGTTAGTAAATCGTTTAAAGGGCAAGGTGTACGCTTTTATAACAAACTCCCAAGTGATGCACAAAAATTGACAATTAACAAATTTGAAAACATAATTAAACAAAATCTTTATAAAAAAGCCTACTAAAAATATCGGATTATTTAGATAGAAGAAGCTTGGGATTGAAATTGCTTCAACACATTCAAAAATGTTACAATTTAGACGTAATTTATTTTCTTTATTGTTATGGAAATATCATTAAAAAAGGATCATAAAAAGGATCATTAAAAAACACAACCAGCCCTGTTCCTTGCCTTTCTTATCTGGCTTGGGCGCGAAGGAACAGGCAGTAAAATTGACGTTTCATAGTGATCCTTGTGATTTTAATGAATAAAATATTTTGACTTTGACTTTATCTTTGAGTGAGTTCCACTCCTTACTCGTGCTAAGAAGAAAAGTTGAAGCAAATCGTTTGGTACGACAAGGTGGTATGCCGACCAGGCAAGGGTGGCCTAGAACCGTATGTTTACAAATCGGACTTAAACTTGTCCAATTTTTTTTCACTGTCTCCAAATCAGACAAAAGACAGTACCTGTCTTCCTAATAGAATATTCTGTCAATTGCACTGCAAGGTGCTTTTGATGGAAACTGGACAATGGACGGTACGTGAGGACACAATTACACCGGTAAAACAAAATTGCAGTCATAAATTTAATTTGGCAGGTAGCCGTGCAGACACGTTTTGACGGATATGGCCGCTAAATTAAATGTTTGAATAAATCAGCCTTTATTTCGGTAAGAAGTTGTAGTTTCTTTTTTATAAGCACAAATAAACTTTGACTCATGCCGCATATCGTATGACTTTGATTATCATGATGAAATCTGGTCGTAAGTGGTTGTAATTGGTCACCTTTTGTCAAATAATATCGCAGAAGGTAGGATGGAGGCGATTTAGGACTGTTGGAATGATTCTACGACAGAAGACTTACAATATCCAGCATTAGACGTTTATCGTCTGAAATGATGTTGAAGATAAACAAATAATTATTTTGGTAAAAAACTGTTAAAAAAAAAAATCATAGTCGCTTCCTCAGATTTTAAGTTTGTTATACATTGTTATACAAGGGCTGTAAGCGATCTATTATAATTGTATACCCGAGATATTTTGACGTACGAGCGAATGCGAGCGAGAACACTAATCGAGGGTTATTGAACGCTTATACCCGAGTATAATACACTAGTGGTTTGCCCCGAACAGAGATCTTGCGGGTCTCTCATAAAAACAAAAATACCTATATTACTATATTACGAGGCATGCCTTTTAAGTTTTGTCGTTTGAAGAAAAAAACACATCTAGAACCTTATAGTACTTTTTATTGTTTTTCAAAGTATTCACAACGTAGCTTAAAACACTTTTCCATTCGCTCAAACCAGTTATTATAACATTTATTCCACTCTAAAGTGGGGTGTTCAAAATGGCTGTCTTGAAAGCGTCGACTGCTTCTTCACCGGACTGGAACCTTTGACCACGAAGACTTTTCTTAATTTTAGGAAATGTAAAGAAATCGTTAGGGCTTAGGTCAGGACTGTATGGAGGATGGTCAAGAATTTCTACTTTTTCCTGCTTCAAATACTCAATCGTTTGACGAGCGCTGTGTGAGCTTGCGTTGTCGTGGTGCAGGATGATGCGTCGCTTTGAGTTAGATTTTCGAAGTTCGGCGATGACTTGTGGTAAACAAACTGTAGTATACCACTCTGCGTTAACCGTTCTACGATCTTCAAGTGCAATAGTCGCAACATGGCCGGTTTTTCCAACGAACGTGGCCACCATCTTCTTTGAAGTGCTTCGAGAACGAACAACTTTAGTCGGCTTTGGCTCGTCTTGAAAGACCCAGATTGTAGATTGTTGTTTGGTATCAGGATCGTAGGCATAGATCCAAGATTCGTCACCACTTATGATGTCGTAGACGTGATTTGACTCCCCTCGGTTGAACCTTTGCAGAGTTTTCTTACACCATCTGACGCGGGCCGCCTTGTGATCGTCGGAAAGCAGATACGGTATCCAACGGCAAACTAGCTTTCTCACACCAAGCGCTTCATGCAAGATCTTCTGAATGGTTGTCCCTGAGATGCCTAATAGAGCCTCTATCTCTCGATATGTCACATGACGATCTTCGAGAATTAGTTGTCTCACAGCAATGATGTTATCTTCAGTGAAGGCGGATTTTGGGCGTCCTTCGCGAAATCTGTCACTAACACTAGTATGTCCACGCTGGAATTCTAAATACCAGCGTTCGACAGTCCGCAGACATGGGGCTACATCACTGAACATAGATGTTAGCTCTTCTAAACACTGAAGCCGTGTCAGGCCTCTTCTAAAGTTGTAGAAAATTATTGCACGAACATTTTCCTTAGAAAGATTCATTTTCGTACGTGACCTGACAGATTCAAATCGAAACTGTGACTAAACAATAGCATTAATCCTAATACTTTCAACTGTTTTGAGATTCAAAATGTAAACACATTCGAATATAGAACAGTTCCAAATTCAAAATTGCCGGAAAATATGGAAACGACAGAACTTAAAAGGCATGCCTCGTATTCGTAATCTTTGACTATCAAAGTATTGCCACAATAAAAAAATAAAGAAATAACAAAAACCACATTACTTGACCTACAGTTTCATTCAAATTACAGGTAACGGGAGTTTATATTAAGTGGTTATTCTTTTTTGGGGTACAAAATGCAGTTATTCTGGATTTCAGACTTTTGCCTATATTTGTGTCACTAAAGCTACACGAATACCAAATTTCAGCATTGTGGGGTCACTGGTGTACCCTGTGAATTTTGTCAAAATTCTGTTTTTATTATGGCTAATAACTCAATAACTCCCAAAATTAAACTAAAAATAAAAACAGGGTTAAAATGTACTAATAAAGAAAACCTTTCATTTGACGTCCCATTTGACCTAATAGTCTCATTTCAATTTTTTTTTACCCCTCTTGAACCCGAATATCTCAACAACAAAATTTTTCCATCACTACCTATGTATCTTATGCTTCACGACGATCGGATCAACGCTTCGAAAGTTATCCTCGGACAAACAAACATACATACAACGCCGATTTTCCCAAGTTGATTTGGAGATCTCGCTTCGCTCGATCAATAACTTTTCATCACGAATGCGAGGAAATCGCATTTACGGAGCCGTTATCGAGTTTACAATGACCGACTGAACATGAGTGATGAAATATGTGGTTTTCTTCTTAGGACTGTGAATTTGGTAAGTAACTACATAGTACAGAACCTTTACCGCTATCAACACGTATTACCAATCACTTTTATCTATTGCAGCCAACAAAAGTATTACACATTAAATTGATATATTTCTTTAGATAAAACAAAGAACGTGATGCGTTTCTTTATTATCAGAAACGCATCCGCCGTCTGTGTTGACTTGACCTCATTTTAAAAGCAGCTATTACTGTTCGTCACCGACAAATTACGTTATTAAGACTAATTTATTGAACTGTTAGTATTCTGAATGTAAGTTAATTCGAGGGATGACTGGTTGATCACCGAACAGGCAGAAAAATAATCACGAAGGTGTACATCGGACCATTCTTAGCAAAAAAAATGCGTAGATTAATTGGTTAATCTAAAGAAATGTATATGCAATCAACTCCTAGGCGTCATGATAAACCAATTCTGAGTTAGACCAAAACTCATTTAAGACCTTTGGACGCATAAGCATGTGAGGTTTTCACGTTAGGTTACGACATACACAGGCTGGGGAACGCATCGTCAATACCCCGGGTGTTGCCGATGTCAATAGGCGACGGTGGGCCATACCATCAGGTGGGCCGTAAGCCTGTTTCTCCACAAATAACATTAAAAAAAGCAAAATATTCTCTTAGTCTTTGGGTGACTAATTACGTGGGTCGGCTCACCATCCAAAGGTTGTCTTGAAGAAAACGCATCAAAGCGATAAGACCGCCCGTTGTACTATTTACTACTATTTCTTTTGTGTCTCTTATTTTGTCTGTTCACTGGGTCAGGCGTTCGATTGTGTATGGCACGACGGCTTGTTGTATAAGTTAAAGAAAAATCTTTCCATAAACCATTAGTTATGGATAAAATCATACCTTCATCAGCGGCACTTCTATGTAAAACTTGGAGAGAACAGAACTGCACTGTATGATGATTATACAAGCTGGTGTCCCCACAGGGTAGGGTTTCGGCTTTCCCGGGTTTTTTTCGTTCCCGGGAACCGGGAATAATATTTTAAATTTCCCGGGAATCCCGGGAAACCGGGATTTTTTTAAAGTCCTTAATTTAGTTTTTTTTAACTACAAAAAGTCAAGAAAACACATAATGGATTAGATAAGCTAATTATTTGACTCAGAAATAATTAAACATGATCGATCGATCATAAACAGAGGTAGTATAATAGAAAGTCAAAGTCAAATATTTTAATTCATTAAAATCACAAAAATCACTTTGAAACGTCAATTTTACTGCCTGTTCCTTCGCGACCAAGCCAGGAAAGAAAGACAAGAAACAAGGCTGGTTGTTTTTTTAATGATCCTTTTACATAATAAAGAAAATAAATTACGTTTAAATTGTAACATTTTGAACGAGTTGGAGCAATTTCAATCCCAAGCTTCTCTATCATCTAAATAATCCGATATTTTATAGTAGGCTCTTTTATAAAGATTTTGTTTAATTACGTTTTTAAATTTGTTAATTGTCAATTTTTGTCCATCCCTTGGGAGTTTGTTATAAAAGCGTACAACTTGCCCTTTAAACGATTTACTAACTTTATGGAGTCTACAAGTGGCAACAGCGAGTTTATCTACATTTCTAGTATTAAAATTATGATTATCACTATTTTTCTTAAACAAATTAATATTTTTGTGAACATACATTAGATTTTCATAGACGTATTGACAAGGGAATGTCATATTTTTTTTTTTAACTTATTGCGTAATGATTATCTGGGGCCCATACTATAAATTGCACGAACGGCCCTCTTCTGCAGCACAAAAATAGTGTTTATATCTGCAGCACTCCCCCACAGCAGTATACTTAATAAATGGAAACTTAATGATTGGTTTCAGGCATGCAAAATTACACTTATAATATAAAACTTCTGAACACACACAATGGTATAAACATAATATAAACGGAGTAATTAAGTATTGCTCTTATGATAACAAACAAACTTTGCCATCGATGTGTGGCGGAGGTACAAGAGTAGATAAAGTATTATACGTAACTGCACATCATTAAAGTATGTAAACACGAGAGTAGTTTATCAAACGCAGCGAATCCGAGTTTAATTTGACCATAAAATGATTCGAGTGCTTAAATACCTTAACTCTTTGCAGCAGTTCGTATAATATTTTATTTACTCTCTTGCAACGGCCACACATCGTTGGCAAAATTTTACTTATGCCCTTATTATGTAACAGTCACGTAAGCCACTATTTCAGTTTAAGTCTTAAATTATTTCATAAGTAATACTTGAGAAAAAAGTTTTAGATCTATCACATACTTTTGAAAATTCCCGAGAATTCCCGGGAAATCAGAATTTTTTCCCGGTTCCGGGAATGACTTTTTTCCCGGGATTTACCGATTCCCGTGACCCGGGAACGAAACTCTACCACAGGGCAGCGTCATGGGCCCAGTCTTGTACCTCATATACATGTTTGACTTGCCAACGACAACAGATGGCATACTTGTGGGCTCATTTTTAGACGACACAGCGCTGTTTGGAACCCATGACAGCCCAATTATTACTTCGAACATGCTCCTAAGAAGCCTAGACGAAGTCTCAACTTGGCTCAAAGACTGACGCATTAGGGCAAACGAAACAAAGTCAGTGCATGTTACCTTTGCTCTTAGACATAGCTCGTGCCCCGCAGTCAAACTAAACGGTGTTCAAATACCTCAGAGCGAAGATGTACGCTACCTGGGCTACATTTAGATACAAACAAAAGTGACTTGGCCTTCAACTAAGGAAACTGTATTGGCTTATGAAACGTAAATCCAAACTTACCTGTCTGTAATTTTTATGGTGTACAACAGTCTTTTTATTCATTCATTCATTCATTCGAGCTCTCTATCAGCCGTCATCATAGATATAACATATTTCAAATATCATCATCATTTAACACAGTAGCACATATCACAAAAAATCAGTCTTTTACAGTAACAGCATCCCATTATACAATTTTAAAGCAACGGTCCTAATAACTCAAAATGAAGCAATTCACTACCTGAGTTCTTTACTCCCGCCTTCAAGGTGACTTGATTTTTTGCGGTATACGTTTTTTATGAACACCATGTTATTATTACGACTCTTGTGTGGTCGGGCCTTTATTAGGAAATCACATTGCAATTATACCGGTCCTTTTAAAAGTAGATAATTAGGACCAGTCTCGTTTTTCGCGGCTATTTATTAATGTTTTTGGAAATAATGACCTTCCTCGTTTATTTTTTACCGAGGATTTTAAAACTTATGCAATAACAAATTATAAAATTTTCAAAAAACGGAAAAGGATATTGTGCAATAACTAATTTAGCGAAAAAAAAAAAGGAATTAGCCAACGTCTTTTGTGTAAGATAAAGTTAGATCCTTTTTACTTGTTTCCGATATATTCTCTATAATATTAACATAAACGACGACCTCCGTGGCGCAGTGGGTGAATGGTGAAGCCAGCTGAGTCGCAGGAGGATCGCGCGCGAAACAAATGCTTGCATGATCTACAGATCCTGTTCCTGGTTCGGGTGTTTCTCTATGAATACTCGTATAAGTACATATTTGTTTACAAAAATTAATGTATTTAAGTGTTCTAGTTCCCATAGTACAAGCCTTTTTTAATTTGGGCCGCTGTGTGAAATATCCAGCATTATTTATTTATATTACAACTATGTATTTATATTTTATTGAGGTAGCTTATTAATGAAGGAGCCCTAATTTGGATTTAGTTAACATGCGTCTCCTTTTGTTGTTGATCTAATAAACTAGTGATTTGCCCCGAACTGAGATCTCGCGAGTCTCCTATAAAAACCAAATAATATTACATATTCGTAATCTTTGACTATCAAAATAGTGCCACCAAATAACATGACCTACAGTTTCATTCAAATTAGATGTAACGGGAGTTCATGTTATTTGGTTATACTTTTTTGGGGTAGAAATTGCTGTTATTCTAGATTTCAGACTTTTGCCTATATTTGTGTCACTAAATCTACACGCATACCAAATTTCAGCACTGTGGGGTCACTGGTGTACCCTGTTAATGTTGTCAAAGTTCAGTTTATATTATGGCTAATAACTTAAAAACTACAAAGTTTAAACTAAAAATAAAAACGGGGTCAAAATGTACTCACAAATACCTTTTATTAAACGTGCCATTTAACCGGATAGTCCCATTTTGTTTTTTTACCCCTCTTGAACCCCAATATCTCAACAACCCCCCCAATATTTTGAGCTCATTGAGTCACATTAAAATTTTGTCATCACTACCTACCTACATACCAAATTTCACGATGATCGGATAAACGCTTCGAAAGTTATCCTCAGACAAACAAACATACATACATACAACGCCGATTTGCCCAAGTTGATTTGGAGATCTCGCTTCGCTCGATCAATAAATAATTATGATTTTCTTATAAGGCGCGTATCTCCTTAGTTAATTGAAATATAGGTATCTGTGTCTTTCCAAAAAAAATATCTCTTTGTCTAAATTAGCATCTATAACTCACCACATGCTAACACGGAAAAAGTGCCAAAACCTTCTGAACAACTAGTTCTAATTAATTTTTGATTTAATAAATTTAAAGAAACGTAAGAACTATTAGGTAATCTGTGCGTAGAGTCCCAAACGAAACCGACAGTGCCATTGTAAATTGAATCCTTATAAAATACCGCATCCATAGAAACATCTATAACCATTTAAAACCGTTGCATTATGTTTTTTTCTTGGGCACAGCCTCCGTGAGAGCGCGACAAGTGGATGCCTTCACGTCGGACCATTGTTCACCCCTGCTCACCACCTCCCCCCCCCCCCCCCACTTCCCCTGCACTTGTTAAGACTGACATAGATTATGTCATAGTTTCTAGACTTGAGAAAAGCCTTTTGATTAATCGAGACTATAGTTATCATAAAGTTAAGATAACTATCGTAGGGCACGTTGCTATGGTGCGTGACCTACGATGCAATAATATGTTATAGGCGATGGTTACCACTTAACATCAGGTGGGCCATATGCTCGTTACATCTCCAGGTAGTTAAAAAACCCTAGCCTAGAAGAAGCGTTATCCGGGTCACCGCTTCTGAAATTAGATAAAGTAAAAGATAATTTTTGAATAAAATTTGAAGCAATGCATTCCAGTTGACATCATAAGGTCACGTTATCAGTTTTAATTGGAACAGGTTCAGAATGACTGCACATAGGTATGTAAATATACAAAAATAATGCACAAGTCGTCAGGGACTGATAAAGAACACCTAAGCATGATCACATAAGATTACTTACATAAGAGTGTACAGAAGTTGTAAATATCAACATGAATTAAAATGACATTCATTTGATATGAAAACATTCAATAGCAAGGAAATCTTTAGACGCTTCATTGAAACAATTATTTTGAGCTTTGATTTCGACTGATAAATTATAAAAATACTTTATTACTTTATTCAAATTACAAAGACATTGATTTGTTGCATTCGATCCAAATGGCTACTACGGAATGTAGACAAACAGGTGCCTTAACGAATTAACAACAAACACAATTTACGGACCCAGAAATAAACAAGAATACTGAGGACAAAGTGCATGTCACGAGCGCAACGGCCTTATTCAGGGCCGCCCAGCGCAGGCAGACGCGGCGCCCACCGCGGCCGCCATGGGAAAAATCAGGCTTCGGCGCCCCCGCCCCGCGCGCCTATTGGCCGTACGACCCCGCCCCGCGCCCCACCAGCGCCCATAAATACCAGCGCGACGCGCGCATCTCCTCATTCCTCATTCGTGACCCGCGCTACACGCACGCGTGTTCTCAGTTATACCCAGTGCTCGTGTTTAGTGTCACTCACAATGAAAGCGATAACAGCAGTGTGCGCAACCGGCGCCTCGGTCCCGGCGATCGCCAACGGACGTGTGCAGAGGCACCGGGATGGCGAGAACGCGGAGATCCAGATGTATCTGTCGAAGCTCCAGGACTTGGTGCCGTTCATGCCGAAGAATAGGAAGATCTCGAAGTTGGAGGTGATCCAGCATGTGATCGATTACATCTGCGACCTGCAGTCGGCGCTGGAAAATCATCCCGCCATGGATCAGTTTGACGCGGAAGGCGCTCTGGCGGCTGTTCCCTGCCTGGCACCGCAGCCGCGCCCGGCGCGACGCCCGCTTGGACCCCGTTCTACGCCCAACACCATCCTCCACCAACAGACCTCAAGCCAAGAACACAGAAACCAAATGGTGAGTTGCATAAAGACGTACATTAGTCCGTATCTATTTTATGTTTCATCAAACATAATGTTATCCTTACGATGTTTTCCTAAATTGTTAATCTTCGACAACAAAATACGCAACAATCATTGTTTGTTAAAACAGAACCATTCACAATGATTTAATGCTTTTTAAGTAATTTAATTCCACCTTCATTAATGTGTACAAACTAAACCTGAAAGCAAAACGTAAAAAATGCACCGCATTTCAAAATAGAAAAGATAGTGTTGCATAAAAAGTAAATGGAATCGGTGATGTCGGTGTTTTTGCGGCGCGCACCTGCGTTGGTTTCGCAAGCGCGAAGGTAAAAGCGGGGATGCTGAGTTTCACAACACGTGGCGACATACGCATACCGTGATTAACAATTAAATTACACAAAAAAACTTCTTTTGACTAGGTATGATTTCGACTGATAGATGATACCTTTCGTATGGTTCAAAAGAATTACGAAGAAGAGTTAGTAAAGATACATTCACGGCATCGACAGAACATCTGCAGTTTAAGTTTGTTTGTTTCCAACATTTTTCCATAATCCTCATCGCTAGTTGATAGATTCGGTAAACAAGCAACTAAGCCGGAGCTCACGCATGCGTGACGCTGCTTTGAATTTCAGCCTTGAAGCGCGGCCACCTGCGCCGGCGCCGCGTAAACGACCGTGTACTGTCATACAATCTGAATATTCAACACATATTTATTTTACCTCGTTTAGCATTCCGGCCGACGCGACACCTGTGTGATTGCCGTTTCGTCATTTCGCATAGAACCAAAGAATAAACTCAAAGAATTCAGCGAGAATTCGAGTTGGTGTTGTTGATATGTTGTTACGGACGGCACTCGGCAGGTGCATCGCGAAGGATTTATTCGTGCGCCTGCGATTACGAGCCCCAAGCGCAATACGCGCTCGTTAATACTTGGTCGCGCCACGTAAATTTTAATCACTGCCAGTTGTTGGAACAGAGGGAAATGTTCAAAACAAGCTTGATTTAGGAGACGCAAGCTGCCCGTGTTGAATTTACAATATATGAGTGCTGCGTAATGGAATGGGCACATGTTTAAAGACTTAACTAAGATGTACCACTCGACTTGCATCAATCCTGTTAAATATCGTGTAAAACATCATTCCAAAGACTTCAATTCTTACCTAAATGCAAATGTTAACCAAAGTTCTACCACCATCAATATTTGTGTAACATTAAGAAACAACAGACCAACCGTTAATTAGCCTCGGGCGCCGGCGATACCGCGATATCCACTGATATTTACTAATATGCCGCCTACTACCATACCGGAATGTCGACCAATCAGGCTACATTCCTGAATACAAATGCGGAATACGTTCGCGCAAGGACATTGGTCGCGGATCTCTACATTTGTAGCTTTAAGATTTGATCGAGCAGCTCATAATGGGTAGAAAAAGTACGCTCACGGCGATCGTGCAGGAATCTGATGTTCCGTGCGCGTCGTGAGCATTTCGCTCGAGAGTATCTCGCTGGCCATCGCCGCGCCACAAACCTCCCGTCACGAGCATAAACCACGGCTGCTATCGCGACAGTAATTGTTGCCTGCAGCTGTTCGCCCGAAGGCGATTACGGGGCCGTGAGATCGATCACGGATTCTGCTTGGTTACTTTAGAAAATATTCACTTAGATGTGAAAACAAATTTCTCTTACAAGTACAACTTTTTACATACGCGAATGCGTACTCCTTATTTGACTTTTCACTCCAACCGTAATAAGCTGTTAAGTATCATAATGAGTATTGTTAGGCGTGTAATCCATTGCGGTGGCACCCCTATATTTATGCCTTACAAAGGGCTCCACCCCATTCATAACCATATCTTGTACTATTGATACTTGATCAACAAATGACGTACCATTTGTTTTATCCTTGTTTGTGGAGTCACACGTCTTTCAATTAGGTAAGTATAATTATGTTACGGCACGTTAGAATCGGTTCGTTTAACTAACAGCCCGCATGTTTCTTTTGAATCAATTGAAGGCCCCTCAGGAATCAATTGTTTCATCAGATGGAAGGAGATATCTGCTCGCTAGATCAGTACTGGTTATTGGATCCTGTTAGGCGCGTCGGGTTAGCGCCTACGCGACGTCCATCCGACAGGCGACACTAACGAGCCGCCAGGTGTCCGCCTGCGCCCACGCTGCGCCGCCCCGCTCCTCTGAATATCTTTGTCTCCGCGCACCTCGCACATAAATCGCGCACGTGAAAGTTTTACGAGCACCTTTACGCTTCCTCGAAGTAATAAACCTCAAGGCAAACCGCGAGCTGACAATGCAGCTTCGCCGCGAAACGTCCCGAGCCTCTGCACACGTGCAGCGATTTCGCCGATAGCTCGGATGCCATCGACGACGGATCGATCGAGGGCATTGTGCGGGTAACGGTCGCTCACAGCTGCGTGTGAACACACGTGACGGCGCCGGTGGCCGGATAGCTAAATAAATGCGATGAACAGAACGTACTATTCATTATCCGACCGACAATGCTCATCTCATAAAGGGATTTCACGTGCGCTCCGCGAAGTCCCGATCCGTTCGGGACATGTGTGCTCTCCCTTTGGTATGTGTCCGTAAATAGGGTGTGGCCACGTGCGGCCGTTCAGCTGTGTCGCGGATGCACGGACGGGAAGCAGTAATCCAACACTTGCTGATACTCGGAACATGAGCTGGAACGGCTGCTGAAACACTGGCAATTTCGAACGTTTTCGTGCTCCAACAAACTACATGACAGGCCACCAGAAATACATCCAGAACCCCTCCTCCATTAAAACTAGGGTAGCAAAATAACCGGTCCATTGTCCGGGCTAATGAATTAAAACAGTGTTGAAACAGAGCGCATATGCGGTGACAGATGGCCGGACGCGGGATGCGCATGTGCCACCCGATATAATAATTTTATCGCAATCACTAATACAAGTAGTTGTAGCGACCATTTGGTAGTCATCATTGGACCTATTAATTAATAAAAATAGTTCAATCGCGCTCTATATATTATCGTTAAGATTTAATCAATGTTTGTCAGCATATATAGGCTAACACCGCTGCTGTGAGTAAATAGGTGCTTCGAATATTAGACATGTGCGCGCGCATCTGTGCAATGATTGGTGCCAACCCTCGCTGATTAAATGAGCTCACCCTTTAACGAATCAAACCTCCTCTGTAAAGCCATACCGTGCATTTTTCTTATTTGTTTTTTTCTTTGTTACAGACGCCAGAAAAGCAGAACCAACCCGACAGGCCGTCTTGCTAAGTGCTTAGAATAGAAAAGACTATAATTTATGGTAAATAATATACCTCGGATTGCGGCGGCGCCGCCGGCGGCCGCGACAGGAGGCTAGATGGAGGCTCAGCAAGTCGAGTAGTCTCCGGCACAGTTCCAGTGATCATCCTGCGATGATATCCTAAAACGATCTCGTTACGATCAATTAAACTAATATAATTACACAGTTGCATTACAATGCAAGCGACCGTTGCGAGACGGTCTGTTTTGTTATTTTTGTGTAAAAAGCTTTACTAGTTAGTTTAGTTCGATGAATGTAAATTCATGTTTGTAAATATGTATGAGTTGAGTGGTTTGTGGAACAACACCCTTTCTGGCAAACTCTATATTTTGTAAAAATAAAAATTTCTGTACAATTACATTTTAGAGACACACGACGTACAAAATACAGTAGTCCTATAAAATTGTTTATTACTTTAATGTTTTCCACTTTCTACAATATCAGTTTTTAGATTCTTAGATTTATGTTTTAACGATGCTTCCATTTATGTCAAAGAAGTAAACCGATTCTAAGTTGGTTTACATTATTTAAATCTATTATGTTAAGTTCAAATTCTTGAGTGTGATTTTGCATGGCGATTTAGTTGCTACTAGATTTGATATAAATACATATTATATTGTGAGTGCTGAGCGCAGATTCTTGGAAATAATTTATTGTTTGCGTTTGGCACGTTTCTGTAAATAGTGTATGTAATGGACGAAATATAAGAAAAAAATAATTATCAGTTTAGACCTTTTATGATTTTATTTTGAGTATGAGGTGAAGATGCTTTAACTATCTTAAATTACTATTATTATAGTGTATTATAATTTGAATAGACTGTTATAGTTTTAGTTAAATAGAGATGTGCGTTGCTAGAGGTGGGAAGATATGTTGATAGTACATAGAATATTATATGGAATGGTTCATATACGACCATGTTGTATAACTCACGCCCGAGGCACATTGGCCGAGGGCATCTAAACTACACATGTTTAAGTCACAAATATCAATACTTGAAGTGCATTTCGCAACCAGTAATTTACTTTTTATTTAGTTTTAAAGTTTGCACTGATTTTTTGGATAAATGTACCGGTATATCATTCAAACAGAGAATAAAAATACGATAACTTATTAATTTACATTTCATTTCTTGCCTTATTTCCTTCCTCTTTAATTCCTCTACAAATAAAGTCAACTCTACCTACAAATACCTACCTACAAATTTAATTGGATAAACCAATTAACAAGTTACCTATTAGCAATATCAGTTGCTTACAGATTGAATATAGATACGATAGTGAAAAAAGGTTAGAGCTGCTCCACAATTTTTATAATTTTTGCAGTTTCATCCTGCTTTTTGTACTACTAGTCACACTAATATTACAAATGCAAACGTTTGGATGTTTGTTTGTTAATTACTCAATCACGTTGTAACGGCTTAACCGATTTCTATGATTTATTATTACCTGGATTAATACATCAGGCTCCATGGTATAAAAATGGGGTGTCAAGTTCCAACAGCGAGTTACTACACATTTAGTAGTGTAACGCGTACGAAGTCACGGGCAACAGCTAGTTCTAAATAAATGAATTTGAATTAGAAGCTCTGAATAAACTTTCTTGCTGCTCAAAACCCAGATTCACCAAGTTTACAGAAGTTTTTTATTTAATATACAACCCCGTCTTATGAGTATCAACGAACATACACGATATTAGGATACGAGTTTCGAGTCAGGAAATAGCAAATGACGTGTATGAATTCGTGCAATTACATCACGATCAATTATCCTAGCTACAATATTTGGTCAGCTGTGTGTACTACTCACTTCAACAACTCCGGCGCAGGTAAAATAAAACTTTAAAGAGTAGTTATAGTGCACATAACCGCTTGTCAGCAATTTTTAACGTCCGCTAATCGATTATACACCTTCTTACCTTGAGTTGAGGTGCATAACATACAAACCATGAAATTAATGATTTGTTAATTTTCATCAAACATTAGCTCAAAGATCGTATAGGTTTTTGATCTCACAGAAAACAAAACTCTATAAAGTTATTAAATAAACACTCGAGAGCAAAAAGTTATTTTATCGCGACCCTGCCAGGATTCGAACCTGGAATCTTCTGATCCGTAGTCAGACGCGTTATCCGTTGCGCCACAGGGCCTGTTGACGATCAGGTTGAAATTAACATTTATATGTACATAATTATTTTTAGAATTTGTTTCACATGTATTTTGAACTAAAATAAATAGGTGTGGCAATTTGCTCTACTTGGATATGCGATAACTGTTTTCAATAAAGAGTACGTTTCCCTCATTGGCCTTCTCAGTGCAGATTAGTCAAGGTAATCATTTTTATTGTAGTGTTCCTGTATTTATTTGAAAACGTGAAATATGGTAAATATTTGCAGAAATTATGTGTCAATGTTTTTTTCAACATTTTATTTACACAATTTTATATTGGTATTCTATATTGCGTAGCTGTTAAATAAGATATCTTAACATAACGACCAAAACATGTTTTCTAGGCAAGTAGCAAAAGTTCAGCACTAAATTGTACCTATGTGTGCTACACGTGGGTCACACTGAAAGTTTTTAGAAAATAAAAAACGGAAAGATGTAGAAACCTATTAATATTTTTATTGTTTTTCGAAGTATAGTCGGCGTTCCTTTCTAAGCACCGTCGCGTGCGCTGGAATCATTGACTGAAGCAGTGGCCCCACTCTTCTTTAGGGATCTCTTTCACGCCTTTTTCAAACGCAGCCACGGCATCTTCAGGGTTCATAAAACGAATTCCTCTAAGTTTATCTTTTATTTTTGGAAATAAATAAAAGTCACAAGGTGCCAGGTCAGGACTGTAAATTCATCCGAACCCTTTGGTACACACCATTCCGGTTTACCCGTTGGATCCGCCCGCCAACAAAATCCTCCGTCGTCCGAGACACGTTCTCGGAGACCCGGATGACGAAATCACCTCTGCTAATGCGGAAGGTGAGTCATCTATATCAGACAGAGCAAACACTTCACAGAAACACCGACCTCGCCGGCGAGGTCGACGAGTCCCTTCAGTCGCCGCTTATACGAGGTACAGACATGTACCCGGGCGTTTCTCTCCTATCCCCATCCCGGCAACAGCCCAAGCCGAGGTTCGTACCTAAGTGGTGCCCTTGCGCTAGTTGCCCAAAAAACTTACTGGGCTGAGCGCCATCTGCGCTCGCCAAAAGTTCGGTTAAGCTGTCACGGCCTCAGAGGCCAACAGCGAGATTAGTCCATTCGAAAAAAAAAAAAAAAAAAAAAAAAGTCAGGACTGTAAGGAGGATGACTCACTAACTCCACACCTTCGATGGACAAATATTCGATAGTCCATCTGGCAGAGTGAGCTGGAGCGTTATCGTGCTGGCGGAGGATCCTGCTTCTTGGGCGCTGCTGTCTAACATTTTACAAGACAACTGGTAAACAATGACTGATATACTAATCTGCAGTAACAGTCGTTGTATCTTCTAGGACAATTGTTGCGAAATGACCCGCCCGTTCAAAGAATGAGGCAATCATCTTTTTTCCTTGACTTCTGCCATTCTTTACTTTTGTCGGCAAATCTTCGAATGGAAACATCAATTACGCAGATTGTATTTTGGTTCCGGGTTCGTAACATTATATCCAGCTTATTATCATATACAGCATTCGAGTCACCTCCATCATACTTTTCAAATATTGAGCGGCACCAATCCAAACGACGGCGTTTTTGATCTTTCGTCAAATTATGAGGTATCTATCTAGTACAAATCTTTCTGACGCCTAAATGTTCATGTAAGACTTTTTGCACTTGACTCATACCAATGCCTAAATCTGCCTGAATCTGTTGATATGTCACAGTTCTATCAGATTCTATCATTAGCCACACAGCACTTACGTTATCTTCAGTAGTCGCCGTAGAAGGACGTCCTTCTCGCGAAGCATCAGTGAGTTTGCTTCGATCACGTTTAAACTCATTAAACCAGTTGTAAACAGTGGCACGGGATGGGGGTTCGTCATGAAATGCTAATCGACGTCTATCGCAACATTGGTGTTAAGTAAGAGACCGCAACGAAAGTCTTAATAAATTATTGAGCTAAATTTTTTTCTAATCAAATCCATTTCGACGCACGACGGGCACTTTTTAAATTGCCGCTAATTTGTAAAAAACAAATGACATATGAAATGATATTACACATCTACAGATTCCTAAAGAGTTCCTAATTCGAAATTTAAAAAAGTTTCATCGGCTGCTTTTCTTAGTGGCCTAAAAAAAATCTTAAGAAAGTTTTTTGTTTTTTTTTTTTAAGAATTTTTTAAGTTGTTCTAGTCGAAAATTTTCAAAAATTTCGAAAAAAATTAATAACTCGATAACTATAAAAAACCGCGGAACTTACATGGGGGTGATTCGGGTACCCCAAGGGGTGTTCTATCTCTGGACTTTCGCTTGACACAATTTTTTGGGACACCCTGTATATGATTAAGAACAGATATCTAGCGTGCGACAGATGACAGAGTTTTGGGCATAGTTGGTGTGACTGAAAGGGACATGAAAGAGGGTTGTGTGTCTAGTACGTTTAAAAGGCGTTTTGAATTTTAGAACGAGAGACGCTAATTCGGGGAAATCAATTCTATTACTGCAAACGTCGTGAGATGACTGTGACGTCGACCTTGAGATTTTTCTTTTTAGGCTAATTAATATTATTGCACAACTTTTGAAATAACGAAGAAGACAATATTCATAGAAGAAAAAACCATAACAGGTATTTTTAATATTTTCGCGATCTCTACGGATTAATAATTATTATTAGGTATTAAATTGGTATTTTTGCGTATGTATGTAAAAAGGTTCATGCGCGATAAATACCCGTTTAATATTATTAATCTCTGAGAGGGTTCAGAGGGGCAATTAACATACAATGAAATATATGTACGATGGTGAACCGAACCCACAACCTCTTGCATCGTTCAACTACTCTCATAAAGCGCCAGAGAGGGTTTTTTCAAGCAAATCGCCCATCTGATGATATGTGGTAACCATCGCCTATAACAAAGCATTGCTCCGTAGGTCACGCATCTTAGGTTCGTGCCCTACAATGCACTGACCTTCGTCCATCAACTTGAGTCAAACACGTGTAAAGACTCATGTAGCTGTAATTTTACAGGCACCCATACCCTCCACATCGAAACACAGCAATGCTGCATGGCGGCAGATAAATGTGGTGGTAGTACTTCTCCAGGTGAGCCCTAAGCTTTCACAAAGAGCTCTACTAGGCATACATACATAGGCATAGGCATACATACACACATAACATAGACATACATACATACATAAGCTACTTTTTGTTGACAAACAACGCGTGTGAAGCCGCTGGCAGAAGCTAGTAAATTATATAGTAACTAGCTGCCGCCCGCGGCTTCGCAGGCGTTGTTCGTCAGTTAAAACTTAACCCTCCTTCCGCGCAGTCGGGTAAAAAGTAGCCTATGTCCCAATCCCGGGCATAATCTATCTGTATACCAAATTTCATCGAAATTGGTCCAGCCCTGAAAACTTAACAAACAGAGAGACAGAGTTACTTTGAATTTATAATATTAATATGGATATGGATAAACAGATTCTACGGGTAAGATTACTCATAATGATATTCTAGGTTTAGGCAATGATCTCATAAGTAGTTTTGTTGATCACTTTCAACTAAATAATTTCAGTCGTTTCTAGCTACTGAATTAGTTAGACACATATGAGTTCGAAATGTCTCTCCCAGAGACTGGAGTCTAGTAGGATTATTAACTCTCCAGATTCTGGCAAAGATAAGGATGAATTCATCCCTCGACAGTCGGCATCGTTTATAGGCGCTACAGGGAAGCGGCTACGAATCAAAACCCCTCAAATAAATCAAATTGTTAGTTCTTAGTTTATTGTTTTATGTATGTTAGTTTTTAGAATAGAATATTTAATTTTGTTGGTGTGCAATAAAGAGTTACTCTCTATTGCTCTTCTATTCTATCTAGTACTCTTTATTGCACACCAACAAAATTAAAATTACAAAGACATACACAAAAATAAAGGTAAGTAAAATGGGTGTTCTTATCGCTAAGAGCGATCTCTTCCAGACAACATTTAGATGGACTAGGTATTTATAGATATGGGCCTTGTAATCATATTTTGTGTGTTCTGATTGTAGCCTGAAATAAACGTTGTATTATCACCACTAATATTATAAATGCGAAAGTTTGGATGTTTGTTTGTTTGTTACTCAATCATATCGAAACTGCTGAATCGATTTGAATGCAATTTGGTATGTACGTAGATATAACCTGGATTAACAGATAGATTATTTTTTATCCCATAAATTAGTTCCCATGGGATAATAAATGGAAAAATAGAATGTCAAAGTTTCTATATGTATTATGGCACCCCAGAACAACGCGGGCGAAGCCGCTGGCAACAGCTAGTTATTATTATGAGTATTAATATACTAATGTACTGTATCTTTGACTCTACCTCGCTAAAACCGTATCAAAAGTATGTGAAAATATTCCAAGTTGCAGTTATTTCCTGATAACACGGTATGAGCACAGGTGGATTTACACTCGTTATCAGTGAAGTAGCTTTATCCGTGGCAAATAGCGTTACACGCCATTTTTACTGCATATATACCGTTACTAGCCATTTACTGTGTCTGGTTGTGACACTTTTTGCATAACCTTGGATGGCTTAGATCAGGGATTCCCAAAGTGGTCGATGTCGACCCCTTAGGGTAAAAATGAAAAAAATATGTATTTTTAAATTATGGTATTGAATACAGCGATTTGCATAAAAATAATAATAATTAGGATATGTTTATTATTAGTGCAAGCGACTATGTTAATACGTAGCATGGATTGATATCTACGATTGTTTTTCTGTTCACTATCGTAAATATAGTATCAGTAACGTACTTGTTATCCGGAAATACCTTTAAATAATTAAAACGTACCATCTGATAAGGTTGTAGCTTGTAAAGATTCTGTTTTGTTAGATACGGTGCAGACAGGTGGGCAGGGCAGGTGTTTGTACTCTAGGTGAGTGTAAGTGTACCAGACTGATAACAGCTGATAGCGGAATTACTCATATCTGAAGACAAATATATACCTGAAACTGCGCACAACGAACTAAGCCTCTAGAGGAGGTTACAGGCTAGCAAAATGCAAAAGTACTTCAGAGGCTACATCCTTCACCCGTGAATGTATTACTTTTTTTTATTGTTCTACTGGCACTGTGCCAGATACAATAGAATTAAATAAAAACATCACATCACACTAATACTATGAAAGTTTGGATGTTTATTTGTTACTCAATCACGACGTAACGGCTGAACCAATTTCGATGAAATTTGGTAAACAGATAGATTATAGCCGTATGTATGTATGTTTGTTTGTCCGAGGATAACTTTTGAAGGATTTATCCGATCATCGTGAAATTTGGTATATAGGTAGGTAATGATGGCACAATTTTGCTGTGACTCAATGAACTAAAAATTTTGGGGGGTTGTTGAGATATTGGGGTTCAAGAGGGTTAAAAAAAATGAAACTGAGACTATTAAGTCAAGTGAGACGTCAAATGAAAGGTCTACATTAGTACATTTCGACCCCTTTTTTATTTTTAGTAAAGTTTTTGTAGTTTTTGAATTATTAGCCATAGCAATTTGTCCCCCAAAAAGTTTAACCAATTAACACGAACCCCCGTTACCTGTAATTTTAATGAAACTGTAGGTCAAGTTAGTTGGTTTAGTTTCGTGGCACTATTTTGATAGTCAGAGATTACGAATAATATTTTTTGTTTTTATGGTAGACTCGCGAGATCTCAGTTCAGGGCGAACCACTAGTAATTAATTTTTGAATACATAGATTTAAAATACTTTAGTACGAAGAAACAAATCACAGGAAAAAAGAGTACATTATTACCAGTGTCATATCAGTGTCAGTGTGGGCGGCCGCCAGGGGTGCAAGCCTCTATAGGGCGCAAGTCTTAATATTTGCGCCCTCTTGAGGCAGAGTGCACGGTGCACTAGTTACCCGCAACCTGCGACCTGCTGGGGCACGGGCACACGGGAACTTGCTAAATCGTAGAACCGGGGCTGGGCAACAAAACTATGGTACACGCACCAGCGTGCATGTTGGCTCACGAATAAGCTAACGAATAATGTTGCACACCCAATGGCATTATTTAAACTATTAAACTGTTTGCAGAACAGCTTGACCTTGAAGACTCGAGAAGCCATCCAACTAACTAAGCTAAAATGGTTTAGTTTGACTGCCCTCACTACGCACTCACTCCCACACGCTCGCTACTCAGTTTCATAATTCTTTCTGGAGACAGTTCCCACTGAAAACCCGTATGATTTCTACAATAACCTCGTTTACAACCACAGGTTAAATATTACGACAAAATGTGCAACCAGGCAACACGGTTATGCCAACCATAACACGTCCGTCGCCACGCACACAACTCATGCGCAATCACAAACAATACTTCGTAAAATAGAAGCTACGGTAAAATTGAGAATAGGCACACAATGTTAGGCTTATTGCATCACTGGCCTTGTTAGTCTACTCACAAATCAACAATCTTTATGTATAGGCTATGAACTTAACTTAAACTAGTGGTTCGCCCCGAACTGAGATTTCGCGAGTATTCCATATAAACAAAAACATATTATTTGTAATCTATGACAATCAAAATAGTGCCATAAAATGCATAACCAACTAACTTAACTCACAGTTTCATTCAAATCACAGGTAACGGGAGTTCATGTTAATTGGTTACTGGGGTAGAAAATCCTGTTATTCTGGATTTCAGACATTTCCCTATATTTGTGTCACTAAAGCTACACGCATACCAAATTTCAGCACTGTGGGGTCACTGGTGTACCCTGTGAATTTTGTCAAAATTTAATTTTTATTATGGCTAATAACTCAAAAACTACAATAATTAAACTAAAAATAAAAACGGAGTCTATATGTACTAATAAAGTCCTTTCATTTGACGTCCCATTTTACCTCATAGTCTCATTTAAGTTTTTTTTACTCCTCTTGAACCCCAATATCTCAACAACCCCCCAACATTTTTAACTCATTTAGTGACACCAAAATTGTGCTGTCCTACCTATTTACCAAATTTCATGATGATCGGATAAACGCTTCGAAAGTTATCCTCGGGCAAACAAACATACATACATACTTACATACAATGCCGATTTGCCTAATTTGATTTGGAGATGTCGCTTCGCTCGAACTCAACTCACTCAACCAGTACAGAGAATCAATGAAATTATCCCATACCAAACATACCTATATAATAGATCTGTTTACCTATGAAACTGCCGTTCTTCAGTACTGGTCATTTCAAATAGAAAAAAGTTTGGAATGGCTTTGTATTCTAAATTCAAATTAATTTTGTTTTAAAAACATGACATTCTTTTTGCAAACTCAGTCTTTTGTTTATTGATAGCGATGTATTTTCATTACATTTGAACATTTTTCGTCATAATGGATACTATAAAAATTCGTGTATAATTATGGAATATGAGTTCCGTCGTTGCACCAACGCGACACAAACGGCACGTAACATCAAAAACGTTTACGGAGAGAACTGTACAAACGAACGCACAACCCGTTATTGGTTTTCCCGGTTCCGTTCTGGAAATTTTGACTTGGAAAATGAAGCTCGTGGTCGTCCGGAGACTTTGGTCAACAATGATGAATTAAACGCGATTGTGGCAGCTGAAGAAACTCAATCTACAGCTGAGCTAGCAGCAGTTTTTGATGTTAGCATTAAAACAGTTTTGATCCATTTGCGACAAATAGGCAAGGTAAAAAAACTTGATATATGGGTGCCCCACGAACTTAACGATCGCCAGCGCAACGTACGCGTCGAGACCTGCCTCGCGCTGCTTAATAGGCAAAGAAATTAAGGAATTTTGAACCGAACTGTTACGTGCGATGAAAAATGGATTCTGTTCGACTATCGAAAGCGCTCAGCAAGTTGCTTAGATCCTGGTTCAGCACCAAAGCAATGCCTTAAACCAAAAATGACCCCTAAAAAGGTGATGGTCACTGTTTGGTGGTCTAGTGCGGGTGTGATTCACCACAGCTTTTTACAAAACGGCATGAGAATTACTGCAGATGTGTACTGTCAAGAACTTGAGACAATGATGGAGAAGCTTGCACATCGGCAACCAGCTTTGGTCAATAGGTCGTCTCCACTGCTCCTTCACGATAACGCGCGACCCCATACTGCACAACAGACAAGCTGCAAGAGCTGGGGTTGGAAGCTCTCCCTCATCCGCCATACTCACCAGACCTTGCACCTACCAACTATTACTTTTACCAAAATTTAGACAACTTTTTAGTGGGTAAAAAATTCAATTCCTGAGAGGCAGTACAAAATGCCTTTGAAGAGTTTGTTGCCTCCCGTCCAGCTGATTTTTACAAGAAGGGCATCGATAAACTGCCAATGCGTTGGCAAAGATGCGTCGATTGCATGGGTGATTACTTTGTATAACAGAAATAAAAAAGTTTAAAAAAATATGTACTTTCACTTATTCCATACAAAATAGCAATTTCATAGGTAAAGACCTAATATTAATCTAAACAGTGTCAAAATATTAAAAGTGACTTAGATAGGTTAATCTTAAATTGCGCGCCCTACTTCCTACTGTAAAACCAAACAATCTTTAAGCAGTTATAGCATTCTAAATTCTAAAATAAAACATTAAATAAATTTGTAATTATAAGGACCAAACATCTTAATGTAGAACTAGGTAGATACTTAAAGTTTACATCATAAGTCAAGGTAAGGTGAGCAAAAGCTTGGAATATTTCTACACAAAGTTGAAAATGGCATGCTTAGGCAATATTTTGGGTGTGATTGATATCGTCATGACTACAATACAAATAAGGAAAATACATTATTTTTCCTTCCTAATGTGTGGATAAACCCGATCATACCAGGAACGTCGCTTAACATCAATTAAAAAAAAATACCTTTTGCTCGGAAACCTTAACAAAACTTTTATAAAACTTGTATTATTTAAAACTACAAAGTCTATTGTAACTTTGTGTTTCTATTTTAATAAGAACAAATATGAATTCTTTTAGCGTTCTTCAATTATTTTTTTATACGATATTTCTATCACACATAAAAATATGAATATGAAGAAAGGAAACTTTCTCTCAAGGGTTTCAATAGGATTCATAAAAATGGTTTCTTTATTTTCTAGCCTTGAATCTGCGGACCTGACATTCGTTTACATCGTGACCACTGATGGTACGTATACAAGGTAAATATGTTTTGTCAATGTACATAACGTGCGATAGTACTGATAAAATCCACTATCTATGACTACAGGTGGTTGTACTTAATTTGTACCAAATGTACCTACTAAATTGCAGTTTGTACCACTTCTTTAAAAGATTCCCCTCTTCTCTGTCATTTACACTAGTGGTTCGCCCCGAACTGAGATCTCGCGAATCCCCCAAAATAAATATTATTCTTAGGGCGACTTGCACAACGATGCCTAAACGTATTTAGTGGCTAAATATGATTTAAGGAGTTGTCAAATCATACAAATAGTTCAAATTTAAACATGTTTAGTCGCTAAATACGTTTAGTGATATTTATGCATACCGGCTTTAATCTTTTACTAATAAATTGGTGCCACGAAATGCATAACCAACCTACTTGACCTACAGTTTCATTCAAATTAAATGTAACGGGGGTTCTTTTTTTTGGGTACAAATGGCAATTATCCTGGATTTCAGACTTTTGCCTATATTTGTGTCACTAAAGCTACACGTATACCAAATTTCAGCATTGTGGGGTCACTGGTGTACCCTATGAATTTTGTCAAAGTTTTGTTTTTATTATGGCTAATAACTCAAAAACTACAATAATTAAACTAAAAATAAAAACGGAATTCAAATGTACTAATGAAGACCTTATTTGACGTCCCACTTGACCTAATAGTCTCATTTTTTTTTTTTTACCCCTCTTGAACCCCAATATCTCAACACCCCCCCCAATATTTTTAGCTAATTGAGTCACACCAAAATTGAGCCATCACTATCTACCTATGTAAAAAATTTCACGATGATCGGATCAACGTTTCGAAAGTTATTCTCGGACAAACAAACATACATATACAACGCCGCTTTGCCCAAGTTGATTTAGAGATCTTTCTTCGCTCGATCAATAAATGGTTATCTTGTAATTTTAAACATGGTATTTCCAATTGAAATGATAATTTTTTGGTCACACGGTCACCGCAAGGATTTTGTTTATAACATGCACTATCGTCGTTAATGGTTGCTGGACAAACAGAAATCAATACCAAATTTCGTGATGATCGGATAAACGCTACGATAGTTATCCTCGGACAAACAAACATACATACATATGTAGTACATACATACAACGCCGATTGGCCCAAGTTGATTTGGAGATCTCGCTTCGCTCGATCAATTAATCATTGACAAACACACGCTGAAAAAGTATTATAAATACGGGATTCATCACGGACCGTCTTATCGGTGTTTCGACCGACAATGTTTTGGTTCATTTCGTGAACCTTCATCAGGGTGAGTGCGATCCGCTCCGAATAACGTCTCGCCTGGCACTACGCACCGATAACATCGATAAGACGGTACGTGATAAATTAATCACGAAAGTTTTCTAAGTAAAAAAGTAGACACTAGTGGTTTTTCCCAAATTCAAAAGCTGACTTCTCGCGATTAAATCACTAATCAAATCATCTCACAAACGCCTGCTTATAACATTAAACGTGGTTATTGTGGCCAGGTTAAAAGTAAATAAGAACTGTCAAGTGCGAGTGATACTTAGCGGCCGAGGGATCCGTACTAACCTAGATATGTTAATTTAGCAGCTCCATTTAGTTATGTGAGCGGTAAAGTGTTATGGATAGAAACTACGTTTTATTTTTCTGTAATATTTGCATATCTACGTGTTTTGTTATGTACAACATTAAATAAAAACAAGGGTAGGGCTAATGGCTAGTATTGTTGTAAAATAGTTCTTTATCTATCTATCTATTTTTTTAATTCATTACCCTAGAAAAATTTAAATTATCAAATAACCATAAGTTCTAGTGTTAAAATATCAATGAAACAGCCTGTGTAAAATAGGTAAACAAATCATATTCATTCATCATGTAAGTCTGTTAAACTGACTAAACGGCATCGTAGCAAAGACGCCGCGCATTTACGTTTAAAATGGTTTATTGGAAATGTATCATTTACTGGATAAATATTCAAGTTATTCAGTATTAAACCCACCTCTAAAAACAGTTTATAAGATTCCGTATGTGTGTTTTAAATTAATGACGTACATAACAAAACACGTTGTATAGTATTTTTCAAACTTTCGCGATCACTGTACATAATTACTGATTTAAACGGGTGTTTATCGCGTATGTACCTTTTTTATTTTTACCCGATAAATACCCGTTTAACTCTGTAAAATTATTTGCAAATACGTTTCCGTTTAAATTAGGTGCATCATACATACGCTTGTTCCATCTCCAGGTAGTATAAACAAACAATATTAAGCTAATTTGAAGTTTGTGTCATCTTCGTTTTATTTTTGATTTTGACAAATCCAAAATAAAATATGTATTAAATCAAACTAAAATAAGTAGCTCTTGGAACATAGATGGGTGGGCATTATCAATAACAGTTCCTGAAGTCGATAGCTTCAGTAGTTGCTGAGATAATCAGCCGTGACGGACGGACGGACTGATAAAGTCGCACTATAAGGGTCCCTTTTTTACCATTTTGGTCCAGAAACTTAAAAACTGATAAAAATATTAACGAAATATTGAGAAGAAAGTCTATTAGGACTTTGGATCATACATTCTCTAAGTGAGAACTTCATGAAATATCTAAAACTTTTCATTTTAGAAGCTTTGATTGTTAGTATGTGGTCAAATCTTGCAACTGAATATTATAAAAGCTCACCCCAATCGATTGAGCCGAAATTTGGAATACATATGTATATAATGTAAATTCGGTGACAATGCAATAATAAATGGTACCATGGACGAGGAATCATGATGGAGACGGATGCTGAACAATGGAACTTCTGAATGGATTACAGTAGGCTACTAATGTTTGGGCTCATTTGCGTTTACTTGCGATCATTAATTTTATAAAATCATAGTTTTTTCTTAAATGAATCTCAAAATGTCTAAACCGTGAGTGAAATAACACAGGGGCGCGTCAGTCTCGTTAACCTTTCACGATATCTCGCTATACCCATATTTTATTCATGATACAATTGAAAACAGTCGAACTCTGCATATCAATATTCAAAGTAGCGAACAAATGCCTTACAAGTACTCAAGTCTGCTGTACAATAGTTAAAACTACCCGTTTTAATATTAATAGAAGATCTCTCGGGACTAAACTATCCTATGAGTTTATTTTTTTACATTTTATGTGCGCCATGCGATAACAGGAAATGTGTTTCGATTATCCTTAAAATATCCCCTCCATTTTATTTTAAGACGATATGTAAAAAAAATTGAGAGAAAATGGTACTGATTTCATATATATGCAATATTTACTTGAGGATTTAAACTATATAAATAAAAGTCAAAAACGCAATTGGTGAAACTTTTCTTGATACAATTATTTGTCAATATCGGCTCTTCTAAAACACTAATATCGTTCATTCTTCGACTCTAGAAAAGATTTAAAGTATTTTTTTACAGTTATGTAGGTAATTATGGTACCTATATTAATGAAAACTTTTTTTTTTTAATTTGTTGGTTCTCATGCAATTCGAGATTTTATCTTTTGTCGCTTACGTCAGTTACTCCTGCGAGAATGCGGCGCGGCTATGATACCTATATGTTTGTCTCGTTCTTCACCTAAGCAAGTAAATAGCACTGTCACTTTTTTGCATTTCCGGATGCTCCGCTCAATGGTCACCGAAATTAAATTTGTATATCGTCTTAAGTCAGAAGTAATTACAAGAAAAAATACGCACCTCTCAAAAATATCATTCCAGTTGTCGAAAAAACAAAAAAAGATTATTTTGGGAATGCCGTAAATATCGATTGACTTAATAAAGCATGAGGATGCATAAACCATCGACTCGGAGCATTTACAGTCACAGTAAATGTTCAGTTTAAACTTGTATTCGCCGCCGTGCATAAGGTCGTCCGTGAGTGAAACTGACGAGCAAAGCCTTTAAATATTCAGAGGGTGTAAAGGGCAAACTGCGCATATTTCCCCTGGGTGGCCTTTGTTTACCCTCACCAAGTTTTGTATTCATATACCCGCTCATATTCGTTTTTAGTTTCTATTGAATAGTTTCCGTTTGTTTATATGCTAGACAGGTAATTTGCACTCATAGCATCTTTATTTACCCTGTATCCTTTCAACTATAATAAGTGACGCTGGCCTAATAAAATTCAAAGCTAAATTCTGAATTAAAAGCTCCTATCTTTGCTAACACATTTATTTAACAACTAACAGAAACCATAAAAGTGATAAGTAATCTCATAAAAAAAATTTTTTATGTACTTATCTACGCACGTAAGAAGCTATACTTCTTTGGCGTAACAGAACAAAAATAGCTAAAGATTTCATCCCGTATGCCACAACTTTTTGTTTGTAAAAGAAATGATAAATTAATAAATATAGTTATGAGTTTTCACGCAAACTTGAGAGACAGTTATCAGCTAACTTCATCATGTCGCTTTTTGGCTGTCGGTGTGCCCACGCATGAGACAGTTATCAGCTAACTACATCATGTCGCTTTTTGACTGTCGGTGTACACGCGCATCGTAAAAATTTTACCCTCATCATTTTTTCCAAACGCGCCAAAAGAAGGACTTCAATAAAGCACAGTTATGTGAATGACGTAAATATTTCCATTTTTTTTTATGAAATTGGAAAATGGCAAACAAAAAAATTTCCCAAATAAAATGGAAACAAGTTAATTAAGTGTAAAACAGTATCTACTCAATCCTCATCTTGTCATTCGAACAATTTGGCTCAACACCACAGTTACAAGATAAGACTTCTCTTATTATATCAGCTTGTACTACATAAATCAATGTGAAAAACAACAGAGGCAATTTGCCTCGACAGTATACAAAGTATATACAGCACAGTATACAAGGTATAGATATATAGACGGTGATATATCGCACGGCGCTGCAATCGTCTCCGTTCTAAATATAAAACGCTTAGTTCACACTTCGGTATTGTTTTGCTGTCACCGCGATGCAGCTGTATGCAAAGTAATTTAGTGCCCGTACTATAAGTACTGCAAGATTCGTCTCTTATACACATATTCTTGATAACTGACAAAGTAGAATACTGTGATGTAGATAATCTGTGGAGTTATAAAGTCCACAGGTTATCTACAGGTGTTTTGTACTCAATCTATACTGAATGCACTGAATTTAATAGACTTTACCTACACTTTACCTAGGACGACCTCCGTGGCGCAGTGGGCGAACAGGTGGCTACAGAGGAGGTAGCGGGTTCGATTCCCGCTGCGGAACAAATGCTTGCATGATCTACAGATATTTGTTCCAGGTCTGGTTGTTTCTCTATATATTATAAGTATGTATTTACAAACAAAATGTATGTATAAGTATTCTATCAGTTATCTGGTTCCCATAGTACAAGCTCTGCTTAATTTGGGGCTAGATAGCGCTGTGTGAAATGTCTAGCAATATTTATTTATTTATTAAGTATGTATTTACAAAAAAAAAGTATATACATAAGTATTCTATCAGTTATTTGGTTCCCATAGTACAAGTTCTGCTTAGTTTGGGGCTAGATAGCGCTGTGTGAAATGTCCAGTAATATGTATTTATTTATTTTATGTTACACCTTCAAAACCCTTTTAAGAATTTTTATATTAAAATTTCCTGGCTTTTGACTTAGCACGACAAAATATGTAACACATAGAATTACGTAAGTAGTCCGATATCGAGAACATTCACTTTTAATTCGAACAGAACTGAAAAAGTCACAGTACCGTAAAAAACCGAATTTAAGAACTTTTACCCGGGGATCAAATAGGGAATAAGGATGCAAACCAATGACCTAGGACCAGAATTACCAAGACAATGAAATAATCATCATTCATCTGAAGACCTCCGTGGCGCAGTTGGGTTCGATTCCCGCTGCGGAACAAATGTTTGTATGATCTACAGATATTTGTTCCGTGTCTGGGTGTTTTTCTATATGCTATAAGTATGTATTCACAAAAAAAAGTATATAAGTATTCTATCAGTTATCTGGTTCCCATAGTACAAGCTCTGCTTAGTTTGGGGCTAGATAGCGCTGGACATTCCACCAGCGATATTTATTTATTTATTTTTATCTTCCTAACACATCCAGTATCGTGACTCTACATTTCCAAGAGTCTTCTAAAACACAACGAATTTCTCAAGAAAACATTACCTGAATAGTGATGCAAAAGAAAAGGACACTTAATTTATATTTTCGAGAAACGGTAGTAAGTGAACTATTTAATTAAAATGGTAAAGTGCAGATTCATTGGTATTCCCGGCGTAATGTCCCCGACGCGCTGCTTGCGTGTCAATGTTAAAATGATCGCACCTCATAAATTATCCACTATTTACCTATATCACGGAAACTGTCTAAGAATGCTATAAATAGATATTGTACATTGTTCCTAAAAAATACATTGGTGGCAATTCTGTTGTTTACGCTGACTAAAATTGTGTAAAATATGTACGGTCTTATTTTGTTCACACTAAAGATCAAATTAAAATTAAATTCAAAGTGACATTTCTAAAATTAAGTAATTAAATAAATATTAAATATTGCTGGATAACTCACACAGCGCTATCTAGCCCCAAACTAAGCAGAGCTTGTACTATGGGAACCAAATAACTGATAGAATACTTATATACATTTTTTTTTGTAAATACATACTTATAATATATAGAGAAACAACCAGACCCGGAACAAATATCTGTAAGTCATGCAAACATTGTGTTCCGCGGTGGGAATCGAACCCGCTACCTCCTGCGTCTCAGCCGGCTATTCGCCCACTGCACCACGGAGGTCGTCAGATGTTTGCGGGCTTGTTTTAGTGATCAATCAAATTGGTGTTGACTAAAACTAGCCCGCAAACACGCCTTCTTATTTAAAAATGCTTAAATGTGGATATGTCACTTTGAATGTTATTTAAGTTGACCTTTAGTGTGAACAAAATAAGACCGTTCATATTTTACACAATTTTGGTTAGTCAGCGTAAACAACAGAATCGCCACCATTTTATCTAAAAATATAATTGAGTAAAATAAACTAACACAGCTTTTTTGAGTTGTATGAATTCTTTAATAAGTGCAAATTAGTTGTTGGTTTTGGTCATTATTGAATGTTTTCGCGACCGAAGTAGATACTTAGTTGATCTTCTTTACCGACAAAGAGTACCTATTAGAATAGAATAGAATAATGCTTTATTGTACACGAATACTTAAAACTAGTTAATGCTAAATGTAGTACAATGGGCGGCTGAAAGTGATTTCTTTCAGCTAAGGCAGAGTACCTATAATTATGAAAGACAACAAAATAATAATAAAAAACTGTAGGTACTTATAATCTAAGACATAAATAAAAACCTAAAGGTAAACTTATATATACCCAACTAATAAACCTATATCATCAACCTATTGTACGTACATTTCTTTGACTAAACACGTGTACCTATTTGAATATCATCTCTCACCAAAGACGAACAAAACAAAACAGGCTTTAATTAGTATTGATAAGACGAGTGTCTCACTGGTTTGTCTATCAAAATATTACATTCATACGTCATTTTTAACCATATTATCTACTGGTGTTACCGACAACCATAGATATTTAACCCCTAAAAAAGATACCAAATCTTCCATTTTACATATCTACGAGTACGTACTGTGACTCTCATAAGTTGAAAAATAGAATCAAATTGTATCCCGATTATTTGTATCCGAGTTACATTTCAACGTCATTATCATGGACAAAAACTTGATTACAATAAATAAAATCTTAAATTTAGACAAATGACATAGATCTATCCATTGTCTATGTATTAAACTCGCTGTTGCCACTTGTAGACTCCATAAAGTTAGTAAATCGTTTAAAGGGCAAGGTGTACGCTTTTATAACAAACTCCCAAGGGATGTACAAAAATTGACAATTAACAAATTTAAAAACGTAATTAAACAAAATCTTTATAAAAGAGCCTACTATAAAATATCGGATTATTTAGATGATAGAGAAGCTTGAGATTGAAATTGCTCCAACTCGTTCAAAATGTTACAATTTAGACGTAATTTATGTTCTGTATTATGTATTGTAAAAGGATCATTAAAAAAAACAACCAGCCTTGTTTCTTGCCTTTCTTTCCTGGCTTGGTCGCGAAGGAACAGGCAGTAAAATTGACGTTTCAAAGTGATCCTTGTGATTTTAATGAATAAAAATATTTGAATTTGTCACGCTAGTAAAAATAAAAATACTGACAACATTGAAAAAACATTATTTGATCGTAGATACTACTGATCGTACACTGCACAGGTGCATGAGTTCATTTCAGTAGCATTTTCATAAGATATGCAAAGAAATAAACCTCCATTGTATTAAAATATCCTCCATCTCGTGTGTCCAATCATAATAATTTTAGTGTGCCCATAAGTTTATGGTAATGGAAAAATTAAAATAATTTGCTGATAAATTTTGCGCGAAATGAAAACAAGACAATGGGATTATGAAAAGGACTTTCGTAAGTTAAAATGGGTTTACACATATACATACATATATACAATAGTGCTCGATAAGTTATGACAATAACCATATTATCTTTTTTTCAAAATTGAGATAGTAACAGGGATCCATGTCCGTCTATTCATGGATATAAAAGAACTGGCAACTGGCAAAAACACTTAATTTTAAATAATAAATCGTTAGTTGCATCTTTAGATATTAGGTGAGCTCCAGCCCTCATTCAAAGAAACAGCTCTATAAACATAGCTTTAGTAATTTAGTCGAACCCATGAAACTGAATAAATCGATACCATACCACATACAGCCATCAAAAGCGATGGGTACATGTGATTAATCGCAGCACGCGCTTATCTCATAATCATAAAAGCGCACTTGTGCCGCAAACGGGATTTCTCGCTCCGTTTGTTTTGTTTTAGTACCACACTTACAGCTGAGCAAATAGGCGGTACGAGTACCTAATGCTTAGCTCTATGAATAACTTTTCATTATTTTGTACTAAGTCTAAACTTTTTATGTATATCTACTTTTATTTATGAGAAGAGGTCACTGTAATTAATGACTACCTAATGGAAACGGACGTATCAAAATATAACGCGTCTGTTTTAGTTATTAAGGAATTTCAAATAGCGTTTCAATAGCAGCCGTGGCCGAGCGGTTAAGGCGTCTGACTAGAAATCAGATTCCCTCTGGGAGCGTAGGTTCGAATCCTACCGGCTGCGAATATTTTTGCACTTTATTTTTTTATGTAGAATAAAAATATCGATTCATATTAACTTGCAATTATAGTTTTTTGAATAAGTGTAATAATATAAGGTTTCTAAAATGTTCAGTATTCTCTTTACAAACCAGCCTTGTATAAAAAAGTAAAAGTTAAATCTATCTCATTTGGTCACTCTGAATTTTTTCACGCAATCCAATTAAACATTTTAATGAGCCATTATTCAAGGGCCGGAGAGGACAAGAGCTACATCGATCAGGCGATGTCCTTACAGGGCCTCATTAAGGACGCGCACGTGCGCATCGCATTTTACAATCACTGAATCCCACTAGGGTTGCCAAGATGTGAAAAGTTACAAACAGAAACTGAGTAAAAAATTTCAGTGCAAAGTATTTGTAATTGAACGAATAATGTTATTTTGTAGCTTATGCGCTTATTCGGCTTTATTAATTAACATTACAGTCCTTGAAAAAAAAAACTACCAATTAGGGGCCAAACTACCTAAATTATTTTATAAGCAAGGGAAGCCAAAAACGTACGTGTTTAAAATGGTTTTAAATGAAGGAGAGTATGCTATTTCCTATAATTATGTAAGAGGCTATAAATTTGTTATTCGTGTAGTACAATTTAGCTGAGTTTTTATTACGAGCCCTCAAATAGAAAATAATTAATGAACACACAAATGTAACTTCAAGCAACCTGCACTAAGCGTACTAAGCTTACAAAGTAACTGTTACTTAATCTAGACTCGAGAGCGAAAACCTTAGAGAAAATATTTAAAAGCGGGCGCAGAAATCTGAAGTTAGTTTTATTTTACTTCAGATATTGTGACTGGCTTATAACAAATATAATTTTAACTAAAACTCGAACTCGAAAGGGACCAAACTAATATTCTACAAACAATTCTCCGTAAGAACAATGTTCTACGTCTTTTTTTCGAATTTCAAATTGAAAACTTTATAAAAATCATGCAATTGCAGTGAACATTTTGTTTGGTTAAGATAATCTTAACGCGGGCTATAAGACCGCCCATTATGCTTACATTTATTAGTTTTTTTTTATATCTGTTGTGTCTAGCTTGTAAGGTATAATAAAGAATGTTCATTCATTCATCTTAAGTAAGATGAAGTTTGGTGTAAAGTTATTTATTTTCATTGGCTATGTTATTCATTCCGAAGCACCTATATGAAATATTTATCAATTAAACAATATAAGGGTCCTGAGGTAGAAACGTTAACAAAACACTTAATGTTCGAGGCTCGCTTTGTTCTCAATTTATTACATGTAAACGGTTTGCTCCTCTTAACACTCTGTGCGCTTCTCTTAACGTCCAATAGACAGAGCTTTCTTTGTAGCAACTGACAACTTTATGCAAGTTTCTATTTGATATCATCGCAACTCGCAACTAGAGTTGCCAAGCCTGTGCGGTTGCTAAAAATTATATTAAATACGTCATAAACAGCTAGTATAGTTGCCGCAACTAGTTATTGTATCTGCGCAGCGCCTAACTGTGTTGGCACGACTTGGCACCTATTGTATCGTTTTTTACATCTCTGTGGCGAAAACTGACAACGCTTCATTATGATCCTGCACGTGCGCCGCCGATGGCATACATTTTGCCGTCAAACCGTGTAATAATCATGTCATGCCAAAATAAAAGTCGATTTGGAAGAAAGCTCCACTGTAAAGTTTATATGTAATTTGATTTAATAATTTGGTGAAACCTCAATAAGAACCTAAGTCATTGAGAACCTGGGCGCCTAGACTAACCTAGTAAAGGTTAAGAAATTTTAAAAAACTTAAGTTTGTAAAAAACTGGTTGTAGGTTGTTGACTTAACAACCATTCTTTTTTAATATTTTTTAAAAATATATTAAATATAAATATTTCTAGACATGTCACACAGCGCTATCTAGCCCCAAACTAAGCAGTGCTATGGGAACCAGATAACTGATAGAATACTTAATCATAATATACGAGTAAGTACCTATAGAAAAATATCCAGACCCGAAACAAATATCTGTAGATCATGCAAACATTTGTTACGCGGCGGTAATCGAACCCGCTACCTCCTGCGTCTCAGCCGGCTATTCGCCCATTGCGCCACGGAGGTAGTCAAAATTGCATTAGTAGAGACAATTTACCATATTATTTGCCAACCTTTTTAGTAGTGCACGTTTTCACCTTAATCTGAAATTCTGAACTATATTGCCGATAAAAAAGAAAACAAGTAGATACGAAGGTACACTCGGCAATGGAATTGATCTTTTGAAAAAAAGATGGTATTTAAATAAGAAAAATAATGTAAAATAAAATTATGTTGAAATAAGAAAAGATTAAAACTGTATTCTCAAATGTACCATTTATGTATACCATTAAAATATGAATTAATTGTATGTTAAATTTATAAGAACAAGAATGGGCTTTTGTATCATGCCAATACATTACAAATAGTTCCACTTAATCCACTGAAGTTGTCCGGCGGTAAAATGGTCTTATTTTAGATGAATCTTGATATGTTTCATCAGCAGGTTTATATGTTGATCATAGATTGTGTTCCTTTATTATTCGTAAATACGTACATTTTAGATGAATTGGAAGCATCTGTATTGAGAGTACTTTTATTGCTATGACAAAAAAGAGAGATGTTTGTGTGTATTCGAACTGAAATGGATTTAGAAACAAATAAAGTGGTATTCTTTGACGTGCAAATAAAATTCCACTTTCTATCTTCATTGCCGACCGTCCAGGGTATCGATCTGTCGTAAGATGGCGCTCATTAGAGCACGTGCGCCGCCGAGGGCATCGCGCCTGCAGCCTGCAGGGTTGCGACATCACATTCTATCCGACTCGAACACTTGACTCAGATGTCGTCATTCATCAAACTTGCCTTGATTCGTATCATAGTCAATACTTACCAATACTTGCTATAAGAAGACCGCGGTAACCGAAATTGAAATGGATCTACTTGACAGCTTAGCCGTCATTGTCGGATAGCATAGGATAGGATGCCGCAGTTTCACTGTCGAGTGCGCACTAGCCTAAATTCTCAAGAGGCTTAGAATGAACAAACATAATATTTATATGCTATTCTTAATCACACACCCACTAATATTATAAATGCGAAAGTTTGGATGTTTGTTTATTTATTTGTTTGTTTGATTGTTACTCAATCACGTCGAAATGGCTGAACCGATTTCGATGAAATTTGGTATGTTACTTTTTATTTCATAAATCAGATCCCATGGGAGAAAAATGGGATGTCAAAGTTTATGTATTTATGCACTCCAGAACAACGCGGGCGAAGCCGCTGGTAACAGCTAGTTCTTAATAAAGTAACATAAATAATCTAAGAACTACGTGAAGATATTTCACTAAATCGTGAGGCAAGTTCAAAATATTCGGTTTATTTTATTTAAATCTAGACCTTCGTTTGACCACAATCTTACCTGATGGTAAGCGATGATGTGGTCTAAAATAGAGTACGAAGTTAAGACTCTTGTCTTAAAGAGGGTTTGATGCCCACTTTTGAGTTTCATCCGGAAAATCCGTTTTCCTTGAACACTTGTCTTGGATATCGACATCAAATGCTTATATATGTGGTACTTTTATATGCCAATACAAGAAAATAAAATAATCATGGCCTGGATCTTCCCATAGGACATAAAATGGATACGAGAATGAAGGAGCAACACAAATCTAAAATATCACAAAATATGAATGAATGAAAATTCTTTATCATACCTTACACGACAGATATAAAGAAAAAAAAAATAAACAAATAAATGTAACCATAATGGGTGGTCTTATCGCTTAACAAAGCCATCTCTTCCAGGCAACCTTTGGATGAAGAGGATCATTGCTTAATGGAAAATTGGCCGAGGTGTAAAAAGAATATACTTAATAATAGAAAAAGAAAAATTACATAACCTTAACTACAAACTAGGTACATCAATAATAATAAATAACATAGATAAATAAATAGTAATAATATTAAAAATCAAAATCAAATATGTTAATTATACACTTTTTTCTTTCGCGCAACTAAAACCGGTGTGTTGAAAACATTTAAGAGACTTCCATACATTTATTTAATTAATTTGTGAGTAAGGTAACTCATACAAATAATGCAAACATACGCAAATAGAGCCTAGATAGTGTTGAGGAAACCAGTTTCAATGACGTCTTTATCCTCAACGGTAAATAAACTAATTATAGAATGTTTATCTATGGTTTATGCAAGTTGTAACTAGGTATAACATTCTTAAAGTAGGTATTTAATGAAATCCAAAAAGTTTTGGAAATCAAAACTGATACTGCTCAGCCATTCTCACCATTTAACAATTTCAAAAATAATTGCATTAATTTCAAACTAATGGCCATTTTGTTCATGAATATCTTCCGCGCTATATTGCAATACATGCAACGCACTGCCATATTGCATAGTGTTAAACTCTATTACGAAATGCAAATCGAATTTGTTCAAAAAACAACTCTGTCTTTAGATAAAAACACAATTTGCGCTGGGAATGAAACAGTAAACCGCATTAGCTCCGGCCAACTGCCAGTCGCCACCCCAGCTCTGTGCGAATAACTTTTCGTCAAGGGATTACGAGTCCGTACCAGGGATTTAAGGTTTCATTACTATGTACTCCCCTGTTTTCCTCTGCCGCCCTTAACTTGAAAACTCGAAGCCTATTCATGGCTCAAAAACGTGAGTATGAAAGATTTCTTCCTTGAATTGATTAAAAATTGACCATATCGATAGCATTATTTTTCTTTTAAATGGCCAATTATTAAAACTACTCTTCAAAATGATGTTTTTCGGTACGCAGAACTACGAGTAATTAGTGTCTTCCTCACCAGTGTTATTTTTATTTGATCCTTAAAAATACTATTCGTCATTTTCTGGAACATATAGTAGAAGCACCTCCCCTACAACAGAAAAGCCATAGAGTCAAAGCAAGTCTCTAGAAGGGAGCGTATCCGAGCAAGACCTATAATGTACAAATATTGCGGACGAAATGAATACATCCGAACCCCATCCATTGCTCTCATAACAGTTATTATGAAACCCGTCCCAGGATGCCATGAATTGTTTAGTAGTTACTATGAAAACGTCATAGATGTTCCCTGTCCTACTCAGGGCAAGTGCACGGTTTGATTAAGTCGCCCGGAGATATAAATTTATTGATGCGATGATTTGACTAGACACTAAGCACTGATGATGGATTGGAGTTTTGATTGGTCATCAATTATGTAGCAAAATTCATTGTTGCTTCTATTTTTACTCTCTTCTATATTTGCTTCTATCTTATAAAATGTGTGAAGATTAACTTTACAAAATGATAAACTTTAATAAATCTTAAGGTCATGTTAACAATAACACATGTTATAAACAAAATCCTTGCGGCGACCTCTTGACCAAAACAATAATCATTTCAGTTGGAAATACCATGTTTAAAATTACGAGATAACCATTTATTGAACGAGCGAAGCAAGATCTCTAAATCAACTTGGGCAAATCGGCGTTATACGAGTATGTATGTATGTTTGTTTGTCCGAGGATAACTTTCGAAACGTTGATCTGAAAATCGTGAAATTTTATACATATGTACATAGGTAGTGATGGGACAATTTTGACGTGACTAAATGAGCTAAAAATGTTAGGGGGTTGTTGAGATATTGGGATTCAAGAGGGGTAAAAAAAATGAAAATGAGACTATATATCAATGAGACTATATGGTCAAATGAGACATCAAATAAAAGGTATTTATTAGTACATTTTGACCCCGTTTTTATTTTTAGTAAAGTTTTTGTGGTTTTTGAGTTATTAGCCATAATAAAAACTAAATTTTAAGAAAAGTTACAGGGTACACCAGTGACCCCACAGTGCTGTAATTTGGTATGCGTGTAGCTTAAGTATCACAAATATGTATAGGCAAAAGTCTGAAATTCAGAATAACTGCAATTCGTACCCAAAAAAGGGTACCCAATTAACATGAACTCCCGTTACCTGTAATTTGAATGAAACTGTAGGTCAAGTTATTTGGTTAATTATTTTGTGGTACTATTTTGATAGTCAAAAATTACGAATAATATTTTTTTTGTTTGTATGGTAGACTCGTGAGATCTCAGTTCGGGGCGAACCACTAGTTTACTAAGAGACAAGTATGTATATAGATACAACCAACAACCTTCTATATTGTTTTTATAGTCTACTTATGTTCAAAAGTTCATATTGGTAAAAAACGTGTTTCCATTCCCTAAGGAAAGGGTAAGATGTTGCAGATAATCATTCCTAAAATAATGTTTGTCCGTAAATGTTGCCAGTTGGTTCCATCCCGCATCCAGCAGGTCCCAAGTGTCCTGATAATACTCCATATGGCGTAACAGTCCATAAACAGCCAGTATCAAAAGACCCCTGATAACAGAAAAGTCCCCATCAAATATATTCGTTATTCGAGATGCAGAGGGAGGAACGGGAGATCAAGTTGAACTGGCTTAATATTCATGGCACTGTACTCGTAGGGCGGGAAAACTGATGCAACGACATATGCAAGCATTAAGGGTGCTTTTCGGACATTGGCTTAGTGTCTTAATTTGGACAACTGGCGTGAACATTATGGACGATCATAAGAATTATGCTTAACTAATGGATAGCGACCAGTTTTGTGTACCAGAAACGTGATAACGCATAGGTATCGCGCCATTCCGTCACGGGTAAAATACTATACTTAACTACATAGTTGCAAACCGCAGTTATTATAGCAAACCGGTCGTGGATGTAATTATGCAATAATTACACAATCATATTCCGATAGCGGCGACTTCTCGTGTGTCTCAGGTTCTAAGAATGCCGTCGCTCTGGCGCCAGTCAGGTGACACCTCTCGCCGTGCTATTCATGGCATTCTGCTCATTTATAGCAGTATGCTTCTTTACTTATTTATTCATAAATAGACTTCACTTGATGGATTTTTTGTGATGATAGAAAGACTGAATCTATCAAATATCTATCTAATAATTAATTGACTGGCTGATTTCTATCCGAAATTTTTCATTCAACAAGCTATAATCATCTCCAAAGTGTATTTTTATACTTTTACTAACTTAAGATATTATTATTATATTAGGTCTTTACCTATGAAATTGCTATTTTGTATGGAATAAGTGAAAGTACTTATTTTTTTAAACTTTTTTATTTCTGTTATTCAAAGTAATCGACGCATCTTTGCCAACGCATTGGCAGTTTATTGATGCCCTTCTTGTAAAAATCAGCTGGACGGGAGGCAACAAACTCTTCAAAGGCATTTTGTACTGCCTCTCGGGAATTGAATTTTTTACCCACTAAAAAGTTGTCTAAATTTTGGAAAAAGTAATAGTCGGTAGGTGCAAGGTCTGGTGAGTATGGCGGATGAGGGAGAGCTTCCAACCCCAGCTCTTGCAGCTTGGAGACTGTCTGTTGTGCAGTATGGGGTCGCGCGTTGTCGTGAAGGAGCAGTAGGGACGACCGATTGACCAAAGCTGGTTGCCGATGTGCAAGCTTCTCCATCATTGTCTCCAGTTCTTCACAGTACACATCTGCAGTAATGCTCATGCCGTTTTGTAAAAAGCTGTGGTGAATCACACCCGCACTAGACAACCAAACAGTGACCATCACCTTTTTAGGGGTCATCTTTGGTTTAGGGCATTGCTTTGGTGCTGAACCAGGATATAACAAACTTGCTGAGCGCTTTCGATTGTCGAACAGAATCCATTTTTCATCGCATGTAAGAATTCGGTTCAAAATTCCTTCATTTCTTTGCCTATTGAGCAGCGCGAGGCAGGTCTCGACGCGTACGTTGCGCTGGCGATCGTTAAGTTCGTGGGGCACCATCTATCAAGTTTTTTTACCTTGCCTACTGTCGCAAATGGATCAAAATTGTTTTGATGCTAACATCAAAAGCTGCTGCTAGCTCAGCTGTAGATTGAGTTTCGTCAGCTTCCACATCATTGTTGACCAAAGTCTCCGGACTACCACAAGCTTCATTTTTCAAGTCAAAATTTCCAGAACGGAGCCGGGAAAACCAATAACGGGTTGTGCGTTCGTTTGTACAGTTCTCTCCGTAAACGTTTTTGATGTTACGTGCCGTTTGTGTCGCGTTGGTGCCACGACGGAACTCATATTCCATAATTACACGAATTTTTAAAGTATCCATTATGACGAAAAATGTTCAAATGTAATGAAAATACAACGCTAATCAATAAACAAAAGACTGAGTTTTTAAAAAGAATGCCATGTTTTTAAAACAAAATTAATTTGAATTTAGAATACAAAGCCATTCCAAACTTTTTTTCTATTTGAAATGACCAGTACTGAAGAACGGCAATTTCATAGGTAAAGACCTATTATAATATTAATATATATATTTTTTTACTATGGAGATGGAACAAGCCTATGGCCCATCTGATGTTAAGTGGTAACCATCGCCTATAACAAAGTTTGCCTCGTAGGTCACGCTCCTTGGAAATGTGCCCTACGATGCACTTCCCTGCGTCCATCAATTCATATTCTCGTTTATTTTGATTTCAAATATGTACAGTATCTCAACTACTATCCTTGTTCCATCCAAACTATGAATGAACATGAATTCTTTGTAGTAAGTTGCGTTTACATTTCCCACGCAGCCCACGCAGTTAGCACCTCGGTCCAACGGAACTTCTAGCCCTACAAGGAATTATAACATCAATAGACTTGATGGTAAAATAGATGAGCAAACAATGAGCCCATTGCTCTTATGATGACTACTGTACCAATGTATATTACAATTCTGTCAATGTACGTCGCCGGTAGAATTGTCAATCGGCCATCATTAGCTGCATCTATGTATCAGAAAATGCTATTCTGCTATTAGGGGTGGAGACAAATCCAACAAATCAAAGATCATCAAAATTGATCCAGCCGTTCTTCATTTATGAATGGTGTAACTAACCCGACTTTGTTTTATAGTGAAGAACAAAGTATCAACCATTGCTATATCTTGACAAGCTTCCACCCTCAGCTTCGCACGCATGGTTCGACAATAAAAAATAGCCTATCCAATCTATAAACATATACCAAATCCATATACCAAATTTCATCGAAATCAGTCCAGCCGTTTAGTCGTAAAAACGTAACAAACAGACAGACTTACACAGAGTTGCTATCGTATTTATAATATTAGTGGATTATTTATCTCTGATATACTAGTATGGATACGCTGATCTATTTATTTTAGGTAAACATGTAGTTTTTTTTTTAATCTATAACTGGTGATGCCTTTGTACAGCTAAAATATTATTATATTTTAATACAACAATTTGTAGTGTTCCATTAGGTACATCCTGATAGGTATGTTTTTATACGTTATTGGTGTTAAGCATTAATTGAATTCATAATTGTACTTTAGTTTTAAGACGAGAGGCTGATGATATTAATTGTATGCGTTAATTAAGTTTAACAAAAGCTTATGTGTTTCTCTTTTTAACACGCTTTTATTAGCTTAGTATGTAACATAATCTTAGAACTTGATTTTCAACCACTTCAAAACGTCGAATTAAATAGAAATTTTGCACACTTATCAAAGGCTGAACTAAAAAGTAGCAAATAAATAATAGTTAAAAAAAACTAAAATACACGCTTTTGTAGATAACCGAACTAAAAAGTAGAAAATAATATTCAATAAATTGAAATTAAGAATAGTGATCAAAAACAAATGTATTTTATTGTAAAAAAGCGCGGGGTGCTTGATGTATAATGATCTGATATTTTCTAGCCAAAAATCTAGGGATTTTTCATTAAAAAAATAATTTCTGAAATAGTATTTTAATTTGTTTTTGATGATTATTTATAATGGGACATGGTTCCTTTCCTCATCAGCACGTAAACGTCAGTCGCGCCGACAATAGGTGTACCATTTCCCTCGTAAAAATGCGGTTTTACTACATTTCATTATAAAATAAACTCAACGATAAAAACGAAAATAATAGAGCGGTTTTAAGTGTCATGAAATTAGTGTAGCAGGTTTACATATATGTATATGCAAAAAAGAACACGACGAGATCATCACAAGAATAAGATAAACAAAAACTTATATAATGTCTTACTCGTTAATAGCAGTTGTTTCCTTTAAATAAATACAAGTTGCTTTATGTCGGCAAACGGTTAAAACTCAGAATAGATAAAACCCCAGAAGAAGTGAACGCGCCTAATACTGAAACGTCAACATCTACTCCAAGTAGAGTACGCCGCCATTAGTCAGACAGGTAGAGTACGCGTGACGTGTTTTACAGTGTTCAATTTAATTGGATTATGCCTTCTTGTGTCGTCCCAACGTGTAAAAACTCAGCTGGACTCGAAAAAATAGATGGGTTCACATTTCATACGTAAGTAGCGCATTTTGATGTTGTGTTATTTGATTATTGAATAAATTGTTTGGTTTGTAAATGTCGTAAATAATGATCCTCCATTTTGCTGGTGTTGCCAAAAATCTGGTGTTATTATTTCCCTACTCAAGAATTCTGAGATTAAAAACTTTTATTAGTTGTAGATTTAAATTATACTAGTAGTTCGCCCCGCACTGAAATCTCGCAAATCTCCCAAAAAACAATTTTTTTTTTGTGAGATATGCGCAACGATGCCTGAACGTATTTACTTAGTGGTTAAATATGATTTAAGAAGTTCTCAAATCATACAAATATGTCAAATCTAAACATGTTTAGTAGCTAAATACGTTTAGGGATCGTTTTGCAAACCGGCCTTGATATTTGATTAATAAAATAGTGCCATAGTTACATTAGTTGTATCTTACCAAAAACATTTACCCCAAAATGGGTATATAATGACTAAGCTAGCAACATTACGCGGGTGGGGGTGAGGTGGGCGCGGGACGCGGGTTTTGTTTTATAAACACAGCGCACGGCTTACAATCACAGATAAATGCGTCTTCTGGTGTTTTATCAATTCTGTGGATTAAAATTGGAAATGTAGTCATTTCGAGATATCAATTTAAAGTTTTACAGTCGTAGTTAATGAAAACTTCATGATCATAGTGTATAAAGCCGATTAACGACAGGGAATCTAAATATAAATTTACGTGGTTCAATGTATAACAATTTTTTTCCTTCAGACATTTATTTGCGCAGAGAAGACCGTTCATCTCCAACAGTCATCGTTTTCTTTCACATAAACAAGATTCATAAACCTAGGTGTTGACGTCTCTAAACTACTCAGCAACACTTGTTATTATATTATATAAAGCTCGATTACCACTCACTGACTGACTGACTCATTGACATGTTTGTTCTCCCAGATGCCACCTCGTAGGGTGAAAATGTTTGGTGGGATCGTATAGAGGGAGTTCCGATGAGTTGGGAATAAATCCTAAAGTACCCCTTTTGTCCCCCATTCGCTCCCATCCACCTCGTATCTCGGAAAGTATAGGTCTTAGAGCGTTGGTGCAAAAACTAATGTTGCAGAGGACATTTTTTTATATCCGGTTCCATGAAAAAAAAATTGTCTTTCATACAAAAAAAAAATTGTCCCATACAAAATATTTCTGTATGAATACCGTAAACCGTATATTTCGTTTGCCGTAATTTTCATACTGTTTTTGTAGGGAGCCCATGGCTTGTGTGTACTATAAAATTACTGTAAATTTGCTTGATTCTATATAATGGTGGTGGAGGGGCATGAGACAACTTTCATAGTTTTTGCAAAGGTCATCATCATCATTTTGGAACATCCAATTTTTTTTTTTTTTTTAGTATGCAACGTTCATCATGTTTATTTTGGAACATCCACATTTTTTTAATTATGCCTCATCCACAATGATCACTTTGAAACGTCATTTTTTTTTTTTTATTATGCAACATCCACTGTGATCATTTTGGTACATCATTTTTTTAATTATGCCTCATCCACAATGATCACTTTGGAACGTCAATTATTTTTTTTTATTATGCATCATCCACTGTGATCATTTTGTAACATCATTTTTTTTCAATTATGCCTCATCCACAATGATCACTTTGAAACGTCATTTTTTTTTTTATTATGCAACATCCACTGTGATCATTTTAGTACATCATTTTTTTAATTATGCCTCATCCACAATGATCACTTTGGAACGTCAATTTTTTTTTTTTTATTATGCATCATCCACTGTGATCATTTTGGTACATCATTTTTTTCAATTATGCCTCATCCACAATGATCACTTTGAAACGTCATTTTTTTTTTATTATGCAACATCCACTGTGATCATTTTGGTACATCATTTTTTTAATTATGCCTCATCCACAATGATCACTTTGGAACGTCAATTATTTTTTTTTTTATTATGCATCATCCACTGTGATCATTTTGGAACATCATTTTTTTTAATTATGCCTCATCCACAATGATCACTTTGGAACGTCAATTATTATTTTTTTTTTGTATTATGCAACATCCACTGTGATCATTTTGGTACATCATTTTTTTTATTATGCCTCATCCACAATGATCACTTTGGAACGTCAATTATTTTTTTTTATTATGCAAAATCCTTTGTGATCTTTTTGGAAAATCAATTTTTTTTAATTATGCCTCATCCACAATGATCACTTTTGGAACGTCAATTTTTTTTTACTATGCAAAATCCTTTGTGATCATTTTGGAACATCATTTTGTTTTAAATTATGCCTCATCCACAATGATCACTTTTGGAACGTCATTTTTTTTATTATGCAAAATCCTTTGTGATCATTTTGGAAAATCATTTTTTTTAAATTATGCCTCATCCACAATGATTATTTTGGAACGTCAATTTCTTTTTTTTTATTATGCAACATCCACTGTGATAATTTTGGAACATCAATTTTTTTTAATTATGCCTCATCAGCAATGATCATTTTGGAACGTCAATTTTTTTTTAAATTGTGCCTCATCCACAATGATCACTTTTGGAACGTCAATTTTTTTTTTATTATGCAACATCCACTGTGATCATTTTGGAACATCAATTTTTTTTTATTTATGCCTCATCCACTATGATCATTTTTGAACGTCAATTTTTTTTTATTATGCGACATCCACTATTCGAACATTCTCTTTGATTGCTTGTTACACTTCGTCATCCTCTTTTATTGTTTCTTCCGCCTCCACATCTTCTATTTTTGCATGTTCCACTTCGTTATCCTTTTAAAATGCTTCTTCTACTTCATATCCTCTTTAATTGCTTCAGTTACTTCATTATGCGCTCTACAAAATTGTGGTGTTTCATACAAAACTTCAATCGCTCATATCTTCTAAACGGGAAGAGCTAGCCCTAGCAAACTTGTACAAAATATTGGTGTAAATTTTTGGTGGAACTGTTTTTTTATTGTCATCCTTGACATCCTTTTTGAATGCTTCTCTCACTTCGTCATCTTCTTTGAATGTTTTTTCCACTTCGACATCATCTTTGACTGCTTCTTTAACTTCGATATCCTCTTTGATTGCTTCTCCCACTTCGATATCGTCTTTGACTGCTTCTTCCATTTCGATATCGTCTTTGATTGCTTTTTCACTTCGTCATCTTCTTTGAATGCTTCTACCACCTTGGTATCCTCTTTGATTGCTTACTCAACTTCAATTTCCTCTTTGATTGTTTCTGCCACTTCGATATCCTATTTGATTGCTTCTCCCACTTCAACATTCTCTTTGATAGTTTCTTCCACTTCGATATCCAATCAACAAATTTATGATTTTTCTTACAAAACTTTAATCGCTCGTATCTTCGAAACGGGAAGAGATAGCACTAGCAAACTTTGACAAAATATTAGTACAAATTTTTGATCATTATCATTTTACAACATACATTTATATTATGCAACGTCAATCCTGATCATTTTGGAACGTCCAGATTTTTTTTATGCAACGTTCATCATGATCTTTATTGCAACGTTCAATTTTTTTTATACAACTATTATCATGATCATTTTGGAACATCCAATTTTTTTCTCTTTGATTGCTTGTTCCACTTCGATATCCTCTTTGATTGCTTCTTCCACATTGATATCCTATTTGATTGCTTCTTTAACTTTGGTATCCTCTACGATTGCTTCTTCCACTTCGATATCCTCTTTTATTCCTTCTTCATCTTCAATATCCATTGGATTGCTTCTTCATCTTTGATATCCTCTTTGATGGCATTTTCACTTCGGTATCCTCTGTAAGGGCTCCTTCCTCTTTGATTTCCGTTTGATTGCTTCTTGCACTGCAATATTTTCTTTGATTGCGTCTTCATATTCGATATCGTTTTTGATTGCATTTTTACTTCGATATCCTGTGATGGCTTCTTCCACTTTGATATCCTCTTTGATTGCTTCTTCCACTTCGATATCCGCTTTGATTGCTTGTTCCATTTTGATATCGTCTTTGACTATTTCTTTCACTTCGATATAGTCTTTGATTGCTTTTTTCAGTTCGTCATCCTCTTTGAATACTTCTACCAACTCGGTATCCTCTTTGATTCCTTAGTCAACTTCAATTTCCTCTTTGATTGTTTTTGCTACTTCGATATCCTATTTGATTGCTTCTCCCACTTCAATATCCTCTTTGTTTACTCCTTCCACTTCGATATCATCTTCGATTTCCTTTTGATTGCTTCTTGCACTGCATTATTCTCTTTGATTGCGTCTTCATCTTCGATATCGTCTTTGATAGCATTTTCACTTCGATATCCTCTGTGATGGCTTCTTCCACTTCGATACCCTCTTTGATTGCTTCTTCCACTTCGATATCCTCTTTGATTGTTTCTTCCGCCTCGACATCTTCTATTTTTGCATGTTCCACTTCGTTATCCCTTTAAAATGCTTCTTCTACTTTCATATCCTCTTTAATTGCTTCAGTTACTTCATTAAGCTCTCTACAAAATTGTGGTCTTTCATACAAAACTTCAATCGCTCGTATCTTCTAAACGGGAAGAGATAGCCCTAGCAAACTTGTACAAAATATTGGTATAAATTTTTGGTGCAACTGTTTTTTTATTGTCATCCTTGACATCCTTTTTGAATGCTTCTCTCACTTCGTCATCTTCTTTGAATGTTTTTTCCACTTCGACATCATCTTTGACTGCTTCTTTAACTTCGATATCCTCTTTGATTGCTTCTCCCACTTCGATATCGTCTTTGACTGCTTCTTCCATTTCGATATCGTCTTTGATTGCTTTTTTCACTTCGTCATCTTCTTTGAATGCTTCTACCACCTCGGTATCCTCTTTGATTGCTTACTCAACTTCAATTTCCTCTTTGATTGTTTCTCCCTCTTCGATATCGTCTTTGACTGCTTCTTCCATTTCGATATCGTCTTTGATTGCTTTTTTCACTTCGTCATCTTCTTTGAATGCTTCTACCGCCTCGGTATCCTCTTTGATTGCTTACTCAACTTCAATTTCCTCTTTGATTGTTTCTGCCACTTCGATATCCTATTTGATTGCTTCTTCCACTTCAACATTCTCTTTGATAGTTTCTTCCACTTCGATATCCAATCAACAAATTTATGATTTTTCTTACAAAACTTTAATCGCTCGTATCTTCTAAACGGGAAGAGATAGCACTAGCAAACTTTGACAAAATATTAGTACAAATTTTTGATCATTATCATTTTGCAACATACATTTATATTATGCAACGTCAATCATGATCATTTTGGAACGTCCAGATTTTTTTTTATGCAACGTTCATCATGATCTTTTTTGCAACGTTCAATTTTTTTTTATACAACCATTATCATGATCATTTTGGAACATCCAATTTTTTTCTCTTTGATTGCTTGTTTATCTTTGATTGCTTCTTTAACTTTGATATCCTCTACGATTGCTTGTTCCGCTTCGATATCCTCTTTTATTCCTTCTTCATCTTCAATATCCATTGGATTGCTTCTTCCACTTCGATATCGTCTTTGATTGCTTTTTTTACTTCGTCATCCTCTTAGAATGCTTCTACCACCTTGGTATCCTCTTTGATTTCTTCCTCAACTTTAATTTCCTCTTTGATTGTTTCTGCTACTTCGATATCCTATTTGATTGCTTCTTTCACTTCAATATCCTCTTTGATTGCTTCTTCCACTTCGATATCATCTTTGATTGCTTCTTCCACTTCGATATCCTCTAAGATTGCTTCTTCCACTTCGATACCTTCTTTGATTGCTTCTTCCACTTTGATATCGTCTTTGATTGCTTTTTTCACTTCGTCATCTTAGAATGCTTCTACCACCTCGGTATCCTCTTTGATTGCTTACTCAACTTCAATTTCCTCTTTAATAGTTTCTGCTAATTCGATATCCTATTTGATTGCTGCTTTCACTTCAATATCCTGTTTGATTGCTTCTTGCACTTCGAAATCATATTTGATTGCTGCTCCCATTTGGATATCTTCTTTGATTTGATTGCTTCTTCCATTTCGATATCGTCTTTGACTGCTTCTTACACATGTATATCCTTTTTGATCGCTTTTAACAGCTCGAAATCCTCTTTGATTGCTTCTTCGACAAAAACAATAACACGCGAGTTGCGTGCAACTCGCGCACTACGCAACCTCTAGTTATATTATATAAAGCTCGATTACCACTGACTCACTGACTGATTGACATCATTGTTCTCCCAGATGCCACCTCGTAGGGGGGAAATGTTTGGTAGTATCGTATAGAGGGAGTTCCGGTGAGTTGGGAATAAATCCTAAAGTACCCCTTTTGTCCCCCATTCGCTCCCATCCACCTTGTATCTCGGAAAGTATAAGTCTTACAGCGTTGGTGCAAAAACTAATGTTGCAGAGGACATTTTTTTATATCCGGTTCCATGAAAAAAAAATTGACTTTCATACAAAAAAAAAATTGTCCCATACAAAATATTTCTGTATGAATACCGTAAACCGTATATTTCGTTTGCCGTAATTTTCATTCTGTTTTTGTAGGGAGCCCACGGCTTGTGTGTACTATAAAATTACTGTAAATTTGCTTGATTCTATATAATGGTGGTGGAGGGGCATGAGATAACTTTCATAGTTTTTGCAAAGGTCATCATCATCATTTTGGAACATCCATTTTTTTTTTTTTTTAGTATGCAACGTTCATCATGTTTATTTTGGAACATCCACATTTTTTTAATTATGCCTCATCCACAATGATCACTTTGGAACGTCAATTATTTTTTTTTTATTATGCAACATCCACTGTGTTCATTTTGGTACATCATTTTTTTTAATTATGCCTCATCCACAATGATCACTTTGGAACGTCAATTATTTTTTTTTATTATGCATCATCCACTGTGATCATTTTGGAACATCATTTTTTTTTTCAATTATGCCTCATCCACTATGATCACTTTGGAACGTCAATTTTTTTTTTATTATGCAACATCCACTGTGATATTTTGGTACATCATTTTTTTTAATTATGCCTCATCCACAATGATCACTTTGGAACGTCATTTTTTTTTTTATGCAACATCCACTGTGATCATTTTGGTACATCATTTTTTTAATTACGCCTCATCCACAATGATCACTTTGGAACGTCAATTATTTCTTATTTTTTTATTATGCGTCATCCACTGTGATCATTTTGGAACATCAATTTTTTTTAATTATGCCTCATCCACAATGATCACTTTGGAACGTCAATTATTATTTTTTTTTTGTATTATGCAACATCCACTGTGATCATTTTGGTACATCATTTTTTTAATTACGCCTCATCCACAATGATCACTTTGGAACGTCAATTATTTTTTATTTTTTATTATGCATCATCCACTGTGATCATTATGGAACATAATTTTTTTTTAATTATGCCTCATCCACAATGATCATTTTGGAACGTCATTTTTTTTTTACTATGCAAAATCCTTTGTGATCATTTTGGAAAATCAATTTTTTTTAAATTATGCCTCATCCACAATGATCATTTTGGAACGTCAATTTTTTTTTTATTATGCAACATCCACTGTGATCAGTTTGGTACATCATTTTTTTTAATTATGCCTCATCCACAATGATCACTTTGGAACGTCAATTATTTTTTTTTATTATGCAACATCCACTGTGATCATTTTGGTACATCATTTTTTTTAATTATGCCTCATCCACAATGATCACTTTGGAACGTCAATTTTTTTTTTTATTATGCAATATCCACTGTGATCATTTTGGTATATAATTTTTTTTAAATATGCCTCATCCACAATGATCACTTTGGAACGTCAATTATTTTTTTTTATTATGCAACATCCACTGTGATCATTTTGGTACATAATTTTTTTTAAATATGCCTCATCCACAATGATCACTTTGGAACGTCAATTATTTTTTTTTTATGCAACATCTACTGTGATCATTTTGGTACATCATTTTTTTGATTACGCCTCAACCACAATGATCACTTTGGAACGTCAATTTTTTTTTTTTTTTTATTATGCATCATCCACTGTGATCATTTTGGAACACCATTTTTTTTAAATTATGCCTCATCCACATGATCATTTTGGAACGTCAATTTTTTTTTATTATGCAACATCCACTGTGATCATTTTGGAAAATCAATTTTTTTTTGTAGCACAAATTTTTGGTGGAATCGTTATTTTACGGTCATCATCGCCCTTGCCATCATTTTGAATTCTTCTCTCACTTCCTTTTCGTTTTCGAATGTTTCTTCCACATTGATATCCTCTTTAATTGTTTCTATAACTTCGAAATCCTCTTTGATGGCATTTTTACTTCAATATACTTTTGAATTGTTTTTTCTATTTTTATATTTTCTTCAATTACTTCTCTTACTTCAATATCGACTCTACAAAATTATGGGTTTAAATACAAATCTTAAATCGCTCGTATCTTCTAAACGGGAAAAGTTACCCCCAGCAAACTTTTACAAAATATTGGTACTAATTTTTGGTGGAATAGTTTTTTTAATACCATCATTGCCCTTGAGATCCTTTTTGAATGCTTCTCTTACTTCGTCTTCCGCTTTGAATGCTTCTTTCACCTTGATATCCTCTATTTTTGCTTCTTCCACTTTGATATCCTTTTTAATTGCTTTTTCTACTTATATATTTTCTTAATTGCTTCTTTTACTACAATTTCCACTCTACAAAATTATGGGTTTTAATACAAATCTTAAATCGCTCGTATCTTCTAAACGGGAACAGTTACGCCTAGCAAACTTTTACAAAATATTGGTACAAATTTTTGGTCGAATATTTTTTTTATTACCATCATTGATCTTGACATCCTTTTTTAATGCTTCTTTCATCTCGATATCCTCTATTTTTGCTTCTTCCACTTTGATATCCTTTTTAATTGCTTTTTCTACTTATATATTTTCTTAATTGCTTCTTTTACTACAATTTCCACTCTACAAAATTATGGGTTTTAATACAAATCTTAAATCGCTCGTATCTTCTAAACGGGAACAGTTACGCCTAGCAAACTTTTACAAAATATTGGTACAAATTTTTGGTCGAATATTTTTTTTATTACCATCATTGATCTTGACATCCTTTTTTAATGCTTCTTTCATCTCGATATCCTCTATTTTTGCTTCTTCCACTTTGATATCCTTTTTAATTGCTTTTTCTACTTATATATTTTCTTAATTGCTTCTTTTACTACAATTTCCACTCTACAAAATTATGGGTTTTAATACAAATCTTAAATCGCTCGTATCTTTTAAACGGGAAGAGATAGCTCGAGGAAACTTTTACAAAATATTAGCATAAGTTTTTGGTGAAACCGTTTTTTATTTTTATCCTTGTCCTCGACGTCTTTTACTCAATTTCAATTTCCTCTTTAATTGTTTCTGCTACTTCGATATCCTATTTGATTGCTTCTTTCACTTCAATATCCTCTTTGATTGCTTCTTCCACTTCGATATCATCTTTGATTGCTGCTTCCACTTGGATATGCGCTTTGATTTGATTGCTTCTTCCATTTCGATCGTCTTTGACTGCTTCTTACACATGGATATCCTCTTCGATAACTTTAAACAGCTCGATATCCTCTTTGATTGCTTCTTCCACTTTGATATCCTCTTTTATTGCTTCTACCAATTCGATATCATCTTCGATTTCCTTTTGATTGCTTCTTGCACTGCAATATTCTCTTTGATTGCGTCTTCATCTTCGATATCGTTTTTGATAACATTTTCACTTTGATATCCTCTGTGATGGCTTCTTCCACTTCGATATCCTCTTTGATTGCTTCTTCCACTTCGATATCCTCTTTGATTGCTTCTTCCACTTCGATATCGTCATTGACTGTTTCTTCCACTTCGATATCGTCTTTGATTGCTTTTTTCACTTCGTCATCCTCTTAGAACGCTTCTATCACCTCGGTATCCTCTTTGATTGCTTACTCAACTTTAATTTCCTCTTTGATTGTTTCTGCTACTTCGATATCCTATTTGATTGCTTCTTTCACTTCAATATCCTCTTTAATTGCTGCTTCCACTTGGAAATCCTCTTTGATTTGATTGCTTCTTCCATTTCGATATCGTCTTTGACTGCTTTTTACACATGGATATCCTCTTTGATGGCTTTTAACAGCTCGATATCCTCTTTAATTACTTCTTCGACTAAAAGAAAAACACGCGAGCTGCGAGCAGCTCGCGCACAACGCAACCTCTAGTTATATTATATAAAGCTCGATTACCACTCACTGACTGACTGACTGACTGACTCATTGACATGTTTGTTCTCCCAGATGCCACCTCGTAGGGTGAAAATGTTTGGTGGGATCGTATAGAGGGAGTTCCGATGAGTTGGGAATAAATCCTAAAGTACCCCTTTTGTCCCCCATTCGCTCCCATCCACCTCGTATCTCGGAAAGTATAGGTCTTACAGCGTTGGTGCAAAAACTAATGTTGCAGAGGACATTTTTTTATATCCGGTTCCATGAAAAAAAAATTGTCTTTCATACAAAAAAAAAATTGTACCATACAAAATATTTCTGTATGAATACCGTAAACCGTATATTTCGTTTGCCGTAATTTTCATACTGTTTTTGTAGGGAGCCCACGGCTTGTGTGTACTATAAAATTACTGTAAATTTGCTTGATTCTATATAATGGTGGTGGAGGGACATGAGATAACTTTCATAGTTTTTGCAAAGGTCATCATCATCATTTTGGAACATCCAATTTTTTTTTTTTTTTTAATATGCAACGTTCATAATGTTTATTTTGGAACATCCACATTTTTTTAATTATGCCTCATCCACAATGATCACTTTGGAACGTCAATTATTTTTTTTTTTATTTTGCTACATCCACTGTGATCATTTTGGTACATCATTTTTTTTAATTATGCCTCATCCACAATGATCACTTTGGAACGTCAATTTTTTTTTTATTATGCATCATCCACTGTGATCATTTTGGAACATAATTTTTTTTTCAATTATGCCTCATCCACTATGATCACTTTGGAACGTCAATTTTTTTTTATATTTTATTATGCAACATCCACTATGATCATTTTGGTACATCGTTTTTTTAATTACGCCTCATCCACAATGATCACTTTGGAACGTCAATTATTTTTTATTTTTTTATTATGCATCATCCACTGTGATCATTTTGGAACATCATTTTTTTTTAATTATGCCTCATCCACAATGATCACATTGGAACGTCAATTATTATTTTTTTTTATTATGCAACATCCACTGTGATCATTTTGGTATACCATTTTTTTAATTATGCCTCATCCACAATGATCACTTTGGAACGTCAATTATTTTATTTTTTTATTATGCATCATCCACTGTGATCATTTTGGAACATCTTTTTTTTAATTATGCCTCACCCACAATGATCACTTTGGAACGTCAATTTTTTTTTATTATGCAACATCCACTGTGATCGTTTTGGTACATCATTTTTTTTAATTATGCCTCATCCACAATGATCACTTTGGAACGTCAATTTTTTTTTTATTATGCAACATCCACTGTGATCATTTTGGTACATCATTTTTTTAATTACGCCTCATCCACAATGATCACTTTGGAACGTCAATTATTTTTTTTTATTATGCAACACATAATTTTTTTTAATTATGCCTCATCCACAATGATCACTTTGGAACGACAATTATTTTTTTTTTATTATGCATCATCCACTGTGATCATTTTGGAACATCATTTTTTTTAATTATGCCTCATCCACAATGATCACTTTGGAACGTCAATTATTATTATTTTTTTTGTATTATGCAACATCCACTGTGATCATTTTGGTACATCATTTTTTTTATTATGCCTCATCCACAATGATCACTTTGGAACGTCAATTATTTTTTTTTATTATGCAACATCCACTGTATTCATTTTGGTACATCATTTTTTTTAATTATGCCTCATCCACAATGATCACTTTGGAACATCAATTTTTTTTTTTATTATGCATCATCCACTGTGATCATTTTGGAACATCATTTTTTTTAATTATGCCTCATCCACAACGATAACTTTGGAACGTCAATTATTATTATTTTTTTGTATTATGCAACATCCACTGTGATCATTTTGGTACATCATTTTTTTATTATGCCTCATCCACAATGATCACTTTGGAACGTCAATTTTTTTTTTTTTATGCAACATCCACTGTGATCATTTTGGTACATCATTTTTTTTAATTATGCCTCATCCACAATGATCACTTTGGAACGTCAATTTTTTTTTTATTATGCTTCATCCACTGTGATCATTTTGGAACATCATTTTTTTTTCAATTATGCCTCATCCACTATGATCACTTTGGAACGTCAATTTTTTTTTATTATGCAACATCCACTGTGATATTTTGGTACATCATTTTTTTAATTATGCCTCATCCACAATGATCACTTTGGAACGTCAATTTTTTTTTTATTATGCAACATCCACTGTGATCATTTTGGTACATCATTTTTTTAATTACGCCTCATCCACAATGATCACTTTGGAACGTCAATTATTTTTTATTTTTTTATTATGCATCATCCACTGTGATCATTTTGGTACATCATTTTTTTTAATTATGCCTCATCCACAATGATCACTTTGGAACGTCAATTATTTTTTTTATTATGCAACATCCACTGTGATCATTTTGGTACATCATTTTTTTTAATTATGCCTCATCCACAATGATCACTTTGGAACGTCAATTATTTTTTATTTTTTTATTATGCATCATCCACTGTGATCATTTGGGTACATAATTTTTTTTTTATTATGCCTCATCCACAATGATCACTTTGGAACGTCAATTATTTTTTTTTATTACGCATCATCCACTGTGATCATTTTGGAACATCATTTTTTTTAATTATGCCTCATCCACAATGATCACTTTGGAACGTCAATTATTTTTTTTTTTTTTGTATTATGCAACATCCACTGTGATCATTTTGGTACATCAATTTTTTAATTACGCCTCATCCACAATGATCACTTTGGAACGTCAATTATTTTTTTTTTATTATGCATCATCCACTGTGATCATTTTGGAACATCATTTTTTTTTAAATTATGCCTCATCCACATAATCATTTTGGAACGTCAATTTTTTTTTATTATGCAACATCCACTGTGATCATTTTGGAAAATCAATTTTTTTTTTAGCACAAATTTTTGGTGGAATCGTTATTTTACGGTCATCATCGCCCTTGCCATCATTTTGAATTCTTCTCTCACTTCCTTTTCGTTTTCGAATGTTTCTTCCACATTGATATCCTCTTTAATTGTTTCTATAACTTCGAAATCCTCTTTGATGGCATTTTTACTTCAATATACTTTTGAATTGTTTTTTCTATTTTTCTATTTTCTTCAATTACTTCTCTTACTTCAATATCGACTCTACAAAATTATGGGTTTTAATACAAATCTTAAATCACTCGTATCTTCTAAACGGGAAGAGTTACCCCCAGCAAACTTTTACAAAATATTGGTACTAATTTTTGGTGGAATAGTTTTTTTAATACCATCATTGCCCTTGAGATCCTTTTTGAATGCTTCTCTTACTTCGTCTTCCGCTTTGAACGCTTCTTTCACCTCGATATCCTCTATTTTTGCTTCTTCCACTTTGATATCCTTTTTAATTGCTTTTTCTACTTATATATTTTCTTCGATTGCTTCTTTTACTTCAATATCGACTCTACAAAATTATGGGTTTTAATACAAATCTTAAATCGCTCGTATCTTCTAAACGGGAAGAGTTACGCCTAGCAAACTTTTACAGATTATTGGTACAAACTTTTGGTGCAATAGTTTTTTTAATACCATCATTGCCCTTGACATCCTTTTTGAATGCTTCTCTCACTTCGTCTTCCTCTTTGAATGCTTCTTTCACCTCGATATCCTCTATTTTTGCTTCTTTTACTTTGATATCCTTTTAAATTGCTTTTTCTACTTATATATTTTCATCAATTGCTTCTTTTACTTCAATTTCCACTCTACAAAATTATGGGTTTTAATACAAATCTTAAATCGCTCGTATCTTCTAAACGGGAAGAGTTACCCCTAGCAAACTTTTACAAAATATTGGTACTAATTTTTGGTGGAATAGTTTTTTAATACCATCATTGCCCTTGACATCCTTTTTGAATGCTTCTCTCACTTCGTCTTCCTCTTTGAATGCTTCTTTCACCTCGATATCCTCTATTTTTGCTTCTTTTACTTTGATATCCTTTTAAATTGCTTTTTCTACTTATATATTTTCATCAATTGCTTCTTTTACTTCAATTTCCACTCTACAAAATTATGGGTTTTAATACAAATCTTAAATCGCTCGTATCTTCTAAACGGGAACAGTTACGCCTAGCAAACTTTTACAAAATATTGGTACTAATTTTTGGTCGAATATTTTTTTTATTACCATCATTGATCTTGAAATCCTTTTTGAATGCTTCTTTCACCTCGATATCCTCTATTTTTGCTTCTTCCACTTTGATATCCTTTTTAATTGCTTTTTCTACTTATATATTTTCTTCAATTGCTTCTTTTACTACAATTTCCACTCTACAAAATTATGGGTTTTCATACTAAACTTAAATCGCTCGTATCTTTTAAACGGGAAGAGATAGCTCGAGGAAACTATTACAAAATATTAGTATAAGTTTTTGGTGAAACCGTTTTTTATTTTTATCATTGTCCTCGACGTCTTTTACTCAATTTCAATTTCCTCTTTAATTGTTTCTGCTACTTCGATATCCTATTTGATTGCTTCTTTCACTTCAATATCCTCTTTGATTGCTTCTTCCACTTCGATATCATCTTTGATTGCTGCTTCCACTTGGATATCCTCTTTGATTTGATTGCTTCTTCCTTTTCGATCGTCTTTGACTGCTTCTTACACATGGATATCCTCTTCGATAACTTTAAACAGCTCGATATCCTCTTTGATTGCTTCTTCCACTTTGATATCCTCTTTTATTGCTTCTACCAATTCGATATCATCTTCGATTTCCTTTTGATTGCTTCTTGCACTGCAATATTCTCTTTGATTGCGTCTTCATCTTCGATATCGTTTTTGATAGCATTTTTACTTCGATATCCTCTGTGATGGCTTCTTCCACTTCGATACCCTCTTTGATTGCTTCTTCCACTTCGATATCCTCTTTGATTGCTTCTTCCACTTCGATATCCTCTTTGATTGCTTCTTCCACTTCGATATCGTCTTTGACTGTTTCTTCCACTTCGATATCATCTTTGATTGCTTTTTTCACTTCGTCATCCTCTTAGAATGCTTCTACCACCTCGGTATCCTCTTTGATTGCTTACTCAACTTTAATTTCCTCTTTGATTGTTTCTGCTACTTCGATATCCTATTCGATTGCTTCTTTCACTTCAATATCCTCTTTGATTGCTTCTTTCACTTCGATATCGTTTTTGACTGTTTCTTCCAGTTCGATATCGTCTTTGATTGCTTTTTTTACTTCGTCATCCTCTTAGAATGCTCTTACCACCTCGGTATCCTCTTTGATTGCTTACTCAACTTTAATTTCCTCATTGATTGTTTCTGCTGCTTCGATATCCTATTTGATTGCTTCTTTCACTTCAATATCCTCTTTGATTGCTGCTTCCACTTGGAAATCCTCTTTGATTTGATTGCTTCTTCCATTTCGATATCGTCTTTACTGCTTCTTACACATGGATATCCTCTTTGATGGCTTTTAACAGCTCGATATCCTCTTTAATTACTTCTTCGACTAAAAGAAAAACACGCGAGCTGCGAGCAGCTCGCGCACAACGCAACCTCTAGTTATATTATATAAAGCTCGATTACCACTGACTGACTGACTGACTGACTCATTGACATGTTTGTTCTCCCAGATGCCACCTCGTAGGGTGAAAATGTTTGGTGGGATCGTATAGAGGGAGTTCCGATGAGTTGGGAATAAATCCTAAAGTACCCCTTTTGTCCCCCATTCGCTCCCATCCACCTCGTATCTCGGAAAGTATAGGTCTTACAGCGTTGGCGCAAAAACAAATGTTTCAGAGGACATTTTTTTATATCCGGTTCCATGAAAAAAAAATGGTCTTTCATACAAAAAAAAAATTGTCCCATACAAAATATTTCTGTATGAATACCGAAAACCGTAAATTTCGTTTGCCGTAATTTTCATACTGTTTTTGTAGGGAGCCCACGGCTTGTGTGTACTATAAAATTACTGTAAATTTGCTTGATTCTATATAATGGTGGTGGAGGGACATGAGATAACTTTCATAGTTTTTGCAAAGGTCATCATCATCATTTTGGAACATCCAATTTTTTTTTTTTTTAGTATGCAACGTTCATCATGTTTATTTTGGAACATCCACATTTTTTTAATTATGCCTCATCCACAATGATCACTTTGAAACGTCATTTTTTTTTTATTATGCAACATCCACTGTGATCATTTTGGTACATCATTTTTTTAATTATGCCTCATCCACAATGATCACTTTGGAACGTCAATTATTTTTTTTTTATTATGCATCATCCACTGTGATCATTTTGTAACATCATTTTTTATTCAATTATGGCTCATCCACTATGATCACTTTGGAACGTCAATTTTTTTTTTTTTATTATGCAACATCCACTGTGATATTTTGGTACATAAATTTTTTAAATTATGCTTCATCCACAATGATCACTTTGGAACGTCAATTATTATTTTTTTTATTATGCAACATCCACTGTGATCATTTTGGTACATCATTTTTTTAATTACGCCTCATCCACAATGATCACTTTGGAACGTCAATTATTTTTTATTATGCAACATCCACTGTGATCATTTTGGAACATCATTTTTTTAATTATGCCTCATCCACAATGATCACTTTGGAACGTCAATTTTTTTTTATTATGCAACATCCACTGTAATCATTTTGGTACATCATTTTTTTTAATAATGCCTCATCCACAATGATCACTTTGGAACGTCAATTTTTTTTTATTATGCATCATCCACTGTGATCATTTTTGTACATATTTTTTTAAAATTATGCCTCATCCACATGATCATTTTGGAACGTCAATTTTTTTTTATTATGCACTGTGATCATTTTGGAAAATCAATTTTTTTTTTGTAGCACAAATTTTTGGTGGAATCGTTATTTTACGGTCATCATCGGCCTTGCCATCATTTTGAATTCTTCTCTCACTTCCTTTTCGTTTTCGAATGTTTCTTCCACATTGATATCCTCTTTAATTGTTTCTATAACTTCGAAATCCTCTTTGATGGCATTTTTACTTCAATATACTTTTGAATTGTTTTTTCTATTTTTCTATTTTCTTCAATTACTTCTCTTACTTCAATATCGACTCTACAAAATTATGGGTTTTAATACAAATCTTAAATCGCTCGTATCTTCTAAACGGGAAGAGTTACCCCCAGCAATCTTTTACAAAATATTGGTACTAATTTTTGGTGGAATAGTTTTTTTAATACCATCATTGCCCTTGAGATCCTTTTTGAATGCTTCTCTTACTTCGTCTTCCGCTTTGAATGCTTCTTTCACCTCGATATCCTCTATTTATGCTTCTTCCACTTTCATATCCTTTTTAATTGCTTTTTCTACTTATATATTTTCTTCAATTGCTTCTTTTACTACAATTTCCACTCTACAAAATTATGGGTTTAATACAAATCTTAAATCGCTCGTATCTTCTAAACGGGAAGAGTTACGCCTAGCAAACTTTTACAAAATATTGGTACAAATTTTTGGTGGAATAGTTTTTTTAATACCATCATTGCCCTTGACATCCGTTTTGAATGCTTCTCTTACTTCGTCTTCCACTTTAAATGCTTCTTTCACCTCGATATCCTCTATTTTTGCTTCTTCCACTTTGATATCCTTTTTAATTGCTTTTTCTACTTACATATTTTCTTCAATTGCTTCTTTTACTACAATTTCCACTCTACAAAATTATGGGTTTTAATACAAATTTTAAATCGCTCGTATCTTCTAAACGGGAACAGTTACACCTAGCAAACTTTTACAAAATATTGGTACAAATTTTTGGTCGAATAGTTTTTTTATTACCATCATTGCTCTTGACATCCTTTTTGAATGCTTCTCTCACTTGGTCTTCCTCCTTGAATGCTTCTTTCACCTCGATATCCTCTATTTTTGCTTCTTCCACTTTGATACCCTTTTTAATGTCTTTTTCTACTTATATGTCTTCTTCAATTGCTTCTTTTACTTCAATTTCCACTCTACAAAATTATGGGTTTTCATACAAAACTTAAATCGCTCGTATCTTTAAAACGGAAAGAGATGGCTCGAGGAAACTTTTACAAAATATTAGTATAAGTTTTTGGTGAAACCTTTTTTTATTTTTATCATTGTCCTCGACGTCTTTTACTCAATTTTAATTTCCTCTTTAATTGTTTCTGCTACTTCGATATCCTATTTGATTGCTTCTTTCACTTCAATATCCTCTTTGATTGCTTCTTCCACTTCGATATCATCTTTGATTGCTGCTTCCACTTGGATATCCTCTTTGATTTGATTGCTTCTTCCATTTCGATCGTCTTTGACTGCTTCTTACACATGGATATCCTCTTCGATAACTTTAAACAGCTCGATATCCTCTTTGATTGCTTCTTCCACTTTGATATCCTCTTTTATTGCTTCTACCAATTCGATATCATCTTCGATTTCCTTTTGATTGCTTCTTGCACTGCAATATTCTCTTTGATAGCGTCTTCATCTTCGATATCGTTTTTGATAGCATTTTCACTTCGATATCCTCTGTGATGAATTCTTCCACTTCGATACCCTCTTTGATTGCTTCTTCCACTTCGATATCCTCTTTGATTGCTTCTTCCACTTCGATATCCTCTTTGATTGCTTCTTCCACTTTGATATCGTCTTTGACTGTTTCTTCCACTTTGATATCGTCTTTGATTGCTTTTTTCACTTCGTCATCCTCTTAGAACGCTTCTACCACCTCGGTATCCTCTTTGATTGCTTACTCAACTTTAATTTCCTCTTTGATTGTTTCTGCTACTTCGATATCATATTTGATTGCTTCTTTCACTTCAATATCCTCTTTGATTGCTTTTTCCACTTCGATATCGTTTTTGACTGTTTCTTCCACTTCGATATTGTCTTTGATTGCTTTTTTCACTTCGTCATCCTCTTAGAACGCTTCTACCACCTCAGTATCCTCTTTGATTGCTTACTCAACTTTAATTTCCTCTTTGATTGTTTTTGCTACTTCGATATCCCATTTGATTGCTTCTTTCACTTTAATATCCTCTTTAATTGCTTCTTCCACTTCGATATCGTTTTTGACTGTTTCTTCCACTTCGATATCGTCTTTGATTGCTTTTTTCACTTCGTCATCCTCTTAGAATGCTCTTCCACCTCGGTATCCTCTTTGATTGCTTACTCAACTTTAATTTCCTCTTTGATTGTTTCTGCTACTTCGATATCCTATTTGATTGCTTCTTTCACTTCAATATCCTCTTTAATTGCTGCTTCCACTTGGAAATCCTCTTTGATTTGATTGCTTCTTCCATTTCGATATCGTCTTTGACTGCTTCTTACACATGGATATCCTCTTTGATGGCTTTTAAGAGCTCGATATCCTCTTTAATAACTTCTTCGACTAAAACAAAAACACGCGAGCTGCGAGCAGCTCGCGCACAACGCAACCTCTAGTTATATTATATAAAGCTCGATTACCACTCACTGACTGACTGACTCATTGACATGTTTGTTCTCCCAGATGCCACCTCGTAGGGTGAAAATGTTTGGTGGGATCGTATAGAGGGAGTTCCGATGAGTTGGGAATAAATCCTAAAGTACCCCTTTTGTCCCCCATTCGCTCCCATCCACCTCGTATCTCGGAAAGTATAGGTCTTAGAGCGTTGGTGCAAAAACTAATGTTGCAGAGGACATTTTTTTATATCCGGTTCCATGAAAAAAAAATTGTCTTTCATACAAAAAAAAAATTGTCCCATACAAAATATTTCTGTATGAATACCGTAAACCGTATATTTCGTTTGCCGTAATTTTCATACTGTTTTTGTAGGAAGCCCATGGCTTGTGTGTACTATAAAATTACTGTAAATTTGCTTGATTCTATATAATGGTGGTGGAGGGGCATGAGACAACTTTCATAGTTTTTGCAAAGGTCATCATCATCATTTTGGAACATCCAATTTTTTTTTTTTTTTTAGTATGCAACGTTCATCATGTTTATTTTGGAACATCCACATTTTTTTAATTATGCCTCATCCACAATGATCACTTTGAAACGTCATTTTTTTTTTTTTATTATGCAACATCCACTGTGATCATTTTGGTACATCATTTTTTTAATTATGCCTCATCCACAATGATCACTTTGGAACGTCAATTATTTTTTTTTATTATGCATCATCCACTGTGATCATTTTGTAACATCATTTTTTTTCAATTATGCCTCATCCACAATGATCACTTTGAAACGTCATTTTTTTTTTATTATGCAACATCCACTGTGATCATTTTGGTACATCATTTTTTTAATTATGCCTCATCCACAATGATCACTTTGGAACGTCAATTTTTTTTTTTTATTATGCATCATCCACTGTGATCATTTTGTAACATCATTTTTTTTCAATTATGCCTCATCCACAATGATCACTTTGAAACGTCATTTTTTTTTTTATTATGCAACATCCACTGTGATCATTTTGGTACATCATTTTTTTAATTATGCCTCATCCACAATGATCACTTTGGAACGTCAATTATTTTTTTTTTTTATTATGCATCATCCACTGTGATCATTTTGGAACATCATTTTTTTTAATTATGCCTCATCCACAATGATCACTTTGGAACGTCAATTTTTTTTTTTTTTTGTATTATGCAACATCCACTGTGATCATTTTGGTACATCATTTTTTTTATTATGCCTCATCCACAATGATCACTTTGGAACGTCAATTATTTTTTTTTATTATGCAAAATCCTTTGTGATCTTTTTGGAAAATCAATTTTTTTTAATTATGCCTCATCCACAATGATCACTTTTGGAACGTCAATTTTTTTTTACTATGCAAAATCCTTTGTGATCATTTTGGAACATCATTTTGTTTTAAATTATGCCTCATCCACAATGATCACTTTTGGAACGTCATTTTTTTTATTATGCAAAATCCTTTGTGATCATTTTGGAAAATCATTTTTTTTAAATTATGCCTCATCCACAATGATTATTTTGGAACGTCAATTTCTTTTTTTTTATTATGCAACATCCACTGTGATAATTTTGGAACATCAATTTTTTTGAATTATGCCTCATCAGCAATGATCATTTTGGAACGTCAATTTTTTTTTAAATTATGCCTCATCCACAATGATCACTTTTGGAACGTCAATTTTTTTTTATTATGCAACATCCACTGTGATCATTTTGGAACATCAATTTTTTTTTATTTATGCCTCATCCACTATGATCATTTTTGAACGTCAATTTTTTTTTATTATGCGACATCCACTATTCGAACATTCTCTTTGATTGCTTGTTACACTTCGTCATCCTCTTTTATTGTTTCTTCCGCCTCCACATCTTCTATTTTTGCATGTTCCACTTCGTTATCCTTTTAAAATGCTTCTTCTACTTCATATCCTCTTTAATTGCTTCAGTTACTTCATTATGCGCTCTACAAAATTGTGGTGTTTCATACAAAACTTCAATCGCTCATATCTTCTAAACGGGAAGAGCTAGCCCTAGCAAACTTGTACAAAATATTGGTGTAAATTTTTGGTGGAACTGTTTTTTTATTGTCATCCTTGACATCCTTTTTGAATGCTTCTCTCACTTCGTCATCTTCTTTGAATGTTTTTTCCACTTCGACATCATCTTTGACTGCTTCTTTAACTTCGATATCCTCTTTGATTGCTTCTCCCACTTCGATATCGTCTTTGACTGCTTCTTCCATTTCGATATCGTCTTTGATTGCTTTTTCACTTCGTCATCTTCTTTGAATGCTTCTACCACCTTGGTATCCTCTTTGATTGCTTACTCAACTTCAATTTCCTCTTTGATTGTTTCTGCCACTTCGATATCCTATTTGATTGCTTCTCCCACTTCAACATTCTCTTTGATAGTTTCTTCCACTTCGATATCCAATCAACAAATTTATGATTTTTCTTACAAAACTTTAATCGCTCGTATCTTCGAAACGGGAAGAGATAGCACTAGCAAACTTTGACAAAATATTAGTACAAATTTTTGATCATTATCATTTTACAACATACATTTATATTATGCAACGTCAATCCTGATCATTTTGGAACGTCCAGATTTTTTTTATGCAACGTTCATCATGATCTTTATTGCAACGTTCAATTTTTTTTATACAACTATTATCATGATCATTTTGGAACATCCAATTTTTTTCTCTTTGATTGCTTGTTCCACTTCGATATCCTCTTTGATTGCTTCTTCCACATTGATATCCTATTTGATTGCTTCTTTAACTTTGGTATCCTCTACGATTGCTTCTTCCACTTCGATATCCTCTTTTATTCCTTCTTCATCTTCAATATCCATTGGATTGCTTCTTCATCTTTGATATCCTCTTTGATGGCATTTTCACTTCGGTATCCTCTGTAAGGGCTCCTTCCTCTTTGATTTCCGTTTGATTGCTTCTTGCACTGCAATATTTTCTTTGATTGCGTCTTCATATTCGATATCGTTTTTGATTGCATTTTTACTTCGATATCCTGTGATGGCTTCTTCCACTTTGATATCCTCTTTGATTGCTTCTTCCACTTCGATATCCGCTTTGATTGCTTGTTCCATTTTGATATCGTCTTTGACTATTTCTTTCACTTCGATATAGTCTTTGATTGCTTTTTTCAGTTCGTCATCCTCTTTGAATACTTCTACCAACTCGGTATCCTCTTTGATTCCTTAGTCAACTTCAATTTCCTCTTTGATTGTTTTTGCTACTTCGATATCCTATTTGATTGCTTCTCCCACTTCAATATCCTCTTTGTTTACTCCTTCCACTTCGATATCATCTTCGATTTCCTTTTGATTGCTTCTTGCACTGCATTATTCTCTTTGATTGCGTCTTCATCTTCGATATCGTCTTTGATAGCATTTTCACTTCGATATCCTCTGTGATGGCTTCTTCCACTTCGATACCCTCTTTGATTGCTTCTTCCACTTCGATATCCTCTTTGATTGTTTCTTCCGCCTCGACATCTTCTATTTTTGCATGTTCCACTTCGTTATCCCTTTAAAATGCTTCTTCTACTTTCATATCCTCTTTAATTGCTTCAGTTACTTCATTATGCTCTCTACAAAATTGTGGTCTTTCATACAAAACTTCAATCGCTCGTATCTTCTAAACGGGAAGAGATAGCCCTAGCAAACTTGTACAAAATATTGGTATAAATTTTTGGTGCAACTGTTTTTTTATTGTCATCCTTGACATCCTTTTTTAATGCTTCTCTCACTTCGTCATCTTCTTTGAATGTTTTTTCCACTTCGACATCATCTTTGACTGCTTCTTTAACTTCGATATCCTCTTTGATTGCTTCTCCCACTTCGATATCGTCTTTGACTGCTTCTTCCATTTCGATATCGTCTTTGATTGCTTTTTTCACTTCGTCATCTTCTTTGAATGCTTCTACCACCTCGGTATCCTCTTTGATTGCTTACTCAACTTCAATTTCCTCTTTGATTGTTTCTCCCTCTTCGATATCGTCTTTGACTGCTTCTTCCATTTCGATATCGTCTTTGATTGCTTTTTTCACTTCGTCATCTTCTTTGAATGCTTCTACCGCCTCGGTATCCTCTTTGATTGCTTACTCAACTTCAATTTCCTCTTCGATTGTTTCTGCCACTTCGATATCCTATTTGATTGCTTCTTCCACTTCAACATTCTCTTTGATAGTTTCTTCCACTTCGATATCCAATCAACAAATTTATGATTTTTCTTACAAAACTTTAATCGCTCGTATCTTCTAAACGGGAAGAGATAGCACTAGCAAACTTTGACAAAATATTAGTACAAATTTTTGATCATTATCATTTTGCAACATACATTTATATTATGCAACGTCAATCATGATCATTTTGGAACGTCCAGATTTTTTTTTATGCAACGTTCATCATGATCTTTTTTGCAACGTTCAATTTTTTTTTATACAACCATTATCATGATCATTTTGGAACATCCAATTTTTTTCTCTTTGATTGCTTGTTTATCTTTGATTGCTTCTTTAACTTTGATATCCTCTACGATTGCTTGTTCCGCTTCGATATCCTCTTTTATTCCTTCTTCATCTTCAATATCCATTGGATTGCTTCTTCCACTTCGATATCGTCTTTGATTGCTTTTTTTACTTCGTCATCCTCTTAGAATGCTTCTACCACCTTGGTATCCTCTTTGATTTCTTCCTCAACTTTAATTTCCTCTTTGATTGTTTCTGCTACTTCGATATCCTATTTGATTGCTTCTTTCACTTCAATATCCTCTTTGATTGCTTCTTCCACTTCGATATCATCTTTGATTGCTTCTTCCACTTCGATATCCTCTAAGATTGCTTCTTCCACTTCGATACCTTCTTTGATTGCTTCTTCCACTTCGATATCGTCTTTGATTGCTTTTTTCACTTCGTCATCTTAGAATGCTTCTACCACCTCGGTATCCTCTTTGATTGCTTACTCAACTTCAATTTCCTCTTTAATAGTTTCTGCTAATTCGATATCCTATTTGATTGCTGCTTTCACTTCAATATCCTGTTTGATTGCTTCTTGCACTTCGAAATCATATTTGATTGCTGCTTCCATTTGGATATCTTCTTTGATTTGATTGCTTCTTCCATTTCGATATCGTCTTTGACTGCTTCTTACACATGTATATCCTTTTTGATCGCTTTTAACAGCTCGAAATCCTCTTTGATTGCTTCTTCGACAAAAACAATAACACGCGAGTTGCGTGCAACTCGCGCACTACGCAACCTCTAGTTATATTATATAAAGCTCGATTACCACTCACTGACTGACTGACTGACTGACTCATTGACATGTTTGTTCTCCCAGATGCCACCTCGTAGGGTGAAAATGTTTGGTGGGATCGTATAGAGGGAGTTCCGATGAGTTGGGAATAAATCCTAAAGTACCCCTTTTGTCCCCCATTCGCTCCCATCCACCTCGTATCTCGGAAAGTATAGGTCTTACAGCGTTGGCGCAAAAACTAATGTTGCAGAGGACATTTTTTTATATCCGGTTCCATGAAAAAAAAATGGTCTTTCATACAAAAAAAAAATTGTCCCATACAAAATATTTCTCTATGAATACCGTAAACCGTAAATTTCGTTTGCCGTAATTTTCATACTGTTTTTGTAGGGAGCCTACGGCTTGTGTGTACTATAAAATTACTGTAAATTTGCTTGATTCTATATAATGGTGGTGGAGGGACATGAGATAACTTTCATAGTTTTTGCAAAGGTCATCATCATCATTTTGGAACATCCAATTTTTTTTTTTTTTAGTATGCAACGTTCATCATGTTTATTTTGGAACATCCACATTTTTTTAATTATGCCTCATCCACAATGATCACTTTGAAACGTCATTTTTTTTTTATTATGCAACATCCACTGTGATCATTTTGGTACATCATTTTTTTAATTATGCCTCATCCACAATGATCACTTTGGAACGTCAATTATTTTTTTTTTATTATGCATCATCCACTGTGATCATTTTGTAACATCATTTTTTTTCAATTATGCCTCATCCACTATGATCACTTTGGAACGTCAATTTTTTTTTTATTATGCAACATCCACTGTGATCATTTTGGTACATAATTTTTTTTAATTATGCCTCATCCACAATGATCACTTTGGAACGTCAATTATTTTTTTTTATTATGCAACATCCACTGTGATCATTTTGGTACATCATTTTTTTAATTACGCCTCATCCACAATGATCACTTTGGAACGTCAATTATTTTTTTTATTATGCATCATCCACTGTGATCATTTTGGAACATCATCTTTTTTAAATATTCCTCATCCACAATGATCACTTTGGAACGTCAATTTTTTTTTTTTTTTTTGTATTATGCAACATCCACTGTGATCATTTTGGTACATCATTTTTTTAAATTATGCCTCATCCACAATGATCACTTTGGAACGTCAATTATTTTTTTTTTATTATGCAACATCCACTGTAATCATTTTGGTACATAATTTTTTTTAATTATGCCTCATCCACAATGATCACTTTGGAACGTCAATTATTATTATTTTTTTTGTATTATGCAACATCCACTGTGATCATTTTGGTACATCGTTTTTTTAACTACGCCTCATCCACAATGATCACTTTGGAACGTCAATTATTATTATTATTTTTTTATTATGCAACATCCACTGTGATCATTTTGGAACAACGTTTTTTTTTAATTATGCCTCATCCACAATGATCACTTTGGAACGTCAATTATTATTATTTTTTTTGTATTATGCAACATCCACTGTGATCATTTTGGTACATCATTTTTTTAACTACGCCTCATCCACAATGATCACTTTGGAACGTCAATTATTATTATTTTTTTTGTATTATGCAACATCCACTGTGACCATTTTGGTACATCATTTTTTTAAATTATGCCTCATCCACATGATCATTTTGGAAAATCAATTTTTTTTTGTAGCACAAATTTTTGGTGGAATCGTTATTTTACGGTCATCATCGCCCTTGCCATCATTTTGAATTCTTCTCTCACTTCCTTTTCGTTTTCGAATGTTTCTTCCACATTGATATCCTCTTTAATTGTTTCTATAACTTCGAAATCCTCTTTGATGGCATTTTTACTTCAATATACTTTTGAATTGTTTTTTCTATTTTTCTATTTTCTTCAATTACTTCTCTTACTTCAATATCGACTCTACAAAATTATGGGTTTTAATACAAATCTTAAATCGCTCGTATCTTCTAAACGGGAAGAGTTACCCCCAGCAAACTTTTACAAAATATTGGTACTAATTTTTGGTGGAATAGTTTTTTTAATACCATTATTGCCCTTGAGATCCTTTTTGAATGCTTCTCTTACTTCGTCTTCCGCTTTGAATGCTTCTTTCACCTCGATATCCTCTATTTTTGCTTCTTCCACTTTGATATCCTTTTTAATTGCTTTTTTACTTATATATTTTCTTCAATTGCTTCTTTTACTACAATTTCCACTCCACAAAATTATGGGTTTTAATACAAATCTTAAATCGCTCGTATCTTCTAAACGGGAACAGTTACGCCTAGCAAACTTTTACAAAATATTGGTACAAATTTTTGGTCGAATAGTTTTTTTATTACCATCATTGCTCTTGACATCCTTTTTGAACGCTTCTCTCACTTGGTCTTCCTCCTTGAATGCTTCTTTCACTTCGATATCCTCTATTTTTGCTTCTTCCACTTTGATATCCTTTTTAATGTCTTTTTCTACTTATATGTATTCTTCAATTGCTTCTTTTACTTCAATTTTCACTCCACAAAATTATGGGTTTTCATACAAAACTTAAATCGCTCGTATCTTTTAAACGGGAAGAGTTACTACACTACACTACTACTACACTAACTACACTACTCTAGGAAACTTTTACAAAATATTAGTATAAGTTTTTGGTGAAACCGTTTTTTATTTTTATCATTGTCCTCGACGTCTTTTACTCAATTTCAATTTCCTCTTTAATTGTTTCTGCTACTTCGATATCCTATTTGATTGCTTCTTTCACTTCAATATCCTCTTTGATTGCTTCTTCCACTTCGATATCATCTTTGATTGCTGCTTCCACTTGGATATCCTCTTTGATTTGATTGCTTCTTCCATTTCGATCGTCTTTGACTGCTTTTTACACATGGATATCCTCTTCGATAACTTTAAACAGCTCGATATCCTTTTTGATTGCTTCTTCCACTTTGATATCCTCTTTTATTGCTTCTACCAATTCGATATCATCTTCGATTTCCTTTTGATTGCTTCTTGCACTGCAATATTCTCTTTGATTGCGTCTTCATCTTCGATATCGTTTTTGATAGCATTTTCACTACGATATCCTCTGTGATGGCTTCTTACACTTCGATATCTTCTTTGATTGCTTCTTCCACTTCGATATCCTCTAAGATTGCTTCTTCCTTTTCGATATCGTCTTCGACTATTTGTTTCACTTCGATATCGTCTTTGATTGCTTTTTTACTTCGTCATCCTCTTTGAATACTTCTACCATCTCGGTATCCTCTTTGATTCCTTAGTCAACTTCAATTTCCTCTTAGATTGTTTTTCCTACTTCGATATCCTATTTGATTGCTTCTTCCACTTCAATATCCTCTTTGATTACTCCTTCCACTTCGATGTCATCTTCAATTTCCTTTTGATTGCTTCTTGCACTGCAATATTCTCTTTGATTGCGTCTTGGTCTTCGATATCGGCTTTGACAGCATTTTCACTTCGATATCCTCTGTGATGGCTTCTTCCACTTCGATACCCTCTTTGATTGCTTCTTCCACTTCGATATCCTCTTGATTGCTTCTTCCACTTCGATATCCTCTTTGATTGCTTCTTCCACTTCGATATCGTCTTTGACTGTTTCTTCCACTTCGATATCGTCTTTGATTGCTTTTTTTACTTCGTCATCCTCTTAGAACGCTTCTACCACCTCGGTATCCTCTTTGATTGCTTACTCAACTTTAATTTCCTCTTTGATTGGTTCTGCTACTTCGATATCCTATTTGATTGCTCCTTTCACTTCAATATCCTCTTTAATTGCTGCTCCCACTTGGAAATCCTCTTTGATTTGATTGCTTCTTCCAGTTAGATATCGTCTTTGACTACTTCTTACACATGGATATCCTCTTTGATGGCTTTTAACAGCTCGATATCCTCTTTAATTACTTCTTCGACTAAAAGAAAAACACGCGAGCTGCGAGCAGCTCGCGCACAACGCAACCTCTAGTTATAGATATAACTCACTAGAATAAATAATCAAATCTTTGAGTATATTTGTGAAAATGTATGTTGTAATACGCGGAACAAAGGATTTTTTTAATTTCAAAGTATTCTGTATCCTCTTGACTTAGTACTGGTGCACTTTACTCGTTGATCGAGCGAAGCGAGAGAATTAGTAATGTTAGTAGATTTTTACCGAGGACTGTTTTTATTTTCCATTATTATCGATTTTCTTTTAATTTTTATACTATTAAGTTCTTGTACTTAATCTTTAATTAATGTACCTATTACTTATAGACACTTCGCCACCTAGCGAAAAATTGCAGTACCCTTGCAGGGTACATGTTTGAAACGGAAACACATTTAAGACCTATTTAAAACAACATGTACGCAATAAATGTTTGACTTTTATGTACTTACTCGTAGATCTCCAAATCAACTTGGGCAAATTGGCGTTGTATGTTTGTTTGTCCGAGGATAACTTTCGAAGCTTTGATCCGATCGTCGTGAAACTTGATACATAGGTAGGTAGTGATTGCACAATTTTGTTGTGACTAAATGAGCTAAAAATGTTGAAGGGTTGTTGAGATATTAGGGTTTCAAGAGTGGTAAAAAAAATCAAAATGAGACTATTAGGTCAAATGGAACGTTTAATGAAAGGTCTTTATTAGTAGATTATGACCACGTTTTTATTTTTAGTTTAATTCTTGTAGTTTTTAAGTTATTAGCCATAATAAAAACTGAATTTTGACAAAATTCCCAGGGTACGCCAGTGGCACTGAAATTTGATATGCGTGTAGCTGTAGTCACACAAATATAGAGAAAAGTCTGAAATCCAGAATAACTGCAATTTTTACCCCTAAAAAGAATTACCAATTTACATGAACTCCCGTTACTTGTAATTTGAATGAAACTACCCACAGTTTCATTGTACGTCAAGTAAGTTGGTTATTCAATTCGTGGCAATATTTTATTAGTCCAAGATTATGAATCGTATTTTTGTTGGTTTTTTGCGAGACTCGCGAGATCGCAGTTCGGATACTTAATAGGTAAGGTTGGTTTAAAATGAGAAGACTAGAATGAACCTAGAATCTAGGTTTAAAAAGGTGCAACAAAAGGTTTGGTAAGTATTATTTTTGGTGCTTAACTTTTTTCCAGTTTATTCATCTCAAATGTGAAAAAAATACTAGCATTATACGTTGTTTTAAAGATTTAGATATACTCATTTTTGACGCTTCAAAAATATAAGTGATGCAAAAACTATGTAGGTGAAAAACTATAAAAGTCACAAGTTCAGTAGTGATGACTAGTTTACTATGACATTTCTTATCTTCTCGACTATTCAAAATATTGAAGCACTAAAGGATGGCATTTATTAGTAAATCGTTGCCAATTGATATACCTGTATTATTCTCTAGAAATATATTATTTTTATGGAGGAAATTTATGACATACCTACCTACGGCCTGTAAATAGATCTTAGCAGCCAAGAATGATTTATCCAGTCACCTTTTCATACCAAAAGGCATACCATTTTCTCATTCCTAAATATTATCCAATCTCGATGATTTTGGAGTTTATTGGAGTTAACTCCTTAAGAATCGTTTTTCATATATATTTCATTAATTTTTTTTGCATTTCATTTATTTTCCACTGCAGGTACATTATAGAACACTAAGTTAGAATTTATTTATATTTTAGAATTTATCAATAACAATTGTGATAAAAATTAACATTATAGTAGCTCAGACAGGTATCGGGACTAAATAAGTTATTGTAACAAATAATGTCAACTTAAAATAATGCAAATAAAACAAAATTTAATAAAACACAGAACAAAACAATGTCAAATAAGTCAAGCAATCAAGGGGTATGAAAATTTATTTTGAAAATCAAACTTCCTCCGTTATACGTTTTTTTTAGTTTGTGGAGGGGCATAAGATAACTTTCTTAGCAAATTTTCATGTTTATGCGACATCTATCATGACCATTGTGAAACATCTTTTTGTTTTTTTTTAGCGTAAATTCCTTCCTAATCGTTATGCAACCATTTTTTTTACATGCAACGATCATTCACGATCATTTTGCAACATCCAAATTTTTTTTTGTTAGTTTGTGATGGCATTGACGACTTTCTTAGTAAATTTTCTCAGTAAAGTAGACATATTCTAACATGATCATTGTAAAACATCGTTTTGTTTTTTATGTTTCCATGACTATGTAATGTATTTTGATGAACATAAATTATTTAATTAATATAAATAAATCTATTGCATGCTTGCAGTAATTAAAAAAAAACGTTCATTTACCCTCATTTACTAATATGTATATTTTATAATCGTTCGTAAGGAGTAAACTCCAGTCGTGCGTCGGTTCTGACACATACCTACTTTTTTTTAAATAAATACATGATAATTAATACGTAAAATCACGATTCAAATGAACCAGTAGGGAGTCAAGAGAAAACAGAGTACTTTTAAATTTGAAAAATCCTATAAGAGTTCCGCGTACTCTTCATCTACGATTATTTTCAAAAATTATTTTCGTTATTTTACAGTTTTTTCTTTCTTCATAATTCGCAAAAGTTTCTAAGACCTGCCTCAATGTACGAATAAGAAAAACTATGGGTCAAATATGGTATAAAAAATATGGTTAATCGTTTTATTAACATACCAATAAAAATAAGAGAACGAACGTTATAATTTTTTAAAGCATAGGTTTAGTGACCGGCTGTATTATATGTTCAAATGTTAGTGAGTGCACACGGCTACACCTCAAGCTATACATTTCCAGTATAAGCTGACCTCGCATTGTGTAGGTTTTGCGTACAATGAGAGGTCAGCATAGACTGGACAAATATAGCTTGATGTGTAGCCTTGTGTACAATATATCAAAAAATATTTAAATAATATGTTCAGTTTTCATTCATAATGGAACATATTCCTTCCCGGTAACGCAGCGTTATCTGAATAGCTATTTCAGTGAGCTTTATCAATTCGGGGTCAAGAGCGCGACTTCCGCCTGATAACACATCGATAACAACCCGAAATCGTGACGGGTGACGGGCACAGCATCCCTTTACATTTATTTATTACTTTTGACAAAAAATGCAGTTATTTAATCTTTTTAAAAATAACAAATAACTCTCAGATATCGACTCTCAAAGTATGTTTGCTGACATGATAAGATACTCATTCGATATTCACGCAACGGTCGCGTCGTGCTCAAAAAATAGAGATAACTTTTTGTTTGCTCGTGAAGTTTTAAATATTTTCCTTTGCTTTTAGTTCGTTGGCGTTTGTTCGCTTGGCAAACATCCTGTCCGCGCTCAAATATTGGTCCATCGTCAGATGTCAGCTTGTCACTCTTCGAAGCTCATCGGGCATGTGCTAAAGTCTATCTATCTGTTCTTTGAGATATTTTTATCTTGGAGTCAAAATAGGGCTCAAGATAGTAATCTGAAATATACAAACTATTTAGTCATTTCTCTTAGATCCATCTTATAATGTGCTTTAGACTAGACCTTATTATTTAGTAAGCTCATTATTTTTTGCAACGAATCAACGATGACGTGACAGCTGACTGCAACTCAAGTGCCATTCAACCCAGTGCGATGAGCGAGTCATTCGATTAGCATTCGAATGAATTCGTATGAATGCGAATGACCGTGACGAACGAGTCGTAATCGAATGATGAGAGTTTCTCTCGCAAAGCGATGAATCTCTCAACAGTTAGATTATTGCGATTCGATTCGGTATTCGTGTATGCTACATCAGTGGAATATCGGCTACTACTTGCTGATATTTAATTATAACTTCGCTACCTGGCACAAGTTATTATAATACAAGTAGTAAAATATTTACGAACAGTTTGAAATATATTTTACGCTCTTGAGTGGGCAGTGTCATAATATCAATTAACATACTTGATCATGTTTCATCTTGGGCAAATCAACTTGGGCAAATCGGCGTTGTATGTATGTATGTAAGTAAGTAAGTATGTATGTATGTTTGTCCGAGGATAACTTTCAGAGCGTTTATCCGATCATCGTGAAATTTGGTATATAGGTAGGAAGTGATGGCATGGTTGTTGAGATATTGGGGTTCAAGCGGGGTAAAAAAATACCAAAATGAGACTATCCAGTCAAGTGGCAAGTTTAATAAAAGTTTTTCGTGAGTACATTTCGATCCCGTTTATATTTTTAGTTTAAGCTTTATAGTTTTTAAGTTATTAGCCATAATATAAACTGAACTTTGAAAAAATTCACAGGGTACACCAGTAACCCCACAATGCTGAAATTTGGTATGCGTGTAACTTTAGTGACACATATATAGGCAAAAGTCTGATATCCAGAATAACTGCAATTTCTACCCCAAAAAAGTATAAACAATTAACATGAACTCCCATTACCTGTAATTTGAATAAAACTGTAGGTCAGGTTAGTTGGTTATGCATTTCGATGCACTATTTTGATAGTCAAAGATTACGAATAATATTTTTTTGTTTTTATGGGAGACTTGCGAGATCTCAGTTCGGGGCGAACACTAGTTTAAAAAAAATTATAAGCTCATGACCAAATCGAATGGCAAGTTGTATGTAAATACTCAACGGAAGTGCATTCGTGCATTGACTATATGATTTTGTATGGCCTTTCTTTTCATCATGACCAAAACTAATTTGCAAATCTTACTATCAAATATTATCTTCATTCTCATTTCGCTGTAAGACCGTTTCAGCATTAAAGCAGTCGTCGTGATTCGCTCCGCCCGCCCAACCGAACCGCACGTTGTAAAGGGAACGAAGGGACTCGACAACTATTTAAATGAGACCTTCCTCCCAACCCAAACCTAGCAGAAACTAAGAATGCGTATGTAGACAGAAGGGTCTTGAAAATCTGGTTGTAAAGGCCTTGGGGGAGGAAATGACTTTGATATTCGCATTAGCTAGATAGCGCAGTGATTTCTTTAGTATTCTGCTGGGTCTGGTGGATGTTCAAATAATTATACAAACGTTCGGACAAATTAAGCCTTACATGAAATCGGATCGTGAAATTTATGAAACTGTAATATTTTTTGTATTTTTTAGCATATTACACATCTTATGCGTATTAACTTATAATAAATACGTGTAATATAATTAAATTAATACGTGAAGAGAAAACTTTGTAACCCTTTTTTAGCTTTTTGCGTGCATGAAGAAATGTGAGATTTGGCATTATTAAAGTATGTTCACTAAAACTTCGCTCGCGCAGTCGCTTCTTCTCCCGATACTAGACTATGCTGATGCTTCTTATCTAGATCTCACTGAACAGCAACTAGATAAACTTGAGCGCTTGCAAAACTTTGGCATCCGGTCCATCTTCGGCTTGCGGAAGTATGATCATGTGTCCGAATTTCGCAGTAAGCTCAAGTGGTTACCCATACGCCTTCGCCGGGATACTCAAATCCTATATGAAAGATAGGTACACCATTACACCCCAGGTAATGTCCACACAGTCCATTCCATCCAAAGGTTGTCTGGTAGAGATCGCTATTTAGCGATAAGACCGCCAATTGTATCCATAGATTTACGTAGTTGTTTTTTAAATGTATTTGTTTCGTGGTGTGCAATAAAGTATTATCTATTTCAATCTATGGAGAAAGACGACCGACTGCTAAAATAAAGCTTAAAAAATAATAAATTACTGTAGAATTTGACCAAGACAACAGGCAAATACTTATTATAAATGATTGTAAGTTTTATTTTCAAACAAGTGTAATAATTTATAGGCTGTAAGTATTAAAAGTAACTCATTTACTAACAAAAGTACGGTGTAAACATTCCTCCCATTAATGCCCCTTTCAAAGGCCACGTGCTGGACACGGTCGCGCTATCGGTCGCGTGTCGCGTCGCGTGTGAACGCGCCCTTAGAACACTGCATTTATCATTTATCACGTTTCAGAATACGAAATAGAAGGTATTGTTGTAAGAAAACTTACTGTTACATAGAAAGTAATAGAGATATTTTTACCTCATAAAACTGAACTAGATAAGCTCAAAAAAGTAATCAACTATAGTTTTAACAACAAATAGTTTTTAGAACTGACGGCCGTTTAGACAGAAAGGTTCTCGAGTGAAGACCACGCACTAGAAAAAGCAACGTAGGACGACCCCCACTAGATGGAAAGATGACCTATCTAGTAAAAGTTCCTACATACATACTGATTATTGAAATAGCAGAATTTCTGATCAACTACAGGTTAACTTTTTGAACACAATTTTTCCACATAGTTTAACTATTCTTTAAGTATGTTTTTTCTTAGCTACTTTAGTAGGTCGAGCAGATAAAGGACAATTTATAGTCATTTAAAAAAAACATATTATCGAAACATAAAATGCTCTTTATTATTAAATCATAAAATACATTGTAGGATTTAAGTTATGATCATCAACTTTAATGCAAACACTGTTTTACCTTGGAAAAGAATACAATGTTTTTAATAACCTATACTTAACACTGTTCAATGTGCAGTTAAGAATTCCACAGGAATTATACAAGTAGGTACACATAAGAAAACCATCGTAAATTATAATATTGGGAATTATAAATGCATGGAGAGTCGATATAAGTTCTAAATCAAGAACATTCTGTGTGTTTATTTTAAAATCCACCATTCCATACAAACCGTCTAATGACAGGTAGTGTAAGTACTTCCCCGGGCAACCCATTTACAACATCTCTTGATTTGCCTTAATTTGTCGACTGTTTGTGAATTCACCATTTTTTTTTTACTACATGAAGATGGAACGATCTTATGGCCCACGTTAAATGATCCAAAAGTCACACTTATGGATTGACCACGAGTGTTGAATTTTTCCGAGATCGAATTACTAACAAAGTTAATAAAAATGTATATACATATTTTGTGTCACGACAAAAGCTAATTAGTTTGAATTGTACATAACAGTATGTATGCAGTTGATATAGATATTTTATTACAATTCAGCGGAAACTCACACGCGCTTCCGGCGCGGCACGTGAATGCATTTCCGGTGGAAATAAAACGTAGAGGGTGTTGTATGACTCGATGGGAAATGCATAATATCGATTAACACAACACTTTTATATATTTTCAAGAAAATGTACTTATGGTTAAATAAGTTTGTTTGTTTTATTTTATTGCATTTATTAACAGAAATAATATAAAATTATTTACAGGACTACACAATTCATAGGAAACAGTTGAATCATCCACAACCGTTGCAAACGCTGTAGACAAATAGATAGCTGAACTGTTCCAGATATGAAACATGAGTTTTTTTCTCTCTTCGTTTGACCACAATTTCTCCTGATGGTAAGATGAAGCATGAAGATCTAGAAGACCTATTCGTACTAGGATAGGATTGTAGTCTTCAGGAAAAACAGTGTTCCATACCTTAGAAGTACTTAGAACGTAAAACCAAAACGGTGAGTGCCATACCATTCGTACTTTATTTAAAATCTAAAAGATCCTCTCCTCCAAAGGTTGTATGAGATAAGTCACTGTTTTAGTTATAAGACTGTTTTTAATAATTTACTAATTGTTTTTTATTTTATGTAAGGTTATGCCTACCTGGTAAAGTATGCAATACAGAATTTTCATACAATTTTTTTAATCATCAAAAGTACCTATAGGTATAATTCTTTAACCCAGACAGTGTATTGATAGTATTTATTTGTCATCTCGTTATTTAAATTCACTTCTTTACAGAATTTGCTTTTATAAAACGCAATTTTGATTCAATTAGCCCACAAACAACCTCCCAATATATAGCATTAATAAAGCTCAAATACGGGCCGTGTTAGGTCAATAACAATCATTGGCTCCTCGTAAGGTGGTCATTTGTGTCCTGCTCCTTATTTGGGCTGCTATTATTGTGGCTATCGATGGCTTTCAACTAATCAGGACCTTTCGAATAAGCGCCATAATACTTACTAGCTAATGCCCGCGACTTCGTACGCGTTACACTTCTAAATGTGTAGGTAACCTAGAAATAAAGCTAAATCCGCTGTTGCAACTTGACTTGACACCCCATTTTTATCCCATGGGAACTGATTTATGAGATAAAAAGTAGCTAGTAAATGTAGTATGTATCCAGATTATAATCTACGTATATACCAAATTTCTTCGCAATCGGTTCCGCCGTTACAACGTGATTGAGTAACAAACAAACAAATAAACAAACATCCAAAACTTCGCATTTATCATATAAGTATCATATAGTAATGTAAAAAAAATGCACAAAACAATACACACTAAATTAAACTTCTAAGACAAACTAAAAGAAAACTATTTTCTTATGACCAAAATGTTCTACTCGTAGTCCTTACCATTTCAAATTTCGAACTCTACGTCCCTATGAGGCCGTGTCCTAAAAGTGCATAACCTCTTTAAACTTAGAAACCTGCAAATGAGGTACTCATATAGTATGGTGACTTTCGGGACATTCCAATTTTAAAGAGTTTAATAAAGAATAAAATCGGATTGAGTTTTCAAACATGTCTCAAAATAAAATGAAATTTAAATCAAAAGCACAAAAAAGTATTGATATCAACTTCGAAGCAAATCACCGCCAAAATAACTTTCTACCCCTTTTTCCCGTTAGGGGATGAATTTCAATAAAATACGAAACACGAATTTTTGAATATTTGAAGTAGATTGGACCAAGGAATCACGTTGTCCCATACAAATTTTGCCCCCCTTTCACCCCTTTAGGGGTAGAATTTCCGCAAATCCTTTCGTAATGCGTTTCGTTTCGAAAATGCCTACGTCATACAAAGAACACACTCTCCAAGTTTCAGGTCTCTACGATCAGTGGTTTAGGCTGTGCGTTGATCCGTCAATCAGTCATTCAGGACAAAGCATTTTATATGTAGGTATAGATAAGCTATACGTACTTATTATAATTATATTTTTATAAATTGCTCTTTTTAATTTGCTCCACTGTTGTGTCGCTGTATTCAGCGAGCATCACGAAATTAAAAAGTACCTAAATACATACTCGTATTCTGCTGAACAACCATGTTTTCTCGTTTATAAACTTGTGATGTTTTAGAGTAATTGAAGTAATGACAGCTCTAGGTTGCGCATAATAATCATAAAAACACAATCAACTAAGAAAAACATAGAAAAAGTACAACAGGCAGTCTTTACACTTAGAAGCGATTCTCTTCCAGACAAAATCATCCAGAAAACCTACGAATTGAAATGTCTTTTTATAATGTGAATGAAGACCTCTGTGGCGCAGTGGGCGTATACCCGGCTGAGACGCAGGAGGTAGCGGGTTCGATTCCCGCCACGGAACAAATGTTTGTATGATCTACAGATATTTGTTCCATGTCTGTGTGTTTTTCTATACATATATTATAAGTTGTATTAAAAAAAAAAAGTATATAAGTATTCTATCAGTTATCTGGTTCCATAGTACAAGCTCTGCTTAGTTTGGCGCTAGATAGCGCTGTGTGAAATGTCCAGCAATATTTATTTATTTATTTATTAATGTTGTAACGGGAGTGTACACATTGCATTATTGTAAAGAATATAAGATGAATAAAGAGATAGATGAATACCATAAAGATACCATAAATTTCTAAAGCGAGGGAGAAGTCAATGGTGCGTCCGATGGCTTGGGCGGGGGCGGAATCCCGAGGGAAGCCAGATGGATACGGTTGCAGAGCTGTTCTAGTATGGTGGTGGTTTTCAGCTAGGCGTAGCTGTATCAAAGAACATTCGCATAGAAATCACAGGAACCTTGTAGCGGTACAACTTACGTACTACGTCATGAAAACTTAATACAATAACTAATCCTTATTACTGAAACTCCTTCGGTCCCTTATTCTTTGCATTGCCGACGTAGACCCAATGTATGCAAATCATAAAAGTTAATGGCCCTACCATTAACTTCACTCATAAGAGTTAAAACCTAAAAACTCGTGAGATTAAAAAAAGGAGTTTATATAAATAAATTGAAGTTTTATCCTACGCCTTTTAAAATTGCTCAAAGAGAGCGCTAATTGGTTGGCTGAACTTATATATTGAAAATATATTGCATACTAGCTGTTACCCGCAACTTCGTACGCGTTACACTCCTAAATGTGTAGGTAACCTAGAAATAAAGCTAAACTTGCGACGTGACTTGACAGCCCATTTTTATCCCATGGGAACTGATTTATGGGATAATAGGTAACCTATGTGGTAATTCAGGTTATAATCTACGTTTATACCAAATTTCATCGAAATCGGTTCAGCCGTTACGATGTGATTAAGTGACAAATAAACATCTAAACTTTCACATTTATAATATTAGTGTGATTTGAGCCTTTTCTATCCCCCTGTGATTGTTGCCTACACATTTCCTATTCAACATTTTCCATCCAACCTCACTATCGATTAACTAAAAGATCACAAAACCCTTCAACTTTTTATTCACTCCACGGCAACTAAATATTTTGCACACTCGTGAAACTTTTAGCTAAATCATTTTATTGTATCGGAGCGATCAAAGTATGGGCTCGGTATGGTTACATGGGGTGACGCCTTCGTGCATTATTGCCGCAAGAAATGCTTACATGGTTTTCCACTTCGGGTCGTGCCGGACTAAATTATGAGAGACGTGATCGCCATTCGCAAATTCCTGTCCTTTCTCCCTGGCCTGCAATATCGGCGTTTTCGTTTATGACGACAACGAACGCCGATAAAAAAGTACCTTTTAAAGTGCCAAATTTAACATGATTTGTGAATTTTTGAGTATCCCGATATTTCGACGCAGTTTTTACTGCAAATTTAATAAGTTTTTAAATACAAATATCTGACCTGGGACCTATCTGAAAAATACTGTAGATTATGCGAACATTTGTTACGCGGCGGGAATTGAATACGCAATCTCCTGCGACTCAGCCGGTTCTTACTCATTGCACCACGGAGGTCGTCATTCGGTCGTCGTAGTCAACTGAGTCGATACTGCTCTCTTCACTTTATAAATCTAGATAAGGTAAGTTCAATCAGAAGCAATAATTCTTATAATTTCATTGTCTTTTCAAAAGGTCAGCCCATCAGACACCTACTCGTACATAGCGTAACAATCGATAACTTGATTCAATTAGGCAAATTATGCCAATTGCTCCAAATTGTAAGTACTTAAATCATACGGGCGCCCCTACAAGTCCGACAGCTGTCTCAACTAATCCATTAAAAAGGTTTCCCGTAGTTTGTTAGGTAAGTATGGTTTTGTTTGAAAACCCTCCGATGCTACGATTAAATGATGAATAGACAGGCCAAAGTACGCCCATGCAAGCTCAAAAACATTGAATATGAGAAATGAATATGAAACTCACTACATTTTAACTCTAACTGTCTTCTCTCTGTATAAGTTGATACACTTCTTTTTAGCGTGTCAAGAGTTCTACGTTTTAATTTATAGTATGTTGGACAGGTGTTTGGCCACAACAATAGCATTAGGTGAGGCGGTTATTAGGTTCTCCATCGTGCAGGTGTTCAGGCACAAAGGGCACAGTAGCAAGTGCTGCATTCACTGCGCAGGATCACCGCAGTCGCACTGCGTTAAGTTAGGGTCCCTGAATCCCCATTTGCACATATTAAGTCTGCAGCGGCCAACCTGGGTGCGGAGCCTGTTGAAGGACTTCTAGACTGACCACGACAGATCGTGCCCGGATGGTAACTGTTCCTGTGGGGTGGTAAAATTAGGCGGTGGAGAGTTTTAGTTGATACACTAAAACAATCTCCTCCAAATCGGTATTTATAACGTTACAAAAAATCGTTGGTCATGTGACAAACATTACTTTAATAATAAATTTAATAAATAAATTCATATAGTGTTCCAAGTTTGTGTAGAACTTCGTGAAAGTCTGTCGAAACAAAGCTGCCACCGCCGATTCTGACATGAGCTACGTAGCTCAGTTGTAGCACTTGTAGCATTGCTCGCATGTCTTCTCTGTTTTTAATCGAGCAGTAGGGACGGACGTGAGCTCCACACGTTGAGCTTAGCACGTGCGCTCCTTATTGCAGTCGATGACGCAAACTACTTTCTTTGGTTTCTCTTTGTGGCTTATCTATTTTCAAATTACTTGTACATCTGTGCTTGCTTGTTTTGTAAACATGTTTCTGTGTTGGTAATGTTGTTAACATGAATCGAGTTCCTATGAAGATGAAATTGCTTTAGTATATCAGCAAAGTCAATAGGATAGTTTTCATTATTGATTAAAACGGATATTTATCGCGTACGTAGGTACCTATTTTATTTGTTATCCCGACGTTGTCAACCCGTGACCACGACTGTTGCAACACAGCCGAAACGTCGGGATAACAAATAAAAGGTAACGCGATAAATACCCATTTTAATCAATAATTATGTACAGTGATCGCGAAAGTTTGAAGGATAGTTTTAGTATATTAGCAAAGTAAATCAATAGTATGGCAAATATTTGTTCTAAGTATGCGTATTGTCGTACCATGATACTGCTAGTTCTTTATGGCCGCGAACCTTAATGAGAGGTCAGGGGGTCTACTCTGCAGAACGATTTCGATATATTCGGAACGATATGACAGTGCTCCGAACTATTCAGCAATATCTTAAAAATGTTCGCGATCCTTATCGTCAAGGTATCGATAACGATTCTCTAAGTAATATTGTTAGTATCTTTGTTCAACCGATAGTTGACACGATGTAACTTAGAGTAGGGTTTCACACGATTATTGTCGTGTTATTATGTACCGATCATCGTTTTGCAAAGTAGACCCTTGACCTTTTGGGAGCTTATTCATTTTGATTAGATGAGTGTGAAGGATGGTACGCAGAATTCTGAAGTCTGCGTACTTCACAAAAGTCATAAAGCATAAACTGCACGCACTATTTGCTTTCGAAACAAGGGCTATTGGAAGGGTCGTGATTAAGTTACGTGACATGCGCCCGCCAATTTGTATCAGAGGGGCCCTCGCGACACCCATCAGCCAAATTGCATTACACCTCGTAATTAAATAGTCTTTGCTTTTATACGAAAACATGGCGTGTTTGTGAGTGCACTTTGGGAAATTACAGCGAGCTTGTTAAATTTTCCAATGACGCAATATCGTAAAAACTTGTAAAACATGTAAAATCCAATTAGCTACGAGCAAGCTAATTAGATGTTTACATAATACAATTCGTAATCTCTATAAATATAATTAAAAATAAAAAAATATTTCGTTGGGAATACGCGTCAAATCTGGATGGTAAGTGGTTGAAAATAAAGCACGCTTTCCTAGAGAGGACCTAGGCGGTTTACCCTGGACTTAAAGACTCCCTGAATATCGTAGTCCAAAAAATAGAGCGAGTATTTAAAATCACATTATTTGCCCAACACTAACTTTACAATTTCAAACAATTCAAATTTCAAAACTTTTCAAATTATTGCTTTGTGGACGTTAAAAACATGGCAGATCTCGTGGTTGGATCATTTTGGTCTTAGCTGATAGATGACAGAACATATTGCACCCATACTCAAACTAAACTTTAAGCTAAATAATTTTATCGTTATACTATTAGTTGGTGAATCATGCGAAACAAAATATCAAAATCCATCAAGTTTATAACTACTTCGTAACAGCAATAGCTACTATTCATCAACACAGTTAAAAGCTTTTCATCGCGGTCAGCTCATACACTTTGAAATGTAAACAAAAACACTGGAAACTTTTTAACACGTCATACAGTGTATTCTCCTACCATTACAGTGAGTACATCGAGGCGAATAATTCGGCCTGTTGTGAAAATATACACGCACGTGCTTGCAATAGTGTGGTGCAAGCTTGAGGAATTAATGTTTGGAAACTACGCTTATTGGAACTGTAGTAAAACGAGTTAAAAACTGAGGGATTTGACCATCAATTGAAAATGATTGATAACCGTTGTAGTGCCTGAGACATGTTATTAGGACGGAATAGGCTAGCTCAGTACCAATATTATTCTCTTACGTTATTTATTGGAATGTCTTAAGTTTAATAGATTATACGTACGCTAATTATAGTCTCTGAAATAGTCAAGAAAGGTAGAATACGAGTTGTAGAATTACAAGAAAATTTTCAGAAGCAAGGAAGCTGGTTTTAATTACCAATCTGTCAAAACCTTCGGTGGTTTCGAGATTTTAAAAGTAGATGCAAGAAAAAAACTTTTTGCAAATGATGTTTTTAATTAAACCAAAATTGAAGAAATTTAAGTATTAATATACAATACTTGCACCAAACGCTTAAACAAACAGGCAGGGCGGGCGGCGCCGATGCTGCGCGAGATTATGATCGCGCGTGGATAGTGATTAATGCCAGCTAGCGCCTGCCTGCGCAAGCCCATCACATACCTAGTACAGTATAAAGCGAACAAGTTGGTATTTTACTTGTAGAACCACTTTTAGCTATGTTGTAGTTAGATATCGTAAAACTAGAGAAAGCATTGATATTTGCAGCTACCGGCTAAAGAAAGTGGTGCTAATATTTAATTGAAATAGTTACGGTCTACTTGAGGGAAACTACAAGTGACGGTATTTATCAACAAGAAATTCTACTTTGAGATTTATTAATAAATCTTTAGGAGTAAACATAGTTGCAGACTTTGCTGAGTGAATAAAATGAGCGCATCGATTATGTAATCTCCATTAAGGAATTTATTTATTTATTTTAGGAAAACCATCGGCACATTAAACTCAATAGTTACGTAAATATTAATAAACAGGCCATTTAAAGGTCTCCACTGATAGTCATACTGAATTCTGTCAAATCAACGAACTGGGCAATCAATTCTGTCTTTTTGGGGAAAAAGTTGAATTGAACTTTCTTTCAACGCTGCTGATCTGTGAGCCACTTTGTTCAAGTGGCCCGGGTTTTTCAAGTGATGAAGTGAATAAATCAATACACCCATGTATCAAATGACTCATTATTCTACACCAGTGGTACTTGCTAGTGTGAGTAGTCATACTAAGAATGCCTTGCTGTACCTGGAAAATGTACAGGCAAAAAATCGTAAAATATACAGCTATATAAATTGAGCACATTGCAAATGGCGTTAAGAAATTAGTTCTAATAATTTTAAATAACAAAGTTACCTTTTCCGATCGGAAAATGAAATACATAGAAATATATTCCTGATGGTCTTCATTTAGGACACAAACGGTATGACAAGTTAAACCAAAGAACCGGAGGACACGTTATAATGGTGTTATATGTATGTACTTCACTTTCACTCCAACTAACTTACTTTTAACATCTAAATAATCTGTTTCCATAAGCCCTTGTTATGTTTATCATCCATATTCAAGGCACGCAGTCTACCTCACAGCATATTGAAACTGAAACGCAATCATGTTTAACAATTTCTAATTTTATCGATAGGTGCCTTATTTATAAACATCGCCAATTAATCCGAAGTAACAATGCAATGCAATTTCCGTGAGTAATATTGAACAGCAGTTCTCTGACAGGCACTTTCAATTACAACCACGCATGTATGTACTGATTTATATTTGATAACGATGAGCTTAAGTGTGTTCAGGACATGGTGTTCGCTAGGTACTATAGCTGGATAAAGGCGCGACTGGATATAAAGCTTTCATCTCGTAAAATATGCTTTTTTTCTCGATTATTTTGCTTGCTTACATTACGTATCTACTTCTTAATGCCACCAAATGTAGGCGACACTCTTCTTCTTCTCCTCCGTCGTTCTCCTATTGCTCTTTTTCCAGTAGACTACTGGAGAACTGTGCTGACTGGCATCTCTAGATGTCGGATACCACCCATTGCTTGGGGCTTCTTTCATATTTTATCCTCTACCTTTCCCGTAATCAGTAGGCAATCAGTAGGTAATCAGGCAAAACTGCAGTATTTAGAGTACAGCAGGTTTTCAATACACAGGTGCATTGTTATTTCATCTTTGGAACCGATGGGAACATTTTTCGTTGTGGCGGGTCTAATGATACTGATATTAATGTAATTTACTGGATCTGATACAAGGTGAAAAGATAACGTCAGTATCAAACTTTTTTACAATCGTGTCATCTTTTGATAAGGTGTATCCCAACGGCAAAGGCACTATGTTCTAAAGAACTGAATCTAAAAACTTTTTGCGTAAAAAGACATAGATTTTGTTGCTTTAATTTAAATCGCTTTTCGCTATCACTCCGCCACGTCGAGTGGTCACAAGTGGAGCGCAGCTGTCGAGACGAGCAGACAACAGTTGTCGACGGCGTTTGTCTTGAGCTGCGCACACGCACCACCGCCAGATTAAGAGCCAGAAGACTCAATATTGCAACACTGACAATTATTATTCTGCTTGCTTTATGGTATTGAAGTTTAAATACACGATACTCAAGGATATAAGTAACAAAACTGCTGATCTAAAAACACGAATGATTAATAAAATGTCAGTAAAAAAAAATTTCAAAGACACCTCTGACAATTACGACATTCCCAAGTTAATTCTACACATTGAGGTATTTTGATATGATATTTCACAAATATATGCTTCAAATAATTAGAAAATAAACTATAAACCTATTTTTTAGAATAAGTGACTTATTTGCACAGTAGTTATGTTTTTTATAAATGTCGCTTACGTTTTTTAATTCGGAGCCACTTCAACATCATGTCGCACTCTTCTCACTCTTTACTCGCGTATTTTACTTCGCGCTCAATCTCATTCCGCGGCGATCCGCGTTGCTAGATGGACCTGTGCAATTTTTTTCCAGGAATGAAACGAAAATTAAACCCACACAAATGGGTAAAAAATCATTTAAAAAATTGTGCATTATGCGCGCGAAACACATGATGGATAAAGTAAGGTAAGTAAGCCTTTTATTTGCGCGTATATATTCACATTTGATAATATTTAGTATGATTTTGTAAAATCTTTCATCCAGGGAGGGTTTTTTGTGCCGCGGCACTGACGACATATATTCTTATTTTCAACGTAAAATTAAAAGTCTTGTTAGCCCAGCGGTTCTCTCTCTACACTGGAGAGTTATCTACATAATCTGGTGAAGGGAGTTCAAGTCTCATAGTACCTAGATGATTTTTTTTTCATATTTTTTCTATCTTTAGTTGTTTCTATGTTTTGTACAAGTATACTTTTATTTAGTCATGTACCTAGTGAATATACCTATACATGATTTTTTTTTCATATTTTTTCTATCTTTAGTTGTTTCTATGTTTTGTACAAGTATACTATTATTTAGTCATGTAGGTACCTAGTGAATACACCTAGATGATTTTTTTTTTCATATTTTTTCTACCTTTAGTTGTTTCTATGTTTTGTACAAGTATACTTTTATTTAGTCATGTACCTAGTGAATATTTTAATATGAAATCATAACTTTTGATTTTTAAACCTTTGTCAGTCAAAGCTATGTTTATTGTAAGGTCAAAGAAGAAAGATGCAAATGAGCCCCTTTTGACACAATCCGGCGAAAGGTAAGGAAAACCCATCATAATTATTTATTAGGTAGGTAGGTATGTGTATATACTAAGTATGTGGATATTGTAAGTTATTACATGCAGCCATTCATATTATCTACTTACTTTGTATCAGCGCGGCTTCATGGCGCGTCGTGGCACAGTATAAGAAAATTTGTAACAGTAGGACAAAGTTCACATGTCTTACGTTGACCAAGTTACAACTACTTACGTTCCTAGTTAGTTGAAATTGCTAAGTTGGCTATAAAATAAGTACATATATTAGAGTATAAAAACTTTTACATTAAATATATTGGAGTAAGTACCTATACATATTATAAAAAACTTTTCAGCTTCGGCCTGAGTGAGAGGACAGTCGATGAAAATTGTGACACATTACCGTGTGACTCCAAATTTTGAACGGTTAGATGTTTGCATTATTGTTGCCTGTTTGTATTATCAATCAACTATAAAAACAGTATAAAACTCATTATTTCAAGTTAATATGTTAACTATTTAAATTTAACATTCATTAACAAGTTATAAAAATCTGCTTTACTTTAATAATATAATGTATTTTTACAATTATTTCAGAATAAACTGTCGTACATATTCAAATACAATAAACAAAAAGAATAGAAAAATGTAAACTAAAAAGGCAAATATAAATCAACTTTTTTTATTTAATATTATTATTATTATTTATTAAGTTTTATTTATTTATTTATTTTGATCAACAGCAGCAGTTTATAGTAGTCTACCCATTGCAGATTTCTAATTTGGGATTGAAAATAAAATAGGGTTGATCGAGCAAAGCGAGATCTCCAAATCAACTTGGGCAAATCGGCGTTGTATGTATGTTTATTTGTCCGAAGATAACTTTCGAAGCGTTGATCTGATCATCGTGAAATTTGATACGTAGGTAGGTAGTGATGGCACAATCCTGGTGTGACTAAATGAGCTAAAAATATTGGGGGTCGTTAAGATATAAAAAACCAAAATGAAAAAATTAGGTCAAGTGGGACGTCTAATGAAAGGTCTAAACGAGTACATTTCAACCCTGTTTTTATTTTTAGTTTAATCCTTGTATTTTTTGAGTAATTTAATAAAATAAATATAAAAACATAATAAAAACTAAACTTTGACGAAATGCACAGGGTACACCAGTAATTATAGTCAAAGATTATGAACAATATTTATTTTTGGTTATTTAGGAGACTCGCGAGATCTCATTTCGAAGTGAACCACTAGTTATTATTAAGTCTCATAATACTTGGCCAATGAGATAAATAAATAAATATAAATAAATATTCCTAGACATTTCGCACTGCGCTATCTAGCCCCAAACTAAGCAGAACTTGTACTATGGGAACCAGATAACTAATAGAATACTTATATACTTTTTTTTTGTAAATACATACTTATAATATATAGTTTTAATAGCATTATAGAAAAACAACCAGACCAGGAGCAAATATCTGTACATCATGCAAACATTTGTTCCGCGGCGGGAATTGAACCCACTACCTCCTGCGTCTCAGCCGGCTGTTCGCCCGCTGTGCCACGGAGGTCGTATAGATCACTACTTTATGCCCTGATGAAACGTTTTATTGAACAACGTTTCACACAATTTTATTGTTTTAGGATAGAAAATGGAGGAGAAGAAAGACGAATCGTTGATATTCATTATTGTACATCAAACTTATTGAATCAGATCTCAAAACATTCATTCTTTGATTGTGGACTAGAAAGTATTCAGTTCCATTCAGAGAAAAGTTTTGGTCTGTCATCGAAAATAACGTTTCTGTGTAAAATGTGCAATATCAAATTCCAAGTTGATACATGTGATCCAAAGCCTAAAAATACTTTAGATCTGAACACAGCTGCTGTCACAGGCATGACAGTAACAGGCATAGGATTAGCACAACTGTCAGAGCTGTTTGCAGCGATGAATTTGCCGCAAATGTCCCAAACCATCTATAGTAAGACACATACAATTATTTCTAAAAAGTGGGAAGAAAGCGCTATGGTGGCAATGGAGGCAGCAGCTAAACGTGAGCGAGAAGCAGCGATTGAAGAAGGAAAAGTTAAAGATGGTGTGGCAGTTATTGATGTAATAGCGGATGGATGCTGGGGGAAAAGATCTTATAAGAAAAATTATTCATCATTATCCGGCGCGGCAGCAATAGTGGGACGTAGATTCGGAGAAGTGTTATTTCTCGGCGTGAGAAACAAATACTGTTCCATTTGCGCCCAGGCCGAAAAGTGTACAACCAAAGGTACACACATGCTACTAAAATTACACGGGACCCTCCACTGGCATGGAGTCCGATATTATAGTGGAAGGCTTTAAGCATTCAACGGATATGTATCAAATCATATATGGAAGACTAATCCCAGGCAGACAAGAAGCTTACCTCTGCGAGGTGCATCAGTCCCCAGGAAACGTCAAGCAAATGTGAGAACGACCTCGTCACATGATAACAAGAAACGAAAAATAACCAATGAAATTATAAATTGTGAAAGTACAATTATTGGCAATGCACCTTCTCAAACCGTGGAATTCCGTATAGATTTTGAGGATTTTTAATTTATTATTATATACAGAAAAGTAACGTGCTCAAAGTGTCAAGCCTTTTAGCCTCCATGATTCACCAAATGCACAACGTCAAATTCAAATAGTATCTCTATTTTCATAGTGTTATCCGAACACTTACGGACAATTCCAAGACTTGTGATCTGGAATGGACTTCTAGGTTTCTCACAGTGTCACCCCGAGCGATCTTGTACCATACTGAGGGTGACATTTGAACAAATATTTATTTGCGGGTATTCTTAAAATGTTTTTTAGTTAAATTTTTGGACAGTCTTAAATCACTAAAATTCTTAAGTTAAAATTTTTCTCAAAAGAAATTAACATTTCCCTTACTTGTAATGTATGATATATAAGTGAAATGTTAATTTCTTTTGAGTAAAATAAATTTCTTTGCGTTACGCTTACCGTATGCAAAACAAGTAGGAGAAATTAAATTTCGTTTTTAGATTCATTAATTGTCAATTTTTGTACATAATACTAACTTTATACTTACCTACTAACGGACATATACCATGAGAACTCTGCGCAGTGCGCAAAAGTGGGTATGAATAGTAATAAATCCGAGTATGTCCATCATGTAAAATTATGTTGTGGACGATATCATTAGGTAATATTGATAGAAAAAAAAAATCGGTATCTCTTTCAATACGTCTGACTTGGTTGTTGTATTGACTTGCAATGATATTATTTCTGTAAATAAATGCTTATGAATGTATAAATTAATGTCGGAATATTTTATACTATTTAAACTTTCTATTTTTGGGCTCACATAACACTTTCAATGAAAAAAATAAATTTCTGACTTACTACATTTATTTTACTGTGACACACTGACCAACCATCTAACCAGCGTATCGTGTGCGAATGTATAGATGGCGTTTCATCACGTTATTTGCAATGAAACGTAGTTCCCGCATTCCTAAACAGATGGCGCGAGTATAGAGAGCAATTATCAGTACTTTGTAGCCGTTTAGTTCCACAAATTTCCGAGAAGTTTATTTGTAAAATGTCTCTAGTTGTTGCTTTGGCGTAAATCTAATGGCGGGTGCGCGGTGAAGTGGGGGTGAAATCTGAAATCTGCGTGCCTAATGTCTGACCCTTAATCATTACAAACTATTTTTCCTTGGACAGACCATGATATTAGTGGTGGATTAGTGGGGTCGTTATAACCCACATTTTAATCATTTTTATAACGCAGCACAACAGAGAGCATATTTGAAAATTTCATAAATATAACGTATATTTTATTATAAATAATTAAATTTTACAGTAAATAAATTAAACCTGTCGCATTTATCTCTAGAACTTTACAAAGTAAAATATTGCTCTCTTCGTGGTATTTAGTGAAAAATCTCTTTTCGCGATTTGCACCTGGTGGGGAAATTACGCAGAAAATGTCTCATGAATAATATATAAATACGACGGCTTAGTATGAGTAAAGCGCGTTATAAGGACTAACTACCAGCATGTGTTGATTCCGCAAATAGTCCGTCTGGCGCCGCTCAACTACCCTTGCGCTATCGTACGTGTCCGTTATTACGTTTCATCTCTCACCACTCCTCATTTCACGAGTTTGTTCCATCTGACCACCAACGTCACGAAATCTTCATAATAATACTTTTTTACTAAAAATTAAGCCACATCCATTATCCCAAAAATGAGCGCTTTTATATCATCTCGCGCACCTTTGATCTCCTGTTGAAAAATACACCATTAATAAGTCTCAGCGTTAATAAAGAGGATCGTGTTAAACATATATCACAAAGAACTATTATCTGGCATCCGAAAAATAACAAACTCGATCCTGAAATATTTAATAATATAAACCAGGAAAGTAGCGAGGCGTGTAAAAATAAACTAGGTGATAAAGCTTAAAGTGATTGTAATGTGCACTTGATTCCTTTTGATGGATGCTGTATGCGGGAAAAGCATAAAACGGCGCGATAACGCCGATAGCTGCGCGCGCGCCGCCTCCCGCCGCCAGTCATCATTCATCATCGTGTAAAACGCTCTGTTTCCATGAAAATTGCTACATGATTTGCATATAGCTTCACAGCGACGAGATGTATTGGAATGATTATTGTAACCACAGGGTACCATTTTTATGCTCGCACAGATTTACCGCACCGTATCGTGTAATCTTGTTTATGATATATACGAAGTCGTAAAATGTCCAGGTGTACTGAATGTAACCGCTTGTAATAGTGGGTATATTTTCCTTCGTCTGATAAGTTCCATCGACTGCGTGGGTGTTTTCCCGCGTCGCGGCCGGCGGCAGCGGATGCGCTATCCTTGCCGCATTAAACCGACATGTAGTGTAATTTTTAAAGGAAAAACGTCCAGATGAGAGACGTATCTTGTGACATGAACGAAAATAATTTGACGCAGCCGTTCGTCGGGCGACATACGGCGACACGTGGCCACGATATATTACACGCGAGCCGCGCACTAAAAATATTGTGTTGGCAAATTAATGGGCATTCCCGACGTTAGGTGGTGGGATGAAAGGAAGTGCCTTTTATATGTGAAACGTTGGTTTTGTACGAAAGCGCGGCAGCCGGCCACACCTGTCCGTGCGCATGAACGCAGGACTAGGCGCAAGCAACGCGCCGCCGCCGCCGCCGTCGCCGCTACGCACTCAATCTCTCCTAGGGTTGATGCTTGCTGCAAACAAAACTAGTTCCATTAACCAGAAAGCAATATTATACTTTAATAGCCAGATGAGAGCTTGAAATAAGGCTTTTTATTAAACAGATAATTTATCTTTTGGAAAATGTTCGACGGTGAAAATGTGGCTCTAACCTTGCATAATCCACAGTAATTTCTACTAATTGCAACCCTTAAGGATCATAACAACAGAAACCAAATCTATTTCCACCTTCGTTTGCGTTTCCTATACCCAATAATTGCATAAAAAAAATACTTATGTAAATATCTATTCGTGTTTCTTTTTCCACAAGGATTGGGTTAAGATTCCCAATAGAATATTTCTGTCATTTTTTACTTTCAAAAATCAAATCAAAAAATCAAAATAACTTTATTTTGGAACAAAAACATGGCACAACAATACTGGAACACGATAGTATTCGCAGAAGTTATAAACTATGTCGCGAACACTAACGCCCCCCTCCAGAGTTTATTATTTCCAATTATCATTATTACTATTATTTTTTTAATTATACAAGATAAGCATCTGTGATTATGTGCGCGTATGTGTATATGAGTTTGTGTATGTATGAGCGTGTGTGTGTGTGTGTGGGTGTGTGAACTTGTGTGTGCTTGTGTGTGTATGACCTACAATCTATACAACAACTTTTAAAAGGTCTGCAGTTTCTTCATACGACAGTGTTATGAGCCACTGAAGACATTTTTGTTGACATTTATAGCAGGGTAAAGGAAATATATTAATGTGTTATAGTTTCCCTGCATTAAACCGTTTCCCCAGCTGCTAGCAACCCTGGCCAGTAGCGGATGTGACAAAGAAGACGTCTGCCGCGCGTCACTTTCATAATTATTGACCAGATTAATTTCCTCGAGGGTGTTCATATTTCGCCGTCCGGCCGGCTGTTGCGCCATTTTTGCGCTTTTGATTCATTTACTACATTACTTGTGACAGTTTAGCATTTCAGAAAAAAACATTAATCTCGTCAGTTTTAAATCATAGATCATTCATAAAATTCTTTATCTAGAACTTAAACAATGGTACAGATGATGTGAAAAACTATGACATCTCCATTGTGTCAACGCCCTCCTCCGGAAAATATAAAGTGAGTTCCAGTTAAAGTAGGTACATTAGTTACACAAAACAATAACAATAGGTTCAGATATGTATTTCGCAACCTGCATATAACGTCTGTTTGCTTTTATTACGGAAGCAATTTTGTATTACAATATCTCTATGAATATCATCGGAGATTAGAACATACACATAAAAATATGATTTGTTTGTTGTGATGCTAAAAAGCTTTGGTGCTAAAAAGAAGTGTAGTTTACAAGACGTTGAATACTCAGCAATAAAAAAGCAAGAGTATCCTGAGGAAGGGCGGGCGGTATAAATACAGTAGCGGCACGTGCGCCCGCGCAGCTGGGACCCACGTGCCTCACAGCTAAAATAGATCATTGTCTTGCCACGCCTACCAGCAAATAAAACACCACATCAAACGCTATCACAGAGAACTAACGTACATAAGATTCACTCCGATGACATATTTTTGGTATAATTGAGGTAACATAAAGTGAAGAGTGGCAACTAGAAGACGTAGGCATCCCATTCGATGGATTGAAGACCAACTTCATAAGTCCATCAAATGGAACGGTTGCAGGGAGCCCGAGGATAGCTAGATCGTTATGGCATTCTACGAAGGAGGTCTATGTCCAGAAGACACTAACAGAACATCTATCATCTGAGGTGAACAAAACTCTTGGAAATTTATACCATTTGAAAAACTAGGCGATATGAATGAATGAATGAAAATTCTCTATACCTTACAAGCTAAACACAACAGATATAAAAATAATAAATAAAACAAATAAATCTAAGCAATCTAAGGGCGATCTTATCGCTTAACAAAGCGATCTCTTCCAGACAACCTTTGTATGGAAAGGATCATTGCTTAATGGAAGATTGGCCGAGGGGTAAAAATAATAAACTTTCTAAGCGATATCGACAAACATCTAACCCATCATCAACATACCAGCCCTGGACGTCCACTGCTGAACATAAGCCCCCCCCCCCCCCCCGTAGATTTCCAGAGCGACGGATATTGTACAACCCAACGGCTTCCAGCAATCTTTATTGGGTAAATTTTACATCTAGTGGGGGGCCGTCTCACGCTGCGTTTATATAGTATGAAAACCACGTAAATCTTTCTGCCCCAACGGCCGTCAGTTCTTCGAGATATGTATCTAAGCTATAATGATTCGATATTTAGCGATTTTACTTTGAAAGACGATACAGAGTGACATAGGCCTACTAGCAGATAAAACCACATCAAATGCTATATCGATAGTAAAATCGCCAGTGTGTTTGCTAGTTGCTTTCATCTCTTTGTCTCAATATTTTGTCTTGGGTGTTGTGGATTGGCAAATGTACTCTTTTATTGCTATAGCTGTGTTTCTTAGCTATAGGCAAGTCAAGTAAAATTCTACGAGTGGATGTAAAACCCATGACAAACCAATAAAATGGTTTCAAATGTCCAGCGATATTTATTTATTTACTTTCAGTTAACTTTTTTTGCCCGTTAACATTTATAGAATGCTTAGGTACTTTTATCATATCATTTTAATATTTAACTTAACTATCTACATATATATTCATACTTTTAAACATAATATTTGACTAGAATTATACCTTAATCTTTTTGACTCAGAAAATTCATTTAAACTATTTGACTCTCATTAATTCATTATGCTTATACCTAGCGTTGTGGTTACCAAAACGCTTGATAAAGATAAAAGATAATATAAGATAAATAAATATGTTTGAGAACTTTGTTAAGTTGAAAATATAGTCATGGCATCTGGATCTACGTATTGACTGACTGAGAATTTTGAGCATATTCGCAAAGGATTAAAGAAATCAGCCTATTTCTTATATACTAATTATTGATTAAAACAGGTATTTATCGCGTATTTTATTTAGTGTCAGCCCGTGACCACGCCTGTTGCAACACATCCGAAACGTCGGGATGTCATTGATGTGGGATGTGTTAAGAGCTTTAGCTTTGTTAGTTATATAAATTACCGGATAGATATATAGAGTTAGATAATAATTTATTTTCTTGTAAGCACAAGTATGGAGTGGAACTTACTTCCAGCGTATGTTTTTCCGAACCAGTATAATCTCGGAGTATTCAAGTCCAGAGTGAATAGGTTATTTCTAGGCAAGCGTGCTCCATCTTCGATCACACCATCACTTACCACCAGGTGAGGTAGTGGTCAAGCGCTTGACTATCATCACACAACATCATCAAACATTTCTGAAATACAAAATCTAAAACTCAATTAATGAATGAAAATACTTTATTGTACACCACAAAAGAAACTAACACCAAAATAAAAATTCACAAAGCAACAAGTACAATGGGTGGTCTTATCGCTTAGAAGCAATTTCTTCCAGACAACCTTTGGATTTAGAGGATTCATGCACACTATGAGACAAGACAAGACAGCTAAAAATGAAATACGCTCAAAAATGAAAGGGGTTATTTTGATAAGCATAATAAATAAGTTTGTGACATGTTTACGAGTACCATAGAAATGAGAAATTTATTTTGGACAAACACTTTATTAAACTTATGTTGTGCTATAGCATAATGCTTGCCATCTAACCACAGATACTATATTGATGACGTCTCGACATATCTCTTGTTGTCCCTTTCTAACCCAAAACCCGCAGCCATTTCCGAAAGAGATATCAAATCGGCCTTTATTTTTGGATGTCGATTGCAAGAGTAGGCAGTAAGTTTTATATATCACTAGTAGTTTTTTTTCTAGAAGTCTTTTTTTATGTTTCGAGAAATCGTTACTTGAATATCGTCAGTATATTACCAAACACACTGTATAAACATGATAATAGGAGTTTAGGATTTCAACTAAATTAAACTGGTCTCAAAAGATTCTAGATTTTAAGGGATGCTGTTCAGCTGATGTTTGGCATATTAGAAAAAAAAATCTTCTTCAAGCTCTGACTTAATTTTCTTGTTAGGATCCTGCATAAAAATGAAATATTTATTATGCATATAACACCTAAGTTATAATTGGTCTGTTTGTAGTAAAATATTACCAAGAAAATTATAACTCCAAGCAAGTCTTCAAAGTATCAATCTGTTCTCAATACAGAAGTACACAGCCAGACATTTAGTGAACGTTATTCGTCACTCTCGTTCGTGATTGAATCATTGAACTGCGTCAGCTCAGTCAAAAATACCACACACGTGCACACTGTAGATTTACTTCAACACTTTTCACAAAACATGCATTAACATGCTCTGAATTACGTACGTTTGATTAATAAATTAAAATTATAAGACTGAATTCAATTATTCTGATTCATAACGAATCAAATTTAGGCACGGAGAGGTAGAGAATTTAAAGGTCAACACGAAAGGTCAATCTCATTTTCACGTTGAACGAGCCTTGCTGTTCGTGTTTCTTCTAGTACATTTTCAAATTATTTGAAATCACTAAAATTTTCTTCGCAATGGCAAGAGCCATTATATTTATTCACCCCTATCGATCCCTTTCAATTAAGGCTTCATTAAAAGCGGCATGCGTCGCATACAAAGTAAGCACATTTTTTGCGTGCTTCAGTCCTCCCCATCCCCTAGCGGCCTCCCATCCCCCTGAAACCCCTCGATCGATACCCATCCGCCATCTTGGATTTTCCGACCAATGCTAGTTGCAGTGAAAAGCCATTGTCATGGAAACGGGTTGTCATGGCTAGGGGAAAGTGTGGGGAAGGCTGTGCGGTAGTTATTGTCTGGTACAAAGGGTCTGTTGCTGAAATATAGGCGTATACTAGCTATACTGCCATTACATAGGCTGCGACGAATAATTTGTAACGCAAGTGAAATTACGACGTTTATTAATTATTTAACGATCATTTCTTGGAAATTGACTTTTTGGCAAACTCACCCGCCTTGTTTAAGAAAGCAATCAATCAGACAATCCTGTCTGATTGTCTAATTTCAATTTCAATTAATACAGACTAAATTACTCATTTCTAAATATAAACCTGTATTGTGCAGGTAGGTAGGTACCTAGGCACTTGCTTACCTGCATAATATAGGTTCTTTTAAATACTTATATTTTTTTATATGTATATAATATTGTATACACTCATGCCCACAATTGGTCTTATGTAATTTGTGCACAACGGTGCTGGTTATGTTAAATCTAGTAATATTTAGGCGTAATTGCTTATTGTCTCAAATAAATTAAAAAAAAGCTGAAAGTGCTTCACATTTTGTTAAAGTATGAATCAAAACCACAAGTGTTCTTTGTTTTTCAAGGATTCATAGTACCTATTTATGTATTTAAATGTAGACCACATTTCATACATTTGCAGTTCTCGGTACAGACAAATCGATCAACAACAAATTCTTAGACAATAATATCAATACACCTATTGAGAGACGCAGCATCCCACTTACAACAACTAGTTTCACATAATCAGATAATAGAAACATCCCGTGATTGTTCACGCAGCCGTGTTCTATTGCTGTTTGCCGACTCTCCAAAAAACCCTTTATTCTTTTGCAATACTCTTCAAAACAACTTCCTCTACTTTGTCCAAAACCACATCAACAATACTGTTGTAAAGAAGAGGCTGCATTTATTGTTTGTAAGTAAAGTATAAAGCTGTATCTACACCTGCGAGTCTTGCGACCTACCTGTCCGTACAGCGAAATCTAAAACGGACTTACGACTTTACAGTTTCCTGCGTTTGTTCCCGAACAATAGGCTATAAGGCTGCGGACGCAACACGATGTTGACAGCAGAGTTCTCTATTCAAAACCATTGCTGTGTCTACATTTCACGTTTCAAACATTATGTATTCAAATTGTTCGCGTTGAACGGTTGCAAATGCACACTTGAAGAATGTTATTAATGAATTTAAAGTAGCCGGTACCGGGAATATGTGAGCAACCGCTTCATTCATAAAATAACATCTTAATCACGACCATGTGATCACGATCTTTTAAACTTCTTCAACAAATATTGAAGTTAAATTCATACATTATAAATATTTCCCAATAGTACTTCAAATATTCTCAGTAATGCTACAATTTTATTCGTAAAAAACATCAAATCACTATGGACTACAATTTATACAAACACGCCAGTCTATCGATTGCCCTAATGATCTTGGTGCCTAGCAACAAAGCTGGGATGAAAGCTCTCACGATTGAACATCGTAATAATTAAACTCGCTATTAAATCAAATACCTGTGGTATCTACTGCTCGATGATATTATTGTTATATTTAGTAGATAGATAGATAGGAAACGCATTATTAATATAAAAAACAAATAACAATACACGCAGAAATACAAGTGGCGGTTTTATCGATAAAAGCGATCTCTTCCAGGAAACCTTTGGATGGACTGGATTTCTCGAGAACGTTATAGGACGGTAGCTTTTAATAAAAATAATTAAATATTGAATAAACAGTGTATAATTTAGTTATAATTTAGACGACCTCCGTGGCGCAGTGGGCGTATAGCTGGCTGAGACGCAAGAGGTAGCGGGTTCGATTCCCGCCACGGAACAAATGTTTGCATGATCTACAGATATTTGTTCCGTGTCTGGATGTTTTTCTATACATATTAAAGTATGTATTTACAAAAAAAAAGTATATGTATAAGTATTCTATCAGTTATCTGGTTCCCATAGTACAAGCTCTGCTTAGTATGGGGCTAGATAGCGCTTTGTGAAATGTCCAGCAATATTTATTTTTATTATTTATAATAATAAGCAAAAAATAAATAAATATATGTATATAATATAGTACATAAATATTTCATACTAATAATAAAAAAGGTTTATATAAAATACAATAAGTAGGTACATATAGGTGCATAATAGAAGGGGAAATAAAACCAAGAGAGTAGCGATAACGTAACGATAGGTGAGAAAATGAGAAATCAGCATTGTAGCTCAGACAGATGTTTAAATATACCTTTTTTTTTAACTTTATAGATCTTCGTTTGACCACAATCTCACCTGATGGTAAGCGATGATGTGGTCTAAGATGAAGCACGAAGATCTAGAAGAAACCTATTCACTCTTACATTAAAGAGGCCCGGATTGTATTCTTCAGGAAACACAGATGACTGTTTTAAAGATGGGAAGGGATTTGGCAGTTCTAATGAGTGGAGGAAGAGGGTTCCATAGACGGATAGCTTGTACAGTGAAAGAGTTATGATAAAAGTTAGAAGTTAGTAGTGAGATGGGATTCAAGAAGCATAACAACTTTTTAAAAGCAGTAGATGGTACTACCTACTATTCTTCATCTGAACATTATGCATAATTGAACTGTATGTTTATCAACTATAGGTCAATGCATGTATTTATTTTCTTATCAAGAGAGACAAGAGTCAAGTCTTTTAAAGAAAAAAAAACGATAAAAATACCATATCTACCTACATTATAGCCGGTTACTTTAAACAAATGAAGTTAGATTATGTAGAAATGTGAATCAGTGCAGTAGCCAGTCAACTAGAAGGCAGCGAGAGTCTGCCTTTACCACAAAGGAAGTATACACCTTGAAATCCAGTTAAGACTTGAACAGAAGAAATATTACTTACAAAAGTAAGCCCGGCATTGATGAGCCACGTGCAATCCTATACATCTCTAACAAAGATCATTGACGGAGACCGAAACTGTATTGTGACGATGCAAAGCATGCAGTCGGAGTACATCATCATCATCAACATCACATCAACCACGTCCACTGCTGAACATAGGCCTCTCCCATAGATTTCCAGAGCGGTCGATTTTATGCGGCCTGCACCTAACGGCTGCCAGCAATCTTTATCAGGTCGTATTTTCGTCTAGTGGGGGCCGACCAATGCGCTTTCCAATGCGTGGTCTCAACTCGGGAACCTTTCTGCCCGATCGGCCGTCAACTCTTCGAGAACTTGAGCTTTTACCCACCGTCACTGCAGCTTGCTAATCCTCTGGGTTATATCAATGACCTTGGTTTGTCCACGAATCTCCTCATTTCTCATTCGATCTTGTTGAGATATACCAAGCATAGCCCTCTTCATAGCACGCTGAGCGACCTTGAGCCTTCTTAAGAGACCCATAGTGGAAGAACACATTTTTGTGCCATATGTCATCAGCATCACTGAGCACACACTAGTCAAAAAATGTTGTCTTCTGACACTCAAGTATTTTGAACGACAGGACGTTACGTAGTTTTAATAGGAACACATAATTTATTTTTCAACACACTTGCTCGTAAAGTGAGCCTTATTACATCGTTCTTAGGGCCATAAACCGAACTATAACACACACGTGCATAATAATATTATAGACTAGTGCATAATAGAATTATTCCTACAAAGTTAAGTTAGTACCTAACTGCAAATTATATGCGAGTAAACAGAGCATTTTCAATTTAACCGGATAGTTTTGTAATCACAAAGAGGTTTTATGCCGCTGAAAATCCATTTACATTTTTGGAATAAATAAATGTATACCTAATTAAGACGAAAAAACATGTATTATTATCAAATTATTTATAATTCACAATAATTTGTTATAAAATATTTGCATTTTATCATTAAAATTATAATTTTGAAGTTTGGCTATATGTATCAATCACCTTACATTTGGCGTGTGCAACAATATCGTTTTGAAAATTGTTCATTTACCAATTGTTTTATTAATTTTATGCTTAACGATTGATGCAATACATGTTTGTTTTTTCCTCGTAAGTGTGTTGAAAAAGTGCGTATGAAACTCGTGAGCAACTTGCTCACTAGACACTCGGCTGATTTACGCTTTCGCCTACGGCTCGGGCTGCAACTCACAGCCTCGTGTATAATGAGCAACTTAGCTCACTTGTATCATAATATACTATTACGTCATCATCCGTTGCTGAGTATTTAGACCTACCTACGAAACCATAATAAACAATTTTGAAAATGTATACCTAATGTAAAACAGTTTATTTTGTCAAATATGTATGACTAATGAGATAATAATAAAGCGGTAAATGATAGTGGTAATATTATGAGAAAAGGCATTAGAAAGAACTTATTGGTTTATGGCGGCGCTACAAACAGGTCTTCCACAAGACTTAGCATTTGTCACAAAGCAATATTCGTCTCTAAGCATCATCTTCATCAATCACAGCTAACCACCGGCGCCAGAGAGTCAAACAATACTTTTAAACTTTCAAAGTTATTCAAGCAAAAACGCCATTACAAATTGCAAGGCAGTGTACACTATTGCTCCTAAACGATGAAATTTGATACGTCTACATAATGGAGTATTGATAAGGGCAATTTAATAGTAAGACGTAAGCAAACGTCTTATTATAGCAAATAGTGAAAAACGACTTTTATCTATGGGTGGTTATTGGGTGGTACAATGTGTTGTTGCGTTTAGGTTGGAAACTTTGAGTCACGGAATACGTATTTTTAGGGTTCCATACCCAAAGGGTAAAACGGGACCCTATTACTAAGACTCCGCTGTCTGCCAGTCCGTCTGTCTGTCTGTCCGTCTGTCTGTCCGTCTGTCACCAGGCTGTATCTCATGAACCGTGATAGTTAGATAGTTGAAATTTTTACAGATGATGTATTTCTGTTGCCGCTATAACAACAAATATTTAGTATTAACAGAATAAAATAAATATTTAAGGGGGGCTCCCATACAACAAACGTGATTTTTTTACTCGTTTTTGCTCTATATTGATAACGACAACAGGTAACAATAAATAATTAAATTAAAATAAAACAAATATTTAAGGGGGGCTGCCATACAACCAACGTGATTTTTTTAGCTCATTTTTATAGATCTCACGGAACTTTTCGTGCGCAAGTCCAACTCGCACTTGGCCGGCCGGTTTTATTATTGTATGTGGCGACAGTGAACTGTTGTATAGGCACTTCTAGAGTACTTAAACTTTTTATGACGTTAACTTGAACAATGTTTATTGGGTACCTTTAACGAATATGGACGTAAAAGTGCACAATTTATTTCTAAACATGCCTTCAGCAACGCCATATATGATCCTGTCCCATTAGAAGTAATCGATCTCCAACCTACGAAGAAAATAAATCTCTGTTTTCCAATGCCCTCGTCAAACCGACCCACGCCTTTAAGAGGCTAAGCGAATGCAGATTTTTTGCTTCTAACTCCGGAAGGAAAGTTGATGTAGCCTTAAATTGAAAGAGCTCCTTATAATAAGAAATGACTGGCTTCCACCGGCTTCTGAGGACCATATTTGGATTAAAAATGTACATTTTTATGCACAGATATAAAAGGAATAAGAATCTGGTATGGATGCAGGTGAGCTCAAACTTGAAAGCTTTTAAGGTTCCGTAATGAGGAACTTGTGGGGATAATAAAAACGGGAATGAAGCTGCCGCATTTCTTTTCTTTGGATAAGTAGTTATTGTGTATGATGAGGGCTAAAATAATCGAGGTCGGCATGCAACTTGGATACCATGACAAAAAATATACTCCTCTTTAAACAAAGGTAGACGTATATCATGATCTTGACTAATTTTACTTTTCACGAATACTCCTAGAAACGGATATAATTAGCGTTGTGATTTAACCGAATAATTATGTTCACTACAAACTCACGTAAAAGAATTTCTATCATTCTTTAATTTTGGCGTCATTGTAATAAAGGCATGTTCATATGAAAGAACTTCTTTGTATGTCTCCAAGAAAGCTCGTCGATGACGTCACGTAATTGCGCACCGGCAGGGTCCGTCTGACTAATAGTCGCAGAATGTGGCCGGTACTGGCAGGTTGATAAGCCGGTGTCGCCGCCGCTCCGACCTCCAGATAACCTCCCTCCACGATATGACCTACCTATCAATATCTTCTGGCTTCTACAATACTTTACAAAAAGTTTCACTTGTGGGGAAACTACAGCTCTGAAAAGGACCGCTAATGTCATCAACGGATACGAATCGACGCGAATGTTCAGATCGAAAAAGGGCCGCTTCTTTGCTATTTAGCAGTAGGTGAGGAATGCAAGGGGCAGTATTTCACTCGCTAAATTAAACTTTTTGGATCAATAATCCACTTTATGTCTTGTCTTGTCCCTACAATACAACTATCCTTATAGGTAGTTGGAAGGATTTGGGGGAGACCTTTGCCCAGCAATGGGACGAAAAAGGTTAAGAAAAAAAACCTTTGTGAAATTGAAAGGCTTAAAAATCTTCTCAAACACACAATTTACAAAGTTTTAAGTGTTTCATTTCATCTTTATTTTCAATAGAAGATAGACAAAGACAAACGACGATCGAGTGGCGCCATTGTCTCCAAATCCTTTGTCAAAGCAAAAGTAAACAAAGACACATTTTAGTTAAATTGCCAACAAAAAACACTACCAGGAGATTATTTATGGAAAAAATGAAATGCCAATGATGATTCGACAATCATCAGTCCTCAAATCCCAATAGTCCAAACCGTGTCCATTGTTACAAAAAATCAAACATTAATCGGCTTAACTTAACCTAATTTAAATTCTAAAATACCTACCTCAGAAATTATAATGACATTCGATGATTCAACAAAATGTTAATGCACGTGTTCTCTACAAATTGTGCTGAGTTCCGGATATTTTTTTTGATAATTAATTATTTAGAGCAGCAACCAACTTATTTTAAAACGTTTCATTTTACTCTATTTTCTGAAAGATTTCCTATCGTCGTATATAAATATAATCATACACACATATACGTAGAGCCTTTTCCATACCGAATCTTGTAAATCCCCGATATTCTAACTCTCCATTTCATTAGCTCTACTTTATGGATTCCTAGTACTTTCTCGTTATATACGGAACCCCAAAACGCACCTATTAACAAACCTGGGAAACTTGACGTTTAAAACAGGACAAGAAAAAAAACAGAAACGTTTCTTCAATACAAAAATGCACCTGAGAATGAAGGCGGGCCACTTGACTAATATTCCGATTACTACAAATCACCGTGACGCGATATAAATAATAAATTCATGAACCATTGCTTGTATTAAATCTGCTGCCTCGAACCTTAGTAAAGGAAGTTATCGATGGGTGATGCGTAAAGCGGTATTTTATGAGAGTGGTAAGGGAGCACGTGTGTAAATCTCAGGTAGTGGTTAATAATTCGTTTAGTCCAGAGAGTTGCGCCCACGTTTTTTCTTTGGCGGCCCACACAGGTGCACTGCATCCTAATTTACTTTCTTCATGACGGACGAGCGACACTATTTTGCTCTTTGTGACGGGACGTTTGATAACTGGGCATTTTACACACTGGAAATACTCACTGCTGAATAAAATTGTTTGACAAAGAATGGTAAATAGCTGTAGCGTAGCTTCCTATCCATCAAATATAAATGCTTATCCCCTAAAAATGAACAAAATTAATACTTTGTTTTTGTTTCTTGGATCAGGAGTTAATTAAGTGGGGACTATAATTATTGATACGCCATGATACTATTATAAAGACAATAAAGAATATGGAAGGGATGGGATGCTCGTAGATCAAGAGGCAGACCACCCGCCCGATGGTCGAATGATATTAAAAGCGTAGCTGGGTGTCAATGGATGAGACTCGCAAGAGACCGGAAAGAATGGTGTAATAAAGAGGAGGCCTATACGCAACAGTGGTTGCAGACGGGCTGAGATGGTGACGATGATGAAAGCATATAACATCAAAGAATTAATGACATAATATCTTCAAGTTAGTATGCGTGCTGATTCCAACTGTAGATTTTGACTCCAAAAGGTTTCACCGCATAAAAAGTGGATACACCTCAAGTTACCTAATACTCTACATTTAAAAATAAGTTCCAATCAGTCAATCAAAAGGTCAATTGGTACCGCCATTGAGTATTACGTTACACACACCTGTTTCCTCTAATAAAACTCAGTAATCTTTCTTGTAGGTGTAGTACTCGATATTTAATAAGGCATGAGTTAAAACCTCTTAGGAACTATCTAGTTTTTGTACATGCTTAGTCAAAATCAAAGTCAAATATTTTTATTCATTAAAATCACAAGGATCACTTTGAAACGTCAATTTTACTGCCTGTTCCTTCGCGACCAAGCCAGGAAAGAAAGGCAAGAAACAAAGCTGGCTGTTTTTTTAATGATCCTTTTACAATACATAATACAGAAAATAAATTACGTCTAAATTGTAACATTTTGAACGAGTTGGAGCAATTTCAATCGCAAGCTTCTCTATCATCTAAATAATCCGATATTTTATAGTAGGCTCTTTTATAAAGATTTTGTTTAATTACGTTTTTAAATTTGTTAATTGTCAATTTTTGTACATCCCTTGGGAGTTTGTTATAAAAGCGTACACCTTGCCCTTTAAAGGATTTACTAACTTTATGGAGTCTACAAGTGGCAACAGCGAGTTTATCTTTATTTCTAGTATTAAAATTATGATTATCGCTATTTTTCTTAAACAAATTAATATTTTTGTGTCCATACATTACATTTTCATAGATGTATTGACAAGGGAATGTCATAATATTTATTTCTTTAAACTTATTGCGTAATGATTCTCTGGGGCCCATATTATAAAATGCACGAACAGCCCTCTTCTGCAGCACAAAAATGGTACATATTTATATCTGCAGCACTCCCCCACAGCAAGTGCAAAAATAAGCATAACATAAAATAATTTAAAATAAATGTTTGCATCAATCTATCCGAATATTCATTGGCGCAGGATATTCTCGATCTTTACAACTGAAACGCGCTAATTGGCATGTGATCCATGCCATAAAAAAGGTATATACTATTTCTTTAAAACGACTCAATTCGTAGGTACGAGTATAATACACAGAACTCTTTTAACCATCATCAGGTACCAAACTTCTTACTGACCATTTGATTTTTTGTGACAAAACATTGTAACTGCACAATTGTTGTATTAAGCATCAATTTCTCATATGCATAGCAACGTGCCGCATACTGTTTTACGTATTAATTGGGCTTAATTCAATCCATTTAATTGAGATAAATGGCAGTAAAATTTACCACAGCCCCCAATTATACGTCGACTTTAGAACTTACTTAATTGATTAAATTGTAAATAACACATCAGAGTCCATCATTCGATCAGAGTCATGTATTGATTTACTTAATTAGGTTAAATTGATCAATCAAATGACTTTCTTTAGGAGGAAAGCGGTCATTCCCTAATACAAATTAAATGGATATCAAAGCATGACTTTCGTATTTTATGATATGAATAAATATACAGCTGGGTGAATTCAATTATACTTATAATTATTCAGACTCAGGTCTCTCAGTAGATTTAGAGGTACCTAAATATATACTAAGACGGTAGAGTTAAAAGACTGGAAATCATGACTCTCTAAGTGACGATATAACTTGCTCAATAAGATTTATGAAGACATTTTTTCCAACATGTAGAACATAAAACAGCTACATGAAGTGTAGATCTAATAGAATTTATATTCACTGTTTTTGTGGTAGATTTGATAAGAGATCAACTATTAAATCAAAGGCTGTCTGGTAGAGATCGCTATTTAGCGATAAGACCGCCATTGTGTCCATAGATTTACGTTGTTATTTATTATTTATATTGTTTTATGGTGTGCAATAAAGAATTATCTAATCTAATCTATAATATTATAATAGGGACTTAATAAATAATTGCCTATGTTCAGCAGTTTTCCCGAGTGACCACGTTGAACTAAAAAAATTTACCAACACTACATCTGAAACTAAAAGAAGATCCTATCAATAAGACCTTATCAATAAATATTTATGACTATGACTATGACCTTACCATGTCATGACCACTTTTCAAAGTAAATTAACCAAAATTAATAACTGGAGATTTGTACCTAATCATCATCATGTAATCAATGCCTTTTATAATCGTTTCAAACTTAATTTACTACCTATAACTCGAATATATTTATTTATGAATACCGCTACAATCAATTAAAGATAGAAGAATATGACTAAAAATAAAGACTGTTAAGTAAATAAGCATAAGATAATAGTTCCACGTAGTCAAGGGGCATGTTTGCAGACGGTCTCCAAACATTTCCTCTCACTTCCTCATTCATGAGTGCCGAACGTAGTCAGTTCTAACTCGTAATGTGACACTAAGGATATTGATAAATAAGTAGGTAGGTGCCTAAATTAAGCCCCAGATATTCTAAATGCTAATAGTTCCACGTACCAGCGGAAATGTTTAATGGTGAGGCCGGGAATGTCGGGTGGGCGATAAACCATAGAGGCGCCATTTTGAATTCGTATTGTCGCCAATGCATTGTCGATGGGAGGTCACATCCGGCGCCAGCCATTTGCATCGGACGAGACTAGAATCGATTAAAATAAATACGATTATGTTTAGATTTTGATTTTTAAATTAATCGATAAAGAAATGCGTGCTGCGTGGGGCATTCAAAAGTTTAAAGTTATTTTTATGGTGTTCGCTGGAGGTAGGAAATCATATTAGTGGATGCGCTACTTCTCTATATCATGAGTCGGGGTGGAACTGCAAGTGTTGTTCTATACCACTTTCATACCTACTAGAATCCTGATGCATAAAACTTAATTAAATTTGCCACCTAGGTATATAGAATGAGAACATTGTTTATCGTAGAGCTCACAACTAATAATACCAGTAGCAAACTGCAAGATGCAAACTCTGATATGAGAGAACAGTTTCTAACAAAACAGAGGAAAAAGAGCTTGGAAGCTTTAGCCCTTTACATTAGCTAAATCATTGGCAAAGAGGGGTAATTAATGAGGGTTAGTATCCAGTAGTAAAGCTATATAAATCAAATATTTTAGACAATCTGCATTTATCAAGGAAGCTATTCTACTGCTTAAATACCATAAAAACCTTGAGTACTATTTTGAAGCAGCTTAAGCAGACCGTTGGAAATTGCGAAATTCCCATAAATTGGAATCATATTGCGATATTTGTAAATAAGCTTAAGACCAGTAGCAAAATGTTGGTTGCCTTGTAGGTCAACGACTTACAATAGATTATCACGGCGTTATACAGCTAGTCTATGAGTGTAGCTGGGTAGGTAGGTACGTCTGAAACTAATACCTACTGATGTTGATGGAAACTGAACATTGTAAATTGCGTGAACTTCAACAATTTTAATGGCTGCTACGCTATGGTGCGACAAGATACTTAGGTACTAACAGGTTGAATTTGTAAACGTCGCGTAGCGTCGGTACATTTTAAGAATTCGCTCTGCCCGTGAAATAGAACTATTCTATGTTTGATTTAATCCAATATTGAAGATAATCCACCGTTCCACTAGAATGTCTAAGACGCCGCAATGTATTTTATCAGAATGGTTCTGGAATTCCAGACTCACCAGTACGCTTTCTATAATATCCACTGTACCAGCTAGCCTATATAAATTAGGACAAGCCACATATAGATTATTTACTACAAAGTAGTTCGGTACAGCGTCGTAGCTAGGGGCTAGCAACAGGGGCGGCCGCAAGACTCGAGGGAGCGCAAATCTAGAGATTTGCCCCCGCAGCTTGCGAGCCACTGGACCACGGGTACAATATGAACTTGCCAAGAAGAAAAACACGAGTTTATGTTAACTTGCACTTCGCTACGACAGCACCTAAAAGAACATTAAATGAAAAATATTTATGTTATTGCCATTTGCCCTATGTAAAAACATCCTGACTCATAGGTACTGACTCGTAGTGACTGACATCCTGACTCGTAGTGAAAAGTGTACAAAATATGTCAGTATAAAGAATGTAGGTACTTATTAGGTAAAGTGTTTAATGTAAAGAAGTATTATAGTGCGATAAAAATAAACATTTAGTTGATAATATGTCTAAACCTATGTAATTTGAGATTCTATAACCATCATTTTCAGATTTAATTATCTGTGGATTCAAATAAATTTTATTCGAAAGCAGTGTTATTTTAATTTCAAATTCAGTCATTTGTTTTCATATAGTTTATTATTTTTGTGAAATTGTGGTAGTTTTTGGCGCCATGGATAAACTGAAAGTTAGTGAACTGAAACTGAAATTCAGTGCGCTAAAAAAAAATACTCATAGGAAGATGATGATGACCCAGTGCCTGACTTGTACATCACAGTTTCTTACCGAATGGCAGAACAGTGACGGCAGATATCTATTGCCAAGATGGAGAAGCTCGCAATTCAACAACCAAGACTGGTCAATCGCTCTTCCTCATTGCTTCTCCACGACAACGCGCGAGCTCACACTTCACGACAGACCATCGCAAAGCTACAAGAGTTACAGCTAGAAGCTCTCCGTAACTCACCACACTCACTGGATCCTAACAGATTTCTAATTTTTTAAGTGGGAAAAAATTCAACACCCGAGAGGCCATACAAAACGCTTTCGCTGACGTCATCGCCTCCCGTCCAGCAAAGTAAAGGAATAAACAAACTGCCATCAGAATGGAAAATTGTATAGATAATTTGGGCCAGTACTTTGATTCGCTAAAATAAGAAAAAACACCAAAATATTTATATTTTAAAATTTTCATACAAATCTCCAATTTCATAGGTAACGACCTAGTATTTATATTAGGTATTTAAATTTTGCTTTGTGCTGCTTGTCACCTTAATAGCCACTGCAGCAATAGCGTTAAAAAAACTAATTTCAACACTTAATTTTTTCTGCTCGCTCCACTGCTTGATGGCCTTGCTTCCCTTTCATGCGCTTGTTAACGTTCAAAAAACATAATTTATCGCGGCTCGCTCCGCTCGCCTCCACTAGTCTTGCTTTGGATGCGACGACGCAAATCATTAGCGTCCGATTTCCATATATACACTTGATTTTCTAGACTCGCTACGCTCCTGCTATTGTTGACGTTCAAAGCGCGGCTCTCGCTGAAAATGAATCTGAGAACCTATGCTTTAAAAAGTTATTGTAGATATTGTTTATCTTGCGACAAAATAAGATTTGGGGGCGAAAATTGAAAATGTTGGCCTGGGCGCTCATTATCTTAGCTACCACACTGGCTCGGTAACTCGGTTTTATCAGAAAGAGGCCAATTAAAAGGCCAATCTGCTTACTCCAATTACAATTTGCATTTATTTATAAAAATGATTGGGAAATGAATCAAACAAGTGCAGAATCAACGACAGGTGGTCACGCACGTGCCGCCTTCAACAAAACGCAATGAATGTCAAATGTCTTCCAAAACTCACTCTTCCACCACCAGAAAAAAATAATACCAAAATCAACCTTCAGTCGAAGATACAAGTCACAGAATTGAACACCCACTTTAAACTCTTAGGCCGTTTCAAACGCATAGGACACGAAGATACTTTCTGATTCCATATCATTAAGATATTTATTGCACGAGGTCTGTACTGGTACTTCTATTAGATTTTTAGACTTACCTCCAAGGTCATATGATTGAGATTCGCCTGAGCAACATCTCTCTCAGTACGAGGGTTAATTCGCCACCCTCTATGACTGCCTGACTTTTCATTATCGAGATGTTTTATTAAAGGGGAGCTGTTATTCGTCTGCGAGGGGACATTTAGGGCTGTCTGCGGTAAACACATTGGTTTCTTATAATGAAACCGTTTCTGTTACTTTCTTCGCGACTGTTGAGAACTTGCTACAGCCAAATATTTTGGAAAAAAGTCTTTTCTCTTTCTATGTAAAGCTAAACTTATATGGAGTCCATAAAACGTGGCTTGTGTTTAACGAGTAGGTTTAATAAGTATTTCCTAAAATGCATGACGCAAATTATGGCCTTGGCCTATTGGTATGAAAAGGGATAATATTCTTTAAATAGACTGCCAGATGAAAATCGCAGTTAAAAATATCGATCAAGTGCAAAGTGCAAACTAACACCAAAGAAACGAAACACAATAAGGCTTGTGAAAAACCCTTAACTGCCGGCCACAAAAAAAAATAAACTGTTTACGAAACTATAAGGAAAATATCTTTTACGCGTATTTTACGGGGCTATTAAAATTGCAACCCTATACCGGATCCGCTTGCCGAATATTGAGTTACCAGCCAGGGTGCGGGTGGAATGTTTACATTGGGATTGGGGCTCCACGTGCCTATATTGCATTCCTATGCTGTCGCTAAATTGTGCTGACGATTACCACTATCAATTTCAGCTTTACGGAAAGGACCAAATTTTCCAAGAAGTTTGACTTTTCTTTGACACGTGAAAATGTGAAGAAAACCGGAAAACAAAAACTTATAAGAGAACAAACCCAAAACAAACCATTTTATAACCAAAAATGAAGGTAAAAGCGAAGAGAAGATACTTGAGAGAAAAAAAACACGAAGACCAATTTAATTTCATCACCGCGTCATTCAATTATATTGTGCAACCATAAACAGAGCCCACAGCAAATGAATGTTATGTCTATCGCAAGTCGCGATGTTTTGCGCTGGTATCGGACGCCTGACACATCACCACACTTGTCTTTCAATAAACATCGTTGTTATAACTATAATTTCCTCGAATCTCTGTTTGTATAACAGTAGACAAAGACAATGCCACGCGCCGCGTCCAAACATTTCTGAGTCAATCAGCGCGATGTTGAGTAATGGAATAGTTTCGCACATCGCAATTATCGAAATCAACTGACTCTACCGGATGTAGGTAAAGGTTTCCTCTGAATGCCTTAGTAAGTACTAAATGCGGTTAGTACCAAATTACTCAATTATGATGCTTAATCGTTTAGCAGTAAAAGCTTATAAAAATGAAGGTCAGTCTCATTTTACGTCCGATATTCTGCAAATCATCTAGCGTTTTTGGCAGCAAAACAACAGCGTTTTCGGAGAATCTATTTTTTACTCTAGAATTTTTTTTATTTGAAGTAAGGATATATATGCAAACAAGTGATAGCAATAAAAACAAACATACGTACATACATACATACAACGCCGATTTGTACAAATCAACTTGTGCAAATCGGCGTTGTATGTAGGTATGTACGTAATACGTACATACATACAACGTTCAAGCAACATATGTTTGTTTGTCGGAGGATAACTTTCGAAGCATTGATCCGATCATCGTGAAATTTAATTCCTAAAATAAAAGTAGGTAGTGATAGCACAATTTTAGTGTGACTAAATGAGCTGAAAATGTAGGGGGGGGGGGTTGTTGAGATATTGGAGTTCAAGAGGGGTAAAAATAACCAAAATGGGACTATCCGGTTAGTTGGCACGTCTAATAAAAGGCCTTTGTAAGCACATTTTGACCCCGTTTTTATTTTCAGTTTAAACCTTGTAGTTTTTAAGTTATTAGCCAAAATTCACAGGGTACACCAGTAACCCCACAGTGCTGAAATTTGGTATGCATGTAGCTTTAGTGACACAAATATAGGAAAAAGTCTGAAATCCAGAATAACTGCAATTTCTACCCTAAAAAGGGTAATCAATTAACATCAACTCTCGTTACCTGTAATTTGGATGAATCTGTAGATCAAGTAATTTGGTTAGCATTACATGGCACTACTTTATTAGTCAAAGATTAAGGCCGGCTTGCACAACGATCTAAACGTATTTAGCGTCTAAACATGTTTAAATTTTATGTATTTCTTTGATTTGACAACTCCTTAAATCATATTTAGCCACTAAATACGTTTAGGAATCGTTGCGCCAGTCGCCCTAAGAGTTTTTTTTTGTGTTTTGGGAGACTCGCGAGATATCAGTTCGGGGCGAACCGCTGTTACACGGTTATCTCTAGATTCATAAGTACGTTGCACAACCTTCATCGCCTTATTTTTAAGTGTAGCAAAAGTAGCTTCTCGTTATCAGTAAGGAAATCAGCACTATAACTCAAAGGGAACCAGATACCCGCCGTCGTCGCCGCCGTCCGCCGAATATTAATGGTCACCACGTGCTTTACATAACACAACATAATCTTGCTGCCCACGCAACTCTTATCCGAAACTTACCTTCCCACTGACAAACCATAGATTATAAAATATTATAGAGCATTTTTTTGTTTAAAATATACCTATATAGAACCTATGTAGTATATTAACGGTACGTAATAAATCTTATTTTTAAATAATGATTGAATTAAATCACGATAGTTTTCTAAGGTAAAATATGTAGTATATTATTTCTCTGTGATATAGATATAAGTACATACCTTGCATCCTGTTTGCATCGCAAGTAAAATATAAATTCAAAACGCATCCATACAGCATTCAGGCGGTCAATTTACGAGTGTACCATTATCTCGGAGACTGTATAAAAAGGCGAATATTTTTCCATTTATGTAGCTCAGCACACGTGCAGTCAGATCGTGACCCGTCCAGCTCACCTCCGTAACTCAAAAAAGTGCCTTTTGAGAAACGAAACGCAAACTAAACGCTACAACAAAAAACTATTGTATTGCCATTCACAATAAACTGACAGTGGAAATGTCCATAGTGTAGTTGTAAAAGTATTAATATTATTTAATTTATATGTATATCGCACGTGACCCTCATTACCTAGTTTTTATATGTTTTACAAGTTTTTTTGTAACAAGTTATAGTTAGGTACTCTTTTAATTTAATTGCATGAATTGTTAACCTCTTTTGTATAATTGTATGTGATTGTGTCGTTGTAACAATAGTTACTTGACCTGAATAAATAAAATATTAACAAGTTCTACATTGCCGTCATGTGCCGTCATTTGGCACTATAACATCTTTTAGCACACTAATGCACCGTGGCAGTCACGGTCACTTCCAATTTAGTCAAGAAAACAAGTCCATACAAGAACTTATATCTCTACGTAAACGCCTCTAATCTTCTGCTGTAACTAGATGGTCTAAAATTTTCAGCTGGCTCGTAGTTTTTTTTTTATATTCTCATAGTATTTTTAAACGATTCATTTTTTGACAGCCACTTGTCTAAGTCATCTACTAGCAGTAGGTAATTGTCTGCGGTATAGCAGTTAAATTACAGTTTTATAAGGTTTGTTCGTACATCGTCACTAGTTCTTCTTTGGCCATCAAACTCAAGGCCATGGACCAGCCTGGTAGCCCTGAAATGAAAAGTGGCTGTAGAGGCTTTCCTTCACACATATTATATCAACTGAGTAGCTAGGTACCATCGTGGTCATACCATCATTGGTACAATTTAAGTTGTTTCTGGAACTAAGTGCTCAGCATATTTTTTATGCAATTGAAACGTGTTTTAGGAAACTATGCTGTTTGTAGACCAAAATGTCTTTACTTCAGTTTAATTAGCACTGATTCTAAGATGTTATAATTAATCTAGGGTTTAAAACTGTAAATTGTGTAAATAATAAATTTAAAACTGCAGATGCGGACGTGGCAACTTTTAACATGTAATTCACGTTGCTACGAACTCTATCCTTGTTAGCATAAAAAAAGTTAAACACTGTTTAACACGTGTTTAAAAAAATCCTTACCAATTTTTGTTTAGGATTTTTTTCAAACATTGTTAGAGGGTGTTTAACTTTTTTGTAGTAAGACACAATATTTTTTACATTTTCTAAGTTACTCTTTCTTTACCGATACCGTTTAGACGAGTTTAACTTCTAGAAATAAATGTAGGTATACGATGTAAAATACGATTCAAGTAGCAAACGGCTTCCTAAAGCTTGGCTTGAATTCTCAGGTGCGCGTGGTCGCCTCGATACGTGGCGCAGAGCAGAAAAAAAGAAGCGCCACGAAGGCCACAATAGGCCGGGTTCCTTTTAAGCCACACAAATACATTGTGGAATGGTCCAACTATTTTCAGGTGTTTTCGATTGTTCCGATTTTTTATCACGAAACTAACACAAGTAATATTAACAATTATATAACCGACTTCAGAAAACAGAAAATCGAATCGATTTTGATGAAATATCTATACCAATTTGAAAGTAAAAAAATAAAAAAATAAATTTCCAAATCGGTTGATACTTGATAGGTAAATGATACTGAGGAAACAAAGATAAAAAAAATGTAATACAACCGAGTCTGTTAAAAATAGAGTAGTCGGAAAAAAAATATAAGGCTAATAAATTAAAATTATTAAAAAAATTAAAATTATTACCACTTTGTTAGTAGGGTTAAGCTCGCCTTTGTCGTCCATTTTGTAAGCTGTTATTGTCTTCAATCTATTTGTGTACAATAAAGAATAAAGAAAAATATTTAGACTAGTTGGTAACCAAGGTAGGTAGGTACCGTAGCTTTATTGAAAACTGACCAAATGATATCCTAAAAGTTTTGAAAGAAGGTATTATAAAATTATCTATATCCTTTAGTTAGATCTTGTTATGAAATTATAAGCATTGGTAACCCACCCACACGTGAGGCAGGCCGACCGAGGAGGTGATGCGACGATATAGACGGTAGCGGGACGGGAAAAACCACGAACACATGACTAGCTCAAGACCAATCACAATGGAACCGGAGGTGGCCTAAGACCGACTTTGGGTACCAGTGTTTTTCTGAATACGAAATTATGTAGTTTTTGAAAATAAAATTTTTATTTTTTATTTTATAGATCTTGATAAGTGTAAAGAGTGTATACTTCCTAAGGTTTAATTGCATAATTCGAAGCGATGGTTACCACATAACATCAGGTAGGCAATTTGCTTATTCCAACTCCATGATTAAAAAAAAAGGTATAATGGGTAAATATTTTACAATGCGATATGAATTAAGTCTCACTCTGCCATCTATTTTCATTTGCCGACTCATATATTATTTTCTTTCGCATTTCAAATTATACAGAGATGGCGCAATCAAATGCTATATAGGCGTCATCTATGATCATAGTAAGAACACGAACCTCACGGAAGTTTATCAATCAGCTACTAGGCGCTAGATGGCGCTAGTGCTAAACTTTCCACCGAAGAACCTAATAATGGCAACCCAGTATATATAAATACGACGCCATGACAGATTTTTCTTTCATTTGATTGGTCCGTTGTCTAGCATCGCAATGCCGTGCGTGCGCTCCGCCATTTTATTGTGGAAGCGGTGCGGTTGTGGAGGTGACAGTGAAATTATTCTAATCGAGCCGCATTGCGGCAATCGGCTATTAATTCCAGAAGGTAAGCTTTTACTCTGTTTAGGATAGATATATGAAACATATTGCTTTGCATATTTGCACCTGGTATCTCCACGGCAGACCTATGTCTATCGTGGTCGTTTATTTGGTGCTAGAGGAACAAGCTCTCCCATTCGAAAGCACAAGACACACCTCTGTTTTCGATAGTTACGAGTATGACATTACAACTGCACCCTAAAATCCACATGTGACGTCTTTTATCAGATATTAACAACGTGTTCTTTGTTTCAGATAAAGGTTAGGCCGAAACCATGTATCTTTACAATTTAACTTTGCAAGGCTCATCAGCCATTACACATGCGGTGCATGGTAATTTCTCCGGCACGAAACAGCAGGAGATCGTGATATCACGAGGTAAAACCTTGGAACTTCTGCGGCCGGATCCCAACACCGGCAAAGTGCACACATTGATGAAGGTGGAAATATTCGGCATCATCCGGTCTATGATGTCATTTCGTCTCACAGGCGGCACTAAAGGTGAATGAACTTTATTTTTATACCACGTGGTGTTATTGTTCTAAGTGTGGGGTGGTGTCACAGTATAATTTTTAGGTTACCTCTTAGTTGTGTATATCTAAGTAATGTATTGCATCGTCTTGCTCCATTCTCCTTCATCAAAAGCAGGATGGGATAACTAGATGCATAGATTAGAATCCATTACGTCGCTCTTTGCAGTGTCAATGACTGTTGAGATGTACCGTCATGGTACAATTTCACTAATGTCATTGACCATGCTCTTAGCCAAATTAGTCTGAAACTGATAAATATGTACATTTTCAGACTACCTGGTCATTGGCTCAGATTCCGGACGTATCGTAATCTTGGAGTATATCCCAGCTAAAAACATCTTGGAAAAGGTTCACCAAGAAACTTTTGGGAAATCAGGATGCCGCAGAATTGTGCCAGGACAATATTTGGCCATAGATCCAAAGGGCCGAGCTGTTATGATTGGTGGTGTTGAGAAGCAAAAGTTAGTATACATTCTGAACAGAGATGCGGAAGCTAGATTGACTATTTCATCTCCACTCGAGGCACACAAGTCTAACACGTTGGTGTACCACATGGTTGGTGTGGATGTTGGGTTTGAAAACCCCATGTTTGCTTGCTTGGAGATAGACTATGAAGAGGCAGATTCTGATCCTACTGGTGAGTAAAATTTTGTACATTTATTACATTTCGTTCTTCCAACATTATCCCCTTGTTAGAGGATCGACCAACTGACAGGTTACATTGCAAATGATGTCTTTAAACCACACATGGTAGTTGTATCTTGATGAAACTACTGGAGAAAATAAATGGAAGGTGCTTGTTTTCAAAATGGCGGTGGACGCCATTTTGTTCCACTGATAACAAGTACATGTTTGAATTGTATTTACATGGGCTTGATAAGTTTTATAACTGCTGCTAAACAGTTTAGTTAGATGATTATCTCGAGGTCCGTGTTTCTGATGTACATTGACGCCAAAACCTCCCTCCATGATTTATCAGATTTAGATCAAAATGTGTTTAAAGAAATTATCTGAATATAACAAAGTTCTCTATTGTTATAGGTGAAGCAGCTCAGAAGACCCAACAGACCCTCACCTTCTATGAACTGGATTTAGGCTTGAACCATGTTGTTAGAAAGTATTCTGAACCGTTAGAAGAGCATGCTAACTTTCTCATTACTGTCCCTGGAGGCAATGATGGCCCATCAGGAGTGCTCATTTGCTCTGAAAATTACCTGACATACAAAAACTTGGGAGATCAACATGACATTCGATGCCCTATACCTCGAAGGAGAAATGACTTGGATGACCCAGAGAGAGGCATGATATTTGTTTGCTCGGCAACACACAAGACCAAGTCTATGTTCTTCTTTTTGGCTCAAACTGAGCAAGGAGATATCTTCAAAATCACTATTGAAACTGATGAAGAGGTAGTCACAGAAATCAAGCTCAAATACTTTGACACAGTCCCCGTTGCCACATCAATGTGTGTCCTCAAGACAGGTTTCCTGTTTGTGGCTTCTGAATTTGGCAACCAGTAAGTATCTTTATATTTTTATTTCACAAGCATGTTTGAGCTTGTGAATTTGCAATAATTCAGATTCACTTGTAATGTTTTTACATGCAAGAAAAGTAATCTCTGAACCAAGGTCCTTTTTCTGCAAAATTGAAGAAGAGCACACTGATATGAGATGTACAAATGCTCGCTATCAAACAATTAAAATTACATGTATGTATACATTTTGTTAAATTCGTTTTTTCTTACAGTTTCTTGTACCAGATTGCTCACTTGGGTGATGAAGATGATGAACCTGAATTCAGTTCAGCCATGCCTTTGGAAGAAGGAGACACTTTCTTCTTTGCACCCAGACCACTGAGAAACTTGGTTCTTGTTGATGAACTGGATTCACTCTCACCAATATTAGGTAACTATGAAATATCTTATTGTCCAAATTCATTTTCATACTTGTTAGATCCAACTGTTAACGAGACCATGAATTTGGAAAGATTAAAGTAGTATTGTCTAGGTGAGGTTCTTGTTATCACATTTTCAATGGACCTCAATCCGGCAAAGCACATCTTCTCAACATAATGTAACTTCACCAACTATTCCCATTATTTGAATGATTGACTTTGTCGTTATTTTTTAGCTTGCCATGTAGCAGATTTGGCTGGTGAAGACACACCTCAAGTGTACCTGGCCTGTGGTCGAGGACCCAGGTCTTCTATCAGAGCACTGAGACATGGATTGGAAGTAGCTGAGATGGCTGTATCAGAGCTACCTGGTTCTCCCAATGCTGTATGGACTGTGAAACGCCACAAAGATGGTAAGTTATTAGAATGATATAGTAAATTACAACTAGAGATCATTAAAATAAAATAGTTTCTTTGGGGCAAAGAAGCAGAAAATCGTGATGGGAAACACATGGGAGCATGATGATTATACATTTTTGGTCCGTGTTACTGATATACCGTGACGTTACAATAAAACCACTTATGAATGCTCCTCTTTATCAACAAGTTACTGATAAAACCCTGGTTGTTTGTCAGACATAAACACCAGTGGTTTTTCTTTTCAGAAACTGCTATCGGGTGATGAACAATAGAAATGGTCTCTACAAACTGACACAGGTAGGCATTTCAAACTTCCATTGTCACGGACACAGGATGGATGCTGCCAGTGAACAACTGAAGTGTATTTTGAAATTGGACCTATAAACTAGTTTCTAGCTTTGTAATTTTCTTTTGGTTACAGAGGAATTTGACTCTTACATCATAGTCTCATTCGTTAACGCTACTCTTGTGCTCTCTATCGGCGAAACTGTAGAGGAAGTGACTGACTCTGGTTTCTTGGGCACCACACCTACTCTGAGTTGCCATGCGCTTGGCAATGACGCATTGGTGCAAGTATACCCCGATGGAATTAGGCACATTCGCGCCGACAAGCGTGTCAACGAATGGAAAGCACCTGGCAAGAAATCTATCGTAAAGTGCGCTGTAAATCAGCGTCAAGTTGTGATCGCACTCACCGGCGGCGAGTTAGTCTACTTTGAAATGGACCCAGTAAGTTTACTATCCTTCTCTCTAATTACCGACGTGTTTGCGACGGCTGTGCCTTCGGGCATGGCCTTAGCGAGGGTGGTGCGTAGCTGTCTTCATGCAGTGACAAGCCCACGACGTCGAAAAGCATGTTTCCCTCCCGCTTGCGGTAGAGGGCGGCACTCGGCATATTCCATAGCCATGCTGGAGTCTGTCAGGCTATGAAGGCGGCCAAACCATGTCGTGGACAAACAAACAAAATAACCTTTTATTGATCATTATTTTCTATACAATTTTGTTCTATAATGAGTTTTAATTTTTCAGACTGGTCAACTAAACGAGTATACTGAAAGAAAGAAGCTGTCTTCTGATGTTTCTTGCATGGCACTGGGTTCTGTAGCAACAGGTGAACAGAGAGCTTGGTTCTTGGCTGTAGGCCTCAATGACAACACTGTCAGGGTTATCTCACTTGATCCATCTGTAAGTATCAAAACCTTTTGGATTTTGCTAAATTTCTGCATGATTTATACATGTAAAATGATGAATCAAGGACACCACTGATCTTTTTGATTACAACAACCCAAAATGCGTTATTCTAATTTTTCTGATTATTGTTTGTTATAATAAAGCACTGTAAATTCCTAGAAACGAAAATGAAGTATATAATTATTACAGGATTGTTTATCACCTCGATCTATGCAAGCACTGCCTGCTGGCGCCGAATCCTTGTGCATAGTTGAGCAACCCTTTGAATCTGGAGCAAAATCTGCACTACATCTGAACATTGGCTTGAGCAATGGTGTACTGCTGAGAACAACTCTTGATTCTGTGAGCGGTGACTTGGCTGATACAAGAACAAGGTTTGTTTGGAATTTACTTTAAAATTATTTTATTAACAATTCTTTTCAATGATGTAAACTTATTCGCTCCGTGTTTCATCTGAAATATTGTGACGATACAAACCAGATTCTGAGAATCCTTCGTAACAAATTCGCCACATCTGTTATTTAGTCCAAAAATACAAGACTTTCTTTTTTTTTAGGTATTTGGGCTCGAGACCTGTGAAGCTGTTTAAAGTACGCGTGCAAGGATCTGAAGCTGTATTGGCGGTGTCTTCCCGAACTTGGCTTGGCTACCATTACCAAAACCGATTCCATCTCACACCACTATCTTATGAATGTTTAGAATATGCAGCTGGCTTCAGTTCTGGTAAGTGTTTCACTTTGTATAAAGTGCTTTCAGATTTTTTAGTTTTTATCTGGGTCAGTAAATATTCCCGACGTGTTTGCGAGGGCTGTGCCTTCGGGCGTGGCCTTAGCGAGGGTGGTGCGTAGCTGCTTCTATGCAGTGATAAGCTCACAACGTCGCAGAGCATGCTTCCCTCCCGCTTGCGGTAGAGGGCGGCACTCGGCATATTCCATAGCCATGCTGGAGTCTGTCAGGCTGTGAAGGCGGCCAAACCATGTCGTGGACAAACCCACCAATCACTAACCCACGCTAACATTGACAGTTCTACATCATCTAACCTCTATTCTCTTTGCAGAACAATGCGCGGAGGGTATAGTAGCAATCTCTTCCAACACCCTGAGAATCTTGGCTTTGGAGAAACTAGGCGCGGTATTCAATCAAACCTACATACCTCTGGAATATACGCCGCGGAAATTCATCATCAATTCTGACAATAATCACATTATCATCCTGGAGACTGATCACAACTCTTACACAGAGGACATGAAAAGTCAAAGAAGGTAAATTTATTATCCTGTCAACCAGATATTTACAAAATAACAATGCTAATGATGACCAATTTACACAAAATCCGAATTACATGTAGATACTCCTGCAGTACTGACTTATTAAATAAGTATTTTGGACATCAATATCAATGAAAGTTTCTAATTAGGTGGTAATTTTCAGGGTCCAAATGGCTCAAGAGATGAGGGAAGCTGCCGCCGGCGGCGGTCCAGACGAGCAACAACTGGCCAATGAGATGGCTGATGCATTCCTGTCTGACATTCTTCCGGAAAACATTTTCTCATCGCCAAAAGCTGGAGCGGGTATGTATCAAGAAGTTTAGAAAAAAAGCCTCATTCTCTGGGCAAGAGCAGGAAATGTACTTAGCATACTGTCTCTAATCGATTGTGGCAATAACAAATCCCAGCGTTAATCCCAGATGACCTGATTATAAGTCATTTGATTCTAGTTGGGGAGACATTACCTTCAATACACCCAATTCACTTCAATGCTCAAATGCTATAGTTGTGGCAAATTACTTATCAAAACTGTTTTTTGCAGGGATGTGGGCATCACAAATCCGAGTTGTTGACATGGGGATCGGAGGAGGACAACCCAACACGTTGTTCAAATTGCCGCTGGAACAGAATGAAGCGGCAGTATCTGTGTGCATCATTCGATGGGCAGCCCAAGGCGAGCAAGCACAGCCGCATCTTGTTGTTGGAATCGCCAAGGACATGATACTCTCACCGAGATCGTGCACAGAAGGCAGTTTACATGTCTACAAAATGTACAATACAGGGAAATTAGAATTAGTACATAAAACTCCAATTGATGAATATCCCGGTGCGTTGGCTGCCTTCAATGGCAAGCTCCTGGTTGGCGTCGGCAGAATGCTCCGACTGTATGATGTTGGTAGAAGAAAACTACTACGCAAATGCGAGAATAGACACATTCCTAACCTAATCGCTGATATCAAAACGATTGGTCAAAGAATATTTGTATCTGATGTACAAGAATCAGTATTATGTGTGAAGTACAAAAAGCGAGAGAACCAGTTAATTATATTTGCTGATGACACAAACCCAAGGTGGATCACAAACAGCTGCATACTTGATTATGATACAGTAGCCATGTCTGATAAGTTTGGCAACATTGCTGTGATGAGACTGCCCCAATCTGTCAGTGATGATGTTGATGAAGATCCTACTGGGAATAAAGCTCTTTGGGATAGAGGTAATTTGAATGGTTAATTATTTAGGTAACATTCCCATAGAAGTACATGATGATAACTCAATAAATCACACATGCTAGACTAATGAATATCAATGATTCTACTATTCTTATCTGATGGTTTGAATAACAATAGATATGTGTGCAAAAACAATTCCTTGTTTCTAATTAATACTTTCTTTTTAGGATTGCTGAACGGCGCATCTCAGAAAGGAGACATCACTGTTAACTTTCATGTGGGAGAGACTGTGACGTCACTGCAAAGAGCTACTTTGATTCCGGGTGGTTCCGAAGCGCTTCTGTACGCGACTGTCAGTGGCTCTCTCGGGGTCCTACTCCCGTTTACGTCGAGAGAAGATCATGACTTCTTTCAACATTTGGAAATGCACATGAGAAGCGAAAATTCCCCACTTTGTGGACGCGATCATCTGTCGTTCAGAAGTTACTACTACCCAGTCAAGGTAAATTTACAAACAGCTAAAAAGCATAAATTCCGACGGTCAGTCAGCAGGTTTTTTCACCCAGAAAACTCATGTGTTACACTGTTGGTAGAGAACAGAATCTGATTGGCGGCGTGCGTGCTTGCCGTTATGGCTGCGCCTCGCCGTTTCCGGTTTCTGAGTTCCTGAGAGTCGAGAGCACTATTGTTAGTACCCTTGTAGTATTTGGAACTGCCATTTCCTTCCAACATACAAAATTAGTTCAAAATTATTGTTGAAATTTTAATAAATAAATAAAAATAACAAAAAAATAAATAAAAAATAATTAATTTTAGTAAATTGCATTTTTCTTTGACATATCCTAACTATTGTTTAATTGTTACAGAATGTGATAGACGGCGATCTCTGCGAGCAATATAACTCTCTAGAACCGGCGAAACAGAAGTCCATCGCGTTAGACCTCGAGAGAACTCCGGCTGAAGTCTCCAAAAAACTTGAAGACATTAGAACTAGATATGCATTCTAATTTATTGTGATTGATTACATAGTTAAGTAATAAATAAGTCCTTGTCGTAAAACTAACTTCCTTCTTTTTATAACACTAGGGGCGTCACGCACAAGACTGCCTAGAGTCGGAGTGCCCCTTGTCGATACTCTCACTACAAATCTATACTTGACCTACTCAATTTGGAGTGCACCGAGACAGTTCAGAGGTTGGGGAAAAAGTTTCTTCGCATTTTTTAAGAAAATTCAAAACATTTTTTAATATAGGTATGTAAACTTGAGAGCAAAAAAATCGCACATTCATGATTTTTTGACATAACTAAACAAAAACTATTATGTTTCTGTAATGCAGATTCATAGTCTATTTTAATACCTATCCAGTGGTATCTGATTTGTCTTTCAATCATTACATAAAAATGCTTTTGTGGATCAATAGGTATGTAACAAAAATGCATGTTTAGTAAAAAATTCTTTATTCAAGTATTGGTGTCAAAGTTATGAAATTAAAAGATAAAATTAATTTAAAGTTTGTTATTAATACCGAGTGTTCCCTCCCCTAGCCTGAATCACTGACTCCATCCGTGTTTTCATTGATGTTACTAGACTTTTGATAAAGTCTTGAGGAATAGCCTCCCATTCCTCTGCGATCGCCTGTTGCAGCTCCTGTAGAGTCGATGGAGGAGCATCTCGGCCTCGAACTCTTCTTTTCAGCTCGTCCCATAGATGTTCGATGGGATTGAGGTCTGGGCTTCGAGCTGGCCACTCCATAACGGTCACATCCACCTCTTGAAGGTACTCGATCACTATGCCAGCAGTATGCGGTCTTGCATTATCTTGCATAAACAGAAAGTTTTCGCCGATAAACCCAGCAAAAGGTACGACGTGGCTCTCGAGTACTTCCTCAATGTATCGTATGGAAGTCAATCCTCTTGATTGGCGACCAGTACCGTATTCGGTCCGGTGATGAAGGCAAGCTCGGTTTTTGCTTCCATAGACATGCCTCCCCAAAACATGATTGATCCACCGCCATAGGCGACACGTTCTGTTATGCAGCATTGGGCAAATCGCTCTCCCGATCTTCTATACACCTTCCCCCGTCCGTCGTTGCCATGCAAGCACATCCTGCACTCATCAGAGAACAGGACTGCACTCCACTGCTCGATTCGATGTGCTCGATGTGCGATTTTATTGCTCTCAAGTGTAGTTTATTTACATTTAACTAAAGTATGTAGGTACCATTTTGTTCGATAACTTTTTGCCATCTTGTAGGACATGATCCCATTGCTATAGAAATTTTGGGGCTTTGATCAAAATATCGCGACCAAGTAGTTTTGGCAGTCCTCTCGTGATGTTAACCTGACACTGCCTAAAGAATTCTGAAGATACCGAAACAGGTGGAAATCGGAAGGTCAGGACTACGGCGGATGCATTAACACCTCCCAGCCAAACTCTTAATTTTTGCTGAGTGGCTAAAGATGTGTGAGGTCTAGCGTTATCATGATGAAAAACCACACCCCTTCTGTTGATTAATTCCGGCCGCTTTCTCTCAACTTCTTGCTTTAATCTCATCAGTTGTTCAGAATCGATGATCCTGCCTGGTGGTAACAGCTCCTAATGAATAATGCCCTTCCAATCCCACCACACACACAGTATCACCTTGTTGCGAGTTAACCCGGGTTTCGCCACAGTCTGTGAAGCCTGACCGGCCGTCCACGACCTTTTCCGCATGTTCTTGTCGTACCTACGTGATCTACTTTTCATCACCAGTTATCAGCTTCTTCAAAAATGGTTCGGTTTCATTACGTCGTAATAAAGAATCACAAATGAATACACGGGTCATTAGGTTTCTTTCAGTGAGCTCGTGGGGTACCCAAATATCGAGCTTTTTTGTGTACCCAGTTTTTTTCAAATGCGCCAAAACTGTTTTGTGGTCAATTCCCAGTTCTTCAGCTAGGTACGTCGTAACTACTGATATGCCGATCTTGCTCTACTTTTTAAAAATGGCATCAATTTTATCCGTAATAGGGCAACCAGAGCGACGTGCATCTTTGACATCAAAATTTTCGGATTGAAAACGCTTAAACCAAATTTGTGCTACTCTCACAGACACTGCACTAGGTCCATAAACATCGCAAATTTTTTTCGCGGCTTGCGTTGCATTTTTACCTTTTTTGTAGTAAAATTTTAAAATGTATCGAATTTCTTCATTAGATTCACTCATCTTTACAGTACGAAAAACAAATAAAAATCACACATTTTCCTAATTTGAATTTGGAATTATCTTCTTTAAAATTTAAACTTTGAATGATACCAAAACCAGCCAGATACGAATAGTACATACAGCCAAAGACATTTTATTACAAGTTCATACATACTATAATGCGAAAATACTTTTTCCCCAACCTATTATATGCTCTTATATTGTATCTAATCTTAACAAACTAACATTTATTCAGGTCTGACTGGTCAAACCCTAATTTCATCAAATTGAGTTTTGCGTTTGACTGTCAAATTAGTATTGAAATCAGAACGTTGGGCCCCTAGCGAGCGCTAGGGATCTGGTTTCAATGTCAACTTATAGTCAATGAAGTTTTGAGCATATAATCTAGTCAGAAATCAGGCTGGATCTCGGAAACTAAGGATCTGAGAGAATCAGTCAAAAGCTAGTTTTTTTGTAGTTAACTTTTTTTTATTAAGGCTCAGCCTTTTGCAGTTGCAATTGTTTGGTTATGAATTTGTAGTGGATTTTTGAAGTAAAGCTTCTTTACGCAAGTTTGACTTGGGGAGTAAGCTGGTAAATGCGTTACGAAAAGTGTGATCGGGCGAGGCGAACGGAAATTGAATCCCTTCATAGCATTCAAGTTTTACTTCAGTCGTGTGGTGTAAAGCACACTATTTTAGAAATAAATTGATTTTAGTCAAAATAAAAGCGAGCGGGGGGCCCAACGTTCTAATGTCAATAAATTCGTTAATCAAAGGTAGGAAAATGCTATTGGTTTGTACTTTGACTAGGACCTTATGGCAGACCTGAAGTTTGACTAGCCAAAGAGCTCCAGAGCTATAGATGTTTGACTATAGCATATGTCGTATGAGACACATTTGACCCCTCTATCAATAGGTACTTAATAACTAAATGCACAAGTAGTACTTTTTGACATTTGATCCTAATTAATATATGTAAAAGTAAAGTACCTACTCGGATATTGTCAAGGACGACGTAATAAAATAATAAATAAATAAATATTGCTGGACATTTCACACAGCGCTATCTAGCCCCAAACTAAGCAAAGATACTATGGGAACCAGATAACTGATAGCATACTATACGTTTTTTTTGTAAATACATATAATATTATAGAAAAACACGGAACAAATATCTATAGATCATCCAAACATTTGTTCCGCGGCGGGAATCGAACCCGCTACCTCCTGCGTCTCAGCCGGCTATACGCCCACTGCGCCACGGAGGTGGTACGTAGACATCAGGAAGGAAATCGCTATTCACTCACTGTGTTATTGCGACTCTATGATATCATCTCTACAACGATGAGCCGTCTTCCTTACTTTTACGAGACTTTCTTTGAATACTAAGCGGCTACAACTTTCAAGACCAGTCCCCAGAGTAGGTACCTTGTGGTGGCTTGTGGGCTAAAAAACTAAGTGTGGTTACTGTTTTTTTAATAATAATAGGTAATATTAAAGCTATATATAGCTATGTAGGTACTATAATATCCGAGGAACCATTATTAGTAGTTGGGTATTATTACACCCGCCCGCCTAAAAAATAAATTAATAGTTGCACATAATATTTTTTACGTCACCTCGTGGCCTAAATGCAAATACAGAGAAAGAGGCTCTAACTTCTTGCGAGCACGTGAAACAAACGTTTCCATGACTACAGTATCGACCGGCGGCTTTTCCGAGGCTTTCCTCTGAAATTCCCATTTGCGTGACGTCCGCTGAACAATAGGGTGCTGAAAAAGTCTAGACGAGGCTTGACCGGCCGCGGCGCTGCCACCCAGGTTCATACGCCGCATACGTGCCTAGTCTAGCGTGGATAGTTGACGTGCTGGTGCCGTTAGATTGGAAAGAAATATTGCTGTGATTGAATATCATGGTGTAGTGGTTTCGCGCGTCCAGCAGCCGCTTGGCCGTGGACAATGAGTGCACGAGAGAAGCGAACCGAGACGCGCGCCCGCCCGCGAAGCGCCTGCGTCCGTTTTTAAAAAGCACTCCGGAGCACTCATTAGCCGGTGCACCGTAACTGCGCTGTGGTTGGAAGATACAGAAACGCAACGTGTGTGCAATACGGGGCATTAGAAAGTGTAATGTATAGTGGATGCGATGCTGTCAGTGAGCAAGCCGGCGTCGCTGGTACAACAGAAGAAGCAGCAGTGGGCGCGGGAAAGAGGTGCGTACACGTCGAATTTTCCTATTCACTGAGTTGTTGAGTCCATCCTGCCTGTGTGTGTTCATTTGTTTCGGGCTTACACAATTACCACAAGTGCTGCCTGACAGCAGATGCTTTGTTACAATGTGTTTGGTTTCTGAACTTGACTCTGCAGGAATTTACGGGAGTGTGCTTAGCTTACCTACCAGTTACATAGCTGCGCTAACTGCCCCAAGTAAAAAAGAGGTAGGTTTTAACTTCTCATCTTCCATTATCTATCACCGAAACGAACCTTGCTTACCTACCTAAGTAATTATTTTTGTGCTATTTGATTATAGTAAGTAATACATATAAGGGAATACGAGTCCCTGTATGGGCGGGTTGGCTCTCTATTACAGTTGAAATTACATAGGTACATAATATATATTTTATCCACCTATACCTATTGTCCCACAGCTGGGCAAAGGTTTCTCCCAAGTGTTTCTACCCGTCCCTATCCTGCCTGTGCGATACTCTACCACTCCTGCTCGAAGGCAACAAGATCTCGTCAACGCTTTCTTGGCCGTTTCTCTTTATTGCAAGGCTACAATTCATCTGCCTGATGGTTACCTCCAGGACATTACATTTAGAAATATTAAAGTAGTTTTCCACCCTTGCCTGGTTTTTTACCTCCGGAAAACATCACCCGATCAGCATAGGATTGAAAGAATCCATTATTAGGTACAAATCAATTATTTTGTCAATGTCGCGTGTGTTTGGGCGGGTGGTCGATGAACAATCAATCTCCACTTCAAGGTTGTAACGAAACAATGACCTTTGAGCTTTATGCTTGACCCGAGAACGCCTCAGTCAATGGGTATGGTATGTTAACCGACATAACTTGCGCTTCTTGCTTGATTCGTATCTCGTTTTTCCTTGTTCGCGAGAGAACGGTCATTGTCTTTGGATATGAGAACTGAAAACAGGGTACCTACATTTTTAAACAATCGATTTTGTAGAATGACTGCCCGTATTCCAGAACCGAAATCTGTGTTAATTGAATCAGCAATAAAGTTGAAAATGCATCGTCTATAACGGCTTTAGATAGTGCGGTTTGAACGGTAAAACGGAAATACTTCAATATTCGAATGAAATACATTCACAACACATGTAAAGGATTACAGGAAGAGCCGCTTTTAATTTTGTTTTTACTTTATCCGTCCTGTAGGTATCCTATATAAGTAGGTAGCTACATAATAGATAGTAAACCACTGAACAATTTTATAAAAATGTGCCGTCGAATTTGTATCTTTTACAAATGACTTTTATAAAATAACTGCCTTGCCTCAGAGTATTTTCAACCCTCTACGGACTTTTCCTCATAAAAACTGCAACATTACACCGGTACGGTTCGTCACGCACGCCTCATCAAAACATAGAAAAATGTTGTGTGTCAGCGTAATTTTCTTAATCGTAAGCAATCACGTTAGGTATTGTTCGTTGCTGTGTATTTTATTTGTTTCAATCTCATTTATTAAGCGTAGTTGGTAACTTGGTACTTTGATTATAGGTACCTTCATTCTTATTTTATGTAAGATTTTTCAATTTATTTACCTACTCTTTGGACAGAAAGTGTTGGTTCTCCAGACAGGAAGGATAAGTCACCAAACCAAAGGTCAGGTTGTCATTCAATTTATTGTTAACCGTTGTTGAAAATCTTTAGGCCAGAATAGAAACGGTTAATCTAAGTAGGTACTTTTAATCATGTATCTACTACTTAGTGTAGTTCTCATTAAAATAATACGCATAAAACTATATTAAGCTATAAGACCGCCCATTATGCTTACATTTATTTGTTTTATTTTTATATCTGTTGTATCTAGCTTGTAAGGTACAATAAAGAATTTTCATTAATTCATTCATATATTTAAATTCTTATACAAGTAACCTTTAAAGTGGAGTCTCGAATTAAATAATACAATATATTTTATATCCCCTCTATACGCTAGCATAGAACTAATATTAAGTACTTCTGGTATGCAACCGCGTTTATTAAAAATAACAAAACATCACTGCAAGTAGGCGGGCACGAGAGCACCCAGCGTAACGAGCCAAACAGAATATGCCATTCAGAAGCCTCACCACAACTGTTTTTAAATTCGTGGTCAGACTGGCCAGTAAATGAATAATGTCTCGATAGGAGTTTGTCACCGTCCATTTTGGTGGCAGTAGGTAAGTGTAAACTTTAATTTATTTATTAGGTGACTAAGTAACTACATATAGGTAATTTTTGTAATCCCAGGTCACCTCTCTACTCCAATTGACATGATTTTTTTTTGTTAGCTTTGATCACTAACTAATTTTGTTAGCCAGTGGGGCGGATTACAAGCTTATTCTTTAAGCTTAGCTTGAGGCTCTCTGTAAGCAATGTTTATAATCAACTAAATTTGTGAACTAGCACTGTATTATAAACAGCATTGTCAGCTCTGTAAATCGTGATGGAATAAATGATTTGATTTGATTTGGATTCTAAACTTTATTTCAATTTGAACATTTTTTTATTCAGTCTTCTGTCTTAGAGCTTTACTTACTAGTTTCTTAAAATTGAGTCTATGGTTCCTTACATCTCCCCAGAAAGAACTGACTAGAAAAAAACACTTTGGTATATAACGCTGCTAACCCAAATAAATGAACAAGGCACATACTTTACTCCTGTTAAAAATAGCTAAGGAAATCATTTACCCACTTAGTTTGTTAATGAGAGCGATATCGTGACCCGGTCGCAGGCGATGACATGCTAAGGCCTAAGGCTTACAATAACACCACATAGCGAAAAGTAGGCCTGGCTTACATACTCACGACAAAAACAAAGCTATTGTTCAAACTATTACCAGCATTAGGTACTCCAACGAGCGAAACGAAAGTGATCTTCGGTGAAATAACTGCTTACACAGACATTTACGTAATTGAGACATTTTAAAATAAATTACGAACTTTATGGCATCGGAAGTAATTTACTACCCAACATATTGTCTAGTAATCTCTGTTGTCATGTTAACAACCTGCGCTATTAAGGGGTAAGGGTTCGCGTCCTATTTTAGGCACCCACATTAACTCATTTGCATTATTTACACATGAGTCGGACGATAAATTCAAGAATGTTATGTTTTTTATGTTCTTCTTATCCGATAGGGGACGGCTATAAACAACACACAAGGAACCTACCGCTTTCCCGGCTGCCTGAAAAGAATGAATAACGAGTTTTCATGCATGCGTTATCGACTAAACTTAAAAACCCTTTGCTAACAATAAAGGGGAGTTTTTCATTTTCTTTTTCCGACGAGAATTGATATTTAATTCATCGACGACTACAGTCATGGAAGGTCGGTCTACTCGTTATTTTCAAACGTTTATAATTTGAATAATAAAGTAAGTAGAATAATTTAGTCGCATGTAAACTTTGTATTTACATTTTAATGTTTATTCCAGAGGAAATGTCTCATCTTTATCTACCGTGGGGCACCGGTGAGCGGTGCACCGAACGCGCGCAGGTTAGAAATCAGTTCGCCAGCACTCTCGAACTGCACAAGCAGTCTTCGTACGAGTACCAGGAGCAGGCGCCTATCCAACGACAGCGGAGCCCGAGCCTGCCTCCCATACATCATGGAGAAAATATCAAGGAGGATAGAAGAACAAATATATTGAATCGAAACATCCCAAGTGCTAAGCGTTTTGCGTTTTACGACGAAGACGGCGAGGGGGATACTTCAGGGTACGGCAGCGAAACCATCAACCATATGAACAGAAGCCAAGGCGTCCAGTTGCACGATAGCAATCGGAACCCCGTGGTCGCGTGGCAGCAAGAAGCCAAAGAAAACAGGTGACTAACTCATTTTAATCAAGCACACGAAAAACATAAATGTGACCCAGTGACTTGAAAAACCAATATAAAACAGTAGGTACATAGATATTTACAGTCATGCAATAAGAAACTTTCACAATTTTATTTACTTGGTTTTACAGTCACTCAGATAGCACTCAAGCGTAACGCTAGTTTCTTTCTATTTAGAGTGAGATAGTTGTAATTTATACCTGTTTTAGATATTTAATTGCGTTTACGAAATCGCGTATGCGTTCACTTTTGAATACTTAATACATTTTTATAATTTTGTAATCAAGGTCTTTATACCCGACTGCGAAGAAGAATGGTAATGTTTTAGTGTAGGTATTTGTATGTACCCATGTCTGTTCATTTGGCAAATTGTGTAGGCTGGACGGATTTTGAAAAATAACCTAGCCGTTTCCGGCTACGGTGACTGGGCTTAGCTATGCTTTAGTTAGAGCTTGGGTGTTTTGCCCTTATGTGGCTAATATATCAAATTTTTGCGCTAAATGTTTTAGAGCAAATAGCGCACGTCAGGATAGCATATTGGCAGGCGAGTTTTTTAAGTTGGTCACGTTTGGTATGTAGTTCGCGTCTTCTTTCGCCTTCAAAAGCATATAGCTTGTCTTGGACGAGTCGCCTCCATTCAGGCCGCATTTTTCGGCGGACTCCCAAGAGGAAGGTTCAATTGGAACCTGTCATTGGAATAATGGTCAGAACAGAGAACCTATTAGTATTTTATTTATTGATGTGGAACATCTATTGGCGCGTCTTGGCAGTAAAACCAACTCGTATGCCGACACGCCGTGACGGCATGCGTCCAAGGCGATATCTACCAACCAACGATGTCAACCTATTATGTTTTGAAAGACATTAATTTAAAACACACATCCAGCATCGTATTTACAGGTTTTAGAGGTAGGAAAATGTTAAATTAGATTGGGTACCTACCTATAGATATTCTTAGGACCCACATTTCTTAACAAACAAATTTGTGTGCTACTCGTAGATATCCATCATAAGCACTAAAAAGCGCAAAAAATATGCATATATTTGATTATTATTGTTCGACCTGCGATTATCAAAATTAACAAGCTTGTTTAGTGTTCGCTTTGAAGTTGGGTTTTAAGTTTTTTCGAATACTTACTTAATATATTTTTTATATTAACAGAAATAGGTCGAGTGGTCCTAATTCTGCCGAAGATCCATGGTCTGCTCGGAGTCCTAGAACAGCTGAGGAAGGACGACTCAGATGGGGGGACCGTGGTGTCGCTACCGGAAGACTTTGGGAGCCCACTGCTCCGACTGCCAGACTCCCACAAGTACAGTGACATCATGAACCTAAGCTATTTATTAGACTAAATAAATAAATAAAATACATCATTCATTTCAAGTAACTAAAACTCGTATATACAAATGCCAAATATCTTAAAAACTAATGGGGTTGGTGGGCAGGTGTCACTTACATCAGCACCTTGTGTATGGGCAGTCTACCCTGGCGGCTATCATTGTCAGGACGGTGTTGGAGCTGGTCCGCAACTGCGCACCAGGGAAGCGGCGCGCTTGCGCAAGACGGTGTGGAAACAGTCGACTCGCGCCTCTGCGAACATCCCCGGTACGCTGCAGTGGCGGGGCAGCTCCAATACCGCCCTAAGTGCATTAATATACTGTATGGACGCGGATGGTATTGTAAGTGGCGAGTGTATACTTCGCCCACAGGCTGCATATAAGTATATAGAGAATTTAGGTTTTTGTAATGTCCGTATTTATTTGTTTGCCGTGGAAAAAGATTTTTTTTAATTTGTAGATGCCAAATCAAAAGAAAGGCACCCCATCTTGGGTGGAACGCGGATTGAACATGATCGAAAATACAGCGGAAGTCTTAGTCGTAGACCAAAGAAGCTCGAGCAACAATAGCACAGGACTTGAGTGCGATAGATCATCCTGCAATGGCAGCGATGAAGGAAGGTATTTGTACAATTAAATATTGTATTACGATTTCTAGATAACTGTCTAAAATATATGTTTCAAGTATATACATATTTCAGGACGTTTTTACGGGGCCAAAATGTTCCCTTAGAACCAGAGATCAAAGCAGCAAGAGAAAACAAACGAATCAAAGCGTTAGAACTACAATCAGCAATTTTAAATCAGTTGGAAGATCGAGAAAAACGACGCATAGAAGAACGAGAACTAAAATTAAGAGAAGAACGATTAGAAGAATTAAGAATACAGAGGCAGCAGGAAGAAGACCGAATGAAGCTGGAGCAGGAAAAAAGGAAAAATGAAGAGAAGCAACTCCAGGAACAAAGGAAGTTAGACGCATTAAAGAAAGCTCTCGAGGATGCCGAAAGAACGGCAAGACAAGAAAAAGAAAAAAGGTTTACATGCCTAAAGAAACACTTGGATTCTGGACACAGATCAGCAATCTGTGATTCTGGTATATCAACCGATAATAAAGTTAAAACAGAAGAGAGTTTTACTGAAACAATGACTAATTGTGAACGAGAACCTAGTAGCCCAACGAAAACTCACAGAACGTATGATTTGCACTCTGCTAAAAGTCAAAAGAAAGATTGTGGTTCGCACCAAACTACTGAATTCAACTCTCCTAGATCTGTAGGCCCTGGGAACCTTAACTTGTTCATCCACAGTGTACCTCCGCTGGCCCTCGCTGATAACCAGTTCAATATTGTGCCAATCGGTATCAACGGGAATTGTGACATTGTCAATAGCCCGCAAAACAACATTCAATTAGCTGTACTGGTTCCTCAAAATCTAACTAATAACTTGTATAGTGTGTCCTTAAATTCCCTTAACAACATAAATGATGTGCCGGACACCAATAAATTACTAACGCCAAAGAAATATCGCACAATTATGATGAAAGATGCCACAACGCAGACGGATTGTTATGTTTATACGAAAACTACCACGGACAAAATAATTGAAACTGAAGAAATCGAGAGGGATATTGACAAAAATTACCCAAATATTGATGAAAATGCGCCACAAGACAGTAATCATAACACACTGAAAAAGGATCGTCGATTTCGATCAGAGGAACGATTTAAAAAGGACTTAGAAAATCGACCTAAGTGGGGTGTAAACAGACCTGTAGCTCAATACAAAAAACAAAGCGAAAAAGATCCATTTTACAGTCAAAAGCGTAAAGTTCGGCAGAAGTATAGACCTCAACCTCGGCAATATTTATCGCAGTCTAGTGAAGACAGTCGCTCCCCAAGTCCGCTCGGGAGATCAGAAAAAACCATAGAAAATGGAGTAAAGCTTCGTAATTCTCTGAGCCAATCATATTGGCGAAACAAGAGATCTAGTCAAGATTTATCAAAAAATAATCACTCTTTTGAACCAATTAACAGTTTGCAGATAGAGTTTAACCACATTGGCCAAATAACGGCGAATGAACTAAGCGACAACAAAAAATCACCTAAGAACATGTCTCCAAACAAAAGGATGACTCTATCGCAAAAGTTCATCAACGACAAATATGGAAACAGGAAGCTTTGGAACGACGATGCCAATGAAAGGAACACAAAAGTTTGCATGTTCGATGTTGATAACAGGAAGAAAATTATAGACCAAATCAACACCGCCAAACGAGATTATCTGGATAAAAGCAATAACCAAGAAAATTTTGTTTTAACAAATCAATACTAAGAAAACATACCAAATACTAAAAAGGACACCTTTTACTAGTCGTGCAATAAGTAGTAGAAAATTAGGTTAATCACAAGATGGTTATCGATTTAACCGTTTCTAAGAAAGGACCGGCAATGTTGGATCGATAGGATCCAGCCAGTTGGAATACTCGTACAATAAGATAGTGCACGTGTGTTTTACTTCCGATAAAAATGGATGATATATTTGAAAAAAAGAAAGATGATGCGCCTATGCTTGATTTGTCTAAAGTAGTGATTAATACAGCAGAGGAGTATCGAGCCGTTTTGGATAAAGTTCCGGATTTTAAAACACGCCCGGAAAAGGTAAACATTTTTTTCTTAAATGAGACTGAACATTTTTGCATACTAATATAATTACATGGAAATAGGTGAAAGCGGAGGATATAAAAATCTCAGAAAAGGCAGGAGGTCAAAAAACCAAGACGCCTCGGAAAGAAATTCGAGCTTACGAAAAGTTGGGAACAAGGGGATACGAAGAAAAGCATTTTACGTTCATGGATCCAATACCGGTCGAGATGCAAGGGCTTAAGTTTGCGGATTTATGCGCGGTGCCTATTGAGTGGCGGATGCTGACTTCTCTAAGACCTAAGTCTAAACTAGACGAAGAATACTTTAACAGGTAAAGTGATACTTCATTACTATGTATAAATTATACATATAAATTGTTTGTTAATAATTCTTTTTGTAAATAATATGTATGTGTGTGTTTGATATTGCAAATAAACGTTATATTAATATCATTATTGGAGTTGCAGTTAAAATTTCAGTGAGCTAATGTTTTTCTTTTATATTTTAGATTAATAGAACTTGGCAAATCCGAGCTAAGGACGAAGGCACGAGACAAAAGAGAATATGCTAAGAATCCAATGTATCAAATAAGAAAATCTAAAAATAAAGGGGGCGTCATCGAAACCAGGTTTGAGCCTTGCGATGAATGTGGAGAAGAATTTTGCGATGGTAAGTATCATAGTCGTACAAAAAGAATTCAAAAATAAATTCAGCTACAAAAAAAACTACAAAATTACATACCTACATAAAGTAAAACTCACCAATCTTAGTCGCGCTATTTCTGTAACTGTTCAACCTTTTCTCTTTAGTAAATCTTGTTCCAACAATCTGCATAAAAAAGATGTTTTTATACATTTTTCAAATAAAACAGAAAAATTAAAACTTACTTTGGGAAGACTCTCTACAGTCTTCACTAAGAACTTACTCGCATCACCTAAAGGCTTGTTCAGTGGTAGGCACTCGCTGCCGACTGCAGTGGGCGAATAATCGGCTGAGACGCAGTTCCATGCCCGCTGCGGGACAAATGTTTGTATGGTCTGGAGATATTTGTTCCGGATTTGGTTATTTTTTTATGCATTTACAAAAAAAAGTAGGTACGTACTGGTTCCCGTAGTACAAGCTTTGCTTAGTTTGGATTTAAATAGCTCAAATGACCACCATTATTATTTATGACTTGCAGTAGCCAAACGTAGATCCTTTCCTATTTGACAATTTGCCAGCCTACAGAGGCGGATACCGCATATATCTGAACAGAGGCCTGATATTCCTTTTTGGTTTCAGGCGACATGTGCGAGATCACGAACTACGAAATGTTCGCGCGTGTCAAAGTGGAAGTGGAGACGAAGAAGGCCCAGGCCGCCCCCGCCCAAGCCGGCAAGCTGCGTAAGATGAAACGTCGCGGGAAACGCAAGCCGCGCAGCAAGAGCGCCGCGCCTCCTACAAGGAAATCCACTTCCAAGTCCGGGGCGAAAAGCGATTCTGAATTGTAACTTTTGTTTTTTAACTATGAAAACTTAAAAATCCTCGTTAAAAAAATCTCATTCTCAACTTGGCTATTACAATTAGGTTCTATTATTAAACTGCGACAAAGATACGTTAATTCCTAATATCAATATCCGCGCTATTAATAGCAACATAGAAATTGTATGCAGCGGTATCGATTATGCAATTACGTCATTGCTTAAATTGCTTACCTCGTACTCAATTACGCAACATAATAATATCTGTTTACATATTTTATTTGCTATTATTTATGATAATACGAGTCGTATACATACTCAAATCACAAAATATGACTGATTTTCTTTAATAATTGATAGAGCGGTAACTGATCACTTGTTACTCCTTTAAGCCTAGCCTAGTCGATATTACTTATTTATAACTTAATTTAAGTGTAGTGTTTACAACTTTTTGAATCTCAAGTCTTTTTATATTGTGTAAACTGATATTACAAATAAAAAATGCATTTGATTAATTAATCCTGAACTGTTATTTTAATTTAAATTTTATACTAAGAATCAATCTCATGTTGAATTGTTTTAACCTAATCAAAACCATAACTTTACATGCAATAGTTTTTAATTTTGTATGCCCTGATTGAACATTCAGCTGAGGGTTTTATAAATGAAAAATAATGTCAATATCACTCTTTATTGATTTAAAAAAATATTTATATTACACATTCATTACAATATTATTATTTGTAGACTAATAACAACAACATTACCAAGACAATATCTGTATGTATTGGCAAGCACCTGCCTGTGCCCATTGCAGGACCCGTCACTAATAAACTACATAATTAATATGAAGCCAAACATATCTTTTTAATCTATTATACCCATCGATATTCGAATTTCATTCATCTCTGAAACTTCACTAGATGACAAATTCTTATGAAGTTTAGGCCCTAAGTACAGACGTATATAAAACTATAAACGAGGAAACACAACTGGAAAATGGAATATTCTAAGATACACGTACTTATAGAAGTAATAACAATATGGTAAATAAGATGTAAGCCATCAGGGCACCCAAGATCGAGACTACAGAGACTGCTAAACATTGCCCCTAAAGTATCACAACTCGCAAGTTTGGATTCCATGCAGAATAAATAGTTTACAGAGGGAATAAATAAAAGATTATGCACTCATCAACTTGTACATTGATGTCAATCGTGTTAGATATCTATCTACTAGATATCTAGATGGAAGAATACATTACGGATCAACAAAATGTAACATCCTTATGTACCTTTATTCTAGCTATTAGATCAACGTTCTGATTTCAAGTTAAACAAGTTCTGAATATTAAAATTCCATGATATTATAAAAAATGTCACAGCATCATAGTCGTTGTAAACCATGAGATTACATTACGGATAATTATAATTACAATATTGACTAATGAAATTTAATGTTCTCGCTCATACTTATCCTATGACGACATACATAATAATTTATTAAGAATTTAGAATTTTCGAACGTCGTTTACTCTAAAACACTTGGGATTATTCTTAAAACTAGATTACAAAATAGGAATCTGCAATAAAAATAGCTGTTTATAGATTTAGTAGCAATTTTGAACTGCGAAAGGTACTTAGGTGAGAATATTCATATGTTTTTTTAAACTATCACTTTGCAAATGGATATGTGATCAGAGATTTGAAACGTTCATAATATTAATCGAATAAGCAGTGCCCTCGGACGGAAAATATAATGGTGATACCTGTTAAGATAGAATTGCCTACAGAAAGGGAAAAACAGTAACTTAAACGAAAATATCGTCATAGGGGATAGATATTGGTCCAATTTCAGGTTTCATCTAGTAATTTTGTCATTGTCATGGGTAAATCACAACATCATCGACGCCGCCTCAGGCATAGTGATGTTTCACCTATTTAATTCACCTAATGTTAGTAAGGATATAAATTCGTATAATTATAGAAACATAACGAGCGCTGTTGCTAAGATAGGAAAAAGAAATGCATACTCATGGAATGAAGGAGACTTAATTACTACAAGCACCAAAGATTTGAATGTTCATAATATTTATGTAATATGTTCTGTATGAATGATTTTTTACAACTAATGGGTTATACAACTGTTGTGGCTACGTTAAACTCGTATTTATCGATATACATAAAATACTTATCTTTATAAGGGAAATAATTTTCTCAAAATACTCTCTCTAAATTCAATTTATCCCAAAATATAATTTTAACGCGCAACATATTGCAGATTCCCAAAAATACACTTTTAAAGTACTCCAAACATAAAAAGAAATAAGAATGGTTGACATACACTTACAAAAAAAATATTATGCATTTGAAAACAATAATTAAATTAATTAAATAATCATGAAAAACAAGTCAACGAGTTTTAATATACAATAAAATATGAAACTAAAAACATGGACGTAAGTAAAATGAATGTGTAAGAAAGTAAGGTAATAAAACTTAATTAACAATTATCGCGCCCTGTAAAAGTACGACCCCTGTATTTATTAATATATTTAGTAGTTCGTGGAGTAGGGGGGTCATGATTTTACTGGACGTGCAATTGGCATTGAGCTAGCGAGTGGGCGGACCGCCCGGCTGTACCCTGTCCATACGACTCACCATTCACTGGTCTTTGCGAGCCTTCTTCTTGCTGCTCTTCTTAGTGACCTTAGCGTCGCTCCAAGTGTCTGGAAATAACAGAGGAAACTAGTTGAAGTATTGAAGTGAGGGTAGTTGCTGTAGCTGCCATCACTTCTCGACGGTAGCTCCAATTACTCCAGTCATAATCATAATTTCCAATCATAATTTTAATACTAGAAATAAAGATAAACTCGCTGTTGCCACTTGTAGACTCCACAAAGTTAGTAAATCGTTTAGAGGGCAAGGTGTACGCTTTTATAACAAACTCCCAAGGGATGTACAAAAATTGACAATTAACAAATTTAAAAACGTAATTAAACAAAATCTTTATAAAAGAGCTTACTATAAAATATCGGATTATTTAGATGATAGAGAAGCTTGGGATTGAAATTGCTCCAAGTCGTTCAAAATGTTACAATTTAGACGTAATTTATGTTCTGTATTATGTATTGTAAAAGGATCATTAAAAAAAACAACCAGCCTTGTTTCTTGCCTTTCTTTCCTGGCTTGGTCGCGAAGGAACAGGCAGTAAAATTGACGTTTCAAAGTGATCCTTGTGATTTTAATGAATAAAAATATTTGAATTTGAATTTCCAGTCTGCCCGTGACCACGGCTGTTGTAACATAGTCGAAACGTTGGGATAACAACTAAAAACCGGCCAAGTGCGAGTCGGACTCGCGCACGAAGGGTTCCGTACCATTATCTATAAAAAAGGCAACAAAAACATGTCTGTTGCATGGGAGCCCCACTTAAATATTTATTTTATTCTGTTTTTCGTATTTGTTTTTATAGCGGCAACAGAAATACATCATATCGACGGCAGAAAGCGGAAATGGCGTATCTCAAAAATTTCCGCTGTTCGATATTGAAACATCAATTGCTGTAACTAGTTAAAAATCAATGAAGCAGTAACTTTAGGACATTCCAATTAACTGTATCAAATAAAACTTAGATTGATAAAAATATTTTCCAAATTTCAACGTTCTATCTTTATTAATGTACGAGTTATGATTTTTTTAAATAGTTTTTCGGCTCTGGTGTACAATTAGATATTTTGAGATACGACAAAACCGCTTTCTTCCATCGATATGTGAAAATTTCAGCTATCTAACTATGGCTGTATCATGAGATACAGCCTGGTGACAGAGGGACAGACAGACAGCGGAGTCATAGTAATAGGGTCCCGTTTTACCCTTTGGATACGGAACCCTAATAAAAAGGTACATACGCGATAAATACCCATTAAAATCAGTAATAAGTTGAAGAATGTACGATACTTGTTTTAACCGACGCTAAAAAGGGGTGTTCTAGTTGACGTATCTGTCTGTCTGTGGCATCGTAGTTCCAAAACGGATGGACAGATTCGGACGCGGTTTTTTTTAGAAGAAATCTAGCGCGGTAGTTGTTAGCTATGCCAGTTTTTAATCCCCAACGCAAAAGGTAGTGGGTTTTTTACATTTTTAATTTATACTTGTTTTTAATTGTTGTTGACGACCTCCGTGGCGTAGTGGCCAAATAGCCGGCTGAGACGCAGGAGGTAGCGGGTTCGATTTCCGCCGCGGAACAAATGTTTGTATGATCTACAGATATTTGTTCCGGGTCTGGATGTTTTTCTATATATTATATATAAGTATTCTATCATTTGTTTGGTTCCCATAGTAATAAGTATTTTATTAGTTATCTGGTTCCCATAGTACAAGCTCTGCTTAGTTTGAGGCTAGATAGCGCTATGTGAAATGTCCAGCCATATTCATTTTATTTATTTGTTTTAATTCTAGGAACATGCGTTACCTAATTAAACCTAAATCACGGGTAGGGCTGATTTTGACGAAATTCCGTATACAGATAGATAGATTATGACCAGGATTAGCGCAAAAGGAGAGTAATGTTTCTATGGAAATCAACGCGAGCGGGTCAGCAGTTTGATTGCTTTAATCCAGATTTAACTACGCGTACTCAAAACACGTTGTACACATACAATATGGAGGCACGCAAGCGTGTCAATGTTTGAACAGGTGAAGAAGTTACTCCTACAAGCTGACAAGGTCGCCATTTAACGGGATTTCTAAAAGATTTCATTTTTCACACCTCCAGACTCCTTCCTAATCTAAAATAATATTATAAAGAGGTAAAATATTTGTTTGTTTGTAGGATTAATCCTAGAAACTACAACACCGATTCTAAAAATTATTGATCCAAATCAAATTGGTCAAATCGGCGGCGGCGTTGTATGTATGTATGTTTGTTTGTCCGAGGATAACTTTCGAAGCGTTGATCATCGTGAAATTTGATATACATATGTATATGTAGGTAGTGCTGGCACCATCCTGGTGTGACTAGATAAGGGTAAAATGTTGGGGGTTTGTTGAGATATTGGGGTTCAAGAGGGGTAAAAAAAACAAAATTTGACTATTAGGTTAAGTGGGATGTCTACTGAAGTCTTTATTAGTACATTTCGAGCCCGTTTTATTTTAAGTTTAATCCTAGTAGTTTTTGAGTTATTACTATTAGTCACAATAAAAACTAAACTTTGACGAAATTCACAGGGTACACCAGTGACCCCACAGTGTTTAAATTTGGTATTCGTGTAGCTTTAGTGACACAAATATAGGCAAAAGTCTAAAATCTAGAATAACTGCAATTTCTACCCCTAAAAAGAGTAACCAATTAACATGAACCCTCGTTACTTGTAATTTGAAGAGACTGTGGGTCAAGTTACTTGGTTATGCATTTCGTGGCACTATTTTATTAGTCAAAGATTATAAATCATATTTTTTTGGGAGTCTTGCGAGAAATCAGTTCGAGGCGAACCACTAGTTAAACTAAAAGAAAGCTACACTATGAATGAGTGCTATATTTTATTCTGATAAAAAGTAGTTTTCAGTAAGAATTCTAAATATTACTAAACTAAGTAGAAGAAAAAGGAGCTACTTGGCGCTGACAAAACTGCGAGCGGGTTAGCTAATAATAAACAAGATCGGTCAATATGAGTAGGACTCGCGCACCGAGGGTTCCGAACCTAGATAAGTTTATTTATATTAATTAAGCAGCGCCATCTAGTTATGTGACTGGTAAACCAAGAGAGTTCCTTATAATTATCATGTAATATTTGCAAATATATCGATCAATCATATTAATTTCAGATTTTTCACTTCGTAAATTTCGGAGATATGGTCGGTATTTTTTTAGACATTTTCATCATAACTCCAACCAGACAAAATAATAAAAAATGGTATTGGAATGTGTAAATCAATCTCTTTGATATGATAGTCCACTTGACCTAGTAACCCTACTTTGAAATTTTGACCCCCACCATTTTGTCTCTTTTGGCCATCAAAACGAAAAGATTTTCGAATTGTTTTATTGATATAGAGGAAGGTCAGTATTATTTATAATTATTCCAAATTCCAAGAAAATAGGTTCAGTAGTTGCTGTGATAATCAGCTGTGACGGTCGGGCGGACAAAGTCGCACCATAAGGCTCGGACTATATGGCATCGGGGCTTGTCAGGGACCGTTTTTTAACTGCCCCTGACCAATCCGTCGCACAACCAAACATTAAAATTTTTCTTGCATCGACTACACACGATCCAAGGCCATCTGACTCCGATTTTGCGTCCGACTGCCTCCGTGGCGCAGTGGGCGTATAACCGGCTGAGACGCAGGAGGTAGCGGGTTCGATTCCCGCCGCGGAACAAATGTTTGCATGATCTACCGATATTTGTTCCGTGTCTGGGTGTTTTTCTATATATTACAAATATGTATTTACAAAAAAAAAGTATATAAGTATTCTATCAGTTATCTGGTTCCCATAGTACAAGCTCTGCTTAGTTTGGGGCTAGATAGCGCTGTGTGAAATGTCCAGCGATATTTATTATTATTTATTTTTACCTGAAAGCAACCGGCACATGCTCCGGATTCGCAGGATCGGAGAGACCCGGATGCCATATAGTACAAGTCTAAGGGTTCCGTTTTAACTATTTTTATCCAGAACCCTAAAAATAAAAAGCGAAAATAAACTTACCGCCAAGCTCATCAAAGACAGGGGCGTTGGTCGTTTCCTCTTGCTTGTCCGAATCGGAGTCCTTCTCGACGGAATCAGCTTTGGGCGGCATCTTAGCGGTCTACAATACAACAAATAATACAATTTGTCAATAAACTATTAATTACTAAGTGGTTCTTTTTGTCACCCACAGTTTAATGAACTTTAATCCAGATAAAATAAAATAATTCACTAAAATTATATATTCGGAAGTTTCGATGAAAATTGGTATATAGATAAGATTGACCTGGATACCACATAGGCTACTTTTTACTGACAAACCACGCGTGCGATTCCGCGTACCGAAGCTAGTGTTAGCTATAAACGAAATAACATTAGTTAAATCCTTTATTCATCCTTTATTGTACACAAATAGATTTACAGACAGGAACTGCTTACAAAATGCACATGTAAAAAGGCAAGCTTAAACCTAATAAGAAAACTAACCTAAGATAACCGAAAAAAAAAATCTTAGAACGCAGTATTCAATCATTTGAAAAGCATCACTGCACAATACTACACGTTCACTCTCGTTAGATGAGAGTTGAATTAAAATATGTTTAAAATGTTATTTAGATTTATGGGATCATTCAAATCGAAATGTTATCACAAAGTCCTTTGACCTTCAAACCAATATTTGATAACTTCAATACTTTATCTGAAAATGAGGTGTGTAGGTACCTACACCTCATTAAAAAATTCTTAATTACTCCAATTCATTTTTGTATAGTTGTGATACCTGAATGATTTAACCTAAAACTTACCTATACAAAATAAACGTAACAATAAGATCCACTAAAATCTCGCGTAAAATGACGGATAAATGATTCTACTGAATGTAGGTAAAAAAAGAGACTAACGCAACTGTTAGCAGGCACAATGGACGAGGCGACTGAGAATGAGAGGTTATGGGTTTGATTCGTATGTGTCACAAAAAATCATAGTGTGGCTGTGGAGTCAGATGTATGTGGTTGATTGATAAGAACAGTATAAAAAAAGAACAAAACCAAGAAGTCAACTTAATTACCTCCTTCTTCTTGCTCTGCTTTTCCTTATTCTCTTGCTTCTTGGTGCTCCTGAGATCCTTCACTTCGGTCAGCTCTTCCACTTCCGAGGATTCGTCAACGTCACCACATCCCAGGGCTGCCTGCTCGCTGCGCTCCCTCTGGTGTCAAAAAGATCAACACATTTATTTGCATGAAATTACAAAAATTATCACTCTTATCCCATTTTAGTGGACGGATCGCCAGGTCACCACCGGTTGGCACCTCGATCGCCTGGCGGTCAATCTACTGACAAGAGTGACAAGAAAAAAAAATAGTAAAGTTGTGTTTACATTTCTAATAAGTGCTATTAATACTGCTATAAATAAAAAATAATCTAGATTAATGAGTTTTTGTGAAAACATACATCATCAGAACATAGCCTAACTAACCTGTTTTAGCAATATAAACTGTTCTTTGTAAATACTTCATATTGAAATGGATATCCAATCTGTTTGTGCAATTAATTAGTGCCTACAATGTAAGGAATTAAGTTCAATGTCATCGCGATAATACCCATTTATATATTACATATTCCATATTATATATGTACATATTCAGATTTTATAACTTTTTTAACACTTTATCACAACATGATTGATGTTATGATGATTACATTACAATAGTTAGTATATCAAATATAAAATAAAAAATTATAAAACCCCAACACTTAAAAAATCGGTAATCTATTTTATAGCTGAGATCCCTTCACCAAAAAGGAAAATTGCTGATAATCTTCAGATAGGCTGACCTAACCTTCGTCACACATAGCAAAGAACAATCCCAGTTAAACCAGCTTTAAAAAAAGATGTGTCACGCAGGAATAGGCATCCCTCTTTTTGCATCCTCATTCTACAGTGAAAAAGGGTTTTATGGTAAGTACATACTGGAATCTATCTAATAAAAAAATATTATAAGTTCAGAAATTGGGGAAGATGGAAGAGATTGACTGAACTTAAGTGGGACTGGGCAGGCCATGTTGGCCAAATGAACTCCGAGGAATGGGCCCATATTCCAACACCACAGATGCTTGAAGACGGAAGGCAACGTCAGGGTCGGGAGAGAAAGCGTTGGCAGGACGATTTCGACACCTTCCAAAGAGGATGGTGGGAGATATCGATTGATAGGGATGCTTGGAGACTTGGGAGAGACCTTTGCCCAGCAGTGGGACGAGATAGGTTAGAGAAAAAAGTTCAGAAATTGAGATACAACACCAAATAGGCACTATTTGTACTAATAGGCAATTTACGATGTAGAAATGTGGGTTATAAATATGATATTTTAAATGTTATTGGAGTTGTTGTTCTTTTTTTTAAAGTGTTCTAATATTTTTATATTTTTTTTAACAGCTGGCCTGAATAGTGTTCACAAAGACATACCTCATTGAGAATACGTTGGAGCTCTTCCACCTGAGCCTGCAAAGCCTTAGCAGCATTTTCATCAACATCTGGTCCAACAGCGCTCACAACCTTGATCACAACCTCAACAGGCTCCTCAGCTGGGTGGGCAGCCTCCAAATCCTTCTCAACTTCCTTAGCCTTCTTTCCCTTCCTCGCCGGACTTTCCTTTTTGGCAGAACTTTCTTTCTTCTCCTCTGGAGACTTCACTTTCTTCTTGTCACTCTTTTTAGGCACCTCCTGCCACAGTCCATCGTCAAAATCAGCCGGCTTCTCAGCTTCTGCAGCCTTTCCTTTCTTGCCCTTCAGAGCCTGCCCATCTTTCTTAGCTGCTTTCAGTTCAACGGGTCTTTCCTTAGGTTTGGGTTTTTCTGCTTCTTTCACTTTCTCCTCTTTTTTCTCCTTGGTGGGAGATTTCTTGGAGGATTCAGACTTTGTCTTCACATCTTCAACAGCGCGGTTGGGGGAAGACTTCTGCGATAACAATTGACATTATGGGATTAGAGCCTACTTTTATGGGTATTAACCCTACAGTGGTCGCGTACTAAAACCGGATCTGATTGGTCGGGTGGAGTACTATTGTATACCATTTATAAATTCAAATAAAAATACATTTGAGCTTCAACTATGTTTAATTCTTATTGTAATAGTGTTATTAAGTATTGTTGTATTAAAAGCAATCAATAAAAACGAATCACAACCGTAATTGTAATAATTTCGTAAGTGTGGATTACATAGGTAATCCACGCGACCACTCTAGGGTTAATGTAAATAAGGTAGAGTTATTTTCAAAGTATGACATAAAGTTTCCTAAAGATGGGTACGTCTTCAACATGAGCTTCTCCAATCTCCCAGATAAATACGTAGCATATGCTTACAGGTTAAAAATAAAATGAGCTCACGACAAAGGCGGGAGAAGTTATCGAGACAATGGTTGTACTCACTTTGTCCTTCTTTTGTTTCTTCTTGCTGGACGATTTCTTGTCATCAACTACCAGTGGTAGCTTGTCGAATTGCGGCTGTTCCGCTGAGTGGAAACCGAACACAAAAACTAGCGCAGCACATACTAAAACAACAGCGACTGCGGCAGCGGTGAAAACAAACTGTGTGTTTGACACCTGGTTCAAAATCTCCATCATGATGATCAACCCGAAATCGTCCAAAATTTAAAGTTCACATATAAAGTTATCGTAACGTAAGATAATGCTGAACAAATTAATTCCCGAGTGATAAAAGCAGACACGGAGACATGATGACGCGGCTGTGACGTGCCAAAAATTGCGATTTCTTGTGCTCTATGTTACCATTTAAAAAATTAAGTACCTATTCAATCAATATTTTTAGTTGAAACTTATTCTATTTATTTACTTTGAAAATCTAAAAAATATTGTCTTCAAGAAAAGTTCTAACGACGAAATCTACGAGATTCAAAATGTAGAATTTTCTTTTTACAATATTTTATGTGGTATTAAAATTAACTTTTAGTTCTGCTTTTTACATCTATTCGTAAAAAGAAACAAAATCAATGCTAAAAATAATGTCGATTTTCGGAAATTGTACGGTTTATCAGAGTGACATTGACAGATTGAAAAATGGACAGACTGTCGAATTAGCATTTAGCTTTGCACAGTTCCTTGCTCAATTTTGAGGTTAGGGTACATGTTTTGATAAAATTTAATTCTTCAATTGATTGAAATCTGAATGAAATGGCTGGCAAAAATAAGAGGAAGCGTAACAATAAGAAGAACGCGTTAAAGAAGGCCAACCTGCCTGAAAATACAGGACAGGACAATAAGGAAGTTGTTGAGGGAGAGGTTGATGAAAGTGTGGAAGATGAGAGGCCTGCCAAGAGGAGTTACAATGAAGACGATTCAGATGCTGAAGAAAAACCAAAAAGGAAGAAAAAGAAAAAGCATCCTATCCCTGGAGACACTGGAGATAATAAAGGAAAGAAGTCTATTCGACAGATCAAAAAAGATAAGCATATGCAGCGCCAAGCTGAAATGGAAGCTGCCTCTAAAGACCAACTAAAAGCCCAGTGTATTAGCTACCTGTCCCAGTGGAAACATGACAAACAAAACTGGAAGTTCATGAAAATAAAACAAGTATGGCTTTTCAAGAACAAATTCTCTTCAGTTTTTGTTCCTGATTCTTCATGGAAAACACTATTAGAATACTTTGAATCAGCTCAAGGTAATATTCGTAGTCTGTTGTTAGAAGATGCCAACAAAGTCATAAAGCAAATGGATGAGTGGACAGAGTCAGAGAAAGACAAGAAAGAAGAAAGTACAGAAGATGATAATGGTGAAAATGAAGCAACAGATGACAAAAAAGAACCAGAATTTACAAAGCCAGATGATATAGCTTATAAGAGAGCTAGGGACATAATACAATGTTTACACTAAAATTGTTGTTTTATTTGCAATTAATCAACTACACAATGGTAACAACAATAGATTTTTTAAACAAAATAATAAATTAACCAATCAACTACCATTTCAAGCATTCAATTCTGCTTTGGTCTTCTCAGTAATTAACTTATCAATCCATTTGCGAAGCTTATCAGTGTCCTGTAGACCAACAAGACGCTGTTGTACTTTGCCATTTTTTATAGCAACTAAAACCGGTACACTTTGTACATCATAATCTAAAGCTAAGTCTGTCTGCTCATCGATGTCAACCTTGGCCAGGACGACTTTCCCCTTACTCTCAGCTATGATCAACTCAAGGCGAGGGGTTAGGAGTCTACAAGGATTGCACCAGCTGAAACAAAATAGGTAAAGATAACATTTTCGGCAAATGCGTAGTAACAACTCAAAATAGTAGAAAGTAATAAAAGGTTCATCAAATGACGCAACTTACGTAGCGAAAAAATCCACCACAACTGGTACCTTGCTGTCGATTACTTTGTTTTTGAAATCATCTGCGCTTTGGATTTTCACAATGTCACCGTTCACAGAAGTAACGGAGAAATTCCTAATGTATGAAACATTTTTTCCTAGACATGTGTTCTTCGTGAACAGATTTGCGACACTTTTTGCGAACATGATTGAGATTAATGAAAATTTTGTGATCGATCAGCTGAAAATCCTGCGTTTGGAACTTGCCTGACAGTGAAATAAATACCTATTTGACTTAACTTTTTTTTTTTTTAGGTTGCGCTTTTTTTTTGCGTTGCACTGTATTGACCATTTACCAGTGGCAGGGGTCGCTTAATACTGATTTGACAGTTGACAGCAGATCAATTTAGTGATGTCTATGGACATTCTAAAATTATTATAACGATGATTATTAGTATTTCAAATGTTTTGTACAGGATTTGGATTGAAGATTTTGTATAGTATTAAAATATATTTAAATGATAAAAAATACGTACCGTGTTGGAGGGCTTTTTTAACCCTGAGAGGTAACCTTGGCCCAACAAAACATCTTTGATCAAGCGAAGCGAGATCAAAATCCAAATCAAGGTGGACAAAGTAGCGTTGCATGTTTGTTTGTCCGAGGATAACTTTCGAAAAGTTGATTCGATGATCTTAGAATTTGGTTTATGGGTGGTAATGGCACAATCCAGGGGCCTTAACCTTGACTACGATTCCGATCTATCGGACAATGGATTAGGGTATTTGGTACTCCTGAACACTCTTGAATGCGACCCTAGAGCCAATTTTATCAAGATTGTGTGACTAAATGAGCTAAAAAGGTGTGGGGGTTGTTGAGATATTGGCTCAAAAGGGATAACAAAATAAGACAATGCGGTCAAGTGGTACGTCTAATGAAAGCTCTTTATTATTAAATATCGAACCCGTTTTTATTTTTGGTTTAAATCTTGTAGGAGTTATTAGTTTTAATAAAAACTGAACGTTGACGAAATTCACAGAGATTCGTGGGTACACCAATGACCCCACAGTGCTGAAATTTTCTATGCGTGTAGTTTTAGTGACACAAACTAGGAAAAGATAGGGCATAGTTTGAAATCCTGAATCAATCCAATTTTTACCCCAAAAAAAGGTACCCAATATACATGAACTCCCGTTACCTGTAATTTGAAAAAAACTGTGCGTCAAGTTTTATGGCATGTTTTACGTAGTATTATTTTATAGTCAAAGGCTCAGATTATACAAACAAACAGATAGAGCGCGCCGAACGTGCGAGTGAAGCCACACAAGCGAATACAAATTTAAAAGCGAATACAAACTCGCGGCAGTATTTAAGATAGCGTCGTACTGCTTGAACGTCTCGAGTGATTCATTATTTTCTGTCAAAAATGCCGTCTTGTGTTATTAAACAATGTAAAAGTTGTTCACAAAAACAAAAAAAAGTGGATGGAATATCATTTCACAAGTAACTATAAATTATTTAATTGATTTTATCATTTATTCACCCAATAATTAAACGGTTGTCTCGAAACACAAAACCTCGACATTAGTTCGACTGTGTTGCCAGTTTTCGGCAAAATGTTTTCCCTTCAATTGGGGAAACTACCTGTTGATCTAGGCGTTAGCTAGCCTGACTGTTAAATGTACGGACGTGGGTTCGATTCCCACGCGTAATCTCACGCCTAAATTGTTAGTCCGAATTTGGATGTATTTCTATAATTATGTTATTGCCGTTTACTGTGATTCGGTGATTAATATCTTATGCGGGATTTTAAATATAATTGTATATGTATAACAATTTAGTTCCGTATGTATATATGTAATGTATATACATTACATATAGATACATATACCTACACATATATAATAAATGGTATATATAGAGAAGTAATAGCGATCCGCCCTCGCTTCGCTTCGGGAAAAATATCCTACCAGAACATTTTACCGGGATAAAAATATCCTATATGTTAATCCAGATAATATTCAATATGTGCAAAATTTCATTAAAATCCGTTCAGCCGTTTACGCGTGATTGAGTCTCAAACATCCAAATATCCTCACCAACTTTTGCATTTATATTATTAGTGGAATGAATTGAGGATGCTAGTTATATTTAACGTGTACTTACTGTAATCAGTGTCAAGTTTTATTATTTTATGATTTTTTGCAGATTGCCGACAGATGTTGTTCTATAGTACAGGCAACGGGGAAATATTTACTCTTGTCCAATTTGCACTAAATTACATACGTGAAATTTTTTTTATATAGGTTCAGTATCACGTACTGAATATAAAAAACAAAATGCTTACAAATTTTGCGAAAGGAAGTGCCTTAAATTTGCGAAAAACCGTTTTGGCCTATATCTCCGTAGCCGTGCGCCAAAAATTATCAGGACCTTTTTTGTAGAAATGTACTATCTTTTTTGTTTTATAATTTTTTTTTGACACTTATCGTTTACAACTTATACGATTATTATTGTTTATTTATCGACTTTTGGACCTATATCTCTTTTAATAATTGTTTACACAATAAAATGCTCATAAGCTAAGTTGTAAATTGACACATTGTCTGCAACTTTGTCTTAGAACTTTTTTTTCTGAAGTTAATATTTTCGGAGTTATCACGCGTTCATTTTGAAAGTTCTGTGCCTTGGCGGTCAAGGTCACTAATGAAATACATCTAATGAAATCTCCGTGAGCTGTCTTAATGGGATCTCATTAAAATCTCATTATACAGCCATACTACGTAGTATACAACTTAGCTTATGAGCATTTTATTGTTTAAACAATTATTAAAAGAGATATAGGTCCAAAAGTCGATAAATAAAAAATAATAATCGTATAAGTTGTAAACGGTAAGTGTCACAAAAAAAATTATTAAACAAAAAAGATAGTAAATTTAATTGTCTACAAAAAAGATTATAATCATTTTTGGCCTCAAGCGCACGGCTACGGAGATATAGGCCAAAACAGTTTTTCGCAAATTTAAGGCACTTCCGTTCGCAAAATTTGTAAGCATTTTGTTTTTTTATTTTCAGTACGTGATACTGTACCTATATAAAAAAAAATCACGTATGTAATTTAGTGCAGCAAAAAGTTCCCCGTTGCCTGTAGTACTACGCGAGGAATGGGTTTCTATTATTCGCCAAAGTGTTATTGTAATTTTTCAAATTCTAATAACAGTCCGGAGTCAGGAATGTATCCTGCGTTGTTGGCTAGTCTCTTGCGAGATGGCCGCCGTAGCCGTACTTCGGCCAGGAGGACATTAAAGTCCATGTAAACCTCAATAAACACCGGACGGACCGCTAGTTATAAAAATCTTCACATATTATTTCTTCTGTAATTTTACAATGCGTTTACAATGGTACATGAAATATTTAAGTGTTTAATAAACTTGTTAATTAAACAATTGTTCAATCCTAATACTCATACATATTTGTATTCAATTAGTAACAAATTCATGTCTCCAAATAAAATTTTAGAACCTGTTGTCGTAAAAGGACATTAAAAAAACACAGGGAGTTTTTTCCTTTTCTGGTATCATTACACGCACACTGATGCACGTGTCCCTACAGAGCTATTTCTAAACGCCACGCACACATGAATGAAAAGTGGCGTCATACTGTTTGTTGCGTACACTCTATTTGCCTTTTATGTAATCTGTGGTCAAAGGTTACAAAATATTTTTTTCTATTTTTAAGGGAGACTCTTGAGATCTTAGTTCGGGGTGAACCACTAGTTATTTCGAATACTCTAGCTAGATAATAAAACCTTTATCTTTAGTCCGGAATTGTGGATTCAGTGCAAATCAGTCATGCTGTTAGTTATAGATATTCCTTCATCGATACATAGCAAATTAGAAATACACACGCTCAATCACTAGTCAACCAACTGGTCTGTGGTATAGGAGACAGACTCTCGAGAGTCTCACAGAACACATATCTAGATGTAATACATCTGTCTGTCATTATGAAATTATAAGCCAATAAGAATCTATCGGAAAATAACGAACTAAAATTTGCACCAATTGTATTTGTTGGACTTTAAAGTTTAGCCAATATCTATAGAGAAATTTTGCAAATGAAAACAAGAATTCATGTTTCTTATAAAAAATTAGAACACTATAAAGTTGTATAAGAAAACAGTCTCTTTAGATTTTTTGAGTTTGTGGTTGATGTTGCGTGGATAGCTGAAAATCAAATAGTTTTTAATTTTCATTCATGAAGTTCTTGATAGAATAAGACTAAAATGTATTCCAGTGACGACTATAACGAGGTAAATGATTCTTACTACTCATACTTACAAACTCTCATAGTAATCAAGGATCGTATTTTCTAACCTATACCTACACAACAAAATTGATTTATTTTTTGCATTTATCTACTCACAGGGAGGCTATGAGTCCGGCTACGCTGAAACTTATGAACCTCACACAGGAGATCCCCAATATGATTTGGAATACGATAGGTCGTCATACTACAAAATGCCTGACATGGTAAGTTTAATTTCGTAATTTAGGTACAACTTTCCAAAACACTTGTTTTATGGTAAGCAAAAAAACTGTTTTTAATTTTACATGAACTTTCAGGTCAAAAAGTTTCTTGTGTACTTCCGCAACATGATCACGGAAGGTGTGACTTATGAAATCTCCAATTTGTATGAGAACACTTTCCCAAAGTTGACTGAGCAGTACTTTGATAATACCCCTTGGCCTCATGAAGATGAGGTGGCTCCACTTGTTGACAATGACCCTGTAAGTATTGTATAACCCATATAATAAAATGGAAGTGATGAATTCACTTTTACATTCTGTTAAATTGGTAATTCCAATGAAATGTTGCATAGCTGCAAGGGTTAATAATCTAATTAGGATGATGCTTGCCAAGTACTGTTAGTAGGCAGACCTATGCAACTTTAACAATTCAGGAATGGATTTAATATTGTTTAAATTTATAGTTGCTGATTTATTTAATAATTAGGTATTTATTGCATACCTTTGAACCATTTTTGTTTATAAACAACTAGCTGCTACCCCCTATTTCGTACGCGTTACACAAATGTGTAGGTAACCTAGAAATAAAGCTAAACTCGCTGTTACAACTTGACTTAACACACTATTTTTATCCCATGGGACTTGATTTATAGATAATAAGTAGCTTATGTGGTAATCCAGGTTATAATCTACGTACATGCTAAATTTCATCAAAATCGCAACCATTTATAATATTAGTGTGATTGTGTTCATGGGCTGACTCTCAAGAATATGAATGTATTGTATACTGCCTGCTGATTAAAGTTTTAAAATTATAGGTACTAGGAAAGATAATCTCCAATTGTAACATAACTTTCTATAAAATAGTAATAAATAAATAGGCTCACTAATTTCCATGATGAACATCCTCAGATCTCTTATTAATATTATTCATGAAGATATCCCACAAGAAGGTAGTCAGAGGCATGTCCAACTTAATGTTTATGACATGTCCACTTTTTATTTGCTAGTATTTAAACCAATTAAACTTCTATGTACAGTAGAACCCGTTTAAAACGATTTCACAGGGATCCAACCAAAAACGCGACTTAAGCGAGAAAGCGTATTATGCAGGATAGGGAAAATAAAATGTACTATTATTATTATATGTATTATGTTCTAATTTCGTGTGATTATAATTACGTTATTTAAAGTAATTATTTATTTTGGTTGGACAGAAAGATTTTCAACATAATTTAACTTTTGCAGTGCGTCTTCACTTTGACTCAAAGGAGCTGAATAGCCTCTTAAATATTAACAGCTGATAATGCCTGGGTGTTTGACAAAATCGGAGTTGACTCATCTTCGTCTTCATCATTCTCATCATTATCACTTAGGGCCTCTTTTTGTGTGTTATTCACATAAAAAGAGGCCCTAAGTGATAATGATGAAGACGAAGATGAGTCAACTCCGATTCTTCACATTCTTAATAAGATCTTCAATTGATTGAATTTTGTATGGTGCCACATTGACATCAATATCCAGGAAAACTCTGCAGTATCACGGGTTCTTCTTCCAACACGACATCAACCCTGTTATTCCTGAAACCTGCTTTCTTGAAACAATTTTGTATGGTTTCAGGCTTCGTTTCAGGCATTGCTTCCCATACCGTTGCAATGTTTAGAATCGCATCATGCACAGTCAAGGGTTGTTACCTATCATGGTCTTCCATTTCTTGAAGATAGCGATGTATTGGTCTTGTCCTGTAACTTTGTGATTCCCTGATCTATCGGTTGTAATTAGGCATATTAAACAGGTATTAAGCGTTAAGAAATGTATGAAAACATGTCTCAAGTTGCAGGGATTGGCGTAAAATGGTGCTGTATAAATATTTCCTATTTCCAGGTGTTCATGATCCTGTACAAGGAGCTTTACTACCGTGACATCTATGCTCGAGTGCCTGGTGGTCCCAAGCCAGAGCAGAGATTTCATTCCTTCTACAACTACTGTGACCTGTTTAACTACATCCTGTCGGCTGAGACTCCGGTCCCACTGGAACTACCTGACCAGTGGCTGTGGGAGCTGATTGATGAGTTTGTGTATCAGTTCCAATCATTCGCTCAGTACAGGTGAATATTTATTATAATCAGCTTTATATGACTTTTATATGCTTATAAAATGTTCTTATGAGAATTCTAAAGTCTGAACTATACTAGAATTCTAGGCTAGAGAGCTAATGTGTAATAATAATAATTTTATGTTAATTCAATAAACCTGAAACAACATCTGCTCTGAACATACCCCACATTTGAATTATTGTGCATTACCCACTTTCTAACCTGATCCCAACCATCCTTACTTTTTGAAGTAATACTCTAAGCGTAGTAGAGTTCCTTGTGAAAGGGTTCGCCAAGGGAAGTACTACCACCATACCTATTTCTGTCACCAAGCAGCATTGCTGTGTTTCGGTCTGAAGGGTTTTGTTTGCCGGTTCAATTACAGGCACATAAGGCTTTACATCTGTATGCCTAAAGTTGTTGGCCACAGGGTAGTGTACGGCGCGTTCCTAAGGTGCGTGACCTACGTAGCTATACTTAGTTATACACCACTTAACATGGAGTGAACTTTGGATTGATTGTAGCAGTTGCTAGGATTCCCGTGAGTGTCGCCTCGGTATGAGAGGTTTGAGATTAATGATTTTTTAACATCTAGGTCACGCACCTCCAAGCTGAGCCCGGCTGAGATTGAAGCTCTCAATACTGAGAACAAGGCGTGGAATGTGCTTTGCATCCTCAACGTTCTCCACTCTCTAGTGGATAAGTCCAACATCAAGCGTCAACTTGAGGTAACATTTGCAGTAAACTGCCAACTACTATAACTGTAAACAGTTATTTGTAGATGGTGCCACAATCCTCAATCTGTTTCTAATTACATATGACAATTAAATTTTTTTTTTTTTAATTTTATTTATTTCAGTGAACTTTTTACATGTAACTAAAACAATGTGAATACTGGAAAATGCATTAGTAAAATACTGTGTCGCAGTTTCCAGTGCCCGTACATACAACTAAATCAATTTGACGCTCCTGATTATAGATATACAATTCAGGTTTTAAATGTGTAAGGTTCCTATAATTTCACTTATATTGATATAGTAAGGATGCGGCTTAAAAACCACCCTAGTCTACAGTTACACGTGAACTAATTTAATCGCCGCGTGTGAAGATATGTACCTAGATTGGACAAGATGATTTATTTGCTGTTTCGCAATTTCTAATTTACATAAGGCTTAGGTAATTATTAGTTATAGGCTCGTGGTGCCAAAGTTGACATTTGTTTTATTTATAACAAGCTTTCGCCTTCGCATGCGTGCTTTTTTCAATAAAAACATGTACAATACCCCTTTCTTCAATAAATACCCTTTCTGTGCAGTTGGGTTAATAGTAGCCTATATCTCAGCTATTTAGTCAAGAAAATGTAACAAATAGACAGAGAGAGAGTTACTTTAGAATGTATAATACAAGTGGTTCGCCACGAACTGAGATCTCGCGAGTCTACCATAAAAACAAAAAAAATATTATTCGTAATCTTTGACTATCAAAATAGTGCCACGAAATAAAAACCAACTTACTTGACCTACAGTTTCTTTCAAATTACAGGTAACGAGAGTTCACGTTAATTGGTTAATTTTTTTGGGGTACAAATTGTCGTTATTCTAGATTTCAGACTTTTGCCTATATTTGTGATACATAAGCTACACGCATACCAAATTACAGCACTGTGGGGTCACTGGTGTACCCTGTGAATTTTGTCAAAGTTAAGTTTTTATTATGGCTAATAACTCAAAAACTACGAAAACTTTACTAAAAATAAAAACGGGGTCGAAATGTACTAATGAAGACCTTTCATTTGACGTCTCACTTGACCTAATAGTCTTATTTTTATTTTTTTTATCCCTCTTGAACCCCAATATCTCAACAACCCCCCAAAATTTTTAGATCATTGAGTCACACCAAAATTGTGCCATCATTACCTACCTATATACCAAATTTTACGATGTTCGGATAAACGCTTCGAAAGTTATCCTTGGACAAACAAACATACATACAATGTCGATTTGCCCAAGTTGATTTGAAGATCTCGCTTCGCTCGATCAATTAGTATGGATTGCCGTTATAATCTCTAAAATGTTGTTATCCCTTTATTCTTTAGTAACTTCCGCCCGCGGCTTCACACGCGTGGTTTGCCAATTCAATCTAGCCTATACGTTAATCCAGGTTATAATCTACGAAAATCTACTATTGAGTAACAAACAAACATATTAGTGTGATTGTACACAAATAGATTACAGACAAAACAGCTTACAAAATGATTATGTACAAAGGTGAGCTTAACCCTAATAAGAGTTTTGTTCCACCAAACCTTTGAAGATTGATATAGATGATTATTTAGTTTAGTGGTAGGCACGTGCACAGAAAAGGACATTGAAGTAAAAAACGAATAAATAACTATTATTCCTGTTACATAATCCATAACTAACAATTACATATTCCTACTATAAAACTTACACTCAAATTTCTACACTCATATTGATAGCGTTAACTGTATTTAATAGTCCTAAAATCCTATTTTGTCCTATGGAAGACGTGAAGAATCCGGACACAGAAAGTCTAGTCTGGCTTTTGACGAACCAATAACTAGGATAGTACATAATTTAAAAATAACCTACTGTCCTACCTACTTGAGTTGTTGTACATTTTTGACGCATTTACCCCATCACCCCTTAGCCATAACTTTGTTCATTCCAATGTATCTATACACTTATGTACTATCGACAAGAGCTAAGGGTATCAAACTTTAAAACATTTTCGTTTGCATGTTTTGAAAGAAGCTAATCCAGCTTTTTTTGGTTTGACCAATGAGGGGCATAAGTCCCGTTATTCGGGTTAGTCCTTTGTCTTTAAAAATACTTTACGTAACGTAAGTTTTTCGCCTTTGAATAAAGTATAAAGCTAATTTATTGAAGTTGGGTTTACTGGTAATTAATTGGTGGACAAATTCATAATTTAATTTCATTTATTCATTTCAAGCACATAATAACAATTTTAAATAAAATAATTTACAAAGATTTATAATTTTTTAAATAATGGCTTGTATAAACATCATAATTTCAAACAGGACCTACCACTAAGTCGAGTAGACTTGTGCTGTAAATAAACAAAGCAAGTAATCGCCGTCTTCCTTGATATTAGCCCCTGGTCACGGCAAAAAAAGTCCCCCCTAAGGTGGCTACGCTTCGCCCTTGGCGTCTGTACTTACTCAAGTACCCAATAAACAATATTTTTTTTTTCATAGGTGTACGCTACCGGAGGCGAGCCAGACTCCGTGGCGGGTGAATTTGGGCGCCATTCGCTCTACAAGATGCTGGGCTACTTCTCACTGGTGGGATTACTGCGTCTACATTCCCTGCTGGGTGACTACTACCAGGCAATCAAGGTACTTATCAAGGACAATACCCTAACTCAAGTACAGTTTTTAACGAGCCAAGTGTATCAATCAATAATCCAGGGCGCCAACCACAATCTTTTAGAAAACCATCATGTTTCAGAAGCGTTTTGTTTCAAGCTTGTAGCAAATTACTTCGATTTGAACCACAAAACTTTTAAACATTACTGTTATAATCCTTATTATGTTGTATATTTAGTGCTTTCTAGCGATTACACCACGTTCAGTGATTACAAAACATTGCGACAATAACACGATGTATTTACTTTTAGGGTTCCGTACCTCAAAAGGTATAAAAAGGAACCCTTATAAGATTACTCTCTTGTCTGTCTGTCAGTCCGTGTGTCACCACGGATTTTTTCAAGAACAGGTGGACCTAGCAAGTGGAATTTTATACCAGATACTGAGGTCTATAGTCCCTATTAGGCGTATAAAAATCAAGGTCCTGAGTCAACACGATAAAAAGATATGGGCAAATTTAGATTTTCGCGAAAACTTGTAAGTACCAAAATTTACCTTCATTTTCAACTTTTTTATTTTTCAGAATTTTCCCTTTACTTGTGCTGTAAGACCTTGCTTTTAACCAAAATTGACAATTCTAGGTCAACCGGAAGTACCCTATAGGTTTTGGGTCTAAAACCTATATGGTGGTTCTCGTTGACCTAGAATCACCAAATTTGGCAAAAAGCAGCACAAATAAACGAAAAATAAAAAAAATGAAACTTAAAGGGTGTCCCCACCCATACTTACATAGTTGACGCCAGTTAAGATAGTCCTCTGCGTTGTATGGGCGCTCATACAATTTATTATAGATAAATTATTTAAAATTGTTCGTGCGCGAGTCCGACTCGCACTTGGCCGGGTTTTTTATGATAATTTTACGCTTTATTTGAACTCTAATGTGAAACGTTTTTTTTTTTTTTATTCCAATTTATTATAAGGACCTTTATAAGGATACATGTCGGTCCTATCGTATGTACAAGTTAATTGAATCAAAGATACAAACAAAGCAAACAAAATAAAGATTAACAATAACAATTAACTTATTTAAATCGGTCCGGCACCACAACCATACAAAAATGTACAGGTGTGATCCCTGACGGGTTAACTTACGAAAAAAAAAGGACAATAATTAGCCACAAGTAAATGAAGTTATCTACCTATCTATCTATATGTATGTCACTTGTGGCGACTTACTGCACTAAATAATTCCTTAGCTGCATCTGATTGATTGAAACGTTTTGCGTGAACTATTTATGGTGACGTCATTAAAACTGCTTCACCTTTACATTAAAAAAGTAAGCTTACTAATTGAGGGTCACGGTACGAAATTTCAGTGTAATATTATTTTAATATTGCTATAAGAGATTGAGGTTGGCTCCCTGGGCAATTCACACAGCGCCGTCTTGCACGTTGTTCATGTTAATTAAGTAATAATAATAAAGTTAATAAGTTAAGTACAGGTTCATGTTAATTGGTTATATTTTTTTGGGATAGAAATTTCAGTTATTCTGGATTTCAGACTTCCCTATATATGTGTCACTAAAGCTACATGCATACCAAATTTCAGCACTGTGGGGTCACTAGAGTACCCTGTGAATTTTGTCCAAGTTCAGTTTTTATCATGGCATTTAAACTTAAAAACTACAAGGTTTAAACTAAAAATAAAAACAGGGTCAAAATGTACTCATAAAGACCTTTTATTAGACGTGCCACTTGACCGGATAGTCCCATTTTGGTTTTGTTTTTACCCCCCTTGAATATATCTCCGCAACCCCCCACACATGTTTAGCTCATTTATTTACACCAAAATTGTGCCATCAATCTATGATCGGATAAAAGCTTCGAAAGTTATCCACGGACAAACATACATATATACAACGCCGATTTACCTAAGTTGATTTGGAGATTTCGCGTCGCTCGATATACATTTTATTAATACCCCCAAATAAATTTTCAGTTGAGAGTTGCCCGCAGTGCATGACTTTAACCGACCAGCCGATTGGCGGACTAGTCGGTCGAACCGATCATTGCTTTTGGTACAGATCATTACTTGATCATTACATGATCATTACTTTTGCTTTTAGAACAGCAGGACCGATTTTGATGATCTTTGATTTGTTGGATTTGTCTCCGCCCCGAATAGCAGAATAACTATTAAAATATCGGAAAAATTCACGCAAAAAGGAATTATGAAGGAAATTCATTTCCTCATACATAATGATGGCAGATTTTCAATTCTACCGGGGTGATGTAAATTGACAGCTCGCGTCATATGCATGTCAAGGCGGTACGAAGTTCGCCGGGTCAACTAGTTTACAATAAAAGTTACGATTTCATTTCAATCTCTCTATTTTATGCTTAGAAATATGAATAAAGTAATGGGCTGACCAGTCGGAACTTTTTACCGACTAGTCGCCGACTACAAATATGGCCAAATAGTCCACTTTCCCGACTAATCGGTACCAGCCCCGGATCTAGAATTTTTCCTAACTGGGGCAGAATGTTAATATGGCGAATAAGGACGTGGTATAATCGATAGTACGACGTGCGCTGGATGCCAAGCGCTTTTTGAATCAAGTTTTATTCAAACATATTTTTTATTTAAGAATTTGGTGCACCGATTTGCCTCCCCTCGATCCGGGGCTGGTAGGTATATCTCTAATTAAAATGTATCAGGTCCTAGAGAACATTGAGCTGCACAAGAAATCTCAGTACTCGCACGTACCGGCGTGCCAGATCTCGACGTCGTACTACGTGGGCTTCGCGTACATGATGATGCGGCGCTACGCGGACGCGATCCGCACGCTGTCCTCCGCGCTGCTGTACATGCAGCGCACGAAGCAGCTGTTCTCCACGCGCTCCTACCAGAACGACCAGATCAACAAGCAGACGGATCAGATGTACCATCTGCTGGCGATATGCTTGGTGCTACACCCGCAGTGTGTGGATGAGTCCATTCAGCAGGTGATTCTATTTTTTTTAACACATACTTATAAAATAAATACATTTAAAAAACCTAGAAGTTTTGTCCTAAGCATAACTCAAAGCATTCCTCTTTAGCAACTATTTGTATATATGTACGAAATTCTACTGTTTATTGGCTTTCTCTCTGATAGATTTTAAATAAGGCAAGTTTATTTTACTAAATTTAAAAAACCCCGACCGTTTTCGCCTCTGCTTATCTAAGAACCTCGCCAAGCACAAACCTTTTACAGAAAACCGTATCTAAATCGGTCAAAGCATTTTGGAGATTAATTTTGGTTTTTTGCACACACAAACAACCTCTCACTCTAAACGCATACACCTTCTCCGTTCAGTCGTGGGTAAAAAGTACATGAATTTACTAATATTACTGATATTTTCCCTTAGATCCGATCATATTTTTGAATATCATACCCAAGAATATTATATTTTTGTTACCTCTTAGATTAGAAAGTAATATTCTGCCCTTATGGCAACTATGGCGATTATTATGAGTAATATACAGGGTTACAGGAAAAATCGTGCTAGATCCGTTAAGGGCGTGGAGTACCCATCATTTCTGACTTATTTCACTATGAAACACCCTACCCTAAACTTTACCCTTTTCGAGATATTCGACTTTTAATTTTTTTATTGAAAATTGCCGATTTTTAGGCTACTAAATTTATTTTTGTTTATTTTGTGTATCTTATTATTATTATTATTGCATTTTTACATGTGTAATAAGATGCTTTAGGACGTCAATCATTAAAATAGTGCATAAGTTAATTGAATAGACCGTAGTAGACAAGTGAAAGTTAAGAAATAAAAAAAAATATTAGAAAGTTTATTTTTCTCTAAGGGATATCTAAAAAAAATATTATGGCAATGGTTCGGCAGATGTTTTTAAAATATCTACGTTTCATCAGCTATCTAACGAGGTATAACAATCTAGGGTTTGTATTACATTTCGTGGAAAAAAAGTAGTTGGGACGCTCGCAACGAATACATAACTCGCTACCCCGGTCGTCGAGTGCCGGATGTGGCCGTTTTTGACAGAGTCTATCGAAGACTTTGAGAAACTGGCTCTGTTTTGAGATGAAATACAGACATGGGAAGACCACGAATTGATGACGAAGAACAGGACAATGAGATAGTGCAACGCTTTCGAGCGGATCCGACTACTTCCACTAATATTGTTGCCCGTGATCTGGGACTTTCGCAATGGAGAGTGTGGTTTACAGTGCATACTGCTGGCCTATACCCGTACCATTACACGCCGGTACACGTTATTGAAGAAGGAGACCCCGCGAGAAGATTGGACTTTTGCAGATTTATGCTAAATGCTGACGTAGAAGACCCAGATTTTCTAAGAAATATCTTGTGGACGGATGAGTCCAAATTTGATAAAGATGGCATAACTAACTATCACAACGCCCATTACTGGGCCCCAAAAGAGCTAAGGAATCCCAATAGTCCCAACGAAGATTCAGCGTGAATGTGTGGATGGGCATTATCTCCAATCATTTGATTGGACCTTACTTTCTCCCGGATAATCTAAATGGGGAAAGCTACGAAAATTTCCTGAGAGCAGACTTAAGTGATTTGCTGGATGATCTGCCACTCAACCTGATCAGGGACATGTGGTTCCAACACGATGGCTGCCCTGCCCATTTCAGGAGAAGTGTCAGAGACTGGCTGGACACAAATTATCCAAACAAATGGATAGGACGAGGTGGACCGTTGCCATGGCCAGCAAGAAGTCCGGACCTAACCCCCATGGATTTTCACGTGTGGGGGTGCATGAAAAGTCTTGTGTACAGCGAGCCGAATCCAGTTTCGTCTGTGGAAGACTTACGAGAAAGGATTGTGGATGCAGCCAATAAAATGAGGACCACGTTAACCACTGGAGTAGTAAAGACTGGTCTCCGTAGAAGGATGCGACAATGTATCAGAAATAGAGGCGGCCATGTTGAACATGAACTGTAGAATAAGAAAAAGTTGTGTGAAAATCTTTAATAAATGACATTTCATGCTTACCTATTATTTTATTTTACTTTTTAGGGCTAAGTATAAATTTTCTTCTCCACTGTCGCCTATAAAACTAAATTTTTTTCAATGCATTTGAATAAAACCCTAGATTATTATACCTCGTTAGATAGCTGATGAAACGTAGATATTTTAAAAAACATCTGCCGAACAATTGCCATAATATTTTTTTTAGATGTCCCTTAGAGATAAATAAACTTTATAATATTTTTTTTTATTTCTTAACTTTCACTTGTCTACTACGGTCTATTCAATTAACTTATGCACTATTTTAATGATAGACGTCCTAAAGCATCTTATTACACATGTAAAAATGCAATAATAATAATAATAAGATACACAAAATAAACAAAAATAAATTTAGTAGCCTAAAAATCGGCAATTTTCAATAAAAAAATTAAAAGTCGAATATCTCGAAAAGGGTTAAGTTTAGGGTAGGGTGTTTCATAGTGAAATAAGTCAGAAATGATGGGTACTCCACGCCCTTAACGGATCTAGCACGATTTTTCCTGTAACCCTGTATATATATGCGAAAACATGTAAATGGTAATAAGACGTTTTTAAAGTTGTTCTTGTTAGAAATAAGTACTGTTTGTTTTCCGAATAAATAAAATAAAATAAATAAATAAATAGGGAATCCTATCGTTGTCTTTGGCGCGTTGGACGTTGCGCGTTGCCTGAGTCGCAAGAGGGAGGGTTCGATTTCCGCTTTGGGACATATATTTGCATACTACTCTGCAAATATTTGTTCCATGTGATGCAGAAATCCTAGTGTGTGATCAGGGCTACGTATATTTATCACACTACCTAATATTATAAATGTGAAAGTTTTGATGTTTGTTTATTTAATTGTTACTCAATCACGTCGTAATGGCTGAACCGACTTCGATGAAATTTGGTATGTTGATAGAGTACAACCTGGATACAGTCTACTTTTTGTTAACAAACAATGCGTTCGAAGCCGCTAGCGGGAGCTATTTTATTCACAAAACTTACCTATTCAAGTTATTTTTAGTGACACTGCTAATATTTTTATCTGCCCTCTCAATTTGCTTAGTAAATTGTAATTGGTGTTTCCAGGTGCTCCGTGAGAAGAACTACCACGAGAAGATGTTCAAGATGCAGTACGGGGATCTGGGTGAATTCGAGAGCTGCTTCACATTCGCTTGCCCCAAGTTCCTGAGCGCGTGCCCGCCGCCCATCGAGCCCGGCTCCAACTACGGACGCGACGCCGTCAAGCATCAGACTCAAGTCTTTATGGATGAGGTAATTTTTTTCACCTGTATTCATCGAAAACAGCCGAACAGAAAGGTAGGACCATTTACTAGAAGGACCACGTACTAGAAAACGCAGCGTAGGACGGCCCCCTACTAGATGGAAAGACCTGTTAAAGGTTGCTGGGAGCCGTGGGGTGCAGGTCGCACAAGATCGGTCGCTCTGGTAATCTATGGAAGAGGCCTATGTTCAGCAGTGGTTGTCCTGTGGCTGATATGATAATGATGACACTTAATCAATCCGGTCGTCTATAAGCTCGTTGCGTCGGTGTGCGTGCGAGGGCACACTGCACTGTGCTTGAGAGCTGTAGGTAAGGGCCTCATGTATATGACCCATAGCCCTGGCTTCTACTCGCAGGGACTACGATCCTCGGGTCTCTGAGCTCAGTTTAGTTCCTGCAGCAGGAGATTCCTCCGAATTTTTTTGCAGGCCATTATTTAAACATTACCGCCGTTGTTTATTACATTAGTGCGGTTACCACCTAACATCAGATGGGCCAAATGCTAGTTCATCTCCAGATTATACAAATAAAAAACTTGGTTTATGGCCCTCCTACGCTGCACTTTCCAGTGCGTACGCTGCTTAATCAGGCAATATTGTGTATTCCAGGTTCGACAACAGAAGATGCTGCCTACGATCCGGTCGTACCTGAAGCTGTACACGACGCTGCCACTGGCGAAGCTCGCGGCATTCATGTCGGCGGCGCGCGGTGGAGGCGAGCGAGATGCGGCGCGCGAGCACGCGCAGCTCGCCATACACCTGCTGTGCTTCAAGCACAAGATGAAGAACGTTGTCTGGTCGAAGGGCCCTAGCGGTCTCGATGGCAAGTTCCAGAGCGGCTCTGAGGTGAGATTGACTCCTCATCTATAGTGTTTTTGTAAAACTTTGCTCCATTAATCACGGAAGGGAGGGAGGGGGGGGGGGGTATAGAGAGATATCACGGGTATTTGCAACCTAAATGTCTGCATGAAGATTTTTGCAGGGTGCACAATATTCTGAAACTTTTAAGTTACTTTGTACCAAAAAATACACATGTTTTTTGGATGGGTTGTTAGTCTAAAACCTCTTATATCACCGAGAGGGTGATTATAGGGATTAATAAGTTGCTAAAAACATCACGTGGTTATGTTGCACTCGCAAAATTTGCTTAATGCATAAGTTTAACAACCGGTTTTATTTAAATAGTACTAATGTTGTAGTATAAAATTAAAATAATTATAACTTTATCTTATTGTTTCAGCTCGATTTCTACATCGACAATGATATGATCCACATCGCTGACACAAAGGTGGCTCACCGCTACGGAGACTTCTTCATTCGCAAGCTGCTCAAGTTCGAGGAACTGAACCGCAAACTGCATCTGATCAAGATCTAAGCCTTTCATGGTTTATCTATCTACCGTGATGCAAAACTAGATAAACAATTTGGATACTTCATCTTCATATTTACAGTTCTTAGAAGGCAGTGTTAATCGGAGTGTTTACGATAATAAACACTAAAATTACTTCTGGCGCCGCCCGTTTATCGTATGTTGTTACTCGTCTAAGGGTATATTCAAATTGTTTAGCTATTTTCGATTTAGACTCTTTTTGTCGCAAAATAAAACAGTATACACAATGTATGAATTTTATTTCATTGTACATTAGGCACATATTTTATATACCTCCTGCTCCGTTTAAAGAACTTTCTAGGCTCTTGTATTTCAAACTTTTCCCTTTGAACAGTTTCTGGGTAAGTTTCATTGAATTGAGCCCATGGGTGTTCAGGTTTTAGAGCTTCTTCAGCATTGATTTCCTTCAGCCAGTCTGTGTAAGCTTTAGAGAAAATTCTGTAGGTTTCTAAAAAGACGTCACCCTTTTCTCTTGGTTTCTGAAAGGATTATATGTATAAAAAATTGATAGAATTATGTTTAACTAGCTGACCCACCTGCAGCTTCGCACGAGTGTTTTGTCAATTAAAAGATGACTCCTCCCGACCCGAACGAGTCGGGTAAAAAGTACCTAGCCTGTCTAATCCTAGTCATAATCTATCTATACACCAAAATTCATTAAAATCGGTCCAGCCGTTCAGTCGTGAAAACGTAACAAAGAGTTACTTTCGAATTTATAACATTAGGACTAGGAAGCCAATGAAGTACTAACCGATTTAACAATTTTATAACATTTCTCTTTGAAAGCCTCCAAGTGTTTTAGGAAGATACGATTCACTTGTATATTTTCTTTTCTCACTTCCTTCATTATGTGTAAGACATAACCAAAATCACAGTTCGCTGTGCCATGTCTTAGTAATGTTCCCAAAATTTCAATATTTATCCTGAAAAAAAAATAAGATATGATTGTAGGAAACATTTATAAATTTTGTATTTATTTTTACTGCAACAAAGAACATACTTGATTTGATCCTCTTTCATATCAGCAAGCAGTTTATCTGCACTCTCTCGAGTCTTGCAAGCCATAGCAAGAACACCATAAGTCATAATATTGGTTCTCAATTGGAGCTTCTTCTTTAAAGGGTATTTTCTTTTACGCCTTTTACTTTCTTTTTCAATAATTTCTTTGACTTTCTGTAGAGAAAATAAAATCCTATGTCAATAATGTACACAATTATTAAGTTGATGAATAAATCTTTATAAAATTTCAGAACTCTTTATCATTGGACTGGTTACACCAATTTCTGCAAAACAAAGCTATAGCTAAGAAATCTTGGAAAAACCAGCTTTCAAACAAAAACAAAGGTATAGAAATTTGTCATTCATCCATTTAAAAGCTGCAATCTTACATATATATTTAGGACAGACTGAAGCAATAAGCCTAATGCTCTTTAAAAAATTGGTTCTCTAGGGAACTTACAAAAGCAGCATCATAATCTGATCTCAAACATCTATTTTTGATGAGCATATTATAGAAATCAATATCAGCTTTAAAATCCATAGCCTTCATAGTTTCTAGCAGTTTATTCTCAGCCTCTACTGAATCTTCTAAAAGTGGAAGCATTTGTGTGAATGTCTTTATATCTGGTGTTACTGAATAAGCTTTCATTTCATTTAGGAAGTCTTCCTGCCCACCAATAACTTCAAACTTATCTTGCACAGTTGCAACTTCTTGTAATGATAGAACTTGTTGCATTTGCAACTCTTTTGAAAGAAGGTTTGGCACTGTCCTTGCTTCTTGTGGCCTGTTAAGTTTTACAAGCTGTACTGTGAGATTGTCATTTTTGATCATAGGTTTGTTACATTCTAAACTTGTATCATCTTTACTGCCAGAATTGTCTATCATTTTTGATTCTCCTAAGGACTCTGGCCCATTTATTCTGTTTCTATCATTAATTTCGTTTTGTATTGGTTTTAGGTCTGACAAGATTTGGAATTGATCTTTGAGTTTTATTTTCAAGTTCTTGTGTTCCATTGATTTATGTTTGTCTTCGTGGTGTTGCTGTGTTAATGCAGGTTGGGCTTGAGCAAGCTGTAGAGGTTTATTGTCTCCTTTAGAAGTAATTTGGTCTTGAATAACACTGATTAGCTCTTCAATATCAGCTTTTGAGCCCATGTTGCATTCCTTAACACATTTCAGCATTAGATTGAATGTGTAGATGTTTGGTTTCTCTCTCATTTTCAACATTTTCCTCCAAACCATCAGTGCATGTCTCAAACCATTTTCTTTATCTGAAATACATGCTTGTATCAGATGATTTAAAGTGTGTACTCTTATATTCATATTCTTTGATACCATATCATCAACAATTTTGAATGCTGTTGCTAAATCTCCACAACGCCCAAATGCCTTGATCATTGAGTTGTAATTTGTCAAGTTTGGTTCGATTCCCTTTTCATTCATAAGTTCTCGTAAATTAGTAGCCCTCTTTAGACCATCTAAAGCAAATGGACTGTTGCTGCAAGCATGGAACAAGCAAGTATAAGTATCTCCTGTTGGTTGTAACGAGCGTTTTTTCATATCATTGTACAAACGAAATGCTTTCTTTGTGTAACCAACATCAGCACATGCTCCAATAAGAATGTTGTAAATGTAGTTCTCTGGCTTGACCCTGTCTTCTTTTAGCATTCGTACCTCTAATACGTCGATAGCCTCTTTCAATCTTTTGTGTCCCAAGTATTGCTTGATGATGTCCGCATACTGTTTTGTGGTTAGCTGTTGGAAGGGTAAAGGAGTATTTTTTACATGTTTTTCTTCTTGAATATCTCCTTCATCTTCTAAGTTTACTTTATCCATGTTCAGTCTACGAGATAATGTGCCAAATGTATCAGGATCTTCAGTAAATATGAGATTATCCTCTGTCCTGTATTCTTTCAGCATAGTTCGTTTTTCTGTTTCTGGATTAGCGATAGAAGAGGACAATACATTATGGTGCAGGAAACTTGCACTTCTGATTGTTCTCAGTAGTTTCATGCAACGTAAAGCCATGATATTTTGTGAATTTACGCTTTCTTTTGTAAATAAACAGAGATAACCTCAAATTTTTAGACCAATGAGAATTTATTTAACAAACTACGTTGATGGACCATTGACAACAACTGTCTAGTCTATTTCACTCTATGCTCTAAGTATATTGCTCTAAGATTTCACTCGTCACCACCTCCTCACTCGTTTCCGTCTGTGACACAGGACTACTTTTTTGCTTTAAAAATTCCGACTATTTGTTTTTTCGTTGCGAAACTTTTACTTTTAAGTACTCTTTTTTTTGTGTCATTGTAAATTAGGAATATTTTACTAATCCTAATTTACAAATACAAATTATAAAGTTTTGACAATGATATTTACTAATAGTAAATGTCATTGTCAAAACTTTATAACCTCGAAAAGCTGCGCACGGCGACGTGTTTTCACTTTGTTTTCAACATTTATCATATCAATAAATGAAAATTTAGTTGTAAATAATCAATATGTCTAATGAAAACGAAGATCAAATGGAGGCTAGTTCCTCAGAAAGCGATGATGAAGAAATGGAAGAAGGCGACGAAGGTAGTAATGCTGACGACGAAACTCCCAAAACTTACCTTCCTGGTCAGCCCCTGAAAGACGACGAGCACTTGGTCTGCGACCAGTCGGCCTATGTGATGCTACACCAGGCACAAACTGGTGCCCCATGTCTTAGTTTTGACATCATAACAGATAATCTTGGTAATGATAGGCAGGAGTTTCCAATGACGGCCTACGTGGTAGCCGGTACACAGGCATCTAGCGCGCATTTAAATAAGTAAGTTAAATACCATAATACTCAGCTCCTTACTCTATGCTTGATTATAAATTTCCATACTGTTTAGACTACCAATTAACCATAGATTTTCAACCATTTGAAATTTTCAGTGTTTTAGTAATTAAAATGTCTAACCTACATCCCACATCTAAAGAGGAGGAGGAATCGGAGGACGAGGATGATGAGGATGAGGAAGAGGATGAAGAGAAGAAGCCTCAGATGACATTCTCATTCATCAAGCACCAAGGCTGTGTCAATAGGATAAGGGTATGTGGACTAATAGATTTACATACAAGTTAATATAAAATCCACAGCTATAATTAGCTCTGCATGCCATCGACTATGTATTTCTTGCAGATTAAGGTAGACTAAGCTGAAAGGGTGACATAATGTACTGGGCAAGCCTACTCCATCTAAAAAATCTGCAGGGTTTGCATTACCACTTTAGAAAAGTTTCTCTTTTATAGAATAAATATAATTAAAATATAATTTTAGTGAAGGTAGTGGAAACACGACTGTACAAATGTTTTTACTCTCTCTATGCTAAAATGTAATTTTAGTAAAGAAACTTTTCTATGGTTGACATGCTAGCCTGGCTGTCCCAGGCATTACAGTGGCTACATTCTTCACTACCTAATGCAGATGTATAGGCCTATTACACTAAAGAAAATCTAATAGATCTGATTTGATATCTATCATTTTGCATACCGTGATAACTTTGTATGAATGTCTACACAAGAAAACTAAAAATTTATCACATAATGCCAAATAATTATTGTTATTCATACATACATTATAATAATAAGTATAATCAAAACCACTAGTTAATCCAATCAATATTTCACCAAAAAGATATTACTATGTTTTTGGTTCTATTGTTCATTGGTAGTATTTTGTCACTCATCAAATCTATACAATTTCCACAAATATAGTAAGTATCACAAAAAATCTAGGGCTTTCCAATTCATAACTTACTGAAGTTTACCTAGACATTTCTTACCATTATTCATTCTTACCTCTCATTCCAGACAACCAACTTCAAAAATTCAGTGCTCGCTGCAAGTTGGTCAGAATTAGGCAGAGTGGACATCTGGAACATAACTCAACAGCTACAAGCAGTGGATGACCCCACATTGCTAGAGAGATATAATTTAGAACAAGGGACCAATCCAGCAAAGCCAATATATTCCTTCAATGGACATCAGCAGGAAGGATTTGGGATAGACTGGTGTCCGACAGAATTAGGAGTAAGTGCTTTTAGTAAAGTTTTATTTAATCCGTCAAAATCCGGGATTCAAACACAAAGTCGATTTTGAGTTAAAGCAGTTTTACTGTGAACAATTATTGTTATGACTTGATAAGCAGTCAGCTTGACTCTAATGTATTACTTCACTCTTTGGCTTGACTCAATGTAAATCTGAGGTTTTATACATAGTGGTAGGTAGCAAATAGGTAAAAAAGAATACTGATACTGGGAAGACATATATTTATAACAAGCGTACGCCCGCGGCTTCGCACGCGTGGTTTGCCAATAAAAAATAGCCTATGTGTTAATCCAGCTTATGATCTACGCACACACCAAATTTCATCGAAATTTGTTCCGACGTGTAGTGGGATTACATTTTTATTGTTGCAGTTTAACTCTTTCTTTTATTAATTAGAAAGCAGTTAATCACAATATTCAGATTCTAACTAAAATGGTTATGTTCTTAGGTTTTAGCCACAGGAGATTGCAGAAGAGACATTCACATATGGAAACCAAACCAAGCTGGGACTTGGGATGTAGATCAAAGGCCACTAGTGGGACACACTGGTTCTGTTGAGGACATACAGTGGTCACCTAATGAACGGTAAATATCTTTTTGTTGATAACTAATAAATAAATATTGCTTTGCTGAGAATAATTCTATTGTAGTTAATACCTAAACATAATTTATTTTTAGAGTAAACTAATCACACTATACTTTAATTAAGCACGATGTTTATTTGTCTATATTGTATAATTCATTTCTTGTGTAAATATTTTCCAATATTGAATCACTCATTACTCTAGTAATCATGTTAAATATTGACTCATACAGTTCTTGAACCCTCTTAATTGACTAAAATTATAGCAAAAAAATATTAAAAAGACCAAATGTTGCCCGCGACATCGTACGCGTTACACTACTAAATGTGTAGGTAATGTAGAAATAAAGCTAAACTCGCTGTTGCAACTTGACACCCCAGTTTTATCCAATTATGTGGGTTTATGGGATAAAAAGTAGCCTATGAGTTAATCCAGGTTATAATCTACGTACATACAAAATTTCATCGAAATCGGTTCAGCCGTTACGACGTGATTGAGCAACAAACAAACATCCAAACTTTCGCATTTATAATATTAGTGTGATGTTAATGAGCATGTTAACATGTTAATGAGCAAATGTGAGTCCAAATTATATTGAAGTTAATTTATTGCAGTAATGTGCTAGCATCATGTTCAGTAGACAAAACAGTAAGGATATGGGACACAAGAGCAGCGCCACAGAAAGCATGTATGCTAACCGCAGAGAATGCACATCAGAGTGACATCAATGTTATATCTTGGAATGGCAAGGAGCCCTTTATTGCCAGTGGTAATAATCTTAATTACTTTCTTAACACATTTGCTTGCTGAGTCGAGTGACAAGCGTGTCGTTTACATATTCGTCTAGTCACTCGCCTCGTCTAGTCGTCGCTCGCACGAGTGTAAGCTCTATAAAAACATAATTTCCTGAAAAGACGAGCTAATAAAATGAACTTACCACCAGTCTTTTCACAAGTGTGGTTAGAGTTTCAGGATTATCATGAAACAAGATAAAATAATGGCAGTTAATAATCATATCATAATTTTATTTTCAAAATCATTTTAGAAGAAAAATGTAAAGCTTATTAATTTGTTCTCTCTCTTCTATATATAACTACTTTTATTGGTTAACTTATGGCAAGTTGATAGTTAAATATTATATTGTGTTTTTAATAATTCTCTCTAAATTAATAATTTCTTAAAAGTTATGTCTGTAAAATGAGAATCTGTTATTGGCATGAAGCATTAGCTATAAAAGTTTGTTTCCATTGATATCAAGCGATGTTGATTCAGTAATGAAAAAAAAAAAATTGATAAAAATATTCATCTACTAGTCCTCACCCATGGGGTACTTGATGTGATCGTAGTAGTCCGGTACCACCGCCTTGTCCAAAGGTTTGAGGAACGGCCAGGTGGCTGCGTGGTTCTATAATGAGGCTTAACAAAATGTTTCGTTGTGCCAGTACGTCTATTTGTTACCCAAATTAAACAAAATCTTTAATGTTCTTTTCAGGCGGTGATGATGGTTTCCTCCACATCTGGGACCTGCGCCAGCTCACAAGCGGCTCCCCGGTGGGTACGTTCAAGCACCACACGGCGCCCGTGACGTCAGTGCAGTGGCACTACAGCGAGCCGAGCGTGCTGGCGTCCGCCGGGGAAGACAACCAGGTGGCTCTGTGGGACTTAGCCGTCGAACGAGACGATGATGAACTTGTTGATGAAGAATTGAAGGTAGTGTTGATTAACACAACTATTTTTCTGACGTATTTTTATTTGTTTTGTATTTTTTTATTGGGTGGAGCGTTGACCTTGCGCGCTGTCATAGGCCGATCAGTCCCGGATCTAGGGGGGAGGGGGGGGCGGGCCGAACCAGGGTGCTTGCCCCGGGCGGCAATTTCAGAGGGCGCTAAATTCATGTTTGAAAAAACATACAAAGTTGTTCCACAAAGCGCTTAGCTAGCATCCAGCGCACGTCGCACTATCGATTATTAAGTTGAGGCCACAAAACCCCCCCTGGCTACACCCGATATCAGTATAAATATTTTGTCCAGTGAAATAGCCCCAAATTGACATAAAATGTATCCAAGAAAATAAAAATTAATTAAATGTTATAATTAAATTAAATAAAATTAAAAAATAATAATAATTAAATGCGTGACTCATATTAATATACCCCCCTCCCCTCACAAACGCTTTTTGCATGTGTAGTTTTGTTTTCATTCCATACTACTTGTATGTCCGAGCGACTTCATCTGCATTTTTCTGGATCTCGACAACAGAGCCACCTACCGGGCCCTATTGTGAATCTAAATCATCCAGGAACCCACACAAAAAAAAAATCATCAAAATCGGTCTAGCCGTTTTTGAGTTTTAGCGAGACTTAACTATTTAGCAATTGATTTTTATATATAATAAAGAAGAAGATAGATAGATAGGACATCTAATCCCGATGTTGGCGAGACATTGTTATCTATGAATTTATTTAGCACGCTGAATCACGCGTGGACTTATGGTGGTCATCGCTGCTTAGTGTTTTATTGCAAGTTCGCAAGTTCCGTTGAATAAAATATTTATTGAAAAGATTACAACAAAAAGTTGTACTCTGACGCTACTAGATGGCGACACGAGACATGAAATTACAGGCACATGAGGCTTTACACCTGTACCTTTGCCTCAAGTTGATGGATGCAGGGCAGTGCATCATAGGGCACGTTTTTAGGTGCGTGACCTACGAGGCAATTCTATGTTATAGGCGATGGTTACCACTTAACATCAGGTGGACCATAAGCTTGTTCCAACTTCAGATAGTATATAAAAAGATACGTGGTGATTCTTCTTAATCTATTTTTTTTTCAGAACCTTCCGCCTCAACTACTATTCATCCATCAAGGACAGACAGACATCAAAGAACTGCACTGGCACAAACAAATCCCCGGCGCGATCATCACGACCGCGCACACGGGATTCAATATATTTAAAACGATAAGTGTATGAAATAAAATTAATTATTATATTCAAATCTTTTATTTGGAACATGATTTATTAATAAAAAAATATTTTTAATCAGTTAGGTATCCCTTGTTTGTATCATAGCTAAATTGACAAGGTGTCGTATCGTAGGTCTTCCATGAGGGCAGTTCTGCAAAGAAAGTAATGGAATAATAAAAATGTGGATAATTTTCAGTCAGTAAAGTTCAGTTTTTCATTCAAAAGTAGTATTTGGGTAGGTACAGTACGCGCTTAAATTATGTATGTAACACGATACATCGTTAAGACAGGACAAAATATTTATTACAATGAACTTTTAAGCAACAGTCATTGATGTCAATTCTTATAAATAAATAATGCTAGACATGTCGTACAGCGCTATCTAGCCCCAAACTAAGCAAAGCTTGTACTATGTGTAATGTAGGTATTGCCTTGTCTCATGCATGTGCGTACGTCACAAGTCAGTCTTACTAAACGCAGGTTCTTACTGAATGGTTGACTATAACTGAAAATCTAGACTAGACAATAGGTACATTATGAGAACCAGTTAACTTGTAGAATACTGAATACATAAATGAGTATTAGTTAGGGCGCTTTCAGACTATTTTTTTTCTGCGCGTATAAGCTCGTTTCGGCGTACGTGCTTATACGCGCGCTACAATTCGCGCTTCTAAAAACTTAAGGCGCGTACACGCGCTTATTCCGGCGTGTTCGCTCGAACCGGTGGGTCAGTCAGGGATTCCGACGATGGAACATTGCTTTTTGTGTTACTTATACCTACGAGCGTATAAGCGCTCGTACGAGTTGCGCGTGTGACAAGGCGCGCCTGTATGCGCTTACAAAAACGAGCTTATGCGCGCAGAAAAAACGCTAGTCTGAAAACGACCTTATGAGTATGACGCAAATTATTTGATATCTTCCCTTGGATATACATATATATTCAAGTTAAGGAGTAATAGGCTAGCGTGTTGTGGCCAAGTGACAGCGGAGATAACCGCTGAATAGGCTAGCGTGTTATGGGCAAGTGACAGCGGAGATGACCGCTGAATAGGCTAGCGTGTTATGGGCAAGTGACAGCGGAGATGACCGCTGAATAGGCTAGCGTGTTATAGGCAAGTGACGGCGGAGATGACCGCTGAATAGGCTAGCGTGTTATGGGCAAGTGACAGCGGAGATGACCGCTGAATAGGCAAGCGTGTTATGGGCAAGTGACACCGGAGATGACCGCTGATAGAGGTATGGAAGAAACATACATACAACATATAAATGCAAGAGCTGTTTTTTTTTAATATTAATTTGCTATAAAAGTGTATCTTTTAGATATTTTTAGATACATGTTGTGCCGACGCCACGTAATGTGGGAAGGGCAGGAAAAAGGAAGGCATATACATATTTAAGTTGTCTAAAAAAGGAGTCACTTACCCAAGGTTTATCAATTTCAGCCATATGGTCCACAAGCTTTTTCATATCAGCCTTGCTCAAAGCAGTGCCGATCATGACGGATTTCCGACACGCCCTTGACGCAAACATCGCTCGCACTCGACTTGGCCTGCAGTATTCTGAAGGTGATTCCTAAAAAAATTGGTTTATAAGCTTTATAGCTTTATTCAGATGTGTTATTTGAAACATCTTACCCACTGTGTATGGTACTATGGAGATTACTAGTAAAGAATACTATCTATCTACCAGCCTCGGATGTAGTGGGGGAGGGCAAACCGGGGCACCTGCCCCGGGCGGCAATTTCAGGGGGTGCCAAAATCTTCAATAAAAACATAATTCTTTTTTTTAAAAAGGTCGTGCGTGGCATCCAGCGCACGTCGTACTATCGATTATTCCACTCCCTACCCGTCCTGCATGCTGGAGGAGAGGGGGCGCCACATCCATTTTTTTATATTATTTATTTGATTAATTTTTGTGTACGATTTTGATTTGTCTGTAGTGTAACTCTTGATTGAATAACTGCTCGGTTAGGAAAAATTCTAGATCCGGGGCTGTCTATTACTTGTGCTAGACTTGGCGTTTCTCTAGGAGATTGACACAGAAATGTGGAGACCTATAGATAAACGAATGTCATTGACAGCCGTTGGGGAAGAAAGGTTCTTGAGTGGTGATCACTCACTGGAATGCGCAGCGTAGGACGATCCTCTACTAGATGGAAGCTTTTTTTTTGTATTCCACCTCGAGATGAAACAAGCCCATTTGATGTCAAGTGGTAACCATCGCCTATACCAAAACCAACGGTAGCCTATACTACCGTTACCGGTTAAATTACAGGCTCGTGAGGTTTTCCACCTGTATGCCTCAAGTTGATGTACTGCCCTGCGTCCATCAACTTGAGGCATATACGTGTAAAGCCTCACGTATTTGAGGAGCGTGACCTACTAGGGCCTAGTAGGTCACGCACCTTATATACGTGCCCTGCGCACTGCCCTATGTCCATCAACTTGAGGCCTACAGGTGTAAAGCTTCATGTGCCTGTAATTTCACCGGCACCACCCTTCAAACCGAAATACAGCAATGCTGCTTGGCGGCAGAAATAGGTGTGGTGGCAGTACTTCCCCGGACGAGCCCTTTCACAAGAAACTCTACTAATCTTAAGAAGCATGACCTAGTTCTAGGGTGGGGGGAATAAAATCTCTACTGCCGTCTCGCATTGAGGTGTATTGTGCATAAATCCTGAACCTGACCCCAGCCATCCTAGCTCCTTGAACTTTGATGAGCTAATTAAGGTTCGGTCCAAGCTCGGACGCTCTGGAAATCTATGGGGGAGGTCTATGTTCAGCGGACGTCCTATGGACGATATGATGATGAGACGCGCGCAACTTTGGTCTGGAATACTCTACTACACATTTAAATCTGTTTGTATAAAGTTATACGTGGAGCACGTGATGCTTCACTGTATGGCCATGAGCGATATCAGGCTGAGGACGGGTCTGCAGGAGTTCTGCTAATCCTCATCCGCTAACATCACAACAACATCCACGGGGATCTTGGAAAGCTGCATCCATCAACCCAAAATCCTGCTCCGTTACTTCAAGGAGCTAGGATGGCTCAGGTTAGAAGGGGGGTAATGCACAATACACGCCAATGCGGGACGTCAGTGCAGATCTTATACCCCCCACCATAGAATTAGAAGTTATACTTACTCTTAACATAAACAGAAGTTCTTCAATATCTTCCTTGCCGAAAACCCAGTTTTTAGACATGGGTAATGTTAGAAGTTTTACTCTTTTTGTTGGTAATGCGTTTTCATTTATTTCGAAAGTGAATCCATTCTTTTTGAAGACATCCAGGTTTTCCATTAGTATTTGTTCATTTACACCCGTTAGTTCCAGTTTTTGTGGTCTGTGAAGAATATGAAATATTATAAGTTTATAGATTCCATGTGTCGGACCACGTACAGTGAAGGATTCCTTAGTCAGTATGGCTGTAGACATTCATTTTAAACTGTGAGCCTTCGTAAAGTGCACATATGAAATTGGGTAAACCCATTTTATCGAGGGAAAAATTATAAAAAATCTATTAGGTATTTAAGTATTTTTTTCAAAGTTGTGCAAGTTTGTTTCAAAGTTCAAGACCTTATCTTTAATTTAATAGCATACTATAGCTGACCCCCCGCGGCTTCGCACGGGTGGTTTTTCGATAAAACATTACCCTCATTTTGCGCAGTTGGCTAAAAAGTAGCCTATGTCCTTTCCCAGGATTTAATCCATTCAGCCGTTTAGTCGTGTATAGGTAACAAACAAACAGCGTTATGTATGTATTATAACATTATAAGTATAAACCTTCCTCTTGAATCATTCTATTTATTGCTGAAAACTGCATTAAAATCCGTTGAGTAGTTTAAAAGATCTAAGCGAACAGACAGCGGAAGTGACTTCATTTTATACTATGTAAAGATATGGCTTGGTACGGACCAAGCAAGTGATTTTGAAGTGACAAACATTCTACATCGAATTTAGCTAAGTATAGTCTCATACATCACACCGAAAAGTTTCTTTACAAGGGTCCACATATGCTAAATAGAAGTTTAAAACAGAATTCGTATTTGTTGGCGATTTATGATGACTTCATGTATATAAATTGAGTATAGTATAGGCAGTTTGTTTACAAACATTCTACATCGAATTTGGCTGAACAGTGGTTTTTATTTTTCTGACCTACGACTGTGCATCACAGTTTCAAATTTATTTACATCCTAACTTACATACATATAGGGGAGATAGTCTAAACAAACAAGTTTTTTTGCTTTTATATTTTTAGAACTTACTAGGCTTCACTGAAGTGTATCGTCATAGAAGTTAACGAATTAATGAAAATTCTTTATTATACCTTACAAGCTAGACACAACAGATATAAAAAATAAAGAGAAAACAAATAAATGTAGGCATAATGGGCGGTCTTATTGCTTAACAAAGCGATCTCTTCGAGACAACCTTTGGATGGAGAGGATTATTGCTTAATGGAAGATTGGTCGAGGTGTAAAAAGAACTTAATAATAGAAAAAGAAAAATTACTTAACCTTAAATACATATTAATAATATTATAGATCCGATGAATGAATCACGGACTTTTCATGAGATGACTCTTCATGGAGATAAAAGTTAGAAGAAGTGATCATGTTTGAGCTATATAGCACTAAAATACTCTACGAGTAAGGCTGTAACTTCGGACCTACAGACAAACGGACATGATGAAACTATAGATAAGAAGGTTTCTGGTTCGACTACGGAACCCTGAAAATGGGCTAACTTTAATCTACAGATATTTGTTCCGTGTCTATGTATGTACGTGTGAAGGTCACTGAACTCCTCCTAAACGGCTGGACCGATTTGAATGACTTTTTTTTTAAATGTTTTGCAATATTAATATTTATTTTGTAACGGACGATCAAAGACGGGGCAGGATCGAATCTAGATTTAAAATGTATTAGGTAGTGATAAGATCGAATCAGATTCAAATGTTAATAGGTAGCTGAGATTGTAACAGTTTAAACTTGTAACGGTCAAAAGAGTGAGATAGCTACATACTCGTATAAGTCCCCGTCTAACTTTGCTGGAAACTTCGATGTATTAGGAATTGTACAACATGATTTGTGAAAGCGTGAATTACGATCCCCGCACCATGGCTAGGGCGAGGAGTAGTTTTGTATAAAGGTAAACCGTTTTTAACCAGAAATTTGTGATCATCAAGAACGCGATTTATACCTTGTAAACTAGCAACTAAGAAGAAAAGTAAATACAGTCCACTTTTGCACAGTACCGAGTCTATCATTGAAGCCTGGGTAGGACCTCTACAAGTTTTGGTCCTACGAGCCGGATAAGCCGTTCCTACAAGTTTTTGGTCCTCCGACCCGGATAAGCCGTTCCTGCGACGACCGGACCAGTTGTTCCTGCGGAGCCGACAAGACCCGCTCCACTGGATTTTGAAGAAATAGTTACATCGTATAACCACTGAAGAGACGGCGCGGGCTTGAAGATCACCCAACGGTGCGACGAGCATCGTTGTCAAGACCACCGCAAGGGCACGGGGTGCCTGAAGATCACCCAACGGTGCGACGTGCGACGTTGTCAAGACCGGCGCAAGGGCACGGGGTGCCTGAAGATAAGCCCGCGTCCGTTGAAGACAACCGAACGAGGACGTCACCCGAAGAGTGAAGACCCCCTACCCCCTCACGTGGCTGGTCCACGGCCCGTTTATTCCGGCCACCTAACGGTGCCAAACGGTCGGAATAGCGGGTAAACGCCTTAGGGCGGTTTTAGTGTTAGTGTTAGGGACCGCTAGGTAGGTAGGGGCATCAAGTGCTGAAGAAGATGACCACCAGGAGCCCACCAGTGACGAGGGGGAAGAAGGCTGCACTTCGCGTCTACGAAGACTACCCCGCGTCCCCGTCCGAACCCGCGCTTCCGAATGCTCCCGTTGAGCCGCGACCCGCCGAAGCGGGACCCTCCTCCGCTCGCGTAGCGTCAGAGACGACCGCGCCCGCGCCCGCGACCGAGGTAGCACCGCGAGTGACCACACACGCCGAGCCCGAACGCCGGCGTGCCCCGTCCGTCCGCTCGCAACGCTCCACCGCCAGCGCGATAGCAAGGATCCGGCAAATTGAATTTGAAGCTGAAGAACGACTGGCCGAGATTAAGAGGCAAGAGCTACACATTCAAGCGGAACTCATAAGAAAGAGGTTGAGTGCCGAAGTCGCTACAATACGGGAAGAAGATGAACAAGAAAGCATCCAGGGCACGGGTGCACGGAACGGAGCCCTAGACACAGAACACAGAATAGAGGACTGGCTCCAACGCCATCATAAACGGGGGGAGCCAGAACAAGTGACGGATCAGGATACCAGGTATCTCTCATCGACCACGAGAGAACAGAATACGGAGCGGTATCCTCCGATTACGAACAATCGGGTCACTTTTGAACCACGAACGCTGCGAGACAGATCACTCACGCCGGACCGAACGCGAGACAGAGGGATTGATCGGCTAACGGAAGCCATAGAGAAGATGGCTCACCGTAGACCACCTCCGAGACAGACGTACGACCTACCTACATTCGGAGGTGCTGCGGGGGATTTGCTACCGTTCAAGGCAGCCATGAAGGAATCGACGATCATCCACAAGATCTCATCAGCTGAGAATCTAGCGAGGCTTAGAACATGCCTGAAAGGCGAGGCCCGTCAAGCAGTGTCGGCTTTATTATACACTGCAACCGAACCGGCAGTTATAATGAAGACTTTGGAACAATGCTACGGTTGCCCAGAGATGATTATAGATAACGCGTTAGAAGAGATTAAGAAGCTACCGCGACTGGGCGCGACCGCAGGCGAATTAAACGCTTTCGCCATCAAACTACAGAACGTAGTAACCGCCATCTCTTGTATGGACCAACGCGGCTACCTGCAGAACCCGATGTTTGCGCGACAGGTAGCCGAGAAGTTGACACCGCACATCCGATCAAAATGGTGTGACTATGCAGAGGAATTTGGCAGCATCAATGAACCAGAAATATTGACGCTGTCCCAGTTCCTGATGAGAGAGGCAGATCGCGCAATGCGATACGCGTATATTGCTACGCCTTCGCAGAGCACCTCAAAGGCCCGACCTACAGAGCAGCGACCCAGGGTGAACGAACGAAATCGTGGGTCGGTGTACGCTACACAGAACGCGGCATCGGAGAAGGAAGCCTCAACGGGACAGAACGCAGCAACGGACAAGAACGAGTGCCGTTGCTGCGGGGGCGACCATAGAACCGTCGAGTGTAGAAAGCTCACGGCGATGCCAGTAGACAAGAGATGGGGATGGGCCAAAGAGACAGGCATATGTTTTCGCTGTCTGAACAGCAAGCATAGACGCTTTATGTGCAAGAGCAAGCGATGCGGAGTAGGTGAATGCACACGTCCGCATCACGCACTGTTACATGCGCCGAAAACAAGGAACGAGGGTGCCAGTGAGCAGGGCCAGACCGAAGAATCAGCCATTACTGCATCTGCGCATGTAACAGCAAGGAATCAAGTCCTACTGAAGGTGTGTCCAGTCGTGATTAAGGGCAGTAACGGCATGGAAATGAATACGTATGCGTTACTGGACGAAGGATCAACGATAACTCTGATCGATGAAGAGATCGCCGCGATGATCGGAACGGAAGGCCCGACAAAAGCCTTGAACATCGTGGGGGCTACGACTAGTCAGAGGGAACCCGAGAGCCGGGTAGTCGATATCGTGATCCGAGGACACAAGTCGGACTCACATCGGATCACAGCGCGCACTGTGAAGAACCTGACCTTAGGAAATCAACTCGTCAGTACCGATGTGTTAAAATACGCGCATTTGAAGAAACTCCGTCCAGAAGCCGTGTGCTATGCGTCAGCGAAGCCACGCATACTTATCGGGGCCGACAACTGGCATCTTATTGTGACGAGGAAGCTTCTGACAGGGAAGAGAACCCAGCCAGCTGCATCACTAACGCAGCTGGGATGGGTAATCCATGGATCAATCCCCAGGAGCACAATAAGACAGCAGGAGACGGTACTACACGTCCATACGTGCCAAGGTGTCCAGCACGGACAAACTTTGAACGACCAAGACGAGGAGTTAAGCAAGCTCGTGAAAGCACACTTTGAGATAGATGCTTTGGGCGTTTCAATTAAAAGAAAGCCCAACGCGAAGGATGAGCGGGCTCAAAGCATTTTCGACAGAACAGCGAGACGTGTGAACGGTCGTTTTGAAGTGGGACTACCTTGGGCCAGCGATGAGATGAAGATGCCGCCCAGCTACGACATGGCCATACGACGCTTACATGGGATCGAACGTAAGATGGACAGATCGCCGGAGTTTAGAAGTGCATACACCGCGCAAGTGGAGAAGCTGCTAGAAAAAGGTTATGCAGAAAAGAGCGAGGAGGAACAGAGTCAGAACGAACGTCTCTGGTTTCTCCCTCACTTCGCGGTGACAAACCACAACAAGCCGGGGAAGTTTAGAATGGTTTTCGATGCAGCCGCGCGCGCTAATAGAACATGTCTCAACGACGCGCTGCTGGACGGACCAGATCTACTACAGACATTACATGGCGTCTTGTTTCGCTTCAGAACGAAGCCGATCGCGGTCACTGCGGACATTCGGGACATGTTCCTGAGGGTGACCATAAGACAAGAGGACCGTACAGCCCAACACTTTCTATGGCGCGGCGACAACCGAACAGATCCACCGCAGAAGTACATGATGAAGTCCATGATATTCGGAGCGAGAAGTTCTCCATTTCTGGCTCATAGCGTCAGGAACAGGAACGCGAAAGATCACGAGCGGACACACCCGCTAGCGTTTGACGCTATAACTCGGAACCACTACATGGACGACTGGGTGGACAGCTTTGAAATGGAAGAGATAGCCGCCAGAGCTATAGCACAAGTGCAAGAGGTGCATCAACGAGCGGGTTTTGAACTTGCAAGCTGGAGCGCAAACCGTGAAGGCTTACTGGATAGTATTACCCAGGAGAACCGAGCGCATGCACCGAAAGAGCTAGCGGCCAATGCACATGTATATGGCAAGACATTGGGTATTCTTTGGATTACCGACACAGATGAACTCACCTTTAACACTGCCATGCCTCGCGTACCTGAAGATGTTAAGAATGTGGCACGAACGCCAACAAAGCGGGAGGCATTGGGTGCAGTTATGTCGTTGTTCGACCCACTAGGCCTGCTGAGTCCATACACGATTACGGCAAAGATCATGTTACAAGAGTTGTGGAAAAAGAACGTGGATTGGGATGAACCTTTGCCAGCCGAGGAGGCGGCGACATTTTTTGAATGGCAAAATAATTTACGCTACGTCGCCGACCTAAGACTGCCGCGATGTTACGACGCAAGACCAGACATAATACAGCGACAACTTCATGTTTTCTGTGACGCCAGCGAGCAGGCGTTCGCTGCGGTCGCGTTTTGGCGAAATGTCAGCCAAGACGGCGTGAGCACCGCTATAGTAGCAGGAAAGGCAAAGGTTGCGCCACTAAAAGCACAGAGTATACCACGAATGGAGCTGCAGGCTAGCTTAATCGCCGCTAGACTTGCCGCAGAGATTGTCAAAAGCCATGACTTAGAAACGAATGTAACATTTTGGAGCGACTCAAAGACGGTGCTACATTGGATTAGGAACGACGAAACGAGATTCACTCCGTACGTGGCGCACCGACTCGGGGAGATAGCAGAGTTAACTCGCCCAGAACAATGGCGGTGGGTGCCCACAGCGCTCAACGTAGCAGACGACGCAACGCGATCGGGGAACACTCAGCTACGGAGCGACGATAGATGGTTTACGGGACCGGCGTTTCTATTTGAAGACGAAGAACGTTGGCCTGTAGAGGTTTTATCGCCACCAGAACAAGACGAAGAGAAAACATGTGCAGCGCACGTGAACCAGGGATCAACGCTCATCGACATGAGCAGGTTCTCATCCCACGAACGGTTAGTTCGCACGCTGGCCCACGCGCTCACATTTTTAAAGAAATGTCGACGACGCGGTGGGCAGCTTGGGATGGGAGAACTGCGGGAGGCAGAACGCCTGCTCATCAGAGACTCGCAGCGAGAATGTTTCCCTGACGAAGTCCAGCGCCTGAAGAAAGGAATGAGCGTCGATCGAACGAGCAGGCTGTACCAACTCGACCCCAAGTACGGTGACGATGAAATAATAAGGCTGAGCGGTAGGATCAACGCCGCTACAGTACCGGATCGCCTGAAAGATCCACCCATTCTGGACGGAGCGCACCGCTTATCACGTCTACTGATCAGGCGGGAACATGAGAAGAACAAGCACGCGGGCAGAGAACAGATCGTGAATAATCTGCGCCAGCGATTTTGGATACTGCGGTTGCGTCCGGCGGTCAGAACGGTTCTGAACGATTGTACGCTGTGTAAGATAAGGAGAGCGAACCCAAAGAAGTCAGTAAAGGGCGACTTGCCGAGGATTCGCCTAGAGATGAACACGAGGCCCTTCACATCTTCGGCATCGATTGTTTCGGCCCTATGTGGGTAGCGATCGGGCGGCGCCGTGAGAAGCGATGGGGAATGCTCTTTACGTGTCTGGTAACGAGAGCTATACACGTAGAGCTTATAGCGAGTCTCAGCACCGACTCGGCTATTATGGCTATCAGGCGAATGGCTGCCCGAAGGGGGACTCCTCGTACAATCGTGTCAGACAATGGAACGAACTTCCACGGATCGGAAGTGGAACTAAGAAAGGCGTACGATGAGTGGCTCCCAGGCCTAAAAGAGTACGCACTCAAAGAGCGGATCGAGTGGCGGTACATCGACCCTGGTGCTCCAAACCAGGGGGGAGCCTGGGAGCGAATGATAAAAACGGTGAAGAGAGCCCTAGCCATCACCTTAAATGAACGTGCCCCGCGAGAAGAGGTGTTAAATACGTTAATAACAGAAATCGAGCACACCGTAAACTCGCGGCCTTTAACGCATGTACCCGTGGACCCAGAGGAAAAGGAAGCTTTAACGCCGAACCACTTTTTATTGGGGACGGCAGTAGGTTTGCCATATGTGGGAGACTGCGACGTAGCCGACAGAAGGACGTGGCGCGCCGCACAAGCTCTGGCAAACTCTTTTTGGAAGCGCTGGATCGACGAGTACTTGCCTACGTTGGCGCCGCGAGGTGACGTCAGAAGACAGCAAGAGAACGTCAAAGCTTACGAGGCATGCCTTTTAAGTTCTGTCGTTTCCATATTTTCCGGCAATTTTGAATTTGGAACTGTTCTATATTCGAATGTGTTTACATTTTGAATCTCAAAACAGTTGAAAGTATTAGGATTAATGCTATTGTTTAGTCACAGTTTCGATTTGAATCTGTCAGGTCACGTACGAAAATGAATCTTTCTAAGGAAAATGTTCGTGCAATAATTTTCTACAACTTTAGAAGAGGCCTGACACGGCTTCAGTGTTTAGAAGAGCTAACATCTGTGTTCAGTGATGTAGCCCCATGTCTGCGGACTGTCGAACGCTGGTATTTAGAATTCCAGCGTGGACATACTAGTGTTAGTGACAGATTTCGCGAAGGACGCCCAAAATCCGCCTTCACTGAAGATAACAGCATTGCTGTGAGACAACTAATTCTCGAAGATCGTCATGTGACGTATCGAGAGATAGAGGCTCTATTAGGCATCTCAGGGACAACCATTCAGAAGATCTTGCATGAAGCGCTTGGTGTGAGAAAGCTAGTTTGCCGTTGGATACCGCATCTGCTTTCCGACGATCACAAGGCGGCCCGCGTCAGATGGTGTAAGAAAACTCTGCAAAGGTTCAACCGAGGGGAGTCAAATCACGTCTACGACATCATAAGTGGTGACGAATCTTGGATCTATGCCTACGATCCTGATACCAAACAACAATCTACAATCTGGGTCTTTCAAGACGAGCCAAAGCCGACTAAAGTTGTTCGTTCTCGAAGCACTTCAAAGAAGATGGTGGCCACGTTCGTTGGAAAAACCGGCCATGTTGCGACTATTGCACTTGAAGATCGTAGAACGGTTAACGCAGAGTGGTATACTACAGTTTGTTTACCACAAGTCATCGCCGAACTTCGAAAATCTAACTCAAAGCGACGCATCATCCTGCACCACGACAACGCAAGCTCACACAGCGCTCGTCAAACGATTGAGTATTTGAAGCAGGAAAAAGTAGAAATTCTTGACCATCCTCCATACAGTCCTGACCTAAGCCCTAACGATTTCTTTACATTTCCTAAAATTAAGAAAAGTCTTCGTGGTCAAAGGTTCCAGTCCGGTGAAGAAGCAGTCGACGCTTTCAAGACAGCCATTTTGAACACCCCACTTTAGAGTGGAATAAATGTTATAATAACTGGTTTGAGCGAATGGAAAAGTGTTTTAAGCTACGTTGTGAATACTTTGAAAAACAATAAAAAGTACTATAAGGTTCTAGATGTGTTTTTTTCTTCAAACGACAAAACTTAAAAGGCATGCCTCGTATAAGTCCCCGTCTAACTTTGCTGGAAACTTCGATGTATTAGGCATTGTACAACATGATTTGTGAAAGCGTGAATTACGATCCCCGCACCATGGCTAGGGCGAGGAGTAGTTTTGTATAAAGGTAAACCGTTTTTAACCAGAAATTTGTGATCATCAAGAACGCGATTTATACCTTGTAAACTAGCAACTAAGAAGAAAAGTAAATACAGTCCACTTTTGCACAGTACCGAGTCTATCATTGAAGCCTGGGTAGGACCTCTACATATTTACTTACATCACTAGTTTTTGGCTTGTTAGCTCAGTGGTCCTTTGCAGTGTCTCAAAATTATAAATTTCGTCAGTAGCGTGTTGATCTATGATAAAAAGATCATCCTCCAACTTAGCTATGATAAATCCCAAGTTAAACTGTCCTATAACTTTCATTTGTTTGAAGGAGTCCTTAGATATTTCTTTACTTAGTTCTTCTTCACATTTCTTATTGAATACTGGGTTTATCTCACTTTTGAATTTCACTTTTGTTACAACGTTTTTTGCTTTGTTTTTCTGGTAGATGTCTGAAAGGGCTTTTACATGTTCTAAAGAAGTTTTAAGTGTTGCAGTTTTTCTGTTTAGCTTTCCTAAATCTTCTTTGTCTGTAACTATTTTAGCTTTTTTGGATGGGTTATCTATATTAGTAGAGATATTTGTTTTTCTGTCTGTATTTTTAGTTTTGCAAACTATTGTATGCGATTTTTCAACTAAGACATCAGAAATATTCCTGATTTGAGTGGTTGGCAGGTTATCAGTAGATTCTAAATAAACTATTTCCCTGTTTTCATTGCTTGGCTTTGTTACTGGTTCATCATGATTTGATAATTGTTTAGGAGAAACTTTAACATCAGATCCTGATGTAGCTATATGTCTGCTTTCATTGTGCGTGTCCCATTCATCTGATTCGATACCGTTTTCTTCATACCGAACCATGGACTTATAAGCAACCTTTTCTTCTTTTTCGTCAGTGCCCTCTTGAATGGATTTGTAGACAGTCTTTTCTTCTTCATGATCAGTCTCCTTATGAAGATCGCTATTTGTTTTAGATGTTTTTGCAGATACAAAATCAACCATTGTTGTGGATTTTCTTTTGAGCTCTTGTTTTATTTCCACTTTTGTGCTTTTTTGGTCTGGACATGATTTAGATTTACCAAACTGCTGTAGAAAGGAATTGTAAATTCTTGGTTGCTCTAATTCTGGCTTCACACTTTTGAATTCTTGGCTATGAAGTGTCTGGTCAATTTTCAAAGTCCTCGGAATACTTTCAAATAATTTCAGCAAAGAATTTTTAAGTACATCCAGTATTATCTTTTCTTTAGTCATAAATACTTTTCTTTTGTCTGGAGTTACATTTACATCAACAAATGTTCTTTCAATATTAACATTTAAGAACACAAATGGGTATTGATTGGGGTTGTATTGTCTATATATTTCATTGATGAGTTTTATTACTTTAGTGGGTTCACAAGGTCTACTATTGACGTAGAAGAATTGTCTGTCTGTAGTTGAGCGCCCACTTCCATGAGCACAGGATGAAATGAAGCCAGTAAACTCAACTGGTGTTGGACAGTTTTTATGTCCCTGTGATTTTTGGGAATTGGAAATAGTATCATTTTGAGTTGTGTCAGCATCATTTGAATCTTCGGACAAATCAATTTCTACATCCTCAATATCAACACTGTCTTCTATTTCTTTGACTTCTCCAGACAAACCTTTGAATATATTATCTTTTATATTGAAAATATTTTCTGGTTTGATTTCTAGTATGTTTTGCAGCTGTTTGATTCCGAATACGCAAGAAATATTGTCTTTGTATGAAGTAGATCCTTGGGTAGCTACAACTACTGATTTTTGATTTGAAATTGTTTGATTGCTGCATGTGATCCTGAAAATGAATTAATATAGTGCAATATTTATACCCATTGGATCCCACAGCAAGGCAAAGGCCTAGGTTGTCCCGCCACCAACGTCAGAGTCTGTAGAGACCTCGTTTAATGTTTTTTGGCAATATCACTGTACAAACTGAATCCATTAGAAAAAAATGGTATAAAGATTCTAATGAATTGGAACAGTAGGAATTTTTGTAATATATAGTTAACTTACTTGACTCCCAGAGAGATCAAACAGTATGCATACATCAACTGGGTCATTTTATTGAACTCTCTCTTTGCATTTTTGTGGAATTCTTTTTGCCTTACTGGTAATGAATAAAATAGATTTGTTAAGCTAACTGTGGTTCCGATTTGACGTGAACATGGTGTCTTTTTGATGATGTTTCCTTTATGGTCATATTCAATTTTAGTAGCTAAAAGAAGATAAAAATATTTTAAAATTAAAAAGACTTATAGGGGAGAAATTTTAAGTTAGCCTTTAACAGTGTTGAAAGAAGGGATACCATTGAGAGCTTAACATCAGGTGATAGGCTTGTGCCATTACATCATCTTTAAAAAAAACATAAATGAGATAGATGGATAGATAAGGCTTAATTGTACATCACACTTAAATAAAAAAAATATGAATAACAAACAAGACACGCGGATATACAAGTGGCGGCCTTATCGCTAAAACGATTTCTTCCAGGCAACCTTTGGATGGACTGGATTTCATGAGAACATTATAATAATAAACATTCTGTTGACACATTTAATTTTTAAAAGTGGGATTGTCCATAATGTAGGTATTTGTATATTTATGTCTTTCTTTATTTCGGTCTGTCATTGCAATTTTTTCTCTCATACATAATGGCACAACTTCAGTTAACTGTTCTGGATTTATTTAAGAACTTTTTTAAAAATACATAATATAATAAGAACAATTACCATACTCAGAGTTTTTATGCCTTGTAGTGATGATGAGGTTAGCTAGCGCGCACAGAGAACTCAATGCTTCACCTCTGAATCCAAAGCTGGAAACACCCAACAAGTCAGAATAGTCATTTAACTTTGATGTGTGATATTTCAGAGCTGAAAAAAGTTAAAATTTAATTATTTTAAATAAATTAAATATGTAACTTAATTAATAGAGTAAAGAGGTTTATTAATGTATTATATTTTATCTTTTCATTAGCTTACTGCAGCCATAAACCCTATTATGGTAGCAAAGTATGAGTACTGAGGAGTACTTATAATTATCATAAAGAAGTGAATATGCAATTTTTGCTTAATTTTACAAAGCTTTATGAACTTAGTGAGGACAGAGACCAGTTAGTATAATATCGTTACCTGCTCTGGTAGGACTATTTTATACGATGAAGCTTAGGGGGTAGTTAGGGCAAAGATTGTGGCATAATACCAACTTTACTACTGGTATAATATGCTACTAAACTAATATAAAAAATTTAGCCAATTTCTCTAATGCAACAATTCTCACAGGAGATCATGTAAAACTGCTGTCAAAGACCTACTTTGTTTTACTTAAAAAAGCTTTCATGATTGATTTCAATCATTATTATAAATACGGCCTAGCTCAAAGCCTCAAAGGTTTGCTGGAAGAAAACTCTTCTTAGGGTTAAGCTCGCCTTTGTACATGACCTCTTTTTCTGTATTTTCAAATGTATTTTCTTGTGTGCAATAAAGAATAAAGAACGGGATTTATCACGTACATCTTATCAATGACAATGTTTCGGTTCAATTCGTGAGCCTACTTCGTTATTTCAAGGAGATAAGATGACTGGAGTCTAATAGTAGGACTGGGTTAGAAGGGCACAATATGTGCCCCAATGTTAGACAACAGTGCAGATCTTATTCCCCCGAGCTTAGAATTACAATAGCTAATTACTTTTTACGAAAATTTTAACAATGCTTGTATGTGCTGAAACTTACTCAATGCAGAAAAATTGTCTTCTGTAACTCCAGTCCCATTATCAGAAACTTCAATTAAATCAATACCATGGTTCTTGAACCGTATTTCAATATTAGTTGCACCAGCATCCAGGGAGTTTTCAACTAGTTCCTTCACTGCAATTCCTAGACTGAGTACAACCTGGAAATAATAAAAAAATTCAATAATTACTTAGGTACCTACTTCATAAATGCAAATTACATAAACAACAGATTAAGTAGGAACTATCTAGTCTAAGTGTAATTATGTAGTTTATAAGTACTAGATACTATGGTTTTTCACTGTCACTTTGGTGTTACTGTAACGGTTGTGTAAAAATATAAATCAATAAAATAAAAACACGAAATTAAGTACTTAATCCATTCCTTCAGTCATTTTCAAATAGCTTTACTGTGGGCCTAAAATTATTATTCATAAAGCTTATCAACAAGAGTAATGGCAGAAGTGATGTTCCTGAACTATATATATATAAATAAATAAATATTACTGGACATTTCACACAGCGCTATCTGGCCCCAAACCAAGCAGAACTTGTACTATGGGAACCAGATAACTGATAGAATATCTATATACTTTTTTTTTGTAAATGCATACTTATAATATATAGAAAAACATCCAGACCCGAAACAAATATATATTATGTAGATCATGCAAACATTTGTTCCGCAGCGGGAATCGAACCCGCTACCTCCTGCGTCTCAGCCGGCTGTTCGCCCACTGCGCCACGGAGGTCGTCTAATATAAAAGCAGTAAAAGGTTTAAAGATAAGTTAAACATGTTTTAGCAAAAGAAAAATACCTGGCCGGAACATATTTTGTGAACTGTGTCCACATTTATAGGTTTTATGTTACTATGATTTTCAAGATTAGGATCATTGTCCATTGTTAGAGTGTGTCAACGAGAATTTAAACACTACGTACAATCTATTCCCATAATTTTCCGCTTTATAAAATGAAAAATGTTAACAAATTAAATTAGACAAAACAACAGCTGATTTGAGCTGACAAAATTTGACAGCCAATTTTGTTTGACTTTAGTGACAGAATGCACAATGGTGTGTGGAGAACTGCAGAACAAAGTCAGTTATCAAAAAAAAACACAAAATTATTTGACGCTGACTTACGTTATGACAAATAAGGATGGGATGATTAAATAAATAATAATAATAAATAAATATGGCTGGACATTTCACACAGCGCTATCTAGCCCCAAACTAAGCAGAGCTTGTACTATGGGAACCAGATAACTGATAGAATACTTATATACTTTTTTTTGTAAATATATACTTAAAATATATAGAAAAACATCCAGAACCGGAACAAATATCTGTAGATGATACAAACATTGGTTCCGCGGCGGGAATCGAACAAGCTACCTCCTGCGTCTCAGCCGGCTATTTGCCCACTGTACCACGGAGGTCGTTTGGGAGTAAGGAATAGGTACATCTCCCAAATGAGAGTTACGCCTAATAAATATTAAATTGGCATACGTCTTTATTTATAAGGTCTACCTATAGATGGTTACAATATTTCATGCTTATCTTAAGATTATTGTAAGATAGATAGATAATTCCTTTATTGCACACCATTAAATACAAACATTTATAAGAAAATACACTCTTAAATAATAAGTACAATGGGTGGCCTTATCGTTAAAAGTGATCTCTTCCATGAAACCTTTTTTTTTTTAAACTGCTATGTAAAATTGCACAACCAATTTTAAGTAAAAACAAAATTATGTACCTACCTAATTAGTTACGACCGTCTGTGTCGTCGTCACCCTGCGTGAGTTGAATACCTCACGAACGATCAAACTATCACATAATTTGCCATAGTATGGCACGGCTTGGTATTACCGTGGACATCTCAGGTAATATTGGGCCATCGACGGCGTGCATGCCGTCGTGCCGTAAGGCACTTTTAATTCGCCGTAAAATCATTTACGCTTTGCGTTTCCAAAGTGCGAACATTATGTTCTCGAAGAGACAACAAACAACCATATTCTGTAGTTGTTTGTTGTATTTATTTACGACGTCGAAAAAGAGATAGTACAAGACAATAAATATATAAGTATTCTATCAGTTAACTGGTACCCATAGTACAAGCTCTGCTTAGTTTGGGGCTAGATAGCGCTGTGTTATATGACCAGCAAAATTTATTATTATTATTTATGATTATATTGGTAGCATCCACTTTTAAATACGCATCGTGTAGATACCACGCGTACCTACAAGCTACAACTAAGCTGGCGCGGATGCCGCGCGCCGCCACGCCACGCATGCGTGCGTGCGTAGTCAACGCACGCACGCAACTACAAATTTCTTATGCGTACCTACACACTACACTTTTAAAAACTGCTGTGACGATTTGTTATGGAGTACAGAGTACTACGGCGATGGTATGGTAGAACGTTACCGTGGACATGCCGTTGCCGTGGACGCTACATTAAAAGCGTCTGCATACAATTCTATACATTTTGCTTTCCTACTTTACCGTGACGGTAAAAACGTGCCGTGCCATGCTACGGCAAATTATAAAAGCGCCCAATCACTGTTTTTTTTCTCTCGTAGTACATCATGATAGTAGGTACATAACATAGAAATAAGAGTTTAGATTAAAACAAGGTTTTTCCCGAACTCTTTGGTACAGACTGGATGAAAAAAGTACCTACACTACCTGTGATGCATGAATAGTTAAATAAGAGTTATGTAACTGAGTTTTTCGAAAATGATAAATAATCGTAAATGAGAGTTATTCAATATTAATTTTTCAAACTTTCGCGATCACTGTACATAATTACCTTGTTAGTACCGCTACATAAGTTAACCCTACGTTTCGACTGTGTTGCAACAAATAAAACACGTACATACGTGATAAATACCCTTTTAAATCAGTAATTAAATGAGTATGATTAACCGAACCGAAAAACACGAACATCACTAGTAGGTGAATGACGTTTGTTTGTTAACGTTCATTCTCATTCAACATTGTGTTGTGTCTGACGTTGGTCGAGCGAGCCTACTATTTTTGTTGCAATCTAGAAATTCCCGTGGCGCAATACAATATTTTTTGTGTTTACTACGATAAATTACTCATGATTGCCAGAAATTGTTGAAAATGTCGCTAAATACTGCTCACGCCGATCACGGGGTGCTGATACACGCAGGAGAAACGTGAGTCACCGTTGGGTTCGATTGATTTATCATTTGGAACTTTCTACATAGTTCTATCAAATTATTGATCTAGACTTCAACAAAGTGTAGAATTAATGACTGCCTTGTGATGTGCACACAAAATAATGTTGCTAGTTCTCTAGCTCAGCCATCTAGACTAGATTACATATCTAGATTAAGACAAGTACATTGGTCTACCTTAACATTCTCCTAATATATATTGTAGTCTTTGTTTATTATTACCTACCTGTACCTACTTGCACACTGCGTCAATTAGGATGGCTGAATTGAATCACAAGGCATTAACAAAATAATAAATAGTTTTAAATACATGAGTTAAATTTCCATCCTAGGTACTTACCTACTTAACATATTATTAAAACCTTATTTGACATTTCAGCATCCTCCTATTCTCCGACAATGTGACAGTTGAGTTTTACGGGAATGACACGGTGGAGTTTAAAGGTACCAAATCAGGACGCATGTACCTTACTTCACACCGAATGATATTCAACTCCAAGAACAATTCTGAGCCATTGAGGTCTTTCAGTTTTCCGTTTATTGCTCTGGAAGATGTGAGTTTGATATCTTTTAATCCATTTTAATTAGTTATTTATTTACAGATATAGGAATGCTAAATACTAAGTAATGGTGGAGGCCTTGAGGTGTCATAAAAACTCCAACACACTAACTCATACTAACTTCTTAGGCAAGAAGTACTCTTCATTATTTAAACTTGTGTGTATCTTACCCTAAGAAGAGAAAGTTAGATACAAGCCACATTATTCAAAGGTATAGGACTGTATGTGTTTTATACATACTAGACTGAATTAATTCTGATTATTTTGCACACAGGTTACTGTGGAACAACCAATGTTCTCAGCAAACTTCATAAAGGGCAAAGTGCGGGCACAGCCCAATGGAAACTTCATTGGTGAAGTGAAGTTTAAGCTTACATTCAAGTCTGGTGGGGCTATTCAATATGGACAAGCTATGCTACATGCAGCCCGTCTTGGTAAGTTGTTCAACTGTTGTGTACCTACTTGGTTTTAGGGGACTCCCCAAACATTAATAACTTGGATTGAAAGTAGGATTATATTGTATTTAAATTATTGACGACCTCCGTGGCGCAGTGGGCGAATAGCCGGCTGAGACATAGAAGGTAGTGGGTTCAATTCCCGCCGCGGAACAATGTTTGCATGATCTACAGATATTTGTTCCGGGTCTGGTTATTTTTCTATATATTATAAGTATGTATTTGCAAAAAAAAAAATGTATATAAGTATTCTATCAGTTATTTAGTTCCCATAGTACAAGCTCTGCTTAGTTTGGGGCTAAATAGCGCTGTGTGAAATGTCCAGCAATATTTATTTATTTATTGAATAAAAATTCTTTATAGTTTAAATGACTCAACACCTTCACGTGAGAAAATTGTTATTAGTTATCAGCTGACTTTGTTATCAGTTTATTATGTCTTTGTTTAATCACTATGTACAAAATAAATACAGAATTTTATACAGTATTAACAGGACAAGCATAATAAATAGATGACAAATCTATTTATGTGATAAAGGGAAATATTTCCACAATATAATTCTTTGTCAGGGTTTCCTGATACACAAAGGCTAGATAGATAGATTATTTATCACCCTTTATAAACAAAAAAACTAAAAATACACTCATAAATTATAAGTGCAATAAGCAGTGTTATCGCTAAAAGCAATCTCTTCTAGGAACTGTGGACCATTGTATCTGTGTGGATACGTGATGATGTAAAGATATTAAAGATTGAGTGTAATTAAAGAGAATTGTTCAGTGCAGACTTTTTATATGAAAGTAATATTTTTATTACTGTACATTCAAAACTATATATTTTATAGCCAAAATACTACCTCAAGAACCTAAGTTATTCTCGTGGATGTTTTATTAACATTAATAAAATAAAAGGATTGAAGAGTATGGTTGCTGGTGAAATAACAGGCACATGAGGCTTTACTGGCTCAAATGGATGGACACACGGCAGTGCATCGTGGGGCACATTTCTAAGTTGTGTGACCTACGAGGCAGTACTTTGTTATTATATATTTAATTAGAATGGATTAACCAATTAAACTATTTAATTTAAAAGAATTTAAAACATTAATTACATGTATTATACATTGCCAAATTAAAATCTAAATTACATTATAAATCTACATAATATATTATACAAATTATTAACAATAAAATTAATTATTAAGTGAGTTATAGGCGATGGTTACCACTTAACATCAAGTGTGCCTAAGTTTGTTCAATTTCCAGGTCGTATAAAAAAACCTGGAGAGAATTGCGTAATAAAGAGGATGCCTATACCCAGCAAATGATGATTGAAATACCCATTTGTATATATTTTGTATTTCTAGCCTCTCGACACATGCACGCCGGAGCGACCCCGCCGCCGTATGCCCCGCCGACGGGGCCGTGGCACGCCGCGCCGCCCCCGGCATACGCCCCCCCGCCGCAGGGCTATTACGGATGGGTGCCGCCATACGCCGTAGGTTACCAGATACATCTTTAAAGAAAGAAAGATACATAATTATTTGAGACACACTCGCATTAATGGTGTTTCACATTTATGTCACAGCAGCAGTTATATAACTTTTTATAACATGATTACATTTTGTCTAAACGTGGGGAAATGTTATACGAGTATAACTGCTGGGAGCACCAATACAGATAAGACTGTTCTATAGGTAGGCATATACCATCTCTATACCTATGAAGATTAATGTCACTATAGGCAAAATAGAATGGTGTTCTTACCAACACAAACACTGGTTAGGTCATTATTAGAAATACGGGATTTATCACGTACCGTTTTATCGGTGTTTCGACCAACAATGTTTCGGTTTAATTCGTGAACCTTCATCGAGGTGAGAGCGATCCGCTACGAACGTCTCGCCTTGCACTGATCGGAGCGGATCGCATTCACCCTGATGAAGGTTCACGAATTGAACCGAAATATTGTCGTTCGAAGCACCGACAAAACGGTACGTGATAAATCCCGTATTTATAATAATGATTGAAATCAATCACGAAAGTTTTCTAAGTAAAACTGGTTAGGTCTTTGTCGTATCTGAATTAACTATATTGGGTAAAGTTTCGTAATAGATGGCGATTTGTAGTCTTGCTTTTATTGATTTCTGTGTACTAAACAAATATTATTGCCCAGCGCTATAAAGATAGCGCTGTGCAATAAATAGCAGACTAAAGAGTCTGCTACTTTCACTATTCGCCAATAGATGGCGTTATGCAACTCTGAATAAAAAAAGCAACGTAATTCAGCGCCATTTTTTGATTTATTATGAGTATTAAGTTACTCACTAATAGAGGCCAATAAAAATTACAGACTCCTTGTTTATTGTTAATTCTTATTTCTCTACATCATTACTTCTGTTGTAACAGGAATTCCCAGACCAGCCACCACCAAACTCGGTCTTTGTATCGCCGAACCCACCCCCCTACCCCGGTGTAGCGGGAGCCACTTACCCTGCAGGCGGCCAGTTCTCCGGGGCCACTAGTCCCACAGGTGGGAATGTTGGGTACCCAGGGGCACCATCAGCTCCGGGCTTCCCGGGTGGATTCGCGGGAGCACCACCCGGTTATCCAGGAGGTATGCCACCGGGCTACCCCGGCGCTATGCCACCAGGATACCCGGGTGGTTTCGCCCCGCCCGGAGCCACGGCTGGCATGTCTTCTAACGGTGAGAAAAATTCAAAATTTTGAAAATGAAGTATAAAACATTTGGATGGATATTAATTTTAACTTTATTCAGAGTCACAAACTCGGCCGGACGCTCCTCAGTGAGTAGGCTTTTAAGAGTAGTTTCATCTGCCTTCATTTTAGTGTAATGAATTAGTAGTGTTTTGGTACTAATTTGTTCTGTACATATTAAATCACTTACACGGTAGCTCGACAACACGCAAAACATATTATTTGATGTAGAATATAAAACACGGTGGTTTATTATAGAGGTATTGTTGCAGTAGATGAATTAACATTTTCAGATGCTAAAGCAGCGGAGGCCGCCCAAAGCGCGTACTACGATCCCAACAGACCTCAAACTGCTTATGTACCACCACCATACGTAAGTTTTGATAGTTTTTTCCTCTAAGAATAGTCAAATTCTACGTATTTCTGGAAGTTATCAAGCCAGTAACAAAAGTATAGCTTTCTCACTAAAAGCTAATCTGCAATAACATTGTGGGAACGAAATGCAATATTATGTGTCGCTGCCACTTGTAAGCATATTGGTGTTCTTAAATATTAAGCACTAGCTTCCGCCAGCTGCTTCGCACGCGTTGTTGTCAGTATATAACATATGTTTGAATCCTGGTATATATCAACACACCTTTCATCGAAATCGGTTTAGCCGACATAATTAACAAACAAATAAACAAACATACAAACTTTCACATTTATAATATTTCTTCCGCCCGCTGCTTCCCACGCGGGTTTTATTAATGAAAAGTAGCCTATGTGTCAATCCAGGACATAATCTATCGACATACCAAATTTCATTAAAATCCATTCAGTTGTTTTTGCTTGAAAGAGTAACAAACTTGCGTACAAACTTTTGCGTTTATAATATTAGTGGGAAGTATGATGTGATGTGTAAGATTTTTACTCCAACAACAATATTGTTGTCTCTTTTTCTCTTAGCCAAGTAAAGTTGTTCCATCCATACTCGTGTCAAACAAAGACAACTGTTTATGCAATTACAGGATCAACCGCCGACATACCAGGAGTCTACATCGAAGAAAGAAAATTGATGCACTGTCCTCACTTTCGCATGAAGTTACGTGGAAATGAATTCGTTAAAGATATAACTCAAAAATAATACTATATATTTTATCACGCAAATATTAACAAAAACATTGTTAAAGCCATGTTGTGCCGACCCCACGTAATCTGGGAAAAAGGCAAGATGATGATGATTCACAAGAACATTCCTTAGACAAAGTACGCACGGCTGCACATCAAGCTATACATTTCCAGCATAATATAATGTATATAATATATACAAATCTTTATTTCAGGCAACAATAAAAAAGTACATACATGTTAAACTTAATTCTACCTTAGTGACTAACATACATATAATACTTTACATAACTATTTGCTTCACATACAGTCTGCTGATAAGCTGACCTCGCATTGTGTAGACTTTCCATACAACGAGAGGTCAGCTTATACTAGAAATGTATATCTTGATGTGTAGCCGTGTGTGTTTCAGATTTAATTTTTTGAGAACATAATTTTTATAGTCATAATTTTCATATATAGGATTTTCATAATATATATTGTATAGAAAAACAATGTATTTGCTATATGGTATATTTATATATTCGGCGTTAGTTTTAGTCAAGGTCGTTGTTATTTTTCTATGATAATAAATATTATGAATCTGTTTTTTCGGTAAGCAGATTAGATCATCAGTATTTTATGATATATGGCAAAAAATATACAATAAATTTTATCGAAATCATTTCAGCCATTGCGACGTGATTGAGTAGCGAACAATCATCAAAATTTTAGCATTTATAATATTAGTGTGATAATATAAATGAAATTGCTTTAAATATGTTGATAGATATTGCGCAAATATAAGATCATTTAGTGCCTATGTCACGACCTGCGAGTAACTTTAATTGACGGATAAAAATCATTCTCTTATCTGTTTTCATGTCAAAACAAAAGACGTATATATTTTAAGAGCGTAACTCAAAGATGGTGAAATAGGCATTTAGTAAATCTATTCAGTTTTTATCGTATAATAAAATTAATCACTTATTAATCAATGTTTTGTCGTTAAGTATTTAAAGGGCTGCTAAGATTTTAGGTAAATGAGTGCTATTGTAATATACGATTTCATAAAACTCATTATTTTATTATCTCTTAATAAAAAGCTTAGCTGTTTCCGAAGATTGTTGTATGATTTCAAGTATCTAATGTAAGTTTCTCCACTAATGTGTAATGGTAAGTCTCCATCTAAAGTTGATAACTTTTGTGTTGTCAACACTTGTTGGTGACTAAAGTTTCTGTGATTACCATAAGTTGTCAACAAAAGCTGCTTTAAGGTCACAGCTCACTACATCAACCCGCACCGCCTCGCCTCGAGCGGTTAGTATTCTTTATATGAAATTGTATGGACGTGCGCTCACTACATTACCTCCGGATCGCCTCGGGCGTATGCCGTTCACGCGCGGACGACGAGTTGACCACTCGATGACCTTGTGCGGTCCGCGAGTGATTCACGCGAGCTCAATGCGGCGGCGATGCTTCGCTCCCCGCCTACTCGTCATTTCCAGCTTTTCTTTCTAACGTGTCGGTGTCCACCCGTTAATCGCGCGAGGTCCACTGGTTGACCACGCGGCGTTCACTGGTAATAACGCAACGAGTGAACGCCGAGCGGCGAGGCGGTGCGGGTCGGGTGCCGGGTTGATGTAGTGCGCTGTGTCTTTAAACAAATGTTGGGAACCGTGCATGATGCCGATATTTAAAGGCTCTGTGTGTACGCTAGTTCAGTTGTCAACATAAAATGTTCCTCAAATTAGTATTTTTCAAACTTTCGCGATCACTGTGTCTTAATATGAATGAGGACATTTCTAATTTTGAAAACCAAGTGAGGGTAGTTGCTGCAACTGCCATTACTTCTCGACGGTAGCTCCAAGTACTCCAGTCAACCCGTGACCACGACCGTTGTAACACAGCCGAAACGTGTCGGAATAACTACCTAATAAAAAAGGTACATATGCGATAAATACCCGTTTAAATCAGTAATGATGTTCCTCAAATTGTTGACAACTTATTTAATTAGGTATGGACAAAAATGAAACAAAGTAATTGGATTGCACGGCTAGCTCTAACACATAAAATATAATATCATCTTCATCACACGGACTGCAATTGGGTAAATGTGAGATTTTGTAGAAACAAATACTTTTTGGTATCAAAAGTACTTCTTTTGATAAAGATCTTAGAGAATGTAATCTGTCATCATTATGAAAAATAGTGATAGAAGATTTTAGACGTCATGTCAATGTTGAAAAAAGAAGCTCAAAAATGTTAAATCTGTGCCAAAACAATAGATTTCAAAACCTACAGATACAACCAAAATAAACGAAAATGATAATGTAACTAATTAATACGTATTTCGTCATTGAAATATTATGGGTAAGTGTTATGTAAATTTTTGATAACTTGTAGTAGATACCTAATTTGACAGCTTTGTACAAAAAAGCCTGCTGTAGATTTATAATAAGATAGAGAAGCTAGCCTTGTGCTTAAATCGATTGCCACTCATTCAGCAAAGTTCAAATTATCAACTAGTGTTAAACAAAAGTTCAATTGCGAGTGCACCTACCTGTGAGTTCTAACCATATTGACCAACTGTTACCTAAAAATGTACCTACTATGTGATCATTTCGATGAATTATAACGTGACAGCCATTGAACTTTTGTGCAAAGTTGTGGGTGCATTGCTATAGGTGGCGTAAATAGCCAGTTTGGTAAGTTACTAGTTTAATGAACGCGTCGATAAATAACCGTTATATTGTGATTTGATGAGTACCGGCTGCGCTTTTTTCTCTAAAAAACAACTATCAAATTATAAAATCATCTTTTTCTTTTAACTTTAGTGTAAAAATTGAAGCTGGATGCAGAACTGCGTAAACCACCAGAAGTAACACTAACATGAATAAGTATTGTGAGTATCATGCAAACTTACACAACTTAGTTTTAACATAATTTGATAGGGTCATTACGCAATTTATTATTTCAAGTTATCGGTGTTTACTCTGGAGTTAAGACAGTAAGTAATTTGACTCAATTTATTTAAATTGCTTAGAATGAGTGGCAGATAATTTTAGACGCTGGCTTCTTGTAGATTCAGTATGCTGTTTTGTGTTTAATGTCTTATTTATTCTTTCAGACTAATACAAATCATAACACACAATGGCTCCGTCTATGCACCCCCCGTGTACGCCATCGGCGTCTTGCGTCCCCGTGCGATGCCACCCTACACCGCCCCCGTGCAAAAGCCCAGAAAAATGCCTAAAGAAAACAATTTCAAAGAACATCAGGCCCTGCTTAAGCGCCGTCTCGATAATGTCGACGAGATCCAAGTCGGTATGTCAGAGCTGCAGCAAATTCAAAGGGGCCAACAATCCGAGGAATGTTGCTGCTGTTAGTAAATTCCTAAAACGGAAATCCAAAGAGTTGCAATTGAAGAAGAATGACAGACTCACCGGCAGCCATTCGTACACGAAGTACAATAGAAAGAAGGGCACTCCGCGACAATCGCGCGATTGTTGCGAGGGGCACGGGCATAGAGGCCGATTGAAAAAGAAACGCTGTGAAATCCTGTGAGCTGTGCCACGTCCATACGCAATCATACAGTACTTAATAATTATTAACCAATTTAGTATTTAATGTCAACATTTGCTTATTTGATCTGCACTTTTTGAATCTACAATATTACTGTTTGTAGTCGTTTATGGTACCAAATTAATCATAGTTATTTTTTTGTTTCATTTAAATATTCGTTTTGTGCACCTACAAGTCCAGGTATCGGTGAGGAAGTCCGCTATAGATATTTATTTTAATTGCTAACATGTGCGACGAGACTGGCTTTTTAGTTGGTTTAGTTAACAAAGTCGATAAAATATATTGCCCTAAAGGAATCGTGGTCCAGCTATTCATCCTCCGTGTACCTCTTAAGCAGTATGTTTGCAGACCGGCCGCTCAAGTTGTTACCCCAGCGACTCTATATGCTCGAACCCAGAGCGATGTCTCAAACGAAGCCGAGCGAGGGTCAAACCTTGCCCCAGTGCCGCAATAAGTTCTCTCAAGGACCAACAGTCCAAGAAGTGTTGGTGGCCCCAAGATGGTTGAATGAGAAACAGAAGCAACACTAACTAAAAGAAATAGAACAAGAACAAGGAAACAGGGTCGCGTCATAAATGAGTTTCCATGTTGCCAAGGCAAACGAAATAGAGGAATACAAGAAATTTTGCATTATTCTATAGCACGAACTTGATGATCCTACAATTAGGCAATGGGTGGGAAGAAATCGACTTGAGATATTTGAAGAAATACTCCTAAATATGTAAAACAAGTTGGATTAAGTACCTGCGAGGAAATAAATCTGTATACATTAAAACTAGCATTATTAATTAATAAATTTAATTAATAATTAATAAAATTAGCAATTTGAATCACAATCCTAGGTATCTATCAACGTTTCGTCATTTTATTCAAGCTTTTTGTCCTGTTTTGGCTTCGCCCATCGGTATACCTGTATATTAATAATGTTTTTCTGATAATACATAACTGTGAGAACAGTAGACCTCGCGTCCCTAGTCCAAAAAGTAATTTGCGCAACAAATTAACGAAGAAAGTCGAATTTTAAATCGAATTCCAGGTGATTGAATTTTCCAACAGGCTTACCTATATAGACTTTTGAGCAAAATATTGATATAGTAAGTTTTAGCGATTACTCGCGTTTCCTTGATTCTAGGAGGTCGAATCTGGTGTCTACGGGTTCGTCTCGTAAAGGCGGAGAGGACTGCGTAGTCTGATTGGTATAGGTAGGTAGGTTTAAATTATCCGAAAAAAAATTAATAATTGAAATCCGTCCATATATAACGCTACAACAAACTTCCCCCCTCCACTCCCCCTTTTGGATTTTTTGTCGCAATATCTTGTGTAGAATGAAGTCCTTAGTGTGCCTTTCAAATTTGATTGAAATCCGTCGATAATTAAAAGAAATAATAAGAATTAAAATTTTAAAGAAATGAAGGAACTTGTGTCCCAATTTTCGCCAAAATCGGTTGAAAAATGCGACCTGTAGGCGAGAACAGACAGACAGACGGGCAAAAGCATTTTTTGGCCAATATTGAAACGAGACGCTTCGCTCGCTCGGTCGGTTAAAAGGTACCTTAACAGGTACTAATTATATATATATATATCCGTATCACAGTGGTCCTAAAATTTCTTACAGAAATACGTAATAATTACTATCTTATAAATAATTATAAATTATTTCCAAGACCCGCAAAGCTAAAACAAAGAGTAGGTGACCTAAATACATATGTATATGTTTACTATAGACTGACTGCTAATATTTTTCCCTATTTTCTAGCTGCATACTCCAACAAGGATTTGAAGTCGTGTGTTTCGGCGCCGACATGCAGTGTCCACAGACACAGACCGCGTCCGGCTCCTTGTCCCAAACCAGACGAGTGTTACAAAAAATGCATCAAAAAGACGAGCAAGTGTCCCAGTGCAATGAGCATAGTCACCCGTGCGGGCTCTCCGTGCGACTGCGCCAGACTACAATCGAAAGATTCAAGAAAAGCAAATAAGCGTACTTATAAAACTCATAGAAAACGCATTCGTAAAGCATATAAAAAACGTTCGCTTGAATCTCGTTGGCGGAGACAGGGAAAGTGCTGTGTTATTTTGTAACAGCACAAAAATCACTTCTATTATCTACATACTTCAGTACCTAATATACTTTTAAAAAACAACAAATATGCTTTTAATTCTCGCCTATACTCTTCTCTATCTGAATATTTGAATATGAATATGAATGAATATGAATATTTATTTATTTGACACAATATGGATACAAGTACAAAAATACAATACATAATTATTAGGTAGGTACATGTGACAACAATTATGTATGAGCCTCAGTTGCCTAAACTAGACTGAAAAACCTGTATGATAGGCAGCTGTGCTCCCCCTGCTTAATATCAAGTCGAATAAAAAATAACAATACATTAAGTTTATATAAATAAGACCAATTATTATTGTGTATATATGATATATATTGTGTGGATATGCAATTAGAAGTACATTAATATAAATTAAAATACAATTGTGCTGTATAATATTTGATTTTTGTAATAATAGGAACATGAATTAGGTCGGTGTTATGGTCCGAGTGTGTGCGATCTAGATATCCCACTCCAAATACTGGTTGTGTTCTTAAAAAAACGGTTAAAGGAACCATTTTAGTAAGTGCTATATGTTTCCGCCACAACTTCGTACCAGTACAACTACTAAAAGTATACGGTGAAGATTTGGCAATCTGGATAAAAGTGCTGCACTAATATCCAGATTGTCTCTATATTTGCGTGTTATCAAATAACCTAAAACGGTCTTTTTACTGTCATCCACTGTGCCGGACTGTCGATCTTCCCCGTCCTCAGACTCTGGTAGACAATTATATCGAGGTGGTAGGTAGGTATCTATGTCTCGAAAAAACAATTTAAAAAAATCCAAACACAATCCTTCTGTTATCCATTAAGAAATTCTATTGATATCTTCCAGGTTCCATCATCAGACCCTAGTGCTTAAACTGATAAAATGTTTCAATAGTTATCTTGAAAAGTATCCCAGAAGCCCATTGAAACGAGCTACATCTTCCCTTTTCAGACCTAGGTGGTGATTTTTACAAACAGGATCACTATCCCATATTTAAATATGTAATTATTTATTAAAATTTTACGCGTAATAACCACCCTTTTGTTTTATACCAAGTTTCAGGTATATAAACCAAAGGACTACGGTTTTTCACACAAACGTAAACAAATTACCTCCCTTATCATCATCATCATTCTCAGCTTATATTCACTCACTTCTGTGGCCATTTTGTATTATATTATTTCTCTGTGGTTAGTAGAGCCGGTGAAGGAAAACATGCCCTAGAACCAAAAATTCGATAAGCAGCGATGGGCTTGCAACCTGACCTGACACGAGAATGCCTATCTTATAAATAATGCATAATATTAAAATTAAAAAATATTAAATATTGCTGGACATTTCACACAGCGCTATCTAGCCCCAAACTAAGCAGAGCTTGTACTATGGGAACCAGATAACTGATAGAATACTTATATACTTTTTTTTTTGTAAATAGATACTTATAATACATAGAAAAACACCTAGACACGGAACAAATATCTGTAAATCATGCAAACATTTGTTCAGCGGCGGGAATCGAACCCGCTACCTCCTGCGTCTCAGCCGGCTATACGCCCACTGCGCCACGGAGGCAGTCAAGTAATGTAGGCAGGCACATATCAAACGTAATGTTTGGAGTTGCCTCTGACTACCTTATTGTGGGATATTTCACTGGTGGGATATGCATACTGAGACAGATCCGAGGATCCTAGAAGCTTTAAACCTATATTGTAGAGCCCTAGTATAATATTTCTCGTGGTAGAGCCGTTTCCACTTTAGTGGTAGTAGATCTTAGTGTGACGATAGTTGCATATATACCTATCCACAGGTATCAGGCCGTCCGGTTCGAAAGCAGCTGGAACGTTGACTCTATAAAAAGTCCGGCGTATGACATAATTATGAATAGCGTGATGGGAAACCCTATCGACAGGCGGGGCGGACGGTGCACGATCGCACCATGGACGGATAACCCATGGTGACCAAGCTAGCTGTTCGACTGCCGTACCGCACTGGATCTGGCACTGTTGGTTGTGGAGCGCAGCACCGCGCACCCAACCGTAAACAAGTTCTACCTAAGCTGGAAATTTAGCAAACAATATAGTAGGGCTCCGGTTTTGGCCACTACCGTCTCGTTACGGCATCTTTATTACAAAAATTCAAGTTCACTTATTTACGGTTACAGCTACTCACCAATAGATGGCGACAGACAACTTAATATCCTTCGCTCACGCAGACAAAAAGATGTGTGGGGTGGGACAGAGGATTCCATAGAGACTATTTTGTTTGTCTGTGTTTGGATAGAGTGAGTGAAGTGTGATGTGTGTGAGTGAGTGAAGTGAAGCTATCTGCGAGCGAACGAAAGAAAAAGAAAGAAATGATTTGTTGGGCAGGTAGGATGTGCTACTTGAGGATCGTTTATAGGTTTTGTTATAATTTATGAATGAAATCGTGTGAAAATACTTACATTACGTAGATTTTAACTGACTGAGATATACTAGAAGATGAAATACAAACTGACCAGAATCATAATGCTAGGTACAATTACTAGTGGAATGGAAGCAAATAAACTATAGCCGCTTGGTCCGGGGTTATTGACGTATAATTTATGTAGCTACATAGAAATTGGTTTCAATGCTGTTTGTGTACTTTATTTGCGCCTTTGCGGGATTGTGATGTAAAAATTGTGAACATTATAGAATTCGGAAAAGTGAAAAAGTGATATTTTGCAGGGCTGGTAATAAGTGTTACAAATTGGTATTGATGTGGCAAACCGGATTGCTCCAAGCTGGAGAAAACGTGACTCCGTCGTAAGGTTGGTATCAGTTATCGAAAACTGTATATATGATAAAAAAATAATTGATTAATTTCAAGCAACACATGATTTAAAATGTATTGAGAGATTGATTTGAAGGTGAAAATCTCATTAGAATCCACTAATCATTTTTTGTTTGGGTAAGTGGTAACCTACATTACATATTAATTATTTTCATGTGCTCATGCTTAAAATTCATTTGTTATGGATGTTATAATTAATAATAGATCAAAATGTTTGGTAAGACTATAGGTTCAGGGCCCAAGTACCAATCCTTTCAAATTGTATAGATATCTATAAACCTGAACATTGATTTGCTGTTAAATTTGTCTATAGTATATACCCTTTCCCTTTTTCATTGCATATCTATGAAGAATGTGAATAACCCTGTCTATCTGCCAGCCTTAATTGATCAGGCACTACAACCATACTAAAATATATTGTCATGATCCTTGAAAATAATGAATTACCTCCTGGCTAGTACTTTGAACCTCATTGAGTAAGTAATAAGTAAATCTTATCTGTTTTTGTATACCAATAATATTTTAGCTGTTATTATTTATTATTATTGGTATTTACTAATTCCTGGCAAAACAATGATTTTAACATATTTTGTGGGTGCACTCTGGAACGCGCAAGGAAAACCCAGGAGTTTTGGCATGTTGATGTTTAAATTTGGTTGAGCAGTAGGTATATTTATTATTTAATCATCTGAATTTTCCTCAGTTCATCTATGATTTTCAACTTAATTACCTGCAGGAATCGGCAACAGTAAAAATGATTAGGGTCACAAGGATATTATATATTTAAGTCAGAACTTACTCTGTTACTAAGCCAGTTAGCCAGTATGCCAGTTTAGCATATTTTTTTGTTGTTCCATCTTTTTAAGTAATGAAAAATTTGCATTTAATTTTCCATTATTTATTATATTAGCTAAGTGAACAATTTTCTTACTAAGTAAATTGTAATAATTCAATTAAGTAATTGTTTAAATATCAACCCATTTTTTTTATAACTAATCCTTGCATGTGGTCTCTAGCCGCCTGCTGTGGGCACTGTGTAAACTAAAAATAGGTTTACCTACATCAACTAGGTACCTATATAAATACTGTTACTCAACATTTAAACCAGTATCAGTAAAATAGAGTTTTCAACATTATCTATTAACAGATTTTATAGGATTATGTACTACCAGCTCTCAGAACAGTATGGGGAAATCTGAAATCATAGCAGATGCAGAGAAACTGTCTGAGGGACCGTTTAGTCTTTTTTTATGGAACCAATTTTGATTGGTACCTACTTAAAGTCGTGTGTGTCCACGACTATTATAAAAATTACCACTTTGAAGCTTTATATTTCGTAAACGGATTCTTTTGTTCAGGAAACCTTACAGTGTTTTTGAAAGACCTATTAAACGATACCCAACACGATGGGGGTGTGTAAGTAAAAAATAAATCACACCCACTTCCATAAGGGAGAGGTATTTACCCTAAAAAAACATAATTTTTGTAGTAATACTTCACTACTTAATGCCAAATTTTAGCTTTAATGCACTAATAGTTTACGAGTAAAATGGCTGTAAAGAGTCGGACTGACAAACGGACATGGCGAAACTATAAGAGATTCGATTTCGACTACGGAACCCTAAAAAGTGTACGGTTTGGGTAATTCTTAGTTTTTTCATTGGGTGCTAATAAAATAGATGCCTTTTTAGTTGTATCATCAGCTTGCTAAGAAGTTATACTTGACCAATATATTTTTTCACCAGCTGTACGATTTCTATTAGATTAGATGCAAAGCACGCATTTCGAAATGCACAACACGCCATGCAAACATACCTCTCACAATTAAGCAGGCTGTGATGCTATTGACAACTGGCCCTTACCAATCCCAATTTTCAAGGCTTGTGATCTAAAATGAGCTTTGCCAAATGTCTTTGTTTCTCAAAATTTATAGCCTCTGGTGTGGTGGTAACTTCATTTTCGAAGCCTAGCACTTTATCGAACTTTGTATGTAGGTACCCAACTTTGCACCATCTAGCGCCGGCTATGCTTTCTATGTAAAAACAGCCTTTCTCATTGATAGGGTGCCCGTTGCACTATCAAGGGCTGTGACGTGTTCAAGTGGTGGGGGACGACTGAGGCACAGAATCGAGTACGGTCCTCCAGCAACGACCCTTCAAAACGACTGCGACCATTAGCGAGCGCGATATCGAGCTTTGATGAGACGTGCTTAATTTTTTTTTTTGCTGTTGGAATAAATTCTAGTGGATTTAAAGTGTATATCGTCATTAAAACTGCACTGGGCTTAATCTTATTGCACCACACTATCAATTATTACCCACTTCATCGTAATCCTCACATCAGCTGTAGGATGTCCACTGCTGAATATAGGCCTTCTTCATAGATGTCCAGTGTGTATTACACTTCATTAGTTCATAAATTATTGGTTTATAACTTCTCCTCTAGCTTCAAAGGTAAGAAAATGATTATCGAGCTCGTGAAAATCAATTAAATACCTACCTAAATTATCTTCAACCTATTTCCTTATTCTGATACCATTAGATTAGAAACAAAAACCAATCTTTAATAGACCTTTAATTATAATTTAGTAATGAGATTGCAAAATGTAAACTTGAAGCCACTGTATGATGTAGATGTTGGTATATTCTGCGCGACATTCTTTAAATCTTAAAGGTTATGTTGGTCTGAAATGAAAAGGACAAGGAATGGTGCGAAATTGTCACCGGTAGACCTTCGGTAGACATCGAGTTAAAAATATTTTAATTAACTTGATTATTAGACTGACATACACCTTTACTAACCTGCTAATTACTATGGAATGAGAACACAAAAAAAAAATCATTTTTCAATTAATTGGCAATCTGGCACCCCTTCCCTTTCCGATCGACATGCCGTGTAATTTTTTCCTTCCCATGCTGAATACTAAAAATGAACTAAGTACTTATTCAACTGTATGGTATGCCCCCCAAAACTTTGCCGCTATCATGATTTGAGAAATCACGTCTGTCTCCAACTTCTTTTAAAAATAACAAATATCTGGATATCAAAATGAGGACAAGTTTTGTCTAGACAAGCATTAGGTAATTTGGCACATTGTCATGAATTTCGATCAAACAGTTGTGATGTAGAACAGTTGCTGGGTGCTGCATTTTTCAAGATACCTGCCTTTTCTGGCAATTACTGTACATTTCGCACAAGTCTGATAGAACTAAAGGTTTCGCAAACTAAGACCGACCTTGCACTATGTAGAGCAGGTGAGGTGCGGTCGGACACGGTGCGCAGTAACTCCTGCTGGATCTGTGGTCGTTATACTAACTGTTAGTATATCTACGGCGTTGTACAGTATTCTGTGGTAACCCAAGTTGGCTGTTCCAGATGGAAGAGCGTGCGCGGAGAGCGGGCGGCCCGCCAGCGTCGGGTGACACGCGCTGGTCACTTGGCCCGACCAATCAGCTCGCGTTTGTCCGGTGAGTTTATTTACATTACACTGTAGCATACAATACTCGCAACATGTTGTGCCGTACTAATATTTATGTTAAGAAAACCACGAGGAGACAGAATTCCCGCTACCTTTATGCACGGCGCACACGACGCTAGTAAACATAACCGCGAGATACAATAGTATCGAATATCTTTGTGTCAAACCTGGATTATAAGCCAAATCTAGATCAAATATGTACATATCTTTCCTACTGTATCTTAGGTAACTGTTATTAATAATTATCCTGTGTTTGCTTCGCCGCGGCTGTCATGTCACCAACCCGGGTATCCATATCAAGTACATAACATATAAATAATATTTATTTTTAGGAAAAACCTAAGCTTACCTTGTGATTGTGAAGTCATTTTATGTAATCGTTTCCTCGCTAAAATGAATTGGTAAATATTAAATAAAAAGATACTTAATTTGATTAAACTAAGGCTAAAATTTAAAAAAGTTGCCAAGCTCACGGTTTGAGGTAATTCAGGATATTTCGCTGCCAAATTACTCACGTTCAAAGTCAAATTGATACACCGTATTTTCTTTTAGTCTGTGTGAATTTCTTATCTATTTGTTCAGCTCAACTATTTGCTTTGTTGATTTCCTTGAAACAATAATCTCTAAAGACTAACCATGAACAAAGAGGCGCCAATCCTTTAGCATAAACTTTCGTTTCACCAATTGATTTTCAATAGTTAAATCTTATACTAAAAGTTGCCTAAACTTTTTACACTTTGTCTATGATTTTTGTTTTATCACGCAATTTAAAAGTGTCAGTTTAGAGAGTTGCCTAGAATTACGCACCGCCGCACCGTGTCGTAACTTTAGACAACGCCTAACACCTCTAGTCATCACATCACCTAAAGGTTGCTGAAACATTTTTTTGCTCTAGGCAATTCCTTAATATTTAGGCATCTGATGTAGGCGTCTCCTAGGGTTAGTGAAAACGGGCATAAACGTCTTAATCGTAGTTAATAGTTATGTGGTAAATGGTCCGTAAATGAAGAGATAGTTATCCATTTGACACTTCCGCTTGCAGATTTCGCATAGTTGCATAAATTATGTAAACTAGTAGAGAACTCTCATTCGAAGAGATTCCACTTTACGGTAACTATTGGCTTTAATGTAGCTGTGTAAAGTACGGTGGTACTTTACTGATCAACTTCCACTAAAACTTTAGCGTTAGATGGAAGTAATGTTTATTTAGTTATGTTTAACGTATTAAATAGTATTTTTTGTATCTTGCCCGATTATAACCGATCTAGGTATCATCATTATCATCTACAGCCCATAAGTACCCACTGCTGGGTGTAGGCCTCCCTTTGTAAACGCCACCCTTCCCGGCCCTGTGCTTTGCGTATCCAGGAGTTGCCCGCGACTTTCTTTATATCGTCGACCCACCGCGCCGTCGGACATCCTGGACTTCTTAGGTCTGTTCTTGGCCACCATTCGGTCAAAGATTTACTCCACCTGCCATCACCTCGTCTAGCCAAGTGTCCTACCCAGTTCCACTTGAGTTCCACCTCCCTTGTTCCCACGTCTTGGACTTTCGTCTGGCGTCGGATTTCGGTATTGGGAACTCGATCCAGCAGGTTGATGCCAAGCATGGTGCGCTCCATGGCTCTCTGTGCAACTCGTACTTTGTACACAGTTTAGGTAGATCTAGGTATATTTATTTATAATAGGTACATGTATGGTTGTCATGAGGAAACTAAAAAACAGAATTTCACAGATATTAAGCATGTGATCTATTTCCTCATAATTTAATTTCATGTCATAATTATTAAGTAGGTACCGCTATCGAGATAAAAGTATTCTTTATATAAACTAACACAATTTTTAAAAGAATCGTATTTACAGTTTTTCTGTTATTGAAGGTCAAACAGACGGACAACATTTATTTACATATATATTACAGTTAGGAATAAAAATATGGAAAAAGAAATTTCCAAACGCTAGAATGTTTTAAGCGAAACTAGCACATGCGTCGGCAGGCCATTTGTCTAGCATAGCGGTTGCAGGGTAACCATCAGAGTCCACGCAGTAGTACACGTCTCCTACATTCTGGTTCGGACGATAGTTCCCGTTGGCCAGACATATTTCAGTCACCATCATCCCTTTGGCCGGGAAATAAATGGAAGTATCGCGGGCACAATCTGAAAATATTTGCGAAAGTAATACTAATAATAATAAGTATAATTGTATCCTTGTGTCTGTTTTCGTGGCGCAGTAGGCGAATAGCCGGCTGAGACGCAGGAGGTAGCGGGTTCAGTTCCCGCTGTGGAACAAATGTTTGCATGATCTAAGTACTGATATTTGTTCCGGGTTCTGGATGTTTCCTATATATTATAAGTATGTATTTACAAAAAAAAGTATATATGAATTCCATCAGTTATCTGGTTCCCATAGTACAAGCTCTGCTTAGTTTGGGGCTAGATGGCGCTGTGTAAAATATCCAGCAATATTTATATTTATTTATTTTATGTACATTGAATCATTGTTCGCAAAAAATATGTAACCGGACTATCAAAATTGTGAGCGCAAGAACATTGTCATTATAAGTAATAATGTATGAGACTGTAATGAAATACCATCAAGGTTTCCATTTCAAGGCTTCGTCCACAATAAAAGAGCCGTTCAATCGTTTCGAACTCGGACTTATCACCGAGGGTGTTGTTTTATGTATGGTTCACGGTCAATTACTTTTTAATTCATACCTCTCTCGCCGTATCGACGTTAAATATAATGTCTTAATGGCTTTTCATTGATCTTTTAAATAATGAGCAAACAAAGATTGTTTGAACTTCGCGTCTTATCGTGCGAATCAAAACAAATCCCACGTAACCAAAAATGGTTAATAACCCGTCGACAGGAACCGCCTGCGCAATAGCCCATCAAAGAGGCCAGCAAATCTTAATAATGTGACCTATGCTGACATACTATCAATGCTAAAATGTGCCATATTAGTTTATCTGTATTATTTGCATATATATTTTGGCCAATTAGACGGTCAAAAGCCATGGTCTCCGTCTCCGCATTCCACCAAAACGGTGATATGGGCGAGACCGTATATCGGGAACAGGGTCACGGCCGCGGACCGGTCGAGCCACAATGCGAATATGCCATACTAGCTAACTGTATGTCGATGCCTTCCTGCCTATCTGGTTTAACATTCTGTGGTTCATTCAACATCGCAAATTTTGCAAAGATGAAGAAACTTAAACTTACTGCAAGTCATTCCACCAATTTCGTTCGATACGACCTGCCAGGCACCCAGAATTTCACCGTCTCTTCCTGTACAAAATGCACTGAAAAAAAAAAGATTATTATTCGCCTATATATTATTTTATTAGTAATTTATTTATATAAATTTCTTATCTAATTATTATTCTTAACATGCAAGATATATGGCTCTGTGTTTCTCCAATTGATTGATGCACTTACCTGCTCTGAATAATCTGATAAGGTCCGTAACTTCCATCATAGTCGCAGAACGCTATAGGGTTTCCGAGGAAATTGGTGCCGTGAGCCGACTGCTCCTTATAAATCTCAGCCATAGCATGAACCACACTTTCACACCTTCTCAAGTAATTCTCTCCAACGTTAGAGATGCTATCTAATAAAACAAGAAAAGATTACTAAGTTATCAAATCAAATAGTAAAATGAAGTGATACAATGCAGTCGTGCACAGTACGTTACGTTACGATCAATATAGGAAAGAAATTGATGTTCAGGGGTTGCTGCTCTCTCCCATTACGTCACTAACCGACCGATGGACGAACGAAGTTAATATTGCACCTGACTTGTTACTTTTACTACTAGGTCACTTGTTTATTAACTGAAAATTGACACTTCTAGTTTAAACTGTGCAGCTAAATTGTCCGATATGATAAGTTTTTAGCCAGCAAAATGTTAAGGAGTCCTAACAAGGTTGCACGGATATTGCTTTTGGCACGATGCCCAGAAAAAATTTGAAAAAACCTAATAGACCAGAATATTTACAAATGAATATTGATGTTACTGTGTACTGTAGAGAAACAGAGGTTCCTCACTTGCATTATCTTCCATTATGTTTGAACAAGTGTAATTTACAGTACGTTTCGCTACAATTGCCTCTGGTCATTCGACATTTCGACTGAATCACTTGTGAATATTGTTTGTATCCTGTGTTGATGCATTTGCTCGACAAACGACGGACGCTCATACATTCTAATCTTAAAGTTTCTAAATCTTTGCAATATCAATTAATAATGTGAGTTGTTGTTAAAAATCTGGCGCTAATTATTGCTTCAATTAATGCCCATTTTGTTACACTTGTTCAACGATGCAAGAAAAACATCATCAGGGAACCGGGCATGACCTAAAAATTCAAAAATATATCGATATAAAAAAATGGTGATAAACATACAACAGGGAAGATGTGTCATATCAACTTCAGGCACAAGGATGGTTGTAGGTTGCCCCGTCAAAGGTTCCGCGCACCAGCACAGCCCATCGTCGCATTGAAGGTGCTCGTAATCTCCTGAAGGTGTGCAGTGTATGGTCGATAGCCTCCCAGTAGCTTCTATTTCAGCTCTTCTTCGGCTGCATGCTAAACATAAATTATGTAAGCCCATGATTACTTTTACAATAAGCGCAAGAAGTATATAGTCCAGCTGCGAGATCTGCCCGCCTATTCTCCTTCTTTAGTATTGCTCTGTGAGTATCGTTGTTGATAAATCTTGTTATTAACGTACTTAGACTCGGAACTTAGATCAGATAATAAGAATTATTTATTTTTAATTTATGCGGCAAAACTTGGCCACCGTCATTTTCAAGATATTTATATTATATCATAGACAAATCAAAGTACACAATAGAGCCTTTTCTTCTAAACGTATTGACATGAACATTCTGTTGGAACGATTGTCTTTTATTTTTGACGGACATGGTTTACTCGTAAATGGATAACAACTTCGATGTTTTGATTAAATTGCTAATGAAATTGAATAATTACTTCAGTTTCCTTTTAAGATAATGCTCGAAATAAATCTCGCAGATTATTTTGTATTCATTTTGTACTTGAGTTTGTAAGCTACTGTCACAAAATCTTTTAATGTTTCGCTTTTGAAGCTATGTTTCTATTTCTATTTAGAATTAATTCGTTTTAATAAATTTACAATTTACCATAAAATCAATTTACCATACCCCTGTGAAATGCCTACCTTACAGCAGGTGAGTTTCTTTCAGTTTTTATTGTATAAAAACAACTATTTTATGTAGAAAATGCACTCACCACAAGTCATGAGATTCGCTTCATTCCTCCACATTTGTCCAAATATCCTCTTTCCATGCTCGTCGGAACAGAAACACCTGAATAATTATAGGTATGAGACATCTTATGTTAATAGAACAGAGTCGTTGCACTGACGATATGCCTAGTTAATTTTTTGCTTATAAGTAGTTACAACTTTATCATGCTACTTGTCAAGTCAAATGTGCATTCTGCAGAACCTGAGTCATCTATTGTACCGAGATACGAGATTATTTAATTGGTAAATTGGTTGGTATAGATATCAGCTTACCTTCCTGTAAATATATCACCCTTGCATTGCACCGGTGCATATCGTCCGTCCGGCAGACAGCTTGCTGGTTCCTTACAGCCTGTATCTGGTATGACACCTAGGACACACATAATTTAAATATTTAAAAGGTATACAATTTGGGTAGATGACATTGTTGTAGTCGTGGGCTGCCAATGGATGAGATTAGCGCAGGATCGTGCGTTGTGGATATCACAGACTTGGGGAGACCTATACCCAACAGTGGGTGAAATCGGGCTGTAGATGATGATGATGATACAATTCGGCCCGGCTTCGTTTGCGTGGAATCTGGATAAAAAGAATGTGACTATTGATATATTACTTCACGGACTATATCGCTTCTAAAGTTCATACAATGCTTTTCAATCTTTACCGAGTTTATCGATCACTAAATTTCTAGTATCAACATTAAGCCAACATCTACCATTCGTTCTTTTTACTTAAATAACTGGAGCTTCTAGTTAATAATTATCAAGCAAAGGTTACATTACATAACTTTTTGAAAAACCCTGTACACTCGCAATGCTTGGTCGAAATGCAAATCCGGTTAAACTGATTCGGAAGTATGTTAACTTATGAAAGAGTCCGCAACTGCTGTCGTACAGTTGATATTACTTTATTTAAGACAGAAATAATGTTAGACGTTGAGAATTACCATGTTCATTGATATAGGTATTTTAAGTATCATATATTTTATATTATACGATTCTTTGTTGATGTACGTACGAGTAACTGGAACGTGGGAAAGTTTTCGTGTCGATTTAACATTATTCTTAGTTTCTAAATAAATACTAGATTAATAGTAATAATATATGCATTTATTTTCTCCTACAAGATATTTGCTTAAGTCTAACTACAGAGGCAATTTTTAAGATGTCAACTAACATTTGAAAGATGGTGCCTGAAGTAGGTTCATATGAACCTGTATAACATAATAAATTCAATTCGATTGCACAATAAATTCGATTTAAACATTTATTCGACTTTCGTATATAAATGAAATGTTACAGAAGCTAGTTCGATAAATTTACCAGCTCTACAAAATAGCACCAAAAGTGTTACCGGAAATTTTCTCCTTAATGGATCCTTTCCCGGAGACTGCGGTCGGCGATCGCGTAAACTTAACTTCCGATAGGTCAGTGTGAGTGAAATTCGATATCGCCACTCGAACGAACACAGTCCGATACATTATTTAGCAATTGTAGAAGTAGGTCATCAATAATACTGAATTACTTACCTGTAGATGGTTGACAGCCTGGACAACACCCAAATATACCACCGTTAGGCAACATACTCTGCCCGGGCACACATTCGTCGTCCGACACGTCAGCGAAACACACTTGGGCTACATCACACTCTGACACTGCTTTACTGACTAACAAGCTAACCACTACAATGCAATGAGAATAAATCATAATACTTCTAAAGACAAAGCAAAAAAACGAATTCTTTGTCTGCTTTCACCTTGAGTCAATGAAGCTCTAACAATAAGTAAATAAGCTATCATGTTCTATCATTATCTTCATAATCAATGAAATCTAATCTCAATTAACACGTCTTTTCACAGAAGTGTTTGTTGTTGGCGTAATTTGTCTTTAATGTGTGATAGGAATGTTCAACTATTTCGCTTATAACGCTTATGTTTACTTTTGTAGACACAATATTTGCAACGCAATGTCATAGCTATTTAGGTGTCCAGAAGAATACATTATCTATTACGTTATCAACACTATCGCTATCTCGAGCTAAATTATACGAAGAACAATCAAGGCAGGTCTGGTGTCGCGAGTTGCGAGTCGTGCGCCAGAGCCCGGGCACAAAGTACCTGTGCTTCTCGTACGCATTGCGCGTCGCGTTATCACTATTTTATCAGTGTCAAACAACAGCGTCCCTTTTCTACTTTATGGCACATAAAATACTCACAGTGACCAATTCTTCTTCCAGATTGGATTAAAACGGGCGTTCCCGACTAGTATGGAGGAGTGTAAGAAAAGACATTCAGGTACTAAAGTTTCGAAAATTGCAAATATATTCCAAGGAATGCCGTCAAGAGAAGAAGAAGAAATGCGCGGTGCCGACGTGACTGTAGTCCGGACGGAGAGCCATCTGGCTCGGTTCAACAACGCGCGTGCGTTATTTGAGAAATTGGGTGAAGAGAATAAAGGATTTCGTATTGAAAAGTCCCCATCAGCTGCGGCGAGCTTCGCCGGCACCCGGGGCATGCCGCCTGTAGCTCCGTCGAGGTCGCGGTCCAGCTCTGCGGGCTCTGTTAGTCCGCCTAGACGCATCGTCACTCCTACACCGATGCCTCCACCGTCTATCAATGGCGATCGTCTCGCCAATGGCGCTGGTCAACCGCCGCCTAAACCGGCAAAACCTAGTGTCTTGCCTAAACCGGAAAAACCAGATAGACGATTCAATAAAGAGCTTATAGAAAAGCAGAGAAATTGGACTGCACATTTTAATAAGTCGCGGCAGGCTCGTAATGACAGTGAAACTAGAGTTGATTCTCATAAATATCCTAGTGCGTACCAAGATAGAAAATCACCAGAAGTAGGTGAAAGATATCACGTACCATCCCGTGTTTATTCTCCACCACTTTCGCCGTGTGCTGGCGATTCTCAAGCGGAACGACCGAATACTCTTCCAACTCCTTTAGTTAGTCGAGGTATGCCTAGTGCAAAATCTCCTAGTCCCATTAAATCTGGTTCTGTGACACCCTCACCTAGACCTAAAAGCTCACCAGTAACACGGCCTGAACCAATGATTTTGCCTTCCGTGAGAAAAGAAGTCAGTCCACCTAAAACCAATGATACGCATTCTGAGTCTGATTCAAATGATATACTTCGTAAGCACCGGTCGTCTGTTTCTCCTATGAGTGAAAGAGGGTCTTACGAAGAAGTTGATAATATAGCACCTAAGCCAAATGATCGTTTACAGTCTCCAAAAGTTGTTTCTAAGCCTATCGAAAGAATATCTCCAATCCCACCGTCCCCTTCTACGATATTAGATACAGTTCCTGCGCCTAGAAGTTCAAAAACACCATCGCCTTCTACTAGATCACCACCGATAATACCTCCATCTAACGAAGAAAACGATGAACCTCTTCACGAGCGGCAGCGGGAACTATCAATGTCTCCCTTGCCAGAAGACACTCCGAGCGCATCAGAGAACGTTTCTGAAGAAATAGTAGAAATTGCAGAGATTTCTACAATAGAAGAACCGGAATCATTGCCAGCTCATGAAGAAATGGAAAACTATATTGTCGAGGAGGAAGAGCCGGAAGTCAGGCAAAATCACCAGTACGAGAATGTGTCAAACGTGGAAGTGTCAGTGGTTACAAGTTTAGAGGATGATGTGTATGAGCAAGTGCAGTTTAGTGATGAGTGGGATGATAAAGCGAAACGACGTTCATCGACGCCTGAGTCTCCAGCTGGCGCGGCAAAGGAGGAGGAAATGCCGCGGTCCTCGCTTGCGTCACCGCTGGCATCCCCGGTTCACCGCAATATCTCCTCATCGTCGCCACCGTCGCATCAAGCTTCACCCTCGCCTGGTATGTATATGCACCCATTTCTCTTATATGTATATCGGCCGGCACATTTCAATGAATACCAATGCTAATATTTATTTTTATGGAGACCTACATGTCTTATCTGTTTTGTTATGTTTTATCTGTGCGTTATCTTAGGCAAGAAACGGTATAGTGACGTGTCTTACTTATGTATCTAACTAGGTAGATGATACCTGCAAATAACGGTCGTAACTAGTCCAGTTAAATATTATTAACATATTATATTTCTAGGAAGTGAGCGCCTTGTCCAATAGGCTCTTATTACAAATGCAAATGATCAAACAAAGCCGAAGCTATTACTTTTCTTATCAAACTTGTAGATATGATATGGTGTTCCGCCGTGGGAAGCATATTATCCTAGGTGGCAATCGACCGAGTGGGCGTCGATTGACGTACGTTTAGCGGTCTCGTGCGCGGTGGGTTCAATGTAATATTGAGGAAGTCAAGGTATTTGAGTCGTTGCGAGAGTTGCGAGTCGATCCCGATTTAGATGCTCCGGCGCCGCCGCCTCCGCCGCCGTCGCGACGCAGTAACCCGAGCGACGTCGTCCTGCGCGCTCTCCCCTTCAATCGCTAATTTATTTCCCATTACATGCAGTTTATCTGTTGCACGACTGTAGTCTCTACCGATACACGTTGTTTTCTAACGTTGTTTCCAACATCTACCTCAGAATTTGCATATTCAAACACGTGCGTGCTGTGTTCGCTATTCGCATAAATGTTTGGTGTGGTATGTCAACAGCGAAATCATCTCGCAATGCCATCGGACAATCGTGTTTTATTAGTGAAGGATTTTCCATGTAACTTGGTTTAATTTATTGTTTTGATGGAAAATCAAATTCTATAATAATCAAACTTTGTAAGGAAAGTTCTGTGTGACTTTCTGCGAGCGATAATAATTCTGTAGTCGTAAGTTTGCAACATTCTCTCCTATTTGCTTTTTCCTGTCTCGTTCTAGCAAACGAAAACGCCGGTCGTTCCCGTCTGCCTTGCTATATATTGCATTCATTGAGAAACGTCTCCGACCCTCCCATTCGGACTCTATAAACTATTTAAATCAATTTGCTCAGCACGCGATGGAGATACTTTCTGTTATCCACCTATTTTAATCTCATAGGTCCCCTAAACGAGTCGACCGACGTTGTCATTAAAGATTTATTTTCTTATTTTTGGATGCACGTTATATTCTTGGCAGTATTTACATTGCCAACTTGCTTATCTGAGGCGGCCGTGTTTGTTTATAAAACGCACCGGCACCGGTGTCCAACAACACCAGGCTCGTAAACTTTTTCTGTTTACAACGCAATGTTTTTTTTTTTGCGACGAGATAAACGCATTCTTCTTTAAACGAGTGTCGGTAGAACATGCAGCTGTGATTCAGTGTGGTTTTGAAAGATAGCAAAATACGGCGTTTTCGGTTGAACGTTCACGTTACCGTGCAAGGAGTTGGCTCGAGGAGTGATCTGAGATGGTGCGGTGATGAATCGAGGGGCGTGCGCATCCGCCGTCGTCGCCGTATGCGTTCGCTCGACATGCGCCTCTGCGGCTGTTGCCTCGGTTAGTCTTTGTTTAGTTCTTTGTTCGATTTAAATAACCTTTACAGCTGACGAAAATCAGTCTAAACAAAGCCTCCTTTCACCATCGATATATAAGTGCTATAAGGTCAACAAATTTATAGATTAGGTAATTCAACATCTCGAAAAGCCTCCATTGCCTATAAGCCTTATTATCGATGGTTTGTGCAAGAGGCTCTAAGTTAAATCTTAACCTAAGGTAGGTTCGTAAAGTAAGTCAAAAGTATGCCTAATCGCTTGTTCCCAAATGGACACAGATGGAATCGAAATTAAAGAAATTATCAGTTTGGAATGAACTTGTACCACTTATGATATAGTCATGCATACAATAGTAAACAAGCGTATATTGTGCATTTCTTATCAGCCGCGTGTATAATGGATGAACTCATGATCCAAAAGCAAGAAATGTAACTCGTGTTTATGCTAACAAACATAGCAAGTAGGTCTTTAACATCGTCCACGAATGATGAGCGCTGTTTTAGCACAAACAAAGAAGGCGAGTATAAACTCTCATCTCATATGACGACCTCCGTGGCGCAGTGGGCGAATAGCCAGCTGAGACGCAGGAGGAAGCGGGTTTGGTTCCCGCCGCGGAACAAATGTTTGCATGATCTACAGATATTTGTTTCTGGTCTGGTTGTTTTTCTATATATTATAAGTATGTATGTATTTACAAAAAAAAAATGTATATAAGTATTCTATCAGTTATCTGATTACCATAATACAAGCTCTGCTTAGTTTGGGGGTAGATATCGCTGTGTGATATGTCCAGCAATATTTATTTATTTATTTTTATTTATTTATATGATATTCACATGTATAAGCGACACAACTACCGTGTACAGTAGCATTGATGTGGTAGCGTGTGACTTACGATTCTAATTCCACTGCCGTAAATGTCTCAAATGTGTAAATGTGTTGATATAATGTCCTTTATCAAGTTTTATTGTTGGCGTGGGGGGATCCACTCTAACTCGCTAAGGCTCCACATCATTATTGAACCCGCCTGCTACCAATTTAGGAATGTTGTCTTTCGATTTAACTCGTTCTAGACTACGTATCAATCTTTCGATGTTCATTTCAAGTTTCAACTCATCGTAAAGGTCAAAACTGTTAAAATAATAGCACATAGTATGACTCACTCATTTAAAATGCACTGCATGACTTCTATGTAGGTAATGGATAATCAGCTATTCTATCTATTTAAGCAAGGACCGCAATTAAACTTCTACAGCAAATATTGAAGTACTAAACTCTTATTACGCCTTGGTAATCTTCGCATTTTCGAAGTATAACAAATCGTCTAATAAAATCTTGGGTTTTTAACTTTAGACCTTATTACCATGCACTAAGGCTGAATCATTGATAAACGACCGGCCTCAGTTCCGCCAGTAACTAATCTAAATAAACGAAGATTGCCGTACAATACTCGTCAAATAGATTTGCACGTGTGCGTTTGGTGGCTTATAGCCGGTTCCTATATCCGTCGGTAACCGACTGCGACTCGTATCTCCTTGAAAAAGTGTCAAACTTTTGACACGTTTTCAAGGAGAAACGAGTCGTAGCTGGTTACCGACGGATATAGGAACCCACGATTAACCTACGAGCAGTATATTTTAAAATCAAATCAAAAACATTTATTTGTGTCAACACCAATATAGTAAGTAAAAAAAAAACACAAAAAAGGAAGAATGAACTAACCATACGACGGCAGAAAGCGGAAATGGCGTATCTCAAAAATTTCCGCTGTTCGATATTGAAACATCAATTGCTGTGTATATAGTTAAAAATCAATGAAGCAGTAACTTTAGGACATTCCAATTAACTGTATCAAATAAAACTTAGATTGATAAAAATATTTTCCAAATTTCAACGTTCTATCTTTATTAATGTACGAGTTATGATTTTTTTAAATAGTTTTTTGGCTCTGGTGTACAATTAGATATTTTGAGATACGACAAAATCGCTTTCTTCCATCGATATCATAAATATGAATAAACATGTAATATGAATAAAATAATATTGCAGTGTGTGTGTGTCTCATCATACCCACTGCGTGTGTCACAAAAAAGGCTCCAACTCAGCATAATATGCTGGGTTGCACTGACTACCCAGCGCTTGTCTTTTTCACGTATTCTCAATGGTTTTAACTGGTGGTTCGCTCCGAACTGAGATCTTGCGAGTCTCCCATAAGAACAAAAATATATTATTCGTAATCGTTGACTCTCAACTTACTAGACCTACAGTTTCATTCAAATTACAGGTAACAGGAGCTCATGTCAATTGGTTACAGTTTTTGGGGTACAGATAGAAGTTTTTCCAGATTTCAGAGTTTTGCCTATATTTGTGACACTTAAACTACACGCATACCAAATTACAGCACTGTGGGGTCACTCGTGTACCTTGTGAATTTTGTCAAAGTTTTGTTTTTATTATGGCTAATAACTCAAAAACTACGAAACCTTACTAATAATAAAAACTAAATCGAAATGTACTAATGAAGACCTTTCATTTGACGTCGCACTTGACCTAATAGTCACATTTTAATTTTTTTTACCTCCCTTGAACCCCAATATCTCAATAACCCCCCAACATTTTTAGCTCATTTAGTCACACCAAAATTGTGCCATCATTATGTATCAAATTTCACGATGATCAGATCAACGCTTCGAAAGTTATCCTCGGACAAACAAACATACATACTTACATACATACAACGCCGTGATTTGGAGATCTCGCTTCGCTCGATCAAATATTTCACTGCATCGTTTTCGATCACTATTCATAACCGCAAAGTTGAGCGAGAGTTGCTTCGTGCATTATAAAATGGAATTCCAAATGACTACAAATTGTTAGGTCCAGGAATGTTATGTGTATTACGGCAGAGACCAGAGTGTGCACTTAAAGACCTAATTTTATATAACTCCATATCTGTATGTTGGTTTAATTAGTAAAGTGGCTTCTCTCGCTGCCTCACGGATCGCGTGACCGCTTCAACCAACCAACGGTTAATTGCGAATTCATGCTTTTACATTGATTAATATTATTATAACGCTTCCATGCTTCGTTAACTATCCTAAATAGATTTAAAGGATGTGTCAACACAAAATGTAATACACCTATTTCTTTTATTTTTATTTTATAGTATCAATGAAATATAAGTAGACGAAATAGCCTTTCTGTGGTTTGGCGTCATTCATTGGCGTCAATGCTTATTCCGAGTAAAATCAAAACAATAATATTTACGATATTCTAATACGGTGCAAGTCAAAATATCCAGACGGCAGTTCCGAACTTATTGAGGTTATTCAAGGGCGTGAAATATAAAAATACCGCCCGTTTACATACCGGATCTACACTTCAGTTTCACTTCATTTGTATTGAAGTGAGCGTTGAAAATCATGTGTACCTAGTCTACTTTCGTGTCTATTTATATAAGGAATCTGTATGCTCGCCATCTCTCACCTCCTGAAAATCTAGTGCGATAAAATACAATACAAGTATTTTTTTAACAAAAATGTTAAATCTTAATGACTTAAGATAATCATTAAAATCGGTTGACGTGGTAAAAAATTGTTCGCCCATATGGTTGAATAATCCGTTTATTGTTTTTTTAGTTTAATCTATTTTTTTTTCTTTCTCGTGCTAAGTTAGTTTTAACAAAAAATATTTATTAAAATCGGACAACGTAATAAAGAATTATCGATGAACATACATGAATAATAATAAAAATATTCCGACGAATTGAGAACCTCCTCCTTTTTTAAGTCTGTTAAAAATAGTAGACCTCCTTACCCCCAATTGTTTCATGTACGCACTACACCACATACTCGTACTTTAGCTTTATGTTGTTTAACTAGTAATCTTTCATGTTCGTGATAATCAGACATATTAGCTGGAGCTGGTCAGACATGATACCTGCCTGATGCAGTATAATATAAGAATGGAGTTCGCAATCAGTAAATTAGACGGCTTAAGCCTATCTTCCGCTGATTAAGCAATAATCACGCTTAGACTAAGGGGTATGATCTGAACCCATAAAAAATAATGCGGAGGTAGCCTTAAAGCCTTGTATTTACTGGACGATAAATGTTCCAAGACAAGTGTTGTTAGATGTATTAAGTCCTGCTTCAAATCGTGCGATGTCACGAAACATCTTATGTAGCGAGATGTGAATCTTTTCACCATAAAAATTAAACGAGAAGGTGGTGACATCTTTCAAGGCATTTGCCGCCTAATTTACCAAGATTTACAATAATTTTCAACTTGTACAGTTGGCGGAGGTCGCAAGTCTTCCGAGGCAGACGAGACGCCGCCACGACGGAGCGGTTCGCGCGCGTCCAGCGTTTCCGATGAAGGCGGCTTCAACGAGCCTTCGCCCGAGGTGGTCGCGCGACTCAAACCGGCTGAGTACAGGGAACCCCCACCGCCGCTCACAGATGACATCCGAGACGCGGAAAGGACCAGGTCGGACCCTGATACGCTGTCTGTGCAGCAGCAGGTACGTTTCTTATATCCAACTAATATGAGAGCGGGTCCAAGCCTTTAAAGTGCAGGCCAGACAGAAGTGAAATAAGGCGCGGACGAGGCAAAGACGTGGCACTTTCATATAAAATGTCGCGCACGGCTGTGTCCCATCTACTCGGTATGTTTTGGGTAGCAACGCTTCTATACAATTTGTACAATAAAGGGGTCACTTCTGTCTGGCCTGCGCCTAAAGCCGCGATTGCCTGCGATACTCGTGCCTGCAGATGCAGATGGCATACACGAAACGTTTGTTCCTTGATACATTTGAAACTAATCCACATTTCACCCTTTTCAGGACTCGGGCGTGGTAGTTAGCGAGGCGAGCCAAGGCTCCATAGAGGTGCTCGACAAGTCGACCACCAGCCAATGGAGCGGTTCAGAGGAGAACGCACCGGAATGTCGCGTGGACGCCGGCGATGTGGCCGAGCCGGACGCGCGATGGGACGACAAGCAGCCGGACAGTATGACCCCGGACGAAGCTGAAATACTGCTTAGCTCCAGGTACTGTGCTTGTGCTTAAACTATCTAATATAGCGATTTGGCAGAGGCATTTAATGTTGTCGTGGATAGGATTTCACTTTATTTTTTTGTCGACTTAATTTGCCACGACCTAAAAGAGGCGCTTACTAACAAAAAAGAACGAGTCCACTTTAACCAACTCAGTTTTATATTCTTTACGTACTGACAAATATGACAATTCTTAAAATACAACTATTTCGAAAAAAAGTGGGTTTGTCCCGTTTTAATCCGCCGCTTAAAATGTTTTTACCCATAGTATAATGTACAGTGTTGGACTCGGGCCGTATTTTATAAATGCATTCGTGGTTGATAGAAGCTAAAGAGTTTTTTCTGTCGCGTGATCGACTTATGCTCATGGCGCCTTGTCCTTCAAAATATGGGTTTTGTACTGGTCTTGGTAGACTATACCTATATATATATCTGACTATACTAGTACGATAAATCGGTGGTGAAATATTCACAAAAAAAAAATCTGGGAGTGCCGACAGAAGTGAAAACTTGAACAGACTAAACTACAGATACTTATATACAGAGGTGTCGGTAACGGTAACAGTGTCGCGAGTTCAATGATTTTTCCCATCTCAAAAACTGTTGATAATGTATTCTTCGTGCTATACTTGTCTATAGATTACTAAAATCTAGTTACAAAATGTATTTGTTCTGCCTTCATTGCATTTCTACCGTAGATCTGAAAGTTTCCTAATTCAAATATAATGTTGTTAGCATGATCTTCTTATATCTTGACGTCCTAAACGTAATTTTTCTCTTGCACTTTTCTTCTGAAACACTAGAAACTGTGACATGCTGACATGGCAATTTTAAATACAAAATCTTTTTATACCTTCATGTACAGTACAGGGTACAGCCTTGAAGTTTGGCTTTTGGCGTTGCAAAGCACTGTTAAATCTATTGCAACGCCAAATGGCCATCTTCAAAGTAGCGATACATCGGCTATTACTTTTGTAGAGCCTTATAATTAAATGTTGTATTTTCATTTGCATGCTGCCTGTCCGCACTACGCTTCATTCTTGCCTGTGATCACATTTGCAGCATTCTGGAAAAGAAACTTAGGTAAGCTCAGTGCATAGTATTGCTCCTTTATTTCTCTATTTTCCTAGACTGTCGAATGTTTCTGTTTCTATAGTTAAACTTTAAGCTGTGTGTTCACTTGATGACAAATGGCTCGCGACACATGTCGCCGGACATCGTATGGCTTCGCCCATGCTTCGCCAGATCGTAAACGAGAGAGGTATGGCGACGTTACATAATACATTTTATAGATACATCTCCCGGGATATTAGTTGGTTACTGAAAACATGGCTTTAATTAAGCTAACTGCAGTAACTGCAGTTTTATACAACGCTTTCATTATGACGACCTTCGTGGCGCTTTGGACGAATAGCCGGCTGAGATGCAGGAGGTAGGGTTCGATTCCCGCCGCGGAACAAAAGTTTGCATTATCTACAGATATTTGTACCGGGTCTGGACGTTTTTCTGTATATAATAATTATGTATTTAAAAAAAAGTATATAAGTATTCTAACAGTTATCTGGTTCCCATAGTACAAGCTAAGTTTAGTTTGGGGCTAGATAGCGCTGTGTGAAATGTCCAGCAATATTTATTTATTTGTACGTCCAATACAGCAAAACCTCAAAACCCCAACTCACTGTCAGTCCGTCCGACCATTTACAGCCGTTTTATTTTATTAGAGCTGTAAAACTGAAATTTTGAATGATGATACGTTTTGATGACGCCTAGTAGGTAATAAATTAAAACTGCATAAACATGTTTTTTAGGGTTCCATCTTTACAGTGGAGGAGGATTATTTTACTTGCGTACCTCATCGTTTGGGGTATCGTTGGATAGGTCTTTCGTAAACACTAAGGTTTCTTAAACACTGTTTTTGATACAAGTGCCCGTTTATGAAATTCAAGTTCAAATTCAAAGCTTCAAAGTGGCCATTTTCGTAAGAGTCCTTTTTTGGTAACCTACCTAATACTTAACAATTTAAAATTCAGGTTTTGCAATATTTCAAAAAGAGGTTGTTTTACAATATACATGTGTAAATTACATGTCATATAAAATTAAATTATGTATGGATAACTTATAATAGGTAATTATAATGTCAGCATACATAATAAAATATTAAGATTAAAATTTAAACTAGTCTCAAATGTCATTGTGTTTCATTTAAATATTCATTGGTTGTATAGTATGCTCATTGGGTCAGGTATTTCTTTAGTTTTATCTTATACTCGTACAGGGTGTTTGGTAATATACTGACGATGTTCAAGTGACGGTTTCTCAAAACATAAAAAAGACTTCTCGAAAAAAACTTCTAGTTATATTATCAAATTTTAATGAAAATCGACTAAGTTTAGGTGATTAATTCGATATAATACTTACTGCCTACTCTTGCAATCAACATCCATAAATAAAGGCCTAATCCACAAAATAAGAGAGCAACGGAAATGCGACACTACATAACGGGAAGGAAATAATACACTTAAATCCTTTTATTATAACGGTTAGACCACGACTTTCGATTATAAAGCCAACTCGAGAGCTATTTTGGTCACCTTTTAACGCAGGTTGACCAATAAATGGTGACAGGGCGAACGAAAGAACAACGTAAACAAGGTCTGTCATAATAATAATATCATTATTTATTTGCAGAATAGTTTTCTAGATGGCAAGCATCATGCAATAGCGCAAAATAAGTTTAATAAAGTGTTTGGTTTTACATGCCAAAATAATTTCACATTTCTATGGTAAACATTTCACAAATTTAGTTATTATGCTCATCAATATAACCCCTTTCATTTTTGTGCGTATATTATCAAACACCCTATATAGATGGAAACTGTGTATCGATTTTATATTATAAGGAAGATTATTATATACTCGTATATCTTCACTCTCATACAAAACACACTCTTATTAAACAAAGCTGTTTTAGACGTTATTGTTCGAAGGTGGCCCTTATGCCTGTTGTTGTTCAAGGTTTCGTAGTTTGTGATATTGTTTCATGTAAATACATGTAAAGTCGAGTCGTAGATGTAAAGTGAAGGTAACGTGTGGAAATGGAGCTTACACGATTCAGTTTTCTTCAAGTTACAAATATACCTTACACACTTCTGAGTTTTGAACACGGTATCTTTATCTCTTGAATTAAGCGGTCGGGCGGGCCGCTGTTATATCGATCATGTCATGGTTATTGAGTCTGATATCGTAATTAGCTTACTAAAACCAAGGTTCAAGTTTGTATGTATGTCCAGGCAAGAAGCTCTACTGTCGGACGAACAGGCGCAGGAGATAGTGGCTATGTTGTCGCCGCAGGCATTGCCCCACGATAATGGCGTCTCGCTCAACGACAGCTACCAGTCCGTGCTCTCGTACGAGAGGTATGTATTCTAGAACTTACTGCGATTTTGGTAAGCAAATGGTTTTTACTGGCGCAGCCGATAGGGATCCCAACTCTCGGTATTATTGACATCAGAGATATTTTGTATCAAATGGTGCACTAGATAATACAATTGGTATCGCATTAGTTATTAATTTGCAAACATGATTTGATTTGATCACAAAAATGCAATAAGGTTGCTATTTTAATGTCAAAGAAACGTTTTGAATAGGCAGCATTAGTAACAGTCAAAGTTGAAATACGAGCGAAAGTAGACCTTATTTGTCTATGACTCACGAGCACTAGGAATCCTTAGGTAGAAAATTTTGGTAGCTTAGCGTTCGACAAAACGCGAACTTTTTGACCGACCTCAAAAAAGGCGAAGCTTCAATGTGCTCCCGTTAAAGTTTCATTGAAGTCAAATAATTTTGAGGGTACCTTCCACTAAGAAATAGAGGCGATGAAAAAAAAAATGGCTTGCATCCCAGTGTGTGTGGTATTGCTGGAAAGCTTTTTAAAAAGAAAGTAAACGTTTCGTTAACTACTTTTTATTTTAGAGTCCCGTTTAAGAATTTTATGATTTTCTGTTTTCTGAAGTCGGTTGTTATATTTTTGTTAAAAAGTAATTGGGTTTCAGTCACAGAACCAATGCTGCTTTGGGCACGTTGTTGGTTCAGCGTCTTCTTAGGCCGGTCACATACAGTCCGAAACTCCGAAACGGAATTCCGAAGGCAAAAAATCAATACAAAATCAAATACCTTATCACACACGTACTTAATTTTCCGTTGGATTTTTTTACAAATTTCGTATTAATTTGCTGCCTTCGAAATTTCGATTCGATATTCTGAAAAAAAATTCTGAGTGTAGGTGACCGGTCTTAATTAGCAGCTTTTATCAATTTGAACTGTTCGCCGCAGTATGCAGTCAGTGGATGAGAGCTACGAGTTCGTATCGCTGGAAGCGGACAACGGCATGGCAGGCGGCGACCGGAAGCAGCCGGAGCCGGAGCCAGCGCCGGAACCGGAGCCCGGCTCCGTGTTCGAGCACTACCCGCCACACTCGCTGCAAGTGGTGGGAGAGGAAAACGGAGTGCATTACTTCGAGGACGGACACTTCTATACTGAGGTGAGTTACAATTAGAAAATACAACTTAATTTTTTTCTTCTTAATGAATATACTCAAGAGCAACGACGTCCTCTCTCCATAATATTGTTGTGTCCAGCAGGGTCCATAATGATCATGCACCTACCAATTACCACCTATTATCATTTTTTTATTATTATAATGATTATACACTAGTGGTTCGTCCCGAACTGAGATCGCGCAAGTCACACATAAAACAAAAAAAAAATTTGATATCTTTGACTATCAAAATAGTGCCACGAAATGCATAACCAAAACTTGACCTAGTTTTTAATTTAAATTACAGGTAACGGGAGTTCATGTTATTCGTTATTTTTTTTGGGGTAGAAATTGTTATTGTTCTGGATTTCATACTTTTCCCTATATTTGTGTCACCAAAACGCATACCAAATTTCAGCATTGTGGGGTCACTGGTGTACCCTGTGAATTTCGTTAAAGTTCAGTTTTTATTATGGCTAATAACTTAAAAACTACAATGTTTAATTTAAAAATAAAAACGGGGTCGAAATGTACTGAAAAATACCTTTCATTAAACGTGCCACTTGACCGGATAGTCTCATTTTTTTACCCCTCTTGAACACCAACATCTCAACAACCCCCCCACATTTTTAGCTCATTTAGTCACACCAGGATTGTGCCATCACTACCTACCCATTTATCACATTTCACGATGCGATCAAACAAACATACATACAACGCCGATTTGCCCAAGTTGTTTTGGTGATCTCGCTTTGCTAGATCAAGAAGAACAATGACGCCTCTCTCCATAATATTGTTGTACCCAACAGGGTCCATAATGATTATGTACCTCCTACCAATTACCACCTATTATTACATTGTGGAATACAATAAATGATTGAGCATTGAGTTATTCCCTCTTACAGTCGGTCGACACTGTATCTCTAAAAGCCATCAGACTATTTTTTTAATACGAAACCTGGAGATGGAACAAGCGCATGGCCCACATGGTATACACGTATAACTTTTACATAATAAAAACATAACGAAAGTTGACCCAAACGACATTGGATTATGGATTGAATATATTTTGGCATTCTGCTCAACTAATATTACAATATCATCTTCATATAATTTAAGGTTTGTTCTGGGTTTACGTATTTTTCTATATATAATAAGATGTATTTACAAAAAAAAAGGATATATTTATTCTATCAGTTATCTGGTTCTATACCACAAGCTTTGCTTAGTTTGGGGCTAGATAGCGCTTTGTGAAATGTGTAGCATTATTTATTTAATTACATTGTTTCAGGTGTCTGGTCTACCGCCAGTAGAAGATGAAGAAGACGACGATTATTACCCACCGGTATTTGTTAAGAAGAATTCCAAAGTTAAATTCAGGTAAATATAATTACAGCTCAAAGTATACATTCTTACTCATAGACTCAAAGCCAATTCACTTTTCCTGTTGTCCAAAATAAGTTTTATGTTCCTAAAAATATATTTCAAATTCGAATTATCGAATTGTGTACGATTTCAATGCGAGAGTTCTAAGTCTCAACTTTTTTGTTTAAAATACTCCTTATAAGCATCAGAATAGATATCAAATTTCAATAGCTTCGTATATCCATTATACGAGAGTTCTAAACATATTCTTTCCTGATGTGTATGTAAAACTTAGGGTCTATGCACACGGCGTATTTTATACACTTAGACGATGCACGTTTCATGAACGCGCGTTTTTGCCCCAAAAATCATCACACTAATACATATTATAAATGCGAAAGTTTGGATGTTTGTTTATTTATTTGTTTGCTTGTTGCTCAATCACTTCGAAACGGCTGAACCGATTTCGATGAAATTTGGTATGTACGTAGATTATAACCTGGATTAACACAGGCTACTTTTTATTCCATAAATCAGTTCCTAGGGGATAAAAATTGGATGTTAAAGTTTCTATATGTATTTTTGCACCGCAGAAAAACGCGGGCGTAGCCGATGGCAAGAGCCAGTAGGTAATAAGTTAAGATACGCGTTTGCAATGCGTTAGCGCGCGTAGTTTGCGCGTTTAAAACACGCCGTGTGGATTGGCCCTTACCGTAGATTCTTTTTATTTAAAATTGGACCTTACAGGCTTAGAATAGGCTTGAAATAACTTAACGTTTCTTTCTTTCAGTACGGGTTCAATGCGAGTATTCTCAACGCATTATGTTTCTTTCAGTACGGGTTTATTGCGAGTATTCTCAACGTATTATGTTTCTTTCAGTACGGGTTCAATGAGAGTATTCTCAACGCATTATGTTTCATAAAGTACGGGTCCAATGCGATTATTATCAACGCATTTTGTTTCTTTCAGTACGGGTTCAATGCGTGTATTCTCAACGCATTATGTTTCATAAAGTACGGGTCCAATGCGATTATTCTCAACGCATTTTGTTTCTTTCAGTACGGGTTCAATGCGTGTATTCTCAACGCATATGTTTCATAAAGTACGGGCCCAATGCGATTATTCTCAACGCATTTTGTTTCTTTCAGTACGGGCCCAATGCAAGTATTCTCAACGCATTCTGTACGGGAGTACGACCGCCGCAATGAGGACGTTGACCCTGTCGCCGCCTCAGCAGAATACGAGTTGGAGAAGCGAGTGGAGAAAATGCACGTGTTTCCTGTTGATCTGGTGAAGGGTGCTGATGGCCTGGGTCTTTCTATTATTGGTGAGTTTGTATAATTTTGTACTATTTTATTTTTATTTTTGATAGTCAAGCGCTTTACCACTACCTCACCAGATGGTAAGTGATGGTGCTGTCGAAGTCCATCTTCGACAACACCATCACTTACCATCTGGTATCTCGCACGCTTGACTAGAAAGAACCTGAAGGCTTGGCCAAGTTACATTCTATTAGCGATGACACTAGTCGATAAGTCCGAAAATGTATGGGATTTGACACATACTATGGAAATATCACGTGATATATCGACAACAAACCTATGTAGAAATCGAATCGATACGAAGCGAATGTAAGCTAGGAGAGTCTCGACTTGAATAAATAATAGATTTATAAATGACTTAAGTTACGATACAATATTATGGATGGAAAGACGGCCTGATAAAGCTTGCTGGGAGCCGTTGGGTGCAGTGCGCACAAGATCGGTTGGTGATTTCGGCTTAGTGCATGGACGTTGTTAGCGTAAAATGGCGGATGTAATGACGTCATCTATGACGATTCACGGGACATCGTTATCGCGCTAACGGTGACTTGGAACGCTTGTTAGCGCGATGCTGATATCGATTTTAGCGTGTTTCAGAATGCACCCAAAGAGATTTATTTTATCCATAAAAAATATTTTTGCAGGTATGGGTGTGGGCGCAGACGCTGGGTTGGAGAAGTTGGGCATATTCGTGAAAACGATCACTGAAAGTGGCGCGGCTGCCAGGGACGGCCGTATACAGGTCAACGATCAGATCATTGAGGTCGATGGGAAGAGCTTGGTGAGTTTTGAAAAAGGGGTTTTAACATTTTTGCCATAATTACTAATTTAAAACAGGAATTTATCGCGTATTTCCCTGTTTTATTTGTTATCTCGACGTTTCGTCTGTGTTGCATACACATCTAAATTAGTAATTATGTACATCTTTCATCTTTGACATCATCTTTGGCATAGTCCTCGCTGAGCCATTTTTTTTAAGTTGCTTCTCATAATGAGTCGGCCCGGCTTGCACAACGATTCCTAAACGTGTTTAGTGACAAAACATATTTAAATGTGACGTACTTGTATGATTTAGCACCTCTAAAGCATATTTACCCACTAAATAACTAAATAAAATAAATAAATAAATAAAAATAGCAAAATATAAATAAAGCACAGAAGCGCCTTTTCTCATTGTTTTATCATCATTATATCCGCCACAGGACGTCCATTGCTGAACATAGGCCTCCCCAATAGATTTCCAGAGTGACCGATCTTTTGCGGCAGGTCGTGTTTCCATCTAGTGGGGGGCCGTCCAACGCTGTGCTTTCTAGTGCATGGTCTCCACTTAAAAACCTTTCTGCTTCAATGGCCGTCAGTTCTTCGAGCTATGTACTTCGCCCACTGCCACTTCAGCTTACTTGATGTCTTTAGAACTAAATAAATAATGTTGGACATTTGACAGAGCGCTATCTAGCCCCAAACTAAGTGTAGGGCCACACTACATACAGAATAGCTGACTCGCGTAAGTCGTAACTAAGTAGATGTTTGCTGTTGTAGTGTGTCCACGCCAGTCGTCTCTCCCCGCTCATTCACTTAATACAAGTGCAGTTGTAATTGGAAGATGCATCTACTCATTCCAACCTCCTTAAGAAAAGATTAATCAGTATATTACGGGTTGCATCATTATGATTATCCCGAACCCCTAAACTAAGCAAGGTGGGGACTATGGAAACCAGATAACACGTTTTATGTAAATATATTTATAACTAACTGTTACCCGCGACTTCTTACGCATTACAGTACTAAATGTGTAGGTCACCTAGAAATTAAGCTAAACTCGCTGTTGCAACTTGACTTGACACCCCATTTTTATCTCACGGGACCTGATTTATGGAATAAAAAGTAGCTTATGTGTTAATCCAAGTTATAATCTACGTACCTACATACTAAATTTCATAGAAATCGGTTCAGCTGTTATGTCGTGATTGAGAAACAAACAAACAAATAAATAAACGAACAAAAATCCAAACTTTCGCATTTATAATATTAGTAATGTGAAGTGTGACTATAGAGGAACAACCACACCCGAAACAAATATCTGAAGTTCATGCAAACATTTGTTCCGCGGCGGGAATCGAACCCGTCTTAGCCGGCTATTCGGCCACTGCGCCACGGAGGTCGTCGAACTGCGTACAAAGGAACTGTATTCTAATAATGTTTATAATATTCAGGTGGGCGTGACTCAAGCGTACGCAGCGTCAGTTCTACGCAACACGTCGGGTCCCGTCAAATTCCTCATCGGACGCGAAAAGGACCCGGACAATAGCGAAGTTGCACATCTTATCCGCCAGTCTCTGGCAGCCGATAAGGAACGGGAAGAAAGGTAATATAATAAATAACTATTGCTGGATATTTTACACAGTGATATCTAGTCCCAAACTAAACAGAGCTTGTACTATGCGAACCAGATAACTGATAGAATACTTGTATACGTTTTTTGTAATACATACTTATTATAAATAGAAAAATATTCAGCCCCTGAACTAATATCTGTAGATCATACAAACTTTTGTTCCACGGTGGGAATCGAACCTGCTACCTCCTGCGTCTTAGCCGGCTGTTCGCCCACTGCACCACAGAGGTCGTCATGCGCAGGAAATCAAAAGTAGGAATGAATTTATAAAGTCCATAAATTTTGAGAAAAGATTCAGTGCGTAATCCAAAATTTTATAATCTGTGAAGATTATATATTAAAACCTAATAAATAATTTTACATCATAAATTTAATAAATAATAAATGTCACGCCCGCTGTGTGCTTGCGGTTAAAAAGCACCTGCAAGTGAGCCTCTCCGATTTTCAGCCATTTACACGAATCTGAGTAAATTTTAGCCATTTTTATCGGCTTCTTGTGGGATAGATTAAAATCTATCTATAACGGAAACTTTGGATTCTACATGGTTGCATATCTATTATCTATACGTATATTCAAAATAGGTAAAGTTTATGAGTTTGTTTGGATGTAGGGGGTAATCTCCGGAACTACTGATCCGATTCTGAAAATTCTTTTACTGATAGAATGCTATATCGCTGAATTCTATAGGCTATATTTTGTTTGATAAACATTCGTGCAAAGCCGGGCGGGTCACTCACATACACTAACACCACCCTCCCCCTCACCCCTCCCACCCCTTCCCACAACCTCTCTCACACCTACTCTATACCCTACCTAAGCTAAGGTCTTAAGGCCTTTAAACTTAAGCTAGAGAGCAGTAAAGAATTCATGTACAATATATTTAATATCTCTATTTCAATTATTATTTAAACTACTATTTGTAATGGTTGTTGGTCTACTAATATATAAAATAAAAAAAAATAAAAGGCTTTTTTTGGTTTGTAGAGCGAAACGTGAGCATCAGCGTAGACAACAAACAGAAGAAGAGGAGAGTCAAACCACAACTACAGAGGACCGAACAGTGATCGTCCAAGCGCGCCATCCCGAGATCAATGAGCTGCGATCCTTTTTGAATGAGGTGAGTTATTAAGCACTTTTGACGTAAATACGTTTTTAAAATTGCTTCCATAGTGGGAGAAAATTCAAAAAACTAATAATAAAATCGGGGGATACAGGGACACAATTTGGTGTTGCAGCTACATATCTATCATCTCCATCCAAAATGTAATTACACCACTGGATAGCTAAAGGATCAAATAATTTGTTACGCTAAGCGAGGACGCATCGCGCACGGTGGAGGAGGAAGCGCCGCCATTTTGAGGTCATTTTGCTGCGTTTCAATATTTCCATTTACGTCTCAAATTTTATCGATAAAGTTGAGTGTACGTAGCGGTTAGTATATAGGCCCATCAATACGGTTATACCTAATGATTTTTTTAATCCGTTTTTCACGGACATACGAAAACTCTGGATGAACCGACGCTATAATGTTTGCTTACCGGTCACTTTGATTATGTCCGCGTGATTTGAGAAACGAGACCGACACACCGCAATTGCGCCGTCACACAGCAATGGCGCCTCTCCAGTATGTGCGTCAAATTTTGTATATACGAGTGAATTGGCGTACTCGGAGTGTATAATTTTCCAATTAGTTGTACTCCATAGCCAGAGTTTTTTTTTGCTTAAAATTGTATTGATGAAGGAGAATATTAAAGTATTTAATATTATGATATTAAATACTTCAAATTAAAATTTATTTTTTTTGATCATAAATAAAGTACAATATACAAATGAAAACGTTGACAACTGCAAAAGTTAAGAAAAACTTAGATAATAGATTATACATAAAACGTGAAGATAAAACTTTACACCTTTTTATGCTTATTGTGCGCACCGAGGAGTGTGTGATTTGGCATAGTTAAAGATTGTATGGAGAAGGAGGAGCGAACGCTAAAATTAAGCAAGAAAATCGAGTACTGTGCACTGGCTGGCTAGTACATTATTGATAAATGTAATAATCGTTTTGTTCGCAGTTGGTGGGCATGGAGACGGGTGGCGGTAGTAGCGATGAAATAAGCACTCGAGTCCACGAATGGTGTTCGCACCGAGCGCCAGATGAACACTTGCGGAGAGCGCTCACCGCCGCCACGGACACCGCGCATCGCGCTCAGAGGAAATATGATAAGGTGATGAGAAGATGATAATAAATACCTTACCTTTTTTTGTTTTTACTGTGTTGTTGCAAATAAACTTTGTCTTATTCTTGTAAACCAATGGAAGTGTTGTAACTCTATATGTTTTGTCCAGGCTCGTCGCGCGCTTCGGGAGTGGCGCCGTACGCGCGGCTTAGTTCGCGCTCGCGAGGAGTGGTGGAGCGCGACGTTGCGCGACGCACACAGAGAGTACGCGACCGCGCTCTCCGCGCTCCACGACAGAGTCGCGAGACTTGAGGTGCTGTTACTGGTCAGTACGCGTCATGCTTTATCGCAGTGCCTCCTCAAACCGTGACTTATTGGGGGTTATGGGCCCCATACACAACGATTTCTTTGCACAAGCTTCTGAGGGAACAATTTGTTCCAATTTCTAGGCCTGCGCAAAGATATCATTTACGTGTGTGGGCTCTATTAGAGTTCGTGCCACGAGAGAAGTCCACTGTGTCTATGAAAACATGCTTTACTATATATTCGGCATTAGTTATTGAATACAAAAGCCTACTTACAACTAGAATAATTTCCGGTTTTCATGCGGCTCGCTTGATCAACAAAATAACCCGGTTTTTTAAATTAGGGTTTCTTGATTGGTATAAGGCAAAATTTGTTTCCAATCGCCTGGCTGTGCAGATTAATGCTAAATAGAGGTTATGAATGTGCGAATATTTCTGTGCCTAATAAAGGGTCTATTATTACTCCGTCGTTATTTGTAGTTTAAAATACCTTATTCAACCTGTTTTGTTATGTACGACATTAGTTAAAAACACACGTCCCAAATCGTATTAACTAATTTTAGAGGTGGGTTTAATACCGGTAAAGTAAATATTTATCCTGTAATCGATACGTTTTGAGTACAGAATTTTTAACATAAATCGGCGGCGCCTTTGCGACGATGCCGCTTAGTCAGTTTAACAGGTAAATACTTACATGATGAATAAATATGATTTGTTTACTTATTTTATACAGGCTGTTTCATTGATATTTTAAGACTTGATGTTAAGGTTGACTGAAAACTTAAAATTTTCTATGGTAATGAATTGAAAAAACTATATTACAACAATACTAGCCATTAGCCCTACCCGTGTCTTCATTTAATGTCCTACATAACAAAACACGTAGTATACTGACCCGTTTATGTAATACCACGCCTAAAGTTCGGAAATATTAATTTTCAATTTATTCTATATTTCGGTTCTTAAGACCACGGGACTTCTTTCCTAGAACGTACTTTAAAACGGTGCATACTCGGACCGTTTTGCAAGCTCATGCGCACGCAACGCGTTTTTATTATGCCACGCCTACATTTTTGTTTTATTGATGATAGTCAAACGCTTGACCACTACCTCACCTGATGGTAAGTGATGGTGTGATCGAAGATGGAGTACGCTTGCCTAGAAGAAACCTATTCACTCGCGACTTGGTTCTTGTTATGACACAAGTGCGATACGAGACCAATTCCCATCAGTTAGTTTTGCTTTATTATTCTTTTTACACGAAAAATCGGCTACCTATTAAAACTATAGGTAATGAAAGCGTTTATGTTTCTAACTAAATTAGGCTTTCAATGCCATGTTGCTTTCTATATAATGCTAACATAACTACTTCCTAAATCATACGCTAATCACAAAACTGGCTGGCCAATTGTGCACTTATAGAATTCAATTTTATAGATAGATAGAATAGATAATTCTTTATTGTTACATGAAATTACAATAACTTATAACCTAGACCTAGAATAACCTAGAAAACTTAAAGACTAATACATGGTGATAAAATGGGCGGCCTTATCGCTCAAAACGATCTCTCCCAGGCAACCTTTGGATGGACTGGATTGAAACAACGTGTGAGGAGGCGGTGTTACAATAAATACCTATTTACGCAGGATAAAAATAAATAAATACCTAAACCTAAAATATATATCGAAAGGAAATACAATCGAAAAAAATTATATGCATATTGTATGTAGATTATTTTTGCTCAAAAATGGTTCCACAGACAGTTTCTCTGTATCTGTTATTGTTTCGGATTTCCCCTTACTGTCCGAGTAAAAAAAAAACACTGCTTGGTAGAAATACCTCTCATACGCACAAAGTGATCCTATTTTGTGAAACAGTGTGAACAGGTTTCTTCTAGGCAAGCGTGTTCCATCGCTTGTCATCGGGCGAGATCGTTGTCAAACGCAAGCCTATGGGAAACAGGCTTACGGCCCATCTGATGGTAAGCGGTCACCGTCGCCTATTGACACCGGCAACACCCGGGGTATTGTCGATGCGTTCCCTACCCTGTACAAACCTCTTTACATTTCTCCTCTCCCAAAACAGGAAGAGGGTTAGTTCTTGTAAACACAGAGATTCCTACCGCGTGAGCTAGTGTTTAACATAAAAATGATACTGTATTTAGGTACAATTCTATATGTAATAACTAACGAATTTTTATAACAATTTATTATATAAACAATTTTTTTTTCATGTAGTAATTATCTATTTATAGTGAATTATAATTTGCTACTTATATTAGTATGAATAGAATTCCTATGTCATATAATTAATAGTGAACCTTCAATTGTAATTAATCTACCTGAATGCATGTATCAATAAATTTGTGTCAAATAAATAAATTATGAAATGTTGATTTCAGTGTGTATATTCCACAGGAAACTCAAAAGAAGGCTGGCCTACCTGTTATGTTACCTCACGAACCATCAGCTCGACGGGAAACACCACCCTTACCTCGGCGACCGGACCCAGACCCATTACTCATCAATGGTAACTTGAACTAACTATTGTAATGATTTCGGCAACTCCATCACTTACCATCAGGTAGGTAGTAGTCAAACACTTGACTATACAAAATAAACATTCGTTCTTGAAAGTTATTTTTTTTTATTAATAAATTTATTTATAGCAAGCTTTGCCAAAAAAATTAACTATTGTAATGATCTAAAAAAACATCATCGTTCAAAGACATTTCTAATTTATAAAATTATCTGAACGAGACTTGAACCCGCAAGCTTCCTCTTGATACGAGGGTGCGATGCCAACGTCTTTCAGTAATATAAATATCATTTTAAAAATACATTTAACATACATACTTTATAATAGTTATAATCACTCTGCAATGACATAATTGAATAAACACTGATTATTTATTTATTACTAGCTGACCCAACCGCGGCTTTGCACGGGTGGTTTGTCAATAATAAGATTACCCTCCTGCGCAGTCGGGTAAAAAGTAGCTTATGTCCCTTCTCAGTCCTGTATATAGTATACCAAATTTCATTGAAATCGGTCAAGCAGATTAGTCGTGAACACGTTACAAACAGACAGACAAAGAGACAGAGTTACTTACGAATGTATAATATTAGTATAGATATAGTAATGTTGATGAGGATACTAACAACTGCAATTGTCTTTTTAGATCCGTGGAGCTCTGACAGCGATCTCTCTGACCTATCGCCTGTAGAGGACGAATATGCCAAAGTAGATAAAACGCGACGCGAGCCCCCAGACATCGGTGACGTCACAGCCACAACTGCCAATGACGTCACACCCGTTACAACCCACGTGACAAGTGTCACTGTGACGTCACAGCCGCCTGTGACTGTCCCTTCGCAGGCAACTACTCAGAAATCAAGCCCGGAGCAGATTGTTCAGAGCGTTGTTCCTACTCTAGTTTCGACAACACACACAGATACCATGTATGTTTGAATTTGAATCTTATGCTGTTATAGATAAAGGTTATGCGATGTGCCACAGTATTGCTTTAAATCTGTACATACTGGAACGCAATGGTGTTTCAAATCTACATAAATACTGCTCTTATAAGGTGAGGGAAAATGCATACTTCTACTTTGTAAAAAGTGAACAACTTAGGGTCAGGAGTTTTATAGACCCCAGACGTCATAACCAATAAAATACTCGTATAAGGGAACCCCTGAAAACTAGACATACAAAAGTCACACACAGTTACTCTTTTAAATGTAGACCGCGACTATGGATCATGGACATCTAATAGATTTGTTATAAATATCTAAAGTAATCATTTTGTGCATTTCATTATACATTTTAGTTCCAATAAAGGCATAAAAAACATATTCTAAAATTAAATGCTTTGATTCCAATCGTACATTGTCCACTTTATGTAGAATACAGAAGCACAAACAATATGATCTATTTACAAAACTGCTAATGAAATAAACATGATGATTTACGGATTACGGGATTACTCCTACTAAACCTAAGGAGTTCACTAACGACCTCCAGACAATCAATCAGTACTTCAAACTGGTAATTCTTCTCGTGTGAATGACTCATTAGTGTAAATTATAAATATTCCTTCATGGTTTCAGGTCAACAACCCAATCCACGGTATCGCTAAACGCCATCGCCGGTACCGGCTTAGTGGCCGGCGCGTCGCGAGAGCTGGACGCGGCGGTTCCGCGCAGCACGTTGCTGGATACATCGGCGCATCGCGCTCGCACTGACCTGGCTCGACACCGCCATCACTCCTCACAGTCGCCGCACTCGCCGCATTCACTCAGTAATGCTAGCTCGGTGAGTTTCACTAAGCCGGCATCACACCAATGCTGCTTGGCTTCAGAACTAGGTATGGCGGCCTTACCGCTTCCAGGTAGCCTTTGGATGGACTGGATTGAAAACAACGTCAGAGGAGGCGGTACCCATAACCATAACTATATCGTTTCTTAAACAATCTGTTTTGTGATGTATGACAAATTTAAATCACACATTCGGAGTTGTATTAACTGATTTTAGAGGTGGGTTTAATACCGGTACCTTGAATATTTATCCAGTATTCAATAAATTTCCAATAAACAATTTTTAACGTTAATCAGCGGCGCATTTGCGACGATGCCGTTTAGTCAGTTTAACAGGTACCTACTTACATGATGATGAATATGATTTATTACCTACTAGCTGACTCGCCCGCGGTTTCGCACGGGTGGTTTTTCAATTTTCAAACTACCCTCATTTTGCGTAGATCTGTTCAGCCGTTTAGTCGTGTAAAGGTAACAAACTAACAAACAAACAGAGTTATGTATATATTATACATATAAACCTTCGTCTAGAATCACTATCTATTGCTGAAAACTGCATTAATATCCGTTGAGTAGTTTAAAAGATCTAAGCGAACAGAGAGCGGAAGGGACTTAATTTTATACTATGTAAAGATTTTATACAGGCTTTTTCATTGATTTTTTCGGACTTGGTATTAAGGAAGTTTGAAAAACTAACTTTTTCTATAGGTAGTAATTAATTAAAAAAAAAACTTATTTTACAACAAAACTACACGTGTTTTCATTTAATGAAATATTTGTTATTCGAATTTTAGTGGATTAAAGTTTTAACTGTAACCTTTATTTACAGTATGATGGCCTGGACGATTCCTACAATGACTCTGCCGATGAATCCCTCAGCGAATCAACATCCGGAGCACCCACTCACGGCACTGTAAGCCATCTTTCCAAACACTAAACCAATTAAACAACTTGCTTGATAAAACAATCTATTCTGTTCTATACACCTTTAGACATGAAACAAGCACACGTTTAAATAATCTTGGTAAGCTTAAATAAGCCAGAGTCATTTATGAAAATAAAAATGGAATCTATCAAATGCGGGTTCGAGTCCCAGTGCTTGATCAGGTGTAATTCAGAAAGTCTGTGTTTATTTATTTAAATCCAATAAAGCAGTTGATAATCCACCTTCTCATCCATTGCGGAGTGTTTAGTTAGACAGTGCGGTTTGTATGGAACGGTAGATTTTTAATTTGAAGATTGGATTGTAATAAACACATAGTGCCTTACCACAAAAAAAATTGTTGAACACCTGTTTAAATAATTCTATACCAATAATTGCCAAATATTTTTTTAAACAGGTGTTCAACGAGTGTTTTAATTTTTAGTGGTGAGGCCCTTGTAGTCTTATATGTAGGGCTGTTCCTCAAAATTTGTCGACTGAACTAGACGCTAACGCTCCTGGCAGAGAGGTCATAATCGTGGACAAATGACGATGGTATTGGTATCTCGCTCGCTCTTGCTGCCCTTACGGGAGCGGTTAGTGATGCGCCGAGTACGTATCGATAACATTAATTACCAGTAATTGTATTTTTCAAACGTTCGCGATCACTGTACATAATTATCGATTAAAACAGATATTTATCGCGTATGTACTTTTTTATTTGTTATCCCGTTGTAGAGGCCTGGTCACAAAACAAAACCAAGAAAAAGTCTGGTGGACAAAAGTCAACCCGTGACCACGCCTGTTGCAACACAGCCGAAATGTCGAGATAACAAATAAAACAGGTACATACGCGATAAATACCCGTTTTAATCAATAATTTTATATCAGTAATTGTATATACGCGATAAATACCCGTTTTAATCAATAATTTTATATCAGTAATTGTATTGTAAAGGAAACAAACATGTTTATTAGTTGCCCCAACTGCCACGAGTCTTGGCTTGAGGCTACTCAAATAAATAATAAATAAATATAGCTGGACATTTCACACAGCGCTATCTAGCCCAAACTAAGCAGAACTTGTACTATGGGAACCAGATAACTGATAGAATACTTATATACATTTTTTTTGTAAATACATTCTTATAATATATAAAGAAACAGTCAGACCCGGAACAATTATCTGTAGATCATGCAAACATTTGTTCCGCGGTGGGAATCGAACCCGCTACATCCTGCGTTTCAGCCGGCTATTTGCCCATTACACCATGGAGGTCGTCAAATGTCCTCATATTGTGATTTGTGAGGGTTTAAAAAAATATTTCAGCAGCGCGATACAAGACAAAGTTGTGGCAGTTCAGTAGGCAGCGTAACCGACGATGCGGTCTACTCTCGCGACCATAGACTCCACCAACTAACAGGTAAACATATCTCCCGCCTCATTCATTACCATAACAACTGAACGAGACACCATTATATATAACCAGCGTATGTTGTAACCCTACTGTTACGAACTATGCCGCTTTTGTGTTAACGTCACCCGTTTTAACCACGTTTGCAAGCTTTCACGTTCATTCACAAAAGTAATTACAATATCATTGTTTGATGTTTGTCAATTGCTGGTATGGAGAGCTTCGCGCAAAGATATATTCAAAGGAAAACTTAACAAAAAGAATTTGAACAGGTTTTCAATCCAGCTGTATTATCTCTATTTAATGATTATTTCCTTCCACTTATCACGGTCTAAAGCCAGATCCCGCCAGTCTTTTTGGAAGACGTCCAAGTCATCGCTCCAGCGCTTTTTAGGCCTTCCTCGGCGTCGCTTTCCGTCGGAAGAGGGGGAGGCCTTTGCCCAGCAGTGGGACAGTACGGGCTAGTAAAAAAAAAGATTATTTGCCTTGTCAATCAATGCTATAAATCTATAAAGCTGTCCTGATATTCATAATCAATTGTGTCAGACTGTACGGGATATTGTCCAGCGTAATATTTAGTTAGAAATATCATAGATAGTTTAACAACTCTTCGTGTATATGTAGTTTCGTATCGACGAAATAGTTATTTAAACAGTAAACAAATCTAGTTAAGTGTAGGTGTTGTTTACGAGCGAAGCGAGTCACCCTTACCCGAGGGTTAGTTTAAAGTCGGTGTCGACATACCTCGCGAACCTGTAATAAAAAACATACACAGATAAATAAACGCAAGATTTTAATATATATTATAGTTATATACGGGTTTGGTATTTCTATAATTTATCTTCCAAAAGTTGTTCTATTTCACGGTTATACACCACTCCACACTGCAGTCCTCTACAGTCAGGATACAATCTGCTCGAAAATCAAATGCTAACAAAGCGTGTTAGGTTCATAATAAAACTGAATATCAAAAGCGATTTCGGCATAAAAATGTGGATTATGATGTAAAATCGTTGACATGTGTAATTGAAGATGTTTCTGTATCTCTTACGGCTAAGTTCTCCCATCTGACCCTGTATAACCACGGTACACTAGGTCCGCCCGCCTCGCTAGCGGAGCAACTGAAGCAAGTGCTAGCGGAGCGGGAGCGTCGGCTCGCGAGCGGCCCTTCCCCGCCCCAACCTGACCCCGTGCAACTCACCAACGAACTCGTTGACGAGATACGACAAGCCGTCAGCGAGGCCAATGCAAGAGGTTTGTATAACACAATGGGTTAACAAAAACACCTTCAAAAATCAATAGTTATGGGTTCAATAATGTCGTACCTATTTATTTCTAGAGGGCACTTCACTTTCTTATGCCTCTTTATAACCTTTTAATGACACTGCTACACTACACATGCTTCTGAGTACTGACACTACATTACTCCCGGAGTGATCGTTAAACATGCTATATCGACCTCACGTATTTTTTAAAAGTTCTGGAAATATATCTTTTTAATTATTTAACTAAAATGATTAAAACGTTTTTCACGTTCATTCCCAGATTTTAACTGTAAAAGTAGTTATTGTGAACATGTTTTATTTTACACCTATTTTGTGGCATGCGTTACGATTTTATTTAGTTTTAAACTTGATTCTTAAAAATATTTTTTTTTCTTTCGGTGGTTCGGGTTATTTGCTTTGCTTAATCTATGTTATGCTTCGTTTGTTTGGATTGATGGTGATATTTGTTTTTCTATACGTATTCGTTTCACAACTTTATTTTTCGTTTTTATTTTGCTGTCTGTAAGTGTTTATTGTACTAACTTATAATTGAAACAAACAAAGCACATTTAATTATGGCACTTAATTAAAATCTTGACAAAAATATCTGAAATAACTAGCATCTTGTAAATACAATACATCAAATACCTTTGTAACTCTGGCTGTAGTTATATATTCGTGCTCTATGAAACATCGACTGTATGAAAAATGCACTTCTAATAAAATGCCGGTTTCCCTAACCGGCATTGAATACGCCTCCCGTACACAAGCCACGCGCCACAGCCACAAATCCCCGCAACAAGAAGCTCATTTGCAATGCTGAGTTAGCAGATGCAAGGCTCCACAGCCTTGAGCATCGTTGAAAGGTTGCAAGCCTCTCGGTTTTTAATCTGATGCATTTCGGAGAGTATGCTGCTGAACTTTTCAATTTGATTCAACCATCCCCATTCTATCATCGGACAAGTAGACCTTCCGCGATGCGCCACCGCTACATAATAGACATACCTCCCATACGCACAAAGCGGTACTCGCGCACCTTTATACGCGTTTTGTTTCCTTATAACTACAACCTAGGGGTTTTCAAATCGCGAGTGAATAGGTTTCTTCTACGCAGCCGTGTACCATCGTAGACTGCATCATTGCTTACCATCAGGCGAGATCGTGCTCAAACGATAGCATATAATCAAACGTTTTGTATAAATAAACGGGAAGCGGCCACTTAGTAGTGAAAGCGCGACAATGGCAGCCCTTGTTTTTGTCTCTTTCTTTCACTTTCGGTCGGTAGCGGTCACACGACCTCACGAAGCGAGAGGTGGCGTCTTGTGCCGTATAGCGACCACTGGCGCTAACCGTGTGCGGCGAGTTCATATAAAATGTACGAAAAAGCAGGACTGTGACGCGTGGCTCGTGTGCGTGTGCGGTAATATAAAACTCCAGGCAGAAATTCAGATATTTATGTCCCATCTCCCATATTTATCGTTATACAAACAATGCATTTGTAGTGAAGAAAGCTCCGGCTTGCGTAGTCGGCGGCGAGGTGCCCTGGCAGCCGCTGTCGAGCGCCGTCTCCGAGACCAGCCTGACGCCGCCGCCCGGCGCGCCCGGTCCTGTCACTGTCAGCCACTGGACTAAGCAACAGGTACATTTTTTTGTTTTATTACTCATTTAAGGGTATTATCACCCATAAAGATAATACCTTCTTTTAACACGACCAGGATGACGGGTAGATAATGCTATTAGCATTAAGTAAGTCCTAGCGCTATTCTGTTTTGTGTGAAAGTATTAAATAAATAAAGATAACACTATGGGTATCATAAGAAGGCTCAAGGTCGCTCAGCGTGCTGTGACGAGGACTGGGCTATGCTTGGTGTTTCTCTACGAAATCGAATCAAAAATTAGAAGAATCGTAGACAAAACCAAAGTCACCGGCATAGCACAAAGGATTAGTAAGCTGAAGTGGCAGTCCGCAGGGCACATAGCTCGAAGGACTGACGGCCGTTGGGGCTAAAGGTTATCGATTGGAGACCACACACTGGAAAGCGCAGCTTAGGAAGGCCCTCACTAGATAGAAAGACGACCCGTTAAAAGTTGCTGGGAGCGTGCAGGCCGCATAAGATTGGTCGCTCTGGGAATCTATGGGGGAGGCAAACATTTCTGGATCTATATGTTCATTTGTAGACGTCCTGTGATCCTATATGATGATGATGACGAAAGAACGTGAAACATAAAAAATGGGACAAAAATTAAAAGCAATCAAATTTAATGTTTATCTAAACCTAACTCTAACAAACACTTGACTCCTTCAGAGGAAGGGTCGGGCAGTATGCTATTTAATGGTTCAATTTTACAAAACAATCCATCGAATACTTAAACCCGGAAAACGTAATAAAAAACATTTTACACCTGAGATCTTTTCGAAAGAATAATAAAATGGAAAAGCACTAATAGTCGTCGGACCGGCTGACCTGAGTGCTTAGCCAAGTTACACTCGATTAGCGATGATGCTAGTCGATAAGTCCGAAAATGTATGGGATTTGACACATGCTACGGAAATATCACGTGATATATCGACAACAAACCTATGTAGAAATCGAATCAATTCGAAGCGAATGTAACTTGGCTACAGCCCCTGGAACGAAATCTACTAAACCAATCGCTTCACTATGACAATGGATATGTATGAATATCTATGAATATCGTCGCAAACTCGCCACTATAGATACCTTTTGGTATTATAGTAACACAATTTTTTTCGATGACCGCCGTTGCTATGACAACACCATTGAAAATTTGCCAGCTTATGACAGGAACAACAATTATAATCGTTAATGGTAATTTTTCTTATAAATTACCAGAATTGGAACCCAGATCTTCATCACAATCATCACGCATAGTTAAGAACCACCCTAGTTAAACTAGCTTTCTATTAAAAACCGCATCCGAATCGGTCCATCCGTTTGGGAATTACGATGCCACAGATACATAAGCGTCAAACTTTTACTACGTGTTTTGTTATATACGACATTAATTTAAAATACACATCTGGAATCGTATTTATTGATTTTAGAGGTGGGTTCAATACCGGTAGCTTGAATATTTATCCAGTAATCGATACATTTCCAATAAATCATTTTTAACGTAAATCGGTGGCGCCTTTGCGACGATGAGGCCGCTTATTCAGTTTAACAGGTACCTAGGAGCTTTAACAGTTTAAGTTTTTAGCAGGTTCCTGTAGATGGAGCTAACGGCGCTTTAGTCGTAATCTGAATCATCTCTCTAATTTCGACCCTGACGTGACAGAGCCCGGTAGCACAATTGGATAGTGCATCCTCGTATCAATAGGAAGGTTGCGGGTTCAAGTCCCGTCTTAGCTTGAACATTTTTGAGATGGTTTTAAAATCTTGGAATTTAAAATTATATTACACATGAAACGAAAGTCTTTACACAACAACAAAAACAGCGAAAGACATCTGAATTCAAAACTAAAGCAGTATTTTTTAATTTTAGTATTGTAGTTTGATTCAACTTTTATGTTTACCTCCCATTTATCGCTGATGAGAATTACTAAATATGAGTAGCAATTAACTGAAACTCACCTGCATTTTTTTCTTTTCAGGTTTGGCAATGGGTGTCCAGTTTAGGCGAGGGTCTAGAAAGACACGCGGGTGCATTCGCCGCTCGAGGCGTGGATGGCGCATTACTGCTAGCCCTGTCCTCGTCGGACCTAAAGCTGCTCGGGTTGGGAGGCGACGACCGACGCCGCATGAAACGACGTCTGAAAGAACTCCGCTCCGCTTACGAGAAACATCTCAAAGCGCTCAAAAAGGCAGAGAAGAAAGCCAAAAAGAAATAAACGCGGTCGAGACGCATGCCATCACCAAAGAAAGGGTCGGTTTACATACAATCGCCAAACTTCCATATTTTTCTTTAAATTATTTCGTTGTCTTGTCATCTCTTTCTTGACTGTATGTGGCTTTATGTGAACTGTCTTTTCGACATTATTTTACCGCGGCCGAGTGTGATAATGTGTTTACTCAATTCTTGTGATCTACATCTTGTGACACCGCTAAACATTCTCTTATGCTAATTCTTGCCTTTTCTCGTCGAGATTTGAATCGATAGTATTGAGTAGTACATTCTAACATTTCAGTCTCTTTGGTATAGTATTTATTGAATGTATGTGACTGGACCCCTAGGTTACGAGGGGTTTATGAGCCGTGTCTGATAGCGTACGGAGTGCCATCTGACCCATAGCTTAAACTTTAGTAACGTTAGTGTGCTTCAAACGAAGAAACGAATATTAATCGAAAATTAGACGTAAGTGAATGTGGAAAAGGACATAGAACTCGTATATTTAGCCAGAATTATAATAGATATAATTGCGGTCTGTTTCACTTCTCGAATTGTTCGTATTTTTACTCTAGTTCAGAGGCCCTATGTCGTGAGAGCGCGCTTTCTATTGCGACAGTAAGTTGCCAAAGGGGTTCGATAGAGGCGTTGCTTTCAACTTTTATACTAAACACATTTTTCATGAATGTTACTAACAGGGCATCTAAACAATACTAAACAAATCGCAAGTTATAATGAAGCAGTCAAATGTGTGAAACAGACCATTGACTCGTTAAATAAAAATAATGAAACAATGCGTCGGGAAAATAATCTTTGTCGTTCCTACATTTGTATTAATTGTGTCAGTTTTTCTTAAAGTTCGATATGAATGAATGGACTGTGGGATATACACTGGCTCAATCTAGTCATAAGAATGAATTAGATGTTGGAAAGTCATGAATTACTATAACATTTTCTCTTAGAAATTTTCAAATATTTAAGGTGTAGGTATATTTACTAACGAAACATTGTAACGCGATAATTTATTATAGTAATTGTATTAAAGGCAATGCAAATGGTTGGTTTGGTATACTTTGGCATTTATTTATAGTAATGAAATGTATTGCACAAAAGTACTTAGTTGTGGTGATTGAATTTACTCTCGCGTCGCCATTCTTTAGTGTATCTTAAAATGTATAGTGAATTAACATTCATCAAACATGATCTCATTTCATGTAAGCATACCAGATTATCTATCTCGCCCTTGCAACACTATTTATTTGCTAAATGTACGGTCAGCTGAATAAATAATTGTGAAACGGAATATTCGCAATTGATAACATTCCAGTAAACTCTATAATAGTTATTTCTGTGTGAAGTTTTATTGGTTTAGATGCTTTATAGTTTTCTTAGGGCTATATTATTGTACCTACATACGATTTATCTAAGTGTTATTCTGTGTATTGATGTGGGTATGTTTGGTTCCGTAGACCCTGTCCTGTGTATATGAAGTCTCCGGTGGACTGTGCCCAGTCCCGAGGCTAGTGTGACTGAAATCATTGTGTGACAGAATGTACATACATTGTGCATTTAGAATATATATTTCAAGTAAGGTTTAACAACTTATTGTAAGTAGAGTCCAATAACGATTGCCAAAATTAATCAGTACTTTTATTATGTTGTTATTTTTTGTTTATTTTTTACTTTTTCCTTAAATTATATATTTATTTCGGGACCAAATTAATTTATTACGAACCTAATTATTTTTATGTATTTGGGTGTGTTCAGAAGATTTTTTATTTATAATTTAATAAACAAACCAAAGTCTACATAATATTGTTTTTTACTGTGTTCTGTGTGATGTATCTGTGTATCATGTACATTTATGAGATGATGGTAAAATATAATCTGCAAGTATCATTTGAGTTTTCTTAATAACACACTGGGGGCTTAATACCACTTAATAATGTCTGGGGGCTTAACCTTTGGTATGCGGAAGCGCTGATCAGTGCTTTCCTTGTTATATGCGCAAGCTCTGATCAGTGCTCAGGTGACCTGCGAAACTTTTAATTGATTTTGAAACAAAATGCCTTTAAATATGGTCTAAATTGTTTTATTTACCCGTTCCTACTAAATTGAACGAGCCTATGGGAACTTCACTCATTTGGTGAAGCCTATAGGAACGTTCTAACTGAAGGTTTGGTTAGAAGGAGTGAACAATGGCGATTTTTTCGAAGGCGCTGTCTCCACGAGCGAGAGAATCGCGGCGAAATTATCGTCGTGCCACGTATTTCTATACACTCTCTAGAAGCCGTCTCCACACGGCGATATTATCGCCGCGATGCGACGAGTGGCAACGAGCGCGCGAAACGTCGTTACATCGTCGCTAGCCCGTCGCGACTAGCAGCGGGCCCGCCGCGCGCTCGTAGCGCTCTCGCGACGAGCGCACTGTCAAACGCAGCGTCATTTCAGCGTTGCCTCTCGTCAAGCAAGGACATTTCGACAAGTTTTTTAAACAATAGTACAATGTTTGACATTGAAAAGTTTATACTTGAAGTGAGAGAGAGACCTGCCCTTTACGATGTTCAGTTGGCCGAGTATCGAAACAGAGAAATTAAAGCAAAGTATTGGTATGATGTGGGAAGTGCTATGTTCACAGAGTGGGATGATCTAACCTCTAAAGAAAAAGGTAAGCGTACAATTTTATTTATTTAGGTAATTTTTGTTGTTATAATTGTTAGTTTTTATTGTCTATGGTGTAACAAAATAATATACATTCGTCGGTACGAAACCGTTGTTTCAACAATAATTATAAGAAAGATAATTTTCATTAAACGATGTAGTCATTTTGCCAAGGAACCGCGCCAACTGTGTTAAAATAATCTTTAAATAAGTTTCGAATATGCAACCCCGAATTCCTTGTCCTTTGAAGTACGGGTGTCATACTTTGTTGATTGGATATGTCTTCATTTTCCCCGTCAGTGGCATTTAATGCTCGACGCTTTATGAAGTTGTGCAAAACGCAAGCTGCTTTTATTACAAGAATTGAACTGTCTGGTTGAAGATTTATTGTATTATGAAATATGCGAAATTTTGAGGTGATTTGTCCAAAGACACATTCCACGTAACGTCTCGCACGAGACAGTCTGTAGTTGAAAATTTTTTTATCCGTAGGAAGACATCGACCTGGATACGGTCGCATTAAATTTCGATGAATGCCGAAGGCCTCATCAGCTACAATCACATATGGCATTTTGGGTCCGCCAAATACCAGTTCTTCTTCTTCCGGCAAATCAAGAGCTTCTTCATTTAGCTTCTGGCCTAGAATTGAAGATTGAAATATGGTAGAATCATTTTCACGGCCATAAGAACCTACGTCAATCACAGTAAATAAATAATTCGAATCCACCAAAGCCAATAAAACGATTGAGTTGTACTTTTTATAATTAAAGTATAGAGAGCCGGAATTCCGGGGGCAATGAATTCGAATGTGTTTGCCGTCTAGCGCTCCCAAGCAATGTGGGAAATTCGCGTTGTCTTTAAATCCCTCTGAGATTCTTTTCCATGATTCTTTGTTCGGGGCTGCCATTTCTGTAGGTGCTAGCACTTTCCATATAATTCCACATGTTTCTTTTATTAATTTAGTCAACGTTTTTTTCGAAATTCTGTAGGTACTTATTCTGAAGGCGTTTATAACTTGTTCCAGAAGCGAGATATCTGGAAAATGACATTATATCTTAAAAATATACTTAATCATATATTTTTTTTAATATAAAATAGGCTCGCGTTTGCAAGTTTATTTTTAAATGGGATGAAAAACGAAGACTCCATCAAAGCGTTCGGATTTATTAAACTGTGTTTTTTTTTTATTAAAATACATAATAGTTAATTAATATATGTATACTTATATATACTTATAATATTTAAATTAAAAGTTATTTCTTTGCTTCAGGACTTGAGTTAATGACAAAATGGAAATCTTTAAGGGATCAATTTCGTAAGGAGTTAAAGTTGCAGCAATGTTCAAAATCCGGTCAAGCTGCCTCAAAACGACGAAAGTATATTCATTATGATGCATTACTTTTTTTAAAGAAACACACAGAACACGCTTCAACATCGTCAAACATGCTCAATGAGGATAGTCAAGATGTTTTTGAGGACGACGACAGTTCGGTTAATACCACCCCCAGTGTCACGGAACCATTCACGTCTAATAAAAAGAAAACATTAGTACAAATGTTTCTGGAATCTAATAAAGAGATATCGAATGTTATGCGCGAGAGTATAGATATACAAAGAAATAATGTTCAACCACAGTATCGTGACGAGCGTGGAAATGAGGCATTTTTCCGTTCGTTGCTACCACTTATGGACAAAATAAAAGAAGACTGTTTAATTGATGCCAGAACTGAGATTATGGCCGTAATTAAGAAATACACACCATCATCACATACACTGCTAGACTCTTATTCTCGTACATCCACACCAACAAGCGAGGACGATATTGCTCAAATGTTAGAACACTTTGATGGAATGTAAACTATAAGTTTTGATTTTATGTAAGCGTTTAAGTAAAATAAATCTGCTTTAAACTTACTGTAGTGTTACTGCTAATCTTTCACATGGCCCGATACTTTTCCTCATATTAGTATCTTGCTTTGATAAGTGTCTTGATAGTAAACTTAACAGTTCATCGAAAACAGGAATTGGCATTAAATATTCATCTTCAAACCATTCTGGATGATTTCGATATTCTTCATAATTCACATGGAAATGTCCATGACTTTCACGACGTAGCAACATGGGATGTGTCCACCAACGGCGCTTTTTTTTCCTTCTTAACAATAACAATAACTGCATATTCACTAGCGTACTTGCAGAAGCACCCCACAACACTATATCCATAATAAAGAATTATTTTATCGACTGAGACACTACTTATTTCGCTCTCATCTGGCACATAACTGAATTCTTTCTTTCACACCGCGTCGTCAAGGAAACGCGGCGATACCGTTACGAGTCGCCGCGGAAACGCTGCGATTCCGTTACGACTCGCGACGATACGCGGCGAAATTATCGCTCGTTCGTGGAGATTCTCCGACGATATGAGGGCGGACTCGTCCCGATTCTCTCGCTCGTGGAGACAGCGCCGAAGAGTTATGTGATTTTCATAATATTGTTTATGAGTGATATTTTGCTACAAATGTGATGTTTTTATACCATTAGATAGCCTAGACATCAGACTAACTGTGTGTAAAAAGTTACATTCAAAATATGTCACAAAATATATTGAAAAAAACATTTTTCTACAACAGTTGCAGAAATAGACTTTTGGTTCGATTGTCTGAGGAAAATCAAAATGTAAAAATGTTTTAGTAATAAAATTAGTATAGATACATTAGTTATCCAACTATCGAATAAAATCAATACTACTTATGTAAGTATACCAAACATTTTATTGCACAAAATCAATAAAATCAAAACACTAAAATTGCGTTTGATTATCACGCAATGTTGCCGCAGACGCGGTAACAGATTCGCGGGCCTTTGCCGCGTCTGAGAGGTTAATACCACTTAATAACGTCTGGGGGCATGGCAGTGCCCCCCGTCAAGTCAAGCGCATTATCTTTAGGCTCAATTTACATTGCTGCGGAATGGAATGGAAGCAGATGAATGGTACATACCATAATGCGCAAGAATTCTCCGGAACAAGAGACCTGTTTTTGGCTTGTATATAGTTTGTAAATTGACACAATTGACAAAGTTCATTAATCTGAATGAATTCATTCTCGCTTCCATTCCATTCTGAAGAAATGTAAATTGAGTGTTAGGTAGTAAAAGAAGAAAATGATTCAACTACTCTTTATTTTTTACTTTCTTAATTTTAGGTTTTCTATTTCTTTTCTTCTTCTTGAACTTCTTTGTAGGAGGTTGAGCTGCTTCCTTCTCTTCTTCATCTCCATAGCTGATGGTGACAAATGCACCTGGTTTCCTTTTCTGTGGTTTTATTCGTTTTACTTTTACCTTCTCATCTTCTGACAGTTCTTCAGAGTTGTCACTATCATCACTATCTTTTGGACCTTCAGCAGGTTCCTCTTCTTTCACATCTTCATCGTCTGTGTTTTCTTCTTTCTTCACTAGTTGATTTTGCCTGTTTAATGTGACACAAGTAACCCTGCAACTGGCATTACACGAACATATTTCATTCAATTTTGAATCATTTACAGACCACACTTTTAGTTGCCCAGAACTTGAAGCTGAGTACAGCATCTCATTTTCATAGTGCAGGCTTTTGACTCTTTGTTTATGAGCTTGGTATGTCAAAGCTTCTGTGTCTGTGACAGTCAATGTGATAATGTTTCCATTTTCCAATCCAACATACAGTCTTTCATCATCTATCCACTGTACAGATGTAGGTTTCGAGTTACATGTAATTCGTTTTTCAACTCCAGCTTTACTTATTGTCCATACATCTACTGTTTGTTGAGAGACTAGAGAAAACCTATCACCTCCTGGTGAGAATCTGATTTCTGTAGGCAGGAGAACTCCCTTACTGGCTAGATTGATAGTGAAAGCAGGTCGACCTTTGATTAGATTCCATGTTCTTAAAGTTTTGTCTCCACCAATACTTAGTGCCATTTTATCTGAAGGATGTACAGCAATAGCAGTGACAGGATGACCTGAAACAAAAAAAATCCAGTTACAAACAAGTTCAATACACTTTACAATTAGACACAAATAGCTTCTTATTTGAGCACATCAATAGCCAGTAAATTAATTTAGGTACCAGCATATTTACAAATCTATTTAGGTAACTTTCAATTTATTTCTTAAGGCTGTTCACTTCTCTTTATCAGACTGTACATATTCACATTGCATACAATGTGATGGGTTTGGAAGATATTAATTTTTAAGAAGCAGTCGGCAACCTATGTGTCGGCAAAATGTGTTGTTATCCAGACACAACAACACATTTTTCAAACTCCATCAAGCTGGGATACAAAGAAACAGCTAAGTACATACATACACACAAAATACAGCACCCTTCTTCCCAGCCTGGTAAATCAGTTGTGGGCTGTAGCTTGTCAACTGCTAATTTAGAGGACCCAAGCAGCAGGTGAATCTAATAAACTGATTGTCATTAATACAATAGTAAAGTAAAGTACATTTATTTAGGACAACAGTACAGCAAAGACAAAACAGAAGGTAATAAAATAAAACAAACATTGAAAAAAGATATCAAAACAACACTGATTATGAAAATGGTAGGTACCTACCTATAAAAATGCAGAAAGACATAAAAACAATTTTTTTTTTTTTTTTTTTCGAATGGACTTATATCGCTGTTGGCCTCTGAGGCCGTGACAGCTTAACCGAACTTTTGGCGAGCGCAGATGGCGCTCAGCCCAGTAAGTTTTTTAGGCAACTAGCGCAAGGGCACCACTTAGGTACGAACCTCGGCTTGGGCTGTTGCCGGGATGGGGATAGGAGAGAAACGCCCGGGTACATGTCTGTACCTCGTATAAGCGGCGACTGAAGGGACTCGTCGACCTCGCCGGCGAGGTCGGTGTTTCTGTGAAGTGTTTGCTCTGTCTGATATAGATGACTCACCTTCCGCATTAGCAGAGGTGATTTCGTCATCCGGGTCTCCGAGAACGTGTCTCGGTCGACGGAGGATTTTGTTGGCGGGCGGATCCAACGGGTAAACCGGAATGGTGTGTACCAAAGGGTTCGGATGATTAGAGGCAAGTTCATAAAACCGCTTGGAAGCGAGCTTCATGAACCTGGCTATTGATTCTAATTTCAAATCGCGATGTAGGTCGTTATTGCGAAAGTACCAGGGCGAGCCTGAGGCTTTTCGCAAGAAGCGATTTTGAATAACCTGAATGGCACCAACTTTAGGAGAGTGGGCAAATACTACAGATGAGTATGTCATAATGGGGCGAATGCACGCTTTGTAAAGAGTCACCTTATTTTTAAGGGACATTTTACTTTTCGCGCCTAGAAGTGAGGACAATCGTCCTAGGGTGAACTTTGCTTGGTTGCACCTCTTAGTGATGTGCAACCTAAAGGAAAGACGCCTATCGAGGATGACACCCAGATATTTGGCTGATGGGGCCCAGCGAATGGGCTGGCCAAATAGAGAGATCGGTTTGGGAGTGAGGTTTCTCCGTGAGAAGTACACTGCTGTACTTTTCGACGGGTTTACCTCGATCCGCCACTTGCGGAACCAAGTGGCTAATGAGTGAAGGGCAGCCTGCAGCCTTATACCCACCCGATCGGGATTCCGATTGGATGTGTACAAGGCTGTGTCGTCTGCGTATAGGGCTATTTCCACTTGAGGAGTGCGGGGGATATCGCTGGTGTACAGCGTGAACAGGAGGGGGCCGAGAACGGAGCCTTGAGGGACTCCTGCTCTGACTGGTCTAGGACTAGAGAGAGTGCCTTCCACGGTGTAGCGAAAGCTGCGACCTTGTAGGTAGTCTCGTATGATGAGCACGAGTCTGTCTGGGACTCCGAGTTTGAATAGCTTGTAGATCAAGCCGTTGTGCCAGACTTTGTCGAAAGCTTTCGCTACGTCGAGGAAGACGGCACCAGTATCTGAAGGCCAGGTACTTTGCCAGTTGGAGAGGACATGCTCCGTTATGCGGAGCACCTGTTGTGGGCATGAATGTTGGGCTCGAAAGCCAAACTGCTCGTCGGGAAGGAGTTTGAACTCATTGACATGAGCCCAGAGGCGCTTCATTAGAAGACGCTCATATATCTTGCCTAGACTATTAAGTAGGCTAATGGGACGATAACTAGTTGGATCGTTTGCCTGTTTGCTGGGTTTTCGGATGCCAATGACGTTGGCTTCCTTCCAAGCATCAGGGAAGGTGCAAGTTTCCATAGCCGCATTGAAGATGCAGACTAGGATATGGATAAGGGGAACAGAGAACTGTTTGAGTACTCTGTTAGAAATGCCGTCGGGGCCGGAGGCTTTCTTTGGGTGTAGGGCCTTGATAGTGTCAAAGACTTCAGAGGGCTCAATCGGATCAAGTGGGGAAGTAGGGGGTCGGGAGGCTAAGCGGTCAACCTCGCTGTTCACCGTATGGAGGTGAACAGGGTCGACGGGTTCGAGACTGGGCGAGCATTGAGCTTCGAGGGTTTCAGCCAGGAAATCGGCTTTTTCCTCGTCTTCGAATGCTGGAGGGTGATTGGGTCGGATAAGGGGAGGCATCGGAGCGAGAGCGTCCGCTTTCATGGAGCGAGCTAACCTCCAGTAGGCCAGATGGCTAGGCTCGATCCCCGAGAGCAGGCTCTCCCACTCACGATTGCGATGTTCTTTAATGCGCTCTCTCACCTCACGGTGCAGGGAGCGCATTAAGACTCGATTGTCGTTAGTGGGGCAGCGACTATGAAGTCTAACTGCGGCGTTAGCTTCAGTCATCAGCCGTCTGATATCATCTGGCAGGGGGCCCCTGTGGTCATCCACTACGGGCACCTGCTTTGATGAGTCTCTGACTGAGTTTGTGATATGTGTGGTAAGGGCGTCAACCGCTACCGTAATATCACCAGATGTCCGAATGACAGAAGGGATCCTATCTAGTTCAGTCGAGTGCGCAGCCTTGAGGGCTTTCTCAAGTTTATGCCACTCTACCACAGTCTTGGTGGCAGGGGGCTGGTCAGTGGGAGGGCCGAGTAAGAGCATTACCGGTCGATGATCGGAATCGAGCTCATGAATGACTTCGATTAAGCGTAGCCGAAGGGCTACGTTTTTGAGAAGTGCAATGTCAAGGAGCTCGGGGGGAGTGGAAGTAGGGAAGCGAGTCATGCCCCTAGGGGCAATGATGTCGAAATTAAGGGGTTCAACTAGGCTTTCTAGTTGTTTGCCTTTAGAGTTCGTCGTGGTGCTATTCCACATGACGTTTTTGGAGTTGAAGTCACCCGCCAATATGACGGAGCTTCCTAGACTGAAAAGGGCTTGCAGGTCACTCTCGAATTGAGGTGAGCGAGGCTTGCCGGGAGGGACATAGCAGGATGCAATAATGACCGAGGAATGCCCGGTCATTGCTAGCCTGCAGACGGAGGCTTCTATGTAAGACAGAGAAGGGGGATCAAGAGGCATGCAGTGCAGAGCCTTCTTGTAGTAAATGACAGTGCCGCCCTTTTGAGCTAGCAGTCTGTCATTGCGAACAATTTGGTAGTTTGGGATTTTGGGGTCCCGATGACCGGGCTTTAAATTTGTCTCTTGTACTAGCAAGATATCAAGTTGGTGCCTATTTAGAAAATCTTGGATAATAGAACGCTGTCTTGAAAGACCGTCAGCGTTGAAGAACGCTAGTGATAAAGAACGCGGTTTTTTCCTTTCCTTTTGTACAACCATTTTGGGGCCTAAAAGGGTTTGGAGGAGGACGAAGCTGCCTTAACGGCGGCGAGAAGAGCTGAGTGCGCCTCAAGGGCAATCAGTTTTTCGAGGGTGGTGTTTGCTTGCCTAAGTTTTTGTGCAAGCACGCGAACCTCGGCAAGGTCGATGGAGGAGAACTCCATGATGAGGGCCAAGTCGGCAGCAAAGTCCGACTTGCCCATTTTCGAAGGGGGGGCTGGCTCAGAAGAGCGCGGAGGGGGGGCCGTTGCCTTAAGGGCTAGGCTCGAATATGGCAAGGGCTTGGCCCATGCTGAGGTTTTGGGAGGTTGCGCCTCCTGCGAGGGTACCAAGGTCAACTTTGGGGTTGACTTGGTATACTGCGGGGAGGGTCTGGGTTGACTCCTACGAGCCACCACCCTGCTGACTTTGGGTGCCGAAGGACAACCACGATAATTCGCGGTGTGCCCCACGGCACCACAAAGCACGCAGCTTGGCGGCTCGATGGTGTCTCGAGTGCGGTTGCAGTCAGAGGTGCCATGGTCACCCAGGCACTTGACGCAACGGGGGCGGGCGTGGCAGTTTTTGGCCGAGTGGCCATACAGCTGACATCTATGGCACTGACTAGGAGTGCCATTTCGGTGGGGGGGTTCAACCCGGAGGCCGGAGAGGTTGTTGACCATCTTCAGGTTGAAGATGGCCTTCCCTGCCGGTGACAGCTCTAGTACTACGAGTACTAGATTGTATGTGGTCTTACCGTTATGCATACGGTGGACCTCCTTCACCGGGAAGGACTGAGCCAGTAAGTCTGACTTAATGGATTCAGTGGAGTGCTCCGCAGGGAGGCCGCGGATCACGACTCGAAGGAGCCTTTCGTCTTCGAGAGCATAGGTATGGTAGCCTATGTGCTCTTGACGTAGGAGGGAAGTGAGACGACGATGGTCGTCGGAAGTGGGCAGTAGGACTTTAATAGCGTCCTTAGTGTTGCGGGCGTTTGTGAATGAGATTTTATTCTCATTACACAGATAGGAAACTCTGTCCCACTTGCCCTTTTCGCGGATGAAAAGAGGCGGGGGAGGCCTTTCCTTCCTCGCGGCAGTGGAAGCCGCGGGGGGAGAGGCGGGGCGGGCTGGCTGCGAGGCCGAGGAAGGGGTTGCCTTTTTGGCTGGGGGGGAAACGGAGGAAACCTTCTTCGACGAGGAGGTCTTCTTCGAAGAGGGTTTCTTCCTCTTACCACCCGTGACGAGGGTGAAATCTTCCTCCGAGTCGGAGGAAGAGGAGTTTGATGCCTCTGCGGAAGACGCGGGGCGTAGAAGGAGGTCGATCTCCATATCGTCCTCGGGGGAGGGTGGGTCCGGAGATTCCGGAGAGTCTAAAAAGACTCTGCGAGGTGAGGCCTCTCGAGAGTCGGGCTTTTTTGATGACGACGATGAGGGAGGCGCTGAGGCAGGAGGTTGAAGGGAGGGGGCAGGCTTACGAGCCGCCGGTGGTGCCTGAGGGGCTTGCTGAGGCTTCCGAACCTCGTTAGTGGCCTGAGGGGCCTGGGCAGGCATGCGGGCCGCCGGGGGTGCCAGAGGGGCTTTCAGAGGCATCCGGGCCTCGTTAGTGGCCTGAGGGGCCGGGGATGGCTTTCGAGCCGCTGGGGAGGCCAGAGGGGCCGGCACGGGCTTCCGAGCCACATTTTTGGCCAGAGGGGCCGGAGTGGACGTGACGACGTCCATTAGACGCGGGAGGGAGGCAACCGATTGTTGTTCCCTCATAATACGTTGTCGGACATTGTCGGGAACGTTCTCGAGCAGCAACCGGATTACGGAACCCGGCAACTGGACGAGGTCGTCCCCGGCGATGTCCATCATAACTCTCCGGGGGGGAACACCCGGAGAGGTGAGGGGGTGCGTGATCCTCCCGTCGGGATAGACAGGAGGGGTGAGGCCTAAGTGTCCTACCTAAAGTGTGTCCCTTTACCGCTCTTACGGGGTATGAGGGGTGTGTCCTAACCGATACTTGGTGTCGGCGAGGGAAGCCCCCAAGGCCGGTGGTACCAAGCCCAGCCGGATGTAGCGTTCCTCAGGAGAGGAAAGCTGGCGTTCCGGGTCCACGCCCAGTCTGGTTTGTGTTAACACCGCAAGGTATCCACCAGACCGACCACTAAACGTGGATTTGGGCTCTAAATGGTAAGAAACAAGAGTTTGCCCTGAGAAGGACAAAGTCCAATAAAGGACTCTTCTGAGGTGTACTCGCAAGCGAGCGCACACAACAGAGCAAATGGCGGATGCCAAGTGCGGCGCAAGGCTCGGGGCGCGGGGCGCGGGGCGGCACGTGGGCCGGCGGGAGCGCGCGAGCGGAGCGGAGCAGACGTGTTGCCGGTGCGAGGACCGGCGAGCGAATCACATAAAAACAACAGATTAGGAACCTTCTTTTATAGACAGGCACCTAACAAGAGCTACACAAATATGTGGGCGCTAAAAGGTTCTGTGCTATGTGGTGTCCCAAAAAGGATCAGTCTCAATCATAAAAATGTTGACAACCGTCTATGAAGAGTATAGAGCGAAATACCCACCCACCGTACTCGAAGCGCATTGTCCAGTGAATATATCAATAGGAATCCTTACCTCCATGTGCTTTCTTCCATATTTTCTCAATTTGCCAGTTACCAGTTCTGGTAACAATGATGGAACCATCATCGCTGCCCGTCAAGAGATGAGTCCCGCCGTGGGTAAATGCCACGGTGTTTATAGTGCCATCGTGATTCATCAAAACCGTGTGTTCTTTGCGGCTTTTCATGTCTATTACAACGACTTTGTCGTCCGTACCACCCGACGCCAAAAACTTTCCCGCTATTGATACACATCGAACTGCAGATGTGTGGGATTGTGTGGCGAAGGTTTGCTTGAGTTTCTGGATCTGAAAGCCATAATGGGATGGACTGTAGACTTCACATGACTAGACTAGAATGCATCTACCTACGTGCTGTTTCGTATTACTTACCGAATCATCAGATCGGAGGGAATATCCGAGAACAAAACCTTCATAGGTTCCCACAACTAGTTCATCCATGATTAATTATTATCGTTGTAATTGGAAACAGCATTTACAGGAACATTATTTTTTTAAATTCTAACCTCTGCAACACATGCATGCCTTTTTAGCTCAATCAAAACACGGCGCCACTGACGGACAAACTGACACAAAATTGTCAGACGATGACAATTGAAATTGACATCGCTAAAACGTGTAACATTACCAGACCACAAACAATTTTAGACGAAACAAACAGAAAGGTTGAACTTTACTTTTGCAGCTTGCTAAAGGAAGGAAGATGGAAAAAGGACACCACTAGTAAATTAAAAAATAATAATGACAAGCAAGCAAGTGTCAAAAAGTACTTGAAAAAAGTAGAAATACATACACCGAAAATCTCAGAATTTTAATTATTTTCTTGCAAAATAACGAATGGATTTCACTATTATTTTATTAATGAGTTAGATTCTTTTTTTATACATCGCTAGAGCAAGAATAATTATCATTCTGGTGAGTGCAACCACGTTTACTTTCGTTGTGTATCGATGCTTGTATCGATCTCCACGGCTGGCATTATTTTGTTTTAGGATTCCCAAAAGAGGACTTATTTAGACATCTACAAGATGGATTTGGCCGAGACGATGAAGAATGTGCTCGCAAAGAGTACAGGGAGCGCGAGCGGCGCGGCTGCGTCTTCAAGTGCGACGACTCCTCATCCTGCGGAAGGCTATGTCACTGAAAAACTGTACATGCTGCTGCAGCTTTACTTGCAAAACAAGGGCTGGAGCCCGAGCATAGAACTGTTGCAGTGCTTCAGTGACCTCAAGGATTCATCTATGCTACCCAGTGCTTCTTATTTACAGTGAGTAAACAAAGTGTAGTTTACCAATACCAGGCCAAATACCTAGTAGGTTATAACATTTTTAAGCTAGAATTGCATCAAAAAAAAATATACATACATTGATACATTAATTTACAGCTAATGTGAAGTATGTCAAATTATCCTCCAAGAATCTTATTGGAAAATATTTGATAACCATTTTTACAATGTTTATTACAGAATGATGGCCTCTAGAGTAGGATTGGACACGCAAGGTAGACTGATATTGCGGGACAATGGTAAAATTATACTGCCTTACGAACATTTTGCGAATGCTGTTATGTTGAAACATATGAACGGACCCCATGGCTTGCATCTTGGTGTGGAAGCCACTGTCAGAGCTGTGAGTAAAGTATCCTCAGCTTAATATTTATTCAAAGTTATTTTTTAAGTGAATTGGTTTTTTCAGCAATCTAGAACAAAATTATACCTAAATAGTCCAGATTTTAATTACATTCTGATTTATTTTGCCAGAAATTTTATTTTACCTATTGGTGGGAACCTGTCATTGTAAACAAGTAATTTATATGGTATCTTATTTCCTAATTTTCCCTTAGGGGTCATTTTTAACAAAAACTATTTTAGTTCTATGTTTTTGCAGGTAGTGGAGTCTTACACAATAGGAAGGGAACAATTTGGGATGGAGAAAGAGTTTATCTTGGAAGTGATCCAGAACTGTCCAAACCCAGCATGTCGCTACTACAAGAGCCAGCTGGAAATGACACAGAAATCAATGCAGCATTTGTCCCAACAGCCCACTTACATACCTGGTAATGATTCATACAGAAAAACCTTTTCCTCCTATTTCTTTAAGCACCTTTAGACACAGGAAAAAATATGAATATAAATGACTCATTTAGAAACATAGCTAGCTAATTGTATTTATAAACAGAACTAATGTTGGCCAATTATGATGTACCAATAGTACCATTTCCAATGCCTCATATGATACATGCCTTTTCTAACAAAGAAGGACCAGAAAAGAACCAGGAAGCAAGGGTCACTATGAAAGAATGTCCAGTAAACTATTTGATCAAATTAGTGAAAAATATATGAAGAAGGGAAGGGAGCCCTTTGTCTATTCGTGATTCTTTAGATTAATTATAAAATCCAAAAAAAAAGAAACTTTGTCTAACATTGAAGACAAAAAAGAGATGTCAAAACCGATTATGTATTTCCTCCTCAGTTTTCAATCATGATTACTGACAAAAATCTTACAAAAAGTTCATATCGACGGCAGAAAGCGGAAATGGCGTATCTCAAAAATTTCCGCTGTTCGATATTGAAACATCAATTGCTGTAACTAGTTAAAAATCAATGAAGTTTAGAATGAACTTTAGGACATTCCAATTAACTGTATCAAATAAAACTTAAATTGATAAAAATATTTTCCAAATTTCAACGTTCTATCTTTATTAATGTACGAGTTATGATTTTTTTTAAATAGTTTTTTGGCTGTGGTGTAAAATTAGATATTTTGAGATACGACAAAATCGCTTTCTGCCGTCGATATACAAATGAAGACTGGTACCATTCCTGCACAATATTCATGCTTTGTTAAGCGATAAGACCACCCATTATGCTTACATTTATTTTTATATCTGTTGTGTCTAGCATTTAAGGAAATAAAGAATTTTCATCCATTCATTCAATATTCCAAGATTGGAAGCTGACAAGAAAAAATATTATTAATCTAACATTTTAATTTAATTTATTTGTTTTGTTTATAGATGAGAAGCATTATTGCTGATACATCCCACTGTGCTGGAAGTCTCTTAATGTTCACTTTTGTAGCAATGTTTTAAGAGTTCGTAGCTAGTTATTGGTTTGTTTTTATACAACATCTCAACTTTGTGTTCTAAGTTAGCCAATAAGAGGGCTGGTCTTCAATTGATCTTTTGAATTCCAGAACACTTAAGTTGCCCGAACAAACTCTTTGACTAATAGACTGACTTAAACTTACTGTTTTAGACGCGGGGGCATCTAATCTATCGGATAGTCAAGCAGTGGAGCGCTTGCTTCGCGGGGCTGCCTTACCTCCTGACTACCAGTTGCCGCTGGCGCCACATCTAGCCGCACTCAGTGAGTTACTAAGTAAACATCTAATCTTTTTTCTTTTTTTATCCCTAAAGTGTTATATGTATGTTTGAAGTCTTTTCTAAATGTTTGAATTTTCTTTGCATGAGACTAGATAAAAAGTTCACCTAATAAAGGTTACTTAGTCATTAAGTGCAAGCCGCACACGATTGGTTAGTCTAGAAATTGATAGGCGAGACCTATGTTCAGTAGCAGAATTGCTATGGCAGATATGATGTTATTGAGACTCACCTGTATGTCTTAAGGTATGTCGGATGGGTGCAATGCAATGCAATGTAGGTAGGTACGTCTTAGTTGGATGTAACCTGTGAGGTAATGCAATTGCTATAGGCATAGGCAGTGGTACCCTCATATCAGTGGAGCTTGTGCTGTCAGGTAATCTAAAAAAAAAAATTATAGGTACCACTTGAGCTGTTCCAATAAGTATATCTATGTATTTTCTATTTATTTGTGTAAGTATATGTAGGTATATTTTAGGTTTAGGTATTTATTTATTTTTATACTACAGTAATTCTGGGTAACTTTGGACCACTTATTAGAAAAATTCCGGTAGTTAGTCAATAAAATGGCTTACTCCACAGTAATTGTGATTTAGGTGATCTTTTGATGTGGGTAATACATATTACACTAAAACGTTGACAAATTATGTGTGAACCCTGAGATAGAGACAGAAATAGTTGTGGTCCAAAGTTATATTGATTTTAGGGTAATGTTAGACCAACATTGTTTCTCATCCTATAAGCACATTTTAACGGATTTTTTACATTCTGGGTAACATTTGACCGTGTCAAATGCTCATAAGATCGAAAAGCTAACATTTCGAACGAAGTTTTACTATGTACCACAGATGTAAAAAATCATATTAATGAACTCGATTAAGCGAAAGGCCTCCATGTTATTAAACAGGTAAAAAATACAGAAACAGATTAAAAATACATGAAAAGTGTTTGTTCAGGGTGTGGTCCAATGTTATATAGCGGTCCAATTTTACCCAGAATGACTGTATATAAATAGGTATTTATATACTACGCTTATACTAATATTATTTACTCGAAAGAACTCTGTCTCTTTGTCTGTCTGTTTATCATATTTTCAGATAGATATAAATATAAATAAACTAGCTGACCCTCCCGCGGCTTTGCACGAGTGGTTTTTCAGTAACATTACCCTCCTGCGCAGTCGGGTTAAAAGTAGCCTATGTCCCAATCCCGGTCATTTGAATTTTATTGTCCTTGAAATTAATTTTGAATTCATTGAATTTACCTGTCACATATGACTGGTAAAACATGCTTTTAGCATTAAGTCCTCCATTTGTAATTTATTCTATTTAGGCATCAAAGTTTTCTCAATTTCCTATTCCAGCGAACCTCACAAGCGAGAAGTCCGAGCGTCGCCGGGAGGAGAAGCTATCCCAGCACCAGCAGATGTTGCTCCAGCATCAGAGCCGGTCTCTGAACCATCAGTCACTGGACAAGTACAGCCATTCCACGCGTTCATCCACCACATCCTCACAGTCTGGCTTGGAGACTAAATCCAAGCATCATTATAGCGATGACCATAAGATTACGGACTTTTTGAGGTGAGCATTCATACAAATTGTTCTTTTATTTTAACCCGGTAAGGATCAAGGCCATACATTTTTGTATGGTTGTGGTTCCTGGACAATTAAAGTGTTATCCGACACTTAGTGCCTGATTCACGACTTCCGAGTAAGTTCAATTGATGTATAAAATCATTCTTTTTTTGGTTTCATGTCAAAATGAAAGTCGTATATATTTTTTATCCGTTTGGATATCGTTCAGAGTTGGTAAAAGTAGCATTTAAAGGAAAATCTAATAATTTCTAAAACCTTCTCCGAAATTTCGGACCAGATGGGATTTGATCCCACATCTTCCCCTTGATACGGGGACTTAAAAGTCTTTAAACGAAGACCTTTAAGACTTAGACATCCCTGTCTCATCAACTACAGGTAGACAAATCTATAAACCAAGCCATATGCCACATTCAAACTGAACATTTAACCAAATCTATGGGGCAGGTCTATGTTCAGCAGGGGACATCCTATGGCTGATATGATGATTATGATGATGGCATCATTTGAGGAAGTAAAGGTTTGCACATCAAACAAGGTGGAAAATATTTTTGTTTTGTACCTTAAAAAAAATATGGTGTATATGCCAAAATCTCAAAGGCACAATATCAAAATTTGTCTAAAACAATCTCATTTCGTCAGATAAACAAACACAAATGTTTGTTTTTTATTTCAAGTTCCTCGGAAAAGAATGTTGACACGGCAATTGATATTGACAATTCACTTTCCTTCGTTAATCAGAGCATGACAGAGCAACGCCATGTGTTAGCAGTTACAACCTTTCATTGTACCTTCCAGGGCGAATCTGGAAAGCCTAGAATCGCTGTCGACGGGCGCAACGCACGCGGGGCACGCGGAGCGCGCCAACAGCGCCGGCGGCGGCAGCGGCGGCGCTGTTGGCGCGCACGGCACCGGCGGGCAGGAGCGCGTGGTGCGCGCGTTCGCGGAGCTGGCGCGCAACCTGCAGCGCATGCGGCCATGCGTGCGCCCCGCCATGTGCAAGCCCTACGGGAAGCAGAGCGAGCAGCTGCAGAAAAGTAAGCTCTCATCATTTTACCATTCGCCCCTCCTATAAACTTTAGCTATGCCAAACCTCACCTCCTCCGCGCGCGCAACAAATAAGCTTAAAAAGCGGTACAATGTTTTCACGTATTTATGTATAGACCAGCGGCTTCGCATGCGTTGTTTGTTAACAAAAAGTAGCCTGTGTTAATACAAGTTATATACATACCAAATTTCATTGACATCGGTTCCGCCGTTACGACGTGATTGAGTAACAAACAAATATCAAAACTTTCGCATTTATAATATTAATGTGATTGTATAATATTAAATACTTTATATTGTACTTCGTTAATACAATTATAAGGAAAAAAACAATTAGAAAATGTCATACTCCGAGTATGCCAATTCGCCCATCATCATCTTATCAGCCAAAGGACATCCACTGCTGAACATAGGTCTTCCCCATAGATTTCCAGAGTGACCGATACTGTGCGCAGTGCACCCAATGGCTCCCAGCAACCTTTATCAGACCGTCTTTCCATCAACAATATTATATCCCCTAACATTACTTAAGTAATTTATAAATCTAGTATATTATTTCTTCAACTTGATGGTGAACAGGTTCTTTATAGGCAAGCATGCTCCATCTTCGACCTACATCAAACTAACAAAAAAAAATAGTATATATTAATACAAACTCACCAATAATAGAAAGGCTCAGGCCATCAGGGGCCTTCCTATGCTGCTCTTTGCAAAAACAAGCGGGCGAGTTAACGAACAAAGATAATATTTTTTCTGGAAATCGCTATCTCGCCTGACCGGTCGAGTTTTAAGCGGGCAAGACAAAATCAAAATCTTTTTATTGATTAAAATCAGAAGGATCACTTTGAAACGTAAATTTTACTGCCTGTTCCTTCACGACTAAGCCAGGAAAGAAAGGCAAGAAACAAGGCTGGGTTGTTCTTTTAAACTTTTTAAATTTGTTAATTGTCAATTTTTGTACATAATTTTGTACACCTTGCCCTTTAAACGATTTCCTAACTTTAGCAACAGCGAATTTATGTTTATTTCTAAGTATTAAAATTATGATTATCGCTATTTTTCTTAAACAAATTAATATTTTTGTGAACATACATCAGATTTTCATAGATGTCTTGACAAGGGAATGTCATAACATTTATTTGTTTAAACTTATTGCGTAATGATTCTCTGGGGCCCATATTATATATTGTCGGAACAGACCTCTTCTGCAGCACTCCCCCACAGCATTATACAGTATGATATAATGCTGTGGAAGTAGCTGAAATAAACTAGTCTAGCTGTGTGAGCTGTGTGCTAAGTCTGTAAGTTAACGATTGACACTTAAATAAGTCAAAAATGCAAGCGAAACAGAAATAAAACAGTATTTTGTGTTTGTTTTCAGTTCTGTTGGACACTATCCAGTTGGTGCAATCGCTTCGCAGCTACTTGCCGCCGCCACATATTCAGGTTACTTCTTGGAAGAACGATGATAAACTACGGTAAGGCATCATTCATTACTTAACCCTTCTTACGCTATATCACGTACAACTATATCTATAAAACCAAGTCAGGTTAGTTACACCATTTATAACTCAAGAACGGCTAGACCGATTTCGATTATTTTGATTTGTTGTTGTTGGATTTGTCTCCGCCCCGAATAGCAAAATAACTATTAAAATAACGAGAAAAATCACGCAAAATAAAACAACACAATAGGTGTACTAGCACAGGGAAATAACATACATACTACGGTATTAGGTTCCTACCTATTCGTCACTTTCATGACTAGAATTAACATACCTAGATGTATCTTTTGTTCTTTTCCTGTTTTATTCAATAAATAAATAAAATAAAACTCTCTATACTTAGATACCTACCTACGTACGAGACAAACTGTTAACAACCAATATCAGCTTAAAAAATTGAGATTAGGTAATTGAGAGAGGTAATTAGGTGCCTAGTTACATATGTCTGGTAATACGAAACCAAAATCTAACTTAGACAGGCCCTACATAACTTATAAATCAGTTCTATAAATTTTAACATGGTTTCATTTGACCACTCATCCATCGTGGCATAATTTTTCCAAATCTTAAACGCACGTCCTTCCTCCCTGAGTGCTCGAAGCGGGATGAGAGCGCGTGGCGTGTGGCCAGGCTATTCGCGTTCATGTTGCCGGCCCTTTGACCCATGCACAAAAAACCGACAAAATGTGGAGCGGTAGGGCATGAGCATGAGAAGTAACGTGGCCACATTACGTCTCTGCCTACTTTCCTCGCGCCAAGGTGAGTAATGTGGCTGCGGGGAAAGATTGTAAAGAATAAAGGAAAGTTTTGTTATACTGAAATTTCGTTCCAGTTCTAACAACATGGACGATTTGGAGTCGCGTAAGATTGTGAGCGGCAACTAGGACGCAGCCGGGAGCTGCCTCACGACATCACACTGTCTCGACTGTTGGAATCTACTCGCATCACTATAGCGGTATACGTGTTTTGTTATGTAAGACATTAAATGAAAACACGGGTACCTAGGGCTAATAATATTGTTGTAAAATAAGTTTTTTCAAATTCAGTATCATAGAAATTTAAAAAACCTTAATATCCTAAACTATTATATATATTATATAAATATTCATTCATCATGCAAGTATGTACCTGTTAAACTGACTAAGCGGCATCAGCGCAAAAGCGCCGCCGATTTAAGTTATAATTGTTTATTGGAAATGTATCGATTTCTGGATAAATATTCAAGGTACCGGTATTAAACCCACGTCTAAAATCAGGTAATACGATTCCGGATGTGCGAATTAATGTCGTACATAACAAAACAGGTTGTATTATTAAGTTTGTGTATTTATTTATGGTACAGCAGCGACAAACTTACATAACATGTACTATTTTACTTATAATACTTTCGTGATTTATTTTAGTCATTATTATAAATACGGGATTTATCACGTACCGTTTTATCGGTGTTTCGACTGACAATGTTTCGGTTCGATTAGTGAACCTTTATCAGGGTGAATGCGGTTCGCTCCGAAATCGCGATCGCGCCTCGCACACTCAACACGCAACATTGTCGGTACGGGATAAATCCCGTATTTATAATAATGATTAACATGAACTATCGTATAAAAATGGGCGATTTAATTAATTATTGGGATAAATTTAAAGATCAGCCTTGGCTTTACGCTCATGTTGTCGGATTACGGCGAATGTTTGTGTATTATTCGTTACATACAAGGCCATACTCGATAATACGGCCCAGGCATAAAACAGGTAAAATTTACTTTATTCAGATACTTTTCTGTAAAAATAATTGTGTCGCTGTCTGTACTTAACTAATTGTATTTTTGATTGGATATGTAATTATTATTATAATATTTTTTGGCACATAGATAAAGGTTATATATATACGGGTATTAAGCCTAGACTGTCTACAAATAGTTCCAAAATTAATTTACGCACAAAAAAAGATGAAAATACAAAATCGATTAGGCTTTAATTGCTATAATTATGAAATTATTTAGTTTGAAATGATGTATCATCATCTTGGTATTCTTGCCCTGGTTAATTAACTGCGCACTCCTATAGTCTCGAAATTATTTTATAAAAAAAATGTAGTTAATGTGACCGCGTTGTGATGCGACATGTGAGATCTGCATTGATATAAATGAGTGTTAGGGTTCTTTCTCATTGGGACACAATGGCGCATGGCGGCGCCACCGGTCGCGCCATTAACAAAATGTATACAGTTACCTCACTTGGTATCCAGCTTGGTTGCGTAACTAATTTGTTGCCGGCAACCGAATCATCAGCTGGTGGAGCAACCATTAATATGTAGAGCTATTTGGCGTATCTCTCACTCAACCAGTTGCGCTACCAGGGACGGAACTTCGATGGATATTTTCTCATAGCGCCTCTACACGATGGGCCATGATGGACAATAATAGAATGCGCAATGATTGCCACCATGATTGCGCAGCTACATTTGATAATTATGGACGTCGAAACAGTAGCAGCTGCCGCTATTTATTTATTTAGTGTGTATAACCATTATATAACGCACTCGTCCGCACCGTACCGTAAACAAATATAAACTGAGTGATCGGCGATCGTGTGCTTACAATCATTGCCGCCAACTCTTTTGATGTTTGTCCGAAAAACTGGCATAGCGGCAATTATGCTCGATCGTCACTAATCATGGGCGATTATAGGCAATTATGCCCTCTACACGATGGTGATCGTCTATGATTGTCCATCATGGCCCATCGTGTAGAGGCTACGTCAGATCTTCGTAAATGTTGACGAATTTTTCTTTACTAGGACGATCAGCTAGGAAAAGATGTATCCACCACTGCCTTTTTTCCCTTTTATTTTACTTTATTTTATGTCGTACGTATAGCAGAAGAGCTGTTAACTCTTCGACGTTCATTTGGAACTGACAATCTTGGTGTTTGTCCTTGGTAGGTCAAGACAGCCCGGTGGCGCGGTGGCGCCATGGTGTCCTAATGAGATAGGGCCCTTAGGTAAGTAATCGGCGCTGTTTCTTGCCGTATATCGTACATCGGCAGTCCAGCGCTGTCCAACGACTTATATATTGGGTGTCCTCTTAATTATATTAATTTTAGCACAAATAGTTTTAAATGCTGTATTTTGCATTATTTTCCGTTTTTATTGCTTTGTTGGTGTTTGCAAGTTGTTTTTACGAAGTACCTATACCGATTTATTTATCTATATTTCTGTTATACGATATTGTATGCTTTTGACGTTATATTTCCGTTCGGTATTTTATAATAAGTTTGTTTATAATCAGTTTATTTCTCGTAAGTGCATTATTTACACTGTGATAAAGGTGTAATAGGTGTAGGTTTGAGCGAAGTCTTGACATGATCTAACATAGTGCATTTACCTATGTGATTCATCTAACGGTGCTCCCATGCAGTTATAAAATGATATATATCATTTATTGTTTATCGTTTGGACAAATGTAACATGTATTAGTGAATGATGTTACAAGTTATGTAACTGTTGTGTGGGAGCACCATTAGATACGCTAGTACAGTCAGCGATAAATTACTACAACGTTTGGTAACATTACAATATGACGTTTGATATTTTTAATTTTACCGATATTTAATGTAATGCGAATATCAATATTTTGTTGGTTCATGACATTTTATTCGCGTAAGAGTGTTGCTTTTATAACGCGTTTGTTTGATAGAGGGCGCCGCAGAAGATGAAGTATGGTAGAATACTGTAGTTACCATCTCGACTACTTGTTCGTTTATAGCTGACTGTACTAATTTGTAAACTTATTGAATTGGACATATGTACCGTTGTTTTGTTCAATATATTTACAGAGCATTTGTTGAAGTGAATGGTCGACAGTAGTTATCGTGTAGGGTTGATGGTAAGGTTTGGTCGCCGTCTCTTGTCTTGTGAATGAAGGAAGGGATAGTATCTTAATGAAGACTGCATTTTTCACGTCTTAGCTAATGTTGCCTGTGGATTTGTGAGATTAGATTCGGTAAGTAGTGATGGTGCGTACTGCATACTGAGAATGTAATGCTAAATTATTATTTCGCTTACGATTATTTCGGATAGTTTATAAGAAATGTTGTTCTGAAAATGATTCTGAGTGTGCAGTAGTGTGAGTTGGAGTTGTGAGTGTGAGGTTAACAACACAAGTCGCTATTTACTTCCAAATACATCACATTGTGTGAAATAATGATTACATAAGTTATAAGTGCAATAAATTAGGCAAAGCCTACTTTAAAGTTTTGTATCCTAGTACGGTAATTATAAATTTATTAAAACATATATTCACAAATTCAAATTTCACGATAATTATAAATTTAAATTTTATTTAAAGTAGGTTTGCTCGCGTTATGATTTTTATTTATATCTTTTTTCGTCACGTTTGTCTGTTTCGAATATAATTTAAGCAGCTCTTTATTATAAGTATAACGTTCTTGTATAAGCTTGATATTTTGTTTTAAACTTTGGTGTGTTGGTTTTCGACGTAACTTTTGATCACTCTTACATTATCCAAATACAATACGAGGCTATGATGTTTGATGACAATTTTCAATACACCTTAGTATTAATATTATGCTGATATAACCGTCGACTAAGTACTCTTAAGTATTAAAATTTCCAGAAGAATCTCTCTCTGTATTAGAATAAGCTTTCTAGTCAAAAATTAATTTCATATCACATTTATACGAATTGGTCCCTTATGCGTACTGTAACTTGCAGAGTTAGGGCCTGAACATTTTTCGACGTTTTATTTATTTGGTTTAAACTATTTGGAAAATTGATCTCAAAATTATACTTGCAATATGATGTTTATTTATAATTTTAACAACGGTTTAGGGGCAAATGGGGGTGAAATGTTCGGGCGTTATACTTTCATAGACTGGTTGATTAATATAATTTTGTAATTCTTTACACACTTACTTTAGTGATGGTTATCTTGTAACGCACCACAATGGTCATGTACCACTGTGGTCATGCACTATACTTGTGTAGTAATATACATTGTTAATATTTAAATATATTTCAGAATATTCTGCCAATCGAAAATTGAATAATTTTGGCATCTGGATTCTGTGATAAAATTATCAAAATGTAATTTTGGCATTTGCAATACTTTTTTTTATATTATCTATTCTTTTTATAACATTGGCGAAGCGTAGATAAACCTTTAAACCAGTACAAGTGTCTAAATTAAACATTTAATTATAATCTTCGCTTTGCCATAGTAACTTTTTGTTTTTGGTATATTTTAATTAAAATGGTAAATTAGTAATGAAAAGCAGTGCTTAGAAATAAATGATATAAAAAATCCTGTTGTTTCATTTGACCTACCCTAATAGTTAGTGAGAGCAGTAACTCTGCTGTAGAGGTTTTCTGGGAGCCAAAAGTGGTTTCTTTAGGTGATCATTAAAAATATAAATGAGTGAGAGAGCTAGACATGTGCTTTATCGGAACTGAAAAGGACGACGATACACTCAAAGTAGTCACTTTCGACCCAGAAGATCAGAATAAATACTATGTCTGAACGACGGCCGCTGCCGACTGCAACCGCCGACTGCAAGTGTCGCGGCAGCACGCAGTCGGCCGCAGCGGCACTACTGGTTTGTATGAAACGCTAAATTAGAAACGAAACTAAGTAAATTAAGCTCGGACGTAAGCGATTGAATACATTCGAACTTAAAAAATAATCTTTTAAAAAAAATCTTTTTTTTGCTTATGGTTGTGCAGTCGCGGCAGGTGCCGCCTCTCGAATCATTCCGTCTGCAACTGCCGATGGCAAGTGCCGCGGCTGCACGTGCAGCGTCGCTTGGAATAGTACCTTTATCGACAGTTATCTCCGCGGCAGATTTCTTTTATTCCTCTTGACACCCATCAAATGTGCCTCAGCACTTTGCAAAGTGCAAATGTTTCTTCAAAATCAAACAGAGTCTATACGTGCTCTAGCGGACTTGTTTTTCACCATATATTTATTATCATAAGAACAAAATTACTGTTCCCAGAATGAGGATAAATAAGGCTGTTACAGAAAACACATTTATTAAAAACATCTATGTATCACAAACATCTAGATAAATATAATTAGGTAATGAATACAAATGCTAATTGGAACTTAAATCACAATAATGTAAGTAGCCTACGTAGGTCTAATAAATGCCATGCAATAATTAATTCTATCAATACCTACTCATGTTTAATATACGTTTTTAACGCAATAAGTGAATTTTGGCACCAAAAGTGAAAAACTATGTTATTCAACCGAATAAAAAAGATGATGACGCGTCTTTTATTGCCATCGAACGATGTTGTGTAATCCATGGGCCATTGACAATACAGACTCACGCTGCGCAATGGCGGCTATGCAGCGATTGGCTGTGACTTGGCACAAGTGTTGCAAACGTGTGTGTGGCATACTTTGGGTGCCTTGCTTTTTGGTTAGTGGCGCTCATTTTTTTTATTCCTCGTCGTTACAAATTATTTGGGAAATCTTTACTAAATTATAAATTAATATATGTAATAAATTTTATTAATTTTATATTTTTTAATTTATATTTTATTTAAAATTTTATGAATTAATTAATTATATAGACGATACGTGATAAATCCCATACATATTTATAATAATGATTGAAATAAATCACGAAAGTTTTCTACGATTATGTTATGATTATGCATATCATTTAAAAAGGCATGATACAAAAACATGCATTGTATAAATTATTATGACAATATAGAAAGTATTTCACAGTGCAGTTACAAAATACACGTTGAATCTTATCACATCTAATAATTAATAGGACACAAACATAAAAAAATGTAAATTACCCTTTCGATGTTATATTTTGTGCGCTATTTATAGTTCTTAATTATCAAATATTATTCAAAGTAAAAAAAAAAGATGAACACTGCGTCGCTATAATGCTTAATACAAATACGTCAAATTTAAACATGTTTAGTAGCTAAATATGTTTAGTGATCTTTGTGCATGCCGGCCTACTAAAGTACCTATAACGATGTGTTTGTAATTTGAGGCCTAATGACAGTAAGGCAAGGTATGTAAATTTGGATAATATGAGGCTATTGGCCGACTTATGGCACAGGTGTTGCAAATGTTTGCTTCACTTTAGAGTTACACTGTTCATCTTTTTTAAATCGTTCATGTTATTATTATTTTTAAGTTACACACAATCACAATTGTATAATATCATTGAGAAATTCATCTTTTCATTAAAACTGCGCAAGTGAAGCCCATCGGCAGATGGTATTTATTCGTTGGAATTTGTACGTTAACCCGAATGAGGGCGACTCTTATCACCATTCAGATGTACTGTGGTGATAACTCGTAAAAGTACCGATGAATGAATCGTAGTACAATGAATGCTCTAACCATGTTATTTTATGTATAAAGACTTCAAGAAATCAGTTGTTTTTTGCTCGTGCCTGATGAAGTACCTTCAAGACGATTGTTTGAGTTAGGGTAACCCTACGGCCACATCGTCGGACTACAGCGAATGTTCGTGCTGTGTGTCTACTTTCATGTGACGAATGATACAGATAGACAGACAGACATACTGTTACGCCGAGGCTGTTAAACAATGAGTAATAATTGTAACTTCTCGAACGCTTTTGTCTTGCTGCGTTATTGTTGTTATTGTCTGCGGTTGCGCACAATGGAGTGGCCATTGTGTCGAGGGACCGACCCTTTTCCTGGAACGATCGAGATCCTTCTCGAACAATCGAAATGTGTGGATATAAATAGGCCGGAGAGATGGCCGGACAGTCAGTTGTGAGTCAGTCTGAGTCAGTCTCAGTTAGTGAGTGAGTCTCAGCGAGGCCCTGGAGGACTGACGTGGAGCAGGGTCTCGCGTGAACAGTAGTTGCTCCCGAGTCAGTCTGGATTAAGCTATACGTGCGATCATTTCGGTGACTTTAAGTGGTGCAACAGTGGTGTGAATTAGTGTGTTGTGATTACGTGTGACCAAGTTCGTGTATTCATCGTTTAGTGCTGAATAAAAGTGTTATTTTGGCTAAACCGATTCCCATTATTTTATCCCGAACCCTCAGCTCGTAACAATTTGGTGTCAGAAGTGGGATAAAATAATGCCGGTTCTACCAAAGGATAACGTGGACGGTGTCAGGACGAGAGGTCAACGACAACAGGTAATGAATGAAAGGCGGTTTGGGGAGTCTCCGGTTCAAGAAGCTCGGCAGAGTCGTCAGCCAATGGAGATGGAATCAGCCGCCACCGAACCATTTGGAGCTTCATCATCATCACCCGTGGGCCAAGCTCCTGTGACAGGCGATCTTGCTGCTATTATGGCAATGCTTTGTCGTCAGGATAAGGAAGAGCAGCGTCGTCAGCAAGAAGAGCAGGCTCGGTTGCAGGCAGAGCACTGACGTCAGGATAAAGAAGAGAAGCGTCGTCAACAGAAAGAGCAGGCTCGGTTGCAGGAGGAACAACGCCGTCAGCATTAAGAAGAGAAGCGTCGTCAGCAGGAAGAGCAGGCTCGGTTGCAGAAGGAACAGCGACATGAACAGGTGGAGCAGACTCGGTTGTAAGAGGAACAGCGTCGTCAGGATAAAGAAGAGCAGCGTCGTCAACAGGAAGATCAGCGACGTTGGCCATAAGAGCGTGCTCGACTGATGAGGGAATCGTTCGGTTCATCTGGAAAGGAATTCCAGGAAGTGAAAGAACAGATAGAAATCATGAGAGCCGTGTTTTGGAGGCTGGAATTGGGATCGCTGATGAGAAAGGGACTCTAGGTGTCCTGAAGTATTGGAGACGGCAATGTGGCTCCTCTAGTTGCTACATCTTCAGCGCGAGGTGCGCCTAAAATTGTTCGTGTTGATCGGCTGCCGCAATATGGGGCTAAGAATGCTCGGGACGAGCATGTTTTAGGAGGGGGCAGTGTTACGCCGAGGCTGTTAAACAATGAGTAATAATTGTAACTTCTCGAACGCTTTTGTCTTGCTGCGTTATTGTTGTTATTGTCTGCGGTTGCGCACAATGGAGTGGCCATTGTGTCGAGGGACCGACCCTTTTCCTGGAACGATCGAGATCCTTCTCGAACAATCGAAATGTGTGGATATAAATAGGCCGGAGAGATGGCCGGACAGTCAGTTGTGAGTCAGTCTGAGTCAGTCTCAGTTAGTGAGTGAGTCTCAGCGAGGCCCTGGAGGACTGACGTGGAGCAGGGTCTCGCGTGAACAGTAGTTGCTCCCGAGTCAGTCTGGATTAAGCTATACGTGCGATCATTTCGGTGACTTTAAGTGGTGCAACAGTGGTGTGAATTAGTGTGTTGTGATTACGTGTGACCAAGTTCGTGTATTCATCGTTTAGTGCTGAATAAAAGTGTTATTTTGGCTAAACCGATTCCCATTATTTTATCCCGAACCCTCAGCTCGTAACAATACGACAAAAAACCATCACCTAAAACGGCTGATTATCTGAATTTTCATTCTGTAAAGTATAGGGTCTTTCAACAAGGACGGGTCGATGTTAAAATTGAATAAAACAAGATGTGTGTGAGATATTAACGAAATTTATTTTTTATTTAAAAGGCCTATTTATTCCATTATGGATGGAATATGACATCGTTCAAATGTCCGCCGCGGCTTCGTATGGTGGTGCGAATCCGAGAGGTCCAATTTTTAATGACTCTGCTGCATAGATCCGGCTGAATCCGAGCGATGGCCTGCGTTATGTTGGCTTTCAGGGCAACGGTCGAATGTGGTTTATTGGCATAGACCTGCGACTTCAGAAAACCCCACAAGAAAAAGTCTAGCGGAGTCAAATCACACGATCTTGGTGGCCAATTCACGTCACCTCTGCGAGAGATAACTCTACCCTCAAACCGTTCATGCAGAATGTCGATTGTGTCGTTCGCTGTGTGGCAAGTAGCGCCATCTTGCTGGAAACACATGTCGTTCACGTCCATATTGTTCAATTCAAGCCAAAAGAAATTGTTTATCATTGATCTGTAGGTCTGCGAAAGGCCGAGTTCTTGAGCACGGCGAGAAATCGACTGCCTCGGAGTCTCCTGAACACTCTCACGTACAGCGGCGATGTTCTCGGCCGATCTGGCGTTCCTTTGACGTAAAGGTGTTGGTTGGTTGTTTACCGAACCGGTCGTTTTAAATTTAGTCACTAATCGTTGGAGAGTGGACTTTGAAGAGTCACCGCGTCTGCCGTAAAATGGGCGCAATGCGCGCAACGTTTGCACTAACGAACACTCATTTTGATAATAAAGTTTTATCATTTGCACATGCTGCTCAACCGTGTAACTTGCCATGGCGATTTGGCATCAGTGACTGAATAAGAAAAAACAGATTTGACAGATGCCGCCAAAACAAAATGACCGCCACAGATTATTAACATCGACCCGCTCTATTTGAAAGACCCTTTAGATCCAAAGTAAGTATGTGCCTACCTATTTCTATAATAAAAACATCAAATTCTTAACTGTATCATAAAAGTCGTAGAACACTGTTCTCGTAAGGGAAATGTCCCTATTTTGGGAGAATATACGTATTCCGAAGCGACTTGTATGCAGAGCCGGGTACAGATTGTTTGCAACGCAACATGTACTCGTAATACGCGCAGTTATTTTTAGTGCGTTCGCAAACACAATAAAAAGGATGGGAAATGTTTAATTGCATGTTGTGTTGCAAAAAATCTGTATTAGTAGAGATATACAATTGAATATTCTTACCTACAAAACTATTTTTAGGGTGAGATCTCGAGATAATCTTGTGCACGGCATTATAGCATATCTCGAAAGAATACCATAATGTTATATATCATGCGAGACATGGCATCATCACGAGATTTGTTCACTTGAATAAGTCGAACACTTTTTGAGAGGTGTTTAAAAGTTAGAGAGAAGAGAATTTGGATTTTGATGTCTACATACAGTAAAGACGTTGAAAAGCGAGGTAAATGAGCGCAGAATGCACAGCTTATAATAAGATCAATAAAGTAGGTACTTACCTACACACCAACTTTAAAGGTGTTATTCCGAGCGAGGTTGTAAAAAAAATCGTTTTTTTATTCATTAAAATTACAGGGATCACTTTGAAACGTCAATTTTACTGCCTATTCCTCTGCAACCAAGCCAGGAAAGAAAGGCAAGAAACAAGGCTGGTTGTTCTTTTGATTCTTTTAGAATACATAACAATAAAGAAAATAAATTACGTCTAAATTGTAAACGTAGATATTTTAAAAAACATCTGCCGAACCATTGCCATAATATTTTTTTTAGATATCCCTTAGAGAAAAATAAACTTTCTAATATTTTTTTTTATTTCTTAACTTTCACTTGTCTACTACGGTCTATTCAATTAACTTATGCACTATTTTAATGATTGACGTCCTAAAGCATCTTATTACACATGTAAAAATGCAATAATAATAATAATAAGATACACAAAATAAACAAAAATAAATTTAGTAGCCTAAAAATCGGCAATTTTCAATAAAAAAATTAAAAGTCGAATATCTCGAAAAGGGTTAAGTTTAGGGTAGGGTGTTTCATAGTGAAATAAGTCAGAAATGATGGGTACTCCACGCCCTTAACGGATCTAGGACGATTTTTCCTGTAACCCTGTATACAGCTTGTCCTAAAAATATTGCAATACCCGGGGAGATTATTATTTAACTTAAAATGCAATAAGAATTACCTGATACTAGACTAGATGGTATTATGGTCAGAATTTCTACATTCAATATTATTTGTTAAGCAAATTAATTCTTATACTAATAGTGCATCAAACTCATCAAGTGCTTTGAGTTAAAGTCACGCCACACACATATAGGATAGCTATTCCAAAAACCTCTTAATCGAGAAAAATACTTTATACATGATTTTTGTACACATTGGGTGAAGAAGGATAAATCAAGAACTGAGAAGACAAACAAGAACTGTCAAGTGCGAGTTAGACTCGCCAGCCTAGGGTTCCGTAACGTATCTAGGTAAGATTTATGTTAATTTAGCAGCGAAATCTTGTTTTTAGTAACTCAGAAAACGTAAAGGCAGATATCTCAAAACTGTTCTAAGATAGTCTTCGTTTTATTTTTGGTGTAATAAGATTTTTATATTTGGAAATTTCGGAGTTAATGGGGGAATGGTATTTTCCTCGCACAGAAGGTTAAAAAAAGAATGAATGATATTGTGCAGAGTGAACACTGGAATTGAATATAGCCGAAGCTAGAGAGAAGTCTCACTCGCACAGACAGGGCAACCAAACATGAACTGCGTAGACACTGTATATAGAGTGAACATTAGAATATAAGTTGACTCTGTTCTATCTCCTGCTTGAACATATTGACAGAATCATCTAGCTAAAAGAAAAGTTGAAAGAACTCCCTCACACATTATTAACTGAGGAAAAAACAGTTTGTTATCTGTTAAATGAACATGCAGATTAAAATTTTTCAGTCTGTTCTTGCTTCCACATGAACGAACATATAAATAACTAACTGTTGCTCGCGACTTCGTACGCGTTACACTTCTAAATGCCTCTAATGGTAACCTAGAAATAAAGCTAAACCCGCTGTTGCAACTTGATTTAACACCCCATTTTTATCCCATGGAAACTGATTTATGGAATAAAAAGTAGTTTATGTGGTAATCCAGGTTATAATCCACGTATATACCAAATTTCTTCGAAATCGGTTCCGCCGTTACGACGTGATTGAGTAACAAACAAATAAACAAACATCCAAACTTTCATATTTATATATTTATAAGTGTAATGTAAAAAATTGCACAAAACAATACACACTAAGTTAAACTTCTAAGATAAACTAAAAGAAAACTATTTTCTTTTGACCAAAATGTTCTACTCGTAGTTCTTACCATTTCAAATATCGAACTCTACGTCCCTATGAGGCCGTGTCCTAAAACTGCATAACCTCTTTAAACTTAGAAACCTTCAAATGAGGTACTCATATACTTTCGAGGCATTCCAATTATAAAGAGTGTTTGCTTATGTTTTTCAGTGAGTTTTTGACTAAAATCGGATTGAGTTTTCAAACATGTGTCAAAATAAAATGTAATTTAAATCAAAAGCACTAAGCAGTATCAATGTCAACTTCAAAGCAAATCACCGCTAAAAAAAATTCTACCCCTTTTTAACCCCGTTAGGGAATGAATTTCAAGAAAATAAGCAACACATCTTCCATCAATTCTGTTAAAAAGGTTTATACAAAATTTGAAGTAGATTTGGGCTATGGAATCACGTTGTCCCATACAAACTTTGCCCCCCCTTTTTCACCCCCTTAAGGGTAGAATTTCGGAAAATCTTTCTTATCGGATGTCTACGTCATACAACAAACACACCCTCCAAGTTTCAGGTATCTACGATCAACGGTTTAGGCTGTCCGTAGATCCGTCAATCAGTCATTCAGGACAAAGCCTTTTATATGTATGTATAGAAGATGTGATCCAGCCAATAGAAGACCTCGCACAGACAAGGTGGACAAATGTTTGACGAATCAGGAACTAAGAAAACGACGGCCTCCGTGGCGCAGTGGACGAATAGCTGAAGGTAGCGGGTTCGATTCCCGCTGCGGAACAAATGTTTGCATGGTCTACACTCTACAGATATTTGTTCCGGGTTTGGGTATTTTTCTATATATTATAATATAAGTAAGTATTTACGAAAAAAAGTATATAAGTTATCAGTTATCTGGTTCCCATATTACAAGCTTTGCTTAGTTTGGGGCTAGATAGCGTTATGTGAAATGTCCAGCATTATAATTATTAAAAAACGCGTAAGCGATATTTTGTAGACGACATTGCAGTTTCATGTTTTAGTCTGTTCTTGCTTCTAAGTAAGCTTTAGAGAAGCCTCCCTCGAATAGATAAGGTGGAAAAATGTCCGACAAATGTATAAGCTGATATTATTTTAAGAGTAGAGTTCCTTGTGAAAGGGCTCGCCCGGGAAAGTACTACCACCATACTTGTTTCTGCCGCCAAGCAGCATTACTGTGTTTCGGTTTAAGCGTATGGTCTCCGGTGAAATTACAGGCACATGAGGCAGGTTGCAGGGCACGTTCCTAAGGTGCGTGACCTACGAGGCAATGTTATATGCGATGGTTACCACTTCACATCAGGTGGGCCATACACTTGTTAATTCTCTAGTCGTATAAAAAAAATAACATGATTTTGGTACAAAAGTTATACAATAAATGATTGCATGAACAGACAAAAACGTTGTTTTTTTTTGTAAAAAAATGTAAGAGTGATATTTTATAAAATGAATATAAAATGAATATTGGATTATGTTTCAGTCTGTTGTAGTTTCGGGGTGAACACATAGACAGAGTCATTTAGCCAGTAGTACGCTTGCGAGAAGTCTCCCTCGCAGAGATACGGCACCCGGGCCCAGGAGACCAGCTCGAAGCCAGCTTCCTCCTCCATGAACTGGACGAAGGCGGACGCTTGCTCCTCGAAACCTAAGCCTTGGATGGGAAGATGTTCTTCCGGCTTGTGGTCTGCGGTTACTGAAAGAACAGCAGAAATGAATACAAGTAAATTATTAACAAAATATAACCGACTTAACCAAACTACTGAACCGATTTTGATCCAATTTCTATGGAACCAATCTGAAAGTTCCAAATCAACGGACAATTCAATTCTATGGACAAATTGGCGTTGTATGTATGTATGTTTGTGCGAGCATATTCAAAGCGTTGATACGATCATCGGTTGATCCGAAAAATGGGGCGGGTCATAAAACGTAGAACAAGCAACTATGATATTGGTATCTCGCTCGCTCTTGCAGCCCTTACGGGAGCCGTTAGTGATGCGCCGAGCATCTATCGATAATACTAATTACCAGTAATTGTATTGAAAATAAAACAATAGTGCATTGTTATACAAGGGATGTAAGCGGTCAATTGCACCCGAGATATTTGGCGTACTAGCGAGCGAAAGCGAGTGAGGACGCTAATGAGTTTCGACTCATCGAAGGATCGCTTACACCCGAGTATAACACATAACATTTCATCACCAATGCGAGGAAATTAAGTCTTTAAAACAGATTGTTGCTAAAAAAAAGCGTTGCCGGTATCCATTCTTTCTTTTCACTACTAAACTATGGCCTCTTTTATTTAATAGAAATAAGGATTTGTTATGGAAGTTGTATTTTATTACAGCATATACATATGAATGTGGCCTCCTTCATTTTGAATAGAAATAAGGATTTGTCATAGAGGATGCATTTAATTTTAGCATTTATAAACGTCAACCTCTTTTATTTTTTATAGAAATAAGGATTTGTCATGGAGGTTGTATTTCATTTTAGTATAATAAGCATGCACTGAGCCTCATTCTTTTTTTCAAATTTACTTACGCCCCTAGGGGTGTAAATCGCATTTAAGCATCAGGTATCGAGCTAAAAATGACCAGCTTTCAGAGCCTAAGTCATGAAACCATGTTTATTGGTTAGCCACGCATGCCACAAGTATTGGCGTTCTTATTACCTTCGACGTAAGGTTTAAAAGGCAACACCAGAGCTAACATCAGAACACCACCGGGAGCGATTGCACTTCTCGCTTGCTTGAGCATTGTCTTGGGTTTGCAACAGCGATCGAGGAGATTCAGCATACACACACATTCGAACTGTTGACCGTTCCACCACTGGTCGATGTCTAAAAGCCTGGAAAAATACATGTTTAGGGTTATTTAATGCAATCAAATGCAATTTATTTTTAAAGTACAAGCAGGACAAAAGTTTAACTAACATAAAGTAAACTAAAATTTAATTTTCTTGTCAAACGTCAAGAATACTGACACTTACGTGTATCCTTTCTTAGATAACGCCTTTCTCATGCTCTTCGAGATTTCCGTTGCATATTTCGCAGGATACAGCTTTGAGAATCTCCTGCTGACCTCTCCGTCGCCCGCGCCCACGTCCACTAATGCACCGGTACCGTCGCGAGCTGATCGCGGCGCGGAGACCAGCATTTGCCGTATCTGCTTCTCGGAGAGGACGAACATAGAGCCTCGACCGAGCCATCTGAAACAGTCATAGTACATTGTTATACAAGGCCTGTAAGTGATCTATTGTATACCCGAGATACATCGAGGCTGTTATTGATCGCTTACTATACTCGGGTGTAAGACACATAACTTTTCATCAAGAATGCGAGGAAGTTAAAAAATTATATTTATAACGGTTCCTGGTATCCATTGTTTTTTTAACTGCTGACTATGGCCTCTTTCGTTCAATAGAAATAATAATTTGTCATGGAGGTTGTATTTCATTATAGCATAATAAGAAGGTGGCTTATTTCATTTTCAAATATAAATGAGGCCTTGTCATGAGGTTGTATTTCATTTTCGCATTTATGAATATAACCTCTTGTTTATAATAGAAATAAGGATTTGTCATGAAGATTAAGCTTATTAAGTATGCAAATAATCTCAATCTACTTACAAATTTTCTTACGGCCCTAGGGCAGTAAATCACATGTACGGAACCAATATCGAGTTTACAATGACTTTCCAAGCATGAGTGATGAAAGAGACATTTTTAGCTAAGGCATAAGGTAAGGGATATAGAAAGTCAATAATTTTGTGGAAGTTGTACAATGGTTGAGTTAGAAAGTACGAACGATTACCGATTATAACATCTCAATTAGTGGGAGCCATTTCAAAACGTACCTGATAACTAACCATGCAGTTCTTTATTGCCTTCCAGCGCTATTTCCATTCAACTATTAATCTTATCCAAGTTAATTGTCGAAATAACTAAGTTGGCTCGTTGTGCAACCTTCTAATTTAAACGTAAACTTCCTTGAAAGCGATTTGCGGCGCATTCGCGTCGTACTAGCTGAGCAACAATAGCGCAATTATCCACTACCGTTGGTCGTGTGGTGGTGGTTCTATGGAGGATCGCGCCGGGCCGCAATTACCGAGGATAAAGTACAAAGCGGGCTGCGGGCTGCAGGGGTTGTGCGGCGTCTAGCGGCCTCGGCAAATTGTCCGCCGGAGGGAGCATCCGACGTCTTCATCGCGCCCCGGGGAGCGGCGAAAGTGGATAATGAGAAGTAAATCCAGCTCTCATTAGCTGAGAGCGAGCGTCGCACCGATCGATACGAATTCGTCTTCGCTGGGTAAAGGGATAATCGACGCGAGCCTCGAACTCTGTTATTAGCCGTCGTACCATATATCACGCGCGGCATTATCCGCGGCCCCCGGCGTCCGCGCCGCAATTACTGCAGCGAACGGTGCAGCTCGGTTACAATACCCTATCTAGCCAGCGGTTCAAAGTGCTCAATTACTGAAAGGTATAGGAAAGTTTTCCGCGCTTCCTTTTCGGGTCTTCGAATGGGCTCGATGGTTTATTGGGTGTAGTTATGAGGAGCATTGTGCGACACACGTGTCGTTATCGAGTGCGGACATAGTGCGGAACGTCTGGGCGACGACTCTCGCAGCTCGTTTGCGGACGGAGCGGTACGGATTGATTGCTTTATTGTGTTGTCGGCGGCGGCGGCCAGCGGAGGCGAGGCGACGACGCGCGATACATGTTACATGAACCGGCCGCGCGGCCGCAACTAATGAGCATCGGCACCGCGTAATTGTCACCCAGAGCGGTGTAAACTCGTCATTCCAACACCTCGCGACGAGCTACGATTGAGTCAACACGCAAAAACACTTCGGGAATATGACGGCGGTCGTTATCGGAATGCTACGAGACTCGTATGATTGATTTATTAGGACCATAACGAGAATGAGTTTCGTTCGAAGAGCTTCTTTAGTTACTCTCGTAAAAAGTAACAAAAGGAATCTTTTAAAGCGTTCCGGTTTCCATAAGGATATTCGATGGCACATAACGAGAGCTGCCTGTGCCGACAGAGTAATAGGTAGGTAACGGAAACCTCAACATGGAGCGGTGTGTCTAGTTGCGTCGAAAATTGTGAAGCAAGGGGTGACGTGTAAATCGAGTAGAGCAGTAGGTGGATAGGCGGGCGCGGAGTATCTATTTCAATAGAATGCGGTGGCTTGCAACAAGGAATCCGATGCGGTTATCGACGGCGGAGGTGAGAGATGTGTCGCCGGCCGGGCGTCGGGCGTCGGGCGCCGGGGGGGTCGGCAGGGCTCGTATCGCGATTGCATCGGAGAGCAAACAAGCGGGCGGGGTGTCGCGGTGGCCCCCGGCGCTCAAATCATATTACCCCCGGCCTCACACTCGCTATGGCTCCACACGTCATTTGAGTGTGCGTCGCTATGGCGACGGCCCGGGCCGTGCATGATATTAGTCCGTGTGCGGCTCATTTCCGGCCGTTTAAACTTAACGCGCCGCCTCGCGAGGGAAATTAAAACCGGCTCCGGACCGGAAGGCGCGATCAACCCTCGCGCTGTTCGCAAGCCGCTGCCTCGGCCCATCCGACCCCCTGCTCAGAGGGACACCCGACTCTAACTTTCACACGCCGCCAGTACATATAGAGAAATACGAATGCGAATAGAGCCTATTAATATTCAGACATCAGCTTTTCCGGTAGGTATAATGAACAAAGCATTGAGTTCAGAGGGAGTTGAGTTAGAGTCAATTGATGAATATAATATAGGTAGTTAGATAACTATTAATATCTTTTAAGTTATGAAATGAGATTACCGTTCATAATAATTATTTCGTACCTACATGTCTTTTTTGTCTGGAATACAATGAAGTGTACATATTTTGTGTACAATGAAGAATAAAAGCATAATTCCTTATGTTCTCAATAAAAATACAAATAAATGTTCAGAAACCTTGAAAGTCCTCGCAATCTCCTTCACCATCACTCGATTTTTTTATATCAAAGGCATTAGCAGAGATACCCCATTAGGAAGTTATATACCCCATTCCCTATTCATGTCGAATACCTTAGCTAAGCGTTATTTACTGCGAATAAACACACTACAGATATGTACACATTAAACACGGTGGCACAGATAGGAAGAGCTCCACCCCACGTATGTAGATACCTACACATTTGCTTTACTCAAAGACATTGTCGCTTTCAGGCACCTCATTAGAGAGCGTCCCATGTGAGCCTACCCACACTCCCTCCCCACTCCACGCTACAGCCCCCACATACACACACACACACATGCACAGAGCATGGAGACGAGACCAATTCTTTCTCTGCGCTCGCAAACTTGGATGGATAATTACACTTAGATAAGAACTCGTAGCTCCTTATGTGTTATACGATTTTCATACGTTTAGGTAGAGACAAAGACGTTTGAAAGTTAAAGAAAGATGAAAGCTTGGAAACAAATGAGATGTCTCTGGGGATAGGAAAGCGAATGGTTAAGGAGTATGATTATGTATTGATTGGTCGACGGCAGACGGTAGCGGTCCAGAGTAGTACCGAGTTAGGCAAATGTTGCCATGAAAAGTGGAAAAGTTCCCGACTGTTATTAGGGCTACAATAAAAATAAAGTAGTAAGGAGCACAATCGATTGCCGAAGCGCTACTCGGTGTCATAACCCCGAACAGCACTCAAGCTGCAATAAACTATAAAAAAGTGGATAGTAAAATGTATAAACAATGAGAGCAGGGCTAAAACGTTTTAGTGTTAAGAGTGGGCCCATAAACCGTTGACACGCACCCGTAAAATATTAACGATACATTCAAGAAAAATGACGAGTATCAATGTAGGTACCGATTTTCGGTCGCGCGAGGACGCTACAAATAATGGCGGTGGCGGATTTATACGCGGACCCGAATTGCCCCGATTGAATATTTTACCAGGCCACGAATGCGTCCGGCGATATTTTTCTATTTCGCCGCCCATTTTTACTATCAATTGCTTAGTTTCTCTTTAATATTCGTGCGACGACTCGCCTGTTGTCTAGCTGGCTTTAACACGCTATATAATTCAACATCAATGCGATTGCTTGCTGTTATTGCATATTGGATAATAGTCGTGTATTATTTAAAATTTAGAGTTCCTTGTGTAGTTACGAAATGAGAAATTCTTGATTTTGAGTGTCTCGTACCGAAAAACGAGAACAGAGGAAGCCCTGAAACAAATCTAGAAAGTGTATCATGCATGATGATAGCGTTGAAGGAAAACTATAGACAAGTGTCGAAGAAAAGACTATTTCACACATTACATAATATAATACCTTTATTTTATTAACTGACAGAAACTCTATCCTAGTAATGTAGGTAATATTACTAGGATAGAGTTGCTGCTCGAAATTTATTTATCGTACCTACTTACCTTGTTACTTACTTACTTGTTCCAAAACCTTAGTGCTTGTATTGTTGTATTATGTTGTTGTTTAGGAGCATGATCTAGTCATAAAGTCTTTATTCTACTTAGGTATATAGGTTAAAAGTATTCTGTTTTGTGTGTCTTAATAATGAAATGAAGTGAATAGTGTTGAATAGTTGATATATTTTGCGAATGGTTTGCGTGGCCAGACTCGCGCTTCACCGGGTCTTATTGATTTCAGATGATAATTAAGTACTTCCATATTATGATTCTGCCGTAATCCAAGTTATAATAGTTATTTTGTTGTGATTGTGTGGGTGGTTACGATACAGTGTTTTACTTGTTAAAGATGATGGGCTCTGTAAGATTACGAAGTGCAAATGATTGCTGGCGTTTCGGAAACACAATAACCTCTAAAGGTGATAAAAGGCGTGGGTTCAATTCGAATCCCTGGCATGGTTTAAAATAACTTCTCGGAGGCGAATGGTTTATTGCTTATTGAGTAGCGCTGACGAGACGCGCCTCCGACGATAAAACATGCGCAGAGTGGAATCTCAGTCAATATCGCAATATACACGAAGACATTGAAATTATCGCTCGGTGGGAGGTGCGTGGACGAGGTGGACTAAAATAAAATAAGAATTGTTTGAAACAATGAGCATTGTCGCGGTTCTGCGTGCTCGGAGTGCTGTGCGCACGCGTGGCGTGGACGCGGCCGGCGCGCGCGCAGGCGCGGACGCGAGCGCAATGCGCGCCACCCGCGCGCCATTGGCCACGCAGCGGTGGGCGGGGCAAGCGACAAACTGCGCGCACGCAAATAGCGCACCCGCACACAAATTAAAACAATAAAATGAAAGTAATAAAACAAAGTAAGCACCGAAGAGTATCTACTATCGAGAGACTTAATGGCCGAGCGGAGGCGGCGGCGGCGTCTCGATTTATTGAACGAGGAGCTTCGCCCCGCTGTGGACTGATCGACTGACCAAATTCGGCATGCGAACTCATTGTTATCGAGTATTTATAAAATTACTGCGATACTAAGGCAGATTACTAAAACACCATTATTTATCAACAAAACTAACCTAAGTACATACTACGTTACCTACCCAGTTCCTGAATCGTGAGTGGAATTATCTAAAAGTTCCGTTATGAGTTTAAGTCGAACATGTGTTTCAGGACAAAGTCAGTTTCAGAACGCGCAGCTCTACATTGCAGAGAGCAAAGTTCCTAAGTTTTAACTAGCATATTTTATCATGTCTGGAGCATGCACTCGGTCGTAGCGCGTTACAAATAGTTGGGATTCTATTGGAGACTTGAAGACTCGGATCCTTTTCAAATGTTTTCAATGAGGGAAATTCCTGTGCGGGTCGAGCGACGCTTGGTACGGGTAACGAATGTCGTCTCATTTACTAATGTGTCACATGCAGGCGGCGTTGTTTCACTGGCGGGTGGGGGGTAGCCTCCGACTGGAAGAGAGGGGGGAACAAGTCGAGATGACCAATAGCGTAGCACAACCACCCGCAGTTGGACGGTGCAACGTTAATTACGGTGCAGGGAGCCATGTCTGTATAAGATCAGATACGATAAGGCGGTTACTTCATTCGCATTCACAAATTTTATCTAATGCTTTTCTTGTTTTGTGAACTGATTTTAAAGAAAATGAGGATAAGGACATAGTTATTTTCTCTGCTCTCATCGTTGCCATTGAAAGTCTTAAAAATAATCGGAAATATTCCATCTACCATGGCGTATTTTCAAGAATTTTGACCCCAATGAAGTATATAACATTTTGAAACGTATTATCGTGTTTTTGGAATGAAATTTCACTAAAATAAAGCATATTTTCGTTATATTGCGCTCTGCGTAGTCCGTAGGCACTTAACGTTGCTGGAAACAAACATTTTGATGCGAGAGCATGATTGTGAAAAGGAGCGTGATTACAGCACTCGTAGTTAGCGGAGGCTTCATTAGGAGCCGAGCGGGGGGCACCGCTCGCGGCTCGGGGGAGCTCATCTCGGCGGTTGCATCGCAGCTGCGCGCGCAAACAAATTAAAACGTAAGACGCGCCCTAATCAATAGCCGACTTCGCCGCGGAGCCGAATTAACTCGGCCGAATGAAAAAAATGAACAAAATTATATTCGCGCTTCACCTCAACCCCCTACCCGCCCGCCGCCCGGAGGAAATTGCTTTTCTTTCAGTGGGCGCACACTCCCCGCGCCTCGCGCCGCGACGTGAGCGCGAGAGGGTTAGCGTCGACACACACAATATTATAATTTACGTTTCCTCGTATATCGAGGTGTAAGTAGGTACTTTACCTGGGTGTTTCGCGCCCGCTCAGCCCTCGGCTCACGCTAAATCTGAGCTTTATACGTTCACTTGACGCGACGAGAGCGATATTAGTTTCTACCCTGCTACAATATTTATTAACGCTCCACCAGCTTCATATGCGCCGGGCGCAGTTACGCTTTTTCATTTCCTCCTTTTAAAAGCGCTTTGAGTACCAACAGGTAATGCGGAGGAAAGAATAACCCCAACTATGTATTTACTTCTACAAACACGGCCATAACTTCAATCTCTGCCGGCGCGTGTTTTGATCGTAACGTGTGGTGGGTGGGAGCTCACTGAGTGGTGTGAACGTTATTCTCAGAAATCTCATTACAAGTTAACATGATGAAATGTGATAGGCAATGTGAAGATGGGTCGCTTGAAATAGCTCGAGAGTTATATATCTCATGGACGCTAGAGACATTCAACAGCTAGACATCATTAATCTAATTTGAGACCTTAAGATGAGACTAACAGTTAATGTTCTAGCCACTAATTAGGAGTGGTCAAGCAGAATTACATAAGGGTCCGAGCGAGTAGGTACAGCCAGCCAGAACCGGAGTTTCATTAACGGATATCGCGAGCTCTAATCTGGGCGCCAGCCGCCCGCCCAATTAACGCGTGGGCGATGAGATGGCCGGGCGGGCGGCCGCCTCGCCGGCCAATGGCGGCCGCGCGGGGATTAATTAAGTAACTTCCCGTCTGCACCCCCCCACCCCTCACCTCACACCAGGAGTCTGCGGACACGCCCGGAAAACTAACCACCTAATGAGGGGAGATGACCTCACGTGCTTGTGTGCTTTGTCTATTCAACGTATGTGCAAACTATGTTCATTTGTGTGCAAGTGTTGGCCTTTTGTGTGTCCGTTATGTAAGCGCGATGTACCCGCATTATCTACACGACGTAGCTTAGCTCTCGTGTAACTATATTGCGAGGAAATAGAAAATTGTTGTTGAAATTCAACGTCTAACAAGAGCTTGTATCTCGCCGCTGGATTAGTTGGATGTCCTATTACGTTTTATAGCAACTGAACTAGCTTGTAGTTATTTTAAATTTGGAAAAGCATCAATTACTAGGCTGCTTGGGTATTCAAGCGGCATAAACACGAACCGATATCACGTGGAGGTTATATTTCCTACTAAACAAGGTTCATTAATGCGCGTTGCGTACCAACTTTATGTCCCGTACCTACGTCGTACATTAAAAACGGTGTTTCTCACGGTACGTGAGGGAAGACAGTCCAATTAAACAACGAGGCCGTATGTCGGAAGCATATGACGGATGGGGTGTTTGTACTCTTACATCCATTTATCGGGATTGTCGGCACCCTAATCTTTGCCTCATAACAAGCTGGGAGAGTGACCAGCACAACTATTCCGAATTTAACGTGACTTGGATCATTGCGAGCTTATATCAGTTATTCACCAGTTGCGCGACAGCAAAGCCTCATTCTAAGTATCTTAAACCTGGTGGGTGAGTCAGTTTCATTATGTATTGTAAGAAAAATATTTTTATTTTGTATTCCGTGAAATGTACCGTTTCACACAAAAATCATCTCAGAACCGTTCACTAATACATTACAAACACGCGTACGTAGGTAAGTATACATTTAAATACGTAGCAGACTTCATAAATAAGTTAACAGCCATGAAACTTTTATGGGCTACAATTCTTTATCTTATTTTGAATTTCATCATTTCGTCTGCAGCCGGATTTAAGTGTTAAGCCTGCTTGTCTTCCATTCTATGTTTCTTCTTAGTTTGATATTAGGTACGTACGAGTACTTAGAAATGCATTGGATGCTTTTGAATGCAGATATTTTTTGAATGAACTCAATGAAAGTTGTTTAAACTTACACACTATAGTTTAATAATTAGCCTCTATACACAGCATAAGTCTTTATATTTTTGATTGGCTTCTGCCTACGCCTGGTACTACTAAAAAACTAGGCAAAGTTGTATTCAATATCATAAACAAATTCTATTGAAACTTCCATTTAAATTGATCCAAAAAGAGACTTTCGCATTTATAATGTTACTAGGATTATTAGCTTAATCCAAGATTAGTAATACTTCCGCCAAAAGGAGGATGTAGTGTAGTGGTCCATAATCGAAGGCATGGGTAGTGGGGGTGCCAAAATAACTAATAGTTTTCGCGGGGGCGTGTTAGCATTTTTCTTCTGGCGGTGACGGCTGGGGGGTGAGGTGGGAGAATAACTCTCCATAAGGAATGGCTATGTGGATCATTTATACATCGACTTAGTTAATATAGAGTATAATTAAAGTTGTTTATGTTGCTACGAGAGATGAGAAACGGGGAGTTATGGGGAATCTTTTGATGACGTCATTCGTTTACGCTTAGGAGTGAACTATTATTAACCTATTATTGCTTTTATATCGGAGATACTAGGAGTTTCTTTAAAAGAAGCAATGGCTGTGCTCGGAAGGAGGGAGGTCTTCCAACGCGTTATCGTTGACTATCTGTAGATTGCGTTGGTGTTCAATAGATAGGTCTCCCTCCGCAACGACTTACTCTTTTATTTTTTTGTAAAATAGCAGACAGTCAACAATGACTCCGTGGAGGATTACCCAGGCCCAGGTGCCCAGTACTCGGATAAAAGATTTGCCTTGAATGGTTTAAGAAAATATCCACACAACATATTTAATTAAAAACTGCAAGATTTAAAAATACCCTGTTCTAATGCAACACTTAAAAGGTGTACAAGTGTAGGTATATAACAAATAACTTTTTAACAAAAATATAACCGAATTCAGATAACAGTTTAACATTATACACACATACATATCTGATTATTTTTTAGATAAAAAAAATATGTGAAAAACCTTGTACGTGCCTTTGAAATTTGAGGGTTTCCCTCGATTTCCCCGGATTCCACCATCAGATCTTGATTTGGCTCCAATGGGACCACCGCGGAAGTGCACTCTTTCGAATAAAAAAAACAATTTTGAAAATCGGTCCACAATTGACGGAGAAATTGGTGAACATACATTAAAAAAATATATACAGTCGAACATAGAACCTCTTCCTTTTTTGAAGTCGGTTAAAAAAGGATGTGAATTATTTTAGAAATAGTGTTACCTACTATACTCTTAACTTACGCCCGAGCTAACTGATAATCAAAATCTACTAAAACGACTACAAAATTGCCGTTTAGTTCACATAAAAAACTGTTCAAATTTTCACATCAACATCAAGAGAACATGACTTTATAGCGCCGATAAACTCTTCCAAGCAGATATTCGAGATCGCGGATAAAAACATCACGTTTATGGAAAAAAGTGACGCATTTAAGGCTGTAGCGAGGTGCGTAGTGCGTAAGAGGGCCATTTACTACGCGGGGTTGGTGGAGCGAACTAAAACTCAATTCCTTTTGCTAGAGATGGGCGAGACCACGACTCCGAAAACTATTAACTAGAGTCCCGAATATTTTTCAAAATCTTAAGTGCATCAACTCAGTTGACGGGTAGACGTAAATATATAGAGGTAGAGATCTTTGATTATTATTATTATTATTTTTTGCTTAAGTAACGTGTTTTTAATTGTCTGTATTTTATTGTGTTTATTTAATCGTCTGTCTTCACTTATCCACTGTATGTAGTTTCTGTGTGTATGTTACTTCTGTCAAAATAAATGTCTATATCTATCTATCTATCTATCTTTGGAATTTAAAAACAGCGGAACAACTGGTTTTAGAAGGATTGAGAGACGTCAATGCTTAGAGGTAGATATATTCCAGTCTTAAATTGCTCGCCGCACAACTTCGTTAAGTCAAAGCTCAATAATTAAACAAAAAAAGGGAAAAAAAAGGATTATTTTTAATAGTAACAGTGGAAGAGCGCGCAATCTTAGCTTAGAATATCTTTAAGTTTTTAAGCCACATTTAGGTTATCGCAGTCAAGGGCGGATCCAGGGGGGGGACATGGGGGCATGACACCCCCCTGGGCTGGGTCCAGGACCTAGGTTGACCACTAATTAAAATTGTTAAACATAATACATGACATTGACCACGACTATGTGACCACCCCCTGGCACCAAAGCTGGATCCGCTCTTGGTCGCAGCAATGTGGTGTGACCCTTAAAGAGTTAGTCGAAATACATCTCGATACAGTTTAAAGATAGAATGTCTAGTGGTTCAAAATTCAAAGCATAGGTAGTTATTCAAACCTTAATGCCTCGAGTTTAAGTGGCATTGCAGGAGTTCATGCAGGTTGGTCAGTCCATGCAGGAGTTGGAGATTATAGCTTATCCATAATAGGCATGGCTCAATGTGGCTCTCTGAAGCCATTAAAGTCAGTTAAAAGAACAGAGCCACGGGACGGAAGAAACTAAGTAAGAAGTAACAGTAAGAGTGCTCGATTAATCGGCAGATTTCAAGTATTTTGAACAAGATTTTCGTTTAATGTGATATTTTTAATAAGCATTATAACATGTGGTGAAGGCGGTGGAGCCAGTTGCAGTTATGAACGAGGCAATCATTATCTTAAAAAGGAGTGGTCGACGAATACTGTATACGGATTCTTTATAAAATTAGTTCGGCCAATATTTCCGAGTAGGCATTCCGTTCCGAAAAGCGCGTCCCATCCCTAGTTCCCACCTACATCTGTTTTACGTTCCAATGGATTGCTGCATGCAAATAGACCGGCGTTATTGTTCCTTTGATGGGATGGAAGGAGCGTTTTTAGATCTTTATTTACCAACTTTACAACTACTAGAATGGGAAATCTTTTGTGTTCTATCGCTGAACTTTGTGTACTCGTAATTTCTTTTATTTTTAAAGACATGTTAGTTTATCTAACGACAGTTTAAGTTTGACCGCTTTCTCGTAGATTCTTCACAGTTCATTCGACCAGGCTATGTAGGAAATGTCAAACCAGGCCACACCAACAACTGATTTCCGCAGTTTACATAACAAAAATAGATCACCCCATCGATCGTTTACATTAGCGCGAGTCATCCTGAAACAACGTAGATAGTCAAGGGAGTGTCCGCCACTCCTTCGCCGTGATTAATTGCACGCCCCTAGCCGGGAAAATCACAACCCTTTCGCGTTCTTAATTACCACGCCTCGCTTCAGTGACGGTACGCCATTGGCTAGAAACCTTGCCGCTCTGTCGCCCCGCGTTTTAATTGGTCGTTTCTAATTAACGCTCCGTAATCACCAACGGCCCGTCGCAAGGGGACGCTGCTCCTAATTTGAATTTTTAATTAGCGACGACGGCGGGCGACCGACGCGTCGGATTGGTCGGTTCTTATCGCGTTCACATAGACAATGCCTATTGTCTTTGCGCGTTTTCTTTTACCACGCCTTCCATTTACTCTACAATGCGGGATAAAATTTCCATTCACAAAATAAATTATCATGAGGTTAAGATTTGCATATAAATCGGCTCTCGTGAACGTAGCTATAAAGTATTGGCACTCGTACATACATAGTCTAATCCTATAAAGAATATGCACGAGTGCATTTCCCGCATTCCCTGCTGCATTACTACTTACCTAGGTATACCTGCGGCGAGAGCACGAGCGCTCGGTGCATGCCGAATTAGCTCATTACCGGAGCCAGCGCCTTCGCCGAGTTTCCCGAGATTTATCCTTCCACTCTCCGTATTCCAAATTTGAATAAGACCATTAGCCGCCGAGTATTCAACGTTCGGAATTCGGATTGGACAATTACGCTTAATTCCAATTTCAAATTCTATATTTTATTCAAATTCATAGTATCAACCAAACGGCGTCTGATTAAGGACTCCATCAAGAATATTAGACTAGAAATCTTTGTCTGGAATGAAATTAACTAGATGAAATGATCATGGCGGTAGATAAGCAATTCAAGATAGATTGGCAAGAAAGATCCACTAGTCAAATTAAAATCGATGGGGAAAGGCATTAAAATGGCGGAAGGTAATACTTCGATGAGATAGGTGATAGAGTATCGTTGAAGGTGCAATCCAAGATTGATTGGCACAAAGATTCATCATTCAAATTAAATCCAACTGAGGTGAGGAAAACCACAGATTAAGAAATATTTACTACGCAAGATACCGCGGAAGGAGCAATCCTTCGATTAGATGGTTGATAGAGTATCTCTTAAGAGGTGTTTATGCGCGGGCGCGAAGCTCGAGAGACGTTGAGTGACGCGACCAGCCACGCTCGTCCTTAATAAGGTAAATGAGATGCGGAGTGCACTGCGGGCTGAGAACACCGACCACGGCAACCAATGCTGTTTTAAACCTCTATGGACGAGTCAATTTTACACACGATTTGCAGCGACCATTTATTAGTCTGGTCTAGTAGACATACTTCGACAGACTTGGCCCTTTATTTACTTAGTACACGTAGTTGATGGCAGATTGTAATAGGTATTCGGACTCATGTTACTTAATTATATGAATCTGCCCAATCTATCTTACCAGTTTAGTACACGCAAATCTTCTAGGAGTAGCTATAGGAACGTATTTATTGAACATATTCACAACGGAATCGGACATTTTTAGTATCTGGGTTAAGTACTCAACAGGAAATGCAAAATTATTTCAGAACCGCGTAGAACTAAATAATCGGACGTGTGTTTGAAATAGACAAGCGCCACCCAATCTGTTCGCCTCTGAGTATTGGGTTCAAAAACGGGTTGTCGGTAGAGCCTTTTAAATTAGCAACGACGCCCGCTGAGCACAGAGCTGGGCTAACAAACGCCTTGTTACCGAAGGGATTTATCCTAAACGAGCGGATATTTTACCGGGATTTTGTATGTCGAATTTCAGCGCAGTTGACAACTGTGAACACAGTATCGATACATAGGAATATTAGTGCTACGAGTATTATTCAAAGTAGGCTAATGGTAATTCCGAAGCGATTTAACGGTCTTATATTGTTTCGACAACTAATTATTTACCCAATCATTCTATTCTTTCGGCAAGCCAAATCTGCATCTAAATCATTATGTTCAGCCGTAATTTTTACGGCTAATTCTTGCAACAAAATAATTACTTCACCGGCAGAATTATTATTTGAGCGGCTAATTATTATTTAACCTAACACTATTTGGGGTTATTTGACCCCGACTAGTGTTAGGTTAGGTCTAGATGAGTGGGAGAATCGACACGGGGCACCCCGACTCTAGGTACCCCTAGAGTGTTATAAAAAAGCGCGGATCCAGAAGCTCCCAAAACACTATTTGGGCACCCCGACTAGTGTTAGGTTAGGTCTAGATGAGTGGGAGGAGATCCCGAGGGGAGCCTCCAATGTAGGAAGAGGTCACGCGCATGCGGAAGCAGGCGCGGGCCGCCTTGTTGCGGCGGTGGACAGAGGATCTGGCGCCACCAATGCCGGGACAGTGGATGGTGAACGCCGTGAGGCCGGTCCTTCGTAGGTGAGTAAGGCTGCGGTTCGGGTTGCTGACCTTCAGAGTAGTGCAGGTGCTTTCCGGACACGGATGTTTCGAGAAGTACCTGCATGGAATCGCAAGGAGGGAGGCGACCCCAGCATGCCATGAGTGCGGAGCGCCCCAGGACACGGCGCTCCACACGCTGGAAGTGTGTGCTGCATGGAACCCACAGCGGCACATACTTTCAGCGTGTATCGGAGGGGATCTCTCTCTGCCGAGCGTAGGGAATGACAAGCTCGGCAGTGAGGGATCGTGGCAGGCGATGATCTCCTTCAGCGAAGAGGTGATATGGTGCAGGAGACCGCGGAGCGGGCCAGGGAGGACAACGCCTTTTCAGACCCACTCCGGCGCAGACGAACGGGAGTAAGGAGGAGGCGGTTTGCTCGCCTCCTCTCTCCTCCTTCATAAGTGGGGTCTCTGGCGGGGGACTCACAGCCGGCTTGCACGACCTCACTCGTCGTCTTGAGGGGGGGGGGGTCTTTGTGAGAAAGGCCGCCCCCCTCCAAGCCGGGGCCTGGTTGCTCGCAACTGGGCCGACCGCCAGGGCAGGGTGGTGAATGCTAGCGAGACCCTACCTTGCCACACCTTGTCGGATTGATTGCTCACCGTGGTGGTAAGAGTCCGGCATAATGGGAGAATCGACGATGGAATATTTAGCTTGCAGAAGTTTAATTAAACTCAGCGCACGGTTTGCCGGTCAGTTACTTATTTTGCTGCTCAAATAATATTTTGCCACTCGATCAAATAGAGCTGCTTAATATCACATTATTTGCAAATGAATTATGATATTCTTGCCGGGCATAAGTAAGCATATACATGATATATTTGCCGGCCGAATAAATTTTTCTGCTGAACTCAACTTCAAAATTATGATGATCATTTAAATGATACTCGTAGCTTATTGTTTCACACTATTAACGAATCTCATTAAACAGTTAAAGTTTTCAATATCATTTTATTGCATATTACTTTTATAACATTATTCTAAAAGTCTGTTTCTTTTCAAGTATCGTTATATAGCTAAAGCTTTTTTATCTCTATTCTTCCTCGCTTTCGCTTAGCGTTGGATGACATCAGTGATTCGAGAAGGAATGGTGGGACTCTGCCCAGGATTGCGATAGGTGGAAGGAGTTGGAGGCCTTTGCCCAGCAGTAACAAAATGTAGGCTAGTAAATCCAAAAATATAATTTGTTCTTCAAATGTCAAGAAGCTCTACTATATACGTACTATATATGTATTTGTATACTGTGCAATACTAGCGTATAAAACGATTGTATAATCGTATGCGTAAAGAAAACGTTCAACCAATGGAAAGTCTAATAATAAGAGTTAAAAAAACTTAATACAACTTTATCATTAGAATAACCAACGATGCGAGACAAGTTATTCGAAAGCTCGTAAGTCTATTTTCTATGGAAAAAGTGTATATTTTTTCCCCAATTAAAGCAGTTTCGAGGCTCTTATTAGTTTTTACCTGGGTTTTTGCCCGGGGCACGGGTCAAACGGGGAGACAATGCGCGGGCGACGACGTTGCGGCGGTGCGGATAGTGCGAGCTCTCGCTGTATCAAATTACAGTGAACAGCAAGATAAGAATTACTGAAGACCCACAAGATATTGGTGCTTTACAGGAAAGGACTACTGAATGTTTCAGTGAAGAACATAGAATAAAAGGGATGGTGCATTGAATATTGAAGTATTTAATATTAATTTATATACTAGTGGTTCGCCCCGAACTCAGATCTCGCGTAATCTTTGTCTATCAAAATAGTGCCACGAAATGGATACACAAATAACTTGACCTACAGTTTAATTCAAATTACAGATAACGAGGAGTTCAGACGTTTGCCTATATTTGTGTCACTATAGTTACACGCATACCAAATTTCAGCACTCGTGTACCCTGTGAATTTTGTCAAAGTTTAGTTTTTATTATTGCTAACAACTTAAAAACTACAAGGTATAAACTAAAAACAAAAAATTGGTCGAAATGTACTGTTGCAGTCCTTTCATAAGACAGACCACTTGACCGGATAGTCCCATTTTGTTTTTGTTTTACCTCTCTTGAACCCCAATATCTCAACAACCCCACCAAATTTTTCGCTCGTTTAGTCACACCAAAATTGTATCATCACTACCTACCTATACCTATATACCAAACTTCACGATGATCGGATCAAAGCTTCGAAAGTTATCCTCGGACAAACAAACATACATACATACATACATACCTACATACATACAACGCCAATTTGCCCAAGTTGATTTAGAGATCTCGCTTCGCTCGATCAGTTAATATATATTAATTTATGAAGCATAATTTATAAATAACAAATATAAATTTATAAGATAGGTACAATTATTTAATTTATTATGAATTTATTAATTGATAAATTGACATTATGTATTATTATTATTTAAGTTGACATTGTTTATTCTTATTTCATATATAGATTTTGTAAAATTGACATGACAAGTCTTATGTGCATATAGAAAAATAACATGAATTTAATTGAATTTACTACGTCATGTTAAGTGGTAACCATCGCCAGTAACCAAGTATTGTGTTGTAGATCATGCACCTTAGAAACGTGCCCTGCGATGCACTGCCCCGCATGAATGAACTTGAGGCAAGTGTAAAGCCTCATCCGACAGGGCCGCGGTTGAATCCAACCGGGACCCCGTGACCCTGTCAAGTGCTAGTGCGGCATCGACTCACTCATCTCAAGATGGGCGGTTCGATGATGCACTGGCACTGAGGTGATTGAAGGAATATCGGTGGGTTTTTAGTCGGTATGCCGTTGGTTGCTCTACGGAGAGTCCGACAGACCCCCTCAGCTCTCCCCGAGTTGGAGGACATCCGTAAAGTATTTTCCCATCGTAAAAAAAAAAAAAAGTGTAAAGCCTCATGTGCCTATAATTTCACCAGAAACCATATACTTCAAACCGAATTACAGTAATGCTGCTCGGCGGCAGAAATAGGTATGGTGGTAGTTCTTTCCCGGGCGAGCCCTTTTACAATTGCTGTTCAGTAGACTTTACGGCAAAGGCAGCTTACACTAGGTCGTGCATCGTGCCTTTCGGTTTGTTCCGCGTGCCGGCTAACCATTCAGCGCTAATCGCTTCATTCAGTCGCCGAACGCTTTTTCCTCCGTGGCCGATCGGTCATGCATTCCGGACGCTGGTGGACACCGCACTACTGTTATATCAAGCGATATCGGTTCGATGTGGCGAATTAACGCGTGCTGATTGCAAGCGCTTAGTTGTACAGGTATTTTGCTGCTTAAGGTTAGATACACTGGGCGATAAATGGAGCAATATGTACCGGAATATGTTGCACAATGATTCAATACCAAGTTTCTAATGCAGCGCTTAGTTGTACCGGTAGTATCAGTTAAAAGTTTTGATGTCTATTGGCGCACCATGGGGGGGGTAAGACCATCCAATAGTATTAGATAGAATAGAAAACGCTTTATTGTATACCACACTTAAATTAACATATCATATTTAAAACTGCAAGCCTTGAGGTTGGACTAATGATGAATCGGTCAAAGACACAACTAATGACCAACACCAAAAAACAAAAAATTATGGTAGACGGGCCAGAATTATACTACGTTGATGAGTACATTTACTTGGGCCAGATTGTCTCCTTCGCATCGAAAATGCTTGGAGGAGCTTCTGGTCCATGAAGACGCTAATGAAGGGAGACTTTCCATTGTCACTTAAGCGTAAACTCATCGACATGTGTATTCTGCCCGTCCTTACCTATGGTGTCCAAACTTGGTCATTGACGGAATCTCAAAAGTCTAAACTCAAGGTTTGCCAAAGAGCTATGGAACGCAGCGTGTTAGGGGTAAAGAGAATCGACAAGATCCGCAATACCACACTGTGCGCCGACTGCCAGGCTGAAGTGGGGCTGGGCGGGTCACGCCAGTCGTATGGTCACAGACAAATGGGCAACAGTCGTCACATAATGGGTGCCTGCAGATGGGCGTCGAAGCCGGGGCAGGCTGAGGAAGCGTTGGTGTAACGACCTTGATGCATTCCAAGATGGCTGGTGGGACATGGCGAGTGATCGTGAGATGTGGAGGAACATGGGGGAGACCTTTGCCCAGCAGTGGGAGAGTATAGGTTAAAAAAAATTAAAACTAGATACGCGATATTACAATTGGCAGTCTTATCGCTAAAAGCGATCTCTTCCAGACAACCTTTGGATGGACGTTAAAGGACGGTAGCTATATACAGGGTGTGGTGTAATGAGTGGATAATAGGGTACCTGCGGGTAGGGGCCATTGTGGCGGTTCAGAAAAATAGGATAACACGTTGTTGTACGGGAGTAGTATGATAGCACACTGACTCGAAAATCATAAAAATGCGTTACGCGAAACGATAGTTCTCTTTCACTCATAGCATGAAAGAGCAAGATAGACATAGTGTCGATTGCCGCTGGGCCGGGAACCAATCTGTTCCAAGAATTACTAGTAGTTCTGCGAACAGTAGACAATTATTGCTAATAATAGTCAAAAATATTTCTTTAAATTACGCCTTGATAAGTTTGGTAGGAATTAATTTTGAATCAAATTGTGACAATGATATAGAATAGAATAGAATAGAATACTCTTTATTGCACACCAACATAATTAAAATACAATAAAAATACACAAAAATTAAGGTAAGTACAATGGGCGGTCTTATCGCTAAAAGCTATGTATGATATGTGATATACCATTTCGGAATCTCGATGAAATAGGCTAATTTTTTTAAAATTTTGCATTCAAGTGACCGTACATTTTTTTTACACCACAGAAGGGTAAAGGTCAGGAAAACAAACGAAAGCAAGTAAAATTTTAGTGAAATCTTATTTTAAAAACATAACTGTGCTTGTGTTATAAAAATAATAGTTTCCATTCGATAGCACATCTATCCAAGAATACTATCCAAAAAACAGATAGAAAAAAAAAATTCATTTGCAGTCTTGGCGCCAAAAATAGTGACGAAGGGTGAAATATTTCTTAAATTTCGAAAATGTCGAATATCTCGAAAACCGAGGCACTTTTACTGAGCATAACAAATATTTTTCTGAACCGCCACAATGGCCCGCAGGTACCCTATTATCCACTCATTACGCCACACCCTGTATAAGCGAAATAAAATACTTAAAATAAAAAGATACTAGGGTAGGTAAAATTAATATAAATGTGATACATAAACATTCTATAATATTAAAATACTAATAATAAATAAAATACAATTATGAAACAGCTGTAATACAAACCATAACAACGACAGATATTATAACAAAATAAAATGACTCAGCTCTCTGATGCAGACAAATAGAGCTTAAACAATAGCGTTTTAAAGATAGGAAGGGATTTGGCAGATCTAATGAAAGAAGGAAGAGAGTTCCATAAACGGATAGCTTGTACAGTAAAGGAGTTGTCATAGAAGTTAGAAGAGTGGATACGAGTTTTAAGTTTCAAGGACTCAGAAGAGCGCAACGCACGAGGATTAGATAGATGGAGATTCGGGTGACATTTATTATTACTGCTATTAAGGATCCGATGATCTTATTTGCCGACGACAGTGTGGCGGTAATAAAGGGTAAAAACCTGGCCACATATCAGGATAATGTTAATTTATGTTTAGGCAAACTTGGCACATGGATGGAAAATAATAATTTAGTACTTAATGTAGGGAAAACTAAAATCATGCAATTTTACTGTCCAAAAGGTTCAGCCAAGCCTTTAGAGGTATTATACAAAAATGAAAATGTCCAACAAGTACCTATGTTTCCTTTCCTGGGCATCATGGTCGACCAACATGTGAATTGGCATAAACACTGTGAAAACTTATGTATGAAAATAAATAAATATGTGTATGCGCTCAGGAGAATAGTTCACATGTCTTCACTTGAAGCAGGAAAAATGGCCTATCACGGATACGTAAGTTCCAATCTCCGCTATGGACTTATTCTTTGGGGTAACTCTAGTGAAGTAAAATCTGTTTTCTTGACTCAAAAGAAATGTATTAGAGCCCTTTGTAATATTGGAGATCATACCATATCATGTAAGCCATTGTTTAAGGCCCTAAATATTCTGCCACTAAGTTGTCTGTACATTTATGAGGTATGCCTGTTCATAAAAAAGCACCAGTCCTATTTTTGTAAAAAGCCTACTCCTTATAGTGAGAGGACCAGGGAACGATTTAAGAATAAACTAGCCCTCCCAAAGTTTAGATTAACAACAAGCATGAAAAGTATATTTGCCATGTCAGTTAAGATCTATAACAAGATTCCTAGCGATATTACCTCTCTACCTTTTCAAAAACTGAAAAGAAGGCTCTTTTCGTGGCTTTTGGACAAGTGCTTCTATGACGTTAAAGAACTATTAGAATGATTCACTTTTACATTTATTATTTTGTCATATTTTTTTTTTACGATTCAATTAATTTATTTTTATTTTCTATTCATGAACATCTTAACTTTCAATTATTATTATTATTTTCTCTTTTTTAGAGTTTATTATCAATTTTACTGTAATATTAACTTGACATTTTATTTTATCCGAATTTAATTAGAAACTTTTATTGATAAATGAATTTATTATTTTATTAAAATTAATGATTTATGCCATAACTGGTATTATTAATTTTATTGCAATTTTATACTATTGTGGTTATGCACCTGTAATTAAATTATTGTTATTGTCACTTTATTTATTAAAACGGGATAGGTAGTATAGTAACATTGTACACTCGGAAGAGTAATTTGTGACTGGACACTTTGGTATTTTTTTTGTATAGAAATAAGATCTGTATCATACCACATTTACAATGAATAAAATGGTTTCAATGGTTTCAATTCTTATTTTATTAAAATGTTTTGGGGTAAGATGTCGTGTATTTGTCAAAAGTCAAAAGTCATAAGTACGGATAAACAATGATTTGCAGTCACGAGTATTTATATTGCAAATGATAAGATAAGATATGCAGTTTGCTTTCATTATAAATTCATTCAATAACCATCAATTCAGATGTTACACATCTGGCCACTTTTTTTTCGAACCTTTCTCTTGCTAAGAGATCAGCCTAAGTCATATTTCATACTTAATTCAAAGTGTTTCTGCATCAGTGATTCCTATTTGTTGTAGTTTGTTGTTTATAAAAAGCATTATAACACAATAACTCTCTACAGTTCGTCAAAAAGTAATCAACACTTCATTGGACGGTTTAGGTGAAAGTAACAATGAATGCACGCGTTGATGTCTTTTGTACGTAAATTGGCAAGTCACCTACATATTAACATCCACTTTCTTTGTAAGTAACTTTTATTAATAGTGTTTTTAGGGTTAAGTAGTCAAAGTCAAAGACAAAATTTTTATTCATTAAAATCACAAGGGTTACTTTGAAACGTCAACTTTACTGCCTGTTCCTTCGCGACCAAGCCAGAAAAGAAAGGCAAGAAACAAGGCTGGTTGTTTTTTTAATGATCCTTCTAGAATACATAACAATCCAGAAAATAAATTACGTCAAAATTCTAACATTTTGAACGAGTTGGAGTAATTTCAATCCCAAGCTTCTCTAATCATGTAAATAATCCGATGTTTTGTAGTAGGCTTTTTTATAAAGATTTTGTGTAATTACGTTTTTAAATTTGTTTATTGTAAATTTTTGTATATCACTTGGGAGTTTGTTATAAAAGCGTACACCTTACCCTTTAAACGATTTACTAACTTTATAGAGTCTACAAGTTGCAACAGCGTGTTTATTTATATTTCTAGTATTAAAGTTATGAGTATCGCTATTTTTCTTAGTAGTAAAAAGTTAAAGTTGTTAATAGTTCTTAGTTAGTAGTCGAACTTGGAACCCTTGTAGTTTCGACATGTGCGTCTGTCCGTCCGACCAGTTACAGCCATTTTACTCGTAGACTATTAGTGCGTAAAGCTGAAATTTGGCATGATAGGTTTGAGTGACGCCTGGTTATGAAATAAAAAAAAAAACGTTTTTAAGGGGCATTCTTGTTTTAATTCTTCACATGATTAGGTTGGGACCTTGAGATGAGAGTAAAGGTGGAAAATTATGTTAAGAGCGTAATGTATTCTAGTTAGCTACTGAGATAGGCAAAGGTTTGTACTATTATTATCATCATGATCTTGATCATGAGCTGATATGGACTTTATTATTGTCTGAAATAAAATATTTTTATTTGATTTATTTTTATTTTATAGGACGTCCTGCTGAAGATATCGACTGATCTTGTTCAGCCTGCACCCAACGGCTCCCAGCAAGTTTTATCAGTTCGTCTTCCCAGCTTTTTTGCATATGGCCCACATGATGTTAATTAGTGACCACCGCATATAACAAAGTATTGCCTTTCAGGTCACGCACCTTAGAAACGTGTCCTACGATGCACTGCCCTGCGTCCATCAACTTGAGGCATACAGGTGTGAAGCCTCATGTGCCTGTATTTTCACCGCCAAACATACCCAAGCCGAAACAGCAATGCTGCTTGGCGACAGGAATAGGTATGATGGTAGTACTAGGCGAGCACTTTTAACTCTACTACTCCGAGTAGACCGCTTTTCAATGCGTTGTACTATTATTATTATTATTTATTATTATCAGCCATTCGTGTCCCACTGCTGGGCAAAGGCCTCCCCCCATTCTTTCCAGACTTCGCGGTCCTGATCTGATTGTGGCCAATCCGTTAGGAATTTATCCAGCTCGTCCCGCCATCTACGTTTCGGTCTGCCGCGTCGCCTTCTCGCTGGATCAGGACGCCACTCGGTGGCTATCCTTGCCCACAGCTCACTTGGCATGCGACAGACATGCCCAGCCCAGTTCCACTTCAGCTGAGCGGCTTTGGTGGCTACGTCAACAATTTTGGTCTTTGAGCGCAGTTCAGTGTTCCGGACTCTGTCCGTTCGCTTGACACCCAAGATGCTGCGTTCCATCTAGAGTTTCGTTCCCGGGTCCCGGGAATCGGGAAATCCCGGGGAAAAGTCATTCCCGGAACCGGGAAAAAATTCTGATTTCCCGGGAATTCTCGGGAATTTTCAAAAGTATGTGATAGATCTAAAACTTTTTTCTCAAGTATTACTTTATGAAATAATTTAAGACTTAAACTGAAATAGTGCCTAAGCTTACGTGACTGTTACATAATAAGGACATAAGTAAAATTTTGCCAACGATGTGTGGCTGTTGCAAGAGAGTAAATAAAATATTATACGAACTGCTACATAGCGTTAAGGTATTTAAACACTCGAATCATTTTATGGGCAAATTAAACTCGGATTCGCTGCGTTTGATAAACTACTCTCGTGTTTACATACTTTAATGCTGTGTAGTTACGTATAATACTTTGTCTACTCTTGTACCTCCGCCACACATTGATGGCAAAGTTTGTTTGTTATCATAAGAGCAATACTTAATTACTCCGTTTTTATTATGTTTATACCATTGTGTATGTTCAGAAGTTTTATATTATAAGTGTAATTTTGTATGCCTGAAACCAATCATTAAGTTTCCTTTCATTAAATATACTGCTGTGGGGGAGTGCTGCAAATATAAACACTGTTTTTGTGCTGCAGAAGAGAGCTGTTCGTGCAATTTATAATATGGACCCCCGAAAATCATTACGCAATAAGTTTAAAAAAATAAATACTATGACATTCCCTTGTCAATACATCTATGAAAATCTAATGTATGTTCACAAAAATATTAATTTGTTTAAGAAAAATAGCGATAATCATAATTTTAATACTAGAAATATAGATAAACTCGCTGTTGCCACTTGTAGACTCCATAAAGTTAGTAAGTCGTTTAAAGGGCAAGGTGTACGCTTTTATAACACTCCCAAGGGATGTACAGAAATTGACAATTAACAAATTTAAAAACGCAATTAAACAAAATCTTTATAAAAGAGCCTACTATAAAATATCGGATTATTTAGATGATAGAGAAGCTTGGGATTGAAATTGCTCCAACTCGTTCAAAATGTTACAATTTAGACGTAATTTATTTTCTGTATTATGTATTGTAAAAGGATCATTAAAAAAAACAACCAGCCTTGTTTCTTGCCTTTTTTCCTGGCTTGTCCGCGAAGGAACAGGCAGTAAAATTGACGTTTCAAAGTGATCCTTGTGATTTTAATGAATAAAAATATTTGACTTTGACTTTCTATTATACTAACTCTGTTTATGATCGATCGAGAATGTTTAATTATTTCTGAGTCAAATAAATAGCTTATCTAATCTATTATGTGTTTTCTTGACTTTTTGTAGTTAAAAAAAACCAAATTAAGGACTTTAAAAAAATTCCCGGTTTGCCGGGATTCCCGGAAAATTGAAAATATTATTCCTGGTTCCCGGGAACGAAAAAAACCCGGAAAAGCCGAAACCCTAGTTCCATCGCACGCTGACAAACTTTGAGCTTGGACTTTAAAATGTTAGTCAGTGACCAGTTCTGCGCACCATATGTCAAAATGGGGAGCATGCATACTTACTATATACTTAGATTTAGATAATACTTTATTGCACACCACGAATTAAATACATATAAAAACAACTACGTAAATCTATGGATACAATTGGCGGTCTTATCGCTAATTAGCGATCTCTACCAGACAACCTTTGGATGGAATGAATATACTTGTTGTTGTTGTACTATTATAATCACAATAATTTAGGAAGTATCTATTTTTAAAACAGGCTTTAACATCTTTTAAATAAAGATGATTGATAGATGACCTGGAGGCTAGTTGTAGAACTACCTGGCTGAAGAACGCAGCAGTTGAAGTGTCTGGCACACGAATTCAGGAGTAGGTTTGCCCAGAATCATGCCAGCCTTTCGGCTTAGTCAGCTTTAATAGGAGATGTACTACCACCATACCTATTTCTGAAGCCAAGCAGCATTGCTGTTTCGGTATGAAGGGTATGGTTTTCGGTGAAATTACAGGCACATGAGGCTTTACATTTGTATGCCCTAAGTAGATGGACGCAGGGCAGTAGGTACATCGTAGGACACGTTTCTAAGGTGCGCGCTCTACGAGGTAATACTTTGATATAGGCGATGACATCAGGTGGGCCACATGCTTGCCCATCAACAGGTAACAAATAAAAAAAACCCACAGGTAAGACATGGTGAATCGGCGCAGTGCTGAGCTAACTAAGCCGCGGGGTTTCTTACGATTTTTCATTCACGGTTTTGTGCAATTTGACTAGTAAAAAATACTGGTGCAGGAGTAGAATTAGAACCTAGAACCCGTTGAGCGTTATTTAGTGTAGTCTAGTATTTGCCTACAATTTATCCTGAGCTTAACTATAAAATAAACGATGATGCAGTCCACGGCTTTATAAATACTGCTAATATACGTTAAAAATGTATTTTTTTGCAGACTACTCGGAAAGTACGCTCAACACGTCAAGAACATCACTCTAAAAAAAAAACCACATTTCATTATTAACTGAGAAAGTGTCGGAAAAGTGTATCGGTTACGTTTCCACCACAGTATAAATAGCAGCACGGCGCCCGCTTCACAACAAGAACAGATGGTTTGTTGAAATCTGTGCCGCACCCCGCGGTTTGTTTACCATTACGGTTGTAGTGGAAAGTTTACGACGGTTTCTTGTGCGGGTTATACAAACGGATATTTAAAATTGCTTACGTAATGTAAAACAAGACCGGTTATGTACAAGTGGAACTCGCACACAGATGGTTCCGTACGTATGAATGAATGAATGAATGAAATACTCTTTATTGCACACCAAACAAAAACACAGTAACAAAGGAAATAAACAATAAATAACGGTACAATGGTCGGTCTGATCGCTAAAAGCGATCTCTTCCAGACCACCTTTGGATGGACAGGATAAACAAAAATCAAAAGACGGCGGTGTAAGAGTACCTTTAAGCGTAAACATACGTAAACCGAACCCATAAAATAATATATACCTACATATTGATTATGTATAATAATAAACATAATAAATAAATAAATATTGCTGGACATTTCACACAGCGCTATCTAGCCCCAAAGTAAGCAGAGCTTGTACTATGGGAACCAAATAACTGATAGAATACTTATATACATTATTTTTTGTAAATACATACTTATAATATATAGAGAAACAACCAGACCCGGAACACATATCTGTTAGTCATGCAAACATTGTGTTCCGCGGTGGGAATCGAACCCGCTACCTCCTGCGTCTCAGCCGGCTATTCGCCCACTGCACCACGGAGGTCGTCTTAACATAAACTTAAATACATACAAATAATATATAAATAAACTACACTACATAATATGGAGGATAAATAACATAAACACTAACTAGCAGTTACGAGACAACGAAAGAAAATGGTTGTATACCTTGACTTTGAAAATAGGAAGAGATTGGGACGACCTTATGGACAAACGTAAGGCGTTCCACAGGCGCACAGCTTGTACTGCGAAGGAGTCACCATAAAATTGTGAACTATGAACGGGATTACGAAGCTGTAGAACTTCGGAAGAACGAAGGTTTCGAGAGTGTGCCTGATACAAAAACTCGAAACGCTCCTTTAGATAAGAAGGTGAAATGGGATTAAAGATAATGTTATAAAGAAGTGATAGAATATGTGCATTCCGGCGAAGACGGATAGGGAGCTATTTGAGTTTTGCGCGGAATTCTGAGACATGGTCATACTTGCGCAAGCCGAATATGAACCGAATACAAAGGTTTTGAAGGCGCTCAAGTTTGCTCATTTGGACTTCGGAAATGTCGAGGTAGCTGGCGTCGGCGTAATCTAAGATAGGGAGTAGAAGGGATTGTGCATATATTTATGTTAATGTACCAGCGCCATCTAGTTATCGTCCAGAAGATGAGAGTGCAGTGGGTGTAGAACTGTAGATGATGTGCGCGGCAAAGGCGCTTCGGGCCACTTATTGTGGGAATACTATTTTTTTTCTAAATTGGCAGAAAATGCGTTGAGTTTTTGCATCTTCTGCAGATCCTTCATAGAATCTTCGGTGATACCGAACAAGTCATATTTTGAAGACAGTAAAGCTAATAGTATTTTTCAAACTTTCGCGATCACTGTACATTAATTAAAACAGGTATTTATTGGGAAAATCAAACGTACCATAGCCGAGCGTGTCAAAGAGCATATCGCAGCTGTCAAAAATCGCCAGGTAAACAACTCAGCGATAGCAGAGCATCTGGTAGACTCGGGACCGAATCATTGGATTGAAAATCATGATCCTAAGGTTCTCTCTAGTGAACGCCATTATTACAAGAGAATAGTTCGTGAAGCGATTGAAACCAAGAAATTTCCAAATTTCAATCGCGAAAAAGTTGTAGACTCTCAGCATCCTGGAACCCGGTGATTACTAGGTGTGCGCGTCGTGATCGGTCGTCTCAGTGCGTAGATACGGTTGGTGTAGTGTGTCGTAATATGAACGAGGACATTTCCAATTCTGAAGATCAAGTGAGGGTAGTTGCTGCAGCCGCCATCACTTCTTGACAATAGCTCCAAGTACTCCAGTCAACCCGTGACCACGACTGTTGCAACACAGACGAAACGTCGGGATAACAAATAAAAAAGGTACATACGCGATAAATACCCTATATAATCAATAATTTAGTTTCTCAAATTGTTCTAATCTTAAGATTAGAAAGGGTGCTATAGATTTTTTTTAAATATTAGTTCCACATCCGTCCATATCCTAGATTTATTATTGTTTGAAAGAAGATGGTCCAAGCTACAATATATGCATGTTTTTTGTCGGTGACACGCGTTGGCAAGTCTTTCTGGGTCCAAGATACGTAAAAAAAACAAAAATAATAAATTCTTTGGCAATGCCCACCTACAGCAGCTATAATCTTAAGTACATACTTATTAATCAGTGTTTAGATGCTTAAATATGAAATGAATGAAATATATATCTATATATGTATATTTATTTATTTATTAATACTTAGATTCACAGTTACATTACCGTATATTATAAACTAATTAACATAGTGCTGGACTTAAACCAAATTGAATCTACATTATGTAACACTAAACTTATAAAGACGCGGCAAAGTAACTCGCCTGTTAACTTTAACATACTTAGTTACCTATATATATATTTAAATTAAATATTTACATTTATATGAAATGCTTGTCTGTTTCTAGAACCTCAAAAGTTATGGTGCAATGAGCTACTTAGATAAAGCCTATGTAATTAGTTAAGTACTATTATTAACGTAACCAAGTGTTCTATTGTGTCCCTACAAGGGGTGGACTATAGACTACAGTAGGTACTCTATAGTCTGACAAATTTGATAATCCGACACCGCCTTGCAAAACGTTTGACGGATTACCGCGGGTCTATTGTATTGAAATCCCTAACTAAAAGTATTCGCGTCAAATGCAAAACTGCTAATAATTATTAGTTGATTTACCCCTTTTCTGACATATTTATGTGCTATCCTTATCTCGCGTGACCCTAGAAGCAATATCATTCGCACCATAAGGGTTCCGTTTTAGTCATTTTAGTCAGAGACCCTTAAAATATAATAAATAAATAAATATTGCAGGACATTTCACACAGCGCTATCTAGACCCAAATTAAGCAGAGATTGTACTATGGGAACCAGATAACTGATAGAATACTTAAATACTTTTTTTTTGTAAATACTTATAATATATAGAAAAACATCCAGACCCGAAACAAATATCTGTAGATCATGCAAACATTTGTTCCGCGGCGGGAATCTAACCCGCTACCTCCTGCGTCTCAGCTGGCTATTCGCCCACTGCGCCACGGAGGTCGTCAAATAAATAATAATAGCGATTAAATAAGGAGCCTACTATTTTGACTAACTAAACAGCATTACAGCATTGCAAATATTGTATTTTTGACATCAGACTCTATCTCTATCTGATCTAAAGTGCTTTGAAGTGTACCAGGGCACAACATGTATGCTCTTGAAAGAGTAACTTAAATTAAACAACATTTATCAAAAATTATTTAGGTTTGTGTCCTTTAGTTTAATTTTAACTTAACGGTATAGAGGTTTGAAATTTGACAAGTCTACGTTGCTCTTCTCTGGGCGGCCTTTATACTTAGTACCGATTACATTCGACCAGCGGAGCATCTTCCTTCTGGCTACAAGTAGCCAGATGGAAGGCCCTAAACCGGTTGCGCACTCAAGTTAGCCGCTGCCGAGACAATCTAACCAAGTGGGGCTACATCGACCCATCCAGGTGCTAGTGTCCCTGCAGGGCCACCTTACAAACAATGGCCCACCTGCTCTCATGATCTCTCTGGTCAACCCAATACGAGAGGACTGTACCAGGCAACAGAGAGGGGGTGTGGAAGTTGCATATTATTTTGGGCTTCTAAAATTTTGATATTAAACAGCCATTGACACATCAGAAAAAGATACCAGGGTTGAGTAGAAACAAGCTTTAACGAACTACTGAATAGTTTGTTTGTTTTAGTATACAGGGTGTTTGATTATATACGCACAAAAATGAAAGGGGTTATATTGATGAGCATAATAAATAAATTTGTGAAATTTTACCATAGAAATGTGAAGTTTTATTTTGGCATGTAAAAAAACAAACACTTTATTGAACTTATGTTGTGCTATTGCATAATACTGCAGTGCATCAGGCATGTTTGCAGATGCTCACACGGATGGTTTTCATGCCATTCTACGCAAGAGAGCCGCCTCGATGCTGTGCCGTGCCCGCGGCAGCGGTAACACTATCCTACGCGTTTTGTCTGATAAAGCTGACTGCCCAATATTATGGCACCTAGTTCAGCTACATGTTAGAAAATAAGTATTCAGTTTTTATTTATTCATATATTTTTATCATTATTTGACATGTGTTTTTACTTCATTTTATTTCGATTTGAAATTTAATTTGTAATTTGTTTTGATTTAAATTTATTTGTCCTTTATCCTTATTTATTTTATATTTGTATTACTAACATAGTTATAAACAAATGTAGTACTAACAATATATGGAGACAACACTTACGTATGAACTAAATTTTATTGAATTGAATTGGATAATGCTTGCACTCTTACCACAGATACTGTATTGGTGACGTCTCGAGATATCTCTTGTTGTCCCTTTCTAACCCAAAACCCGCAGCCATTTCCGAAAAAGATATCAAATCGGCCTTTATTTTTGGATGTCGATTGCAAGTGTAGGCAGTAAGTTTTATATCGAATTAATCACCTATATATCGATTTTCTTTAAAATTTGATAATATAACGAGTAGTTTTTTAAGAAGTCTTTTTTTATGTTTTGGGAAACCGTCACTTGAATATCGTCAGTATATTACCAAACACCCTGTATATACATATTTTCCTAGCCATTAGCGTCAGATCCCTGATCAGAATTGATTATCAGACTACCTTGGATAATCAATTTTTAGTGTAAAGTTTTATGAGTAATAAAAATGGTTACCTGATACATAAACACACATTACGAACTCTTGTTTTATTATGTGTAGAATATTAAAATAACAGAAAGTTGTACGCTTATTTAGCGAACGTCGTTTCTGGTATAGCCTTTAAGCTGGCGTGAAATAAGAATCGCCTAACAATACCTCACCGCTGTTACGTAATAGTATGCATCTTAAATAATCGTTTGTGTTTAACCTATTAGATCTAATTGTACCAAAATACCTACATAAAAGAAGTGGCAGTTTCTGGAAGTTTCAGAAAAATTTCAAGTTACTTAGAATGTTTTGTACCTATTGATAGGAATAAAGAAAGAGAAGCGGACGGTCATACATCAAATTCTACACCTAAATGAAAGTAAAACATACAAGTAATCAATTAAAAGAGAATTGTCTTTGGATTATAAAATCCTCAATGTATGCATGGTATGCAAAGTTGTTAGAAAAACCAGATCTATTTTCTAGCTTTTATAAGGTCTCCTTATTAAAGTTAGTGGAATAGAAAAATCGTAGAAGATCATGTTACCTTATGCAAAGGGAAAAGGAATCACTAACGCTACCAACCCCACGCCACTTGTACGACTCGAAAATACCACGAGATTAGGAAAGAATGAAAGAAAAACACATATTTATACATACAAAAAAACAATACCTACCAAATATGTGCCTCACAATTATACCTTATTGACGGACGTCACAAAAAAGCGATATATCTCCGATATATCCGAGTTTGCAATCTTAAATGTGAAAGAATTCCCAGGAGGTGCGATTCCAGGTTGAGCATGACGGGGTCATGCATCGGACGGACAGTGACATAGCGCGCGCATTCTGGCGCGGCGTGCTCGCCAGCTATGCACTCACAGCAGCCTTGTGTAACCCAACCCGTGCGCATACGCAGGCACACCGCACAACTCCAACGCGCCCGCGCCATAACATAATTAAAAATGATTTAAGGCATTCGCTCCGGCTGCTTTGTTTCGCGCATTATGTTTCACTTGTTCGCGGGCACAACCATTTTTAACGCGCCCACTCTTAATTCTGTCACAGTTTTTTATAGCCCTTTTGTACTTATTAATTCCCTTTCGGCTCCGGTAGCGCTACGCTTCTCGGAAAGCGATTTTGACGTGACATTTCTTTGGGTCGCGGCCGTGTCCCTGCGTTAATGAAGCGTCGGATTTCGGCGCCGCCAATTTAATAAAGGATTTCTGAATAGGACTAATCAGACGGAGGTCAGGTCAGCTTCCTTTCAAAGCTTATAATTAGCAATTCTTATGGAGCTACGTCATCCTTTAGGCGGCAAAATAGCCTTCATTCGAAACCTTAATCGTATAACATAAAAGTTTATCAAAAATAGTAACACTGTTTTGGTCAAACTTTTTCACGATTTCGTAGCTGTCATGTGTCAGTGGCCAGAAATACTTCGCATATAGGGTAATAAAACGGTGGCAATGCTGGCGAACAATGGCAATTCACCTCACGTTGGTTGGAAAGGAGTCATACAGTTACCAGTAAAACGTATTAAAAATGATTAACTCCGGCCCGTTGACGTGTTGTGTTCGGTTATCGAGTTTCGGTACATACTTGGTAATTGTGCTCTCACATTCACTGGGTCCCACCAAAATACCCCATACATTGTTGACGGTGATATATCCCGTGTCACTGATCTGGTAATTTGTATTTTGCTTTGAGAAACTCTGAGCTACAGATAATCACGGTGGCTGATAGTGTAGAGTACCTAAATTATTTTGAGACTGGAACTGAAAACACGTTGCGTGTAAAAACTAAGACTAATAAATCCTAACAAGGTGTTTCAATCTGGTTTAGCTAATATCATGTATTTGTGTGGTGTTCGCGGTCGATGGACGCCATTGGCGGGTGGTGTCGATCCATCATAACGACAATCTATCAAGCTATCTCGAGGACACGCGTGTCTTACATTAGGTACATTGAGAAATGGATACCTACGATTATTAACTATCGAACATTTTTTATGACTTGAACAAGAGCAACACAAGAGTGCAATTTTTTTCAGATATCTTACAATGTATTGACATTGATTGGTGGAAATATTTGAGACTTTAAGTCTTGTCCGCACCGAAATATAACTTGTAAGCAATTTGTATTTTGAAGGACGGTATTAATTTGCAATCCGTATTATTGACAGAGGTATTAATTTATCTCACGCAGGTCATCACTTCAAGCAAAAGACCGGATCATTCGCGCAAGTCATCAAAAGTCGAGTTCAGTAACACAAAGAATTAAAATTAATCATTGATAGTCACCGTTATGTTGTTTTATTTTGTTCTTGCGAATGAGGCTCGGATGCCCTATCTTGGTCCATCTCTGTTAATTAGTTTTTTGTCGGCAGAGGCTGGGCGGGTCGGCCGACGCCATCAAATTACGATGAGTCGGCCTTTCGGCTACCGGCGGCGCCGCGGCATAATAATTATACACTCGTTACTACTGTGCTGCGCTGGACCATCTAAGCGTCGAATGCTGGAGACGTGACGAATGCCCTCCAACGAAATCGGAGAAATTGTTTTCGAAGTGGATTAATAAATATTTGATTGGAGTTTTTATAGAAGTCGGTTTTTAGACGACAGCTTTTAGTAAGATTTGCTTTGATTTATAGTGAAATCTAATATTGTTTTTTAATATTCCAAATAATGTATAATAGTGGAATTTTAACATTTAATTATATCAGTTCGCCCTTTTCTATGCGGCTACACATCCTAATCTAAAGTTGTGATATACAAGAGAGCACGCGCGTCTCGTTTCGAGTGTCGACAATAAATTCCATCGATAAAATCGGCGGCGTCCACTCCGCGCCCGGTAATTTCTTAACGACAGCGTAACCCGGTGGCGACGCGTGCGCATACGCATTTTATTTCTCACCATCAAGAGCCCGACTCCGAAATAATCGTTCTCCACTCAGCATAGATGGTAATCAAGGCTATTAAAGACGATCTTAATGTGACTTTTTTGGAACGAGAATTAGAAAGGAATGACGTTACTATTGCGAGTAAGACAGGCAATAAAAGTCATTTCAGTTTAGGGAATGGTGCAACTTCATCTGTTCTTTGCTGTACTCATATCTTATGGTCGTTTTGTTCGTGGAAGCGTCCAGTGGTCGTCGCTTCGTATTTATAATTGAATATACATAAGTAGAGTTGCTACCGGCTACAGTGTTGCCGCTATTCATACTGCCCGAATAAGCGTCCTACTAATTACCACAACACTGCCGATCGGTAGGGCTGTCAAGCAAGAAATGATTTCAATCAATCTTTTCTGATTCAATGATTCTCGATAGATTATTTTCATTTCAGAGTATGAAAGCTTATTTGTCAGTTGATGTTAGGAATTGTAACAGTAACAAACTGTTTCGGTAGTTCTACAAATGGTGGCTTCTGAGCAGCACTACAAGTAGATTAAACATGCGTACCCAAATAGAACAGGACTATTAGAAACGTATACGCTTGCAAACACAGGAGAACAAAGTAAAACATAAAACCATAGAATACGGAAAAATCACCTCTATTAAGTCGAGCAAGCTACGCGTACTATGTATCTGTCACGTTTCACGTACAAAGTTCGTAGCTTCCAAGTATAATATGCGTTCTAAAAAACTTTTTAAATTAGCCAAAAGTTTAAAACTGCCGCCAGCCCTACGTTGATGTGCCGGTAGTAAGTACGTGAAGCTATGTTACGTTATCTTTAATTAAAACTCCGAGGGGCTCTGGATTAGTTAAGAGCGGTCACAAAAAGGGTTAGATGGGTTAAGGCGAAACACCTCTTGATTCGTCACGAATCACTGATTTATTTTTATTTGAGAAGGAATCCTTTATCAGAGCTCACCGAATATGCTTCACAATAAAAACTAGCTAATTAAGAAATGTTTGAACTGTCGTTAAAAGTTTTAGGAGTTTTGTTTTGATACGTTTGTTTCGGTCGAATTTATTAGCTGTAGTCATTGTAGCTGAATGACTTGCAGCTAATAAATTCGGCCGACCCAAACCTTTTAAAGTTAGTGATCGAGATGAGACTTGAGAATTTAGTAAACAATGGAATGGGTCTTGTTCTGCTGTAGAATCATTCCAACTGATGGTGAACTGACAGCAGACACAGCACGTTGTTTCAGTACTGCCTGGATCCTACCCATAATCCTGGACTTTTTGAGCTGACTGGTCCAAGGCCAGCACATACCACCAATGCATAATACTCCTCACAACGGACACTTAAGGCAAATTACCAAATCCAGTTTACATGAGTTTCACTTCTGAATAACTGGGAATATATACTTTTCTGGTCTTAGCTCTAAATAAATTGCATACATAATAAACTATCACAGATTTCTAGAAGAAAACGAACATTAGAAAAGTTCTACGTCCTGTAGGAGTGAACAGGCGTAATTGCTTGCATAGCTAGTCATACTTTTTACAAGGCATAATAAAGTTGTGAGCACATTAGAGCGGCGATCGGCTACCAGTCTCGGTGGTCGCGTCTTGTCGCCTGCTTAGCGCAACGATAATGTCTGCCATTACGCCTCATTCTCGACATTCCACAATTGCTCTCACAATGGCTTGCACTTGCACTTGACGATTGGACAAGGAATAGCTGCTGCTAGATCGCGTTTGTTGAATTCAAACTTTTTATAAAATATCCAACTATTAGGTAATAATCAGTATTTTAAACTGAAATAATGGGATTTCAAATATAGGTAGGATTCAAGACGAAACGATCACGGGACGATAACGTTGTTTAGATGTGCTTTAGATGTGCCTTTGTCAGTATTTTATGATCTTGATGTAAGTTGTACCTATTGCTATTCACGAGGTACTTCATTGTCATGCATCTCGCCTTTCTAGCAAAGTTTGCAGCTTCTTTGTAAGATGTGATTAATCCAACTGATCAAGGAAGGTATAGACAGCCTACAAGCTAAGTACAGTTCATTGAATGAGATGTGCTTCACCATAGATGTTATATTCGCTATGAGGGCGTATAATTGCGGTACCGCCGCCTAATGTGCGGTGTCGTGGAATGTGGCACTTTCCATGTTAACGAGCCCATCACACACATCTTTACCATACGCCATAGTCATACACGCCATACGACACCCGGCCGCAACGTCCGTCGCACATTTTTACACAACTTACACCTATTTGCGGTAATGCTCATCCTATTTTATTGCAAAATGCTACTTAGTTAATAATGATGCAGCCGCCTAACGTACTACGAAAGCAATTTAGCGAAATGAATACTGGATTTCTGGTACATCAACACGAGACGTACGCTTTCATTACGCGAGGAAATATATCAAAATAATACCAAGGTAAAAGATAGCGAATGGAAAATCATCCCTCTCCTCCCCCCGCAGCCGCCCGCGTGATTTATGCCTGTAATTTTCCGGGCGGTTACGTAAGTAACTCGCGATTTTTCTCTGTGCACACACGTACTACCTAATTAGATAATTTCAAGAATTTCCCCGGTCGGCGAGCACAACACTGGGTAGAATAAATTTTCTCACTCTAATGCTTATTCTGAAATAACAGCTATTTTTTATGAAGATTTATAGAAGCTTGTGTATTCATTACAATGTTCAACATAAAAAGTAATGGAAATGAGAAATATTTTAAGAAGTAACGTATTTTATAACATAAGGGGATTAATAAAGCATACAAACCGTGAATTAATTCCGTGGCGCGGGCGCGGACCGGTCGCCTGCAATGTTCAACTTGTTCCGTATTAATTTCTGTCACAGATTTAATTGCTCACCTCTGGCTTAAGCTTTTTAATAAATTCGAGGACAGACAAGGTAATGCGATGCGACCAAAAAATACAAGACCGGGCGCGGCGGGCTAAAAAAAGGACAGATTTTAATTTATAAAAGACAGGACAAACGATTAATAATTTATTTGTATCCTCCGTTTCTTGGGCGAGAGTCGAGCGTTAAAAACAACCGTTAAAACCGGCGACTTTGTATAGCTCGCGCTTAGTCCGAAATGCCAATTGCGGGTAGACACAAGTATACAGCCAGTCGGAATGTCGCTTTAAAAAACCCCGCAAATAAATAAATCGCGTCGCACACACCGGCCCTGCAAAAAAACCTCCGCCATATTCGATTCTTAAATGTGATTTAAAAAAAATAGAAGAAAGTGGAGGCTGGCATCGATTGAAAATGAATGAGGGCGAGCGCGATAGTGGAAATTAGCATTGAGGTAGGATTCAGGAGCGGCTTTTGTGCGATCATATCGAGGTGTATTCTTTGCGCTTTTTACGGCGGCGACGGCGAGCACGCCGCGTCTTTTCAGCCCTATTACGATCCTGTCGCCTTTTTGTTGCGGATAATTACTGTCGCCCTCCGCAATCACTTCAGGACACATTTCGGCCGCTTGGAAAGCTTCCAAAACAGCTAGAAAAACTTTCCATTGTTTCTGAGTTTGGACTTAATGTTTTTATTATTCGTAGAGCCCTACTATTCATATCAAGTAGGTATACAGTTTTACATAACACGTACACACCAACGTAATCCTTCGCTATAACACGGGCACTACATCATGTACGAACAAGCACAGGGAAAAGCTGTAGAAGCAATCCTCTCGCACACAAACGGAACAATATCCACAAAGCATTAGACACAGATTAGATCGCAGGTGACGCCGGAGCGGTCAGCGCGATCCATAAATTAGCGATTACGCATAATATACAACAATAATGGCAACAATGGGATTGAATGCAGATGAGCGGGGACGGTGCGGTGCGCTGCAGCCAGCACCGATCGGACATTTGTATGCGATATCTAAGCGCACAATTGGATGCCGGCGCGAGTCTTCGCGCTAATGGTACACTATCGAACGATCGCGCTCGCCAAGCTTGAAAAGTGGAGACCGCCTCGGAATAGGGACCACCGCTGTTTAGTGGCCACAATAAATAAATAAACATTCCGACTGGCCGAACAGTACACGTCGATACAGGGTTCAATATAAAGGGCTCAATAGCCAAAGGTCTGCGAAATCAAACGCAAACATTGGAATTTATTAAATCCAATCTGCTTTTCAGACTCGACTGAACCCACACTGCGAAGATAGTAGATCACTTCTTGCATCTTTTTAGGCACGAGAAGAGAACGTAAAGTTACGTTCAATGATTCTAGGGGCGATCCAAAAGTAGTGATAATCAGTTATTTCTAGTGCACACAAAAATACAAAAAAATATCAGTCACTTGCTCAGTTACCCACTAGTTCAGGAAAAAAAAATCATATAAATAGGCCACGATTCCCGGGAGCTACATTCGACCGAAGAGTAAGCCGTACCCGCGGGAACTGGCCACAGACACTGACGACGACCAGGCGTCGTCAGATCGGGGTATCCTTCCCTCATCCCTTCCCCCTACCCATCTTCCTTTGAAGGTACCTGCGCGGCGGCTGTCCGACGATCCTCCCTGCGGAGTGAGCATCGGGCGGCCAGTAACGCGTGAGTAGCAAACCTGAGGCTCCGCGAGCCGACCCGATGACCCCCCCGTTGAAACGGGGGGCGGTAAGAACTCCGCAGGAAAGGGCCAAAAAGCCCGGCACTGCATCCCCCACACCGGCTTCGCCGGTGTGTGAGAAGAAGACACGAGCTACATTCATTTGAATACGGACTGTCAAGGAGTGAACATAAAAATGGAAAAACACGAAATCAGAGCTGTCATTAAATACCTCTGCTTGAAAAAAATGTGTACCAAAGACATACACAGCGACTTGGTGGAAACATTAAGGAACTCTTCTCCTCCATATTCCACAGTTACACACTGGGCTAAGGAGTTTAAGCTGGGAAGAACATCGACAGAAGACGAACACCGCGAAGGACGCCCATCGACGTCCCTCACTGAAGAAAATGTGAAAAAAGTTGAAGAAGTTGTATTTGAAGAGCGAAGAGTGACTATCAGGCATGTAGCTGAGATCACAGGGATCTCATATGGCAGCATTCAAAGAATCCTTGCGAACGAATTGCATATGAGAAAGGTCTCCGCGCGTTGGGTACCGAAAATGTTAAACGACGAGCAAAAGAAGAAACGAGTCGACATGTCAAGAGCAAATCTCGAAAAGTTTCAGGCAGACAAAGATAATTTTTTGTCACGTTTTGTGACCATGGACGAGACCTGGATCCACCATTTTGATCCTGAAACAAAACAACAATCGATGACATGGAAACGATCCGATGAACCGACGCCGAAGAAATTCAAAGTGTCAAGCTCAGCAGGGAAGGTTATGGCGTCTGTTTTTTGGGACGCTAAAGGAATAATCATGGTGGACTACTTGGAAAAGGGGGCCACTATTACAGGCTCCTACTATGCAGAACAAATAAGAAGATTGCGGGAGGCTATTAAGGAGAAAAGGCGAGGCAAACTGCGGGCTGGAGTGCTGTTCCATCAAGACAACGCACCGGTTCACAAAGCTGCAATTGCCATGGCTGCCATTCAGGAAGCGGGCTTCGAGCTGGTGGAACACCCCCCCTATTCACCAGGTCTAGCCCCCAGTGACTTCTATCTCTTTCCACGACTCAAGGAACACCTCCGAGGCAAGAAATTTGACGATGATAGCGACGTGATGGCCGCGGTTGAGGACTTTTTTGAGAGTTAAGATAAAGATTTTTTTTCTAAGGGAATTTTAGGTTTAGAAAAGAGATGGACTAAATGTATAGACTTGCTAGGAGACTATGTTGAGAAATAAATTTATTTTTTTATTTTTTCATTGTGTTTATTATTGATTATCATTACTTTTGGATCACCCCTCGTAAAGTATGAATCCTTTAAGTTCTCTCTCAACCTTGCAATAATTAATTACAATCTGAAGAATGCATAACTTTGTATAATTAAATTCCTTGAAGGATAAACAACAATTATTTAAACACTGACACACGATAAAGGTAAAGAATCGCCTTAAAATGCAAATCTTTCCATAAACGTTTCACATTAGACATTAACGTGATTGTTATTGTGGACGTTAATTACTACGACCTCTTAAAGTTGCACGATCATAATTCGAAAATGCCGTGTAATTATATTTCGGACGCCTGTTGAAGATTATTCAAGTGTCTGGCTTTATTTCTTATATTTTTTTATTTTATGCAATTAATTCCATTCTGCACATATTTATGCGATTATATCGTGTTTATTGGTTGATCGCTCGAGAGAGAGATCATTATGTTGGTGTTAACAGGAAAGTGAATAATTTGTGTTACCTAGTATATTGAGCTAGAGAGAACTAAGAGTAAACTGAAAGTGAAATCTCAAAAGAGTACAAATCTGAGCGAAAATCCTGTCTTTTTTTTATTAATTATAGGCTAGCGTTTGACCACTATCTCGCCTGATGGTAAGCGATGATGCAGTCTACGATGGTACACGCTTGCCTAGAAGAAACCTATTCACTCGTGACTTGAAGATCCCTAGGTTGTAGTTATCAGGAAACACAGACTCAGGCAAGGTGTTTCACTCCTTAGCAGTGCGCATAATAAAGGTGGAAGAGTACCGCTTTGTGCGTATGGGAGGTATGTCTACCATGTAGCGGTGGCACATCGCGGAGCGTCTGGTTGTCCGATCATAGAATGGGGATGGTGGGATCAGTTTGAAAAGCTCCGCAGCACACTCTCCCGAAATGTATCCGATAAAAAACCGAGAGGCTTGCAACCTTTCGACGATGCTCGAGGCTGTGGAGCCTTGCATTTGCTAACTCGTCATTGCAAATAAGCTTCTTCCTCTTCTCTCAATTGAATCTAGAAATTTATCTTTATAGAAATTCAGTTTCTCGAATAAACCTCGTGAAGATCGTGAGACGTTACAGAAGATCTTCACCCAGGAGAGATCAATAAACTATTCCCAAAGCTTCTTACAGTACCTATATTATGTAGAAACACCACTATAATCGAAACGCACGACGTCAAGATTTTCATTGCTGAGACAGATTTCAGTGACCATCACAATTTTCACACCGAGCGATACGTGGAATCGACCATCGTTCGACACCGACAGTATCGCATGCGGTGACATTTGATCGAGTTATGTTCGCACAGAACAATTCGCCAGTTGGTATGGGTGAGTTTATTGTTCGGTGCCAATGAGGTCTGTCTCGTCGTATTGATCGTTTGGACAATTAAAGATTTGTCGAGTTGTGTGTAGATTCAGTTCCTACTTTATGATTATAGATTAGATTACACGAATTAGGTACATCAAATAATTGGGAATAACGTAGTAAAACGTATAGTATAGAATTTTATTTAAAGCGATGGTCGTATTTGTCGTTTAATAAATAATAATAATAAATAAATATTGCTGGAAATTTCACACAGCGCTATCTAGCCCCAAACTAAGCAGAGCTTGTACTATGGGAACCAAATAACTGATAGAATACTTAATATTCATTTTTTTTGTAAATACATACTTATAATATATAGAGAAACAACCAGACCTGGAACAAATATCTGTAAGTCATGCAAACATTGTGTTCCGCGGTGGGAATCGAACCCACTACCTCCTACGTCTCAGCCGGCTATTCGCCCACTGCACCACGGAGGTCGTCAATGTCGTTAATGTCGTTAATGATCAACATTTTTTTTTATTAATGCTAGTCAAGCTCTTGACCACTATCTCACCTGATGGTAAGTAATGGTGTGATCGAAGATGGAGCTTTAAAAAAATTGAAGTTAAATATTATCCGCAAATCTAAAGTTGCTCCTAAACAAGTCATCTATTCACGGAAATGTGTTACCGGCAAGTAGCTGTCGATTAATATGAAGCCTTAATTCCATTCGTTCGAATTGCTTTACAATAATTATAAACCATTACTTTAGAACACGGTTTCTCAAACTTTTGGTTCCACGAACCCCTTAACTAAGAAAATAATAAAATTGACTGTTGAAGAAAATAAGGCTTTTATTTCAATAAAAGGTAACAAATAAAGTGTCAAAAGAAATATCTTTTTAATATTAATGTGATGGCTGTGCTTGTTTCTTGTCGCAAATGGCGTAAATTTTAGGAGTAATTTTGGACAATTTTAACCTTAATTCTGACTCGGTATCAAGTCGATTTCTGTACATAGTTTTTATGATGACCAGGTTTAAAAACCCACTCTCACATAAACTATAACACATCAAATATGTTGTAGCAAAGGGCAAAAGGAAATTTACCGCTATGCGTGAGCGTTTGGGATACTCTTCCTGTCAAATACATCTTTTTTACGCGCCACCATGTGTGCCGCACGTGCCTGCCAGTCATCAGTTTTTTTAAGTTGAATAATTTTTATATATGTACGTATATGTAACATTTTATTGGTTTTGTATGTCATGTAGGTATTTGTTATTAGTATTGTTATTATTGTATTGTTATTAGTGTATTGTCATGTAGGTATTTGTGATTAGTATTGTTATTATTGTATTGTTATTAGTGTATTTTATTAGTATTGTTGTTATCGCTTATTCATTTTATTATTATTTTTAGTATTATGATTTTTAAATATGTGACGTCACCCTACATAAAGCTCTGCCTGAAAACCAGCCCTGCTTTGCATTATTTATTGCAAAGGAGCTTAAAGCTGACTAACCTGATGGCCATGCGTGGCACGGAGCGGGACTAGTTAATACATCTACCTTCTGGCTGGGTAGGTATCTGTGTTCTACCTATGTTATAATATCTCATTCTACTGTATTTTTCTTGTCTGTCTACTATTTTGTTTGTGATTCGTTCTGTGTTTCTTTGTGTGTGTCAAATAAATATATTCTATTCTATTCATCAAGCCACCAATACGTAAATCTTGTCGCGAACCCCCTGCCGTCGAATGGCGAACCCCTTTTTGAGAAACCCTGCTTTAGAAGGTGGTTTCTAAAACGCTTACGAGAAGCATTGAAAAGACTCCGAGCACTTTATTACTTTTAGTAAAATCTACACCCAATGGCAATTTTACCACCACTGGATTCCTAATCACTAGATTCATTTCAATAAACGATAACCATAAATGAATGATCCTTGTAAATAGGATGTACCGACATAAATCAAAAGTATCCAATTGAAATCCATTGAAAACGAATTCATTTGGACCGGAAAAGCGAACATTCAGTGTCTATTCTATTGAGTCATTTATAACTATAAGTAATGATTAATATCCCGGATATTTAGCATGGGGGAACTGAACCACAATAGCTAAAACAAAAGTATAGATAACTTAATGAGGATATCGTGTTAATAGTTGTTCTTCGTACCAAAATAGGTAAAAAGTTAAAACATGGTTGTTGATTGCTTGAGGTTTAAAGTATGTAGGTATGTTTTTAGTATTGTATAGATGCACCGCCGTCATATGATCAATTATTATCATGCCCATAAAAAGGTTGTCTGGAAGAGATCGCTTTTAGCGATAAGACCGTCCATTGTACTAAAACTATTTGTAAAATTATGTTCTGTATTTTACTTTGGTGTACAATAAAGAGTTATCTTATTTTATTTTATCTTATCTTATGGTTGTGGTTGCACACAGTGTACAAGTTCCACTTGGTGTATTTATAGTGACAGAGGTCTAGTCTAGAAATATTTGTGAACTTTGTTCTATGGCGAAAACATATCTTGGTCAAAATCAAAGTAGTGAACAAGTTCATAAAACAACCTAGCTATAATTGAATAGCTGTATAAAAATAAACATGAAACTATATTGAAACCTTTAAGTTGAAGTTCAAAACTCCGTGAGTGAGATATAACGGTAAAAATCGTATACAGTAAATTTCAAAGCAGTACTTAGCAATAAGACTTAACCAAAATAATATACGTTTAATTTAAACTATACAGTTGTTCTGAGAAATGCCCATAATAGGCGACACCAAACATAAATATGTATACGAAGCGGCAATGTTGGAACATTTCCCGCAATCGCGTTTAGACTTTAGAACAACCATCTTAACATTAGCACTCAATACCTCAACTAAAGCGGCGCGGGAGTCCAAAGACATGGTCGGTAGCAAGTGATAAATAAAGCGTAATTGAGAGACGGAAACAGCCAATGAGTAAATCTCGTCCGTCAATTTATTTAAATTATTTATTAGTGCTTGGCTATAGACACCCGGCCGTGATCGCTTTCAGTGCGCGTTCACAGACTCCGGACGTTGATAGTGCTGGCCCGTTAATTGGACTATCGATATCGATAATGCATTCAATATTACCTTTTAACATAGATACATTTTCTAATATAAGTTATCTTAATGTACGATTCGCAAGTATTCAGTTTCTGCGTATGCTTAGATGTTAGGGAGCCTTATTATAATTTTTTTACAGGCGGCTCAGTTGCTGCCTATTTTCTTGAGTTTTTGATCTAAAATTCAAATGCTCCTTATGGTCTGTTCTTTGAAAACATTGTAGAAGCAACCAACAGTAAAAATCATCGATAGCGCTTATCGGAGCATTGGACACAACTATCGAATTAGTTAATTTGTGCAGATACGCCACAATGGATGAGGAAATAATGTATGTGCTCGTATACACTCACAGCTACCGGGAGATTCTAATTGGCGTAATTGGACGAATCTGGACGCTTAATAATGCCCCATTGTCGTTATTCAAATGGCAATTCATCGTCTGTGAAAGATGTGATTCATTACTTTAAATTAAAAAGTTTGTAACTCTTCGACAACTAAGTTTAACGTTTTAATCCTGAAAGGTTTTTGATATTCTGGTATTAAACTCTACTAAAACCTGGATAACTCATCTGATCATCATCAAACTCCTTGACCATATGATTTAGCTAAAGAATCCAATAGCAATAAAAATAAAAGAGTTCCAGCGTTGTTGGTGCTGCGATATTTCACCTCGCATGAAACCATGAAACGATTGTTTACAAACTGCAAGTGCCTCTAAATCTAGATAAATGTTTTGCGTTTAGGTTCAGATTTGAAGTGAATGCTTACGACCGAGTTGAAAGTCAGTCTCGACTCGACTGCGACACTAAAATTTGAGGATGCAGTTATCGACAGCGTGTGATGACGAGTAACACTTTTACGAGCCTGTAAGTCACTTTCGTGGTGACAAACATGAATAATACAATGGAAGTGGTGATTGTTTCAGAGGAAATGAAAGATATATATAATCTAACCAGCTATCTATATACCAAATTTTATCGCAATAGGTTCAGCCGTTACGATGTGATTGAGTAACAAACAAATAAACAAACATCGAAACTTTCGCATTTATAATATTAGTGTGATGGCGCAATAGGTGTATAGCAAGTAGACGAGTGATTTAAAACCGGTTTTTTTATATTTTCGAAACGGCTTACGAGCTCATTATAAAACGTAAAATGTCACTAGAGCGAGCATACTAAACAGTAAAAAGTATTTACCATTTGTTAGAATTCAACAGAACTATGTATTTAAGGCTAAGTTCATATGAACGCGCGGTACCGCGCGGAACTACTAACCGTGCGGTACAAGATCTACACTTAGCCTAAGAATCAGAAACTTAGGCTATAGACATATGAACGCACGGTACCGCGTGTTCATATGAACTTAGCCTTATTATCGTCATCATATATTTTTTTTTTGACGACCTCCGTGGTGCAGTGGGCGAATAGCCGGCTGAGACGCAGGAGGTAGCGGGTTCGATCCCCGCCGCGGAACAAAATGTTTGCATGATTTACAGATATTTGTTCCAGGTCTGGTTGTTTCTCTATATATTATAAGTATGTATTTCCAAAAAAAAAAAAAAAAAGGTATATAAGAATTATATCAGTTATCTGGTTCCCATAGTACAAGCTCTGCTTAATTTGGGGCTAGATAGCGCTGTGTGAAATGTCCAGCAATATTTATTAATATTTATTTATTATTTATTTATATATGCCGTAGAAAGTCCACTGTTGAACATAGGCTTCCATAGATTTCCAGAGCCACATATCGTTTGCGGACTGCGGTTCCCAGCAACCTTTATTAGGTCGTCTTTCTATGTAGTGGAGGACGTCCTACACCTGTTTGCCAGCGCGCGGTATCAACTCGACCTTTCTACCACAACGGCGGTCAGTTCTTCGAGCAATGTGCCATTTCAAGCTTATTATTGGCAAAGAAAATCAGAAGATTGTGACACTGCAAGATCCGTGAAAAGCTGAAAATCACAATAAATATGACAGTTTCTCCACTTACCCATTAATATCGGTGATTGACCAGAAATGTTTCAGCACAGTCTTCGCCAGGATGTACCAGATCTGCGTCCACACCCACTGGGACTTCTCCACAGACGTTGCCAGGAACTCCTGCGTCTCGTCATCGGCATGAAGCTGGACGAACTTCTGGTTCAGTTCTGGGCTGAGTCGGTCTGGGTTCACTCGGTACCACTGCAACAATATTGCTCACTGAGTCTTATAAAATGGTGACGTCACGTGAGATATGTAAGCAATATAAGTTGTGTGTGATCTATTCTGTACCTTTAAAAGATGAGATGTAAGCAATATGCTAAGTGGACGCGGTTCCCACTTGTTTGTACTAAACTAGGTATACCTACATTTACCTACGTGCAGTTGATTCTCAAGAGTAAATAATTCAAGAAAATTGTGCTTTCTACTTTACGCATCTCTAATGAACACAATAATCAACGTCAATAGCGTTACACATTAGTAATGACATGATGAAAGAAACATCGCGAATGCAATTCATGCATCACACAAATTGTAGTTTAACAACTTGCTCCAGGTTCCTAATGAAACTATACAAAAAGGTGTAATCGGGTGCAAATAAGAGAGTGTAATAAAAGGAGCTCGTAGCTCGTCACCCGTTGTGTGTTTAAGTTGCCCGCCGCGGCCCTACAAAGGGCAATCCAGCCGCTGTTAATTTCACGCTGCCTCGAATTAACATTTCTTTACGCCACAGAATAATGACGAATTAAAAAACTTCTCGCTTCTACATGTACGTAATGACGGCGGGACGCGAACTCATCAACCAAACTTAATTAATACCAGATCTGTCTTTCTTTATATTAAAATCAAACCTAAGAAAAAGTTGAGTGAAGAGTGAGCCGTTTGATGTTGAGAGGGTTCAATGCAAATTGTGTGGGTATGCTAAAATTCTGAGGCCCCTTTAGAATATCTTATGCAGCGTATACGAGTATTAGGGGCATTTGTGTGACGAATGCAAGCTTAAATCATGCTTATAATAACAAAACATCAGCGATTATTATCGGTTAGTAGAGTCGTCGAAAAAAGATACGATAGTCAACTTGAATCGCACACATAATAAGAGTTCTGGGATACTGGATCATAAAAATTGCCGCGTCTAACCAAAATAACAATGTTATTTTTGATTGCCGCATGAAACTTATTGCGACCGACTCAATAGTTTTATCAGAGGAACCCTGAATTGCCTAAAACCGGTAGTTGAAACAATCGTCACGGCATCGGTATATTGAATGGCTGGCAGTCAGGTAACTCATATTGAATTTTTATAGTTCGGTAGTCCTCTATAAATTATCGTTTTATGACTAACTTTCAGAGCTCGTCTTTTTGTTGACACGTTATGCCTAAAATATATTTTAAAATATAATGAATTTCACAAATTAAAATGTGAACATTTAAGTAACGGGGTTGATTATTCAGGAAAAACTTAAAAAAGACATACTTTACATACAATTTTGATACAACTTATAAGATAACTAGAACCTGCTGGACCAATAAAAATACAATTTGTGATTTAGAAGCTTACGGCAATTCATATCTAGAACGTTTTACGACGAACCGCAGAAAAAAGTATCGTAAAAACAGAAGGAAATAAATATTTAGTAGTGAATACTGATAGCGAATCACGTTGGTGATTATGCAATGCGCCGTCTTTACATTTAAAATAGCCTGCATCGGAAGTACGGGATTCGACGGGCGAATTCTCCAGACGGAATACAAATCGTGGAAAATTTTGAATTCTGAAGTCATCGATATATTCTGAAGTTTAAGCATTGTTTGTTGCACAATCACCATCACTTAATGTAGCTTCTTCCGTTGGTTTCCAACCCCTAATCGTGTGGTATTTAGTGGCCGGTAACGAGCTTTTGTTATGCATTTACTGATTTCAGCAATATAAAATACTATTGCTGAATGCTATTGGACCTGGAATATATTAATTAAGACTTAAAATTGATGCGTGGTAGATTTAGCGTAGGACGGTCCTCTTTTAGATGGAAAGACTGCCTGATAAAAGTTGCTGGGAGCTGTTGGGTGCAGACCGCACAAGATCGGTCGCTCTGGAAATCTATGGGGGAGGCCTATGTCCTATGGCTGATTGATGATGATGAAAAGTAATGATTTTTGATCACAATATTTTTTTGATAAATTCAATTCAATTCACTAAATTTATTTCAGACGTACATGTCCATATATGGTTTAGTAATACATTTGTTTATATATAGATTTATGTTGAAAATAAAAATTTATATTAAATAAAGATTAAAGGCAAATAAATTTAGTGAGATTACAATCAAAATAAATTAACGCCTACTTATGCAGACTTTTTGTCTCTAATATAGTTTTACTTGTTATGTATGAAGTATAATGTTGACTAGGAAAATGAATCATAAAGAGGCATCAACTGGGACAATAGGTTTTAATGTTGTTTTTGTAGCATATGGAATACTAGGATCTAGATTATTTATGAAAGTCATGTTTAGGATTCATTTTCAGCTCGTGTAAGTTAGATTTGCATGAATAACAATTTCCTAGTTTTTAAAATCTACCTGCTGGGGAAGACAAATCGAGGTTGATTTATTCAATCAGCAACTTATCGAGGCCGAGCCGATTTATTATTTTGTTTTACGGTTTATGTATGTGGGTTAGTGATTTTCATGGATAGAGCGCGTCATTTGGCAAGAAAGGAGCTTAATTTGAATACTGTTGATGTGCATTCGGCCAGTCATAGCCTTTTCAATGCATTCATTATCCTCTGTTGACTCGTTAGCGCTCAGGTCAGCGGAGGTGCGTCCATGGAACGAGGCAGGGATGCAAGTCTTTTATCCTTAGGTCGTTCGCCTTCAGCTAATGAATTGAAGCGCTTAGTGCGAGCATATTGTCAATACGCAGCAAAATATGGACGTCGGCGTCGGGCTGACTCAATGCACAATACGTAAAATAATTCCCATTTAAAGTGCGAAATAAATGATTCTGCGGCGGCCCTTGAAGGGCAGCCACTTCGACAGTTGACGTTTTGTTCTTAGATTGACCATTGAAGGCATTCAACGTCACTCGAAGAGTATCGATTTCTCATGGCAATTTACATGCTGATTCGTGTTTAATAAAAATAAAACTTGAAATCAAATACGAGTCCACACATACAAATATAGTTAGACCACATAAAGTAACTTGTCCATAAGATGTTCACGTCAAAGGAGCATTATGTAGAGTACAGGGGGAGCTATAAAACATTGTATGTTCGCAGCTAAGTGGTGCATAGGATCCCGGTGGATTTGCTAGTAAGCGGCTCCGAAGCTTGTTTGCCGGGCGCTCCATTAAAATGGGATCAGCTTGGATGCAGATCGCTTGGACGTACTCACTGCACCGGGACGTGCCAGACTCAGTCGGGAAAATGGATCATATTATTGATTACTTTGCAGAATATTCTTCTATATTTTGAATGACATTTCACACTCGTGTAGAATATCTCTTATACATGGGGTTTCTTTATCCACGGACAAGTAAAAATCCTCATAGAATTGCAGAGGTAATTATTTGGCCTGGAGCGAGCATGCCAGATGCCAGATAGTCTCAATTAAAATCCCGTACTTGACTTATTGCTGTAAAACAATTGTTTTCGATTAACGTTCGACAAAGCTACTAAACAATAAAGCATTCAACTGATATGCACATACATCGTATATATTCTAACAGATTTATATCCTGGTAGTGGTTCGTCTATGGACAAAGAACATTTTACATGTAGATGTGTCATTTGGATAAAATGCGTGGAACCAGATTTTATAGATTTTTGTACTGAATTAGAATTAGATGTCAGTACCTATAAAGTCTATTAAAAATTATAAAATGATGTCTTAATCTATTATTTTTATATCAAACTAGCTGACCAACCTGCAGCTTCACTCGCGTAGTTTTTCAATAAAAACATTACCCTCCTTCTGCACAGTTGAGTAAAAAGTAGCCTATGTTACTCAGGGATAATGTAGCATTCTATTGGCGAAAGAGTTTTTGAAATCGGACTAGTACTTTTTGAGTTTATTCGTTACAAACATACAAAAATACAAATCTTTCCTCTTTAACGGCAGATAATATTTTTAAGCACAGATAATATCTTAAGATACTTAATATATTTGATTTAAAGACCTTATTTTGTAAAGAATAAATGACTTATGACTTTATAATATAATCAGTAAAGATATGCAAAACATGTCAAAGCTTGTATCGCACAATAAAAAACGCATTCCGTCGTATTACTATGCAATTTAGTTCAGAAAATACTATCGATCGAGATATAGGTAGGCAATAAATTGCTTGAAAGAAAAGAAGCTCGCAATAGATCAAGCAAATCTTTGGCCCACAATATCACGTGCCCGCCCGAGGGCCACTGTTGCGTAATTGTTTTAAACTGGTATTTTAATTGTTCTATCGAGGGTCGCGATTTATGGTCCGACGTGATCTCCACCCGTAATACTATTCAAATTCATTTGCCCTGCCATTTCCGCATCGGTGGACCATGGGAATGCAACGTCCACGAATTTAATAAAGCATCATTTCGCTCGAGCAATTTGCACGGTGATAAAATTAGCATCGAACTCTGTTGTATTTAATGTAATTATTTTTATGCTGGATTTTCGTATTTTTGAAAGTACTGACGTAGGTTCGGGGACTTTTGAATTTATGAGGGAGTGATTTTCTCCAGCAGAAGTTGCGTTCCAGAAATAATTAGGACAATATCCCTACAAGATGCGCATGCATTGCATGCAACAACGTCAACCAACGCGTGGGCACGTGTTCAAAAGATTTACGAGTATATTTAAACTGGTTTTACATGAAGCACCAACTGGGCCGATTTGATCGTAAAATCAGCCGTTACCTCTCGAGACAATATCGTTGTTGGTTACCATTACCACCCAAGCAGTGCTGTTAAATTAACTTAGGGTTAAGTATGGGTCGCGGCTGGTAAGTTGAGATTCCACATTTAATTCCATCGTTTTATTTTCGATTCGGACTTTATACGTTGAAAAATGAGGTTGTTTATCGTTGATTTTTAGAATATTAGGTTAATTTTGGTTGGGTCCAGATGTTGGAATGGAAGTGATTCACCGGTAAAGAGAGCAATTAACTGGGCGCACGCCATACCAAGCGATTATTCGGACGCGAACGTTTGGACGCGCAGTGGCCATTGTCTGCTGAAATTAACAGCGGGTACAAAAAATGTGAAGAATGGACCCAAGAACTCAGGATCTGTTGGCAGTCGTATTATTGAATCAATATCTATTTTTGAGATTCTTGATTGGGAAATGTAAGTGGTTCTGGATTTGTAGTAGGTGAGTATTATAATTAGATTTTGACAATTATTTATTTATTATTTAAGACTTGTTTATCGTACTCCAAACGATGGGGTATGTGAGTAAAAAAAATCACTTCCCACTTCTTTAATTATAGTTTCGTTAGTTTTTATTTTATAACTTACTAGGCGTCACTAAAACGTATTATCATTCCAAGTTTTGGCTCTAAAGCACAAATAGTCTACGAGTGAAACGGCTATAACTGGTCGGACGGACAGACAGACAGACGGGCATGGCGAAACTATAATGGTTCCGAGTTTGACTATGGAACCCTAAAATCTGTTTCCAGTGTTGTTGAGTGTTGTTTCTCTGTCGATAACAAACATTAATTTAAAATCGACCTTGGTCTGAGACAGTCTGAGTCTGAGCCTCAGAAATTCTTATTCGATGATTTTTTGATTTCATATACCTACTGATACTGTTTAAGTAGTGTTTGTTTACTCGATACGGTGACAGCGGCATTGCTAATGCTTCAATAATGCATTGCTTGGGGTTTTTATATCTATACTAATATTATAAAGAGGTAAGCGAGTTTGTTTATTTGGATGTAATGGGTAACCTCCGTGAATTACTGAACCGGTTCTGAAAATTCTTTGATTGATTGTAGAAAGCTACGCTATCCCCAAGTGCAGGCTATATTTTATTTTGAGTCGTAAGCAGTCCTGGATTAGCCTATGAGCTATTTAAGCAATTGTTTATCTCGGGCATCCCGTCTAGGGGGGTACCAGAGACGACCGAGAAAAAAAAACGAGCACATGAAAGTTAAAGCAATTTCAAAATCCGTGCGTTTTAAATTGTCGTTGACGTTCGGTTCTGCAACGAAGTTGTCGTCGAACGAACGTCGAAGTTCGGACCGAAGCGACATGCGGACATTTTTTTTTAAATTAATTCTTTGTATTTCACTTAAGGATAGGGGGCCCACAGGGGAAGATTGCTTAGTGCATCAAGTTACCTTTATCCGGCACTGGTCGTAAGGCTGCATTCTCTACCTATTATTAAAGTTAGTATTCGTAGTGTGTAGTCAGAAATATCTTACTAATAAACCCAGGTTGAATCCAGTAGCTACGCACAGTTTTCAAAATAAAACTGAAGTATTTTATTAGAACCGTCAAAAGCCAATCGAATGGTAGCCGTTGATTGAATTGATTGAAAAAGAAATGAAGGGGGGCGCGGGGCTCGATCCACCGGTATTTTTATAGCCTGTACACGTCCAAGAACGCGAGGGCGACACATTCCCGACGAGGCGACGTTTTTGCAGAGCCAACTTTCATTAGACACCGCGCGCCGCAGGGACCAAGCCGTTTCCTTTTAATAAATGAGTTATGCGTTTATATCCAAGATGGCTGCCTGCTACATCGCAAGAGTGTCAAGAATGTAACGATGGCCGTGAGCTTTTTTGAGCTTTGATATTTTATTGTTCGGTATTTTGCATGTCTGATTTGTTTATTTCATTACTTCTCACCTTATTAGGGTTATTCTGACTTCTAAGTTGTTACTAATTGTTACCACCTAGAATCCAGTGGAGGGTGTCAAAACAACCAGGTTTTTCACTCACTGTCACAAAATATATAATTTTCAAATCTGATTGATGTCTGAATGATCTCCAAACTGGGCAAATGATACCGCAATTTCCTTACGGGGAACAAGCAGATACCCAGCTGTCAGTTAAGAATTCATCAAAAATGTGCGCAGGTATTTCCAAATTCGAAAGGCACGTACGATCTTTTTATTGGATGTAAACGTCCTCAAAGTCCGCAAGGATCGCAGTTGTCAACTTTCGGTGTGTTTATTTACTCATTCATACTTTTCTTGTAAGTCTGAGCTTCTGTTTATGATATCGCCACTTTTAAATTTTTTTGTCTCATCTGTATAACTAACGGCAAAATACGATTCAATTAACAATATCTTCTGGTTAACTTCAAGCTTTACGAATTCTCGTATAAACACTTATCAACTGGAAGACGGTTGAAAGAGTGGTTTATTTTTAAACGGGATTTATATTCGAAGCCTCTTAGGAAATAAAATAATCACAGCGGCTTCGATTTGCATACAATGGTAAAATAATTTTACGCGCGTTTCGCAGCGCTTAATTCTACTTTTTATTTGGCCTTCCGCGCCCTATCTACGAATCAACCGACCTGTTCGCCACGACCATTTAAGTGTTAACATTTTGCATGATCCTTCACCACTTTATATGCATTATTAAATAAATTCCATAATATTAAAGCGAGAGATGAGTTGTTAAACTAGCAAGCTTGACATTAAATACGATTCCTTACTCTCCAAGTAAATTAGGCCATAATACTCAAATAACATAAAGCAGTAGATTTTAATTTATTATTGTGAAATTAAAGCGATCCACCATTAAAATAGGATTCTACTGGCCATAAAAGCGCATCAGGCGGCGAACTACGTCTGGCAGACTGCGTGGCGAGGCCGGTCACAGGCGTAGCCAGTCGTCATGGCGCCGTCTACAAATACACGCACAGCTTTTGTTGGCTCGAATCATACACGGTATGTGCTCATGATTCGAGCCAATGATTAAAACCTTCCCGCAGGATCAACAAAAGTGGAAATATCTATCAAAACCGAATTTACATTCAGAACAAACCACTCTAGTCATAAATTCACCACAAAAGTGCGAGCGACGGCCGACTAGCAACAAAAGGGCATGACTTTTCCCGCAAAAAAGATGATCCTTAATCTGATTAAATCTCCATCGCGGCGGACGTCGGACCGTGAAAGATTAATGAATATTTGTGCGAGGATTCCCGGAGCTGGGCTGGCACGTAGCGCTGTCATAATCATATTAGCTGCGACCGGAGGCCAGCTAGGCACGCACGCACGCACCACTGAGCTACGCTACACACTGCCAGACCCTACATACATACTATACTGCTGTCCTGGCCGTGAGTGTCACATTTCAATTTAGTTTAGACTTTACGTGGATATGCGAAAACAAATACTAATCTAAGGACTTACATGGATAAAATATATGTTGGAGCTTGGTTTTCTATATTTTGATTTGCTGTAGCATCGTCGAGTAGTATAAATATGTATGTATGTAGGATACGGAAAATTAAGAACCAGCACAATTTTGAGAGATGGTTTGTTAAGAACGTCTTGATAGTGATACTTCTAAAGAATTCAAACCCTGTATGTAAATTATTATAGGAAGGCTTTTGCGGACGATAAGCAGCTTATGAATGCGTTAAATTATTATTATTAAGCCTTTTTATTTCCCAAAAATATGAAATAAGTTTATTTAGTTACATTTGTATAGAAGTTTTTTTTCTTTTTACTAAATTAGGTTTATGGGTTTGCCCATTTGTGTGCAAAGGCTTCCTCCAACCGCTTCCAAACCCCTTTTTGTTGGGCCAATCGGGTCCATGTCGCACCCACTACTCCCACGATGTCGTCGCGGCATCTTCGCCTCGCTCTTCTTCGGGGGCGGATTGCACCTCGAGGGCACCAATGCAGTATTTTTCACTCCATCTTCTATCGGCAGTTCGTGCCAAATGGCCAGCCCATCTCCACTTGAGCTTGCACGCAAGTTCTGCAGCATCAACTAAAAGTTTCCGGAATTGGCCACTTACATAAACAAAATTTAAAAAGTTATTACTATATTTGGAAATGGAACTCTTTAGCCGTAGAATAAAATTTGTTTAATCTAATTGTGAATTGTTTTCACATTGTAGCGTCATTTTAAAAATTGCGTGGATACAATAACATGGATTTAACTCGGGAAAATTTTCGTTTCATGATTTTTTACGATTTTAAGTGTAATTTGACAGCTCAGCAGAGCGTCGTTCGGCTTCAATCTGCTTTTGGCGAAGGAGCAACATGCAAGACGATTATTTATAGCTAGTTTGCAGAATTCAAACGCGGCCGTACCAATCTCCAGGATGAAATTCGTGAGTGTCGCCCGTGCACCGCTGTGAACAACAAAACATTGATGCTTTGCGCCGTATGATCGAACCAGACAGGCATGTGACCTACCATGAGATCCGGGTATCTTTGGACATGGGCATGAGTCAAATACAGTCAATTCTACACAAACATTTAGGTGTGAGAAAGCTGTGTTCTCGATGGATTCCACACAATTTGACTGATGCTCAAAAAACGGACCGCATCACTTAGTGCCATGCTATGAAGACTGGTGCCAGATACAATGAAGGGGCTTCCAATTTGGTGTGGGACATAGTAACAGGTGACGAAACATGGATTTATAGCTATGCTACCAAAACGAAGCAGCAATCGAGCGTATGGGTCTTTCGAGATGAGTCGAAACCAACCAAAATGACGCGCGTGAAAAGTGCCTCGAAGCGGATGATTGCTTCTTTTTTAATAAAACTGGACACGTGGCTACTGTTGCTTTAGAAAATCGACGTACCGTAAATAGTGACTGATACACGACCATTTGTTTACCGGAAATTATTGACAAACTCCGTGAAAATAACGGAAAACACCGTATCATCTTGCACCACGACAATGCAAGTTCCCACACGGCCAGACAGACAAATGAGTTTTTGAAGGCGAAAAACGTACAACTTATGAGTCATCCAGCATACAGTCCTGACCTGGCACCGTGTGACTTTTTTCTGTTTCCAAAAATCAAGAACCAATTACGCGATCAACGGTTTTCAACACCAGAAAAGGCTGTCGAAGAGTATGAAAAACATGTATTTGACGTCACCACGGAGGGGTGGCACAAATGTTTTCAAAATTGTTTCAATCGTATGAAAAAGTGCATTGACGCAAAGGGAGAATATTTTGAGAAACAATAAATTTATTTTTGACCATTAATAGTATTTTTTTATTATTGATTCCGGAAACTTTTAGTGTGCCCCTAGTATTTGGGTTTTCCTTTTGATCTCGCTATTTTTAATTCTATCACTTAGTTTTAACCCCAGCATGCTTCTTTCTGCCGCTCTTTGGAAGACTTTGATTTTATGGACTGCTTCCTTGGTCAATACCCAGCTTTGGCATCCGTAGAGTAGCGTAGAATGCGTTTAATTATAGGGTTTTTATTTTGCACTAACTTTTGTATCACTTTTAACTTTCTTATTAGTACGATTAGCCCAACAACTTTACAAACTAATATTTTTAAGTTTCTCTACAAGTGAATGTAATTCTTTGAGAAAAATAAATACTTATCTTAAACATGATTTTTACATAATAATGTGGAAGGCCTCAAAACTTGATTTAAAGTTGAATATTGCATCTTAGATAACGCAAAAAAGAATTAGTAAATGAAAACAACGAAACATAATTTAATGAGCTACAGACTAATGCCGATGACGATACTCAACCTTTTCTAAAGTAGGTACCTTGCATGCTTTATCGTAGGTAGCCATTGAAGTTATAGCATTTCGAATGTGCTCAATAAACACACTCGTAAAAGAATCAATTGTTAAGAACCCGAAAGAAATTAAACGTGATGTATTGTTTCATATTTAAGCGTGAACAAAACGAAATTCGCTGCTTGGATTCAGCGCTGGCTAGCTCTTAGCTCGTTCTCGACCTGCTTTCCTGAACATAAATCCCATTAAATAAAAGTATTATTTATGACGTCCATACCTCTAATTGAAAAGCATATTTGAGTTCACAAGAGCTTTTGTAGACATAAACCATACATTACTTTTGATTTAAAAGGTGAGGCTAAAATAAATTTTAACATTAATAATCTATATACAGGGTTACAGGAAAAATCGTGCTAGATCCGTTAAGGGCGTGGAGTACCCATCATTTCTGACTTATTTCACTATGAAACACCCTACCCTAAACTGTACCCTTTTCGAGATATTCGACTTTTAATTTTTTTATTCAAAATTGCCGATTTTTAGGCTACTAAATTTATTTTTGTTTATTTTGTGTATCTTATTATTATTATTATTGCATTTTTACATGTGTAATAAGATGCTTTAGGACGTCTATCATTAAAATAGTGCATAAGTTAATTGAATAGACCGTAGTAGACAAGTGAAAGTTAAGAAATAAAAAAAAAATATTAGAAAGTTTATTTTTCTCTAAGGGATATCTAAAAAAAATATTATGGCAATTGTTCGGCAGATGTTTTTTAAAATATCTACGTTTCATCAGCTATCTAACGAGGTATAATAATCTAGGGTTTTATTCAAATGCATTGAAAAAAATTTAGTTTTATAGGCGACAGTGGAGAAGAAAATTTATACTTAGCCATAAAAAGTAAAATAAAATAATAGGTAAGCATGAAATGTCATTTATTAAAGATTTTCACACAACTTTTTCTTATTCTACAGTTCATGTTCAACATGGCCGCCTCTATTTCTGATACATTGTCGCATCCTTATACGGAGACCAGTCTTTACTACTCCAGTGGTTAACGTGGTCCTCATTTTATTGGCTGCATCCACAATCCTTTCTCGTAAGTCTTCCACAGACGAAACTGGATTCGGCTCGCTGTACACAAGACTTTTCATGCACCCCCACACGTGAAAATCCATGGGGGTTAGGTCCGGACTTCTTGCTGGCCATGGCAACGGTCCACCTCGTCCTATCCATTTGTTTGGATAATTTGTGTCCAGCCAGTCTCTGACACTTCTCCTGAAATGGGCAGGGCAGCCATCGTGTTGGAACCACATGTCCCTGATCAGGTTGAGTGGCAGATCATCCAGCAAATCACTTAAGTCTGCTCTCAGGAAATTTTCGTAGCTTTCCCCATTTGGATTATCCTGGAGAAAGTAAGGTCCAATCAAATGATTGGAGATAATGCCCATCCACACATTCACGCTGAATCTTCGTTGGGACCCCTTCACTCTTTTCTTATTGGGATTCCTTAGCTCTTTTGGGGCCCAGTAATGGGCGTTGTGATAGTTAGTTATGCCATCTTTATCAAATTTGGACTCATCCGTCCACAAGATATTTCTTAGAAAATCTGGGTCTTCTACGTCAGCATTTAGCATAAATCTGCAAAAGTCCAATCTTCTCGCGGGGTCTCCTTCTTCAATAACGTGTACCGGCGTGTAATGGTACGGGTATAGGCCAGCAGTATGCACTGTAAACCACACTCTCCATTGCGAAAGTCCCAGATCACGGGCAACAATATTAGTGGAAGTAGTCGTATCCGCTCGAAAGCGTTGCACTATCTCATTGTCCTGTTCTTCGTCATCAATTCGTGGTCTTCCCATGTCTGTATTTCGTCTCAAAACAGAGCCAGTTTCTCGAAGTCTTCGATAGACTCTGTCAAAATCGGCCACATCCGGCACTCGACGACCGGGGTAGCGAGTTATGTATTCGTTGCGAGCTTTTACTTTTTTTCCACGAAATGTAATACAAACCCTAGATTGTTATACCTCGTTAGATAGCTGATGAAACGTAGATATTTTAAAAAACATCTGCCGAACCATTGCCATAATATTTTTTTTAGATATCCCTTAGAGAAAAATAAACTTTCTAATATTTTTTTTTATTTCTTAACTTTCACTTGTCTACTACGGTCTATTCAATTAACTTATGCACTATTTTAATGATTGACGTCCTAAAGCATCTTATTACACATGTAAAAATGCAATAATAATAATAATAAGATACACAAAATAAACAAAAATAAATTTAGTAGCCTAAAAATCGGCAATTTTCAATAAAAAAATTAAAAGTCGAATATCTCGAAAAGGGTTAAGTTTAGGGTAGGGTGTTTCATAGTGAAATAAGTCAGAAATGATGGGTACTCCACGCCCTTAACGGATCTAGCACGATTTTTCCTGTAACCCTGTATAATATATATATAAAACAAAGTCGGGTTTGTTACATCATTTATAACTCAAGAACAGCTGGACCGATTTTGATAATAATAATTAATAAATAAATATGGCTGGGCATTTCACACAGTGCTATCTAGGCCCAAACTAAACAGAGCTTGTACTATGGGAACCAGATAACTGATAGAATACTTATATACTTTTTTTTATAAATACATACTTATAATATATAGAAAAACATCCAGACCCGGAACAAATATCTGTAAATCATACAAACATTTGTTTCGCGGTGGGAATCGAACCCGCTACCTCCTGCGTCTCAGCTGGCTATTTGCCCACTGCGCCACGGAGGTCGTCGTGATGACTTTCTATTTGTAAAAAATTATGACGAATATTCATTTTCTTATTAATAGATGTAGCTAATGATGGCCGATTGACGTATATTGGCAGCCCGCGTCATATGCATGACCAGGCGGTACGAAGTTCGCCGGGTAAACTAGTAATAAAAGTGTTTCTGCGTGCTATAAGTCATTAATAAGTTTAGTGTCTCACTAAAATGTTCACCTTTTACTTTCCAGTAAATTATTAGACTGGTGATACTTATAACCAGCTACGATCATTGTGACCTACCCAAAATGCCAAGTATGTACAAAATGAATGCAGATGCACGCAGTATGTCGTCAATTTAAACAAACAATGTATCATCGATAAGTTTAAAGCATTATTGATTACTGTTTGTCCTCTTATTTGGTAGTTGCTCGGCCGTTAGTGTGAAAGCCGTTGAGTCGTGTTGGTAATTAGTAATGTTATTCGGCTAGCAGCAGTAATAAAGGCGTGCTCATCAATGATTCATCGGGGTAAACAAAGAGCGCGTGCACTGCGCGCATTATCCACCATAAGACATCATAAACGGAACACCATCATCTGAGCTTATAAAAAATTCATGCTCATCTCACATTTCGGGGCCCCTCTTAATTTCGCGTGAGCCTCTTCTTCGTTCGTGTAAAAACTTCGGGTGTCTTTTTATGACTTTTACTGCGGTATAATTGGGGTGGGGCGAGTGTTCGCGTCCCCGAGGTGACATAAATACACCCCCCTTCACTGCCAACTACCCTGGCTTAATCTCATGTAAGGCTGTACGGCACGGAAGTAGTTCGCATTAACGTCTTGGTTCGGAAGACAGGACAAAATTAGTCTAGAAAACGCAAAGAATCTGCTACGACACATTTTTCTCTTTCAGTAGAGTTCGGATAGCTCTTTCGGTTAAGAGTTTATTCTCATAAGAACAAATTACAGTTCACTTAAAATTAGTTTAAATATAATAACAGTAACTTTATTTGTTTAAATAAAAAGGTTTTCAAAAAGTAGGTACCAACACACTCAAACTATAATGACTTTAAGTAGGTTATTGAAATTAAATGGTGTTAGCACTGACCAGAAGTATTATCTTTATAAAACAGGGTTGGCGACTGAGTGTTTCTTATGTATAGAGACAACTGTAAGGTGTAAAATATTTAACATTCTGACAAGATGCCCCATGTGGATGCGTCGAATGGATTTTGTATGTTACCTTTCGACTTATTTTCCATAGTTCACGACTTTACCATACAAGTATTGTTACCGACTAAATATATCTGTAACAGATGTAATCATATGTCAAGGGTTTATGGAAGCAGGAACTATTTGAACCTTTAAAAAACGTAGCATAAGTAAGCTATGTATATTAGAGAAGGTATATCTTTTAAGTAAAGTCGCAGACAGGAATTTAATACCTAGTCGGTAAGACAATACGAATACCTAACCAAATCATAGTCTCCGTGTCTCGTCAGCAAATGAGATTTCAATTTTGTAGAGGCAACGGCGATGCGCGTGGTGGTAGGACCGCGGGACGACACGGGCGCGGCCGGAGTCATATGCATGTGTGTATTTATTTGCGAATTCCGAATAGCTTTCAATATGTAGACGCGGTGACTCTCGCCTGTCGATCCACTCCAATATCGCACTCTTTGTGAAAAGTCAAGGCGACGCCATTATTCGACGCGACGATTGACTCACGGGAGAAACGCTTTCTGAAATGCCGCATGATAGATGAGACACGAAAAACATATCCGTAATCGAGATTTCTATTACTGAAATTGAAAACGATCACTTGTTTCCATGTTTGTTTACATAATGTGAGTGGCGACGACGGCGACGCGACGGTGCGCTATCGCGTTTCGGAAGTGTTCGCGGACGTCAATTTGTATATTGTCATTATTAGAGTCGGCGAGGAAAGTTTGGGTGCGTTCATCCATCATGGTGTGACGTGCGACCGGTCCGATATCGCGCCTAATACGTATTGATTTCCTACTTAGCGATTTTCTTGGGAATCGCGGCGCTCCACCCTTCCGCCGCGGAGTCCTAACGAGCTGTTTGTCCTCCACTCGCGGCAACTATTAGGGCGGCTGTCGCTTCACTTACTGACCCACACTTTAACGGCTCAAATTACATCTCTGATTCGCGAATAGCATGACTATTAATCTAGTAGGTACCTAGCTAATTGAACATGTTTATACGCATAATATAGTGAGAAGTTTCAACCTACTTAAAACGCTCTCATTTAAAAGATCTAGTTTAAAAGATAATCTTTTTTTAATTTCTATATAGATTAATTCTTGATGTACTTGCTGACCCGCCCCGGCTTCGCACGGATTTTTCAAATTAAAATATAGCCTATAGCAGTCAGGGATAGCAAGCCTTCAGACTTTGATCAATGAAAGATTTCAGAATTGGTTCAGTAGTTTATGAAATTACCCCCTACATACATACAAACTTTTCCTCTTTATAATATTAGTATGCAAGTATAGATAACACCAATTACGAAACAAAATGCAAAACACAAGATTTATCTATTTGATTTTTAATCATTATTATAAATACGGGATTTATCACGTACCGTCTTATCGGTGTTTCGACAGACAATGTTTCCGTGCAATTAGATTAGAAAACTCTTAATTGCACTAAAAATACATAGGCGAACTTAATGCTAATTAGCATTTTCTTCCAGCTAACCTTTGTGTAGTGTGGACAAAGTGGTAGTGCCAGAAAATAGAGAGGTAAAAAACTTTAGCTTTCATGAACCTTCATCAGGGTAAGTGCAATCTGCTCCGAATATCGTCTCGCCTCGCACTGATAAGACGGTACGTGATAAATCCCGTATTTATTATAATGATCGAAATCAATCACGAAAGTTTTCTAAGTAAAATATTTGATTTTCATTAATCATTTACAATCGAGTGATTTGTACTCAACAAAACGTTCGTCATCCAGCTATAAGCAAAGTAATTCGCAGTACATTGGCTACAGCCGCTGCAGCGTTGTATAGGAAGAATGTAAGTCGAAGAAGTCTAGGAACATTCGGTTAAATGCTGAAGAAAAAGATTCGTTACCAAGGTCCCGGTAGGGGGTAAATGGAAGGAGGCGAGAGAACAATGGTTTCGGTTCTCACACGTGTGTAGGATTATTTGCATTCGGAAATAAAGAGAGGAATGATAAAAGAAAGGCGCGAGCGAGGTTCCACCGCCTCAGGGTGGGGTGTGGGAAATGGGAAGGGGGAAAGGGGTGGGGTGGCACCGCGCAGGGGGTGGAAGCTCGTTACGCGAACAATGGAGAAATAATGTACAGATTGCAGTGAGCGATGCGCCCAGCGCGACTCAGGTGTCTTAGCTCTATGTGTGGACATCACGCCTCTATCGACCATGTATTGCTTCGAGTACATCGTAACAAAGCATGACAAATGTTCAGGGTGGCAAACGGATTCACACCTAATAAACACACAATAAAAGCTTTACAACTTCCAGATTAGAAAGAGACTTTCAATTGAATTTCAACCGTAGTTAAAACTGTCATAAAAGAAAATGTTTCACCCTCTCAAACTAATTCAGTCAGACCTATAAAACCACTCATCAACAGATTCCTCAGTTCTAACAGTGGGTATAAAGAGTTTTAATGGGCAGCGAGGCGAGGCCGGAGCGTTTATAGGACATGTTCATAGGAAGCGCAAGCAATCACAACAATCACCCCATCCTTGCGTGACACCGAAAACGTCCTCGTTTATACAAGTATAAATTAATCCATTTAGAGCGGGCGACCGGCACCGACCGCGGCCGATTAACGGAAGCTTCTACTTAACTAATTTATCCTCGGGTGGTTTTAACAGAATGGATAGCAGTGATTACGGACGATGGCGACGATCGTGTGACGCTCGCAGCAGCGTACGCAGCCGCAATCAAATGTCATTTGCGAATTGTTGGACGATTGTGCGATGTATGGGTGGCCGACAATGGAGAACGATCTTCAACGCATTTAACCGTTCTAGGACATCCTAGGCACCTTTTGAATCTAGATGACTTTATCACCGATGATCAAAGTGTATTGAGTTTACCAAACAGCATTAGAGAATGATAGGCAGCATTATTTTCTGATTCAGTATCAAATTCCATTCATATTTCCAGGGGATATAAGAGGGTAGAGCAAAGGTTTTAAGAAAATTAACTAAGAAAGTCTTTACTGAAACTGATGACCGCCATAATAGAAGCTATAGGTAGGCTATAGTTAAAAGTTGAAAATAATTCGACCGTTGTCCGCTTAAGCTTATTCCATAGTCAAATGTTTGTAATATAGCCAGCTCGCGACATTTTAATAACATTGATCAAATAGAACAAAAGTATGTGGACCCAGCACTCGACAGAGATGAAAGTTAAAAGGGTCGTGTGGGGTGGGGTGGGGAGCGGGTTGAATGTCTTATTCCCTCCACAATTCAGAGGTATTTCGTGTTCTTCATACGCAAATATATCCTCGTTACCGAGGCACACGTGAGGCCCGATTGCGTGCGCTATGAAATACCCCGGACGAGTGAGTCGACTGACTGGGTGACTGTAGATTGCTGGAATATAGTCCCTTGCAGGAAAATTGGATCTAGCAATCAAACCGAACCCGACAAATGTTCGGTCGTTATCGGCGAGCTCTGATTTGGCACCGTACAATACCTACCCAGCCTCTGTTTAACCGAACCAGGAATATCTATTATTTAGAGAAAAAGACGCATTCATTTAATGACTTTGGGAAAACCATTTAATGACCTTTGGAGTGCAAGTTTTTTTAAAAATAATTATACCATATTGTTTCCTTTGTCATTTCACAGACATAATTTTTGCGTTTAATTTAGATTATTACTAGTTTATTTTTGTTGCGAGTTGCCCTAATTGTGTAAACACATTTTTAACGTTTTTGTTTTTCAATTTATTATACTTACTTCTTTTTTCTTAAATTTACCGTAATAGCACGGTAATGTTATCTATATTGCTTTATTGTTAAATTTAATGGTATAAAAAATCCGCATTCGGATAAATAGTTTAATTAAAAACATTACCGTGCTGCGGCGCATTCGCGACTGGTTGTGTACCGAATGGGTACCGAAGACGAGGTGCGTAGGTATGACTCACGTTCCGGCCATTAGTATGACGACAGAATACTGTAGAGATAACATTGCCGCGGTATTAGCTATTGTTACAAAGAAATCTAAGAACTTTGGTCTAAGTTTTATATTACAAATTATTATTATTATTATTTGGAGCTTGAACTGTCCCACTGCAGGGCAAAGGCCTCCATATTACTTACTAATTATTGTACTTATATTACATATTTACACTTAATTTCATATCTAATTCTTGTTCTGCGTACGACGTTAATTTGAAACACACACTCGGAATCGTATTAACTGGTTTTAGAGATGGGTTTAATACCGGTAGCTTGAATATGTATCCAGTAATCGATACATTTCCAATAAACAATTTTTAATGTAAATCTGCGGCGCCTTTGCGACGATGCCGCTTAATCAGTTTAACAGGTACTTACTCACATGATGAATGAATATGATTTGTTTACCTATTTTATACAGGCTGTTTCATTGATATTTTAGGACTTGATATAAAGGTTGTTTGAAAATTGAAAATTTTCTATAATGAATTTGAAAAAAACATATTTTACAACAATAATATAACTGTTATAACAAAACACGTAGTATATTAGGTATGCGCTACTGTTTCCTTAGTTCTGGGTTCACAGATGCACGATGGCTTCCTTCCTTATTATTTCCTTACATATGAATCGGGTATGTATACATACCCGATTCAAATGTAAGGAAATTTGTTCCTCGCTACCTTACAAACAAATTATTACTAGTGGTTCGCCCCGAACTGAGATCTCGCGAGTCTCCTATAAAACAAAAAATATTATTTGTACTCTTTGACTATCAAAATAGTCCCACGAAATGATTACCAAAAACTTGACCTACAGTTTCATTCAAATTACAGGTAACGGGATTTCATGTTATGTGGTAGAAACCTTTTTAGGGGTAGAAATTGCAATTATTCTGGATTTCAGACTTTTCCCTATATTTGTGTCATTAAAGCTACACAACTATCAAATTTCAGCACTGTAGGGTCACTGGTGTGCCCTGTGAATTTCGTCAAAGTTTAGTTTTTAGTATGGCTAATAACTTAAAAACTATATGGATTAAACAAAAACGGGGTCGAAATGTATTAATAAAATGTACCTTTCATTAGACGTCCCATTAGACCTAATAGTCTCATTTTGATTTTTATCTTACCTCTCTTGAACACCAATATCTCAATAACCCCCCACCATTTTAGCTTAGTCACGCCAGGATTGTGCCGACACTACCTACCTTTATATCAAATTCCTCGATTATCGGACCAACGCTTCGAAAGTTATCCTCGGACAAACATACATACACGCAACGCCGATTTGCCCAAGTTAAATTGGAGATCTCGCTTTGCTCGATTAAATACTCAGATTTTTGTCTTTATAAATTACCATTGTTAGCCCTTCTCAATGCACTGTTAGGCATATACCTCTCGCCTTCATCGATATTCACCTCTGTCTTGCGTCTTTTGACCTGACGTTTTTACCATCGACTTAGTTTAAGTAATTCAAAGTAGGTAAGCAAATGAACAACATATATAATAGGAAAATATTTGTATTTTTTTTTACTTGCAATAGAGGTCAATATTATTTATAACTATTCCAAATTTCAAGCTGATAGATTTAGTAGTTGCTGAGATAATCAGCTGTGACAGACGGACGGACGGACAAAGTCGCACCATAAGGGTTTCGTTTTTACCATTTTGGTCCAGAACCCTATAAAAAGTAAAATGTGAATATCATTCTTTGAGAAAACACTTCTCATTTATTATATATTAATAACCATTGTGCATATTTTGTATATCTTTTAAACTTTAGATGATCAACATTTTGGTAAGTAAATTTTTTTGTTAGCAATTATCATTTTAAACAGTATTTTTTTCATTCTTCAATAGTGGTGGATCTTTGCCATTGAACGGTAAAAACGAAATTTTAAAGCTATGCTAATTAGCAAATGTTTTCAAATCTCTAAGGTTTACTTAAGAGATTTGAAAACATTTGCTAATTAGCATTCAAACTCTTGGTCTATAATTATACTGATAAATTTTTAAATATTCAAATATTATGTATGAGGCATAGTTAGTATATAATGTAGAATACGACATTGCTACAAAAGTGAACATTAAGAGACTTTAAGCACTGTGTGATGTAGACATAATGAATAAAATCAGCAATAATGCTGCACGTCTATAAACAAAATAAATAAATATTGCTTGACATTTCACACAGCTCTATCTAGCCCCAAACTAAGCAGAGCTTGTACTATGGCAACCAGATAACTGATAGAATACTTATATTCAATCCTTTCTCCCCTTGCTATCTTAAAGAGAGGTTTGCTTATCTCCATTCTTCCAATATTTTTTCTCTCAGGTCATCGGAAAACTTATCTCTCAAAACACCTGTACACTCTAGTTCCTTCTACGGGAAATCATTCACTGTTAAAGCAGTGCGCTTGTGGAATGCTTTGCTTTGGGCAAAATATACTACACCGATTATTGTTCTGGAATACGGGTAGAGTTGTTGCTTCAAATTTGATGACTATTTATAAATTCACCTTGTATATGATGTTGGTCTCAGGGTGCCTCATAAACCCTGACATCTGATTTTTCAAGTTTTAAACTTGCATAAAGCTTAGATAAACTTAAAAATTAGCTTGGAGACAAAGTGGAGAATCAAGTATAATCAAATTATTTTCAAAAATAAAACCTGTAAATTATGTTTTTTTTTATTAGTTTCATTTTGAAGTCAGTGGTGCCCCTCAAATGTTATATCTGCTTAAGTTCAGACTATAAGTTTAAAACTATCTAATCTGGGCTTCAGAGGGAAAGGATACTTAGATGGCCTACAAAAACCGTGAAAAACAGCTGGCAAGAGCATCCATGGAAAACCCATAGATACGAGGCATGCCTTTTAAGTTTTGTCGTTTGAAGAAAAAAACACAACTAGAACCTTATAGTACTTTTTATTGTTTTTCAAAGTATTCACCGCGTAGCTTAATACACTTTTCCATTCGCTCAAACCAGTTATTATAACATTTATTCCACTCTAAAGTGGGGGTGTTCAAAATGGCTGACTTGAAAGCGTCGACTGCTTCTTCACCGGACTGGAACCTTTGACCACGAAGACTTTTCTTAATTTTAGGAAATGTAAAGAAATCGTTAGGGCTTAGGTCAGGACTGTATGGAGGATGGTCAAGAATTTCTACTTTTTCCTGCTTCAAATACTCAATCGTTTGACGAGCGCTGTGTGAGCTTGCGTTGTCGTGGTGCAGGATGATGCGTCGCTTTGAGTTAGATTTTCGAAGTTCGGCGATGACTTGTGGTAAACAAACTGTAGTATACCACTCTGCGTTAACCGTTCTACGATCTTCAAGTGCAATAGTCGCAACATGGCCGGTTTTTCCAACGAACGTGGCCACCATCTTCTTTGAAGTGCTTCGAGAACGAACAACTTTAGTCGGCTTTGGCTCGTCTTGAAAGACCCAGATTGTAGATTGTTGTTTGGAATCAGGATCGTAGGCATAGATCCAAGATTCGTCACCACTTATGATGTCGTAGACGTGATTTGACTCCCCTCGGTTGAACCTTTGCAGAGTTTTCTTACACCATCTGACGCGGGCCGCCTTGTGATCGTCGGAAAGCAGATGCGGTATCCAACGGCAAACTAGCTTTCTCACACCAAGCGCTTCATGCAAGATCTTCTGAATGGTTGTCCCTGAGATGCCTAATAGAGCCTCTATCTCTCGATACGTCACATGACGATCTTCGAGAATTAGTTGTCTCACAGCAATGATGTTATCTTCAGTGAAGGCGGATTTTGGGCGTCCTTCGCGAAATCTGTCACTAACACTAGTATGTCCACGCTGGAACTCTAAATACCAGCGTTCGACAGTCCGCAGACATGGGGCTACATCACTGAACACAGATGTTAGCTCTTCTAAACACTGAAGCCGTGTCAGGCCTCTTCTAAAGTTGTAGAAAATTATTGCACGAACATTTTCCTTAGAAAGATTCATTTTCGTACGTGACCTGACAGATTCAAATCGAAACTGTGACTAAACAATAGCATTAATCCTAATACTTTCAACTGTTTTGAGATTCAAAATGTAAACACATTCGAATATAGAACAGTTCCAAATTCAAAATTGCCGCAAAATATGGAAACGACAGAACTTAAAAGGCATGCCTCGTACAAAGCGGCTGAAATGAGTCCATGTCTTGGACTTTGCAACACAGCTCTTCTTAATAAAAGTGTATGCGGTATGACTCCAAAAATAAAGTAGGTACCAAATAGAATAAAACAATTTAATTGGACTAAATTCAAGCATGAATTGTTTAAATTTTTGAAAATTAGATATTAAAATACTGTAAACGAATTTCTTAGACAAAAATATACAAAATCAATAATAGTGTAGGTAATTTACTTAGTTTATAGAGATTTGACTGATATTTTTATTTTATTTTAATATTCTTACCTTTTTTATTTAATTTAATTTCCTGCACCCCATTATTGTTATTTTTTTAAACTTTGACCTTAATTAAATTGAATTGTAGAAATGTTTTTAATAGACTATGTATATTTACTACATTTGCATGCCAACTAATATGGAAAAACATATCAGGAACCTTCACTACTATTTATCACCTGTTCTTATGCATATTTAGCCATGTTTGCAAGTGAATAAATGATCTATGGACAACCTTCTAGAAAACAAGGGAAGGACTAAAGTGTCCGCATCCCAAACAACAAAATTCCACCTATAGTCCATCGATTGATTGGCGATTAAGAAATGAACAAAAAACTATCCAATCTAAAGAGCCTTCTGGATCCCACACCTGAGCGAAGGCCCCATAAAAAACTGTTTTAAAAACTGTCTTTATACACTTTGAAACAGTTTTAGAATCAATGCTGAGTTGACTATCAAGTTTTTTTGAGTTTCAGAATAACTAATTCTTGATTTAGTATGAATTTTTTGAATTGAAAGCTTGAGGTCAAGGTTGGACATTAAATAAAACTATAGAGTATACCTAAAGTAAGGTACATACCTCAGTTTTGTCAAATTCCTGAAGATATAAATCATTGCTTTGTTTCTCATAAAGTGCCCGGGCCATCGCACTTCTCGGACGGTAGAAAGAGCTTGATCCACTAGCCATATTTATACTGTCTTTGTTTCCATTAGACAGTTGTAATCTCCAGTACTTGGTGTTTAATCCATTTGCTTCTTTTTGGCAGAATAGGCTTTCCTTTGCATAAAAGGATAGCAAGCCAACTTGTTGACATGTATTCCAATTTCGCTTAGATAGTACTTGACTTATCAGAAGCGATACGCTTATAGCTCTAGACAGCATTTAACTGGAAGAGTATTGTTTTATTCATAAAAATTGTGTATTTTACAGACTTTAGGCATCACAGAGTTATAACCTCACCATTATATCGTATGTAAAAAATAGTTTTTACTCACTTTCACGTATGGTCGTCTTATAAATTTAATTATTATCTTAATCTACGGCTAATTTATCCTACAAATATATTAGTAAAATGTTATAAACCATTTCATTCCAAAACTTTGTTTTGATTTTCATGCAAAATAAATGTCATTGTCAGGACAGTGAAAGTTTGTTTACGCCAATTCCAACAGATGGCGTTATACGTTCGTTTACGAAGACAGTAAGACTTGAAGCGGAATACACGTTATTTACCACTTTAATTTTAATAAACATAAAAATAAATGTCCGCGTATCTATATTTTTTATAAATTTATGCATGTAATCTGGTTGACTTGAATTACTTACCTAATTACTGTTTGCGAAAGGATTAAAGGAAAGTCAGAAGGTGTGCCTAATTAGTTTCTTCGTAAACAGTTAAGTAGAGTCAGTTTTGTGAGTTCATATCGATGGTGAAGAGTCAAGTAGGTAATAGTTTTAAGAAAAACGTTTAACTGTATCTATTTAATAGTAAGCAATTAAAGCCAAGTAAAATAGTATAATAATAAACAACTTACTGTTTCTCTTTTAGTTTCCATCGAAGTTTTTGTAGCTATTTCCCGCAACACAGAATTCTCCATTGTCTTTACCTAAGTACCTATTCTTAAAACTTTGATCAAAACGTCTATTAAAAAGTTTAGTAATGATGACTGAGTCTCAATGGATTATGAATAATGGACTATATTAACACTGAACACTTAACATACTTAACAACTTTGAATTAACACTACTTTATAAGCATTTTCCTGGTTTATAGTGAGTGCTTATTGGTGAAAGGTTTTTAATGAATTAAAAGTTTATAAAACCTAAGTCAGCCTTGGCCGTGCTCGACCATTCACTGTCTCATCGCTATACTTGACCACTTCCAAAACGTTGACAAATTCCGTTATGCGTCGGATCTAAATACCTAGTTCTATTACAAACAAAACAAAAGTAAGTAGGTAGCTACCTACTTCCTACATAATACGACTTTTACCTCCATTGGTTCACAAGTATGCTGTATGAGCCAGTGGCCAACCTTGGTGTCGGAGTTTTTAGCTCACCCGAAGGCTAAATACGGGTAAATGACTGGTTTCCTATAAAGTGCCGCGAAGCACAGAGGCGTTACAAAATGCCACTAGCGGTCACCCATCCATGTAGTGACTGTGCGGAACGTTGCATATCCTAGAACGATTACAAGAAACACTACGATTGCTAGGCCTACATGGGATGGTTCGTGTTTACCAACCAACCTATGTATGTAGATTAGGTAATAGTAGGTGGAGCCGTCGTTAACTAACCTAATTCAGATGTGTTTACCTATGTGCATATGTTTTTCGATATTCTAAAGGCAACGAAACCTTTTTAGTCTCGTAGGTAATAATCGTATATTAAATTATTAAAACTTACCCCATCTCTAATTTCAGTGAGCATAGTCCACACATTAGGCCACTCAGGCCTTTTTAAAACAAACATTTTACACGGAACGTGTGTATTAGTGAAATGATTGCCTTGAAGTGACAAGCTTGAGCGATAAGTTGTCGCTGTTTCCGATTTTAGCCCCTGAGTACTCTATATGAAGAGTTCTTATCTAAGTCTGAACGCGAGCGATAACGATTTGGGCGATTCCTATAGGTAACTTGGTAAGAAATCTAAAGAATTTTTGAATTCGTTAATAAGAGCTTTACTCACTATAGTCTACTGCATTTTCATCGAAGGCTGATTCATTATAGTGTATAATATAACTAGTTTCCGGCCTCGGTTTTGCACGCGTGATTTGTCATTGACCGCCGAGTCGCTAAACGGAAAAAAATCCCATTAGTTCCATCATGGAACTATTAAATGGAAATACCACGCGTGCTTATCTCTGGTTTTTTTTTTAATTATAGGCTAGCGTTTGACCACTATCTCGCCTGATGGTAAGCGATGATGCAGTCTACGATGGTACACGCTTGCCTAGAAGAAACCTATTCACTCGTGACTTGAAGATCCCTAGGTTGTAGTTATCAGGAAACACAGACTCAAGCAAGGCGTTCCACTCCTTGGCGGTGCGCATAATAAAGGTCAACGCATAAGCATTGTAATTGCGCGGGACAGCCCGCCAGAGTGTTTTGGGGATACTTTTACCTGGTAGTGATCTGAAGCAGTTGAGTTTCATGCATCGTTTGCTTTAAGCTGAGCTACAGAAATTGAGCTAGGTATAATTATGCACTTATATAACGCTTAAATGTTTTACAGTATTACCTAGGTATCTTCATTATAGAAAATATGTATCTTCCTGATCCTGGTATTCAGAACCATTTTTATTCGAAAACTAAGCCTATTTTTTGGTAATTTTACCCTAGTCACCGTGGCTTCAGATATGTAAGTGTTATTTGCATCTACTGGGTTAAAGTTAGGTATTTTTTATTAATGTTAAATTAAAATGGAGCATATTGCAACTTCAAAGGCAAAATTCAATGAACCGAATTAAGTAAAAATAAATAAGTGCAAGTAAATTTTTGTGTCGGATCAATATGGGTTCTCAATCGCGCGGATTGCCCGAAGCCATCACCGCACCGACCGACTTGCGCGGGCGCATGCGGGACATTTAAAATAATTACAAGCCATCGGAGAAACGTAACAGCCCGTATTTTGAGACCATTACTTATTTTTTAATTCCGAAAAATACTTTTAAAAGCGCATACTTAGTGCATATCGGTGCAATGTCGGCAATAAGCGTGACTGTTAAGAGTCATGTAATTTCATTGGATTAATATTATTAAATTGCATTAAATTATTTATTATGAAATTATTCAGTGATTATTAAAGATTTTGGTGAAAATTACATCGGACGTAATAATCGTTGAGTTTTATCGAAAGCTATTAGTATTAAAAATCACTTTGGTTTATCATTGCAAGAGCTCTTTAGCTGGACCATTTACGCCTGAAGAAAATCTGTCATGATTTGCAATGAAAACGCGTGGAAATTATGAAATAAATCAACCTGTTAAATATCAAGCAATAAATTACAAGTGAAGCGTCTTGAAACAAAGCTCAAGCGGTCAGTTTAATTTAAATCCGTGCTTGTAGTTTTTGCACCCCCAACCGCATTCTCACAGCCGGCCGTAGCCGCCGAGACTTGATGCACTTCACTTCTGATTGGATCATTACCGAGTTCATCATACCTTCTGCGATCCTCCGGGCAGGACAGAGACGAAAATATCAAAACCCTCCAAGATAGATAGAGACGAATGAGGTCCAGCCGAGCACATCGCTCAGGAATTATATCATGATTATTGGAACTTTATTGCACTTCGTAACTAACAATTGACATTAGGAAGTGTAATTTCATATTGATTCCGTAATGTAATCCGACGTTTATTTTTGCCAATGCGGCAAATCTTTCTATGATTTGCGGGTAACCATCTCAGGGCATGGTTGTTTTCTTGCGGCTTCACGTTCCGAGAAAATGTCATTAAAAGCTCGATAGGGGATTAAGTCGGTTTAAATTTTCACGTAGCTCGACAGGAAATCAATTTAACCGTAACAAAGGGTGGGAAGAGACCGAGAAATTATCTTTTTGGAATACAAACCGATAAAGTTGCAATTATAGCGTTACCGCTGAGGCATTGAGTTATCAAATATAATAATTTTTCACACCGGCCGGAAGGCGTTTGAAGCACGTCCAGCCACAATCACTCGGCCGCTGAATTCGGTGTACTGCCAGCTTAAATAATAATAGTATTGGTAACACTCGACAATATCACGTTTCTAATAACCCTCTGCCCGGCATCTGCCTGTTGTCTTGCGTAACCGCATTATTGCCTTTAATGGACATATTTCATAACATGTCTGGAGTACTCTATTGCATTCATAATTCGATTTATTTATTAATTATTATTACTATAGCTACATATATTGCCTAGACCAATACCACAGCGCTTTTTTCTAAATTAAGGTCACGGCAGAGCCAGGATTATAAAATCGTCCTAGAACTTTTCCATTAGGTAATATTTACTCATAACTTCATGTTCTTAAAGTAATCTTTAGCTTTAATAAATTGGAGGAAAACCTGTTCAATTATAAGAATATCAAACGCATTTGCAATTACAGCGTCCGAAATCCCGATATCTAATTGAGCAATAAGCAATCACCAGCGAATAGGTCGATTGTTCCTAGTGCACCGTAACATTGGTTGCATAGCATAGAACATTACTATCGAGATGGAAATGAATTAAACATAATTCGAATACTCGTGGCACGGCCAATACAATAAAACAAAGGGAAAAAGTACGTCTGCGGCCGGCCTTACCAAGGGAACGAAGGATTTCAATTTGATACGTGATGAGGCGAGTTTTCATTTACGTAGAGATTCGATGAGCCCAGTAATGACCCGACTCGGTAATCTGAATCAGTGCTTCTCCTTCGTCTTTTTAGCTGAGTAATGCGATATATTTGATTTTAGATGATAGACAATTGAATTACTTATAGGAATCAACGCACGATTCCAAATGGTATGTCGTGGATAGCAGAGACGGACATGCATTTTTATTTGGTAGAGTCTCTTGTTGTCAGGTTAGCTTGCTATTCCAAAACAATAGCTGTAATCGTATAATTTATTTGTAGTTTTATGTATATAGATAACATTTGTTTAATTTGCAAAATCTACAATACAATTTGAGATTTTATTCGTTTTCTATTACATACTAATGTTTTCTCTCCGAGTTTGACATGCTCACATACCTGAATAATTATTTTTTATTAATCAATTATTCATTGTTAGCTAGATTTATTAAGATTATGTATTAACTTAAACATTCGCTACCAAATTGTTGGAAATAGTGGGATGACAAATATTGAAATAACAACTATTGTACATCCTTTTTCTGAGAATATATAATTCATTCATTTAGAAATGTCATTTGTTTAAAAATTCAAGAGCATGACTCATTACATGATTTTAAAATGAGCCAAGGACTTTTCTTATATTCAAAGAAAAGTGAAGATTGGAAAAAGTTTACGTTGCAACATCTTTTACAATTTGAAAAGTTTTTGTTAGGTTTAGTCACAGAAATGTGGAAGCTTTTATTATAAAATTACCTACATCTATTTTTGAAAAACTTGCAATATTGAGAAACGAATATACCTTCTATCGCATCTATTAGCGATGATATCCAAAAGTATTCCAATTCGTCTACAAAATATAAAAAAGAAAATTTCTGTTATTAGGATTTCCTACATATACATATCGTTAACTTAAAGATTTGGGATAAGTTCATGATAAAGTATTTTGATCACTCAACAGCCCGCTGTGAAATCGAACATGTATATAAATATTCGTCAAGCTTCGACCAGCTAAAGAAGACTGCAAAATATGCGTGTCTTAACGAATGCAAGCTGTCTGTTCGTACATTATCTCTGCCTCAGTTACGTGAACAAATTGCAACGCATACTTCACGCATGTCATCGAGTTGCTGGCATTTCAAATAATTACAGCGCCCACTTATAATTACATGTTGGAGTTTAAATGCAAATGTTGTCGCCTCAAGTATCTTCAAGTTGTAATGTATGCGAATTGGGAAAGATAAGGAATGAGATTTACACCTCGCTGTGCTGTTATAAAGTTAACCATTCGCTGACCATTCGTTTCCACGATTTAAAATTCATATTTGGCCAATCTTTTTATACTTTTACGAAAAACTTAAAGAAAAGGAGTAGCGCCTAAAGGTTAATAGGTTCAAGATCATGTTTTCATTGCGTCTATGTTTAAATGTAGGATGAAGTTAGCTTTATCAATAGAAGGCCAATTATAACTTTCGATCTAAGTAATCTCTATGCAGTTTGACTAACTGAAAAGCGAAGCTACTTGATGCAACTGAAAGTTGAGTGAAGTTAAATCTATGAGAAATTATGTACAGTTTTTTATTTCAATAATAAATTGTTAATAGTTTATTCTTTATCATGCCGTCTATCAAACTGTGCATCGTGTAGCCACGAGAACCATAAATTGCTCGGTACCTTGAAAAGTGTAGGTAATGTATCGCTGTCTATCATTTCCCTTACATTTCATTTGAATTTTTTTGTGAATTCATTTTTGTTTCTTCCGTGCTGTGAACCAACATTTGCTCCCTCCATTAGCTCGCCTACAATCAAAATTTTGCCAGTGACAGCTGAATTAAGAAAGTGTAAAATTTCCATGAAAATACTCAGGTAATCAACGGCAACAACTCGTAAGATTTGATACTTGACTGTGGTTTTATTTTGAAGTGAAACCTCTAATGCGACTTCCAACAAGGTTGCGTTAAACGTTTAACGCTACCATGGAGGGGGTATGAAAGCACTGTTGCGTTAAACGTTCAACGCTCCTGGGGAGGGGGAATAGAAAGAGACAGAGCGAGAGTGAATGTGTGGCACTCGAACGTATGCGCGTAGTATACCTGTTACAGGCCAGCGCGAGCGTTAGCAACGAGTAGCGTCCAATATTCCAACACAAGAGGGAGAGAGAAAAAAAGATACAAAGGTAGAAAGTAGGAGAGAGTAAGAGAGTGAGTCGGTAGATCCCAAGCACATGCGCGTGGTATTTGAAGATTTCACTCCTACTACGTGTGAATTGCACACATGCTTTTTTTTATTAGTTACAAGTCTATGTAAATGTAGAATTTTACGTAGTTAATTGTTAACTAGGTATCCGTAACATTGTGTTCTAAGTACCTAGTACATTTGCAAAACTAAGTAGATGTTGAGTCCAGAGTGAATAGATTCTTTCTAGGCCAGCGTGCTCCATATTCGACCACACCGAAGATGAGGAAGCGGCCAATGCCTTGACTATTTTAAATTAAAATACTTTTCCCTTTCGAGTTCAAGTACCAAAACTCTATTTTCTTATTTTATAATTGGCACGTTTGTAAAAACTACAGACAAGCAAGTGGATGTTTGTGAAACCCAAGAAATTTGGAAAAAATTGGTAAATCTATTTCACAATCCAAATTTTTCATTGAAAATTTTGTACAAATCGTACTTTGAAACAATGTTTGCCATCTTCCATGCTAAACCTTGTAATATCACTCTCTTTTTATACGAATTTTGATCGTGATATTCACGCTATTGTTAGCAAATCCTAATCTAATATAATATTCTATGTAGTATTTAAAAAGTATTTATAGCCATGTTCTTTCATGTTAAACTTTACTGAAATAACCTCCTTGGGATGTAGTTTGTTTACGGACGATTTCTGAACACAGCGCACGGCGGGGGGGTTTTTTGGGTGGCAGTCGAGATGGTCGCGGTCGGGCTAGGTGTTTTGATTGATCCAATGTCTTTGTGCAGATTTAAGGAAATAAAAGTGGTTTAGAAAGGTTCTTGTGTTTCAGAGTTATTCCCAGGTCTTCTTAGGGGTTGTTTTCAATCAGAAGTGGGATGAAACACGCTTTGTCTGGCAGTAAAAATCGTAAGTTTGAAAAAAAAACGTCAATAACAAAGGAAACAATTTTGACCTAGTGATGCCAATATAATTTGTTGAAACGAAATAATCAATTTTATTTGCAGTCAAGTACATAATGTGTTGTTATTTCGTGAGTTTCGTGGTGTAAGTTCACTCTTGTTATTTGTTTTGTTTGTTGTTCGAGAGTTAATACGGCGTAATTTTGTATGTTGTTATGGGATTGGTTGTGTTTTGTTTTATTTCTAAATTTATGAATGTTTAGTTCGAGATATTATTAGCCATGGGGTCTGATAGACGTATTAGGTCTCGAGAAAGGCACGTTTCAAAACGTCATCGTCGTCGTCGATACTCAAAAAGTGCGAGCCGAACTTCTTCCTCGGTATCTACTGTCTACGAAAGTTCTCGTAAGCGACATAAGAAGTCGAAAACGCGCTCTAGAAAAGACAAAAGGCGTCGTTATCATCATTCTAAGAGACGTCAAAATTCGAGGCCGGCTAGGGATACTGCTTGCACAAATAGGACACACACACGAACTCCACCAATATCTGAGGCACCTCAGGCTCAGAGTTCCGTGGACTTGACTACCGCTAATGTTACTCAAACAATACCAACCGCAATTACTGCCGGTTCTTGGCAGACAATTAGCAATAACAGTTTTGTACAAAATGCGAATATCTTTCCGGCTCAAGCATATACAGTTCACATTAATGTGGTACCAGAATTTGACCCTAGTAATGGTTCCCAAAATATCGAAACATGGATACATAAAGTAAATGAGTGCGCTCAGATATATTCATGGAATGAAACACAAATTCGTCACTATGCGTTGGCAAAACTATCAGGTCTTGCTAAACGATGGTACGAAGGTCTACCCTCAGTGCTTTTTACATGGGACCAATGGATTGACAGACTAAAATTAGCTTTTCCGTCTACGGAAAATTACGGTGATTAACTGCAGCGAATGTTGCAATTACGGTGTAAAATATCTCAGCCATTGGATGTGTATTATTACGAAAAGATGATTTTGATTAATAAATGTGAAGATTTTGGTCGTAAAGCTATAGGATGCCTCGTGCATGGTATTGATGACAAATTTGTTAGAATGAGTGCAAATTTATGTCGTTTTGAAGAACCAGAACAGCTGTTTTCCTTCATAAAAACATTAGCTCACGGCGATGGCTATACAATGAATAGGCGTAAAAACTACACTTCAAATAGGGATACAGTCTCACAGCCAGAATCACAACTACAGTTTCACAGTGGGCCGGGGAACTTGAAACCAGGCATTGTTTGCTTTAATTGCGGTGAAACAGGACATATTCGTACAAAATGTATGAAATCAGTGAAAAAATGTTATAATTGTCAAGGGGTCGGACATTTTGCTAAAGACTGTCGTGCTAGGAACGTTTTAACCCCAAACACAATCACTAATGGTAATAATGCGAATAAATTATTACAGATCACAGCTCCACCTGTTCAAAATAGCGTTATGCGAATACAATCAAATGAAACTGACAGTAACAAGTATTTCAAAGATGTTAAAATAGATGGTTCCATCAAACGGGCCTTTGTAGATTTAGGTAGCAGCTGTACTTTAATAAAAGAGAGGTTAGTGAAGGAAATTTACGAAAATTATAAGAATGACGGTAATCTACCAAATCTACGTGGATTTGGTAACTCTAGTGTAAAACCTGTAGGAACCATTGCGAGTGAAATCACGGTCGATGATATTTCAGCTCAGGTGGATCTGGTTATAGTGCCGGATTATTATATGCCATGTGATATTATTATCGGCCAAACTTTCACTGAGCTGCCAAATATAGTTATGTACAAAACTTCAGACAGCTATATTTTTACCAAGCCCCTGATATGCGATCGGATGATGAAAAGGTTAAGCTGAAACTCATAACTTCAGATAAGGTTGATATTGAATCCTGTACGACATCACCAGTTGAAGTAGTAACACTTACGCAGTTTTCTGGTTCTCTATACGTTCCAACTGGTTTTTGCGATTTTGGTGACCGAAAATATATAGTGCTACCAGGAATTTACGATTTTGAAGGCAAAAAAGGGTTTATTATGGTGTCTAATTTAGGGACCACTAAGTTAACTATCGAAAAGGGTCACACATTAGCGAGAGGAATAGAGTATGATGAAGTTGAGGGAGCATTTATTGGGACTACTGTAACTACGACTCAAGATAAAGCGTCTTTGCGGTTAGAAGATATGAATGTTGGCACAAAGTTGTCGGATGAAGAAAAGCAACGTTTTGATGAATTATTGAATAGGTATAGAGACTGTTTTGCACATGATTTATCTGAGTTAGGAAAAACGAACTTGACTGAAATGACTATTAAACTTACTGATGATTCTCCAGTAGTATACAATCCGTTGCATGCGGTACAATGCATGCATGCGAGCAAGTTAGGAATAGGAGCAATTCTGCTTCAGGATGGTGGTAGGGGGTTTCAGCCCATAGCTTATTATAGCAGGCAAACCTCGCCAGAAGAATAAAAATTTCACTCGTATGAGCTGGAGACTCTGGCCGTCATTACAGCCTTAAACAGATTCCGTGTGTACTTACTAGGGACTAAGTTCATATTGATTACTGATTGTAATGCAGTTAAAAGTACGATGACTAAGAAAGACTTGATTCCCCGTGTTGCGAGATGGTGGATTGCAATGCAGGAATTTGATTTTGAAATAGAATACCGTGCAGGTATGAAAATGGCACATGTTGGTGCTCTTAGTAGAAATGCAATTAATGCAAGGGACCCACCGTCTCGCGATGATGATAATCATGTCTTTCGGATTGATGTTGGTGTAGCTAATGTTGATGTAGAGACGAAATATGGCTTCAAACGGTACAACAGGTGGACACTGAATTACAACGAATAGTTGATATTTTAAAAGATTCGGACAGTACTAATGTAGTTGAGATAAAAGCTAATTTTACACTAAAAAATAATAAGCTATATCGAGTGGTAAAAAAAGAGGACAGTGTCCGGCTGTTGTGGGTCGTGCCAAAGTCAGTACGGTGGCAAATAGTTAAAGCCAATCATGACGAAGTTGGACATTTTAGTTATGATAAAACATATGATAGAGTACGAAAAGTCTATTGGTTTAAGGGTATGCGTCGTTTTATAAAAAAATACTGTAAGTCGTGCTTACAGTGCGCGCACAATAAAGCACCTGGTGGGCCAAAAGAAGGTATGTTGCATCCCATACCAAAACCTAATAAGCCTTTCGAAGTTTTGCATGCCGCTCACTGTGGTCCATTTCCCCAAAGCAAAAAGGGAAATTGTTACATATTGGCCATTATATACTCATTTACAAAGTTTATTTACATAAAAGCTGAAAAAAATTGTAAAAGTAAAACTACAGTTAATGTTTTCGAAGAGTATTTTGCTCTTTTCGGTGTGCCAAGACGGTTAATTACGGATAGGGGCACAAGTTTTACAAGTCGGGAATTTACCAGTTTTGTTAATGGGAAAGGAATTAGTCACGTATTAAATGCTGTCGCGACTCCTCGGGCCAATGGCCAAATTGAACGATATAACCGATCCATAATAGATGCTCTAACAGCAATTAATAATGATCGACCAGATAATGAATGGGATGTTATGATTCCACGCGTTCAATGGGGACTTAATAACACAATTAACAAAGGAACAGGTAGAACGCCATCAGAGGTGATGTTTGGTGTTATACCTACGGGCACTTCAGATGGAGCTATGAATTCGGTAGTTTCAGATGTACATGAATACGAGGATCGGGAGGATATCAGAACGAATGTTAGTAAACGTACATATTACGAGGGAACAAGAAAAACAGAAGGAAACTTTTGATAAGAAACGAAAAGAAGCTCACAAGTGGTGGGGGATTTGGTGCGTGTTGAAAGAGAAATAGGCAATACGATACCAGGGAAGTAAAAAAATTGCATCCTAAATTTTGTGGGCCTTATAGGATTATGCAGATACTTGGGAACGATAGATACGAGATAGAAGATACTCCAATAACTAAAAACCTGGCAAACCTCATTATAAAGCTGTATTTGCCGTAGATAAAATACATCCGTGGCTTGTTTTTGCCAATGTTCCCATAGATAGTGATTCAGATTTTGAAGAAAGCTCTTAAGAGGGAATATTTGAATTTAATTCTGTTTAAAAATAATTCTTTATAATAATTAATTAGTTGTAAATAATTAGTTAAAAAATAATTGTTCCTTGTACGCATTAGAAGCCCTTCTGGTAGAAGATATATGTTTATTAACGAAATCTGATGTAATAGTCATACGTTAGTGGGCGTTAAAGACCCTTTTCGTGTAAATTACCCTAGGGGGACTTAAAGTTGCATAGCCAGTACATTGGACGATACTAGACTACGTGACATTACCAGCCCTTGCGACGTTATCAGCCTTTGTGGCATTACCAGCCATTGTGATGTTACCAGCCTTTGTGGCTTTACCAGCCCTTGTGATGTTACCAGCCTTTGTGGCGTTATCAGCGCTTGTGATGTTACCAGCCTTTGTGGCGTTACCAGCCTTTGTGGCGTTACCAGCCCTTGTGATGTTGCCAGCCTTTGTGGCGAGACCAGCCGTTGTGATGTTACCAGCCTTTGTGGCGTTACCAGCGCTTGTGATGTTACCAGCCTTTGTGGCGTTACCAGCCTTTGTGGCGTTACCAGCCTTTGTGGCGTTACCAGTCCTTGTGATGTTGCCAGCCTTTGTGGCGTTACCAGCCTTCGTGGCGTTGCCAGCCTTTGTGGCGTTACCAGCCTTTGTGGCGTTACCAGCCTTTGTGGCGTTACCAGTCTTTGTGATGTCGCCAGCCTTTGTGGCGTTACCAGCCTTTGTGGCGTTGCCAGCCGTTGTGACGTTACCAGCCTTTGTGGCGTTACCAGCCTTTGTGGCGTTACCAGCCTTTGTGGCATTACCATCCCTTGTGACGTTACCAGCCTTTGTGTCGTTACCAGCCTTTGTGGCGTTACCAGCCTTTGTGGCGAGACCAGCCGTTGTGGACGATACCAGCCTTTGAGGACATCACCAGCCCTGTCGGGCATCACCAGCCCTGGCGGGCGTCGCCGGCTCTGGCGGGCATCACCAGCCCTGTCGGGCGTCGCCGGCTCTGGCGGGCATCACCAGCCCTGTCGGGCATCACCAGCCCTGGCGGGCGTCGCCGGCTCTGGCGGGCGTCACCAGCCTTGGCGGGCATCACCAGCTCTGGCGAGTATCACGAGCCCTGGCGGGCATCACCAGCCCTGTCGGGGGCCACCTTCGCAGACTCCGTATTCAGGATCCAACGACAAAAAGTAACAATTGTAGTGGTCAATGAAGTTTCTTAAAATAAGTGTTTACTTGCATTACTGGTCAATGAAGTTTCATAAGTGTTTATTTGCATTTACAACTAAAACATGTGTTTAGGTAATACGAGTATGTTTATATCTACATTTATAATTTTAGGTAATTTTTTTAAAAAATTTGTATAATGTAAAAAAAAACAACTTATTTCAGTAACCTACTATTGATACCTATGTTATTAATTTAAGGGAAAATAGTTTCGAGTTTTGTTTGATTTTGTATTTTGTTTAACGCGGGGACGCGTGCGTGCGTGGTCAGAATGGCCGAATGTTAGCAAATCCTAATCTAATATAATATTCTATGTAGTATTTAAAAAGTATTTATAGCCATGTTCTTTCATGTTAAACTTTACTGAAATAACCTCCTTGGGATGTAGTTTGTTTACGGACGATTTCTGAACACAGCGCACGGCGGGGGGGTTTTTTGGGTGGCAGTCGAGATGGTCGCGGTCGGGCTAGGTGTTTTGATTGATCCAATGTCTTTGTGCAGATTTAAGGAAATAAAAGTGGTTTAGAAAGGTTCTTGTGTTTCAGAGTTATTCCCAGGTCTTCTTAGGGGTTGTTTTCACTATCTAATGTAAATACTTACATGGGATACTTACTTTTACTCTCCCGTAAAAGAAGAGAGCTGTAAGCCACGTTAAATTTAGACCTAAGAAACGGTTTTAAAAGGAAAGAGGGATTTTTAAAGTGATATGATTTAATAAAATGATTGGCTATTAATGCTTATTAATAATTAATATGAATGATTTACAATACTTATCAAAACACTTATAGTTCCACTGTGGTGCGCACACTCGATGAATCCGGGAGTCTATAGGTACGGTAGAAAGCGCGCTGGTAGAGGGCTAGTGGAGCCTCTAGCCTACGTCGACGGAAGGTCGAGAAGACGAAGTAGCTCCACCGTGATCTCCAGGTCTGTAATAAGCAAAGGTCTCAGCCTCGAGGGTCCAAGGGGGAGATGGGAGGACTCCAACCTCGAGGGGGTCAGGCTCCCAGGCTCAAGCCGGTAGGGCTTCGCCGTCAAGAACCAACTGTTTTCAGGCTGCGCTGACTGATTGATAAATATTGATTGATAATTGCTGTTTTCAAAGCGTTTCTCTCTCAGATCTTTCACCCTTAGTTTCCAAGTCCAGACTCTCTTTTTTCAAGGATGCTCTCGATGCCATCCGGACCTGTTCCAAAATTAAATTACAAATTTATGGTTAGCGGCCAGTACAGCCTTACATCAATTTCAGAGGTTCAATGTGAATTCCAAGTAAAACCTTACGGTTTTACCAAGAATTAAAAGTAAAAATATATATAAGTCTAAAATATCATGTCAGTACCTACCCATGTCAGGTCTGTTTATTTTTGTGTTTCTAGTCCTAAAGTTTAAATAAATATAGCATCATTTATACTCCTGTGACAAGAAAATTTGCTCCTTCCACCCATATAACAATGTAATAATGGGCTTTTTAAGGTTTCGAGAATAAATTTAGAGTTTCATGAACAAAATAAAGATGAAAATGTTAAAGCATGGTAACACATAATCTATCTTCCCATGTAAGTATTTACATTTAATAGCGTGAATATCACGGTCAAAATCCGTATAAAAAGAGAGTGATATTACAACCTCTCTAAAGTTTGTTTGTAACTACAAAATTTTACGAAAGATGGACAATAACCACACTAGATAAAGCTAGATTCGATTAAAACCATGTTTTTTCCATAAAAGAACAAACAAACCATATCTCCTCATTTTGCGCGGAAAAACTCCGCACAAGGAAGCGTCGACAACAAAAGCTAACAAATCCTGTTTGTCCTGCGGGGAGCGGCCGTGATTTAATACAAATTATTATTAGACGACATAAATAACGTGGTACAGGGGCCGAAGCTCCTTAATAAGTAATAAAGGGGTCATCTTTCTCTCGAGAAGCCTTGGAATTAACCCGTGGACATATGGTGGTGTAACGACGTGAGCTTACGATCTGGGGCGGTTAATTGATAGAAGTGTCTTTTGGCTTAGCAAAACTCAGGGATTGTATTTGATATGATCTCTTTGTAGTTATTATGAAAGAGCGTAAGTTACTCGAGTAGGCTTCGGCTACCTACTCCAACGCCTATTCCAACGCCTCCGCCTACTCTAACACCAACGAAGTCTACTCCTATGCCTACTCGAGTAGGCTGTAGGATTGTAGTCAGAGTAGGCATCGGCGTCGGAGTAGGCATTGGAATAGGCATCGGAGTAAAAGTATATTTGGCAACTTTGACGTTATTGCGTAGCGTTTAGATATGGTAATTACATTAACGCACAATTGTCTCATTAATTCTTAAAAATAACTGAGACGTTATTATAGGTCACTTGTTACGTTACTTTGGAGTCGACATCGGCGTCGACGTAGGAGAAAGAAGGTAGGTACCATCGTCGACGTTGGAGTACTTAGGTGGCGGCGTTGGTGTAGACGTCGTTTAAAAAACAGAGAGAGAACATAACAAAATTAGGATCATTAAAGAGAACAACCCGTCTTGTTTCTTGTCTGATTCCTTCTAGAATTGGTTGCTGATGTACGGGCGGTATAAATTATCTTTATGATTTTAATGAATATTGATATTTGAACACCGGGTGCAAAAATACCTAAACTCCATTCATTTACTTCATTCGCACATACTAATAATTTGATTTATCAACGAACATCGTTATTGTTTTGTGTGCTTCATACCTCGCTTTATTAGCGAGGTGCGTGCGTGGAATACCCATAGGCTTTAACTAGGGGTGCGGTCAGTTAGCGTTATCATTATTTATTGGTACGATCCAATTAACTCGTTTGGAAAGCTACCGATTTTGACACTTTAATACTTATGGTTTTTCAGGCGCTGTATTAGAATTTTATAGGTTAGATCACATTTATTTACAGGACGTGCTCTGCTAGAAATTATGTTAGATTTCCATTCTTCTTCTATAAAAAAATCACATTACAAGTTAAAACTACACAACTATAAAAACAAAAATCTAGAGCACTTTTATATGAGAAGAGATCTTGTAAAATACCACTTCTTCAATTTGATCAAAAGTACATAAAGTACTCTCATGTTAAAATTACCAGCGTAACAATTCCAGCCCGCAACTGAACCCACAAACAGCTATGAAATTCGAGTTGTGTTATACCATGAAATAATTTTCATAGCTCAAAGTTGAAAGGGTTGGCCGCAGAAAGCGTTGTAAGGCTCGCCGCACACAGATTCTACGTACTAATCGGCAGAGTGCCGGCCGCTCTAAATATCGCTTTTACACGTTCATCGAACCATAAATAACGACTCTATGAAAATATAAATGTTTTTTTTTTCTCTATCGTTTCCCGACATTCGTATTTTTTCATAGAGTCAAAAGCTTGAACAGACCACTTTCGCATTATGGAATTGCCAAAACTCCATTTGGTTTCGGTGTCAAAACACCTTATAAAAAAGTAATGCTAGGCAGTTTTGTGCTCTATCTCAATAAGTAAGGAGTGTTTTCGGGGTTGAGCTTATTTGTAGTTAGATCATTTTAAGGTCAAAGGTCAGGAGTGAGCGTAGAAATGAGATATTTTGGCAGTATTACGCAAATTGGATAGCTTTCAACACTCAGCGGAGTAGGTTCCGAACTTTCGCGGGGAAAATTGAATTAAAAATATCATAAGACGTAAATATGTATGGGGATCGTAATGATGTTGAGGCCGCAGACGGTTCGTATTCAGATTAAGTAACTTCTATTTGGATACGCTGCGAACTTACGAAAATAGGTCTAAAGGTTTTGAATATATGATTTAGACTGGGGCTGGAAAATGGCTTATGTTTTATCGCAAAAACCCCATTATATCTATCCCACTGCTGAGGTCGGACGCCTAATTATGAAAGCGAATTAATTTTATCCTACGCTGGGCGAATATTAAGTTGGTGGATATCATATGTTTTCAAACGTTGGATTTGAACCAAATTAACTCTGAATCTGAATTCTGTATGCTTCAAAAAGTTTTAATGCACCAAAGTGGATTCACTTTTTTCTATATTTTTAACTAAAGTAAGTATGTGGATGTATCCATATTTATAAACACTATCTCCTTTCAAAAGCTTCTAATATTATTAAAAACCTTGTTTATCCTACCAGCATTATTTTATAAGGGCAGATGATGATCAAATTTCGAAGATTAATTATAATTATACGACCTCATTTCCATAGCTAATGCTACGGTTTACCTCCAGCCTCCTTCAAAGTAGCTATGGAAGCAAAAACACTTCTCGGTATCTCGATGACCTGATTTCAGAGGTTGTATCAATCAGCTTTTAATGAATTTTGTATTTCAGGATTTTATTTACGGGTGGAATAGAATATAACGGAAAACACTCTATGGTACACCACATAAAAAGAAAAAGGTACATTAATAATAAAGGAAATGCTTTATGAAATCGCGAAGTATATCAGCGTTCTCATCGGTAATCTTTTCCAGACAATCTTGGGATCGACTGAATTTACAGTAGGTAAGTAATTCTTAAAACGCCAAACTAGACCTGATAAGAACGTTTACAGTGGCCATATTAGGTGAATATACAGTGTAAGTCTTCATCATCATCATCATCATCGTTAGCCTTTCTCATCCCACTGCTGGGCATAGGCCTCTCTTCGTTGTCGCCATTCGCCTTTGTCCTGCGCTGTTCTAACCCACATACGACCTACGATTTTTATAATGTCGTCGACCCATCTTACCGGTGGACGACCTGCGTTCCTGGTTCCATCTCGGGGCCACCACTCAGTCAGAACCCTGCTCCACCTGTCATCATCGCGCCTGGGCCACATGTCCTGTCCAACTCCATTTGAGTCCCAATATACGCTTGCTAACGTCTTGAACTTTAGTCCGCTTGCGAATTTCGGTATTGGGGACTCGGTCTAGCAGTGTGATGCCAAGGATGGCGCGCTCCATGGCTCTCTGTGCGACTCTAATCCTGTGCACAGTCTCCTTCGTGAGCGTCCATGTATCAGCACCGTAGGTTAATGTTGGCAGGACATATTGGTTGTAGAGGCGAGTCTTCAGACATTGTGGAACGGTGGTAGATTTCAAAATATCGTCCAGCTTGCTGAACGCCGCCCATGCCAACTGAATTCTTCTAGATATCTCCTTGGCCTGTAACTCTTTTCCGAAAGATAAAACATGACCAAGGCATAAGATAGGATACATAAGATTCGACCATCTCCAAGTACTCGTTTCCTATAGAAATGTTTGGAATTCTTAAAGTAATTCTTAAAACGACCAACTAGACCTGATAAGGACGGTTACAGGCCATATTAGGTGAATATACAGTGTAAGTCTTCATAATGTACACAAATTAAAATTAGGGAAACTGTGCATAATGTTATCAATAAAATATATTAAAATAAGTTTTTTGTTAAAAAAATACTTTTTCAAAACAAGCTTTTATAAAATTCATAATCGGAACCGCAAGCAGATTCAAATGAGCCCAAACGTAGTAGCCTACTATAATCCATTCAGAAGTTCCGTTGTCTAGCATCCGTCTCCATCATGAGATCACCTCCATGGTACCATATTATTGTATTGTCACTGAAGTTACATATGTATTCCAAATTTCAGCTCAATCGGTTGAGGGGAACGGGTTTAAAATTAAGTTTCAAGATTCCACCCGGACAAATACGAGTATACATACATTGCAAGTTAATAAAAAGCTTGTAAAGAACAATTTTTATTAATAATTTATATATGGACTTTTTAATATTATTCTTCGCTACGACGACCCCGCCTAAACAAAACGGTGTAACTTTTACAATTATTAGAAAAATAGATGAATAAAATTATGATTGTTCATAAAAAAATCATATTTTTTAATAGACGGTTGTTGTCATCATAACTTTGTTTTAATAAGGAGCTCCTTTTATTTCCAATCTTAACTGCGTTTATTACATCGTAATCGACGGTTGAGTTCAAAAGTTACACCGTTTTGTTTAGGCGGGGTCGTCATAGCGAACAATACATCTCATCACTCATACATACATCGAGTCTAAGGCTAAAACAACTGCCATGAAGCTGGGCATCCTCAATAAGGTCAGGAGATACTTCACCCCAGGACAGCTTCTTAGTCTTTACAAAGCTCAAGTCTGGTCTGGTATGGAGTACTGCTGCCACCTTTGGGATGGTTCAGCCAAATACCAGCTCGCTACCTTAGACTCGATAGAACGTAGGGCTTTTAGGCTTATAGGTGAGCAATATATGGCGGAGACTAAGACCCAAAGTCTCGAACACCGCCGTAAAGTTGCAAGCCTATCGATCTTTTACAGAATACATTTTGGGGAATGTGCCCAGGAACTATACGATCTGATCCCACCATCTCCCTTCCATCAAAGGACAAGCAGGTGCACGGCTCAGTACCATCCGTACCTAGTCGACATACCACCCATTCGCACACACCGTTTTGGTTCTACGTTCTTGATGCGTACGGCTAAGGTATGGAACACTTTGCCGTCGTCTGTTTTTCCTAAAGAATACAATCCGGGCTTCTTTAAGGTAAGAGTAAATAGGTTTCTTCTAAATCTTCGTGCTTCATCTTAGACCACATCATCACTTACCATCAGGTGAGATTGTGGTCAAACGAAATTCAATCCAATTAAAAAAAAAATTACAAAGCCCATATAAAAATTATTATTAAAAATTGTTCAAAGTTTAAAAAGTCCGTATATAAAAAAATAGATTTATTTTAACATATTTTCCATTGATAAAATAAGACAGTATCCCTCATTTTATTTTGTGCACATTATGAAGACTCACACTGTGTAACCCCGTTCGGGCTAACATACTATATTCCGTAGCATCCTGTATACTATGAAGTTGTTTACTTTTTAGCATATGACTTAGCTGTATTAAGTACCTGCATATATACAAACATAAAGGCATAATTTCTAAGCCTGAGAGCACACTGGTCCGATAAAAAATCTGTAATTATCTCAAAAAAACGCCATCTGTAATTTTTGATAATTGCGTAACCGGTCTAAAATTATCCTAACTACTTGAGCGTGGGATGTAGACACACATACATATAATTGTTTCTTATTAAAACCAACGTTAATCTTTTTTCGGAGCAGATTCCAGAGAAGACGCACCATCGTATTATGTTTAAGAATCGACAGCTATAATTTCTGTTCAATCAAGATTTAATTGTTTTAATGAGTCTACATGCGTGAATGGCCGGCCCAATTATTGTTTATTTTTAATCGCCTCAAGTGGTTTTTATGTTCGCAACCAGGCACGCACGGCGGCCCAAGGCGATCATTTTCATTATTTTAATAATGTAAACTTCCAATAATAATTTACAGTGATTTGGGGTTAAACACGTTAAGAGATATTTATGAATTCCTCGATGGCTCCGGAGCTTAGATGGCTGTAATTTGATCCTGGCTTGATGACGGTTTTGTTCTTATTCATTAGAAAATTGGGCTTTATTGTATTCCGATAAGAGGTCTTGTTCAATTTAATTGTAAGGATCAGTATGTAATAGTGATTGATTGAATTTAATTAGGTATCTGGAATGTGGAATAATATCGTCAGTTTAAGCTTTGAGATTGCTTCTATATACCACTCTGTCTTGTCCTGTCCTGTCCATCCAAAGGTTTCCTTTTAGCCATAAGGTCACCCATTGTACCTACCATTTAAACATTTTTAGGGTTCCGTACCTCAAAAGGTAAAAAAAGGAACACTTATAAAATCACTTTCTTGTCCGTCTGTCGTCTGTCCGTGTGTCACCTCTGTCTTGTGTGTCCGTGTGCAAATTGAAATTTAGATATACAAGATAAGAAGTCTATAGTCGCTATTAGGTGTATAAAAATCAAAGTCAACACGATAAAAAGATATGGGCAAATTTAGATTTTCGCGAAAACTTGTAAGTACCTACCTACCAAAATTTATCTTAATTTTCATCTTTTTTTAAATTTCGGAATTTTCCCTATACTTGTGCTGTTGAAGACCTTGCTTTTAACCAAAATTGACAATTCTAGGTCAACTGGAAGTGCCCTATAGGTTTGGGGTCAAAAATTTATATGGTAGTTCCCGTTGACCTAGAATCATGAAATTTGACAAAAAGCAAGGTAACAGCATAAAAAAAGGAAAAATACAAAAAAATAAAAAAGTTGAATATTAAAGAGTGTCCCCATACATACATAGTTGACGCCAGTTAAGATAGTTCTCTGAGTTTTATGGGCGCTCATACAATTTAGAGGACAATGGGTAGGTACGGAACCTCGGCGCACCAGTTTGACTCGCCCCTGACCGGGGTTTTTTTTGTCATAAAAGTTTTTTTTGTATGGAGTGCAATTAAAATATTATCTATCTATCTTACCCTGGTATTGCTTGGTGATTTATTTAAATTAATAAGATACATTGCATACAAATACGCCTGAAAATATTTGAACCCCCTTGCAGTTTCTCATTGATCAGAATCTACTAAATCGGGCAAAAACTATTAACTATAAGAGAAAGAAAGCGCAGCGTAGATCGGCTTCCCATTAGATGGAAAGACGATCTATAAACCCATTAGATGGAAAGATAAGTTTGCTGGGACGTCCTATGCCTGATATGATGAGGATGATGATGATGAGTGAAAGAATATTCTGAGCGCAAATTATCGTCCTTATCAAAGTTAGAGTAAGACAAAATCTAAGGCAATCAAAATCGAAACAACCGTGACAAAATCTAAGGCAATCAAAACTAATTTCTATATAAACGAAAGTTAAAAAGCGTTTAGTGCTTGGATCGTGTAATAAGTTAATTGATGGTTCTGCGAGTGATCGATCTATGAATTGCAAGGGCTATGCGCCGGAGCGACGTGGTGGTACGCCGCGGGCGACGTACTGTCTCACCTGCACTGAAATAGGGCTGTTACAAACCTTCACTTCTCATGATTCATCGATCTTCTTCTTCTTCATCGTATCGATTATGGTTCTTGTACTAATTTTTAATCATTGTTTAGCCAATACTTGGCCACTGTAACAGCGCAATCTGTGGTGCTACAAGTGCCCCTCAGAGTCAGAGTCAGAGGAATTAGAACACAATAGGCAGCTTAGTAAGTGTACCACAGTTTGAGGGTATGTACCATATGGACAACTAGTAGCCAAATCAGCAATGTACCCACTTGTGGCCTGAGTCGATTGAGTGACTTCCACGTGGTCATCGAAGGACTTTTCAATTTCAACGAAGTAAGCTTAATCAGCCATAGTTCTTGGCATACATTTGGAAGGACGCTTTGTTACCTTCGGAAACTATTACGGATTTTGAGGCACTAGCCAGTTTGGTAGTTGGGATTCGTTGATTACCATTGTGCACTCTTGGTCGCCGGAGTAACATGGTGGTACTCTGTGGGCTACATACTGGCACAGAATAAATAATAAGAAAGTAAACACCTCCCTCCAATACCCTGCATCTCAATAGGGCTGACTCACACACTCCCACATTTCACTCGGGCTGACACACACACTCCCACATCTCACTCATCCTTGGTGTGTTAAAATTTCTTAGACACCAGAATTATGAATTGCAAGGAGGACATACTGTCTCACTTGCAATAAGGCTAAATATTCACATCACATACGTTTTCCATAGGTTCCTCCATACCACAACCACGGTATTAAACACGTCGCTTACCCAAACTGTTTAACTTTTCTATGTTAAGTAATTCTAATTTAGTGTAACAATAAAGCGATCTATCGATAACATTATATACATGCCATGGAAATTAAATAAAACATTGCAAAGAGGTAGCCCTGCACTAGCATCATAACAAAGCAAAAATTGCTCAGATAATGAAGCATAATGCAAAGCGTGATATAAACCTCACATTCGCCCCAGGCTGGATTAACTTGTTAGTTAGATCTTTCCCGCAGTAACCTGGATTGCTCTCCTCTCATCAACACCCTTCAGAGATTAAAAGTGCGGTGTTGACAGCAGAGCTTTTGCAAAAACAGTTTTATTAAAAGCCGGTTCGGCTTTTTCTCTTGAAATGCCCAAGACAATGGTGGTCAAAAGAACGTGTCATATTTTTTTCTATGGAAGCTGTTTTAAAACGACATAAGGGGTTAATCGATCAGCCATTACTTATAACATCTCAACTAGTCGGCTTAACCTACAGGCGAATGACCTTGCCCAGGGAAGTACAGCGTCATATCCTATTTCTGCCGCCAAGCAGCATTGCTGTGTTTCGGTTTGAAGGGTATGGGTTGCTGATGAAATTACAGGCAAATGAGGCTTTACCCCTTTACCAAATGATGGACACAGCGCAGTGCATCGTAGGGCACGTTTCTAAGGTGCATAACCTATGAGGCAATACTTTGTTATAGGCAATGGTTACTACTTAAAATCAGGTGGGCTTGTTACATTTCCATGTAGTATAAAAAAATGCATGGTTAGCTCTGCCCAAACATAACTACTGCCAGGGACTGAAAACAATTTATCAGTGAATCCATGAGCTAGATACGAAATGTTTAGGGAAAGAGCAGTATAGTATAGACCCTAATTTATATAGTGATAAGAATTTCCAATGAGACCCTTCCAAAGCTAATATGATGAAAATAAATCTGATTTAAAAATACCAAACAAAGAAAGTAAACATACAATTTGATATAATTTGTCTCCGGCAACCCAAACAGCTTTCGAGAAAATTGGCCATTTTATTAAAAGCAGATAAACGTCGATTAGACACAATAGTGACGCAGCGCAGTGGAAAGAACTGGCGCCATTAGAAGAACGAGTTAATCTGGATGACGGAACACATTACTGGGAAGTAATGAGAGAAGCGTGAAACTCTACGGATAATTTACGAAGTCCTGAAGGCGTTGAGTGTCTACTACAGGTAACTACTGGTATATGTTTAAGCCTGGGGATGCTTCAATCGTTGGCAGAAACACTTGGCAGGGTCGTCTGAGGTCAAAATAACTGTAGAAAAACTGTTTACGTTGCGATTTGGAAAATGGAAAGAGTACGTAGTTTATTTATTAGGCGTAAGAGTTTCGTTATGCAATTAGATAGTGTTCATCTCTGATTTATCAGATTCATGTGTAATTTTCATGAGCAGAGAATATTTACCAAGACAATAATGTGTCACTCACTTAAAGCGCACTACGAAAATATTCTTGGGCAAGAAGACCATAATGGTACATTATGCCTGCCCCCCCCGGGCTATGATTAGGGATTTTGTGAAGGGATCTCTGAAAATTACTTTGTATCGGCAATAAATACGATTTACTGACACCTCAATTTCAAAATCCAAAGGTCTATAAACTTAGACGTGATCGCAATGATAGAAAATTAGCAACATCCTGGTGGAGCCAGGGTGAGGTATGGATCGCCCCTGGCGGCAAGCGAACAATACTGGCCCACGAGCTGCGCACGCAGCGACAACCACGGGATCGCCGCCGGCGCATCCGACAAAGACAAATATACCATCCCAAACAAAACAGACAGAGATAAAACAACTGCACTCGCGAGATTTTGATTTACTTCGTGTAATTATCGAATAATCTGCTTTGCATCTCTCGTTATAACATTACGATAATTTGGTTCCATTACATCGGGTTCTAAGCGGTGACCGTTCGCTAGTACAACGATTGATAATAATCGCTGGCGAAGTATAATGGCGTACACCCACGGGTAATTATTGTTGTGCAGTCGTGAGTTCGTGAGCCGGTGGAATGGTGGAATGCATCTCCTTCGGGGGTTGCCCGCTGTAAACCAACACGGCCGGCCGCGTAAATAACTGATCGCTTTCCGCGCGCTAATGATAGTGCACCGCATCCACTCGCGTCCTCTTTAGCCTCTCCCGATAATATAATTACCGGTATTTATAAGTGCTCGCGCTTAATCGCACCTCTACACTAGTCATTAACCTCTACGTGTTTCAAAATTTCCTGGTGAAATCTGTGGGAACGAGTTCGATAATTAAACTGCAGGTAATTGGAGCGGGCGAATTCGCAGTTGCTTACAATGTTTCGAATTCCGCGAAGAGAAATAAAAATGTTTCTAAACTGTAAAGTTACAATGAAGTCATACTTTGTTCTGACGTCTTACGCCTCAGGGATGCGTCGTTGGAAATGTGCGCGTAAAACTTGTGGTTGCATTGACGTTTGGTCACGGGGCATCGTGGAGCGCAGTTCTCCAGCGACGTTAATGGGTCCTGCTGGCCTCTCGGCTCCGTTATCCCTCGTAGCTAATGATTGGCCGGCATTAAGTCCCGGCTGTTCCATGCGATTATTGGATCTAACAGATAATTTTATATCGCATTGTCCTGGAGCGTAAAATTTTCTGTTGTTATTACGGTGGATAGCACGCGGGCCGAGAGCTCCGTATCTCGGCATCGCAGCGAAGGGTTAGAGCGGACAAATCACGAACCGCTTAGCTCACAATCAAAATGTTGTGTAATCTCTTGCGGGGAAAACGAATTTGTATCAAGAATCAGCGCGTGATTTATCAGAACCGTAATAAAGTAACCGATCAAGAAAGTTATATCTAGATATCTATTAATTGAAATTGTGACGTAGGTAGGTAGGTACTGATGAAATTAAAGACTGTCTTATTTTGCTATGTGACTAAGTTGGAAATACAATGCATACCTATATACTAATTTGAATCAGGTTTCATTAGAAGTTCTGAAATTATCTTCTAATCCTCTATGAACCACGATAGCTTATCCCAAAGTCTTGTGACTCAGATCTTCCATTATTGAACTGCATGCCCCACATCATTACGTCCAAGCTAGACCAGCATTAATTATTGCAATAATATAATTATACATCTTACTGTGAGTTAACGACCCAATGGAGAGGTGCGCAATTTTATCATTGTAATCTAAGTTACCTAAGTTCAAAAATTATGAATTCCGCGTCAGGGTTCGCACGAGCGCCATCCTTCCTGAGCGCGTAATGAGCACCTCTAAATCAAACAATAGCATTAAAGTGTCAATACCGCCTCGATAGCACCTCGCCGTTTTCTTTTGCAGGAATTATGGTTATAAATCTGTATAAAAGCGTTTTAGATGCTACGATCTTGCTGTACGACTATATTTCTGTGGAATGGGGTTTGTAGGTACAGATTGTCAGAACTGTAGAGCACGGCCACAGCTTTAACAAAATACCTACTGACAAATGTTTAATTTTGACCAGAGTATATACATATAGTAGAGGAGACCGTGGAGATCGACCTTCACCGATCTGATAACCAGATGAGACGTATTTTTTATTAAATATAATTTATAAACAAATATGCCTATAATTACTTGCCTATCTAAAAGTGCTTATGGCTATTTTAAATTAAATTAACTTTAATCGATTTTTTTTTCATCACTTTCATTCTTTTGATAACCAAATGAATTTTATTTCACTATTAGTTTTTAACACACAGAATATGCCTCAGTAGGCTTGCCTACTCATTTCTGTGTATAGCTACCTGGCAAGCCGATGTGAACAGGTAAGTCAATATAGGTGACTCCATCGTTCTGCTAACTTATCGAAAGTTATATCAAATTTTAGATTATTTTATTACAAAATCAGTCATATTTCAAAATCATTGCCTGCAAAAAATCATACTTATAGTACTGTTGCCTACCTAAAAACTTTTAGAGAACACTTTTAGATAGGCAAGTAATTATAGGCATATTTGTTTATAAATTATATTTGATAAAAAATATGTCTCGTCTGGTTATCAGATCGGTGAAGGTCGATCTTCACCGGCTCTTAGACCAATATGTACTTAATATTTCTATCTCATAATACACCTGCCGACAGAAAGTGTCACATAATGTTTGTTTGTTTTAATCATATTAGAAATTGGATACGCTGGCACTTATCTTCCCTATACACTTTATCTTATATTATCCTTTAAAATTCAGTTCCTTTGGCGGAATAAAGCATTACGATTTTCAGACACACTATGTGGCCTGGCTGAGCCATATAATATAAACATTTTGTTCGACTCTCATGAGGAGCCTTCAGATAGACTCGGAACTAACCTAGTGCTAATCTAGCCAACCTTTAGTACTGTCCTCGTATTCGATTTCATAAATAAATATGGCCGCAAAAAGTAGGTTCTGAACACTTTATTTATGTTTTATTTTCTATGGCAGTAAAATCGTAAGGTTGTAAAGGAACTTTGCCATTTGGCAGCGTGAACCGCAAATGACTGTCTAAATTATGCAGTTAACTTCTTTGGGGCTAACAATGTTTCACACCCTTTAATATTCGACCTTTCCTTGTAACCTTCAATGGGAGTTAAGTTATTAGACAACTTAGATTGATAATGTACTTTACTACAGAGTATATAATGCCTTGATCCTTCAATACTACCTAGAACTGAAAGCAATAATTATAAAACTTTATAGATGCAATCTGTCTGTAACTAGTGATTCGCCCCGAACTGAGATCTCGCGAGTCTACCATAAAAACAAAAAAAAAAAATTATTATTCGTAATCTTTGATTATCAAAAAACGTTTGACCACGAAATATATAACCAAATAACTTGACCTACAGTTTCATTCAAATTACATGTAACGGGAGTTCATGTAAATTGGTAATATTTTTGGGGTACAAATTGCAGTTATTCTAGATTTCAGACTTTTGCCTATATTTGTGATACTTAAGCTACACGCATACCAAATTACAGCACTGGGGTCACTGGTGTACCCTGTGAACTTTGTCAAAGTTTAGTTTTTATTATGGCTAATAACTCAAAAACTACCAAAACATTACAAAAAATAAAAACGGGGTCGAAATGTACTAATAAAAACCTTTCATTTGACGTCTCATTTGACCGAATAGTCTCATTTTCATTTATTTTTACCCCTCTTGAACTCCAATATTTCATCAACCCCTCCCCACATTTTTAGCTCTTTTAGTCACACCAAAATTGTGCCATCACTACCTACCTAAATTTCACGATGATCGGATCAACGCTTCGAAAGTTATCCTCGGACAAACAAACATACATACATACATACAATGCCAATTTTCCCAAGTTTATTTGGAGATATCGCTTTGCTCGATCAACTACAAACTCTACTGAATTTATCTTCTACTTCGCTTGTGATGAATTTAGTTGTTGATCTATCATTCTATCATAGGACCGCCGTTAGGATACAGGTATATATAGATAAGACCTTTGATTCATATACATCAGATTCTTCCTTACATTAGCCAAAGGTGTTCTCACTGTCGGAATAACCCGTTTGCTTGTCGTGTAACAGGATTATCATTCATTAATAATTCGAGGTCAACAATGAAGTCTCGTTACACGCCGGTCGCCCCTGTCCGCTGTACATTTGTATTGTTGTACAAATTGCACACCCCATGTTTATCTCAGGCAACCCCTTGCACGTATTTGTCTTCAACCCTTCGACGGCATTAGGTTGACTTTGTACCGTTTTGTTCGATCTCCGATATGTTTGCGCTGGACTGGAGTGTCTTGTCTTATGAGAGTTTGTGCTGTTGTTTTAAAAGCTTTGTTATTATCTGAAATACTAAGAAACAATCAAATTGAAAGAATTGGTTGCAAAGAAAAGTAAATAAATTGGGTCATTTATGAAATTTTGTACACGTGAGAGTTAATTTGCGACATAAGGATTATTAGATGTAGACATATTTTATATCTGTATCCAAGGGCGACTTGCGCAACGTCTACCTAAACGTATTTAGTGGCTAAATATGATTTAAGGAGTCCGCAAATCATACAAATACAATAAATGTTTGCATAACCTAAAGATATTTGTTCTGGGTCTGGATATTATAAGTATGTATTTACAAAAAAAAGTATATAAGTATTCTATCAGTTATCTGGTTACCATAATACAAGCCTTGCTTAGTTTGGGGCTAGATAGCGCTGTGTGAAATGTCCAGCAATATTTATTTATTTTATTTAAATTTAAACATGGTTAGTCAGTAAGTACGTTTAGGGATCGTTGTTTCTTAATCTTATCTTAATCTTTATGTAGTAGTTTTATAACGATAAGTATTTGTTTTACATATATGGCCGGTTTCTATATCTGTCGATAACCGATAACGACACATTTCTCTTTGAAAAAGTGTCAAGCTTTTAACAATTTTTCTAGATAACTATCAAAAACACAGTGATTATGTTTTCTTGGATAATACTTTTATAAAATTTCACGGTTAATCAATTTAAATGTCACTTGCTGTAAGTAACCGCGGTCGCAAAGAAATCTTCTTAAACAGCGCACAGAATCTTTTTACTATACTGTAATTACATTGGTTCTTCAATCTTTACTTTTAGTACGTTTACTTATTTAGGGTAAATCAAGTCCACAGTTACTTCGATATGGGATTCTTATAAACACAGATTAATAAATAAATAAATATTGCTGGACATCTCACACTGTGCTATCTAGCCCAAATTAAGCAGAGCTTGTACTATCGGAACCAGATAACTGATAGAATACTTATATTAATTTTTTTTGTATATACATACTTATAATATATAGAGAAACAACCAGACCCGGAACAAATATCTGTAGATCATGCAAACATTTGTTCCGCAGCGGGGATCGAACCCGCTACCTCCTGCGTCTCAGCCGGCTATTCGCCCACCGCACCGCGGAGGTTGTCAAATGCTATAAACTAATGCTTTTGGATCCTTGAAATTGAACATCTATTCACAAATTTACCATGTATAGTATAACTCCTGCAAATCCAAAATTACCCACGCTCAAGTAGGCTCTTTATATAATATACTTTGTGACTATTTACAAGATACCGATTCCGATACTTGTAAGCAGCCAACCCAAAATAAAGCCCCAAACACAAGCCCCGCTACTTTAATAGGCAGGTAGGTACACAAGCGACAGTAGCCAGAAGCTAATCCTCATTGAGGATGCCAGGAATAAACAGTAGCGCTCATTAATCACCTGAGCGCTCCGAAACTTTCTCCATTGAAGCGAGACTCCACCTGACTTGGATATTTTCTTTTAACTTTTAAGCTTTGTTCGAAACTTTTGATGGACTTTGAGTTTTAAGTAAGTTGAATAGTAATATATCTTGTGCCTTAGCTTCTTTATTGTATTATCAAGTGTAACGTGGAAGCTTAATGCTCTTTTAAGTTACTGCGATGTTGGATAATCGACTTTGTGAAAAACGTGCGATTTTTTAAAAATATTTAAACAAGAAAAGCTTGAAAACGTAGCAGGACATATTTCATTTTTTTACTTGGGGTTTGTATCTCAACACTTTAATAATCTAGGCGAGTAACCTTTATCAGAATTAAAAATCTTTTAAGCATAAAATAATTATGTATGTTAGAACTTAAGGTATTTATTAATATCACAGGAAATTGATATAATATGTATGAAGTAATTAATAATAAATATGGAGCAGGAATGTAAATTTCATAAAATGTCTGAAATAAATAATTATTATTTAGGTCTCCAAATAACTAGCTAACTGTTAAACTAATAACTATAACTAAATAAGGTTACTGTTAAACTCTGTTTTACTTCATTTACTTATTGCTTAAAACCTTATAAGGTGAATGGATAAAGTTTTTTAACCAAATAAATAGTTATAAGAATGATATAAATACACTTAACTAATAAGTTTAGTGCGTATTTACTTGGTTGAACTGTGTTTAATTTTGTCTACCTATTTGATGTCACTTACCTTACCTTACGGTTAATACATTCTTGAAACTCTCTTGACATTTAATTTAATTATTTCTTAGCCAACCCAATAAATTGGATATCGTAACTCAATTTCGTCGGTAAAACATAAAACAGTAGAAAACTGTTTCAATTATTAAAACAATAGATAATTTGCTACTCGAAATTACATATCATTGTATCCAACCAGCTAATGTAGTAACTTTAAGAGCGTGCCTACTTTTAGAGTTAAGCTATGAATTCTAAATTCAAAGTAAAGTAAAGTTCCCAAATCGATAGAATAATGCGTATCACAGAAGTTTTTAAGGTTCGTTGTTTGATATGCAAGAGTGAAATTGCAATACTATCAATATTATAAGGTTCCATTTAATTACCACTACTCCCCGCTAGGGGCGCTGTCCACGTTTCTGTTACATTTCCGTACAAATGCGAGTTAACGCGAACTTTATCAGTAGAAAAATTTGCACTTAACACACGGTGGGCGAAGAAGAACGTAGAACTTTACCGGGGCGGCCCGGTGCTGTGTGCGCGCACCCTTAAAGCTTATCAAAGTATGAGTCTAATTCCATTAGGTAAGCGCCATTACAATCTAACTCGGAATTAGTTCCACCTTATTGCCAACTCGAGAATTTTTATCACAGCTAAAGCAATCAGAGCGCCAATAATTTCACTCATAATGACTTCTTGGTCGTAAAATTTGAGCATTGCGCCAAAATGGTGGCACATTAAAATTCCCTCCCCATCGTTATAAGCGGAGTTATCGGTGGGTTCGTCGATCGGGACAATCGACATTTCCATCTCAATCGCCCCCTCCCCCCCTTCTTAAGGCCGTTAGTTTTCTTTTTTAAATCGCGCGTTAAGGATTTGGCGGGAATGCGCAAGGGTTGAGACACGCGGCCCGCCTTCCCACATGTCTCTGCGAGATACGGATTCTCGATAGTCCTCTCATTAGAGATACGATTTAGACTTGTGTTATCGTAGTTATTTTGCTTAGAAATTCACCCTTTACTCCGAAAGTCTCAATACACTGTTGTTTCTATTCTCCAGTAGAATTACAAGATTAATTATTAGAATGTTCATGTCATTGTGTTCTAAAATAATGATATAAAAAATTATGAATATTTATTTTTAAATAACAACTAGCTGTTGCCCGCGACTTCGTACGCGGTACACTTCTAAATGTGTTGGTAACCTAGAAATAAAGCTAAACTCGCTATTGCAACTTGACTTGACACCCCATTTTTATCCCATGGGAACTGATTTACGGAATAAAAAATAGCCTATGTGGTAATCTAAGTTATAATCTACGTATATACCAAATTTAATCGAAATCGGTTCCGCCGTTTCGTCGTGATTGAGTAACAAACAAACAAATATACAAACATCCAAACTTTCACATTTATAATAGTCATAGTCATTTATTTGGTAAGAATATTACACGTCATACTTCTTATTGGTACCTCGTGCCGGTACACACTGTACGTACACACATGGTAACTATAAGCAACAAAATAAAACAATATTTGTACTAAAAACGGGATATTTACCATGATTTGTGAGTTCTTGAGTGTCCCGATATATTTATTCATGGTAAATATCCCGTTTTTAGTACAAATAGTGTTAATAACCATGATAGTTTCAAAAGTTAAAAGAAAACAATAATAATAATTAAAGTTATTTGAAGTAATACAAAAACAAAACAAAATTGGATACCAATATGGAATTACACAAGTCAATATAAATATAAAAAGTCAATAAAATAGTCCAATAATATTAGTGTAATGTAAAAAAAAATGCGAAAAACAATATACACTAAATTAAACTTCTAAGACAAACTAAAAGAAAACTATTTTCTTCTGACCAAAATGTTCTAGTCCTTACCAATTCAAATTTCGAAATCTACTTCCCTATAAGGCCGTGTCCTAAAAGTGCATAACCTCTTTAAGCTTAGAAACCTTGAGATGAGGTACTAATATCGGTGACTTTCGAGAGATTGCAATTTTAAAGAGTATTTGCTTATGTTTTTAAGTGAGTTCAACCTTTTTTGAATAAAATCGGATTGAGTTTTCAAACATGTGTCAAAATAAAATGTAATATAAATCAAAAGCACTAAGGAGTATTGATATCAACTTTGAAGCAAATCACCGCCAAAATAACTTTCTACCCCCTTATTAACCCCATTAGGGGATGAATTTCAATAAAATAAGCAATACATCTTCCATCAATTCTGTTAAAAAAGGTTTATGCAAAATTTGAAGTAGATTAGACCAAGGAACCACGTTGTCCCATACAAACTTTGCCCCCTTTTTCACCCCCTTAGGGGTAGAATTTCGGAAAATCCTTTCTTATCGGATGCCGTCATACAAAGAACACACCTCCAAGTTTCAGGTCTCTACAATCAGCGGTTTAGGCTGTGCGTTGATCCGTCAGTCAGTCATTCAGGACAAAGCATTTTATATGTACATATAGATAATGCAGAATAATTTCATGACATTTTTAATAGTAATGTGCAAATTTTCATTAATTTCCTTTTCTGTGCACTACCTACACAATCTACAATACACAGAGGTTATCTGGAATGTTCTTTAGCATTAAGTTCGCCTTTATACCAGTTTTATAAGTACAATAAAGTATTTTCAATCAATCAATTAAATTTATTTAGAACTAATAAGCTTAGTATTTCTTCATTATTAAAAAAACAAATACTTTTTGAAGTTATACTTCTTTTGGCGCGATGGAGGAAAATGATGAGAGTGAATTTTTACGATGCGCGCGCACACCGACACCTAAATTTAACAGCATGAAGTTAGTTCTAGGTGGTATGAAAATTGATAACTATGTTCAAGTTGTATATTCTAGTATTTTTAAGTTAATAAAACGTTTTTTATTTAAATAAAATCTTTTTGATTAATTTTAATATTTATCGTTAATCACTACTGCATTTTAGTTATATTTTTTTCCATACGCCAAAGAAGTATAACTTCTAACGCGTGTACATAAGTACACACACTCTTTTTTTTCTTTGTTGTTTAGTTTAGCAGTATGACACACGAACAAAAAGAAACATCAGCCAAGGAAAATGTTCACTAACTTCACACTCCGAAAGATAGGTACCCGCTGCAACAGTGTCTCATATATGTAAAATAATGCGGCCGATATATCCTTACCCCCGGGGGGTGAACGGGGTGTGTGGAGATAGAAGAGGCACCCCCGAGCGACTTATTCCGATATAATCAATAACTTAGTGAGATCCCCTTTGCATCCGGCCATGTGACAGTTCCTTGAAGGGTTGTTTTTTATTATTTTGTTCAAACACTGCTTGATTAGACGTGCCGTACGTTCGTTTGAAGATGTCGTTTTACGAATGGCTAGTTCTCTGTGCTCATTTGCCTCGGGTGCTCGGGAACTAAGTGTTTGTACTGATTCCTCGTTTGTACATTTATGTAAATCTTTGCGGAGCGGGTCTACTAAGCAAGTTATTGCGCATCTGTGGATATTACAGTTCATTGGTATTTACATTTCAATATGTGCCGTCTGATCGGTTTTTGATACTGTCGTGAGTTTTTGGATGTGTAGTTTAGTGCTAAAGTATGTTAATATCGTAGGACTAGAGCGAAATCTTTTTGGATTTTTAAGAATCGAGATTATTTTATCAATACTTTTAAAGTCATTTGTGTTAGGTCATAATAACTGGGAATTTTATTTTATTTTTATTTATTATGTATATAGCAGGTTGGAAGTTGGTGCAACTTTTCCTTTTCTATAATAATCATCACTAGTTGCCAGTGCGCAGTATTTAAAATTCGATCGTAATACATGATTATTCTTATTTTCGCTTAATTTTAGCATTAAAATTGTGTACAAAATTTTCTCTTCACGTATAAATATAGATTAGTTTGACACGTCATTAAGATGTTTGTATGTGTTGCAATTGCTGTGGGCTCATTTTTTTGAAGTGAAAACTTCTTTTTCTGTGAAAACGCTGGGCATTTTTTGAGATGGGAAAAAATCATTGAACTTGACGACCTCCGTGGTGCAGTGGGCGAATAGCCGGCTGAGACGCAGGAGGTAGTGGGTTCGATTCCCGCCGCGGAACAAATGTTTGCAAGATCTACAGATATTTGTTCCGGGTCTGGTTGTTTCTCTATATAGGTATATATTATAAGTATGTTAAGTATATTAAGTATTTACAAAAAAATGTATATAAGTATTCTATCAGTTATCTGGTTCCCATAGTACAAGCTTTGCTTAGTTTGGGGCTAGATAGCGCTGTGTGAAATGTCCAGCAATAATAATAATAATTATTATTAATTAACTTGCGACATTGTTACCGTTACCGACAACTCTGTATATAAGTAGTGAAAACGTCTTTAGGCGCGTTGAGAACTTTTTGAGACGGAAAAAACTATTGAACTCGCGACACTGTTACCGTTACTGACCCCTCTGTATATAAGTAGTTAAAACTTCTTTAGGCACGTTGGGCATTTTTGAGATGAGAAAAAACCATTGAAATCGCGACACTGTTACCGTTACCGATACCTCTGTATATAAGTATATCGTAATCTGTTTAAGTTTTCACTTCTGTCGGCACTCCCGGAGTGCCACTTTTTTGTAAGCTTTTTTTTGACCCACCTGATGTTAAGTGGTAACCACTTGGTGTTAGGTACTTGACAATTTGATGCATAGTACAGGTGCAGTGTTGACAGTAGGTACAGGTGACGACCTCAATGGGCGAATAGACGGCTGAGACGCAAGAGGGTTCGATTCCCGCCGCGGAACAAATATTTGTTCCGGGTCTGGTTGTTTTTCTATATATTATAAGTACCTATGTATTTACAAAAAAAAAAAGTATATTAGTATTCTATCAGTTATCTGGTTCCCATAGTACTTCCCATAGTACTCTGCTTAGTTTGGGGCTAGATAGCGCTGTGTGAAATGTCCAGCAATATTTATTTATTTAGTGTTGCCAATTTTAAATATTGACATATTTAGCGGTCGCCATTTTGTTTATGAATGGTTACGAAAACTATCGAGCGCTATTTCCTGTACAACGCACCATTGTTAAGATCGCTAAATAATATATTTGAAATACTAACTACACAATACCTCAACGTCAGGTATTTGAAATACCAAATACAAATTACATTTTTACGAAGTAATTGAATTACAAATACAAAATACGTATTTGTATTTCAAATACGTATTTTAATTACAAGTAATTTAAATACTGCACACCCCTGAGTATATGTTAGTTGAATGAGCGCTTTAGAGATAGAACTAGCAAAATTATGTGCAGATTTATTTATGTTACTTACTTTTTACTTACCCCATAAGTAGCAATCCAGTCTTCAAGACGACACACTGTTAATCTTCTTATTACGCAGGAGGTTGCGTGTTCAATTCCCGTCGTGGAACGAATGTGTGTATAATCTACAGGTATTTGTTCCAGTACTGGGTTTTTTATATATATATATTATAAACTAGCGGCCCGTCCCGGCTTCGCACGGGTGGAAAATTATTTTTTAAACATTTTTTATGGTTTATTTTTTTAACAACTTTGGTTACATTATTAAAGTTTTAGTAGGGATCCCCAATTTTTGTAGCTAAAAATATAGCCTTTATTAATCAAGGATAATGTGGCATTTTAATAGAGAAAGAATTTTTGAAATCAGACTCGTAGTTTTTGAGTTTATTCGGTACAAACATACAAAAATACAAATCTTTGCTCTTTATAATATTATACTATTGATATGTATTTACAAAGAAAACGTATATAAGTATTGTATCAATTATCTGGTTCCCATATTAGAAGCTTAGTTTGTGGATGGATAGCGCTGTGAGAAATGTCCAGCCTTATTTATTTATTTTAGTATCATCATTATCCACAGCCTATAATTATCTACTGCTGGGTGTAGGCCTTTTGTAAACGCCACCCTTCTCGGGTTCCCGGACTTGTGTTGGTGGACACCTACAGGATGCAAGATCCTGGAGTGGCCTGCGACTCTTTACCACCCACCCAACTTGGACCTAACCACCGCGCTGTTGTATATCCCGAACTTCTTTGACCTGTTCTTCGCCACCATTCGGTCAAAGATTTACTCCACCTGCCTCATCTAGCCAAGTATCATAGGACATCATCATATTAGCCATAGTACTCGGGAAATACGTCAATTATTACTTTGACGTTGGGGCCGCTGCACGACTTTTGCAACCAGTACTTATTAGTTTATTTATTGGAAAAATAAACCATTCTCATCGAAACATGTACCATGTACACTCATAGTACCTACTCATATTTACATACTTACAAACAAAACCTCGTCTGCTAACCTTGTCTGTCGGTTTTTACACAGCAAGCTTTTGACGTCGGTTGCTGCATATACAGGATACTTTAGAATATGCAAGGTAACCAGAAATTATGTATCTAAAAGTTTAAATTCGATGTGTTCCCAATAAGTTACACTAAATGGTGTTACAGTGTAACTCAACAAAAGAACAAGTAACTTTTTAACAAAAATATAACCGACTTCAGATAACAGTATAACATTATACACAAATATCTAATTATTTTTTATATAAAAAAATATGTGAAAAACATTGTACGTGCCTTTGAAATTTGAGGGTTTCCCTCGATTTCCACGTATTCCACCATCAGATCCTGACTTGGTTCCAATGGGACCACCTTGGAAGTGAGAAAAAAAAAAAAATAATAATTTTGAAAATGAGTCCTCTTTTTTTTGAAGTCGGTTAATAAAAAACCGGACAAGTGCGAGTCTGGTTCGCGCACCAAGGATTCCGTCAAAATATTTTATTCATGCGATATAACTACAAATTAAGATTTGCGGATTTTTTTACTTTACAGTCTTGTCAGAGAGAGAGAGAGAGAGTCTTGACAGACGGACACACAGACAAACGGACACCGAAGAAATTCTATAGGGTTCCTTTTTTCTTTTTGTGGTACGGAACCCTTAAAACGGGAAAAAATATAAACTTTTAGCTGACCGGGTGAACTTAGACATGCATATGACGCGGGCTGCCAATTCACGTCGCCCCGGTAGAATTGTCAATCGGCCATCATTAGCCGCATATCTGGTTCCCATAGTACAAGCTCTGCTTAGTTTGGGGCTAGATGGTGCTTTGTGAAATGTCCAGTAATATTTATTAATTATTTATCCTCATACAAACTAACTCTTACTTACTCCTAAAGGATAAGGACTAGGTTTCTAGATTTCACTTTTTTTCAAAACCTTGATGTGGGTTCTCATAACTTGGAATCTTTTAACAATTTTGAAAAGCCTTGTTTATTCTCTAAATTAACATACTAGGTTAAAATAATCGAAGTTGGTCAATATTTAGGGTAGGAAGTGGTAAAACTCACTTATTGCATAATTATTGATTTGATTTTTTTATTGATATATTGTATTTTATCAAAAACGCAGCTACTTATGCTGTGTTTTTCTATCTCTTAAAATTGAGAGTATCTAACTATACATAACCAGTAGTAATGAAGGTATTTTTGTGAGAATCGAACCCACAAAACTGCATTTAACTTAGATTAGATAATTTCTTTATTGCACACCGTTAAAAATAAAACAGACAAAAGAGAATACACAATAAAATCATCGCTAAAAGCGATCTCTTCCAAGCAACCTTTGGATGGACAAATGATGACGGCGGCGTAAATCAAATTATTTCTTCTTCCAAAGTATGCCAAGTAATACTTATGTTGCGTACTTTCATAATCTTATGAAAGGTGTTACATAAAAGATTTTATGATAGTGATACTTTTACATGATGATCAAGCGGTAATTCAACGGATGAAACGGAACGGAGCATATTTTTAACCCAAAACCCAAAATATTAAACATTGACATCATTACTACTAGATTACGTTATTCATTAAACGGTATCAATAAATATTAAAATAAATTAAAAAAAGGTATTGTTTGGTTAATTTACCATGGTATTTATTGAATCTATATTCTATACATATGTTTAAAACAAAGTCGGGTTAGTTACACCATTTATAACTCGAGAACAGCTGGACCGATTTTAATGATCTTTGATTTGTTGGATTTGTCTTCACCCCGAACACTAGAAAATTCAAATATTGCATAAATTCACGCAAAAAATAATTATGAAGATAATAAATTTTCTCATACATAAATGCAGGTAATGATGGCCGATTGATAATTCTACTGGTGACGTACATTGGCAGTCCGCGTCATATGCATGTCAAGGCGGTACGAAGTTCGGCGGGTCAGCTAGTACTTGATAAAGAAATTCTTCGTGATAAATGAAAAACTAATTACGTTTTCATTTAAACTTTTTATTTATTTTCTTTTGGGTGTTTGGTGGTAGTAACCTGCGATCTAAGAGCTGGCGATTAACATTATAATTCAACGGGATAACCCGCTCAGTATCACACAATTCTTCTTTTGTATTTCGTAAATGCAAGTAATTGATCTCTTTGAATAAATGTATTTTTTAATAGTATTTTTAAAACTTTTGTGATCACGTTACATAATAATTGTTATTTAACGAGAATTTATCTCGTAATTTTACTTCTTTATTCATAACTCCCCTCTTTAAATACGCGATAAACACCCGTTTAATAACAATTATTATGCACTTTTATAATATTCATGGTGTAATTTAGGTATTTGAAAATGAAACTCCAGTGTCTGATAAACTAACTTTGAGTTTATTTTTACCATTTACACTTGACAATGTATTCGTAATCTGTCGTGGCTACGGGCGGCATGCGTCGTAGGCGCGTAGCACGCGCGTAGCAGCGCTACGCCCACGCCATCACCAAACTAATCACTACGAAATCCTCTACGGAAATTGACAACATTTTAAAACATCCAGGTACAATCATATGTTCTAGATCGACAAACAGGCTGTATGAAAAGTTCAAAAGCTCTTTGATTGTACCTAAATCGAAATGATATTAACAATCTGTATCATCAATGGGTGCCAATAATGAAAAGTGATTTTTTATATTTTCATGTTTACAATAACACTTCGTTACAGATTAAAATAGTAGGAACGGTATATTTCACTAGGAAAATTTAAAAATAATTTAATAGTATTACAAATACAGTATTAGGAACTATGATAGACACGAGCTACCTTTACGATCGTAAACTAAATATCCGCAACCAACACCTAGTATGACACCACCAACTGCTTTATAACAAAATAGTTTACAAAAGGGTACAATGAGACTTAGAAATTCATTAAAAATAAACAAACAACATGGCCGTGGCGGCACCTCCAGTAGCGGACACAACAGACTAGTCCGAATAAATCTTAAATATTAAAATTTGTATTCGGAAAGTATAGTGAAACTCTAGATGCGATAATATTGAAATATACATAGGAACCATGATTCATTCCGCGGGCTGTCGTCCGCGGAGACACAACATCGCACTATCGACATGCCTACTCTAACTCAAACTTATCCGATTATCAACCGATACAAATAAACACTTCCTCTACGGACCGCTACACGTCCGATAGTACGCCATGCGGCGCGCGGTGGAGTACAAACGCAACATCTCAACAAAATAAATATACGTGCGTCATCGCTATATTAAATACTAATCAAACAAAATTGTATTGTAAACGCGCGCCTTCGCGTCCTAACATAGTTTGGGGATTTGCATCTCTCTCGTAGCCAAAAATCAATTACATTATCCCAAAATACACGTAGAATGTTATATTGACAGTTTAAATTACTTATTGCTCTGAAGATGGTTTTTAATTTCAATAACTTGGGTACATTTCCGGATGCGATAGACTGTGATATGATTTCAATTTTAAATATAATATTTTTGAAGCCAGACACCGTCGCGCGTCGTATAGTTATGAAATACTGACCCCAGACACCTCGGGGAGTTGTAAAGCGATACGAGAGAGACGCAACGCCGCAAACATCGGCATTGCACATATTTTATAGATATAACAAGGACCGGCTACCGGTGGAATAAAACATTGCACTTTAGAAAAAAACAAAACTCAATTTTGTAGTAGGTTTCACTCGATGAAATGTTGTAATACACTCCGCTAGATAAAATGTATATATGTAAAATACTTTAATAACGTTATCTGTGCCGAAAATATTAGGGACTCCACTCACACGGTAAGGCGATAAGCATACATGCGACCACTCGCTTCTCTGCACGTCCGCGCGGGGAGTGCAGTGTCGCCAGCTCTCATGTATGTCCACGCCTTAGATTCGGACTCACTTATGCAACTACTAATAATAATCATTACAATATTAATAAAAATTCAAGAATCACACTTAGTTCCAAAATAAACTCACTTGTTTGCGAGGTAGGCTGTGCGCGAACGCGCAGCCCGAGTTTCGAGTTCGTTCGTTTTGGAAAGTTTGCTACGATAATAATAATTATAATTAAGTGTTACCAATAAGCCTACGCGGTGACGCGTCTCCACGGGCGGCGAGTACAGTACGAGTGTCCGGAGTACCAGAGGTAGCCCGGCTCGGTGCTCGAGGCCTAGTGCCGTGTCCGCTCGATGCCGGTACACGCTGGCACCCCCGAGTGCCGCGCTAGTGCGCTTGTCTTTCGTTCAAAGACGACACTGCCCGCGTACAGCTCTAGGTTTCTAGGTGGGTGTATCGAGTGACTTCCGACTAGAAGGCGCTATCGAGTGATGACGCCGCTCCGATCGAATGAGACCCGCGAGAGAAGACGCCCGCTCTACTGCTAATATACGTACATACTAACTTCGCTTCATGTTTAAAAAAATCATATACGTATATCACTATATATATATATATATCTTCATACATTTACGATGCATCAGGAACTTCTTACGAGAACGTATCTATGCCTAAAATTAGAACGATTATATGTATGTATTACATAGCTTTAAACAATAATTAAATCGTAATTATCAATATCGATAATATTATATGCCATAAAGATAGGAACTTGCTTTCCTGGGAGTTGATGGTAAGGAGTGAAGAGGCGCCGGCGGGGCCGCTCGCGTGCCTCGCAACGATAAACGTATTATAATAAAACCTGTCTAACGTATGATATGAAGTGCGGGCAAACGGCGGCCGCGCGGGCGCGCGCCGAGGCCGCCTCCCAGTGCGCGGGCGCGGCGCGGGGCCGACCTAGGAACACTGCGCACACCGTCTCACTACACAAAACAGGACAACGACGGTCGGCTCCCGACTAACCTATACTTAAACGACTACAAGCTTTAAATATATAACTAGGAAAGTGCCATTGCGGCGACATTCATCAACGAAAAGAAGCGTTAAGAGCTAATAGTGAACTGCTGCGTTGTCGGACAACGGAGAGAGCAAGGGGCTCCAATAGATAGTAACTATACATTTCGTAGAGTAGGATTAGTGACCGGCGCTGGCCACGGGGAGCTCGCCCGGCGGGTGGAAGCGGGGTCCGGGCACGCAGAAGTTGGCGTTGGGGTCCTTTGATGAGCTAGACTCCTGAGCAGCGCGGGCCGCCAGCAGCGTGATCTGGTTGACGACATCTTCCATCTCGTGCGTGAGCGGCTCGGGTGGCGCGGGTGGTAGCGCCTGCGATCCATTCCGAAGGTGACTGTCGGTTTCTGCGTGACGTCGGAACTCTACAACCGTGCGAAAACGTTCTCCGGGGCAAGTGCGGCATTCGAGCGCAGGCTGGACGACACGAATCACACCGCGGGCAGCATCCCGGCCTGCATAGCAGGAGCGGGCCTGGTGCACTTGCAGTGGTGTGGGCGATGGAAAAGCCACTTTACAGTGCTTGCAAACGTAGCAGAGATCAAAGTCCAGTTCACGCGCACCAGCTGGTGGTTCTACCGCTGGTGGAGGAAGGCGTAAAGTGGAAGCACCCGGATCCGCCGCGATGTGCCGGATCTGCTCCAGAGTTGTCGCTGGCAGCTGAAGGACGCTGGCTCCGTTTCCCGTCTCCACTATTAAACCTTGCGGTTGTGGCTGAAGCGAGCTTGGGCTGGGTCCTGAAACAAATAAAAATCAATATTAATAAACTTATCAGGGACCCGTCAATAGTGGGGTAGGTTTCTCCAGGGAAAAGTAATATTAGATATGCCTGGCAACTATTTCAGATATGTGTCGATCTCATAACATATTCCTATCGGATGAAAAGGTTGATAAATCTATAAACAGACGTTTCGAACCGAAGAGAGAGAATATCAAATACCGGGTGTTGTGGACTCGAACGACACTCGAACGCGTTGTAAAGGGGTTAATCCACTTACGGGCTTGAGGGTCAGCCGTAGCCGTGAACTGACCTTTTGACAACAATTTACACGATCAAATCCTGTACTTGAAATGAAGGACAACTAAAAAACTAGTTTATTATCATCGACTTATTTATGGATGTATTCAGCTGAAATCTCAACGATCTCGATGTGTACAGGTCCCAAATTGGGCATTCCATTGTTCGCAATAGGTTAGCACCAGATAACCGCTGTTTACCTGGCGAGGCGATTGTACATGCGTGATGCGTTTCTAACGAGCTGGTCCGCATCTGTAATTGATTCGGACGCTGCTTTATGCTGGCTATATTCACGGAGGCTATATTCAAGAATGCATAATACATAGCTCGAGTCGTTTTAAATCTACGAGCGGGTATGGTCACATTGCTTTGTGGACTTCTGAATAATGATCTTGATTGACAGAGAGTTGTAGATCTTTCTTTCATTTTAATAAACAAATGGATGTTCTTTGAATATTTGGAATGACATATTTGTTGGAGATCAGGATTTTGATATCAGTCTCATTGGGTTGCAGTCGAGCTTCATTGGTTCACTCTTTTGCCTACTGATTTAATTAAGTGAAATGTTTAGATTATAAATTTTTTGGGTTGACGTCTACTGTTGATCGTAATTAAATAAGCAATTGTCTATTTATATTACTGATGATATTGGATTGATAACCTTATTCTCAGAAACCCTATACTTTGGTAATAATAAGTTCTTAGTTAATTTATTCCCTCGTTTGGCTAGGATATCGTGCGAAACGGAACGTACCTTTAGCTTTCAATCTAACAATCGACTTGATTGGCCGATCGTGTGCTCCATAATGAGGACCTAGGCCTTCGGTGATTACTCATGCCTAGGACATGTGCTTGAGAACTAGTTGACTTTATTTACCGAAATATTTTTAAACAGACTCGTACGTCAAGATAACTTTAAGCAAAGCAGGAATTTTACCTTTGTCAATACTTGATTTTCCGCATTGAAACAGGGCAACGGTTGCTCGTTTGTGTGATTTCCAATATTTACCATGAGATTCAAATATTTCTGTCTATTACTAAGACGGTGTCACAAAGCCACTTCACGCCGTGGCCCTGACGTTAATTCGCTACCCTTTCTGCCAATTAGTATCAAAATAGCCCACTATTGTGCTGGAAACACGAACACACATCGCACCTAACTATTCAGAACTGCCAAGCTTTTTAAAACTGTATTTCTAGTAGCTAAGGTTGGGTTTGGTGTGGGTAGTTTGAGCTTGGCTTGTCCATTTCTTCCGATGTTCAGGTTTAAGTCAAAGGGCTTCTTAATCCGGACTTGTAGGTCGTTACGCGTTATTATAACGCAGCCTGAGTCGGCTATTTCTTCGCTCATTTACATCTCATTAAGGATACTATTATTGGTGCAGAGTCACAATTTAACTGCAAAATCGTAACAAACCGCCTGCTTTCTTATTTCTTGAAACAATTGTATTGTAACTGTATCCTTTCTGCATAATTAATTAGTTTATTTACAATTAAAATACATAAAGAAAACATGTATCCAAGACTCCTTGTGGGGCAAAACATACATACAACATTACATTACTTTTTTTTGTTATGCATTATTTAGGTAAAGATGCCCTTTTACAACAGCTACGATTTGACATTATAAAATGCATATCTTGACATTCCATAAAATATTAATCAATGACTAATGCAATTCAATATTTATAATTATTTTTACTTACACAACAATTTAGAATTCAAATTAGGTATTTTAATTAATTCTTTGACAATGCCCCTCTACAGCAGCTATAATCTTAAATACCTACATACTTATTAATCAGTAATTAGATGCATAAATGTAAATTAAACGTAAACGAAATGCTTGTCTGTTTCTGGCACCTCCAAAATATGGTGCAATGAACTAGGCATTTATATAAAGACATTTAATTAATTAAGTACTGTTATTGACGAAACTGAGTGTTCTACTGTGTCCCTAATACGGTTTCAATAAATGAGTATGAATATGAGTAAAAATTGTGGTTGACACCAAAAACTAACCACAGCAGTCACATATATAATCAAAAAGTCACGGAATGTTGTTATTAGGTCCTTTGTCTTGTATGATATCTCCTAATAGAGACATGTCCGTCATTTCTAATAGACGTGATTAAAATTAATTGGACACGCAAACATGATCTATAGATTTCATTAATTCATTGTACTTCATGGTACGAACAATAAATAACTTTGAACAGCTTTCAACAGGCAATTATCTATTTGATTTGAATCAATAACAGTATTTTATTGTTGTTTGATTATTTGAAAGGAGAAGGCCACAATCACTCAATTATCATTTTTATTTAACAAATACAAGATACTGACTTCAAAGCTTTTATTTATTTATTTAACTACATGACTAGAAGTCGAACAAAAATAGTTATATTGTTATTAAAACTCCATGCTATTAAAATCAATAATCTATTAAGACACTAGCGCAATTTCGGCTTAAATTGTGTTATCTGACTTCAATTCTCCCATTTTTCTTCTTCAGGTAGCTATTGAAAAGGCGGTTGTCATGTCAATACCGCTGGAGACGTGTATTAGCAACATCAATTACCTCTAGTCCCGTATTGGGACGATCCTCAGATGGGACGATACAGCGTCCGCCGTCTGATCGATGGTAATTAAACTAGATCGCTGGGAACTGACCTTTTAGGCTGAACTATTAGAACTGCTCGAGAAAGTTGTCAATTCTGAATATTTAACATGGTTTGTTTACGATTTTGAATCTTGTATCTCCTTTTAAACTTAAGTAAACAAAAGTGCACTGATAGTAAAATTGATTATATCGTGAAAAAATTATTAACTGAATCATGACTCGAATTTGGGTTATGTGGATCTTTCATTTATAAGTTGTCTCTAAAAAGGTAGAGAGAGCTTCATAATATTTTTTTAAATTATTATTTATTTATTAGAATAACGTTACCCAGTTTTACTTTTACCAGTTCAGCTCAACGCCAGGGAAGAATTTATGCAAAAGTCTTATCGACGTATCCGCAACTTGGTAAGGATGACTTCTGAATCCTTTCTACATTCTATCACCGAATCAATCTGTTCCCATAAAACGGAACATTATCGGAGGATATTCTGAAAGCGTAGAGACAAGGCGGGACAGCCGTCCGTCCCGACGTCCTATCAACGTCACATCCAGCAATTAGACTAACGGCTTGAACTTGGGCCTGGTTTATTTTATAATGTGGACTGTCTCCTTCCTTGAGGTGGATTAAGGTTAGACGCCACACGTAGATACTTGTGGCATTGAATTTTGCTGGACGACTAATCGTTTCAGTTGAATGCGAAAATATTACTAGAGTTGTGTACGAGTAAGTATGCATTTTTATCGCATAGGTACTAGTTGGCCCGGCGAGCTACGTACCGGCTTGACATGCAAATGACGCGGGCTGTCAATTTACGTCACCCCGGTAGATTTTATCTGCCATCAATATGTATGAGGAAATGAATTTTCTTCATAATTTCTTATTGCTTGAATTTTTCCAATATTTTAATAGTTATTCTGCTATTCGGGGCGGAGACAAATCCAAAAAATTTAAAATCATCGAAATCGGTTCAGCCGTTCTCGAGTTATAAGTGTTCGAACAAACCCGACTTTGTTTTATGTACTAGTAGTTCGCCCCGAACTGAGATCTCGCGAGTCTCAGATTAAAACAAAAAAATGTTATGTATCGAAATAGTGCCACGAAATAAATAACCTACTTACTTGACCTATAATTTCATTCAAATTACAGGTAACGGGAGTTCATGTTAATTGGTTTTCTTTTTTGGGGTACACAATGCAGTTATTCTAGATTTCAGACTTTTGCCTATATTTGTGATACATAAGCTACACGCATACCAAATTACAGCACTGTGGGGTCACTGGTGTACCTTGTGAATTTTGTCAAAGTTTAGTTTTTTTTATGGCTAATAGCTCAAAAACTACAAAAACTTTACTAAAAGTAAAAGCGTAAAAGCGAAATGAAAAGTCTTCATTAGTACATTTCGACCCGAAATGTACTAATGAAGACTTTTCATTTCACGTTTCACATGACCTAATAGTCTCATTTTCATTTTTTTTACCCCTCTTGAACCCCAATATCTCAACAACCCCCCAAAACTTTTAGCTCATTGAGCCATCCCAAAATTGTGCCATCATTACTTACCTATACACAAAATTTCACGATGATCGGATAAACGCTTCGAAAGTTATCCTCGGACAAACAAACATACATACATACATACAACGCCGATTTGCCCAAGTTGATTTGGAGATCTCGCTTCGCTCGATCAATTAAGATTTAACATAGTTTTACGGTATTCTAATTGAAATTTTTACGTTTTACGGTGAACAATAAAGTATTTTCTATTTTATTCTATTCCATTTTAAGATGAGATGTATTTCATAGCTAAAGTCCTGTTTTTCTTGCCCTATAAGCTAGAAATGAAGTCGATATGCATAAAAGGTTATGGCTGAAGGTGTTTTCATGTGAGCATAGCAACTATCGGTAATAAGTCACACGTATAATTGAACACAACATAGGTTTACAGTAAGTCGAGTAGGACAAGAAACCCTAGGTGTCAGTAGTCCGTTTTCCATAGTCACCTGTAGTACTTGCAGTTGTAAGCAGCTGAATCGGCTTTGTTCATTTACTTACTGCAGTAATCAAATTAGTGTCGCGTGTTCTTACACGTCTCACAGAATTTTCTGCTAAATATTTACACGTGAGTTTTGCATCTTAAAGTCAAATTGTAGGATTTGATGCAGATTTGCAAGTTATTTAATTAGCCAATAATAAAATCTGTAGAATTGTTTGTATGTCATTTCATAAGTAGTTTGTACTTAACATACATTTCTATTTTATTTGCCTAGATACGAGTATGATATGAAACTCAATTCACTTTGCACATGTTTTCACTTTACGTCGCAAAACCATCTTAAAATAGATCGCTCTTTCATGGGGACGATTGAAAAACATTATTTTAGTAGAACAAACAATGTGTAAAGCAATCTAAAGCGATAATCTGTGGGGCGACGATGGGATACCATCATCAATCAGACTGCCTTTGTTGAACGTCTGAAAACTTTGTCAATAAAATGTGTACAGCTAAGCTATGAAGTTATATCGAATCTATTACATGTCTGCACTTTTTATAAAAATATGATACTCAATGTTGATATCAAAAACATCGTATTCCAATGACTCTGAAAGTTTATTTTTAATAAGGAAACTGCAAAGGTACCTCCTCCGAGAAAACATAATTCTCCCAAAGCAATTGTAACGGCCATTAAGCAATAATTCTATCGAATTTTATATCCATCATATTAACGCCCTAGTGGCCTGAAACTTCCATTATCCGCCCTCCCTGAGGAAATCTCACCGCATTCAAATATTTAATTACTTCAGCTCTGGATCGTTTATAAATTCGAGCAGGAGTGCTATCATAAAACGCGCTAATGCTTTATAATTAAAATATTCTCAACAAGCCGTGCCGTAATGGCACCTCCGGCGACGGTCTCCTCCTTCGGAAAAAACGCATAAAAAATTACATTCACCCCAGAGGACTCACCCCTTGTGTCGGGAAAATCGATTAAAAAGAGGAGTCGCGGGTAGAGGGCGGCGGGGGACGGGGAGTTTAATATGTACGAAAAAATGCACGATGCCGCGGGAGAGAGGGAGACCCGAGGAGTGGGTCTCGAGTTGCCTTCAATTTTTATAATTACGTTCATACGTGAGCTCCGTCGCGGCCCAGTCTTTACCGTACCCAGCCGCCACTCGTTCTTGGAGAACTCGATTACTTATTTAGAATAGTTCTCTTCACGGAGCTCTCACCCCAGATTGCTTTTTTAATTATTAAATGAAATGTGAACTGAATTTAAAATACTTTTTTACTTCTACATTTTATCATCAAAGAAACACGGTTTCTGTAACAGCTTTTCTGTTCCAGAAACAAAATCAATTTCTATCAGCGAATTCGAAAGTTTTCCACACAAAGCAATCAAGAAAAGAAGGAGGCAATAAGAACGGGATAACCGAGTGGAGGACGTTATCTCTGGAGACGGTTTGCAAATGAGCGGGCGACGCACACCAGCGCACCACCCACACATGCGCTAATCCCGCGTCCACACACGGCGTCGTATGCGTGCGTACATTTTATAAATAGATATCGTTTTTTATCCGGGTACAAGAATGGGGGGTCGCCACCCGCGGGGGGACACCCTGCGGGGGACGTGTTGGATTTCAGATTGCTACGAACTGCAAAAATGAGGGATGAAAGAAATATAGCTTAAAACGCAGATATTTCCCGACGTCTTAAGGCGCGGGGGACGGGTAGGGAGTGTGTGGAACAAAGTAGAGTGGCGATATTGAACAAAAATGAAATGGTAAACGAACCGTGCGCGTCCGATCTAATGCGAATTTATAATTTGGACATAGCTTTTCTTTGAAGTCGTGGGGTGGGTTGGGAAGGTGAATATACAGAGTGCGGATGTGATTGATAAACTGGGGTGAAACGGAGCAGTGGCCGTTCGGAAAACATTTCTCGAGTTTTCCATTAGCATAAACATAATCAGCCCAAGATTTGGACTTGGGGCATACTCTTGTTGAGAGCGAAGGAAATTCAATCCATAGCCTATTGCGCATGGTGAATGTCACAAAGTGGAACTCATAACCTTCACATCACGTCGAGGTTACTCCCACTTTGCACAGAAAGGGGTTGGCAGATTAATAGATCACTTCAAAGTGACTTATCAAGGTGAGGTGTCCTATACCGCGTTGAGCCCGTTAATGCATAAACAAATCTTTTGTTTCTTATATTTAATTGGTGGTTCCGAAGATGGCACCGGAATTCATGATACCTTCCACTTTGCCAAGTGGGAAGCAAATATTAGATGTTATCTTAAAAAACTTAAGTAATTCGCAGGGGAGATTAAACAGTGCCGGCTGGTGGCAATATACCGCTTTAGTGGCCTACCACTGTTCGAGCGATGTTCAGATTTGTCCATTAAGGTGGTTAATAAGGGCATAGTTTGGCACAACGAGCTGTGTTTAGGCGTATCCTCATTGCAGGTTAACGCGAGTGTCCGCCGACCTAATTGCCGTCTCGCCGTCTAATCGGGATATGCGCCACGCGATAATTGCGCCAGATTACTGCTAGTGCCGCAGATCCGACACTTATCTTCCTAGATCGACTGCATACCGGTGCTCATTTCACACACCTACTGAAGTCAAATTAGTCTGATGGTGAGAGCAGATAATTAATTGTTGTCGGTAAACAAAATCAAACTGACTAGGTTTTAATGGATTTTGATCAGGTCGGTGGTATCACTGTCCATAGTAATTAATACAAATTTATCGCAGTTATTGAACTCTTGGTAATCAACTTGTTTAACGTAGGTTAACAAGATATTTATATTGAAAATTAAACTTTGTCTTCAAAGCATAACTCTTGGCGCTCCTAAGTAAAAATGCACGTGTTTGCCACAATAATGTTGCCGATTCGTACATTGCAACCAGTAGGTAGACTAGTTAATATAATGTTGTTGTCTCCGAGAAATCACAAATGTCGGCCAGTTAAATGGCCATTGCCTTTATTACCGCGTTAAGTGCGACAATTGTTACTCAGCTAATTCGCTAATGAGTACGTAGGTGTAGCGCGGGCGAAACGTTTAATGCTAACTGGCGCATTAGCCGTAACTAGAACTAAAGACATTATCACATACCTACATAATTAGTAGGTAAGTTAAGTACCACGGAAATCAAATGTTACTTGGATAAATATGCTGAAACGGGTGGTTTCCTTCGACTACGCTCTGACCCAAATCTACGAGTAAATTTGAATAAGTCCGAAAGTTACGTGATACGACGACATTATTACATCACATATTGAAATAGCGCAAGCTAAGCGGAAAAGTGAAAATTGCGTACGTGAACTGGAAGGAAAAATATTAAAAATTAATCAAGAGATTCGGAGGGAGGCACATGTGTCGACAAAAAACCGTCTCCCTCTCACGGGCACGTGCGAAGAGCCGCTTCGGAACCGTTCCGGCTGCGAGTTAAAAGTTCTTTCGGACAAACAGAGGATTTGTCACAATTACGGCGGGGCGGGTGCGTCCCTACTTGATTAAAACCTAAATCACGTGACGTGTTTACAGCCGCGCCAGAGGTGTTTTCAATTTGCCGACTTCTGGACTTGCCATTGGCGTTCCGGACACGTCCACGCACCTATCTGGGGGCGGACCGGAGTTTTGAATTTGTTGCGAATTAAATTATTGACGATCTAATCGGGCGAGCCGATCTCTCGGACTCACCCACCCGTCGGGTGCCGAACGATCACGTTCCTTAATTATTTTCAAATGTCGCGCCCGAAATCTGAAGTCGATGACGCTTCCGTGTTTCGCTACGGTAACGTTCCGGCTATAAAAAGCTACGTGAAAAGAGATTACAGACATTTGAATTAATCGGGAGATTAAACATAATGAAAGAAAATCTCATTACCACCGTATAATAGCGGTAAGAAACCGGCCGAGGAAAAAACGAGGTGTAAAGAAAAGGCGCGCGCGAAGAAAATTAAAAGCTAGAACGAAATTAAAAAATGTAGAAAAAGTGTAATCGACGCTTGGCGATTAGGGAGAATGCAAACAGGATACAGGCATCAGGGTACGGCGCAAGAGGGGGGGGAGGGGGGATGCAAAGTTCTCAATTAAAGAGCGGCTACGGAAAGTCTCGTTGTAATTACATTCTTTTTCATCTCCTTAAGTCAGCATCTTCCACGCTGACACTCAGCCTGTTTAATTTGTAATCGAGACTTGTTAGCCTTCGTTTCCGAGTTCTCTTAATTTAATTTTCTGAGATCTCAAACTGATTGATATCCAATTATATGAAACGAACGGGTCGTGATTAACGTGATTTCTTTGCTTTCCCATTGACTCTACAATTTCTCCGTAGATTTTGATTACTAAGTTGCATTAAGCTAAATGGAAAACATTTTCGCTACTTTGCTAGATATTCTATTACAGAAAATTACCAGCATATACTGTTTGATCATGACGTAAAGCCTTCTTGTGATGTGCTTGTGTTACTCTCTTTACTTTACAAAGTTGTCTACTGCAATCTTCACTTTATCTTTAGAAAAACGGGTAACGAATTAGCGCTTAAAAGGAATTTCAGTTTTTACATTGATTAGGAATGCCCCTGTTAAAAGACTCAATCAAAACTTCAACTTAACAAATATTGATGTAGATAGAATAACAAACAGAATAATATTTTATTTGCAACATACATAAAGTAATGTAAAAAAAACATTAAAATAAATCTCAATATATGCACAAAGTATAGTTTGAAAATGGTTCTTAACTGAGCATGTGCTGGTTGCAACAACCAGCGCTGGTCTTCCGTTATGGCCATTTTTCTTGTTGCGGACATGTTTACCAAAAAAGGACAGAATAACAAAACAAACAAAATATAATAAAAGTGTGATATAAGAAATCAAAACAAAAAACAACGATTGACAATGAAATGCATGAAACATCTCTGAGTAACAGTTAACAAAATAAGGTTCTCACCTTTTTTATGGGATTACCTAGAGGTATTAAAGTCTACTTACCTATTTTGAACTAAAATATGCGTATTTGCATTATGAGATTTGTGACGCTACAACAGCTGTCATGAACCTGGGCATCCTCAACAAGGTCAGGAGATACTTCACACCAGGACAGCTTCTTAGTCTCTACAAAGCATAAGTCCGGTCTGGTATGGAGTACTGCTGCCACGTTTGGAATGGTTCTTCCAAACGTGGGTTGATCTTCGTGTTTCATCTTAGACCACACCATCGCTTACCATCAGGTGAGATTGTGGTCAAACGAAGATATATATATAGTTTAAAAAATATATATATATACCGATGCTTTCGTATGTAACAGCTAATAAATGCATGTTCCTTACTTAACTCTGACCTGCTAATGTACCAATTGGCTGACCTAGAACTGGTCGCATTAAACAATGAACGTCTCCGGTTTGAGATCCGGCTCTATCGCGTGACAGGCGCATCCTTTAGGCAATAATTAGTTATGTTTATGAAAAGGCATGACGCCGAATAAAAGGTTTTTTTTAGGTAAACAATTTGCAAAGAAGTAGCACCACCTGTGCTTATGCCAGAGATGTATAGAGATGGTAGTCATATTTTACCAGAAATTTCACAAGATGTGTAAAGTATACTATGAAAGTGTAAAACAATTTCCACCACGTTTCTCAAGAATCACCCCCAAAATTACTCACAATTAACTCAAGAGCCTCGTCAAAGCAACACGAACCCTCTTCGCAACAAACAACAGCTTAAAATTAATTCCCGGTGTCCGGCGATCCGTAATTAAACATCTCGCCTTGTAATTAGGACTTTAACTTGTCGGAAGTTGTCGGGAATTGTCGGGACTTGTCGGGAAATCCCGGCTTAAGTGGTCAGGCCAATTAATGCCGCCCTCAACGACACGATTAAGCAATTAACACAGATGGGCGGGCGGACACTCTCATTAAACAGTTTGAGGAAAACTTTGAGTTCTGAGGTTTTCTCGGTAAATCCCCCCTTGTTTGATGTTTAAAGGAGAGCTTTGTGGGGTTTTTATTTATTAAGACTTTAAAAATGCGCACTTTTAAAGACGGTTGAGTGCTTACAAATAGAAAAGTTTCCATCTGGGATACAAATTCTTTTAAGGGGTTTTTTATGAAGATATTCAAACGCGCGCGTTGCATTGGAGTTAATAATAGTTTAAATAGTTTTTATGTTGACTCATATTCACCACATACTTGTATTATCTAAGTGTTTGTTTATTACAGGTGTTATTGTAATCAAGTATATGTATGTTCCTCTATGTATGTTTTCCACGTAGCATAGACGTGGGTTTTCCCAAAAAAGCAATAATTTAATCAAAATGCAAATTGGAAGACAAATAGACAATCACTTTCCCCACTCAAAGTTCATTTGTCTACCAAAAAGAGCAATAAACCATTTCTCCAGTCTATTACTCATTTAACCTATTAACACCACGGTTAATCTGTAAAGTCATTATTAACCAGCTCGTTAACACCCTGACCTGACCCCTAAAGCCTTTATAAAGGCTTTAAACAAACCTCAGCTAATGAAAGGCCCCGAGGGGTTGTTATTAATTAAGTCGGAATCTTCTTACAAAGTATCATCAACCCTTTCTTATAAAATAGTAAGGACGAGAAACACAGGTTATGTCAATATCGATGTTACATAAAAAAAAACTGAGAACAAAAAAATCTGGAAGGAAATCTTTTATTTATCAACTTTTTGTACAAGTATCTACAAACGCCTAAGTAATATAATAACTCACACTAATATTATAAATGTAAAAGTTTGGATGTTTGTTACTTAATCACGTCGTATTGGCTGAACCGATTTCAATTAAATTTGGTGGGTTGATAGATTATGACCTGGATTCAAACATAGGCTACTTTTTGTTAACAAACAACGCGTGCGAAGCCGCGGGTAGAAGCTAGTGCGTTATAAAAATGTATCTGTTAGTGAAATCAAAAGACCAATATCCGTGCTAAAAACTAATCAAATTCAAGTCTCAAACTTATGTGATGCTGCTTCTCTAAATCTTCATGATTACAGAGGAGCTACATTTAACTAGCGTTAAAATAACCAGTATTGGGGTACAAACGTTCGTTTTGACTTATCTACCTTTCTTTATGTCAGAGTTTTAAACAAGTTGCGTTATTTAAAAATTACTGACACTTCTATCGATAACTTCTTTGAAAAATCGACATAGTTACACCCCTAGAGTCAAGGCTCTAATTCAATAAAGCGGGTTAAACTGCGCAAACAGGCAGTGAAAGGGTTAATTTGCATGGTGGTATTTGCAGGGTTAACCGATGGCTCGTTAGGGTGGAGCAATTAATAGCAGAAGGGTTGGAAAACTCATGGGAAAGTTAGTGTAGGTCAGGTTTCTCTTTCAGTTTAAGTAAAGTTTTGAAAAGTGAAAGGGCGGAAGAAGTGGAAAACTTGGTGTATTGTAGATGATTTCGAAGTAATTCGAAGCGCTTTGCAAATTTGATGATTCATATGGAATCTTTTTTACATATTATGAGGAACAACTTAATTATATAGTGTTATTCAAATTACTATCTTTTTTCACAAATTCTGCTTTGCTAATTAATGTCAGGACACACTTTCGTTGCAATACAATACTTTATCAGTTTTATCTTGTGGTAACGTTTTTACTAGCTTGTACGTTAGCACGAACTAATCCCGAAAAAATGGTCGTAAATAAAAGTATGAAACCATCACTCTCAGCGAGAACAAAAATAAGCTGAACCACAGAATTGTATGTTTATAAATTGTTAATTATTCTTTAATAACGTTTCTATTAAAAACAATATAAAATACAAAAGAAACAGTTTAATCTACAGACTTGCAAGCGGTTTATGTAATCAATCAATCACTCAATTGCTTCAAATCACTGCCAGGCGGAAGCTTCCCAAGAAACTGGCTAAATAAAATTTTCATTATATTACATTTATATTACAAAAATGTGTTAGTATTACAACACATACATTTATACCCGAGCTCAAACAGCCCTATCGTGATTGAAACGGTAAAAAGTGGTGCATATTTAAGCAACTGTTTGACATACATACTGAACCGTATAATTAATTACTAACATAGGAACTCGAAATGAAGAAAAAAGTTGAAAATTAAAACAAAACACTAAAGACAAATGAAGAATGTTTCGGGAACACGAAGGGGCGTTCTTATACATTAGTAATTCACTAATTCGTTGTTTGAAATGGGTAAATTACAGACTTATAATTATATTAGTATTAATGAGGTCGGCCCACTATATCTTTTACACTTTTTTTCTGTAAATATTTAAATTTGATATGATTTACTGCTTTATTTTATCTGGCCGCATTTCGTAATGAAACATATGAATGCATCGTGAACGAATTCTCATACCACTTTTAACGTCATTATTATAACTTAAATAAAGAATGTGTAATTTGGAACGTCAACATGACATGACTAAACAGCAAAATTGACAACATTTAATTAGTATTTTTTTTATACTGAAGAGCATCAAACCAAAAAAACAAAAATTTAAAAGATTCGCAAATTACGGTGTCTAAGTTAATGTGGCTGTAGTTTAGTAAAGTGCTGTATGATTGTTGGGTTTGGAAAAGGTCAACTAAATTTGCAGCAATATAGTTTTTAAAAAAATACACTGCTAATTTTGTATTTCATTATTATTCTAAATAGGTAGTTAAGTCATGAATAAATAACTGCATTAAATTTTGACCCTTCAAATAGCCCGATTACTTACCGTGAGAACCTCTTAGGGTAAGTAATATGTTCATTAAACAATACAAAGTAAGAGTTAAAACAATTTCTTAAATTGTAGTCAATTAAATAATTATACTTCACACCTTACTATTATACTACCGGCAATTATTAACGGTTTACACGAAATTAATTAAAACAACAGCCGTCATGGGCTATTAACTGGCAATTACGAAGAAGTGTGTAAGACTGCAGCTTAAATGAAAGTCAACTGGTTCACTTGCTCAATAGCATTACTTCTCCTTTTTTATTGATTATAGCCAAATGCTTGACCACTACCTCACCTGGTGGTAAGTGATGGTGTGATCATAGATGGAGCACGCTTGCCTAGAAATAACATATTCACTCTGGACTTGAAGACTCCGATATTATACTGGTTCGGAAAAACATACGCCGGAAGTGAGTTCCACTCTTTACTTGTGCGAACAAGAAAAGTTGAAGCAAATCGTTTGGTATGGCAAGGTGGTATGCAGATCAGGTATGGATGATACTTCTCAGTACATCTGCTTGTCTAGTGGTGGAAGGGGGAAAGAGGGATAAGGTCATGAAGATCTTGCGCACCTTCATCAAAATTAATCTTGAAAAACACTGAAAGTCTGGCTACTCGGCGCCTGTGCTCCAGACTTTGTAAATTGGCTTCCACTAGAGTCATCACCAATGAGTCTAGCAGCACGTCGCTCAATCGAATATAGGGTTTCAAGCTGATACTTGGCCAAGCCATCCCAGGGATGGCAGCAGTACTCCAATGTGCGGACTTGTGCTTTGTAGAGACTGAGCAGCTGACCCGGTGGGAAGTACAGCCGAACCTTAGCTAGGATGCCCAGCTTCATAGCAGCAATTTTGCTTCAGCTTCATAGGCCTAGATTCGATGTGCAAGCCGAAGTTCAGGTGCTTTGGATGAAAACTTTGTGGTGTTTTTAAATTGAACGTCATAATCAGAATGAATGGAGAGTAAGTTGTGATCAAATGAATAATAAAAGCCAAACTAGATTGTATGAGCTAATTGGCGTTGGTATTTATAGACTCAATGTCCGAAGGCCTCCACCATGGCATTATACGTAGACAAATCAAAGTGACTGACATAGTCCAGAGGATTAGCAAGCTGAAGTGGCAGTGGGCGAGGCACCTGTTCGTATTGCTGAGGGGCATAAAGGTGACGGCAAAGCCACGCACTGAAACCAAGTGGAGACCACGCACTGAAAAGCACAGCGTAGGACCTCTCACTGGACGAAAAGATCTGATGAAGGTTGCTGGGAGTCGTTGGCTGCAGACTGTACAAGATGTCCAGCAGTAGTCGTCTTATGGCTGATATAATGACGATGATGGTAATAATATAAACAGATTAGTTTAGATAACTCTGTATTGTATGTACCTACACTAAATAAAATAATTGTATTTACAAAAAAACTACTTAATCAAAGTAAATATTTTATAGGATAACCTATAAAATATTTACAATCATGTGGATGTGAATGAATAAATACCTTACAAGCTAGACACAACAGTTAAAAAGAAATTAAAAAAAATGTAAGCATAAAAGCGATGTGCTTTTTAAGTCAGCTTCTATCGTTTCGTCTTTAGTAAACTGATTTCTAAGCACATATCGGAATACTAGACCAGTGACAAAAATAAATGCTGGTCGATGGACTTTACCAGCCTGTTTACTTTTTCAGCTGTGTCAAAACTAAGGTGTTGAAGAAAGTGATGTCTGTCATTAAAACTATCTTGAAATATATCGTGTAATCGTCGAGTTTTTGTTGTAATTTCACACACCGTTTAACTCTGTTTTGTTTACTGTGACCATGCGCTTGTTTTTACATCTGTTTATTAAAAGAAACTCTCATTAACAATTCAGTATTTCAACACTGGTAGAAAAAGTATAGAAGCATTGTTGTGTGAAATGTATGAAGAATAGTTATAATGCTAATTGTTTTTATTGTTTCTAATGCCATAGTTTCTTTCTAAGCCATTCTGCTTTTAGCTTATGATGATATCTATCAAAAGGCTAATTTTAATACTAGAAATAAAGATAAACTCGCTGTTGCCACTTGTAGACTCCATAAAGTTAGTAAATCGCTTAAAGGGCAAGGCTATTATAACAAACTTCCAAGTGATGTACGAATTTAAAAACGTAATTAAACAAAACCTTTATAAAAGAGTCTACTAAAACATATCGGATTATTTAGACGATAGAGAAGTTTGGAATTGAAATATAGGATCATTAAAAAGAACAACCAGCCTTGTTTGTTGCCTTTCTTTCCTGGCTTGGTCGCGAAGGAACAGGCAGTAAAATTGACGTTTTAAAGTGATACTTGTGTTTTTACTTAATAAAAACATTTTGATTTTATTAGATTTGCTGAATAAAAAGCTTTGTGAATATGCCTTGATTGAGCTTTTCTCGCTGACTGATTGTTTTTTATCTGTAAATGTTTAAGGGATATCTCCAAAAATTAGGGTTAGTCTCTTACGAATGTTTTCTTGTAGCTTTAAGGATTCTACATTCGATTCGATTCCTAGAGGCCCTTTGTTCCCTATCTCAATTTTCTATCCCGATAACTCAGTTCAGAGTGGTATAACGTCATAACAAAAAATACTCCACTAGATTTTTGATTATTGTTTATGTAATTTTATATCAGAAATAAATAAACCAGAGATTTTTTTCCATATATTTTAAAATCTCTTTTAACGTCTATATTCTAATTCTAATTCTAGGGTGGGGGTAATAAGATCTGCACTCACGTCCCGCATAGGAGTTTACTGTGCATATCCCGCCTTCTAACCTAACCCCAGCCATCCCAACTCCTTAAAGTAGCGGAGTAGGACTTTGGGTTGGTGGCAGCAGTTTGCCAGAGTAGCGTCTATATTATATATGATAGGTATTTTTTTTAACACGTCAATACAAGTAACGTGGTTTCTTACATTCTGCGGTTTCATTTTCAATACAGTTTCAAATTGAATCAAGTCGATAAGTGCAATAATTTGGTCCGCAAATGATCGCGGGCAGAACGGTATGCATTAGAGCTGAGTAAAGCCAGATACATCAAAAGGCCGGATAACATTTTCAGGGAAAAATCCGGATTTCAGATATTGTATTTATACGAAAATATATATATATTTATTAGAATTACAGACAGGAGCGCTAATTGGTAGCCCCCTGTATATATAAACGTGTAGAGATAAAAATGATAAATAAATATTTATCGAAATATTAATTTAATCTAAACAATTTTTAATTATTCAACTAATGAGCGGGTAACCAATTAGTGTTGTACCTGTGAATTAAACGTATAAATGGTTCAATGGTACAAAATTAAGTGAGTTTCATGAAAGCCTCGACTGAGTTGATACACTCTTTCACATTTTTCACGAAAAAGCCGGTTGTATTTTTGAACTGCGGTTACTAGGCAGCTCTATGTGGAGTGTATCACCAATCAATGCAATTTTGATTGATTGCATTGCTTACTGTAGTGTAACCAATCTTATTGAAAACTCACATTGTAAAGAGCATCGCTGCGTTCGACACACGGTTTAAAATGAGGAAAAAAACGGGGGACAGCCCTAAGACCATTATCGACTGTGGCATTTTATATTTTAGGGAGTTATTATATTGAGGTTTTGGACAGTAATGATGGATTTATTTTTGTACTGCATGTTAGATTTTTTTTCATATTTGGTAACTTAGTCAAGATTTATAATGGTTTATGAAAGTTCATAATTATAATAGCAAGTCGTGTGCGTAGGATTCGGCTTAAAACTTAATTACTTTCTTATTAAACTTAAGTCCTTTGAGCAACATGGTTTGGTTCAGTTAAAAGTAACAGTAGCAAATCTTTTAAAAACAGATATTTTGTAATTAATCTAGCAGAACCCAGCGATCAACAAATGCAAATAAAATCGCCATGTGAATAAATAACCAATCAATAAGTAGGCGATGCGAGCGACACAAAGCACCGCTTTTTAACAACATGTCACTCTCAAACATCGATGTTTTCAATTTAAATCGATAAAGGGGCTTTCATGTTCAGCGAGCATAAGGGCAAGAGGGGGCCAAAGTTCAAATGGGATTAATTAGCGCAGAGTTTAACTTCGAAAAAATTCAGTGAAAATACTCCAAGACCTAACAAGGAGCAGCATTTTTTTTAAATCACAAAGGAATGTAAACATCGTCAGAGAAAACAACAATTAAAATAGCCGATATCGAAGCCTCGGGCTCCCTAACCACCCCACGCCACCCCATTATTTTATCTAATCAAAAAGTTTTAAAAGGAAAAATTATACCGGCCTTTATTATGAGTCAACTTTCTTACGGAGGGTGGATATATTTTTAATAACGATACCATAGTAAGCCATCTCACCGTGTAATACTTTCGCGATTCCCAGAATTCGACCGTATCAAAGTGTACTTAGTAATTGGAACAGAAATTGAACTTTACATTGCCGAAACTCTATTATACCATATCCAAGCACTTTCGGTAAAAATCATAATTTTTAAGCAAGATTGTAGACTACCTACTCTACTTTATTTCCAAATAGGTACTAAAATGGTACCCCACATCTTGTAGAATTTGAACACGTAAAATCTAATTGAAATTATAAATTTTACTGGCGCCATAAAGCGTACCATCAAAGGCGTCAGATGAGACCAAAAATTCTACATTAATTAAGGAAAAGGTTCCCGGAAAAAACCGAGGGTGCGTTGATTCCCCACGCGTTTTCTTTGCTCAACATTTTCCGAAAACACAATCTATAAAACAAGAAAAGTAAGTCTTATTTCGAGGTGTCAAGATATTTTTTGGATTGGTTAGATTCGGATAATATTTATCTGAGGCAGCATTATTATTGCACACCTTGTATGCGTAAATCAGTGCCTGAGGCGAGCATTTTTCAGACAAAAAGATGCAATTATATGCAAAGGGAGGGTAGAATCTTGCGTAATGAGGTACTTTCAAATTTCTTAGGGGTGACTCTAGACACACAATTTTCTTGCACGCTCAAAAATATTTTCACTTTTTAAGATGGCGATTTAGCAAATGGCCTTGGAATTTAGAACGAAATGATTTTACATCTCACGTGGATGGTCATGAAAAACAGAACATGTGAGTATGGAAAACACCTACTTGACTACTTGGTTTTGTTTGCATTAGAATGTGTTCAATAGTATTTTGGCCAATGACATGTTTCGTAAATTCTCAAATTAGAATAGATAAAGGATTGTATTGTTCATACTACTATCTAGAAAAGCTTTGTTTGAACACGAGTATCCTCTATGAAAGCTTTCGTATTTAGATAATAACTTAATGATGTAAATATTTTTATCAGTACATTCCGTTTGTTTCCTTTATGACATCGAGTACTCTTCTAGATAGGATGTGGAAAATGGAAAAACTTTATTCAAAGCAGGTATGGATCACTATCATCGTGATATATCCACATCCCATAATCACCCACTGCTTTGCCTAGCAAGGGTAACGCTTTTTATCTAGGCGGGTATGACGTATGTAAAATGTCTACCAACTCAGTTATATTTTTCAGAATTGTCTGCATATATATACTGATTCTGAAAAGTGTTTATCGCCTAACTAATATCATTATTAGTTTGTTTCTGTTATTTGCATGTACATACTTTTTTTTTATAAATAGCTAGCGTTTGACCCGATCTTGCCTGATGGTAAGCGATGATGCAGTTTACGATGGTACACGCTTGCCTAGAAGAAACCTTTTCACTTGCGACTTGAAGACCCCTAGGTTGTAGTTATCAGGAAACACAGACTCAGGCAAGGCGTTCCACTCCTTGGCGGTGCGCATAATAAAGGTGGAACCGCTTAATAAGTACCGCTTTGTGCGTATGGGAGGTATGTCTACCATGTAACGGTGGCGCATCGCGGAGCGTCTGGTTGTCCGGTGATAGATTGGGGATGGTGGAATCAGGTTGAAAAGCTCCCCAGCACACTCTTTGAAATGTATCCGATAAAAAACCAAGAGGCTTGCAACCTTTCGACGATGCTCGAGGCTGTGGAGCCTTGCATCTGCTAACTCGTCATTGCAAATGAGCTTCTTGGCTCTTCTATTAATTGAATCTAATGCCTCTAGCTGGTATTTCGCTGATCCGTCCCAGAGGCGAGAGCAGTAGGTACTTCAGTCACGATCGGACTTGTGCTTGGTACTGTTTAATTTTAATTTTTTTATAACAATAGTAAATATTTTTTTTTCTTTCTTATGTCTCATCTGTTATAAATGTATAATGTGTGCTATGTAGCAAATAAATGATTGTCTACATCTATCATTAATATTAAACGCACTGGACCAAGGACAATCGTTAGTGCGTCATTCGTCTAGTTTCCTGCATTACGATTCATTTGTATAATCATTCAGATATAACAAATCAGTCAAATAAATCAACATACAGAGTAGAATTACCATTTGTTCTAGACCAGAGAGATTGTTATAGCTTGTTTTTAAAGTTGATTTGAATTTGAAGTCACTACATTCACAGATGATTCGAACATGATTTTTTTACATTCATGAACATCCGATAAACATCCACTGCGTAAACTATTTTAACATTAAAAGAACAATTTATGAAAAATCGGCTAAGGATCTCACGAGGAGAGCTTAAGTGTTTGAGACATTTGGTATCGAGACCCTTAGTATAGACCCTGGGACTATGGGCAACGGGGGCCCTTCGCATATTTAAAATTCTTTCTGGGCGTCTGGTCGAAGCAACGTATGATCCGAAAGCTGGTGCTTATCTGGGTTAACGCATAAGCATTGCAATTCAGGTAGGCAAGCAGTCAGTGTCTTGGGGACACATCCGCCTAATAATGCGTTGGAGCAGTTTAGCTGTGTATAGAATTTCTCAATTCATCGGAGTCTTTTTTTTATGTAGGTATGTTCCCCGATTTTTCGAAGATATCTGGACCAATTCGAGAAATTCTTTTTTTGTTTAAAGAAGAATTCTCATGTGGTCTCATAGGAACCAAGTCAGGATCTGATGATGGGATCCCAAAAAAATCGATGGCAACCAAATTTTATAGGGACGCATAATTGTTTTATGTTTTTACCTCAGAACTCCGTCATTGATAAACCTATTTGAAAAATTCATTTTTATTTAAAAGGAATATGAAAGTATTCATATTAGTCTCGTAAAAAATTCATCAAAATCAGTTCAGTAGTTTGGTTAAGGCGTTTATATTTTTGTTACAAAGTTACTCTTTCTATTGTATTTTATAATGTCACGTAAATACTTGTATGTAATTTATTTAATAGAAGTATATTTAATATGATAAAAAAGGAGTGCTATGATATTTTCATTCATTATGTTTATTGCATCCAAAACCGGCAAAGGACCGACCGCCCCATACTGCGTTTTTTACGTCCATAAAACACATTTCCGTAATCACCTTATAAAGGGATTACTATAAATAAAAAGGAAAAAAGGAAATTAACCGCATTACGGAAAATCCCGTCCCCTTGCAATATGTGGGCTCCCACTGATAAAACACTGGGAGGTTTTTAGCGTAAATGAAGCAATGTGCTATTTTATGTTTACTTATATGATTTTTTATATCTGGGGGGGGGGGGGGGTTCGATTCCTGCTGCGGAATAAATGTTTGCATGATCTACAGATAATTGTTCCGTCTGGTTGTTTCTCTATATATTATGAGTATATATTTCTGGTTCCCATAGTACAAGCTCTGCTTAGTTTGGGGCTAGATAGCGCTGTGTGAAATTATTACAACGTGTGAAATATACGATTAAACAAGTATTCACATAATTATTAAATATCTTAACATAAAACTATGGATGAAATAATTACTACTTTTGAATAGACGAATACCTACATACAGAAAGCTTTTTAATTTTAGAGAGAGGAGCACTCATCATAATTTATACCCAGAATTAAGAAGAAAGACTTATGGGGCAAACACCGGAAAATACATAAGAAACAGGCATGCAACCCCCGTGTAGGTTTATGCCCTATCAGGGTGGCATGAGTAGGGGATAAAAAACAAAATGAGAAGTTATGTTTTCGGTAATAAAGGACGGACGAGAGAAATCGTTTAAGACGACGCCAAATGAGATGGAACGAATATATTTGATTATTTTTATGCGAATTGCGATACTGCCTGGCCTCGGACAATGTCTATTTGTTTTACTTTAATTTAATATTACGTTTATTGTTCGCAGTTCATAGTCGTCGGTTTACCGATTGTGGCGAAAAAGAACCAATAACTTCGTATTGTTCAATAATTTATGGTGTTTAGTTTTTACAGAATCCTATAACTAGTTAAGCTCTGGTTTTTGTAGACACTAATTTTGATACAAGTTAATAATTCGTAAAAAAGCGAATGTTTTTACTTTGTGACTCTTTTGAAAGACATATAACCCATCTATCGTCACATAATGACACGATATGATGTACTAGCTGTCCCGCCCGCGGCTTCGCACGCGTGGTTTGTCAATAAAAACATTACCCTCCTTCTGCGCAGTCGAAAAAGTAGCCTATGTCCCAATTGACCGGAATTGGGACATCTATCTATATGCCAACGGTGCATAGGGAGTGCAACTAAAAATACCTTATAATTTTAACCCCTTACTTTATCCACCCCTTTAGGGACGATTTTGGAAAAAAAATTTAGACTTCATTAGTATTAATCATTAAAGAAGAGAGTATTTCTTTATTTCTTACCAAATGCCTACATATGAATTTTCAGATCCCTAACTTAAGGAATTATGGATTGCCCATACAAACTTTCAACCCCTATTTCACCCCTTCAAGATTATTTTTTGAGACAAAAGATAACTTATGTCCTTCACGAGCGTAATCTATCTCCTTGCCAAATTTCATTACTTTCAGCCGTTTTGTTGTGAAAAGGTAACAAACAAACAAACTTACGAACAAACTAAGAAACAAACTGAGTTACTTTCGCATTTATAATATTAGTATGGATTGAATTCTTAGCGCAAATAATATATTAAGCTTACATCGCAAAGGTAACAATTATGAAAGGACTGTTTGGATCATTATTATAAATACGGGATTTATCACGTATCGTCTTATCGGTGTTTCGACCGACAATGTTTCGATTCAATTCATGAACCTTCATCAGGGTGAGTGCGATCCGCTCCGAAGAACGTCTCGCTTCGCACTGATTCGGAGCGGATATCACCCTGAAACACCGATAAGACGGCACGTGATAAATCCCGTATTTATAATAATGATTGAAATAAATCACGAAAGCTTTCTAAGTAAGACTGTTTGAATGTTATAAAATACCATGACCATACACTATACCAAGTTTATTATGACTTTTTTTATAAAACTACCTTCATTTTTACAATGATAAATATTAGTATGCCGTATCGCGAAGCCAAAAATAATTGTGCCAACTGAATTAATCAAGCTCTATAGAACGTTATCGATTTACGATCACAACAATTGGGAGACAGTCGTTATTTTTATGGCTTCTAAAAAAGAGGATATGAATCAATACCCGGGACAAAGCGTAATTTATAAGTCTGTCCGGGCCAGTTTAATTGTAACTGAGAGAAAACCATGCGTGAGTCTGAACATAAAAAAATACAGGGTTCTAGGAATTTCAATACATAAAATTGAAGCCTTTACGCAAGTTTTGTAAATTCAAACTGAAGTCATGAGATTGTCAAAGACGAGGTTTGAAAAAACTATAAGGCGTTTATAATAGAAGTTTACTTTTTGTCTGAGGATCCCTAAAATCGATCATAACCCATGTTTTGTCCGTGTTAATTTTGTGAAGGATTCGATACGGTAGGGTGTCGGAGTACTTGTTTTCCTTTATGAGTTTTTCGATGAGAGGCAGTTTGGTGAAATGGGATATTACGAAGCTTTTGATAGTAAGTTTCTTTGACCCGCTTTTAGTGGGATCAGATATTGGGAATCAGGTAATCCTGTTGAATAGAGAGTTATTCAAGTAGAATTATGGAAAAATCCCAAATTTAATGTTGCATAACCGCCATTACTTTAAACGTCTAACTAAAATCCTATTTGACTCTTTTCAATCAAACTGAATCCTAATAAGTTTTGTGACCTTTTAAAGATCCTCTGTTTATTCAAGCGTCCACACAATTCTGCAGAGATCCTAAAAAGCTTCACCCACACTCGCTACCCTCCGCGACACGTAATGAAGGGAGGGCAGCGTGATATAATGCACTTTTTTATAGCTTACTCCTTACACCCACAGAAAAAAAACACACACGCGTACATTTTAACTATTAGTGCTTTTTTCTGTATGGGTTAGAGAAGGGTTCCAAGGCTGGGGTTAAGTTCGGTCGCTTGATAAAAAATTTACGCCGATTCGAGTTCACGATGCTCGTTTCAACAACGAGGGTCACCGGAGTACCATTGTGGCGTTTCACTCTCACTCACCGACTACTAACTTTACATTTTTGTTTCATAACTTATTTCGATTTCAATCCTACGGAAAGGACCGGCCATTAATAACCATGGAATATAAATATCGCCGTCGCTTTCATTTCACGGGGATCGGAAACAAAGAGCCTCTTTGATTTTATTATTTTAATTTAATTTGGCTCGGGCCGTCGTCTGCGCTTTATCCCCAGGTAGCCTTCTGTTCTAAGAAAAAAATATTTATATCTCTTTCTATTAGAAATCCCATTGTTCGCGCGAGGGCACGTCAGCACGCGACAAAAGGAACATTAATTATAATATCCGATTAAAAAAAGCGCCATTTAACTACGCGAGAAACGTCCTTTGTTTGAAATGATTGAATTCGGTAATACCAACATTAGCTACCATCCGACTCACCGGGGAAACGAAGATGCATTATTAAAAGTAGACACCTACTGTATTTGCGTAGGCGTGGGTTGCGACTTTTTTCTCCATTTACTCCGAGCTGATTCCGTAATGCTAAAGCGATAAAGATATCAGATTACGCCTTAGAGTGTTGCCGGTTCAGACACGGACAAAAACTATGGGCACCGAGAGACTGCCGAAATATGAGGATCCAATTCCATAAACCACATCAGTGGGTGGAATCATACGAGTTATGTTTGTACGTGCTCGCACATAGTAATTAGATATTACGTACGAGCTAATCGTAACTCGCACGGGTGTTGTTTTACCCGAAAGGGGATATAAATCACGGGGTAACACTGTGACAAAAACTAACAGAAAAAAGAAACAATGTCAGTAAGCGGAACAAAAGAAATTATAACGCGCGATCCGTGGTGAAAAAATCGTTACTGTAATAAAAAATTGAAATAAAAAAGCGGTAATAATAGTCGTAAAGAACAATACGGCGTTCATGCATTATGAATCAAAGTTTATTTAGCAAAGCACGATAGATACACTTTTGACATTTCGCTCGAGCCGCTGCAGCAGCTGTCGCAAATTTTCGGTTTAATTTAGCACAGATGAAGTACTGCATTATAATGATGCATTTTTTCGCCCGTCCGTTTTTATTATAATAAACGCCATTTAGATTAGTAATTACAAAACTAGGGGATCTTCTCGAAATTGTAGAAAGCTACAGAAAAATATCATGCCATTAACATGGGGCAGAGACACATTTTTATAATGACACTGGCCACAGATGTACTATTAATCTCACGAAGCGTGGTTATTAAATCTTGTAGAGTGGGATGACATCGTCCGCAATGTTATTAATGGAAGTGTATCACGGGAGCCATTAGATACCTACCTACATAATTAACATCGATCTTTGAGTAAAAAGAAAAAAAGCAAAACCGAGCGTCACTCTCTGCGACGAATAAAAACGTCATTAAAGATTGATCGCCGCGAGGAAGTATCATTAATATTATTCAATTAATAAAACGTAATTTCCCGTCTCACCCCGCGAAGGAAAAAGCAATTAGTGGCTAGATTGCGATCCGTCAAAACAACTGCGTCGAGTGTCAGAGAAAAAAACGAAAAGCATTCATTAAAGTAAAATTCGCGAGGGGTGAATACGTAAGGACTTTTTTGCATAAGACGGTGGCGCCCTTGTTTTTTAAGTTTTTTTTGTATTGAATATAAACTATGTGGGCGCACCCATAAGCGGTTTTTGTCACACTTGCTGGGTGTTGACGAAGGTTTTTTTTAATTGTGCCAGTAATGAGTGTTGTTATGGTTTTATGGTGGAGTAATGAGCAAAGTCCCGTTGTGACATTTGCATGTCGTGGGGACTTTTTTCGCGAGTTTGTTGATGAAGTTTTTCAAACGTTTTTTTTCTAAGTTTACTTTTATGGCATGGCTCTATTTGAAGTTTGTGGTTAAACATTTCAGTGGCACGTTGTTTATGGCTGAGGGGTGTTTTATTGTTATTATTTGAGTGTTTATTTTGCTCGTATTATGTGGATTTTGCACGATATTTAAATTTAGTTTGGTATTTTCATTTCTTTTAGCAAATTTGTAGAAACTTTGCTGTAATATAGTTTTCGTTCATTTACTGTTACTTCTGTTAAATTTTATGAACATTTTATTATTTTATTTCTCATTTTAAACGGGCTTTTAAAAGTTGAATCTTATGACGACCTTCGTGGCGCAGTGGGCGACTAGCCGACTGAGACGCAGGAAGTTGCCCGTTCAATCCCCTCTGTTTGCAAACAAATGTTTGCATGATCTAGATATACCTATTTGTTCCAAGTCTGGGTGTTTTTCTGTATACTATAAGTATGAATTTATAAAAAAAATATATTGGTGTTCTATCAGTTATCTGGTTCTCATAGTACAAGCTTTGCTTAACTTGGAGCTAGATAGCGCTGTATGAAATGTCTAGCATTATTTATTTATTTATTCCTACTTTTTGATAAGTATTTGTATCTTGTCCTACTTTGAATAAATTATAGTAGTTAATCGGCAGTTGATAGGTAAATAAGTTAGAATAGAGTAATGGCTTCGATAAAGGCAACCCCAAGCCGATTCGGCTACCGATAATAAAGGCCCAACTGACGTGCGGCGACCCCGATTTGGTATTAGCAATCATTAAATTGGAAATAACGCTATATTGTCGATACACTGGTTTCTTTTATAAATATCTCTCACGTGATCCCCGTGCCGAGTCGTGTCACGAACCTCACTGAAAACGATGGAAATATTCAAATCGCCATATAAAAAAGACAAGTTAGGTAGCATTTAAAAAGCTTGTTTGTTTAGCGACGAATCGCTTTTAGTCATGACAGGGTGCACGGCGCATCCGGCAGGGCAGGACACTAGACATTGCCGTTATGGGGTACATACGCCTATAATAAAACCCCGTAGTAGGTTTATTTACTTACCACATACTTTATAATTCTCCACGTTACAATATATATGAATTAAATTTCAATTTCAAACTACCCCCAAAACTGAGCCCTGGCTACGTCCCTGCATCTAAAACGAATACGTGACAAACTTATATTGCAGTTGAATGATCTTTATTTCTTGTGTCATAAGATATATTTACGGCTGTCACCAGCAAATAAAAATTGTGAAACATTGCAGTCGGGATGAGGAATGGGTATGAAATATGAAGTCTTCAGGAAATAGGGTGAAGTGAGTGCTTTGGAACCGTTTTGCGGGCTTGAAGAATGCTTGCATGGAAAAGTGAACTAATAAGAATTTTGATAAAGCCGTCTTGTAAGAATTTTAGTAAGTCTAATAATTTATGTGCTAACAAAAAACCCGCAAAGAGGATTTTATAAAAGAAAACTAGAAATCCTATATAATAATAGTGATCAAAATAAATCACGAAAATTTGTTAAGTAAAATGAAAATGTAAATTAAAATTATTTCATTGGATCTACGTTATTTCAGTGCATTGTAATGAATAAAAATAAAACTGGACATTACCAATCAAAGCAATTTGGAACTAAAATGTTGCCCTAGGCTTTTACCGTGACTTTATTAGTAAGTATAAAGTAACTTATATAAGATCTAACGATTTACCCGTAAAATAAAACGATTTACTATACACAAGTTTTATTAAAGAAATACTAGTGGTTCGCCCTGAACTGAGATCTCGCGAGTCTACCATAAAAACAAAAAAAAATATTTTTCGTAATGTTTGACTATCAAAGTAGTGCCACGAAATAAATAACCAAAGAACTTGACCTACAGTTTCATTCAAATTACAGGTAACGGGAGTCCATTTTATTTGGTTATTCTTTTTTGGGATATGTATTGCAGTTATTCCGGATTTAAGACTTTTGCCTACATATATTTGTGATACTTAAGCTATAGGTATGCATACCAAATTACAGCACTTTTTAACTTTTTAAAGTTTAGTTCTTATTATAGCAAATAACTCAAAAACTACAAAAATTAAAAAAAAATAAAAACTGGATCAAAATGTACTAATGAAGACCTCTTACTTGACGTCTCACTTGACTTAATAGTTTCATTTTCATTTACTTTACCCCTCTTGAACCCCAATATCTCAACAACCCCCCCAATATTTTTAGCTCATTTAGTCACACCAAAATTGTGCCATCACAACCTAACCATATATCATATTTCACGATGATCGGATCAACACTTCGAAAGTTATCCTTGGACAAACAAACATACATACGTACAACGCCAATTTGCCCAAGTTGATTTGGAGAACTCGCTTCGCTCGATCAATTAACATAAAATTTTCAATTGCGAGACAAGAGGTGACTCCCGATAGGTCAAAGAATTTGACACAGTTTCAATTTATTATATGAATGCGTAATTCAATAAATAACAAACACCGCACATTAAGCCCGTGAATATTCATATAAATCACGATTACTCTTTAACAATAACCATTTATTGGATACCAATTTATTTGCTTATTTATTGAAATTTGTTACGCATGTTAATATTTTTTAGTTAGCGAATGCGTCTCACTAATTCTGTTTCTTTTTTTAATGATTTTGACAACATGCTAGACAGAGATGCAAAAGAGTTTGATCTGGGGTAAATTGTAACGCAAGTGACTTTGACAGTATCGATGCCATTGATAGGATTTTTAATGGTTAAAAAAAACTGCGACAATGGTGCAGAGTTGGTTCGACAGAATTATTTATAGCTGATCGTAAATTGTAGTTTAAATTAAATGGCCTCAAAGTCCCAGTTTCATTTCCCGCGCCAATACGAGTTTTAATGTTTTCAATAATTCCAATAAATCAATTTTCTTAATGTACGACAACTATGGGCCTACAAATTATCTTTATTCAAACGACATTCTCATGTTACGTTGTATAAAACGTACTCCAACTCGGCCAAAAATGTTACGATTTAGACGTAATTTATTTTCTTTCTTGTTATGTATCCTAAAAGCATCATTAAAAAGAACAACCAGCCTTGTTTCTTGCTGATCTTTCCTGGCTTGGTCGCGAAGAAAAATGCAATAAAATTGACGTTTCAAAGTGATCCTTGTGATTTGAATGAATAAAAATATTTTGATTTGATTTGTGGAGTCTTCTTCTTTGTGTCGATATGGTTCATAATATTTTAAATATCAAATGTGATTTTGCCAATACTTGGCCACTGCCTTGTATCCTTCAGGGTGCAAGAATAAGGGCACAATAGGCAGCCTAGTAAGTGTGCTATAGTCTGAGGGTCTGTACCACATGGGCAACTAGTCGTCAACTCTTCAATGTCGCCCCATTTAGGTATTCACATTTTGCCTGCTGCGACCCACTTGAGTCTTGAGACGGTTGGCCCAACGAAGGTCTTTTCCGGCAGGCAGCTCTTCAGCAGGCTCTATGTAGTTTTCTGCAAATCTTTTCCAGCCATAGTTTTCGACGTGCTTGGAAGGGTGTTTTGTGAGAGTATAGTTTGACTTCAGAAAGCTATGACGGCTTTTGAGGCGCTGATTTGGTAGTTGGGCGTCAAATAGTGGATGCCTGTCATCTGACTCGTATTTCTCGTAAATTTTTTACGGATTCGAGGTTGGGCAATATCAGCTAAATAATTGTATATAATAATTAATTTGTAGAGTAGAAAGTCTACATGAAAGACAAAGAAGGTTAAAAATGTGCACAAATACAATACAATCTGAAAGCAACCGCATCCTCTGAGGTGCCAAAAACAATGATAATTGTTCCACGTGAAATATAGTGTTGCCACCGACAAAAGAAGCATAGAGTAAAAAAAAATACATTTTTCATTGTAACACTCGGGCCATTCACTACAGGTGGGGTGATGTGGGGTGGGCAAGGACAATGGAAGATATCAATGGACGATGCCAATATTTTTTTCGTTTTAAAAATAGTAGGTATTGAACATTTTTGCCATTAATTATGTTAAAACGATGGCAAGACTGGGCGTGCGTGACGTGTTCACTAAAACGACTTCTAAAATAATTTTATGTTGTTGGTAATTTTAAATTTATGTTATGATTTTCATATATATTGAGAACTGCTGAAGACGTCTTTTGGATCTTTTATTAGTTTTTTAAGGGTTCAGTACCTCAAGAGGAAAAAAGAACCCTTATAGGATCATTTCCTTGTCCGTCCGTCTGTCCGTCTGTCAAGACGTACAGACAGACATACATACCTACATTTTGCGGTAAACGGGTAGAAATAACAAGTAAAAATTAATATCAAATACCAGGAATCAAATAGGACTAGGGTCCCTTAAAGTTGTTAAAAAGTCAAGTTTCCAAGTCAACGCAATCAAATAATACGGCCATTTATACCGCATATTTTGCACGCAAATAAATCAGAGCCAAATTAAAACATACGGTCCTTCCCGTTGACCTAGAATCATGAAATTGGGTAAGAAATTGGTCACAGCACAAGTAAAGACCAAAAATCCGTCAACCTCCGTGGCGCAACGGGCGAATAGCCGGCTGAGACGCAGAAGGTTGCGGGTTCGATTCCCGCCGCGGAACAAATGTTTGTATGATTTACAGATATTTGTTCCTGGTCTGGATGTTTTTCAATATATTAATAAGTATGTACATATTTACAAAAAAAAAGTATAAGTATTCTATCAGTTATCTGGTTCCCATAGCACAAGCTCTGCTTAGTTTGGGGCTAGAGAGCGTTGTGTGAAAAGTTCAGCCATATTTATTATTATTAAAAATTGGTAATTTGTAGTTATATCGTAAAAACCCTTCTCTATAGGGAAGTTGGGGGTGATTATTTTAAATCTTTATTTTGTGGGGTGTCGTTGAATAGGTCTTTTAAAAACATTGTAAGGTTTGCTCGACATTTTTTTGATAAAAGAGCCCGTATATAAAATATTGAGCATCAAAATTGCCATTTTCGACCAACTTATGTATGTCTGTAGTTGGGTTTGTAAACAGTTTATATAATGTTCATACAAAATTACCAAAACCAACTGTAAAATTAACATTGTATTTTAATATGACTAAGATAGGTAAGATAAGATACGGCTGGTACTAGCTACTGAACTCTTCACTGTGCATGGTTCGATACGCGCTTGACCAATTTATTTACCATTAGTAACTAATCTTGATGAAAAACTAAATAAACAGCTAGAATAGGTACATCCACAAGCAAGTTTATGGTCTAAATATAATTAAAACTTTAGCAAAAGCTAATAAATAAAATTCAAAAGTAAACGAAGATACTTTAAGAAAAAACAAGTACATATATGACGAAGGGATCGATACAAGCCATTTGTTACAATCGGCAGCTGTTCCTGCGCCTGCGCATCCGTGTGTAAACTCGATATATATGACAATAGCTGATCTTGATGAGTGGGATAAATTAACAGCAAAAAATTGCAACGAAAACTTAAAAGGCTTTTTTTCTATTATGGTATTTATTTATAGTAAGAACGTATACTTTTATTTCTTACTTTGTAATTTGATAAATATTTACACCAGTTTTTATCAAACTTACTAAGGGGAAAAAGATGCTCCACATTTTGTCCTGAGTCTGATCTAGTAAGAAAAACATATTTCTAACAAAAAATACACGATTTGCCGTAATTATTAAAAAATATAAAGCTTAGGTTATGAAAAAGAGTAAAACAAAGAAAATTGGCTCGTGCCTTCAAAGTAAGGCACTAAAAGTATTGTCTCAACCACTCAAGATTTACAATATTCTATTCGTATATTCTTAAAAGCTGCAGGTAGTTAGGTCACAGAAAGTACAAAGTACAATAGCTGTTTTGTTTTCCGATTTGCATGAAAAAACTGAACAAAATCTTTGAAAACAAAAAGCTTTACGTCACGGCTTTAAAATAAAAGGTGCCGTTTGTTAAGGGATTATGTCCCTTGAGACACGGGACTAGAACCGCAATTGTATTTAGACAATGCGTATAAGTTCAGGTAGCACTATCAGTACAAACATACATTTCAGTTTGCTTAAGAAACATCCCTCCAAATTTAAACTCTACGCTTATGATCATAGAGAACATATAAACTTAGCAAGATGAAGATGGTTGATGTGATACGTTATTTTAGCTAGGTTCCGCGAAACAACCAATGTTTTGTCGCTTTAATCTTGGAAGATATTGTGTTTGAGGAAAGTTTGTTTTTGCAACGGCTAATCCTAATGCACGGGTAAAACGAAATCGAGTGAACATATACTTGTCTCAAGATTAATTCTTAATTAGAAAATAGTCTGACATTGACAGATGACAGATTGGCTAAATTTCACCAAGGACCATTTTTTTTTTAATTGGATAGAACTTCGTTTGCCCACAATCTCACCTGGTGGTAAGTGATGATGTGGTCTAGGATGAAGCACGAAGATCTAGAAGAAACCTATTTACTCTTACCTTAAAGAGGCCCGGATTGTATTCTTTAGGAAAAACAGACGACGGCAAAGTGTTCCATACCTTAGCTGTACGCATCAAGAACGTAGAACCAAAACGGTGTGTGCGAATGGGTGGTATATTGACTAGGTACGGATGGTACTGAGCCGTGCGCCTGCTTGTCCTTTGATGGAAGGGAGATGGCGGGATCAGATCGTATAGTTCCTGGGCACATTCCCCAAAATGTATTCTGTGAAAGATCGATAGGCTTGCAACTTTACGGCGGTGTTCGAGACTTTGGGTCTTAGTCTCCGCCACATATTGCTTACCTATAAGCCTAAAAGCCCTACGTTCTATCGAGTCTAAGGTAGCGAGCTGGTATTTGGCCGAACCATCCCAAAGGTGGCAGCAGTACTCCATACCAGACCGGACTTGAGCTTTGTAAATTCTAAGAAGCTGTCCTGGTGTGAAGTATCTCCTGACCTTGTTAAGAATGCCCAGCTTCATGGCAGCTGTTTTAGCCTTAGGCTCGATGTATGAGCTAAAGTTGAGAGTAGGCGTGAGCGAGACCCCTAGGAGCTCGAGGTGACCTTTTACAGATAACGGTACATTTCGGAAAATTGGAACTTGGGTAAACTGACTCTTTTTCGCCGAGAAGAGACATGCTTGCGTTTTTGAAGCATTTAATTTAACAAGATTGGCATTGCCCCAGTCAGAGACGGCCTTGAGTGTCGAATTCAAACGCTGCAACATCTCCATCCAAGGACCAATGGCGTGTAGTAGGACCTGCTAAGTTTAAAGCTAACTTTTACCGAAAACATAATTGTGTTTTCATTGTTTTAAAATTATCTCTGTTAACCATGGCAGGTAAATAAGGAATGGAATAAGTTAAAACAAACAGGATGTTAAGATCAGTCAACAAAATTTCAAAAATCAATACCCTGTGATGACCAATTCTGCGAAGGTATTTGAAGAAGATAAGGTTTATTTAGAAGATGTTAGTTTTACATATCGTGGACGCAAACAACCAATAAGGCCATATAAATTATAACCGAATATTGATCCTATCTGGTCCAGGGCAAAATGGAAACAAACTATTGACGTGACTTCGGCAAACCGAGATAAAATAAATATTTTAGGGTGGGCTCGCCCTAAACAAACACATACAGGATTTGCTGACCGTCGATATAGTTTCAATTTAATACGCCGAAATTTCATCACGTACTTTTCCATTCAAAAAAAGACCTTATCCATAGGCAATGACGTCGAATTAAACTGATCTGATCGCAGTCGCTTTAATCGTTTCGGGGATGCTGCGAAAGGATAAATATAACGTTATCTAATACGGTGTTTGTAAATGATTTTTTTCAGCGTCTCGGAATAATCTTGACCGCTTTCTTTTTAGGGAAGCGTTCATTCGATGAAGGTGTTTAGATAGAGGAAATTGCTTAACGTGGATCCGATATTTGCTTTAATCAAGTTTAAACGCCTTACCAATAACTAATCATAATACAGGTTGTCACAAAAACCTTCTGATACACCTTTTATAACAAAATCAAGTGATAACAAACGAAGAAAATTTTATTTTAAACAATCTCTTTTTAACTTTTTCATGCTAAAGGTGAATCTTGAGTGACAGCTCAGAATAAAGCGAAATTGGATTATAACAAAGTCAAAATCAAGCAATGTTATGCATTGAAACCACATGATAGAATATATAATTTTGTAATATGTATATTAATTATTAATTAATTTACATCACTCTCTGTCCACCAAATCCAAGAATAAAACATACTTTTGATGAAGTTAGGTTATCATAATCCTTTTTCAGACATCCTGTATAATTAATAAAAGGCTCTAAACTCGTAAAGTTTGACTTGTACGCTTGAGCGGCGCAGGCGCAGTTATCGCGCGACTTATCAAAATCCCGCAATATTTCTTCATTAACGACTCGCCACAAGGTAGAGCCCTTCGTCATAGCATCTGTAACGTGCTACAAATTCATATTAAAATGATTAATATTTCTATCTTTTCCTACTAAATCTTTCCTTAATTTTCTCTCAAGTAGCGGTACGAAATATAACGTTTATTTTTACACATTATCTGTGATTTCATCTTTTTTAATTAAACTTAGACAATCGTTATTTATATGACATTCACAATTGATTTATATTTTATAGTAGCCCGCTTATGTTGTCATGTTTGTTTCCAATTAATCTTTATAAATTACGTATTCTGAGAATTGAAAATCTATCGCTGAGGCAACGACGTTAAAACGAAACAAAAATAGGAATTATCAACTATCAAGTTATACAGAGGGATCACGACGATTTATCAAATAATATGACAGCATTGATGGAATATAATTTTTACGAAAATTGTAAAGCGTATTGTGTTTCATAATTAATGAAGCAAGACTTTCTTGGTAACAAAATATACCCGATCTATGTTCCGAATCGTCATTACCCGACTCTTTGTGCGACATTCTTTTGCGCCCAGGTGTTCATATAATTACATTGGATAGTGAACAATAAAGACAGGTAGATAGAGAATAGCCTGCGGGTGAAAGAGACGCAACATCACTTCTAGCGTTGATTGATAACTGTGACAAAAACGAAGCAGATGAAAAATAATAATTATTAGATCTTTTGTTAAAGGTGCATGAGTTTATAGGGGTGACGGGATTTACTTTAAGTGGTTAACGCATTTACGAGTATCTTTTTTATAACTTGAAATTAGGTGTCCGAGAAGTAACTTGGGGAAAAATTGTGATATATTTTTATGAATATAAGTAAATTAAAAAAATATACTATTAATACATGACGACCGTGGCGCAGCTGTCGAATAGCCGACGGAGACTCAGGAGGTTGCTGGTTCGATTCCCGCCGTGGAACCAATGTTTGCATGATCTACAGATAGGTATTTGTTCCGGGTCTTGTTGTTACTTACAAAAAAAGTATATAAGTATTGTATCAGTTATCTGGTTCCCATAGTACAAACTTTGCTTAGTTTGGTTTGGGGCTAGATAGCGCTGAGTGAAACATCCAGCATTATTTATTTATTTATTCTTTAAAAATTTGCAAGAGGATACTTAGATACCTATTTGGTTTCAAAAGTTCCGTTTTTACAAGCTTTTTATTAACTTGCAATGTATGTGTGTTTGTCCGGGCGGAATCTTGCAACTGAATTTTAAACCTGTTCCCCTCAACCGATTAAGCTGACATTTGGAATACATGTGTAACTTCGGTGACAATGCAATAATATGGTATCATGGAGGTGGTCTCATGATGGAGACGGATGCTAGACAACGGAACTTCTGAATGGTGTTTGGGCTTATTTGAATCTGCTTGCGGTTTCGATTATGAATCTTATAAAAGCTTGTTTTAAAAAAGTAATTTTTCAACAAAAAACTTTTTTTAGTTGTTAATGAAACTTTGCAAAATGTTGGAAATGCCAACCCTACTAAAATGCATGAATATGCCGGCTGTGCAAGCTAAACAATGAGCAGCCAAGCGCTCGCAGGTAGATTATAACAACAATATTTATTAGCAATCACTAAGATAAATTCTATTGCTTCTTCCACCTTATTACTTAACTGGTAAGGTTTGAAATTGTGCGGTTCACGTGAGATCATGCGAAAGTATAAATTGGTACAGGTGTACTTACATTTTTTCATCTTTCATTAGCTAAGTTCGCGCTTAGGATCACGATCGAGGGTTGCACGGACGTGTCGTTTTGTTTCGTCTACATGAGAAGTTTTGTCAATAAAAGCTGGGTGGTTCAACTTTTTTGCTTTCGGTACACATTTCGAGTCGAACATATTGGATTTATTATTCGGAATATTGATGACTTTGATCTTAGAAATGAATTGTTTGGCCGAAGTATTTGTTCCCGGAAATATTCCGTATCGTTGGGACGCTGAGATTTGTATTCTATGCTTACGTCGTGATAAATAAATCCGAATTCTTCAAAATAATCGTTTGAATCAAAGGGCCTAAAACTAATTTGGATTTAATTTATTAAGGATGCTTCTATTTAGGCATGATTGGTCCGTTTTTAATTAGTCGCTAGAACTCCCAATACTGCGAATGTGCGGGTTTCTTTGTCGGCATCTATAAAGCACTCAATGAATAGTTACGGTTTGTTTAACAAATTATTGTTAATTATAGTTTTTGTTATGTTAGGTTTTCGATCTATTGTTACACATTCAAGATTATGATTAGAGATAATTTTTAACAGGCACACAAAACGTACTCCTGCACAAGTATATAATTTTTCATAAAGTTTATACAATTGTAATAAATATCAAATTTGTATAAAGATTATATTTGATGTACTGTGATATAAAAGGAATGTTAGTCACGTTTATTATTTGCTAGCTTAATTACCATCTCCATTGAACTCTATCTGAAATTTTGATCTACATAAAATAAATCAATTTAATCTAATTAAAAGCATTACATATTTTTTGTTCGGCATCGAAACAAGATGAGGCATTAGAAGATGAATCGTGAAGATAGGAGCATCAGCGGGTCACCGATCATATCTAGAAACGTCAAACCGTCCATCTGATGTCGAGAAATTATTCTAATTTAATTTAGAGATGACCTTTCTAGAAAAAAAGACGAAGGGTATCTCATGCAAGTTTCATTGTATTGTTTAGGGAGCGCGTTAAGGGGCGACTCATCGATAAATGTACCTAGCGACGCTCTTGAATACTTAAGTTGAGGACATTGCAACACGCAATGTTAGAATTATTTATACTAATTTGATTAGTGATTTGTTATTTATAAATAATAATGTCAGGAAGGCTTTAAGTTCATTTATTTTGGACTCTTCTTGATTTTCAACTTTTGAATTTAGTAATACCCTCTATACTTACATTTATGATGGCAAGATATATTATTATTAAAAAAATCACTTACCTACATTACAAACAACATTTATCACACAATAATAAGCTTTTTAATAAGGTACACAATAATAAGGTAAGTTTTGTACTACAAAATCTTTAGCACGTCATATTTTCATTTATACAGACAAAGGTACGGTAGCTTAGAAGAATGTAAGATGGTAGGATGCTGCGTCTCGCCACGCAGTCTACAGCGGAGGTTTACGAGCGGACGCCAGCCACTTTTATCATGGAACAAATAATAGTACTGAGGAACTCAAGCTTCACTGTGATGGCATTAAGACAGGGTCCTCCGAGCGATATTGAAGCTTAAAGTGAATGAGCCATAGCGCAATTTCATTTGACAAAGTTATGCCGTTGGCTAAAATTTACAAGATCCTATGCACCAGCACTCGAACTATGTTGCATCTATAGGCAGTGCACCACAGTTCAGTTTACAATAAGAGCGGATTGGTAGTGACAGAGGCCTGATTTTATTGGCTACCTCGTATCGAAGCCTCCTCAGCCTCCCATTCACTCCAAGAAATACACTTTTTTATTGCTCTGTCACTTGGGTAATTTATTGACAATGAACACACGTGCATTTCTATTAATATTTTATGTAGGGTTTTTATGCGTCCGCTCGCCCCTTGAGCGGACAGTTTGTTTATGACAATCTGGACGTTTAATTGGTGGGTGTAATATTTTTATATCAAATTGAAATAGTAATTTCTATAGTATTTATGAGTACTCGTAAAGTGAGTAAGCAACAGGTAGCGAACAAAGAGAGGAACAAGAATTATGGACAAAATGGTAAAATCGAAGCGATTTTCTCGAGTTTTTAAAAGCTTTCTGTAAAATGTAAAGAAAAGTAAAACTACTTATTTGGATTTTAATAATGGGTATAGTGTTCGTATTAATGGAAAAAATATTGCAGTCTTTTGTTTTTGTTTCATTCTACTCGTAGTTTCACTACTCTTTAAAAACTAAATAAATCGAATAAGGTTAAAATATTTGTACTTTTATTAGAAAAGGAGACATTGTACGGTATTTTATCGGAATTATATTTTAATACAATTATCTGCAAGAAATAAAACTAAATTAAATTGGGTCTCAGTTTTCGGTTTGAATGTTATTGTCAGGATCCTGAGAGACAGTTCATAAAGCATCCTCACTTGCGCCGTAAAAGTCGTGTGCGGTTTTTCAACGTCTCGGTTCTTTTGAATCTTATCCGAAATAATGACAATTCTGGAGAAGGTGGTGGCTTTCCATGATCCCATAAACCCATGAAACTGGTACGATTGACGCTCAGACACGTTTGCCTTGATTGCTTGTTTTAACTTCTATAATATATCGGTACTACTCGTCAAAATGCTGGCAAACATATGCTGATCGCTACAGGCAATGAAGGCAAGATCTCCAATAGGTCTCTCGCGTCTCAAGTTTTAAATACCGTGAACGTCATACTCCATCAATCCGGATCTTCAGCTTGATGGAGTTTATCAAGCCGAAGATCGTGGAAGGTGGTGGAAATTATTGGAGGAGTAAACACGATATTTAACAGTGAGGGACCGACTAAGGAGAAAGAGGATGCATAAAGTGCCCAGTGGCAAGATGCCCACAAAATTACGTGATTTAAAAATCACACATGTTTGATAAATAACTTTCTGAAGTCGGTGAATGGAGGTGAATGCGACGTGCCATTCTGTGTACGTCTAGCAGTGGTTTTTTAAGGCTAATGATAATATGAACATACTGACGACGACTGAGAAGCAGGAGGTTGCGGGTTCGATTCCCGCCGCGGAAAAAATATTTGTATGATCTACAGATATTTGTTCCGGGTCTGGATGTTTTTCATTATATTGTAAGTATGTATTTAATAAAAAAATGATATAAGTATCAGTTATCTGGTTCCCACAACACAAGCTTTGCTTAGTTTGGGGCTGTATGTGACTGAAATGTTCAGTATTATTTATATTTATGACAGAACGCATCGCAGACACAAATCTTGGTATCCCTGTATGTTAATTCATTTAGTCAGGTAACACTAGTTCCAAGGTTACTCTAGCTAGCATAAATGCAAATTTTTTAAGATTTAACTTCTCCGTAACGTCGTGTAACACGCGAAGTACAAATGTCATGGAAGTCTCTATATAACTCTTCGCTAAGTGAACTGGCCTTACCTAAATCCAGGTTTTAAATATCCTCATTTTTTGTTGTGAGATGGTATATGAAAAAAGATACTAGAGTAGAACTTGGTTTAAACTATATCAAATCATGAAATTAATAAGCATTAACATTCTTACATGATATCCTCATGTTTAACAGAGGAACTCATGATTTTGGAAATACAAAGGATTGGTTGATGCGTCTGTTTTTAGTAACATTGCATTGTATTTCTCTAAGTCTCGGTATCCTTTGAAGGCAAAAACCAGCTAATTACTACAAGTCCACCAGTAAAACTGAATGCAAATGCTAGTGCCTAAGGCACTCGAAACCATCGACTTCAGACGTGTCCAATGGAAACAGATTCTCATAAATACGTGCACACAAAGTCTCCATATAATTAACAGTTATGTCTGTTATGGGCAGTAACTCAGTTCGCGCTTCCAGAACAATGAGTGCGAGGTTCGGCACCTAATGCGCTGATTGAGCCGGCAATGTTGCGGCTTAAGGCTTGCACACATGTGCTTTTTATGAATCTCAAATGGTATATAGTAAGATATATTTATCATTTGTATGCTGTGCCTTAAGGCTTGCACACGTGCGCTTTTTATGAATCTCAAATGGTATATAGTAAGATATATTTTATCATTTGTATGCTGTGCCTTAAGGCTTGCACACATGTGCTTTTTATGAATCTCAAATGGTATATAGTAAGATATATTTATCATTTGTATGCTGTGCCTTAAGGCTTGCACACGTGCGCTTTTTATGAATCTCAAATGGTATATAGTAAGATATATTTTATCATTTGTATGCTGTGCCTTAAGGCTTGCACACATGTGCTTTTTATGAATCTCAAATGGTATATAGTAAGATATATTTATCATTTGTATGCTGTGCCTTAAGGCTTGCACACGTGCGCTTTTTATGAATCTCAAATGATATATAGTAAGATATATTTATCATTTGTATGCTGTGCCTTAAGGCTTGCACACGTGCGCTTTTTATGAATCTCAAATGGTATATAGTAAGATATATTTTATCATTTGTATGCTGTGCCTTAAGGCTTGCACACGTGCGCTTTTTATGAATCTCAAATGGTATATAGTAAGATATATTTTATCATTTGTATGCTGTGCCTTAAGGCTTGCACACATGTGCTTTTTATGAATCTCAAATGGTATATAGTAAGATATATTTATCATTTGTATGCTGTACCTTAAGGCTTGCACACGTGCGCTTTTTATGAATCTCAAATAGTATATAGTAAGATATATTTTATCATTTGTATGCTGTGCCTTAAGGCTTGCACACATGTGCTTTTTATGAATCTCAAATGGTATATAGTAAGATATATTTTATAAACTGTGTGCCATACTGACCTATAGGCCGACTGAGACGCAGGAGGTAGTGGGTTCGATTCCCGCCGAAGAACCAATGTGTGCATGATCTACAGATATTTGTTCCGGGTCTGGTTGTTTTTTTATGTATTATAAGTATGCATTTACAAAAAAAAAGTATATAAGTATTCTATCAGTTATCTGGTTTCCATAGTACAAGCTCTGCTTAGTTTGGGGCTAGATAGCGCTGTGTGAAATGTCCAGCAATATTTATTTATTTATTTATATGTCATTATCACTCATCAACCATATGTGATAGTAAAATACATGTCATTAATTTATATCCTAGTAAGATATACTTTATTAGCTATAATGTCGTAGTAATTTAAGCTAACATAGTCTGACATAGCTTAGGTCTCGTTATGAAAAGAAAATCAGACCGCGCTTCAAAATATAAACCGATTACATTGCCAACTCTAATGAAATTGTTAAAAAGAAGATTAAAATCTACTTATAAATATTAAGTAAAAAACAAAATTATATACCTAAGTATTACACATATCAGTTATGTCATAACTGGTTCCCATAATACGAGCTGGGCTTAGTTTGGGGCTAGCACTGAGTAAAATTTTCCGTCTTATTTATTTAATCATCATCCAGAACGATTTATTTTCATTTAAATTTTTAGTTTATCCGTTTATATATTTTGAGGAATTTTGCAACGTAAAAAAGTACTACAACGACATCATTAGATTTTAAATGATTTTTTCATAAAATTTAGTTGTAATCTCAGTTTTAGTAAATGAAGGCCTACTTCCTCTAAATACTATCCACAGTGTACACATATCCTTAATCTGTGGTTGTGGTATGCCTTAGAATGATAAAGAATATTGCCTCCGAGGATGTGCCGATTGTCACTGAACAGTTGCAAGACAACTAAAGTTACTCACAGAAACACAAACGATGATTAGTCCCTTTACTGTACAGCTACTTACCTGAAACAAAATAACATTTATTAGCAACTAGCAACACGCGGCTTCGCACGCATGGATTGTCAACAAAAAGTAGCTTATGTCATAATCCAGATCTTATTCCATCGTGAAAACTTACAGTTTTCATTTATTTACTATTAAAAGTAGATTTACATAAAAATCATCCTTTGTGTATTATTGCAGCTTTATTTATTTTTTGTGTTAGTATAAAATTCATCAGACAAATGCAAAACATCAAATTTTTTCTAAAAAATAATTATGAGCCTTATCTAAATTGGTTTTGATCCATCGCAAGAACAAAGCCTCAAGCTTCATAGCACCCTCAAAAGCAATGTTTGGGGAACTTCAAATTCCCGGCAATTACAAGTTTCGTTACCGATTAAGTCACCGACAGAAAGACAATTGAAATGGCTGAGAGTCACAGCGTTCTTATCGACACATCCCGAGGATCCGAAGCATACCGACTTTTTCAACTAATTCCCTGGACCAGTTTTCGCGCCACTAATTGTGCTTAATTTCTGCTTCGTGCCTGCTTAAATACAGCTTGGATCGAAAATTGCGAACTAAAATGCTACCTCTACACCGCGCCGTGGTGGACGTAGTCCAACCGTCCGTCGACCAGTTTGTCAACTGGCTTGACCAACCTTTGGTTGGCTCGTGTACGTTGGACCGAGCTTGGTCATGTTGCTGCGCTAGTCAGTTATCCGCGTAAAACTGCTTTATTGCGACGGAATGAGATTCGTCAGTAATATTGAGATTTAAATGGTTTGTCAATCAAACTCACTCGGGCAGACGCTTGAGAGAGTTGGAAGTTGGAAGGCTGGACGATCGTGTAGAGGCAGCATAAAATGCATTGAGTTTGTTCAAAAAATGGACAAGCGGATAAGGCTATTAAAGTTTGGTTTTAACGGCAATGATCCAACCATTTTGGTCCTATTGTTATTCAGATGAAGCTATAAAACTTTTTATTTATGCAACAATAAACCGTTTAAAGATTTAGTTTGCAGTGTTCGGGACTAAATTGCATATTTGAGGCAAGTTAAGTTTTAATCAAGATTAAGTTGAGCTTACCAAAGAGGTATAAATAATGGAATAGTGAATTTGGTTTTGAATATATTTCTCTAAATGTTGAGCCTGTTGAACTCCAACTGTTGAGCCTAATATTTTGGAATATCTTGATAAGAGAGTTAACTCTACGTATCGTTGTTTTTTCAATACATCAAACAAGGTTTTTTATGTTCCTTTACTAGAAGTCAGTGTACTTTTACACTTGATCTAGACCGCAATAGATCACACCAATATAGTTTCCACAAGTGCTAACCGGCTACAACCGGCTGTGGAGTCCAGATTGATCGCTCCGAGGTGAAGATTGCCGATTGAGAGCTAATTGCGGGCGTGAGGTACGACTTGCGAATTGACCGGGATCATTCTAGAGTTGGCCACTTAATTTTTTTAGCAGCGGTTTGAAAAATAGTAATAAAGTAGTTTAAATCCATCATTTTTTAGTTATTATTATTAGTTTATTTTATTTAGATAAACTGCTCAACAGAAGCCTTATAGGCTTAGAAGCATCTGTTACCAGCTTCCTAAGAAATATAATAGATACAACAGAGACCGATTATGAAAAATCACTAGCTAATTCATTGCTTAAGATAGCAAAACCAGCGAATTTCACTTGAACATTTCATTGATTACAGAAAGCATGGGAACCTAGTAACGAGCCAAACCTATTAAACAAGGCGAGGCGAAGAGAAACATCTCACGATCCTAGCTTCGACTCATTACAAATTATGGCCGCATTCCTCTATCAGACTCCATTAAAGTACTATAGCTAGGAAATGAGCGTAAATCGAGCAGACAGCACTCAATTAATATGATATAATTTAAGCAAAAACCAGACCAGAATAATGACAAATTGCATTATAAAAAGTCACTTTGCGAGGAAGGATAATGACGGTTAGCAAAATGGTAGCTAGTAAGCCATTAGACTACATATTTGAGGGAAACTTAGTCTCAGCTAAAAGAGTAAAATCACGTGCAAGTGCAGTATTTAAAAATTGAAGGTGAATCATATATCTACTTATTGAAAAAATATAATGATTGACAGATTGAATCCCTGAGATCTTATCATAAACACTAGATAATTTTTAAGACAAGGTTATTAATTCGGTTTGTAAGCGTTACGAATAATGTGATTGGGAAAATCCTTTTCAACCAAGTATCAAGGTTTCTGGGATGGAGCCAACACTTACGAAGGCCCATGAATTTTAAAGAGGTATCTCTTACTATTAGTTTGCGCCTTAGATAAATAATTATTGCCACTGTGTTTTTCCATAATTATAGATATTTTTTATATTATTATTATTTTTATACTACATGGAGATGGAACAAGCTTATGGGCCACCTGATGTTAAGTGGTAACCATGCCCTATAACAGAGACTTGCCTCGTAGGTCACGCACGTTAGAAATGTGCCGATACGATGCACTTCCCTGCGTTTATCAACTTGAGGTATACAAGTGTAAAGCCTCATGTGCCTATAATTTTACCGGCAACCGTGCCCTTCAAATGAAAACAAAGCAATGCAGCTTGGCGGCAGAAATAGGTATGGTGGTAGCACTTCCCCGGGCGATTCCTATCACAAGAAACTCTACTACTCTATTAGCTTTGGATCCACATTAGTAAGTACATAAAATATTTTAAAATGAAGTCAAAACTTCCACTCCTTTGATCCAACGGATAAAAACATATATATACGTCTTTTGTTTTCACATGAAAACAGATAGGATAGATTATTATCCGTCAATTAAAGTTACTCGGAGGTCGTGAAATAGGCACAGACTTACATATCAAAACGTAATTGTATCGATACAAGATCAAATAAAACGAAATAAGCATGTCACGAAAGTTCATTTCTTTTAGTAGGTACACAGCTGACACGACGTGGCACCTCAAAACAACCTTTGTACTCTCGTTAGCTCCGGAACGACCACCCGATAAGAATAGAATGATGACCACAACCATGAATTCTCGAAGTATAACCCCACTGACCGAGATAACCTTTTTTATGTTCCAGATTTCTCACTCGACAAAAATGCTCCTTGCCTGTCAAATAAAGATACGCACTAAGATAGAGTTGCTATCGAGTATTGAGCTCTCAAACACATAGTAGGATCATAAGAATTCCACAAGCGCGCGCCGATTAAACTCCTTAGTGAAAATAAAAGAGATTGTTTATGAAGCTCGAGAAGACATGACAATAGATGACGGTGATGGACCGAGACTTCTATGGCTCATTCCTAGCAGCGACCGAAACTAGTATTTAATACCAAAGATTTAAAGTTCATTAATTTCCAGACGTGACCAAAACATGTGACTTTAAGATGATTAGGAAAAGTGGGGGCGTGATGTGCGAGAGAGAGGTACAACTGGGAGAGAAAGGAAAGGGTATAGCATCGAGGGTCACAAGCGTGATGTCAGGTCAGCCACTTTTGCACCTCGCCGTAACAACGCGACTCAAATTATTATGGACGTTTGATAAGTGTTTGAAGATTGCACCGTCTTGGTACTTTATGATGCTAATTAAGTGTTTACGTTAGGCGTGTTGATTGTTGACACGGACAAAGTTCCTCTCACGACTTCTTTTATTTGAGGAAATGTCACTCATACTTGAATCTGCTTTTACTATACATTTTCAACGATCATTGGTAACATATAAAAAACTTAACATCGAAAAATATGACGTTGACGAAGTAATCTCCCATCAAAATTTCATCTGAAACTGATAAGATAGCAACATTCTAATGCCCGAGCAACTCTAAAATAGCCGCAATAAAACAATATTAGCATAATAACGATTTATAGCAATAAAACCGTTTATTACTTCGGCCAATAAACTTCCTGAATTTAAAATAACTGAAGATTAAGGGTGAGACTTCAGCTGGATCTACGCACCTCTTAATGCTTCTTAATGTATATTTTACGATTGTTACATAAGACGCGCGCGTTTTACATCGGTTTAAGCGATCTCTTTCTGGTGTTATTAAATCCTGTGATGTTCCTGAACATCAAATTATGAATGTGGAATAAATCAACGGCGGTGCTCGTAAAATTGTTTATGTTTTTGCTCTGTTCGATCCGATTGCTTTCACAGATTGCTCCAGATGTAGAATTGCCAATTCGTAATGTGGCTGTATTCCAATTAAATATTATGAATAAAAAGGTTTTCCACAGATGATGTAGTAAAAGTGCTTTTAAAAGGAAGATGGTGTGTGGTGATAAGTGATGAATGATTGTATGTAAATACAGAGTAATAGTATAATTGGCCATAATTGAGAAAGATGATTGCCGACGGTTACATAGAGCCTGAACAAGTAAACAGTGTTATTGTTTCCCTTTGGGCTCTATAGAGAGTGAGTGAACGGTAAATTAGTTAGGCATTAAAAATATCAAAATTGTTCGTACCTTCGTGCATATTACCACTTTCATTAGTTAAGCACCGCCTACTCGAGATGAGTGTGATAAGCAGGATGAACTATTGTGCTACAATGTTGCTGTTTCGAGTTTTCCTCAAGTAAATTCGATATAGAGCTCTAGAATGTACCCAGAATTAAAACGTAGATAAACTGCAGCTAAAAATTCAAAACCCAAAGAGGGCTTTTTATAAATTGTAGGCTCGCGTTTGACGACGGTCTTGCCTCATGGTAAACAGTGATGTAGTCTACAATGGACCACTCTACCCTAAGGAAACCAGTACACTCAGGACTACCCTAAGAATACCCATATACCATAGAAGATACCCAGGTTGTACCTATTTCTTAGGAAAGACTGGTGATAATTAGACAACACAAACATTATGGATTTTTCAATTACTTTAAGTTCCAGCCTACCCCAACAATCCATCTATTGACCACTCCTAAATCCATTTTAAATATTTTTTCCTCTAAGATAGCGCATCAAAACCTCACCACTGATAGAGCGTAATGCGTTTCATATAACACTTAATGAAACATTATGAATAGCACATATTAATGTTGGGGTGCAGTGTCGATATGATAAATGCTTCAGAAATGACTGGCATTTAGAGTGAGATAAGGCAAGCTATAGAAAGCACAAATAGGTATGAACACACATGATAAATCCACAAACATTGGCAAAAGGAATGCGTTATATACCTCGGAAGGACGCTCAAAGATTATGCTCACGCGTACGGCGTAAGCCAACAGATACCTTTTTTCGCACTCTTAGTTTTTATTTTACAAAGTAACTTAAATATTGTCTACTAGCTGTTGCCCGCGACTTCGTACGCGTTACACTGATAAATGTGTAGCTAAATTAGAAATAAAGCTAAACTCGCTGTTGCAACTTGAGTTAACACCCCATTTTTATCCCATATTTAGGTCCTGATTTATGGGATAAAAATTAGCCTATATAATCTACGTATATACTAAATTTCATTGATATCGGTTTAACCATTACGACGTGATTAGGTAACAAACAAACAAACAAATTAATAAATAAACAAACATCCAAACTTTTGCATAGTATATGTATAGGGCGTTTAATAATATACGCACAGAAATGAAAGGGGTTATTTTGATGAGCATAATAAATAAATTTGTGAAATATTTACCATAGAAATGTAAAATTTATTTTGGCATGTAAACAAACACTTTATAAACTTATGTTTGCTATTGCATAAAGCTTGCCATCTAACCACAGATACTGATTGGTGACGTCTCGAGATATCTCTTGTTGTCCCTTTCTAAGCCAAAACCCGCAGCCATTTCCGAAAGAGATATCAAATCGGCCTTTATTTTTGGATGTCGATTGCAAGAGTAGGCAGTAAATTTTATATCGAATGAATAACCTAAACTTAGTCAATTTTCTTTAAAATTTGATAATATAACGAGGAGTTTCTTTTTCGAGAATTCTTTTTTTACGTTTTTAAAAACCGTCACTTGAATATCGTCTGTATTAGTATTATATATATATATATATATACAAACACCCTGTATTAGTATGATGTGACTTTGGTTCTAATACGGGAAGACGCGGGACGTTCGATCAATCAAAATTAGGAACCGATTTTCGTAATCCATTATCGGTAACTGATATTGTAGTAATATAATAAACAATGTGTTGTTAAAAGTGTAGTTAAAACACTTTAGCCTGGTCTTTGACTCAATGAAAATTGTAAGATCTTCACATTTAATCAAATCAATAGAAAATATTTTAACTATTACTTAACCAGTGGTTCGCCTCGAACTGAGATCTCGCGATTCTACCATAAAAACCAAGTAAATATTATTCGTAATCTTTGACTATCAAAATAGTGCCACGAAATAAAAACCAAATTACTTGACCTACAGTTTCATTCAAATTACAGGTAACGGGAGTTCATGTTAATTGGTTAACCTTTTTTGGGGTACAAATTGCAGTTATTCTAGATTTCAGACTTTTGACTATATTTGTGATACATAAGCTACACGCATATTAAATTACAGTACTGTGGGGTCACTGGTGTGCCCTGTGAATTTTGTCAAATTTTAGTTTTTATTACGGCTAATAACTCAAAAACTACAAAAACTTTACTGAAAGTAAAAACGGAGTCGAAATGTACTAACGAAGACCTTTCATTTGACGTCTCACTTGACCTAATAGTCTCATTTTCATTTTTTTACCCCTCTTGAACCCCAATATCTCAACAAGCCCCCAACATTTTTAGCTCATTGAGTCACACCAAAATAGTGCCATTATTACCTACCTATATACCAATTTTCACGATTATCGGATAAACGCTTCCAAAGTTATCCTCGGACAAACCAACATACATACATACATGCATACATACATACATACATGTTATAAATATAACCAATGCCACTACAAAGATCGATATCGCTCTGGATATCTATCAGGAAGGCCTATGCCAGTAGTGGTCCTGTGGTTGATGTTATGATGATGATACAGATCGGCATAGTAACAACTCATAGCTGCTCCAGACAACTTTAATAAACATAATGAAGGCCGATTTGAAATTCATAAGATTGATTAACCGCCTCACATTACCATACCGCGGGCAAAAAGGATCCCTGACTCAGATTCTTAAAACACACAAACAATTGGACGATAAAAAAAACGTGATCAAAACCTGAACGAATACAATGACAACTGCATGCTGAATCAATCACAAAAAACGGAATCCGAACAAAAACAACAATTAAAGACGACGGCCGGCCAAAGAAATATTTAGAATACGTTCCTGAGAGCCACAGTTTTATTTTTTACTATTCAAAAAGGAGCCTACACGTGTCTCAAGATGTCGTCTTTATTGGTTTAGTCCAATTAATGGGCTAATGTTGTTCTCGGAACGATCTCGAGATGATAAATTACTAATTTTCATTTATTTATATTAGAGTTTCAATTTTTATGATTTGGAGTCACGCGCACCTGCTTGCATTACTGTCCTCATTTTTATTTATTGGTGCTTAAAATATGTTTAATTTGGTTTCCATAAACCCATTCCAGAAATGCCTTATAAAACGAACGAGTTTCACAAAGTTTTGTTATATGTGCTATCATATCTACTAGTCTTCGGTCCTTGGCAAATCAGCATTGAATGTCAATCAGAAATCACAGATTTACGAAAATTAGTGCTATTCGAGTGTCCTTTAAGGAGCCTATTCAATAGCCTGATGTTATCGGATCCCTTAATTTGCAAATAGTCGATCGATATAGCTCGCTGAGTGATTGAGACTGAGCGTTGGGACGCATTGACGTTACCCCGCATTCTATGTAAAATATGAAAGCTTCGCTCTCGGTCGCCGAAGCTGGACAAATGACTGTTCAGATGGATGTGGCAGTTTAGCTTGCCCGAGCCAATAAAGTAGGTAAGCTCTAGACGGCATGATTGGGAGAGATTTGCTTTCCGAATAAAATGAATGGATTCTTGGGAATTTGAAATATGGAATGTGTGGATTTGAATTCAGAGACTACCCAGAACTGACTTAAGTAGGATGCATTCTGTTAAAATGTCTAGTTATACTCGTAATATGTAACTAATATTACCATTTATTATACAATCATTTACTTTTGAATATGGAGTGGGCATCTACAAGTCCTGTCCCAGGCTAGAGCGTTCTTTACCCTGCTAATACTACAACTAGCCACCAGTTCTCAGTTTTTTATAATAATTAAGCGCAAATATTCCTGTCCGTCCAAATTTTGTCTGAAAGAGATAGCTTTTTAGCGATAAGACCACCCATTAAATTTTAATATTTCTCATTAGGTTGTATCTAGCTTGTAAGTAATACTAATAATAGGTAGACATAAAATAAAACTTTCTGAACGATCAAAACTATTTTGAGTACATAAAATTATCTATGTTCTTACATACATTGTTCTTGTAATTGTAATCCTCGCTAGAAGGATCCCTGCCGTTTCTACGTTTCCAACTTTTATTTTCTTAAGAATAATAAGTTCTAGTTTTCTAAGATTTACTCGTACCTAATTAACGTGAAAGCATGCAGATTTTACAATCCAATTGATTCACCCAATTTGTGCCACCTCCATGAACCTCTACCTTCCAACATCTCGAGCGCCGGTCACTCTGGCCGACCGCGAACCAAGATTGAATTATGGTTGCACTACAACTGATTAATGCGACATCTACAGTTGAGGTACTATTGTTCTTGAATCTGCATCGACGAAGATCAGATCGGAATGTATGTTCCTTGCCATATTTGTGTTGTGGTTTCGCTGCTTAGGGAGCCTTAAAAAGTATCTGGTTTAAGGGTTAGGTTTTACTCAAGACTAAATAAATAAATATTGCTGGACATTTCACACAACGCTATCTAACCTCAAACTAAGCAGAGCTTGTACTATGAGAACCAGATAACTTTTTTTTTGTAGGTAAATAAATACTTATCATGTATAGAAAAACACCCAGACACGGAACAAATATCTGTAGATCATGCAAACATTTGTTCCATGGCGGGAATCGAACCCACTACCTCCTGCGTCTCAGCCGGCTATACGCCCACTGCACCACGGAGGTCGTCAAAAACTAATCGTTTGGTACGTTCTTTTTAAGTAAGAAACTAGTATTTTTTAAACTTTCACAATCACTTACATAATTACTGATTTAAATGGGTATTTATCGTGTGTGTACTTTTTTATTTGTTATTCCGACGTTTCACACTTGAGACTGGAGTACTTGGTGCTACCGTCGAGAAGTGATGTCAGCTGCAGCAACTACCCTTACATGGTCTTCAGAATTAGAAATGTCCTCGTTCATATTACGACATGGTACAAAAGATACATACGCGATAAGTACAGTAATTAAGCAGAAAAACAATTAAAAAAATTAATAAAAACAGTAATTAAGTAAGAAACTGACATGCAAATAGCGTGTTAGCTACTTAATTACGTTACGTTACTTAATTAACTTGTACCTTATTTTATTTTGAGAAATATTGCCTGTTACTCTGTACTAAAACTGTTCTTTTGTTATTTTTGGATTATTTTAAACGAAGGGAAAATGTTTTTTATAACTACTTTTGCATAAGAAGCCAATGAAAAATAAAAACTAATAAAGATGTCGGTAATAGTTTCTCAAATAAATAATGATAAATTAATAAAACATAAGCCGAATTCACTGCAAACTTTTCCTTAAACAAGCAAAAATAAATGAAAATTCAAAGGCCAAAATATAAAACGATAAGAGGATTAGGTGGAACGGAGATGACATTGGAAATTAAGGTTGTTTTCTTTTGTAATTTTCCCCCTATCTCACCCTTGGTGGGGGGAGGGGGTTTACGTTAAAAATGTATGTTTTCGCAACCCCAGGTCAGGGTGGCTTCGCTTCGATAATTTTCAGGTTGTGTCGTCCACACACGGTTTATGAGCTAAGACAGGCTGCTTTTTTGACTTAAAAAATTCTGTGACTTTGAGATTAGTCGAGGTACCTCACAGCAAATATAATAGTATAGTAATTACTGTTTTTAATTAGGTACTGTTCACTAATAATAGACTGTTTTTGCCATCAGTATGAATAGACGATCACAATCGTTCAAAATCGATGTTGATCTATATTCAAGTGCGAGAATAACACATTGATCAAACTTTTTACGGAGCCGTCGAGCAATAAATAACTAAATCAAAATTCTGGACTAAACAAACAATAATGGCCGCTGCTATCGCTGCATTCCGTACCGCCATAATTAAAGCGATTCGCGTATAAAAAAGTGAGCGGGCGGTACGCGCGATTCTCGAACGCGACTCGCGTTTTTGTCACGTCAAAAACAAGCGAAGCTCGCGACCCGCAATAAATTAGGACGAGCGACGAAAGCCGACATCTTCTCAATACCCGAAGGCGTTAAATAAAAACATTAAACCTGAAATAATCGACGGGAAAAAGCTAGATAACGGACAGTTTTGGCGGCGACAAGGTCTCGGACGTGAGTGGATGCGCTTTGGCTCAATCTGGCGGTTTTCGGTTTTTTACGAGATACGTATTGGCTTTCGCTGGGGGAATGATTGATTTTTAAATTGGCACCTTCATGAGAGTACTGTTTAGCCACAATATACGGTAAGGTAACAGTAGAAACACTTAGTATAAAGGCGCGTAATTAACAATTTTAAGAATATTATAATAAAAATAACTTAAGTAGATTACATTTCAGGAGATAATGTAAATAAATAATAAATAAATATCGCTGGACATTTCACACAGCGCTATCTAGCCTCAAACTAAGCAGAGCTTGTACTATGGGAACCAGATAACTGATAGAATACTTATATACTTTTTTTTTTGTAAATACATACTTATAATATATAGAAAAACACCCAGACACGAAACAAATATCTGTAGATCATGTAAACATTTGTTCCGCGGCGGGAATCGAAACCCCTACCTCCTGCGTCTCAGCCGGCTACACGCCCACTGCGCCACGGAGGCAGTCAGTAAATGTGGAGGTGATGTTCCTTTAGAAGTTTAGAAGATTATTATGTAAATATAAATATAATTTACAAAAACTCAATAGAAAATAAATCACAGTTCTACCCAACATATAAATAATATATGGAAAGTAATTCTTCATTGAAATAGAATTAGTATTGAAGTTTCGAGACAAACCATTCGATTCGTGTCCTCTGCATTATTTAAATTGTACATTGATCTCGTATGTCTGGGCGCTAACTTGAATCGAGTGAATTTCAATTTATTTGTAAAGGTCGAAGACACGTTGTGACCACATATTGAACTTTTTAACCTTCGTTAAATTTTTCAAAACACATTACTGAAGAGGTATTTCATTACTCTAAGGACGATTAAATATCTCCGCGGGCAAACATGCTGGTAAGATTTATTTTCTGAGGCAATAACAAAGGTAGGTACACTATAACTTTGTCTTTGAATATACAAAGCGAAATTTTTACTAAATTCCAACTTTTCAGTATGCTTGATATTTTTCGTAGCATATTCAATAGAAATCTTCAATATTAAATCTCCTGGAACGTACCTCAAGTGGCGAACAGTTGGTCGAAAAGAAGGCATTAGTAATCCGAAATGCAATTTCAATGCAGTGTTCCGTCCATATCTACATGGGGAGGTCCGAGAGGAGGGTGGGGCAGTAGACTCTACATATCCATCTTGTTAGGTATGCGCCCGGATGCGCCAGCTTCAGCAAACACAATAAGAGCCTTCTTACCCCCTTTTCCTCCCACGTTCTTATGGAAAACTTATTAGAGTACGGCCCGCAGGGAATCCTTTTTCCCTCGGTAAATATTTGAGGGAGAAATTAAAATTTGACAGCGTTCTCGGAGTTACGAAGGACGGGCTATTCTGTATGCTTGCACGTGATATTTGGGGCGTAAAATGAAATTTAGATTGAGTTTGGCCAGTCTACATGGCGAGGTTTTACGTGAGCGAAAATTGTTTAAGAATATTGCACGTTAGTATATTGGCAACGATAGATATAAGTTTATATCGTCAAGACATTTGAAATTCAAATTTCTAAAGCTTTGGTTGGTTGTTACTGGAATGTACCTTTTGTTTTACGTTTATTCGTAAAATAATATCTTTTTTACTGGTAAGTATGAGTTATTATTTAATGTGAAAAAATACACCTGTGAACTTTCAATTTCCACAAAACTTTTAATGTGTGCGCGTACAAAGCGAGCCAATTTTACTATGTAAAAGTGCCTTTAAACTTTCTGAAAGGCGTGAGCGGTGGCTTGCATACTGAATGAGGTACATACTGTACTGGTAATGAAAACTTGCATGTGTGCCAACTCACTGAAATATGCTAAAAGTGTACCTTCTCGTTCTTAGATTGTATTTGCATACTTTTATACCTATTTCTGTGAGCACTTATGTCGCTGCGATTAGTTTGTTTAATAAAAATATACAGTGGTCTCCATAAATGTATGAATCGAATTACATTTTCCTTTCTCTCGAGGGATTTATCAAATCAAAGAGAAAAGGGCTTCAAAAAGGTAGTACGTCGTTGTCTTCCGGCATACATTTAAAGAGTAGTGAAAATAATACTAGCTTTTCCGTTTGCTGCACTTTATTTGTAACTTTGTATGCGAAAATCGAACCAGTAACTTGCAGCCTACCTCCTCGGTCGTTAAAAACACAAGCTAACAGGAAGCTCGCAGACAATAATTCACACGTAAAACCAATGTAGTGAAAAATGAGAGAGGTAGTGGACGTGCCGCGCATACATACCACCCCTATGTAACAAATGAGCATTTGCCTCCTAAAGCCTTATATGTATGTGGGGATGTAGTTTTGAGATATGGCTAATGGGGAATTTTGGGATGCGACAACTTTGTAAGTAGGAAAATGAGATGAAAACTCGTAGTGGCTCTACGGAAATTATGGACTGTTTTGCTACTGATTTTATGATGTTTTTCAGGCAATTCAAAAGAGGTTAATTTCCAACTTTAAACTCAATTCTGAGGTCGATTTTGAATAAATTCTAGTTGACAATTATAAAATGTTTTAATTTGTATCCAAGTTAGGATAAGTTAAAGTTTTATCTCATAACTGACTAGCTGTAGTTGCTATTTTTTTACTGACATCATCATTACTCACTATCGGTTACTTAATCAGAAAACCCACTCGACCTTTTTATTTCCAAAATTGTAAGTACATCTCCATTTTTCACCAGATTTTACGCAATTTCCTAACCATAAATTACATTTTTACTCATTATTTTATTACATTACGAGAACATTACCCTTCGTAAACCGAACAAAGAAATATACCTAATTTAAGGGCACAACCTTTTACGTTACATAGCCTTAAAGTAATTACGCCAGAGATTTTATATAGGGCATTAAGGGGTAATGTCTTGGCAGTAATTAATCGGGGTTGGGGGTGGAGGCTGCGTGGCTGGGCGTGGTTGGCGCATGCGTCCTGAGCTTTAATTAAGGGTAGAACAAACGCTCATTCACGCCTTGCTTGATTAGGGTGTATATAGAAGCTGGGATGGGTCGGATTCTGCAGCTTCACGTAGTTTCAGCAAATTGAGCTTTAATAACAGTGCTTTTACGGCTCAATTGAAACTGATATCTGTTATCTATTATGATTAGTGTGTATGTGGTACGATATTCTGTGTTTTTATTTGAGTTATTCTAAAACAAAGTAATTGGTTACCTACATTAAATTATGTTATGTCGCGAGTGAATAGGTTTCTTCTAGGCAAGCGTGTACCATCGTAGACTGCATCATCGCTTACCATCAGGCGAGATCGTGGTCAAATGCTAGCCTATAATTTACAAAAAAAACAGTTTACGAAAGTTTTTTATAACTGTGAATGTTTGTATGTTTGTTTGTTGCTCAATCACGTCGTAACGGCTGAACCGATTTTGATGAAATTTGGTATATATGTACGTAGATTATAACCTGGATAACCATATAGTCTACTTTTTATCCCATAAATCAGTTCCCATGGGATAAAAATGGGGTGTCAAGTCAAGTTGCAACAGCGAGTTTAGCTTTATTTCTATGTCACCTATACATTTAGTAGTGTAACGCGTACGAAGTCGCGGGAAACAGCTAGTACATAATAATAAAACAAATACTTGTCTATAATAGATTTCACTTTAAGATATACTAGTTAATAAGTCACAAGTTCTCATACTAGAAAATTACATAAAGTAATTATATACCTACCTACTCATTATCATTTTATCTGTATACTTAATAATTTTGTAATCGAAAGTAAACCAAAGTTTTTCAATAGTATTCACTACTAACTAAGCACATAACCTTTTAAAATAAATCATGTAAGTGTAAGTAAATAAGTCATGTAACAAGATTTAAAAATAATGCAAGTAACGGGCACATTCAAATGAAATGGGCTCGAAATCGCAGATAAGCCTTTATGGGATAGGAGGTGGGTAGGGTGGTAGCTTCCTGGTTCATGTTCCGCGATATTTTTATTGAACTCTAAATCAAAGCAATAAGGCTGAAACTCTGCTAACTAGATTATTACATATCTGAGGAAATTTTATTAGACTATTTTCGTATATTTGATTTGTTGAAGGATAGAAATTATAACGTGGGTGTTTACTTTGGCTAAGCATTTACGAAATGTAAAAGTATTCATAGTAGGTACGATTTTTTTTGATGTAATTGAATTTATCATATATACACTTAATAAATGCTACTATATCAATTGAATTCCTTAATATCAAATTATAAAATGTCTGCTGGTGTATTCTGAAAAAAATATATAGGTTTTGATAAAAAAGAACGCGATTGAGATCTGTTAAAAATCATTATGAGTTTATTATGCTTTTAAGATAATATATCGTATAATATATCATGTAATACTATACTATATACCAACAAACAAACGATTATTTTATGTAATCTATTATTATGATTACTAACTACAAAATATAATCGTAGTTAGTAATCAGTAGTTAGATTACATTTGACGATTCCCGATTCCCGATTGTAGGTACACAATTGCAATTCACGGCTCACACCGAATACTTTAAACCTCGCTATTTACCGTCGAAGAGAAATGTCTTACAGCATATCTAAATCGTATGATTTAAATAAAAAATCGCGGCACGCGACGATGTGGCCGTGTTCGCGAAAATCGGCCATTCGGCAATCAAATCACGTAGGGTGGAAGGGTGCATATATTTTTGATTTGTTCCTGTATTGCCAATTTTTTTCGGCAATACATCAAGCCTTTGTTGCATGATTTCGTAGTCTGACAACTGATTAATTTAGGATGGGAAATCTATCTGCAATTACAATTTAAGAGTTCAAAACTCTATTTTGTGTATGTAAAGTGGAATTAGACCATGTCATTTTTAACATAAGGATTATATTTATAGGTTTTTCCAGATTGTACTGTAAGATATATAATAAATACTGAGTCTTATCAGTTAAGTACTAACCTTATCAACTTTATTCCAAAATTCAGGTTTCAGGTTCAAGGTGAACTGTATAACTTTTTAACAAAAAATATACTTTAATCGACTTAACCAAACTAAGGAACTGATTTTGATAAAATTTCTATGAGACCAAAATGAAAGTTACCTATCGGACAACCTAATTAACAAACAAAGTGACGACCCTAGCGAACATTAACAGGTAGGAAGTATGTAAGCATGCGTAGATATAGTTTTATACCTTGAAATTACTTGACATTATGATTATTATTATTTCCACTTGACATTATTATTATTATTTTCCACTTGACATTCTGATCATAATTATTTTCACTTGACATTATTATTATTACCCGATAGCTTGACATACCTTTGTTCTTCTACTGTATTATTTGACATATGCCGCTTACTACTTTAATTTAATTGATTTGACATGTTTAATTCTAGGTTTAATTGCCGTACTTTTGAAAAGGCGCAAATCCATCTTGCAGTGCCCTTACAGGGTATATGTACATACTTCTAAGCTACCTACCATCTAAGGATAAAAATGTATATATAGGTACGTACATGTAAGCAGAATAAATGAATATGAATATGAAAGTACCCTTTAAAATAACACATAAAACAATTATCCGTCCTTAAAAAATTTGAGGGTTGCCCTTGGGATCCCGTCATCAGATCCTGACTTAGTGTCAATAGACCTGGGAAGTATACCCTTTGAAACAAAAAAATAATTTCTCGAATTGGTCCAGGCGTCTTCGAGTAATCGGGGAATATACATAAAAAAAGAAGATTTCGACGAATTGTGAACCTCCTCCTTTTTTTGAAGTCGGTTAAATAATTATACTCCTACTATAATATGCTAGTTTGAGTACTACTTACTTCTTTTGGGAAGGTTCATTAGAATATTATTCTCTAAGTACGAAGAAATAATCAAACGACACACTTGAGTCCAGCATCCTCGGTCACCTAACTGGGCCGACGACCGATATTTACACGAGCCTCATTTATCTTGTCGCCGGAATTCTGTGCGATCTCCATTCGATATCGTTATGTATTCGTGCCACAGAACAGAATACGTACGTACGTGCGATTTATTATCTTAAGAGGTACGTACATCTACAGGCGCTAGATCGTTTTGGTAAAGCTTTTTAAATATTTACTACGTATCTAATGTTTGTTACCTATTTTGTTGTTCACTGGTTCTTTTTGGTCACTCTAGCTAGATATATTGGTAGGATTATAGTTTTAAAGGTGTATTTAGGTGTACTGAGTACGATCACAGTCTATAAATTCATATACTATGTGTTTTGTTATGTACGACATTAAATGAAAACACGGGCAGAGCTAATGTATTGTAATTTTGTAATGTGTAATGTAATTTTTTTCAAATTCATTACCTTAGAAAGTTAAATTCCCAGCGGCATCGTAGCAAAGGCGCCATCGATTTACGTTAAAAATTGTTTATTGGAAATATATCGATTACTGGATAAATATTCAAGCTACCGGTATTAAACCCACCTCTAAAATCAGTTAATACGATTCCGGATGCGTGTTTCAAATTAATGTCGTACATAGCAAAACGGGTTGTAGGTTTCTTTATAATTTGCTACGTTTGCCAATGAGCAGTATTCATAAAAATGAACTAAACTTGCTTAAAAATTATTATTAACGAACTCAAAGTTTGGATATAGCCAATCTTGTAAGCTGTTTCAATAGAAAAACGTTAATTCTAACAAATCGATAGTTTTATGAATGTTCTATTGTTTTTTTACTCAATTCAGCTAGAAAATATCATTACAAGAAGATATATTATTCAATACTAGCTTTTGCGCGCAACTTCGTACGCGTTTCACTACTAAATGTGTAGGTAACCTAGAAATAAAGCTACACTCACTGTTGCAACTTGACTTGACACCCCAGTTTTATCCCAAGGGAACTGATTTATGGAATAAAAAGTAGTCTATGTGGTAATCCACGTATATACCAAATTTCATCGAAATCAGTTCAGCCGTTACGACGTGATTGAGCAACAAACAAACAAACATCCAAACTTTCACATTTATAATATTAGTGTGATTTTTAATATCCGCACTAAGAAGCCCATTATAATCACTAAAAAGAAGCAAATAAAAATTGTCGCAGTAAATCAATGATTGAAAGTCACAGGTACCTAGGGGAATACATTTTCCACAGGGTGGGTACCTGGTACACAGGGGTTACACGTGTCACTTCAATTCTCGATTTGATTTAGGGAAATGTATAAGATTATTCAACGAATAGAAACTCGTTGAATCAGTGATGTGTAAAAGTTGTGAAAATAAGCCAAATTGCGGGTCCAAATATTTTTTCGACAATCCTAGAGAAGATAAAATAAATAATGCAGGACCTTTCTCAGAGCGCCACTAGCCTCAATCTAGGCAAAGTTTGTACTATGGGAACCAGGTAACTGATAGAATAATTAAATTTTTTTTGCAGAGGACGAATAACCGTCTGAGACGCAGGAGACTGCGGGTTCGATTCCTACCGAGGAACAAATGTTTGCATGATTTACAGATATTTTTTCCAGGTACGGTTGTTTCTCTGTATAATAAAATATTGTAAGTAATTATGTATTTAAAAAAAAGTATTTAATTATTCTATCAGTTATTTGCTTACCATAGTACATATTACTTATATTGGGGCTAGATGGCGCTGTTTGAAATGTTCAGCATTATTTATTTATTTATTACAAATTATGTTTTTTAGGGTTCCGGACCAAAATGGTAAAACCCCTTATATAATAGACTTTGTCAGTCTGTCACGACTGATTATCTTAACAACTATTATGGGTATCGACTAAAAAATTGGAATAGTAATAATAATACAGATCCAACTCTACTGCAATTAATAAAAATTAATAATATTTTGGCATTGCTGACGCAGGAAATAAGGCTACCAGGCTAAAATGGGATTGGGCGGGCCACGTAAGACGAATGCACCCGGACAGATGGGCAACGATCGTTACCCAGTGGGTGCCTAAAACAGGCGACGGCGCCGATGAAAGCCTAGTAGACGCTGGCGTAACCATTTCCATGCCTTCGAGACAGATTGGTGGGATTTGGCATGCGAGCGAAAGTTCTGGAAGACGGTGGGGGAGACCTTTGCCCAGCAGGGGGATGACACAGGTTGAATAAAAAAATAATATTTTCATTATGGTTGCCAAAGGGGCTAAACTAGTAGGGGTCTAAATTTCAAAATAGGTCAAAGTTTAATTTAAAAGAGCGCATTTTGTGCATTTTGACATCGCAAATAAACCAAAACCTTTAATCAAAAAACTTAAACCTCCCGTTGAACTAATCATGAAATTTGGCAAGAAGCAAGGTCTAACACACAAATGTAGGAAACAATCAGAAGATTGTTATTTTTTTTGTTATATCGGCTAAAAAAATATTTTTACGGAACCCTCGGTGCGCGAGTCAGACTCGCACTTGTATCGCATATTTTGATTTTATACAGTTTCGGTTTTTGGTGTTGGTAACAAACAGACAAACCCAAAATCTTACAATAACATTTAACTCCATAAAAATTATATTTTAAAACAAAAGTACACACCCATTGTCTGTCCCTGTGTTGAAGTTGTAACTGCTTGTTAATTCATCATAACCATTCTTATGTTTGCTAATTTTATTTTAATAAAATTTGTTTTAATAGTATTATTTTAGGTTTAAAGTATGTAGGTATGTTTTTAGTATCGTATAGATGCACCGCCGTCATATGATCAATTATTATCCTGTCCATACAAAGGTTCTCTGGAAGATATCGCCTTTAGCGATAAGACCGCTCATTGTATTAAAACTATTTGTAAAAATTATGTTCTGTATTTTACTTTGGTGTACAATAAAGAGTTATCTTATCTTATCTTATAGGTATACCTTCTCCGTCGCGCGTGGAAAAGGTTCACTTCGATATAATTACTTTACACAAACTGTCCTCTTTATCTTTTCCCGGTCGTTTGCTATCCTAGATCGTACCATTAATCCTTGGCAGCCTTCCCCTCTCACACACTACAAGTTGTCCCAGAATATGTATCTTTCTAGTTTCTACAATCTGGGGTGTTACTATAAATGAGAGGGTTTTATAAACCTACATCATTGTTGTAATGCGCGTGCATGTGTGCGCTCGCTTGACATTAGATAAAAGGACCATCAAATACTGAAATTAATGCCTATTTTAAAGATTAACATACTCTTGACCCACGTTATCGAGAACCTGGTATCTGAACAAACCTAATATAGGATTTAAGACATCATTAGACTATTGTATAACCAGCTTTTTGTATCAGATAATAAAAATAATTTCTTACCAAGTGAAAATTGGGGGTTTACACTTCGCGAAAAACGTCTGCATTCGACAAATTGAAAGAGTGTTTAGTGTAAAAATCCGAGGAAATTAGCTTTGACTTAGTAAGAAATAGTTTTAAATATCAAATTTATCTTTTTAGGGACAAAATCCGCAGTTAACCAACTTGTGCCTACGTTTAAATTTGTAAATTCTAAGAAACAATGATTTAAAAATGTCACTAACTTTCTAATTTTCATGGCAATCACCCCTTTTTGGGGTGTCATACATTTTCTAGGACACCTTGTATCTCTTAACCATAACAATGTATTAGTAGTCTGTGCATTATGAGTACTTATTACAACGTGTGAATGAATGGTATATTGCTACTGTAATTACTTCGCTATTTACGACTAAAAAATAAAATTTTCATATTATAAGAGAACGTCGTCATAAAAATTTTACGACGCCGAGACACCTTCATCTTAGTTAACTTTATAAAACTTGGCTGCAGTTCACTTTTATATCCATTTAGTTATAAAAGCTGTATAAAGGTGTATTTTGTCCTAAATGTTTCTAAGATCTTTGTTTTAGAAAAGTGTTTTATTTAAAGTTTAATTGTTAAAACGAATATTTTTTTACGGTGATATTGTTTTAGGATTAAAATATATGCTTTTATCCAAGTACCTAAAACGCAAATGAAGCCGCGGGCAAAAGCTAGTAGGGGAATAAGTTATCGCAAAGGCCCTTGAGAACGTCAAAAATAACTTACAGATTTCCTCCGTAATGCGATCAACGAAATTGCTTCATCATATTGCCAGAATGTACCAAAGTACCTTTTACCTAGGAATATGTAATATACAGTGTGGCCCTGGATAAAGTGCAACCCCGAAAGGGGGTGAAACTAGATCAAAAATTATCGACAAAAAAATAGAAAAAAAAATTAAAAAAAAATTAAAAATTAAAAAGTTGACCACTGACCCAGTGGTCAACTTTAAATGCTCCTAGCCAGCACATTTTTTATGTTAGAACGTAGGTTTTTATTTTATTTAAAAGCTATTATGATAGACAATAATAAAAAGTCATAAAAATTTCTAGTATTATAGGCTTAATTTTAAGATTTTTGGAGTTTATTGGAAATTAATAAGCATTTAAAGTTGACCACTGACCGTCAGTGGTCAACTTTAAATGCTCCTAGCCAGCACATTTTTTATGTTAGAACGTAGGTTTTTATTTTATTTAAAAGCTATTATGATAGACAATAATAAAAAGTCATAAAAATTTCTAGTATTATAGGCTTAATTTTAAGATTTTTGGAGTTTATTGGAAAAAAACAGCCTAAAAAATTTAATTTTAATACAAAAATTAAACTTTAAGTCACGATAGCCACTTGTTTGTCAGTTATTTGTTATTTTATCGTCATCGTCACATATCTGACATGATTATGGTTTTTATTTTAACAAAATAGACCTACTACTTTGGAAGAAATAATTTTTTTATTAAATAGAGTCATTAGTGAGCAATGAAAATTTTAATACATCAATAAAGTATATACGATTTTTTTTTAAATTTTTTTTTCTATTTTTTTGTCGATAATTTTTGATCTAGTTTCACCCCCTTTCGGGGTTGCACTTTATCCAGGGCCACACTGTATAAATTGGACTTCCACTCGAAACACTCGTCGACTCAACCAAGTATTTTATCTTAAAATGTTTACGTTTTTCATACAGAAATTAATTTCGTTTCCATCGTCATTATTTATGAGATCGAATAAGCAATAAACGTATACCAATAACATGTATTTGCTTAAGGTCGTTAAGACCGTGGATTTATCTAAAGAGAACAAAAATGTCCCCAGTCAACCCTGCCTCATAAAAGAGAGACTACCACGCAGACCGAACCCAACAAAAATACTTTATTTATATGCTAATGTAATTTATATGACGCTTAATGTCTCGTGGCTGGTAACGCACGATTCTGTTCCATTATTTCAGGATACCATGCTGTTCAAAACCCAACTTTATTGGCTCTCGTTAAAGGTGGTATTTAGAATGTATTGATCGTGTGTGTCGATGCGATTATGAATGCGCGGTAGGAGGCAGCGTCCCGTCTTGTGAGGGAGGTTCTTTGAGAGAATCAATAAAAATACGCGGAAAAGCGTTGATTATACAACGAGAATTCGGTAGGAAAACTGCTTTCAATAATGCCTGAAGTCGAGTGAAAAGGAAACGTTTATTGGCTTAGTGGGACCGATATTGAAATGATGGAGGCTTTATTTGCGAAAACATCGACTGAATTCGGATTTTGATGACTTATATATTGTGAAAATAATTCTAAGTTAAGTTAACAATAGTATCAATTGTCGCATTGAAGCGAGTTTTGACTTATCAGAGACAGCGCTGTTGCCGAAGCTATACTGGGTTTATTGATCGAGCGAAGCGAGATCTCCAAATCAACTTGGCCAAATCGGCGTTGTATGTATGTATGTTTGTTTGTCCGAGGATAACTTTCGTAGTGTTTATCCGATCATCATGAAATTTGGTATATAGGTAGGTAGTGATGGCACAATTTTGGTGTGACTTAATGAGCTAAAAATATTGGGGGGTTGTTGAGGTATTGGGGTTCAAGAGGGGTAAAAAAAAATGAAAATGAGACTATTAGGTCAAGTGGGACGTCAAATAAAAGGTCTTCATTAGTATATTTGAACTCCGTTCTTATTTTTAGTAAAGTTTTTGTAATTTATGAGTTATTAGCCATAATAAAAACAAAACACAGTATAGGCACAGTTTAGTGACACAAATATAGGCAAAAGTCTGAAATCCAGAATAACTGCCATTTGTACCCCAAAAAAATATAACCAATTAACAAGACCCCCGTTACATCTAATTTGAATGAAACTGTAGGTCAAGTAGGTTGGTTATGCTTTTCGTGGCACCAATTTATTAGTCAAAGATTAAAGCCGGCATGCACAAAGATCGCTAAACGTATTTAACGACTAAACATGTTTAAATTTGAAGTATATGTATGATTTGACAACTCCTTAAATCATATTTAGCCACTAAATACGTTTAGGCATTGTTGTGCAAGTCACCCTAAGAATAATATTTATTTAGGAGATTCGCGAGATCTCAGTTCGGGGCGAACCACTAGTTAGTATGTTGGTATCGTTTCGTGCCTTCAAATAGTCATAAAACTCTTCAGAACGGTGGCCACCCGCTCAACAAATCACCATTATTTACCATAATCAGATATAAAAACAACCAGCTCGTAATAAACTTTCTTTACAGAATGCATTATCTCCACGCTCATCGCTTAGCCATATTTGTAGGCTGAATGATAAGCATTAGACATTCAAATTAGACGAAAATATAAAAGTAATGATACGCAAGCTATTGAATGACAATATGATATACTTAATGATAACATAATGTTGTGACATCATCTTAATTTTTGTTTAATAATTGTTTAATAATGTATTGAATTTTTGTCAAATAAATATTTTTCTTTTTCTTATGATCCGGAGATCTACGAGCGATCAACGGCTAGCAAACATCGTAGTCCCTTCACACACTGGATAAAGAACAAATTGAGTGTAAATACAGGTTAACATTGTTAAAATCTGTTGAGTCATGTAGCTGTTACTAGTTATTTCTCGACCTTTACTACTCAAAAAGACAGAAAGAATTATTATCCTACTCAGAAAAATCTACTATGTTATACTACTATGAAAAACAATATAAATTAGTATTCTAAAATCGAATCGAAAAGATCTAATACGACTAATCATTGCTTTCGTTATCAAAGTAAATTGACCTCTCTGAGTATCAACATTACAGACTTTACTGCGTAACACTTTTCCCTACGTTTTATTTCTAGCCTTGAGCTTTATTTGACTAGGCTCCATAATGGTGTATTACTCTGAGACGAAAATAAACTATAGCGAATAACATGATACTAAAGCACAGCTGTGATGGACATTTCATCTGAGTGCACAGAATTTGCATAAAAATCCAAGAGACTTCTGATTTAAGCTGGACACACATGAGAGAAGTATAAAAAGTAAAATGAAGCTGCCATTCGGAACTCGAATGATAAGTATCGTTAATATCAATACAAATGTTTTTGAAGTGATAACTTCTTTAGGCGCGTTGAGCATTTTTTGAGATGGAAAAAAAACCACTGAACTCGTGACACTGTTACCGACACCTGACACTGACTGTTACTGACACCTCTGTATATAAGTATGTGTAGTGTTGTCTGCTTTTATTCAAGTTTTCACTTCTGTCGCCACTCCCGGGGCGCCACTTTATTATTTATAATGCTTATAATATTGTATTTTCAAAAGTTTCCGACTAATCAAACTTAGTTAAGCAGTCGCTTAATATCTGGAGCAATTGAGCTATCTATAGATCGTTTGCAAGGGTTTCAAATTATTTTTCAATAATATGTAAATATTTGTTTATTATTTTTGTTAACATTGCTGCAAATATTTCTGTCGTGTAAGTTTTTAAAAATATTTAATCATATTTTAGCGTTATTTTGAAACAATTTAAAATACACACAAATTTGTTTTATTTGCGAATAAAGTCTATTTATTAAATAAAAGTTTATATAAAACTACTGATGTATCGCAAATCTTGTAATGTGTAACCTGTGCAGAAGTTACTGCATTATAGCCTAGAATATTAAATAAAATGCAACGTAGTGTATACCCATGTTTAAATGCAGATGCATCGAGCTCAAGTCAGATAAATAATTTAAGTCCAAGAGCTAATAAATTAAAGTCCTACGTGTTCTGAAATCTATCAACTATAGTTGTTAACTATACAGGATCCCGACGTGAACAGTGGCAACACGTACTGGATTCTTAAAAATATAGGAAGTAATCATAAACCCACTAGCTGTAGTCCGCGACTTCGTATGCGTTACACTATTAAATGTGTAGGTAACCTAGAAATAAAGCTAAACTCGCTGTTGTAACTTGACTTGACACCCCATTTTTATCCCATGGGACCTGATTTATGGGATAAAAAGCCTACATGTTAATTCAGATTATAATCTACGTAGGTACATGAAATTTAATATGTACATACTAAATTACATCGAAATTGGTTCTCAACGGCTGAACGTGATCATGACGTGATTGAGTAACAAACAAACAAACAAATGAATAAATAAACAAATATCCAAACTTTCACATTTATAGTTTGATATCAGTTAAAAACATTCACTAACACTTTGCAAGGTAAGTACTCGTAATTGCGAGATGATATGAACGCCCTTGCACTGCAATGGTATCATAGGAAAGCAGGTAAACAGTAAATTAATTGAAACTGATTCCAATTTATCCTTCGTACTTTACAGGCCGCGAAAATACAATTTTTTTAATTTATTCTTTTCGTATAATATTTAAAAACTGACCCTGCATAACATTCTCTAGAAAAAATGGTATATGAATTAAAATTGCACTTTTATTTCAACTAACTCTTAAATCGATGTTCTTAAATTTTGTTTAATTGATTTTATTTGATTGTTAATTTTTTTAAGACAATTTAGCGGAAATCGATCTGCAGAAATGTTTATCAAACTGCAAAACAAGCATCTTGCAAAAAACGTTACCCTCCTTCTGCGCAGTCGGTAAAAAGCTTTCAAACTGAAAAAAAAATCGGTTTGGAAGTTACAATACCAATAGACACAGGCCTTAAACTTATACCATCTATCCTTTGGGGATGGTTTTTCTAATCACATTCTTAGCACACACAATAGATTACGTGAAATTCAGTCCATCCAAAGGTTGTCTGCAAGAGATCGTTTTAAGCGATAATACCGCCACTTGTATTTCCACGTGTCTTATTATTTGTTGTTTATATTGTTTTTTTTTTAATTTAAGTGTGATGTACAATAAATCGTTATCTATATTATATCACGACTTTTTTGTGCTTTAAAGGTAATCATTTTCTTTTAGCATTACCTAAATAAAAAAAAAAATAAAAAAGTTACAACACTAATATTAAATGGGTATTTTAACTTTCTATTATTTCCCCAACGTTTCGACTGTATCTGTACGCGGATCTATCTTTTTACTTAATATTCTGACATTTTGGTAGGTACATACGCGATAAATTCCCGTTTTAGTAATGATGTGTGTCATTGCAAAAGTTTGAAAATAAACCTACTAGTAACAAAACGTTTAACATCCACGGGGATCTCGAAACATCCTCGGGGATCTTGGAAAACTGCACCTGTACTTCAAGGAGCTAGGATGGCTAGGGTCAAGTTAGAACAGGGGTAATACACAATACACCCCAATACGGGACGTCAGCGCAGATCGTATTCCCCCCACCCTAGAATTCGAATTAGAAAACGTTGAACAGAATGCATTCTCGATAACGTAGGTTTTGCCGCTGATAGTTCCTGCGCTATAACGGAGCTTACTGAGTTAAAGTTAAAAGGAAAATATTCACGAATTGAATGAGTTGGCAGCTGTATACTGTCGGTCTTTGATATCGGAAAATTTGAAGTCAAATATTCATAAGTCGAGCTTGTTCTTCCGGTTTGGATGCGGCTTTGTTTTCTTTGCAAAAAGTATTGTTTTTTAAATAAATGAACGTACCATCAGGTTCAGGCTTAAAACATACTTTAAAATACTAAAGGTGTTAAAATGCGGTTCTTGAGGATTACAGAAAAAAGTAATGTCTAAATTAATACAAAGTCAAAGTCAAATATTTTTGTTCATTAAAATCACAAGAATCACTTTAAAACGTCAATTTGATTGCCTATTCCTTCGCGACCAAGCTAGGAAAGAAAGGCAAGAAACAAGGCTGGTTGTTTTTTAACGATCCTTTTAGAATACATAACAATACAGAAAATAAATTACCTCTAAATTGTAACATTTTGAACGAGTTGGAGCAATTTCAATCCCAAGCTTCTCTATTATCTAAATAATCCGATATTTTATAGTAGGCTTTTTTACAAAGATTTTGTTTAATTACGTTTTAAAATTTGTTATTGTCAATTTTTGTACATCCCTTGGGAGTTTGTTATAAAAGCGTACACCTTGCCCTTTAAACGATTTACTAACTTTATGGAGTCTACAAGTGGCAACAGCGAGTTTATCTTTATTTCTAGTATCAAAATTATTATTATCGCTATTTTTCTTAAACAAATTAATATTTTTGTGATCATAAATCAGATTTTCATAGATGTATTGACAAGGGATTGTCATAATATTTATTTCTTTAAATTTATTGCGTAATGATTCTCTAGGGCCCATATTATAAATTGCACGAACAGTCCTCTTCTGCAGCACAAAAACGGTGTTTATATCTGCAGCACTCCCCCACAGCAGTATACCGTATGACATAATGCTATGGAAGTAGTTGAAGTAAACTAGTCTAGCTGTGTCTACGTCACTAAAAAGACGGATCATTTTGACTGCGTATGCCGCAGAACTGAGTCTCTTCGACAACCTATCAATGTGAGGGTCCCATTGAAGCTTATTATCTTGGGTTATACCTAAGAATACGGTCCACAAGAACCAACTCCTCGTCTTTGATTTTTATATCTGCTTTAACTTGTGTAACATTAGGTAGTATAAATCTAATACATTTTGTTTTCTTTTCATTGAGAAGTAGATTGCTTACATTGAACCATTTTACCACCTTAGAGATTGCAATGTTTACATCGTCAAAGTCCAGTCATTACATTCTATATCGCTTTACATTTTGTTTAAAACTGCAAAAAACGAAACGTATGGCCCCAGTACTGCCACCTCCTAGAATTAACATCATTAAGTTTACAAAATCACTAATGCTTATGATTTTACTTCAATGGTAGGTACATCTAAGTATCAGATTAAAGGGTTAGGTGGCTCCCCCAACCCAATCTTCGGACCAGACCAAACCTGGCATAATTCCTGTCGGACATCACTTATCAATTGTCAAATACGCAAACGTCAATAGTTTTCATGAGTTTGCCTATAAGCGCGTCACACACGATGAAGATGCTATAATATTTTATGGGTGGTTCGATTCCTATACAAACAATTAGTGCATATTCACTAGATAATTGTCAAGGAGAAAATTCTAAACATGCGTATCGAATTAGTTACGTCTTGTTATTGTCAGCAAATCAATAAAATTGCACACTTTAATCCATAAATATCAAGTATTCATCATTTACACTTATTTGAAATATCATGAAAATAGTGATTTTTTCGAGTTATTATGTCGTTTAGGCTAGAGCCCACTAAATAAAGCTTGTACTATGGAAACTAGATAACTGATAGAATACATATATAGATTTTTTATTTATTTTTGTAAATACTATACCTACTTATAAATATAAAAAAATACTCAAACCCGGAACAAATATATATAGACCATGCAAGCATTTGTCCCGCAACGGGTATTGAACCCGCTACCTCCTGCGGCTCAGCCTGTTATTCGCCCACTGCGCCACAGAGGTCATCAAAAGACTGTTTTAATATTCGCAACATTTAAAAATAAATATGAAACCAATCAGATTGTTTTTGTAAATAGGAGAGTACTACGTTCCTCGTAATAAGTTAATTTGATAGTTATCCGGCCACCAATGGTTTTTAGTAACGTTTCAAAACTTTTTGCTAAACTCCTCTGGCGATAAATGCTGTTTTTATTATACATATTGGATATTATCTTGAGTAAATAGAGTAGGTTAATAGCCTTAACAAAAACGACCCTTACGTGTTTATAAAAATCCACACCTATAAACAAGTCAGTAAATAAAAACCCCTTTTTTGGTGCCAGTTCTTTCGTCAATTCAATTTACCATATCTTTAACTTTAAGGCCCATGACTACTAAAGCGTCGATGAATGGATTCGCACGCAACATAATGCTTGCTTGCCCGTCTACTATGAAAATTACGTTTAGAGAAATTGCGTGATGATTGGCGCAAAAAATAGATACTATTGAGTATTTAAACACATTGTGCGAGAATAGGATTTTTAAGCAAACGTGTTTATAAACGATTTAAAAAATGAGGTCCACAATCCGTTTGTTTTTATTTTTTTATGTTTACCTCTGAACTCCGTCATTAGTAAATCGATTTGGAAAATTGTTTTTTTATTTAAAAGGATATTCTTTCAAATTGGTCCCATTGAAATTTCATCAAAATAAAATTAAATTTGGTATACATATATGTAGATTATAACTTGGATTAAGACATAGATTACTTTTTATCAACAAACCACGCGCGCGAAACCGCGGGCGGAAGCTAGTACATAATAATTGTGTACGTGTATGGGAAATAAGAAATAGGGAGTAAGAAATCTTTCATCAGTCATATAATCATGAACTAGAGATATAGTTATTCACTTAATACTGAAAAAGTTTAAATTCTTTAGTCACTATATCAAATAATATTACCTAAGTGCAGCACGTCGCGAATCTACGTACATTATTGAATGAGCGAGCGAAGCGTCTCAGTTTTGAGATAGGCTTTGGCCTATCTCAAAACAAAAAAAAATTAAGTTATTAGCCATTATAAAAACTGAACTTTGACAAAATTCACAGGGTACACCAGTGACCCCACAGAGCTGAAATTTGGTATGCGTGTACCTTTAGTGACACAAATATAGGAAAAAGTCTGAAATCCAGAATAACTGCAATTTGTATCCCAAAAAACTTAACCAAATAACATGAACTCCCGTTACCTGTAAATTGAATGAAACTGTAGGTCAAGTTAAGTGGTTATGCATTTCATGGCACTTTTACATATTTTTTTGACATATTTTGATAGTCGAAGGTTACGAATAATATTTTTTTGTTTTTATTGGAGACTCGCGAGATCTCAGTTCGGGGCGAACCACTAGTTATTATTAAAACACCGAGTCTCGGCTCTTTAGTGGCAAGTTACCCTTAGCCATTTTGTCTCCTGATACGATACGTCTTTACGGACGTGTTGAATAATTAATTACGTTTATTTGCACTTGAAAAATGGAAATTTCCCTCAGACGTGAAGAGTTAAACGCCTTATAGAAACGTCCACCACCTGGTAATTTATAGTACTGTTAATTTGAGACTACTTACTTACGCAACGGAGTCAAATGTCAACTTACCTGCAAAAAATAAATAAATAAAATTAATTAGTGGTATAAATAAGCTTATGTTTAATCTACTGCTTAAGTGGTTAGTTAAAAGCTTATTATTAGAATATAATAGAATAGCTCTTTATTGCACACCAACAAAATTAAAAATACAATAAAAATACACAAAAATTAAGGTAAGTACAATGGACGGTCTTATCGCTAAAAGCGATCTCTTCCAGACAACCTTTGGATGGACAGGACAAAACAAAATCAAAGAGACGGCAGTGTATCTACGAGTATGTTCATAAACCTACATAAACTACCTATACTAACAAATACTATAATATATAGGTACATATAAACTACAATAAAGGAGATAAACATAACGATAAACTAGCAGTGCGTAGACAAAGAAAGGAAATGGTTGGTATTAATTGTAGGTATTCTAGAAATTATGAATAAATATTAGGTTAAGAAGCAGATGTTTCGTTATCTAGAAATTAATACTCGTATAAGTTATAAGTATAAACAAAAATTCGGAAAATATAGATTATAATTTATTATTACTAATAAAGTAAATAAAATATTAGGTAGTTTTAAGCTTGGTTACAGCTGTTTTACTCAAAAAACATCATCAAGGTGCACAAACCAAATAAAATATTATTGCAAAATATCAATTTACATAACCTCATATCGGTCACAATTAGGCACTTCCTTCGCACTTTTTACGACCAAATCCAGATTCTTACGAGGCCACAAAATCATAACCATATTTAATATCTTAACGCACAATACCTCCCAATACGAGATCGTTATCGGGTTGTACTGTGAAATAATTTGGATTCACGTCGCTTTTTTGTTTCCCGAAGTGATAATTTTACTAGCTAACGTAGCTTTTTCCAAAACCCAGCTTACACAAACGACTCGACATTTTTAGTTTCAGAAATGTGCCGTCGTACAATCCTATTATACATTAAAAAACTTAAAAATATTTAATCGAGTACGATAAAAAAGGAACTAAATTTCACAATAAAAACGTTTTAGAGTAGCCCTCATTTCATTCAAAACCCGCATTTCCCTTAAAAAAAGGTTTAATATTTGCAGCACGGCGATTTTAAGCAGCTATAAATTTTTGTCATTAGGATAATAATAAGAGTTGTCGCGGGAACAGGATGTTATAATGTCTTTTGTTCGTCTCTCCGTCACTTGCATACCAATGATCTCAGAGCTTAAAACGTAGCTACATTTTTACCCCGATTGCGGAATTAAGGCCCATTCAAGCGAAACCGGAACGGGACGATACAGTGCCGTGCCGTAAGTAAAACCATTCTCTTCTATGCTTATCAACCCCTGTATCGATTTGTAAGCGTTTGTTGTGTAGGCTGACATAGAAAAATGAGTTTATCCCGGCGTGGTCACGGCACTGATGAGTGTAACATCCTCCTGCCAGTACTTTATCAAGGTTTTTTCATTACGCTATAAAACAAGCTACTTAGCAGGCAGCTGAAGCACTTCACAATTTTAAATGATATCGTTAACTGTACATGTGCAAACAGGAATATTTACGCTCTTGTTATTGTTTTCTTTTTACATGTTATGCTTTAAATGAATATTTTGTATCTGATTCGATTTCTTTTAGAACACTCGATGGCGTCATGACTATCCTTCAAATAATATCAATTTATTGACTGTATAGTTCAAACTTATTTCAAATATTTATTGTGGAGTCAAGATGAAAATTTTTTTTTACTAAGATATAGAAGGAGGTCTTTGCCTTGCAGTGGGACTCTACGGGCTGATAATAGTAATATTATTATTATTAATAATGTAATTAGTTTTGATAATAGATTATTGATATTCCAGAAATCACTTATAAGTATGCAGAAAACTGCAATTCTTAATACGTGACGGATTGTAAAAACATTTCTACAAGAAGATACAAGCGTTGAATCTCAACATGATTCGCACTTGGTTTAGTTTAGGCCCGTGAGCTTCATAAAACCGAAATATCAATATTTCTAGAGAAAAAAACCTAAAATAATAATAATAATAACATGATTCGCGCTTGGTTTAGGCCCATAAGCTTCATAAAAACAGAAATATCAATATTTTGAGAGAAAACCCCCGAAAAGTATAATAATAATAAGATTGATAGATAAAATTAGAGAAAAGCCTTATACTACTTGTGGCAAAGGTTCTTAAACTATATGATTCGATAAAGGTACAAACTTTCATGCATTACGCATGAAAGGGAAGTTATTTTACCATTAGAGCCAAACAAAAACTTTGCTGTCAGAAACACTGCGACCAGGCACCGTGAAGAATCCTAACGACTGAGAGAAAGCCTGGCCCCTGTTTGATAACTTATTTGATCACTTTATGATGGTGAAAACTACTAGGAAAATACTCATAAGCCACCCGATGCAAATCGACTGGATTAAGACGTAACGGAAGGTTCATCATAACGGTATAGTAATCTTGTAACAACCGTGATAAACACATTACAGGGGGAAAGGTAAATTACTTTGTATGGTGTCAATTGAGATACATGCATCTGTACGCCATCAATACGAAATACTATCTATCTCACAGCTTGATATGTTATCTTTACTTAAAAATAAATAACATGGCGTACCTATCAGTTGTTAAATATCAAAAGTGTAGATTAAAAAGAAAGATTAAAATATCTATTAACAAACACTTATTAAATGTCAGCTGCTTTCCTATTAGTAGGTACATGCTTATTTCTAACTAAAATTGTGTAGGAACATACGAACAGTCTTATTTTGTTCATACTTACATAGTGTCTTATATTGATTAAATTAGAATGATATTTAAAGTGACATTTCTAAAATTAAGTATTTTTAATTAAGAAGGCGTGTTTGCGGGCTAGTTTTAGACAATAACAATAAATACTTAATTTTAAAAATGTCACTTTAAATTTCATTCTAATTTGATCTTTAGTATGAACATAATAAGACCGTTCGTTTGTTTCACAATTTTAGTTAGTCAGCGTAAACAACAGAATGGTCGCCAATATTAAACTAGGTTACTAATCTTAAAACTAAGTTAAATTGTATCTAACTCTGATATACGAATTGTATTGACGTGGACGTTTTATCAAGTTTAATTTAGCTAGAGTGACCACTGCATTCCTAATCACATTTACTCCATCATCACCCACATCGCTATTTACAATCAGAACAGCATATAAATGAAAGTCTGTAAGGATATAAATGTCACATTACCCATAAGTAATGAATCGATAACCTAAGGTAAAGAACCCATTCAAAGATCTCACATGACTCATTTAGGCATAAAAATAGCATTATAAATTTTACCAGCAGTTGGTTAGAACACGTTTATAATAAGAATAAGTTGATTTAAATAAAGTATTTGTTTTAGCATGCTGGTGCGCGTCCGTATCTTTCCATTGTTTTCGCTAAATGACATCAAAGTTGTGTCGGCGCTGTATTTAGCATGTGAAATAAAAATTGCCTGTTCCTAGAAAATGTGCGACTAACAGGTGGACTTGATCCAAATGCAGGCTTAAGAAGTCTAGTCACAATCTATTTTTTTTCCTTTGAGACGTTATTCCATGAATTCTATACAGTTTCCTTTAGAAAGCTTATAACGTGTTATATTTTACTTTAAAAAACTCATGCAGCTTCTATTTTCAAGTGTGTTCAATTTCTTCTAAGAAATAAAGCATAATAATGCAATCTAAAAAAATATATATTTAATGATTTGTATACGTACTTATACTATTTATGGCATCATGGAATAGTTGGTAAGTACATGAAACAAAAAGAAAATTATGATGATCAATCAGTCAACTGTATGAAAAATACACATACATGTTCTTTATTTATTTTTTTATTGCTAGACATTTCACACAGCGCTATCTAGCCCCAAACTAAGCCGAGCTTGTACTATGGGAACCAGATAACTGATACTTATTTACATTTTTTTGTATATACATAGGTACTTATAATATATAGAGAAACAACCAGACACGGAACAAATATCTGTAGACCATGCAAATATTTGTTCCACGGCGGGAATCGAACCCGCTACCTCCTGCGTCTCAGCCGGCTATTCGCCCACTGCACCACGGAGGTCGTCTAATTCAAAAGTAAAAGAAGAAAGAGAGTAAAAGAGTTTAAAAATGAGGAGTAAAAATATGTTCGAACAATCAACAAACACAACTTATAAAAATTAAACATACAAAAAAAACTGTATAAGTTTTCCTGTAGCACAGTTGGATAGTGCATCCTCGTATCAAGAGGAAAGTTGCGGGTTCGAGTCCCGTCTAGGCTTGAAATTTTTGTGATGGTTTTAAAAATCTTGGAATTTTCCGTATGTGTTCAGATAACATAAAATAAAAAAATACTATTTAATAAGTTACATTAACGAAATCAAAACGATATTATGTGCGACGCTATTTGGAACACGCGAAAATAAAATCAAAAAGTTTTTCTATTTCAAGTCTCGTGTGAATAAACATGAATTATTGGTGAACTTTACCTTCAGGCGTGCAGATACAAGAACTTATGATAAAACAACTCGTAGAAGGTTCGAAAATTACTATTTATGAAAAATCTTGAAGGTGTCACGTTGTGGCACAAAAAGGGGAATATAAAATGCAAAATGGACATAAAGGAGTAAAAAAGTGATATTATAAAAGCCACGAGGCCTGAGCATGGATTGTTTGGGTTAGAGTCACGTTTCTGTAATGACAAATTCGCGAGCATTGTTAGTGACTGATTTTTTCAACGGCCATGAACGTTTACGGATGTGCCAATAACGTGATTTGGTTGATATTTATTATTTAAGGTGCAAATACAAATTTTGATGAAGCTAAGATATGCAAGAAATTTAATGATTTTTTAGCATTGATGAGAATTAATCGAGACATTATTAATACACTTCCTACTAGTTTGAGATATTTGATCGATAGTAAACAGTTAAAACCCTTACCTTGTTGTTCTAAAAATCCAGTAAACTCTATATTTGTAAAGTAAGCTAAGGTAGCACACTGTTGGAATTATTAGGTAAGAAAAAATAACGAGTTCAATATAATTAGCAACACCTATAAACGACATAATTTACTCCATAATAGAGCAACCGCGTAGATACGATTTACCTCTCTTTAACAAATTCTCATTCGCTCCACGTAGTTAGCACCTTAAAAAGGCGACAGTGAGGCCTACCGCGAGAAGTTAATTTTCAATTACATTGCTATCTTGGGTCAGAAGTGAAATCTTGTCGCCCTCAAACCATGGATGCGTGTAATTGCGATAAATGTGCCAATTAAATTCCTTGACGCAACGGTTATAGGCGTTGCAATGGCGGCTAATTATTTTGTAAGTAATTAGTCGACGCCATTTTCCTTATGCGATGGTGAGAAATCACGGTAATTTATAGTTAGAGAGAGTCACAGACTATAAGCTTCATGGTCGTGATGTCAAACGGAACTGCAATTGATTATGATACTAAACTATGGGGTGAACATTAGTGCACAATTTACAAAGATTCTTTAGTTCGCGCAATCGTAATGCGTATTCTATGTAAGATATTACATTACAGTGGTTTGTCAAAAAAAAAGCTTATACATACATACTTAAAAAATCTGAAAAAAACACTTAGATGTGCCAACTTTCATGGTGAACGATCAAACGGTGTCAGAGTTTATCAAACTCAGAGGTATATAGTATATGTAACATCCATTTTTGAACGAGCGAAGCGAGATCTCCAAATCGACTTTTTATAGCCTTGTAGTTTATAATTTATTTTCCATACTGAAAACTGCACTTTGACAAAATTCACAGGGTACAGTAACCCCACGGTACACGTGGAGCTTTAGTGATACAAATACAGGTTGTTTGGTAATATACGAGTACTGACGATATTCAAGTGATGCTTTCTCGAAACATAAAAAAGACTTCTACTAGTAAAAAAACTACTAGTTATATCATCAAATTTAAAAGAAAATCGACTAAGTTTAGGTAATTAATTCGATATAAAACTCACTGCCTACTCTTGCAATCGACATCCAAAAATAAAGCCCGGTTTGGTATGGATATCTCTTTCGGAAATGGCTGCGGGTTTTGGGTGGGACACCAAGAGATATCTTGAGACGTCACTAATACAGTATCTGTGGTTAGATGGCAAGCGTTATGCAATAGCACAACATAAGTTTAATAAAGTGTTTGTTCTTACATGCCAAAATAAATTTCACATTTGTATGGTAAACATTTCACAAATTTATTTATTATACACATCAAAATAACCCCTTTCATTTTTGTGCGTATATTAACAAACACCCTATATAGAAAAAATTCTGAAATTTAAAATAACTGCTTCTTCTAACACAAAAAAAACGTAACATGAAGTTAACATGAACTCCCGTTACTTGTAATTTGAATGAATAAGTAGGTTAAGTAGATGGTCGTGGATACTTTACACTGTAAAGTTTATTAACACTATTTTATTAGTCAAAAATTAAGATTAGATTTTAATAATATTTTTTTAGGTTTTATCGAAGACTCGCGATGTATCAGTTTGAGGCGAACCACAAGTTGTCTATAGATTCATTTTCATAGAAGCCTCACAGGGAACCATCGAACGTCCAAACAATTGAAAGAATAAGATCAAACGTGTCAACCGCTGAACAATCAATAAGCAAATGAATCCTCACAAATTGACAATTAATATCACTTCCTCCGCGTCACAAGTTGAGCGTCATGGAGCCCTACTAGAGCGCTCATTAACTGTAATGGTTGGTAAACAATAATGTGATAGGGAATTACGCGACGGTGACTTGCTACAGTACACAACATTGATGTGCCACGGAGAAGATACATTACTTATGTCAAAACTGCCTTGTTTCTTGCATTTCTTTCCTGGCTTGATCGCGAAGGAACAGGTAGTAAAATTAACGTTTAAAAGTGATCCTTGTGATTTTAAAGAATAAAATATTTTGACTTTGTCTTTACTCAAAACACAGAAACTTGAAAAGCCATGTGGCTACACCGCCGGCTGTAAAACAACTTTATGCTGTAATAATTATGATTTTTCGCCTAGATGTGCGATCAATGATAAATTTATTGAATTGTACACAATTCATTCAAAAACATACTATACATTTCATTGCTGTGCAATATTGGTCTGAGAATTGCACTAAACTCTTTTTTCATGAGTCAACCCTAACCTAACTAAATGACGAAAACAAACAGGTATTTTCAAACATTGAATAATAATTTTAATTCATAAAAAAATGAAGTAGTTATTAGGGTCCTGTACCTCAAAAGGTAAAAAAAGGAAATCTTATAAGATCACTCTCTTGTCTGTCTGTCTGTTCGTGTGTCACCACCGATTTTCTCAGGAACGGGTGGACCTAGCAAGTTGAAATTTATACCAGATACTGAGGTCTATAGTCACTATTAGGTGTATAAAAATCGCGATTTAGATTAGATATTTGATTTCGCGAGAACTTGTGAGTACCAAAATTAACCTTAATTTTCAAATTATTTTATTTTTCGGAATTTTCCCTTTACATGAGCTGTAAGACCTTGCGTTTAACCTAAATTGACCTAGAATGACGAAATTTGGCAAAAAGCAACACAAATAAATCAAAAATAAAAAAAAAGTTGTAAATTATAGCGTGTCCCCATACATACATAGCTGACGCCAATTAAGATAGTCCTCTGAGTTGTATGGGCGCTCATACAATTTAGAGGACTAGCTTTATCGGCACCAACCCCAAATAAGGTAAATAAATAAAATTGTGCTATTGTGTGAAAGAATACAGAACTCTTCGTGCGCAAGTGACTCGCACTTGGTTGGTTTTTTTCCTGCTCCAATGCATTATGAATTGCAGTACACTGTGATAGCTTTGTCCGTTGCCCGTATCCGTCTTCGAAAGTGAAACATGTTAAACGTGTAATTATTGAACAATTATGCGAATAACAGCTACGATATGGTTCGATGAGCAACTTTAGAAACCCTATAAACCTCGATGGATTTCGTGAGAACTTGTTAGGTTACAGGTATCTACCTATAGATTACCTTTGTAGGTATATGGTTTGCAACGGCCTTTAGATGTTCCAACTGTTTCTTCTGTATTTTATAGTATTGTAACTAGTGGTTCGCCCCGAACTGAGAGCTCGCGAGTCACCGATTAAAAAAAATATATTATTTGTAATCTTTAACGATCAAAATAGAGTCATGAAATAAATAACCAATAACTTGACCTACAGTTTCATTCAAATTACAGGTAACGGGAGTTCATGTAATGTGGTTATACTTTTTTGGGGTAGGTACCAATTTCAGTTATTCTGGATTTAAGACTTTTGCCTATATTTGTATCACTTAAGCTACACGCATACCAAATTACAGCACTGTGGGGGCACTGGTGTACTCTGTGAATTTTGTCAAAGTTCAGTTTTTATTATGGCTAATAACTCAAAAACTATAAGGACTTTATTAAAAAAAAACGGAGTCTAATGAATACCTTTCATTTGACATCCCACTTGATCTAATACTCTCATTTTAATTATTTTACCCCACTTGAACCCCAATATCTCAACAACTCCCCCACATTTTTAGCTCATTTAGTCACACCAAAATTGTGCCATCACTATCTACCTATATACCTACAACATTTCACGATGATCGGATAAACGCTTCGAAAGTTATCCTCGGACAAACAAACATACATACATACAACGCCGATTTGCCCAAGTTGATTTAGAGATCTCGCTTCGCTCGATCAATGTATTGTACATTTTTTTTTGTTATTAAATGTATTAATTTTCGTTCACAGGTTATACAATATGTTGGATTCATGAATAGTAGGTAAAACGCGCTTCTTGGCGCTGGAGCGATGGTTTGTTACCAGCGCGTTTTTTACGGGTCAATTGAGTGGGCTTTACCAGATAGATAGATCTTGTACTTATACAAATTTCATGACGTTACGCGTAAATTTTTTTAAATTTTATTCATCGGGCCAGATAAGTTGGTACCGTAGGCTGGATAAAACGGATGATTTTTTTTAAATTGTTGATAGTCAAGAGAATAGACAGGATTCGGAACACCTCGCTGCGCTCAAAAACCGGCATCGCTGACGTCGATATCAAGGCTGCAAAGTTAAAGTGGGATTGGGCGGGTCATGTCTCCCTCTTGCCAGCAAATAGGTGGGCTAAGGTCGTAACTGGATGGATCCCTGTGGATGGAAAGCGACACCGAGGAAGCTTTTTATAGGGACTGGCGGGATTTGGTACAGGATCAAGATAAGTGGAGAGATGAGGGGGCCTTTGCTCACCAGTGGGACAGCATAGGCTAGATAAAAAAAAATAAAAAAAAAGTCAAGCGCCTCTACGTCACCTGATGGTAAGTGATGATGTGATCGAAGATGAAACACGCTTACCTAAAAAGAATCTGTTCACTTTGTCCATTTCCTATCTGTTATTATTTATATTCCTACCGAATCGAGGACTTCCAGATATTGGTTTATTTAATGAAAAATCTAACCACTTGGAACACAATACCAAGAACATAGAACAATTACAACTGCAGATAAATCACGTAAGGTACTATTAACTGAATATACTAACAACAGAGCCAAGAGCTAAGTGCCATAAACAAGCATGTAAGTAATCCTGCAAATCATTAATGATTGTTTACATAACAATGACAAATTCCTACGTTTTAATAATACAGCATGCTCTATGTTTTTTGCTCGTACCTATAACTACAGATACATAGATCTTTCCATATTTACAGTTGCTAGATGATTTATTGATCGAGTGAAGCGAGATCTCCAAATCAACTTGGGCAAATCGGCGTTGTATGTATGTATGTATGTTTGTTTGTCCGATGATAACTTTCGAAGCGTTTATCCGATCATCGTGAAATTTGGTATATAGGTAGGAAATGATGGCACAATTTTGGTGTGACTCAATAAGCTAAAAATTTTGGGGGGTTGTTGAGATATTGGGGTTCAAGAGGGGTAAAAACAAATGAAAATGAAACTATTAGGTCAAGTGAGACGTCAAATGAAAGGTCTTCATTAGTACATTTCGACCCCGATTTTACTTTTAGTAAAGTTTTAGTAGTTTTTAAGTTATTAGCCATAATACAAACTAAACTTTGACAAAATTCACAAGGTACACCAGTAACCCCACAGTGCTGTAATTTGGTATGCATGTAGCTTATATATCACAAATATAGGCAAAAGTCTGAAGTCTAGAACAACTGCAATTTGTACCCCAAAAAAGATTAACCAATTAACATAAACTCTCGTTACCTGTAATTTGAATGAAACTGTAGTTCAAGTTAGTTGGTTTTATTTCGTGGCACTATTTTGATAGTCAAAGATTACGAATAATTTTTTTTTTGTTTTTATGGTAGACTCGCGAGATCTCAGTTCGGGGCGAACCACTAGTAGGAAATGTTATCGAGATAGTTTGCAGTAATGGAAAAGTAAACCTTATCCGCTTACTGTAAGATCGAAAACAAGATACATTTTCGTACTCTACCGTGTCTGAGAATTGAAATAGCTTCATGGCACTAGTTTGGGGATTTTAGGATAACTTTTACTACTACTACAAATATAATCGATTTTTACTATCAACAAGCCCGTCTGCCACTGACCTGAAGCAAAGTTTTTGAAGAAAGATTCAATGTTACTCTTGTCACGAAAGTTTAATAGCCATCAAAGAGGAATTTCTCCACAACTATTCCTAGTTTTTCCTTCAATAAACACCTGGCTCGTCATAACCGTGTGGTATGTAATGTCGTGGTCGCGAATCGTGCGCTGCGGCCGCGATAATTAACCAGCTATTCTTGAGCTTATTGCTCAGCTGAGTCAGTGGAACAAACTACGGGATTTGTTTGTGCAGCCAGTGATTTTCTACCGACTGAGTATTTATAATACGAAGCTTATCTACTTGAGCTATAAATAATTAGTCAATCAGGAAACTAAGAATTTAATTGGGTTAACTTGAAATTGGGTCCACTTAATCCCTACTATAAAGGGAAAATTACCTATTATATAGGTTATGCTTGTATCTTCTTACTTCCCCGATCCTTAAATAAATCTATTCTTTAATAAAACATGTGAAATTCTAAGTCTGAAAATCAATTAAAGTCGTAGGTACCCGAATGGATTTGTGACTAACAAACAACCGATTTAGCACCTACACATTACTAGGAACAGCAGGTAGATTGTTTCTTGACCAACTTAAAATACTGGTTGAACTCAATTCGCTTTGTCAATCGACTAAGATGAGACTCTGATAGTGTCCGGTCACAATGACCGGATGGTGGCATCATCTTTTCAAAATATTTCGTAAGCTATTCATTCGGAGATTTGAATGAAATTCTCGTTTCTACGTCCGCAACGGCTAACTTAAACAAAGAGATTTGAGATATGTTCTGAAAATTTAACTTCGTAGATACCGGATTAATTTCATCAGTCATTCCCAGCAGGAGAATAGTTAAAGTTTTAATTAAACTTAGTTAAATTCAAAGTTACAATTCAAGAGGTCATGAATAAAGGAACTAGCGAGGGGACATTTTGATTTGATACACCGTTGCTTTGCTAAATAAAAGGTCAGTACAAAGGAACTGGTTCTTAGGACAAAGGACCCTTATAATGAGGCCAGCATATTGTGCGAAGTGCTCTTAAAATCAAGCTCGATAGTCTGACAATATGGTTTTTTTATAATGGGAGCACAGTCTTACACTTGGGCGACTGTTTAAGATGTTGAATTACCACCCTTCATTCATTCAACGAGATTAACTTTTATGACGAAATTTTAAACGAATTCTTTAGAAATTGGTTTGGTCGAATTCGGTCATCTTTTCGGCCCGACAAAGGGTCCGAGTCGGATAATCCAGAAACATTTAATGAAAAGGACAATATCATTAATGAATAGCAAGAACTGGTGGATGCTTAAATAGGTACCTACTCTAAGTACCTACCCTGAGAAACCTGGGCAAATCGGCGTTGTATGTATGTATGTTTGTTTGTCCGAGGATAACTTTCTAAGCGTTTGCCCGATCGTCGTGAAATTTGATACATAGGTAGGTAGTGATGGCACAATTTTGGTGTGACTGAATGAGCTAAAAATGTGGGGGTTTGTTGAGATATTAGGGTTCAAGAGGGGTAAAAAAACATGAGAATATTAGGTCAAGTGGGACGTCAAATGGAAGGTTATTAGTAAATTTAGACTTCGTTTTTATTTTTAGTATAGTTTTTATAGTTTTTGAGTTATTAGCCATGATAAAAACTGAAATTTGACAAAATTCACAGGGTACACCAGTGACTCCACGGTGCTGTAATTTGGTATGCGTGTAGCTTAAATGACACAAATATAGGCTAAAGTCTGAAATCCAGAATAACTGCAATTTGTACCCCAAAACAGAGTAACCACATAACATGAACTCTCGTTACCTGTAATTTCAATGAAACTGTAGGTCAAGTTATTTGGTTATTTATTTCGTGGCACTATTTTGATAGTCAAAGATTACAAATAATATTGTTTTGTTTTAATCTGAGACCCGCGAGATCTCTGTTCGGGGCGAACCACTAGTTTTAATAAGACAGAGGGAATTAGAGCTTTAGAATTTATTAACAACGTGGAACCCTACCATGCTGTTAATAAATTATTAGATACATGGTTTGTTCCTTAGTTAACATGTCTTTTTAATGGTCTAATAAAATCTAAGAAAGTCGATCGGATGGAAGGTCACAAAAAATCAAATATAATCTATCATTATATCTGGACTTTACGTTAACATGCATCTATCTGGGATATCAGTTAGGGCCGGTGTGATGGCAAATTCAGAAGAAGATCTCAAGTGGCGAAATTAAGGAAGTCTCAACTGAGTTTACGTGTTTGAGCCATTGGTGTCGATACCTTCGTTCCATGGGGTAACGGGTACCTTTTTGTTTTCGAAATGCTTTCCATGCGTCTGGTCGAAACGACGTGCGATCCGAGAGCTGGCGCTTATGGTCAACGCATAATAATTGCAATTCAGCAGAGCAATGCAGCCAGTGTCTTGAGAACACTTCCTGGTACTAATCTGTAGCAATTAAGCTATCTATAGGTCGTTTGCAACGGTCTTAAGATGATTCAACTGTTTCTTTTGTATTTTAAAAGAGAATATAAATGTTGTTTCTATTAATAACATGTAGGTACTATTCCATGTAACACGCAAAGTGAATCTTAAGATTGTTGCGCCATACAGAAAACTCAACAGTATAATACTCATAATGTCCAATATCCCGTCGAATCACGCCTAGACACTCGTTTCCTTATTCTATTAGCTATCGCTGTGAAATCTTTCAATCAGTCAACAATGTGAGTCTCGCTCCAATCTGGACTATTTAGCGCGCGCAATAGGATTCAATTAGGACGGCGGATATGCGGGCCCCTTCCTAGTGGGTGAGTGAGTGGCTAAAATGATACAATCGTGATTTTAAAGGCGCTCAAGTCACCAAACTCTCGACCCTTTTGAGTTTATTATTTTTTACTTTTGGTCATTGTTAGGTAACTTTAGTCTGCATAATTACCGATTAAGTAGGGAAGGATTGACTATAAATATTGATTACCATGCAACAAAACATAAACTTTTTATTAATAAGTAAAAGTACAAAATCAATACTTTTTAAGAGCCCGTTGCGTGCCATTGCAAGGTAAAGATCTCCCTGACTTCACCTAGTGGTTTGCCCCGAACTGAGATCTCGGGAGTCTCCCAAAACACAAAAAATATATTCTTAGGGCGACTCGCAACGATGCCTAAACGTATTTAGTGGCTAAATATGATTTAAGGAGTTGTCAAATCATACAAATACGTAAAATTTAAACATGTTTAGTCGCTAAATACGTTTAGGGATTAGGTATTGTGCAAGCCGGCCTTAATCTTTGACGAATAAAATAGTGCCACGAAATGCGCAACCAACTTACTTGACCTACAGTTTCATTCAAATTACAGGTAACGGGGGTTCATGTCAATTGGATCATCTTTTTTGTGGTAGAACTTTTTCCTATATTTGTGTCACTAAAGCTACACGCATACCAAATTTCAGCACTGTAGGGTCACTAGTGTACCCTGTGAATTTTGTCAAAGTTTTGTTTATATTATGGCTAATAACTCAAAAACTACAAAGATTAAACTAAAAATAACGGGGTTGAAATGTACTAATAAAGACCTTCATTTGACGTCCTTGTTGATCTAATAGTCTTTTTCTTTTTCATTTTTTCCCCCCTCTTGAACCCCAATATCTCAACAACCCCCCCTACATTTTTAGTTCATTTAGTTACACCAACATTGTACCATCTTTACCTACCTATATACCAATTTCACGATGATCGGATAGACGCTTCGAAAGTTATCCTCGGACAAACAAACATACATACATACAACGCCGATTTCGATCAATTAAAGTCAAATCAAATCAATTATTTTGACTCATACGCAAATCATAGAACATGAAAACACCGTTCGCCCGTAAGCATAAACCGTGAATATCTAAGTTGAAATAGAAAACCAATAGTATGCAGTAGTGGTTGGCAAGTGGTTTCGTTTTCATTAATTCAGTTTACAAAAAGCAGGTACGTAGGTACATTACCGTTATGATTATGTAACGCGACACTAACATGCCATGTCGATACTGAACATTGAACATTTCCACTATGAATTTTGTGTAAATAACTTGATTTGCTGGAAACGTACCATCATAAATACATCTCACAGTCAAATCTATAAGGTAATTTGTGACGATTTTGTTGCTCATTTAATATGCAAGGAATATAAAGTACACACGGAATCGAAGGTATAAACTGGCAGCTGCAAATCATCTGACTATCAAAGTATCGGTAAAGACAGGACTAGGGTTTCTGATCGAGAATTCTCGAATTAAACACTCCTGGAAGATCTGCCAGCAGTTAGACACATAACATATTTATAACATTTGATTGAGAATATAAGTAATTGAGATTTAAGTACTTTGGGAACAAAGCAACCTAGAGAAACTCATCATCACTGGCAAAAGTGAGGGGAAAAGCCCACGGGGCCGTAGCCCGATAGTTTGGTCTGATCCGTATTACTTTCGACTCCAAGTTTCATGATGATGTCGCTGCCAACAGACACGAGGGTGCAGCATAATTGAAGATAAAATCACCCATGGAGGAGATCACGATCCTCAGTATTGAGGATTACAACTCAAAGAGAGACATAAACGCATCGCTTCGCTCGACAGTGAAATCTATTTTGTAAGTTTCATTGTCTTCTATGTATATGCTGATGATTACTTAAAAATAATGTGAACTTTGAACTTTGATGTGAACACTTTGCTCAAATAAAAGATACTAGGTGTTAGGACTTCAGAGCTTCTTGTTGCTATAATACATTGCACAACAATGCACTACCTGGATTAACCTTTCTTGTATTTGATCTCCACAATAGAGGGAATCCTAGTGTGGGGGTCAAAGTTAATGCATGACATTGTTATATAATTACTAAGCTGATTTGTATAATTTCCAAATGAAATCACAAAAATTATAATTAGTGCCAATATGTAAACTAGTAACTACATTTAAAATTGTTCATGACATCTTTTCTGGTTCCAATAAAAAGTTTATTTATTTATTGAGTCTGCTGAGAACAGCACCTACCCTGAGAATAAATATTTTTTTACAGATTTCTAAACGATCCGAAAATTTCAGAAAATCTACCTAGAAAAAAATAGACGGAGAATACAAAAACCCTAGATTATTCTCGATTTCTCTTCGTGTATTCATTATTTTTCAAAAGTTTTCACACGTAGGTGGTTGTTCTGGGCCTGGTTTCTAGCAATATAATTCTAATTATTTAATTTTATTTTTTAATTGTTAATTTTCAAAACTATTTTAATTATGTCTGTTAACTGTTTATGATTGTGTATTTTCATGTTTTGTATGTTTTAATAGTTCGTAAGTAGGGAGGTACCTAATCGAGTCCGAAAGTTTATATCTACTAGCAATATGTATCGATAGGTAATTGTAAACACAGTTGCTGCCCTGCACACACAAAAATGGCACCACGGAAGACCAGCGCTATTGTAGTATAAATATGCTACTATAGCACAATGCTGAGTGGTGACTGTTTTTGCTCACAAAGTTCATTAATTTATACCCATTTGTCTACGCCATTGTACGCTTGTGAAATAAACGTTTTTCTATTCTATTCTATTTTGTATAAAATATAAAGGGCGATTATTTATGTATGTTATAGACTTGTAGAGAAACAAAACTAGTCATTTAGAGGAATTACTTTATTTTAAACGCATTATTTAAATCATTTATTGCTTTCACATGGTTACAAAGTTCTTACAGTTTGTAGGATATGAACCTTGGCAGGCTGTTGAAAATGTAGCCATGTTTGGATCTAAGTAAGTAAAGTAAAATAAGTAAAAATTTATTTATTGACATAATTAATTATGACATAGTCAAAATTGAATCCATAGGCTCCCGAACTAGTTAAAAAACTGTGTTTCAGGTTACTTACTCGTATATTAAGTAAATATAGGTTGTTTGTCTTTACTTTTAGCGTGCTTTTAGTACGTGCTAATGAAGCACCAGTAGTTTGGCAGGGTTTCGTTTTGTCATGATGTTTGGGAGCTCCGGAGTTACAATAGTGGGTACATTGCTATGCAGGATGCTACTGATCGCTTACACCCGAGTATAACACTTTTCATCACGAATGCGAGGAAATTAGAGAGTCTAAAAAGACAATTTGCGTTCCCGGTATCATACGTTTTTTTCACTACTATAATATGGCCTCTTGTTGTATTTAATTTCAGCATTTATGAATGGAACCTCTTTTATTTCAAATAGAAATAAGGATTATTAATATAAATACGGGATTTATCACGTACCGTCTTATCGGTGTTTCGATCGACAATGTTTCGGTTCAATTCGTGAACCTTCTCATCAGGGTGAGTCCTCTGCGCGTGAGTAGACAGGCGCGGTGGTGGAGATTGCGTCAACAATGGCCCAGCATGTTGACAGGCTGCGTCATCATCATTATCATCACTGTTGCTCTCTTCGGTAGTTCTCGGTACAGGCAAACACACAATACTAACTGTGTCTGTACCAGGTTCACTCTCCTCTGTCGCTTGCATCATGAAGACATGGCCTCCAGGCTGGCGGTGGAACCCATCCTCTATCTGTGTTAAAGTTCAACACACGACTTATTTCTATCGCCTCTCGGATCTTGCGAGGAACGAAGAACTTCTCTCTCTTGCTAAGACCCGGGCCTTGTCGAAACGTATGTAGTGCGTCGAATCAGAATCTAGGGCATGCTCCGCCACTGCAGAACAGTTGGAGTCAACATTTTTTATTGCACGTATGTGTTCAGTCAACTTGGTGCATACGCATACGTGGACAGAGGAGTGAATGAACCTGGTAGAGACATACTTAGTGTTGTGTGTTTGCCTGTGACCGAGAACTACCGAAAAGAGCAGCAGTGATGATAATGATGATGACGTAGCCTGTCAACACGCTGGGCCATCGTTGACGCAATTCTCACCAACGCGCCCGTCTACTCGCGCGCAGAGGGCTGCGGCGCGTAGTGCGAGGCGATACGTTGTTCGGATCGCACTCACCCTGATGAAGGTTCATGAATTGAACCAAAACATTGTAGATCAAACACCGATAAGTCGGTACGTGATAAATCCCGTATTTATAATAATGATTGAAATTTATCATGAAAGTTTTGTACGTAAAAAAGAAATAAGGATTTGTCATGAAGGTTGTATTTATTTTTTATGAGCCTCATTCTATTTTCAAAAGTACTTAAGGCCCTAGAAACGTAAATCGCATTTACGCATCCCAGTATCGAGCTAACAATGACTAACTTTCAGAGCATGAGCGATGCAAAATAATTTTACTAGCTGAGTACTTATCGAGAATAGAAAAAATGGAGTACCTATGGCTGTGTCATGGACACGGCGGCCGAGTGTTGTACTCTATGTGAATACGTGTACCTAACATGTAATATTTTCTATAAAATATAAAATACGCTAGTTGATGTATGTTATAATAATGTCTGAACACTAAAAAGTCTTTTGGGTCATACTAAATAGAAATCTCGAAATACAGAAAAATGACCTCAAAATGGCAGCGCTTGCCTCTCCACCGCGCGCAATGTGTCACAGTCCTCTTTTAACGTAACGAATTTTTTGATCTTTTAGTAGTGATATTATCTATCCAGTGGTGTAATTACATTTTGGATGGAGATGATAGATATGTAGCCGCAACACCAAACTGTATACCCCAATTTTATTATTATTCATTTTTTGAATTGCCTCACATTACGGAAGGAATTTTAAAAACGTATTCACGTCAAAACAAAGTATGAATATAACACTATGACCTAGTTCTAAAATAGAAAATAAACGATGGAAATTTTAGTTTAGGTAAACTTTCGTGGTTTATTTCAATTATTATTATAAATACGGGACATATCACGTTTACTTTTACGAATTGAACCGAAACATAGTCGGTCGTAAGTCGTAAAAGATTGTGATAAATCGCGTATTTATATTAATAAAACAATGCAAATTCTAAAGTTAATTATACTAGGATCGTTTATAAAACTGAATTGACTAGTTCAGAACAGACGGTAGCTTAGACTAATAATGTATTTTAAAATGTACGTAACTTTGCGTTATCTATAAAATTACCATGATCAAGTGTTTGTTCATTTACATGTCTGTACGAGCATGATCGTAATGCATTTGAATGACTATATAGAGTGACTCTATTTAACCAAACTTGTTTGATATCGATAGAAAAAAAAAATCTTGGCCTACTTCATTTCACTGATTCTCATAATATCTAAATACATTTGACTGGCTAACGGCTTCGCACGCGTGGTATGACAATAAAACATTACCCTCCTTATGTGCAGTTGTTTAAAAAGTAGCCTATTTTTTAATCCCAGTCATATTCAATCTTTATAAAAAATTTCATCAAAATCGGTCCAGCCGTTTAGTCGTGTAGACGTAACAAACTGAGAGACAGAGTTACTTTCCTTTACTGCTTCGCTCATTACTTTCCATCCAAAGGTTGCCTGGTAGAAATCACTTTCAGCGATAAGGCCGCCCATTGTACTATATTTAGCATTAACTAGTATATTAACTATTATATTCTACTTTCAAATTTATAATAATAGTAAGGAGGTAGGGATAGTAAGGATGTCCTTATTCTGGACAGTTTCCAATAATTATTCACAAAAAAAAGCTATATTAAATATCAACTCAGAATTATCTCTGCTCAAAGTAAGGTGTGGCTCTAATATGCTCTGGAACCGATGGTCCTAGAACCAGTTTGCGTCAGGAATCAACGTGTCTCTTAGAAGGTATCCTTATCTTATCATGCACGTATAACATGTCTTCGGATTTCAGGTTCTAGGCCATACTATTTACCTCGCGATTATTTCCTTTAATATTTGAGAGCACTACTGAACAACCAACTTAGAGCTTTTCATTTTTGAGCATTATGATAAGACAACTTATTTATTTTATGCAACCTCGAGATATCTCGAGATAGGTTATACCTAGCATATGGCCCATTGATGTTAAGTAGTAACCATCGCCTATAAAAAGTATTGCCTCGCACGTTACGCACCTTAGACACGTGCCCTACGATGCACTACCCTGAGTCCATCAACTTGAGGCATACAGGTGTAAAGCTTCATGTGCCTGTAATTTCACCGGCAACCATACTCTTCAAACCGAAACACAGCAATGCTACTTCGCGGAAGAAATAGGTATGATGGTAGTACTTCCCCGGACGAGCCCTTTCACAAGAAACTCTACTATTCTTAAATGTTTAACGTGTTAAAAATATATTTTGCACCTACCTGTGACGTCATGGATCTCAGTAAAAAGTTATTCGTACAATTTAAAGAAAAAAAAGTTTTATCTATAAATTAAAATGCAATTTATGCGAAATAAACAAGCTGCATGATTTAAAATTTACATTGTCTCAATGCTTTATGTAAAATCGTCTTTCAGCAGAATGGTTTATAGCGAAGTTCATTATAAATGCAGTATTTGTCACCGTGGTTCATTTGCAAATTCGTCGCCAGCTGATGTAAAAACCGTCGATTAGAATCTATATGGCGCCTATTGTGGATACGTGATAGCTTTTGATCGTACGTGTTATTGATACTCAGTCTGTATTTTATTATAATTCGATGATATATCTACCAAATAAGTCGTTGGCTAAAATTATACCCAGCATTACATAGCCTATTTATTGATCGTGCGAAGCGAGATCTCTAAATCAACTTGGGCAAATCGGCGTTGTATGTATGTTTGTTTGTCCGAGGATAACTTTCGGAGCGTTAATCTGGTCATCGTGAAATTTGATACATTATGTAAGAAGTCATGGCGCAATTTTGGTGTGACTAAATGAGCTAAAAATGTTGGGGGGTTGTTAAGATATTGGGGTTCAAACGAGGTAAAAGAAATGAAAATGAGACTATTAGGTCAAGTGGGGCGTCAAATGAAACGTCTTTATTAGTACATTTAGATTCCGTTTTTATTTTTAGTAAAGTCTTTATAGTTTATGCGTTATTAGCCATAATAAAAACTAAACTTTTACAAAATTCACAGGGTACACCAGTGACCTCACAGTCCTATAATTTGGTATGCATGTAGCTTAAGTGACACAAATATAGGCAAAAGTCTGAAATCCAGAATAACTGCAATTTGTACCCCAAAAAAGTTTGGTAACATTAACTCCCGTTACCTGTAATTGGAATGAAACTAGGTCAAGTTAATTGGTTATTTATTTCGTGTCACTATTTTTATAGTCAAAGATTACTATTATTTTTAATATTTTTTTGTTTTAATCGGAGAATCGCGAGATCCCAGTTCGGCGCGAACCACTAGTTTATACAAGGCAAAATAGGCAAGACGAATCTTAGCTTTCCTTTGGATTTTTTTGCGCTGTAGGCTAGATCCAATTCTAATTTCCTTTAAAATATTTCTGGGAATTAATAATTAATAAATTTTCTTACCAAGTATTACTTAGAGGCATTTAAATAAAATAGGTAACTATTAAAATCTTTACCCACAGGTAAATATGCAGAAACGAAGATGGACATTTCTTACACTGTACTAGTTTTATTTAAATTAAGTTGCGAACTGAATAGGAATTGCGAAGATTTTATTATACCTAAGTTTATTATTGAGGCTTGAGGTTTGTTACCGGTATGTTTACCGCGGTAATGAAAATATCGGGGCGGCACGCGCACCGCTGAATGTGTCACTGGTTGTTACGACTGTATCTACCCAGCAATAATGTTGCTAGTAAGAAAAAACAAAATGGATTAGGAGTGCTTTCGTTTAGAAACAATGTTTGTCCTTAACATAAAATAGAACAAACTTCCGACTGCGGTTTCGTACGCGTTATTTTATTTATTGATTATAGTCAAGCGCTTAGCCTCTACCTCACCTGATGGTAAGTGATGGTGTGATCGAAGATGGAACACGCTTCCCTAGAACTAACCTATTCACTTTGTGTGTCACGTGTTTGTCAATAAAAACATTACCCTCCTTCTTTATTCTTTATTCTACAGAAATAGAGAACATGTACAAAGGCGAGCTTAACCCTAAGTAGAGTTTTCTTCCAGCAAACCTTTGAGGCTAAAGAGAGATGATTTTAAAGGTTTCTTTGGAGCAGTCAAGTAAAAAGTAGCCTATGTCTCGATCCGTCATAATCTATATACCAAATTTCATAGAAACCAGTCGGTCAGTCGAATCAGTGTTTAGTCGACTAACCCGGAGATACAAAATGTTAACTCGGAGCCCGGAGATGTGCTCTTCAAAACCGGCGACTCCGGGTCAAACCAGGAGGTTTGGCAGTTGGCAGCCCTGGTTGTGAATTAGCTAATAATAATTTTGTGGAAACAAATAATTATAGACTTATGGGTCAACTTTTTTAGTTTGGAATCGGTGTAAAACTTTTGGGTTTAGTGTTTTCATTACATATACTATGTAACTTGTGTTCCTAAAATAAATAAAAAATAGGATTGTGTGGTTTTATGAAACCACAATAAAAGTGAAACTTTGTTTCACATTATAGACATTTAACTAAAAATTTTCGTTGGCACAAACGAGTAATAGTCTACACTACACGGTCAGCTGATGCGAACTATAGGCGCCGCCATATTGGCCTCGGCTGCTCTAACGAGCGCCTTTCACTTTATCCCTACTCCGCGGCCGACCATCACGCGACATGCAACACACTGACGAAAAAGTTTGAGACGATGTAATAAAAGTTTCACTATAAAAAAACTGTTATTATTATGTGTGGGTTTCCACTAGTTTCCCACAAGACCTGAGTGGAATAACCCTAAAGCGATGTTGGTAGAGCTAACATAATTACCGCTAATCTTGTCTTGTCTCAGGCTTTGTTAGCGAACCGATTAAATTAGTAATCACGACTTTATTACTCAGGTAATAAGACGTTGCCTTTCTGTAGTCTATGACCGCACGATTATAACACAAAAACAGATAAGGCTTAGCAGAAGCTCTACTTTTAGAAGGTATTCAATTGCACGCTCAATCATCAATGACCAAAAACAAATTGGTAGCTACAAATTATATTGTAACCTACTGCGTTACTCAGTAGACAAGTGCCACAGTTTCCTTAACACTTTGTTAACTGCACATAACTACCTAGTTAATTTGTTTTGTTTGTAGCTGGTAATTATATCTAGGTATATGAGATGGCAAAAATATGACTTCTAGTTGATACTGATGTTGAATTAGATAAAACCGACCTTTAATAAATAAATACTGAATTTTATACTAAGCCTGGCTTGCACGATTCCTAAACGTATTTAGAGACTAAAAATGTTTATATTTGACGTTTTTGTATGTTTTGACAACTCCCTAAATCATATTTAGCCACTAAATGCGTTGAGGAATCGTCGTGCAAGTGAGCAGAATTAAAGCAAACCTTTGTAACGAAATTGTAAATAGCATAATTAACTTTATGTCAATTGTGTAACGTACAAAGCTGCGTAATTGTAGTTGCCAGAATTGCCAAGATGCGCGAGAATCCTCCGGAAGAAGACGTGCGACCTGTATTTTGGCTGGTATTTAGTTTGTACGTTACACAATTGACATTAAGTTCATCAAGTTATGTACAATTTCGTTACAAAAATTCGGTTCCATTCCGTTCTGCGGCAACGTAAATTGAGCCTTACTGTGTTTATTACTGATACAAGTAGATCACTGAAGTTTGTCGATGTTAATGTTACCTACCTGTAAGGTGCTAGGCATAGCTTGTCTAGTGGTATAGATATACATTGAAAAACTTTTATCAGTAGCATATTAATATATGAACTGGCAGTTAGTCAAATTTATAACTCATTTTACATGATTTACACGCACTCGAGGGGCTCACCTGACTAAAATAGTGGTAGTATTTTTCAAACTTTCGCAATCACTGTATGTAATAACTGATTTAAACGGGTATTTATCGCGTATGTAATTTTTTATTTGTTATCCCGACGTTTCGACTGTGTTGCACAGTCTGGCCGCGACCACGGTTGTTGCAATATCGTCGAAACGTCAGGAAAATAAATAAAAAAGGTACATATGCGACAAATACCCGTTTAAATCAGTAATCAAAAGAGTGGTGTCTTATGGGCGACTTATAAACTCTGACACTGGGTCTGGCCGCATTGAGGAACTGTTGTGAAGAGTTCGGCATTCTGTATATTTATAACAAAATTAGCTTCCGCCCGCGTCTTTCCACGCGTGGTTTGCTAAACAGTAGGCAATGTTTTAATCCAGTCAAAGGCAATCTATACACAAAATTTCATAGAAATCGGTCCGTTTAGTCTTCAACGTAACAAACTGGCAGAGAGTTACTTTCGAATTTATAATATGTATTAAGTATGAATATTTTTCAAATTTAAACGTGACTAATAGGTACTCCGTCCGTTTTTCATCATCAATGCTTGGTGGGTGACTGAACTTCTAATTGGCAAGAACTGTCATTTGACACGCTGATGAACGTAGTCACGATTTAGGATGGAAGCTGATGTAGCTATACTCGTATTGACTGCTTTTGGAGATTGTATGACAAGATAAAAAGCTGTTATGGTATTTTCAAATGCCTGTCATAAAAACTTATACAAAATACACTAAAACTGTTAATACTTTCGTTACAATTGATGCCCAAATAGTTTAGACTCTTACGGCTGCTTATGTCGAAGTTGACGTTAGTTTTTGTATTGACATAATTTTGAAGCTGTTTGCAGTAAAAAATCTACCAAGAGAGTTTACCTGCATCCAATACCGAATAGCAAACGCCACAAGTTGTTCTTACGATGTCTTGTTTCAGCTACATTGGTGGGATAGTCCGTTTTCAACGTGAGTTGGTCACCAGCTCATGATAACCCCGTTTAACAGCTCGCATAGAATTGAAGTGCTAATGCCATATGAGAGTTTATTAAAAAAAAAACAGCCAAGTGCGAGTCGGACTCGCGCACGAAGGTTTCCGTATCTATAATAAATTGTATGAGCGCCCATACAACTCAGAGGATTATCTTAATTGGCGTCAACTATGTATGTATGGGGACACCTTTGATTTTCCACTTTTTCATTTTTTAGAATTTTTCCTTTATTTGTGCTGTAAGTCCATGCTATTTGCCAAATTTCGTGATTCTAGGTCAACGGGAACTACCATATAGTTTTTCGACCCAAAACCTATAGGGTAGTTCCGGTTGACCTAGAATTATCAATTTTGGTTAAAAGCAATGTCCTTACAGCACAAGTAGAGGTAAAATTCGGAAAAAAAATTGAAAATTAAGGTAAATTTTTGGTACATACAAGTTTTCGCGAAAATCTAAATTTGCCCATATATTTTTATCGTATTGACTCAGGACCTTGATTTTTTACACCGAATAGGAACTATATACCTCAGTATCTGGTATAAATTTCAATTTGCTAGGTCTACCTGTTCCTGAGAAAATCGGTAGTGACACACGGACAGACGAACAAGAAAGTGATCTTATAACGGTTCTTTTTTTACCTTTTGAGGTACGGAACCCTAAAAACAGAAAGGAAGCCCGGAGATAATTTGCAATAAAAGTTAGCTTGACGAGTCGCTAACGGTCCTACTCACTCAGCCAACCGCGCGCCTAACAAATTCGAGGCGAAACAATATGGCGGACTGTAAATTACCATATTTTTAGTAAAATTGACACTTTGCCTATTATCTACCGGTCGGGCACCACAAGTCAACGCTCTCGAACCATCCGGATCTAATTGTGAAGGTAATAATGTTGTCATTAACAACGGAGACGGCACGTCCGTCTAGGAAATGGAATCGAATCATTAGTAGTTTGATTACAAAAAAAGGCTTAATAGAAATATAATAACGGCTGAGAAGAAATTGTAAAAAGATTGTGGAGCGATCCAATAATTGGCGGTTATTTGTCGATACGGTTTGGAGCGAGTAATGGCTGGGACTCGACGTGACTCCAGCCTACCCCCTCCGGCCCTAACCACCGTCATTATTAGATTCAACGTTTAGTGAAATTTGCGGAGCAATATGATGGCAGCATTGCCAGTTCAGAGAAATTGCCTCAATATTAATAAAATAAAAACAAACCCTACATTTACATTGAGATTCGATTGCATACAGATACAGAGACTAGATCCTGTAATGACATCAGATTTATAAGTAGGGGAGACCGGGTCAAGGCCGTATAGCTAAGGATCTAGTCCTATAGGTCGTTCATTTTTAAACACAAATGTATCAAATCAACATTTATAATTACTAAGTACACAAATACGTACACATATATATTACTAAAACTAAAGCATTTAAAAAATATAACAGAAAAATAGCAAACTTCTACTATATACGATATTGCCCGGAAGTTATCTACATTCTGCATATGAAATCATCTAGTTCCTCTGAACTGAAGCCTTTACAGCCCTCATGAGCCTAGCCCTTGCAAGCCATACATTGGACCCAACCTTCATCTATGCGACTTGTACCGTATTCTTCACGGCTGTACAAGCATATAGTTATCATCATTGATTTTCTTGTTTTTTTGTTTTTTAAGGTTTCCGGTTTTGTGAGATATTAGTCAGCTCATTTTTATATGGAGGAATGTAAGGAACTTAAATTTTCATCAATTCAGGTCAAAATTTTATAGCCGGTTTTATCCCGTACGGTTTTGACCCATTGCTATGTTTGTCAACACTTAGCTCACACTATTAGATATGCAAGGTAAATTCGCGTTACAAGTATCATAAATTACGTGTAAATACACAACCTTCAGGATAAAATTACCTGCAGTTCAGCTAAACTTAACAAGAATTGCTTGAATTTTCAAAAAAAAAATACTTCAGGACCACCAAAAAACAATAAAATCCAATATTTTCATAACGAGCGAATCTGCCGCGACAAGCGTTTGTTGATAAAACGCTCTGATTAGTAGACTCCAGTGAGCGGCTTGGACACGGGAAATTTGAATGATTGACGAGAATATACCTACTTACGGTTTTACCCCGGTATACGGTTTAGTACGGGTCTCCCCTACTACGTAAAGAGGCATTGCCTGGATATGGAGTGAAAAGGTGATAGAAAAGATAGCCTCTTTGGCTATTAGGAGCATAATTTGTTCGATAATATCTTGTCAACCTTTCCCTGCTTTAATTTTACGCTTGCCTTATTTAATAAAATCAAGAAACTAGAATAGAAAACCTACTTACTTAATTTTTATGATTTGTGCGTATGATAGTGAGTAGAGTATTTTATCAGCTATTGATTATGTATTTCTTAGGAAAACAAACAGTACTTAGAAACTGTTCCCTTATTAAAATATACACATAATGGTAATTCCCAAGTGTACGACGAGCTGCGACGTTGCGGGTTCGATTCCCACCGCAGAACAAATGTTTGCGTGATCTACAGATATATGTTTCGGGTCTGGTTGTGTCTCTATATATTTTATGTGTGTATTTACAAAATGAAATGTCCCGCATTATTTATTTATTTTCAATTTTCCACATATTGAATTTAAGTTCAAGCTTGTCGTAAAAATAGTAACCTTCATTACCTATATAAAACAAAAAAAACATCAAGGACCTATTAGACTACTTGAAACCAGCGCCAGCGGTTTGCCAAAATAATTATATAGATGAATATTTACTTGATAGGTCCCAACAGTTTTTACATAAACGAACTCTACAAATTATAATCAATAATAATAATAAATATTGCTGGGCATGTCACACAGCGCCATCTAGCCCCAAACTAAGCAAAGCTTACTAAAGTACTATGGGAACCAGATAACTGATAGAATACTTATATACCTTTTTTTTCTATAAATACATACTTATCGTATATAGAAAAACATCCAGACCCGGAACAAATATCTGTAGATCATGCAAACAATTGCAGCGGCATTGAGAAGGATTTACTTTACAGATCGAAGCGTGACATCTTGTAAAACTATTTTAGACAGCTATTTATCACCAAATTTATCAAATTAAACAATTAAAGGTTTATCGCGCAAAACAACCTTTACAAGGAATTTGATCATGTTTTTTTCTAAAAGTGTACGAGCGTGAAGCTACGTTTCGAATGCATTTTATAACAGTTTTTTAAAATGTTTTAAATTACTCGTGCGTTTGTTTTAAGGTTAACAAGAGATATTGTTTGCGTTAACATAAAACTTGAAGGGGCATCTAGGCAGCCTAAAAACTCCCAATGGCAAGTAGGTCCGTTAACTGCATGTAGATTTCACTTTTTAGGAACTAATGTTTTAATTATTACATTTAACAAACCAGCCCTTTTTTGTAATTAATGTTATTTTACTAACTTACTTTGTCCCACTGCTGGGCAAAGGTCTCCCCATTTTACTACCTTAACGTCATTCAAGCCTAGATTATATTTGACGGTATTCTGTAGATGTCCTTCAGATATTTCATATTTTTTTGTTATTTAGAACATAAACAAGGTCTTTGTCGCTGAGCGACCACACCGCCCCATAGCCATCAAATCAAATAGAACATATGTATGTTGTGTTATTACTGGAATGATTAGAAATTAGAAAATAAAACAGCTAATTTCTAACCAAACAATTATCAACTAAACTATACGTTTGAAGGGCCACATCAGAAAAGGGCATACCAGTTCATAAATATTACGCATCATTTGCAACGTTCATTCGTTCGCAAATTTTTTTTTTGCATATTTACAAAATGTACAAAACAGATATTTGGAACGTATATTATGAGTATTGTTCGTTCTGTAAATAAATGTATATTTTATTTCAATTAATTTCAAGTTTGAATTTGGTGATTACCTTTTTATTTTAATTTTGCAATTCCGCGTTTACAGCAGCCGCTATGGGTAAGGCCTTCTCGTGTGGATTGCATTTAGGTCGAAACCTTTTTAATTTCAATTACCACAGTCCAAGGCACTTCAATGATCTGCCTACTTACCTTCGTGATATCGATTCCATATAAAAAATCTATTGTTGCTTTACAATAACCTTATTTTCTGGTAAGCACGTCCTATATATTGTGCAGTACAATAACATAATTAGCTGGTTCAGTAACGGGAACATTTTTTCATCGACATTAGGCTGATTTCATTGTGAGTTTGTAATTTAATATTTTTTGTTGTAAACCCTTGAGTAAGAGCCAGCCCTGAGAGGAAGGCTGAAAAAATATCTTCGCTGTTTACGTAGAGAAAAGACACTGAGCTGTACGATTATGGAATGACTTGCTCGTTTCTATCAGACATGCTAAATCTTTAGCTATTCTTAAAAGTGAGGTCTACAAACTGTATTTAGCAGCTTCTTTACAGTAAATATTGTATTTTCATTCGATATATTATATTGTTAAAGTATGTATTTTTTATTTATATATGTAAGTTTTGTAGTATTTTTTTTTTAGGTTTAGGTATTTATTTAGTTTTATTCTACATAAATAGGTATTTGTTGTAACACCGCCTCCTCACACGTTTTTTCAATCCAGTCCATCCAAAGGTTGCCTGGAAGAGATCGCTTTGAGCGATAAGGCCGCCCATTGTACCACCATGTATTAGTCTAAGTTTTCTAAGTTAAGTTATTGTAATTTGGAGTAACAATAAAGAATTATATATATATATATATATATATATATATATATATATCTCTCTCTCTATTATTTTGTAAGATCACAGTATGGTTAGTAGGTGCGCAAGCGCGTACGCATTATTATACGAGTATTATTATTTGACAGCAACTTCTACCTATCATTTGGCAATTGATATTACTGATTGGACCTTGCTACCTGCTCTTAAAACTTATAAAAGCTTTACCTACTAATTTTTCTCTGCAAAATTTTGTGAAGCCACTTATTTTCGGATAATAAATGGCAATACTTGAAGTAATATACATACTATGTTCCATAAGATTTTTATAATTAAATATACATATTAATATATCACTTTTACCCTATATTATAATACTTACGCTGAATTCGGTAGTATGCACGTGCAATTATGAAAATATATTTAAGAATGTTAATGTATATTATTAGGTGCCGTCACGATCGTTTACTCTGTAAATAATATATAATGTTACATTGAATTTGAACTAGCAATCTGTTACCTGTATCTAACAAAAATTGCCTAAGAATATAGAACAAAGGAACCTCCCACGATGAGTAAACATTTTGCACTAAAAAATTATTCTTCTCCCAGATTCGTCAACACTTTGTAAGAGTAAGACAAATGGACCCTTTGTTTTTACAGACTCAGGTACAAAGTCATAGAATTCAACTGTACCACGAAATCCTATACATCTCTAATTACCCTGCTCACCTGCCACTAAGTAATGCGTTAATTCTGCAACATAGCTGGATACAGACTCTAAAAATATAATGTTCTAAAACTTTTGTTATCTCATATTGAATTTCACATTCTCAAACAAAAAAAGCAACTAAAAACAAGCTTAAAATAAAAAAGGAACCAAGGAAACAAAAACAAAAGAAAAAAACATAATTCAATAATATAAATATTGCATTTATTTCAACGAATTCTGCAAATAAAATAACTGTAGATAATTATAATAATACTATTCAGTTTACAAGACTTTCAATCTTTCTCTTTAGACTGACAATAGTCACCAAAGAACTCTTTCACTGGCTGGCACAGGACTTTGTTTCAAACAACTATCATAACGTCATCTGAATAACAGTAAATGCAGATCGCACTAATTATAATTAAATTATACATATTAAAATAATATTATTGGAAGTCGTATTGGAGGCAAAATCAATATCATCGTATACGCCAGATGATAAGGCGCAATCACATACATCTTTCTACAATTACAATAAAACAAAAATAATAAATGTAAAACTAAAGAACAAAAATAAATACAAAACATAACTTAAATGAAAATAATAATATAACAAAAAGCGATATGCAAATAAACATGCTCATACTCAAAGTGAAATCGTTGGGATATTGTAACACACATTTATTCCGGTCGAGTAAATAAAGTTATATTAAATTTGCTAAGGCGAACGTGATATAACGATATTTGCATTTGAAAGATCAATAGAGGTAGGATCAAGACGATTACAAGACGGTAGAGTTTCCACATAATAAACATGAGTATTAATGGCAACACCCGCGGCGCGTGCGCATGACTGTGTGTCTACGCACGGGGCGTACCACGCGCTACTTTTATACATAGCCTTACTCAAATTCAAATTTGGAGAAAATATTTGCATATCGCCTAACTCCCCAATTCCAAACCACTCTTATGTAAATTCGATAAAGAATAGCAAAAACTGCAGCCGTTTGGGACCCCACACGACAAAGACCGCATTATTATGTAAAATTCGACAAACTCTAATGTCAGTTCTGTATATATTTTTGTACTTTAGAACTCGTGCCGTCAAGACACTTGCGAAATACGAATAAACTAATTAGATACAGTTATATCACAAATTCTTATTATGCCTCTACGAAACAAACAATATATTTATTTAGATCTATTTATAGATACGAACTATGCAAATTCACATTACGAACAGCGCTCGAAGATAATTTTACAATGCGCTATCACTCTATAACTAATAGTATACTTTTACATGTTTAACTATGTACAGTGGAGTTCAGATAATAATTTACAAAATACTTGAATCCTACAAGGCACCTTATTTAATACTAATATAGACTTCAGGCTTCGCTATGACTTTACAAGATAACTAAAACGATTAAATTCTCTAAAATATATAATTTGGTTTCATTACAATCCTACAACAATCGACAAGTAACTAATACCTAATAGGAGATTTAAATATGAACAACTAAGAGAATAATATTATGCAACAGATTACTAGTCTATACCTACGTGGTGTTGGTTTTCAACGGGTCAAAAGCAAACGGTGATGGTACAGAAAGAAACAATGGGTGCAGCATTCCCGAGAAAGTCTTTTTGATTGGCGTCATTTAAATAATTGATTATTCATGTGGAGCGAAATGCATGTGCGCCTGATCGGTCCCATTAGATATGCGACGTCCTTCACGCGTCCTAACTCCTACCATTGTTGAGTTTCGTTTGCATTTGAATAGTGGCGGGTTAGTGCGGCCGCCCACCGGCCCACCGGCGGCACGCCTCTTGAGGCTTCGATGACAACGTGTCTCGTGCCTCATGTCGGAGCTACACAGCTGCGTCCGATCAAATAACCACCCTTCAATCGACAATAAAATCAAGTTGCACAAATCGAAGAAAAATAATCCATTTCACACTTATTTCAAAATTATGCTGTTATTTAAAAATTGAGTAATGTTTTTTACTGTTTTCGGCACGCTGCCACGCTTCGAGCTATAAAGTACTTAGTAATTATTTGAATTACGAAATAATTTCAGAGATTGAATCGGTTGCGTACGTGCTTCTATTACGTTTGCATCGGAACAGCCAGTTCAGTGCACATTTGTAGCATATTATACTAGCTTTAATTCTACTTGTTTGTGATTTAGTTGAAATACCAACACAACGTAAAGATAGAGCTATTTAGCTACATCTATCTAAATATTTATTTACAAGACGACTCACTAGTAGGAAAACAGCAACGACCGTCACGGCACTAAAAAAGCTTCGCTCGAATCGAAATGTTTGATTACTACTTTAACAAAATATCAAAACGATTGAGCGGAGCTTGCCGTTGCGAGGTTCTACGGAGATCCAACATCGCATAGAGCTCTAAAGCACTAGCGAAGAGGACCGTGTTCAAGTGGTGCACTCACCATTGCCAGCGAGCTGTGGCCTCAGGAAGGCGTTGTGAAGTTCACCGGCGATACCGCTCTCGAGCCGAGCCGCCATCTGCATGAGGGCGAGCGTGCTGTCGTCTGCACCGATGCTGATGTTACCGCCACCACTGCCGTTCTCGATCCGAGCGCGGACCGTGCCGATATGCCCGCGAGTGAACACGTGGTCTTGGACCGAGTATTTGTGACTGTACTTGAAGTCACACACCCGACACTCCTCCGGTGGCGGCGCGTCCGACACCTCCGATAGGCCGGCTGCTAGTCGAGCTTTCTTCTCTTTGGCACGTGCGTTTTGAAACCAAACTTGCACGACGCGTTTTGGCAAGCCGATCTCTCTGCCTAGGGATTCACACTCAGCCATCGTGGGTGTTTTGTAATCGGTAAAAAGTGATTTCATGATTTTCACTTGTACGGACGACATCTGAGTTCGGTATCGTTTGCCGGGCTGCCTTGGAGTTAGTTGGCCAGGCGCTGGTGAAGTTGGGTCATCATCATCGTAAAACTCCATAGTTTCCGAAGCGGTATCAGAACGCTCATCTGCGTCAGACCCGGGTCTTGAGAGATCGACAGGCTTGCTAAGGTCTAAAGGAATCTCAGTTTTCCCATGTTCTGGGCGTCTCTCAGATGAATCGTTGTCGCTGCCACCGTTCTGTTGCGTAGCTTGCGCTTGCAGTTCACTCACGTAGCGTTTCATTGACTCCTCACTGTACTGCTTGATAAACTTCTCCATGTCTGAGTGAAATGGTGGAAAAATAGGGGGCAACATGGGAGCCCCCGCTTGCGAAAAATTTTGCTGCCTGTCACTTTGTTGGGAGCCGAAACTCGGTGTCGATTCTGTGCTTAATTCTTCGTCCGGTAATGCGTCTACGTTGATTTCTCCCCGCGCACACTGATCAGCGTGTTTTGTACTGAGATGGCTTTCAAGAGCACTTTTGACTTTGAACAAAGCTGGACAAAAAGGACATCTCTTGTTAATAACTTGCGCATGTGCACGAAATTGTCCCTTCCTCTCACGTGCTCGTGTGTTTTGAAACCAAACCTGTACCACTCTTTTTTTTAATCCCACTTCACGTGCAATGTTTTCTAGCATCTTTCGAGATGGATTCGATTCGATTTGGTACTTTTGGTAGAGGTAGTCCAACTGTTCAGGCAGTATAGTTGTTCTTAGACGTTTGTCTTTTGGCTGTTCCCCAGTATCAATTTCTTCATATTCATCAAATTTTCTTTTAGCAACCTGTTGATTCAGGGCTGCTACTAAAGGATGGCGTGCTTCTTCGCTTCCTAAGGCATTCAGTTGTTGCAGTTGAGCATGTTGTTGCAAAATTCCAAAAGGGGAATCTGGTGGATAAGTTGGAAATAAGTTTGGATTCATAATGTGAACGAGCTGATGCTCTCGCCATAAATCAAATCGTGGGAAGACTAGGTTGCATTTATCACATTGGAAATTTCCATCTTTCTCCTCTCGTGGCTGATGAGATAAAGGTGTCACTGGTGTAAGAGGAGTAGGTGTTGGGGCCGGTGACACCGGATAGTTTGGGGCAGCCGGAGTAGGTGTTCGCGGCGGTGCGGGAGATACTGGCACATGGGGACCATGGTGCTCTACAGTACTCGAGTTAGAATCTTCACTGCTTAAAGTAGCAGCCACTTGTGCTGCTGCTGCCTGCGCTTGGGCAGATCGTTTTGCATCCTCTTCTTTAAAACAGTGCGTCTTCTGATGTCTTATCAATTCATAATATCGCTGGAATACTAGTTGGCACTTTTTGCATTGATAGTTTAGTCCAGGTGTGCGTTGAAACCTATTAGCATCATCGGTAGCACCTGCTGGTGGATCTGCAGCAGGCTGGTTCTCATATACTTTTCTTGCTTTTTGGCGAGCATTTTGAAACCAGACAACGATTACTCTAGGGCTGAGACCTAATAGCTTCGACAGATATTCAAGATCGTCATCCTTGGGATAGGCGTTGTTTTCAAAAAACTCTTGCAGAACTTTTATCTGATAATCAGTGAACCTAGTTCTGTTGGCGCGTTTGCCAGAAGACCCCGAGCTGTTGGATCCGTTCGAGTTGCCCCCGGAAAGTCCGAAATCGGCTGGACCCCTGGCGGGGCTCAGGCTGCGATTTGGGGTCAAAGGTAAGACGTTCGGGGGCGCGGCGTTTGGGGACGTGAAATTAGGATTAATTTTGGGTGGTAACATCGACGGATGAGGCGGCTGTGGTATACTCGTAGCTGGTATTGAGTCCAGTTGTGACTGTATCAACGAGTTTAGTGACATATGAGGCGGTGTCTGTGGCCTTGATATGTTTTGGTGATGGAGATCAGAGTTATTCATGATGGGAGCAGGGCTTTGAGGTACCTGCGGAAACATAAAACTTTTGTCCTCTTGATGCCGATCATCGTACGAATTGTACTTTTCCTCCATTGTTGGTTCGTCAATGGGTTCTGGTTTTACATCATGTGGGTGGTGGATGTATGTTTCTTCAGTTTTTGCTTTTTTTTCAGGCGGAGGTTTACCTTCATCGGAGCTCGCTGATGAGTCTAAAGGGGTCACCTTAGTTTCTCCTGTCTTCTCGTACTCTTCAAGATTGAGTGTTGTCGAAGGAGGGTTGTTGAAGTTGTAAGGAGAGTCCTTGTTACGTTGGCGCTCTTTGAAGAGTGTATTGCGAAACCAATGTTTGATTACCTTAGTGGGTAGGCCAGATTGTTTGGCCATTTTAGCAATAGCTTCATCGCTCGGCGAGTTGTTGATGTCGAAGTGAGCCCGTAAGATTTTCAGTTGATCATCGGTTATACGAGTGCGAGCTCTCTTCTGTCCAGCTGCATTAGCCTGTGAACAACAGAGATAATATTTTTACTAACCTAAAACTCAAAGAAACAACGATTACACTAAGTACTCCGTAAAAAATAGGAACGAGTTTTACGAGTTCACAAAGAAGTTAAACTTTAAAAGGGCTCATTTATCTCCAACCATTACTGGTCGATACAAGCAGGTAAGTTTGAATAATAACAGATCGTTGGTAATAATAAAGGCTCGACCCTAGACGTTCAACAATAGGAGCTCTGTTGCTTTGTGCAAACAGATAGCTAACGTTCAATCGCCGTGCTTATCTTTAGAAGCCTTGTTGATATCCTGCCCCGTGATCGAATTTACACACCAACTGACAAAAATAATCACTTCATTGCCTCATGTTATATTAAGTAAACATTCGTCTGATTTGAACATAAAATATAACTCGTATTTCCTTTAGTCTGATAATGGGTGTTAGTTTACGTAGTTTAAACCTTTTAAAAGACGCATTAAATTAAATATTGTGAACACAATACTTAATTTTTATCTATTTATAAGACAAGATTTGTTAATTATGTACCACATAATTAACAATATTATTAATACTAAACACGATTTCACTCTGTAGCTAGGGCGAGCCATTGAGTAAAAATGTAAGACTTACAAAATTAAATAAGCTATAAAAATTCATGTAAATTATAAAAATTCACGTTTTATGCGTTGATATTACCGTTAACTGTTCAAATAAACTTCTATAATGGCTTTAAGTATTGTGATTTTTTAATATATCATTAGAATTTGTGTGATTTTGTAAGTAGGTACTACAGAAGGTATGTTAAAAGTTATACACACGATGAGATGGCATTAGTAAATTCAACGGATAACGGAAGCTTATTAGAAACAAAAGAAGATTAATAAAATTGGTGATTTTTTCAAATATATGTATTTAATGGAAAGATACTAAACTTTGACTATATTTACATGCCATTATGAGTTTGTAACTAGTCCAAATAGGCTCAAAAAACTACTAACCTGCTGTTGTTGCTGTAACAGCTGTTGTTGTTTGAGCTGCTCATGGTTTCCGAACTGCATCCCTTCGAAGGGTGGCGGGGGAAGCATTAGCGGCACCAGGGGTGGTTGAAGGTTCATCGCGGCAAGAGCACCCATGTTCAGTCCTAGGGGCAACCCGAGGGAGAGCATCTGAGCCACCATTGGGTGCAGTTGGCCCAGTTGTTGAAGTTGTATCATGTTCAATGCTGCTTGCATCTCTTGCACTTGGGCAGCGAGTAAGGCTCCAGCCTGAGCCTCACCCTGAGCGTTCCCATTCTCGTTGAAGTTTCCTTCAGGATGTGGCGAAGGTGACCGATCACCTTGCGGTGCCGGCGATGTAGCACGTGGAGAATTAGGAGCACCACTTTTTCTTTCATATTCTGATTTGAACTGCTCCGCAAATTGCTCGAGAAATTCCAGTGGCACTTTGTCTTTATGCACTTCCTCACAATGAGTTTTCAGAACGAACACACTTGAAAACTCCTTGTTGCAATGTTGACACATCGATTTATTTTCACCATCCGGCGGCTTTTCTTCCGGAGGCGGAGGGGGCGGGCTCGGAACTCGCGCCATTTCTCGTTCCTCTTGCATTTTTCTCCGTTGGTTCTCATTGTACTGCATAACGAGGTCGAAGCCGAAGGTTTCTAGAAGTTGTTTATACATTTGAGAGTTTCGTTTGGGCGGTTGGCCCTTGGCGACCATCTCGTCCAGAGCGGCTGCTTCGGCCTCACCTAATGGCGATTGCGCCCGCGCATCCCCGAATGGACATGAGTTCGCACGATGTGCGTCGAGTAGCTCCCCGGTTGGGAATGACGCGTGGCAGCGTTCGCATGAGGCGTTACCTGCGCGCGGGGATCGCGGACTACCTGGGCGTGCGGGGGGTGAAGACCGAGGCCCCCCGCTGCTAGTTGACGAAGGGGATGTATTTTTAGGCGACAAAACGTCTTGTAAAATTTTGGCGGGGTCGTTTCTGTCCGGCTGCTCTACTAAAGGCCTTGACAGGTCCACGTGTCCGGCCGCGGCGAGTTCTTGCAATTTACCCGCTCGCGTTTGGTGTAACACTGAACGCATGTGTATGTCAAGCGTACTACCCTGAGTGTAGGCTACTTTGCAAATATTACATTTATACCGTTTACGATCGTCCTCTTCGCTTGAGGTACTTTTTGGAGTAAGAATTAAGTTTGAGGGCGCAGAGCCCGCTCCGGGCGAGACGGGAGGGTTGTTATTATTTTGTTGTTCTTGCATCACTCGTTTTAATTTATGCAAGTGGCTCACGCTATTGTAATGAACGAGCAAGATATTTTTTTGGGTGAACGATTCTTTGCATACGTCACATTTAAATGGTCTATTTGGGTCAAGATATTTCTCCATTGGGTAGGTAAGTTTCTCACCTTTTCTGTGCAGAAGTGTTTTGTTATGCGCAGTCAAATAAGATTGGCGAGTAAAGGCCACTTTACACCTATGGCATTTGTACTTTCTATTTGGATCATTGTAGGAGTCCTCCGCCATGGCTTGGGAGTTAAGGTAGTCTTCTAGGAACTGTTGATCTTTATAAATTATAGAATCATCTGAATTTTCGGCATCATTATGACCAGACTCGTCGGCCATAGTAGCGCTAGAATCTCTGTCTTCTAGGTCCGCTAAGTCATCCTCTGGCGTTCTCAAAGCTTCTTTTCGTAAAATCTCTGCAGCCGTTGAATCTAGAGCTGTACCTTGGTTAGCTTGTAGTAAGGGATTTGATGCCAAGCTACGTTTGAATGTGGCTAACTCTTCTTCTGTAAGTTCAGAATGTGAAGTTTCTACGTGTTTCTGAAGGGCCAATACAGATCTGAAGCTTCTTCCACATAGCACACATTTAGTGGCATCTCGAATTACATGATATTGTGAATGTAATTGCAATTTCTCTATTGTCTTGAAGGCAAGGCTGCATTGATTGCAACGGTACTTGTAGACGTGTTTCTCTGACACTGACATATTTGTAATTGAGTTGCGGGCGTGCGCTTCTCTGAAATGGTTTTGTAGCGCATGTGCCGCATCAAAGTACCTGTTGCATCCTTTCTTCCAGCAAAAATAGCCTGGCCCTTGTGGCGTTTGTTTCAATTCCAAGTGGCCGGACTCGTTTTGGTGTTGGCATAGTTCGTCAACGTTACGGAATGTGCGGTTGCAAGTCGAGCATCTCTCCATCTCGCCATCGACGCTTCCTTCGGATTTTGGTGAGGATATTTCACGATCTTCATCTCCTTGCCGAGATTCATTCTGTGATTGAACACCACCATTAAGCCAGTGGCTTTGGTCTACCAAAAGCAGCAGTCTCTGAAGGCCTTCGGAGTTGACCGAATGTATTTGCATAACATGTCGTTCAAGAGAATTCCGTTCTTTGAATGCATCCTGGCAGAGTGGGCAAATAAAATGCCGAGTGTTTTCACTGTGTATTGTATTCACATGGGCATGAAGTCGATTCTCACTTGTACAACTGAAGTTGCAGTATGGACAGGCGTGAGGTCCAGGAGTCTCTCGATCTTCATCATTCTGTTGTTGAGATTGTGCCTGGGGCTGATGTTGTTGTTGTTGTTGCTGATGTTGTTCCAAAAACCTCATCATCTTCTGTTCCTGTGTAAGCTCAGGCTTTTGGTCTATCGGTTCCTTAGAATCTGTAGACAAAATAGAATTTAATTATAAACCAAATTAAGGATATAAGTAAAAAGTAAGAATCAGAAGTTTTAGTAAACGAACCTCCTGCTACGGAATCTGCAAACCGAATGTATACTGATCTGAATGCCGTAAATCCACAATGTCTACCTACGTCTACGTGTGATTTATCTACAAAAAAGATTATTTCTATAAATGAAACCTACTATTGTTCGGTGCGAGCGTTTGTTACTTTACTGAATTGAAGTTAAAAATAAAATTCTTCTCTTTTATATTATTAGTTGGACTCGTTTTGTTTGCGACGTCCCGGCAAGACAAAGGTATCGCTCTATCCATCCCGTACTCACACATTCATAGTTGTATTAATGCTAACGTAACAAGTATATTGTAATTTTGCACACAAAGAAGATACAGGACGAGCAAACAATCATTGTTCATTATTACAAAAGGTTTCGAATATTTAGTTTCGCATCGGATCAAATGCGTTGGGAGAGTTGACGTATGTGAATGTGAGTGCGAGTGAGACAACTGTATTGAAGATATGTGAGTGTGCAATTATTATTTGACCAGGGATAAGTCCACGGCAGCGTGTGAAAGACGCTGGGCCGCATTGTTTACGCTCAAATAAGGAAGGTGAAAGAAACGACCCACAAGGGGACTGCACAGATTCGTTAATGTAACGATACAATTATGCTTTATTAGATGAGCAACCGAGGGCTGGACCACTTATTGTGTTCGACCCAGATGAATATAAAGAAAAATTGTAGAGACCCAGAACTAATTCCACGATAAAGCTTTGGTTAATTTTGGGAACAATTATTATAATTCGCTGTAGATACGTTGATATTGCGAAGAACTGGTAAATTGTAAATTTACGATAAAGTAGCAAAATATTTTTCACAGAGCATTTGCGACAGGGGGAGCCAGATTTTGCGCTTAATTAAAAGTAGAAATTATCTCACAGTCCAGCGGAGTTAAAACCAGTCGGCCCCCTGTTCGGAACCCGTTCTATAGTTTTAACCAGCTAAAACCGTTACATCTAATGATGGGGAGAGGGATAAAGTAAATCCGAGAACATAATAATAATCACAGCGCAACTGACCCTAATTCTCAGCTTGGACTGACCAGTGAATGTAATTATTTATGATGTTAAATCGCCGACCCACAGTCTGGTAGGAGCATAGAACAATGCCCCAGGTAGAGGGACCTTGTCTGCATAAATGCGATCTCTGACGCTTTTTGTCAATGAACAAAGGGCCTTTTCTAAGGAAACACCACATCGTTATAGCGTCGTAAAGTAAGTATTGTGCAGTGTAAGTTTTGTTTTGCGAGATTTAGGTCAGATTTTTACAATGTGGCGTCAGGAATACAATGGGAGCCTGAATGTTTAACTGTCTTCCCGACAGTTGGTGTTGCGAGGCGTTCAAAATTTGAGGTAAATGTAGAATAGATGTGTGGTGTAGTATAAGTAAATATTATTACAAAATCTTGCTGAAAATATTTCAAACAATGAATAGTGTTAAAATTTGCTGATTACATACTTTTTCAAAGATACGTTAGAAAATCAAACAATCAATTAGAGGATATAATTATAAACAATTTTTAATAATTATTATTATAAATACGGGATTTATCACGTACCGTCTTATCGGTGTTTCGACCGACAAAGTTTCGAATGTTTTCTAAGTAAAATTTTAAATAATGATTTTGGAAGTGAAGTAAACACACATCTGGTGCAGAATCTGTAAGTTGGTTTAGTTAGATGATCATTTTATGTATCTATAAATAATGCTAATAGATTATGAGCAAGTCTAAATATATAATTATTATTATGGAAGTGGCTTTATAAGAACTTTGCTAAGTAACGACTTCAGTAAATACGTAGAGGCGCAAAAAACTTATTCTGGGGTGTTACTTGTGTGACTCATTGAATAAAATACCGGTTTTGATTGTGTTATAGATGGGCAATATACTAATGAAGAAAACGAGGGGCCAGATACGAAACTCGGACATTGATGATGGTCAAACATTTTGAATGAAAAGCTCTGTATTTAAGGCGTGTGAATATTTTATGACTTATCCAAGAGCTATAAGGCAGTTGGAGAAATGAAATTCATATCAAAATTGATCATTTAAAACAGCACACTCAATATGGTGAAAATAAGTAATAAGCATAAACATGAGGTGCACAATGGGGTAAGCCGGATTTCTTTCGCCTTCACATTCTCTCGGAGTTTATCGTATTTCAGCGTGGCCATAAACATGCGTCGGGCGATGCGGCCGGCGACATTGTACGATGATGTAGCAGCCTCATCACAAGGGGGCAATCATCCTTAATGCGCGACCGCCACATACGTAATGCGAGTCATTGTCCCGTGTGCGGTACTTATGGAAAATTCGCGTTCTCAATTCAAATCTTCTTTCCGTCTCCCTCGCTCGCGGGGCGGAGCCGCCTCCAACCAATGACGGCATCTGACTGTGGCGACACCGTGTAAGGCGTACGTTATTAAAGAAACCTGTTCTAATGTTGCGCGCTTTAAATTAAATTTTGTCCGTGTGTAATTATCTCATTATTGTGATTACGAATTCTCCGCTAAATGCTCATCGCTTAAAATGGAGATTGCTTCTTAGATTGAACACGAAGAGGACGCGGTAGACGATAATTAAGGCTTCGATGACGAGGACCGACGACCGGCCGAACACGTGATTAACCCATACATCATAAAAAGTACACAAATTAACATGAAACAAATTGTATGTTTATTGACACGAACCACAGCAAGAAGTTCACCTGGTAAAAACTTAAAGTTAAAATTGATTAAGGAACGAATTGGTTTAAATTGGAAACCGATAGTGACGTTTCGAAATCACATTCATAAGTCGATTTAGTATTACTTTATCGATACGAACGCCAGTAATGGTTTCGTTTGAATTAATTTTAATGGAATTTTCACGCTTTATAGAAATATGTTACGAAATATCTTTAGCACGAGTGCAATAAATATTTAATTTTAAATTTTGTTATGGTTTTGATAAAATTTTGCAGAGCGCGACATCTAGCGGATAATTCGAAAAGTTTTATAATGCGCATGCGCCTATTTCCGTTTTACAAAACATAAGTATATTCAGGTACTTTTACATTGTTACTTAATTGCGTTCAAGTTCCAGAGCAAACTTATTATCATTAAGTTGTAACTTAAACATCGCCTCGAGGAAGTTAATGCACAAACAATAGACTTGACACGGTTGGAAAATTATCAGACAATAAATAGAATGTTTCCTTATTTCTACTCTACTGATCATGAATAGATAACTGTTTTTTACCAAACACCTAAAACACTAATCACAAAACTAATTAATGATGCTAGGAGGTTCGTTATACTTTGGATGCCATGAAAAATGCAAGGCACTTACCATTGTCCTGTTGGTCAAATGGACTAGTCATTTCTGGTGGTTGAGGAATCACTTGGAAAAGCTCAGCAACATCTGGTGTTGGGTCTTTCCCTTCTGATCGCCTTTGCAGTTGATGGATTTGCTCCATTTGTAAATGTTTCACAGATCTCACGTGTTGCAGAAGCGGTAGTCGATGAGGGGCATTAAACCCGCATAGAGCACAACGGTATACTCTTGGACGCTCTCGAGGCATTCTCGATGAACAGTCTCGAAGATGTCTTAAAAGGAGTGCAGCTGCCTCGTGTCTTGCTCCAGCTGCGTGGAGTTGTAGTTTATGCGCAGAATTCGTATAATAGTCACATGCGCAACATCTGACTTGGACGCCACCAACCCCGGCGCCTCCAGTTCCGACGCCACTACAGAACTTCAATTTCCACTCATTTCTCGGGCCTCCTTCCTTCACATGGTTGACGTGCTGCAACCTTTGCAAGTGCTTATCCGTCTTACAATGCAATTGGAAGTTTGCTTTTAGGTTCGTCTTGTACGTGCAAAGTTTGCATACGTAATGACCGGCGACCAGCGCTAGGATCTCTTGCTCTCTGATTTTCGTGCGGTCTTGCGCTAAGTGGTGGCCAAGTGCTTCTAAGGAGTCAGTTGAGAAGCAATTACAGATACAGCAGTGGAAGGTCCTCTCGGGTTCAGGGTCTGCTGGCTCTGGTGGTGGTTCCATCGCTTCTGGGTTTAAACCAACATCAAGATGAGCACCTAGTTCAGGAGGGGAGGGCCCAGGACCTCCCGTCATTAGTTGGATCATCAAAGCTTGGTTGTAAGCCATATCAGCAAGCGCAGCTTCTGGGTTTTGTGGGGGGCCTTCACTGCCATGGAAGTGAAGTAAGCTCTCTAGTTGCTGCTGACTTTGTTGTCTATGATGAAAGGCTGACATTGACAATGTTTGCATGTGTTTTACATTTTGTTGCAGGACGAGCATATTGTGGGTGTGTTTTTCAGATGTCATATGTATCCTCAGATTACGAGCTACGTTCGTCTCATAGTTGCAGACATCGCAACGGAAAGTAGGCTTAGGCTTCTGGCCTAGAGGAGAGTGATGTGGTAGCGGTGGTTTGTGAACGCCTGGAGGAGTATGTTGAGGTGGAGGAGGTAAACTTCCTTCACCAGGATTTCCACCATTTTGTAGTTCTTGCATATTGTTAAGATGTTTGTCAGATTGCATATGAATACTCAGATTTCCTTTGGTCGTAGTAGAGTAATTACACACTTCACATCGATATGGTTTATAGCCACAGGTGTAAGTTTCACCACGAGCCAGCCGGGGGTGCGGTTGGCCAGCAATGCAGTAAATGCAACTCGTCTCAGCCTCGGGATGCTTTTCTTTCATATGTATTTCTAATGTTTCTTGGTACTTGTAATGCCAGTTGCATTTTGGACACTTCAGGGTTTTGCAGGAATTTCTACTATGCATTCCTGCGAGAGGGCCTCCTAGTCTTCCAGAATTTAAAATCAGTTCACATTTTGGACAGTCTGCACCAGAAGGTCGTCCACCAAGGTGATCAGGACAGACACCTATCGTCGTTCCTGAGAGGAAAGCTGGTGGAGCCGTTTGGAACGGAGGAGAAGAGTTGGGGCTTCCCCGGGGTTGCACTGACGCATTTATCGTATGAGGATGCGCCACAGAGATCAAAGAATGTTGGGGAATTAATGATTCTGCTATCGATCTCGGTGGTCTCCACTGATTTGGACTCGGTCTTCTTTCATCACATGATCCATTAGGTAGTAACGAATCATTTTCTTTGTCGGGAGTCATCATCATTTCAGGTCGTTTGTCCATCGTCGGACTCGATAGTTCTGACGTATTACCTGGACTTCCCGACACTGAAACACGTGGTCCACCGGCACCTACAGGTTCTAAAAACGACACTAACGGTTCTTTGTCTTTCCCGACACACTGAATGATTGCTGAAGCGTTTTCTCTTGCCAAAGCATCTCTCTCCGTATCAAGTAACGATAAACTATGGTCCGATTGAGCATGAGCTACGAATGATTTAGCGTAACCAAAACTCAATTTGCAAATAAAACACATTAGGATAGGTTTCACCGGCACACTAGGACACTCAGCAGGTGGTGATGGCGGCCTCGGAATGTCCTTTCCTCCTCGAAAGCTGAACACTCTGTAACTGTGCATGACAGGCGCATCAGGTCGAGCCCGCGCTCGTTCAGCTGCCAGTCTTCCATAAAGTGCGCCATACAATGAAGGGTTTCTCGAGACGTAGAAGGCGCTGGCTATCTGAGGATATTCAAGCTGCCTCTCGAGAACATTGTTGTCTCGGCTATCAACTATGCATCCAGGTTCTATTTTATGTAGTTCCGGTAGGCTCGACTCGCCCTCCGATCCTTCGGGCTCCTCGATGATGTATGCCGAGCCGTCGGGATTGTAGACGATCTTTCCGTCGAAGTGTTCCACATCAGAAGACAGGGGTGGCGAGTCTCGTCGGGAGGTGAGATCAACGGCGTCAGGTGCGGCGGGGGGCGAGGTGGGCGCGGGTGCAGAGGACGGAGTCGGCGCGGGCGCGGCTGGTGCTGCAGGCACGTTGCGCGGCTCCTCCTCGGGGCTCATGTCGCCGTCGTCGTCGTCGGGCTCTGCTGCGGCCGAGCTCTGCGGGTCGTCGCGTTTGCGGCGCCGCTTGCGCTCCAGAGGCGGCCCGCTAGCGGTGCCGCCGGGCTGCAGCGGCGTGGGCATGGCGCCGGGCGTCAAAGGCCGGCATCACATGCTCTCCTGTAACAAAATAAAGCCAGAATTTAGAAAACTATTTTAAAATATTGTAAACCTAACCATTTAGACGTAATGGGTTGCTTAGATGAATGAATGATGAGATAACCTAACAGCAATTCAATCAATGATTGAGTCCAATAAAATGCTACATCAAATAATTGGAACTCACATAAATGGGTGCAATGCAAACGCTCCAAAAAGTAATCAATCACCTATTTCTCACGGACCAGTTTCAACCCAGTTAGCTGAAGGTGACTATTGAATGGATTTGTGTTCGCCGACCGGAAGTGGGTAGGGCGACCGTTTGTGTCATCTACGTTGTTTTCCAAACTTAGATACCGTAGATTCCCCTATAAAGTTGTAAGTAAAGTTAAGTATGTAAGTAAAGTTAGTTTGATATATTCTTGACACGATGGCAAATATTTGATTAATCTGAAATAAACACTTTTATGAAGACGTCTTCGACGTGCTCGAGATATTAAAGCCGTATTTGAACTGATAGCGCAGTTCCCATAGGTGATATCTAAATGCGTACTTAAATTAAAATACATGGTAATCTCTATCAAGTTGACATTTGCGCAAACAACTGCGATCAATTTATCCATTTGACAGGCTGTCATTGCTGTCACCATTACAATTAAGCAACCGACGGACTTAGATCACGACCAACATTATATTTTGCCATCTTGGGGTAAATCTTCATTGGAAACTGTGATATATGTCAGTACATTAGAGATGACTATTGGCTAACATGATAGAGGCGTGAAAAGATAAAATATAAATTCGCTAGATAGAATAAATATTCGTTAAAATCGAGATTAAGCCGTCATCTGTGTTATCTTTAACGTTATCAGGTACTTGTCCTACAAATACCTAACGAGTACAAAATAATATATTTGTTTAGTTTGACAGGTAAGATAATGAAACTAGTCAAGTGACAGAATATTGATAATAATTGATTAGGAAATTCGGAAAATCCAGACTCAAAATACTTAAGTATAACATTTAGTCCACAATTGTATGGATTTAAAGTTAAATGAGTAGGTAAATTTGTTTGACCTCTAGGTAAGTAGGTATTTGAATAAAAAAAACTTGACACCAAGACAGCTCACTTATATAATAACTGAATATAAAAAGATGTATGTACTAGTAAACTAAATCGGAATTGCCAATTGCATTCGAGCGAATAAGAAACTTTAATTAGCAATTTATTGCTATGCACGTATGCACATATAAGTGCATCGTAGGTTTTACTTGAATACTCATAAAGGTCCTACGGTAAACACGGTGCAGAATAAATTATTAAAGTAAGATATCACTGTTCATCCAAAGTTTCTTTGGAAAAGATCACTTTTACCTATAGTAAGCACATTTTTTTTTGTATTAGTACCTTAAAGAGTTGTATGTCTTTATCAATGTTTCGTTCAAGAAGGTATATTTTATTATATAATATATATTATTCTTATATATAAAGGACTAGTTTTGTGCTTTTTTTATACTACCTCGAGATGGAACAGGCATATGATCCACCTGATGTTAAGTGGTAACGATTGCCTATAGCAAAGTATTGCCTCGTAGACCAGACCAGAGATCAAAAACGTGCTAAAGACATTTCACAAATATAAATATTTTATATATTATTTTAAACTAGCTGTTGCCCGTGACTTCATATGCGTTACACTACTAAATGTGTAGGTAACCTAGATATAAAGCTAACCTCGCTGTTGTAACTTGACTTGACACACTACTTTTATCCCATAGAACCTGATTTATGGGATAAAAAGTAGCCAATGTGTTAATCCAGGTTATAATCTACGTATATACTAAATTTCATCGAAATCCGTTTAGCCGTTACAACGTGAAACGGTAACAAACATCCACACATACAAACTTTCGCGTTTATAATACGAGTATTGGTGGGATTTGGATACAGTTGGCCAATGGGCTCCGCACTAGGTAGTAGGTACCACTCCGTAGCACGGATGCCCGGGCTAAGATTAAAGAAAGTTGACATACTTAAAGAAAACATGCGAGGTGACACAATAAATATGTAAGATATATTGACTAATTATAATTTCTGGTTCGTACTAATATGACTAATGAGTGATAATGCCAGGATGTGGAAAGATAGTAGTACTGCAAATATACCGGAACTGATAAAGTTTTGTATAAAATATTTTTAGTTTTATGGGTTTTCTACATTGATATCTGTAATTATGTATATTATGTAACTATTATAGTCAACTTTGACAAACTATAAAAACCCTCTTATTAATAATATAAAATAGTTTAAATAGAAAAGTCTTAGGCAAGTATTAATTTGTAATAGTTTATAGTACCTACTAATATAGTAATGGTTAAACGGCATGTCACATTTGTGTGTGACATCAATTTAGTTTTTTTTATTTATAAATATTAAATTATCTTGTTATTATTGAAAAAAATAGCTTAATTTATATCAAACTAGCTGACCAATCCGCAGCTTCGCACGCGTAGTTCATTAAAAACATTACCCTCCTTCTGCGCAGTTGAGTAAAAAGTAGCATATAGGAATAATGTAGCAATAAAATGGTGAAAGAATTTTTGAAATCGGAAACTGTTTTTGAGTTTATTCGTTACAAACCCTCCTGACTGCCTCCGTGGCGCAGTGGGCGTATAGCCGGCTGAGACGCAGGAGGTAGCGGCTTCGATTCCCGCCGCGGAACAAATGTTTGCATGATTTACAGATATTTGTTCCGTGTCTGGGTGTTTTTCTATATATTATAAGTATGTATTTACAAAAAAAAAATATGTAAGTATTCTATCAGTTATCTGGTTCCCATAGTACAAGCTCTGCTTAGTTTGGGGCTAGATAGCGCTGTGTGAAATGTCCAGCTATATTTATTTATATTTATTTATTTATGTATTTACAAAAAAAAGTATACAAGTATTCTATCAGTTATTTGGTTCCCATAGTACAAGCTCTGCTTAGTTTGGGGCTAGATAGCGCTGTGTGAAATGTCCAGCGATATTCATTATTATTATTAAACATACAAGAATACAAATCTTTCTTCTTTATAATATTAGTATATATATCAAAAACAGTTTACTATATTAGACACTTTATGAAAATTATTTTATTCCACAAATGAATAGTAAAAAATAATATGATTAACATCAAATCATTATAACATAACAAATTATAAAATAAAACTGGGTTCAAAATATGAATGATAACTGTTAAGCAATAAGATTCCGATCAGTAAGAACTTAGAGAGATAAAAATATCCTTTTGAAATGTAATTGATCTAGCTAGATAATCTTACTAAATTGCATAGACCTGCTTATAAAATTGGACCATATCCACTTAAAAATGGAAAACTTATAATTAGAAAAACATCATCAGGTGACAAAGTAAAAAAAATCTAATTGCCACAATAATTATAATGTTCCCTTGAGCAACAGTAATTTGTAGATCATTTCGCAGTGCTAATGTGTATGGAAATTATGCAAAGAGCCGTAATTATAGGCGAGGTGAATGTGCTGTAATACTATAATTTGCTACTATATATTTATATAGATATGGATAAAATCATACCACATACCAATAGGAACAGTTTATTACAATTGCCGTACAAATAATAAAAAATATTTCTTAATCATAGACGCGCTTAAATAGTAAAATGGAAAAATCTAATCATAAAGTGTATCACGATGCGTCTATAATTTCACTTTTCAAAGTGTTGGAAAGTACTAAATATAGTTAATGTTTAATGTGCGCACATGTGTTGATGTTCCCGTAGTACAATCAATGTTGTCAATTTCCATCGAAGCCCTGATGCTCGCTCGACGCAGAACTAATTTCCGATATAGTAACGCACACAAATAAACCACCTACGATCTCAAATCACACAGACACGCATGTGAGCGTGAGAAAAGTACGGCGGAAATAATGATGTATGTGTGCGCTGACTGACGCAATTTGCGTGTACGTATTTTGCAACACTCATACATACATACAGCCCGCATCGTCGACAATACTTATCAAGCCCATCATAAATGAAGATGCGAGCTTTTCAATTCATTAATGAGGCTCCCTCTGTTAGATACTCGTAGATACAAATGAATGCCGTTTTTGTCAATGCCCAATTTATGGTCAACAATGGTGATCACTAGCTCGATCACACTCAACATAAAAGAAAGCCAATTCAAAGCAGTTAAATTGGAGAATTATAATGTGAGGTAAATCACTAGGAGATTGACTATAAATCCTATAATTAGCAAAAGCAAACACCATGAGAAAGCAATCAACGCACTCATTACCGTATACACAGAGTGGTAGTTCGTGATCCATGTATCACTTTCCAATGAGAATTTACTAGTTGAAATAGTGATGTTCGCGGGACAATCCACTTATTGCTACCAGCAATGTTACATGAAAACCAAGGAGGGCACTTTATTGGAGATTCATTAGACAAGTGAAAATTATGAGCAGTAAACAATTCCACCGGAGCAAATGGAAAGCACGACGTTTGTTACGAACGAGGAAATTAAAACGTCACTGAGAGCAATGAGAAATGGCGATGAGCGCGAACAATAAACTTAGCAAAGCTAACACGAGGAATCGAAGTGCGAGATGCACCATAACCAGAGGATCCATAACTACATCCATATTAATAATCGCGGGTTATTACCATGGCCCTCATTAGCCGCCGCCACTCGCCGAAGAAACCGCAGAACACTGCTAAATAATTACCCCGGGAATGCTTTCTTCACGAAAACATCGTAAAAGCGCATTAAGCAACGTCTACTAAGTCGGCGCGGGAATTACAATAAATAAGGTATTAAGCCGGCGTTGTCAGGCACCGAACCGAAAATGTCGAAAAGCGATTAATGGAAATAAAATTGAGCGAAGTCCGAGAGCGATTTACTTAATACATTGATAATAAGTGGGGGGAATGTATGTAAAACGTTGCCTGTAATGGGGGAGGCTCGTTAGACGTGGGAACGTCTGAGCGGAGGTTGCTACTACATGGTAAAGATCGCGTTCGACATTGTCCACCGTTAGGGTTTAAGTTTAAGCCTTCATTAATGGTAATGGTTTTGAACCCCGGCGATGGGAATGCCTCTTTTTGCTCGTGTCGGTGTAAGTTGTAATGGCGGTGTTCGACAAGAAGCAAAGCGCAACATTTTATGATGGTGAGAGAGGTAAGAACATTAAAATACCAATAAGATGTCTAACAGGAAACAATATAGACAAAACATTCTACGTTCTTAGAGGTAAATATCAAAAACCATTTGTCTATGATATAAAATGTGTCACGTTGCGTAAATAAAAGGAAACTTTCGCATTGACAATAATTCGATGATATAATCAGTTAATTAACGGAATACAGTCGTATTGTATTCGTATATCAAGTTAAGCCATTAATTAAAACGGCTCTCTAATTTCACACGTTAAAGTGACAACGCAAATTCGTAAGCCTTCATGCGTGTTCATAATTACAAAGCAGTATTTAGATGTGAAACGCGAAACTTGTTTTCATTAACGAGCCTCAACTTTCTCATTAATTTGTCATTTTAATCAACTCCAAACAAAACATGCCTCACCAGAGGAATGTACAAAGTAATCTTAGAATCAGATCATAAAGCGGATGATTTTATGATTTATTTGCTTTCGAAGCTAATTGTGTTAGGTGCCCGCCGGCTCTCTTTGTGGGGAGAGCCTTTGATCGCTTGGCTTAAAAGCTTGAGGTTGTATGAGGTTTTTCATTCGACATTGTTGGTAGCCGATGTCTAGTTATAATAAGAAGTGGATAATAAGGCGTTATTATGGTAGGCAAAGCAATCATATGCTTAGGATTTTGATACTGAGAATTCTAAGGAAGTTTTCTGGAGGTCAAGTATCGCGTGAACGGCGTGCAGACTACAAGGGTTCAGGTAACCTGGCAGGCGCCACTCGACCAATCTGACTCTTAGGAACCGTCAATTTGCGTCTGTAATTATTGCGGACCCTTCGATACTTATATCTATTTTTTCCTCAGGCTTAATTGTTGCAACAGATGACTTTTTTGTCGAACTAACTCAAAGAGAGCGGAAAGGCATCAAACGCAGCGTCGAATTTGGAAATAATTATACATAAATAGTCCCTTGAGCGGCCGATTAAGACAATTTCCGAGGCAAATTGCCGCGGACGAGCATAATAGCACACGCGTTCCTCCGTCATAAATAAATCTGGATTACGTTTGGTACGAGATTAAGATTGATTCGATTTCGATGCTTTCTGCTATTAATGCCTACGCGATGTAATGCGTTCGTGTTAATATTTTTTAATATCATTATTCGTTTTTGTGGTGCAAGTGATTGTAAGATAATTGCATCCGACAAATTGGCGTGCGTCATTAAGGAGATAACGGGCGGGATCCATCGGGCCGTAATTAAAGATCGATACATGTGAAATAATTAATTAGCGGCCGGCGTCGGATCGGATCGGAGGTGCCTCGGGGGGCTCTTCACAAAAAACAATGACGTGCGGTTTCGGCTGCGCCGGCGCCGCGCCGCTGCCGCTGCGGCGACATCCGCCGCTCTACGTCTATAATTTGTTAGACCTCGAATTAGTCTTAATCTTATTTCACCGCGATGAGCGTGACGCAGACTTAACATTCTCGAGAAATGTGTCATTAACGTTAATTTGGTATGATTGGTTATTTTTTTATAATTTCAAGGGTAATAATCAACAAAGAAACCTCGGTGAGTTCGGTAGACAAAAGGAAATAAAAACGGAGGATAAACTTTACGACTGTGGTGCCACAAAGTTTCTCAGAGCCAGGAGTGCCCTGCAACGTCGTCGATAATTACGAGTCAAAGAATCGTAATGTTGGAACAATTACCTACGTAGGAAAGAGCTTTCAAGTGTCGTCAGATTGTAAGCAATTAGCGGTTTCAGAGTCTGTTTAATTGGGTTCTATTTGCAAAATTTAAGTTAGATCAAACTAAGTAATTTTATTACTTTCAAGTTGTAATCGTATTTAAGTTACATTCCAACTAATTAAAATAGAAGTGGCCGAAAATTCAAAATATTTTTTAGCAATATTGTTCTTTCCAAGATCTACCCAGATTGATCTACGCAGTGTACCATATTTCGATATTGTCTTATAACTAGTGGTTCAGCCCGAACTGAGATCTCGTGAGTCTACCATAAAAACAAAAAAATATTATTCGTAGTCTACGACTATCAAAATAGTGCCACGAAATGAATAACCAAATAACTTTACCTACAGTTTCATTCAAATTATAGGTAACTGGAGTTCATGTTAGTTGGTTATTCTTTGATGGGGTAGAAATTGCAGTTATTCTAGACTTCAGACTTTTGCCTATATTTGAGTCACTACACGCACGCATACCAAATTTCAGCATTTGATCACTGGTGTACCCCGTGAGTTTTGTCAAAATTCAGTTTTTATTATGGCTAATAACTTAAAAACTACAAGGCATAAACTAAAAATAAAAACGGGGTCAAAACGTATTCACAAAGACCTTTTATTTTTACCATTTTTTTTTCTTTTTCCGCGTCTGGGTGTTTTTCTATACATTATAAGTACTTATTTACAAAAAAAAAGTATATAAGTATTCTATCAGTTATCTGGTTCCCATAGTACAAACTCTGCTTAGTTTGGGGCTAGATAGCGCTGTGTGAAATGCCCAGCAATATTTATTTATTTATTTTATTAAACGTATCCGGATAGTCCCATTTTGGTTTGTTCTTACCCCTCTTGAATACCAATGTCTCATCAACCCCCCCCCCCATATGTTTAGCTAATTTAGTCACACCAAAATTGTGCCATCATTCCTATATACCAAATTTCATGATGATCGGATAAACGCTTCGAAAGGTTATCTTCGGACAAACAAACATACATACATTCAACGCCGATTTGGAGATCTCGCTTTGGTCGATCAATAACGCAAAAAGTTATTTCTTCTAATCGCTGTTCGCTTCCAGTAAGACTACATCCTAAAGAAGTTAAGGCTGGTAGTGTCGTGTAATGTGTTGACTTCATAATGGACGATTCAAAATCTACCTGAGGAAAATGGTGAAAGGGGGGGGGGCTACGTTCACAGACGACTATAAAATTAGCTTACTTAACTATTATTTAATGCCCGGAGATGGGAACCGGGTGACATACAATTGTGGGAATTTTAACAAAAACGTTGACAGACCAAATTTGAATGGATAATTACTGAGTTCACTGGTTGTTGCGCTGTCAAAGACTTTTATATTTTCGGCTTTTTATGTTCTTTTTCGTGGAATCTTTTACGAGTGATGAGTTGTTTTTTATGATTTGAAAGTTTTACGTAGTTCTCAAGTAGGTACTTTATTTTATCAGATGGTACGTCTTTTTCCTTAGCGACTGTTCAATACCCTCGCTGGAACTTTGGTGATTGTTGGTATATTGTTCCAATTTTTCCAAAATCAATACACAATCAAAGTTCTCACGATTTTCAATACATCATCGACAAAACAGTGTGAGAGCTCTAACTCAGTATCGCGATGCGTGTGCGCAATTAAAACGAAACCCACAATCAGCCGCCATGTTTGTACACGGACGATGTTAATAGCCATCAGTAATTACATACCAGCATCATGCCATCGTTGCTTCTCGGAAGGCTGATCAAATTAATAGAACCTATTTTCGGTACAATTTGATCGAAAAACATTATCTCTAACGAAACATAACCTTTGTTTGCCGAAGGAGAATATAACGTGCGCCATTCACAATACGAGAATTTCATATGGAGTCACATGTCTTCCGCTCGCGAACTACTAAACTCCCCGTCGTTATATCCGGGGAAAGAATATCTAAATTCAATTACAAAAAGGCTTCTCCGTGAGGTGTGCCGTTGCACCCGCGCCTCCTCCGAAAAGGGTGTATAACAACTCAATTTCTCCATATTATTAAGACGGTGGGGGTGAGGGTAGGTTAGGGTGGCACGGAACACAAAAAGAATGCTAATTTAAAATTCTTATTGCTGTGTTTGTATGCGCGCGCGCTTTATGTATCATTCCCGTAACAAAAGGCGGAGGAGAGAGCCGCCCGAGCGCGTAATTTCAATCTAATATTCAATTTGAGAAGTATCGCGAGCTCCACCCGACATCTTTTATTTATTTTACTCCACTCGGAGCGTTTTCCTTGGTTCCACAGATCATAGGAACGAGAGATACGAAGTACTTTTTAGGGTTCCGCATTCTAATGGTGCAGGAGCCTGTTGCTCTCACTGAACTGACACTGTAATTTTTGGCGGTTACAACGCTTAAAGAACACATAGTAAGTAAACGTACTAGGCCATATTTATATTTACAGAATAAAAAAAGAAGCAATTTTTAATATTTTCATCGTCATAGTCAAAATATTTTATTCATTAAATCACAAGGATCACTTTGAAACGTCAATTTTACTGCCTGTTTCTTCGCGACCAACCCGGGAAAGAAAGGCAAGAAACAAGACTGGTTGTTTTTTTAATGATCCTTTTAGAATACATAACTATACAGAAAGTAAATAACGTCTAAATTGTAACATTTTGAAAGAGTTGGAGCAATTTCAATCCCAAGCTTCTCTATCATCTAAGTAATTCGATATTTTATAGTAGGCTTTTTTATAAAGATTTTGTTTAATTACGTTTTAAATTTGTTAATTTCTATTTTTGTAGGTACATCCCTTGGGAGTTTGTTATAAAAGCGTACACCTTGCCCTTTAAACGATTTACTAACTTTATGGAGTCTACAAGTGGCAATACCGAGTTTATCTTTATTTCTAGTATTCAAATTATGATTATCGCTATTTTTCTTAAACAAAAACTCACGAATCATGGTAAATATCCCGTTTTTAGTACAAATAACCATGATAGTTTCAAAATTTAAACAAACAATGGGCAGTCTAACGATAAGAAAGCGATCTCCTTCAGACAAATTTTGGATGGAAGAAGTGTTAATAAATGGCCGAGGTGTAATATAAAGAATAATAATTCAAAAAGAATTCTGATCTGATGAAGCTTCGATAGTAGACATAAACTGAAAGATTCGTACTATGCGACAAATAGTACGTAAGTATTTTTAGCTCATGGAAAACACTAGGAGTTGTTATGCTGCTTGAACCCAACAGACATACCTGAATAAGTTTCAATACCTCAATCTAATGGCTTACTATAATTTCTTCATTCCCACGCAAAAGAAAATAAATTTCACCGGTCACAATGGGTGCTTTCCACAGACAATTCGCGTCTAAACGGAGGGCGATTGACGACTAATGCTTGAATCGTGATATATTAGCCAAGGAGCTAATGATGACCTCTTACAACACCTTTATAAGTACACTATACAACATTAAGGCTACATAATGGTTGCAGACTACAAACGCTACACTTTCTAAATAAATGTCGGAATAAAACAATTGCCTAAATAGATCGTATGTCAAGGATGACAATTGTTTTAATTTCAATTTGACACGATCACGAATTTGCGTGTATCAAAAAAGGTTAAATGATTCCTTCCTAGAATTGGTAAGTCAAGGTGATAGAATCTGTTGTTGTATTGCCAGTTACGCTTTTGTAAACTTTGATTCGATTCGGATGTAAAAGCTCTATTGATGGTTTGGAACTAATCGATGATATACCTACCTATCTAACCAAGTGGAATGGAGAATGACATCGTGTCGTGACTATACTTACTATTACATCGTACAAAAATACAATCAAAAAATACATCGCCAAAATATAAACCTGCTATAAAAGTTCTAGCTATTAAATATGGTTTGAGGTATATATTACAAGTTACCGACCGCGGCTTCACACGCGTGGTTATTCAATAAAAAAAGCCTGTCTCAATCCAAGACACTATTTATACCAAATTTCATCGAATCCGATCCAGCTGTTTATTCTAGAAATCGTAACAAACAGACAGAGAGACAGATTTACGTATCACCTTGTATTTATTTTTAACTCTGTTGCCTGAAATATATATGTAGGGGAGACCGGGGCAAGATGGGATATTTAAGAAAAAATCCGTCATAGTATGAAAATCAAAACGTTTATTAAAAATCTCTTAAAACCAAGGAACACTTACAGTTTTAATTAAAATAATTATAATCTTTTATTACGCTAAATCACATAATTTTTGGCACATAAATGAACTAAATAACACATGTCAAATATCCCGTCTTGCCCCATGATCGGGGCAAGATGGGAAATACAATGGGGCATAATGACGACACATTTAATCTGGTTGGCAACGTTCACATATATGTGCCTCTTCATCGTCATCGTCTACACCTGCGCAGGAATTATGAGCCCAGCCATGGCACACGCTACAAATAACCCATCCTTCAGTGGACTCTGAATATAAGTACCCGCAATATATGCAAGGACAGTCATTTTCATCGTTTTCAGATGAATTAGTATCCGTGTCACTTTTATTTTTGCGTCTTTTGCTTTTATTCTTTTTTTCAGGCTTCTTTTTTTCAGGTTTTTTCTTTTCAGTCTTTTTATTGTCAGGTTTATTTTTTTCAGTCGGCTTATTTACTTTTTGTATTTTATTTATATCTCTAATGAGATCATTCTTGTACGGAGAAGCTGTAAGTATTGCAGTTTTACCGCGTTTTCTTGTTTTTCTCTCTTGGGTTCTTACTTCCTTGGGTATGGCTATGATATTTTCTGGGGTCACAGAAAACGAAGATTTTGCTGGCTGTATTTGTCTCTTAGGGGTCTTCTCTTTAATTAAGTGTGCAGAAGTTGAAGGCTGTGGTATAATCTCAGTGTTCATTGATTCCGCAGCTGCACGATCAGCAGAAGTATCTTTTTGTTGTCTCTCAGGGGTCTTCTCTTTAATTAAGTGTGCAGAAGTCGAAGGCTGAGGTAAAACCTCAGTGTTCATTGGTTCCGCAGCTGCACTATCTTTTTGTGCATTCGATATAGCAATCTCTGGTTGTGTTGCCTCTGAAGGAGTTGACGTTGATGTTGTTGGAACCAGAGATGTTGAGTCAAGGTTTACATTTTCAGAAGGCAAATTCGTTGTGTTTGTTGTTTCAGCCGCTATAAAGTCTGCGTCTGTGAATACATTTCTGTCAAGTGGCCATATTCCACATTTCCTAAACCCGTTTATAGCTGTCAACATCGTAGCTGCTTGTAAATATGCTTGCCCAAATAGCTTTGCCACTTGGTAAGGTGTAACTACGCGTCCGGGATGATTTCTTAGCCACTTTTTCACTTCTGCACCATAATAAGTACTCAGCGGTTTCATGAATGCCACGTCTAAGGGCTGTAATTTGTGTGTACAATGGGGTGGTGTACACAACAGTATTACATGATGCTCCCTTGCGTAATCTATCAAATCAATATTTTTTGTGTGTGACGCATGACCGTCCAATAGCAACAAGACTGGTTTTTCTTTAGTGGGTTTTACGATTTCTACAAACTTTTTGAACCAATCATAGAATAATTGTGAAGTTATCCAACCATTGTCACTACAGGTCCCCCAAAATCCCGGTGGTGCATCATCCAGCAACTCATTCTTCATTCGTTTTCGGGCGTAGATCAGCATTGGTGGTATATATGTTCCAGCGGCGTTAAAACAGATTTCAGCCGTAACTAATTGCCCTCTTTCTGCAGATGACAAGCAGCCAACTTGCTTTTGACCCTTAAGTGACAATATCTTTGACTGACTTTTTGGCACAGTACTAACGGCGGTTTCATCAACATTATAAATCCTGTCAGCGGTAAAGCCATGCTCTTCTACAACTGTTTCTAATAATGTGAAGAACTCATTTACTGCCACTTTGTTAAAAGCCATAGCTCTAGCAGCAGAAGTTGGCTCTGGTCGTCTAAATGAAAGTTCAGGATGCCTTTTTAAGAATCCACTGAGCCAGTCTTCTCCAGCCATTCCAGTCTCTGCGTTAAATGGGTTCTCAATATGATTTCTCTCAGCTAACTGGAAAGCTAAAATCCGAAGCTCTTTGCCAGTTATCCCAAAAAGGCGTGCTTCCATTGATTTAATGTACTGTGATAATTGTTCTTCTTGTTCTTTATTAAAAACTGTTTCGTAGCGTCCTAATTTCTTTTTTCCGTAGTCATTATCTGAATCAGTATCGGCATCTTCAGCACATCGAGCCTTTCTCACTCGACGTTCCAAGGTCGATTTAGGTACGTTATATGTAGCTGAGGCTCGTAGAAATCCCATTGTCTCAGAAAGCACAGCTCTAACAGCTCTTCTCATATCGTCTTCTTCCCATGTTCCACGATCCGTTTTACGCTTATAATTTCGTACCATTTTAACTGCAAAAAAAAAATGTCATTAAATAGGTGTCAAAAAATTCTACACGGGGCAAAACGGGATACTATCCCATTATGCCCCGACCTTTTTGCCCCAACAGACACATTTTGAAAAAGTAATAATAGTTTTATCCTACAAAATTATTCAACGAAGAATCTGTTGAAATTCTTTAGTTTTGACACTATTATAACAAGTATGCGTAAAAACGTTACATTAGCACTAATACCTACCTTCGTGCACATCGATTAAACACAGAAAACTTCGTAAAAATCCGCAAAAAAACAGTTTTTTCTCGCCGCGCAGCCAAAACACGTAGTGACACGTACGCACCGCTCGGACTCGTGTGACGCGACTGAACATCGCGCGAATGGCGCCGTGTTCGGCTCTGTTGCGTTCACAAGACACGCACACAAGCACATTTCCCGTCCTGCCCCGAGCTTCGTCTTGCCCCGGTCTCCCCTATATACTAGTGGTTCGCCCCGAACTGAGTTTTCGCGAGTCTCCCATAATAACAAAAAAATATTATTTATCATATTTGATTATCAAAATAGTGTCACGAAATATATAACCAACTAACTTAACCTATAGTTTCATTCAAATTACAGGTAACGGAAGTTCATGTAACGAGGTTACACTTTTTTGGGGTACAATTTGCAGTTTTTCTGGATTTCAGACTTTTGCCTATATTTGTGTCACTTAAGCTACACGCATATCAAATTACAGCACTGTGGGGTCACTGGTGTACGCTGTGAATTTTGTCAAAGTTCATTTTTTACCATGGGTGATAACTCAAAAACTATAAGGACTTTACTAAAAATAAAAACGGAGTCTAAATGTACTAATGAAGACGTTTCATTTGAAGTCTCACTTGACCTAATAGTCTAATTTTCATTTTTTACCCCTCTTGAACCCCAATATCTCAACAACCCCCAACATTTTTAGCTCATTTAGTCACATCAAAATTGTGCCATCACTACCTACCTAGGTATGTATCGAATTTCACAATGATCGGATCAACGCTTCGAAAGTTATCCTCGGACAAACAAACAAACATACATACATACATACAACGCCGATTTTCCCAAGTTGATTTAGAGATTTCGCTTCGCTCGATCAATTATTATTAGTAGCAACGACGGAGGTATTTAAGTGGCTTTAAAATACCAGAAACCTGGGTAGGCCTCTGGATCATACAAAGTACCTGCTAATAAATAGTGATATTGGGTATTTTTATGCTTACGTAGGTACGTTCAAGTAGGTAAGTTACTATCACAATAATAATTTGCAATTTCTATATTCCTTATTGACGAAGTGTGTGGCCCCAAAACCTGAACGAAACTTCATTTTATTTGTATGTATGAAGACAGTAAAATGGCGAATGTGGTGAAATGTAACCGCATGTGGGCTCTATCGTACCAGCATAAGGCATGATTGCATTACTGCGATAGTCGACACCTAGGGTTTGACCTGGATTTGACTTCGGTATTTTATGTTATTTGCATTTGTTTGGGACTGTTGAACTGTTGCCAAGGACTGATTCCGAGTCGATGGTATCTTTAAACTGGTACGAATTGAACTTGATATAATTTTCAATATAGGGTAGAGAGAGCATAAGTAGCAATTGTATGCTTTTGTGGATTACGGTCTTTATTTTTGGATGTCGATTGCAGTAAGTTTTATATCGAATTAATCACCTAAAATTAGTCGATATTATTTAAAACTTGATAATATAAATAGTAGATTTTTTTCGAGTGGTCTTTATTCATGTTTTGAGAAACCGTCACTTGAATATCGTCAGTATATTACAAAAACCCTGTATACAACGATGAAAAGGGGGGGAAGATGATACCCTTATAAGTGGGCTAATCTGGCTACAACCTAAAGGCCTGATAGAAGACGCGGTTGGGGTCGGCCAAGAAAGCGTTTGCGAGACGATCTTGTTTGTTGCCTTCGAGTAGGAATGGTGGATTATTCCACAAGATAGGGACAGATAGAAAGACTCGGGAGAGACCTTTGCCTAGCAGTGGGACAATATAGGTTGATAACAAAAACCTAGTTACTTTTTAAATGTTTAGTGAATAATGTCTAAGAGTGAGTCAGAAATGAAAAATTATCAGCATCTAATACTACCGATTATTATCATACAAACAAAGTTTTAAAGCCGCAATATAATGGTAAGCTTTAAATAAACATTATGTAAAGCATACACTGAGTGGAAAAAAGTTGCCCACGATAATTATGGTCCTGGAGTAAACTGAAACTTTGCCTACAAACGTTTCACACATTCCTATTAATACCAGCCATTAGATTGATCAATCGTATGTACATAACAGACTGTTGTTTGCAAGTCGGCCATCGAAGTCGCTAAGTATCATTTTTAAGTTAGTTACTGTGTGCAGAAAGCGTGCGCGGGCGGTCCTTATAATTTGCAAGAAGCAACGACGACGCCGGCTCGCTCACCGTGACTCGATAACATGGCGGAATTCTCGTAAATGAAATTGTCTACAATTAGATCGGGGATAGAAAACATTTCAAGACTTGGTCTTGAAACAGAGCTGCAGAGCTGAGCTAACGCGATTCCAACAATAAATCTAAATTAGAAATTTATGAATTTAATTCAAGGTGCATCGAATCTCTACACCTTAATGGGAGCATCGGTTATTAATTACGATAAGATTATAAAAAAGTTAAGGACCAAGCTTGAAATCATGTTGTATTCAAAGTCATAAGAAAACAATAAATAAAAATATAAAATCAAGATAAAACCGACATTGTCGCATGATAAATGATCGGATTTAAATTTGGAAACCAAAAACTGGGTTCCAGAGGACCTTGCGACGAGCCTCGTTTATAATTATAATTAATATTCTCACAGTATTAGAGTGGCTGGAGGGAAAAAAAAGATATTCGACGCGAGAATTAATAACAAACAAATGGGCTACCTGCGGTGTTTTTTGTGCGCCCCCACAGGTAAGCTCGTGATGATGAAAGAAACTCGTGTGTGTCTGTCTTACATTTTAAACAATATTGTTTAATTTTGACACGGTTGCACCTTTTTATGGGAACGGAGCTTCATTCATAGGAAGCGGTCACGGTACACCAATAAAAATTACGTACTTAGGCTGTGAATTCCGCTACTGAACGATAGATGGCGACATGTGCTGCATTACCTGCGATAAAAAAAAACAAGTTTAGTCAAAGTAACTTAAATAAATACTCAATATATAATATATAAATACTAAATATTATATGAATGGGCCATAAATGTTACATAAATAACTAAAAAACTTAAACCTTTTCCTTCTAAGGTTTCGTTTCGTATTTCTTTACCGCTGCGACTGATTAAAAAAAAAGAATCAAAGCTGCATTGGAAACAAGAAACCGACGACTCGAAATCCTGAACAAAAGAGAGGAACTCTAAACGTGATACCATAATGACAAAACAGAAATATGATTTCGATTAAACTGTGCGACAGAGATGATGTGATTAACATTTATAACGGAAAGAGAAGGAGAGAAAATAGTTAATAATAAAAATACTTTATTTGTATAGTGGGGTAAACACCCCCGCTGCGGGCCTCCATCATCATTATATTAACAGATTTAACACTTTTGAACAGATTCACGATTCTATTCATTTGGGGCCACAATGCACGAAGCTGCATAGAATCAATGAGGATTACAATTTAATTCGTGAACTATTAGCTAGTTCGCGAGTCAGAAGCGCTGATGAATCGAGCAGAGTGCGTTATAATGTCGAACTAGGTTCCACAGTCCATGTAAGGCGGCCGCCTGACCTGGCCTATACAATTCCCCGTTTGGTCACGTCTAGAGGATTATTAATTACGGGATCGTTGGTAACTATGTTATCGTTCGATCTGATCTCTAATTAAGGCGCCACCAAGTTCACATTGTCTAACCCGCATTTTAATTATGACGTATCGATACAAAACAAACAAATCGCTCGACTCTATTAAGTAAGCGACAAAAAATCGCAGCGCTACTTTTGGTAGCGAGTCTCGCTCGAGTTCGATTGTAGCGTATAAGGCGAGCCTTTGGCATTATTTTATTGCATAATTGAGAACGTTTTTACGTCAATTATTTCTGTAACATTAATTGACGGGTAACATGTTCGTGTGATTATAAATATTTAACAGTTCTATAGGCTTAGAACGAACCAAATGTTGAATTAACTATTCAGGAAATGCAATTATATGAAATGATGCATGTCGATATTAAATAGGTATTGATATGCAAAGTCAGGTCGTTACGGATGCGGGCGGTGCCGGCCGGTCCCATGGCTGTTCACAAATTTTTGTTTGCTAATCAATAAGATTTGACCCTAATTCCAATTACTATTCAACTGTAACAATCATGTTAGCTACAATAGTGCTATTGTTTTCATCAATGCCGAGGCCTTCGTTTGACGAGTCACTGGTTTCATTTTGATTGGCAGATGCTAGATTTATTTTATTGGTATGGAATTTTACTGCATACGTAATATTAATACCAAACCTACTCATCATCATCATCAGCCCACATTAGTCCACTGCTGGACATATAAATCCTACTCAATGTCTTGCTTTAAAGGAACAACGTAACAATATGCCAAGAAGGGCCGGCGAACGACCAAGTGTGGTCTGAACCTAACCCAGTAATTACACGCATTGATTAGATTTCCGATAAGACGCATTCCGCTAATTACTCCCTAAAGCTAAACGAACCAGTCCGTTTTTGCCATCAACATAATTTAATAAGCATATTAACCAGGCCGATGCCATAGATAGTGCGAGCCTTGGGGCATTTCTCGCTAATACCTTTATAATGTTGTTAATATATCGCAAGAAAATACCATCAAATACCCAGTGTATCTGACTCTGGGGTCAAAGAGGAATGACCATATAAACGTAATGAAAGCAGGAGACGCAACTCGAATCACAACCGCGCACAACTCATTCACATTACAATCAATTTAAAACAGAGTACTATGACATTGCGTCTGGGCAAGCCATCGCGTGTGGCGAGACCAAACAACGGGTAATTCAATAAAATGGAAAAACATTCGCTCGTTGATACAACCAAGTTCAATATTGATCGCATCTAAACAAGATGCGTGCGGCCCTCTTGTAAAGAATGTATGTTTATGTAGATCGGTAATAAAGTTCGTGTCGTTTGGATAGTCCGTATCTTCTGACCTTGCGATGAATGAGTCCCATTAGCATCTCATAGGTTTAATTAGGGAACCGCATCGGCCGGTCGCCCACGTCAACGCGTGCCGTGTGTGGGCAATCAAATTAGAGACACGCAGACAATGGGACCGAGAGAGCGAGCAACCCCACGACAAAACGTTTTCTCGCAATCTTCGATCACCGGATTAAGGGAGTCTCGTCTCGCACGTTTTATCTCCGATTGTCCGCACTTAACGCGCACTTTACGCCGAGTGCCCCTCGAGAGGAAATTGAAAGCGATCGCTTTCCCGACTATCTTATCTGTAGTGTTGCACTAATTAATCGATGTTCGTTAGAGGTAAATAAAGGTCGTATTGTGGCGGTTGGTGTGATTTATCGCTGTGAATAGAGGAAAGTGTCGCGGGCGGAGCGGGTCGTCAGTACAATGGTGTGGAATGTCGTCGCGGGCCGGTCTCGGGCTCGCTCGTGCGACCCGTGAATGCGGATTATTAATAACCCGCTCCGGTTCGGCACGACTGCGATGCGATGCGACGGTCGCGACTCCCATCCCACTCCTTGCCCCGGGCGCTTCCACCTGTACCGTATGACTACGCCTTCATTTATTCACGATACATTTTAATGACCGCATCTTGCGGTTCACGTGAGCACGGAATTCACCAATGCTGAATAAAAGTAATTCCGAGATCAATCACTGTTTTTGAATCACGAATCATATTCATGTCTCCCCTAGTCTCACTCGCCAACAATGCATTACAATAGAGTCGGCGCGGATTATAACGAATTCCCCAAATTGTGTGGGTTCATATTTTTGCGAACAATAAGACAGAATAGTGATAATGTCGCATGTGTGTATAGTTTACCGCATTTGGAACTAATTGAGAATATTCCATAAACGCAGCGAATGCAACATCTGCTCAAATCGGCTCTAATCATTGGTTGGAAATTATTTTCAAATTGTCGATGTCGGAGAAATCATGGATGCCATCAAATGGACATGACCGGTAAGTTTGGAGGTGTTTAAAAATAATAACAATGGGAAGGGCAAAGTGCTTTAAAAGCGTGTTAAACAGAAAATGCATGAAATTGCTTTTCACGTTTTGTTGGCATCGGTAAATCTAAATGAGAACGTTTTTTGTCGCGACATAACGTAGCCCTACTGCACCATGCTATACTGTCACGTAGAGCTTCGTAACTTGTCAATTAAATAGTATCACGATCATAATGAACCTTTTACCCAGGAAACTGCTTAGGACCTTTGGAAACAGATTACAACAACATTGTTAAAATCTTTCTCAATGCTTTGGTTCTTATTTTCTTTTGGCTTAATGTTTTTTCTCAAGTAATTCAAATTCATTTCTTAGTTTTATTTGCTTACTTGTTATCAAAATTTCAACAAGTCATGGTCAGTTTCCTCGCCAACACTATCATCCATTAAACTGTTTTAATGTTCTTCACGACTCATTTTTTGCGTATTTTCATCGTCTTACTAAGTAACTATGTCGTGAGTGCGTCAATTGGTTACAGAAACTATAATTAGTTTTACCGTTATCAGATATTTTATTTTTATGTTAAAATTTAAATGAAGTAGGTGTTCTTGTGAAAATTTAGACGCTATGGAATATCATTTTACAATTATCGTTCATTATATCATTTATACGAAGTGGCTTATTAGGGTACACCATTTACGTAAAACGTCTCAAAATATAAAATTTGTATCATTAACAGGTTCTAATGCTAATTGCTGGTGCGTTACGACACGAATGTTTCGTGTACCATTTACTAGGCGTCGGGCCATTTCTCAAAATTTAATTATCGGCATTAGGTTGACACCAAAAACCGGCACCACTTAAAATTAAACACCGATACGAAGATTGTTTGCAAAACTGTTCACTGTGAATCTTAAACATGCTGAACAGAACAGCTAGTTCAGTCTACTGGTGCAAATACGACAATACACTACAGAGCGTCGTTGAAGAGTCTTACAATATACTTAAAGAAAATCCACGTGGTATTATGATTTTTTGATTGTATGTTTGTAACAATAACAATGACAACTTATTGATCGAGCGAAGTGATATCTCGAAATCAACTTGGGCAAGTCGGCATTTCAAAGTCAAAGTCAAAGTCAAATATTTTTATTCATTAAAATCACAAGGATCACTTTGAAACGTCAATTTTACTGCCTGTTCCTTGTATGTATGTACTTGGGTATGTTTGTTTGTCCGAGGATTACTTTCGAAGCGTTGATCCTCATGCAATTTGATATATAGGTAGGTACTGATAGTACAATCCTGGTATGACTAAATGAATTAAAATGTGTGTGGGGGGGGGGAGAGGGGGGGGAGATATTGAGGTTCAACAGGGTTAAAAAATAATAAAATGAAACTATCCGGTCAAGTAGCACGTTTAATGAAAGGTCTGGAATGCCTTCTTTATAAGTACATTTCGACTTGGTTTTATGTTATAAAAACTGAACTTTGAAAATTCACAGGGTACACCAGTGATCCCACAGTGCTGAAATTTGGTATGCGTGTAGCTTTAGTGACACAAATATGGATAAAAGTCTGAAACTCAGAATAACTGCAATTTCTACCCCAAAAAAGTATAACAAACCAACATGAACTCCCGTTACCTGTTATATGAATGAAACTGTGGTTATTAATTCATGGCACTATTTTGATAGTCAAAGATTACAAATAATACATATAGGTACCTACATTTTTTTTATGGGAGACTCGCGAGATCTCAGTTCGAGGCGAACCACTAGTAGGTATTGTTAATTCCATACAACTTTTTACTAGCTTATAATGCATAATGTTTGTGAACTTGGATTCGCCAAATCACTAGAATTGTGAATGAGCCAGCTATTTTTCTCAAACTATACCAAAATTTCATTTCAATTTGTAGAAAGTCGCTAATTGTTCGTTCAAATAGCGGACTCCGACATTGAAATAACAATAGACTCGGACAAGCTTCAAATTAATGATTTGATTTTACATTAATGACTTGCTTGAACGAAATCTCTCAATAATAGTGCATGGGGTCGCTAAATGGCTAGCATTATGGCTTTACGTGAACATGTCAAATATGAACGATGGTCTCCCCTAGTTGTTACACACGTTTTTTTTACGTGAATAGATCCTCGTTTGACCATAATATCACCTGATAGTAAGCGATGATGTGGTCTGAGATGAAGCACGAAGGTCTAGAAGACCCGGATTGTAGTCTTTATGAAAAAACAGGCGACGGTAAAATGTCCTATACCTTAGCTGTACTCATTAAGAACGTAGAGCCAGAAGTGCGTATGGGTGGTATATTAACTAGGTATGGATGGTACTGAGCCGTGCGCCTGCTTGTTCTTTGATGAAAAAAAGATGGCGGGAACAGATTGTAGTTCCTGGGCACATTTCCCAAACGTATTCTGTAAAAGATCAATACGCTTCTGACGTATTCTAATTTCAATGCTCGCGACTCGGCTTTTGAACGAAAGATTTAATATAAATGGCGATTTAGTCAAATTGAGTTACTAAGCACGAAACAACTAATCATTTAAATACAAAAGTTTAGATATTTCTTTACACGCAGTAGTTATTAAACTTTGATCTTTGAAGAAAATATATTAGAATTGAAATAATATAGAAATCAGTCCAGTGCTTTGATATTATCCTTACATCTACCGCCAACTATATGTTTATTATTTATAACTTAGCATTTAAGTACATTAGATTGAGAAACTATATACTGAAGAATATTAACTTATTAAAGTGAAACTTTTATTACATCGTCTCAAACTTTTTCGTCTGTGTGTTGCATGTCGCGTGACGGTCGGCCGCGGAGTAGGGATAAAGTGAAAGGCGCTCGTCAGAGCAGCCGAGGTCAATATGGCGGCGCCTATAGTTCGCATCAGCTGACCGTGTAGTGTATAGACTATTACTCATTTGCCCCAACGAAAATTTTTAGTTAAATGTCTATAATGTGAAACAAAGTTTCACTTTTACCGTGGTTTCATAAAACCACACAATCCTTTTTTGTAATATTTATTAAGTTAAGCTATGTTGCTGTTATATCACTGGACTTAACCCAGTACAATAATGTAATTACATGTTCCCTGTAAGTGAACCCTGTTTTTTGAGAATAAAATATCTTTAACCAGAAGTACAACCGTTTCTGTAAGTTCTGTTAAATAAATTATTCGTATTCTTATAATTACCTAATTTATTACAGATGTTAGCATAATTTACAGGATATTTCATCGAGATGGGTCAGTAAGGAGACATCCTAATCGGTAACCGATATAAAAAATGCTATAAGGACCAATTTTCGATAAAAATATTAATAGCATTTAAAGATTTTGGAAAAAATTATACACGCCTCGGGCATCAACCTACTCTTTAAAAAAAATAGCTTGTTTTATTACGGTAATTGATAGCGTAGGCTATATAAAGTATTTTTTGTAAAGATACTTTACTTGTAAAATTGGTAGAAAACACAATCAAAATAATTACAGTTTTAAAATTTTTTGGATGTTTTGGTGCCGGTTAGCTTGCACTTTGCCATCATAGTAAGTTGGCTGGCACCTACAAAGCTTGATAATGTATGAAAAGAATAAAAACAAAATAGTGATATTAATTAATTAATTTATAAGGTGTTTAAATTGTATCCATTATCACGAATATAATAATCAACTTTTTTATTTAATGACTTTATCGCGTTAAGGATTTTCAAACCGTTAATTTGCAAGAAAATGTCCTCCAGGGCTACTTTCAATTCGTCAATACTTTCATAGCTTCTTTTATACAGTGTATCTTTGCTTGGGGTTTCCATTAATTCCAAAGCGTGTATAATTTTTTTTCCAAAATATTTAACTGCAGTTTTTATTTTTATCAATATTAAGCCGCGGTCCTTTAAGCATTTTTTGATATCTCTTACCGTTTATGACTTCCCCTTACTAATACTAAATACCCTATATGTTTACAAAGCACTGATGGAATATTTTTAAGCCTTGAATAATTGTCCAAACAGTAGTACTAACGTTTTTGAAATATAATAAACACACGAACAACTAACTTACAATCGTGATATTTAAACAAGATGATCAAACCGTTAAACCTAAAAAATAAGTTAGCATGGACATTCAAAAACAAATAATTAAAGTCAATTTACAAGTCAGTGACGACGTAAAGAATATCAAATTATAGCTACAACTATTTGAAAATGTACCATTCGTGATTGTTGCGTTAACACGGGCCGACCAATCACGTCGCCCTGAAAACTCTTGATAAACTACTCAAAGTCTGGACTCATTTTGAACTCTATTTTCCCATCTTAAGGTTTAATTTCTACAATCCACAGAAACAATGCGACAGTCATCTAATAAGTCAAATGGCTTTTACCAGGTGTCCGGTAAATGGAAAACTAGTAATTAAAGTTGGTACTTCATTCGAGACTTAAATGGAAGACGTGCGTTCGGTCGTAAGAAGTTAATTAATCTGCCTGTCGATGTAGCCAGTAGATTCTCTTGAAGTCTAAGAGCGGTTTGTTCGATTGATTCTCTGTAGCTATAAATTCTCTCGTGTTTGATGTAAGAATTTGAGGCGTCGATAGATGGATGATTAGCGGATCAGTGTTGGATATTGTTGTTACATAAGCGAAAAGTAATGGTGCGAGATGTATGTAAGAGGTAATCTAATGAGCTGACATTTTAGCATGTCTTTGTTGCCAAGGACTGCAAACAAGTAGCAGAAGTTCTTTCACAATAGTCTTGTGAAAGTACAATTGACAACTTCGGCTGCCGAAATTATCGTTAGTAATAAGTAGATATATGTACGTCTCTAGAGTTTTGAAGAATTTGTAAATGTGTTAAAACGCTTGAGTTAAAACTTGCCATCTCTAAAAGTAAACCAACAAAGGTAGTCGTAGTTTGGTAAGAAAATTTTAAAGGTAGCACATTAAAATTTGTCGGAGAGAGACAAGGTGCCCCTAATGAACGACGGGGCGATGACATTATTTACGCCACACACTGCGATGACACTGGTATGGTAAAAGAAGACGTAGAAATCTCGGTAATGATGTAAAGTGAATGGACTGCAGTAATTACAGTGCCTGTAGACTCTGTGAAGCGTATCGTCTCAAAACTAATTGTCTAAATAATGATACTACACGATTCGGTGCATTGTGTTTTCGAATTTTCCAACGTATGTCAGCCTGAGATTGATCGCATTCCAAGCTTTATTATTAACATTAAATAGAATATGTTATGACACAATGGATCGGATAGATCCAGTTTAGTAAATCTTCTATTGTAATAAAGAAGACGACATTTGGAAGACATTAAAATTCCCTAGATCGTATAATTACAGATGACACATTTAAACATTAAGACACCCACGCGCTCTATGTTGTGGCTTTAAACTTGTATAATTTGTGTTAAAGCCGTAATATATGGGAGTTTTGAGACCCTCGATTTCGGAGTTCCATGCATTCGATCGTTAATAAAATTATCAAAATCTAAACAGGTTTTATGAGCATCGCTCGTGCGTCGGAGACTTCGTTTCGGTCCGACTCCAACTTATGAATGGAAATGCTTTTTGGTATTTTAAGTGTTTATAAAGGTCGTAAATAATTTATCGCTGCGTGATACTTCCGTCCGTCGGTCGAATTCGTGTGTTAAAATGGACGAGCGCTAACTCGGACGGTGGCTGGCTACTGGGTTTATTTGCTTGTCATTAGAATGTCTACGAAGCGGTGCAGTGGAGATGGTTTTTGCTGTGATATCGTACTCGTAAGTTCTGGTCTCGGTAGCGGACGGTTGCGTCAGCGATCGTGATTCAGCCTCGTCAAAACCACTCAGGTACTAACCTAACCGGCATCCGAGCTGTAATTATTCTGAGCACACGTGGACATGGTTTATGGCCGTGCATGGCCTGGCTTATAAACGTACACCTTTTTGTTTAATAGGTTAACGACTTGTACTGTATCTTTATTGATCGGCCAAATATGCAGGTGGCTAACACTTTAAATCACATTTACACTTGTACATTTTTTATAACGATCTTATTTGAGAAGTTTTTTATAAGTAGGTATGACAATATTCTTCATTATATTATCTATTATATAGACGGTGGAAACTTATCAAGATAAAACAAAGGATGCTGCTAAGTCACTATTTCTTGAACTTGCGGAAAAAACTGTATAGTGTGTACTTAACTACAACACTATAGTTGAAAGAAGTTAATTACACGTGATGAATTGTCTAATAGGTAAATGTTAGTGATGTCATCTCTATAAATATTTTATCTGTTGCGTAATGTAACGTCTTTTATCAAATTGATGTTTTTTTAACATTTTCAACAGACAGGATTTGTAGAAAGTATTGCGCACTTACGACTGAGTGCAATTAAGAAATCAGTGACTCATTTCCTTAAATGAGTAATCAAGGCCAATATACCCGCTGATTGGGATATGATACGACAATTCACTCGATTATTCATTGAACCAAATAACTCTGATTAGAGTACCAGTTACAAAGGGCAGATTGAATAACCATGCTGATGATGACCTCCGTGGCACAGTAGGCTAATGCCGGCTGAGATGCAGGAGGTTGTGGGTTTGATTCCCGCTGCGAGAGAAATGTTTGCATGTACAAAAAAAATGTATAATATATAAGTATTCTACCAGTTAACTAATACAGTTTGGCGCTAGATGGTGCTGTGTGAAATGTCCAGCATTATTTATTTAGTAATTCAATTATTATTTATTTATTTATTTCATCACGCGATCCTTTAACTCCTTTTTGATTTCACGAAGCGAAGTGATGGCGATTCTCAGATTCTAAAATATGAATATTTTGCATACCTACCTATTGCATTGGTGTTTGTTTGTTTTACGACCCCGTAAATATTAATATTAACATACAAAACTTAATTTAAGATTAATTTATGAACTTAGGCTTGCTTTGGTCTTTAGCTTGAACAAAATATGAGCGTTAATATTTTACAAAATTTTAGTTAGAACAGAATCACCAGCTTTAAAAATTCTAGTATCGAATCGCAGAAAAATAATATCGATTTGTACGACCACAAAAAGTGTTGAGACACCGAAACTTCGCCGTAAAACCGAGTTCGGACGTAAAACCGGTAGCTGCCTCCAACGTCGCAGGTTGCTCATACCAATTGATATTACAAGATACGCTATCTAGCCTTGAAATTGACCATACGTTGACTTGTGAATGAATTACCTACCCAGTTAGATTGAATGGGAGCTATGACGATTTAAGCGAATCAAAAAGCGCGACATGGATTGTTGATGTTGTTTACATACAAATAGCGTGTCCTCCATCCTCCGTTTGAACTGAACAATCGCTTAGTGAAATGTTCTTTGAATTAAAAGTAGCTGTAGAAATTACTCAAATGCAAGATATTCAGTGCGATTAAGTTTTTGTCTCCAAATCAACTTGGGCAAATCGGCGTTGTATGTATGTATGTTTGTTTGTCCGAGGATAACTTTCGAAGCGTTTATCCGATCATCGTGAAATTTGGTATATAGGTAGGTAATGATGGCACAATTTTGGTGTGACTCAATGAGCTAAAAATTTTGGGGGGTTGTTGAGATATTTGGTTCAAGTGGGGTAAAAAAAAATGAAAATGTGAATATTAGGTCAAGTGAGACGTGAAATGAAAGGTCTTCATTAGTACATTTTGACTCCGTTTTTACTTTTAGTAAAGTTTTTGTAGTTTTTGAGTTATTAGCCATAAAAAAACTAAACTTTGACAAAGTTACAGGGTACACCAGTGACCCTACAGTGCTATAATTTGGTATGCGTGTAGATTAAGTATCATAAATATACTGGCAAAATTCTGAAATCTAGAATAACTGCAATTTGTACCCCAAAAAAGTGTAACCAATTAACATGAACTCCCGTTACCTGTAATTTGAATGAAACTGTAGGTCAATTTAGTTGGTTATTTATTTCGTGACACTATTTTGATAGTGAAAGATTACGAATAATATTTTTTTTGTTTTTATGGTAGACTCGCGAGATCTCAGTTCGGGGCGAACCACTAGTTACAAAATTAGCTATAGAGACTCGTAGTAAATCTTTATTGCACACTATTATAAATACTCATCGAAAAAATTAAATTAGTAACAATTATCTAAGTTCGATCGTCCTCTTTTTTGCAACGGGGGGACGGATTGAACTTTTTTCTCCCAACCGTCTCCCTAGGAGGACAGAGCAGGGTGACAAATGGGAATAATTCAACACAATATGAAGATGGCGGCGTACATAACGAAAACAAAAACTTATACTTTAGTTAACATTATTTAGCTCTACCCTGTGTACTTTTACTGTCTTAAAAACCTAGCAACTTTCTAAGAACAAATTGTGGGTTCAAAGTCAAAGCTAAAAATCTCTAGAAGGAACACAACAGTTTCGACAAATGACTCCACACCATATCCATAATTACCGGACGTGTAAAACCGGTAGTAACGCACATCACTCACCGTTACCTGGCACATTCTACCTCCACCTTACCACTGTTTACATATGAAGCAGGTTGCTACCGGGTACTGGTGCAAAGAGGTGCAGAACGAAAACGCACACCTAGGCTCAATATTCTTATCTGTATATCTAATTTATATGTATATTATGATCCTAACATCACACCACCGTCCTTTTCTTCCATAAAGTTATTTCCATCCTAAGGTTGTCTGGAAGAAACAGTTGAGAGGTTAAGCGAAATCTGTTGTTTTTAGCTTTTAACTAAGTATTTGGTTTTTGAATTGTGGTCTGTGAATATTGTTATGTACAATAAAGTGTGATCCATCTATCTATTCAACAATGGTATGGAATTATATTAATTCAGGCTAGCACTTGATAAAAACAATTCCAAAAGGATGACTGTTGACTTCAGTAATGAAGAAACCTGAAGAAGAAGGCTGATGCGAGGCCTCCTATATACATCATGAAGCTTGTTCAGAGCCGGTGCCAGTGCACCCATCAACAACTAAATTCATACTAATATTATAAATTCAAAAGTAACGCTGACTGTCTGTCTGTTTGTTAGGTTTTCACGACTGAACGGCTGGACAGATTTCGATGAAATTTGGTATACAGATAAATTATGACCGGGATTAGGACATAAGCCACTTTTTACCCGACTGCGCAGAAGGAGGGTAATATTTTTATTAATAAACCACGCGTACAGAGCGAGCGGCAGCTTGTAAAAAATAATCCAAGACTTGACTACATAGTCTTCGGTCCATAACAAGTATAAAAAATGCCTGCTTTTTAACACGCTTATTCGTAGAATGTGTCGGTAGACAGTTGACAGCTACCAGCTTTGTTTGCAAATGAGCCCTTAAACGATGTGTAGTAACTCTTTCAATCGAACACTTTTTAATTAATTTTCTAAGAGATTATGCCTCAGCGCCGGCCATATTAATCAAAACTTTATAATTGTGATACGTTTAATAGTGGCAGAAGTGAGAGGTGATATTCGTTTCTGAATGAGATGACGGCAGTTACATTTTTAAGGTCGGTTCGAAGTTAAGAAAATATACAACACAAGATTGATTTCTTGATTTATGATGAAAAGTAGACATTTTATAAAGCTTTTTTTATAGCAAATTACAATAGGTATAGTAGTATAGATAATGTTAAAGTTATAAAAGATATTTTATGTGTGAAAAAAATTTGTGAAATACATTTTTTTTGTCATCATTAAGGTTATAAAAGCAACATGGTACATAATTATCTAATTTTATACAAAAGCAAAGAGGAAAATCGTAAAGCTTTTCCTCATTACGAATTAAGTAATACTTTTTCATCCTTTGTCATACTTAACTTGGTCAAAAACTTCATGGGCTCTTTAATACGGGCACTTATCTTCAAGTCACGTTATTGTTATTTTCACAATGTTAATTCAATATGCCCCTAGCTAAGACGCTTGGTTAGCTCTACCAACGTAGAGGTCGCCTGAATCGCACTGAAATATGATACTTAGCCAAAGTTCTACATAATGTGGAGCGTAGGTAACGAAGATGTACTAAGCTACCTATATGGCAAATATTTATCCCAGTTTCCAGAATATCTAATGGTTGGATGCCTTAAAGGAAGAACATGCTTGCAAAAATGTTTTCAACCGGAAATGTATACATATCATTCCTGGAAATTTGAATCACGAAAAACAGCGATACTGATACGAAACATTTTATTATTATAATCATATATGGAGCCTGTACTCTCCCACTGCAGGGCAAAGGCCTCCTTTCCTTCCTTCCACTCCACTCTATCATGCGCGTGTGTGGTCCAGTCTGCCCTAAACGAGTAGAGTTCGTCTTTCCATCGGCGTCGCGGTCTGCCACGTGGTTATTTTCTGTCTTTTGGCATCCACTCGGTGGTGGATGTTGTCCACAACTCCGCCGACATGCGGCAGACATGGCCCGCCCAGTCCCACTTTAACTTGCCTACTTGGTGCCCAACGTCCGCGATTTGTGTTTCGCAGTTCACTGTTTCTAATGCGGTCTTGTTTATTTGACGCCTAGGATTCTGCGCTTCATGGCTCGCTGACGAACCCTGAGTTTAGACTTTTGTTAATCCGTCAAAGACCAGGTTTTAGCGCCATAGGTAAGGATAGGGAGAATGCACGCGTCCATGAGCGTCCACTCCACTATTACTATGTAAAAAAAAACAAATAGTTCTTTTCTGGAGTGAGTTAGCTCTACCATAATTATCTGTGGTAAGGATTAACTGCTGGTAATTTCCACACTAATTAATATATACAAGAAAGCCTTGAACTTTTGATTACCGAGAACTGGACAATGGAGTCTTTGTAACCATCTACGTACTCGCGACCGATCCTAAGCACAGCGTATCTAAGTAATTAATCGAAACTTATGATTGATTAAACACATCTAAGCGAGCACGACTTACATTTAAATAATCTATCTCAATGACATAATACTTAAAACTATTCTAATCTGAATTATTGCATTTTTATTTTGGGACAACGACTCATGAATAAAACAGCTATAGTTTTGTCTGATGGAAAACATATTGAGTATTTATGTTAAACTATAACAAGAGTTTAATTGTTTAAAAGGTTGGCCTGAACTTTAAATGTTCGATCGGTGATATTAAATTATGTAAATCTTTTGGATCTGTAAACATTGAATATCTAAAACATTCGAATAATAATTACAATGTTTATTCGAAATCAAACGAGTAAGGAGTATGATAAAATCTAGTAGGTAAAATAAGCAAGTCAAAGATGATTAAAAACAGTTGACACCCGGTAACTAACGTTTGCCAAGTAAAACGCTGATTAACTACAAACGCTATTAGGAATTGTCAAACGAGTTGATCACTGAGTGATTTTTAGATAGAGAAAATGTCTGATTTAAAGGAATTGTGGTTTTATTTCCTTTTTTCCTTCATTTCGCTCCTTGTCTTTCACTAGACGGACTGTGTATCGACAAGTGTGAAGTCGAGTGCCCAGCCTTTTCCGCGGTAGCACCCGTGAAACACGCGCTCGCATTTCGACAAACAAACGCTAGTGATGCGTAACGCAAACTCAGTTGACGACTTGTCGATATTTACCTTGTGACTGCAAACAAAACTCGATATTTGCCCAACTCGCGAGCTAATGGCGGCTCGAGGTGGGAGCTTTATACTAACTAGTGGTAGCTCTGTGGCATCTCTCGTTTACCTCTGTTGTAATTCACACAAGTCTCGCTACCGTTGTTAACTTTTACTAAAGCCAAAAGAGCAGAGCTGAATATAATAATATCACAAATAACATGCCCGTTTACATACGCTATAGGTATAAGCAGAGTCAGGATTATGCTTAAAATAAAATAATAAGGTTTTAAATGAGAAAAAAAGGAATGTAAAGCCATAACTTCATTTTGAATTCCTTTCTGTATTTCCCGTCTCTCTCTGAACGCACGCAGCAGGGGGCGCCATCGTTCTCACCTCACGATGCGAGGTGGTAGCCGGTCTTTAATAAGTATCGATAAAATATGCCGATAAAATATGAATATTTATAAATATTTTCGATACTTATACCACACTGCTTGCTCTTAGAAAAATTATCGAACCCCTATTTGGTTAGTAACAAGTCTAAAGTTAGAAATTGATGAATAACTGCAGGTTATGTAAGCTTATCTAAACTTTTTATTTATAACTAAAAAAACTTCAAGTCTGTTTATCATAATAGTGTTACGGTCAACCGGCTATTGAGACAAGCATTAAACCTGAAATGGTTATAAATCTGCATTGAATGTAAGCGAATGCAGCGTCAAAAACATACTTTAGAATCGAAACAGGTTCTAAATTCAATTTGTAATTCGAATTATTCGGATTTAGATTAATTGACGACAAAATGTCTGTGGGACAACACTAATTAATCAATATTACCTAGATAGTATTTCAGATCAATTAACCTTCGTAATTTGTAATTTATTCAAAAAACTGTTTTAAGGCAAGGACATAAAGTTTAGTATTCTTTGAGCGTGCCAGTTATAAACGTTATCTTTAAGGCTATCATAGTGTGAGGTCTACATACTTCGAAATATATAATTTTTTGAACGCTAAACCATGAGAATCTTGATGAATTGTCATCTCATAATGACTATTGTCATGGACGAAACGATTAATGTAAAGTGTAGTTTAACATGATACGATCTGACGAGTTTTTTTTAGTTTTCCGTGAGACATGAAATCATTATTTTTTTCCAACCCAAATTGCGTAACTCATAATGTAACCGAAACATCTTAAACAGTGATTAAGAAATCGTTACAAAATAATGGGGATTTGACAAAAAAGTTATACTTATATAGAGTTTTTTTTATCGTTTATGTTAATGTTTATTAAGTACAATTTTCTTTAAGCTAGTTTACCTTTCGGCAACACACTCTTTTATACTTTAACCCCCGCTCAAAAAAACTGCGGTTGAGTTACACAGTTGAGATAAATAGTCACGTCTATTTCCCTCGACCTGACAGTGGTATGTAGCTTTATGACCGCAATCAAAACGTAATTGTCGCTTCCAAAAAAATTAAACTTAATTGTGTTGGAGTGTTGATGATATGAACAGTAATTACGTGGACACAGAAAATGTTATTAAAATACGATTAGCCAGCCGACAAAGTCAGTGAAGCAAAGTGACAATTTCATTCTAGCTAATCTCTGCCTGCATATACCGGTATTAAACATGCCATAGTGATGCAAAAACATACGACAATTAAAAAAACTAAGTTCTCATTTTGCAATAATCCTTAGTCTATGGGAATGTGTGGAGATGTGCATATGTATAATCACTTATCAATACCAGCTTATGTGAGTAGTAAGATTGTTGAAATCGCTAAGTTCTCACAACTCGATATGGTAGTTGAACGTCGGAAAGCTGTTGGCCTGATAGTTTTTTCGGATTTGATTTTGAATCTAAAACGGTATTTTAAAACAATTTCGAATTGTCCATAATACTCGGATACGGATTCAAAGTTTACAAAGTAGCGTTCTCGAATTCGAAATCGAATCCGAAGTAAACTGTCGGGCCGCTCCGACAGCTTTCCGATGTTCTAAAATAATACCGCTGGTTTAAGGACAGTAAATATTTTCTCAATACTAATTTAACAGTAATGTTTTGGCGAGAAACAATGATTTTAAGAATAAAGCTTTTAGTAGGATAGCAGTAAGATGAATCTGTCTTTATGTTGTACAATTTATAGTATACTAGCTGCCAACCGCGACTTTGCTCACGCGGTTTGTCAGTAAAAACATGATCTGCAGGGTAAAATGTAGCATATGTCTCAATCCCGGTCATAATCTAACGATACATAAAATTTTATCGAAATCGGTCTTGTCGTTTAGTCGTGAAAATGTAACCAACAGACAGACAGAAAGACAGAGTTACATTCAAATTCATAATATTAGTATGGATTGTAGTAATGTTATTGGCTGGCTAGTAAAGTTATCTGCACTAAGAAATGTAGCATTACATGTGAACTAAATAAATGAGAACCGTAGAAAAGGGTACTTTTGACTTATTAAGCAACCACACCTGTTCCCGACAAGGAGCGTTTTAAGGCGGGATATTTTCTAAAATAATTATCATGAACATCTTTCGCGGCAGTAATCGCCGCAGGGTGCTATTGTTTTAAGGGTTTTTTTATTGCTTTTGGCAACCCTGAACAATGGGAGCGAGGAGGGTAATTTCACGTCGGATGCAGCCGTAGCTTGTGGCGATCGGACGACAGTGCATAATGTTCCTTAAATTTGTTTTTTTTTGGAAATTTAATTAAAGGTATGCGAGCAACTTAAATATAATCAGATTTTGATGCGTCTCCGCAATTTTTGTAAAGGATCTCGCGGTATCAAATTCTAAGGACCAGATTAATGAGACCATGTCATCGGTTAGAATTTATCTTGGGGCACCTCCGCCTGGTAGTGATCTGGAGCTATCTATAGATAGTTTTAAATTGTCTTTTGACGATTAAACTGCTTTTTTTACGACCTCCGTGGTGCAGTGGGGAATCGGCTATTCCCTGCTGAGACGCAGGAGGTAGCGGGTTCGATTCCCGCCGTGGAACAAATGTTTGCATGATCTACATATATTTGTTCCGAGTCTGGTTGTTTCTCTACATAAATATTATAAGCATGTATGTATTTACAAAAAAAAATTATATAAGTATTCTATCAGTTATATGGTTCCCATTGCACAAGCTCTGCTTATTTTGGGGCTAGATAGCGCTGTGTGAAATGCCCAGCAATACTTATTTATTATTTATTTATTTTTGTATATTTCGTATCTCTTCTTTAAATTTACGTTGTTTTATCAAAGAACATTTTAATATGAATGTGACATAATTTCTCGAACTCAAGGCAGATGTTCGCTAAGTGCACTGTGCAATTTTCCATATTTTTATCAGTGATGGCACATTTCGACACCTAAGAATTGCGCAATAAAATTAATATCAACGAAAAGGTGTTTTACGATCATTAATTTAAAGTACAATAACATTTAATCAGCATTAATTTGTCGCTTGTATAAAACTTAGGTGGTCGTAAACCGACCTACTTCACAAAACCCTATTTTATTGATAATTAAAACTAATATTATAATTACAACTAATTGTAAATCACTTGGATTAGCGGTACTAGTGTACCTACGCGGCGTTTTTACATCTTTATCTTTGTTTATGATTTAATTACAGGTAAAGTTAAGACTCGTTAGTTCGTATCGACTTGTAAGGTGTAAAGTTTAATGTATCCTCGATCGTAAAATGTTGTCGTGAAACCGTTTTTCACCTTTAATTAAGATTTGGGTAGAGGAAAGTTACTAATGGAGTTGTTGTATGGATGTACTCTTTAAGTAAAAATAAATAAATTAATATTGCTGGGCATTTCACACAGCGCTATCTAGCCCCAAACTAAGCAGAGCTTGTACTATGGGGACCAGATAACTGATAGAATATTTATATACTTTATTTTGTAAATACATACTTATAATATATTGTTAATTGATTACTCTTTTTTGGGGTAAACATTGCAGTTATTCTGGATTTCAGACTTTTGCCTATATTTGTGCCACTTAAGCTACATGCATACTAAATTTGAGCACTGTGGGGTGACTCCACATTTCTCACAACACAGGTTTTACTTAGGGTGGGAGCTAGTGACATTTAAGCTAGTAAATGTTTAGTTTGACTGTTAGTTTTACTAAATTGTTTTTGCTTCGCAAATTATTGTCTTCATTATTACTCATCCGTTGTTATTTGTTTTTGGTTTATTACTAGGTAAATACCGTCCTTCTTTCTCGCTCTTTCAAATCCACTATCGTTCATTATATGTATAGCGATTGTTGATTCCGGCAGGAATGAAAGTGCATGCGCATCTATTGTCCTAGAATATGAACCCTAACAAGTTTTGAAACAATTATGAACAAAGCTGGACATAATTAGCCTATAATCGAGATTCGTGGAAAGAGGGGAGGCCTTTGCCCTGCAGTGGGACTCTACGGTCTAATAAAAAATAATAATAATAATATGAACAAAGCTGTTTGAAGCTACAAAATCACAACTGATCATGATAGCCACAAAGTGCACTGAGAAACTAATTATTCATTATGACTTACCAAAGCGACTCAAGTTATGCTGCATCACAGCTATTTTTGAACCCAACAATAAAGGGACATTTATAACGATCCTTACAAATGTCCACCACAATTGCAACGAGCACAAAAAACTTAATTAAAGTGACACTTGGCATGCATAATGAAATGATTCACTCCCAACGGGAGATAGGATAGAGAGAGAGGCACACTGGGAGGAATTCTACGCGAACTTTACATAAACCTAGAGTTACACATTTTTATGGATGCGACCCGTAAAATCAAAAATATAGAAGAAGTACGATCAGGTCCTTAGCATTTTAAATATCGGTTACGTGGTAAGTATTCAACTTCTGATTCGGAGATTGTGGGTCAAATCTCGGACGTAGGTAATAGTTTTAGTTTAATACTAAGTACTAATTTTTTTTAAATATTTTACTGGTGTTTAAAACGGTGAAGAAAAATACTTGATTAATCTATACCTAAACAGAAGGATGAGTATTATTAAATAAATATAATAAATAATGCTGGACATTTCACACAGCGCCATCTAGCCCTAAACTAAGCAAAACCACTATAGGACTGATATAATTCTTATATACGTTTTTTTTATAAATACCTACTTATAATAAATAGAGAAATAACCAAACTCGGAATAAATATCTGTTGATCATGTAAGCATTGGTTTCGTGGCGGGAATCGAACCCGCAACCTACTGCGTCTCAGCCGGCTATTCGCCCACTGCGCCACGTTCATTTTAAATCTTTATTATGAGACTGGATGTAGCTAATTTAACAATTAGTGATACATTCTGGTTTTTCCGTTGATGATTCAGATAAGGTCATTGAAAAATTGTATTGAGAGAGGTGTGATTTATTCTTAAATTTACACTCTTTAAAGAATTTTGTATAAATACAAGGAGCCTTAAAGTTATTATCAACTTTTCTAGTAAAAATGTGATGTGGCTTATCGAGACAATAAAGTCGTACGATGATCGATAACCTCTAGGTACTTATCCTAAAGATTAAGTAAACGCAACGTCAGTTTGTTTTTACATCAACACTAATAAAACTCATGATGCTATCTATGCTTCAAATGTGACTGGTATGACTAGATTTACCCGTTCAATTAAATGACAAATCCACCCACGCATTTTATAAATATTGATCAAATTAATTGGCAAAATTCTTGAGAAATATATTGACTCGACGGTTTTTATGACCGACGCTAATTAACAAATGTATTCTTAATTTAAAATCTTTTCGATAATGAATTCAAAATAAATTAAAAAGCTTTTATCATAAAGGTTTAAACTTGGAACGAGTTCAATCTTGGTGTGTTCCATTCTTAAATACACACAGGCAATATTGTAGTCTGTGAAACAGCGAACTTTACAAAAGGAGTACAAGAAAAGATGTTTCCATTGGACCTTATATTGCAGCACTTGCAGCCTTTATAGAGCAATCTAGAGTACATCTCTACTTTAATTTGAAGCAAACTTTCATATTAAAACATTTATAATAACAAGTTTTACATATACATACACGTCATCACCATCATAGGCCTAAATGTGTATGCATATGTAAAACTTTATAAATTCGACACGGTCTCTGTCTGTTTGCTACGTGTTCACGACTAAACGTCAAGACTGATTTCGATGTAATTTGGTATACAGATAGTTTATGACTTGGATTCAGACAGGCTATACCTAATTACATAGGTACTATACTTGTCATCTATAAAAAATGGTTAAAACAGCGTCCGTTCGGCACTAACGAAAATTAGCAACGGCCGTAGAGCTGGCAGTCAAATTGAGTGCCTGGTGATATTGGAGGATGTGCAGTACTGATGACGCTACGATAACCTCATCGTATAGAATCTTCCTCCAACAATCAAGGTCGTGTGAAGGTTTTTCTCAGCTCTTTCTTTCTTTGCAAAAGAGAAGGCTCGATCCTTTAACATGCCTAAGGCAGTGGAGCCACCTCTGCTTTAATACTGCAGTTATGCTGGATTGTGGGATATTCAGCACCTTCTCGTTTGTAACTCAATCCATCCATGAGATGTCCATTAAGGAAGTTATTTAATTTCCTCTTCTGTTTGACATACATTCCATGTCTCAGCCCCGTACAAGAATATGAACAACATACAGTTCAGATACATGACCATCTTGGTTATTCCCAGTGCTGGATTAAGGTAACTTGACACCTATGCAATCTTCCCCTGTGGACCCCCTATTCTTAAGTGAACTACAAAGAATTAATTTAAAAAAATGTTAATAATACGTATCTAATGTTAATCTAATACATATGTATATATGTATTGTTCTTTCTGTCCTTATCCCATGCTAGGTGGGCACAGCATAACATGATTTCACATGTTGTCCTAAGATTCGGATATACTTTTAAGACCGGCCGCCTACCTGGCGTCAACTCACCTAGGGACCATCTTACGTCAATGAAAATTTAAAACGCGCGGATTTTGAAATTGCTTTAACTTTCGTGTGCTGGTTTTTTTCTCAGTCGTCTCTGGTGCCCGCCTAGACGGGCTGCCCTAAGCAATTGCTTAAATAGCTTATAGGCTAATCCAGGACTGGTTATACCCACTAAAACAGAGCAAACAAACTTTGTAAATGTTTTACATATTCTAGCAAATAAAACATTAAATCATAATTTAAAAAAAACAATGAAAATGACTAGATCGTAAAAACAATAACTGAATCATTTTTAAAAGAATTTATGGAAAATATAAGAATAGTGTTTCATAATACATTTGTGTTTTGAAAGACATATTAAGGCGTAGATTTTAAACGGGAAAACTAGTGTTGTTTTCAGAGACAGCTATAGCAATGTCTCATTATCCTGTCTTCCACTTAAAGGGTGTGTCACCTTTAACGTTTCCTATGAATATATTTTCCTGTCTATAGGCAATGACCGGCAATCTATCGATTATTTAATAGCAAACAGAAGATAACGGTTTTGGAGTTATCACTAATTATTTATAGATAACGGGGCTTATTATCAACGCTAACTATGTTCCACAAAGTTAATAATCTACATATATTTAAAGAGTTGTTGATAGAAATTCTTCAACGTCCTTCTAACTTTCGCCTATCTATGACGGCCTCTGTCTCCTTCCTTTGCTATTGTACCATTAATTTCCATCTATTTAAGGTATTAGGACAAAAAAGACCTATCCAACTACTGCCATCCAGAGTGGTAGTAGTAGGGGCAGTAAGTCGTCAGGCTTATTTTTACATTGATTTAAAGTTAAGACCAAAAAAAGTATTTGTCAACGACGACCAAAGGGAAAAAATTTACTGAAGTAATGGAGCTGAATAAATTACCTATATGTGAAACCTTCAGATACTATAATATATTAACTTAAAATATCGTAACATACAATTTTATAGCATCTTCATCGTGTGTGACGAGCATAAGTCTTTATCTTCCCTTACCACCATCAATTACCATCAGGTAACAGTTATCAGGTAGTGGTCAAGCGCTTGGCAATCACAATAATATTATAAATACGAAAGTTTAGATGTTTGTTTATTTGTTTGTTTGTTACTCAATCACGTCGTAACGGCTAAACTAATTTCGATAAAATTTGGTATGTACGTAGATTAACAACTTTATAACCTGGATTAACACATAGGCACCTTTTATCCCATAAATCAGTTTTCATGGGATAAAAATGGGGTGTCGAGTTGCAACAGTGAGTTTAGCTTTATTTTTAAGTGACCTACACATTTAGTAGTGTAACGCGTAAGAAGTCGCGGACAACAGCTAGTAAACAATTAAAAAAATGTCATTTTATCGTATTTTATCCATCAATTAATTTGGTAGGTAAGTTAGTAAAAAAAAGTTTTTATCTACCTACCTAATAGAACCGTTGAAGTAATTCGCTACTCATCGAAGTCGGAAATGTTCTTTATTTACGTTAGTTATCCGTATCAGTAGATTGTCGGCAATATAGAGGGGATTATGTCAAATAATTACTTTATCTATCATGTATTTACGGTATTTTAATTTTACTGAAATACGAGTATCATGCGACGAAACGAATGCCAGTTTTTATTTCTGTTAATTATGCTTTTAAGTATTAAGGTATATATTTGACACCTCCGTGGTGCAGTGGGCGAATAGCCGGCTGAGACGCAGGTGGTAGTGGGTTTGATTCCCGCCGCCGAACAAATGTTTGCATGATCTACGGATATTTGTTCCGGATCTGGTTGTTTCTCTATATATTATAAGTATGAATTTATAAAAAAATGTATTATAAGTATTCTATCAGTTATCTGGTTCCCATAGTACAAGATCTGCTTAGTTTGGGTTATAGCGCTACGTGAAATGTCCAGAAGTATTTATTTATAATATATGGGCGAATATACAAAAGTTGGGTAACTTTTCAGAATATTTTGATTATGATAGTTTTTTTAATCAAATTCCTTCAAATTCGCATTATAAGATAACTAATCTAATAAATATATTGCTCAGGATAGGGCCAGTCACTTTTTAAAGTAGATGCGGAGATATTACGATTTTTCCGAATTTGACTGCCAGGGGACTGACGAGGGTGACAAAGTACTGATAAAACACACAACTTCATTAGATATGCAAGAAATTTATTACGATTTAGAAGAAATCTCTCAGAAACTAATAATGTCACATATTTAGAGTCTCACTTTTGATCTAAATTCACTTAAGTAACAATAAAAAATATTTATTTACGTAATAGGAACAACTTTCTCCACCTTTAATGCAGCTTTTTATTAACTTTATTTTACTTAACTACGTTGAAGTAGTTTAACTTAAAAATATACATTTTCTAAGTAATCAACAAACTATTGAAACAAAAATATAACTCTCTCTGCCTTAAAAAGGTACCAATTAACATAATAACAGTTACCAAGTAATATTACCTCAGTCTTCAAAACAGCCTTCTGACATGTTTAATATCGTTATATTCAGCGTCGCAGAAACAACTTAGTGACTTCATTGTAAGATGATTGGAAATGTAAACAGAGCCGGTCGTCTGATGTACCAAGACCATCTCCTTAAAGGCGATCATTTGAGATGACTTGTCGTTAATCAAGGTATTCATCTGCTCGATATCACAGCCTTCAATCACCGTCACTTTTATACCTGGACATCTCTCGCGGATAACAGAAGTAAACTCCGTCAAGTCAGTTATATCACCTCCTGAAGCAATCACTTGATCAGCTGTTCGCTTGCATGGGGCCCCTACACCATCAGGTGCCCCCTTCCCGTGTCCGGCTTCATGAAAGTTCCAGGAATATTGCACAATATTAGGGTACATGTCTTGCAGTTTACAGCCCAATACATAAAACATAGATTTGTTCCTATATTGCGTTACAGGACCATCGCTAAGAAAGTGAATCTTTTGAATCAGCACAAGTATCATGGTTTGATAGTTTAGGGGGAACCATCCAAAATGGTCGGAGTCGGGTAAATAGGGAATAACCCATTTTAAATGGAATGGGTTTTCAAGAACTTCTTATGAAGATTTTTCATACTGTCTTTATCTTTTCTGTTTTTAATTTGTTTACGAGACATAAATTCTTTCTTGCCTGCTGCTTGGCGGCTGTTAGAATCATCTTCTAAAAATTGCTGAACTAGACTTAGCACTTTAACTGTGACTTTTTTTTTTGCTGGTTATATCCTGCTTTTTGTAAGTCACTGCTTTGTTTGGTATTCTCCATATTGTCGTATTTGTCTACCACATTTCCGGATATAGCTTGTTTGAACTTTCTTTTATCTTCATGGCGCTTTATTTTAGTATAGTTTTACTCTAATTGAATTTTGATAACTTCTCCGAAAAGGATCTTCTTCGTTATATCTTTGCTCATTCCTTCAATTCTGGTTTTCGGAGTTTTTTCCACAGATTTTACAATTTTCTTTAACTTCCTTTTGAATCTTATATATTTTTGACACTGATTGTTCAGTTTAGTTTTTAGTTTTGAAACCATTGCTTTCATCTCTTTTAATTGCTTATTTCTGTACTTTCTGTCTTTCACTTCTCCTCTTTGCTTCATTTGCTCTTGGATCACAATGGGCTGTTCACAAACTATTGGTTGCGCTTCATCGTCAGTAGTTGAAGGAGTATTCTGGCGTACAAAATTATCAGTATTATTTTTCATAAGTTGTTTTTTTTGCCTGTAATTCGATGAATATTTTTTTCCATTCTTTTCTACTTAATCGTTGCTCCCGAGGCGTCATGTCTTTAATAATTTTTCTTTGTCCCTTTTCTTTTTTTAAGTATTGCAACCTTTGTTTCTCTTTGTATTCATCTAACTTAATGGGGTCGCTTTTAATTCTAGCTAAGCGAGCCTTTTCGGCTTATCTATTCTTATTCAATATATCTCTATCCTTAGACTTGTTTTGTTTTTTTTTTAGGAGCCATGATGTTTTAAACTGAAATAAGTAAATAAATGCTTAGACACGCTCAAAAAGTCAGTACCCTGGAAACACGTCAGTCCTGTGGCGCAATATCAGACAACGGACTGACGCCAACGGACTGACGGAACAACCATGAATTTGAAATTATCTTTAGAACTAACGTTTATTTTGATATTTTCGAATATCAAGAAGCTACATTTTAACAAATCAAAGTTAACTATGTATAAATTAAAATATAACACAGATTTACAAGGAAATAGCGACTCACCATAGGACTGAAATTTTGTCTGGATCGGCACGTGTTCACACGACAAACACAACTCTAGCACTGGCACAGTAATGACGACCAAATAATGGCGCGGTCTGCAGCTAACTTTAGTACCAACCTTGAATTATTACGTGAATTTGAATTTGAGTCACCGGTATTTAGCGGGAAATTCAAATTCGAACAATACACAACGGACTGACGAATAAAACTGAACACAAAGTTTCTTATTGTTTTTACAAAAACGATGAGAATATTATATTATGAAAGTAGTGATTATAATTATTAGATACATCACAGATTATAGTGAAATAGTAAGTTTAATTATATTAAAGGTAATATTTAATACACAGCTATTTGATTGCGCGGTTTTGAGGTTGTGACACGCCAAAGTACTGACTTTTTGAGAATATATTGTGAAGTTTTACAAATTTGTATTTAAAATGAATAGCTGAAATTGGGTGACCAAATAAAAGGCTTTTAATTGTTTTAAAATTAGTCATAAAATATAAATAAAATATAATTATACATCGTTTTATTGACTGATGACATCGAGTTACCCAATTTTTGTACAAACACCCATATATTAATATTTATGAGATATTTCAAGAGTAGTAGAGTTCCTTGCCTATTTCTGCCGCCAAGCAGCATTGCTGTGTTTCGGTTTGAAAGTTGCCGGTGAAATTACAGGCATATGAGGTTTTACACCGTATGCCACAAAATGATGGACGCAGGGCAAGTGTATTATAGGGCACGTTTCCAAGATACGTGACCTATGAGGCAATACTTCGTTATAGGCGATGGCTACCACTTAGCATCTGGTGGGCCATGCTTGTTTCATCTCCAGGTCATATAAAAAAAGTAATCTTGATGTTTTTTAGACAGATTGATGGTACGGAATGTACGATTACAAGTCTTGGAAATTAATGGGGGATATTGCCCAACAGTGGAACAATTGACTTTGACCTATTTATCTAACTTTTGCAGCATTATCTTCTAAAATGGACGTAAAGTAAAATGGATTTATTATGTAAAGTATTAACGTGATCTATTAAGGCGTGTTATGTGAGCCACAACTGCTGTAGGCACACAGTCAGTCACCTTACTTAAATTATCTACACAAACAAATCACTTATACATGGTCATAGTAAATATGTAGATAGTGTTGCTCAAGATCGGTTTAATTAGCAAATGTTTAATATATGTCCACCAATGAACGAATTTTAATACGTCTCTATGACACATGACAGCCACATGATAGTTCACCAGTTTCATTGTTCAGTCTATTGTTTTATTATAAGATGAAATGAATGATGGCGGTTAACAAAGCATATACATCCAAATAAGATATGGTCTACATACCATTGCATTGCGCCCACCACAGGTGAAGTTGCATGAGCCTGTAATTTTTTTTATAATTTTCAATAATGACAGTTTGAAAGAAATGGCGGTTGAAAAAGGGCTTATTCTGTATCGCACGCTTTCACAAATGAGAACGCGATCTCCGCGCTCAGAATAGGGACAATGGTCCGGTGCAAGTTCGACGGCTGGCCTTGAAGGAACCAGTCTGTCTCGTCCGAAACACCTCTGGCAATTATTCAATAAAACAAAAGCATCCACCACGCCGCGTTTACTCCACAAAAGAAATGCTCACCCCACCCGAATTAAAATTACACTTTGATATTGTTGCAAATTGAGACACAAAGTTTGAAACTCACACTTAAAATAATGTTGATTTTAGAAGTCAATTTACTGTAAGATATTCTCAACGCTGACAATGGTGGCAGTTCTGTTGTTTACACTGATTAACTAAAATTGTGTAAAATATGAATGGTTTTATTTTGTTTACGCTAAAAATCAAATTAAAATGACATTTAAAGTGACATTTCTAAAATTAAGTAATTTTTATTAAGATGGCGTGTTTGCGGAATAGTTTTAATCAGCACCAATTTGACTGCTGAATAAAACTAGCCCAAAATATGCCATCTTAGTGAAAAATACTTAATTTTAGAAATGTAATTCTAATTTGATCTTTAGCGTAAACAAAATAAGACTGTTCATATTTCTCACAATTTTAGTTAGTCGATGTAAACAACAGAATCACCACCAATGTCTACATGAGTTAGATAAGCCAAATGGGTCTGTACTCGTCAGAACGCCCTGCATTATTCACGCACGTGCGCTACAAAACGAGTCCTATTATAACAAGCGAAGAGATCTCCGGCACGGGCCGCTAAAAAACGTACCACGAAATTCGATATGACATAGTACCTCAATACATCCCGACGAAGGCATTGTAAGCGCCATAGACGCGAGCCAAACGAAATATTTCAAATGCAAATCGTGCTAAAGCTATGAATGTAATAGTTTGTCGTGCCTTGCGCACGCGCCTCGAACACCGGAAACAAATTATCATAACCATATAAGCACGTTCGAAACCAACGAAAAACTTATTGATGTCGCTCAACTGATAAATTGCGCTAAGCGAGAAAATGGGACCGGAAAGTAGACACCGCAATCCTTTGAATACAACATCCGAAGTATGTACTTATGTAAAAAGTCTGTCCAAAAGCGTTAGGAATTCCAATTCGTTTTAATATGTTTCTCATTCAGTCATTCGTTGTAACGGTTATGACAACGCTTTCCGCGATGTTTTTAATAATAACGAGTGACGAACTGTCACTGTAAGTTCTCAAAAGCAGCGTTCGAAATTCATAAATCGATTTGTGTAACGTCACCACATTTGTTGACATTTGATTCAAAAGGCGAACGCGACCGATTTAGAGCGGAAATTATGGAACACCTTCTCAGTGAATTTGAAAAATAGTATAACGGGCATTGTGAGCTTTTTAAATAGATAATCGGTCCAGGTCACTGTGAATGGGAGACACGTGTAGTGTCGATAACCGTCATATCTCTGTTTTTGTGTTACAAAGTGTTTTTGAGTCAATAATAATATACTTTTTATTTTTATTTCTTTTATCTCCAAGTATATGCGTTACACTTGAAGTTTATTTATGTGTACATGTTAGAAAAATGTAAATGTTTTAGAAAAAACGTGATTTCATAAAAAAAAATTGTAATACACCTACGTTTTTTTAAGCTAGTAGGTATTTTGCGACTTATGTAAGTAGGACTTATATATTCTAGAATATATTTCTTTAAATGGTGATTACTATTTTTAATTAGTTACGCATAAGCATGCGAATCAAATAATATTATTAATAAATAAAATTCATGTTTCTTTTAATAAAATTTCTTTTAATAAATAAAATTCATGTTTCTTTTAATAAAATTTCTAGGAAAATGTAATAAGCAGTTATGGAAAATCCCACTTTACCTACTTAACTATAACTTTATGATTAATTATATAAATACATTTATTTACACAACAGTACTACCTATCATACTAATAAACTAGCGTTATCTTTCCTACATAATCCTTTTTATTAATATCTAGTTTCATCGTTTTTCAATAAAAAGTAGCCTACGTCTCAATCCAAGTCCTATTTTATCTTTATACCAATTATTCATATATTTCATTAAAATCGGTTCAGCCGTTACGACGTGAAAATGTAACAAAAAAATTTATTAAAATTTACTAAATAATTATTTAATAAGATATTCAATAAGAAACCCAAGGATGATAAAAAAAAATTTAGTATCATCTGTGTTTCACAGTGAAGTTATCTGAAATCAGCAAGTTGCGTACACCCATTGTCATTTCTAATAGGATGTAAGTAGGTGAGATACTTTTAGTCAGGTCGCGGTCGATGACTTTGAAGCGATCCGCGCTGAGGAAAATGTATGGAAAATTTTTTGCAGGTTGACTTCTCGGTACTTAAAGATACATTGGGAAATTAATAATCACAAGTTTTCTTTTTAACACGAATTGATCACAATCTCACCTGATAGTAAACGATTATGAGATCTAAGATGAGGCACGAAGATCTAGAAGACACTTGTTCACTCTTACCTTAAAGACCCGGATTGTGGTATTTAGGAAAAACAGACGACGGTAAAGTGTTACGGTAAAAATGCTTTTACATGAATTAATCTATAATTACTTACAAATTTTATGTTTCTGGTAGAGTTTGCCCTAACATTATTCAAAGAAAAATAGTAACATTTCATGTTTTTTGAACCAGTTAAAAAAGATTGATAAATAAGATGACTTAATGCAACCTTAATATGAAAACCATAATACAAAATTACTTTCCCAAGCAAAACAATGTTCCAAAGCTTCGACACAACTTTAGTTCCACTACCTCCCGCTAGATGGCGTAGTCAGAACGATGCGTGTAGTTCGAAAGTCAATGAAATGTTGATGTTGAGAACATTACTAAATATGAAATAAAATGCATATTATTTAATTTTGATACATTGACGAATAAAAAAAATATATTTTGTTGATAAAAAATTCCTTTTTTGCTTTTGTTACTTAGAGCACAGTTTTGAAGCTTTTTAATATTGAATGTGATTTAATACCCACTTTTTTAAATAGGTTAACTCAAAAATATGAACATTATACTAAAATAAGTAAACAAAACTTTAAAAAAATCATCATTGCAGATTTAAATTTAAAAACCTCAGCTTTTAATGTATAAATGTACCTCAAAAAAACAGCACAAAAGACAGGCATAAACCCGGCGATAATCTCAAGTATATCGAAAGCAGAATTTCCCTCAAAGACAATCCACAAGATCGTAGGCTGAGATAATCCAACCTCGGCTTATTATCACAATGTTTTCAACACATTAAAATTGCTAATGATCTTCTTATACTTTTCTAGGTAGGTAAGTACATATGCCTGTAGTTTAAATTTCGTTCATGAAACTTTAGCTTGAGAGTAATAATAATAATGCTAAACATTTCACACAGCGCTATCTAGCCCCAAACTAAGCAAAGCTTGTATTATGGGAACCAGGTAACTGGTAGAATACTTATATACGTTATTTTATATACATGCTTATAATATATAGAGAAACAAGCAGACCTGGAACAAATATCTGTAGATCATGCAAACATTTGTTCCGCGGCGGGAATCGAGCCTACAATGAATGAATGAATGATTGAAATTCTTTATTATACCTTACAAGCTAAACACAACAGATATAAAAATAAAAAATAAAACAAATAAATGTAAGCATAATGGGCGGTCTTATCGCTTAACAAAGCGATCTCTTCCAGACAACCTTTGGATGGAGAGGATCATTGCTTAATGGAAGATTGGCCGAGGTGTAAAAAGAATAAACTTAATAATAGAAAAAGAAAAATTACGTAACCTTAAATACATAAATAATAGGTACATATATAATTTCAACCTTTTAATCCTCAACCTCTGGAGGTCGCCTTTTGTTCCGAATATTTTTCAGTAGGTGCATATTTAACTAGTTTTTGGAAAAGCTAATGAAAGAGGTTATTATTGGTAACGGAAACTTTTTCAATCTATTCAGTTTTTTTTAACAAAAGTCGCAACTTTGATTTAGATTTTTAGTAGTTTTTAGAGTCGTAGTAAATCGGCCATTTCTTATACTATACGTAAACACTATAATGAAATACGTAAACCATATAAATAAGTAAACACCTGAGGTCATGCATTCTTGCTAATTAGAATTCTCATTAATTGACCAGTATTTTAGTACTAAAAAGTACTAAAATACTCGAAATTATTTAGTACTAATAAGTACTAAAATACTCGAAAAGTAAAGAAAAAGTACTCTGAAGCAAAAGTACCTAAGTGTAGGTAACATCAGTTAGGAAGAATGCAAGCTCAAAGCTAGGTAAGGTAAGGCATGTTTGTAATTAGTTAAAAGTAATGAAAAAGCATCTTAACATAACTCTATACCTAACATCATACCTATTTCTACCGCCAAGCAGCATTGCTGTGTTTCGGTTTGAAGGGTATGGTTGCCGGTGAAATTACAGGCACTTGAGGCTTTACACCTGTATGCCTCAAGTTGATGGACGCAGGTAAGTGCATCGTAGGGTACATTTCTAAGTAGCGTGACCTACGATGCTAACTTTGTTATGGTTACCACTTAACATAACAGGTGGCCCATATTTTTTTTTTGCCTTGTCCTCTGCTTCACCACCTAACTAGATGGTAAGTGAAGTGTGGTCCAAAACGTAGCAAGCTTGTCTTGAAAGAACCTGTTCACTCTGGACTTTTAGACTTCGAGATATATTGGTCCGGAAAAAACCCGTACACAATTTTCTAATTAGATTTTTTTATTTTTGTTATATAAAAATAATCTTAACTAATTACATGTATAATCTTAGTCTTTTTAAGGTAAGAGTGAATAGATATCTCCTAGATTTGTGTTAAGATATAAGAAATTTAAAAAATGGGGTTTTCAATTAAATACTTACCTAGTTGGAATATAATATGGAGAACTTTTATTCTAGTAAACATATAATAGACTATAGAACGAATATGACTGTTGTATTTTTGCTTTATAAATGGATTATTATAGATGTACTTGTTTCTCATTTTTGTGGTCATCTAGCTTGTAAGGTAAGTACCTATATTAAAGTGTTTTTTTTATAATAATTGTGGGGCAACAGGCTTACGGCCCACCTGATGGTAAGGTCACCGTCGCCTATTGACACCGGCAACAACCGGAGTACCAGTGGTTTGATTCCTTTACAAACGTTGCGCAGTGGGCGTATAGCTGACTGAGACGCAGGAGGTAGTGAGTTCGATTCCCGCCGCGGAACAAATGTTTGCATGATCTACAGATATTTGTTCCGTGTCTGGGTGTTTTTCTATATATTATAAGTATGTATTTACAAAAACAAGTATTTAAGTATTTTATCAGTTATCTGGTTCCCATAGTACAAGCTCTACGTAGTTTGGGGCTAGATAGCGTGGTGTGAAATGTCCAGCAATATTTATTTATTTACTAGATAACATAATAATGAAAAAAGTGTGCAATTTTATAGATTTTGCGACAATAATAAGACGTAAATATTCGATATGCATATGATTAGACATTTCTGCTGTTCAGTTGAATGCGCACTGAACGTGTGTAAAGGACCTTACAGGATTTATTTAATTCTTGATTGCACAGAAAAATGTTAAAAGAAGAGCTTCGTGCTAAACAGCACTTTCTACCAGTCATCCGTGACAGGTTGAAAAAACACAACTTCATTCATTCATTCATTCAAAGATTTGACATATTATTTCCTTTTCTTCCTACTATAGTTGTGTTTTATTTTCATTGTTTAGAAGAAATCCCGCGTAACAAATACCCTGGGTAACAAAACCACCAAATACCTTAGGCGCTGTGTCTATATTCTTAGGATAGAGTACCTACCTACATTAATTTAAACCTTAATTTCATCATAACATTTAAGTGGTAGCCATTGGATAACAAAGCATTGCTTCATGGATCACCTTAGGAACGTGCCCTACGATGCACAGCCTCCAAAACCTCCTATATAGTCTAATGTGCCTTTAATCTCATGAAAGGTGAACTCACAGGCACAATGCTGTGTTTCAGTTTGACGACAGAAATAGGTACGGTGGTAGTCAAATTAAATAAAATGGTTGTATACATAAAAGTCACAAGGATCACTATGAAACACCAATTTTACTGCCTGCTCCTTCGCGACCAAGCCAGGGAAGAAGAAATTACGTCTAAATTGTAACATTTTTGAACGAGTTTGAGCAATTCTAATCGCAAGCTTTTCTATCATCTAATTAATTCGATATGTTATAGTAGGCTTTTTTTATTAAGATTTTGTTTTAAATTTGTTAATTGTAAATTTTTGTAATTCTCCAGGCGAGCGCTTTCACAAACAGCACTTCTACTCCTACACTGTTAATAGTTCTTCAAATGACCGCGGGACTATTCAGTCCTGTGTAAGAGAAAAAGAGAAAAAACCAAATAGGTAGGTAGGTATTTTTTTTTTCATTACAGACGTCTTACCTAACCTAACCTAATAGATAGGTATGTCATAAACTAGAACATAATAATTAGAATGAATATTCTACAAGATGCACTTTCTATTCATAAATAAGTGCATAATAATGTTTGGAGGTGGTCTATTACCATATCGTCTTCGGTGGCGCTATTGTATCGCTATTCGCACCAAACTTATGCGCCTACGCACATTCTAAAATCAATTACAAATTCGGCGAGTTAAAAAAGCGTTAGACTGTATTTGTCAAGTGGAATTCTGGGAATTAAAAATAGTTTCAATTATGTTCCTAAACGTATTTAGAAATATAAATGAATTAAAGTTGAGCAATAATGCATTTTTTTTACATTAGAGGTGATTCTGTTATTTATTATCACACATTTCATAATTATACACTAAACTTTTTTTTTTAATTTGTTCTTTACTGTTGTCTAAGTCACATTGTTAACATTAGGTACGCCTTACAAACATTGTTTTTTTTAACTTATTTAATATTCTAGCAATTTTCTTAAGGATTAGAAAGCAGCGCTAATTGGTAAATTGTTTTTTACAGATTTAAATAAAAACGTGGAGAGAGGTTATTTCTAAAGTTTGAATTATCAAAATATAAGTAAATAAATAAATAAATATTGCTGGACATTACACAGCGCTATCTAGCAGAGCTTGTACTATGGGAACCAGATAACTGATAGAATACTTATATACCTTTCTTTTTGTAAATACATACTTATAATATATAGAAAAACACCCATACACCGAACCAATATCTGTAGATCATGCAAACATTTGTTCAGTGGCGGGAATCGAACCCGCTACCTGCTGTGTCTCAGCCGGCTATACGCCCACTGCGCTACTGAGGTTTGAAAAGTAAATTTCATTTAAACACAACGACGTTGATTTTTTTTTTTTATAATTATCATTTTTGAACTTATAAGGTTACTAATGAGCGCTCCTTCCTGTAAATACCATTGCAATGTTTGTTAATACCACCAGTTAATATGTAGATTTACCTACCACATAGGTAACTAGTAATTAGTCAAGTGATTGAAAATGTATTTGTCAGGTATTGTTATGCGCATTCTCCATCCCTGATCTGTCATAAGGTAATGTAAGCAATAATAGATTAAATACCTACAGTGAGATAGATGCTTATCTGTTATGATTAATTGATCTGGAATCGATAGATTGACGGGGGAATTATTTGGAGGCAAGATGGCCGCCCCGTTGCGAGGGAATGCAAGCGCGCGCGCTGTTTATTCTGCTTGTTTTTGTTTGAATTTGAAACAACGAGTTGATAAAAAGTGATGGCTAGGAATTTGCTAGATCTATTTATGTCTTTTTAATTAGGTATGTGTTTGATACCACGATCTAGATTTAATTCGAAAGAAAATTATAGGTAGGTACTTAAATTAATTACGAATTTCAAAATCACGTTCTTTGTTAGCTAAGTAGTTATCTATATTTCTGTAGGTTCATTATAAATACTTAATTACCTAGATTTTGTTACTTCTGAAATTATAAATCTGCCATTCCTATTTTATTTGATACATTAGATAATAAGTTCTTTTGTTGCCGTTTGAAACTCTTCTTTAAACTAAATTTAAAATATCAAATTATGTAAATCAATAATAGATTTAGGTGCGTATACTAGTTTCCGAAACAATTTTCCAAAACCAGCTTTTATTTAAATTTTAATTGTTGTTCTATTGTCATATTATTCTCCTATGTTACATAAAACCTTGCCCATAACAAATTTAGTTGGAAAAGTGGATCCAATAAGATTCACAGTTTTTATACTGTTAAAATAATGTTAGATATTATATGAATATTTGTATTCTTATGTACTTAACTATTCTGTGTTCAGAACCTATTTAAGTAATTTCATTTTCAATTTGCTAACAGAAAAAGTGTACACAATAAATTCTATTTTATTGTTTGTTGACAAAATATTGAACCAAAATACGTCAACCCACTTTATTATGTAATATTTTAAGAAACAACAGGAACTTTGCGTATAAATAAATCTTACTTTACAAGATAGGATATTTTGCTTTAAGTTCACTATTTATTTGCAAACAAGATCCAACTCGGCAGCGTTTTTATTTCCAAGCATAAATTTCCCCTAGCTTAGAAAATGATTATTTCTGAATTGGAAAAGTAAACAGGAAAATAATTCTAAATAGCAAAGCGTTGCTGTTAATGCTTTGACAAAAATGTCATAGGAAACTGCAAATCCTCCGCTTTTGACGTGCGACTTGCAAGCAAGCTACCAACATCTTGATAATTGTGAACTCAAAGATGAAACATAGAAGTTCTGTTTTTATTGAAAATATTTATGTTTGTTCTCAAACAAGTACAATTTTCCAACAAGATTATCATGGCGTTATCTAAGAAAAGCTCTGAAATCTGCTCCCAGTGAGATTCAGGTACGAAAATTGTAATGTAAATATTAACCTGTGAGCATCGCCTGCAGAACGCAGCTAAACTCGTGATTGCGGCATAGCACGCAGTCACTTTTTAATCACTTGTCCAGTATCCAACTTAGTAAAACTCGAACAACACTTCAAAAAGTTCAGTCAAAACACTAGTAACTTCGTCGTTGCACCAAAAACACGCACTGTAACTGTTAATGAGGAACTAAAGATGTGTTGTTGGTGTTAGTCGTTCGGGTTGTTGTCAGCGCGTCGCGCGCGACGTAGCTCAGTCAACGGTTGCTGGCACACTGCGCGGCCGCCCGTCCCGTGCGGCGCCCCGCACCCCGTAGGAGGCGGGGCCACGGAGCGAGCCGAGGCGATGCAAAGCCCTAATTACGCTCAACGGGCGAAGCAGGACGGCGATAGCAAGTGGGCGCGAGCTATTAGCGCGCGGAGAGCGGGACGATGCTCGTCTTAAGTATTTTGTATAAGTAATGAGAGGCGCGGGTGCGCGGGGGGGGGGGGGGGGGACGCATCTCCCGCCAATCTTTAATGTTGATTACGGCCGCTGCCGCCTATGTGCGCCCCTCATTAACGCATGGCCACGCCTCGATTTAATTACGCTCTTTTTAATTGTCATTGCTCTCGGACGCCAATTGTTTTTGTTGGATTCTGCGATTCAAAGTCCGAAGGGATCTTCTTTGTTTCGTCCGTGAGATGATTGTCTCGTCACTTCGTTTTAATTGGTCAAAAAGTTGGCGATTCTTGGTCTGGTCACGGTTCAAATGATGGCTAGGTAAGTACCTACATAAAATCTCGCACTCATTTCTCTTTTCATTACTCGACTGCCTATAAAAAATATGATATGTTAATTTAAATTAAAAGCAACTCATCCATTTAGGTCTACCTACCCACATTATATTTTTTTTGTACTCCGAAGATCACACCTAAATTTTGTTTTTTAATTTGGCAGTCTATACCTACCCAAGGTTAAGCTAGATCATTCTTCTTAGAAAAATAACATTGATAATGATCTATGGTGTAGTTCTCGAGTAAAAAATGGGGTAATCTTTTTGAGAATAACCCTGGCCATTCTGCAGCACACAATTACCTATGTTATTTTTTTCAATTAAAAACGGTAAAATGAATTTGTACCTATATCTAAGATAGGTTATCTTAAATATCTTAATTTCAAGAAGTTAATTCATCATGTTTTATGTTAAAACAAAAAATACTTATTCTTAATACTTAGGTAGGTAATACCTATTCAGAAGAATATTATTTATTTAACATAGAATTTGTAAAAAATAACTAGGTATTATCACACAAATAACATACTAATAGACTAAAAATATTAAAATGTAAATTTAGCTTTTATAGTAACTAGCTGCCAGTGCACAGCGGTTGAATTTCAACCATAATAATTATTATTATTAGTTGTATACCTACTCTAATTTTAGCATTCGCCCTCCTTCTCCATAGGCCTCCGAGCGCGCAATACCTAAGCTTAAATAAGGGTAGGTACACAATTTTCTTCGTTACGTATTAGTCGCCTAATAATCGATTTATTCTTCCCAGATCCCGTGTGTAGGTAAGCCTAGGTATTTAATGAATTGCTTTTTATTTCCAATCTATTATTAACTGCTAACAAAACAAAACAATGGAGCGCAAATGTCATTTCTACACAACAACTGCAACCATAAAATCGGTGGTAAGTTCTATATTATTTATAGAAACAAAAATGAAAATAGTTTTGCGACATGTGACGGTAGCTTGGCCATAAATGTTTCCCTCAACATTGTGGTCTGCCCACCCACGGCGCTTGCGCATGCAAAAAATACATCGCAGGCTACCTGTCCTACTGTTTAAATAGGTGCACTGTGCAGTTGTTAATAGTGAATTTTCGAGGGGACTTGTCAATTCGCTAAGTGTAAATAAATATGGAATAAGCGACTTGCCGGAATCAATAAAGAAGGAAAGGTGGATAGCGGAAACCATTTTAATTGGCTTGTCCTTTACTAGGTAGTAACCTCTCATTCTGTAACTTTAATTTTTAATGAGACTAAAGAAACATAAGTAGGTACTTACGTACTACTAAATGAAAAAAAAATTTATGAACGAATCAAAATACTTACAAAGCAACTTATAAACTAGTAAAATATCAAATATAGAAAACAGAGAAATGTAAACTGGGCGGTCTTATCGCTGCATGATGGATGGACCTTTAGATGAAGAGATATATATAAAAAAAGAAGAGGTTTACAATTGTATCTTAAATAGTTATATTACTATCCAATTAAGTACTTAAAAACTAAAAAAAATAGAGCTGCGAATCTTCTACTGCACAAGTAAACCTAGACTTTCGTGTTTTATTTGTATAGTGTTATCCAACCATCATCATCATCGTCAACCCTTCTCATCCCACTGCTGGGCATAGGCCTCTTCGTTGTCGCCATTCGCCTCAGTCCTGCGCTGTTCTAACCCACATACAACCTGCGATTTTTATAATGTCGTCGACCCATCTTGCCGGCGGACGACCTGCGTTCCTGGTTCCATCTCGGGGCTACCACTCAGTTATCCGAACGCTCACGAAAAATTATAAGATTTTTAAATCCATCTCAAAAACTTTTAAGCCAGACGGGGTTTGAACCCGCAACCTTCCTTAACACAACAACACAACAAGGTGACAAGAGCCTGTAGCACAATTGGAAGTGCATCTTCGATCAAGTTTTTGAGATGGTTTGAATAGTCTGTGTACATACCTATTCCTAATTTAATTGGTAATAATCCTTAGTTTGATAAGTTTGTTAGTGCTTCAGTGTGATAATGTTGATTCGCTGTTTCTTTCTTTTTCTGTGTGGCTTTCAATAAAATGTATTCTATCTTTCTTTCTTTACCTAGTAACAATTTGAACGGATCGGATATGAGGAGATTCGTAGACGAACCAAAGTCACTGACGTAGCACAAAGGATTAAGAAGCTGAAGGTAACCTTCCGTTGCCAGTTTGGAAGTTCATGAACCGACTCCGAACCCAAGTCGGCCGGTGCAGGAAGAATCATGGGGAATGCGGGACCCTGCATTAACTAGCTGTGACTGCGGGGAACCCTTATGCTTACCTGTTCTCTGTGCCCTACCACCAGCAGAAAGGACCACTTAAACTTAGCCACTGACAAGGCAATAAAAGCGGCAAATTTTTATGCACCCTTATTGTGATTGAGAAGTGAATCGTTGACTCGAAGAAGAAGAAGGAAGTTGAAGTGGCAGTGGTCAGGGCACACCCATAAACAGACGACCGTTGTGTGCAGGTCGCACAAGAATGAAATCTCAAATTCTGGAGCTGTTGTGGCTGATATGATGATGATAATAATAACGATGAACGGTTTGAAATCGAACATCTTGGTAAATATTCCGACAAACACTTAAAACATTTTATTTATACAAGGGTGGCTTGCGCAACGATGCCTAAACGTATTTAGCTGCTAAATATGATTTAAGGAGTGGTCAAATCATACAAATACGTCAAAGTTAAACATGTTCCTAAATACGTTTAGGGATAGTTGTGAAAGCCAGCCTAAATATATAAATTATAAATTCGAAAGTAACTCTATCTGTCTGAACCGATATCGATGAAATTGGTAAATAAGACCTGGATTGAAATTTACCTAGGCTAGGTACTTATTATTAACATACCTACCACGCGTGCAAAGCCGCGGGATGAACCTAGTTCTAAATAACAAATTATGACGTTATTGTAAAAATATAAACATGGATACTTCCATGCTCTACCGGACTAAAGACATAAAAAATTGCCAGAACCTACACTTAGTGAAAACAATGACAGGTAACTTTTAAAATATATCAGTCTTAACCAAAATACTGCACCTACCGATTTTGATGACATATCGGTCGGACCAATCTGAAAGTATATTCTGTCAAATAAAAAAAAATATTATCCAACTCGATAATGGCGTTCAAAGGTAATATAATAAAAAAAATATAGTACCGAATTAAGAAACTCCTCATTCTTAACCGACTTCAAAAAATGGAGGTTCTCAATTCGGTTGTATTTTTTTAAGTTTGTTACCACATAACTCCTTTATTTATGAACAGATATGGAAAATTCCTTTTATGATTAAAAATATAGGTACTTTCAGTTTGGTCTCGTACATATTTTACCAAAATCGGTTCAGTATAGTTAAGTCGGTTATGTTTTTGTTAAAAAGTTACTCTATACCACCACTAGTATAACTATTTTTGCCGCCAAGTAGCACTGCTGTGTACTGTGTAGTAGTTTGAAGGGTATGGTTGCCTGTGAAATTACAGGTACATGAGGCTTTACACTTGCATGCCTCAAGGTCCTAGCATTCTAGCTCAAAATTCTGACTGGGTATTTAGGGTATCTAGCCCTCTCTAGATGTGTAACATCCAGTACGATCCTACTAGACTGTTTTGTGGATTTGATAAATATTTTTGTGGTAACAAAGTTTTATATTTGTTACTAGCTGTTGCCCGCGACTTCGTGTCGCTGTTGTAACTTGACTTGACACCTTATTTCTATCCCATAGGAACTGATTTATGGGCTAAAAGGTAGAATATGTGGTAATCCTGGTTAGAATCTTGGTATATACCAAATTTGGTATATACCAAATTTTATTGAAATAGGTTCAGCCGTTACGACGTGATTGAGTAACAAACAAACATCCAAACTTTCGCATAACAGTAGTGTGATTATCTCCAGTCGGTCGAAATTTTGATATGTATGAATTTGTAAACAATCGACCAATTTTAAGGAACGGCTCTTATAACAATTCCATTTCAAAAAGATGACATATTACGAATTAGCGCCTGTAAATCTGATCTTACCCTACGCGTTGGTCACCCTAAAATTGGTCAATACGATAATCTACATTCATGGTCAACAACCAAAATAGATTTGAGGACAATACGTAAAAAAACAGGGTACATTACCCTACACTTTCACGACTGGTTACTCTAATACAGTATTTAATTAAAGGGTAGTTTAATAAAATCGTAGCAAAAAGTAGAACTGCTTATAAAAAAGTTAGTACAGTTAACTCTAAAATCTAAAAATTCTTAAAATGAAATCGCTTTCAATGATAAGGGCGCCCATTCTACTATATTTAGCTTTAACTAGTTTTTTAAGTATTACTGGTACTACATTATAGCATTATTCTATTCTGACCTCCGTGGCGTGGGTTCGATTCCCGCCGCGGAACAAATGTGTGCATGATCTACAGATATTTGTTCCAGGTCTGGATGTTTTTCTATGTATTATAAGTATGTATTTACAAAAAAAAGTAGGTTTAAAAAAAGTCAAAGTAAAAAAAAAAAGATATGTCCAACATTATTTATTATTATTATTATTTATTCTGTTCTAATTATACCGCGAAGCAGTAAGTAAGGTACCGAATGATTGCATTGTTTTGTTCGGTTTAAAGGCACCGATGATGCCTGTAATTTCAGACTAGACTGAGTAAAACTGGATAGCGTTATTCAAAGGTGGTGAATTCAACTTACTGTTAAGCTCTTGTGCCTATTTCACGAACAAGACTTTTAGTAACGCGTATAAAAAAAAACTACGAGCCTTACAGTAGTCGCATATGATGTGTAACATCTGACCACCGCGCGCGCTGATTGGTCAAATCAAATAGCGCGCGCTTCCCCGGTTTCCTGTTACACATTTCCGTCCCTTTAGCCAAAATCACTCCCACAAACCGAGAGGAAAGTTGTTACACATCAATATGTATTTTTGACATGAACACAGATAAATAGAGACTGATTTTTATCCGTCAATAAAAGTTACTCGTAGATCGTGATATAGACACAACTTTTTAACTGTAAGTGCCTATTTCACCACCTCTAACTAACTATCCAACGGATAAAAAATATACAAGTCTTTTGTTTTCACATATAAACAGATAAAATAGAATTACATATTTTGATCCGTCAATTGAAGTTACTCGGAGGTGGTGAAACAGACACTAAGTCTCAGGGTTGGCGGACGCAATACAATGCCATGTAGCCATGTAGGCCAAGTCTAAGTTGGAAGCAACCTTTTACATAAAAAACTTTCGTGATTGATTTCAATCATTATTATAAATACGGGTATATACTCCCGTAGGTATACGTAATAATGTCATGTCTCCGAGACGCAGGAGGTAGCGGGTTCGATTCCCGCCGCGGAACAAATGTTTGCATGATCTGCAGATATTTGTTCCGTGTCTGGGTGTTTTTCTATATATTATAAGTATGTATTTACTAAAAAAAGTATATAAGTATTCTATCAGTTATCTGGTTCCCATAGTACAAACTCTGCTTAGTTTGGGGCTAGATAGCGCTGTGTGAAATGTCCAGGAATATTTATTTATTTATTATTTAATGATTGGAAGCAACCTGTGAGAAGCAAGCGTCCCTCATGTTTAATGCAATTAATAATTAAATATTGGCTTTGATGTAATTAGATAAGATAACTCTTTATTGTACACCAAAATACAGGACATAATTTTTACAAACAGTTTTGGTACAATGGGCGGTCTTATCGCTAAAAGCGATCTCTTCCAGACAACCTTTGTACAGGGTAATAATTGATCATATGACGGCGGCCATATGAGGTAGTGAAATACTAAATAAATCAATTGATAAATCCAGTTTTTGTGGGTAATGAGTGATAATAGATAATGATGCAGGGTTTTTTTTGTTTATGATAGTCAAGCGCTTGACCACTATCTCACCGGATGGTAAGTGATGGTGTGATCGAAGATCACGCTTGCCCAGAAAGAACCTATTCACTCTGGACTTTTTTTATTTTATCATTCATTGTTATTTAAAACAAAGTTTTTTACCAACAGACGGACATAACTAAAGTATTTTATAACGAAATTTTCGTTTCAAAATTGATAACTACCTAGCCAGTAGCCACCTAAAATAACCTGCAAGCCAAAAAAATATGGAGCTCAAATTCTTAAAAAAATCGTGATTAAAAATTTCGTCCGTAGAACCGTTGACCTCAGCCTATTCAGTCACAAAAGCGGTGCGGGCAATGACCTGTGTGGCCAACCCCTGACCTTGAAGTATCGTAAACTTACGTAATGCTGTTTTCCTGCTAAACGCACATGTTCGCTTGTAAACGGCTGAAGATGTTTTTTTTTGGAACGGGGTAACCCGCTTTTTATTGGGATTGTCCTACTCTTTAGACTAGATAATATGAACGATAAGAAATTGATTTTTGGTCTTCATTTATTGAATGAATGAATGACACAAAGCATTGATTGATTGATTGTAAATGCTATAATGCACAAAAAATAATATATCTGTACATAGCCGAACTTAATGTTGGCAAGCATTCTCTTCTAGTTAACCTTTGCGTAATGTGGAAAATATATTTTGTACTAGCTGTTGCCCGTGACTTTATACGCGTTACACTATTTAACGCGTAGGTAACCTAGAAATGAAGCTAAACTCGCTGTTGCAACTTGACTTGACACCCTATTTTTATCCCATGGGAAATTATTTATGGGATAAAAGGTAATCTATGTTCTAATCCAGGTTATAATCTACGTATATACCAAATTTCATCGAAATCAGTTAAGCCGTTACGTGATTGAGTAACAAACAAACAAAAAAATAAAAAAAACAACCAAACTTTCACATCACACTAATATTATAAATATTAAATTTTGGATGTTTGTTTATTTATTTGTTAGTTTGTTACTGTGTAAATGGGGTTTGTTGCAACAGCGAGTTTAGGTTAACTTCTAGGTTATCTACACATTTAGTAGTATAACACGTACGAAGTCGCGGTCGAAGTTATATCGTGTGATCAAAATTACATTATAATTAAACATTACATTATAATTAAACATTACAATAAAACTAACGTGAAACTGAACAACACAAAGAAAGTGTTTGGTCCCAACGTAATAGAATTTTTAATTTGGATGATTTTTCTACTCAATCAAAGGTTTTTAAGTTTTTTAATTTTAGAATATGATAGTAACTAAGCAAATAAAAATCTTCACTGCAAAATGAATTAAGGAATAGCATAAAAAAAATCAAAATAGGAAGCTTAATAATATCCTCACGCCATTTAGACATACTTTTGGGCTGAATATAGGTGTCTCCATAGGCACCTATTTTTTAAACTATTGTAGGTACTTACACAAAAAGGTTGGTTAAGTAATTAATTACTGATTAAAACGAGATGATTAAACTGACAGTTCACTCGTAACCACGGCTGTTGCAACACAGCCGAAATATCGGGATAACAAATAAAAAAGGTAGGTACATACCCGATGAACACCTACCCGTTTTAATCAGTAATTAAGTACAGTGATCGCGAAAGTTTGGTTGTGTTATCATAATTTTGATCATTATTTTAACTATAGGTACTTTAAAGTATCCCGAAAGATTGTAGACAAAAATATATAATTTTATGACTAAACTTTACATATACCTACAAGTTATAATGTCAAATAATAAAATACTCATTAAAAGATTGAAGATTGACTCATTGATTACTCAGTAAAACCATTACAAGTAATCTAAGTAAATGGTTAGATGCTTAAAGTTTAGATAGAGTCGACAAGATCTCCTAACAAACTATCTAACTAATCCATCCTTATAAATTTTCAATATTCTTAAGCTTCCAAAACGAATGATTTCCCCAACATAATATAACCAAACATTCCATTATCAGACTCAAACGTGACACGTACCGCCCCCTATGTCAAAATCACGAAACTATAACGCCGACAAAGAACCCTTTTCACCCAAGAAAAGTGGAGAAAACTTCCACACATGTGTGGGTGCGCTACTATCGTATGTGTTTTCCCGAACCTTGCTTATAACTTCCGCTGTGCTGCCATCTATTGATGGATAGTTGAATTATTTGTATTTGGAATTTTTATGATGTCAATGTCACGGAAGTAAAATTGTTATTGTTATGACCCTGAAATTCTGGGTTATTCTGGACTGAATGAGTGTTACCTGTTCGAATGTTTATATTTCATTGAAATTGTAGAATCGGATTCACTCTTACCTGAAACAAAAATAAAAATACAAATTAAAGATTTTGTTTGAGAATACTAAACTGTGACTGTAACATTATGACAAATTAGTATCTAATAATTAGCTGATTGGAAATAAAATTACTAACAAGATAGTTTTTTTTTTTAATTTAATTAAAGCACTGTAAAGTAAAACTTTAAAAGTTTGTCTTGGTGCCTAGAGATACTCGAGCCGCTTACACATGATTTATATAGGTAAGTACTTAAAAAAAACGAGTGTGCTTTAGACCACACGACTGAAGTAAAACTTCTGTAATATCTCCCTCTCAACTTCCGTTCGCCTCGCCCGATCACACTTTTCGTAATGCTCTCGTCACACATCCACCAGCTTACTCCCCAAGTCAAGCGTGCATAAAGAAGTTTTACTTCCAAAACCCCGTCCCCTTTAACTAAACATAATTTTATAGTTACACAATCACACATACATCAAACAATGCGCATCAAGAACGTAGAACCAAAACGATGTGTGCGAATGTGTGGTATATCAACTAGGTACGGATGGTACCGAGCCGTGCGCCTGCTTGTCCTTTAGTAGAGTAAGTAACGGATATTTTATTGACGATGATGATTTTGATGTCTAAACAACAGTAAAGTAATGTATGCCAAAATCTACTCTACCCATCGAACCCTAAACTCCGTTATTTGATAGCGTTCGTTTGACATTTTCGCAAAATCGATAACACCCCTTATATTGGTAGCGAAATGATTGAACATCCTATCGCGACATTTTTCTAATGGTAGACCGTGTTTGAGACCCTTTTTCTTTGTTAGGATCCTTTTACACTAGTTTTAGTTAATAATAATCCAACTAGCCGTTATGACTATGGTGACCAGACTTTAGCTTTAGGCTTGGGTGTTTTATACCCTTAAATATCCTATGAATAAGTAATATATAAATATTGCTGAACATTTCACACAACGCTATACTGCCCCAAGCTATGCAGAGCTTGTATATGGGAACCAGATAACTGATAGAATACTTATATACCTATAGGTACTTTTTTGTAATTTTTGCAATTTTGCCAGAATCTGTCTAGTTTTCCAGTCTGGTGAAGAAGTAGCTCTGATTTTTTATCTAGTAATAGTTGATTATCTTACCCCACATACATACATAACTTAATTAAGAATTTTTGAATTTAAAACCGAGTAACCGAAAAATGTGCTTTTGACGTATCACAGTATAAAATAAATAAATAAAATAAATATTGCTGGACATTTCACACAGCGCTATCTAGCCCCAAATTAAGCCAAGCTTGTACTATGGGAACCAGATTACTGACAGATTACTTATATACTTCTTTTTTTTTGTAAATATATATTTATAATATATAGAAAAACATCCAGATCCGGAACAAATATCTGTAGATCATGCAAACATTTGTTCCGCGGTGGGAATCGAACCCTCTACCTTCTTCGTCTCAGCCGGCTATTCGCCAACTGCGCCACGGAGGTCGTTAAGTCAATATAATGGATTTTCAAACAGTGATTTACAGATTTATTGATACACATCTTAATTTGTTTGCTTATTATATTCTGACCACCTTAAAAATGTTAACTATGATTGAAGATTTAAGATGTACCTAATTCTACATTACAAACATAGACAAAAGTGGTTTTACCGTTAATCTTTTCCGGGATTTTTTTTTAGGTGACACCAGTGTTAAGCGCTAAAATTAAATAGTACCGTACTAATAAATAATGTGAAGATACAGAAACAGAAACACCTACACAAGTATTAGGTATGAGTCCGCATCTACCAAGTGCGTAGGTCGCTTTAGACCCCTTTTCTTTTTACATGTCGCAAGCTAACGACAATACGAAATCAATACCAACACCATCGATGCGAAAATCGTGAATACATACACACTACGTAAATCGGTTTGTGTGTGTGCTCAAATAATATGCAAGGTTTGATAGTGTGGAGCGGAGACGTAGGGTGGCCATTGTTTATTGCCGGAATAAGATGTGACCATATTTTTAGTTAAGATACTATTTTTATAGAAGTAGAGGAAGGCCGCAGAAGAGATGGATGATATGGGTAGGAAAGAAGTGACAACGGAGATGACGGCTGGTAGAGAGATATGGAAGATTCTATTATTAAATTTCGTTCATTTTGAATTTTTTAAGTAGTTTATCAAATATATTTTGTTACCCTGCGACCTAATCGGGATTCGGCGAAGGTTCGTTCGCGTTATATATCTATCTGTTTATTTCGTCACATGAAAGACAGGTAAAACACAGCACGAATATTCGCCGTAATCCGATAATTTGGCCGAAGGGATACTGATAACCTTATTTATAATTCTTTTGTTAGTTTATTAACATTATAATACGTGCAGTTCTATTGTTTTTAGTTTTAAGTTTATGAAAGTATTTTTGTTCTGTATTGTTGTTATTTATAATAGCGTTAATCTATGTTACTAAATCGCAGTTTTAAATCGAGCGACCATTTGTATTTTTTTTCTACTGTCCCACTGCTGGGCAAAGGCCTCCCCCTCTTCCTTCCACTTATCACGGTTTAGAGTCAGATTCCGCCAGTCTCTTTGGAAGACGTCCAAGTCGTCGCTCTAGCGGTTTTTAGGCCTTCCTCGGCGTCGTTTTCCGTCGTTAGAAAACCATATGCTTGTGCATATGCATGTTATTTGTAACGTGATTTTTAAAAAATATAGAGAAGAAATAATTTTAGATGGAACCTTGAAGTAATACTGAACTTGTTGTTACGTAAGAACCTACATACTTACACATTTAATAGAAGTCATGTGGCCCAAATTGTACTCGTACTTAAACCGTTATTAACAGCAGCTGTTTGAAACCAAGCAAGTACTTTGGTAACATTTTACAAATATGCAAATTTTCCTCCATAAAAAGCGAGGTCACCCCAAAAATTGGTAAAAAGAAAACGCATTAACACATATAGATGAGTAGTCACACTTGGCAGCGCTCCCACACATACAAACGCCACCCCAAACCTTCCTATACACCACCCACCACCCTTGGGAGTCTTTTGATAAGGAAATGCAGACATTTCAAGAAAAGCTAAGTATCGAATAAGCATTGAGAAGTAGAGTGTCGGTGTTTAGGAAGGGATGTCATAATACGATCGTGGGTTGACGTTTTTTGGTAGTTTATCTGTGACTCGTAAGTGAGATGAACTTGTTGGATTGAAAAACTATTTGAATACCAATCAAGTTTATTTCGATCTAATTATAAAGGTGAAATGCATTTTATGTTGTAGATAATAACAATGTGGACAATTACACAACGCTATCTAGCCCCAAACTAAGCAAAACTTGTATTATGTTAACCAGGTAACTGATATAAGTTTTATTTTGTAAATATGTACATACTTATGGTATATAGAGAAACATCCAGACATGGAACAAATATCTGTAGGTCATTTGTTCCACGGCGGGAATCGAACACGCAATCTACTGCGTCTCAGCCAGCTATTCGCCCATTGCATCACGGATTTCGTCAAATAAATAAATATTCTCATACGTAGACTGCCAATTCTTCGAGCTATGTTAAAGTAGAAAGGTTGTCGAGTTCACTGAAAAGCGCAGTATAGGATGGCCTCGCTAGATGGAAAGATGACCTCATGAAAGTTACTGGTGCCTTTGAGTGCAGCACAGCCTGTGCTCCTGTGCTGAACAGGATCAGTCGTTTTGTAAACGTTCAGCAGTGGATCCTATGGCTGATGACCATGATATATAGTCCCCCACTAATATCAAGGGTATAAAGAATTACGATTGTCATGCTACTAAGATCTAGATCTATACCGGAACAAATATTGGCAGATCATGCAAACATTTGTCCCGCAGTGGATATCGAAACCGCCACCTCTTGCATCTCAGTCGGATACTGCCCCACCTCGCCAAAGAGGTCATATATCTACATTTTAACACTTAGTCTTTATCGCATAATTAATTAGACAGGCAGTACTAAATAAAACAAGGAAATTATAGAGACGACCTCCGTGGCGCAGTGGGCGAATAGCCGGCTGAGACGCAGGAGGTAGCGGGTTCGATTCCCGCCGCGGAACAAATGTTTGCATGATCTACAGATATTAGTTCCGTGTCTGGATGTTTTTCTAAATATTATAAGTATGTATTTGCAGAAAAAAAGTATATAAGTATTCTGACAGTTATCTGGTTCCCATAGTACAAGCTCTGCTTAGTTTGGGGCTAGATAGCGCTGTGTGAAATATCCTGCAATATTTATTATTTATTTATTTATTATAGTAATCAGCATAAAAATGACAAAATCCACCAATTTATTCTTTATTTCCATTCTTAATGAACATTAAATAAACATTAATAGGTTTCCAATCAAGAATGATGTTGTTTAATTAGCATTATCTTAACTTGTTTATAATTTTATTGAAAGAAAAGGAATTTGGGTAAGTATTAGACACACTTAGGGGTTTCACAGATAAGTAGGTAGTAGTCTTATCAATAAACACAATAACGGACACTAATTATATAATAAATAAATAAATAAAATAAATAAATATTGCTGGATATTTCACACAGCGCTATCTAGCCCCAAACTAAGCAGAGCTTGTACTATGGGAACCACATAACTGATAGAATACTTATATACTTTTTTTTTGTAAATACATACTTATAATATACCTATAGAAAAACAACCAGACCCAGTGGTGCAGTGGGCGAATAGCCGGCTGAGATGTAGGAGGTAGCGGGTTTGATCCCCGCCGCGGAACAAATGTTTGCATGATCTACATATATTTGTTCCGGGTCTGGTTGTTTCTCTATATATTATAAGTATGTGTTTACAAAAAAAAATGTATATAAGTATTCTATCAGTTATCTGGTTCCCATAGTACAAGCTCTTGCTTAGTTTGGGGCTAGATAGCATTGTGTGAAATGTCCAGCAATATTTATTTATTTATACATACAACGCCGATTCACCAAGTTGATTTGGAGATCTCATTTCGCTCGATCAAAAAGAATGTATTGCAAGATGGAGGTGCAGCTATAAATACAAAGATAAGAGATATACTATATTGAAATGGCAATGTATTATTCTACTAATAGTTTAATAGTTTGTGTTTAATATTAACACGCTAAAAGAAGTTTATAAAAACAGGGTTTTATTGGAATAACATTATACAAAGGAGAAACAATGAGTTTGAAATGACGATCTCCCCCAGTTGTGAAGTGGTTTACATTCCACTGAATAGCCCTAAAGCTCAGTGAGATTCACTAATAATCAAGCTCCCCTACTAATTAAAACCCGGTTTTAATTGCTTGAAAAGGCCACCTGTTGCAAGTCCTCTGCCTTTGTCACACTGGTGTTCTCTCTCTGAGGCTGCGACCGGCCCGTATCCGGATATCTCAGTTCCCGGGTATAATTGTCAGAGAATTCAATTTTGAAACGAGATAATTGGGGCCAAATGAAATTTTCAGTCACACCCAATTCCCTTTGTTCGAACCTCTCAGACCGTTCTAATTGTTTGATGAACTAATTTATTAATTTAGTTTTGTGCATCGTTTGATTGCCTTATTTGAAATTCGGATTTTTATTTGAATATTAATTATTTTTAAATTATCTGTTTTAGATAGTGATATAACATTTGAATTGTAGAAAGTATTGATTTCATTTAAAGTCGTATTCGATTTCTCTGAGCACAATTTGACACATTTCGAAAGAGTAAAGTTACCTACCACATAGGTTAACCTAGAGCGTGAGCGTGTTACTTAAAAATGTTATTGTATTATTTACAATATACTCATATTATTTTTAATTTTTACAATGCATGCATTATTTGCAAATGCAATTTTACTTTAGTTAGGTGTTACTTTTATATCACCCACTAATCAATAACTTTTGGTACAATATTATTGTATACAGGGTGTTTGGTAATATACTGACGATATTCAAGTGACGGTTTCTGAAAACATAAAAAAAGACTTCTCGATAGAAAAAACTATTAGTTGTATTATCAAATTTTAAAGAAAATCGACTAAGTTTAAGTGTTTAATTCGATATAAAACTTACTGCCTACTCTTGCAATCGACATCCAAAAATAAAGGCCGATTTGATATCTCTTTCGGAAATGGCTGCGGGTTTTGGGTTAGAAAGGGACAACAAAAGATATATCGAGACGTCACCAATACGGTATCTGTGGTTAGATGGCAAACTTTATGCAATAACACAACATAAGTTTAATAATGTGTTTGTTTATACATGCCAAAATAAATTTCACATTTCTATGGTAGGTAAACATTTCACAAATTTATTTATTATGCTCGTTAAAATAACCCCTTTAATTTTTGTGCGTATACCTATTATCAAACAGCCTATATACAGGTTTTTTGAAGAAACTATTATTATTTGAACCAGATCAGAATTAAATAACGTGCGTCTATTAAATAAAATAAAGAATTAAAAAAAGATTTAGCTCCGAAATGGTGCAAGTAATCAATCACGGAATATCTCTCATGAATCTGAGGGCAATCTAAAGTCCACTTACGGTTATAATTCTAGAAAATTGCTCGATACAAAGCCATAACGAAATTATCGAGCCATTATCAAATGGAACCCCTTTTCTTTAATTACCTGCACATAATTTTTGTTTGTTTGTGTTCCGCCCAAGTCATTACTTTAATAACAGCGAACAGGTACAATTTTAGAAACAGCTACGAATGATTAGCAGCAATTTGGTTTACTTGTTACATTATTAGTGAGTTTAGTGTTTTGTTGGTTATGACTAGTGAAAGCTTTCCGGGTTTCGTCGCTAGTGAACTTGTTTGATCACAAATGTGTCATTTTTATACCCGCATGTTTAATTACATCATCGAATAAACTTTTTTTTTTTTAATTGGATAGAACTTCGTTTGACCACAATCTCACCTGATGGTAAGTGATGATGTGGTCTAAGATGAAGCACGAAGATCTAAAAGAAACCTATTTACTCTTAAAGAGGCCCGGATTGTATTCTTTAGGAAAAACAGACGACGGCAAAGTGTTCCATACCTTAGCTGTACGCATCAAGAACGTAGAACCAAAACGGTGTGTGCGAATGGGTGGTATATTGACTTGGTACGGATGGTACTTAGCCGTGCGCCTGCTTGTCCTTTGATGGAAGGGAGATGGCGGGATCAGATCGTATAGTTCCTGAGCACATTCCCCAAAATGTATTCTGTAAAAGATCGATAGGCTTGCAACTTTACGGCGGTGTTCGAGACTTTGGGTCTTAGTCACCGCCATATATTTAACATAAAGATAATATGGAAGCCTCGACAGAGCTTATGTATTTGAGCCATATGGGGTCCATGGGGTACCGGGGCCCATCGCGTTTTCAAATTCTTTCTGGGCGTCTGGTCAACGTGTGATCCAAGAGCTGGCGCTTATCTGGGTCAACGCATAAACATTACAATTCAGCGGGCAATGCAGCCATGCCCCGCCTGGCCATCTGGAGGAGTTGAACTATCTACAGATCGCTTGCAACGGTATTTAGATGATTCAACTGTTTCTTATGTATTTTATAGTACATAAGGTTAATAATTTAATAAGTTTTATTTACGTTAATTAATGTTTTATTAGTAAGATATAACAAAAATAAAAATGCCTAAACCAATGATTAGTTAACATCATTTTAGTATTTGGAAATACTATATAGTAATTATATACCTAAGATTGTTTTATGTTTATAACAACTGCATTACCAGCTAAAACAAAGCAGGTCCAACTAAGAGTTGACCTACATAACATTGCATTGCGCCTGTTACACTGAAACATACGGATGAAAAGCCTCATGTGCCTGTGCACCAGCACCCATACTCATCAAAGCATTCTTATGATATTTAATTTCACATTATATCGATGGGGTTTTCCAAATAACTGTTAATCTAAACTAAATTATTAACAAAGCATCGACAAAAATAAACTTAAGTAACTTATGGCAAGTAATCTTTATTTGCAACATTAATTTATCGTAAAACGTGATATCTCCGTCCGTATATTAAACTGATTTTAACATAATCGGAGTAATAACATAGAAACACAATCAATATGATTATTTCTTAATGTAGATATTGTATTAATGGAGTCGGTTGATGGCAATTAAAAACTTTACGATAATAACTTAGCGAAGGACCGGTCTAACATGTTTTCTTATTTTATCGACTAGCATTTGTGCGCGGACCTATTCACTTTTTACAAAATAAATGCAAGTAACGGTCACAACCGCGGTAATACGTAACAAATATATTTTTTGGTATTCAATAAAATCTTATAATCTAATCTAAACTAAAGAGCCCGCTGGATTCCACTGCTGGGCAAACGCCTCCTTCTTCTTTCATTCATCTCGGTCTGGGGAAATCGTATAGATAATTTGAAATGTTGTTTTTAATTAACATTAATAAGTTACATCTAAATAATTAATTTTTTAAATCCAAGGTTTTTTATCATGTATGTGTTTGATAATATACCCACAAAAATGAAAGGGGTTATTTGGATGAGCATAATAAATAAATTTGTGAAATGTTTATCATATAAACGTTAAATTTATTTTGGCATGTAAAAACAAACACTTTATTAAACTTATGTTGTGCTATTGCATAATGACACGCATTAACTAACCACAGACACTGTATTGGTGATGTCTCGAGATATCTCTTGTTGTCCCTTTCTAACCCAAAACCCACAGCCATTTTCGAAATAGATATCAAATCGGCCTTCATTTTTGGATGTCGATTGCAAGAGTAGGCAGTAAGTTTTATATCGAGTTAATCACCTAACCTTAGTCGATTTTTTTATAATTTTATAATCTTATAACTAGTAGTTTTTTTTTTAAAGTGTTTTTTTATGTTTTGAGAAACAGTCACTTGAATATCTTCAGTATATCTTCCAAACATTCTGCATACTCTGATATGTTATAGTATGCTATTTTATGAAGGTCGCTTAGTCTGTTGGTGGTTCACTGACTTCCAAAATTTAAGATCGTTTATTTGCAAGAATACTTAAAAAATAATTCATGTTCTTTAACTTGAACCCTATGTAAACCTCCCTGCAAAGGCTGGTTGAGATCGCTACTTAGCGAAATGACCGCCAATTGCATACCAAGCATTTGAGAGAGATTTTCATGACCTTATACCTCCTTCCCCCTTGACCTGGTCGGCATACCACCTTGCCGTACCAAACGATTTGCTTCTACTTTTCTTGTTAGCACAAGTAAGGAGTAGAACTCACTTCCGGCGTATGTTTTCCGAACCAGTATAATCTTGGAGTCTTCAGGTCCAGAGTGTATAGGTTCTTTCAAGGCAAGCGTGCTCCATCTTCGATCACACCATCACTTACCACCAGGTGAGGTCAAGCGCTTGAAAATCACCAATAAAAAAAAAAGAAAAAAGTGATTAAGAGATAGTTGTTATATTTTTGTGTGGTGTGCGACGTATTACTTTACAAATATATCTCTATCTATTAACTCTATGGATTATTAGATCCACTTAAGTGCTCGCGTTGTATCCAAAAGCTACATAAATAACATAATAGTGCCCCAAACCTAGATACGTATGTTGTCCTACATAATATTGTCAGTGTTTTAAGCCTACAGACAAACATTACCTTTTTAAAATCTAGTGTTAATGATAACAACTAATTAATACAAACATTAAATGATTTGGATGTCTGTCCCATTAACACACAGAGCATTTAAATAAAAAGTTTGTTATCTTAATTTTGTATGCGAATTAGTTAATTATATTGATTATCATCTTATTTTGTAACTTTAAAATGCAGCCTCCGTTATTTTAAAACAGGAAAGCTTTCGCCCACGGCTTCGCACGCGTGGTTGTTTATAGCCTTTGTCTCATTCAAAGTAATAATCTATCTATTATACCAAACTTCATCGAATTCGAGTTCATAATATTAATATGCATGATAACATAAGATGTGTAAGTCAACAACATAATAACCTTAAACGTAAAATTAAATTACCTTAAATTAACTTTAAAGGTTAAGTAGTTTTTCTTTTTCTATTATTAAGATTATTCTTTTGAAACCTCGGCCAATCTTCCATTATGCAATGATCCTCTCCAACAAAGGTTGTCTGGAAGAAATCGCTTTGTTAAGCGATAAGACCGCCCATTATGCTTACATTTATTTGCTTTATTTTTTTATTTTTATATCTGTTGTGTTTAGCTTGTAAAGTATAATAAGGAATTTTCATTCATTCATTCATTCATAATCTTAATTTTAAACTCTAATTCAAAGTTTATTTAGGCAATTAAATTGTTAGATAATTATTTCGATCGTCAATTTACGCTTCGCAACAATCACTGCGAAGACTCAGTCAACTAGCCTGGCTGGTTTACAAAAGGCTATTAATATTTTAGATGTATAATTATTTAGATAAAAAAAAACTCCGGCACTGAAAATAGGAGCAAAATATTATACGTAGAGTACTCTACTGTTTGACGACTAAGAATCGAAGATGATGTGCCAAAACTACATCCTTATTTTTTAATCATTCTAAGGTTAGATAAGTAATAACTAAACAAAATTTCACTTACAACAGGCTGAAGCGCTATCTTAGTCGCAACAATCTTAAACTTTAGAAATATTTTTACAATTGTGTTTCTTCCCTATACGCCAAGCGTCTGATCAGACGGGCGTCAACCACAGCTACAAAAATGTAGCCGGCCACAGAATCGTATGAAAACGTAGTGTTCACAAGTACCACATTTTGCAGTCGCGTTCAACTGTTTGTTTGTTTTGTTTGTGTGGTCAATACCGGCCACATCGCGGCCACAACGCAACTTCACGCACTTCATGGTTTCCAGTCACAAGCTACTGCTCAGCCTTATTTTCGTCGTTGTGGTCAACAGAGGCTAAAATGTCTCTTTATACTTCCGTAGAGATAACATTTTCTAACGCGGTTATGCTAGCCTCCTAGCTCATACAAATTTACTCAATATTGATTTGCGACATACACATGATATATTATAAATATTTAATTCACCAGTTACTTTTTTACAAACTTTAAAAAAGTCAAAACTGCGATAGCTAAGAACCAGTTAAACCAGCTTTCTATTAAAAAAACCCCGTCCAAATGGGTCTATCCGTTTGCCGGTGCCACCGACAGACAGATACGCTGACACACACACAGACTAGGAGTGAAACTTATAACCCCTCTCTTTTTGTGACGGGGGTTAGAAATAGCACTTTTATAATGAATTTGATTTCCTTTCAAAATGGTAAATGATAGACAGACATGTGAACGCGAACCAATGAGGCTGTTGAACGCAATTACGTAGGAGACGCTTTCGCGCAAATGGACGTTGCAAGTTAGCATTAGCGGACACACTGCTTCGAAGTTTGACAAACATGTTCATATATTTTCACTAAATGGCATATTTACTTGCTTTCCGTGATCATGGCGCATGCACTGTGTCGAAATATCGGGAAACCCAAGAACTTACAAATCATTGTAAATATTCATATTATTATTAATATCATTGTAAAGTTTATGTGAAAATAGTGTTCCTAATCAGTAGTTTCAAAAGTTATGTTTTATTATTTTTTGATAAATGCATTGACAATTTAGCCGTCCACAAATAAAAGCACGGCTTATATCTCGCCCTCTACGCTCGCCAAAAGTTTGGTTAAGCTGCTTCGACCGCAGAGGCCAAAAGCTACTTCATCATTTAGAAAAAAACAGGGAGTAAAACGCATTATACTACTGCTACGCGGGTCAAGTCTTTTTCAAGTTGCTTGAGACATTTGATTTTTGATTACTACAACAGAAACTCAAACTTGTAATAAGCTTATTGGTTATGTTAGTCTCAAAACCTAGGCAAGGCTGTATATTTTTTATTACTTGCCTTTATGTAACTGTTTTCTTAAAACGTAAAGTAACCTGCTCGTCTGTTTCAACCATTGTGTGTCAGAACGCATTACCATCCATCGCATACATTATTGAAACGATTTTGGTGTTAATTCTCTTAGTGCTAATGTCATTTTCATTTTGCAGCAAACATTAAGCTAGTAAAAGCTTCCACTATCTAATAGTAAGCTAAAATAGTCTTTAAAGATAGACGTCGCTAAATTATACGCATGAGCTCTCTTACTTCTCTTTACACCATAGTAAATGGTGAGGAGGACTACACACGTAATTGTTACATGCATTGTAATGCCTCCACATACGATTTGAAAGTAGATGACAAATGTGGGATTGTTGGCAAGATCTAATGACAGTGTATCAGCAATGAGCGTGACGCAAAGTGCAGGAGTAATGCACTCTTATTAAAACAATTCTCGATGGTACATAATCCTACCCGTGTATAAACTTTTTACTCAGTCAATTAGCAATACAACAACATAGCATCAATCAATTGAAGTCTGCAATCCATGTTCGTCGCAGCATAAAAAGCTGGTGCGATGTTTTTTCACTCGCACCGATTTATACTCAGACATGTGAATCGTTACGTGTTTTAAAATTCTCAGCCCGCGTCCATAATCCCGAATCTAAGTCGATATCGATATTTATTATCGAGTCTCGTTATTCGATAAAAATAAAATAAAGTGTGTATTAGGATTCGCGTTGAGGAGTCGGGTCGGGCCAGTTGGATCGGCTATTGTTTCTTTGCTGCTATCAATCACCTATAGTTTGGGAGCTGGGAGCCGGCGGGTGCGCGGAGGGCCGAATAACGGTTATTGAAATGAGACGCGGCCCCCGCTTTTTTCCAAATTTAAATTTTGATAAGGCAAGACCCTGTTTTGTTCTCTAACTCTGTCTTTCGTTTGGTGAGAGGGTGGCCGCTTTTTTGTTTCGATTTTCCGTCTGCATGTTTTTGTTTAGTGTTGGAATTTAATTTATACAGTAACAAGCCAATTTTTGGCTTTGTAAGTGCATTTAAAAGTATAGAAATAATATTTTAGAGCTTATAGCCTACAATAAATACTTTTTTGTTGGTAGAAAGTTTTTAGAGTCTCTTAATATATAATCTTAACATATATGTATAAATATATCTTAACATATAAAACAAAGTCGGGTTTCACTTATAACTCGAGAACGGCTGGACCGATTTTGATGGTTTTTGATTTGTTGGATTTTTCTCCGCCCCGAATAGCAGAATAACTATTAAAATATCGGAAAAATTCACGGAAAAGGAAATAATGAAGATAATTAATTTTCTGATAGATAGATGCAGCGGGTAACGTACATTGGCAGCCCGCGTCATATGCATGTCAAGGCGGTACGAAGTTCGGCGGGACAGCTAGTACATGAAAAAACCTTTATGAATGATGCACTCGCATAACCTTCAAAAGTCAAAATACATTCAAGCTGTACAGTACATTACATCATACGCAATAAGTTTAAAGAAATAAATATTATGACATTCCCTTGTCAATACATCTATGAAAATCTAATGTATGTTCACAAAAATATTAATTTGTTTAAGAAAAATAGCGATAATCATAATTTTAATACTAGAAATAAAGATAAACTCGCTGTTGCCACTTGTAAACTCCATAAAGTTAGTAAATCGTTTAAAGGGCAAGGTGTACGCTTTTATAACAAACTCCCAAGGGATGTACAAAAATTGACAATTAACAAATTTAAAAACATAATTAAACATAATCTTTATAAAAGAGCCTACTATAAAATATCGGATTATTTAGATGATAGAGAAGCTTGGGATTGAAATTGCTCCAACTCGTTCAAAATGTTACAATTTAGACGTAATTTATTTTCTGTATTATGTATTGTAAAAGGATCATTAAAAAAAACAACCAGCTTTGTTTCTTGCCTTTCTTTCCTGGCTTGGTCGCGAAGGAACAGGCAGTAAAATTGACGTTTCAAAGTGATCCTTGTGATTTTAATGAATAAAAATGTTTGATGTTGACTTGGACATTGTGTACACATTTCTTATTGATGTTAATAACATCAGTAGCAAAACCTAAACTTGAGCAGAAATCTTTTCTGATCAAAATATAGATATATATGTATTAATATCCGGAGTTTGTTAATTCGCTTGACACCAGTAAAAGCGCCTCGACACGATTCCAAATATTCGGTTATTCGCTTTTTGCTGAGCGAGCCGGCCACGTCGCTCGAATACGTTATCCGAACCAGAATAAAATCGAATTAACATATCCCAAATCTCCACTCACAATTCAGACTTTTTGTTATGTAAAATTTAACTCACCGTCCTTAAATTGCTATTGAGAAGGAACGGGCGACGCATTGACACCTACGTTTATACCCCGAACCTTTTTCTCCCAAAATCCTATTATTTGATACGTCTCATCGATATTCATGGATCGCCGCTGTAAAACGCAATAAAACACAATTTTTATATCTTGTGTTTAGACAGTGTCCGAGAGTTGATAACGAAACTTGTAGTCGATACGAAGGCAACGAAGGACCGGATATCGCTGGCCATTCACAAAAAACCAACTCTCACACACTGACAATGTTGTTACTACACACACGTATGAGCGGCCACCGAGCTCCATTCATGAAGAATAGTACTTTTACAACGGTCACAAAATAGCGGCCACTGATGCGGTCGTATCGACTGACCAAAAATTTGAAGAGTTCAGTGTAGTTAAGCTCAATGCCACAAAGGTAAATATTATTATACGTATGAGATAGTGTTGGGCGAGGCCAATAAACAATTTGAGTTAATGTCGATAAAAAGATAAGCGTCATCAGTGTATGTTTCCGAATCAAACTTGTATCTTCTTGCGCTGTATCCGTGCGTCATTAGTGTCTTGTTTACTTGGATGCACTTGATAAATGCATTATTTTGACTAGCGCTCGTATCATTATTTGTTCGTCAATATTATACCTCTGAATCTAGATACAAAAATGTATGACACCTGTTAAAAATGAGCGTATGAAAATATTTAGTGCGAAATATTTCAAACCCACAAGTTTCTTCTGAACAAACCTGTCAAAAGAACTTGTGACTATCACACCTCTGGGGTCGTCCACTTACCTATTATTTCTTCATTATGTGAAGGAATGTGAATGAAATGATGTTGTGAACTCAGATTAATTAAGGGTGCAATACAAAAGTGACATTCTAACCACACCTTATCCATCCTTAAGACGCGAGAATGAGTCATTCAAGTCTAATCCAGTATACCTACCATAAAAATGTCGAAGCTGCGTTTATAGTTCCGTTCCATTTTCCCGACTGTTGACATCAACATCGAGAACTTGTTTTTATACATTCACGTGTTAATTAATTCCTATGTGGGCGTTGTGCCACCATTATCGACAGAATTATGTGGTAGCCCTATACTTTATAGCGGCTATAAGTCTTGTCAAAAATATGATAAAGATGTATGAATGTTCTTCCTATAATTTCCGTTTTAATTAGTAAATCTGGCTCATAGCTTAACTAATTTTCGTTGCGTACCCCCAGAAAGAATATTTGTTACAGAAATAGTCAATATATTCAAAACTTAGCCTTTCCAGTTTTGATTTTTACGTTTGTTACAATTTACAAATCATCGATAACAAAACTTACTATGTACCCCGTCCTTATGAATGACCTCAGTTGTTTATTAATCTCGCACAAGCAGAAAAGGCGACATTGTGACGAAAACTTCAATGAATCTTCAGTAAATAGGATGCCTTTATCGAACATTTTAAAGGTGGGCAAAGATAATGCTATCTTCAAGTTCATACAATCAAAACACTCAATATACGGTTATGACAGTAATTTCTTTGACAGTAATTTTGGCTTTAGATTGCAGAAGCACAAGTCCAGTGCATAAATTTAATGATTTTATTTTAAACAATATTAAAATGTCCTACTCATGAACGAATTTGGATCAATGATCTCGTTTTGAAGATGACACAGGAAATGATGCAATCGCCGCACCCACAGAACTATGTTATTTGACACCATAATGGAAAATGAAGTTAGCAAGTACTCGTCATCTTTGAGCCTTTTTTGTTCCCAATGGATAGATAGTGGGAGGAAGGCCTTTTGTATTATGATAGAGTGCCATGCATGGAAGTCTATATAAGAAGTTGCAATGTTACACTGCTTACTTAAGTAGGTATTTCGAATTTAGTCATAGGTAATATTTTCGAGTGGTGGCTAAGATCAGTCCTAAAAAACCAGGGACATCCAAACTCAAGATAGGAAGCAGAACAAAGATGCCTATATCCAGCAGATTTTGGGCTGATATGATGACGAATATTTCTGCATTAACCCTGTCTTTTGTTTCCCAAGTTCAACACAACTTCAGTATTATTGTTGGTTTAACATTAGCAAGACATTCCCACGTATATTTTAAAGCTAATACTATTATTTAACGGGCAGTTAAGAAAAAGCCACGGAAAAAAGTCCATTCCTGACAATGTAGTTAGTAGTTAACTCTAAACGGGCAGTGAATTTGCCTTACCATCCAAAGCGTAAAATACATCATAAAAGGTAAAGTACAATGTTTACACTGTGATGTATGGATGTGATTTGTTCTTTATAGCACAGGAGTCATAGACAAATGTTTACGTCGTTCTGAACCTCAGTTTCTGCTGAGGCTCATCATTTCGGTGAGGTGGGTCGACGGCATAATACAGTCACGGACGGAATCAGGATAAAACTGGCTCTAAAGGCTTTTACCTACCGTGCAGTTAGTGAGGTCCCAATGGCTGATGATAAAGGCATAGCTGTACCTACTTTTTTCTTCATCGTTCACTCTACTTTAGATTAGTGGCTCACAAAAGTATTTGGCAGAGTGTTAAGAATAGATGCGATGGTCTCTTCCGTGGCCTATTCAGAAATCAAAAAGTTTTGGTCAGTTTGCTCTAAGTTGCTTCGTTCTCGTGCTTTTAGTTCTCTATCCATGTTATATTTAAAGTTATTAGTGGTTCGCCCCAAACTCAAATCTCGCGAGTCTCCCATAAAAACAAAATATATTATTCGTAATCTTTGACTATCAAAATAGTGCCACGAAATATACAACCACATCACTTGACCTACAGTTTCATTCAAATTACAGATAACGGGAGTTCATGTTCATTGGTTACTCTTTTTTGGGGTACAAAATGCAGTTATTCTAACTATTGACTATATTTGTGTCACTAAAGCTACACGAATACCAAATTTCTGCATTGTGAGGTCATTGGTGTACCCTGTGAATTTTGTCAAAGTTTTGCTTTTATTATGGTGATTAACTCAAAAAGTACAAAAATTAAACTAAAACTAAAAACAGGGTTGAAATGTACTAATAAAGACCTTTCATTTAACGTCCCACTTGACCTTAATAGTCTAATTTTAATTTTTTTTTACCCCTCTTTAACCCCAATATCTACAGATATTTAGTCACCCCAAAATTGTGCCATCACTACTTACCTATGTATCAAATTTCACGATGATTGGATAAACGCTTCGAAAGTATCCTCAGACAAACAAACATACATACATACAACGTCGATTTACCCAAGTTGATTTGGAGATCTCGCTTCGCCCGATCAATTATTATAGCGTAAGAAATACTCTACTGGGTCTTGAGCTACCTGTATGTGATTTGTTCTTTGAGGCTAGCCACTGGCTGTTTGCTCATTTGATTTGTAACTTCATTTGTAAAGGCATCTGGATTGAGTTGTCAGAATTGTTGGAGAAACAAATTGACGTAGGAGTCAGTGTTTGCTCGCGTCGTTTGCTAGTTATTATAGCCGTCTTCAAACGCGATATAATATATCACACTAGAGATATATCGCATGTGGGTATGTAATAGTATAAATTTGTGTTTTGACTCATTTTGATCGGCGTGTTCTGATACGTCATGCACCGTCAGTTGGCAGACAAATTTCTTACCAGTTTTTTTTAATGAATTATCAGAACGATAAATAAATTGAGTGAGAGTTACTTGCGCAGTGGTTAAATAAATAAATAAATATTTGCTGGACATTTTACACAGCGCTATCTAGCCCCAAACTAAGCAGAGCTTGTACTATGGGAACCAGATAACTGATAGAATACTTATATGTATACATTTTTTTTATAAATACATACTTATAGAGAAACAACCAGACCCGGAACAAATATCTATACATTATGCAAACATTTGTTCCGCGGCGGGAATCGAACCTGCTACCTCCTGCGTCTCAGCCGGCTATTTGCTCACTGCACCACGGATTGTATATGAATTAAGGATTAGTTAAATCATACAAATACGTCAAATTTAAACATGTTTAGTCGCTAATTCCGTTTAGGGATCGTTGTGCAAGCCGGCCTTAGGTTTGGTCGAATAGAATCATCACCCATTTTAAAATTATGATTCTAAAAATATCATGGAGCCTTATCAAAAATTACTTTTTAGTATAAATGTTACATTATTCTTACATCGTATCGTTTCTCAACGGCTTAAATGATTTTTCTTATTTATTCAGATTACAATCAACAATTAAGCTTGTGCAATAATTCGCGGCTTTGCTCGAATAAACCCGCCTCTGAAGTGATGGACTAATCCTGCGCGGTATAAATTACAAGATTGTCCACTTATTCACACAATATGTAGGCATATTCTGCAGTTCACTCTTACACTAGCAACTTTAGGTTGTCAAATTGAAAAGTTTTTAATTCATATAAAATTTTTAAGAGTGTAATTTAAATGAATATCATTTTAAATTTATTGGTATGTAATGATCTATTTCTAGAGTTGTATAAGTGCTCGTACTCATGTGCTTGTTAATTCTTATTTTATTTATTTATTAAGACAAAAAACGATTCATAAAATGTACATGTGTACGGAGGACGTTAAAAAAGATACAATGGTCAGGCAATCTTGTTGCCCGAAACTTTTTTTTACTAAACCAAAATTTAGTGTAGTTTGTACCATCAGAATTGCCCCCGTTGATTCTTTGAGATGCATATATTGGTCAGTATTTTTCCGACCTTGTTAACTTTTCTCAATGTACCAAACAATACGTTTCCATTCCAACACGTAAACTACAAAACGAATTCGACCGATCGAGAATACCCCAGCAGACTGCGCTCGCGCACTACAAATTACAATCAACCAACACCTCGAACATGTTCGCACGTGGAGACAGCCTATATCAATTTACAAACACCTTTAGACTGCATTTACATAAAAAGCATAGTTTCTTGTAGTAGTCCCTTTGATGAGAAATGACGAGATCAACTTGGTATCAAATTAGATTGCAATTAAAAACCAACTGCAATTAAAACCAATAATAACTGTTCGTTCGCATTATACAAAGGTTAACTGGAAGAGAATGTTATCTAGCATTAAGTTCGCCTATGTACAGATTATTTTTATTTTGTGCAATAAATATTTTTTCATTCGTTCATTCAATAATTGAGCCACACAAAGCATGGCAACTAGAAAACAAGAGGTTGAGGATGTGATGCCGGACTATGGTGTTGAGCAATCCCGGCGACACATTATTGCGAAAAGACTACTCGTTAGAAGCACTTTAAAGGGCTGTGCAAACCAAATGCGTGCGCGTGGCGGATGCGTGACGTGAGAATGCACGCAGCGGTAGTCATGTACAAAATTATAAGAATTATAAGAAAGATAGTTTTGATGCCCAAACTAACGGAAACCCTTAAGAAGAAAGCTGCCATAGATAATACGATTGAAGTATTGCCACTTAAATATTGTTCAAACTATCTGAGAAGAAGGCGATAATGTTACAAACTTGGTGACTTTTACTTCAAATTTGCACAACAAGTCATAAATTAGCCGGTTTGAATAGTAGTCTGTAGGCAAGCGCCGCGTACCCGCTTTCTACGTAATTGTGTATACATAAAGGTATGTTTATGTATATTGTAGGAGTAATTTCTCTATTACCCTGCTCTTATCTGTGCGTCGGTCGGCGTAAAATGGCGAGATAACTATTATTTTACCCTTTTATTATAATTTAGCACAACTTGTTTTAGTAAAGGTCTTGTGAGTTCTATAATTATATTGAGCATCTTTATTTTAAGTTTAAAAAATAGGTATTTGTACACTGTTCAAATATTTATATGCTATTTGTTTGCGAAATCATATAAGTTCCCGTTTTATTTTAAACATTTAGAATTAAATACTTAAAAAACCCCAATACATGAAATAGCTAAAAAACCACGTTAAACTGGCTTTCTTTTAATAAAACCGCATTCGAATCGATCCATCCATTTGGAAACTATGATGCAGCAAGCATACACACAGAAACATATAGGTACTGACTATGGCTCTTTTTGCGTTCGTTTGAAAAATACCTACCAACGTGGGTTTGAAGAAAGTCAATAGAAGATAACTCCTATTGCATTTTGATATCCTACAAAGCAATTGTTCTCCATAATTGCTTCTCCATAGAAGGCTAACCTGCAAATAAATTGAAACCTGATCCTGCCAATCTGTGACTGTACAGCGATTGTTAGACATTGTAGAAAGCCATTAGCTAAAACATTGTCCTCTAGTGTATGAATCAGAGGTGTTTATTCTGTGAGACAAGCTGTGTCGAAACATCCGTCAGGGGGAATAGGGTTGCCAATTTCAGCTTTTACTCTTTATAGCCCCGGATACTTTCTACTCTCCTCATCCCTTTTGAGTATATCTAGGTTTTGTTTTAAAGTTTTATCATCATAATATTTTTTTATTATATGCGTATGGAAAATGCATAAAGGCGTGTGGTGCCAAAACAAATATTTATTCATGTTATCTTTTTATAAGAAACTAGCTGACCGCCCGCGGCTTCGTACGCGTGGTTTGTCAATAAAACATTAGCCTCTTTCTGTGCAGTTGCGTAAAGTGTATCCTATGTCTTAAGTCCATTCATAATCTATCTAGGTATACAGGTACCAAATTCCATCGAAATCGGTTGAGCCGTTAAGTCGTGAAAAGGTAAAAACCCGACGGAGAGACAGAGTTATTTTCAATTCGGTATGTACGTAGATTATAACCTGTATACATAGGCTACTTTTTGTTCACAAACAACGCGTGCGAAGCCGCTGGCGGAAGCTAGTTATATACCTTTCTCTTGAATCACTCTATCTATTGCTGAAAACTACATTAAAATCCGTTGGGTAGTTTAAAGGATCTAAGGTAACAGACAGCGGTAGCGACTTCATTATATATGTACTATGTAAAGGTGTTAGCACCAGCCAATGGCCCACCAGTCAGGTTATGACCAACCTAGAAAAAATTCTATCTACGGAAGAATAGTGTTAAGAGACATTTTGGCGTAGATTGAAGAGATTTTTATACGCGAGACAGAAGGTATATATGTTTCTACGTCCACGCTAGACTATCATTTTAGAGAGAAACTTGTCTAGAGCAGTGTGCTATGTCAGCTGGTGTTGAGCGATTATCACTGCTTATTATAATTGCATTACTTCACAAGTTACATTTAACTAAGACTTGGTCTACATGCCATTGCATTGGGCCAGTCACACTGAAGGTGAAAAGTCTTATGTACCTGCAATTCCATCGGCATTCATACCCTTCAAACCGAAACAAAGTAAAACAAAGAAAAAATTATTGCCTGGAGAAGGGTGGAAGCAGCGGTGCTACTTTGACTTTGACATCTTTATAAATTTTATGCAATTTTACTTATAGCAGCTATTATTTGAGATTTTATTTAGTGTGTTTTTATATCCCAAGACCAAACAGTTGGCAGCCCTACACACGTTTTGAGTGTGGCCCCGAGGCAAGCGATTTACAAGCAACGGGCGTGCCGCGGCCGACATGTGACATAGCACTGTTTATATGGAATCCCTGCATTGTCTTCTATTTAGTGCTAAAACTGTTGTTTTGTATGTTAATCACAGATGAGTTTATTCGCTTCGTTAGTAGGCTATTTAGCGAAGAGACCGCCAATTGTATCACATAAAATACATTTAGGGTTTCTATATTCTTTAATAAAGTACTTTTTTCTGTTAATTATTTATTTTGTTATAATTAAGAAGGTTACACTTATAACTTTAAAATACGACGATTATTATATTTTCTTATAGGTATGCCCTACTCGTGTTTGTATGTCTTGAAATGTCGATATTAATAATAAAAAAAAGTGGCACTCCAGGAGTGCCAACAGAAGTGGAAACTTGAACAATTACGAGATGCTTATATACAGAGGTGTTGGTAACGGTAACAGTGTCGCGAGTATAATGGTTTAATCCCATCTCCAAAAAATGCTTAACGCGCGAAGTTTTCACTTCGATAATTGGTATACATTTTTTTTGTTTTGTGGTGGCGATTTTTGACACAATTATTGGTTTCTACGTCTAATTTTAGGATTTGTTTTATCTAAATTTGCAGTGAACAAGTAATTCTTAAGCTTTTCTTAGTGTGTAAATAATATAATATGAAAAAGTCTAGTGAAATAAATGAAAAAAGTATATGGAATAAAATTTACTGTAGATAATAAAGTGATACAGGAAATGCAAACAAATCAAAATAGAGCCTACTTCATAACCCCATCCAAATATGTAGTCTAGGCACTGATTTACAATCAGGATAGGCCTGTCGATCTGTAGCATTGCGCCTACGCATGCTCTATTCTAACTAGTTCCTATTATTTATGGTAAGAAGCTTACTGAAGCTTATGTATATCGGGCGTCAACAATGCAATATTTTTTAGGATTAATTGACGCTATCCAAATAATGTCTTGAGGAGATGGTAGATTGTAAAGATTACTACAGAACTTTATGTTGATGGTGCTGACAAAAATGACACATATAGATAATGAGAACATAGGTACCTAAGGTACATACCAATAACCAAAATAACCTTGAAACTGGGAATCATAATACAGATAAGACTTGAGATAGTTATAATAATATAAAATTGACTGTTTGAATCGGTTTAAAGAGTTTATTCTCATCATAACAATTACAGTTAACTTAAAATGAGATTACTTAAAGTACAGTAGGTTTGGGCTAATGTCCAACGCATGCATTCATTACTAAACTTAAAATATTACATTGTAGAAACGTTTTAGATAAATAAATAAATATTGCCAGAGATTTCACACAACGTTATCTAGCCCCAAACAAAGCAGAGCTTGTACTATGGAAACCAGATAACTGATATAATACTTATTTTTAGTAAATATATACTTATATGTATAAAACAAAGTCGGGTTACATCACTCAAGAACGACTGGACCGATTTTGATGATCTTTGATTTGTTGGATTTGTCTCCGCCCCGAATAGCAGAATAACTATTAAAATATTGGAAAAATTTACGCTAAAAAAATAATGACGAAAATTCATTTTCTCGTACATAGATTATGATGGCCGATTGACAATACATTGGCAGCCCGCGTCATATGCATGTCAAGGCGGTACGAAGTTCGGCGGGTCAGCTAGTAGTATATAGAAAAACATCCAGACACGGAACAAATATCTGTAGATCATGCAAACATTTGTTCCGCGGCGGGAATCGAACCCGCTATCTCCTGCGTTTCAGCCGATACCTATGTATATATATCAAAGGTTTTCTAAAAAACTTATCATCACACTCAAACTATGAAGATTTTAGGTAGGTAATTGAAATAAAATGCTGTTAGCACTGACCAAAAGTATTACGACCTTATCCAAAAGAAAAAAAAAAGTCTTCAAAACACAAAACCAGGGGTGTTATAAGATGATGTCTGTCTGTGTGTCTGTCTGTCTGTGGCATCGTAGTTCCCAAAGTGATGGACCGATTCAGATGCGGTTTTTTGAATAGAAAGCTAGTTTAACGGGGGTAGTTCTTAGCTATGTGTGAAGAAAATAAGGTCAGTCTTCCCGAAGATCACTTTTCCTTCTTGGAGTCTTTGGTTCTTGGAGTACTTCTTGGAGAATCTCAGCAATGGAAATTTATTAACGGTTTTTTATGTGTCAGAGTTTTTAAAATGTTTGTATTATAGGTACCTGTTATGACCCAGTCTTAGGTACGTTTAAGATCTAGCACAGAAAGGAGATTGGCGAATGTCTAAGAACGTGAAACCCCGTCCCACTCACTAAGAAATCACATTGTCTGAGACTAAAATAGCAAGTTAATTTTCTGAAAATGTTTTGACACATAATATAATAAAACTTTTCTTTATTAGGAAAACACACATTATTTTTTTATTTTCTGAATTATAAATATTCTTAAGTTGAATAAAAAATCAATTACATCTAGATTGTGTATGACGTGTATGATTGTCATGAACAGTTTTACATTATTTGGGTCCAGTTTTGTCACTTTTCTTTTCCCAAACCTAAATAAGTTTAATACTATAAGAGTGCAATGAGATGAGAGAGATTGCGTTAAACCAAGATCAAAATTAGTTAAATTGAACGAAGTGCCAACACAAACACCCTAAGCTACTTATTTCCATCCTACACGATCACTGTCACATCCAGTTCAGCAACAGATGTACAAATCTTTGATTACTTTAGAATTACGAGTCTGTAGTTGATTATAATTGCGTCGACGGTGTGGATCTGATTTGCGTGACCAATCCTGGGCAGGTAATGACGTGGGCCTACCGCCTGTATGCGCCTGCGCATGGCCTAAGGGCCCATTCAGATATAAGGCGGATCTATTGTACGAACTGGCGCTGGCGTGCAGTCGCAGTAAGGTTACTAGTACAAGCGAGGCGATATACAGCTCGGATATTTCTTCCCTGAATAGTATATTTGTTGTTTTTATTATCAGCCCGTATAATACACATATTAATAATATATTTATATAAATAAATAATAATTGGTTTGTATAAATATTTTATTCAGTTTTCTTTATTATTTGTTGTACACAAATAGATGACAGACAAATAACATAACAAAAGGGATATGTATGTATACAAAGGCGAGTTTAACCATAATAAGAGTTTTCTTCTGGCAAACCTTTGAAGATAGAAATAGTTGATTATATTGGTGGGTAGGTGCATAGGAATATCTAATAACATCAAGTGCATTTTATCTTTATCTTATTTAAATTTACAAAAAGGTTTAAACTTGTTCTTGCAAGTAGCAAAGTATGTTCTATAAAGAAAGTATTTTCAACTGACCGTAGAATGTTGTATGTCGTCACGCCGTGATAGCATGTGCCCCATGAGGTAACACCATCAAATATGGTAACGAATGCCTATTTTTAAGATTAACGTACTTTTGACCAGAATCCACTTTATCGAGAACCTGGTGTCTGGACAAACCTAGTATAGGTTTTAAGATATCATCGAATCACTGTGTAACCAGCTTTTTGTATCTGTTAATAAACAAATAAACCACAGAATTAGGGTAAGATTTATTATTAATATTTTATTTTAATTTTGTAGGTTAATCGTGTCTTAATATTCTACAAAAGATAAAAATACGGATAAAGAATGGTTTGCTGTCACGCGTATATTGCGCATGACAAGATAAAATACACACACATATATACAGCTACAGATACTTTCATAAACGGTTTTCTTTAATTATAAATTATTTTAATAACCATCAATTTAGATGTTTCACATCTAGGGGGCGTCCCGTGATGGACACATTTTTTTATTAGAAAATTTGGGCTGAAACATTTCTTAATGTTTTATTTTTTTAATATCCTTAATATTGGATATATTGTTCGTTGTTCACTATTTTACAAAGTGTTACCAAACGTAATATAACAGTTTTATTAAATAAAATATACTTAGAAGATAAACGTGTGATAGAAGACACAATCGTACCCTCTCTCTCTGATTAATACGCTACTCTCACGCACTCCGGCCATACCTTCGCCGATGTAGCACGACCGCCTCACTTTCGCACTTAATCGAGAAATATGGCGCGTGCTCTTATGCCTTTATTTATTACACCAGCCTTCCAAGGATTAAGAACATCGATTTATATTGTCCTCATTAGTGCGTCTAAATTGATTAGCGTAAGCTTACGAAATGTAAGAATATTCATTTGCTGTTTTTCGCTCCGAAAGGTGAAACTTTTATGTTTTCATGTAACGTTACTAGTGGGTTTTATTGTCGCACTGCTTTAGATATATGAAAGAGTCATTGTAACCGTTGGTAAAAAGAACTAGTGTGGTGATAGGATTCTGATGTTTTGCAAGAGCGTATGCATCTGATAAATTTTGTATGAGCTTATCAATTTGTTAGGGTTGAGAACATAGTAAATATTCGTGTACTAGAGGAGTTGTGTCGACTGAATCGACAACACTGCATGCAGTGGAGCCAACCATTAAGATCTACCTCTCTCGAATAGATGAGAGTACTTCAGGAGATGATTTACTCCGATTTGTGGGGAAGAGGACTTCTTTTATATGATGACGATGAAGAAAAATATTTAATCAATGTCGATAACTTGGTCTTAGTTTGACGTACATATTTGTATGATTTGACAACTCCTTAAATCATCTCCAAACTAACTTGGGCAAATCGGCGTTGTATGTATGTATGTATGTATGTTTGCTTGTCCGAGGATAACTTTCGAAGCGTTGATCGGATCATCAATTTGATACATAGTTGTAGTGATGGCACAATTTTGGTGTGACTAAAGGAGCTCTAAAAATGTGTGTGGGGGGGGGGGGGGGGGGTGTTGTGTTGAGATATTGGGGTTCAAGTGGGGAAAAAAAAAAATTAAAATGTGACTATACGTTCCCCACAATGCTGAAATTTGGTATTCGTGTAGTTTTAGTGTCACAAATATAGGATAAAGTCTGAAATTTAGAATAACTGCATTTTGAACCCCAAAAAAGAGTAACCACTGAGGACTGAGGATAAGAGAAACTGTAGGTCAAGTATTGTGGGTGTATATTTCATGTCACTATTTTGATAATCAAAGATTACGAATAATATTTTTTTTTATGGGAGACTCGCGAGATTTTAGTTCGGGGCGAACCACTAGTATTTAGCTACTAAATACGTTTAGGCATCGTTGCGCAAGTCGCCCTTAAGATTGTTTGCCGTTGTATTATCTAAAATTTACCAAACCAGAAAAATTCCCTCCAGCAACACAATTATAGCGAAACTGATTTAAAAGTTCGCCGGCACTCCGCTAATTTTTATGCAATAAAACTCACCTCCAAATTCAATTCCCCCAAATTGTGTAACAAACAAACGCAAAAACAAAATAAAAATAATTGAAACGGAACAAACTTCACTAATTACACGAATAAATCCCAACAATCCGGCTCGAACCCTGCGAATTAAAAAGAAAAACCGACAGATGGACAAAAAACCACCATTTCCTTGACAAGTTTTATTTACCGCAAACATTGTTACGGAAAAACGGACGGAATGAAAAAGTTTGCATTCATTAGAACCGTTAATTAATTCAAATGAAACCGCGACAAAACATTTGCATTTCTCGCTTCCTCCTACCCTCAGGAAAGTCTTAGTTACTCAAAACAAAAACAGTTCCCACTAAATGGAAATTAAGCATTTTATAGACCGAGCGATGCTGGGAATTAATTAATCCTGTCTTGAGATTTTGGCTTGCCCTCTTGGTATCAGAAAGTCTTGGCCACTTCAAATCGATTTTCACTGCAAAATAAGCTTTATTGCATTGCGTTTAAATTCAATATGACTAAGTATGAAGTACTATCCGTTTTTTCTGTAGTATCAGCAAGGGTCCTGTACTTTTAATGGTGTAATAATTAAGTCAAAGTCCCTTGTTTTGCAGATAACTTGGCTAATTATTCATTTTGAGCGGTCGACATCTGATTTTATGGGGTGACAATTTGTAATGCTTTATGTAAACCATTAATTTTACGTTTTTGGTGTCTTTTAATTTAATTCTAACTAGTGGTTCGCCCCGAACTGATATCTCGCAAGTCTCCGATTACAACAAAAAAATATTATTTGTGTTTATATAAATGTTTGCATGATCTACAGATATTTGTTCCGTGTCTGGGTGTTTTTCTATATATTATAAGTATGTATTTACAAAAAAAAAGTATATAAGTTATCAGTTATCTGGTTCCCATAGTACAAGCTCTGTTTAGTTTGGGGCCAGATAGCGTTGTGTGAAATGTCTAGCGATATTTATTTATTTATTTATACATACAACGCCGATTTGCCCAAGTTGATTTAGAGATCTCGCTTCGCTCGATCAATTATATTTAGGCTTAACTGGCATTAATTTTAATATTCCCAATTTGTCTTTTAAAACCATCAGATGCATATATGCACTCTACCACCGTCTATATTCACTGAAAACTATAATCAGGATCTCTGATGAATAGGTACTGCCTAGATGCTCCATCTTAGATCAACTCATCACTTACCATTATGTGAGATTGTGCTTGTGGTCAAAGTATCTACGTTCTCTACCTAGTACCTACTACATTAAATAAAAAAAACACAATTACTGATTAAAACGGGTATTTATCGCAAATGTACCTTATTTATTTCGGGTGTGTTGCAACAGCCGTAGTCAAGGGGCATCGGGATAACAAATAAATAAGGTACATACGCGATAAATGCCCGTTTTAAACAGTAATTATGTACAGTGATCGCAAAAGTTTGAAAAATACTAAAAAAACACAATAAACGGGTTTCGAATTCTTTGGTAACCATCTAAATATTACACATTTGATTGGAACATGATATTCAGTTTAGCATCTACGAGAACGATAAACTAAAATCAATAATCTGTCCTCAATTTCTAAGAAATGTCTCAGTAACAGCCATTTCAAAGCTTATTACTGGCTTTTCACTGTATATTTTAACACACACCTACAAACCAAATAGTTTAAGTATCGTCAACAATGTTAGCTGGTAGAGGCTAATATAAAGCCAGGCTACACGAGCGACGCAACGGTTTAATCATTAGAATAGAAACGTAATCCAAATGGAACATAAACTGGCAGGTATTTGGGGCTATTTAATCAACTCTTCCAAATAGTAGTTTATTAATAAAATAAATCGTTTTTACAAAAAAAAACTCTTCTAATCTGATGAGTTCATCAGACTATATATTGAAATCTATTATTTTTAAATTTTTCTATAATGTTTAGTTACCAAGCATGTTAATAAATTGCATGCTTTAACGGTTAGGTTATAAATTAATACCCAAAAGTCATCTATGTAGTCCTTACTCCCACACTAGGATATGCATCGTGGGTATTAGGAACCATTAGTAAATGGGGAGGTACTACAATTCTCAAAACCTAAACAAATATATATTTTTTTATTTATAATTTTTATTAGTTTTCCTGTAGATGGAGCTAACGGCACTTTAGTCGTAATCTGAAACATCTAACTAATTTCGACCCTATCGTGACAAGAGCACAATTGATAGCGCATCCTCGTATCAAGAGGAAGGTTGCGGGTTCAAGTCCCGTTTAGGCGTATGAGATCGTTTTACAAATATTCGGATAACAATATAAAAATAAAAATACTATTTGAAATATTTGCACGTCATGCAAACATTATGTAATAATAATAATATTTATTTATTTTCTCTCACGAGGTACGTACCTTAAGTATAAGTGCAAAAGCAAGTTTTTTTGGGTACTGACTTTGTAAGTCATAGGAACCTGTATTACAGGTCACCAGACCCAATATGCGAGTCAAACCGCACTGTTAATGGTTTTTTATACGACCTGGAGATGTAATAAGCAAATGCCCCAGCTGATCTTGAATGATAAGTGTGATAACCATCGCGTAAAGTACTTCTTCGTAGGTCACGCACCTTAGAAATGTGCCCTACGATGCGCGGCCCGGCATCTATCAACTGGAAGCATACATTAAAGTCACATGTGCCTGTAATTTCACCATACCATACCCTTCATACTGAAACACAGCAATGCTGCTTGGCGGCAGAAATAGGTATGGTGGTAGTAATTCCCCGGGCGGGTCCATTCACAAGGAACTCTACTCTTAAATGCAATTAATTGTTGCAATCTTTTTTCAATTCGGATGCCCCATGAGCTACACCCAGTGGAACAGTGTCATACTGTGACACGCTAGGAACCTATAGCTACTAATCTTCCCCCACCATAAAAGTCGTCAACTAGTGGTTCGCCCCGAACTGAGATCTCGCGAATCTCACAAAATAAGTATTATTCTTAGGGCGATTTGCACAACGATGCCTAAACGTATTTAGTGGCTAAATATGATTTAAGACGTTGTCAAATCATACAAATACTTCAAATTTAAACATGTTTAGCTAAATACGTTTAGTGATCTATGTGCATGCCGGCCTTAATCATTAACTAATAAATTAATGCCACAAAATGGATAACCAATCTACTTGGCCTAAAGTTTCATTCCAATTTGAGGTAACGGAGGTTCCTGTAAAGTGGTTATTTTTTTTTTGGGTACAAATTGCAGTTATTCTGGATTTCAGACTTTTGCCTATATTTATGTTACTAAAGCTACACGAATACCAATTTAAGTATTGTGGGGTCACTGGTGTACCCTGTGAATTTTGTCAGTTTTGTTTTTATTATAGCTAATAACTCAAAAACTACAAGGACTAAACTAAAAATAAAAACGAGGTTCAAACGTCCTAATAAAGACCTTTCATTTGACATCTTATTTGACCTAATAGTCTGTTTTTCATTTTTTTTACCCCCCTTGAACCCCAATATCTCAACAACCCCCCAATATTTTTAGCTCATTGAGTCACACCAAAATTGTGCCAAACTACTCGTACCAACGTATGTATCAAATTTCATGATGATCGGATCAACGCTTCGAAAGTTATCCTCGGACAAACAAACATACATACATACATACAACGCCGATTTGCCCAAATTGATTTGTAGTTCTCGCTTCGCTCGATCAAAAAGTTACTGTGGCGTGCCTATAACAGTCTTTATTTGTCAATTAAATTAGTTACTACTGCGCGCGCGCCTCTAACTAAAGTGCCTCAAAATTGGTTTACCGCTTGTATAAGGAATTTCATGGCTATGGTGGTTGTTTAGTTTCTTAATTAGTGTCCCGAAAGGAGTTTTTCAACGTGGAATGCCGTGACGATTAGGCCCTTTCCAGTTAAAGTAATTTGGCTTTAAAACTGCTTTATGACGCTTCATTGTTTTATGGTCGGTCTTTTTCTTTATTGCTAGAAGCTAGTACAGTAGTGCGCGTATTCTTTGTACCTACATTTTACTTAGCCCGCCCATTGTATTGCCTTTTTAAATTTAGCATGGAATATAATGGAATAACGCTTTATTGTATACCAGGTATACTTAAACTAGTTAATGCCAAATATAGTACAAAGGGCGGCCTTATCGCTTTTAGTTTAGTGTTGTGTTTCTGTGTAGTAATAAAGAGTTATCTTATTTTAAATGGCCATTTAATTTAGCTATTTATATATCTACTAGCTGTTGCCTCGACTTCATACGCGTTACACTTCTAAATGTGTAGCTAACCTAGAAATAAAGCTAAACTCGCTGTTGCAACTTGAATTGACACACCATTTTTATCCCATGGGAACTGATTTAGGGGATAAAAAGTAACCTATGTGGTAATCCAGATTATAATCTACGTACATATATACCAAATTTCATCGAAATCGGTTCCGCCGTTACGACGTGATTGAGTAACAAATAAACGAACATCCATACTTTCACATTTACACACACCAAATTAAACTTCTAAGACAAACTAATAGAAAACTATTTTCTTCTGACCAAAATGTTGTAGTCCTTACCATTTCAAATTTCGAACTATGAGTCCCTATGAGGCCGTGTCCTAAAAGTGCATAACCTCTTTAAGCTTAGAAAATTTCAAATGAGGTACCTACTAATATAGTACGGTGACTTTCGAGACATTCCAATTTAAAAGAGTATTTGCTTATGTTTATAAGTGAGTTCAACCTTCTTTGAATAAAATTGGATTGAGTTTTCAAACATGTGTCAAAATAAAATGTTATTTGAATCAAAAGCACTAAAAAGTATTGATATCAATTTCGAAGCCAATCACCGCCAAAATAACTTTCTACCCCTTTTTAACCCCGTTAGGGGATGAATTTAAACAAAATACGAAACATGTCTTCCATCAATTCTATTAAAAAAGGTTTATGCAAAATTTGAAGTAGATTGGAACAAATAATCATGTTGTCCCATACAAAATTTTGCCCCCCTTTTCCCCCCCTTTAGGGGTAGAATTTCGGGAAATCCTTTCTTATCGGATGCCTACGTCATACAAAGAATACACCCTCCAAGTTTCAGGTCTCTACGATCAGCGGTTTAGGCTGTGCGTTGGTCCGTCAGTCAGTCATTCAGGACAAAGCATTTTATATGTACAGATTTCATCTCGGAAAAGGTCTCTCAAGCCCGGTGCGAGACATAAAAATTATAAAAAAATCAAATAGAACCATTGAATTAAAAAAATGTTTGATCCAATTTTAACGCCTACACGCTTGCTTACACAACTTAAGACACAACGCGCGAAAAAAAAGAAATTGGCAAACAAAATTATCTCAGCATAAACGCCATGTACTCGCTCGATCTGATAATGCGACCCATTAATTTGAACAAAGTTCGCGTCGACACCGCCGTCGCCTTATAAAGGTGAGGCGACAAAATTTATAAGTTCGATTACTTTAATCTCAGTTAACTTATGCGAGTACAATTTCAAAGCTGACAAAAGAAATGCAAGCAATAAATTGCGAGTCGACTTATCTTACGTTATATTGTGGTTCCATGATCGAGTAATTAATACCATAAGGTTCACAAACCATTTGAATGACTAAAAATGTGTCTTCTTTTAAACTTTACAAATGAAACCATTATTATGTAGAATAGGATAGATAACGTTATCGTACACATAAAAACAAGCCTAATAATAATATAATAAATATCTACTAAAACAAAAAAAATGTTAAAAGAGACATTTCCCCAGCAGTGGGATCCAGCAGAATCTTTAGATTTAACTATTATATAAATTTTCACAATAATTAATGCAGATTAATGTCCCCACGCGGATAGTAATCTAAAATTATGTAAAGTCCAGTGTCTATGTTAATAAATGCAATAAATTATCAATCAACTTTTCGTAATCGTATTTTAGTTAAAATAGTAATTTTCTGAATTGGTTTTCAGAAAATTCACACACATATTAGAATGTAATAAACTAAACAAAAATAACTCGTTCATTCTATTCATAACAAAAATGATCTGTGATATTATGAATATGAAGTTGCGTTACTAAAATTCTCAGACAAAAATCGTAAGTCGACTTATCAGTGTCTGTTGTAATTAATATAATGAAGCAGTGTGTTGTCACGCAAAGTTTTTGGTCGCGTGTGCCGGCCGCCGCTATTTCGGACGGTGAGTTATGCGAGGCTCTGGCATTCTGGTATCTTTTTGTTGTCTAGTGTATGGGTTGTTCCTTCTTCTTTATGAGGTGACGTGGTACGGGAATTTCGGTAAACATTTAACCTTCGTTTCTTAAATAGCTGTAAACATGATATTGTAATGTGATGAGAAGACGTCTAAAGGGATGCGGATGAGATAGAAAAACATTGAGATAAGTGGAAGAATTTGGTCGATACTTTTGCCCAATACTTAATATCAATGAAAGTTAATTATTTCTTTAAATGACGATTTTAGTTGAGTTTACTACCATATTAGGATCAGGCGTCAAATAACGGCCGCTACTATTTGGATACCAGAGTTTTAACTTATAGTACAGTCGTAATGTATGAATGTTGTTACGAGAATTGGTGTACAGGATGTATTTGATCGAGCGAAGCGAGATCTCTAAATCATCTTCGGAAAATTGGCGTTATGTATATATGTATGTAAGTATGTATGTATGTAAGTATGTATGTATGTAAGTATGTATGTATGTATGTTTGTTTGTCCGAGGATAACTTTCGAAGCGTTTATCCGATCATCGTGAAATTTAGTATAGAGGTAGGTAGTGATGGCCCAATTTTGGTGCGACTAAATGAGCTAATAATGTAGGGGGGTTGTTGAGATATTGAGGTTCAAGAGGGGTAAAAAAAAACTGAATTGAGACTATCCGGTCAAGTGGCACGTTTAATAAAGGGTCTTTGTAAGTAAATTTCGACCCCGTTTATATTTTTAGTTTAAATCTTGTAGTTTTTAAGGTATTAGCCATAATAAAAACTGAACTTTGACAAAATTCACAGGGTATACCAGTGACACCACAGTGCTGAAATTTAGTATGCGTGTAGCTTTAGTAACACAAATATAGGCAAACGTCTTAAATCCAGAATAACTGCAATTTCTACCCCCAAAGAGTATATCCAATGTACATGAACTCCCGTTACCTGTAATTTGAATGTAACTGTAGGTCAAGTAAAATGGTTATGCATTTCGTGGCACTATTTTCATAGTCGAAGATTACGAATAATATTTTTTTGTTTTTATTGGAGCCTCGCGAGATCTCAGTTTGGGGCGAACCACTAGTTAAACAGAAATCAGCACCAATGTTTTAGTTATTACATCAACATTTACATTGCTTTAGATATGTGATGTTTTTGCTATCATTAAAAATTAAATACAAACTAAAGTAGTAATTGTCACCACCCAAACGAAAGCCAACAAAATTAGACAAATCATATCAAAAACGCCCCGCAATTATGACTTCACTCAATTAAAATGTAGACGCTCAAACTCCCGCTAATAAATTAGAGAGGAAGGGTTAAAATAAAACAAAAAATGAGATACCGCTTGTCCTATAATAATTTAACCCGTTTAGCAGTGGAGTAATAAAGATTAAAAAGTTTACTTTTTAACACTTTCGGTGTTAATGAGGGGGCGTTGGAAACAATTTGAAGGATTACCTTCTAAAAGCTTCCGTCAGGTTTTTAATTGAGACTTTTTTGTGGGCAGCAAGGCTTTTAGCCCCTTTAGCGTCTTGCCTTTTGTTGTTGCCCGGTGATCTATTAATGAAGAAATATTTATTCCGGGTTAAGACTTTGTGAGTTGGTTTCTTTTATAACATTGCGTAATTTGGGATCGGGTTTATTAGCTTAACAAAATTGTTTGAGAATAAAATATGTTGTGTTGTAAGAAAAATATTACAATGGCAGTTTTCTTTTTATTTTATTTAAGAATAATAAAAAACCTGTCCTTATTTATAAATAAATGATAATCAAGCAAAGATAAATTGTAATTTTAGCAAATAATCTGTCTTTTAATTATTAAATTGATGGTATATTGAAGAAATAATCAACTTTTGTATTACATATTACTGAAACCTATATTATCACCCTAACATAATTATGGCAACAACTTGCTATTCTTATTTCAAATAAATCAAGAGTTAAAACAATACATTAACAATATTCCAACATGAAGTAACTCAAGAGATGAACACGAAAATAGGCATAACTCTAATCTCGAGTAAGACATTACGAGAATACCAATGCATACGCAAAAAATCGATCGCGGTGCCGTCTTAAATTCCTCACCCTTTCTGAGGGGGCTCCCCCAAAAAAACGAAAGAATAGAAGAGGGAAAAAATCTAAATCGTCTCATATCTCCCCCTCCGCCCCCGGACACCTCCGTCAAGCGCCCTCCTTATTTCGTATGCGAGTTCCTGCGGCAATCATTATAAAGATATCGATTAGGACCAAGTCTCTAACCTGCCCATATCTTTGCGGAACACTCGTGTGTATTGAATAATTTTTAGTGTTGCAATACTGTAAAATTTTATGTTTTGATCAATTAACGATTCACATTGACCAATTGATAATCCCTTATAGGAAGGAAAATATTACAATAGAAAATTCATTCGCACAGACTTAATGTTTATGGCCCAACTCTACAAAGCAGAACCAAAATAACGAGTTACATTATTATACAATTCAATTTCGCCAACCTAACATACTTCAGCAAACAAAGCCCCAAAAACAGACCTCCAAAAATTTGCAATCGAAAAAGACTGATAGCTAACTACCGGGGACGCTCCTCGCATAAGCAGATGCAAATTGTTACCGTTAAACTATTTCGGAAGGTAAACATAGGGACGAAGGGACCACGTGTGCCGAGATCCGGAGAACGAGATTAAAAATGCTAGATGGCAGACCGCCGAAGACCAAAGTGCACTAAATTCAGTAGGACTGCTTTTGCAATTCAAGGAAACAATAAGCTTTATTACATTTATATAAATACGGGATTTCGTGTTTCGACCGACAATGTTTCGGTTCAGTTCGTGAATCTTTATCAGGATCTTTATGAGTGCAATCCGCTCCGCACTGTGTCTCGCCTCGCACTACGTGCCGCAGCCCTTTGCGCGCGAGTAGACGAGCGCGGTGGTGGGGTGAATTAAAATGTATTTTATTACAAATATGTAGTAAGTCATGCATAACATGATTTATTACATTTTTGAAAAAATAAAGTTTCTCTACGTAAGGCAAAATTTCTACAAGGTACGATTAAAAAAAAATAGAATTGCTCTATCACACTAATATTATAAATGCCTTTGGATGTTTGTTTATTTATTTATTTGTTTGTTACTCAATCACGTCGTAACGGCTGAGCCAATTTCGATGAAATTTAGTATGTACGTAGAATATAACCTGGATTAACACAGGCTACTATTTATTTCATAAATCAGGTCCCAAGGTATGAAAATGGGGTGGAAAAGATATGTAGTTGACTCAAGATTTTTGTAATTCATTAATCGAAGAAAAAAATCTACGATACATTAATTTTGGATATTAACTGGCTTTGGACAATGTAATTTTTACCAGAACATTTTCTATTATTATACTCATAACTTCATGTCAAATTTTGGCATATAGGTACTTATACTTCTGCAAGATTGTTCGTAATTTTTCTGTGACCGGGTCGAGTATGAGCCAAGAAATATTGGAGTTTACGAAGTAACCCGCTTTGGGGGCATGTAAATAGGAAACTACAAAAGTAATGTTTGAGTTTCACCGTGTGAGTGGACGTAAGATTATTGCTAAGGGTCGCCGATCCAATTTATAATGTGATTGATGAATTTGTACAGCTTTTGGACTTTAATCAGGGTTTTTTTACAAACATGGACTTAATAAGGCATCAATATTGATTTTGTAAAGGTAGCTTATGTACTTGGAGTTTACTTACTATTCTTTAAATGTTTTTTATTATGATGTGATGATGACACGGTCTTGACCGTGACCACCTGATGTTATACAATTTTCACTGTCACAATTGCATGACCTACCACAGCTGTAAAAATCACAAGATATGATGAACTAAAACTTGGATATGGCATTGCATAGTTAAAGTTAATTATCTATTTATTGGACCCGATCCTGCACAGAATGCGTTGTTAGAGTTAGTTGTAATTTCACTTATTTTGGGAAAAAAATTACTAATATTATAAATTCAAAAGTAGCTCTGTCGGTCTTTCAGTCGGTTTGTTACTTTGTCACGAGTCACGACTAAGCGGCTGGGTCGATTTCGATGAAATTTGGTACATAGATTATGGCCGAGGTTGAGAAGTAAGCTATTTTTTACCCGACGGCGCAGAAGGAGGGTAATGTTTTTATTGACAAATCAAGTGTGTAGCCGCGGGCGGAAGCTTGTCGAATATTTATAATAGACTAGCTGGTGCCCGCGATTTCGTACGCGTTTCACTACTAAGTGTGTTGGTAACCTAGAAATTAAGCTAAACTCGCTGTTGCAACTTGACTTGATACCCCATTTTTATCTCACGGGACCTGATTTTTGGGATAAAAAGTAGCCTAATGTTTTAATCCAGGTTATAATCTACGTACATACTAAATTTCATCGAAATCGGTACCGCCGTTACGACGTGATTTAGTAACAATTAAATAAACAAACATCCAAACTTTCGCATTTATAATATTAGTGTGATGAAGCTAGAAACAAAAATCTTGTTTTAGAGTAATACTCGGTCATTGACCAGTGACCAGTAAAGATGTTTGGAAGAATGTTTTCTCTTAAGACGCCATCAAAAAAACAAGTCTGCAAATATTGCTAGAAAATAAAATATAAAGCATCGTTCAATACTTGTTGACTATATGAAAAGGAAGTTATCTTAGAGCTTGATCGTCTTGATCGCCACAAGTAAGGAAGGATGAAGTTAAATACAAATTTACTTTTCCAGTAGGTTTTCAAATGTACCCCGGGCTTCTTACTTAATTCAAAAACTATTTTTATTTTCTTAAGAGCCGGCAGAGTTAATTGGATTTTTATCAGTGTAGGATTCTCTTGACTGGAAATCCTTAATTGGTTTTTGTGAAACAGATACGTCAGTATAACACCACCAGAGGATCTTTTCAAGCAAGTGATTCCAGTTACAATACTTTTTGCAAGGACGTAGTGGTGTCATTTAGATATTTACTTACTTCATAAAGGTAATCAAATAATGGGAACAGGTGACGTAAATGGAGAGACAGCTCAATAAAGTTCGATATCTTTGCAGGTGAAAAATAAATTGTTTAAATACTTTAAATAATCGTAAAAGTGTAAAATTTTAATGGAAATAAAATATTAAGTGCATGCATGTCACGATAGGTACCTCGCTCACACACCGATACGATATTTTGATATGACTATCAACATATTATCATAAGATCGTTTTGATACTTTTCTGCAAATTTAAATTAAAAATCTACTACAAAAATATATATGTAAGTGCATATACACTTGATGTTTTAGGCGATGCGTAGTCAATAATTGTTTTAGATAAGGTACTTATTTGTAAAGATATCGTTTCGAAGGCTTGTAGAGCGGTATGAAGAAAAGTAGTATCTCAGTGAGTGGTATTTTTAATAGAAATTCCTTATCCAACTCATACATTTTATTCGTTATAATTTATAGTTATACTTGTGATTGTCTAATTCTGTTTGGGCGAATCTAATAAATCCAAACCGCTGAGCAGAGGATATTCAAAGCTGTTTCATTATTCCGCATTAGACAGCGGTCGGCCACGCAAATCTTAGCGTCCCTCCCAAAGAAACCCCAATTTCCTTCATTACTTACCTCCCGTCCGAGACAATGGCAAGACGACGACAAGAAAAAATAATAATTTCAAGTGGAATAACGCTGAAAATCTTTTCATGGAGAGAAGAATTATTGTTGTTTTGCAAGCGAGCTCTCAGAGACAAAATGCACCATCCTTATTACGCTATTGTTCCGTGTTACGAGCTTTATTCATTTTTACTTGGCTCGACTTGAATGCTTATTAATTTAAGACCGTGATAAGCTCGGATTCTTTTGAATAGACGAAGGAAATGTCTGCCTATTGTTGTGAATTATTTTACATACCATTAGCAGCAAAATTCTCGATTATTTTCACTGTTCATTATAAATTTCTTCAACCTGCTATTGAAGCTTTACTTTTCAGAAATTAATACCATAAGCTCTAAGGTGAATAAGTACGTATAATGAAACGTAAATATACATGACACGGAACGCTTTATGGTAATCGAAATATGCCGAAGTATGTTGTTAAGAGGATAGAAAACTACCGTCAAACATGCAAGGGATGAACTGCGCTTTAAATTTTGTTCGTAGCCTGGAAATAAGCGCTTCAGAAACTTTCATGTCGTGTGTCATACAATTTTTTTAAGACGACCATAAACATTACGACAAGCCTTTTGTGGCACTATTTGAACAACGCCTCGCCCGCTTCGTGCCTCGTAATAATGTCATATTTATATCGTTCGAGTAACACAAATTACTTTAAATGTCACATAAACGAATTGTCGAGAATTTTCAAGTCGTACTCTTGAAAAACCGCGACGTTATTTGAAAGCAGTCGCGTTTCCAAGACAAACTCGTCTCCCTGGGGAGTCGAGTCAAGAGTGATTACGAATTTTAATTATTTTTTTAAGCCGGTGGCGTTGAGGTGATGTTTCCCCAGTACGACCGAGGCTTATGCAAACAATCGACTCGCACTTGGAATTAATCCGACTCCCGTTTTTTCCTTCGCGACAAGGAATTAACAAGCAAAGAAGTCATTAAGTCGGAAGATATTCGAGGATTCCTTTTAATTGCGGGTTTCCTTGCCCGGTTTCATAATTGGTTCGTGTCGTACAAATTGGACAAATTGAATCTGCCAACGAGCTCAGATACAAGAGTAATAAATTGATATTTTTGAAATGTGTCGTATTATGTGACATGAGCAATGAAATGTCGTTACAGTGCATAACAGAATGTCTATTATCCAATTATATCTAACCTTTCAGCGTGGGCTGTTTCAGTGCAGTAATTACGCCACTCGGTGGGTTTAAACGTCGTGCATGACAGTGTAAGTGATTGTATGCGGTGAACTAAGGCTCCTAATGAATTATTTGTGGCTCGCGTGCACCAATCGCAGTGCCTAATTATCCAGCTGTATGAGCGGTTATGACGGGGCATGCATTGATTTTGTACTATTTTGTTGCTCTGAAGTAAGCCTGAGAGGTATGTAACATGCTATTTGATCTTTATTATAAATACGGGATTTAATACGTACCGTTTTATCAGTGTTTCGACCGACAATATTTCTTTGTGACAATGTTGAATTTTCGGTCGTAATACCGAGAAAACGGTACGTGATAAATCTCGTATTTAAAGATTAATGAAATTACGAAAGTTTTCTAAGTAAAATATGCCATTTACTTTTAGCACAGATGTGTCATTGCTCAAGATATAATAATCTTGGATAAATCATCGATCATTTTTGCGATAGATTTAATGAGAACTAAATGATAAATATTGTTAATCAAAACGAACACAAGTAGGTTTTATACATAGGAAAAGCAAATAAAAAGGCTGATTGAGCCCCTAAATTACTCATTTATATCAACGATCAAAGTCATCGATACTCATCTAGTCCATTCGGATTTTTCCACGAAGATCCGTCACTAATTGAAATTGAAATCTGATTTTCCTCCCCACCCATTGAACCGACTCGGTGATTAAAAGTATTCAGAAAAAAATACAAATAATCAAATTACAATATCGCTAACGACGAGACCGTCTCCCCAGAATCCTTTTATATTTTAGGGAATAAATTAAGGCATAGAAAGGAAAAAAGAAAGGCAAGTTATCCGCAAACAAGGACTAAAAGATTTTTTGTTGGCCTCCGCGTTTTAATGATACTATGTTTATATTAACTATACAAATCGGGCTTTTAATTTGGTTATAATTTATTACTACAGTAAGTTAAAGATGTTACCGAAGGTATGTGAATAGAGTATGGATATTATTATATTCTAGATCTATCTTTAAGGCTTATAATCTAAAACTATCCTTAAGCTTTAATAAAAACTGACGCATAGTTTAGATAGTGCTTATGACAAAATTAACAGTTATTTATACTTGAGTTGCAATTTAGTTTTGAGTTTAGTATTAATTAGCTGTTTAACTAGCCTAAGTCACCCAGCACTTATTATAGCGGGACAAAATTTGATACAGGCAAGTTAATGACAACTGGCGTGACGAGTGTTATTGAAAAATTTGTAACTGCTTCACATAATTCTTAATATATAAAACAAAGTTGGGTTTGTTCGAACACTTATAACTCGAGAACGGCTGGACCGATTTTCATGGTTTTTGATTTGTTGTATTTGTCTCCGTCCCGAATAGCAGAATAACTATTAAAATATTGGAAAAATTTACGCTAAAAAAATTATGATGAAAATTAGTTTTCTCCTACATAGATGTAGCTAATGATGGCCGATTGACAATATATTGGCAGCCCGCGTCATATGCTTGTCAAGGCGATACGAAGTTCGGCGGGTCAGCTAATAATATAATAAAAAAAATTAGTTGCTTGACGAAACTATTTAATATTCATGCGAACGGCGCGCCAAAAACACGACTGCCCCTTGAAGCCTAAGTAATGAAGAAATTACCTTTGCATACAAGAAGGCATAAGTAGGTGAAGACGAATGAAAAATTGCCTTATTTTAAGGATGGATGACACGAATTAAGAAAGCAATTACTCATCGGAAGCGCACAGGGGCGGAATGTTAATAAGACGAAAGTAGAGAGTGCTATTTTTCATTTGGTTTCTCAGGTCAGACACTCGTGAATCTGCGATTATCTTAACTAGTAGTTGGTTGCGAGAGTTTGTTTGAATGTTGATTTAAGATCATCTAATGGTAAATAGATGTATGTTGAAACAAATATCGTTTTACTGTCTAAATAAACTAACTAACAACTCTAACTAACGACGACTTCCGTGGTGCAGTGGGTGAATAGCCGGCTGAGACGCAGGAGGTAGCAGGTTTGAATCCCGCCGCAGAACAAATGTTTGTATGATCTACAGATATTTGTTCTGGGTCTGGATGTTTTTCTATATATTATAAGTATTTATTTAGAAAAAAAAGTATATCAGTATTCTATCAGTTATCTGGGCCCGTAGCCAAATTACATTCGCTACGAATCTATTCGATTTCTACATACATTTGTTGTCGCTGAATGACGTAGTATTTCTATAGCATGTGTCAAATCCCATACATTTTCGGACGTATCGACTAGCGTCATCGCTAATCGACTGTAACTTGGCTAAGCCCTCTGGTTCCCATAGTACAAGCTCTGCTTAGTTTGGGGCTAGATAGCGCTGTGTGAAATGTCCAGTCATATTTATTTATTATTTAACTATACAGACATAGAACATTGACCTGAGAAGATAAAACATAATCATTTTTAGGCTTCTGTGAGTTTTTAAATTGGAAATATTATATGTTATCTTTAATAACATTTACGTCTCTTGTGTTTCCTAGTTTCCTCTTAATTATGGAACAGATTAAAAACTGAGGTTTTTTTATGCTACATGGAGACGAGACAAGCTTATGGCCCACCTGATGTTAGGTTACCGTCGCCTATAACAGCGAATTGCCTCGTAGGTCACCCACCTTAAAAATGTGCCCTACTATGCACTGCTCTGCGTCCATTAACTTGAGGCAAACAGGTTAAAACATCATGTACCTGTAATTGTAATTTTACCGGCAACCATACCTTTCAATCTGAAACACAGCAGTGCTGATTGGCAGTGAAAATAGGTATGGTGGTAGTACTTTCCCGGGCGAGCCCTTACACAAGGAACTCTACTACTCTTGACGAGGTGCTTTACATGTATCAATTGAAAATGTTTATGCAACTAGTGACAAGTGGTAGCTAATTAGATAATATTACTTAACATTAAGTTTGCCGATGTATTATTATATTAATGCGATAAAGAGTTTTCTAATCTAATCAAATCTAGCTAATCTGGGTAACGAATGCAGCCGCTGCAGTGTCTTGGTTAGGTGACATGAGGCTTTACACCTGTATACTTCAAGTTGATGAACGCAGGGCAGTGCATCGTAGGGCACGTTTCTATGATGCATGATCTACGAGGAAATTAATATATGAATGAATGAATATTTATTTATTTGACACAATATACAAGTACAAAAATACAATACATAATTATTAGGTAGGTACATGTAACAAAAATTAAGATGCTTATTATGTGACAACAATTATGTATGAGCCTCAGTTGCCTAAACTAGACTGAAAAGCCTGTATGATAGGCAGCTGTCCTCCCCCTGCTTAATATAAAGTGGAATACTTTGTTATAGGCGATGGTTTCCACTTAACATCAGATAGGCCATATGCTTGATTCATCTCCAGGTCGTATAAAAATAGGCTTGTAGATTAGGTTATCTAGCCATCCAACTTACCAATAAAGTTCTAGGTTCTAAGTATATTCAAGAAGGTAATTGATACTTGCATATCTCAGACAGATTAAGTCTTTTTGATTTTGTTTTTGTCCTGTCCATCCAAAGGTTGTCTGGAAGAGATCGCTTTTAGCGATAAGACCACCCATTGTACTTACCTTAATTTTTGTGTATTTTTATTGTATTTTTAATTTTGTTGGTGTGCAATAAAGAGTATTCTATTCTATTCTATTCTATTAAGCATAAAAATAAACATGACATTTGATAACAATGATCGTCTGATAAAACTACATATTTTTATACAAGAAAAAAAAGAGATCTTATAAATCAACACTATCCTAAAGCCACTATCATATCCCACCATGACTACACCAATTATACCCCTACATTACAAAACGTGAAAAAACAAAACACGCAAAAAACAGACTAAACAGTTTTCCAAGGTCAGAAAGCTATCTTCAATGCAGTACTGAGTACCTCACGTTTTCCTGTGTTAAACCCACGAATTTTCTTCTAACTTTTTCCGCTTGGGGCCACTTATACCCCCCCCCCACTCTTCCCACCTCCCTTCTTTGGTCCATCGAGCTCGACCACTAATTGCGTCCGTTAATTAGGGAACGTCATGAGTGTTTACTTGCCGAGTCTAAGTGTGAAGTTCTCTCCTTGTAAAGCTGGGTGCAGGATAGCATCGCAGCAAAAATAATTTGCTGGTTTACCAATACCTCAACTGCAATAAAAATGCGAGAGCAGAAATAATGATTAGTCTACCAGATGTAGACAATGATCTTTTAAGTTTAGTAATTCTGAAATATTGTACCGAAATTCCAAATTATTGTTTGTAAAAAAAATTGAACTTGTTATTTTATATTTAGCTAAGACATAAGTATGCGAGAGCACATAATACTATGAATAATGATTTGTCTTTATTTGTTGTAGACATCGTTTAGTAATTCTGAAATAAAGTACTGATATTCTGAAATCTGTAAAGTTTTTGTAATTATTTTTTTTTATACATAGGTACCTACATAAGACCTAAGAAAAGTAGCATTGTAGTAAATCTTCAGATTTGTTTAAAGAATATCCACGAAAACAAACGGGTAATAGGAACTTTGTGAAGCGGTAGCAAAAGTTGTCTAAAGGTTTGCATAAACTGCTTCGTTTTTTTAATAATTAATAAGCCTTAATATTTGAGGGCAATTTAAAGATCTATTGCAATTTGTAACCTTGGTGTATTTACCCTATATGAAACAAATAAATATTTATTTATACTATTATTTAGTTTCAGTTCCTAGGTTTTACAACCCTATATATCGTCAACTCGCACAGACACAGGGTCTTTAGGAGGTAGCTATGGTTTTCTAAGCTGCTATCTTGATGGAACCAATTCAAAAGGATCACTCCCTTCACTAATGGAGATGCATCTGAAGGAGTAATTAACGTATGACGTGAGTAAGCACCTTTATTCTTGGCGTGAAATTACTTCCTTCGTTGAAACTTTTTGAGAACTAAACTTTGTGGGATTAATTAGCTGATGGGCGGTGGATTAGCGTCGTCTGAGCTTTAACAAGATTATAAGAGTTCCCGCAACTTTTCAACTTTACTTACGTTAATTTTGTTTACGGCGTTTTTAGCGTATAAACGATATTGATAGTAATGCGGCTTTACCTTAGATTGCTTTAAAAAAACTTTGTAATTGTTTGAATCTAATTAGTGATGTAATAGAGGTACATATCTGAGCTGAGTAGTTTTTGTATATTGCGGGTTTTAGGGTTCCGTACCTCAAAAGGTAAAAAAAGGTTTTCTCCGATTTTCTCAGGAACGGGTGAACCTAGCAAGTTGAAATTTATACCAGATACAGTCTATAATCCCTATTAGTTGTATACAAATCAAGGTCCTGAGTCAATATGATAAAAAGATATGGGCAAATTTAGATCTTTGTAAGTACCAAAATTTACCTTAATTTTTTATTTTTTTATTTTTCGTAATTTTCTCTTTACTTGTGCTATAAGACCTTGCTTTTAACCAAAATTGACAATTCTAGGTCAACCGGAAGTACCCTATAGGTTTTGGGTCGAAAGTCTACATGATTGTTCCCGTTGACCTAGAGTCACGAAATTTGGCAAAAAGCAAGGTCCTTACAGCACAAATATAGGATAAATTCCAAAAATAAAATAAGTTGAAAATGAAAGGTTGTCCCTATACATAGTTGACGCCAATTAAGATCGTCGTCTGAGTTGTATGGGCGCTCATACAATTTATTATAGATAGGTACGGAACCCTTCGTGCGCGAGTCCGACTCGCACTTGGCCGTTTTTTTTAATTTTTTTATGATTATCTTAGTTCTAGTATAGAGTATCCTTCTAAAAATCCTTTGATTCATTTAAATAAATGCTAATAATCGTAGCAGATTTTAAAATATTTAACAAGCTCAATTCTACTCGGTGATTTTTAATTTGGAGAATTAATAGTATCATCGTATATTCATCGTGAAAAGTGTAGAAAAAGTCACACCATTTAGTAATAACTTAGTTTCATTCTTAATAAAGGAATAAAAACAGAATAGGCGAAGAAAATAGATTGAGGTGAGACTTGATGTCTTCGTAATTAACACGTAGCTGGCTTAATTATACTGCAAGGAGGGTAAGTGAAATGTGCCATCCGTGGTCGTACTTATTAGACACATAATGGGTAAATCACTCTTATGTGATCATATTTATATTAATACGACGATTATTATAATTGACGACCTCCGTGGTGCAGTGGGCGAATAGCCGGCTGAGATGCAGGAGGTAGCGTGTTCGATCCCGCCGCGGAACACATTTATCTATGTATTATAAGAATGTATTAAAAATATATATATATATATAATTATTCTATCAGTTATCTGGTTCCCATAGTACAAGCTCTGCTTAGTTTGGGGCTAGATATCGTTGTGTAAAATGTCCAGCAATATTTATTTTATTATTTATTTATTTATATTAATAAAGTTATGGAACAAGATTTTTTTTGATGATACGTCATGATGATTAGAATTGTTAAATTACCAAATGAGAAGTTGAGAATACGAAAAAGCTGTTGTAATGGATGAAAAATAATTTAGAACCTTCTGTATAAAAAGTTATAAGGAAAATGTATCATGCCACAGTGTTGCAAACGTGACCAAAACCGCTTGGTTCCGTATGATTATGTTTTGTTATGACAAGCGCGAGTTGGCAACGCGGGTTCGGCGACCCCCCGAGTTTTAATGATAAAAAAATTCGTACAGAGGGGCGGCGTAAGTGCCATCGAAGGAGGAAAAAACTACGAAGGAAAATATTTGGTGCGACAGGTACCCCCTAGGGGTGAAGGGGTGTGGGGGCAGGGGGTTGCAGACCTTGATAAAAATTAAATCTTAACGACGGAAATTTAAAGATGACGCTCGAACGATCAAGAAGAGTGCACATCTGAGCCCAGGGGTGGGCTAATTGGGCTGAGTGTACATAAGGATGTTGGGACGCGAGCGGAATTTTGTGTTTTTTGATTGATTGACACTGAGGATTTAAGTGTTTTACTTCAATACGAGTACTTGAAAGGAGAGAGAACCCTCAAATAGACATCAACAATTTCGAAAGTCATTGTCAACAGTGTTTACAAAAACCTTCATAAGTTTGTATAATTGTTATTGAATTCATTTATTAACCAAGTAAAAACAGTAAACCAATCAAGTTTCGGTATTGTCATACATTTTACGGCATGCCCGACAATAATTTACAATAACATTATTGTAAGCTACAAGAAGATTTGTAATACTAACTTCACGGTGTTCAACGTCCAGCGTTCTAGTAACAAACTATCAAGTTTAATGTTTATTGAGTATTCTGCGTTTTATTTTGAATTACATATTCATAGAAAATTATGGAACATTCGACTTTGTGTAATAAATAGCTACTGTACTTTTGAATACTTGTTGCATCCCAATTGTTCATTTAGTTATTTGTGTGGAACCTCAGTTGAATCAGGCTTTCACATCAATTATTCGATAAAATTGCAAGAAAAACCAAATCTTACTATTACAATTGCGCAAGGATTGATTTTTTTGCTCGATTAGTTGAAGCGATTTGAGTGAAATTGAATTATAATAATAAATATATAATACATATTGCTGGACATTTCACACAGCGCTATCTAGCTCCATACTAAGCTTCCCATAATATAGGTAAGGTAAGGTTCCCATAGTACAAGTTCTGCTTAGTTTGGGGCTAGATAGCGCTGTGTGAAATGTCCAGTAATATTTATTTGTTTATTATTATTATTTATTTATACTAAGCAAAGCTTGTACTATGGGAACTAGATAACTGATAGAATACTTATATACCTACTTTTTTTTGTAACTACATATTTTTAATGTATAGAAAAACACCCAGACACGGAACAAATATCTGTGGATCATGCAAACATTTGTTCCGTGGCGGAAATCGAACCCGCTACCTCCTGCGTCTCAGCCGGCTATACGCCCACTGCGCCACGGAGGTCGTCAATGTAAATGCTCATGTATCATGATTTTTGCGAAAATATTATATATGTATATATAATGCCTGTATAGGCATTACCATTACATGGCAAATGCCACCCTTTACCTCTGGACTTAAGATGTATTTACCCTCATTTAGTTGAATTATCTTTCTTAAAATACGGTGAAAAAGTTTGATACTGAGAGCATTTCCTTCTTGCCATCTTAGAGATAGTGAATTTAGGCATTACTTTAAAATGTTATGCCTAAATTTATTGCCATATAAACAGTCTTATGCCAGCCTGGTGCTAACACAAAAGAGCACATTTTTGTCACAACACCCCAAATATAAAACACAAAATACTAACTCAAATTCGTGCCATTGAAATTCAAATCGGGATGCAAGATTTGCATCGGGGCGGCTTCGATTATTGATTTTGCCGTCTTGAGGGCATTGCAGTGCTTGTTTAAACTTTTTATTTCACTCTTCACTCCCGTTTTTTGTTTCAACCACTCGCCCCAGGGTCGTCTCCCCTACGCACTCCCTCTTGCATAAAAAAAGCTTCTAATCGATAATTTCTGTGGGGGTGCATTAAGCATAACGGTGCCGCGTACCGAATGTTTTCTCCTTTCAGATTTCCACCCTTAAGGCTATTTATGTTTTGGCCATCTTTGGAATTGGTAACGTACCTTTAATCTGGGTATTTATGCCCTTATACATTTTATTTATCCGTGGCCCCTCGTTTTTAAGAAGGCACTCTCATTTGTATTAAAAATCTACTATGCGTTTTTTATTTCCAAAATGCAAAGTATTCGTGATTTTTTGCTTAGCTAACTGCCATTCATCACTCTTCAAAGTATCTTCTTCACTTTATCAATAAAATTGCGATACAAATAATAAACTATCCCGCAAACAAGCTAAAACTGCGAAAACAACAGTTCAACAATTGAAACGAGCCATAACAGTGCGATCTAATCAGCTAAGTCGCATGGCATCAAATGTAGCTAACTGCCAATATCTGATGCATCTAGAGTTGCTATACTTCCAACTTTAGCCGGAATTTTCTGGTTTATTTCCAAATGTTTCCGGCTTTTAATAACGAGGAATAAATTGGTGTAGTAACATTCCGCCAGGTAGCAAGTGTGTTGTGCAACCTGGATGTTTGAAAATCAAGACATCACGTTGCCTCAAACAAGAACAGGAAAGTCATCAAATATAGTAATAACACTAAGTTTTATTTATTGTTCGTAACATTAGACCAGACAGAAATATTTGCAGATTATTCAAACGTTTGTCACGCAGCGTGAATCAAACTCGCAACTCTTGCGTCTTGTGATAGTCTTGTAATGGACAAGTAAATGGCCCATCGGATGTTAAGTGATAACCATTGCCAATAACAAAGAATTGCCTCGTAGGTCACGCACCTTAGAAACGTGCCCACCGATGCATTGCCTTGCATCCATCAACATGAGGCATACAAATGTAAAGCCTCCTGTACCTGATACCTCTCTCTCTTCAAAATAGCCGGTTTTTTGCAGTTGTTTTGAGGGTAGTCCGGCTTTTTTGACTTCTAACCCTAAAACTAACTGCCAATATCTGATGCATCGGACACACTGTCCCATTGTATTTGTTCTTTATGTTTTTTGTGTGGAGGGACGCGGGATAATGTTTTTATGGCCACGAGGGTCGCTTTAATCAGGGTACGTTGTGATTAAACTGGCTCAATGTTTTCTCCGCGTTTTAACACCTACCTTGAGGGCGATTTCGATTCTGTAATGTTACGGTGAAACTGCCGTAACATTTTTTCAAAAATCACGCACGAAATGTTCCTGGAGCAATTGCTCCATCAATGCTTTTTAGTATAACCTTGTTTCTAGTTTAAGTTAGACATTCAATTTGAAAAAAATAATTTTGTAGCCTCCCCTAAAGTTTTTTCTGCCGTTGAATGTTCAGTCTTTCGTTTTGGCCCAGGAGTGTAGGCGCTCCTCTATGATGCACTACAATATAAATTCTAGATATGAAAAAAAATGAATTTTAGATATGAATTTTGACTGCCTCTGTGGCGCAGTGGGCGTATAGCCGGCTGAGACGCAGGAGGTAGCTTCCCGCCGCGGAACAAAGTTTTGCATGATCTACAGATATTTGTTCCGTGTCTGGGTGTTTTTCTATATATTATAAGTATGTGTTTACAAAAAAAAAGTATATAAGTATTCTATCAGTTATCTGGTTTTCCCATAGTACAAGCTTTGCTTAATTTGGGGCTAGATAGCGCTGTGTGAAATGTCCAACAATATTTATTTATTTATTTACTGAAGCTAAAATTATTGAAGGCCAGTTAGAATATAAAGGGTTTATTCCGAACGTAACCCAAAACCATAACTGAACGGGTTAAGTTGGTGCACTGAGTGGCTATTCATATAGTTTTCGTGAGCTGGGCTATGGAAACTGCAAGGAAAATGCTCATGCAAACGATTGACGCTGGCGTATTAGACAACCAGGTGTGACCTATGAGGCTATACTTTCTTATAGGTGATAGTTACCACTTAACATCAGGTGGGCGATATGCTTGTTCCATCTCCAGGTAGTATAAAAAAGACCTAGAGTAATAGACGGCCAAGTTCAAACTATTTGGAAAAAATACTTGCTCAATGAGATACGTCGAACTTAAATGGTAAAACGAGAGAAGGGAAGACAATGGCATCTCCAATATCCTCGGCCATCTATCACCTACTTCGGCAGTTAGTTCTCTACATATAATTTAAACCCATTAAAGACATCTGCAGACCCTAGCAATGAGCTTCGCTTACTTGGGATGCGTGGCGTCCCTTCCGTGCCCTTTTTTGTGTTTCTACGTGCGGGGGTGACTTTTTCAAGATAGGGGTGAACTTGTGGGGTGTTCCTCATGTTTACTGCGTCTCGTTTTATGAAAAACTCTGACTTGAATCGTCGTTTGAGAGTCATTATCGTGCCGAATGTAGGCTGGAATTAGCATTTTATGTTCCGTACAGTCAGGTTCACTGACGGAGCTGAAATTAGTTTTCATATAGAGCCTATATTTTTTCACGACCTCCATGGTGCAGTGGACCAATAGCCGGCCAAGATGCAGAGGTTGCAGGTTCGATTCCCACCGTGGAACAAATGTTTGCATGATCTACAGATATTTGTTCCGAGTCTGGATGTTTTTCTATTTAATATAAGTATGTATTTACATTAAAAACAAGAATATTCTATCAGTATATCATAGTACAAGCTCTGCTTTGTTTGGGGCTAGATAGCGCAGTGTGAAATGTCCAGCAATATTTATTTATTATTTATTTTTGACGAACTCGACTCGTGGAATCGATCGATAGAGTGGAGTGGAAGGAAGGAAGGGAAGCCTTTGCCCTGCAGTGGGACAGTACAGGCTCCAAATAACAATAATTTATTTTTGGATCACGGTCATTAGAAGCCAATCTGGTAGTCATTAATTTCCTGAGTGAACCATGATGATTTTAATGCAATCTAGCAATAATTGAACCTGTTTTACGTGTAGCATACAATAATAATAAAAAAAGTTAGAAAGACTTTTATGGAACGTAATAGCGCTTCAGAGCCTGTAAGTATGTAAAGTATTTTTTTTATTTCTCTTAGAACATAGCATTGTCAAATGACTACTCGAGCTAGTTTTAGAATAGTATTAACACAATACATCTATTGGTAGGTAATAACAGCGGTATTTTTTTTAAAGGTGACCTACGATGCAGTACTTAGTTACCGGTGATGGTTACCACTTAACATCAGGTGGGCCATATGCTTGTTCCATCTCCAGGTGGAATAAAAAAAACCTAACCAAAACATAGTCTAATTTGCGTTCGCACTTTATAATAGAAAGGAATATCCATCTAGTAGGTATTGCTGTAGCTTCATCAGTACGATACCTTATTTTGTAAGAACTGCGTATGCAGCGGTTTGTAGAACTTTCTTCGTACTGTTCTTACACTTTTGTGACTGACCGTCTATTCCGACATTTTTAAGTAGAGTCGTAATCGGTTTAAGACCTCTAATTATTTTACTAACATTATTACGCTAAGAGCATTGGACATGCACACAAATGAGTTATATTGCATCTAAGTAATTTAATTTTAATTGGGATTTATCGTGGTTGTAAATTAACGATTTTACATTACTTTACGATATTTACGCTGAGATTTAACTATTTTTATGGGATTCGTAGTTATTAAAAAAAAAAACAACTAGCTTCTACACGAGACTCGCACATGTTGTTTGTCAATAAATATTAGCCTGTCTCAATCCAGGTCATTAATATACATATATACCAAATTTCATGAAAATCGGTTCACCTGTTTAGTTGTAAAACATAACAAAGAGACAGATAAACAGAGATACAGAGTTAATTTATTATTTACTAGCTGTTGCCCGCGACTTCGTACGCGTTACACTACTATATGTGTAGGGAAATATCTAGTGTCTATGTCTATGTGTCTAGAAATAAAACTAAAAATGCTGTTGCAACTTGACTTGACACTCCCCCAGGACCTGATTTATAGGATAAAAAGTAGCCTATGTGTTAATCCAAGTAATAATCTACGTATATACTATATTTTATCGAAATCGGTTCAGCCGTTACGACGTGATTGAGTAACAAACAAACAACAAATAAATAAATAGACATTCAAACTTTCGCATTTGTATTTATATTATAAATTAGTTTGATTAATTTATATTATAAATAGAAATGTAAAGAGGTTTGTAGAGGGTAGGGAACGCATCCACAATACTCCGGGTGTTGCCGGTGTCAATAGGCGACGGTGACCGCTTACCATCAAGGTCATCAGGCCGTAAGCATGTTTCCTCACAAATAACATTAAAAAAAATATTAGATGGTAATAATAGTATGGATTAAGTGTTTTAACTATTCTAAAGTCATTACTTTACCATATTACCGTATTATACTGATTGTATCTATTTGATAAAGAGGCGGTGTTACGATCTTTGGAAAGAATATTTTGATTTACGTTCAAAAGAAATAGGTATTTGGTATAAAACCGACCAACCGCAACCCCTTAGAATCCCATGGATTGATAATCATAATATATCTAGAAGAGCCGCAGTAGTGACTATGAGGCTTCGTTCAGGTCATATTCCATCGAAGACATTTGCTTTTCTTATGGGTAAAGTCCCGTCATCGAACTGTGACCTCTGCGGTGTACCGGATGACTTAATGCATGTCTTGATGGAGTGGGCCCTTAACGAGGCATATCGATCTAATAATTGTAAACAGAATCTGCTGATTGCAACATTATATTGTCAAATCCACTTTCAGATAAAATAAAATATTTAGTTATGCTTTATGAGTTGAAGTTCAACTCAGATCATTGATCTCATTGAGCTTTAATTCAATAGATTATCTACCTATTTGATTCGTTGGTAATGTGTTTTTGTTGTAACAACTGAGTGGCATAATTGCCATTGTGATTAAGCTCATTAATATAGAAAAAAAAGTCATTACTTCCGCACATTGATGCACAAAGCTTATTTGTAGATTAATAGTTTTCTACCATTCTTAAAATAGCAAATTCAGCTGCTATGGTTAGCATTACTATTTGACCCTATTTAATAGTATTTGCTTAACTTTGGTACAAAAACCCAATATGTATTAAGATTTTTAAAATCATGCCAATTATTATGTACTGTGGTCAAACGGAATTTGAACCAGGCACCTTAGTTCCCCTCGATACAAAAAAGTAAGGCTCAGCTTACATTTAAACTAGTGGTTCGCCCTGAACTGAAATCTCGCGAGTCTACGATTAAAACAAAAAAATATTATTTGTAATCTTTGACTATCAAAATAGTGCCACGAAATACATTACCAGCTTACTTGACCTACAGTTTCATTCAAATTACAGATAACGGGAGTTCATGTAAATTGGTTATGTTTTTTGGGGTACAAATTGCAGTTATTCTGGATTTCAGACATTTGCCTATATTTGTGTTACTTAAGCCCACAGTGGGGTCACTGGTGTACCCTGTGAATTTTGTCAAAGTTCAGTTTTCATTATGGCTAAAACTATAAGAATTTCACTAAAAAATAAAAACGGAGTCTAAATGTACTAATGTTTATTTTTTTTACGCCTCTTGAACCCCAATATTTCAACAACCCCCCAACATTTTTAGCTCATTTAGCCACACCAGAATTGTGCCATCACTACCTACCTACTTATGTATCAAATTTCACGATGATCGCATCAACGCTTCGAAAGTTATTCTCGGACAAACAAACGTACATACATACATCGCCGATTTGCCCAAGTTGATTTAGAGATGTCGCTTCGCTCGGTCAAATAGAAAGGGTTTTAAAACTATTTTATTATGCCTTAAAGTCTACAAAATAAATACAAATTAAGCAATACCTTTTTGAATAGTTTTGATTATCTAGACTTGTCGTCATACACAGACAGTGCATTTGAATACTAATTTCGTAGTTAGAGCCGACGAAGCACGACATCGCATTTCATTACGGAAAAAATCATAGAGAAATTGAAAAATAATGTCAATTACTGTACAAATGCAGTAACAGCCGGCTCGGCTAACGAGTGTCATTACGCACTGTCATAGATCTAATAATAGTACTAACGGACAGAAGTTCCACTGCGATACGATGACAACATCGTACACCACAGCGTTCATGGTAGCGTTTGAGACATGAACGCTAATGTCATTGACAAAATGTAACAATAGTCTCTTTAGCCTTTCTAACGTAAATACTCATGCAAGGACCGCTGACAGGATGTTAAAAACATTGTTTGAGAGAGTGGAGAACAAAAATATATTTGAATTGGTAGTAAAAATAAGTAAGTACCTACTTAAGTATTATTTGTAATACAAAACAAGGTTGGCATTTTTTGAAAATATCCGGATTAGTGATTGATTTTTCTATTAAATATATAGTTTTATACATCGTTTTAATAAGCATACTCGTAGCTGTAAAAAACCAGTTGTTCTTCTACTAAACCAATCGCTTCACTGTTATCAAGACGTCGCAAAATCTACAAAAGATGTAGAATGTTATCGTCGCAAAATGCCAACTATACTGTTGGCAGTTTACGATAGGAATAACAATTATAATCGTTAAATAATGGTATGGTTCAATAATAGCTTTTCTTGTAAATTAGAAAAATGCAGTAAGTATCCTTCGGATAAAGGTTTCGACTTTTACCTAGAGCTACAATCCAATCTAACGAAGACTACAATCCAGGGCCTGTAGCCAAATTACATTCGCTACGTATCTATTCGATTTCTACACACATTTGTTGTCGCTATATTACGTGGTTCTTCTATAGCATGTGTCAAATCCCATAATTTTTCGGACTTATCGACTAGCGTCATCGCTAATCGACTGTAACTTGGCTAAGCCCTCAGGCCTGTTCAAGGTAAGAGTGAATACGTGTCTGCTAGATCTTTGTGCTCCATCTAAGACTACATCATCGCTTATCATCAGGGGAGATTGTGGTTAAACGAAGATCTCCGTGAAGTTCGTGATAGACAAATGTTACACCAGTACCTCCAGTTCTAGGTAGCAGTATTTTTACAGCGCATTGATGGACACAGAGACAGCCAGGAGGATTAGCAAGCTGAAGTGGCAGTGCGCGGTGCACCCAGCTCGAAGAACTGACGGCCGTTGGGGCAGATAGGTTCTAGAGTGGAACCGCGCACTGGAAAATGCAGCGTAAGACGGCCCCCCCACTAAATGGAAAGACGACCTAATAATTGTTGCTGGGAGCCGTTGGATGCAGGCCGCACAAGTTCGGTCGCTTTTAGATTTCCAATCTATGGGGGAGGCATACGTCTTCTGGCTGATATCATGATGATGATTAATGGACCCCACTTAATGTTAGGTGACGTTATAAAAGGCCTAAAATAAGATGGCGGGATAAGCTTGACTCATACCTATGCACATGGCCTGTCTTAGCGTTAGCGTTAAATAGCGAAGAGTGGAAGAAGGGAAGGGAGAGGAGCCTTTTATTCTGCATTGCGAACAGCTAATTATTAATAACTAGCTAACCAATCCGCAGCTTCGCACGCGTAATTTTTCAGTAAAAACATTACCCTCCTTCTGCGCAGTTGTGTAAAAAGTAGCCTATGTCACCCGGGGATAGTGTAGCTTAACAACGATGAAATATTTTTTTAAATCGGGAGTCTATTTAATGCAAACAAACAAACAATTAGATCTTTCTTGTTTATAATATTAGTATAGATTATTAATCCCGCATCCAAGCTATGTTATTTATTATTTTATTTATTTGAGACAACAAGTAATTATTCTTAAATATAACTTAATAATAGGCTCAGAGTAGATATATTGACTCTTAATACAGTGATATAAGGCTAATCTTACATAGAAAGTTTGTTCGAAGTGACACAGGTATGGCATTGTGATTGCGTAAATAGGCGATTTCGTCGCGAAGTGATGCGGGGCGGGCCCGCTAAGTTTTCCGCTTCGCTCGTCCCGTATTCGCATGTAATCATGGCCGAGTCTTGATGGGTAATTTTTATTTGCTTTTTTCCTTTAATAATGTTGCTATTATAGTATTCTACAATGTTCACTTGTTTCCTGTATGTATTGAGATAAGTTATTCAACACGAAATTACAACTATATCATCATCACAACACTAAGATAGGTAATGAAAAAATGTATTTGTTTGTATAAACATTCATATACAAAGTGCTTTGGGTTCACATACATCTCAAGGAACACCCTGTATAGTTCGCATAGTAAATGTAAAAACAAACAAGCAATGTTAGGTAAGCCTAAAATTTGGATTACTAAAAACTCGTAACAGTTTACCTAATTTGAACACAAGTACAACAATTGTAACAAAGTAACTCAGTCTGTTTGTTTGTTACTGTTTAAACTATATTTTACCCGACTCGCGAAGGAGGGTAAAATTATTATTGACTAACCACGCGTGCTAAACGGCGGGCGGCCGCTAGTAAGGTATAAATAAATGTATACTTCAAACAGGAAGCAACATTGTTTTACACGATCGGCCATCAATGGATGTAAAGGTGCATGCTGACCGGCGGCGATCGAGCGTAGCATCCGCAGCTTTGTCACATAAAACAAATGATAACGGTTCGGTTCAATGCACTGGTGTTGACATAACGTGTGTAGATCTTATCAAAAGTTACGGTAGAATCAGAAACTGATAGAAACATTACATTCATAACTTTTTACCACCAACATGCTTTTATGTAGATTGTGTTTATAGTGTATAAATAATTTTTTTTAAACTAGTGGTTCGCCCCGAACTGAGATCTCGCGAGTCTACCATAAAAACAAAAAAAATATTATTCGTTATCTTTGACTATCAAAATAGTGCCACGAAATAAAACCAAATAACTTGACCTACAGTTTCATTAAAATTACAGGTAACGGGAGTTCATGTTAAATGGTGACGGTTTTTTGGGGTACAAATTGCAGTTATTCTAGATTTCAGACTTTTGCCTATATTTGTGATACTTAAGCTACACGTATACCAAATTACAGCACTGTGGGTTCACTGGTGTGCCCTGTGAATTTTGTCAAAGTTTAGTTTTTATTATGGCTAATAACTCAAAAACTACAAAAACTTTGCTAAAAGTAAAAACGGAGACGAAATGTACTAATAAAGACCTTTCATTTGACGTCTCACATGACCTAAGAGTCTCATTTTCATTTTTTTTACCCCTCTTGAACCCCAATATCTCAACAACCCCCCTAAATTTTTAGCTCATTGAGTCACACCAAAATTGTGCCATTACTACCTACCTATATACCAAATTTCACGATGATCGGATAAACGCTTCGAAAGTTATCCTCGGACAAACAAACATACATACATACATACAACGCCGATTTGCTCAAGTTGATTTGGAGATCTCGCTTCGCTCGATCAATTAAGTGAAGATATCCTACATGGGTTACCCCTTGTGGTCAGCGGTAAGTCCAAACATTACGTTTGATACAAGCCCAGTTTTTGGCAAACAACTTAAGCTTTCACGTGACTGGTCGCATCGAAGGTTGTTAGAATACTTCACGGGACTACGTACTGAGTAAGAGATCCACGCCTTTATCAGTCACATAACTGGATTTGGTCACTACAATACTGCAGTGCGTGTCTCACAACAATTGGAAAGTAGATAGCAAAGAGAGTGGGCGCCATGATGCAGCCTTGTTTCACTCCACTAGTAATTTGGATCACCTCAGAGAGTTCGTTTTCATGTTGAACCTGTGCTTTCATGCCAACATGAAATTGGCGAATGAGGTTTACGAATTTCTTCGGATAACCTGACTTTTGAAGAACAAGCCACAGGGCCTCACGGGGAACTCTATCAAATGCTTTCTCTAAATCGACAAAGCACATGTAGAAATACCTTTAATGTTCTAGACTTATCTCCTGGAGTTGCCTTACGACAGATATTGCATCGATAGTACGTCTACGGGACGGAAGCCACATTGGCTTTCAGAGAGGTACATACTTCTCTCCTAGTTCGCTAAGGCGGGTGTTTACAATCCTCATATAATATATTAGAGATCCAAGAATGTCCATTATGAGGATTTATATTCGAATGGATAATGTCTTGAGCTACATTATTTATTATTAATAAAAAAAGAAACAACAACAAAAATAAATGAAATAAGTGTAATTAAAATAATTTAGTATATGGAATGAGAGGAATGGAATGAAATGGCCAGCAGTGGGGGTGATATAAGTTAAATACAAATATAAAAAAGCTTAATTCCCTTACCTTTTGGAAATATTAACAAACTGCTCATTTTTTGTCTAATGTACCGCTTTTGATTGAACTCACCTTCTGCAACAAAAGAAATACTAGTTTATTAAAAATATTCTCACAAAATCACAACTTTTCCAGAAATACAAAGATTCATTCCGTGAGATAAATAATAGAACAATAAAAAATAAAGGTTGAAAATAATAGGCAATTCTCGATTCATATAAAAGTCTTTAGTCGCTCATTTGATTCTTTTCAAAATTCCATCGAAGGGATATTTTGAAATATGTGTGACAATTATCGGTACACGACGTTAATAGTCTGCTTATAATGTAAGATTGCAAAAAGTTCCCCTCCTTGAGGAAGATTTATTCGCAAATTACTTATTTTTACTTCCTAAGCTCTTCGCAACGATACCTTGCGATATTTATACAAACGATTTCACCCTCTATTTGCAGTTACCTGAGGTTTAATATAGCGTGAGTGTATCCTTGAAATACAGATACTGAGCCTTACCTACTAGTACATCGGGCTCGCATACAAAAATGTATTTAAAACGTCACTGTAAATGATTTATTTGATACGGTGTGTCGTAAATTTGTCCATTTGGGTTTAGACCAAGAGGGCAATAAATATTAGTTTACCTACTTGATACGGTGTTTTGAATTACATTTAGAACAGAAAACAAAAACAAATACTTTTATACGTATCTTATATAACTAGTGGTTCGCCCCGAACTGAGATCTCGCGAGTCTACCATAAAAACAAAAAACATATTATTAGTAATCTTTGACTATAGTGCCACGAAATAAATAACCAACTAACTTGACCTACAGTTTCATTCAAATTACAGATAACGGGAGTTCATGTTAATTTGTCACCCTTTTTTGGGGTACAAATTGCAGTTATTCTAGATTTCAGACTTTTGCCTATATTTGTGATACTTAAGCTACACGCATACCAAATTACAGCACTGTGGGTTCACTGGTGTACCCTGTGAATTTTGTCAAAGTTTACTTTTTATTATGGCTAATCACTCAAAAACTAAAAAAGTTAAACTAAAAATAAAAACGGGGTTCAAATGTACTAATGAAAACTTTTTTTACTCCTTTTGAACCCCAATATCTCAACAACCCCCCAAAATTTCTAGCTCATTGAGTCACACCCAAATTGTGCCATTATTACCTACCTTTATACCAAATTTTACGATGATCGGACAAACGCTTCGAAAGTTACATACATACATACAACGCCGATTTGCCCAAGTTGATTTGGAGATCTCGCTTCGCTTGATCAAAAAAGACCTTTGAACTATGTAATCCAATCGCTATTCTATGACCTAAATTTTGTGTTTTAAATCAATCTGAATTTAGTAGCTGATCTTCATTCAAACAAAAAATGGCATCATGGCTTATATCGATAGGTACTAGATGCAGATAAAATTGCTTTATCAAAATTAAAACAAAATTGCATGAGAAAAAAAACTCAATGTTGTTCTTCAATTAAATTTTCAATCACACATTCTTTCACAAAGAGATGAATTGATCAAAAGATGAACAATATATAATAGACATGGGAATATTCATGTTCCGCTCTAGTACCGCCATAATTTATGCAAGACGATACCTTTAAAAGAAATAAAAAAAACTACAAAGACGCATGTCAGAAATTGCGATCCAGTGTCACCCAACACTTCGAAGGGGCGAAACAAAAAAAAACGTATCCCTCAACCCCAACCTGACATGTCATTGTACTTTCCATTCTGTCACTTTATTTTTTTAAATCAAAGCTAAGGAACAAAAAGTTTATAATTGTAACAGTTTTTTTTGCACTGAGATTTTAAGGTCGATTATTTTTTCTTTGTGATGCAACAGCTCGAATGGAAACCGTTAAAGGTATTTAGTTTTAATCAACCTTTTTAAGTTATTGTAAAGAAACAGCATTTAAAAAAAATCTATGAACCAAATCAATAGTTTTTCGTTGATGATGATGTTTTTCGAAGCTAAAGCCAAATCTACCAACTCGAAAACTTACACTCGTAAAAAAACAAACAGGAAAGTACTTTCCTGTACATAATGCTTAAGCCCTACTTACACAGTACACACCTGTGATAAAGGAGGTAAAATTATCGAAGTATGTTATTAAACCAATCCGATCGATAGGAAGGGTTCTTAAGAAACTTATAATAATCGCACAAAAGAGATCCGGTCTTCGAAATTCTATTATTTATAGTTTCCGATCAGTTTGAATACGCCTTAATTATCGACTGTGTGTACGAATCCTTAGAGCAATAAGAAATATAAACAGTGCCTATGACTGTATTAACTGGGTATGAACATTGGCATTGCATTTGCATCTATAGACATAGCGTAACTAGATACTGCGAGAAAATTATAAAAACTGTTCTTTACGATTATCACAACAAATATTTGTTTTTTTCTGAAGACACGTTCCAAGCAAAGACTACATCCTTCGCTCAATTTAACTAGTCACCAGGTGCTAGATAGAAGCTAATAATGTTTGTTCTGTTCGTATTCTACAAAGAAAAGAAAGAAATAGAATACATTTATTTGACACGCACAGGACATATCACGAAATACTTAGTAGGGTCTTACGAAGGTGTGTGTTGTCGAAGTAGGTTCTGTCGAAATAATGCTTTTCGAATATATGTTCAGAAGAAACAATGACTTGTCAAACTATGTTTTTTTGAAGTTACCGACGTGTCGAAATAACGAACTGTCGAAATTCAGTGGGACACTCCAAATACACTATCAAATCAAATCAGTTTTATCTCACTCAGTTAGATTTACAAAGTTTAGAAAGCTGTTTAAAATATAGTGGTAGTACAGACATGGCTTACAGAGACTATATGCTATAACTTGTCTTTATTTCTCTTAGAACCCACCCTTATTTCTATGAAAACTTTCACGGGTGACGATGGGACTTTCTAAACCTGATTATTTTTAACCAATTTGTTTTTTGTGGCCACCTTATTATTTATTTGACACCCTTTCCTTTTTCTCACTTTGGAAATAGTAAAAGGAACGACTATATAATTTTTGAAAATAATGAAGTTGCATGCAGCTATGACTATTTCTTATGTTTAACTAGCTGTTGCTCGCAACTTCGTACGCCTTTAATAAATGTGTAGATAACCTAAAAATAAAGCTAAACTCGCTGTTGCAACTTGACTTGACACCCCATTTTTATCCCATGGTAACTGATTTATTGGATAAAGGTAGCCTATGTGGAAATCCAGGTATAATCTACATATATACCAAATTTCTTCGAAATCGGTTCAGCCGTTACGACGTGTATGAGTAACAAACAATTAAATAAACAAACATCCATACTTTCAAATTTATAATATTAGTGTGATAATATTTTTTTAACCGACTTCAAAAAAGGAACAGTTACTCAATTTGGTTGTATTTTTTATGTTTGTTTACTTAGAACTCCGTCATTTATAAAACGATTTCGATTTTTTTTTATTTGAAAGGATGATTATACTTTCAGATTATATAAATCAGATCTATATAAATTTCATCAAAATCGGTTCAGTATTGTGGTTAACTCAGTTCTATTTCTGGTAATAACAATAATAAATTCATTTATTTCAGACATGTCACTCACACAACTAATTAATTAAGTTAAAAAGTGTCTCGGTTAGGTTAATTATTAAATGTGATACTTTTTTTCATTGTAAGTTACAGTATCACGTTTTTTTTAAATCAATTTAAATTTATAGCTGAAACATAAACTTTGCTCCAGCAAACAGGAAAGGGAAATCGGTAAGCTTAAAAACATTACAAATAAAATAAAACTCAAATATTGACTGAGGTATACCGTAAAGGTTCTCAAATACCATAACGAATGGAACTAGGTGTCTACCTGGATCGGTTTGATAAGCCAAAAATTGTTTTGAAATGTGCCCAGTGAGCGTGAACATTGCTTGGATTAAAGTTGGATCGACAACGTATTTCTTTAAATGGCTCTCAATCTTTATTAATACGGGATTTATCACGTACCGTTTTATCAGTGTTACGACCGTCTATAAAATAAAAATACAGTATTTTTCAAACTTTCGCGATCACTGTACATAATTATTGATTAAAACGGGTATTTATCGGGGTCACAGGTTGACCAGTGAACCTGTGACCACGCCTGTTGCAATACAGCCGAAACGTCGGGATAACAAATTAAAAACGTAGGCGATAAATACCTACTCATTTTAATCAATAATTATAATAAAAATATATAAAATAATGCTGGACATATCACACAGCAGCGCCATTTAGCCCCAAACGGAAATCTGATAGAATACATAAATACGGTATTTATTTTAAAATACTTAAAATATATATGTAAAATACTTATAAACTGTTTTTTTGTAAAAACATGCTTAAAATATATAAAAAAACACCCAGAGAAAACGAGTTAAACACAGTAATTTTAACTTCTAAGATTTTACATGTCTTTTTATGGTCTTTGTTTTTGGGCATTATAAATGTTGAGAAACGCTGTCTGCTACTGTTACATCGATTGGTACCACAATGAGCTACAAACTTTGCCTCTGCATTGTAAGGTGATATATTTATATTATTTTCAACCCCCTGCGCGAATAAATCGAACAATAACTGTTCTTAATCCCTACGAACTTAAACGACAAGAGAAATAAAACTTAAAATAAATGTGGTGTTTGAAAAATTACAATTTGGTTGACTTCTTGGCAAATATCTTGAAATGTTATCTATAGAAAAGTTTAGTGTTTGTTTTGTGGCTTAATGCTCGTATAAAATTGATATGGTGGTATAAATAAAGTTCTAAGTGCTTGATACTTTTTATGAAAGAGTCACTCGTAGCGGGATCTATCGTTTTGAAATTGAGCATTGCAGTAATTACAAAAATAGCAAGATATAAGATATTTATTTTTTAAACAAGTGTACAATAAGGTCTTAAAAACTAGGTTATGGCACTTCATACATGTTTGACCTTTACGAGCATCGCAAACTACTGCTTACTGAGGGCGCTATTAACAATAAAAAATAAAACCAGCCAAGTGCGAGTCGGACTCGCGCACGAAGGGTTCCGTACCATTATCTATAAAAACGGTAATAAAATCGTGTCTGTTGCATGGGAGTCCCACTTAAATATTTGTTTTATTTTAATTTAATTATTAATTTTTAAAGTGAATATATAACTAAATATTCTGTGAATATTACAAGCGTCTACCTGTTATTTTTATCAATATCGAGCAAAAACAAGCAAAAAAATCACAAAATAAAAAAAATATATACGATAAAATATTAATATTAATATTACTTTACTAGATATTTGGATCAGCTTTAGTAGCCAATATTTTAGTTAACCAATGTTTATAAAGCTGCTAATAGGTTGCACATAATTTTATTGCTTCTCACGGTACTGTTAGATAGGTTGGGCATTGACCAGTGAGATCATAGGTCTATTTAGGGTTAGTTAGATCATTTAGCCTATTGTAGCTTGATTGATTTTATGTCTCATACATTACAGTCTCGCAATATAATATTTGTACGAAATGATATCGTTAACGATATCGTTATGATATCGTTAGATGGGTACCAATTTTATAACGTAAAAGTATACCAAAAGTGCCGGTTTATTAAAAACTTGTACAATCAAATCAAATCAAAATCAAAATGTTTTTATTTCTGTAAAAATGTAGAACTTATAACAAGGTTGTTGGGATCTTCTTTTAAGTATATATACTTGTGTCAGAAGACCCCCTCTTCAATAACCATACAATTTTTTTTTTTACAGGTAGCAAATTTTAACAATACTTTTGCAAAATCGATTTGTTATCAAAAAATTATCACACCGAAATAAACCATCATCATTCTAATGGTGGGCCTTAGCCTGGTCAAGCAAATTTCTCCAGCTTGGTCTATGTTAGGAGTTTTCTCTACGGCTTCTAACTTCAATAGCTTTTAAGTATTGCTCTAACTAAAATAAAATTTATCATCAAAATAATCATAGCAGTGTGTCCCCATGCAAGATGTAATGAGGTAGTCTTTTTAAATTATTTAAACTAGTGGTTCGCCCCGAACTGAGATCTCACGAGTCTTCCATAAAATCATAAAAATACTTATTATTCGTAATCATTGACTATCAAAATAGTGCAACGAAATGAACAACCAAAGAACTTAACCTACAGTTTCATTCAAATTATAGGTAACGCGAGTTCATGTTAATTGGTTATACTTTTTTGGGGTAAAAATTGCAGTTATTTTGGATTTCAGACTTTTGCCCACAATTGTGTCACTAAAACATACTAAATTTCAGCATTGTGGGGTCACTGGTGTACCCTGTGAATTTTGTCAAAGTTCAGTTTATATTATGGCTAATAACTTACGAACTACAAAGTTTAAACTAAAAATAAAACCGGGTTCGAAATGTACTCACAAAGACCTTTTATTAAACATGCCACTTGACCGGATAGTCCTATTTTGGTTTGTTTTAGGTACTCCTCTTGAACCCCAATATTTCAACAATCCCCCCACATTTTTAGCTCATTGTGTCACACCAAAATTGTGCCATCACTACCTACCAAATTCAATATTATTTATTTAAATTCAATACCAAATTTCACGATGATCGGATAAACGCTTCGAAAGTTATCCTCGAATAAACAAACATACATACATACTTACATACATACTACGTGATTTTGAAACCTTATCTGCAAATAACATACATGGTACAAGACATGGTGGCAGACTTCGGATCCAAAAATTTAGTTTAAGTAAATCATCAAGAAGCTTTTTGGTGTAAAACAATGGTGTAAAACTTTTTAATAAGCTACCGGATGAGCTCAAGAACTCAAGTAATAATCTATTTAAGAAACAAATTAAAAATTTATTAAAACAAAAAAGTTATTACTCATTGAGAGAAGCTTTAAATGATGTTAATTTTATTGTGACCTGTTGAAGATATATATATATATTTATTCCCTACCTTTTATTATCCATAACTGAATTGTCTATTTACAATACTGACAAGGCCCTTTTACAGCCGCAATTTTTAACTTTTAATTCTGCGAACACATTTTATTATTTTATTTCAACAATTATTTTCTTTTAATTATATATTTTTGACATTTTGCAATTATTATAATTTATCGTAATGACAAGGCTCCTTTAAAGCCGCAATTTGTAAAAATTTTCCTTATTTTTTTTTGACATCTTAACATTAATTATCGATTTAGTATTGCCATTGATTGCTTGACTTATTTGACATTGTTTTGCTCTGTGTTTTATTGATTTTTGTTTTATTTTTATTATTTTAAGTTGACATTATTTGATATATTAACCTAATTAGTCCCGATACCTGTCTGCTTGAGCTACAATAATGTTAATTTTATCACAATTGTTATTATTGTATTCTAAATTTGAAGTAACTTAGTGTTCTATAATGTACCTACAGTGGAAAATAAATGAAATGAAATGCATACATACAACGCCGATTCGCCCAAGCTGATTTAGAGATCTCGCTTCGCTCGATCAAAAATATACAGTTTCGTTCTAATTTTGCAGCATTTTGATAACACTTATCATTCACCACGACGCATCGAGATCTCAAAATGTTATGACAGTAAATCCGTGAACTACAACCGTAAAATAACCATATCTGACGTATTATATGGCCTATAAAAAGTTACCTACTGCCGCGGTGATGGGCAAAAGGGTGCCTAAACGCATATTAAAATCGCAAACGATACAAACTATTTGAGCGGAAACGGTAAAGTTATAGAGCTTAGAATATATAGACGTGGTTTGAATAAAGAGTTTGGGAGAGTAAAAAAATAATACCGGCCAAGTGCGAGTAGGACTCGCGCACGAAGGGTTCCGTACATATATATAAAAACGGCAAAAAATCACGTTTGTTGTATGAGAGCCCCGCTTAAATATTTGTTTTATTTTAATTTAATTATTTATTTTCAAAGTGAATATATAACTAGATATTTAGTGAATATTTCAAGCGTCTACTTGTTGCCGTTATCAATATCGAGCAAAAAATCACGTTTTTTGTATGGGAGCTTCCCTCAAATAAGACGGACAGACAGACAGCGAAGTTTTAGTAATAGGGTCCCATTTTAACATTTGGGTACGGAACCCTAAAAAAGCGAAATAAGGAACTTTCCAGTTGATACGAAAAGAGAGTTAAAAAAGCGTTTTTGAATAGGTATATGTAGAGCTTCAAATAAACGTTTTCCAATTAAATACCACATGAGTATTAATTTTAGAGTTTTGAAGTGAAAAATTCGTAAGCATCGTTGTGATTTGAAAGTCGATGAAACGAAAAAGCGACAGTAAAAAGAGACAGACACATGAATTCATAAGATTTAACGTGGAGAAAATGAGATAGGAAGCATTATACAGTGTTTCTTATGATCGTGGTTCTCTTTGTGCTTTGCTTCGTGCTCCTTCCACTCGTGTTAATAATTATCTAACTTTGCATCACTATGATCATTACTAAAACCTACAATTATCATCTTCCCGAAATTTTACATTCGTCTTGAAACTTGAAACCAAAATTTTTGAAGATTTCACTTCTACCACGTGTGAATTGCACACAGGCTTTTTTTTTATAAAAATGTCAAAGAGCTTAGTAAATATAACAAAAGAGAAAGTTAAGTGAGGACTGGAAGTGCAAAGTCTGTAAATATCAACTGACACTTTATTTTAATAGGAACATGCACTTCTAGTCATTCACTACTTAAGACTCATAAGTCCTGACTAACAAAGTACTCACATCATAACTCTACGTACGTCGAGCCTATAAAGATTCAGGTAGCCGGGATAAGCATGTGAAAATTGTATGTTCGACATACAAAAACCCATAAATAAGACATTAGCAGATCGTACACCATGCTTTAATTGTACTCCCATTGTGTTCATAGTTTATGTGCTCAGATATTTATGAGTTTATAAAGCATTCTTAAACGGCCTCCAAGTAGCTCAGTCGTTTATACCTTCTAAGAAAGTCTTACTTGATTTTTTGTAGCAACTTCTTTTATATCTTAAAGGTAAGATTAATTAAATTGCGTAACGGAATCTTATTATTAATTTTCACAGAACTGCCGCGGCTTAGCCTCATACACATGCTCAGGGTTTAATATGAGCTAGCTCTAAGATTTACTTCAAAGGTATTAACCATCATACCAGCCATAGGGCGTTGGCGTTAAATATGCTGAACGAACTTAACTTATCATATAAACTTAACTTCATAATCCATCAAAATATGTCCCAAAAATGACAACGATCGATTAACAAGCACTTCAGATAACACGGTGATTATAAAAAACACGTGTTTATTTTATCTACGTAATATCAGTGGAAAATATCACTATTCTAAGGGCCGAAGTGTCAAAACGGCGAAGTGGTCGCCAGATCGAGCGAGATAAGTGCACCCCACCTGTGCCTGACCACACGGCCCTTTACGGGCTACCAGCTAACTAGTAGCTTGTAGCTAGTGTGTGACGCTACAGTTTGTTATCACGCACTGAGTTTGGTAGCTCTACATTTTGGAAAAGCAGTAAGAACTTCGCGCGTTTAGGTCGGAATGATGTTCGAGCCTTTGAGAAACCTTGCTGAAACAAGTTACAAAAATAAAGCAAAGCTTTGTTCCTCGTTTATATTATTAGTTGTCATCTTCCTAATTTTTTGACGACCTTCGTGGTGCAGTGCGCGAATAGCCGGCTGAGACGCAGGAGGTAGCGGGTTCGATTCCCGCCGCAAAACAAATGTTTGTATGATCTACATATATTTGTTCCGGGACTGGATGTTTTTCTATATATTATGTATTTACAAAAAAAAGTATATAAGTATTCTATCAGTTATCTGGTTCTCATAGTACAAGCTAAGTTTAGTTTGGGGCTAGATAGTGCTATGTGAAATGTCCAGCAATATTTATTTATTTATAATACTTAAGTTGTTTATTAAGTAGTTTAGTTTTGTCTTACAGTGTAAATCAATGGAAAAACAAAAAAACGATACCTAACTGAAAAACATCCGTCATAGTTTTGATATTAATTTATTTAATTAAATAAATTAATAATGCTGAATATTTCCCCCAGCGCCATTTTTCCTCAAACTAAGCAAAGATATGGGAACCCGATAGAATACATATGTACATTTTCTTTTGTCAATACATATTTAATATATAGAGAAATAACCAGTCCCAGAACTAATATCTGTAGATCATGCAAACATTTGTTCTGCGACGGGAATCGAACCCGCAAGCTCCTGCGTCTCAGCCGGCCATCCGCCCACTGCGCTACGGAGGTCGTCGTGAAATATTTAAAATGTGTATTAATTATTGAAGATTAATTTATCATCAAGTAGTTTATTTCTCATTACTAAAAATCGTATTTTTGCAATCAATAATATCGAGCGTGTACGTACACTGACACACTGCGTCACTTTACTTCCGTTAACTGTCGCTGGCGCCGGCGTGAACAACGAATTCTGTAAGCCTAAAATTGTATGGTAGCTTGGAGTTCAACGTGGTCATGAGTGCCATGAGAATTGCATGCCAGAAAGGCGTACTCGTAAGTATGAAAAATACCAGAATAAGTTAAATTATACAAATCAAGGTTTCACCATTACTTAGGATATAATATTTGGTAAATATCCTGAAAAAATCAGTTTGATCCGATTTTTCTGTAAAAACTTAAGAAGATTTTTGTCACTCCTGAAAAGTTGATGTTTTCGCATACATCCTTAAGATATGATAACCTCGATATCATGCTTCATAACATAAGTGATACGATAGGACATTACTTAAATTAAACTTTACAATAAACTATCTTAACATAAATAATACATGTACTCCAAAAATACAAAAGAAACAGATGAATTATCTCGTTATCGACGACCTCCGTGGCGCAGTGGGCGAATAGCCAGCTGAGACGCATGAGGTAGCGGGTTTGATTCCCACCGCGGAACAAATGTTTGCATGATCTACAGATATTTGTTTCGGGTCTGGATGTTTTACTATATATTATAAGTATGAATTTACAAAAAAAAAAGTATATAAGTATTATATCAGTTATCTGGTTCCCATAGTACAAGCTCTGCTTAGTTTGGGGCTAAATAGCACTGTGTGAAATGTCCTGCAATATTTATTTATTATAATTATTTATTTATGATCTAAAATCCGTTCCGAACGATCTATAGAATGCACCAGATCACTACTAGGCGGAAATGTCCCAAACACGTTGCCTCACTGAATTACAATACATATGCGTTGACATAAATAAGCACCAGCTCTCAGATCACACATATCTTATTAATAGTTAAAAAGTGCTAACTGCTTGATAAGATAACTAATGATGACGGTGGAGGTAACCATCTACTAGTCCCAAATAATAAGAGTCAATAACACCAGAAGAGCGGAGAACGTTACAAAAATTACGCAAAATAAATCAATCAAAAAATAATAACTGATTTAAACGGGTATTTTTTGCGTATGTACTTTTTTATTTGTTATCCCGAAGTTTCGTCTGTGTTGTCGGGACAACAAATATATACAGTACGGTGATCGAGGGTTTGAAAAATCAAAAAATAGCATACAAACATTGCTGTTTAAGAACCCTAACACGAAACGTATCGAAAGGCCTCACCAGCTGTCTAATGGGCAATAATTAACAATCAAACCGACACCACCATCGATCGAGGTAATGAATAGCGCGGGTCCGGCGACGGCCATCCACCGCGTCCGGTCGGATGCGACCCGTGTCACTCATCGGACAAACACTTACATATAATCAGTTTTCTTTACAAAAAAAAATATTTAAATATTATTAAATTATTTAGTCATTTAGGGTCTGTATTTATAAATAATTAGCTTTGAAATACCTTTTTTCCTGTGTCACTCCTTACTTTCTTTTAGCACGACCAGGATGACTGGTAGATAATGCTATTAGCATTAAGTCCTCCTAGCACTATTCTGTTTTGTGTGAAAGTATTAAATAAATTAATTATTTTAAAAAAAGTTCCTAAATCCTAATAAAACAAGAGCTTACACAAAACTTAATTTTTTTAATGATGATAGTCAAGCGCTTGACATCTACCTCACCTGATGGTAAGTGATGGTGTGATTGAAGATGGAGCACGCTTGCCTAAAAAGAATCTGTTCACTTATACTGGTCCGGAAAAACATAAGCCGCAAGTGAGTTCCACTCCTTACGATGCTAACAAGAAAAGTTAGAGCAAATCGTTTGGTTGTCGTATCAAACGATTTGCTACAACGAAGGTGGTATGCCGACCAGAGGGCTTAGCCACGTTACAGTCGATTAGCGATGACGATGGTTGATAAGTCCGAAAATGTATGGGATTTGACACATGCTATAGAAATACCATGTGATACAGCGACAACAAATGTATGTAGAAATCGAATAGATTCGTAGCGAATGTAATTTGGCTACGGGCCCAGGTATGGATGGTATTTCTTGGTACGTCTGCTTGTCTGCTGGTAACTTGTGTTAACCATTTGGCTGCTTATTTTCAGCTCATTTATTTTGAGATTTTAAAATAATCGCCAAAACTTACGAGCTGAAGAAGACTTGAACTTGCAACCTTCCTGTTGATACGAGGATGCGGGGGCAATTTCGCTACGAGCTTACTACTCGTCAGGCATAAAATTAATGAGATGCTTGCAATTTATTTTGATCTAGATCTCGTTACACGAAAGCGTCTACAAGATACTAGCATAATTGTGCTGTGAATGAGTATTACTAACAGTGAAAAGGGGGTTTCTACTAAAATTTGGAAGAAAATTACTGCTGGTACTTGGTACTGTTTTATAAAATTCCTGTATTATTTTTAAATTTAAATTTTTAAATAAGGTAAAAATGACTCTCTAGATAGATAGATAGATAGATAATTTCTTTATTGCACACCATTTAAATACAATCATTTATAAGAAAATACACTCTTATACAATAGGTACAATGGGCGGCCTTATCGCTATCTCTATCTCTATCTCTATCTCTTTTTTGGTCTACCCTGTCTCCTTTTTTCTTCCAGTGGGATCCACTCTGTCACCAGTTTTGTCCACCTATCGTTTTCTAATCTACAGATGTGTCCTGCCCACTGCCATTTTAACTGCCTTATGCGTTTTCTTATTTCTATTAGCTTAGTTTTTTTCATTATTTGATCATATATTTTTAGTCCTAACATGCTCCTCTCCATTTTTCTCTAGCAAACAGCAAATTTTTCATCGTCTTCTTTTCTTAGTGCCCAAGTTTGACAGCCGTACGTGAGACATGGAAGTATCGCTATGTCAAAAACCTTTTTCTTAATATTTATCTCTATAGCTTTATTCTTCATTATTTCCTTTAGCCCCCAGTACTTCTTCCACACCAGAGCGATTCTTCGTTGAACATCTTTTTCGGTAGAGAGACGTGATTGAGTAACGAACAAACAAACATCCAAACGCCTTTATAATATTAGTGTGATAGCACCCTGAATCCGTACACTAATTTGTGCTAGCATCGTTACAAAGTAGAAGCAACTTCTTACACGTGTCATACATTATCATAAGTCACCAAGTCATAAACAATATGACGTTTTTATTCAGCATTAACTAAAACATAAGCAGTAACTTGCGAGTATCATTCAAATCTATTCAAAAGCAATTCGCTAAATTGGAAGCCTCTAAATCGAAAGTAGTTCTATTAAGCCCGTAAACCTAGTTTAAATTGAGTCACCGAGCAACTTTTCTACCTAGACATTACCTATATCTTCATACCTATCTAGTTCTCTGTAGTTTTCTGTAGCGTGGCTGATTGCATTAAGCAATTACAGCGTATTTAATTACGAGACTAATTACAGAAGACTTTGCAGTGCAACACTACTAGGGCTTCCCATTTACACTTGCAACTGCAGTTTTGTAACGTGTTTGTGTTCATGTTCGGATTATGCAGAATATGTGATAGTCGCACATAAGTAACCTTTATATTGAAAAATATATGAAGCGAGTAACGTTTTCAAAAAAATATTTATTATCAATTTCAGATGAAAAGACAACAAAATACGCAATTTCAAGTACGTGGATGAAATATTTTTTCCAGTTATTTTAATTTAAAAGTCAAATTACCAAACCGATATTGATGAAATTTCTATGGGACCAATCTGAAAGTATATTCTTTCAAGTAGTAAATTCTAACAAACATTGAAATATAATAAAATACAACCGAATTAAGAATCTCCTCCTTTTTTGAAGTCTGTTAAAAATAAAATTCGAGAATTTATTGATGTTATTGAGTTTAAGTTACTGTACCATTCAGGATGATAAAAAATTAAAATGACGGGTATCTCATCATAAACGAAAATGTGTGTGAATATATAGTTATGCATTTGTTTTAAATTCAACAAATGGTGCACGTAAATTACATTTTAAAATATACGATAAGTCAAAAACAGTTTAAACTTTAATAATTTTGAAATCTAAAGCTTGATAACCCTAAATTAGCATTCAAAGTCGTAGTTAGACCGCCGGTTGCATTTAGCACGAAATTTCGTAGTATTTAATTAGCCCTATGAAAAATTACTGCGAATTCAAACAAACTTTTCAACGCTATTGCCTAAAATTTGCGACAACTGCACGATATTTTCGCCTAAATTTGTAAAGACTGCACGATACTGCCAAAAATTATGATGACTTCTTGAATACTTACTTGTGTCGTTTGTGTCTCATAAATTTGAAAGTGATAGAATGCGGGTTCTTTACCTCAGGTAAAAAAACTGCGTTTTGAATAAAATTATAGATACTATTTATTTAGCTCTATAAAAAATTTGATATTTTCAAGAATGAATTCAGTGATAGTTTTAACTATGCCATGTTAAATTTGATTAACAAGTATACCTATACTACACATTTTTCAAGAGAAATTGAACAGTAATATGCAACAAGATTCGAGATAAGTAATTTTAACTTTTACACGAAATAAAAATGCAATATTTTTACCCTTGCATATTCTAATTACCACCCACCAGCCACTTTATAAAGAGCTTTCGATCCTTAGACTTTAAGTTTATCCAAAGTTCACAACAAAATGGCCATCAGATCAAAAGCTCATCTTGAAATGACATAACTCGACACTCCCGGAGTGCAAAGTGACTGGTTCTGATTAAAATTGTGATTAGTTTCTGACGATTAGCATAATAAGTGACAGACGCAGTTTAATGCATTCATTGTTATTGTGATAAAGGTGTGTGTTTTGGATTTTGTATAGTACTCACACTTCTTCTTCATGCCCTTTTCTCAAATTACGTGGGGTCGGCACAAAATGTATTTTTCTTCCAAACATCTCTATCAAGCGTCATCTCCGTTATCACTTCTTTCTTACCCATATCATTTTTTACATAATCCATCCATCTCTTCACACTCTCCAACACTCTTTTATTCACCTGATTTTCTTCACTCCGCATGACATGTCTATACCTCGTTAGCCTGTTACTCCTCAACTTTTCTTTCACTGGAGCTACTTTCAAACTTCCTCTAATATACTTATTCTTTATATTATCCATCCTCGTTACCCCACACATCTCAACATTCGCATTGGGCAGTACTCACACAGTCTTGTTAGAAGCCTTAAATGTAATTACTTTAAAGCTATCAAACTGTAAAAAAATATTTTTGTGAGCCAATAAAAAATAGTTACTGTTTTTTTTGACATAGACATTTTATTGAATATACAGTCTCAAAAAGCAACGTCAGATCTTAGGAAGTTAGATACCAGAGTCAGACTGTCCAAGGGGCGGAATAAGTTAAGTTGATTGGAAACTATGAAAATTTCATAGTTTCCAATGAAGGCCGATCCCTGATTTTTTTAGTATCCACGGAGAGAGATAATTGGTTTATAAATAAACACCTTCAAAGACATATCTTATAGTTTTATTTTTTAATGTCTAATTTAACTTATAAGTATACTTTAAAATAATTACAAATGCATATTTATTACGGCAACTGCAAAAGTTGACTTAACTATAGCAGATTCTATATTGTAAAAAAATGTTTTTATGTGCAGCTCTCACAACATTAGTTGCTCTGGAAAACTATGGGGAGGCTATGATTAGCATTTGATATATGGCTGATTATTGTAAAATACCTTTCACAAATCTTTCATTAAAAAAAAACACACTTTACCTTTAAATATTAATATAAATCTTCACATTTGGGATCTGTTGCTGTATAAGAGGGGATCTAACTAGTAATACGCAAAATTATGCACCTTCTTAAAAGTGTGGTATTTGTAGCACAAGCCTCCATGATATACAATGAACTCGTGACAATTTCATTCTTACTGTGGACATGCAAATTTGTATCTATCTATGGTCTCACCTAATTTTATTCACCTAATAATGTGATGTCAGTCACAAGCGTTATATTGTGAATGGACACGAGACAACCTTTTCAAATGTAATTGTTTAGATGTATGTGTAGACATGCAAATTTTATCTAAGCTACCTCTTTTGAGTAGACGAATGTTAATATTTTTTAAATTTTATGCACCTCTATATTTTTACAGTTTTTCGTTGATTTTAGCACGTGCTGAATATTATAATGAATTATTTCGTGATTATAATTTTCAATCACTCTATGGTTTCTACGGCTTGGTTAATTAACCTATCTCATAAAATGTATTCCATAAAAATTTAATGATGTAAACTATGTCATATTACGACAAAGCTATTGACATATTTACCATAAGAATTACCGATTATTATAACTAAACTTGTTTTTTTCTGGTTTCATAATCAAATAGATTAGATTAGATCATTCATTATTGCACACCATAACACAATACAAATAACAAAGAACAGCGTAAATCTATGGATACAATTGGCGGTCTTATCGCTAAATAGCGATCTCTACCAGACAACCTTAGACAAATAGTATTGGGTGTACCTATTTTTACAATTGAATGACTATTATTATGTCATAGTTTGGGATAACATTGTTATCATCATCATATCAGACACACGACGTCCATTGCTGAGTATAGACCTCCATAGATTTCTAGAGCGACCGATCTTATGCAGCCAGCACCCAACGGCTCCCAGCAACCTTTTTAGACCGTCTTTCCATTCAGTGGGGAGTGCAGCGCGTGGTCACCACTCGAAAACCTTTCTGCCTCAACGGCCGCCAGTTCTTCGAGATTTGTGCACCGCCCACTGCCACTTCAGTTTGCTAAACTTCTTGGCTACGTCAGTAACTAGGTTGGTCTACGAATCTCCTCATTTGTAATTCGGTCTCGTAGACCTTTATGCTTTCTTATGAAGCCCGGCTTCAGCTTGTTCGAAAGACTGGACGTCATCAAACCTGCGCTCGAGACGATTCTTGATGATTGCAGATGGGCCTGTAGTTGGTCAATAAGGCTTTCTAACCTTTCTTGAAAAGTAGTAAGACTACACTTCTGTTCCATGAAAGAAAATATATTAGAAATATATTTCTTTTAAATTGTTTCGAAGAGCCTGCATTTTGACTTCAGTATGCAAATCCAAAATAAACAGCACGCGTCTTCTTCAACTATTTAAATATATGCAAAGTGTTTAGTACCTGGAAAAGATAATGGTGCAAAAGAAATATTAAATTGTCCGATTCTTATGTTAATGTATGTGGGAAATAATCTAGATACACACAAGTACATTGGTATTAGCGCGATTGTCGCACACGACGCTGCCACGCGTCTTCAGTTATATTCATATTTATAACACTGGAATATCATCATTTGCTACTTTTTTGCTTTCTCTAGAGACCATTGCAGAAATTATACAAACACAAGTATTTTTTATTTAGTTAGCCACTCGTATCTCATCATTGTACTAGTAAGAACAAAAGCCTTTCAGAAATATGCTTCGCGAGCGTCCACAGGAAACAGTGACGTGTGTGCAGTGTTTTCACAACGAGAACCACAACAATTAGGTTTTCACTCCTCACTCTGAGGAGGGTACTTTTGTAGCAGACACATTCTGCACAATGAATTCTTTGTCTACAATGCGATTGAAAACTTTCATAGAGTTCACTATTCCGCCATGCAAATGAATCGCTGTTATGCAGAGACCATTATTTAAAATCGCAAATTTCCATTGTAGACGCAAATTATGAGAACCGTAACGAATCGATCGAGTGATTCTAAACAGTGAGATTTGAATATTTTTTCAATCAATAACTGAAATGCAAATGTACAAAGTATAATACGAGTGACAATGCGGCGACCGTTATCGCAACAATTTAAAATTTCATCAAAGGTGCGCAAGAAATAATAATTGATTGAACACTATTGTTGCGTATGATACCAAATGGGGCTCTTCGAGCAACCTCTCGAAGGTTAGTAAAATCCAAATATTAACCAATGATAGGTCTAAATTTAATTTTACGATCCGATACCTGCACTGATCTGACAAAGGTTCTAATCAAATTATGCAGCCGATGCCACTATTGTCATCTACCTACATGCATAAATTTAAGGCACGTTATTGTAGACACATCGAAGGGTAGTAAGAGGATGCTAGCTCACAATAGTCAAGACGCATCGGATGGGTATTGAAGAAACTCTCGTGTGGGAAGAAGGGTTTACGATGATACTTATCAAATGATTGTTATGAATTACTACTTCTGGAGATTAGTTCGGATCGGATTGGAAACAAAATTTACATCAAACGAAATTTCATATTATGATTAGCATAAGACCGTAGTTACGAACCAATGGCAGTGAACAGTATACAACGAGTGTAGCGTCTTCTGGTCCTTGGAATTGAATATTCTCTCGTTAGTACGAATGAACGTAACACTACCGTCAAAGAGAACCTTGCCAATCAAAAGCCTGTAACAAATCTCACCCTTAGAGGAAACAACGAGAATATCGCATTACAAAAAAGTTCGTTATGAAAAGAAACCGTTACTATTACCAAAGGGTATGACAACGCGCAAGAGGGCGATCCAATTTTAGTGAAATTCTTATAGCTGTAATGATATGGAGCACGGGTGTTGCATACTTTAGCGAGAGAAAAGAAATTTCAGAGACGTACCGAACATTGATATGTAGATGAGATGGCACAGGTAGGGAAGGGTGTTATTGAAATTAGAGATACATATGAAATTCGAGAATGGCGAGGTATTGCCGATCGATGCAAGGGTACTATCCCAGACAGGTGTGACGTAAATGCAACTGACGAAATATCTTTGGGAAAGTAACGTCTTTCAAATTGTATTTGATTTGATGAATATTTTTGAGAGTACTGGTGTAAAACAACAAAATACAATATTCTTGTTTGTCTTTAAACTATTTAAATACGTTATTAGCTGAATCAAGGCGTGAACTATATAAAAAATTCCATAATTTAATGTTTTCAACAGACCACAAATGCGGTACTATATCGATCCTGTTATAAAAAATTACCATACCCTAAATCAATTTGAATATCACCTAAATAATGACCACACTTCTATCAAAATATTTAAATCCATCGACGTCGCATCAACATCAGAATAGACGTAACAGACACAAGCCATTGGATGCTTTGCATATGAAGAGTCCACGCGCGAATTACCATACTACCAAAAATCTTTCTATGCTTTTTCCCTCCCCAGCTAAGGCACGAGACACAAAATCATACAGCCAGAGGTAGGTAAACCAAAATTTGCATAAAGTCCGGCACGAGCTAATATTTTTGCATAAGAAGATAACGCTTCTTCGAAACATGGCATAAGACGTGAGGTGTTAGGGCGAAAAGGAATTATTGATTTGACTCTTTTACTTTATGGTAATGATATTAAAATTCGAAAATATAAGATGTAAAACAGCTATATTTACGGTCACAGTATCGTGCCGTGATAGGAAGTAGTAATTTGCCATTTCACAATGGCCTGATATGTCAACACATAACAGGGGGACATGCAATTAAAATATATTTTACGACGGTTGCACTGAATCTGAAGCAGTTCCATATTTATGGGAAACAGCATGAAAATAAAGCAGTGAGCGATTTCTCAGAGTTCCGTATCAGGTTAGGCTGAGTCGATAATAAAAATTTCCTGTGGTTTTTTCTCGTTTTTCGGCTATATTAGGCACGCGAAGGCTCGACTGCCGGCGAAAGCCTGACGGTATTTTTTCAATATTTACCTATGACAGAGTGAAACACAATTGTAAAAACTATATTAATTGCTTAAAGTTCTGTTGCGGATGACATAATTCAATATTTAGTTTGGTGCAATCGTTTCTTGCAGCAACTTTTATTTGATTTCGTTACATTTCATTAAAAGCTCAGTATTTTTCTGTTTTGACAAAACAATCTAAAATTTGAAGTTTGATGACCTTATTGTAACAAACTTGATTTTGAATAAGCCTAACTCATGGTTGTTTAGGATATTAGTGCTTTAAAAATAATAAGCTAATAATGTATTGTTACTACACTAATAAAGCACCAAAGATTTGTAATATTATAATTATCTTTATGTCCATTACTATGCTTTTTAGTTGCGTTTCTGTAAAGTTTTCAGTTCCATCTACTGTTCAGTAATTATTTTGCAAGTCTACTGAGATAAGACTAACTTTTCAGACAGGTGCATTTTTGCGTTTTTGCGGATTCACTTACTTACTCAAGAATGCTGATCTTATTCTGTTTTCTATTTTTGTTATAAAATAAGTGGAAGTCCAGGTGTTGATTCCCATAAACTTATAGAATTGTCTAGTAAGAAATCACCAATTAGCTACTAACTGGTCTCCACAAATGGTCTGGGCGGAATATTCCAATGTTTATAGCATATCTAACTAGGCCGTCGACTACTCAAGCTAGAATTAATCAAATCAACCAACCCCTACCAACCACTTTCCGATATAATTAAGGCGCGCTTGTATGCGTGCCGGACAATACGTACTGACCTTCTCTGTGTGCGATAATGAACGATTATAAGAGACCTAGTTTACTTAACTACAGCTCTATCTTGCGGTTCGATCAATCAATTCCGCACTCTATTTATCGAAGTGTAAGGTTGAGTATAAGAATTTTGTGTTGGTAATAACGCATCGATGGTGTGAGTGTGAGTTGTTTTTCTTAGTGTGTGTTGATGAGTCACATTTTTTTTTGTTTCGTGGGTAAGGCGCTGGGGTGCCGCGTGGGGTGGCGTCATACCCCTTGCTTGCAACCCCATCTTATTAATCAGTGAAGTACCGGCCGTCTCTTCACATGTCTGTTTGGTAATACCGAAGCGTTACTGCTTATTAGAAATTCAACGCGATGTATAATTGGTCATAATACCAGAAAAAGTACCTATACACTTATGGAGTGAAGCATTTTCGAATAATTCCTAGCATACTGTAATAGTATGATCATGAGCATACTGTAGTAGTATCGTATGAGCTGGTGATCAACTTTGGCCACCACCTCATACGAAGAGCAGTTTTTGGCGCAGTTTTTGGCTGCCCGAATGCTTTTGACATGACATTTTTACAGAATGTGAATAGTGAACTCTATTGGAGAAATTCCTACTACTTACATTTATTACAAAATTAAAACAAAAATCTAACTGGACCATAATTTTTTTGTTACGAAATACTATTATTATTCCGAGTATAGATTTGAAAGTTGTGAATTGTCTATGTCTGTTTGTTACGTTATCACGACTAAACAGCTGAACTGAATTAGAATAAATTTGGTATATAGATAGATTATTACCATAATTAAGACATAGGGTACTTTTTATTGGCAAACATCGCGTGCGAAGCCGCTGCCCATAGCTTAATTGATTTTTTTAGAGACAAAAGAGTATAGAGAGAGATAATTTCTTTGCCCCAAAAAGTCCTCAGTACAATCAGCTTATTACAAAATCCATCGCAGCGACTAAGATTGTCATGATCAATCGTTTCACCACCATTTTCAAATTAATTTTACACACCTGAATCCGATCAAACTTCAGTCGAGCTAATAATTGTCGGTAAATTACAACTTTCCTCGGCATACCATTAATGTGTCAAGCGGAGGTGTCCACGACAGTTAGCCCCTATTATTAAACTGTACGACTAAACTAACGAACGTACTGATCTCCCACAGTGCAATTATAGTAATATGAACAAATAATTCACTTCAAAAAGTTAAAAGTAAAATGTATGGGTCTGTGGCACCTACTAAACTGTCTGCAATCCAAAATATAACTAGTTTTTAGCGAGATAATATTACACGAACCTTAACGCCATGGTCTCGATACCGGTGCCTAAATTTCAAAATATTAAAAACTAGCATAATCAGTATATTATAGATCTTATATCAGCACGATAAAGCTCATTTTACATTGCAAGCTGATTGAAGTGACACATGCTGATCTTTAGAAAAGAGCATAAAGCTCGCATAGATAACAATCCACACCCCTGTCTTAACCCCCCTTTCACCCCCTCTCATCAATATTATCGACCCCATTCACTAATTATGTTGCGAATGCATAGTTTATATATCTGAATTTTATCTTGACCTCTGACGTTTAATGGGTTTTCGTAAACAAATGGAAAAACAGTCAAGTATTTACAATGAATCTTTAGGAAAATACGATCTTGCCTTAACTACCTTCTCAGTCCTCATTAACCCCCTACTCATAAAGAGAGGTATTATAAGTTTGTCGCCTATATCTGTCTGTCTGTCTGTGACATCGTGTTCCCAAACGGATGGAACGATTCGGTCGCGGTTATTTTAATAGAAAGGGTTTTATAGTTTTAGCTATGTGAGTTTTTAACCTCCGACACGAGAAGAGAGAATCTTAGGTAGATTCATTTATTTTACGTAATATGGTTAAACTAGTGGTTCGCCCTGTACTGAGACCTCGTGAGTCTCCCATAAAAACAAAAAAATATTATTCGTAATCTTTGACTATCAAAATAGTGCCACGAAATGCATAACCAACCTACTTGACCTACAGTTTCATTCAAATTACAGGTAACGGGAGTTCATGTAATTTGGTTATTCTTTTTTGAGGTAGAAATTGCAGTTATTCTGGATTTCAGACTTTTGCCTATGTTAGTGTCACTAAAGCTACACGCATACGAAATTTCAGAACTGTGAGGTCACCGGTGTAGCCTGTGAATGTTGTCAAAGTTCAGTTTGTATTATGGCTAATAACTTAAAAACTACAAAGTTTAAACTAAAAATAAAAAAGACATCGAAATGTACTCACAAAGACCTTTTATTAGACGTGCCATTTGACAAGTAGTACCACTTTGTTTTTTTTACCCCTCTTGAACCCCAATATCTCAACAACCCCCCAACATTTTTAGCCCATCATTTAGTCACACCAAAATTGTGCCATCACTACCTAACTATGTATCAAATTTCACGATGATCAGATCAACGCTTCGAAAGTTATCCTCGGACAAACAAACATACATACATACATACAACGCCGATTTGCCCAAGTTGATTTCGAGATCTCGCTTAGCTTGATCAAAAATGTGACCTGTCAGTTCCTACGTTACAATGTACACGGTGGTGTGTGAACTAAATACGCACACATGCGAGTGTAACGGACAGTGATAGGCATTAAATTAAAATAGAAAATACCTAATCGATAACTTACCCATCGAATATAGTTATTCGTTTAGTTCGTGAGTGAAAACGGTTGCGTGTTACTCAGCTGTTGTGATTGCTAAAATGGTAATCGGCGTTTTGGAGTTCGGGATATTGTGCTTTACTGAGCCGAATCGAGTTTTGATGTCTCGTACTTATTTTAGGCTTTTTTGATAGTGACTATCAAAAAGCCTAGGCTTTTGATCTTATGTACCTACTTACTTAACAACTGGCGCCGTTTAATCATCTCTGAAGAAAAGAACAATATAAATCTATGGATGAAATTTAGATGCCAGAGGAAAATAATGGTTTCCTTGCCTAACCTTTTTATCAGATTAACTAGAATAGGTATCGGTTTGCACGTATCCCTTTTAGATGAATACCCGTTAATTAGCTAGAAGTGAACGATAAGCAGTTAGTCCCAGCTTTAACAGCCGATTACGGGTGATTTGTAAATTTTGTCAACCTTGTAAGAAATATTTGTTGTTGTATACGCTCATATAAATAATATTTGCTATAAGATATGGTTATTATTATATAAATATATAATTCATTGTGTTCTTATTCATAAATATAATATAGCTATAAAATACCTATGTGGTAGCAAACTACCACATAGGTATTTTATTGCTTTGAAATAAATCAGTGCATCTATAATAATTTCAGACTGTTTTTTCAGAATTTCTTGTAAGCTAGCAATGACGTCACAGCGTAGCAATAAGAAATTCGCGTAGTGTGCAACAGTTCGTGTTGCGTGCGGCGCATGTGTGAGTGTTTGGGCAAGGTCAGGGCTGCGCTATCAGATCAATGGTCAAATTCGCAAACGGTGAATCGATACCGCGAAAAAATCATTCAGAACATTCAATTTGGAAATCACATTCCATTTTTAAAAGTATTCGATTAATCGATTTTATTAATTTAGGTGACAGTCAATTTTGATGCTAAAAATGATATTATTAACATAAACATTTTTTGTTTAATTATTGAACTAGTTAGTAGTGTAAATAAATAACATTGTTTTTACTCAAAATTAATTAAGTTACCTACAATAGAGCTTTTTATTTTACCCCAATATGTAAACATCGATTCGATGCGGACAAAATCGACCCGTCCTTATAGAAACTGTAAATTAATCACTTGATTAATCAGTGTGACGAATAAAAACAGTGTAATGACCCGCTTCCTTAAATCGATCGACGTGACGTCATCAACTTTTAATACAGAGTCACAGTACAGTCAGAGTATAGAGGTTTGATTTATAAAATTGTCGATCAAATACAAAATCGAAATTGAGAGTTATGGTGCTACGACACAGCAATTATTATAACGGTATTTAATATGTGATGTATATTATTTTATCGATGTGTAACATTTTATCCACCGCAATTAGACAAATGTAATTTTATATAACTGTTCTGTGGGAGCACCACACAACACTATTTCTAATTGTGGCATTTATGCTACAAGTTGATATAATATGCTGTTACAAAAAAACGGATGTTGTGCTACGAAATTCTACGTGTACAAGGAATGGAAAAACGATTCCTACCTGTTTCCTTTACTTAGATAAAAAAAATCTTACCAAATCCTAAAAATGTCGTATCAGATCCTAGATATAGTCCTAGTCCTACAGATCCTAATATTAAAGGAGTAAGCAATGTTTGATAAAAATATAGATCGTTTTAAGCATTATCCAAGTAATTCTCTTAAAAAGCACATCCTAGCTTTATCTAGCCTTAATACTTCAAAAATCGTAGAATTATCTTACAATCGATAAAAAGTAGCACGCGTGCGAAACACTAAAGATAGGGTGGCAGCGCGTCAGATTCTCGTGGGGCAGAAAAAAGTGAAAAGCAATCAGTGTGGCATAATTAGTGCGTTGTAAGTATGGGGCGCGTTGCTATAGCAACGGCGTCTGTCGATACCCTGCTTACCCGCCGCGTTAATTTCGAACGGAATTAATCGAATCAAGCAATCAATCGATATCTAGCAATTGAAACGGGCAGCACTATGAACGTAATTGAGGGCGCTTAGTGCTTGGTTTTTAGTTAGGGCAATGTGTTTTAAATGATCAGTTATTTTATATTGATTCACTTTGTTGTAAGATGTTTTTGAGATTGAATTTGTTTGTGGATCGTTGGAACAGAGCAGATGGAACATCAGAATATTGCCAAATTAATGAGACTTTCGAATTTTTTGCCAATAAATTATATTGTTGGTTATTAATATGTGCTTCAATAACACAAAAGTGAGTACCATAATTATTCATAAAAAAACATCGAAGCGGCATTCATTGTTGCGTCTAACCAAAATTAAGGAGGCCATCATTTTAACCGGCTTTTGTATTCAAAATTCGATAATTTATTGCCGAAATAATATAATTACGGTCGACTGTCGAGACGGATTGGTTCACCGGAAACACCAAATTACCGGAGAAATTAAACGGAAACATTTGGCCGCCGCTGGCAAGATGGCGCACCTCCGATTATCGTGTCTGTTCCATTTATGAATTATAATTATTGTCGCCTCTAATTGTTTGTTTTTTCCGTAATTATACGTTATTACGGATTATTGAAAAGTGAAGCGTTGAATAAATAATTTGTGTACGATGAATCGATGATTGGATAATGCGATATGAACGTTAAAACAAAATAACAGGTGGTAAAAATTACATGTTAAAACTCATCAACTGGCATAAGAATAAATTGTTAATTAGTTTTACTTTTTCTTATTCGGTGTTTTATCTGTGTCCTTTTCACAGACTTGTCATATTATAGTCACTAGCGTTGCAATTGCAAAAATTTGGAAATGTCAAATTACCAATATTTAATTCCGTTCTCAAAATAATATTTTTTTATTGCTATATAACTTATTAATCAAATAAAAAAAAACGATAGTGAACTCACCTACCTAATTAGCTTATGCAGGTAGATACATTCTAACACGATTTCTACAAATGCCAATACTGTCTAATCAGTTTTGGGAAAATGGGATCCGACATCGCGTGAGACCAATAGTCTGAGAGCTCAAACTATCCTTATAATTATAAGAAATTAGCCAAATGTCTGGCAAACAAACAGTTCGGTCAACTTTATTGGATAAAATGGATCATCCGGCATTTATGTGGCCAGATTTTGAACAAAACTATTAGAGAGTTGATAAGTAAATGATTGAAATTATTATAGATAAATGATGAAAAATTCTTTATTACTCATGCATTAAAATTTTAATTTTTACAAAATTTAAATATACCCATGAACCCTGCTTTTTTCTTCGATGGTTAAAAACTAATATAACTAAGAACCAGTTATTAAAAAAAACACGTCCGTATCGGTCCATCCGTTTTGGAACTACGACACATAGATTAGATTAGAAAATTCTTTATTGCACTATAAAAATAATACATAGGCGAACTTAATGCTAATTTGCATTTTCTTCCAGCTAACCTTTGTGTTGTGTGGAGACAATGGTAGTGCCACAAAATAGAGAGGTAAAACAACTTTAGCTTAGGTTTCAAAAAAAAATAAACTTACAAAAATTAATAATAATAATAATACACTTACATAAACGAAATACATAAAATACCTACATAAAGTGCTCAATTTTGTTGGGTATCTTGAAGGGAGGTGAAGTGTTTAAAGAGTTCGGATTTGAAGACTCCCATAGAGGATGCCCTGCAGATTTCCACTGGAAGAGAGTTCCACAAGCGGATAGCCGTCACAGTGAAAGAGTTAGTGAAGAAAGAAGTTTTATGCTCACACATACACAGACAAGGATCAAACTTAATTGGGGGTTAAAAAATAGTACTAGAGAGAATATAAACTTAAAAAGCATTATCTTCCAGATAGCCTTTATAAATGATGAAATGTGTAAGTACATGATCTCAATATTATAGATATGTATCAAGGTAGGCATGGTGTAGGTGGGTACTTACTAAGTATTTATTTTGGTTGAATGATTACCTACATCATTCTTTTTAGAAGAACCGAATAATAAAATAAGATTCGGAGCCTAAATCGATTTACACTGATTTTACATTTTGATTTATGAAAAGTGTTTGACCACTTCCTCACCTGATGGCAGATAGTGCGATTGAACATGATGTACGCTTGCCTAGAAAGATCTCTGTTCACTAAAGACTTGAAGATTTTAAAATTATTATTATAGGTTGTTTCCTAATACTTACCATTTCTGAAGTGGCGTCGGCACATTTTATCATAGTTGGGCTTCGCATCAAAATTCTTTGTTCGTTGACATTCATTCACTTGTTTATCACTTCAGTCCTCTATTACTTTCTAAATTCAAGAATAATAAGAGTTAAAGAATGTTTATGATTCTACATAAATAGAATTAGAATTTTGTGATAAAAATAATAAAGAAACTCAGGATAGTCTTATTATATAGGCTTATATATGAAGTAGGCTCGATTGTGATGACACAAGGTTGTATCCAACAAGATGTACGACCGTTGCACGAACAACGCGCAGTGGTCGCCTTTATAAATCATATATAAAAATAAATCACTCAGGTTCAAATGTGAAATACTTTCTCTAAACAAAAGACATTGTGTATGCAAAAGTGCATTCCGATTCAAATACTTTTCGTCGCCTACCTTCTACCCTTTATATTTTTTTTTTCGAATAAATATCGGCCTGCGCCCGATTTATCGATAACTTTTATATATGAAACCGTCGTGTTGGATGATCACGATTGTTGTTTTAATATGAGAACGCGGTGAAATATCGGCAATAAATGAAGTAGCCCAACCAAAATGTGGACTCGGTGGAGTCTTTAATAACAACGACCGTGCTCATAAACTCAATATGAAACACATTTTTAATCCTTCTTTTAAATGTTGCCGTTTTGTTTCTTTATTTTAGACCGTAAAAGTTATTTTTAATCTCGGTCTTCTTCGTTTTCCTCGCAAAATCAAGATTTATTCAACTTACTTGATGGCTTATAAATCACTCGAAGGCTAATTAAAAATGCCCTTTTCGAAATGCAAAATGCGCATCCTCTGAGTTGCTAACCTGTGAATATAATTTACGATATCGCGTCGGTCACATAAACTTTCTAATTTGCAGTTCGAAACGAATGTTGCAAATAAAGTTGGCCAATAATAAAAACAACACCTCAGGAAAAACTATAAAAGTATATTACCATCTGTCCATGTTCAATTTTGTTTTGACCACACCCGAAAGACTGGCCGATAACCGACCCATAACGTCTGTCAAAGAAGCAATTAAAGGTGTTTGGTGTTGCCATAAACTCAGGATTAATCCCTTTTTTACGATTGGAAAAAAAGGAAATTGTGCACTCTGGCACGTATACTTGCGTGTTAGCGTTCATAATTCAAGATTGTTCTTTTTATAAAATTAATGCTACCTTATTGGCACACATTAATTTGTACACGGTTTTATCACCACGGGCGCACAGAATTTTAGTTTTGATTTCTTGACGTGCTTCGTTTTTATAACTCTTTTACAACTATATATAATAATTAATGTCTGATTTATGCTTGACCTTTGCCGTTTTTGAAAACACGTGTAATGATTTTAATGGTTTTATAATCTACATTGATTAACAAAAGTCTTACAAAAATCGTAGCCATAAAAATATGATTATGTTTTGATGTTAGCAGAATTTTACAATTACGATTATGAGTGAGTTGTGCTTAGTGTTAAATTAATTCTAATGATTTATTTACCTTCATTGTACACTAATCGGGAATAAAATATTCACTGGCAAGACTTGGGAAGCGTGATTATCCGTCTGAGGCCAGTAATTTATTTTAAAGGCTCGTAAAATCTCACTCTTAAAGCAGTAAAAGTAACATTTTAACGTACTAACACGGGCCAAGATTACAGCGTTCGTTTACTAAAAGCTTTGCAATACTCGTCAAATATTGTCGTGTCACAGAGAATTACCGTCAGCTTGCATAGAACTGATAACTCGAAATGCACCCGATTTCCATAAATTAAGATCCAAAACGGAGCACGCGAAAAAAACAAACACACGTGAAAATTCGGAACAACTTTTGCATATCACACGCGAGCTCATTTCACATAGCCTGATAATTGAACAGAATAAAAAAGTGGAGGAAACGAGATGAGAAAAGTTACTTAAAGAATATACGGAAGTTAATTAGAAACGGAACGAAAAACAACCGTAACTGGTGGCGAAGTTGGTCGTTCTAGCGCGGCCAATGGTACAAGACACTCACACAGGCAGCGTTCACCACCAACGCGCTAGGCATTTGCATACCGCCCGCCCAAGCTCGCGCCGCCGCCCAGCCTGAGCGACAGGGATAGAGAACAATTTTACTACGTTTGACACTTCACTTATTCCAAATTTAAACTTTATCGAAATCCTTATCAGTCAATTTAAAAAGCTAAAATTCCAAATTTGGGTTCTTGTTTCATATTTTTGTGAATAAAGAGGTTGCGTTTATACAAATTAGGGTGGAAAGCGTAGAGAAAAGGATGAAAGTAAATTTATCGCCGTCGCGTCGGATGCGACACGGTTTGATAAGTTGGGAGACAATGCGAACGAGAGAGCATGAATGGGTTAGGTGCTTTTTAATGAGTCGCGTGACTGATTAAATGACGTGTTGTGGTTCAGTGGTTGAGGTGACGCTTTGCTGTTTATTTTTATGTTTTAAATTGACGTTTATGCTTTTATGGCTAGTGAAAGCTTCTGTTCATTTAATCAAAAGTCGTGTGTTCAAATCGGATAGAAAATACCGCCCTGAGTATTTCATTAAAATGCAAAAGTATCATGCTTTATTACCTATGCTATGCTGTTGTTCTTATTAGTATGTGTTAGAAATATTAGAATTTATATAAAAAAAACTAGCTGACCCACCCGATATAAAAAAACTCTTGTCAAAGTGACGCGACACTTCATGTAAATGACTTCACGTCAGTGAACGACGGTTAAATTATATGGATATTGTTCATACAAAAATACTAAAATCACGATTAAAAAATGGGAGGTGGGGGTAGGAGGGTAAAAAATACTTTACGACCTATTCTCATACCTACCAAATATATAAAAAAAAATCATTAAAATCGGTTGACCCGTTTTGGAGGAGCGCTACCACAAATACCGTGATACTAGATTCTTTTATCTTAGAGTAGATAAATACCATATAAGAATATTTGTTCCAATAATGTATGAGAACAACTAATATGTCCATAGGCATATATCATAATTATTCAGAACTGACTTAAATTAATTATAAGTAACCTAATGTCTCAATTCAGGTAGTAATGTATATGTATATCTAATTTCAACGAAATCGGTCAAGCCGTTTAGTCGTGAATAATACATATCCTGGTCTATTTAATTTAAGTATTTTATTTAGCTTATGTTAGTACATATGTAGTTAATTAATTTTTATATAAATAAGCTACCGTAATAAATACGTTCTCGTGAAATCCGGTTGACCCAAATGCTGTTTGGAAGAGATCGCTTTTAGCGAAAAGACTGCCACTTGTATTTCCGGGTGATAGTTATATATTTTAATTATTATTTATAATTTTAGGGTGGTGCACAAGTAAGCTTTTTCTATCTATTTATCGGTATCATATACCTGTAGAATACTTTTGAACTACAAATTTATTTTGACTTACCGTCTTTTATTAAAAAAAATCATTTCAAACGTGCGTCTACATGTTCCGTCTAATGAAAACACAGTACAGACCAGAACATTGTAATTACGAGCAGTAAGAGATTTATTACTCGTGGATAGGAAACTAACACGTGACCGTGGCAACGTAAAAACAAACTATAAAACCAAATTAGTACATAGAAAACTCTGCCTTATCAGACTAGTAATTAACACCAATTTCCCGAAAAGGAAAACCCGCTTATACCCTCTGGTCGCTCGCGGACCTGCATATATGCATACAGAACAAGCAATACTACCAACATGTAAAAAATCACTCTAAGTAGGTGAATCATGCATTATAAGAACAAGACCGAGTAGGACTCGTGCATCGAGGGTTCCAGACCTAAATAGGTTTGTTTATTTTAATTAACCAGCGTCATCTAGTCATGTGACCTGTAAACCAAGGAAGGTTAAAGTAGATTTCTGTAAAACTGTTATAGATAGACGCTTCGTTTTATTTTTTCTGTAATCTTGCATTTATAGACATAGACCTCAGATTATACAAACAAACAGATAGAGCGCGCCGAACGTGCGAGTGAAGCCACACAAGCGAATACAAATTTAAAAGCGAATACAATCTCGCGGCAGTGCTAAAGATAGCGTCGTACTGCGAGCGTACGTACGTCTCGAGTGATTCATTATTTTCTGTTAAAAATGCCGTCTTGTGTTATTAAACAGTGTAAAAGTTGTTCCCAAAAACAAAAAAAAGTGGATGGAATATCATTTCACAAGTAACTATAAATTATTTAATTGATTTTATTATTTATTCACCCAATAATTAAACGGTTGTCTCGAAACACAAAAACTCGACATTAGTTCGACTGTGTTGCCAGTTTTCGGCAAAATGTTTTCCCTTCAATTGGGGAAACTACCTGTTGATCTAGGCGTTAGCTAGCCTGACTGTTAAATGTACGGACGTGGGTTCGATTCCCACGCGTAATCTCACGCCTAAATTGTTATTCCGAATTTGGATGTATTAACAGAAAGAATATACAATTATTTACAATAAAATACAGAAGAAACAGTTGAATCATCTAAAGACCGTTGCAAACGATCTATAGATAGCTCAACTGCTCCAGATCACTACCAGGTGGAAGTGTTCCAAGGCACTGGCTGCATTGCCCCGCTGTATTGCAATGTATATGCGTTAACCCAGATAAGTACCAGCTCTCGGATCACACGTCGCTTCGACCAGAGGCGCAGATAGAATTTTGAAAACGGAGGATGGAGAATCTAGTTGGATTTTAGCTACGTGTGATGAAGATCAGGTCAGCCATTTGAACATAATCATCACTTTTCCTTTTTGGTTAAAAGATCTCAGCTGTCAAATGCATTTTTTTCACGACTTTTTTATGTGTTACGGTGTTTTTTTCTTAAAATTATATTTGTTTTGCCACTTAAAGGATTGCACGCATATATTTCACATTGAATCTAAAGCCAGTGCATTTAAACTGAAATTTAAACAGAAAGCCGATTAAAGTGATATTAGCCTGATATGCATTCGCTTTACGATGTGTGTGAATACCGGGAAAGCGGAACCTGTAGTAGTTAATTTTTGCGCAAAGCTGGTGCGAGCGAGAGGCTTGCTCATTTACAAATAGTTAGCTAGTGTAAGAGGGAGAGAGATGATCTGGGGGTTAATTAATGAACGTGGAAGCCTGCGCTCTTTATTGCTTTCGTGGCTGGACGCTAAGACGTTTAAGGAGTTTTCCGCTGTAAAAATACAGCTACGTATGTTGTGTCATGTTTGTTTTACTTAGATTTTATCACAAGAGAGAGTCAGATAAAGAGGTTACTCATTTTCAAAAGTTTTTCCCCCGCAAAAGTATGACAACTTGGGTGTCTTCAAGTCACGAGTGAACTTTCAGAGAGGTTTCTTCTAGGCAAGCGTGATCCATAGTAGACTGCATCATTGTTTATCATCAGGCGAGATCGTGGTCAGACGCGATCCTAAAATGTATAAAACAAACGAGAGCTGAAAGAAAAGTACTGACAACTAAACGAATCCATAGTTTAAAAAAATTGACTCACTAGTTTCACAAGTATTACGCACCCAATAAATAATAAACCCCTTTGATTAATAAAATGTATCTGATAACAAAAAAACCTTTAAGTTACTCAAGTAATATTAATAAATTTTTTTGATCATTTAGTTAAAATCAGTTGAATAAAAAAAAAATTATCGATTTCTCTAAGATTTTAACGAATCAAAAGAAAAAGTATTTTGTTTATAAATTAAATATAATATCAGCCGGTCTACACACTATTTTGGCGTAGTTGTTCTCCTGATACAAAGAACAGTGATACCATTAAAGGTTATTTCACAACACCTGTTTAATTACGTAAAACGTCCTTAGCCGTTACGTGGACATTTCATTAGATCCAGACGGTCAGAGGACGCGGCACCTAAATAAAGGAAACTACACCTTGCGCTCAATTGTGTGTGCTCTACTAAAGTTTACAGGATTGCGATATAATCAAAGTAGGGTAAGTTCTTAATGAATTAATTTGAAAATAATGGTGACGATTCTGTAGTTTACGCTAAAATTGTGTAAAATACGAAGTCTTATTTTGTTTACACTAAAGATAAAATTAGAATGAAATTTAAATTGACATTTCTAAATAACGAAATAAGGGAGATAGCGCGTTTTAAAAACATTGTAAGATTTTTTTTTAGGTTTCTTATTCCCATCTTAATACCTGGATACGATTAGACCACGGCAGATATACCTACATGGCACAACATAGAGGAGGCTTATGCCCAGCATTGGCCCATTAAAACTGACTAACTGGTCAAGTACCAGGAAAATATTAGGCAACTCCTCCTTAAAAACACTTCCATTTGCAAACCATCACTTTGGAATCTTTTAAAAATGTTTAGTTTCTAAAGTCACAAAACATGAACAGCTACGTAAGTAAATACAATACATACACAATAAAACGAATACAGAAGAAAGTCCAATAAATAAGTGACCCGTAAATGTGGCGAATGTTTTCTTAATTTCACCCCGCAGTGTGGTGGTTAAGAAATTAAGAAAATGCGCCAACGTCTGCCCGCCACTTAAGCGCCCCAGCTTAGAGTGTATTGTCTTCGAGATGGTTTCTGTCGTAATAAAAACTAGTAATTACGTTGATATGTGTAATAAGCTTTGCTTGTATCATTCATTACAGAAATGTACTTAGAATTTTAAAAAAATATTGTTTTTCTATTTTCGTTTGTTTGTTATTTAACTAGTTGCCAGTGTACTGCATCATAGTGGTCGAAATTCGAAAGTATTTTGAAGCACAAGTCCGATCATGTCTGGAGTACTGTTCTCACCTTTGGCACGGATCAGCGAAGTACCAGCTAGAGGCTCTAGATTCAATTGAAAGAAGAGCCAAGAAGCTCATTTGCAATGACGAGTTAGCAAATGCAAGGCTCCACAGCCTCGAGCATCGTCGAAAGGTTGCGAGCCTCTCGGTTTTTTATCGGATACATTTCGAGAGAGTGTGCTGCGGAGCTTTTCAACCTGATTCCACGCCTCAGACCACGATTCAGACGCTCCGCGATGCGCCACCGCTACATGGTAGACATACCTCCCATACGCACAAAGCGGTACTCTTCCACCTTTATTATGCGCACCGCCAAGGAGTGGAACGCCTTGCCTGAGTCTGTGGTTCCTGGTAACTACAACCTAGGGATCTTCAAGTCACGAGTGAATAGGTTTCTTCTAGGCAAGCGTGTACCATCGTAGACTGCATCATCGCTTACCATCAGGCGAGATAGTGGTCAAACGCTAGCCTATAATTTATAAAAAAATAAAAATTGAGAACTTCTTTAGGCGCGTTGGTCATTTATTGAGATGGGAAAAAACCATTGAACTTGCGACACTGTTACCGTTATCGACACCTCTGAATATAAATATCTCGTAATTGTTCAAGTTATCACTTCTGTCGGCACTCCCGGAGTGCCACTTTTTTTTTACGTGCATACTGTTACGAAATCCTAAAAGTGGTTCTGCCTACCCTCCGGGATAATAGTATCACGGAGAAGTATAGTTTATTTTTTTTAGCTTAATTATAGCATTCGCCGTTCCTTCTCCATACAAACTTAAACTATGCCAAATGTCACAGTCCTCCGTGCGAGCAATAAGCTTGTAAAGGCATCATGATGCTCTTTTTCATAGTTGTTTATGCGAGAATATTATATTTTTTAAAGAAAAATTGAAATGATTCATACTTTTTTTGTAATACTAAATTAGTTTTTTAGTTTAAAAAAGTAGACTTCGTCTGCAATTTTTGAATCTCGACAACATCGCCACCTACCGGATCCAATTTTAAATCTAAAACTCAACCATTAAATTCATCATATTCGGTCCAACTGTTTAGGAGGACTTCAGTGACATACACACGTATGTAATACGAAATTGATCGAGCGAAGTGAGATCTCCAAATCAACTTGGGCAAATCGGCGTTGTATATATGTATGTATGTATGTTTGTTTGTCAGAGGATAACTTTCGAAGCGTTTATCCGATCATCGTGAAATTTGGGATATAGGTAGGTAGTGATGACTCAACGACCTAAAAATTTGGGGGGGTTGTTGAGATATTGGGGTTCAAGGGGGGTAAAATAAAATGAAAATGAGACTATTAGGTCAAGTGAGACGTCAAATGAAAGGTCTTCACTTGATTTCGGCCCCGTTTTTGCTTTTAGTAAAGTTTTCGTAGTTTTTGAGTTATTAGCCATAGTAAAAACTAAAACTTTGACAAAATTCACAGGGTACACCACCACCACCAGTGACCCCACAGTGCTGTAATTTGGTATGCGTGTAGCTTATGTATCACAAATATCGACAAAAGTCTGAAATCTAGAATTACTCAATGTGTACCCCAAAAACGGTAACCAATTATCATGAACTCCCGTTACCTGTAATTTGAATGAAACTGTAGATTAAGTAATTTGGATTTATTTCGTGGCACTATTTTAATAGTCAAAGATTACGAATAATATTTTTTTTTGTTTTTATGGTAGACTCGCGATATCTCAGTTCGGGGCGAACCACTAGTATATTTATAGATGGGTATGGAACAAGCAAATGGCTCATCAGATGTTATGTGGTAATCATTGACAACAAAGCATTGCCTCGTAGGTCACGCACCTTACGAACGTGCCCTACGATGCACTGCCACCGTGAGGTTCACAGGGGTAAAGCCTCATGTGCCTGTAATTTCACTGGCTCTCTGCAAACTGGAACACAGCAATGATACTTGGTGGCAGAAATAGGTATGTTGGTAGTACTTCGCCGAGAGAACCTTTTCACAAAAAATCTTTTACTACTAAATAATTTACTTGCAATAATTTTTAACCTCATTGTGTTTGAGTTTGCAATATCTGAGATGCATTTATTATTTCTATCTATATTAATGTGCAAGGCACAAGATAAACTCAAGAGTCATATTTTAGTGGAATGCAATTATAACGGGGGTGTCACGATGTCTAGGGGAAGCACACATTGACACCTCGTACGCACACATCCAAATGCCTGTGTGACTGTAGGGTTGGCACTTGACAGATGTCAACACATGGAACAATGTTGGCATTTTCCTCTAAATATTAAAGTAAACTTGCCGAATACCTCGGTTATTTAACTAAACTAGCTGTTTCCCGAGACTTCGTACGCGTTACACTACTAAATGTGTAGGTAACCTAGAAATAAAGCTAAACTCGCTGTTGCAACTTGACGCCCCATTTTTGTCCTATGGGAACTGATTTATAGGATAAAAGGTATTATATGTGGTAGTCCAGGTTATAATCTAAGTATATACCGAATTTCATCGAAATCGGTTCAGCTGTTACGACGTGATTGAGAAACAAACAAAGAAACATCCAAATTTTCACATTTGTAATATTAGTGAAGATATTAGAAAATATTATGATTTTTCTAGAACAATTATTAGCAGAACTATTGTAACAATGTCTAGAACCTCATCATCATGAATGTCTACTGCTGAAGACAGGCCCCCTTCATAGATTTTCAAGGCAACCACAAGATCTTGTGTGGCTTGCACCCAACGGCTCCCAATAAATTTTAAGATTTAATTGTTCCGCTGTCCATCTGTGCATCTGTCATAGCTGATTAACTCAGAAATTTCTGAAGCTAACATCTTGAAATTTGAACAGTTATAAATAATACGCGCCCCCGTTACTGAAAGTAAAAAAAAACACGTAACAAACCAAAGGAACCAAAATGGAGGAGGTCAAAATTTTAAAATAGTATTGCTATATCAAATAGGGTATCATATAAAAGAGCCTTATTTGCATATTTTAAAACGGTTATTTTTAAAATAAAGCGAGAAAGTGAATTGTGGTTTGATAAAAATATATGCAAATACTTTTAAATATAATTATACATATTAAGCGATAAAACCGCCAATTGTATCACATAGACCAAAGTTCCTATTTAATTGTCTTGTCGTGCAATAAAGTATTTTATACTCTACTATCTACAGCAACATATAATAAAGTCTTTATCTAGAACAGTTATTATAAATCTGATGTAAAAGTCTGAAGACCTCTGTGCCGCAGTGGGCGAATAGCCGGCTTAGACGCAGGAGGTAGTGGGTTCGATTCCCGCCGCGGAACAAATGTTTGCATGATCTAGAGATATTTGTTCCGGGTCTAGTTGTTTTTCTATACATAAACTTGAGAGCAAAAAAATCGCACATTCATGATTTTTTGACATAACTAAAAAAAAAACTAAAAATATTATGTTTCTGTAATGCAGATTCATAGTCTATTTTAATACCTATCCAGTGGTATCTGATTTGTCTTTCAATCATTACATAAAAATGCTTTTGTGGATCAATAACAAAAATGCATGTTAAGTAAAAAATTCTTTATTCAAGTATTGGTGTCAAAGTTATGAAATTAAAAGATAAAATTAATTTAAAGTTTGTTATTAATACCGAGTGTTCCCTCCCCTAGCCTGAATCACTGACTCCATCCGTGTTTTCATTGATGTTACTAGACTTTTGATAAAGTCTTGAGGAATAGCCTCCCATTCCTCTGCGATCGCCTGTTGCAGCTCCTGTAGAGTCGATGGAGGAGCATCTCGGCCTCGAACTCTTCTTTTCAGCTCGTCCCATAGATGTTCGATGGGATTGAGGTCTGGGCTTCGAGCTGGCCACTCTATAACGGTCACATCCACCTCTTGAAGGTACTCGATCACTATGCCAGCAGTATGCGGTCTTGCATTATCTTGCATAAACAGAAAGTTTTCGCCGATAAACCCAGCAAAAGGTACGACGTGGCTCTCGAGTACTTCCTCAATGTATCGTATGGAAGTCAATCCTCTTGATTGGCGACCAGTATTCGGTCCGGTGATGAAGGCAAGCTCGGTTTTTGCTTCCATAGACATGCCTCCCCAAAACATGATTGATCCACCGCCATAGGCGACACGTTCTGTTATGCAGCATTGGGCAAATCGCTCTCCCGATCTTCTATACACCTTCCCCCGTCCGTCGTTGCCATGCAAGCACATCCTGCACTCATCAGAGAACAGGACTGCACTCCACTGCTCTTCGGTCCAATGTGCGATGTGCGATTTTATTGCTCTCAAGTGTATATTATAAGTATGTATTTACAAAAAAAAGTATATATAGGTATTCTTTCAGTTATCTGGTTCCCATAGTACAAGCTATGCTTAGTTTGGGGCTAGATAGTGCTGTGTGAAATGTCCAGTAATATTTATATTTATTTATTAAAGTATTCTGATATTACCGCTCACATAACTAGATGTAACTGTTAAATTTAAATAAATCTAGTAAGGTAAGAAGCGGGAGTCTCACTCGCTCTTGACCGGTCTTGTTTCATATTTTTATTGATATTATCCTAGATCAACTGTCAAAATACTGAAACCGTTTTATAAGTATCGAGTGGCAACCCTACTGAGTATATCCGTGTAACCGGACGTCACCCTAAGGATTAGTCGCGTGGCTATGAGATTACCACATCGTCCGCAAATGAAGAATTACCAATTGCAATTAATAATTTAATATGCCGAAGAACTAAATCAGAACTTCATATAAAAATGTCTTCTATCTCCAAAACTCGTTCCATTTGACGATCTCTGTGGCGCATTGGGTGAATAGCTGGCTGAGACGCAGGGGGTTACGGGTTCTATTTCTGCTGTGGTACTAGTGTTTTCATGATCTTACATATATTTGTTCCTGGTTTGGGTATTTTTCTATATAAGTATGTATTTACAAAAAAATACTATTCTATCAGTTAACTGGTTTCCATAGTACAAATACAAGCTTTGTTTTTAGTTTCTTCTAGTTTGGGGCTAGATAGCACTGTGTGCAATGTCCAGCATTATTTATTTATTATTATTAAAACTGTTTGCTATTATAAAGAAAGAGAGATATCAAATGAAAAAAATTATTCGATACAATTTTCTTGCCGTGGAACTTAAGTATGTTCTGTCGTAGTATAAGTTCCGGAGGCTATATATTGTAGCACGCCGAAAAGTTATCTCTAGAGGTAACTATTACCATATAGATTGTTATTATCATTGCTCTACAAATACAACCTTTTGAGGACTAATTGTATGGTTGTTTTGGGAAGCGATCACATGAGTGAGCCAATCTCTACTTATAAATTACTAGCTTTGGTCGGATTTTGATCAAAATAAAATATAGCACACTAGCTGACCCGCCCGCGGCCTGGCACGATTGGTTTGTCAATAAAAACAATACCTTCCTGCTGCGCAGTCGGGTAAAAAGTTCCGGTCGTAATCTATGTATACTTACCCAATTTCATTGAAATCGGTTCAGCCGTTTAGTCGTGAAAACGTAACAAACAGCTACTCTCAGATAGTGTAGTAGCTATCAGTAAAATATTTTTCAGAATCAGTAGTTTCTAAGATTACACTTTCAAACATATAAACTTACAACCAACAAACTATTTACCTCATTATAATATATATGATATATGAGAATAGATTGATTAGTAATTCCCAGAGTATGCGTCATATAGAGTCGATGTTTATGCGTCGGCTGTGAAGGCTATGAAATTTTTCAGGATCACGCTTACAGTAATAGGTAGATCAAGTATGAGATACTGTAAATATCTTCTCCTAAAGAATACATGAAATCATTTATTGTATTTATAGACCTTATTCCATAAGACTTCAGGTTTGACTTACAGCTGATCTTGATCTAAGCTATGTTGAATCTAATGTTAACGATTTAAAGTTCATTTTAAGCCTGTTAACCCCAGCTACCGTAAACAAACTGACAGTGCAATACCATAAAGTTTTCACAAGCGAACAACCACTCATAAAATACATACACACCATAAACTAACCGATTTACACATTAAATCATAATATTAACACAGACATTTGTCCTGAAACATTAAACTTCTAAAACAAGCAACAAATTACTACTTACTCATACACAAATAATCCAAAAACTTCTCGACTCTTAGTCGCGCAATTAATTCCACGTACTCAAGTTCATAACTCACGTAACATTCGACTCATAACTTAAAAATATCTTTCCAAAAAGCCGGACAAGTTTTGTTTACATTTCAGATGCGAAACGTCACATGTATCCGAGTTTTGACAGATCATAAACTAACACAAGCGCGCGGTCACATTTACATACGCGTTGTCGTACCGTACGGGACGAGATTCGCGCGTGTGCGTTCGGAAACAAATGATTTAGATAGTTTTGCGATACGTTTTCAGCTCGTCTTTCGTGTGTCCGTCACACAGTTTGCCTTAGTACTGACCACAGGTTAGGGCGCCGGGTATGCGGCAGTGTGCGTGTGTGGAGCTTTCTGCACGCGATCTGAGAGCTTACACGGGTAGGGAGTGCGTGTGTGTGCGTGCGACTTCACTTGTGGAAGTATCAGGCTAGACTCATTGACTGCGGCCCTTATTGTATGAATGTGGAAAAATTATAGTGTCAAGTGTTCGCCTGAAATGGCGATGTGTATTGTTTATGCTCCTTACGAGCACTTAAGTCTCCCAATTTGCGGAGGACGTTAATGTCTTGCGCTTTGTCTTGACTCACATTATTTCTTACAAAGTAGCGTAATTAAAATCGTCGGGGTTTGCCCGGACAATGTTAATATACTTTTTGCGACGCAAAGAGATCACTTTTTATATTGTGGCGAGATAATTAATTTCTGCGCTAATTAGGTATATTTTTACTTTTCTGGTTTTATTTGTTACCTTTGACCTCTTCTAACAGTAGATAAGTATAAGGTTATATTTTAGTTGGTCGTCAACATAAAACTTGCTTGTTTTTTAAAGTTGCGTCTTGGTTTTAACTGATATTGGTGATGATTCTGTTATAAATATATTCATTGTTATATATGCTGTTTGATAATATACGCACAAAAATGAAACGGTTATTTTGATGAGCATAATATATAAATTTGTGAAATCTTTACCATGGAAATGTGAAATTTATTTTGCCAAAAAAACAAACACCTACATAACATAAGTTGTGCTATTGCATAATGCTTGCCATCTAACCACAGATACTGTATTGGTGACGTCTCGAGATATCTCTTATTGTCCTTTTCTAACCCAAAACCCACAGCCATTTCAGACAGAGATATCAAATCGGGCTTTATTTTTGGATGTCCATTGCAAGAGTAGGCAGTAAGTTTTATATCAAATTAATCAAATAAACTTAGTCGATTTTCTTTAAAATTTGATAATATAACTAATAATTTTTTTTCAAGTAGTCGTTTTTATGTTTTGAGAAACCGTCACTTATTACCAAACACCCTGTATGTAACTACAACCAAAGTGTAGAGGTATCCACTCGGTTTCTTTTACAAGACAAACAATACAGTTCATAAAACAATACCGAGAGCAAACATTAATCAAAGAATAGTGAAAACAACATAAATACATATATCATTGGAGTCAAAACTTGGTGCATTCTTAAAGTTGAAATTGAACATTTATCACGGCCGGTCATGCGCTGGTCCATTAAGGGATTTTTCTGAATCATAAATCTCACTTCGCCTCATCTGGCTTCGATACTACTGGAGTAAATATTGCTAACTACGAATGTGCTTTTACGAGAAGTTGATTTTATGAAAACAAAATATGGTTTAATAGTGATTATAGGTAAATTGATTTGTTTGAATTCAATGTCCATATCATTTATGTTTTTTATTTAATCAACTAATAGTTACTTATCATTATTTGTGGATCTTTGCTCATTATAAATACGAGGCATGCCTTTTAAGTTCTGTCGTTTCCATATTTTCCGGCAATTTTGAATTTGGAACTGTTCTATATTCGAATGTGTTTACATTTTGAATCTCAAAACAGTTGAAAGTATTAGGATTAATGCTATTGTTTAGTCACAGTTTCGATTTGAATCTGTCAGGTCACGTACGAAAATGAATCTTTCTAAGGAAAATGTTCGTGCAATAATTTTCTACAACTTTAGAAGAGGCCTGACACGGCTTCAGTGTTTATAAGAGCTAACATCTGTGTTCAGTGATGTAGCCCCATGTCTGCGGACTATCGAACGCTGGTATTTAGAATTCCAGCGTGGACATACTAGTGTTAGTGACAGATTTCGCGAAGGACGCCCAAAATCCGCCTTCACTGAAGATAACATCATTGCTGTGAGACAACTAATTCTCGAAGATCGTCATGTGACGTATCGAGAGATAGAGGCTCTATTAGGCATCTCAGGGACAACCATTCAGAAGATCTTGCATGAAGCGCTTGGTGTGAGAAAGTTAGTTTGCCGTTGGATACCGCATCTGCTTTCCGACGATCACAAGGCGGCCCGCGTCAGATGGTGTAAGAAAACTCTGCAAAGGTTCAACCGAGGGGAGTCAAATCACGTCTACGACATCATAAGTGGTGACGAATCTTGGATCTATGCCTACGATCCTGATACCAAACAACAATCTACAATCTGGGTCTTTCAAGACGAGCCAAAGCCGACTAAAGTCGTTCGTTCTCGAAGCACTTCAAAGAAGATGGTGGCCACGTTCGTTGGAAAAACCGGCCATGTTGCGACTATTGCACTTGAAGATCGTAGAACGGTTAACGCAGAGTGGTATACTACAGTTTGTTTACCACAAGTCATCGCCGAACTTCGAAAATCTAACTCAAAGCGACGCATCATCCTGCACCACGACAATGCAAGCTCACACAGCGCTCGTCAAACGATTGAGTATTTGAAGCAGGAAAAAGTAGAAATTCTTGACCATTCTCCATACAGTCCTGACCTAAGCCCTAACGATTTCTTTACATTTCCTAAAATTAAGAAAAGTCTTCGTGGTCAAAGGTTCCAGTCCGGTGAAGAAGCAGTCGACGCTTTCAAGACAGCCATTTTGAACACCCCACTTTAGAGTGGAATAAATGTTATAATAACTGGTTTGAGCGAATGGAAAAGTGTTTTAAGCTACGTTGTAAATACTTTGAAAAACAATAAAAAGTACTATAAGGTTCTAGATGTGTTTTTTTCTTCAAACGACAAAACTTAAAAGGTAGGGTCATATACATACTCTCACGCCTTTATCCCGGATGGGTAGGCAGATACCACGGATCTCCACTTGCTACAATCCAAATATACGTTTTAGCCTCATTCACTCTCATCATATTTTTCATAGATGCCCGTTGGTTTACATTTTTTTAATATATGGTCATATAAGTAAATATAGATTCTACGAGTACCGTCGTTTTGAAAACATTTGATGAGAGGCTCGGTCATAACTGCCATGCCCCACCTCGCGCGCCTCTCCACGCCGCTCCCTCTCAGCGCGGGCGCAGACGAGTTGGCTTGTGCGACTGGACCCTGTTAGTCGCTTTCTCATCCATAAAGAAACTATTCAGTGAATAGATAAGTTTAGCCCTAATTTGAAACTGCCGTGATATGAGACGTTCTCGCGAAGTGATGTGCCTTTGAAGACTCTTCGATCGATCCCATCATCAGGACACCTGTCTGAACAAGTCAACGTTTAGAAATGTGCGGAAACGGCATGCTTTGTTCGTCAACTTTATATAATTGAGCAACGATAATTCTTCTGAAAGCATATATTCTACAGTTATTAATTTCAATTAAAAGATCCTTCGAAATTATCCTTATTTAAGAATAAATAAAAATAAAAATTATTAAAGAATAATCCTTAGTTAAGAATCCTTATTTATCAGCGCCCTATATTCATCCCCAACAATTATAACCTAATCACTGTAAACCCCTAGGTTTGGTCTAAGCCTCTAAAGCCACTACACTTTATTTAGGTGCTTACTAGGTTATACCTAGTAAAAATTATTGTAATTATTGAAACCCCGTTATTAGTTGTATGGAAAAGATGAAAGCGATTCACGACAAATTGCAGTTATTCTGAAATTCAGACTTTTGTCTATATTTATGTCACATGAGCTACACGCATAACAAATTACAGCACTGTTGAGTCACTGGTGTATTCTGTGAGTTTTGTCAAAGTTCAGTTTTTATTATGGCTAATAACTCAAAAACTATAAGGACTTTACTAAAAATAAAACGGAATCTAAATGTACTAATGAAGACCATTGATTTGACGCCCCAGTTGACCTATTAGTCTAATTTTAATTTTTTTTACGCCTCTTGAACCCCTATATCTCAACAACCCCTCCAACATTTTCACCTCATTTAGTCACACCAAAATTGTGCCATCACTGTACCTATGTACCAGTTTTACGATGATCGGATCAACGCTTCGAAAGTTATCCTCGGACAAACAAACATACATACATACATACAACGCCGATTTGCCCAAGTTGATTTAGAGGTCTCGCTTAGCTCGAACAATAAATGCACAATCATAATTCTCATGATAATAGTGTTGAAATTCGATAAATAAAAATCTTTTAAAAATATCGGTAGCCAAAAATAATCAATGGATAATAAATGAGTCGGCACCATTCAATCTCACTTTAATAGCACAAAAATCAGCTCTATCTTTAAGAAGAAAGAGCTCTATTTTCCTTAGGTTCAGAGGAAAGTTTTGTAAGACTCTTAAGCCTATCATACATTTCATAGTAATTATTACTTGGGTGCTTTAATTGCTGGATGTTTTGTACTAACGTCATTTACGTCATTCGTCCACGCCCCGCGTTCAAGTTTTAAGTACCGACGATTCTTTCAATTTTGAATAAAGACTCCTTTTGTTTATGGTCATGTAAAGAGGTTTTAATGTTTTGATTGAGCTATTCAGCGGAAGTAATTAAGTGATTTGATTATTTTTCTGTTTTTCTAGTGAATTTGTTGTTGTTATTTTTTCTTTTGTGATGTTGTGGGTGGTTTTTTGTAATTATTTAATGAAGTAAAAACTTCTTTAGGCGCACCTCACACACATTTCACATTTTTTCTGAGCCGTCATGCTTGGGTTGGTGACGCTGGATCGGGTAAGCTCGGCTCTAGTCCACTTCATCCTAGCGAGGTTCCGTGCAATCCGTCTAAACGTTAGTTTCCTACATAGTTTGTGCACTCTGTGTTAAACAGTAACCTCGAACACGCGTATGTTATTATAACAATAAGTTTAAACAGTTAAACAGTTAGTGTTGCGTGTTAGTGATAGTTTTTTTCACTTATATATTGGTGTCTTAGGGACACGAGATTTTTTATTTAAGTTTCAGTGGTACCTACTAGTGGTATAGACCAGATGAAAGGCAAAATAATAACTAGTGGTTTGCCCCGAACTAAGATCTCGCGAGTCTCCCAAAACACAAAAACAAATATTCTTAGGGCAACACGCGCAACTATGCCTAAACGTATTTAGTGGCTAAATATTATTTAAGGAGTTGTCAAATCATACAAATACGTACAATTTAAACATGCTTAGCCGCTAAATACGTTTAGGGATTGTTGTGCAAGCCGGCCTTAATCTTTACTAGTAAAATAGTGCTCCAAAATATATAACCAACTAACATGGCCTACAGTTTCATTCAAATTACAGATAACGGGAGTTCATGTTAATTGGTTACTCTTTTTTGGGGTACAAATTGCAGTTATTCTAGATTTCAGACTTTTGCCGATATTTGTGATACATAAGCTACACGCATACCAAATTAAAGCACTGTGGGGTCACTGGTGTACCCTGTGAATTTTGTCAAAGTTTAGTTTTTACTATGGCTAATAACTCAAAAAATACTAAAACTTTACTAAAAATAAAAACGGGGTCGAAATGTACCAATGAAGATTTTTCATTTGACGTCTCATTTGACCTAATAGTCTTATTTTAATTTTTTTTCCCCCTCTTGAACCCCAATATCTCAACAACCCCCCAACATTTTTAGTTGATTTAGTCACACCAAAATTATGCCATCACTATATATCAAATTTATGTATGTACCTATGTATCAAATTTCACAATGATCGGATCAACGCTTCGAAAGTTATCCTCGGACAAACAAACATACATACATATAACGCCGATTTAAATAAATAAATAATAAAAATAAAATTCGTTTATTGCAGGCAGAAAATATCCGACCCACATCACACAAACAAAAATATTTGACCAAGTTGATTTGGAGATCTTGTTTCGCTGGATCAAAAATTGCTGGGTGCTGTTGGGTGCAGTGCAGGCCGCACAAAATAGGTCGCGCTTAAAATCTATGGAGAGGCTTTTGTTTTTTGGCTATGAGTAGTGGACGTCCTATGGTTCATATGATGATGATGATGTGGTTCGTTACCAGACTATCTTATGGCGAATCGATGGGTTACTTTCCATAAAAAATATACTTCAGTACCTTATTTTGTAAAAACAATAGGTACATAAGTAGATTTAAAATTAAAATTCATGTAAGTAGGTACATACAGATTAACATTAATATTATTCGCCTTTACCATAACTGCTTCATGGAAACAGCTATATCCGCTTACTTACAACCAAGCAGATGGCATCCGCAAGCATAAATGACCAACAATCTGCTCACAAAATTAACAAATGCGCAATCTCGTTTTCATAATCACGCCCAGTTTTGAGTTATTATAAGTTACTTTCGCACTTGGTACAGTTAAATAGACCCGCCGACATATGGTCGGCCGAACGGAAGTGCGTATCGTCTGTCAGCCCTTTATTATTATAATGAAATACTCATTTTCTTTACTGACCACTCACAAAGAAGACAATGAGATGGGAACGTTTGACGTGCGCTCATCCGGAGGGGCATTCGTGGATTTTGAATTCGGAATTTGCTTTTCAACGCGTCTGTGTAAATTTGTGCGTTCTTATTTTAAAATGTACTCTATACTTTTTAAAGATTTAACAGTCTCCTATTTTTAAATTACAATTTAGGAATTACATTGGCTTTGAAATCGAACCAAAGACTAACTATTTGTTAATGCAAGTTTAGACAAAATGTTAATAAATAAAAAAGCGTTAAAAAATCATCATTCTTTTATAAATATTAGTTGCTTGTTTATTGCTTGTTTGTTGAGTATATTGCTCGAAGTGAATTTTTCGCACTTTTTCTAGGTACTGAGTTGTTGAAAACCCTTCTGTAAATTATGAATGAGCCATCAACTGCTACCGGTGGCACCTATAAAATCATGTTTAGATTATAGATAATACATGATTCTTCATAAGAATGGAAGTTTACTGCGTAACACGGACAATCACGATGCGCCGTTTTACAACGAAGGCGGTTAAAAAGGTTTGCGTTAAAGTGGATGGTAGTCACACTGAGCTGTAAGACTGCAAGTGACTGCAACTATAATGTTCAGATTTGTAAAGGGCAAGTAACTTTATTCGATGGCACACGCTTAAAAGCTGGTGCAACTGTCCCTGTCACTTCATTCGATAGTTATGCTCGGACAAACATACATACATACAAAAGCAAAATCGTCCATGTTGCCACTGAGATCTTCGCTCTTTTACGATTTCATTTCTATTATTATATTGAATGGGTCATTTATTTTAATGTTAGTATTGGACGTGACTTTAGAATTATTTTAGGAATCTTGTTTTCGCTTCACATAGTACTGAGCTTATATACTATATTTATTTCAAAGTGTTATTTCACTTCTATGATAAAAATATAGGATTTTATGACAGTATCTGAGGAGAATGGACCCGTGATACATTCCTTCACCTATTTAAAAATATGACGTTTCGATTCGATTTGAAAAAAAAAAATTGTACTTAGAGTTAAATTAGTGCAGTTTATTGATTAAAGTGTACTTACACTTTAATCAATAAAATAATTTAAACGTTGATGCTAAATTGGGTCTGTATTTTAAATAAGAAATCTAATGTTCCTAAGAAAAGTCCAAGATAGAGCAAACAAGCAAAATGTAAGAAATAATGCTAAACCCACCACCATTTTATTTATTATTTATTAATTAATTTAATTAATTTAATATATTTAATTAATTTAATTTATTGGAAAATAAAATTATTAATTATTTTATTTATTTTTAATTCATAATCCAGGAAGAAAGAGAACGTTAACACTAAATTGCATTCAACTTTTTTATCATTCAGAAAATCCTGCAGGATCTTGAGACCAAGATCCTTTTGTATTTTCTTAGTTTTCAAAATGTGCACATTACAGATCAGTGTAACATCGTCCCTTTTAAAATTGAAAGTGACGTAAGTGCTGTTTTAGTGCGCAATCGGCGGGCAGAAGTCGTAAATCAAAGTTTTAGTGTCGAAATGTTGGGATGCGTTGGCCACTGGGGTGGCCGGTCTTAAACATATTTTAACCAAACCATTAAAAAAAGTAAAGAAACAATATGACATTTGGTGCGTCGTTGGCAACGTTTGCCTATTGTTCGGAGATGGACGGCGAAAGGTAATGTTGGGGAATGCATATGATGACATTGTTCAACATTGTAATGATTAATTTGTTGTTGGTATATTAAAAAAAAATACTATTACATATACACATAATACGTTTTCATATTTTTTAACAGGTAGTGGAGAACTTCAGCAAGAAATGACAGTAGACTTGTCGTCTGAAAACCAGTTTGCTAGGCACCTTTTTAATATGAGTAGGGAAAGAGCTCCAAAGATCGACAGCTACCACCTCAAAGAGTTGCCTCGGAAGGACGTTGAGTTTTTCAGGGTAGCAAGAAGGAGAGAATCAGTGGATCTGAGGTTTCGGTCGTGGGTGTCAGAGAGGAAGGAAAATTGTCATTTTAGTTAATGAGCAGTAAAGAGGTCCCTATGGACTGAAAAAAGAAGACATACAATTCTTAAATTTCTTCTGTCACGAATTTAGAGCCAAATTCAAGTTTTCTTTAAATCTGCTACGTGGAGATGTTATAAGAAAATGACCCACCCGATGTTAGGTAATTGATAACCACCGAATATAAAAAGGCATTGCCTCGTACGAGCTCACACACCTTAGAAACGTGTCTTAAGATGCACTGCCATCAATTTGAAGCATACAAAAAAAGGTGTAAAGCATCGTATGCCTGTGTTTTTACCGGTACTCATACCCTTCAAACCGAAACACAGCAATGCTGGTTGCTAGCAGAAATAAGTATGGTGGTAGTACTTCCTCGGGCGAGAGCTCTACCTACTACAATTTTAATTAAGTATTTATGTTTTCTATCAGCTATCTGCTTCTCTTAGCTTTGCTTAGTTTGAGGCTAGATGGCGCTACGTGAAATGTCCAGCATTATTTATTTATTGATCAAACTAAGCAAGATCTCTTAATCAACTTGGGCAAATCGGCGTTGTACCTATGTATGTATGTATGTATGTTTGTTTGTCCGAGGATAACTTTCGAAGCGTTGATCCGATCACCGTGAAATTTGATACATAGATAGGCAGTGATGCCACAATTTTGGTGTGACTAAATGAGCTAAAAATGTGGGGGGGTTGTTGAAATATTAGGGTTCAAGAGGGGTAAAAAAAAATGAAAATGTGACTATAAGGTCAAGTGGGACGTCAAATGAAGGGTCTTTATTAGTGCATTTTAACCCTGTTCTTATTATTAGTTTTTATTTTATAATTTTTGAGTTATTAGCCATAATAAAAACAAAACTTTGACAAAATTAACAGGGTACACCAGTGACCCCACAATGCTGAAATTTGGTACTCGTGTAGCTTTAGCAACACATATATAGGCAAAAGTCTGAAATCCCGTATAACTGCATTTTGTACCCCAAAAAAGAATAACCACTTAATATGAACTCCCGTTACCTGTAATTTGAATGAAACTGTAGGTCAAGTTAGTTGGTTATTATTTCGTGGCACTATTTTGATAGTCAAAGATTATGAATAATATATTTTTGTTTGTATGGGAGACTCGCGAGATCTCAGTTCGGGGCGAACCACTAGTTTATTAATTGTGGTCGAATCTCGACTCCTGTCAATGAAAATGTCAATGAATGATGAATGCAAAGTATGACGCAACTGAAACTTGACGCTAGACATTGATTTATTAACTTTTGCTAGAGCTTATAAGCAATATTGACAAGTAAGATGTTAGATCGCATTTGCCTCTAACCTCAACACTGAAGACCGGTAAAATGATTTTACCGCATCCACTCAACCGATGAGTTATAGCTAACAGAACGAAATTATCGTGACTCTTGAAATTAAGCATTATTGTCGTATTCGATTTACGACTGGACACAGAAGAAACCATAGAATGTAATACCGTACAGAAGTTTCACTTTGATGACGCTATTAAGATACCACTACATGCACTCAGCATACAACTGATATTTAAATTTAGGCTAATTAAAATATACTAGAACACATTCTAGAATTATCCATTTTTTAATGAAAAACTATCAAAAATCTAGACATGAGTCTAGATTTAGAATGAATAAAATAAACCAACACAAAAGACAGCTCGTAGACAATTTTTAAATTAGAGCTCTTCCAATTCTAAATAGTGTGAGTTTAAACTTCATTACGTCTTAGCCAAACATCTTTGTTTTACCGATCATTTTAATACATCTTCATTATATCAGCCATAGACGTCCACTGCTGAACATATGCCTCCTCTATAGATTTCCAGAGTGACTGATCTTGTGCGGCCTAAGCCCAACCTTTATCAACCTTTAATACCAGGTGGTCTTTCCATCTAGTGAGGGCCGTCCTTCACTGCCCTTTCCAATGCGTAGTCTCCACTCTAGAACATTTCTGGACGTCTTAACACAGTAATATCACATAATATATACTATATATCATATAATATACAGTAATAGTAATAACACAGAAAACTATTCTGTGTTATTACTTTACGGTAAGACGCCTACTTGTCTATTTTGTGATAAGTGGGTACTATTATGAAGTAACTAACAGAGAAGTAACTACCTATTTCTCTATTTATTTTTATGTCATGTATGTTAATGAATCATTAATATTATATAAATAATTACCGATTATTCAATAATAATGAATAATAAGAAACGATGTTATCCGACAGAGAACCAAGGTGATCGACATAGTTCAGAGGGTCAGCAAGCTGAAGTGGCAGTGGGCCGGTCATATCTGCCACAGAACCGATAACCGTTGGGGTAAACGGCTTCTGGAGTGGAGCCCACGTCTAGGCAAGCGAAGTGTAGGACGCCTTCCAGCTAGATGGAGTGACGATTTGCGCGCTGTGGCTGGCAAGGATTGCAGGCAAGGATGGAAGGAAGAGCTGAGGATCGGGCTTAATGGCGCACCCTGGGAGAGACCTACGTCCAACAGTGGACTGCTATAAGTTGATGATGATGATGATGTTAATGTGGTTACAAATAAATGCATTTTCTTTCTTTCAAATTTCAAGTAGATACATTGAAATATCTCTACACCTTGAGCTTCTAAATTTTATGAAAACACGGCTACAGACCAAGCTATACATTTCCAGTCTATGCTGACCTCTCATTGTACGGAAATCCTACACAATACGAGGTCAGCTTAAACCGGTAATGTATAGCTTGAGGTGTAGCCGTATGAACTTAGTAGTCATTTGAGGAATTGGTACACGATTTTTTAAAACGATTCAAATAGTACCTTTATAATTCCCTTTAGCAGTCATACATAGTCACTTGCCATTTTCTCTTAGTGGTTTTTCAATACCTTACTTTATATTCGAACCATATTAACTCCACGTTAAAGTGCATTTTACCCTAAACATCGATTTCTAGTGCCTTAGACCCGACTGTCTGACTTCCTGCTTACCTTTTACGATTATCTAAACAGATACACACCTACGGGTTTATGGTTTCGATCCAGTGGAATCGAAGAACTAAGGTCAGGGATCGATTCAAGGGGTGTTATTTTATATCAACGTTCAGCGTTTACAAATATAAGTGTTGGGTTTTAAATTTGGCGACTTGCACAATGATGTCTAAACGTATTTAGCGACTAGCGTATTAATCGACCTGTAGTGGGCCAATTTATGTCTGTAATTAGATTTAGAAAAAGTTCATAAATCATACAAAATAAAATCAACTCTCAAAGTCAAAGTAAAATGAGCAACATAATCTTTCCTTATCACTTCTTCTATTGTTAAGTATATATTTTTATTTGATATTGCTATAGTTTAGTCTATCATATAAAGTATTTAAGTAGGTTTATTTATGTAGTATGTACCTATATTATTCTATTTTTATTAGTCCTGTGCAAATTTTCATTTGTTCCCTTTTATGTGCACTACCTACACATCTTTATTTACAATACACAAAGGTTATCTGGAAGAGAATGGTCTTTAGCATTAAGTTCGCTTTTGTACTAGTTTTATAAGTGCTATAAAGTATTTTCAATCAATCAATCAATCAAAGTATTTTGAAATTAATTTAATACAAATTACTGACTTCGAAAGCTTGCCCATGCTGTAGTAATACGAGAATTCTTGCAGTCCTGGATACCGTTATATTTTCAATGGAAACGCACAGTTATTTTGAGATTTTTAAGAATGACCAATTACTTTATTCCCTTTTTATCACCATTAGATCTTCGTTTGACCATATCATCATCAACCTATAGCAGTCCACTGCTGGACGTAGGTCTCTCCCAGGGTGTGCTATTGAGCCCGATCTTCAGCTCTTCTCATCCAATATTCGCCAGCCACAGCGCGCAAATCGTCACTCCATCTAGCCTGAGGGCGTCCTATGCTTCGTTTGCCTAGACGTGGTCTCCAGCCCAGAACACGTTTACAACAATTATCGGTTCTGCGGCATATATGACCGGCCCACTGCCACTTCAGCTTGCTGCCCCTCATCGTTTGACCAGAATTTAATGAAATCTTTTAGATCATTCGTCAACCTCGCGACCAATCACCGGGAAAAAATTATATGCACACATCCGTTGAACATATCAAATAAAATGCACATATAGCGAACATTCTAGTTTCAGCTCTTTGTAAGACTCAATCATCAGTTCATAATAACAAAGTTGTCGTTACAAGTGATTAAATTACAGGCGGTCGTAAAGAATAGCCGCAAACCGCGCTCTGATTCTGGGAACGCTTGAAATTAACTGGCACAGTAAGCTCAAAACTCAGTACTGAAACTTTAGCGAATGCTCTTTAATTACTGCACACAGTACTCAATACTGAAACTTCAGGGCATTCACGTTATTAACTATTAGCTTTTGCCAGTGGTTTCGCCCGCGTTGTTCTGGGATGAATAAATACATATAGAAAAGTTGACATCCCATTTTATTCTATGGGAACTGATTATTGGATAAAAAGTAGCCTATGTGTTAATCCATGTGATAATTTACGTACACACCAAATTTAATCGAAATCGGTTCCGCTGTTTCGACGTGATTAAGTAACAAACAAACAAATAAATAAACAAACATCCAGACTTATGCATTTATAATATTAGTGTGAAGTGTAAAGTAAATATGTCTTCTGATGCAACCGTTTCTAGAAATAATTGATTCGGCCTGAATAATCGGTCAATTTGTTCTTTCCGACTCCAAATGATTTAACAAAATCATCTTGTATGAGGCCCTTCGAATAAAACTTATAGATACATTCTGTAAAATTTTTAAATTAATTATAAATATTAAACTAAGGAGATAAATTGTTATATCCTTAGACCACATTATCGGTTTTTTTGAGACACTATTCGTTTCTACCCAGTATATAAAACCAAACATAAAACACACAGTTTTCTGTAAATAAACTATTTACAGTTTGTAAAATTTGCAAAGTGTAAGCTTTTTTATTAACAATAAATATTATGGATGCGAATGAAACTTTTACTCTGAATGCATGTAAAAACTAAAATTAACTTACTGTTTATCAGTTTACTGTGCCAACGATAGCTGTCGTGCAAAGACGGGGTAATTGCCAAAATGAAACAATTTGGTGCTCGTTTTCCTATCAATTTGAAAGAGGTGAAATAATAACGTGTTTTTAGCTGGAAACTAAGTCACTCAGCTCGAAAGTAACGGTTCAATATCCAGGAAATTGAAGATTCCTTATTTTGTATTTTTCTATTAAAAAATACAAACCTAACTACTGTTATCATCTATAGGTTGATTTTTTCAATATAACTGAAAAACACGTACGAGTATCAAACTTTTATTTCTCTTCTTTTATTTCTTCCGTTCTCTTTTGTACGGTGGCCCTCGTCCTCGCACAAATACATTGGCGACCTTGACCGTCACTGCTTACGTCATCGACCTACGTTTTCGGACGACCTGGTTTTCTGAGGACTGTTTGTTTTTATTGACTTACGTTTCTAGTAGTTGTTGTTTTTTATAGTTTATGATTTGATATCGAATTCGTAAAATAAAAATATGTTTATAAAAAAGTATCTCTTAGAAATATTTCTTGATTCATGCGTGATTGATACTATTTGATAATCGAAAGCTAAAAGTCTAGCAGCAATTCTAAACCTACGTCATCTAAATTATTAAACGCATTATTCCCAGAGGCGATTTTGCAGTTTGACGTCACAGAAATTCACTAAATCTGCAGTTACGCAATTCTATGTAGACGATATACTTTGTAAGAGAGTAGGCGTAAGATCTTAAAACTTGCAAGTTGATAGTCAACTCGGGGTGGCCTGTCTAAAATTGCACTAGTTTGTAATGGTCCTTGGGTAAGGCGCTATTCATACTGTGCGATGTTCATGTACAGACCTAATTAAGCGGGTTTCCTCTCAATGTCTTTTGCATCCTTTTTTTCATGTGAATTAGACTGAGAACCACCAGCTGGTAGAATTTTTATAACAAAATGATTTCCGCCCGCCTTAACGTGTGCTTCGAAATTTTAGGCACCTTGCGAAAACCAATGCAACGCTTACTAGAAACATAATTTGTAGCGAATTAGGAAAATCAGAAGGCTCATTCGGAGCATCTTTCGGTTATAATCAGTCAAGTTCTTAGAAATGAAGAAAAGTAGGAGCTAACTCGATGAACTGACGGTCGTAGGGACAGAAAGGGTGTCGAGACCACGCACTGAAAAGCGCAGAGTAGGACGGCCCCCACTAGATTGAAAGATAACCTTGTAAATATTGTTGGGAGCCGTTGGGTGCAGGCCGCACAAAATCGATCACTCTAGAAACTTATAGTGGATACCTCTGTTCAGCAGTGGACTTCCTGGCTGATATGATCATGAGCTCGCTCTCGCACAGCTCAGAAAAACAAGTTGCGGGCCGCGTACTAGGTACTATAAACCAGGCCTTTACCCAGGGTTAAGCCGAAACGTCCATTAATTGTCATATTTACAGCTTTCCCGTAAGTAACTGGAGAATAGAGATGAGGAATAACATTACCGAGGAAACTATTTCTACCATTATTACTATTCTAAGAAGGGCGTGCTTCGGATGCAAGCATTGGTTTATCGTTACAGGGTCATGGTTACTTTGTGGAGACTGAAAATTAATAAAAGCCTATCATGTTCCCATTCATGGATAAAGCACTAGTAAACTGGTCATTTTGCGTCTATTTAATGTTCATATTGTTATAAAAGTGTTACGCCGAGGCTGTTAAACAATGAGTAATAATCGAAGTTTCTCGAGCGCTTTTGTCTTGCTGTGTTATTGTTGTTATTGTCTGCGATTGCGCACAATGGGGATGGGTCGTTCTGTCGAAACACCGACCTTTTCCTGGAAGGATCGACATCGTTCTCGAACAATCGAAATGTGTGCGATATAAATAGGCCGGAGAGATGGCCGGACAGTCAGTCTGAGTCTGAGTGAGTGAGTTAGTGAGTCTCAGCGAGGCCCTGGAGGACTGACGTGGAGAAGGGTCTCGCGTGAACAGTAGTTGCTCGCGAGTCAGTCTGGATTTTGCTATACGTGCGAACATTTCGGTGACTTTAAGTGGTGCAACAGTGGTGTGAATTAGTGTGTTGTGATTACGTGTGACCAAGTTTGTGTATTCATCGTTCTAGTGTTAAATAAAAGTGTTATTTTGGTTGGATCGATTCCCATTATTTTATCCCGAACCCTCAGCTCGTAACAATACTTTGTTGGTCTGATTGGTAAGACCAAAGAGACTAACAAGCCTCCGTTGTTCATTATATATTACATTTTCAGTATACATGGTGTTTGGTAATATACTGACGATATTCAAGTGATGGTTTCTCAAAACAGAAAAAACCTTTCGTAAAAAAACTCTTTAAAATTTGATAATATAAATTATCAAATTTAAAGAAAATCAACTAAGTTTAGGTGATTAATTCAATATAAAACTTACTGCCTAATCTTGCAATCGACATCCAAAAACAAAGGCCGATTTGATATCTCTTTCGGAAATGGCTGCGGGTTTTGGGTTAGAAAGGGACAATAAGATATCTCGAGAAGTCACTAATATAGTATCTGTGGCAAGCATCATGCAATACCACAACATCAGTTTAATAAAGTGTCTGTTTTTACACGCTAAAATAAATTTCACATTTTTATGGTAAACATTTCACAAATTTATTTATTATGCTCATTAAAATAACCCCTTTCATTTGTGTGCGTATATTATCAAACAACCTATATGCAAAATCATGCAACCTTTAATTGTTTACTATTACGTATCTAATTACCACACTAATATTATAAATGCGAAAGTTTGGTTATTTGTTTGTTACTTAATCACGTCGTAACGGCTTAACCGATTTCAATGAAATTTGGTATGTACGTAGATTATAACCTGGATTAACACATATGCTACTTTTTGTTACAAACAACGCGTGCGAAGCCACTGGCGGAAACTAGTTGATAATAAATTGCAATTATTTACTGCTTTAAAGGTTGTCTGAAAGATATCGCTTTCACATTCTCATATACCGATAGCGAGACATCAGATGTTGCATTAATGAGGGCTCGCGCACAAAAGGCTATTCTCGCAATTCATTTACCCTGCGGTCAGAGCACCACAGATTTATACATAGTTACTATAGATATAAGTCATGGAATATAATATAGCAAGTAGGACTCTATCCACAGATTAACAGAAGTTAGTAAAGATGCGGTGATATATAACGCGTTTTCATAATTAATATTGGTTTAACAGCTCGTGTGGTTTGTTGAGTGTTGCCAATCGTGTGGAATGATTGAGTTGGGTACATGAGCATGAATATTGCAATGTGTTATAAAGCCTGGTACCTACCAAAGATGAGCAGAAGGTTTGTAATCCACAATGAGAAGAGCAGAGATATAACAAAAAAACGAAGGTTATGATCAGATGCCATTTTGTTATTTTGGTCTTTTTTATTCGTGTTGTTAGATTAAATATTTATACTTTACTTTTAGATGTAACTTTGACGCAATTTCGTAGATTAAACATATCTGCTTCCATTTGTAAATCCCTCTCGTACTGATCAGTATTTATAAATGTAATAACAGTGTTTATAAACTGTGTAACATAAGTATCGAAACATGATGTCTGTCTACTGATGCCGTGTATCACTGTCACACCTCATCTCTGATTAACTTTATCGATTCTTCGCGAGCAACGACATCACCCATACACAGGAATCTTAAAGCTGTAATCTCAACTTTTTGCATTCCCGTCCCGGGCTATAACGACACAATAAACGTATTTTATACGCGCTCACACTTAACGTTTATATCGCCTTATAAGTAGATCGAGAAATAATAAAACTAAAGGAGAGCGAACATCAAGAAAGCAATAACATCATTATCATAGCGAGTCCGCCATCTCTTTCCAATAGGTCTTGCGTTTACCCCTCCCTTAGCCCCGCCCACCGCGTATCTCCTCTGTCACCTGTATATCTCGAAACATTACACATATGCAAAACTTTCGCGTTACCAGCTCGCATCTCTTGGCACTCACACACCCTTGTCTACACCACAGAATCAACAACAGTCTCCTCTCGTACAGAAGACCCACTCTACGATCACGAAATCTGACACTGTACACGAATCTGTGCATATACTCGAACAATATGAAACATAGAATGAGTATAATAGGTGCCCAATTCCATTCCACAATTTATAGGAGTTCCATCTGTATTTTTAGAGATTTGATAGCACACAATCCAGCGAAACTGAATCTTATCTGAGCGTGTTAGAGTTCATTGTACATTGCAAGTTGTTGGTAGGTGACACACGTGTGCACTTTACGTTTGTGCATGTGCACTGTGAAGCCTGCACTATGCCTATGTATGTGTGTCGGAATAAATCTACTAGATAAAAATTGTGCTATATCGTTCCGAGTATGTTGGACTTGCTTTTCTTTTTTGTTCGTGTAGCCTGTAGGCGTGCCTAGTAAGTTGTTTGCACCTCCGAGTGGTCGATATTTCAGTTGTGTCATCGAACGACATTCCTGCTAAAATATAGAACTTGTCGATGTTCGTTCTTGTTTTATTGTACCCTTGTAGTGGCTTGATAATTATGGCTCATTACTTGTGGGTTCCATTAGACGCTACCTTATCATGTTTTGAACTTTTTATTCTGAAATAATAGTAATGTCTTCTTTAGCCTGTTATTCGTACTTGCATTTTAGCATCTTTATAAAGCTATAACTTATTCTAAGGATTGGGTTAAAATTAATCAGGTTAGGTCATTGGACTTAAAGTTAAGAGTGTGACCAGATTAATTAAAATTGCTGAAATTTCATGTTTTATTGCAACCATAAACCATGTTTAATAACATGTTATGTTATTGTGGTCTCACCTTAAGAATTTAAATAAGTAAATGAAAGCATGTCATTTACATAAAACTTTTTATTTAATACAGAAAAAAGTAAATTTAGTTACTCCTATAAATATATCATAAAGAATACCATAAGAGAACATAATCTGTACAATCATTGAATCATTACTACTTTGTATGTTTTTAATTTGGCATACCTAGGCTTAATTAGTATTTTTATTACTTCTATGTTTTGTATGTCCTAATGGACACTCTGAAATACATTATTCTATTCTTATTTTATTTTATTATACCTATTAGATACCACGCAGAAGTGTCATCAAGACATCTTTTCCACCTTTTGGTACTAGTTTCCACCCGCAATTTCGCATGCATGGTTTATCAATAAAAAGTAGACTAGGTCTCAATCCACGTCATAATTTACCAAATTTCATCGAAATCGGTCCAGCCGTTTAGTTGTAAAAACGTAACAACAGTAGGCCTAGCACGGTAATAATTTTAGAGAAGGGTTTTGACTTGAGTCATTTTTCGGAAGAAAGAAGACATTTGTCGACCGTCACGAGCACGGCGATTGCGAGAGTGAACGGAAAGAAACGTTGTCGACACTTCCTCGACAGTAGTCTACAACGCCGAGCACCATATCCATCAGTTTCTCTACATTTGACGTTTAAGGATAGACAACTTTCTTCTTAAACTGTCTAGGTCTTACGATGCCTAGACAACGCTGTCTTCTCAAGTTAACTCTTTCGCACTCTTCTCAATCGCGCGCTTGCCAACGATTTTTGGTTAGATATTTAATTAATTATATAGGTATACAACGCTATAGACAGAGTATCTTTCTCTTGTCTCGGAAGAATCGACACAGAATAGAATAGAATAAAGCTTTATTGTGCATCTCACTTATATTTAAAAACAATACAAAAAACAAATAACAATACACGCAGAAATACAAGTTGCGGTCAGAGCCTTGTCGTCTCTTCGAAGAGCAGACAAGGAAATCGCTGTGCTAGCCTGGCAGGCATACAGAGAGACAGGGTTAATTTCAAATTTCTAAATTAATATAAATATGGATAATGTTAACCTGTCAGTACTCAAACTGGACCATATTGAACATCAGATTTCAAAGTTGAAACTGCATGCGTACCTACCTACTGATAAAAAAAAATCACATTCAAAAACCGTCATAACTAGCCTATTCATATTTTTAGTCCGGAGCGATTAACTCATGAACAATTTCAGTCACGGGTCCAACTGCAATAATTATCGGCATTGTGTATGGAACATACTACACTATAATGAAACCTGTGTCATTTCTGCTACCTCTCCATCTAAAATGAGTTTTATTGAGCTGCATTTAGATTCAAAATTAAATTGGATGTTAGCAATGGTAAAAACAAACTTAGAACAAAAAATGCTCAAGTTTTGTCAAATGGATTATGATCTTACAGAAGTAGATAAAAGGCAAGAGTGATAAAGATTGACCGGGGAAGAATACCTATTATTACCGCCTTGCTGTTACGGTTTGAAGCGTATGGATGCCGATGAAACTACAGGCATATGAGGCTTTACACCTGTATGCGTCAGGTTGATGGGAGTGCATCGTAGTTCATGTTTCAAAGGCAGTACTTTGTTATAGGCGACTATTGGTTAACACTTCATCAGGTCTTCATCAGGTGTGCCATATGCCTGTTCTATCTTTAGGTCCTATAAAAAACGCTAAAAGATTTCGTTAAAGGAAGTTAAAAGATTCCGAAGACGGCTTGCGTTTTTGACACATATTCATATAGTGTTTTTTTAGTGACGTCAGAGTGAAACTTCAGTCATAGATACTTTTATTTCTTCTATGCCGTAATTACGATGCTCTGATTCAACGTATTGTTCAAATATCACAGTTGTCTGATTTCACTGTAAAAATGTTGACGAACAGTTATTAAAAATGTGGATGCATTTTTATTTTGTTATCGGCGCTGAATTTTGAACTCCGCTTCTACAATAACTTATCTTTGATGCCAATTGTGAGATACTACAACAAATTTTAATAAGCAACCTGTTGTTATGGATGCCCTAGCTTAATCTGTTTAGAATAGTCTTCCTCAAATTTAAAATTGTCTGGCAAAGAAGAGTCAAATAGTAGATAGTGCGGTATAAAACTTTATTTAACTACCTTTTTGTAAAAACACATTGACTGTCGTGACTACAAATAGTTTCTTTACAAAACAATTTACTTATTTACTTTAAGCAACAATGTAACTAACGGCCTTCATCACACAATTCTATTACCTATAATTAAAAGCAATTTACGAGTATCATTTCTCCAAGTAATTACTATTTATAATAGTGTAGGTTCACGAATAATTTTGCACTGGCCCTGTAAAATCAATGGACTGAACGAATTGTGGGTGTCACAGTATAAAGAGAAATCAGTAGCGAAGTTTAAAGAAATTGAAGAAGACAGTATCTTTAAATATGCAGTTAGTGTGTTGGCAATAATAATAATTCTCTTTCTAAACGGCTTGACCAATTTTGAGAATTGTCAAACCAGGTAGGTCAAAAAAAATCAAATCAAAATCAAATAACTTTATTTTGGAACAAAAACATGGCACAACAATACTGGAACACGATAGTATTCGCAGAAGTTATAAACTGTGTCGCGAACACTAACGCCCACCTCCAGAGTTTATTATTTCCAATTATCATTATTACTAAAGGTAGCACTGTTATTGAAATCCATCTAATTGGCGGATAAAGTTACGGGCATTCAACTAGTAAGTCATATAAAAATTAAAACACTGCACCGTTAAATAAAATAAACAAATGAGTCGTATAAAATCAAAGTTATCATTAGAATCTATCATTAGTATCAAGTAGAATCCATCATTTCTCAGAATGTTGATAAATCGAAATAACTGACTCCATTGAAACGTCCAACTGAAAATCTGTTGGAGGTTAGTCATGATGGAATAAACGCTTATGATTGGTCGAGCAAAACAGTCGCCTTTGATTTTGACATTAGGCCACATTTGATGCCAATCTCAATCTCACGGTCAGTTTTTTAAGGTAGTTTGCCATGTTTGATCCAATAAATAAAAAAAATATTTTGTTTTATTCAAGCCATAACACTCATAAAGGTTATAAATATAAAAGAATACAAATTAAATTACAATTATTTAAAAATTACAACACAGAGAGACATATATACACATACATACATACACGTACGTGGACATGAGGGTAAGGTATGAGTAAATAGGTTTCTTCTAGATCTTCGTGCATCATCTTAGACCTGTAGGTCGTCCTGTAATCACGTGAGGTTCAAACAGGGGGGAGGGGCTTGGAATAACATCACGATTGATCACGATATGGGGGGATGTTGTCACAATCACGTGTATATTTTCCATGCGACCACGTGAAATTCTGAACAAGCGAATTTATGTCTAAAAAGTAATATAACACCAATATTTAGTATTCAGCGTCCTCCCATGCACGACCTTGTGCGGTTTTCAGAATTTGAATTTATGATAATTTTTCTTTAAAACAGATCCTCCGATAAATTTTAATACAGAACTACAAGTGCTATTTGGTGCTGGCTGGGGGCTAAAACACGACGTATCACCAATGGGGATGACGGAGTAAGAAGTGGCTAAACACGTGATTATAGGACGACCGGTTACGTGACGTCACATCGTGTGGTCGGGTCCAGCCAAACTGGGTCGTCTGATAATGCTTTTAACGCAATCGGTAGCCATACCGCAACTGAAGAAGCCTGTGGCAAATGCATTTTTATAAAAATAAAGATGAATGTGCTATATTCAATAATCAATTTCTGAAACGTAAAAATAAAAAATGCGCTTAGCATGCCTCTAAAACCCTATAATTACAATGTTTATTATAAAAAGTGTAGTGCACACGAGCGACGATTACGTCCGCTTACCGTTCCTGTAATTAAACATTTTAATAACTGTGCTTTGTGTTGGTTTTGTTTGTAATTATTGTAATGCTTCGTGTTCGTGCACCAGAATAAATGTAACACATGACATTATTATTAACTATTTATTTTTAGCAAACCTACTCATGTTATTTTGTATAACGTTTGTTTGCTATACAAGGTTCTTCGGAATACGTATGTTAATCCAAAAGGGTTGAATCTAAGCATATAAAAAGGACAAAAAACAAACACCACTTTATTTTTTCCAAGAACGTATTTACGTATTTATGTTCCCTGTATACTCGTATTGCTAGACGTATGCACTTGATGAATGAACCTAAATGGCTGATTAACAGTCATGAAATCATAACTGAAGAGATCTAGGACCGATACGTATGTTACATACATACGTATCTAGATCTAGATCTCATGATGTACTTAAGACAAAAAAAAATTATTTATACAATGCAAGATAAATTTGATTGCACGATTATGACTGTAATTTAATTGCCTTATTACACTGGCGAGTTGCAAGCGTTTTTTCATATTAAACTTGTTCACACATAAGCTGGCAGGCCTCCTGATGTTAAACCGCCGCCTATTGACTCCTGCAGCACTCGAGTTGCCTAACACTTAATGCATTATTTACACCTCTCTTGAAGGCATTCATGTTGAAGCCCACCGGGAAAACCTCCGGGGGAAGGTCATTCCACATCTAGCAGGTGTGTGGAAGCATCGAGCGGGTAAAACGCACCGTGTGACACTTCCACGCACAATATGGCGGGCAGCTCGTTCTCGGTTGTGGTTCGATGGTAGAAGTGGGAAGTAGGGATTAAAGAGAACAGCTGTTCAGAATATTCGCCGATAAATATTTTATAGAAAATGGCGCAGACTCAACGGCTCTAGATCCTTAGATACGAGTACTACTGGGTCGTCGATGATACGAACGGTTCCGTGTTGCAAGGAGTCTAGGGCAGGGGTCGGCAACCGGCGGCCCGCGGGCCGCATGCGGCCCGTAGACTATCTCGGTGCGGCCCGCAACCCTGAGGTCCGTAAGAAAAAAATACCGAAGCAAAAGGCCATATAAATTCACTAGAATTTATACGGCCATGCTGCTGGGCCATGAGAGTATTCTTGAAAGCTCGCTCCCACGCGGGGTGATAAAAATGTACCTCTATTTCATTTCTTAAGAACTGTTTATCAAGACTGTGATGTTATGTATTGTTTCTACCGAAAATAAATATTTGCTGTACTTATTCAATTCTTGGCAATTTCTTTTGCGTTTATCCGCCGCACGTGCGGCGGCGGGCGGCTCCTTTGAGACAATAGGCGGGGCGGCAGTCTTTGATTAGACGCAGGTGTGCGGCGGCGAAAAAATTCAAAGCGACCGGTTTTAGTTAAAATCACAGCCGCGCGCAGCTCTCGCCACATTCGGTTGTGGAAATTCGCCGGAAACTCACGTCTCATCTGGTTGCTAGCTACGCGTTTCGTTTCACCTTTCTTCCCTTCGCTGATAGCTTCTCACGCACGACGTATGAGGTAAGTTGTATGCACTCGCGAGCATTTTGTTTTATTTTATTTACTGCTTGTTAATGTGAACCTTCAGATTGATGGGTAAATGTTATAAGGACGGGGATAGTAGTTACATGACATGAAGTTAGTTACGAGTGTGTCATGTTTTAATTATTATTTGAATGTGGAGTTGAATTTGTAGGTGCTAACTGGAACATATAATTTTACAACGAATTTAATTTTTTTCATTATTGTTACAGAATAATTATATAAACATGGCTTCAAGAAAAAGGAAGATAGAAGAAGAAAAAAGAGTTTTTAACGAATTATGGACAGAATTATACTTTTTTATCGAGTTTAAAGGAAAACCGTTATGCTTGATTTGTCAAAAGAGTATTTCTGTAGTAAAGGAATATAACCTGAAGCGACATTACGACACCGAGCACAAAGCTAAATTTGACTGTCTTGAAGGAGAAATACGGAAAAGGAAAATTTCCACTTTGAAATCGTCATTACAAAATCAACAAAACATATTTAAGGTTGTGGCAGACAACAGCGAATCGAATGTTCGGGCCAGTTACAGGGTAGCAGAGATTCTTGCAAAAAGTGGACGTCCGTTTACCGATAGTGAATTAGTAAAAGAGTGTGTCTTAGCTATCGCAGAAGAAATATGCCCAGAGCAGAAAAAAATGTTTGAAAGTCTTAGTCTCTCTGCAAGAACTTGCACCCGACGTACTGAAGACTTGGGTGCTAATTTGTGTGAACAACTCAGGGATAAGGCGCAGTCTTTCGACTGCTTCTCTTTAGCGATGGATGAAAGTACGGACGTGTCGGATACAGCACAGTTACTCATATTTGTACGCGGCATTGACGAAAACTTTACTGTTTACGAAGAGCTTGTGAAAATGTGCAGTTTGAAAGGTACAACTACGGGAGAAGATTTATTTCACCATGTGGAACAAGCTCTGGATTCATTGCAATTAAGCTGGGAAAAGTTAACAAGTGTCACTACCGATGGAGGCAAGAACATGAGCGGTCAAAACAAATGTGTTGTTGGGAGAATCATCAGCAAAGTGAAAGATTCTGGATCTACTGTGCCATTGATTTTTCACTGTATTGTCCATCAAGAGGCATTGTGCTCCAAAGTTATATCCTGGAAAGAAATAATGGATACTGTAACATCCACTGTTAATTTTATAAGAAGAAATGGGCTCACACACCGTCAGTTCCAAAAGTTTTTGGAAGATCTGGAAGCTGAACATGGTGACGTGGTTTACTACTGTGAAGTGAGGTGGCTCAGTCGAGGTGCCGTTTTGGAACGGTTTTTTGATTTGAGGAAAGAAATTGGCAACTTCATGGAGATGAAAGGAAAGCCAGTAGAAGAGCTTACTAACAAACAGTGGATTATCGATCTTGGTTTTTTGACTGATTTGACTAAGGACCTGAATCAGCTCAACAAACGCTTGCAGGGAAAAAATAAATTGATTTGCGATATGTATACAGATGTAAAGTCATTTGAAATGAAACTGAAACTGTTTATCAAGCATATTGATGAAAAAAAGCTTGACCATTTTCCTAATTGCAAGAAAGCCGTGGAAGAAGCTGGAGATAATTTTGTGTGGCAAAATATTACAATGAGAAACGTGTTAACACAACTACAAACTGAGTTTGTAAATCGATTCACCGACTTTAAAAAGAGCTCCCTTAACATGGAAATATTCCAAAACCCTTTTGCAATTGATATTAGTGAGATACCAAGCAATTTGCAAATGAACATAGTAGATTTGCAAAGTAATAGCACACTTAAAACGGCATTTAAGGAAAGCACTGACTTGATACAGTTCTACGGAGGTTTGAGTTCTGAAAACTTCAAAGAATTGAAAAAGTTTGCTCAGCAGATAATAACTATGTTTGGTAGTACATATTTGTGTGAGCAGACTTTTTCAATTCTCAACTACCGCAAAAATAAGAATTGTTCGCGGTTAACGGATGAACATTTAGACGCGATACTGCGCGTGTCTACTACTAAAATGAAAGCAGACGTTAAAAAACTTGCAAGTCAAATGCAGCCTCAAAAATCTCACTAGTTCTTACTTTTATGTTAGTATAGTAGTTCAATTAAAAAAGAGATAATTGTATGAATATATATGCGTTTTATTTCAAATATTAAAAATACATGCCCGAACATATAAATATAAGTGCGGCCCGCACTGATACTCTGGCAACATATGTAGCCCGGCTATAGCATAAGGTTGCCGACCCCTGGTCTAGGGGTTTCTAGCGAGGTGATTTGTGAACGTGTTCGGCGCGAGTGCGTGGCGAGTTCGCGGCGTGCACGCCGCGTTTGCTCAATAAATATAAATAAATAAATAAATATTGCTGGACATTTCACACAGCGCTATCTAGCCCCAAATTAAGCAGAGCTTGTACTATGGGAACCAGATAACTGATAGAATACTTATATACATTTTTTTTTGTAAATACATACTTATAATATATAGAGATAGAGAAACAACCAGACCCGTAACAAATATCTGTAGATCATGCAAACATTTGTTCCGCAGCGGGGATCGAACCCACTACCTCCTGCGTCTTAGGCGGCTATGCGCCCACTGCACCACGGAGGTCGTCACGGAGGCTCAATAGATACGCGTGTCCCGCCAGCCCACCACACTTTACCCAATCATATTGAATCTTAATGTAGAAACTATAGTAACGTATAATTTACTCGGTGTGTACGTTGCGCACTCGCGGCGAACACGTGCACAAATCGCCTCGCTGGAAATAAGCTCGCAACATGTCAGTGTGATAACGCTCTAACTCAACGAATCAAGAACCGTCGACATTTCACGCTTAGTTTAAATAAAGGCATTGCGCTAATTATCTGGCATAGCTTGAGGACAATTTATTTCACATTAGCCTTTTGGAAAAATATATATAGATGGTTACAGTATAGAAGCTGCACACGCGCATCAAGTGTTATCTTTAATCTTAGATGTATTTTGAAGTAGGTACCTGTAATACAAAAGATTCTAACGAAATTATCCGGCTTCCGAAACTTCCGGCGTACCTATGTTTTCCCGAACCAGTATAATCTCGGAGTCTTCAAGTCCAGTGTGAATAGGTTCTTTTTAGGCAAGCGTGCTCCATCTTCGATCACACCATCATTTACCACCAGGTGAGGTAGTGGTCAAGCGCTTGGCGCTTGAATCAATAAAATATATATATATACAAAAATAGAATATAATTTCTATTCTAAACGTTTATTTTGCATCACAAGTGTACATTGCAGCTTAGACAAATGAGTACATAGTGTTACGCCGAGGCTGTTAAACAATGAGTAATAATCGAACCGTCTCGAACGCTTTTGTCTTGCTGTGTTATTGTTGCCATTGTTTGTGGTTTCGCAGAATGGGGAGTGGCCATTGTGTCGAGGGACCGACCCTTTCCTGGAAGGATCGACATCGTTCTCGAACAATCGAAATGTGTGCGATATAAATAGGCCGAAGAGATGGCCGGCCAGTCAGTCAGTCTCGAGTCAGTTAGTGAGTGAGTCTCAGCGAGGCCCTGGAGGACTGACGTGAGAAGGGTCTCGCGTGAACAGTAGTGGCTCGCGAGTCAGTCTGGATTAAGCTATACGTGCGATCATTTTGGTGACTTTAAGTGATGCAACAGTAGTGTGAATTAGTGTGTTGTGATACGTGTGACCAAGTTCGTGTATTCATCGTCATCGTGTTGAATAAAAGTGTTATTTTGGTTGGATCGATTCCCATTATTTTATCCCGAACCCTCAGCTCGTAACAATTTGGTGTCAGAAGTGGGATAAAATAATGCCGGTTCTACCAATGGATAACGTGGACGGTGTCAGGACGAGAGGTCAACGACAACAGGAAATGGATGAAAGGCGGTTTGGAGATTCTCCGGTTCAAGAAGCTCGGCAGAGTCGTCAGCCGAAGGAGATGGAATCAGCCGCCACCGAATCATTTGGAGCATCATCATCATCATCATCTGTGGGGTAAGCTCCTGTGACAGGCGATCTTGCTGCTATTATGGCAATGCTTTGTTGGCAGGCAGAACAGCGACGTCAGGATAAGGAAGAGCAGCGTCGTCAGCAAGAAGAGCAGGCTCGGTTGCAGGAGGAAGAACACCGTCAGCATAAAGAAGAGAAGCGACGTCAACAGGAAGAGCCGGCTCGGTTGCAGAAGGAACAACGCCGTCAGCATTAAGAAGAGAAGCGTCGTCAGCAGGAAAAGCAGGCTCGGTTGCAGAAGGAACAGCGACATGAACAGGTGGAGCAGACTCGGTTGCAAGAGGAACAGCGACGTCAGGATAAAGAAGAGCAGCGTCGTCAACAGGAAGATCAGCGACGTTGGCCATAAGAGCGTGCTCGACTGATGAGGGAATCGTTCGGTTTATCTGGAAAGGAATTCCAGGAAGTGAAAGAACAGATAGAAATCATGAGAGCCGTGTTTTGGAGGCTGGAATTGGGATCGCTGATGAGAAAGAGACTCTGGGTGTCCTGAAGTACTGGAGACGGCAATGTGGCTCCTCTAGTTGCTACATCTTCAGCGCGAGGTGCGCCTTAAATTGTTCGTGTTGATCGGCTGCCGCGATATGGGGCTAAGAATGCTCGGGACGAGCATGTTTTAGGAGGGGGCAGTGTTACGCCGAGGCTGTTAAACAATGAGTAATAATCGAACCTTCTCGAACGCTTTTGTCTTGCTGTGTTATTGTTGCCATTGTTTGTGGTTTCGCAGAATGGGGAGTGGCCATTGTGTCGAGGGACCGACCCTTTCCTGGAAGGATCGACATCGTTCTCGAACAATCGAAATGTGTGCGATATAAATAGGCCGGAGAGATGGCCGGCCAGTCAGTCAGTCTCGAGTCAGTTAGTGAGTGAGTCTCAGCGAGGCCCTGGAGGACTGACGTGAGAAGGGTCTCGCGTGAACAGTAGTGGCTTGCGAGTCAGTCTGGATTAAGCTATACGTGCGATCATTTTGGTGACTTTAAGTGATGCAACAGTAGTGTGAATTAGTGTGTTGTGATACGTGTGACCAAGTTCGTGTATTCATCGTCATCGTGTTGAATAAAAGTGTTATTTTGGTTGGATCGATTCCCATTATTTTATCCCGAACCCTCAGCTCGTAACAATAGTATAGTTCAATAGTCTCACAAAAACTCGACAGTGGCTCAACCGACTTGGCTGTTTTTTTGTTGTATTTATCATTTTTAGGGCAAGGTTTGTATACAAGAAAATTTTGAAAAGTTGTCGGGAAGTTTTAAAATTCTGGAAAAACTGAAAGTGTTTTTTTCAGTGAGAATTTTGTGAACTCGAGACCATTAGACTATATTTTATTTTAAAAATTCATGCGAAGCTGGGCGGGTCAACTAGTTTGTTATAAAAGTGATCAGCAACTTTCACTTTGTGTTTGTAGTTTAATTTTGAACCCTTACCCATTTCGCTTTTTAGGATACCTCCTCTATGTGGACCCCATCGTGTTGGGTGTCGTTGAACAGCTCTTTCAAAAAAGTTATATGGTTTTATAAATACTTTTTTGATACAAGAACCTGTTTAAAAAATAGCTGATCATAAATCCACTCTGTTTTGCAATAACCTAGTCTTTGGTCTAACTAATAATGACAGTGGCTTCATGGCATCGGTACCTACAAGAGCGCGTTTTTTGTAGCTTTAATACTGATACCCCGTTATTGTGCTACCACGGCCTTCAGTTTTCGGTCGCCCACCTCGATACGATTATTTTAATTTCGCTAACCACACTTTAATTACCGACGCGGAGGTCGCCTCAATCTGTGCAATTATTGAAATTGAGGGTAATTATAAATGTTATAATGAAGCGGTGACGTCGGCCCAGGGCAATTTCCTGTTTGTTGGGTTTCGTGTTCATATTTTGCTACGTAGTACTCACGTTATTAGCAAAGTACATATATAGATAGATTCAATTCGATTCATTTATTCGTTTGTAAGCACAGATGTAAATAGATAGTAATTAGATGAGAATCTTTGTGTTGATACTACCTTGTGAGAGAAAATAAATCAACATATTATTCTTATACCTTTGATTAAATTCTAGTAACACAGTATTGTTACTTATATCATATAATTATATGTAGGAACTAAATTGAAAATGCTTTCTTTTCTTTAGGCTAGGAATTAAGAAGCGGCAGTTTGTTTATAAGTCAGGCCTCATACTTTGACTTTACGAGATATTATATAGATGGAATTGATATCTCGATATAATAACGTGGGTATTTTAAAAGGTTGGGGAAAAGTCTTTTCGCAATATAGTATGTATGAACTTATAATAAAATCTCTTTGGCTATACTATTTGTATCTGGTTGGTTTTGGTATCATTCAAAGTTTAAATTTTAAAGAAGATAATTCCAAATTCAAATTAGGAAAATGTGTGATTTTTATTTGTTTTTCGTACTGTAAAGATGAGTGAATCTAATGAAGAAATTCGATACATTTTAAAATTTTACTACAAAACAGGTAAAAATGCAGCGCAAGCCGCGAAAAAAATTTGCGATGTTTATGGACCTAGTGCAGTGTCTGTGAGAGTAGCACAAATTTGGTTTAAGCGTTTTCAATCCGGAAATTTTGATGTCAAAGGTGCACGTCGCTCTGGTCGCCCTATTACGGATAAAATTGATGCCATTTTTGAAAAAGTGGAGCAAGATCGGCATATCAGTAGTTACGACGTAGCTGAAGAACTGGGATTTGACCACAAAACAGTTTTGGCGCATTTGAAAAAAACTGGGTACACAAAAAAGCTCGATATTTGGGTACACCACGAGCTCACTGAAAGAAACCTAATGAACCGTGTACTCATTTGTGATTCTTTATTACGACGTAATGAAACCGAACCATTTTTGAAGAAGCTGATAACTGGTGATGAAAAGTGGATCACGTACGACAAGAGCGTGCGAAAAAGGTCGTGGTCATAGGCCGGTCAGGCTTCACAGACTGTGGCGAAACCCGGGTTAACTCGCAACAAGGTGATGCTGTGTGTGTGGTGGGGTTGGAAGGGCATTATTCATTATGAGCTGTTACCACCAGGCAGGACCATCGATTCTGAACCCTACTGCGAACAACTGATGAGATTAAAGCAAGAAGTTGAGAGGAAGCGGCCGGTTTAATCAACGGAATTAATCAACAGAAGGGGTGTGGTTTATCATCATGATAACGCTAGACCTCACACATCTTTAGCCACTCAGCAAAAATTAAGAGAGTTTGGCTGGGAGGTGTTAATGCATCCGCCGTATAGTTCTGACCTTGCACTTTCAGATTTCCACCTGTTTTGGTCTCTTCAGAATTGAGGCAGTGGCAGGTTAACATCACGAGAGGACTGCCAAAACCACTTGTCGCGGTATTTTGATCAGAAGCCCCAAAATTTCTATAGCAATGAGATCATGTCCTACAAGATGGCAAAAAGTTATCGAACAAAATGGTACCTACATACTTTAGTTAAATGTAAATAAACTATATTAGAAAATGTTTTGAATTTTCTTAAAAAATGCGAAGTAACTTTTTCCCAACCTAATATTTTATTTTTATTATATTTGGGAAACTTACAGCTAGTTACACAGAAAAACTAATTATATACATGCAAAAAATACATGTACCTATGCTAAGGGCCAATTACAAATTTCCACAGATAATTTAAAAAGAGTACAGGTAGGTAATAACACAGCTACGGTGGATGAAAACCGTTTGAAATTATAATATTATTATTATAATTTTAGGTAGATTAATTGTATGAAGAAGAGTTTATTTGCAAGCAAGCGAACTTGCTTGTCGAAGTATTGGATCAATATCTGTATCTGGCGAAGCGCTTGCTCGAATAATAAATGCGTTCTGCCTGTAATTGGTTTTAACTAACGGAACATATAAAATGACCCTTAATATGACTTTATGTTTAAGTATGTATCAAGCCAATTTTCCATTTCTGCTCTTTTGTCGTGAAGTCCCTATACTAGGACAGTCTTAAAACCAGCGCTGGTCTGCGCCTCTATCCTTTTTGGTCCACTACATCACAGAGCTTTCTTCGCCCACTAATCTACGTGCCAGAAGGCAGCTGGTAAGGTGTGTGTACCTACTTATCTCCTAAGATTTTTTTTGTATTACATATGCATGTATTTTTTTTGTATACTTGTGTTTGACTTTGCTTTAATATTAATATGTCACTTGTTTTAAGTTAACTATGTTGTTATCTTGTACTATGTACCTAATCCATAATCAGACACATGGTAGCGTCAGAATGAGCAAAAAAAAGGTTAGATGTGGAGTAGTTAGTGTGTATAAGAGAATGATTAACTCTTTGCCATTTAATTTTCTATAATAAGATATTTGTAACTGAATTGAGCAAAGTCAAATATTTAGTTAATTGGTTTCAGAATTAAAGCACAGAAAATTACGCAGTATATATGAACGCCGTTTAATTACCACTAAGGCTAAGGCGCGACCCTATTAATCCGCAATTACCATCCTGAGGAATGGATAAAGAATTACCCTCATTGGCTTAGCTCGATATGGGGCATGGTCCAAGGTAGAAAATAAACAGGTACACAACTGTTTTGCTAATTTTTTTATGAGAAGTTTGTTCATAATTTTAAGACAGGTTAGAAGGATTTCACAATTGAAAAATAAACCCGGAAAGTCAGTATAGTTTTTCCCGAATAAGGCCTTTTCTAATAGGTGTAGTTGTTTCCTACCAAGTTCATCACCAACTTATTTTCTTATTATGAAAAGTAGATAATTTCAGAATATAAAATAAATAAATAAATATTGCTGGACATTTCACACAGCGCTATCTAGCCCCAAACTAAGCAGAGCTTGTACTATGGGAACCAGATAACTGATAGAATACTTATATAATTTTTGTTTATAAATATATACTTATAATATATAGAAAAATATCCAGACCCGGAACAAATATCTGCAGATCATGCAAACATTAGTTCCGCGGCGGGAATCGAACCCGCTACCTCCTGCGTCTCAGCCGGCTATTCACTCACTGCACCACGGAGGTCGTCATAAGTATATAAGTAGATACATAAAAGAATAAGTGCATGCATACTATACATATTATAATCTACATATAAAGAAATAGTCTAAAATAAATAATATTTATTTGAATATAAAAACTTCAAGAACATTGGTTACAATACAACAATCCAGTAAGTTTACAAATTAGAACTAAGTACCTATATAAAACTTAGACGCGTTTATTCCACAATTCCTCGTAACTCTTGCCTCTGACTGTACCATCAAATCTTACCTTTCACAGGAAAATCTGTCCACATCACGCAACCACTGAATATTATTAATCCCCTACATTACTTAAGTCCCGGTCAAATTGTCATCGAACCCCAAGTAAGGCCGATTTACACGAGCCTTTTGACCGTCGATTCCCCACGATTGGCTTTGTCTAACCGAAGTTTCAATTCGTCGGCCATTGTGTCGTCGAGATGAGTGGACGTCGTTAGCGAGATTTCTCGCCGGTGAGATAAGGGCTTAGTACAAAAGGGATTGTTGTAATCTTGGTGTGCTCATTTGGGGACGGTGTGGGGTGCGGATATTGTTATTGAATATTTAGTATGGAATAGTTATGTTTGTAGATTTTAAATAAAAAATTTCAAAACAAAATGTGTAGATAGTGAAACCACTATGTTCATTTTTTGTACTATACTAACTGACCAATCCGCATCTTCGCACGCATAGTTTTTCAATAAAAACATTACCCTCCTTCTGCGCAGTTGAGTAAAAAGTGGGTTTACCCTAACCCGTTTAGCCTATGTTACTCAGGAGTAATTTAGCATTCTAATGGTGAAATATTTTTTGAAATCGGAAAACTTGTTTTTGAGTTTATTCGTTACAAACATACAAAAATACAAATCTCTCCTCTTTATAATATTAGTATAGATGAAGAGGCAACAAGCTTATGGCCCAATATTATATTAAGTGGTAACCATCGCCTATGCCCTATAGCATTGCCTCGTAGGTCACGCTTGTTAGAAACAAAGTTCTTACAGGTTAATAGCTGTATTTTATCATTTAAAACACTAGCATTACTAGTGGTTCGCTCCGAACTGATATCTCGCGAGTCTACCATAAATAAAAAAAAAATATTATTCGTAATATTTGACTATCAAAATAGTGCCACGAAATATAAACAAACTTACTTGACCTACAGTTTCATTCAAATTACAGGTAACGGGAGTTCATGTTAATTAGTTGCCTTTTTGGGGTACAACTTGCAGTTATTCTAGATTTCAGACTTTTGCCTATATTTGTGATACATAAGCTACGCGCATACCAAATTACAGCACTGTGGGGTCACTGGTGTACCCTGTGAATTTTGTCAAAGTTTAGTTTTTATTATGGCTAGTAACTCAAAAACTACAAAAACTTTACTAAAAGTAAAAACGGGGTCGAAATGTACTAATGAATACCTTTCATTTGACGTCTCACTTGACCTAATAGTCTCATTTACATTTTTTTTATCCCTCTTGAACCCCAATATCTCAACAACCCCCCAAAATTTTTAGCTCATTGAGTCATATCAAAATTGTGCCATCATTACCTACCTATATACCAAATTTCACGATGATCGGATAAACGCTTCGAATGTTATCCTCGGACAAACAAACATACATACATGCATACATACATACATGCATACATACATACATACAACGCCGATTTGCCCAAGTTGATTGGGAGATATCGCTTCGCTCGATCAATTATTTTTTGTTTTTTAATTTTATTCTAGACTATTTGATAAAGATTTTCTTCACTTAACATGATTATCTAATTTAAGTGTTTCCATATGAGGACATTGTGCAATACTATCTTTTAGATTAGTATCTAAATAATTTCACACTAATATTATAAATGCGAAAGTTTGGAGGATTGTTTATTTATTTGTTTGTTAATCACGTGCGACGTGCGACGGCTTAACCGATTTTAATGAAATTTGGTATGTACGTAGATTACAACCTGGATTAACACAGGCTACTTTTTATAGACAACCCACTCGTGCGAAGCCGCGTCGGAAGCTAGTACACAATATAATTTACTTCTATCGAGTATAAATTGAGTCGCATTCATCGATTCAGGAAAGAGATTCGTTAAACCCACACTAGTTCACTAGCGAATTTCTACATTTAAAATCTTTAGGTGTCTGTTGAGTGTCCTCACGATGTTTATTTCACTTTTATAATTTTTCTTTCTGGGTTTTAATTAAAAGCTGCTACAAAAACTAGCTCTGAGTTACGGTGCAGAAATTTGACACTAAAGGAAATCCCGTCTATCATTTTGCATGCCAGATAACTTTGCATTAACATCTGTCTACACAAGAAATTGAAAAATCAACCACATGCATCCCCAATGCCAAATAATTGTAATGTTCTTTAACAATAATTAAAAAATATCAAGTTTCACTTTATATTTAAAAAAATACACTCAGAAACTCTAGTTAACTCAAGATCTATATTTCGAGATATTTGGTTCTGTTGTAGTATTTTGACACCTGTCAAATCTGACTTTTTGATTTCCATGAGTATAGTACCTACGTTTTTTATCACATATGGATCTGCGTTTGACCACAATCTCCGTGAATTGACGACCTCCGTGGCGCAGTGGGTGAGGTAGCGGGTTCGATTCCCGCCGCGGAACAAATGTGTGCATGATCTACAGATATTTGTTCCAGGTCTGGATGTTTTTCTATGTAGTATGTATTTACAAAAAAAAAGTATATAAGTATTATATCAGTTATCTGGTTCCCCTAGTACAAGCTCTGCTTAGTTTGGGGCTAGATAGCGCTGTTTGAAATGACCAGTAATATTTATTTTATTTTAATATCACATGGTGGTAAGCGATTATGTGGAAGATGGAGCAAGAAGATCCAGAAGATACCTATCCAACAGACCTTAAAGAGGTCCTCTATCATTGTCTACAAGATTGTCCATGATAAATGTATCCATACTTCAAACGCGTAATCAAGCAATATTCTTCTTAATCAACCCCACCCAGCCGCGGGGGTCGATACCAACAAAGGAATTGATTAAGTAACTATGCCAAGATATTACCCCGTATTATTCCACTATAATAAAGAAGAGGGCTTGGTAACCGTGGTACTTAATGAGAGAAAACTCGATTAGAATTCGTATTAATCGTGTAATAAGTTAAGGAAAGTTGGCTGATTGGACCCCGTATCGGGGTTCGGATCCTGGTGACGTATAAGATGCAACTTTATTATTAAACATTGCTATTCCTATTGAAACTACATGGTTAAGGAAATTATTTTCAGAAAGAGGGTAGTTCGATTTATCTGCAAATAACCTACTGCAAAGACTTCCGTTTATCTCGTATAGCGCATGCAACTCTGTCAAAATATCGGAATTTTATAAACTCACAAATCGTTCCAAATATCCTGTTTTTGTTAGAAACATGGATAATAATAAAGTTCTCGTAATGAAAGCAAGCACTTGACTGCTTAAATGCTTAAACAGGCTGTGCAATCGAGATAGGTCGGGAAGGGGAAACCCTAAGCCATAAGAGAGGATAAAAAGTATAAAGGAACCATGTCGTTGATTTTAGTTAATGGGTGATATAAAAAAAGAACTTATTTATTATTTATTTATTTATTTAATACTAGCTGTTGCCCGCAACTTCGTACGCGTTACAATACTAAATGCAACCTAGAAATAAAGCTAAACTCGCTGTTACAACTTAGTCAAGTTCATCATGGGATAAAAAGTAGCTTATGTTGTAATCCAGGTAATAATCTACGTACATACTAAATTTAATCGAAATCGGTTCAGCCGTCGCGACGTGATTGAGTAACAAACAAACAAATAAATAAATAGTGTGATAGGGTCGCAAACAGCTTAGAGTAACAAGACAGGTTATTACATCTTTGGATACAGATACTTTGGACAACCTCTGTGGCGCGGTTGACGAATAGCCGGCTGAGATGCAGAAGAGACATTTGCATGGTCTAAAGATATTTATTCCGGGTTTGGGTATTTTTGTAGATATTATAAGTATGTACTTATTTACAAGAAAAAAGTATATAAGTATTATATCAGTTATCTGGTGGAATATTAAAAGCTTTGCTTAGTTTGGGACTAGACAGCGCTGTGTGAAATGTCCAGCATTATTTATTTATATATTTTTATTTAGTTAGCATTTAAAGATTTCCTAAAAGTACCATAGTTCGAAAATTTGATTCCTGGCTGAATTCAAACTACGCATTTGGAGGTAGATAATCATGTTATCAATGAGTCAGATTTAACTATAAACCATCTTTATTTAAATTTAAAATATTAGAATAATTACATACAAACATTCAACTCACTTAACATCACTTACATAAAAATGTATGGATAAAAGTATTATCTTAATAAAGTTATAGGTCATTTAGTACATTTTTACACTTGATACAATAATATATAACTTTAGTAATACAACTCTGTAATTTCTTCCATTGATAATGCTCCTGCCGAACGATTTAGTCGAAGAACGCATCACTGGGCTCGTTTACTAATTAACTTGGCAAGTTCGCGCGGACTTGCGCTTCTGCTAAAGTTACGGTGTTATCTAAATGAGACCATCTTTCGTTATATAAGCTAACTTAATTAAGAACTAGCAGATGAGAGTGGGCGCCGGCGGGTGGTGGGGATGCCGTGTGGTATGTGTACATATTGTTACGAACTTTTTATAGAACCTTACAAAGATAAAGTTAAGAAACCCTTCACACTAAAGTGTGTAGGCGTTCTATGAACGTATGCGCAGCGCAGACGCCGCAACAACGAGACGCACGCATCGCTACGCGACGCAACCACATGCACAATCCTGTTCGCATTTCTTAATAAGTATAAATAAACTTGTTTTTTAAATTAAATATACCTACTCACCTTGTTGTAATAAAAAGCTTTTCTTCAGCCGATACAGAAGGCCTTAAATGTGTATCCTGATATTGTACTTTGTATTTATTGCAACAATTCATCAAATATTGGTTTCGCCATTCGAAAGTAAGAATACAAATATTTTGAATAATTTTTTATGTGTTTAAAATAAAGCACAAAATAATCTCTTTGACTTGACCGCACACTCCATAATGGATTCTTATATTTCATTTTATTTTTGTTTTCGCTCTAATTTTAGTTTTAAAAGCAAAGCCATCAATAAACTTTCCATCCTATCCATTTTGTTAATGATAATACCGAAACGACAACGAAATTGTGTGACGTCTGCGCCGCGCTAGCGCAGCGTTTATTTTACTGCAAAGGAAATGTCGCGACGACTGCGCTGCGCATACGTTCATCGAATGCCTACTCTGCTCAAATGCTAGTGTGAAGCGGTCCTTACACACAGTTATATACATACATACGGTTACAGGAAGTTCACCGCTACCATCCGTTGCTATACCGTTGATACCCAATCTTTATTAGGTCGTGTTTCTGACCTTCAACTTAAAAATCTCTTAAATTTCTTTATTAAATTAAATCGTATAATAATTACCATTTTGAATAACATCACACTAATATTATAAATGCGGAAGTTTGGATGATTGTTTATTTGTTTGTTTGTTACTCAATCACGTCGTAACGGCTGAACTGATATCAATGAAATTTTATACGTACGTAGATTATAAGCCTGAATTAACACATAGGCTACTTTTTAGCCTATAAATCTGGTCTCATGGGATAAAAATGGGTTGTCAAGTCAAGTTGCAACGGCGAGTTTAGCTTTATTTCTAGGTTACCTACACATTTAGTAGTGTGACGCGTACGAAGTCGCAGCCAACAGCTAGTCATCAATATACACTTGTTCGTTGTATTGATTCCCCGATACATCTCTTCGCTCCACAACCTTTCTGCCAGACCAGCCTGAGGCGACAGAAGTGAAAACTTGAACAATTACGATATACTTATATACAGAAGTTCGGTAACGGTAACAGTTTCGCGAGTTCAATGGTTTTTGCCATCTCAAAAAATTACCAACGCGCCTAAAGAAGTTTTGACTTCAATAAACTTTACCAGTTACATACAATGTGGCAACCAAGGAGGCTGCTAAACTAAGTGCCAGTACTCGTGTGTGTGTTCTAACCTTGTGTTTGTCCGGGAATATGTTTATGAGTGTGTATGTGTGCAATGGATTAGTGTTATAATAAAAGTTTTTGTAACAGATGTCAGATATTAAACACGGCTTCATATTAATAGCCAAGAGACGCGACCGAGGAAAATATATAAAAACTTGGCAAATTAGGTTCGCTAACAATAATTTGTTGTTGGGACTGTCCCGTTTCGCCTGATTTGTTTGTTCTCGATTTATGACAATTTGTTGTAATGATGTTATTTTTTGGTATAACTTGTTATGCTTATTATGTACTAGCGTCGTGCGTGGTTTGTGAATAAAAAGTAGCATATGTGTAAATATAGGTTAATATCTACATATGTATGTACATACACAAATTTCATTAAAATCCATTCAGTAGTTTTTGCGTGAAAGAGTAACCAACATCCACACATACATCCATACAAACTTTCGCGTTTATAATATTAATGGGATTCGATCATTATTTGTCTGAACAACGAAATTTACATGGAAAAGTTTACGATATAAATTAGCCTCAAAAACTACTTATACTCAAAATAAATGTAATATATCGAATTTAAGACATTGATTCGATTATTTTGGTGCTAAATATGATAAAAAAAGATTGATCTCTACTTTTTCATTTTGAAGAAGCGCCAAAGTACAATTTTATGTATTTACAAAAGTAACTACATAGTCTGTAGTACCGCGTAGCACAGGGGTCGTAGCACTCGTAGCAACAATTAAGTTAGACAACATTAATACCAAAGTAATTCAGTCTTTATGAGGCATAAAATTAAGTGTTAAATTAAGAAGTTTACTTTGAAATTCTATTTCAAAGTAAACTTCTTTTTATATTTCTAAAAAACATGAACTGTGCTACGCCGTAGCACCGTAGCACGTGAGTCAATAAAGCCGTTCGCAAACGGAACTAATTCCACCGATCTGTCTAGCTGACCCTTCTCTGACTTCATTTACAATGAAACCAGGCTACCAGCCCAATTTAAAACTAGGTTGTGCCAGTAAACGCTGTTTAATGAGTGGCACTGCGGGTTAAATAAGTGTGCGCTGTCATACGGATACTGATCGAACTGAACTGAAGTGAACTTAAAAGTGTTGTGTAATTAATTTGATTTATTTTATCCTCTTCAATGCTTTTGCAGACCGGCTTTAATTATTTTGGTAAACTTAGCTAACTTTGACAACACTATCATTTTAGCACATCACGGGCATTTTTATTGTAACTATTGAAAGGACAAAATGTAGTTTTTTTAATAACCTATACGTCTTACTGCTAAAACTAGGCAAAGGTCTGTGACGTACCTAATCAGACACTCGCCACCGATCCTAATACTGTATTGTAATATGATGGTTCTACCTTTATTTTATCATTAAATGTTTGCGTTTGGACCACACTTACAATACAGGTTTCCGACCGGCTGGCGGTTGCGTATGCCTGCCTTCGTTCCCCCACTCCACTTCACTTGCGCCCACTCTGTTGATCACGCACTCGCGTATTTTGCTTTTGTTATCGCTCCCTAAAATTATCGTAATTTTAAGTAATCTAGTTTTTTAAATTCGTTTGTTTTATCCATCAAATAATATTATTCATTTTCCCCTTAAACTACACACCTTCATCACTTCGCGTCCACAGGTCTCATCGTAATATCTAAGCGTTGATAAGTATAATTAAGTTAAGTTTAGTTTCACATCAAACAAAAGCATTAATATCAAAATTAGTATTTAAGCATAATTTAGTGTATGGATACCACCGCTCGTTTTTGACGTGACAGTGTCTAATAAATTGATGAACGCCGGCTGCATGCACGAAAAAGGATGACTCATTGTCCCGTTACGCTCATTGTACGCTTGCGCCGCATCTATCTATCTTTCTCTCGATTGGCCTATGCGTCCGAGGAGAAGAAAGACAGCGGCAGCACACAACTTACAACTTACATCTACACGTGACGTACTGTTTCGTGAACTGTTTATAAAGTGAAGTGAAAATTTAATGTGGTTTTCATTGCTTATTACAACAACAATTTCGGCAATAAAGGTTAATTATTCTTGCATTTTAAAAATCTGATTACTAGTATAATTTCACGTATTTATTATTTTATTATTTAAAAAAGTAGCATCTGTCGGCGAGTGCAGTAATAATAGGTTATGTTACAATTGACTAAAAATTAGGGTAATTCATATAATTGATGATAGATATTTGATTACAGTATATTTCTATGAAAACTTGTTCATAATTATATTTAAACTTTATAGCTAAACGCCAGTATCGTCCGTAAACCAACCTTACAGACAACCAATTTTTTTTTATGAATTAAGGCACTCACAGATACTCGGTAACCTGCTTACATTGTAAATGCTTCTTTTAACATGAGCTAATTACTTATGTAAACCGACTGCCCTCTTGTCGCCCGTGTGTAGATTGCCTTAACTGATTTGGTGACAAACATAATTTGTACAGATTGTGGGCTACGTTGATTCATAAGTTTGATTAGTTTTTCTCAAAAGGTTCGCAACGGAAAACTCATTTTCCGGCGGCTCCAGACTGAAATGGCAACAACAGAACCCTGTATTGTATTATAAATTGTGTGAGTTTGTCCGTCCGTCCGTCCGTCCGTCTGTAACAGCTGATTATCTTAGCAACTACTGGTCACATGGTACGGAGCGGGAGTGGTTCTTACCTTCCTACCTACTGGTTGAGTAGGTGGTATCTAAACCTATGTAGTATTTAACTGATATTGATTGATTGAAAATCCTTTATTGCACTTATAAAACTAGTACAAAGGCGAACTTAATGCTAAACAGCATTCTCTTCCAGATAACCTTTGTATATTGTAGATAAAGATGTGTGTAGTGCACAGAAAAGGGAACAAATGAAAATTTGCACAGGACTAATAAAAATAGAATAATATAGGTACATACTACATAAATAAACCTACTTAAATACTTTATATGATAGACGAAGATTATAAGATGAAAATACATACCTAACAATAGAAGAAGTGTTATGGAAATATTAAGTTTTCATTTTTGGTCGATTTCACCGAGAAGGTGCCTATAGATTCTCAATCTGAATGCTTCCACTGAAGTAGCCCCGAAATAGTTTGGTGGCATATTATTCCAGAGACGAGTAGCGGTTATGGTGTAAGAGTCAGAGTAAGTAGCCGTGTTATGTTGTGGAGTAATCAATTGGAAACGAGGAGACGATCGCACAGGCCTGTCCTCAGTTGATACGGATGCAAATCGCTCTCTGAGGTAGCTGGGAGATAGAGGGTTGCGAAGAATATTATATAAGAGGGATAGCATGTGCGCATCTCGACGAGCTCTGATGTCAAGCCATTTTAGCTGCTGACGAAATACCGAGACACGATCATAATTGATATAATAATTGTAACACCATGGACGCCTGAAGACAGAAGGCGACGTCGGAGTCGGCCGAGAAAGCGTTGGCGGAACGATTTCGACACCTTCCAAAGAGGATGGTGGGAGATATGGACTGATACGAATGCTTGGAGGGACTTGGAGGAGACCTTTGCCCAGCGGTGGGACGAGACACATTAGAAAAAAAATGTCTAATTCCTTTGTTGGTATTATTTTCCTGTTTGTTTACTTATTTTGTTTATGGTTTGTTCTGTATTTCTTTGTGTGTAAAATATGTATATTCTTTTCTATTCTACTGCAGCATATATACTTAAGAAGTATTTTTGAATATTACGCGCCCAACTCTATTACAAGTAAAGAAAAAAAAATTACTTTGATTGCTAAAGGAAAACTAAGGAAAAACTACAAAAAACAGCTATAATTTTTTTGCTTATGTATTTTCATGGTAAATGGTCTTTATGAGATGAGATGAGAAGTTAACAACAAAAAGTCTACTCTGTACCTAACTAAAGTAGGTTATAAGGTATGATAAACCTTTTATTTTCTTTACTAAGTATACAATTTTTAGCAGTTTAGTATGTACTCACCATAAAAAGTTACTTTAAATTATTAGATACCGTCATTTCTCACCACAGTCATTACAGACAGATGGCAAAAGGGGTAACACTTGCACAATTACAATGAATACCCATAATTTGACCTACGGAAGGAGACATTGTTTTATTTTCACGACATTAATAATACGGTAGGGAAGAAATGTTTCTAATGAGTTTTTCTATTTGATACGAGGTTAGAAACATGATGATAATGAGGGAAGTTTATTTTCGGCGTAAATGAAGCGTAAAGCGCTCATGGAACAAGGTAAAAAGGGGTCATCTACTGTCCACCAGCCAAAGACACTGGATGGCAGCAGGTCGTTAGGTTTTTTTTTACTTAACAAATCTCGAACGGCCTTTTGAACTTTCGAACGAAGAAAATCATGAGACTAAAAGAGCGTTAGATATGAGTGTGGATGGATATAGAAGTAGAGGAAGGCCGAAGAAGATATGGATGGACTGTGTGAAGAATGATATGGGTAGGAAGGAAGTGACAACGGAGATGACGGCTGGTGGATAGATGTAGAGGAGAAATACATGTTGTGCCGACCTCGCATAATGTGGGAAAAGGGCAGGAAGAAGAATCTCAAACGGCGTTTGTGCGTTGTGTGTGTAATTAAAAAAAAACTTATTTAGCTATTGTGGAAGCACTGGTAGGAAATACTGTTAAGCATTAAGTCCTCCTTTTAAATATCTATTAAATTTTTTCCACAATATACTTTCGTATAGATTCTACCGATTTGGTAATTATTTAAGTAGTTTCTGAAATAGAGCCTCATTGTATGTATTGCATGACAAAGTATCTACTATTCATCACTCATGCTCTGAAAGTTGGTCAATGTTAACTCGATAACGGCTTCGTAAATGCGATTTACGGCCCTGTAGGTAAATTTGCAAATAGAGTAAAGCTTATTGCCTCTCTAATAAAAAAATAAATAATAAAAAAAATATTGCAGTACATTTCACACAGCGCTATCTAGCCCCAAACTAAGCAGAGCTTGTAATATGGGAGCCAGATAACTGATAGGATACTTTTTTTATTGTAAATACATACTTATAATATATAGAAAAATATCCAGACATGAAACAAATATCTGTAGATCATAGAAACATTCGTTCCGCGGCGGGAATCGAACCCGCTACCTCCTGCGTCTCAGCTGGCTATTCGCCCACTGCGCCATGGAGGTCGTTTCCTTCTCTATTTAAAAATGGACATCGCTAATGCTATAATATAATGAAATACAATCTCCAGGAGTAATCTATATTTCTATCATCAAATACGGGATTTATCGCGTACCGTTTTATCGGTGTTTCGACCGACAATGTTTCGGTTCAATTCGTGAACCTTCATCAGGGTGAGTGCGATCCGCTCCGAATAAAGTCTCACCTCGCACTATTTCTATTTAAAAAGAAATAGGCCACAGTCATGTTGTAAAAATAAATGGGCACAGGGAACGTAATTTTTTTAGCACCAAACTGCTAGGTGTGAAAAAGCCTTTTTTTTAATTTCCCCGCATTCGTGGTAAGAAATTATGTATTATACTATTATCTATCGCTAATTCACGACAGCTATTTTCAATTTTACGGTACCAGTTCTCAGTGTCTCAGTCCTTTTTCCAAACATAATTAAAGTAAGACCACAAAACAACTCGAGGTGTAAAAACTCGTGGAGTAATGACATTTTAATTGTGTGAGTGATTACAGCCTGTCGCGTAGTTTCATCCTGTTATTACGGATAATTGCATTACGGTTCGTTACGGAGAAAAAAAAAAGCAAATAAGTTTAATTGACACTTGCTTTCTTTGTTCGCGCGAACATATGTTAGTTTCACACGAGCGGTGTTTTGATTATAGACTGAGGAGGCAGTGAAGAGATTGATTCGTATGAATCAGGTATAGCGCACATCTATGTATTTATTATGAAGTGCAAGAAAGTCAGCAAAAGTAAGCAAAGCGACTAAGTTACTCATTTCTAAATATGAACCTGTATTGTGCAGGTAGGTTGGTACCTAGGCACTTGCTTGCCTGCATAAAATAGGTTCATTTCTATACTTATATTTTTTATATGTATTTAATATTGTATACACTCACGCCCACCATTTGTCTAATGTAATCTGTGGACAACGGTGCTGGTTATGCCTGTAGTAAGACATCTCGTAATAATTTTTAAGTCTAGTAATATTTAGGCATAATTGTTTGTTGTCTCAAACAAATAAAATTAAAATAAAGCTCTTCCCCCCCCCCCTCCCCCCCCCCCTCTTCCCCCTCCCCCTCTCCCATGCTTACGTAAACATTGGTATATGCATTTTTCTTTTAATGTCAGTATTCTGTTTTTTTATTGATTCATGAGCAGCAGTTATAATTCTAGAAATAAGAAAATAAGCTTAGGATAGAGGATAATTCATTATCCCCGAATATGCGTTTCGTATTGTATAGACAATGTGTGGGTTGCGATATGTGTAAAAATCTAAATAATTACTGCTGACGTAATCACCATCTAGAACCATGCCATCAAAAATAAGCAAAGCATAGACCCCCCCTATAGTGCTTACGTAATACTTGAACGGTCCCATTCTATTCTATTCTATTCTTTATTACTTTAAACCTGAATCAATTAGCCAGTGTCTATGAACCAGTCATAATATAATTGAATTCACATTTTCTTATTATCTAAGACTGAATGTTTACTTATGTCATAAAAGAATACTCAAGTCTGGCAAATATTTATGATTAAACGTACGACTGAATTAAAATTAAAAGTTTATAAATGCGTACAAAAATCTGACTTTAATTCCAAAAACGCATGATTTATGACGACCTCCGTGGTGCAGTGGGCGAATAGCCAGCTGAGATGCAGGAGGTAGCGGGTTCGATCCCCGCCGCGGAACAAATGTTTGCATGATCTACAGATATTTGTTTCAGGTCCGGATGTTTTCTATATATATAAGTATGTAATTACAAAAAAAAAATGTATATAAGTATTCTATCAGTTATCTGGTTCCCATAGTACAAGCTCTGCTTAGTTTGGGGCTAGATAGCGTTGTATGAAATGTCCAGCAATATTTATTTATTTATTTATTACGATCCCAACAATACTGTCCCAAATTCAACATCCGAACAATATTGTTACCAAGTTGTTTGCGCCAAAAAAATTGTCAAACAACATAATCATCCCACACAATAAACGAAACACTTCGTGATTCCATTGTAAGCAAAAAAAGAAATTTAATCATGAGAAACAATAATAACGACTTCTAAGAAATTAGACTGAGTAAGTACGGGAGCCACGCAACTTAAGCTTGCTTACTTCTGAATAACACAGGCATAACACACCAAAGAATAATAGACCTAATTTATCAAACCATAAGGTAAAAAATAAGGTTTATTTTGTAGGTGATTTCACTATTGTTAAAACTATGACTATCAATTATGTCCATAGTGTGTGAGAGTGCATTGTGATCGAACAGTAGCTTTCATTTGGTCATTCTGATGATTGAAAATTAAAGCACCGATATAATTCGAGATAAATAGTGATGGTTGCGCAACAAACGATTATTATCATCGATAAAAACTGATTGAATCGAAAGGCTGTTTAATCCAATGGTATTCCTAATATCCGAACTGGAATGCGTGGGTATGGTTTATTGATATTTTAGCTTACTTTGTTTGGCGCGTATAATGCCAACCTCGTCTCATACCTAAGGACGACATGACTACGCAATTTGCGTCTGAAATGTTTTGTTATAATAACATCGAGAAGATTACCTTTAAAATCGTCTAATATTTGTAATATCAGCTCATTCATTCATAAAAATATATAGAATTGCCGATTGAAGCTGAATTTTAAACAACTATCAATTCTAATCTCTTGGCGTTGTATTCAAAATTCCTTGCCCATCACTATCTCTCGACATTAACACGTCACTCGTAGATGATAATACAGAGTCTGTGCACCAGTTAATTGCTTTAATAACTTCCTGTGTCAAAATAACAAAAGAGCTACGTGATATTAACAAAACGGGTAATGACTATGGCGTTGTAGACTGCTACTCTATGTTCATATTTGGAGGCTTCAAAACTTGTAAAAGTGTTTTAGTAGATTACACAATAATATTAGTAAAGTAACAGTATGGCATATAGGTATATCAGGATTCTATAGAATTAGGTGAAGCGGTAAGTTACATTTTGTTTTACCAAACGTAATCTGTAGTTTTTTTTACTGGAGAAATGATGTGAGTTATAATATTTTCTGACTATAGGGTGTTTGATAATATACGCACAAAAATGAAAGGGGTTATTTTGATGACCATAAAAAATACATTTGTGAAATAATTAGCATGAAATATGAAGTGTATTTTGGCAAGTAATAACAAACACTTTATTAAACTTATGTTGTGCTATTGCAAATGCTTGCCATCTAACCACAGATACTGTATTGGTGACGTCTCGCAGCCATTCCTGAAAGAGATATCAAATAGGCCTTTATTTTTGGATGTCGATTGCAAGAGTAGGCAGTAAGTTTTATATGAAAGAAAGAAAGAAGAAAGAAATAAAGAAAAAACATTTATTTGTGACGGTACACAACACACACAGCACACAAGTAAGGTACACACAAGATAAAATGTTCATGCACACAAGAATAACAATACCTAACAAATGTGTGTCTCACAATTACTTACATATATCTAAACGACCGACGTCACAAAAAGGCGTCCAACTCAGCGTTTGTTGTGCTTTTGGCACAACGCTGATCTTCCGTTGGAACCATTTAAAAATGAGGATATCACGGATGCCCGCACAGTACTACAATTACAAAAAGTATGAATACATATGTTGATAAATATAAGTTACCACACTAAGAAAATAATAAATAAATAATAAAATAAAATAATAGCTATATTAAGTAACAACAAAACACAAAAATGTAGATGATTGGGGAGAACTAGGCGAGAATGTGCATTAATCAGTCCCACTGCTAAGCAAAGGCCACACCGCTAAATAATCAGGCTGTCAGAAGCTAGAAAGGATATATATCGAATTAATCACATTTTTTTATACTTTTTTTTAAATTTGATTATGTAACTAGTAGTTTTTTTTCGAGAAGTCTTTTCTTATGTTTTGAGAAACCGTCACTTGAATATCGTCAGTATATTACCAAACACCCTGTATATTTAACAAACGTCTGACTTTTGTAATGTATCAAAACATTACTATAGTAATAAAATAAAATAATAATAATAAATAACTATTGCTGGACATTTCACACAGCGCTATCTAGCCCCAAACTAAGCAGAGCTTGTACTATGGGAACCAGATAACAGATATAATACTTATATAAAAACAACCAGACCCGGAACAAATATCTGTAGATCATGCAAACATTTGTTTCGCGGCGGGAATCGAACCCACTACCTTCTGCGTCACAGCCGGCTATTCACCCACTGCACCACGGAGGTCGTCAAATAGTAACGGTATTGATCAGTTTGATCGCACACCGTTTCATAGGTGTTTCAGTTCAATCCGTGAACCTTCATCAGGGAGTGCAACTCACTCCGCACTGCGTTTCACCTCGCACTACGTACCGCAGCTCTTTGCACGCACCGATAACAAAATACACGCTTTCCTATTGTGTACACGGATCTGTGGCTACAATTAAATAGGAATGATTACACCGTGTGCCACTTTAATTTTATATAATTACATTTCAAAATAAATAAACACACGTTATTATTTGTAATTCAACATAAAATAAAATAATTAATTCTAAATCAATGTCAGTTCATACATTTTTATTTCTATTAAAGTTGAAGAGTTACCGTATCAGATTTTTTTAAATTTTAATGTGAAAAGTCACTTTAGTTATGAAAACGTCGAAGCATTTACAAGTTACGATTTATTTATTTGAACATTTGACTTTCGGCGAGAAAAATACTTTTAACGAAATGGTTGTTTATGTGACATATTGAAACTGCTTTGATCTCAGACAATAGGCTTTTTATTATAATAACTAATGACAGGCGATATTACTACGTTGCGACTCAACATCAGGTAGTTAAATATGCTGAGGAAGTCCTTGTTTGGACTAAGCTTTGACATGAAGCGAGAAGAAATTTATATTGCCTATTGGAACAGTAGCTTTTTGAAGACATCTTTTTATGAAATACAAATATTTCACAGTCAGCGTTGGTTCCCTACTATTGAAGTGAAAACTTCTTAAGGAGCGTTGGACATTTTTTGAGATGGGAAATAAATCATTGAACTCGCGACACTGTTACCGTTATCGTTACCGTTACCGACACCTCTGTATATAAGTATCTGTAGTGTAGTCTGCTTTTAAATTTTGAATACCCACACACACGTAATTATTTAAATTTTTGACTTCTGTCGGCACTCCCGGAGTGCCACTTTTTTTTTTAAAGTATCGAACCTTAACACGTTGGTCTGCAGAATTATTTAAATGTACACAATAACTTACTATTTATCGAAAACGTCTTTAAATTATGTATCTTTATTACCATAGTTAGTAAGTTTGTAAGAGTGACCAGCGCTGGTGTCGGAGTTTTTAGGTCTCTGATATGACTTGGCAACTTTGGGACGAGCCTTCCGAAGCACATAAACGCTAATCATGCCACGATGCCTTATAAATACGTACATTCAATTTGCCATTTAACACATCGCCTATATCTTGTTCCACTTGTATCTCAAGGAAGGCAAACGACAGTAACCGACAATTCAGAAGGGTCCGACGTCACGGGACGATGAGTCGCTTACCGCAATTATAATTACCGCATCCTTTTCAACATGCTACGCCGATTTGTGTAGGTACTACCTTGATGGCTGTATAACAAAGTAGGATATATAAGGTGTTGCAATTTAAACTACAAATAATGAAGTAGTATTATTTTTGAGACCATAAATAATAAATAGATACTTAATGTTTTTTTTTGATTCAATAAACTTAAGTTTTGAGTTTTTGTGCCAAACATGTAGGTACTTTTATTGTATTATTATGGTAGTGTTCATAACCATGATAGTTTCAAAAGTTATATGTAAGTAGGTACTTACCGCCCTACTACACGCACCATACGCGCTCTGTTGACTGGTTAATATTGACCGGGTCGGGACATTGACTGGGCGAGGTCATTGAACTAGCGGGGACGTTGAATGGCTTGTAGTAACTTTGTAATAATCTGTGTCGTCGTACAATACGCTAGTTCTCTAACATTTCGTCCAGCAGTATTTTATCGATTTTTTGAGATGTTGATAATAAAACAAGAAAATTAATTACATACTTTTTTCTTGTGTAGAAACCGTCCCTTAAATACAATTTGTTTAAATTTCAATACATTTTATTATTGTTTGGAAGTTTTGTTTTGTTTACTGTGAAGCCTAAAAGGAGATTTGCAAACATCTGCTTACACCTGCGAATTCAGGAATCATCAGTTCGCTGTATAGAGTGTCACAGGGCCGATGTTACATTAAAATTGTACCTTAAATTTATTATAATAATAGACTTAAGCACGTGTCGCCTCTAAATAAATCATTAAAATAAATAATTCTGGACATTTCACAAGCGCCACCTTGCCCCAAACTAAGCAAAGCTTGTACTACAAGAACCAGTTAACTAATAGAATACTTAATACGTTTTTTTGTAAGTACATACTTATAATATATAGAAAAACAATAAGACCCGGAACAAATATCTGTATATCATGCAAACATTTGTTGCGCGGCGGTTATCGGCTATCGGCTGAGACGCAGAAGTTTGAGGGTTTGAGGGTTTGAGGGTACAGGTGAGTGAATACTCACTGCGCCACGGAGTTTGTCAATATGCATAAGTAGACCTTGTATTTTAAGATTAAGTTGACCATGGGGCCGTCTACTTGTTCCTTCCATTATTACTGTGCCTTAAACATGTGTTTTTAAACAAATAGGTCAAGGACAGCTATTGTTAATTGAGATCAAAGACTAATGTGAATTTATGTTCTAATCTGTGCCCTATTCAATAGTTAGTACAATGGTAGCAACCATTTACACTCTTATAAAATCAAAAGACCTTTTAGAATCACACGTGTTGCACCTTGTTATAAAATTCTTCATTGTATTTTTGTAAGTAATAGATATTAAAACTACCCACATTAATTACCTTTGTCTAGCCCTACATGAGTCTACACGTGTTTTATAAATGGTCCAAAAATGTATGAAATAGTCTTTTGATCTTTGAAGGTCAAGTGGGTGGGAATTTGAATCGAAGTGGATATTTTTGTTTTCTTTTGCGTTTGTTTTCAGGGTCGAACTATTCAGTGGTTGAGTATAAGGTCAAGGTGGATTTTCGGTATGGGACGATCTTTTGTGAAGTGTATTGCAAAAAGAACGAAGTCTCATTGTATGCTAAAACAGAATAACATTTTATATATGAAAAAAACACTCACTTTTTTATGAAATTTGTAACTTGAGGCATGCAGGTGTAAAACCTCATGTGCCTTATAATTTCACCGGCACTCATACCGTTCATACCGAAACACAGCAATCTTAATTGGCGGAAAAAATAGGTATGATGGTAGTACTTCCCCGGGGGAGCCCTTTCATCGAGGAGTTCACTAACATTGGACATCTAGGTGAAATCGCTTCTTAGCGATAATATCGGTCGTTGTACATTTTATAATAGAATAGAATAATTTTTTATTGTACACCAGGAATACTTAAAAACTAATTTATGCTAAATAAAGTACAACCTTTGGATGGAAAGTTATTAGCAACGCAGTAATGGACAGCGGGGCATAGAGTATGAATGTTTACAAATAAATGAAATAAAAAATATAAAAATTATATCTAATAAAAACTGTACTTATAATCCTAATACATAAATAAATACCTAAAGATTGACTAATATATATCCAACTAATAACCTAAATCTTACAAATATTCTAAAACCAGGGGCAATAAAATTAAAATAAATAATAAATAGGTAACTCAAATGACAAGAAAGCTAGGCATTAAGGTAATGCTGCTTTAATCTCAGCTTAAAAGAGTGCTGTGAAAGAGCCCGTCTAATTTACACAGGTAAAGCACTCCACAGACAGTGAATGATTTCCCGTAGAAGGAACTAGAGAATACTATTTTATTATATGTTATCATAATTTGTTTGTTTTCGTTTAGTTTTATGGTGTACAAATAATATTTTATTTCTGATTCCTCCGCCATACTGATTTACTCATACATTCTGGCGATATTGCAGAGCCTTTCATAAAGTCATAAAAAGGATTGAAATAAAATCGAACTAGAATTGTTTAATCTATTTTAGTAATGTATGTATATAGAGTAGTGACGGAACAAGAACGAAGAAAATCATGTGACTAAAAGAGTGTTAGATATGAATGTGAATGGATATAATTAGAAGAAAGCTGAAAAAGAGATATATGAGCTGTGTGAAGAATGATATGAGTAAGAAAGAAATGACAACGGAGATGACGGCTGATAGAGAGGTATGGAAGAAAAAAAAACATGTTAAGCCGATCTCAGGTAATGAGATAAAAGGGCAAGAAGAAGAAGAAGAGAAAAGTATGGTAACAGACATACTCCCTCTGTCTCGAAGCATAATATCGTCCCAAATACTCGTATAATTAAGTTGGCGTTCTTATCTTGTTAGATTAGATTAGATTAGATTAGATTAGATAATTCTTTATTGCACACCACGAAACAAATACATACAAAACACAACTACGTAAATCTATGGATACAATTACCGGTCTTATTGCTAAATAGCAATCTCTATCAGACAACCTTTGGATGGAATGGACTGTGTGGACATTACCTGGGATGTAATGGTGTACCTAATATACTACATGTACATACATACTAATACTGATGATATACAAAATAAAAATATTATATTTTTTATTTTTATATATATATTTTAATTTACTTTAAGAGTAGTAGAGTTTCTTGTGAAAGGGCTCGCCCGAGAAAGTGCTACCAACATGCCTATTTCTACCGCCAAGCAGCATTGCTGTGTTTCGGTTTGAAGGGTATGGTTGCCGGTGAAATTACAGGCACATGAGGCTTTACACCTGTATGCCTCAAGTTGATGGACAGGGAAGTGCATCGTAGGGCACATCTCCAAGTAGCGTGACCTACGAGGCAGCTCTTTGTTATAGGCGATGGTTACCACTTAACATCAGGTGGGCCATAGGCTTCTTCCATCTCCATAGTATAAAAAAAACTTATATAAAAATTACATGAATGAACCTAAATAATAACTACTCATAACAATTTATTTTGTTAGTCACTCTTTGAGAATTGGTGACCGAGTGATTTGAGAGTTCTTGAAGCATATGACAGTTTTTAAATGTTACTTTGGGCATCAAACCTTAGTCACTGGGTGACTTTCTAGATACAGAATGGGGCTGATCTATGTCAACATTTTTATCACAGGTTCTACCATTAGAGCTCAATCCAACTGGAACACAACTCGACAACGAACCTCTTTATTACAATATGACTGCACATTAGACCGTTTAGAGGTATTTACATGAAAATGCATGTCAAACAATTAAACACATACAATTACATGCAATCCCTCATTAAAATAATTGTACATCTGTTTACTCGATAAAACTTGGAGTAGAGACTTTATATTATAGTAAAATGTGTGATGTGTGGTATGTTTGTGTACACAGCCTTGACCATTGTCGAAAGGTTGCAAGCCTCTCGGGTTTTTACAGGATGCATTTCGGAGAGTGTGCAGAGAAACTTTTCAATTTGATCCCACCATCCCCATTTTATTATCGGACAACCAGACGCTCTGCGGTGCGCCACCACTACATATAAGTCTACATTCAAGAAGTATGCTCCAGCATTAATTGAGTATTAGGCGAAGAAGGAACATTGATTAGAAGTTTGAAAAAACTGTCATAAATTTATGCGATTTGTATAGATTTAGTTTTGAGTTCAGTTCCTAGGATATTTTGCTTTCAGATTTAGGTGTTTGCTTGTACTTAAAAATATTTAAATGAATCCTTTATATTCTAATTAATTGATAAATTAAAAAACACTTATGTAACCTAGGCAAGGTTACATAAGTTTCAATAAATTCAATAAAAAATACTAAAATGGCGGCTCTATAAAAGTCTCAGAATCCTCGAAATTGTTTAAAAATGAAAATAAAACTTCATTTGCCAGTGTTTCTAACTAGTATATTTCAAGCAAAGTTGAAGGAAACAGCAATCTCACTTCTTGCTTAGTCCATAGACTGTGAAATTACTCACTATAATAATTGCATACTACCCGGCATTTATACGAATGCTATCTACTTAAGTTTGATTACAACTTAACAGACTTTTAGCGTCAATTATACCTTACAACATTAGTTGCATACTTCTATAGTATATATATGCGATTATATTCCTTATCGCAAAGTCATAAGAACTATAAGACAACTTAAAGAAAGCCTAAGGTTAAAGTTAAAGGGGAAGGAGATTCTTGATAAATTACAATAGATTGTGAATGTTCTAAGATTACGTAAGTAATTTATTTATAATTTTGTTTGTTTGTGTATTACACGTTAAAGGGTTTTTAATTGGGCCAATTTCATTTAAATTTTATTAATGTAACGTGTTATATCACAAAGGATTAAAGCAAGCTGAAGTGGCAGTGGGCAGGAAACATTGTCTCGAAGAACCGACGGCCGTTGCGGCAGAAAGGTTCTCGAGTGGAGACCACGCACTGGAAAGCGAAGCATAGGACGGCCTACCACTAGATGGAGACGATCCGGTAAAGGTTTATAACACAACGAGTTGTTTACCCGCGACTTCGTTCACGTGGATTTAAAATACTGTTTTGGAACAGCGCCAATTATTTAAAGGCATAGATTTGTCAAAATAAACAAAAAAATAAAATTGTAAACAACAAAATACTGACAAATTCCCATTCTTAATAATATAAATTAGAAAGTAAGTCTGTCTCTCTGTATGTTTGTTACGTTCTCACTACTAAACGGCTAGACCGATTTTGATTAAATTGGTACATAAATAGAATGAGATCCTAAATTGAGACAAATGTTACTTTTTATTGACAAACCACGCGTGCAAAGCCTCGGGCGGAAGCTTGTGATGTAAAAAATTTGAAAGTAACTCTTGTCTTTTTGTTATTTCAGTATCTGCTAGTACTAGTAGTAGTTGGACTGATTTCGATGAAATTTTGTATATAGATAGATTATGACTTTGATTGAGACTTTGATTGATTGAACTTTTTATTAGCAAAACATGCGTTATTTAACATTTCTGTCTTTTTATTACATTTGCACAACTAACTAACGGCTTGATCGATTTCGACGAAATTTAGTAGTTAGATAGAATATGACCGGGATTGGGACAAAGGCTACTTTTTACCAACCGTTTAAAAGGAGGGTACTGCGTAATCACGCGTGCTAAATCGCAGGCGGAAGTTTGTTATAAAAAATATTCTAAGTAAATCTTACTGCTGTTTTGTCGAGGAAAAACGATCACCACATGATAAATTAATGATAGTTAAGTTATCATACAAAAGCAAATAAAAAAGGCCGATATTAAAACTAACTACGAAAAACACCACAAAATATTTTTTTTTATATACAAAGCCACAGAGTAACAATTACATAGAGCGCGAACGTTGGCTATGAAATGTATCATAAATAAATTGTCAGAACATTTATAAATAAGCACATCTTTCGAGATCTGATCACACATGCTAAGAGTTACTTAGTACTGCTCCAAAATTCTAATTTTCCTTCTCATATAAAAGTAGTGTTATGGACTTGTGGTTTGAGTGAGAGATATTTTATTGATCCTAACAACGTTACGTTAGGAGATAGAGTAAAACTTGAGTAGTAGTCGGTATACAGGGTGCATAAGCAACTGGAGAACTGTGATTTTTATACATGATTTTGTCTGAATGTAGATACAAACATTTTTTTTTGTTGTTTGTTTGTAATAATCTTCAAGTTACTACTATTTCTTTAAATTTGAGCTCATGGTTATTTTCAGCGTTTTTATCTATTTATTTATTTTTATATATTTTATTTTTAAACAACACCATACTTATAAAAATAATACACTTAAAAAACCTTAGTAGATGACCATAGTTCAGATACCTACTATACTTAGTAGCTATAAAAAATTCACTTCCTGGCACAGGGGTCGAAAAGCTGTCTGAGACGCAGCAGTTGAGGGTTCGATTGTTGTCTCAAAGGTATGTATTTACAAAAAAAAATAAGATCCCATAGTATATGATTTGCTTAGTTTGGGACTAGATGACGCTGTGTGAAATCTAGCATTATAAAAAATGTATGGAAACGTCAAAAGCGCCTCTAGATGGGAGTAGCGGTGGCTTTGCCGTTTTTAAACTTATTAGAGTTAAAGCTAATTTTATAATATTGGTAAAAAGAAGTCAAAGTATTCTTGAATTTTCTAAGAATGTTTCAACAAGATAAATTAGCAAATTAGCCCTTGTTTCCTCTACAGCATGATTTATTATTACTCTAGGAACCACTGGTAGGAAGGCATAATTGAGGCTTTACATCGAGTACAAAACGGCTAATTGTAGCTTAAAGTGTGTATTGTAAGTTTGTTCTGACATGGATATAGGGAACGTCTACTAAAAGTGACTGGAATTTAAAGTATGGTACTTGTCGATCGACAAACAGTGAGACAGTCTACTTGACTAAATGAAGGCTACTTGCGCAACGATGCCTAAAAATGTCTAAATATGATTTAGAGAGTTGTTAAATCATACAAATTCGTCAAATATATTTATTCAATCAATTATTTTAAGGCGCTAAATACGTTGAAGGATCGTTCTGCAAGCCGAGCTATAATAATAAATACTGCTGGACATTTCACACAGCGCTATCAAGCCCCAAACTAAGCAAAGCTTGTACTATGGGAACCAGATAATTGGTAGAATAGGTACTTAAATACTTTTTTCGTAAATACATACTAATAATATATAGAAACACATCCAGACCCGGAACAAATGTCTGTAGATCATACAAACATTTGTTTCGCCGCGGGAATCGAACCCGCGTCCTTCTCCTCCTCTCTGCGTCTCAGTCGGCTATTCGCTCACTGTGCCACCGAGGTCGTCAAATGTCAGTTTATAATAAAACAGATTTAAATTTCATTGTTAGCTGAAAACGGAGCCTCTTTTATATTATTATTAGTTGAATGCCCGCCTCTTCGTCTGCAAATTTTCTGGATAACGACAATAGCGGCACCTACCGGCTTCAACTATAGCTAAAAACCTTACAGGTAAACCCATAAGTACAATAGAAAAAATGGTTGTCTGTAAAGCCGGTTTACGGACGATAATTTTACGTGATAACGTCATAAGAAAATAATGATGAATAATTGCATACTTTTATGAATTGAATTGAATTGTTATCACTGAGATATATGCGTCACAAGTCGAAAGCTTAGGCCGATCATGCATCTCTATCGCTTGTTCCAAGCTCTCGCTTGCACGGTCGGCTCAGGCGGAACGTGACATTTTTTCGTGCGTGCAGCCGACGTTCATCGATGTATAAGACGTCATCACGTCAAAAATCGGCCGAGTGCTTTAGGAAGACAAAAGTTACGAACAACGTACACCGGAATATTATATAATATAAAGAAAAAAATAAAAACATAATTTGAATTTAATTGAGTTTTTTGTGTATGTGATTTTGAAAACTATATTTTAATTTATTCCATTTCGTCATTAATTGTCATCATTTCTGTTGCTTAATCTCTCAATTATCAAGTACAAAAAGCCAGATCCAGAATTTCTACCAGCATCATTGTTCGTGATTTTCAACTCCATTCGAGTTTATACCCTCCGGTAAATTGTGTGTGAGACCGCAAAGATACGGCTGTTACCTAAATTAGGTAATAATATGTAAATGTAATTATGTGTCAATTTGTAATAATGAGTATTACATACATAGTAAGTATTGGTTCTGGTTTAACAAAGGTGTAATCGAAACAATCTGTTATATTGTTATAGGTACGTCAATATAATAGCTACTTACATTGTTAGCATTTATTCGTATTAAGTTATAATGTTTTTAGCAAATAGTGTCACGGGAAAAAAAAATTCTATGGCACTACTGGTTAACCAGCTTAACAACTGCTTGGCTTAAGCCAAGCAGTTGTGTCACGGGGAATAAACGACGGAATAGTTTTTTCTTAACAAACGCCTTGCCTGAGTCTGTGTTTCCTGATAACTACAACCCAGGGATCTTCAAGTCACGAGTGAATAGGTTTCTTCTAGGCAAGCGTGTACCATCGTAGACTGCATCACCGCTTACCATCAGGCGAGAGTCAAACGCTAGCCTATAAGTTATATAAAAAAAGGTGTAATCGAAACTGTACGGGAATTCAATAAAAAGCCGATGCGAGTGCGACTAATCCTTGGTTTAATCCGTCTTGCTTTCCGCATGCTCTATGAACTCCGTAATTCCTCTATCCATAGGCTGCTGTGGTAGATGAGATATGTATGGCGTCTTCTTGAGAGACGTAACACGCGCGAAAACTACCACTTAGCCACCGGCCGGTGCTGTACACAATTTTATATTATTTGGTAGGTGCTTGCAATAATGGAGGTGCGTGAGGACTGATCGGCCAGTAGACTCACTTCGCTCAGCCAATGAGGGTTTATCAAGAAAATGAGGTTTTGATGTACCCTCCAAATTGTGTAACATATTTCCAATCAATGCTTAAATATAATAGGTATACCTATATACTTACCTACTTTCTTTGTTAATATTTATTTTCAGAACATAAGTTGATTTTATAAACAGGAACAGATAATTATTTATTTGTGCTTCTTATGAATCTAGTAGTTTAGTTAAAGTAATTTTATTTTAGAAACAAAAACAAATAATTGGTGCACCAATAAAAAAACAAGCAAACTCAAAATCTCGTAAATCTAATCAATAAAGACGCATATTACTGTAATAAAGTATACAAACAGCATGATACAAAAAATAATATATGAGCTGTTGGAACACTGAATTGATTGTATTACGTAAACCTAGAGAAAAAGAAAATGTAAGTTCCGTTGTAAATCTCTCCTGATTTACGTACCCCAATATGTTCTTGAATAATGACGTAATTATCTTCTTGTGTTATAATGTACACTTTGCCAATCTCGCTAGTAATAGATCTTTACCTATGAAATTGCCGTTCTTCAGTACTGGTAATTTCAAATAGAAAAAAAGTTTGGAATGGCTTTGTATTCTAAATTCAAATTAATTATGTTTTAAAAACATGACATGCTTTTTACAAACTCAGTATTTTGTTTATTGATTAGCGTTGTATTTTCATTACATTTGAACATTTTTCGTCATAATGGATACTTTAAAAATTCGTGTAATTATGGAATATGAGTTCCGTAGTGGCACCAACGCAACACAAACGGCACGTAACATCAAAAACGTTTACGGAGAGAACTGTACAAACGAACGCACAACCCGTTATTGGTTTTCCCGGTTCCGTTCTGGAAATTTTGACTTGAAAAATGAAGCCCGTGGTCGTCCGGAGACTTTGGTCAACAATGATGAATTAAAGGCGATTGTGGAAGCTGACGAAACTCAATCTACAGCTGAGCTAGCAGCAGCTTTTGATGTTAGCATCAAAACAATTTTGATCCATTTGCGACAAATAGGCAAGGTAAAAAAACTTGATAGATGGGTGCCCCACGAACTTAACGATCGCCAGCGCAACGTACGCGTCGAGACCTGCCTCGCGCTGCTCAATAGGCAAAGAAATGAAGGAATTTTGAACCGAATTGTTACGTGCGATGAAAAATGGATTCTGTTCGACAATCGAAAGCGCTCAGCAAGTTGGTTAGATCCTGGTTCAGCACCAAAGCAATGCCCTAAACCAAAAATGTCCCCTAAAAAGATGATGGTCACTGTTTGGTGGTCTAGTGCGGGTGTGATGCACCACAGCTTTTTACAAAACGGCATGAGCATTACTGCAGATGTGTACTGTGAAGAACTGGAGACAATGATGGAGAAACTTGCACATCGGCAACCAGCTTTTGTCAATCGGTCGTCCCCACTGTTCCTTCACGACAACGCGCGACCCCATACTGCACAACATACAGTCTCCAAGCTGCAAGAGCTGAGGTTGGAAGCTCTCCCTCATCCGCCATACTCCCTAGACCTTGCACCTACCGACTATTACTTTTTCCAAAATTTAGACAACTTTTTAGTGGGGTAGAATTCAATTCCCGAGAGGCAGTACAAAATGCCTTTGAAGAGTTTGTTGCCTCCCGTCCAGCTGATTTTTACAAGAAGGGCATGAATAAACTGCCAATGCGTTGGCAAAGATGCGTCGATTGCATGGGTGATTACTTTGAATAACAGAAATAAAAAAGTTTAAAAAGTTAAGTGCTATCACTTATTCCATACAAAACGGCAATTTCATAGGTAAAGACCTAATATATATACTGCATGTACTGTATGGACTACTTCCGTGGTGCAGTGGGCGAAAAGCCGGCTGAGACGCAGGAGGTATCGGGTTCGATTCCCGCCGCGGAACAAATGTTTCTATGATCTACAGATATTTGTTCCGGGTCTGGTTGTTTCTAAATATATTATAAGTATGAATTACAAATAAAAAATGTATATAAGTATTCTATCAGTTATCTGGTTCCCATAGTACAAGCTTAGTTTAGGGCTAGATAGCGCTATGTGAAATGTCCAGCAATATTTATTTATTATTATTATTATTTATATATATCACCGCATTTACGACATTAAATCACGGGTAGGGCTAATGTCTAGTATTGTTGTTAAATAGTTTTTTTTCAAATTCATTACCTTGGATTTTTTGTAATTACCTTATTTTGAAGCCTGTATAAAATAGGTAAACAAATCATATTCATTCATCATGTAAGTAGGTACCTGTTTAACTGATTAAGCGGCAACGTCACAAAGGCGCTGCCAATTTAAGTTAAAAATTATTTATTGGAAATGTATTAATTACTGGATACACATTTAAGCTAAAATCAGTTAATACGATTCCGGAGGTGTGTTTTAAAACAATGTCGTACATAACAAAATACGTGGTATGGAAAAACATAACAAATCTATCATAACTATAAAAACATTTTTAGCTATGAATACCAACTCAATACCGAACCAATAATTTTTCTATGCCCTACTTTACTCACCATAACCACTTCGCCCCAAGTAATTACTGACTATAATTTTTCCCAAACAATGTATTGCAGTACAAAGGCGATAAACAGACAACGCCTATCTCCATTATAAACTTCGCACCTACTAGGGTATCTAGCCTTAAATCGCGGGGGCGGTGCCTAATGACCGCTAATGAGTGTTTTTTATTTCACCCACTGTAAAATAATTTTTTAAGCCTCTTTATACCTAGATAAACATCGAAACTCGCTTCGCACCTCCATCTGATAATCGAATTAATGCCATAGAGTTTTGAAAACAGCTAGCTCACGATTGAGCAGAATCTGTCGTCAATCATCTTTTAGATGAAGAACTTCCTGTAATAGATTTAAAATTTTTTGGTATTATATCTATATTATTAACAAGAAATCGCTAGTAAACAACACTTGAAACCTGCACAGCGCTCGACTATAAAGAGCACCTGACACCTGCACAGCGCCCGACTGTAAACACCAGCTGCACGGCGGTCGACTATAAAAAGGCAGCCCTCGCTCGCCTCGAGCTCATCCTCCGTCGTCCGAGACACGTTCTCGGAGACCCGGATGACGAAATCACCTCTGCTAATGCGGAAGGTGAGTCATCTATATCAGACAGAGCAAATACTTCACAGAAACACCGATATCGCCGGCGAGGTCGACGAATCCCTTCAGTCGCCGCCTATACGAGGTACAAACATGTACCCGGGCGTTTCTCTCCTATCCCCACCCCGGCAACAGCCCAAGCCGAGGTTCGTACTTAAGTACCTAAGTAAGGTGCCCTTGCGCTAGTTGCCTAAATAACTTACTGGGCTGAGCGCATCTGCGCTCGCCAAAAGTTCGGTTAAGCTGTCACGGCCTCAGAGGCCAACAGCGAGTTAGTCCTTTAGACAAAAAAAAAGCCTCGAGCTCACAGGTTAAATCCTCTGTCGTCCGAGACACGTTCTTGGGGACCCGGATGACGAAATCACCTCCGTTAACGCGGAAGCGATCTCTGAGTGATCTACATTAGACAGAGCACTTCACAGATACACCGACCTCGCCGGCGAGGTCGACGAGTCCCTTCAGTCGCCGTCTATACGAGGTACAGACATGTACCCGGGCGTTTCTCTCTTATCGCCACCCTGGCAACCGCCCAAGCCGAGGCTCGTACCTAAGTGGTGCCCTTGCGCTAGATGCCTCCTCAAACAACTTACAGGGCTGAGTGCCATCTACGCTCGCCAAAAATTCGGTTAAGCTGCAACGGCCTCAGAGGCCAACAGCGAGATTAGTCCATTCGAAAAAAAAACAAAAAAAAAAGCCTCGAGCTCACTTTTTATCGAGACTTCGTAGAGGTAACATCTCGTCACTTTGCTTATTTATGTTGGCCAACTTGAGTATTTTGATTTTAATGAGTATTGTTATTTTAGTTGTTGGTTTGAGTTATTTCTCTATTTTTGGGTTTAATTATTTGGTCGAGATTTATTTTTTATGTTAAATGAGGGAAAACAGCTTAAAATATTTTAAAGCCAGTTTTTAGGGTTTATATCAAGGATCGGTTTAAAAAAGGTTTTATTAAATATCATTCATGGATCAAAGTTATATTCTGTACTCATGACATCATGCCATTGTATACAAAAATAAATTTTTATGCGAGGCGAAACGCAGTGCGGAGCGGATCGCACTCACCCTAATGAAGATTCATGAATTAAACAAAAACATTATCAGTCGAAAAACCGATAAAACGGTACGTGATAATTCCCGTATTTATAATAATGACAAAATTTCATGCCGACTGGGCGAGGTATTAAAACATTTCGTAATAGGGACAATATTATTTTGAATTTAATTGATTTATTGTTAATGTGTGCTTTAAAAAAACGATATTTTTTAAAATATTTTATACTTAAATGAATGATTACGTTTATATTTCTTAAAATCTTCGTTTTTATCGTCTTTATTCAAAAATAATATTTGATCCCCTTTTTTACTTATTGGTCTAGATGAGTGGGAGAACCGACATTGAGTACCTCGACTCTAGTCAGTCTTGTGCGTGATACCCCTAGAGTGTTATAAAAAAGCGCGGAGCCAGAAGCCAGGCATGTATCATTTAAAAACATGCCCTTATGCCTTTTAAAAGTTCTCCCTTGTTTTTGTTTATGTTTTACGTTTATAAGTACTATTTAATTGTTTCTTTTTGTGTATTTTCTCGGTTAAAAATGTAACTGTATTGTATATTGTGTTCTAATGTAGTCAACAAATGATTGTCTATGTCTTTACAATATTAGTAGAGAAGTAGAGATATAGATTGCAATAATTCTGTTGGTGAAAACTAGTCATGCGGTTTGTTCTTACCTGTGTCAATGCTCTCTTACCATTTCACGCAGTTTTATTGCTTTTTGTGTTGTTAATATGGGGTTTTATCTCGTAATTTTGGGTTATCACTGCATTCGATTGAAATGATCTGAATTTTTCGTGCATACTTTGTAGAATGTGTTACGGAAATGATGGTTTATATGATGGAATTATAATAAAATTTACGGTTGTTTTGCAAAATTCAGAAAGTGTAAAATGCAAATTTGATTTTCTGCAGTCAGTAATCACTTTATTTTATACATTATCAGCAATTACAAAACGAAAAACATAGAAATGCACAATGGGCGGTCTTATCGCTTAAATGTTTTTTTACTAACATGTTTAGCAACAAAACATGTTTAAAATTGACTTAATTGTGTGACAACTCCTTAAATTAAATTTATCCACTAAATACGTTCAGACATCGTTGCGCAAGTCGCTCTTAATTTATCAAAGCGACGGTGTTCAGTTGATTTACCTAAATGCATTTTCCTTTTGTTTTTACCTTAAAAAACTTTGTTTACTTAACTTTTCCTGTGTATTATGTTTAAGCTAAGTTAAAAATCTCTGCAGTTTTATCTTGTAACATTTTGCCAGACTGTATTTTTGTATGTTACCATGTTAATTCTGTTTATTTTTATATTTTCGGTGGCTTCCCGACATGGGTTATTACTTAACAATCCAACATAAAACTGTAGCACATAATTCCCCTACTTAAATACACTCGCACTTATAATAATGCCTTTGCAGAGCCTACCAGAACAAAATATGATATCAGCAGCCGCGATCAAGATCGCCGATAACCTGAATAACGCATATTTATCAAAACTAAGTATAATGAAGTATATGTAAGTACACATTAATTTGAACTCTTTATCTTTTGTGTTAAAACAACCTTCGGGTGTTGATGATGCATAATAACTGTAATTTACATTTCTCGATTTCCGAGACGTGTTCGACGTCTAATACGAATATGTACGAAATTTTCCGGTTTCATGAATTTTTATAGTCGAATAATTTGGCTCTAATAAATACCTCGTTCTTTTGTTTTGATTATACTGTCAATATTCAAGGAAATGATTCACCATTTTAAACTTTGGTGGAACTCCTGGTGGTCCGAAGGCGAGATTGGTAGATGATGTAAAGATTACAGGGAATACCTGGATGAAATCATGTGACGGAGAAAGCTGGCAGAAAACAAAGGAGGCCCATCTATTCCCAGCAATGGGTGATTCCGGGCTTAAGATGATAATGATGATGATTATAGATATATTAGATTATTGAATAACCAAGATGCCTAGAGTATTTTTTTTAATCTTACATTTAAATCCAATCCTCGGCCAATCTTACATTAAGCAATAATCCTCTCCATCCAAAGGTTGTCTGGGAGAGATCGCTTTGTTAAGCGATAAGACCGCCCATTATGCTTCATGTATTTGTTTATTTAGTTATTTTTAATTATTGTCTAGCTTGTAAGGTATAAATAATTTTCATTCTTAAATCTGGCTAAAGGTACAAAAATTAAAATATTGCCATCTTATATTTGCAGGCATGCGAATGTTACTTAATGTAGCCATAACCTTCTAAAAGCGGTAGCTACTACTATTATTTTTTTTCCTAATAAATCAAAGTCCAAGTACGAAAACTAGTCTTGTTTCATTACAATCTCTTGAAAGGTATTTCAGCATCGTAAAAAATCTTCAAAGAGTTAATAATGTAGAATCTAAAAATAGTATTCTAAAGGTGCTATTATACGGGCGATTAGATATTCAGCAACATCTAGCGATGTGTGTATCTCATAGTTGCGTCAAATTAGTTAGACAAGGATATCAGCCAACTGATGTTAAATGACCCATCGCCTTTAACAAAGCATTACCTTGTAGGTCACACACCTTAGAGACGTTCCCTACGATCACTGCCTAGCGTTCATCAACTTGAATCATACATGTGTAAAGCCTCATGTGTCAGTAACCGAAGAAGCAGTGCTGCTTGGCACCAAAAATAGGTATGATTAAATACAGTCAGCACAAACAATAACATTTTTAGTATCATGTCAAACTAAAAATCGTTTACTGGCGGACGGTACATGCTCGTTGAAAAATTCAACTTTCATGCTCGTGACTGCATGCAGTAAGTAATATTGGAGTACAAAATATTTTCCTATCAAGTAGCAATTTTTTTGTGTTAAGCGATTCCATCTATCTCCATATCTCCTTAGTCTTTCTTGTCTAGCGATTGTTGCCGAGCAATTGTTTGCTCTTAATATTTCCTGTGTACATATCTAAAACCCACCTATCGATTAAACCGAATCTGGGCCGTTACATAATTAGCCAGCGATCTCATTTGTATCTGTTACATGTAAAACATTTGCTCTATGTCAGTTCTGATTAATAAAAGAAATAACAGAATGCTTCCCGAATTTAGATGTCTGGAATTAGAGCAATTAATTGATTGGAAGAAAAACATCGCGTGCTGTTGATGGTTGCCAAGTTATCTTATAATTACACTTCATAGTATTATTTTAAACGATGACGTCACTATTTCCTGAATAAAATTTAGTTGAAACGGTTGAATATCGCAATGACAATAAATAGTTGCAGGTATCAGATTATTGAACGAGTAAAGCGAACTAAACTAAAACTACACGGATTAAACTAAAATAAAATTAAATCGGGACGAAATGCACTCATGAAAACCTTTCTTAAACGTGCTACTTGACCTCTAAGTCTCATTTTGATTTTTTTACCCCTCTTGAACCCCACTATCTCAATAACCCCCCCCCCCACACACACTTTTAACTAATTTAGTCACACTAGGATTGTGCTAACACTACCTACCCATGTATTAAATTTCAGGATGATCGAATCAACGTTTCGGTAGTGATGCCACAATTTTGGTGTGACTAAATGAGTTAAAAATGTTGGGGGGTTGTTGAGATATTGGGGTTCAAGAGGGGTAAAAAACAAATGAAAACGAGACAATTAAGTCAAATGGGGCGTCAAATGAAAGGTATTTATTATTACATTTAGACTCCGTTTTTATTTTTAGTAAAGTCTTTATATTTTTCGAGTTATTAGCCATAATAAAAACTGAACTTTGACAAAATTCACAGGGTACTATACACCAGTGACCCCATAGTTCTGTAATTTGGTATGTGTATAGCATAAGTGACACAAAGTAAATATTTGAAATAATTTTTACTATTCCACAAAAAGCACAAAGCCAAAATTTAAATCTGTGATCTCTGTGGAATACAATTACCTAGTGCTTATAAAATACATACATGATCTTAAACCTATGCTCTTCGTGAAATGCCTCAATCAAATTAGTTTAGATTTTATTTCTGTTTCATTTAGTTTAGTTTATTTTTATTAAATAATAATTTGTAAACATTTATAGTGAGAATCGCCGTCGTCGAAACGGATGAGGAGGACTTTACAATTCTCTTCAAAGGCAAATTCAATGATGTGTTTAACTAACGAGTAAAATATAAAAAGTTTTATTTCTTGAACACATATTTTTCATAGCTACAAGTTCTAAGCTCATAGACAACAGCAACAATGCTAATAAAAACGCTCAAAACATTTTTACAATCTCCCAAGAATGACAGATGAAGAACCGAAAAACCGCGCGAACACTCGCCGATCTAAATTTAAATTATTTACACAGCTATCGGGAGCAGGTAATTAATATAATCTTTGTTAGAGGGTAATTTGCCAGAGCTAATACCGGCGTGTGTAATCTTCAAAGGGGATTTAGAAACACGCGTTCTAATCTATTTTAGTCGTGTTCTGAAACAGAGAAATATTTACAATCTCTCTGGAACACTTCGGCGCATCCGACAGTCGTTACGCGAACGCATTGATACTCGCTAAATGGTAATACTGACGACCCGATTTGGTTGAAATCTTTAAGATCAATTTGACTTGTCGAGTGCATATTGCGTAGAAAAATCATCGCTGTACAAAAATCGTTTTGGTTTTCTAAGCGTGTAGAGTTTTTAACATAAAATATTCATCCTACATTGCTTTCCTTGACATTTCCACATTACCTTTAAACATCACGATTTGAGTACGTATTTAAGTTATTATCAACACAAAAGCCTTTATGAAGTATTTATGAGAGTCACGGAACAAAAATTAGCTGATGCCAAGTTGATTGCCAATGAAAGTCTACACTAAAATTGGTTTGTCCATAGTTATCATAAAAAGAGTCACAATGCTAAAACTTTACCAATTGTAGTAGTATCCAGTGACTAAGTCCTCCGACGTGATTGTCTCTAAAATCTGCTCCTAAATTGGGTTGTTCGTAGAGTGACTGACGCAGGCCGAATTTGATTGAGTTGAGTGGTGATTGAGATACCTCATTAATGTCAGACGCTCGCTTGGATTCCGAACATTGCCATGAAATTTTTAATGTGAATGCAATACTTTTTCGTGCATTCTGTTGTGATAGAGTTGAAACGATTTGTTTTTTTAATATGTGTTTTTGTCACTTTTTTGTAACTTACAACTTAATTTTTGACTACGCGCGACTACGCATCTTTTGGGCGTATTTTAGGTGGACACATAATAAAGTTAGTGTAGTGTATATGAATAATAGTGTAAAGTAGTAAAAGTGTTAGTGCTACTTAAAGAACACATGAACAAAGTGTCTTCCCCTTAACTAGAGACAGTAAGAAAAGTGCTATTGGACACATAGGTATATAATAAAATAGGTCATAATTAAATTACTCTTTAGCCTATACATGGCTAGATTGTAATATTACTAGGTATAATTGAAATTGTACACTAGGAATTACTAAAAAAAACATATTGAAGATCGCTGGGCGCCGTTGGGTGCTGGCCGCACACTATCGCTCAAAACATAAATGAGGGCGGCCCTTTTTCAAAAATGAAAGTCGCTAATATGATGATGATGATTAATTCATAGGACATTTTTGTTTCAATATTTAGTTTTACTGTATTAAGAAGAATTACTGATCCTTTTTCACGTACATAAGAAAACTTGTATAAAATATCTTATTGGGAGCTTTTAAATTTTTTGTTAGTTATCTATGCTGCTTAGACAGAACTGTGAAAAGAAAGTTATTTTTATCCAATTTTCATAGGGTTTATCTTCCTAAATGCCATTTTTTAGTGTCTTGGCGCCGACTCCATCGTCACACCTGGTGATTTTATGTGGCACCAAATCATATGATCTGTTCCTAACTCCCACTTAAACTAAACTGGCCTCTGTATAAATGTCTGAGACTTACTGTATTTGTTTCATTTCTTGATTATTATTGTAACATGGCCGGTATAAATTGTTTACTTTACATCTTAGTCAACGGACAAAGCTACTTAAACCGGGCTTGAGCTTTGACAATTTGTTAGATATACCACCAAGTTTTGTAATAAGCAATAAATCATACTCACGCGATTATCATACATACAAACATTGTACGTTTTAGAAGAAAAGCTCACTTTCGACTAAAGCGTTAATTGAAATTCTATGCTTCTACATAAATATCCTTGATTCTATAGATGCAGCAATGGTGCAATTGATCTGTACTCTACATTATAAAATATTAAGCGCTTCAGCAAGTAATGGGCTTAAAAAGTGGTTTTGTCATTTGTCTGCAACCCACGCCGGTGGTAATTAAAAACTAAAATAAACGGAGCTTTCAAATCGTAAAAAGTGTATCTATGTCGGTTATAAATGAGTACAGATGAACGAAGAGCAATAAAAACGATTCAGAAATAAATCTCAGAGTTCGAAAGCATAGGTGCGAATACGAATATCTGTTCATAATAAGTTCGAAGAATGCTATTAAAATGAAATCAATCTAAGCGCCACATGCGATCGAATCTGGCTATACAGGTACCATTTTATGAATTAATAAAAATTTCGGAATCGAAATTGTGATGACGTAATAAGCGTTAATGCTACGCGTACTGGAGATTGATTTACGGGTAATATTTACTTGCTACGCATTTACTGCCCATTGCAATTTCCATCTGCCAATAGATGGCAACGTATAACTTGAAATCATTGGTGGATTGTGCATAAATATTGAAATCACATAATTTTTGAAATTATCATGGTTCAAAATATAATTTTCACGAAAAACGGGATATTTACCATGATTTGCGAGTTTTTGAGTGTCGAGATATTTTGGTTGTACACAGTTGTATGTGCCATGACCATGGTAAATATTCACGTTTTCGTGAAAAGATTGTAATGACATTACAAAACCAAGATAAATACAATAATTTTCAGCTTTAAAATCCAAAATTATCTTAATAATAAGTTAACTATTATACAACTCCTCCGTGGTGCAGTGGCGAATAGCCGGCTGAAACGCAGGAGGTAGCAGGTTCGATTCCCGCCGCGGAACAAATGTTTGCATGATCTACAGATATTTGTTCCGGGTCTGGTTGTTTCTCTATATATTATAAGTATGTGTTTACAAAAAAAAAGCATTTAAGTATTCTATCAGTTATCTGGTTCCCATAGTACAAGCTATGCTTAGTTTTTGGCTAGATAGCGCTGTGTGAAATGTCCAGCAATATTTTTTTATTTTTTATTTAACTAATTTTGCAACAAAATCTCTGTACCTAGATACTTTAGAATGTCAATGTCTCCTTTAGTCATAAGGTCGGGCACTGGAAAGTGCGACACAGTTTTTACTATTGCACTTTTCAGTGTTTTCAGTGTATAAAGCTATCCTGTGTGTATTATGTTCAAAATAAATGATTGATTGAAAAAAATCTAATACATAATAGTGCATAAAATGTCAGGGAGGTGGAAGAAATTAATTTTTTCATCGAAAAAAAAAATTGCATATTACTTAGAAGCATGACTGCAGTGTGTATACCTCACTGGATACATGTGTTTATTTAGTTTTGTTCAAAATAATATTTCAAGCCCTTTGCCATTTCATCAGATATCACCATAAAAAAGTAATTAATTAAGATCGGTAAGTCATTGTGAGGGTCGTTCTTATAACTATATCCAAAGCGTTGCAATAAAAATTGGTCCAGATTCCAACATCGAAAATAAGACGTTTTTGGTCGTCTGCCAAGTTCATTATGAGCGTTCATGAAATTTTACATTTGAATTATTTTACTGTCTGACTTATAGCCGTTACTTAAATATTTGGTAAACAGAAAAAATATAGCTATAGATCGATCAAATTTAATGGGGAGCTAAAATAACGGGTATAAGTGGATCACGGCGTTTTGTTATGAGATTGAACCGATTTCAATATTTTAACGTATTGTTTGAAATGTTGCAAGATTTAATGGAAAATAATCAATCCGGGCGTTATTGCGAATTACGTTTGTTTATTGTTGAAACCTCATTGTCGAAATCATCCGTATTGGCCCATTAGCGATATCTCTTCACGGATTACGTAGTTTAGGGCAATTTTAGAAATATACGGAAAATCCCTCAAGTATTCAGCCTCCCTGTTAACGAATGTCTCTTTCACCTACCAGTAATAGAACTGTTTAAATTTAGGCATATATTTTCTTGAAAGTTAAATCATTATAATCAACATCATCTCAGCCGATTGACGTCCAATTGCTAGACTTTCTTTTGTATGCCGCTTCCATTTAACGACTTTCCGTGACATCTATGTTCTATCAATACAATATGAGATTTCGTAAAAAAATTAAATCGAAAATTATAAAGGTAACCAGGAAGACCTCAATAAAATAATATAAAGCCGATAGTTGCATAATTCCAGATTGCAAGCAAGCCAACAATAGAACCGAGCATTATGAATCATCCCTGATCCATCCGCCGACCAAAGATTATCAAACTGGAACACTAACACTTGGACGCATTAAAATGCACGTGAATCTAATTTACGCCTGCAAATAATCCTGACATACCCAACTTTAACAAAGTAGCAGTTGGTGCATCAAACGATATGACATTTGTGGCTAATAAAGACAGGATTGTTGTGGCGGACGCGACTTTTACATTAACAGAACTACTTTACCTGCGACAAAATTAAGAGTTTGGACATTTATGATAAGTAACTTCTAATTTCAAGGTTAGTTACGTATAGTACTTATTAAATTCGTTATACAATAATTAAAAGTTTTATTTGATTTACTAGTAGTCACACTAATCACACTATCACATCTATCACACTATCACACTAATCAGACTAATATTATGAATGTGAAAGTTTGGATGTTTGTTTATTTATTTGTTTGTTTGTTACTCAATCGTAACAGCTGAACCGATTCCGATGAAATTTGGTATGTACGTAGATTATGACCTAGATTAACACATAGGCTACTTTCTATTCCATAAATCAGGTCCCATGGGATAAAAATGGGGTGTCAAGTTGTAACAATGAGTTTAGCTTAATTTCTAGGTTACCTACACATTTAGTAGTGTAACGCGTACGAAGTCGCGGGCAACAGCTAGTAATATTATAAATGGGAAAGTTGTATGTTTGTTTGTTTGTTAATCAATCACGTCGTAATGGCTGAACCGATTTAGATAAATTTGGTGTGTTGATAGATTTTGACTTGGATTCAAACATAGGCTATTTTTTTGTTGATAAACAACGCGTGCGAAGCAGCTGGCGGAAGCTAGTATATTATATTTTAGACTTCTAATTGTCTCTACTTATGTAATCAGAATAAACCGATAGACTTCTCTTCTTCATTACGTAAATGTCACACAATTTTTATTCATTGCACTTATAAGGATTATATTAAAACCTCTGTGAGTGGACACTGTGCCATTATAATATATCTACGAACAAGAAGCCACTATCATAATGCTCTCCCAAGGAAGACCACCTCTTACTGCCATCTCCTATTATTAAGCATCTCCTGCTAAAGTTAGATTAACTATAGGCAGCATAAGTCATTAGAACTCGCGACCAAATATCGCGTTCCGCACTCTCATAATAAGTCCCAGACATTAAAATATATTCACATATCCGCGTAACAAACAGTGGAAACCAATGCACTAACTAGAACTCTTATTAATAGTCCGCCATCTCTCTCTCAGATCGTAACCGTCCTAAATACAAATTCAAACACTGTTCTAATTGGATTGTATTTTTATTTAAAGTGCTCCTAATAAGCTGGTGCCCACATTGTTACAAAATGCTACAAACACACTGATGTGTTTACTCTTGCGCAATTAGATCCATTGATGTATTGAGATGATCAACTTTGTTCGTAGCTATAGTGGAGAAGATTCAGTACAATTTATAAAGTACTAGCGTCCGCCAGCGGCTTCACACGCGTGGTTTGCCAACAAAAAGTAGACTATGTGTTAATCCAGGTTATAATATACGTACATACCAAATTTCATCGAAATCTGTTTAGCCGTTACGACGTGAAAGAGTAACAAACATCCACACATACATCCATACAATCATTTGCGTTTATAATATTAGTAGTATACAGCAAATTACCGGCAGTAGGTCGTTAGTCTGTCATTTCATTTTACTGTTAAAATCCTCGTGAATTGTCTTGACGTCTGGAACCTGAGGTAAGAGAGGTTCTTTTAATCTAACTTCACTTAGTCTAGTGTGTGATTCTAGTGTAGCTTTAGTGTGTATTGTAGTGGACCTTGTAACTGAGTGTAGAACCACAAAATAGATACGAACAGAAGTTAAATTTAGTACAAAGCGAAAACAGCCACATGCACACATAGTCGCGCGCGTACGAGGAGCTTGGATTAAGCCAGTCGAAGCTTCTAACAAATGTGCATGCTCCTTAACTTCTGTTTCTATTCTGTGGTGAACCATATTTCACCAAGGTATTGTACGACTATAGACAATAACAGTATTGGAACGATGCATTTAAGATGGAGCACAAAACACTGACAAAGAGGACTAGCTTGCCACTAAACTGCCATCAAACTGTCCTCGTGAATGAAGTTTATGAACTAACCGGTCTGATCTCTTTGCGCTGTGATCTGCATTAGTGTGCGTCGAATTGAGAAGTAACATCTTCTGGATCTGGAACTGATTAGCGCATGCGCATGTGCGCGTTAATACGAGTTCGTGAATAGATTCTTATGTGTTGTCGAGCATTAAGTACGCTTTGGATTTTATTATTTAATGATTCATCTTAGGGTTATAGAAATAGTCGGGAATGCTGTTGAAAAGCCAGCAATAATAGATATTGGCGCATCTGCTACTGTATTTAATGTTATGTTTGTTCCAGGTTTATTTTAGTGTTTTATGTTTTTAATTGCGATGCTCAAAGTATATTTCCGTTGACAACGGCTCAGGTACACTTCTCACTATGGCATGGCGTACACAAGTTAAAAAAAAATTAGCGTCGGGTACAACTTAAAAAAACACATACAGCAATTGTTTGTTCGGTCTTAGCCCAGCTGGGCACATATACCATATTTTACCAAAAGTATAGCCATTATTTTTCTTCGTCAACATAAATTTCACTGTAGTTTTTGGGGCGATTATGTGACCGATGACAGAGTTATGGTTGTTTAAGAAACTCTAGGATTTAATAAAAATTAAGTGGTTTAAATCAGATTATAAAGACATGATAGCTATCAGGAAAAACCAACACAATATACAATATAAGTTACCAGAAAAAAGTCATGACAGGTACATTATTAGCATTAGTTAGTTTTTTTTGTTATAGTGAATGTTTGACAAGCATTACATGAAAAAACACTAATTTTGTTCAAGAAAGAAGTGACTGAAAAGAATTGGTTTAAAGCCTTCGTCTGAGGTGTGCGATGATGTAGCGTAAGATGGAGTACGAAGATCTATATGGAAGATCTATCGGCGACGATGGTAGAGTATTCCGTACCTTCGACATTAATGACATCACATAATATAATTTTGTTCTCACTGGGTCTACTGGGTGATTAAGCGGTCTCGACAGAATAATAGCGTCCACTGCTAACCTAGTTGACATATAGGTGAGTAGAGGCCCTTTGCTGCACACAACATACCTACATACCTCATGTTTAAAATTAATTTTCTGTTATATATAAAATTCTCGTGTCACATTGTTTGTAACAAAACTCCTCCGAAACTTCTTATGAAAATTTTGTGTATATTCGGTAGATCTGAGGAGAGATCGTAAAGTATTTTTCACCCTCCTACCCACACCCTCCATTTTTTAAACGTGATTTTAGTATTTTTATATGAACAATATCCATGTAATATAACCGTCGTTTATTGACGTGAAGTCATTTAGGTACATGAAGTTTCGCGTCACTGACATTTCATTCTGCATTTGATTTCTTTGGTAATTTATATGGCAGAACAACGTTTGCGAGGTCAGGTAGTTATTATATAAATGTATATTTCTGTTTTTGCATGTACATAGGTACTGTTTAATTTAATTTTTATGTTCATTAATTTAATTCGTATTTCTTATTTATGTAGGTATTATCTGTAGTAAATGTATTATGTGTGCTATCTAGTAAATAAATGATTATCTATGTCTACCTTAGCTCAACTAAATGTCAAATTGTCAATTTCGCCCATTGCTTTCATAGATTTAGTGAAAGATTTGTGCTTTCTCACTCATTATTGATGCTAATTTACATCATACAATAGAACGAACATTCCGTAACATCACGAAACTACCTAAATCTGAAATTAACGTGTGAATAATAACCAATTTCCATTGACCTATCACACCTTAAATTATGACAACTTACGCGCTGCGGAGAAGAAAATGAGAGGTCTAAGTTTTTGGTCGGCTTATCGCACCGGGCCTAAAGCAGTCGGGCACTTTAATACCATTAATGTCGATAATTAAATATGAATTATAAATCAAAGAAATTGTAAGAAAAGTAAACACCACTGAGTATTATTAGATTAAAATAAATCTTAATTTTGGTATTTGGTGTAAGTAACAATTTAGCATTAAATTGTTTGTTACCCAATGTCATACATACATTTTTATTTTGGTGTTATAAATATATACTAGACTAGACTCATTGGTAATGACTCCCTAGTGGAAGCTAATTTACAAACTCTAGACCACAGACTTTCAGTTTTTTACAAGATTCATTTGGTGAATGTGAGCAAGATCTTCGTGGCCTTATCCCTCCTTCCCCCTTCCACTACCGGACAAGCAGACGTACCGAAAAGTACCACCCGTACCTGGTCGGCATACCACCTTGCCGTACCAAACGATTTGTTTCAACTTTCCTTATTAGCACAAGAAAGGAGTGGAACTCACTTCCGGTATGTTTTTCCGAACCAATATAATCTCGGAGTCTTCAAGTCCAGAGTGAATAGGTTCTTTCTATGCAAGCGTGCTCCATCTTTAATAACCACCAGATGAGGTAGTGGTCAAGCGCTTGATATCATCAATAAAAAAAAACATGAAAGTGTGATTAAATTAGAAGGTTATTAAAGATCTGCAAAATAGTTTTTTAATACCCACAGAAAATGAGGTCTAATCAGGTTCGTCTTGAGTTATTTAACACGACAGATCACATTAAGCACTTCTTCTAGCCCCTACTATTCAGCGCTTAGTTTTGCTATATACCTAGGAGGGGTAGGCAAAAATCAGCGAGCCCTACTTGGAAAGTTTTTTATAAACAAATAATTAGAAAATTTTACTGAAAGGAGATATTTCTTTATTTGTGACTAGCTTCCGCCCGCGGCTTCGCACGCGTTGCTTGTGAACAAAACGTAGCCTATGTGTTAATCCAGGTTATAATCTATGTACGTACCAAATTTCTTGATTGAGTAACAAAGAAACACTCAAACTTTCTCATTTAGTGTGATGTGATAGTGTGTCAAAATATACTTAACATTTTTTTAAACTTGGTTCATAAGGCTCAAACAAATGAATTAAATTTCACAAACATCTTAAATTTAAGATACTAGTTTAAGATAAATCTTGAAATCGTAACGAAAAAGTCAACATTCTATTAAACATACATAACAACTTGCACTTTTAGTTTCTATCAATATAAATTTGGACCACGCACACCAAGATCGATAGAAACTTTTGTCTACTAATAATGAATGTAATTACTTCCCTCCTCCAACCCCAATAACTTCGGAACCTTATTAATGAGAAAGGTTGCGAAATTAGGTCAAATCTAACAATAAAATAAAACAATAAATAAAAAGTCTCATCTATCTCTCTATTTCTGTTAGTGACATTGGCACACATTAAAAACAAGTTTGAGACTACACCGAAATGAAATATGTTGTTTTTTCACTGAAGATTGATCACCGCGTTCATTTTCAAGTTTGTGTGACTTCTGCGATAATTACAATAAAATAATGTGAGTATTGATTTATTGGCAATAATTTTATTTCTATAAGATTCTCGGAATTTTTAACGAAAATAAAGCTTACACATCAAGAGTAAATAAATAACATAAAAATGCTGGATATTTCACACAACGCTGTCTAGCCCAAAACTAAGCATAGCTTGTACTATGGGAACCAGATAACTGAGATAATACTTGTACAGGTACTTTCTTTACTTATTACTATACTAGCTTCCGCCAGTGGCTTCGCACGCGTTGTTTGTTAACAAAAAGAAGCCTACGTTTGAAACCAGATCATTATCTATCAACACACTAAATTTCATCGAAATCGGTTCAGCCATTACGACGTGATTGAGTAACAAACAAATAAACAAACGTCCAAACTTTCAAAGTTATAATATTAGTGTGATCTGATATTATTATATCTTTTATCTTTATTTTTAGGTAATAATGTACACTGAAAACTGATAATAATATTACTATTTTTAGTTTGGTACCGTTTTTAGAGTAGGTACCAACGGTTTTTTTATATCGATTATGATCAGGCTATCCTAAACTGGTTATTGGCCTAATACATGTTGAATACAAGAACCTGAGATGCATCGAACCAACTAACAAAACCTGTTCTCAAGAACTTAATGTTTAATTTGCAGGATCCGAAGGTTGTCTGGTATAGATCGCTATTTAGCGATAAGACCGCCAATTGCATCACATAGATTTACGTTTGTTTTCTTTAATTGTATTGTTTATGGTATGCAATAAAGAATTATCTATCTATCTTTTTCAAAGTTATAAGTATTTGCTTTTGCCTACTTACTGGCACACCTCGAAAACTTTGTCATAACAAAACCATTAACAACAGTCATCGTACGATTTGCCACGCTCCACTATAAGGTCTCTTAGACCCGGAACATTATCAGATTCCGTCACACTTTGGGTCATTATAACCCCTTAATGAGTCACAGTAACGCAATGAAAGCACTTACAACAGAGAAAAAATACACGAGAGCGTCTATGAAGTATGAACAGTTTTGTTCGGCAAAAGGAAAAAAATACGTTATAGGTTTACTAAACGGCTGTGTCATTCATAGCACTGACTAATAGCTTCTGATTTGTCAAACTATATACCATTATTAATTAAAAAACCTAAACAAGAATTTTATGAGCGAAATAGATTGCTTAAAATGTTATAGTTACCTCATGGTGACAAATAATATGGAATTAGCAGATATAAATACCAATAAACCATAGGTAAGTATAAAATACGCAGTAAAGACTGCTTGATGAAGCGAAGATATTGTAGCGGTAGGAGAGGGGACCTTATAACGTAGGTCAATAGCTGTCGCATCGTTATCGCTGGTTAGGCCATCCCTTTCTTACCTATAGCGGGTATCTCAAAATCAAAGTCAAAACATTTACTGCGTACATGTTGTTTTACAATGGTCTTATTCTAAGTGTTTCTGTTTCCCTGGAAGGGCACTGGAATTATTCGCTAGGTGGTCAAGTGTCTTCTTTTTAATAGGTACAAGAAATACATAATTATATAAAAATTAGAGGAAAACCAACAAAAACGCAAACTCGGAAAAATCGATTTACATTACTTATTAAAATTAAATGTACAACTCACATATGTAAGGGCCGGACTGACCAGCAACAGCGACGTGAAAGCAGTTGGTTTACGTAATAAGGCTAGGAGCGACTCAAGACTGATCATTGTGGAGCTTTACCGAGTAAGTCTATGTCTAGCGGTAGACGTCTATCAACTGATAATTAACTATTCCTGCGAGCAAAGAACTTCAGCACACTTCAACTTTCGTAGATAGATTGAGTATAACATTCTCTTTATTGTATATTTTCATTACTCATGCTTTGAAAGTTGGTCATTGTAATCTAGAGGGCAGGGTGTCACTAAAACCACCTGTTTTATTTTTATTTTTTTATCGAATGGACTAAACTCGCTGTTGGCCTCTGAGGCCGTGACAGCTTAACCGAACTTTTGGCGAGCGCAGATGGCGCTCAGCCCAGTAAGTTTTTTTTAGGCAACTAGCGCAAGGGCACCACTTAGGTACGAACCTCGGCTTGGGCTGTTGCCGGGATGGGGATAGGAGAGAAACGCCCGGGTACATGTTTGTACCTCGTATAGGCGGCGACTGAAGGGATTAAACCTGTCTTATTCAAATCATAAAAACAATCTTACCCGAAGTGCAAAACGCTTCGATAGCGCGATTCAGGATTCTGCACTTTTTAAAAGCGCCATCTAGTTCCGTTTTTTGAACTATAAACTAATACACACTATATAATAAACAAAAAGATCACAACAGTCTCATTGCATTTATAATAAGCTAAATTGAAATAGGTAAAATCTTCATATCAAAACCTTATTTATGTTTTAAAATTAATTAAAAACAGCCCACATTCATAATGTGCTTTGATGAAATACAACCTCCATGACAAATCCTTATTTTTAATTAACGAAAGAGGCCATAGTCTAGTAGTGAAAAAAACAATGGTTACCGAGAACGCAAATTTAATTTTTAGCAACAAACTGATAAATATACTTTTTTAATTTTCGCCCATTCGTGATGAAAAGTTATGGGTGCTTGCTCGCGTTCGCTCGCTCGTACGCCAAAATATCTCGGGTGTATAATACATCGATTACAGCCCTCGTATAACAATGTGCTATTCCTCTGAGGCACTTACGATTATGAGTGCCGGGTCATTATTGCTTTGGACGTTTATTAAAGTAATTACAATAGAAATTGGATTCGCTTTTGTGTTGAAACTATTATTTTAGTGACCTATGGCTATGATGTAATTTTATAAATCACTATGGGCCTTTACTTCCTTCTTATCATAATATTATCGAGGTATTACATAAACAGCACTGATCGGAATAGCACCTATTTTAATAGCACCAATGTTATTCCACGAATTGTTAACTAATCAATATTTTGGCTTGGTGCTATTCGCGGCATACTTTATTCTTAAGTGGTAAATGTGCCAACAAGCTTAATATACTAAAATATATTAGTAACTATATATGAGTAGTAGAGTTCCTTGTGAAATAGCTCTCCCGGGGAAGTACTACCACCATACATCTTTCTGCCGCCAAACAGTATTGCTGTGTTTTGGTTTGAAGGGTAAGATTGCCAGTGAAATTACAAGCACATGAGGCTTTACGTATGCTTCAAGTTGATGAACGCAGGACAGTGCATCGTAGGACACATTTCTAACGTACGTAACATACAACGCAATTCTTTGTTATAGGAAATGGTTACCACTTATCATCAAGTGGGCCATAAGCTTGCAGATCTGCAGATAGAATAAAAAATAAGTATTAACGAAGAACTACTGCGAAAAGAAGCTCCACTACCACCCACTGTCTATTGACAGTCTTTGTCCTCAGGAACGTATCAGTAAGCCTGGCAGTATTGCCATGACCACGCCACTCGGCTGTCACCACTGCTCGCTGCGTGAATGTTTCATTCACCTAAATCTTTCAATCGATAGTTTTACGCGCGTAAAAATAACGGAAAAAAAAACCATTCCGTAATGAAAGTGTAAAAATATGAAAAATTAAACTAGACTGATTAAAAGTTTAAGACGTAATACATTTTATTTTAATTCATTTCTACCTGCATAGATTGTGAATCTGCACAAAATATTGCCACAAATATAATTAAAGAGACATTCCGCTAGTTCAACCCTACAGTAAATACCCTTACATACAAATTACGTGCGGACAGGCCGCTGCGCCTATAGAAGTAATAGATAATTAAATCAGTTGGTTTGTATAGTGTCAAGGTACTTGTATTCTTTGAAAAATCTATATTAGCTTTTCGGTGTGGGCATTTTTTAGTGGTGGAGTTTCCTAAAAACTTGCACTACATTATATGAACTTTTACGGTTATGAATGAATGAATGAATGAATGAAAATTCTTTATTATACCTTACATGCTAAACACAACAGATATAAAAATAAAAAATAAAACAAATAAATGTCAGCATAATGGGCGGTCTTATCGCTTAACAAAGCGATCTCTTCCAGACAACCTTTGAATGGAGAGGATTGAATTATGAATTTGCTATACGAACATCAAATAATTATTGGCTTCCGTGAATCTCAATGGTACCATTGAAAACTTTTGTTTCGTTCGCATAGTTATCGTCAAACAAACGTATGTCTTATGTGTTGGTATTAAGGTCGTTTTTCTGTAACATGGGCAATATTTTTCTTGTCCTATGCGTGCGGTAGATTCACAACAAGTCAACCCTCACCTAAATTGAGCTGAACCACAACGGTCAGATGAAGTTTACTCGGCTGCCCCACCTCGAACGAGTGACAGCGCAACGCATACCTGTCATTACCGAAACAACCCATTCAAAATCGCTCATAATCATTCCAAATTCGTGTATCGTGTGTGGATTTATTCAGACTATCCTTGTGCAAATCTATTAATAAACAATCAAGTTGCACCGGTGTGCGTGTGATAAGTGACGCCAGCATTGCCCAGCAACAGACAGCAAGCAAGAGCGCATTGGGGAAGGTGATATTTTGTTGGTGTTCTAGGCATGTGCGCATTATATTGTTACCTGGAGGATACTTTTTATCATACATAAGACTACTCGTACACAGCGATTGCTATCTATACGTCACGCTATTTTTTTGTCATACCACTATTGATTGATGATAGTTACTCATCATGGTGTACGATATCTGCTGGTGTCCCTCAGGGTGGCATTTTATCACCTCTTCTATTTGCAATTTTCATAAACTCAATATCCCAACAATTAACTTCATCCTACCACCTCTATGCAGACGATCTTCAAATTTACACACAAGATACAGTAGAGCGGCTGCCTGAAGCGATATATAAAATAAACCTTGACCTAGACCGTATTCTGGACTGTAGCAAGGCAGATGGTCTTAGAGTTAATCCACTCAAAACTCAAGTAATCGTCGTTGGGGGTTCTAGGATGATATCGAGGATAGACTGGTCTTGCCTTCCACAAATTATATTTGATGGCACCTACGTTAAGCAGAGTGAGACGGTGAAAAATTTAGGCGTTCTCATAGACAGGCAACTGTCATGGAGACCTCAGATATCTGATATCAGCCGTAAGATGTTGGCTTCAGCGGGTTCTCTTCGGAGATTGCGTAACTTCCTTCCGATTACCACTAAAATTTCGCTCGTGCAGTCGCTTCTTCTCCCGATACTAGACTATGCTAATGCTTCTTATCTAGATCTCACTGAACAGCAACTAGATAAACTTGAGCGCTTGCAAAACTTTGGCATCCAGTTCATCTTCGTCTTGCGAAAGTATGAGCATGTGTCCGAATTTCGCGGTAAGCTCAAGTGGTTACCCATACGCCTTCGCCGGGATACTCACATCCTTCATCATTTATATAACACCCTGTTCAACTCTTCCTCACCTTCCTATCTTAAAGAACGCTTCAATTTCCTCCATCAATCCAATCCTCGATCCTTGCGTTCATCTGACACACTGCAACTCAGAAAACCTGTACACTCCTCCTCATACTTTAATAAGTCTTTTACAGTGCAGGCTGTCCGGTTATGGAACGCGCTGCCGGTAGCCACCAAATGTGCCAAGTCACTTGCCATTTTTAAACGTATGCTCAGAGAACACTGTCTGAGTATTTTTCGCTAAATATATATGTATTTATTATTAATTATTTGTTTCTTAAATAATTTTAAGTATGTATATTTATTATAAATTGTTATAAGTAGTTATTATTTAGGTTGACTGCCTCCGTGGCGCAGTGGGTGTATAGCCGGCTGAGCCGCAGGAGGTAGCGGGTTCGATTCCCGCCGCGGAACAAATGTTTGCATGATCTACAGATATTTGTTCCCTGTCTGGGTGTTTTTCTATATATTATATGTATGTATTTACAAAAAAAAGTATATAAGTATTCTATCAGTTATCTGGTTCCCATAGTACAAGCTCTGCTTAGTTTGGGGCTAGATAGCGCTGTGTGAAATGTCCAGCAATATTTATTTATTTATAGGTTCATTCATGTAATTTCATTCATGTAAGTTTTAAATTTTTTATTTTTATATAATTAGTATTAGTATGTATGTACATGTAGTATGTTAGGTACACCATTACACCCCAGGTTATGTTCACCCAGTCCATTCCATCCAAAGGTTGTCTGGTAGAGATCGCTATTTAGCGATAATACCGCCAATTGTATCCATAGATTTACGTAGTTGTTTTTTATATGTATTTGTTTCGTGGTGTGCAATAAAGTATTATCTAATCTAATCTTATCCAATCTATTGATTGGGCGACCAAAGAAAATCAAGTAACACATGCTAACAACTAGTGGTTCTGTGAGAATAGCAGACCACGCGTTCCAAATCCAAAAAGTAATTTGCGCAACAAAATTAACAAAAAAAGTCCAATTTTAAATCGACTTTCAAGTGCTTGAATTTTTCAATAGGCTTACCTACCCTATGAAGACTTTTGAGCAAAATATTTACAAAATTTGGTGTTTGTAAGGGGTTCGTCTCATAAATGTGGAGAGGACTGTGTAGTCTGATTGGTATAGGTAGGAACAAATTTTCCGAATAAATTCAAAAATTTTAATCCGTCCATATACATAACGCTATAGCAAACTTCCCCCGCTTATCCCCCCTCCACTCTCCCTTTTAGATATTTTTCACAACATCTTGTGTAGAATAAAGTTTTTAGTCTGCCTCTCAAATTTGATTGAAATCCGTCTACAAATAACGCTACAGCAATCTTCTCCATATTTTCCCTCAAATCAAAAATAGCGATTGACTAAAAAATTTAAATAAATCAATTAACTAGTGTACCAATTTTCGTCAAAATCGATTGAAAATGCGACCTGTAGGCGAGAACAGACATACAGACAGTCAGACAAAAGCATTTTCGTCCAATCTCGAAACTGAGACGCTTCGCTCGCTCGGTGAATAAAGCTAATATTGAAATGCAACATCCCAAAGTCCATCACGCAGAAATCACCTCTCATCACTCCCCCTAGCTAAGCATTATTCATTAGCAGCACCAGAAAACTTGTATTGTCTCCCACACGTCTCCCCGATAACTCTCCACTGATAATTTATTAATTTCTCCATCCCTTTTGTTTGCTTATGATCAATATTTCTTTCCCCCAAACCATACATGAGAGCAAGTAACTGACAGAAGTGCCAGATCGTTTGTTCTAAAGTATAGAAAAAGTAGGACCTTTATAGAACCAGTCTGTTTCAAAACTATGGTTCTTTGGGTATTCTAAAAACATGACGGTATCAAAAGTCTCCTGCATCAATAGATCCTCGGTTAGGAGTGTATATACTTGAAACTGGTTTTTTTAATTATCTAAATGAAAAGCACTAACATAGCTTCATCATCATCATACATTTGACTTCACCCACTGTTACGTAAAGGCCTCCCTAAGTTTTGCCATCCTGTGCCAGCCTTTCCCATTAACTAGTTTCATAAAGTGATATGCTAGATATGCATAAATCTAAAAGTACATAGAAAATACAAACTTATATTATTAATTCGAAAGTAACTCTGTCTGTCTGTTTGTTAAGTTTTCACGACGAAACGCCTTCGCCGATTTCGATATAATTTGGTATTTAGATACATTATACGACGACCTCCGTGGTACAGTGGGCGAATAGCCGGCTGAGATGCAGGAGGTAGCGGGTTCGATCCCCGCCGCGGAACAAATGTTTGCATGATCTACAGATATTTGTTCCGAGTCTCGTTGTTTCTCTGTATATTATAAGTATGTATTTACAAAAAAAATGTATATAAGTATTCTATCAGTTATCTGGTTCCCATAGTACAAGCTCTGCTTAGTTTGGGGCTAGATATCGTTGTGTGAAATGTCCAGCAATATTTATTTATTTTATTTATTACATATAACCGGGATTGAGACACAGGCTACTTTTACCCGACTGCGAAATCATTATTCTCCTAGTAATTATTTTTTTGACAACAAACCACACATTTGTAAAGCCATGGGTACAATCCAAAGCTTGTATCCGTATGTAGTATCCGTCAACGTATGGTTTAATTGTTGTATCTGTTAGTTTCAGTCTACCTTTTCTTTGCCTAAGCGTTGTTTCCAATGATAAGACTTTTGTTTTCGTGATTACACTTTGTTAATCATACTTTCTTAATTAAAGGAAAAGTTGGGGCTAATTTTGTGATCGCCGATAAGAAGTTTGACGTTCCTTCGCGCTAATGAGTTTGTAATCTCGACGTTCAGTTTCGTAATCGAGATTTTCATTATTTTTAATTAGCAGGAGCCTGAGTAAAGCTTTTGTTCAAGTTAGTCAGGATTACAAGCTAAAATCTGTTAAATCGATTCTGGCCAATTACCTTGTTTAAGGGCCTTTACAGAAGAACGCCTTTGACGGTCGACAGTCGACGACAATTTGGCTTGTTGCCGTGACCGCTGATAAAAGTCAACAGTTGCCGTCAACAGTTGACCGTTGCTTTCCGGTTGTAGTTGTTGACATTGCATCAACTGTCAGGACTTTTATAAACGCTCTAATAGTCACATTGTATAAAGCAATATTTTTTTATCAATTCAATGTTTTCATTCCTTTCATTCGCTCTTGTGAGGTAAACTAGATAATGTAACTACGGAGATTGCGCTATCAATTACTCCTGCGGCTTTAATGGAAAATTGTTGTAGACTTTGCATTCCAAAACCCAGGAATCCTGTACAGTTCACGCGTTTTTAATGCAAGCAGCTTTCACAATACAAACCAAATCGCGCCTAGCCGTAGGGCTGTTCTCCTATCAATCTCGCAGATGATAGTCTATCGCGGCCGGGAACTCGATGCATAATGCTCGACTCAGATAGCTGTCTCGGGCACGAAGCCTCGAAGCTTCGCAATTTATTGTTTCACGATCTCAACCTAGCTCATTATTAAAACGGTTTGATACGTTTGGAGGTGTTGCTGACGCCCGGGGCCCGACTGCGCCAATTACTCGCGGGAATCGCCGTTGTTTGACTTTAACAGCCCGCTTGACTTTTAGTGGTGCTTTGACTCCTAGATGACTATGCTGCGCAGGTACTTTGTTGCCCCCCTGAAAAAATGTACTTACAATTCTGTTAGCTAATCGGAAATATCGATTTTAGATATAAGATTTTTTCTTATGCGATAAAAACGCATTCCTTTGACCGGAGTTTTTAGCTCGGCACAGAAGTAGTACTAGGTAATACGTAGGTACGCTACAAATAGGCACTACCTTTGCTGAGCTGAAAATTAATTTAGGTTAGGCCTCATAAAGAGTTTTCTGCTGAGCTCATTAAAATTTTCATTGAATGTTCACGCCTGTGGTTCGTAATATCGATTTTCTACCCCTTTGTAAAACTGTTATTGTTTTCCTTTGTAAAAATAGCTCATTGTTTTTAATAAACAATAAAGGGGTCGTCTAGGTCAATTCAAATGACAAGAATCCATTAGTGGAACAAAACGTCGATTAAACGTGGAACTAAAACAATTTTCTTCAACTTCAACAAACAAAATCGATTGAGCTTAATTGCCGTCTGATCAATAACTAATTGTGTTCACCACACGTACGACGATAAAGCATAATTACTGGCTGTCGGCCAAATGAATCGATCCACATCAAAACGCGAGGTTAATCCATCATTTAGATATTACGGCCGATTGAAGCTCACCGTTTTTAATTTCCAAAATTACACCCGTAAGTTCGTAGGCGCCTAAACACGTCATAATTACCGTCTCGTAAATTGTCAAGTGGGGGTTAGGGAGACGGGAGGGGGAAACTATCGCCTACCTGTCGTGTTATTTCTATAATCACTTTCATTCTGAAACGCGACATTAATTAAAATTTAGTTTCAGGCCATTAGTCGCCATCGCGTTCCTTCGAGTTACATTTTTTTCCTGTAATTATAGAGTGCGGGTGCGAGGCTAAATGGCCACGGTAATGATAAATAACACTGTATTGAAGGTAGACATGAATTTTGTATTCAAATTAGTCGAGGTGTGGATTTAAATGTTACTGCATTGCGCTTTTATTAATGACGCGTAGTTTTAATGCGGCATGAAATAATTCTACAATTTTACTGCTGTTTGATTAGAAAACGGACACCGAAAGCGAGAACTGGTTAAGGTTGGTTAGACTCGTGACTCGTGAGATTTTACCGGTAATAACGTTGTGTATGCACTGTACGCGTTATTAATTAACAGGTCGACAGCAAACAGAGAGCCGGCTACCGGTCTGCGCTGGGCACACAGATATATTTGCTCGTCGAGACTCCGGAGCGGCGTGAAGAATCTCATTACCGTCATTCTGAGAATATTGGAAGTGAGAAACGAGCCTAAAAAAGATTAAACTTGAGCAGCGTGGTTCAGTAGCTTTGTGTGCACATAGGCTGGTTCTTTTCAATGTGGTTTTAAAACTGAAGTAGTTTGTATTCTGTGATAAATCTCTGTATAATGATACAATCTATTGATTGTAGGAACAACTTAATCCTTGAACTAAGAAGGCGGATTAGAAAGGACTGAATAGTGACAGATAGACATTCTCGGCAAAACTAAAGTCATCTTACTTTGTTTTTTTCGGATTAGAATTTAAACCGAAGTTTGCTTTAGGCAAATTGATCTAAAATGCTCTTTAAAAATTCTTTGCTAAAAAAAATATTGCTTTTTCAGTCCATTAAGTTATGTTTACAAAAGCGGCCTGTGAGGGCAAGTCCATAATATATGGCGTAATAACTGGCCGATCCGCCGCAAGGAAACATTCGCGGAGGTACTACATCAACTTAATACCTTGCAGGTTGTACTCAAATTCGGACATGATTTTATGGTCAAACCACAAATTTATGTGAGAGCTTTTGAGAGACAACTTAAAATTCAGATGTAACTTAAACCAAGCAGAATTTTTATTCACATAGAAAAAAATGGCGATTCATCCAGTGACAATAAAATTATGGGGCTTAAAAATGCATTCTAAGTATAAAGCACACTCGTGGATCCACGTTTACTGAAAGAATCTAACGAAATTAATTTCAAAAAATACCATGCCTATGTTTAGGTAGGTAGACTACCACAATTTACATTACCATTTGCTAAGTAACCTATCATAAAAAATAACAATAACATACCTGAACCGAACATAAACCAGCTTTTTAGTTGTCCCACTTATTGACTCTACAAACATCTGTCCAGAGAATCAAGTTTACTTGAAGTGCTATAAGTATGTATGTATGTATGTAGGTACACTTCAATCAATTTCACAAAAATGACGATATGTCACTGAACTATTCGATTTTCGATCGCGATTTTCGTTTGGGCGGGCGGCGGAGGCGTGCGCAAGCGCCGGTATCGGAACTGTATTAGCGGCAGTCACTGTCTCAGTAGTAAACTTAGTATTTGTTAGCATCTTGTTGCATTCTAAAGGGCGTCCGTCTATATTTTATGATGAGTGACTTGGCTTGTCTCATTCGATGATATAATTATTGTTAGATGGAAATGTTCCTTTTAATCTTCAAGATAGATTAACGCTTTAATGTAGGATAACCATAAAAACTAGTTTAAGTTAAGCATAGTACAATAGATGGCCATATCGCTGAAGTTCTAGGCAGTCTATAAATGGACAATAATAAACGAAGCTGTAACGGACGGTAGGCTTGGATGTAAAGATTTGTTTCGATATGCGTTTTAGATATGGTAAGTTAAAATGGTAACATGTTAGCTAGAAAATGGAATAAATATATTTAATCAACGTCTTATAATCACATTCAACTTTAGTTGTCTAAGATTCAATATTATTCTGACAAGCTGATCACACACATTTTTTAATCTATGAAATTGTGGCTTTTTAACAGAATCGAATCAAGGTTTCCTTGTGATTATGGTGTTAAAATTTATCTCAAAAATGTGAATTCTAAATGTTATGATGCCGTCACTATAACGTAACGTATTGAAATTACCGTACTACAGTTTTATTAAATGTTTCGCTCCATTCAAGGTTCGGTACTTTCGTAAAAAGTCTTTTATAGATGCAATATTGTAGGTATTATCCCAAAAATACAGAAAACTAACAGCTTATATATTCAGCTTATACTGGAAATGTATAGCTTAAGGTGTACCTTAAGCTATACATTTCCAGTATAAGCTGAACTCGCATTGTGTAGGTTTTCCGTACAATGAGAGGTCATCATAGGCTGGAAGTGTATAGCTTGATGTATAGCCGCGTGTACAATATACAACACTGAGCTAATACCATCAAGATCATAAAATATTTTTTTTTTGTGTATTTCAATGACTTAATAAACTCAAGAATCGGTAAGGACACCAATTCATAACACATTTTATTATAAAAACTGCCTCTTCATCTCTCATTCGCAACTAATAAACAGTAATTTAAAGAAATACACAGAAAACTATCTTAAATAATTGTAACTGATGACTCCATTCCTATTTTTTATCGGGACGTGGAAAGTTATAATGAGATAGAAATCTATTCGTGTAGCACTCAGGATAAGAATACACTGCAAAACCACAGGTCGAAAGAATAACCGCTAGGTAACTTCACGTAAAGCTTTAATCACAAACAGAACTCAATGGCCAGCTAAGAGAAGCAGAATACAAAATTCATGCTTTCAGTATATTTCATTAATTTTTGTATAGTCTTGGAAATTCAATACTTAAATTCTCGTAAATATAAATATAAATCAACTTTTAGTCCCATTATGATTATGATCACCTTTCATTTTCATAAACGTTACATGCAGAGTTTAAGACAAAGATGAGATGAGATAATATTAAAAGTTGAAATCGACCATTCTGTAACCTAAAAATTACCCGGTAGCTGGGAGATTTAATTACGAAACATTGCAGCAATCAATATCTTCTGGTAAAAGACAAGCTTGTCATCCTTTCCATTACCCTTTAAGATGTAAACTACTTGCTATAAGTTTGGTGCATTCGATTACGCTGCTGCAATACCGTAATGATGATAAAATTTCTATAGTAGTACTTATAGGCATTATAGGCGCTAGAGGTACCCTGACTACATGAATCATAGATAATCCATACAGCACGGGCCTATCACTAGCAAGCCGACGACGTTTCATAGTCACGCCGCCGCCGGCGCCGCCGCGCCGCCGCGCCACCAGCGAGTCTACTGTAGCTTTTTAAGTTTTTAGCTGGGATGGTCGATATTATTTGACTCCGACCTTGGATATTTAATCGAAAGTGTTGACACATCTTGATTTATGAATTTCATAAAATTCGATTTGAACGACGTAAAATCAAATATTATTATAGTATTTAATGGAGAAACGTGGGCCTCTTTGTTTTATTGGGCTGAAAATAAACGCGTTAGTAATTTTCAGTGTATTCATATCTCACCTATCGAATTCCTTGGAAGTCAATGCGATGATGAATTTTTACAATTATCTATCTTCTGATTGTTCCATTGTTTAGATTTTTCTTTCGGATCAATTATATGAGAAATAAGATTTCTGTCAGTTTTAAATTAACTTTTAATTAATTTTGTAATAAAATTTTAATAGTTTTGGTTGTTTTTGTCTGTACTCCGTAGAGGTCGTATAGACGAAGGAGTATCATAGAGTTTTTATGTTTTTCTTAATATTTTATTGAATGCCTTGAATGTATTGTAGCTAATGTCAGTAGGCTTGTTTCCAGAATAACTTTTCATCATCATGTGTCAGTATCGGTAAGTTACCTACATAGCTTTGAAAAAGTACAGTATTCATTTACCTAAAAATAATTACAGTTAGGTAAGATAGAATATTGAAGAATATTGACTTACAAAATGTGAAACATTTATGTCAACAAATACCATAATACAGGAGAAACAGTTGAATCATCTAAATACCGTTGCAAACGATCTATAGATAGCTCAACTGCTCCAGATCACTACTAGGTGGAAGTGTCCCCAAGACACCGGCTGCATTGCCCATATCTAAATTGCAATACTTATGCGTTGACCCAGATAAGCGCCAGCCCTCGGATCACACGTCGCTTCGACCAAGCGTACAGAAATAATTTTGAAAACGCGATGGGCTCCATGCACTCAGGGTCTCGACTCACAATGGCTCAAATACGTAAGCTCAGTCGAAATTTCCATATTTGCGCCAGTTGATATCTTCGGCTGAATTAGCCGCCGCACCGGCCCCAACTGCTGTACCAGACAGATGAGATGGCGCAAGGGTATCGCCGCACGTGGCGTCCCATACCAAAGGCCTACCCTTCTCTCAAGGTACCTTGGGAAAAGTACAAGAGTCAGGCGGCTTACCATCGTCACGTATCAGACTGTCCTGACTCCCATTTGGAAATAGCAAGGAGACGCGCACGATCTGTGGAGCTTGAACACGTTTGTAACAGACAATTCCGCGTCAACTCGCACAGAGGCCCGTCCCATTACCGTTAAGATTATACCCTAATTAAGATATTTTTAACAAACTTGATTCTTGAATCACCCAATAGTTCCATCGTAGACTGCATCATCGCTTACTATCAAGTGAGATCGTAGTGAAACTAGAACGTATTTTGAAACGTATTTTGAACGTACGTTGAAAAAATCAACTGACTTTGCTATTAAATAAACCTGTATAAGATGACTCACTGCTGAAAAACTGACTTTTATGACATGTATAATTCGTAGCTTTTACAGCTAACCTGTTTTCATAAAATATTTCCACATAATCGTAATAAAACTAATTGTGTCCTACATATACCATAGCTAAAGATAGATTTTTTTGGGCAATGAATAGATTTTATCGCTCAATCAAGAAGCTATGAAAGAAGGGCTAAGTACACATGCCCTAATTTACGTATTGTTGAGTAACTATGCGTTTACAAATAACATTTTCATTGGTTCTTGTTTTACAATTTAGTACTTAATAATAATTATAAATAAATATGTATATATATGGCTGGACATTTCACACAGCGCTATCTAGCCCCAAACTAAGCAGAGCTTGTACTATGGGTACCAGATAACTGATAGAATACTTATATACTTTTTGTAAATGCATACTTATAATATATAGAAAAACATCCAGACCCGGAACAAATATCTATAAATCATAAAAACATTTGTTCCGCGGTGGGAATCGAACCCGCTACCTCCTGCGTCTCAGCCGGTTATTCACCCACTGCGCCACGGAGGTCGGCGTCACTTTGTGTCGTAGTAGATAAATCTTCCTTACTAATATTATAAATTCGAAAGTTACTCTGTCACTATGTCTGTTTGTTACGTTTACACGATGGTTGGACCGATTTCAATAATATTTGGTACACAATTATGTATCTTCTTAAATGTATAATCATGTGTTAATTTAAAGTAAAATTAATTGTAATCTAATTATGTTTATAGTGTTAAATTTGGTTTGGTATATCTATTTATTTAATATAGAAGTTAAACATTTATGAGACAGGTTGCAACTGTTGCAATATCATCACCGTTTATTGGAATACTAACCCGTTGGGTGCATTCCTTCGAATGGGTTGGTTCTAGGACATGTCAATTTCCTCACGATGTTTTCCTTCACTATTTTGAGCACCTTTAAATGTGCATGTGTTAAAAATAAGTTGTGAATGAATGTTTATATTTAATTTTCATGTTTTTAATAATATCATCATCATCATATCGGGAGAAAACCTGAACACCTGCACGATGGAGGACCTAATAACCGCCTCACCTAATGCTATTGTTGTGGCCAAACACCTGTCCAATATAGTATTAATTAAAACGTAGAACTCTTGACACGCTAAGAAGAAGAAGATCATCATATCAGGGCGTTCACTGCTGAGCATAGGCCTCCTCCATAGATTTACCATCCAAAAACCTTGAACATGTCGTCTTTCCATCTAGTGAAGGGCCGTCCTACGCTGCGCTTTCGAGTGCGTGGTCTCCACTCGAGAAACTTTCTGCTTCAACGGGTTTCAGTTCTTCGAGCTATATGCCCTGCCCACTCCCATTTCAGCTTGATTATCCTTGTGCCATGTCGGCCACTTTGGTTTATCTACGAATCTCCTCATTTATGATTCGAACTCGTAGAGAAACACCAAGCATAGCCCTCTCCAGAGCACGCTGAACTACCTTGAGCCTTCTTATGTGGCTATTTAAATTTTGAAAACGCAAGTAATTTATTAGAGATATACAATTTATTGCACCACAATGGGCATACTTACTTTTTATATTTCAGTCTAGCCTAGTGATAATATAATCCTAACTAATGAATAATGAGTAAATAACACTATCTATGACCATGTCTCAGAATTGCGCGCAAAATTCAAGTGGCCGTAGAAATCCGTCTTCGCCGGAATGCACATATTCTATCACTTCTTTATTACACTAACTTCTTCTACTTACTTCTTTATTTTTTATTATTCTTCTTTACAATTTTATGGTGACTCCTGCACAGTACTAGCTGCGTGACTGTGGAACGCCTTACCTTTGTCCATAAGATCGTCCAAATCTGTTCCTATTTTCAAAATCAAGGTATACAACAATTTTCTTTTATCCTCCATATGTAGTGTAGTTTATTTATATATTATTTGTATGTATTTAGGTTTATGTTTATTATTTTACATAATCAATAGGTATATATAATATTTTATGGGTTCTGTATGTTACGCAAGGCTAAAGCATGAGGATCGCTGCGCTTCCATCGACCTGAATAACCAACAGTTGCACGTTCCAGCTACATCAGCATAACGTGACTGCGATTGACGTCAACCGCGCCGTCCACGGAATTTACCTAGCTTTGAATTACATTCTTTGTTCAAACTTCGAGCAAGTCTCATCATAGATTAATTAGTTGTACTCTGTATTAATTTAAGATTAAATTAGATTAAAATAAATCAATCTTTTTTAAAACTTACCCTTGAGAGCGGCCTATGTATTTTTATATGTATGTTTTGTGTATGCTTAAAGGTACTCTTACACCGCCGTCTTTTGATTTTTAATTATCCTGTTCATCCAAAGTTGGTCTGGAAGAGATCGCTTTTAGCAATAAGACCGCCCATTGTATCGTTATTTATTGTTTATTTCCTTTGATACTGTATTTTTGTTTAATGTGCAATAAAAAGTATTTCATTCATTCATTCAACACTGATTGTATTGCATTTTTTTATCTTTGTATTGGTCATTTGATTCATCTGTCTATTATGGTCACATTTCTATTCTAGAAAAAAAGATATACTTACTAATATTCTCAATGAGCTAATATATCTAGTAACTCACCTTCACATATGATCGAAGCTAATTAGGCCATTCGCTAATAAACTTCTCTCTCAAATTAACCTAATTACCAAGTGTCATTGGGGTCAGTTTAATTACGCCAATCTTGTCTCGCCAAATCTGACTAATTAATGGCTTAAATGTCTTTTAGATCTGTCGTAAATAGATTCATTTAGTAGACAATAGGAAAAGCGAAATTTCTGTGAGAATTACTTTTTAGGGTTTATATTTATTCGATTCGAAGAGAAATAGCGGCATATTATTACAAATTATACGAAAATCATAATGATAAACATTTCTTTCATAAGGCGGAGATATAGTTGCCCCCTTTTTGCCTCGAAGTACCCCTCCAATCAAAAATCCCCAACGACCAAAAAATTCAATAAAGTCGTAAAACTTGTAGGTTTAGGTAGTAAGTTTCGTCCAGATCGGTTGGAAAACCAACAAACTCACAGAGGTAAGCAAATTTTGCCAGACTTGAAGCAGAGAGGCTTTGCTCGCTTCGTTCGCTCGGTCAAAAAAAAAAGATCGTCATACAAAAATAAAAATAATAAATAAATACATAAATAAATCTTGCTGGATATTTTCCACAGTGCTATCTAGTCCAAAACTAAGCAGAGCTTGTAGGTACTATGGGAACCAGATAACTGATAATACTTATATACTTTTTTTTGTAAATACTTATCTGTACTAGTGGTTTGTCCCGAACTGAAATCTCGCGAGTGTACCATAAAAACAAAAAAATATTATTCATAATCTTTGACTATCAAAATAGTGCCACGAAATAAATAACCAACCTACTTGACCTACGGTTTCATTCAAATTACATGTAACGGGAGTATATGTTAATTGGTTCATCTGTTTTGGGGTACAAATTACAGTTATTCTGGATTTCAGACTTTTGCCTATATTTATGATACTTAAGCTACACGCATATTAAATTACAGCACTGTGGGGTCAATGGTGTACCCTGTGAATTTTGTCAAAGTTTAGTTTTTATTAGGGCTAAATAACTCAAAAACTACAAAAACTTTACCAAAAATAAAAAAGGGGGTAGAGATTGAATAATGAAAACCTTTCATTTGACGTCTCATTTGACCTAATAGTCTCATTTTCATTTGTTTACCCCTCTTGAACCCGAATATCTCAACAACCCCCCACATTTTTAACTTGTTTAGTCACACCAAAATTGTGCCATCACTACCTTCCTATGTATAAAATTGCACGATGATCGGATCAACGCTTCGAAAGTTATCCTTGTACAAACGTACATACATACAACGCCAATTTTCCCAAGTTGATTTAGAGATCTCGCTTCGCTCCATCAAATATATAGAAAAACTCCCAGACCCGGAACAAATATCTGTAGACCATGCAAACATTTATTCCGCGGCGGCAATTGAACCCGCTACCTCCGGAGTCTTAGCCGGCTATTCGCCCACTGCGTCACTTAGGTCATCAAACAATCAACCTAACTAAAAATTAGAAGCACATAAACAATGAGAAATGAAAGTCAATTTCTTTTATTGTATCCAAACAAACGACAAGACAAAGCTAAATTGTGATTTACTATAGGTCAATTAGAGTTTTAATCACGACAATAATGTGCGATATGGCGCGTTAAGTACTGACAGCCGCGGTACCATTTTATTGTAGGGCTAAGAAGATTCAGTACCGAAGGCATCATTCATTTTACATTTCTACTACTATTTCTTTCTAGGCTGAGACGCCGGAGCTTGCGGATTTGATTCCCGCCGCGAAACAAATGTTTGCGTGATCTACAGATATTTGTTTCGGGTCTGCATGTTTCCCTATACGGGTATATTTCATCGATCGAAGCGAGATCTCCAAATCAACTTGGGAAAATCAACGTTGCATGTATGTACGTTTGTTTGTCTGAGGATAACTTACCAAGCGTTTATCCGATCATCGTTGAATTTGGTAATAGTCCAAGAATATAATTTTTTTTTGTTTTGTTGGAGACTCGCGATATCTCAGTTTGGGTTGAACCACTAGTATAGGTAGGTATGTACATATTTAAAAAAAGTGTTTAAGTATTATATCAGTTAAATGGTGCCCATAGTGCAAGCTTTGCTTAGTTTGGAGCTAGATAGTGTTGTGTGAAATGACCAGAATAATAATTATAAAAATACTAAAAATTGATGGCAGATACGCCAATGGCATACCATTGTTTAATTAAATACAGGCTGAGTTGTATTACACAAAACATGATCTCATACCTAGACCTTCAGAGCCATAGTTTTTAGAATATCACCCACCACGCTGTCAAACATCACTCGTTCAAAATAGATAGGTAGCTAACTAATCATCTTACACACCTCGGTATATTCTCGAAATCCCCACCGCTCCGTCCCCACTGACCGGTGCGTAGAGGCCTCGTAACTGGACTTAATATTAAAATAAGCTCATAATTCCGAAATACGTTATGCCACAGTAAAAAATATCTGCATTACATTTAGCTGAGTAACAAAGTACAGGGCTAGGATAAGTGATAATCAGGCCTCCTCTCACAGTGGTTTATTCTCGAAAACCCCACCACTACGTCCCCACCGGTTTGTAGAGGCCTCGTAACTGAACAATTACTACAAACTTACATGCCTTAACTTAAATTTTATTTTAAGTATATGATAATATTAATATAATTTATTTTTGATTGTAATTAATTTATTGTAATGATTTTACGAGTTACGAGGCCTTTACGCATTGGTGGGGACGTAGCGGTGGGGATTTCGAGAATAAACCACTGTAAGAGAAGGTCTGATTATCAGTTATCCTAGCCCCATACTTTGTTTCTTGGCTGAAGGTAATGCAGCTATTGTTTTTACAGTATGTCTAATTATGAGCTTAACTCAATATTTAAACTTAATTTCGTACCCAAGAATCAACTTTTATGGTCAATTTTGTTTATATGCGATGGTGATTGAACAAACATATGGCCTGATGTTAGGTGGTAACTTATAACAAAGTATTGCCTCGTAGGTCGCGCACCTTAAGAACGTGCCCTACGATGCACTGCCCTGCGTCCATCAACTTGAGGCATACAGGTGTAAAGCCTCATCATCTGTAATTTCACCGGCTACCATACCCTTCAAACAGAAACACAGCAATGCGGTGGCAAAATAGGTATGGTGGTAGTACTTCTCTGGGCGAGCTCTTTTATAAGGAATTCTATTGAAATAATTCTATATCACTCGTCATTTCTGTTCGTTCTCATCTCTCCAATAATTTCGAAATGCGGGCATCGTCCACCTAATTGTTCCGAATTAATTGTTACATCCATTTAAAAACCACCAGCCATTGTGTTCCGTTGACAATGTCGCCTAATTCATCCACACAGATTGAAGCTCATTGCGACAATATGTGTAATTGGCCAATGGGCTTTGGTTCTTTGATTTTTGATTAGATATGGTGGTGTTTCTCTGATTAAGTATGTCAGTTTTTCTTCTCCAGGCCGTAACCAATTAAATTGTTCTATTCGAAAAGTGTATTCACTTATTTACACTTCCTAAATGTTTTTTTATTATGCAAAGATTTCTAAAAACTATTTAGCTTTTATCGTTAGATCTACATACCAACTTATTGTTAGTTATTGATGCACACTTCATTTTCTTCACAGTTGCGGCTTCAAAATATCTATAATCTTGGATCTGACCCAAATGCCCGCAAAATTAATGGAAAAGAATATTAATTTTAATTCGGACTTATAATCACCTACCGATGCCACGAGCTATGAATCAAGAACATTAACTAAAATCTGTCATTAATCCTTTTCGGAATAAAGATTTCCGCGTCATTTTTCGAACACATTAACATGACAAGGTGTTATTCTAGTTCAAAAATCATCAAAGAATGTACTTTTGCTAAACATTATCTTGTAGATATCACAAATAACTCATAAATATGATTTAGTTGCTGCCACGTCCTCAATTTGTGTCGAGTCTTAGACACCGTTACATTTTTCGAGCCTCGTTTTTCATTAAAATGGAGACGACCTCGGTTTATGAATTTTTCGAAAATACTATTTTGCTATTCATTATCTCGATGAAAAGATAATTTCCGTTCTGTTTTCGAATGGGTTTAATATTAATAGGTTTTTAATAATATTAATAAATACATTCATCCGTCCTGCAAACATCCGGTCAAATTGTGTTTTTTATACTTTAATTAGACTATAGTAGAAAATACAAAATACCAACTTAAAATAATTGTATAAATATTTTGTTCCTCTAACGTAAAACTATCCAGATTTCAGAAAAAAATATTGCAAAGAATTGGAAGCAAGTACGCAAATTGATCTCTAACTCTTGAAAACAACTCATGATATCACGTTAATTATATTGGTTCTAATTTTAAACATTGCAACGCTCATCAAGAAGGATTTGAACACGTCTCACCCGTTGCAAGTGTGTGTCACATGTTTACACGGCAAGTGTCGAGTGTGAGTGTGAAAACGCGAAATAAAAGCAATTCTTTTTAATTAGCTGCGAGATTGAGCCGTGGGCTGAAATAGATGACCATAGAATAGTTTGACACAGAACTGACATAAGCTGCATTGCAGCTAAATTTTATGTTTATAAATAAAAATGTTTTGCAATAAATACATGTCATTATAATACAGAAACAAAAAAAACCTATTACTGTATCATCATTTAATTTTGGGTCATTATATGAGTCTGAAGATAACTAGTGAGCTTATTTAGCTTTCAAAAATAATGAGACAGGTAACGTACCTAAAATTCTGCCAGAATAAATCGACTGATGAAAAATTTACGATGTGGTTGATCGTCATGCCTATCTATTTTATATAAAATGTTCTTTGGACATTACAAAGATTCAAGAACCGGTTGATTTACGCGCCGCGAATGTTTCTAAACGCATTCAAATAATTAACGTTCTATTTATTTGATTGTTTTGATCCGAAAGGATTGATGGAGTCGCTGTGGAATGTCCCGTGCGTGTTCGGATTCGAATTTCGAATTCAACAAGTTTGAAATTATTACGCTAGGAAATAATAGGTGCTTTGACATTTGGTTTCGCGTTCAGAAATGAAATTACATGATCATTTAACTCTACAGCCACATTGTGTGACTTTGGCGAATGTTCGTGCTGTATATCTCTGTTACGGCACAAACATTTACTGAAATCTGACAATGTGGCCGTAGGATCATGTTATGCATAAGAATAAATATTGTTAAAATAAAACTCTGGAGTTAAAATATTCTTATTACAAACTCAAGCTCATCATACCTAACCGTCATCCACTGCAAGCGAAACAAAAAGTGTAAAGTGTAACTAATGAAATACCAGGGTTTGATTAAGCAGGCGCTGTCATCGACGCACCACTCACCACTGCCAAGATCATTAATTGCCCGTTTCATCGCTGTAATGTTTCATTAATATTCAAAACTATATTGGGAGTTGTTTGGTGTGGCACGGGTCTTATGCTAGGCTATACGTGTGTGATGTTATTTTGTTTATATGATGTGATGTAATCTATAGTTCATTACGAGAGTCAAATTAAGATGATAGTGATCTGTTTAAATTAAAATAGTCTTGTAGGAGAAGGTTTATGAGAGATGCCCGCTCCTTGTTTCTCTTGTTGTTTATAGTGGTTGAAGGATGAAATGAGTAGGCTTATGGTTGTACTGAACATGAACATTATGGTTTACAGAAGAGATTGGCTTAAACTAGATAAATGGTTGAACTGGTTTAAATGGTACCTAATAGTCATGGTAAGTGAATATGTGTATCATTCGCAGCGGCTGCTCAGGAACTGATTCGATTATGCCACTTTACATATATACCTATACATATTTTTATGCTATATGGAGATGAAACAAGCTTATGGCCCACCTGATGTTAAGTGGTGACCATCGCCTATAACAAAGAACTTACTCGTAGTTCACGCACTTTAGAAATGTGCCCTACGTTGCACTGTCTGCGTCCATCAACTTGAGCCTCAAGCGCCTGTAATTTCACCGGCAATCATACCCTTCAAACCGAAACAGCAATGCTGCTTGGTGGCAGAAATAAGTATGGTGGTAGTACTTCCCCAGGCGAGCTCTTTCAGAAGGAACTCCACTACTCTTCTTGTAAGATTAATATTCAAAATTGCTGTGTTTCGAGTTTATTTTATTTAATCAGGTTAACCAACGATTATTACAACGATACATTCAATTAATACTTTACAGTACACAATAGAGCTAATTGCACAATCAATTACAGGTTCACAAAGCATGCAATTAAATTAAACCTAAGAATAACTATACCTTAGCATATAACTTAAATATAAACTAGGTAACTAGTGATTCGCCCCGAACTGAGATCTCGCGAATCTCCCGTATAACGTATTTAGTGACTAAATATGATTTAAGGAGTTGTCAAATCATACAAATACTTCAAATTTAAACATGTTTAGTCGCTAAATACGTTTAGTGTGCCAGCTTTGATCTTTGACTAATAAATTGGTGCCACGAAATGACTTAACCAACCTACTTGACCTACAGTTTCATTCAAATTAGAAGTATCGGGGGTTCTTGTTAATTGGTTATATTTTTGGGGGTACAAATGGCAGTAATTCTGGATTTCAGACTTTTGCCTATATTTGTGTCACTAAAGCTACACGAATACCAAATTTCAGCATTGTGGGGTCACTGGTGTACCCTGTGAATTTTGTCAAAGTTTTGTTTTTACTATGGCCATTAACTCAAAAACAACATAAATTAAAATAAGAATAAAAACGGGATTCAAATGTATTAATTTTTCCTTGTTCCGCTAATGTAACCTTTCATTTGACTGCCTCCGTGGCGCAGTGGGCGTATAGCCGGCTGAGACGCAGGAGGTAGCGGGTTCGATTCCCGCCCCGGAACAAATGTTTGCATGATCTACAGATATTTGTTCCGTGTCTGGGTGTTTTTCTATATATTATAAGTATGTATTTACAAAAAAAAAGTATATAAGTATTCTATCAGTTGTCTGGCTCCCATAGTACAAGCTCTGCTTAGTTTGGGGCTAGATAGCGCTGTGTGAAATGTCCAGCGATATTTATTTATTTATTTATTATTTGACGTCCCATTTGACCTAATAGTCTCATTTTCATTTTTTTTACCCCTCTTGAACCCCAATATCTCAACAACCCCCCAATATTTTTAGCTCATTGAGTCACACCTAAATTGTATCATCACTACCTATCTATGTATCAAATTTCACGATGATCGAATCAACGCTTTGAAAGATATGCTCGGACAAACAAACATACATACATACAACGCCGATTTACCTAAGTTGATTTGGAGATCTCGCTTCGCTCGATCAATTATATCAGGCACACGTGTTACCCGAACCAGTCTTAAAATTAACTTAAATCTAACAGATGCCGTTGATGGGTGATCATCAACATAACCTGCAGGGTTTCCAAAGCTGCTACAATGCTCACAATGGACCCAGCATTGGGTGATATCTGACTGTGGCCCATGATGAAACCTTACAAAAAAATGGTATCAGAGAGAGAAACAGATGAAGTCACAAACATTATGTTGTTTTATATAACTACTAGCTGTTGCCCGTGACTTCGTACGTGTTACACTACTAAAAGTGTAAGTAACCTAGAAATAAAGCAAACTCACTGTTGCAACTTGACTTGACACCCCATTTTTATCCCATGAGAACTAATTTAAGTGATTAAAGGTAACCTGTGTGGTAATCCAGGTTATAATCTACGTATATACCAAATTTAATTGAAATTGGTTCAGCCGTTACGACGTGATTGAGTATCAAACAAATAAATAAATAAACAATCATCCAAACTTTCACATTAAAAATATTAGTGTGATTAATTTAAATATATAAATGTATATGCCTGTTGAAACATAGCTGATCTGGGGGGTAATCGCGCTAATTTTTAACGTGTCTAGCGTTGGAGCGGAACGTGTTTGGTTTGGGTTTCACGTTGGTTTGACTGATGTCACGCGTGTCAGCGCGATTGCCCCTTGACTACCACAACCTGAGACCTGTTGTGAGCCTAAGCTATATTTAGAACAAATAAATAAATTTATATTTATGTATCATTTAAGTTCATTTTATAAGTATTATCTATTCATGGCGTCTAGTATCAGACGACATTATCAGATTGTATTTGAAAGGTCACTGTTAAACAAACGTTAAGTTAAAATTAAAATGGCATTTACAAAGTTATTTGGTTTATAAACTATGGATTATAGATTCCGTTATCGTACCATAAAGAACCATAATTATTTTATTAAATTTGCATGATAATGGAAGAATCTTCACCTTTTGAATCGTAAACATCACACATGCAAATATTAATTTGTGCCGTTTTGACAAATCGCATTAATTTTTTAATAAAATTCCACACTTTTTTAACATATTTTATAACTATATTCTTTTTTCATAAGATGAGTTAGATAATATCTTTATTGCACACCATTAAAATATAAATAACAAAAAGAACATCAAAAATAATGTTGAAATCATAGGTACAATGAGCTATCTTATCGCTAAAAACGATCTTTTCCAGGCAACCTTTGGATGGACAGGATCTATGTGAACAACGAGATGAAAGCGCAAACCCACCTGATGGTCAATCCCAATAATATTATAAACGCGAAAGTTTGTATGGATGTATGTGTGGATGTTTGTTGACAAAACACGCGTGCGAAGCCACTGGCGGAAGCAAATATAAAATATATTTGAAATTACTAATGTCTATAAAACTAAACCAATCCTATCAATCCAGATTTATGCAAATGAATATGATTTGATATTTTAATGTTCCATTAGCTTTTAGCAGATCTGTTTTAACGTGGTTCTCATCAACTGCCTACGCATAAGTAATGTAGTTTTAATACATTTACCTACTTGCCAACAGAGGCTGTTGGGCCGCACTTAGTTGAATCGAACCAAATCGCAAACAAACGCTGTAGGTACTCACTCACTATGAAACTACGTCTATTAGTGATGACTTGCCGAGCCGAGAGGCATCACCCGTCACAAAAAATCTGCACGCACTTTGATTTGATTCGGCGCTTTTAGCAGACACTTTTGATAGTATTGTCTTGAAAACCACTATCTCTATTTCTGCTGCCAAGCAGCATTGTTATGTTTTGGTTTGAAGGGTGGTTGCCAGGAAATTACAGGCACATGAGGCTTTTCACCTGTATACTTCAAGTTGATGGACGCAGAGCAGTGCAACGTAGGGCTCGTATCTAAGGTGCGTGAACTACGAGGCAATACTTTGTTATAGGCGATGGTTACCACTTAACATCAGGTTTACCATAAGCTTGCTCCATCTCCATGTAGCATAAAAAAATAAAGAAATGAATTGATACGGGTCAATCATTGAATCACTATTTGGAATGACCTTCCACCGGCAGCTTCTTGGCCTGTCAATAAAAAGAAGTCTATCTCAATCCAGCTCTTAATCTGTCTATACCTACACCAAGTTTTTTTTTGTTGTTTTTGAAGTGAAAACTTCTTTAGGCGCGTTGGGCATTTTTTGAGATGGGGAAAAAACCATTGAATCCACGACACTGCTACCGTTACCGACATCTCTGTATATGAAATGAAAACTTCTTTAGGCGCGTTGGGTATTTTTTGAGATGGGATAAACCATTAAACTCGCGACACTGTTACCATTACCGTTAACGACACCTCTGTATATACGAGTAAGTATCTCGTAATTGTTCAAGATTTCACTGCAGTCGACACTCTACCTTGCTACTCTACTCTACTCTACTCTATCTTGCTGTGTTACCTTGCTGTGACATAGCAAAATGCTGAGTTGGAACCTGTTTGTGGCGGCTACTAATAACTTATATTTGGTAATCTTTTGTTGTACTGTATTTTTGTGTGGTTAATTTTGTTGTTATTAGTGGTTGGCATAATAAAAATATTTTTTTTTTATTTCTTTCTTTCCTGGAGCGCCACTTTTTTTTTGTAATTACCAATATATTATTATATATATATTATATTATATTAGCAATATATTACTAAAAAAAATAAAATAAAACTAAAAATGCAATGGGTGACTTTATCGAAGCTTCATTCCTTAAATCATAATATTTTTAAATTATCAAATTATAAGATTTTTTCTTGAGCTTCGGTCTAATAAAATAAGAAAATATACCTTAATTAATAAAATTACGTAGCTAAATTATGACGACATTATATGTTTAATAGTCGTTCTCAGAGTTAAGTTTCGTTTATTCAAATAAACCTTATTAATAACACACCAGAGAAGAAAATTACGAAGATTAGTAATTAAAATAATCAACAAATTTCCGCATTCCAGATAACAAATCTATGTAAAAGATACTAAACACCAATCTACTCTACGTCCAATATACAAAATATCTGATTTAAACTACTCTCGTCTTACCACATTCAATGTATATCCGAATAATGGGAAGGTGCTATTTCACAGTATCAATTCAATATTTGTAACGGACGATCAAAGACGGGGCAGGATCGAATCTAGATTTGAAATGTATTAGGTAGTTATAAGATCGAATCAGATTCAAATGTTAATAGGTAGCTAAACTTGTAACGGTTTAAACTTGTAAAGGTCAAAAGAGTGAGATAGCTACATGTAAGTCCCCGTCTAACTTTGCTGGAAACTTCGATGTATTAAGAATTGTATAACATGATTTGTGAAAGCGTGAGTTACGATCCCCGCACCATGGCTAGGGCGAGGAGTAGTTTTGTATAAAGATAGACCGTTTTCAAGCAGAAATTTGTGATCATTCAAGAACGCGATTTATACCTTGTAAACTAGCAACTAAGAAGAAAAATAAATACAGTCCACTTTTGCACAGTACCGAGTCTATCAATGAAGCCTGGGTAGGACCTCTACAAGTTTTGGTCCTCCGACCCGGATAAGCCGTTCCTGCGACGACCGGACCAGTTGTTCCTGCGGAGCCGACAAGACCCGCTCCACTGGATTTCAAGAAACAGTTACATCGTATAACCACTGAAGAAACGGCGCGGGCTTGAAGATCACCCAACGGTGCGACGAGCATCGTTGTCAAGACCGGCGCAAGGGCACGGGGTGCCTGAAGATCACCCAACGGTGCGACGTGCGACGTTGTCAAGACCGGCGCAAGGGCACGGGGTGCCTGAAGACAAGCCCGCGTCCGTTGAAGACAACCGAACGAGGACGTCACCCGAAGAGTGAAGACCCCCCACCCCCTCACGTGGCTGGTCCACGGCCCGTTTATTCCGGCCACCTAACGGTGCCAAACGGTCGGAATAGCGGGTAAACGCCTTAGGGCGGTTTTAGTGTTAGTGTTAGGGACCGCTAGGTAGGTAGGGGCATCAAGTGCTGAAGAAGATGACCACCAGGAGCCCACCAGTGACGAGGGGGAAGAAGGCTGCACTTCGCGTCTACGAAGACTACCCCGCGTCCCCGTCCGAACCCGCGCTTCCGAATGCTCCCGTTGAGCCGCGACCCGCCGAAGCGGGACCCTCCTCCGCTCGCGTAGCGTCAGAGACGACCGCGCCCGCGCCCGCGACCGAGGTAGCACTGCGAGTGACCACACACGCCGAGCCCGAACGCCGGCGTGCCCCGTCCGTCCGCTCGCAACGCTCCAGCGCCAGCGCGATAGCAAGGATACGGCAAATTGAATTTGAAGCTGAAGAACGACTTGCCGAGATTAAGAGGCAAGAGCTCCATATTCAAGCGGAACTTATAAGGAAGAGGTTGATTGCCGAAGTCGCTACAATACGGGAAGAAGATGAACAAGAAAGCATCCAGGGCACGGGTGCACGGAACGGAGCCCTAGACACAGAACACAGAATAGAGGACTGGCTCCAACGCCATCATAAACGGGGGGAGCCAGAACAACTGCGAGACAGATCACTCACGCCGGACCGAACGCGAGACAGAGGGATTGATCGATTAACGGAAGCCATAGAGAAGATGGCTCACCGTAGACCACCTCCGAGACAGACGTACGACCTACCTGTATTCGGAGGTGCTGCGGGGGATTGGCTACCGTTCAAGGCAGCCATGAAGGAATCGACGACTATCCACAAGATCTCATCGGCTGAGAATCTAGCGAGGCTTAGAACATGCCTGAAAGGCGAAGCCCGTCAAGCAGTGTCGGCTTTGTTATACACTGCAACCGAACCGGCAGTTATAATGAAGACTTTGGAGCAGTGTTACGGTCGCCCAGAGATGATTATAGACAACGCGTTAGAAGAGATTAAGAAGCTACCGCGACTGGGCGCGACCGCAGGCGAATTAAACGCTTTCGCCATCAAACTACAGAACGTAGTAACCGCCATCTCTTGTATGGACCAACGCGGCTACCTGCAGAACCCGATGTTTGCGCGACAGGTAGCCGAGAAGTTGACACCGCACATCCGATCAAAATGGTGCGACTATGCAGAGGAATTCGGCAGCCGAAATGAACCAGAAATATTGACGCTGTCCCAGTTCCTGATGAGAGAGGCAGATCGCGCAATGCGATACGCGTATACAGCTACGCCTTCGCAGAGCACCTCAAAGGCCCGACCTACAGAGCAGCGACCCAGGGTGAACGAACGAAATCGTGGGTCGGTGTACGCTACACAGAACGCGGCATCGGAGGAGGAAGCCTCAACGAGATGGAACGCAGCAACGGACAAGAACGAGTGCCGTTGTTGCGGGGGCGACCATAGAACCGTCGAGTGTAGAAAGCTCACGGCGATGCCAGTAGACAAGAGATGGGAATGGGCCAAAGAGACAGGCATATGTTTTCGCTGTCTGAACAGCAAGCATAGACGCTTTATGTGCAAGAGCAAGCGATGCGGAGTAGGTGAATGCACACGTCCGCATCACGCACTGTTACATGCGCCGAAAATAAGGAACGAGGGTGCCAGTGAGCAGGGCCAGACCGAAGAATCAGCCATCACTGCATCTGCGCATGTAACAGCAAGGAATCAAGTCCTACTGAAGGTGTGTCCAGTCGTGATTAAGGGCAGTAACGGCATGGAAATGAATACGTATGCGTTACTGGACGAAGGATCAACGATAACTCTGATCGATGAAGAGATCGCCGCGATGATCGGAACGGAAGGCCCGACAAAAGCCTTGAACATCGTGGGGGCTACTACTAGTCAGAGGGAACCCGAGAGCCGGGTAGTGGATATCGTGATCCGAGGACACAAGTCGGACGCACATCGGATCACAGCGCGTACTGTGAAGAACCTGACCTTAGGAAATCAACTCGTCAGTACCGATGTGATAAAATACGCGCACTTAAGGAAACTCCGTCCAGAAGCCGTGTGCTATGCGTCAGCGAAGCCACGCATACTCATCGGGGCCGACAACTGGCATCTTATTGTGACGAGGAAGCTTCTGACAGGGAAGAGAAACCAGCCAGCTGCCTCACTAACGCAGCTGGGATGGGTTATCCATGGATCAATCCCCAGGAGCACAATAAGACAGCAGGAGACGGTACTACACGTCCATACGTGCCAAGGTGTCCAGAACGGACATACTTTGAACGACCAAGACAAGGAATTAAGCAAGCTCGTGAAAGCACACTTTGAGATAGATGCTTTGGGCGTTTCAATTAAAAGAAAGCCAAACGCAAAGGATGAGCGGGCTCAAAGCATTTTCGACAGAACAGCGAGACGAGTGAACGGTCGTTTTGAAGTGGGACTACCTTGGGCCAGCGATGAGGTGAAGATGCCGCCCAGCTACGACATGGCCATACGACGCTTACATGGGATCGAACGTAAGATGGACAGATCGCCGGAGTTTAGAAGTGCATACACCGCGCAAGTGGAGAAGCTGCTAGAAAAGGGATATGCAGTAAAAAGCGAGGAGGAACAGAGTCAGAACGAACGTCTCTGGTTTCTCCCTCACTTCGCGGTGACAAACCCCAACAAGCCGGGGAAGTTTAGAATGGTTTTCGATGCAGCCGCGTGCGCTAATGGAACATGTCTCAATGACGCGCTGCTGGACGGACCAGATCTACTACAGACATTACATGGCGTCTTGTTTCGCTTCAGAACGAAGCCGATCGCGGTCACTGCGGACATTCGGGACATGTTCCTGAGGGTGACCATACGACAAGAGGACCGTACAGCCCAACACTTTCGATGGCGCGGCGACAACCGAACAGATCCACCGCAGAAGTACACGATGAAGTCCATGATATTCGGAGCGAGAAGTTCTCCATTTCTGGCTCATAGCGTCAGGAACAGGAACGCGAAAGATCACGAGCGGACACACCCGCTAGCGTTTGACGCTATAACTCGGAACCACTACATAGACGACTGGGTGGACAGCTTTGAAACGGAAGAGATAGCCGCCAGAGCTATAGCACAAGTGCAAGAGGTGCATCAACAAGCGGGTTTTGAACTTGCAAGCTGGAGCGCAAACCGTGAAGGCTTACTGGATAGTATTACCCCGGAGAACCGAGCGCATGCACCAAAAGAGCTAGCGGCCAATGCACATGTATATGGAAATCATAAGGCTGAGCGGTAGGATCAACGCCGCTACAGTACCGGATCACCTGAAGGATCCACCTATTCTGGACGGAGCGCACCGCTTATCACGTCTACTGATCAGGCGGGAACATGAGAAGAATAAGCACGCGGGCAGAGAACAGATCGTGAACAATCTGCGCCAGCGATTTTGGATACTGCGGTTGCGTCCGGCGGTCAGAGCGGTTCTGAACGATTGTACGCTGTGTAAGATAAGGAGAGCGAACCCAAGGAAGCCAGTAAAGGGCGACTTGCCGAAGATTCGCCTAGAGATGAACACGAGGCCGTTCACTAACTGCGGCATCGATTGTTTCGGCCCTATGTGGGTGGCGATCGGGCGGCGCCGTGAGAAGCGATGGGGTATGCTCTTTACGTGTCTGGTAACGAGAGCTATACACGTGGAGCTTATAGCGAGTCTCAGCACCGACTCCGCTATTATGGCTATCAGGCGAATGGCTGCCCGACGGGGGACTCCTCGTACAATCGTGTCAGACAATGGAACGAACTTCCACGGATCGGAAGTGGAACTAAGAAAGGCGTACGAAGAATGGCTCCCAGGCCTAAAAGAGTACGCACTCAAACAGCGGATCGAGTGGCGGTACATCGACCCTGGTGCACCAAACCAGGGGGGAGCCTGGGAGCGAATGATAAAAACGGTGAAGAGAGCCCTAGCCATCACTTTAAATGAACGTGCCCCGCGAGAGGAGGTATTGAATACGCTAATGACAGAAATCGAGCACACCGTAAACTCGCGGCCTTTAACGCATGTATCCGTGGACCCAGAGGAAAAGGAAGCTTTAACGCCAAACCACTTTTTATTGGGGACGGCAGTAGGTTTGCCATATGTGGGAGACTGTGACGTAGCCGACAGAAGGACGTGGCGCGCCGCACAAGCTCTGGCAAACTCCTTTTGGAAGCGCTGGATCGACGAGTACTTGCCTACGTTGGTGCCGCGAGGCGACGTCAGAAGACAGCAAGAGAACATCAAAGAAGGGGACGTCGTCATAATCGCGGACGGTTTGCTACCTCGGAACGTATGGCCGCGGGGCCAGATCCAGCGCGTGATTACGGGTCCGGACGGAGTAGTTCGGAGCGCTGAGGTGCGGACGCGGGGAGGCGTTTTCCGGAGGCCAGTGAGAAGGTTGATCGTCCTCCCGATTGAATAAGAAGGCTGCGAGGATCTGCGCCGGGGGGAGACTGTAACGGACGATCAAAGACGGGGCAGGATCGAATCTAGATTTGAAATGTATTAGGTAGTTATAAGATCGAATCAGATTCAAATGTTAATAGGTAGCTAAACTTGTAACGGTTTAAACTTGTAAAGGTCAAAAGAGTGAGATAGCTACATGTAAGTCCCCGTTTAACTTTGCTGGAAACTTCGATGTATTAAGAATTGTATAACATGACTAGAGGTTGCGTAGTGCGCGAGTTGCACGCAACTCGCGTGTTATTGTTTTTGTCGAAGAAGCAATCAAAGAGGATTTCGAGCTGTTAAAAGCGATCAAAAAGGATATCCATGTGTAAGAAGCAGTCAAAGACGATATCGAAATGGAAGAAGCAATCAAATCAAAGAAGATATCCAAATGGAAGCAGCAATCAAATATGATTTCGAAGTGCAAGAAGCAATCAAACAGGATATTGAAGTGAAAGCAGCAATCAAATAGGATATCGAATTAGCAGAAACTATTAAAGAGGAAATTGAAGTTGAGTAAGCAATCAAAGAGGATACCGAGGTGGTAGAAGCATTCTAAGATGACGAAGTGAAAAAAGCAATCAAAGACGATATCGAAGTGGAAGAAGCAATCAAAGAAGGTATCGAAGTGGAAGAAGCAATCTTAGAGGATATCGAAGTGAAAAAAGCAATCAAAGACGATATCGAAGTGGAAGAAGCAATCAAAGAAGGTATCGAAGTGTAAGAAGCAATCTTAGAGGATATCGAAGTGGAAGAAGCAATCAAAGATGATATCGAAATGGAAGAAGCAATCAAATCAAAGAAGATATCCAAATGGAAGCAGCAATCAAATATGATTTCGAAGTGCAAGAAGCAATCAAACAGGATATTGAAGTGAAAGCAGCAATCAAATAGGATATCGAATTAGCAGAAACTATTAAAGAGGAAATTGAAGTTGAGTAAGCAATCAAAGAGGATACCGAGGTGGTAGAAGCATTCTAAGATGACGAAGTGAAAAAAGCAATCAAAGACGATATCGAAGTGGAAGAAGCAATCAAAGAAGGTATCGAAGTGGAAGAAGCAATCTTAGAGGATATCGAAGTGGAAGAAGCAGTCAAAGACGATATCGAAATGGAAGAAGCAATCAAATCAAAGAAGATATCCAAATGGAAGCAGCAATCAAATATGATTTCGAAGTGCAAGAAGCAATCAAACAGGATATTGAAGTGAAAGCAGCAATCAAATAGGATATCGAATTAGCAGAAACTATTAAAGAGGAAATTGAAGTTGAGTAAGCAATCAAAGAGGATACCGAGGTGGTAGAAGCATTCTAAGATGACGAAGTGAAAAAAGCAATCAAAGACGATATCGAAGTGGAAGAAGCAATCAAAGAAGGTATCGAAGTGGAAGAAGCAATCTTAGAGGATATCGAAGTGGAAGAAGCAATCAAAGATGATATCGAAGTGGAAGAAGCAATCAAAGAGGATATTGAAGTGAAAGAAGCAATCAAATAGGATATCGAAGTAGCAGAAACAATCAAAGAGGAAATTAAAGTTAAGGAAGAAATCAAAGAGGATACCAAGGTGGTAGAAGCATTCTAAGAGGATGACGAAGTAAAAAAAGCAATCAAAGACGATATCGAAGTGGAAGAAGCAATCCAATGGATATTGAAGATGAAGAAGGAATAAAAGAGGATATCGAAGCGGAACAAGCATTCGTAGAGGATATCAAAGTTAAAGAAGCAATCAAAGATAAACAAGCAATCAAAGAGAAAAAATTTGGATGTTCCAAAATGATCATGATAATGGTTGTATAAAAAAAAATTGAACGTTGCAAAAAAGATCATGATGAACGTTGCATAAAAAAAAATCTGGACGTTCCAAAATGATCATGATTGACGTTGCATAATATAAATGTATGTTGCAAAATGATAATGATCAAAAATTTGTACTAATATTTTGTCAAAGTTTGCTAGTGCTATCTCTTCCCGTTTAGAAGATACGAGCGATTAAAGTTTTGTAAGAAAAATCATAAATTTGTTGATTGGATATCGAAGTGGAAGAAACTATCAAAGAGAATGTTGAAGTGGAAGAAGCAATCAAATAGGATATCGAAGTGGCAGAAACAATCAAAGAGGAAATTGAAGTTGAGTAAGCAATCAAAGAGGATACCGAGGCGGTAGAAGCATTCAAAGAAGATGACGAAGTGAAAAAAGCAATCAAAGACGATATCGAAATGGAAGAAGCAGTCAAAGACGATATCGAAGAGGGAGAAACAATCAAAGAGGAAATTGAAGTTGAGTAAGCAATCAAAGAGGATACCGAGGTGGTAGAAGCATTCAAAGAAGATGACGAAGTGAAAAAAGCAATCAAAGACGATATCGAAATGGAAGAAGCAGTCAAAGACGATATCGAAGTGGGAGAAGCAATCAAAGAGGATATCGAAGTTAAAGAAGCAGTCAAAGATGATGTCGAAGTGGAAAAAACATTCAAAGAAGATGACGAAGTGAGAGAAGCATTCAAAAAGGATGTCAAGGATGACAATAAAAAAACAGTTGCACCAAAAATTTATACCAATATTTTGTACAAGTTTGCTAGGGCTATCTCTTCCCGTTTAGAAGATACGAGCGATTGAAGTTTTGTATGAAAGACCACAATTTTGTAGAGAGCATAATGAAGTAACTGAAGAAATCAAAGAGGATATGAAAGTAGAAGAAGCATTTTAAAGGGATAACGAAGTGGAACATGCAAAAATAGAAGATGTCGAGGCGGAAGAAACAATCAAAGAGGATATCGAAGTGGAAGAAGCAATCAAAGAGGGTATCGAAGTGGAAGAAGCCATCACAGAGGATATCGAAGTGAAAATGCTATCAAAGACGATATCGAAGATGAAGACGCAATCAAAGAGAATAATGCAGTGCAAGAAGCAATCAAAAGGAAATCGAAGATGATATCGAAGTGGAAGGAGTAAACAAAGAGGATATTGAAGTGGGAGAAGCAATCAAATAGGATATCGAAGTAGCAAAAACAATCAAAGAGGAAATTGAAGTTGACTAAGGAATCAAAGAGGATACCGAGTTGGTAGAAGTATTCAAAGAGGATGACGAAGTGAAAAAAGCAATCAAAGACGATATCGAAGTGAAAGAAATAGTCAAAGACGATATCAAAATGGAACAAGCAATCAAAGCGGATATCGAAGTGGAAGAAGCAATCAAAGAGGATATCAAAGTGGAAGAAGCCATCACAGGATACCGAAGTAAAAATGCAATCAAAAACGATATCGAATATGAAGACGCAATCAAAGAAAATATTGCAGTGCAAGAAGCAATCAAACGGAAATCAAAGAGGAAGGAGCCCTTACAGAGGATACCGAAGTGAAAATGCCATCAAAGAGGATATCAAAGATGAAGAAGCAATCCAATGGATATTGAAGATGAAGAAGGAATAAAAGAGGATATCGAAGTGGAACAATCAATCGTAGAGGATATCAAAGTTAAAGAAGCAATCAAATAGGATATCAATGTGGAAGAAGCAATCAAAGAGGATATCGAAGTGGAACAAGCAATCAAAGAGAAAAAAATTGGATGTTCCAAAATGATCATGATAATAGTTGTATAAAAAAAATTGAACGTTGCAAAAGTGATCATTGTGGATGAGGCATAATTAAAAAAAATTGATGTTCCAAAATGATCACAGTGGATTTTGCATTATAAAAAAAAAAAAAAAATTGACGTTCCAAAATGATCATTGTGGATGAGGGATAATTAAAAAAAAATGATGTACCCAAAATATCACAGTGGATGTTGCACAATAAAAAAAAAAAATTGACGTTCCAAAGTGATCATAGTGGATGAGGCATAATTGAAAAAAAATTATGTTCCAAAATGATCACAGTGGATGATTCATAATAAAAAAAAAAAATTGACGTTCCAAAATGATCATTGTGGATGAGGCATAATTTAAAAAAATTATGTACCAAAATGAACACAGTGGATGTTGCATAATAAAAAAAAAATTGACGTTCCAAAGTGATCATTGTGGATGAGGCATAATTAAAAAAATGTGGATGTTCCAAAATAAACATGATGAACGTTGCATACTAAAAAAAAAAAAAAAAATTGGATGTTCCAAAATGATGATGATGACCTTTGCAAAAACTATGAAAGTTATCTCATGTCCCTCCACCACCATTATATAGAATCAAGCAAATTTACCGTAATTTTATAGTACACACAAGCCGTGGGCTCCCTACAAAAACAGTATGAAAATTACGGCAAACGAAATATACGGTTTACGGTATTCATACAGAAATATTTTGTATGGGACAATTTTTTTTTTGTATGAAAGACAATTTTTTTTTCATGGAACCGGATATAAAAAAATGTCCTCTGCAACATTAGTTTTTGCACCAACGCTCTAAGACCTATACTTTCCGAGATACGATGTCGATGGGAGCGAATGGGGGAGAAAAGGGGTACTTTAGGATTTATTCCCAACTCATCGGAACTCCCTCTATACGATGGCACCAAACATTTTCACCCTACGAGGTGGCATCTGGGAGAACAAACATGTCAATGAGTCAGTCAGTCAGTCAGTGGTAATCGAGCTTTATATAATATAACTAGAGGTTGCGTAGTGCGCGAGTTGCACGCAACTCGCGTGTTATTGTTTTTGTCGAAGAAGCAATCAAAGAGGATTTCGAGCTGTTAAAAGCGATCAAAAAGGATATCCATGTGTAAGAAGCAGTCAAAGACGATATCGAAATGGAAGAAGGAATCAAATCAAAGAAGATATCCAAATGGAAGCAGCAATCAAATATGATTTCGAAGTGCAAGAAGCAATCAAACAGGATATTGAAGTGAAAGCAGCAATCAAATAGGATATCGAATTAGCAGAAACTATTAAAGAGGAAATTGAAGTTGAGTAAGCAATCAAAGAGGATACCGAGGTGGTAGAAGCATTCTAAGATGACGAAGTGAAAAAAGCAATCAAAGACGATATCGAAGTGGAAGAAGCAATCAAAGAAGGTATCGAAGTGGAAGAAGCAATCTTAGAGGATATCGAAGTGGAAGAAGCAATCAAAGATGATATCGAAGTGGAAGAAGCAATCAAAGAGGATATTGAAGTGAAAGAAGCAATCAAATAGGATATCGAAGTAGCAGAAACAATCAAAGAAAAAATTAAAGTTGAGGAAGAAATCAAAGAGGATACCAAGGTGGTAGAAGCATTTTAAGAGGATGACGAAGTAAAAAAAGCAATCAAAGACGATATCGAAGTGGAAGAAGCAATCCAATGGATATTGAAGATGAAGAAGGAATAAAAGAGGATATCGAAGCGGAACAAGCAATCGTAGAGGATATCAATGTTAAAGAAGCAATCAAAGATAAACAAGCAATCAAAGAGAAAAAAATTGGATGTTCCAAAATGATCATGATAATGGTTGTATAAAAAAAATTGAACGTTGCAAAAAAGATCATGATGAACGTTGCATAAAAAAAATCTGGACGTTCCAAAATGATCATGATTGACGTTGCATAATATAAATGTATGTTGCAAAATGATAATGATCAAAAATTTGTACTAATATTTTGTCAAAGTTTGCTAGTGCTATCTCTTCCCGTTTAGAAGATACGAGCGATTAAAGTTTTGTAAGAAAAATTATAAATTTGTTGATTGGATATCGAAGTGGAAGAAACTATCAAAGAGAATGTTGAAGTGGAAGAAGCAATCAAATAGGATATCGAAGTGGCAGAAACAATCAAAGAGGAAATTGAAGTTGAGTAAGCAATCAAAGAGGATACCGAGGCGGTAGAAGCATTCAAAGAAGATGACGAAGTGAAAAAAGCAATCAAAGACGATATCGAAATGGAAGAAGCAGTCAAAGACGATATCGAAGAGGGAGAAACAATCAAAGAGGAAATTGAAGTTGAGTAAGCAATCAAAGAGGATACCGAGGTGGTAGAAGCATTCAAAGAAGATGACGAAGTGAAAAAAGCAATCAAAGACGATATCGAAATGGAAGAAGCAGTCAAAGACGATATCGAAGTGGGAGAAGCAATCAAAGAGGATATCGAAGTTAAAGAAGCAGTCAAAGATGATGTCGAAGTGGAAAAAACATTCAAAGAAGATGACGAAGTGAGAGAAGCTTTCAAAAAGGATGTCAAGGATGACAATAAAAAAACAGTTGCACCAAAAATTTATACCAATATTTTGTACAAGTTTGCTAGGGCTATCTCTTCCCGTTTAGAAGATACGAGCGATTGAAGTTTTGTATGAAAGACCACAATTTTGTAGAGAGCATAATGAAGTAACTGAAGCAATTAAAGAGGATATGAAAGTAGAAGAAGCATTTTAAAGGGATAACGAAGTGGAACATGCAAAAATAGAAGATGTCGAGGCGGAAGAAACAATCAAAGAGGATATCGAAGTGGAAGAAGCAATCAAAGAGGGTATCGAAGTGGAAGAAGCCATCACAGAGGATATCGAAGTGAAAATGCTATCAAAGACGATATCGAAGATGAAGACGCAATCAAAGAGAATAATGCAGTGCAAGAAGCAATCAAAAGGAAATCGAAGATGATATCGAAGTGGAAGGAGTAAACAAAGAGGATATTGAAGTGGGAGAAGCAATCAAATAGGATATCGAAGTAGCAAAAACAATCAAAGAGGAAATTGAAGTTGACTAAGGAATCAAAGAGGATACCGAGTTGGTAGAAGTATTCAAAGAGGATGACGAACTGAAAAAAGCAATCAAAGACGATATCGAAGTGAAAGAAATAGTCAAAGACGATATCAAAATGGAACAAGCAATCAAAGCGGATATCGAAGTGGAAGAAGCAATCAAATAGGATATCAAAGTGGAAGAAGCCATCACAGGATATCGAAGTAAAAATGCAATCAAAAACGATATCGAATATGAAGACGCAATCAAAGAAAATATTGCAGTGCAAGAAGCAATCAAACGGAAATCAAAGAGGAAGGAGCCCTTACAGAGAATACCGAAGTGAAAATGCCATCAAAGAGGATATCAAAGATGAAGAAGCAATCCAATGGATATTGAAGATGAAGAAGGAATAAAAGAGGATATCGAAGTGGAAGAAGCAATCGTAGAGGATACCAAAGTTAAAGAAGCAATCAAATAGGATATCAATGTGGAAGAAGCAATCAAAGAGGATATCGAAGTGGAACAAGCAATCAAAGACAAAAAAATTGGATGTTCCAAAATGATCATGATAATAGTTGTATAAAAAAATTGAACGTTGCAAAAAAGATCATGATGAACGTTGCATAAAAAAAATCTGGACGTTCCAAAATGATCAGGATTGACGTTGCATAATATAAATGTATGTTGTAAAATGATAATGATCAAAAATTTGTACTAATATTTTGTCAAAGTTTGCTAGTGCTATCTCTTCCCGTTTAGAAGATACGAGCGATTAAAGTTTTGTAAGAAAAATCATAAATTTGTTGATTGGATATCGAAGTGGAAGAAACTATCAAAGAGAATATTGAAGTGGGAGAAGCAATCAAATAGGATATCGAAGTGGCAGAAACAATCAAAGAGGAAATTGAAGTTGAGTAAGCAATCAAAGAGGATACCAAGGTGGTAGAAGCATTCAAAGAAGATGACGAAGTGAAAAAGCAATCAAAGACGATATCGAAATGGAAGAAGCAGTCAAAGACGATATCGAAGTGGGAGAAGCAATCAAAGAGGATATCGAAGTTAAAGAAGCAGTCAAAGATGATGTCGAAGTGGAAAAAACATTCAAAGAAGATGACGAAGTGAGAGAAGCATTCAAAAAGGATGTCAAGGATGACAATAAAAAAACAGTTCCACCAAAAATTTACACCAATATTTTGTACAAGTTTGCTAGGGCTAGCTCTTCCCGTTTAGAAGATATGAGCGATTGAAGTTTTGTATGAAACACCACAATTTTGTAGAGCGCATAATGAAGTAACTGAAGCAATTAAAGAGGATATGAAGTAGAAGAAGCATTTTAAAAGGATAACGAAGTGGAACATGCAAAAATAGAAGATGTGGAGGCGGTAGAAACAATAAAAGAGGATGACGAAGTGTAACAAGCAATCAAAGAGAATGTTCGAATAGTGGATGTCGCATAATAAAAAAAAATTGACGTTCAAAAATGATCATAGTGGATGAGGCATAAATAAAAAAAAATTGATGTTCCAAAATGATCACAGTGGATGTTGCATAATAAAAAAAAAATTGACGTTCCAAAAGTGATCATTGTGGATGAGGCATAATTTAAAAAAAAATTGACGTTCCAAAATGATCATTGCTGATGAGGCATAATTAAAAAAAATTGATGTTCCAAAATTATCACAGTGGATGTTGCATAATAAAAAAAAAGAAATTGACGTTCCAAAATAATCATTGTGGATGAGGCATAATTTAAAAAAAATGATTTTCCAAAATGATCACAAAGGATTTTGCATAATAAAAAAAATGACGTTCCAAAAGTGATCATTGTGGATGAGGCATAATTTAAAACAAAATGATGTTCCAAAATGATCACAAAGGATTTTGCATAGTAAAAAAAAAATTGACGTTCCAAAAGTGATCATTGTGGATGAGGCATAATTAAAAAAAATTGATTTTCCAAAAAGATCACAAAGGATTTTGCATAATAAAAAAAAATAATTGACGTTCCAAAGTGATCATTGTGGATGAGGCATAATAAAAAAAATGATGTACCAAAATGATCACAGTGGATGTTGCATAATACAAAAAAAAAAAAATTGACGTTCCAAAGTGATCATTGTGGATGAGGCATAATTAAAAAAAATGATGTTCCAAAATGATCACAGTGGATGATGCATAATAAAAAAAAATAATTGACGTTCCAAAGTGATCATTGTGGATGAGGCATAATTAAAAAAAATTATGTGTTGCATAATAAAAAAAAAATTGACGTTCCAAAGTGATCATTGTGGATGAGGCGTAATTAAAAAAATGATGTACCAAAATGATCACAGTGGATGTTGCATAATAAAAAAAAAAATTGACGTTCCAAAGTGATCATTGTGGATGAGGCATAATTAAAAAAAATGATGTACCAAAATATCACAGTGGATGTTGCATAATAAAAAAAAAAAAAATGGACGTTCCAAAGTGATCATAGTGGATGAGGCATAATTGAAAAAAATGATGTTCCAAAATGATCACAGTGGATGATGCATAATAAAAAAAAAATAATTGACGTTCCAAAGTGATCATTGTGGATGAGGCATAATTAAAAAAAATGATGTACCAAAATGATCACAGTGGATGTTGCATAATAAAAAAAAATAATAATAATTGACGTTCCAAAGTGATCATTGTGGATGAGGCATAATTGAAAAAAATGATGTACCAAAATATCACAGTGGATGTTGCATAATAAAAAAAAAAAAATTGACGTTCCAAAGTGATCATTGTGGATGAGGCATAATTAAAAAAAATGATGTACCAAAATATCACAGTGGATATTGCATAATAAAAAAAAAATGACGTTCCAAAGTGATCATAGTGGATGAGGCATAATTGAAAAAAAATAATGTTCCAAAATGATCACAGTGGATGATGCATAATAAAAAAATAAAAAATAATTGACGTTCCAAAGTGATCATTGTGGATGAGGCATAATTAAAAAAAATGATGTACCAAAATATCACAGTAGATGTTGCATAATAAAAAAAAAAAATGACGTTCCAAAGTGATCATTGTGGATGAGGCATAATTAAAAAAATGTGGATGTTCCAAAATAAACATGATGAACGTTGCATACTAAAAAAAAAAAAAAAATTGGATGTTCCAAAATGATGATGATGACCTTTGCAAAAACTATGAAAGTTATCTCATGTCCCTCCACCACCATTATATAGAATCAAGCAAATTTACCGTAATTTTATAGTACACACAAGCCGTGGGCTCCCTACAAAAACAGTATGAAAATTACGGCAAACGAAATATACGGTTTACGGTATTCATACAGAAATATTTTGTATGGGACAATTTTTTTTTTGTATGAAAGACAATTTTTTTTTCATGGAACCGGATATAAAAAAATGTCCTCTGCAACATTAGTTTTTGCACCAACGCTCTAAGACCTATGCTTTCCGAGATACGATGTCGATGGGAGCGAATGGGGGAGAAAAGGGGTACTTTAGGATTTATTCCCAACTCATCGGAACTCCCTCTATACGATGGCACCAAACATTTTCACCCTACGAGGTGGCATCTGGGAGAACAAACATGTCAATGAGTCAGTCAGTCAGTCAGTGGTAATCGAGCTTTATATAATATAACTAGAGGTTGCGTTGTGCGCGAGCTGCTCGCAGCTCGCGTGTTTTTCTTTTAGTCGAAGAAGTAATTAAAGAGGATATCGAGCTGTTAAAAGCCATCAAACAGGATATCCATGTGTAAGAAGCAGTCAAAGACGATATCGAAATGGAAGAAGCAATCAAATCAAAGAGGATTTCCAAGTGGAAGCAGCAATTAAAGAGGATATTGAAGTGAAAGAATTAATCAAATAGGATATCGAAGCAGCAGAAACAATCAAAGAGGAAATTAAAGTTGAGTAAGCAATCAAAGAGGATACCGAGGTGGTAAGAGCATTCTAAGAGGATGACGAAGTAAAAAAAGCAATCAAAGACGATATCGAAGTGGAAGAAACAGTCAAAAACGATATCGAAGTGGAAGAAGCAATCAAAGAGGATATTAAAGTGAAAGAAGCAATCAAATAGGATATCGAAGCAGCAGAAACAATCAAAGAGGAAACTAAAGTTGAGTAAGCAATCAAAGAGGATACCGAGGGGGTAAGAGCATTCTAAGAGGACGACGAAGTAAAAAAAGCAATCAAAGACGATATCGAAGTGAAAGAAACAGTCAAAAACGATATCGAAGTGGAAGAAGCAATCAAAGAGGATATTGAAGCGAAAGAAGCAATCAAATAGGATATCGAAGTAGCAGAAACAATCAAAGAGGAAATTAAAGTTGAGTAAGCAATCAAAGAGGATACCGAGGTGGTAGAAGCGTTCTAAGAGGATGACGAAGTGAAAAAAGCAATCAAAGACGATATCGAAGTGGAAGAAACAGTCAAAGACGATATCGAAGTGGAAGAAGCAATCAAAAAGGATATCGAAATGGAAGAAGCAATCAAAGAGGATATCGAAGTGGAAGAAGCAATCAAAGAGGGTATCGAAGTGGAAGCAGCCATCACAGAGGATATCGAAGTGAAAATGCTATCAAAAACGATATCGAAGATGAAGACGCAATCAAAGAGAATATTGCAGTGCAAGAAGCAATCAAAAGGAAATCAAAGATGATATCGAATTGGTAGAAGCAATAAAAGAGGATATCAAAGTGGAAGAAGCAATCAAAGAGGATATCGAGCTGTTTAAAGTTATCGAAGAGGATATCCATGTGTAAGAAGCAGTCAAAGACGATCGAAATGGAAGAAGCAATCAAATCAAAGAGGATATCCAAGTGGAAGCAGCAATCAAAGATGATATCGAAGTGGAAGAAGCAATCAAAGAGGATATTGAAGTGAAAGAAGCAATCAAATAAGATATCGAAGTAGCAGAAACAATTAAAGAGGAAATTGAAATTGAGTAAAAGACGTCGAGGACAATGATAAAAATAAAAAACGGTTTCACCAAAAACTTATTCTAATATTTTGTAAAAGTTTCCTCGAGCTATCTCTTCCCGTTTAAAAGATACGAGCGATTTAAGTTTAGTATGAAAACCCATAATTTTGTAGAGTCGATATTGAAGTAAGAGAAGTAATTGAAGAAAATAGAAAAAAACAATTCAAAAGTATATTGAAGTAAAAATGCCATCAAAGAGGATTTCGAAGTTATAGAAACAATTAAAGAGGATATCAATGTGAAAGAAACATTCGAAAACGAAAAGGAACTGAGAGAAGAATTCAAAATGATGGCAAGGGCGATGATGACCGTAATATAACGATTCCACCAAAAATTTGTTCTACAAAAAAAATTGATTTTCCAAAATGATCACAGTGGATGTTGCATAATAAAAAAAATTGACGTTCCAAAATGATCATGTGGATGAGGCATAATTTAAAAAAAATGATGTTCCAAAATGATCACAGTGGATGATGCATAATAAAAAAAAAATTGACGTTCCAAAGTGATCATTGTGGATGAGGCGTAATTAAAAAAATGATGTACCAAAATGATCACAGTGGATGTTGCATAATACAAAAAAATAATAATAATTGACGTTCCAAAGTGATCATTGTGGATGAGGCATAATTAAAAAAAAAGATGTTCCAAAATGATCACAGTGGATGATGCATAATAAAAAAAAATAATTGACGTTCCAAAGTGATCATTGTGGATGAGGCATAATTAAAAAAAAATATGTACCAAAATGATTACAGTGGATGTTGCATAATAAAAAAAAAATAATTGACGTTCCAAAGTGATCATTGTGGATGAGGCATAATAAAAAAAATGATGTACCAAAATGATCACAGTGAATGTTGCATAACAAAAAAAAAAAAATAATAATTGACGTTCCAAAGTGATCATTGTGGATGAGGCATAATTAAAAAAAATGATGTTCCAAAATGATCACAGTGGATGATGCATAATAAAAAAAAATAATTGACGTTCCAAAGTGATCATTGTGGATGAGGCATAATTAAAAAAAATTATGTGTTGCATAATACAAAAAAAAAATAATAATTGACGTTCCAAAGTGATCATTGTGGATGAGGCATAATTAAAAAAAATTATGTTCCAAAATGATCACAGTGGATGATGCATAATAAAAAAAATAAATTGACGTTCCAAAGTGATCATTGTGGATGAGGCGTAATTAAAAAAATGATGTACCAAAATGATCACAGTGGATGTTGCATAATAAAAAAAAAATAATAATTGACGTTCCAAAGTGATCATTGTGGATGAGGCATAATTAAAAAAATGATGTACCAAAATATCACAGTGGATGTTGCATAATAAAAAAAAAAAAATTGACGTTCCAAAGTGATCATAGTGGACGAGGCATAATTGAAAAAAAATGATGTTCAAAAATGATCACAGTGGATGATGCATAATAAAAAAAAAAAAATTGACGTTCCAAAGTGATCATTGTGGATGAGGCATAATTAAAAAAAATGATGTACCAAAATGATCACAGTGGATGTTGCATAATAAAAAAAAAAAAATTGACGTTCCAAAGTGATCATTGTGGATGAGGCATAATTAAAAAAATGTGGATGTTCCAAAATAAACATGATGAACGTTGCATACTAAAAAAAAAAAAAAAAAATGGATGTTCCAAAATGATGATGATGACCTTTGCAAAAACTATGAAAGTTGTCTCATGCCCCTCCACCAACATTATATAGAATCAAGCAAATTTACAGTAATTTTATAGTACACACAAGCCATGGGCTCCCTACAAAAACAGTATGAAAATTACGGCAAACGAAATATACGGTTTACTGTATTCATACAGAAATATTTTGTATGGGACAATTTTTTTTTTGTATGAAAGACAATTTTTTTTTCATGGAACCGGATATAAAAAAATGTCCTCTGCAACATTAGTTTTTGCACCAACGCTCTAAGACCTATACTTTCCGAGATACGAGGTCGATGGGAGCGAATGGGGGACAAAAGGGGTACTTTAGGATTTATTCCCAACTCATCGGAACTCCCTCTATACGATCCCACCAAACATTTTCACCCTACGAGGTGGCATCTGGGAGAACAAACATGTCAATGAGTCAGTCAGTCAGTCAGTCAGTGGTAATCGAGCTTTATATAATATAATAATTTGTGAAAGCGTGAGTTACGATCCCCGCACCATGGCTAGGGCGAGGAGTAGTTTTGTATAAAGATAGACCGTTTTCAAGCAGAAATTTGTGATCATTCAAGAACGCGATTTATACCTTGTAAACTAGCAACTAAGAAGAAAAATAAATACAGTCCACTTTTGCACAGTACCGAGTCTATCAATGAAGCCTGGGTAGGACCTCTACAATATTCATTTAATCTGACAACCAAAGCCCAGAATTTCTCCAATATTGAATTACTAATCGTTTCCTAATAGCTTTAAAACGTACTATCGCATTTCTTCTCGTGTGTGGTAAAGTGGTAATTTACATGAGGTTTCCATTATTTAAAATTTTAAGCTTTGAGTGACGTATTAATCTCACATAGTTCAACTAGTTAGCGTTTTTGATATTCATATTGTGACTAGGTACATTGAAGATAGGCAGGTTATTCGAATAAAAAAATTGGTAAAGCAAATGTAATGTGTTGCAATTTAAATTACCTAATTATTTATATTAATGGGACAGTTTCTAAATAAAAAATAAAAAATAAACGTCCATATAAAACTTTCTTGTTTAATCATCAAAATCTCGATAAAAGCGATAAAATACTGCTCGACGAAATATTAGAGACTTCCGTGTGGCACAGATTACTAAATAGTTACTACAAGCCGTTCAACAACCCCGCTCGTACGATCAATGACCCGACCCGGTAAAATACCCAACTAGTTAAAAGAGCGCGTACGGTGCGTACGGCAAGGCGGTAAGTACCTACATGTTAGGCACAAAAACACAAATAAAGTTTTTTTGATTAAAATAAATACATGATTTATTTATTATTTATGGTACAGAGTAGGCTACTCAGGCAACCGACTACCGACACACCCTTTTTGGCCACCTAATTCTAGCAGCCCGTTTGAAAAGTTGCGTATCAAGAGCTTCATACACACCGCCCTAGACACCCGGCGGCACTGAAAATCAACGCATGGAAGGAGACGAACCCATCACCGTCTGATTTTTATACTCCGCAGGAACACCTCTGCCAAAGTCATGAGTCAATGAACAGACTCCAGACCCAAATTGACCCCTGCAGACAAAGCCTGTGTAAATGGGGTATAAGAGCCTCCTCCCGGACTGAATGCGACTGCGGAGCACCCATTCAGACCATGTCTCATCTGCTCTCCTGTTCCTTGTGCCCTACCACCTGCACAAGGGATGACCCCAACAAAGTACTGCCCAACACTATTGAAGTGCCAAACTACTTCTCTAAAATAGTTGAGCTTACCAGTGACACGAAAAAAGAAGTTTTGTTGTCTCAAAAATAGACTCATTATTGTACTAAGTCTTATGACTAAAGATAAAGATTAATTCATTTGCTTGAACATAATGTATAAAGGTCTTATTTAAGTAGGTATGTTTCAATTATATTCTACTTTATCTAACATGCAAATTACAATAATACAATAGAAAATCTCAAATTTAAAGTTAATAATTTAAAATACAATCATCATAAATATGTTATAAAATAATGAATAAATACAATTAAATTTAAATTAGTTATATAAAAATTAAATGTCAAAGCTAGCTCTAAAATTATAATACCTATGTCCTCTAAAATTTTCTAGGTTTCTTAGGTTGTCACTTTTGTTTTCAAAGTGCTATAATTATGTCAAGCTCATCTATATAAACTCAAGGAGCATCCGTTTGAAAGGTATGGTTGCCGGTAAAATTACAGGTACATTAGGTTTTACACCATACAGGTGTCCATAACTTCATGTCAACACTACAGGTCCATCAACTTGAGGCATACGCTTCAAGTTGATGGACAGAGCAGTGCATCATAGGGCAAGTTCCTAAGAAGCGTGGTTTTTGTGATTAAACTCTTGTTTGGTACTTCATAAGTACAAAAGTTAAATTTCATTTGAGTCAGTTTTGTGATAAAAGGACATTAAGAGCATCTTATAATTATTAGTTTAAACCTACTGCACTACAGAGACTAATTACCAACGCGTGTCGGCCATATTGGAATCCGATAAAATAACAATTAAGCCAACATTATAATGGACGTACAATGGAGCCTCGCGCTGCGCCCGCGCTGATAAATGGACGATCTCCTTGGGACGCTAACGGCGTGTGTTTGATTTATAACATTATATTTAAAAATAAAAAAGTATTGTTTATTCAACCGTAATCGATCCAAAGATCGCTTGGAATGCTGCATCTCTCTAATTACGAATAGAAAAGGCCATTGTTTGACTGTTAAAGGGTTCGAGTTGAGTTAATCTTTTTCTTTGGAATACATTTTAAAGATTTGATGGCTCATTACTATTAATTTTGAATTAGGCTTGAACTGAACATTCTTAGGTATTATAATGCCTCCGAACCTTGTGGCCTAAGTTATAAGTAGTACTTGCATAAGTACTTACATTGTTCCAGTCATTTATTTTTTTTTGAATCTATTTTGTTTTGATGGAGTCAACAGTTTTCTATTACTACTAAAAATATTTTTTTAAATCATTAATAAAATTTGTCAATAAAATTGTAGCCTATGTCTTATCCAGGTTATAATCTACGTACATACAACAAACATCCAAACTTTCGCATTTACAAAATTAGTGTAATTAGTGTAATGTACTGATTTCTTTATTACTGGATTTCTTTGGATATTGGCGTTCATTTTGTCTATAATTATTCTACTACATCTCGCTGTAAATTCATCTCTGTGACCAATAACCATTTTTATTTAAAAATTATACCTATATCATTAGCCCATAATTTAGCCAACGTTAGACATAAGCCTTTCATATTGTGCCCAAAATTTCGAATACAAATGATTATTTTAATGATTTATAAATCATCATTAAAATTTAGAGGGAACGGTTGTAGGTTCAACATTCTCTAACATCCCGTTGATTGGCCATAATTTAGTTAGGTACAATAAAATTAGCAAAAATTAAAATCGAGTTTTCTAAGTGGTAGCACCCATGTTTGACGACGACACCTACTGTTTTATTGATTTTAGGTTTAATTAACTTCTTATTTATCGTGGTTCCCTGTGGTGTATGAGCTCATTTTAGATTCGTAAGTAGTTAAAAAATAATGACATTAAAAATAAGAAAAGTAAATCGTGATTTATTTTTCTATTTTGATAATATCCTATAATTGTTGGAAAAATGGAACAAAGAGTAATTGTCCAGCACCATAAAAACTTAAAATAATATAAAAAGACGTTATTTCAGACCGAAGATCCATAATTTTTTAGTAAACACTGTACTTAAAAATCTATAAATATTAATTAAATAATAAATAAATATTTTAATAATAATAATAATTGTTTGTATTATGGGAACCAGATAACTGATAGAATACTTATATGTATTTTTTTGTAAATACGTAATAAAATATATAGAGAATAGTAATAATTACCTGGGGTGTAATGGTGTACCTTACATACTACTTATACTAATGATATAAAAATTAAAAATAACTTAATATGAATGAATCTAAATAATAACTACTTATTTATGAAACATATTAATTCATAATAAACACAGATTTAGACTATGGCCCGTAGCCAAATTACATTCGCTGCAAATCTATTCGATTTCTACATATATTTGTTGTCGCCGTATCACGTGGTATTTCCATAGCATGTGTCAAATCCCATACATTTTCGGACTTATCGACTAGCGTCATCGCTAATCGACTGTAACTTGGCTAAGCCCTCATACGTTTAAAAATGGCAAGTGACTTGGCACATCTGATAGCTACCGGTAGCGCGTTCCATAACCGGTCAGCCTGCACTGTAAAAGACTTATCAAAGTAGGAGGAGGAGTGTACAGGTGTCCTGAGTTGGAGTGTCAGACGAACACAAGGATCGAGGATTGGATCGATGGAGGAAATGAAATCGTTCTTTAAGATAGGAAGGTGAGGAAGTGTTAAACAGGGTGTTATATAAATGGTGAAGGATGTGAGTATTCCGGCGAAGGCGTATGGGTAACCAATACAATGCCTAATCCTAAATACATACATATTTTGTAGTTCAAACTTCTTTAGGCGCGTTGGGCATTTTTTTCTAAAAACTATTGAACTCGCGACACTGTACCGTTACCGACACCTCTGTGTATAAGTATCTGTAGTGTAGTCTGTTCAAGTTTTCAGTCAGAGTGTTCTGTCGGCACTCCCGGAGTTCCACTATTTTTTTATTTTATATTTTTTTTAATGATATTTGTGGGGAAACAGGCTTACGGCCCACCTGATGGTAAGCGGTCACCATCGCCTATTAACACCGGCAACACCCGGGGTATTGTCGATGCATTCCTTACCCTATAGAAACCTCTTTACATTTCTCTTGAAGCGTGCCATATCGTAGCCTAATGGGAAAACCTCAGATGGTAGCTCATTCCACATATTGCAAGTATGGGGTAGAAAAGATCGCGTGAAGCGTGTGGTGCGCGATATCCAATGGTCGATGAGCTTTATTACGTTGTCGAGAAGAGCGGTGGTAAAATCTCGACGACTATATTATATTATATATATAAAGCTCGATTACCACTGACTGACTGACTGACTGACTCATTGACATGTTTGTTCTCCCAGATGCCACCTCGTAGGGTGAAAATGTTTGGTGGGATCGTATAGAGGGAGTTCCGATGAGTTGGGAATAAATCCTAAAGTACCCCTTTTGTCCCCCATTCGCTGCCATCGACCTCGTATCTCGGAAAGTATAGGTCTTAGAGCGTTGGTGCAAAAACTAATGTTGCAGAGGACATTTTTTTATATCCGGTTCCATGAAAAAAAAATTGTCTTTCATACAAAAAAAAAATTGTCCCATACAAAATATTTCTGTATGAATACCGTAAACCGTATATTTCGTTTGCCGTAATTTTCATACTGTTTTTGTAGGGAGCCCATGGCTTGTGTGTACTATAAAATTACTGTAAATTTGCTTGATTCTATATAATGTTGGTGGAGGGGCATGAGACAACTTTCATAGTTTTTGCAAAGGTCATCATCATCATTTTGGAACATCCAATTTTTTTTTTTTTTAGTATGCAACGTTCATCATGTTTATTTTGGAACATCAATTTTTTTTTAATTATGCCTTATCCACAATGATCACTTTGGAACGTCAATTATTTTTTTTTATTATGCAACATCCACTGTGTTCATTTTGGTACATCATTTTTTTTAATTATGCCTCATCCACAATGATCACTTTGGAACGTCATTTTTTTTTAATTATGCATCATCCACTGTGATCATTTTAGAACATCATTTTTTTTCAATTATGCCTCATCCACTATGATCACTTTGGAACGTCAATTTTATTTTTTTTTTTATTATGCAACATCCACTGTGATATTTTGGTACATCATTTTTTTAATTATGCCTCATTCACAATGATCACTTTGGAACGTCAATTTTTTTTTTTTTATTATGCAACATCCACTGTGTTCATTTTGGTACATCATTTTTTTTAATTATGCCTCAACCACAATGATCACTTTGGAACGTCAATTTTTTTTTTTAATTATGCATCATCCACTGTGATCATTTTGGAACATCATTTTTTTTTCAATTATGCCTCATCCACTATGATCACTTTGGAACGTCAATTTTTTTTTTTATTATGCAACATCCACTGTGATATTTTGGTACATCATTTTTTTTAATTATGCCTCATCCACAATGATCACTTTTGGAACGTCATTTTTTTTTTTTTTATTATGCAAAATACTTTGTGATCATTTTGGAAAATTTTTTTTTTTAATTATGCCTCATCCACAATGATCATTTTGGAACGTCAATTTTTTTTTTTACTATGCAAAATCCTTTGTGATCATTTTGTTTTAAATTATGCCTCATCCACAATGATCACTTTTGGAACGTCATTTTTTTTTATTATGCAAAATCCTTTGTGATCATTTTGGAAAACCTTTTTTTTTAATTATGCCTCATCCACAATGATCATTTTAGAACGTCAATTTCTTTTTTTTTTATTATGCAACATCCACTGTGATAATTTTGGAACATCAATTTTTTTTAATTATGCCTCATCCGCAATGATCATTTTGGAACGTCAATTTTTTTTAAATTATGCCTCATCCACAATGATCACTTTTGGAACGTCAATTTTTTTTTATTATGCAACATCCACTGTGATCATTTTGGAACATCAATTTTTTTTTATTTATGCCTCATCCACTATGATCATTTTGGAACGTCAATTTTTTTTTATTATGCGACATCCACTATTCGAATATTCTCTTTGATTGCTTGTTACACTTCGTCATCCTCTTTTATTGTTTCTTCCGCCTCCACATCTTCTATTTTTGCATGTTCCACTTCGTTATCCTTTTAAAATGCTTCTTCTACTTCGTATCCTCTTTAATTGCTTCAGTTACTTCATTATGCGCTCTACAAAATTGTGGTGTTTCATACAAAACTTCAATCGCTCATATCTTCTAAACGGGAAGAGATAGCCCTAGCAAACTTGTACAAAATATTGGTATAAATTTTTGGTGGAACTGTTTTTTTATTGTCATCCTTGACATCCTTTTTGAATGCTTCTCTCACTTCGTCATCTTCTTTGAATGTTTTTTCCACTTCGACATCATCTTTGACTGCTTCTTTAACTTCGATATCCTCTTTGAGTGCTTCTCCCACTTCGATATCGTCTTTGACTGCTTCTTCCATTTCGATATCGTCTTTGATTGCTTTTTCACTTCGTCATCTTCTTTGAATGCTTCTACCACCTTGGTATCCTCTTTGATTGCTTACTCAACTTCAATTTCCTCTTTGATTGTTTCTGTCACTTCGATATCCTATTTGATTGCTTCTTCCAATTTGATTGCTTCTTCCACTTCAACATTCTCTTTGATAGTTTCTTCCACTTCGATATCCAATCAACAAATTTATGATTTTTCTCACAAAACTTTAATCGCTCGTATCTTCTAAACGGGAAGAGATAGCACTAGCAAACTTTGACAAAATATTAGTACAAATTTTTGATCATTATCATTTTACAACATACATTTATATTATGCAACGTCAATCATGATCATTTTGGAACGTCCAGATTTTTTTTTATGCAACGTTCATCATGATCTTTTTTGCAACGTTCAATTTTTTTTTATACAACCATTATCATGATCATTTTGGAACATCAAATTTTTTTCTCTTTGATTGCTTGTTCCACTTCGATATCCTCTTTGATTGCTTCTTCCACATTGGTATCCTCTTTGATTGCTTCTTTAACTTTGATATCCTCTACGATTGCTTGTTCCGCTTCGATATCCTCTTTTATTCCTACTTCATCTTCAATATCCATTGGATTGCTTCTTCCACTTCGATATCGTCTTTGATTGCTTTTTTTACTTCGTCATCCTCTTAGAATGCTTCTACCACCTTGGTATCCTCTTTGATTTCTTCCTCAACTTTAATTTCCTCTTTGATTGTTTCTGCTACTTCGATATCCTATTTGATTGCTTCTTTCACTTCAATATCCTCTTTGATTGCTTCTTCCACTTCGATATCATCTTTGATTGCTGCTTCCACTTGGAAATCCTCTTTGATTTGATTGCTTCTTCCATTTCGATATCGTCTTTGACTGCTTCTTACACATGGATATCTTCTTTGATGGCTTTTAACAGCTCGATATCCTCTTTAATTACTTCTTCGACTAAAAGAAAAACACGCGAGCTGCGAGCAGCTCGCGCACAACGCAACCTCTAGTTATATTATATAAAGCTCGATTACCACTCACTGACTGACTGACTGACTGACTCATTGACATGTTTGTTCTCCCAGATGCCACCTCGTAGGGTGAAAATGTTTGGTAGGATCGTATAGAGGGAGTTCCGATGAGTTGGGAATAAATCCTAAAGTACCCCTTTTGTCCCCCATTCGCTCCCATCGACCTCGTATCTCGGAAAGTATAGGTCTTACAGCGTTGGTGCAAAAACTAATGTTGCAGAGGACATTTTTTTATATCCGGTTCCATGAAAAAAAAATTGTCTTTCATACAAAAAAAAAATTGTCCCATACAAAATATTTCTGTATGAATACCGTAAACCGTATATTTCGTTTGCCGTAATTTTCATACTGTTTTTGTAGGGAGCCCATGGCTTGTGTGTACTATAAAATTACTGTAAATTTGCTTGATTCTATATAATGTTGGTGGAGGGGCATGAGACAACTTTCATAGTTTTTGCAAAGGTCATCATCATCATTTTGGAACATCCAATTTTTTTTTTTTTTTAGTATGCAACGTTTATCATGTTTATTTTGGAACATCCACATTTTTTTAATTATGCCTCATCCACAATGATCACTTTGGAACGTCAATTATTTTTTTTTATTATGCAACATCCACTGTGTTCATTTTGGTACATCATTTTTTTTAATTATGCCTCATCCACAATGATCACTTTGGAACGTCAATTTTTTTTTTAATTATGCATCATCCACTGTGATCATTTTAGAACATCATTTTTTTTCAATTATGCCTCATCCACTATGATCACTTTGGAACGTCAATTTTTTTTTTATTATGCAACATCCACTGTGATATTTTGGTACATCATTTTTTTAATTATGCCTCATCCACAATGATCACTTTGGAACGTCAATTTTTTTTTTATTATGCAACATCCACTGTGTTCATTTTGGTACATCATTTTTTTTAATTATGCCTCATCCACAATGATCACTTTGGAACGTCAATTTTTTTTTTTAATTATGCATCATCCACTGTGATCATTTTAGAACATCATTTTTTTTCAATTATGCCTCATCCACTATGATCACTTTGGAACGTCAATTTTTTTTTTTATTATGCAACATCCACTGTGATATTTTGGTACATCATTTTTTTAATTATGCCTCATCCACAATGATCACTTTGGAACGTCAATTTTTTTTACTATGCAAAATCCTTTGTGATCATTTTGGAACATCATTTTGTTTTAAATTATGCCTCATCCACAATGATCACTTTTGGAACGTCATTTTTTTTTATTATGCAAAATCCTTTGTGATCATTTTGGAAAATCATTTTTTTTAAATTATGCCTCATCCACAATGATCATTTTGGAACGTCAATTTCTTTTTTTTTATTATGCAACATCCACTGTGATAATTTTGGAACATCAATTTTTTTTAATTATGCCTCATCCGCAATGATCATTTTGGAACGTCAATTTTTTTTTAAATTATGCCTCATCCACAATGATCACTTTTGGAACGTCAATTTTTTTTTATTATGCAACATCCACTGTGATCATTTTGGAACATCAATTTTTTTTTATATATGCCTCATCCACTATGATCATTTTGGAACGTCAATTTTTTTTTATTATGCGACATCCACTATTCGAATATTCTCTTTGATTGCTTGTTACACTTCGTCATCCTCTTTTATTGTTTCTTCCGCCTCCACATCTTCTATTTTTGCATGTTCCACTTCGTTATCCTTTTAAAATGCTTCTTCTACTTCATATCCTCTTTAATTGTTTCAGTTACTTCATTATGCGCTCTACAAAATTGTGGTGTTTCATACAAAACTTCAATCGCTCATATCTTCTAAACGGGAAGAGATAGCCCTAGCAAACTTGTACAAAATATTGGTATAAACTTTTGGTGGAACTGTTTTTTTATTGTCATCCTTGACATCCTTTTTGAATGCTTCTCTCACTTCGTCATCTTCTTTGAATGTTTTTCCACTTCGACATCATCTTTGACTGCTTCTTTAACTTCGATATCCTCTTTGATTGCTTCTCCCACTTCGATATCGTCTTTGACTGATTCTTCCATTTCGATATCGTCTTTGATTGCTTTTTCACTTCGTCATCTTCTTTGAATGCTTCTACCACCTTGGTATCCTCTTTGATTGCTTACTCAACTTCAATTTCCGCTTTGATTGTTTCTGCCACTTCGATATCCTATTTGATTGCTTCTTCCACTTCGATATCCAATCAACAAATTTATGATTTTTCTTACAAAACTTTAATCGCTCGTATCTTCTAAACGGGAAGAGATAGCACTAGCAAACTTTGACAAAATATTAGTACAAATTTTTGATCATTATCATTTTACAACATACATTTATATTATGCAACGTCAATCCTGATCATTTTGGAACGTCCAGATTTTTTTATGCAACGTTCATCATGATCTTTTTTGCAACGTTCAATTTTTTTATACAACTATTATCATGATCATTTTGGAACATCCAATTTTTTTCTCTTTGATTGCTTGTTCCACTTCGATATCCTCTTTGATTGCTTTTTCCACATTGATATCCTATTTGATTGCTTCTTTAACTTTGATATCCTCTACGACTGCTTGTTCCACTTCGATATCCTCTTTTATTCCTTCTTCATCTTCAATATCCATTGGATTGCTTCTTCATCTTTGATATCCTCTTTGATGGCATTTTCACTTCGGTATCCTCTGTAAGGGCTCCTTCCTCTTTGATTTCCGTTTGATTGCTTCTTGCACTGCAATATTTTCTTTGATTGCGTCTTCATATTCGATATCGTTTTCGATTGCATTTTTACTTCGATATCCTGTGATGGCTTCTTCCACTTTGATATCCTCTTTGATTGCTTCTTCCACTTCGATATCCGCTTTGATTGCTTGTTCCATTTTGATATCGTCGTTGACTATTTCTTTCACTTCGATATCGTCTTTGATTGCTTTTTTCACTTCGTCATCCTCTTTGAATACTTCTACCAACTCGGTATCCTCTTTGATTCCTTAGTCAACTTCAATTTTCTCTTTGATTGTTTTTGCTACTTCGATATCCTATTTGATTGCTTCTCCCACTTCAATATCCTCTTTGTTTACTCCTTCCACTTCGATATCATCTTCGATTTCCTTTTGATTGCTTCTTGCACTGCATTATTCTCTTTGATTGCGTCTTCATCTTCGATATCGTCTTTGATAGCATTTTCACTTCGATATCCTCTGTGATGGCTTCTTCCACTTCGATACCCTCTTTGATTGCTTCTTCCACTTCGATATCCTCTTTGATTGTTTCTTCCGCCTCGACATCTTCTATTTTTGCATGTTCCACTTCGTTATCCCTTTAAAATGCTTCTTCTACTTTCATATCCTCTTTAATTGCTTCAGTTACTTCATTATGCTCTCTATAAAATTGTGGTCTTTCATACAAAACTTCAATCGCTCGTATCTTCTAAACGGGAAGAGATAGCCCTAGCAAACTTGTACAAAATATTGGTATAAATTTTTGGTGCAACTGTTTTTTTATTGTCATCCTTGACATCCTTTTTGAATGCTTCTCTCACTTCGTCATCTTCTTTGAATATTTTTCCACTTCGACATCATCTTTGACTGCTTCTTTAACTTCGATATCCTCTTTGATTGCTTCTCCCACTTCGATATCGTCTTTGACTGATTCTTCCATTTCGATATCGTCTTTGATTGCTTTTTCACTTCGTCATCTTCTTTGAATGCTTCTACCACCTTGGTATCCTCTTTGATTGCTTACTCAACTTCAATTTCCGCTTTGATTGTTTCTGCCACTTCGATATCCTATTTGATTGCTTCTTCCACTTCGATATCCAATCAACAAATTTATGATTTTTCTTACAAAACTTTAATCGCTCGTATCTTCTAAACGGGAAGAGATAGCACTAGCAAACTTTGACAAAATATTAGTACAAATTTTTGATCATTATCATTTTGCAACATACATTTATATTATGCAACGTCAATCATGATCATTTTGGAACGTCCAGATTTTTTTTATGCAACGTTCATCATGATCTTTTTTGCAACGTTCAATTTTTTTTTATACAACCATTATCATGATAATTTTGGAACATCCAATTTTTTTCTCTTTGATTGCTTGTTCCACTTCGATATCCTCTTTGATTGCTTCTTCCACATTGGTATCCTCTTTGATTGCTTCTTTAACTTTGATATCCTCTACGATTGCTTGTTCCGCTTCGATATCCTCTTTTATTCCTTCTTCATCTTCAATATCCATTGGATTGCTTCTTCCACTTCGATATCGTCTTTGATTGCTTTTTTTACTTCGTCATCCTCTTAGAATGCTTCTACCACCTTGGTATCCTCTTTGATTTCTTCCTCAACTTTAATTTCCTCTTTGATTGTTTCTGCTACTTCGATATCCTATTTGATTGCTTCTTTCACTTCAATATCCTCTTTGATTGCTTCTTCCACTTCGATATCATCTTTGATTGCTGCTTCCACTTGGAAATCCTCTTTGATTTGATTGCTTCTTCCATTTCGATATCGTCTTTGACTGCTTCTTACACATGGATATCCTCTTTGATGGCTTTTAACAGCTCGATATCCTCTTTAATTACTTCTTAGACTAAAAGAAAAACACGCGAGCTGCGAGCAGCTCGCGCACAACGCAACCTCTAGTTTTAATATAAGTATGGTATAACCACGATCCACAGATGAAAAAAATATCTTCTACTTAATAAATCAGTAGGTACGATTGGAATCCCAACATTGCGATTGTTAGCAAGCCAACACCTTAATACCCATATAAATATAATACAGGGCATTCTTACTTTTGTGTAAAATCAAATGTTATACCTAGTACGTACCATCTATTACAAAATAATTTTATTCTAAGTAAAAGCATCGTATCTCAAACCAAAGTTTTAAATCCAACCAAGCGATCCTGCGACAACTTTTAAAAAGGTACAGGCACAATTTTACGATGAACATAAATGCCACATAAAAAAGGATAAGGTGTTTTAATTTCTCTCAGCTTAAATGAGGCGGTGTTAATTTTAACTCGCCAGGGAATGCATGGCATACACTAATTCTTTGTCATTATAAGAAATGTTATTAGGGTTCCGTGATATGTTGTTCTTCCGTCAGGTATCCTGGAGTGATTCTTCCGTCAGGTATCCTGGAGTGATTCTTCCGTCAGGTATCCTGGAGTGATTCTTCCGTCAGGTATCCTGGAGTGATTCTTCCGTCAGGTATCCTGGAGTGATTCTTCAGTTTTAAAATACAACCATACTAATTCTGAATACTGTGTACTAATTTTGATCAAAATTTACTAAAACAATTTTTTTTTAATATGAGATGATTGGAAGACGTCCAAATCGTCACTCCAGCGCTGGCGGGATCTGGCTCTAGACGTGATAAGTGGAAGGAAGAGGGGGAGGCCTTTGCCCAGCTGTGGGACAGTACGGGCTCGTAAAAAGATAAATATAATAAGTTGATTCTGTCGGTTAGACAAAAATATATTGGCGTGATATTTGACAAGTAATATTATCAGTAATTTAATACTGAATCAAAATTAGCATCCTGTCCTTAAATTATGTAGAATAGAATAGAAAACATTATGAATGTACACAAAATAAAAAATAAAATAATTACCTACTTAATTAAATCGCGAAGTACTTCTATCGGCGTCTTTTGCTATGAGTGATCTCTTCTAGACAACCTAGTGATTCATTGAAATTAATGATGATTATTATGCGATTTTAAAGTAGCTTACGTTTTTAGAAGCAGAATAAATATTTTCTACTTGAATTTAAAAGGCAGTCTCAGTGTTGATAAAATATATATATATCAAAAGTTCATAATGCACTAAACTTTCTTATATTACGTCGCAACTGAACCCTACCCTCACATAGTCCCAACATGCTCTTCTCCGCATAGCTGATGGCCGTAAATAATATCCAGTTATGTTTGTTGGTTTAACTTTAATGTGTTTCATATAGATTAAATTCTAATTTATTTATATGGAGTCTACAGTTGCGTGGATTATTATAGTTAATACATTTTTTATTAGACGTGAACTGTTAGGTCAAATTGTGTTGTTTTTTTACAATTGACTTGTTTTCAAAAGTGTCATCTCTACAAGGTTAATCTGTTAGACCAGGTACTTTTTCACACCACTTGCTCGACAATGTCAAATTATATGTCATGTAAACCTCACCGAAAGCAGGTGATTAAATCCCTACGGCTGAGCCGTGAGTAAAGTTATACTGAATTTCATTATGCCCTCGCGGGCATAATTATGATTTGAATTTTCAACCTCATCTGTATTAAAATTTGAACCAAAGAGACTTACACATTAAGAACTTATTCGTAAATCGAACTAACCTTTGCACAGAATGCACCAACCTAGATTTGGTTGATTTGGTAGGTTTTATTGTCTCGCAGAAAGTGTGAAAAGTAGAGTCCTTGTGGATAAGGCTGTCTGCATCTTGGGCGTCCTTATATCCCTCTCTGCACTCAGGATTCTAGCAACTCCCTCGCTCTGCTCGTGAGTTAACATTAGAATCTTTCGTTACGTTCGGGATGCAATATAGCGCCTGTGACGCATGACACTGCTTATCCCCTCGTTTAATAATCTTCTATTACAGCGAGTAAAAGTTTATTTTCTCCGAAGTGTCGTCAACACCTCTTTTAAATCTGATTCTGTTATTTGATCATCGATAAGATTCTTGACACTCGTAAAACGATTCTAATGACTGCATTCCCAATCCAAGATTAAACAATCTGACGCGATATTTCAAATAGTTTATATATCACCTGAGCCGTTTATACAAGAGCATTATCTGAATGTTTACGGAATAAATGCCTCAATAAAGATAAGAACTAAAATTCAACTCTAATTAATGACAAATTGGTCTCCAAAACGAAATATACGACGTGAATTTAGAAACATTAAAAGTGAATGAGACCTGTTTCACTCTAAATTGACCTGAGGGCTAAGCCAAGTTACAGTCGATTAGTGATGACGCTAGTCGATAAATCCGAAAATGTATGGGATTTGACACATGCTATAGAAATACCACGTGATACAGCGGCAACAAATGTATGTAGAAATCGAATAGATTCGCAGCGAATGTAATTTGGCTACGGGCCCTGGACTATAAGAAAATGATTATGAACTAGGTACTATTTTGAATGACTGTATATTGTCCGGAAATCAAGACCAAAAATAATAATTAATTTAGATAAAAGAAGTGATTGGAATCGCCTATAAAATATCTGAGATATCCTATAAGATTCTCTGAACAATATCCGGGATGTTCGTTTTATAACCTAAACCTGCGTCATAATAATTAGCGTTTATTTTTATAGACTTGCTGGCCCACCGTCATGCTGCGTCCTATTTTGTATTTACCAAATAATTGTACACAAGGAAATATATTAGAAAATATTTAAATAGAGTGCATTCTTGGTACAGTCTGAGCAATACCCCTTGAGTAACTTTTTATAGTGAAACTTCTGAATAATAGTACTATTATTTTCTCTGTGACAATAAACCGAACTGGTTCGTTTTAATCTCTTAAGTCCAAAATACTGATGAAAATTTGCATATTAATTACACTGAAACTTAATACTTTAAGGCTTTTAATTTTTATGCGATTGATTTTCAATTTTATGTTTTTGTTTATTGTCAAGGAAAGTCAATCACCTCAAATGCAGTTTTTACAAAAAAAAGCTCAGATTGAAGATGTATAAATGCAAAGTATGTGAAAAAAAAATTAAAGTTGTCAAATTTCGATGTTTGCCCTGAGTACGCAGTACTGGGGAGATTCATGGGACTGTATATATTGAATGAATGAATGAAGACACTTTATTGTACACCATAAAAAAACCAACATAAAAATAATAATTCACAAAGCAACAAGTACGATAGGTGGACTTATCGCTTAGAAGCAATTTTTCCCAGACAGCCGTTGGGTGGAGAGGATTTTTGTAACATTACAATAATGGAGGAGAGTGTACATTAAAAAAAAAATTAGGAGAGCGCTGATCACCTACAATAAAATAAAACAATATACTTATGTAAATATACCTACAATAATATACCTAAAACAAATAAAATAAAATAAAAATATACATAAACATACTTACATACAATCTATAGCGATACTACGACGTTTCTGTGTTCTGTGTTGTGTGTGATGCAATCCTATAGGTATGATTACTTTGGTCAGTGTATTTATTTTCTGTGTTTGTTTATTGTATTGTGTCTGTTTTGTTTTTATGTCATCAACTTAGTTTTAGGGACAAATTGATACATAAAAATTATTGATGGATATTTCAAAAATAAATGTGTTTTTTTAATTCGCCACCTGAATAACAAAATTCAATCACAACCAACTTTAGCAAGCACAATTAATCCTCATATTTGTATGATATTTTAGGTACAAAAGTGACAAGTAAATATTGGTTTCATTGTGTAAACTTTCACCTTTAATGAGCACCAAGAGGTGTCAACCTCGTGCCTTTCTGATAGCAACAGCCTTATTACGTGACAAGGAGATGTTATCAAAAGAATAACGAGATTGAGTATTGTCTTTGGTAGTGGTCAACTGTGCCAACCGTTGTTCATAGAAGCCCAATATTAAAGGTAGACATAGAAAGAAGCCTGGAGTTCTAACAAACCATTTTCAGTGAATTATCATAGCCTTGAGAGCACCTCATTTTGTGATCTATAATTCGTAAATTAAAAACTCATTTTTAGGGTTCCGTACCTCAAAAGGTAAAAAAGGAACTCTTATTAGAGCACTCTCTTTTCCATCTGTCCGTATGTCTGTCCGTGTGTCACCACCGATTATCTCAGGAACGGGTGAACATAGCAAGTTAAAATTTATACCAAATACTGAAGTCTATAGTCTCTATAAGGTGTATAAAATCAAGTTCCTGAGTCAACATGATAAAAAGATATGGGCAAATTTAGATTTTCGCGAAAACTTGTAAGTACCAAAATTTACCTTAATTGTCAACTTATTTTATTTTTCGGAATTTTCCCTTTACTTTTACCTTGCTTTTAACCAAAATTGACAATTCAAAGTCAACCGGAAGTACACTATAGGTTTTAGGTCGAAACTCTATATAGTAGTTCCCGTTGACTTAGAATCACGAAATCTGGCAAAAAGCAAGGTCTTACAACACAAATAAAGAAAAAAATCCAAAATATAAAATATGTTGAAAATTAAAGAGTGTCCCCATACATACATAGTTGACGCCAATTAAGATAGTCCTCTGAGTTGTATGGGCGCTCTTACAGTTTAGAGGACTAGTTTAATCGGCACTAACCTCAAATAAGGTAAATAAATAAAATTGTGCTAATGTGTGAAAGAAAATAAAAGAAAATATTTATTATAAATGGTACGGAACACTTCGTGCGCAAGTCCGACTCGCACTTGGCTGGTTTTTTTATACAAAGGTACTTATAGTTTTTGGTGGGATTGAAAATTATGGCACAACTAAAAATGAAACAAATAAGTGGCCACTGAGACTCTTTGTACTCAGTAGTGGGTACCGTCAGAATGATGATGATTTTAACTATAATGTCAGATTTTCAACAAGTCGGCTTCCACACTGTTTCAGCAGGGACTGACAGATTCACATGCTCACTAAGAATAAAAGCGATCAGTTTACATAGTTACACAATTTTTGGATAAGATGGTGATGCTGCAGATAACCCGTATTGTCTAAAAAAGTGGGTACGTCCTATCTGTTACCTTCGATCAACAATACAACGATATAAAGAAATCTACCTAATTACTTTCTATCCACGGATTTGGTCATGTGGTATCCGAATTAAGTAGTCTATGTGCTACTGATGATGTACTAAACTTATTCAAAACCGAGTTCAAAACGACTATGTAGCTACATCATAAAAAAAGTTACCAATCTCCATCCATATTAAATTTTATAGCAATAGACTTTGCTCTTCCACACAAATAACGAAATACCACCGCGACCCGGTCAAGTTGTACCCATATATTTACTTTATCTTGTTCAATACACTTAAATACAAATTAATACAACCAAAGGCCCGGACCTTAATGGCAGCCCTGGCTGTTTATTTTACAACTCAGGATGGGACAGGGATTTTATTTTTTAACCTTTTTATATGCCGAAGTCACAGACCTAAACACGTTATGCTTTTAGCGTCTTTAAAATGGTTCTATGCGTCTTCTTAAATTAAGAAATTTTCTTTTAATTCTCGCTAGTCAGGTTTACATAGATCATGTTAATGTGTGATATGTACTTCGCGATATAATTAAATAGTCAAACAAACTTACCCCTGTAAGTGATGTTCGACTGGAATTATGCCAAGTGTTGCCTGGTCCGAAGATGATGAGTCCCACTAGTCTAATAATTAGATGTACCCTTGAAGTAAAATCAAAAAGCTTTAGCGATTCTGTAAATTTAATGAAGTTAATGGAGATGAGCGAGGAGAAGGCATTACTGGAGCTATGTAACTGACTTGAAGAGATTAAATCGGGACTACCGAAGTATATCAGTGTCTCATCATCGAGGACCAGGCAACATGAACCATAACTAAGTATTTTTAGTATTAGGTACTTTTGGAACTATTATGGTTATAAAAATAGTGTAAAAAAAATCATGTATACCTAGGTTTATTAAACTTTATACCCATCCTATTTAACCTTGCTATAATATCAACACCATTCTGATCTGAAGCCGAATTCTATATTACGTTGGCAGACATCTGATGTATGATATTTATTCCTAATATTTTTTTTTTCAAAATTCGTTCTGGGCGTCTGGTCGAAGCGACGTGTGATCCGAGAGCTGGCGCTTATCTGGGTCAACGCATAAGCATTACAACTCAGCGGGGCAATGCAGCCAGTATCTTGGGGACACTTCCGCCTGGCAGTGATCTGGAGTAGTTAAGCTATCTATAGATCGTTTGCAACGGTCTTTAGATGATTCAACTGTTTCTGCTGTAATATAGTCTTGTAAATAATTTTATATTCTTTCTGTTCAGGCATTTTGCCCATATTATTTTTTCCATAAGAAAATTATATTATTATTATTACATTTTACTTACATGGGAGAAGTAATTCGTGGGCTTAAATAGGTATATATTTGATATTAACCAACTTGGGCAAATCGGCGTGGTATGTATGTTTGTTTGTCCGAGGATAACTTTCAAAGCGTTCATCGTGAAATTTGATATATAGGTAGGTAGTGTTGGCTCCAACCTGGTGGTACACCAGTGACTCCACAGTACTGAAATTTGGTATTCATGTAGCTTTAGTAATACAAATACAGGAAAAAGTCTGAAATCCAGAGTAACTGCAATTTCTACCCCAAAAAAGGCAACCAACGTACATGAACTTCCGTTACCTGTAATTTGAATAAAACTGTAGGTAAAGTATTTTGGTTGTGCATTTCATGGCATTATTTAATTGATCAAGCGAAGCGAGATCTCCAATTTAACTTGGACGAATCGGCGTTGTATGTATGTATATATGTTTGTTTGTCCGAGGATAACTTTCGAAGCGTTGATACGATCATTGTGAAATTTGGTATATAGGTAGGTAGTGTAGGCACAATCCTGGTGTGACTAAATCAGCTAAAAATGTGGGGTGGTTGTTGAGATATTGGGGTTGAAGAGGGGTAAAAAAAATCAAAATGAGACTAATAGGTCAAGTGAGACGTCTAATGAAAGGTCTCAGTAAATTTTGACACCTTGTTTATTTTTAGTTTAGTCTTTGTTGTTTTTAAGTTATTATCCATACTAAAAATAGAACTTAGACGAAATTCACAGGGTACACCAGTGACTCTCCAGTGCTGAAATTTGGTATTCGTGTAGCTTTAGTGACAAATATAGGGAAAAGTCTGAAATCCTGAATAACAGCAATTTCTACTCAAAAAAAAATAATCACAAAATACCCGACATCAAAACAAACTAAAAGAGCTAAACAAGCTCGACATTTTGATAGCAGGCGCAATTTCAAGAAATCCAATATGGCAACTACAAGCCACCATTTTGTATTTCTTGAAATTTCATATGGCCTATTCACTTTCGTGATTTAAGCTATTCCAAAGACACTTCACTTGCCAAAATCCCTCAAGCCCCCTACAAGAGGCTTCAAATGAACATACATATGACTTACACACACCCTAATAACATAATCCTCCTTCTGCGCACTCGGGTAAAATAAAGAAACGTCAACCAGGTCTTAATTTGGTGTAATTTCCATTGGATTAACATTCCTACACATGCTAATAATGTAGACACACTCCATAATTCATCTTTCTTCTAAGCCTACCACGATGTCCAGGAATCCCTGCTAATAGATTTAGATATGACTAATGGCAATTCCTAAGCATCGAATACCATTATGTTAAAATAATAGGGGGACAACGATGGCCACCAGTAATTATTTATTAGATAATTATTCAAATTGTTACTTTATCATGTGTTAAATATTCAATTTTATTCATAAACTTCCATTCATACATGCAGCATATTAAATTTGTATTCTGCACAACACTACACTGTACATTGCAGATGCCATACTACGAGTTACCATAAAAATTCATTAGTATTCTAATTTTGATTTTACAAAGCAAAATTTTCCTTGAAGCAAATAAATGCAACTCAATTAGTAAAAAAATAAAAATCGATAGTTTCTGGTACTTATCGATGTTTTAGTAGTTATCGATACCCGTGTTAGTAATCGAAAAATATTGTCAAAGCACCTCACTGGCCGATAAAATGTCGGGCCACACGCAACAGGTCATTAGACACCTCCCGGAGGAAAATAAATTAAAGAAAACGAGAAATCTTGACCGGCCACCTTATAATCGATGCACAGTCTACAATTCACACTACTTTTTCAACTGCATCTGTATCCATTGCTCGCCCAAATTCGTCTATCATACAAACGGCTATGTGAAACACGCAATGTACGCGAATATTTTTTGTGGTCGTTTAAAAAGTCAATGAATAGGGATGTAAGTCTCGGATCAATTAAATGCCATAAGATACAAGCACTATAAGTCAGTGCGAAGGCGAAATCCAAGAAGTAATGACCAGGACCCTAGTTTATAGGTTAAAAGGAATAAAAAGTAAAGTGTCTCGTTTTACCCTTTCCAATTTGCTTAACCGTATTTTAATTTGTCTTCTGCCTTGTTTCGTGTAATTATACACATTCTTGGATGTGGGTTTAATGCTTTTGTGGTATTTCCATTTGAGTGTAATTAATGGAGCTTTTTAGTGGTAGATATAGTTAAGCATATGTATATATATAAGCATGTTTTGTTTGGATTAATGTTACGTACAACAAAATGCATTTACTGACAAAAAGTTTCGCAAAGTGCTTTGATTTTTAAATAAACCAGTCCGCATGTGTTAGTCCCTTCAAATTTCACAACAAAAAGCTCAAAATAGGCTTAAAATCAACATATTACAGTAAAACATTAATTCATGCTTTTATGACAAAGAGTTTTACTTTTTGATTGAGCGAAGCGAGATCTCCAAATCAACCTAGGCAAATCGGCGTTGTATGTATGTATGTGTGTAAGTATGTTTGTATGTAAGTATGTTTGTTTGTCCGAGGATAACTTTCGACGCGTTGATCCGATCATCATGAATTTTGATACATAGGTCATGGCACAATTTTGGTGGGACTAAATGAGCTAAAAATGTAAAATGTCAAATGAAAGGTCGTCATTAGTACATTTTGACCACGTTTTTATTTTTAGCAAAGTCTTTGTAGTTTTTGAGTTATTAGCCATAATAAAAACTGAACTTTAACAAAATTCACATGGTACACCGTGACCTCACAATGCTGAAATTTGGTATGCGTGTAGCTTTAGTGACACAAATATCGGCAAAAGTCTGAAATCCAGTATAACTGCAATTTGTACCCAAAAAAAGAACAACCAATAAACATGAACTCTCGTTACCTGTTATTTGAATCAAACTGTAGGTCAAGTTTTCTGGTTATACAAATCGTGGCACGATTTTGATAGTCAAAGATTACAAATAACATGGGAGACTCGCGAGATCTCAGTTCGGGGCGAACCACTAGTATAGAAAAATCTCACAAACCTGCTCGGTTTTATTTGAATTTCTCCACCTTGTAAACAAAGTCATTACCGTTGCTTAAATCTACAAGCATCATTTTACGAGCATCGAACGAATTCTACGAATACAAAGTACCTACCGCCAATTGGAACAGAACAATTAAAATTCTAATCAGAATGCCCGATGATACGCACTTTAGCCGTTCACAAGCTTTTGATGCCAGTTAACAGTAGATTATTAAACGAGGGGATAAAGCAGTGTCTTGCGTCACGGGCACCATGTTGAATCCCGAATATAACGAACGATTCTAGAGTTAACTCGCGAGTGGAGCGAGGGAGTTACTAGAATCCTGAGTGCAGAGAATTTCAATACAAATGCGGATCCAAATTCAAATCACTTTACTTAAAAAAAAATCAGTACAACTTTACTCCCGGCTCAGCCGTAGGGCTTTAATCGCCTGCTTTCGGTGAGGTTTACATGACATGTAATTTGACATTGTCGAGCAGGTCGTGTCAGGATGGTGAAGTATGCTCCCAGTATCAATAAATGGTGCAAGGAACATGACGCAAACTGGTGATTTTTGAACAATTTTAATATATCAATTCTGGGGGCCTGATTACAGTCCTTCTTGTCTGTTTTTGGTAAATTACTGTACCATTGTACGTATGATGACTGTGTATTGTATTGTGTGTAGTAAATGTGTACATATGTGTATGAGTCTGAAATAAATATTATTTATTTATTTTATTCATATATTTCTACTTCGATTTCAAATTAAATGAAATCGATATACGGAAGAATTCATTCTTTTTTCAAAATCCATAGAATAGCAACATTCCTTGTGTAAAAATTTGTAGTGGATCTCCCTATTTTGCTTGTGTTAATATAAACAAATTATTTCAATGCTTGTCAGCTAAAAAAATAATGCCCAGTTGTTTACTAAAATGAGGTATTTTATTGATGACATCCCACATAATTAAAGAACTAGGGACGTGAATAGAAATATTGATGTGCCTATATGAATATTTTATAAGTAGAGGCTTTAAAATGAGGTGAATAGTATTTTGGTAAGTATAATATATCCAAAAATAGGTGAATAGCTAAAACTGAGGTACCGTATTAATATAGTAAAATGTAAATTGATTAATACTCACTATTGATATCAAAGTTGTACCTGTATATAGCGCCTAAAAATAAATCCGGAAATCTCTACTTCTTCGTACATAAAGATATATATGTAAATATTAACTAGGTAGTAAAAAACTTCGAAGCACAGAATGCTGTTTAAAAAAATAAAGAATAGCAATCAAGATTATTGTCCCAACATTATGCAAATATTTTAAAAGCAGTAAAAACTGTGACGATACTTCGTTGACAAAGCTTACATAATAGTTCTGTTTTAGTAGTTAACCCGCTAATTTACGATTCTCGTTTGGAACACGCAAGTATAAATCAAGATGAATTACAACAATGATTGGATCTGGTATTCGATGTAATCGGTAATATTAGTTACAAAATAGAGCTGTCGTTTTACAATGGTGACAATTAATGGAGAATTCATCATCATCATTTTCACAGTAGGTCATTAGGCACTTCCAGTTGTGGCATGAAAGGCTTACAGGAGCGACTGTAACTTTTGCAAGCAATTCAACCCACTTTTCAGGGTTTTAGACTAACTCAGAATCCGGACGAATTGTCTAAGCAAGAGTCCTATATCTAGCAATAACTTGACACTGAAAAGTCAGGCCAAACAGGACGATGAAATGAAATAACCTCTGCATGCATGTAAATCCTTTTTACAAGATTTCAAAATGTATTTATTTTAGCTTATGGCCCTCGTAAGGATTATTGATTTGCATTGCCACCATACCATGTAGGTAGTACCTACTTACTGCAAAAATCACGAATGAATCGTTAAATAGTCAGAACTGCTAAATAAAAATACGAATTTATTCTAATCTATCATAAAATATCTAGATTATTTGATTCAAACTAAATATTTGATCAGATTATTAGATCATTGATCTCTACAGATTATACTTGCGTCAATAATTATTATTGGGACTTGCCAAAAAAAATTAACATCAGAAAAGAGATGTTAATCTTTGAAGTGTTAAAATCTTAGGCTCAGATGTTATTGGAGAGATTAGAAAGTAGCAATGTTTAATGACAAAATTTGCATTTAAATAGCATACCGATCGTCCAAGGTTCTTCTATGAACATGTAGGAAGTTATGAGTAATTAAAATTAGACCTTAATTATTAGATTTCGTGGGCTGTTTTATGACTCCCTTGATGAAACATTCTTATTCTATCACCACAGTAATAAAATCTATAAAATAGGTCCGTTATTTAAATTAATTCTTTTTTTAGTAAAAATTTAGATCGTGGGGAAGTAACTATCAAAAAGTCTACTAGCCCATTGGTCTAAATTAACCTCTCGTTAATTATTATCGTAGCTATTAAGGTACATGACGATAATATAGCGGCACAGTACGATTTCAATTACTAAATAATTCGTTTTAGCTGTAATTCACAATATTTTGCCCATGGTACGACTGGTAGCGTTATGGGAAAGAAAAATTTCCAATAGCACTACTGATTGTGCTAATCGATTAACTGAAGATAAACGATTAACGCTATATTTCGTTCATAATATGAAGGTCGCTGTAACTCTGGATACTAGTCTTTCACTGAATAGGCTTTTGCGGTAAACAGTTCGATATTTGCGGAACAATACAATTGGAAACTATTAATGAGTCTTTGACGAAATCTAGGCCAAATAGGTTTAGAAAGGTGCGATGTGGCTTGTAGATGTTTAGAAGTAAACAACGTAGGAATTGTGGTGTTTCTCATTTAAAGATAAATGTCTAATGTACAGTCTTTTAGTAGGAGTAGGGTACTGACTGAGTGGTGGCCCCGAAATGAAACCAGGAACGCAGGTCGTCCACCGGCAAGATGGGTCGACGACATTATAAAAATCGCAGGTCGTATGTGGGTTAGAACAGCGCAGGACAGAGGCGAATGGCGACAAAGAAGAGAGGCCTATGCCCAGCAGTGGGATGAGAAGGGCTAACGATGATGATGATGATGACAGTCTTTTATATGTAGTTAAAGACAATAAGTGACGTAATAGCACAGCGAATGGAAATAAATAAATCATGGAAATAATTAAAGCGCAGTGATCGACAAAAGCTTTCATTTTGATATTTTATTGATTTTGTCATGATGAACGCCTTTTTGGTACGCAGACAAATGAGTCGAAAAGTCTAATTAAATTTAAACAGTTCTACATAATTTTTTGTTATTTCTTTTTTTAAATATTTTTTTGCTCATGTTCCAATATTACTGCATTTATTTTTATCTTGTCTTTTTGTGTACCTACTAACAATATTATTTAAGTAAGATTTTTCTGTGTTACTAACAAAAATTATGGATCTGTCTGGTCTGAAATAAACGTTTTATTATTATTATTTCTTGTTTAATAGAAATAAGGATTTGTCATTGAGGTTGTATTTTATATTAGTATATTATGAATGCAATGAGCCTCATTCTATTTTAAAATTTACTTACGGCCTGCCCCTCGGGCCGCAAGTAAATCACATTTACCCACCAGATATCGAGTCAACAATGACTAGCTTTCAGAACATTAATGATGAAAAGAATAAGGATAAATTGATAAACACTGCCTTTAGATTACAAAAATCTAACAAAAGCTTTGTTGGCAATGCGGTGCGGTTTTATAATAAATTACCCAAACATGTCAAAGAATTAAATGAAAATGAATTCAAGAAATATATAAAAAATCAATTTACGAAAAATACATATTATATCATCAATGACTTTATCTTCGACTCAGACATTTGGAATGAATAGTTTTAGTTTTAGCCCTTTACAGCTGCAACATTTGTATTTTATCGTAAAAGGGCTTTTTAAAGCCGCTCTAATTTTAATTTTTTTCAAGGTTTTTTTAATTGTAATACAAGTTGACAAAGCCCCTATACAGCTGCATCTTTCACTTTTTGCTTTTATGTCTGCATTTGTTTGTAACCTGACGTAACTAAGCGTTCCTAGTAATCCTAAAGTTTGAATAAATGTATGTCTATGTCTAATATTCGGCATGATGGAAAGGCGGGCCATCATGGATAGTCATCTTATGATATCCTGTTACTTATCATTGAGGTGGACTACAGGCAATGAAAAAGTGCCCACGGGCCACCGAGGGGAGACCACGAACAAGGACCGGATGATTACAGTTTCTGAAGAACCCAGCTATTTATAAGTATAAAGTATTACTAACGTCGCGGTTTCTAACGTTCCTTCTTCTTGTTTCGTGTCACTGTAGGCTATTTAGAGTACTATTTTAGAGTAATACTTTACCAATAGCACTGGGCGTGGCTTTGTTGGACTCAGGAGAACAGATGAGAGATGGACTGATATCGCATTCAGTCCGGGAGGATGCTCTTATACCCCATTTACACAGACTTTGTCTGCAGCGGCCAATTTGGGTCCGGAGTCTGTTCATTGACTGGCCAAGACAGATTATGACATGGGGGTAGGTGTTCCTGCTCAGTAACAAAATCAGATGGTGGTGGGTGAACGTCCCTTGAATTGGCCTAATAAAGCCCACGTCAACAGAAAACATGCTCAAACCGCGCATGCCACAGGCCTTACGTCACCAGTACGTGTTTTACCGCTAACAAACATAACATTAATATGGAAAGCTCGCTCCGCCAATGTGCCGTCCAACGCTGGCCCACGAAGATGGCCATTGTCTTTTCAGAACGTGACTTCAAATGTTAATTGGACTATTAATACCCGAATGCGGGTCATTCCGACCATTACGGCCGTAGCCCTTTTGAATATGTATATTAAAATTATTAGACTCAATTTGTGTTAGGTTTCTAATGAGGTTATGCGCTTTCTTGTCACAGATGGCGCCTGTGTGTTGAATGCGCAAGCGCATAGCCGGATGCGCGAAATGGTTATTGTTGTAACTGTGAGCATCCGATGTGGAATATTGTATTAGCGAATGTGGGAGCCGAGGTTTAATCGGCTTGGCATATTTCTCGTCGATGGGAAAATATACTTACCTACTTGACAATTGACATTGACTTAAAAGGTTAGTAGCAGATTTAAGATACAATAAGATATTATTTATTATTGTTTTCAGGCAATATCTTAACTAAAAAATATCCCAACAAACCAGATCGTGATAAAATGATGTCGTCGTATATTAAGCCCTCCTAAGGTTCAAGAAATATTCACTCATCGAGTAATACTTGCTTTTTATCACAGAATGAATATCTTAGCGTATAATTATATTATTGTTTACTAGGATACTAAAGGCCTTAACCACAAAAAAGTAAAACATCCGTTTAAAAAATGCAGTACCAATTATTGCCAAGCATTTTTTTAAACAGGTGTTCAACGGGGTTTTATCTATTTTGTGGTAAGGCCCTAAGATTTTATTAACTTGACTAAAACCATGTACGAGGTTCTTAAAAATATAGGAAGTAATTTGAAATCCATATCAGTTAAAAACATCCACTAACATATCATTACATATTTGTCAACATAGTTTTAATGCATGTTGTGTTCACCTGTAATTGGTTGTGCATGTAGCTATACGATATACATAAATATAGAATACTAGCTGTTACCCGCGACTTCGTCTGCGTAGAACTACTACTTCGTGTAAATTTGTTTGGACTGAATAGGCTCTGAAACTATAATGAAACGATTCTAATGAAGCCGGCACATTGAATTATTGAGATTAACATAGGTAGACTTTTCCTGACCCTGATCCATGACTTAACTTAGTTTAATACGTTTTTGTATACGACATTTTTTGTTTTTCCTTCTTTGGTCAAAACATGTAGGTTTTGTGGACTCGATACTCGTGAGCACGCCACATACAGTTGCCCATGGGAGAAACAGTTTTTTTCTAAATGAACACCAGCTACTTTGAGTGTCTGTCCTTGAGCTTTGTTTATCGTCATAGCGAATGCTGCTTTCAGGGGAAATTGTACTCTTTTGAATTGGAATGGCAAATCGGTAGGGATTATTGGAATACGGGGAATTAACACTTCTTCTCCCTTTGCTGTTCCTGTCATAATTATTGCTCTCACAATATTGCGTCCCAGGTGTGTAATTTGTAGACGTGTGCCATTACACATTCTTGGTGCGTCAAGATTTCGCATCAACAGGACCGGGACACCTACTTTTAGCCTCAACTTATGGGAAGGCACCCCCGATAATTCTAAGGAGTTAAGAAATTCTATAGGGAACGATGTCACTTGCTCAGTGTCCATGACATTGTCTACGGACAGATACTCAACAAAATCACCTTCCACATCTGACATGATTTGTTCGTTGATCTGCCCCACTACTTCGTTTGTCGGTGCTAAAATTGCCCTTTCGCACAGCCATTGTCTGTTCTTCATATTGGTTGCAAGATCGGGATAGACGTTGTTCTTTAAGTCATCCATGTTACAGACAACATTACAAAATTCACGATTCAATGTAATCATTCCGTCACTATTTGTTTCCATACGGTCTTCTCCGATTTTCAGAAGAGCATCCGCATATTGCACCAATTGTGTATCACTGTGCAGTTGTACTCGCATATTTGTAGTCAGACAAAAAATTTTTACATGCACCCATAATGGAGACGCTTTTAAACATGCATTTATTTCATCTGCCGGCGTGCCTCTAGTAATTACCGGCAGAGTCTGTCTAAAATCGCCAGCTAAAAGTACCACCATACCACCCATGATACTTTGGTTACTCTTAATATCTTTTATGGTCCGATCTAGTGCTTCTATCGCTCTTTTGTGGGACATGGTACATTCATCCCAAACCAACAGCTTACATTGCTGTAACATTCGTCCACGGTCACTATTTTTAGTAATGTTACAAACTGGCATTTCCTCATGAGCTAAGTTCAATGGCAGTTTAAGTACTGAATGTGCCGTTCGGCCACCATTAAGTAACGTAGCTGCTATTCCAGAAGAAGCTACAGCAACAGCAACTCCTTTATCTTTACGAATTTGGGCTAAAAGTAAATTTAAAAGAAATGTTTTACCCGTGCCTCCTGGCGCATCCAAAAAGAATAAACCACCTTCGCCACTTTCGATTTTTTGCACAACATTCTCAAAAACTAATCTTTGTTCTGGGTTTAGACGCGGAACAGACTCAGTTATTTGTTGTTGTAAAGAAGCAGCATCGTAACTCAATTCTCTTATTATATCACTGCAAACTTCCCCAGTTCTTTGCGGCCTGCTCAACCCAAAATCTGACAAATCTTTCCCAGTTATAGTTATGACTTGGTCTTCTATCTTTGTTAGGGCTTCATTAAAAATGAAATCATTGTATGTAACGTTTGGATTATGATGTTGTACTCTGTGTAAAATATCGTCGGCCATTTGAATTTTGTACCTTTCCCACAGTTGTTGAGGGTTTGAAAGCCCACATGTCGCTATTAGTATAGCAAAAAGCATTCTCACCTTGGCCGCTGATCTACATTGTGCAGCCTCTTCCAGTGTTATATTCCAATGATTGTCATCCTCCAATAATCCTCTTGCCTCACATGCCTCTCGAAATGTTGAAAATTCTTGATTGTTGTATTTTTTGAGATCATTTAAAGAGGTTGGCCCACGCACATGGTGTAGAAGCATCCTTAAACAAAAACATTCCATGTTAGTAACATGGACTGTGTAAACCCGTCCTAAGGCATCTCCAGATTTGACACCAGGCCAGTTCTGAACCGAAGTTCCTTGAATTCGGCGTTTCCAAGTTTTTCTGGTTGCGTCCCATGTGTAATATCTCGGTACCTCAGCATACATAAGAGTTCTTGCAAACTCATCTCTTATGCAAAGTTCAAAAAAAGCTGTAAGGGTGGTTTTTGGTCGAGTAGATAGTCGCTCGTGGAAATTATCTTCTGTAAAATAAACTCGTTCACCGTTCTCTAAGTGTACACTTAGATGTGTAACGGTGGGGTGCCTTTCGTGCAACGGGAACCCTAATAACCGCCACACGGCTTCGTTGCTGCTAACATAACGACCAGATTGATATGTATGTACTTCATTTACGCGATTTGCAAGCTCTGTGCTCCTAAAATTGAAAATAGCTTGGTCACTGCCTTTGTTAATATATTTGCAGATATATTTGATAGCGCGCACTGAACTGCAAGCCTCAACATTTATATGGGCGTTAAATATTTTTAATAGAATAGCGGAATAAGGGACCACCCAACTATTATCAATAGTGACGTAACTCCCATTTCGTAGTTTCACAGATGCCGTTCGACCTCCGTCTGCTGGTGCTCTTCTACGATAGAGTGGGTATCCGTTTTCACTGTGGACAGTGTCTTTGTGTAATTTGCGAGGAAATTTCTTTGTGCATTTTCCATCTTTCATGCAAGGGCACTGAGGATTTTCAGGTCCACATGGACCATGAATCATGTTTTTAACTATAATATCATGAAGTGTCTTGTCAGTGCTTGGATCGGGTATTTCTGCGCTGATAATATTATCAATTTGATCGGGTCTCAACTTGTCTTTTAACCACAATAATATGTGGACATGTGGTAGGCCACGCTTCTGCCACTCTATGGAATACATAAAGCAGATCACTTCTCCAAATATTCTGCCTTTGGAAATAACAGACATAAGTTTTTTAACTTTCAACCTAAAAACTCTTGCGACTACATCATGCCTATCAATCGCGCTTTGACCCGGCATTAATTCATTTACTATTTCCGGCCATGCTGGGTTGCAAGTAAACGTAACGAATAAGTCAGGGCGACCATATGTACGTACATAAGCAAACGCATCCTGAGTATATTCGTGTAAGTACCTCGGACTATTTACAAATGAAGACGGTAAAATTATCATTCTACCAATATCATTTGGATTTAGATTAGCGTCATTCGCTACTGCGTCTTGAAGGTGGATATAATTTTCTGCTCTTAATTTAGTTTGATTTAATGTTATGTATCGTAATCGTTCACTTTCTACCTTAACGTACATATCAACATAAAACTGATTGGCCAGTTGCCTGCATCGTGATATAATATTAAAATCATTTTCTCTAATCATGATATGAAAGGCATAAAAGTCCATACATGATACCTTTTTGTTAGGCAAGGGCAGGCCAGTTACAGGATCGACTTGTGGAATTTGAAAGTGATACCCTTCTTGCCCTTTGCTAAATATTAGCGGATATTGTAACGCATCGTAAAATTTATGTGTATCCGGCACCCTAGTTAGTGTGTTATCACGGGCATGTAAAACTATATCACGGGAAGCAAACTGTTCACCACAAACCATGGCTGCGACTTCATTTATTAAAGGTGCATTATATCGTCTTTCGTGTTCCCCACTTGGTGTACGATCTGGGTGAATCACCAACTTATAATCATCTCCCGGCATTCTTTCTAAGGCTGTTGTGAAAGTGTTTATTAGGCGGTTATGTTCATGCAACATTCTCTGAATCTTTAAGACAATATCCTTTTCTACTAATTGAATGTTTTGACACCTGCGGTCAACCTCGTCGTTTTCATTTCCCATAAAATAAATCTGTAAAAATTTAGGTTGCTCATTATTTGTAGGAAGCAAAGAACCAATCCTATGATAGATTTGACCTTGGATTGTAAAAGTAGATGAAAACCCAGGCATAACCACCTCATTTTCTACACCAAATGACGTCATTTGAAAGCATGAATTATATTTCCTTATTTTGATTAAAAAACGCCGCGATTCGTTGTTATCACCTAAAAGTAAAGACTTCAATGGTTCCTCTGGTTCTCCAAGTATTGGAATTGAAACCTTGCCACCAGAACAACACATACCCGGAGTTTCTTCTTTCCACTTGAGTGCTTCACAATGTATACATTTTTTATCCATTCCACCTATGAGAAGTAATCGATGGTTATTATACTCAATCGATGGGTCATAATCAAAAGCAGCATTGTGGAATGCTCCCCATGTATACATTGTAAACGCATTTCTCCTTTCTGACTGCCGTTCAGCATTTAACACACGTCGTCTTTGGGATTCTTCTGGCATCTCTGCAGCTATCAATGATGCGTGTCGCTCAGCATCTAAAATCTGCCGGGCCTGAGTCTGTTCATAGGTCTCGGCAGCTCTTTGCGTTGCGTGTCGCTCAGCATCTATAATCTGCCGGGCCTGAGTCTGTTCATAGGTTTCGGCAGCTCTTTGCGTTGCGTGTCGCTCAGCATCTAAAATCTGCCGGGCCTGAGTCTGTTCATAGGTCTCGGCAGCTCTTTGCGTTGCGTGTCGCTCAGCATCTAAAATCTGCCGGGCCTGAGTTTGTTCATAGGTCTCGGCAGCTCTTTGCGTTGCGTGTCGCTCAGCATCTAAAATCTGCCGGGCCTGAGTTTGTTCATAGGTCTCGGCAGCTCTTTGCGTTGCGTGTCGCTCAGCATCTAAAATCTGCCGGGCCTGAGTCTGCTCCTCAGATTCTTGGGATCTAGCTACTTGCGCAGTTCGAGCTCTTTTAGAGCTACGCGCTAAATTAGATTTACGCTTGCGAGGCATATTACTTAACCAGTTACCTACCTAAAGTAATAAAAACAGGTAAGTACTTATGCAAAAAAAAATTCTTTAGCTGACAAAAAAATTTAGTTAAAGGTACTGAGTACGAAACTATACTTAAGGTAGGTACTTATACACATTGCATGAAATAAAACAAAAACAAAACGAATTGCTAAACTAAAACTAAATGTTAAAAAAAATATACTATCCACATGGAATAAAAACAAAATGAATCGATAAAATTATATGCGAAACTACTGGAACTATTTTATCCACATGGAATAAAAACAAAATGAATCGATAAAATTATATGCGAAACTACTGGAACTATTTTATTCACAAAACAACATTACTTACCTATTAATACTCAATAAAAACTATGCTGACCTTCTTAGGTACCGTAACTACTTACTAAATGTGAAAAAACTTAAAAAAACCTGCCTACTAATCTACTACAATTTTATACCTATCCTAAAAAATGAATTAAAGTATTTATTTTACCTATTAACTATAATTCTACCTACTACTAACTTATGCTAAACTAATAATAACAACCAAAACAACTAAGTAAATAACACAAAATGCTTATCCAAGAAACCCTAAACACCAATGAAAACGTAAAGAAAGCGAATACGTTGCAGCTCAAAATTGTAGATATCGCATGCGTCCGCCAACGACGTCTGCCCTCACGTGTCTGCCCGTTCGGGTAAGCATACTTTGTGATCTACACTCCTCCCACCGAGCCATCCGCGTCCCCCGCACGTCTTTGCCGCCGCGCCGCGCAGCGCGCCCGCGCCCGCCAGCCCCGCCACACCACACCATGCATCGTCACACTCACACATTCATAGTGTATAGGCCGATGGGCCTGATGGACATGTCAGGCAGAAAGTATTCTAAAAGCTGGCTAGGAGTATTTGAATTATGCGATACATAACTGCACCCCGCGTTTTCACCCGCATAATTCCGGGATCGGGATCGGGATAAAAAGTAAAGATGTCCTTTCCCAAGGTTCCATCTATCTCTATACCAAAATTCATCAAAATCGGTTCAGCGGTTTAGGCGTGAAAACGAAACAGACAGACTGTCTATGTCTTTCCCCAAGGTTCCATCTATCTCTATACCAAAATTCATTTAGTAGGCATATACGATACATAACTGCACCCTGCGTTATCTATCACTCGCATAATTACGGGATCGGGATCGGGATCGGGATAAAAGGTTGCCTTTGTCCTTTTCCAAGGTTCCATCTATCTCTATACCAAAATTCATTTAGTAGGGATATACGATACACAACTGCACTCTGCGTTTCCACCCGTATAATTCCGGGATCGGGATCGGGATCTGGATAAAAAGTACCCTATGTCCTTTCCCAAGGTTCCATCTATCTCTATACCAAAATTCATCAAAATCGGTTCAGCGGTTTAGGCGTGAAAAGGTAACAGACAGACAGACAGACAGACAGAGTTACTTTCGCATTTATAATATTAGTAGGGATATACATAAGATCTATCATTATATAATGTAACAACTTTGGTGGACCTAATAAATAAATCTAAATCAGATACTAAATCTAAATGCGTTTAGGGTGCTGATGGGGCTGCTTAGATTCTGCAGCGCTTCGGGGATGTTTGTCGCTGCGCGAGTTGACTGTTTCTACACAGTCATGCGAAAGCGGTGTACATCTCTGTTGCGCAGGGTTCGGGCTAGATCCAGCGGCATCCTATGCGTGTTTGCAAGTAGGTTTGATTGCCAGTATATGAATCACTGCTGCATGGTACATATACTGCCAAACAAAAATACCTACAGATACCCAAACAGATATACCATTAAATTATTATTATTATTTATTTATTATTATTTGTAATTGTAATTTGATTGTGTACCTAAAAATTTGTGTTCATATATTTTATTTTGAGTTAGTGTTAAGAAATTATGGATTTTAAAATCTGAAATAAATGAGTTAATAATAAAAACTGCACTGCGCTCGTCCTCAAGTCACGCCACCCTTTATAATTATAATACGAGTAATTATCTATTAAGCCACATAGAAATACAAAACAAGATTTATGTTTATGAAAACTAGATATTTTTCAAGGACCGATAGTGACAAGGTGCTACGAATGTGAATTAGCAAAGCAAACGAGATTCCATCTGCTGCTAAGCATTGAAATTGATTGTACACAAGCAATTTATTGCTTACCAATAATTGCAGAGTAGCGCAATTTTATTCAAGAAGCAAGCTACAGTAAGTTGGTTACGTATGGCAATTCAGTGCCTATATTATTTTTAAGTTTAGCTACATTATCATATCAGCAAAAAGACGTCTACGTACCTACGGTTTTATCGTTGTTTCGACCGACAATGCTTCGGTTCAATTTGTGAACCTTCATCAGGGTGAGTGCGATCCGCTCCGAAGCACGTCTCGCCTCGCATTGAGCGAATGAAATGATTGAATGATCATGATTGAATAATGAGTAATGATTGAAATTCATCACGAAAGTTTTCTAAGTAAAAAAAGACGTCTTCTGTAGAGCAACTGATCTTGTGCAGCAACCCTTTAATGTTATTTTAGGTAATATTTAATGGGGAATCTTTCATACTTCAGCTACGCTTTTCTGTACGTGATTTCCGATCGAGAAACTTTCGGCCCCATACATTTGTTTACGTTGTAACCAGTTTTGCGTTATTCAACCTCTTTTGATATGTACAACATTAATTTAAAACACACACCCAGAATCGTATTACCTGACTTTAGAGGTGGGTTTAATACCGGAAGCTTGAATATTTATCCAGTAGTTATTATTTATCGTTACATTTGCAATAAACCATTTTTAACGTAAATCGGCGGTGCCTTTGCGACGATGCCGCTTAGTCAGTCAGGTACATCAGGTTTTTACATGATGGATTAATATGATTTGTTTACTTACTTTATACAGACTGTTTAATTGATATTTAAAAACTTGATACTAACCTTTTTTGAATATCTTAAATTTTATACGGTACTGAATTTAAAAAAAACTGTTTTACAACCATACCCCACTCGTGTTTTTATTTAGTGTCGGACATAACAAAACACGTAGTATAAAAGCTAAAATATATAAGCTTAGTGAATTATTTTTGAGTTAAGCTATTAGAAAACATAGTGTTAAACATATCGTAGCACTCGTTGCTATATGTTTAAGCCCAATGTATGTTAAGGAGATTTAAAAAAACAGCTTGAAAGCAAAGGAGTAAAAACGTCGAGTTTCGCCCGATTTATTTTTGTATTTGCGGCTGATAGTTTCCCCAAAATGCGTTTTCTACATTCTCAAAGTCATCCTTATATGATCAGTATTAAAATCGATGAGTTTGAACGGTAGCCTTATTACGTAAGCCGGTCGCTATCGCCCGCTTGTCGTCGGGTCAGGCCGTCCCTTACCGACAGTCAGGTGACTGCGACTGGCTTACGTAATAAAGCTACCGATTTTAGTTGCCCGTATATTCACATAATCAAAATTTGCATGTTTTGGCTCATTATCCTCACAAGTTTCTATTCCGTGAAAAGCTTTCTTGGTTTAATGCCAAAGCTGAATATATTCAATCTGAATATATTATTGAGATGTATAAATGTTTATAATTTTTGCTTGGGAACGTATGTTTTCTGATCGCGTACTTTCCTATGTACTTTACTAGTGCGCTGCGATATATGTACTTATTTAAGTTTTAATAAATTTACAAGTTTAAATTTAATGAACGTCTTTGGTAGATATCGAAAACAAATTATTATCATTATCATATCAGCCATAGGACTCACTGCTCATTATAGGCTCCATACGTGTTTTTATTTAATGTTATGCATGGCAAAAACGTGGTATGGCTAGTTCAAAATTAGTAGGTAGAAATAGAAATAGAAATATATTATTTGGTATGTAGTATGTTGATCGAGCGAAGCAATATCTCTAAATCAACTTGGGCAAATCGGCGTTGTATGTCTGTATGTATGTTTGTTTGTCCGAGGATAACTTTCTGAAATTTTATACAAGGTAGGTAGTGATGGCACAATTTTGGTGTGACTAAATGAGCTTAAAATGTGGGGGGGGGGGGGTTGTTGAGATATTGGGGTCCAAGAGGGGTAAAAATAATGAAAATGAGACTATTAGGTCAAGTGAGAGGTTTTCAGTAGTACATTTTGAACCCGTTTTTCTTTTTAGTAAAATTTTTATAATTTTTGTGTTATTAGCCATAATAAAAACGAGACTTTGACAAAATTCACAGGGTACACCAGTTACCATACAGTGCTGTAATTTGGTATACGTATAGCTTATTACAAACATAAGCAAAAGTCTATAATCTAGAAAAACTACAATTTATACCCCAAAAAAGAGTAACCAATTAACATAAACTCCCGTTACCTGTAATTTGAATGAAACTGTAGGTCAAGTAAGTTGGGTATTTATTTCTTGGCACTATTTTGATAGTCAAAGATTACGAATAATATTTATTTTCTTTTAATGGTAGACTCGCGAGATCTTAGTTCGGGACGAACCACTAGTAGTATATTTCGTTTGTTATTTTATATAGTACTTTTCATAATTCATTATATGTCTAGTTCATAATGTAGTTTGTTAATAATAGTGTCTAGAAATAGTTTGTAATATCTCATAATAATGTATTTAATTGGGATGTTGTGTAAGCCTACCTGTTTTAGTTTTTATTTTTCGGAAGCCTGTTAAATGGAGATGTTCCCCACGGGTTGCATGGGGTGAGGAACGTTACCCTGCCGTAATAAAGTTTTACACTAGCACAGGGAGTAAAGATACTTAACCTAGTGCCGGTCAGTGTTCTTCTCTTATAAACTGCTGTATCATTAAATTGCTACCAAATATTAAGAAGAAAAATATAAAGGATGGCAACATTTTTTTAGCACACCATAAATAAATAAATAATAAATATTGCTATACATTTCACACAGCGCTATCTAGCCCCAAATTAAGCAGAGCTTGTACTATGGGAACCAGATAACTGATAGAATACTTATACACTTTTTTTTTGTAATTACATACTTATAATATATAGAAACACATCCAGACCCGGAACAAATATCTGTAGATCATGCAAACATTTGTTCCGTGGCGAGAATCGAACCCGCTACCTCCTGCATCTCAGTCGGCCGACTGCCGACTACGCCACCGAGGTCGTCATAAATAGGTATATACACGAATTGGGTGCAAGTTGGGTTCAAGGGTTCAAGGGTAAATATAACGCTTGTAACGTCGTACTTGTTGAATTTCAGAAAATAACAATCCTTTGTGTTTAAAATACTTTAAACCTTAAACTACCTACACAAGTAAGAACCTACCATGTAATGACCCTTTTAAGAAAAGCAAACATGTACGAACGCGCCATCAAATTCACCAAACAAATGACTAACTCCCAAAAAATCTCTTCCAAGTGAATACTTGACAACTAAAAAACAATAAAATAAATGAACATCATGTCGTGAATACACAATTGAGCAAAATTGAGTAAAAATGTGAAAAACAATGCACTTTATGTCATATAAATTATGTTACAGCGCTATCTGTCACAGAGGTAAGGACGTCGTAGCATATTTTATAATTATATACTTGGAATAGCAATGATTAATTTTATTGCATTAAGTGGAGGCAGAATGGTAGCTTATGCCACCAGAACGCTGGTAATGCCATCCCTTTCACACCTACAGTGCGTATAGAAATAAAGAAAGAGCGAATAGTAGATTATTAAACGAGGGTATAAAGCAGTGTCTTGCGTCACGGGCGCTATATTGAATCCCGAACGTAACGAAGGATTCTAGAACTCACGAGTGGAGCGAGGGAGTTACTAGAATCCTCAGTGCAACGAGGAGAATACTCTACTTTTAACATTTTCTGCGAGACAAGCAAACTAAATCTAGGTTGGTGCATTCTGTGCAGAGGCTAGTTCGATTTACGAATAAGTTCTTATTAGGAGGGTATCTTTGGTTCAAATTATAATACAGATGAGGTTCCAAATTCAAATCACATTATGCCCGCGAAGGCATAATGAAATTCGGTACAACCTTACTCCCGCCTCAGCTGTACGGATTTAATCACCTGCTTTCGGTGAGGTTTACATGACATAAAATTTGACATTGTCGAGCAGGTGGTGTGAAAAATACATTTATTTGACACACACACACGACAAACCAGAACAAAACAAACATACCTACTTACATAAAGATTATAAATCATTAAAAGCGGAAGGTGCTTTAACAACTGCGCAAAGTAAATATGAACATTTTTTTTCTTACCCCACCTAGAGATGGAACAAGCCTATTGCCCACCTGATGTTAAGTGGTAACCATCGCCTATAACAAAGTATTGCCTCGTAGTTCACGCACCTTAGATACGTGCTCTACGATGCAATGCCCCGCATCCATCAATTTGAGACATACAGGTGTAAAGCCTCCTAATTTTACCACAAACCGAAACAAAGCAATGATGCTTAGCGGCAGAAATAGGTATGGTGGAACATATTTGCTATTTTTCCTTGCCAGAAGTACTAGTTAGCCTGTATCGTCCATTTTGCCTTGATGTACTTCTACGTGCAATTCGAGGTAGTTCGTCGAACGCGCCTCGAATATCGAATGCGTGCGTCGAAATGATCAAGATTTCTCGGTCGCGATCTAGAAACAGGTGCTTGCATCGGCGTGTCGACGCGTGATTTATTTAACCAATTGATTTATTTATAGCAGTTTTATTCGGAATTTAATTAAAAGTGTCAGCCGTGTCGGTGACTTTTCGTTGAGTCACTGCATAAAAGTAACGAGAAAACTTATAACGATCAAGCTTACTGAAAGTAACTAAAAATCAATAAATTTATAGAAATTTTACCTTAGCCTTGATAGAATAATAATGTCTAATTTAAAACTTAACGCCCCTCTATCGCATTTACTTGAAGGTGAAGCTCAGCAAATCATTTCAAAAATGAGCCTTGTGATTACAATGTTTTAGATTAGATGGTCTCTTCTTAAGTCTTAATGAGATAAATACAGTGAAATCTCTTTTTATATTAAAATTTGATATATGTGAAACCTTGCTTAAAAGTGACTACGAATAAAAAAGGATTGTGTGGTTTTATGAAACCACGGTAAAAGTGAAACTTTGTTTCACATTATAGACATTTAACTAAAAATTTTCGTTGGCACAAATGAGTAATAGTCTATACACTACACGGTCAGCTGATGCGAACTATAGGCGCCGCCATATTGGCTTCGGCTGCTCTGATGAGCGCCTTTCATTTTATCCCTACTCCGAGGCCGACCGTCACGCGACATGCATCACACAGATGAGAAAGTTTGAGACGATGTAATAAAAGTTTCACTTTAATAATATTATCTTGAAAACCACAACCTAACCCACCTATGCCTGATTGCCTATGCATTAGGGTAGATATAGTAGTCATGTCTAGGAAAAGTTTATTGCGTATTATTAAACAACTCTGATAGAAAAACTGCCGTTACAAAAAATACAATTTATAATTCAACTCATGAAAATACTGTAACTAAACACATGTTTAACAATCGCTTAATAGTGTCCCAGTGCCAAATATGTACGCTAGAAACAATTTGTTGTCTATTTATGGGACACAAGGCGGACCGAAATTTTGTACTGCCAAATTATGTATTATCTATGTTAAGTGAGTTTTTAACAGGACTCACCAGATTTACTTGATTTCTAATGCGGATTTACTAAGGCGGCAAAGTTATGTTGTATGTTTGTATAGAGGAAGAATCGCATCACGCGACCAAGCTGTATTATTTTTTAAATTTTGCGTTGGTGTTATATTGCTTCTGTGTGGTCATCATAATAATGAGTTATCTATCTTATCTTAATACTGAAGAATAAATATTTCTTGTACCTATATTAAGGCATAAAGTTAATTTTGGGATTTAAGATTATATTTAAAAAGAATGATTTGATACGGTACGTGGTAAAACTGAAATAAAAAAACTTTGAACTAGTTGGTAAAGATTAGAATTTTACTTTACTTTTCTCTCGCAATATAGCTCTTTTTTATATTTTGTACCTACAAAGGTCTTTTTTTATATTGAACTTGTACTTGACACACAAGCTGACGGGCCTCGTGATGTTCAGTGGTCACCGCCGCCTATAAACTCCTGCAGCACTCGAGGTACTGCAGTCGCGTTGCCTAGCACTTTAAACCGCATTTACACCTCTCTTGAAGGCGTTCATTTTGAAGCCCACTGGAAAAACCTCCGGAGGAAGGTCTTCCACATCGTGCAGGTGCGTGGAAGAAACGAACGGGTGAAACGCACCGTGTGAGACTTCCGCGCATCTACAATATGTGGGTGAGCTCGTTGCCGGTGGCGGGAGGTTCGATGGTAGAAGTGGGAAGCAGGGATTAAATTGAACAGCTCTTCAGAACATTCGCCGTTATATATTTTATAGAAAACGCTGAGCGCTCCGATGTCACGGCGCAGACTCAGCAGCTCCAGATCCTTAGATACATACTACTGGGTCGTCAAGGATACGAACGGCTCTGCGCTGCAAGGAGTCTAGGGGCTGCAGTTGGTGTTTCGGTGCACCGTTCCAGATGTGAGAACAGTACTCCATGTGGGGCCGGATTTACGCTTTGTAGAGCACCCGACGCTGCCCCGCCGTGAAGTACCGATTTGATCGTTTTAGTACACCGAGTTTCTTGGAGGCAAGAGAAGATTTGCTTTCCAAGTGACCCCTAAACTGTACTTCGCTAGAGATGTCGACGCCCAGGATTGAGAGATTCCACCCCGAGGCGAACTAATTTGACATATTAATTGTGTATCATTTGTTTACCACAAATGTTGTATTTAATGAAGTACCAAGAATAAGATAGCTAATTGATTAGAATCTATCCATAAAGATGACACGAGGCTAAGGTGTCGCAAATCTAGACAATGTAATTTCTTCTAAACTTCCCTAGTTAATAATCAGGTTTCCCTCGCGGCATATCACAGTGCAGCGGTACTTTTATTCTGTCTAAGATACAAATCTTGTACGTGAGTGTCTTCGTAAGCACAACGGGTACATCTATGAACGTCTTTATTACATTATTCTTCGTCATTTGTAAGATTTTCTCATAATGATTGCCCCCAAAACGAGTGTTTGTGCCGGCAAAGCCTTTGTCTAATCGCTGTCATGACTCTTGTATCACGTGTTCACTTATTGTTGTTTTAATGGACGTTTCCGTTTTATATGAGTTTTAGGAAATAATGTACGAATTTCAAAGAAAGTGGGGTGAAAAACATCAAAGTTCGTTTACCTAAACTTTACTCCTTCGTACCTTAACTTTTTTTTATTTGTAAGTTGGCAAACAGGATTAAAACCCATCTGATGGTAAATAGTTATCACCAAAGGCATCACTCGCGCGATGTCATCCTAATACAGATAATTACAAATGAAAACCTCCGACCTTTTGCCGACCTCCGTGGCGCAGTGGGCGAATAGCGGGCTGAGACGCAGGAGGGGGAGCGGGTTCGATTCCCGTTGCAGAATAAATGTTTGCATGATCTACAGATATTTGTTCCAGGTCTGAACGTTTTTCTATATATTGTATGTATGTATTTACAAAAACAAAGTATATAAGTATTCTGTAAATTATCTGGTTCCCATAGTACAAGCTCTGCTTAGTTTGGGGCTAGATAGCGCTGTGTGAAATGTCCAGTAATATATTTATTTAAAAAAAAGTGTCATGTATTTTGCATTAATTGCTGTAATTACACTAATATTCTTCTTCAAGGAAATATAATATTGATTCGATTGCCCAAGCATTTATCGATATCCAATGTAAGTCTTAAAATTCATGAGCTCTTTCAACACATTGCACCAATCTAATCAGCTTTTGAATTACCTAGCAGCACAGTTTAATATGTTCCACTTACCCATACCAATTGATAGGCAATATTACTATGGTAATGCAGAAGCGACGTGACACCTCCCGGTATGCAATATTATTTGCATTCATATATCGGACACCCACATCGCATAACACTTAGAAGCCGGATCAATGTGTAATTAAACTACCAATACACGGATTCAATATGAACAGCTTACCAATACTTGCGTGGGTATAGAGTGGATTGAAGAGACAAAAAGCAATGCTAAGGTCATGACCAGAGATTTTTTCAAAAATGTGATGGTTTTACGGAGTACCAAGTCACAAGTTTTACTGAGACTTGGCACTCTGAGAGACAGGTAAAAATGCCGAGTAGGTAGGTACATATAAAAAAATATATTTGATCGAGCGAAGCGAGATCTTCAACTTGGGCAAATCGTCATTGTATGTATGTATGTATGTTTGTTGTCCGAGGATAACTTTCGAAAAATTGATCCGATCATCGTGAAATTTGATACATAGGTAGGTAGTAATAGCACAATTTTGGTGTGACTAAATGAGCTAAAAATGTTGGGCGGTTGTTGAGATATTGGGGTGCAAAAGGGGTAAAAAAATGAAAATGAGACTATTAGGTCAAATAGGACGTCAAATGAAAGGTCTTCATTAGTAAATTTCAAGCCTATTTTTATTTTTAGTTTAATTTTTGTAGTTTTTGAGTTATTAGCCATAATAAAAACAAAACTTTGACACAAATCACAGGGTACACCAGTGACCCCACAATGCTGAAATTTGTTATTCGTGTAGCTTTACTGACACAAATATAGGCAAAAGTCTGAAATTCAGAAGTAAGGTGGTTGTTTATTTCGTGGTACTATTTTGATAGTCAAAGATTACGAATAATATATTTCTTTTTATAGGAGACTCGCGAGATCTCAGTTCGCGGCGAACCATTAGTTATTTAACACATTTTAGGTATTTTACAGGTTCAAAAAGTCCAAAAAGGCCCAAACTTCTGATTTATTTGTCGGGTATTGGAGATATTGAGATTTGGTCTGTACCTAGTTTTTGGATTTCCGGACCAAAATGGTGAAACGGAACCCTTGCGACTTTGTCGTTCCGTCCGTCTTTCGTAGCTAATTTCAGCAACTAATGAAGCAATCGAATTCTAATTTGGAATAGTTGCAAGTACACATTCTTAAAACATTTTTCATTGTTTTTAGTTTAAGAGTTATAGTAATAGCTCGAAGTGGCTGAAAGGGAAACAAGATTGAACTGCAAAGTACAGCTCTATAGGATGGCAATATCCATTGGCACATCAAAATTGCGATAATGTACCGTTGTGAGTTTCAAGAACTAAGCCTATTCCTGTCACCTACATCATTGTCCATTGCTATGTAGCCCAGCGGTTTTGCCAAAGCATACCGCGATAAAATTACTAATGAACAAGGTGAGCTTCCAAGTAACGGTTGGCGATGCATAACATACACGCTATGAATTATTGATACAAAACTAACGAATCTGATAAAACATTTGTCTTACACCTTGTTTATAGTTGTGTTTAATCGTTGGCAATTTTAATGGCATCCTGTTTTTTGGCCTTTGTCCAAACTTTCACGGGTTTACCCTACGTGATGTGTTTGTTTGAAATCGATGAAGTCTACAAATGTATTTTTGAAGAGTTGGCAAGTGATGTTTCACTTTAGTTTACGATTCTACGTAGTCCAGAATCAATACTAAAATGGTCACGTTTGATTTTATAATAACGAATATATTTCTTCTAGCTGAAAGAAACAATTATTTAACGTTACAAATGCATTAACTTCTCTACGTATCAATATTTTAAGAAATCAGTGACCCAAAACACAAAACAAACATTTTCTAAAATAGAAGCTAGCCATTCAAAATGAGCTTATAAATTCCCAAATCAAATTCAAATTGTCTGCGTTGTTTTGTTCAATAATTATTCAAGTAGCAACATTTACCCAACATCTGTTTAAAATTTTAGCTTTCCTGCATAAATCACAGCCCCACAATTCACGGGGCGTTCCTCAAATGTTCGACATTAGGATTTTCGCCATCGAATATGAATTTTCCACACACAATAATGTTCATGTAACCCTTCTAAGGTACATTTAACTTAATTATAGGATTAGTACGGGCTGCATTTTAAGTGGTATTTCGGTAATATAATAGTCAGATGGCACGCCCGATTCCGCAGCCGATACTTGGAAAGCCTTGCTTATTATGAATTCGGGACGCGAAGGGTGTGTGTTCGCCCGCGAAGAACAAACGAATGTATTAATTATGTGCCAGATAGATTATGTTGAATTAACGGGGAGTAAAGATTATATTTCGCGCGTGAAGGGTTAAATCTAAATTGTGGTTTTTATGCACCGGATATGCATGTATCGGGAAGCGATAAATTATAGTTTTTGTTTGAAAAAATCATCTTGCCCACTTTTTTTTAAACAATTGAATTTGAAAACTGATATAAAATAAATAAACATTTCTGACATTTCACACAGCGCTATCTAGCTCCAAACACTAAGCAGAGCTTGTACAATGGGAACCAGATAACTGATAGAATACTTATATACTTTTTTTTGTAAATAGATACTTATAATATAATATATAGAAAAACACCCAGACACGGAACAAATATCTGTAGATCATGCAAACATTTGTTCCGCGGCGGGAATCGAACCCGCTACCTCCTGCGTCTCAGCCGGCTGTAGGCCCACTGCTCTACGGAGGCAGTATAAAAAATAATAGGCGTTAGAAAGTGCTGCATTATAGCTTCTGGATTTTTCTATGTGGCTGACAAATTCAAGGGTCAAGTGCTTTGTGATTCAATTGGAAGCGAGCTACTTTAAAATTCCGCAATAAAATTATAATTGACCTTTATAAATTCCTAGTCCAAGCTCGTGAGTTGCTTTTAAATTGATTACATTAAGTTTCTAAGGCCAATAGGCTCAACGCTTCGAGAGCAACAATGTTATAATCACCATTCAGTACTTAATACCAATTGGGTCGTGACATTATAATTTCGTCAAATAATATTATTGTACAAACGTGTTACTTTTCGAGTTGAATTTCCGAGTAGGTATTTTAGACCTCCACTGTATTTCGGTAACTTTTGTATAAACAAAGCCTCAAAGACAGCCGCCAGTAATGTATGTGGGACAGTAATCCTTCAAGATGCGGATTACCATTTAAACAACATCATCAAATTGTCCAATTTCCATGTGACTTCTGTTTTTTAAACAAAAAACCAGTAGCTGACGTTCGTGTGCATACATATCGGCTGATATACACGGCTTTACCTGATCTTCGTGCCTTAGAGTTCGGAGAAATAATAAGTTACAGGATAAGGCTATAAAGATTTACCAACTAATTGGGTTTCAGTAATTTGAATATCCAAAGTTAAAAAATATTATGAACTTTAGGTTTAAATGCTCAATTTTTATTTGGGCTGACTTCAAATCAGCTTTTTATAATTGCATATCTTCTTAAATATATAAAACAAAGTCGGGTTAGTTACACCATTTATAACTCAAGAACGGCTTAACCGATTTTTATGAAATTTGGTATACTTTTTACTTGACTGCGCAGAAGGAGGGTAATGTTTTTATTGATAAACCACGCGAGCGAAGCCGAGGGCGGGTCAGTACAATAATACAATATACAAAATATGTTATTTACCGAAAAATTACATTTTACATTAAAATTGACTGGTGGTCTCCGCACTAGGACTTGCCTGTATCACGGGAGGCCGATTTACAATCAGAGTTTAACTTTCTGATAAGCATGCAAAGAATATTAATTATTTATGAACAAACAATAACAATAATATTAAATAGAAAATTATTACTTAGAAGCTCTTTTACTAGGTTGTGAGTGGTTTGTGTGTTTGTGTGTGTGTGTAGGGGGGGGATGTATGTGTATCTGTGGGTGTGATTGGATGTGTGAGGGGAATGGTAAGAAGGAAATTTAAAAGTTAGAAGTGCTTTTACTCTACATTATTATTTAAATCTGTTGTTGTCTGTAACTATTGTCAAAATTATTGTAAGCACAAAGAATATTTACATGTTTAACTGACTTGGTAGTCATTTGAAACAATATGAACCAAGCGCATTGCAGTAAAGGCTAATTACAAGTTCAAGCGATAATTGCTGCTAGGTTATAATAATGCTATAAGCAGTATAAACTTTTAGGTATTATTAAAAGTTGATTGGAGAATTAGTCGTAACCGTGGGAAGCCCCTATTCATTTTTGACTCAACGAATTTGCTTCTTAAAAAAACCCACAGGAAAACATCTATGCTAAAATGGCTGGAGAGTTGGATTGCATACAAATTTTTCCAATCACCAGTAAAACTAGGAGATAGGTATTACGAGATTGTAAAAAAATACGAAATAGCTTTGATCGTCATTATCATCAGCTTGGCTGATCGCCCACTGCTGGGTGTAAGCCTCCTCCCAACGCTACTCCAATAAGATCGATTGGAGTAGCGCTGGGAGGCTGTTTACATCCAGGTCTTTCACATAGATACAAAAAAAACTGTTGCGTAAAAGGTATTTCTGAGTTAACGGTTAATGATCGGAATTCACATTACGCACATTACGCATAATCAGACTGTCACTAAACGAAATTCGTAGTTTTTGGGAATCGACAATTAAAATTTTCAAAAATTGCCTACCCGATAATGATAGCTAAAATGGTATAGATTGTTTATGTTTTAATGTTTCTCGTCACTTTTTTCATCCAGCAAAGTATTGGCATTAAAGTAATTGTTCTATTATTTTTTTCGGGGTAAAAAAAAAACAATTAGCTTAGTGTCACTGTTCCAATCACTTTCACAAATTGTTTAAGAACTATTTTGGTACTAGTGACATTAATCACCCAATGTCTGATGAAAGATAAAAACATAAATGAATCTCCTATTGCTTAACATTACGGCAAATTGTTAGGAATAAAATAAAATAAAATAAACATAATGCATACAAACCTTCAGATTAAATGGAAAATTGACTATAAGCAAACAGAACACTGTTCCATTTAATATAAACAAAACACTTACCATCGGCTTCGGAACAATGTCACTAAATAAAAAATGTCACACTTCTTTGCGGAATCACTTCCCAAATCTTTCAAATTCTACCTACTATAAAAAAATGACAGTTTTCCGTGCTCGGTGAGAGAGCGCCCCTCCAAAACAAATAACGTGAATAGCGCCACCTGACTACTTAGGATAGAAACCGACCGATGGGTGTTTTTGCACATTGTAGAATTCGATATGGCGGAGAAGATGACGCTCATATCTAAAAATCACCATTTTTCGTTTAGTGACAGTGTGGTTATAAAGGTGCGACTAGTCATATTTTGTTTTAGATAATAATCTTAAACAACAAAAAAAACAACAAAAGCATAAATAGTATTTTTCTTTCTTTCGGGATCACTATACATAATTACTGATTAACGATTAACAAATAAAAAAGGTACATACGCGATAATATCTGTTTTAATCAGTAATTAAAAACATAAATAGGCGTTTTGTGCTGTGATCCGAGGCTTAGGTATTAATTGTTTAGCCCTTGTTCTTTCGTATCGATGTCTCAAGATCTCTTATTAACGAAATTGACTTCAATAGTGATAAGTAAAGCTGTATATGCTACACAGGTTGTCAGAATTACGATCAAAAGCTTGGTAAGTGAAGCTTATGCTATCATGTGGGCTTTACCTGTCGGTATTTAGGCATTTTTAGAAAGGAGCACACAATTAATATGCACTTACATATACCACTTAACTAACTGGCATAAAACAAATTGTTTTCCTTGTGTTTACGTTATATTTGTATTCCACTCATGTAAATAAGAAATTTTGTGACGGGGTATTACAGAATGAGTCATTTTAAGCCGTTATTTTGACGATAAACATTCTATAGCAACGTTTTGGAACACACTTTGCAAGCAAATGCGATATTATTTGTTTATTAAGTTAATTTGATCTTAATCTATTTAAGAATTATGTTTCTGTCATAAAACTTACGACTTTTACTAAAAAAAAAAGGTGTTTTAATAAGAATATGCCAAACCTTTAGTAGGTAGATACTTTTCAGGAAAATTAAATAATAAATAAATAAATATTGCTGGACATTTCACACAGCTCTATCTAACCCAAAACTAAGCAGAGCTTGTACGATGGGAACCAGATAACTGATGGAATACATATATATATATTTTTTTGTAAATACATACTTATAATATATAGAAAAACAACCTATATAATATCATGCAAACATTTGTTCCGCGGCTGGAATCGTACCCACTACCACCTGCGTCTCAACTGCGCCTTGGAGGTCGTCAAACATAAAGAAACCTTACACACATCTTACAAAAAAAATTGCAAAACGTGTATTTAGATGGGTTCCATTTGTTTTTGCCAATGACCATATGACGTCATCAATTAAAAAGTATATATAAAGACAGTAACAATGCACGCTGAAAATTTGTATTTGCACCAAATACCGAACCAAGTTTACCTACTCTGAGAATCTGTTTGGGTTTTCGTTGCTAAACAAGCTATAGTAATTAAAATAAAACACACTTAGGTCCGTATTTTAAGGGCGACTTGCGCAACAATGGTGGCGATTCTGTTGTTTACACTGACTAACTAAAACAGGGGTCGGCAACCGGCGGCCCGCGGGCCGCATGCGGCCCGTAGACTATCTCGGTGCGGCCCGCAACCCTGAGGTCCGTAAGAAAAAAATACCGAAGCAAAAGGCCATATAAATTCACTAGAATTTATACGGCCATGCTGCTGGGCCATGAGAGTATTCTTGAAAGCTCGCTCCCACGCGGGGTGATAAAAATGTACCTCTATTTCATTTCTTAAGAACTGTTTATCAAGACTGTGATGTTATGTATTGTTTCTACCGAAAATAAATATTTGCTGTACTTATTCAATTCTTGGCAATTTCTTTTGCGTTTATCCGCCGCACGTGCGGCGGCGGGCGGCTCCTTTGAGACAATAGGCGGGGCGGCAGTCTTTGATTAGACGCAGGTGTGCGGCGGCGAAAAAATTCAAAGCGACCGGTTTTAGTTAAAATCACAGCCGCGCGCAGCTCTCGCCACATTCGGTTGTGGAAATTCGCCGGAAACTCACGTCTCATCTGGTTGCTAGCTACGCGTTTCGTTTCACCTTTCTTCTCTTCGCTGATAGCTTCTCACGCACGACGTATGAGGTAAGTTGTATGCACTCGCGAGCATTTTGTTTTAGTTTATTTACTGCTTGTTAATGTGAACCTTCAGATTGATGGGTAAATGTTATAAGGACGGGGATAGTAGTTACATGACATGAAGTTAGTTACGAGTGTGTCATGTTTTAATTATTATTTGAATGTGGAGTTGAATTTGTAGGTGCTAACTGGAACATATAATTTTACAACGAATTTAATTTTTTTCATTATTGTTACAGAATAATTATATAAACATGGCTTCAAGAAAAAGGAAGATAGAAGAAGAAAAAAGAGTTTTTAACGAATTATGGACAGAATTATACTTTTTTATCGAGTTTAAAGGAAAACCGTTATGCTTGATTTGTCAAAAGAGTATTTCTGTAGTAAAGGAATATAACCTGAAGCGACATTACGACACCGAGCACAAAGCTAAATTTGACTGTCTTGAAGGAGAAATACGGAAAAGGAAAATTTCCACTTTGAAATCGTCATTACAAAATCAACAAAACATATTTAAGGTTGTGGCAGACAACAGCGAATCGAATGTTCGGGCCAGTTACAGGGTAGCAGAGATTCTTGCAAAAAGTGGACGTCCGTTTACCGATAGTGAATTAGTAAAAGAGTGTGTCTTAGCTATCGCAGAAGAAATATGCCCAGAGCAGAAAAAAATGTTTGAAAGTCTTAGTCTCTCTGCAAGAACTTGCACCCGACGTACTGAAGACTTGGGTGCTAATTTGTGTGAACAACTCAGGGATAAGGCGCAGTCTTTCGACTGCTTCTCTTTAGCGATGGATGAAAGTACGGACGTGTCGGATACAGCACAGTTACTCATATTTGTACGCGGCATTGACGAAAACTTTACTGTTTACGAAGAGCTTGTGAAAATGTGCAGTTTGAAAGGTACAACTACGGGAGAAGATTTATTTCACCATGTGGAACAAGCTCTGGATTCATTGCAATTAAGCTGGGAAAAGTTAACAAGTGTCACTACCGATGGAGGCAAGAACATGAGCGGTCAAAACAAAGGTGTTGTTGGGAGAATCATCAGCAAAGTGAAAGATTCTGGATCTACTGTGCCATTGATTTTTCACTGTATTGTCCATCAAGAGGCATTGTGCTCCAAAGTTATATCCTGGAAAGAAATAATGGATACTGTAACATCCACTGTTAATTTTATAAGAAGAAATGGGCTCACACACCGTCAGTTCCAAAAGTTTTTGGAAGATCTGGAAGCTGAACATGGTGACGTGGTTTACTACTGTGAAGTGAGGTGGCTCAGTCGAGGTGCCGTTTTGGAACGGTTTTTTGATTTGAGGAAAGAAATTGGCAACTTCATGGAGATGAAAGGAAAGCCAGTAGAAGAGCTTACTAACAAACAGTGGATTATCGATCTTGGTTTTTTGACTGATTTGACTAAGGACCTGAATCAGCTCAACAAACGCTTGCAGGGAAAAAATAAATTGATTTGCGATATGTATACAGATGTAAAGTCATTTGAAATGAAACTGAAACTGTTTATCAAGCATATTGATGAAAAAAAGCTTGACCATTTTCCTAATTGCAAGAAAGCCGTGGAAGAAGCTGGAGATAATTTTGTGTGGCAAAATATTACAATGAGAAACGTGTTAACACAACTACAAACTGAGTTTGTAAATCGATTCACCGACTTTAAAAAGAGCTCCCTTAACATGGAAATATTCCAAAACCCTTTTGCAATTGATATTAGTGAGATACCAAGCAATTTGCAAATGAACATAGTAGATTTGCAAAGTAATAGCACACTTAAAACGGCATTTAAGGAAAGCACTGACTTGATACAGTTCTACGGAGGTTTGAGTTCTGAAAACTTCAAAGAATTGAAAAAGTTTGCTCAGCAGATAATAACTATGTTTGGTAGTACATATTTGTGTGAGCAGACTTTTTCAATTCTCAACTACCGCAAAAATAAGAATTGTTCGCGGTTAACGGATGAACATTTAGACGCGATACTGCGCGTGTCTACTACTAAAATGAAAGCAGACGTTAAAAAACTTGCAAGTCAAATGCAGCCTCAAAAATCTCACTAGTTCTTACTTTTATGTTAGTATAGTAGTTCAATTAAAAAAGAGATAATTGTATGAATATATATGCGTTTTATTTCAAATATTAAAAATACATGCCCGAACATATAAATATAAGTGCGGCCCGCACTGATACTCTGGCAACATATGTGGCCCGGCTATAGCATAAGGTTGCCGACCCCTGAACTAAAAGATCAAATTAGAATGACATTTAAAGTGACATTTCTAAATTTTAACCTTAGTTAAAAAAATTCTAATTAGGATCTTTTGTCCTAAGAAACGGAACTTTTTGATCCTTTAGACCGTAACCAGTATTTAAAATGACACCAAAACATTACACACGATTTCCTAAGAAGTGTAATTACACAAGTAATGAAATGCAGTGGGTGGGGTCGTTTAAAAGGCAGTAAACAAAATTATATCGACCCACGGCAGCAATTAGTTCAGCTAGAATTAAATCGGACGTTTTCGTAAGAGACTTTCACATTGGGATATAAAGTAAACCCGTAAGTCAACTGACAATCTTGAGCTTTTGCAATTCGAATCAAATGTAAATCACATCGAATTATTTCAAATTGGGTTAAAAATCGATTAAGGCGTTATAGTTTTACAGATTCATTGAAATCCTTGCGTAGACAAGTAGACGTGAACATTCCAGCAGTGAGATAAGATATAAAAGAAATTAAAGAAAGAAGAAGACCACGCACTGGAAAGCGCAGCGTAGGACGGTATGTTGCTGAGAGCAGTTGCGTACAGGCCGCACAAGGTCAGTCGCTTTGAAAATCTATGGGGGTGTTTAGAAGTGGGGATCGTATGACTGAGAAGAGGATGATGTCAAAATAAAAAAGAAAAATAAGTACTAAAAGTTATATATGGTAAAAGTAAATATATACATTTATTTATTTATTAATACATACATTTTTTGTCGGGCCTTGCCGGTCGGGCACATGTCTCATCAATGTACAACTTCAATATGTTATTTTTCAGAATTTTTTATTTCGACAGCTGAAGCAGAATTTAGAAATTATAGTACTTTTGCACTATAATTTTAAAAATGAAGCTTTTACAAGAGTTTTTTGTAGTTTTCTCTGAAACTATCCAAGTCTTTTGTCGAAAAAAAAACACTCACAGCAAAAAATATAGTTTGTTATCAACTTAAGACTACCTCTTTATAGATTGAATAATAATCCTGTAATAGATAAAATTACTGTTTTCATTGATGTGCTTGACTCAGCAAATTTCCGTTCAAACGATTTTTCGGAGCCTCCCCTAAATTAATGGCCGCACAATATTAGTCGGTCAAGAAATCTATAACGGAAGCATATATTCAGCCACGGTCGTCCTATGACTAAAATTATGTAAAACGACATACGTCAAACACGGGTGGTAAAATAACTTACCAAGTGTAAACCTCCTCTTACCGAATTAAAAACGTTGCACGCCAAGTAAATGTGAATAATTACGTATTTAATAACGCTTTTGTTCTCGGACGGTCGACGAGGAAATTCGAGTAATTCAATTGTGTTTAAGACTGTTTAATTCGAGTTGATGCAAGCGAGTTGCTTTCTAGAGTGGTTTTTGATGCTACCTTTTAGGGTTAGATATATTTATTTCATAGTCATTTTAGCTACAATAAACCAGCAGAGATAGAACATACAATTATGAAGAGAGAAAAGGTTATTAGTATTTACCTACTACATAAAATATAAAGCCAGTTTTGAATAATTCTGCCGGCACACAGTTGGCGTGACGCGACACCGGCGTAGCGCGGGCGGCCTTTGGCAAATTTATGATATGTGAGCTACCATGACATCTTATTGCAATTCAATTTCAGACTTAAACTGAATTTTTCTGGTACATTTTGACAGATACGCAAACCATTTTAGGTTAAAAAAAGTCATGGTATGATGGATGAACTATTTTAGAAAATGCATACAGCAACGACCCACCGGACCTGGCCTGGCGTGACAGAGATGCGACGGAGACAACATAAAATGTGTTTTTTCCCTAGAATCATCATCATTATATCAGCTATAATCCACTGCTGACTACCTCATAGATTTCAAGAGTGACCGATCTTGTGTGGCCTGCACGGTGCACCCAATGGCTCCCAGCAACTCTTTACCTGTATACTCTAGAATATTATCATCTATTTTAAAACCTTACAAGAACCTTAAACCCAGGTAGCCGACTCCCACTTATCCATTGCCAAACTATTCGTAACCTTCTTGTAAATTGTTAAAGTGTGAACGTAGCGTGAATTTTAAGCAATTTGAGTTTCATTATCTGCTTACGGTATCATGGTTTCTACAAAAAAAAACCGTTTAGAGGGTTTGACTCATAGAAGTTATAGTGACTCATGAGAGTATCTTTAAAGATTCGTGACTGGGTTACTAATATTGTGCGATTTTTATTTTCTACCCCCGGAACCAGAAAAAGGAGTTATAGTATTCAGTTTGAACCCTTGGTTCTCGTGTCTGCCCGTGACATCGTAGCTTCCAGACAGATGGACCAAATTATTTATTCATATTACTAAAAGATAGGATACGATAACTCTTCACCATAATAACAATAATACATAATAATGAATACTTAATAAAATTGTAACACACACACTGTAACACTAAAATAATACTAAACAGGCATTACAATGGACGACCTTATCGCTGCGAGCTATCTCTTCCAGGCCTTTGGATGGAAAGAAATTAGTGAAGTTATAAAGGAGTGCGGTGTACTACAGATTATAATTTTTGATCGAGCGAAGCGAGATCTCCAAATCAGCTTGGGCAAATCGGCGTTGTATGTATGTATGTATGTTTGTTTGTCCGAGGATAACTTTCGAAGCGTTTATTCGATCATCGTGAAATTTGGTATATAGATAGGTAATGATGGCACAATTTTGGTGTGACTCAATGAGCTAAAAATTTTAGGGGGTTGTTGAGATATTGGGGTTCAAGAGGGGTAAAAAAAAAATGAAAATGAGACTATTAGGTCAAGTGAAAGGTCTTCATTAGTAAATTTAGGCCCCGTTTTTACTTTTAGTAAAGTTTTTGTAGTTTTTGCGTTATTAGCCATGATAAAAACTAAACTTTGACAAAATTCACAGGGTACACCAGTGAACCCACAGTGCTGTAATTTGGTATGCGTGTAGTTTATGTATCACAAATATAGGTGAAAGTCTGAAATCCAGAATAACTGCAATTTGTACCCAAACAAAAGAGTAACGATTTAACATGAGCACCCGTTACCTGTAATTTGAATGAAACTTGTAGGTCAAGTTAACTGGTTTATATTTCGTACACTATTTTTTTTTTTTTGTTTTTATGGGAGACTCGCGAGATCTCAGTTCGGGGCGAACCACTAGTACTTAATAGCTTAAATTACTTACATTACCAGAAAACTGATGGAAAATTCGAACCAAATTACATATATAAATTAAAAAGAGGAAACAGCAAAAATTAAGCAATATTAAAACTAAACAAACAAATGTCACAATTAAATATTCACGTTCTGAAGTCAGGGAAGATTTACGATGTCGGTCCTAGATCCTAGTTACCAATGGCTGAGGAAGATGTGCTCCATGCTCCGATACTGATTTTGTTGAAAACTGGTAGGAACTGTAAGTTAAAAAATCGAAATTTTAAACTTTGAAAAAAACTCCATTATTAATAATTCAACACATTAACATTTCAAACAACGCCATCTAGCCCCAAACTAAGAAAAGCTTGTACTATGTGAACCAGATAACTGATATATTACATATATATATATTTTTTGTAAATAAAAACGTATATTATACAGAGACATATCAACTCGGAACAAATATCTATAACATTTGTTCCACCGTGGGAATCGAACCCCCTAACCTCCTACGGCCGGCTGATAAAGCCGGCTATTCGCATATTGCGCCCGTAGTAAATTTCTATTCAACGAAGGTGATCCGAAATAAATAGCTATCAAACTTTATTTGGTCACAATCGACCTGAACGCCAACACATTGAATGCACTTATTCACTCTTAAAATCCCTTACATATAACCTCTTCGTCCTGAACTTGAAGATTCCGAGATTATAATGAAGCTTAACCAATTTATTAGCACAAGTCCTCTAATATTAAGTGCCATTTTCACAAAAAGAAGCGATTATAAAAATAACCGTTTTAATAAATCACGTTTATTACTAGGTTACAGGGTGTTAAGGGGTACAGTTAATCTGGCGCAGGAAATTAAAGCCGGAATTACCATAATTGATACGACTCGAGTGAATCAGTGCAGAAAACCGATCGCCTTCAGAGGGTGTTTCAAGGAAATCTAAGATTTTTAATGAACATCGTCTTAAATTGAGATGGAATGATAAAAAAGCCATTAAAATGTGAAAATTGGATGTGCTTTTAGATGGCCTTTTAAATTGCTTTACAGAAAATGTCACAATATTTAGTTGTTTTTTGTAAGCATTTCTCACGAATATAGTGTAAGAATACTTTCCTCGGGCTGATGGTGGATGGCACAAATACTATGTGAGTTGAAAGTAATCAACATTTGACGTCACCAAACATGATATTATCGTACAGTATATTATCAATATACATCCCGAAATAACAAATTGCTTGGTTGATAGTTTCCAATGTAGGCAGTTGTTCTTTATGTAGTTTGATTTTAAAATTGTAATTTGTAAGCGATGATGTGGACAAGATCAAGCACATAGTTTCATTTTATACATTATACATGTATATACATATGCAGTTTGACCACGATCTCGACTGATGGTAAGCGATGATGCAGTCTACGAAGGACCACGCTTGCCTAGAAGAAACCTGTTCACTCGCGACTTGAAGACACCCAGTAGGCCTAGCACAGTAACTGTAGACAAAGATTTAGTTATGAGTCATTTATCGGGACAAAGAAGACACTTGTCGACCGCCTCGAGCACGGCGATTGCGAGAATGAACGGGAAGAAACGTTGTCGACATTCCTCAACAGTAGTCTACAACGCCGAGCACGATAGCCATCATTTTCTCTATCTTCGACATTTAAGACGACCTCCGTGGTGCAGTGGGCGAATACCCGGCTGAGACGCAGGAGGTAGCGGGTTCGATTCCCGCCGTGGAACAAATGTTTGCATGATTTATAGATATTTGTTCCGGGTCTGGTTGTTTCTTTATATATTATAAGTATGTATTTACAAAAAAAAAATGTATATAAGTATTATATCAGTTATCTGGTTCCCATAGTACAAGCTCTGCTTAGTTTGGGGCTAGATAGCGCTGTGTGAAATGTCAAGCAATATTTTTTTTTTTTAAGGATAGACAACTTTCTTCTGAAATTGTCTAGGTCTAACGATACCTAGACTACACTTTCTTCTCAAGTTGTCTCTTTCGCACTCTTCTCAATCACACGCTTGCCAACAATTTTTGGTTAGATATTTAATTAATTATGTATACAACGTACGTTGCTATAGACAGATAATCGTTCACTTGCCTAGGAACAAAACTTATTGAGCCTGCTCGTGGCAAAGACAATTTCGGAAGAATCGACAGATAATGGAATAGAATAACCCTTTATTGTACATCACACTCAAATTTAAAAATAATATAAAAAAACAAATAACAATACAACTGTATAACAATATAGAAATACAAGTTGCGGTCAGAACCTTGTCGTCTCTTCGAAGAGTAGACATATAAATCGCTGTGCTAGCCCTGCTGGTTGTAGTTATCAGGAAACACAGCCTCAGGCAAAGATGGTACCTCTAGGAGGTACCTATTACATAGATTTAAGTAAACATATTGTAGCTTAAAAGGAAGACAGACAGTCCTCGATCCACCATTTTTTTTTTCAATATCGTGTCGTGCTATGAAACTTATATATTTGGGTTAGGGGCATTATAGTCGAACAATAATAAATATTATATCCTCAATATATTATATATATATTTAATGTCCTAAAGTGTCATGTTATGGCGATAATTAGACATAAAGGTTGCTGAGTGATGATTTTGCAATATTTAAGTCAAATTATTTTCATAACGTGACACATATGGACATTAAGTCAGTTAACATTGTTTGTAATATGTCTGTTAAACTTAAACATACAAGACTCAAAGTGCGACGCGATATTAAAAAAAATGATGTATCGGGGACTTTTTAACCCGTTTGCGATGGTGATAATTTTTACCTGCAGTATGTCTTATCGTGTTTGTCATTGGCATCTACTGTACTAAACCTGAATATAGTGAATGGTGATTATCTCAAAAATAAGATAAAATCCTGATTAGAAGACTCTCACAACACTAGAACCAACATTCAAAACACACACGATCAAACACAATAGCATACCTTCGATTCGATTAATGACGTTTGAGTGTGTTCATATTAGGGATGTGCTGGATATTGAACTGAAACTATTACCTATGACATACGGATACAGAAAACCTGTTGACAAAAATATATGAACGTCTTTGATATAAGATTTTTTTTATGGAACTGAAGGGCAGTTAGGCAAGCAAAACACGATAGGAGCCAAAATCCATGAGCGAATGGCGAGAAGAAACAAACACTTGACTGTAGCGAGTTACGAAAACAGGGGCTTTAGCATGAATGTTTACGAGACGTTAGCGAGACGATAGTAACATTTTAGCCAGAGGTGTCAGCTGTTTAGCCTACGATAGCACATCAACGCTGCTGTCATAGGTTAAATAGCTAGGTTAAAACATAACCATCGTCTCGCTAAAGTCTAACGGAAATATTCGTGTTAAGGTCTTAGAGGTTTTTTGACAGCAGTGGCTTTTATCTGTGCATATGAATACGGTTACGGAAATCCAGCACATCACTATCACAGTGACACTCCTACACCTACTTAGTTGACATTATGTAAATACCGAGCCCACTTTACATTGTAGTACTCATTATGCCGGGAAGATTCGTTAGGTGAAGAAACACATGTTGTTTTATCGTACCTCTCGGGGTACGGGCGATCGAAAGTTCTGGGTAGGTAGTAGGTACGTTAATACGTTAATATACACGGATAACGCAACATCAAAAAATCATGTTAAAACATGTTATATATAAAAATCTCGTATCACGGTTTTTGTGGTCGCACTTCTCCGTAACAGGTAGACCGTTTTTATTTTTTATTTTTTTGTATATTTGGTAGATATGAGAGTAGGTCGCCCCCCCCCCCAAATTGTGATTTTAGTATGTTGTTATGAACAATTATCCATAGGTATATTTTAACCATCGTTCATTGACGTGAAGTCATTTACATGAGTGTCGCGTCACTTTGACAATTTATGCCAAAGTTCTCACGGGAACGGGAAATTTCGAAGCTAATTAATTTTATTATATAACTAGCTGACCCGCAGCTAGTTATATAATAAAATTAATTGGTTACTTTTTCAAATAGGTTTATCATAATTTGTAAGTTATGTTTTCTATCAGTTTAGTGTAGGTATGTACACCTATGTATTGTAATATATTTTTCAACACATTCACAGCCTCGTGTATAATGAGCAACTTAGCTCACTTGTATCATAATATACTATTATTATTAAATAAATATTAAAAATAAAGCAGACTTTGCAGACTAGACTTACGAGTAATCTAGTTTAGTGTTCCATGACATCGTTAATGCAGCTGTTTTTCTGTGACGCTTCAGTGGTTAAAAACACTGGTAGCTGTTATGAAATTCATTAATTTACAAAGGTTTAGTGTTATGTAGGCTTAGCGTAGGTGTAAGTACTATAGAGAAAAAAGTTTGGGTAAATTTGGATGACTGTTTTTTAAGCTTAAGATATGTTTAGTTCTAAAAAAATATATTCTCTTCTAAGATAAACTTACTCTGAAGCCAGAACATGCGACGTTATTTGGTTTCTTAGATATTCGATTTCCTTGCAAAGCACTTCCATTGAATTATAGTCATCATTAAATATGTCGAATAAAAAACAAGTATGTTCTTAATAATTCTGTAATTCTATTGAAACCTTTGAAGTAATAAGTCTTCTTCTTCCTGCCCTTTTCCCACATTACGCGGGGTCGGCACAACATGTATTCCTCCTCCACATTTCTATCAGCCGTCACCTCCGTTGTCACTTCCTTCCTACCCACATCATTCTCCATACAGTCCATCCATCTCTTTTTCGGCCTTCCTCTACTTATATATCCACCCACACTCATATATAACAATCTTTTAGTCACATGATTTTCTTCCCTACGCATGACATGCCCATATCATGCTAGCCGCTGATTTCTAAGAATCAAGTCAAAATTATAATAAGCCTTACATCGATTACTTATTGAATTAACAATTTCTACCTTAAATATCCCTTGATAAAGCGGATTTTCCTTTATTCCTAACCTAGCACAAAAAGCGAATGTGTACGAATCTTTCGTCCTCCCGTACAGTTCCGTAGATACGTCTTAGCTCACACAATGAGATGATTACAATCCGTTATATCTATCTATAATGCCCTACAATAAAGGCATGCGCTCGTGGGCGAAAGAAAACAATGATGCTCCTTCTTGCTCTAATTTAAAAGGTACGACACGCCAGAGTGGTATTCAGCAAGTCGTAGAGTATGCAAGCATCAAACTGCTGGAATACAATCTAAAGAGAGTAAACCTAACCAAATTCATTAACTATTCGAGTACAATTAAATTTAATAGTGCAAAATAGAGTGAACGAAAACATTTTAAATCACAATTTTACAAAGTCAGCATCATAACATTTATGTTTTCTATGATTAAATAACATTAATTATTATTATCAAACGCATGAGCGTTTATTTACTTTCTTATATGCTGTATCCATGCCTTAATTCTTTGCCAGTATATGACCGAAACTCCTTGGGCCACTATTATTTATTTATAGTTTTACTCGTAAAAACTTATCGCTATTCGAGTGGCTAGTCATGGGTATAATGTAGGTATTTATTATTTTTTAATTGTTTGTAGTAGAGATGCCACGAATTTTCTGCAACTATTCGGTATTCGGCTATTCGGCCACATTTTTTGATATTCGGTATTCGGTCGAACATTGCAAACTATTTGGCCGAATACCGAATAGCGAATCGAGAAAAAAAAAGAACTCAAAGTATTACTCACCAAAAGTAATATTTTGATTTTATCATCAAAATATCAAAAGATGTTTATTTAACCAACAAATTAACATATTAAATTATATTTAAAATCTACCAGTGGTAAGTTATAACGGATGTAAACAACTTTTTCAGCATTTGTCGATAGCAGACGATTGCGTTTTTCCTCATAAATTATACCTGCTTCCGAAAACAGCTGCTCACTATATACATGTCACCCGCGGAAAGTACTAAGTGTTTCGGTATTCGGCCAAATAACTATTCGTGGCATCTCTAGTTTGTATTGTATTTATTATTATTAATCCATGGACGATGTCATGGGTCATACGTATATATTATGTTGTATATGCATACTACTACTATGTTTAATTAATAACTTTATAATGTGTGATTGTTTATCTTCCGAAATAAAAATACCAAAAAAAATCTGAACCTTTTTAAAACCTGCTTACTCTTCACCCAAGAAAGCTGTACATTTGTTGCGCTCTCTAGGTCTTATCACTTTAAAGATAGTCCAAGATAAAAATATCCAGAGTGATTTGATTAATTCCAACAAGGCTTTAGAAAAAGGGGTACATTTAAATAGCTAACGCGTGTCGATATAAATCTTCATACGTGTAAAAGTTATTAATAATTGTGTTTGCTGGTAATGAAGTTTTAATGATTTTGCTTTTTGTAATGGCAGCTGGTCGTTTATTTTTAAGTGTTTAACATTAAGGGTCCTGCCCTTAGTGATAACCTAAACCCATTTTGGATTAATATGGTTTGCTATGCACAAAAGTTTCAAAATCAGTGAAGATATAAGAACTAAACACTCGATAGGTGGTAAAAAAAAATTAAACAATTAAGACTACCTTTTGTATCAACGGATATTAAATGATTCAAAATTATCTAAAAAATTTCATAGAACAAGAAGATCAGGCCGTTAATATACATATATATATAACTTATATAATTAAAAAAATACATTGTAAGTTGAAGTCGATATGAACTTTATCTTACACATAAAATTTTATTTATTTTTAAATTCAATGTAATGAAAGTATTAAAAGCAGGATCATAAATAAAATTGCTAGAATAGGCTTGCTAGTAGTGACATCAAAATGTAAACATAACAAATAAAATGCATGACAAATGATACCAACACAACGGGTATAGAACGAAACAAAATTAGTAAATGAATTATACATAAATTTATAATTTTTAGAAGCAAATGTCGAAGAGTAAAACGCTCGGATATGAATACAATGGATCTCGGATCACGGTATCGATGTCCCGCTGCGCCCGCGCACACCACACACAAAATGAGATAAAAACTTAAATAAAATCCTTAGGTAAATTAAATTTGTATTTGTATGTGGAGATTATAAATATTTTTAAAGTGACAATACGTCATCATTCATACACTGATTCAGAACAGTTTATTAAAAATTTACTTTTTGCTAGTTTGGAAATGGTGCAAATTACAAATTACAAAAAATATTACTAAGAGCCAACTGAATAACTCAATGCTAAATTATCAAAATATTAAATTTTGCTTTGCTAATTCGAACTTCTTTCTGTCAATGCCTCAGTTACCACAGTTTAATAAAACATTAACATTTTCATTGACACCCACGTGCACCCTAGAAAACTGCTAACAACAATCCAAAGTCCTTTTTTTAATATATAAATTATAGGATAGCGTTTAACCACGATCTCGCCTGATGGTAAGCGATGGTGCAGTCTACGATGGTACACGTTTGCCTAGAAGAAACCTATCACTCGTGACTTGAAGATCCTTAGGTTGTAGTTATCAGGAAACACAGACTCAGGCAAGGCGTTCCACTCCTTGGCGGTGCGCATAATAAAGGTGGAAGAGTACCGCTTTGTGCTTATGGGAGGTATGTCTACCATGTAGCGGTGGCGCATCGCGGAGCGTCTGGTTGTCCAATGATAGAATGGGGATGGTGGGATCAGGTTGAAAAGCTCCGCAGCACACTGTCCGAAATGTATCCGATAAAAAACTGAGAGGCTTCCAACCTTTCGACGATGCTCGAGGCTGTGGAGCCTTGCATTAGCTAACTCGTCAGAAAATGAACTTCTTGGCTCTTCTCTCAATTGAATCTAGAGCCTCTAGCTGTAGCTGCTTAGGACCCAAAGTCTTACTCCATGCCCTATATGGCTCGGGTCAATTTACAATTGGGATAATGTATAATACACTCCAATACTTAACGTCAGTGCAGTATTCATCCCTAGAATTAGACTAACTTTGACTCATATAAAACTAGTGGTTCGCCCCGAACTGAGATCTCGCGAGTCTCCCATAAAAACAAAAACATAGTTCGTAAATTTTGACTGTAAAAATAGTGCCACGAAATAAATAACCACTTACTTGACCTACAGTTTCATTCAAATTACAGGTAACGGGAGTTCATATCAATTGGTTATTCTTTTTTGGGGAACAAAATGCAGTTCGTTATTCTGGATTCAGACTTTTACCTATATTTGTGTCACTAAAGCTACACGAATACCAAATAACAGCATTGTGGGGTCACCGGTGTACCCTGTGAATTTTGCCAAAGTTTTCTTTTATTATGGCTAATAACTCAAAAACTACAAAGAATAAACTAAAAATAAAAACAGGGTTGAAATTTACTAATAAAGACCTTTCATTTGATGTCCCATTTGACCTAATAGTCTCATTTTCATTTTTTTTTACCCTTCTTGAACCCCAGTATTTCAACAACCCCTCAACATTTTTAGCTCATTTAGTCACACCTAAATTGTGCCATCACTACCTACCTATGTATCAAATTTCACGATAATCGGATCTTTAGGATGGACCTAGCAAGTTGAAATTTATACCCGATATTGAGGTTTATAGTCCCTATTAGGTGTATCAAAATCAAGGTCCTGAGTCAACATGATAAAAAGATATAGACAAATTCAGATTTTCGCAAAAACTGGTAAGTACCAAAATTTACCTTAATTTTTATTTCTTTTTATTTTTGAGAAGTTTCCCTTTATTTGTGCTATAATATCTTGCTTTTAACCAAAATTGACAATTCTCGGTCAACCGGAAGTACCCTATAGGTTTTGGGTCGAAAACCTATATGGTTGTTTCCGTTGACATAGAATCACGAAATTTAGAAAAAGGCAAGGTAAAGAAAACATCCAAAAACTAACATAAGTTGAAAACTAAAGAGTGTCTCCCATACATACATTGTAGACGCCGATTAAGATTGCCCTCTGAGTTGTATGGGCGCTCATCCAATTTATTATAGATAATGTACGGAACCTTTCGTGCGCGAGTCCGACTCGCACTTGGCCGGTTTTTTGAAAAGTCAAGACGAGAACTCATCAAGGCCATATATGCATTTTAATACAAATTATAGTAATCATTGAAGTGATTTTGTGTAGCTTGATATTACTGTCAGCTATCAGATTTCTTTTATGACTATTTTGTCAATCTTTATCGACTTTGACACTTCAAAACTCATGTTATCTTAATTGCTTGTGTCACTATTTTATTTTTCAAATTAACGTACGTTATTATTTCCATTAGTGGATTTCTACAGGTGATAATATTACGGGTTTATTTGCATAAATTATTAGTCTTTGAGGTTTAGGTTAAAAGCGTCAATAATGGCTAATATAATGACTATTCATTAGCGATATTCATATAAATTTACAAAAGTAAGGTAGTTAAAATCTTTCTAAAATTAGTATATTGTGATGTTATCTATTAAGATATCCAATTTCTCAAATACAAAGTTCTAACCTACAATAACTGTTTGTCCGCATTACACAAAGGTTAATTGAAAGAGAATTCTATCTAGCATTATGTTTGCCTATGTAAAGATAATTGTTATTATGTACATATAAAAATACATTCAAGTTTTAACGAATCTGAATGTAAGTCAAGAAGAATAAATACCAAATCAATGTACAGTAATTATGCCAAGTTGACAACGCGGTGGCCGACCGACCGACACCTCTGTTTCGAACATTATTTATTGTACTGAGCCTCTATAAGCACCTAAGACCACCGTAGGTGGTGGGCATGTTACGTTTGTGACCGGAAACCGCTCTACGCAAAATAGTGAACAGATAGATAGATTCTTTATTACACACCATTAAAAAATGAAAAAAACAAAAGAGAATACAAAATTAAATCAAAGGTACAATGTGCGGCCATATCGCTAAAAGCGTTCTCTTTGAAGCGAATAGATTTAATACTGGACATTTCACACAGCGCTATCTAAGCAAAGCTTGTGCTGTGTGGGAACCAGATGGCTGATAGAATACATCATATTCTTTTTATAAATGCATAGGTACCCAGTTTCGAAACAAATATCTGTTGATCATGCAAACATTTGTTCACATTTGTTGGAATCGTACCCAACCTCTACATCTCAGCCGGCTATTCGCCCACTACGCCACTGAGGTACAATTATGTTTTTATTGTTATTGAATTAAGTGTCACCTACTAGAGAGTTTACTTACTACCTAAGTAATTACATTCTAGAAAGTAATTTAGGAATGTCAGAATTCCCAGAGCTGCAAATTATTATTGTTATTGCATTCAGTTGTGATTAACTTTGCTCAGTAAAAAAATCAGCCGGTAGTAGTTAGTAAAGGACTCATATTTAAGAACTATGCTAAAGCGTATACTTTTTGACAGATTTCTGATGAATGCAATGTCAAAAATCTATGCTTGTTTAGATTTAGTTATGAAGTATATGCCTTATAAATTTAAATAATATACTTACAATCCTTAAAACAGGGGTTCCCAAACTTTTTCAGATCATGACGCACTTACCTACAGGTTTAGTATTTTGTCTCGGCACCCTAGCTAGTTGAAGTAGGGTACAATTATACTAGTAGATAGGCGGAAAAATTAAAACATCCACAACATGAAGCTGAGTTTTTATATTTATATATGTACAAGAAAACATTTATTATGTAAGAAAACTAGGAAATAAAATACAACGACAACATAGTCAATATGATGTGAGAACTTGGTGAACTCCCACACATTTTTTCAAAGCGAGTTTTATGGCTAGACACCGCTACTCTCATTTCTTGCTCCACATTGATCTTTGATTGTTTATTTTGTAACCGCGAATGCCTTAGTTAAGTTGCCGGAGAATGGTAAACAGGAGCGCCTCACAGCGCCCCTCTTTACTCTCTACGGCGCACCAGGGCACCGCGGCGCACACTTTGGGAACACCTGCCTTAAAATATAAAACAAAAAATAACTTTGTAATTAAGTACAGCTAAATACTCTGAGTCTGAGTCTGTGGGAACCAATCGGAAGACACTCAAATGAATGAGTCGCCCTTGGCATCCACTTATCGGCCGATTGTTTCCGACAACATTACTGCTCTCTCTACTCTCGACTATCTTTTAGTTAAATAAATTAATAATTGATTGACGGAGACTCTAGGAAACCAGGTGTCACGTTTATAAATGTATAGTCAATTGAATGGATAAAATTCTTTAGATGTTGATTTATGTTTATAGTGTACACATTGATTTTACTATTGGTCTTACTATACTTATACTGTTATTTATAAAGAATATATTCTTTAGTTATTGAATAGAAAGTATCTCTTAAAGTATCAAAATTATGTAGCAACAAAGATGATCCACTCAATGGGTCCCTAAATACGTTTATAAAAGCTGGAAAATATGAAGGTTACTGTTTTGTAAACAGTGTGTAAGATAAGTACTTAATAAAAGCTAAGAAAAGTTAGTTTCAACCATGGGCTATAGAAGTTTATAATAAAACTAGCTGTTCCCAGCGGCCTTGCCTGCGTGTGTTCTGGGGTGCAAAAATATATGTATAGAAACTTTGACATCCCATTTTTATCCCATGGGAACTGATTTGTGGGATAAAAAGTAGCCTATTTGGTAGTCCAGGTTATTATCTACGTTTATACCAAATTTAATCGAAATCGGTTAAGCCGTTTGACGGTATTGAGTAACAAACAAACAAACATCCAAACTTTCGCATTTATAATATTAGTTTTACTAGTTCATGTGCAAAAGCCCTTTTTTAATACATATTTTACCATAGATAAATAGACCACTCTTTATCGCCCAAATAAAACTAGTAGTTCTGTGAGAACAGTAGGTCTCGCGAGCCCTTATAACTATGCAATAACCGATACTTTCCCCTTTCACCTGGCATATTATAAGGTTTACGATTACTCGCGTTCTCTTGGTCCTAAGAGGTCGAATCTAGTGTCTACGGGTTTGTCTCGTGAAGGCGGAAAGGACTACGAAGATTGATTTGTATAGGTAGGTATAAATTTTTCGGAAAACCTTCAAAAATTTAAATCTGTCCATATAAATATATATATGTATACAGCAAACTTACCCTCCCCCTTCCTTCCCACTACTCCCGCCTTTTTGGATTTTTTTCCGCAACATTTTGTGTAGAATGAAGTCCTTAGTGTACCTCTCAAATTTTATTGAAATCTGTCGATAAAAAACGCTATAGCAAACTTCCCCTCTTTTCCCTCCCATTTTCCCCCCTAATCAAAAATCGCGATTGATCAAAAAATTTAAATAAATCAAAGAACTTGTGTGCCAATGTTCGTCAAAATCGGTTAAAAATGCGACCTGTAGGCGACAGACAGACTGACAGAAGCACAACAGCAGATGGACAAAAGCATTTTTTGACCAATCTCGAAACTAGATACTTCTCTATTATTCGTATTTGTGTAATATGTACATCATCATCAATCTATACCAATCCTCTGCTGGACGTTAAGGTGCGTTACGATACCCTCATAAGTACTAACATATTAGTTTCTATCCATACACCATACATCTAAAAAAAAACCAGTAACATTAAACCTCAAGCAACGCAATGGAACTCATTACGGTAGAGCACCAACGCATCTGCTCATATTTGCATAGCCTGATTGGGATGCAAGATTAAGCACTACAATATTTTTTGTCTTACCATCATTTAGGTGCAATCAGGCGTTCGAAGAAAAAAATGATCATTATCATGCTTCAGCCCTTGGCTATTTTTTCAGACAAACAAAGGGTTGCTTGTTTGTTATTAGGTTAGGGGCGATAATGTAATGCAATTACTTTTTTTTTGGGCAAAAAATTTGGAAAATTATTATTCAAATCCGCCAGCTGAGCAAGCTGAATACCAATTTGTGATTTTGTAGTTAAGTAGTAGTAGGCTAAGTAGTTTTTTAAGTATAATAAAGGGATGAATTAGTTAACTAACTTCATCTTCTGGTAATGAAAATAATACTTATAATCTCAAAATAATTTATGTACAAATATGTGCATATGTCTTATCGGAGAAAAATGAGTGAAAACCGTCATAACCCATATTTTAAGTAAGAGCAAAATTTTATAATCATCATCGTATCAGCCAAGGGGCTTCCACTGCCAAGCATAGAAATGTCGATTTCAAAATAATATGTAAGTACCTACATTCATAATTTAAATCAATAGATCAGCCATAGAACGCCTACTTGCCTCCTTAAATAAATTAGAAATGTAGATTACGAAATATGGGCATTCGTATTTTAAAATGTCCATATCAATGTAATAGATAACACTATTATTATAAATGTGTAAGTTTGGATGTTTATTTGTTTATTACTCAATTACGTCATAATGACTGAACCAATTTCGATGAAATTTAGTGTATTGATAGATTATGACCTGGGTTCAAGCATAGGCTACTTTTTGTTGATAACGCGAGTGAAGCCGCTGGCGGAAGCTAGTCAGTCATAAAAATAAATCAAACCCGTTTATTAATAAACGAGAGAAGTTCATACAGTGACTTATCACTTCATCTCGTAACAGTAACGACCCCTCACAAAGGCATCATTAGGCGAAATAAGACCATTAGCAGTCCTTTCTCTTAGCTGCAATGAAAGGGTTAAATCGGCCCTTCTGGCGCAATGGGTTGATTTAGTATTGGACCGAGTGTTCGGCAACTATACTTTTGCCGAATTCGGTTAGAACAATTCGAAGTCAGGAATTTCTGTTATTTTTAATGCCTACTGTCAGTAATTTACGTTTCCATCAGATAGGATTAGTTAAATTTTTATTTACTGGGAGAATACAATTATAATAATCACGATTCAGGTATTTTTTTAATGTATTTAATCTATAAAAATACCGCCTTGACATGCATATGACACGTGCTGTCCATGTGCGTCACCCCGATAGAATTCATCATTAGCTGCATCTATGTATGAGAAAATGAATTTTCTTCATAATTTATTTTTGTTAAATTTTTTTCGATATTTTGATAGTTATTCTGCTATTCGGGGTGAAGACAAATACAACAAACCAAAAACCATGAAAATCAGTCCAGCCGTTCTCGAGTTATAAGTGTTCGAACAAACCCGACTTTGTTTTATATGCATCTATGCATCATAGATGCGTATAAGAAAAATAAATTATAACATTTTCTGAAATTGTTATGTTGATGGCTCACTACATGCATGGTCTGCGCAATGATTGGCGTCAGTAAGATTAGCGATACGGTAGTAAAAATTCGGCTTGAATAAAATAATAAACTATTCACAAGTCTCATGATTCGGCCCAAACTGAATTTAAGCCGAATCACGAGATCGTTGAATTTCTAGTTTATTCTATTACAGTCCCGCTTACACGCGCGATGTGATAAATATGAATGTTGAACAACGTGGATTATGCTCCTTTGAAGGGGTCAAAATATTTGAATATGTAAGAACAATTTTTAGAGGGCTAATTGACTGTTGGGAACCACATTGCAAAGTTAGATGCGGTTTTTCAGGTTAATAAGATTGAGTAGGATCAAAGGAGATGAAACAATCCTATGTACAAAGTGTTGCCTCGTAGGTCTCGTAGAAAAATAACCTAATATGCACTACCCTGCGTCCATCAACTTCTGGCATACATGTAAAGCCTTATGTGCCTGTAATTTCACCGAAAACGGTACCCTTCAAACCGAAACTCAGCAATGCTGCTTGGTTGCCAAATTGGTGTATTCTTTGTATCAAAAAACTTACGTCTAATCTATTAAGATAACTTAAATACGGGTGGTAAAGGAACAAAAGTTGTTGCAAAATAGCAAAATATTGCAATCAAAAATCCAACATGTGACAACCACTCCTATTTCACGAAATCCGATAATTACTGGCGAATAATTATCACTCTAATCCGCGAGGCTAACAGATGCGTCTACACCGGGCCACTCGGCGGCCACTGTTTCGTTCATAATTGTTTTTTTTTATTCTTTTCACTAGGCAAAGCGCAAAGCCCCCATTCTGCTCTTTGTAATTAGCCATCGGCTGACGTTGATTTTGTGAGTGATTATTATGCGGACCGGCTGGTGATGGGATTGAGAGCACTACAGAGTTTTTATTTTAGTGACGTTTTGTGAATACAATTTTTTTAGCATTGTTTGTTAAACTGCATAAACTGACAGTTTTAACCGAATTGATACGACCGAAGTCATGATGCGGATTCGAGTATACATTTTGGAAACCAAAAAATTATTACGTATATAGTATTAGTATGAATGAATGAATGAACGTTCTTTATTATACCTTACAAGCTAGGCACAACAAAAGTAAAAAAAATATATAAGCATAATGGGTGGTCTTATCGGTTAACAAAGCGATCACTTTCAGATCCACAATCTTTAGATGGAGAGAATCATTGCTAAGAAGATTGGCGAAACGGACACTCCGCTTGCTGTATCCTGTGTTAAATCTGATTCTTAACTGCTACCTTTCTATCCAATCAAGACATGTTCTAAATACAAATGCCAAGAATCTCCCAATCATTCTTTCTACAAAAGACTATTGCAGTTGTTGCTATGAATGCTATGAGTTCAATTGTCGACTGTATTTTTGTTGAAATTTTAACCCTTTATGCATATGGCAAGGCACGTGCCACTAAAAAGGGTTACTATTGTTTCATTGCCGAAACAAAATGTAATAAAAAACCCTGATGGGATCGTTTTCAATGACGTAATTACTATGATCCTGCTAATTGTTCCCGAGAGTTGAGTGTTTCGCATTCACTTTGACCGTATTCGCATGCCATATTGAAATTGAAGTGTTCTCTTGTAGCATATTTATGGCGATATAAAAAGCAATTCCGTGGATTTTCGGCTTTAATACCATTTACGTATCAAAGTTTTCATTCGAGTTTTCGCTCCGAGTTTTTATTTGATGCTGAAAATATTTCGGTTTGTATGCTGTTTAGCGGAGCGGAATGTGCGTACATCTGCTAATGAATGTTGAAAATTGAAACAAAAATGCTTTTTCGATTCATTTTAAAAGCTCTTTTATGTTACCAAATTGTAGAATATTTTTTTAGTCAAACGCTGATAGAACTTAATATACTTAATATACTAGTGGTTCGCCCCGAACTGAGATCTCGCGAGTCTACCATAAAAACAAAAAAAATATTATTCGTAATCTGTGGCTATCAAAACAGTGCCACGAAATAAAAACCAACTTACTTGACCTACAGTTTCATTCAAATTACAGGTAACGGGAGTTCATGTTAATTGGTTATCCTTTTAAGGGGTACAATTTGCAGTTATTCTAGATTTCAGACTTTTGCCTATATTTGTGATACATAAGCTACACGCATACCAAATTACAGCACTGTGGGGTACCCTGTGAATTTTGTCAATGTTTAGTTTTTATTATGGCTAATAACTCAAAAACTATAAAACTATACTAAAAGTAAAAACGGGGTCGAAATGTACTAATGAAGAGCTTTCATTTGACGTCTCATTTGACCTAATAGTCTCAGTTTCATTTTTTTTTACCCTTCTTGAGCCCCAATATCTCAACAATCCCCCAAAATTTTTAGCTCATTGAGTCACAACAAAATTGTGCTATCATTACCTATCTATATACCAAATTTCACGATGAGCCAATAAACGCTTCGAAAGTTATCCTCGAACAAACAAACATACATACATATATTACATACATACAAAGCCGATTTGCCCAATTTGATTTGGAGATCTCGCTTCGCTCGATCAATAAAAGCATTACAAAATAAAATTAAACTATTTTAGGACCATTGCAAACTACCTGAATATTGGAAAAGTGAATCAGGAACAGCAAAACAAATGTTTACAGAAAGAGCGACCATTAGGTATCAAGAAATAAAAATAAAAAAACCAATATAACGTTCTTTTTTTAACCAGCTAAAAACTGCCAACATTATTACACCTAAAATGTCCGCCTTCTTGCCTCATTCACAAAAATACGCGACTTCATTCAAATATTCGCAACTTAAAGTCTAAAATCGATACTGAGCACATTGCACAAAGGGTTTATGCGTTTTAGCATTCATATCGTAGTTTAATTACACATTCAAATGCAAATGAGTGTTTGAATGCGTCAAAGATTCGTTCGTACTCGTACATTATTTTGTCGGTTTAAATATGCATTCGTGGCATGCCTCTGTACATTGTATGACTGTAATTAGCACGAAGATGAATGGGTGTTTTATGGATTGCAAAAAGTTTTTTGGAATATGATTTGTTTATTTACGGAACTTTGATTCCATCGAAAAGACGGCTAAATCATTTATGAAGCTTAGATTTTTTTATATATTTTTTCAGTGCGAATCTGTATTTGTATTTTTAGTGTTCCGTACCTCAAAAGGTAAAAAAGGAACCCTTATAAGATCACTCTCTTGCCCGTCTGTTCGTGTGTCACCACCGATTTTCTCAGGAACGGGTGGACCTAGCAAGCTGAAATTTATACCAGATACTGAAGTCTATAGTCCCTATTAAGTGTATAAAATCAAGGTCCTGAACTTCGCGAAAACTTGTAAGTACCAAAAATTACCTTAATTTTCAACTTTTTTTATTTTTCGGAATTTTCCCTTTACTTGTGCTATAAGATCTTACTTTTAACCAAAATTGACAATTCTAGGTCAACCGGCAGTACCCTATAGGTTTTGGGTCGAAAACCTTTATCCCATTGACCTAGAATCAAATCTTGCAAAAAGCAAGGTCTTCTTACAGCATAAATAAAAGAAAAAATCCAAAAAATAACATAAGTTGAAAACTAAAGAGTGTCTCCCATACATACATAGTTGACGCCAATTAAGATAGTCCTCTGACTTGTATGGGCGCTCATACAATTTATTATAGATAATGGTACGGAGCCCTTCGTGCGCGAGTCCGACTCGCCCTTGGCCGTTTTTTTTTGTTGAATCTTGTTATTATTTAGTGATTTACAACATAGAATACGATACTACTTTTTAACCTTGTCAGCATGTTGTCATATCAAGCGTAAAAAGAACTCAAAAACTCATTTTACCGCGCAAATGAAAATATTTATAACAAGCTTAATTTCCGTGTAATTTTATACGGCGTAATTGTTGCGAGTTCGATTACATTTTTATAAAAACCAAATTTTATGCATCGATGGCGCTATAAATGTAGGCGATTGGTTTTTCGTCGTGTAGGTACGATCGCCGATCGCACCAAAGATCGAAAAGCTGTGCTTTGAGCAATAAAATAAATCTTGTTTTAAGAGGTATACCTGATCCGAGGCCCTAAACAAGCCTCGAGCCTTCGTTACGGCCTTAATTAAAAAACAAAATCAATTTTATTAATTGGAAGTGTTAAAAACGGGCGGAAGATGCGTTCGGGGACGGTATCTCGCTCGTATCTCTTCTTTAATCCGACAGAGAATGTGTTATTTTTACTCTCCTCAGTGGATTTCGAATAAATTTTATCGCTTGGGACTAATTTGGTTACAAATTTATTTGGTTGTGGGATCGTTAACAAGGGGAGTACATCCACATGGTTATCTGGACTGCACTCTTTAGTACCCAGGCATGGCCGTTATAACAATATATCGACACTTGAAACTTGATAAAATGAAGACGACACTTCACTTAGGATTAAATAATACGGGTTTTTAAGAGCATGTGCTGTGATATGTAAATTTTTTATTGTTATGATACGATGCGATTGCTTTACAAGTTTCAAATACATATTAATAAATCAAGCTCAAATGTTTGCATTATTATTTCCTTCAATCCTTTTTTTATTTTTAATTTTATTTTAAGTTCCCAACTGACAAAGAGTTTTAAAATACTTGACCTATGTAAATCAACATTAATATCATCAATATTAGAACATCATCAGTCTCACTACGAACATTCGCCCTCATCTTATCTATTTTAATACTTGCCTGTTATTTTTGATCGAGCGAAGCGAGATCTCAAAATCAACTTGGGCAAATCAGCGTTGTATGTATGTATGTATGTAAGTTTGTTTGTCCGAGGATAACTTTCGAAGCGTTTATCCGATCATCGTGAAATTTGATACATAGATAGGTAGTGATGATACAATTTAGGTGTGACTCAATGAGCTAAAATGTGGCGGGGTTGTTGAGATATTGGGGTTCAAGAGGGATAAAAAAACCGAAATAGGACTATCCCGTTAAGTGGCACGTATAATAAAAGGTCTTTGTGAGTACATATCGACTTCATTTTTATTTTTAGTTTAAACTTTGTAGTTTTTAAATTATTAACCATAATAAAAACTGAACTTTGGCGAAGTTCACAGGGTACACCAGTGACCCCACAGTGCTGATATTTGGTATCCGTGTAGCTTTAGTGACACAAATATAGGCAAAGGCCCCAAAAAAGTGTAACAATTAACATGAACTCCCGTTACCTGTAATTTGCATAAAACTGTAGGACAAGTAAGTTGGTCATCCAATTCGTAGCACTATTTTGATAGTCAAACATTACAAATAATATTTTTTTGTTTTTATGGGAGACTCGCGAGATATCAGTTCGGGGCAAACAACTAGTTATCGTAGATTTTATAGGTTAATAAATTTGCAACATAATTTGCAGCAGTAAGCGTGTACACATTGTTTACAAGTCGTCTACTTATAAAATGTCGTTGACTCTCTGGAATGCGCATTACCTATCCGCATACTTCGCCCGTTCCGATAATGTTTTGAATTTCTGAATAGTCGTTAAAATTAATAGCTCTATTTACCATAACATTGATCGAATTCATTTTGATAGAAGCTGTCATCACCTTTGTTTATGTGTGTGCTATAAAACGTTTTCTAGTTTTGACTACAATTATAATCAGGTTAATTCGATTAATTCAAGATTCATGCTAAATAATCTCGTAAAACTAAATCAAAAACCAATCAATACCTTTAAGTATGTAAGTACATTCCAATATTAAACTAGAAACCTATTTCATACTTAACTTAGTTTTTAGTTCAATGCATATGTGGGCAAATTCAAATTCAAATTCAAATATTTTTATTCGTTAAAATCACAAGGATCACTTTGAAACGTCAATTTTACTGCCTGTTCCTTCGCGACCAAGCCAGGAAAGAAAGGCAAGAAACAAGGCTGGTTGTTTTTTTTAATGATCCTTTTACAATACATAATACAGAACATAAATTACGTCTAAATTGTAACATTTTGAACGAGTTTGAGCAATTTCAATCCCAAGCTTCTCTATCATCTAAATAATCCGATATTTTATAGTAGGCTCTTTTATAAAGATTTTGTTTAATTACGCTTTTAAATTTGTTAATTGTCAATTTTTGTACATCCCTTGGGAGTTTGTTATAAAAGCGTACACCTTGCCCTTTAAACGATTTACTAACTTTATGGAGTCTACAAGTGGCAACAGCGAGTTTATCTTTATTTCTAGTATTAAAATTATGATTATCGCTATTTTTCATAAACAAATTAATATTTTTGTGAACATACATTAGATTTTCATAGATGTATTGACAAGGGAATGTCATAATATTTATTTCTTTAAACTTATTGCGTAATGATTCTCTGGGGCCCATATTATAAATTGCACGAACAGCCCTCTTCTGCAGCACAAAAACGGTGTTTATATCTGCAGCACTCCCCCACAGCAGTATACCGTATGACATAATGCTGTGGAAGTAGCTGAAGTAAACTAGTCTAGCTGTGTCTATGTCTGTAAAAAGACGGATCTTTTTGACTGCGTATGCCGCAGAACTAAGTCTCTTCGACAACCCATCAATGTGAGGGCCCCATTGAAGCTTATTATCTAGGGTTATACCTAAGAATACGGTGGTGTCCACAAGAGCCAAAATTACACATTTACTTAATTTAATATTAAGTATGTATGTAATTTAAACAGTAATGTCATAATACCTATTTTATGCAGATAAATAACATTTTTAATTCCACACACATAAAAATTGCTCGGATGGTTGACTCGAACCGTTATATAGTTAGCAAATATAACAAATGATGATTTTTCTACATAGTGACAAACCGGTCGAAGAACAAGAGCGATGTAGACGAAATCTATTGTAAAGTGAACAATAGTGTGGACACGTCGTAAAATGAAACAATGCGAAGATTGTACGTAGAGAATCTAGAAGAGGCGGGTCCGATACGTGTTAATTCCTGTAAATCAATGGGCACAGTTATTTTGTGTATGTTGATAACTTTCTCCAACTTATTGAAGACTCGAACTTAGAGTATTTTGACAAGAGACCTAACTTTAGACAAGGTTACAGCTTAAATACATGTGATCTAAGTGCTAGCGCTTATCTGGATCAACGCATTGCAATTCAGCAAGCAACGGGTCATCATGAACGGTGCAGCGGTCGTTAGAAGATTCTTTTTGTTTTGAATTTCATAAAGAGAGATGTAAATCATTGTATATTCTCTGTGGTAATAAATAAAATATTAGAAATTGCACATATTAAAGAGTTCTCACATCTTTGCCTCGTTCTCGATTTACGTCTTTTCTGTGTGGCCTACACCGTAAGATGCAACAATAAACAGTCCAACCACTGACCTTCTGTGACTTCAGACATACAATGTCATCGGTCTAAGTTCATGAAGTGACGAGGACGCTTCTCTTACACTTAGATTTTCTTTTTAACCGCGTATCTTGCTGTTTGACTCTGAGGCCAATGCAGCTAAACTGAATTTTTGGTGAGCGCAAAGGGCGCTCAGCCCAGTAAGTTTTTATGAGGTAACTAGGCTAAGTGGTGCAAGGGCACCACTTAGGTACGAAGGCCAGGAGGGGGATTGGAGAGAAACGTCCAAGTACATGTCTGTATGTACCTTGTATAGACGACAACAAAAGGGAGTCGTCGACCCTGCCAAAGGGGTCGGTGTATGTGTGAAGTGTTTTCTCTGCCTAAAGTAGGTGATCCGGATATCAACATCTGGATTACCGAGAAAGTGTCTCGGTCTACCGGAGGCATTATACTTAGATTCCAAGGACAATACGAGTGTATTTGTACCGTGGACCGCGTGTGTAGTTGGCCTAGTGGGATGGACGCCGACTTCCGGTCAGGAGGCTATGGGTTGGAATCCTGGCCGTAATTAGCATCAGAACAGTTTCATCAGGATTTTTTTAGGCTTATAATTCCCGTAGCTGGTTTAATTCAGAGCAAACCTATTCTAGCTAAAAATTCTACCCTTAACCAAGTTAGCACTGCAACTAACCAGGCACTTTATAAAAAATATCTTCAACTGATTGATATATAAAGGTCACGTAATAGGACTGTGTGTATACTCTGTGTACCCTTGACTTTGAACTCTTCTAGCGCGACTAGCTCAACGTACCCCAGAATAAACAGATCAAGCGGTATCAGAGTGTGGGCCGCCGCTGAACACGGCGCAGCCGCGGATTGTAACTCTTGGCTACATCCGAACAGGGTCGGACTTGTAAGCCTATCGATAATATAATTCAGAAGCGACACATGACAATGGTGAGGATGAATTATTGATCCAGGTGCTATGACTCAGTTTTGGGTGTGAATTTGAAACTGAATATCTCAAATTTAGTTTTAGAAAAGTGTTTAATATTGAGCCTCAAATAGAGACTCATAAAAGAGTAAAGCATTAAAAAAGTACTGCCCCCAAAATCTAATCTGCCGCCAAGAATCGTTGCTGTGATTCACCACTCCTGAAAATTGTTATAAATAAACTCATGACAATGAGTGTATAAAAGACCATTGCATCTATAAAGATTTTTTTATGAAAAGTTGTTTAGATGCAATAAAAAAATACTAAAACTTAATTATTTTTTCTCATTTAAGGTTCCAAATCCATGCCACGTGAATGCGAAGTGCAAAACATTGTCGGCGCAAGGCAGCGGTGATATACTGCGCGGGGGCAACCCAACACCTCCACGTGGGCCGCATCAACCATCTCACAGAGAATCCATCGGGATTTGAGGCGGTATTTCCTTTTAATTTAAGAAAACAGTTAATAATATCACTCAATCTACAAAGTTGGTTCTATCTTTTAATTTTGCTACAAAGTTTTGTAAATCTTTCATTGTGAATTTTGATAAATCTTGATATTTCTGTGGAGTTATACTATGATCCTCACCTAGAAGTCATTTTTGAGATAGGAACAGTAAATTAAGTGATAGTAGAATGAGGGCGATTTCCGCAACGATGCTTAAACGTATTTAGTGGCTAAATATGATTAAGGAGTTGTCAAATCCTACAAATACATCAGATTTAAACATGTTTAGTCGATAAATACGTTTATTTGAATAAATTTTCATACCACTAATGACTTTGAACAAACTAAGTCATTGAGAAACGTTAAAAAAAACCTGTGTGTGTGTGTGTGTGTGTGTGTGTGTGTGTGTGTGTGTGTGTGTGTGTGTGTGTGTGTGTACTTATGTACGCGCGTATGAAGTTTTAATCTTAGTCTTTGGCGTAACAGAACAAAAATACATAAAGAATTCATCTCGCATGCCACAACTTTTTGTTTGTAATAGGAATGATAAATTAATAAATATAATTATGAGTTTTTACGGAAACTTAAATCATGTCGCTTTTTGGATATCGGTGTGCGCGCGCAGTGTATAAATCTTACTCTCAATTTTTTTCCAAACGCGCCAAAAGAAGTATAACTTCAAAAATTATATAGTTATGAAACAAAGAAAAACTAATAAATCTAATAGCAAAACTAATAAAATAAATGAAATAACTGAACCATGTAAACTAATAAATCATTTAACAGGTGTTACTAGCTACAATATAAATTAACAAGCGTGTTAAATCAACGTCCAATCATGCAGTTGAGCTTTGAATGACGTCACTCAAGCTGGTTTTATCTATGAATTCGTTTGACCCCGGGTCTGCCACACACGAAGCGAGAAGTTACTGATCTTAAGAATCTATAGGCCGATTCAGGCGAAAAACTTTAGTTATAAGTCGATTATTAGAAAATATACATGACTATACTACCAGAAACGACCTCCTTGGCGCAGTGGGCGAATAGCCAGCTGAGGCGCAGGAGGTAGCGGCTTCGATTCCCGCCACGGAACAAATGTTTGCATGATCTACAGATATTAGTTCCGGGTCTGGATATTTTTCTATATATTATAAGCATATATTTACAAAAATAGTATATAAGTATTCTATCAGTTATCTGGTTCCCATAGTACAAGCTAAGCTTAGTTTGGGGCTAGATAGCGCTGTGTAAAAATATCCAGTAATGCCCAGCAATATTTATTTAAAAGAAATACTGAATAAGCTATAGCAGCTACGAAAGATCTTCTACACTTCAATTACTCGCCCCTCATGAAAATTATCCATAAATCTGCAAATTTTGTTTTTTTGTTTATTCATGATAGCCATCGCTTGACCACTACCTCACCTGATGGTAAGTGATGGTGAGATCAAAGATGGAGTACGCTTTCCCAAAAAGAAGACTTGAAGATCCCAAGATAATACTGGTCCGAAAAAACATAGCTGGAAGTGAGTTCGACGATTTGCTTCAACTTTTCTTGTTAGCACAAGTAAGGAGTGGACTCACTTCCAGCTATGTTTTTTCGGACCAGTATTATATTGGGATCTTCAAGTCTTCTTTTTGGGAAGCCGGCCAGGTATGGGGGGTACTTCTCGGCGTCTGCTTGTCCGGTGGTGGAAGATGATCCAATCATTATAGGTGGGAGTTATGTAGTATGTAGTATCTCATTTTTAGAATAGAATAGAATATTACTTTATTGTACACCAGAACTATAAAAAAGTAATTAATGCTAATGGGCGGCCTTAGCGCTGAAAGCGATTTATTCCAGGCAACCTTTCGATTAATATACATTATGTAGGCGTGCAAATATTTATTTTATTTATAGGGTCTTGTCAATATATATTTGCTGTATTGTCTTTGGTCATTTTTGACGGTATGTGTTAAGGAAAATTACAAAGTTTCATGAGTTCTATGAAAAAAGTACCAAGGTAAAATAAACATTGAAATTAATGCATGAAAGTAGTAGGCTCATACAGTTCCGTAAAAGCAGTTTTATATCGTTCTTTCAGTTTTTACGATTGGAGAGATATCCATTTTTGGGCGGTAGATATACGAGTAGTTTACCTAAAGCAAATCATCTGATTGATCATTTTTTTATACGGCAAGGAGATGGAACAATTATATGGCCCACCTGTTGTTATGTGGTAACCATCGCCTATAACAAAGTAGGCATCGTAGACCACGCACCTTAGAAACCAGATCTTAGAGCAGATCCATCAACTTGAGGCATACAGGTGTAAAGCCTCTTGTGCCTGTAATTTCACCAGCAACCATACCCTTCAAACCGAAACACATCAATGCTGCTTGGCGTCAGAAATAAGTATGGTGGTAGTACTTCCCCGGGGAATCCTAGGAGTTACAATGAACGAAGGACCCTTGCAATTATGTTCTACAATTTCAATAATTCTTATACGAATAGTGCATACGTTCACACGCGAATCACGATCTCAATTTAGCATCAAAAACAAATATTCAAATGATGAGATGTAATCAAGAATCAAGAATCCGTGTTTGAGTCATGTGCCCAATTCGGGCTGACCCCGGGTCGGGCTCTCACCCGTCGAATCATAATTACCAGTGAAATAACCTGATTGTGATCACCACACGCACACACGCACGCTTTTGTGTTTGTAGAGACAGAGATTCTCAATGTTTTATTAGAACTAAGCAGTAAACTATAGGAGTTCTAATAAAGAGTGACTACTAGGATGATTAAATAGGAGAAGATGCCGCCCCTAATACAGGGGCCAGAACTGATCTTGGTCATCAGGTTTTGACGACCTCCGTGGCTGAGACGCAGGAGGTAGCGGGTTCGATTCCCGCCGCGGAACAAATGTTTGCATGATCTACATATATTTGTTTCGGGTCTGGTTGTTTTTCTATATATTATAAGTATCTATTTACAAATATATATATATATTAATATAAGTATTCTATCTGGTTCCCATAGTACAAGCTCTGCTTAGTTTGGGGCTAGATAGCGCTGTGTGGAATGTCCAGCAATATTTATTTATTTATTTAGGTATTTCAGCTTACACATACCTACCTACATCGTCTGTAAGAAACTGTGGCTTGGGACTTGATCACTCAATTAACTAACTAACTAAGCTTCACGGCTTACATTTTTAATTATAAATGACACTTAATTAAAAGTACTGCTAGGTAAGGATCAAAAGCCAAACAATTCATAGTACACTGATAAAAGATTTGTGGTGGTTTTGAACGCAACTTTTGATATAGTTTGCATTTCACTGAGGGGATAAATGATTTTTAGATCAAAAATGTTTTGCAAAATTGTGAATTTTGTCATTTGGAGTCAAATAAGAACACAAAAAAGCAAAGTGTCAAAAGTGGATATGTGAGTTTTTGATCCTGACCTCACTCTTTATACATTTCATTCAACTTTTACTTACAATATCTTTGACATCTAATGAATTGAATGGAATAATGTTTTAAAGAAGTTTTAAGAGCACAAAAAGCTTCAAAGACAAAAAGTGTCACAAGAGTTAAACGCTAAATTAACCTAAATAAGTGACATCTTTATGTTCATACTTTCTGTTCTAAACAGTCACCAAAGTTGAGAGTCAACAGCATTCAAAGCAAATCTCGTAAGGCACCCCGTCCAACATTAGTTCCCAGTACAACATTTTGTCTATCCGCCCGTTAAATAGCCGGTTGTAAACGTCGATGCATCAATCAAACAAACAAACGTATCATTTGAGATACCTTTTCGCTTCAATTAGATCTTTTGTAGAACCCAACTCTTGATGTGAAATTAAGCATATTTAGAGGTATTTAAACCTATTGTGGTGATTGTGAGTGAATCTTTGTGGAACTTTTAACAGGACATTTTTCAATATGATTTCATTGAAATTGCATAATATCTTGGTGTGTTTATTTGGTCTATTATAAATTGTTGTTGATTGATCAATATTAGTTGTGATTGTTTTGTATAATAATGAGATTGGTGAAAATATTATTTCACTTTTTATAAGATTTATTGGGTACCTTATATAGGGTGTTTGGTAATATATTGACGATATTCAAGTGACGGTTTCTCAAAAAATATAAAAAATTTCTCGAAAAAAAAAACTACCAGTTATATTATAAAAAATTTAAGAAAATCGACTAAGTTTAGGTGATTAATTCGATATAAAACTTACTGCCTAATCTTGCAATCGACTTCCAAAAATAAAGGCCGTCATCCACAAAAGCGTAGATTTGCTACTTACGTCCTCTCTCTTTACGCTCTCTGCTTACAACTTCGCTATGAATGCGATGTAGAAAATAAGACATCTCCGCTTGACCGTTTCCACTAAAGATGAGCGGAGAGATGTCGGGATATCGATATGCTATTAGTTATTTTCGCATGGTATTTTCATCTCTGCAAATTTACGCTTTTTAGTATATTAGTATATTGTTAGTATATTACCAAACACCCTGTATTACAAAACTGTGTTTATTTTAACGCTCTCAAAAATCGTTTACAAGAGATTTTTGTTTATTACTTTTACCTGTATCACTCTTTCAATGCCTTATCCAGGACCTTACATGGCAAAAATCAATGCGTGGGCGTATTATCCTTATTAAAAGCATTGATTCGGATCAGCAAAAATAAGTATCATTCTGATAAATCCAGATCCATTGATCGAATCAATCGTGTCGATCAACTTAATTGATCATTCAGCATGCAAAGCTTAAGGAAATATTTAAAACTCAGGCGTAATCAATTTAGTGATCACACCAGCACTCAATCATTCAGACATAGAGTGCTATCTGGAAAAGCATCGCCACACTTTATTGGAATGCAAAGCTTAGCTGCAGGAATTTTGGCGAAGTTTTAAACTTTATTTATTTATCTAATGGTCATACAGTGGTGGCCAAGAGATGGATGTGGACTATAGGGCAGACCCAATGGACCCCAAACCCCAACCCCAATGGACCGTCGTTCATACGAGTAGGTAGTCAAACACATTAATATTTTTTTGAGTTTCTTTACTGAAGAAGTACTAAACTAGAGTTAAAAGGCAATAAAATCAACAGTCTTGTTGTTGAAAGCGATCTCTTCTACACAACCCTTAAAATCAATACTTGCAAAATAATTATATGCATTTCAATATACAAATATAGTCTTGAAACTTTGGTGTGACTTATGTAGCTTACATTGATAAGTTAGTTATTAGGTACCTGATTAAAGTTATTTTACAAGCGCAACTAATTTATTGATTTGATAGTAAAATTTATAAACATTTTTTGCAAGTCGTCATAAAACTCTACAGTGTTTAAATGACTAATCGCTCAGACAATTCGTCAGCATCACGAAAGGGCAATCTCCAGCCGATTGGGTGCGACCTTATCTGCCTTTATGGTGCGATCTTAAAAAGATTTATGATAACGCACGGTCGAGCCCACAAACACTATAAAGATCGATTATACGGGCAATTTTTCAAATATTTATTTAATACCAATAACTTAGAAGTCGCTTGCGACGGTAATTCGTCAAACTAAAGTAATTGAAAAGTTATTTGATTTCACTTTGTTCTGAAAACGTTATCGTAAGATGCTATAGGCAAAGCTGCAAAAGACGATTGCCACCACTGCTTTAAAATTAAAATCGCCGAGAGTTGCTCAACTTTTATCGCCCGTGTAAGAGAACTTTAAACATAAATGACAAGGAGTTCCGTCGAATTGTGATGGAAATGCTTTCTGCAGTAAAATTAAACGATATACAAGTCGTTTAGTGAGATTTAAATAGCTTAGGCGATTTTATAGGATGTTCGGGTGGGGCTGAGGTCTTATAGCTTTATAACCCAGGTGGTTGTCTGTTATACACATTCCATAATACTATTTTGAATGGGTGTTCGATTTCATCATCATCATCTTACCACTCACAGGACGTCCACTGCTGAACATAGACTCCCCCCTTTACTTTTTGTTGGGATAAACGTGTTCTGGAGTAGGTACCTCGTCTAGGCAAGCGTAGTATAAGACATCCCCAGGAAAGATGGAGTGACGATTTGTACGCTGCTGTAACTGTAAGAGACTGGATGAGAAGACCTGAAGATAGGGCTCAATGGCTCACCGTGGTAGACACCTACCTCCTGCAGTGGATTGCTATAGGTTAATGATGACGATGATTAAGATCTTTAATGCAACCGATCTTCTGCGGCCTGTCCTGTTTTTCGATTTGAATTACCAAAATATTAAGTCAAAATACCAATATTGACATTACTAGGATTACATCATTTTGTAAATTACGTATTCAAGCAATAGATATAGGTATTCCTAGCTCAAATTGCTCCCCCGCCCCTCCGTCGCATCTACGATTACTTACAGCAAAGTTTTAAAATGATCTTTATGACAGTAATAAATAAAGATTACTTTGCTTTGAAGTAATGAGGTAGAGAGAAGCGAAAAAAAACCGCCTGGAACATCTGTAGACATTTAGCTTAAAAAAAGTCATCACTGAAAAGGGTCTAGCTACTTTTAATACTTGATTTCCTGTTTAGCAAAATAACGGGCAACTTAGAAAGATTACGAGATAAAATCTTGTATTTTATTTGAATATCTCATAGGAACTATTTTAATCCTTGCATCAACTATTTATCCGTCATCCAATTAATATGATAATTTCGTTAAGTTACGATTATAATCGGAGTCCCATATCTCAGATTATCTCTTGAGTCACAGAGATACCTACCTATTGAAATTATTTTATTCAGCTAGGGTTGTACCCACCAGTATTTTAAAGACTCGTTCGGTAACAAATACTCGGGTACTCCTTAAACTGCGTTTCCTTAAACTGCGTTCGCAAGCGACGAGCGACGTCGTGACGACCGAGAATTTGTAATCGTCGTATTAAAAGTAAGTAAGGTTGTATGAGCTAGTAACAATGCAACCCATTTTTTAGGGTTCCGAATCAAAATTGTAAAAATAGAACCCTTACTGCCACTTTCCACCAAAGCGCAGAGGAGATGAGTGAAGTCAACAAATAACGCCGTAAATACGATTTTGACGTGGACTCAGCCGGATCGCTCTGGTTGCCTCATAAAAACTTACATGGCTGAGTGCCATCTGCGCTCGACAAAAGTTAGGTAAAGCTGCCACGCTTCAGATGCAAACAGCGAGTTAGTCCATCAGAAAAAAAAGAGAAATAACGATTTTGACGTGATTCTATAGGCTAATTTATCCTCTTCTATCCGCTTTTGTGGATACTGGCCTTTATGGTGCGACTGTCTGTAGTCTGTGTGTCCGTCTGTCACATCCGATTATCTCAGCAACTACTGATGCTGCAGGATCTTTGTTCTGACGATCCAAGTGTTACCTACGTTGATAAAATTAATCATATTACGTATCATCAGTTTTACAAACGTGTTTGCTAAATGAAACTGTTATTTGTTTCATAGAGAATAGAATAGAATAGAAAACGCTTTATTATAAATTATACTTAATAGTTAGTTTCATAGTAGCTTAAGATATTTTAACGAAGCCGTATTTGACCGTCTTTTTTCGGTCAACCCTAACTGCAATCCATTGAAACGGCAGAGCACCGGGTTATCATACGAAATAATAATAACATTACAATATTTTGTACATTAAGTGCGTTCGGGGTGCGGTGTTCAGGATAAGTGAGGCTTTGCTTCAAGATACAGACAATGAATAAGGATGGGAGTAGAGTGGACAAGCTGTCTGGAAATTTCAAAAATGTAAGATTTAGATTCAGAATAACGGTTTCAGATTCGTCTTTATGTTATGTTATTGAACGCCTCCCCCCCCCCCTCTCCTCGAGTGTTACTTACTACTTACTCGACATTACTTTTCATCCCCAATGCGAGAAAATTAAAAAAAGTATTTTATCAGCAGTTCATTGAAACAAAACAGTTGCGTTCCCGGTATCCATTGGCTAACTATGGCATTTTCATTTTACGTATTTGTAGGAATTTGTTACAGAGGATGTATTTAATTTTAGCATTTATTCATGAAACCTTTTCAATTTTTTAAATAGAAATAAGGTTTTGAAACTTAAATTGTATGTCATTGTTGCTTAATTATGAATGCAATAAGCCTCTATTTTCAAATTTACTTACGGCCTTAAGGCCGTTAATCGCATTTATGGAGGCATTATCAAGTTTACAATGACCAACTTTCAGAGCATGAGGGACGCAAAATATATGTTTTATTGATGTTAGTCAAACGCTTGACTCACCTGATGTTGTGTGATAGATTGGTTGAAGATATCTCATAACTGTAACAAGAAATGGTTTTTATTTTTCAAAAGATTTTTTTCATACGGAAAATGGCGTTCTTGTTGTATCAGCTCGAAAAGTGCTTAAAAGCATTGTTATTATGAACTTTTTTTGGCGACGCATCAAAATCTGAATGTATAAAACTGTTATTTGGCCTATCTTGATGAATGGATGTGAAGCCTGGACACTGACCCAGAAAGAAGAGCGTAAACTTCTGGTGACGGAAAGAAAGGTGCTAAAAAAATCTTAGGCATGGTGCGACGAGAAGATGCCACTCTGCGAGTGAGGAAGAATCGAAAGGTAGCGGAACTGGTGGCCGAGCCAAACATCAGAGGCGAAATAAAATTCATGGATTACGCTGGCTCGGTCACGTTGAGCTAATGGGGTACGATCATGCTGCCAAACGTGCCTACTTAGGACTGCTAGCCGACCCAGATATCGGTTGTAGGATGAGGTGGAGAAAGACCTTTGTGTTCTCCAAACTTTGTGTTTGTGTTCTTTATGTTTGTGGCGTCTTTTAATATCGGAGGCTAGGACCCGCTTCGGGGTTGATGCGCCAGGATAGTAAATAAGTTATAATGAAATATGTGGCCATGATATAAGTACGTTGTTACTTAGAAACAATAAGAGATAAAGTAATATTTATTTGTTTTTTATCTAGCCTATGCTGTCCCACTGCTGGGCAAAGGCCTCCCCCTCATCGCTCCACTTATCTCGATCTTGTACCAAATCCCGCAAGTCTCTATGAAAGGCGTCCAAATCATCGCGCCACCGCTTCTTAGGCCTTCCACGGTGTCGCTTTCCATCCACAGGGCTCCATCCAGTTATGACCTCAGCCCACCTATTTGCTGACATGCGGGAGACATGACCCGCCCAATACCACTTCAACTTGGCAGCCTTTATACCGACTTCAGCGATGCCGGTCCGTGGTCCGTGGAGGTGTTCCGAATCCTGTCTATTCTCTTGACGCCCAAAATGCTGCGCTAAATCGCTCTTTGGCAAACCCCGAGCACCGTAGGTTAGGACAAGCAGAATACACATGTCGATAAGTTGACGTTTTAGTGATAATGCCTCGCCTTTCATGAATGTCTTCATGGACCAGTAACTCTTCCAGGCATTGTCGGCACGACGATCGAATTCTTTGTCCTGCCTGTTTTCGAAGGAAGCTAACTGGCCCAAGTAGATATACTCATCGAGATAGTGTATTTCTTGCCCTTACTTGCAAAGTAATATTGTTCTAAAATATTTTTTTATTAATTTTAGCAACTAAAGTTAAACATTAACAAAAAACTTATATGACTATTCTGAATGTTATAAAGTCAATTTGAAAGAAGCCGTAGGCGTTGATAACGATTTTCCAAAAGGTAAGTCGCGCCTAAGCATGCTACAGCTTGGCACCTTTTACTTTGACGGATTTAGAGTTCCGTAGGCAAACCGTAATTAATAAATGGCCTTAAACTGAATTTGATTATTTTTTGTTTAATTATCACTACCGTCACAGATTTCAATTAAACACTAATAAAATAGTGTTTAAAGCTGGGATTAAGTGTTTAAATTTAAAGTTACAAATAAATACACGGAAAATGTTTTAAAATGAAACCGTGATTGATTTATATTTATTAAAAATGTGTTTTTATTTAATAAGTGTTTCGGACTTCGGACTTATGGAAAAATATATATTTAATTTAATATTATATAATATTAAAAATAAAAATATGTATTAAGGTACTGCTTTTCCGTAATGAAAACGGAACCCTGCTAACTAAAGCACAATTCACACTTCAGTCTTACCTTTAAACCTTCACATGTAAGTTCGAGGACGATTCTTTTATTAAAGACACTTAGTGACCACTTATTAAATGTGGGCGGACTTAAACTTGAATGAAATACCCTTTATTGAGTAAATATTTTGGTATAATGTTTGCTTATGGAGTTAAGTTTATAATTATTGAAACATGAGTGAATTGAAGATACAAAATCCATGGAGCTTCAATATATGTGTAAGGCAGTTTCTTCTTCTTAATCTTTTCCCACATTACATGGGGTCGGCACAACATGTATTTGTTAGGCAGTTTGTAGGGGGCTAAATAGTTAGGTATAGGTAAGTTTGAATTTGAATTAAATATTTAAGTGGCAATTTTATGATAGAGTACTGCTATTTCTATTTGCGCAACACCCAAAAACCAATATGTTTTTCCCAAACATAATTAAATGTTAAATCCGTGTATTCGAATTTGATTTGCTGATACAAAAGAATATGAAGTAAAAAGTTGTCAACTATTGCTTTCTTCTACTAACATTTCTGTTCTGACATGATCCTTCAAATAGGCATAGAAACATATTACCTGCATTGGTAAATTGAAGAGGAGAAACTATATATCTGGATCCACAAGTGGAGAATCACATCTTTCCCAAGTACGTCGAGAACTATTGCTGGAAAATACCTTCCTAGGCCCACGTGGAAATCACTCAACCGTCTCAGCATGTCAGGATACAAGTGGGTCGCGGCAGGCAAAATTTTAGCACTCGTGGACACATCTCAGCACACGCTAGAGTTCTGTACCGCCTGGGCAACACAACGGCAGGCACTGGTGGGAATAGTAGGCCGGGATCTCTCGCTGCCGAGCATAATTCAGGCTATGCTTAGCAGCGATAGAGCCTGGGATGCCGTAATCTCTTTCTGTGACGAAGTAATGTCTCAGAAGGAGGCTGCGGAGCGTATCAGAGAGGATGATCCTCTCGCTGAGCCGCTCCGCAGACGAAGGACCGGAAGAAGGCAAAGACAGTTTCTTCGCCTTCTTCAGCTCGATGGGGGCCAGCAGGGTTCGGGTGCGGGGAGCTCCGACCCAGCATCGCACAGGCCTCCTACGCTGAGGAATGTCTTCCATATTCCAGGACATTCCTCTCCTTCCCAGGAGGAGGACAGAGGGGTCCGCTTAAGGCGGACATTAACCGACAGGGCCGCGGTTGAATCCAACCGGGACCCCGTGACCTTGTCAGGTGCTAGTGCAGCATCGACCCGCTCATCCGATGGGCGGTTTGATGATGCACTGGCACTGAGGTGAATGAAAGAATATCGGTGGGTTTTTAGTCGGTATGCCGCTGGTTGACAGCCGACGGAGAGTCCAACAGACCCCTTCAGCTCTCCCCGGGTTGGAGGACATGCGTAAAGCATTTTCCCATCGTAAAAAAAAAAAGGCAAAATTTTAGTAAATAGGGCTACATTGGAGAGTTGGTGACTAGTTGCCCATACGATACAGACCCTCAGACTATGGCACACTTACCAAGCTGCCCATTGCGCCCTTATTTTTGCACCCTAGGAACCCAAGGAATACTTGAACCGCCACAGATAACGCTGTTGCAGTGGCCAAGTATTGGCAAAACTACATTTGATATTTAAAATATGAACCATATCGACACGACGAAGAAGAAATTGAGAATGATCGTGGACCTAAATGGATGGTTGCATTATGCGAAAAAGACTAGCAAACATAGTTATAATGATGTTTGATCGTACTTACCAACCAGAGAAACCATTACTTTTTCAATTATAAGTACTTACTAATCAGAGTTTAATCGGCAATCACGTCTCGAATTGACCTCTCACTGATCACATCTTCAAACTCATTTCGACACAATTAAAACAATCTAAATCTGAGGAGACTGATACAGCCTGCATTTTCATGATTTAAAATCATCGAAACATTTAATTACACAAACGTAAATGTTACAAATACCACCTGTTTTGTGATGTTCGACATTAATTGAAAACACACATCCGAAATCGTATTTACTGACTTAAGAGGTGGGTTTAGTACCTGTAGCTTGAATATTTATCCAGTAATCGATACTTCTCAATAAACAATTTTAACGGAAACGGCGACGCTTTTGCGACGATGCCGCTTAGACAGGAATCTAGTTACATTATGAATGAATATGATTTGTTTACCTATTTTACACTGGCTGTTTCATTGATAGTTTAGGACATGATATTAATGTTTGAAAATTTAACAATATCTAGGGTAATTAATTTTAAAAAAACCTATTTTACAATAATACTAGCTATTACCCGTGTCACGGTAATGGTATCTATACAGTATTTTGACTCGGCCCTGTCCTTGAAATAATTACCTACCTACACCCGCGCGGTACGTAAACACGCGATAGGGCTGCCCGCCTGCAGTATTTTAATTTCGTCTACCTACTTCAATTTCTTTCTAGTTTTGTGATTGAATATTTTATATATAAAAAAATTAAATTCGTTGTGGATGAAATAGGAAGTGTTCAATAAAAATACATGTGTGTGTTTTATACAGAAAAATATTTGCGCCTCGACTGAGACGTACGAAAAGCTATATTGATAAATTTAATAGTATAAAATCCACATTCGGATAAATAGTTTAATTAAAAACATTACCGTGCTGCGGCGCATTCGTGACTGGTTGTGTACCGAGTGGGTACCGAACATGAGAAGCGTAGGTATGACTCACGTTCCGGCCGTTTGTATGAAGACAGAATACTGTATAGATAACATTACCGTGCCATTTCATTTAATGTCGTACATAAGAAAACACGTAGTATAAACACACAAGAGATTAAAGTATTAGAAGGTAGGGTTACAAAATTAATAAGGACAACAAATGAGTCAGTAGAATATAAAGTGAGAACTTCCATGCCGTCAATGAATAAAATTATAACTTGTGTCGTAACAAGATTTTTTCTTTCACCTTTAGTTTTAAATCAAATAAATTAAGCTTTGTTGTTGCAACCTTATGCTTATAGAAATAAAATTTCAAATTGCAGAGACGGTAAATAAAGTCCATGTTAAGGGTGTCAAGTCATTGGCCCTTAATCTATATTAAAATTAGGGTTATTGTTTGAATATTTGTATTGAAATAAAAACTAGTGGTTCGCCCCGAACTAAGATCTCGCGAGTCTCCGATTAAAACAAAAAAATGTTATATGTAATCTTTGACCATCATAAAAGTGCCACGAAATATATAGGTAACCACTTACTTACTTAACCTACAGTTTCATTAAAATTACAGGTAACGGGAGTTCATGTTAGATGGATACTCTTTATTGGGGTACAAATTACAGTTATTCTGAATTTCAGACTTATGCCTATATTTGTGATACATAAGCTACACGCATACCAAATTACACCGTGAGGTCACTGGTGTACCCTGTGAATTTTGTCAAATTTTAGTTTTTATTATGGCTAATAACTCAAAAACTATAAAGATTTTTCTAAAAATAAAAACGTAGTCTAAATGTACTAATAAAGACCTTTCATTTGGTACTAATAAAGGTCTTTCATTTGACGTCCCATTTTACCTGATAGTCTCATTTTAATTTTTTTTACCCCTCTTGAACCCCAATATCTCAACAACCTCCCCCCATATTTTTAGCTCATTAAGTCATACCAAAATTGTGCCATCACTTCCTACCTATAGGTATACCAAATTTCACGATGATCGGATCAACGCTTCGAAAGTTATCCTTGGACAAACAAATATACATACATACATAGGTACATACAACACCGATTTGCCCACGTTGATTAAGGGCCGAATTCACCGTTGAAACTAAACGCGATTAGTTCAAGCTAAACTCAGTTTACGCTTATAACTGAGTTCAAGGCTACAGTTTGCATTTCACCAACATCAACTGAACGCAGTTAAAGCTAAACGCGGTTCAAATTCTGAACGTCCAATTCTCGACGTTTAGCTCATCTAAACGAGTTTAGAGAGATGTCAATCAAAAGTCAAGAAGTGTCATTGACTTTATTTTGCGAAATATTTGTTTCCTACGTATTTTTTATATTATTCATAAAGTTTATATCAAGAATGAAAAGAGCGTTGGCACTAGCTTTTGACGAAAGTAATGATGAATACTTTTTTCGTCGTCCAAGATGGATACGCGAAAGAGAAGAACACATCATTTCATCTCATAATTTTTTAATGCTATGGTTACAGCATCGGTCTTCTTGCACTCCACAATACTAAAATATATTTCGACCACATCAACAGGGCTATTTTTTCGCTAGCGGCAAAAGTTGGGTCCCTTTTCCGTTTCGACATCATGCAAATAACACCACACAGGGATATTTTTTTATAGACTGGGCAAAACACCAAAAAATACGTTGAACACAGACTACTACGAATTGGGCAACGTAACGACAAACAAAACGTCATTGAAAGTTTTGTTTGACAATTGCGTTTCGATCGCATCGATATTGATAAGTTTGGTTGCACAAAGACACTGTTCGATGTTGGAAATACGAAACGCATCGCTTTTTTGTCTATGATTCTAGGTAAACTTGGTTTTAGTAAACGCGATCAAAACGGAGCTGGTGAATTCGGTTTCATGAAAACCGAGATCAAGTAAAACATGTGAACTCAGTTAAACAAAACGTGGTTTTATTAAACTTAGATTCCGAAGAAAATGGTGAAATCGGCCCTTAGAGATCTCGCTTCGCTCGATCAAGTAAATGAAAATATAATTAACTTTAATATGTAATACTGCTAAAGAGTGCCTGAGTTTGCGTTTCTTGATAACTAAAACCTAGGAGTCTTCAAGTCAGTTGAACAGGTTTCTTCTAGGCAAGTGTGTTCCACTGTAGACCGCATCGTGGCTTACCAATAGGCAAGATCGGGCCAGTAAAATAAAAAAAATATATTATTGGGTTTTTTTTTCGTAAAGACAACGGAGTTCGGGCCTTCTCTTCTTCTTAGATACGTACTGGAAAGTACAACTCGTACGGTTGACAACATGCCGTTTCAACCAATTATCTTACTTTTATTGTTAGTTAGCAAAGAGTGAAACTCGCTTCTGGCGTAATTTTTTCAGACCACTAAAATCTTTGAGTGTTCAAGTCTAAAGTAAACAGGTTCCTTCTAGGCACGTGCTTAATCTTTGACCACATCTTCGCTTAGCATCGGTGAGGTAGTCACGCGTCCAGAGCTTGACTATTCTCCAAAAGCAATGTTTCAAAATTTCCATAACTAACAAAATAATAAAATGGGTAATTCCCAAATGCCAAAGAATTAACAATATGCGAAATAATAATAAAAGAAATGTAATAAAAGAATTAAAATAGTCAAGCAATACGCGTGAGTTTTTTACAATTTCTAATCAGTACAACGGGTTTGAAACAATCACAGCAGTAAAGCTCCGAGCTAATCAGAACGCTAAAGATTGTGTCGGAAGACAAGAAAAAAAAACATACAATAGCGCAAGTCATATAGTTTCTGAGAGCTTTCAATAGATATAAAAGGAGATCTTGCAATTAAATTCACTCCTGATGGAACGTCATATAAAATGGTAAAATACTAAGCGTGGCGCTAGAATCGTCCTTATCGTCAGTTGTTTATTACGTTTTCACGACTAAACGGCTGGACCGATTTCGATGACATTTGGTATATAGCTACTTTTTTACCGACTGTAAAGTTAATGTACAAATCAGAACAATACAAATAAAGTAATAAATCAGGCGTATGAAGCCGGTATATAGTATAGCGGGTGGCAGCTACGAGTAGTATATAGTATAATATATACTATAAACGAGTATAACTAGTATATAATATAACTTTTCACATAAAAGTCTGTTGTGTCGACTAAAGAACTCCCATCGACTAATACCTTAATATTAAGGTGGGTTGTACTAATCATTATATGAAATCCTTCGTTTATGAAAATACTCCTACTTAAATAAATTAGGGTATTTTAATCTATGTATAAACTTAAGATTATTTAGGTGGAGCATTAGCATCCGGCTAGATGGAGTGATATAGCTAATATTATGATGACGATGATACTTCTAGTGATTTCATTTTGGCCATGATTTTCTATGAGAGTAAGTTTCCAAAACGAGCGCCAGACTTACACAGTTCAGTCGGCTCTCAATAGATCGCGGCGATATCTAGTCTGGGTGTTTGCCAGTTCAATTATCATTACGAGTCGATATCCGCCGAGTCATGTTGCGGGTGACCCGCATTAAATCGGTCGATTCAACTATTTATCAGCTTATTCGAAAAGCTTGGTATCTAACAAGGCGGGAGAGAAAAGTAAAGTTAGATTTCAAACCAAAAAAGTTAGTTATCTGGTTCCCATAGTACAAGCTTTGCTTAGTTTGGGGCTAGATAGTGCTGTGTGAAATGCCGAGCAATATATATATATATATATAAACCAGTATAATCTTGGAGTCTTCAAGTCCAGAGTAAATAGATTCTTTCTAGGCAAGCGTGCTCCATCTTCGATCACACCTTCACTTACCAACAGGTGAGGTAGTGGTCAAACGCATGGTTATCATCAAAAATAAAAAATATAAAAATAGTTATTGGTTAGTATTATTTTTTAAACTAGACCAACTGAAATTTGATGTACAGTTAATTTTTGCAAAAATCTTACGTTGAACATACCACAGAACGTGGGACCGGCCTCGGCGTCATCAATGATGTAAGTCCAGAGGGGCGTATTAAGAACAGTCTCTCCGTTTTGGTGAACACGCGGCCTAATGCACGAATTTTGTAGCTGTTTGATGTTGTTATGGCACAGGGTTCATTGTTGTCCCCATTCCAAACGCTAGTGCTATAGCAATTAACTATTTGTGATTCAATACTAAATCAATTTTAATGCTACTGTTAACTATAATATTGATAACCAAGGAATAAAGTGGCCGGTCAGGTTATATATGTTGTATTTTAGTTCCAATAGAGTACATATTCATGTTTATTTTGTTCCAAAATTAAAAGATGTAGATATAAAATCAATTAATCAAAAAAATATGTCCACTACACAAAGAATTTGATATTTAAGTGTCTTCAGACTTCCAGAGCTATTTTTAAAGAAAATCGTCACGGTCAAATTATACGTCCACACTAGCTGTTTCTACAAAATAATAACTGTTCAATTTCGAAGTATTAAAAAATCAAAAAGTATCCACTCATAACCTGCTAGCTTATTAGCTCCTGCACATCGAAAATGCGCAGTTCACCAAAGCTGTAGAATTGAATAACTCCTTCCTCAAAACATTCCCAATCCATCCCATTTTTTTTCTGGACATTTCACACAGCGCTATCTAGCCCCAAACTAAGCAGAATTTGTATTATGGGAACCAGATAACTGATAGAATACTTATATACTTTTTTTTTGTAAATACATACTTATAATATATAGAAAAACACCCAGACACGGAACAAATATCTGTAGATCATGCAAAAATTTGTTCCGTTGCGGGAATCGAACCCGCTACCTTCTGCGTCTCAGCCGGCTATAGGCCCACTGCGCCACGGAGGTCGTCAGGCTCGTACTACTCCATAAACGAGTACAAAATACAATAGCTCACATTCGACTATACACAATGCACGACACAAATGAGCAGCTAATTGGAACATTGCAACATCACTTGCCGAAACCGTGATTCGATCGTGCGATAGCGGGATTCACACACATAACGAGGGCTTAATTTGCAATTGTTGGTTTTAGAATGGCATCCCTTGTTATGCAATGGATTTAACCTCCTTATCATATGAAAAATCCATAATAGGCAAGCGTGATATGGGCATGCCATGCGGAGGGAAGAAAATCATGTGACTAAAGGAGTGTTAGATATGGAATGTGGATGGATATAGAAGTAGAGGAAGGCCGAAGAAGAGATGGATGGACTGTGTGATGAATGATATCGTCGGCATAATTATCAGAATTCATAAGTCCATAAGGGAGTATCAGCCGAGAGATTTTTATTGAATCAATCTTACTTTAAGGTAATCTCTCAAACTTTGTGAGAAAATCAGGTGTTTGTTGCTCCTGTAAAATTTACCTTAATGGCCTTACAAATTCTAATAATTATGCCGACGATATGGGTAAGAAAGAAGTGACGACGGAGATAACGGCTGATAAAGTGGTATGGAAGAAAAATATATGTTGTGCTGATCCACGTAATGTGAGAAACGGACCGGAAAAATAAGATCATATTATGAACAATTTAGAATAAATACCTACCTACCTAATTATTCTTGTCTTAGCAATAAACATTCCTAAAAGATTACGAAATGTATGTCCACTTTACGAATAATAGACGAACGATTATAAAGCTGCTGATGCATTATGATGATTCACCTAAACTGAAGGCTTTAGACCTCGATTGGTATTACTGGCTTCAATCCTCTGTACTACAAAAGAACCATTCGTGATTTTGGCTGGTATGTTAGAGTCAACTCTCATAACAATTCTCATAAAAAGTAAGTGATTAGTAGAACGAAAAAGCTACATAACAACAGTATTTTGTCAGCTTCCATATGCTAATTGGTTCACAATGTGAACAAATCCAATCACAGAACAATGGCGGTCAAAAGGTCAGCGGTAGCGATAGCCTATAATCACCAAACTTACTTCCCAGCTGATGGCATTTTGAAGTATGTCAGTCAGTAGAATGTCGTGACGCCGAGTGGCGACGTCGTGATCCAAATTAATTAAACAAAAAGCTATCAAGATTTGTGAGGTTATGTTAGTAAGGATATGCCATTAATTAGGTAGCTAATGAGGTGAACTTTAAAAGTTGTTTTGTAATAGAGATTTGAAAAGATGGTCCTTTCATTACATTTACATAAACACTATCTAGGCATTGTCGCTTCTTGGATATCAATATAATTGCGCGCGTACCTTTTGAACTGTTACTATTGATAGTTCTTCGAATAAAATTAGCAATTAAAACCAGGATGTAATTATAAATCCATACATAATAACTAACCTTTAGCATAAATCAATTGAGCTCGTCATCTTTTGTTACGAGTATTGTGTCGTGGGGTTTCCCAATTAGCTAATCAAAATAATTTATTGTATCTTGATCATTTGAATTACAAATGAGTGATGTCATAAAATATTTTAAGGATTTTTTAGGTTAAATCATTTTCAGTACCATTCCACTATGAACGAATGAATATTTGTAATATACCATGTTAAGCTCACAATCAATCTAATTTGGTAAATAATTCATGTATTTATTTTGTTTTATCTCTAAACAGCTTTAGCTGTATGCATGCTGTTTTCGTTTTGTGTTTAAGTTTTAACTTCAGTAAATTTAATAGACATTGAATGTAAAGTCCTATTTTTTCTTTACTTTATATCAATGCACAAACAAACCAATGCATGTTGTGCATAAATAGCAATAATCTCGATGAAGTGTGAGGTTGATTTATTCCATACGCCCCTCACACTTGGACATGTCCATACATTGTAACTTCCATAAAATCCTCACTTGGCCCACCGCTGAGTAGCATGAAACACACGCTAGCCGTCACATTTCGAAATACAATATGCTAATTATCATCTTTTTTCACCTCTCAGAAATGCAAATTCTTGAGCCTTTAATTACACTTCGGACACGACACGTAGTTTTGAGAATAGCACAGATGAATGATCAGTTTGTAAGAGGCTTATGGTAAGCAGATTTGGAGAGCTTTAACTATGAAAATGTTTATTGGTTGGTTGGTGCTGTTAATAGGGTTGTCAAGTTGGTACAAAGTATTTTGTATATTTTTAAATAAACAATATATTTGCAGTAAAAGAAGTTGGGCTTGGGCGTAGCATTCACCTCCCGAATATAACTTAGTTAACCAATATAAAACCATGGATAACAATAACAAATGAGACCTCTCTAATAAATTCAACTTAAATCGAAGAAATATGCAAACTTGCTGCGCACAATGTAAGCAAATGGTACCTAACTATCAATTTATCCTCAAACTAGCACAAACATCCATTATGATCCTTCTACGAAATCCATTTCAATTATCGATCTTACAATCAATGCACAATCAAGGTGGACCCCGCATTATAAGTGTCCCCAATCAACAATAGCGCGACATTAATTCTATCCATCATGTCAAACCCAAAAAGGGTTGAAGTTCATTAAGAGATGCATTCCTCAAGTATTATTCTTTGGAAACTGGTAATAAAAATAATAACAAGGCGGCCACCCTGCCAAGTAGTATCAGCTCCATCTGTTGTCGTTGCGGACAAACTCACCTAATGAACGATGATAAATCATATTCGAGAGACGGCTTGCACCCTGTTCTTGCTATTCTTTCGATACCACTCTTTCCTTAACTTGACTAACCATTACTCGTTGTATTTACCGTCGATGCATTAAGCTTTATTCCCGGGCAGCAATGTATGATTTGTTATAGGGAATAGTAGTTTCAGTTGGATTATTTAAAGAGCATTTGTGAGGTGTCTCGCACCGTGTCCCTGCCCGCACACCATTGTGCTTACTAATGATTTTATGCAAATGCAGCCTCTTTAGATCGAAGTCTTAGCGCGATCTCAAACCGTCAGGTACGAAGCTCATTATTAACAGTTTGAAATATGACTCGGGTATTTTTAACATTAATATTTTTGACTTAATAAATTAGGGGTTCGTTTTAAAATACTAAGTAATTTTGTGCGATTGGAAATTATATCTATACAATCGCAAACTTCAAAAATACAAAGTTCTTTAACCCTTTTATTTGAATTTTCATATCATATAACATAAGGTGCTCCTAAATGAATACCTACCATTATTTTATGGCAATGTGTAGCTGTACCCGTAGACGGCAGAAGACGACGCGGTCGCCCGAGAAAATGCTGGAGCGATGATGTAGATGTCTTTAACAGGGATTGGGTTGAGTTGGCCAGGGAACGAGAGAAGTGGAAAGTTTTGGTGGAGATCTTTCCCCGCAGTGGGATAGTACAGGTTAGAAAAAAATGTGTAGCTGGCAGCACTCAACACTACTGTCTGGCATCACAGTCATACTCAATCTATTGTCAACTAGTTGCCGTGCAATGTGTAGCTCAATTATTGTGGGTAGGTAATGAATTGTAAATATTGCAATCCAATATTGCCCACAATTTCACCACAGTGTGATAAGATACACAATTTTTTGAGAATATTGTGTCAGCATTACAAATATATTATATGCCATGAAAATGTTGCTCGTTTAGGAACAGTTTTATGCAAGTACAAGCATAAATAAAAAAATTAAAATAAACCCCTTCCCTTTTTGCGTCGGCGACTTAAAAACTGAGATCGCTAAAAATCACCCAAATTAATTTTTAACTTTTTGAACAAAAAACGCATCCAAATCGGATCATCCGTTTAGGAACTACGATGCCACAGACAGACAGACACACAGACATAAACGTCAAACTTATAATAATTTTGCGACGGGAACTAAAAATTGGTGCGAATTAAACTAAATAGGCACTCACAAATATTGAAATAATTATAAAAAATAATATGCAAGATGTTTATGATTAAGATCTAATTTTAGAATAATTTATTTGGCCACGGCCTTTAAGCACTTATATGACCAACCTTGTCATATGTATGATCCATTAACTAAATTACCTATAATTCATACTGCTAATACATCGTGTAATATCTATTAGATACAAATTGATAGAAAATTACCCATACTGTTACTTATCTGACGTAAGTATCACGAGAATATGAATTGATAACAAATAAAACGCAAAATAATCGTACGTCTGTTATTAGCACCTATCGACTCATAAAAAATCAAAGACAAGGCATTTAATTATCAGATTTTAAAGACAGCAGTGGAAAAAGAACGGTAAAAAAACCTTATTTTTTCATTGCTACCAGAAATAATGCAATTTTATTTTTTCATGAACTGTTAAGATTAAGAGCCCTCTATCGTTACGTTATCGCTACTCTTGGTTTTATTTTACCCTTCTATAATGCACCTATATATATATGTATCTACTTATTGTATATTATACAATATACCGCTTTATTATTAGTATGGAATATTTATGTACTATGCTATGTTATTACGTACCTAATCCATTGACGAGTACTCACGAATATATTTATTTATTTTGCTCATGTAAGTACACTGTTTATTCAATATTCAATTATTTTTTATTAAAAGCTAATGTCCTATTTCTCGCGAAATCCAGTCAATCCAAAGGTTGTCTGGAAAAGATCGCTTTTAGACCGTCACTTGTATTTCTGCGTGTTGTTTGTTTTTTATATTATATTATAATTTAAGTGTAATTTACAATAAAGCGTTTACTATCTACCTATTTTTTTGCATTTAAAAAAAACAGTCTTGTATTACGGTTTCTAATTCTAACTAATATTTTCTGAAATAAACTCCAAATAAAAGTAAGGCCGTTATGCCAGAACTAAACGTTTTGTTCATTGGAAGCTGTCAAAATCTAGATCACTGTTCTTGAATTCGGGTCTTTGAGATAGTTTGTCATAAGCACTTTTCACGACTAACCTCGAGGAAGCACTCGGAGTGTTTATTTAGTCCTTCGTATCAGGTCAGCTAAGTTAAGAGAGAAACCGCGCAATTTTTGCTTGAATTATGAATGTGACCGGTCTATTAAACTGAGCGCTCCGGTGATTCGGAGCCTATAGCGACACCAGTTATATAAGAAAGAAGAAATTAAAGAAAGAAAAAGTATATATTGAACACACACAGTTGCCCACTAGCTTAAAAACACTAACTTACTAAAGACTGGCCTATCTTCTGTTGAGGGTTCTGGACCAAAATGGTGAAAACAAAACCCTACACTTCGAACAACTTTCAAATGCTATAAAGGGTATAATTTGGGCAATTACAAATCACGTCAAATTAAGAACTCAGATGATTCAATTCTCAGTCCCACGTAGAACAAAGGAAGCGTTTAATCATTACTTAGCCTTAATTGCAATAATTACCGACTGACCGCTCTTGCTGACAATATGATTTATTATACACAGACAAGAGTTGTCAGACTTCCGGCTTGAAATCTTAGTATCCGGCTTTTATTAATAGTAAAGCCTAGCAGCCTTTACCCAAAGAGGGGTCCATATAACAATTAATCATTTATAATTTTAACTTTGAATTTCAATGCAATCTCTAATCTATTCATATTAATTTTATATTATAATAGTTTCATATAAACTAAATTACATAATATTTCACTTATCAAACTAAAATTGTAGAGACTTGATAATTTTGACTGATATATATATATTTTTGGTCATTATGAATTATGAAAACTGTAAAAATCATTTTCACAAAAACACAAAAACAGGATTTGCCAATATATTTTTGTGTGAATTAAAGACTGTTTTAATTTATTTTGTTCATTTAACACCTAACAGTCATCTACAAAGTAACCCCACACTAATATTTTCTGTATTACAGTATCAGGATGCGGTTCGATAGTATTAGAAATATTTGCAAATCAACAAACATTTGAATCAAACCCTTACAACACAGTCGGTCGGTTACCTGCCTAAAGTGCTTCAGAAGTCATCATTACTAAAATTAAAAACAAACAAATGAGCTATTCTATAGATCGGTGCATATCATCTATAGATAGCTCAACTACTCCATTTAACTAGCAGGTGGAACTGCTTCCAATTGGTTGCATTGCTACTGCATTGCAAAGGTTATGAGTTGACCCAATCATAATGACCAATATCATGATAACCAAAATGAGCTTACAAATCACAAATCGAAGCCATGGCGTTTGTTAAGAATTGAGTTGAGTTTGAGTCCGGTCGGTTTCTAAGAATATAGAAAGTCCGGCTTTTTGAATTTCTCGTCAGGTTAACCTAACAGACACAGAACTACAGAAGCCAAACGCTAAATAAAGCTAAATATTTAGCTAATGGACTGAGACCGTGGGAACTTCGCAGGTTAGTTTGTGAATGGGTTGGAACTGTTAATGAGTAATAGAACGCTAAATAGGTAAGACATTCTCTAGGTGGTTTTTATGAGAGAAAAAAGAGACGGTTTGTCCTAGCTGAGTGCTACTTAGGATAATTTTTAATCGGGGCGGAAAATACTTCTATTTGCATATAACATGTCAGCGTATCCCAAAAAGATGAATATATCTCTAAGTTGGTGTTTGTAAGATGGTTTATAGATAAGTAAGATAGAAATTGGTACAGCCAGTCCTAATTTGCTTGTGTAAATACACTAAATACCATCACGTTTTGGAGTACCGTCCGAAAACTGAAGTGGCTTCCTATTAGGGACAAAAAAAAACTGAGAATTTGGTGTCTTCTCTTCTCCATTTTATAAGACCCAAACTCTTCCCAGTACCTGAAGTTAAAGTTCACTTTTCTAACAGACACTCACGAACGTAATCTTAGGTTTTCGGACACACTTTGCCTGACTCTCTCTGCCGTGCAATCATTTGAAGTGGTGAGAGTGGGCTTGTAGAATGCTCTTCTTTTCAAGCAATCCTCGTCATCATAAAATCTCTTTAGTTATTGTTTTGTGTATTAAAACAATGAACTGTTTGGTTTTCTTCTTCTTTAATATTAAGTACGCAACTTCCTTTCGATTGCCACAAAAATTTCACTCGCGCTGTCGGTTCTTCTCTCCATACTTGACTATGCTGATGCTTCTTATCTAGATCTCACTGAACAGCAGCTAGATAAACTTGAGCGCTTGCAAAACTTTGGCATCCGGTTCATCTTCGGCTTGCCTTTGCCGGAATACTCACATCCTTCACCATTTATATAACGCACTGTTTTACCCTTCCTCACCTTCCTATCTTAAAGAACGATTCCATTTCCTCCATCAATCCAATCCTCAATCCTTGCGTTCGTCTGACACTCCAACTTAGGATACAATACATAAGTCTTTTACAGTGCAGGCTGTCCGATTATGGAATGCGCTGCCGGTAGCTATTAGATGTGCCAAGTCACTTGCCATTTTTAAAAGTATGGTCAGAGAACACTATTTGAGTATTTGTCGCTAAATATCTATGTATTTATTATTAATTAATATGTTTCTTATATGTATAAGTAGTTATTATTTAGGTTCATTTATGTTATTTTTATTTTTTATATCATAAGTGTAAATATGTATATGTAGTATGTTAGGTACACCATTACACCTCAGGTAATGTCCACACAGTCCATTCCATCCACAGGTTGTCTGGTAGAGCGATAAGAGCGCCAATTGTATCACATAGTTTTACGGTGTTCTTTTTTAGTTGTGCAATAATCTAATCTAAGTATAGATATTATCTAAAGATCGTTTGCAATGTAAATGATTTAACTGTTTCTTATGTCATTATTATAAATACGGGATTTATCACGTACCGTCTTATCGATGTTTCGGTTCAATTCGTCAACCTTCATCAGGATGAGTGCGATCCGCTCCAAATAACGTCTCGTCTCGCACTGCGCGCCGCAGCCCTCTGCGCACGATTAGACGCGCGTGGTAGTGGGGATTGAGTCAACGATGGCCCAGCGCGTTACAGGATGCATCATCATCATTATCATCACTGTTGCTCTCTTCGGTAGTTCTCGGTACAGGCAAACACACAACACTAACTATATCTCTACCAGGTTCACTCACTCTTCTGTCGCTTGCATCATGAAGACATGGCCTCCAGGCTGGCGGAAGAACCCATCGTCTATCTCTGTTAAAGTTCGGTACACGTCTTATTTCTATCGCCTCTCGGGTCTTGCGAGGAACGAAGAACTTCTCTCTCGCCAAGACCCGGGCCTTGTCGAAACGTATGTAGTGCGTCGAATCAGAATCTAGGACATGTTCCGCCACTGCAGAACTGTTGGAGTCAACATTCTTCATTGCACGTATGTGTTCAGTCAACCTGGTAGATATGTTTCGCTTTGTTTCACCAATGTAGCATTTACCGCAGTTACACGGTATCATATATACGCCGGGGACGCCCAGAGGGTCTCTGTCCTTTGGCGAACGTAGTAGGTTCCTCAATTGTGTTTGAGGACGGAATATCGTCTTGATGCTGTACTTATGGCGTACCAAGTTTACGATTTTATCCGTTATTCCTTTCACAAAAGGTAAGTACGCTACTGCTCTATTCACCGTAGTTATGCGTGATCTTGTGGATGTGTCCGCAATTCGACAGCTCTGTCTCCATCCCTTTTATGTGTGAGAGCTCGGTGTTCACGTACTGAGAGTCACATAGCCTTAGTGCTCTATTAATCAGAGCACGCGGTACCGAGGCTGTTTCTTATTGGACATGTGAATAATTATATCTATATTATTTTTGTTGATAAATATGTATACACAGTATAGATTGGTATAAATAATGTAAGTGGTTAATTGTTATCATATACATTTCCGATCCTTATTTTTTTTAATTAAGAATGTGTGTAATCTTATTTTTCCAACCCGTCACGCATGATTATTAGAAATTGCTGTTTTTAATTAAGTCCTCCCTATATACATATTTTCTGTGCAATAGATTGATAGATATATATTTCTTTTCAACACACTTGCTCGTAAAGTGAGCTTTATTACATCGTTCTTAGGACCATAAACCGAACTATAACACACACGTGCATAATAATATTACGCACTAGTGCATAATAGAATTATCCCTACAAAATTAAGTACCTAACTGCAAATTATATGCGAGTAAACAGAGCATTTTCAATTTAACCGGGTAATACAGTTTTGTAACAACAAAGAGGTTTTATACCGCTGAAATCTATTTACATTTTTGTAATAAATAAATGTACCCCTAATTAGGACGAAAAAACATCTATTATTATCAAATTATTTATAATTCACAAAAATTTGTTATAAAATATTTGCATTTTATCACTAAATTTATAATTTTGAAGTAGGCTGTATGGCCATATGTAATCAATCACCTTACATTTGGCGCGTGCAACAATATCGTTATGAAAATTGTACATTCACAAATTGTTTTAATAATTTTATGCTTAATGATTTATGCAATACATGTTTTTTTTTCCTCGCAAGTGTGTTGGAAAAGTGCGTATGAAATCGTGAGCAACTTGCTCACTAGACACTCGGCTGATTTACGCCTTCGCCTACGGCTCGGGCTGCAGCCTACAGCCTCGTGTATAATGAGCAGCTTAGCTCACTTGTATCATAATATACTATTATGATACACTAAATTACATTAATTAACCTAGAAAACTGTATCTAAGACTGAAACGCAGTGGCATAATAGGAGGCCTTATCTCAAAGAAGTAAATAAATATTTTACGTCCATTTTCCTTTGATGCAATCAGAAGCCACGGTCTGTCCGTATCCTTTTTAATCCAGACACAGCTTTTATTATAAGGGAACTATAAGGTACTGGGGGGCAATCGCGCTAATTTTGAACGATAATACCAAAGTTAAACCAAAACAAAAACGTTACACTATGCACATTTGGTATCGCGCTGTCACGCGTGACATCACTCAAACCAACGTAAAACCCAACGTTAGACACGTTCAAAATTAGCACGATTGCCCTCCTAGTTACGCTAACCTTTCTTGGTTAGCGTAAAAAGTATGTTTATTTACAGATTAAACATACAATTATTAACATAACCATACACAAAAAATACAAGCGAAACAGTTGAATCATAGGTAGACTGCCTCCGTGGCGCAGTGGGCGTATAGCCGGCTGAGACACAGGAGGTAGCGGGTTCGATTCCCGCCGCGGAACAAATGTTTGCATAATCTACAGATATTTGTTCCGTGTCTGGGTGTTTTTCTATATATTATAAGTATGTATTTACAAAAAAAAGTATATAAGTATTCTATCAGTTACCTGGTTCCCATAGTACAAGCTCTGCTTAGTTTGGGGCTAGATAGCGCTGTGTGAAATGTCCAGTGATATCTATTTATTTATTTATAGGTAGCTCAAAGTATCTTGATTCAAAACATTTTTATCACAAACATCGCCTTCTATAATTCATGACTTAGTAATTAATAGAACTAATTTAAAAGTCAAATATTGCAATAAATATTTACAATCATGACTAATTCGATGAAAACAGGTAGGTAAATCATGTCAATTAGCTATTTTATGGCAGTTGCCATATAATGATTATCGCCTAATTACTAATCAAGCGTTTCATCAAGATTATTACAATTAAAATTTCGTAATACATGTAATATTCATTATCATAATCATATAATTCCAAGACGTCCACTTTTGAACATAGGACCGCATAGATTTCGAGGGCGATCAATCTTGTGTGGCCTGCACTCAACGGCTTTCAGCGACGCTTTTACAGGTTGTCTTTCCATATAGTTGAGGGCCGTCCTATGCTGCGCTTTTCAGTGCGTGGTCTCCACTTGAGAACCTACGGCCGTCAGTTCTTCGAGCTTTGTGTCCCACCCACTGCCACTTGAGTTTGCTAATCTTTTGGGCTATGTCAGTGATTGTGGTCTGTCTACGAATTTTCTCATTTCTGATTCAATCTCGTAAAGAAATACCAAGCATAGCCTTTTTCCTAGCACGCTGTTTAAGTGTAAACCTTCGTAAAATCGCCATTCGATATTCATGGTTGAATCGAGCGTCCATAGTGTTTAATAGTCATGTCTATTACTTTGTCAAATCAATCTAATCATGTTCACGACATTTCATCATCATTATCACCAACCTATAGCAGTCCACTGCTGGATATAGGTCTCTCCCAGTGTGCGCTTATTAAGCCCGAACCTCAACTCTTCTTATACAATTCTTGCCAGCCATACCGCAAATCGTCACTCCATCTAGCCAGAGGGCGTCCTACACTTCACTTGCCTAGACGTGGCCTCCACTCCAGAATACGTTTACCCCAACGGTTATCGGTTCTGCGGTAGATATGACCGGCCCACTGCCACTTCAGCTTGCTAACCCTCTGAGATATGTCGATCACCTTGGTTCTATGTCGGATAACCTCGTTTCGGATCCTTCGGAGAAATTTCGAGCATAGCCCTTTCCATAGCTGGCTGAGCGACTTTCAATTTGTGGACCAGTCGTGGCGTCGTGATAAGTCAGTTTATAAGCCGCACTTAGCAACACTACCACCTCTGGCAACATCTCAACCACAACTGTGGTGTGTGGACGAGCAAAATGTCACTCGGCATTGTCGCCTAATGAATACATGGCTTGATGATTGTAGCCGACTTTGGCTAGAAAATCATCATCTCTATAGAGATAGGTATTACACGGCTGACGCTTTTTTCAAATCAAAGGCTAGAAATATTATTAATTGCAACAGATAAACGCGAGTTCAAAAAGCGTCGAGCCAACGTTTACGTTTACGTGTAGCGTTTTTGAAGGCGTTTTTATTAAAAAAACGAAATCATTATTTGAATGTAATAATATAGATAAAAGACAAGATCGAGAAGTAGACCGTCGTGTAGATAACGCTTGGAAGAGCTACTGGTCCATGAAAGAGCTAATAAAGGGCAACCTTCCACTGTCACTTAAGCGAAAACTCATCGACATGTGTATCTTACCTATCCTAACCTACGGTGCTCAGACTTGGTCATTGACGGACTCACAAAAGTTCAAACTCGGGGTATGCCAACGAGCGATGGAGCGTAGCATTTTAGGTGTTAAGCGAACCGATAGAATCCGCAACACTACTCTACGCTCTATGACCGGAATCATCGATGTGGGGTACAAGGCTGCAAGACTCAAATGGCAGTCCCATTTGAGTCTTGCAGACTCAAATGGGACTGGGCGGGTCACGTCACTCGAATGCACCCTGAAAGGTGGACTAAGATCTCCACCGACTGGCAACCTACAGGACGACGGCAACGAGGCAGACCGCGAAAACGTTGGCGCGACGATCTGGATGGGTTCCATTCTGACTGGCAGGAAATTTCTGGAGAACGCAAGGAATGGAAGGGAATGGGGGAGGCCTTTGCCCAGCAGTGGGATAGTATAGGTTATTAAAAAAAATATATATAGATAAAAAATAAAAAAAAAAATCGTGGACTTACAGCAAAGCTTGTACTGTTGGAATCAGCTAAGTAACTGATGGAATTCTGTGATCGCTTTCGTCCTTTCTATCCGAGTGTCATAAAAACTGCTATTAAAATCTAATCTTAAAGTACCTATAATTGAAATTTAAAAATAAAGATCTTTCTGTTAATGAGTTAGGTAATAATTTGACGTCAGAAGCACATTTCTCTGACGCAAGTACACCGCGGATAAACCAGGCTTACTCATTAATTTATTTAATAAGATATTTTTGGCTTATTGCCGGCTTTATGTGGCTAATGATTATTAATTAGGATTTATTTGAGTAAGACTGAGAACGTGATGACACAAAGAATAATTGCACTATGATTTTTAGAGCTTGCCAAGGATTAAATTAGGATTAGTTAGCAAATGTTGTTTTAACGTGCATAGCTAAATTAATTTAAACTTAAAATATCGAGACTTTGGCACAGTTACAACAGCCAAAACAATACAAATACTCCACGTTTTATAGATATCTGTAAAAAAAAGGATTGTGTGGTTTCACGGTCAAATCACGGTAAAAGTGAAACTTTGTTTCACATTATAGACATTTAACTAAAAATTTTCGTTGGCACAAATGAGTAATAGTCTATACACTACACGGTCAGCTGATGCGAACAATAGGCGCCGCCATATTGGCCGCCTCGGCTGCTCTGATGAGCGCCTTTCACTTTATCCCTACTCCGCGGCCGACCGTCACGCGACATGCAACACACAGACGAAAAAGTTTGAGACGATGTAATAAAAGTTTCACTTTAAAAACTTTCTAGCACTAGCCATATAACGTTATAAAAAAATAAGTACAGTTATTTTAGAAAAATCCCTTTGAACTTTTCTGACAGTAAACTCGAATCATTTTTCCGGATTTTTTCGATAAATTTTAAACCTTTGATAGAACTGTTTCATAATCATTGTCCCTGAGACTAATCCAAAAACAAGATATTTATTTGCATAAACAAATGTACGGGTTTTAAAAACTAGGTGGCACTTTATCCTTGTTTGCCCTTTACGAGCATCGCAAACTATTGATTACTAATATAATTTAATATATTTACAGGCTGTGTCCAAAATATTTATATTCATATTCATTAATTCTGCTTACATGTACAATAATGTACATAAACATTTTTTAGCTTAGATCGCAGGTAGCTTAGGAGTAAGTACATATATCCTGTTAGGGCATTGCAAATTGGGTTTGCGCCTTTTCAAAAAGTACAACAATTAAACATAGAATTAAACATGTCAAATCAATTAAATTAAAATAGTTTATGCGGCATATGTTAAATAATACAGTAGAAGAACAAAAGTATGTCAAGCTCTCGGGTAATAATAATAGTGGGAAATAATAATAATCATAATGTCAAGTAATTTCAAGGTATAAATATATACCTAGGTATACCTGTTAAAACGCTCATTTTAGCTAAAACAATGATACATTTAAACAAAATAACAAAAAACATATTCACTCATTACTTGACTTGTCAATAACTTACGAACACTGTGGAGGGTTCTCTAGTTCTCGTAGTAAAACAACATCATACCTGGTTATAGCCTGTCAAATGACGGCCCACAATACTCGGAGGTAAACAAAGATTCATAATTCGAAATCTTTTAATTGGCATTAAGTATGACGACAGACAGTGACTTGCCTAATCCGGCGGTTAATGATATAGATATAGAGCTGTTATATATAATTGTGTAGCGTGCCACAGACTCGGTGTACAATGAGCTAAGTAGGTAAGGTAGGGTTCCCAGATTAAAAAATCGAAATTCCGGAGAAAATTCCGGACATTAGATGAAAATTTCGGACTTTCTTGTAAATATAACATTAATGTCTTTAGAATCGTGCATGTGAATGAACGAAGCAAATTCTTGAATTTTCGCGCGCGCGCGCGGACCCTGTGAACGAAACGGGTGGAGAAGGGGTTTTATGGTTTACTTGTTACCTACTTAAATTGTAGTAATTCCAGACGGTTTAGGATTCCCCCCGCATTCCGGACAAAGACCTATATTACCCGACATGTCAGGAAAATTCCGGACTTATGGCAACCCTAGCTAAGGGTGACAAGTACAAAATTGGAACTGAACGTTATTGCTGATTAATAAACTAGCAGATTTCTTCTAGACAAGCTATCACCATCGCTATCACCGAGGCAGATAATTTTATAGCACAAATACAAATGTTTTTATTTACAATAGCTTATCTAGTAGTGGAAACCTCTTTTTATACATAATACTTGTATTAAGAGATTTCGCAATTCTGTAGTATAAATTGTTTAACATTACAAGATAGGCGTAACTTATAAAATACATTTAAGGTTTACTAATCTTTTGAAAAATATCCAATTGTAAATTAATATGTACGTGTATATACATTTATCGTGTAATTTTAAATGGTATTACCTATTGTACTGTATTTGTCATGAAGTAGTTCTCTAAGTATTTCTGGTGTAAAATATTGCTATTGTTGTGGCTAAACACCTGTTCAACATAGTAAAGATTAAAACGTATAACTCTGGACACGCTAAAGAAGGTGTAAAATATACCTAGTATATAAATGTATTAACAGAATAAGTATACAATTATTTACTAGACCATAAAATACATAAGAAATAGTTGAGTCACCTAAAGCGTTATTCTATTGTCTCAATAACATAAAATAATGTTTCTTAAATCTTGTTTCAGAGAGGTAACTCACTATTAGGTTTTTTATTCTAATTCGGTAAAAGCATTTAAAACATTTACAGATTATATAGAGTGACAAAAAAAAAATCATATAAAACAGTGAAGGAAGACGATTTAATATACACCCTGGGCAGGCTGCTCCATCAAAAAATATGTAAAAAGCACTGTAGCGTTTACGCAACTGCTAAATCTAATAAAATCTGAAATACCCTCTCTAAATATCTAAAATGTTTTCTCCTAATTCAGTAGATTATAAAAAAAAATGTTTTATTTCAGACAATAATAAAGTCCATATCAATATGGCTGTACCTCATTTTTATTTTACCTTAAATCTTTGAACTTGTTTCGCAAAATAAATTACCTACCTACTCGTACTTAGAATGATTCCTCAGATATGTTGTATCAGCTCCTTACTTTCCTACCTCGGATTCCATTCTAATCTGTCACGTCTATGAGGTCGGCTGGTGTAAAGTTCATCAATGCTGAATTCAATTATCGATTACACCATTGTGTTCCGCTCTATCGATTTATATTTAAATACCAGCCGTTTATGAGAAATGTATTGTGAAATTGGACAAACGAATACTTATTATTATTGTATTTGACAGGACCGCCCGCTTTGCTTTATCTATTTTAATTTCTAATTGTATTTTGTGAAATGTCAATAATGTTTTTTATAGAATGATCAAGTTATTTATTAAATATGTTTCTCTTCTTTCTCTTCTTCTTTCTTTCTCGTCTTTTAAGTTTTTATGATTATATAAGTCTAATTGATCGAGCGAAGCGAGATCTCGAAATCAACTTGGGCAATTCGGCGTTGTATGGATGTATGTATGCTTGTTTGTCCGAGGATAACTTTCGAAGCGTGGTTCCGATCATCGTGTGGCACAATTTTGGTGTAACAAAATGACCTAAAAATGTTGGGGGGCTGTTTGGAAATTGGGGTTCAAGAGGGGTAGAAAAAAATGAAAATGAGACAAGTGGGACGTTAAATGAAATGTCATCATTTCATTTCAACCCTGTTTTTATTTTTAATTTAATTCTTGTAGTTTTTGAGTTATTAGCCATAATAAAAACAAAACTTTGACAACATTCACAGGAACCCTAGGTAGACACTAGTGACCCCACAATGCTGAAATTTGGTATTCGTGTAGCTTTAGTGACACACATATAGGCAAACGTCTGAAATCCAGAATAACTTCTTTTTGTACCCCAAAAAAGTATAACCACTTTATATGAACTTCCGTCATCTGTAATTTGAATGAAACTGTAGGTCAAGGTAAAATAGTTTCGGGGCACTATTTTGATAGTAAAAGATTACGAATAATATATTTTTGTTTTTATGGGAGACTCGCGATATCTTATATATTTTTATTTTTTATTGTTTACTTTTCAAAAATTTTTAATTATGTCTGTAACTATTCTTTCTGTTATGTCTTTTTGTATTTTCATGTTTTGAATTTCGTAAGTAGGTAATAAACTGCCACAAAGTTATAATCTGTGGTGACTTTAACATCGATATCTTAAAAAAGAGTAATTTATCGTCAGAGTTTCAAACCATTGCTCATGGTTACAACCTTAAATTTCAGTTTAAAGAAATAACCAGACCAAGTAGCGGTACGGGCATTGACAACATCCTTCACAACATTAGAGGTAGTAAAGGTGAGATGCTAGAACTTGCCCTGTCAGATCATAATGCGCAGCTCATAAGAAGCCCAATAAAGAAATCGTGTAGTATTAAATTTTGGTATACATTCAAGCGTGATTTTAGCCTAGAAAATTGTACTAAATTTAAAGAGAACTTAAGTAAACTGACATTTCAAGATGTCTACGAAACACATGATCTTAATGAAGCTTTCAACAAATTTCATGATATATTCTTGCTGATCTATAATTTATGTTTTCCTCATATAAAAGTTAGGGTTTCTACCCAAAAAAGAGCAAAATGGATATCTAAGGGAATAAAAATATGTTCGAAGAAAAAAAACGCACTACTATGGTGCTATAGGTTAAGACCGACTGCACAGAATAAAAGCAAGTTCAAAAATTATGCGAAGCGATTTAGGAAAATTATAAATTTGACACAAAAATCGCAGAACAATTACTTTATAAACAATGCAAAAAACAAATCAAAAGCTACATGGAAAATCATAAATAGCAATATAATAAATTTACCTAAAGAAAATATTGAAAGACTTAAAATTAATGACATAACTTCATCGGATCCTCTTGAAATTGCTAATTCATTTAATGACTATTTTGTAGACGTGGTTCAAACTGAAAACAAAAATGACAGTAATAAGTGTACAATAAAATCTGACAAACCTAATTCTATATATTTGACACCAACAATACCATTAGACATTTTGAAAATAATTAAATCTCTGAACAACACTAATAGCGTGGGATGGGACGGCATTTCGACAAAAATATTAAAAGAGACTGCACCCATAATATCCCCAATAGTAAGCCATCTAATGAACAAATGCATTGAACTAGGAGAGTTCCCAACCAAATTAAAAAAGAATATAATCATTCCACTATTTAAAAAAGGAAAAAGAGAAATAGTAAGTAACTATCGTCCAGTAGCCCTGATACCAATATTATCAAAAGTATTTGAAAAGGTTATTTATAATAAACTCTATGAATTTTTCGAATATTACAACATTCTCTCACCTGTTCAATATGGGTTCAGAAAAAATAAAACCATAAATATGGCACTTTTTGATTTCTTATCAAAAGTAATGCTGAACGTTGATAACAGAAAACCAGTTTTTGCACTATTCATGGACATGACGAAAGCATTCGATCATGTGAAGCACCAAACTCTACTTGACAAACTTGAAGCCTATGGTGTTAGAGGAAATGCATATAACCTAATTAAGTCTTATCTTGAAAACCGAACACAAGAAACTCATATTAACAAAATTTGCTCTAAAACCCACACTGAAAAAACTTATGTATCTAGGATTAGGGATGTATGTTATGGAGTTCCGCAAGGCAGTGTTTTGGGACCATTATTGTTTCTTATTTATATAAATGACTTTCCGAGCGTCACTAGACACCCAATGACCCTATTTGCAGATGACAGCACAATATTATTTAACTTTGATCACTTTGACAATTATAACAATGACATTAAAAATACTTTGACATCCTTAATTCAATGGCTTAAATCTAATAATCTGAAAATTAATTTGGAGAAGACGAATATAATGACATTTGAACAACGGGATAGAAGTCAATCCCTTATAGACGTAGATTACCTAGGTACAAAAATTTGTGAAATTGACGCCACCAGATTCTTAGGCTTGACAATCGACAAAAAATTGACATGGAAATCACACATTGACAATATTTCTAAAAGACTTCATCAATTTTCTTACGCTCTCTATAAATTGAATAGAAAAGTGAATATGCCTACTCTTTTAACTGCTTATCACGGACATGTAGCATCAATATTAAGATATGGGGTAATTTTTTGGGGCAATTCATCGAATAAATTACAAGCTTTCAAAGCACAAAAACGTTGTGTAAGAGCGTTGAACCACCTGAGACAAACGGACTCGTGCAGAGAATATTTTAAGAGACTGAAGATTCTAACCCTACCATGCCTATATATTAACGAGGTTGCCACTTTTGTAAGGAGTAACTTAAATCTTTTTAACATTTGTCCCAAAGGAACCCGCCGTGCGAGCTGCATTCGCCTTAAATCGTGTAAAACTCATCTTTTGCGCATGAGTGTGTTCTGTATGGCACCAATAATCTATAATAAAATACCATCAACAATAAGAGGCAAAGAAAGCATCATGGAGTTTAAGCATGCCCTCAACAAATTGCTTATAGAAAAAGCATATTATTCAGTCGACGAATTTTTAGAAGATAAGAATTTTTAATATATTATTTTATGATTTTTATATTGTACCGACGTCTAAAACAGATAAACTGTGTAAACTTGTACTTAAATGTTTAAGATCTTTATTGTACAACAGTTTTAATTACACATATTCAAGAATAAACTTAATGACATATTAGTTAAGATAGCATATTATGATGTTAATGAGTTTTTAGGTGACCAAAATATGATATAATATTCACATTACATTAACTAGAATTCTAATTTAAATCGTAATTACTATTTTTGACATTTTACTATCGTAATTATTATTTCTTGACATTTTGTTTTTCTGAATTTAAGTAACTATGTAATTTTTAATTATTTGCATGTTAAGTTTATTATTAATTATAAAATACTTGTACGCCGCAAGGCAAAATCTAGCGCTTATATAAAACTCCTACCACCTAACATTGTACCTAGATTTACAAGGAATAAATGAATTGAATTGAATTGAATTAAACGGGTTTATATCTACTTGTAATGTTATGTGCTTGCACACTCAAAAATAGCACCACGGAAGACCAGCGCTACAGTGGTATATATATGCTACTATAGCACAATGTGACCGTTTTTACTACAAAATATGCAATATAACTTATACAAAATAAACGTTTTTCTATTCTATTCTTATTTAAAACATTATATTCGTTATGTCGTATCGTATGGTTACGTTGTTGCGTTATATTGTTAGTATTACGAGATATTACATACAAGTTTCTATGACTTTAGTAGTGTCGTTTTAGTCATCTGTTTTGAAACGTAGAAAAAACAAACCTGAGCATAATTTATTTTTATTAAACGTCCATCAAGAAACAAAATCAATATAATCAAAAAACCTATCATTGTTATTCAACCAAAGAATAAAAAATACAGAAGCCACCAATTAAGAAAGAACGTTGTCTCATAACAGAATGTATCGGTTGATGGAACGAAGCGACAATTTTCCTGGTGGTCTCTGTGGCTCGTCGTAATCTGTCATCTGGCCTGTCAAATTACTAACGGGCGGACGACCGATCGGCTACTGAACTTGTTGTAGATAACAGATGCATTGAAACTTACGAGTTTTGGAAAAGATGAGCTTTTTGAGTTAGAAAAGTACCTATTGCCTCACTGAGGCTTTTTAAATAAACTAATATTTTATGCTGCCTGTTTTGTACTTGTACGAGGAAGCCTATAACTCAAATTATGAGGTTTACGCGCATAGGTGATGATGATGATGATGATAGGTTAAATAATGAGACTTACATGTGATTTTGTATAGTGTGATTACTATTTTATTTAATTAAGAAGATATTTTGTTGTATGCGAAGACTTTATATTTATTATCCAGTAGTACCTACGCATGGCAGTTTTTTTAATATTAATTAAAGTCAAGCGCTTGACCACTACCTCACTTGATGGTAAGTGATGGTGAGATCGAAGTGTAGCCGTGCGTACTACAGGAAAATAAATATAAAATCTTATACTGGAAATGTATAGCTTTATGTGTATCAACCTATACATTTCCAGTATAAGCTAACCTCGCATTGGTAAGCTTTTCGTAAAATGAGAGGTCTCTACTGGCAAATTTTAGCTGAATGTATAGCAATATGTACAAACATGATCTATGTAGGCATTCATCATTATCAGAATGTAAACATGTCATTCTGTTATCTCTATCTTTGACTGTGCACAAAATAAATTGAATGGACGTAGGCGTCACCCATGGGGACACCTGATTATTTTTGTTTTTTTTTTTACATGGAATGTTAATTAATTTTTGCTGTCAATCGAGGTCTAACAAAATATTATGATTAATCGTTTGCTTATAAATTGCACCTTTTTCAAATGCAGATTGCGTTATCTGATATATGAATGGTAGATAGATATGAATTTGATATATTAGTAGAAAACTACAAACCGTTCAGAACAGACCATAGACAGAACATAAAGAAATCAAACTGATGAGTATAAAAAATATCAACATAAAACTTGCTATCTAACATGAAACATAATAAAAATTTTACAAATGATTTAAAATCTTAAAAGTCTGACACAAGTGTAACACATGAAGTTCTAAAAATAAAGACTTTATATTAACGCGATCTTTAACTTATAATTATAACACAGCTGTATAATAAGCTGGCTAATACTGTTATAGAAGCCACTAGTATGTTTGAATTTAAAATATGATAGAAAAACTTTTATTAAAAAATATTAGTTTAATAATTTAAGTTACAATGTTACTATTTTATTAAATAATAAAAAATATATTTTCTCTGTAACGGAACCCCGATCTTTATGAATCTTTAACCATATATTATTTTAGTACGTATATTTTATCCAACACATTCACATCAAAAATTAATAAGGAATTAGATAAACATTTTAAAATGCACGAAAATTTGATTACCATTTCACTACAGAATTATCAATATATGCAAATACCATAAATAAGTCCTCGTCTTTAAATTTATAAATAGAACAAATAAATTGGAGCGAAAACCTGATTTACGAGCCAAATAAATCAATATTCACCACTCAATTAAGTTTCGAATTAAAATATATTGCGAAATCAGTCCTCGAATGAAGAGTAATTTCGGCTCCGTATTGCAATCAATTTAGTTTTAAAAATGCTTATTGAGACAAACGACGAGTAACCGACCAATAATAGTAAATTAGCTTCGTCAGTTAATGTAAAAATTTCTGCAAAAGTACTTTGTACGAGTATATTTCTTTGTTCAATTTCTACAATTGGTAAACCATTATTTCAGCTAGGGAATCGCTTCTAGAAAAATATCATCATCATCATCCACAGCCTGACTTCACCCATAGTTGGGTATAGGCCTCCTCAAGTTTGTGACATCCACCACGATCCTGCGCTAGTTTCACCCACTGACGGCCCGCGACCTTTACGATGTCGTCCACCCATCTTGCTGCCGGACGTTCTACCTTTCTATACCCGCTCCTCAGCCACCATTCAGTCACTGCCCTGCTCCATCTGTCATCACCACGTCTAGCCAAGTGTTCCGCCCAAGACCATTAGGCCAAAGAGGTATATAAGGGCAAAAATTTTAAATCCACAAAAGCGTTATGAATGAAAGAAAACACTTTTTTATAAACAAAAAATACAAACCAAATAGAAGACACAAAACAAATAGTAGTCGCTTATTGCGCTCGCTTTACCATGTACTCGTAATTAGCAAAATATCATTGATCAAAATCTATCAACTGAAATTAGATCTCACAAGAATACCACATCAAATAAAAAATCATTTCATAACAATAAAAAATTTAATTGATATATCTTAAATTGTATCTCAGAGTGCAAACATAAATACTGTCAATTTAGTCTACTTGAGAGACTATAATTTCAGTATAGCAACGATTGCAGTGTCTAAAATAGTGTGAACTAAACACCATTACAAAACAGACTCTCTAATTTCAAAACCAGAGGACCATTAATTATATCTCACGATAACGAACTGGATTCATTCTCTATTGTTCCACGCAGCTCTCAAAATGTCACATTAATTGATTTAAGTCTTGGATTACGGGTAAACTTGGTTAAAATAGGTAAATGTCGCGCCGCTGTTTCAAAAGATATGAGGCAATTTTACACAAAATCTTATGTTTTAAGGCTTATGAGCTTAAATATATGTAACTTCACCATCGCTTTCTTCTTTCTAAGAGAAATGATGATGAAGACCTTCTATTGCTTCGTAAAGAACTTCGAGAAGAGTTTCGTAAGAAGAATTCAATTCATCATCATCATCACATCAGCCACAGTAAGTTAATTCCTGAACATTGGCCTCTCCTATAGTTTCCAGAGCGACCGATCTTGTGCAGCTTCCACCTAACGAGTCCCAGCATTGTGGTCTCCGTTTAAGAACCTTTATACCCCAACGGCCCTCAGTTCTTCGAGCTATGTGCCCCACCCACTGCTACTTCAGCTTGTAAATCCTCTAAGCTAAGTCAGTGACCTTTTTTGTCTATATATCTCCTTATTTCTGATTCAATTATAAACAGTTTAAATTCTCAGTCACCCCACTTTCTGATTTCTTTAGATTAAAACTGACTAAACTAAGACAATGGTAAAGATGCTAGGAAAGCTTACTCAATCTCAAACCCTGTAAGATACAGCAGATGTATTCTTAAACAGTTAGAGCTACAACTTCCCACTAGATTTTATTTAACCGTTACAGCATCATTGTTTTCAAGAGTGGGTGGATGTCTTAAACATTTATATGGTAGCCTAAGCCGTACGTCCTTTATTTTCCTTTATCATTAGTCCAACAAGTAACTAACTAATAACAATTGCAAATATTTCGCTCGACCGACATCAATAATCCATCAATCGGTGCACCGAAGGTTAAAGGAATCTGCAGACTCATAGTCCCAGTGATTTCTTGTCATTATTCATCCTCGATTAATAGTTTGCACCCTATAGTTTCTCAACTCTTATAGGGCTTTAGATGAAATGTAGTTTGAAGTGATTTGCAAGACTGTACTTATTAGGGTTTTCACAACTGCATTTTGTGTGATTTCAAAATCAGCACTTTTACAGACACAGGAGCCCTACTAATGCACGTAGCATTGTTATGCCATAACTATTTCGTGTTTCTTTAATGTCAAAGTCAAATAATTTTATTCATTAAAATCACAAAGACCACTTTGAAACGTCAATTTTACTGCCTGTTCCTTCGCGACCAAGCCAGGAAAGAAAGGCAAGAAACAATGCTGGTTATTTTTTTTAATGATCCTTTTACAATATGTACATAATACAGAAAATAAATTACGTCTAAATTGTAACATTTTGAACGAGTTGGAGCAATTTCAATCCCAACCAAGCTTCTCTATCATCTAAATAATCCGATATATTATAGTAGGCTTTTTTATAAAGATTTAGTTTAATTACGTTTTTAAATTTATTAATTTTCAATTTTTGTACATCCCTTGGGAGTTTGTTATAAAAGCGTACACTTTGCCCTTTAAACGATTTACTAACTTTATGGAGTCTACAAGTGGCAACAGCGAGTTTATCTTTATTTCTAGTATTAAAATTATGATTATCGATTATGATTATATTAAATTATTTATTTAATACTGAGAAAGTACTCACGAACACAACATTTTTTGTTAAGTATACCTGCAGGATCTTACGTATCAAGTGGAGGTTCAAACTATTCTTTTTTCCATAGAAAGAAAATTGCAGTTGTCGATCTCTTAAAAATTGCACCTTTAGTGGCAGCCCTAATTTTGGAGAATACAATCACCTCTGTCCATATACAAACGAACCCTGCCCGCAGTATAGGTACGTTCACAGCAAGAGGCATCACTTCCATTAATTATTCAAGTTAGATAAGACACTGCATTCATAATGACTCTCAGACGTGGTCCATTGCTCATCGATGTGTGATTCCTCGTATCCACTTGCTTTTATTTGTCAAGTGGAGTCATTAAGCTTTGTTGTTTCGAGGGTACTTTTTATGAGTGGACTATCATTAGTTAGTTTTGTTTTCTGTATTTGCGATGATATTTTTAATTTTAAATTTTTATCCCGTTTTCTTATTCATCGCACAAACCTAATGTCATTGTTATGAAGTAAAGTAAAACGTGTTTTATTTAAAACTTAATAAATTATAACATTGTTTAGGTAAGTAAGTATACGCGTAATCTGGGACTCAGTGAACTGCATTCTTCTTTAGATTGAATTATAATTTCTTCTCTGTCTGTCTGTTTGTTACGTTTTCACAAATCAACGACTGGACCAATTTCGATGAAAGTTGGTACAAAAGTATATTAAAACTGGGATTGGGACATACGCTACTTTTTACCCGACTATGCAGAAGAAGGGTTATGTTTTTAATAAGAAACCACGCGTGTGAAGCCACAGGCGGCAGCTTGTACATATTACTATTATTGTGAAAGTGAGCTTGTTTGTAATGCTTTTACGTCGTTACGGCTGTACCGATTTTGATGGAGTTAGTTCAGTATATAGTTAGATAATTTAACTATATACCGAATCCCATCAAAATCGACCTGGATTTAAACATAGGCTACTTTTTATTGACAAACAACGCGTGTGAAGCCGCGGGCGTTAGGTAATGTACTCGTAAAATAAAGATAAAGAGTATCAACGACCACCACCTGAATGTCCGATGGGCAAATAAACGTAAAGAAAAAAGTGGAAGAACCAGAAATTCCAAAAATCAGGATTGCTATCAATAATGACGCAAACCAGTACAAACTAAACAAAAACTTTACGTATGCCCTAATAAAGACAAACCCTTAAGCCTTACGAATAAAGGACAAAAAATAATAACATTAAAAGTGAAATCCTCCAGCTCTCTGATTGACCACAAATCAATATTAATGATCTAAACCAGCGGGTGTTCTATCTGTATCTTCTCTTTCATCTCTTTTAAAGGTAAAGACAAGGATAGGTTTATATTTGGACACAACGCCCTTAAAACGTTATAAGTGCTAAACGAATAAAACCATTAATTACACGATTCAATGTACATATTGAATTTATTCAAATGGTGATAAATGGCTGGGTGGAGTGTGAAAGAGATGAAATAATATCTGAGGTCAGGACGCTTCGTTGTGAGATTATAAAGTGGTAAGATTTAGTATTCAACGTTTTTTATCATCGATGGAAGTTGTAACAATATAAACATAGACAAACTATAGCAAATTACAGAACAATCATCCGACAATATACCTCAGGTTTAATACCAACTTTTTTACTGTTAGAATGTTCAAGAACCACAATGTGTGCTAATTTTTATATAATATATTTTTTTTATTAGTCATCCCGACGACGTTTCGATTGTGTTGCAACAGCTGTGGTCACGGGCGGACTGGAGTACTTTTAGCTACCGTCGTGAAGTGATGGCAGCTGCAGCCTTCCTGCCCTTCCTGTCCTCGTTCTTATTACGACACACTACTCTGACCGTGACCATGGCTGTTGCGACACAGTCGAAACGTCGGGATAACAAATAAAATATATATAATATAAATATAAATATTGCTAGACATTTCACACAGCAAATACAAATAAAAACGAATACCCGTTTTAATCAGTAATTATGTTTTAAAAATGCTTTGTAATTTAGTATTTACTATGTGTGCTGTTGGCCTGGCTTAATAAATATATAAAAAATATAAAAAATAAGCTATTAGACTAAATTTTGCTGATCTAGAAACAAGTTAACTACAACCTAGGGATCTTCAAGTCACGAGTGAATAGGTTTCTTCTAGGCAAGCGTGTACCATCGTAGACTGCATCATCGCTTACCATCAGGCGAGATAGTGGTCAAACGCTAGCCTATAATTTATAAAAAAAAAGTAACTTTTTAACTAAAATAATACTGACTTTAGAAAACAGAATCGATAAAAGGTCACAGGAAAGCAAAATGCCAATTTCGTTTACGTGGATGACATATTTTTTCCAGTTATATTGATTTAAAACCCAAACTACAGAATCAATTTAGATGAAATTTCTATACGACCAATCTGAAAGTATATCCTTTGAAATAAAAAATGACGGAGTTCTAAAGTATCTAACATTTTTTTTATTCTAACCTGTCTCGTCCCACTGCTGGGTAAAGGTCTGCCCCAAGTCCTTCCAAACATCCCTATCGATATTTCCCCCCATCCTCTTACAAAGGTGACCCCGACGTTGCGTCGCCTTCCGTCTTCAGGAACTAACATTAAAAAAATCACCTGAATTGGGAACCTCCTTTTATTGAAGTCGGTTAAAAACCAGTATGAAGATAAACAAACGAACTAAACAGCTCTATTCAACTATACACCTGCGTAGATATACTATGGGATTATCTAAACGCCTGTTTGGATGTTGAAACGAGTGATTCAGTGCCAAGATAAACATCATTGTTATGTCCGATTCAAGAATAATTATCCGAGATTTGTTCCTAATTAATTATATTGCATTGTTCAATTAATTTTGAACACGGATTGGACGATGTATGTTTAGTATTGTTTTATTTTAAAATTTTATAGTACATATTATAATTTATGCATGGAGTCGTATCCAGAACCAATAGCAGAACCAATAGCTTAGATGGTTTTTATAGCAACTTGTGTCAAGGATTAGTTGAAGCAACCGCTGTGGTGATTGGGACCGGCTTATCCGATATCTAATAGCATTCTTTCAGCTTAGTCAGCGTTAAACTGATGATGAATGGTAAGAAAACGACCTCCGTGGTGCAGTGGGCAAATAGCCGCAGGAGGTAGCGGGTTTGATTCCCGCTGTCGAACAAATTTTTGCATGATCTACTAATACGAGTATTTGTTCCGGTCTGGATGTTTTTTTTAATATAAGTACATATGCATTTACAAAACAAAAGTATTACGTATTCTATCAGTTATACGGTTCCCATAGTACACGCTCTGCTTAGTTTGGGGCTAGATAACGCTGTGTGAAATGCCCAGCAATATTTATTATTTATTTATTTATAAGATAAATAAACCGCATGTAACCTGTAAACCTGTTACCTCAGACGCTACAGTGGCTGCAAATTTCACTCAGAGTGCTGAAACTTCAAAATATAGGTTATCTAAGTGGAGAGAGATGGATATAACAATCTACTCGAATATAGGTATAAAAACTGAATCTCGACTATGTAATACCTATGTCGATGGTAGCCAGTGTCACCCAGACCATAATAACGAATCGATTGACACCTCATTCATCGAAATCGGATGAGTATAGTTTAGGCGCTACGGTGGAACACAGGTAAATATAACCATACATATATAAATACGTCCTTACATATGTGTATACTGCTAAAAACATAACCTTTTTGGTTTTGCCGTAGTCAGGTATGAACGGGTTCCGTTGTGGGAATCGAACCCTTAACCTCCTGCGTCTCAGCCGGCTGTTCAGCAAATGCGCTACGGACGTCGTCAAGTATTTAAGGAGTTCAGAGATACATAAGTACATATCTATATATATAAAACAAAGTCGGGTTAGTTACACCATTTATAACTCAAAAATGGCTGGACCGATTTTGATGATCTTTGATTTGTTGGATTTGACTCCGTCCCGAATAGCAAAATAACTATTAAAACATCGGAAAAATTAATGTTACTAAAAATTATTAAGAAAATTCATTTTCTCATACATAGATGCAGGTAATGATGGCCGATTGACAATTCTACCGGCGACGTACATTGGCAGATTTGGTAGTCCGCGTCGTATGCATGAATATGGGCAAGATGCAATGACTTTATTCTTTATTGCATACAAATAGATTACAGACAAAAACAGCTTACAAAATCGACATGTACAGAAGCGAGCTTAACCCTAATAAGAGTTATCTTCCAGCAAACCTTTGAAGATAGAAATAGTTGATTATAGTAGCGGGAACGTGCACAGAAAAAGACATTGGAATAAAAAAAACTAAGCAAAAATAACCTGAATTAAACTCAACTAACAAATTAATACAAAATTGATTGATTCCAAGGCGGTACGAAGTTCGTCGGGTCACCTAGTACAGATATAAACAAAATGTTCCTACTACATTTATATATTTCGACGACTTCTATTTTATAGAAGTAAATGGTATTCAAATTACTCAATGTTTATAGACATTTTGTTATATTTTTGACACAAATAGCTGATTTCTCATAGTAATTTTCTTAAACTCTACTTTACATGTAAATGGTAGAGTCGGATTACCATGACAAGTATTCACGAAAGATCGATTGTAAATAATTTCTTTGAGTTTTTGATGTATAGAAATAGTGGTACTAAATAATTCTGTACTGCATACGTAGATTTGGATGTCTTTGAGTTGAAAACCCACCACGATTTTGCGCTCTACTGACCTATTGACGGCCGTCAAGACCCATCTCGCCATCGGACGAATTAGGTTTATGCAACGCTCCTCAAACTGGGGTCAATTCACGTTATACAATTTTAAAAACATATCGACACTTGACCCAAATGAGATTGGATTATGAATTGAATATGTTTTGGCATTCTGCTCCAATAATATTACAATATTAGCTTGATATAAAATTAAATAAAGTCTATAATCGCATGTCAGTCAACATCAGTCAACATGGTATGATCATTGTATTGTCGGATACCTGAATACCGATTAGGACATTAAACATAACGAGACTAGATCGATTCTCGAATTTTATTATTTTAAGTTACGGGAATTGGCCCCTTGGAAACTCACGCACTGGAAAGCGCAGCGTAGGACGCCCCCCAGTAGATGGAAGGTTGCTGGGAGCCGTTGGGAGGGTTGCAGGGCGGACAAGATCGGTTCTGGAAATTTATCGATGAGGCCTATTTTCAGCAGTGGGCATCCTTTGGCTGATATGATGGTGATGATGATGATGAATGCTCCTCGGACACCATTTGGTCATCACATTACTCCACCTAAGAACTTGGTGGATGTTACAAACTTAGGAAGGCATATTTTAATCTTAAAACCGAATTAAAAAAAAAGGATAGTTTTTTTTAATGATGTTATTAATTTACCAGCGGTTGTTGAAGGCTATGGATAATGATGACGATGATGAGTTGAAATACATTAATCTTAGAACTTCATTCATGCGACAAGCTAACTACTAATGCCATCTATCGTCTGCTGGATGGAAACAAATTCACTCTAACAAGGCTTAGGTTAAAATCTGTGTTTAGTATTGATACGAATGATGCAGCTAACACCTGTTATTGATTATTATGATGTCTATAAGTACTTGCACCATCATCATCATTATATCAGCCATAAGGACATCCGCTGCTGGATATAGGCCTCCAACCGATTCTATTATATAGGATAGAAAAGTGTAAATAAACTTTTTGCGTAGAGTGTAAAAACATTTGTATGGGCGTGTTACCGCTCTATACAAAAATAACTTTTGACGACCTCTGTGGCACAGTGGGCTGAGACTCAGGACATTGTGTCTGCAGGTATTTGTTCCAGGTCTGGATATTTTTCTAAATATTATAAGTATATATTTACAAAAAAAAAATAAGTATATAAGTATTAAATCGGTAATCAGGTCCTATAGTACCTACAACTACAAGCTTTGCTTAGTTTGGGGCTAAATAGCGCTGTGTGAAATGTCCACCACTATTTAATTATATATTTCTCTCGTAGAGACCAAGAATCCTAGAATCTTAGAAACCCTAGAATACATTATTAGACCATGCTAGTTTGGCAAGTTTTTAACTTAGAAGGTATTGCAATTGTTAAAGGCATTGGCTTCACAACGGGATAGCCAAAATATTGAGCAGTCAACGAATAATTAAATAAAAAAATAAAAAGGGAAAAAATATCTAGAAAAATGTTTAAAAAATAAATGTCCAACTGTTCGAAGACGGGACGGGCCGCAAGTCGGGCTATGAGTAATAATAACTTTTTACTTTACTTTTAAATTAATTCAAGTCATAATCTTACTTAATTCAATTACTTACTACTTACTTTTATTACTTATTTCTTACTACTACTTACTACTATTACCACTTGTCGTAATTGAAAGACGGCTACTATTATTTACATTACAACTTACTTTACTTATTTAATTCAATTACTTACTAGTTACTTTTACTACTTATTTCTTACTACTACTTACTACTAAAACTACTTGTCGTAATTGAAAGAAGGCTACTATTACTTACAACTTACTTTACTTATTTAATTCAATTACTTACTAGTTACTTTTACTACTTATTTCTTACTACTACTTACTACTATTACTACTTGTCGTAATTGAAGGACGGCTACTATTACTTACAACTTACTTTACTTATTTAATTCAATTACTTACTAGTTACTTTTATTACTTATTTCTTACTACTACTTACTACTATTACTTGCAACTTGCTACTTTCCTAATTCAATTACTTACAACTTACTTTACTTACTTAGGTACTACTTACTTATTTACCTTCTTACTTACTATCACTTACTACGTAATTTCATTTCATACTTTTATTACTTATTTCAAGTCTTACTTAACTCAAGTCATATCTTACCTTTAGAAATAAGTAAGCGTACAGACGCCAAGAAACCGCTAAGTTTTCCTTAACGGCCGACTACGTATCTGGAGGAAGTGGTTGGAGGGCATTAATTTAATTTTATGGTTTTTGCGTTTGTCACACTCCTAGTCTTGGAGATTTGTGGCTCCTCTAACGAGGGACGGGATTAGTAAGTACCGAGTCAAGAGCTTTAGGGATTGTTTTAATTCTCTTTCTTTGGGATAAACTAAAATGATTAGGTATTTAATGAGTAAATTATGAAGTAAGAATGTCGATAGTGTAGAAAACAGCTTTGTTACACAAAATAGCTTCTGAACTATCATCAACTCCATAAAGTTAGTAAATCGTTTAAAGGACAAGGTGTGTGCTTTTATAACAAACTCCCAAGTGATGTACAAAAATGGACAATTGACCAATTTACAAACGTAATTAAACAAAATCTTTATAAAAAAACCTACAACAAAATAACGGATTATTTAGATGATAGAAAAGCTTGAGATTGAAGTTGATTCAACTCGTTCAAAAATGTTACAATTTAGACGTAACTTATTTTCTTTATTGTTATGTCATTTAAAAAAAATCAACCAGCCTTGTTTCTTGCCTTTCTTTCCTGACTTGGTCGTGAAGGAGCAGGCAGTAAAATTGACCTTTCAAAGTGATCCTTGTGATTTTAATGAATAAAAAGATTTTGATTAGTTTTTTTTTTCTTTACGATATTTGATGTATTATAATGATTTATATTATTAAACATTATAATACATATTATATAGGGTGGTTGGTAATATACCGACGATATTCAAGTGGCGGTTTCTCAAAACATAAAAAAAGATTTCTCGAAAAAAAACATCTAGTTAGTTATCGAATTATAAAGAAATTCGACTAAGTTTAAGTGATTAATTCGATATAAAACTTACTGCCTACTCTTGCAATCGACATCCAAAAATAAAAGCCGATTTGATATCTCTTTCGGATGGCTGCGGGTTTTGGGTTAGAAAGGGACAACAAGAGATATCTCGAGATGTTACCAATACAATATCTGTGGTTAGATGGCAAGCATTATGCAATAGCACAACATAAGTTTAATAAAGTGTTTGTTCATACATGTCAAAACAAAATTCACAGTTCTATGGTAAACATTTTACAAATGTATTTATTATGCTCATCAAAATAACCCCTTTCTTTTTTGTGCGTATATTATAGACCACCCTACATATATATGATATTATAATGATTGATATTATTGATTGATTTTGTGTTTAATTTAATTTATTTTATGTAACTGTAATTTGCATGCCGTTAATCGGTTATATATGTGAAACCTTCCTATATATCTGTATAAACTTATATACAATGCTTCTAGCAAATACATTTAATCACCACTTTATACCCATATTAAAACAGTTAGGGTATTTAAAATGGTTAAGTTGAAAGCGCCCTAAATGCTGAACGAACATCTACCTAGATACATTTAATTTATGTTCTTGGAAGTCACAATTATTAAGTAAGTACCTATTCTCTTCTTAAAGACAATTTATTATGAAAAGTTCGGAATCAATAGGAAAGTTTGAATGGAAAAGTGTGCAGATTGAACTTTGTTCATTAAAACTGAAGAGTTTTCCGCTTTCACCGGGAAAAAGAAAATATCGTTTCTCATTTAATATAACGAGAAAAGTATTTGAACGCCATTATAGAAAATATTTTTGCATTAATTTTATACTTACATACCTTTTGTTCTACAAACCAAGCTTCTAACTTTTATATGTAAGATAGTTCCATAAATTATTATTTTGGAATAATATAAGTATGTATGGATCAGCGCATTTTTTATTGCTAGGACATGCCATTTATTAACGGTTATCACGTATAACAACAACAGAGTGTATCAACAAATTGACGCGTAGCGCCATCTCTTGGTGAGTGGCACAATTAGAACTTTTATTATGATGTTTTGGTAACGTACGTAACGTTGATAACTACGTTGTTTTTTTATTATTTTTGAATGAGACTTATTAAGTTTTTTTTTAGGCAAAATTTAATATAACAAAAATATCCTGATGTTGGGCGCAGAACTCATATCTTTGATCGCTCTGAATATCTGTGGTGGACGTAATGTATGTATTTTTGTGTTCATTTCATTTATTTTTAAACTTTGACGCAAAAAAGCGGGGTTATAAGTTTGATGCCTATGTAAATATATGACAATTAACAAATTTAAAAACGTAATTTAACAAAATCTTTATAAAAAAGTGTACTATAAAATATCGGATTATTTAGATCATAGAGAAGCTTGGGATTGAAATTGCTCCAACTCATTCAAAAATGTTACAATTTACACGTAATTTATTTTCTTTATTGTTATGTATTCTAAAAGGATCATTTAATAAAATCAACCAGCCTTGTTTCTTGCCTTTCTTTCCTGGCTTGGTCGCGAAGAAGCAGTAAAATTGACGTTTCAAAGTGATCCTTGTGATTTTATTGAATACAAGATTTTGACTTTGACTTTGAAATAAACAAAGATCTTACTTTTTCTTTTTCATTGTTAACTTTGGAAGTAACTGCAGTATTTGCATACGTTTTCGAACTACGATGCTACAGACAGACACACAGAAAGACATAGGCATTGCGTCGTAGGTTAAAAATAAATGAAATGAACACAAAAATTACTATCTACAACTGAAAGCCATTAAACCTTCTAATCTTTCCCCAGTTCTTCAACGGGCTGGGCTCTGATAAGATTCTAATTAATCAGCCGATCCTACAGTATTAAACCTTTTACGATTTTTCGACGTATGAACTAGACAGGTATAAAGGTATTGTCAAATTAATTATTGAGATAATCTTAAGAGTTTATCAGGAAAATGATCCATTAGCAGCATCGCTATTTTTGCCGAAATAATAAGTAAAATGTCTACTGTTTAAATGGAATATCCAATATAGTACCTAATTATTTATGTAGGCAATTAGTGGTTCGCCCCGAATTGAGATCTCGCGAGTCTCCCATGAAAATAAAAAAATATTATTTATAATCTTTGACTATCAAAATAGTGCCACCAAATGCTTAACCAACCAACTTGACCTACAGTTTCATTGAAATTACAGGTAACGGGAGGTTATGTTAATTTATTGTAGTCTTTTTAGGGGTAGAAATTGCAGTTATTCTAGATTTTAGACTTTTCCCTATATTTGTGCCACTGAAGCTACACGCATACCAAATTTCAGCACTGTGGGGTCACTGGTGCACCGTGCGAATTTTGTCAAAGTTCCGTTTTTACTATGGCTAATAACTTAAAAACTACAAGGTTTAAACTAAAAATAAAAACGGGATCGATGGTTTATTTTTTACCCCCCTTGAACCCCAATATCTCAACAACCCCCCCCCCCCCCGTTTTTAGCTCATTTAGTCATACCTATATGCAAAATTTCACGATGATCGGATAAACGCTTCGAAAGTTATCCTTGGACAAACAAACATACATATACCACGCCCAAGTTGATTTAGAGATCTCGCTTCGCTCGATCAATAATAGGACTGTCTGATATAATTTGACTGCCTCCGTGGCGCAGTGGGCGTATAGCCGGCTGAGACACAGAAGGTAGCGGGTTCGATTCCCGCCGCGGAACAAATGTTTGCATGATCTACAGATATTTGTTCCGTGTCTGGGTGTTTTTGTATATATTATAAGTAAGTATTTACAAAAAAAAGTATATATGTATTTTATCAGTTATCTGGTTCCCATAGTACAAGCTCTGCTTAGTTTGGGGCTAGATAGCGCTGTGTCAAATGTCCAGCAATATTTATTTTATTTTATTTTAAATAACAACTGCCGTTCTAACTGATTACTATTATGACTTGATAACTGAACTGACTTAGCATGGCTGACCTATTTATAAGTCAATGAAAAGTAAGATAATTTCCAAACTAATTCAAAGTTAACTAATGCACAGTGATATCCACTATACCTACATAGTGGACTAACATACGAGGCATGCCTTTTAAGTTTTGTCGTTTGAAGAAAAAAACACAACTAGAACCTTATAGTACTTTTTATTGTTTTTCAAAGTATTCACCGCGTAGCTTAATACACTTTTCCATTCGCTCAAACCAATTAGTATAACATTTATTCCACTCTAAAGTGGGGGTGTTCAAAATGGCTGACTTGAAAGCGTCGACTGCTTCTTCACCGGACTGGAACCTTTGACCACGAAGACTTTTCTTAATTTTAGGAAATGTATAGAAATCGTTAGGGCTTAGGTCAGGACTGTATGGAGGATGGTCAAGAATTTCTACTTTTTCCTGCTTCAAATACTCAATCGTTTGACGAGCGCTGTGTGAGCTTGCGTTGTCGTGGTGCAGGATGATGCGTCGCTTTGAGTTAGATTTTCGAAGTTCGGCGATGACTTGTGGTAAACAAACTGTAGTATACCACTCTGCGTTAACCGTTCTACGATCTTCAAGTGCAATAGTCGCAACATGGCCGGTTTTTCCAACGAACGTGGCCACCATCTTCTTTGAAGTGCTTCGAGAACGAACAACTTTAGTCGGCTTTGGCTCGTCTTGAAAGACCCAGATTGTAGATTGTTGTTTGGAATCAGGATCGTAGGCATAGATCCAAGATTCGTCACCACTTATGATGTCGTAGACGTGATTTGACTCCCCTCGGTTGAACCTTTGCAGAGTTTTCTTACACCATCTGACGCGGGCCGCCTTGTGATCGTCGGAAAGCAGATGCGGTATCCAACGGCAAACTAGCTTTCTCACACCAAGCGCTTCATGCAAGATCTTCTGAATGGTTGTCCCTGAGATGCCTAATAGAGCCTCTATCTCTCGATACGTCACATGACGATCTTCGAGAATTAGTTGTCTCACAGCAATGATGTTATCTTCAGTGAAGGCGGATTTTGGGCGTCCTTCGCGAAATCTGTCACTAACACTAGTATGTCCACGCTGGAATTCTAAATACCAGCGTTCGACAGTCCGCAGACATGGGGCTACATCACTGAAAACAGATGTTAGCTCTTCTAAACACTGAAGCCGTGTCAGGCCTCTTCTAAAGTTGTAGAAAATTATTGCACGAACATTTTCCTTAGAAAGATTCATTTTCGTACGTGACCTGACAGATTCAAATCGAAACTGTGACTAAACAATAGCATTAATCCTAATACTTTCAACTGTTTTGAGATTCAAAATGTAAACACATTCGAATATAGAACAGTTCCAAATTCAAAATTGCCGGAAAATATGGAAACGACAGAACTTAAAAGGCATGCCTCGTATTAGTTACAAGTATAGGCTGTTTTATTTTGTTAAATCCATCTGTAACTTCTGTGAAATCGTTTTGGTAGTGACTAAGTACGAAGTATACCTACTTTTTAACGGCTTCTTATGTAAACGCCATCACCCACGCTTTGAGAACACAACAAAAAAGATACGATTTCCTTCGCGATAGCGTCTCTCTTTGTTGGGTAGTCCCTTAAAAGATTCTACACCTCTTCACTATGAAGACATATTGCGTTTGGCGTTTTTGAACTCGCGATTTCGACGCGTATTTACGTATTCACACTCGCATTACTCCTGGTAGTACGTCGAGATGAGATGTGGGCGTGTGTGAGATTTGTGTGTGTGGAGTCAGCTTAACGATACCACTGTACCTAGATCCCGCTTACCTCCCGCCACTGTATGTAAATAGAACGACAACGCCGGTGACGTATGCAAACGAAGAGATCTCAACTCAATGGTGATATACGACGTAGGCTTTCACAGATGTGTGTGCGTGTGTTGGTATGCGAGTCGCCTCTAGGCGCGCAATAGACGGGGGTGGGCAGCGAGAGGATGGGGTATAAAGGAAAACCATTTACATTTGAGCGATTCGTCCAATTTAAAATTCCTACTAGATAGCTTAGACACGGGTGTCATTCTTTTGAAGCGGCGGTCATAATGCCCCTTGCTGTTATTTCAAGATCTAGAGAATTTCGTATTGACTGGATTGCAACTTTGAGATCGAACTGGCAACGCAAATAGACTCAAGAATTAATGAAATGTTTTCTAGGACGATTTGTCACGTCCCGATTCGTAGATTGGTTCGGGGTTTCGGGTGAAATATGTCACCGTTTTGTGAAGGTATCGTTATGAATATGAATCTAGGGTGCGTCAAATCAGTCGGGTAGCGTTCCATCAAAACGTCATAGGTCGCTCTCAGGACAAATTTGCCCGCTTGCCCACGTCCCACGTTTTACGAGCCGAGCCGACGAAGATTCAGCACCCAAGGGACACATTCCGCCTCCAAAAACTTTACCCGTTACAAATTTGTTTTTTTTCTGCCTTATCTGCTCCCCGCGCTTTTGGCAAACCTAATTCCGTATTCAAAAATATTTCTGCAAGTATTGTGCTCGTACGGGAACGTTTTATTGCCGCCCATATAACGTTTTAAAAGTTAGCCAGTTTTGCCACGCGGTCGCGTTTTGTTTGTTGCGTACTGCGGTGTCACTTTTATGCTTTGTCTGTAATTATTATTGTTGTTTGATAACTGTTTTATTTTTATCTATGTTTGAAGTTACTTATTACTCGTGTAGTTTGGGAATAGGCGTGACATAAAAACTCGTGACTTGTAAGCCCAATCGTGAGCAAACATAAGTGTTGGGTAATCGTTACTTTTTTATGAAATCATGTAGTGAATAAGAAAGTTCATGAAAGAAGCGAACTCCAATCAAATTTGACACGAACGAAGACAATACATGCGGCTCATTTTGCATTCATGGAATATTCTACCCTACACTAGCTATTCGGACAATTGGAAAAAATATTCTGTAGTGCTCTTGGTATAATACTATGATTGTTTTTTTCCGTGTTGATTATTGACTCTAATCCACTGTGAACAGGGTATGTCTAACCAAGCGTGCTCCAACTTCATCATCGCTTAAATAAATAAATATTGCTTTACATTTCACACAGCGCTGTCTAGCCCCATACTAAGCAGAGCTTGTACTATGGGAACCAAATAACTGATAGAATACTTATATATTTTTTTGTTGTAAATACATACTTATAATATATAGAAAAACACCCAGACACGGAACAAATATCTGTAGATCATGCAAACATTTGTCGAACCCGCTACCTCTTGCGTCTCAATCTGCTATACGCCCACTGCGCCACGGAGGTCGTCAACTTACCATCAAAGAAAGAAAGAAAACATTTTATTCATAAATCCACACAGTCATAAAGAAAAAATAAATAATCACAACGACAATAAAATCGAAACTAAGCACTAACATCAGGTGAGGTCAAACGTTTGATTATTCCTTATAATTCATAATTTAATAATTTATTCATTTCAAGCAAACAATAACAATTTTTAATAATATAATTTACAAAGATTTATAACTTTTTAAATAATGGCTTGTATAATAATCATAATTTCAAACAGGACCTAAGTCGAGTAGACTTGTGTTGTAGATCCTGTTTTCCTTCAAGTGGGTTCCCAAATTGTAGCCATATCTAGTTATTTCACTTTACTTTTCTTTTGGTACAGTTTATTTAAGATTATTTGTTAATTACACAATTTATAGAAAATTTAAAATTCAGGCTTAAACCTGTAACTTGGAACGTAAAAATCACCTAGGTTGCTATAAACTTAAGCATTATTTTCAAGAAATTATCTTATTATGCTCACAAGGTAGAAATATTTTCGACAAGAAAATTCTATGTGCAGTTGAGTTAGATGAACTACAACAATTCTGAAGGCATAAAGTGGTACGTAGGTGGAGTTCTACTCCATTCATATTTCGAAGCCAATGGCCAGTAATTTCAGAGGTCTGCGGATAAAGCATTCACGTAGAATTGGACTGAGCTAAATGGTACTGTGGATTCTTGAGTCCCTATTGTGAGAAGAATGGTCGAGGGATAGACAATTGCATAATTATTACTGAGTCTAGTAACAAAATATAGATTGACGAAGATCTTGCTGCAGCTGAGCTGAGTGAATAGTGTAGGTGCTAGGCAAGTTTATTATGTCTAAAATGCGTTCTAGGTTTTATAGTAGGGTTTCGTTCCCGGGTCCCGGGAATCGGGAAATCCCGGGAAAAAAGTCATTCCCGGAACCGGGAAAAAATTCTGATTTCCCGGGAATTCTCGGGAATTCCCAAAAGTATGTGATAGATCTAAAACTTTTTTCTCAAGTATTACTTTATGAAATAATTTAAGACTTAAACTGAAATAGTGCTTAAGCTTACGTGACTGTTACATAATAAGGGCATAAGTAAAATTTTGCCCACGATGCGTGGCCGCTGCAAGAGAGTAAATAAAATATTATACGAACCGCTGCACAGAGTTAAGGTATTTAAACACTCGAATCATTTTATGGTCAAATTAAACTCGGATTCGCTGCGTTTGATAAACTACTCTCGTGTTTACATACTTTAATGATGTGCAGTTACGTATAATACTTTGTCTACTCTTGTACCTCCGCCACACATCGATGGCAAAGTTTGTTTGTTATCATAAGAGCAATACTTAATTACTCCGTTTATATTATGTTTATACCACTGTGTGTGTTCAGAAGTTTTATATTATAAGTGTAATTTTGCATGCCTGAAACCTATCATTAAATTTCCTTTCATTAAGTATACTGCTGTGGAGGAGTGCTGCAGATATAAAAACTGTTTTTGTGCTGCAGAAGAGGGCTGTTCGTTCAATTTATAATATGGACCCCAGAGAATCATTAACCAATAAGTTTAAAAAATAAATATTATGACATTCCCTTGTCAATACATCTATGAAAATATAATGTATGTTCACAAAAATATTAATTTGTTTTAGAAAAATAGCGATAATCATAATTTTAATACTACTAAAATAAAGATAAACTCGCTGTTGCCACTTGTAGACTCCATAAAGTTAGTAAATCGTTTAAAGGGCAAGGTGTACGCTTTTATATCAAACTCCCAAGGGATGTACAAAAACTGACAATTAACAAATTTAAAAACGTAATTAAACGAAATCTTTATAAAAGAGTCTGCTATAAAATATCGGATTATTTAGATGATAGAGAAGCTCGGGATTGAAATTGCTCCAACTCGTTCAAAATGTTACAATTTAGACGTAATTTATTTTCTGTATTATGTATTGTAAAAGGATCAATAAAAAAAACAACCAGCCTTGTTTCTTACCTTTTTTCCTGGCTTGGTCGCGAAGGAACAGGCAGTAAAATTGACGTTTCAAAGTGATCCTTGTGATTTTAATGAATAATAATATTTGACTTTGACTTTCTATTATACTACCTCTGTTTATGATCGATCGAGAATGTTTAATTATTTCTGAGTCAAATAAATAGCTTATCTAATCTATTATGTGTTTTCTTGACTTTTTGTAGTTCAGTTAGTTAGTTAGTTTTTCAGTTTTTAGGTAATTAAGTAGCTAACAACTAGAAAATTATATTTCATGGTTAGCTTTTTATTAATTTATTAAAAAATAAATTTGAAAACATAATATATATAGTTTTATTTTATTTTATCACAAAGTTTATAGATTTTGTTACTCTTCATACAGGGTACCAACCAACCTTTTGATAAATTGTAAAAAAACCTCGTATAATAGTATATTTGCATGAATATTTCCAATTGCATAGCGTGTCTTCTATATGATATTTGAGCGACATATACATTCAATCTGATTTCCTACACTATCCATTCCATTTTTAAGTAGCAATCACGATGTTATTTCCATTTCGTATCTATTTTATTACGAGATGATATACGATTTACTTTCTTCAAATGTTATCTCTCGTCTTCAGATATTTTTATATTTTTAGTGGTTGTATGATGTGTGATAACGAAAAGTTTTGCCGAAAATTTTAAATGTTGATGATATGTCTACGGATGTACGGAGGCTTGTTTGTGATTTTTTGGAAATTCTATAATGCTGTTATTCTTAATAATAACACCTGTACAAATTAAAACACATTTTCATTGCAAATAAGAAAAAGAGATGGTTTCGATCATAATTATATAAGTCATGTTGACGGTGAATAGCTTTCCACTCTTAGACCCCGAGGTGCCCGTTTCTGCATAAGAGCATCTATGTACATCCAAACCTCGATAACAAAATATTACCTATTTATCTCAATGGCATAATAATTTAATAAGCATAAATTAAATTGCGCAATATTGATAACGCATAGGCTCGCAGTTACTGTGAAGTACAATAATTATAATTTGCACTTCTGCTAAAACCTTTTACATATTAAAATCATGCAAATGTTCCTATGTAACACTTAAATTTATACGATTATAATAACTAACGCATTTGTAGTCACTTTTGCGCCTCTTATCTAATGCATTGCCTGACCGCACAAAAATAATGTGGTGAGTGGCGACCGTAAAATCAAACCGTAATAGAATAGATAAGTACTCTACAATGTTGGCTTCATAAAATACTTTTGTTTCATTATGTAAGGGCTTTTTCAATAATGCGATTATAACACAAGGTACAAAAGCAAAAAAAAATAGCTAAAGTTTAACATGTGACCCAGACCCATTCATTAGAAAAACTCACACTACAACACAATATATACCTATATATACCTATATTCTAAGACTAAAATCGTATAGGTACTTAGTATAAGAAAGCAATAATATTATTATACTATACAGTCTTATATCTTCAGTTGCATGATAATTAAGAGGGTATGTTAGTAGGCAAACGTTCGTGTGTTATTTTATTTTTTGGCTTTTAAAATAAATATATTTATTTACGGATAAATTGATATATTGCATTATCTAACTACCGTTAAAATATTTTTAAAGTGCTATAAATTGAATACAAAATAAAACACATCATCATTGAGTATGGTATGAATCATGGAATCTCTGATATTATTAGTCATTTGCTCTTTCGTGTTTCTAAAAATCAAACTGTTTATTGTCTCTGTCGTTCTAAAACCGAATACAAAAATGTTTTTGAGCCACGTCAAAATCAAGTATTTATTGGAACGACGGTTTGTTGGATCGAGTAGAAATTCACCTTCGCCTGTGTCGAATTATCATTTGAATGCTAAACCAATTTGCATTTACACAACCATTTCGTTCGGAACTGCCTATTGGCAGACGATAAAGTATTGAAGTAAAAAGGGGGTAGTTGAACGAAGAGGAGACTGGAATGTTTTTTTAATTAGCAATGGAGTTGACGAGGTTCGTCAGCTGTCAGTTCTTCAAATTGTGATACAATGTCTATAGCCATTTTGGTTGACTTCACTTGGCTGATAATTTATAAAACCTAAAAATCTACCAGTAAATCGGTGAAATTCGGTAGGTATTATTCAAATTATCAGACCCGTTGAAGTAACAAAAAGATGGAGAGTTAAAAATTAGCACTTGCTTATCGTAAACTCGTGAAACATTTTGTTTTATTCAATTGATTTATCTAATCATGAAAAATACAAAAGCAATAACTTTAAACGCTCATCTACGGAACGCTACGGAAACCCTAAAAGCCTATTACGCGAAATTGTTCGCAATTTCCTTACTATCCGTTTAAACGGTTTGCAAAAGCCGATTTTCCGATTTCGCATACGTCATAATTCTTCAGCATACAATAAAATTGCAACTCACTACTTAATAGCAATTTCCGTGTATTTGTTCGGCTTGAAGACAACTCACTCCGTCTAGGTGTGTGTGGGTAATGATAGTAATTTCGTAGAATGCTACTGTAGATTGTGAAGAAGGAAATGAATGGAAAATCTACTTGATAGACTTGACTTGCCCTGCTACGGTTTCGGTCCACTGAGTCACCAGGTGGAGGTATAGCGGCCAGGACAAACCTTTTAAATACTTCTGACGGAATTAGTCTGGGGGATGTATTTCAAGTCAAGTCAAATATTTTTATTCATTAAAATCACAAGGATCACTTTGAAACGTCAATTTTACTGCCTGTTCTTTCGCGACCAAGCCAGGAAAGAAAGGCAAGAAACAAGGTTGTTTTTTTTAATGATCCTTTTACAATACATAATACAGAAAATAAATTACGTCTAAATTGTAACATTTTGAACGAGTTGGAGCAATTTCAGTCCCAAGCTTCTCTATCATCTAAATAATCCGATATTTTATGGTAGGCTTTTGTATAAAGATTTAGTTTAATTACGTTTTTAAATGTATTAATTGTCAATTTTTGTACATCCCTCGGGAGTTTGTTATAAAAGCGTACAACTTGCCCTTTAAACGATTTACTAACTTTATTCCCCAGTGCACCTTGTCGAAGCTGATCTTAATTCTCACCGTGAGTACAAAACAACTGATGATGCATGCAGAGTCTAATCCGTAAACCGTGACACACAAAACGTACTATCCTAATATGCAACAATAAATCAAAGACATGAAACTAAGTCTCCGCTAAAAAAGTTGAAAAAACTAACGACTCAGGATCACGCATCGGAAACTTGGCCGAATTAAAAGTTGCCTGTAATAAACAATAAAAAATGCCAAACAAGCTATTTTGATAGGAGTTTCAGTAATCGCAAGTTGGATAAATAGGGTAGAACATAGGGTTTTATGGGGTATGATAGCTATAGAAAGTTTTTGACTGACAATGTAATGGGATAGAAAATTAAGCGGCTATTTAAGATGTATACTTTTTAAATAGCCGCTTAATTTTCTATCGCATATATAGTGAAGAGTTCTATGCTTTGTAGAATGAGGACAACTGTTTTAAAATTTTAGACAACGAAACCGAGAAACCGTGGTGTTAGATGAATTGGATAATTGCATCCAATTCATCTAACTTCACGAATAAGAGGAACTCAAGAAGAATTGCAAAGCTGTTTAAAAACCAATTATGATTCCTTATTTCATGGCTACTGTGATCCCCAATATTACCTTTATAAATTGAGATTTTACGAGTAACTTAATAGTTTAGATGAGGCTGAAGATTTAACGACCCGGTATTCCCTATTATTGTACTGTCGCGACAAACTAACAAACTGAATCAGCAGTCATTACACACGCCAATTTGCCATCCGACTTCAAAGTGATTTCAAAGTACACACGAGCGTAAGAGCCTATGACCATTAACTCCACAAACAACCACTTAGTTAAAGAAAATAAAAAATTGCCGTAAGTAGATAGCAATTACAAAAAATGGCCATAATGACCCTAGTTAGGCATTCACAAACGACGCAGGAAAATTCTTAATACGACATTGATTAGGCTCTAGTCATGAACATCGAGCTGCATATGCTACTTTTATACAGAATACAGATTGCCAGCGCAAAACCAAGACACAGAATCGTGAAGAATGGCAACGGCAATTGAGTCTTATCACTAAATTTCATGGTTTGGATTTGATGTGACACTTACATTTAAAAATGGATAGTATCGTCATTCACAAATGCCATACAGTGACCACTAGGGTGTTTCATTTTTCCAAAGTTTTGATTTTTTATTCACTTTGACTGATTTCTTGGTCTACCTTACCTATAAGATATGTATGCAAAATGGAGGTAATCGGACAACGTTTAGAGGTCGCACAGATTGACCACTTTAATCAAACTTTTTCATTTCCACCCTCATAGTGTAATAAACTGACTGGTTTCACAAGTATTGTTTGATTTGCCACAGGTAATTAAAATTGATCATGGAGACAAGAAGAGGAAGTTCTTCTTAGTTTTTATGCATTTTTATCTAAGTCATCAAAGTGTGCGACCTCTACACGTTGTCCAATCTTATTAAAATTTTACTAAGGTATCTTTTATATCACAGAGACTCGGAAATCAATCAAAGTCAGCGGAAAAAGAAAAAAAAAATTTCCATACAAAAGTGAAACACCCTAGTGACCACTAATATAAGATCATCATAGATTTTTTATTTGTTATATGAATGAAACCAGCTGATAGCCCGGCCTGATATTATAAAATAAATAAATATTGCAGGACATTTCACACAGCTATTTAGCCCCAAACTAAGCAGAGCTTGTACTATGGGAACCAGATAACTGATAGAATACTTACACACTTTTTTTTTGTAAATACATACTTATAATATATAGAAAAACAACCAGACCCGGAACAAATATCTGTAGATCATGCAAACATTTGTTCCGCGGCGGGAATCGAACCCGCTACCTCCTGCGTCTCAGCTGGCTATTCGCCTACTGCGCCACGGAGGTCGCCATTAAGCGGTTACCATTACGAGTTTTACAATTTGAATACCTAAGGCATTTTCTTACCGACGTCGGTATCGAGAGGGAACGTAGGGCACTAGCGATTCGAGGTTACATGCTGTCCCTTAGATTTTTCCTGTTAAACTGAGGAAGTTAAAATATTTTATTTATTTATTTATTTATTTTAGGAAAACCATCAGCACATATTAAACACAATAGTTACAGTGAATAATAATAAACAGGCCATTTAAAGGTCTCCACTGATAGAATCAGATTATACTAACAAGCAACAACAAATACAAAAGACAAAATCTAACCGAACACTGCACGGGTCACTCACGTTCACGATACCAAATCAGAAATATTACTAAGCTCTTCAAGGCGTTCTGTTAAAGTTTCTACACAGGCAAGATATGGGTCAACTACACAAAAAACAAATGGCTGGACATCCTACGAGTCCAATATAACATACTTTTAGGATGCTGTTTTTAGGATACTGTTAAGGCTACCGCGCTTTTGCAGTGCCTCAGATATGTTTGCGCATACCATTTGGAAGCACTTTTACGCAGGGTGATTATTATAGTCTCTTTTTTAGTTTTTTTGAAGAGAAAACTTCTTTTGGCGCGTTGGGCATTTTTGAGGTGGGGAAAAACCATTGAACTCGCGACACGTTTACCGATTTCTGTATATAATTAGATTTTTTTAGTTTGTAATATAGACAACTTAAGACGTAAGTCTTAAAACTTACTTAGAACTTAAGACTTAGATAAGACAACTTTCTTAGTAAATTTTTATGTTTATGCGACATCCATCATTATCATTTTGCAACATACAAATTTTTATTTTTTTAATTCTGTGGAGGGGCATATGACAACTTTCTTAGTAAATTTTCATGTTTTTTATGCGACATCCATCATTATCATTTTGCAACATCCAAATTTATTTTGTAGTGAAAAAGTTGGGCATTTCTTGAGATGGGAAAAAACTGTTGAACTCGCAACACTGTTACCGTTACCGACACCGTTCCTGACGATTATAAAAACATTTCCTAACGATTCAAAAAATACACACGTAATTGTTCAAGTTTTCACTTCTGTCTGCACTCCCGGAGTGCCACTTTTTATTTTTTTTATTATTTATTACCTAACAAAATTATATAGTCCAAAATAAATACCTACATTTGATTTGATTACCTAACATGTTACGTTCGACTAAAACTTGGCCTAGCATTTTATCCTGAGACTAATGAAAAGTCTCATATGCCCTTCAACACAGCAATGCAAATATTACTGCTTGCCAAAAATATGGTACACTGATTGTATTTCCTCGGACAAACTCTTTCACAAAAAGCTTTAGTAATAAACTCAATACCAGTATGCTGGCAGTCTGCTTGCTATCTAAGTTCGTCTTTTGGCATAATGACAATTTAAAGACGTAAAGGTCGATTTTATTATCATATTGTATGATTCTTGTGGAACTATTAGCCCTTATGACAATAACGTAATGATATGGCGCACGCGAGACCGTTTTTCTTATTGGTGTTGCGTTGTAAGACAAATATTAGTTTTTACAACACTGAAAACTTTGAATATTATCATTTTATGGGAGTATTAAGGGTTGTAAAGGACACTTTAGGCCTGAGAGCTTTTGACAATAGCATTGAGTTCCGTTTTATGACAATTATTTCGACATGCCACATATTTATACATGCAAAGACTTCCTAAAAGTATTTAATAAGGTGCCAACTTCACATTACCGTAACCTAGGTGTCCTCCTTCAATGTATAGATGACTTGTGTGTTACCATGCTACTTCAAGTTCATGATAGTCACATTAACTGTACTGCGGCTGTCATGAACTACGAGCAGAAACCCAGTGTATGGTCAAGACTATGTTTATTTAGTGACTAATAAGTGTTTATATTACCTACACCTCTGTCAAAAGATCATATAGTATCTAGTCACAAATAAAGGTATCTCTAGTGAAACCCTAACTTGGATATTCTACTACTTTGCGTTAATGTCGCTAAATCTAGCCAGAAGCATATTGTCCCAAACTATATTTGGCTAACTGGTCTCTGCTAACTGTAATGTTGAGCTCAAGATTTTCTTCCATGTATTTTGATATGAGACCCTTGTCATATTATTCGTACATGCTTTCTATAAAGGTTAATAACTTAATTAATGAAAATTGCATTGCAATAATGACAAATCCTTCAGTTAAGTAAGTAGGGGGTGGAGGCTTACTAATTTATTAACCGCAACCACCGATAAACCCACCATATAGAAATTAACTTCACCCATATTGCCTTCATCATGCATAGTATATAGTGCATCCGATTAGTTTTGATACTTTGAAGAAAGATTCATACTTAAGACGGTATACTTCAAGACAGAGAACGCAGAACACTCGTGTTCAAATGGTATTGATCAAAACCACTATCTAAATTGTGTCTAACTCGTCACTAGGCTCGTCGGTTCCAAGACGGTCTTGATCAAAATCACTAGTTATATTGGAATTGCATATTTGTGAACTTGGTGACTTTTATATTATCATACTGTAATCATTATACTTGAAAAACTGCTTCACAAAGAGAAAGAGATCAAAATCCCTTTTAGATTTTAAAATCTAACTTCTTTATACTCCTCTTCTTCTTCGTCTTGGCAGAGTGGTCGTGGTTATTTCAGGTATTGGCTCTTGAGTAGCGGCTCTAGCGATGCGTCTTCATTCAGCTCTATTGGTTCTTCATTGTACTATATCTGCTTTACTCTTACATTTCTTTTACATATTTAACATTCATCTTTTGAAGAACTTTACTTGATCTCAAACAATCAAATTGATGAAGGTTTACGAATTAAACCGAAATATTTTCAATCGTAACACCGATAAACGGTATCCGTACGGTATCCGGTATAAACGATATAAATCCCGTATTAATAATAATGATTGATATAAATCACGAATGTTTTTTAAGCAAAATTATCAGTCATCATAAGTATACATAGTATACCCAGACACTTAAACTTATATATTTGTAAAGTATCAAAACCATTGATTCCCGCCACTAGTTACGTCACGGCAGCTCATAATAGGCTTGAAATTTTCTTATAGCGCAACTTTTACATAGATTTTCTTTGGGGGTGGTTGCTTTTATTAACTAAGGTAGGAAAGTACGTACGAGTATAAGTATTAGGGCTATTACGGTACTAATCTAAATTGATGGGGCGTCCGAAAACCGGGCATGTTTTCATAACATTAGTAATTTCTTTGGCGTAAAATAATATAATAAACATAAGCCTGAGGTTTCATTACTTAGACGACCATCGGACGTTAAAGCAACAATTACATGCCTTTATGGCTTAAACTGTAGCGAAATTTGAGGCAATTTTGTTTTATTTAGTCTTTAGAGATTTGCGGCTTTAAAGGTTTTGGCAGCTTATTTTTTTTTTTGCCAATTCTAAAAGCAATCTTTATGAAGAAATGAATATTGATAAATAATAATTATTAAGGTGTTTTACGGTATATATCTGTTAAAATGCAATTTAGTGTACGCATAGACGCACACTATTCCATGTATTCATAGGAATATCATATTTTTTGTTCCTGTTTGTTTGCTATATGGAAGGATCTAGCGCTCTCCATAGTAACACTCCAAATATCTGAGTACTTAGATCAACAAACAGGATATATTATAAGGAAAACCAACAGTTAAATTTACACAGATAACAGTAAGCTAGTACAAAAAGGGAAGCCGATGTTAGATTTTCACGTATAGCAAATTTATCTATGCTACAATTTAGTATCTTAATCATTATTTTTTTATTATTAATTATTTATTTTTTATTTTTATATCTGTTGTGTTTATCTTGTAAGGTATAATAAAGAATTTTCATTCATTCATTCATTCATTATTATAAATACGGGATTTATCACGTACCGTCGTATCGGTGTTTCGGTTCAATTCGTGAACCTTCATCAGGGTGAGTGCGATCCTCTCCGAATAACATCTCGCCTAGCACTGCGCGCTGCAGCCCTCTGCGTGCGAGTAGACGGGCGCGGTGGAGGGGATTGAGTCAAGATGGCCCAGCGCGTTGACGGGCTGCATCATCATCATTATCATCACTGTTGCTCTCTTCGATAGTTCTCGGTACAGGAAAACACACAACACTAACCATGTCTCGACCAGGTTCACTCACTCTTCTGGTGCCATGAAGACATGGCCTCCAGGCTGTATCTTAATGTTGACCCTTAGATACCTAGGTAAATCAAGAATTTATAAAAAATTACAATATTTTATTAATAATGAAATTGAAGAATCCGTGTGATTTAAAAATAAAAGGGAAAACGATTATTTATAGGATGCTTAATCATAAATGACCGTTTTGAGAATTTTTGTCTGTCTGTCCTTTTGAAAATTTGTCTCGAATAGGCACCAAAACGGCTCACACGATATCAATTACTATTTTAGGGATTAAAACAACAATTTTGACTTAAGTTTTTGTGTATGTATGTTTGATTTCGACATCTTGCAGAGTTCAGAAGATATGATAATAAATATTTATAAACCACGCGTGCAAAGCCGCGGGCGGAAGCAAGTATGAAATATAATAGTAATTTTAGCATAACCTTTCAACGCATTAATTGTCACAGTCATGTGAGACTCATTGGCGATCAATTATCCGCAATTTGAAGCACTTGCTGACTGGCATGCTGACAATACCATCAATTATAAAACACTGGAATCATTTGAACTTTATCCAATTGTAATAAAGGCGAGAAGGGCTCAGCAGTGACAGGTGACCATAGCAATTTGTACTCGAACACTAATTGCGCAGAGTAGTGTCGAGTGCTACTTTCACGGGTTTGATAGTTTTGTATTTAGCAAGTTATAGTTAATTACTTTGTTTTTGAATCTAGATAATTACTAAGCCGGACCTTTGTCTAACATATACACAGAAGTAACAAACGCTTTGCTAGACATGTTCTGCGTTATTTATAATGTAGGTTAATGATACCTCCCGTTTTGTCCTAAAATGGTAGCATAAAAATAGGCAAGCCTAGGGTTAAGGTATTGTTAAAGCAGTTTTGAAATACTCTATTAGGTTTTGATTCCATTAGGGTAATGATCATTGTTTTTACTAGAAATAGGATATTCTAAAACCACTCAAAGTAAGGCTCAAAATTTTATAATTTTTTTTTTAGTTCTGATATATAAAGCAATCAAAATTCAAACTACTCTATTTGAATTAGTCTAGATTGCCCATTAAAAGAGATTCATGCAAATGACCCCATCTACGTGCACACATACGCAGAGACAATCAGCACCAATCAATAATCTATTGGCATGCTTAATAACTAGCCAAGGATGTCAGGCGGTCGCCACTGACAATAATTGGTATCCGCCGATAATAATTGATGCTCTCAATAATAAATGGAATAATTAGAGAGATCGTTGCGACTGTGATTGGGGCCGGTTTATTTTGTATGGAATTTGTCTGAATCCGTGCAAGCCCTTTGTGAAGTTGTCAGTACGTGTCACAAGGAATGCTTATTCTACTGACAAGCTTTATGCCTTTATTGGCACCCTTCACATTGCACATTATCATTTTTAGAAATAACATTTTTAGAGTCAGGCGTCCAGCTTCCAGAACGAAGCTTAAAATTAAATCGTAAGATATAATGTTACCATATATATGAACTTAAATATAGTTATAGAATAAGTATTGCTTGACCCTACCACATCTACTTCTCTGTCACTCTGTTTATTTATTTTTGTTCGTCATAGTTTGTATATGTTTTAAATGTTTATATTATATTATTATAATCTAGTTAATATGTAGTACTAAATATGTCAGGTTGTCCGTGAAGTCAACACTGGCCTCAGCAGAAGACCAGTGCTGCAGTATAGTAACACTCTGTGGCATAAACGTTAAGCGTTAGTTGTAATTAAAGTAAGGCTAGTTTTAATCTTATTGTATCTATTTTCTTTGTTTCTTTTAGCGAATAACGTGTTTTCTTTATTTTCTTTCACTTCATGCTAAGTGATTACATAAAATTATAAATCGCATAAAATAAATCAATCTATACATACGTTAGCGAACTTAATGCTGAAAATCATTATTCTTCCTTCCACAAATTTTAGTCTTCATTAATTTCTTCAACATGTATTTACTTCTTAGATAGTCCATAAATTTATTCTAATTAAAAATTCAAATCACGTTTGGCTAGACCCCCTAGAAGACCCGTCAAGCCCACGCGCCATCAAACGCTCAATAATACAGGGAAGTATGGAATCCCACTCTTTAGCCAGCGATTGTTGCCCAGCGTTAATAAAACGGCGTATATATTAGATATTTTGACAGTTCTAAGCTGTTCGTAACAAGGCGAACACACAGTTTGTGAGATTGTACAAAATTTAGGGATATAAAGTTTAGAGGTGTGAGTTTCCTAATTCTTTAACACAAATAGATTACGGGAACGGTACAATGGAGAGCTTTACCCTCACAAGAAATTTCTTCTAGCAAATTATTGAAGATAGAGATAGTTCATGACATAATGATCACAAAAAATCAACATACTGGTTATGATCCATATCATACAGCGAGCACGTTGGAACGGCAGCGGGGCGTGAGCGGGACTGCTATAAATACTGTATTAGAAACTTCAGCATAGCCAGCAGCGTCCCGCTGGACGTGTCTGCGACCTGACCATAGCCGTCTTCGCCACGACGCCGTCTGGTGCGGCGGGCACAACGTCAGCGTGGCGCGTGCGAGGCGTGACCAAGACGCTGACGTTGTATTATAGCTAAATACAATGTTAGTACTACTATTAGTCTCACAGGGGCGTGTGCATGACACTTATTCTAATTCTAGGGTGTGGGGAATAAGATTTGCACTGACGCCCCGCGTATGAATTGTGCATTATCCCTCTTTAAACCTGACCCCAGACATCCCAACTCATTAAAGTAGTGAAGTAGGACTTTGGGTTGGTGGCAGCAGTTTTCCAGAGTCCCGAGGTTGTTGCTGACTGCAATCCCGTCTTCAGTCTGGCTTCGTGTTTGGGCATACATTGGAGCAGCACGTGCTCGTCACTGTCTATTCATCCTGTAGGCATCCCAGACATAGCTCACTATCCGTGGTCCCTGTCTTCAGGAGATAGTGATTAAGTTCGCAGATCCCTGTGATGATCTCTACCCTACAACTGTTATGATCTTTGCACGACGCTGTATGCTAGCACTTTATTTTCGAAACAAAGTTTTGTTTGTCGAAGTGCAGACATTCAGTTTGCCTGTCTATACGACCGTGTGTCTTAAATGTCTGGAAGCAACTAGAACGCCCACAGTCTTCGTGAAAGCTTACAACTTGATTTGTGATTCCAAAGATTATGGGTCTTGCATTCCTATGCTGGGTTGAAATTATTTACTTCTATTGTTTCAACATTTCGCACGGTGTCATTGAAATTGGGCTCAGTAGCGTTAAGGACTGAATAAGTTTAAACAAATGAAGAGTGGTAGAAACCATATTACACTGTTTATGTCCAAAATTATATTACACTGTTGACTTCATATATTGTTTTAATAGAAACTAATAGGTAGGTATTACCTAACTAGTGGTTCGCCCCGAACTGAGACCTCGCGAGTCTCCCAGAAAACAAAAAAAAAATTATTCTTAGGGCGACTTGCGCAACGCGCAACTAAGCGCATTTAGTGGCTAAATATGATTTAAGGAGTTGACAAATATGTCAAATTTAAACATGTTTAGTCGCTAAATACGTTTAGGGATCGTTGTGCAAGCCGGCCTTAATCTTTGACTAATAAAATAGCGCCACGAGATGAACAACCAACTTACTTGACCTTCAGGTTCATTCAAATTACAAGTAACGGGAGTTCATGTAAATTGGTTACCTTTTTAGGGGTAGAAATTGCAGTTATTCTGGATTTCAGACTTTTCCATATATATATGTTATACTAAAGCTACACGAATACCAAATTTCAGTACTGTGTGGTCACTCGCGTACCCTGTAAATTTCGACAAAGTACAGTTTTTATTATGGCTAGTAACTTAAAAACTACAAGGTTTAAGGTAAAAATAAAAAAGGGTAGAAATGTACTAATTAAGACCATTTATTAAACATGCCACTTGACCGGATAGTCCCATTTTAAGTTTAATCATCATTTATTCTCAAAATTATAACAATTATGACATAAAAATATGACGACCTCCGTGGAGTGGCTGAGACGCAGGAGGTAGCGGGTTCGATTCCCACCGTGGAACAAAATGTTTGCATGATTTACAGATATTTGTTCCGGGTCTGGTTGTTTCTCTATATGTATATTATAAGTATGTATTTACAAAAAAAAAATTGTATAAGTAGTCTATCAGTTATTTGGTTCCCATAGTACGAGCTCTGCTAAGTTTGGGGCTAGACAGCGCTGTGTGAAATGTCCAGCAATATTTATTTATTATTTAATTATTGCTTACATGAGAATCAGTAGACAACAAAGATATTGTAATTCGTTTGAGTTATGGTAGGTAGGTTCTCAATTAACGCATTCAGGTAATTACCTAATTACTTTATTTAGTAAATATTAGTTACATGTTGAGCGAGTTTAGTTTTAAATGCGTTAAATATGAGCTTACACTTTTTATATCCGAGGGTAACTTATTATAAAGCTGTGCGCCTTCGTGAACTATTGTTTTTTGCCATATCTAGTTTGTACGACTTTTAGGTAAGACAAGAAAGCTAACTCGGTGCGTACTTCGTTTTGTCAATTCCTTTGCTTTAGTGAACGTTAGATTAGTGTTTAGTGTGTTAGTTAGTCACACCAAGATTATGCCATCACTATGTACCTATATACCAAATTTTACAATGGTCAGATCAACGCTTCGAAAGGTATCCACGGACAAACAAACACACATAGGTACATACAACGCCGATTTTCCCAAGTTGATTTGGAGATCTCGCGTCTCTCGATCAATAAATTGAATTCAATACCTCTATAATTTTTGGTTAGCAATATGCCTACGCATTAATTCAGTTATTTCTATACAGTCCCTTCGTGATATGGACCAAATATCACACATTTTTCAATAGTCAGCGAAAAAATAATATAAATGAGTGCATTGACACTACATTTATTTCTCCTTTTAGTTACATATAAATGTGTTAAGTGGACATAAACATTAATTTAGTCTTTTTACCTTACCTTTATGACAATTTATTAAGGCAACGTGCCTACGCATTGCTCCAGTTATACATTAAGATGTCCCAAACCAGTTGTTTATTTTATAATCATCTTACAATGTTTACGATGGGTTTGTATTTCAACTCATTCATATTTTTTCATCTTTGTTTATAATACATCTGCTGTATGTATTTCTGTTTTAAAAATGATATTTATATTTCGAGAATTTTACTTTGGTCGAATTGAATTCGAGAACGCAATACCTAAGAATACTCAATACTGCCTCCATGGCGCAGTGGGCGTGTAGCCGGCTGAGACGCAGGAGGTAGCGGGTTCGATTCCCACTGCGGAACAAATATTTGCATGATCTACAGATATTTGTTCCGTGTCTGGGTGTTTTTCTATATATTATAAGTACGTATTTACAAAAAAAAAGTATATACGTATTTTATCAGTTATCTGGTTCCCATAGTACAAGCTCTGCTTTGTTTGGGGCTAGATAGCGCTGTGTGAAATGTCCAGCGATATTTATTATTATTATTATTATTAATACTCCATCGCTTATTGTATTCCACAATGTAATAATAGGTGCATGTTCATTATGGTCCCTGTTGGTAAAACAATATTTTGGAGTGAGAAGGACGTCATTGTTCTTGTTAGGTTATATTAATTTTAAAAAGAAAACATTCAAATCTTTAAAAAAGTACTTGTTGAGTTTTCAAAAGTTTTCACACGTAGGTGGTTGTTCTGGGCCTGGTTTCCTGCAATATAATTCTAATTATTTAATTTTCAAACCTCTTTTTATAATGCCTGTTAATTACTGTATTATATTTTTATTTTTTAATAGTTTAATTTTCAAAACTATTTTAATTATCTCTGTTAACTGTTTATGATTATGTATTTTCATGTTTTGAATGTTTTAATAGTTCGTAAGTAGGTACTTAAACGAGTCCGAAAGTTTATATCTACTAGTAATACCTATGTATCGATAGGTAAACACAGTTGCTGCCCTGCACACACGGCAATGGCACCACGGAAGACCAGCGCTATAGTAGTATAGATATGCTACTATAGCACAATGCTGAGTGGTGACCGTTTTTGCTCACAAATTTGCTCTTTAATTTATACTCATATGTCTAAGCTGTAATACACTTGTGATGCAAAATAAACGTTTTTCTATTCTATTCTATTCTATCCAAATCTAATGTAAAAGTAGGTCAATTGTATACCTAGTAGGTTATAATAGTAAGTATTTTAGTTGTTTTATACATTTTATATTACTAGTCTAATTTTTCAACGCGTCAGGTAGTTGGTTAAATATTTAGATCGACATTACGTAAGGCTTGAAGAGTGAAGTTTGAGTCGGGATGTAGGTATCATAGGCTTGTTTTTGTATCGCAATGAGCGTGTCGTAAACATTTCCACTACCAATGGAAGATTTTGGGAGCTGTTGGGTGCAACGCAACAGATTGGTAGCAGCAGTGGACATTTCTATACCAATTAGAGTAATTAGACAACGGTAAATTCGACTGTAGTACAAGTAAAATAAAACCACACCGTTAGATTAAATTAGATTAAATAATGTCTTTATTGCACACCGTTAAACATAAACTAATATAAGAGAATACACTTTTAAATCATAGGTAGAACGGGCGGCCTTATCGCTAAAAGCGATCTCTTCCAAGCAACCTGATGGTTCTTCTTCAACGATGGACATAAAAATATATCTGTTTAAAATCTTATCCCAGTGTCATCTTCAAGGAATTATTTCATTACGTGATACTAAGAGCGCACGTGACAACGACATACGAAGGGCTTTTTTATAAACCGCTTCCTCGACATCAAAAAACGAAGATTTATTTTTCATCCTATTTTGTTATGTACGACATAAATTTAAAATACACACCCGGATATGTAATAACTGCTTTTAGAGGTGGGCTTAACATGGGTAGCTTATATATTTATTCAGTAATCGATACATATCCAACAAACAATTTTTAACGTAAATCAGCGGTGACTTTTGTGACGATGCCACTTAATCAGTTTAATTTAGATGATGAATGAATATAATTTATTTAACTATGGCATACAGGCTGTTTCATTGATATTTTAGGACTTGATAATAAGGTTTTTTGAAAATTTAAAATTTTCTATAGTAATGAACTTGAAAAAAAATTTTTTACAACAATACCTGCCATAAGCCCCACATGTGTTATCATTTAATGTCGTACATAACAAAACACGTTGTATATGTTCCCGCATCACTTACTGGGTAATGTCTTTCAGTCTAAAAATGCGATAATCCATACTTTTATATATATTTGATAATTCATCGGATACTTCACATTTAGAGTTTTAGGAGTAGTCTTCTTATTTTAATAAACAAACACAAAATTAATTATGAATTCTGTAAAGGTGCGCTTCAAAAATAATCTTACCCAAGAATGCCAGATTAAGGTGTATTTTACACGTAATTGTGATTCGGCCCACGCGACCGCACCTTTGCTCCAAGAATGCATTAAAAGTATAGAAGCAGACCTTTTTTCGCTCAAGAAATATTACCATGTACTTAAATAATTGAGGTAGGCAACAACACTGTGGATTGTGATGTCATTCGAACTTCTTGTAAATAATAAGACTGGTAGCGCCATCTGTTGGCGAGTAGGAAGAAAGTCAGCTATTCAATGTAAATTTAGAGCTATAGTAGAGACTAGAGATTGTCAAGAATAGAATAGAATAGAATAGAATACTCTTTATTGCACACCAACATAATTAAAATACAATAAAAATACACAAAAATTAAGGTAAGTACAATGGGCGGTCTTATCGCTAAAAGCGATCTCTTCCAGACAACCTTTGGATGGACAGGACAAAACAAAATCAAAAAGACGGCGGTGTAAATACGAGTATATTCATAAACTTACATAAACTACCTATACTTACTAATAAACTAAATATATATACTTACAAATATAATAATATATACTTATATATATAAACTACAATAAAGGAGATAAACATAACGATAAACTAGCAGTGCGTAGACAAAGAAAGGAAATGGTTGTATACCTTAGCTTTGAAGATAGGAAGAGATTTAGATGATCTAATAGAGAAAGGTAAAGCGTTCCACAGCCGCACAGCTTGAACTGTAAAGGAGTCACCATAAAATTGAGAACTGTGGACAGGGGTTTGGAGACTTAGAGCTTCAGATGAGCGTAGATTTCGATCATGCGCCTGGTGCAAGAACACAAAACGCTCCTTTAGATAGGATGGTGAAGAAGGATTGAAAAGAATGTTAAAAAGAAGGGACAGAATATGTGCATTCCGGCGAAGACGGATAGGGAGCTACTTGAGTTTTGCGCGAAATTCTGAAACATGGTCATATTTGCGCAAGCCAAATACGAACCGAATACAAAGATTTTGAAGGCGCTCAAGTTTGCTCAATTGGACTTCAGAAAGGTCGAGATAGCTGACGTCGGCGTAATCTAAAATAGGGAGTAGAAGGGATTGTGCAAGCGTAATTTTGGTGGCGGTTGGTAAAAAGTTGCGAAGTCTTCGCAACGAGGCTGAGGACGCAAACATTTAGTCATTTAGCAAACAAGAAGTTTTTAGTAATTATTAAAATATTATAAAATTAATTGATCGAAGTTTATAAATATAACAGTGACGGCCTGTCGCATCTGAATCTACGCTCTTGGTTAAAGCATTTTTTATTAATTAGTCAGTAGTAGTAACTCTACGAATCTCACTCATACTTTGGAGAAAATAAAAACACTACCATTATTAGCCGTAAGAAGTCCACTGTTGGATATATATTTATTTTTATACTACATGGAGATGGAACAACCATAAGGCCTACCTGATGTTAGGTGGTAACCATCGCCTACGAGTACCTCAGAGAATTGACTCGTAGGTCACGCATGTTAAAAATGTGCCCTACGATACACTGCCCTGCGCCCATCAACTTGAGGCATGCCTCATGTGCCTGTAATTTCACCGGCAACCATACCCTTCAAACCGAAACACAGCAATGCTGCTTGGTGGCAGAAATAGGTATGGTATCATATGCTACAAATGCTTCCGCCGTAGGTTTCCAAAGCGTAAGCGCATCTTGTGTGACCTGCGCCTAATAAATCTAATGTAGGAATGAGACAATCACGCTAATATTATAGAAAATGCGAAAGTATGCATGTTTGTTTGTTACTCAATCACGTCATAACGGCTGAATCAATTTCAATGTGGTATGTCGATAGATGACCTGGATTGACAAATAGGTTAATTTTCATTGAAAATACACGCGTGCGAAGCTGCAGGTGTAAGCTAGTAAATATATATTTTGGTAATGGTCGCAACCTAGGGTTATTTTCAGAACTTATTTGCTGTGTCATTGATATCTTTAACGAAATTGGCTTCTAATATAATATGCCACAAAACTTATATAAGTAAAGTCATCAACTTACACACAACTCGGTTTTAAGTTATCTCATTATAAGTTTATCCTTCGTCTGGTTTTAATCTAAAGAACAAAGGATTCCGCGCGTTTCAATTAGGGATTAGGGCAAAGTGGTTTTGTTCAGAAAGCTGTTCACATGTGGTACATTATACTGCAAAAGAGGATGATTAATTAGTTGTGAAGGGTGCTCCATGCACTCAATTATACTTTTGTTTTTAACCACACCACGAGGAGTTTGTTTGACCGCCTGTCAGTTTGTATGCGTATCTGTGTGATATTGTATCGCCCATTTGGGAGGTATATCTATCTATTCAGGTAGATAATTTCAATGATATTATTTTTTAAAGCTCGTGTTGCAAAATGGTACTAGCTGGACTATTAATTTAATAGAAATTGGGCCATACAACCAATACCAGTTAAACAAACCCGTTTAGGTGCATACTACACACCTACAACCTTTAAGGCTCTTTTGTAGTAAAACTATCCAATAATATATCAATCAGAAATGAGAAGATCCGTAGACAAACCAAGGTCACTGACATAGTCAAAAGGAGCTCAAGTGACAGTGGGTGGGGCACATAGCTTGAAGAACTGACGTTTGTTGGGGCAGAAAGGTTATAGAGTGAAGTACACGCACTGGAAAGCGCAGCGTAGGACGGCCCCCCACTAGATGGAAAGACGATCTGTGAAAAGTATTCCTTTATTCTTATATTTTTAAATCATAATGTGTTTACAGATAGTAACTACTTGTCGCTAGTAACTCACAACCATTAGGATCTAAATATGCAAAATAGTCTGAAACAAAAGTACACCGCCATCAAAATCTAAAAGCACAGTCGATACGAAAAGGGCTTCGAATATCCAAGTACCAATAAGTGTAAGGTTCGTGTACCAACCGACCAATAAACAAAGGAATTAATGATTCGTGCCGACAAAACACTGATTTTAATGCTTCGTGACGAGCTGTGACATGCCTATTTATTATAAGTAGGCTGTGCGCGACTGTACTCCCACTGTTTATGAAGACAATTTCAATGTTTAGAGGAAGGTTTGTTTTTGAATGTCCTTGAAGTCTGTAAGACAATTCCAAGTCAGATCACTTATTGTTCTACTTAAGTACAACTAAGTGGCTCATACAATCATCAACAACAATCATTTAAGTACAACTTAAATTTAAGATGCAATTAGAAAGATTTTATTCTAAATAGTATTTTTATATTTATAGTGTTAACCACGCGGTCGCCCGAAAAAACGCTGGCGCGATGACTTAGATGTCTTCAATAGTGATTAAGTAGACCAGGCCAGGGATCGAGAGGGGTGGAAAGAATTGAGGGAGACCTTTGCCCAGCAGTGGGACAGTACAGGCAAGTAAAAAAATCCGGGTTCAAGTCCAGTCTAGGCTTGAGAATTAATGAGATGGTTTTAAAAATCTTAGATTTCATTCTTATTGAATCTATCGATTGGTGTCATTAAACACAGGGTATTGTATTTTCGCATTTGTATCGGGTAACGGCTGAGTCAAGTGAATTACGCAATAAAACATGAGCGCTGTTTTAACTTTAATATTGTTTCTTTCGAGTATTTTTATATATATATATATTACTAGCTGACCCGCCTGCAGCTTTTCACGCGTGGTTTGTTAATAAAAACATGACCCTCCTGCGCAGTCTGGTCTATGTCTCAATCCTGATCATAATCTATCTATATCGCAAACTTCATAAAAATGGGCCCAGCCGTTTTTGAGTTATAAATGGTGTAACTAACCCGACTTTGATAGGTATTTAGATTTAGCTCACGTTGACCACGATCTCACCTCATGGTAAGAGATGATGCAGTCTACGATGGTCCACGATTGCCTAGAAGAAACCTGTTTACTCGCGACTTAAAGACACCCAGGTAGTAATTATCCGGAAACACAGACTTAGAACTTACTAATTTAAACATATTTAGTATACCTTCTCTCCAGGGCCTATGCATTCTTTTTACCCTGTATTGGCCTTACTGAATTGTTACCTTGTACTATTAAGCATTCCGTGGCTTTCTTTAAAAAAGTACTCAGTCCTTTAGGCCAAGTAATTTCGGTCTGTGATAGTATGTGATCTTGCCTATGGTTCATTATATTGCATTTCATATAAACCGTTTTTGAACGAATCAGAATTGAGGAGATTCATAGACAAACTAAGGTCACTGACATCCAGAGGATTAGCAAGCTGAAGTGACAGTGGGCGGGGCACATAGCTCGAAAAACTGACGGCCGTTCGGGCAGAAAGCTTCTTGAGTGGAGACCAAGCACTGGAAAGCGCAGCGTAGGACGGCCCCCTACTATATGGAAAGACTACCTAATATAGGAATAAGATAGCTGGGAGCCGTTGGGTGTAAGTTGCAAAAGATCGGCTGATATGATGATGATGAAACTTTTTTATGAAACACGTTAGGTACTTACGTTACGTTAACTTATTTAGCGTTTCATAAATTCTGTAACAGAACAGCATGTAAAGTACTTTATATTCGCATCAAGGCGGCTCTTATCCGTGCGTCATAGACTTTTACAAAGAATTAGAATCAATTTGATAAGGTTATACTTAAATTTCATTATATTCGATCGTATACTTCTTTCATGGATGAGCGTCAACTAAGTTGTCCTCTTAGATTTCTTATCATTATTAAAATGATTCATCTACTTTGATCATGGGCCTCCTTCATAGAGTACCAGAACGACTGATGTCGTGCGGCCTGCGCTCAATGGCAGTAACCTACGCTGCGTTTTTCGATGCATCGTCCCCATATTACCAAGCAGCATTGCCATCAAGCAGTTAACATAGATAGATAGATATAGACATTTATTTCGACACAAGTAACAAACACACAGAAACTACATACAGTGGATAAGTAAAGACAGACAATTAAATAAAGACAATGAAATACAGACAATTAAAAAACACGTTACTAAAACAAAAAATAAAAAATAATACTAAAGATACGTACCCAGTCACTATGAGCCCTGTGCCGAAAAAGGGGAATGGCTCAGCATTATGCTGAACAATAAACTTATTGCTCAGCGCTGGTTTACAGCCATTAACCTGCATTGGCGTCACGGACGAATCTTTAAGATTTTTTTCAGAGAGATCTAGCTACAGAAAGAGTATTTAACAAAGACCGATCACAAAAAGTTATTAGTTTGACTGTCTCCGTGGTGCAGTGGGCGTATAGCCGGCTGAGACGCAGGAGGTAGCGGGTTCGATTCCCGCCGCGGAACAAATGTTTGCATGGTCTACAAATATTTGTTCCGTGTCTGGGTGGTTTTCTATATATTATAAGTACCTATGTATTTACAAAAAAAAAGTATATAAGTATTCATCAGTTATCTGGTTCCCATAGTACAAGCTCTGCTTAGTTTGGGGCTAGATAGCGTTGTGTGAAATGTCCAGCGATATTTATTTATTTATTAAACGCTTCATTTCTATTCTGAAAACTTATACTTTGCTAAACAATATGCCACATCCACCAATCCTACATTAACGAGCACAACATTATTCATGCGTCTCGCTATTTGTATTAGTTACAAATGAACGGTTACCGAAATAATTTAAATGCTAATTCAATAATTAAGCGGGCCCGCCCGTAACCGACCGTGCTCGTTCGCCATTCAATCGATGAACAACTCTGTAACTACTGTTTGAGAACTTGTGAATGTGATGTGCATTGGATGAGTTGAATAAGAATTGAAGAGAGCGTGAAGGCAATGCTTTCGTTACAATTAGAATATTATAAATTTGTGACGTCATAGCGAGGCTTTTACAGCTAGAGAGCTAGAAAAAAAACCTTATCTTACTGGTATTTTACCAGCATGATACAGGCGTACCTAGTGTGGAGACCGCTTGGCACTTTTAGGTCTAAATGGACAGCTACTACATATTATTTTAAATATAAAAAAAATATTATAATTTATATCATCACGATCGGGTTCTACGCTACGTTCATTAACTGGCATTGCCGATGTGGGAGACTTGGCCGGGCACGTAATTCGAATGCTTCCGGAGAAATGGGCCGGAATCGTAAAAACCTGGGTACCGGATGATGGACAGCGATGTCGGGGTCGGACGCAAAAGCATTGGCGCGACGACATCAGTGGATTCGAGAAGGAATAGTGGGAATCTGAGGATCGTGGTAGGTGGAAGGAATTGGGGAGGCCTTTGTCTAGCAGTGTGAAAATGTAGGCTAGAAAAAAAATAGTATCTATAGGTAGGCACTCTTTCTTCATTGCATCTGTAATGTGATAATGTGTCGATGGGTTGTTCACATTTTTTTATATTTCTATATTGTTGTTTAAACGTAAATACCTGTTATTGGCTATCTGGTAAACAATCTGTCTTAAGTATAAGTTATAACAGCTGGTTTTCCTACAAATAAATAAATAAAATATATATTTTTCCTTTTCATATTTTAATGTTTATAGTAAATCGTGCAAGTCATGGTAACGGCGGGGCAGGAGGTGCTAAGGATATCCGGAAGAGGTCCAGCTTCCAAGACCCACGACAACTGGCCCAGGTATTAAACAACACAAGAACTTTGAGGACTGACGAGAAGATTGTCGAACTGGAAGATGAAATAGACAAGGAACGCCTGGATTTGATAGGGTTATCTGAAGTCCGCAGAGAACGCGAGGACCCGATAGGGCGTCCAACAGTCAATCGTTAAAGGTTATATTTGTACTTACTGTCAAGAGAGCAGTTTTTGAGTCTATAGTACCTGCTTTGGTCAAGGGCTATCCACCAGACTTCAGGATCACCACGAAATTACAATGGATCAGAACCCCACCACTCACCTCATTCGCTTCGCCGCTCCAGATGAAAGGAAGTGGCCGCAGGCGCCAACTGAGATTGTTGTAGTCTCTCTAGATTTTTGTAGTCACTGTATAGGTCTATTCTCCAAACAACTTCGTTAAATATTTTTAAATATCCAATATCCAACCATTCGTAAAAACACTCCGCACCAGACATCCATTTTTTAGATCTGTTTTCCTTTCTTCTTGGTACTGCGCGTACCGATGAGGATTCATGGCGCTTGCATGAAGGCCCGTTGGAAACGGTTTTACTCCCAAGGTTCGCGACAGTGTTCTATCTATTACAAAAACAGTACACCCAAAATCTAGCTCAAACGGTACCTATATTATAATAGAAGATTCTGGGGAGCATATTTGTCATCTCCAAAATATTATGCTTTTCTTAAAATGTTTTTTACGATAGCAAACTATTTACTAGGTGTTCTTGATCGAAATTGATTGGTAGTAGATTACACAATTTAGAGGGTGCATCAAAACCTCATTTTCTTGATATAACCTCATTGGCTGAAAGTGACAATACGAAGGTAAGTGTCAACGTATCTCTACGGGCCGACCAGTACTCACTCGTTTCCCTCATTGCAAGCACCGAACAAACATTATAAAAAAGTGTATAGTGCCAGCCGGCGGCGGCTAAGTGGTAGTTTTTGGGCGTGTCACATCCCTCCAGAAGACACATCTCTCATCAACCAAAGCAGCCTATGGATAAAGTAATTGTAGGTCATGCAGAACGCAAGACGGATTAAACCAAGGTTAGTCGCTTTCGCATCGGCCTTTTACTAAATTCCCGTACACTAGGTCTAAAATAAACAATATGATTCGGTTGATAAACTAGGGCCCACAATACCCAGCTATGAAACATCTCTTCATATTAGCATCCAAAAGTTGGCACCTCGTTACACCGAAACGCGCATAAATAAATTAAACTCATCGCTCGGACTTGTGGTGGCGAATTAGTCGGCTCTTTGTGCAATCAAGCGGGCCCTTCGCGCCCTAATGAATATGAATACGGGTGAATACGCTCGGAGTACGAACACCACCCGCTCGCCAACGCAACTCATTAAACTGGCTTCAGTTACACCGAAACGAGCAACACACGCGGAAGGGTTGTTGACGATTTCAGGCACCTAATCTGAAGTACAAAAACAGAAGTAAGACATAGCAAGATCTTAAATCATTATTGAAAAATTATTTTTTTGTTTCAGTAAAGCCCTTTTATTTTCACTAAATGTATCTTCCGACTTTGTACGCCTATATTAAACGTGTACTTCATGTAGTAGTTGCAGTTTTTGACTAACTCGCAAAAAATAGTCCCCTGTGTGTATTGATTATTTATCATGAGAGCCATTTCTAACGACGAATCCGCCTTATTTTGTTCAATGATATTTATTGTTAACGAATAATGAAGAACGAGTTATTTTAAAATGACTTACACGGTAGACGTACCACATATGGTGCATTAAAAATGTTACCGAGACCAAGTAGGTATTTTATTTCTCTGGGACGAATTTTTTTATTCATAACTAGCTAACCCAAAAACAAAACACTTTCAGATTTTCCCGCATTTTCAAATTTTCTGGGCAATTTTCCCAATTTTTTTTATAAAGTATACCTTAATCAGACTATTACAAACTTTTATAAAGACAAATCTGTCCCACCGTTCTCAAGTGATGTGCTTACCAACAAACACCATTTCATTTTTATTTATATACAGAGTGTCCCAAAAAATAGTGTCAAGCAAATTAAGCTTAGGAATAATAGAATGGGCAAAATCTATTTTCTAATCAGGTAGCTAATTTTAAGAATTTTCCACCTCGCCGTCTTTGAAGGCCGATATTTGCCAAAGTAGCCCATTAAGTACTACTTTTTTAATGTTTATGAAAGCTGAGAGTCTGGAAAATTCTTAAGACTTATTTAAGAACCATAAAATCACTTGTTAAGATTTTTAATTTAAAGTTGTAAATTTAAATCATAATTCACCGAATGAAATTTTTTGACTTTACACCAACATTTTCATAGTTTTGATCAAAGTCACGTAGCTGATTATTTTATGCATAAAAGAACAACTCACAAAAAAAATTTCAAGAAAGTTATGTACTTTTTTTTAACGAGTTTTTTAAGTTGTTCAAGTCGAAAATTTTCAAAAATTCGGAAAAAATTCATAACTCGAAAACTATAAAAAATCGCGGAACATACATGGGGGGTGATTCGGGTACCCCAAGGGGTGTTCTATCTCTGGACTTTCGCTTGACACTATTTTTTGGGACAGCCTGTAGATAGGTTGTTTATAAGGCGCGTGCTGGTAAATTCCAGTACTAGCTGGATGAAGGACGCAGCCCCTGTAATGTCTAAGATTTATTTATAAATGGAATAGTCTTGCCCCGAACCTAAAATGATACACATCGGTGTAAACTATGGATATCTTGCAGTTATGAATACGCAAATCTAACTCCTGTATTGCTTCTGCATGTTCATTTCAGTGGCTAGTTGGACAAATTCATTGTAATTTGCATCTTGTATTTACAATGGCTCAATTTAAAGGGAATAACGAGTTTAAAAGATTATCTTACGGATTAATTTATCATGATCGAAAGGATGAAGGGATTAGAATAATAATTTTGTTTATTTTTGCTTGAAATCTAGAATATCAATAAGAGAAAATAAAAGCTGTGCGCTCTAAAAAAAATGTTTTTTTAAGGGCAAGAGTGACGTCAAATATACTAGTGGTTCGCCCCGAACTGAGATCTCGCGAGTCTCCGATTAAAACAAAGAAATATTATTTGTAATCTTTGACTATCATAATAATGCCAAGAAATAAATTACCAAATAACTTGACCTATAGTTTTATTCAAATTACAGGTAACGGGAGTTCATGTAGTGTGGTTACACTTTTTTGGGGTACAAATTACAGTTATTCAGTATTTCAGACCTTTGCCTATATTTGTGTCACTACACGCATACCAAATTACAGCACTGTGGGGTCACTGGTGTACAAGCGAACTTTGTCAAAGTTCAGTTTTTATTATGGATATGGCTAATAACTCAAAAACTATAAGGACTTTACTAAAAATAAAAACGGAATCTAAACGTACTAATGAAGACCTTTCATTTGACGTCCCATTTGACCTAATAGTCTCATTTTTATTTTGTTTTATACCTCTTGAACCCCAATATCTCAACAACCCCCTACATTTTTAGCTCATTTAGTCAAACCAAAATTGTGCCATCACTATCTACTTATGTATCAAATTTGACGCTGATCGAATCAACGCTTCGATAGTTATCTTCGGACAAACAAACACACATACATACAACGCCGATTTGCCCAAGTTGATTTAGAGATCTCGCTTAGCTCGATCAATTAAGTGACATAATGTTGAAAATTAGTGCTGGCGGACCACCGCTAATGGAGAAGATATTACCCAGTGTGAATAAACACAAACTGACGAAGATGTAAATGATAAATGTTGAAAAATATATATTTTAACGATCGCTAAACTGGCCGCAATTTTCTCATACTATAGGTAAAATATGCAAATCACAATCCCTACCTATGCTGGTACATTTAATTTCGTTATTTCAAAAGAGACTGATAAATAATAAATAAATAAATATCGCTGGACTTTTCACACAGCGCTATCTAGCCCCAAACTAAGCAGAGCTTGTACTATGGGAACCAGATAACTGATAGAATACTTATATACTTTTTTTTGTAAATACATACTTATAATATATAGACACCCAGACACGGAACAAGTATCTGTAGATCATGCAAACATTTGTTCCGCGGCGGGAATCGAACCCGCTACCTCCTGCGTCTCAGCTGGCTATACGCCCACTGCGCCACGGAGGCAGTCGAACGGATGATAACAGGTTCCTTTCCTTTTAAAATTAAAACGACAAAACTTGTCTTCGTTAAGCATTAACTTGCACGTGCTACGAACCTTATTACCCGTAGATAAACATCACTTAATTTCAAGAAACCTTTGTTTAGAACGTGGCACAACAGCCCCTTAATATTTAAGGCACGCCTGCTACCGGTTTCATTTTTTCTAAGTTAATTGTTGGTGAGTATCCCTATCGTATTCGTGGGAACTCGGGTCATCCATTATGAGGTCTGTCGGTAGACATCTTGTCTTCTTGGTAATGAATGAAGTGCAACCTTACTACGTTAGATTTTAGAGTGTCAAAACGCAGAATATTATAGACCCACGTCATATGCGATAAGTACAGATGATGATGAGAATCAAAGCGCAGCATATTACTCCTTCGTATTCGAATATCATCGTATCAGACAGAGGGCGTCTACTCCTAAACAAATACCTCCCCGCCCCATGCTGATTTCCACATCGACCGATCTTGTGCGGTCTGCAACCTACCTGCAGTAACTTTGTGACCTCCGTGGCGCAGTGGGCGAATAGCCGTCTGAAACGCAAGAGGTTGCGGGTTCGATTTCCACCGCGGAACAAATGTTTGTATTATCTACAGATATTTGTTCCGGGTCTCTATATCGTAAGTTTATATTTATAATGAAAAGAAAATATAAGTATTCTATCAGTTATCTGGTTTCCATAGTACAAGCTTTGCTTAGTTTGGGGCTAGATGGCACTGTGTGAAATGTCCAGCAATATTTATTTATTACGGAAGTCTCGACAGAACTTACGTATTTGAGCCATTTGAGGTCAATACCCTGGGTCTATGGGGTACCGGGGCCCATCGCCTTTTCAAAATTGTTTCTATGCGTCTGGTCGAAGCGACGTGTGATCCGAGAGCTGGTGCTTATCTGGGGCAAGGCATAAGCATTGCAATTCAGCGAGGCAATGCAGCCAGTGTCTTGAGGACACTTCCGCCTGGTAGTGATCTGGAGCAGTTGAGCTATCTATAGATCGTTTGCAACGGTATTTAGATAATTCAACTGTTTCTCCTTTATTATCTTCTAATCTCGTAAATAATTTTATGTTCTTTCTGTTATTAAAGGCATTTTGCCCCTATATTAGTATCACACTCGTTTTAACTATTGACTATTGATTGTCTCCGTGGCGCAGTGGGCGTACAGCCGGCTGAGACGCAGGAGGTAGCGGGTTCGATTCCCGCCGCGGAACAAATGTTTGCATGATCTACAGATATTTGTTCTGTGTCTGGGTGTTTTTCTATATATTATAAGTATGTATTTACAACAAAAAAAAGTATATAAGTATTCTATCAGTTATCTGGTTCCCATAGTACAAGCTCTGCTTAGTTTGGGGCTAGATAGCGCCGTCTGAAATGTCCAGCGATATTTATTTATATTTAACTATTAGTTCGATTTTTATCCAGTAGGGGGTTCGTTTCACACTGGAGTGCAAGGTGGCCTTGCACTGAAAAGTTGAAAATCGTTCTTTCTCAACTGCCGACTTCAGCTTCCTAATTCTTTGGTCTATATCAGTGACTTTGTTTTTCTGCGAATCTCGTTATACATATCTATATTAAAACACTACCCATCTTTCACATTAAGACTTATCTCACTTTACGTGTCAGCAAATTGTTTTATATATTATAATGACGACCTCCGTGGCGCAGTGGGCGAATAGCCGGCTGAGACGCAGGAGGTAACGGGTTCGATTCCCACCGCGGAACAAATGTTTGTATTATTAACAGATATTTGTTCCGGGTCTGGATGTTTTTCTATATATTATAAGTATGTATTTACAAGAAAAAAAGTATCTATCTGTATTCTATCAGTTATCTGGTTCCCACAGTACAAGCTCTGCTTAGTTTAGGGCTAGGTAGAGCTGTGTGAAATGTCCAGCCATATTTATTTATTTAACTAATTTATGTATGTAAGTAAGCCTATATTTATATGGGTATTAAGGTCTATATTACTGATTTGTTCATCATGAGTGTTTTTTCGCTTAATTTTTATGATTTTGTGTTCTATTGTTGTGTTGTCGATTAGTATAAAGGGTGTATAATTCCGTTCTAATTGAATAAATAAATGAGCCGTAGAATTAAGTTTTAACATCCTGTACTTTTCTATTGTTGCCTGAAGTAAAGAATTATTAATATTAAGAAAGCTTGTGTTGTGGGTTAGTACTCTTTCGCAATTATTGTATGTATAAATATTTATCTAGAATAATCAGTTGTGATCTGACCCGTGATGATTGTGTATCACGCACTTTGTTCTGTCATTATTGTTTTTATCGCCATTGTTAATGTTAACACGAATGTTCATAATGTCATTTATAGTTAAGATAAGAACGGTAAATAATGTTTGTGGGAAAAGAGTTTAGCCTTATTACGTTACTGTGTTTCCGTTAGCTTACTTTGTTCTTAAATGCTTTGCTTGTTTTTATTATAATATCACAACAATATCAGTTAGGATAGCATGACCGCCCCAATTTTCACGTTACTGAAACATAATTTTTGGTTTAGGGCATTGCTTTGGTGCTGAACCAGGATCTAACCAACTTGCTGAGCGCTTTCGATTGTCAAACAGAATCCATTTTTCATCGCACGTAATAATTCGGTTCAAAATTCCTTCATTTCTTTGCCTTTTGAGCAGCGCGAGGCAGGTCTCGACGCGTACGTTGCGCTGGCGATCGTTAAGTTCGTGGGGCACCCATCTATCAAGTTTTTTTACCTTGCCTATTTGTCGCAAATAGATCAAAATTGTTTTGATGCTAACATCAAAAGCTGCTGCTAGCTCAGCTGTAGATTGAGTTTCGTCAGCTTCCACAATCGCCTTTAATTCATCATAGTTGACCAAAGTCTCCAGACGACCACGAGCTTCATTTTTCAAGTCAAAATTTCCAGAACGGAAACGGGAAAACCAATAACGGGTTGTGCGTTCGTTTGTACAGTTATCTCCGTAAACGTTTTTGATGTTACGTGCCGTTTGTGTTGCGTTGGTGCCACTACGGAACTCATATTCCATAATTACACGAATTTATAAAGTATCCATTATGACGAAAAATGTTCAAATGTAATGAAAATACATCGCTAATCAATAAACAAAAGACTGAGTTTGTAAAAAGAATGTCATGTTTTTAAAACATAATTAATTTGAATTTAGAATACAAAGTCATTCCAAACTTTTTTTCTATTTGAAATGACCAGTAGGGGAGACCGGGGCAAGACGAAGCTCGGGGCAGGACGGGAAATGTGCTTGTGTGCGTGTCTTGTGAACGCAACAGAGCCGAACACGGCGCCATTCGCGCGATGTTCAGTCGCGTCACACGAGTCCGAGCGGTGCGTACGTGTCACTACGTGTTTTGGCTGCGCGGCGAGAAAAAACTGTTTTTTTGCGGATTTTTACGAAGTTTTCTGTGTTTAATCGATGTGCACGAAGGTAGGTATTAGTGCTAATGTAACGTTTTTACGCATACTTGTTATAATAGTGTCAAAACTAAAGAATTTCAACAGATTCTTCGTTGAATAATTTTGTAGGATAAAACTATTATTACTTTTTCAAAATGTGTCTGTTGGGGCAAAAAGGTCGGGGCATAATGGGATAGTATCCCGTTTTGCCCCGTGTAGAATTTTTTGACACCTATTTAATGACATTTTTTTTTTTGCAGTTAAAATGGTACGAAATTATAAGCGTAAAACGGATCGTGGAACATGGGAAGAAGACGATATGAGAAGAGCTGTTAGAGCTGTGCTTTCTGAGACAATGGGATTTCTACGAGCCTCAGCTACATATAACGTACCTAAATCGACCTTGGAACGTCGAGTGAGAAAGGCTCGATGTGCTGAAGATGCCGATACTGATTCAGATAATGACTACGGAAAAAAGAAATTAGGACGCTACGAAACAGTTTTTAATAAAGAACAAGAAGAACAATTATCACAGTACATTAAATCAATGGAAGCACGCCTTTTTGGGATAACTGGCAAAGAGCTTCGGATTTTAGCTTTCCAGTTAGCTGAGAGAAATCATATTGAGAACCCATTTAACGCAGAGACTGGAATGGCTGGAGAAGACTGGCTCAGTGGATTCTTAAAAAGGCATCCTGAACTTTCATTTAGACGACCAGAGCCAACTTCTGCTGCTAGAGCTATGGCTTTTAACAAAGTGGCAGTAAATGAGTTCTTCACATTATTAGAAACAGTTGTAGAAGAGCATGGCTTTACCGCTGACAGGATTTATAATGTTGATGAAACCGCCGTTAGTACTGTGCCAAAAAGTCAGTCAAAGATATTGTCACTTAAGGGTCAAAAGCAAGTTGGCTGCTTGTCATCTGCAGAAAGAGGGCAATTAGTTACGGCTGAAATCTGTTTTAACGCCGCTGGAACATATATACCACCAATGCTGATCTACGCCCGAAAACGAATGAAGAATGAGTTGCTGGATGATGCACCACCGGGATTTTGGGGGACCTGTAGTGACAATGGTTGGATAACTTCACAATTATTCTATGATTGGTTCAAAAAGTTTGTAGAAATCGTAAAACCCACTAAAGAAAAACCAGTCTTGTTGCTATTGGACGGTCATGCGTCACACACAAAAAATATTGATTTGATAGATTACGCAAGGGAGCATCATGTAATACTGTTGTGTACACCACCCCATTGTACACACAAATTACAGCCCTTAGACGTGGCATTCATGAAACCGCTGAGTACTTATTATGGTGCAGAAGTGAAAAAGTGGCTAAGAAATCATCCCGGACGCGTAGTTACACCTTACCAAGTGGCAAAGCTATTTGGGCAAGCATATTTACAAGCAGCTACGATGTTGACAGCTATAAACGGGTTTAGGAAATGTGGAATATGGCCACTTGACAGAAATGTATTCACAGACGCAGACTTTATAGCGGCTGAAACAACAAACACAACGAATTTGCCTTCTGAAAATGTAAACCTTGACTCAACATCTCTGGTTCCAACAACATCAACGTCAACTCCTTCAGAGGCAACACAACCAGAGATTGCTATATCGAATGCACAAAAAGATAGTGCAGCTGCGGAACCAATGAACACTGAGGTTTTACCTCAGCCTTCGACTTCTGCACACTTAATTAAAGAGAAGACCCCTGAGAGACAACAAAAAGATACTTCTGCTGATCGTGCAGCTGCGGAATCAATGAACACTGAGATTATACCACAGCCTTCAACTTCTGCACACTTAATTAAAGAGAAGACCCCTAAGAGACAAATACAGCCAGCAAAATCTTCGTTTTCTGTGACCCCAGAAAATATCATAGCCATACCCAAGGAAGTAAGAACCCAAGAGAGAAAAACAAGAAAACGCGGTAAAACTGCAATACTTACAGCTTCTCCGTACAAGAATGATCTCATTAGAGATATAAATAAAATACAAAAAGTAAATAAGCCGACTGAAAAAAATAAACCTGACAATAAAAAGACTGAAAAGAAAAAACCTGAAAAAAAGAAGCCTGAAAAAAAGAATAAAAGCAAAAGACGCAAAAATAAAAGTGACACGGATACTAATTCATCTGAAAACGATGAAAATGACTGTCCTTGCATATATTGCGGGTACTTATATTCAGAGTCCACTGAAGGATGGGTTATTTGTAGCGTGTGCCATGGCTGGGCTCATAATTCCTGCGCAGGTGTAGACGATGACGATGAAGAGGCACATATATGTGAACGTTGCCAACCAGATTAAATGTGTCGTCATTATGCCCCATTGTATTTCCCATCTTGCCCCGATCATGGGGCAAGACGGGATATTTGACATGTGTTATTTAGTTCATTTATGTGCCAAAAATTATGTGATTTAGCGTAATAAAAGATTATAATTATTTTAATTAAAACTGTAAGTGTTCCTTGGTTTTAAGAGATTTTTAATAAACGTTTTGATTTTCATACTATGACGGATTTTTTCTTAAATATCCCATCTTGCCCCGGTCTCCCCTACTGATGAACGGCAATTTCATAGGTTCAAAGACCTATTATGTAAACGAATCATATTCATTCATCATGTAAGTTAGGTACCTGTTAAACTTACTAAGCGACATCGTCGCAAAGGCGCCGCCGATTTACGTTAAAAATTGTTTATTGGAAATGTATCGATTACTATTTAGATAAATATTTAAGCTGCTGGTTTTATACCCACCTCTAATATTAGTTATTACGATTCCGGATGTGTGTTCTACATTAATGTAACTCATAACAAAACTCGTAGTATATAATTTTATGCAGTTGCAGTCGGCAGTTGCGGTCGGCAGTTGCAGTCGGCAGCGCAGCTCGGAATAGTACCTTTAGACAGTGTATTATGCATGGAACTAATGTTTCCAGGTGTCAAATTTACGCGGGATATCCCGATTCTGAGGGGCAGTGCCACGTCCCGATTCACCCTTGATCGGGACGCCGAATGTACCGTTTTTTCACTAACCTCCTTAGTCCGTATTTATTTATTGTTGTATAGGTCTGGGGGGGGGGGGGGGGGAGAAATACCTACTTTTTAAGTGGTATACATTTAATAACAGAAATAACGTACAATTAAACTGTCCATCCGATATAAATAAATGATTATTCACAAAAACTTGTTTATTGTGTAGCCATTGTAGCTGTCCTGATTTAAAAAACCAAAATCCCGATTATTAACCTTGCGTTCCAAGATTTGACATGGACCTGGCAGCACTATATGAGACGGTACATCTTTAAGAACTTTGTTTATGTTAACTGTTGGTATCAAGTTAAAGCCCATATTAATAATCCAAAAGTCTATCACGATCAAAAGTAGTTTTTTTAATTTGAAATGAAAACACATTATTTTTTGTTTTTTATGACTCAATTAATAATAAATAATAATAATAAATATTGCTGGACATTTCTCACAACGCTATCTAGCCCCAAACTAAGCAGAGCTTGTACTATGGGAACCAGATAACTGATAGAATACTGTTACGCCGAGGCTGTTAAACAATGAGTAATAATCGAACCTTCTCGAACGCTTTTGTCTTGCTGTGTTATTGTTGCTATTGTTTGTGGTTTCGCAGAATGGGGAGTGGCCATTGTGTCGAGGGACCGACCCTTTCCTGGAAGGATCCACATCGTTCTCGAACAATCGAAATGTGTGCGATATAAATAGGCCGGAGAGATGGCCAGACAGTCAGTCTGAGTCTCAGTCAGTCTGAGTCAGTCTCAGTTAGTGAGTTAGTCTCAGCGAGGCCCTGGAGGACTGACGTGGGAAGGGTCTCGCGTGAACAGTAGTTGCTCCCGAGTCAGTCTGGATTAAGCTATACGTGCGATCATTTCGGTGACTTTAAGTGGTGCAACAGTGGTGTGAATTAGTGTGTTGTGATTACGTGTAACCAAGTTCGTGTATTCATCGTTCTAGTGTTAAATAAAAGTGTTATTTTGGTCAGACTGATTCCCATTATTTTATCCCGAACCCTCAGCTCGTAACAATACTTATATACATTTTGTTTTTAAATACGTACTTGTAATATATAGAGAAACAACCAGACCCGGAACAAATTTTTATAGGTCATGCAATCATTTGTTCCGCGGCGGGGATCGAACCCGCTACCTCCTGCATCTCAGCCGGCTATTCGCCCACTGCACCACGGAGGTCGTCAAATTCAAACTTCAATTGAAATTCAGATTTGAGTTTAGTAAGAGCCTTAGAAGTTGACCTTTATGCGAGATTACCATTATGGTTTCTTTGACTGCGACATCATCACCGCATATTTTGATGGAATTACTTTTTTCTACTCGCACGTTTTATCTTAATTGCCACATATGCGCATCTTAGACAGTTTCTATGTAACATTATCTAACATACATCTTTTTGGACGTGTCCACCCACACGAAGGATGTGAGGTGAACTCCTAAATCTAGCTGTCAGATTTTTATGAATAAAACTCGTTTATAAAACTGCGATGGCGGTAACCAGATTATACAAAATACAACCAGACATCATAATTGAATATATTCAAAGTATAGAGAAACAAAATGATATGAATGAATGAAAAATTCTTTATTGCACAAAATAAAAACAATCTGTACCTACATAGGCGAACTTAATGCTAGATAGCACTCTCTTCCAGTTATTGTATATTTGGTAGAGGGAGAGGTTTCATTTAAATTCCAAGACACATACAGGGTGTTTGGTAATATACTGACGATATTCAAGTGACGGTTTCTCAAAACATAAAAAAGACGTCTCGAAAAAAAACTACTAGTTATATGATCAAATTAAAAAAAAATCGACTAAGTTTAGGTGATTAATTCGTTATAAAACTTACTGCCTACTCTTGCAATCGACATCCCTACTAATATTATAAATGCGAAAGTAACTCTGTCTGTCTGTCTGTCTGTCTGTTACCTTTTCACGCCTAAACCGCTGAACCGATTTTGATGAATTTTGGTATAGAGATAGATGGAACCTTGGGAAAGGACATAGGGTACTTTTTATCCAGATCCCGATCCCGATCCCGGAATTATACGGGTGGAAACGCAGAGTGCAGTTGTGTATCGTATATCCCTACTAAATGAATTTTGGTATAGAGATAGATGGAACCTTGGAAAAGGACAAAGGCAACCTTTTATCCCGATCCCGATCCCGATCCCGTAATTATGCGAGTGATAGATAACGCAGGGTGCAGTTATGTATCGTATATGCCTACTAAATGAATTTTGGTATAGAGATAGATGGAACCTTGGGGAAAGACATAGACAGTCTGTCTGTTTCGTTTTCACGCCTAAACCGCTGAACCGATTTTGATGAATTTTGGTATAGAGATAGATGGAACCTTGGGAAAGGACATCTTTACTTTTTATCCCGATCCCGATCCCGGAATTATGCGGGTGAAAACGCGGGGTGCAGTTATGTATCGCATAATTCAAATACTCCTAGCCAGCTTTTAGAATACTTTCTGCCTGACATGTCCATCAGGCCCATCGGCCTATACACTATGAATGTTGAGTGTGACGATGCATGGTGTGGTGTGGCGGGGCTGGCGGGCGCGGGCGCGCTGCGCGGCGCGGCGGCAAAGACGTGCGGGGGACGCGGATGGCTCGGTGGGAGGAGTGTAGATCACAAAGTATGCTTACCCGAACGGGCAGACACGTGAGGGCAGACGTCGTTGGCGGACGCATGCGATATCTACAATTTTGAGCTGCAACGTATTCGCTTTCTTTACGTTTTCATTGGTGTTTAGGGTTTCTTGGATAAGCATTTTGTGTTATTTACTTAGTTGTTTTGGTTGTTATTATTAGTTTAGCATAAGTTAGTAGTAGGTAGAATTATAGTTAATAGGTAAAATAAATACTTTAATTCATTTTTTAGGATAGGTATAAAATTGTAGTAGATTAGTAGGCAGGTTTTTTTAAGTTTTTTCACATTTAGTTAGTAGTTACGGTACCTAAGAGGGTCAGCATAGTTTTTATTGAGTATTAATAGGTAAGTAATGTTGTTTTGTGAATAAAATAGTTCCAGTAGTTTCGCATATAATTTTATCGATTCATTTTGTTTTTATTCCATGTGGATAGTATATTTTTTTTAACATTTAGTTTTAGTTTAGCAATTCGTTTTGTTTTTGTTTTATTTCATGCAATGTGTATAAGTACCTACCTTAAGTATAGTTTCGTACTCAGTACCTTTAACTAAATTTTTTTGTCAGCTAAAGAATTTTTTTTTGCATAAGTACTTACCTGTTTTTATTACTTTAGGTAGGTAACTGGTTAAGTAATATGCCTCGCAAGCGTAAATCTAATTTAGCGCGTAGCTCTAAAAGAGCTCGAACTGCGCAAGTAGCTAGATCCCAAGAATCTGAGGAGCAGACTCAGGCCCGGCAGATTTTAGATGCTGAGCGACACGCAACGCAAAGAGCTGCCGAGACCTATGAACAAACTCAGGCCCGGCAGATTTTAGATGCTGAGCGACACGCAACGCAAAGAGCTGCCGAGACCTATGAACAAACTCAGGCCCGGCAGATTTTAGATGCTGAGCGACACGCAACGCAAAGAGCTGCCGAGACTTATGAACAGACTCAGGCCCGGCAGATTTTAGATGCTGAGCGACACGCAACGCAAAGAGCTGCCGAAACCTATGAACAGACTCAGGCCCGGCAGATTATAGATGCTGAGCGACACGCAACGCAAAGAGCTGCCGAGACCTATGAACAGACTCAGGCCCGGCAGATTTTAGATGCTGAGCGACACGCATCATTGATAGCTGCAGAGATGCCAGAAGAATCCCAAAGACGACGTGTGTTAAATGCTGAACGGCAGTCAGAAAGGAGAAATGCGTTTACAATGTATACATGGGGAGCATTCCACAATGCTGCTTTTGATTATGACCCATCGATTGAGTATAATAACCATCGATTACTTCTCATAGGTGGAATGGATAAAAAATGTATACATTGTGAAGCACTCAAGTGGAAAGAAGAAACTCCGGGTATGTGTTGTTCTGGTGGCAAGGTTTCAATTCCAATACTTGGAGAACCAGAGGAACCATTGAAGTCTTTACTTTTAGGTGATAACAACGAATCGCGGCGTTTTTTAATCAAAATAAGGAAATATAATTCATGCTTTCAAATGACGTCATTTGGTGTAGAAAATGAGGTGGTTATGCCTGGGTTTTCATCTACTTTTACAATCCAAGGTCAAATCTATCATAGGATTGGTTCTTTGCTTCCTACAAATAATGAGCAACCAAAATTTTTACAGATTTATTTTATGGGAAATGAAAACGACGAGGTTGACCGCAGGTGTCAAAACATTCAATTAGTAGAAAAGGATATTGTCTTAAAGATTCAGAGAATGTTGCATGAACATAACCGCCTAATAAACACTTTCACAACAGCCTTAGAAAGAATGCCGGGAGATGATTATAAGTTGGTGATTCACCCAGATCGTACACCAAGTGGGGAACACGAAAGACGATATAATGCACCTTTAATAAATGAAGTCGCAGCCATGGTTTGTGGTGAACAGTTTGCTTCCCGTGATATAGTTTTACATGCCCGTGATAACACACTAACTAGGGTGCCGGATACACATAAATTTTACGATGCGTTACAATATCCGCTAATATTTAGCAAAGGGCAAGAAGGGTATCACTTTCAAATTCCACAAGTCGATCCTGTAACTGGCCTGCCCTTGCCTAACAAAAAGGTATCATGTATGGACTTTTATGCCTTTCATATCATGATTAGAGAAAATGATTTTAATATTATATCACGATGCAGGCAACTGGCCAATTAGTTTTATGTTGATATGTACGTTAAGGTAGAAAGTGAACGATTACGATACATAACATTAAATCAAACTAAATTAAGAGCAGAAAATTATATCCACCTTCAAGACGCAGTAGCGAATGACGCTAATCTAAATCCAAATGATATTGGTAGAATGATAATTTTACCGTCTTCATTTGTAAATAGTCCGAGGTACTTACACGAATATACTCAGGATGCGTTTGCTTATGTACGTACATATGGTCGCCCTGACTTATTCGTTACGTTTACTTGCAACCCAGCATGGCCGGAAATAGTAAATGAATTAATGCCGGGTCAAAGCGCGATTGATAGGCATGATGTAGTCGCAAGAGTTTTTAGGTTGAAAGTTAAAAAACTTATGTCTGTTATTTCCAAAGGCAGAATATTTGGAGAAGTGATCTGCTTTATGTATTCCATAGAGTGGCAGAAGCGTGGCCTACCACATGTCCACATATTATTGTGGTTAAAAGACAAGTTGAGACCCGATCAAATTGATAATATTATCAGCGCAGAAATACCCGATCCAAGCACTGACAAGACACTTCATGATATTATAGTTAAAAACATGATTCATGGTCCATGTGGACCTGAAAATCCTCAGTGCCCTTGCATGAAAGATGGAAAATGCACAAAGAAATTTCCTCGCAAATTACACAAAGACACTGTCCACAGTGAAAACGGATACCCACTCTATCGTAGAAGAGCACCAGCAGACGGAGGTCGAACGGCATCTGTGAAACTACGAAATGGGAGTTACGTCACTATTGATAATAGTTGGGTGGTCCCTTATTCCGCTATTCTATTAAAAATATTTAACGCCCATATAAATGTTGAGGCTTGCAGTTCAGTGCGCGCTATCAAATATATCTGCAAATATATTAACAAAGGCAGTGACCAAGCTATTTTCAATTTTAGGAGCACAGAGCTTGCAAATCGCGTAAATGAAGTACATACATATCAATCTGGTCGTTATGTTAGCAGCAACGAAGCCGTGTGGCGGTTATTAGGGTTCCCGTTGCACGAAAGGCACCCCACCGTTACACATCTAAGTGTACACTTAGAGAACGGTGAACGAGTTTATTTTACAGAAGATAATTTCCACGAGCGACTATCTACTCCACCAAAAACCACCCTTACAGCTTTTTTTGAACTTTGCATAAGAGATGAGTTTGCAAGAACTCTTATGTATGCTGAGGTACCGAGATATTACACATGGGACGCAACCAGAAAAACTTGGAAACGCCGAATTCAAGGAACTTCGGTTCAGAACTGGCCTGGTGTCAAATCTGGAGATGCCTTAGGACGGGTTTACACAGTCCATGTTACTAACATGGAATGTTTTTGTTTAAGGATGCTTCTACACCATGTGCGTGGGCCAACCTCTTTCAATGATCTCAAAAAATACAACAATCAAGAATTTTCAACATTTCGAGAGGCATGTGAGGCAAGAGGATTATTGGAGGATGACAATCATTGGAATATAACACTGGAAGAGGCTGCACAATGTAGATCAGCGGCCAAGGTGAGAATGCTTTTTGCTATACTAATAGCGACATGTGGGCTTTCAAACCCTCAACAACTGTGGGAAAGGTACAAAATTCAAATGGCCGACGATATTTTACACAGAGTACAACATCATAATCCAAACGTTACATACAATGATTTCATTTTTAATGAAGCCCTAACAAAGATAGAAGACCAAGTCATAACTATAACTGGGAAAGATTTGTCAGATTTTGGGTTGAGCAGGCCGCAAAGAACTGGGGAAGTTTGCAGTGATATAATAAGAGAATTGAGTTACGATGCTGCTTCTTTACAACAACAAATAACTGAGTCTGTTCCGCGTCTAAACCCAGAACAAAGATTAGTTTTTGAGAATGTTGTGCAAAAAATCGAAAGTGGCGAAGGTGGTTTATTCTTTTTGGATGCGCCAGGAGGCACGGGTAAAACATTTCTTTTAAATTTACTTTTAGCCCAAATTCGTAAAGATAAAGGAGTTGCTGTTGCTGTAGCTTCTTCTGGAATAGCAGCTACGTTACTTAATGGTGGCCGAACGGCACATTCAGTACTTAAACTGCCATTGAACTTAGCTCATGAGGAAATGCCAGTTTGTAACATTACTAAAAATAGTGACCGTGGACGAATGTTACAGCAATGTAAGCTGTTGGTTTGGGATGAATGTACCATGTCCCACAAAAGAGCGATAGAAGCACTAGATCGGACCATAAAAGATATTAAGAGTAACCAAAGTATCATGGGTGGTATGGTGGTACTTTTAGCTGGCGATTTTAGACATACTCTGCCGGTAATTACTAGAGGCACGCCGGCAGATGAAATAAATGCATGTTTAAAAGCGTCTCCATTATGGGTGCATGTAAAAAATTTTTGTCTGACTACAAATATGCGAGTACAACTGCACAGTGATACACAATTGGTGCAATATGCGGATGCTCTTCTGAAAATCGGAGAAGACCGTATGGAAACAAATAGTGACGGAATGATTACATTGAATCGTGAATTTTGTAATGTTGTCTGTAACATGGATGACTTAAAGAACAACGTCTATCCCGATCTTGCAACCAATATGAAGAACAGACAATGGCTGTGCGAAAGGGCAATTTTAGCACCGACAAACGAAGTAGTGGGGCAGATCAACGAACAAATCATGTCAGATGTGGAAGGTGATTTTGTTGAGTATCTGTCCGTAGACAATGTCATGGACACTGAGCAAGTGACATCGTTCCCTGTAGAATTTCTTAACTCCTTAGAATTATCGGGGGTGCCTTCCCATAAGTTGAGGCTAAAAGTAGGTGTCCCGGTCCTGTTGATGCGAAATCTTGACGCACCAAGAATGTGTAATGGCACACGTCTACAAATTACACACCTGGGACGCAATATTGTGAGAGCAATAATTATGACAGGAACAGCAAAGGGAGAAGAAGTGTTAATTCCCCGTATTCCAATAATCCCTACCGATTTGCCATTCCAATTCAAAAGAGTACAATTTCCCCTGAAAGCAGCATTCGCTATGACGATAAACAAAGCTCAAGGACAGACACTCAAAGTAGCTGGTGTTCATTTAGAAAAAAACTGTTTCTCCCATGGGCAACTGTATGTGGCGTGCTCACGAGTATCGAGTCCACAAAACCTACATGTTTTGACCAAAGAAGGAAAAACAAAAAATGTCGTATACAAAAACGTATTAAACTAAGTTAAGTCATGGATCAGGGTCAGGAAAAGTCTACCTATGTTAATCTCAATAATTCAATGTGCCGGCTTCATTAGAATCGTTTCATTATAGTTTCAGAGCCTATTCAGTCCAAACAAATTTACACGAAGTAGTAGTTCTACGCAGACGAAGTCGCGGGTAACAGCTAGTCCAAAAATAAAGGCCGATTTGATATCTCTTTCGGAAATGGCTGCGGATTTCGGGATAGAAAGGGACAACAAGAGATATCTCGAGACGTCACCAATGCAGTATCTGTGGTTAGATGGCATAATGCTATGCAATAGCACAACATGAGTTTAATAAAGTGTTTGTTTTTACATGCCAAAATAAATTTCACATTTCCATGGTCACCATTTCACAATTTAAAATAACCTCTTTAATTTTTGTGCGTTATCAAACACCCTATATATATATATATATATATAAACAAATAAATATAACGAATCCTAGACAACCAGATGGTATTTCAATAAACCTACTTTCTAATACTTAAACATCAATAAACCCTAGAAAACAATTCATAAAGTAATAAATATCGTGATATACTTACCTGCTACCTATTCTTCTTAAAATTACCCATAAAAAAAGGATTGTGTGGTTTTATGAAACCACGGTAAAAGTGAAACTTTGTTCACATTATAGACATTTAACTAAAAATTTTCGTCGGCACAAATGAGTAATAGTCTATACACTACACGGTCAGCTGATGCGAACTATAGGCGCCGCCATATTGGCCTCGGCTGCTCTGACGAGCGCTTTTCACTTTATCCCCACTCCGCGGCCGAACGTCACGCGACATGCAACACACAGACGAAAAAGTTTGAGATGATGTAATAAAAGTTTCACTTTAAAAAAGGAGATAAAAAAAACTTCCGAACTCTATTTTATTATACCTACACATAAACCAATTTCGGTAATCAATTGTTGTATATTTATTTTTGAATGAATTTTGACACTTTATCGACAGTGAAAATCCTTCGTAACTATAAAAAACAAGCGGACACGTACGCGCGTGGTTTGTAAAAACAGTACTTTTCTTCTGCGCAGTCAGGTAAAAAGTAGCCATTCTCGTCATAATTTATCTATATACCAAAAACGTAACTAACTTACAGACAGAGTTACTTTCGAATTTATAATATATGTAGGCATAAGTATGGATAAAAATTATTATATTTTATATGCTGCGTCTAGTTTTCGGACTCTGTGGTCCACTTGTTGTCACTACGTCTGGTCAAGTGTCTTACCCAACTCCACTTGAACCTCAAAATTCGCCTTGGATGTTCAAGCCTATGCCCAGCAGTGGATCGACACTGCCTGAAAATTATGATTTTTTTAGATACGTGCCTGTTAGGCCTGTTACACCTGTATGGTGTAAAGTCTCAAGTGCCTGTAATTTCAACGGCAACCATACCTTTCAAACAGAAATACAGCAATGCTGATTGGTGGCAGAAATAGGTATGGTGGTAGCACTTCCCCGGGCGAGCCCTTTCACAAGAAACTACTACTCTTATACGATGCTGTTGATATAAATGCTGATTAAATGTGATCTCAATTGCGATTGCAATTATAAATTGAATTTTGAATTTTTGTGATAGGGCTCGCCCGGGGAAGTACTACCACCATAGCTATTTCTGCCACCAATCAGCATTGCTGTGTTTCTGTTTGAAGGGTATGGTTGCCGTTGAAATTATAGGCACTTAAGACTTTACACCTGTATTCCTAACAGGCACGTATCTAAGGTGCGTGACCAACGACGCAATACTTTGTTATAGGCGGTAGTTATCAGGTGGGCCTGTTGCATCTCCAGGTCGTATAAAATAAACCTAATTTCCTACTACGATTTTGCTTCTAGTGCTATAAATTACACTTTTAAACTATCCCGTACATTAAAGATGTACTGTTCTGGTTTCACATTATACAAACTGCTTTGTTGTGTACGACATTAATTTAAAACACACATCCGGAATCGTATAAATTGATTTTAGAGGTGTATTTAATACCGGTAGCTTGAATATTCATCCAGTAATTGATACATTTCTAATCAACTATTTTTTACGCTGGTAAATCAGTGGCGTTTTTGCGACGATGCTGCTTAGTCAGTTTAACAGGTTATCTAATTACATGAATGAATATGATTTGTTTATTTATTTTAAAATTGTTTTTGATTGATATTTTAGGACTTGATATTAAAGTTTATTGAAAATTTAAAATTATCTACGGAATTTAAATAAAAACCTATTTTACAACAATACATTGCCCTACCCGTGTTTTCATTTAATGTCATATAACAAAACACGTAGTTATAACCCATTGTTTGTCTGATTTGTAATGTCTGTCCTTCGATTCTCAAGTGTTATCCTCAGCAAAGTAATATCTATGTATTTCTAACGTTAGACAAGACAAAATCAATTTCAAATACGCCGTATTTGATTAGAGGCAGCATTATATTAAAGGGTGTCTTCGTCACTCAATAGTGTTGACTCGCGATAGTGGATCCCTTTTGCTTTGAGCTTTGGAATCCCATTTTGGACTTTTATTGATTTTAGTCTGATCTCTAAGTACTTAGGTGTTGGAAACTCGACTTAACTATTGATAGGAAATTCATTTAAAAAATGTTGAGTCTCACTAATATTATAATCAGGCAAAAAAATATATGAAGCATTTAATTGAAAAACAAAAAACTGGGTTGTCTGGTACAAGTTGTTACAGTGCGCCGTTCACTTGCTGATGCAAAGGTTTCTAGTATATTTATATTTATTCGTATTATTATAATTTGTTTTCTAACACTTCTCATCATTTTTATTATTCCTTACATAATATATTTATTACTTCTATCTATCATAATTGTGTGCAAACACCAATTAGTGCCTATTCGTTCTTAAGAGTTCTAATGACTTACCTACTAAAGATTTCCGCAGAATAACAGCGCCGAGCTGTCGATCGGTGGCGAGGCATAATGCTGAGCTGAAACCCATTTGCTGTAGTAGCACATACATGCCTACTTACCTCTTTTTAGTTTTTCCCTGATTACATTTTATTTTATTATTTCATTCTATTGTTCCTATATTTGTTGTATGTAATTTTCTGTTTTCTTCTACTTGTGCTTTCTCTTTGATGTTCTACCTTTTGAATGTATTGTCTGAATTTGTGTGTGCTATAGTAGCAAATAAATGTCTGTCTATGACTATGTCTATAAACGCGAAAGTTTGTAAGGATGTATATGTGGATGTTTGTTACTCTTTCACGTCGTAACGGCTGAACCAATTTCGATGAAATTTGATATGTGCAGTGACGGAATTAAAAAGTCCGTCGTCGCTTGCACCAGTAATGCAATTTTTTTTTGTACCTATACTTTCCCACTGCTGGGCAAAGGTCTCCCCCATGTTCCTTCACATCTCACGATCACTCGCCACGTCCCGCCAGCCATCTTGGAATGCATCGAAGTCGTCACGCCAACGCTTCCTCGGCCTGCCCCGGCTTCGACTCCCATCTGCAGGCACCCATTGTGTAACGACTGTTGCCCATTTGTCTGTGACCATACGACTGACGTGACCCGCCCAGTCCCACTTCAGCCTGGCAGTCTTGTCTTAACTAAGTCTATTCTGTAACAAAGTTTCAAAAGGTAATATGTGCTCGCGATACGTTGAACGAATCAATATGGAAATATTTGTATTTTGTATTTGATTATAACACATAGGCTACTTTTTGTTGACAAACCACGCATGCAAAGCCGCTGGCGGAAGCTAGTACAGAATAATTTCGATCAATGTATGATTCGTATCACAATATTTGACTCAACAGTTCGGAACAAAGATACGAGTACTTACCTAAATTTATTTCACTATTCTTAAAAACCTTGGATATGATTTTTGATTACGATGGAAATAATTTGAAAATTGGATAAATGTTAGGACGTTTGATTGAAAAGCAGCCGGCGTTTGATAACTTACGATATTTGGCTGACTTTGTTTTTATGCAAAAGGGCAATTTACAAAATTTCTTACATCAATTTGATTAAAAATAACACATCCACCAATTGTAGACTTATAGCGCGCGTAGTCGATCGAGGTTGAAATTGTCCCACCCGAATGTTTTTAAGAATATTGAAAACGTCTCGCGAACCGCTGACGTAGGCGATCGGCTAAAGGATTGCTAAGCTTTTATAGTTTAGGATGGTCGGGGTAAATTGAATATTCAGAATTGCTAATCCGTAATACAAATGTACTTAATGAATTATCAACTCTCTTAAGTCTACTATAGAACGTCTACTTTGTTTTCGTATACCATTAGTTTATAAGCAGTAGGTTCGCCCTGACTTGAGATGTCTCGAGTCTCTCATATAACCAACCAAAAACCAAAACCAAAAATAGTGCTACAAAGTAAATGACCAAATACTTGAACTACAGTTTCATTCAAATTACAGGTAACGGGAGTTCATGTTCATTGGTTACTCTTTTTTTGGGGTACAAATTGCAGTTATTCTGGATTTCAGACTTTTGCCTATATTTGTGATATTTAAGCTACACTCATACCAAATCGAAAGTTATCCTCGGACAAACAAACATACATACAACACCGACTTGCCCAACTTGATTTGGAGATCTCGCTTTGCTCGATCAATAATAAATAAATAAATAATGCTGGACATTTCCCACTGCACCATCTAGCCCCAAACTAAGCAAATCTTTTTTTTTCATTTTTTTTTAATAGTCAATAATTATTTCAAAAATTACATAAACACATGTGCACAAAACTAGATAGAATACACTTACAATTTTACACTACAATTTTATTTTGTAAATACATCTGGTCTGGTTGTTTCTCTTACAATACCTATATAGAGAAACAACCAGACCGGAACAAATATCCGTACATCATGTAAACATTTGGTGGCTCAATCTGCTAACCAACCAATTAATCTGCCTATCTTAAAGTACTGGAACTAGACAAAGTGAGACTCATAAAACAGCATTCCATATTTACCATTTACCGTAGAACAAGTAATTTTAAAACTAAACAGGTGCTCATTAAGATCATAGATTATGGACACAGACCAGACATAAAAATGCAGAGCTATTGTTGCTAACAAAAGTCAAATTGCCAATTAAGATTAAAGAATTCCCACTAAAATACGTACACAGTGTAGTTTTTTGAACTAGTAGACCAGAAGGTACCAATTTTTCATTGCCGCTAGGATCCGTCTGTACATTCTACAAATCTGCAAAAATACAAAAAAGGTAAAAATGTGCGATAAATAACAAAATTATACAACGTGTTTTGTTATGTACGGCATTAAATGAAAACACGGGTAGGGCTAATGGCTAGTATTATATTTGTAAAATAGGTTTTTTCAAATTCATTACAATAGATAATTTTAAATCTTCAAACGACCTTAATATCAAGTCCTAAACTATTAATGAAACAGCCTGTATAATGATATTCATTCATCATGTAAATAGGTACCTACCTGTTAAACTGACTAAGCGGCAACGACCCAAAGGCGCCGCCGATTTACGTTAAAAATTGTTTATTGGAAATGTATCGATTTTTGGATAAATATGCAAGCTACCGGTATTAAACCCACTCTATAATCTGTAAACATGATTCCGATGTGTGTTTTAAATTAATGTCGTGCATAGCAAAACAGGTTGTATCTAATATATTTATTATTGCACCACAACTATGTTTTTTCTTGTGTCTATGTTTGTTTTGTGTCCATTTTCAGTTATCTATGGAGCCAGTAAGAGAATAGAATCAGTTAATACTCGTAGCCAAGCATAAATTACGTAATCAAACCTCAATCCGATAAATGTAACCCTCCGTGGATCAAACACAAGAATTCAAATTCCCCAACAACCGTCCTCAAATCCTAACAATTGTAATTAATAGAACTCTTAACCCGGAAATATCTACGCACTCCATCAAACTCCCATCAGAACACAAAGGCAATCAAACGAAATTAAACTGTACAAATTTGAAGTCCAAATTCGTACGAATGTTCGGGATTCTTCGGGCAAGTGCCAAGCCCCTGCCTTTTAACCCTTCTTGTCATTCGCGAAGAACAAATTAATCATCATCATTTACATGCAGCACCAGTAGCCAGATTTGTTTCTGCGATTATGCGACCCTCGGTTCGTTAGTGAGGGGGCGGCGTGGAACAGATTTTGGATGACTTGTTTTAATATTTTTGATGCGAATTATCTTTTATTGTGCTAATTATTTTGTTCTGGAAATTTTGATTGCAGCGTAAATAAGCTCTATGAAGTAAACTATTTTATTTTCTTGATCCGGTTTTTCTTTACCTAGTATAACTCACATTATGCTACAATCTTATACCTGCTGCTCTACATGCGTGGCTTGTCAATAAAAAGCAACTTATATTTCAATTCCAGTCATAATCTATTTATAATTTAAATTAAATTTAAATCCGTCCAGCCGCTTGATTGGGGAAACGTAACAAACAGTCAGACGGACAGAGTTACAAATTATAATTTAATTTTAATTTACACCAAATATTTACCTAAAGCTGCAGCCACGGATGGCCCTCGACATGGTTGTAATTCTATCTTGGATTTTTCTTGTCTGTCTTATAATTCCGATTACCGTTGTATCCTGTTCTATGATAGGATAAGATAACGTTGATTTGCTAGAACATAGTAAATAAAACAGTAGGTCTATAAATATAACCACATTTATATTCTACAATATAATACACAAAAAAAGTAAGGTTGTAGCTCTTCCTATATTGTATATATTACTTTGTTCTTAGTATACAATAGTTTTTATTCTACTTGTAATAATTTCTCTACACCTTTTTGTGCTTCACAGATCACCGTTGGTGACAATTATTGCATTCATTTGTATTTGGCACACCGAACCTTTTGACTTGCGTCCGTAAAGGGTTAAATTGAAGACACAAAACGCTTGATAGTGATGTTATTATTAGTTTGGATCATATGTGATCGTTAGAATCACTGCCCTCTAAAATTTTCATCCCTAAAACTACAATAGCTGTCTCTACTATAGGCATAGAGATTACTCCCCAGTTAGGTAGTTACAATTATTACGTTCATTTGTATTTGGCACACCGGACCTTTTGACCCCACGGCACCGAAGGGTTGACAGCGGGACGCGTGACGAATGATTGTGTGCGATGTTATTAGCAAGGATTTTAATGCTGTAGGTGTGATATTAATGGCTTTAAATCGCCCTTTTGGAATTTCAAGGTTTAGTTATTTCTCGATAAAAATTGGTGGGTTTTTGATTTAAATAAATATAAATATTGCTGGACATTTCTCACAGCGCTATCTAGCCCCAAACTAAGCTGAACTCATAATATGGGAACCAGATAACTGATACAATACTTAAATACTTTTCATGTGAATACTACCTATATAAAACAAAAAAAAATATCTTTAACTATTAAAATAGTGCCAGAAAATAAATAACCAACTAACTTGACCTACAGTTACCAACTAATTTCATTCAAATTACTGGTAACGGGAGTTCATATAGGTGGTTACTCTTTTTTGGGGTACAAAATGCAGTTATTCTGGATTTCAGACTTTTGCCTATATTTGTACCACTAAAGCTACACGAATACCAAAATTACCCTGTAAAGTTTGTCAAAGTTTTGTTTTTATTATGACTAATAACTTAAAAACTACAAGGACTAAACTAAAAATAAAAACAGGGTTGAAATGTACTAATTAAGACCTTTCATTTGACGTCCCATTTGACCTTATAGTCTCATTTTAATTTTTTTTACCCCTCTTCAACCCCAATATCTCTACAACCCCCCAATATTTTTAGCTCATTGAGTCACACAAAAATTATGTCATCACTACCTACCTATATACCAATTTTCACGATGATCGGATGAATGCTTCGAAAGTTATCCTCGGACAAACATACATACATACAACGCCGATTTGACGAAGTTGATTTGGAGATCTCGCTTTGCTCGATCAATAATATATAGAAAAACATCCAGACCCGGAACAAATATTTGTAGATCATGCAAACATTTGTTCCGCAGCGGGAATCGAACCCGCTAACTCCTGCGTCTCAGCCGGCTATTCGCCCACTGCGCCACGGAGGTCATCATTCCGCCATATGACACACCATAAGAACTCATAGGTAAGTGGTTCGTTACTTATGCAGATACGTAGTATTTTTTGTAAGTGGAAAGAATTTATTAATTATAACTTTATAATATACTGGAAGTAGGTACTTAAAACAAAAATAAATAAAATAAGTAAAACTTAACCGTGTAAATGTGAATGTTTAAATGTATTGTACCTACCAATATCATACAGGTTGAGGAAGAAAAGATCTTCCCAAAATGAGCAACTGACATCTATTTTAATCTGCCCCTTTGAATCCGTGCTAAATACTTGAACTCATAAAACTCCTAAAGATTCAGGCGACGGAGTATCCCTTAATAAATGGCGGAAGTTCTCACCGGTTCATTAGTTCCCACCCCTAAGATCTCGAGGGGTTAAGACTATGTTTGCCTTCTTCTAATATCGATGGATTAACGACAACACCCTTTTAAATTAAAAATGAAATGAAAATTTCTTATGAAATCGTCGGAACGTTTGACTACGATGTTGGTTAATCTGAAATTTATTACCGCAGCAAAAATTATATGCTCCTATTGTTCAACTGAAGAAATGACCCGAACAATACCTTCATAATTTACTTTTCGATGCGTCTTCTACACAGATAAAGTCGTGATAACAAATGGTAACTAAAATAATAAAATAAACCTCAGTGCTGGCAAGCGACATATTTCATTAATAAATACAAAACAAACATCATACGGACTCACTTTGCAGTGTCCATACGTTACGGAGATAAAACAAAGATTCGAATTCCGTTGAATTTATGCGTTATCGAAGTAGGAGCGATGTTCCGGAGAACAATGGGTAGTCGTGGCGCCCCATGCGGCGAGGCGCGGTACTAACGACATTAGCGAGCGCGTCACACAGTGACATCTATCGCTGAGTAGCATGAACTAACCATTACAGGAAAAGGTGAGTGTTAAGTGCGAAGGTTACGGGCATTCAAATAAACACTAAAGTATGAAGATTATCTAAGCTGAGAAATTTATCGCTTAAATAGCCGGCTTATCATACACACCCTAGACAATGATTTTGTCAACGGAGGCTTAAAGTCAAGAGAAGCTCAAAATGAAAAATTGGTTTAAGTAAACAAAAGAAACATTTTTTTTTTCTTAATTTACAGGGTGGTGACATAAACAGTGTCAGTTTTTAATGAGGTATAAATAGGACTATAAATAGGTACCTTCATGTGATGTGCGACAGGAATCAATAAAAAAATACAGAATATTTTTAGGTATTTTGTCGATCCTAAGCCCGTATGAAGGATAAATTAGAATCAGTTTCAATGAATGTACTATTTACCTACACTCCTATGATACCTACTTAATTTATCCAACGCGTGACTTAAGGACGAGCGCAGTGCAGTAATGCACAAGGGTATCTATATTTTTTCTTAATTACCTTGCAAAGTGTAATGACATTTAGTGGATGTTTTTAACTTATATGGATTTCTATATTTTATAAGAACCCATGACGACATTGTGTTCAAATATTGCCAATGCTCACGTTTGCCGGCACCCTTTACTATTAATATAACTCACTATATTAATTCCCATGAAAGACATCCTCGAATCTCTTTATAAAAATGCAGACCCGTGAAGATATCCCACAAGGGGACAGTCAGAGGTAAGGCTGAAGACCTAGAATCGCCATGATCACCATGCTACGCCTGCTAATAGAGTTTACTCTCTTTATGGATCTTCTGAGTATGTAGTTAACCCGACATTGTACACACTTACGAGATAATCAGAGAGTTTTGTACGACACTTTTTGAAATTCGATGTTTTTCATTGAAGAATCACATTTTTTTTATTGGTGATAGTCAAGCCCTTGACCTCACCTGACTTCTAGGAATAACACAACAAATTAGTAAAAATTTTATTTTTCATTTATCTTTTCATAAATAATTGTTCAGTTTCATACAGAGATATGAAACTGAACAATTTTGTATAAAAATTAAGTCTAAATTCAACAAATTTTTTAATTGTTCTTCAAATGAACTGGTTCGTGGATGTTTGACTTAAGGTTTTGTATATGTACGTAAAACAGTGACACATTTTTACAGATTTTTACTAATTGGTTGGGTGATTCCAAGAAGTCAGATGAGGTCAAGCGCTTGACTATTGAAAAAAAATGTGATTCATCAATGAAAAACATCGGTTTTCGAAAAGTCGTCGTACAAACCTCCCTGATTATCTCTTAAGTGTGTAATAAGTGAGCACCTTGTACAAATTGAATAGAAAAATCGCGCCGATCAGTAATTTGAAAGAATAAGTCGAATATGAAACATCCTCCGAATAGAAAAGCGGCGAATTTTGCCAAAAATATTCATAAGCTGTCATCAGGCGACTGGACGAACGCCAGATGCGGGGAACCGACGACAAAATATTTCGCTGCAAAATACTCAACCAAATCACCCCTCTTTAAAATCACTTTTCAGAAATTGAGCGGCAATTTCTTTGAGAATGTTAATCTATGACTGAAGTTTTGGAGTCAGATGAAAACTTAAGTTCTTTTTGTAAACGTTGCTAACTGAATAAAGTACTTATTTTATATGAACTTGTCTACCACTTAGATCATATAAAATAACTGGGTCATAAGATTTTACTAAAGTTAGGTAGGTACCCCAACAGATCAACCTAACAAACTTTTGCTTTAAAATGTACCTGTGTGATTTTTGACTTCTATGATGAATGATGTATTCTGCGAAGAGAACATAATCTTCTCAACTCATAGATTTTTCATCAGCCACAGAGCATTTTCACATGCCACACGGCGATGAACCTGTACCTATAGTTTAAAAAATTAAGAATATAATAGGCAAAATCAAATTTGTAACAACTGCATGATTGAACTTTCATTTCTTAGATATTTAACTTATTCTGCTGAAAACCGAGTACCTAATAGCTAAGTGTGCGTCATAGTAACATATCAAATAGCACTCACTTCCGCATTGCTCCCTAAACGCGCCATTACAAAGTCACTGACTGGCCCGCGTTATTTATGTACCGCATTAAAAACAAAATGATATGCCTTCGCCGCTGAAAATCTAAAAAGAATATGCAATAAAACGATAAAACCCAAATCTGATACATACTAGGGCCACAGACACCCGCCGCACCGGTGCGAATGGGACAGAAATACACATCGGCGAAATGAATACGGCGCTACTGTTTCATCTCTCACCTCTATCGGCCCGTAATCTCTGAACCGTCCTAACTCTTCAGCCACAATAAAACTAAAATAGACCTTATTCTAACTCAAAAATATCCAAATTCAAACGTGGATTACAACAAATGGATTTGAGATTAATATAGTACCGAACCACCCCGTCTCATGCCACCCCATTCGGCGTTCAGCATTCAAATAGGAATCGAATGGATGACCAAAACATAATATCTTTGGGAGATCCAGTCGCCATAAATCAAATGAGGAATAATCTGTTTCGGAACGAGATAGTCGCCGATTCCGTGCGCCATAAAAACGCAAAACGTTTTGTTTGATTGAAATCGTTGCTTTGGCTTTTTTCCTCGCACTATTTCTTTTTTATTTTCCTTGATGTATAATCAATGTGTTAACGGATGGCCGCGAGTCAGACCCGAGTAGATTTGCCACACAAAAGATTCTGATATTGAGTTTGAAAGTAGTTTCTCTTTTCGTTTTATGTTAATGGCAGTTTTGGTAGAGAGTGGTAATGGTATTTGCGAATAAATGTCCCATTTCAGTCGCAAACACATGCGAGGTACACTCGCGTTCTTTATCACTTGTATAAACACATTTATATGGATATGTAATTTTATTACAGTTATAATTAACGGTTTTTTTAAACATCTTTATCTGAAACGGAGACAAGCGAATATGTTAAAGATTAGCACATGATGTAAGTACATGATATCGTCATAATTATCACAAGAGGTGAATACTCTTGGAGACAATTCCTTGATCATTTTACAATGTTCAGTATTTATGTATTTAAGTATCATGTATGTATCAGAAGGTCCAAATCCTGTAATGTAAACTGCTGAACCACTAGTGTTCAGCAGTTGACCAAGAGTAACAATGTCTGACCTACAGAGGACCTAACTTGTCGACGTTACCAAGACTTTTAGCAAATAATATAAATACTAATCAATGAGCTATTATTTTACTTGCATCATGTTAGTATCTAAAGCTTTCTGATTTTCCTTGTTATATGTATTTGTAAAGTCCAAACAAAAGCAATACAAACCTTATATCAGGAAATGCCAATAACCATAAAATTATAATCTTAAATTAACAATATAATTTGTTGCTGGCAGATTGCACCATGTGGTCAACCTGTCCCATAACTGTGGCACATGCCATGCTTACCTTTCCTCAATTATTACCCACTAAACATAAAAAAACACTTTTGAGAATCCAAACACGCCGCACAAGGATTTCACCCTTATTTTTAGGTGTAATAGGTCAAAAGTTCTGTGTAAGTTTTCTGAGCGTTCGAACCATCTGTTCCGGATGATAGCTATCAAAAAATTAACAATTTGTTTAATGTAAATGAAGCGAGGTCAAGTTCGATAAATTATTGGTGCATTTAGCAATTCCTCGAGACTTTTATGCTTCCTGAATGTCACCTTTCTTGCGTCGAGTATTTACTTATTGGTTTAATCGGGGATCGAATTTTATCCGTTGATATGTTATTGAGATATTATTTTTATCGAACAGCTGTTTTGACGATCATTCTAGAACGATTAAATACCTAATCAGTTTTTGGAAACTGAAAATAATATATTTATAAATTTCAATAGTATGAAAGCGTAGATGGAAACATGACCGAATAAAAGTTGCCTGAAAGTCGTTGGGTGCAATTCACACGAGATAAGTCACTCTCTAAATATTATTATGGTAAGTATTATTATGGTAAATGTGATGTCTGAAATAAAAATCTGATGTATGTTCACAAACATATTAATTTGTTTAAGAAAAATAGCGATTATCATAATTTTGATACTAGACATAAGGATAAACTCGCTGTTGCCACTTGTAGACTCCATAAAGTTAGTACATAATACGCTTTTATAACAAACTCCCGAGGGATGTACAAAAATTGACAATTACCAAATTTAAAAATGTAATTAAACAAAATCATTATAAAAAATCCTACTATAAAATATCGGATTAGGTATTCGGTATTCGGTTTCGGTCCTAAGAGGCGGTAAAGATCGACCTTCACCGATCTGATAACCAGATGAGACATATTTTTTATCAAATATAATTTATAAACAAATATGCCTATAATTACTTGCCTATCTAAAAGTGCTCTCTAAAAGTTTTTAGCTAGGCAACAGTACTATAAGTATGATTTTTTGCAGGCAATAATTTTGAAATATGACTGATTTTGTAATAAAATAATCTAAAATTTGATATAACTTTCGATAAGTTAGCAGAACGATGGAGTTACCTATATTGACTTACAAAATTCAAATTCAAATATTTTTATTCATTAAAATCACAAGGATCACTTTGAAACGTCAATTTTACTGCCTGTTCCTTCGCGACCAAGCCAGGAAAGAAAGAAAGTGATAAAAAAACGATTAAAGTTAATTTAATTGAAAATAGCCATAAGCACTTTTAGATAGGCAAGTAATTATAGGCATATTTGTTTATAAATTATATTTGATAAAAAATACGTCTCATCTGGTTATCAGATCGGTGAAGGTCGATCTCCACGGTCTCCTCTACTAATAGAGAAGCTTTGGATTGAAATTGCTGCAACTCGTTCAAATATGCTACAATTTAGACGTAATTTATTTTCTTTATTGTTATGTATTGTACAAGGTTCATTAAAAAAACAACCAGCCTTGTTTCTTGCCTTTCTTTCCTGGCTTGGTCGCGAAGGAACAGGCAGTAAAATTGACGTTTCAACGTAATCCTTGTGATTTAAAATGAATAAAAAAGATTTTGACTTTGACTTTGGTTGTGATAATGATAATGATTTTGTTTTATTTTCATGTTTGTGCAAATTAAGTGCCAGGCAAACCACCAGTCCGTTAGTCGAATGGTTTAACCGAGCAGTGAGTGGAAGTAGTTTGATTAGATAAACAAGTTAAACCTCGATTTTGATTTTATCATCATGAATTAGATGGGCAATACTTTAATAGACACCATAAAATAAAACAATTAAATAAGAACAACGTAAATCTATGTTAAACAATGGGCCATAAAAATATTTTAGCGTGTGCTTAACTTAACTATGAAGACATCAGAAGCTAATAGGAGCCTCATTGACTAAATAAACCTCACAATTTGTGAATAGTCTTCGTGATCACTTTCATCAGGTGTCATTAACAAAATGATATATTACAGAAAATAAAAAACGCGAATTAAACCACCCTAAGTCCCAAATAGACAATCGCATGTCGTCAAGTAATTATCAAAATCGTTTTCTTTCCAAACTTTTTTACAGTTTCGTGACTATTTTATGTAATAAATCAAGCCTTAATGAGATATTTATGCGAGGATAACTTCCTGTCAACTATTAATCCTTCTTTTGTAATAAAATTTGTGCATTTCTGTCGATATTGCCTGTAAAAACATAAAAGGTAAATTGTGCCAGTAGAGCCTTATAAACTGCGTGATGGAGAAAACGATTGTCGAGTCAAAACATTAAAGATAAAGGGTATAAAAGAGCCTTCTTGGTAAGTACATTTTGACAGATCGTGAAGTTGCTTCCATACTACATATGTAATATAATAATCTAAAAGTAACTCTGTCTCTATGTCTGTTTGTTACGTTTTCATGACTATATGGTTGACCAATTTCGATTTGGTATATAGATTGAATAAGACCTAGATTGAGACAAAGGCTACATTTTGCTGAAAACCCCTGCATCCGCAATCGTGGGCAAAAGCTTGCTTATTAATAAGTCGAAGTACTTTCCTATAGAAATAATTCCACATGGTCCAGTCCATCCAAAGGTTGTCTGATAGATATCGTTATTTAGCGATAAGACCATCACTTGTATTTCATCGTGTCCAGTGTGTTTTAATTATTATTTGTTAATTTAAGTGGGGTGTACAATAAAGCGTTTTCTATCTATCGTAATATTAATGTGAGAACTCTTCAAGCTCACATCTACTTAGTGTAGGTATCAGCTGCTGCATTCCGTAACACAAGCCTATGATTTCAAGGCAATTAAATACTCATTGAATTCTAAGAATTGTCACCCTAATGCCCTAATTCTATTTCTAGGGTGGGGGAGTAAGATCTGCACTGACGCATAGGGGTGTATTGTGCATTACCCACTTTCCAATCTGACCCCAGCCATCCACTTTAGGTGGGAGTGCAGCAGTTTTCCAGAGTCCCCGAGGTCGTTGCTAACGTCGCATATGACTTGATGAGATAATGCAGTCCCGTCTTCAGTCTGGCTTCGTTATTGGCCGTACAGTGAAGGAACACGTGCTCCACCGTCTCTTCATCTTGTATCCCTGACCATAGCCCACTATCCGTGGCCTCTGTTTTCAGGTGATGGTGATTTAGTTCGCAGTGTCCTATGATGATATCCACCATCATCAGCAAGTCCTCGCGTTTAATTTTTAGCTGTGTTGGTTATCTACCCTTTTACCCCTTTACTTATTTCTTTAACTTTTTCGTTCTCACCTTATGGTATGTTGACATACGGTAGCGATAACTGTGTTGATAATTTATTCTCTACTTGTACAGGGTGCGTCGGAATTTTTCATGTTTGTTAACCTGAACCTTATTGCCTTTATTTAAGTCAGCAATGTTGATTGAACGATTTTTAGTATAAAAAATATTGAAAAATACCTATTAATAAAATTATTACAAAAATACGTACACTTGACAATAAACACTGTTTTTCAAATTAATATAAAGTTTAAAATAACGGTAACATAAAGTGTGCCCCAAAATTTGTGATATTTTTACTGTGTAATGTTTAGGAACTTAAGTATTGAAATTAGACTTTATTTTAAGAATAACTTAGCTATTCATTTTCATGGGTATAATCGGGTTAATATACATATAGGGGTGTAGCGAACTACTACAATCGTATTAGATATTTTTAAATGATACTCAGTACAATAGAAGATTTAGATTATAACATTATTATAAACACATTTATTAACAGAAAGAATATACAGTTATTTACAAGACTAATTAAAACGGGTATTTATCGCGTAACAAGACCAAGTTGTAAATAAAAACAAGAAATTTTCCTCAATATACATGTTCTCCAATAGCAAAGTATCTTTTAAGAAACAAATTATCTTAATTCTTAATAATATATAGCGCATTACATAAAATATATTTCACAAACTCACACAAAACACACTGAATTTTTTGAGAGTCTTTATAAAATACAGAAGAAACAGTTGAATCATCTAAAAACGCTAACGAACTAGGTATAGATACTCGTAGCTCAACTATTTTGTTTAGGTCGTTGAGTCGTTATGGGCTATGAGATACTATATGGCTAAGTTCATATGACCTATGAACTACTAACCGCGCGGTACAAGATCAAACTAAATAGTGTTTATCGTCTACATTACCGCGCGCTACCGCGCGGCACAGCGCGGCGCGCTCCGTCCCGTGCGCTAGATCTTGTACCGCGCGTTACCATGCGGCACAAGTTCTACAAACCTGTATCGACTCGTTCAGTTGATACGCGCGATTTGTGTGTGATGAACAGACGCAATGATTGATGAAAAAAGAGTAGCGAAAACGGTGTATCTATCGATTTGCTTATCAATGAAATTGAAAAAAGAGATGCCTGAAAGACTCATTTATAATTAGGTTAAGTGTTATGAATTTTTATAGTAATGAATAAAAAGTTTACGGTGATATGCAATATCGTAAAGCATCATTACTGGGTTTTAAATCGTTTTCAACGCAATCATATAAAAAATCGAAAGATGCAACCAACATCCTGAAATAGTAAAAAAAATCCTTCGTATAGTGTCAGGTCGGGATATAAAGTGATAAACAGGCTTGAAGAAAGTCTTTCACTTAAAATAGGATGCACCCAGCCAATATCGTCTTTGTCTTCTACGACGTCTCAGTTTTCGGTACAGAATCCATAAGCAAATTGCCACCTTCACGTCCATTCTCAATCAATGTTCAGGCCAGACTAGCTCGCATAGAATGCTGTCATGTGAACGCTCCCACCGCGTGCCGACGCGCGGTGCCGCGCGGTCATGTGAACTTACCCTCAATGTCCACACCTGGTAATGTCCACACCAGTCCATCCAAAGGTTGTCTGGTAGAGATCGCTATTTAGCGATAATCCCGCAAATCACATAGATTTACGTTTGTTCTTTTTAATTGTAATGTTTTATGGTGTGCAGTAACGAACTATCTATCTATAATGCTGACCCAATACATGCAAAACTGTGCGGTGTCAAAGCCGTGCAATACAAATATGTTTCGTAGCAACCTGTATTTTCAACTAATAGATTACAAGAACTAACTGATGGTTATCAGTAAGTGATTAGCATAAGGGTGCATCGCATTAACAGGCACGAGCGGTTAATTGCCGTATAATTGACATTTAGTTTATCTACTAGATAAATCAAACGATGTTTGTTTAGATCTCTTTCATTTTGATTTCAATGAATTGTATGCAACTCCTATATATTCCAGGTTGTCCGGAAAACAATCGCACCACAAAAAGTGGTAGTGTTTAAAAAGTTCCATAGCAATTTTTGTATAGAATTTTTCTAAACATGCGCTAAACTGTGTATATTATTTTTTGTTTATGTTTTTTGAAAGTTCTTTGAAAGAGGTAGCTTTTACAACAATATTACAAGTAATTTTTCTATATAAATATAACCGTTTTGTCCATACTACTGAACCGATTTCGATGAAATTTTTATAGGACTAGTCAGAAAGAACATCCTTTCAAAAAATTCCAAATCAGTTGATGAATGACGGAGTTCTGAGGAGTATCTTCTGTATTTTTTTCCTATATATATTATTTTTGTAAATAATTTATTGGAATGGACTAACCTATGAAATGAAACAAACATTAATTATTTTTTTCAAGCATTCTTGTATCGTAATTCAAGTCCATTGGAGCAGACTTCCTCTAATTAACATAAGCACCGTTTAACATAAATAGATGCACAGATAAGATAACATACATACCTATCATTGCTGCAATTAACACTTTGTACTATAAATTATGAGAGCAGTGTACTGTGAAGGAAGCTTAGAAGGAAATAGTTGGTTCACTTCTATGGACATTTCTAGTCACGTTGCAAGTAATCGAGATAAGTGGATACACCTAGATAATATAATATTAAGGTGTTGCAATTTTAACTATAAGTAATGACTGAGTATATTTTTGAGACCATAAATAATAAATAATTAATCATATTTTTAATCCAAAAATTTCATTTCGAGTTTTTGTGCCTAACATGTAGGTAGGTACTTAACTTACCACCCCGCGGTACGCACTAAACGCGCTCTGTTGACTGGTTAGGTACATTGACCGGCCAGTCCATTGACTGGGCGAGGTCATTGAACTAGCGGGGGTTGTTGAACGGCCCGTAGTAACTTGTTAGTAATCTGTGGCAACATTATGCTCTTTTCTTGAGATTTTTATAATAAAACAAGAACATTTTTAAGGATATAGTTATTTATTACTAGCATCCGCCAGCGACTTGCACTCGTTGTTTGTCAACAAAAAGTAGCCTATACGGTAATCCAAGTTATAATCTACGTCAGGGGTCGGCAACCTTATGCTATAGCCGGGCCACATATGTTGCCAGAGTATCAGTGCGGGCCGCACTTATATTTATATGTTCGGGCATGTATTTTTAATATTTGAAATAAAACGCATATATATTCATACAATTATCTCTTTTTTAATTGAACTACTATACTAACATAAAAGTAAGAACTAGTGAGATTTTTGAGGCTGCATTTGACTTGCAAGTTTTTTAACGTCTGCTTTCATTTTAGTAGTAGACACGCGCAGTATCGCGTCTAAATGTTCATCCGTTAACCGCGAACAATTCTTATTTTTGCGGTAGTTGAGAATTGAAAAAGTCTGCTCACACAAATATGTACTACCAAACATAGTTATTATCTGCTGAGCAAACTTTTTCAATTCTTTGAAGTTTTCAGAACTCAAACCTCCGTAGAACTGTATCAAGTCAGTGCTTTCCTTAAATGCCGTTTTAAGTGTGCTATTACTTTGCAAATCTACTATGTTCATTTGCAAATTGCTTGGTATCTCACTAATATCAATTGCAAAAGGGTTTTGGAATATTTCCATGTTAAGGGAGCTCTTTTTAAAGTCGGTGAATCGATTTACAAACTCAGTTTGTAGTTGTGTTAACACGTTTCTCATTGTAATATTTTGCCACACAAAATTATCTCCAGCTTCTTCCACGGCTTTCTTGCAATTAGGAAAATGGTCAAGCTTTTTTTCATCAATATGCTTGATAAACAGTTTCAGTTTCATTTCAAATGACTTTACATCTGTATACATATCGCAAATCAATTTATTTTTTCCCTGCAAGCGTTTGTTGAGCTGATTCAGGTCCTTAGTCAAATCAGTCAAAAAACCAAGATCGATAATCCACTGTTTGTTAGTAAGCTCTTCTACTGGCTTTCCTTTCATCTCCATGAAGTTGCCAATTTCTTTCCTCAAATCAAAAAACCGTTCCAAAACGGCACCTCGACTGAGCCACCTCACTTCACAGTAGTAAACCACGTCACCATGTTCAGCTTCCAGATCTTCCAAAAACTTTTGGAACTGACGGTGTGTGAGCCCATTTCTTCTTATAAAATTAACAGTGGATGTTACAGTATCCATTATTTCTTTCCAGGATATAACTTTGGAGCACAATGCCTCTTGATGGACAATACAGTGAAAAATCAATGGCACAGTAGATCCAGAATCTTTCACTTTGCTGATGATTCTCCCAACAACACCTTTGTTTTGACCGCTCATGTTCTTGCCTCCATCGGTAGTGACACTTGTTAACTTTTCCCAGCTTAATTGCAATGAATCCAGAGCTTGTTCCACATGGTGAAATAAATCTTCTCCCGTAGTTGTACCTTTCAAACTGCACATTTTCACAAGCTCTTCGTAAACAGTAAAGTTTTCGTCAATGCCGCGTACAAATATGAGTAACTGTGCTGTATCCGACAGGTCCGTACTTTCATCCATCGCTAAAGAGAAGCAGTCGAAAGACTGCGCCTTATCCCTGAGTTGTTCACACAAATTAGCACCCAAGTCTTCAGTACGTCGGGTGCAAGTTCTTGCAGAGAGACTAAGACTTTCAAACATTTTTTTCTGCTCTGGGCATATTTCTTCTGCGATAGCTAAGACACACTCTTTTACTAATTCACTATCGGTAAACGGACGTCCACTTTTTGCAAGAATCTCTGCTACCCTGTAACTGGCCCGAACATTCGATTCGCTGTTGTCTGCCACAACCTTAAATATGTTTTGTTGATTTTGTAATGACGATTTCAAAGTGGAAATTTTCCTTTTCCGTATTTCTCCTTCAAGACAGTCAAATTTAGCTTTGTGCTCGGTGTCGTAATGTCGCTTCAGGTTATATTCCTTTACTACAGAAATACTCTTTTGACAAATCAAGCATAACGGTTTTCCTTTAAACTCGATAAAAAAGTATAATTCTGTCCATAATTCGTTAAAAACTCTTTTTTCTTCTTCTATCTTCCTTTTTCTTGAAGCCATGTTTATATAATTATTCTGTAACAATAATGAAAAAAATTAAATTCGTTGTAAAATTATATGTTCCAGTTAGCACCTACAAATTCAACTCCACATTCAAATAATAATTAAAACATGACACACTCGTAACTAACTTCATGTCATGTAACTACTATCCCCGTCCTTATAACATTTACCCATCAATCTGAAGGTTCACATTAACAAGCAGTAAATAAAATAAAACAAAATGCTCGCGAGTGCATACAACTTACCTCATACGTCGTGCGTGAGAAGCTATCAGCGAAGGGAAGAAAGGTGAAACGAAACGCGTAGCTAGCAACCAGATGAGACGTGAGTTTCCGGCGAATTTCCACAACCGAATGTGGCGAGAGCTGCGCGCGGCTGTGATTTTAACTAAAACCGGTCGCTTTGAATTTTTTCGCCGCCGCACACCTGCGTCTAATCAAAGACTGCCGCCCCGCCTATTGTCTCAAAGGAGCCGCCCGCCGCCGCACGTGCGGCGGATAAACGCAAAAGAAATTGCCAAGAATTGAATAAGTACAGCAAATATTTATTTTCGGTAGAAACAATACATAACATCACAGTCTTGATAAACAGTTCTTAAGAAATGAAATAGAGGTACATTTTTATCACCCCGCGTGGGAGCGAGCTTTCAAGAATACTCTCATGGCCCAGCAGCATGGCCGTATAAATTCTAGTGAATTTATATGGCCTTTTGCTTCGGTATTTTTTTCTTACGGACCTCAGGGTTGCGGGCCGCACCGAGATAGTCTACGGGCCGCATGCGGCCCGCGGGCCGCCGGTTGCCGACCCCTGATCTACGTGCATTTCAAATTTCATCCAAATCGGTTCAGCCGTTACGACGTGATTGAGTAACAAACAAGCAAACAAACATCCAAACTTTCGCATTTATAATATTACTGTGAATGTTTAAATTGCAAAAACTTATTTATATACTAATGTGTTGCAATTTAAATCTATTTTTGATCAACACAATTGTGTTGATCTAGCCATCAACCCGATGTGCTGTCGACGGGCCCACCTTGTACGGGCATTCTGCTTGTTATCATGAATACCATCTTGGTATTGATTAGTAATTGTTTTGACAGGAGGTATGTTTAATTCGTTCCGGATTATTAGTGTGTCCGGTTTCTGTAGCGCTGTGAGTTTCTAAGCATTGGGTCAAATGTAATTTAATTTATCGGTATTTTATAATACAGTTAAAACATACCGACATGCGACAGTGTTAGGAATAATGCCTTTATAGCTTAACTAAGACTGGCAGTCGGGCGACCCAGATATCTCAGGAAGGATGAAGTGGATAAAGACCTTCGTAGATTTTTAAAACTATCTCATAAATTTTCAAGCCTAGACGGGACTTGAACCTGAAACCTTCCTCTTGATACGAGAATGAACTACCAATTGTACTACAGGCTGTTGTCGCGTCGTGGTCGAAATTAGTATGATGATTCAGATTACGACTAAAGCGTCGTTAGCTCCATCTACAGCAAAACTTGTACAGTTTTTGACCTGATCAATGCCAAACGTTGCAGTTTAGTACATTGACAAGAGATGTCGCGTTGCTTATTTCAAATTTTATTTTATTATTTTTATAGTGTTAAAGGCCATCGCGATCTCCAAGTGTTAGACTGGCAAGAAGTGACGCAGAATAGGGATATAGAACGTAACTTATTTTCGAAAACCCTGATATCTTTAATTGAAGATTATTTATTTATTTCATTTTAATCTGGTAAAATCTCATAATTTTATAGAGATCGGTTAATTCTAACAAGGGATAAAAAAATTGTACTTGCATTGTTTTAGGTACGAGGGGCGTAAGCGATCAATTACACCTGAGAACTTTTGGAGTACAAGTGAGCGAAAGCGAGCGAGATTTTGTTTCAGCATTTATGAATGTAACCTCTTTTATTTTAAATAGAAATAAGGATTTGTCATGAAGTTGTATTTCATTTTTGTATATTATTAATGCAATGAACCTCATTATATTTTCAAATTTATTTACCCCTAGGCACGTAAATCGCATTTACGCGGTGAAAACTTTATCTTATTTTTGATTATACCTACCTGAGAATGTATGTGTAAATGTATCCTCCAAAGTACACCGCACTCCGTATTTTCGTAAATTTCGCTCCGTCCAAAGGTTGCCTGGAAGAGATCGCTTTCGGTGATAAGGCCGCCCATTGTATTGCCTTATTTATTCTAGCCTAGTATTTATTTTTGTATTATTCCTGTTTGTGTGGTAATTCAATAAAGAGTTTTCTATCTTATCTATAACATAATTTCTCTGTGCATTGATAATCGCTTCTATCTTCAAGGAGGTAAACCTACTGTTATTGTAATGAGGCAGCAAAAACGATTATCTAGTATCAGCTTCGCAACTCCAGGCGACAATGCCCGGAAAGTATTCGTAATTCCTATTTTACAAATGGTCCACAATTTATACGACACCTTGGTGATTATTCCGAGTGCCACAATAAATTACACGAGTTTAGCAGTAACAGGATTTTATTTCTCGATTTATTGAGGTAATTTTTGTAATACGTGATGATGAAGTTTCTGTGAGGTTTGGTTAATTATATGCACAACTCATCATTATTGTATCATTATGCTGTAGGACGTCTATAGCTGAGACAGGCCTCCCCCATAAATTTCCAGAGAACGATCTTATGCGACCCTTTACCTTTTTTTTCGGTTTGAAGGGTACGGTTGCCAGTGAAATTACAGGCATATGAGGTTTTACACCTGTACGCCTCAAGTTGATGGACGCAGAGCAGTGCAACCATAGAATACTGTATTCTGTGAGTCCAATGTAGGGTACATTTGTGAACTACGAGGCAGTTATCTGTTATAGCCGATGGTTACCACTTAACCTCAGGTGGGCCAAAAGCTTGTACCATCTCCATGTAGCATAAAAAAGGTCATCTTTGCATACCCTATGCAATAAGTATAATAAGTAGGAGGCCGTTCTACTCAGTGCAGGTCTTGCCAATTAAATATTGATCAAGCGAAGCGAGATACCCAAATCAACTTGGGCGAACCGGCGTTGTATGTATGTAGTGTTACGCCGAGGATGTTAAACAATGAGTAATAATCGAAACTTCTCGAACGCTTTTGTCTTGCTGTGTTATTGTTGTTATTGTCTGCGGTTGCGCACAATAGGGATTGGTCGTTCTGTCGAAACACCGACCCCTTTCCTGTAACGATCGAGATCGTTCTCGAACAATCGAAATGTGCGCGATATAAATAGGCCGGAGAGATGGCCGGACAGTGAGTCAGTGAGTCTCAGCGAGGCCCTGGAGGACTGACGTGGAGAAGGGTCTCGCGTGAAGAGTAGTTGCTCGGACAGTGAGTCTGGATTTAGCTATACGTCCGAACATTTCGGTGACTTTAAGTGATGCAACAGTTGTGTGAATTAGTGTGTTGTGATTACGTGTGACCAAGTTCGTGTATTCATCGTTTAGTGTTGAATAAAAGTGTTATTTTGGTTAGATCGATTCCCATTATTTTATCCCGAACCCTCAGCTCGTAACAATTTGGTGTCAGAAGTGGGATAAAATAATGCCGGTTCTACCAAAGCATAACGTGGACGGTGTCAGGACGAGAGGTCAACGACAATAGGAAATGGATGAAAGGCGGTTTGGAGATTCTCCGGTTCAAGAAGCTCGGCAGAGTCGTCAGCCGATGGAGATGGAATCAGCCGCCACTGAATCATTTGGAGCATCATCATCATCACCCGTGGGCCAAGCTCCTGTGACAGGCGATCTTGCTGCTATTATGGCCATGCTTTGTCGTCAACAAGAAGAGCAGCGACGTTGGCAGGAAGAACAGCGACGTCAGGATAAGGAAGAGCAGCGTCGTCAGCAAGAAGAGCAGGCTCGGTTGCAGGAAGAACAGCGACGTCAGGATAAGGAAGAGCAGCGTCGTCAGCAAGAAGAGCAGCGTCGTCAGCAAGAAGAGCAGGCTCGGTTGCAGGAGGAACAACGCCGTCAGCATAAAGAAGAGAAGCGTCGTCAGCAAGAAGAGCAGGCTCGGTTGCAGGCAGAACAGCAACGTCAGGATAAGGAAGAGCAGCGTCGTCAGCAAGAAGAGCAGACTCGGTTGCAGGAGCAACAACGCCGTCAGCATTAAGAAGAGAAGCGTCGTCAGCAGGAAGAGCAGGTTCGGTTGCAGAAGGAACAGCGACGTGAACAGGTGGAGCAGACTCGGTTGCAAGAGGAACAGCGACGTCAGGATAAAGAAGAGCAGCGTCGTCAACAGGAAGATCAGCGACGTTGGCAAGAAGAGCGGGCTCGACTGATGAGGGAATTGTTCGGTTCATCTGGAAAGGAATTCCAGGAAGTGAAAGAACAGATAGAAATCATGAGAGCCGTGTTTTGGAGGCTGGAATTGGGATCGCTGAGACGGCAATGTGGCTCCTTTAGTTGCTACATCTTCAGCGCGAGGTGCGCCTAAAATTGTTCGTGTTGATCGGCTGCCGCGATATGGGGCTAAGAATGCTCGGGACGAGCATGTTTTAGGAGGGGGCAGTGTTACGCCGAGGATGTTAAACAATGAGTAATAATCGAAAATTCTCGAACGCTTTTGTCTTGCTGTGTTATTGTTGTTATTCTATGCGGTTGCGCACAATGGGGATTGGTCGTTCGGTCGAAACACCGACCCCTTTCCTGTAACGATCGAGATCGTTCTCGAACAATCGAAATGTGCGCGATATAAATAGGCCGGAGAGATGACCGGACAGTGAGTCAGTGAGTCTCAGCGAGGCCCTGGAGGACTGACGTGGAGAAGGGTCTCGCGTGAAGAGTAGTTGCTCGGACAGTGAGTCTGGATTTAGCTATACGTGCGAACATTTTGGTGACTTTAAGTGGTGCAACAGTTGTGTGAATTAGTGTGTTGTGATTACGTGTGACCAAGTTCGTGTATTCATCGTTTAGTGCTGAATAAAAGTGTTATTTTGGTTAGATCGATTCCCATTATTTTATCCCGAACCCTCAGCTCGTAACAGTATATTTGTTTGTTCAAGGATAACTTTCGAAGAGTTGATCCGATCATCATAAAATTTGGTAATAGATAGGTAGTGATGGCCAAATCTTGGTGCGACTAAATGAGCTAATAATGTGCGGGGATTGTTGAGATATTGGGATTCTAGAAGGGTTAAAAAAATCTGAATGAGACTATTAGGTCAAGTGGGGTGTCGAATGAAAGGTCTTCATTAGTACATTTTGTCCCCGTTTTTCTTTTTAGTTGAATATTTGTAGTTTCTGAGTTATTCACTAAAATAAAAAGTGAACTTTGATGAAATTCAGAGACCCCACAGTGCTGAAGTTTGGTATTCGTATAGCTTTAGTGACACAAATATAGGAAAAAGCCTGAAATAAAGAATAACTGCAATTTCTACCCCAAAAATATTCACAAATTAATATGAACTCCCGTTACTTGCAACTTGAATGAAACTGTAGGTTGAATGAAACAAGTTAGCTGGTTGTGCATTATGTGGCACTATTTTATTAGTTAAAGATTAAAGCCGGCTTGCACGATCCCTAAACGTATTTAGCGACTGAACATGTTTAAATTTGACGTATTTGTATTGTTTGATAACTTTTTAAATCATATTTGGCTACAAAGTACGTTTAGGCATCGTTGCGTAAGTCGCACTAGAAAATTTTTTTGACTAGTTTATTAGGATCACTGGTAGTTGACCAATTGGCCGTGCAAATGTTGAGGTAAGACATCTATTACATTAGATAATGAAATTTTGTAACAAAAATGTTATAACAATATATATATTTTTTATACTACTGGAGATGGAACAAGCCTATGGCCCACCTGATGTTAAGTGGTAACCATCGCCTATAACCTCGTTTAGGTTGCCTCGAGGTTTGCCTCGTAGATCACGCTCCTTAGAAATGTGCCCTACGATGCACATCCCCGCGATCATCAACTTGAGTCATACAGGTGTAAAGCCTCATGTGCCTGTAATTTCACCGGCAACCCATATCCTTCAAACCGAAACACAGCAATGCTGCTTGCAGGTAGAAATAGGTATGGTGGTAGAACTTCCCCGGGCGAGCCCTTTCACAAGAAACTCTACTACTCTTAATTATTCATTAACTCTTAATTATATATTGTTTAGTTTTAAGTTATGCTTGGTACATCAATATTTTTATGTGTTCTTTACTTATGTTACTGCAAATAAATTCTATTATATTCTAAATAATTGAATTAATAGGAGGAACTGGTTGATCCAGGTTTTGGTGTTAAAAGGCTGCCCAAGACCTCTGTTAAGGCCACTTTAAGTTAGATGGAAGCAGTTTAAGACTTTACCATAACATGGTAAAGCAGACGATTACCGGCTGTGATGTCGATGATGTACCAAATGTAATATTCGTGTAGACCTTGTCTAGGCGTGCAAACAATGCCTAGCTCTTCATATCCAGAGCAAATCTGCAACTAACAAAATTCAAGGCATCTTACAATATCAGAATTCTACCAACACTTTATTAAACGCGTCATGTACTCTTCAAGTGTTCACACAAGGAGAAACTCTGTGGAATTTTTAATAGATTCACCCCTTCTGAAGCGTCAGCTAATGTATTTGGAATCTGTCTCGAAGCTCTATCTATTGGAAATGGCTGTTGGAACTACTTTTAACTACGAGTAATAAATCCAGTGTAAGGCCGGTTACCGTCTCTGCAAGTCTGCATGAGGGGAGGTGGGGTAAACTAAGGATGGTTGACTTGATCTTATAATTAAATAAATAAATAATGAATACACAGATATTTGTTCCGGGTCTGGATGTTTTTCTATAAATTAGTATGTATTTACAAAAAAAAACAGTACATAAGTATTCTATCAGTTATCTGGTTCTCATAGTACAAGCTTTGCTTAGCTTGGGGCTAGATAGCGCTGTGTGAAATGTCCAGCAATATTTATTTATTTAAATGTTTATTTGTATCGTACAGAGTAGGTACACAAAGGTAACAATTAACAATAGATCTTGAAATTACCCTAAATATTTTAGTCAAAGATTCGAATATTCGACATATTTTTGTATTCGAATATTTGTACAATATGGGTTGTAATAGCGTTATTCGAATATTTGTAATAGGTAGTGTTATTCGAATATTCAAATAAATGTTAACTATGAGAGTCAGCCGCGTAGCCGTAGTCTACCAATGGTAAAACACTGATTGTTAGGTTTGATTATTTGTAATTATTAAGTAGATATACCTTTCTGTTTAATTTTATAAACCAAAATACTATAAACACTAAAACTGTAATCAGTAACCATAAAGCCTTTTTGGAGTATTCCTAAATGGGTGTGTGATGATTTTCCTATATAAAAACAGTTAAAATTTACATGTAAAAGTTTCGAATAATATTCGAATAAATTCGAATACATTCGAATACCCCCAAATTGATGGAATACTATTCGACCGTATTGTTCTAGGGTGCAAAAACACAAATAGAAACTTTGATATCCCAATTGTATCCCCTGAGAACTGATTTATGGGATAAAAAGTAACTTATGTGTTAATCTAGGTTATAATGTACTACGTACCAAATTTCATCGAAATCGGTTCTGCCGTTTCGACGTGATTGAGTAACAAACAAACATCCAAATTTTCGCATTCATAATATTAATGTGAGTATGCATGCATGTGTGCTATTAACAATATTACGTAATTAATTAGTAACATTTTGGGTTAGTAATTAATTATATACTGGGGTATAATATTAAGGTTATATGTACCAAAGTACATTATTGTAAATAAAAATAATAAAAAATGGTAAATCGTGTTTTGTGTGACATAACTTGTTAGCTGCTTGTGAATGTACTTGTGATAATTTAAGTACGACGTGACAATAGATAAACGTTCTTATCAAAGTTGTTGTACTATGCTATGCTCAAGCGTACCTATATCAAAATTAGTCCAAACTTTACTTCTGTAACCTATCTACTATCTCTTTTTACTACTCTATCTACTATCTATCTATTTGGTGACTCAAGTCTCAGAGTAAAGCTATCACGTTAAACTTGCAACGTAGGTACTTATTAAAGTAATGCGTTATTATCAATTTGTCATTTGCTATATTTACTTAAAACCTATATAAATGAGAGTAAGTGGGTAACAATGACTGTAGTCCAATTTAAACCGTAAAAGGAAACAGTTGCTAGGCAGTTGAATAATTAAAATTTAAGCACATTGTCCATTCTTACCCGACTTCCTCTCAGCTGTATCGCAGACTGGGGCTTTAAACGAATCTCTCCTCTCCACGAAAATGCACATTAATATTAAATGGCTTGGAAATGCTGCGTGGGGAGGGGAGGGTGGGGGTGGGTGGCGCAATAAAAAGCGTCGATGATACTGGCTTAAGCTTTATTTGTTCTGTATCGGTGATTGTAATGAGCTGGCACGTAATTTAAGACAAATTATTTTTTTAAACATTAAGGCGGATTTGTTTTTAAAATATATACCTACCTAAAGATGAAATAACGTATGGGGTAAGCAAATGAATTTGTCATAAATTTTAAACGAATTAGAGAATGTCTCGAATAATTCACTTTTCTTAACGTAAGAACACTTCATGAAAGAGGATTCTAGGTAAAAAATATATTAAACTAGTGGTTCGCTCGAACTGAAATCTCGCAAGTCTACCATAAGAAAAAACAATATTATTCGTAATCATTGACTATCAAAATAGTGCCACGAAATAATAACCATCTTACTTGACCTACAGTTTCATTCAAATTACAGGTAACGGGAGTTCATGTTATGTGGTTAATTTTTTGGGGTACAAATTGCAGTTATTCTGGATTTCAGACTATATTTGTGCCTATATTTGTGATAGATAAGCTACACGCACAACGATACATAAGCTTGAACCCCAATATCTCAACCCCCCCCCCCCCCCCCCATTTTTAGCTCACACCAAAATTGTGCCATCGTTACCTACCTGTATACCAAATTTCACGATGATCGGATAAACGCTTCGAAAGTTATCCTTGGACAAACAAACATACATACATACAACGCCGATTAGCCCAAGTTGATTTGGAGATCTCGCTTCGCTCGATCTAAAAAGCATATGTGCAATTCACACGTGGTAGAAGTGAAACCTTCAAAAATTTTGGTTTCAAGATAATGAGACGAATGTAAAATTTTGGTAAGACGATAATTTTAGGTTTTAGTAATGATCATAGTGATGCAAAGTTAGATAATTATTAACACGAGTGGAGGGGGTACGAAGCAAAGCACAAAGAGAACCACGAACATAAGGAACACTGTATAATGCTTCCTATCTCATTTTCTCCCACGTTAAATCTTATGAATTTATGTGTTTGTCTCTTTTTACTGTCGCTTTTTCGTTTCATCGACTTTCAAATCACAACGATGCTAAAGAAGTTTTCACTTCAATTACATCATGTTTCTTCGCTTTGTCTGGACTTTCTTTGTCTGAGATAATATGGTTCACATAAACAAATGACTATCAGCCCCGAAACGTCAACCGAGCTATTTCCTTACAAAGCTCACCGTACGTGTTTTCCTTATATTAACTACGTAACACTATTCCCCCCTGCCTCCCCCAGCCACCCTGTTAGTACCAGCATCCAATAAGAGGTGGCGTTTGAACAAAACTACTGCTCTCTCTCGAACAATTTACTCCTTGCACTAATTAAAAGAGCGAGTGAGATGCCACGCCCACTGCTGAGAACAAACAGAAGGGGGGAAACCGCTGTCCAATCAGAAAGCTTGATTATTTGTAATTAGAGCGGCGAGCTCTTCCTTCGGTGGAGATGACCAATGAGATTTTGTATTTAGCGGCATTATTCTGCCGTAAAGGAAATTCTCTGAGAGATTTAATTAAAATTTCTGGGTACTGCGACCGTCTCATTTGCTGGGAGCAATCAGTGTGACGAAATGGGCGTACTGACCTATGTACTGTGGAATATATTTTTATGGTTCGTTAAAGTTCTTAATCGCTTAGATCAATTCTTTGGTTTTTGATAATATTTGGTTGTTGAATCATTAATTCACAAAAAACGTTAATATTTTGTAACCGTTCAGATATTCTTGTTTATTTTATGAATGGACTCTGAATATAAGTTACTTAATAGCTTAACTAAAATCCTAAAACACCAGGATAACTTTAAGAATTATAGTTAAAAGGCGGCCTTATCGTTGAAATTGATTTTATACTTCCAGGTAACCTGTGTGGACAGTTATGAGCAAAGCCGTTAATCAACGGATGCTAAGTAATTAGGTACAATAAAATAAACAAAATATATATATAACTAGCTAACTAATCCGCACCTTCAAAAGCATAGTTTTACAACAAAAACATTACCCCTCTCTCTACGCAGTTGGGCACAAAGTAGCCTATATTACTCAGGAATAATGTAGCATTATAATGGTGAAAGAATTTTTGAAATCGGACCAGTAGTTTTTGAGTTTATTCGTTAGAAACATAAAAAAATACAAATCTCTCCTCTTTATAATATTAGTAGATATAGATAGGTATATCTTATGTTAATAAAGTACAATATTAAATCAGTAATCCATTTAAAACTTTACACAACATATTTACCTAACTAGGTTTGAAATTTGGAAAAATAACGTTAAAAAACTCAAATAATTAAACAGTATAAAACTAATAAATATTAAATAGACAATACATTGATTGTTTTCATAAATTTCTCCTTAATTATTAGTTTACTCCACAGATTATTTCCTCACAATCTTGCAAATCTCGAGATTTCTCCCAGCTATAGAACCACCTCAAGAAATGATTATCCGAACAATACGCTGAAACTTCAGTTTCATCGAAACAAGAAAACCAAAGACGTATTTTCATAAGAATCTAGAACAGACTTTTCAACCGAACAAAAACTTTCTCATCCTCATTGAAACAGCACAGTCATTCGAGGGAGAAAATCAAGCGGCCACAATGAGCGGACGAACTTCTAGCTGCCAGTTTGCATATAGAGATAAAAGTGGGGAATATTAATGTGAATCGTTGTCCCCCTTTCTCCCCTCTTTCTTGGGGGGTGGGTGAGGGGGACACTTTCTTTCAGGGCGAGCGGACCGCGGGCCAGTCCTGATTTTAATTATATTGCGACGTGAGACGCTGGAGAGTTATGGCCCCTTGGAAAGTTTTGAATGTTGTTTGATATTATATTTGAGACTGATATTTTATTCAGTCTGGAATATTATATCAATGGAACTTAAATTTTATAAAACTTCTGCTAATTAAAAGGTGATACTAACATCATCATTACGTCCCGGAATCACTCACTGTTGGGTATTATCATTTATCGAACAGACGTCAGGATTTGTTCTGGTGGATGAAACGGCTTACGGCATAAAAGACAAAAAAGGTGTTTCTAAGACCATGAACTGTAGTCATCTGGAGCAGTGTAAGACCGAAGAATACTAATGGCCCCCCACTAGATGGAAATACGACCTATATTATAGTAAAGGTTGCTGGGAGCTGTTGGTCTGCACTCGTCCATTGCAGGTCGTTTTAAGCCCCTTGGTATTCTTTGGTGCACTTTACTTTCTTCTGTAGTCTTTCTTTGGTAGCTTAACTGCTCCAGTTCACTATAATATATATGGCTGATATGATGATGATTGTTGTTGAAGTAGAATTAGTAAAAAATCTTGAGAGCCATTACCAACTTATAAGTGAACGGGTGATATATTTATATTCATTAGAGGGTATTTTGATAATATTCGTACAAAAATTAAAGGGGTTATTTTAATGAGCATAATAAATAAATTTGTGAAATGTTTACCATAGAAATGTGAAATTTATTTTGGTATGTCAAAATAAACACTTTATTAAAATTATGTTGTGCTATTGCATAATGCTTGCCATCTAACCACAGATACTGAATAGGTGACGTCTCGAGATATCTCTTGTTGTCCCTGTCTAACCCAAAACCCGCAGCCATTTCCGAAAGAGATATCAAATTGGCTTTTCTTTTTGGATGTCAATTGCAAGAGTAGGTAGTAAGTATTATATCGATTGAATCACCTAAACGTAGCCGATTTTCTTTAAAGTTTAATAATATAACCAGTAGTTTTTTTTTGCGAGAAGTCTTTTTTATTTTTTGAGAAACCATCACTTGAATATCGTCAGTATACTCGTATTACCAAACATCCTGTATAGGGACACTTCCTACATACTCATTTGTATCGTTGACAGATACTATTGTGTGAAAACGAAAATCATAAATCTTTAGTAAACCGTTTAGATAGAGGCTGTAAAATCGTAGAATAGCGGAAATGACGTTTTGTGAGATGCGAAATCTCACCATAATGTCTGCTGGAAGAGATATCTTTAAAATGCAACACTGGTCTCCTGCCAGCTACAGCGTACCTATAGAATCAAATCAAACCAGTGGTCGTCATGCACTACGTTGCCATTTCATCACTGTCAACAGCCTTATGCACTGCTAAAGATAGGCTCGCCACAGATTTCCTGAGTGCCCGATGCGGTCTGTATTCAACGACTCGCAGCAACCTTTATTACACGGAGGAAAATATACCCCTGGTTTTAAGCGGGATTCTGCACTAATTATGAGGTATTCCTCTTAAAAAACGACTAGGCGTCCAAACGCAAATATTAACAGGAAACTGATAAACCAGCCTTACTCGGTAGCAGAACATAAGATTCGGAAGGTATTTTTAGGTAAAAAGCATGACAATTTATTGTTCGTAGCAATTTATTTTAACATGACCATACCTATAACGGTAAAAAATATCAGTTTATCGTTAAAGTGTGCGTAAAAAGCCATATATTAACAAAAGTTCTGTTACGAGCTGAGGGTTCGGGATAAAATAATGGGAATCGGTTTAACCAAAATAACACTTTTATTCAACACTAAACGATGAATACACGAACTTGGTCACACGTAATCACAACACACTAATTCACACCACTGTTGCACCACTTAAAGTCACCGAAATGATCGCACGTATAGCTTAATCCAGACTGACTCGCGAGCAACTACTGATCACGCGAGACCCTGCTCCACGTCAGTCCTCCAGGGCCTCGCTGAGTCTCACTCACTGAGACTGACTCAGACTGACCGTCCGGCCATCTCTCCGGCCTATTTATATCGCACACATTTCGATTGTTCGAGAACGTTGTCGCTCCTTCCAGGAAAGGGTCGGTCCCTCGACACAATGGCCACTCCCCATTCTGCGAAACCACAAACAATAGCAACAATATCACAGCAAGACAAAAGCGTTCGAGAAGGCTCGATTATTAATTTATTACTCATTGTTTAACAGCCTTGGCGTAACAGTTCTATAAAAATATCATTTGTACTGTAATTTTTTCGTTCTCACAAAATTAATTTTTCTCCGTGTAGGTCCTTCTATTTAGAAGGGCCGTTGTACAATGCGCTTTCTAGTGCATGGTCTCCACTCGAGAACCTTTCTGCACCAACAGCCATCTGTTCTTCATTGCTACGTTGGTCATTTACGTTATTTTTATAATAAGTTGTAAGCTTGAGTTTGACCACCATCTCGAAGACGTAGAACACGCTTGCCTAGAAGAAACCTGGAGCCCAATTCTACTAAACAAATCGCTTCACTATGACAATAGTATCGTCGCAAAATGCCCACTATTTATACCTTTTGGTATTCTACTAACACAATCTTTTGTCAATGACCGCCGTTGCTATGGCAACTCCATTGAAAATTTGGCAGCTTATGTCTGGAACAACAAGCATTATCTATATTAATATGTATTGTAATTGTAACAAATAACCTCAAAAACGACTTGTCCGATTTCAAAAAATCTGTCACCATTAGAACGCTACATTAGCCTTGAGTAACAGCCTATATTTATTACTAGAAAAAAATAGGGATCCTACTAAAACTTCAATATATTTCTTATAACAGAATTGGTTGGAGTTATCAGAAAACACAAACTCTGGCAAGGCGCTTCACTCTTTGACGGTGTGCATAAACTTGGAAGAGAACCGCTTTGTGCGTATGTCTTATGTGATCTGGTATGTCTACCAAGTAATACCTAATACGTCCAGAGTATTAATACTCTAAATCTCCATATATCACACGATTTGTCCCATAAAATAGGCAAGATATACCAAAACTATCGATAAAGTTACAACAATACCGTCCCATAAACTTAACCCCTTATTCAACTAAACATCGAACTCGCATAAATTTGATTCGACAAACTAATGTCAATGTAAGAACGACATTACTTGCGTTAAACAAATTCCTACGGAAAATCTGTCTGTTTATGTGTGGGCGCGTTGTGTCTGTGTGTGTATAAGTGACGGGGTGATTGTCTCGCCACTCTAAGCCTGCATATTGGAATGAGATATTTTTTTAAATTTTTATTAAACCTTCCATTGAAATAACTATACAAAAACATACCTAGGTACATATACAACTAAGATAAATTATTTTGCTGTATTTATAATTCTTAAATCTATATATATAAAATGCTTTGTCCTGAATGACTGATTGACGGATCAACGCACAGCCAAACCGCAGATCGTAGAGACCTGAAACTTGGAGGGTGTGTTTTTTGTATGACGTAGGCATCCGATAAGAAAGGATTTTCCGAAATTCTACCCTTAAAGGGGTGAAAAAGGGGGACAATGTTTGTATGGGACAACGTGATTCCTTGGTCTAATCTACTTCAAATTTTGTATAAACCTTTTTTAACAGAATTGATAGAAGACGTGTTTCGTGTTTTATAAAATAATTCCCTAATGGGGTTAAAAAGAGGGTGGAAAGTTATTTTGGCGGTGATTTGCTTCGAAGTTGATATCAATACTTCTTAGTGCTTTTGATTTAAATTACATTTTATTTTAACACATGTTTGAAAACTCAATCCGGTTTTATTCAAAAAAGGTTGAACTCACTTCAAACAATAAATACTCTTTAAAATTGGAATGCCTCGAAAGTCACCGTACTGTATTAGTACCTCATTTGAAGGTTTATAAGCTTAAAGAGGTTATGCACTTTTAGGACACGGCCTCATAGGGACGTAGAGTTCGAAATTTGAAATAGTAAGGACTAGAACATTTTGGTCCGAAGAAAATAGTTTTCTTTTAGAAGTTTAATTTAGTTTTTTTACATTACACAATAATATTATGAATGGGAAAGTTCGGATGTTTGTTTATTTGTTTGTTTATTACTCAATCACGTCGTAACGGCGGAACCGATTTCGATGAAATTTGATATATACGTAGAATTTGACCTGGATTACCACATAAGCTACTTTTCCTCCCATAAATCAGTTTCCATGGGATAAAAATGGGGTGGCAAATCAGGTTGCAACAGCGAGTTAGGTTTTATTTCTAGGTTACCTACTCATTTAGAAGTGTAACGCGTACGAAGTCGCGGGCAGGCCACAGCTAGTTACCTATATAATAAAACATATTTCAAGTAAATCTAGACAGCAAAACAGGTCGTCCCTCAGCGGTGTGTTACAGTGTGTTACTATCGCAAAATATTTGCCCATGACAGCAGCGTTCATGTCTTATACGCCAAACTATGTTTATGACAAATGTCACTCTGACTTCTCACTAACCTTTTATATTTGTACTAGGCTTTTTAGCGTATATGTTCTATGCCCCCTCACTATTCCTACTCGCCAGTATTTTTCATTATTTTTTAGATGTATCGCATCGCAGACTTGGCGTGGACGGAGTATTATGCATATGTGGGAGTATGTAAATACGTAAACGTTAAATTGTGAGGATGTGTGATGCAGACTCCAGAGAGAGAGGTCCTCATTATCGACCTAGGGTCATGGCGCATGCTCCGACTTCAGTCTTCTCTAACGAACGCCTTATAGCGACAGCGGTTCATCTAAGTAATTGAGTTACAACTTTTTACGTAGCAATTTCGTTTTTCTCTTAGAACCGTCGTACGCTAATTGGGGCGAATTTTTTTTATGCCTTTTTCTTTTACAAATATTGGATAAGGCGTAATTTGCTTCAAATAGGTTAAGCTTTGAAGGCTGAGGCGTAGATGGAAGTTTTATTAGACATTAGCTTTAATATTTTTCTTAATTTCATCTCCTTTGCTTTTTTGGGTTAATTTCTGTTTTGTTAAAGTGGATTCTTATTTAAATAAAATAGCTTTTTTGAGACAGAATCGTTCAGATTTTCATCTTGTTCGTAATTTTATGGCCAAATTTTTTATACAGATCTTAATTTTGTTACAGGTATCTTAGAATTACAACCTGGGTGTTCAAGTCGCGAGTGAACAGATTTCTTCTAGGCAAGCGTGGCTCATCGTAGACTGCATCATCCCTTAGCACCAGGCGAGATCGTGGTCAAACGCGTGCCAATAATTTATTAAAAAAAGAACTTCGGTAATATTATGACAGGAAAAACAGAAGATTGTCTGAGGCCACAACATCAATTGAAGATGATAGCGCAGCGCCTGGTGGCAATCAGCTCCAGCTTGGTAAAGGGTGCAACCACTATACTTCCTGGGACAGGATTATAGGTGGTGTGAGCTTGTAGCGACCGTAGTCCGATTTGTTGGTTTATTCAACGGGGCTGTTTAAAACGTCGGAAAACTGTCGATATTTTTGTTCTGTATGGATTTCAAATCCAAAACGCCATTTGATCGAGTGGAGCGATATCTCCAAATCAATTTGGGCAAATCGGTGTTGTATGTATGTTTGTCCGAAGATAACTTACGAAGCGTTGATCCGATCATCGTGAAATTTGATATATAGGTACGTAGTGATGGCACAATTCTGGTGTGTTTAAATGAGCTAAAATGTTGGGGTGTTGTTGAGATATTGGAGTTCAAGATATTTCGGCTTTTGGTTGAAATGATGATTCCTTATACTCGAATTGGTTGTTTTGTCTATTATACGATTTAGGATATCCTCCCTCTGACCCACTCAGCTAGTTTCCCCTTAATGGATAGTGCAGCAAACACATCAAGACCAACATCTATAAACGTACTTATTAGATGACTATTATTGTGCACAGATTAAACAATAGCTCTTTACCTAAGGCACTACCTCAAGACGGGAACAGGGGTAGCAGGGATGGGGTTATTCGTTTGTCAGCCACCGAGGTTGGTTTTAGTGTGGATAAGCCAATGAAACTTTTTTTTTAAATTTATTTAAGGACTGCAACACACCAATAAGTTTGGGTAACTTGGTGGTAACTAAATAACTTTTTTAATTAAACTAGTTGCCAGTGCACAGTGGTCGAAATTCAACCGTAATTCATTTTCTATATTTAAACCTAATTTTAGCTTTTGCTCTCTTTCTTTATTATAAACATTAACTATGCCAAATGTCACTCCTCGGTGCGCGCAGTACGTGCAAATTTTATTTTCGTGTATTTATTTATAGCTACTTTTTTTAAAGCCACATCTAATTTTTAATACCTCCTATAGGTATTGAATATTAGTAGTGGCATGTAAATAAGTAGATATAGACATAGACAATCATTTATTCACTATATTAGCACACAATATACAATACAGTTACATTTTAAGACAGATAAAATACAAAAAAAGAAACAATCGAAATTTGCACATATATTTCAACTTGCTAGGTCCACCCGTTCTCGAGAAAATCGGTGATGCCACACGGACAGACGGACAAGAGAGTGATCTTATAAGGGTTCCTTATTTACCTTTTAAGGTACGGAACCCTAAAATGAATTAAATAGCATTGTTTAGAGAATTATTACATACAGGTACTCTCTTTAATAAGAGTGGCTTCGATATCTTTTTTTAAATTTAAATAATAATCCTCTCGATCGTTAGTCAACTTTACCCACTGGCGTTTTCTTGGGGTATCACGTACTTTTCTACTTTCTATGGGTATCTTAGTAATACAAATATACAGTACCTATAAGTATTGTATTATTTTTTTGTTTAATACATAAATTACGTATATGCAGCTTTTATTCACTCGTTAGTCGGAAAATTCTTTATTTATCTGCCTTTATTCGCTTGTAATGTCCACACTTTTCTGTCCATAAGCGGGGGTGGGGGGGTGGCCGGTCAGCGAGCGACGAGTAGCGCAAATTAATCTCTGTGCGTCCTCTCTCCTCGGCGCTTGTTACCCGAGACAGTTTGTTACTGTTCGCAATGGAAATGAGATGACCTGGATATTTTATAAAATTACTAGTTTACGTGTACGGTTTTGCTCGATGATGGATAGAATTATATTTATAATAAATCGATCTGTTCGTACCTAGGCGATCGTAATGCTTTCAAATTCAATATTCCAGTTAAACTTTGTGTAATGTGGAAAAACCAAGTTTTACATTTTAGAGCGTAACTTCGGACAAAATTAGCTTGGCCTTATATAGTTTTGAGATTTAACGAAAAAAATTTACTATTAATATTATATAAGGTTAGGCTGTTGTGACAGAAAGGTTCTTGAGTGGAGACAGCGCAACAAAAGACGGCCCCCTACTAGATACAAGGCGACCTGATAAAAATTACTGGTACCTTGGTGCACAAATTCAAGAAAATAAAAACTAAAATTGAGAATAGTTTTATTAATTCTTTTAGACATTTCTTTAAAGGTCCATTGAATTAATTTCCGCAGTAAATCATCCTCTACCTGACCAAACTAACCCATGCACAACAAACCGACCCACTGTCAAAACTTAAGTCTCAAGTGCCATTTATTTGAGCAATATCCACGGTAATGTATGGAGATTAGGTAGTGGACAGACGCGCCCGCACGTTGATCCGACATGATACATCAACGTCGACCGGACAGTGGACATTCCCCTTTATGTCTGTGGCATGAGAAAAGTTTGGAGAAGGTAAACTGAATATGCTTAAAATGTTTCTAGCGATAAGCCCGCACATTGTGCACCGTTATTAATTGTATATTTCCTTTGTTACTGTATTTTTATTAAAAACCATTTAATAGGCAATTCACTAGTAATACTAAAAAAGTTGGATTTGGAGTCTGGTCCATAGAAAGAAAAGAAAAAAAGAAGAAAGAAAACATTTTATTCAAAAACCACACAGTAATAAAAATAAAATAAAACACTACAACAATAAAATCTAACCTAAGCACTAACAAACTTAAAAGCTCCGTGTGGGGATGAATTGGTACGCAGCTCAGCATGATGATACGGCATGTTAATAGCAAATGGTACCTCCATTTGCTATGGACCAATTGATATAGCTGGCATATATGACATATCGCACAGAGACGAGGTCCCTCATTAATAAATAAATAAATAAATATTGCTGGACATTTCACACAGCGCTATCTAGCCCCAAACTAAGCAGAGCTTGTAGTATGGGAACCAGATAACTGATAGAATACTTATATACTTTTTTTTTGTAAATACATACTTATAATATATAGAAAAACAACCAGACCCGGAACAAATATCTGTAGATCATGCAAACATTTGTTCCGTGGCGGGAATCGAAATTATTAAATAATAATTTAATAATTTATTTATTCAAAAACTAACTTCAAATTTTCACAAACAAAAAATTTACAATGGTTTACTAGGTATAATACAATTCAGAATGGAAAACATACGTACCCAAACTAGGATTGACCTGTTTGATGGCATACCTATAGTCCCTCTGGACTATGGTTCATAATGGAATGTTCAGTGAATGTATGTGTGAGTGTGGGAGTATTTTGGTTGTGTGATTTGTGTGTGTATGTATGTGTGCGTGAGAGTGTGTCAATATGCATGCGAGGATATGTGGTGAGTGTATGTGTGTTAAAGGGTGTGGGTGAGAATTTGTGAGAGAGAGGGTGTGTGGTGTTAGAAAAGACTCTTAAAGACTCATTGTTAGACTCCATTAAAAGACTCTTACGAAAACTTATGGTCGTTCTGCGTACTATTGGAGACGGATATGCTTGATATACATATATCTACAAGATCGAATCAGAAATAAGGAGTATACAATTCAAAGTCATAAGTGTAAAATCAATTTCAACTGTCAACATTTTTTTAACTGGCAGAAAGCCATACATATACAGGTACTAATAATGAACTGAAACTACGCTTTTGAATTTAGATTTAATCTATGGTATTTTTGATTGAGCATTTGTAATAATTTGCTCATTGGTCTAGGTTTAATTTGTTGTTAAAAATATTTTCACGGGTACTGGTACTGTTTTGGTATTTAGGAAGATGCGTACCATTATTCAAACTGTTACTGCAGTGCCCTAGAACGTTCTAAAGGCCAAAGTTTCGTTTGAATCTTGATGCCTGTCAGTGTAACGTTTGAGGTGAAAGGTGAACCGAAAGGTGCCTCTGTAGATCGTATTGCGACCGAAAAGCGACCGAAGTAGATATTTACGAGAATTGTGTAGGTAACTGTTTCAGTACCTAATAATTATTTATTGTTTTTACCAAAATATATGTACATGATTTGTGATTTTTTTTTATCGGAAATTCAAAAATCATCGAATATCCCGTTTTTAGTGAAAATAATGTTCTTAACCGTGACACATACTCGTAGCTTCAAAGAGTTTCAACTGGTTCACTAGTTCTACATATATTAAAAGACAGATCTACATTTTCACAGCTTCATGGCACAGTCTAATAGCAGAGTAGATGTTTGGACATAAGGCTTTGCATACAGCACCGCTTGTTAACCAAAGAATTAACGTAATATCCGTTTGCATTGCAAACAGGGCTTCTACAGAGGTTTCTATTGTAAAACGTACTTAGGTTGTAGTTACAGGTTCATAAGTTCTCGCGGTGGAACTTTTAGTTAGTAGTGTAGAGCCACTTGTGTGCTCCAATACAACAAAACATTTTGTTCCGCGGCGGAAATCGAACCCGCATTATCTACGTCTCAGCCGGCTATTCAACCACTACACCGCGGTCTTCGTTACTTTATTTTATTTCATTTACTCTCAAACAATAAACAACAAAAAATAATATATTGTGTCGGAACATTTGTCATTCTATGCCTAACCTACAACTTAAATATTTTTTATACATAATTAGCTGACCCGGCGAACTTCGTACTACCTTGACATGGATATGACGCGGGCTGCCAATGTACGTTGCCGGTAGAATTGTCAATCGGCCATCATTATGTGCATCTATGTATGAGAAAACGAATTTTTTCATAATTTGTTTACGCGTAAGTTTTTCCGATACATTATTAGTTATTCTGCTATTCGGGGCGGAGACAAATCCAACAAATAAAATATCATCAAAATTGGCCAAGCCGTTTTTGAGTTATAGGTGTAACTAACCCGACCGTTTTATATATATATAGATAGATGTGATAAAAACAGATTTAGTAAGTACATAAACATAGCAAAATAAAAAATTAGGTACTTGTATTTTACTCAAGATAATGACCCGATAATAATAATTTGCCATTATTTATCATGAGAACCTATACTAAAATCTTGTGATTTTGTATTATCATGTCCATCTAAAGGTTGTCTGGAAGAGATCGCTTTTAGCTATAAGACCACCCATTGTACGATATCAACTTATATTTTTTTTGTCCTGTATTTAAGTTAAGTATACAATAAAGAGTTGTTATTATAAATACGGGATTTATCACGTACTGTCTCATCGGTGTTTCGACCGACAGTGTTTCGGTTCAGTTCGTGAACCTTCATCAGGGTGAGTGCGATCCGCTCCGAATAATGTCTCGCCTCGCATTGATAACACCGATAAGACGATACGTGATAAATCCCGTATTTATAATAATTATTGAAATCAATGGCGAAAGTTTTCTACGTAAAAAAAGAGTTATTTAATCTTATATAATCTAATCTTGTAGGTCAACTTATAAAAGGTTAAATTATATTAAGTATATAAAGCTTTTTATAACACAATTGAATACACTTCATAACCGTTAACTTTAGAATATGACTTCAAATAACAAGAATATTCCAAGACATTTTCACGAAAACGTTACCTTACAGCGAAGTAGCTTAAAAGTTTTCATAGGAGCGTTCACTATAAACGCTTTATTAATAAAAATACACCTCATGTCTGCATGTCATAACAGTAGATTTAGAGTTTCTAGAAGAGGAAAGGTGACGGAGAAAATAAAGATAATGCGAACCATACAGAATAGAACAAAAAAGATAACATGTCGATGAAGAAAGTAAAATATACAGTCGCCGTGGCAGTAATTGGCCGGGATATTATCATCAGAATCATCATAAGAAGAAGAAATAGAAAGAAAACAAAGAAGCGGAAGGACGCGAATAAACTACATGCGCCAGATAAAGGAGAAAATTGCTGTCATGTCGTATAAGGAGGTAAACAAGACCGCCTGGTGTTACATCAGCTGCACTCGCAAGAGTAATGCTCATAAACGAGTGAAAGAAGAAGAGATTAACTTTAACATTTTCATTTCAAATTAACAGTTCCTGTGCGTTCACTTTAATAGTACGTTACAAGTGTACGATGTGGCTTACATTTAGTCATAATCATTTATTGCCAGAATATAGATTATACAGAAAGATGCCACATTTAATTTAAATTAGTTTCACTATACTCTACCCCACTCAGGGGCGTGCAATAAGCTTGTAAAGCTTTCATATTTGTTCACTTATAAAGATATTATTAGTAATATTACACTATTTATGTCAAACATTTAGTATTCAATTATAATTATTATCTGTCAAATTAATCATGTCATTGTTTATTAAAGTAATAAATGTAAAGATCTTATCTAAAAGCCATAATTTTAATTTGTGCCTAAATTTAAAAAGTGGCAGTTCTTGAATATCCTTGGGTAAATTATTAAATATTTGGCAGCCATTACATAATATACATTCTTTTTATAAATATCAAGTTTGCAATGTGGTAGGTAAAGTATATTATGATGCCTTGTATGCCTTTGCATTTTGTCAGAGTGTTTTAGAAATCGTTCTGAATTTTCTTTAACTAAGTTACATAAGTATACCATTTACATACATACAGGCAATAGGCGTGATTTATGTTCCTTAAAAATAGTACGACAGCTTTCAGTAAACCAGGCTCCACATAATGCGCGAACACATTTTTTAGGTAAAAGTTTTATTAATGTCTTATCTTTATCACTTCGTAAGCATAACCTCTGTTTTACTTATAAAACTTTCGTGATTTATTTCAATCATTATTATAAATACGGGATTTATCACGTACCGTTTTATCGGTGTTTCGACCGACGACGTCATGTCATAACTTCTGTTGTTTTTGAAGTGAAAACTTCTTTAGGCGCGTTGGGCATTTTTGAGATGAGAAAAAACCATTAAACTCGCGACACTGTTACCGTTATTGACACCTCTGTATGTAATTTGAGATGGGAAAAAACCATTGAACTCGCGACACTGTTACCGTTATTGACACCTCTGTATATAATTTGAGATGGGAAAAAACCATTGAACTCGCGACACTGTTACCGTTATTGACACCTCTGTATATAATTTGAGATGGGAAAAAACCATTGAACTCGCGACACTGTTACCGTTATTGACACCTCTGTATATAATTTGAGATGGGAAAAAACCATTCAACTCGTGACACTGCTGCCGTTACCAACACCTCTGTATATAAATATCTGTAGTGTAGTCTGCTTTTATTCAAGTTTTCACTTCTGTCGGCACTCCCGGAGTGCCACTGTTTTTTTTTACCTCTTTTGTGTAATGCAAATGACAAATCATCAACCTTTTTTAGGTCGGCTTTCCACCTAGTAGGGATCCGTCCTACGCTGCGCTTAGTTAGGTAATATGATCGAAGAAGCCATTTCTTTTTATTTCATTATATTAAATGAATTAATTATATTAAATAATGAGAAATACTAAAACACAAATCCACAAATAAAATAAGGTCTTATCGATTAGAAGTGATTTTTTCCAGATAATATTTGGATGGAGTCACTTTTTGTAATATTTATTAACAAATAGAAGAAAGAAGAAAACTTTGGTAACATTTTGCAAAGATATAATTTATACAGGGTGTTTGATAATATACTGACGATATTCAAGTGACGGTTTTTCAAAACATAAAAATTTGAAATCTACGCTTTTGTGGATTACGGCCCTTATTTTTGGATGTCGATTGCAAGAGTAGGCAGTAAGTTTTATATCGAATTAATCACCTAAACTTAGTCGATTTACTTTAAAATTGATAATATACGTACTATTAGAAATTTTATAATATATAAAACTAATGGTATTTATTATCAAGAAGTATTTTATTATGTTTTGAGGAACCGTCACTTGAATATCGTCAGTATATTACCAAACACCCTGTATAGAACTAGATTTTGTCACTAATTAATCTAGACTTTAAAGCAAATGTAGATATGTTACTAAAGAAACGGTTTTATTGAACAAACGCAAATATTTCTCATATACAAAAATCTCGTGTCACGGTTTTTGTGGTCGCACTCCTCCGAAACGATTCAACTGATTTTAATGTTATTTTTTTTTTGTATATATCGTAGGTATGAGAATCGGTCGTAATATAGTTTTCACCCTCTTACTCCCACCCCCCATTTTTTAACTGCTATTTTAGTATTTATGTATGAACAATATCCATATAATTTAACTGTCGTTCATTGACGTGAAGTCATTTACATGAAGTGTCGCGTCACTTTAACAAGAGCGTTTTATATAGTTTTTATCCCGAAATTCCCACGGGAACGGGCGGGTCAGCTAGTTTTTTTATAATAAAATATTATATTAATATTTTTAAACATTCTAGAACTCTTTACCTCTGTGTTTTAAGGACTCTCGACAATGTTTTCGTTCGATCAGCGGCCCGTGCCTCTGGAATGAAGTCGGGTATTAGAAACGCAGCTATCTTCTCGACTATTTTCAATTTGTTTGTTAACATTTTCTCGTGTGCGTTGTAGAACGATGAGTTGCTATTTCTTTATTAAAACTTATAACTAGGAGCTTATATAATTTTAGGGCGCGTATGTGTTCGTCATCTAAGATTTTCACTACTGCACATATATTCAATACATCTCTATAATAGATTTCCAGAGCGAAGTATTTCGCGCTGCCTACACCCAACAGTAACGTTTATTAAGTCGCATTCCCATCTAGTGGGGGGAGGGGAGGGGGAAGAGGGGGAGGAGGGAGGGGAGGGGGAGGGGAGGGGGAGGGGGGGCACGATGCGCTTCAACCTGTGATCTTGATTAGAATTATTTTTATTATTATTATGCTATACTTTCAATCATAAATATATGTCAGTATCGAAATGCGATTGATACATAAAGTTTAAATTACGATAGGTAATTGTTTTCGGTAACAGTATCGTTAACTTTTCTTATTTTATTAGAAACACTAAATTATTACATTATTTTTTTTATTGTGTTTGTCACGCGCTTAACCACTATCTCACGCAATGGTAGTGGTAAGAGTAAAGATGGAGCACGCTTGCCTGAAAAGAACCTTCTCACTCTGGACCAGAAGACTCCGAGATTGTAGCAATGTGAATAACAGACTATTATAAAAAATAAGTGGCACTCCGAGAGTGCCGACAGAAGTGAAAACTTGAACAATTACGCGATACTTATATACAGAGGTGTCGGTAACGGTAACAGTGTCGCGCGTTCAATGGTTTTTTCCCATCTCAAAAAATGGCCAACGCGCCTAAAAAAGTTTTCACTTCATATACAGAGGGGAGTAACGGTAACAGTGTCACCTGTTCAATGGTTTTTTTACCATCTTAAAAAATGTTCAACGCACCTAAAGAAGTTTTCACTTCAAGAGGTGTCGGTAGCGGTAACAGTGTCGTGAGTTCAATGGTTTTTTTCTCATCTTAAAAAGTGCCCAACGCGCCTAAAGAAGTTTTCAATTCATAAATATTGAAAGGCAACTAATTTTTGAGCATGGCAACCGTCCTTTCTGAGGTAATTCAAAAACCAATTACCATTTTATCACCTTAAAATAATTCTAACAAAACTTAATCAAACGACGGGAAGACACCAACACAAATAATCGAAATTAGAATTTATTAGTATAGGAGCAGGGGTTCAATTTTGTGCCGTGTGTAGCAATAATGCGTAAAAAACTCATCTCCGACCCCACGACCCCTTGGACCCCCCGAGTATAGGGACGTTTTCAGGATGATGCTACTTAGGGGCACATGCTGTAAAGGAATTTACATGCTAGCAACCTGCAACTTTGCATACGTTTTTTCGCAATATTTTGTTACAACTGAACATTCAAATCAATTGTAAAAAGTGTTTGACCAAAGACCAGAGTTTGGGGGCATTTTTTTTATTAAAACTGATTGCAACATAAACATGTAAGGCTACAAAAAACTAAATAAAACTTGCAGTATCAAGACTTTTATACTGAGTACGAATTAATTAAAATTATTTATAAGTCATAATTAATAATAGAACAACAATCAAGTATACAATGAGCAGTCTTCACTAAAAAAGTAATCTCTTCCAGATAGCCTTTAAGTTTTGAACTGATGTTTGTGGTTGAAAATAATAGACGTTCTGAAAATCTGCTGTTGAGAGTAATAGCACGACTGCAGTTGCAAAAGGAATGACTTGAAACGGCTAAAGTATAGTAAAAATATTAAATACTCAATAATCATTTGATTTTCACAATTTAAATTATGTAGTTATTATGTGTGCGATCAATGATAGACCCTACTGAGCATCACAGATAAAACCTTTTTTACTTTATAACGGGGATATTTACACTGATTTTTGAGTTTAAAGCCCCATGATCCGGTTTTATTGACAATATTAATAAGGAAAGAGTATTAGTATTGGTTATACATACTGATTCGTAGTAATATTATAAATTTAATAGTGATATTATAGTAATGTATATAGATAAGTAGTAGATAGGTACATATATGATTTTATTGTGTTTTAAATTTGTAAATAAGAATAAATGAACTTATTTTTTTTAAACTTTTTGTAGTTGTTATGATATAATGGAATATATTGTTAGCTTCAAATACGTGCATGTCATCTTAGTTTTTTTTTTAAATCCAATTAATTCACTCGCACGGCCTAAAATATGAATGCATGCAGTCTATCATCTCTAATTATTGTAGCAGTAAGTTCTACCATTTGTAAATGTAACCGCTAAATGATGTCAGTGTATGCTATGTTGATGATACCTATAATAATAAAAAAAAATCAAAAGTACCTAACTCTTTCTATCTGTCTGTTTATTACGACTAAACAACTTTATTAGTTTTTTACTTATCACGAACAATATTCATCGATTATGACCTAGAATAACACACAGGCTACTTTTTATTGACAAACTACGCCTGCGAAGTCGCAGGCAATAACTAGCTTTTTTTTATTATAGCCTTGCGTTTGACCACGATCTTGCCTGATGGTAAGCCTAGAACGTAGGAACACACTTGTCTATAAGAAACCTGCTAGACTGCCCCCCCCCCCCATTTTTCACTGAATACAGCCCTGGCCCACCCCACCCCTAGCCTCCGGTGAAATATGATGTTTTCCCATCCCGAGCGGACGCGATTAGAAAATTCGTCGCGAGATATGTGTGGCCTACAGCGCGATGATAGTTTCCATGTGGAAATTGGATGAGAATTTTGAAGATTCCTTCGTAGACTGCATGAAATATTACTTCTGTAACTGGGATATTTGCATATTTAATACAAAAAAGATCGCCGGGACAGGACCCAAGCATCGATATTGTTCATGACCATCATCATACATAATGTAAATTAAATACTGCTGGGCATTTCATACAGCGCTATCTAGCCTCAAACTAAGCAGTACTATGGTAACCAGATAACTGATAGAATACTTTTCTACTTTTTTTTGTACTTATAATATATAGAAAAACATCCAGACCCGGAACAAATATCTGTAGATAAATAATGGTGATGTATGAAGAATTAGAATTATGTAATCGATTTTTATGTTGTGAATTGTAGTGTTAAAACTTAGACACATTAAGTAACATAATTTACGTTTGCCTTTATCAGATCGTCTCAATTATCGTAAAATGAATCTTCATAGTTTTTTTTAATCTATACATTTAATAAAAATGTAACTGGGCCAAATTTGTAGATACAATATTATTTGAAAATTTTAATTGGCACTAACTTTTTTTTTATTCATCACAGAATCAACAGCACTTGATATCAATGTATACAAACTCTTATAGCTAATGCTTAATGCCAATAACAGATTCACATTTTATAGACCTTTAAGAAATTAGAAATTAATCGCCTAGAGAAAAAGATCAAAAACACAATACAATATATTAATTAATTTTCAAGGAATTTAGTAATTTAGTAGGTACGCATTTGAAGAATGACTTAAACATTAAAGTGTCCGAAACCTATTTATTTATTTGAATATTCAGTATTAATTTATTCAACATTTCATTACTTTGCATTATATTAGTATGTACAAAATATATTACAAAAATCAGAAATAAACAAAGACAAACGAATCACAACTAAAAATTAAATATCGTTTGTTTATCAGTCGGCCTGTCCCTTTGTACGCGTATCACACTGAAACCAATAGATGGATTTTAATGAAACTTAGATCATGTATACCATACTATGGATTTTATTTTATTTATCAAATTATTATTTTATTTACATTGAATGCAATTGCGGGCAATGTTGCCATCATTTTGCGGATACTGCTGCCTGGTAGTGATCTGGACCATTTGATGGTATAACACCAGCCTATACGACGTGGCTAATATCACTCACCTACAGATAAATAAAGAAATAAACATCAGTGTTTAAGATTATGGTATCACACAATATACAGGGTGTGGTGTAATGAGTGGATAATAGGGTACCTGGTAGGGGCCATTGTGGCGGTTCAGAAAAATATTGGTTATGCTCAGTAAAAGTGCCTCAGTTTTCGAGATATTCGACATTTTCGAAATTTAAGAAATATTTCACCCTTCGTCACTATTTTTGGCGCCAAGACTGCAAATGAAATTTTTTTTTCTATCTGTTTTTTGGATAGTATTCTTGGATAGATGTGCTATCGAATGGAAACTATTATTTTTATAACACAAGCACAGTTATGTTTTTAAAATAAGATTTCACTAACATTTTACTTGCTTTCGTTTGTTTTCCTGACCTTTACCCTTCTGTGGTGTAAAAAAAATGTATGGTCACTTGAATGCCAAATTTAAAAAAAATTTGCCTATTTCATCGAGATTCCGAAATGGTATATTACATATCATTGTCACAACTTGATTCAAAATTAATTACTACCAAACTTATCAAGGCGTAATTTAAAGAAATATTTTTAACTATTATTAGCAATAATTGTCTACTGTTCGCAGAACTACTAGTAATTCTTGGAACAGATTGGTTCCCGGCCCAGCGGCAATCGACACTATGTCTATCTTGCTCTTTCATGCTATGAGTAAAAGAGAACTATCGTTTCGCGTAACGCATTTTTATGATTTTCGAGTCAGTGTGCTATCATACTACTCCCGTACAACAACGTGTTATCCTGTTTTGGATTAATACTCGTCGATTTTGTGCAGTGATTTCGGACTTTGTTTTGCCTAGCGATTTGGACGTCTTAATTTTGTGAACCTAACGATTTTGTGCTGTGATCTCGGACTTGATTTGCTTTGTAACTTGGATTTTTTGGTATTGCATATTGATTGCAATGCCTCAGCTATACACTGCGTCTGAATATGCGCAAATGCATTTAATCTACGGCGAGTGTGGTGGTAACGCCAATCGAGCAGCAGCACTGTATCGGGAAAGATTTCCCAATGCACGCCATCCCGATTATCGTGTGTTTATTCGCGTACACAATGCTTACATGGAAGGTCGAATTCCTGGAAGTGGCATCGGTGGCACGAGTTCTGGGAGACCACAAGTACATAATGAAGAGGACGTACTTGATGAAATTGCTGCTGATCCGACCACATCTGTGCGCGTAATAGCCTCTAATACTGGCATGTCAGCAAGAACAGTACACCGAATTTTAAAAAGAGAAAAATTACATCCTTTTCACTACCAGCGCGTGCAATGTTTGCAGCCAAGAGATTACCCTGCACGAGTTGCATTTTGCCAAACAATGCTGAGAAAAATGAACGCTGATCCCGATTTCTTCGATAAAATTTTGTGGAGCGACGAATCCACGTGCAAAAAAGATGGGTATTTTAATATGCACAATCTGCACAGTTGGCAGTGTACAAACACTCATTTGGCCAGAGAAGACAGGTCCCAGTACAAGTTCAAAATTAATTTATGGACTGGAATTCTAAATGGCAAAATCATCGGACCATTCGAATTGTCTGGAACATTGACTGCAGAAACGTATTTACATTTTTTACGGCACGAACTTCGACTTTTATTAGAAGATGTTTCATTAGAAGATAGAAGTAGAATGTGGCTGCAGCACGATGGTTGCCCCGCTCATTACGCCTGAAATGTTCGACAATACCTCGATGAAACATATCGTCGACGATGGATCGGTCGTTTGGGGAGAATTTTGTGGCCACCTCGTTCACCAGACCTCAACCCATTGGACTTTTTTTACTGGGGATGCCTTAAAGAAAAGGTTTATAAAGACCCAATCAATACAGTGGACCAGCTACGGGAGCGTGTGCGATTAGCTGCTCAGAAAATCACAGAGCAAAGAATTGCGAACAGGATTAAAAGATCTTTTATCAAAAGGTGCAGAGCATGCATCAGAGCACGTGGTGGAACACCTTTTGTAATAGTAAATTTAATAAATGAAATGCATTTAAAATTTATTGTTTCGTTTTATTTCATTACCGAATTTTAAACTAACGTTTTTAGGTGATTTTAAGTAATGAAGTAAATTTTAGTACTATTTGTAATTTTATAATAATTAGCTCTACCCATTTTAATAGGAATTACTTTTGAATCAACTTGTGGAAATACCATGTAATATACCATTTCGGAATCTCGATGAAATAGGCTAATTTTTTTAAAATTTGGCATTCAAGTGACCATACATTTTTTTTACACCACAGAAGGGTAAAGGTCAGGAAAACAAACGAAAGCAAGTAAAATTTTAGTGAAATCTTATTTTAAAAACATAACTGTGCTTGTGTTATAAAAATAATAGTTTCCATTCGATAGCACATCTATCTAAGAATACTATCCAAAAAACAGATAGAAAAAAAAATTTCATTTGCAGTCTTGGCGCCAAAAATAGTGACGAAGGGTGAAATATTTCTTAAATTTCGAAAATGTCGAATATCTCGAAAACCGAGGCACTTTTACTGAGCATAACAAATATTTTTCTGAACCGCCACAATGGCCCCTACCCGCAGGTACCCTATTATCCACTCATTACGCCACACCCTGTATTTCCTGATAACTAAAGCTTAGGGGTCTTCAATTAGTGAGTGAACAGGTTCCTTCTAGGTAAGCGTGTTCACTTATGACCAGTGAACACTTGTGGTCAAAAGCGATCCTATAATTAAAAAAAATCTTTTCCCCACACGACATCATCTCTCATTTCTTTACATTCCAATACATAAATCATGGACCATCCTGCCCACTCCAACACGTAGGATCAAAGCCTATATATCAAGCTAACGCTGATATGTTGAATAAATATCCAGCCAGGATATTGGGTGTGAACGAAAAATGAAAAAGGATTTTAACTGATTTTATCAGATGTTTTCAGATGTTTTCATCGTTTTTCATTCTTAACAAACCGGTTGCTTTTATCATATTTTGGGAATATTGTATACACTTAATCTAACTCTAAGACCGCGGCTGCCCTGCAGGATACCTCGCTTAGCATCTGGCGTCTCGCTAGACGCCAGACGAGAAAACAAACGTATGAAAATATACGGGACCGGCCGCACTGCGTGCTAGGCGCCCTCGTAAGTCACCTGGCCTGTATGGACGAAATTTCGACACGCGAAATTTTCAAAAGATAACTCTTATACTGGCCCACCTCCAGCCGCCTCCAGTGCTGCCACCATGTACCGTAGATAGCCACAAAGTCAAAGTAGCTAGATTCTAGGTGCCAACCTAGGCGTCTGCAAAGCAATGTGTAAAAGATTTTCTCTGTCAACTATGCTAATTAACGCCAATCAGACACTAACATAGATAACTATGTTACCTAAGACCTATACCTGGATCATGGATCAATCTTATCTATCATTTGTCCCGCAGCGTGAATCGAACCTGCCGTTCTCACAGTCTGATAAATTGTATTGACATTGGTAGTATGCAGATAAAATTTCAATCCAATTGAAAATAAATTCTAATAAAAAGTAAGTAGAAATACCTGCAATCTAAACATCCAAAGTATCTTGTACAGGTTCAGCTCTACAGATGATACTACAGTTCTCCCCACAGATCTCTTGAGACAGCGTTCATTAAAGTAACATCTTGCTACTTCAAACTTCAGCCGTCCGCGTCTGTAAGGGCGCCGGACTTACTTCAGGACTAGGACATTTTCAAGCAATTTTTAATTCCGTTATCGTTACTCATCTACACTAAAACTTATATGAGATTTCTAAAACTAAAGTCAATGTGTCGAGTTGGTTATTTTTGGGGGACTATTATCATTATGATAAAGAAGGGAAGATAACTATACGTAATAAAGGGTGAATTTGTAAACAGTAACGGTTCTGTAAAAAATCGATCAAGTGCGAGTCGAACTCGTGCGCCGAGGGCTCCGTACCTACCCATTACAACAGCACAATTTTATTTATTTACCTTATTTGAGGTTCGTCCCGATTAAGATAGTCCTCTAAATTGTATGAGCGCCCAAACAACTCAGAGGACTATCTTGACCGGCGTCAATTATGTATGTATGGGGACACTCTTTAATTTGCAACTTTTTTATATTTTGGATTTTTTCGTTAAATTTCGTGATCCTAGGTCAACGGGAACTACCATATAGGTTTTCGACCCAAAACCTATAAGGTGCTTCCGGTTGACCTAGAATTATCAATTTTGGTTAAAAGCAAAGTAAAGGGAATATTCCAAAAAATAAAAAAAGTTGAAAATTAAGGTAAATTTTGGTACTCACAAGTTTTCGCGAAAATCTAAATTTGCCCATATATTTTTATCGTGTTGACCCAGGACCTTGATTTTTATACACTTTATAGGGACTATAGACCTCAGTACCTGGTATAAATTTAAAATTGCTAGGTCCACCCGTTCCTGAGAAAATCGGTGGTGACACACGGACAGACGGGCAGACGGACAGACGGACAAGAGTGATCATATAAGGGTTCCTTTTTTTACCTTTTGAGGTATGAAACCCTAAAAACGAAATATAAATACGTGTATCAAGTGAAAAAATTGTGAGAAAAAGTCGTTTGCCAAATGTAATATAGGCAGAGGATGGATTCTACCGCTGGCCTCCGGGACCATACCTTGAAAACGACAAGAGAAATGTGTGAACCTTGTAGAGTCATAGTAAGCGTTTCGTGTTTATCTGTAGCGAGGACAACCTAAGAAGACATTAATGGCGATGATGATGCAGCAACACGACGGGCCACCTGCTAACATGCGCGCAGAGAGCTACGGCGCGTAGCTAGTGCGAGGCGAGATGCGTGCGGAGCGAATTGCATTCTCCCTGATAAAAGTTCACAAATTTAACCGAAACATTGTCGGTCAAAACACCAATAATACGGTACATGATAAATTTCGATTTTATAATAATGGTTCCCATCTACAAAACCTACCTTCTCCATTGCAGTGCCTTTAGTCAGTACAATTTTCAACTTTATTATTGGATTGATCACATACTATTATTTAAAGTGAAACTTTTAATACATCGTCTCAAACTTTTTTGTCTGTGTGTTGCATGTCGCGTGACGGTCTGTCGCGGAGTAGGGATAAAGTGAAAGGCGCTCGTCAGAGCAGCCGAGGCCAATATGGCGGCGCCTATAGTTCGCATCAGCTGAACTACTGTGTATAGACTATTACTCATTTGTTGCCAACGAAAGTTTTTAGTTAAATGTCTATAATGTGAAACAAAGTTTCACTTTTACCGTGGTTTCATAAAACCACGCAATCCTTTTTTAGGATTATATTATTAGCTGTTGAAATTCAGTGTTTATAAATAAATCAATCGTTGATTTCAGTTATTTTCTTAATAATTTGTACTTTTGTGAATTCTTGTACATGCTTTTAAGGTAGGTACTCAAATCTAAATTTATTCAATCAACGTCACTACCATGAGCCATCTACGGAGCTACATCTCTTCTTAACTAACTAACTGACTCTAAAAAGAAGAGTTTCAAACTTTTGCTTCTGATACCTCAGCTGTCAATACAAATTCTAGTAATACTATCTAATAAACTCAACAGTCTACCTCTAAGAGGATTTCTACATACGGGAATACGAAGTTCAATTTACTCACACGATAGTGTAATACTTATGTGACGTATCACTTTACCTTTCCCATTTCTATTCGATCCCGAGTAGAGTAGATGCTAATGATATTATGGAAAAATTGGATTAGGTAGTATAGATAGGGTCTGATCAAGGAATTTGAAACTAAGACCAAGTTCATATGAACGCGCGGTACCGCGCGGTACAAGATCAAACTAAATAGCTACGGTAATCGCGCTACGGTAGCGCGCGGTAATGTAGATGATAAACTCTATTTAGTTTGATCTTGTACCGCGCGGTTAGTTGTTCCGCGCAGTACCGCGCGTTCATATGAACTTAGCCTAATTCTATATACACATATAACCGATAAGAAAGATAGGAATAGCTATTGGTCAATAATTATGCAGGATTTCGCATCATTAACAAATGTATTTTATATAAAGCTGTATTTCGATTTTTAAACATTTAGGGTCTTATCATAAAAAAAATTAAACACTGATTAACACGTGTTTAAAAAAATCCTATACTAAAATTGTAAAGGAATTTCTTAAACGCAGGTTAAACAGTTGTTTAACTTATTTTTAGTAACAAGGTTAATTATTTAAAAATCGAAGTAGAAACAGTGAACTTATTTCTCATGAAACTTCATTTCTCGTTTTATATCTGTTCTGTACGTAACTATCAAAAAATTACACTCGCCTCTACAGGGGGAAAGGGTGACGTCACAGGCGTGAATAAATGTGATGGAAATAGGAGGATTTGTTTACCCATTTCTTCTCACACTTTTGACGTTAAAAGGTAGAGCGGAGCTGTTAGTGGGTTTTGTTTTTTGTTAGTTTCTGTAATGGCAAATGGAAGTATGTTGAAGATTATTTTTATTGTTGTAGAGTATTTGTTATAGAACAGTGAATTATAAGTGCTGAAAAGTTTGCTTCTTGTTTGACTTACATAAGTGGCTATAAATTCATAATGGCCACAAATGTTGTTCACTGCAAGGTACTGAATTATATCTATTAAAAATTAAAAACATATATTAAAATTGTTTTACGTGCAAAGGGAGGCCTTTTCCCAGCAGTGCGGCAGAAATGGTTGTTATGTGCACCAATTTTATGTAACCCATGAACACTACTATTAAAATTTAATCATAGTTCATTTATTAATAACAAAAAAGTTACATATCGTTTATATTGTTATAAATGGAATATAGAATTAAATAAAAATATTAAATGCATTAAATAGTATCGTATTATAGGATTGTTTAATATGCCCTTTTTTAATTTACGCTTATAGCATTGCGTTGATTGTGCATTAATAATGCCCATTGGTAAGCGATTGTAGACAGCGGGCCCCAACCTATGTACCAGCTTCGACGTTTTGGTAAGGCGCCTCGGCTGGCTCGTGCCACTCGGGCCGTGATCATGTAGTTGAAATAAAACCCAAGTAAACTTAAGTCTGTAGTTATTTTGTCAGACACCAATGATCAATGCTGTTTCGTTGATCATTTCACCATTCTTTCGCGACTATCTTATGAATCTACACACGTACGTAGGTATACCTCTCATAAAGCCTATTGTAACTTAACACCACCCGACCCATTCTAAATTGAATTTATTTAGCGATTTTCAGAACAAAATATTAGGTAAAGGAGATATTTGTCAATGTTCGACTTACGGCGTCGTAAAACCAACACATTTATCGTGGAACAAAGGGACGATTTTTTTCGTGGTTAACAACATACTCCTTACTTTTAAATTGAATCAGAATCAATACATAACAGACCGGGGGATTACTGTAGATAAATCTACGTCAACGAGTACCATCATTGGATACATACAGAGATCGTGATAACTAGAAAATCTTAGGTCAAACTAGAAAAAATATATAAAACAAAGTCGGGTTAGCAACACCATTTATAACTAAAGAACGGCTTGACCAATTTCGGTGATCTTTGATTTGTTGGATTTGTCTTCGCTCCGAATAGCAGAATAACTATAAAAATATCGGAAATATTGACGCAAAAAAATTATGAAGATAGTTAATTTTCTCATACGTAGATACCGCTAATGATGGCCGATTGACAATTCTACCATGGACGTACATACATACATTGACAATCCGCGTCATATGCATATGCGGTACGAAGTTTGCCGGGACAGCATGTATATAGATAAACCAAGCAGTGTTACTACCATTTTTTTATTTATATAAACTTGTAGACATACAAGCTGAAGGGCCTCCTGATGTTTTGTGGTCACCGCCGTCTATTAACTCCTGCAGCACTCGTGGTACTGTAGTCGCGTTGCCTAACACTTAATAAACAAGTAATTATAATATATTAATAATGAAATAAGACAAGCATATGGACTCCCAAAGACGGAAAGCGACGCCGAGGAAGGCCTAAAAAGCGCTGGAGCGATGACTTGGACGTCTTCCAAAGAGACTGGCGGGATCTGGTTCTAGGCCGTAATAAGTGGAAGGAAGAGGGGGAGGCCTTTGCCCAGCAGTGGGACAGTACGAGCTAGTAGAAAAAAAATGAAATAGTTGTAAGTGTTATAATATGTATGTTAGTCACTAAGATATATATTTGTATGGGCCGTAGAATTAAGTTTTTAATTCCAGTACTTTTCTGTTGTTGCCTGAGATAAAGATTTATTAGATATTTACACCTCTCCATTGCATTGCAACTAATGCAATTATGTAGTAATATAATTGTTTTAGGCAGTGTCAACCGCTCCCCCTCAGGTAGGTTATGGGCTTGCACCGGCACCTCATGTTATATAAAAAACATTTAATAATGAACTGCTTGGACAGAGTTTTAAGGCCATATGCCATAAATTGGCTCACTCTTCCAATAACTCTAGAATAGCTTCCCTGAAACCTTACTACATACATATGAACTAGAGAAGCTGGAGTACGATTACATAATATATTCCGGTGTCGTGTGGTTAGACCATTTTTCTATTCGCATCCGAAAGGCGTGAGGTAGACGTGGCGCGCCTAATTCAAGGGATATGTGGAATAGTTGAATTATACCCGTAGGTAGATTGGTGATCGAATTTCGAATTTGTTTGCGAATGTTTGGGCTTGAGGTAAAAATGATTGAAAATATTCTGAATAGGGTGGGTGAGCACTAAAACACGCAGGTAGTAAGGAACTATGTAGGTAGGTATATACTACCAGAATGAAGGAACGGAAAAATGGGAGTAAATAATGACATCTCACATTGGCCTGCTTAAGTGGAGTTATGCAGTTAAATTGGTTAAAAGCAGTTTAGCTAATTGTAAACACACGTATTTGTCAATAGTCCAATAATAGAATATTGGATGACTATTTTCATCCGTAATTAAATTGTATGATTGTAATTTCCATTGTATGATTGTGATTTCAGACTGAATGCATCTTGATGAGGTAAGTTTACTATAGTGCTTGTCTTCCATCTAAAACAGAGAATTCAGACATTTAAATATTTTGTATAATACTCGTACATAATGATTGAAGCTTTAGCACATCTTTTTGTCTCATCTTCAGGTAAGCTATCAGTAGCTTCTATGAAATACAAATACAACATATCTACGTAATTTAAAACGAAAAGAAACAAAGCTAGCCTGAAATATTTCCCAACTTCCGGGCAACATTCGTAATAATATCCAGTAAATTCTAGAAAGGACCTAATAAGAGGGCCGGGCAGCTGTCCAAGATTATTTGGGAGAGCGTAAAATTTATGTTAATGACCCTCTCACAACGGAAAATAGCATAGCGTTAAACCAAAGGAGAAAGCATCCCCCGATAACGTGTCCCCGTTAAATGAGCGGAGACGTGGCCTATTCTTGAAGTGATCGAGACTTTCTTGAGTGTTCGGTGACCCATGCTTTTGTTGCTTTATGGTTCAAAACAATACCCAATTGATAAAAGATTTGGACCATTGGACCCATTGACATATTGAGTGACAACCAAACAATTACTTCAAGATGTTTTTTGGACAAATCAGAATTTTATAATCACAAGGTAGCTAGGTCTAATCGAACACTTGGAATAGACACGTCTGCTCAGCGTGAGCTCCGGTTTTAGAATGCTCGCCCGTTACAACGACTGCATCCAAGCACGAGCCGCATTGGCGGCGTCACGCTTGCTTTCGGTAGTCGGATTCGATTCTCAGACATATAGATTGTATGATGCAATGTAAATTCCTCTCTTATATAAAAAGTGTTTTGGTCACTAAAGGTTCAGATAAAATAACGTATTGAGCTGACTTAAATATAAAAAGCGTAGACACAGACCAAGCCAGCACCATAATTTAAACTGTTCCAATCTATCTATATCTATCTAGCTATATGACACGTGCAATGTGCATTGTCTTTGCGTTCGGTATGCATTGAGGATTATTGTGCCATTTTTTCATGATGAACTAACTTATGAAATTAAAAGTATCTATATATGAAAAGTTATAACTCTTGTAATTATAATTGCCGCCGCCTTTTTCCATACTTTACCTATTTTTTATGCGTACCTACATACTTTTAGGGTGACGGGGTTTATACCTATTTGAGGTTGACCTATTTAAATAATGTGTAGCGGCTCGAGTGTCTTAAGCACCGAGACAACCCTTTAAGGTTTTACAGTGCTTTATGTATGTTTATGTATGTAACTTTTTGTTAAATAAATAAAAAAATCACTACAGACATAAAAACTAACTTACTTTTTCTACACAAGTAATGCTGCAACTCACCGAAAATCATTATCAATGGATAGATGTAACGTGTTAGAAATGGAAAGTTCCTGGGAGTCGTTGGGTGCAAGGCCGCACAAGATCAGCCGCTCTAGCAATATATCGGTGAGGTCTATGTTCAGCAGTGGCCGTCCTATAGATGATATGATGATGATGAGGAATTTAATATGGGAAAAGTAGGCGTTTTCTCGGGGCCTAACCTCTGCGTTACAGAGAGATAACACGTAATTAGTTCATTCTTTGCAAAGTGCAAGAAGGTGATGAGATGTATGTATGAGTTAGGAAGTGTGCCAATTAAACATTTATATCTGTTATTTGTTTGACTTGAAAGCCTGATCTATGATGGCCATTTTAGATACCACCATTAACGCTGATGCCAATTGGTAAAATCTGTAGCCATATCAAGGAAACTCTATTGAATACATCTAATTATCTAGAAAAACTTCAAAACAGTAGTGATCCCTTAGAATAGCCTTCTAAGAACTACAAAAGTACGCAAAAAACGTGGCTGCGAGCGAGCAATTCATTCGTCCCCATATCCGGTTATCGCCGGTTTATCATACGCCCGGGGCCCACTGTTACTCCGCCGAGATTATTTTAAGCTTCAACCCTAAACGTTTGATTAAACTGCCGTTGCTGGCCTGGTAGGTTGCCCAATAAACACGATGTCTTTGTTGCTATACTTTCTTCCTCTTTGACCAGCTGAAAGTACCTAATAGATCAATTAGGCACATCAACATTCATTCCAATGTGTAAGGAGTAAAATTAGCAACTTTAGTACTTGGTTTTCTGTCCAAGTGTTTTTTTACCGGTAATTCATTTCTGATCATAGTTTAGACGACATGGTAATATTCCATTTAAAACTATGGGCTTCACAGCTTCAAAAATATTTTTAAGGCACAATTTGTAACTTGCGAACTTCAAAATTTAATAGGTATCAGTGGTGAGATTGAATTAAAACTACACGAGCGCCGAGCTGCATACCACGCCTAAACAAATCAGTGGAAAAAATCGTCATAGCCCACACACTATGCGAGCGCTAAGTGCGGCGCGTCAAACGGCGATCGCCGTTCGCGAGCCGTAAGTTTGCCTTCGCGAACTATGACATTAACACGCAGATTTGTCCTCGGACTTGTGACGTGTCTGAATAATGAAACCCAGGCAAATCAACGATTTACTTGCCTTGCGCAAGCATAGAAAATTTATACAAATTCTTCCCAAAGAAGCTTGCGAACGCCTGTACGTAAGCCTTGTGCAAGCCTAGGAAACTGAACAAATTCTTCCCACAGAGGCTTGCGCAAAGAAATCATTGACGCGTGTGGGGCCCATAAGCCATAAACAGTGAAACAAAATTGCAACGTTCAGAGAGTAAGAAAAAACTACAAAGCAGCAATCTACCGTAAACCAAACCTTTTCGCGCTTGCATATTTTCTCAAGCCCAAAGCACCCAAAGCAGGCAATGTGAGACAATAAAGAGGATGTCCGGAAGGGGCGAGAACAAAGCCTCCGCCGCATGATTGCACTCTTTGGTGGAGGGAATTCGGCGGCGATTGCCAACGCTTGCTATTTTCCATGCCATTTTGTTTGAGAATAATTAAAATGTTACCGTTGTGAAAATTACCTAACTTATTTATTTTAGTTAAAAACTAACTTTTTTATATTTATGCTATTGCCGAATACTAAATGTAGTTAAGAATTATCTTATAATTTTTACTTCAGTCTTTAGCTCATTACCATCTATAGAAGCATCATCATGTTGCATTGACATTCATCAACAACCTCCGTAGCACAGTGGGTAAATAGACGGCTGGGCTGAGAGTCTGAAACGCAGGAGGATATTTTGTTCCGGGTGTTATGTATTTAAAAAAATTGTTGTGTGAAATGTTCAGAAATAAGTATTTATTTATTAATCATTAAAACTTGATTTTTACTAAACTTAGTTACTTAAGGGAATGGATCGTCTGATTTTCAATTTCAAAATAGTGATGCTTTATAAACTTAATCAGTGATTTTCACAAGAAAGATGTTCATTTTAATGGGATGAAATTGATCTCTTTGGTCATATAAATTTTGATGTCATTTAATTACTATTTAGTCATTGAAACAAAAGAATAATAATTATAATGGCGCATTGACACACTAAAATACCTAATTAATGGAATAGTAAAAAAGTGCTTCTTTTTATTTACAACATCATCACATTCATTGCCCTTTTTAAATAACGAATTCTTACAAAAAGGAAAACCTGAGACAAAGTAATAAAAAAACTGTAATAATTCAAAATGGCGTCTGGCCACTTAATAACTGGCTGACACCATTGGGAAATATAATTTAATTTTTCTCTATCGCTCTCTTGTTCAATCACGTTGGAAAATTGTGTTTGCATCCTTGTCTTGCAATTTCCCGGTTGAGACTCCCACCCTGGTAAAATGGAGCGTAGAGTAGGTTCAGACAGGTCACTTTATGATGCTCACAAGCTGAAAACTTCTTGAAATATTTGGTAGGTGTTACTCAAGTTTAGAGAGCACCAAGAGCTATGGTAATCTGAAAAACAACATATTACGAGAAAACTGACTTTAGTGGAAGTTATAGAACTAAAATTCTTAAACGTATGAAATGATCATAAATGGAGACTACAATGAGTACTGAATTATTACTAATTATTTCAATACCAGCCAAACCTTTTCAGGGCTAACATGTCATTGTTAATTAATATTGTAAACGCGTGTTTCTATTTTCTGCTGCTCACACGCACTAAAGGCGTCACATAATACCAGCGCTACAGTAGCTATATGTTACAGTGCCACACCGCTGAGTGACGACCTATTTTGTAGTCTTGTATTAGGTATAAGTATAATTGTTGTATTCGTAGAGTGTAAAAATGGAAATAAAATAAATATTTTTCTTTCTTTCTTTCTTTCTTTCATTATCCCATCACTTTTATACTTTTACTTTTGATATTTATGTACGGATTATATGCCACATCAAATTCTTTATCTATTAGACGTTAAGCATTATATAATGTGAATTGAATTTGGCTACAGTCCAGTACATACTTCTACCCGTGGCTTTGCACGCGTATTAAATAATAACCGATATTTCAATCCACCTGGATTCAATCACATCAATTTTATCGAAATCATTATAGCCGTTACGACGTGATCGCGTAAAAAACATTTAAACTTTCGCATTTATAAATTAATCTGATGCCTCTGATAGCAATATAAATGTAAATCTAAGAATTTATTTAATAAACTAAAGATACAGCGTGATACAAAAATACCCCTAAAGCCGAAAGGGGGTTAAAAAGTCAGAGAGTAAAGAGGTAAGAGGTAAATAATATATTGGCAATATTTGAAAACCGCAGTTATTGACCCATAAAAAAAGTATTTGGATAAAACATAAAATAATCATCAATGAAACGCAATCCTGAAAACATGAAACTATAGATAATACATAACATAATTTCCTCTTAGAGATAAATGACAACAACCACAACAGAATATTTGATTATTTACAGTAATAATAAAAACAGGTTTCGTTTTAAACTTTTAGAAAACCTGAAAAAAGTTCTCATTTTCGAGTCTACTCAACTAACTTAGAGGAGCGGCTCAAAGTGTGATCCGTCTTGCTGGATACATAACCTCGCTCGTCGGGATACGGCCTGTGTTGCATTTCGAACCATCGTAGGTGTTATTGTCGCGAAAACGGATCTCACGCAATAACAGGTCTCTCAGGAAACCTTCGCTGTTCAGCAGGTGGTCTACCATCAATAAACCGTTGACGATACAGTTCGCGGGCACGATTTAAATTGCCGTCTTCATGGCCTACGCGTAATATCAGTTCGTATCATATCATATATCATTCATATCCGAGTTAGAGTACATGCTCATGTTTCACAATTTATGACGAATTGGAACAAAAACACGAAATGTAATCTAATATGTGAAATGTAATATGTTCATGAAGATTTATTGAGATGACTTGTAATTGAAATCATAGTTTTTCTTCTGTCATTTTAAGACGTCAGTACTTAAAGCGGTTTGATCTTCTATTGAGATTGCGACCCTGTTTAAATATTATTAAACTAGTCAATAAATAGTTATTATCTTCTGTTAAAATAATCTATGATAATTCAGTTTCATTGACGGTCACAGGTTGGCACTTTTCTTCGGTTTAAGAAATATTTTCTTTTTCATGGGGAATTATGTAACACGTTGTATACCGAATTCATGAACTTGTAACGCGACTAACAAACAAATTGCTCTTAAACCACGAGAAAGTTCAAACAGAGGATCGTAAATGGAATGAGCTAGCTGTCTCTGTAAAAAAATTTGGAAGTACCATGTCACCCAATGTTCTGGACAAGAAATATTTGCGATATTGTGTATTAGATGATTTGTGTATTCGCATGTACGTGGTGGGAATTTATCGGGCTATTACATTCCGGTATCGGAATGGTCCAGAAATAGTGGTGTTCATATTTTTTTAAGAAGTTTTTAATAGAACTAGTAACATTCTGCTGTTTACGTTGTGATCGAAAATCAAAGGATCATCAATAGTGGTATGATGAATAAGGTTTAAAAGAAGTCACACGAATTGATTCTCATTCACATTATAACTACATTGTCAAATGAAGATACCATAACCATCCTTAGGCGTTATCATTTTTCTAAATTTTTTATATCTGCTAACTAGTTTTATTTTCTAGGATTCAATTTATTGAAGCCCTAAAACTATGTGAAATCTGTGGACAGACAGCTAATATGTACACTTTAGAAGAATATAATATAATGATGGCATTGATGATTGATGAGGTAGTACCTCAAACTAACGTTCTATTTAAAAAACCGTGTCTAAATCAGTGCATCCGTTTGGGAGCTACAATGCCACATGTAGATACACAGACAGACATACAGGCAGACATAGGCGTCAATTTTATACCAACCCTTTTTCCACCAGGAGTTAAAAATAAAGGATAACACAAGTAAGAAAATAATTTGTACAAATGTCTCTGTTAAATCGTAAAGGTCGCGGGCCGTCAGTGGGTGAGACTTGCGCAAGATCGTAGTGGATGTCACAAACTTGTGGATGATGATGATGTCTCTTTGTTTATGTTAAAATGAAATGGGGATTAATGACCCACCACATTTCCCTATACATTCCCAAATCAGCATGCAAAGTAACCCCCCGGCGTCCATAAAACTAGGCAAAACTGTATTTACCGACCCGCTGGGACAGGCAGGTGTGAGAGGTAATATTCTAATGTGGGTAAGCGACCCACCATCCATAATAATATAACACCACCCTTTTCGTAAAACTGGATGACATGTGGGTAGACCTTCGTGGCGAGCCTAAGGATATCGTAGAAGTATTTCATATTAATCTACTTAAGTACAGCCTGTTTGGAGCTGCTGGGATTCAAAGCCAACAGACTGCAAATATTCCGTACGATTTATGCAAAATACGCAATAACTATGAAGGAAAACATCGCTGCGGCTTAGCTCTGCATGTTTAACCATGGCTTTCCTGTTGATTAAGCCTGATTAAACCTTCGACATTTACATCACGTTAAATTGAGAGGATTGAATAGGTGCTGGGTAAGATAAGTCTGCTGCATCTAAATTCCCAACAAAAGGACTACATCCGTTGCATCCTTTATGTATATTTAAGAGGCCTCAGAGCCCCAATAAAATTTTCTACCATATTTAAAAATTAACTTGAGACAAGGAGTTGTCATTATAATTTACTATTTTTTTTTAATTTAGTAATTTCATTCCATTTAAAGTAATTGTGTAATTACAATTGTAATTGTAAAGTGATTCATATGAACGCTCTGATCCATCAATGTATTGAGTTTTTATAGATTAAATAATTTTTAGAATACTTATTCTAATATTGCATAAAAGCGTCATCTATTTGACACTTATAGAACCTTTTTATCAGTTCGAATGCTACTTGTTGCAAGTACAACTTGTTCCGCACAACAAAGTGCCTGTAGGTTCTAACTCTGTGGATACGCGGTAGGATTCAAACTCTGATGCGTATTGTAGTTTAGTCAAACGATAATAGAGGGCGCTGTTTTACCAGATTTTCCAGCAGTAATCATCAGCAGACCTAAATAATCGCAACGTTGTCTTACTTCTTTATGGTAAGCAAAGATTTCCTTTTCATTTAGTTACTAGTTTAAAGTGATGGTGTTTCTATGTCTAGATCAACGCACAAAAAACCGCTCGTGTTCTATTAACTTTAAAATTCAATGATTTATACTAATAATAATAGATAATCTTAGTGAAACTTATTGTCTACGGAAACCAAACGTTTGAAAACTTCCATATGCGATACAAATGACGCTGATCAAACAGTTGTAACTCACTGCGAATATTTGCTGAAAGATTGAACACAAATCCATTTTTATCTGCTATATCTTTATTGTTTACATCACTGATATCAAGAACTGTTATTTGCAACGAGACATTTACAAGAAGCGGTTAGTGGTGACTTAGAAATTATTTGATTTCGATATGAGGAATATTACAGTGCCTGCGTCTCCGATATATTTCAACATTGCTGAATATTGTCTATTCGGTATAGTGTTAAGTGTTATTATAGGTATTATAATATATTATAATGTAGTGAATACGAGACATAGTACTGTGGCGGACTTTTTATTTGCCGGTAAAAATATGTCGGTAATTTCAATAACGCTGGCACTCGTTGCGAGGTAAGTTTAATAAATTGTTGTTTCATGTGGAATTTATCTACGTTTTCTGAAACGGCCACTTACGTTTCATACTTTTAACATAATAGGTTTATTTTTTATTTTAATAAACGATTGGATGGTTCTATAGATAATAATTATTTTGTTTATCCGTTTCAAATCTGCAGTTTGTTTTTTCTGAATTGTCAGATTACAAAACTGGGATAATACTTTTCGTAAAAAATTCAGTATTCCGTACTTTTATTGCGTACCTATAAAGGTTCCTCGGAATTTACATGTCACTTCATATTGACTAATCAGAGTGTGTTTCAATAATATGTAAATACTTAGATCCAGTGGGATTGAGCCAAAAGATATTATGCCAACAATTGGTAGATGAAATCATTAATAAATTATAATTTATACTTATTCATAACAAGGTTCAAGGTCTCTGAGCGTGCTATGGAGCAAGAGCGGATCCACCTTTGGTGCCAGGGGGGTCACATAGTCGTGGTCAATGGCATGTGTTATATTTAACAATTTAATTAGTGGTCCACCTAGGTCCTGGACCCAGCCCGGGGGGGGGGGTCATGACCCCCATGCCCCCCCCTGGATCCGCCCTTGCTACGGAGAGGGCTATGCTTAGTGTTTCTCTACGAGCTCAAATCAGAAATAAGGAGCGCGGAACTATTAACCGCGCGGTAGAAGATCAAACTACGAGTAAATAGTGTTTATAACACATTTGCTCATAAAGGGTATCTTATTTCACCAATTTCAATATCGTAATGTATGTCATTAAGTACTTGTGCGTTATTCTAATGTAAAACGCACGACTTTCTTTTTAATAAGGTAAAACGTACGGTTTATCAAGATGCTCCGTCTAAAACGAACGGTACTTTTTTAAATCTTAGCAGTTTTTATGTCAGAAAAGTGGTCAACATTTTATGAATAAAATTAACTTTGGAAGATAAAATATAAAAAATAAACATTTATTTCTTTAATTTAATTAATTTTGACAATAAATTACAACCAAAAAAAAATTATTTACTTTATTAGTAGGTAATACTGGCTGTTTTTGTGCCTTTGCCTTTAAAAAAATGGCGCTGATGCGCGCGCATCGCTAATTTGTGAACAAGTAAAAATTATTCCGCGCGCTTTTTCTTTTAGGGAAAGTCCGGGTTTTATTTATTTCCTCGCAAATATGTTATAAAACGTCGTATGACATACATGCACTTTGATAATTATAGCCTCTGCCTACGGCTCAGGCTAGCAATATCGCCTTGGCTGTAATTTTCAACTTACCGCCCTTATATCATAATGTACTATTATCGCCTACATTATATACAATAATGTATACGAGTAGCGCGCGGTAATGTAGACGATAAACACTACTTAGTTTGATCTTGTACCGCGCGATTAATAGTTCCGCGCGGTACCGCGCGTTCATATGAACTTAGCCTAATACACAAACTAAGACCACTAGCATACTCTTTGCGAAGAGGATTAGCTAGCTGAAGTGGTAGTGGGCGACAGTAGCTAATACTCTTTGCGAAGAGGATTAGCTAGCTGAAGTGGTAGTGGGCGACAGTAGCTAAGCAGAAGGGTTTTTGAGTGACCACGAACTGGAAAATTCCTTGGAATTGGTATTCCTTTAGATGGAATTCACTAGATGGAAAGATGACCTGATAAAGGTTACTCCGAGCCGCTGGATGTAGGCCTATATTCAGCCGTGGACAAAATGATAATATGATAATGATGATTATCATTAAAAAATCTACTCGCGCGCAGAAGGCTGCGGCACGTAGTGTGAGACGAGACAGTGTGGAGCGGATCGCACTTACACTGGTGAAGGTTCACGAATTGAACCGAAATATTGTCAGTCGCAAAATCGATAAAGCGGTACGTGATAAATCGTATTTATAATACTAATTAAAAATGTTATACTTACTTATTTCAGCCACTTGACAAGCATCACACTCCTAGGTGTGCCAGTAGAAATATATCTCCGTGGAACTCAATATTGGGCTTCGGCACTCTCCCTTATCATCGTCACTTTTCTTACGGCCGTCATCTATTTACCTGGTAAATATTTCCAACGATAACATTTATGGTAGATATAAGTACACAGTAGGTCATTGTATTGCTATTCAAATAAAATTACAATCAGTCTTTGTCTAGACTTTATGAGAAACCAATATCATCTGGTTCATAGAGCTAATTATTATGACGCAAACCGCTCTAAAGAGGCATATTGAATACCCTTTAACTAGTGGTTCGCCCCGAACTGAGATATCGCGAGTCTCTCATAAAAACAAAAAAATATTATTTGTAATATTTATTATTCTGGCAGTTATTCTGGATTTCAGACTTTTGCCTATATTTGTGTCACTAAAGCTACACGCTACACGCGTACCAAATTTCAGCATTGTAGGGTCACTGGTGTACACTGTGTCGTCAAAGTTCAGTTTTTATTATGGCTATTAACTCAAAAACTGCAAAGAATTAAAATAAAAACAGGGTCGAAATATACTAATAAAGACTTTTCGTTTGACGCCCCACTTGACTCACATAATAGTCTCATTTTAATTTTTTTTATTCCACTTGAACCCCAATATCTCAACAACCACCTCTCATTTTAACTCATTTAGTCACACCAGAATTGTACTATTTACCCATGTATCGAATTTCACGATGATCGGATCAACGCTTCGAAAGTTATCCTCGCGCAAACAAACATACATACAATGCTAATTTGCCCAAGTTGATTTGGAGATTTTTGAATTTTAAACGGGCTATATTTGTATAAACTGCATTTTATGATTGTAACTTTTGAAACTATCATAGTTATGAACACTATTTTCACTTAAAAACGGGATATTTAACATGATGTAGACACACAAAATTCTGCCATACAAGAACATTTGCTGGAATCAAGCTCAAACCACTGGATCGAGCTACACAACCCACAAGTAATCTCAAATTCTCAACTGAGCAACATTACATGCCAAGACTGGTTCAACAGGCAATTGAGATTATTAAACACAAGAATTTCAATCGTCAAAATGGTTTCCAACTATCTGGAGCCTGGAATCCTGTGGTGAAAATGTGTAAGGACCGAAGAGGTGAAGTGCCAATTACGTGTCCTGATACCGTGAGTGTTGTTTATCGGAATCGAGTTGTGATCGATGATGAAACCGATGGTATTAATAATATTAGTGCACTCATTCTTAGCAAGAGACTGAGAAAAAGGGTAGATCGTTATATCTGCCAATAACTACCCACTCGCAAAGATTTCAATTTACCCGTGATTATGGCGCATGCAACTGCGTCGAATTATTGGGATACTCAAAACTTACAAAACATGGTAAATATTCCGTTTTTAGTGAATCTCTTTTGTCAGACTCTGGGCGATGGTTTATCCCAAATCTGTAGACTGTAGATTAATGATTCTTTTCTGGCTTGCTTGTAAAGGAACAGGCGGTAAAATTAACGTTTCAAAATTACCTACAATTTTTTTTTATGATTTTCAGTATTCCACAAACTCCAACTATCATCATGTTTCGAGTATTTGGAAATAAGATTTTCCACGCACACTCGGACCATAGCGGCGGTTCTATTTATCGTCAGTAAGCTCATGATCCTTCCTATCGTACCGTATGTACCATTGATGGCGTTTAGATTAGGTGAGTCTTAGTTTTTATTACTTGTTTGTAAAAGAATTTGAAAACAGCTTGCTAATGAGCGGTACAAGGTGGTAGTTAAAAGTTGCCACATAAAATTGCGTATTATCTCAAGGCCAGATCTCATAATTAAATCTAGTCGCAGGTATTCAAGTTTCGATATTTTCTTCATCTTGTCAATGCAACGTCTCACCTAATTGAAACGTGATGTTATAGTATAGATCGTAATTCAACCAAAAGTTCATTGAAGTTTAAATTTGTGGTAAGCAGTCATTTTTAGAAATCATCTTTGAACGGTAAACTTGGTAATAATATAACATGTTTGTGAGTACTCTCTGAGTAAATATTTGACCCTAGTGTTAAAAACAAGATTTATCTTGAACTCACTTTTCACTGTTAATTAAAGAAATGAATTGAAATGGCGCCGAAAATCATTACCTCTCATTTGCACACATGATTTTCAATTGATTAACCAGGTTATAATATAAATATCACTAGTAAAATCTGTTTCGTTTTCTAATTTTCAGTAACAAATCCGCTAGCCAACCGGATTACAGCTATGATCTGCGTTGCATGTGCCACTTTCAGTGCTGTTGCAGGTCTGAGAGCCATAATAGCTATAGGCATTGGTACAACATTCCTGGCATCAGCTGGAACTGCTCTGCCGAGTGGATTAGCTTTACTGCCGATGGGATTCAAGAGGATGTGGGAGATTGCTAGTGATGGTGGAAGATTAGTGCTTTATGAGTAAGTGCATTTATTTTAATACGGTCTAACGGACCTCAGGCTACGTTTATTTAAACCACGGAAAACTAGAATAATGAATGCTTGCTTCTACGCATAAACTAGACATATAATGCCCTCCAGATAGGTACATCATATCTCATATATCTAGGCTACGCACTGGAGCACAAATTAAAATCCAAAGCTGGTAAACAAGATAATCTTTTCTGACGAAGTATAGTTTTGGGTAACTAGTATCTCATTTCGTGCTTGGTCAACTGCCGTTAACAGACTTGTCGAACGAACTATTAAACACCCAGTAAAGGTGCATGTCCCAAACATGCTTCTCAAAAAGGGGATTCGGCAATTAGAACTTGTTTAGCGGTTCTCTGAATGCTGTGAGGATGAACATAATATACCAGAAAGCATTATTACCATCTGACTGAATGCTGTTCCCAAAGTCAAATGAAACATAGATACTACAAGAGGACAACAACACCTAACACGGATGTCGCCCATGCGCCGACCGCCTGGAAACAAGAAAATTACATCTAAGTTTTGGACTGGTTCTCACAATCTCCTGACGCGAACCCAATTGAAAATGTTTGGGCGTTGTTGAAGCTTAAACTATGAGGAAAAAAACACTAACAGCCGCTGAGCTTACTCGCAATATGGAGATCATTATCCCGCTGAAAAATTAGACGAAAGTATGCCTCGAAACCAGATAATTGGGAGCCTGTTACCAATGGATAACGGAGGAGACAGACTGGACACCTTAATAATAATAAAGCATCTTAGTACGTGTGATTAACTATGTATTTATTTATTTTTTTAAACACTAGACATACTTTTTTGTATAGATAAGCCGGTCACGCTCTTGTCTTACACAGTATGATAGGAGCAGCTAGGTTTAATGTTTTAAGGTTATTTTTGCAATTTCATATATTTGTTTTTTTTTCTACAGTCCAGACCCAGAGATGGCTCACCACACGTCGTTCCTCGCCGTAACTTTAGCTTTAAGCACTAACTGGCTTTGGAAGATAGCCCTCAGTCAGTCTACTCTACAAAAGCTTTTAGCAGTACCAACCATCAAAAAGGCTAGGCTATGCCTCATGCTGTCTTGTGTTGGTGTTATACTGATGAAACTGTTGTCATGCTTCCTTGGTCTTGCGTTGTATGCGTGGTTTGCTGGCTGCGATCCGTTATTGACTGGGCAGATAAAGAAACATGAGCAAGTAAGTACTTACGAATATAGATTTATTATCAGAATGTTTGTGATACATGTAGTAAGTACAATGAGACACACACTCTGCAATATTGTTTATTTATATTTAATGTTATTCTTATAGCTATTGTACTTTGTTCTCTCTTGTGTGTCTCGTGTGTCTGTTTGTTTTGTTCGTACTATTGATTTTGTCACAAATAAATGATTTTTTTAATTGATTTGATTTGATATTATTTATTATATAAGTTTTTATATATCTATCCCTCTAAAATATACAAAAACCCCGTTAAATCATAATGTAGATCATTTTATATTAATATATTAGGATGATATGTTATGTGTGATTATTAAATAGTGAATTTACAACCCGCGGTATCATTCACAGATGACTTAATACTGAAATTAATAATTCGCTAAGTCTAGGTATGTTGCGAATTTACGCGTGTAGGTACTCGTATGTGCTTATCATAAAGTATACATTATGGGTTCTTAGGCAGACATTACATCTGACATATTATGACAAACAACACAATAGAAAATTTAAAAACAAAATAATTCTAACAATCCTACAAAATAAAAGATTGTAAATAACAACAATTTGGCTACCTAACATTGAAACCTGTGCTACGTAGCTCAATCTATCTGCACCAGTGTTATGGACTCAATGCCAAGGATATTAATTCCTATCTACAATTAACTGCTATTACCTGTTATTTTAGCCTTTAATTCAGCTTTGTTTTGCAAAGGCCCTCCCGCAGTACCGCAATTCACCCCAACTTTGTGTCACTGCTTATCAGTTCCTTTCAAAGGCGTCATCCCGCCATCTCCGGCGTGGTGTGCCTCACCTCGCTATCTCAAGGCTCCAAGAAAACCTGAACGTAAAATAAAACACTGAAGTGAGATTGGGCCCGCCAAGTCTGTCGAATGCTTATCTACTAATATTAATTCCTTTGATTTCAGCTAGTCCCACACTTTTTGAACAGTTTATCAGCAATGTTTCCTGGGATTTGCGGTATTTTTATAATGTCCATCTTTAGTGCTACTTGTGGGTGAGTTTACAATATATTTTTATACGATGTATAGTTTTAGAATAGTATTGCTAATCTACTTTACCGAATAGATGATGTAATTTCAGGTGTATGGCCTCTCTCATTAATTCGATATCTGGAGTCTTATTTGAAGAGTTTATCAGGCCATGGATGCCTCCAAGAACCAATGAGCTTGCATGCTGTAGGATTATGAAGGTTTGTTAAACGAATAACTATTTTTGTAAAAAAATTGACGGGGTAGAATGTTGACATAATGTTCACATTCTGTAAACGTAAGCCCCAATGTATCTATCCTGCATATTTTGAAATAATTACTTCTATCATGCACAACTCACTACTTAATAGTTCTCTTGCTAACATTGTAATAAACAATTTTATAAAATCATGAGTTGCGATTTTAGAAACTAAAAAAAAATTTGATATATATTTGTACATTAATAATAATGCAATATTGCTATTACTATGCTTCAGATTCTTTGCGTACTAGTCGGGCTTTACAGTGGATGCGTTGTGTGGTTCTCCAAGGACCTCGATAAATTGCAACACGTAGCTTCAGGAGTCACAGGGGTCACTGCTGGAACCCTGCTCGGACTTTTCACTTTGGGAATCGTCTTTTCAAGGGCAAACTGTTCTGTAAGTTAAACAAACCAATAGTTAATAAAATATCTCTAGTTAGAAACTTAAGATAGCGCCATCTAGTGAAAAACGCATAAAACAATTCGTGCCTGGTACAAATGTTGATAAAGTTGGTATGCTACCTTGAGTAAAGTTTTAAATCGTATGTCATAGATGGCGCTAGTTGTTAGTATTTGAGATATTCGATAGATGGTACTATCAACTGGTTTCTACCTCGCTGGTTAAATTGTACTTTCTAACCGAAGTTTATTATTCTTTTCCTTTAAGGGCGCACTAAGCGGGTGTCTTCTAAGTTTGGTACTTTGCGGTTGGCTTTTGATTGGTGCAGAGAATGCTCTTGCTTCAGGGGCATTGACCTTTCAGGGAAAGCCTTTGGTTGCCTCTGGTTGCGGCAAAGGAAACTACACGCACCCATTTGCGAACATAACTGTGGTTCACAGTGTCGTGTGAGTATAAAAACAAATCACACTACGTTTTTACACTATGTTTTTACTTTTTCTCCATAGCGACAAACACTGGAAAATTATGTAAGAATGGGAAAAGAAATAGGAGCAGGCTTATGATGAAAACTATAATATTGTGTAGAGAATTTGGGTATGGAATGAAGAAGCACTATGTTTTTTTTGGCAATGACACCATTATTTCATAAACTTATATAGATAAAAAAATACCACACCTAAATTAACAAACAATATTAAAACATATGACTAGGCATACGAAAAAAACAAGTTGCAATCTTATCGCCAAAAGAAATCTCTTCCAGGCAACCTTTAAATAAACTGGATTCAACTAGAATTTTATTACGCTTAGCAGTCCTTGTTAGAAACATTATTTTCTAAATGATTGGTAGGTAGGTTAATATTAAGATAAACTTTATCCCGAGACCCAACAGTTTGTTTACAAGTCAGCCCCTGCTGTTAGTTTACAAGTTGCGGAACTCTAATCTAATTACGCCACCAAACATGTCCCAGAAAAACTTCCAAGTAAAGTCATAAAAATGCAGAATCAAGAAATAGTTATAATTATGGGAAAAGTTTTATTAAGGGGAGAAATAAAAGAGCTCAAGTCGATATCACCAAAGTTGCAAACGAAGATTAAAACTTAGGCGGGGATCTCTAACCGAGTGTGAACTCATTGCGGTTGTAATAAAAACGTTCCAGCATCGTAAAGTTAGATATGGATGTAGCCGAGTAATAGCGAATGATTGGAAGGGATGATGTTTGAGAGATAGGACCTTGGGACGGCAATATGAAAAGGCGCGAAGGAATTTTCAGAATATGCCACAAAAACGAAGCGTGATAAGATTTACGACGCGAATGACTGGAATTCGGTTCAGTTCATTTTAGAAATCAGTGGTTTATTTTACATTTCATTACCTACGAGATTCCTAAAGATTCGAGTGAAAGTAATATTTGGTTTGTTTAGAAATATTTACCCCAAGCTCATCAAGCAAGGATTGAGAGAAAAAACTCCTTTATTCTGAAAACACAACTCAAACCGTCATCGTTAATTTAGGATAAATCTATTAATCAGATGTAGACCAAGGCACCACCCACCATTCAACATTGTTCCTAACTTACTACGACTCCGTCAATTGCATTCTAAACTTAACTACCTAACTAGTAGCTTTCAGAACTTTGATCAAAGCATTACTAGGAGTAGTGTATCAGGGTAGTAGCTAGGACTAGTGGTGGACCTGGCACTTCAGCAAAAGTCGATGTAAAATGTATGTAAACAAACTGCCCATACTTAACCTAAAAGTCACTTGCTTGATGTTGATTTTGGGACAAATTTTTCATTCGTTGACGATTTATGATCAGTTCCTCGTAATAAAAATTTGTGAAAAAATTTACGTCAAGCAAGTTAAATATGCTCGGTTTTATTTTAACGTGTTGTGTTGGTTAGTGCACGCCATGTGCGCCTACGTCGTAGAACAGGTTGAGAGAGTTGAAAAAGAGGCCCAAAACTCACTCAGACTTTAGTCCGAAGACCTTACCGAAGTTAGTCCGAAGACCGAAGACCTTAGTCATAACTTCTAATCATTTGTATAATGCCGCCATGTGGATATACAGGTACTCTAAAAGATAAGCAAGGTAGAAAAATAATAAGATTTCAAGTGGAAAAGTGTGCCAGGTTCACAAGAGAATATTTACGCAAAAAAAAACGGTAATGTAGCGATACAACCCACCCCGAATTTGTTTGAGGTAGGTCTAAGTGTTGGAACTTCCGTGTTTGTTATGAAGTAGTCGGAAGTGTAAACTCAAATACTTCCGACTGGGTACTGCTTATCAAACACGGAAGTTCCAACACTTAGACCTACCTCAGGCAAATTCGATATGATCTGTTTGTAAACACATCATGCATAGGATTTTAAAATCATCCCAAAATACACAAACCCGGCGGAATAACACTAGGAATAAATAAGTAAATTCGGGGTGGGTTAATTGGCAGGCTAAGTAGCTTTGGATGATGGTGGCGCAAGAATATTCACGCGCCTCTCAAATGAAAAAACTGGGCTAAACCCTGAGAGATGGGGCCCGTAAAAGCGGACCAACGCCACCGGGGTCGCAAGAGAATGTTATTTGTACCCATGCCCCCGGTATGAAGCGAGAGAAGGAACGCCGTGGAGTTTTAGCCGGTTGAAGTCCGACATACCGCTCCCAGGGTTCAGAGCAGTATCCATAAGGATTCCTCTACGTAAAAAAAGGCTAGGTAACTTTAAGTTGTAATCTTTTTACCGTCTTCAACTTTTTTATCCCTAGCTGCATCTCTGTAGTAGGGTAGATGGTAACTATTGTGCAATCTGGAGACAAGCTGCACAAAGTAGACAAATTCTTGAATGTAAAACCAGTAAAGAGAACGGGAAAGTATTTTCAGTTTGTTGCAAAATGAAGTTTTGCTTTATCGCCTAGGCGCTTGTACTTGTAAAATTTTTCATTATATTTTATTTTCCTCTTGAGATAAATTACACAGTTATATGTAAGGATTATTCCTATATTTTAATTCTTGACTGGCTGTCATAATGACGTTTACATACTGGGTGCTTGTAATATGAATATTTTATGTAAGCCCGAAAACGGGCTTATGTCATCTTTTCCTCGAACGTTGTTTTATGACTTTAAAAAATTTCATGTTTTTCACTAGCAAAATGCTAGCTAAAAATCTCATATTGTGAAAGAAATTGTATATTAGCGTATTATGTGCAAAAGCTAAAGTTGATTATGCCCCATAAAGCTCATTTGAAGGACTCTACAAAGATCATGATTTAAATAATGAGTATTTATTATATTGAAAAAATTGTTCAATTTGAGTCAGAATATTCGTAGAATCACCTGTATTCAGTTAAACATACTTATTGAGAAGTAAACAGATACAGAATCAATAAAAATAATTACATTTCAGAAGTAAAATCCCGACGAAGCCTTTGAAGTCGCTCTTCAAAATCGCTTTCACGTACTGTCCATTCGCTGGAGCAGTATCCGTCCTTCTCATCGGCGTTCCAATGAGCTACCTCACTGGCAAGTCGAAGTCCGAATCCATGAACCCTGACGTCTTCTGCCCGCTAACCCAGAGCATACTCCACAAGTCTACTATGAGAAGCGACACTGCATCCTTTGAAGAGAGGCCTCTGAATACCCAGGAGGTGTATGTGGCGTTAGATGAAGCTCTGAAACATTTGAAGGAAGTTATAGATCGGTGATAAATTTACACGTTATTTTTTTTACTTTGTTTCAATGCACCAAAGCATCACATGAAAGTTACATACCCCACATTAGAATTTAATGTGTCGTAGGTTTCAAGAACTACGAGTACTTACAGTGGTAAAGTGTACTGGTGAATCAACGAGCTCACTAAAAATACAGAAAGTAGGATTTAATAAATATAGATATTTAGTTTATAGATTAATGCACTAGAAAGTAGAAAATTAAATTAAATCAACTAAAACTATTGTAGTATTTTATAAAATCTATTGTGATTTATTGATCGAGCGAAGCGAGATCTCTAAGTCAACTTGGGCAAATCGGAGTTGTACATATGTATGTATGTTCGTTTGTCTGAGGGTAACTTTTGAAGCGTTTATCCGATCATCGTGAAATTTGGTATATAGGTAAGTAGGTAGTAATAGGATAATTTTGGTATGACTAAATGAGCTAAAAATGTGGGGGGGGGGGCTGTTGAGATGGTTCAAGAGGGGTAAAAAAATCAAAATGGGACTATCTGGTCAAATGGCACGTTTAATAAAAGCTCTTTGTGAGTACATTTCGACCCCTTTTTATTTTTAGTTTAAATTTTGTAGTTATTAAGTTATTAGCCATAATAAAAACTGAAACTTTGACAAAATTCACAGAGTACACCAGTGACCCCGCAGTGCTGAAATTTGGTATACGTGTAGCTTTAGTGACACAAATATAGGAAAAAGTCTGAAATCCAGAATAACTGCAATTTGTTCCCCAAAAACTCAACCAATTAACATAAACTCCCGTTACTTGTAATTTGAATGAAACTGTAGGTCAAGTTGTCTGGTTCCGCATTTCGTGTCACTATTACACACTATATTTTATTAGTCAAAGATTAAGGCCGGCTTGCACGACGATCCCTAAACGTATTTAGCGACTAAACATGTTTAAATTATACGTATTTGTATGATTTGACAACTCCTTAAATCATACTTAGCCACTAAATATGTTTATGCATCGTTGCGCGAGTCGTCCTAAGAATTTTTTTTTGTGTTTTGGGAGACTCGCGAGATATCAGTTCGGGGCAAACCACTAGTGTTAAGTATGCCATAGTACATCGTTAACGAATACCTACTGCTGACACAAGCCCGTAACAAGTATTAGCAGATTAAACATCTTTTCTGATCGCAGTGCGAATCAAATCCACATGCGTCTGAGTCGATAGCTTACCCACCTCGTCACAGAAGTTGCCTAATAATTTGACTACAGAAAACTTGTAAACGTTATTCACGAGCAAAATTATATCATTATGGCGATAAAAACAGCGATCAGTTACGAAGAAAAATACTATTTAAACTTTACGTTGAAAAATAGGACCACAATAACATTTCAAGAAATATTGTCAGCTCTATCAATTCATATATCACACAATGTTTACATGTTTTTTCAAAAACAAAAAATACATCGATTACCTGAAAAAATACTTAAATAAAAGCACTATGGTTTTTTTAATACTACATATAAAAAACTACGTTTATTATGGTAAATTAGTCTTGCGCGTTTCTGAACGCAGTAATCTGTCTGATAAATAAAGAAAACGACTCGTTTTCGAACAAAAGAATATGCAAATTCAACTACTTTGTAATCTGAATTTTAAAATCGTGTTGCTTAGAAAATCCAATTTGTGTATTTGCGTTTCTACAGCCATTTTAACCATTAAGTATGTAGACTAGTTAGCCAGATACACATCGGTATAGTAATTTAGCTGATAGTGTCTATCTCTAATTTCTGAATGCTGTGTTTCAAAAGCTTTACCACGAAGATTTCTTTACCAAAATCTCACCTGATGGTAAGTGATGATGTAGTGTAAGATGGAACACGAAGATATAGAAGACACCTATTCACTCTTGCTGTAAAGATACCCGGATTGTAGTATTTAGTTTTAAAGACTAAAATCCGAACACTACCGTCGTCTGCTTCATTCCTCAGGTGTATATATTAAGAACGTAAAACCAAAAAGGTAAGTGTGAATGGGTGGTATATTAAAGATAAAGATCGGATTTTACACTGGTCTTAATGTATACAATTTAAGCTCATTTAACATTCTACCAGATAATGTCCTGGTGTGCAATATTACATAAAATTATTTTAAATTTGAATTTACTATTCTTACACAATATAAAATAAAATAATGTCATGTCTTGCACTTATAATTAAAAGATTTCGCAATGGTGTAAAAACATTTAGATGTTAACCATTTATTAATTCGGCGTTTAAATAAAGTCATGGGTAAATCTTTTCATTCGTCTAATAATGACAAGCTATGGATGGTACTGAGCCGTGCTTCTTTTTTATTTTGATGAAAAGGAGATGGCGGGATCAGGGCCCGTAGCCAAATTACATTCGCTACGAATCTATTCGATTTCTACATACATTTGTTGTCGCTGTATCACGTGGTATTTCTATAGCATGTGTCAAATCCCATACATTTTCGGACTTATCGACTAGCGTCATCGCTAATCGACTGTAACTTGGCTAAGCCCTCAGATCTGCGGAATAAACTGTGCAATGGCTGTGACCTTGCAATATTTGAACCCAGTTATTCCCAGTCGCCCTGATAACGACTCCTAGTGACATCAGTTAGTATTTAGTATTTCTTTCCATTACCTCCAACTTAGTATATAGCATACTTACCTCCCTATAAAGATAAAATACCTACGATAAGCAAATGTATGCAAACAAAGGTCTATTTAAAATCAAACCCCTTCACAGCCATGCCTGCAAAGAGAAACAAAGGAAAACATCAGCTTGAAGAGGTGCGTGCCGGGTTTTAGACACGCTACATTAATTCCTAGACCGCAGCTCGGTCTAAGAGCCTATGTCTCGAGCACTTTGTTTACCATCTAAACGACCTATGCCCATGAAAACCTTCAAGCAGTGTTAGCCCTTATAATAGTACCTTTATGCGTTAGAATTGTATGTTACGGTGACAAGGATGTTACATTGTCAGTCTCATTTAATGCTTTTGGACTAGAAAATTGAGAGTGGATCCGAGTAAGTGAAGGGAAATATAGGAATGTTAAGGTAATGAATATAATAGGGTTGTTAATTTCTACCTACTCTTTTTACGCCTCAACGCAAAAAGTATTTCCATGAGATAAATCGATTATTTCAATATGAGCATTTTTTACTTGAAAGTTGGCGTTTGTGAGATGGCCTTAGCTAAATATGGTTCATTGGATTTAAAAAATAATTGTAAATTCAATTTGTTAACCAAAACAGTTTCTTTGGGTTATGTTAGGTAGGGATGACTTATTTGACGGCCTCCGTGGTGCAGTGGGCGAATAGCCGGCTGAGACGCAGCAGGTAGCGGGTTCGATTTCCGCCGCGGAACAAATGTTTGCATGATTTACAGATATTTGTTCCGGGTCTGGTTGTTTCTTTAAATTTTAATATTATTATATATTTTAATTATAATTTATATAATAAATATTATAAGTATGCATTTACAAAAAAAATGTATATAAGTTCTATCAGTTAACAGGTTCCCATAGTACAAGCTCTGCTTAGTTTGGGGCTATATAGCGCTGTGTGAAATGTCCAGCATTATTTGTTTATTTAATCACACTAATTATTATAAATGCGATAGATTAGATGTTTCTTTGTTACTTAATCGGCTCAACCGATTTCAATGAGGTATATAGATAGACCTGGATAACAACTTGACTACTTTGTATTGACTAACCACGCTTGCGAATCCGCGGGTCGAAGTTAGTTTCTTAATAAATAAGTTAAAAAAAAACGTCCCAAAGTATGTTTGTCTTTTTGATATGATATACCTAATATGTTAAAAGTCCTTAATGTCGAGTTCGCTGCAAATCTAACTATATCACCCTACACATTTCTAACTAACAGGAACAATGGTATTACATTACAAGAAGGATCGAATCGGCTAGACACATACGTCACTATCGTGTGTCCATGAATTAATGTGCATTCCTGTCCAAATGCAGCCCATAAAAGGCTGTCACAGCACTAATAGTTGGACCATTAACATTGGTGAAATATTATGGACACCCCATTTCATGGGTTAATGCTTTGAATAGGTGCATTGCGTGTCTGCATTTTACAATGTGACTGTACCTACTTGCCGTAGAGTACAGTCGTGTACAGTGTTATTAAACTGGATGACATCTTATTAATTGCTGTAATGCGCAATGACAAATGATTACAGTTTGTTTGCATCCTTTTTATGATTATCTGTGGCAGCTAATTATCTCAACAACTTACGAAACTACCCACCTTTATTGCTAGTATTTTATTTTGAATAACAAAGGGGTCGAACTAGTGTGGGTAAACATTTCAAAGTACTAAGTAAAGTGAAGTACTATTTAAAATAGCTTGGTTTGTACGTCCAAAAAAAATTACCATTATCTCAAAGCTTTCAAGGCGAATAATCTGAAATAAAATGAGTGCTTCAGAAATCTGATCAGATCTATAATATCTAAACATGTTTTGAAATCTTCATAAGCTTGGATTTTTCATAAATTTTTATTTCTAAGAACAAACCCCATTTTTTTTAACTTGGAATCTCAGTCAATTAAAAAAACATTACAAAGATTTACGTTAAATGTGCCACTTGGCAGAGCACTTGAGACAACAGAAATAACCAGTAAAACGGAACGTACAGAAGTTTCACTTGGACTTACACTAGGCACTTTGTTCGAATGTGATAGATGAAGGAGGTAGCATTGCTTTAGCAACTTTTAAAATAAAAAAGGCATTAGTGTAGACTAGACTAATTATACATCCACCAAACAACCAGCACCATCAAATTCTTAAATTTTTCGGACTGAAGGATACTTTCTATATACAATCTTATACACAGCAAAATAAGGCTTGTTTTTCATTAAAACCCTATTAAGAATGATACAAGCCTGCAATAAGGAAAGAATGCGCGCACAAAGGCAACTCAACAAAATTAGTCTCGACTCTCTTCTAAACACTCTGAATTCTCACGCCTACGTTTTTTTCAAATAAAAACCATTTGCTGAAAAGCTTTAAAAGCAACAATTTTAGAGGGCACAATAGAGAGTAATTGGGCATATCATTTTGAAGGTTTTGAATGAATTCGTCTAAGGAAAAGCCACAGAGTCTCATAAGAAGGCTTAATGTCGCTCAACGTGCTATGGAAAGGATTCTAAGAGATCAAATCAGAAATGAAGAAATTCGTAGACGAATCAAAGTCACCGACATAGCACAAAGGATTAGTAAGCTGAAGTGGCAGTGGGCAAGGTACATAGTTCGAAGAACTGATGGACTTTGGGGCAAAAAGGTAATCGAGTGCAGACCACGCACTGAAAAGCGCAGCGTAAGAATAGCCCCCCACAAGATAGAAAGACGACCTGAAGGTTGCTGAGAGCCGTTGCGTGCATGCACAAGATCGGTCACTCTGTAAATCTAGGGGGTGAGGCCTATGTTCAGCAGTGGACGTCTGTGGCTGATATGATAATGACAAGTACAAGGTGAATTTCAGACGACAAATTGAGGAACGGCCTGTAATCCAGAATAAAAAACTGTGTTTATTTTAATCCAATAATGATTTTCGTTGCTCTTTTTTATATATTAAATTGAAATTATATATTGAAACTATATATTGAAAATATAAATTGAAAATACCTTCCTCTGGTTCAGCGACCCAAAGTAGATTTAGGTCTCCAACATAAGACTTCTCCAGGTGTCTCAGTTCTGTGCCATCTCCTGCCAGGAAGTTCGCGTAGATCAGCATCTACATAAGTCACACTAAAAGTTTCTGGAATTGGCCACTTACATAAACAATATTTATAAAGTTATTACTACATTTGAAAATGGAACTCTTTAGCCGTAGAATAATTTTTTTTTCGTCTGATTGTGAATTGTTTTCACATTGTAGCGTCATTTTAAAAATTGCGTGATTACAATAAAATGGATTTAACTCGGGAAAATTTACGTTGCATGATTTTTTACGATTTTAAGTGTAATTTGATAGCTCAGCAGAGCGTCGTTGCTTCAATCTGCTTTTGGCGAAAGAGCACCATGCAAGACGACTATTTATTGCTGATTTGCAGAATTCAAACGCGGTCGTGTCAATCTTCTTGATGAAATTCGTGAAGGTCGCCCGTGCACCGCTGTGAACAACAAAAACATTGATGCTGTGCGCCATATGATCAAACCAGACAGGCTGTGACCTACCATGTGATCCGGACAACTTTGGACATAGGCATGAGTCAAATACAGTCAATCCTACACAAACATTTGGGTGTGAGAAAGCTGTGTTCTCGATGGATCCCACACAATTTGACTGATGCTCATAAAACTGACCGTATCACTTGGTGCCATGCTATGCCTGTCAGATACAACGAAGGGGCTTCCAATTTGGTGTGGGACATAGTAACAGGTGACGAAACATGGATTAATAGCTATGATCCCAAAACGAAGCAGCAATCGAGCGTATGGGTCTTTCGAGATGAGCCGAAACCAACCAAAGTGGAAAGTGCCTCTGACGATTGCTTCTTTTTCTAATAAAACTGGACACGTGACTAATGTTGCTTTAGAAAATCGTCGTACCGTGAATAGTCACTGGTACGCGACCATTTGTTTCCCGGAAATTATTGACAAACTCCGTGAAAATAACGGAAAACGCCGTATCATCTTCCCCGTATCAGTTCCCACACGGCCAGACAGACAAATGAGTTTTTGAAGGCGAAAAACGTACAAGTTATGAGTCATCCAGCATACAGTTCTGACCTGGCACCGTGTGACTTTTTTCTGTTCCCAAAAATCAAGAACCAATTACGCGATCAACGGTTTTCATCACCAGAAGAGGCTGTCGAAGAGTATGAAAAACATGTACCTGACGTCACCACGGAGGAGTGGCACAAATCGTATAAAGAAGTGCATTGACGCAAAGGGAGAATATTTTGAGAAACAATAAATTCATTTTTGACCATTAATAGTATTTTTTTTATTATTGATTCCGAAAACTTTTAGTGTGCCCCTCATACTTCGCTTATGAAACATTAAAACTAAATACAGAATATTGTTTTGCATAATGGACGAAATCGTACTTATTTACTAATAATACAAAAATAAACGTTAACGTAACGTAATATATGTAAACTTACAATAAAACAAACTATTGCAATTTTTTTAACATTTAGATAAGCAAAAAATAAAAAATTTATCAAAACAAACTTCCAAAAACACAGGAATAAATTCAGCTAAACATCTTGTAACACCAAACTGAAAAAACTTTTCGTTGGAAAGACTTTGGAAAGGAATTCCAAGACTGAAGAAAAAGAATTGATTCCGTAATTGATTTAGGCGTCCTCGACATGTTCCAGTATCCTAAGGAAATTACTGTTAGCAAGTTTATTTATCAAATTTTCTTTAGAGGTTTTTGAAAGATAAACGAGTAATACTTTTCTTTTAACGAAATCAAAGTTGTACATAAGAATTGTTTCGAACGGTCAAAAATAGAACTGAGATTTATATATAAGTTTTTGAGCAAATAAAATAAAGTAGAATCAAATAATACTATCAAATATATAGTCAAATAAAGGTTTGTATATATCGTTGCACTGTATAGCTAGTTTTAAGGAAATAAAGTCTTTACTACTTATGTATAGATTTAAGTATATAATTAGTTTGGCATTATATACCTAGCTGTAAGTTAATGACGACTACAGAACAGTAAATTAGAGACAGTAATAACAGTAAAGTAATGAAATTAAATGCATAGATGTGTACATAGTATTATTGGTGACCGTAGTATCTGCATAGATAGAAAGACTACATATCTAAGCTAGAATCCTCTAATTCAGGTAATAGTTAAAAACCCAGCTAGAATCCTCTAATTCAGGTAGTAGTTTGATATTGGCTTAGTATCCCTACACTGGAGGTGTACGCCTTATATGAATCCTGAAAAAGTGGTATATATAAGCTATGCTTTTACGCCTCGAGTGTAGGATTACTGACACTAAATAAATAGATAAATGCCATATTATCGGGAAGAAATGTAATGTAGGTCAAGGACAAAAAAGGTCGAACGGTCAAACGGTCACCAAACCCATGTAAGCATTAGGATAAGTTGAAACAATAAATCTACTATGGGTAGCAACGCTAATGCAGACATTTTGGCTTATAAGGCATCAAGCCACTTAGTCATCTCCTAGCAACAGCGCTAAGCCTCAAGCAGTCAAGCCTCTCTCCTGGAGTATCATTTCAAGCCCTCATCACCATCATCACACTAAGAAGAAGTTCCGGACCAACAGATTCCAGCACACAAAATACGAAGCTGGAACCGACCAGGGTGTATGGGCACATCGTATCACCAACGTCCACTCGTCACAAACTACTGCCTCGCCCTGGTTACCTGGTTCCGTACAAGAATACTATCTATTACTTCGATGTATTTGAAATTGTTCATTAGAATTCTATGAGATGTATGATGGCTAGCAGTATTTATTATTAATTTATTGCTTCAGTCAATAAGACGTCATGCTACCTACCTGTTATTTATATTTTAAGAACAATATCGCTTAAAATGCTACAATTGGAAATATTTCCTGCAGGTTATCAGCAAAATTCCTAGGTTAAAATATCGGACGTCTGTTAGCGCACTTGAAATTGAATTTCGCCCGTGCCTCGACTGCTGATTGCTCTCAACTGAATCAGCTGTATTGCTCGATTCTAACTCTATCTGAACTCGCTGTCACTTGTTTTGGGTGGGTGTCAAACTATCCGGAAGAATGAATGAATGAATGGAAATTCTTTATTTCCTCCACAATTCCTTACAAGCTAGACATAACAGATATAAAGAAATAAAAAAGTAAGCATAATTGGCGGTCTTATCGCTTAACAAAGCGATCTTTTCCTAAGTAAGGAAGTAATAAGGTAAGAACGTGATAGGAAGTAGATAGATAATTCTTCCTAAAATATAGCTACATATACTTACTTAGATAAATATAAAATACATATGTATATATATATCGAAAGGAAATACAGTCTTTACTCTAAAGAAGCTGCTAAGTACAGTTTGTAGATCTCACTTTTAAAAATAGGTAAAGATTTAGCATGTCTGATGGAAACAGGCAAGTCATTCCATAATCGGACAGCTCGTACCGTAAAATGAATAAAAAAATAAAAATAAAAATAAAAAAGCCTTTTATTTCTTACAATATTTACAATAATTATTTTAAGTTATTTTTATACATGTAAAAAAGTTACTCACTTAATTAGCATTTAATTTTAAATTATACAATATTATTTTAATCAGTTCTTTAAATTTATAATAATAGTATTTTAATCATATTTTATACTATATTTATTTAGAAAATTTTAATAGATTAGTTTATTTAGTAGGTGTTAGTATAAAATATGACATTTTAGGTATATTATATTACATTTTTATTTTGCCATTCGTTTTTGCTTATAAATAATATATATACTTTCAAATATTTGTACTATTTAGTTTACATTAGTTTTTTCTTGTATATATACTTTTGTAATCTTATTTAATTACAAAGTAGGTAAAATGTAAGTTATTTGATTTTAATGTTTGTGTTTAGTTAATTGTATTATTGTAATATGTTATTTGTACTTAATTAATAATGTTTGTAGTACAAGTGCTTATATCACATAAATGTTATTTTATTTGCAAGAACCCTGCGAGAGGTGAAGGCCTCCTTCAAAGACCTTTCATTTCTTCTTTTAGTTGTGTTGTTTTTTGATGCTTCTTTTAGTTGATTGTTCATATACTTCCATTGATTTTTTATCTTTGAAGGGTTTTGGTCATAATCTCCCACGGTGACCAACCGGATTGGGGGATAAATTTTATGTGTATTTTGCTGTAGTATTTTATTTCTATCTTCGAGAGAGGAGGGCATTAATTGCTATGTATTTTTATCCTGGGAGCTATTCCCATGTTTGTTCACTAATAAATTTAGCATATTCTGTTTCAAAACTCCTTCAGAGAAACTAGATGATCTAAGTGCCTTTGTCTGGGTCGGCGTAGCTTTGTTTTTCTTGCTGGCGTGTGGTCTACGATCCAATTGGTTGCTCGTGCTATTTTCGGGTGAGATTGCAAGTGTCCTCTTTATATTATTAGTTTTAAATTCAGGGTTTTTATTAAGTATTACCAGTTTATCGTATTTAATTATGGCTAAATTTCCCTTTTCTTTCTCAATTTTTACTTGTTCTTGTAACTCTCTCCTTTTCACTAGAACTTGGAGCGGATAATCTTCTTTAATATAGTACGGAGTTTCGTTCAGCGCTACTTTATGTTTCAGAACATCGATTTTGCTGCCAAGAGTTGAAAATTTTACTGTCAGTGGTCGAGGTCTTTCCCCTTTCTTTCCTAGCCTTCTAACTGCCTGTTATCTCTGCCGTGTAATCTTATAGAGAGGTATTTGTCTATAAAGCCAATTATGTTAGTCTCTAGATCCATATACGACTTTTCGCTTTCTTCTAAGCCAAAAAATACTAAGTTTCTCTGTCTTGCCTCTCTTTCCAAAAAGTGCAGTCTTTTTTCATGTGTTTCTACTGTTCCTTTGAGGTTATCGTATTTTTCATCCAAAATTTTAAATTTCGCTTCCAGCATTTTATTTATATTTTCAGTTACTTTTTTTGAAACATCTTCGCCACTTTGTAGAATAGTAGTTTTTTGTTCGTCCAGTTCTTTTTGTATATTTCTAAGAGCAGCCAATACTTGTTCCATCATTAATGAATAATGCAATGCTGGTTTAAATAACTTTTGCCCGACTAACGAAGGAGGGTTAGATAGGTGTGTTTTATATTGTCTTGTTCCCGTTCAGAGCCCTCTTTCGGAAATTTGCTGGTGCAATTATTATGATAGTGTTGGTGTTGGTCTTATTTATAACTTCTCGCTAGATGGCGTTGGTGTGCGTCTATATATTTTTAGTGGTGATGTCCAGTCTCCTAGGCAAACTATATTTTGTTAGAGAAAAAAATTAGGACGCAAAAGGTCGAATGCGGCCCTGAGGATCGAACCTGTGACCACTTTGGCTCGGAATGTAATCTGAGGTGTGAGCTAAATTACACCACGGAGGTTGTTACCTGCTGCACGAAATAAGGAGACAGTTTGAGTTGATGTCTTGTTATTACTTGTTGCCAGATTGTATGCAAAAAGTGTTGCAACCACCCTCTTTTAAAATAAACGGTAGATGATGCTGATACAAAAATATTAAAATATTCTTATCACTTGCACTCTAAGTCTATGTATAAGCTTGTCGTATAATAGTTATTGTCGTTAAATAGTTGTAGCAAACTTTATATTGGTGTTTAATGTTTATTTCACTTATTTATTCACGTAAACCTTTTCCTTTCTTTCTATCACTGTTTCTGGTTATTCACTGTCCGTTTTGCCGAGATAACACTATCACTTACGAGTTATATAATATTATGCACTTTCTACTATTTTTACACTGGTTAATTGTGGTTTATATATTTTTAAAGGATTTTTTTGTACAGAACCGATGTTGTTTGCGTGACTACAGCGCCCTCTCTTTCGCGCCCGCTCGTACCGTAAACGAGTTACTAAAGAAGTTGGAATTATGCGCTAGAGTTTTCAACTGGAGAGAACGCAGATTGCGGGGATTGGATAGATTTAGGAATTCAAAGCATTATTTGAGATACGGCGGAGGGTAAATAGAATTGTATACATATAAGAGAGTTAGAATATGAGCATCCCGACGAGGGCAGATTGGCAACCACTCATCCATTAGAAGTAAGGTCCTTTCAATTTATAAAGTGGCATAACTGGTAAATATTTGAGACTAGCTGACCAATCCGCAGCTGCGCACGCGTAGTTTAAAAAAAAACTACATTCCTTCTGCGCAGTTGGATAAAAAGTAGCCTACCAACCGGAGATAGTGTAGCTTCCCAACGGTGAAATATTTTTTTATATCGGCCCAGTAGTTTCGGAGGCTATTCAATGCAAACAAACAAACAATCAAATCTCTTTATAATATTAGTATAGATATCTATGAATTCAAAGCTTTATTACTGTCATATTTGAATATCTTTTTTAATGATGGTGATGATGAAGTAGACCCTACAGCATTTGTTGATCAACTTATGAGTATGTCTGCAGTTGGGTTTGTAAACAGTTAAGTTTTATTTTATTATTTATTAATATTTTATTATTTTATATATATAGTTAGTTAAATTTATGTTTACATAACCGGGGTGTCATAATCGCATGAGAGTCAAAGCCCTTTTGTTAGTTGATTTAAAAAAAATAGTTCATGTGATGTTCATACAAAATTACCAAAATCAATTGTCTAACTGAAAAATAAATGTTATTAATTAGATAAATAAATATTGCTGAACACTTCACACAGCGCTTCTAACCCCATACTAAGCAGAGCTTGTACTAAGGGAACCAGGTATCTGATGGAATACCTACTTACATATTTTTTTTTATAAATACATACTTATAATATATGGAAAAACAACCAGACCCGGAACAGATATCTATAGATCATGCAAACATTTATTCCGCGGCGGGAATCAAACCCGCTACCTCCTGCGTTTCAGCCAACTGCGCTACGGAGATATGACATTAATAGTATACCTAAATACGGGAGACTTGGACTTAATATAACTTAGACTTGGCCTACGTGGCATTGTATTGCGTCCGCCAACCCTGAGACTTAGTCCTGTCTCCTGTGTCTCAGCCGGCCGTTCGTCCACTGCGCCACGCAGGTCGTCTTCTCAAGATATTCTTGAATAGTGTTTTAGTATCAAAGTTTATAATCTCTAGACTTAGACACTTTAAATGTATTTGTATTACTGCCATCAATACCGATAAACAGACTTAGCGCCCCCAGATTACTTACGTCAGTATGCTATACCATCTACCTACCTACTGCGTATTCACCAATCAAATAACGGATGTAACGGTCAAGAACCATAATCTATCGTATGTGCCTAATCTATCTTTTAACCTTAGCACTAAGGAAACAAAGTCGAAAATAACTTGGCTTTTGTTTATTTATCAATGTCAGATAAGGTTAACCCGTTAGAAACACAAGTGATATTGGCGCGTGCGCACGTTTATTGTGCAGTGTTTTGTTGTATTTTGTTTTCAAGTTGTTTGACTTCTTTTTTGGCAATGGAATGGGGAAATTCAATATGTGGTAAGTTTTAATTATTAGGATTCTTGTACGTCAGCTTATTTAATGATAGTCTTAGTTCTTTGTAAATGTATTTAAGGTAAGATATATCTAAATTGTAATTAGTTGTTTTAATCGGGTTACAATTTTAATAGATAATTAAATATGTCGATTACTACGCCGCCAACCGACGACAGTACAGTTAGAGACAAAGTAAGGAAAGCAACTTCTTTATTTGAAAAATATTAAACGATAATTTTGTTCATAATTTTAATTAAGTTTGCTTTCGTTTAAAAGCGCAATTTAGTGATGCAGATAGATGCAAACACTTGGTATTAATAAAAACATAGGTAAGCTATTTGAAGGGTCCATTTTTATGTATTGTTTTACCGGAGTTATGTTCGTAGGTAGTTACTTAATTATATAGTACGCTTTAGTATAAAAGTGGATCAAATATTCATAGTTTTTGATATGAAACATATATTTGCCCATCTTGGGGTCTGGGGGTGAGCATCTTGAGACGGTATTACAGACTCGTATGTCGTCATGGCATCATGGCGTTAGAGCGATGCCATAAGATAATATCATTATCCCTCAATCAATAATCAACTCACCACTCGCCCACGGTTTTCTTTCACACCACTTAATCCCATTATCCCGCTAATATTATAAACGCGAAAATTAGTATGGATGTATGTGTGGATGTTTGTTACTCTTTCATGTCGTAACGGCTGTACCGATTTCGATGAAATTTGGTATGTACGTAGATTATAACCTGGATTAATACATAGGCTACTTTTTGTTAATAAACAGCGCGTGCGAAGCCGCTGGCGGAAGCTAGTTATAAATCCTTACAATAACCATCAATTTAGATGTTTCACATTTGCCGGGCGGGCGCCCCGTGACGGCCACATTTTTTTTTAAAGGATTTTTTTATATGTGATTTAAATGTTAATAAATAAAACGTATTGTATGATTAAGTTAATTTAGAGTTAATTAAGAGAAATCCGTATCGCGTCTCCGTATTAAGGGGAACATTGTGAGTTCAAACCTCCTCTAGTTCGTAATTTAAGAGATAACTGTAAAAATCTTAGCAGATTTGAAACTAAATTTAGTTTAAGTTCTATAGAGAATTTTAATAATTTTCAGGGAAATACAGGGTTGAATCTTTAACGGCTGCAACATTTCCAGGCGCAATAAAAGTAAGTTCGTTTAATTATAATTAAATTATACTTTTCATAAGGACTGGAAACGTTTGGTACAGGATCCAGTTATGTGGAAGGATGAGGGAGAGTCTTTGCCCACCTGTGGGCCTGCATAAGCTAGTTAAGAAAATAAAAATAAAAAGTTGTACAGTTACAGAAACCTGTCCTATGTGTTTCACATTCCTAGTACTGACACGAACATTGTATTTTTCCTGATTTATGACCGATACATTTTGCAGAGACGAAAATATATAGACATGACGTCACTGACGTTGATCAAAATGGCGATAATGGCATTGATGGTTATTATTACAATGATAAAGCGCGTCACATACGATGAAGATGCTATAATATTATCGCTCGCCATACAATTGGATTGTATGGTGGATCGGCGAAGATATTATAATATTTTCATCTTACTTTGTTTGTATGGCGAGCGACATAAAATATTATAGCATCTTCATTGTTTGTGATGCGCTTAACCATGTCTACCGCAGAACCGTTGGGTAAACGTGTTTTGGAATGGATACCACGAGTAGAAAGCCTCCCAGTTAGATAAATGATTCGCACTGTAGCTGGCAGAGATTGGATGATAAGAACTGAAGATTGGGCACAGTGGCGCACCTTGGAAGAGACTTACGTTCAGCAGTGGACTGCTATAGGTTGATGATGATAACGATTATAATGATGATGATAATACAGGTCATAAGAGACGCGTTTTGCACTGACGAGACCGTGTCCATAGGCACAGAGGTGAACAAGAACCCAGCGGCAGCAGAGGAGTTGCTGGAACTTTGCGCTGATGCAGCACTTGATGGTGTCTCGCTAGTTGCTGTGGAGATCAGTACCGGGGTAGTTGTGTCAGCTTGTTTTAATAAACTACAGGTAAGGACGCGCTTTTCTCAGTGTGTGAAACTAAGCTATACCATGGGAACGATGAGAATCGTTTGGATTCGGAACCTTGCACCTTGCTATGCTCAAAGGCGCATCGCACGAAAATCTGCGAGGAAGACTTATTTTCAGAAGGAGATGATGATAAATTCTTAAGAAGAAACTCACTTCGAAATTTTCATACGAATGCTTATCTGTCATTTGCTTATTGCCACGTCAGGAAGCGCATTAAATTACATTGGTTTACTCGAAAGTGGTAAAGTGACAAATTGAATGCTTAGGTATGTACCAGTACGTTAAATACGTAGGTAGTGGAAATGTATGGAAAAAATCTGAAAACAAGAGAGATTTGCTCATACAAAAACAAAGATTCGCTACACTGACAACATGACAGGCACTTTGTTTTGAAGAAGATTACCTACATTGTGATACAAATGAGTTGTTGGATACTTACTTGAGCTAATCGTTTCCAGCAACAGCCTTGGTTTGCTAAGAAACAAAACCTACAAAACTGTTTTTATTACAAATTAGTTGATCTGGCGAACTTCGTACCGCCTTGACATGCATATGACGCGGACTGTCAATATACGTCGGCCATCATTTCATTGAAAATACATTTTCTTCATATTTTTTTTCTGAGTTTTTCCGATATTTTAATAGTTATTCTGCTATTCGGGACGCAGACAAATACAACAAATCAAAACTCATCAAAATCGGTCACGCCGTTCTCGAGTTTCGAACAAACCCGACTTTGTTTTATATATTAGTAGATTACGACCTACATGTGTCAGGAAATTACGATCTACAATCTACTTGTGTTTCGCAGTCTTAAAACGGTGATGAAATCCATAGTGAGGAAACCCGTGACTTATCTCTGCATGAACTGCCCATGTCTTTCCTGCGGATTAAGGTTGACTTACCTGAGAGAATAATGTAGGGCTTAGGCAAGCCTATAACATTAGAGAATCCCTGTGTGCGTAATTGCTTGACGTTTTTGCGAGCAAGATCGAACATATAGACCGATAAAACATCAGTCTTAGGGCACCTTGCACAACGATTCCTAAACGTATTTAGCGACTTGACATCTTTAAATTTTTGTATGATTTGACAACTCTCTAAATCATATTTAGCCACTAAATACGTTTTAGCAACGTTGCACAAGTCAAGTTCAAAGTTGAAATGCTCAGAAATCGTTCAAACCTCGAGCACGATTATACTTGCTCATCAAACATGAACGTTCGTGTAGTGGTGCCATTAAATCCTTTTCCATGCAATGATGTTCTGAGAGCCATTGAGAACGCCTCGCAAAGGTATTTACATTAGTATTCTAATTCCAGGTAGCCAGTTCAAATCCTGACGAGAAAACCTTTTTCGATGAATTCGTCGCAGAACGTTGTAAGCAGCCTTCATCCAAAGCCTTAATCAATTTTATGTCTGATGTGGATAGCCGCTGTAATTTCTTTGAAAAGTGAGTTTGCTTCTGAATCAAATTAGAACAATCTTTTTTATTATTGATCGAGTGAAGGGAGATATCCAAATCAACTTGGGCAAATCGGCGTTGTATGTATGTCTGTTTGTCCTAGGATAACTTTCGAAGCGTTGATCCGATCATCGTGCAATTTGATACAGGTAGGTATGTATAGATATAGTATATAGTAAAGATATAGGTAGGTAGTGATTTCACAATTTTGGTGTGACTAAATGAGTTAAAAATGTGGGGGGGTTGCTGAGATATTGGGGTTCAAGAGGGTTAAAACAAATGAAAATGAGACTATTAGGTCAAATAGGACGTCAAATGAAAGATCTGCATTAGGACATTTGAATCCCGTTTTTATTTTTAGGTTAATCTTTGGAGTTTTTGAGTTATTAGCCATAATAAAAACTAAACAACAAAATTCACAGGGTACACCAGTAACCCCACAATGCTGAAATTTGGTATTCGTGTAGCTTTAGTGACACAAATATAGGCAAAAGTCTGAAATCAAGAATAACTGCAATTTGAACCCCAAAAAACAATAGCCAAATAACAAGAACCCCCGTTACCTGTAATTTAAATAAAACTGTAGTTCAAGTACTGTGGTTTGCATTTTGTGGCACTAATTTATTAGTTAAAGATTAAGGCCGTCATGCACTTAGATCACTAAACGTATTTAGCGACTAAACATGTTTAAATTTAACGTATTTGTATGATTTGACAACTCCTTAAATCATATTTAGCCACTAAATACGTTTAGGCATCGTTGTGCAAGTCGCCCTAAGAATAATACTTATTTTGTGAGATTCGCGAGATCTCAGTTTGGGGCGGACCACTAGTATAAAGGAGGTAACATCCTTCTTCATCTCTACTTTATCCCATGAACATGGCGCACGTAAATGGGACAAATCTTTGCATAATCTGCCAAGATTTGTCTCAGATCCAACTGTTATGATACCATAGTAAATACTCGGTGTTCCTGGTACAGAGGAATCTAGTGAAATGTCAGTACGAGTTGTCAAATAACGCAAACATCAATAGTTTTCGTGAGCAACTAAATGTATGGAAGGAAAAGAAAATACTCACGAAAATATTACATAATGTTACGAGCTGAGGGTTCAGGATAAAATACTGAAAATCAGTATAACTAAAATAACACTTTTATTCAAAACTAAATCGATAAATACACGAACTTAGTCACAAGTAATCACAACACACTGATTAACAATGTTCGCACGTATAGTCAAATCCAGACTCACCCCTCCGGCCATCTCTCCGGCCTATTTATACCGCGCACAGTTCACAACACTCGAACGCTCTCGATCGTTCCAGGAAAGGGCAGGTATTTCGACAGAACAACCATTCCTTATTCTGTGCAATTGCAAACGTAGCATGTAGGTATATTCCATACAAAGTATTACCTATTCTGCGACAAAGCAGGCAAGCCGAGAGCCATCGAGAAATGCCGACCACCTATCACTTATTCTGTGACAACCTCGGCGTAACAATAATATCACACCTCTTACTGTATCTGACGTGTTATGGTGATGGAATTAATGTGAAATATCCAGTATTTCACACAGCGCCATCTAGCCCCAAACTAAGCATATTGACCTCGTGAACCAGACCTCTGATAGGATACTCATATGCATTTATTTTTGTAAATACGTTCTTATGTATTATAAATATACCTAGAGAAACGCCCAGATCCGGAACAAATACAGAGAATAGAATTAGGTCTTCTGTTATACTTACCTAGCTTTATTAGTACTGATTGTACCTACCTACTTCTGTTAGCATAATAGGTGTATATGTAATTTACAACAAATAAATATCGAATAATAATTTGTTGGAAAATGCCTGGAGGAGCTTCTGGTCCATGAAGACGCTAATGAAGGGAGACCTTCCATTGTCACTTAAGCGTAAACTCATCGACATGTGTATTCTACCCGTCCTTACCTATGGTGTCCAAACTTGGTTAGGGGTAAAGAGAATCGACAGGATCCGTAATACCACACTGCGCGCGAAGACCGGCATTGCAGATGTTGGCGACAAGACTGCCAGGCTGAAGTGGGACTGGGCGGGTCACGTCAGTCGTATGGTCACAGACAAATGGGCAACAGTCGTCACACAATGGGTGCCTGCAGATGGGCGTCGAAGCCGGGGCAGGCCGAGGAAGCGTTGGCGTGACGACCTCGATGCGTTCCAAGATGGCTGGCGGGATGTGGCGAGTGATCGTGAGATGTGGAGGAACATGGGGGAGACCTTTGCCCAGCAGTGGGAAAGTATAGGTTAAAAAAAAATTATTTAAATATCTGTAGATAATGGATCGTGCAACGTATCTTCCCCGGCGGTAATCGAACTCACAACCTCCTGCGTTTCATTTCAGCTATAAAATGTAAATTTAATTTTGAGAATTTTAAAATTTTGTTAAAATAAACTTTGGTTATATTTTCCTTGTTTCTTATTGTGATTTGAATTAAAAAATGAATTTAATTTTAATTAAACGATCCGAACAGTCTAAAGACTTCGTAAGTTACGCCCCTAACCTTAATAATAACAAAGATAATCAAACTTCAATCTTCATATTAATACTATTAACATGCCCACAATCACCATTACTGTCTTGTATACCCAAAGTATAAATTGCTGTACCCGTCAACTCTGACCTACATAGCGTATCTGCAACATTAACTACATCTTGTTTGTAAATCATTACAGATTGCTCCTATTAACCAAACATGTAATCTATTCTATTACTAAAGGGAGGATAGTTATCAAACCAATGTATCTTAATTGATCGAGCGAAGCAAGATCTCCAATTCAACTAAGACGAATCGGCGAAGTATGTGTGTATGTTTGTTTATTTCTCCGAGGATAACTTACGAAGCGTTGATCCGATCGAAACTTGATATATAGGTAGGTAGTGAAGGCACAATCCTGCTATGACTAAATGAGCATAAAATGTTGGGGGGTTGCTGAGATATTGGTGTTCAAGAGGGGTAAAAAACCATCAAAATGAGACTATTAGGTCAAGTGGGACGTTTAATGAAAAGTCCTCATCAGTACATTTCAACCCCGTTTCTATTTTTAGTCGTTTTTGAGTTATTTGCCATAGATAAAAACTGAACTTTGACGAAATTCACAGGGTAGTGGTGGTCAAGTGCTTGGCTATCAATAATAAAAATTTTAAAAAAAGTGTACACCAGTACCCCACAGTTCTGAAATTTTGTATTCGTGTAGCTATACTGACACATTTTAAGGAAAAAGACTGAAATCCAGAATAACTGCAACTTCTACGTCAAGTAGGTTGGTTGTCATTTCAGGACACTGTTTTATTAGTCAAAGATTAAGTATAATATTATTTTTTGTTTTTTTGGGAGACTTGCGAGATCTCAGTTCGGGGCAAACCACTACCAATTACCTACCGAAAGTCATTATAGTTTGAGTGTGATAGAAAGTCTTTTAGAAAACCTTTTATTCGTTTACCTATACAAGTTTCTGCAATGTAATATTTTAAGATAGATATACAAACAGCGATACAGAAGTAGAAAGGGAAATACGCATGGCTAAGATAAAGTTTAAGCTGTCGCGGATTACGCAAATACTAATTCTAATAATTGTTGTATCATTGTGGCACCAGACCAATAATATTGAAGCAAAAATCGCAGCGCAGTGGGTGAATAACCAACTTAGACGCAGGAGGTTGCGGGTTTGGTTCCCACCGCGGAACAAATGTTTGCATGATGTACACAGATAGTTCCGGATCAGGTTGCTTCTCTATATATAAGTATGTACATATTGACAAAACAAGTATTTAAGTATTCTATCAGTTATCTGGTTCCCATAGTACAAGCTCTGCTTAGTTTGGGGCTAGATGGTGCTGTGTGAAATGTGTAGCATTATTTATTTATTTATTAATTTGTAGTAGTTTACAAAGATAATACATAGTTCTTTTAATTTATTAAAATTATGATCTTCTTTTATTATTGTTATACTTGTAATCAAACATGTATGAGTATTCGCTTATGAGAACTCTGACAATCATTAAGGCTGGACAATTTATAAATGAAATAATACTAATTCTTGCATCTACAATTTTAATACACTCTCTCTTGGTTTTAGGTATGGTGTTGACTGCAGCTTAGAACTAATGTTCCTCGCAACACTTAAAGAACACAGAAACAAGAAGCTCGGTTATATCCTCTGCAAATATTCTTTAGACGTAGGAAGGCAACTGAAGACAGGCCCTGTATCTCATATCACTCTAGAAGATCTAGGGCTGAAGTACTCCTACATGAAACCTCGAGAAGTAACAAAGAAGATTCCGATGATCTGTCAAGCAATTGGAACCTCTATCGCAACGCAAAAGATTGGAGCATCTTTGAACTTTACAGTGCATTTGAGGTTTCCATTTACAGAGTATGTGTACGAAGGAAAAAATTTCGCAGAAAGAAATGGTTTTGATCCGTACTGTGAAGGTATAGCCCGGCTTCTCGATTAAAATAGGGAGAATTTTGTACAAATATGTTCATTATAATACATCAAAAATCACCAGTCTATTCCTTTATTATTCATTTTCATCTCCTTAGTTGAACAGCTTGAAGATCCGTATTTCAGAACTAAATTACTGACTTGTCCACCCCGTGTAAGCCATCCATACCTGGTCGGCTTACCACTTTGCCGTACCAAACGATTTGCTTCAACTTTTCTTGTTAGCACAAGTAAGGAGCGGAATTCACTTCCGGCGTATGTTTTTCCGAACCAGTATAATCTCGGCGTCTTCAAGTCCAGAGAGTTTCTTTTTTAATTTTTTTATTATATTTAGCTTGTAGACACACAAGCTGACGGGCCTCCTGATGTTAAGTGGTCACCGCCGCCTATAAACACCTGCAGCACTCGAGGTACTGCAGTCGCGTTGCCTAGCACTTAAAACCCTATTTACACCTCTCTTGAAGGCGTTCATTTTGAAGCCCATTGGAAAAACTTCCGGAGGAAGGTCATTCCACATCTTGCAGGTGCGTGGAAGAAACGAGCGGGTGAAACGCACCGTGTGAGACTTCTACGCATCTACAATATGTGGGCGAGCTTGTTGCCGGTTGCGGGAGGTTTGATGGTAGAAGTGGAAAGCAGGGATTAAATTGAACAGCTCTTCAGAACATTCGCCGTTATATGTTTTATAGAAAACACTGAGCGCTCCGATGTCACGGCACAGACTGAGCGGCTCCGCGTTGCAAGGAGTCTAGGGGCTGCAGTTGCTTGCAGTGAATATGTTCTTACTAGGCAAGCGTGCTCCATCTTCGATGACACCATCACTTAGTACCAGTTTACGTAGTGATCAAGCGCTTGGCTATCATCAATAAAAAAAAAACATTGTCTATTTTCGGAAGAGAAAACAGAATTGATATAGATATAAGCCTGCAAAACCTGGACTGGCGATATAGTTTTCAATTAAATCTATTTAACAAACTACTGAGACAAGGCCCGATCCAGTTTGAGTAAACTTTTATACACAAAATATGACACATGAAATAATTATGAAATGGGACTATTTGGAATTACATCCCAAAATACGACGTTATATAAAGTCAAGATTCTATCAGTATGGTAACAAAAAATGTTATTCACAACATCTTTTCCACTCATCTCTTGGCACATGCAGCTGCAACGCCTGCACGGTATGAGGGCTATACATAAATAAAGGGTACATTTGACCCTAACTAACCCTAAGACCTAAACCCTAAGACTAAGTACCAAGTAAAATAAAGTAACTCCATATAAATTAAACCGATTTTATACCGAGGTCCCTAAAGTAAACCTTTTAAATTCCAAAATAAATGTACACACATCAGAATTACTTTTTGTGTATATATTCTTGTTGCTTGCCAAAATGGATTAATGCTCACCAAATATTGTTTGACTGAAACAGTAACATTGATACCAAAAACTACAGTTCTAATTTGCCTTAGATCCGCTCTGCGTGAGATCAGCCGCTAACGGAAGAGCACGGAGCTGCTGATCTGCAAACTGCCGTTCATAAGTATGTATGCTCGCGGACAGATACAGGCTAGCTCACTCTAGTTCTTACTATTTATTATACGTACGTATGTATAACGTAGCGTAGCGGCAGCAAACACACCATAACACCGTATGGCGGTAGGTCGTTAAGTTTTTTTTTTATATTAATAAAGGCGACAGATAGTTTTTTGCCTCAGCAAAGATTACTTAAATGAAAATCGTAAAATAAAATATTGGTAATATCTATTTAGCGATAATATTTAATATTTGGTCTATAGTTAACTTTAACGGCGTTTACATATTTTTATGGCATGCAATAAAAAGTAAATTAGCTTAATTTCTATAATATTTCATGAAACACAATTTGGTGAGCATTTATCCGTTTTGGCAGGTATTTCGAATTTATTGAATAATATAAGCATTTCTGGTAGGCATTTAAACACAAACCATAAATAAACTGTCCCAAAATATCAGGACATTGGAAAAATAATGTTAGCAACTCCAAAAGTATCAAAATAATATATTTTCTAATAAAACAACTGTAATAGTTAAAAGTTAATAGATAATAGAAACACTGATTAAATCCTACTACTAACAAAATGCCCATCAGCCAGTTATTAACGGCTGTCTTGTCCCGGCAGACTCTCTAATTGCATCGTCCAACTCCAAGCGAATGGCCTCTCGTTAATTGATTTGGATTCCAGTGACGTCGTGCTTATTTCATTAGCCCTGATTGTACTGGATTATACTGAGTTCCGTCTATTTGTATAATGAATTTAATTAAAATTTTATTCATAATCAACAATCAAAACTTTACCAAAATTAGCATGAAAAGAAACTTTTATTTATGAATTAAGTTCTTCTATTACTTCAACCCCTATTTTTGGCTATCGGAAAACTAATTCATAGAAATAAACATTTTATCAGATTATTCTTTATATTTTCTTATTGTCAAACAAAATAAAACAAATAAGCGCATACTAGAAACATGACTCCTTATTTTAAACAGTATTGAGATAATTGTTTACTTGACACATCATCCTCCAACTATTCCTTTGTTCATAGGGTTGTCAGTCACTAGTAAACTAACAAAGCTATTGTAATTATTCAAAGGAATCGAAATTCAATTATCTATTCAATACAATTTCGGGTAAACTTTACACCGATATTGAGTTATTGTTTGATAAGTGGATGAGCAGAATATTGTTTATTTGTAAATTGTAATAGGTTTAAGTACTTATTTTTGAAGGACTCTTGATTATTGGTATATGCTGGACGGGCTTTGGGCTAAAATTACCATTCAGTGGGCCGTACAAGGACCGTGATCACGTGGCCCAACCAAGCGGAGATGGTGCGGTAAACTTGACCTATCGGTATCCTAGCAAAATTTTTTTTTAGAAGAATTTGAAGATCGTGAAGAATTAAAAATGAGAAAGGAGAATCAAATAGCCTCGTTACATGCACAGATAAGAAATAATCCGGTTTTTAATTATCACTTTTTTATCAAGATCTTATTTCTTACACAAAAAGAAGAGCTGCGCTTATTACGCATTTTTTACTAGTATCAACAGATTACTATTTGTTCTCAACACTTCACTGTAACTTGCGCATAACCCTGTCTTTGTCTACGCCTTGTCTACTACCACTTCAACAAATTATTCAGAGCCAGTTTCAATTTAATCTTTAGCAGTAGGTAAGCACGTACTCCTTACATTCCTTATCCATACAAAACAAGTTTCCCAATCAAAATCCCCAGCGAAAATTCTGTACGACATTTCCAAACTGTAGCTTTGCACAATAGCATCTACATTCAAAGAACGGTACAAGGATTTCAAGGATGCTTTATCCTAGGATGCAGGAAACTCAAGTTCGCTACAAAGGGTTCAAGCAGCAGATTATTGAGACAATAACATCCATGTTTCTTATAGCACATTAAAGCAATCTCAATGGGTTCGGATCGGATTCACTTTGCATAGCTCTTGAAATTCAAATGGTGCAGTTCATATCGGAGCCACCCCTTGTCTAAGTGCCTTGGTTGCCATGGCAACCTGGTCTGCAATATGCCTGAAGTTTAACTCAATGGAGATATAATTTTGTTTTGAGTACTCTTGAACAATTTTTGCTAGGTTAGTCTGAAAATCTACCCAGTTTGTTTTAACTTCTATTTTTTAAATTTTTGTTTTGACCCTTTTTAGAAAATTACCTATGTTTGTAACCTATTTATGTCAAGTTGCCACTAATTTATGCTTTAGTATACATTTTTTACCCAGTAACTATGGATTAAGTATTGACTATGAATTACATTGTACGTTTATTTTTAAGTTTCTCGCAATCGTAGTGATAATTAGAGTGTAACACATGGCGCAAAAACCCATTATAACTTTCTATATAGGTACCTATAACGAAATATTTCTAACGTTTCTATTTACTGAATTTTCTGAATCTCGGGAGTAAAGCTACTTCGTATATTATATAATAATCTACTATTATGGTTATTTTACGAAAAAAACGTATCCCTCCTGTTTTATCATTATTTCCCTAACTACTATCCCTACGGGAGTTACTAGACCGAAGAATTCTTTTTATTTCATTTAAGAGCTTCCAACTAAATCGTGACCTCAGAAAATTATACACTCCATTTCCCAAGGGTACTTTAGTAAAACGTAGCCGAATAAATAGGCCTGAATAATTGCTTAAATTGTGTATTTAATAAAAAACTGAGATAAAGAAGATACCTTTGTGAAAATATTCTAACGCGTTTAATCTTGAATCTTTGATCAAGCGAAGTGAGATCTTCAAATTAACTTGGACGAATCGTTAGCGTTATATTAGTATATTAGTAGACTGACTGACTATGGTGGTTTGCTGGCAGTGCCCTACCGATCACTTACTGATCAGTCAACGTCCTCATTGGATGGTATATTTGATTTTGCCGCAAAAACTAGATACGAGCCAATATACTAAAATGATTCTGAAGTCTGTTTTGTGCGCCATAACTAATCACACTATCGCACTAATATTATAAATGCAAAAGTTTGGATGTTTGTTTGTTTGTTACTTAATCACGCCGTAATGGCTGAACCGATTTCGATGAAATTTGGTATACAAGGTGTTTGGTAATATACTGACGATGTTCCAGTGACGGTTTCTCAAAACATAAAAAAGACGTCTCGAAAAAAAAAAAGTTTAGGTGATTAATTCGATTTAAAACATACTGCCTGCTCTTGCAATCGACATCCAAAAATAAAGGCCGATTTGATACCTCTTTCGGAAATGGCTGCGGGTTTTGGGTTAGAAAGGGAAAACAAGAGATATCTCGAGACGTCACCAATACAGTATCTGTGGTTAGATGGCAACTATTATGCAATAGCACGACATAAGTTTAATAAAGTGTTTGTTTTACATGCCAAAATAAATTTCACTTCTATGGTAAACATTTCACATATTTATTTATTATGCTCACCAAAATAACCCCTTTCATGTTTGTGCGTGTATTATCAAACACCCTATATACGTACATTATAACCTGGATCACCACATAGGCTACCATTTATACCATAAATCATTTCCCATGGGATAAAAATGGGGTATCAACATTTCTGTATGAAAATGATTTTGTTCTTTGTTACCCTTGACACCAAAACTACTTAACGTATTGAGCTCAAACTTTGCAGAAGTTTAGTTCTAGACTCAAAAACATATAGGCTACTTTTTATCTCATAGATCAGTTTCCATGAGATAACAATGGGGTATCAAAGATTCTATAGAAAAATGATCTGGGTCTTCGTTACCACTTTACGCCAAAACTACTGAACGCATTGAGCTCAAACATTGCAAAAAATCAGTTTAACTTGAATAACATATAAGCTACTTTTTATCTCATAAATCAGTTCCCATGGGATAAAAATGGGGTATCAAAGTTTCTGTATGAAAATGATTTTGTTCTTTGTTACCCTTCACACCAAAACTACTTAACGCATTGAGCTCAAACTTTGCAGAAGTTTAGTTCTAGACCCAAAAACATATAGGCTACTTTTTATCTCATAGATCAGTTTCCATGAGATAACAATGGGGTGTCAAAGATTCTATAGAAAAATTATCTGGGTCTTCGTTACCACTTTACGCCAAAACTACTGAACGCATTGAGCTCAAACATTGCAAAAAATCAGTTTAACTTGAATAACATATAAGCTACTTTTTATCTCATAAACCAGTTCCCATGAGGTAAGACTGAATCGTTAAAGTTTCCTTAGAATATATATTTTGTTCTTTGTTATTCCTTCATGCCAAAACCACTGAAGGGATTGGGAACAAACTTTGCTAAAATTTAGTTCTAGACCTAAAATAATACATAGGCTACTTTTTATCTCATAAATCAGTTCCCATGAGATAAGAATGAGTTGTTAAAGTTTCTATAGAAAAATGCTTTTGTTCTGTGTTACCCCTTCACGCCAAAACGACGTAGCGACCGCAGCCCACTCTCTTCGTGTTAAATATAGGCGCAATGTTGAGTCATAAAAAAATCCAGCTACTGCAGCGACCCGCAGTCCACTCCCTTTAAATTTAATGTTGTTGCAATGATGAGCCATACAAAATATACCAACCGTAGTGACCCCAGCCCACTCTCTTCATGTTGAATATAGGTGCAATGACGAGTCATAAAAAAATTTAGCTACTGCAGCGACCTGCAGTCCACTCCCTCTAAGTTTAATGTTGTCGCAATGATGAGCCATACGAAATGTAGCTACCGTAGTTGTGTGCAGCCGGGTGTTGTTGGCTGGCTCGTCGAGGTTGAGGTTGATAATAAAGACTTGAGCACCATTTAATCACGTTTATTCAGAGCACACACAGTTCGCTACCACGAGTCCGGGTTGACATCTTTGCCAACGACATCTTAGAACTGACCGGAAAGGCCCGAGTCTTTCATAGATAATTTAATTTTACAATAATGTTGCCATCTGTGTTGGCCAGGGATGCCAACATGCTGGGGGCGGGAGATAATTTTTAAGAAACAAGAATTTAAATTAACCTGAAAAACCATAGGTAGTTTATATACCATCCAGCATATTGGTATTACAATATTTAAATGAATAAAGACTCTCATTAAAAAAAATACAGTCTGTTTTCTTTGTTACGCCTTTTACTTAAAGAATATGCTTTGTGTATTTATCTTTGTGATTCTGTAGGTAAGTAATAAAGCTTACTTTTACATTAATTTGATAGCACATAGGTACTTTATTTACTTAATCTAGAAATTGCATACAGGTATACTAAACCATTTTATTTATTCTAAGTAGCTAACATAGATGTATACTACATTTTCTTATGCTAGATTCTTATTATTAAATTTCTTAATCTAGAGGCAATATACATATACCGCTCAATGATCTTTTATAGATCTTTTTGTTGGGTGTGATAACATCCACAACTCGAACTTTGTCATCTAGGCCTGGATAGACCTTTACAATTCTGGCCATGGGCCATGTTAGGGGCGGGGAGTTAGGCTCCCTTAGTATGACTAAACCTCCAACCTTTGCATTGAGTACACTGTCACGCCACTTTGGACGAGACTGAAGAACATTCAGGTAATATTTGTGCCAAATATTCCAAAAATGAGTTTTAACTTTATTACATAGTTCCCAAAACTTGAGCTTATTCGTAGGGATATCTATAACACATTTTTCAGGGAAAGAAGTTAATGCAGTTCCTACTAGCCAGTGCCCTGGAGTAAGGTAACTGAAATCGTTTATATCTTGCGCTGTTACAGGTAATATAGGCCTTGAATTTAAGACAGCTTCTATCTGACATAAAATAGTATTTAGCTGTTCGTATGTGAGTACATAGTTTTGAATTATGCGCTTAAGATGAAACTTCATACTTTTTACAGCTGCCTCAGCAAGGCCAGCAAACACAGGTGAGTAACTGGGAGTAAAATGGAAGGATATACCTTGTTGCGTTACATAATTCAGCACTTGTGTCTGATGATCTTGAGAAGCCTGAAGCTCATACAAACGAACTAATTCGTTCCTTGCACCTTTGAAGCAACCACCGTTATCGCAGAACACGTCTGTGGGTAAGCCACGTCGCGCTATAAAACGTTTGAAGCACGCCAGGAAACAGTCTGTACTTATATCTGATGAAAGCTCGAGATGGACGGCTTTGGTGACGAAGCAGACAAATACACATATGTATCCTTTGGTCTGTATAGCTCGTCGCACGCGCGAATTTTTGACAGTTATGGGACCCGCGAAATCTATGCCAATTTTTTGAAACGGACGGCATGCTGTTACTCTTTCAGGTGGCAAGGAACCCATTAGCTGTCTCGCGCAGTCAGCTTTCATTCTAAAACAAGGTAAACATTTATGTATCAACATTTTTACATGTTTGTAACCATTTATAATCCAGTATTTCTGATTTAAGCTAGATAACAATAACCTAGGTGCTGCATGTAGCAATCTAATATGCTCATGGGTTACAATAAGATCAGTGATTCGAGATTCTTTAGGAAGTACGATAGGGTGTTTTTGCGAGAATGATACCTTTGCATGCTCGATTCTACCGCCTACCCTTAGCATACCTTTGCCGTCTAAAAACGGGTGCAAAGGTTTCAATGAACCTTTGACATTTTCACCTTTATAAGATAAACTATTTATCTCATCCTTGAAGTAAATACTTTGCTCATGATGAATGATTTTGTGTAGAGAGGTTTGTAATTCGAGAGATGATAGCGAAGTACCTATAATTCGCGCAGTTTTGCTTTTTATATTATGACAAAACCTCAGAACGTATGCCATAATACGCGTCATTTTATTAAGATCCGAATAATTTTTGAGAAAGTTATAGAAATCGACTTTCGGTTGAGCGATAAGAGATACCTTAGCGTCAGAGATCGTGAGGCTCTTCTTCACTTCAGGCAAGTCATCTTTGGAAAATGGTGGGGTGACATTTTCAAAGTTATATTTACAGTCCCGTAGAAACTGTGGACCCATCCACCACAACTCACAGTTTATCAGCTCATCTGGATCAGCTCCTCTGCTCACATAGTCAGCAGGGTTCTCTTTCGTGGACACGTAGAGCCAGCGCCATCTAGGGGTCTGCTCTCGAATCAAGCTTACTCTGTTTGCAACATAAGCATTGAGTTTCATGGGCTCAGTGGATATCCATGCAAGCGAGATTTGTAAATCGGAAAATAAATAGACATTATCAATCTTTATTTTGAGGCTCAGAGTATCATAGACTCGGTTCGTGAGCTTCGTTAGCAGAAGCATAGCATTTAATTCTAATCGCGGTATGGTGAGTGACTTTTTATCGCGGGGGTTGATTCGAGACTTAGAGCAGAGTAAAGAAATTAAAGCTTTACCTGAGTCGTCTACCACCCGAAGGTAGACACAGCAGCCGTAACCAGTAGTGCTCGAAGCATCAGCGAAGCCAATCAGTTGCACAGCAGCATTGTTAGGTGTTTTTATATTTCTATCTATAGAAAGAGGTTGCATAACAGACAATTTCATAGCAAAGGAAAGCCATTCAGATTGTAGTGATTGCGGGAGGACATTATTCCAACCGAGTTTTTTGCACCATAGCTTTTGCATGAAAGCCTTTGCTTTCATGATGACTGGAGACATGAAACCAAGAGGGTCATAAAATTTTGAGATATAGCTCAGTACTTGTCTCTTGGTAGGAGACTCAATTTGGAAAGGTTCTGGGCATGAAAACACAAAGCAGTCTTTAGAAACATTGAGTGTAAGACCTAATGTTTTCATGTACAAATTATTCTTTTGTAAATCCAAATCATCAAACTGTTGTTTGTCTGGGGATATGTCCTTTAAAATTTCTTGACAATTCGATGCCCACTTATGGGTATAAAAACTACCTTTACCCAATAATTCACATAATTGCCGTTTTGCCTTAATAACCATTTGGATATCAGAATGAGAATAGCAAGCGTCATCAATATACATACAGTTTCTTATTATATAACAGGCTAATGGAAACTCATCCTTATATTTGGTAGCAAGCTCATATAAACAGCGTGTGGCTAGAAAACTTGAACTTTTTTGACCATATGTGACCGTATCTAACTGTATACACTTAATATTGTCGTTTACACTGCTTCTCCACAGTATGTTTTGCAAGCTACCGTGCGAAGGATTAATGCTCACGCAGCGAAACATGCGGCGTATATCCGTGGAAATAGTGTATTCACCCAAGCGAAATAAAAGCATAATGTCAAACAGCTCTTTTTGCACAATAGGACCATTTAGCAATAGATCATTCAGAGAAACTTTCTTATCAGTTTGCATAGAAGCATCAAAAACCACGCGCGTCTTTGTAGTAATGCTATTTTCGTTAATGACAGCATGATGGGGCATGAAATACCAAGGTTCGTTTTGAAAATCTATAGAATTTATATCAATATAGTGGCCATGTCCTAAGTCAGTGTATTCATTTATGAATTTTTCATATTCCGAAAGCAAGTTAGGACTTTTATGTAACCTTTGTTCAAGACTGAGGAATCTATAGTAAGCAAACTCAAATGAGTTACCAAGAGAATCGTTTATTTCGCTCATTGGTAATTTTAGTGGCAAATTCACTTGAAATTTGTTATTTTCTAGCACAGTTGTGCTTTGGAAAATGTTTTCACATAAATCATTTTCTGATATTTTTTCAGAATAAGTTTCAGGAACCTTTTCAGTTTCAAAAAATTGTTGTAAAGTTTCATCAAGATCTGACTTACAATCTAAACATAAAAGTGAGACCTTACTTGTGTTCCTATTTTCAGGCTGTGGCAAAGCCCCAGCAATGACGTGACCAAACCTTGTGTTGATGAAGCATGGTTGCGGGCTCTGCTGCTTAGATTGCGAAGCTCGTTGCTGTATAGTGGCTTGTTGCTCCGGAAGCAGCACCTGGAAAAATATATCGGCTCCAATCAGCATATTGATCTCAGACGGGATGTGAAAATCAGCATCAGCTAGCGTCAATTGAGATGGAATGGTCATAGACGTCATGTCCACTTTAAATTGTGGGATTTTGCATGTTATTTTGTCTAGCACATGACAATTTATGGTCACCCTATAAGGGGATGACAGTGAGAAAACTTCTAGGGGTACAGAATATTTAGCAATATTATTTTTGTTGCTGACCCCCACAATGGTTGTACTGTCTTTGTTTGGAGTTATACCTAAAACATCTATCACCTTACTTGTTACCAAGGATACCTGGGATGCGGAGTCCAAGATCGCCTTTACATGTACTTCAGTTCCATTCTGAGAATAAAGCTTTATTTTTACAGTGGGTAATAAAACCTTGTCAGCCTGTGTGTTCGACATCAGTGTGACCGGCCTTGGTGATGGCTCATCATGCAGTAATGTGTTGTGAGCTTGTTTGCAAATATTGCATCGAAAATGAAATTTACATTTGCCGGAGTGAGTGTTGAGACACACATTGCACAGATCTTTCTCCTTGGAAAACTTTACTCTTTCTCCAGAAGGCAGCGCTTTGAATTTATTGCATGCAAATAATTTATGGTCGTTGGACTTACATTGTACACAAGAAGTTGCTCGTGCTGCTGCAACGATGTTCACTACTGTCCTGGTAGGCTTGCTCGACGTCACCGGCTCAGCATTCTCCAACGCTAAGGCTCTCTTCTCCATGAACAACAAAAAATCCAACACTGTTGGATCGTAGTCAGTGCTTCGCTCAAGTTGGTATGCCCGGGACGTATATGCATCTAATTTGCGGAACAAAATGGACAATATAATAGGATCCCAAGTTTCCGTGTTTACTTGAAGATTTTTAAGGCTCGCTAAACATTGTTTAACAAGTGATACAAAACCTCTCAAAAGAATCGGAGTAGATTTGACCAGAGCATTTATATCAAGCAGTGAGTTTATGTGTTCATTTACAATTTTAAATCTATGATTGTATCTTTCATCAAGAAGCCTCAACGCTTCATCGTAACTACCAGGCTCAAAAGGGAGATCTTTGATTATATCAAAAGGTTCTTTTTGCAGAAAGGATCTTAAATAATATAGCTTCTGAATATTGTCGATCGACCTGTCTTTATGGATAATTGCCCTAAACAAGTTAATAAATGGGGTGTACTCACTGTATTTACTGCCGTCAAAACATTTGATCTCAATTTTAGGTAACTTTGTACGAAATGCTGAGTTTCCCGTATCCGAACTCGGAGTTGACTTTGCCTTTATTGCCTCGTTTAGCGCAGACAACACAGTGAAATACTTTGTTTCGCAATCTGCGACATCTTCGTTGTCCTGATCAACAAATGCCAGGATTTGTTTATTATACCCCTCGTATTCACTAAAGATCTCTAAAACCCTTGATCTTTTTGCCTGCAATGATGCTAGCGTACTTAATTCTAAATCACGCTCGGTCTGTACAAATTGGTGAAGCCTTGTAAGGGACGCCTTGGCATAGCCACGAGACGCCCTCAAATGTTTGAGAGTTTTATCGTCAGACATTATAATACAACTTGCTTTCTCACTATAGTTTCTAATCTAAAATACAATTTGTTACTTATTAATATGGTTAAAGCACTTATTTTCACAATAAAATCTATTTGGTGAATTGAACTGAACTTGTCTTTGATTAAACAACACGGAATAAAATGGCGGCTGCTTGCGTGGTTTAAATCACGAATCACAAACACTCGTTTGGTTGCTTGAAATAATTCCGGAAGTTAGACATTGTCCAATCACGTTGCAGCGTTGACAGCTATCACTCGATGACAGGGAAGCTGATTGGTTCGCAGCTATTTGCGCCTACGCTGATGAAGACGCGTCAAAGTGGCGCGGAACTTTAAAATTTTTGTTGATGTCTTGCGTCTCGTTCTGTTTCCTCGCTTGCACGTATTTTCTTCTTTGTCTTGCCACACACGGGAAATATTGCGTGTATGAAAAATGGCGATTTGACGTAGCAAGAATTTGGTAATTTGGTTTGAGAACGATGACGATACGTATGGACGTAATTTCTTCGACTCTTTGTTGCAAAATATTGCAAATTGCTTGTAGAAATTGTGTGCTTGATGTAGCTGAATAAACAATTGATGGTTTACACTTACGATGATGGTGTCAAACCTGAGCCTCGCCTCGCCACTGGAGAAGAAAGTCGATATTGCGATTTCTCCTCTTTTTGCAGGACGATTGTAGAAAGCTTGTAGCAGGTTCTTTCCAGTCTTGATCGCAGTACTCGTGCGTGGAAGACTTTTTTCGCAGGTTAGGTACGTATGTAACCTGAGTCTCACCACGTGTCGCTGTTCTTGATTATCGCGCCCAATCCTTTCTTGAGAAGCTCGAAGGACCAATGTGTGCAGCCGGGTGTTGTTGGCTGGCTCGTCGAGGTTGAGTTTGATAATAAAGACTTGAGCACCATTTAATCACGTTTATTCAGAGCACACAGAGTTCGCTACCACGAGTCCGGGTTGACATCTTTGCCAACGACATCTTAGAACTGACCGGAAAGGCCCGAGTCTTTCATAGATAATTTAATTTTACAATAATGTTGCCATCTGTGTTGGCCAGGGATGCCAACAGTAGTGACTCCAGCCCACTCTCTTTATGTTAGATATAGGCGCAATGATGAGTCATAAAAAAATCGTAACTAATCCGTCCGCGGCTTCACCCGCGTTACAGTTACATACAGCTGATTTTAAGATCTAGGAAAAATAGTTCCCCGGTAGTTTCAAATTTATTATGACTCATCAATGCGACCTTATTTATCTTAAAATCTCAAAAAGATTGGGCTGGAGGATGCTGCGTTAGCTGAATTGTTTTTATGACTCATCGTTGCTGTCTTATTTATCTTAAAGAAAGAGGACTGGAGGATGCTGGGGTAGCTACAGTTTTGTTATGACTTTACCTAACTATATGACTTGAAGAGAGCGAATATATATTTTTCTTTACTAATATTATACAGAAGTTAAATTTGTTTGTAAGTTTGTATGTAATGGGTAATCTCCGGAAGTACTGAACCGACTGATAATTATTTTACTGATAGAAAGCTCAACTATTCCTGAGTGCTATATTTAATTTTGATAAACATCCGTGCCGGGGCGGGATTGATAAATACGAATAAGTCAATAAATAAAGAGTCAATCATAACATCTTAAAAATTAGAAAATGTAGCTAAGGTAAATTTAGAACAATATAGTCAATAAAAAGTTGTGGTTCTCTTCGTTATCTATTCTTTGGTCAAGTTTTATGGAAAAAACAAATAACGATCGGGAATTTAACCGTCTCGTCGACGTGCTCTCTTTTCGCCAAAAAATTATTTAGGGTCAGCTTTGACCCGTTTTTTCACAGTGTCATATAGCATAAATAAAAGTTCTATCAGGGCAAAATTCTACCTAGATAAAATGTTAATATGGTGTAGGTTTTATTTTTTCAAATATTTAGATAGATATAACTGACCAAACATGCTAAACTACAGAGTTTTAACTACGAATCTCTAGAATAAAGGAAAAACAGAACAGACACAAGATGAATAGATCTTGAGACACCTCTATGCCTGAGGTTGAATACTGCCAAACATGTATCAAGCTGTAAGACTTTTTATTTCACTGCCTACAGTACTGATATGAATGTTATCGAGAGTCCTTTCACTTTCAAGTCAAGACTTAAAGAGCTATTTGTTGAAGGGGTGTTTCTATACAATTGATGATTTTATGACATGTAATAATATTAAATACATTAAGCTGTGCAGCTGTGGAACGCTTTACCCTTCTCTATCATCTCATCAAGATAATAAGATAAATAAGATCATCTAAATCTCTTCCTATCTTTAAAGCTACGGTATACAACCATTTCCTTTCTTTGTCTACGCACAGCTAGTTTATCGTTATGTTTATCTCCTTTATTGTAGTTTATTTAAAAGTATATATTATTATATTTGTATATACAGTGTGTCCCTGGATAAAGTGCAACCCCGAAAGGGGGTGAAACTAGATCAAAAATTATCGACAAAAAAATAGAAAAAAAAAAATTAAAAAAATTTAGTATATACTTTATTGATGAATTAAAATTTTTATTGCTCACTAATGACTCTATTTAATAAAAAAATGATTTCTTCCAAAGTAGTAGGTCTATTTTGTTAAAATAAAAACCATAATCATGTCAGATATGTGACGATGACGATAAAATAACAAATAACTCACAAACAAGTGGCTATCGTGACTTAAAGTTTAATTTTTGTATTAAAATTACATTTTTTAGGCTGTTTTTTTCCAATAAACTCCAAAAATCTTAAAATTAAGCCTATAATACTAGAAATTTTTATGACTTTTTATTATTGTCTATCATAATAGCTTTTAAATAAAATAAAAACCTACGTTCTAACATAAAAAATGTGCTGGCTAGGAGCATTTAAAGTTGACCACTGATTACGTCACCACTCAGGTAGAGACCCTTTTTTAACTTATATTGTTGTAGATTATGGTCGCTGGGCCTGTTCTATGAAAGATGAAGGGTGGGGATCGAAACAGGACTCACAACAAGGCACGCCAGTCGCTCCGATATTCTCGCCGCTGCTACCGCCTACCGTACCTTACTGCGCCTTCAAGTTTTTGTTACGTTGTTTTGCTTTTGTTTTGTTTTTGACTTTTTGTTACGTTTTTGACTGTACTTTGTTGTGTTGTGGAGATGCCGCGATTGACTGAGTTCTCTCCGCGAGAAATCGCTGACATCCATTATTATTATGGTATGTCACGTGGACACACAACAGTCGCTCGTTCTGCATACATAAATGCGTTTCCGAGCAGACTTATACCGTCAGCACGAAATTTCCAAGAAGTTCACCGAAAGTTATCCAACATCGGACTTGGATTAGCAAGAGATCGCCGTGAGCAACAAGCTACCATTATTGACCATTCCATAGAAGAGGCCGTTTTAAACGATTTGTTTGCTGATCCCACAACCAGCATTAGACGCTTAGCTTTGCGTCACGGTATATCAAAAACATCCGTAGGGCGAATTTTGAAAAAGAAGGGATTGCATCCATACCATTATCAGCGAGTACAGCATTTGCATGAAAATGTAGACAATCGTGCAAGATGCGTAATGTCTACGTGGATTCAACAAAAAATTAGAAATAATCCACAATTCCTAAAAAAAATTTTATGGATGGATGAAGCGAAATTCACCCGGAATGGAATCACAAATTGCAGAAACTTACATGTATGGTCCGAGGAGAATCCACACCTAAAGAGGGCGTCTACTTTTCAAGTGCAATTTTCAGTTAATGTATGGGCAGCTCTAATAGACGACACGCTGATTGGGCCAGTTATTTTACCCGCAACATTAAATGCCGAAAGTTTTTTAAACTTATTAAGAGACGATCTGCCACTACTGCTGGAAGATGTTCCGCTGGCTACAAGGCAACAGATGTATTTGCAGATGGACGGATGCCCTGCGCACTACGGGCGCAATGTGCGAAGTTTTTTAAACGAAAACTACGCTAATAGGTGGATCGGCCGGGATGGACCAGTCGGGTGGCCGGCACGTTCACCTGACCTGACACCCCTAGACTATTTTCTGTGGGGTGTTATGAAACAAAGAGTCTACAGAACGACCGTAGACACCGAGGCAGAGTTACAAGATCAAATCATGCGATGTGCCGATGAGATAAGAAGTGACCCAGAGATGGTGCTTAGAGCCACACAACAAATCGCTCTTCGTGCGGCAATGTGCCTACAACAACAAGGAAGCCATTTTGAGCATTTAATGCATTAAACAAAACCCTTATTTCATACTTACATGTAATAAGTTAAATAAAAATGTTGTAACTAAAATTTGATTTTTAATACTACCTGAGCAGCAAAAAAAACGTGTCTCTACCTGAGTGGTGACGTAATCAGTGGTCAACTTTAAAAGCTCCTATCCAGCACATTTTTTATGTTAGAACGTAGGTTTTTTTTTATTTAAAAGCTATTATGATAGACAATAATAAAAAGTCATAAAAATTTCTAGTATTATAGGCTTAATTTTAAGATTTTTGGAGTTTATTGGAAAAAAACAGCCTAAAAATGTAATTTTAATACAAAAATTAAACTTTAAGTCACGATAGCCACTCGTTTGTGAGTTATTTGTTATTTTATCGTCATCGTCACATATCTGACATGATTATGGTTTTTATTTTAACAAAATAGACCTACTACTTTGGAAGAAATAATTTTTTTATTAAATAGAGTAATTAGTGAGTAATAAAAATTTTAATACATCAATAAAGTATATACGATTTTTTTTTTAATTTTTTTTTCTATTTTTTTGTCGATAATTTTTGATCTAGTTTCACCCCCTTTCGGGGTTGCACTTTATCCAGGGACACACTGTATATTTAGTTTATTCGTAAGTATAGGTAGTTTATGTAGGTTTATGAACATAGCTACATTGCCGTCTTTTGGATTTTGTTTTGTTCTGTTCATCCAAAGGTTGGCTGGAAGAGATCGCTTTTAGCGATAAGACCGCTCATTGTACTTACCTTTACTTTTGTGTATTTCTTTGTATTTTTAATGTTGTTGGTGTGCAATAAAGAGTATTCAATTCTATTCTATTCTAAAAAGTATTTTCTGATGTGTTGGTTAATTTAATGAATCTGTGACATCATTGTAATAATTCTAAGTAATTTTATTTTATTTTCTTGTTGGCTTTTATTATATAGGACTACCTCCGTGGCGCAATGGGCGAATAGCCGGCTGAGACGCAGGAGGTAGCAGGTTCGGTTCCCACCGCGAAAGAAATGTTTGCATGATCTACAGATATTTGATCCAGGTCTGGATGTTTTTCTATTTATTATAAGTATGTATTTACAAAAAAAAAAGTATATAATTATTCTATCAGTTATCTGGTTCCCATAATACAAGCTAAGCTTAGTCTGGGGCTGTGTGACATGTCCAGCAATATTTTTTTTTTTTTACTTTTTCATTAAGGGTATATTTGTTTTATTTTATTAATATTAATTTGAATTGTATGACATTTGTTAATTACTAATATTATTTGGTGTATTATATTATTTTAGTGTAATTTGTAATTATGTGATTTCAAATAGGATTAATTGTTCTCAATAAATGAAATGAAAAATGTAATCCCATACAGTTCCATTGTTGGGCAAAGGCCTTCCCCCATTTCCACCATTGTCTTGTGCCGTAAAAAAAATGTGATTCGAATCTGTTTCGTGTGCTTAACCTAATTTCGGGTAAAATACTTACCCCCTTCATAAATACTATGTGCAAGTACTTCGTAAATTATTTACTATTCAGACATCAAAGAACTATATCTAGTGACCTACTTCTTGCCCCATTTTGCAGGCAATAAACTTGTTTGTCATCACATCCAACTTTTACTGCCTCCGAATGATCTCAAATCGCAAGATCGTTGTCGTGACCTCTTGTCCACTATAAACCCAGCTAAGCGCCAAAAACCAGATGAAATTTGCCCTTTACGATGTTCTCGTAAAGTGAATATGCCTTTTTTACGAAGGATGCGGTTCGTGTGTTAGTAGACGCTTGCCTTGGTATGACTGGGTGGACTTGTTTTGGTGATGACTTCCGTGGCGCAGTGGGTAAATAGCCGACTGAGACGCAGGTGGGTTCGATTCCCGCCGCGGAACAAATGTTTGCATGATCTACAGATATTTGTTCCGGGTCTGGATGTTTTTCTATATAGGGAAGTATTTTCAACAAAAAAAAAATGTATTCTATCAGTTACCTGGTTCCCTTAGTACAAGCTCTGCTTAGTGTGGGGCTAGATATCGCTGTGTGAAATATCCAGCATGTCCTACGCTTACGCAGACCTACGCCTATGCCTACGCAGACTTTAATTAAGGATCATAAATAAGTCACTATCAGGTGGTCCCTAAGTCACTGGCTGCACTGCTTCACTGAATTGCAATAATCATGCGTTGACCCAGATGAGTGCCAGCTCATGGATCACACGTTATTTTATTTTAATTAAATTAGCCCATAGCCCGGCGTGGTGGAGCACGCCGTAACACATTCTTATTTTTTTACTTTTTTATATTACTAAGGTAGCCCACAAGTATACGGCCCACCTGATGGTAAGCGGTTATCGTAGCCTATGGACGCTTGTAACACCAAATGAATCATTCACACGCTGCCGAGACTTTAAGAGGAAATCCGGGAAGCAAGACATTTGGAAAATAGGTATTTAACAAATCTATTGCTGTCGCGCTGTGCCCTATATGCCCTATGTTCGTGCGATAGAGACAACTGCAGGTCGGACTGATTATACCTATTTAAAATAGACGAAATCACTGTTTCGTAGTCCTCTGTTTCCTCCTCCAAACCTGGACCGATTATTATTTTTTTTCAAATATGTAATAAAAAGGGCTTTGGCTTTTTTTTTTTTTTTTTTATAAATTATAGGCTAGCGTTTGACCACTATCTCGCCTGATGGTAAGCGATGATGCAGTCTACGATGGTACACGCTTGCCTAGAAGAAACCTATTCACTCGTGACTTGAAGATCCCTAGGTTGTAGTTATCAGGAAACACAGACTCAGGCAAGGCGTTCCACTCCTTGGCGGTGCGCATAATAAAGGTGGAAGAGTACCGCTTTGTGCGTATGGGAGGTATGTCTACCATGTAGCGGTGGCGCAACGCGGAGCGTCTGGTTGTCCGATCATAGAATGGGCATCCCCATTCTATGATCGTGGGATTAGGTTGAAAAGCTCCGCAGCACACTCTCCGAAATGTATCCGATAAAAAACCGAGAGGCTTGCAACCTTTCGACGATGCTCGAGGCTGTGGAGCCTCGCTTTTGCTAACTCGTCATTGCAAATGAGCTTCTTGGCTCTTCTCTCAATTGAATCTAGAGCCTCTAGCTGGTACTTCGCTGATCCGTCCCAGAGGTGAGAACAGTACTCCAGACATGATCGGACTTGTGCTTGGTATAAGTTGAGCAACTGTCCCGGTGTGAAGTATTGCCTCACCTTTGCAAGTATTCCAAGCTTCTTAGCGGCCAGCTGGGCTTTCGACTCAATGTATGAGCCAAAATTGAGAGTGGGTGTTAATGAGATACCAAGAAGCTCGAGGTGGTCAGAAATCGGCACGGGTACATTACGGAAAGTAGGAGCCAGATGAAATGGGCTCCGTTTCGCAGAAAACAGGCACGCCTGGGTTTTATTAGCATTAAACTTAACCAGGTTGGCATCGCCCCAGTCGGAGACCGCCTTTAAGGACAAGTTTAAGCGCTCAACCATGGCCTCTCTGTGAGACTGAATCTGCGCCCCACTGGCTCGTGCAGTAGATGTGTAACTCTCCACAACTGTGCTGTCGTCCGCATACCCAAAGGTTCCAGGCTTTAGCAGATCGTTGATATGCAGCAAGAAGAGAGTTGCAGAGAGTACCGACCCTTGAGGGACTCCGGCGTTAATCGCCAATTGATCGGACGAGCAGCCATCAACGACGACTCGTATCGATCGGTCTCTCAAAAAGTCCGAGATCCAAACACAAAGACCAGTGGGTAGACCGAAAGATGGAAGCTTACTTATAAGGCTATCATGCCAGACCCTGTCAAAGGCCTTTGAGATGTCGAGAGAAACAGCAAGCGCTTCTCCGTATTTCTCAATGGCCTCGCTCCATAAATGCGTGGCATACGCCAGAAGATCCCCAGTTGACCGGTTTCGGCGGAAGCCGTATTGGCGATCACTGAGGAGGTTATTAGCTTCTAGGTGTGCCAGGAGCCTGTTGTTCAGAACACGTTCCATAGTCTTACAAATTATGGACGTGACCGAGATGGGCCTATAATTTGATGGGTCAGCACGACTACCTTTTTTGGGCACAGGCTGCACATTAGCCAGCTTCCATGATTTTGGCACATGTCCAGCCTCAACAGAGCGGCGAAAGAGGCGTGTCAGTACAGGAGCGAGCTCAGACGCACAGGATTTAAGTACAATTGCTGGAATCCCATCAGGGCCACTAGCTTTATTCACGTCCAAACTCCGCAGCGTTTTACGAACCTCGGTCTGACGAATGCGTATTTCCGGCATAAGTACCCCGCAATCAGGTAGACTCGGAGGTGTCCCGCCTGCAGCGTCTAAACGTGAAGATTCCGCGAAAAGAGTGGCGAACAAGTTCGCTTTCTCTTCAGCGGTGTGGGCTAGCGTGCCGTCAGGTCTCAGCAGTGGTGGTAGTGTGGGGCGACAAAAGTTCAATTCGACTGACTTAGCCAGGGACCAAAAAGCTTTACTACCCGATGGGTATGAAGCTAACTTGTTCCCTATTCGGCCTATGTGGTCAAATCGTGCCTTTCTTAAAGCCTTTTTGCAGGACTTGGCAGCTTTGTTATATAGTGTCTTCATTTGAGATAAGTCCTTGGCTTTGCTGTTTCGAGCTTCAGCCCAGGCCAGGAATGCCTCATGCTTCTGCGCGCAGGCACGTCTACATTCGGCCCCGAACCATGGTTGAGCTTTACCTGACATTGCTACGTCAGAGAATGGAATAAAATATTCCATTCCCTGGCGCAGCACATCGGTCACAGCATCCGCACATGCCGAAGGATCCTCAGATGAGAAGCAAACTTGCTGCCAAGGGTAAGATGCAAAGAATGCGCGCATTTCATCCCAATCTGCTGACTTGTACCGCCACACTCTTCGCTTGCCTCTAGGGCTAAAATCGGGCGGAGAGTAGACAGACACAGATTTCACCAGACAGTGGTCGGAGCTACCCAAGGGTGATGAAACCGAAACGGAGTAGCGGTCTGGATCAGTCGTCAGCAGAAGGTCCAAGCAATTGGCTGTTTGGCCGTCAACATCGGGAACCCGCGTTGCTCCTTGGACTAGCTGGGTGAGATTTAGCGCTAAAGCTAGCTTTCGCGTCTCACTCCCAGCGTGGTCAGTGCATCGGTATGGGAAGAGCCATTCTTGGTGATGGGCGTTAAAATCCCCCAAAAACACTAATTGAGCTGTCGGGTATTTCTGTTGACCGGCATCTGCCGCCTCACTGAGGTAAGCTGTGAGCCTGGTCGTCTCCTGATCTCCGCTGTGCGAGCGGTAGACACAGGCATAAAGGATTTTTTCCAGGCCCGTATCCACCATAACCCAAATAACAGAGAAGCTAGGGTTTTCAAGGTTACGAAGACGCCGACAGCAGATATCGTCTCGAGCGTACACGCAAACCCCTGCACGGGGTTTAAAATTGTGCTCCAGGGTAAACCCTGGGTAAGAGATAAGTAAGACTATGTTTGTACGTTTCTTTTTTTTATTTATATTCGTCAAATTTGTTTGCCGGATGTCTGAAATGGGGCAGTAAAAATTAGCAATTTCTGTGACTTTAGAATGTTCTTAGTTCTTATAATAATTAATTTATGGAGAAAAACTAAACGAAGGGATATGACCGTGGTACTTGTGGATTGTATGGTAAATAAATATTTGTTCTGTATCACTATCCAGAGAGGAAACAGGGGACTACGTTTGTATGGGCAAAACGCAGCCCAGATTTCCTCTTAACATTTTTAAAACACCCTTTTTGAAGAATCCCATACTGCAAAGTGTTCGCGGGAGGAAAATCCTCTGCAACCTCACGGTGCGCGACCACATTTAATTAATTGAGATCACAACTTACTTGAAAAAATCAACACAACTGTATTCTTCATTTTTATGGCCACGTTACGTTCACTCGTGTCATCTTTGTGGCCCAAGTTTAACTGGTCCCGTCAAAAAAATATGTCCGGAGATTAAATGCTTGCTTAATAAACCACTTTATGGCTCGGTTTAGTTTTATCTCGGAATGTTTGTGATGTACACACATTGCAGGTATTTTTGCCTTCATGTCACTCTAAATCTAGAGTTAAATAAATAAATAAATATTGGTGGACATTTCACACAGCGCTATCTAACCCCAAACTAAGCAGAGCTTGTACTATGGGAACCAGATAACTGATAGAATACTTATATACTTTTTTTTTGTAAATACATACTTACTTCTAATATAAATAAAAACATCCAAACCCGGAACAAATATTTGTGGATCATGCAAACATTTGTCCCGCGGCGGGAATCGAACCCGCTACCTCATGCGTCACAGCCGGCTATACGTCCACTGCGCCACGGAGGTCGTCATAAAGTTTGTTTTTTTCTATCTAGAGTGAATAGGTTCTTTTTAGGTAAGCGTGTTTGATCTTTAAGCAAGCATTCACTTGATGACTAGATTGGTAAAGCGAAGACCAAGAAGTAAGTCTAAAAATATGTTTGACCCGGTGTTTTAAAGTTTAATATGCTGACTTATTATTTATTTGCATCATTAGTTGTAAATCAAAGAAAGAAGAAAACAATTGAAGAAATAATTGCAATGTGATAATACTTGACTGAAAAAAAAAAGAAATTGAAAAAGTATGACTGAATTATGAAGTAGTAAGTACTTATATAGAATTGTATCTACGTTACTTAATAGGGGTAGTACCTATTAAGCAATATCAGGTACCTACTTGATATACCCAATAGCTAAAAGTGCTACGTTGGTAAATGAAAAAACGAAGATAAAACCCAATAAACAAAAGATCACTTCCCGCATTCAAGTTTCAAATAAGCCACAATTTGGGGCTACGGTGACCCAGACCCCAAAATAACGCAGTTTAATAAATAAAACCTTAGAGGAGTAAAAAACTAGAAGACAAATTTCCTACAAAAGCAAGCGTTAAAAGTTAAAAATATAGAAACACTAGCTGTTGCCCGCGACTTCGTACGCGTTACACTCCTAAATGTGTATGCAACTTGACTAGACACCCCATTTTTATCCCATGAAAACTATGGAATAAATGGTAGCCTATGTAATAATCCAGGTTATAATCTAGGTATATACCGAATTTCATCGAATTCTGTTCAGCCGTTTCGACGTGATTGAGTAACAAACAAACAAATAAATAAACAAACATCCAAACTTTCATATTTTAATATTAATATGATTTATTTCTATACAAGTAACAATCTCACCGAAACTTAAAACGTTGGACAATTACACACCTTACTATGCTCAGTACTATGCAGAACAATTTTTTTATTAGATTATTATCTCATTAAATCCAAATATTGAATATTTTTATAATACGTAATGAATTTTCAATTTGTTAACTAGAGATCGGGGTATAATGCAAATTAACATGACTGAAGCATGTATGCAAACGGCGCAAAAAGGTGGGCGTTGAAGCTGCTCCACAATTTTCAAAATTGTTGCAGTTTCAAGGTTATATTTGTAATCTGTTTCTATTTCTTGTACTTAATAAAAAAACGAGTGTGCTTTAGACCACATGACCGAAGTAAAACTGTTCGTTTCGCCCGATCACACTTTTCGTAACGCTCTCGTTACGCATTCACCAGCTTCAAAAACACCTAACTGTATAACATATGCATGAAGGTTGATAAAATACCAATCGAAATTTTGATTATTGATTATAGCGTTTTAGAGTAAATCATCCGACAGACCTAGTCGGATGCCTTCGGTAGTACAAATACCTATCATTGTAATTTGCTATGTAAAAAGGCTCAATGTCACTCAGAGTGCTATGGCTATGCTTGGTATTTATCTACGAGATCGAATCTGAAATGAGGAGATTTGTAGACAAAGTTACTGAGACAGCCCAGAGGATTAGACAGATAGATATCTCTTTACCGAATTACCACACAATTTCAATTTTTAATAACAGAAATAAAATACAGTTAAGTACTCGTACTATGCTAGGATAAAAATTCAATAAAATATCGCTGAAAGCGATTTTGCCAGGCAACCTTTGGATGGAGCGAAATTTACGAAGATTAACGGGGTGCGGTGTACTATGAAGTATACAAATTTACATATAAAAATAACATAAAGTTTGAATCCTAATACTCAAAATACTTATAAATTGACTAATATATAGATATAGACATAAACCATATTATACTAATAAACAGATTAACAGATTAGGAATTTGAAGTGGCAGTGGGGGGGGGGGGGGGGGTACATCGCTCAAAAAATAACAGACATCGAGAAAAGACGTCCTGATAAAGATTGCTGGTACCCGTGGGGTGCTGACCGCACGAGACCAGTCGCTCTGGATATTTATGGAGGAGGCCTTCACGTATGATGATGTGCTGTTCATACAAACTAACATATGAATACTTATTTGAACATAGGTACCCCATAGCGTACTGGTTAACCGACCCTCTAAGAACAAAACACATTCTCTCCCCCGTTGGTTAAATAAAAGAACGAAACTTTTTTCCAATAGGATGTAAATAACCAACCCATCAGACAACCTCAAGGGTTTGAAAGCAATTCAGGGGTTCTATTGGTTTCTTCCTAAGCTCACCTAAAAACTAGAATATCCTAGTTGTAACCTTTTTTAACAGTACTGTACAAATATCAACAATACAATAATTTTTAGGTACATACTTAGGAAGGCTAATACTCGTACCTAATTATTATTGTTCACAACTATTCATTTAACGTCGTGTTTGTTCAAATTTACCTGGAAGAAATCACTTTTAGCAAAAAGGCCGCTCTTTGCTGTATAATGTATTGTCTTTTATTTGTTTACTTTTGATGTCATGCCTATATTTTTATCTGATTTAACGGGGACACTTATATCGCTTTTAGCGATAAGACCGCCCATTGTACTAAATCTATTTGTATAAATTATGTCCTGTATTTTACTGTGGTGTACAATAAATAGTTATCTTATCTTATTTTATCTTATATTATACATACGAAAGTTTGGATGTTGTTTATTTATCTGTTACTTAATCACGTCGTTTTCGACAACCGATTTCGATGAAATTTGGTATTGGGTAGACTAACCTAGATTAACACATAGGCTACTTTTTGTTGACAAACGAACGCGTGCGAAGCTAGTAACAAATACGGGATTTATAATGTACATTGTATCGGTATTACAACTAACTAATGTTTAGGTTCAATTCGTGAACCTTCATCAGGGTGAGTGCAATCCGCTCCGCACCACGTCTCGCCTCGCACTGTATATACGAGTATACTTTACTTTTGTGCGAGGAAAAACTTTTTTGGCTTGCTTAGGAAGAAACCTCTATTTTCTTTTTCAAAGCAACAAAGCAATTGTGCCGGTTATTGCCATCGCGAAAAATAGGTGTTGCCTTTCTACACTTTCCGCGCGATATTGAACCGTCATTTTTTTCTATTCACCGAGTGACGACGAGACTTCTAATCTTTGGGGAAAAGGAAATGGCTATTTGAAAGTTTAGAGGGAAGTGACGAAATACAGGTTCTGTATCTTAGGTACAGCCAGAAAGAGGAGGCATAAGGCGAGAACAAGGCGAAAACTTGGCGCACGTTTTCATACAAACTTGAAGCGACTTTCCCGACTTTTCTGTATATTTTGCGTCATGACGCTTCGATGCATTTTGTATGGATGTATATTAAAAGGGTACGCGCACGACGTCTTCGCCTAGGTCACTTCTGACTGGCATATACCTACCTTAAATAGAAGCTCATTGTTAATTTTCTCAGTAGGTAGGTATGTAGTTTAGTCAGTAGTAGTACAGTCTGTCACCGCATTCATGACATTAATTTAAAACACATATGTAGCATAGTATTAACTGATTTTAGAGATTGGTTTAATACTGGTAGCTTAAATATTTATTCAGTAATCGATACATTTCTAATAACCCATTTTTAACGTAAATCGGCGGCGCTTTTGCGCTGATGCCGCTTAGTCAGTTTAACAGGTACTTATTTACATGATGAATGAATATGATTTGTTTATCTATTTATACAGACTGTTTCATTGATATTTTAGGACTTGAAATTAAGGTATATTGAAAATTTAAAAAAATTCATGATAATGAATGCAAAAAAAAAATTGGTAAAACAATAGCCATCAGCCCTACCCGTGTTTTAAATTAATGTCGTAAATGCGGAGACACCCGGTATTTCCGACCATTATTGACATTAGTAATTCCTTCAATTGTAAAGTAATTCCATCAGTCAATAATAACCTGTCATCATTTTAATGATGTAGGGTGACAAAGAAAGAACCATATTATTATAAGCTAACTTAAAAGCAGATTCAGCAACAAAACATGAGACAAAAAAGCACACAATCACTACACTTGCAACTTTTGACATTATTGTAGCCAATCTGATTTATTGTTATTGATTTTGATATACGCATAATAAACCAATGTTTAAAAGAACGTAGGAAAAAAACTTAGGTCACCACATAAAAAAAAAGTTGATCTTTTTTAATGTGAAAACTTTCGTAATTTACCCTGCCTGTGTAAGGTTCACGATTTGAACGGAAATATTGTCCGTCGTAAAACCGATACAACGGCACGTGATAAATCCCGTATTCATAATAAATTATCGTAGACATGATAAGATAAAGCAGACTACACGGTACATGTCCGTATGAATAAAACTGCCAAAACAAAGCCTCCAATTTCCCCGACACACTCATGACTTTCCATCAACAAATTTTCACGTCATAAAATCCCCAAATGCTCAAATTGGCGCATTAACACAACCTTTTCACGCATAATATAACACTAAATCTGCGCCCTATCGAAAAAATAAAAATAAAATGTTCTGCTCGTCGATACGCTAAGCACTTTAGCCCCCATCAGCTAATGCATTGCCGTCCATTTTTCTAGACAGCCGGTCGATGTGGCTCAAACATCCGTAAATCTCTATAAAATACCTACCCATATGGGTACTTTGGATGGTATTGTTGTGGTTTCAGTGTTAGCGATTACTGATGATTTCAATTTAGTTGTAATTTTGTTGTTTTTGTTTATTGGCACAAATCGTGCGTTTATTTTTGGATATTATTACACCTGAAAAACAAATACAAGCTAATGCAAAAATCTGTCCACTATTTGCTAACGTCAAGCTTTTAAAATATTGGACATCTTATTTAAACCTTATCGCTCAGTTATTAAGTTAGCTTTGTCTTTGACAGACTCATTTGTAAGAGACACACGGCGTCGGTCGCGAATCGTCGTGAGGATGGCGTGTATCATGTATTCTAGACTTAAATTTAAGCCTAGAATTGGATATACTTTTTCCGCTCACTACCTGACCACGACCAATATCGATACCTACTCTTGAAAAGATTGTTATTTATGTACAAAGGGTGATTCGAAGGTTAGATTAAGGAGGTGATTGGAAGTAGTAAGAAAAATACTGCTCCTAATAAAACCTAATAGGCTTTTTCTATGTGGTTTTCTAAGATATTACTATGTCAAGAAAATTACCTCCGTAATGGGTTCTATTATATCTATCATATTTATCTGTTCAAAGCTATTGCATGGAATACTAACATAATATTAACATGGTTTTTAGGGAGTCTCGCGAGATCTCAGTTCGGGGTGAACCACTAGTATAAAGCGCCTTGCTTTAGCTCGTTTTATCCATTTGAATAGTTTGCCTACTATTAAAATTTAAATATTATTTTGTGGCCATAGACGTAGATTTTGTGGCATGCAGATGGCATGTCTCAAGTCGAGGTGGACAGGATTTTTGGCTAGACGAGATGACGATCAATGGACTAAGGTGTAACCATACCTCCAGCCCGATGGTTGGATGATCGATCGAGCGAAGCAAGATCTCCAAATCAACTTGGCAGATCGGCGTTGTGTATAAGTAGTGTTACGCCGAGGCTGTTAAACAATGAGTAATAATCGAAGTTTCTCGAGCGCTTTTGTCTTGCTGTGTTATTGTTGTTATTATCTGCGATTGCGCACAATGGGGATGGGTTGTTCTGTCGAAACACCGACCCCTTTCCTGGAACGACCGAGATTGCTCTCGAACAATCGAATTGTGTACGATATAAATAGGCCGGAGAGATGGCCGGACAGTCAGTCTCAGTCAGTCAGTGAGTCAGTCTCAGCGAGGCCCTGGAGGACTGACGTGGAGAAGGGTCTCGCGTGAACAGTAGTTGCTCGCGAGTCAGTCTGGATTAAGCTATACGTGCGATCATTTCGGTGACTTTAAGTGGTGTGAATTAGTGTGTTGTGATTACGTGTGACCAAGTTCGTGTATTCATCGTTTAGTGTTGAATAAAAGTGTTATTTTGGTCAGACCGATTCCCATTATTTTATCCCGAACCCTCAGCTCGTAACAATTTGGTGTCAGAAGTGGGATAAAATAATGCCGGTTCTACCAATGGATAACGTGGACGGTGTCAGGACGAGAAGTCAACGACAACAGGAAATGGATGAAAGGCGGTTGGGAGATTCTCCGGTTCAAGAAGCTCGGCAGAGTCGTCAGCCGATGGAGATGGAATCAGCCGCCACCGAATCATTGGAGCACCATCATCATCATCCGTGGGGCAACCTCCTGTGACAGGCGATCTTGCTGCTATTATGGAAATGCTTTGTCGTCAAGAAGAACAGCGTCGTCAGGATAAAGAAGAGCAGCGTCGTCAACTAGAAGAGCAGGCTCGGTTGCAGGAAGAACAGCGTCGCCAACAGGAAGAGCAGGCTCGGTTGCAGGACCAACAACGCCGTCAGCATTAAGAAGAGAAGCGTTGTCAACAGGAAGAGCAGGCTCGGTTGCAGGAGGAACAACGCCGTCAGCATTAAGAAGAGAAGCGTCGTCAGCAGGAAGAGCAGGCTCGGTTGCAGAAGGAACAGCGACGTGAACAGGTGGAGCAGACTCGGTTGCAAGAGGAACAGCGACGTCAGGATAAAGAAGAGCAGCGTCGTCAACAGGAAGATCAGCGACGTTGACAAGAAGAGCGGGCTCGACTGATGAGGGAATTATTCGGTTCATCTGGAAAGGAATTTCAGGAAGTGAAAGAACAGATAGAAATCATGAGAGCCGTGTTTTGGAGGCTGGAATTGGGATCGCTGATGAGAAAGGGACTCTGGGTGTCCTGAAGTACTGGAGACGGCAATGTGACTCCTCTAGTTGCTACATCTTCAGCGCGAGGTGCGCCTAAAATTGTTCGTGTTGATCGGCTGCCGCGATATGGGGCTAAGAATGCTCGGGACGAGCATGTTTTAGGAGGGGGCAGTGTTACGCCGAGGCTGTTAAACAATGAGTAATAATCGAACCTTCTCGAACGCTTTTGTCTTGCTGTGTTATTGTTGTTATTGTCTGCGGTTGCGCACAATGGGGATGGGTCGTTCTGTCGAAACACCGACCCCTTTCCTGGAACGACCGAGATCGCTCTCGAACAATCGAATTGTGTACGATATAAATAGGCCGGAGAGATGGCCGGACAGTCAGTCTCAGTCAGTCAGTGAGTCAGTCTCAGCGAGGCCCTGGAGGACTGATGTGGAGAAGGGTCTCGCGTGAACAGTAGTTGCTCGCGAGTCAGTCTGGATTAAGCTATACGTGTGATCATTTCGGTGACTTTAAGTGGTGTGAATTAGTGTGTTGTGATTACGTGTGACCAAGTTCGTGTATTCATCGTTTAGTGTTGAATAAAAGTGTTATTTTGGTCAGACCGATTCCCATTATTTTATCCCGAACCCTCAGCTCGTAACAGTATGTATGTATGTATGTTTGTTTGTCCGAGGATAACTTTCGAAGCGTTTATCCGATCATCATGAAATCAAATAGAGGTAGGTAGTGATGACACAATCCTGGTGTAACCAAATGAGCGAAAAAGGTGGGGGTTTTTGAGATATTGGGGTTCAAGATAGGTAAAAACAAAATTAAAAAATGGGACTATCCGGTCAAAAATGACACGTCTAATGAAACATCTTCATCGGCACATTTTGACGACTTTTTATTTTTAGTTTAAACCTTATAGTTTTTAAGTTATTAGCCATAGTATAAACTGATCTTTGACGAAATTCACTTACACCAGTAACCCCAGAGTGCTGAATTTTGGTATGCGTGTAGCTTTTAGTGACAAGAATATAGATAAAAATCTAAAATCTAGAATAACTACAATTTCTACCACAAAAAGAGTAACCAATTTATATGAACTCCCGTTACCTATAATTTGAATGAAACTATAGTTCAAATAAGTTGGCTATTCATTTCGGGGCACTATTTTTATAGTCAAATATTACAAATAATTTTTTTTTGGTTATTAGGGGAGACTCGCGAGATCTCAGTTCGGGGCGAACCACTAGTATACAGGGCGTCCCACGGCTATGCCACATGGAGGGAAAGTACCTTGAATATTGTAGATGGGACATTTTACTGAAAGAAGACATTATTTTAATTTAAAAAAACAATTTAAACTGCATTCATAGATTTTTAAATAATTACATGATTGAACCGGGAATCGAACCCGCTACACGAAAAAAAAATATCCTGTATCTTTATCATACCGATCGAAAGGCATCATCATAAGGATTATTTTTTGCTACATAACATAGTGTCAGAAATAAAAGGAAGACCATGAATTTTAACATTGATAGGAAATTTTGTTCAGAAAAATGTAAAGCTAACATTGCCGTAAGGACATACAACTGCGAGCCAGCAATGCGGCTGGCTGATTAAAAAGAAATAATTCAAAAATGTGTTTAATTTTCATACTTTTATTCTTTTGTGTCTGTGATATTCATTTTTGGATTTTTGCATTGTATTGTGAATTTGTTACATAACCATGGCGTAAATAATTTCGATTTAATGGAAGCATACTTTTTGAACCACAAAAACATAACATTAGCCTTACAATGGTACCGCGAAAGATATCCTGATAGTGAAAAACACCATCTCGATTTATTATAAAACGTTTGGTGGATAATCTGATAAATTTGGGACGTTTCGATCATCGCTTACCACAACCGCGGCACCAAACACTGACGATGAACTCAACATTTTGATATACTTTGAGGCAAATCCTAAAAGTTTAGTGAGGGAAGGTGAAGAAGAAATCGGAATTTACAAAAGCAAAATACACCGTGGAATGAAAAAATACAAATTCAAAAGTTACGTTGAAGGGCGATTAGTACACAAACTACGGCCGGGTGATGCTGAAAGATGACTTATTTTCTGACAAGAAATCGACAGGCTTATCCTAGAAGATCAGTATTTTCTGAATAATATTGTCTGGTCAGACGAGACAAACTTTAGCAATAATGGTATGTACAATCGACACAATAATCCCATTTGGTCCTGGGAGAATCCCTTACGTATCCGCGAGACTATAATCAAGTGCCTTTTGTCGTTCAACTGTTGGTGTGGGATTGTAAAAAACTGTGTCTTCTTAGTACATTTTTACGAAGGGCATCTGAATACGGAAAGGTATTTAGAAATACTTGAGATTTTAAGAAGTGAGATAAATAATCTTCCGTTTGCAGAACGACAAAACCTTACTTTTCAGCAAGATGAGGCTCCGGCTCGTAACAGTCACAGAACAAGGGACTATCTCAATGAACACTTTCTTTCCTGGATCGGGACAAATGGACAAACAAGATGGCTGCCGAGATCCCCAGATCTAACTCCGTTAGATATTTTTTATGTGGTTATGTAAAAAAAATTGTTTACAAGAACCAGTATGAAAGTGTCCACGAGCTACAAGCAGAGCTTAGACGTATTATTCTAAATAGCCACTACAACATGATCAAAAAATCGACAGGGTGCGAAATAATCAAAAGAGTGCGACTTTGTATTCAACAGAATGGGACTCATTTTGAGCATTTGATAAATTACATTGATCAATTTTGAATTAAAAATGTTAAAATTCATGGTCTTACTTTTATTTCTGACACTAAGTTCTTTTTTTTTTTTACCTATACTTTCCCACTGCTGGGTAAAGGTCTCCCCCATGTTCCTCCACATCTCACGATCACTCGCCACGTCCCACCAGCCATCTTGGAATGCATCGAAGTCGTCACGCCAACGCTTCCTCGGCCTGCCACGGCTTCGACGACCGTCTGCAGGCACCCACTGTGTGGCGACTGTTGCCCATTTGTCTGTGACCATACGACTGACGTGACCCGCCCAGTCCCACTTCAGCTTGGCAGTCTTGTCGCCAACATCTGCGATGCCGGTCTTCGCGCGCAGTGTGGTATTGCGGATCCTGTCGATTCTTTTGACACTATGTTATGTAGCAAAAAATAATCCTTATGATGAAGCCTTTCGATCGGTATGATAAAGCTATAGGGTAATTTTTTTCTCGTGTAGCTGGTTCGATTCCCGGTTCAACCATGTAATTATTTAAAAATTTATGAATGCAGTTTAAATTGTTATTTAAATTAAAATAATGTCTTCTTTCAGTAAAATGTTCCATCTACAATATTCAAGGTACTTTCCCTTCATGTGGCATAGCCGTGGGACGCCCTATATATAGAGTTAGCGTGGTTATCAATGAGGTTAGCACAGAAAGAGAGGCATAATAAAGAGGAGGCCTATGCCCAGGAATTGGTGCTAACGGGCTAGTTATATACATAAATAGCTGACTCACCCGCAGCTTCGCATGCTTGAAATGTCTCGTTCCCTTGGGAACTTCGGGATAAAAACTACATAAAACACTCTTGTCAAAGTGACGCGAAACTTCATGCAAATGACTTCACGCCAATGAACGACGGTTAAATTATATGGATATTGTTCATACAAAAATACTAATCATGATTAAAAAATGGGGGAAGTAAGAGGGTGATAGATACTTTACGACCTAATCTCATACATACCAAAAAAAATCATATAAATCGGCCAACCCGTTTCGGAGTAGTGCTACCACAAACACAGGTGGTAGTTAGTTTGAAGATAAACAGAAAAAACTAGCTGACCCCGCGAACTTCGAACCGCCTTAGAATCAATAAATTTTGTGTTGCTAAGCTGAGTTCATTTATTCATTTTAAACATTTTTTTCAATGTCCTTTTCTGTGCACGTATGGATATACCTACTTTAATCAACTATCTCTACATTTCAAGTAGAAAATTATTAAAGTACTAATACCGCTATTAAAAAAAGTTTTGTTACAAACAGTGTGACACTAGAATTATACAAAAAAATTCATAAGAATCGGTCAAGCCGTTTTAGAGGAGTTTTTTTACAAACACGAGAATTGTATATATTATATTAGAAGATTGCATTAAATAGCAAAAAAAGAATACTTACAAAATCTTGCCAAACTTGTATGCTGAGTTTATTGCTATTGACCCTTCTTTCATACGTGGTTCAAATAATATTGGTTAATCCAATGCCATACAAAGTACTCAATTACTCAATGAATTTTACATACCATAACACCCAAGAACCTTATTTTTGTAATATATTCTCGAAAACCTACTCAATCAAATCACATGATTGGCTTTTAAGCATAACCTAAAATATTCATACTCAATCGACCTTGAATATATTACAAGGAGCATATTCCGCGAAATCGAAGAAAAATTATATTAAATATTAATAAAAAAGAAAAAGCTGTTTAAGACTCATGTCTGTCTTATCTTGACAAGGGTACTTTACCTTATTTATATTCAAATAGAAAACTTTTAGGTCAGGCCGTGATCTGGTTGCAGAGCTATACCTACGATTACGTAGCCTCACATTTTACTTGATAAATTGGAATTAAAATGTTAATAAAGTTTTGTATTCCAATCAAAGAGTCGTATTTTTAGCGGCAAATATATTGTTTGAATGTTCGTTTGTTGTTTAATTAAAGAAAAAATTATTTTTTAAATATTTTATATGTATATTGGGTTTTTTTTGTTTATTTCAGACTTATCACGAGCAGTATGTTTGACTTCTGGTTATGCATACTCGTATAAACAGCTAATTACCTGAAATCTCACTGAAAACCATTTTACTGAGTTCCTTCATCGATGTTAATTTTTTCAATTATTATTTTGGGGCGATATACCTCTGTGTGAAATATCCAGCATTATTTATTTGTTTATTTTATTTGTCTTTGAAGAAAATCTGTATAAATGACGGAAAAGCATCGAATTCAGAAAAGTCGTAGAATTTTTTTTTGCATTTTCGTTTGTGAGGACTTCATTCGGGTTATCAAGCATATTCAGAAGCTCTAATAACATTTAGTAAATTATTAGTTATAAATTAGGTATTATCAGGCCATATAAGCGAACTGATATAATTACCGATTACTTTTACAGGCACAGTGGCCTGTCCGCACGCGGTTTGTATGTGTGAGAATTTACTGTAGGGCTTAGCTAAGCCAATCGAAAGAGACAGAAGGAGACTGAGCTCCAAAGTACCAATTGCTTCGTTTTCACTTCGTTCAGAGATGAGCCATTAGAATCATCGGCGATCCCAAACTCGCCGACAGGCTGGAACCGCTGAGTCAACGCCGTGACATCAGATCGCTCAACGTAATACACTGTAATCATTATACCGCCTGTATAATAGGTAATGTTCTGAGGAGCTATTTGATCTCATCCCGTTGTCGAGATTTTACCACCGCACTTTTAGACAACGTAATAAAGCTCATCCACATATCATCGACAATTCAGTATCGCGCACCACACGCTTCACGCGATCTTTTCTACCCCATACTTGCAAGATGTGGAATGAACTACCATCTGAGGTGTTCCCGTTAGGCTACGACATGGCACGCTTCAAAAAAATGTAAAGAGGTTTCTACAGGATAGGGAACGCATCGACAATACGGTGGGCCGTAAGCCTGTTTCCCCACATATAACATAAAAAAACAGGAAAAAACTGTATGTCAATATTTGGCTCTTAACCACGTCAATCTTTGTAAATGAATTTTCATAAGTTTTTACCCACGACAGATCGGAGAAAGTGCATGCGTTTCGAGTGAGAGCTAGTTTGTTTGTGTGTGTGCAAAAACAAATGTTGACAATTTATCTCCAAACAGTTTGACCGATTTAGATACGGTTTTCTCTAAAAGATTCGTGATTCATCTGCGATGGTTCTTAGAGTGTTAAAGTATTTTTGGTGAAGAGATCTCAGCTGTAAAATTGAAATTTATGACGAGTTTTTTATATATCGGAGGTTTTTTTATTTATACTTGTATTTAGTCTAGTTATTGCGAAAAAACAGTATGTTTTAATTTTCACGTTAATTTTGAAAGATTTTGGAAGAGTAGGTTATATTTTGTTATGTTTTACGTTTTTTTTTATTCACGTAAAACTAGATTGATTGAAAGTTATGAAATATACTGAGACTGTGATGGCTGAGATGCAGGAGGTAGCGGGTTCGATTCCCGCCACGGAACAAATGTTTGCATGATCTACAGATATTTGTTCCGTGTCTGGGTGTTTTTCTATATATTATAAGTATGTATTTACAAAAATAAAAGTATATATGTAAGTATTCTATCAGTTATCTGGTTCCCATAGTACAAGCTCTGCTTAGTTTGGGGCTAGATAGCGCTGTGTGAAATATCCACCAACATTTATTTATTTATTTATATATGTGAATGAGACACGCAGCCAGCAGCGGTGACCGAGTGACGTTGGCAATACTACCAAGCCTACTGCTACGTTGCGAGGGCAGTAAGTTGAAGGAGGTGGGAGTGTTGCTTCTTTATGCAGTAATAATTAGTATTAATGAATATATTTTGATGCCAGCAATACTGTCTCCAACTACAATGTAATAAATAAATAAGATCTTTTTCCAATATAATTTTAAATGATCTACAATATTTTCATTTTAACGGCCCTTAGTAATTTTTTTTCAAGTGTCTGCAAGTGAAAGCCCTCATTAAATTTTCCTAATTTTAATTGCTTTGCAACAATTAACGTAATCTTCTTCAAAGCCTTAAGATGATATGAAAATATATTCGAGATCGTTAACTTTACCGGATGTACTCGTAATTAGAAAAAAAAATCATACAGATGTGTTTTTCTTTCATGTACTGCGAAATAAATATTTTCAATTACATTTTGAAAACTTTGTTAATTTATTACATGAAAAATATATTACATATTTGAAATATTTTTAGAGCCATTTTATAACAATAAGACCATTGGTTAATAAAAATATACTGATTCATTATTAATTAATAATCTTTTATTTAAACGTTTAAAAATTAATCACAATGAGGCAAAATTAAGTCTTGGCTCTATATTTGACTCTTTTTTGAATATATTATATTCTATTCTTCTTCTATGTTTCATTCGTCGTTATCATAATTATTGATTAAAACGGGTATTTATCCCGTATGTACCTTTTTTATTTGTTATCCCGACGTTTCCGCTATGTTGCAACAGTTAACCCGTGACCACGACCGTTGCAATACAGCCGTAACGTCGGGATAGCAAATAAAAAAGGTACATACGATAATCCCTTTTAATCAATAATTATGTACAGTGATCGCGAAAGTTTGAAAAATACCATCGTCGTCATCATTATCTGCCATTGGATGTTCACTGCTGAACATAGGCCTCCCTTTGGCAAAACCATCAATCTTGGTGGCCCTGAACCCAACGGCTCCCAGTAACCTTTATCAGGTATATTTTTTATTTCATTATAGAGTATCAATTACTGACATCATCAGGTTACCACCACAACATTATATTGTCATAGAAGTAAGAATTATGCGTCAAAAACTAAGTTAGCAGAATTACGAGAATATCCAGAATAACCATTAAGAGAAACTTCAACTCACTTGAAGATACTATACTATTACTATCTTCATATTTAGCTTCACTCAGAATCCATTGAAATGAACAATACTTCCAATCAAGATACTCCATATTGTACCAAAGGGCTATCATATCATGGGTTAGCGTAATGGCTCCAATTTTGCTATTTCAATCAAGTGTAACATTATACGAGTATGAAGCAATCGTCTACCATAAACTGAAACAGAGTATTGACAGATAAATTAAAGCTACGTTGCTACGTAGCTACATTGCTACGTAGATACATTGCTACGTTGTTGTTGGGGTAGTGAATGAAGTGATCCAAACTCAATTAGTGCTGATTTACAAGTGATTTATTTGTTTAAATTCAACTCTTCAGCGTTTTCGTCTATTGCAGATGGTTTAAACAGTGTATAGTCTGGACCTTTTTTTGTGATGGATATATGTATAGCCCAATGCGTTGTAAATTATAAAATAATTAATCATTTGGAACCTAGAACTGAACATGTTGACTTGATGGATGATGCGTGGGATATTTCTGTTGTAATTTTGATTTGTTTTCACCAGCTTTATAATCTCCGACATCTGAAATTTTATTTATATACCTATTTACTCATATTGCTATGTTTATGTTTACCTACCTACTACTTTGGTCGGGTTTGAGCAGTTCTGTAGGTATTTCACCATATTCTTTTGTGCTTTTATTTTTATTATATATCGTGCCAAATAAATATTTCTATTTCATTTATACATATCTATATATGTATATAAAACAAAGTCAGGTTAGCTACACCATTTATAACTCAAGAACGGTGGGATCGATTTTGATGATCTTTGATTTGTTGGATTTGTCTCCGCCCCAAATAGCAGAATAACTATTAAAATATTGGAAAACTAACGCAAAAAAAAAATATAAAGAAAATTCATTTTCTCATACATAGATGCAGCTAATGATGGCCGATTAACAATTCTACCGGTGACGTACATTGACAGCCCGCGTCATATGCATGTCAAGGCTGTACGAAATTCGACGGTCAGCTTGTATTATATATAAATTTCTTAATGCTGAATTATAAGGCCGGTCTTGAAATGCTGACGCTACATATTGTAGTTTTAGCAGTTTAGTTATTGATAAATTCATGAGAGTTACCATAAGAAAAATAAAAATATCCAATTCTTATGCACCTACCAAACGTTGGATACTCAATCCCTGTTTATTCCAAGAAACCTCAGATCTAGAGCTTCGCTTCCTGATCCACTACGTAGGGGATGATCAACCCTTCTGTGGGGAGACTTGAATTATTCACGACGCTATTTAAATAGGGCCGGAATATCTGTTTTTAAAGCCCACTTTTACAACTGATTTGTGAGTCTTTGTTTGTGGTTGTTTTTTAATGACTTGGAATTGAAGAAAAGGGCAGAGACCATACTTTAAAAAATCAACGAAGGTAAAGCCACCACATAAGATGTAAATAGTTTTACCAGAGCGGTTACTGTTAATTTTGATAATTCGGCAGTTCGGGTTTAAAGCAAATTAGTGCTTAAGATTGATATCTAGAATACAGACGTAAATACATCCTACACTCTAAAAACATTACCCTCCTTCATCGCAGTCGGGTAAAAACAGATATTATTTGTGCACATTAGATTAGTACGTTGTTCTATTTCGCTAAGTCCGTTAGACGAACAACTTTGCGCTTACTTGCCATGCTGACAAGTACCCGGCAAAAGGTAAAACAAGACCGGTCAAGTATGAAAGGAACTCGCGCACCGAGGGTTCCGAACCTAGATAGGTTTACTTATGTAAATTAAGCAGCGCCATCTAGTTATGTGACCGGTAAAGCTAGAAAACTTTTTAGACAAATAACTGAAAAACTGTTCTAAATAGAGCCTTCGTTACAATTCTCCTGTAATCATCTGTTATTCATATTAATTTCCGACTTTCCTTTGGCAAACTTCGGAGGTAAGGGTATTTTTATTGTAATTTTTCATCTTAACTCCAAAACTTACATAGTAAGAAAGTTGGATTTTGGAATGTGTAGGTAAATACATTTCTTTGATATGATACTTGACCTAATAACTCTATTTAAAAAAAATGACTCCCATTATTTTGACTTTATTTGCCATCAAAATGAAAATATTTATGATTTTTTTAACGCACTATAGAGGAAGGTCACATAAGATCATGGCGCATGAAACTGCGTCGAAATATCGGAATACTCAAAAACTCACAAATATCGTGTTATCGTAAATATCGTGTTTTAGTACAAATAGCATAGGGAACCATGATAGTTTTAAAGTTATAAGGTCATTATTATTTATAAATATTTTAAATTACAAGCCGATAGGTGTAGTAGTTACTGAGATGAACGGACAGACGGACGGACGGAAAAAATCGCACCATAAGGGTTCCGTTTTTACTATTTGGTCCGGAACCCAAAAAAGGGGTAACTTGTTTTCAACTACTGAACATCGACAGAAAACCAGAGCTATAGAAAAGCGGTATCTTCTTATACAAGCATATTAAACATACTTTTTTTTAAACCCTGTGGTTTAAATCGGCATCGTCAATCGGCACACCGCCGATAGACTATTTGGTGATCGTATAAATCGTTAATAAAAGAGCTTTACGATAAGGTTAGAAAAAACATCTTAAAATCTACTTTTATTATCATTAATCCAGTATTTAAAAAACTTAACGGGGCAGTATTATTTAAAAACGTAATATATTGTACAAACCGTTCCGAAATATCAGTCCATATCCAACTACAAATCAGTAAACGGAGTAAATAAAAACCGGTCCAATTTTTAGGAGATTATGAGATTCTATTTATACCTATGCAGTACGAATCCTTTGATTTCTGGAATTAATTTCGACCCTTCTGCATGATAAAGGTCGGAATTTCAATTTAGAATCGTTTTGGGTTTCATAATTTTAAGTTTAACGTCTAACTTATGTATAGCTAAATACCCATCATAAATAACACCCCTAAGTGTTAGACTATATCACTATGGTTTGAATAAATGAGTTTAACCTACCCTAACTAAGTACCTACTGATATTATAAATTCTAAATTCTTTTCACGGCTAAACGGATTGAAACTGGTCTAAGAAAAAGGCTACATTTTATTGACAACCCATGCGTGCGAAGCCGCATGTAGAACCTAGTAAATTATAACGACCCCCGTGATGCAGTGGGCGAATAGCCGGTGTGACGCAGGAGGTAGCGGATTTGATTCCCGCCGCGGAACAAATGTTTGCATGATCTAAAGATATTTGTTCCGGGTCTGGTTGTTTCTCTATATATATTTATAAGTATGTATTTACAAAAAAAAATGTATATAAGTATATCAGTTATCTGGTTCCCATAGTACAAGCTCTGCTTAGTTTGGGGCTAGATAGCGTTGTGTGAAATGTCCAATTAGTATGATAACGCCGAGGCTGTTAAACAATGAGTAATAATCGAACCTTCTCGAACGCTTTTGTCTTGCTGTGTTATTGTTGCTATTGTTTGTGGTTTCGCAGAATGGGGAGTGGCCATTGTGTCGAGGGACCGTCCCTTTCCTGGAAGGACCGACATCGTTCTCGAACAATCGAAATGTGTGCGATATAAATAGGCCGGAGAGATGGCCGGACGGTCAGTCAGTGAGTGAGTCTCAGCGAGGCCCTGGAGGATTGATGTGGAGAAGGGTCTCGAGTGAACAGTAGTTGCTCGCGAGTGAGTCTGGATTTTGCTATACGTGCGAGCATTTCGGTGACTTTAAGTGGTGTGAATTAGTGTGTTGTGATTACGTGTGACCAAGTTCGTGTATTCATCGTTCTAGTGTTGAATAAAAGTGTTATTTTGGTTAGACCGATTCTCATTATTTTATCCCGAACCCTCAGCTCGTAACAATTTGGTGTCAGAAGTGGGATAAAATAATGCCGGTTCTGCCAAAGGATAACGTGGACGGTGTCAACGACAACAGGAAATGGATGAAAGGCGGTTTGGAGATTCTCCGGTTCAAGAAGCTCGGCAGAGTCGTCAGCCGATGGAGATAGAATCAGCCGCCACCGAATCATTTGGAGCATCATCATCATCATCATCATTCGTGGGGCAAGCTCCTGTGACAGGCGATCTTGCTGCTATTATGGCCATGCTTTGTAGTCAACAAGAAGAGCAGCGACGTTGGCAGGAAGAACAGCGACGTCGGGAAGAAGAGCAGGCTCGGTTGCAGGAAGAACAGCGACGTCAGGATAAGGAAGAGCAGCGTCGTCAGCAAGAAGAGCAGGCTTGGTTGCAGGAGGAAGAACGCCGTCAGCATAAAGAAAAGGAGCGACGTCAGCAGGAAGAGCAGGCTCGGTTGCAGAAGGAACAGCGACGTGAATAGGTGGAGCAGACTCGGTTGCAAGAGGAACAGCGACGTCAGGATAAAGAAGAGCAGCGTCGTCAACAGGAAGATCAGCGACGTTGGCCATAAGAGCGTGCTCGACTGATGAGGGAATCGTTCGGTTTATCTGGAAAGGAATTCCAGGAAGTGAAAGAACAGATAGAAATCATGAGAGCCGTGTTTTGGAGGCTGGAATTGGGATCGCTGATGAGAAAGGGACTCTGGGTGTCCTGAAGTATTGGAGACGGCAATGTGGCTCCTCTAGTTGCTACATCTTCAGCGCGAGGTGCGCCTAAAATTGTTCGTGTTGATCGGCTGCCGCGATATGGGGCTAAGAATGCTCGGGACGAGCATGTTTTAGGAGGGGGCAGTGTTACGCCGAGGCTGTTAAACAATGAGTAATAATCGAACCTTCTCGAACGCTTTTGTCTTGTTGTGTTATTGTTGCTATTGTTTGTGGTTTCGCAGAATGGGGAGTGGCCATTGTGTCGAGGGACCGACCCTTTCCTAGAAGGATCGACATCGTTCTCGAACAATCGAAATGTGTGCGATATAAATAGGCCGGAGAGATGGCCGGACGGTTGAGTCAGTCTCAGCGAGGCCCTGGAGGACTGATGTGGAGAAGGGTCTCGCGTGAACAGTAGTTGCTCGCGAGTCAGTCTGGATTAAGCTATACGTGCGATCATTTCGGTGACTTTGATTACGTGTGACCAAGTTCGTGTATTCATCGTTCTAGTGTTGAATAAAAGTGTTATTTTGGTTAGACCGATTCTCATTATTTTATCCCGAACCCTCAGCTCGTAACAATATTAATAAGTGAGAAATATTTATTTATTTTAATTATAATTTAGAAATATCGTACTTATGTAAATTTCAAGTTAATCCGGTGAAGGAGTGTTCAATGTTAGCTTGGAATATCTCTACGTGAAACATTTCATTGAGAGGCACCGAGAGAAGATCACAACTTTGTAAATATTTATTCTGCCGCTAAGCAGCATTACTGTGTCTGAAGGGTATGGCTGCCGATGATATTACAGGCACATGAAGCTTTACACCTAATGGCAGGGCAGTGCATCGTAGGGCATGTTTTTGAGGTAGATACGTGACCTACGAGGCAATACTTTGTTATAGAGGTGGGCTATACGCTTGTTCATCTCCAGGTAGTATAAAAAACACTTGAATTTGGTCAGATACGAGACTAATCCTGTAGATTATAATGTGAGGTGTTTTCGGAAATGTCGTACAACATGTTTAATCACAAATCGAATTATATAACAGCTGCCGCAGACACCTCCCAAATAATTGCTTCTCAACCGTGACCGAACCGAGGGCCTTCTAACCTCATTAAGACCATATGTTTTACGTCAATTTTCGCAACAACGCTCAGGGGCTTGAACCCTTTTACTGCCTTTACAGGTAAAACAGGTTCCGATTTATTGAATGATGGTCTTTAATTTAACTCGTCAAGGATAACGCCGTTACATTTTTGTTTGGTTGTGGTGCTTGACTGATGATTTCCTTTCTTGTTACTAGAACTTCAATGGTGTTCGAGCAGAGTAGCAATTTATTAAAATTCTGGTATTTCCATAAACCATCATTATAAAAGTATTTCTGTTGTCAGTCATAATCAGGACTTTTTAATTCTCATTGAAAAAAGAGTTAAAACATGTATTTTATCAGTTATCTGGTTCACTTAGTACAAGGTCTGCTTAATTTGGGGCTGGATAGAAATTTTTATTATTATTTTTAATAAAAAATATCTTTTAGAAATAGTATTATTTAATTAATACAAGCTTCCGCCTGCGGTTCAGTCTCACCGATTGTTTGAAACTGTGTAACTTTGTATTACTTTGAAATAACGGCGTGCTTTAAGTACCTACATCTACTAAGATACCACGGCTTTGCAAAGTCTAACAAACATATTAATTTGGCGCAATTACCTGTAAAAACCGGTAGCAGGCGTCTACGACCGGATTTCTACGTAAATTTGACTATGGTATATTTACATAGCGACAGGATGTTCATCAAAGTAGCATTTTATGTTTGAGTTTTGAAGGTATTTTGTATGAATGGAGTTTAAATTCAATTATACGAGTATGTGTAAAGGGGGAAAACTTATAACGAAGCACGAATGGTCACTATTTCGTTTATGTCTGAAATTCCTATTGTTCGGTTTCTGTTGTTGAATTGAGGGTACTTGGTAAATCACCATCACCCCCAATTTTTTTAAAGGTGGACCGCGCGCGACTCGCACCCGCCCACCGCACCTCGCGGTAAAGCCTTGGCGCACAGGAAGCGTTAACTGAACGGACTTTCAGTTTCTCTCGATTCTGACCGTGTCATTTCCTCAAGCTAGATGTTCTAGCATCTGTCCCCGTGTGTGTGTACTCATTGCCAGGCAATGTGCAACTTTCAAGACCTAGGAGCATTTACTATCGTCCTTGAATTCACCTGGACCACGGTAATGTTATCTATATAGTATTTTGACTCGGCCCTGTCCTTGAAATAATTACCTACAGCCGCGTAGTGTGTAAACACGCGATAGGGCTGCCCGCCTGCAGTATTTTAATTTAATTTTAATTTCATCTACCTACTTGAATTTATTTCTAGTTTTGTGATTGTATATTTTATATATGTTATATAACAAAAATAGTAGATTTAATAAATAAACCACCCACATAAATTTGATACAGAAAAATATTTGCGCCTCGACTGAGACGTACGAAAAGCTTTATTGTTAAATTTAATACTATAAAAAATCCGCATTCGGATAAATAGTTTAATTAAAAACATTACCGTGCTGCGGCGCATTCGCGACTGGTTGTGTACCGAGTGGGTACCGAAGACGAGGTGCGTAGGTATGACTCACGTTGCGGCCATTAGTATGAAGACAGAATACTGTATAGATAACATTACCGTGGCTGGACCGTCTGTGGCGTGCCGAGCACGTCTAGAAAGTAAGAAAGAATGGAAATAAAAAAACATTTATTTGCGACAGAACAAAACATACACAGCACACAAGTAAGGTATATACAAGAAAACATAATACACACAAAAAACAGCAATACCCAACAAATGTGTGTCTCATAATTACCTATATCTAAACGACCGACGTCACAAAAAGGCGTCCAACTCAGCATTTGTTGTGCTTTTTGCACAACGCTGATCTTCCGTTGCAACCATTTAAAAAATAAGAAGAAATCACGGATGACTGCCTGCACATCATCTAGAGCTTATCTTCTAACCCTGGATGTCCATCAGAGGTAGGTGGTGTTCATTTGCCCTCTTGGATATCGCAGGAACGAACTTTTTCCATCCACACATACTTTACAGTCACCCCTTTCAACTAAAAAACCCTGCCAGCATAATTTACCTTCAAAAGATCACACTAATATTATAAATGCGAAAGGTTGGATGTTTGTTTATTTATTTGTTTGTTACTCTATCACTTCGTAACAACTGAACCGATTTCGATGAAATTCAGTATTTACGTAGGTTATAACCTAGATTACCACATAGGCTACTTTTTATTCCATAAATCAGGTTCAATGTTATAAAAGTGTGGTGTCACGTCAAGTTGCAACAGCGAGGTTAGCTTTATTTCTAGATTACCTACACATTTAGTAGTGTAAATCGCACACCTGTCTATCCCTAGACTCTGTGGAGAAACAGGCTTACGGCCCACGTGATGGTAAGCGGTCACCGTCGCCTATTGACATAGCATCCATAATCATCATTATCAGCTATAGTTACGTCTACTGCTGAGCATAAACTCTATGTGAAATATAGGTACAACCTAGGTACTTGTGAAGACTAGTTGGTTATTAAATTCCTTTATATAGCAAACTCTTATATTTTTCTCATAAAATCACAGATTCAATAAGCTCTTTACATTGTTCAATAACAAATAAAACGGAAAAAATTATTATATGTTTTGGCCAGATGTTTTTAATTAATTTGTTGGTCAAAGCTCACGCGCGCGTTTTCCACAATTTCCACACGAGCACATGCCTCTCAACCTATAAACAATTATATTAAATGACTGCGGAATTCCCACAAACAATATTCGTGTTCCAGGTACCATAAACTGGTTACAGTGGGTTGTTTGCTTTATGGGACCCGTTAAGGGTTAACCAAATTTACAGTTCCCTTCTATAGAACTGTTGGACGTTACAAATATTATACAGGAGTAATCATGTTAAATATTACACAAAGGCTCACGTAGGCAGTTTAAGACGTTTGTAGAATTTACAATTAAGTTGAATATGTAGGTACACAGGTAGAAATATGATTAGATGTGTTTTTTGCATAACCAGTGAACAACAGAATAGAAACTGAAAACTAATTACATATCATTAATCTGGTCGGGGGGTTTTTCTAATTCATTAAAAGCTGACCCGCCCGCGGCTTCGCACGCGTGGTTTGTCAATAAATAGTGGTTCGCCCCGAACTGAGATTTCGCGAGTCTCCCATAAAAACAAAAATATATTATTAATAATCTTTGACTATCAAAATAGTGCCACGAAATAAATAACCACATCAATACGGCAAGCTCCATCATTAGCCACATTTAAAACAAGAGTGAAAATATTTTATCTCTCAGAAACGTCGTAGTGTCGCTATATATATATATGTATGTGTGTTTATGTATATTTTTATTTAATTTTATTTATCGTAGGTATATATTGTCAATATTTATTTAAGTATATTGTTTTATTTTATTGTAAATGATCAGCGTTCTGTTAATATATACCCCCATTATTGTAATGTTACAAAAATCCTCTCCATCCAAAGGTTGTCTGGAAGAAATCGCTTCTAAGCGATAAGACCGCCCATTACACTTGTTGTTTTGTGAATTTTTATATTTTTTGTTTGTTTCTTGTGTGGTCTACAATAAAGTATTTTCATTCATTCACATTACTTGACCTACAGTTTCATTCAAATTACAGGTAACGGGAGTTCATATTAAGTGGTTAGTTTTTTTGGGGTACAAAATGCAATTATTCTGGATATCAGACTTTTGCCTATATTTGTGTCACTAAAGCTATACGAATACCAAATTTCAGCATTGTGGGGTACCCTGTGAATTTTGTCAAAGTCTTGTTTTGGTTATGGCTAATAACTCAATAACTACAAAGATTAAATGTGTGAAATGTCCAGCAATATTTATTATTTATTATTAAACTAAAAATTAAAACAGGTTTGAAATGTACCTTTCATTTGATGTCCTACTTGACCTAATAATCTCATTTTCATTTTATTTCACCCCTCTTGAACCCCAATATTCTACAACCCCCCCAACATTTTTATCTCATATAGTCACACCAAAATTGTGCTTTCACTCTATTTATGCTACCTATGTATCAAATAACACGATGTTTGGATCAACGCTTCGAAAGTTATCCTTAGACAAACAAACATACATACTTACATACATAAATACATACAACGCCGATTTGCCCAAGTTGGTTTTGGAGATGTCGCTTCGCTCGATCAAAAACACTACCCTCCTTCTGCGCCGTCGGGTAAAAAGTAGCCTGTGTTACATACCTTACCTATTAATAAACATTGTAATCTCACATACTCTAAGCTACGTAAGCATTAGTAATCTAACAATAAGTTGGTTCTTTCCTAAATTGTTTTGTAAATAACTAATCAGTGTTACATACTTTACTTATTGGTAAACATGAATAATCTAAGTGGATTCTTTCCCAAATTGCTTTGTTAATGACTAATTGGTTCTAGAAACATTGACTTAACTTTTACTCATGTTTAGCTATCTCACGACCCTCTTTAAATGCCATTCCTATGACAAATTGCATTGTAAACAGCTCATAGTTCGAAGAACCTACCCTAATTATGATTAGCGATCCCACGATCCTCTAAAGTATAAATACCTTGTGTTAGTTGTAAAATCAGTTCAGACTTGGCATCCGCCATTTGCTCTGTTGTGTGCGCTCGCTTGCGAGTACACCTCAGAAGAGTCCTTTATTGGACTTTGTCCTTTTCAGGGCAAACTCTTGTTTCTACACATTAAGCGTCCAAATCCACGTTTAGTGGTCGGTCTGTTGGATACCTTGCGGTGTTAACACAAACCAGACTGGGCGTGGACCCGGAACGCCAGCTTTCCTCTCCTGAGGAACGCTACATCCGGCTGGGCTTGGTACCACCGGCCTTAGGGGCTTCCCTCGCCGACACCAAGTATCGGTTAGGACACACCCCTCATACCCCGTAAGAGCGGTAAAGGGACACACTTTAGGTAGGACACTTAGGCCTCACCCCTCCTGTCTATCCCGACGGGAGGATCACGCACCCCCTCACCTCTCCGGGTGTTCCCCCCCGGAGAGTTAAGATGGACATCGCCGGGGACGACCTCGTTTAGCTGCCGGGTTCTACAATCCGGTTAATACTCGAGAACGTTCCCGACAATATCCGACAACGTATTATGAGGGAGCAACAATCGGTTGCCTCCCTCCCGCGTCTAATGGACGTCGTCACGTCCACTCTGGCCACTCTGGCCAAAAATGTGGCTCGGAAGCCCGTGCCGGCCCCTCTGGCCTCCCCAGCGGCTCGAAAGCCATCCCCGGCCCCTCAGGCCACTAACGAGGCCCGGAAGCCTCTGAAAGCCCCTCTGGCACCCCCGGCGGCCCGCATGCCTGCCCTGGCCCCTCAGGCCACTAACGAGGTTCGGAAGCCTCAACAAGCCCCTCAGGCACCACCGGCGGCTCGTAAGCCTGCCCCCTCCCCTCAACCTCCTGCCTCAGCGCCTCCCTCGTCATCAAAAAAGCCCGAATCTCGAGAGGCCTCACCTCGCAGAGTCTTTTTAGACTCTCCGGAATCTCCGGACCCACCCTCCTCCGAGGACGATATGGAAATCGACCTCCTTCTATGCCCCGCGTCCTCCGCAGAGGCATCAAACTCCTCTTCCTCCGACTCGGAGGAAGAATTCACCCTCGTCACGGGTGGTAAGAGGAAGAAGCCCTCTTCGAAGAAGACCTCTTCGTCGAAGAAGGTTTGCTCCGTTTCCCCCCCAGCCAAAAAGGCAACCCCTCCCTCGGCCTCGCAGCCTGCCCGCCCCGCCTCGCCTCCCACGGCTTCCACTGCCGCGAGGAAGGAAAGGCCTCCCCCGCCTCTTTTCATCCGCGAAAAAGGCAAGTGGAACAGAGTTTCGTATCTGTGTAATGAGCATAAGATCTCATTCACAAACGCCCGCAATACTAAGGACGCTATTAAAGTCCTACTCCCCACTTCTGACGACCATCGTCGCCTCACGTCCCTCCTTCGTCAAGAGCACATAGGCTATCACACCTATACTCTCGAAGACGAAAGGCTTCTTCGAGTTGTAATCCGCGGCCTCCCTACGGAGCACTCCACTGACTCCATAAAGTCAGATTTACTGGCTCAGTCCTTCCCGGTCAAGGAGGTCCACCGTATGCATAACGGTAAGACCACCTATAATCTAGTACTTGTAGTACTAGAACTGTCACCGGCAGGAAAGGCCATCTTCAACCTGAAGATGGTCAACAACCTCTCCGGCCTCCGGGTAGAACCCCCCCACCGAAATGGCACTCCCAGCCAGTGTCACAGGTGTCAGTTATATGGCCACTCGGCCAAAAACTGCCACGCCCGCCCCCGTTGCGTCAAGTGCCTGGGTGACCATGGCACCTCTGACTGCAACCGCACAAAAGACACCATAGAACCGCCAAGCTGCGTGCTTTGTGGTGCCGTGGGACACACCGCAAATTATCGTGGTTGTCCTTCGGCGCCCAAAGTCAGCAGGGTGGTGGCTCGTAGGAGTCAACCCCGACCTTCTCCGCAGTATACCAAATCAACTTCAAAGTTGACCATAGTACCCTCGCAGGAGGCGCAACCTCCCAAAGGCTCAGCATGGGCCAAGCCCTTGCCATACTCGAGCCTAGCCCTTAAGGCAACGGCCCCCCCTCCGCGCTGTTCTGAGCCAGCCCCCCCTTCTAAAATGGGCAAGTCGGACTTTGCTGCCGACTTGGCTCTCATCATGGAGTTCTCCTCCATCGACCTTGCCGAGGTTCGCGTGCTTGCACAAAAACTTAGGCAAGCGAACTCCACCCTCGAAAAGCTGATTGCCCTCGAGGCGCACTCAGCGCTTCTCGCCGCCGTTAAGGCAGCTTCGTCCTCCTCCAAACCCTTTTAGGCCCCAAAATGGTTGTACAAAAGGAAAGGAAAAAACCGCGTTCGTTATCACTAGCGTTCTTCAACGCTGACGGTCTTTCAAGGCAGCGTTCTATTATCCAAGATTTCCTGAATAGGCACCAACTTGACATCTTGCTAGTGCAAGAGACTAATTTAAAGCCCGGTCATCGGGACCCTAAAATCCCTAACTATCAAATTGTTCGCAATGACAGACTGCTAGCTCAAAAGGGCGGCACTGTCATTTACTACAAGAAGGCTCTACATTGCATGCCTCTTGATCCCCCTTCTCTGTCTTACATAGAAGCCTCCGTCTGCAGGCTAGCAATGACCGGGCATTCCTCGGTCATTATTGCATCCTGCTATGTCCCTCCCGGCAAGCCTCGCTCACCTCAATTCGAGAGTGACCTGCAAGCCCTTTTCAGTCTAGGAAGCTCCGTCATATTGGCGGGTGACTTCAATTCCAAAAACGTCATGTGGAATAGCACCACGATGAACTCTAAAGGCAAACAACTAGAAAGCCTAGTTGAACCCCTTAATTTCGACATCATTGCCCCTAGGGGCATGACTCGCTTCCCTACTTCCACTCCCCCCGAGCTCCTTGACATTGCACTTCTCAAAAACGTAGCCCTTCGGCTACGCTTAATCGAAGTTATTCATGAGCTCGATTCCGATCATCGACCGGTAATGCTCTTACTCGGCCCTCCCAGTGACCAGCCCCCTGCCACCAAGACTGTGGTAGAGTGGCATAAACTTGAGAAAGCCCTCAAGTCTGCGCACTCGACTGACCTAGATAGGATCCCTTCTGTCATTCGGACATCCGGTGATATTACGGTAGCGGTTGACGCCCTTACCACACATATCACAAACTCAGTCAGAGACTCATCAAAGCAGGTGCCCGTAGTGGATGACCACCGGGGCCCCCTGCCAGATGATATCAGACGGCTGATGACTGAAGCTAACGCCGCAGTTAGACTTCATAGTCGCTGCCCCACTAACGACAATCGAGTCTTGATGCGTTCCCTGCACCGTGAGGTGAGAGAGCGCATCAAAGAACATCGCAATCGTGAGTGGGAGAGCCTGCTCTCGGGGATCGAGCCTAGCCATCTGGCCTACTGGAGGTTAGCTCGCTCCATGAAAGCGGACGCTCTCGCTCCGATGCCTCCCCTTATCCGACCCAATCACCCTCCAGCATTCGAAGACGAGGAAAAAGCCGATTTCCTGGCTGAAACCCTCGAATCTCAATGCTCGCCCAGTCTCGAACCCGTCGACCCTGTTCACCTCCATACGGTGAACAGCGAGGTTGACCGCTTAGCCTCCCGACCCCCTACTTCCCCACTTGATCCGATTGAGCCCTCTGAAGTTTTGACACTATCAAGGCCCTACACCCAAAGAAAGCCTCCGGCCCCGACGGCATTTCCAACAGAGTACTCAAACAGTTCTCTGTTCCCCTTATACATATCCTAGTCTGCATCTTCAATGCGGCTATGGAAACTTGCACCTTCCCTGATGCTTGGAAGGAAGCCAACGTCATTGGCATCCGAAAACCCAGCAAACAGGCAAACGATCCAACTAGTTATCGTCCCATTAGTCTACTTAATAGTCTAGGCAAGATATATGAGCGTCTTCTAATGAAGCGCCTCTGGGCTCATGTCAATGAGTTCAAACTCCTTCCCGACGAGCAGTTTGGCTTTCGAGCCCAACACTCATGCCCACAACAGGTGCTCCGCATAACGGAGCATGTCCTCTCCAACTGGCAAAGTACCTGGCCTTCAGATACTGGTGCCGTCTTCCTCGACGTAGCGAAAGCTTTCGACAAAGTCTGGCACAACGGCTTGATCTACAAGCTATTCAAACTCGGAGTCCCAGACAGACTCGTGCTCATCATACGAGACTACCTACAAGGTCGCAGCTTTCGCTACACCGTGGAAGGCACTCTCTCTAGTCCTAGACCAGTCAGAGCAGGAGTCCCTCAAGGCTCCGTTCTCGGCCCCCTCCTGTTCACGCTGTACACCAGCGATATCTCCCGCACTCCTCAAGTGGAAATAGCCCTATACGCAGACGACACAGCCTTGTACACATCCAATCGGAATCCTGATCGGGTGGGTATAAGGCTGCAGGCTGCCCTTTATTCATTAGCCATTTGGTTCCGCAAGTGGCGAATCGAGGTAAACCCGTCGAAAAGTACAGCAGTGTACTTCTCACGGAGAAACCTCACTCCCAAACCGATCTCTCTATTTGGCCAGCCCATTCGCTGGGCCCCATCAGCCAAATATCTGGGTGTCATCCTCGATAGGCGTCTTTCCTTTAGGTTGCACATCACTAAGAGGTGCAACCAAGCAAAGTTCACCCTAGGACGATTGTCCTCACTTCTAGGCGCGAAAAGTAAAATGTCCCTTAAAAATAAGGTGACCCTTTACAAAGCGTGCATTCGTCCCATCATGACATACTCATCTGTAGTATTTGCCCACTCTCCTAAAGTTGGTGCCATTCAGGTTATTCAAAATCGCTTCTTGCGAAAAGCCTCAGGCTCTCCCTGGTACTTTCGCAATAACGATCTACATCGCGATATGAAATTAGATTCAATAGCCAAGTTCATGAAACTCGCTTCCAAGCGGTATTATGAATTTGCGTCCCAGCATCCGAACCCTTTGGTACATACCATTCCGGTCTACCCGTTGGACCCGCCTGCCAACAAAATCCTCCGTCGTCCGAGACACGTTCTCGGAGACCCGGATGACGAAATCACCTCCGCTAATGCGGAAGGTGAGTCATCTATATCAGACAGAGCAAACACTTCACAGACACACCGACCTCGCCGGCGAGGTCGACGAGTCCCTTCAGTCGCCGCCTATACGAGGTACAGACATGTACCCGGGCGTTTCTCTCCTATCCCCACCCCGGCAACAGCCCAAGCCGAGGCTCGTACCTTAGTGGTGCCCTTGCGCTAGTTGCCTAAAAAACTTACTGGGCTGAGCGCCATCTGCGCTCGCCAAAAGTTCGGTTAAGCTGTCACGGCCTCAGAGGCCAACAGCGAGATTAGTCCATTCGAAAAAAAAAAAATCAGTTCAGTTCAATTTCAACATTCAAACAGTTCAGTTCAACTTCAACATTCAAACTAGACAGTTCTCTGTATCTTGTAATAATTCTAAGTCTTATTTCAAATAAAATCATTTTTTTTAAGTAATTGTGCAAGTTGCTACTTAACACCTGTCACAATCACCCAACATTTTGCCCAAAAAAAATTTGGTGTGGACCACCCTTGTCATATAGGGGTATGAAAAATAGTTTACGTATTATTGTAAAACCTACCGAATCTACACAAAACATTTTAAAAGAATCGGTCAAGCCGATTCGGAAGAGTTTTGTTACAAACACTGTAACACGAGAATTTTATATATTAGAAAGTATGTATTTAAAAACAAAAAGTATTAAAGTACAGTTTATTGATATTTTATTAGTTATCTGGTTCCCATAATTCAATCTTGACTGTGTTTAGGGCTATATAGCGATGTGTGAAATGTCTAGCATTATTTATTTATTTATACAAAAACGATTACATTAGTTGTGATGTCGTTTCTTTCTCGATGGATGCTTACATATTTAAATAAGGTTACATGTATGGTTAGATTTCTCAAAACAGTGTAAATCAAATTAAATAAATGTCCTACTATTAATAAAAATAACCACTAGGTACTACATAAAAGTAGGATCTAACTCGCCACATTATATAAATAAATAATAAATAAATATTACTAGACATTTCACACAGCGCTATCTAGCCCCAAACTAACCAGAGCTTGTACTATGGGAACCAGATGACTGATAGAATACTTGTATACATTTTTTTTGTAAATACATACTTATAATATATAAAGAAACAACCAGACCCGGAACAAATATCTGTAGGTCATGCAAACATTTGTTCCGCGGCGGGGTAATCCCGCTACCTCCTGCGTCTCAGCCGGCTATTCGCCCACTGCACCACGGAGGTCGTCAATTCTAGAATCTAGAATATAATCATATTTTAGAATAAATACATAAAAATTGAAGTACAATACAGTTCCATAATAGGAGATACCATAAACCATAATAGGAGATACCATAAACCATAATAGGAGATACCTTAAGTGGTTAATTAGTAACATCCTCGAGTAGTTTCAGTCAACGAAATCACAGTTTAATTTACTACCTACACCAAACTGACTATTTCCGACAGTAAAGCGCCCTCAACCGTATCAAATATATTATACAGACGGACTGATTTTTAATACAATCAACAGAGCCAACTTAGTCCAGGGCGCCGACCAGAATTTTTTAGAAAACCATCATGTTTCTTGCTTGTAGGAACATTACTTCGATTTTAACCACAAAACTTTTAATTATTACTGTTGTAATCCTAATAATGTTATATATTTAGTGCTTTCTAGTGATCACACCACGTTCAGTATAAAACATTTATTTGTTTTTTTTTTAATTTGAACTAATGTGAAACGTTTTGAGTGAACGATTTACAGTGACGTCACCAAAACTGCTTCGCTTTTACAATAATAAAGTAAGCTTACTAAGTGAGGGTCAGGGTACGAAAAATCAATGTAATATTATTTTAATATTACTATAAAAGATTGAGGTTGCTCCCGAGAGCATGCAATGTCGGTATTTATCATGTTAGAAAATTATTATTTTGTAAAAAGTTACACTGCGGTTGTCAAGTTATCAGACGTAGGATGTCCACTGCTGAACATCCACCATTGGTCTCCAGAACGACCGATCTTATGCGACATACACTCAAACGGGGGAGCCGTTTGTCATCAATCTTTATTAGGTCGCGTTTCATCGGGATTATCCTAAGCAATGTCTTTTAATGCATGGTCTCCACATAGCTGACCAAACGGATGCCAGTTCTTAGAATTATGTGCCCCGCCCAGTAATAATAGTATAAATAATAAATAAATAAAAAAGCTTTTATTTTATTTACACAGTATATATTTTGTATGCAAAGAACACTTTTACCGGTAAAAGCCTCCTCCAGCTCTTTCTATTTCTCGCGATCCCTACGACTGCTTCATGTTTTGCCTGCTACTTTCACGATATCATCGTCCCATCGTGTAGCAGGCCTTCCTTTCCTCCTTTTTTGTGTATGGGGTACCAATTTGATTTTGTTTTGGACTACCTCTCGTTATCCATTCTTTGGATATGCCGGCCCATTTCCATTTAAGTGAAAACACTTTCAGCACAATCTCCTTATAGTATAAAAAGCAAATATCACATCACACTAACATTTTATATGTGAATGTTTGGATGTTTGTTTATTTATTTGTTTGTTTGTTACACAATCATGTCGTAACGGCTGAACCGATTTCGACGAAATTTGGTGTATACGTAGATTATAACCTTGATTACCACATAGGCTACCTTTTGTCCCATAAATAAGTTCCATGGGATAAAAATGGGGTGTCAAGTTAAGTTGCAACAGCGAGTTTAGCTTTATTTCTAGGTTACCTACACATTTAGTAGTGTAACGCGTACGAAGTCGCGGGCAACAGCTAGGTATTACATAATTAAAAGCAAAGATTATGGCTAGTACTGCTTATTTAATATTATTATTGAATAAATTAGGATAAAATTTGTTCCGTAAATTGTGATGAAAATGGGATTGTCAGTAGAATCTCTAACGAGTGGAAACAACGTCTGAGTTTCTACAAGAATCCAAATGAACTCATTTCCGGTTAACTATTTCCGTTCAATTTTCAAGTCTCTCCCTCACTTCCGCACTAACTGTGAGAATGTTCAAAAATATTTATGACTAAGATACTAGAGGCTCTTTTACGGCATAAAAGTGCCTAGTTTGTGCGTGTTCCAAGCCCCTTGGGGTTTATGGTTTTTATTTATTCATAATGACAGTGCAGACCAGAAAAACCTCATTTCGAACTCTCTAAATGCAATATTTCTTCTTAACCTTAGCCCGGCTTCCACAACGATCCCTAAACGTACTATACAACTAAGCATGTTTAAATTTACATTATATATAAATTAAATTAAATGAAAGCTATTTGCTAGAAGTTTGCTAGATATTTATAGTACACTAGCTGTTGCCCGCGACTTCGTACGAGTTACACTCATAAATGCGTAGATAACCTAGAAATAAAGCTAAACTCGCTGTTGCAACTTAACTTGACACCCCATTTTTATCCCATGGGAACTGATTTATGAGTCAAAAGGTAGCATATGTGGTAATCCAGGTTATAATTACGTATATACCAAATTTCATTAAAATCGGTTCAGGCGTTACGACGTGATTGAGTAACAAATAAACAAACATCCAAACTTTCACATTTATAATATTAGGGTGATAAGTTGTTACATATAGGTAGGTTTTACATTTACATACTTCACCAATTTGAGAAAAATTTTGATGCATAATTTGACAACTCTCTAAATCATATTTAGCCACTAAATACGTTTAGGCATCGTTGCGCATTAATATCTGTATATGGTAGTTAGAATAACTACTATTATAGGCTAACTTATCTATCTTATCTATTAAATCCTACTAATATTATAAATGCGAAAGTTTGTATGTCTCAATCACGTCGTAACGGCTGAACGATTGCGATAAAAATTGTTTTGTATATAAATTATGACCTGGATTAGAGCTACTTTTTACTGACAAAACCACTTGTGCGAAGCCGCGGGTGGAAACTAGTGATCTGTAATAAAAACTGAAGGGAACTAAAGTCCAAAAAATTGCGCCTTATTAGCATTTATCTAGGTATGAGCATTTCTGTTAGTTAATTTGATACGAATTATCTTCAGGTCACATCTTTCAGCTCTGTTGATACCGGCTGATATCACGGGACTGATCCGAACAATTTCAGGAATCTAAAGCTGAATGGGTTTGTGCTACCCATTGTGCTTTATTATTATTATTATTTATTTAATCCAGATTAAAATTCATACAAAAATTCTTATCCGCTAACATACAATATTTCATAGTCGTAATCATAAAATAATTATACATCAATTAAAAATTAATAATAAATATTTTAATAATAGTTAGTAAAAAACAATAGTTTAATAATTAAATTGCATTAATATTGCTTTGGCATTATAGCCACTTTAGCCCAAACAACCTTTTAATAATAAATTGAAACATACTCGCAACCGGGAACTTACTTATAACCGTTTCAATAATTCATATCGCATCAGGTAGGCAAGAAATACCCTTATTACTGAGACGTGGACCACAAGCAACCTGCTTCCAGACCGGATGCTGTAATGACTCCTTTAACTGTCTCAAAGTATATAAGTAATTTGAAAGAGGCTGAAGAAATAGAATTGGTTATTTTTACAAGAGTCCTGATTATCGTAATTTTAACGAACGTTAACTTTCGCGTTACGATAGAGACTGCACCTTTCAGTTACGTCATAAAGTATTAAAATTGACGCACAGCTAGACGTACATTTAAAAAAACCTTGTTCTACGTTTTGTTTAATCATTACGAGATTTTCTTTTCTGACTTTTAAAAATATACCATATTAGAATACAAATACAAAAAAAAATACAAATTACATTATGTTTTTTATACTACATGGAGATGGAACAAGCTTATGGCACACCAGATATTAAGTGGTAACCATCGCCTATAATAGAGAATTGCCTCGTAGGTCACGCATGTTGAAATGTGTCCATCTCCATGTTATACAAAAAAATCAATCCAGATGCAGATCCAGCTTTACAGTTATAATATATTATCAGACAAGAAAACATTTTTTTATTTTTTCTGTTTTTGGCGTGCATTTGGCCCCGATCTAATCCAGCCTACGATGGACCACGCTTGTCTAGAAGGAATCTGTTCACTCGCGACTTGAAGAGATCCAGGTTATAATTATCAGGAAACACAGACTCAGGCGTCCCATTCTTTGGCATTTGATGATCCCATCCGTGTATCCGGAATCTCAAGGTTTATTTTCCGGGTACTTATGATGCAGCTTCTAAAAGGGGTGTCAGATCAGATAACACGAATCCAAGCCCTTCTCAGTTTTGTTGCGAATATTATTAATACTTAATAAGGATATAATTGCGTTCTTCAATTCTCCGTTTGATGATTAAAAGGGACAGTTGAGCCTATAAGCCTGCCTAATTGAGATTGCGTGCGTAATGCCCTATTCAAGTTGTGATCCAAGAAAGTTTAGGGGAAAGTACGAGATAGATAATCACACTCGAACTCACGTCACTATTCGGTGGCATGGTTTTTAATAGTCTACCAATTGTGATTTTATTTATTGACTAGCTGGTACCCGCGACTTCGTCTGCGCAGGATTAGTAAGTACTTCGAGTAGCTTATTATCTTCTGAATATCTATCTTTATACCAAAATTGGTTCTGCGGATTACTTGTGAAGGCGTAACAGACAGACAGAATTACTTTGAGACCCTTGTTCTATATAGAGTAATGTATGTACGTACATTGAAACTTATACGTATTTTCGATAATGATCTCACTGATCTCATGATCTCATCGCAGAACGGACACGACCGTCAATGACGTCTGCCCTCACGCGTCTACCCGCGTTTGGGTCCTGCACTCAACCATGAACGACTTCTTCCCCCACCTCACCCGCAGCCATAGTAACGCGCACTTGAGTAATAAAATCGTCGTAACTATTAAAATATTAATTATCGTCTAAATGATGTAGTGTAAAAGACGAAATTTAATAAAAGTATTTAATTTGATATAAAAATTAATTTGTTACTACCAAATGTGCATGATATAAATGATCAATTTTTATTGTATTTATGGTTCACTGTTTTGGCGATAATGGCTTACTCATAAAAGATAGATAGGTATATGCTGTCGCGGACTTTTTTGTAGGACTAATTAAGATAATCATTTCACTTATACTTTATATAGTGTAAGCTCTACAATTTTCGCAGCGTACGCCAGAATAGCTCGCAGATGGCAGATTTTTTTCCGACTTACTTGACTGTTATCGTTATATTTTGGACAATTCACACACTATCCTTAAAAATTATAGCCTATGTGTTATTCTAATGTAAATATATAAGCTATATTATTGAAAACTTTTATTAAAATCCATTCGGTAGTTTTTGCGTGAAAGAGGAACAAACATCCATCCATCCATACATACAAACTTTCGCGTTTATATTATTAGTAGGTTAGGATAGGATTAGGGATAACCAGTCACAACTGCTTTACGACTACATTGTTTATACATACTCACAGTTAACAAATATAATACTAGAGGTTCACCCCGAACTGAGATCTCGCGAATCTCACAAAATAAATATTATTCTTAGGGCGACTTGCACAACGATGCCTAAACGTATTTAGTGGCTAAATATTATTTAAGGGATTGTCAAATCATACAAATAGTTCAAATTTAAACATGTTTAGTCGCTAAATACGTTTAGTGATCTTTATGCATGCCGGCTTTAATCTTTGACTAATAAATTGGTGCCACGAAATGTATAACCAACCAACTTGACCTACAGTTTCATTCAAATTAGATGTAACGGGGGTTCTTATAAATTGGTTATTTTTTGGGGTACAAATGGCAGTTATTCAGAATTTCAGACTTTTCCCTATATTTGTGTCACTAAAGCTACACGAATACCAAATTTCAGCATCGTGGGGGCCACTGGTCTACCCTGTGAATTTTGTCAAAGTTTTGTTTTTATTATCGCTAATAACCCAAAAACTACAAAGATTAAACTAAAAATAAAAACGGGGTTCAAATGCACTAATGAAGACCTTTCATTTAACGTCCCACTTGACCTAATAGTCTCATTTTCATTTTTTTACCCCACTTGAACCCCAATATCTCAACAACCCCCCAATATTTTTACCTCATTGAGTCACACCAAAATTGTTCTATCACTACCTACTTATATACCAAATTTCATGATGATCGGATAAACACTACGAAAGTTATCCTCGGACAAACAAACATACGTACATACAACGCCGATTTTCCCAAGTTGATTTGGAGATCTCGCTTCGCTCGATCAAAAATAAGTGTATAAAGCAATGTAGTCGGAGTATGTTCAATTCAAAATTATTGACCATTAGAATAGTAAATAATAAAAGGCTTGTTAAAAATAATAATAATAATATGTTGGGATCTTAGAGAATCATATTTTATTATGACCTGCAAATATATCATCAGCACTAGTAGTTATATATTATTGTGAGTGTGAGAATAAAAATGGAGGCAAAAAATAAATTTAAAGTGTATGGTAATAATAGTTTAATATTGGGGTTTTAAGTATTTTTTTCCTTGCGTTTTAGTACTATAGTAAAATTTACTTTAGTAAAGTTACATAGTAAGGAACGAACAATTAAAATTTCGTTAATTGTTCACTCCTTAAGCAAATCTAAAAAATCCGTCCTCGGACGAATCACCTGGCGTAGGGCTGAGATTTCAACAGATCGCAGCACGACGTTGCTCTGCCGAGCACAACACCCCGCCAGGAACTTAAGTGGTCTACAGACTATTCCGAGCCCCGACATCGAACTGAATTAAATCCGGACCTTCGAAGCCGTGGTGCACGTGTTAAACCGTACGCACCGATCTCCGCGGTCCAGATGGGCTTCGACGTCACACCTTACGAAGTAAAGCGCAACTAGTAAAGTCACATTGTTTGGAGCCTCCCGACTCTCGGGGCTCCACAGTGAGCATATCCTTGCCGGATTTGGCTAGGCTGGCTTCGGCCTTAGAGGCATAATTCCGCGGATGTTAGCTTCGCACCACTGGCCGCTCGGCCGAGTGCATGAATCAAATGTCTGAAACTGCGGTTCCTCTCGTACTGAGCAGTATTACTATCGCAACGACAAGCCATCAGTAGGGTTAAACTAACCTGTCTCACGACTGTCTAAACCCAGTTCACGTTCCCTTTTGATGGGTGAACAATCCAACGATTGGCGAATTTTGCTTCGCAATGATAGGAAGAGCGGACATCGAAGGATAAAAAAGCAACGTCGCTATGAACGCTTGGCTGCCACAAGCCAGTTATCCGTGTGGTAACTTTTCTGGCACCTCTTGCTAAAATCTCTTTAGTACTAAAGGATCGATAGGCCATGCTTTCGCAGTCCCTGTGCGTACTGAACATCTGGATCGAGCCAGCTTTTGCCCTTTTGCTCCACGCGAGGTTTCCGTCCTCGCTGAGCTGGCCTTAGGGCACCTGCATTATTCTTTGACATATGTACCGCCCCAGTCAAACTCCCCGCCTGGCAGTGTCCTCGAACCGGATCACGCGGGAGTTGTACGGCGACGAGCGTTGCCACCACGTCGCCACTCTGCACGCTTGGAACGAAACACCGTGCGCCCGCCGATTTAATCGACCGCGCACTGCTTTCGCCGAACCGAGTAAGTAATGAAACAATGAAAGTAGTGGTTTTTCAGCAACGACCGCGAACGATCTCCCACTTATGCTACACCTCTCGTGTCTCCTTACAATGCCAGACTAGAGTCAAGTTCAACACAGTCTTCTTTCCCCGCTGATTCTCCCAAGCCCGTTCCCTTGGCTGTGGTTTCGCTAGATAGTAGGTAGGGACAGTGGGAATCTCGTTAATCCATTCATGCACGTCACTAATTAGATGACGAGGCATTTGGCTACCTTAAAAGAGTCATCGTTACTCCCGCCGTTTACCCGCGCTTGCTTGAATTTCTTCACGTTGACATTCAGGGCACTGGGCAGAATTCACATTGCGTCAACACCCGCAAAGGCCATCGCAATGCTTTATTTTAATTAGACAGTCAGATTCCCCTTGTACGTGCCAGTTCTGAGTTGACCGTTGAACGGTGGTCCGGTGAACCAGTGAACGGTTGACACGGCCCCATGGCTAGGGAGATCCGTGGAAGGCAGGAGCACGAGTCCTGATTCAGCCCCCCCGAGAGGAGGCATCAACCTGGCCCAGCACCGTCCGCATCCGCTTCCCTCCCAAACCCGACACACCCCGGTCCTCAGAGCCAACCCTTATTCCGAAGTTGCGTATCAAATTTGCCGACTTCCCTTACCTACATTATTCTATCGACTAGAGGCTCTTCACCTTGGAGAGCTGCTGCGGATATGGGTACGAACCGGCGCGACCTCTCCACCTTCATCCCTCACCTGAATTTTCAAGGTCCGCAGAGAGTATCCGGACACCGCCGCAAATGCGGTGCTCTTCGCGTTCCGAACCATATCTACCTTCTATAGGATTCCATGGAACTCGAATGCTCAGGCAGAAAAGAAAACTCTTCCCGAACCTCTCGGCGGCGTCTTCAGGCCACTTTGGGTTACCCCGTCGAACTCTCGCGTTAAAACGAGTGAACGATTATTGAAACGGTTCCGCTGCCGGGTTCCGGAATAGGAACCGGATTCCCTTTCGCTCAAAGGGCGTTATTTATCAGATAAACACGCCGCATCGACATAAGATTTCTCCTTGAGCTTAGGATCGACTGACTCGCGAGCAACTACTGTTCACGCGAAACCCTTCTCCACGTCAGTCCTCCAAGGCCTCGCTGGAGTATTTGCTACTACCACCAAGATCTGCACCGACGGCGGCTCCAGGCAGGCTCACGCCCAGACCCTTCTGCGCTCACCACCACGCACGTCCTACTCGTTACGGCTTATTGATACTAATGAAAATATCGCACATGCCGGTAACGTAGTGTATAGGCAAAACGCTTCAGCGCCATCCATTTTCAGGGCTGGTTGCTTCGGCAGGTGAGTCATTGCACTCTCCTTAGCGGATTCCGACTTCCATGGCCACCGTCCTGCTATCATGAGCGACCAACGCCTATCATGGTGTCCCATGAGCATTTTTTGGACGCCTTAACACTACGTTTGGTTCATCCCAAAGCGCCAGTTCTGCTTACCAAAATTGGCCCACTTGGCACCGTCATCAGATCTCCGGCTTCATCGTTCGAGTAAGCCGGAGTTCTCACCCATTTAAAGTTTGAGAATAGGTTGAAGTCGTTTCGACCCCAATGCCTCTAATCATTCGCTTTACCGGATGAGACTGTTCAAATCGACGCCAGCTATCCTGGGGGAAACTTCGGACGGAACCAGCTGCTAGATGGTTCGATTAGTCTTTGGTTCGATTATGCGAGTTCCGACGATCGATTTGCACGTCAGAATCGCTACGGTCCTCCATCAGGGTTTCCCCTGACTTCGACCTGACCAGGCATCGTTCACCATCTTTCGGGTCCCAGCATCTGTGCTCAGAGCGCGCCTACAATGTCGGATTGGAAACAAGACGCCTCGGGAGTGCGAGCGGCCGACCGAGACCGACGCGCCATCCTCCCTGGGCAGACAGCGAGCGTCCACCTTCACTTTCGTTGCGCCTTTCAGTTTAGACAGTTTACTCAATGACTCGCACATATGCTAGACTCCTTGGTCCGTGTTTCAAGACGGGTCCTGCGAGTGCCTGAAATTGAATCATCGCAGACACGGGACGCGCACAGGCCGAGACAGCACGGCTGCGACAACAGGCGCACCGCACCCCCGCCCGCCCACGCTCGGGTAGAAAGGGAGTAGACGACGTAGCCTTGCGTCGGGCCGGTCGCGCATAAGCGCGTGCGCGATCCGTTAGAATACCGTCCGACAGCCGGTCGGCAACCGTCATGGTCACCCCTGCGCCCCAAAGGGACAAGCGCGACTCCCGAACGGCGCTTAGACCGACATCGAACGGGTCGCGATGTATTACTAAGGGAGAAGTGCACGCCGTCCGCGAGCGTCGAAACACGCACCCCGTACCGCACAGCCGAGGACGTGAATATCGAGAGTGCGCCAACTCGCCGCTGAATAACGATGAATCTCCCCGTTCGTTCATTCGAGTTTCGCAGGTTTACCCCTGAGCGGTTTCACGTACTGTTGAACTCTCTCTTCAAAGTTCTTTTCAACTTTCCCTCACGGTACTTTGTTCGCTATTGGTCTCGCGGTAATATTTAGCCTTAGATGGAGTTTACCACCCACTTAGGGCTGCACTCTCAAGCAACCCGACTCTGAGGAGAGCCCCTCTCGCCGCCATCCTCCGTCGCTACGGGCCCGGCACCCTTTATGGGAAATGAGCCCCGTTCAAGACGAACTTGGACAGGAGTGGACGGCGACAAGAAAGCGGAACCTCCCGAACACCACATCTCCCGCCGCCGTTACAACGTCGGGATTCAGTGCTGGGCTATTTCCTGTTCGCTCGCCGCTACTAAGGAAATCCTAGTTAGTTTCTTTTCCTCCGCTTAATAATATGCTTAAATTCGGCGGGTAATCTTCCCTGATCTGAGGCCAACGTATAAAATGATAGGCAGACACGATATCTGTTACGACTCTACAACCTGTGGTGTGCAACCCTCTCGAGAGCACCAAGGCGACGCGCCCTTCGGACGTCGAGTCCGCCTACTTTATACTATGTAAAAACTGTAACACACGCACACAATGCAACGCTAAAAAAGTCAACAACAACGCAACACGTAAAATAAATCACACATCGTGTGTTGTAAAACTTAGCCAACGTTGTGAGGTGCGGGTTGGTAAAAATTTTCAACCCATAAATGTTTAAAATTTTTAAGCAGACTCGCAGCCCTTCTTGTACTCTTTTAATAAGAAAGAGAGAGAACGACTCCAAGAACCGCCAAGTGCACGCTTATTAAAAGCGCGCAATATGGTTTTGTTTTTATGTAGCCGGCCCTCAGACAGGAGTGGTCCTGGATGTGTATCCATGGACCGCAAAGTGCGTTCGAAATGTCGATGTTCAAATGTGTCCTCCAGTTCATACTATGACGCGTAGTTAACTGCGTTCTTCATCGACCCGCGAGCCAAGTGATCCACCGTCCAGGGTAATAGTTTTCGTTTGTTAAAAAAATAACAATTAATAAAATTGTTTAGAACGAAAGCCGCGCTCAAATAATACACGCAACTCTCACTCTAAACCGTGAGTATTGTTTAGTTGACGAGCACGCACTCTGCACTCCGATTCGGGATGCGGATTTCTCATCCGTCATAATGCACGAGGAGAGGCGTGACGCAAGAGCGAGGGCCACTGTGACGTCTCTCTTTCTCGCTCTCTCTCTATCACAGTTTTGTGGTCCGAAGACCTCACTAAATCATTCAATCGGTAGTAGCGACGGGCGGTGTGTACAAAGGACAGGGACGACAACGCGAGCTTATGACTCGCGCTTACTAGGAATAATGGGGGATTTATGGGGGATAATTGCAAACCCCAATCCCCAGCACGAAGGAATTTCAACGGGTTGCCCGGGCCTTTAGGCCAGTGAGAACATGTTGATTCCTTTAGTGTAGCGCGCGTGCGGCCCAGGACATATAATGGCATCACAGACCTGTTATTGCTCAATCTCGTGCGGCTCGAAACCGCCGGTCCCTCTAAGAAGAATTTTAATACGTCGCCAGTGAGTTGCTTGACCGAAGCCATGCACATCAAAATGACGACGCCTATTTAGCAGGGTAGAGTCTCATTCGTTACCGGAATTAACCAGACAAATCGCTCCACAAACTAAGAACGCCCATGCACCACCACCCACTGAATCAAGAAAGAGCTATTAATCTGTCAATCCTTCCGGTGTCCGGGCCTGGTAAGATTTCCCGTGTTGAGTCAAATTAAGCCGCAGGCTCCACTCCTGGTGGTGCCCTTTCGTCAATTCCTTTAAGTTTCAGCTTTGCAACCCATACTCCCCTCCGGAGACCAAAATATTTGGTTTCCCGGAAGCTGCCCGCCGAGCAGTAACGTCGGTGGATCGCTAGATGACATACTTACGGTTAGAACTAGGGCGGTATCTAATCGCCTTCGAACCTCTAACTTTCGTTCTTGATTGATGAAAACACCTTTGGCGTTTGCTTTCGCCGATGTTCGTCTAGCGACGATCCAAGAATTTCACCTCTAACGTCGCAATACGAATGCCCCCAGTTATCCCTATTAATCATTATCTCGGATTTCTGAAAACCAACATAATAGAACGGAGATCATATTCTATTATTCCATGCACGAAATATTCAAGCAGCATTTTGAGCCCGCTTTGAGCCCTCTAATTTGTTCAAAGTAAAATTGTCGGCCCACCTCGACACTCAATAAAGAGCACCACGATAGGATTTTGATATTGAGCCGGCGTGCTACTGCCGGCTCACCGACGATATGCTCCGCAACGTGTCAGTATCACCGCGGATGCGGTGCACCGACAGCGCGGCGCACAAATGCAACTACGAGCTTTTTAACTGCAACAATTTTAGTATACGCTATTGGAACTGGAATTACCGCGGCTGCTGGCACCAGACTGGCCCTCCAATTCGTTCCTCGTTCAAATATTTAAAGTGTACTCATTCCGATTACGAGGCCTCGTAAGAGTCCCGTATCGTTATTTTTCGTCACTACCTCCCCGTGCCAGGAGTGGGTAATTTGCGCGCCTGCTGCCTTCCTTGGATGTGGTAGCCATTTCTCAGGCTCCCTCTTCGGAATCGAACCCTGATCCCCCGTTACCCGTGACAACCATGGTAGTCGCAGAAACTACCATCGAAAGTTGATAAGGCAGACATTTGAAAGATGCGTCGCCGGTACTGGACCATGCGATCGTCAAAAGTTATCCAGATTCATCAAAATTAACGACTTTTGACGCGAGGCCCTCCGCCGATTGGTTTTCATCTAATAATAGACTCATCCCATCACTTGTCAGAGTTCTGATTGCATGTATTACCTCTAGATTTACCACAGTTATCCAAGTAACTGAGTAAGATCTAAGGAACCAAAACTGATATATTGAGCCATTCGCGGTATCGCCATAATAAGGCTTGCATTGAGACATGCATGGTTTAATCTTTGAGACAAGCATATACCTAACTAATAGCAGGATCAACCAGGGAGTTACAGTAAGAACTCTTACAGTAAGAACGGGTTATTACCCTAGCAGGCCAACTTGAAAAGCGGCCCGCGGAGGGATGTCTTCTGAAAGTGTTGTGTTGTTTAGAGGTGGTGTGTTTTGGTTTGGGCGTGTGCGCCGCCGCAGCACACCACCCCGTATAAAACTGGGCACATTAATGCGCCCTACATTGAAGTTTTCTTCAAGTCGTCTCCACGTTATCAAAATAACGTTTCCGAATGCGATCGTCGTCCGAAGACAGTAACACGATAGCGCCCGGAGTGTGGAGATACTCGTGGGCTCAAAGCTGCGATTGCGCCGCGAAGGCCCCCGCATGCTAGCTAAAATAATAATTAAAAAAAGAAAAAAAAAATGTTACATCTGTACTAATAAAATAAAAAATATCAGATGCGGAAGGACTTTTGTTTTATAACACAGTACTATAATACGTAATGTATCTCGTAGACACACACATACTATATTAAATTATTTCAGACGTAATACACATCTCCTAGACGCCTATCTACCTATTGTAAATTTTTGTAAATGTTTTTTTTTTGTATTGTTTCCTTCCAAACTAACATGTATGTATGCGCATACATATTTAAGTATGTATTGTTTTATTTTCAAATTGTTCACATAAAGTATGTTTTTAGTGTATTTTTGTTTGAGCATTCACTGCTTTGGTTTTAGTACATGACTGTTGATGACAATTGACTCTGTGCGATCCGTTCACTCCTTAGAAAATTATTTAAAAAATAACGGTGTCGATTTGGTATTAAATCAGGGTATTTATTAAATAACGTAAAATTTTTTTGTTGTGTTAAACCTAACCTAACCATTTTTTTAATACTGCATTTCTGATGACAGCTGTCAAACTTCAAACAGCCATATCTCGGAAACTAGACGTTCTAGGCTAGCGGTGTACTGGGACAAATGGTAGGTATCAATAAGAACTGCATTTTTGATGACAGCTGTCAAACTTCAAACAGCCGTATCTCGGAAACTAGACGTTCTAGGCTAGAGGTATCGTGGGACAAATGGTAGGTATCAATGAGATCTGCATTTCTGATGACAGCTGTCAAACTTCAAACAGCCGTATCTTGGAAACTAGACGTTCTATGCTAGCGGTGCCTTGAGACAAATGGTAGATATTAATGAGATCTGCATTTCTGATGACAGCTGTCAAACTTCAAACAGCCGTATCTTGGAAATTAGACGTTCTAGGCTAGCGGTATCTTGGGACAAATGGTAGGTATCAATAAGATCTGCATTTTTGATGACAGCTGTCAAACTTCAAACAGCCGTAACTCGGAAACTAAACGTTCTAAGCTAGCGGTGCCTTGAGACAAATAGTAGGTATCAGTGAGAACTGCATTTTTGATGACAGCTGTCAAACTTCAAACAGCCGTATCTCGGAAACTAGACGTTCTAGGCTAGAGGTATCGTGGGACAAATGGTAGGTATCAATAAGATCTGCATTTTTGATGACAGCTGTCAAACTTCAAACAGCCGTAACTTGGAAACTAAACGTTCTAAGCTAGCGGTGCCTTGGGACAAATAGTAGGTATCAATGAGATCTGCATTTTTGATGACAGCTGTCAATCTTCAAACATCCGTATCTCAGAAACAAGACGTTCTAGGCTAGCGGTTTCTTGAGACAAATGGTAGGTATCAACGAGATCTGCATTTCTGATGACAGCTGTCAAACTTCAAACAGTCGTATCTCGGAAACTAGACTTTCCAGGCTAGTGGTGTCTTGGGACAAATGGTAGGTGTCAATGTAACTTGGACGAATCTGCGTTGTACGGTTGTCTTTGTTTTTCCAAGGATGGCTTTCAATGCGTTGAAACTCTTTGGCGGTGCGCATAATATAGGTCGAAGAGAACCGCTTTGTGCGAATGGGAGGTATTTCTACCATATAACGGTGCTCAATTTGTACCAATTGAGCAACGGTCCCGGTGTGAAGTGTGCCTCACCTTTGCGAGTATACATTTGCAAGCTTTTTAGCTGCCAACTGGGCTTTCGACTCTATGTAGGAGCCGAAATTGAGAGTCGGAGTTAATAAGATACCAAGAAGCTCGAGGTGGTCAGATATCGGCACGGATACATTTCGGAAAGTAGGAGTCAGAATAAATTGACTACGTTTTGCGGAGAATAGACACGCCTGGGTCTTATTCGCATTGAGCTTTACCAGATTGGCATCACCCCAGTCGGAGATTGCGTGGATGACGTAGGCATGCGATAAGAAAATGATTTTTTCGGATTTTCCGAAATTCTACCCCTAAGGGGGTCAAAAAGCGGGGCAAAGTTTGTATGGGACAACATGATTCCTTGGTCCAATCTATTTCAAATTTTGTATAAACCTTTTTTAACAGAACTTATGGAAGACGTGTTTCGTATTTTATTAAAATTCATTCCGTAACGGGGTTAAAAAGGGTTAGAAAGTTATTTTGGCGGTGATTTGCTTTGAAGTTGATATCAATACTCCTTAGTGCTTTTGATTAAAATTACATTTTATTTTGATACATGTTTGAAAACTCAATCCGATTCTATTTAAGCTCCTTTTTTTCAACCTTTAAGCAAATACTCTTTAAAATTGGAATGTCTTGAAAGTCACCCTACTATATTAGTACCTCATTTGAAGGGTTTTAAGCTTAAAGAAAAAATGTTTCTCATCAAGTAACCTCTTGGTTTAAATCATATCTTTCCGGCCGCTCGCAGTGTGTGCGCTCGAATGAGTCTTGCTCTGACTGGTGTGACATATCTGCTGGTGTACCGCAAGGTGGCGTTCTCTCTCCTCTACTTTATTCAATTTTTATCAACTCTATTACCCTTGTTATTTCTTCTCACTGTCATCTATATGCCGACGATTTACAACTTTATCGGCACTTTAAAGCCTAGAACATATTAGAAGGTGTTAACCAAGTTAACGCAGATCTTGACCGCATCAACACATGGGCTAATACTTTTGGTCTATTGGTTAACCCTTCTAAGTCCCAGGTTATACTTTTGGGAAGTCCATATATGCTGAGGGTCGTCGACCAGTCAACGTTACCTCAAGTCGTGTTTGATCTGGTACCTATACCTTACTCGAGCAAGGCTAAGAACCTTGGTGTCATTTTTAATAACCAGCTATCCTGGGCCAGCCACATAAATGAAATCAGTAAAAGGGTGCATTTCTCGTTCCAATCACTAAAACGCCTTCAGAAATTTCTTCCCTTTGAAACCAAAATCACTCTCGCCCAAGCCTTAATGTTGCCCCTTCTCGACTATTCAGATGTCTGCTTTCTTGATGCTACGGAGGAACTTCTCAATAAACTGGAACGTCTACAGAACTTGTGCATTTGTTTTATATACGGTCTGCGCAAGTTTGATCACGTATCCAATTTTAGATCCCAACTTAAATGGCTCCCTATTCGTCTTCGCCGTGATCTTCACGTCTTATCACTCCTCTTCAAAGTATTATATTGTCCACTCTCTCCCTCTTACCTCCGTGAGCGTTTTGAATTTCTTGTCCCTCGCAGTGTGCCATGCCGGTCCTCTAAGTCTCTTCTCCTCAAAACACCTCAACACCCTTCTAGCCGCTATGGAGGCTCCTTCACCGTTTATGCGGTAAAAATTTGGAATGCCCTTCCTCATGAAGTTCGCGCTAGCCCATCACTCAATATTTTTAAACGGAAAGTTAAAGAGCACTACCTTTCTCTGTAATTTTATATTATTATATATAGGTATATATTTATATTACGTAGGTATATATTATTATTCCATATAATTTATTTATTATAATTATAATATTATAACATATACTTTGAGTATAGTTCATATTCGTTTTGGGTATATACATATATATTTATTTAGGTTTTTGTACACTCACCTACCTTTAAAATCATTTCTCTCCCTAGCCTCAAAGGTTTGCTGGAAGAAAACTCTTCTTAGGGTTAAGCTCGCCTTTGTACATGACCTCTTTTTCTGTATTTACAAATGTATTTTCTTGTGTGCAATAAAGAATAAAGAAAGAAGCTATGCACTTTTAGAACACGGCCTCATAGGGACGTAGAGTTCGAAATTTGAAATGGTAAGGACTAGAACATTTTGATCAAAAGCAAATAGTTTTCGTTTAGTTTGTCTTAGAAGTTTAATTTAGTGTATATTGTTTTTTCGCAATTTTATACATTACACCAATATGATAAACTAGCTGTTACTCGTGACTTCGTACGCCTTACACTACTAAATGTGTAGGTAACCAATAAATAAAGCTAAACTCGCTTTTGCAACTTGACACCCCATTTTTATCCCATGGGAACTGATTTATGGGATAAAATGTAGCCTATGTGGTAATCCAGGTACACAAACATTCAGACTTTCACATTTATAATATTAGTATGATGTGAAAATTTGGATGTTTGTTTATTTGTTTGTTACTCAATCACGTCGTAACGGCGGAACCGATTTCGATGAAATTTGGTATATACGTAGATTATTACCTGGATTACCACATAGACTACTTTATATTCAATAAATCAGTTCCCATAGGATAAAAATGGGGTGTCAATTCAAGTTGCAACAGCGAGTTCAGCTTTATTTTTAGGTTACCTACACATTTAGAAGTGTAACGCGTACGATGTCGCAGGCAACAGCTAGTCACTATATAGGTACAAGAACATCACATATAATAAGAATATATTGTAAAAGGTACATAGATACCATTGGTTCTTATTTCATGGTCCTGTATGTGATTCCTTGTAGTCCTGTAGTTATGGCACAACTTTGGTGTGACTAAATGAGCTAGAGGAGAATAATCAAGAGGGGGGAAAAAAAAATTAAAATGAAACTATTAGGTCAAGTGCGATGTCAAATGAAAGTTCTTCATTAGTACATTTCAACCCCGTTTTTATTTTTAGTAATGTTATTATATGTTACTAGCAGCCCGTCCCGGCTTCGCACGGGGTAGACAATTATTTATTTTTTGAAATTTGGATATAAAACACTTTTTTTCACAAATATTTTTATTTATTAAAAAAACATTATTTATTATTTATTAATTATATATTAAAAAAAATCCCACAGTTATATTTGTATGTAAGTCTATTTATGTTAAATTTCTTTGATGGTTTAAGTGGCGGGCACTGAAATAAGTAATATTTACATAGGATATTATATACATTTTTACCATGGTTTTTTTAAGTAATTAGAATAAAAGCAGAGTCAAATAAAATATATACAGTCTAAATTAAACGTTGACAACTTTCAACTAAAAATGTATCTGCCTATACGAGTGCATCTAGGTATTTCAAAGAAATTTTTGTTCGTGTCGATAGAAACTTGCCTATTATTATTTAGTATTTTCCTTACAAAATTATTTTTTTTTTGTTTGGTTTTGTTGTTTTGTGCTTATTATTTTGTTTTTTTATATTTTTTGTGTTTTTTTTTTGTTTTTTATTTTTTATTAAAAAAGGGTTTGTCATTAATCATTTTCATTCTTATTATTACTTAATAATTTACATTTTTAGTATTTTTTATTTTACAGGTTTACTTTTACATTATTTACAGATATAATATTAAGGTAGATTTACGTTTTTTACTTTTATATTTGTCAGTTTTTATCTTAAAGCTTCACTGTAAACTACGTTGGCAGTGGTATTTGTAGATGGCAACAAAATATATTGATTTTCAGGAGATCCCACTCGAGGAAGGGCAACATATAGTTGTCCACGAGAAAAGCATTCTTTTCTTAGGTCGATGCCAACCATCGAAAATGTTTGACCCTGGGACTTATTTATTGTGAGGGCAAATGATGTTTTTAGAGGAAACTGTAACCTCTTAAAAGATATAGGCAAGTCCGTAGGAATCATGGGGATCCGCGGTATGTGGGCGAGCTGTCCGGCCGCGGCCCCGGTGATTATAGTGGCTACTATGACGTTCTCCCGCAATTCCTTCACCAGAAGTCTCGTGCCATTGCACATGCTGGGAGGGCATAGGTTCCTCAGCAGCATTACGGGAGTGCCTACCTTTAATTGTAGTTCGTGGGACGGCAAGCCGGAAGGATTCAGGGAATTTAAAAATTCTTGTGGATAGTGCACTGTATCTTCGATGTTGCATACTGTGTCAATAGATTTGTAAGATTTAAATTCACCGGGTACTTTTTCCATAATAATTTTGTTAATCTCATTAACCGATTCATTTCGCGGGGACACTATCGCTCTCGAACAGAGCCAATTGAAATTTCTCTCCGTAAGATTTTGTATGTCCGGATATATTGTGTCCACAAGAATTTCTAGACTCTGAACGATTTGACCCAATTCGTTATCCAACAATACCTGGGGACGGTTTGCAACCGGAGACGGTAATTTTCCGTCTCCAAGTTTTAGAAGTTTTTGTGAGAAATTATTATCATCATTGTCACTTAAATGTGCTCTCATATTTGTGCGCAGATTAAGAGTTTCAATCGATTGCCACAAAGTTGATGATTTAAGGCAAGCTCGAATAACGTCAGCTCGAGTACCTTTTGTTATAACTGGTAATGTTTGACGAAAGTCTCCAGCTACAACAAACGTCACGCCCCCCATTATACGGTCTGAGCTTCAGATGTCTCTCAGCGTGCGCTCTACGGCTTCCACGTGCGCCCTGTGGCTCATGGTGCACTCGTCCCAGATGACCAGCGAAGTGTCTTGTAAGAGCTGCCCCAGCGGACCGTTTTTGCGGATCGAGCACACAGATTGTTGTTCCAAAGACACAGCCAATGGTAATTTAAATGTAGAGTGAGCAGTCTTTCCATCATTTAATAGGGTTGCAGCAATTCCGGACGATGCCACTGCGACAGCTTTTTTTCCAGATTGACGTACTTTTGCCAACACTAAATTGGCAAGGAAGGTTTTGCCTGTTCCACCGGGCGCGTCCAAAAAAAACAGTTTACCGCTGTGATTTTCAACACTCTGTACTATTGCATCGAATGCTATTTTTTGATCTGCCACTAACTTGGGTACATGCGTGTTGACAAATACAGACAACTCTTTAATATCATGCGGACGGCACGGTATCGCATGGACGATGTTTTGTTGCCGATTCGGGGAAGGCAATCCAAAATCTGCTAAATGCTTGTCGTTCAGTTCCAAAAGCTTGTTTTCTATTTGTATCAAGCCTTCGTTGTGTACGTCACAATCCTGATCTTGTTGTTGAGCTGCACGTCGGATGTCCTCACACAAATCGTCTTTGAAAGTGTCCCATAATTTGAGAGGTTCAGAGGGGAAACAAAATAATAAAATGACCACAAACAGCTCTCTCAACTTTAACGGGCAGTCAGAAACCGAAGCTTCTCCCAAAGTCATCTCCCATTGGTTGTCATTTTCTAGTAAACCTAAATCTCTGCAAGCAGCTTGGTATGTTTCTTTAACAATGCCATCAACGGTTTTTAAGTCTTGGAACGATGTCGGGCCTCGCACATGATGAAGTAATATCCTGAGATAAAAGCACTCGGAATGAGAAGGATGGACGCTGTACACTCGGCCCAACGCCGCATCTTTTTTTAAACCGGGATGACCGACTACGTCTTGGCCGCGTTTCCTTCTTGAGAATTTGTTATTGGCCCATGTGTAATAATGAGGGACCTCATGATAGAGTAACGTTTTGGCAAATTCATCACTGCGACACAGGTCAAAAAACGCCGTGAGAGTCGTTTTTGGTGGATTTTCAATTACACGTTGTATATTTTCAGCTGAAAAATATACCCGTTGCCCATTTTCTAAGTGTACAGCCAAGTGAACAACGGTGGGGTGTCGATCGTGAATAGGAAACTCTAACAATCTCCACACTGCCTCCGATGTACTAATGTACCGTCCGTTCAAATAATTTTCCACTTCGTCGTGAGCATTTCTGACACCGAAAGTGGCTTGGTCCGATCCTTTGTTGATGTATTTGCAAATATACTTAATTGCTTGGACGGAATGGCAGAATTCAACGTTTATGTGAGCATTAAAAAATCGCAATAAAATTGGAGAATATAGAACGATCCACCTGTTGTCTATGTTGACCGTTCTGCCTCGGATGTTTAAAGTAGCGACCTGACCTCCGTTGCTGGAGTCGCGACGTCGATATACGGGATATCCGTCCTCACCGGTCTGGGTCTCATTTATGAATCGTCGTGGGTATTTTTTTGAACATATGCCATTCTTTATGCATGGTGAATTCAAATTTTCTTGCCCACATGGCCCGTGTACCATATTTTTTGTGACTATGTCAAATAACACTGGGTCTTCGTCTTTATTAGGCAGCTCAGCGACGATTATTTCGTCGATCTGTCGGGCTGTATTTTTGTCTCCAGCCAAAACAACATATGACAATGCGGCAATCCTCTTTTTTGCCATTCAACACTAAGCATATAACATTTGACCGGTCCAAAAATCGCGTCTTTCGTGAATATTTTTATAATTTTTTTCATTTTTAGATGGAATACTCGAGCAATGATGTCATGCTGGTCGAAAGACCGTTGGCCGGGGAAAAGTTCCTGCTTTATCTCTTCCCATTCAGGGTTGCACGTAAAAGTGACGAATAGATCTGGCCGGCCGTGGTTGCGCACATAGGACATAGCATCATGCGTCTTTTCGTTTAGAAACCTCGCACATCCAGTAAATGATGACGGTAAGATGACGCGCTGTCCGATGTCGGCGGCATTCACGCTTGCGTCTTGGTTCAAAGCATCCCTCAGATGAATATAGTCATCTGCTCTAAGTTTTTGTTGGTTTCGCCTTATAAAATTAAATCGTTCCGAAATCATCTTTGCCATCATATCCACACAATACTCGTATTGACTAAACAAATCCTTGTAATAGTGCAGCGAATTAAATTGACTGGTCCTAATCATTAAGCGGTATGCGTAATATTGCATGCATGATACAGTTTTATTTCTTAAGGAATCCTGCTGAGGAATAGTTAAGTAATATCCGTCGTCTCCTGATACGAACATTAGCGGATATTGTAACGGATCATAAGCCCTATGCAATTCCGACACTCGCTTCAGCTGCCCGTCTCTACCGTGCAGCACTATATCTCTGGGGCTTTTGTCTTCATCAACCAAGAGAACGGCCACTTCGTTGACGGAAGGCGCGTTGTATCTGCCTCGGTGTTCTGCTTGAGGTGTGCGGTCAGCGTGAATAATTAATTTTAAATTCTCTGGAGATGTCGATTCGATACTTTGTTTAAAACTTCGTATGTAAACGTTGTGACTATTCAACATGGTCTGCAATTCGTTGATCAAATCCAGTTTTAGCATAGGAGCCATGTTAGAGCGCAAAGATAGTTGGTCAGCATCGGAAATAAAATATATCTGCAGAAATTGTGGGCTTTGTCCGGATGGCGGCAGGAGGCTGCCTATGAGGTGATAAACCTGTCCCTCTACCTTAAAGGTTGGCATGAAATTCCCCTCCCTAATTTCTTTCGCCCCGAACGATATCATCTGAAACAGATTATTGTAACGACGTGTGTTTTTTAAAAAATGCGCGGATAGTGTACTATTGTTCGTCAGAAGGCTTTTGATTGGTTCTGGAGGCTCTACGATACTGGGAAGTATTACTTTTCCAGCCGCGCAACACATACCAATTGCTTCGTCTCTCCATTTTTTCGCGGAACATTTGGGCATATCTTATCCATCGCTCCAATTTGAATACTGTTTTGATCGGCGTAGTTAATTTGTGGATCGTAGCTGAATGCCGATCTATTGCTGTGAGCTGAAATCCCATCACGCCTTCTAATTGCTACTGCACGTTGTCTCTCTCTCTGTGCCGTAAGTCGTTGCAAGCGGTCACCGCTAGACTCTCGGGCACGTGCCTGTGAGTTTCTGGCTCTCAGTCCAGCAAGCCGCTGCGAGCGTTCGGTGCTAGATTCTCTGGCACGTGCCCGCGAGTCTCTATCTCTGTTTCCAGCAAGGCGTTGTGAACGTTCGGAGCTCGACTCTCGTTCGTAAATCTGAGAAGATCGTTCATTTTGTTCTGCAAGGCGAAGTGAGCGTTCGACACTGCACTCTCTTGCCCGTGTTTGCGAAATTCTTGTTCGATTTTCGTCAAGGGGTTGCGCGAGTTCTGCGCTCGACTGTCTTTCGCGAACCTCTGACGATCTGACATTTTGATTTGCAAGACGAATCGAACGATCGGCGCTACTTTCCCTTGCGCGAGCTTGCGAGGTTCGCTCTCTATTCTCAGCAAGTCGCTGCGAGCGTTCGGCGCTAGATTCTCTGGCCCGTGATTGTGATGCATATTCTCTTTGACTTTCGAGTCGATCAGAATATTCTGAAGATGATTCTCCAACACGCCGAATCTTTGCTAATCTCGCTTGGGAGCTATGTTGAGATAATTGGGACCTTTTTTTAGGCATAATTGTTTGAAAGTTTTGGTTTTCAAGTAAAATAAATAAGAATTAATTTGATTTTAATATGAACAGTTTATTGAATAGAAGTTTTCATAAAAAAATACATACAATACTTAAATAGGTGCTTTAAAAAGAGTGTGACACTGCTATAAAAATAAACTGTCAAGGTTTAATCAAGTAATTTATGCGCAGTTTTGAAAATAACTCCTAATCGATAGAAAGAAAATGTGCTCTATCTGAAATGTGTTGAAATGGAAAAATCTAAATGTTCAATATCGGTAGCGTCCGCTGCGTAAGGAGCCGACCGCGCGACTGACCTATCTTACAGACGTGCACGCCCCACTCCTGTATTACAGTGCCCCCTCCGCCCCGCCCGCCGCGATGCCCGGCGCGCTTTTCAGACTGCATCGCAAACAACGGCCACGGCGCTATGGCGGTTTTGTTTACTGTTTGAATTTTTTAATTCGTAATATCTTTTGAATGGAAAGTCCAATTTAAATAATTTAAAAACTATTTTATAGGTAGTTAAATGGTCTTGACCATAAAATAATTTATTTGGATAAGGATTAATATAAACACATAAATAGCATGGTTTGAATTTGGTTAGCATTTTCATTAATGTTTAAAATGAAAAAAGTTGTTGTAGTGACATAACTACAATAGTTGGACATATGCTACCGCGGAGTTTTTTATAGACACTATGATGTTCTTCAATATTGTTGTACATTATTTTGTTCTATCGCTAATAGTTTCGGCAGCGCATTCGACGAAAGACATTTTAAGACTCATTTTTCTACACCTTCGGTTACATTGTTCAAATTTTACCAAGGATCCCTAATTTTTTTCAAAATGAAATGTAGCCTATGTCAAATTGGAAGAATGTAGCATTCTATTGGTGAAAGAATTTTTTAAATTGGCCCAGTACTTTTTGAGCCTATTCATTACAAACATACAAAAATAGGTACAAATCTTTCCTCTTTATAATATTAGTGTAGATGTAGATGTAGATATAGCGAGACAAAGCGAGATCTCAACTTGGGCAAATTGGCGTATGTATGTATGAATGAATAAATGAATTAATTAAAATTCTTTACAAGCTAGACAACATATTTTCACGACCTCCGTGGCGCAGTGGGCGTATAGCCGGCTGTGACGCAAAAGGTAGCGGGTTCGATTCCCGCCGCGGGACAAATGTTTGCATGATTTACAAATATTTGTTCTGGGTCTGGATGTTTTTCTATATATTATAAGTATGTATTTACAAAAAAAAGTATATAAGTATTCTATCAGTTATCTGGTTCCCATAGTACAAGCTCTGCTTAGTTTGGGGCCTAGATAGCGCTGTGTGAAATGTCCACCAATATTTATTTATTTATTAGATACATAAATAAAAAAAAAACAAATAAATGTAAGCATAATTTTTCTATTTCAATTTATTTATTCAAAGAATATATATAGGTAAACACATGTGTATAAAACAAGGTATAAAAACAGTAAACACAAACAATAAAAAAGTAACGTGTTATACACATGGGTGCAAATTTGGTATTGTCCTAACCTCCACCCTAGGTAAATACCTGTGTTGTGGAGGTAAGTTCTCTTCCGTTCAACAATGGTACATCTAGTTAGTGATGTGTTGTTATTATATATATTATTATTTTGTTTAAATTAAATATGTATGTTAAAAATATGTATGAATATGTCTGTATGTTATAAATATAACTCAAAACTCTACTTTAACTAATTGTAAATAAAAGATATGAATTAATATGTTGATTTATTTTATTTTATATTATATTATATTTATTTTATAGAGAGGGAAATGACATTGTGGACTGTGGTATCTGTAAAAAGGTGTCTGGGTGTTTTTTGGGGGTAAGGGTGTGTGTGTGTTTATGTATGAAGGGGTTAATGTGTGAGTGTGATAATGTGCGGGTGTTGAGTGTGGTCGTGTTTTGGTTTGTGTGTGGTTGGGAATGTGTGTGTATTATGTGAGTGGGGTGAGTTTATATATGTGTGCGTGTGTATATAAGTCTACGTATTTCGGCCTGTATACTAGAGCCTGCTTGAGAGTGACAAGATGTGGATTTATGGGTATTTTGTATGTAAGGGCAAGTGAGATGATTCATGTAAAAAACAATATTTTTACTAACTTTTGCGTTCATGTTGGGGTTATCAATATTTTTTCTGTATCATTATAATTTTGGTTATAAGCCATGCTATTGAGAGTTTTCTACATTTTTTTCTAGTGTATGTCAGTAGTGTCAGTTCCTTGTTTATTCTGCTATAGATGAGGGGTCCTAAGTAGTTGTATGATCGTTATAATGGGCGGTCTTATCGCTTAACAAAGCGATCTCTTCCAGACAACCTTTGTATGTTTGTTTGTCTGAGGATAACTTTCGGAGCGTTGATTCAATCATCGTAAAATGTTGTATGTAGGTGGCACAATTCTGGTGTGACTAAATGAGCTAAAACTGTAGGGGGGTTGTTGAGATATTGGGGTCCAAGAGGGGTAAAAAAAACAAAATGGGACTATCCCGTCAAATGGCATGTCTAATATAAGGTCTTTGTAAGTACATTTTGACCCCATTTTTAGTTTTAGTTTAAAATTGAAAATGAGATTATTAGGTCAAATAGAACGTCAAATGAAAGATCTGCATTAGGGCATTTGAACCCCGTTTTTATTTTTAGTTTAATCTTTGTAGTTTTTAAGTTATTAGCCATTTTAAAAACTGATTTGGCAAAATTCACAGGGCACACCAGTTACTCCACAATGCTGAAATTTGGTACACGTGTAGCTTTAGTGACACAAATATAGGGAAAAGTTTGAAAACCAGAATAACTGCAAGTTCTACCCAAAAAACATGTAACCAATTAACATGAACTTCCGTTACCTGTAATTTGAATAAAACTATATGTCAGGTTAACCATTTTGTGGCACTATTTTGATAGTCAATGATTACAAATTTTTTTTGTTTGTTTTTAAACTCGCGAGATTTCAGTTCAGGGCGAACCACTAGTTTATTTTAGTAATTAAATATTATTTACTAATTATTTATTCATGCGAATAAATAATTATGAATTATATTATGATACAGCGAGTTTAGTATTACCGCGTTCACACATTTCTTCTTAACACATTCGTTTGAGGTCGTGTTGAGTTGCTTTGGCGCTTGGCGGAAAGTGGATGTAGTCGTATTTAAAATGGCGGCATTTCGCGTGTGTGCTGCGGTGATATCTCTAATGCAGGGTGCATTAACGTCGCAAATAGCAAAGGGAATTCTAGAAAAGATATATTTGATTTAAGGTCTGTTTACACTATCAAGTAACTTGAATAATAAATATTAATGGGAACTTGTTTGTCAGGATTAAATACTCGCTACCGGCGTTTTTCCAGACCAATATTCTCTTGGAGTCTAGAGTGAATAGGTTATTTCTAGATAGGCGTGTTTCATTTTCGACCACACTATGTAGCATGCAAATGTTTGTATATCTATAACAAAGGATAAAAAAATCATAAGTTAAGACAGGAATGCTGTAAAAAACCTATACCGCCGCAGCTGTATGGTATGGATTTGTTGTGCATTGTTCACATTTGATTGAATTCCTCTTGCCCTATCAGGGTTGCAATATTTTTACCCAAAATACAAGCTTTTGGTTACGAAATATTAAATGTTTTTACAAAGGTTTAAGCTCAAAGGTTTATAATCTCAAATATTTGCTGCTAGCTTTAGTGCGGAATGAGCATTAGAGAACCACTTTTGGCACCGTCTCGCCTACTCAATTCGTTGGTTTAATTACTGCTTAATCAAGTTAGATTACGTTTCGTTGAGCTTCGATGAAATTTACTCACTTCCACATTCCTAGAAGACGTTAAACGTTCTTAATTTCTACTTGCACAAACTTAGGTGTTCGTTTTTCGACCTCCATGGCGCAGTGGGCGAATAGCCAGCTGAGACGCAGGAGGTAGCGAGTTCGATTCCCGCCTTGGAACAAATGTGTGCATAATATACAGATATTTGTTCCGGGTGTGGATGTTTTTCTATGTATTATAAGTATTTAAGTATTCTATCAGTTATCTGGTTCCCATAATACAACCTCTGCTTAGTTTGGGGCTATATATTTATCTGTGTTTGTGTGTAAAATTGGTTAAGAGTTTACCGATCTTAGTTTTTTAATTTTTATGTTATGGAAAATAGACCTTTAGTGTATGTATTATTTATGCTAATAGTTGATTCTGTGACGGTCTAAACTGGTTATTCGTTCCTGGTATTTTTTTTACTCCATTAGACCTAATAGTCTCATTTTCATTGTTTTTTACCCCTCTTGAACCCCAATATCTCAACAACCCCCCCCCCATTTTTAGCTCATTTAGTCAAACCAAAATTGTGCTATTACTACCTACCTATGTATCAAATTTCACGATGATCGGATCAAAGCTTCGAAAGTTATCCTCGGACAAACAAACATACATACATACATACAACGCCGATTTGCCCAAGTTGATTTAGAGATCTCGCTTCGCTCGATCAAACCTAAATAAGCTTAGCAGAACTCGATCGGAACACACAAACTAAATTGGTCATGACTTTTATACTCGTAATCTGGTTCTACATAAATTTTACGCAAACGAAAGAGTTTCTGAAATACGTATGTCGGCCGACAGTACGACAGCTGTTCGCAGCCCGAAACAATACTAAATGAAATCATTCCGCGTTTTTTCCTCCAGTTATTTTGGAATCGTCGCCATTTTCACGCTCCTGGGGATTTTAATTAAACTTGTCGGCGCGAAACGGCCGGAACCCGTTTAAAAAATTCATTAAAACCCTTTGCCAAAAAAATTTGTAAACAACTAATTTATTTTACTTTGGCGTTTCTGCGTAACCTTGTTTTAAAATTGAGATCTTAGAACAGAAAAAAATCTTTTACATTAATATTTTTACCTTAATTTGTTTTTAGGGTTCCGTACCTCAAAAGGTACAAAAAGGATCCCTTATAAGATCACTTTCTTGTCCGTCTGTCCGTGTGTCACCACCAATTTTCGGAACGCGTGGACCTAGCAAGTTGAAATTTATACCAGGTACTGAAGTCTATAGTTTTTATTAGGTGTATAAAAATCAAGGTCATGAGTCAACACGATAAAAAGATATAGGCAAATTTGGATTTTTGCGAAAAATTGTTAGTACCAATATTTACCTTAATTTTCCACTTTTTTATTTTTGGAGATTTCCCTGTACTTGTGCTGTAAGAACTTGCTTTTAACCAAAATTGACAATTCTAGGTCATCCAGAAGTACCCTATAGGTTTTGGGTCGAATCCCTAATGGTAGTTCCCGTTGACCTAGAACCACGAAATTTGGCAAAAAGCAAGGTATAAATAAAGCAGTATAAATAAAGGAAAAATTCCAAAAAATAAAAAAGTTGACAATTAATGGGTGTCCGCATACATACATTGTTGACACCAATAGTCCTCTGAGTTGTATGAGCGCTCATACAATTTGGAGGACAATGGGTAGGTACTGAACCCTCGGCGCACAAGTTTGACTCGCACTTGACTGGTTTTTTTTCCAGATATAACCTCGGAATATTCAAGTATAAAGTAAGCAGATTATTTTTGCCCAGCGGGTTTCATCTTTGTGCACACCTTATCTAAGTAAGGTAAGGTAGTGGTCAAACGATTAACTTTAAACAAACTTAAAATATTTAATAATAAAGTGGTTGGAACTTTTCGCCTCTTGCTAATTGAGACCAATATTTGATTCTCATTAGGTTGTACCCTCGATAGTTAACGGCTATTACCCCAGATTAATGACCTCGTAAACGTCTACGCTGAAGGCCGAATGTGTTTTCAATAGCCATTGGGATTAAGTGTGTACCCGCAGATTAAGTGCGCGTATAAACAAAATCTTCATTTGGCTTTAACAGGGTAACGCTGGGGTAAGTTGGGAAACCTGCGGGGTAACTCATTACCATTTAGACCCGGTGAACGGGTCGAATATTAAACAGAGTTTGGATTAAAACACAGTCTATGCAATAAGCAGCGCTGATAGTGGCGAGCGGTTCCTACGACTGTCTACGGCAAGTCTACGGTGTCTACGCCGTAAAGGCTACGTAAAATCTATCATATAAAAATTATAGAACTATCCATCACATAGCGTATCAAATAGAAATAGAATAGAAATTTTAACATAACTTAACTTAAATACGGTTACGAGCTGAGGGTTCGGGATTAAATAATGGGAATCGATCTAACCAAAATAACACTTTTATTCAGCACTAAACGATGAATACACGAACTTGGTCACACGTAATCACAACACACTAATTCACACCACTGTTGCACCACTTAAAGTCACCGAAATGTTCGCACGTATAGCAAAATCCAGACTGACTGTCCGGCCATCTCTCCGGCCTATTTATATCGCGCACATTTCGATTGTTCGAGAACGGTCTCAATCGTTCCAGGAAAGGGTCGGTGTTTCGACATAATGGCCACTCCCCATTCTGCGAAACCGCAAACAATAACACAGACAAAAGCGCTCGAGAAACTTGGATTATTACTCATTGTTTAACAGCCTCGGCGTAACAATAAATTTTGTTTTTTGTTCTTAGTTACATATGTGTCGACGTCATATTCATTTTAATAAAATTTTGTTATTATCTCATTTAAACTCTTATGTAAAAATCTCCCTGTATACCTAATATGTATAAGGTACCTATAAGGTACCTTATAGGTACTTATGCTTGTAAAATATACTAACATTGTTGAACAAACATTTAATATGAATAAACGAATAATGAATCGTTCAATCCCTTTATTGAATTAATTTAGTAGCGACCGTTGGAGTATCTATGCAAGATTTGGTGTATGCATTGCGTCTCCAAATCTAAAGGTCACGTGAAATAAGTAGAGTAAGATATAATGAAAAATCGAACTACATTTTTTTACAGAAAAATGATATTCGTTATAGCTCTTACCGAATATTTTTGAAGGAAATTCACTATTCGAAGCTCTGCAAAAGTGTCCCCTTTATTAAAATAACAAAAAGTATACAAAAACTCTAGTGTTCCGTACATTGATTGCTATATTCGTGCGCTCTGTATGCAAAACCTACTCGCGATCTGCAAAACGACGAGTGCATAAAAATCGGTAGGAAGCTGTGTTTGAATATTTTATTCTTTTGATACCGTGCTTTTTTACGAAAGAGTTCGTACGGGAAAAAGTATTTGAACCACAGACAAGTCTGTGTGATTTAAATTAAAAATTCTAGCCAATTTAAAACTAGAACACCGTAATGTTATTTCAAAAGAATATTACTCAAATATTTTCATTAGTACTTAATGTAACCTAGGCACCTTTAGCAAATTATTTAATTATTCTAAAAGTTGTATCTATTAATATTAAGTAATAAAAGGTACACTTTGAAGTTAATTAACGATTTTAATATTCTTGGAACTTGCTAAGTTTCATTTCATAATGCTTGAATTAAAGACTTAATAATTTTAAATTTATTATAAGTCAGCCGTAGTACATTAGAGTCTTACGATTTATTTAGACTATTGTATGTTTCAGAATGGCGGGCGTAATGCAATGTCAAGTTTTAGTTGGACGTAACCTGCGGTATAATGCAATTGTTATAGTGCTATGATACCTTTCCATCACTTCATATTATTATAACTAGTGGTTCGCCCCCAACTGAGATCTCGCGTAATATTTGATCATCAAAATAGTGCCACGAAATACATACCCAAATAACTTGACCTACAGTTTCATTCAAATTACAGGTAAAGGGAGTTCATGTAAATTGGTTAATCCTTTTTGGGGTACAAATTGCAGTTATTCTGGATTTCAGACTTTTGCCTATATTTGTGCTACTAAAGCTACACGTATACCAAATTTCAGAACTGTGGGGCCCTGTAAGTTTTGTCAAAGTTCAGTTTTTATTACGGCTAATAACATTAAAACTACAAGGTTAAAACTCAAACTACAAATGGGGTCAAAATTTACTTACAAAAACCTTTTATTAGACGTGCCACTTGACCGGATAGTTCCATTTTGTTTTTTTTTACCCCTTTTGTACCCCAATCTCCATAACCCCCCCCCCCCATTTTTAACTCATTTAGTCACACCAATATTGTGCCATCATTACCTACCTATATATCAAATTTCACGATGATCGAATAAACGCTTCGAAAGTTATCAAACAAACATAAATAAATATTATTAAATAAATATTACTGCAAATTTCACACAGCGCTATCTAGTCCCAAACTAAACAGAACTTGTACTATGGGAACCAGATAACTGATAGAATGATTACACATATACTTTTTTTGTTAATACATACTTATAATACAATATAGAAAAATATCCAGACCCAGAATAAATATCTGTAGATCATGCAAACATTTGTTCCGCAGCGGGAATCGAACCCGCTACCTCCTGTGTCTCAGCCGGCTATTCGCCCACTGCGCCACGGAGGTCGTCATACATACATACAACGCCGATTTGCGGAAGTTGATTTGGAGATCTCACTACGCTCGATCAAAAAATATAGTCATGAGTCACATAATTAATAATATCACATAATATTACTATATTCCTCTTTTATTGTATATTACTGTGATTTAAATTATGGGACTTCGACCACGGAAGGGGCCTGCGCCGCGGCCGAGCGTCCTTCTTCGTTCCTGTACTACAGTGTAGGGGTTAGGAAGGCGCCCGGTCAAGATGCTGGCCCTACGTAAGGGACTACAGAGCTACAGATACCGAGTGATACGAACCGTGCCGATGAATGAATGGCTGAGGGGATCTCAGTTGCGAATAGTGTCTTCCCGAAAATAGGGTGAATCGTGGAGTATTTTAGCCCTCCCGTGGGCATGCGGGGCTTGGTTTTATATCCCGCATCTCGTGGGATTCGTATGGCTGTATTTACTTGGTGGTTGTTGTATATCCGGAGTCGATATTCCTCATATTTTTTATAATAATTATCCCCTTTCGAATCATAAATGAAGAGATTTGTAGAAAAAACCAAGCTCACTAACCCAGAGGATTACTAACATAGCTCGAAGAACTGATGACCGTTGTGGCTTACTGCACTGGATCCTACGCGCCGGTGATGGTGAAATCCACTTTATCTGGTTCTTTATAACAAACTGCAAAACTATATACCTACACTTCACACCATTCATCTTATTGTCCAAGTTAATATTTCAACGGGATCAAATTACGTTACTTGTAACATGTTGTGAGATGGATGGCGGTTCCGAAGTTATATGAAACAAACGTCTAACGAATTAATAAGGTAGGTAATAGGGGATGTATTTATTTTATTTGTTGAGCACCACCATAATGAACACCAAATTGAATATAAATTATACATAATAGAAAGTAAAAACCAAGTGGCATACAAGTATAGTGTAGACAGCATGCAAATAGGTGGCAAGCGAGTTATAAACATTAAAAATAACAATTATATTTGTATCAAGACTGTGCAAATCTAATAATTAGTACCGATTCTTACAATAACATTGTTTAATAATCAAAATTATTTTCTTGGAAACATAGTATACCATAAGTAATTATGATTTGTATGTTATTAGTTCATTAAAAAACTACTTATTTTAATGGTACTTTGCAGATACACTACAAGCAAAGAATACTAACTTTAACTGCGTAAGGCACTTGTCTCACCGCCGGCGAGTAAGCGATTAGCTATCAACTATTTTCTCGCTCAATAATCGAACAAAACATGTAGATTCCGTGTCAGTACAAGAGCCACGTATATTAATAGTTGATGGCTGGCCGTTCACACTGCCGTCGAGAACTCGCTCTCCACTATTTTGTCGCAGCGACTACAACACGAGTATCGCCCGCCGCACTCGCTTCTCGCTCATCGCCGGCGGTGAACCCTGTGCCTAAAGAAGCGACATTCCAACTCCCCCCCCCCCCCCAACCCCCCAACCCCGCCCCATCCCATGCCAATGCATTGTCTTCACAATGTGTGTAACTATAGATCTGGTACTATTGCAATGCCGACGTCACTTGATTGTTACCATTGCTCGCTTGTGTCTCACATCAAGTCACATGTAACTTTTATATCTTTTAATCGGTTTCAGTCTTTCGCAAATATTAAAAACCGCGAAATAGGTAGGTATATTTTGATAATATACTTATCTTAAAAGATTACAGGTAACTACATGAAAAATGGCTATTGGCGAAAATTAGACTAATTAGAAGTTTGAAAAACAGTTAATAAAATAAATCGACCCTGAAATTCAGAGTTATTTCAGTTTGCAATATTCGTTGCTTATTTAGGGCCTGAATAAGCAACAAATATTCCTAATAACGTGACGGACACCTCATATATGTTGCTTACGTGTATATTGCTGCCCCGATCGATTGGCTTAGCTACAGTAACTTCTCACACACACAAACCGCGTGCAGATAAGTCACTGCGTATGTAGATTTCATAAATAAATAAATTTGTTCGTTTTTATAGAACATCAAGAGCCTGCTATAAGAATACAATTAAGCATAGTGCATATAAAAAGAGAAAAGTCAAAAACTGTTTTCTATACTAATATGTATTATAAAGAGGATATATTGTTTGTTTGTTTGTTTGCATTGAATAGGCTCCGAGACTACTGAACCGATTTAAAAAATTCAAAAATTCTTTCACCGTTGGGAAGCTACACTATCCCCGGGTAGGCTACTTTTTACCCAACTGCGCAGAGGGAGGGTAATGTTTTATTGTAAAAATACGCGTGCGAAGCTGCGGATTGGTCAGCTAGTTGTTTATAAATGAGTGTTTCTATCATAGTAAAAAATGTATTAAATGTCATCGTAATTAATAGTTTTGATTTAGTGATACTTTCATGCATGAACCGTTTTTTGTATATTAATTAAAAATTGCAATTTCTGTCGGATTTGAGAGAAAATATACTAGGCGACCATAAGTCGCCAAGAGGTAACAGAATCGTTTCATGTATTTTTCCCCGTTTACTTTTTTCCCGACTTTTTACGCGTACACGAAATTGTATACATGAAACAATTCTGTTACCTCTTGGCGACTTATGGTCTCCTAGTATATTTTCTCTCAAATCCGACAGAAATTGCAAGTTTTTTTTTCATAGGGGGGGGGGGGGCGCTTACTTTTTTCCCGACTTTTTACGAACAACTTGTAGAAATCAAAAAGGATAATGGGTTAGCTATGACTTCCGATATGCGTAAAGTGACTAGAGGGGTCCCACAAGGCTCCATTCTCGGCCCAGTTCTATTCATCCTATACAGCGTTGATATTGTAAATTGCATCCAACATTGCAAGTTCCATATCTATGCCGATGACATTCAGATGTACCTATCTTTTAAACCAGAGGATATAAGAGATGCAGAAAGTAAACTTAATCAAGATTTGGAAAGGATTCAAGACTGGGCTGTATCAAATTCCTTACTACTAAATGCTAGGAAGACTAAGTATATGATGTTTGGTACAAAAAATCAAACTATGAAAATGACTAATTTAAATCCGCAGTTGGTTATTAGTGGGGAGATAATCGAGCGAGTCTACGAAGCTAAGAATCTTGGTCTTATTCTAGATGAACAGTTAAGGTTCGAACACCACGTATCCGAGTCTGTTAGAAATTCTTTTTATCGCTTAAAAGTCCTTTAAAAAGTAAGAAACTATTTGAGTCCAGACCTCCGTACTATGCTCGTGGACTCATTAGTGCTTTCCAGGTTTAACTACGTTGACTGTGTGTATGGTCCCCGCCTGCTCTCTAAAACATGTCGTCTAATCCAGAGAGTTCAAAACGCTTGTGCACGATTCTGTTTTGATGTTCCTCCACGTAGCCATATAACACCATTCCTGAATAAGCATAATATATTAAATATGAAGCACAGGAGAGATCTGCATCTTGCAACTTTAATGTTTGGTGTGGTGAAGACCCAAAAGCCGTACTATCTCTATTCTAAACTTGATTGGGTTCGAGATCACAATAGATATGCAATACGTGCTTCATCTTTATTACTACGTACACCACGACACGGCTCTGCTGCATTTCGTGGTAGTTTTCGTTTCTGTGCCACTAAATGCTGGAACTCCCTCCCTCCACCATTACGTGATCTGCTAAGTAAGCCTAACTTCAGAATAAAGTTTAAGAGACACCTAATAGACTTGCAAAAGTCTGTTCCGTGATTACGCTTAAGTATAGGTATGAAATCAGTTTTCTATACTTACTGCTGCCCCAACGAACCCGAATAAATTTTGTTCCTACGTCTTTTAATTTTTTAGTTCATTTTTTTTTGTTTTGTCTACTAAAGTGACAATGTGGCACAGAATGTTTTTAATTTTTTTATTTATTTTATTTTTATACCACTGTTAATATGGGTACTTCTTGTCTATTGTATATATTTATTTATTATGCATGCTTTCATTGTTTTGATAATCTATTTAACGTAAGCTAAAACTATATACTATCGTCATTATTGTTTTTTTGTCTATTATTTATATTTTATCGTGCTCTTTTTTATTATGACTCTTATAAAATCATTTATATATTTCTTTTAAATGAATAATTCACTTCACAGTATTGTAACTTTTGTAAGGATATTTATACATTTTTTATATTGTTATTATTATTATTTTTAATTGCTATTTTGTACGTTCGCGAGTCACCAAAGCCTTGTGCTGAAAATCAGCGTTGTAAATTAGTTTACAGCACATGCTGAGCTCAGGGCTTTTCGCATAATTCTGTACATGGCAGCATTTCTCCATACATACACTTTAATTGCCGTATTAAGTATTATTTTTCCTCATGTGTGTATGTTTTTTTAGTGTATATAATTATGTAAGTTTATGTGTTGTGTCTGCTTCTTGTGTACAGTTTATGTGAATAAATGTCTTCTTTCTTCTTTCTTTCTTTCTTTCTTTACGCGTACACGAAATTGTATACATGAAACAATTCTGTTACCTCTTGGCGACTTATGGTCTCCTAGTATATTTTCTCTCAAATCCGACAGAAATTGCAATTATTTTTTTTTCATATGGGGGGCGTTTACTTTTTTCCCGACTTTTTACGAGTACACGAAATTGCATACATGAAACAATTCTGTTACCTCTTGGCGACTTATGGTCTCCTAGTATATTTTCTCTAATCCGACAGAAAATGCAATTTTTTTTTTCAGGAAGGAAGGATCAATGTAAGAATCTTTAATGATTCAACAAGCCTAACGGGCAAGTATTCACTCACTTGTTTCACATCTAGATTTCAATATTATTAAATGAACTAGATGTTGCGTACTGCGCGAGCTGCACGCAACTCGCGTGTTTTTCTTTTTGTTGAAGAAGCAATCAAAGAGGATATCGAGCTGTTAAAAGCGATCAAAAAGGGATATCCATGTGTAAGAAGCAGTCAAAGACGATATCGAAATGGAAGAAGCAATCAAATCAAAGAGGATATCCAAATGGAAGCAGCAATCAAATATGATTTCGAAGTGCAAGAAGCAATCAAACAGGATATTGAAGTGAAAGCAGCAATCAAATAGGATATCGAATTAGCAGAAACAATTAAAGAGGAAATTGAAGTTGAGTAAGCAATCAAAGAGGATACTGAGGTGGTTAAAGCATTATAAGAGGATGACGAAGTGAAAAAAGCAATCAAATACGATAACGAAGTGGAAGAAACAGTCAAAGACGATATCGAAGTGGAACAAGCAATCAAAGAGGTTATTGAAGTGGCAGAAGCATAAAGAGGATATCGAAGTGGAAGCAGCCATCACAGAGGATATCGAAGTGAAAATCCTACCAAAGACAATATCGAAGATGAAGACGCAATCAAAGAGAATATTGCAGTGCAAAAAGCAATCAAAAGGAAATCGAAGATGATATCGAAGTGGAAGAAGCAATCAAAGAAAATATTGAAGTAGCAGAAACACTCAAAGAGGAAATTGAAGTTGAGTAAGCAATCAAAGAAGATACCGAGGAGGTAGAAGCATTCAAAGAGGACGACGAAGTGAAAAAAGCAATTAAAGACGATATTAAAGTGGAAGAAACAGTCAAAGACGATATTGAAGTGGAAGAAGCAATCAAAGAGGATATCGAAGTGGAAGAAACAATCAAAGAGGATATCTAAGTGGAAGAAGAAATCACAGAGGATATGGAAGTGAAAATGCTATCAAAAACGATATCGAAGAGGACGACGCAATCAAAGAGAATATTGCAGTGCAAGAAGCAATTAAAAGGAAATCGAAGATGATATCGAAGTGGAAGGAGCAATCATATAGGATATTGAGGTGGTGGGAACATTTAAAGAGGATGACGAAGTGAGAGAAGCAATCAAAAAGGATGTCAAGGACGATGATGACAATAAAAAAACGATTGCACTAAAAATTTGTACTAACATTTTGTAAAACTTTACTATGCCTATCTGTTCCCGTTCAAAAGGTACGAGCGATTAAAGTTTTGTAGTAAAAATTATAATTTTGTTAAGAGGATATCCAAGGTGAAGAAGTGAGCAAAGAGGATATAGAAGTGTAAGAATCAATAAAAGAAGATATTGAGGTGAAAGAAAATTCAAAGATATTATTGAAGCGAAAAGCATACATATAGGACCCTGAAGTGAGAGGAGCAATCAAAGAGGATATTGAAGTGGAAGAAGTTATCAAAGAGGATATTGACGTGAAAAAGCAATCAATGAGGATATTGAAATGGAAGAAGCATTCAAAGAGGATAGTGAAAGAAGTAATAAAAAAAGATATCCAAGCAAAAAAAGAAATTAAAAAGTATATCGAAGTCATCTAAGAGGTTATTGAAAAGAAAATGCTTTCAAAGAGGATATGGAAGAGGATAAAAGAGGAAGTGGAAGAAGCAATCAATGGGGATATCGAAGTTAATGAAGCAATCAAAGAGGATATCAAAGTGGAAAAAGCAATCAAAGAATATACTGAAAAAAAAATTGAGAGGATATCGAAAGTAGTTGTAGCATAATGATCAGGATGGACGTTGCATAATAAAAAAAATTGGATGTTGCAAAATAATAATGATAAAAACACAAATAAAAAAAAATAATGTTCCAAAATGATCATAGTGTATGTTGCATAATAAATAAAATAAAAATTGACAGTCCAAAATGATCATAGTGAATGTGGCTAACAAAAAAAAATTATGTTCCAAAATGATCACAGTGGATGTTGCATAATAAAAAAAATTAAATTGTTGTTCCAAAATGATCATAGTGGATGTGGCATGACAAAAAAAATTGATGTTCCCAAATGATAACATTAGATGTTGCATAATAAAAAAAAATTGATAATCCAAAATGATCATAGTTGATGTGGCATAACAAAATAAATTGATGTTCCCAAATGATAACATTAGAAACAAATGTTCCATTATTCCTCTACTACACATTCCACTTTGTAAATCGTAATCGTTCAAACTGCTGCCAGATACTGAAGTCTTATGTACTATATGGGCACATTTGTTAGAGTTATTCCTCTCCTAATGTTCGGATCACGGGCTTGATGGCGTAAATTTGCCATCGTAAATTCGCATTTCTAATAGTGTTAGATAGATAATTCTCTTTGGTAGATGTGTAGGACTGCGAGAATTGCTTTTTTTCTATATAAATAAAATAAATACTAAATAAATATCGCTGGAAATTTCACACAGCGCTATCTAGCCCCAAACTAAGCAGAGCTTGTACTATGGGAACCAGATAACTGATAGAATACTTATATACTTTTTTTTTTGTAAATACATACTTATAATATATAGAAAAACATCCAGACCCGGAACAACTGTCTGTAGATCATGCAAACATTTGTTCCGCGGCGGGAGTCGAACCCGCTACCTCCTGCGTCTCAGCCGGCTATACGCCCACTGCGCCACGGAGGCTGTCAATAAAACGTTTATTTTCCCATTCCTAACAGTTTTTACAAAAAAAAAAGTAGGCAAGTTACAGTAGATAGGAAGGAAGTTAACTTATTAATTACATTGAGTAAGCCTAATTGATTAATTAATTGAGAAAACCTGTTTCGTGAGGGATTGGTGCCTGAAATAGGAATATAATTTTTAGTGTTATTTATTTACACTACCCTGAATATAAGGTAGATACTGTTATATTACCTTAGCAAATATTATTTAAAGCTACCAGTAAATATACAATGTAACATAATAGAGATCAGCTTCAGTCATCATCATCATCATCCACAGTCCGACTTGCTACTGCTGAGTATAGGCCTCCCCAAGTTTGTGACATCCGCCACGATTCTGCGCTAGTCTCAGCCATTGACGGCCCGCGACTCTAACGATGTCGTCCACCCATCTCGCTGCCGGACGTCCTACCCTTCTACAGCCATTCCTCGAACACCATTCAGTCGCTACCCTTCTCCACCTGTCATCACCACGTCTTACCAAGTATCCCGCCCAAGCCCATTTGAGCTCCATAACTCGATATCCAACGTCATGAACCTTCGTTCTTCTACGGATCTCGACGTTTGGAACTCGATCTAAGTGTTTGATGCCGAGCATGGTTCTCCATGGCTCTCTGTGCAACTCTTAACCTGTACATGTATGTACCTCTTGCGTGAGCGTCCATGTCTCGGCACCGTAAGTCATGGTGTGCAGAACACATTGGCTAAATAAGCGGGTCTTCAGACTCTGCGGATCAGCTTGAGTAGTGAAATCAAATCTGTTTATACTTAGTCTGGCTAAAAACCGTCTTCCACGTGGCTTTATACACGCGCTATTAATATTACTACATTATTGCTATTAGATAAATTATTATCCAATTAGAAAGTAGTGCAGAGAGTGATACTACAATTTAGCGGCAATTTCAATCGGTTCCATGGTGTAACGGTTAGCACTCTGAGGGCTTAGCCAAGTTACAGTCGATTGGCGATGACGCTAGTCGATACGTCCGAAAATGTATGGGATTTGACACCTGCTATAGAAATATGACGTCATTCAGCGACAACAAATGTATGTAGAAGTCGAATAGATTCGTGGCGAATGACATTTGGCTACGGGCCCTGGACTCTGAATCCAGCGATCCGAGTTCAAATCTCGGTGGAACCTGAGTTTTGCCGGCAGTTTTACTTGCGTATTTTGTGTGTACATTTTACAAACCGGTATTAGCTTTTAAACGCGATAATTAAGGCTTTAATTGCTGAACTCTAATTCAGCAAATCGTTGTGAATACAAATGTACTCTCGTGGCATTTTTAATCCTTGGTCTTTGTTGATCGAAGATTATAGTATATTAACTTATGATATCACACACGGGTAAGATATGTTAAAGCTTTTCTCACAGTCATATGGCCGATTCCTATAAATGCCGGTAGCCACCAACATTTCCAAATTTTGACATACTTTCACGAAGAAACGGGTCGTTATCGATTACCTATGCTCATAAGAACCAGCCATTAGTCTTTCATTGATAAACATGTGACTCAGGTTAATGAACAATCGATGGTAAAGTATTTTAAAGGACCTCAGAAAGAGACTCTTTTCTTGCACAATTCTTCTATAAAATATCTTAATATATCTTTACGACCTCCGTGGCGCAGTGGGTTTATAGTCGGCTGAGACGCAGAACAAATGTTTGCATGATCTACAAATATTTGTTCCGGGTTTGGATGTTTTTCTATATATTATAAGTATGTATTTACAAAAAAAAGTATACCAGTATTCTATCAGTTAGCTGTTTCCCATAGCTCTGCTTAGTTTGGGGCTAGATAGCGCTGTGTGAAATGTCCACCAATATTTATTATTATTTTATTTATTATTATAAAACACACCTAGTTCCATCACGATTCTGAAAACTGCGTAATGATATAAAGGTTACATTCACACTAAGCTTCAAAATAGATTATGATTCTAGGAAACTATCACCAGTTTCTTAATTTTTTGCTAATATTTATTACGTGGAACACCGACTTTACTTTTTTACAAATAGATACAATATCTCAAGCGCCAGAAGGCGTCACAATAAATCTTTCTGCAGTTTCATAACACAATTGCTTTAGTTTCTGTGTGACATCAAATAAAAAGTATTCGAATCTAGTTTCGTGTTTTCTTGTGTATTTCTTTGGTATCGGTTGTTTAGAGTACACGGATCGGTCATAAAAATAAATTGTAGGTATTCGGTTTTGCATCAAATAATCTTGTTTGTGAAATTGCCCTTCAAAAATTGACATATCAGCCACATAACAAAAACTAAAATAATAATAAAATTTGGAATGTCCTTCCTCATGAAGTTCGCGCTAGCCCATCATTCAATATTTTCAAAGGGAAAGTTAAAGAGCACTATCTTTTTGTCATTTTATATTATTATAGGTATATATTTATAAAAGGTTTATATGTATTATTATTTCATATAATTAAAGTGAAACTTTTATTACATCGTCTCAAACTTTTTCGTCCGTGTGTTGCATGTCGCGTGACGGTCGGCAGCGGAGTAGGGATAAAGTGAAAGGCGCTTGTCAGAGCAGCCGAGGCCAATATGGCGGCGCCTATAGTTCGCATCAGCTGACCGTGTAGTGAATAGACTATTACTCATTTGTGCCAACGAACATTTTTAAATGTCTATAATGTGAAACAAAGTTTCACTTTTACCGTGGTTTCATAAAACCACACAATCCTTTTTTTATTTGTTTTATTTATAATTTTATATCATACTTTAGGTATAGTTCATATTAGTGTTGGGTATATATATTTATTTATATTTTTGTACACTTACCTACCTTTAAAATCATCTCTCTCTCTAGCCTCAAAGGTTTGCTGGAAGAAAACTCTTCTTAGGGTTAAGGATGCCTTTCTACCTCCATTTCTGTATTTTATATGTATTTTTTTGTGTGCAATACAGAATAAAGAATAACATCCACTGCTGATCACAGGCTTTCCTCTTAGGTTTCCAATTCAACCTATCTTGTGCAGCCGGCACTTAACGGTTACTAACAACTTTGATTAGGTTATCTCTGCATAAGGTGGAGCGCCATCATATGCTGCGCTTTCACGGAGACTGTAGGGATGCAGTCTCCTTGAGATCCTTTCTGCCCCAATGGCCGTCTATCTTCTATGTACCCCCACCGCCACTTCAGCCAATTTTCTGGGTTAAATCTTTGACCTTAGTTATGCTATGGAGACTAGGGTTAGAATATAATTTAGGTTTAAAACAGCTATTTAGCATGCTAAAATGTTAAAAATGAACCCGACTGGATTATTCTTTTGGTTTTCTTATTTTGAGTAAAATTCATGATCTCACAACCAGACCCGTAAACTGGTAACATGCAAAAGATTGCTCTCTGATATTATGTACGATTAATTTAAAACACACATCAGGAATTGTATTTACAGATATTAGAGATGATTTTGATACCGGCTTAAATATTTATCCAGTAATACATTTCCAATAAACAAATATTATTCCTTTTTTTAGACATCAAACACGCGGCGCCTATGCGACAATAACGATGAATGAAAATGATTTGTTTATTATTATATTATATAAAGCTCGATTACCACTGACTGACTGACTCATTGACATGTTTGTTCTCCCAGATGCCACCTCGTAGGGTGGAAATGTTTGGTATGATCGTATAGAGGGAGTTCCGGTGAGTTGGGAATAAATCCTAAAGTACCCCTTTTGTCCCCCATTCGCTCCCATCGACATCGTATCTCGGAAAGTATAGGTCTTACAGCGTTGGTGCAAAAACTAATGTTGCAGAGGACATTTTTTTATATCCGAATCAATGAAAAAAAAATTGTCTTTCATACAAAAAAAAAATTGTCCCATACAAAATATTTCTGTATGAATACCGTAAACCGTATATTTCGTTTGCCGTAATTTTCATACTGTTTTTGTAGGGAGCCCACGGCTTGTGTGTACTATAAAATTACTGTAAATTTGCTTGATTCTATATAATGGTGGTGGAGGGACATGAGATAACTTTCATAGTTTTTGCAAAGGTCATCATCATCATTTTGGAACATCCAATTTTTTTTTTTTTTTTTGTATGCAACGTTCATCATGTTTATTTTGGAACATCCACATTTTTTTAATTATGCCTCATCCACAATGATCACTTTGAAACGTCATTTTTTTTTTTTTATTATGCAACATCCACTGTGATCATTTTGGTACATCATTTTTTTAATTATGCTTCATCCACAATAATCACTTTGGAACGTCAATTATTATTTTTTTTTATTATGCATCATCCACTGTGATCATTTTGTAACATCATTTTTTTTTCAATTATGCCTCATCCACTATGATCACTTTGGAACGTCAATTTTTTTTTTTTATTATGCAACATCCACTGTGATATTTTGGTACATCCATTTTTTTAATTATGCCTCATCCACAATGATCACTTTGGAACGTCAATTATTATTTTTTTTATTATGCAACATCCACTGTGATCATTTTGGTACATCATTTTTTTAATTACGCCTCATCCACAATGATCACTTTGGAACGTCAATTATTTTTTATTATGCAACATCCACTGTGATCATTTTGGAACATCATTTTTTTTAATTATGCCTCATCCACAATGATCATTTTGGAACGTCAATTTCTTTTTTTTTATTATGCAACATCCACTGTGATAATTTTGGAACATCATTTTTTTTTAATTATGCCTCATCCGCAATGATCATTTTGGAACGTCAATTTTTTTTTAAATTATGCCTCACACACAATGATCACTTTTGGAACGTCAATTTTTTTTTATTATGCTACATCCACTGTGATCATTTTGGAACATCAATTTTTTTTTATTTATGCCTCATCCACTATGATCATTTTGGAACGTCAATTTTTTTTTATTATGCGACATCCACTATTCGAATATTCTCTTTGATTGCTTGTTACACTTCGTCATCCTCTTTTATTGTTTCTTCCGCCTCCACATCTTCTATTTTTGCATGTTCCACTTCGTTATCCTTTTAAAATGCTTCTTCTACTTCATATCCTCTTTAATTGCTTCAGTTACTTCATTATGCTCTCTACAAAATTGTGGTCTTTCATACAAAACTTCAACCGCTCGTATCTTCTAAACGGGAAGAGATAGCCCTAGCAAACTTGTACAAAATATTGGTATAAATTTTTGGTGCAACTGTTTTTTTATTGTCATCCTTGACATCCTTTTTGAATGCTTCTCTCACTTCGTCATCTTCTTTGAATGTTTTTTCCACTTCGACATCATCTTTGACTGCTTCTTTATCTTCGATATCCTCTTTGATTGCTTCTCCCACTTCGATATCCTCTTTGACTGCTTCTTCTATTTCGATATCGTCTTTGATTGCTTTTTCACTTCGTCATCTTCTTTGAATGCTTCTACCACCTTGGTATCCTCTTTGATTGCTTACTCAACTTCAATTTCCGCTTTGATTGTTTCTGCCACTTCGATATCCTATTTGATTGCTTCTTCCACTTCAACATTCTCTTTGATAGTTTCTTCCACTTCGATATCCAATCAACAAATTTATGATTTTTCTTACAAAACTTTAATCGCTCGTATCTTCTAAACGGGAAGAGATAGCACTAGCAAACTTTGACAAAATATTAGTACAAATTTTTGATCATTATCATTTTACAACATACATTTATATTATGCAACGTCAATCCTGATCATTTTGGAACGTCCAGATTTTTTTTATGCAACGTTCATCATGATCTTTTTTGCAACGTTCAAGTTTTTTTATACAACTATTATCATGATCATTTTGGAACATCCAATTTTTTTCTCTTTGATTGCTTGTTCCACTTCGATATCCTCTTTGATTGCTTCTTCCACATTGATATCCTATTTGATTGCTTCTTTAACTTTGATATCCTCTACGATTGCTTGTTCCACTTCGATATCCTCTTTTATTCCTTCTTCATCTTCAATATCCATTAAATTGCTTCTTCATCTTTGATATCCTCTTTGATGGCATTTTCACTTCGGTATCCTCTGTAAGGGCTCCTTCCTCTTTGATTTCCGTTTGATTGCTTCTTGCACTGCAATATTTTCTTTGATTGCGTCTTCATATTCGATATCGTTTTTGATTGCATTTTTACTTCGATATCCTGTGATGGCTTCTTCCACTTTGATATCCTCTTTGATTGCTTCTTCCACTTCGATATCGTCTTTGATTGCTTTTTTCACTTCGTCATCCTCTTTGAATACTTCTACCAACTCGGTATCCTCTTTGATTCCTTAGTCAACTTCAATTTCCTCTTTGATTGTTTTTGCTACTTCGATATCCTATTTGATTGCTTCTCCCACTTCAATATCCTCTTTGTTTACTCCTTCCACTTCGATATCATCTTCGATTTCCTTTTGATTGCTTCTTGCACTGCATTATTCTCTTTGATTGCGTCTTCATCTTCGATATCGTCTTTGATAGCATTTTCACTTCGATATCCTCTGTGATGGCTTCTTCCACTTCGATACCCTCTTTGATTGCTTCTTCCACTTCGATATCCTCTTTGATTGTTTCTTCCGCCTCGACATCTTCTATTTTTGCATGTTCCACTTCGTTATCCCTTTAAAATGCTTCTTCTACTTTCATATCCTCTTTAATTGCTTCAGTTACTTCATTATGCTCTCTACAAAATTGTGGTCTTTCATACAAAACTTCAATCGCTCGTATCTTCTAAACGGGAAGAGATAGCTCTAGCAAACTTGTACAAAATATTGGTATAAATTTTTGGTGGAACTGTTTTTTTATTGTCATCCTTGACATCCTTTTTGAATGCTTCTCTGACTTCGTCATCTTCTTTGAATGTTTTTTCCACTTCGACATCATCTTTGACTGCTTCTTTAACTTCGATATCCTCTTTGATTGCTTCTCCCACTTCGATATCGTCTTTGACTGCTTCTTCCATTTCGATATCGTCTTTGATTGCTTTTTCACTTCGTCATCTTCTTTGAATGCTTCTACCACCTTGGTATCCTCTTTGATTGCTTACTCAACTTCAATTTCCGCTTTGATTGTTTCTGCCACTTCGATATCCTATTTGATTGCTTCTTCCACTTCAACATTCTCTTTGATAGTTTCTTCCACTTCGATATCCAATCAACAAATTTATGATTTTTCTTACAAAACTTTAATCGCTCGTATCTTCTAAACGGGAAGAGATAGCACTAGCAAACTTTGACAAAATATTAGTACAAATTTTTGATCATTATCATTTTGCAACATACATTTATATTATGCAACGTCAATCATGATCATTTTGGAACGTCCAGATTTTTTTTTATGCAACGTTCATCATGATCTTTTTTGCAACGTTCAATTTTTTTTTTATACAACCATTATCATGATCATTTTGGAACATCCAATTTTTTTCTCTTTGATTGCTTGTTCCACTTCGATATCCTCTTTGATTGCTTCTTCCACATTGATATCCTATTTGATTGCTTCTTTAACTTTGATATCCTCTACGATTGCTTGTTCCACTTCGATATCCTCTTTTATTCCTTCTTCATCTTCAATATCCATTAAATTGCTTCTTCATCTTTGATATCCTCTTTGATGGCATTTTCACTTCGGTATCCTCTGTAAGGGCTCCTTCCTCTTTGATTTCCGTTTGATTGCTTCTTGCACTGCAATATTTTCTTTGATTGCGTCTTCATATTCGATATCGTTTTTGATTGCATTTTTACTTCGATATCCTGTGATGGCTTCTTCCACTTTGATATCCTCTTTGATTGCTTCTTCCACTTCGATATCGTCTTTGATTGCTTTTTTCACTTCGTCATCCTCTTTGAATACTTCTACCAACTCGGTATCCTCTTTGATTCCTTAGTCAACTTCAATTTCCTCTTTGATTGTTTTTGCTACTTCGATATCCTATTTGATTGCTTCTCCCACTTCAATATCCTCTTTGTTTACTCCTTCCACTTCGATATCATCTTCGATTTCCTTTTGATTGCTTCTTGCACTGCATTATTCTCTTTGATTGCGTCTTCATCTTCGATATCGTCTTTGATAGCATTTTCACTTCGATATCCTCTGTGATGGCTTCTTCCACTTCGATACCCTCTTTGATTGCTTCTTCCACTTCGATATCCTCTTTGATTGTTTCTTCCGCCTCGACATCTTCTATTTTTGCATGTTCCACTTCGTTATCCCTTTAAAATGCTTCTTCTACTTTCATATCCTCTTTAATTGCTTCAGTTACTTCATTATGCTCTCTACAAAATTGTGGTCTTTCATACAAAACTTCAATCGCTCGTATCTTCTAAACGGGAAGAGATAGCTCTAGCAAACTTGTACAAAATATTGGTATAAATTTTTGGTGGAACTGTTTTTTTATTGTCATCCTTGACATCCTTTTTGAATGCTTCTCTGACTTCGTCATCTTCTTTGAATGTTTTTTCCACTTCGACATCATCTTTGACTGCTTCTTTAACTTCGATATCCTCTTTGATTGCTTCTCCCACTTCGATATCGTCTTTGACTGCTTCTTCCATTTCGATATCGTCTTTGATTGCTTTTTCACTTCGTCATCTTCTTTGAATGCTTCTACCACCTTGGTATCCTCTTTGATTGCTTACTCAACTTCAATTTCCGCTTTGATTGTTTCTGCCACTTCGATATCCTATTTGATTGCTTCTTCCACTTCAACATTCTCTTTGATAGTTTCTTCCACTTCGATATCCAATCAACAAATTTATGATTTTTCTTACAAAACTTTAATCGCTCGTATCTTCTAAACGGGAAGAGATAGCACTAGCAAACTTTGACAAAATATTAGTACAAATTTTTGATCATTATCATTTTACAACATACATTTATATTATGCAACGTCAATCCTGATCATTTCGGAACGTCCAGATTTTTTTTATGCAACGTTCATCATGATCTTTTTTGCAACGTTCAATTTTTTTTATACAACTATTATCATGATCATTTTGGAACATCCAATTTTTTTCTCTTTGATTGCTTGTTCCACTTCGATATCCTCTTTGATTGCTTCTTCCACATTGATATCCTATTTGATTGCTTCTTTAACTTTGATATCCTCTACGATTGCTTGTTCCACTTCGATATCCTCTTTTATTCCTTCTTCATCTTCAATATCCATTGGATTGCTTCTTCCACTTCGATATCGTCTTTGATTGCTTTTTTTACTTCGTCATCCTCTTAGAATGCTTCTACCACCTTGGTATCCTCTTTGATTTCTTCCTCAACTTTAATTTCCTCTTTGATTGTTTCTGCTACTTCGATATCCTATTTGATTGCTTCTTTCACTTCAATATCCTTTTTGATTGCTTCTTCCACTTCGATATCATCTTTGATTGCTGCTTCCACTTGGAAATCCTCTTTGATTTGATTGCTTCTTCCATTTCGATATCGTCTTTGACTGCTTTTTACACATGGATATCCTCTTTGATGGCTTTTAACAGCTCGATATCCTCTTTAATTACTTCTTCGACTAAAAGAAAAACACGCGAGCTGCGAGCAGCTCGCGCACAACGCAACCTCTAGTTATATTATATAAAGCTCGATTACCACTGACTGACTGACTCATTGACATGTTTGTTCTCCCAGATGCCACCTCGTAGGGTGGAAATGTTTGGTATGATCGTATAGAGGGAGTTCCGGTGAGTTGGGAATAAATCCTAAAGTACCCCTTTTGTCCCCCATTCGCTCCCATCGACATCGTATCTCGGAAAGTATAGGTCTTACAGCGTTGGTGCAAAAACTAATGTTGCAGAGGACATTTTTTTATATCCGAATCAATGAAAAAAAAATTGTCTTTCATACAAAAAAAAAATTGTCCCATACAAAATATTTCTGTATGAATACCGTAAACCGTATATTTCGTTTGCCGTAATTTTCATACTGTTTTTGTAGGGAGCCCACGGCTTGTGTGTACTATAAAATTACTGTAAATTTGCTTGATTCTATATAATGGTGGTGGAGGGACATGAGATAACTTTCATAGTTTTTGCAAAGGTCATCATCATCATTTTGGAACATCCAATTTTTTTTTTTTTTTTTGTATGCAACGTTCATCATGTTTATTTTGGAACATCCACATTTTTTTAATTATGCCTCATCCACAATGATCACTTTGAAACGTCATTTTTTTTTTTTTATTATGCAACATCCACTGTGATCATTTTGGTACATCATTTTTTTAATTATGCTTCATCCACAATAATCACTTTGGAACGTCAATTATTATTTTTTTTTATTATGCATCATCCACTGTGATCATTTTGTAACATCATTTTTTTTTCAATTATGCCTCATCCACTATGATCACTTTGGAACGTCAATTTTTTTTTTTTATTATGCAACATCCACTGTGATATTTTGGTACATCCATTTTTTTAATTATGCCTCATCCACAATGATCACTTTGGAACGTCAATTATTATTTTTTTTATTATGCAACATCCACTGTGATCATTTTGGTACATCATTTTTTTAATTACGCCTCATCCACAATGATCACTTTGGAACGTCAATTATTTTTTATTATGCAACATCCACTGTGATCATTTTGGAACATCATTTTTTTTAATTATGCCTCATCCACAATGATCATTTTGGAACGTCAATTTCTTTTTTTTTATTATGCAACATCCACTGTGATAATTTTGGAACATCATTTTTTTTTAATTATGCCTCATCCGCAATGATCATTTTGGAACGTCAATTTTTTTTTAAATTATGCCTCACACACAATGATCACTTTTGGAACGTCAATTTTTTTTTATTATGCTACATCCACTGTGATCATTTTGGAACATCAATTTTTTTTTATTTATGCCTCATCCACTATGATCATTTTGGAACGTCAATTTTTTTTTATTATGCGACATCCACTATTCGAATATTCTCTTTGATTGCTTGTTACACTTCGTCATCCTCTTTTATTGTTTCTTCCGCCTCCACATCTTCTATTTTTGCATGTTCCACTTCGTTATCCTTTTAAAATGCTTCTTCTACTTCATATCCTCTTTAATTGCTTCAGTTACTTCATTATGCTCTCTACAAAATTGTGGTCTTTCATACAAAACTTCAACCGCTCGTATCTTCTAAACGGGAAGAGATAGCCCTAGCAAACTTGTACAAAATATTGGTATAAATTTTTGGTGCAACTGTTTTTTTATTGTCATCCTTGACATCCTTTTTGAATGCTTCTCTCACTTCGTCATCTTCTTTGAATGTTTTTTCCACTTCGACATCATCTTTGACTGCTTCTTTATCTTCGATATCCTCTTTGATTGCTTCTCCCACTTCGATATCCTCTTTGACTGCTTCTTCTATTTCGATATCGTCTTTGATTGCTTTTTCACTTCGTCATCTTCTTTGAATGCTTCTACCACCTTGGTATCCTCTTTGATTGCTTACTCAACTTCAATTTCCGCTTTGATTGTTTCTGCCACTTCGATATCCTATTTGATTGCTTCTTCCACTTCAACATTCTCTTTGATAGTTTCTTCCACTTCGATATCCAATCAACAAATTTATGATTTTTCTTACAAAACTTTAATCGCTCGTATCTTCTAAACGGGAAGAGATAGCACTAGCAAACTTTGACAAAATATTAGTACAAATTTTTGATCATTATCATTTTACAACATACATTTATATTATGCAACGTCAATCCTGATCATTTTGGAACGTCCAGATTTTTTTATGCAACGTTCATCATGATCTTTTTTGCAACGTTCAATTTTTTTTATACAACTATTATCATGATCATTTTCAAACATCCAATTTTTTTCTCTTTGATTGCTTGTTCCACTTCGATATCCTCTTTGATTGCTTCTTCCACATTGATATCCTATTTGATTGCTTCTTTAACTTTGATATCCTCTACGATTGCTTGTTCCACTTCGATATCCTCTTTTATTCCTTCTTCATCTTCAATATCCATTGGATTGCTTCTTCCACTTCGATATCGTCTTTGATTGCTTTTTTTACTTCGTCATCCTCTTAGAATGCTTCTACGACCTTGGTATCCTCTTTGATTTCTTCCTCAACTTTAATTTCCTCTTTGATTGTTTCTGCTACTTCGATATCCTATTTGATTGCTTCTTTCACTTCAATATCCTCTTTGATTGCTTCTTCCACTTCGATATCATCTTTGATTGCTGCTTCCACTTGGAAATCCTCTTTGATTTGATTGCTTCTTCCATTTCGATATCGTCTTTGACTGCTTCTTACACATGGATATCCTCTTTGATGGCTTTTAACAGCTCGATATCCTCTTTAATAATTCTTCGACTAAAAGAAAAACACGCGAGCTGCGAGCAGCTCGCGCACAACGCAACCTCTAGTTATACTATATATAGCTCGATTACCACTCACTGATTGATTGACTGACTGACTGACTGACTGACTCATTGACATGTTTGTTCTCCCAGATGCCACCTCGTAGGGTGAAAATGTTTGGTGGGATCGTATAGAGGGACTTCCGATGAGTTGGGAATAAATCCTAAAGTACCCCTTTTGTCCCCCATTCGCTCCCATCGACCTCGTATCTCGGAAAGTATAGGTCTTACAGCGTTTGTGCAAAAACTAATGTTGCAAAGGACATTTTTTTATATCCGGTTCCATGAAAAAAAAATTGTCTTTCATACAAAAAAAAAATTGTCCCATACAAAATATTTCTGTATGAATACCGTAAACCGTATATTTCGTTTGCCGTAATTTTCATACTGTTTTTGTAGGGAGCCCATGGCTTGTGTGTAGTATAAAATTACTGTAAATTTGCTTTATTCTATATAAAGGTGGTGGAGGGGCATGAGACAACTTTCATAGTTTTTGCAAAGGTCATCATCATCATTTTGGAACGTCAATTTTTTTTTTTTTATTATGCAACATCCTTTGTGATCATTTTGGAACATGAATTTTTTTTTAATTATGCCTCATCCACAATGATCACTTTTGGAACGTCAATTTTTTTTTTTTATTATGCAACATCCACTGTGACCATTTTGGAACATCAATTTTTTTTTAATTATGCCTCATCCACAATGATCACTTTTGGAACGTCATTTTTTTTTTTTTTTTTTACTATTCAAAATCCTTTGTGATCATTTTGGATAATCATTTTTTTTTTAATTATGCCTCATCCACAATGATCATTTTGGAACGTCAATTTTTTTTTTTATTATTGAAAATCCTTTGTGATCATTTTGGAAAATCAATTTTTTTTTAATTATGCCTCATCCACAATGATCACTTTGGAACGTCAATTTTTTTTTTTATTATGCAACATCCACTGTGATATTTTGTTACATCATTTTTTTAAGTATGCCTCATCCACAATGATCACTTTGGAACGTCAATTATTAATATTTTTTATTATGCAACATCCACTGTGATCATTTTGGAACATCATTTTTTTTTAATTATGCCTCATCCACAATGATATTTTGGAACGTCAATTTTTTTTCCCTGTTTTTTTATTATGCAACGTTTATCATGTTCATTTGGGAACATCAATTTTTTTTAAATTATGCATCATCCACTGTGATCATTTTGGAACATCATTTTTTTTTAATTATGCCTCATCCACAATGATCACTTTGGAACGTCAATTTTTTTTTTATTATGCAACATCCACTGTGATCATTTTGGTACATCATTTTTTTAAGTATGCCTCATCCACAATGATCACTTTGGAACGTCAATTTTTTTTTTATTATGCAACATCCACTGTGATCATTTTGGTACATAATTTTTTTAATTACGCCTCATCCACAATGATCACTTTGGAACGTCAATTATTTTTTTTTATTATGCAACATCCACTGTGATCACTTTGGTACATCATTTTTTTTAATTATACCTCATCCACAATGATCACTTTGGAACGTCAATTATTATTTTTTTTATTATGCATCATCCACTGTGATCATTTTGGAACTTCATTTTTTTTAATTATGCCTCATCCACAATGATCACTTTGGAACGTCAATTTTTTTTTTATTATGCAATATCCACTGTGATATTTTGGAACATCATTTTTTTTAATTATGCCTCATCCACAATGATAATTTTGGAACGTCAATTTTTTTCCCTGTTTTTTTATAATGCAACGTTTATCATGTTCATTTGGGAACATCAATTTTTTTTTAATTATGCATCATCCACTGTGATCATTTTGGAACATCATTTTGTTTTAATTATGCCTCATCCACAATGATCACTTTGGAACGTCAATTTTTTTTTTATGCAACATCCACTGTGATCACTTTGGTACATCATTTTTTTTAATTATGCCTCATCCACAATGATCACTTTGGAACGTCAATTTTTTTTTTATTATGCAACATCCACTGTGATCATTTTAGTACATCATTTTTTTTAATTATGCCTCATCCACAATGATCACTTTGGAACGTCAATTTTTTTTTTATTATGCATCATCCACTGTGATCATTTGGGAACATCATGTTTTTAATTATGCCTCATCCACAATGATCACTTTGGAACGTCAATTATTGATATTTTTTTTTGTATTATGCAACATCCACTGTGATCATTTTGGTACATCATTTTTTTTAATTACGCCTCATCCACAATGATCACTTTGGAACGTCAATTTTTTTTTATTATGCATCATCCACTGTGATCATTTTGGTACATAATTTATTTTAATTATGCCTCATCCACAATGATCACTTTGGAACGTCAATTTTTTTTTTATTATGCAACATCCACTGTGATATTTTGGTACATCATTTTTTTAATTATGCCTCATCCACAATGATCACTTTGGAACGTCAATTATTATTATTTTTTTTATTATGCAACATCCACTGTGATCATTTTAGTACATAATTTTTTTTAATAATGCCTCATCCACAATGATCACTTTGGAACGTCAATTTTTTTTTTATTATGCAACATCCACTGTGATCATTTTAGTACATTATTTTTTTTAATTATGCCTCATCCACAATGATCACTTTGCAACGTCATTTTTTTTTTATTATGCAACATCCACTGTGGTCATTTTGGTATATCATTTTTTTTAATTATGCCTCATCCACAATGATCACTTTGGAACGTCAATTTTTTTTTATTATGCAACATCCACTGTGATCACTTTGGAACATCATTTCTTTTAATTATGCCTCATCCACAATGATCACTTTGGAACGTCATTTTTTTTTTATTATGCAACATCCACTGTGATCATTTTAGTACATCATTTTTTTTAATTATGCCTCATCCACAATGATCACTTTGGAACGTCAATTTTTTTTTTATTATGCATCATCCACTGTGATCATTTGGGAACATCATGTTTTTTAATTATGCCTCATCCACAATGATCACTTTGGAACGTCAATTTTTTTTTATTATGCAACATCCACTGTGGTCATTTTGGTATATCATTTTTTTTAATTATGCCTCATCCACAATGATCACTTTGGAACGTCAATTTTTTTTTATTATGCAACATCCACTGTGATCACTTTGGAACATCATTTCTTTTAATTATGCCTCATCCACAATGATCACTTTGGAACGTCATTTTTTTTTTATTATGCAACATCCACTGTGATCATTTTAGTACATCATTTTTTTTAATTATGCCTCATCCACAATGATCACTTTGGAACGTCAATTTTTTTTTTATTATGCATCATCCACTGTGATCATTTGGGAACATCATGTTTTTTAATTATGCCTCATCCACAATGATCACTTTGGAACGTCAATTTTTTTTTATTATGCAACATCCACTGTGATCATTTTGGTACATCATTTTTTTTTAATTACGCCTCATCCACAATGATCACTTTGGAACGTCAATTTTTTTTTTATTATGCAACATCCACTGTGATCATTTTGGTACATAATTTTTTTTTAATTATGCCTCATCCACAATGATCACTTTGGAACGTCAATTATTTTTTTTTTATTATGCAACATCCACTGTGATATTTTGGTACATCATTTTTTTAATTATGCCTCATCCACAATGATCACTTTGGAACGTCAATTATTATTATTTTTTTTATTATGCAACATCCACTGTGATCATTTTAGTACATAATTTTTTTAATTATGCCTCATCCACAATGATCACTTTGGAACGTCAATTATTATTATTTTTTTATTATGCATCATCCACTGTGATCATTTTGGAACATCATTTTTTTTAATTATGCCTCATCCACAATGATCACTTTGGAACGTCAATTATTGATATTTTTTTTTGTATTATGCAACATCCACTGTGATCATTTTGGTACATCATTTTTTTAATTACGCCTCATCCACAATGATCACTTTGGAACGTAATTTTTTTTTTATTATGCATCATCTACTGTGATCATTTTGGAACATCATTTTTTTTTAATTATGCCTCATCCGCATGATCATTTTGGAACGTCAATTTTTTTTTTATTATGCAACATCCACTGTGATCATTTTGGAAAATCAATTTTTTTTTGTAGCACCAATTTTTGGTGGCATTGTTATTTTACGGTCATCATCGCCCTTGCCATCATTTTGAATTCTTCTCTCACTTCCTTTTCGTTTTCGAATGTTTCTTCCACATTGATCTTTAATTGTTTCTATAACTTTGAAATCCTCTTTGATGGCATTTTTACTTCAATATACTTTTGAATTGTTTTTTCTATTCTTTCTATTTTCTTCAATTACTTCTCTTACTTCAATATCGACTCTACAAAATTATGGGTTTTAATACAAATCTTAAATCGCTCGTATCTTCTAAACGGGAAGAGTTACCCCCAGCAAACTTTTACAAAATATTGGTACAAATTTTTGGTGGAATAGTTTTTTTAATACCATCATTGCCCTTGAGATCCTTTTTGAATGCTTCTCTTACTTCGTCTTCCGCTATGAATGCTTCTTTCACCTCGATATGCTCTATTTTTGCTTCTTCCACTTTGATATCCTTTTTAATTGCTTTTTCTACTTATATATTTTCTTCAATTGCTTCTTTTACTACAATTTCCACTCTACAAAATTATGGGTTTTAATACAAATCTTAAATCGCTCGTATCTTCTAAACGGGAACAGTTACGCTTAGCAAACTTTTACAAAATATTGGTACAAATTTTTGGTCGAATCGTTTTTTTATTACCAGCATTGCTCATGACATACTTTTTGAATGCTTCTCTCACTTGGTCTTCCTCCTTGAATGCTTCTTTCACCTCGATATTCTCTATTTTTGCTTCTTCCACTTTGATATCCTTTTTAATGTCTTTTTCTACTTATATGTCTTCTTCAATTGCTGCTTTTACTTCAATTTCCACTCCACAAAATTATGGGTTTTCATACAAAACTTAAATCGCTCGTATCTTTTAAACGGAAAGAGATAGCTCGAGGAAACTTTTACAAAATATTAGTATAAGTTTTTGGTGAAACCGTTTTTTATTTTTATCATTGTCCTCGACGTCTTTTACTCAATTTCAATTTCCTCTTTAATTGTTTCTGCTACTTCGATATCCTATTTGATTGCTTCTTTCACTTCAATATCCTCTTTGATTGCTTCTTCCACTTCGATATCATCTTTGATTGCTGCTTCCACTTGGATATCCTCTTTGATTTGATTGCTTCTTCCATTTCGATCGTCTTTGACTGCTTCTTACACATGGATATCCTCTTCGATGACTTTAAACAGCTCGATATCCTCTTTGATTGCTTCTTCCACTTTGATATCCTCTTTTATTGCTTCTACCAATTCGATATCATCTTCGATTTCCTTTTGATTGCTTCTTGCACTGCAATATTCTCTTTGATTGCGTCTTCATCTTCGATATCGTTTTTGATAGCATTTTCACTTCGATATCCTCTGTGATGGCTTCTTCCACTTCGATACCCTCTTTGATTGCTTCTTCCACTTCGATATCGTCTTTGACTGTTTCTTCCACTTCGATATCGTCTTTGATTGCTTTTTTCAATTCGTCATCCTCTTAGAACGCTTCTACCACCTCGGTATCCTCTTTGATTGCTTACTCAACTTTAATTTCCTCTTTGATTGTTTCTGCTACTTCGATATCCTATTTGATTGTTCTTTCACTTCAATATCCTCTTTGATTGCTTCTTCCACTTCGATATCGTTTTTGACTGTTTCTTCCACTTCGATATCGTCTTTGATTGCTTTTTTTACTTCGTCATCCTCTTAGAATGCTCTTACCACCTCGGTATCCTCTTTGATTGCTTACTCAACTTTAATTTCCTCATTGATTGTTTCTGCTGCTTCGATATCCTATTTGATTGCTTCTTTCACTTCAATATCCTCTTTAATTGCTGCTTCCACTTGGAAATCCTCTTTGATTTGATTGCTTCTTCCATTTCGATATCGTCTTTGACTGCTTCTTACACATGGATATCCTGTTTGATGGCTTTTAACAGCTCGATATCCTCTTTAATTACTTCTTCGACCAAAAGAAAAACACGCGAGCTGCGGGCAGCTCGCGCACAACGCAACCTCTAGTTATATTATATAAAGCTCGATTACCACTCACTGACTGACTCATTGACATGTTTGTTCTCCCAGATGCCACCTCGTAGGGTGAAAATGTTTGGTGGGATCGTATAGAGGGAGTTCCGATGAGTTGGGAATAAATCCTAAAGTACCCCTTTTGTCCCCCATTCGCTCCCATCCACCTCGTATCTCGGAAAGTATAGGTCTTACAGCGTTGGCGCAAAAACTAATGTTGCAGAGGACATTTTTTTATATCCGGTTCCATGAAAAAAAAATGGTCTTTCATACAAAAAAAAAATTGTCCCATACAAAATATTTCTGTATGAATACCGTAAACCGTAAATTTCGTTTGCCGTAATTTTCATACTGTTTTTGTAGGGAGCCCACGGCTTGTGTGTACTATAAAATTACTGTAAATTTGCTTGATTCTATATAATGGTGGTGGAGGGACATGAGATAACTTTCATAGTTTTTGCAAAGGTCATCATCATCATTTTGGAACATCCAATTTTTTTTTTTTTTTTTAGTATGCAACGTTCATCATGTTTATTTTGGAACATCCACATTTTTTTAATTATGCCTCATCCACAATGATCACTTTGAAACGTCATTTTTTTTTTATTATGCAACATCCACTGTGATCATTTTGGTACATCATTTTTTTAATTATGCCTCATCCACAATGATCACTTTGGAACGTCAATTATTTTTTTTTTATTATGCATCATCCACTGTGATCATTTTGTAACATCATTTTTTTTTTTCAATTATGCCTCATCCACAATGATCACTTTGAAACGTCATTTTTTTTTTTATTATGCAACATCCACTGTGATCATTTTGGTACATCATTTTTTTAATTATGCCTCATCCACAATGATCACTTTGGAACGTCAATTATTTATTTTTTTAATATGCAAAATCCTTTGTGATCATTTTAGAAAATCAATTTTTTTTTATTATGCCTCATCCACAATGATCACTTTTGGAACGTCAATTTTTTTTTTTTATTATGCAAAATCCACTGTGATCATTTTGGAACATCATTTTTTTTTAATTATGCCTCATCCACAATGATCTCTTTTGGAACGTCAATTTTTTTTTTATTATGCAAAATCCTTTCTGATCATTTTGGAAAATCAAATTTTTTTAATTATGCCTCATCCACAATGATCATTTTGGAACGTCAATTTTTTTTTATTATGCAAAATCCTTTGTGATCATTTTGGAAAATCAATTTTTTTTAATTATGCCTCATCCACAATGATCACTTTTGGAACGTCAATTTTTTTTTTACCATGCAAAATCCTTTGTGATCATTTTGGAACATCATTTTGTTTTAAATTATGCCTCATCCACAATGATCACTTTTGGAACGTATTTTTTTTTATTATGCAAAATCCTTTGTGATCATTTTGGAAAATCATTTTTTTTAAATTATGTCTCATCCACAATGAACATTTTGGAACGTCAATTTCTTTTTTTTTATTATGCAACATCCACTGTGATAATTTTGGAACATCAATTTTTTTTAATTATGCCTCATCCGCAATGATCATTTTGGAACGTCAATTTTTTTTTATTATGCAACATGCACTGTGATCATTTTGGAACATCAATTTTTTTTTATTTATGCCTCATCCACTATTATCATTTTGGAACGTCAATTTTTTTTTATTATGCGACATCCACTATTCGAATATTCTCTTTGATTGCTTGTTACACTTCGTCATCCTCTTTTATTGTTTCTTCCGCCTCCACATCTTCTATTTTTGCATGTTCCACTTCGTTATCCTTTTAAAATGCTTCTTCTACTTCATATCCTCTTTAATTGCTTCAGTTACTTCATTATGCGCTCTACAAAATTGTGGTATTTCATACTAAACTTCAATCGCTCATATCTTCTAAACGGGAAGAGATAGCCCTAGCAAACTTGTACAAAATATTGGTATAAACTTTTGGTGGAACTGTTTTTTTATTGTCATCCTTGACATCCTTTTTGAATGCTTCTCTCACTTCGTCATCTTCTTTGAATGTTTTTTCCACTTCGACATCATCTTTGACTGCTTCTTTAACTTCGATATCCTCTTTGATTGCTTCTCCCACTTCGATATCGTCTTTGATTGCTTTTTCACTTCGTCATCTTCTTTGAATGCTTCTACCACCTTGGTATCCTCTTTGATTGCTTACTCAACTTCAATTTCCTCTTTGATTGTTTCTGCCACTTCGATATCCTATTTGATTGCTTCTTCCACTTCAACGTTCTCTTTGATAGTTTCTTCCACTTCGATATCCAATCAACAAATTTATGATTTTTCTTACAAAACTTTAATCGCTCGTATCTTCTAAACGGGAAGAGATAGCACTAGCAAACTTTGACAAAATATTAGTACAAATTTTTGATCATTATCATTTTGCAACAAACATTTATATTATGCAACGTCAATCATGATCATTTTGGAACGTCCAGATTTTTTTTATGCAACGTTCATCATGATCTTTTTTGCAACGTTCAATTTTTTTTATACAACTATTATCATGATCATTTTGGAACATCCAATTTTTTTCTCTTTGATTGCTTGTTCCACTTCGATATCCTCTTTGATTGCTTCTTCCACATTGATATCCTATTTGATTGCTTCTTTAACTTTGATATCCTCTACGATTGCTTGTTCCACTTCGATATCCTCTTTTATTCCTTCTTCATCTTCAATATCCATTGGATTGCTTCTTCATCTTTGATATCCTCTTTGATGGCATTTTCACTTCGGTATCCTCTGTAAGGGCTCCTTCCTCTTTGATTTCCGTTTGATTGCTTCTTGCACTGCAATATTTTCTTTGATTGCGTCTTCATATTCGATATCGTTTTTGATTGCATTTTTACTTCGATATCCTGTGATGGCTTCTTCCACTTTGATATCCTCTTTGATTGCTTCTTCCACTTCGATATCCGCTTTGATTGCTTGTTCCATTTTGATATCGTCTTTGACTATTTCTTTCACTTCGATATCGTCTTTGATTGCTTTTTTCACTTCGTCATCCTCTTTGAATACTTCTACCAACTCGGTATCCTCTTTGATTCCTTAGTCAACTTCAATTTCCTCTTTGATTGTTTTTGCTACTTCGATATCCTATTTGATTGCTTCTCCCACTTCAATATCCTCTTTGTTTACTCCTTCCACTTCGGTATCATCTTCGATTTCCTTTTGATTGCATCTTGCACTGCATTATTCTCTTTGATTGCGTCTTCATCTTCGATATCGTCTTTGATAGCATTTTCACTTCGATATCCTCTGTGATGGCTTCTTCCTCTTCGATACCCTCTTTGATTGCTTCTTCCACTTCGATATCCTCTTTGATTGTTTCTTCCGCCTCGACATCTTCTATTTTTGCATGTTCCACTTCGTTATCCCTTTAAAATGCTTCTTCTACTTTCATATCCTCTTTAATTGCTTCAGTTACTTCATTATGCTCTCTACAAAATTGTGGTCTTTCATACAAAACTTCAATCGCTCGTATCTTCTAAACGGGAAGAGATAGCCCTAGCAAACTTGTACAAAATATTGGTATAAATTTTTGGTGCAACTGTTTTTTTATTGTCATCCTTGACATCCTTTTTGAATGCTTCTCTGACTTCGTCATCTTCTTTGAATGTTTTTTCCACTTCGACATCATCTTTGACTGCTTCTTTAACTTCGATATCCTCTTTGATTGCTTCTCCCACTTCGATATCGTCTTTGACTGCTTCTTCCATTTCGATATCGTCTTTGATTGCTTTTTTCACTTCGTCATCTTCTTTGAATGCTTCTACCACCTCGGTATCCTCTTTGATTGCTTACTCAACTTCAATTTCCTCTTTGATTGTTTCTCCCTCTTCGATATCGTCTTTGACTGCTTCTTCCATTTCGATATCGTCTTTGATTGCTTTTTTCACTTCGTCATCTTCTTTGAATGCTTCTACCGCCTCGGTATCCTCTTTGATTGCTTACTCAACTTCAATTTCCTCTTTGATTGTTTCTGCCACTTCGATATCCTATTTGATTGCTTCTTCCACTTCAACATTCTCTTTGATAGTTTCTTCCACTTCGGTATCCAATCAACAAATTTATGATTTTTCTTACAAAACTTTAATCGCTCGTATCTTCTAAACGGGAAGAGATAGCACTAGCAAACTTTGACAAAATATTAGTACAAATTTTTGATCATTATCATTTTGCAACAAACATTTATATTATGCAACGTCAATCATGATCATTTTGGAACGTCCAGATTTTTTTTATGCAACGTTCATCATGATCTTTTTTGCAACGTTCAATTTTTTTTATACAACCATTATCATGATCATTTTGGAACATCCAATTTTTTTCTCTTTGATTGCTTGTTCCACTTCGATATCCTCTTTGATTGCTTCTTTCACATTGGTATCCTCTTTGATTGCTTCTTTAACTTTGATATCCTCTACGATTGCTTGTTCCGCTTCGATATCCTCTTTTATTCCTTCTTCATCTTCAATATCCATTGGATTGCTTCTTCCACTTCGATATCGTCTTTGATTGCTTTTTTTACTTCGTCATCTTCTTAGAATGCTTCTACCACCTTGGTATCCTCTTTGATTTCTTCCTCAACCATAATTTCTTCTTTGATTGTTTCTGCTACTTCGATATCCTATTTGATTGCTTCTTTCACTTCAATATCCTCTTTGATTGCTTCTTCCACTTCGATATCATCTTTGATTGCTGCTTCCACTTGGAAATCCTCTTTGATTTGATTGCTTCTTCCATTTCGATATCGTCTTTGACTGCTTCTTACACATGGATATCCTCTTTGATGGCTTTTAACAGCTCGATATCCTCTTTAATTACTTCTTCGACTAAAAGAAAAACACGCGAGCTGCGAGCAGCTCGCGCACAACGCAACCTCTAGTTATATTATATAAAGCTCGATTACCACTCACTGACTGACTGACTGACTCATTGACATGTTTGTTCTCCCAGATGCCACCTCGTAGGGTGAAAATGTTTGGTGGGATCGTATAGAGGGAGTTTCGATGAGTTGGGAATAAATCCTAAAGTACCCCTTTTGTCCCCCATTCGCACCCATCGACCTCGTATCTCGAAAAGTATAGGTCTTAGAGCGTTGGTGCAAAAACTAATGTTGCAGAGGACATTTTTTTATATCCGGTTCCATGAAAAAAAAATTGTCTTTTATACAAAAAAAAAATTGTCCCATACAAAATATTTCTGTATGAATACCGTAAACCGTATATTTCGTTTGCCGTAATTTTCATACTGTTTTTGTAGGGAGCCCATGGCTTGTGTGTACTATAAAATTACTGTAAATTTGCTTGATTCTATATAATGGTGGTGGAGGGGCATGAGACAACTTTCATAGTTTTTGCAAAGGTCATCATCATCATTTTGGAACATCCATTTTTTTTTTTTTTTGTATGCAACGTTCATCATGTTTATTTTGGAACATCAATTTTTTTTTAATTATGCCTCATCCACAATGATCACTTTTGGAACGTCATTTTTTTTTTTTTTTTTATTCTGCAAAATCCTTTGTGATCATTTTGGAACACCAATTTTTTTTTAATTATGCCTTTTCCACAATGATCACTTTTAGAAAAGTAATTTTTTTTTTTAATATGCAAAATCTTTTGTGATCATTTTAGAAAATCAATTTTTTTTAATTATGCCTCATCCACAATGATCACTTTTGGAACGTCAATTTTTTTTTTATTATTATTCAAAATACTTTGTGATCATTTTGGAAAATCAATTTTTTTTAAATTATGCCTCATCCACAATGATCATTTTGGAACGTCAATTTTTTTTTTTATTATGCAAAATCCACTGTGATCATTTTGGAACATCATTTTTTTTAAATTATGCCTCATCCACAATGATCACTTTTGGAACGTCAATTTTTTTTTTTATTATGCAAAATCCTTTCTGATCATTTTGGAAAACCAATTTTTTTTTAATTATGCCTCATCCACTATGATCATTTTGGAACGTCAATTTTTTTTTATTATGCAAAATCCTTTGTGATCATTTTGGAAAATCAATTTTTTTTAATTATGCCTCATCCACAATGATCACTTTTGGAACGTCAAATTTTTTTTTTTACTATGCAAAATCCTTTGTGATCATTTTGGAACATCATTTTGTTTTAAATTATGCCTCATCCACAATGATCACTTTTGGAACGTAATTTTTTTTTATTATGCAAAATCCTTTGTGATCATTTTGGAAAATCATTTTTTTTAAATTATGCCTCATCCACAATGATCATTTTGGAACGTCAATTTCTTTTTTTTTATTATGCAACATCCACTGTGATAATTTTGGAACATCAATTTTTTTTAATTATGCCTCATCCGCAATGATCATTTTGGAACGTCAATTTTTTTTTAAATTATGCCTCATCCACAATGATCACTTTTGGAACGTCAATTTTTTTTTTATTATGCAACATCCACTGTGATCATTTTGGAACATAATTTTTTTTTTATTTATGCCTCATCCACTATGATCATTTTGGAACGTCAATTTTTTTTTTATTATGCGGCATCCACTATTCGAATATTCTCTTTGATTGCTTGTTACACTTCGTCATCCTCTTTTATTGTTTCTTCCGCCTCCACATCTTCTATTTTTGCATGTTCCACTTCGTTATCCTTTTAAAATGCTTCTTCTACTTCATATCCTCTTTAATTGCTTCAGTTACTTCATTATGCGCTCTACAAAATTGTGGTGTTTCATACAAAACTTCAATCGCTCATATCTTCTAAACGGGAAGAGATAGCCCTAGCAAACTTGTACAAAATATTGGTATAAACTTTTGGTGGAACTGTTTTTTTATTGTCATCCTTGACATCCTTTTTGAATGCTTCTCTCACTTCGTCATCTTCTTTGAATGTTTTTTCCACTTCGACATCATCTTTGACTGCTTCTTTAACTTCGATATCCTCTTTGATTGCTTCTCCCACTTCGATATCGTCTTTGACTGCTTCTTCCATTTCGATATCGTCTTTGATTGCTTTTTCACTTCGTCATCTTCTTTGAATGCTTCTACCACCTTGGTATCCTCTTTGATTGCTTACTCAACTTCAATTTCCGCTTTGATTGTTTCTGCCACTTCGATATCCTATTTGATTGCTTCTTCCACTTCAACATTCTCTTTGATAGTTTCTTCCACTTCGATATCCAATCAACAAATTTATGATTTTTCTTACAAAACTTTAATCGCTCGTATCTTCTAAACGGGAAGAGATAGCACTAGCAAACTTTGACAAAATATTAGTACAAATTTTTGATCATTATCATTTTACAACATACATTTATATTATGCAACGTCAATCCTGATCATTTTGGAACGTCCAGATTTTTTTTATGCAACGTTCATCATGATCTTTTTTGCAACGTTCAAGTTTTTTTATACAACTATTATCATGATCATTTTGGAACATCCAATTTTTTTCTCTTTAATTGCTTGTTCCACTTCGATATCCTCTTTGATTGCTTCTTCCACATTGATATCCTATTTGATTGCTTCTTTAACTTTGATATCCTCTACGATTGCTTGTTCCACTTCGATATCCTCTTTTATTCCTTCTTCATCTTCAATATCCATTGGATTGCTTCTTCATCTTTGATATCCTCTTTGATGGCATTTTCACTTCGGTATCCTCTGTAAGGGCTCCTTCCTCTTTGATTTCCGTTTGATTGCTTCTTGCACTGCAATATTTTCTTTGATTGCGTCTTCATATTCGATATCGTTTTTGATTGCATTTTTACTTCGATATCCTGTGATGGCTTCTTCCACTTTGATATCCTCTTTGATTGCTTCTTCCACTTCGATATCCGCTTTGATTGCTTTTTTCACTTCGTCATCCTCTTTGAATACTTCTACCAACTGGGTATCCTCTTTGATTCCTTAGTCAACTTCAATTTCCTCTTTGATTGTTTTTGCTACTTCGATATCCTATTTGATTGCTTCTCCCACTTCAATATCCTCTTTGTTTACTCCTTCCACTTCGATATCATCTTCGATTTCCTTTTGATTGCTTCTTGCACTGCATTATTCTCTTTGATTGCGTCTTCATCTTCGATATCATCTTTGATAGCATTTTCACTTCGATATCCTCTGTGATGGCTTCTTCCACTTCGATACCCTCTTTGATTGCTTCTTCCACTTCGATATCCTCATTGATTGTTTCTTCCGCCTCGACATCTTCTATTTTTGCATGTTCCACTTCGTTATCCCTTTAAAATGCTTCTTCTACTTTCATATCCTCTTTAATTGCTTCAGTTACTTCATTATGCTCTCTACAAAATTGTGGTCTTTCATACAAAACTTCAATCGCTCGTATCTTCTAAACGGGAAGACATAGCCCTAGCAAACTTGTACAAAATATTGGTATAAATTTTTGGTGCAACTGTTTTTTTATTGTCATCCTTGACATCCTTTTTGAATGCTTCTCTCACTTCGTCATCTTCTTTGAATGTTTTTTCCACTTCGACATCATCTTTGACTGCTTCTTTAACTTCGATATCCTCTTTGATTGCGTCTCCCACTTCGATATCGTCTTTGACTGCTTCTTCCATTTCGATATCGTCTTTGATTGCTTTTTCACTTCGTCATCTTCTTTGAATGCTTCTACCACCTTGGTATCCTCTTTGATTGCTTACTCAACTTCAATTTCCGCTTTGATTGTTTCTGCCACTTCGATATCCTATTTGATTGCTTCTTCCACTTCAACATTCTTTTTGATAGTTTCTTCCACTTCGATATCCAATCAACAAATTTATGATTTTTCTTACAAAACTTTAATCGCTCGTATCTTCTAAACGGGAAGAGATAGCACTAGCAAACTTTGACAAAATATTAGTACAAATTTTTGATCATTATCATTTTGCAACATACATTTATATTATGCAACGTCAATCATGATCATTTTGGAACGTCCAGATTTTTTTTATGCAACGTTCATCATGATCTTTTTTGCAACGTTCAATTTTTTTTTATACAACCATTATCATGATCATTTTGGAACATCCAATTTTTTTCTCTTTGATTGCTTGTTTATCTTTGATTGCTTCTTTAACTTTGATATCCTCTACGATTGCTTGTTCCGCTTCGATATCCTCTTTTATTCCTTCTTCATCTTCAATATCCATTGGATTGGTTCTTCCACTTCGATATCATCTTTGATTGCTTTTTTTACTTCGTCATCCTCTTAGAATGCTTCTACCACCTTGGTATCCTCTTTGATTTCTTCCTCAACTTTAATTTCCTCTTTGATTGTTTCTGCTACTTCGATATCCTATTTGATTGCTTCTTTCACTTCAATATCCTCTTTGATTGCTTCTTCCACTTCGATATCATCTTTGATTGCTGCTTCCACTTGGAAATCCTCTTTGATTTGATTGCTTCTTCCATTTCGATATCGTCTTTGACTGCTTCTTACACATGGATATCCTCTTTGATGGCTTTTAACAGCTCGATATCCTCTTTAATTACTTCTTCGACTAAAAGAAAAACACGCGAGCTGCGAGCAGCTCGCGCACAACGCAACCTCTAGTCTACTTTATACATGTTGTTTCATTGATATTTTTAGAACTTGATATCAAGGGGGACTTGCGCAACCATGCCTAAAAATATTTAGTGGCTAAGTATGATTTAAGGAGTTGTCAAATCACACAAATACATCAAATTTAAACATGTTTAGTCACTAAATACACTTTAAAATCGTTTGAAAATTTAAAATGTTCTAATGTAACGAATTTTCAAAATCAATTTTGCAACAATATCATTTAATGTCGTCCATTTACACGTTGTATACACATACTCATAAAAATGCATGTCTCTGAAATAAAGCTTCTATTCTAGGAAAGTATAACAAGCGACTTATAGTTTGATTGTACATCTTGTAGGTATTTTTCCGATGAAGTGTACTACGTGTTTTGTTATGTACAATGTCATACCCACTATCCATCTCTCTCATCATTTTGCCTTAAAATTAAGAACCTACCTAGAGCTTGTGCGAATCAAAAACATTTTAACTGAGATAGCAAAAATCGGGTTACTTGAGGTTTTAATTTTTTTACTCTTTTTACTGTATGGAACTAACAAGTATTGTATCATTTTAGAATTCTGATAAAATGCGCCAACTTTTAATGCTACTTGCCAAGGCACTCTAGTACAGTTTTTTAAAGGAGGGCCTGTCAAAGTCGACGTATCTTGAAAATTTTAAATTCGTAGTTTAACAAATAGTTTAAATTCTCGGAAACTTCAGGCAATTGTGTCATTATTTTTTATTGGGATTCTAGAAATGTTATTTAGAATTAGGTCTCCAAAGTTCAAATGAACAAAAATAAAAGAGAATAACCACAATAACCGAAAAATGGTACAGTTTGATCAAATTTCTAGGTTTTTCTTAAAATGCCCATAATTTTCAAACTGCATGGGATAGATTTTTTTCAGATTTTTCTCGTGATGGTTATGATCAATCCTGTCACCCCGTTTCGGCTTGACGTTGAGTTCTGGGACACCCTGTATGTGACTTAGTTGTTGTTCATACCTTCAGTTGGAATTGTGCTCACTTTCACAATATGACTCTTCTGTAAAACAATCTCTATTTTGGCCCATTTCTATCGACCGGCATAAAGCTTAGAGTTTGGTACTAGTAAGAAATATAAACCTCGGTTAATGTTCTTCTTAAGCCTAAGAAAGTATAATTACGAAGATATTGATGAAAAGTAATGTTGTTCTTTTATATCTTTCGGCGTTTACAAATGGCTTAGGCTGAATTAATTGGATCTTAGTCTAAAGTTTGCGTTTTCACAACAATAAAAGCTTTTAGTAAGTAATAAATAAATAATAAAAAAATATTGCTGGACATTTCACACAGCGCTATCTAGCCCCAAATTAAGCAGAGCTTGTACTATGGGAACCAGATACCTGATAGAATACTTATATACATTTTTTTTGTAAATACATACTTATAATGTAAAGTGAAACAAATATCTGTAGATCTTGCAAACATTTGTTCCGCGGCGGGAATCGAACCCGCTACCTCCTGCGTCTCAGCCAATCGTCACGACGCGCGTAGCGAGTAATAACACTGAAATAAATTACAGAACATAATTATTACAAATTGATTAAGTACAATGGGCGGTCTTATCGCTAAAAGAGATCTCATCCAGACAACCTTTGGATAGGTAGGATAATAATCACATGAGGTTGTAAATCCTCTTCATCCAAAGGTTGTCTGGGAGAAATCGCTTCTAAGCAATAATTCCAGTGTTATTTAAGATTTGCGTTTTTTATACATATGTATGTTTCTTGTTTTTGTGGTATAGAATAAAGTGTTTTAATTTATTAAAATACAGTCTCTCTTGGCAATACGTAAAACCTTGGAAGTTGGAACAAGAGCCCAATTCTGCTAATTTATAAGAAAAACGATAATGGAGCTATACCAATAATTAACAATTATGACTGTTGTTGACCAATTATGGCAAATTTTCAATGAAGTTGTCATAATATAGGAACGGCGGTCATTGAAAAAATATTGTGTAAGTAGAATACCAAAAGATATCCATTGTGGCCATTTTGCGATGATACCATTGTCATAGTGAAACGATTGCTGTAGTAAAATTGGGTCTTTTATCTCTTGTAAAATACTCGAAATTCATAAAACTTAAAAAAAGGGAAAATGATATTAATATTTGGATCGGCTAACCTGATAACACATAACTAAGCACCACCCCAGTTAAACTAGCTTTCTATTAAAACAACCGCGTCCGAATCGGTCCACAGACAGACACATAGACACACATGCACACACAGAGACACAGGCATCAAATTTATTACACCCTTACTTATGCTTCACGGGTAAAAAATGCCGTATTGTTTTATTAGTAAAGTAATAACACACTTTCCATTCATTCGACATTCCCTAGATAACGGGAAAGCAATAACCTACCAGCCCACTACAGTATTAAATTATTGAAATTGTGATCCTGTATTAGCACATACGCTACCTTTTATCCCATAAATCAGTTCCCATGGGATAAAAATGGGGTGTCAAGTCAAGTTGCAACAGCGGGTTTAGCTTTATTTCTAGGTTAATACTCATTTAGAAGTGTAACGCGTACGAAGTCGCGGGCAACAGCTAGTCTATATATAAAATCATACATAACCTGTATTTTTTAATTCTAGTTAATCATTGGGCTGTTGTTTTATCATCATCCATGTTTCACGTATCAATATTGATACTTCAGAAACCATAAGTCTATATAGCTCTATACATTTTACAGCGGGCTCCATAAAATAAATAACTGGCCTTATCTGAACCGCAACGTGGTGCACGACTTTGGCACATTTTATATGAACTGCTTTACGAGTCGGATGTGTTGGAAATATTTCAGAGGATTTTGAGGATATAAGAAATAGTCTAGAATAAGATGTGAGTGTAATTCACTTTAATCGTTTGCAAGCCAAGTTGAACCTCAAGCTTAGGCTACCTAAAAGCTATAATTACAAATTCATTATACTCGTACACTATCAGAAGGGGTACAGAGTCTCTGACACTAAGCGCGACTTGCGCAACGATACCTAACTGTATTTAGTAGCTAAATATGATATCGAGAGTTTTCAAATAATACAAGTACGTCAAATTTAAACATGTTCAGTCGCTAAATACGTTTAGGGATCGTTGCGCAAATAACCATCATCATACACAACCTAAATTGATAGATTGCAAGCTAAAGTGGCAGTGAGCGGGTCACATAACATAACTCGAAGATCTGAGGGCCGTTGGGGCAGAAACGTTATTGAGTAGAATAGAATAGAATAGAATATATTTGTTTGACACACACACAAAAAAACACAGAATGGATTACAAACAAAATAGTAGACAGACAGAAAAAAATACAGAAAAAAAAGAGATATTAATGTTAAAACACAGACATAGGTGCACATAGGTACTTACCCAACCAGTAGGTAGGTGTGTGTACTAACTATAACTTTTGAAACTATCATGGTTATTAACACTATTTGTACTAAAAACGGGATATTTACCATGATTTGTGAGTTCTTGAGTGTCCCGATATTTCGACGCAGTTGCATGCGCCATGATCACGCGTAAACTGAAGTCTTTGCGAGTGGATAGTTATTGGCAGACATAACGATCTACCCTCTTTCTTAGTCTCTTGCTAGGAATGAATTCAGTAATACTATCACTACTACCGGTTTCATTCTCGATCATAACTCTATTCCGACACACAACACTCACGGTATCAGGACGCGTAATTGACACTACACTTCTTCGGTTCTTACACATTCTCACCACAGGATTCCAGGCTCCAGATAGTTGAAAACCATCTTCACGATTGAAATTCTTGTGTTTGGTAATCTCAATTGCCTCTTGTACCAGTCTTGGGATGTAATGTCGCTCAGTTGAGATTACTTGTGGGTTGACAGACAAAAGTCTGCCATAGCGGAACACCTGCTGGACTCAGGCTCAAACCACTGGATCGAGCCACACAACCCGCAAGTAATCTCAACTGAGCAACATTACATCCCAAGACTGGTTCAAGAGGCAATTGAGATTACCAAACACAAGAATTTCAATCGTGAAGATGGTTTTCAACTATCTGGAGCCTGGAATCCTGTGGTGAGAATGTGTAAGAACCGAAGAAGTGTAGTGTCAATTACGCGTCCTGATACCGTGAGTGTTGTGTGTCGGAATAGAGTTATGATCGAGAATGAAACCGGTAGTAGTGATAGTATTACTGAATTCATTCCTAGCAAGAGACTAAGAAAGAGGGTAGATCGTTATGTCTGCCAATAACTATCCACTCGCAAAGACTTCAGTTTACCCGTGATCATGGCGCATGCAACTGCGTCGAAATATCGGGACACTCAAGAACTCACAAATCATGGTAAATATCGCGTTTTTAGTACAAATAGTGTGTACTAACTAGTCCCGTAGAGACTAGAGTAGAGACGCTGCACTGGAAAGCGTAGCGCAGGATGACTCCTCCACCAGACGGCAAGACGACCCGATAAAGGTTGTCATTGGGACGCACAAGTTTGCTCTGGAAATCTATGGCAGCAGTGGACGAGCTGATAAAATGGAGATGAAGATGCTGACGATTTATTTTTAAAAATAATAATGGACGTTTGCCTACTAACAAAACTTCTCAAATATCGTAAATTACGTAAGACTGGTATAATATTTTCTGGTAAAACGTTTTCTGAGACTCAGCCCCTCTTGCACAACCCTAAACGTATTTAGCGACGAAACATGTTTAAATTTGACGTATTTGTATGATTTGACAACTCCTTAAATCATACTTAGCCACTATATAAGTTTAGGCATCGTTGCGCAAGTATACGATTTAGTTTCAGAAAATGTTTCAAAATATTGTGTCAAAGGTGATGGAGTGATGGCATTTTAACATTAAATGATTTCAGGGATTGTAAATGGACCTATTTCAACATTCAGAATGCCGCGAATAATTTTAACAAATAACCGTACTCGTATTTCGTGCATTTCCGATTGCGTTCAGCAATTCGGCTGTTTCCTGTAATTTGCTATGTAAAGCCACGATTAGTGTAGTCCATTTGAGTCCGATCGTGGTGGACTCAGTCAAAATTTAACACGTAGTAGTCCGTACTTAAAATGTATTATGAGGGAGTTTTCAATACCGATTACAAACTGATTTTTTGAAATTCCTGGAGTAGTAGGGAGATGTTAAAGAAGTTGAATAATCAGAAGAAAATTTTGTGTAATAGGATTATAATTAATAATAATTGTGAGCTCTTTAAAATTCAATTAAAGTTAAATAATTCATCTGAATTACTGCAACTTTAAAACCTCGGCTTAAATTTGGCTTTCAAAATTTATATTGCAAACCTTAACTCACTTTTTTCATAGTTTGGTTTTTCTTAAAGGCATGCCTACTTGGGCGAATCGACGTTTTATGTAGGTATGTTTGTACGTCTGAGGATAACTTTCGAAACGTTGATCCGATCTTTTTGAAATTTGGTATATTGGTCTTGGTGTGACTAAATGAGCTAAAAATGGGGGGTGTGAGATATTGGGGAGCAGTAGGTTGCGGGTTCGATTCCCCGCCGCGGAACAAATGTAAGCAAGATCTACAAATATTTGTTCTGGGTCTGGGTGCATCGTTTAGTTTATGTATGTATTTACAAAAAAGAACATACACATAAGTATTCTATCAATTTTCTAGTTCCCATTTCATTGATTGAAAATATAATAATGCCGCTCGTCTATAGACATTATATATAAGTTATTTTTAGAAGTGAAAACTTGTTCAGGCGCGTTGGGCATTTTTTGAGGTGGGAAAAAACCATTGAACTCACGTCACTGTTACCGTTACCGTTACCGACACCTCTGTATATAAGTATCTGTTTGAGATGAGAAAAACCGGCCAAGTCAAGCAAGCCAAGCAGCCAAGTCGCGCACGAAGGATTCCGTATCATTATCTATAATAAATTGTATGAGCGCCCATACAACTCAGAGGACTATCTTAATTGGCGTCATCTATAGGTATGTATGTATGGGGACACCCTTTAAATTTCAACTATTTTTATTTTTTGAAATTATTTCTTTAAGACTGCTGTAGAATCCCGTATAGTTTTATTTCTTAATAAAAAAATAATAAAAAAAATAATCCGTTTTTACTATTTACTATTGTATATACCTAATAACTGTCATACAATGTTCATAGTGAATTTTATATTTTTAAATAGGCCTCTTTCTTGTTGGTTCCAGTTGTAAGACCTTGATTGTTGCCAAATTTCATGATTCTAGGTCAACGGGAACTATAGGTGTACTATAGGTTTTCGACCCAAAACCTACAGGGTACTTCCGGTTGACTAGCATTGTCAATTTTGGTTAAAAGCAAGGTACAAGTAAAGGGGAAATTCCGAAAAATAAAAAAAGTTGAAAATTAAGGTACATTTTGATACTTACAAGTTTTTGCGAAAATCTAAATTTGCCCATATCTTTTTATCGTGTTCACTCAGGACCTTGATTTTTATACACCTAATAGGGACTATAGGCCCTATAGGTATCTGGTATAAATTTCAACTTGCTAGGTCCACCCGTTCCTGAGAAAATATGTGGTGACCCACGGACAGACGGACAAGAGAGTGATCTTATAAGGGTTCCTTATTATAAAAAAATATTTTCCTTTTGAGGTACGGAACCCTAATAACCATTGAACACGCAACACCGTTACCGTTACCGACAACTCTGTACTTATATAAGTATCTGTAGTGTAGTCTGTTCAAGTTTTCATTTGTGTCGGCACTCCCGGAGTGCCACAATTTTTTTTAATTCCATTATTTATAATACAACAGTAAAACCTTCTGATTATACGGTTTGCTCATTTAGTCAGCTTTATACAAATTTATGTAAAGCTGTGATTTGCCTATTCCATGAGATATACGTGCTACCTTACCACCACAATACGATCGCGAATATTAAATTTCATTTACTCGGCAACCTCACAGTAATTACATCGAAAAGTTGCTAATTACCGGAACAGCTCATGTTTTCCTGAAATTCTCGTAATTAAATGTTTATTGTGTTCAGACCATTTTAACGTCTAAAATTACTTTAGTTTTGAACTATGTTGCTGACTCGAGTTTGTTTAATTGAGTAGGCTGTTTTGAGGAGTTATATGCAAGCTTATAAATGGCACCCAGATGCACAGTATTAACAAAAAATCTTAACATATAAAACAAAGTCAGGTTTGTTCGAACACTTATAACTCGAGAACGGCTGGACCGATTTTTGATTTGTTGTATTTGTCTCCGTCCCGAATAGCAGAATAACTATTAAAATATTGGAAAAATTCACGCAAAAAGAAATTATGAAGAAAATTCATTTTCTCATACATAATAATGGCAGGTTGTCAATTTTACCGGGGTGACGTACATTGTCAGCCCGCGTCATATGAATGTCAAGGCGGTACGAAATTCGGCGGGTCAACTAGTTCATAATAAAAAAACATTTGTCGTTCGTAATCGTTTAATTATAACTAATAAACTAAAAGCTTATTTTTAATAAAATACACTCGTCATTATATCAATGCCTTAATATGAAAAAGTTTCTACTTCGACTTAAAAGTTAATCTACAGTATCTTTTAAGTCTAAATAGTAACATTTTTGTAAATACCTACTTTCATTGTATTAATTTTTTCTTAAATTCTTACTTTTAATATAAAAATATTGGCACACAGAACTTTTATGTCGAGCAAAATATTTTAGTTTTCAGCTAACCAAATATCTGAAGTGCAGTCACCGCCCGGGTATCTGCGAAATATTAGGAGCAATATGAAAAATTGTAAAGCGCGTCACACACGAAGATAATATATTTTATCATAAGATAAAATATCACTCGCCATACAATCTAATAAATTAATTGATTCAATGGACCATCACACACTTGAAGATTGTATGGCGAGCCATATTTATTTTCTTCTTTACGTAGTATAAAATTAAATCGCTGTCTGTTCGCTTAGATCTTTTAAACTACTCAACAGATTTTAATATAGTTTTCAGCAATAGATAGAGTGATTCCAGAGGAAGGTATGTATAACTAGCTTCCGCCAGCGGCTTCGCACGCGATGTTTGTCAACAAAAAGTAGCCTATGTTATAATCTACGTACATACCGATTTGAAAGTAACTCTGTCTCTCTGTCTGTTTGTTACCTTTTCACGACTTAACGGCTTGACCGATTTCGATGAAATTTGGTACCTAGATAGATTATGAACGGACTTGAGACATAGAATATACTTAACGCGACTGTACAAAAGGGTAATGAGGGTAATGTTTTATTGACAAACCATGCGTACGAAGCCGCGGGCGGGTCAGCTAGTATTAACATAAAATATTATAGGATCTTTATCGTTTGTGACCCACTTTAAGGACACACATGAAGATGCTATAATATGTCACTGATTACTTTTTTAGCTCCGTGGACATAAACCAACATAAACTTTTGCAAATATTACATTTTAACACCAAACTTTTTAAACACCCAGTAGTTTTAAACATAATTTAGTTTTAAAGATAACTTTTGTGCAATTTTTAATAATAGGTATCGCCACTTTTTGCTCTCCAATTTTAAAAATATAGAGAAAATTTGCACATCATCTACTACACCAAACTTTCTCAAGTCAACGTTTCTTCGCCGCTCTATTTTAAAAATATCAAAAATAATTTAGGCACCTTCTCTAACATTGCATTAAATCTGAAACATTTATTACATATAATTTTAAATAATTTGAGAGTAATGGCATAGTTAAGCATTATCAACCCTGGCCGAAAAGAAAACCTAAACGTATTTAGCGACTAAACGCGTTTAAAATTGACACATATTTATATGATTTGACAACCACTTATATCATATTTAGATGCTAAATACGTTTAGGCATCGTTGCGCAAGTTACGCTCATTCAAAATTCTAAATTCGAATTATTATTGCTAACGAATATCATTTCAAAACGTTTTCATTGTTCCAATTTTAAAATAATACTGAAACTTTTTATCGAACACCTATAAAAAATACACGTTGAATTTTAAAAGTTACCTCATTTCATGCGGCAGTGCGGGACCGTTCGGTTCGTTTCCGAAGTGGACCAGGAAGTCAGGGTCCAACTTCATGCCTCCGTGTTTCGTGTCTACGTCCAACTTTACTATCCACCCGCCCTGTTGAGGTTTAATCGGGGTTGAACAATTTTTAAACCAGTGCAGATTAATTTTCAGCTTGCAACTAGACGACAGATTTTATCGTTGAACGTCGTCATTCTTTTATTATTGTTTTTTTTTTGTTGGAGATTTACCTCTAAATATTTTTAGTTAGTGACCATCTCAAAGACAAATATTGATAATGAAAAAAAAAATATTCAAAGAAAATCTTTGTCGTTCCTTGTACATAACACATACATACTAGGTCACACTAAAAGTTTTCGAATTGGCCATTTACATAAACAATATTTAAAAAGTTATTACAACATTTGAAAATAGAACTCTTTAGCCGTAGAGTAAAATTTGTTTCATCTGATTGTGAATTGTTTTCACAATGTAGCGTCATTTTAAAAATTGCGTGATTACAATAAAATGGATTTAACTCGGGAAAATTTTCGTTGAATGATTTTTTACGATTTAAGTTTAATTTGACAGCTCAGCAGAGCGTCGTTCGCCTTCAATCTGCTTTTGGCGAAGGAGCACCATGCAAGACGACTATTTATAGCTGGTTTGCAGAATTCAAACGCGATCGTCTCAAACTCCATGATGAAATTCGTGAAGGTCGCCCGTGCACCGCTGTGAACAACAAAAACATTGATGCTGTGCGCCGTATGATCAAAACTGACAGGCATTTGGCCTACCATGAGATACGGACATCTTTGGACTTAGGCATGAGTCAAATACAGTCAATCCTACACACATATTTGGGTGTGAGAAAGCTGTGTTCTCGATGGATCCCACACAATTTGATTGATGTTCAAAAAACGGACCGCATCACTTGGTGCCATGCTATGCATGCCAGATACAACGAAGGGGCTTCCAATTTGGTGTGGGACATAGTAACAGGTGACGAAACATAGATTAATAGCTATGATCCCAAAACGAAGCAGCAATCGAGCGTATGGGTCTTTCGAGATGAGCCGAAACCAACCAAAGTGGCGCGTGTGAAAAGTACCTCGAAACGGATGATTGCTTCTTTTTTTAATAAATCTGGGCACGTGGCTACTGTTGCTTTAGAAAATCGTCGTACCGTGAATAGTGACCGGTACACGACCATTTGTTTCCCGGAAATTACGGACAAACTCCGTGAAAATTACGGTAAACGCCGTATAATCTTGCACCACGACAATGCAAGTTCCCTCTCGGCCAGACAGACAAATGAGTTTTTGAAAGCGAAAAACGTACAACTTATGAGTCATCCAGCATACAGTCCTGACCTGGCACCGTGTGACTTTTTTCTGTTCACAAAAATCAAGAACCAATTACGCGATCAACGGTTTTCATCACCAGAAGAGGCTGTCAAAGAGTATGAAAAACATGTATCTGACGTCAACACGGAGGAGTGGCACAAATGTTTTCAAAATTGGTTCAATCGTCAGAAAAAGTGCATTGACGCAAAGGGAGAATATTTTGAGAAACAATAAATTCATTTTTGACCATTAATAGTATTTTTTTATTATTGATTCCGGATAATTTTAGTGTGCCCCTCGTATAGTGTAAAAATAACATGGGGTCCAGGAGATTACCTCGTCCTTATTTTTTACTTCGACTTTACTACCATTGCTTTCCCAGACAGTGTGGCTCATTAAAATTCTAAAGGTATCTTCTCATAAACTTAGACTACCTTCTTATAAAAACAATTTAAAATTACACCATCTCATACCTATTTGTAATACAAAATATGCGTTGTCTTTATAAATTATTCATAAAAAGCAGGTGACACGGGTCTCAGAAAAATAGCTTTATAAAGGTAAAAGCATAAGTAAGACAAAAGGTTTTGATATAAGGCATAAGGCCCTGTTTATTGCGGTCTACAGCTAAGGGACCGAAGTGGGTGTATCCAATAAAATACTTTGTTCACGACCCTCACATTCTTGGAACTATGTTATGCTTAATAAAGTAGAATTCTGAATTTTTGGGCGTCCCTGTAGTTTACGAGATATCGTTGTGATGTTTTATTACAGTGTTTGCTGGAAAATGCTTTTTGAGGTATATTTGTGAAGAAAAAAATCAACTGACAATGTTCCAGAACTTTGGAAGTTATAAATGCTGGAAAAAAATGGAACCCATATGATAGCTGAAACCATTTTATGGTGGAAATGATAAAATTCCTTTTTGTTCATGTAATACTGAACTTCACCAAAATTTTGGGTTCATCTACTAAAACATTTTCTGGTCGCTATTTTGGGTATAGCTAGGCTTTGGATTTTAACTTTCCACCGTGTAAACTAAATTATATTTCCTTTGAAATACCAAAAATATTCGTCGACAAGATTTTATGAGTATTTAAAGCTTGGTTTTGATCAAAGTTTCTACAAACCTCTTTAGCCATTTGAGGATACACTTGTTTATCCCAAGGAGAGAAGAGAGAAGAAGAGACGTACAGTCTCTTTCCATCCAAAGAGAGTTGAAGCATTTGAGGTGCTCCGTACAATCGCTTGCCCTTTATGATAACTGGTTCAGCAGGTTTCTTTAAAATAACAAGAAAATTAAATTGTGACAATCCAACGTTATAAAATAAATTATATTGCAAATTTCTTAACGAACAATAATAACTAAACAATAGCAATAACGTCAATAGATAAACTATTGACGACCACCGTGGCGCAGTAGCCGAATAACCGACTGAGACACAGGAGGTAGCGGGTTCGATTCCCGCCGCGGAACAAATGTTTGCATGATCTACAGATATTAGTTCCGGGTCTGGTTGTTTCTCTATATATTATAAGTATGTAGGTATTTACAAAAAAAAGTATATAAGTATTCTATCAGTTATCTGGTTCCCATAGCACAAGCTCTGCTTAGTTTGGGGCTAGATAGCGCTGTGTGAAATGTCCAGCAATATTTATTATTTATTTATTGTTTATCAAGGAAAATAATATGCATGCAATAATGAGTAATATGTCAAAAAATGTTGTCAAGTTGCTAATTTTTTTAAGAACTTTGACAGTTTTGTTTATTATCGGAGATACTTATACGTAAACAAAGTAATGCAACCAATTTAATCTTATCCATAAAAAAATCCTTTGATAAACTCGTTTACATAGTAGGCCTTAGAGTAACGACCTCTGTGGCGCAGTGGGCGAATAGCCGGCTGAGACGCAGGGGGTAGCGGGTTCGATTCCCGCTGCGAGACAAACCTTTGCATGGTATAGATATTTCATTATTATAAATACGGGATTTTTAATAATGAAATAAATCACGAAAGTTTTCTAAGTAAAATCTACAGATTCAGTTCCAGGTTTGGGTATTTTTCTATATAAGTATGTATTAAAAAAAATGTATATTAGTATTCTATCAGTTATCTGGTTCCCATAATACAAGCTTTGCTTAGATTGGAACTAGATAGCGCTGTGTGAAATATATAGCAATATTTATTTAGAGTCTTCAAACTTCATACCCAACGCTTTTACTTAATTCTTTTCCTTCAATAATTTTTGATCCATCGTTTGCTCATCGCAAAATAATTTCAAAACAATAACATCATACAAACATTTAACAAATGATAGAAACGAGAAAGCAATTTAGAAACGGCAAAAACTGAAATGAAAAGCATGACACGGGGAAAAGTAATTGTGCAACTCATGGACCTTTCATTTAACCCATTACAATCAGTATTGGGGGTAGGAATTCTACGTCAAATGGAATTGTGAGGATTGGTTTGGAATCTCCTGGATGAAGCTCAAGACATTAATTTACAAAGAAACCGCTAGGCGATATGTGAAATTGCCTTATTGCCTGCGGTATTAGCAAATACTAGCAGATAATATTTACTCCTGCTTGCATAATTGTGTAGATAAATCCAATCCAAATATTTTGTGGTAATAAGATCTAGTCTAGTAAATAAAAAAAATATAACATAAAAAAAATATTTTCCCAGTATTTGCAATTTTAAAGAGACGATTCTATGTGCCCTCTCTGTACATGATTGGCAAATTTAAGTTGCATAGTTGGTATTAAACTCGGAGCAGTTCTCCGAGTTTAATACCAACTGCAACTTGGCTGTTTGGGCAGAAAGGTTCTCAAGTGCAAAGCATAGCAGGGTACGGCCACCCGATGGAAAGATTGCAGCCTTCATCCAAGTGCTGGGAGCACTTGGATGAAGGCTGCATAAAATTAGTCACTCTAAATATCTATGGGGGAGACAGTAGATGTCCAATGACTGATATGATGATGATGATGGCCCTCTATGTGCCCACTTAAATTTCAATGGGTTTAAGTCAAACTGGTTTTTTTACCTTTAACTCCTTATCTTCTATAACTTTTAGGTTGTCGTTCATGATTTGTCCTCCCAAAACCACTTGAGCGACTAATTTAGGGTGAGCGGGGTCTGAAATGTCATATTGCCTCACGTCTCCATGAAGCCAGCATGACATATAGAGGTATTTATCGTCGAGAGATAGCAGTATATCGGAGATCAATCCTGCAAAAAAAGTTTTGTTATAAAAATCAGAAAGTGGACACAATTGGCCCAGTGATGTTACAAATCTAGTGCTGCTATATATAAAGTATCCATATTGTGAACTTGCGTACGAAAGCTATTGCACTTCTAAAAAACAAAAACTAAAAACAATAATGACGCCATCTCTGGCTACATATTTCAGTTTAAAATTTTCCATTATATTTATTTATAGCGTAATATTACATCCATAACGTATGCCTGTACGATTAGTAATTCCTGTCTATTGTATAAGCTATGTCGATATGCTTAAAGTACTCGTATTCATAAAAGATATCATCGGATGTTTGAAACAACCCAATAATAATAGCGCCAATACAGTTAAGCGCCTTAAAGGAAACTAAGTTGAAAACCCCAAAGACAAAGCAAATAAAAGCCTTCTAGTTCCAAAAACTAAAATCCATCTATATATGTACTTAAGTAAAAGTTAGCTACATACGTATTACCTCTAACAAAAAGTGTTAGCCAAAAAGTCTGGAATAAACTTGCTTGTAAATAAAAGATAAACAAAGCGATGTTTTTACCTTGAAAGCAGGTTACCAGTGCTTGTCTACCAGCGATTACATTCAGGCACTTATAATTTAACCAAAAATAAAGTAAGAACTCCCACAACTTTTACTATTGTTTTTGGTTTTCTGTGCTAGCCACAGAAGTCAACAAATAGTGATGTAGTCCATAGAAGAAGTCGCTAGGATTTCATCACTATCTCAGGTGAAACTGACAGATGGACTTTGTGTGGAGTTTCTTCTAATCCTTTATATTTAACTAGCTGACCCGCCCGCGGCTTCGCACGCTTGAAATTTCCCGTTCCCGTGGGAACTTCGGGATAAAAACTATATTAAACACTCTTGAATTCTTCCTTAGTGGATGCCTACGTGTGAAGAATATCTGTGCGAAATTTTAAGTTTCTAGCCCTAAGGGCCAGTGCGTTTATTTAAAACTTTCATCCCCTATTTTACCCTCTTAAGGGTTGAATTTTGGAAAATGCTGAAATACGTAACTCATTATTTTTGCCGTACTCAATTCATACGAAATTTCATGCAAATATGTCCAAGGAATATAAAGTTTCATACAAACTTTTATCCCCTATTTCACCCCTTTGGGGGTTGAATTTAATAAAATCCTTTCTTAGTGAATGCCTACGTTTTACGCTAGCGAAATTTTAAGTTTCTAGTCCTAAGTGTTTGGCCTTTGCGTTGATACATCAGTCAATCACTTTTGTCTTTTATATATATATAGATAAACTGTACAAATCAACAAACCGTGCCTGGTTTAAAAGAAAAACGCTGATAAACAGTTTTCTTACTTACTGGAGTCAGAATAAAAGAAAAACAAAGTAAATTTACCGTTAAGCTCGGACTCAACGCCATCTTTGGCTACTTTTTTTGCCGGAACGTCGATGACTTTATCGGTTTTCCACGTCCCATCCGTAGTTTTGTAGAACCTAAACAAATAAAAAACTATGTGGCGACTTGAGGTTTTCCAATTGGGGAATTAAATTGAAAAGGATCCGGTCAGAGTATACCAAATGTTTATAACAACATTCACTTTACTTTACTAAGCTATTCCTGAATCTACAGGGTGTTTGGTAATATACTGACGATATTCAAGCGACGGTTTCTTAAAACATAAAAAAAGACTTCTCGATAAAAAAAGTACTAATTATAATATCAAATTTAAAAAAAAATCGACTACGTTTAGGTGATTAATTTGATATAAAACTTACTGCCTACTTTTGCAACCGACATCCAAAAATAAAAGCCGATTTGATATTTCTTTCGAAAATAGCTGCGAGTATTGGTTAGAAAGGGACAAGAGATATCTCGAGACGTCACCAATACAGTATGTGTGGTTAGATGGCAAGCATTATGCAATATCACTACATAAGTTTAATAAAGTGTTTTTACATGCCAAAATAAATTTCACATTTCTATGGTAAACAATTCACAAATTAATTTATTAAGCTTTTCAAAATAACCCCTTTCATTTTTGTGCGTATATTATCAAACACCCTATATAAAAATGTACAATCACTGAATAATTAAAATATTGTGAAATTTAAGTACATTTCACTCGAGATATTTAGTACACAAGTGCGCTTGTTATTTGTCAATGAAATATGAACGTGGTACGAGATATTGTATATACTAAGTTAAACTGAATTTAAAATATCTCGCTTATCTCCAACAATACCAGATTTTATACTAAACCAGTAAATACTCGACTTCTCGATCTCGGAGTATTTTAAATCCTTGCAAATCTCATACCTGTAAACGTTGGCTTCGACTGCGCACCCGACAAATCCTTGCGCGGATTTCGGATCATGGAGGAATCTGATCTCTAAGGGTGCACAGCCTTCCTGACCCAGATCTATAACTTGTTGGAGCTCTCGAGTTGACCACTTGTAAACGTTTAGGTGTGTACCGTAGCGATCCTTGTTGAGAACGTCTTCAGCTTGGAATCCACTGCGAAAAGAAAATGTGATTTGTATGGGTTAAAGTATGATTTTGTTTATTTCGGCACACACAGTTACATAAACAATACACGTTACAAACAATTTAAATAAATACTTAACTGAAATACAGTTTTGATATAACTTGGAACATAACTTAGGTTCGCACAGCTTAACAGTAAAAAAGTATCAAGCAAATGAACAACATGTTCGAGGACTTGACTGATTAAATAAAAATACACACAGTTCAGAAGAAAGAACACTTATAGTAAAAATATATCGAATCAAAAAATAATGGTATAACAAATACAGCTGACCCTAGCTGCTATTTTAATATTGCATGGTTGGAAACTCATCATTGTGACCATTTTTCTAACATCGATTATCAAGAAAATGTACATTTAATTTTTAGAAGATACAATCGGGCTTTTATTAAATTCCAAAATCCTTGAACCAAATCAACTTTACAGCCGATCAAGCAGAACCAATTGAAACAAAACAGGATGACAATTAATCGGAAATAACTTACGACTTGAAGTACTTCGGCGTTCCCCATTCCGACGCAATCATTACGTCATGGTAGGGCTGGTACCAAAAATCGTAACCGAATTTCGCCAATTTATTCCCCTTCGTCCATGTTCCTGTAAACAATGATCGGTAATATTTGCGAATTGAAAGAAAACGTTGCAGAGTTATGTTGTGAGTGGTTGTCTCGACGATCGTGTTCAGTGGGGCATCAGCTGTTGACACAAAATTGCTTTTTCATAATTTGTAATGAGATATAATAATGGTAAGTTGATGTTTTTGCGTCTAACCAAGCAAGATCTAACGTATAGACCAATAAGACTTAGGCCCGTTCTAAGTCGAACCAAAATACTTACAAAACGTCAATCACAACGGTACTTGCTCATTATAGAGTAGCGTCGCTCACTGGTAACCCCCTGAATGTTTAAAGATTGTAATAAAAATTTCTAGAAGGATAATTTTCAAAAAAGTTTGTTTATTAACATATAGATTTTATCTAAACACACGACCTGTCATAACATTTTTTTAGAATCATCCCTCTACTAGGAGTTCTTTTTAATTAGTTTTTAAATTTTGCCACTAAAGCCTAGGGGGCATTTCCTGGTGATATCGAGTAGTTGAGCTATCGATAAATCGCTTAGAATGGTTTTAAGATGGTTCAATTTTTTTTTTGTATTTTTTATTAGGGCGTACGAAGCGTTGGCGTGACGACCTTGATGCCTTTCAAGATGGCTGGGGGACGTGGCGAGAGATCGTGAGATATGGAGAAATGTGGGGGAGACCTTCGCCCAGCAGTGGGAAAGTACAGGTTAAGGAAAAAAAGGTTTTAATATGATGTACTCGTAAATACTCTAATTAAATTTTACGAAATTGATTATTAAAACATTCCCTATTTTCAAACGTTTTTTGCGTATTGCGCCTTCTCTGTTTAGACGGAAAATTTACGTAAATTAAATTCTTATTCATCGGCACGTCTCAGCCAGGCTTGGCTGAATAAATATCTTTATAAGATTTCAAGGAAAAATTATCTCTCCAATCTTATCAGCATAATCATATTAGGTTTTCTAATATGTACCTTCGTGCACCCACCTGTCACGTTCAATGTATTCACATCGTTGAACACGAAATCTCCTACACATGGCGTTTATGATTTTCCCCTACATTTATCCCTTCATCCAATCAGTATTTGACATTTGAAAGAAGAACCTCGAATGCGATTTGTTTTTACGAGTTTTGAATCTTGAATAAAAATAGATTTATTGAGGTACCAAACCTCATATTGGTATCCCCCAAAAGTCACCTGTATTGTGGTTAGAAGAAACTACGAGTTCTGTAGTTAAGACATTTATTTTATGCAGATAGAGTTTTGAATTCAAACCCAAAACTCTACCCTTCTACTTCTAAATCGAAGTAACGAACTGACACGATCAATCACCACAGTCAGTCACCACAGTCAGTCACATATAACATTAACACTGGAGTAAATATTTGCAGGTTATGCAAATATTCTATTTTCCAGTAAAATCTAACTCACACCCTCATACGTGTCTCACATCAGCCCACCACGCCATTTTAGATAATTTAGAAATAGCAATCCATTCCTGTTCCTTTCGGCCAATCGCTGGGAAAAATCAGACAACAAACCTGGCTGGTTTACGAAGTGTTGTTATTAACCTATAATGCTTTATGCACCTTCTCCTAATCAAGTACAACAATAATAAGAATATTTGAATATTAGGGCATTCCCGGAAGCGACGTAGAAGCGAGGAAATGCAATAAATTGCCACATTTGTCTAGTTTAAAAAGAGTTGGAGCAGTTTTTGTCCATTGTTATATAATGCTTAATTCCGTAATCAAATTCTTAAGCGACTTAGAGTGAGCTAACGGTGGAATGCAATTGATTTCAGCATACTGGAATTCAACCCTTCGGACACCAAACCTTATTTTACCAAATGACAAATATTCCTCACCCGTCACTTTCAAAGTCTTCGAATCGATGAGCACGAAGTCTCCTTTGCCATTTTCTTCCTTATCACCCATAGTAGAAATCATGATTTCCCCGGTCGCCAAGCAGTGGGCTGTATGCGGGAAGGTGCAGTTGAATGACCTCATCTCCGAGCCGTCGATTACCTGCCAACATTTCGGAGATATGAAAGTGATAAGCTGGAGAAAATGGGGTGTTTAGCAGTTTGGATGGAATGGATGGCATCAATCGTGTTGAAAGGGCGATGGTTGGTACGATGGGTTTGCATACGTAGATTTTCAGGGTTATAGCCTATTTTTATATATTTTCAACTAATGGTTATGTGTATTTGATACATACTTTGAATTTAAGTATTTGGGAAAGTGCTATCTGTGCCTATATGAAAAATTCAAAAATTAAATTGTATTGATTACAGCAAACCAAAGTATTCAAGATCTATGTATTAATTAGACACATAATAGGTTGGGGAAAAAGTCTTTTCGCATTTATTTCTTTCGTATGAACTTATAATAAAATCTCTTTGGCTATACTATTTGTATCTGGCTGGTTTTGGTATCATTCAAAGTTTAAATTTTAAAGAAGATAATTCCAAATACAAATTAAGAAAATATGTGATTTTTATTTGTTTTTCGTACTGTAAAGATGAGTGAATCTAATGAAGAAATTCGATACATTTTAAAATTTTACTACAAAAAAGGTAAAAATGCAACGCAAGCCGCGAAAAAAATTTGCGATGTTTATGGACCTAGTGCAGTGTCTGTAACAGTAGCACACATTTAGTTTAAGCTTTTTCAATCCGGAAATTTTGATGTCAAAGATGAGCGTCGCTCTGGTCGCCCTATTACGGATAAAATTGATGCTATTTTTGAAAAAGTGGAGCAAGATCGGCATATCAGTAATTACGACGTAGCTAAAGAACTGGGAATTGACCACAAAACAGTTTTGGCGCATTTAAAAAAACTGGGTACATAAAAAAGCTCGATATTTGGGTACCCCACGAGCTCACTGAAAGAAACCTAATGAACCGTGTACTCATTTGTGATTCTTAATTCCGACGTAATGAAACCGAACCATTTTTGAAGAAGCTGATAACTGGTGATGAAAAGTGGATCACGTACAACAAGAACGTGCGAAAAGATCGTGGTCAAAGGGCAATCAGGCTTCACAGACTGTGGCAAAACCCGGGTTAACTCGCAACAAGGTGATACTGTGTGTGTGGTGGGATTGGAAGGGCATTGTTCATTATGAGCTGTTACCACCAGGCAGGACCATCGATTCTGAACTCTACTGCGAACAACTAATGAGATTAAAGCAAGAAGTTGAGAGAAAGCGGCCGGAATTAATCAACAGAAGGGGTGTGGTTTTTCATCATGATTACGCTAGACCTCACACATCTTTAGCCACTCAGCAAAAATTAAGAGAGTTTGGCTAGGAGATGTTAATGCATCCGCCGTATAGTCCTGACCTTGCACCTTCAGATTTTCACCTGTTTCGGTCTCTTCAGAATTCTTTAGGCAGTGTCAGGTTAACATCACGAGAGGACTGCCAAAACCACTTGTCGCGGTATTTTGATCAGAAGCCCCAAAATTTCTATAGTAATGAGATCATGTCCCTACCTACAAGATGGCAAAAAGTTATCGAACAAAATGGTACCTACATACTTTAGTTAAATGTAAATAAACTATATTAAAAATGTTTTGAATTTTCTTAAAAAATGCGAAGAAACTTTTTCCCCAACCTGATATTTACAAAAAAAAGTATACTTATAAGTATTCTATCAGTTACTGGTTCCCATACAGTAAAAGTTTTGCTTAGTTTGGGGCTAGATAGCGCTGTGTAAAATGTCCAGCAATATTTATTAATTTTTCATTGATAAAAAGAAAATACGTAGTTATTAATTTCGATTATCAGTCAGTTGAGGTAAATAACGATTGTTAAGTGTAGGCACTCACTAAGCAACGGGTAAATTCAATTGAGATAATCATTTCCAATCTCTATTTTAATAATATTTCCGTTCTTCTGAGGAAAGCGTAAATACCAAATTACTTTAATTAAACAAAGTCTTAATCTTCAGACGAGTAAAAGGATAGAAGATTGTGAGATAAAACACGACCCCATTAAAACAATGAGATAAATCTGGACGATAAATATCAGTAAGTTGAATAGATTTCCTAAGTACTTAAAAACTTAGGAATATGGTATTAAATTGTATAGAAACTTTTAATATTTACAGGATTTTCTAAATGATTTGACGACCTCCGTGGTGCAGTGGGCGAATAGCCGGCTGAGACGCAGGAGGTAGCGGGTTCGATTCCCGCCACGGTACAAATGTTTGCATGATCTACAGATATTTGTTTCGTGTCTGGTGGTTTCTCTATATATCTATTATACGTATGTATTTACAAAAAAAAGTATATAAGTATTCTATCAGTTATCTGGTTCCCATAGTACAACCTCTGCTTAGTTTGGGGCTAGATAGCGCTGTGTGAAATGTCGAGCAATATTTATATTTATACAATATTTTATTATAAAAATTTACGGATATCCTTTAGATACTTACATTGGTATATTAAGTAATCAATTAAATTGAACTGAGACTGAGTGTTCTTCTCTGCCGCAATATACAAAAAAATATGAATATCGTTTTACAAAGCAGAAGTCCAACGTTGCGTAAAGTTCTTTCAAACGATTCGAACTCTGCATATAGCAAATATTTGCTAAATGTCTGGGTGGAACTAATTTAGAGACATAAATTTAGCTTTTAAATTATATGAAACTAAAATGCTACAGAATAGAGTCATGCTGTAAAAATGTTAAACTTTACGGCAACATACGGATTATCCGAAGTAGTAAAATACAGAAATTAAAAAAGTTCCTGTTTTGTTGACATAAAATTCAGTTTTACGAGAGTCAAGTAAAACGCCAGAGCACTTACTTAGTTGGCATAAGCAAGACTTTTACTACCAAGTTCCTGGAGTTTTAAGTTTAACAAAGCTGTTTTTAAATGTTGTTGAAACAAACTATTCTGCAATTTTAAATCTATCGTTGTTTTGTGTACCCACCTTAGTTTTAAAGGTACTTTTAATAGGTACATTTGATATTGCAAGCGTTGTAACCTGATCAGAATTTTAATAAGATTGCCATTTAGAATAATAGTTAGAGATACTTGTCTACTCCGTACTCGTTACTGCTAATTCAAATCAAACTCGACGTAATAATACATATTAAGCAAGCAAATAAGTGGCAGTGGGGGCGGGGGGGGGGGGGGGACACTATTTCGAAGAGCAGAGAGCTTAGTCAAGTTACATTCGATTAGCGATGAGGCTACTCGATAAGTCCGAAAATGTATGGGATTGACACATGTTATGGAAATATCACGTGACATATCGACAATAAACCTATGTAGAAATCGAATCGATTCGAAGCTAATATAACTTAGCTACCGGCCCTGATGGTGTGTTTCGTTGTGGTGAGAAAGATTTTTGAGTGGAGACCACACACTAGAAAGTGCAGTGTAGGAACCCCTACTGAAAAGACGATCAGAAAAGGTTGGTTCGAGTCTTTGAGTGCAGGCCGCCCTGGAAATTTATTGGGGAGGCCTAAGGTCGTGAGTAGACGTGATGTAGCTGGTATGATAATGATGAATACATACCAATGTCAAATTCAGTCAGCACTGTATACTGTACTTACTTATTTATAAAAGAAACAATTTATTTTTATACATTTTTAATGCCTTTTATAACAGACAGAATAAACAATTATTTACAATAAATTACACAAGAAACTGTTGAATCATATAAAGATCGTTGCAAACGATCCATAGATAGCTCAACTGCTCTAGATCACTACCAGGCGTAAGTGTCCCCAAGACACTGTATTGCCCCGCCGAATTGCAATGCTTATGCGTTGGCCCAGATAAGCACCAGCTCTCGGATCACACGTCGCTTCGACCAGACGCCCAGAAAGAATTTTGAAAATGCGATGGCTCAAATACGTAAGCTCTGTCGAGACTTCCATATTTGCGCCGCTTGAGATCTTCGGGTGAATTAATAAAAATAATAAATCTATAAAGTAACTAGGTAGGTTAGGTACTCAAAAATCGCGACCAAACATAGCGTGGCATTCATTAAGATGGACAAATCAAAAAAACCAACTCATAAAACTAACCTTATGTATCTCCGGTTTCCTCGGATCAGTGCCAACGTCGACCGCGAATACATTGCAAGACTTAAGAGCAGGTAGGATAAGCAGGTCTCTCTTTAGGTTCTTGTCACCGTGGCAGCTGGAACATACGTTCCATCCACTGTGGTGGAGCTCGTCTTCTGTGCTTCCGGTGTAGGTACGATGGATAATCTGTTAAGCAAACTTATACGTTAAAATGCAGAAATTGAACGTGCTTTTCGGATGCTGTCAGCTGTGGTTTGATATGACTCTTTGACGTAAATCTGTGTTATCAAATTCCAGCGTCTTTGCTCCCGACAACCTTCTAATTCTAATTTAGGGTGGAGGGAATCTGATCTGACCCCAACCATCCTAACTCCTTAAAGAGTTGGCGGTAGATTTCCTAGTTCCCTGTCCCTACAGTCTTTAACGAACTTCAGTCATTGACAAAAATCAATCATTACTGATATTATAAATGAGAAAGTTTGGATGTTTGTTTATTAATTGTTTGCAACTGATTTTGATGAAATTTAGTATTACATAAATAATGGCCTGGATTGACACATAGCCTACTTTTTAATAACAATGCACGCGTGCTCAACCGCAGGCTAATAGATAATAATTAATTATTATATTCTGATCCCCTATCCCGATTTTTCTTACAAATATCTCGTACTCCTTAATCCAAAAGAACTTGAATATCTAATCCGGATACCCAATCTTTCTTGTAGCAAATCCCTACAATATATTACATTCCTACTGTTAATTTAGCCACCTACTATTACTTATTCTGTGCTCAGGATTGCAATGTACAATACGTCCTATGCCTCAATCACGAAGAAAGCAGATTTCCAGCGCCTATTGGTACGAACCTGCAGGGTATAAGGTTTTTTGTTTCATTTTAGGACATGACCACTTAATCGTAAGATTTTCGTACAAATATCGAATATAATCGTAGTCGTAATATCGAATTGCTTGACCATTCGATATTAAGAATACCTACCCGACCGAAGTTAATGCCCATTAAATATCAAAATCACTATTAGTTAGACAGTTGCGATATTTCCCATCGCACTCAATTCCACTGAATCGCCAGTCAAGATTATAAAAATCTTCCGTATGACCCATTTGAGTAAAACAGCATGCTCTGATTCATAGAATTTGTAAACAGTTTTCCAAACAGTTGAATATTGGATTAAATAAACTAATAAAATTATTTTGGATCACTTGCTTTTTAAATTTACAAAGCCACTCTGTTCACGGATATGTTACGTAATTTGTTCTGCCTGTTTTATACGTCAATTCGTCCCTAGATCTGGGATTACCGGGAATAGCCATCCGCCAGGACTAAATGGCAATAACGTTTTATTTGCTAATATTAGTGCGTAATTGCGTACATTCTGTCTACTGGTAAGTATTGCTTTTTTAGGGTTCCACATTTTTTAAGTTTTATAATAGATACAGAAAGCAGGGCTTATTGGTATGAAGATTGATGTATGAAAGATCTATAATTTAACAATTAATTTTATCAATTATGTGTGTGATTTGATGAATTAATTTATAATATGTATGATTTTAATTTTTTTTGTATATTAAGTAGATTTATAATGTACTTTAGATTTTAATTTGACAAAGTATAATTAGTGCAATTGGTTAATCGGTTCTAATAAAATAAATAAAATAATTGGTAACCCCCTGTATATTTGAAGACACGTGATATTTTGTAAAAAAACAGAGATTTCTTTGACGACCTCCGTGGCGCAGTGGGCGTATAGCTGGCTGAGACGCAGGAGGGTTCAATTCCCGCCGCGGAAGAATTGCATGATCTACAGATATTTGTTCCGTGTCTGGGTGTTTTTCTATATGCTATAAGTATCTATGTATTTACATAAAAACAGTATAATAGGTATCGTATCTGTTATCTGGTTCCCATAGCTCTGCTTAGTTTGGGGTTAGATAGCGTAGTGTGAAATGTCCAGCAATATTTATTTATTGTTTCATCTGAACTCAATGTACCTATATTAAAAAAAAAAGAAAATAATATTTTTCTTGTTAAAAAAGGTTTTGAACTGAGGGTGTTACTAATTCCCATTCTGTACACTGTTAGAACAAAGTTCTGCCGCAGACTGTTTTCATAATAATTGTTGTTTTCGATAGATTTTTTCATAAACAATCTCAATATGTGTCTCAACGACGACCTCCGTGGCGCAGTGGGCGTATAGTCGGCAGAGACGCAGAAGGTAACGGGTTCGATTTCCGCCACGGAACAAATGTTTGCATGATCTACAAATATTTGTTACGTGTCTGGATATTTTTTTATACATCATAAGTATGTATTTACAAAAAAAAAGTATATAAGTATTCTATCAGTTATCTGGTTCCCATAGTACAAGCTCTGCTTAGTTTGGGGCTAGATAGCGCTGTGTGAAATGTCCAGCAACATTTATTATTATTTTATTTATGTATAATTCACAGATTTTGAATCTCTTAATAAATTGACACAGTACTTTGATGTAAATAACATTTAAACAGTTATGGGGGAGAAATTGAATACCTATACAGAAATAATCTGTATAAAGTTGCTAACGTCATTTCTAACAACACTCATATACTTATGTTAGTTATTAGCGTCTTCTTTCATACGGAACACATCCCACAAAGCTTGACACGCTCCTATCCAATGTTTTCAAAGAACTTTCTGCTCTGTTGTGTTAATATTTCTGTGATTACTGTCTTAGGGACGAAATTGCTCTGGCTTCATATTTCGCGAGTTCTCAGCTAATGAACTATTATTTGAGACAGCGCAATCAACCCTCGTTTCCGCTTAATTGCCTCTAGTTTTATGACCATATTCAGAAACAACACAAGGTGAACTTATGATGAAAGGACGCTACTTTTGGTTTAATCTTTAATTCATTATAACTTTTGAAACTATCATGGTTATTATTAACACTATTTGTACTAAAAACGGTCAGTTTACCCGTAATCATGGCGCATGCAACTGCGTCGAAATATCGGGACACTCAAGAACTCACAAATCATGGTAAATATCCCGTTTTTAGTACAAATAGGTTTAATTCTTTAATTCAAGCCAAAATCTTTTATTCATTTTAATCACACGGATTACTTTGAAACGTCAATTTTAATGCATGTTCCTTCGCGACCAAGCCAGGAAATAAAGGCAAAAACAAGGCTGGTTGTTTTGTTTAATGATCCATTTAGAATACCTACATAACAATAAAGAAAATAATTTACGTCTAAATTGATAGATTTTCTCTATAATCTAAATAATCCGATATTTTATAGTAGTAGGCTTTTTACATAAATTTTGTTTATGTAATTACGTTATTAAATTTGTTAATTGTCAATTTTTGTACATTGCTTGTGAGTTTGTTATAAAAGCGTACACCTTGCCCTCGATTTACGAACTTTATAGAGTCTACAAGTGGCAACAGCGAGTTTCTAGTATTAAAATTACGATTTATTTTATACAAATTAATATTTTGTGAACATAGATCAGACTTTCCTAGATGTATTGACAAGGGTATACCATAATATTTATTTCTTTAAATTTATGGCGTAATGATTCTCTGGGGTCCATATTGTAAATTGCACGAACAGCCCTCTTCTGCAACACAAAAACGGTGTTTATATCTGCAGCACTCCCCCACAGCAGTATACCGTATGACATAATGCTGTGGAAGTAGCTGAAGTAAACTAGTCTAGCTGTGTCTACGTCTGTAAAAAGACGGATCTTTTTGACTGCGTATGCCGCAGAACTAAATCTCTTCGACAACTTATCAATGTGAGGGCCCCATTGAAGCTTATTATCTAGGGTTATACCTAAGAATAAGGTGGTGTCCACAAGGGCCAACTCCTCGTCTTTGATTTTTATATCTGCTATAACTTGTGTAACATTAGGTAGTATAAATCTAATACACTTTGTTTTCTTTTCATTTAGAAGTAGATTGTTTACATTGAACTATTTTACGACCTTAGAGATTGCATTGTTTACATCGTCAAAATCGGTTTGTCGTCGCTTTAATTTAAATAAAAGTGACATGTCATATGCAAACGACTCATTTCTTTTTAGCTTTAAATACCAGTTATTTTAGCATAATCGCTCATACTTGAATTACTATTATACGATTATAGGACATCCACTGATAAACACAGGTCATCGCCATAGATTTCCAGAGTAGCCGATCTTGTGCGATCGAAGGGCTTAGCCAAGTTACATTCGATTAGCGATGAGGCTACTCGATAAGTCCGAAAATGTATGGGATTGACACATGCTATGGAAATATCACGTGATATATCGACAACGAACTTATGTACGAATCGATTCGAACCGAATGATTTTTGGCTTAGCCCCCTGAGAGCTTAGCCAAGTTACATTCGATTAGCGATGACGCTAGTCGATAAGGATTGACACATGCTATGGAAATATCACGTGATCTATCGACAACAAACCTATGTAGAAATTAAACCGATTCCTTGCGAATGCTTTTTATGCTATGCTTTTTTTGGCTTAACCCCCTGGACCCAACGGCAACGGCAATGAAGGCCCCTTTTAACAGTACATATTTTCATAATTGCAACTTAAAATAGTAGCACCGTAGCACACAGACATAAAACACTTACAACTAGAAGCTACACTTTTGAGACTGTTTAACTAAATAGCGTCTTGATTGTGTTGCCGTTTTCAAGTCACAATAGATCAAAGACGTATGTTTCTTTCTTTACTCTTTTGAATGATTCTTCAATATCTTAAAATATGATGAGATAATAACATATAGGTAGTAGAAGTTGGCGATAAGCGTAGTAGTAACTAAGCGCGTATAAACATTATGTAAGAATTGAATACGTGCTGATTTTACGAATTTATAATAATAGTAGGCTCAAGGTCGCTTAGCGTGATATGAAGAGGGCTATGCTTGGTATTTCACTACGAGTTTGGTTCAGAAATGAGGAGATTTGTAGACAAACTAAGGGCATAAACATATAGCTGAAATAGTATTAGTATATAAGTGTTAGAAAACTATAGTGGCAGTTGAGGTAGAAATCTTCTCGAGTGGAGACCACGCGTGAAAAACGTCCTGATAAAGTTGCCGTTCGATGCAAGCTGCACAAGATCGATCGCTCTGGAAGTCTACGGAGGAGTCCTATTTTTAGGATTTTAGCATCATCATTCCATGTTGAGCCAACATACGATTAGATAATTTTGCAAAATGTCATTGCAATACCATTTTGAGGGTAACTGATAGACGTATCCGTTGACTTACTGATTATTTTATGTAAATAAACACAATATGATGGGCGAGATTGTGTTTATGAAGGTGGATGTTGCGTAGTAACTTTATATGTATAAAGTATACTTTATATCCATGATATTTGGTATTCTAGATGCCAAATAATTTGAGTAGTTGAGCTATTTATAGATCGTTTGCAACAGTCTATAAAAAAGCTCAACCATTTCATCTGTAATTATATGCGGTAAAGAATGGTGGAGAAACTTCATCTATCATATATAATTATATGGCACACAAAACAGAACACATCCAGCAAATATGAAATAAGGAAAAAGGAAACATTCCAAAATATGTATACCGGTTGTTTGGTAATATACTTACGATATTCAAGTGACGGTTTCTCAAAACAAAAAAATACTTCTCGAAAAAAAGCTACTAGTTATATTATCAAATTTTAAAGAAAATTGACTAAGTTTAGGTGATTAATCCGATATAAAACTTACTACCTACTTTTGCAATCGACATCCAAAAATAAAGGCCGTAATCCACAATAGCGTACATTTGCTACTTATGCCCACTCTCTACGCGATCTCTGCTTCACTGCGAATGCGCTGTCGAAAATAAGACATTGCCGTTTGACCGTTTCCACTAAAGCTGAGCGGAGAGATGTCGGAATATTGTTATGCTATGTATTAGTTATTTTCGCATGGTATTCTCATCTTTGCAAATCTACGCTTTTGTGGATTACGGCCTTTATTTTTGGATGTTGATTGCAAGAGTAGGCAGTAAGTTTTATATCAAATTAGTCACCTAAAATTAGTCGATTTTACTTAAAATTTAATAATATAAATAGAAGTTTTTTTTCGAGAAGTTTTATGTTTTGAGAAACCATCACTTCAATATCGTCAGTATATTACCTAACACCCTGTATATCATAATACTAACTATTAGGGAAAAGTGGAAAAAAGATCTATGAATTTCTATATAGGTACGTTTATTATGATATTTCAGAAAATATAGATACAAACATTTTCTGAAGCATCTCATTACGACAAAAGCATTTGATTATTCTTACTTCCGAGAATCATATTTGTTCTGGCTTTTAGAATTTGTTTTTCATTGAAGAAAATTTGCATTAAAAATATGTTATACGTATATATGTATAATTTATATATATAGAAAAAAAATTCAATACTTTATTTAATGTAATCACAGCCAATAAATCAATGCGGGGGGGGGGGCACTAGCGCAGCATCGTGGTGGATGGCACAAACTTGGGAAGGCTTATACCCAATAGTGGGTCAAGTCAGGCTGTGGTTGATGATGATGAAGTATAGCAAAGAGTTAATCTATCTACTCAAACCAAATTACAGTTTCTTTACAAATTAAACATTGTATTTGTGATAGAAGCCCCAAAATCTGTTTGTTGTTTTTTAATTACGTCCGATAAGGTTGTCACTTCAGATGTGTCTCTAGATAAAAATCTGCGTGTTACCTGACTATAAGTAGGAGACTCAGGGTTTACATCAACAGTAGACAAGTAGTCTTGCTTCGACTGATCTGGCTGAACGGTAACCACGTACAGAAGTTCTTCTCTTGGACCATTCTTGAACGCGTCGAGAGGCGACGCGTAGCCGGGACCTTTACCTGAAAAAATATATTGTCAGATTCAAGTCTAGTCGCTACGATTGATAATGGCCACTTTTTGCATAGAAGTAAAGTTAATATTGCTTGATGTACTTTTATGAGACTAGACTAAAGTACAAGACGTCAGCAAGCGAATGGGGCTCAAGTGGAGTTGGACAGGACACTTGGCCAGACGTAGTGACGACAGGTGGACTAAGGCACTAACAGAGTGGAGGCCGAGAACTGGTCTTCGAAATAAATGCAGCGAGATGGGTCGATGACATCAATAAGTCCGTGGTTCGTACGTGGTTCAGACTGGCTCAGGGTCGGTATGAATGACACGGTCACGTATGGTCGGCACGGGCTGAGAATTATGTACTTATATGAAAGTAAATCCTCAAATGGGAATATTATGTGCCAAGAAATATGATCTAAATAACCACATATAGAGATCAAGAACAACAACATAACTTGGGATGGAAAATTATAAAAATGGATGTATCAGATCTTGAAAGACGATTTCAAAGATTAAATAAATGCAAATTTATATAGCAACACAAAAGTACTGCACCAGTATGAAATTTAATTATAAATGCTTTTACCATAATCAATCTATTTAGAATGCTCAGCGAAGTACGAAAAGTTGGTAAATACGCAAACAATAGCTTATTGATGGGTTTACGCCAAACAAAGGGGGTAATTTATATGCAAGCGTTACCTGACGTGATTACTGAAAAGGACAGGGGTCCGCCCCTACCCGCGAGCGAAGCGAGGCGAACCCTCATTTGTGCAACGGAAAATAATGTTTAGATGCCTATCGACGATTTATTGAAGGTGACAGTTTCTTTACGGGACGGGCCGTCGAGAAAATTGGGCTTTTAAAAATACAAGGAAAATCCTATTATGTACAGATTTATAAGGAATTCAATCATGTTTTTTGTGATTGACGAGAATATCTTATCACTTGTTTTAGTAGATTGTGTTTTTGAATGTTAAATCATGACTGTTACGTATTGATTTTTTATTGTACACGGAGCTTAATCCTAATAAGAGTTTTCTTCCAGACAAACTTTGAGGAAAGCTGATTATAGTGGTGGGCTTATAATAGTTGTTGATTGCTGTCAAATATAGGTCACGTACGTAACTGAGTTTTCATATGAAAAATCAAGATTCTGCGCTGTCAACCAGTTAGGCGTCGCTAAAGAAATCAAAAAACCACAGTTTCCAAAGAAGAATAACTAGGAAATACACGTATTCAAATTCCATCGAAAAGTTTTATAGAAGAGATCGCTACTCAGCAACAATACTGCTAATTGTATTTTCTTAGATTTTTGTTGTTCTATTTAATTATTATTTTTATAACGTACGATAAAAAAATAAAATTATTTATTAGCACATGCCGACTGAAAATTGAAAAACAGCCTACCCCTCCGAGATAAAGGCGTGACAGTATGTATGTATATCTACGCTATTAATATCCCTCTTTCCAACAGAATCTTCAAAAAGCTCTATCTAAACAGCGAGATTAAAATCACTAGGGTTTGAGAAACCTCGTTTGAGGTTCTTTGAAGTTGCGCCAGAGGGCACGAATGATAAATTGCAGGCCGCTTGATGTGTCTGACACTTTTTTCCACAATGTGACCTTTTACGACTTCTTTATTTCGCTTATCACATGACACAGCCGAATAAGTCTCATAAAGAGCTGACAAATAGGGATGATATGGGGATGTTTGAGTTTTATGACTAAAGTAAGACTGAGGAAGCAGGGACGGGGGTCAATTGTTCGTTTATTCATTCAAATTCGGAATGAATAATTTTTTTTACACATAAAACATACTTAACAACAGACAAATACCAAATGCACAAAAGGCAGGCTTATCACGGGTAAAATTATATCTCTCTGACAACCTTTGAACAAAATGTATCACTTATCTACCACTTGTCGCGCATGATGTCACTCTATGACATACAGAAAAGTCTGTTGTGCCCGTAATTGCACTACAACCCTTCAAATGATTACATGAATACCATTGTTCCTTATTTCTACTCGCACTGCAGTTAAAATTATTAACTAACCCAGGGGTCTTCAAGTCGCGAGTGAATAAGTTTCTCCTAACCATCGTAGACTGCATCATCGCTAACCATCAGGCGAGATCGTGGTCAAACGCTAGCCTATAAGTAATTTATGAAAAAAAAAACACTTACAGCAAGACATCGCGATTTCTGTTCCACGAATAAAATAAACTAATCAACCACACATGCCAACCGGCTTCTAACCAATGAAGTAAATAAATATGACTCGAACCATACTCATACATACATAAATACGTACTACTGATAACTTCACGTCTATCTACAACTAGTTTGGGAGCCAATAGTTCAAAATACTTACTTATCTATATACTTTGCTCTAATATGTTGAGTTCATATTGCGCGAGATGCATATTTAAAATAAATAATGAGAATTCTTTATTTCCTTACAAGTTAGACACAGCAGTCAAAAAAAAATATATATAATATTTATAATTTATTATAGATTTTTTGACAAATGTCAGTTGGCTAAATAAAATAAATAAGCTAATATTGATTTGTATGCCAATAGCCAAACGAGGAAAGTTAAATTGGATTTTTATTTTATTCGACCTTGAGATGGAACAAGCAAATGATAAACATTGCATTAAAGCATTGCCTCGTAGGTCACATAACTTAGCCACGTGCTCTACGAGGCACAGCTCAGCGTCCATCAATAGAGGCATAAAATTTCCTGTTTTTTTGAAAAATTTGTCGCCTTTTTTTCATATTTTTTTTATATGCCAAACTATTATCTACTACTATTACAAGTAATTAACGCAAGTGCGTCACACATCGCAGATTTCACGTGACAGCAAATAGTTTTATGTATGTCTCACATATTTATGTATGTTAGTCACTAAGGTATACAGGGTGTTTGGTAATATACTGACGATATTCAAGTGACGGTTTCTCAAAACATAAAAAAAGACTTGTCGAAAAAAAAACTACTTGTTATATTATCAAATTTTAAAGAAAATTGACTAAATCGTTTAGGTGATTAAGTCGATACAAAACTTACTGCCTACTCTTGTAATCAACATCCAAAAATAAAGGCCAATTTAATATCTGTTTTAGAAATGGCTGCAGGTTTTGGGTTAGAAAGGGACAACAAGAGATATCTCGAGACGTCACCAATGCAGTATCTGTGGTTAGATGGCATAATGCTATACAATAGCACAACATAAGTTTAATAAAGTGTTTGTTTTTACATGCCAAAATAAATTTCACATTTCTATGGTAAACATTTCATAAATGTATTTATTATGCTCATCAAAATAACCCCTTTCATTTTTGTGCGTATATTATCAAACACCCTATATACCTATATATGGGCCGTAGAATTAAGTTTCTACATCTTGCACTTTTCTATTGTTGCCTGAAATAAAGATTTATTATTATTACTAGCTGTTACCAGTTGCCGTTTTGACGTGATTTAATAACAAAGAAATAAATAAACAAACATCCAAACTTTTGCATCTATAATATTAGTGTGACTAATAAGGTAAACTTCTAAATATTACGCGCTAAATTACATTTTACGGCTCACGATCCGTTTCTAACGATGATTAGTTGATAATTTTGTCAGCAATAAGTCCTCCTAGCTATTTTGCGTAAACATATTATATATCTGAATAAAGATTTATGACTTTGCTGGCTCACCAATCAATCAATCACCAACCAAAAGTTAGGATATCTTGTTTATTTAATTATTTAGCTGTCAGCTCTTATACTATTTATATAGCTCTCTCGCTCTATCGAATATTGCTAAGTGCATCTCTTTTAACAGGTTTGTACGGTCCACATAACAAATCTGATAATTTTGGTTTACTTATACGAGAAACTATTATTTTTGTTATCATTTTGACGAACAGTTATTACTTATGTCATACCTTTAATAGTAACGCTTATGTACGTGAGTATGTCACTGAATTCCTAAATGGATGGCCCAATTTTGATCAATTTTTCGTGTGTTTGAGTGGATCTCTGGATGGTTTAGATCCATAGAGGGACCCGGTAGATGGCGCTGTTGTCGAGATCCAAAAAATTGCGGATGAAGTCGTGGGCATAGTTGTATGCCCAACTAGTAATTTATAAAATTTTTGACTGCCTCCGTGGCGCAGTGGGCGTATAGCCGGCTGAGACGCAGGAGGTAGCGGGTTCGATTCCCGTCGCGGAACAAATGTTTGTATGTCTACAGATATTTGTTCCGTGTCTTGGTGTTTTTCTATATATTATAAGTATGTATTTACAAAAAAAGGTATATAAGTATTCTATCAGTTATCTGGTTCCCATAGTACAAGCTCTGCTTAGTTTGGGGCTAGATAGCGCTGTGTGAAATGTCCAGCAATATTTATTAATTTATTTAAATACTCATGGACAAAAATAAAGTATAAACTCTCGCGACCTCTGTGGCGAAGTGGTTGAGTTAGCCGATAGAGACGCAAGAGCTTGCAGGTTCGATTGTCTATGCGGGACAAATGTTGGCATAATCAGCAAATGGTGTGGTGAGTGATACTGCGTGGTACTTACAGATAATCCTAGCTTAGGGTCGGCGGATCTTATTACAAATACTATGTAAGTATTAAAAATTATATTATTATATACCTACCTATTTGACATATGGAATAAAGTAAAACATGCCTATCCAGGATAAACACAGTCGCCCTGACCAATTGGCATCATCATCACTATCATTTTTATAAGTACGGGATTTATCACGTACCGTCTTATCGGTATTTCGACCAACAATGTTTCGTCTATCGATATATTGTATTCATAGTCGTGTTACGACTAAACGTGTTTAAATTTGACGTATTGGTATGATTTGAAAACTCCTTAAATCATATTTAACCACTAAATACGCTTAGGCATCGTTCCGCAAGTCGCCTATAATGTTATTTTATTGTGTGCTTAAGAAGTAAATAAATGAACCTTATCGGTCGAAACACCGATAAACAGGTACTTGATAAGTCCCGTGTTTATAATAATGAGTAAATAAATGTCTGTGTACCGTGTGAACCAAAATGTGGGAGGTTATTCAGGAAACTGATATAACCAAAGCTTTTTTTACCGACGCTACCCTAGATAATTTGAAAAGCTATAAATACATGAACGAACTAGCGCTCCGCGAGTCATCTTTATCAAAAAACAAAATCGGTAATAAGCAACCACCTTGATTTTATCAATATGTATGTAATTTTTTTCTTACAATTATGATCAATCAACAACGACGAGATAGATTAACTTTACCTCCCTACATAAACAGAGGAGTGTAATAACTTTAATGTGAATATATGTCTGTCTGTGACATAAGTAAACAGAGGAGTGTAATAACTTTAATGTGAATATATGTCTGTCTGTGACATAATATCTTCCAAACAGATGGACCGATTAAGACGCGTTTTTTTAATAGAAAGCTAGTTTAACAGAGGTGCTAAAAATGTTCAAGGAATAACATGGAAAACTTCTAAATCGTTCATACCTGCAGGCAATTTGTGGACACAATTACATTCCCTCAACGTAGCATTGTTATTAGAAACCGAGCTAGGAGAGCCCAGCGATAAAGAAGCTAAAGAAATAAGTCAGACACATGGTACATACGTGCTTGAGATACCAACTCCTTGCACCCACACCTCCTCAGAAAACCACTTAAATACGTTATTGTCAGTTCAGAACACAAAGTCTCACGTATACAAAAGTACTTATAAACTAGTAACAAGTCTATCTTGAGAGAAAAACTTTCCTCCGCCGATTGTGTACGTGCGCGGGACTATCCTGCATGATCCTTCTCAAACTCGCGTGTTGGTGAAACTCGTGCCTAATAGATATATGCCTGCTTATGTTTTTAAACAAGATATGCCACAAAGCTTTGTCCTTATTCTTCCACAATATATCCGCAGTCTTCTCCTTAATCCTGCGCATATTTTCCTCCAGCCGCCTGGCTTTTATTTCCATTTGTATGAGCGAGCGGGTCGTATTTGTCAAAAGCCGGTAGAGGTATTCTTTTCTTCTTGTTTTGCGCGGTTCCGTGGCGTTCGCATTTATCATAGACTCGTACTCGATGCTGTCCTCGAACTGTGTTTCATCCGTTTCGAGCGTATTGTCGTTTCGTAAACGTAAAAAAACGCCTGTGAGTATTATGGCGAGCGCGAAGCTTAGCAGCATGAGAAGTTTCGCGTGGTTGTACAGGGGCTTTGCTATGAAATTCATGTCAGGTGCTTTGTTTGAACGGCATTATTCACTCAAGTTGCATCGGGCTGCATGTTTTGTTTACGGTAAGCGGGTTAAGCAACAAGTCACGTGGTTACGCTGCGGAGCGCGAGTGGCGCCCTCTCCCGACGTTCGCGCAAATGGCACTGGCTGGAATGAAAACACGCCGGTGCGTCGCACCCTACGAATTTCCCCAGTGACTTTTCCTCTTCGATGTGCGAAGGAATGGGAAATATAGATATGGCAGTTTTGAGTTAAATTATTGAGTTAATTTATTTATGTCTAAATCAGACTTTGTGTCTGTTTCGCAACCTTCGAGTAACTTTAATTGACGGAGAAAATTCCTTTTCTTTTTTCTGGTTTCATGTGGAAACAAAAGACGTATATATTTTTTAGCCGTTGGATAGAGTTACTTAAACATGGTGAAATAGACACTATATGTTTTGTTTACCTTCAAATTACACAAATATCTGATTTTAAGTTAAGTACAGTAATAAAATACTAGACAGCAAAAATTAGGTAGAAAATCATTTATGGATAACCTGGAGATTTCGCTTTTTCACGTAGAGGCTTCGTAGAGGATCTACGAAGCTTTTGGCTTGCTACGATTCCAATACTACTATAATGATTGGTACAATGACAATACTTGTCAAAGCTGTTAGGTTCTTAAATTTAAAAATCATGACATACCTCATCTGTTTTTTTATCTTTACGTTCTGAAGGTGCGTGAGGAGGCGGATCTAGTCTGCCACCTTGCGTAATGTCATTTAATTTCGCATTGTTAACTGGACGACTTCCGTCCTTGGTCTAAAAGTAATCTTTCCTTATTCTTTTCAAGAATCTTATTTATAATATAGACCTTGTATTTGTTACTTTGTCAATTTAGTTTTTCAGAAGAAGGTATGCATAAAAGTACTGTACAGGAGGGATTAGCATCAATAATTGCTTATGAACATACATCTAAGGGTTTGTATTGCAAAATGTAAAAAAAATTAAGTTCGGTACGTAGCTTCAAGTTTGATTGGTATTTTATAATGAAACTTTTATTACATCGTCTCATACTTTTTCGTCTGTGTGTTGCATGTCGCGTGACGGTCGGCCGCGGAGTAGGGATAAAGTGAAAGGCGCTCGTCAGAGCAGCCGAGGCCAATATGGCGGCGCCTATAGTTCACATCAGCTGACCGTGTAATGTATTACTCATTTGTGCCAATGAAAATTGTTAGTTAAATGTCTATAATGTGAAACAAAGTTTCACTTTTACCGTGGTTTCATAAAACCACACAATCCTTTTTTTCTTAGTTTTCATTTAACTTTTAACAATTACCTACGAGATCGAAACTAGAACTAACGGTAATTATATCTAGTCAGTTCAAGTTTTGATCAGATTTGGTATTCGAATTGAAACCCATCCGTAATTGACTATCAAATTGGTGAATACCCTCTTCAATTTCCAGTCCACCAATTTTTACCCAATAACAAAACAGAAGACAATCTCAACATTACAAGATCGCTTTTATTAAAGCAATAGATCCTGCCTGTCGGTCCATCGGCCCTGTTGTTTCAGCACAGCTGCCTTTGAGAGATAACGGACCCTTTCTTTTAACTCGCCTTAAATTGATTTTAGACAGTAAGCCTATAAAATATTTAACAGTTCTCTATAAAAGTGAGTATAAAAGGTGATACCAATTCCTGGTGTTTGTTTGCGTATGTGCAGTTTCGCGTATGTTAGCATTTTGGTTTTTATTCGGCTCGAATTTATAGGATTTGTCTCGTTCAGAGTAATCAACTCAAAAACGGCATTTCATAAGAGCAAAACTGATAAAATCTCAATTTAAAATAGGCCTTATTTCACTGCTATAAAACTTTTATTTAAGAATCTATTTATATGTAAGGGCAGTCAGCCTTCACCACACCCCATCAGATTAACGGCACCGTATTAATATCCTTATATTCGTTTACCAACAATTCATTCCGACTTTCGAAGGGTATTGAGATTAAGATTAATATAAGTACCTATTAGTTGAAATGCTTACATAGGGCCAACTGAAATGCTCCTAATTTTATATCGTTAATGCTACAGAAAAAAAAGCATCTACTTTTCGAAATCAGTCTCGTCTCATTAATATTATAATACCGGTCGCATACAGTTAGAATTCCGTTTCGGATTATCGAATCGGATTTGCTACCTTTAAAATTCTGATTCGATATTCCGAAACGAAATTCCAACTGCATGTAACCAGTTTGTTGCTAAGACGTGTATAAGCGTTATCTATTGGTCTTGTCGTCATGTAATCGTAACTATGGGAAAACTATACCAGGGCCCGTAGCCAAATTACATTCGCTCCGAATCTATTCGATTTCTACATACATTTGCTGTAGATATATCACGTGATATTTCTATAGCATGTGTCAAATCCCATACGTTTTCGGACTTGTCGACTAGCGTCATCGCTAATCGACTATAACTTGGCTAAGCCCTCCGGTACTCCAAATGTATTGAAAGGTAAGGCGTAACTTCTTTTTTATAGTGTTAGTAGGTTCCATTCTGATCAGCTTGTGTATAGTAACCCTTAAATGTATATTATAATGGATGGTAAAAGATCAGTTTCACTGTAACATATGAACGACTTTTGCAAGCGGATAGCAAAAGTGAACTGTATGACCTCTCTTTTGAACCTCTCCTTTGGTATTACAACCTCCCTTTCTATCTATACACAGAGCGCCAATTCGTTCTCACCACCCGAGGGCTAGTAATCGAGTATGTTTTGTCAATTAGGCCTCCTCTACGGGACTCTAAATTCCCATTTGTTAGAGTTGTCTCTGATTATCTGTTTGGAAGGGGCGCGGTCGAAATTTATAGTTCTCTGGTTAGTCCATTAGGGCAGCGAGTATATCTAGGTAAGTGTCTGCTTTATGAGGATCTATTGTTGATTGTACAGAACCTTTGTCGTATTTTATTTTGGATTGTGCTGGTTTAGTTAAACATTGGATCTATTTATTTTGTTGTAGCACGATCTGCCAGACTGATTTAGCTCATATTTGTATAGATGCATAATGTATTTTTCACACCACCTGTTTTACAATCTCAAATTATATATGTCATGTAAACCTCACAGAAAGCAGGTGAATAAATCCCTATGGCTGAGCCGGGAGTAAAGTTTTCGAATGTTTCGAAATTTCGTGATTTAAATTTCGAACCTCATCTGTATTAAAATTTGAACCAAAAAGACAGAGACCATAAGAACTTATTCGTAAATCGAACTAACCTCTGCACAGAATGCACCAACCTAGATTTGGTTTTTAATGTCTCGTAGAAAATGTGAAAAGTAGAGTATTCTCTTCGTGGATAAAGATGTCTGCATCTTTGGCGTGCTTATATCCCTCTCTGCTCTCAGGATTCTAGTAACTCCTTCGCTCCGCTCGTGAGTTAAATCTAGAATCCTTCGTTACTTCGGGATTAAATATAACGCCAGTGACGCCAGTCACTGCTTAATCCCCTTGTTTAATAATCTATTATTACCTTTGTATTCTTTCTCTTCTTGTGTGTTACCTGTGTTTTTGTTATCTAAGTATTTTGTGCTCTGTCCTGTATATATCGAATCAATGTGTTTTTTTTCTTTTCTATTTTTGTTACCTACCTAAGTTCATGAAAATTGGACGGTGTGCAAGTTATCTATCTACAGACAAGCATCCGTACAAATCAATTACCTCCTTAGTTTAAGTTAATTTAAAATTTCGGTTTTATGTCAAAGAATATAGGTAAACTTATATATGAAATATTTTTGGTGGATATACATATCTTTTCCGGTACATGGCTCATGAATTGTATTAGAAAATATATATACCTATTTCTTATGACGACCTCCGTGGTGCAGTGGGCGAATAGCTGGCTGAGACGCAGGAGGTAGCGGGTTCGATCCCCGCCGCGGAACAAATGTTTGCAAGATCTACAGATATTTGTTCCAGGTCTGGTTGTTTATCTATATATTATGAGTATGTATTTACAAAAAAAAATTTATGTAAGTATTCTATCAGTTATCTGGTTCCCATAGTACAAGCTTTGCTTAGTTTGGGGCTAGATAGCTCTGTGTGAAATGTCCAGCAATATTTATTTATTTATGTACCTGCAAGCCTTATATTGTGCAATGTACTTAAACACAATATAATTAGGGAGTAAAGGCGACTTACTTCATCCATTGAATAGCTGAAGGGATTACCTTAAGCCGATGAAAAGGTGCCCTGCACAGAATCGTCAAGGAAGTGCAATTTAGAATGTAATGCAGTAACAATACGGTTGCATTTTGTATCTTTACAACTATAACAGCAGATCGATGAGCTTTTTAGTATAGGAGTCGATAACAACCTCAAGAAGATTAATAAATCGTATATTTCTATGATATTTGATTTGGGTGTGTTTACAGACAATCTATTTTGGGATTTATTTATAGATAAAGGCATACAAATCTTATCCCATATTATTTCATAGGTATTCGTGCTAGACGTTCATATGAAAAGTATCTACGAAACCCTTCTTTATACGCATTTGCATGAAAGTATCGTTTGATTTGAATTTGAATAGTCTGCAAGTTTCTAATCTTAAAAGTACTTACGCAGAACATGCCTAGCTATTTTGTTTATTTTAGGAATCCTTAGAAATAAGTGATTCCACCATTCTATTATGAATAGCACAATAGGTCTAGACTTTTTCTAATCTTCATATATTAAATTTGAGCGTGCGTATGTTCGCAATTCTTCTCCTCCTAGATGGCTTTACTGATTTTGTTGACTTTTTTGCACTTATGGATGTCACCTGAATGGTTCTTAGCCATAGTTGGACCCCTTAGGTGGCACTGTTGCTAAGATCCAGAAAATTAGGAAACTAGGTCGTGGGCATTCAACTAGTATATATATAAAAGTAGTATAATAATCATCGTAGGTCTTAGGTAACTAAGCTGAGAGGATGATTTTAATAGACATGTTTATGTTGGGCAAGCACTCCATCTAAGAGGTATAGTATCCCAGGCACTATCGCTAGTACCTTCATTCCAATCTTGGAATTTGCCACCTGACGCTCAGATTCAATCAGAGATTTAATTTTTATTTCATATATTTAAAAACAGCAGTTGCCCGCGACTTCGTACGCATTACACTACTAAATGTGTAGGTAACTTAGAAATAAAGCTAAACTCGCTGTTGCAACTTGACACCCAGTTTTTATCCCATGGGAACTGATTTATGAGATAAAACGTAACCTATGCGGTAATCTAGGCTATAATCTAGGTATATACCAAATTTCATCGAAATCGGTTAAGCCGTTACGACGTGATTGTGCAACAAACAAACAAATAAATAAACAAACATCACACAAAGTTTCATTCGTACTGTGAAAATCCCAATAATCCAGTGCCCCAAAAAACTCTCTCAAAAGTTCATAACATGATTTGCCGGCCCACAAACAAGCCAAAATTCCCAAGTTCTAAAGTCCCACTTGACGTGCGATTCGGAATAAATCAAACCTACGTCTGCTGTGGTCAGTTAGACCCTCGCTTGTAAGTTGGGGGCACGCATGAATAATTCTTGTGTTATTCTTTTCGTACCCTTTTCTGGGCAAAGTCAGTTGGATGGAAAGCGTTCCGTAGATTAACAGGTTGCTACATACGTCTTTGAATATATGTATTTTATACTTCTATCATTATCATATCCGCCATAGGATGTCCACTGAAGAACATAGGCCTTCTCCATAAATGTCTGCCCCACTTGCAAGATGTGGAATGAGCTACCATCTGAGGCTACGACATGGCACACTTCAAGAGAAATGTAAAGAGGTTTCTACAGGGTAGGGCGGGGCCATCGACATCACCCCGGGTGTTACCGGTGGCAACAGGCGACGGTGACCGCTTACCATCAGGAGGGCCGTAAGCCTGTTTCTCCACATATAACATTTAAAAAAAATCTAGTGACCGATCTTGTGCGGCCTGCAGCCAACGGCTCCCAGCAACCTTTATAATTTCCATCGAGTGGAAGCTCATTCCAAGAAAAAGTGTTCATCTTTTCTTAAGTAATCAGGGAATTTCAAACTTTCAGTACAACAATAACCAAACAATGAAACATAATAGTAATTTCCAACTAATCTACGAAAATAAGATAAAAAAAAAACTCAAAATGAAGAAGACAATCTTAGTTTATGACTCGTGAACTCTTTCATATCGCATTACATCTACAAAATAAACCTCACAAACTTTATCTAACCATTGCCAAAACCTGTGCCAGAAGTTACGATCGGCGCAATGCTTCAGCCTAAAACTTTTTGTAAATTATTTTATATTTTTTGGCACAAAAACAAATAGACCGGGTGAGTTTTTATACAACCCTTCCCTCATCAAGATATATCTATTTCATTTAAGTTAGGTCATCGAACACGGTCTAGAAGGTTTTTCAATCATATTTTATGAAAGGAGATCGGCGAACGTCTAAGCTTTTCTACCCCAGACCCATTTCCTAAAAACACTCTTATCACACTTATCACACTAAAATTAAGTATTAGAATATTATAATGCGAAAGTTGTGATGTTTGTTTATTTATTTGTTTGTTTGTTACTCAATCACGTCGTAATATCTGAACCGATTTTAATGTAATTTAGTATATACGTAGATTATAACTTGGATTAAAACATAGGCTACTTTTTATCCTATAAATCAGAGTCCATGGGATAAAAATGGGGTGTTAAGTCAAGTTGCAACAGCGAGTTTAGCTTTATTTCTAGGTTACCTACACATTTAGTGGTACGCGTACGAAGTTGCGGGCAACAGTTAGACATAACATAAAAAAATATAAGACTAAAGTCGTAAGTTGAGTCCCAGAATTTTTTTTACAACAACGTATGTTACGGTCCAGCGATTCGTTTTACGATAACTGAGACATTTCGGCGAACAGGCACATTACTTAATTATATTATTTTGTTACAATACGTTGAATAAAACACAATGTAATTTACAAATTAACCTTTGTTAACTGCCTGCTTATTGCCTGAGTTTTTCCGGTGACTGATAGCTAGTGACAAGCGTAAATTGACAATTCAAAATGATCTACAAGATATGTAGTATTTTTCAAACTTTCGTGATCACATATTTGATCGAACGCGATCGGCGTTGAATGTATGTTTATATGTATGTATGTTAGTTTGTCCGAGGATAACTTTCGAAGCGTTGATCTAATTATCGTGAAGTTTGATTAAAGGTAGGCAGTGTTGACACAATCCTGGTAAGAATGTGTAGGGGTTGTTGAGATATTGGAGTTCAAGGGAGGTAAAAATAAATCAAAATGAGACTATTAGATCAAGTGGGATTTTAATGAAAGGTATTTACTAGTACATTTAAATCCCCATTCTATTTTTAGTTTAGTAGGTGTACTTATAGTTTTTGTGTTATCAACCATAATAAAACCTACACTTTGACGAAATTCATAGGGTACACCAGTGACCCCACAGTATGGAAATTTGGTATTCGTGTAGTAATAGTGACACAAATATAGGAAAAAGTCTGGAATCCGGAATAACTGCAATTTATACCCCAAGAAAGACTAACTAACTAGCATGAACTCCCATTACTTGTAATTTGAATGAAACTATTGGTCAATTTAAATGGTCCTTTCGTTGATAATTTACACTGTGTGTTTACAAGGCACTATTTCAATAGTGGAAGATAATAAATACCTAATAATTTAATAAGTTTTTATGGGATACCCGCAAGATCTCAGTTCGGGGCGAACTACTAGTTACTATATAGGGTGTTTGATAATGTATGCACAAAAATGAAAGGGGTTATTTTGATGAGCATAATAAATAAATTTGTGAAATGTTTACCATAGAAATGTGAAATTTATTTTGGCATGTAAAAACAAACACTTTATTAAACTTATGTTATGCTATTGCTTAATGCTTGCCATCTAACCACAGATAATGTATTGGTGACGTCTCGAGATATCTCTTGTTGTCCCTTTCTAATCCAAAACCCGCAGGCATTGCGGAAAGAGATATCAAATCGGCCTTTATTTTTGGATGTCGATTGCAAGATATAATTTTTTTTGGTCAATGATTTTTAAACTACCCGCCTATAAGCCAAGGTTTTCAAGTTTGTTTCCTTTTACTTCAGAGTACGTATTCACTTTTACTATTAGGAACTTAATAAGGTAGATTAGTCTGTTGTGCCCCCCAGTCTAAAAGGATAGTAGTGGTAAATTGTCGCAAAGTGGACCGTGACAAGAAAAACACGAAACTTTGGTCATTACGACTGTGTGGAGTGCAAAGTTTACTCCATCTGGCCCGGGACGCAGTAAATTGCGCCTTCCGACCGGTTCGCTGTTTACAATTCTTCATTGTTTTACTTTTTTTTTTGAAAAACTTTTAGGTGCTACTTTAACTTTACTTTTGCATGACTATTTCGTATGACTGCTCATTAAATGAAGTTTATACTATGTATATGTATATGTATATATATGTATATATATTATGTAATTTTGGTTGATACATAAATTCATGTCGGCGAAAATGACCTAGTTTAATTTCATTTACTATATTAATGTTACTTTTCGCTTCAATAACATTCTAAAACTAAAAACAACTAATGGTCTAAGAGCCGGTGAAGATCGACCTTCACCGATCTGATAACCAGATGAGACATATTTATTATCAAATATAATTGATAAACAAATATGCCTATAATTACTTGCCTATCTAAAAGGCAAGTAATTATAGGCAAATTTGTTTATAAATTATATTTGATAAAAAATACGTCTCATCTGGTTATCAGATCGGTGAAGGTCGATCTTCACCGGCTCTTGGACTATAAGATAAGGTATCAAATTCTATAATGGGTTTTTCCTTGGCTAACGATCACAGTCAAAAATTGTACAAAAAGTTCATGAAGAAACAAAAATTAAATTCATACACAAACTAACACAATACTTCAAGATCAAAAGAGGAGAAAATATATCATTAATTTTTGACATTTTCTTCATCTTAAAAATAAGAGAGTTGTCAATTTCTTTTTTTATTTACACACACTCAATATATATAATATTTACTCACATACAGACACACACACCCTCACACAGATACACACACGCACAAACACAACACTCACAAACACATCCACCCACGCAGATCCCTCTGGTCTGTTGGAAAATAACTGTAATTTTTAGTTTAGTTTTTGATAATGTACCATTTACCTGATTGGAACTCATTGATGTATAGGAGGAGGGTGTTGGTGTCTGTAACACAGTTTTCATACTAATACAGGCATCATCGTTTGAAACTGTACACATGACTGTTATCTGTTGTTCCTCAATAAATGCTTTTTATTTATTTTTTATTTAGGTATCAGCATAAAGAAACAATATATGTATTGTATACCTTCTCTCACTATATTTATGTATCTTTCGGTAAGGTCCAATTAAATCTACAATTTAAAACTTTGCTACATGTTTGCAGTTTTATATTCTTTACGAATCCTTCAAAACTTTTGCAACTAACGTTTTCAAAACAGAAAATGTTATTTCAATCAAGTTGCATTTTCTAACGCAATTTTGTTACTGTTACGAAGACCGGTATTAAATTAGTAGAACTTTGTCTAAGTAGAGTCGATCTCAGCTCCACACTTCCATTCATTCAGAAGTTAGTTGCCTTCAATGTGGAGTGCTGATACCGTAGAACTGTATTAGAAAGTTGGTAATAGTGTTATTAGCACGGAGTTGAGAAAAGTTGTGAATCCTGCTTCACTTCTATGGAAAAATCACTATAATCATAGTCCATAAAACTGAGGCTGAGCATCCCTCAAATGAATATCATCATCATCAGCTATTAGTACACCCACTGTTGAAGATATAGCCTCTTGTATAGATTTCTAGAGCGACCGATCTATGCGGCTTGCCTTTTTTTTAACGTGGGGTAATCCTCATGGATACCACTCCAGAGTGGGGGTGCCAGAGTTGTTATGCCGGACTCTTACCGGCTAAAACCACCACGGTGAGCAATCAATCCGCCGAGGTGGGGCAAGGTAGGGTCGCGGTAACATTCACCACCCTGCTCCGGTAAGACGGGGGGGGGAGGGGGGCGGTCTTGCAAACCGGCTGTGAGTCCCCCAACTCGCAACCAGTGACCCCACTTATGAAGGAGGAGTGAGGAGGCGAGAAAACCGTCTCCTCCTTGCTCCCGTTCTTCTGCGTTGGAGTGGGTCCGAAGAGGCGTTGTCCTCCCTGGCTCGCTCCGCGGTCTCCTTCTGCATCATCATCTCTCCGCAGAAGGAGACCATCGCCAGCCACGACCCCTCACTGATACGGCTTGCCTACAACAGCTCCCTTTATTAGTGGTAATAAATTTTTGCATGATCTACAGATATCTGTTCAGATTCTGTTCTGTTCAGTTCTGGGTCTGGTTATCTTTAGGTACATAGTATAAAATGAAGTCGATCCGCTGTATGTTACCTTAGATCTTTTAAACTACTCAACGAGTTTTAATGTAGTTTTCAGCAATAGATAGAGTGATTTAAGTGGAAGGTTAATATATATATAACTAGCCTCCTCCAGCGGCTTCGCACGCGTTGTTTGTCCAAAAAAATAGCCTATGTTATATCCAGGTTATAATCTACGTACATACAGATTTGAAAGTAACTCTGTTTGTTACCTTTTCACGACTTACCGGCTCGACCAATTTCGATGGAATTTGGTACCTATATACCTAGTTAGATTATGGATGGATTTGAGACATACGATACACTTTACGCGACTGCACAGAAGGAGGGTCATGTTTTATTGATAAACCACGCGTACACAACATATTAAGTATGTTTTTACAAAAAGAAAACCGTGGGTACAAATGTAAGTATTCTATAAGTTATCTAATTTCCATAGTAGCTTTGCTTAGTTTGGAGCTAGATGGCGCTGTGTGTAATGTCAAGCATTATATATACGTATTTATTTAAATGTAGTGAATAAGTTAAAACTCGTTGCTACCATTAGAGCTTCAATAATGTCCTGCGAAATTCCACTTAAATGTGGCACACTCTAACAACAGCGTTCAAGCATTTCTGTATTTTGAACTTCTTCGTTCTGTGGTTATTAGAGACTTCGAGATTGCGAAGTACTAAGTCAACTTTCTTTTGTTCGAGCTTTGCTTTTAGAAACAAAAACTCGGCAAGTATTCCAATGCAAGGGTATTCAGTATTGAAGACTTACTCACTTTAGAAACAGGCACAATAGACCTATTTCTACGCGCTAAAAAGAGTTTTCTCAGTTTTTTGTCAAATTATTTTGTTTTTGTTATATGTGACGGACAAACTATTTATTTCTACACGTACGTACGTTCATGCTCGATGAGCAAGTATAATCGTAAATAACATTTCTATAAATATAAATTATAATCAAGCATTTCGGTTCGACTTAAAAGATTAAGTCTTATAGGTACGATAAGAGTTTTCACGGACCGAGATTTCTCGTACTACGGTTTTAATCACAGTTTCATGTGATTGAGGTGGACACCTATAAGATTTTGCTCGTATAGGATATTAATTTTTCCGTCTATTATAATATATCATGTGTATGATGCCAGATAAAAACAAGAGTGTGTGTACTTATGTACACGCGTTAGAAGTTATACTTCTTTGGCGTATGGAAAAAAAATAACTAAAATGCAGTACTGATTAACGATAAATATTAAAATTAATCAAAAAGATTTTATTTAAATAAAATAAAAACACCAAAATAATATTTATTTATTCACACTGTTTAATTGTACCCTTACGAAACACGTGTTCTACATATAAAAATACTAGAATATACTCGTACAACTTGAACATAGTTATCAATTTTCATACCACCTAGAACTAACTTCATGCTGTTAAATTTAGGTGTCGGTGTGCGCGCGCATCGTAAAAATTTACTCTCATCATTTTTCTCCATCGCGCCAAAAGAAGTATAACTTCAAAAATTATGGATAAGGATCTGGATCTTTTGTTTTGACCGTTAAAGTTTTTTTTCCCTAGTATACAGTTCCATAAAACCGTTGGTCGTACGTGGTTCAGACTGGCAGAGGATCGGAAAGAGTGGCAGAAACAAGGAGAGGCATATGCCCAGCAGTGGGTCGACACGGGCTGAGAATGTTGATGATGATGATACAATTCTAATTATACCCTTGTAATATTATTACAATCTAGCCTTGTATAAGCTAATGAGTAATTTAATTTTGACCTAGTTTTTAGCATAACTAAGTTAGCTGTTAAAGTTATCGCAGAAATATTAATAGAAGAGTAAAAAGCAGCTCCCATCAGCCATTTTTTGGGTCGAGATTAGTTGTTTACGCTATTATCCGCCATTTTAAATTACATTTTAAATACTCGGATACGAGTTAGCTCGAAAAGTTGAACGCGGTCCGATTATACACGGATTGTATACAACATCCGAGAAAAATCCGATTCACTGCTGATACTGTCCAAAATTCACTACACTATGCTCCTGCCCATGCTACTCGCCTTGCCGCGATGTTGTTGCGATTAATGCCGTAGGTGGCCAAATACATCCCTCCTCGCGCCATTATTCGCTCCATAGGCAGGTATAGGTACTAGGTTTCAGTAGGTAGGTAGGTGTACTAGAATTAACATAGTACCTAGATGTACCTTTTGTTCTATTCCTGTTTTGTTTATAAAATAAATAAAAATAAAATGAAACTCTCTACACTTAAATACCTATGAGACCTGCCTAAGAGACAAACTGTTAATAAATAATATCAACTTTAAAAAATGAGATAAGTAATTAGGTGCCTAGTTATGTCCGGCAATAGTGGTAATACGAAACCAAAATTAGACAGGCCCTACATAACTTATGTTTTAACTTATAAATGAATTCTATAAATTTAAACATGGGTTCATTTGATCACTCATCCATCATAGTAAGATGGCATAACTTTTCTAAATCCCAAAACGCACGTGCTTCCTCCCTGAGCGCTCGAAACGGAATGAGTGGCGTGGCGTGTGGCCAGGCTACTCGCGTGCATGTTGCCGGCCTTTTGACTCGTGCACAAAAATCCGACAAAATGTGGAGCAGTAGGGTATGAGCATGAGAAGTAACGTGACCACATTACGTCCCTGCCCACTTTCCTCGCGCCAAGGCGAGTAATGTGACTGCGGGGCAAGTGTAAGAAGTGTAAGAGTGGCAAGGTGTATACCTACTATGGTAACTTTCGTTACTCTAAGTTTAGATAGATAAAGACTATCTTGTGCATACCACAAATTACAAAACAAAAAAGTATAAAATTACTATTGAATACAATCTATTACATATTGTCTCGAATAGGCTCCAAAGCGGCTCAATAGATTTCAATGAACATTTTAGGTATTATAACAAGTTTAGCGTTAATTTTCGTACATGTTTCATTTTAATATCTTGCAGGGTTCAGAAGATATGAAAATAAATGCGCGTACGAAGCTGAGGGTGGGTCAGCTAATTATTATAATAAAAAAACTACATTCATTTCTCTAAAAACTCATAATGCCATCTACCCTTGTTTGCCTTGCAGAAAAGGTCAGGCGTTTCTGGTTATGCTTTACAAAATCCACTGAACATTTCATTTTGTCCTGGTCTAAACTGTTCAGGTGTTCCATTACGGGAATAATTAAGAGGTGACCTGATCGCTGCGGTTCTGGGATGTGGGAAGGATCGGTGGAAGGCTATTAGTGGTACTAGATTGTTTCTACTGATTGAAACGCATTGTGTATTCATGAATGTCCGTTTTGTTGTACGAGTAAACTTTTCACGTATTTTTCAACATTTTCTTTCATGTACACAATAAAACACTAACAAAAGAAAAGATAATTAATGTGTGAAAGATTATTAAATTTCTGAAAACCCCGGACCCCTTGAAGGTAAGATTGAATAGGTGTCTTCTAGATCTTCGTGCTCCATCTTAGACCACATCATCGCTTATCATCTGGTGAGTTTGTTGTCAAACATACTAAATGATCGATCATAACGACCAATTGTTTCGTGATTGAGTGGCACTTTTGAAGCGATCGATCGTTACGATTTTCGTCAGATGGATCAAAACGATTGATCGTACCGTATATGGGAGCCTTTAGAGCAACACTCTGTGTTTCAAAATACACGGAGCTTCGCTATAAGGGTACTTATTTCTAACAACGAATACTGAACATTATATTCCTGGAACTCTGCATCTAATTCTGAAAATATCGAAGTGTAAAACTCACTTAACGTCAGTGAAATGCCAGCAGAAATTGCAGAGTGGGTGTTGCGGACAATGACCGCGCCACGAATCAATGAAACACATTCTGTTCTGTGTTCTGTGTTTATAGCATAAGTTTTATACATTTTTATTACCTTTCATCATCATCATATCATCCAGCGGACGTCCCCTTCTGAGCATAGACCTCCCCGATAGATGTATAGAGCGCCCTGTCTTGTGCGGTCTGTACCCAACGGCTCCCAGCAACCTTTATCGGGTCACCTTTCCATCAACTGGGGGGCCGTCCTACGCTGCGCTCTCTTGTGCGTGGTCTCCACTCAACAAACTTTCTACCACCACGTTTTACGACATTTCTGTTGTCTCGGTATGTTTTAGTTTAACTCGGTAGGCAAATCATTTCAAGTATCTGACGACCCCCGTGGCGATCGTGGCGTGGCAGGAGATGCCCCCCCCCCCCCCCCCCCCATCAAATATACCACCAAATAAAATAAATCAAATTTATGAAATTTGACAAAACTTACGTGTAAAATATTATTTTTTTAATAAATTCTTGTATTCTTGAGGGTTTGTTTCCTACCGCAGAACGAATGTTTGCATATGATCTACAGATATTTTGTCCTAAGGTTGAATTTTTCTCTTTAAATTACAAGATAAGTATCTACAAAAGAAATGTACCTACATTGTATTCTATGAGTCATCTTGTTCTCATAGTACAAGCTTTTCTTTGTTTGGAGCTAGATAAGACTGTGTGAAGTATTCTGCATTATTTATTCATATAATTATCTAGCATATTGTACAAAGAAAATCTAATTCGAAAATAACAACTCTATTTCTTTCCTCATTACTTTGTTGATGATACTTGAACGATAAGATGTTTTGTATTAATCATTTAAAAATATAATAAGTACCTAAAACAAAAGTTTAAAGGAGCAGGATAATTTTATAATAATAAATAAATCGCTCGTATAGACCGCTACTTATGTTCCTTTGAGTTATTCTGGTTAGCTGATGATGGAAGATACAACTCCTTGTTTATTTGAAAGTATATACTGTCAGATTGGTCTCATAGAAATGTCATTGAAATGGGTTCAGTAGTTAGGTTATGTCGATTACACTTTTTTAAAGTTACTATAATTTTCCGTAACCGCGAGATGTCTAAAAATTTGCAATCACCGCCAATAAATAACGCGGGTTGCAATTTATATAAACCATGAAAGTTATGCAGCTATCCAAATTTCTGACAACAAAATATCTTCTACGAGAATTAACTAAAACAAACTTTAATTATAAAAAATAATAAATAAATATTGCTGGACATTTCACACAGCGCTATCCCCTCACTCTAGCCCCAAACTAAGCATAGCTGGTACTATGGGAAATAGATAACTGATAGAATACTTATATACTTTTTTTGTCAATACAAACTATAATATGTATAGAAAAACATCCATACCCGGAACAAATATCTGTAGATCATGCAAACATTTGTTCTGCGGTGAGAATCGAACCCGCTACCTCCTGCGTCTCAGTCGGTTATTCGGCTACTGCGCCATGGAGATCGTCTTTTTATCTAGCATAAGAATTTAAAAATGAATGTGGAAATCCGCAGGCATTAACAATAACTTAGCATTAAGTTTACCTACTTATTATTTTATACGTGCAATAAAGAGTTTTCTATCTATTTAATAATCACTGTGACAGTCTACTTGCAAATTCATAAGAGAGAGGATAATACAAACTTGAAAATGTGGTAACGGCACTCGTAGTTGCACGTACTCAAATACTCCCCAAAATGCAAGACAAGCTGCAAACACCAATTTCAATTTGCACTTCACGGTAGAACGAGTTAATTCCTACAGGTAGTACCTTGCAATCTCTGCATTTGGAGTAAACAGCACAGAATCACACTTCAATCTATGCTCGTCATGAGAAGTCAATAGAGTTTAATGAAATTCCCAGGCACGTCAGGTATCGCAGATTGCGTCCAATACGCCCTGTAGGGACGCAGGCACACATGGAAAGCGCAACCAAACCAGTAACCCTTGACCTCTCATTTTCCACCACACATTCTATATCCGTAAAGGCTGAAGCGAGCAGCGGGGTTAAGCTAAACTGGCTACGTTATATGACGTACCATATTTCATGCAATTTCTTGCGCCTGGAGGCAGCGAAATGACATGCGGGATGCCTCGTGTTATATCGATGCCAATAATGTTAGCCCCTAAGCGAGCTCGTAGAATGAATATAAAGAAGAATATAGGGGGCTATATTGCCGCGAAACTTCATTTGCTTTGAGGTATCCGTTCGGTTTTATGTTTTTATTTTAGTGATGTGCTTATTTAGCTGTGAAATTTCTTTGTTGTTTGTTGATCGCATGTATGAATATTGTTTTTGTTATGACAGTGTCTTTTAATCACTGTTTGAATATATAAAAAATACTATACGAGACATTTATTAAATAGGCTCACTTTTATTATTCGCTATGATAGACTTCCACAGATCTCTGAGGGAAATATTTATGTTTGTAACGAATAAACTCAAAAGCTACTGGTCCGATTTCAAAAATTATTTTACCATTAGAATGCTGCACTATCCCAGAGTAACATAGGCTATTTTTTACCCAACTGCGCAGAAGGAGGGTAAATAGGCTATATTTATCAATATCAATCAATATATAATCAATAAAATATATAATCAATAATGTAACCCAAGGTGTAAAAAAATTTGCCATAAAAAATCTTTAAATAAATGTCCACCCGTGCGAAGCCGGGACGGGCAACTAGTACACAATAGAAACTGTCAGCCAATAAAATCCCGTAAAACTGACATAGCTAAGAACCACCCCAGTTAAACTAGCTTTCTTTATAAACTGTATCCGAATCGGTTCATCATCCGTTTGTGAACTACAATGCCACAGACAGACAGGTAGACATAGGCTTAAACTTATAACACCCCCCTTCTTACAAACCAACAAAAAACTAAATGCGAAAGTTTAAGGCGAACTAACTAAATCTCTCTAAAGTACGGTCCCTTTACCCAAAGCTACTTTAGACATCAAAGTTTTAGATAAATAGGCTGAGAATAACTATGAACATCTTTCGTAATAAATATTTAAAAGGTTTACGTTTGATAGAACAAAGGACAAGATAATCCAATAAATCCATTAAAAAGTTTGACGGTTTTTCTGCCTGCTGAAATTTCAATGTGCCCTTTGGGTTCCATAATGGGTTCTAAGTACTTGTACATTTGTTACTGTTATTTGAAACATAAAGTACTTACCTATGTTAATACTCTGGCTATACTCAGCTTTTTCTTAAAATTGGAACATTTATAGTGAGTAGGTACTTAACCCAGGCCGGTGCAAAGAGTTGTAATAACGCCCACACTGCGAATTTCAGATATATTGATAAGAGTAATGAAGTACGTTTATGAGTAACCAACCAAGTTAAGATATAAGATAAGATTTTGTGTGATTTTGAGTAAACCGCTATAATCTACAAACATATTTATTTTAATTAATTTTTGGAACAATCATGGTTGTACACATTTTTTTTACAAAAAATAGGATATTTACGTTACTATTCTACGTTACGATCGCTACTTGGACGTGGTCCACCTGCTCTGTTCGCTTCGGTGGACCATTATTTCTGTTATTCAAAGTAATCACCCATGCAATCGACGCATCTTTGCCAACGCCTATTTGTCGCAAATGGTTCAAAAGTGTTTTGATGCTAACATCAAAAGTTGCTGCTAGCTCAGCTGTAGATTAAGTTTCGTCAGCTTCCACAATCGCCTTTAATTGATCATTGTTGACCAAAGTCTCCGGACGACCACGAGCTTCATTTTTCAAGTCAAAATATCCAGAACGGAACCGGGAAAACCAATAACTGGTTGTGCGTTCGTTTGTACAGTTCTCTCCGTAAACGTTTTTGATGTTACGTGCCGTTTGTGTCGCGTTGGTGCCATGACGGAACTCATATTCCATAAATACACGAATTTTTAAAGTATCCATTATGACGAAATATGTTCTAATGTAATGAAAATACAACGCTAATCAATAAACAAAAGACTGAGTTTGTAAAAAGAATGTCATGTTTTTAAAACAAAATTAATTTGAATTTAGAATACAAAGCCATTCCAAAGTTTTTTTCTGTTTGAAATGACCAGTACTGAAGAACGGCAATTTCATAGGTAAAGGCCTATTATTAAACTCATATCACTACACATTCAAATCTTCAAAGCCATTATTGACTGGCGTTTGCGAATAAATCTAAGACAAGTAAATATAAATGCATACGAAGCACTAAGAAGAGATACGAACACGATAACAATAAAGCAAATACAGAGGCGTTATTCCACTGTCCTTGGTAAAGAGCTAGCAAATTCAGTATCCGCATAAAAAACTGCCAGGCTCCTACAATTATTTTTACTCTTTGATTTAACTCCTTTAGTAATTACGATCTCGGCGGAAAATGCCAGATTTTGCTTTGACTCATATTTGCTTTGATGTCACTTTCATACGAATGGTACCCAGCTAAGTAGCTCATTTATGGAGGAGTTAGTTCACCTTTTCATGCTAGTAGAAGATGATCTGCACCCGACGTATCATAGATGAGGCGTAATGAGACTACTATCACTGAGCTTTGTGTTAGGAAGATTGTTATTTTCTAGGTAAGCACATTATATATCTAGAGTGGTTTAAGTTGAGTAACTTTTAGGTCCATGTTCCAGGGTTCCATGTCAAGAAACTATGTTCCACCGTAGCGCCTAAATGAGATCTCATTAATTAAAATCGGACGAGTAGTTTAGGCGCTGCGGTGGAAAAAATACATGTCTACAAACATGAATACAAAGACTGCTAAAAACATAACCCTTCCTTTTGGATTTGCTGTAGTCGGGTGGACTCCTAAAAGTTACTCAAGTTAAAGCACTCTAAATACCTAATGTGCTTACCTAGAAAATAATAATCTTCCTAACACAAAGCTCAACGATAGAAGTAGTCTCATTACGCTTCATCTATGATACGTCGGGTGCAGATCATCTTTCCCTAGCATGAATAGGACTAATTTGCCGTCTACCACAAAGCAGGTGCCTATTCAAAGAAAAACCACGCAAATCTGCAGTTTGCAGTATATTCGCAAACATTTTGTTTTCGAACTTTTAAGATATCCTTAAATATTACTTACTAGCTGTTGCCCGCGACTTCGTACACGTTACACTCCTATATGTGTAGGTAACCTAGAAATAAAGCTAAACTCGCTGTTGCAACTTGACACCCCATTTTTATCCCCATGAGAACTGATGTATGAGATAAAAGGTAGCCTATATGGTAATCCAGGTTATAATCTACGTATATATCAAATTTCATCGAAATCGGTTCAGCCGTTACGACGTGATTGAGTAACAAATAAATAAACAAACATCCAAACTTTTACATTTATAATATTAGTGTGATCTAATCGGAAAATAAATGAGATACAGAGAACTCTAAGGCCAGCTTGCACAACGATTTCTAAAGATATTTAGCGACTAAACTTGTTTAAGAGTTTCGAGATTGGCCAAACAATCCAAAAGGTGGAAAGGGGGAAGTTTACTGCAGCATTATATATGGAAGTATTTCAATTTTTGAATTTTATTCGAAAAGTTTATACCTACCTATACAAATCAGACTATGCAGTCCTCTCTGCCTTCACAGGACGTACCCGTAGACACCAGATTCGACCTCTTAGGAGCAAGGGAACGCGAGTAATCGCTAAAAACAGCGAAATGGCAAAGTGTCGGTTATAAGGATTCGCGAGGTCTACTGTTTTCACAGAACCACTAGTTGTATAACTTGACAACTCTTTAAATCTTATTTAACCACTTAGTTAAACGTTTAGGCATTGTTGCGCAAGTCGCCCGAATAATATGTAGTAAATTGTACATATTTTATACAAAGACTGTAAGCGTACGAGTGAGCGAATGCGAAGGCCCCTCCACATTAATCGAGGTGTTATTGATCGCCTACATCCGAGTATAACACATAAGTTTTCACCACGAATACGAGAAAATTAAAAAAATTAATGAAAAAAGCTAACAGTTTGTTGCTAAAAAATTGCGTTTCTGGTGTCCATTATTTTTTTTCACAACGACTGTGGCCTCTTTCATTTTTAAAAACAAATAAATATTTGTCATTTGTCTTGTTTTATTTTTGTATTTCATTTTAGTTTATTATAGATGCAATGAGCCTCATAATTTTTTCATAGTATTTATGGAGCAGTTATCGAATTAACAATGACCAACTTTCAGAGCATGAATAATGAAATAAAATATAAGTAGGTTCTTGAAGTTGAAGAATCTTTTCGAATGGGTTCAGGTTTTAATTTCAGTTGCAATTTTTATTTGTTTTTCAGGCGTTGCGTAATTGCAATCTCAGTTTTTTTACCTTTTTGACGCTTAGTAAGATTGCTGCATTTATCTCCTGTCCGAGAGGTCTTTATCTTTGCTTCTTCAAGAGTAAAGCCATTGTTTTGCTTGGGGCTTTAAAGGATGAAAATTTGTCAGAGTCCCAGCGTCACAACTTTATTAAAACTAGCTAGTTGACACGCTTGCTGTAGTATTTTATAAACTCGTACATGAACATTCATTTTAAAGAGCTAATAGTTTTGGAAATACCTCATTACACTTCACACTAATATTATAAATGTGAAAGTTTGGATGTTTGTTTATTTTTTTGTTTGTTTGTTACTCAATCACGTCCTAACGGCTGAACCGATTTCGATTAAATTTAGTACGTACGTAGATTATAACTTGGATTGACACAGTCCCATGGGATAAAATGGGGTGTCAAGCAAAGTTACAAGACCGAGTTTAGCTTTATTTCTAGGTTACCTACACATTTAGTAGTGTAACGCGTACGAAGTCACGGGCAACGTCTAGTGATTGATATATCCATAAATAAACTATTGTTTTATGTTATAAAGTAAACTGTGCCAGGAAAAGAAAGAGTTTTAATTTACTATGAATTTGGGGAATCAAAAAATGTAGGTTGCATCGGAACATTTATTTAGACAAGAAATCGGGGTGTTGTCCACACACACACGAACAATGTTTGCTTTAAGACTTTTCATTATTTTTACATGTTTAAATGATAATCTGACTTCATGTTAATATTTAGTGACACAGACCAGCTCGGAGAAGAGGGTACATTTTTATCGCATTTAAAAAAAGTTTGGGTCATTGAAATAAAGTTGTTTTTTTTTTATTTCGCTTCTTTACAAAATGAGAACCTAACGCGTTCAGTGTAAAACAAATCAACCTTATTACAATGACCCAACACTCTTTTTTAAACGCTTAAAAATGTACTCTCCTCTCTGAGCTGGGCTGCGTGAACGGACACTTAATACCTATTCATCTAATCAAGGTGTCCTTAGCTATTTCAATATGAGATTCCCGTGTCTAGCCCTGAGGCATATATTGGATATCCAACCCTGTCACAACCGTAAAACGAATACGCGGTCTGTGATCGCATGCGAATTTGATTTCAATCCAATTCGAATTCTCGAAAATATCAATGTAGGATATACTTCGAAATACGAATTTATGAAACAATCTATTTGTTTTAAATTTATGCGCCGAATATTTCGATTAACATTCATAGTGGTAAATTTTTACAAGATTATTTTTTTATTTAACTAGTGGTTCGCCCCAAACTGAGATCTCGCGAGTCACAGATAAAAAATGTTATTTATAATCTTTGACTAATAAAATAGTGCCACGAAATGTTAAACCAACCAACTTGACCTACCATTCAAATTACAAGTAACGGGAGTTCATGTAAATCATGGACATATATTTAACCGATAGACAAGAACATCCTTAAAAAAGTTTGTTCAAACGCTGGTTAGTTAGATTTAAAGTTCTCTGCAGCGCTAAAACATTATTTATGTGATCTAACCATACTATTAAAACATGCAGCGCTAGATCGCTTATAGAGTTTAGTTTACTCGCGACCAAAACGTTGTAAGCGCCATGAAATTCATGGCGCTTACGCGTTCCGCTCAACGAGTGTAACAACCAGTCGTCCCTATAAATTTTACACCACAGACGTGACACCGCTTTTGTACCTACAAAACTTCATTAGAATTCATACTCTATTTCAAAATGTATAATAGTAATGTAATAATTGAAAATATGGTAAAGTAGAAAAGTAAAATAAAATAAATTGTAATATGCGTTTATTTCAGCTCAAGTACGTTAACAATAGTTTGAAATCAAACTTTCACCTTATGATTCACTGACACTTCTTGATGTATTTTTGCACTATCGAATTACGCACGTCGTTATATTTTCTGACCTTTGACCGATATTATATACTAAAAAGAAAGAACATAAAATAAATATTAAAAAATATCAAACTGGCTATAAAACATTTACATAAACAAATTAAAACACTTTCTAAAAACAGGACGTCAAGCTCGCATACAGTCACATATTTTTACCTACAACCGGTTTTGTAATGGAATATCTGCATATTTTAGTCTATAATTTTAGATATCGTGGCATTATATTAAATATTTTTTTTTCTAATGTTGTATTACGATAATAATACCTATTTATTCACTTGAACAACCAATAATTTTACTTACTTGACTACTGAATTATTATTTATGTCATCATACTTTATGTATTTCATACTTTAATTCGAACTCTCGAAATAATAGCGCCGCTTCGTACGCGTCCAAACTGCGTGAATGTCGAAGCCACACTAAAGTAAGGTGTACGGATTGCAGTACAGTTCAGTGGAACAGAGTGAGTGTTCGGATCGCAATATCTAGTGCGTAGTACATATATATCGATGATGTAAATTTGTTATACTTTTTAGGGGTAAAAATGTCAGGTATTCTGTATTTCAGACTTTTCCCTATATTTGTGTCACTAGAGCTACACGCATACCAAATTTCAGCACTGGGGTCACTGGTGCACCCCGTGAATTTTCTCAAAGTTCCGTTTTTATTATGGCTAATAACCCAAAAACTGCAAAGACCAAACTAAAAATAAAATCGAGGTTGATATTTACTAATAAGCACTTTTCATTTGACGTCCCACTTGACCCAATAATCCTATTTTGATGTTTATTTTACCCCTCTTGAACCCCAATATTTCAACAACCCCTCAACATTTCAGCTCATTTAGTTACACTAGGATTGTGCCATCCCTACCTGTCTATAAATCAAATTTCACGATGATTGGATCAACGCTTCGAAAGTTATCCTCGGACAAACAAACATACATACATACATACAACGCCAATGTGCCCAAGTTGATTTGGAGATCTCGCTTCGCTCGATCAATTACCATTTTGTTAAGTCATCGTATATTGACTACGTATTACACTGTAACAATTTCTACTAATAGGCATATTCTATTTTTACTGGACTAGTCTTTCAACTTGGTAATCGTTGATAACTAGTTAGGTATCTAGCCTTGGCGTAAGATTTCTTTTCAGATTTGTAGCCCATTCACGAGGCACATCCAGGCACATTCCTCTTTACACAGACCAAAACCTTAAATTATCACCATCATCATGAGCTTCGCCGTATAACGTCTACTACTGAACATAGGCCTCTGACATGCACCTATTAGCGGCTCCCACTAAGCTTTATCACAGCCGTCCTATTTAGCTATTCAGTGCGTAACAAGAAACCTAAATTACTAGAAACCCCAATTAGAAACCTGTCTTCCACAGAAGCCGTTAGTTTCCTATCTACGACATGTAAATTTATTCTGATAATACAGCTGTTCAAAAAAATCTGCCCGCGGTCACAGCCAAGATAAAACGTCAACGGATAAAACGGACTTTATTAACTTAGGGCGAAGATTTATAAGAAACCCTTTTTGTTGGAGTTATCCGTACAATAAATCCTATTTGAGTCTGCTAAGCGCTTTATCGGTCGGCCGTTCTGCACGCAAATCAAATTAAATAGCTATTATATGCGAGCGATGTGTGACCTAGATAATAGGCTCGAAGATGGATTTTCCAATTCTAAAGAGCCCTAGCTTTCTTGCTTACTTAATTCTACTTAATATATATACTTAATAAACTTAGTCCATAACGTTTAGCACAACTCGCTCCATCTTGTTTAAGGGGTGGCACGTATTATTTATAGATTTTAATAAGTTTTATCAATTTACCTAACTATTTCTTCCTATTTATAGATTCTGGACCAATATGGTAAAATCGGAACCCGCGACTTTGTCTGTCCGTCTCTCCGTCTATCGCAGCTGTTTATCTCAGCAATTTCGCTATTGAGTAAAGCTATTGACTTTAAATTTAGAATAATTGATCGAGCGAAGCGACTCCAAATCAACTTGGGCAAATCGGCGTTTTATGTATGTATGTATGTTTGTTTGTCCAAGGATAACTTTCAAAGCGTTTATCCGAGCATCGTGAAATTTGGTATATGTATAGGTAGGTAGTGAAGGCACAATTTTGGTGTGACTCAATGAGCTAAAAATGTTGGGGAGTTGTTGAGATATTGGGGTTCAAGAGGGGTCAAAAAAAAAGAGACTATAAAGTCAAGTGGGACGTCAAATGAAAGGTCTTCATTAGAACATTTCAACTCTGTTTTTATTTTTAGTTTAATTCTTGTAGCTTTTGAGTTATTATCCATAATAAAAATAAAACTTTGACAAAATTCACAGAGTACACCAGTGACCCCACAATTCTGAAATTTGGTATTAGTGTAGCTTTAGTGACACAAATTTGTCTGAAATCTAGAATAACTGCATTTTGTACCCCAAAAAAGAGTAACCATTTTATATGAACTCCCGTTACCCGTAATTTGAATGAAACTGTAGGTCAAATTATGTGGTTATTTACTTCGTGGAACTATTTTTATAGTCAAAGATTACAGTTTTTTATTTTTCTTTTTATGGGAGACTCGCGAGATCTCAGTTCGGGGCGAACCACTAGTTATAAATGGTACTAGCCCACCTCTATTTCAAGTAAAAAACAAAACATGTTTATGATTGCCAAACGGGCCAAAATGATGAAGGTCAAAATTTGAAAATAGGGTTACTAGTTTTCGGAACAATAACGTAATTTACTTGACATTATTGTTAAAACCAAATAAAACAATTACAAACTAAAATAAAAAAAGCATGATTTAAGACTTCGAAATTATTAAGTATTGTTTCAAAATTTTTCAAATGATGTGCAATGTTTTTTAAGCAAGAAAATATCTTCTTTATAAATATTTAAGAAAAAAACTCTTATAAAGACAATCTACTTTTATAAGAATTCAATTATATGTCAGTCGAAATAAAATATTATGACTTGTTTTGAAACTATCATTTAACTTAATGTACTTACTCGTAATGTACCAAGATACTTGATTCAAAACAATTAACGTTATAAATTTAAGACTTTGCAAAATAGTAGATTATTAAACGAGGGGATAAAGCAGTGTCTTGCGTCACGGGCGCTATATTGATTCCCGTACGTAACGAAGGATTTAACTTACGAACGGAGCGAGGGAGTTACTACAATCCTGAGTGCAGAGAGAGACATAAGCATGCCCAAGATGCAGGCAGCTTTATCCACGAGGAGAGTACTCTACTTTTCACACTTTCTACAAGATAATAAAAACCAAATCTAGGTTGGTGCATTTTGTGCAGGGTTAATTCGATTTACGAATAAGTTTTTATGATGTGAGTCTCTTTGGTTCAAATTTTAATACAGATGAGGTTCCAAATTCAAATCACATTATGTCCGCGAGGGCATAATTAATCAGTACAACTTTACTCCCGGCTCAGCCGTAGGGTTTGAATCACCTGCTCTCGGTTAGGTTTACATGACATATAATTTGACATTGTCGAGAAACAATTTAAGGTTGCGCAGCGAGCTATGGAACGGGGTATGCTTGGAATTTCTCTGAAGGATAAAATCCGTAACGAGGTTATCCGACAGAGAACCAAGGTCACCGACATAGCTCAGCGGATTAGCAAACTGAAGTGGCAATGGACTGGCCATATATGCCGGAGAACCGACAATCGTTGAGATAAACGAGTTCTTGAGTGGAGACTGCGTCTCGGAAAACGTAGTGTGGGGCGCCCCCCGGCTAGGTGGAACGATGACATAAGAAAGGTGGCGGACAGAAACTGGATGAGAAGAGCCGAAGACCGGGCTCAGTGGCGCGTATTGGGAGAGGCCTATGTCCAGCAGTGGACTAATGTGGGCTGATGATGATGATGATGATGAGAAACAATCTTATTGATCCGTGTAGGAACGGAATCCTCAGTTCTCGAGTCTCACTTGTACTTGACCGGTTTTGTTTAGTAAGAAAACTTTCGTGGTTACTTCAATCATTATAAATCGTTCCGTTTTAACATGTTAAAACCAAAAACTACACGGTTTAAGGTGGTTAACACGGCACACATATGTATCAACTCGGAAAAGGATCTTCCCCATATCAACTCGAGCCATTCAGTATTCTTTGTATGAAACTCCTGCAACGCTCACTAATCGGAATCGTAACGTAATCGCCTCGCCTCGAGACAAGCTTACGAACTGCGGTGCGGTGCGCTTACGGCTCGTCGTCCCCGCGCTTACATCTCTCCGTACTCGCGCTTACGTATCTCCGTACCCGAGCCGTAAAACTGGTGCCTCCTAGCCGTCAACCAGCGGGCGGCAAGCCGTAAGCGCGGCGTTGCCTAGCCGTAGCCAAGAAGCTGCTGATCCGCTTTGATTACGTGCTTACGTGTTAATGACGAGGCGAAAGGCGATACGGTGACGATCCCTTTCCGAATTGATATGTCTGCTATGACCTTTATTCTTAAAACTTCACCGGAGTGATTGCGGTCCGCTGCCTCTCGCCTTGCCAATTTAACTTATTTCCGCCTAAAAAACCGATAAAACGGTACGTTATCAATTTGTTTTTATTAATTTTGTACAGCACCCTGCAACAATCAAGGCTTGGAAAAATCCTGTTATAAAATATCACTGGACAAATGTTTTTGAAGTTATACTTCTTTTGGCGCGATGGAGAAAAATGATCAGAGTGAATTTTTACGATGCGCGCGCATACCGACACCTAAATTTAACAGCATGAAGTTAGTTCTAGGTGGTATGAAAATTGATAAATATATTCAAGTTGTATATTCTAGTATTTTTATATGTAGAACACGTGTTTCGTAAGGGTACAATTAAACAGTGTGAATAAATAAATATTATTTTGGTGTTTTTATTAAATCAATTTCATATACGACGGTGATACTAATAATTTATTATTTATTTAAATAAAATCTTTTTGATTAATTTTAATATTTATCGTTAATCACTACTGCATTTTAGTTATTTTTTTTCCATACGCCAAAGAAGTATAACTTCTAACGCGTGTACATAAGTACACACACTCTTTTTTTCTCTTTCCTAGAAAACTCATGCGTCTCAGCCGGCTATTCGGCCACTGCGCCACGGAGGTCGTATTATCTATCAATAGATAAATTAAGTAAAATAAAATCAGTGAAAAGACATCGATATTATGACATAACTAAAAAGCTTTGACAGCCCTACCTCCGACCGACTTACTAAGTATATGGAACGATCGCGATGTAAACTAGCTACAATATTGTCTCGTGTAGACATTTGATCTCAATATCAGCTGATTGATTAGAAGTTTCCCCAGCGTTGTTGCTATTCGCAAAGCGTGTAATTAGCGTGGTAAACAACTTTTAGATAACGGATTGAGGATGACAATGAAGAGTAAACATTTTATAGCTATTTACCTATTATGCAGTCTTTGTAAATAGGTTGAGGAAATCCGAATTTTATATTGATATTATTATGAAGTGACTATTAAAATAAAGAAGGGTTAACCTTGTAATAGTTACACTATGTTTAGATACTATTCCATCCAATCATTTATTGTACTTTAATGATCGATTGAAACTAGCGTCTAGTTCACTGTCGATTCAGTACTAGCACATGTCCGATGTCGTCTTATAAATTGGAGGCTATTTTCACTAAATTTATATTATTAAAATTAATAAATGGTAATAATTTTTTTTAATTACAATTTACGATTTTCACTAAAATCGGGATATTTGCCACAATTTGTACATGATTTGAAAATGGACCTAACACCCGTTTTCACTAACTACGAACAAAGATATGCCTAACTAAGTAACGCCTAATGTAAGCCAATCCTTTAGCATATCTTTCGTTTCAATAGTCAATTTTCATTATGTGAATCCTAAACTAAGAGTTGCCTAAGTTTTGTAAACATTTCTATTGGGCAAATCGGGGTTGTATGTATGTATGTTTGTTTGTCCGAGCATAACTTTCGAAGCGTTGATCCGATCATCCTGAAATTTGCTATATAGGTAGGTAGTGATGACACAATTTTGGTGTAACCATGTGAGCTAAAAATGTGAGGTGGTTGTTGAGATATTGGGGTTCAAGAGGGGTAAAAAAAAACAAAATGAGACTATCCGGTCAAATGGCACATTTTATAAAAGGTATTTGTGAGTAAATTTCGACCCCGTGTTTATTTTCAGTTTTAACGTTGTAGTTTTTAAGTTATTAGCCATAATAAAAACGAAAATTTGACAAAATTCACAGGGTACACCAGTGAACTCACAGTGCTGAAATTTAGTATTCGTGTAGCTTTAGTGACACAAATATAGGCGAAAGTCTGAAATCCAGAATGACTGCAGTCTCTACCCCAAAAAAGAGGAACCAAATAACATGAGCTCCCGTTACCTGTAATTTGGATGAAACTGTAGGTCAAGTTATTTACATATTCATTTCGTGGCACTATTTTATTGATCTAAGATTAAGACCAGCTTGCACAACGATCCCTAAACGTATTTAGCGACTAAACACGTTTAAACTTTACGTATTTTATGATTTAACAACTCCTTAAATCATATGTAGCCACTAAATACGTTTAGGCATTGTTGCGCGAGTTGCCCTAAGATTTTTTTTTTTGTGTTTTCAGAGACTCGCGAGATCTCAGTTCGTGGCGAACCACTAGCTTTAGTGTTATCTGAACATATACGGAAAATTCCAAGATTTCTAAAACCATCTCAAAATTTTTTAAGACAAGACCGGACTTGAACCCGCAACCTTCCTCTTGATACGAGGATGCACTACCAATTCTGCTACATGCTCTTGTCACGTCAGGGTTGAAATTAGTGAGATGATTCAGATTACGACTAAAGCGCTGTTAGCTCTATCTACAAGAAAATTTAGACAGTTTTTTGACCAGCTCAATACGCAACGTTGGGTACGTTGCAGTTTAGTACATTGACAAGAGATGTCGCGTTGCTTCTTTCAAATATTATTTTTAGTTTTATAGTATTATCCGAACACTTATTGAAAATTTCAAGATTTTTAAAACCATCTCAAATATGTTTAAGCTTAGACGGGACTTGAACCCGCAACCTTCCTCTTGATACGAGGATGCATTACCAATTATGCTACAGGCTCTTGTCACTGTTATGTCTATGATTTTCATAATAATCAAATTACAAGTGAAGTGAACTGTTACTGACACCAAATACATCTGTCAGTTTAGAGATTTGCCTAGGATTAGGCACCGCCAAATCGGTAAATCGGTGTCATAACTTTAGGCCACTCTTAACGTCTCAAGTCATCACCTTAAGGTTGCTGAAACTCCTTCATTTTTAAGCACCCGATTTAGGCATTTCCTAGGGTTAGTGAAAATAGGTGTTAGCACTGTTTTCTGACTGCAACACCCGTTTTCACTAAACATGAACAAAGATGCGCCTAACTAAGTAATGCCTAATGTAAGCCAATCCTTTAGCATAAACTTTCGTTTCAACAATCGAGTTTTAATAGTTGAATCCTAAACTAAGAGTTGCCTAATTTTTTGACACTGTGTCTATGATTTTTACTTTATCACGCAATTTATAAGTAAAAGACTGTAACTGACAGAAATATATCTGTCAGTTTAGAGAATTGCCTAGCATTACGCACCGCCAAATCGGTGTTGCAACTTTAGGCAACGCCTAACTTCTCTAGTCATCACCTAAAGGTGAAACGTTTTTATGATCTAGACAACTCCTTAATATTTAGGTATCTGATTTAGGCGTCTCCTAGGGTTAGTGAAAACGGCCATAAGTGACGTAGCGCTAAGCGTGTGACCTTTGGAAGAAGAACCGAAATGACCTTTCTAATATAACATTCAGGATCAGGCAAAAACACTGTGGCCGCTTATCAAAGTAGGTATGATTCACCCATTTTGTTGTGTGCCACTTTTGCATCGCACTATAAATATTTAGTATATTTAGGAGGCAAAATAAATGAGTTATCTAGAAAGGTACCTAAGGTACAGTTAAGCAGAAAGCACCGCGCGTTTTATTAATAAACGTGATTTTTCCTTTGTACACAAGGTATCCTAAAAGGATGTCTGTCATTCCAAGAACACTTCAATAAAAAAAATCAATAACTTTTGATCAGAAAATATCTGATATGATAGAACATCCATAAGTCATATTTCTCCTCAGTTTTCTGCGCACTTGTTAGAGCAGCCAAACGCACATACATATTTTGCGTTTCAAAAATATTAGGAGTTCTACAAGCTGAGTGCGATGCACGTCGGCGGCGCGGATTCGAGGTGGCACCGCATAGCTTTGTGCATTGCTCACGAGGCACGGAATGACGGCACAGACTATTATGAAGCAACGCGATGTGGTTGGAAACACTCCTCACAGCGTGTTAGAAACCACATTATGTTTTGTGAGTTGTCTCACAATATATGTACATTAGTAGCCGCTTTAACCACTCCGCGGCGCGTCGCACTGTGAGTGTGATGGTGGATGAGACGTCCCAAACCGCGTTAGGTTTGGAGCTTCTAAACTGGCATGACTGGCCTTCAGCAGTCTGATTAAAACTGACTATTCAATATCTTGGCTGCGGCACCCTTGTTGTCATAGTCTAGCCGCCTCATGCCCAAACAAATACTTTGAACTATTTTAGAGCGCAAGATACTCTAAGCGGGTTTCTCGACAACTTCGTAGGATAAATGTAATCATCTGTTGGGATATATCTATAGGGATACCGCAAATACCACAGCCACGAATGATAAGATTTTAAACGTTTTAGTACCATGTCGCAATAAATTGATTAGTTCGAAATAGGCGTGGTATTATGTCCTTATTTGATTTTGCATAGTCGGCTCACTTTGACTTGTGTTGACTTATCTGTTCAAATAATATAACAGCAAACCACTATTATAATATGTGTAATTATTGTAATTACTGCTTTATCTACATTTGTAACTTTACGATAAAGTATACTCGTGGAGTGGAAACTTTTTGCTTTTAAATGTACCTATTGTCTCTATAAACCTAATTTATGAAATCAAAGTCCTTACTGACATTATGGGTATAACGCATACCCTAAACCGCTGGTCCTACGGACTGTGATACAATTTAAGGTTTTCAAAAGGCACCCCCTGGGTGGATGAATTGGGGTATTGCATTTCATATGGTAAAATTTTATTCTTTGTTTTAATAAACGTAGGTATCATAACGTTGCATAAATTGTTTTGAGGTAAATATAAAATATAGGACGGTCAATCTAACTGAAAATCAACCCCTTGGATTAGAAAGAGATATTTTTCGTAACAAAAAAACCAACCAAGTGCTAGTCGGACTCGCGCACGAAGGGTTTCCTACCATTATCCCACTAATATTATACATGCGACAGTTTGGATGTTTGTGTGATTGTTTGTTTGTTTGTTACTCAATCACGCCGATTTCGATGAAATTTGGTATATATGTAGATTATAACCTGGATCACCACATAAGCTACCATTTATCCCATAAATCAGTTCCCATGGGATAAAAATGGGGTGTCAAGTCAAATTGAAACAGCGAGTTTAGCCTTATTTCTAGGTAACCTACACATTTAGTAGTGTAACGCGTACAAAGTCGCGGGCAACAGCTAGTCTGTAATAAATTGTATGAGCGCCCATACAACTCAGAGGACTATCTTAATTGGCATCAACTATGTATGTATGGGAACACCCTTTAATTTGCAACTTTATTTATTTCTTGGAATTTTTTCTTTATTTGTGCTACCATATAGGTTTTCGACCCAAAATCTATAGGGGACTCCGGTTGACCTAGAATTGTAAATTTTTGTTAAAAACAAGGTCTTACAGCACAAGTAAAGGGAAATTTCCGAAACATAAAAAAGTTGAAAATTAAGGTAAATTTTGGTACTTACAAGTTTTCGCGAAAATCTAAATTTGCCCATATCTTTTTATCGTGTTGTCTCAGAACCTTGATTTTTATACACCTTATAGGGGCTATAGGCCCTATAGGTAACTGGTATAAATTTCAACTTGCTAGGTCCACCCGTTCCTGAGAAAATCAGTGGTGACACACGGACAGATGGACTAAAGAGTGATTTTTTTACCTTTTGAGGTACGGAACCCTAAAAATGATTAATTGTGCTTACAACTTTAAAAAACTTTGCGTAAATACTTTTTAAGGTAAATAATGGGACATTTTATTATGGAATGACCACCAGGTTTTGATGATGGAACCAGGAAGAAATCTACAGTACTACATTAAAAGAACCCAAATAGGAACCTTTAACTGTGATCAATTTTACATAAGTGAAGAAGGGTCGTGTTTGTGTTCTTTTGAAACGTTTTTACAATACTTACCGATATAATGACTACCAGGTTTTGATGATGGAGCCAGGAAGGAATCAACAGCACTTTAAGGAAATATGATGTGGATTCCAGTAGAAGGATTGTCTTTGAGTTCTTTTAAATCATCTTTTTTATCAAATAACTATATATTTCACTATCTGAATCTGAGGATTGAGCTGATCCACAGTTCTTAATGGGTAACAGTGGAATATACCTGTTTGGGTTCTACGATAACCCTATGATAACGTGTTGTTCCGATGATCAAAATGCTGATACGAGGCATGCCTTTTAAGTTCTGTCGTTTCCATATTTTCCGGCAATTTTGAATTTGGAACTGTTCTATATTCGAATGTGTTTACATTTTGAATCTCAAAACAGTTGAAAGTATTAGGATTAATGCTATTGTTTAGTCACAGTTTCGATTTGAATCTGTCAGGTCACGTACGAAAATGAATCTTTCTAAGGAAAATGTTCGTGCAATAATTTTCTACAACTTTAGAAGAGGCCTGACACGGCTTCAGTGTTTAGAAGAGCTAACATCTGTGTTCAGTGATGTAGCCCCATGTCTGCGGACTGTCGAACGCTGGTATTTAGAATTCCAGCGTGGACATACTAGTGTTAGTGACAGATTTCGCGAAGGACGCCCAAAATCCGCCTTCACTGAAGATAACATCATTGCTGTGAGACAACTAATTCTCGAAGATCGTCATGTGACGTATCGAGAGATAGAGGCTCTATTAGGCATCTCAGGGACAACCATTCAGAAGATCTTGCATGAAGCGCTTGGTGTGAGAAAGCTAGTTTGCCGTTGGATACCGCATCTGCTTTCCGACGATCACAAGGCGGCCCGCGTCAGATGGTGTAAGAAAACTCTGCAAAGGTTCAACCGAGGGGAGTCAAATCACGTCTACGACATCATAAGTGGTGACGAATCTTGGATCTATGCCTACGATCCTGATTCCAAACAACAATCTACAATCTGGGTCTTTCAAGACGAGCCAAAGCCGACTAAAGTTGTTCGTTCTCGAAGCACTTCAAAGAAGATGGTGGCCACGTTCGTTGGAAAAACCGGCCATGTTGCGACTATTGCACTTGAAAATCGTAGAACGGTTAACGCAGAGTGGTATACTACAGTTTGTTTACCACAAGTCATCGCCGAACTTCGAAAATCTAACTCAAAGCGACGCATCATCCTGCACCACGACAACGCAAGCTCACACAGCGCTCGTCAAACGATTGAGTATTTGAAGCAGGAAAAAGTAGAAATTCTTGACCATCCTCCATACAGTCCTGACCTAAGCCCTAACGATTTCTTTACATTTCCTAAAATTAAGAAAAGTCTTCGTGGTCAAAGGTTCCAGTCCGGTGAAGAAGCAGTCGACGCTTTCAAGTCAGCCATTTTGAACACCCCCACTTTAGAGTGGAATAAATGTTATAATAACTGGTTTGAGCGAATGGAAAAGTGTATTAAGCTACGCGGTGAATACTTTGAAAAACAATAAAAAGTACTATAAGGTTCTAGTTGTGTTTTTTTCTTCAAACGACAAAACTTAAAAGGCATGCCTCGTAGTTACAGAGCACAGGGTACCACTTTTTATCATTTAGGTACAAACTTCAGCGTACACGTTTAGTTGTTCTACGCATGTGAAGTCGTAACGGATAGATCTAGTTGGTATACCTATCAAGCAAGTTGATTAAAAACATGTATGTAAACCCAAAAGTGAAATTTTCTACTTATTTTGATAAAAGTTATGATAAAATAATATTATAAGCAATTTAATTTTCAATTTATACAAAATATAAACCCCAAAAAACTCATAAACGTCTTTATTACAGCGCCCTCTGAAAAGTTAACACCATAAAGTCTATATAAAAACCATCGCCGATTAATCCTAAACCTTTTACTGAAAACCGTATCCAAATCGGTCAAACCGTTTCGGAGATAAATGGAAACATTCATTTTTTGCCACACAAACAACTTCTCAACCCTAAACGCATACACCTTCATTCCGTCGCGGATAAAAATCCTATGCTGAAAATTATAATGTAGCTTCCATTCACGGCTTTGCACGCCTGGTTTGTGAATAAAAAGTAGCCTATGTCTCTATCCAGGCCATAATTTATCCAGACACCAAATTTTATCTATATCGGTCCAGCTGCTACGTCGCGAAAGCGTAACAGATAGCCAGAAAGACAGAACTACTTTTAAATTGTTTATGCTAGAAATGGTGAAAATATATGTATATTATACATTCATTTATTTTTAGCTTTTATTGTTCTTCTGAGGCAAATGCCTTTCTCACCTTTTTCTAATACTCTCTCTTGCTGCAGTCTTAAATTAAAAATTAAAAACATGGTTAAACAGAAAATCGTAAAACCTCTGTCTTGTCACAGTTCTCTGAAATTCCCTGATATAGACAACCTGAGGTAGTTTAATAAATAAAAATAACCATTTAGATGATAATTGAATAATTTATCATTTATAGTAGCTGTTATTGTTTACAATCCGCTTCAATAAATATGTACATTATATAAATACAGTTATTATTTTTACAACAGATAGGCAGACATCCTTGTACATATCACTTCTTGTTGTTTTGGTACAAAGTAACAAATTGTTAGACGACCTACTTCAAATTAGGTTATTTATAGATTTAAATACTTACCTAACAACAACACTAAATTTAGGCACTTAAATACAACTTTTGTTAGCAATTTTTTTAGTTTCTTTGCCTTTTTTATGTACTATTTTAAGATAGTTTTGTTTTGTAACATAACGAGTATCTTGACTACGAAAATGCACATTTACTTATTATTTACATAATTTTACCCTCACCCAAATCAAAACATTTAAATATTCAGATCGCTTGAACAATTTAATTAATTAACCAAAACATACAAACAGAACTTTCAATAACTAAATTAAACAGTCGCAGAAATTTTATACAAAACTAACATACTTATCCAATCAACATTTCGGACGGAAAGATAAATTCAGTCTAGCCTCTCCAAAGCTTGTATTTATTAATCAAACCAAGCATTTTTGACTCTCATCGACGAAACAACCACTCATCATCAAACTAACGAAACGGCTAAAGTACGTACTCTTAGAAATAAAAAATCTGAGAGAAAAATATAGAGTACGTGAAATACAATACAGAAAACCCCTCAATGATAATCACACTCATAAATTTACACATACTTCATAACGGCGATTACACTGGAATAATTATAAACCTATGCAGTTACACTGACGTGAGTTACTCCTCTCAAAAATCTCCTTCAAAAATGGAATTGATTGAGCTCAAGATTTTTCATATGCAACAGAAACATCACTTTAACACGCTAAAATAAATACCATCATTATTGGTAGTCACTGAATTCCTTGCAGGCTTCAGAAGATATAAATCAGTCAATACCACTTTCCTATATCGAAAGCGTTTTCTTCGTTGACGCCTCACCACGTGTCCGGGCAGTATTGAACGAGATCAGCAATGGAACACGGATTTATACAGCATTCATCAGCAACTTGCCTTCGTATTCTTTCTCTTGAGAATATCGCCGCTCTCTTCCCTCGCACCTTTGACAAGTTCTCCACTGGTAGATCGCTGATGGGCACATTTCCTGTGCAAATTTGGAAAATCAGCGTAGATAGAGATCTGCTGCACATGTCTTGGACCATAGTGCTGAGTGTCAGAGACTGCCCGTTTATGGAGTCTAGCAGGAACAGGGCGTATAATACCCAGACGATTTTAGCACTTGTTCGTGACATTTTTGTGGACGTGCCTTGTGACTGACGGGGAGTAACTGAAGCTTCCGTCTAGAGTACCGCGGAGTCGGTGCCACAATAAATAGAGACGATAACCTGTGTCAACGGTGACAACAGAATAACGTAAGTTCAAAACAACAAGTTGCAGGGCCCCGTGTCGAGACTGTAACGATTTGATATTTATAGAATAACCAGACAGTTTTAGAGATTCGTTGGTGGTGGCCGAGAAACCACGTATGATAGTAGGACTTGTTTGGATTCGTGTAATATTTTGTTAATCATAACCACTTAAGGGCAAATTAAATAATGAGATCTAGAGATTTAGGGACTATCTAGTCCCTAAAAAAACAAATTAACTAAACAACTAATGAGACTAAGTATTTGGTTACTTTTAATATGCCTAACGAAATTTTACATATTATAAATATTTATAGTTATAATTATTTTTTAACTACTGTGGGTTTGGGTATTTTTGTTATTTATAAACATAAAAAAGTAATAAAATACAAATACGGGAGCGGTGTTAGTATGAAATACAATAGACATCCTCATATCTCTTACCAAATACAATATTGTGATGAGCATAATAAATAAATTGTGAAATGTTACCCATAGAAATGTGAAATTTATTTTGGTATGTAAAAACAAACACTTTATTAAACTTATGTTGTGCTATTGCATAATGCTTGCCGTCTAATCACAGATACTGTATTGGTGACGTCTCGAGATATCTCTTGTTGTCCCTTTCTAACCTAAAACCCGCAGCCAATTCCGAAAGATGTAACAAATCGGCTTTTATTTTTGGATGACGATTGCAAGAGTAGGCAGTAAATTTTATACCGAATTAATCACCTAAACTTAGTCGATTTTCTTTAAAATTTGATAATATAACTTTCGAGAATTTTTTTTTAAGTGTTGAGAAACCGTCACTTGAATATCATATCGTCAGTATATCACCAAATACCTTGTATATGGGTTATTCAGAAGACGGTGGGATGGTACATTAAAATGGATACAAGCCCTTTACATACCCAGTAATAAGTATTCCATACGTGGCAGATTGCAAGTTTGCATATGCTTGTTACATCTCCAGGTTGCATAAAAAAGTATCCCGATTTCTTTAGAATGTTTTCCTCAGCCGTTTTTAGCACATATAGCAGAAGGTCGTATAAACACAATAAAAAAGAAATCCCACGAAATGTTTTCAGCTAAAAAAACACAAAGAACCCTTTGAATATTTATAAAATTCCCATTTGTGCTATAAATAAACATGTGTATGCGTATAAATAAATGTTTTATCTACAATTGTTTGTTCATACAAAAGTGGACAAAAATCTCAATGCGGTAGACAACTATACGGATAACCACTGATAAGACTAGTAAAATATCATTTAATTATCTCTTATTCATTCTTATAGCATTCTACGAAGTTACAAAACAAATTGATCATTCTTCAATACCCGTCGACAACTTTTGGTTTAATTATAATTAGCGTTTTTTCATGTGCTTATAATTTTTATAGTTTTTGGTTCCTAGTATTAATGTAAACGTAGCTCTTTTTGCTAGTTTTAGGGTTGAATGCCAATCAATATGTACCTAAGTACGTTATGGCTTAACGGCTCTTATAGACGGGACGAACATCCGAATCTGATCTTTGAAGCTTTAAAGCTCTCATTGAAAAATGCCGCCTGGCATCATCACCCATCTCTGTAGTTAATTAAATTGCACGTATAAAAATACACTCATGTATTTTAACAGTGCAGATGATCAGCTATTCCGTATCTTAACAAGTCGAACCCCGGAAATAAAGCAGAATAGATTTTCGATTTATACCCAGTCGGTGGGACTCAAGGGGTTAAAAATCACACAATGACTAACGCTTGTCAAATAAAACGCTTGACATCTGCACGAAAATACTTTTATACGTTCAATAATTGTCAAATCGCTCAGTGATCTTCTCGCTTGGTGACTCTCTAGATAGATAATAGAGGGCAGGTAGAAATAGATAATTAATTTAAAAAAATACTGCTGGACATTTCACACAGCGTTATCTAGCCCCAAACTAAGCAGAGCTTGACTATGGGAACCAGATAACGGACAAAATACTTATATACTTTTAAAGTGAAACTTTTATTAGGTACATCGTCTCATACTTTTTCGTCTGTGTTACATACTTTACCTATTAGTAAACATTAATAATCTAAGTTGGTACCTTCCCGAATTGTTTTGTGAATAACTAATTAGTGTTACATACTTTACCTATTAGTAAACATTAATAATCTAAGTTGGTACTTTCCCAAATTGTTTTGTGAATAACTAATTAGTTCTAAGAACATTGACTTAACTGTTACTCATGTTTAGCTATCCCACGACCCTCTTTAAATACCTTTCCTACGACAAATTGCATTGTAAACAGCTGATTAGTTCTAAGAACCTACTCTAATTATGATTAGCTATCCCACGATCCTCTTAAGTATAAATACCTTGTGTTAGTTGAAAAATGAGACAGTTCAATTTCTACATTCAAACTCGACACATCTCCGTATCTTGTAATAATTCTAAGTCTTATTTCAAATAAAATCATTTATTAAAATAATTGTGCAAATTGCTACTTAACATTTTGGCGCAGCCGGTAGATTCGCAAGTCGCGTAATTAGACGGGGATAACGTTTCTACGGTACCTCAAGGGTTTAAATCTTCCCTGCCGAACCTGACGACGGCGATGTGCATCCAAGCATTTATATTGTTACGGTGGTAAGTGGCTCAATCATTATATGCTCTAAATCCTAAACTCTCAAATCCTAAACCATAACCTAACTCCTGATTCTAGATCATTCATCTAACTCTAGATTTTAAAACGACTCCAAATTACCATGTCTATCGAATCCAAAACATTGAAAGTTGAACCAATCATGGAGGTCGATCTCAGAACATTATTACAATTAGTGCCAGAATTTGATACCACGAAGACTCCACAAGTGTATCGCTTCATTCGATCATGCGATGCAGCTTTTAAAATCGCGTCATCTACCCAGGAGCAAATACTTTTGCTGTTTACATTAAATAAAATCACGGGGCCAGGGTCATCGGACGTTTACATAAAGCAATTCGCAGCATGGTCCGATCTAAAAGGTTTCCTTATTCAAAAATATTCCCAGACAAAGACCCTAGGACATCTTCAACTGGAGCTACAGTCATTATTTCAAAAGCCCAGTGAGTCCATCACTGACTATTTTCATAGGGTTGATCTGAGTCGAAGTAAACTCATCGAAAAACTGACAACCGAAATTAAAGACGAAACATTACAAGGTCGCGTTGCCACAACCGAAGAGACAGCGCTTAACGTCTTTGTAAACGGCTTAAGCTCAGACATAGGTATGATGCTTCGGGTTCGATCAATAACCAACCTCACCGAAGCAGGAAACATCGCTATTCAAGAAGAAAAAATAAGAAATATGAATAGTGCCAGGCAAAATCTTTATAAAAACAGTGCCCCATCATTCAACTCACGCTCTAACACGTATATACGTCCAAATGACGCTAGGCAAGTTCCAAATAGAAATAATATCCCGCAACAGCCTCAAAATCCCACGAATGTATGCAACTACTGTAAGCGACCGGGACATCTAATTACAGAGTGCCGGAAACGCGCTTATAATAACAATTTTAAACAAACTCTAAACTCCATCAACCAGTTCCACAACAACGACCAACACCTCCTGCTAGAGTCAATAATTTAAACTCACAGGCGGCTGAGGAGACGGGCATTCCCTTGGAAACCGCTTCAACTTACTACCTCAATGCCCAGCCACAGATGTCGAGCCCCAACTCGAGCCAGTACACGGATGTCGAAGCGGAAGCACTCCAATTAGACATCTAACGACAAAATCAACCCTATCTCTTAGTCCTAGGAACCACGAGTCGCTTCATTCAGTCCATCTGGGACTAGCGACTATGCTTCCTCTCAGCGAGAGTTGCACAACGGTGTCACAAAACAGACCAGTCTATCGGAGACAATTTTGTGATGCTAGCACTCAAACTGAATCACTAAATCCAACTCAATCAAAAACTGACTCCAAAATCAATGACAAATCAAGTCCTAACTCTAAATGTACTAAATCAACTCAAACAGAGTTCCTAAATCTGACTCAATCAAATACTAACTCCAAATTCCAAATCAATGCCAATACAAACTCTATTTCAAATTCTACAAAATCAAGCACAAACTCGAAATCAAATCTTAAATCTAAATCTAAATCAAAACCTAAATCGAAGAACATCCAATCTCCAGACACTATTACTATCTCCTCACTCAATGTGCTTCCAGAAAATCTTCTGCATTGTCAATTCCATATCGAAGGTAAAACGGTCATACTACTAGTTGATACAGGAGCCGCTATTTCAGTCATAAACAAGGCAAAGATAGGAGCGGCACCTCTAGATGTATCGAACATCGTATCAATCGTAGGTATTTCAAGTAACCAATCCTCAATTCAAAGTTTTGGCACAGCTCAAATATCCCTAGACAATCTCCCTAAATTCAAGTTCCAGGTAGCTAATCTAAATACTCAAGTCGATGGTATTCTAGGTAATGACTTCATGTCAAAATTCAATGTCAACATTTACGTCCAATCAAAATCAATGAGAATCCGTGATCGTTCTTACAAACTATTCTATATCGATGAGAAGAAACCAAACGGTGATGAAACTGAACAATTCATAGGCCAACGTTCAGAAACCGTTATCACGTGTTTCACCGAAGATATTCAAAACGGATGTGCCATCATCGAAAAACAACAAATAAACGACGATATCACCATTCCTAATGCATTAGTAACAGTAAATAATAACAAATTTCTTATCACTTGTGTAAATTCCAGTAATAATGACAAAATCATAACTATTCCCAAAATTCATGCGACTTTACCGATAACAGACGGCGACGAATTAACTAACGAGCTCAAGTGTCCCATAAATTTATCAAGTATGGTTAACGATAACCACTCGATTGATAAACTCATACGACAAGACCATCTCAACACTGAAGAAAAAGATTCTCTAAATCAAATTATCAGCGAATTCTCAGACATATTCTATTCCGAAGGTGGCCCTTTGACTTTCACAAACCATACTAAACATTCGTTCCTACAACTTCAGATGCACCAATCCATACGAAAACTTACAGGTTCCCATTCGTACATCAACAAGAGGTCAAAACACAAGTTCAAAAAATGTTAGACCAAAACATAATTCAACCTAGTGCCTCACCTTGGAGCAGTCCTATTTGGGTAATACCAAAAAAGGTAGACGCCTCAGGAAAACAAAAGTGGCGCATAGTTATCAACTATCGCAAACTAAACGACATTACAGTAGGAGATAGCTATCCCTTACCCAACATAACTGACATTCTAGACAAACTAGGGCACTCCATCTAATTCACAACACTAGATCTAGCTTCAGGGTTCCATCAGATTGAAATGAACCCTAAAGACGTTCCAAAAACAGCTTTTAACACACACGTTTCGGTCATTACGAATTCCTAAGAATGCTATTTGGATTAAAAACCGCACCAGCTATATTCCAACGTGCCATGGATAGTGTACTCCATGGGCTACAAGGTGAACGATGTTTCGTTTACCTAGACGATATTGTAGTTTTTGCTTCCAGTCTTCAAGAACACGAACAAAAACTCATCGAAGTCTTTAATCGCCTTAGAGATCACGGTCTGAAGATACAGCCCGACAAATGCGAATTCATGAGGAAAGAAGTAGCTTACCTAGGTCACATAATTTCTAGTGAAGGTGTAAAACCTAATCCTGACAAAGTAAAAGCTGGAGAATTTCCTGTCCCGAAATCTTGCAAAGATATCAAATCATTTCTAGGCCTTGCAGGTTATTACCGCAGGTTCATTCCGAACTTTAGTAAACTCACTAAACCAATCACAAGCCTTCTTAAAAAAGATGTTCCATTTATTTGGGGTGAAGAACAACAACGCGCTTTTGATAGCTGTAAAGACATTCTTACAACAACACCTATCTTACAATATCCTGATTTTAGCAAAGAATTTAACTTAACGACTGACGCATCAAAATATGCAATCGGCGAAATCCTTTCTCAAGGTGAAATCGGTAAAGACCTACCAATCGCATACGCCTCACGTACTTTAAATAAAGCCGAATCGAATTATTCAACTATAGAGCGTGAATTACTAGGCATAGTATGGGCAGCAAAGCATTTCCGACCATATCTTTTTGGTCGAAGGTTTAAAATTCTGACAGATCATAAACCTCCTATTTGGCTTATGAATGTTAAAGATCCAGGTAGTGGTTTAGTCCGTTGGAGACTGAAACTTGAAGAGTACGACTATGAAATGAAACATAAGTCATGTAAAACTAACACCAACGCAGATGCTCTTTTTCGCCCACCCGTTATGAATTCTAACATCGTTGACTTAACCAACTCACCACCTAATTCTCCCCAAGAACCTCCATCAGAGGACTATCTTCAAGTCAACTACGAACATTACGTTGGCTTAGATAACACAGAACGCAAATGTTTTGAATCCTCTAAAATCAAATTCTCACCAGATCGATTACTAGATTCTAGACATAAAAATGTCTTTATTCCTACGTCTTGCAAACTCTCGGATCAAAATGATCTAACCAAAGAAGCCTTAACCTTATGTTCCGGGGTTGAACCCTACATAGGAAAAATCAAAAATCTTTAAGACACAGATCTTCCAATTTCAAACGAAAAACAAAATCTCATATTTTGCTACACTAGGCCCAATCACTTCGATCCTTGGGATTCAGAAAGCTATTTTAAAGCCCTACTTTCTTGTCTTCAACAACATACTGTTTCCCATCTTTTTGTTCCTGATCTCAAAATGACCATACATGTAAACTGGCCAAAAATCAACAAATCCGTATTTCAACATACCTGGCTGAATATTATGACTGTGAAATCACAATTTGCGAAAACAAAGTTAAGTATCCCAAACCGGAAGAAATTCCTAACATTCTGAAAATTTATCACGATGAACCTCTTTCAGGACATCGAGGTATAGTCGAAACTACTAGGAAAATTAGAGACGAATTCTTTTGGAAAGAAATGACTAACGATATAAAAACTTATGTAGAATCTTGCGTTATATGCCAACGTAACAAAATTCAAAGAAAATCATTTCAAGCTGACCTGTTGTCCACTGAACCTTTCGAAAGTGTTTCGATGGATTTAGTCTCATATTCAGACATTAGCGAAAGTAACAATAAATATGTTCTAACTCTACAAGACGACCTCACGAGATATGTACAAGCTTACCCAATCCCAGATAAAGAAGCGATAACTGTAGCACAAAAACTACTTCACTTTTGTCAACACTACGGTGTCCCAAAAAGATTCCACTCAGATCAAGGCACAGAATTCATGAATAATGTTATAAAACTCATTAAGTTTTTCGGCTCTAATCATACTTTTAATACAACTTACCATCCTCAAACTAACGGTGCCCTTGAGCGATTCCATGCCACATTACGGGACCACATTCGCATGTACCATAATCGTCGACTAAAGAATTGGGATCAAATCATTCCCTTTGCAATCATGTGTCATAATACTTCAATTAACACTTACACTGGCTATACGCCTCATGAACTCCTCTTTGGATATAAACCTCGTCCGTTTTATTCTCTTAAACCAATTCTTGACTACACAGCATGCGACTACTTAAAAGATCTCAATGAACGACTTAGATCCTCTCAAGATGCCGCATTAAAAAACATAGAATCCACGAAAGAAAAGGCTAAAGAGCGCTACGATAGTAAAATAAAAAACACTGTCGAATATAAAATAGGAGATAAAGTAATGTTAAGGGTCCCAAACCCAAATAATCTCGATTCCAAGTGGGACGGTCCTTACGAAGTAGTACGCGTAGGTTTTAATGAAAATTATTCAATTAGGAAAGCAGGCAAAAATCAGTTGGTTCATACCAATCGCTTGCGTCCATATTCAAACTAAGCTAACTAACATACGATAGTTTTAGATATAATATATTATTAGGTTTAGATTAAATCGACATCTTATATTTACAAGGTTTGCCACACAGCAGCCCAAATAACATCCCTATTCTAAAATCTCCTAGATCTAAATTATATTTACAACTTAAATGCTTGTTCCACAATCAAACTCATCATTTGTATTATTATATAGGTACAAACTGTATCAAACATTTAATTAAAAATAAACTAAATTCTAACCCGTCAACTGTTTTATTCCAGTGCAACCACAGGAATCGTTGCCCTTATAAGTATATCCGATCCTCTTACCTCGCATGCAGGTATATTTTATGAAGAAGAAGGAAGAATCTCTGTGTCCGATGAATCTTGGAAACTCATAATTTATAGAGATCTCAAACTTTTATTCATTGCTTTCGATTCCCTAATTCGCTTTTCCAATAACTTTCAAACAACATCGGCTCAATTCCAACATCATCCTAACGTCCAATCCACAAAATCTTATCTTAACGTAAATTTAAACAAAATCGAATTAAGACTTGCAGAACTCAATATGTACTTAGGAAATAATTATCGTGCTAAAAGAGAACTCTTAGATGGTCTTGGCTCTGTTCTAAAATGGCTCATAGGTACGCCAGATGCGAAAGACGCAAAACGCTATGACGAATGCATCAATCAACTTGAACGGAGTGAAATAGATTTAACCGACCTCATGCAAAAGCAATTACAAATAACATCTTCAACTATAAAAAACTTAAATGACACTATCATCAAGATCTCTTTTGACGAACAAATTATAAACAAAAATATAAATCGTCTCAATAAGTACCTTAACAAAACAAAAACCCTTATTTTCGATATCAAAGTTAGCGAAGATATTGTGACTATCTCCCTTTAAATCCTAGAGCTTGTGACTAGCTTAGGAAATGAAATCGAGGATTGTCTTTCTAGTATTCTTTTTGCTAAATATAATATAATTCATCCTTCAATTATCAACTCTGAGAAATTATACGAAGAACTACTAAAATCTAACAAAATCAGAACCAGCAAAAGGTTAGTCACTTCAGTAATGATCAACAACTTACATTCTATTCTGGATTCCTCTTCTTTGACAGTTTATGTCTACTCAAATCGTCTAGTCTACATTTTAGAATTCTCTCTCGTCATGAATGACCCACTAACACTGTATCATATATATTCCATCCCAATTCAACATCCCAATTCCTCATTCCACTCCACAATCCTTACCGAGAATATATAATTGGCCACCGATCCTAGTGGGCAATATTATGCGTCAACGAGTTCGCTGGACAACTGCATCATCTTCGCAACAAAAAGAAGAGTCTGCAAGAACCTCGTAGTCTACGATTCAACGGAGCGACCCATCTGTGAGCTCCAACTGCTTTTCAGCCAAGAAACAACTATTCCTGAAACCTGCATGATGACAACATTCCCTGCAGAAATCCAAACGTTTTAACCACTGAAACACAACAGATGGCTTTACATCCTGAACATTGAAACAAACTGCGTCCTTCATTGCGGTGATGAAGTCTCAAATCATAAACATCAAGGCTCAGGCATTATCACTCTGCCACAAGGATGTAAACTCTATACTAGCTACAGTACGCTTTTAGCATTCCAATCAATCGAGGAAAACACGACATATCCTGTTATCATTCCCGATATAAGAAAGGATGACTGCTTCGAGACATTAAAGAAAATTGAAGCTCCACCACATCTTATACCAATCAAGATTAATGATATGCCACTAGATTCTCTAAACAAAATCCAAAGTCACCTCGACAGATATTCGCACGAACTGAAGAAGATTCAAAACAATCACAAAACACAATCATTCTTAGAACGAAACAACCCGATCTTCACGTGGTTCTACTTCATGACTGGCATCGCTCTCCTTTCCTATATTTTAATTAAACTATGCAATAGATGTTCAAACAGATTCATTCGAACAAGATCACTGAACGAGAGTGGGTGCATCCAGATCTTCAACAACTGCTTCGACAACTCCCGCAGACAACGCACTCAGATCGCTATCCCAATAAGACACGTGCATCAGACAACATCAGCTTCCTGCGTAACGGACGACGAGGACGACGCCAACACAGAAAACTCAACAGAATCACATAACTCTCAAAGATCAGGCGTTAACGCCCAATCTTTATTCTAAGTGGGGAGGTGTTACATACTTTACCTATTAATAAACATTGTAATGTTACATACTTTACCTATTAGTAAACATTAATAATATAAGTTGGTACTTTCCCGAATTGTTTTGTGAATAACTAATTAGTGTTACATACTTTACCTATTAGTAAACATTAATAATCTAAGTTGGTACTTTCCCAAATTGTTTTGTGAATAACTAATTAGTTCTAAGAACATTGACTTAACTCTTACTCATGTTTAGCTATCCCACGACCCTCTTTAAATACCTTTCCTATGACAAATTGCATTGTAAATAGCTGATTAGGTCTAAGAACCTACCCTAATTATGATTAGCTATCCCACAATCCTCTTAAGTATAAATACCTTGTGTTAGTTGAAAAATGAGACAGTTCAATTTCTACATTCAAACTCGACACATCTCTGTATCTTGTAATAATTCTAAGTCGTATTTCAAATAAAATCATTTTTTAAAGTAATTGTTCAAATTGCTACTTAACATCTGTGTGTTGCATGTCGTGTGACGGTCGGCCACGGAGTAGGGATAAAGTGAAAGGCGCTCGTCAGAGCAGCCGAGGCCAATATGGCGGCGCTTATAGTTCGTATCAGCTGACCGTGTAGTGTATATACTATTACTCATTTGTGCCAACGAAAATTTTTAGTTAAATGTCTATAATGTGAAACAAAGTTTCACTTTTACCGTGGTTTCATAAAACCACACAATATGTAAGTAATAAGTATGATATATAGAAAAATATCCAGCCTCGGAACAAATATCTGTAGATCATGCAAACATTTGTTCTGCGGCGGGAATCAAACCCTCCTGCTTCTCAGCCGGCTATTTGTACACTGCCATGGAGGTCGTCGAAGATAGAAAATTAAAATAATAAACAAATGAAAATCCACCTTAATATTATAAATTATAAAGTAACTGTGATCTATAGGTACATATATATGTATTTGCTTATTTGTTACGTTTTCACAACTAAATAGCTTATAACCTGGGTCTAGACATAGGCTACTACTTATGAACAAACTACGCGTGCGAACCCGAAGGCGAAAGCCAGTACACTTATAAATCATAGGTGCAATTGGCGGCTTAATATCTTAAAGCGATATCTTTTACTTTTGGATGAACAGGACCTTTGTAAACAAATGACGAATAGCATTATGAAAATCATTACTTACCTACAATAGTAAACACATTATAACTGAAACCAATACCATCCATACCAATCAAATGCGATCGGCGTAGACTATTATACCTACTCAAGAAAGTCCTTTGAAAGTTGTCACAGGACTCCTCGCAATAACGTTTTATTGCGCACTGCTAGCGAAGAAAAAATAAAGATTTCCTATACGGCCTGTAAAATTTAGATTATTGCGATGTTTTTATACATGGAAAATTTACCTGGCAAACCAGGACGGATCTATACATAAAATGTATTTTCGTGTTTACCTGCAGTGGTACTCTACGTGATGATAATAGAATAATAATAAATAAAATAATGTATTATATGTATATATTCACAAAAAAAGTATCTAACTATTCTGTCAGTTATCTGGTTCCCATACTACAAGCTTTGGTCAGTTTGGGGCTAGATAGTACTGTGTAAAATGTCCATCATTATTTATTTTTATTCATTTAAACTGCACACAAAAACGCAGATGCAAACACATAAAATGGCATGCACAAAAAACTCATAGGCATGAAGGTAAACAATTGCCATAATAATTGTGTGATCCACTAATGCGCAAACGTACCAATCAATAATAAAACATAATTAAAAAAAAAATGTCACATTAAAATTAAATAAATAGAAATTAAATAGAATAGGAATTAAAAAAACATATAAAATTAAAAGCATGTACAATTACCTACGTGCTTTGAATTGCCCGTAATTATCCCCACCCAGTGCTTCTGAATAGGGCAATCAAAACGCGCAGCAATCATCTTCAGAATACTGTTGGGACTACCGCGCTATCTGTGAAAAAGAGGCGCGATTATTTTCCGCATGATCGTGTGAAAACCGTCGACGTGCGCGTTAGCGAGCATTCCCGACGCGCTGCAATGTCGCGGCAATCCCAACAGCATTCTGAAAGCGTTATTATACTGTGCACGCAGGACATTGTAGGCTCGTCGCGTGTACCGACTCCACAGGTTGCTCGAGTAAAAAGATTGACAGTATGCTCTGAAAAGAGTTATCTTGACTTCATCGGTACATCGAGCAAACCTGCGGCGCATGTGGCTTCTCACCGCCAGCGCCCTGCATTCTCGTTTCACGTCAAGATCGTCTTTGAGATCTTCAGTGACCAAGTATCCCATATATCTAAAATTAGTCACTAGCTTTAGGACCACTCCGCCTAGTATAACTGGCGGCTCAGTGCTAGGTTTAACTTTATCCGCTTTGAAAACGAGCAATTCGCTTTTCTTAGCGTTTTACGTAAGGCCATGCCCCGATGCATACCGCTCACACGTACGAACAAGTGTCCTTAGTGCATAATATATATACCTATAGCCGTGTATGTATATATATACTATGTATAGGTATATATATATACATATAGTCTGGTATAGCGCAAAAACGGATAAAAAAATAAACAATTGCTAATACAATATGTTTATATTTGATAAATATAAATAGATCACTTTACTTAATATATTAATTTACTTCTAAATATTCGTTATCGGAGAAGGCGCCGATCATATCACAATATGTGTCTAAATGTGGTAAACAGATAATTAGTTATGTCCTTCATTTGAATAATGTTTGCTAATTATAACTGTTTTGATGTCTAAAATAGTATTGTTACAATTATCAGAAGAAATATGTGCAACTGGTTTTTGCCCACGGTTTCGCTGCTATCTGTCACTACCACTCTGGTTGACAGTACTATGGACAACGGCAAAAAAATTGTCACAGTATTTAATTATTGATTAAAACGGGTATTTATCGCTTATGCACCTTTTTTATTTATTATCCCAACGTTTCGGCTGTGTTGCAACAGGCGTGGTCACGGGTTGACTGGAGTACTTGGAGCTACCGTCGAGAAGTGTGGGAAGCTGCAGCAACTACCCTCACTTGGTCTTCAGAATTAGAAATGTCCTCGTTCATATTACGACACACTACACTAACCGTATCTATGCACTAAGACGACCGATCACGACGCGCACACCTAGCAAGCACTGGGTTCCAGGACGCAGAGAGTCTATAGCCATCTTCCTGATTGAAATTTTGAAATTTCTTGATTTCAATCGCTTCACGAACCATTCTCTTGTAATAATGGCGTTCACTAGAGAGAACCTTAGGATCATGAAGTTCAATGAAATGATTCGGTCCCGAGTCTACCAGATGCTCTGCTATCGCTGACTTATTTACCAGGCATCTGCAGAGGTCCTTTGGAGTCCGTCAATGCTTGGAAATCTTTGAGAGAGGAGTGAAGAACGACTTAATTGAAAACCTCTTCAACACATTTCCAATTTTATCCGTCACCCCCTTCAAGTAAGGCAAAAACGTTGGCTTTCTACAAGCCTCCGTTGGTTTTTCTCTGTTCGTGCGTCTTGGCTGCCGTCTACTTACATATATCCGTTGTATTTTAGAACCTCCTGAACATAGGGCAGCTCACTATCCAGATGTTCAGGGTCACAGAGATCGTAAGCTCTGTTTGTTAACGACGAAAAATTAAAAAAAATGTGAAAAATACTGTCACAGTATTGTCAATGAGTATTCATAAGTTACCCGATCTAGCCTTTTTCGCCTGAGACACAGGTTTTCCTGGTTCAGACAAAGAGTAAAGTGTTACCTACCTATAATTAGATATTATTCCGTAATGTAAATCTCAAGCAAGACAATGAATAAAGATTTCTTAATATAGATATTTATTTAATGGAACTGACTAGGAGTACTACAACAAAGGAAGGTTCGTTATAGTCGTTTTATTCCGTTTATTCCCCGTGCATGACACAACTGCTTGGATCAACTTAAAGTGCCATTAGAAATTTTACACTATCATTCTCGATAACTACTTGAGTCCATATATACTCGTAAAAGTTAGCCGTGAATTCGGTAACTTCCCGTGACACTACTGTGATTCCAAAATAAAATTAAATGTAATGTGAAGTGAAGGGAAATTTGAAAATTACTTAATATTAAAGGAGACAGCTTAATTTCAAAGTGATAGTTTATGTCAAAAATTACAGAGACCATTGACGGCCTCCGTGGGGAAGTGGGCGAATATCCGGCTGAGACGCAGGAGGTAGCGGGTTCGATTCCCGCTGCGGAACAAATAGTTGCATGATCTACAGATATTTGTTTCGTGTCTGGGTGATTATAACTATATATTATAACTATGTATTTACAAAAAAAATGTATATAAGTATTCTATCAGTTATCTGGTTCCCATAGTACAAGCTCTGCTTAGTTTGGGGCTAGATAGCGCTGTGTGAAATGTCCAGTAATATGTATTATTATTTACATTATTATCTTCATTTCGGATGACAGCTGGCAAACCTAACAGTCGTATTTTGAGAACTAGATGTTCTCGACTAGCGGTGTCATGAAACAAATGTTATGTATCAATGAGATCTGCATTTCTGATGACAGCTGTCAAAGCTTAAACAGCGATATCTTGAAAACTAGACGTTCTAGGCTAGCGATGTCTTAATAAATCGTAGGTCTCAATAAGATCTGCATTTCTGATGACAGCTTTCAAACTCCAAACAGCCGTATCTTGGGAGTTAGACGTGCTAGGCTAGTGGTGTCTTGAAACAAATCGTAGATCACAATAAGATCTGCATTTCTGATGACATCTGTCAAACTCCAAACAGCCGTGTCATGGGAATTAGACGTGCTAGGCTAGCGGTGTCTTGAGACAAATCGTAGGTCTCAATGCTTCAATATGCAGATTTTAATCAGTGTGTATACATATTGACCTCATAGTAGTATCACGGGAAAAGCTGATACTAGTGTCACGGGAAAGAAAAATATCCTTTCGCACTACTGGTTGAGCCAAGCAGTTGTGTCACGGGGTATAAACGTTTGATTCGTAAGCTATAAGCTGATATACGGTTTCCTAAACACTTTTTTGACACAAGAGTCTGCATACGAAACATAAAGTTTCAAAGTAAATATTTTCGTAAAAGTTGTATGTGTGTGTGTGTACCAGCAAAATCATTAATCAAGAACTTATAAAACATCTACAAGTAAAAAAGGAAATAGAGATATTGTAAATATATATTTCTATGAGCTAGTAGATAACGACGACGAAGGTTCATGACGTTGGGAACCGTGTTATGGAACTCAAATAAATAGTCTAGGGCGGGACACTTGGCAAAACGAGGTGATGATAGGTGAAGCAGGGTAGCGACCGAATGGTGGCTGAAGAATAGCTGTAGAAGGGTAGGACGTCCGGCAGTGAGATGATTGGACGACATCGTCAAAGTCACGGGCCGTCAATAGCTGAGACTAGCGCAGGATCGTGGTGGATGGCACTAACTTGTGGATGCTTATGCCCATCTATGTAGTGACCTCGCGCAACATTGCTTTTCATATCTGATCTGTTATGAACCACTAATAGCGGTTTGATGTTACATACGAGTATTATCTGTTAGAATTTTCTTTGAAATTATTTAATCTGAAGGCATGAATGCAAACATCATTTTTCCAAACATTGTATATACCACACAGTGTCGTTTATAAAATATTGCCGTAATGCACTCGATTGCACTTAGGTTTGAAGATTGTGAACTTATCCTAACACATCATCATTATATCAGTCACGGCCTGTATCCACTGCTGAACATAGGCCTCCCCCATAGATTTCCAGAGCAACCGATCTTGTGCGGCCTGCACCCAACGGCGCCCTTTATCACCACCTTTATCAGGGCAGGGCGTCTTTCCTAGGTCTTGCTAGGGTCCTACGTTTGTATTTACAGTACGTGGTCTCCACGCGACCTAAATCCACAATTAATATTCACAGTTATTTTCTGTTCGAAAATAATAATAAAATCCAATGTGTAAAATGTAAAATACCTCAGTGCATTTTTGTTTGTATATATTTCCATATATACAGTGTGTCCCTGGATAAAGTGCAACCCCGAAAGGGGGTGAAACTAGATCAAAAATTATCGACAAAAAAATAGAAAAAAAAAATTAAAAAAAAATTCGTATATACTTTATTGATGTATTAAAATTTTTATTACTCACTAATTACTCTATTTAATAAAAAAATTATTTCTTCCAAAGTAGTAGGTCTATTTTGTTAAAATAAAAACCATAATCATGTCAGATATGTGACGATGACGATAAAATAACAAATAACTCACAAACGAGTGGCTATCGTGACTTAAAGTTTAATTTTTGTATTAAAATTACATTTTTTAGGCTGTTTTTTTCCAATAAACTCCAAAAATCTTAAAAGTAAGCCTATAATACTAGAAATTTTTATGACTTTTTATTATTGTCTATCATAATAGCTTTTAAATAAAAAAAAACCTACGTTCTAACATAAAAAATGTGCTGGCTAGGAGCTTTTAAAGTTGACCACTGATTACGTCACCACTCAGGTAGAGACACGTTTTTTTTGCTGCTCAGGTAGTATTAAAAATCAAATTTTAGTTACAACATTTTTATTTAACTTATTACATGTAAGTATGAAATAAGGGTTTTGTTTAATGCATTAAATGCTCAAAATGGCTTCCTTGTTGTTGTAGGCACATTGCCGCACGAAGAGCGATTTGTTGTGTGGCTCTAAGCACCATCTCTGGGTCACTTCTTATCTCATCGGCACATCGCATGATTTGATCTTGTAACTCTGCCTCGGTGTCTACGGTCGTTCTGTAGACTCTTTGTTTCATAACACCCCACAGAAAATAGTCTAGGGGTGTCAGGTCAGGTGAACGTGCCGGCCACCCGACTGGTCCATCCCGGCCGATCCACCTATTAGCGTAGTTTTCGTTTAAAAATCTTCGCACATTGCGCCCGTAGTGCGCAGGGCATCCGTCCATCTGCAAATACATCTGTTGCCTTGTAGCCAGCGGAACATCTTCCAGCAGTAGTGGCAGATCGTCTCTTAATAAGTTTAAAAAACTTTCGGCATTTAATGTTGCGGGTAAAATAACTGGCCCAATCAGCGTGTCGTCTATTAGAGCTGCCCATACATTAACTGAAAATTGCACTTGAAAAGTAGACGCCCTCTTTAGGTGTGGATTTTCCTCGGACCATACATGTAAGTTTCTGCAATTTGTGATTCCATTCCGGGTGAATTTCGCTTCATCCATCCATAAAATTTTTTTTAGGAATTGTGGATTATTTCTAATTTTTTGTTGAATCCACGTAGACATTACGCATCTTGCACGATTGTCTACATTTTCATGCAAATGCTGTACTCGCTGATAATGGTATGGATGCAATCCCTTCTTTTTCAAAATTCGCCATACGGATGTTTTTGATATACCGTGACGCAAAGCTAAGCGTCTAATGCTGGTTGTGGGATCAGCAAACAAATCGTTTAAAACGGCCTCTTCTATGGAATGGTCAATAATGGTAGCTTGTTGCTCACGGCGATCTCTTGCTAATCCAAGTCCGATGTTGGATAACTTTCGGTGAACTTCTTGGAAATTTCGTGCTGACGGTATAAGTCTGCTCGGAAACTCATTTATGTATGCAGAACGAGCGACTGTTGTGTGTCCACGTGACATACCATAATAATAATGGATGTCAGCGATTTCTCGCGGAGAGAACTCAGTCAATCGCGGCATCTCCACAACACAACAAAGTACAGTCAAAAACGTAACAAAAAGTCAAAAACAAAACAAAAGCAAAACAACGTAACAAAAACTTGAAGGCGCAGTAAGGTACGGTAGGCGGTAGCAGCGGCGAGAATATCGGAGCGACTGGCGTGCCTTGTTGTGAGTCCTGTTTCGATCCCCACCCTTCATCTTTCATAGAACAGGCCCAGCGACCATAATCTACAACAATATAAGTTAAAAAAGGGTCTCTACCTGAGTGGTGACGTAATCAGTGGTCAACTTTAAATGCTCCTAGCCAGCACATTTTTTATCGTAGGTTGCGAACGTCGAACGTAGGTTTTTATTTTATTTAAAAGCTATTATGATAGACAATAATAAAAAGTCATAAAAATTTCTAGTATTATAGGCTTAATTTTAAGATTTTTGGAGTTTATTGGAAAAAAACAGCCTAAAAAATGTAATTTTAATACAAAAATTAAACTTTAAGTCACGATAGCCACTTGTTTGTGAGTTATTTGTTATTTTATCGTCATCGTCACATATCTGACATGATTATGGTTTTTATTTTAACAAAATAGACCTACTACTTTGGAAGAAATCATTTTTTTATTAAATAGAGTCATTAGTGAGCAATAAAAATTTTAATTCATCAATAAAGTATATACTAAATTTTTTTAATTTTTTTTTTTTCTATTTTTTTGTCGATAATTTTTGATCTAGTTTCACCCCCTTTCGGGGTTGCACTTTATCCAGGGACACACTGTATATTAGGACTTAAATATAATTTTAGATATGGTTTCGTTACAAAAGAGACCCTATACGGAAAGAAGATTGGTTGAGTCGCAACTATGGAAACCACTAAATAGGGAAATCCACCTGCTAAGGTTTTATGTCCGCGTATCGGATTTCTTTATTTCTTGTAATTTATATGTTTGACTTTTTTTATTACACATAGATCTAAAAGAAACCTATTCACTCTTACCCATACCTTTGCTGTGGTTTATATTATAACATATCGGTTTTCAATTATAATATGGGAAGTTAAAATAAAAGTGACGATAAATATTCAGGGTCTAAGTAAACGGCGGAATATTACGAATTCTTCTAACCCAGGTAATATTTAGTACTACACTATTCAGTGCCACATGTCATCAGCCTCACCCGTAATTTATTCCCCGGAACACTTCCTTGGCATGCACATTCTAGATAACAATGTACATAATTCGACGCTTGGAGACACGAAATGACAAATGGTTCACATTTAAGAATTGTACTGATGAATGTTGAAATCTGCAGATATGAAGGCAGATGGATTCTTTGTATATGAAAATTGTTTTCGATTTTGCTGGGACGATCACAAGCAGGGTTGCAAAATGTTTCTTTGCAATTGTGAGAGGTCTGTGTCTGGGAATAGAGCTATCATAATATTCTGGAGACGTACTGATCTTTTCAAAAATTATAATTTAATACGGAAAAGAAAAAGTGAGTTCTTCACGCAATAATATTTATTACTAGCTAACTCGCCCCGGCTTCACACGAATTTCAAAATAAAATAAAGCAAAAGTCTTGAATTCATACAAAAATCCATACAAAAATCAATTTGAGTGTTTCCCGGATTTTCAAATATTCTGGGAAAATTTTCCATTTTATTTCACTAGAAGTCTTTTTCGAACTATGACGAATATTAATTAAACAGATATTAAATTTAACCATTTTATAAATTATTTATCCATTTTAAATCGTTAAATTTTTGCAGGTTTTCATTTAGGTTCTGGAAGGTAAGTTATTTGTGAATTCATTTTTACGGCCTTTAATTGATTTTTACTGTTTTTGATTCTAATCATTATACAATTTCGGTATACAAAATTACTTTTAGTGTTTTCCGGGCTTTCAAATATTGCGAGAAATTTTCCATGTTTTTATTCTATAAAAATTTTATTTGATCTACGAGGAATACATATTTAAAACTTTCTAGGGCTTAGATACTGCTACGGATATTAAATTAACCCATTATATACATCAATTTATCCATTTTAAATCCGTTAATTTTTATAGGTTTTCATATAAGTTCTTGAATGTAAGTTATTTGTCAATTCATTTTTACGGCCTTTAATTGAATTTTACAACTTTTGATTCTAATCATTATTTGATTACGTGATTTTAAAATCGAATTATTGATAAAAATATGGTCGTAAAAAAGTAAATTAAAGACCTAAATTAATTTTTATTGTTCTCAAAATGGCTATCATTTGCCGATCGTCTGATCTTTTTATCTAATCCCTGATAAGGGGTCATAAAAAATCTGATTATTGTGTATGAATGTCTAACTGGAAAAGTATAAATACGCTCAATTAGTCGAATCAAATTACAGTTCAGTCGGTTTATTCAAGTGTATGGAATATAATATCAAAATGTATATCCGTGAAAGTATATTGTTTGTATTCTTCTTTAGCAGTGTTTTTTGCGAAGAGTGTGTCAGATATGACTTTGAAGAAAACTTTGAAAGTCTTTTCAACCAGGAAGGAATTTGTAAAAGTTCAAATTACGAATCCTGGAAAAATGGAAATTACTCACCTACTGGCATACCGAGCCCAAATACGTACACTTCTAAATTTGTATCACCACAGGTTAATATGAGTTGTGCATCATCTTTCCCATTCATGATGTCAGAAGGTGGCAAAGTAGAAGTTAACTTTTTCATAGACTCCCCAGAATTTATATATCTGGCTAGGCTATATGTCTTTGCTGAAGAAATTGTGCCTGATGGCAATAACCCTGAGGTTGGTCTCGGAGTATACTCTTCCTGGGACTTAAATTATCAAAGTGGATGGCACACAATAAGCTTCCATATACTGGGTAACGGCACATTCAATGGGCACGTAAGTATTATTCTTAATTTTTGTTAAAATGATAAATTATATATTTGATCGAGCAAAGCGAGATTTCCAAATCAACTTGGGTGAATCAGCGTCGTATGTATGTATGTTTGTTTGTCCGAGGATAACTTTCGAAGCGTTTATTCGATCATCGTGAAAGTTGGTATATAGGTAGGTAGTGATGACACAATTTTGGTGTGAGTCAATGAGCAAAAATTGTTGGGGAGTTGTTGAGATATTGGGGTTCAAGTAGGGTAAAAAAAATTAAAATCAGACTATAAGGTCAAGTGGGACGTTAATGAAAGGTCTTTATTAGTACATTTCAACCTGTTTTTATTTTTAGTTTATTTTTTGTAGTTTTTGACTAAATTAACAGGGTACACCAGTGACCCCACAATGCTGAAATTTGATATTCGTGTAGCTTTAATGACACAAATATAGGCAAAAGTCTGTAATCCAGAATAACTGCATTTGTACCCAAAAAAGAGTATCCACTTTATATGAACTCCCGTTACCTGTAATTTGAATGAAACTGTAGGTCAAGTTAGTTAGTTATTTATTTCGTGGCACTATTTTCATAGCCAAAAATTACATTTTTTTTTTGTTTTTATCGTAGACTTGCGAGATCTCAGTTCGGTGTCAACCACTAATTATCTAGTACCCAGATGGTCGGACGATGAAGACGCGAGATTTGTGTTTTTTTTGTACTACCCGTAGATACAACAAGCAAAACAACATCAGATGAGGCATTTGGGCTCCCCTGATGTTAACTGGAATGGATGCAGTTGGTGAATGTGGACTTACTAGATGAATATAATATTTATTCTTTTAGGTTACAAATGAGAATCTTATTGCCTAATTTGACACTGGTTATTTAAATAAATAGTTTTCTTTACAGATCATTCTCCTGGGCAGTGAGCACACAAAATCTACACTTTTAGTTGACTCATTCATTTACAAACCCCCGGGCTATATGGGAAACTGTTGGTCTCCTTCTCCTACAACCGAAGTTCCAACTACACAACCGATAACAGAAACTGAATCATCTACAGATAACGAAATTAAACCAACCACGGTTGAGGTAACTAAGCCAACTACGGTTAAGGAAACTAAACCAACCACGGTTGAGGTAACTGAGCCAACTACGGTTGAGGAAACTAAACCAACCACGGTTGAGGTAACTGAGCCAACTACGGTTGAGGAAACTAAACCAACCACGGTTGAGGTAACTGAGCCAACTACGGTTGAGGAAACTAAACCAACCACGGTTGAGGTAACTGAGCCAACTACGGTTAAGGAAACTGAACCAACCACGGTTGCGGCAACTGAGACAACTACGGTTATGGAAACTAAACCGACAACTACCACCGAAAGAGTACAAACTTCAGTTCCCATTATAGTTACCAATCCACCCACCACCCTAACTCCTGAACTCCAGTGCCCAGAGGACCCACATGTGCACTGGCTCTTACCTCATAATGAGGATTGCGGCCTTTTCTACTACTGCGTCTGGGGATCCAAGGTTCTGACAGAATGCCCCGTTGGCCTCCACTTTAACCCCATTCTTCAGGTGAATTTTTCTATTATTAAACTCTAATATCAAGGAATATTTCGTATCTCTAAGCACTGCTAAAACGTCGAAGCTATGAGGATAATCATTTAACTTTGTTATTAATGATGATGATGACGTCGAAATAGAGCGAAGTGGAGAAGAATGACCAGAAAAGCTGACCCGACCACCAGGGGATACATAGCTTGGAAGAGAGAGATAGATTAATCCTATTTTTTATTTTTAGGTATGTGACTGGCCCAACAACGCTGGCTGCACTTCTGGGCAATAGGACCTCTCACAATGTTCAACCGTCGATTCAAATTCAATAAAAATCCGGCATTATCCTGATAACCAATAAATATATACCAATTTTATGCATCACTTATGACTATTAATTACCTTTCTTTTTCTTCACCATAATTATTTTAAACTAGCCTTTTTAGCCAATGACTTGCATCGTTTATGGATTGTTTTAAAATCTAGCAGATATGACCTTTTCTATTTAAATTTACGAGGCACTATATTTGGTAACGACTTTATTTGTAAAGTCAAGAAAGTATTATAAAATACTTAACATTATTATATCAAGTTAAAATTGTATCAGGAAATTCCAACAGACAGGATTTTGTCACGATTATAGACAATAAAAATCCCATCAAAAACATAAATGGGAAATGAGAGCCAAATTCAATAATAAGATGGTTGTTAATAATAAGGTGGATGGACCATGGTTGTTGACTTCAACGACAAAAGAAGTGATATCTAAATGGATTCCAAGTTCAATGGTCAGTCCTGAAATTTATTTATAACAACATGAAATATTTTATAACAACTTAAAATATCATTTACTCTTATAACTTATAATAATATATTGAAGCTTGAGGTCTGACTTGTCTAGTTCTCATATACGAATTATTATTTAGTACCTACTAAAACAGTCATGTGTGGCCCTATGTTCGATGGCTAGGTTCTACCAGCAAGCCAAATTTTAGGAAGGTATCAAAGTCAAAGTCAAATATTTTTATTCATTAAAATCACAAGGATCACTTTGAAACGTCACTGCCTGTTCCTTCGCGACCAAGCCAGGAAAGAAAAGCAAGAAACAAGGCTGGTTGTTTTTTTAATGATCCTTTTACAATACATACTACAGAAAATAAATTACGTCGAAATTGTAACATTTTGAACGAGTTGGAGCAATTTCAATCCCAAGCTTCTCTATCATCTAAATAATCCGATATTTTATAGTAGGCTCTTTTATAAAGATTTTGTTTAATTACGTTTTTAAATTTGTTAATTGTCAATTTTTGTACATCCCTTGGGAGTTTGTTATAAAAGCGTAAACCTTGCCCTTTAAACGATTTACTAACTTTATGGAGTCTACAAGTGGCAACAGCGAGTTTATCTTTATTACTAGTATTAAAATCATGGTTATCACTATTTTTCTTAAACAAATAAATATGTTTGTGAACATACATTAGATTTTCATAGATGTATTGACAAGGGAATGTCATAACATTTATTTCTTTAAACTTATTGCGTAATGATTCTCTGGGGCCCATATTATAAACTGCACGAACAGCCCTCTTATACAGCACAAAAACGGTGTTTATATCTGCAGCACTCCCCCAATAAAATGAGAACTTACAGCTTTAGAACTTGCGAAGGCTATAATATAATTCGTTAATGAGAACTAGCCAAGTTAGAATATATAATCCTAAGTTATAAGAAGAAATTATTGATCGAGCAAAGCGAGATCTCCAAATCAACTCGGGCAAATCGGCGTTGTATATATACAATATGTAACAAAAACCCCGTCGGATCCATGAAGAGCGTATTCCGTCATAAAAATTAAAGTCGGGCAGATGTATAAAAAACATATGTATCAAATAACCTGAAAGTTATTTCATTTTTAATTTCAAGAATTATCTGAATTTTACCCCCCAAATAGGCAAATTTTACCGAGTTGTCAACTCTCGATATTCAGCTGTGGACCGAGCGAGAATGAAGTAAACAGTTATAGTAACTGTAGTAAACAGTTAGAGAATGAACAAAAGTAAGTAGTTGATAACTAGCTTTATGACACGTGCAATGTGCATTGTCTTTGCGTTCGGTATGCATTGAGGATTATTGTACCGTTTCTTTCTTTTTGAACTAAACTACGAAATTAAAACTACCTATCTATAAAAATTTATAACTCTTGTAATTATGATTGCCGCCGCCGACTTAAAAAAAATGAAAATGAAAACATTTATTTGACACGACACACTACAAAGTATAACACAAAAGAAGATGGTGACATTCAAGTAATGTCGAATCTTGACTTCTGGCTGGCTTGACTTACTATGTTTGCAAGAGAAGAGAAACGGTGTTTTTAACTCGCACAATGAACACGTTTGGGCAATGGAAAATCCGTTTGCTATTAAACCAAGCCATTTCCAACATCGTTGGCGTATTAACGTGTGGGCCGGTATACTCGGAGATCGAATCATTGGCCCGTATTTTTTAAATCGTTTTATGAGCGGTACGAACTACTTGGCGTTTTTGCGCGAAGAGCTTAGTGAAGAGTTGGACGATTTAAACGTGGCTTTCCATCGTTCAATGTGGTTCCAGCACGATGGCGCCCCGCCTCATTTTTTGCGTGCAGTTCGCGATTACTTAAATGAACAGTTTCCACAGCAATGGATAGGCAGGGGGGGACCTATTCCATGGCCTCCACGATCTCCCGACCTCACGCCATTAGACTTTTATTTGTGGGGGCACGTCAAACAAGTTGTGTTTAATAAGCTGTGTGACTCGGAAGCGGAAATGCGAACTCGAATCGTCGCGGCTTTTGAGTCAATAAAATCTGATACAAGTGTGCTGCGAAAAGTGCGTGCCAACGTTATAAAACGGTGTCGAAGGTGCATTGAAGTTGGAGGTCGACACGTGGAACACGACCGCCGAAGTCTTGATCAAGTTGACGTGCTTCTACATATCTAACTAGCAATACCTACCTAAGCTCTTGTTAGAGCTAACTCCAAGTTCTTTTCAGAGCTAAACCCAAGTTCTTTTCAGAGCTGCAATAAACTTATTGTTTCTTTACTACAATCGTCAACAAAAAAACAAAAGACACGTGCACAGGCACGTGTCTTCGTCGTCTAAAGGGCGGTCACCGTCTCCGACGCGCCGCGTAGGCCGCCGGTGTTGCCAGATGTAAGTTTTAATTTTTGAGCGCCAAATAATGAAATTTAGTCGGGTATTTTTTTTTCCGTAATATAATTACATGATTGTGACCAAATATCGATACTATATCACACCCTTAAAAATCCGACAGGGTTTTTGTTACAATATGTATTCAATCATCCAAACAAAGATAAACATTTTAAATTATAATTATATTACTTTTAATTACACACCTAATGTCCAAATTAATTTATTTATTAAAAACTTTCAGTTATTTATGACAGTGCAATCAGCTTCATCAGTTGTTGAGATATCATTAGTCAGATCATAAGGGTTCCGTTTTTATTATTTCGGTCCAGACCCTAAAATGATATCACGATAAAAATCAAGATAATTTTTATCCTGATGTCCTAATGAGTTTTTATAAAAGTATAGGCAATAGAATATGCAAATCATTACGCTCTAATATTTTTTCAAATTTCTAAATTAGAAACCAAAATCATCTTGCGGGTGTTATAACATAAAGTACGGATTGATTTAAAGAAATTCAATCTCTCTATTTTGACCATATTTAATGCATTGTCCCTGAATGGAGTTGATTATGAATAGGCAATTATGTAACCAGGAGTCCAAGACCTCAGCAAGCGAATATTGAGGCTCAAGTGGAGTTGTGCAGGACGCTTGGATAGATGTAGTGACTACAGGTAGATATACTAAGCCACTAACTGAGCAGAGGCCGAGAAATGAGTACCGAAATAGAGAACGTCCACCAGCGAGATGAGTCTACGACATCAATAACACCGTGGGTCGTACGAGGTTCAGACTGGCACAGGATTGGGAAGAATGGCATAAACAAAGAGAGGCCTATGCCCAACTGTGGGTTGACACGGGCAATGATAATGATGTAGCCAACACCATATAAAATATAGCCTATCAACCCTAAATTAATCAGGGTTCAATCTTGCGCCCGGCTATTTCTCAATCCGTCGAAATTAATTGAGATGTATGTACAAAATGTTTCATTAATTTGGTTTTATTTGATGATCTTCACTCATTTCGGGGATTGGTTGTAATAATTGAGTTTATTGTTCTATCCTAGTTAAATAATTATTTTGGTACCTAGTGTAGGATTAACCTATAGGTAATAAGGTGCTTTATAACAACATAGACTCATATTGTAAATCCAGTCCATCCCAAGGTTGTTTGTAAGAGATCGCTCATAGCGATAAGAACGCCCGTTGTATTTCGCGATGGTATTATGTATTTATTTCATTTGTTGTTGAATATGTTTATTTTCTTGTGGTGTACAATAAAGTGTATTCTCATCTTCATCATCATCACATCAGCAACAGGAGGTACACTGCTGAACATAGGCCTCCCATACATTTTCAGAGCGACCGATATTGTGCGGTCTGCACCCAACGGCTCCCAGCAACCTTTATCAGGCCGTCTTTCAATCTAGTGGGGGGCCGTCTTACGCTGCGCTTTCCAGTGCATGGTCTCCACTCTAGAACATTTCTGCCCCACTAGCCTTCAGTTACTCGAGCTATGTGCCCCGCCCACTGCTAATTCAGCTTGCTAATCCTCTTAGCTATGACTGTAACCTAGGTTTGTCTATGGATCTCGTAAATAAACACCAAGCAGAGCCCTCTCCAAAAAAAAATTATTTTGTTCTATTTTAATTTATAGACCTAACTGCACCAACCCAGCTATGGTTTAGATTAATTCTATAACAAACTGGTTTTAAACCAACAAATAATTATATAATAAATAATGCTGGACATATCACACAGCACCATCTAAGCAAAGCTTGTACTATGGGAACTAGATAACTGATAGAATAATTATATACTTTTAGTTTTTGAAAATATATACTTATAATATATAGAGAAACAGCCAGACCCGGAACAATTATCTGTAGATCATGCAAACATTTATTATACAACCCCGTGCGTCTCACCCGGCTATTTGCCTACTGCGCCACAGAGATCGTTGGTCAGGTCGGAAGGTATTATGGCCTTCATCATCCAGTTAATCCAGTTAAGATTGGTCATTTTTGCAAATTTAAGTTTAAAAAAGGAAACCTGCCTGCAATGTGCATACACTATTAAATCAGTCAAAATACTAATTAAGACGAATTATACTATTTTAAGTTACGTGAATTGGCCTTCTGTGCTGCAGCAGATACACCACACGCGTATGTGGGCGACATTGCCAAACGGGCAGATACGTTAGGGCAGACCAAGAGGGGCAGACGAATTTGTCGGACGTAGGTATAAGATTTTCAATAATTGATGCTGTTTAAAAGAATTACTCGCGGGTTTCGCATATGTAGATACATTTTTTTAGGTTTTTTTTATTCTGTTTTTTGACGTGATAACGTCTTATAAATTGATGAACGCCGGCTGCACGCACGAAAAAGTCTCACGTTTCGCCAGAGCCGAACGTACAAGCGAGAGCGCGGAACAAGCGATAGAGAGGCACAATCGGCCGAAGCGTTCGGCCTGTGACCCATCTATCTTTTTTTTTTTTTTTAATTGGATAGAACTTCGTTTGACCACAATCTCACCTGATGGTAAGTGATGATGTGGTCTAAGATGTAGCAGGAAGATCTAGAAGAAACCTATTTACTCTCACCTTAAAGAGGCCCGGATTGTATTCTTTAGGAAAAACAGACGACGGCAAAGTGTTCCATACCTTAGCTGTACGCATCAAGAACGTAGAACCAAAACGGTGTGTGCGAATGGGTGGTATATTGACTAGGTACGGGTGGTACTGAGCCGTGCGCCTGCTTGTCCTTTGATGGAAAGGAGATGGCGGGATCAGATCGTATAGTTCCTGGGCACATTCCCCAAAATGTATTCTGTAAAAGATCGATAGGCTTGCAACTTTACGGCGGTGTTCGAGACTTTGGATCTTAGTCACCGCCATATATTGCTCACCTATAAGCCTAAAAGCGCTACGTTCTATCGAGTCTAAGGTAGCGAGCTGGTATTTGGCCGAACCATCCCAAAGGTGGCAGCAGTACTCCATACCAGACCGGACTTGAGCTTTATAAAGACTAAGAAGCTGTCCTGGTGTGAAGTATCTCCTGACCTTGTTGAGGATGCCCAGCTTCATGGCAGCAGTTTTAGGCTTAGACTCGATGTATGAGCTAAAGTTGAGAGTAGGCGTGAGCGAAACCCCTAGGAGCTCGAGGTGATCTTTTACAGGTAACGGTACATTTTGGAAAATTGGAACTTGGGTAAACTGACTCTTTTTCGCCAAGAAGAGACATGCTTGCGTTTTTGAAGCATTGCATTTGACAAGATTGGCATCGCCCCAGTCAGAGACGGCCTTGAGTGTCAAATTCAAACGCTGCAACATCTCTTCTCTCTGCCTCTGAATTTCAGCTCTGCTGGCTCGAGCATTAGAAGTGTACCTCTCCACAACTGTACTGTCGTCTGCGTACCCAATGATACTGGGCATGAGCAGATCATTGATATGCAGCAGAAACAGCGTGGCAGAGAGTACTGACACCTGAGGTACCCCGGCGTTAATAGCCAATTGATCAGACGAGCGGCCATCAATGACTACCCGAATGGATCGTTCCCTCAGAAAGTCTGCAAGCCAAGAGCAGAACTGAGCTGGAAGTCCGTATGAAGGAAGCTTGCCAATAAGGCTGGCATGCCAAACCCTGTCAAAAGCCTTCGAGATATCTAGTGAAACAGCCAGTGCTTCACCATACTTCTCGATGGCTTCACTCCAGATGTGTGTAGTATACGCAAGAAGATCCCCAGTAGACTGTTTCTGGCGAAACCCATATTGACGGTCACTAAGGAGGTCATTGTCTTCAAGGTATGCGAGGAGCTTCCTATTCAGCACACGCTCCATACATTTACACAGTAAGGAGGTGACCGAGATAGGGCGGTAGTTTGACGGGTCGGCACGACTACCTTTTTTGGGCACAGGCTGCACGTTAGCTAGCTTCCATGACTTGGGCACTAAACCAGTTTTCAGAAACAGGCGAAAAAGTCTTGTCAGTATTGGAGACAACTCAGGGGCACAAGTTTTTAACACTACGGCTGATATTCCGTCCGGTCCACTAGCTTTATTCACGTCAAGACTACGCAGCGTTTTAAGCACTTCTTTTTGCTGGATGCGAATTTCTTGCATAGACACTTCGCATCGAGGAAGGCTAGGTGGTGTTTCGCCAGAGGTTTCAAGACGTGAAGCTTCCGCAAATTGAGTTGCGAATAAATTTGCTTTCTCAATAGCAGTGTGGGCTAGGGACCCATCCAGTTTCAGTAGTGGGGGGAGTGAAGGACGGTTGAAATTCGCGTCCACCGATTTAGCCAGAGACCAAAAAGCTTTACTTCCCGCGGGGTACGCGGCAAGCTTAGACCCCATGCGGCCAATCCGATCGAAGCGAGCTTTCCGTATCACCTTCTTGCTAGACTTGGCGGCTTTATTGAAGGCTTTCTTCTTTGACCGCACATCCGAGGCTTTACTGTTTCGTGCTTCTACCCAGGCACGGTACGCCGCATGTTTATGCGCTTCTGCGCTGGCACATGCGGGACTAAACCATGGGCGAGCGTTGCCTGAAGGTGAAGCGTCAGAGAATGGAATAAAATATTCCATTGCCTTTTTTATCACCTCCGTAACGGCATCAGCGCAGACCGTTGGGTCAAAGGAAGAAAAGCAAGTTTGCCGCCAAGGATACGATGCGAAGAAATGACGCATTTCATCCCAATCTGCTGACTTGTAGCGCCACACTCGCCTGCATCCTCTGGGAGAGGGATCTGGAGGCGAGTATGACGATACAGACCTCACCACACAGTGATCCGAGCTACCCAAAGGAGGTAGCACTGACACTGAATGGCGATCCGGTTCGTTTGTCAGCAGAAGGTCCAGGCAATTGGCTGTGTGGCCCTCGACATCCGGTATCCTGCTGGTCTCGCTAACCAGCTGGGTGAGATTAAGTGATAGTGCAAGTTTGCAGGCTTCTCTTCCAGCATGGTCAGTGTTCTGATATGGGAACAACCACTCTTGGTGGTGGGCGTTGAAGTCCCCCAGAATCACCAGTTGGGCTTAAGGATATCGTCGCTGGGCCACATCCGCCACTTCACAGATGTAATTAAACAACCTGGTTGTCTCCTGGTCTCCAGTGTGTGATCGATACAGACCGGCATAGATAATTTTATCTGAGCCGGTGTCCACCAAAATCCACATTACGGACAGGTTGGGCTCTTCAAGATCACGCAGACGCAGACAACTGATGTCCTCCCGAACAAACAGACATATACCAGCTTTGGATTTAAATTTGTGCTCCAGTACGTAGCCTGGGTATGTGAGATATGCTGTATCTGAAGGGCATTGTATCTGCGTCTCTGTGAGAAATAATAAGTGTGGCTTCGTGGTCTCGAGGTGGTGGTGGACCGGATCGAGATTGGAGTGCAGTCCTCGAACGTTGGAGAGGTGCACTTGGAGCGAGAGGACGTGCTTCCGCTGTAAGCACAACTTATTATTTTTGTTTTTATTCATTTTAGGTTTGAGTTAGGTTGGATGGGAAGACGGCAGTTGAGCGAGGCACTGGATAGCGAGCCCAGAGACAAGAAGTAGGCTCCTGCGCGATTGAGGGATTAGACTGGAGACTGCGGGGACGCCCGAACCCCCCCAGGAATGGCCATCGGATCCTCTCGTCCGGTCGCCAACCGGCACGATGGAGCATTCTGGGATTTTTCGCGAGGCGGCGGGGCAGCCTTTCATGAATGGCTAGCTCACTAGTTGGGCCCCCTACAACCTGCGGTCGGCCAGCGGAGATCCGTGCTTCGGATCCCGCTACCCTCCATGTCTAATCTCTCGGCACACTTACACTACTGCGTTCTCTGTACCACTCTGGCTGTATTCAGTGCAAGAACTGCTCAGACTCGTCACTTCCAAAGTGGCTACACGAGACATCACCCCGAAACACGATGAGTTCGCTTCACGGAGTGGCTTTGTCATGTGGGTGGTGACAAGCCGCGGCCGAAGCCTTCCACCAGAAGAGTTGTTATCCATTTGGCACCACCCAGGGATCACGTGTAGGGTTTCGAGGGTAATATCCTACGGACGCGGATAACTTTGAGCCCCAAAATCTCAGTGATAATAATTCAATTTAATTCATAAAAGTATGCAATTTTTCATTAATGTTTTCTATGACGTTATCACGTAAAATTATCGTCCGTAAATTGACTTTACAGACAACCAATTTTTTTAAACATTTTTCATTTCTAGGTTGGATAAAAAGGCATTGGTTTTTTTTGGTACAGTATAGTTTCATAAGTGACGACCACCGTGGTGCAGTGGGCGAATAGCCGGCTGAGACGCAGGAGGTAGCGGGTTCGATTCCCGCCGCGGAACAAATGTTTGCATGATCTACAGATATTTGTTCCGGGTCTGGTTGTTACTCTATATAGGTATTATAAGTATGTACCTATTTACAAAAAAATGTATATAAGTATTCTATCAGTTATCTGGTTCCCATAGTACAAGATCTGCTTAGAAGTTTGGGGCTAGATAGCCCGGTGTGAAATGAATGGATTTTCACGTGTGGGGGTGCATGAAAAGTCTTGTGTACAGCGAGCCGAATCCAGTTTCGTCTGTGGAAGACTTACGAGAAAGGATTGTGGATGCAGCCAATAAAATGAGGACCACGTTAACCACTGGAGTAGTAAAGACTGGTCTCCGTAGAAGGATGCGACAATGTATCAGAAATAGAGGCGGCCATGTTGAACATGAACTGTAGAATAAGAAAAAGTTGTGTGAAAATCTTTAATAAATGACATTTCATGCTTACCTATTATTTTATTTTACTTTTTAGGGCTAAGTATAAATTTTCTTCTCCACTGTCGCCTATAAAACTAAATTTTTTTCAATGCATTTGAATAAAACCCTAGATTATTTTATACCTCGTTAGATAGCTGATGAAACGTAGATATTTTAAAAAACATCTGCCGAACAATTGCCATAATATTTTTTTTTTTAGATATCCCTTAGAGAAAAATAAACTTTCTAATTTTTTTTTTTATTTCTTAACTTTCACTTGTCTACTACGGTCTATTCAATTAACTTATGCACTATTTTAATGATAGACGTCCTAAAGCATCTTATTACACATGTAAAAATGCAATAATAATAATAATAAGATACACAAAATAAACAAAAATAAATTTAGTAGCCTAAAAATCGGCAATTTTCAATAAAAAAATTAAAAGTCGAATATCTCGAAAAGGGTTAAGTTTAGGGTAGGGTGTTTCATAGTGAAATAAGTCAGAAATGATGGGTACTCCACGCCCTTAACGGATCTAGCACGATTTTTCCTGTAACCCTGTATCATATTAAATTACGCATTGTAGAGTAGTGGAAACAGCAACATAACTTAAGTTGCTGTTTAGACTTTGTACCTACTCGTACATACCTAAATAATTTTCATAATTAGATTTGATGGTTTGCTTTTTTGCATATAATAGAATGGTTTGCGGTAGATTCGTTAACATTAGGTAGGTACAATCTTACCCTGCTTATATAGGGTGTCTCAATAAGAGTGCACTTTTTAAATATGGTGTAATTTTTTTCGTGTATGTTTCAACTCTGAAATTTGACAGCTATCCCCCTGTGATTGTTCCGACTAATAAAAATGGAACGTTAAACAAAATAAGAAAGTGTTATCAATGTGAAAACTCATTATTAAAATGGAGAAAGTTATGCTGAGACAATTCGAAAAATAGTCAAAAAGTTTGTAGAAACTGGATTGGTTGTAGACATTAAGTCTCCTCTGCGACGACGTACCGGTAAATCTCTTGAAAATATTGCTGCTGTAGTAGCAAAATATTGCTGAGTGTGGCCAAAAACCCGAAAACCCGAATTATGCAAAGCGTCTGCAATTCGTGCAATGGGCAATAGAGCAAAGTGAAGCGAACGCCGATTTTTCGAGTTGTTGACATATTAAGTGCAATTTCTCAACCAAAAATTCCGAAAAGTTTTCGAGCGGTAACTTTCTCCATTAATTGTAATGAGTTTTCACAATGATAACCAGTTCTTATTTTGTGTAACGTTCCATTTTTATTAATCAGAATAATCATAGGTAACAGCGGTAAAATTTCAGAGTTGCCACAAACACGGAAAAAAATTACCCTAAAATTAAAAAGTGCACTCTTATTGAGACAGCCTATATAAGTACCTACTTTGCCAAATAGTTTTGGTTTGTGTATTTTCTTAATCAATCCATTCTTTAAGTAGGTAGGTAAAGGAATTGTACCCATTCTTTAAAACGGTGAGTACTTACTTACTACCTACTTATGGGTAGTATGAATACCTTGCATGTTGTGGCACAGGAGGCACTGGTTGCAAGTAAGTACCTGTCGATGTAGGTAGATAGATAATTGAATACCTAGGGTTTATTTAACTACACGTTATTGGCATCAATACTATGTCTAGCCTCGCAGGCATAAATGTGGCGGAGGGTTCTTGCAAATTTCTCGACTCTGTTATTTTAGGAAAGTTTTTTAACTTACAGCTTTATTGATTGAACGAAGCGAAATCTCTAAATCAATTTGGGCAAATCGCCGTTATATGTATATATGTATGTATGTTTGTTTGTCCGAGGACAATATCCTTGATCCGATGATCGTGAAATTTGATACATAGGTAGGTAGTGATGACACAATTTTGGTGTGACTGAATGAGTTAAAAATGTGAGGGGGGTTGTTGAGATTTTGGGATTCAAGAGGGATAAAAAAAAAATTAAAATGAGACTATTACGTCAAATGGGACGTCAAATGTAAGGCATTCATTAGTACATTTAGACTCTGTTTTTATTTTTAGTAAAGTCCTTATAGTTTTTAAGCTATTAGCCATATTAAAAACTGAACTTTGACAAGATTCACAGGGCACACCAGTGACCCCCCAGTTCTGTATTTTGGTATGCATGTAGCTTAAGTGACACAAATAAATATAGGCAACAGTCTGAAATCCAGAATAACTGCAATTTGTACCCCAAAAAATGTAACCACAATACATGAACTTCCGTTACCTGTAATTTGAATGAAACTGTAGGTCAAGTTATTTGATTATTTATTTCGTGGCAGTATTTTGGTAGTCAAAGATTACTAATAATATTTTTTGTTTTAATCGGAGAGTCACGAGATCTCAGTTCGGGGCGAACCACTAGTCATAACTACTTATCAGTTATGACAATATGGAATTGTAAGGATAAAAGTCCACGCGAACGAAGTCGCGGGTAACAGATAGTACGAAATATAAAGCTTAAAAATGAATATTTTCGTAAAAGTCGTATGTGTGTGTGTTTGTACTAGCCAAATCGTTATTCAAGAACATAAAAAGCATCCACAATAAGTAAAAAGGAAATACATAGTAGATATATTGTAAATATATATATTTATATGAGCAAGGTAACGACGACGAAGGTTCATGACGATGGGAATCGTGTTATGGAATTAAAATAAATGGACTAGGGCGGGACACTTGCCAAACAAAGTGATGATAGGTGGAGCAGGGTAGCGACCGAATGGTGGCCGAGGAATAGGTGTAGAAAGATAGGAAGTCTGGCAGCAAGATGGTTGGACGAAATCGTTAAATTCGCGGGCTGTCAATAGCTGAGACTAGCGCAGGATCGTGGTGGATTGCACTAACTTGGGGAGGCCTATACCCAACAGAAGGTATAGTCGTACTGTGAATGATGATGAATAGATGACAAAATCAAGTGCCTTGACGAATTTTCTAAAGAATCGACATCTTTGAAGTGTAGAAACGCTCAGCTGAAAATGCCACTAGTGAGCACCCATCTATGTAGTGACTTTGCGCAACATTGCTTCTCATCTCGGATCTGAAGAACATTTACTAGCGCTTTGAACAACAAGCAGCTTAAGTTATAATATACGAGTATTATCTGTTAGAATTTTCTTTGAAATTATAAATCTGAAGGCATGAATGAAAACATAATTTTTCCAACCATCCATACTGTGTCGTATTTAAAATATTACCGTAATACATTGCACTAAGGTTTGAAGATTGTGAACTTATCCTAACACCTCATCATCATTATAATCAGTCACGGCCTGTATCCACTGCTGGACACAGGCCTCCCCCATAGATTTCCAAAGCAACCGATCTTGAGCGAACGGCTCCCTTTATCACCACCTTTATCAGGGCGTCTTTCCTAGGTCTTGCTAGCGTCCTACGTTTTTCTTTACTATGCGTGGTCTCCACAAACCATAAATTAAAGGTTGTTTTAGAATATTGGTTCACAGTTATCTTTTCGTAGTAAATAATAAAAAAATCCAATGTATACAATGCAAAATACCTCAGCGCATTTTTGTTAGAATATTTTATGACTTAAATATAGGTAATTTTAGATATGGTTTCATTACAAAAGAGTCCCTTTACGGAAAGAATATTGGTTGGGTCGCAACTATGGAAACAACTGAATAAGGAAACCTACCTGCTAAGGTTTTAAGTCCGCTTATCGGATTTCTTTATTTCTTGTAATTTATATTTGACTTTTTTTTATTACACATAAATCTAAAAGAAACCTATTCACCATTACCCATACCTTTGCTATGGTTTATAACATAGCAGTTTTCAATCATATATATGGGAAGTTAAAATAAAAATGAGGATAAATATTCAAGGTAAATGGCATAATATTACGAATCCTTCGTTACCCAGGTAATATTTAGTACTACACTATTCAGTGCCACATGTCGTCAGCCTCACCCGTAATCTATTCCCCGGAACATTTCCTTGACATGCACATTCTAGATAACAATGTACATAATACTCGTACGACGCTTGGAGACACGAAATGAGAAATGATTCACATTTAAGAATTGTGCAGATGGATGTTGAAATCTGCAGAATATTGAGGCAGATGGATTCTTTGTACGTGAAAATTGTTTTCGATTTTACTGGAATGATCTCAAGCAGGGTTGCAAAATGTTTCTTTGCAATTGTGAGTGGTCTGTGTCCGGGAATAGATCTATCATAATATTCTGGAGACGTACTGATATTTTCAAAAATTATAATTTAATACAGAAAAGACAGAAGTGAGTTCTTCACGCAATAATATTTATTACTAGCTGACCCTCCTTGGGTTCGCACGGATTTCAAAAGGGATAATATTATTTGATCCTCAAGAATCTAATTGATCTATTGATAATGTGTACATTAAAAAAATATTTGGTATTCAAAAATAATATTTGATCCCATTTTTTACATATTGGTTTATATCGTATTATGAGTGGGAGAACCGACACTGAGCACCTCGACCCTAGGCAGTCTTGTGCGTAACACCCCTGGAGTGTTATAAAAAAGCGCGGAACCAGAACTCCGCGTGGTCGCCCCTGAGTGTTGCTTCACCCACTCCACTTTCACTCCGCTTGGCTTTGCGGGCTTGCTCCACTCAGGAACTTCTACGCGAGAGTTCTGGCGAGAACCCCAAGTACCCATTTGGTACTCACGTATTAACGCCACCGCAGCTATAGATTTGGTGGGTTTTTAGTGCCGCCAAAGTTAAAAACGTATCGAACTTTATTATTAAATGCTTATTTCTCTTAGTTTCTTTTTTTTATAATTTATAGGCTAGCGTTCGACCACTACCTCGCCTGATGGTAAGCGATGATGCAGTCTACGATGGTACACGCTTGCCTAGAAGAAACCTATTCACTCGTGACTTGAAGATCCCTAGGTTGTAGTTATCAGGAAACACAGACTCAGGCAAGGCGTTCGACTCCTTGGCGGTACGCATAATAAAGGTGGAAGAGTACCGCTTAGTTTTGAGACCGAACATGGATCTATCAAACTTAATTTCTACATCTCAAACATTTTTTGCGTAGCTCCAAACAGATTAAAGTATCGATTGTTTGATTTATTTTATGTATCACTAAAAGAGGATCAATAATTAAAAAAGATACCGTTTATATTTTTTTGCTTTCTGTTTTTGCAAAATTAAAATGATCATTTAAAAACATGCCATTTTAAAATAAAATATAGCTAGGGTATTACATTCATACAAAAATCTATAGAAGTAGAATATAGTACTTTCAGTGTTTCCCGGATTTACAAATATTCTGAGAAAATTTTCCATTATATTTCACTAAAAATCTTATTCGATCTATGATGCATATTTAAAACTTTCTAGGGTTTAGACACTGCTACAGATATTAAATTTAACCATTTTATACATCATTTATCCATTTTAAATCCTTAATTTTTTGTAGGTTTTCATTTATTCTGGAAGGTAAGTTATTTAATTGTCAATTAATTTTTGCGGCCTTTAATTAACTTGTACTGCTTTTGATTCTAATCATTACTCGATTTTCGAATTATTGATAAAGGGTCGTAAAAAAGTAAATCAAAGACCTAAATTAATTTTTAATGTTTTTAAAATTTCTATCATTTGCCGATCGTCTAATCTTTTTATCTAAATCCTGATAAAGGGTCATAAAAAATCTGATTATTATGTATGAATGTCTAACAGAAAAAGTATAAATACGCTCAATTAGTCGAATCAAATTACAGTTCAGTCGGTTTATTCAAGTGTATGGAATATAATATCAAAATGTATATTCTTGAAAGTATATTGTTTGTATTCTTCTTTCGCAGTGTTTTTTGCGAAGAGTGTGTCAGATATGACTTTGAAGAAAACTTCGAAAATCTTTTCAACCAGGAAGGAATTTGTAAAGGTTCAAATTACGAATCCTGGAAAAATGGAAACTACTCACCTGCTGGCATACCAAGCCCGAATACGTACACCTCTAAATTTGTATCACCTCAGGTTGATATGAGTTGTGCATCATCTTTCCCATTCATGATGTCAGAAGGTGGCAAAGTAGAAGTTAAATTTTTCATAGACTCCCCAAGATTTTTATATAGGGCTAGGCTTTATGTCTTTGCTGAAGAAATTGTGTCTGTCGGCAATAACCCTGAAGTTGGTCACGGAGCATTCTCTTCCTGGAACCTAAATTACCGAAGTGGATGGCACACATTAAGCTTCCATATACTGGGTAACGGCACATTCAATGGGCACGTAAGTATTATTCTTTATTTTTATTAGAACGATAAATTGTATACTTATCTAGTAGCCAGATGGTCGCCCGATGAAGACGCGAGATTTGTGTTTTTTTGTACTACCTGTAGATAGACCAAGCAAGGCTCACCTGATGTTAACTAGAATGGATGCGGTTAGTGGATGTGGACTTACTAGATGAATATATAGTTTAGGTTACAAACGAGGATCTTATTGCCTATTTTGACACTGGTTATTTGAATAAATAATTTTCATTAAAGATCATTCTCCTGGGAAGTGAGCACACCAAATCTACACTTCTAGTTGATTCATTTATCTACAAGCCCCCAGGCTATATGGGAAACTGTTGGTCCTCTCCTCCTACAACTCAAGTACCAACTACACAACCGATAACAGAAACTGAACCATCTACAGATAACGAAATTAAACCAACCACGGTTGAGGTAACTGAGACAACTACGGTTACCGAAACTGAATTAACCACGGTTGAGGCAACTGAGACAACTACGGTTAAGGAAACTAAACCAACCACGGTTGAGGCAACTGAGACAACTACGGTTAAGGAAACTAAACCAACCACGGTTGAGGCAACTGAGACAACTACGGTTACCGAAACTGAATTAACCACGGTTGAGGCAACTGAGACAACTACGGTTAAGGAAACTAAACCAACCACGGTTGAGGCAACTGAGACAACTACGGTTAAGGAAACTAATTCGACAACTACCACCGAAAGAGTACAAACTTCAGTTCCCATTATAGTTACCAATCCACCCACCACCCTAACTCCTGAACTCCAGTGCCCAGAGGACCCACATGTGCACTGGCTTTTGCCTCATAAGGAGGAATGCGGCCTTTTCTACTACTGCGTCTGGGGATCCAAGGTTCTGACAGAATGCCCTGTTGGCCTCCACTTTAACCCTGTTCTTCAGGTGAGTTTTTCTATTATTAAACTCTAATTTCAATAAATATTCTGTATCTCTAAGAACTGCTAAAAATGAGATTAATGATTTTTCCGTTGAAGCCAGGAAGATAATCATTTAGTTTTGTTATTATTGATGATGATGACGTCTAAATAGAGCGAAGTGGAGAAGAACGACCAGAAAAGCTGACCCGACTACCAGGGGATACATAGTTTGGAAGAGAAAGAAATTAATCCTATATATTATTTTTAGGTATGTGACTGGCCCAACAACGCTGGCTGCACTTCTGGGCAATAGGACCTCTTACAATGTTCAACCGTCAATTCAAACTTAATAAAAATTCCTGGAATAACCTGATAACCAATAAATATGTACCAATTTTATGCATTACTTATGACTATTAATTACCTTTCTTTTTCTTCACCAAGGCTAGTTTAAAATAATTAATTTTAAACTAGTCTGTTTAGCCAATGACTTGCATCATTATTGTTTCAAAATCTAGCAGATATGACTATTTCTATTTACATTTACGAGGCACTGTATTTGGTAACGACTTTATTTGTTAAGTCAAGAAAGTATTATAAAATACAATTCATTATTTATTGTATCAAGTTACAATGTTATCACTTTAAGCAAACAAAAACATGTTATTGCTAAGCGCATTGCATTGTTTGATCAGGAAATTCCAGCAGACAGGACTTTGTCACGATTATAGACAATTTAAATAAGATCTTAGTGCTTAGTACAATATCATTTTACCTATTGCTATCTAATTAGTCAATAAAATGTATGACCCTGGGCCACAGGCAAACTCAAGGAAATATTATTTGGTTTGTAGGTGTGCATACAATGGACATGCATAAGGGTAATCCACTTTGGGTAATGATTTAGACATGCTGAATAAGTTTCGTCATGTTATGATTTTATATTTTATAGTAGAATTCTGTATTAAAATGGCAACACCAAGCGACGCCATCTTGGTAGTATGACGTTGCATGGTGGGGGTAATGGAAAAAATATGAGGAGAGCGCGGAGACGAGAAAGGCAGTTCAGTTCTGTTCGAGCAGTCAACTAGAATAGTCGTCAAGCTGACACCCTGTCACTCCGATTATTTAAGTAAAATAAAGTGACATTTTATAATATTGCTGGAGTTTTTATTAGTTAGTTTCTGACATTAGACTAAATCAGTGCATTAACTCATTTAGCCGCACTGAAATAGTTATAATATAAAACATGTTGTATACGCGTCATATTAGACATAGACATTCATTTATTCAAACTTTACGATTACTAGGAACGCTTAGTTACGTCAGGTTACAAACGAATGCAAACATAAAAGCATAAAGTGAAAGATGCAGCTGTATAGGGGCTTTCTCAACTATTATAAAAATAAATAAAAAAACTTAGAGCGGCTATAAAAAGGCCTTGTCCAATAAAATACAAATTTTGCAGCTGTACAGGGCTTTGTATTCTAGGATTAGCACGAGGATACCATCCAAACTTTATATGACTTAAGTATCTACTTACTCCTTGATATTTATTTTTAGAATAATTTATTTTGATGTGGAATAGTATCTAGCCAGCTAATTGGTTTTGGTAATAGAACGAAAACTTTGACCATTCAAAATAACCACGTTTATTTTGACTTACACGGTTCCTCAATTTTTTCATATATCTTTACCACTTTTACTCATATGCTTTAAATAATAGTACATATCTATTGATGGCGAGAAAGGACCCTCAACTTTTAGTGCTTTGCTGCAATTGTAAATTTATTTAAATATACCTCATTTTAATATTACTGTATGTATTTTAATCTGAAAATCACAAGAATTTATAGAATTCAAGCTATACATAGAAAATTATATTACACAATAAAAATATGACATCTGAAATTTGAAAACATTTTTCCTCTGAAACTTGAAACACTCCATAATTTTAAAACAGTATCCCAAGCGAAAACTTTCTAAGAGTTTAAAATATCATTTCAAAAGGAATGATTTGCAAACGCGAATTTCTAAAATGGGAAACTTGCTAAACTACCTGAGAATGGAATTACAAAAGAACAAAAGCACGACCAAAATGAACGTAGCGTCGACTACCCTCGACTTATCCGAACTTCTGACTTTGTTTTCTTACAAATTTACAACTTCTCGTAAGTTCTTGTCAGTGCCGTGGAAAATGACAAGTAACTTTTATCAAAAATCTTACAGACCTTAACAGAAAATTGAATATAAATCAGAAACACAAATAATAATTTAAAATTTTGCAACCGCTCATTCTAAATGGTTTCATTATGAAACTCAAAAATCTAAAGGTGAATTGCAATCTTCTGACAAAAACTCCCAACGGTGTCAAGATACTAAGTAGCTAGGGGTATTTTTATGACGTCCCCTAGGAGTAGCATTTTAATGAGGGCTTTGGAAAGGGTCCCAAACGATGAGTTATTGTCATCCCTAAAATCCTGTTGATCACTCCCTGCCTCTCACTTTGCCATTTCGATGCCAATTTTTAAGGGTTTTAAAATGCAATTAAATATTAGAAGATATCATTTTGATAAAAATTCAAAATAATAGACTACAGGATGGGGTCTTTCAAAAGGATTCGGTTATACCCGAGTACCTTTAGTATTACAAATGTTTATGCTACGGTAACCGCTTACCATTGTCGTATGCCTGTTCGCCACCTTAGTGTTATTTAGAAATAAGATCAGTCAAGTGCGAGTGAGACTCATGCGCTGAGTTTTGGTTCCGTACAGCAAATAGAAAAAAGGAACCATTATAGAACTAGTGGTTCTGTGAGAGCAATAGACCTCGCGGCCTGTGTCGAAAAGTAATTTGCGCAACAAAATTAACGAAGAAAGTCCAATTTTAAATCGAATTTCAGGTACTTCAATTTACCAATCCTATTTAGACTTTTGAGCAAAATATTAAGATAAGATAAGATAAGATAACTCTTTATTGTACACCAAAGTAAAATACAGAACATAATTTTTACTAACAAATTTATTACAATGGGCGGTCTTATCGCTAAAAGCGATCTCTTCCAGACAACTTTAGTATGGACAGGATTATAACATATCGCATGACGGCGGTGCATCTATATAAAATTAAAAACATACCTACATACTATAAACCTAAAATACTAATAATAACTCAAATTTAATTATAATAAAACAAGCAACTACAAAAATGGTTATGATGAATTAACAAGCAGCGACAACTTCAACGCAGGGACAGATAATGGGTGTGTACCTTTGCTTTAAAATTACTAATAGACTTGGATGTTCTTATAGAGAAGGGCAAATCGTTCCACAATCGTACGGCTGTTACAGTGAAGGATCGACCATAAAACTTTGTCGTATGGACAGGAGTTTTAAGTTGAAGGGAATCTGAAGAACGCAAATTGCGATCATTAGCATGGTGGAGAAACTCAAAACGCTCCTTAAGATAGAAGGGAGAAGAAGGGTTAAAAAGGATGTTATACAAAAGGGACAGTATGTGTGCATTCCGGCGAAGACGGATGGGGAGCCATTTGAGCTTTGCGCGAAAATCAGAGACATGGTCATACTTGCGCAAGCCAAATATGAACCGAATACAGAGGTTTTGAAGGCGCTCAAGTTTGCCCAGTTGGGCTTCAGAGAGGTCAAGATAGCAGGCGTCGGCGTAGTCCAGAATCGGAAGTAAAAGAGTCTGTGCAAGCGTAACCTTGGTAGCAGTCGGCAAGAAGTTACGAATTCTCCGTAAAGATCCAGACGATGCAAACACCCTGCGGCTAATCTCATTGATACAGGGAACCCAAGTTAAACGGGTATCCATCTGTATTCCTAAATTTTTCACTGACTGTGTAACTTCTATAGGTGTTCCGTCAAAAACTATTAATATAAGTTTTAGCAATTACTCGCGTTACATTGGTCTAAGGAGGTCTAATCTAGTGTCTAGGGGTTCGTCTCGTGAGGGCAGAGAGGACTGCGTAGTCTGATTGGTATAAGTAGGTATACATTTAAAAAAAAAAAATTAAAAATTGTAATCCGTCCTTAAATATCTTTTCAGCAAACTTCCCCGTTTTGGATTTTTTTTCGCAACATGTTGTGTAAAATAAAGTCCTTAGTGTGCCTCTCAATTTTGATTGAAATCCGTCGATACACCAAACTTCCCCCTTTCCCCCGTATTTTCCCTGCAATCAAAAATCGCAATCAACTAAAAAGTTTAAATAAATCAATGAACTTGTGTGCTAAATTTCGTCAAAACCGGTTGTAAAATATCGGCGACCTGTAGGCGAGAACAGAGAGACAAATAACTGGATAAAAGCATTTTTGGCCAATCTTGAAACAGAGACGCTTCGCTCGCTTTGGTCGCTCGGTCAATCATTTCGTTATCCGCCTGTCTGTCTGTCTGTCTGTCACGGCCTTTTTTTCAGAAACGCGTGGAGATATCAAGTTGAAATTAATATCAATAATTTCGACATGTTTCAACATAACACACAGGATCTACACACAAGTCTACTCGACTTAGGTCCTATTTAAAATTATGATGTATAAACAAGCAATAATTTATTGTAAATTATATTATTTAAAAATTGTTTATAATTGCTTGATATGAATAAATTAAATTATGAATTTTAACTCAAAATTGTACGTAAACATCAAGCAATCAAGCTCATTGAAATGATAACGCATTTATTTTAACTTTCAGCATTTTGGGCCGTTTGAAAACAAAAAAAAGACTTAGTTACCTATTTATGACTATGCAATCAGCTTCAGCAGTTGCTGAGTTTTTACCATTTCGGTACGGGGTTTCGTTTTTATCATTTCGGTACGGAACCTAAAAAGAGATCACGATAAAAATCAAGATAATTTTTATCCTGATGATACTTGTATTAAAGTATAGGCGAGCTTTTACCATAGAATATACAAATAATTTCGCTCTAATATTTTTTCAAAACATTTTAATTTGTAAACAAAATCATCTTGCGGGTGTTATAACATAAAGCACGGATTGATTTAAAGAAATTCAAACACTCTATTTTGACCATATTTAATGCATTCTGCCTAGATCCAGAATTTAGTTGATTATAAATAGGCAGCTATGTAACCAGCAGTCTAAGACCTCAGCAAGCGAATATTGAGGCTCAAGTGGAGTTGTGCAGGACACTTGGATAGATGTAGTGACTACAGGTAGATATACTGAGCCACTGAGTAGAGGCCGATAACTGAGCACCGAAATAGAGAACGTCCACCAACGAGATGGGTCAACGACATCAATAACACCGTGGGTCGTACGAGGTTCAGACTGGCACAGGATCGGGAAGAATGGCATAAACAAAGAGAGGCCTATGCCCAACTATGGGTTGACACGGGCAATGATGATGATGTAGCCAACACCATATAAAATATAGCCTATCAACTCTAAATTAATCAGGGTCCAATCCTGCGCTCAGCTATTTCTCAATCCGTCGAAATTAATTGAGATATACGCACAAAATATTTCATTAATTGGGTTTTATTTGATGACTTTCACTCATTTCGGGGATTGGTTGCATTAATTGAGTTTATTGTTCTATCCTAGTTAACTAATGATTTGGGTAGCTAGTGTAGGATTAACCTATAGGTAATAAGGTGCTTTATAAAAACAGTATACATCTCTCATACTGTAAATCCAGTCCATCCTAAGGTTGTCTGTAAGAGATCGCACATAGCGATAAGACTGCCCATTGTACTTCGCGATAATATTATGTATTTCATTTTTTGCTGATTATGTTTGTTATCTTGTGGTGTACAATAAAGTGTTTTCTCATCTTCATCATCATCACATCAGCAACAGGAGGTACACCGCTGAACATAGGCCTCCCATACATTTCCAGAGCGACCGATATTGTGCGGTCTGCACCCAACGGCTCCCAGCCACTTATCAGCTTATTAACTTATTAACTTATCCCGGCTTTATCAGTTCGTCTTTCAATCTAGTAGGGGCCGACCTACGCTGCGCTTTCCAGTGCATGGCCTCCACTCTAGAACATATCTGCCCCACCAGCCTTCAGTTCTTCGAGCTATGTAATCCGCCCACTGCTAATGCAGCTTGCTAATCCTCTTAGGTATTTCTAATTCTATCTCGTAGATAAACCCAAGATGAGCCCCCCCCCAAAAAAAATATTTTATTCTATTATAGTTACATCACTTGTATGTATGAATGAATGAAAAATAATTATTTATTGCACAAAATAAAAATAGTCTGTGCATAGGTGAACTTAATGCCACATAGCATTCTCTTCCAATTAACCTTTATGTAATGCGGACAAACAGTTAGGTAGTGCATATTTGGTAGAATGGAATACAATTTTTTTTTGCAACACAAAAAAAATGAGGTAGCGGGAGAGGTTTAATTTAAATTCCAAGACACATAAATATAACTAATCCTAGACAACCAGATGGTATTTCAATAAACCTACTTTCTAATACTTAAACATCAATATAATTCAATACAATTCATAAAGTAATAAGTATCGTTATAATATTAAATTCTACATAGACAACATTGTCGGTATCATGTTCATGGTTTGATAGCATATACAGGAGCGACATCAACGGTCGTATTTTTGCATGTAATGGTCTCAAAAACTGCGTCTGGTACACACGCGTAAATAACATACAAAAAATAAAAATTCAATGGATTTCGACGAATCCACATGGCTCGAAGCGAATGTGTATTTTTATACGAGTAAATGGATGCAAAAATCTACTAACGATACATTCGAAACTGTAGGTATTCCAATATTCACTAAAAATCTACCGTGATAAAACAAAGCCAAGTATCAATTGTATAAAACAAATTATTTCTCCACTAAACTTTTATTCTTGGTAGTTTCGTTAATAAACTTTTGAATCTAGTGCTTGAAGCCGCATTAAAATTCTAATTTAATATGCAAAATAAAATTCTATGCATTCCCTGACTATGGAATCTTAAAGATAAAATAAAAGGTCTTATAGTCTAAACGATATGAGTAGTTTTTGTATTTAAACTCAGCATCTTATTTTAACATAAAATTGCATCGTTAAAAAAAGTCACGTATTCATGGTAAACTTTTGTTGATCAACAGTTTGTGGGAGTTTTGCGACGTCCCAAGTCGAAGAATTGAAACGACGGTGTTAATGTGAACCACACTATATTACCAATGTCTTAAACTAGGTAAGTACATGGGTCATGAGGGAACCAGCGCTAGGGAAGATAATTTAATGGATAACTATGTGAAACACAATCTTTTTCCAAAAGTCCCAAGTTCCAACCGCGTGTCAACTGACAGTGGCAGATCTACTACCGTAGGGATGCCCCTGCGTACTAGTGATGTAGATATGTAGAACGCCACACCCCCCCCCCCCCCCCCCCCACGGAGAAAGATACATCAAGATGTAACACAAGAACTTAAAAATAAAAAAATAATGAACTTATGAATAACAAGCACACAAAAAAAAAAAAAAAATAACACACTTAATCAAAATTCTTAAATTTAACGCGTCTGCCCGAACGTGTGGTATATGGTTGCCTTACTGGCAAATCGATTATAGGTGGTTGCTGTGGAATTGAAAGCTTAGGCGTTAATGGCAAACTATCATCAGTGACTTGCCGCTCAGAATGAGCAGATGGAGCTCGAGCAGGCAATGAAGTAGTTTGAGTCGGCTGCTGATCGGTGTGATCGATGAAAGCAGGTTTAATCCTGTCGATAGAGACAACAATTCTGTTGCCTTTTATCTCTAGAGTTAATGTTTTACCGTCATTCGAACGCTCAAGTACCTTGAAAGGACCCGTATAGGGTGGTTGCAGTGCCCGACCGATTGTATCGTCCCTAAGAAAAACATGTGACGCTGTTGTTAGATCCTTAAATATGAAGGAAGACTTCTCTCCATGATGGGAAGCTGGTAGTGGCCGTACAGTCGACATCTTGCGTCGCAGCTGTACTACGAAATCAGCAGGGTCTTCGATTCTTCCAGGTGTCAAAGAAGGGGCTAATAATTCCCCGGGCAATCTTAGCGGCTCCCCGTATAGCATCTCCGCAGCCGTGGCTTTAAGGTCCTCTTTATACGCGGACCGCATTCCTAACAAGACCATCGGAAGTGATCTCACCCAAGAGTCGTTGTGACACATTATTGCGGCTTTGAGTTGCCGATGAACCCGTTCAATCATTCCATTGGCACAGGGATGGTAAGAGGTGGTCCTAATGCGCTTGGTGGCGAATTGTTGCAAAAGTCGATTAAACAGATCCGACTCAAATTGAGAGCCTTGGTCCGTAGTAATAATCGAGGGCACGCCAAAACGAGGAATCCATTCTCTGGTGAAAGTCTCACCTACCTCTTCTGCCGTAATAGAACGCATTGGCCAAATTTCAGGCCACCTCGATACTCTATCTATTGCTGTTAAACAGTAACGATATTCATTACAGATAGGCAGGGGCCCAACGATATCAATATGAATATGCATAAAACGGCCGGATGGTAAGTCAAAATTTCCAGGAGGGGCAGAATTGTGTCTCGAAACCTTGCTGCGCTGACACGCTTCACAAGATCGAGACCAGGCCCGGCAATCCTTTCTAATTGACGGCCAAACGAAACGCTCTGCCACCAGGCGCGTAGTAGCTCGTATACCCGGGTGGCTCAAATTGTGCAATTTGTCGAAGGCTGCACGACGAAAGGAAGGGGTCAGATATGGACGTTGTTTGCCAGTGGCAATGTCGCAATAAACAGGGGCATTACTGCCGGGTATGCTGATTTTGCTAAGAGTTAGGCTAGACCCATCTTGCAGAAGATTAGCCAGTTCCTGGTCCAAGGCCTGCGATTCAGCAAGGGCTTCGTAATCCTGCTCCAGCGAGATGGAATCTATGTCGATACGCGACATAGCGTCAGCCACAACATTATCCTCACCTTTGATGTACTGAATATCAGTTGTAAATTGGCTGATAAATGAGAGCTGGTTTAATTGCGGAGGTGGGAGTTTTTCACGACGCTGTAAGAAGGCATACAGAAGGGGTTTGTGGTCTGTAAAGATCGTAGCGTGCTGGACTTCAAGGATGTAACGGAAATGTTGGACACTTTCGTACACCGCTAGCAATTCCCTATAGTAAGCTGGCCACTGCGCTTGCTGCGAGGTTAACTTCTTGCTAAAAAAAGAAAGAGGAAACCATTGGCCATTTATCAACTGCTGGAGGCAAGAACCAACGTGAACGCTGGAAGCATCAGTAAATAAACCCAAACTGGCATCATTAACTGGATGTTGCAATAATGTTGCGTTGGAAAGACTCTTTTTGCATGCTTCGAATTTTTGCAATAGCTCAGGTGACCAAGGAAATGGTTTAGCACCCTTACTATTAGTTGATGCCAATGCCTCAATAAGTGGAGCTTGGAACTGTGCCGCACGAGGAACGAATCGTCGATAATAATTAAGCATGCCAAGAAATCGGCGCATACCCTGTACTGTGTCAGGTGGTGGAAAATCCAGAAGGGTTTGGATGCGGTCCTGAGGAGGACGAGTACCATCACCACTAACGCGGTAGCCCAAGAAACCCACTTCGCTGACCCCTAAGACGCATTTTGAAGGGTTTATTACCACCCCATAATCCTGTAATCGTTTGAAAAGGATGCGTAGATGTTGAAGATGGGCAGACTCGTCTTTTGAAAAAATGAGGATGTCGTCCACGTATGGAAAACAGAATTCCAGGCCTCGTGTGACTTCATCGATGAAACGCTGGAAGGTTTGTCCAGCGTTCCTTAGCCCGAAGGTCATATAGGGAAACTCAAAAAGGCCAAACGGTGTCACAATAGCCGTTTTGGCAATATCCTCTTTAAAAACCGGAATTTGGTGATATGCCTTGACCAGATCCAAGGTACTGAATACCTTGGCACCAGCGAGGTTATGGGCGAAATCGTTGATGTGCCGAACTGGGTACCGGTCCCGTATGGTCCTGGCGTTCAGGGCGCGATAATCACCGCAAGGACGCCAGGTGTTGTCTTTTTTTATGGTCATGTGTAATGGAGAGGACCATGCTCCTTTTGATGGCCGAGCTGTCCCACATCTTACCATATCCTCGAATTCTTTTTTAGCAGATACAAGCTTTTGCGGTGCAAGGCGTCGGGGACGACAACAAACGGGAGGACCCTCTGTGGTCTTGATGTAGTGCACTGTGTCGTGCTTGACCATTCTAGGCAGACCGGGGGGTCGAGAAATATCTGGGAATTCGGCTAAAAGCTTAGTATAAATTGAATTACCAGTAGCTACTGCTCGTACGCTAGGCTGATCAATAATAGCCGCAGAAGCGATGGAAGTCAATCCAGTAGTGCCGTCGACCAACTTCATATTGCGGCAGTCAGGCAAGAGGTGATAAAATGCTAAAAAATCAGAGCCAATAATGGCTGTGCTGACATCAGCTATCACAAACTGCCACACAAAATCCCGACGAAGACCTAAATTTAATTTGAGGTTAATTGTACCAAAAGTTTGAATACAACTTCCATTGGCCGCGCTGAGATCATATTTAGTAGCATCTCTGCGAGATGGGAGCCAACGGTGCGGAAAACAACATAAGTCGGACCCGGTATCAACAAGAAACCGGCGCTTGGTTTCTTTGTCCGTTACAAAAATGCGGCGGCCGGTGTTAGAGCAATCAGTTGCCGCCACTACTGACTGCTGTTCCCGTTTTCCGCCTTCCAATCGCAAGGGCTGATGCACCTAGCGGCTTTGGTACCCCATTTCCGGTGGTACCAACACCGCTTCGGAGTGCTTGAGAACCGGCTTGATGATGCTGACCTGTCACGTAAAGGACGATGCTGTTGCTTGGACAGTGCCGCCACCTGATTGCTTACATCTTCCAACTGTTGAGCTAATGTAGCTAAAGTAAAAGTGGAGGTTAATGTGGATGTAGAACAAACAGCTGGTGCAGGGGCTAACTCTATAATTTTGTCTGCTAACTCAGATACTTTGTCCAGGTCAAGGTCAGCTTGGGCTACCAGAATCGCCTGGGCTTGTTGAGGTAGGCGGCGCAACCAAAGTTGGCGTATGAGGTTATCGTCTGTGAGAGTTGTCCCAGCAAGCGAGCGGAGGTGGCGAAGAAATTGAGAAGGTTTCCTGTCCCCCAGTTCTTCGTCACTTAAAAGTTGCCTTACTCTCTTCTCTTGGGAAATTGAAAGGCGCTGTATAAGGGCTTCCTTTAATTTTTCATATTTTCCCTCAACTGGGGGACTTGTGATAATATCTTCAACTTCACCTGCCATCTTTTGGTCTAAATGCCCCACTATATAATTGTATTTTGTGTTATCTGCAACAATATTTGCAATTTCAAACTGGGCCTCTACCTGAGCAAACCATATGGCAGGCTTATCAGTCCAAAATGTGGGCAGTTTTACGGCAACTCTGCACACTTTCGCTTCAATTTCACCTTGTCCACACCGCTTTTGTAGTGCTGCATTTTCAGCCAGGAGTTGCTGGATCTGCACCTGCAGTTGCTCATTAGCCATGGTGTAAACTTTATGCAAAACCACCAGCAACAATACCACACACCCGAGCACTGCAGTACATAAACACAATAAATAAGGTATTTGGACAAACAATGGACCAAAACCAAAAATCAGATTGTTATTGGGAGGCAGGGCCCATTAGGAATATCCAGAAAATATTAGAACATCAAACCCAAAATATATAACAGAGTAAAATTAAAAAATAAGTTTTTATAGTGGTGCTGGTTTGTTTCTATCAGTAACTCTAAATCCCTTATTTACTTGCAATTCAGTACCCTAAACTATGCCTGCCAGCCCAACAACTCACTACTAATTTATCATACACAAGCACTGTTAAAATAGTAACTCAAGCTATAAATAATGTAAATAATTTGTAACAAGTTGTGACATAAAGTTAACCTAAAATGAATATGCCCAGCAAGTTATTAGAACACCTGCTATAAATACACAGCTAATATCCTTAGGTATAATGTCCGTGCTAGATTACTACTGCTGTACTGTAAGACTTGTCGGATTATTGAGATTAACAAAGAAAAAAATGTTAGAAAATATTATATAAAGTTATTATGACATTTATAAATAATAAAAAGTCCTGTATAAAAAACTTGCATGATGCAACAAGAGGGATCCGTTGATGTTGCCTTTGTGAATGATGCACGCAAGCAATGCCAGCACACAAAAATAGCCTCAATCGATGCGGGCACACGAGAGATGAACTTTTAGCACTGATTGTACACAACTATTTTAGAAAACACGCTACACACGAACTTCTGCACACAAGTTGGATGGTAAGCAGAAGAACATTAAGTCCAGCAGATGGCAGTCTTTCTTGGTAAATTGTCACCCGACGCACACGCAAGGTGAATAGCACGGTAGGTCTTCCTGGAATGCAGCTTTGAAGGTATTTCGGGCGCCACCGTTCATGACACCCGTCGGAGCACAAGCGGCCGCGCTGTAGTGGTAGCGGCGAAATATGCGACCAAAGTGGCCGAGGTGGAATCGGCGTGATTGCAGATTCGTCAACAATTTTATCAGGCTGGAGGGATGGTAGCGCTGACTCCTGCGCCTTCAGCAGCAAGCAAAACTGTTGCCTAGGAGAGCCGGCGAACGTTTTTCAGTCGGAGGTCACCAATGTGGGAGTTTTGCGACGTCCCAAGTCGAAGAATTGAAACGACGGTGTTAATGTGAACCACACTATATTACCAATGTCTTAAACTAGGTAAGTACATGGGTCATGAGGGAACCAGCGCTAGGGAAGATAATTTAATGGATAACTATGTGAAACACAATCTTTTTCCAAAAGTCCCAAGTTCCAACCGCGTGTCAACTGACAGTGGCAGATCTACTACCGTAGGGATGCCCCTGCGTACTAGTGATGTAGATATGTAGAACGCCACAAGTTGATTAATCTATACTAATATAATAAACTAGGTAACTAGGTAATAAATTGTACCCCTAGGGTACAATTTCGCATTTTTCAGGATATGTGTAGGTAAACCTACCCCTAAAAATTTGGCCCGTAAAAATACCCCTTTTCCCCTAACTTATCCCCAAATTTAGGGGAAAAATCCCCAATTTGGCGACATTGTTTTTTGCCCACTACAGCACAGAGCTTTCGGCGTCCACCCCTCTAGGTGCCAGTAGGTAGGTGGTAACCTTACCACCTGAAGTTACTAAGATACTGACCTAAAATTTGTATATTTTACCTAAACTTATGTACTTTTGTTGGACTTTAATATTATGTCTCTAGTTTTATGTTACCTTTGCTGTTATTGTGTGTCAAATAAATCCTTTTCATACTACAGTAGAACTCCAATTATCCGAATTAATGGGGACCGGGACCCATTCGGATAATCAAATATTCGGTTGATCGGAGTTTTTTAAAAAAATTGATGAGCGAAACGATTCTTTCAACTGAGTGATTCAGATTCGATTCACTCACCAAAAAGAATCGATTCTTTTGATTGATTCTTCGATTCTTTTTTCAATAAACCTTTTCCAATTCTTCCAGATGTTATTTAAAACCAGTGAAAAATACATTGAGTTTAGCAAAATTCTCTTGCCCACCTCTACCACGTGTTGTGCCTACACTGACTTCGCGGAGGGAAGGACAATAGTGAGCGAACGCGCAAACACTGGCTTCGCGGGGGGAAGAATAATAGCGCACTTAGACTTTTTTTGGACAAATTTTCTGAAAGTGATTCGGATAATCGGCGATTCGGATAGTCGGAGTTCGGATAATTGGAGTTTTACTGTACTTACTTCACTAAAATCAACCAAATGACCCGCCCCCTTATTACCTAAGCTAAATTGCTGTTGCTTCGCTATCGCTAGTCAGGCCATCCCTTTCACACGTGAGGTACGTACTGTACATGTGAAAGGGATGGCCTGAGTAGCGATAGCAAAGCGACAGTAATTTTGCTTAGGTAATACGGCTCCCGGTTTGTGTTATCTTCTAGAACCTCAGAAGGAACATAACGTAATTGAAAAATATTTTGAGCAACAACCAGTTGTATAGGTACAGACTAGAGGTTGCGTTGTGCGCGAGCTGCTCGCAGCTCGCGTGTTTTTCTTTTAGTCGAAGAAGTAATTAAAGAGGATATCGAGCTGTTAAAAGCCATCAAAGAGGATATCCATGCGTAAGAAGCAGTCAAAGACGATATCGAAATGGAAGAAGCAATCGAAAAAAAGAGGATTTCCAAGTGGAAGCAGCAATTAAAGAGGATATTGAAGTGAAAGAAGCAATCAAATAGGATATCGAAGTAGCAGAAACAATCAAAGAGGAAATTAAAGTTGAGTAAGCAATCAAAGAGGATACCGAGGTGGTAGGAGCATTCTAAGAGGATGACGAAGTGAAAAAAGCAATCCAAAACGATATCGAAATGGAAGAAGCAATCAAAGAGGATATCGAGCTGTTAAAAGCTATCGAAGAGGATATCCATGTGTAAGAAGCAGTCAAAGACGATATCGAAATCGAAGAAGCAATCAAATCAAAGAGGACATCCAAGTGGAAGCAGAAATCAAAGATGATATCGAAGTCTAAAAAGCAATCAAAGAGGATATCAAGCTGTTAAAAGCTATCAAAGAGGATATCCATGTGTAAGAAGCAGTCAAAGACGATCGAAATGGAAGAAGCAATCAAATCAAAGAGGATATCCAAGTGCAAGCAGCAATCAAAGATGATATCGAAGTGGAAGAAGCAATCAAAGAGGATAGTGAAATTGAGTAAAAGACGTCGAGGACAATGATAAAAATAAAAAACGGTTTCACCAAAAACTTAGACTAATATTTTGTAAAAGTTTCCTCGAGCTATCTCTTCCCGTTTAAAAGATACGAGCGATTTAAGTTTTGTATGAAAACCCATAATTTTGTAGAGTGGATATCAAAGTGGAAGAAGCAAAAATAGAGGATATCGAGGTGAAAGAAGCATTCAAGGAGGAAGACCAAGTGAGAGAAGCAAAAATAGAGGATATCGAGGTGAAAGAAGCATTCAAGGAGGAAGACCAAGTGAGAGAAGCATTCAAAAAGGATGTCAAGAGCAATGATGGTAATAAAAAAACTATTCGACCAAAAATTTGTACTAATATTTTGTAAAAGTTTGCTAGGCGTAACTGTTCCCATTTAGAAGATACGAGCGATTTAAGATTTGTATTAAAACCCATTATTTTGTAGAGTGGGAATTAAAGTAAAAGAAGCAATTGAAGAAAACATATAAGTAGAAAAAGCAATTAAAAAGGATATCAAAGTGGAAGAAGCAAAAATAGAGGATATCGAGGTGAAAGAAGCATTCAAGGAGGAAGACCAAGTGAGAGAAGCATTCAAAAAGGATGTCAAGAGCAATGATGGGAATAAAAAAACTATTCGACCAAAAATTTGTACCAATATTTTGTAAAAGTTTGCTAGGCGTAACTCTTCTCGTTTAGAAGATACGAGCGATTTAAGATTTGTATTAAAACCCATAATTTTGTAGAGTGGGAATTGAAGTAAAAGAAGCAATTGAAGAAAATATATAAGTAGAAAAAGCAATAAAAAAGGATATCAAAGTGGAAGAAGCAAAAATAGAGGATATCGAGGTGAAAGAAGCAGTCAAGGAAGAAGACCAAGTGAGAGAAGCATTCAAAAAGGATGTCAAGAGCAATGATGGTAATAAAAAAACTATTCGACCAAAAATTTGTACCAATATTTTGTAAAAGTTTGCTAGGCGTAACTGTTCCCGTTTAGAAGATGCGAGCGATTTAAGATTTGTATTAAACCCCATAAATTTGTAGAGTGGGAATTGAAATAAAAGAAGCAATTGAAGAAAACATATAAGTAGAAAAAGCAATTAAAAAGATATCAAAGTGGAAGAAGCAAAAATAGAGGATATCGAGGTGAAAGAAGCATTCAAGGAAGAAGATCAAGTGAGAGAAGCATTCAAAAAGGATGTCAAGAGCAATGATGGTAATAAAAATACTATTCGAGCAAAAATTTGTACCAATATTTTGTAAAAGTTTGCTAGGCGTAACTGTTCCCGTTTAGAAGATACGAGCGATTTAAGATTTGTATTAAAACCCATAATTTTGTAGAGTGGAAATTGAAGTAAAAGAAGCAATTGAAGAAAATATATAAGTAGAAAAAGCAATTAAAAAGGATATCAAAGTGGAAGAAGCAAAAATAGAGGATATCGTGGTGAAATAAGCATTCAAAGTGGAAGACGAAGTAAGAGAAGCATTCAAAAAGGATGCCAAGGGCAATGATGGTATTAAAAAAACTATTCCACCAAAAATTAGTACCAATATTTTGTAAAAGTTTGCTGGGAGTAACTCTTCCCGTTTAGAAGATACGAGCGATTTAAGATTTGTATTAAAACCCATAATTTATTGGAGTGGATATTGAAGTAAAAGAAGTAATTGAAGAAAATATAAAATTAGAAAAAGCAATTCAAAAGTATATTGAAGTAAAAATGCCGTCAAAGAGGATTTCGAATTTATAGAAACAAGTAAAGAGGATATCAAAGTAGAAGAAACATTCGAAGACGAAAAGGAAGTGAGAGAAGAATTCAAAATGATGTCAAGGGCGATGATGACCGTAAAATAACGACAAAGTGATCATTGTGGATGAGGCATAATTAAAAAAAATGATGTACCAAAATGATCACTGTGGATGTTGCATAATAAAAAAAAAAATAATAATTGACGTTCTAAAGTGATCATTGTGGATGAGGCATAATTAAAAAAAATGATGTACCAAACTATCACAGTGGATGTTGCATAATAAAAAAAAATTGACGTTCCAAAGTGATCATAGTGGATGAGGCATAATTGAAAAAAAAATGATGTTCCAAAATGATCACAGTGGATGATGCATAATAAAAAAAAAATAATTGACGTTCCAAAGTGATCATTGTGGATGAGGCATAATTAAAAAAAATTATGTACCAAAATGATCACAGTGGCTGTTGCATAATAAAAAAAAAAATTGACGTTCCAAAGTGATCATTGTGGATGAGGCATAATTAAAAAAATGTGGATGTTCTAAAATAAACATGATGAACGTTGCATACTAAAAAAAAAAAAATTGGATGTTCCAAAATGATGATGATGACCTTTGCAAAAACTATGAAAGTTGTCTCATGCCCCTCCACCACCATTATATAGAATCAAGCAAATTTACAGTAATTTTATAGTACACACAAGCCATGGGCTCCCTACAAAAACAGTATGAAAATTACGGCAAACGAAATATACGGTTTACGGTATTCATACAGAAATATTTTGTATGGGACAATTTTTTTTTGTATGAAAGACAATTTTTTTTTCATGGAACCGGATATAAAAAAATGTCCTCTGCAACATTAGTTTTTGCACCAACTCTCTAAGACCTATACTTTCCGAGATACGAGGTCGATGTGAGCGAATGGGGGACAAAAGGGGTACTTTAGGATTTATTCCCAACTCATCGGAACTCCCTCTATACGATCCCACCAAACATTTTCACCCTACAAGGTGGCATCTGGGAGAACAAACATGTCAATGAGTCAGTCAGTCAGTCAGTCAGTCAATCAATCAATCAATCAGTGAGTGGTAATCGAGCTATATACAGTGTGGCCCTGGATAAAGTGCAACCCCGAAAGGGGGTGAAACTAGATCAAAAATTATCGACAAAAAAATAGAAAAAAAAATTTAAAAAAAATCGTATATACTTTATTGATGTATTAAAATTTTTATTGCTCACTAATGACTCTATTTAATAAAAAAATTATTTCTTCCAAAGTAGTAGGTCTATTTTGTTAAAATAAAAACCATAATCATGTCAGATATGTGACGATGACGATAAAATAACAAATAACTGACAAACAAGTGGCTATCGTGACTTAAAGTTTAATTTTTGTATTAAAATTAAATTTTTTAGGCTGTTTTTTTCCAATAAACTCCAAAAATCTTAAAATTAAGCCTATAATACTAGAAATTTTTATGACTTTTTATTATTGTCTATCATAATAGCTTTTAAATAAAATAAAAACCTACGTTCTAACATAAAAAATGTGCTGGCTAGGAGCATTTAAAGTTGACCACTGACGGTCAGTGGTCAACTTTAAATGCTTATTAATTTCCAATAAACTCCAAAAATCTTAAAATTAAGCCTATAATACTAGAAATTTTTATGACTTTTTATTATTGTCTATCATAATAGCTTTTAAATAAAATAAAAACCTACGTTCTAACATAAAAAATGTGCTGGCTAGGAGCATTTAAAGTTGACCACTGGGTCAGTGGTCAACTTTTTAATTTTTAATTTTTTTTTAATTTTTTTTTCTATTTTTTTGTCGATAATTTTTGATCTAGTTTCACCCCCTTTCGGGGTTGCACTTTATCCAGGGCCACACTGTATAGTATAAATCGAGCTATATATAGTATAATAATACAGATTACAAATACAGATTTAAAATAAGGTTAAGTTAAATTAACTACGAAAAGCACACAATTCCTCGTATGTAATTCAAAACAGCTTAAGAATTTGGTAATTGGTCAGTAAATTCTATATAAATATTTCCAATGAAAGTCAAGAAAAAGAACATTTCAAATACATTCAATAGGGTATAAACTTTTTATTACTGGATAAAAGTTAGGTAAGTACCTATTTTGTGAATAAAATAATCAAATAACAAATAATTGGGCAGTTTGCCTTTATTGTACACTAGCTGTTTCCCGCGACTTCGTACGCGTTACACTACTAAATGTGTAGGTAACCTAGAAATAAAGTTAAACTCGCCGTTGCAACTTGACTTTATACCCCATTTTTATCCAATGGGAACTGATTTATGGGATAAATAGGTAATAAATAATAATAAAATAATAAATAATTTTGTCGTGAGACACTAAGGTATTTTGGACTTATAACAAGACTCAAGGTCACTCAGTGCTATGGAGAGGATTATCTTGGTATTTCTATACGAGATCGAATCAGAAATGAGAAGTTTCGATGACAAACCCTGTTCACTGACATAGCCCAGGATTAACAAGCAAGGCAGTGGGCAAATAGCTTAAAGAACTGACGGCCGTTGGGGCATAAAAGTTTTCGAGTGAAGACCACGCTCTGAAAAGCGTATTTTAGGACGACCCCCCATTAAATGGAAAGATAAGAGCTGCTGGGATCCATTGGGTGCAGGTGGCGCAAGATCGAAGGCACTAGAAATCTATAGGGGAGGCCTATGTTCAGCAACGGACGTCTCATGGCTGATATGATGTGGATTATGATCAAATTAAACCCCAACACAGAAACTTATTTACTTGGAGGTCTCTGGTAGGTATCAAATGTCTCTCCATCAAACGACAAGAAACCTCTCGTTGACCGGCTGGATGAGTACCGTGAATATACTCAGTTCCTCACTAAGAATCCTAACATCTTCAAGATGCCAACTCCGCTGGAGGCTATTCCTTGCAAGCCGTTGTTCTTCGGATAATTATTTATTGTACACAAATAAACTACAGACAAAAACAGCTTACAAAACTCGTACAATTATACGTGTATTATAATTCAATCATCATTCTAAATTGTAAGATTCTGTTTCCAACTTTTTTCACAATCAAATGAACACATTTGATTTAGTCTGTACCATCACCGCATAGACAGTCAAGCATTCCATTCCACGTATTTTCATTGCAGTACAAAATCGACCAATAAACTGCCCTTGCTTGCATTTAAGGTGTTTATTAAATATTTTTGTTTATGCGTCTATAACAGTAATCATATGATAGGAAAGATATTAGTGATAAATGATTACGTAAATTCAATGCGGTATTCCGATAGCTTATCTATATATGTATATATATATATATATATAGTTCCCGCTATCGACTGCCTCCGTGGTGCAGTGGGCGTATAGCCGGCTGAGACGAAGGAGGTAGCGGGTTCAATTCCCGCCGCGGAACAAATGTTTGCATGATCTACAGATATTTGTTCCGTGTCTGGGTGTTTTTCTATATATTATAAGTATGTATTTACAAAATATGTATATATAAGTATTCTATGAGTTATCTGGTTCACATAGTACAAGCTCTGCTTAGTTTGGGGCTAGATAGCGCTGTGTGAAATGTCCAGCAATATTAAACAATTATAAAAACGTTGCATGTATGTCCGGTAATGTTTTTATATCTGACAGAATTATTTGTTGAGAGTTACTTACCATACTGGCGAGTTACGAGCGGCTTTCAGCAAGGCAAGTTGTTAGCAAATGCAAGGCTCCACAGCCTCGACCATCGTCGAAAGGTTGCAAGCCTCTCGGTTTTTTATCGGATACATTTCGGAGAGTGTGCTGCGGAGCTTTTCAACCTGATCCCACTATCCCCATTCTATGATCGGACAACCAGACGCTCCGCGATGCGCCACCGCTACATGGTAGACATAGCTCCCATACACACAAAGCGGTACTCTTCCACCTTTATTATACGCACCGCCAAGGAGTGGAACACCTTACCTGAGTCTGTGTTTCCTCGTAACTACAACATAGGGATCTTCAAGTCACGAGTGAATAGGTTTCTTCTAGGCAAGCGTGTACCATCGTAGACTGCATCATCGCTTGCCATCAGGGGAGATAGTGGTCAAACGCTAGCCTATAATTTATAAAAAAAGGCGATTACGTAAATTATTTATTTATTTGGAAAACTAATATCTAGTTAGACATGTAAATAAATACAACATAATAAATAAAAGAAGGCCAATGATAGGTTTTCACGAGTAAACAACATAATAAAAACAAAATGTTAAGTGAACAATAAAAAGTCTAACAAAGACCATTGGTGACTTAAAATTATATTACGTGTTGTTTGATTTTATTATCTCATAGTTTCGATATTGTTTGTCTTTTTATATTTTGATTTTTTTTCGAAAAATAAACTAATCAGCATAATCGTCCTTATGCCCCTGTCCCTGTCTGGCATTAGTGTGTTGACGTGACAGTGGTAAACGATATCTCTCGATATCTCATAAAATTTATTTAATCTTTGCTTTGTGATTTGTAAATTACTTACATATCAATTTGTGTACTCGCTACGTGATGGAGCTGCGCGCGGAAAGTGTATGTGAGTAACGTTTTTAAAAATTTCAGGTCGTGAAATGTATTTTTTACGACTAATTTCTTTATGTTCGAGGCATGCATGAAAGTTTAAATGACCAAGGCCATATAACCTTGACCTCGACAGAATTAAGTGATACCTGTATAATGCGGTATGGATTTCGTGTCTGAAATGTGAGAATGTGTGTTGATGTGCTACTGGTTTCTTCTTGGTAACTCAGCTTTTCGTTAGCCCTGATTGTGTGGTTCGAAGTGTGATTTGTAAAAATTATCATTAACTTCCAATGTATAATGATATATAATAAATAAATAAAAAGAGATATATATACAGGCTATTTGGTAATATACTGACGATATTACCGATGGTATATATGACGACTGACGACCTCCTTGGCGCAGTGGGCGAATAGGCGGCTGAGACTCAGGAGGTAGTGGGTTCGATTCCCGCCGCGGAACAAGTGTTTGCATGATCTACAGATATTTGTTCCGGGTCTGGTTGTTTTTCTATATATTATAAGTATGTATTTACAAAAAAAAAAGTATATAAGTATTCTATCAGTTATCTGGTTCCCATAGTACAAGCTCTGCTTAGTTTGGGGCTAGATAGCGCTGTGTGAAATGTCCAGCAATATTTATTTATTTATTTATATTCAAGTGACGGTTTCTCAAAACATAGACTTCTCGAAAAAAAAAATATTTATATAAAGTTCACTTGTTTCAACAAAAATCTAAGAATACTTTCTTAGATTTTTGTTGGAAAAAGTGAAAAAAAAGGAAAGCACTTTATTGACACACACTGACATTTTCATACTGGGATTGAGTTTTTGTGAAAACTTGAAACCAATGTTCGTATTCTTATTTATTTATGTTCCGCGTGGCATGTACGTGAAAAAACTATAACAACAACTTTTTACGGCTAGGCCTAGACGTTAAATAGAATAAGATGATAAGGTATTGAAACAATAATTTAACTTTGCGTAATTATGTATCAGATTATCAAATGTAAAATACTAAATTTATGAATCATTGAAAGGCACTTTTAAATCTATAACATCCGATTGTAGATTTAAAAGTGCTGTCCATACTAGTCAATCCATGAAGTTTAGGTAAATAACCATCCGAAAGTGCCTAAGGGAGTGCAGGCACGAAATAATGATTAGCGAGTTCTGTGCTTTGGCCTCACAGCCGACGTCCACGTGGTGTTTTTTAACTAGTGGGTGCCTCTTTTGGCAACAATACATTACGGACATAATGACAAAATACGTGCGTCAAGGCAATTAAGTATTTTATGAGCAGCGGTAATGAAACCGCCGCGTGGCCGTGGCGTCTATTTTACTAATTTAAAGCTAGTCGCCCATCCACAAACATTTTTAATGGCATATTAGAATTGATAAATAGGATAATAGGACGAATCAATATGACTTGAACTGGATAGGTAAACTTGCAGACCTAGATAAAAGAAATTGACACTCAAACTTATTTTCACAATTTTGTCATGGATTAGACTAATTTCGTAAAAGACTTGTTTAAAGACAGACTTTATTCTGAAATGCATGAAAGTAAATACCTATCTAAGTACCTACTAACCTTTTATATTTTTACAAAATCTAAAAACCGATTTCAAGAGCTTTCCAAGAGATATCCAAGATATCTTCAAAGCCCATGGTCTGATCAATTGTCATGGACCTAAACAGCTATTGCCTCTTATCTCCAATACAATTTCCAAAACAAATAACTGAATAGCGTTTGTTGTAGTCAGTTGAGGAGTGTCCGCTAAAAAAAAAACAAATTAAGTATCTCCTTCCTTTTTGAAATTGGTTGCTATAAATATTACTTTCATCCGCACCTCCTTTGTTTCACACACGAGGCACATTTCCACTTTTACAACTAATAAATGTAAATTCAAATGCAATACTGTAACACCACAGCAACAGCACTTGCCAACCATAGAAAATTTCATCGTACAGTTGCGTGGCAAACTGCTTACCGGTCAGCCGGCCCTTACAACAACCTTGCAGCATAAATAGAAACTAACTACAAGCCAACCCATGTCGCACCGCGTCGCCAACTAGTATCTACTAAAATTCAGTCTTATCACAGAAAATGCCTCGATTACGCTCTAATCGTTCTGCGCTTGATCGAAGACTAGATAATAAGTGTAAAAGTGTCGCACTGTAAAGTGTTGTGATCTATTTCAGAATGTCGTCTACGTCTTCGCCGGGTGGTAGGAAATGTATGTTTATTTATAGTGCAAATTGTGATTTGTGTTGTGAAGTGCACGGTGGTTATTTTTCTGTCTGGTAAAATTGTTACTGATTTCCCATATGAACTTAATTATTATCAAGGCATTAGCACTGCTAAATTTGTTATGACGTTTTTATGATATTTTTAAATGACTAACGGAGGTGGAACGGGGTGGAATAGGCCAAGATCCAGTAACGTTTGATTGACTACAATGGCTGCATCTTTTACCCGATTTTACCCAGCTAGTACTGCGGTATACCTAATTAATCTTTATATGGTTAATTTAAAGAATTGAGTTGTAAATGCATGATTTGTCATTGTTATTGTATTGGGGTTAGATTGTACTATGTGTACATCATTATTAATGTTGTTGAAAAAAAAACAACAAACATTCGCTATTATTTTTATAATAGCATTGATTTTATTTTATATAAACTTATCTTTTCAAACAATCTAAATCTAAATGACTGCCTCCGTGGCGCAGTGGGTATATAGCCGGCTGAGACGCAAGAGGTAGCGGGTTCAATTCCCGCCGCGGAACAAAAAATGTTTGCATGATCTACAGATATTTGTTCCGTGTCTGGGTGTTTTTCTATATATTACATGTATGTATTTACAAAAAAAAAGGATATAAGTATTCTATCAGTTATCTGGTTCCCATAGTACAAGCTCTGCTTAGTTTGGGGCTAGATAGCGCTGTGTGAAATGTTCAGCAATATTTATTTATTTATTTATAATCAAGTTTTAGTGCTGATGAATTGCTGATTTAACTATTTAGCATATTACTATTAGTCAAGAAGTTAATTAAGTTTATTTGCAAGAAATATTTTGGCATTCCATTTTCTGCCTGAATGTGATGGCCAATCTCAAATTAATTACTTTCTGTTGATAAATGAAGGATAAATAGCTCTTTCATTATAAATAGAGCAAATCGATTAAGACCCAAGATAATAGAAGACAGACTCAACACCTGTTGTTGGCCAGTCCAAATGAACGCCCGCATTTATCGTACGCTAGTGGTGTGCAGTTGTGCTTAGGTACATATACCTATTGAGTTTTAAGATCATTATTTTCTTCCTCTAAAGATTACAAATCACTTGCGGCAAAAAATTGCAAGTTATAATGTTTGGTAGATACATATTCCGGAACTGTTATCCATACTAATTGATCGAGCGAAACAAGATCTCCAAATCAAATTGGACAAATCGGCGCTGTATGTATGTTTGTTTGTCTGAGGATAACTTTCGAAGCGTTGATCCGATCATCGTGAAATTTGGTGTATACGTAAGTAGTGATGGCACAATCCTGGTGTGACTAAATTAATTGTAAATGTGGGGGGTTGAGATATTGGGGTCAAGAGGGGTAAAAAAACCCAAAATGGGACCATCCGGTCAAATAGCACGTTTAATGAAAGGTCTTGATCTGTACATTTCGACCCTCTTTTTATGTTTAGTTTAAACATTTTAGTTTAGTTATTAGTCATAATAAAAGTAAACTTTGACGAAATTCACAGAGTACACCATTGATCTCACAGTGCTGAAATTAGGTACGCGTGTAGCTTTAGTGACACAAATATAGGAAAAAGTCTGAAATCCAGAATAACTGCAATTTTTACCGCCAAACACTATAACCAACTGACACGAACCCCTTATTTGGTTATGGATTTCGTGACACTATTTTGATAGTCAAATATTACTAATAATATTTTGTTTTGTATTTATGTATATAAGTATACCAAATTTCACGATGATCAGATCAAAAAGTTATCCTCGGACAAACAAACATACATACAACCCCGATTCACCAATTAATATTTAAAATAAGACATTGCTGTATCCTGATTAATTAACTAATTATACCATTAGTCCTTATAGAACATACCTTCTCATTGACAAAGAGTATATACCTAGTCAGGTCATAAATTCTGTCACATGTTTAATATAAAATAATTGAAACAAGTTTATCCATTATATAACCATTTATATACCAAAATGAACTTAACAAAACATAGATTCTTATGACACTAAAGTTTATTCAAAATGACCTCCGTGATTTTGAATACAGGCCTTCAATCTGCGCGGCCAGTCGTCTATCGCAGCACGAACGAGGTCCATGTCAATATCGGCGGCTGCTTTCATCAAGGATGTCTTGAGTGACTCCAAATTGGGATGAGGCTTTGAGCACGCCTTTTACTCCAAGTGTTGCCATATCTTGTGATCTAACGGATTCAAATCTGGACTGGAGGAGGGCCAGTCTTCGTGCCGGATGAAGTCGATTTCACGCGCCGCCAGCCAGTCTTGTGTGCTCTTCGCTCTTCTTGAGCTGGCGCCGAATCTTGTTGGAATACCCAGTGCCTGTTATTGAACATGGTATGAGAAACAGGTTCCACAAGGTTCGTCAGGACTGTATTTTAATACACAACTGCATTCGTTTTTACACCTTTCTCACAAAAATGTACCTCTGTTAAGCCCCAATAAGAAACTCCCAACCATACCATGAGCGAGGATGGAAAATGACCTCGTTGGACACGCGGAATACGGTTGCTCGCTTCTTCACTACTGTGTGCGTACACCTTATCATTTTGTTTGTTGTAGCTCTCTTCTACGGTAAAAATTTTTTCATCCGAAAAAAGAATTTCTCGATATTTTTTTCCCGCGTACCGCTTCAACAAAGCGCGGCATCTCTTCAGTCTCAGGTCCATTAGACGAGCATTCAAACGATGAACTGTTTTTCTTCGATATGCCCGAAGCCCTAAGTCTTCATTTAACACCCTTTTCACCGTGGTTCTGCTTAACCCCATCTGAAGGGCCAACAGTTTCTGCTTACGATTGGGATTTCTTTGAATTCGCGCCTTCACAGCTTTTATCCCTGCTGGAGTCCTAACAGACCGAGGGCGACCACTTCTTGACCTGTCATCTACACTAGAGTCTTCACTGTATCGTTTGATGGTGCGATAAACGAATCTTTTGGTTGTATTCAAATTTTTCAGTATGTCAAAAATTTGAATTGGCGCGTAACCGCAACGATGCAACACAATAACTGCAACACGGTCTTCTTTAAGCGTCCACTCCATATTTAAAAATGAGTAAAATTCTAAAAAGTATACGTTTTTATTTTCATGAACAATTCGAAATTCTAATTCTATAAATTTTTTTGTGGCCAGCATTCTAAAAGAAAAGTTTTTACTGTGTGACAATACTTATGACCTGACTAGGTATACTAGGTAATATACCCACTCTCGTCTCATCAAGTCACTACTCATCTTATCAACGATTTCATTAAAAAAAATTCTTATGCCAATTTGGACCATTTATAATTACAGAGATGAAAGTTGCCATTTTAAAAACTGGTTACACGGATAGCGAATCTCTTCACGAATACAGACTTTGTGTTCATATATTTTCGTTCGTAACCAGTTATCTGGCTTACCAAAAGTCCAGCACATCACTACGTACAGTCCGATGAAAAGTTTAGTGACCAGCCTGGACCATACTAATACAAACATGTAAAAAAAATATAATAAATTTCCTACATTCAGGCAACATATCCATAAGTTAAAATAAAAATTTAATAAATATGGATGAGTTGTCCCACTAGAGGATAATCGTGTTTTTTGATATCCCATTTAAGATGCTGCTGGAGCAAAGTCCGGTCAGCAATGAGAACGTTTTTGTTCTTACCATCTTAACCAGTTGGATCGAAATAGCATAATAGCATTTTTAACACATCTCTAATCTACAATGAGCTTAGCATTTGCTGATTTATTTAAGCAACATAACATTTTTATTTTTCTAGCCTGTAACTTATCTCATCATCTGACTGTACACAGTGTACACCGAACTTAATCAATATACCATTTTCTTTTGTTTGCATGCGAGAACCAATTACTAAAAAGGTTAAGGTTCTGTTAATTACGGGTCAATACTGGTATCATCCAGTTAAATATTCCCCCAAAGGATAATTTGCGTAAATAATTTCATAAACTAAAGTTATTTTGTCTGGGATCTGTACCATTGTACTGAATGATACAATTGCTAGCAAGATTATGTTTATGTCATACTAAAATTTAACTGGCATTTTAGAAGCTTTGAAAACAGTTTTACAAAAGATTAAATTTTTATAATAGTTTTATATAGAAAAAAGGCCGAATTAAATTTCCAGTAGGTACACTGTAGGGGGGGGGGATAATTATCTAAAGTTAGCGATCGTAACGCAACAGCAATCGATACGGGAAACGTCAAATTGCACATAGAGCAAATTGCCACCATACTAGTAAATTAGATGTTTCGCGTTTGCGACAGATTGATGTCGTGTTGCTGTTGATGACTTCACGTAATAAAGTGGTCGGTATTCCGAGTTTAGCAACGACTAGCGACAATTACGATGCATAGAAAAGCTTAACTATTGACAAAATCAACCACTTGCTCACGGAACTGACGGTTTATAAATAAAAAAACATTTGTATAGAAAATTATCGACGATATTCTTTTTTACAAAGTTAAAAATAACAGTGCCCTTAGAACGGACTTGCCAATCACGTACACACAATATTGAGAATTTGGTTCATAAAAGACTTGGAGAATAAATTGAAGCCATTAATATCTAGCATATTTGAATACCGAAATATTAATACGGACTCTTTCTCAAGAATTCAATGGTTTTGCGTTCTATTTATAGGCAGAGAGTAATGAGAAAAAAATCATTTTATACAAAAGAAAGGATCGTAAAAGTTCAAGTGTCACATAAAAAAATAAATGATGATTAGGGTTTGTTTTTGTTAAAACTATTAAAATTACTATGCATTAACCTAAATCACGACGTAGTATTAAATACTAGTGGTTCGCCCCGATCTGAGATTCGCGATTCTCCCATATATAAACTTCGCCTTTGTGCATATCCTCAATTTCTGTACTTTTTAATGTGTTTTACTGTGTACAATAATGAGTAAAATATCTAAAAACCATATTATTTATAATCGTTGTCTATTATAATAGTGCCATGTAAACTTTATAGTGTAATTTAAGTATCCACGAAATGTCTGACCAAATATCTTGAGCTACAGTTTCAAATCACAAATAACAAGTGGCAGTGTACGCTTAGCTCGCCGTTGGTACACAACGGTTTTTTTAATGAAGACTACGCACTGGAAAGCGCAGCGTAGGACGGCCCCCCACTAGATGGAAAGACGATCTGATATAGGTTGCTAGGACTGTTGGGTGCAGGCTGCAGAAGATCGGTCAATCTAGAAATCTATGCGGGAGGCCTATGTTCAGCAGTGGACATCTGATATGATAATGATGACTATTAACATTATGTTTAAGCTTAAATAATAATACAATTATAATACTTAGAAATTCAGAAATAAATCAAAATCTTCGTCTTTACATAGATTTTTAATAACGCGAAGAGCCTTCATTGGTGGCCCTTCCAAAATAAGACCTTAAAAAAGTATTAGGTTGCGTCATTTTCTAGGATCTATTTACACTCAAAGACAAGTTCAAAATTTATTTATTTAATAAAATCTTTACATGACTGTACATAAGAAACAGTTAAATCATTTAGAGACCGGTGCAGGTATAGATAAATACGGGATTAATCACGTTTCAGTTTTGATGATGACAATGATGAGGGTTCACGAATTGAACTGAAATATTGCCAGTTGAAACACCGATAAAACGGTACGTGATAAATCCCGTATTTATAATAATGATTGAAATCAATCACGAAAGTTTACTAGTAAGATCTATAGATAGCTCATCTGCTCCAGATCACTACCAGGCGGAACTGTCCCCAAGACACTGGGTGCATTGAATTGTAATGCTTATGCGTTGACTCGCATGAGCACCAGCTCACGGATCACACGTAGGTTTAACCAGACACCTAACGATAATTTTGAAAACGCGATGGGTATTGATATCTCGTGGACCCAGAGAAATCTTTTAGATCACTTTAAATTTTGAACTTACGTCCGTTCCTCGCGACCGGAAAGACTGAAGGCTGGTATTAATGTCTTTTTGTTCTTACACTTTATTTATTTTATTTTCAGTGGTCCTCAACACGCTGTTAGAGACGGATCACTACGAGAGCCTGATCAAGGACTTGACATGTACCAAATGCAACAAGTACATGAAGCCTCCCATCCACCTGTGTGTGGACGGGCACAGTGTATGCGGACTTTGCTTTGGGAAGAGTTTCCAATGTCATATATGCAAGGCAAGTAAACCCAAACGATGTCCATTGATCTCCATACAAATTGAAAGTGATTTCTCGAATTCGTCTTTTCTTCAGAATTTTCAAGCATTGTCAAGCCCATCTAAATAAATTGCTATTTATATTTGTGAGGCAAAAGTACAAACGAGGCCATGAGTAGAGTTGCCAACATTTTTTTACGGGGATATACAGTATTTTTCAAATAAACGATAAAACATATAGTACAATTAAAAATATATAGTATTTTAGAGAAAAACAAAAAAATAAACAAAGATAAATAAGTGACAAATAGTCACTTATTTATTTTTATAAAGCCTATATTTCTTGGTAATTTTTGCATGTTTTAACTATTTTTTGTCTAAAATAAAAGTGTGCTTGATCTTATCACATGAAATTTTTAAATAAATGTAAATAACTTTTTATTATTGCGACTACATCTGTTTCTTTCTTCTCGCCATTTCGAATTCATAACTGAAAATATCCTTTCTGTGAATGCCGAAGTGGCGGGAATAGAAAGCACAAATGAAATTACTTTTAATAAATTTGGTAAGTTATTTTCAGTATTTTTAAACATATGCTGCCATTTTTGGCCTGTAGTGTATCACTAATCTCACTAAAATATTTTACCTATGCAATGATTTCATATAATATTTGTAATAATTATCGAAAATCCAAAACAAAAATATGGCAGGTCAAAAATTGATTTGATGTTGTCAATAACAACTTGCCATTGTCAATTTGACATTATGGACACTTTCGGAATGCATTAGAACACGATGAATTCGGATACATTCTTTTGTATCATTTATAAGTTAATGCAAAATAAAGTTCATAATTTTTTTAAATGAATTATGTGTTTATTGGATTTGGGTGTTGGAAATATAGTATTTTTGCGTACTATATATTTCTTCAACAGTATTTAGTACGCAGACTCGAAATATACTACAATACTTATATATTATAGTACGGTTGGCAACCCTAGCCGTGAGGCATAAATGGCATAATAGTATTTACTTTAAAAATATTTTGTAAGAAATAGGATTTGCAGTTCATGCCGTGCCGTGTCCGCCTCGGAAGAATGTTTTTTGCTTGCCTCTTTTGTTAGCTTGAATAAAAATCACCCGGCACGTTTAGATAAAGAGCAGTTTGAACGAATACCAATACCTCGTAGATATATCTCTCGATAAGTGATGCTAGAGTGGAAATAATTTTTATTACAAGATAAGCTGCCTTATTAAGTATTGTTTGTATTAAAGTACTCAATGAATCTAGCAAGGTCTTATTAAAGGCTCCTAACAATAAGCCATCTGTAACATTACTAGGTATTTTGCTATTTCAGAAAGAGTACTCCCCTATCCGCCCCGTGGTATTGGAGTCCTTAGCTAACAAGATGCTGTTTCCGTGTACCAACTCAGGATGTCCCAAGCACGCAACTCTGCCAGTGCTAGAGAAACATGCGCCACACTGCCAGTTCCGGATCATCAACTGTTTTATGGCCAGAGTATACGGTAATTTATCTCCCAGTTTTTTCTGATAAATTGTCATCTCTAGCAAGATCCCCGTTTACGATCTCTGCCAGTGCTGGAAAGACTTGCACCACACTGCCGACCAACTGTTCACATGATCAACTGTTCCAGTTTTTTTTATTGGTTACTAGGAGCTCGTTTACCAAATCGGGCCACCTCAAGAAAACAATCCTGCCAGTGATATAAAACATGTGCTGTACTGCTTATTCCGTATCATGATCTATTACACCCTTCGCAAAAAAGGGGTCCTTTTTGGTGAAGGGATCTCACATAAAAAAACCCCGATGTAAATTGCTATTTTATAGCTGAAATGATAATTTAGTATTTTCTGTGTTTACATTTCTATTTTATACTTGTTTTGATAAAAAGCTAGTTTAACTGGGGAAGTCTAATCCCATGCAAACAGTCAGGGGTCGAGGAATATACATTTTGTAAAAATTAATTTATTGTCTGAGTAGGCTATAAAGCATTTGGTACTGTAATCGTCATAAGTCTTACAAACAATTCTGCAATTTTTGTATGTTTGTCTACCCGCTTTTAAACTTGCGAGTCGATGATGACCCCGTTTTTTCTGATTGAGTTAAATTTAGCATGCCTGATAATTGCCATTGTTATAATAGCCCATTGCCTCCGGGCTGGTAGGTATGACCACCCTATAAAAATGAAAATTTATAAAAAGATTTGTTCGGTCGTGTTTCTATTCTCTATGCTAAAATGTCGTTTTATTCTACCCTTCTTTGTAGAGAAACGTTTCTATGACACTCATGATTCTAAGGGTGATCTGATTATTGCAACAGAAAGTACTTAAATAAATAAACTTTCGATAATTAAATCTATTTGTTTTTAATCAATTAAATCACCGCAATATTAATCATCGGCAACAAAAATAAATCTTATTGTTGTGTTTGTCATCGTCAGTAAATAAATCTAAGTGGCAACTAAATCTTATCTTGCTGATATCAACTTGAAATAAGTAATCATAATTTGAATTGTATATTCTTATCCCTCCAATATTGAAGTGTCGTTTTCTGATCAACTTGTTTATCCTCCTCTTTTGTGTAAACTTTACGTTTGGGTGGGTTCTATCTACTTACCTACATGGACAGTGGGAGGTAAATCTGTCCATCACGATTAAGTGAAGTTCACAGTGAAACCTTGTCACTTTTGTACTCTAAATATCAAGACAGGTGAGGGCCAAGAGCGCTTTGTATTGCCTTCTTTAACTGTTTGTACGATTGACAAGTTATTATTATGAATTATTACGTATCAACGTGAATTGGTATTAAAAGATTGATACAATGGTACCAACACAAATATTATAAAGAGATAAAGATGTTTGTATGTTTGTACGAGGTAATCTCTTGGACCGATACAAAGCTTAACTATCCCCGAGTGACATATTATGCTATATGTTATCCTAAAATTACTATTTTTAGTAAAGCTGCAGAGCATAGTTAGTATTTAATCATTCAAAACCATCTGTCCTTGGTAAAATAAATACTGCATTTTGAATTGGCAGAGGTTTATCTCTACCGCAAAATCAGCGCATGCTTCGCTATTATAAAAATTGCGGCACTTAATATGATATTATTTTTATTTTGACGAATGCGGCTAGAAAATAATTGACTGACTCTTAAATGGGGTATTTGATAATATACGCACAAAAATGGACGAGGTTATTTTGATGATACCATAACCGTAAATTCATACCACAGAAATGTGAAATTTATTTTGACATGTAATAAACAAACACTTTATTAAACTTATGTTGTGTTATTGCATAATGTTTGCCATCTAACCACAGATACTGTATTGGTGACGTCTCGAGATGTCTCTTGTTGTCCCTTTCTAACCCAAAACCCGCAGCCATTTCCGAAAGAGATATCAAATCGGCCTTGATTTTTGGATGTCGATTGCAAGAGTAGGCAGTAAGTTGTATATGGAATTTTTAATCACCTAAACATAGTCGATTTTCTTTAAAATTTGATAATATAAGTAGTAGTTTTTTTTTCAAGAAGTCTTTTTTTATGTTTTGAGAAACCGTCACTTGAATATCGTCGTATATTACCAAACACCCTGTAGAGCGCACTGTAAAAATTGCCCCGCGAATCCTAACCATATCACACTGAAAATAAGCTTTCATTATCTCCAGGTGAATGCGCCTGGGAAGGCAGAGCTGGTGAATGGATGGATCATTGCTTCCTGGAGCACAAGCAACGGGTCACTGACCTGCCCTTTATCACGGTCAAGGACCGGTGGGACGGGAAGAGGAGTGAGCCAGTGTTGAACTACTTTCTGCTGAGGTGCTACGAGAGAGTGTTCAATGTATATCAGATTTATGATAAACGAGGAGGTATGAATTTAGTTTTTTATGCAAAAAAACTAATGCCACAAAACTAATAAACGCGCTTTGTCCTGGACACAGTTATATCATATTAGAGTACAAGCCCTTGGCCCAAATATAAATAAATAAATAATGCTGGACGGGCATTTCACACAGCGCCATCTAGCCCCAAACAAAGCAAAGCTACGGCAACCATAACCAATAAAATACTTATCTGCGTGTCACCGCATTTACGACATTAATTTTAAATCACGGGCGGGGCTAATGGCTAGTATTGTTGTTAAATAGTTTCTTTTTCAAATTCATCACCATGATTTTTTTAAATGTTCAGTCTACCTTCATTTCAAGTCCTAAAATATCAATGAAACAGCCTGTATAAAATAAATAAATAATTATTGCTGGACATTTCACACAGCGCTATCTAGCTCCAAACTAAGCAGAGCTTGTACTATGGGAACCAGATAAGTGATAGAATACTTATATACTTTTTTTTATAAATTAGTAAACATATTTATAATATATAGAAAAACACCAAGACACGGAACAAATATCTGTAGATCATGCAAACATTTGTTCCGTGGCGGGAATCCAACCCGCTACCTCCTGCGTCTCAGCCGGCTATATAAATAGGTGAGCAAATCATATTCATTCGTCATGTATGTAAGTAGGTACCACGTTAAACTGACTAAGCGGCATTTTCGTTAAAAATAGTTTATTGGAAATTATCGATTACTGGATAAATATTCAAGCTAACTAATCTCTAAAATCAGTTATTACGATTCCGCATATGTGTTTTAAATTAAGGTCGTGAATGCGGTGACAGACTGCATAATATTTCTTTTGTTTATGCTTAATTATAATGCATAGAGAAACAACCAGATTCGAAACAAATATATGTAGATCATGCAAACATTTGTTCCGCGGTGGGGAACGAACCAGCAAATTACTGCGTCTCAGACTACTCAGCTATCTGCCCACTGCGCCACGGAGGTCGTCAAACACTGCCTATAAAGATTTATTTCACACGCTGCATCTGAGGCTTAACCACAGGGTATTGCATTGCATCCGACATCATGAAGATACACATGTGAAAATTCTCATCGTGTTTTGTTTTGACGAGCAGTATCAAATCCAATTGACAGAACGGTATAAATAAACGAGTTTATTACTAACGCAAGTTTAGGTGGAACCCCAAATGACCAGTATATTTGCTGCATGGCAACATAGGGTATCGTAATATTATTAAAACCTGAAATGGGAAAGGCCGATAAAGTGAGTGAACTGAAGTATTCGTGTTCATAAACTTTGGCACTGAGTGCAAGAGTCAAAAGTATTATTTCTGGGGAGTACTATTTCTGCCGCCTCGCATCATTGCTGTTTCAGTTTAAAGGGTATGGTTGCTGGTGAAGTTACAGGCACATGAGGCTTTACACTTGTATGCCTCAAGTTGATGGACGCAAGGCAGTGCAACGTAGGGCATTTCTAATTCTTCTAAGATAGATTTACGTAGCGTAGATTTACTACTTATGTCCACTCTCTACGCGCTCTCTGCTTACAACTTAGCTGCGAATGCGCTGTAGAAAGACATCGCTGCTTGACCGTTTCCACTAAAGCTGAGCGGAGAGATGTCGGAATATCGACATGCTATTAGTTATTTTCGCATGGTATTCTCATCTCTGCTAATCTACGCTTTTGTGGATTACGGCCTTTATTTTTAGATGTTGATTGCAAGAGTAGGCAGTAAATTTTATATCGAATTAATCACCTATACTTATATTTTCTTTAAAATTTGTTAATATAACTAGTAGTTTTTTTTTCGAGAAGTCCTTTTTATGTTTTGAGAAACCGTCGCTTGAATATCGTCAGTATATTACCAAACATCCTGTATATTATAAAAATGTATTTTCAAAATAATTTATATAAATATTTTATCAGTTATTTGGTTACTAAATTTTGGGCTAGATAGCGCTGTGTGAAATGTGCAGCATTATTTATTTATTATGTTTTATTATGGTATTCGAGTATTATTTGGTTTTAAGATCAGCAACACAGTTACAAACGTTTATAGTTTACGTTAACCGATGCCGTACGCTTATTTGTCTTCTTATCCACCACAAGCTGGTAGCCACGTAGCACCTTAGTGACTATTTCTACCACATTACGCGGATTTGTTTTTTAAACCACCACTTACCTGGCAAACAAACGGCATACCTGATTGCAAGCGGTTACCGTCCTATCGACGTTTGTAACACATTTAACCAAAATTTTAAAAAGCTTTTTCTGTAAAACCCAAGTCACTGGAGCAAACCTCGGCAGGGAGACAATTCTACAAATGAAGTATTCAAGGAATTTCCTCTAAAACCTCGCAGGCAACACGTCTTTCTTTTAAACCTTTGAATCTTCGAGTTGTATGAGTATTTACATATTTATCGTAAATTCATATTTTTTCAGGTCGTATGATGTGGACGGTGCTGGTGAACGACGACCACGCGGAAAAGTATTACTTTGAAATCGATCTATTCCTCCCTAACTTACCCAGCAAAAGGATTGTTTACAGGTAAAATATCTAATATCATAAAAAAGTATTTAGAACTTCAAGAATAGCCGTATTTATGGCTTCGTAAAGCACATTATCCACTGAAATTTCAACACTGTGTTTGTTACGCTTAGTACTTTTATACAAAGTCAAACTCAAATATTTTTATTCATTAAAATCACAAGGATCACTTTGAAACGTCAATTTTACTGCCTGTTCCTTCGCGACCAAGCGAGGAAAGAAAGGCAAGAAACAAGGCTGGTTGTTTTTTTAATGATCCTTTTAGAATACATAACAATACAGAAAATAAATTACGTCTAAATTGTAACATTTTGAACGAGTTGGAGCAATTTCAATCCCAAGCTTCTCTATCATCTAAATAATCCGATATTTTATAGTAGGCTTTTTTGTAAAGATTTTGTTTAACTACGTTTTTAAATTTGTTAATTGTCAATTTTTGTACATACCTTGGGAGTTTGTTATAAAAGCGTACACCTTGCCCTTTAAACGATTTACTAACTTTATGGAGTCTACAAGTGGCAACAGCGAGTTTATCTTTATTTCTAGTATTAAAATTATGATTATCGCTATTTTTCTTAAACAAATTAATATTTTTGTGAACACACATTAGATTTTCATAGATGTATTGACAAGGGAATGTCATAATATTTATTTCTTTAAACATATTGCTTAATGATATTACGATATTGCTATTGCTATCGAATAGAAGCGGCAACATTTGTGTTTATGATTCTATGTCACTTAGTATATCAATTATTGATTCAGTGATCAAGCGTATGTGCATTATTTATCTACACGCCTGTGTTGCAGCATTATGCTGAGTCAGGACATTTTTCGCTCATCCATGCAGAACCAACAGATCTAAGAATATTAGTGTTACTAGCTGAGGGTTCGGGATAAAATAATGGGAATTGATCTAACCAAAATAACACTTTTATTCAGCACTAAACGATGAATACACGAACTTGGTCACACGTATCACAACACACTAATTCACACCACTGTTGCACCACTTAAAGTCACCGAAATGTTCACACGTATAGCTAAATCCAGACTGACTCGGGAGCAACTACTGTTCACGCGAGACCCTTCCCACGTCAGTCCTCCAGGGCCTCGCTGAGACTAACTCACTCACTAACTGACTCAGACTGACTGTCCGGCCATCTCTCCGGCCTATTTATATCGCACACATTTCGATTGTTCGAGAACGATGTCGATCCTTCCAGGAAAGGGTCGGTCCCTCGACACAATGGCCACTCCCCATTCTGCGAAACCACAAACAATAGCAACAATAACACAGCAAGACAAAAGCGTTCGAGAAGGTTCGATTATTACTCATTGTTTAACAGCCTCGGCGTAACATTAGTATACCTACGTCTGTTCCTGTATGTTTTCATTTTGTATTATTCAATTTTATCAATCAATGAATTAATTCATTTATTTACTACAAGCAAAAAAGTCTCGTGCCTTTATTCGTGATAAAAATGTTTTCCCAAATTTAAGGAGAGTATCCCTGAAGCTGACAGCACGATGGCAAATTAGAGCATCGAGAGCCGACACACGCTACTCGGTGAACATCGTAGACGCACTGCAGTAACGTGGAAGTCGAAACAATATTCTTAAAGAGCCCTTATATACGACCTGTTTTGATAAGTATGACTTTAATTTAAAGCACACATCCGAAATCGTATTATCTGATTTTAGAGGTGGGCTTAATACCGGTCGCTTAAATATTTATCCTAATCGATACATTTCCAGTAAACAATTTATAACGTAAATCGGCGGCGGCGCCTTTCTGACGATGCCGCTTAGTCAGGTACGTACTTACGTTATAAAAAAGCCTACTATAAAATATCGGATTATTTAGATGATAGAGAAGCTTGGGATTGAAATTACTCACACTCGTTCAAAATGTTACAATTTAGACGTAATTTATTTTCTGTATTGTTATGTATTCTAAAAGGATAATTAAAAAAACAACCAGCCTTGTTTCATGCCTTTCTTTCCTGGCTTGGTCGCGAAGGAACAGGCAGTAAAATTTACGTTTCAAAGTGATCCTTGTGAATTAATTAATAAAAATTTTTGACTTTGATGAATGAATATGATTTGTTGACCTATTTTATACAAGCTGTTTCATTTATATTTAAGGACTTGATAAAAAGGTTGTTTGGTAATTAAAAACATTCATGTTAATTAATTTGAAAAAAATCTATTTGACAAAAATACTAGTAGTATACTAGCCCTACCTGTGTTTTCATTTATTGTCGTATATAACAAAACACGTAGTATATTGCACATCAAACGTTCGGTAGTTTTTTTCAATTTTGACCGCGTGTAATGAGATTGACTATGTTTTAAATAATTGTATTTTAGCCATTTATGTTCCAACTTCCATGGTAACTTTAACATTGAGTAAGATACGTTCTTATATGTTATATAAGTACGTATCAATTAATGTTTTTTCTACTTCTTTCTTTCCCTATGTACGGTACCTAATAGTTTGCAGTCAAAATGTTTTGTGCGGTTTAGATAATTAGATACGTCTATTTCACTGATATGACTGTAATTACAAGTCTGTCAGTACATCAAACGAAACATGACTGACGCTTCGGTAGACATTGGCCTTCAAATCGTCTGCTTGTAACTGATACCATATAGCTTACAAAGTTTGTGGAAAATATGTATTTCCTTTGGGAGCATACAAATTTTATTGTGCAATTTGTGCAAAAAGTTTCGGTCGTTTTCGTTGTATTTTTCTTTCGTGTTAGAATTTATGATTATCATACAGAGAGAAGATTGATGGAACGTGAATTGTACAAATACTTTTTGTTTAATTCTAATTCTAGGGTGGGGGGAATAAGATCTGCACTGACGTCCCGCATTGGGGTGTATTGTGTTACTTTTTGTTTAATTTTCAACTTAATCGCGGAATACTTAATACCCATTTTAATCAAACTCCACACGTAACTTGAATAATCTACAAAATGCTTCGGGATATGTATGTACGAAAGGGGTATTGACCTCACTCACACTAGCAATGTATTTCTTTGCACAAACCTTACGCAAGCCTTGTACAAGCCTAAAATATTTAACAAATTCTTTCCACAGAGGCTTGCGCAAGCCTTGTGTGAGGTTTTGCGAGAAATCGTTGACGTGTGTGGCCAGCATAAGATACAGCCGTACTGGCTACGGAACTCTTTACTCTCCTTTGTCCGTCACGCGCTTGTATGTATGTATGTTTGTTTGTCCGAGGATAACTTTCGAAGCGTTTATCCGATCATCGTGAAATTTGATATATAGGTGTGTAGTGATGGCACAATTTTGGGGTGACCAAATCAGCTAAAAATGTGCGAGTGTTGTTGAGATATTGGGGTTCAAGAGGGGTAAAAAAAACAAAATGAGACTACCCGGTCAAATGACACGTCAAATAAAAGGTCTTTGTGAATACGTTTCGACCCCGTTTTTATTTTTAGCTTAAACCTTATATTTTTAAGTTATTAGCCATACTAAAATCAAAACTTTGACAAAATTCACAGGATACACCAGTGACCCCACAATGCTGTAATTTGGTATGCGTATAGCTTAAGTAATACAAATATAGGCAAAAGTGTGAAATTTAGAATAACTGCAAGTTGTACCACAAAAAAGAGTAACCAGATACCATGAACTCCCGTTACCTGTAATTTGAATGAAACTGTAGGTCAAGTTATTTGGTTATTTATTTCGTGGCATTATTTTGATAGTCAAAGATTACAAATAGTATTTTTTTTTATTTTAATCGAAGACTCGCGAGATCTCAGTTCAGGGCGAACCACTAGTTATTGATAATCCTAATTCTATACCATGGCGTAGCATGTTGATTCATTTAAATTGCCTGTTTTACTATGTATCTATTTTAAACAAATATTGTAAATGTGTGAATTGTATACCTAGGAGTACAATCAGCAACGTGAAACTCATTTAGTTCTAAGTACGGACACTGGGAATTGCGACACAGTATTTACTAATGCCTTTTTCAGTGTTCATTTTGTTTTAGTTACACAGTTGTAAAAAGTTCACTGAAAAAAATAAATTACAATTAAAAACTTGTGGTAGATAAGCTCACGAGTATATTAATCCCTTAGAAAACTTTCATGATTTATTTCAATCATTATTATAAATATGGGATTTATCACGTACCGTCTTATCGGTGTTTCGGTTCAATTCGTGAACCTTCGTGAGTGCGAGGTTATTCGGAGCGGATCACACTCACCCTGATGAAGGTTCACGAATTGAACCAAAACATTATCGCTTGAAACACCGATAAGACGGTACGTGATAAGTCCCGTATTTATAATAATGATATTAATCCCTATGTACGACATCCTTAGATTTTCAGTACCCAGACCCAAGAGTGAATTTAATTAGAATCGCTTTTAAATTCCAGACTACAATAAAGTTTTTTCATAAAACTCTTAACAAGAGCTTTTCAGCCCTTACCTTGTGTCTATTTATAATTCCCAGCTCGTATCTCTTTCAGGCGACCTTGCAAGTGCGAGAAGGACGCGGATTTTCTAGAGCATACTCAGAACGTGTACATTCCTGTGGAAAATGTCTTTTCTATGCTAGACGAAGCAGAGTCAATGAACTTTATTGTTAGGATTGGTAAGTGCTTTTTTAGACCCATATTTCAAAATACTTGAATATACAAATACCTTGATTTCAGAGTTGTGGTTTATGATTCATAGAAGTTTGACCACCATCTTACATGTCGGTGAGTGGCCAAAACAATTAGAAATACGATAACTAGAGGGCACTTTCAAGTATTAGTAAAAACATGTACCTACCAGCTATTTAGCTGTGTATATATTAGTATCGATGAGCGAGACCGACTACAACTTGGCCAATAGCCAAATGGAGTTTTACATCTGTCATGCACATATTCATGATATTGATGGCGAACTATTATACCCCCATATTATACCCAAGTTACTATCTTCTGAATAGTTTCATACACCGTGTCTTTTGCTGGTATTCCAAGCAAAAAATGCACCCCACCGCATATAATTGAAGTTCACTCACAGTAAGTCGTTTCAAAGGATCATTAAAAAAAAACAACCAGCCTGGTTTTCTTGCCTTTCTTTCCTGGCTTGGTCGCGAAGGAACAGGCAGTAAAATTGACGTTTCAAAGTGATCCTTGTGATTTTAATGAATAAATATATTTGACTTTTGACTTTGACTTTGAGTGATCGTTAAGTGTCCATACTACCTTTATGTATCTTTATGTATATGTATGTTTATGATCCTATATTTTATCAATAATACTGCATAATTTACTTTGTAAAAAATATATGTAAAAGTTGGAGACATAAGCTAAGCACGAGTATCTACTAGGTGAAACAAAAACACGATTCCTTAAGAGGAAATCCGGGAAGCAAGACATTTGGAAAATAGGTATTTAAGAAATATATTGCTGTCGCGCTGTGCCCTATATGCCCTATGTGCGTGCGATAAAGACAACTGCAGGTCGGACTGATTATACCTATTTAAAATAGACGAAATCACTGTTTCGTAGTCCCCTGTTTCCTCCTCCAAAACTGGACCGATTTAATTTTTTTTTCAAATATGTAATAAAAAAGGCTTTGGCTATGTTTGTACGTTTCGTTTTTTATTTATATTCGTCAAATTTGTTTGCTGGATGTCTGCAAAGGGGCAGTAAAAATGTGCAATTTCTGTAACTTTAGAAGGTTCCTAGTTCTTATAATAATTAATTTATGGAGAAAAACTAAACGTAGGGACATGACCGTGGTACTTGTAGATTGTATGGTAAATAAATATTTGCTCTAGTATCACTATCCAGAGAGGAAACAGGGGACTACGTTCGTATGGGCGAAACGCAGCCCAGATTTCCTCTTAAAATTTTCTCCATAGAAAATAATTCTAAAGTCACGTCCAAAACTTCCAATAAACCTGTAGTATTCAATAAATACCATAAATGAGATCCTAAAACTTTTCATAGTTATTGATATTTATACAACGCAAGTGTTAAGATTTTTCACAATAAATTATTAATTTAGGTAGGTAACTATTTTATTTCGTTTTTACTGGCGCATATTATCGTAAAGAATAACAGAGACAGTTGCACAAATTAGTATAGAAAAAAAATGTTTAAAATAAAGAGTGCTTCTAAATGCGCGATGTGTACGGCATTACTGCTCAGCCTCGTCTACTGTTCCGTGTCTCACTTTATGAGCACTTGATGTCCCAATATAGGGCAAAGATCTCCCTTTCTTTCTTACGCTCTTTGCTACAAAGCTTCATAGCCTATATTTAGATATATTAGGTATATCTATGTACCCATGCCCTAAAGTACCACACCAATAAATGTGGCCGAGCAATATTGCTGTAAAACATGGCCCGTTTAGAACCATGTTTAAAAACAAAACACGATTTAACTACTGTGGCCTTTAAACACCTATCAATTGAAGGTAATTTATGCTGTGCCTGTGTCAGCAACAGCCGTAAAGTTCGCCAATGCTGCATAAGACAGGATTTATATAGATTAAGGTGGCCAAGCTTCTACACCATCCTCTAAAATCAGCCTTTATCCACAGGAAATGACATGGTCAATATGATCTACTAACTTAGCGTAACTAACTGGATTTCGTTGGATTTTACCCGTACTAAAAAATCCAAAAATAATTTACACGAATATTATTTACAATAAAATTACTTTTGTTTTTCAGGAGAGGTTGAAAATCTTCCACTTCTCGAAACACCGAGTGTGAGTGAAAGCCTAATCTTGCTTTCCAATGATGAACAACCTAAAGAAGAATAAACTGCTAAAATAAACTTTATTATGTGAGTGATAAAGACTAATTGTTTGTAAAATTAGATATCTAAATGTTTTTGTATAAATACAGTTATAGCGGTGGTTTTAATAAATACCTATTTATATAATCGTTTTTAGTTCATACATACATCCTACCTAAATCCCTGTAGTCGTTTTAAGTAAATATGATCATCCTTATATCCTGTAAAGGTGGTGGATAGTTTTAAGTAACTTGGCCACATCGTGACTTATAGCTAGTGATCGGATATTCGGATGCATATTTACCTAAAGTTGATTTTTGGGTTACAAATTATGGAAGCGGCTTCTTAGGCTCGGACTACATGGCATCCGGGTCTCCCCGATCCTGCGAATCCGGACCATGTCCAGGTTGCTTCCAGGTAATAACCGGAGTCGAATGGCATCGGATCGTGTGTAGTCGATGCAGGAAAAATTCAAATGTTTGGTTGTGCGACGGATTGGTCAGGGGCCGTTAAGAAACGGTCCCTGACAAGCCCGGATGCCATATAGTCCGAGCCTTAGAATATTTTTATATAAATAAAATCCCGGGATCCCGGGATTGGATGCAAATTAATTTAACGTTAAATATTAAGCAGGTAGAATTTGTCTTCTTACTCGCACACTTACAAAATGCTTATATTCCCTGAGGTCTAATAGGCCCGATCTGACACTTGTTACAAGGATGTTTTCGCTTCGTCAAAAATTACTGACAATTAAAGTAGGGAAAAGCAACCATATTAAGTTGTAACAAGGCATTATGTATACCTACGTGCCAAAGCGTGCGTTTTTTCATAGAATGTACACTTCCTTAGATTATATGAGGGATGAATGACATACCATAAAAACCTACGCAGCTTTGGGATGTTTGGGTTTAGTAGCTAAATAAATAAAAAAAAACACATGATAAATTTGTTAATCCCGGAATCACGGAATTTTCTCGATAAAAAAGTGCTATCCATATTAAACTTTGAACTTTAGGTAAATATGCATCTGATTATCCGATCACTACTTATAGCCTATAAGATGACACAGGTGTAGAACGCCAGCGTGAAGCTTTATGTATTGTAGGCAATATAATTGCGAGAAAGTTCTGTAAGTCATCTCCTGACATAAAAGTGACGCTGCAAGTGACGTAAAAGGTATTTATGCCAGAATTGTTACACGGGTCAGCTCTGTACGGACTTTACTAAAAAGTTCCATGACGGAATGAGTCTAATAACATCTTTCGACAACTGATAGGCTTTGCGCTACTGTAGTGCCCCTCCGAAATATTTGTCAAAACACGTGTTGACACGTTCAACGCTATTCAGTGTAGGAGGATAGCGTCATTCATGTCCAGAGTTGTACGTGTATTAACACTTAAATTAGGAGTATGTCAGAAAGAATTGTATGTGCAATGTATACAAGGAGGAGGAGGAGGATGTTCGATGTTTATTATATTTTTTTATTTTATTGATCGTCCATTGTTGAACATAGACCTTCGCCATAACTTTCAGGAGTGACATATCATGTGCAGCCTGCACCTAACAGCTCCCAGCAACTTTTTTTCGTTGTCTTTCCATTTAGTTGAGGAAGTTAGAATAATTATTTATTTTATCTTCAACAAGATACTCATTTAATAAATTGTACCAACTTCCAGTTTAATTATCTACGAGAAAAAATCTACTTCTGAAGTGGCTTTCATCAGGACTGATTAAGAGACCACTTAGTATATTGGTAAAGTAAACTTCACTTTGAGGGTTGGGATTATTTTTACATATTCTAAATTCGCTGGCTTCTGCCCGCGACTTCGTCTGTTAAAACATTTCCACCATACATTATATTCGTGTAACTCTTACGCTTTTTGCAGGGCACGCCAGAATGGCTCGCAGATAGGAAATCGTCATATTTTGGCCAATTTATTCAATAGCTGTATAAATTATAGACTATATGTTATTTTTGTGTATATGAACTGTATTATTGTAAAGTTTCATTAAAATCCATTCAGTAGTTTTTGCGTGAAAGAGTAACAAACATCCACACATACATCCATACAAACTTTCGCGTTTATAATATTAGCGGGATGGGATTTTAGGAAAAGCAGCACTATTGCTAATGTGTCCTCATCACTGATAGCAAAATGATGGTCAAAGTAATCTCTTATCTAAAGCACTAAAGCCACCGACCATTTTAAGACAAACATAGTATAAAATAAAGCTGCCAACAAGAAGCCGCCGGGCTGTGTCAGTGGGTCAGCGGTTTTGGTGTGTAGACTGCTTTACTACACGTTATCTCTTCAGTCATGATTTTATGAAATATCCTTTTTCAAACAGGTATATTATCGTTTATTAACAATTACGACCTTTTGGGAAAAGAGCGACAACATTTTTATCAAACGATAACTAGAATCTGGATAAATATTGCGTAAGTCAAGTCACTGCACAATGACAAATTCCATGCTATCTTATCACTTTTTCGATCTCGTTTGCATTGGGTAATCAGTATAATTATTGGTATTAAACAGATACCTATCGCGTAATTACCTTTTAGATTTATAATCGACTAGCTAATGTCCACGATTTCGTACGCGTGTAACTTGTGTAACTGGTGTAACTTGACTTGACAACCCATTTTTATCCCATGGGAACTGATTTATGGGATAAAAGGTTAAATATATAATAGGTTAATATATAGGTAAAAATAAAAGGTTATAATCTACGTATATACCAAATTTCATCGAAATCGGTTCCGCCGTTACGACGTGATTGAGTAACAAACAAACAAATAAACAAACATCCAAAATTTCACATTTATCATAAAAGTGTAATGTAAAAAAATTGCACAAAACAATATACACTATATTAAACTTCTAAGATAAACTAAAAGAAAACTATTTTCTTGTGACCAAAATAAATAAATAAATATTGCTGGACATTTTACACAGCGCTATTTACCCCCAAACTACCCCCTAAACTCTGCTTGTTTGTACTATGGGAACCAGATAACCGATAGAATACTTATATACTTTTTTTAATACATACTCATAATATATAGAAAAAACGTCCAGACTCGGAAAAAATGTCTTAATTAGATCATGCAAACATTTTTTCCGCAGTGGGAATCGAACCCGCTACCCCCTGCGTCTCAGCCGGCTATTCGCCCACTGCGCCAGGAGGTCGTCAAAATGTTTTACTCGTAGTCCTTACAATTTCAAATTACGAACTCTACGTCCCTATGAGGCCGTGTGCTAAAAGTGCACAAGCGGACTGGAGTATTCGGAGCTACCGTTGAGAAGCGATGGCAGTTGCAGTAACTCAGTTAATAAACTTTAGAAATCTTTAGGCTCATATTAACATAATGATACACTATAGGATACGTATAACTGTTAAATCTATATAGAAAGCTGTATATCCCTCTTTAATTTTATCGAGCGCACGGACTATAGTGAGATTTGGGATAGTTAGAGTTTCAAATAGCATATTTTTATGGTGTTAACCGAAGACTTACTTACTTTTTAAAACCATCTCAAAATGTATCACCTATCCTTTTAAGCCTAGACGGGACTTGAAACCGCAACCTTCCTCTTGATACGAGGATGCACTGCCAATTGTGCTACGTAATTTGTACCCTGACGTGACAGAGCCCCGCAGCACAGATGGAAGTGCATCTTCGTATCAAGAGAAAGGTTGCAGGTTCAAGCCCCGTCTAGGTTTGACAAATTTTGAGGTGGTTTTATAAATCTTAGATAAAGTTTATATGGAAAAGAACGAGCCAATGTAAAAGTTAAATTAAAAAAAATATGAATTACGGTCAAATTTCGACCACTTTGCACTGCCAACAAAATAATTAGGTATATGTAGTGATCGCTTTTTTTTTAATACAGATCTGTAGTACTCTATATTCATTGTAAATAAAAATACACAGGCATCGTAATCGATATAGCGCCAAGCCATTAAAGTTCAGCTGTACGAGAATATCGGAAATAGAAAACGGGACAAAGCAAAATATTCCTTTGGAAAAAAACTGTTCTCCCTCGACTTCATTTGTGAATTTATTTTTTGTAGTATTGTTCGATAAACATTTTTTAGAATCGTTTGCTGTCTATTTGATGATGGTAATAGCTCTACAACCCCTTCTCTATCCAACAAATAAATAGGGGTGGTAGTGGTAGGCCTAAATATACAAAATAAAACTACGTTTTACCCTGTAACGTTCACTCTAGGCTTATTTCTAAACTAGTGGTTCGCCCCAAACTGAGATCTCGCGAGTCTCCAATAAAAACAAAAAAATATTATTTGTAACCTACGACTATCAAAATGGTGCCAAAAATGAATTTCCAACTAACTTGACCTACAGTTTCATTTAAATTACAGGTACCAGCAGTTCATGTTAATTGGTTATCTTTTTTGGGGTAGAAATTGCAGTTACTCTAGCTTTCAGACTTTTGCCTATATTTGTGTCACTAAAGCTACACGCATACCAAATTTCAGCACTGTGGGGTCACTGGTGTACCCTGTGGTGTTTTGTCAAAGTTCAGTTTTTATTATGGCTAATAACTTAAAAATACAGGTTTAAACTAAAAATAAAAACGGGGTTGAAACGTATTCACAAAGACCTTTTATTTGACGTGTAATTTGACCGGGTAGTCTCATTTTGTTTTTTTTACCCCTCTTGAACCGCAATATCTTAACAACCCTCGCACATTTTTAGCCGATTTAGTCACACCAAAATTGTGCCATCACTATCACACCTATATATCAAATTTCACGATGATCGGATAAACGCTACGAAAGTTATCCTCTGACAAACAAACATACATACATACATACTTACATACATGCATACTTACATACATGCATACTTACATGCATACATACAACGCCGATTTGCCTAAGTTGATTTGGAGATCTCGCTTCGCTCGATCAAATATATACAAAATTCGTATAGATAACAGACACCATTTTAGAGGTAAACAAAGTAAATGAACTTATGAATGATTGGAAATACTTTGACCAACAAACTAATATTATAAAGAGGTAAAGTTTGTGTGTTTGTTTGTTTCTATGTAATTAAATTTTATTTATTTATTAATTCAGAGGAAAAGTGGTTTTACAAGTGTTAGTAGGTATCTAGACGACAGCAAGCGAAGTTAAGCTCAAGGGCTCAAGTGGAGTTGGGCAGGACACTTGGCCAGACGTAGTGACGACAGGTGGACTAAGGCACTAACAGAGTGGAGGCCGAGAACTGGCCATCGAAATAGGGGACGTCCACCAGCGAGATGGGTCGACGACATCCATAAGACCATGCGTCGTAAGTGGTTCAGACTTGCACAGCATCGGGAAGAGTGGCAGAAACAAGGAGAGGCCTATGCCCAGCAGTGGGTCGATGCGGGCTGAGAATGATGATGATGAGTAGGTATCTAAACTTAAATACCTAGGTTAGTAACATTACAAATATTTGTATTAAAAAATTTCATTCGCATCCCGACCCAATAGTCATAAGGCTATTTGACCAAGATCCGAATGAAAGATTTAGTCACAGACCATATCTATCAGGTATGACCTGTGAACACTGTTGGAGCCGACCCAAACTCTGTTTAGAAATGAGCCCGTTTTCTTCCGGATTATGTCATTGAAGCCATCGATCCGTGCCTCGGAAAACATGATAGATGCACTGAAGTATCGAGGCAACCCCATCAACATTCTGAAGCCATTGTTGTACTGAACGCGTAGGGCACTTATCGATTTTTGAGTATAGCTTAACCAAAGGCTGCTCGTGTAGAAAGATTGGCAGTAGGCTTTGAAGAGAGTTATTTTCACTTGAAAGAAAGAAAGAAAAGAAAATAAAGAAATACGTTCATTCGCATCACAAAATAATTATGAGAATATAATCTCAAACAATTAAAACTAAACATATTTACATTAAACATAAAATTAACAATAACATAAGCACGTTTTTTTATATTATATAATTCAGTGTGATCGTAAAAAGGCCTGCAGCTCAGCACAATGCCGCTGTATGTTACCATGCTGGAGCGCTGGTCTTCTGCTGAGGTCAGTGTTGATTTTACGGACGACCTGACTAATCAACTAATAGCAGAACCTGACTATTAGCAGTGGGTACTATTAGTTAAATGTAACATTAATTTTATATACATACTAAAAACATCCACAACCAACTACATTTAAACATCCACAGTAGCAATATAAGCACACTAAAGAAAACACAAATCATGATTGACCAATATAAAAAGCAGAGTGACGCAAAGAGTGAAGAGTGAAGAAAGATTTGCCTCTACTATGCCTACCATAGTTGTACGTGTATGTATGTATGTGTATGTCTCTCTGTGTGTTTTTAATTATAATTAAATTTTATTGTATATTTTTTTTTAATTTCATTTGCTTTTGATTAGTTTAATTTGATTTTAGTTGATTTCGGTAATTTAATTTACGAGTCAATGGATTGAAATAAACAATTTTTATTTTTATTCTTTTATTTATAGTTGGTTGATTTGTAAGGTATTTAATAGGTAATAATATTTTTAGGGGTCGTGGGATTGTGTTCCAATACTTGGTAGCGGCATAGCGGAAGCTGCCATGAAAGGCTGCTGAACCACCTAAAACGTGCAAACCTTTGGGCCCGCATATTACTTCTGACCGCCATTGCCCTACGCTGCCTTTCTATATCAGCCGGATCATCAAGGTCGTCGGTAACATAATGACCAAGTTATTTTAATTTATAGACCCTTTTTGCTCGGCTCCTTCAAGTTTAATTGCTGGAACTGATTCGGGAACTTTACCGGCGGCCTCGAAAACAAGGTAGGTATTCACTTTTTTACAATTATAGAGTAGGCCATGACTATATGCGTACTTCTCACACACGGCCAGTAGTCTCCTGAGAGCACTGCTATGATGGGCACAGCAGCACCATGTCGTCTGCATAGCTGATATTGTTTATGCAAACATTATCAACCGAGCAGCCGACACGCTCGCTGCTGAGCCCAGCGATCAGGTCATTGACATACAGGTTGAAGAGCTTTGGCGATTTTAATCCCTCTTGCCTCACTCCACACTCCAACCTGTAGGCATTAGAAAGACTGCCAGCCCATCTTACACTGTTTGTTTGATTGGTGTTGTAAGTGACGCTGTACCTGTGTATGCACGCCAGTCCTCGCCAACTTTTCCACAGCTTGTCTTAGGACACCAGTTCCAAAGCTTTGAAAGGTCGAGGAAGCGTGCGTATACAGGTGTAGGTCTCTGTGTATAGTACTGCACAGTGTGCTTATGTCCCAAAATCTCAGTTTCAGTTGAAAGTTGTTGTCGGAAACCAAATTGAGCATCATGTGTCTTAAAATGTTTATCTAACTCTGAGTCTATCACACTGTCCAGTACTTTAGCCACTACAGTTGCCAGGGATATCGGTCTATAATTGCATTTATCTGATAAGTCACCAGTTTTGTTTATTACAAATGGTACAACAATAGTCTTCATGAGTTTTTGCGATAAATGTGAGTGACTCAAACACAAGGTGAAAAACATCGAAAGACGCAAGTGTACTCCTGCATATTTTAAGTGGCCAATGCTTAACCCATCATGACCTGGTGACTTACTTTTTACCATTCTTTTAATTATTGACGTAATTTGTTTTGTTGAAACCTTCGATCAACAATACACCTAGATAAAGGGTCGGCGCCAAAAATCCGTCTTGGTAAATAACAGCTCACTTGCGGCGTGAGCTCTTATTTTGTTCAGGTTCAGGTTGTTCAGGTTGAAACAGAGCCAACGTCAACACGTACCTCATTGCATCAATGCGCATTTAAAAGTTGCAAAAATAATGCCCGGAAAAGCAACTTATCAGCCAGAGTGTCTTACTTTCGGTAAATACATGTGCAATAAGTTATATTTTAAATTTTAAACTGGCGATTAATATCAATTTTTTAACAATATTGCCGATTTTATATCACCGCTAAGAATGTTTGGCCAACGTCAAACGTGTGATATAGCGTTGGGTCAATAGACGCCAATAGCGAACAGAAACGAAATAAAACGATGTAGCTCACAAGACAATAACAGGAAAAAGTACTTTATTTATTGCTTTATAAGGTTGATTTCACAATAAATGTTATATAACCTACGTCTTTTCATTTTTATGTGACTGGTGTAATTTATTACTTTGTTTTTTGAGACGTAGGATCGTAACATTTAAAGGATTTGTGACTTTATTACACGGTGCTGTGGTTGTAATTAGGTTGAACTTAAATCTTTTGTCTCATTCTATTGGTAAACTAATGTAGCTATATATTTATATGTTTACGCGGACAGCATTTAGCTTTGATTTTGTTTATGACCTGTAATCTAGTATTGTTGATCGAAGGTTGAAACACAGAAATAAATCTCTGGAACTACTGAACCGATTCTAAAAATTATTTCCCTTATAGAAAGCTACACTACCTATAAGTGTTCTAAGCTATAATTATAGGTATGCCATAAAAATAAAAATTACAGACAAGTAGAATACACAAAGCAAATAATGTGATGGGCGGTTATAGCATTAGTGAATCATTATAAAATTAGGTGTTCAAATGTAACCGCACTTCTTAACGCCACCGGAAACGAGAAGTGTCATTTGTCTGATAGTCCGGGGCATTTCGTCTCAAATATACTCAATCCAGCATCAGCCATAGTATGCTCGGGCGATGACGGCCGAACTCAGCGGACTAATAGCGGGTTCCTATATCCGTCGGCTACGACAACGACTCGTATCTTCTTGAAAAAGTGTCAAACTTTTGACACGTTTTCAAGGAGTACGAGTCGTAACTGGTTACAGATGGATAAAGGAACCCACCATAAATCATTTTTTGTGTACGCGTTCTCTTTATTTTACACACGTTTGATTTGGTCGGCCGACTTCGGCCATCAACGTCCGGGCATACTAATGCCGATGACGGATTTGGAGTAGGTAATTGAACCGTTTGAGCAAAGCGTCTTAGCTAAGAAATTACTGAAGCCGTTTTTGTCTGACAGGCTAGATTGAAGATAGTAAAAGCTTACTGGCTTGTATGAAGTCTGTATAAACAACAGTTTATAGGAGCATGCAACGTAGTCAAAACATAATAAACACACAGTAAAACCAATGGTTTTAATGGTTTTGATTTAATAATTTTAGCAACCATGTTTAATTGGCATATTGTACAAAAACCATCCTGTGTCGCTGGATATAATGCCGTAAATCATGGAAGAGAATTATGAGAGCTTGAAATTTATTGCGTTAACGTCCGCTAGCAAATTTTCCACACCATACATTATTTTTGAAATTACGACTGTCAAGCCGCTTTTGGACGTGCGTTGACTTTTACCGCAATGCAACATAACAGCATAGTTGAACTATTTACGCAAAAATAAATTACCTCCCTTGCTCATATTGAATCAATACGCATATTGAATTAATACATACTATATACAAAAAGATTACCTACCTACTAAAATTATACATAGCTATGTGCTATTTTATAGAACAAGTGTTTTTTTTATTTCTCCGTTGACATTGGCAAATGAATACAAACTATTTAATATTACGGGATTAAAAACACAAATGACTATAAAAAATAACGTAAGAAAAAGTAACATAATAATGTACTTATTTAAACCATTAATATTTAGTTTATTTATTACATATGGCACACACAACAGAACAAATCCAGCAACTATGAAATAAATACATTATAAAGAATTTTGAACTAGGAAATATTTCAAAATATGTGCACACATCACAATACTAATTAGTTTCAAGCAGAAAACAAATATAAGTAAATTTATAAATATTCTGTGCTAATCACTCTTTTCCAAGAGCGATTTTAATCTGTTTTAAATTTATGTAAATTATTAATTAAAACATCTATTACATTGCTATGGTTGACTAACAGATCTTTGTATAGGTGACACATTCTGACACATGGATTAAAGAAAGATGTATTGTTGGTACAGACATTGAGAGCGAAGGTATGAAGAAATGGAATACGGCATCTAATTTAATATTAAAGTTGATAAGAGAGAGTAGGCTAGGCGAGTATAAGTGTGAATGTATAATTTTAAAGAGGTACACTAATGAGTTAAGTTTACTTTTACGTAATATTACAGTCTTCAGTTCTCATAATCTCTCATCTCATAATCATCTTTATTTGGAACAATATAATCAGTTACTCCTAGTAAATATGATGAAAGTTTAGGAAGTACTGTAAGTAATGTTTTTATAAGATACGCCTATTTTTTATACCTTTTTTTTATATACTACTGGAGATGGAACAAGCCTATGGCCCACCTATGGTAACCATCGCCTATAACAAGTTTGTCTCGTAGGTCACGCTCCTTAGAAATGTGTCCTACGATGCATATCCCTGCTTCCATCAACTTGAGGCATACAGGTGTAAAGCCTCATGCCTGTAATTTCACCGGCAACTATACCCTTCAAACCAAAACACAGCAATGCTGCTTGGCGGTAGAAATAGGTATGGTGGTAGCACTTCCCCGGGCGAGCCCTTTCACAAGAAACTACTACTCTTATACTATACTAATTAAATTATCAATTTATTTTACAGAAGATCGAAATCTCATAATTCAGGTATATTTACTAAAAAGGAAGTTTCATCTACTAGTTAAGCTATCGTAAATACAACTCACTATTTATAGGCCTATAAGGCACTATAAGGAGGCTCAAGGACGCTTGGCGTGCTATGCTTGGTGTTTCTCTACGAGAAGTACGAACACAAATCAATAATTAGCATCATCATATCAGACAGAGGACGCCCACTACCACTTCTACTTGTTAATGTTCCTCTTGGCTATGTCTGTGACTTTGGTCTACGGATCTTGTATTTGAGTGGATCGTGATTTGTATCTGAGAATAAAATCGGACTATTATTTTGTCTGACATATTAACCACAAGCAAGCAACCAGATGTTTGACAACTCATTAGCTTACTGCTTTTGTATGTTTCATAATATCATCTTGGGACTCATTAAATTGCATGGTCGTAACTTCTCTCGTACAGCTTTATTAGCTTTATTAGAATAAACAAGTAGTGAAGGTGCACTCTCTTGTATTCACATATTGTTATATTCACACGATGAGTTTTCTTCAAATTTTTCGTCTATCTACCTATGTACCTACCTGTCTATCTGTGGTAACGTAGCACCAAATGGATGGACCGATTTTAATGTATTTTCTGTAAAGATAAGCTGGTGCTTGCAAAATGGGTCTGAATTATGTATGATGGAAATTTCTACAACCAACCCGATCAATTTCAATATCTAATTTTTATTTTATAGATTACTTAGCAAGCTTGCAAATATTTAAGTCAAGGAAACTAAAAAGTGTTGCTAAAAAGAAAATTTGCGTTCCCGGTAATCCATTGTTTCACTACGAGACTATGGCCTCTTTAATTTTTAAATAGAAATAAGAATTTGTCATAGAGGATGTCATGTAAGGATTTGATTTTAGCTTATTATGAATACAATGAGCTTCATTCTAATTTATGGCTACAGACCCTAGGGCTGTAAATCGCACTAACAGAGCCGTTATTGAGTTTACAATGAACAACTTTCAGAGCTTGAGTGATGAAAATTATGTTTTGGTCTTTTTACGGAATAATAACCTATAACATTATGAATATCTTAAAATAACTCAAAATAAAACTCCTCCTAGTACTCCATCGCCACACATTCTTAAAGTCTGCAAAAATGAATAAAGTACGAGTCAAGAACAACATTAATTCAACCTCTACGTCACATCCTGATGTTCACGAAGGCAGCTCCACTCATTCCGCCAGAATTAATTCTGCCGAAATTAATCCCGACTACCTTCACCTATAGGTAACAGTTTGTTCTTATTACAAAGCCGCAATTGTTATGGTCTGAGACAAAATTAAACCCGCCTTGCGAACCGCTGTCACAGTCTAAGAAGAACGGTAGCACCAAACAAACGTACAGTAAGTAAACGTGGCTTTATTCTCTCGAGAGTGACTTGCCGACTATATTGTTGTTTATTATTTACGTAGGCTGAGTTTGTTCACCACAAATAAGCAATTGACGAATGTGTGGTCTATGTCTTTCCTGCGAATAAAGTTAGAAACATGAAAAAACAAGCTAGCTACCGGACGCGACTTATTGGTTTGCTCACCGTGTCGGACGTCGTATCGCTGTCTCTCAAACGCCGTGCACAAGTGTAGTATAAAAAGATATGAAGAGCCAGATTCTCGTCCGACGTCCGAACGCTTATAGTCACGTCCGTGACTTACCGTGACTGCTGACAGTTTGCATATGTCTATGTAATGTTATTAGTTAGATACAGTATAAGTCGCGTCCGATGATATGTTTCCAGTTTAAGGCTGACTTATCTGTGATTCCAGCAGCTGTGAGACAAGTCAATTCTATCTAAAAAAAATGCCCAGGCACTACATCGTTTTCATTCATACAACTAATGCTGAAATTTGCCACCAGGTGCTATTTGTTTATGATCCTCAATTGATAAATGTCTAAAAGTCATCTATGATATAATGAGGTTATCAATTGAGGGCCCATTGATCAGATTGAAAAGGTAGTCAATAATCAAAGTAAGTAAAATTGAGATAACTGGCAAATTATTATTCATGTTACATTTCCGCACGTACGAGTGCCTACTGCATTTATCACCATCCCTAATGACAATTTTGATTACATAACTATATTTATCCCAGGTAACCCTCTAACAGATTTAGATTTAAAACTATAGACAGGGTATTATGGTATGGGCACTGAACTTTGAACACCTATGTAAGTGACTGTTAGTTATTATTTGAAAATCAGCGGCCACATTTGTTTCTAAGATGCTACAGATGTAACCCGTTGTTATGGAGCTTGGCTGTGACACTGTAATATCTTAATTTCGTACTAAGACCTGGGGTCCTTTAACGAGGAACCCACATTAGAAAATGACTTCGTCCTGCCTTTTTGTTGTGAGCATTTCAACATTAGTATTTTTTATTTTACTGGAACTCTAGATATTTATGGCATATAGCAAAAATATGGCAAATGTAAAGGTATACAAAATTGCATACGCTTAGCTTAAATTTCTGCCCACATTTTCTTGGCGAAAGGTTGAATATTTTCCCGTAATATTCATTGCCAGTTACTTTGTCCTCTCTTTTATAAAATCTCTACCTCATTTAAATTTCTCTTTGTGACTTCGATATGAGGAGCGATTCAGGGAAATTTCCATAAAAAGCAGACGTGATGCTAAGATATCACAAAATAAATGCAATTTTAAATTGCTCTATTGTTTATTTTGTGCACGTGTAAGTGAAGGTGAAAGTGACACTATTGCTGAAGTACAAATTGAAGGTGCGTAGTTCTTTGGTATTGCATTGAAGTGCAAATTTATTCCTAGAAGTAACTTTTACATAATTAACAGTTTATTTCAAGAAACTGCAGAAACCTTTGTACTTCCTTTACAGTTTCCAACGGACCTGGACTAGGACAATATTTTCCCTGTAGTTCATTTTGACAGTTTCTTTGAAGGATGTACTGAAATACGAAAGTACGGTACCGCAGAATACAAGCGCTACTTTAATTTTTTCACTGCTGTTAGCACATCGCTGAGTGTTAACCAATTTTTTTTGCCTCTTTTATTGTTTTTAGGTTTAATACAAATGTTAAAAAAAACTTTTAAAATAGATAATCCAAGCAGTTTCGATGGAAAAATTGGCTCGCAAAAAGGTTAAAACTGACGAATCAGTATCCCGAAGCGGGATGCTGACTCTATTGAGCGTGCCGTCATTCAAGAACAAGTGGGGGGACTAGACCACGCGGAAGGTCGCTCATGCGGTGGCCTGATCAGATGCAGTGAGCGGCATACTGAATGAATGCTCCAAAATGTCCGCTAACAGAAACAAATATAGTAAAGCATCAAGTCAGCCCTCAAAAACAATGATGACCACGATCGACGAGACCCGGCTCTGCCAAAGGCGGTACGATTGAAAAAAAAATTAAACACACCTAGTGTGTGTAAACTTCGATAAGCCTCGTTTACCCATTTACTCGATTCTAGAAGCAATCCTTGCGTTTGAGTAAAGTCAGATGCAAGAGGTTCTACTTCACCACACAACCAATGCTCCTTTAAAAACAGTTTGTATATTTAAGGATAAGGGCCTAGCTCAACTTCCTTAATTAAATTACGGGGATTCCCAAGAGAATGATCAATCGCGTCCCACGACAATTATGAGCCTTAAGAAACCTATTAATTAACGGACTTCAGATTACTTGAAATTAATTTGTTCTTTTGGGATTACCGCAAGTAAAGTGTAACTTTAATAAGATTTCTAGAAAAGTTACGTAAGGGTAACGAATCCAGGACTGAACGAAAGAAACTAACATTGAGATATTTTTTATAAGTGTTTTATCTATAAGACTTTAATCTCGACATTGTGATGCAAAATTTGTTCAAAAATGCTATTTATTGAGTCCTTTAAGAGCCTAAGATAGATCAGAAAAAAAATTGGACTAAAAAAACACAGATAAAATTCGTGTCATAAAAGTTTGTCTCAGAATTGCAGTGTTTCAACCAACACATTCCCTTTATCATACGAATAAGTACAATGTTCAAAGAAATGATAATAAAAATAAATTCGCATGAAACTGTTTTCCGCCACAGACGCAAATGAAGGCTTCGCAAACAGAACAGAAGCAAGTTTAAAGGGTAGTGTCCACCAAGCGCGCCGAATTGATTCGAAGCGCGCTGGGCGCAGAATATCGCTTGAAGAGCGATGCGCATCGGGTCGTAGGCTTTCAGGACCCAATTTCATATTAAATTATCTAAAAACTCTATAACCTCAAAGGTATGTGAAGTAATACGTAGTAGTTTTTATTTTATTTATTTTCAGCATGTGGATAGGGAGGCCTTTGCCCTGAAGTGGCAAATGCTTCCCTTCCCTCTTTCCACGCATCCCGGTCACTAGCTAATTGGGGCCACTCTTTATGATACGCATCCAGTTCATCTCTTCATCTACCACATGCCAAAAATAATGTAAAAAATACAGTTTTATTGTAATTTTAACTCTAAAAACAACATTGTTCCATAGTAAATATTGCTCTGCTAATGATGAGAAGGTATTGTAAGCTTCTAAACTATTCGGGAATATTCTAATATACCCGGTACAGGAGGAGCAATCTTCAGACCGTTGCGTTTAGGCAGAAAGGTTCTTGAGTAAAGACCACGCCCTTGAAAACGCAGCGTAGGATGGCACCTCCTCAACAGATTTTCGTCGCTCTGGAAATCTATCGGGGAGGCCTATGTTCAGCATTGGATGTCTTATGGATGTGATGATGTTTTATCGACTCGATTGGATTCGCTGTGTCCAAACAGTCTCACTGTGTGCATACCGCCCTATGGACGCTTGCCTTTACGTACAGTTTGGATGTGAAATGGAACTACGGTCCTTGTCAACACGAGAAACATTATGTAACAGACAAATTGCTTTCTCTGTACATTATGATGTGGCAGGTTAAGTTGGGGACATACATGAATAATGTTGTGGGTTTTGTTAATGTACTACTGCAATCTGGATTCAAAGTGTCCTTTGAACGTGGTTTAAAAAGGAATAGAAAATTGCAATAGACAGTGTATATTGTATTCTTGATAAGATTTTTCAGGTGACCCTTGTATTTTTTCATTTTGGTTTTCATCAGCTATATTTTCATATTTGCATTTTCGATTAGTTTGTAGAGATAATAATTTATTTATTAGTATTTCAACTTTGGTTTTTCAAAAATTTAACAATCTCGACGGACTTTGGATTCAAATTTATATATCAACTAGCTTCCGCCCGCGGCTTCGCACGCGGTCAATAATAAATAATAGTTTAAAAATCTAAAAAACACGCGTTTTTAGATACCGAATTAAAAAGTAGAAAGTAATTTTTAATAAATTAGAATTATGAATAGTGAACAAAAAAATATGTATTTTATTGTAAAAAACCGTAGAGTGCTTGATGCCAATTGTTATAAATATTTAATGGACTGGTAAAAGTAAAATCATTATGAAAATATCTTATCTGCGGATTTTTTATGACTCATAATAACACCTATATCTAACATGAAGAGAGTAGGCTGCGGTCGCTACTTCGTTTTGGCGTGAAGGGGTAACAAATAACAAAATTTATTTTCTTTTCTCATAGGAACTGATTTATGAGATAAAAAGTAGCCTATATGTTATTCTAAGTTTAGAACTAAACTATTGAAAAGTTTGTGCCCAATCCCTTCAGTGGTTTTGGCATGAAGGGATAACAAAGAACAAAATATATTTTCTATAAAAACTTTAACGACTCAGTCTTACCTCATGGGAACTGATTTATGAAATAAAAAGTAGCTTATACATTATTTTAGGTCGTAAATAGATTTTTTGCAATGTTAGAGCTCAATACGTTCAGTAGTTTTGGCGTAAAGTGGTATCGAAGACAGAAATCATTTTTCTATAGAAAATTTGACACCCCATTTTTATCTCATAAAAACTGATTTATGAGATAAAAGTAGCCTATATGTTATTTTAGAACTAAATTTCTGCAAAGTTTGAACCCAATCCGTTAGTGGTTTTGGTGTGAAGGGTAACAAAGACCAAAATCAGTTTTGTATAAAAACTTTGATACTCATTTTATCCAATGGAAACTGACTTATGGAATAAATGGTAACTTATGTGGTGATCCAGGTTATAATCTACGTATATACCAAATTTCATCGAAATCGGTTCAGCCGTTTCGGCATGATTGAGTAACAAACAAACAAACATCCAAACTTTTTATATAATCGACGTTCTTATCAATCCTATCCGCAGGTTAGATTAGGAATAAATTAGGGTTATCGTGATCATTTTAACTTGATTTGGCATTCCCGTCAATCACCAATCCTAACTTATACAATGTACTACAACGTCAATCAACTCGAGTCAAATTATTAATATTCATGTACTAACTCGATCTAATATCGAACATCGTTTTGCGTAATTTGAATAACAATCAGGTAAGTTAGCGATTGTTACGTGATTTACAAGGTTTTCTTGAAGATATATCACTAAGCGATCAGACTGCCGATTCTAGTGCGCCTGTAGGTATGTCACTGATAAATTGTTAACATGGTTTGTATTAACGTATACTGGCATTTATTCAATTCACAATCTATATAACTTTAAAAACTTATATAGAAATCTGAGCTTTTCCCGTTAGGCTACGACATGGCACGCTTCAAAAGAAATGTCATGAGGTTTCTACAGGGTAGGGAACTCATCGACGATGACCGCTTTCCATCGGGTAGGCCGTAAGCCAGTTTCCCCAAATATAAAATAAAAAAAGAAACTGAAACCCGACTACATGATATCTATGTCAATGGGAGCCTATGTCACCCAGACTGTAACACCGAATCGATTGACACCTTCATCCATCAAAATGGGATGAGTAGGTTAGGTGCTACGGTGGAATATACATCCATAGGCTGCTAAAAATATAACCCTTTCTTTTGGCTTTGCCGAAGTCAAATAAAAATTTAGCCTATGTCACGCGCACTCTAATAACGAATCGATTGACGTCTCATTCATTAAAATTGGATAAGTTTAGACACTACGGTGAAACATAGGTAAATACAAACTTACATACAAAAACCAGAACCCTTCCTTTTGGCTTTGCCGTAGTCAGGAAAAATTTAGCCTATTGGGTGGCTACCATCACAAACTGGTGAATTCGATTTCCAATCGTACGTGATTAGATAATGCACTTATAATGATAATGATAATACTTAAAGTATCTTAAGAGCTACGTTCACAGACCGCGTAGCTCTATACTGCACCCTAAAACTCACATATTACCTGACGTTACACTACATTCTACCACATTAATTCTAGACACGTTTAACGTTTATCACTAAAACGATAGAGGGTTCCAAAGAGAAAACAGCTGTGTGGAAAGCACAGGAGATGAAAAGACGACCTGAACCTCTGATTAGACAACGATAACAGAGATAAGTGGGTGAAAAAAGGCTTTGCTTAATAAGACGCTCATATAACTTTTTATACCAGTTATATCACTTATGATTATTACAATTCTAGGTTCCAGAAAATACATTTCTTTCGCGGTTTTCCAGGCACCGGTTGTCCCCAAAATGTCGCATTGAAACTACTTTTGATCATCAAACTATGGCACAGCTCGACATCTGCTAGGTTTGAGAAATAGGGGCAAGCAATATAAGTTATGGCCATAGGAACGGGAACAATAATCATTAGTCATAGCAGAAATGTTTCGAGCTCGTGACATTGGCATATCAGCCGTGAGATTCGGTAAATTGATATAACTCACTTCATATAATTTATATCATTCTATTTATTTTTTACACAAAACATCTCTTAATCTTCTATATCCCACTATCAGCCGAAATCTCAGTAAGTATTTCTAAAAATTTACTTCATTCAATAAAGTTTTGTGTGCAACATTACAATTAACATTGTTTTACAAGTTTTCATTTGAGATTTTGGAGACCATCTCTATCTTCAAAGGTTTGCAGAAATAAAACACTTATTAGGGTCAAACTCGCCTTTGTTATATTTTGTAAGTATTTTTATCTGTAATCTATTTGTGTACAATAAAGAACAATGTATTGTATTGTGTCACAAGCTATCTAGATACCGTTTCTTGGACATATATTATACAAGATATTTTTAACATAATGAGCTATTTTGAAAGATCTCTATTTAAGGACTAGCCAACAGAAGTCATAGCGGCTATATAACATATAGGCTTTACTCAGCTGTGGTGAGTAGAAACCGAACTGGAATGCGTAGTATATTATGCCCCCCCCCCCCCCCTCCTTACGACGATACAGGATAAAGGATACTGACTGGACTGGTGTTAGGTGCAGGTCGAACAAGATGTGTCACTCTGGAAATCTATGGGGCAGATTTATTTTGAGCAGTGGACGTCCTGAGCTTTACCGAACGCAAAGTCCTAGTACGCAACTCCTGAATAGAATGACATAAGTTCATTTGATTTACGGCAACTTTCCGAAATCGCTTAGCTGAAGAGTGACGGGTTCCGTATACGTCACGTACCCCTTGAGACAGTGAATTTGTCACGTCAGGTACAGATGATTGATAAATTGACTGGTATTTATGACCTTACCCTTTCAAAGTAAGGAGACATATGAATACATTACGAAGAGTGGTAGAACAACATGGCACTATTTTATGCTCAACAAATGGTAGGAGAGTAAAGCTATCCAAAATATATTTGATATTTGTTTATCGACAAAATCCACAGCTCTTAAAAATTAATAATAAGAAATGCTTAAGTATCTATAATAATAATATATTCATTTATTTTCTCTTATAAGTTGTTTGTTTATATCTAATTTACAAAGGCAAGTTTGTATGGTGTCAACAAACATTGTGAGAGACTGGTGCCTGAAGTAGGTTCATAGGAACCTGTATTACAGGTCACCAGGCCCCCACTCTGCGAGTGTGAACAACAAGGCTTGTCTATGAAGCGGACATTGTGTTGCAATAATGGTATGAATAACATTGAAGTAAGCAACAAAGATGGTGGAAATATGAAAATATAGACTGTTTTTAACTATTTAATTTACTTAGTACTACAAAATAACAATATTACAGTTTTGAACCTAACTGATTAATTATCTATTTTATTAGCTTGCTTGTGTTTATGTGTTTGTGTTCGGGTGTGTGGGCGTGCGCGTTTGAGAGTGGGTTGTGTGTGTTGTGTGTGCGCATTATGTATGTATATGATTGGATGAGGATTTTGTATGAAATTTGAAAGCGTTGATTTTATAGATGATTCATATTCATATTCATTTATTCTGCTTACATGTACATATACATTTTTTAGCTTAGGTGGTAGGTAGCTTAGAAGTAAGAAGGTACATATACCCTGTAAGGGCACTGCAAGTTGGATTTGCGCCTTTTCAAAAGTACAGCAATTAAACATAGAATTAAACATGTCAAATTAATTAAATTAAAATAGTTTATGCGGCATATGCCAAATAATACAGTAGAATAACAAAGGTATGTCAAGCTATCGGGTAATAATAATAATGTCAAGTGGAAATGGTGGATGATTTGGATATATGACGGAAACGAGGGAGAATGGGAGTCGGTCACGAGGCGAAGGTAACCTACACCTCCTGTTGTATTGTCAAATCTATCCTATCTATCTATCTATCCTACAGCCAATAACAGATTTATTTTCTAGTTGTTACAAAGAACGACGGCAATCACCAAATGCCAGTAGTTACATAATAATAATAACCATTTTATGAATTCACAAGTAAGTAAACTTAAATAGTACCTAATGATAGTGTTGTAAATGTGTGGTGGTGTACGAAATGTGTCGAACATATAAATCTCATTTAAAAAACTATCTAAATAAAGTTATCTCTTTTTAGAAGCAGCGCAGCAAACTAACCCGGCGAAAAGCCACTGACCTAAATTATGCACTCTCGGCTAAAACAAAGATGCCTCATGCATTATTCCAATGCAATACTTACTTACCTGTAAACCCAGCTTTGGATACATGCTGCATTGCAACTATTGTGCAACAAGTCTGTGGAAATAACATTGTAAAAATAATATTCAGTAGGACACTGGTTTTCAAGGCCGTCTTGTATTAAACTTGTGTCTCTTCTTCTGATGAGTCAATGGACAAACTTAAACTATGTTCAAATAGTGTTTTGCTACATCTATAGTGTTAGATGTGGCCTTGTTGAGATCATCCTTTGTGCACGTGGTAGGACCCAAAGAACAAAAGCACATGTGGGCAGGGACTGAATGGGAGTTCGGCTGTCACACTGAGTTCGGGAGGAGTTAAACATTCCTCATTTACAGAGATTTTGTCTACAGACTCGTTACGCCAGATCATCACCTGGGGGTAGACGTTCATGCGGTGTCGAACGAACGTATAACTTTGCATAAATACTTTTTATAGGTAAATAATGAAACATTTTATCATGGTAAGACCACCAGGGTCTGATGAAATCAGCCAGGAGGAAATCTACAGAACTCATTAATAGATAACAGTAGATGTATCGTGTTTGGGTTCTATTAAATTGTTTTTGCGAGACGTTTCACGATACAATTGACTACCAACGTCTGAAGATGGGGAAATCGACCGTCCTTAATGAATAAATGAAATACTCTTTATTGCACACCGAACAAAAATACGGAATCAAAGAAATAAACAATAATTAACGGTACAATGGGCGGATTAATCAACAATATTATCTATATATAAATAATCGTTACGGGTTCTGATAGACTGACTGAAAATCAACGCACAGCGTAAACCGCTGATCTTATAGACTTTAAATATGGAGTAGTAGTAGTGTAACGCGTACGAAGTCGTGGGCAACAGCTAGTCTTATATAAATAATAACACCACCAGTCACTTAATAATGGTCTTTTTATACCATAAACCTACACTAGAGAATTCTTATTATTATATTAAAATTGTAGAGCATGCCCCTCTTGTCACACTCGCAAAATGGTATTTGAAAAGTGTATGGTGTACATTTTATGAACTATGAAAGACTACTTTGAAACACTGTAGTGTATGTACTTAGGTAACAGTTTATAGGAGCCTGCAACGCTAAACTCTGTATCTGTCTTGCGCCGTAAAACAAAGCGGATACTCCCGTTTTATGACTTTAGCACGAATTGTAGGTACGTGTTTTATTGACCAAGTAACTTTACATAGCTCAAAGTAAACCAGATATTAATATGAGGTTCTCACTAAAGCTATTGTTTGCCTAATGGATATAACTGCATTTCTTCGCTGCATGTAATGGTATGGGTGCCAGTGAAATTACAGGTGTTGGAGACTTTCAACTGTATATCTGAGAGTGAAAACGCACGAGTGATGCCTTTGGTGTTACATGCGTCCATATGCTACGGTAACTGCTTACAGTTACTCACAGTAGGTACTTATAGATTTATCAGGTGGGTGGTATGATTGTTTGTCATCTTAGTGTTATCAAAAAAATATCTCCACGACCTCCATGATTTTGAGTTACATACCAAGGGATGGAAAAAAATAATAATAAAAAAGAAGACAGAAGAGAAGACGAGAAGACAAGGAATATGAGGTTAAATAAATTGGTAGACAGACACTTGTGGAGAAAACAAGGAAGAACTATACCCAGCAGTGGGTGATCCGGGCTGAGATGATGATGATGATAATGTTAACTCGAAATGGAGTGGTAATCGTCCTTATTTATGACAAAATTCAGCTGATTGAGACTGTTTTTCATGGAAGAAACCACAGATCTGTATTGAATATGGTGAACTGTGGAAGAAACAAACACAATTAGATGTTTTCAGTGATCAGGAGTAGTAATGTAGGTATATATATATGCATATATACAATATATATACATATATATATGCAGGTTTTTATTGTGTATAATGTAGATACACCGTGCCGTCTTGTGATTCAGTATTAGCCTGGACCAAAGGTTATCTCAAAATGATTGAATTTGGTATGTACGTAAATTATAACCTGTATTATCACATAGGCTACTTTTTATCCTATATATCAGTTTTCATAGGATAAATATGGGATGCCAAAATTTATATATGTATTTTTGCATCCCAGAACAACTCTGGCTAAGCCGCTGGCAACATCTAGTAAATTAATAAGGTGCTTGCCAAAATGAAGTCTGAGCATTCACTTCAAACTTGTTAAGCCCTAATTTTAATTGTCCTCATCACAGCCTACGTTGACTTTGAAAACACATCACCTACATGTTTACTCCCAAAGCATTTTGGACCATAATCTGAACACATAGAGACGAAAATGGTTTATAGGGTTGGCAACAACACTAGAGTACCAAACTAACAGTAGGCTCTACTAGGCATTTATATGAACCCCGGTCACGTTTGACAAAGACGAGAAACACAGATCTCTAACGAATGTTTGCTTTTCCTTTGCCTCTCGTACCAGCCTTTATGAAGGTCGCTTTTGTATCTATTTGAATATTTTTGACGCTTTATGACTAAGGTATGGTATCTGTATTATCAAATAGATTTAAAGTTTATCATCAAACTAAGTTATGTTAGAAAAAGTACATCTCTCTCGGCCTGATAAAAAGGTTCAAGGTCAAGGTGTGCTATGGAGAAGACTATGCTAGGTTCCTCTCCCAGATTGTATAAAGAGATCTATAGCCAAACCAAAGGCACTGATATAGCCCAAATGAATAGTAGTGGAAGAACAAATGGAGTAGAAAGGCTCAGCATAGGGTGCCCCCCTCCCACTAAATGGCAATAAACATTACTAGCAGCCGCTCTGAAAATCTATGTCCTATGTTTAGCAGTGAAGCTCTAATGTCTGTTACTCGTATGATGATGATGATAATAACATCTAAAGATAAAGATTCATTTATTTGCCAAAACATGGGTAAAATTATACAGATGTTATAAAATTAAAAAAATTCACTATGTTCAGCCATAGTGGCGTGCAAATTACATGTCATATAAAATTAAATTAACTAATTTAATTGGCTAACTAAGACAGTCAGTACTTCCAACATTTAATAAAATATTTGAAAAACTAATTTTAAATCAACTGCTTAGACATTTCAATTCACATAATTAACTGCATCATAAACAATTCGGATTTACCAGGGGTCGCTCAACCACTGATGCTGGTATTTAGTTAATATCGCACATATTTGATGCCTGGGAGAAGTCTCATCACGTTTTAGGTGTTTTTTGTGATCTGTCCGAGGCATATGATTGCGTAGATCATAACACATTGATCAGGAAACTACACCATTATGGCATTAGGAGCGTTGCTCTAGACTTTCTCCCTTCTTATTTAAGTGGCAGAGTGCAAAGAGTTGACGTGAATGGGAAGCGTTCTCCGGGGTCTCTGGTTAAAATGGGTTTTCCACAGGGATCAATTCGGGGACCATTTTTGTTTTTAGTATATATTAATTATCTTTCCCATCTTCTAAGAGATGATCATGAGGTTGTATTGTTTGCGGATGACACGTCACTTTTATTTAAATTAAAGCTACGATAAACCGATTTTGAAGATAAAAACAATGCAATCCCTGATGTGGTAAAATGGTCCAATGTAAACAATCTACTTCTAAACGAAAAGAAAACAAAGTATATTAGATTTATACTACCTAATGTTACACAAGTTAAAGCAGATATAAAACTCAAAGACGAGGAGTTGGCTCTTGTGGACACCACCGTATTCTTAGGTATAACCCTAGATAATAAGCTTCAATGGGGCCCTCACATTGATAAGTTGTCGAAGAGATTTAGTTCTGCGGCATACGCAGTCAAAAAGATCCGTCTTTTTACAGACGTAGACACAGCTAGACTAGTTTACTTCAGCTACTTCCACAGCATTATGTCATACGGTATACTGCTGTGGGGGAGTGCTGCAGATATAAACACCGTTTTTGTGCTGCAGAAGGGAGGGGCTGTTCGTGCAATTTCTAATATGGGCCCCAGAGAATCATTCCGCAATAAGTATAAAGAAATAAATATTATGACATTCCCTTGTCAATACATCTATGAAAATCTAATGTATGTTCACAAAAATATTAATTTGTTCCATAACAATAGCGATAATCATAATTTTAATACGTAGGACGTTTTAAAGTGATCCTTGTGATTTTAATGAATAAAAATATTTGGCTTTGACTTTAAAAATAATAATAGGTAATATAAGGTCAGCACATAACTAATAAAATATTTAAATTTATACTAGTCTCAAATGTCACTGTGTATCATTTAAATATTCATTGATTGTATAGTATGCTCTTTGGGTCAGGTAATTTTTTAGTTTTATCTTAAAGAGATGGAAACTGTGTATCGATTTGATATTACGCGTACCTCGCAATAGGAAGCAATATATCTTCACTTCCATACAAAACACACTCTTATTAAACAAAGCTGTCTTAGTTGTTATGGTCGAAGGTGGCCTTTATGCCTGTTGCTGTTCAAGGTTTCGTACTTTGTGATATTGTTTCTAACATGTGAAGTAGATTTGTAAATGTTAAGTGAAGGTAGCATAAGAATGTTTAATACGTCTAGAAATGAAGCTTACACGAATCAATTCTTTTCAAGTTACAAATAAACCATAAACACTTCTGAGCTTTACTCATCAGGTATCTTTATCTGTTGAATTTCCCAAGAAAATAATCCGATATTTATGTATGAAACCTACATACGCATGATAGACAACAAAAGTTTCCTAGTACTTAATATCTCAATTTTCCAAAGGTATACTAAATAGCTTCGGTATAAAATGCTAAGTGGGTTATTTGCTTTGTGTCCTGAATATAATACTGAAGATGCCAATCAGAACGTTCTAGGAATGGTTGTACTTATTGAAGCATTATTGGCCAATTGAGAGCCACGTATAATTCCCTGAATCATCCCCAATAAAATAATATTTGATAGAAATGATTTCCCAAAAACATATTATACGTAACTTCATTGTACCAATTTAATGGGATAATGTTTTGTATTTGGACGGCCACGAACCATTTTCAATGATTTCCATAGAATTTAAAATCAATGAGCAACATCAAATCACGATAGTAATAATAAAGTACAAATATCGCACAAGCCCATCACTCCGGCACAATTAACTGTATGTATTTTTATTTAATAATGTTCCGTGTTTGTTTTTACCGAAGGCTACAACAATGATGATGATGATGCAACTTTGCACCGTTGACGCGAGGAATCACACACCATCCCCATCACTGCGTCCGTCAACTCGCGCACGAAGTGAGAGGCGAGAAGCAGTGCGGAGCGGAGCACACTCACCCTGATGAAGGTTCACGAAATTAACTGAAGCATTGTGATCCGTAACACCTATAAAATGGTACGTGTTAAATCCCGCATTTATATACTTACTGATACATAGTATTTTTTATTCAAAAGATAATTGACTATAGACCGTTGCGCGGTCTAAAAACTTCAACACCAGTTGGCCATTAACTCATACGAACTTACTTATTTTATACATTGCGTCATCTTTGGGCAGTGCAGTTTGAAATGGTATATAAGTAGAAGTCGTAAAAAATTGGGGCCTTAGCAGTAATGTTTACATTAGACGTCAGGGAGAGAATAGTAACATTTTAGCCCATTAAAATCTTGATCTCTTTTCCTCGCAAGGCTTACGCAAGCCACTGTGTGAATAATTTTTTCAAGTTTTTAGAAATCGTTGACGTGTGTGGGCTCCTTAAGGTTCAGGTTCAAGTCCCATCGAGCTTGTAAATTGTGTGATGAAATCTTAAAATACTAATTATTCATCATTCCTAAAAACTCAAAAATAAAGTTTGTTGAATATAAAAAATGCGTGAGTGTCGTGGAACACTCGGTTGGAACGAAGTTCCTTTCGTAGTATATTAATAACTCATGAATAGAAGGAATGGTAGGAAACTTCGTAATTAATATATTTTTTCGAGTTGTGTAAATTAACATTTTATTGTACATCATTCAATTCATCTAATTCATTATAAACTTCATCAGTACATTTTCCATCTGTATCTATCCTGTATCCTGTATCAATCCTAGTAATAATTGGTTTGTGGTAACTAAAGTAGAAAATATGTGTTTGAGATTAAATTTTATCTAAGTATCTCGAAACAGGAATGAAAAAAAACAGCTGACGCGTATGCCATGTACAAACTATACCTGAGGGCTTAGCCAAGTTACAGTCGATTAGCGATGACGCTAGTCGGTACGTCCGAAAATGTATGAGATTTGACACATGCTATAGAAATACCACGTGATTCAGCGACAACAAATGTATGTACAAATCGAATAGATTCGCAGCGACTGTAATTTGGCTACGGGCCCTGTGCAGCCGGTGCGAATTTACTGGCTGCCTTGAACCAATAAGCGTGCACCTATGACTGGGCACGCATACGCGCTATGGATAAACGTCTTCACTAAAGAAAGGGTAGTGCGTGACGGAAACTCGTGACGGAAAACTCTTACACTTTCTTTCACCTAGCCCTCATCCGCCAAGTCCATACCGTGCGATAAGGAACTTCGTTCCATAAAAACATTACTTATTTATTAGTTATGTTTTTAAAATATAGGTAGTAAGTGACGGTTTCTCAAAACATAAAATAAGACTTCTTGAAAAAAAACTACTAGTTATATTATCAAATTTTAAAGAAAATCGACTAAGTTTAGGTGATTAATTCGATGTAAAAATTACTGCCTACTCTTGCAATCGACATCCAAAAATAAAGGCCATAATCCACAAAAGCGTAGATTTGCTACTTATGCCCTCTCTCTACGCGTTCTCTGCTTACAACTTCACTGCGAATGCACTGTATAAAATAAGACATCGCCGCTTGACCGTTTTCACTAAAGCTGAGCGGAGAGATGTCGGAATATCGATATGCTATTAGTTATTTTCACATGGTATTCTCTGCAAATCTACGCTTTTGTGGATTACGGCCTTTATTTTTGGATGTCGATTGCAAGAGTAGACAGTAATTTTTATATCGAATGAATCACCTAAACTTAGTCGATTTTCTTTAAAATTTGATAATTTAGTTAGTAGTTTTTTTTTTCGAGATGTCTTATTTTATGTTTTGAGAAACCGACACTTGAATATCGTCAGTATATTTCCAAACACCCTGTATACTCCGTGATTATTTGTAGTTTAAATTGCAACACCTTAAATAGCTCTATTTCCCATTCAACAAACATGATATCCTCTAAAATCTTATATCGCAATAAATATTAATGTAAGTACCTAAAGAATTTTGTTGTGATAAATTGTTTTTCATCCACTTTCACAGAGTTACCGTACCTCCAATAATATTGGTTTTGGGACTCAGCACACGATCGGTAAACACATTTTCATTTCATTTCTAAAATAGAAAGTAGCCTAGGGAAGACTTACTTGAACGATACGAAGGGAATTCAATCACACAAATTATATAGGTACTGTATTTTGTTATAATAGGTTTTGTAAAGGTCTTTTGTTATACATACAATATGGGGCTTATACAGGATTCCGCAAAGTGGAAATCTTATGGGAAGGTAAATTTTTCAATCTGTGCAATAATTTGGTTATATTTCTAAGTTTCTATCGTTGGTCTTTTCACATTGTTTAGAACTTTTGGAGAAAGTCTTAGAAATTGTGCACATAGTTGGTTGTCGTAGTTTTTTCGGATGCATGCTAAAAGCAAACGAGTGTTGCACATAGCACCAATTACGTGCTAAACAAATCAGTATAATGAAGTACTTAAACTTCTCATCGTTTGAGGGATTTCATCTAGACAACTGATGAATGTAAATAGCACTCATCGAATGGTTTTTCGAATCGAAATATTTGTTGCCATCGTGAAAAGTTTTACTATATATTCCAAGATTATCATGTCATTATTATACGCATGGAACTCGTATATGTCCTTAATAATTCCCGGAGGCACAATACATGCGAATACAAATTATCATTATGTGCCGTCTTACATCATATCCACCCTATCTATCTATCTTTGTATCGATCTGGGAGTTGTATAAAAAAGCCTGCAAAACTATAGCATTTACTACTGTCAAATTATTGCTGAACTTGCATGATGTTAACTTTCTCACCAGACCACAAGCACTTTGCATTAGCTAGGTGGAAACTGCGTCCTTCACAAGTACCGCGAGTAGTATAGATTAGATTAGATTAGATCATTATTCATTGCACTAATAAAATAATATATAGTCCTAGTGCTTAGTTATAATTTAAATGAGTCAAAAATCTAAATCAAAATCTTATTATTCATTAAAATCACAAGGATCACTTTGAAACGTCAATTTTACTGCCTATTCCTTCGTGACCAAGCCAGGAAAGAGAGGCAAGAAACAAGGCTGGTTGTTCTTTTTAATGATCCTTTTGTTTTTAATTAACCTTTTTGAACGAGTTGGATCAATTTCAATCCCAAGCTTAGATATCTATCATCTAAATAATCCGATATGTTATAGCAGGCTTTTTTATAAAGATTTAGTTTAATTACGTTTTTAAATTTGTTAATTGTGAATTTTTGTACATCAATTATAATGGAGTCTACAAGTGGCAACAGCGAGTTCATCTTTATTTCTAGTATTAAAATTATGATGATCGCTATTATTCTCAAACAAATTAATATGTTTGTGTACATCAATTTGTCACAAGAGAATACCAATAATATTTATTTCTTTAAAGTTTAAACTTATGTCGGCGTAATGATTATCTGGGGTCCATATTAAAAATTGCACGAACAGCCCTCTTCTGCAACACAAAAACGATGTTTATATCTGTAGTAGGTAGGTCTTAGAAAACTTTCGTGATTTATTTAAATCCTTCTAGGTTCATCCTAGTTTGGAAACCTATGTTTTCCATTCTGAATTGTATTATACCTAGTAAACCATTATAATTTTGTTTGTTTAATATCAAATTTTGTTGCTGAATAAATCAATTATTATTATTAATTAATCATCTATAATACTCGTGATCTTTCTGCTCTAAGCTATGTGGCCTGCCCACTGCCACTTCAGTTTGCTAATCATCTGGGCTGTGCCAGTAATTTCTTTGTAACTGTCAAAAAATCTACGCTTCAGTCTTGACTTACGCTTCTATCCTAATAGGTTTATAAAAATATCGTGACAGTGACATTGGCGGAATTGTGACACACCCTAGTCACAGTAGCCACAAACAAAAACTGTACTGAACTGACTTACGCTTGAGTTCTAGAACTACCTACTCACAAGCAATGCTCAAAAACTTTCAACCAACCGCATGATTTATTTTCCCACTACCCTACTTTCTACAGTTTATCTAAAATGCCAAATCAAAGGGTTTTTGTTAAAGTCCCAAATGGAAAGCTGAGCCTCTATTTTCGGGAAGAATTTAAATCGTTCCGATCGAGTTTTTAACTAATTGCCTATCTTTTAAAAGGATCCGAAGCTTAGCAACGGATTGCTTTGCGTAATTTGTAACTGGCAATAAGTATTATACCTTCAAACATTTTTAAACCGATAAATAACTCATGATTGTTAACTAAATAAACAATTTACGCGGTAAAAATTCAAAAACAATGATTAAATAATGACGTTGATTATCAAAATGTGCAATGTTTTAGTATATTTTTATCGTTTTAATATATTTTGAAGTAGGGTATTTATTTAAATATATTTTATATGTTACTAGCTGACCTGCCGAACTTAGTACCGCCTTGACATGCATATGACGTCCTGGAGGTTGAGAACGTAGTGAGCCGGCAGATGCCCGCTTACGATACCTTCAACACACCTCTTTGGTCTGGATTTCTCTTCACACGGGTGGCCGTGAACTAGCCATTCACGGTCAATCGGCTGTGACGCCCCGTCTGAGGGTCGTTGGCGAGGGTCCCTAACTGGGGGAAGGCAGGCGGCGTAGCGCGGAACCCGGTGGTATGTGAGTGGCTTCCTCTTTGGTCACATGCAGCCCCGGAATTCTTCGCAGCGTTTAGTCTCGTCTATCTTACAGGGTGTGGGCCCTAAGTCTATGTGATAGCTCTGGCGATCGCACGCAGAGCGCGCGACGTCCCCGACTGAGGAGGACATGCATATGACGCGGGCTGCCAATGTACGTCACCGGTACAATTGTCAATCGGCCATCATTAGCTGCATCAATGTATCAGAAAATTTATTTTGTTTCTTTCTGTATTTTCAAAATGAATTATCTTCATAATTCAACAAATTCAACAAATCAAAGATCTTCAAAGTCGGTCCCGCCGTGAGTTATAAACGGTGTAACCCGACTTTGTTTTATACATTCAAGGAGATGAAACAAATATTTAGCCCAGCTTGCATAACGATCACAAACGTAATTAGTGACTAAATATCTTAATATTTGTATTGACAACTCTCCTAATCATATTTAGACACTAAAAACGCTTAGGGATCATTGTGCACATTCATGAAAAGTAAACCGAAATACTTGGTCTGGGTCTGGGTGTTTCTCTATATAATTATAAGTACGTATGCACAAAAAAATACATAAATATTCTATCAGATGTCTGGTTCTCACGCAAGCTTTGCTTAGTTTGGGGCTAGATAGCGCTGTGAGTAAAGTCCAGCATTGTTTATTTAGTTAGATCGTCAGTTTCCATTATCGTATTATGTTTAAAATAAATTCACTCCTATCCAAATAATTCATAGCTATATTTATTAGGAATATTCATCAGGCTCAGTTTGCAGTAACAATACGAGCGGGATAGTTTCCGCTGACAAGACAGAATTGCAAACATTCGTTAGGTATTCCTTTGTCCCGTCGTATCACAGGCAGCTTTGTAGGACGTCATTGAAATAAACTAGGTAGGTACCTACGAGTACTAAGTTAACAGTTCCAGTTGTGTACTTATTTTATACTGGCTTCTATTTACGGTTTTGCTGACGTAGTAATAATGAAATGAAATGATAACATTACATTCTTACCAATATTTGATCGAGCGAAGCGAGATCTCTAAGTCAACTTGGGCAAATCGGCGTTGTATGTATGTATGTGTGTTTGTTTGTCCGAGGATAACTTTCGAAGCGTTTATCCGATCATCGTAAAACTTGGTATATAGGTAGGTAATAATGGCACAATTTTGATGTGACTTAATGAGCTAAAAATTTTAGGGGGTTGTTGAGATATTGGGGTTCAAGAAGGGTAAAAAAAAGAAAACGAGACTATTAAGTCAAGTGAGACGTCAAATGAAAGGTCATTATTAGTTCATTTCGACCCCGTTTTTACTTTTAGTAAAGTTTTTGTAGTTTTTGAGTTATTAGCCATAATAAAAACTAAACTTTGACCAAATTCACAGGGTACACCAGTGACCCCACAATTCTGTAATTTGGTATGCGTGTAGCATATATATCACAAATATAAGTAAAAGTCTGAAATCTAGAATAATTGCAATTTGTACCCCCAAAAAAGTAACCAATTAACATGAACTCCTGTTACCTGTAATTTGAATGAAACTGTAGGTCAAGTTAGTTTGTTATTATTTCGTGGCACTGTCTTGATAGTCAAAGATTACGAATACATTTTTTTTATGGTAGACTCGCGAGATCTCAGTTCGGGGCGAACCACTAGTTATAAATACCTTAATGACTAACATACATAAAAAAAATCTTAAAACTAATCTTAGTACCTGGGAAAATGGTAACCTAGGTTTATCAATGGTACTCAGGTACATCTAACTAAATAAAACCAGTCAAGTGCTAGTCGAATTCATTCGCCGAGGGTTTCGTACCTATCCATTGTCCTCTAAATTGTATGAGCGCCCATACAACTCAGAGGCCTATCTTAATTGGCGTCAACTACGTATGAATGGGGGCACCCTTGAATTTTCAACTTATTTATTTTTTGGAATTTTTCCTTTATTTGTGCTGTAAGAAGACCGTGCATTTTGCCAAATTTCGTGATTCTAGGTCAACGGGAACTACCATATACCAAAATTTCGACCCAAATCGGTCAATCGGAAGTATCCTATAGGTATAGGTATAGGATACTTCTGATTGACCTAGAATTAACAATTTTGGTTAAAAGCAAGGTCTTACAGCACAAGTAAAGACAAAATTCCGAATTTTACAAGTTTTTGCGAAAATCTAAATTTGTCCATATCTTTTTATCTTCTTGACTTAGGACCTTGATTTTTATATAACTAATAGGGATTATAAACCTCAGTATCTGGTATAAATTTCAATTTGTTAGGTCCACCCGTTCCTGAGAATATCGGTGGTGACACACGGACAGACGGACAAGAGAGTGATCTTATAAGGGTTCCTTTTTTACCTTTTGCGGTACGGAACCCTAAAAATATTAGGTATATACTTAGCTCGTAGCGGTAAGTAATGGATTTAAAGACGTTTTGTATTCTATAATTTATTTTGTATCAAAAAATAATTCATTTCAAACATGATTTATGTAAATCTGGACAACGATTATACGTGGAAACATTATATCCTTACTAATAATATAAATTTTAAAGTAACTCTGTCTCTGTGTGTCTGTTTATTACGTTTTCACGACTAAACGGCTTGACAGATTTCGATGAAATTTGGTATACAGATGACAGAGACAAAGGCTACTTTTTAATCCAACTGCTCAGAAGGAGGGTAATGTTTTTTATTATCAAACCACGTGTGCGAAGCCGCGAATGGGCCGGCTAGTTTATTTAAGGCCTTACGAAGTATGTACTTTATTAATAAAATTTATTAAAACATTTTTTTTCCTTGTTATATAATTACCTACTGATTATTTTTATCAAACTGGCAAAGGAAATATTAAGATGCTTTGTGTCTATATGCACTTATATTACCGAGCCTAGGTATATATATAATAGACCAATATAATGGACACATACCAACAATTACCTACGATGCAAATGTATCCTAAATTCGAGTACATTGCCATGCTGCGGTACTCGCCAGAACCCATGCATCATTCAAAAATAGTCTCTGGTACATAGACTTAAAGTTAAAAGCTGCATGTCTATAGTTGGTAGACTGTACCTTTCCGATTTCAGAGTAAGCGGATAGTGGCGCCGATTGATACATGATTCTGTTTTCGATGTACGATTTGTGGTGCTCTGGAGGTCTCCTGGTACACTTTGATTTGTATCCTTACCTAAATTCCAAGTGAAGAATTGCCTAGTCAAAATTTTGGGTTCACGTACTTTAGAATGAAGACTTCGCCATTCATCGTACCTTAAATTGGATTGGGCCTACCATTCAAGAATATTTGAATGTATTCGCGACATTGGTATAAAATAGCTAACCAATGCAATTATTGTACCTACTGTACTATATATCATTTTGTTTGTACCAAATAAATTATTATTCTACTCTTTTCTATTCTGTACATTCTTTTTTATAAATAAAAACATGTTTATTTAATTATGGTAGCAACCGCTACAATACTAAATAAGATTATATAAACCTCTGCGAAGTAAAGCTAGTTAAAATAACAACAAAAAATATAATTAAACATCTAAAATCCTGTCTGCAAAGTAAACTGAAAAGTGGTAAACAAGCTTGCATATCTTGATACGTTATTTGTCAAAATCCCTCAAGGCTAAACGAGCCTGCACGATGCGCGAAATGAACAGGCATACATATATATGCCCTAAAATATTACCCTCCTGCGCAGTCGGGTGATAAAATAGTAACTATTACAAAACAAAAAAGTACCCAAAACTCTATAGCAACTGTTCTCAAATAAATATTACTTCTATAAGTTCTCAACACCAGCTCACCCCATTTCAACTTAACCACAAAGTCAAATCAATGTAAGAAAAATTTGTTCTGAGGCTTACCTGCAGCTGAATAAAACATTCCACGCGTCTTAACGTATCCAGTACAAACATGATAATCTTGGCACGGATGTCGCACGTGAGCGTGATTCTTACAAGACGAAAACAAATCTCTGCATGCGAAGGCAAGGCGCGCACTTGCGACTTTTAACCGATTTCATAGACGACCCGACTGCGAACGCAAACGCGTGAGACAGAAGTTAAACCGGGTGCGTACTAGGGGTGCACTTCCACCAGAGCTGTGCGAGGCTGAGTAAATGAAGCAATCCTATAGGTGATTTTGCCTTGCTCACCGCTTAGCTACCTCACAATGCACCGGCGGTAACGCACCCTTACCCGTACGATGTTGAAAATATCGGTCCTCGTCCGACCACCGGAGTTAAGCACCTTGCACATCAAGTATAAACGCAGAACATAATTTATGTACACAATGAAGTAGATACACTAACAATGTCTACCTAAGTCTAAGAAATATAAGAGTATAAAATTTATAGGAAACTGTAGGTATCTAATATCAAACGTAAAAGAACTTCAATCGCATCTCAAACTATTGTTCTTTTTAAGTTGATAGATAAATAAATATATCATAGTAACTAAGCTAGACAACAACAAAAAACTAACCCTATACATGTTAAAGATACGGTTGCCTACTTGCTTCGTTGATAATCGAAAACAACAATACCGCACTTATGACCCCTTGGACGTCACAGTTTCATATATACACGACAAAAGTCGCAAATATACGCCACCTCTTAAACCGTGAAGTCGCAGCGCAAAGAAAGTATTGAAACGTGCTTAGAATTTTCCGAATCGCATTTCAAATACTTACATTCGCTGGATATGAAGCCGGAGTTATTCAATATGCTCAGTTACCTATTCAATGAAAACACCAGTGATTTTACAAGTTTCAAACATGCCTCAGGTGGCAAGTGGGAATAAATTTCCTTTGCGCCTTGGCGGGTTTAAATTGAAAACTTTACGGGTTTGTGATATTAAACGGTTCGATTTTCGCATGTCGACACCATACCGCGAAGTAAACATAGAAACTTCTGAGGAGTGCTTCGAGGATTTATTGTATCGCAAAAGCTCGTCAAAACACCGGATATGGATTATGTTTCTTACTCGATTTCTTTCTGACTTAGTCACGGAGGAAGAGGTGTTGAAATTGACGTTTTAAAATGAGCTTGTGATTTTAATGATTAAATGAATATAAAATTTAAACTTTGCTGAGACCATTAGGTACCAGAGATATATAATGAATGCCAGAGTATATACGTAATATTGTTACAGATGATTTCTGAAGATACTAACCCCTTGAGATATTTTTAATTGCATCCAACCATACATTCCTGTCCAATAAAGATGCCATAATAATGGCAATAATCTAAGGGAAATGCATGAAAATAAATAAAAAATAGCCTTTTATTTCACACAAAACAAATTGATAAGTCCGCAATTTTTACAATTTTTCATTCACTATATCAAAAAATCAGTCAATTTTATCAAGTCTCTTTTATAACGCTATCAATTTGTTAACATTGAAATTATTTAAATGTGTGTGCATCGACATGCATCGAAATTCAAAATTAAAACTAGTGGTTCTGTGAGAATAGTAGTAGACCTCACTAAATCACGAAGCACCAAAATTAACGAAGAAAGTCCAATATTAAATCGAATTTTAGATGCTTGAATTTTCCAATAGGCTTACCTATGTGGTAGATTTTTGAGCAAAATATTGGTAAAAGTTTTAGAGATTACTCACGCTTCCTTAGTTCTGGAAGGTCGATTCTAGTGGTTCGTCTCATGAAGGCGGAGAGGACTGCGTAGTCTGATTGGTATAAGTAGTTATAAATTTTTCGAAAAATTTTCAAAAATTGAAAATCCGTTCATATACCTACGTGGTCCGAAAGTTTTTAGAATATAAAAAAAGGAAAGATGTAGAAGCCTGTCAATATTTTTGTTGCTTTTCGAAATAGTCTTCGTTCTTTTCTAAGCACCGTCGTATGCGATGAAACCATTGACTGAAGCAGTGGATCCACTCTTCTTTAGGGATTCCACTCTTCCACATCTTTTTAAACGCAGCCATGGCATCTTCGGGATTCATTAAACGAATTCCTCATAAACGAAGATTTTATCTTTTATTTTTGGAAATAAATGAAAGCTACAAGGTGCCAGGTCGATACTGTAAGGACGATGACTCACTAACTCCACACCTTCGATAGACAAATATTCGATAGTCTGTCTGGCGGAGTGAATTGGAGCGTTGTCGTGGTGGCGGAGGATCCTGCTTCTTGGGCGCTGCTGTCTAACATTTTCCAAAACAACAGGTAAAGAATGACTGACACACCAATCTAGAGTAACAGTCCTTTTATTTTCTTCTTTACTTTTGTCGGCAAATCGTTGAATGGAAACATCAATTGCGCAGATTTTCTTTTGGTTTCGGATTCGTTACAAATCAATATATTCTGCTTTCATCACCTGTGACGATGTCATATACAGCATTTGAGTCATCTCCGTCATACTTTTCAAACATTGAGCGGTACCAATCTAAACGACGGCGTTTTTGATCTTCCGTCAAATTATGAGGTATCCATCTAGTACAAAGCTTTCTGATTCCTAAATGTTTTAAATACTTTTTGTACTTGACTCATACCAATGCCTAAAGCTGCCCGAATCTGTTGATATATCACCCTTCTATCAGCTTCTATCATTAGCCGCACAGCGCTCACGTTATTTTCAGTAGTCGTCATAGAAGTATGTCCTTCTCGCGAAGCATCAGTGAGTGTGCTTCAATTATGTTTAAACTTATTAAACCAGTTGTAAACAGTGGCACGAGATGGGGCTTCGTCATGAAATGCAAACCGCAACATTGTTGTTGAGTAAGACCGCAACGAAAGTAGTAATAAATCATTGAGCGGAAATCCATTTTGACGCACGACAATATTTAAATTACCGCCAATATGTAAAAACAAATGATATATGAATTCATTACACACCTAAAGATTCCCAAATTCAAAAATTAAATAAATTTTTCATCGGCTGCTTTTCTTAAACTATTCTAAAAACTTTCAGTGTGACCCCCGTATAACACTATATAACCCGTATAACTACAGCAAACTTCCCCCCCCCCCCCCTCCTTTCCACTCCCCATTATTGAATTTTTTTCGCAACATCTTGTGTAGAATGGAGTCCTTAGTGTGCCTCTCTTTGATTGAAATCCGTCGATAAAAACTGCTACTAACAAACAAATTTAAATAAATTAAGGAACTGTGTGCCAAATTTCGTCAAAATCGGTTGTAAAATGCGACCTGTAGGCGAGAACAGACAGACAGCCGGACGCTTTGCTCGCTCGGTCAATTATAAATTATTTGTTCAATTTTTATGTGAAACCCTCATTGGGTAAAGGTAAAGGCCTCATGCCTCAGCTCTCTAAAGGATGGATGGAAGCCCTGCTCTTAATTTCCACAAAAAGTCGAACATTTATCAGTATATCAAGGCATTATCACAAGTACGGTTAATGCCATAAAACGGAAATGGAATGGACACAAACAAACAGCAGCGCAGTGCCACAGACAGACAACACTCATAACGGCGGCTCCTGTTTTTGCCGGAACAGACCGAATAAAATATGGCACTGACTATTAATGTTGTTTGTGGTTCTGTGGAGTGGATGTACGGCTTTTTGCTCCCACGGAATACCACTGCTCTACTTTATAATAAACTAGCTGGTGCCCGCGACTTCGTACGCGTTACACTACTAAATGTGTAGGTAACCTATAAATAAAGCTAAACTCACTGTTGCAACTTGACATGACACCCCATTTTTATCCCATGGGACCTGCTATAAGGAATAAAAAGTAGCCTATGTGTTAATCAAGGTACATACAAAATTTTATCGAAATTGATTCTGCCGTTACGACGTGATTGAGTAACAAACAAACAAATAAATAAACAAACATCCATACTTTTGCATTTATAATATTAATGTGATAGAATGGCGAAGACATAAATCTTAATTTATAAAATAATGTCGGGTTTGTTCGAACACTTATAACTCGAGAACGGCTGGACCGATTTTGATGACTTTTATTTGTCGTATTTGTATCCGTCCCGAATAGCAGAATACCTATTAAAATATCGGAAAAAATCACGCAAAAATATATTATGTAGAAAAATCTTTTTCTCATACATTGATGCAGATAATGATGGCCGACGTATATTGACAGCTCGCGTCATATGCATGTCAAGGCGGTACGAAGTTCGCCGGGTCAACTAGTAGTCAATAATAAAGACTATTTATGTCTTTGCGCTTCTAATTATTGTATCTTCTTATGTCTATTGTTTTTTGCTAGATATTACTTTCCTACGCTATGCCTGAGGCTATATTTTATTCCGATAAAAATACTTTAGTATAGGCCTTTATCATTAAACTAGCTGCTCCTCCTTAGAAGCGGGTCAGCAGGTATTATTTATGTGAACATTAATGGTTAGAATTCACTTATTCACTTACAAATATAATTTTAAAACAACATTGCAGCCTAACCTGAACACAAATAAACTTTGTCAAGAGCGAACGATGTTGAGCGACGATGTTGTAGTGGGTTCGATTGCCGCCGCGGAACAAATGTTTGCATGATCTATAGATATTTGTTCCGGGACTGGTTGTTTTCTATTTATTATAAGTACGTATTTACAAAAAAACATGTATTTAAGTATTCTATCAGTTATCTGGTTCCCATAGTACAAGCTCTGCTTAGTTTGGGGCTAGATAGCGCTGTGTGAAATGTCTAGCAATATTTATTTATTTATTATTTTCGAGCATCAAATCATTATTTAGGTTATTATCTACTTACTTTACTTTATTCCTACCTATAGTTATATCTTAACTAGGTATTAGATCTACAACTATCGACATTAATAATGGGATACAAAATCACAATATAGGCAATGTAGCGTCCACTTTAGAAGTTAGCAGACACTTGATAACAATGTTATTCAAATCCAGCATTTACAAAGTTCTGAAGTGGTCTAGACCACAGGTAAACTCATTTACAAGGTCGTATAGAAGAACAGTTTAACTAAGTTAGAGCAAAGATTGATCTACGTTTCTTTTTATTTTATTCTTAGGACATCATTACACGACTCTTTTAGCAACAAAAACCATTTTATAATGTTGATAAGAGTAAGAAAATTACGATGAATTAAAAATTAACTGTAAGGCTATTGTTGTGCCGCTAGTTTTATCTTAGTTGCTATAAAGTTACCTTGCAAGTGACCATAACTAAACTGGGTGCCGACCACAATCTTTTAGAATTCCATCATATTTCAAGAGCGTTGTTTCAAGCTTGTAGCAACATTACTTCGATTTGAACCAGAAAACTTTCAAACATTACTGTTTTCTAGTGATTATACCACATTCAGTATAAAACATTGTGAAAATAAATACGATTTACGATTTATATGAAACGTTTTGATTGAACGATTTATGGTGACGTCACCAAAACTGCCTCGCCTTTATAATAATAAAGTAAGCTTACTACGTGAGGGTCAGGGTATGAAATGACAGTCTCATATTATTTTACTATATTGCTGTAAGAGATTGAGGTTGGCCTCCTGAAACTACATCGTATGAACCATAGAACGTTTCCCTCGTAGTTTTTCATATTCACCGAGCTTATGCGGCAGCACCCAACGGCTTCCAGTAGGTTACCTATCTAGTCCTTAGGCTGCCTTAAATCACGTGCATGATCTCCACTCGAGAACCCTGTCAACAGCTGTCAGATTTTGAGTTATGTGCCCCGCCAACTGATACTTTAATTTGCCTTCTATTTGTGATTCAATCAAGTGGAGAAGTGGAGCTTCAAGGAACCTATTTAATGTAGTTTGTGCTATACTGATATAAACTTACACTAAACAAAACTTTATTTCCATTTACTATTTTTATAGACACTAAGTAACTCAAAAAGATATAGCGCCACTAAAAAGAACTTTTATTAAAGTTGCCAGACATCTTCACAAAATGAAACGTTGGAATTGTATTTTATTACGAATGTTAAATTTTTACGTCGAGGTCTGTCGTCATGAAATGTATCTCTGTGGTTTACGGCACCCGCAAGTATTTGTGAATTATACCTTACAGTGTCTAATTGCAGGATTTGGTATGCGTAATTTATTCACATTACATCCTCCATAAAGGTCAAGTTATTATTTATACAGAAGTGTACCTTGCGACTGACATGTTAAATATTTAGAAAGTTTTTTTGTGTTCCACATATGAAAAGCAGGGAATGTCTTCGTACAAAAACAAAAGAACAGGGTCAGGTTGAGAGAGGGTAAAAACTCAGTCAAGGCTTTTAAAATATTAGGTTTTTAATATATTTTAATGGTGTCATCCGCAGATTGAGTTCATCCACTGCTGAGTATACGTGTCTCTTTGCATTTACCATTATCTACAGTCCTGTGCCAGTAATAACAAAAATGAATGCTCTCATTATTAGCAAAGTAAATCCGGCTATACCTGCACTGTATTTGCATATTTCATTTGTTTATTGAATTGAATGGAAATCCAATAGTTTCTGGTTTGTTCTCAGCAACTAAACCATGCGGGACATACGGGCGCTACTGAATTTCAGTTTGCAAACAATACGCGGTCGCTTTGCTGTGTCTGTTTCAACAGTTTCCGACCACTGTCAGGTGGGTGGACAGTCGACACTCGTATTAGAGCGGTGAGTACCGAAGTCAGCCCAATCTCTATAGACAAGTCAGTGTCGAATAACTAATCCTCCTATCCCTCTAATCTAACTAATATTATAAATGCGAATATTTGGATCGATGTTTGTTCCTCTTTAACGCCAAAACTACTGAACTAATTTGGCTGAAATTTGGAACATAAGGTTAATGATGACCTGGAATAGGACATAAGTTACTATCCTATAAATCAGTTCCCGTGGGATAAAAATAACGTGTGCAAAGCCACAGGCGGCAGCTAGTCTTAAATAACATCATGATAAGTCTGACCCCATTTTTTGATCTCATCACCGTAAGTGACACAGAGACACCTTTATATGGATACTGACGTAATATTTTTTGTTTTATATGTATAGACTTATTTAAAGACATTTCTATAAATAATTATTCGTTTGACAACCGTAACAAATTAAAACTTTTCAATTAAATTATCCAGTTTATGAGAGATTACAGTTTACGATTATGAAGCAACTACAAGTCATTTGATGTGTCAAAATATCAAATATGTCCAAGTAATATGTTCAAGCATTTACTTGAGCATGTTGTACAAAGTATCTGATCATACAAATTAGACGCTTTTGACCAAGTATCGATATGACCGTATACGGCGGCAAGTAAGGTAATTCGCTTGCGCTTTGTAGATAACCACTTATCTAGTAATGCAGTCATCTGCAGATATAGTTACTTATGTAGTGCAGAGTAGCCGCATAACAGTCGCAAAGAGATTTGCTTTGACGTACAAAGGAACTGCTCTCGAAGATCTTTGCTTAGTAATTTCGTTACACGGTATATTTGCATAGATTTGCCACAGCTTTTTGGAGCTTTTGTCATGCCTGTTCAAACAAGATAGACAAGTAGTGGGATGAAAAGAAAAATATATAATTCAAAGCCTTCATAGTACTAGTAATGTATGAACAAAACGGCTGTAACTGGACAGCCAAACAAATGGGCATGGCAAAACTCCTAGGGTTCCTAATTCGACTACGGAACCCTAAAATATCCAATTTAGTATACAATACCTACTCAATAACTTGACCACCTGATTTTAGCTCCAGCCCTAATTTATTTTCAGTATACTATAATTTTCGCAACTGATCCTGAGGTTAATCGGGTCCACAGCGAGCCATTAAATCGAGTCTGAATAGCTTGTAATTAAAGGACGAACATTGTGGTTTAATTATATTCGATGGTCGTTGACCATTCAGAATGAAACTCTTGGTGATGTTAATTGATCGTATGGAAATTAACTTGCATTTAATACTGAAACTGAATTATAAATTTTATCGCTAGAACTGAGAATCACTTCCTAAGATTATTTGACATAAATTGTTGGGAAGCAAATAGTTGTTATTTTTAGATGACTAAACTGAAAGGGTGATATAAAAAGCAAATGGGCCTAATTCATGATCATTTTATGAACTGCTATTTTTAAATGTTATTTTAGTGAAGACTTCTTTCTCTAAAATAACATTTTTCATGCTAAAAGCATGAAATATGTTATAAAGTTATGAAAAGTAAACAGTCGTATAAAATGTTTATGAATTAGGACATATGTATTTATTATCAATCAAATAGAATAAATTCAAGTTGCAGCGTTAGCGGGGTGAAGAAGGCCTCGGTCCTGGGCATTTCTTTTTTTATATGACCTGGAGGAAGAACAAGCTTATGGCCCACCTGATGTTAAGTGGTAACCATCGTCTTAAACAAAGTATTGCCTCGTTAGTCACGCACTTTAAAAATAACGATAGAGAAATATATGAGTAAGGAGTCGATGTCACCTGCGGCGTATGTATTACCGGACAAATCGGAGTCTTCAAGTCCAGATTGAACAAGTTCTTTCAAGACAAGCGTGCTCCTGAGGCTCACTTACCGTCAGGTGAGGTGGTGATCCAGGGCTTGACAGCCAACAAAAGAAATAAAAATAAAAATTTTAAAAATGTGTATTTACCATGCACTGCCCTGGGTCCATCAACTTGAGGCATGCAGGTCCAACAGGAAGCCTCATGCGCCTGTAATTTAACCAGCAACCATACCTTTTCAACCGAAACACAGCAATGTTGCTTGACGGCAGCAATGGGTATGGTGGTAGTACTTGGGCGAGCCCATTCACTAGGAACTCTACTATTGATGTGTACTTCATCTGAAAATTATATCCCGAGCATTTCAGTGGCTGCGTTATTCGTCGAGCTCTCTTGCAATTTGCCACCAGGCACTGTGCTAATCATATTCAATTGATAAATGTAAAGGCTTTTTGTATTTGTTCTAAAGAGTAAAAGAGGAATAACAAGAAGGTTTTCACCAAAGAATCTATTTACAATACTAACGTTGCAGTTCTCCTGACCTATATCGATGGGAACATCGACAAACACTTTAAAAGGAATAAAACTAAATGCTTGCAAACACTGTAAGCACTAGAGGTACTGAGAAGAAATAACGATATCTATCCTTACTTATATCTCGATCAAGCGAAATTCAACCTTATCAGACCGACATTATGACAACATGTGTAACTCTTCGACAAAGGGTTATTTTGCAAAGGCGTTGATCGTTTCAAAGAAAATGTCATTGAGGGGCACGTCAACACTGTTTCTAGAAACGTTTATGTGAGTTGAACGGGTTCATTTGTTTTACTGTGTCAACGTTGTAAAGGTTGAAACGTAATCGTGTTAAAACGCTATACGAGTATGATTACTTACGATTTTTTAACATGACGTGATGTTTTTTGTTCAAATATAAATACAAATTTCTTTATTTGTTCGAAACATAGGTTAGGCTCACAACAGGTCACAGGTTATGGTAGTCAGTTTCAGCTATGTTTCGCCTTCTAGCAGGCATACAAATTTATACATTTAAATTAGTAGTTAACACAAAAGTATATTCGGTTACTTCATAAAGAATATACATATATGTATATTATATGTACAAGGAATTAAAAATATATATTACTTACCAAACTTACTTACTTAAACTGACTTAACAAACTACGGAGATGATTTTGATAAAATTTCTATCAGACCAATATGAAAGTAATAATATCCTTTAAAATAAGGAAAGAATCGGTTCTCTAACCAAATCGGTTGATAAATAACGGAGTTCTGAGGTAATAACAAACATAAAACCGAATTGCGTCCCTATAAAATTTGAGGGTTGCTCTCGATTTTTTTGGGATCCCATCATCTATCCTGACTTGGTGCCAATGGGGCTACCTTGGAAGCATACCCTTTTAAACAAAAAAAAATTCTCGAATCATTCCAGGCATCTTCGAGTAATTGGTGAACATACACTCCAACAAATCGAGAACCTCCTTTTTTTGAAGTCGGTTAAAAATAATTCATAATATTAGTGGAGAAAATATCCAAGAGAGGAAAAGAGAAAAAACGCGGTGTGTTATAATAATATGCAATAGTCATTCAACTTGCTCTACAAATTCAATAAAAATTACATTTTGCGCTTAGACTTTTAGAAACACGGTTTGACTTCTATTCAGTTTTCCTACTTGTACATCATCTGGGGAAAACCTGCTAAGAGTTATCTATGGGCCAAAATATATTGGTTTTTTTACTGATTGCGTGTAAACCTTAAAATCATAAGTATACTATGTAACTGTTTACTACACATGTAATTATTTAAAGATTCTTATGCCTGTAGCTTAAGTATGGAACTTGTCGATTGACAAAAAAAGGTTTAAATTTTAAAAATTTGTTCAAATAGCTCAGTTCGGTGAATTTAAGAAATTCTCAATTTGCAATTTTTAGTATAATGTCAAATTATTTGTCATGTACCTCACCGAAAGCAGGTGATTCAATCCCTACGGCTGAGCCGGGAGTAAAGTTGTACTGAATTTCATTATGCCTTCGTAGTCATAATGTGATTTGAATTTGGAATCTCATCTGTATTCAAATTTGAACCAAAGATACTCACACAATAAGAACATATTCGTAAATCGAACTAACCTCTGCACAGAAAGCACCAACCTAGATTTGGTTTTAAAACCCAGTAGAACTACATACTTATATAAAAGTTTTATGTTAATATAAGTAGGTTAAGATCAGCATATATATTAGATTACGACTCTTAATTAGGTAATATAAGATTATATGTAACTAATGTCATGTTGCAATACTCAGTACTAAAAATACTAAATCTTTAGTTTCATTTGAGTAACATTGTTTTTTTTTAACTAGAGAAATCGAACAAATAGAAATACAATAATTCCGTATAAACACTTGATCAAGCTCGATGAGCAAGCGTTATTTCGCTGCAAATGTTTATGCGCCTAATTTTGTAGGTAACAAAGCTTAATTCAGGTCACGAACTTAGTGCGTGCTTTGTTTACGTGCCGCTAATAAGTGACACTCCACAATTTTCACATCGTAGAGGTGAAATTGCTCGTTTACGGTGTATGGTCCAAAGGTGCTTGAATACACTATGATTAAAATTTTCATCAGTTTTACTTAGAAACAAACAGCAAAACAAGTATTAGATAAAACGGAAAACATTATAATATATCCGGGATTTGGTTACCTGTCAATTCTTTTGTCTTTATTCCTCCATAGATTTTGGCACTTTGACAAAACGTGACCATTGACAAATCAATCGATAACTGAAATGGGTTTATCAAATCAAAAGTCGATTATTCACTATCCCTGTATTAATTGTGTTAAAAAATTAACATCCGTATTTCTAAGTAATCATAATTTGCTGATAAATATATAAAATAAGATAAAATAATGCTGGACATTTCGCACAGACATCTGACCCCAAACTAAGCGAAGCTTGTACTATGGAAACCAGATAACTAATAGAATACTTACATACATTTTCTTTTTGTAAATACATACTTAGATTAAATAGAGAAACATCCAGACCCGGAACAAATATCTGTAGATCGTGCAAACATTTGTTCCGCGGCGGGAATCGAACCCGCTACCTCCTGCGTCTCAGCCGGCTATTCTCCCACTGTGCCACGGAGGTAGCTCAAAATCACACTAATATTTTAAATGCGAGAGTTTGGCTGTTTGTTTATTTATTTGTTTGTTTGTTACTCAATCACGTCGTAACGGCTGAACAGATTACGATGATATTTAGTATATACGTAGATTATAACCTGGATTACTACATAGGTTACTTTTTATCCCATAATTCAGGTCCCATGGGATAAAAATGGAGTGTCAAGTCAAGTTGCAACAGCGAGTTTAGCTTTAATTCTAGGTTACCTACACATTTAGTAGTGTAACGCGTACGATGTCGCGGGCAACAGCTAGTAAATTTATATATGTATACTTGTATTTTTGTTAACATCTAATCTAGTTTTCGTAGAAGTTCGTAGCATCTAAGACGTACTCGTAACATTTACTTAGAACTTGCATTCTCGTTCCTAATTACTCGACATACGTATAGCTTATCTCCGTTGGGAATACGTCTAGATATTGAGGTCACAGGGATTATCAGACAAATGAAAAGCGTCTAGGGGCTGAATGGCGTCAGACCTACGTCAAGTAGTAATTACAATTTACCACCTGCCCTGGACAACGAAACAAATCAACGTCATGGACGGTTTATGGAGGATCTAATTTACTCAGTAAAATTAACTTTTTTTGATAAGCAACTGTGAGGGGCAATCAGTGCCGGTGCTGTTCAAAGCGATTTCAAACATATAATATGCACTCTGTAAGGAGTGAAATTTTGAGCAGCAAACACTTTTTCTTACTATGAAAACCTTTAACCTTTTCTTACTATCTAGTGGTGACGGAAATTGTGTAAAGCTAGTGTTTCCCCGTTGAAAATAAAAAAAACAGTGATTTAAAATTTTTGTTTCGAATTCGAACTTCCTAACCTTCCTTTTAAAGGTTTGTCATTATTAAGGGTAAATCTTAACAGGTGCCTGAAATTGACTGTCATAATAAATCATTATCGTCGTATTTATAATTTCAAAATGAAAACCAAAAAAGTATTTCACAGCAGACATCCAAAAACGTATAACATTTTGCAGCAGACTCCTTATTTAGTAATTAAAGAGATGTGCAACAAAAAGTTGGTCATTACCTAGGTGGGAACCAATTAGTAGCTACATCACTTTCAACTTAAAGGCCGGAAAAAGTCGTTAGCGGAACAGCAAAAGAGTTTTAATAACCAGGCTTATTAATTTAAAGTAACTCTGTTTTTCATCTGAAAAAAGGAGATGGGGCGGGAGAGGCTCAAACAGCAGTTTTTTTTAAATAAATGTTAAAGATTTTATGCATTTTAAGGTACCAAAATAAAAACCCATTTATTTAGATAACAAGTGGTTCGCCCCGAACTGAGATCTCGCGAGACTCCGATTAAAACAAAAAAATATTATTTGTAATCTTTGACTATCAAAATAGTGCCACGAAATATAGAACCACATAACTTGATCGAAAGTTTCATTTAAATTACAGGTAACGGGAGTTCATGTCATGTGGTTAATCTTTTTTAGTGTACACATTGGTCTAGATCTAAATTCTATCTCATCTATTATATATTATATATTCGATCTTCATCTAGATTTCAGACTTTTGCCTATATTTGTATCATTTACGCTACACGCATACCAATTTACTGCACTGTGGGGTCACTGGTGTACCCTGTGAAATTTGTCAAAGTTCAGTTTTTACTATGGCTAATAACTCAAAAACTATAAAGACTTTACTAAAAAACAAAACGGAATCTAAATTTACTACTAAGGACCTTTCCTAAGGATGTCTCACTTGACTTAAAAGTCTCATTTTCCTTTTTTTACCCCTCTTGAACCCCAAAGTCTCAACGATCCCCCCCCCCCAAACATTTTTAGTTCATTTAGTAACACCAAAATTGTAACATCACTTCTTCCTACCTATGTATCAAATTTCACGATGATCGGATCAACGCTTCGAAACTTATCCTCGGACAAACAAACATACATACATGCAACGCCAATTTTCCCAAGTAAATAAATAAATAAATATGTCTGGACATTTCACACAGCGCTATCTAGCCCCAAACTAAGCAGAGCTTGTACTATGGGAACCAGATAACTGATAGAATACTTATATATTTTTTTTTGTAAATACATACTTATAATATATAGAAAAACATCCAGACCCGGAACAAATATCTGTTAATCATACAAACATTTATTTCGCGGTGGGAATCGAACCCGCTACCTCCTGCGTCTCAGTCGGCTATTCGCCCACTGCGCCACGGAGGTCGTCAAATTTTGATTTAGAGATCTCGCTTCGCTCGGTCAAAAATATTAACTGCAGGGAAGTGTTATCAATTGGAGTATATCTTGCACTTAAGCTCCGACCACGATCGTTAGAAACATTCAATGCGTTGCGTTATTGGGCACAATATATAAAAGGGTGGGATGGAATATCTGCTTAATATCTGACGCTTATAGACCGAAATGATTGTCAAATGGCACAGCGAACCGATCAAGTGCCTCAATGGTGTTTATCAACGATGTGCATTAATCAAATTATTATTAATTAATAACCTACAATCACTTTGCGGTTAACCAATCGCTTCATTTGAATTTTTAAACGATCAATGCCACTTGTCAATCATGCAGAATTAATAATTGCATTGATCGTCTCAGAATTGCTTAGAATATTGGCGCAATAACATGTCAGCCCAGCCTCCTTTTTATTACGCGTAACAAAGCAAAATTGCATTCTCTTGTTCTCCAAAAGTGTACAATTACCAAGTTAAGGGCGCTTTCAAAGATATTTATTGTACAATTCCGTGTTGATAGGGTTAAGCCGAGTAAACTGGGGTGAATTTTAATGGATGTTTTGTTACTTTGTTAATTTAAATATTTTCACTTAATTAAAACTGTTTCTTGTATCTTTATCTGGCGTCTGGAGCATTGAGGAACGTCTAAGTGAGAAATAAGTTAATGTTTGAGTTTCTATTACTTGAGTTTCTTTGGCTCTTTGATCAAAACATTCAACCGTTTACATTTAAACCGACTTAAAAAAATGAGGAGGCTCTCAATTCGACTGTATTTTTTTAGAGTAAATATTCCGGGTAACTTTGAAGTCGGTTGTTAGATTTTTGTAAAATGTATATTATTTTGTTCATATTTGATTTAATTTTAACGTCAAAACCATTTTATTAGGTGCCTATTGGACGATCCATCGTTTGAAGTTATTAATGTAGATAATAGGGGCAATTTTGTTGGCACATACTAAACTAAATTTCGATTTAACAGTACTAAAATGACAAATGTCACTCTTTTTTCATACGCAACAAAAAATTTATTGAGCCAAATTTATTGATAGCCGAAAAATTTTTCAAACCTAAATTTAGCTGTGCCCACAAGATTGCACCCTCCACTTATAACTAAAATTATAATCATAAAGGTTAAATCAAAACAATAAACATTTATAAATCGTTTTAGTCATAAAATGTCAATGCTATTCTAGAAATTCATCCTACGCAATTTACTAGTTTTCCAAGGCTCAATTTTATCACTTTAATAACGTTTCTCTAAAATATTGCTTTAATTATGCTATAAAGGCTCTTGTTTAGCAGAATGGCCCTATAAAATGTGTATCAACGTAAATTATATCCAGTTTAGTCTGATCTCACCTTAAAGGTACCTTAAGGTACACGAATCTCTGAAACTTTTATGGGTTTCTTGCCGATATGAATGATAAATTCCCACTAACGTGTGTTCTGTTGTTCCTAATGTGTTCTGCAGGATTATATATTTTTCCTTTTTTTTTATAAGAAATTATATTGTTTAAAAGGGTTTTTAATAATTTATTTGCCGTTCTTGGGCTTAGTTACTACTGAATATAATAATACTCTTACTACGATAATAGATTTTCGCTTCTGACACTTCGAACCTAAACTTTTCTGATCCGATGTTGCCCGTGATTTTTATTAGCATTAAATAAATAAAACAAAATAAAAAGACATTATTTTCGAGAACCCTATTTTGTTACTAATTTTAGGTTTAAAAACGGTAAAACCCAAATGAGGTTTCGAGCAAATTTTCCCTTTGCTGCTTACGGTTGCAACTTTTGTACTGCAGGACAGACTAGACGTCGCCGTAGCTAATGACTACTCTCTTCTATGCCGTAGGGCATTTACAGGAGTTGCCAGACCCGTAACACAGTATTTACCTGATACTGCCGTTAAGGGTCGTAAGAGGGACACAATTTCCTTCAGTAGAAGGTTAGCCCCATTTATATAAACCCTGCATCACCTAGTTCAAGAAAAAAAAAATCAAGTCTAAGTACAGAAATAAAATCCACACTTTAACTGGTCAATAATTAAGATTCAAACTTTTTTCTAGAAAACGAATGAAGAAATCGGGGTTCTTACAAGCGACTTGCTCCTTATCTATCTCCTTTAAAACAATGTTTACAAAGCGTCAAATAACACTTCGTTGTCTCTAAAATATTTATTACCCTTCGAGGAAAAGCCGTTAAGAAACTTAACACTTCCAAACAAGCTTTGTTTACTTTCTAACCTGGAGTTTATTTTCTTGTAGGGAAATAAAGAGTATTTTATGTTTGAAATAGTGAACACATATACACAAAATAATGTATACTAGTTGCCAGTGCACAGTGGTCGAAAATAGTCGAAATTAGCCAAAAATCATAATTCTTTTTTTAGCTTAATTTAAGCATTCCCCCCTCCTTTGCATATAAACTCTAACTATTCCAAATCTCACATTCCTCCGTCCGCGCAATAAGCTTTAAAAGGGAGACATAATAGGTTGGGGAAAAAGTCTTTTCGCATTATAGTATGTATGAACTTGTAATAAAATATCTTTGGTTATACTATTTGTATTTTAAAGAAGATAATTCCAAATTAAAATTAGGAAAATGTGATCTTTATTTGTTTTTCGTACTGTAAAGATGAGTGAATCTAATGAAGAAATTCGATACATTTTAAAATTTTACTACAAAAAAGGTAAAAATGCAACGCAAGCCGCGAAAAAAATTTGCGATATTTATGGACCTAGTGCAGTGTCTGTGAGAGTAGCACAAATTTGGTTTAAGCGTTTTCAATCCGGAAATTTTGATGTCAAAGATGCACGTCGCTCTGGTCGCCCTATTACGGATAAAATTGATGCCATTTTTGAAAAAGTGGAGCAAGATCGGCATATCAGTAGTTACGACGTAGCTGAAGAACTGGGAATTGACCACAAAACAGTTTAGGCGCATTTGAAAAAAACTGGGTATACAAAAAAGCTCGATATTTGGGTACCCCACGAGCTCACTGAAAGAAACCTAATGAACCGTGTACTCATTTGTGATTCTTTATTACGACGTAATGAAACCGAACCATTTTTGAAGAAGCTGATAACTGGTGATGAAAAGTGGATCACGTACGACAAGAACGTGCGAAAAAGGTCGTGGTCAAAGGCCGGTCAGGCTTCACAGACTGTGGCGAAACCCGGGTTAACTCGTAACAAGGTGATGCTGTGTGTGTGGTAGGATTGGAAGGGCATTATTCATTATGAGCTGTTACCACCAGGCAGGACCATCGATTCTGAACTCTACTGCGAACAACTGATGAGATAAAAACAAGAAGTTTAGAGAAAGCGGCCGGAATTAATCAACAGAAGGGGTGTGGTTTTTCATCATGATAACGCTAGAACTCACACATCTTTAGCCACTCAGCAAAAATTAAGAGAGTTTGGCTGGGAGGTGTTAATGCATCCGCCGTGTAGTCCTGACCTTGCACCATCAGATTTCCACCTGTTTCGGTCTCTTCAGAATTCTTTAGGCAGTGTCAGGTTAACATCACGAGAGAACTGCCAAAACCACTTGTCGCGGTATTTTGATCAGAAACCCCAAAATTTCTATAGCAATGGGAACATGTCCCTACCTACAAGATGGTAAAAAGTTATCGAACAAAATGGTACCTACATACTTTAGTTAAATGTAAATAAACTATATTAAAATAAGTATTGAATTTTCTTAAAAAATGCGAAGAAACTTTTTCCCCAACCTAATAGTTTTCTCTTTCCGTAAATATGTATAGATTTATAAAATCCAGGGTGAACAGGTTCTTTCTAGGCTCAATCTCTATCCTCTCTGTAAAATGACACTACTGTAAAAAATATCACAAAATATTTTCATTTATTTTTCGTATTATATCACTGATTTCTTAGTAATTCAGTAATTAATAGCTGAAAATAGTTTACTCATTATTTAGATTCAATCTCATTGAACATAATGGTTAATTGATTGATGATTTTTCATTCACAAGACATTATCAGAGATTGTTCTAAGGTCACAGCCCAACATTTTGGTATGAAAAGGCGCATCGATCAGTCTGTGACGTCATCCATTTATCACCATCGAAAGGGTTGATTGAATACGGAGCGATCCCTCACGATGTCCTGTCGCGAACATTTTTACGTCGGATTACGAAAATGCTTTAAATATTCGGAGATTTTATAGCATCATGATGATAAGCCGCAAATTTGACAGTGTCTACACTCGGAGACGGAAATAAAATATGTCAGGGTATCCGTGAGGTCAACACTGGCCTCAGCTGAAGTTTAGCGATGCAGTATGGTAACATACTGTAGCAAAGCCGCTGAAAACCTTTTCGCCACCACACTTAGCAGTTAACTATAATTTTAGTAAGTAAAAAATAGTGCTTTTTGTGTCATTTGTTTTGTAATATGTTGACGACCTCTGTGGTACAATGGGCGAATAGCTGGCTGAGACGCAGGAGGTAGTAGGTTCGATTCCCACCGCGCAATAAATGTTTGTATGATCTACAGATATTTGTTCCGGGTCTGGATGTTTTTCTATAAATTATAAGTATGTATTTAAAAAAAGAAACGTATATTAGTATTCTATTAGTTATCTGGTTCCCATAGTACAAGCTCTGCTTAGTTTGGGGCTAGATAGTGCTGTGTGAAATATCCGGCCATATTTATTTATTTATTTAATGTTTTTCTTTCAAATACAGTCGCAGTGCTGAAAAAAATACAGGTGTGATGATTCGAGTAGGCTTCACTGCAAAAGGTATTTCATGTATATCTTCGTCAGATTCAAATATATTAAGATATACTTGTGTATATGACATATAATGAGTTCACAAAAGGCATTACTGTCTACAAAACGCTTGTTAGTAAAATTTCATCAAAATAAAGGCCACATTGAGCCCGGCTTGCACTACGATCCCTAAACGTATTTAGCGACTAAACATGTTTAAATTTAACGTATTTGTATGATTTGACAACTCTCAAAATCATATTTAGCCACTAAATTCAGGCATCGTTGCGCAAAAACGCAATCTGTCATTAAAGTTATGAAATTCAAACTAAGTTAAAACCAATTCGCTCACTTTCGAGTTTAAATTCTAGCAACTCGCAAAGTAGAAAAGTCAACTAAAAAGTTCTTTTTTCGTAATCACGTTCACGCTTGACCGTTCACCGAGTGCCAACAAGCATCAATCATAGTGTCATTTTCTGGCAGTAGACTTTGGAAAAATGGCTTCATCGACTTTACATCCACAGAGAAATTTGAAAGTCATTAATCTTGCCAAGGGGATAATTTATATTGAGAAACTGTTCATTTTTCTGTGATATTTACACAATGGCGGGCGATATTTCTAAAGGCTCAGGGGCGACCTACAATGCGGCTTTGCGGAAGCACACACAGTTTGCTATGAATTTTCTTTTCAAAAGTTTTCTCAATTCGTAAGTTGATTTTTGTTAGGTTTTTGGCCCAAGGCAATCCGCTAATTAAAAGCTATGGCGGAGCTCTATGTTCAGAAGTGGAGGCTTGGCTGCAATGATGTTGATGATGATGATACAATACTAAGACGCCTGGTAAGTTATGTAATAACAACTGAATAACACAAATGCATATCTATTTAATGCGTAATATAGGTAGATGTTTATTGTTACACAGTGGAGCCATAATGACGACCTCCGTGGCGCAGTGAGCAAATAGCCGGCTAAGACGCAAGAGGTAGCGGGTTCGATTCCCGCCGCGGAACAAATGTTTGCATGATCTACAGATATTTGTTCCGGGTCTGGATGTTTTCTATATATTACTAGTTGACTCGGCAAACTTCGTACCGCCTTGACATGCATATGACGCGGGTTGCCAATGTATGTACGTCCCCGGTAGAATTGTAAATCTGCCATCATTAGCTGCATCTATGTATGAGAAAACGAATTTTCTTCATAATATTTTTTTGCGTCATTCTGTCTCATATTTTAATAGTTATTCTGTTAGTCCAGGCGAAGACAAATCCAACAAATCAAAGATCATCAAAATCGGTCCATCCGTTCTTGAGTTTTAGATGATGTAACTAACCCGACTTTGTTTTAAATTTACGAGTAGGTACTGAACTTGCATTTTTAAGTATTTCCCCTCACTTACGCACTCCATCGTTTGGGATATCGTTAAATAGGTCTCCAAAAATACAACAAGGTTTCCAACACACGCTTAACAAATTTATTTCAAACTCGTTTTGTAAACTTTCTGTCTGTTATCAATTTCAGTAAAAAGTTATCACACCATCAATTCAATAACACCGGTAGATATCACATATATTTGTGAATAAACAAAACTGAAAACTGCTGACGCCAGGCGCCCGACCAGACTGCTGTACGCTTCATTTTACAAATAAATTTGATATGCGCATTGAATGTAAAATTCAGCTGAATGTGAATATTAGTGCGGTTAAACGCGTGCATTTGTTCGACTCGGTGCAAATGGTAGGGTTGTAAATAGTAGAATCGCTCATACGTTTTTTAAAGCTAGACCAAGCTTTCTTGAATATTGATCTAAAAATGGGTGAATTTACTGATGAACCATGAAACTGAACAACTTTCTTAAAAATAAAGAATTACTATTTTTATAGGAAATAATATTTTTATCCGTGTTGTCTGCTTGTGGCTGATCTACAGAATTTTCCCCAAAACCAGCTTATTCTTACCAATTGTTTCTTCAATGAAATATATTAAATTCGTAGTTAAACATTTTTGTATGACCCCTTTCTGTTACTAATACATATTTCAAAACACTTTGTATATGTGTACGCTGAATAAGAAATAAGAATATTATATCACTTTTCTTGAATTAAATCATAGAGGTACAATCTAAACTATCCGTAATACGATTTTTCAATATGTATAAGATAACCCAGTATACAGTCAGATTAAGGCACTTATCTCACCGCCGGCGAGTAAGCGATTAGCTATCAACTATTTTCTCGCTCAAGAAACGAACAAAAGATCTATATCTATATCTTTTGTTCTCTATATCTATACCCGTGTCAGTAAAAGAGACACGTATATTAACAGTTAATCGCTGGTCGTTCACACTGCCGGCGAGAACTCGCTCTCCACTATTTTGTCGCAGTGACTACAACACTCGCTCAACGATACTCGCTCAGCGATGCTCGCTTGGCGGTCAGAACACACGCCGTGAGGTGAACCAGCGGAACGGAACGCACGCGCCACGCGCTCAGCGAGTGGCGCGAGTATCGCCCGCTTTTTTTTTTTTTTTTTTTCGAATGGATTAAACTCGCTGTTGGCCTCTGAGGCCGTGACAGCTTAACCGAACTTTTGGCGAGTGCAGATGGCGCTCAGCCCAGTAAGTTTTTTAGGCAACTAGCGCAAGGGCACCACTTAGGTACGAACCTCGGCTTGGGCTGTTGCCGAGATGGGGATAGGAGAGAAACGCCCGGGTACATGTTTGTACCTCGTATAGGCGGCGACTGAAGGGATTCGTCGACCTCGCCGGCGAGATCGGTGTTTCTGTGAAGTGTTTGCTCTGTCTGATGAAGATGACTCACCTTCCGCATTAGCGGAGGTGATTTCGTCATCCGGGTCTCCGAGAACGTGTCTCGGACGACGGAGGATTTTGTTGGCGGGCGGATCCAACGGGTAGACCGGAATGGTGTGTACCAAAGGGTTCGGATGATTAGAGGCATCACCCAGGCACTTGACGCAACGGGGGCGGGCGTGGCAGTTTTTGGCCGAGTGGCCATATAACTGACACCTATGACACTGGCTGGGAGTGCCATTTCGGTGGGGGGGTTCTACCCGGAGGCCGGAGAGGTTGTTGACCATCTTCAGGTTGAAGATGGCCTTGCCTGCCGGTGAGAGCTCTAGTACTACAAGTACTAGATTAAGTATCGCCCGCCGCACTCGCTCACTCCTTTTATAGCCCAGCGAGACAACTATAGGAACTACACACTCGCTTCTGCTCGCCTACTCGTTTCTAGTTTCAAGCTCTACTCACTTCTCGCTCATCGCCGGCGGTGAGATAAGTGCCTAAGAGTTAAAATAATGTTCGGACTCGAGAAAATAAATCAAAGTTACTACGAGCTACACAGATCAGCAAATTTGGCGGTGCCTATGTTTAATCGATGGCTAATGATGTTAACTTAAATGTCAAGCTGTTTAAATCAAACTGTAAAGTGCTGTTTACCGGTTATATGTTAAGATAACAATAATCTTCATCGCATCTGACAACATAAATACCTACATGACTTTATGCGCACAAAAGTTGATATCATAAGAAATCTTAACTATTAAAATATTAGGTAATGAACTCTAGCTAACCTTTCCGTCGTGTTTGAGTGGTAGTGCTTTCTAGAAATTATATTTGTAAGAAAAGTAAGTGCTTGTCAGAGCATAAGTTTTTTTTTAACTCCTATACACACAATCGGACCTCCTGATGTTAAGTGGTAACCGCCGCCTATAAACTTCTAAGTTGAACTAATTGCGAATTAAGTCAGCTAGATGTTCTACGCTTATCAAAATCTTTAAATACATATAAATCTAAAAGCAAATGCGGCTGCAGTCATAAAATAGTATTCAATAGTATTTAAATTAGTATTGATACTACTACACTAAAGGAGATCGAATAGGTCCGATTAGACGTCTGTCATTTTGCATGCGGTGATAACTTTGATCGACCAAATAAAAATAATTATTATGTTATCCATACCCTATCACAATGAGTATAATTAATACGCACGAAGTTTCACTTCATATTGAAAAATTACAATCATTAACACTAGTTAATCATGGATCAATATTTCGACACGAGGATATTCCAATGTTGTATCATTTGGTTCGGTCGTTCGTTGTTACTATTTTGACATCTGTAAATTGAATCTATTACAACTATTTCCACGAGTTCAGTCGCAAATTGTTTTTTTAATAATTTGTAGTAATTTTTAATAAGTTGAGTAACCTATTATTTTCTTGTCTGTGTTTTATTATTTACTTAAGTAATTGTAATTTATTTGTAATTTATATATATTGTAGTGAACTTTCTACATGTAACTAAAACAATGTGAACACTGGAAAAAATAAAGTAAACTATATAAAGAAAACTTAAATAAATATGCTATGGCATGGTAACTCAGCTTTTGTGTGTAAGTATGTGTGTGTGAGTGTGTTTCAGAGTGTTGTAGGGGAGTGGGTCTGTGTCCGTGAGGGTTCAAATGTGTGTAGTAGTGTGTATGCAGGGGTCTGCGTGTGTGAGATTGTTCTGATTCTCATAAATCGGCAAAGATGGGACATTCCTAATTATAAATACGGGATTTATTACGTACCGTTTTATTGGTGTTTCGACATAATTAGTGTTGTATGTTTGCCTGTGCCAAGAACTACCGAAAAGAATAGAAGTGATGATAATGATGATGATGTAGCCTGTCAACACGACGGAACACCGTTGACACAATCCCCACCACCACGCCCGTCTATTCGCGCGCAGAGGGCTGCGGCGCGTAATGCGAGGCGAGACGTTGTTCGGAGCGGATCACAGTCACCTTAATGAAGGTTCACGAATTGAACTGAAACATTGTCGGTCGAAACACCGATAAAACGGTACGTGATAAATCTCATAATTATGATTGAAATAAATCATGAAAGTTTTCTAAGTAAACACTTAGTATTTACTACACTACTTACACTTAGTACTTAAAAGTGAAAAAAAAACTAGACTTTAGTACTATTTAATTATGACTGTATTAATCAAACCTGTATTATTTTGTTATAACACATGTTTCTGATTGTAATTACTTACCAACTTATCCTTAAATATTTTATGCGAATTTTGGTACTCTGTATATTCTATGGCAATTTAATGTACAAACAATGTATCTTTATAGAATAATAATATTTTGATTTGATCAGTTTAACAATCAATATTGCAGTACCGAAGGGATTACAGTGTTTTACCGCCATTGCATTCTTTACAAACCATGGAATCTTTAGTGGACGGACCACAAATAAAAGCAGTTTCATGAATATGTGGGAGGATAAAACGCAATATTCCGTGAGCTAAACTGACTTTTGCCCCCGTCTTGATGCGCGTCATTTAGCACAAACGACTGCTAAGAATGTTCTGAAAATTTACACTCGCTTACACAAGAATGCTTCGGCTTTTGTTGAGAAATCTTTATTAGAGAAGTATTTCCTTCAGGCACATTCTGACTAAGTAATAACATTGTACTTAATATGTACTTATTTCATTTAAAGCTGGAAGCAAAAAATGACACTGCATGAAAAATAAAAATAAATAAATGCAATATACACATATACTCGAAATTACAAAAAGTGGTATTGCTACCCCTTTTTATATGCGGAATACAGAAACTCACGAGTAATGGCGGTATACTTTATACAAAACAAAATTCTCCGTGTACGTTATGTTGTATTATCATGGAAAAAGTGTAATCATTTTTGTACCTATAGACTTCTTTTGAAAAGTTAAATTTTTCACATCGACTTTATGCTTTCTATTCATCATGTGGACGGCATATTACAGAAAACAATATTCTAAAATCAATACGGAAATCAATTAAAAGCAATAAGTTTAGGCACAGTATTACAATAAATATAGGTATATAGGTTGTTTGATAATATACGCACAAAAATGAAAGGGGTTATTTTGATGAGCAATAAATTTGTGAAATGCTTACTATAGAAACGTGAAATTTATTTTAGCATGTAAAATCAAACACTTTATTAAACTTATGTTGTGCTATTGTATAATGCTTGCCATCTAACCACAGATACTGTATTGGTGTCGTCTCGAGATATCTCTTGTTGTCCCTTTCTAACCCAAAACCCGCAGCCATTTTCGAAAGAGATATCAAATCGGCCTTTATTTTTGTTGTCGATTGCAAGAGTAGGCAGTAAGTTTTATATCTAATTAATCACCTAATCTAAGTCGATTTTCTTAAAAATTTGATTATATAACTAGTAGTCATTTTTTTTTTTCAAGAAGTCTTTTTTTATGTTTTGTGTAACCGTCACTTGAATATCGTCGGTAAATTACCAAACACCCTGTATATGTATTTTTTCGTGAATAAAACGTCTGAACATTCTCATAATAATCATGACCTTTGATGAGTGAAAGTAGGTAGTCCAAAACGACAAAACTTCTCTCTTAACATTCAAAGGTATCGCTCTCCGCCCCTATTTCACCCCATTCATATGTTTAGAACCTGTGGCTAATAATTTAGGGTTCGTAAAACTATTTGGCGGTAAACAGAGGGGTGTTAGAAGTAATAGCAGCAATCTGGCAGGACGCGACGACTGATACGTTTCAGAATTTCCCAAGAGAGTATCATTTTTCGGTTCTGCAAGTTCTCAGTATTGGCATTTAGAGTGTGGGATACATTTTTAAAGCACTTTACCCGGTGGTAAGATGTTTGTTCTCGTAAGTACAGATAGTATAATCTAAAGAAAAACGCTCCTTAAAATTTGTCGCTATAAATTCACAATAATATTATAAATGTGAAAGTTTGGTTTGTTTTAATGGTTTTAATGGTCGAAACACTGATAAAACGGTAAGTGATAAATCCCGTATCCCTCTAATATTATAAACGCAAAAGTTTGTATGGATGTATGTGTGGTTGTTTGTTACTCTTTCATGTCATAACGGCTGAACGGATTTCGACAAAATTTTGTATGTACGTAGATTATAACATGGATTAACACATAGGCTACTTTTTGTTGACAAACAACGCGTGCTGGCGGAAGCTAGTTAGCTACTAATATGGGAAAGAGAGACAAAAACATAAACACGGCGGTATCTCGGTATATAAAGTTTATTCTCATAACAACAATTCAAATAATTCAAATATATTAGTTTTACGAAGCATCACCATATTACAAAGAAGATAAAAAAATTTAGCACATAATAAGTTTAGACTAATTAGCTTGAACGATGGATGTCCAACATAGCCTTTGTATTGACCAAAAAGAACAAATGTTCCTAAATTATGTTATTTGAAATAATTTACATAGATATCAATAACGCGTGATGACTTGTGTATAAGTACCGAGTGGGTCCCACAAGGCGCGAGACCTCGTGGCCGGCCCCGGCGGAGATGGCGCGGACGAACTTGACATGCACAGTGCGAACTGGTCGACAGAAGCCGTAGACCGGGATGAATGAAAAAAGCCCACTGGATCCAGTGGGCTATTTCATCATCATCATCATCATCAGCCCACATTAGTCCACTGCTGGACATAAGCCTCTCCCAATACGCGCCACTGAGCCCGGTCTTCGGCTCTTCTCATCCAGTTTCTGTCCGCCACCTTTCTTATGTCATCGCTCCACCTAGCCAGGGGGCGCCCCACACTACGTTTTCCGAGACGCGGTCTCCACTCAAGAACTCGTTTACCCCAACGGTTGTCGGTTCTCCGGCATATATGGCCAGTCCACTGCCACTTCAGTTTGCTAATCCGCTGAGCTATGTCGGTGACCTTGGTTCTCTGTCGGATAACCTCGTTACGGATTTTATCCTTCAGAGAAACTCCAAGCATAGCCCGTTCCATAGCTCGCTGCGCAACCTTAAATTGGTGGACTAGTCCTACCGTGAGCGTCCACGTCTCAGCACCGTAGGTCAATTGTAATGACCTACGGGCTATTTAGATTAGATTAAATTATATATGAATAAAAACGAGTTTCGTTTGCCCGCTTAGCGTGTTGCATGTGTTGTTTACAACTAAAGTATGACGATGCGCCGTCATGCTTAATAATTTGTTTGTACCAAATTGTAAACATTTCTTTAACCGTATTTTGCTCCAAAACAAATACATTTTCACGGCGCCTTCTATTGGCGGGTATGCTCGTTTCTCATAAACTAGCCATACAATAAAAGCCTTCTTTATTTTATTGACCTCATGTCCGTAAAACATAATGTAAATGAAAATGTAAGTCCTGCTTTAGAACCACAATAATATTATTATAGTAGTAGGTAATCGTAAAATGTTACAGCTTTTTGTACGACTTTCCAAACAAAAAATATTGTTTTTTGCCGTGAAAACTACGGTCCTCGTAATTTTTTACGATACAATAAATGGAATTATTTTTACAGAATTCAGAAATTTTTAATTTGAAATTGAAACTACCGTATGATCGAGCGAAGCGAAATCTCTAAATCAACTTTGTTAAATCGGTGTTGTATGTATGTTTGTTTGTCCGAAGATAACTTTCGAAGCGTTGATCCAATCATCGTAATGGCACAATTTTGGTGTAACTAAATGAGCTAAAAATGTGGGGGGATTGTTGAGATATTGGGGTTCAAGAAGGGTAAAAAAAAAATAAAATGAGACTATTCGTTCAAATGAGACGTCAAGTGAAAGATATTTATTAGTACATTTAGATTGTGTTTTTATTTTTAATAAATTTTTTATAGTTTTTGAGTTATTAGCCATAATAAAAACTGAACTTTGACAAAATTCACAGGGTACACCAGTGAACCCACAGTGCTCTAATTTAGTATGCATGTAGCTTAAGTAACACAAATATAAGCAAAAGTCTGAAATCCAGAATATCTGCAATTTATACCCCAAAAAAGAGAACCAATAACATGAACTGGCATTACCTGTAATTTGAATGTAACTGTAGGTCAAGTAGGTTGGTAATTTTTTTCGTGGCACTATTTTGATAGTCAAAAATTACAAATAATATTTTTTTGTATTTGTGGGAGACTCCCGAGATCTTCGTTCGGGGCGAAACACTAGTAATATTTACATTAATAGGACCGCATCGCGGACTTGCAGAATGGACGAAATTGAAATTTGCTCTAGACGGAGCAAAGTGATAAGTTTGATCTACGGGATCTGGTATTAAAAAATATTATATTTATCTATGCATAAGATAACTAATGATTGGATGTGCGATGTAATATAATACAAAACACCACCGCCATGCGCTTTAAGGCAGGAATAGTCATGTAGAACTGTCACTACAGAAAACCACCGTAATATCAGCCGAACGAAATGAAAACGACGGTAATGTATAATTACGGCTTGATAAGGGTCTGACAGTCGTATTTGGGACAGGAAGACACCATCTCACTAGCAATTTCGAAAGGTGCACCTGAGATAAGCGCAATAAATATAACGTTTTGGGAGCTAATCTAACTGTTATGGTGCCGCGATTATTGCTCATGGCCCATTCTGAGGTCCGTCGGGTATGGCCGAGGTACGCAACAAGTTTGAATGTAAAGGTCAATAGACAGAACCTATTTCAGATTGTAATAATCCTAGTTTCACTCGGAATGTTCACATTGAAATCATAAACCTACACAGCAAAGCTTTTAGGGTCAAATGATTTATTGTTATACAAGAAAATGCACTAGGTCAGTTTTAAAATATTATTTACCCATAAATTGAGTTAATAGTAAATTATGATATAAGTGCGGTAAGTTGAAATTTACAGCCGATGCGATATTGCTAGCCCGAGCCGTAGGCGAGCGCTACAAGAAAGCAGAGGCTGTAATTCCCAAAGCGCACGTATGTCATACGACGTTTTATAACATATTTGCGAGGAAATAAATAAAACTCGGACTTTCTCGGAAAGAAAAAGCGCGCGGAATAATTTTTACTTGTTCACAAATTAGCGATGCGCGCGCATCAGCGCTTTTTTTTAAGGCAAAGGCACAAAAACAGCCAGTATTACTAATAAAGTAAATTAATATTTTTCTGTTTTTGTTACAGATAAATGGTTGTAATTTATTGTCAAAATTAATTAAATTAAAGAATTTAATGTTTATTTTTTATATTTTATCTCCTAAAGTTAATTTTATTCATAAAATGTTGACCACTTTTCTGACATAAAAACTCTTTGCTAAGATTTAAAAAAGTACCGTTCGTTTTAGACGGAGCATCTTGATAAACCGTACTTTTTCCCTTATTAAAAAGAAAATTGTGCGTTTTACATTAGAATAACGCACAAGTGCGTAATGACATACATTACGATATTGAAATTGGTGAAATAAGAGACCCTTTACGAGCAAATGTGTTATAAAATAATCTAATAAGTTTTTATTTTTTGCATCATATTGAATTGTATAAACTTCAATCTAAGTTTACAATACAGAGTAATCTTTGTTCTAACTTTTTGAGAAGCAGAAGCATTTAGTTATGGTTTATATTTGTTTAGGAAATTAAAATATAGCAGGGTTTCAACTGAATACCTCAAGATGATTTACTTAGCTTATTGCCAAGTAACATTACATCTGTGTGAAGGTTTACTCAGCTATAGGAACAGGTACATGCACCATCCTCTTAGTTTGGTCAAACTAATTCGATGTTTGCTTGATCTTTTGTTTCTATTTAGTAGCAAATGCAAAAACTTATCTGTGCTTTCTTTAATTTTAAAAGTAATGAGGCTATTTCATTTTAAATTAACTCCAATCAAATACTTTTCTCGCCTCGCCGGTGGAAAAGCACATTCACAGTTTTTCAATCGACGTCCTAAATGCTTTTTCGTTGAATTGGGTGTGTTAAAATAGGTCTTAATTTTTTATATGAAGCTTTAAATCATTATTCATTACTTTTAATTTCATTTCGGATAAATTAACTTAATGAATATAGGAAATGAATCGGGAATGATGAAACAAAATTATAAATATTTTTGAGAAAATATTTTTTCTGTGATTCTTTCATTCTGCAAATGGATTAAAAACGTGTAGGTATAAATTTCAGAAAATAACACTATATTCATTTATATCATAGCTAATGCTATCAAAGTCAAAAATATTAAAATTACTAGCTTCCGCCAGCGGCTTCGCATGTGTTGTTTGTCAACAAAAAGTAGCATATGTGTTAATCCAGGTTCAAATCTACGTACATATCAAATTTCATCGAAATCGGTTCAGCTGTTATTTATTGTTTATTTCCTTTGTTACTGTATTTTTGTTTGGTGTGCAATAAAGAGTATTTCATTCATTTATTCATTCATTCAAACAAACATCCAAACTTTTGCATTTTCTTTTGATATTAATATTTGTTATAAAGCTTATGCTAGCAGATGATATTTCCAGCAGAATGTTGTATGAATTCTAAACACGTGCGGTGGTTGATTTGAAAATGCTATCATGACTGCAAATATTTAATTACAAGTTTGAAGATTTTTCTTGGTAACACGTCTAAAACGGGATGTTAAAGATGTACAGAAGAATCTATAATTCATTCAAATTACCGCATATTCTAATAGCTTAATAGCCGCAATATTATAAAACAAATGCAGACGAAGTCACGGAGGAGTCATGTATTGTATAAATAAAGTGATTTCATGAAATCCCATACAATCCGCTTAAATAGTAAGGACCCACTGAAACTGCAAAACGAATTCATTTATTCGGCAACACATACATTCGATTACTCCATATTGTCGACATAGAGGGCCGTGTTACACAGAAGGCGATTTTAAACAGCCTCAAACCGGCTATTATTTTTTAAACACATATCATCTTTTTCTGTCTGAAATAAGTTATTTTATTCAATCACTAAATATCAATACCAAATATTCCATGTTATAACGGATGTTTTAAGTGCATTAATACTTCAGATATCTACAAAAATAATGTGTGAATTTGTTATATTTTTCGTGACTTAGGCTTCGATGTATCTTCCTTACACAGATACACACACACAGATACAGGTATGACCTAAGCTCATGTCTGTATTTACGTTAATACGTGCAGAATCAATCGGAAAACAGGAGGACACCACAATCTACATTGGGATAGTAATCTATAAATATAAAAGAAAGTCGGGTTAGTTACACCATTTATAACTCAAGAACGGCGAGACCGATTATGATGATCTTTGATTTGTTGGATTTGTCTTTGCCTCGAATAGCAGAATAACTATTAAAATATCGGAAAAATTCACGCAAAAAGAAATTAATTTTCTCATACATAGATGCACATAACAATGGCCGATTGACAATTCTACCGGGGCATTGACAGCCCGCGTCACATACATGTCAGGCGGTACGAAGTTCGGCGGGTCAGCTTGTAGCTAAATAATAGAAATCATAAATGCGCTCGCTAGTAAACTGGATCAAAAGTACTCTGTATTTAACTTTTGATCCAGTTTACCAGCGATCTCCTGGACCCATGTATTTTAAGGAGGTTCTTCGTTCTGCAACACTAGCCACTGATCACGTGGGCCTTGCTTTGCCTTGATCGGTTGTCTACCGTGTGCCGTTCTGCCCCAAAGGCCTTAATACTTGAGATTGACACTTCAACTTGCTAATTTTCTGAAAATTATGAAATAGGAAACGGTTGATGCAGGTCTTAATTATTTTAGAATTGACCACATAGAAAACTCTTTATTCTGTAATCAACAGAAAAAGCCTTTGACCATTTACAAACTTCCAAAAGTCCTGTACACCTAAAATATCAAAATTCGGTGATCTGTTCTGCTCACATCATTCAGTGAATATCGTAAGATTACAAATATTGGTTAACATAATCGAAATAAAAATTTCTAATATACAGACATACTGAAAAATCGGTGAACTTTTACAAAAAGGGAATACTATGTAGATTCACCAACTTTTGGAAATATTTTTACCTGATTGCGCTGATGAAGGGACTTTTAACTTTTGACTGATAACATTAAAAAGTCCAAAGTCAAAAGTCCCTCCTTCTGTGCAATCGGATAAAAAATCTTTTTATAAGTCAGTGAATGCAACCTTACGATGCTCACTGAATATGTGACCTTATTACCTATGCCAAATTGCTGTCGCTTCGCTACCGCTAGTCAGGCCATCCCTTTTACACGTGAGGTACGTACTGTACGTGTGAAAGGGATGGCCTGACAAGGGATAGCGACACGAAAGCAATTTGGCTTAGGTAATAAGGGGGCGGAGCAGATCACCGACTTTTGCTGTTTCAAGTGTATAGGACTTTTAGAAGTTTGTAAATGGTCAGCGACTTTTGGCGTTGACATCAACACCACAAATATTTTAACAATAAAAAAAAACTTAATTATATCGGCGGAAGTACAATCGGCAGTCCCATTGCTATGAGCGATCTCTTCCAGACAATCTTGGAATAGGATAGTATTTTCATTTTTATAGTGTTATCCGAACACTTACGGAAAATTACAAGATTTTAAAAACCATCTTAAAAAGTTTCAAGCCTAGACGGGACTTGAACCCGCAACCTTCCTCTTGATACGAGGATGCACTACCAATTGTGCTACTGGGTCTTGTCACGTCAGGGTCAAAATTAGTGAGATGATTCAGGTTACGCTGGATTTCTTGTAGATAGAGCTAACGGCGCTTTAGTCGTAATCTGAATCATCTTACTAATTTTGACCCTGACATGACAAGAGCTTGTAGCACAATTGGTAGTGCATCCTCGTATCAAGAGGAAGGTTGCGGATTCAAGTCCCGTCTAGACTTGAAAATTTTAGAGTTGGTTTTAAAAATCTTGCAATAGGATATTGCAAACCTATACGATTAATCAAATCGCTTTCCGCCATCAGTAGGACTACCAATAACCACAAAGCTTACTATTATTACATTCGCAGAGCTGTGGAGCCACTGGTAGAGCACGACTTTAACCACAATTGAAACTTTCTACAACTCAAATATTGAAGACCTTTAGCTGTTACTTGAATATTGATTCCATTGTAAATTAATCGCTGAATTAATTACGTTACTGGAAATGGCCGCGTTTCATGTAATGAAACTATGTATTAAGTAAGGAGCAGTAAGTAATTCTTAAGTGTATTCGACAGATGGATCACTTATTTTGTAATGTTATATTCGATGTGATGGCTATTACCCACTTTTTCCGGGTGGAAAAACTTCTGGAGCTAAATTGCCATACTTACCTTCGCTTACGACCCACACTTATCAATAAATATTATATTATATGTATATAAAACTGGTATTATTTGTATTTTGCTTAATCAACCCCGTGGGTATATTTAATTGAAAACATTCCATATTAAATGCCCATTATAATAATTAATAGAAAGTCAATTAAAATATTAAGTAATTATTATTAATGATATTTAATGTATAGGATTATTGTTAAAACTGTAAACCAGGTATCATAATTCACTAATTATCATGATTTTTTTTCTTGCATGCTACATGGAGATAGAACAAGCTTACCTGATGTTAAGTGGTAACCATCGCCTATAAAAGAGAATTGGCTAGTAGGTTACGCATCTTAGAAATGTGCCCTGCGTCCATCAACTTGAAGCATACAGGTGTAAAGCCTCATGTGCCTGTAATTTCACCGGCAACCATACCCTTCAAACCGAAACACAGCAATGCTACTTGGTGACAGAAATAGGTATGATGGCAGAACTTAAGGATTATTAATAAATAAACTGATTTTAAAATAACGTAGCATTAATATTTTAAAGTGTTATTATCCACTGTTATAAACGCTTCAATATCAAACAGTCGATACGCTGGTTCTTGGATAAACACGTTTTTAAAAATTATAAAACCTAATTTATGTATTAAATTATGTACCTTTGCTTTAGTAGACAGTATAGAAATTAATAATATGTGGTGGTACGAATCGTACCACCAGAAATAACAAAAATGTAACCTTGACAATTAATTAATCTTATAGCATTAAGTGCCTATTTCACCAGGAGAATGATTTTTATCCGACAATTAAAGAGGATTGGAGGTCGTGAAATATGCACATATATGCATGTCTCAAATTAAAATTGCAAAGGAACTAAGCAAACACAGGGTACAAACTTGTTAAGTGTGATGGCATAAAAGCCATCACTTAGCTACTGCATATTGCCGGTCTTCTGCTGAGACCAGTGTTGACTTCACGGACGATGTTGTGTGGTGGCAGTTGGGGTCGAGACAGAGACGAGAGACCTAGACTATTACTTCTTTCATGATATCCTGTCTCTGTCTCACTCGCAAACTGATTACGAAAAAGCCTAGTCAAGTAGCGGTTTCTGTCTTCCGTCTTTGTGTCTACAGTTCTCTAATATTGTTCTCATATTTTCGTCATAATCCACGATAATTATCTTCGTGTTCACCCGATATGAATCTCTCGACTTCCTTCAAAAAGATTAGCTGGAACAATCTTGCGTAAATTCGGTACTTACCCGCTTGGTTTCCATTTCCTCGCCGCAATCTCTTTTAGGGTTAATGCTTATTTGGAGGGCAAAATACTTATTATTTTATTACAATTTTACTGGGCTATTGCCCTTTACCCTTCGACATTATTTTAGAATAGCTATGGCTATTTTTATTGACTGTACCTTGAAGATAATTTTCTCTTTTGTGAATTCATGTTGAAAATGTTATTTTGTAAGCAATTTATTACGAGCTTCTTTACATAAAATGAAGTCGCTTCCGCTGTCTGTTCCCTTAGATCTTTTAAACTACTCAACAGATTTTATCGCAGTTTTCAGCAATAGATAGAGTGATTCAAGAGAAAGCTTTACATGTATAATACATATACCTAATATGAAATCCATAATAATATTACAAATTCAAAAGTATCTGTCTGTCGGGCGGGTAGGGGATTGGACAAAGCAACACCACTTAAAACACAAAAAACTAGATGTTCGTTGCGTTTCATGACAAAATGGCTCAACCGATTTCGATGAAAGGTACCTATTTAGATAGATTATAACCGGGATTGAGACGTAGGCTACTTTTTACCCAACTGCGCAGAAGGAGGGTAATGTTTTACTGACAAATCACGAGTACGAAGCCGCGGGCGCGTCAGCTAGTTGAATATAAAGGTTCGAAACAAATCATGTTGGATATACTTCAAAATATAACCATTTAAAAAAGATGTATGTGTAGATGAGATCCGTTTTTATACACGGATCAAATTCTCATTTGAATTTCAAGGAAAATTTACCTTCAAAACATGTTTTTCAGTCGATTTCTACGTAACGTATAAGCCAACTTTATTTTTCTAGGAATATGTAGATAGTGGCAAAGAAAAGTTCAGAATTGTTTGCACGTACAAATTAGTCTGGAAAAGTTATAATCGTTCATAATAAGGTTCGCAGGATGAATAACGAGCTAGTACCACGTCAGTTTCAAAAGGACTCTACTAAAATGGAAGTTTTTTTTTAATTTCTGCCGTCTTTATTAGTAAAAGGTTTGCTAAAACTTTTTGCAATGAGCAAATATTCATTATGTGTGGGGGTGGGATTAAAGGATGTTTTTGTGCTATTTACATTACATAACAAACATACAGTGAGTAGTGTATTTTTCAGTATTCCTAGAATTACTTTTAGTTTTGCAGCATGTACTAGTATACAGGGTGTTTGGTAATATATGGACGATATTCAAGTGACGGTTTCTCAAAACATAAAAAAGACTTCTTGAAAAAAAACTACTAGTTATATTATCAAATTTTAAAGAAACTCGACTAGTTTAGGTGATTAATTCGATATAAAACTTACTGCATATTCTTGCAATCGACATCCAAAAATAAAGACCGATTTGATATCTCTTTCGGAAATGGCTGCGGGTTTTGGGTTAGAAAGGGACAACAAGAGATATCTTGAGACGTCACCAATACAGTATCTGTGGATTGATGGCAAGTAATATGCAATAGCATAACATAAGTTTAATAAATTGTTTGTTTTTACATACCAAAATATATTTCACATTTCTATGGTAAACATTTCACAAATATATTTAGTATGCTCATCAAAATAACCCCTTTCATTTTTGTGCGTATATTATCAAACACCCTATATATTCTGACAGTGAACAAAGGAAACCAATCAAAATATTCGTATAACATGTGACTTAAGATAGCTAACAAAGTGCACAATTAAAACAATAATATGAATACTAATAAAACTATTTGAAAACAAAAAACTATTCACATAATTGTAGTTTATATCAAATATAAAGGTTTCATGGCAACTTATAGTGGTCACCGTCGCCTATAAACGCCTGTAGCACTCATGAAATTGCAGACAATGCGCCTGTAATTCCTATCACTTAATGCCTACAATTTATCACTAGTAATGTTGCAAATCACACGGTACCAATTTTAAAATCTATGGTGCGACAATGGACACTTTTATTTCCACCCAACGCTTAGCAAGAAACAAAATTACTAGCAGGACAACCCATCGTAATTTTCCATCAAGTCAGTAATTTTTCAAATGTAGGGATATAATATAATTGTGGGAATAAACAGTTGTGGCCTACCTACAATAATTCGTTCAATAAAAAAAAATATTTTTCCAAAAGCTTTTATTTACATGTATTCTTTGATTATTAGTTGAAACAGTTTACTCGTAATTTATGAAGTTTTTACATGAAAAATGAAATATTTTTACAACTTAAGCCATCAACATACCAATTACATTTATTTGAAACCTATGTACCTTGAATTACATAATATGTATCATATTATGACCTGTTGTTTCCATGCCCAGATGGAGTATTACAGAACAGAATAAAATTTATTTTTTACAATTACTTAGCAGTAACAACACAATAAAAAGTATGAGTACAAACATAATAATAATAATTATTATTATCAGCCCACTGTGTCCCACTGCTGGGAAAAGGACTCCCCCTATTCTTTTCAGACATTTCTTTCTGGCGCTAAGGTGGTGGGACAAGCTCACTCATTTCCGAGCGGACTGGAAAAAATAATAATTTAAAAAATTAAACAATCTGCGTTACAAGATGTTAAACCTACGCGTAATTACTTTCAATAACAAAAAGATACTTCCGTTATAATTTCATCGCTACACGTGGATATACAAACTATTGAATCCATGCGTTTAATTAACAAAAGGAGCTCCCAAATATACAAAATACATACAACCTAAATTACTAGAATTTAGAAGTACTTTCAGTAGAATAAATACGCTTTTAACTTTCATCTTAATCGTACGTACCGCTCTTGACAGGGCAACTGTCAACTTATATACTTATAAATACAGTAAAAAATATGTAATAACTTTCTTTGAATGCAGAGAAATTCCAGTCTAAAATTGTACACTCCTTGAGGACTTGTTTACTAGAGGCGTTTCAAAATAAATTTTGTGATGGCAATGAGTTAAGCTGCTTGATAGTCACTTAATAAGGTATTAGAGTGTACAATTAAATACTGAAAGATCTATAACACAAAAAAACTAACGTAAAAACAATTAAATAATGATTAATAGCACTGTATTTTCTAATAAATCCTTTTCATCGTAATCTTATACAATAACATACAAAATACAATTTTTAATGTATTATTTGCAAAAAACTCGAGCCCAGTTTAAATCAACTAATTGCAAACATGTTTTTCAACATCTCCTATGTAATACAATATTGTCTTAGTCAATAATCTTCGTTAAACAGTATGTACAGTAACGAGTTAATTAACTTTGTATTTACACAATGAATAAATTTACATGTATAGGCTCTCATGTAAGACATATTATGTAGTAGAGGCACGCTTACAACTCCTCTCTGACAAGTCATACAGAAATAAATCGTCCGATAATCCTGATCTTTTTTGTGAAAGCAAGATGGCGCCCACCCCTGTATCAGTTGGGAACTCGACTTTCGCAGTTGTTGACGAGTACGTGCACCTAGGACAAATAGTCCAGTTAGGTAGGTTCAATTTCGAGAAAGAGGTCATTCGACGAATTGGGCAGCGTTAGGGAAACTACGTGACATCTTCTCGTCAAAATACATCAGTGTCAGTATGTGTTACATGGTAATGACATATGGGGCAGAAACGTGGTTCTGGAGTTCACTATGAACGTTCATAAAAAGGCTTTCACAGACATAACTAAGTGGATTAGCAAGCTGAGGTGGAAGTAGACAGGGTACATAGCTCGAAGAATTAACGGCAGTTGGGCCAGAAAGGTTCTAGAGTGGAGGCCACGCACAGGAAAGCGTAGCATAGGACGGCCCTCTAGATGAAAAGACGACCTGATAAGGGGTGCTGGGAGCCGTTGGGTGCAGGCCGCACAAGATCGGTTGCTCTGAAAATCTATAGCAGCCTATGTTAGACGTCCTGTGGCTAATATGAAAATGATCTTTGATAATTTTCAATCATGATAATTTTATGGAGTTTCGCGATTAAATTGTACCTATCAAAAGGGAATTGTTACCGTGGCCCTACTGTAGGTACAACATCTTCATTTAAATGTATTCTCATATAAAATATTTACATTCACAATGTCATAGTACAGACGAACATCAAGCAATTAAAATTAGATTGGGAACGAGATACATCCTGCTTAAATTTCTGTTTTCATTATGAGACCCAAGAAGGTCTTTCGAAGGTAAACATGCTACAATTATTTGTTTTTAGACGCCTTCAAAGACTAAGAAACCTTTTGATTATATACTCGTAAGTACGACATAATACTTTTATCATCAGATACATGTAAAAATACTGGAAAATTTAAATTTAATTGAAACGGTCTGATGCGAATCTTGTAAAAGTTAAACTAAAATGTATATACCAAGTTTGTCAACCAGTTTGTCATTTCAAACCACATAAATTACAAAATACAGTAAATAAAGGATTTATATAAATAAATATTTTAATGAGAAACAAATGATAAATAATCTTTTTTGATAAATTTTGTTTAAACAGCAAACAAAACACTGTTAAACAAAAACGTAAATTTTCGTTATAACGCAAGTCATCGTAAACGCGTGCTCAGAGATCATATCGAACGAAATTATCACATTACTCCGAATGTTAGCTCACGCTATCATTTCCACATTACAAATGGTCCCCTCACGTGTAATTCTCCTGTTTATTGTTCCCAATCTAATATTCAACAACACAAACAAGTTTATTTAATAAACGGCATGTTTGGAAGCACGTCGGGCCTCCTTCGGTGATGCGTCCCATGATGCCTCAAATGTATTAACGCTTCTCTCATTTTTTGCTCCCTCAAAGACCGTATATATTCTTCATCCAAGGTATTTTTATTTTTTCCTCCTCGTTCCGGCTTATCACTCCGCTCGCCGTCCTTAAATAAAACACACCACAGAGACTTATCCTTGTTGTCCCATAACAACGACTTTGTATACTCTTTTAATCTCCTGCTATTCTCCTCCACGCGACGCATCGCAATTTCTATTTTAATCAAGTCTTTATAGTGATCCGAGACCGGCTCCGTGCCGTTGTCCGGTTTAGCGGCGGTTATATTAATTCTCGACAAGTAATAATTTTCATACTGGCCGGAGGTGGCTCGGGTTCGCAATAACCACACGACACTACCGATGAATGTACACGTCACTATAAAAGTTAATATGAGGAGAGTCAGTCGTGATACTAGCCTCGGGGATGCACAACTCATATCACTATTTGTTTATATTTGCGGAAGCACGTTTGTGGTTCGTACATACCGCGTCGGCGTAGCGCTCGCTCGGCTACGCGACCGCCCGCTACGTTATGTCGCTACGAACTGGCGTAGACCTACGCTACGACGCAGCGCTGTTTATCTCGCTTCTAATTTGCAGTCCAAAGTTGTATCCAAGCTGCAGATGCTTTCAAATCTCTTTGTAAGGTTTTCTTTGCACTTTTGTGCATTCTTTGTGATGGTTTTAAATTCGTCTACGGCCGGACTGGTTGGTCGTAATTGCTGCGTTTTACATTGCTTTGAGTGATTTCAATGTTTTTATTGTTGCGTATAACTCAGACTCCGCTCCTGAGTAGAATGATTGCGTCATTTGCAGGTTGTAAATGTGTGTTGATTTGCAGATAAGCAAAGTGGGTCGATGTTACAAGGTTTAATTTGGTAATTTGGCTGTAAAGGCGTCAACGATAACGATCGTGTCGCCACTGCAATTATTGGGCAGGTTTATGTCAAAGGGCTATACTTAAGTTGATTACAGATCAAATACGCCAACTCATTGTAACTCAATAGAACTGTCACGGAAAATGTGCCGTCGACGTCCTTTGCCAAGGGTAATTGTTTTGTAAATATCGCAACCAAAGCCTTGATTGGAAACGCATAGGTAGCAATAATAAAAGGAAGCGTATTCTCAGCAGTGAGTCTGAACTGAGTCGATGATAAATTACCGTTTTATGTTTTCATTAGATGTCTTCTACGAGTATCTGATTTCATAAGAAAAAGTCTGCCCGTGACCACGGCTATTGCAACATATTAGAAACGTCGGGATATAAATAAAAGGGTACATACATTACGCGATAAATATCTGTGTATTACGAGTATCTCCGATAAATATCTCCGTGGGCGCAGTAAGCGTATAGCCGGCTGAGACGTAGGAGGTAGCGGGTTCGATTCTCACCGCGGAACAAATGTTTGTATGATTTACAGATATTTGTTCCGGGTCTGGATGTTTTTTATATATTATAAGTATGTATTTACAAAAAAAAGTATAAAAGTATTCTATCAGTTATCCCATAGTACAAGCTCTGCTTAGTTTGGAGCTAGATAGCGCTGTGTGAAATGTCCTGTCATATTTATTTATTTATTAGATATTAATCAGGTACCTATGTATATAAAATGATCAGGCACCACAACAATACAAAAATGTACTGGCGTTATCTTTGACTGGTAGAACTAATAATTGTAATAAAACAGATCAAAAATAGTCAAATGTTATTCTGAGTTAGTTTATTTGACATACATTGTATATCTGAGAGCAGATATGAACAAAATGGTAACGTAGTAACGTAATTGATCGAGCGAAGCGAGATCTCTAAATCAACTTGGCAAATCGGCGTTGCATGTATGTATGTATGTTTGTATGTCCGAGGATAACTTTTGAAGCGTTGATCCGATCATCGTGAAATTGTTTACATAGGTAGGTAATGATGGCATAATTTTAGTGAGACTAAATAAGTTCTAAATGTTGGGGGGTTGTTGAGATATTGGGGTTTGAGAGGGGTACAAAAAATGAAAATGAGACCATTAGGTCAAGTAAGACGTCAAATAAAAGTATTAATTATTATATTTCGACCACGTTTTTATTTTTAGTAAAGTTTTTGTATTGTTTGAGTTATCAGCCAAGTAAAAACTAAACTTTGACAAAATTCACAGGATACAACAGTGACCCCACATAGCTGTAATTTGGTATGCGTACTCGTATAGCTTAAGTATCATAAATATAGGCAAAGTCTGAAATCCAGAATAACTGCAAGTTGTACCCCAAAAAATAGAAACCAAATAACATGAACTCCCGTTACCTGTAATTTGAATGAAACCGTAGATTAAGTTGGTTGGTTATATATTTCGTGGATCTAGTTAGATAGTCAAAGATTACGAATAATATTTTATTGTTTTTATGGTAGACTCGCGAGATCTCAGTTCGGGGCGAACCACTAGTAATAAAATATTTCACAGTAGACACTGTGCTTAGGCTTAAAAACTTCAATCGTTGAGGTTATGGTACTCGAAACCTTGCTTTTTAAAATAAACTAGTGGTTCACCCCGAACTGGGATCTCGCGAATCTCCCAAAATAAATAGTATTCTGTGGTTAAATATGATTTAAGGAGTTGTAAAATCATACAAATACGTTAAATTTAAACATTTTTAGTTGCTAAATACGTATATTGATATTTGTGCATCTTAGACTAATAAGTTAGTGCCACGAAATGCATAACCAATTACTTGACCTACAGTTTCATTTAAATTAGAGGTAATATGGGTTCTTGTCTTTGGTTACTCTTTTTAGGGGTAGAAATTGCAGTTATTCTGGGTTTCAGACTTTTGCCTATGTTTGTGTCACTAAAGCTACACGCATACCAAATTTCAGCATTGTGGGGTCACTGGTGTACCCTGTGAACTTTGTCAAAGTTTTGTTTTTATTATGGCTAATAACTCAAAAACTACAAAAATCAAACTAAAAATAAAAACGGGGTTGAAATTTACAAACAAAGACCTTTCATTTGACATCCTATTTGATCTAATAGCGTCATTTTCATTTTTTTTTACCCCTCTTGAACCCCAATATCAACAACCCCTCAACATTTTTAGCTCATTTAGTCACACCAAAATTGTGCCATTATTATCTACCTATGAATTACATTTCACGATAATCGGATTAAAGCTTCGAAAGTTATCCTTGGACAAACAAACATACATACATACAACGCCGTTTTGCCCAAGTTGATTTGGAGATCTTGCTTCGCTCGATCAATAAAATTTATATTTCAAGAAGGTTGACACAGAATCATTAAGAATTATTGTCAGCATTTTCTAAACACATTTACTGGGCCATGGGTACACATTTTTTCCGGTACTTGGGTCTTTAATGTACCTAAATGACGGTCCTTCTAAGAAAACATTTTAGTTTTGATTTGTTGATAAAAACGTTGGGTTCCGTCGATCAGTAAAAGTTTATGTACATAGACTGTTCGGTATACGTTATTTATATACAGAATGTTTAAAAAAATTAACAATATCTTCCTGAAAGTGATAAGCAAGTCCCAGAAAACGTAAAAATACAGTTAATAAACAGTAATACAAATCCTCGGTATGGTTTGATAGCGGTTTATGGATATTCACGACTGGAAAAATAATACAGTTCGCCGACGTTATTCACATGTTGATATTATATGTTTAATAATCATTTATTCTCAAAAAGATAATAATTATCACTTACAAGAGAAACAGGAGGCATAAAAAAAAATATTGTAGTTCGTTCGAGCTAAGGTAGCTAGGTACTCAATTTTTTTTTTTTTTTTATAAATTATAGCCTAGCGTGTGACCACTATCTCGCCTGATGGTAAGCGATGATGCAGTCTACGATGGTCTTACGTACACGCTTGCCTAGAAGAAACCTATTCACTCGTGACTTGAAGATCCCTAGGTTGTAGTTATCAGGAAACACAGACTCAGGCAAGGCGGTCCACTCTTTGGCGGTGCGCATAATAAAGGTGGAAGAGTACCGCTTGGTGCGTATGGGAGGTATGTCTACCATGTAGCGGTGGCGCATCGCGGAGCGTCTGGTTGTCCGATCATAGAATGGGGATGGTGGGATCAGGTTGAAAAGCTCCGCAGCACACTCTCCGAAATGTATCCGATAAAAAACCGAGAGACTTGCAACCTTTCGACGATGCTCGAGGCTGTGGAGCCTTGCTTTTGCTAACTCGTCATTGCAAATGAGCTTCTTGGCTCTTCTCTCAATTGAATCTAGAGCCTCTAGCTGGTACTTCGCTGATCCGTCCCAGAGGTGAGAACAGTACTCCAGACATGATCGGACTTGTGCTTGGTATAAGTTGAGCAACTGTCCCGTTGTGAAGTATTGCCTCACCTTTGCAAGTATTCCAAGCTTCTTAGCGCCAAGCTGGGCTTTCGACTCAATGTATGAGCCGAAATTGAGAGTGGGTGTTAATGAGATACCAAGAAGCTCGAGGTGGTCAGAAATCGGCACGGGTACATTACGGAAAGTAGGAGCCAGATGAAATGGTCTCCGTTTCGCGGAAAACAGGCACGCCTGGGTTTTATTTGCATTAAACTTAACTAAGTTGGCATCGTGCCAGTCGGAGACCGCCGTCAAGGACAAGTTTAAGCGCTCAACCATGGCCTCTCTGAGTGACTGAATCTGCGCCCCACTGGCTCGTGCAGTGGATGTGTAACTCTCCACAACTGTGCTGTCGTCCGCATACCCAAAGGTTCCAGGCTTTAGCAGATCGTTGATATGCAGCAGGAAGAGAGTTGCAGAGAGTACCGACCCTTGAGCAATTAACGCATTCAAAATATTATAGGCCTACTGTACATATATCAAGGCAAGTTATTAAATAAACAAAGTGAAAACTGATAGTTGAATGGAATGAATATTAGTAGCAAACAAGCACAATTTAAATTAAAAAAATGGTAACCATTTTTTTAATTTCCGCAGTTGCGTTTTATAAATTAATGGAAAATATTGTGACATAACACAACGATATTTTATTTATTTTTGTGGACGAGTTGCATTATTTGTCTTATTGTTTCTTTTTAAATAAAGTTACTAGGACTATAAGTAGCAGAAACAACATTATGTTCCAATTATGGACCACGCTGTTACCGAGTAAATTTTGTTTGAAAACAGAAATACGCAATTATAATGTCCATCCAAAAATTAAACACAAACGTAAATAGCGCTTGCGTCAGCTTTGAAGCCATTTATCTCAACTTTATTTATACTTGTTATACTCTCATCCATCATATTTGTTCCACCGAGTTCCGTAAGCCTCATTCATACATTCTCATTCGGAGCGAAATCTCCAGAATCCCATATTACGTCATTGCGAAAAGAAAAATTCACGTACTCTTTTTACGAAGCATACCCCACGTTATTCCATTTCCTTTATTCGTTTAACATACGACCGTTCCTGTGCTACTAAAGACCGGTGTAATATTGCCGGAATATTGTTCACCACTGAATAATTTGTCTGCTGTATCGAATTTAAAGTTCTCTTTATTGAGGAGAGTTTGAAGATGAGGAGGGTTATTGAGGGTTCTTACATCAACTTTTAAGTGTGCAGCAAAAGCGTTAGTAGAAGCAGGCCGTCAGACTTCTCACCGATAATGACAGTCGTAGGTAACCCGTTAATGACCAGTGAAAGGTGATTATTATTTGATAACAACTAGTGGTTCGCCCCAAACTGAGATCTCGCGAGTCTCCGATTAAAATAAAAAATATTATTTGTAATCTTTGACTATCAAAATAGTGCCACGAAATAAAAAACCAGATTACTTGACCTACAGTTTCATTCAAATTACAGGTAACGGGAGTTCATGTTATGTGTTTTTTTTTGGATACAAATTGCAGTTATTCTGAATTTCAGACGTTTGCCTATATTTGTGGCACTAAAGCTACACGCATACCAAATTACAGCACTGTGGAGTTACTGGTCTACCCTGTGAATTTTGTCAAATTTCAGTTTTTTACGATGGCTAATAACTCAAAAATTATAAAGACTTTACTAAAAAAAAGAACGGATTCTAAATGTACTAAAAATACCTTTCATTTGACGTCACACTGGACCTAATAGTCTCATTTTCATTTTTTTTTACCCGTACTTGATCCTTTCTTCAGTTTACGCTTATCATCATACGCGCACCTAAATATTAAACTCGTAAAAAAATCCGTCGTCTTGTAGTCCGAAAAAATCTGGTTCTATCTGGAATGATATTTGCATTTCTTTTGGGTAATGAATGTGAGGATGCTCTCTTGACCGGTGTACGGGCTCGCATTCATATTCAGGAAACTTGAATAGGCTTGTTTCGAAAAACGTGTGTGAAATAAACATGGATTGCGAGGCAACCCTGTTTAAAAAACGCTTTGAAGGTTACAAAAGATCTTATTTATACATTTTGCCTATTGAGCTGGTAAATTTATTAAAACTGTTTATACCACAAATCACCAGCACACAGAAACCAGTAGGTACGATCGACCTGAGACCTAAGTTTGTCTACATTAAACCATGTGTTTTACTGTCATGTCTTGTATTGTATCAATGGTAATCTTAGATTTTATACAGACTTATTATTACAACCTACCATTCACTGAATACAATTTACTCATTTCAGCTTGCCAACCAAGTGATAAATACTGTATCCTAAAAGACTTGAGACCTCAGCATCAGAAACTGGTCACCTTGGTCGTCAAAGATCTCGCAAGGACAATTTACAAGAACCCAAACATGACTCTCTCTTACCGGTATCCATTACGGAGTCGTGTCGATTCTCTCGCGGCTCCAACATCCTGGTTCTCTCGCGGCCCTGGTTGTCATATCATCACACTAATATTATTAATGTGAAAGTTTGGATGTTTGTTTATTTATTTCTTTGTTACTCAATCACGTCAAAACGGCTTAACCGATTTGATGAAATTCGGTATATACGTAGATTATAACCTGGATTAGCATAGGTACATAGGCTACTTTTTATATCATACATTTCCCATGCTATAAAAATGGGGTATCAAGTCAAGTTGCAACACCAAATTTAGCTTTATTTCTAGGTTACCTACACATTTAGTAGTGTCGAGCCTGCGAAGTCGCGGGCAACAGCTAGTAATAAAATATTTTAATGTACCATAAAGTAAATAAGCAAAGTTTTAAGATAATTAACCCCGGGAATAATGTTTAACCACACTAAACGCAACAACCCTTTTCAGCCGCAGATGGGGTGATTTCGAAAAAAATATTTATCTGTTTCAATATTTATCTCAAAGAAGGTTTCTTGCATAACGTAAATACACCTTTTCTCTTAAAAGATGAATTTAAAAAATATACTTTTTTGTAACCTGTACTTACACCCTTAAAATAAACACATCCTCCAAATTTCATGTCTCCGCGATTTAGGGTGGTGCATTGCATGTCAGTGAGTCAATCATGCTCATTACTCCATCATCATCATTACCAAGGTATCTATTTTAGCAGAAACTCCATGATAGCAAATATAGCTGTTACTCTCATAGCGGATGCGCACAGCTACTAAATATTCGAATGCATAGTCGGCTATTCGTCCGCTCCATTTAGCCGTTCAGCTTTATTTTATTCATTCGAATACCGTCTGTCGTCAAACAAAAATCCCGAAAACTGTAATCAATACAGACGAGACACTGAATATTTATAAATAATTATTTTAAAGGGCTTTGGGAAAATTCTGTACTTTGGGATATGACGTCATCAGGTTGACGCTATTTTAATTCATGGATATAAATGATTTTGATGTTTTGCTAAGTGCCTTTGTTTTTGTAAAAAACGAAGTACAAGAGTTATATAAGAGACTAGCTGTTGCCCGTGACTTCGTACGCGTAACACTTCTAAATGTGTAGGTTACCTAGAAATAAAAATAAACTCGCTGTTGCAACTTGACTTGACACCCCATTTTTATCCCATTAACTGATTTAGGGGATAAAAAGTAACTCAAGTGGTAATCCAGGTTATAATCTAAGTATATACCAAATTTCATCGAAATCGGTTCCGCCGTTACGACGTGATTGAGTAACAAATAAACAAACATCCAAACTTTCACATTTATCATATAAGTGTAATGTAAAAAAATGCACAAAACAATACACACTAAATTAAACTTTTAAGATAAACTAAAAGAAAACTATTTTCCTCGGACCAAAATGTTCTACTCGTAGTCCTTACCATTTCAAATTTCGAACTCTACGTCCCTATGAGGCCGTGTCCTAAAAGTGCATAACGTGCATTACCTCATTTGAAGGTTTCTAAGCTTAATTAGAAACCTTCAAATGAGGTACTCATACAGTACGCTGACTTTCAAGACAAGTAGTGAGTTCGACCTTTTTTGAATAAAATCGGATTGAGTTTTCAAACATGTGTAAAAATAAAATGTAATTTAAATCAAAAGCACTAAGGAGTATCCATATCAACTTCTAAGCAAATCACCACCAAAATAACTTTCAACCCCTTTTTAACCCCGTTAGGGGATGAATTTCAATAAAACACGAAACACGACTTCCATCAATTCTGTTAAAAAAGGTTTATACAAAATTTGAAGTAGATTGGACCAAAGGAATCACGTTGTCCCATACAAACTTTGCCCCCCTTTTTCACCCACTTACGGGTAGAATTTCGGAAAATCCTTTCTTATTGGATGTATACGTCATACAAAGAATACACCCTCCAAGTTTCAGGTCTCTACGATCAGCGGTTTAGGCTGTGCGTTGATCCGTCAATCAGTCATTCAGGACAAAGCCTTTTATATGTATAGATATAAAGATTCAACCTATTTCTGATCTGATTCTGAAAGACAGAAATCTTTATACCTCTTAATATCTTGGCAGCTTTATGCTTCCAACTTCTGCAATTTAGTAACTATTAATATACAAGCCCAAAAGCTATCGAGCCCATAGCCGTATATTGTAGGAAATTATTCCTGACACAGCAATCATGCCAAGATATGTTTATTCATATCCAGATATAATCAAACGTACGAGTATTTAATGCATAGAATATTAAATAGTCACATTTATTCCTATTTAGGTTTTTGGGCCGTTTGTGTGCCGGCTCACTTTGTCCAGAACGCGAATAGGGAAACCCACATCATTCTGACTCGTTCAAACGATTTATCATACAGGTTTTTTAATTGATGTCACACCTCAGGGGTAAAAATAGTATGTAGCAGTTTAATCTGCATGGTGCGGTTAAACTGCTGACGATTTTGATTGTAAAACACGTCTTAAAGAGTTGTTATAACGTTCGGGCCCCCTTTGTAAGATATTGATATTGTATTACTGTAGAGAGGAAATATATATTATATAGATAGATAATTCTTTATTGTTACACCAAATTACAATAACTTATCTTAGAACACTTAGACTAATACATGGTGGTACAATGGGCGGCCTTATCGCTTAAAGCGATCTCTTCCCGGCAACCTTTGGATGGACTGGATTGAAAAAACGTGTGAGGAGGCGGTGTTACAATAAATACCTATTTATGGATTATAGTAAAAATAAATAAGTACCTAAACCCAAAAAAATCCTACATATACTTACATAAACAAACATAAAATACATACTTATATATATATAAATATATATACTTTAACAATATATTCGTAAGGAAATACAATGTTTACTGTAAAGAAGCTGCTAAGTACAGTTTGTAGACCTCACTTTTAAAAATAGCTAATGATTTAGCATGTCTGATGAAAACAGGCAAGTCATTCCATAATCGTACAGCTCGTACCGTAAACGAGTTACTAAAGAAGTTGGAGTTATGGGCTTGAGTTTTCAACTGGAGAGTAGTGGAAGAACGCAGAGTGTGTATATATACATACTTTTAATATATATTTTAACTTATTTTATCAGTTAATTACCCAAAAGTAGAGTTGTGTCGTCATTTGTACGTATTATTAAATTATTATAGGTATATTCCTGCCTTTTTTTCTCATTATAGGGGGCCAGCAAAACATGTATTTTTCGTACATACCTCTCTATTATATTATATATATATAAATTATATATGTAATATTATATAATGCACGTTATATTATAGAAGTAGGTAATGGAATTATATAAGATATTTCACTATTATTAAACTGTAAGATCTACGAAAAACGAAAGTCTTCAGTGTGTGATACTAGTGATGGCATATAGCACAGAAACGTCTCACTATGGGCCTCTTATGAATATTTAAGGTCGCCCAGCGTGCTTGGTAAGCAGAAGAGGCAGTGGGTGGGTCACATAGCTCGAAAAACTGACGGCCATTGGGACGAAAAGGTTCTCGAGTGGAGACTACGCACTGGAAAGCGCAGCATAGATCTCCCCCCCCCCGCTCCCCCTATTTTTGATGTATTTATTGGTAGCTTTTTTATCATAAATTAAGTTTGAATGCTTAAAGTTTTACCTTCGTGTTCAGAGTAATTAAAATCCGAACATAATTATTTTTTTATCGGTGTGTGTTTAAATATTCATCGTTTTCACGTTCCAATACTGAATACTTATTACACTTATACTTATACCTTTATACTTCGTAATTGTCCAATTTTTAAATAATATACGCTCTGGCTAGTTCATAATATTTTTGTTAAGCTAGCTTTTAGTTCCCATTCTATTACCTTAAACGTACCGTCTTCTCCGGAAATCTTTGGAAGGTAAAAGTTACGGCATGACGGCATACCAACAATTTAATTTATGATAATATATGCGGTCCTGCTACTTGGCAAAGCTATCTTTTTCTTCTATTATAAATTCATAATATGAAAGAAATCATAGATGGTCCAGCCATCACACATTGCGTATCCATTATTCACGATGTGATGTGGTTGTAAATAAATGTTTACATATTAATTCGGCAAGTAAATAATCACAAAATCAGAGCATAGAACATTTGGAACAACAGTGGCTCAGTAACATGAGCTGTATCCCGTTACTTTACTCATTATTGATTCCATTTAATTTATTGGTGGTGGACAGGAAACCGAAACTTTATAAAATCAAGCTTTTTGATTGCAATTAAACACGGATATGGTCTGATAAAAACAGCTAGTATAGTCTACAGTAAGGTATCTGTCAAAGTTCATGCTCGAGCTAGTGGCCAAGCTCATACGAATTTACCTTTTTGCATCTTGGATTGATTAATGAATATAAGATGTTTACTTGCTTTGACGCAAAATAAATATGTTTGTGTTGGTATTTAAATTGTAGAAAATGTTAGATTAAAAAACCTTATAGTATTTTTCAAACATTCGTGATACATAATAATAAACGGGTATACATAACGTATGTACCTTTTTATTTATAAACGGGTTGTAACTACGATTGTTGTAATATAATCAAAACATCGGTATAATAAATAAAAAGGTACATACGTGATAAATCATCATCAACATCTCCTAAGTGGCCTATTTGTCATCCAATCTTGGATATAGACCTCTTCCCTGCTTCTCCATTCTTCGGACAAGCGATCATGTGCCCGTCTCATTCAGTCATATCATGCGTGTCGTTCATTCACCCAGCGATTTGGCAGTCGGCCTCATCCCCGAGTGACTGCTATGGGTCTTTTTTGTAATATTTTTCTGGTCCAGCAGGTCGCTTCCGTTTTAGCGATGTGTCCTTCCCATGCCCACTTTTTCTTCGCTATAGTAGCCACCACGTTACAAAATTTTTTTTTTTGCTTTTAATCCTATCGACTCGTTCCCGGTCACGTAGTGTGATTCCAACCATTGCTCTCTCCATACCTCAGACCACTCTGATTTTCTCTACAGATTTCTTGGTGAGTGTCATGTTTTCTGTACTCGTACCATAGGTGAACATGGGCATAACACTCTGCTCGAATACTGACTTTGTTTTTTTGTTTGCACCAAATGCCCCGACTTGTGCGATTCGTCGTTCCACTTCCATTGTCTGGTTTCCGTAACCCAAAGTTATTTTATGAGCAAGGTATACGTATTCTGTTACCGTTTCTAATAACAGTTCATAACCTTGCTTTTGCCGAGGTTCATTTTAAGGCCTGCTTTCGCTGATTCTGTTTTAGGTATTCGCTCATTGACATCAGGCTATCCACGCGATAAATATTTGTTTAATATTAGTTATTTATAATCCACCGATTCTACTATTGCTTAGACAGGGCATGGCTGTACTAATAATCAAATACAAAAATTTTATTTAAAACAATTACATGAATATTGATTAGATAATACTTTATTACAGACTATGGTCTGTAATAGTTAATTATTGAATAAAACGGGTATTTATCACGTATGTATTTATATACTTCATGACCTATTCTCATACCTACCGAATATACAAAAAAAAATTAATTAAAACCGTTCGACCCGTTTCGGAGGAGTGCGACCACTAAAACCTTGACACAAGATTTTTAGATATCAGATATTATAATATAAATTAGAATTATTGATATAAATCAATTGATTAATTAATATTATATAAATTGCACTTACATATATATACACTATATACATACACTGTTTCACTGTGTATTCACTGTGTTACACAAATAATTCACGCGAAAGTGACAAATGAACCAAAATCAACTCGCCGAGTGAAAACCACAAGTGGAAATTGAATTAATCGCTGATGAATATGCAAAACTGATCAGTGCTTTTCGGGCGGTTTGTGCGATTAAGCTCGTATTGTATTCGATGCCTGATTATAACTTACAAATGGTTTATCCCATTGTTTGGGAATGTTCCTTATCAGCGTCTGAATATTAATGTACCGTATTGTTTACTACCTCTTGCTAATTGTTGAATATGAACGTGGCTAGACCACCGCCCTTGCTATGTTGTATGTACTAGTCACGTTGATAAGTTGCTTCTGACAGGCAGCTTATCAACGTGTAACATAATTTTAATTTGACGGTTGAATTCCCATTCTGTATGTTCTGGATGATATTTGTTCATACTTTGTTATTTATGCATCAAAAACCCCCCGATATTGGATTTGTTTGAAGTCGGTCGAAGCTTATTTGAAATAATGATATAATGTTTATAATGTTTTCAATTAAATTAAAATAATATTTCACTTATTACGTTACCCTGAGCTAAGTGGTTATATTTAATTTGATAAAAATTCTTGCGAATTCGAGGTGGGTCGGCTAGTATATAATATTAATAAAAAATATTGCAGGACATTTCACACATCGCTATCTAGCCCCAAACTAAACAAAGCTTGTACTATGGGAACCAGATAACTGATAGAATACGTATATACTTTTTTTTGTAAATACGTACTTATAATATATAGAAAAACATCCAGACCCAAAACAAATATCTGTAGATCATGCAAACATTTGTTCTGCGGCGGGAATCGAACCCGCTACCTACTGCGTCTCAGCTGGCTATTCAACCATTGCGCCACGGAGGTCGTCATATAATAATCGCATTTCAATAATCGATGAATGTTGGTTCTTTGGTCAATTTATTTCTACAAAACCCAATGCTTAATTCAGGACACCATAGGAAGTTAAACGGTTATCAATAAGGAGTTAAATGCGTACCTCTACTATAGTAAAACATGAACATCAGTAGGACAATGTGTCCCGTCTTTTGATTAAATGTCGTGGTTTCCTGTAGTGGGCGAGATGCGGTTAGTTTCAATGGTCCAAGTGTTTATGTCTGTTGGTAATAATAACTATTACTTGATTGTATTAATCCTGCTGCTTCAATTCAGCACATCAAACCATTAAGCAATGACCCTCTCCGTCCAAAGGTTGTCTGGAAGAGATCTCTTGTCCGTCTGTCCGTCTGTCTGTCCGTGTGTCACCACCGATTTTCTCAGGAACGGTCCACCCTAGCAAGTGGAAATTTATACCAGATACTGAGGTATAAAGTCCCAATTAAAGTATAAATTAATTAGTAAGTAAAAATTAAGTGTATAAAAATCAAGGTCCTGAGTCAACAAGATAAAAAGATGTGGGCAAATTTAGATTTTCGCGAAGTACCAAAATTTACCTTAATTTTACACTTTTTTTTATTTTTCTGAATTTTTTATATACTTGTGCTGTAAGCTAGCTTAATCGGCACCAACCTCAAATAAGGTAAATAAATAAAGTTGGGCTATGGTGTGAAAGAAAATATTTATTATAGATAATGGTACGGAACCCTTCAAGTGCGAGTCCGTCTCGTGCTTGGCCGGTTTTTTATTTATTTTTAACTGTTGTGTCTAGCTTGTAAGAGCACGCTTTGAACCGTGCTCCTATTACATTTTTGACGTGTATTTAAAAACTTTCAAAAACAGTACAGTACTAAAACGTACCTACTCAAACGCTTTCTAGTTGGTAGTCTTCACTCAAGAACTTTCTGCCCCAACGGCCGTCAATTATTTGAGTTATGTGCCCAGCCCACTGCTGCTTCAGCTTGCTAATCGTCTTAGCTTTATCGGTCGTGACCTTAGTTTGTCTAAGAATCTTCTCATGTTTGACTCGATCTCGTAGAGGAACACCAAGCATAGCCTTCTCCATAGCTTACTGAGTGACCTTGAGCCTTTCCATGAGGTCCATAGAACACAAACCGTACTAACTATGCTATAACCAAACATTCAAAGATTTGTGCTATTCGCTATTCAGCAGCGATGGTCTTGCAACTAGACTTACCCATGGCTAGCCCTTAGACATCTTGAGTCTGCGTATAGAGTAAGAGATACCCATCAGGTTTAGTAAAATCTTGAGCCTATTATGATAGATAGATAAATAATTCCTTATTGTTATACCGAATTACAATTACCTAACATTGAAACGTTAGACTTATACTTAGTGGTACAATTGGTGGCTTGATAGATTAAAGTGATATCTTCCAGGCAGCCTTTGAATGGCCTGAAGACTTTCTATGACTGAAAATCTCTAAGGGAAATTATACGCACAGTATATATTTATTAAGTGTATATTTATTAATTTGTTTATTTTTAATGGTGTGCAATAAAGACATTATCTACCTGTCTATCTAGCCTACCATTACCTACCTATATGTAGGTAGGTACAATTGGTTGGGCAGGCAACTTGTAATTATTCTTTTACTAATATTCTTTTATTTTTTTATTTTCTTATCTTTTTCAAATAGGGCACTGCTAAGTTTTAACTTTTGAGTGACGTCCGTGACGCCAATGCAGGTTTAATGGCTGTAAACCAGCGCTGAGCAATAGGTTTATTGTTCAGCATAATGCTGAGCCATTCCCCTTTTTCGGCACAGGGCTCATAGTGACTGGATACGTATTTTTAGTACTATTTATTATTTTTTGCTTAAGTAATGTTTTTTAAATTGTCTGTATTTTATTGTGTTTATTTAATTGTCTGTCTTCACTTATCCACTGTATGTAGTTTCTGTGTGTTTGTTACTTGTGTCGAAATAAATGTCTATATCTATCTATCTATCCTCTGGGATATGGTAGTGACTTTGGTTCTACGAATCTCCTCATTTCTGATTGGTCGCGTAGATAAACACCAAGCACAGCTCTCTCCATAGCATGCTGAACGACATTCTCATAAAGGGCCATACTGAGAGAATACGTTTCTGTGCCATATGTCAACACTAGTACGAGTAACACACACGTGATCAAAGATTTTTGGCTCACTGGGGTTTTATGGACGAGAAGACGTCACGGAGTTGTCCTGACGCTGCCCAGCCGAGTTGGATTCGTCGACTGACCCCTTTCTCGAAGTTGGAGCTACCTAACTGGACTTTTTGTCCTAGGTAGAGATATAGTTTCCAACTCAAAATGGGGTAGGTGCCACACGGACATTCGACATGATTTTCATCTCGTCCATGCTCATTTCCATCACATTCGGCTAAATTTAAACAAACAAAGTGACAAGACAAGCTGATTCATCTCCTTGATTAATAAAGAAACGTTTGTTATTCATTTCTCGATTTACTCAGACGCAAAACACAATTTGTGGATGGAGGGATGAAATTGAAAAAGTTTTCAGTTATTTATTTGGAACGTTTTGCCGGCGGCTACGCCATTGAATTTTATTTTTCTCTCAAATCCTTTCATTAAACGTAAATAAATATTTTTTGTATGAATACAAATACGTATTAGCTATTCAATTATGTTTGTTTGTTGTAAATAACGTTAGAAAACGTTTTAAATGGGATTTCATAAAATTGTTGAAGTCAATATCTTTGTTTTTGTTTATTTTGCTCGCTTCTCATTTTAGAATCGTATTTGCAAAATTAGAATCGTCTCTATAAATCATAAATAAAATTAAGCATAAAAGGAAATGTCATATAAAGATTTAAATATATATTTCATGTATATGTTTCATTCATAAATATGATCATCTAAGCTGAAATTGCAGGGGCTTTGAAATACTTTAGTTCAAAATATCGTATAGTTCTGGTAGCAGAGAATAGCTCTTCAAGAAATGACGTTGAAATATGTAATGACGATGTGAACCGGCGGCGATAGCCAGTCAGCCTTCCACTCAACTCCACGTGGATAGGGACCTAGTAGAACTTAGTACTTATCCACTTTTTGACTACTTAAAGGGGGGTTTTAAGGGGTTTTTTACTTTATGTTTTTTAAACAGATTTCTTACTATAGATAAATGAACACTATTGTACTTAAAAACATTCACACAAGATAATACAAAATAATTAAAATGGTAGAAATGTGAAATGGGTGTTCTTATCGCTTAAACATATTTCTTCCAGGCAACCCTAGGTTGTCCGCTGGCTGGTTAAATAAAGTTATACACTTATATAAAATTCCTGCGGATAACTTACTTAGACACTATATACCTAGTACTATTTAAATTGATTTATTAACTTTTATCTAAATATTATCTACCTACCACCTACCTAAGTTATAACTAAACTAATTTGTTTAAGTACCTACCCACCTACTTATGTAATGTTGACTTGGACAACACATTTAAGATAACTAAATATATAATTGATCGATCGAAGCGAGAACTCCAAATCAACTGGGGCAAATCGGCGTTGTATGTATGTTTGTTTGTCTGAGGATAACTTTCGAAGCTTTTATCCGATCATCGTGAAATTTGGAAGATAGATAGGTAATAATAGCACAATGTTTTTGTGACTAAATGTGCTAAAAATGTGGGGGGGTTGTAGACATATTGGGGTTCAAAAGGGGTAAAAACAAACAAAATGAGACTACCCGGTCAAGTGGTACGTCTAATAAAAGTTATTTGAGAGTACATTTCGATCATGTTTTATTTGTAGTTTAAACTTTGTAGTTTTTAAGTTATTAGCCATAATAAAAACTGAACATTGTCAAAATTCACAGGGTACACCAGTGACCCCACAGTGCTGAAATTTGGTATGCGTGTAGCTTTGGTAACTCAAATATAGGGAAAAGTATGAAATCCTACTGCAATTTGTACCCCAAAAAACAAGTAACCAATTAACATGAACTCCCGTTACCTGTAATTTGAATGAAACTGGCACTATTTTGATAGTCAAAGTTTTCAAATAATATTTTTTTGTTTATACGAGAGGCTCGTCGCGAGATCTCAGTTCGGGGTGAACCACTAGTTTCTCATTGTAAGTGACAGTGTTTTTTAAATGAGAAAATAAAGATTATTTAAACTGAAGAATGTTTACAAAATAATGTATGTGAGCAACAAATTAATGCTCAAATCGATTTATCTCTACATGTGACAAGTAATTTCACTCTAACATTCTACTCAGAACTACAAGTTGTAATATATGCCCGAGTATCTCTCTAAGCATACGTGGGAGGGTAGTTAATGTACAGGAATCAGCATAAGTTGCAAACAAGTTAGTAAACATTTTAGCCCTTATGGCTTAAGTTACAAGGTCGGCAATTACGCAGAGGTTTCAGCTGACTGTGCGTTTTCATTACATGACAAACTGTAAGTAGGTGTTTAATTTCAGAAGGGAAATTACTAACATGCCAACCATTGAAGGAATGCTTTGTAGACATGCCTCTGCAAAGCTCCTCAATTAGTTAAAGCGGACTGAGGAGACGGCGAAAGGACTGGTATTCACTACCTATATAACTAAAAGTAATCAAACTGAAAAGCCCGTCTGCACTCGCAGTATTTGTTCCATAACGTAATATGATTTTACTTATAGAGACATTTCTTAAAATATAGGTTTATAGGATAGAATACTAGTTTTAACAGTTGGTGGTCGTATGTAATACATTGGTATTACTGGTTTTGTTGACATCTAGACCTGCGGTAGTGCAATTACTTAGTGTATAACTTCACCAAAAGCAGGTAGTTACCCCTACGGCTGAGGTGGGAGTAAAGTTGTTCTGAGTTTCATTATGATTTGTATTGTGTGTGTATATGATTGTATTGTGATTTGAATTTGGAACCTCATCTGTATTAAAATTTGAACCCAAGAGATCCACACAATAAGAACTTATTCGTAAATCGATCTAACCTCTTCATAAAATGCACCAACCTAGATTTGGTTTTTATTGTATTGCAGAAAGTGTCAAAAGTAGAACATTCTTCTCGTGGATAAAGCTACCTGCATCTTGGGCGTGCTTATTTTCCTCTCTGTACTCAGGACTCTAGTAACTCCCTCGCTCCGCTCGTGAATTAACTCTAGAATCCTTCGTTACGTTCGGGATTCAATATAGCGCCCGTGACACAAGACACTGCTTTATCCCCTCGTTTAATAATCTACTATTATGCTCATGATCATTTTATATCATAATATTACATACCTACAATCAATTGACTATCTTCTTATATAAAATTATCTAAATAGGTATACAACCTGTTTTGTTATGTACGAGATTAATTTAAAACACACTTCTGGAATCGTTTTAACTGATTTTAGAGGTAGGTTTAATACTGGTAGCTTGAATATTTATCCAGTAATCGATACATTTCCACGACACATTTTTTAACGTAAATTGGCGGCTATGCCGCTTAGTTAGTTTAACAAGTACCTACTTACATGATGAATGAATATAATTTGTTTACCTATTTTATACTGGCTGTTTTATTTATATTTTAAGACGTAATATTATGGATATTTGAAAATTTTAAATTTTGTATGTAATTTGTAAAAAGCCTATTTCACAACAATACTAGCCAGTAGCCCCACTCGTGTTTTCATTTAATGTCGTACATAACAAACCACGTAGTATAAGCATCAAAGTCCTGACTGACATACGAGTAGGTACACACAACGCATAGTGTACGGTTATGTACATCGATATAGTTGCGAATCTCTAAGATCAGCGTTTTCATTATTGTACAATGAGTGACGAGTAATCCGCCGCGCGACTAAGACGCTGGCGCTAAGCGTGTTTAATATCGTGAATAGTTTACGTGAAATATTACCGTTTTCTTGTGGCACTCCAGAACATGACTAACTAATACTTATGTACGGTGCTATACTGGGATCGTACACATAGTCTAGCAGCTGGTTTTAGAAACATACAATTTTGAGGTTATATTTTTGTGTTTCTACCAGTTAGTTAAAACTTTGGTTACTGTACACGTTTAGCAGTTCTACCGTACGCGTACAAAGTCGCGGCGGATACATCAAACATGAATACATTATGTACCTTGTGGATCGTATTCTTTGATGTAAAGGAAAAACACCGAATCAATCAAACTCTTCGCCAAACAAGTCTGTCAAAAGGTTTTTCGTGCTTAGAAACTCAGAAAATTACAGCGAAACACGTTATGATTCCTAACTCTTCACGAGGATAGCAGTATTTTTAATATAAATGTGTAATTGAAATTCTTTAGATATTGTTTTTGTTTTTATTATGTATAAAACAAACTTCAAACAAATAGAGAATTCGCTGTCTAGTCTCTTTTATGCGACCTTATAACTAAAACTGATCTGAATGAGTCTGAAATCAGCTAACAAACAGTAACTTGATTCAAACCCGATAATTTTAATTGATTATTGATTATGTTACAAGAGGCTATATACTAATAAATTACAAGAGATAGGTACTCCATTGTTCTGCCGATTCCAGTTTCAATAATGAATTTGGCGCATAATTTATTCAGGACCTAAACAGTTCAAGTAATTTCGTAATGTCTTATTGTTTTGAGTGCTCGATAACGCCATATCGGGTGTGATCGACTGTTATCCGTATTTGTCATACATCGATATTATTGATCGAGCGAAGTGAAATCTCCAAATCTACTTGGACATATCGGCGTTGTATACAACGCCGATTAGATTTGGATGTATGTATGTTTGTCCGAGGATAACTTTCGAAAAGTTGATGTAATCATCGTGAAATTTGATATATATAGGTAAGTAGTGATGGCACAATATAGGTGTGACTAAATGAGTTACAAATGTTGGGGGGTTGTTGAGATATTTGGGTTCAAGAGGGGAAAAAAAATATGGTATTAGGTCAAGTGGGACGTCAAATGAAAGGTCTTCATTAGTACATTTCGATTCCTTTTATATTTTTGGTAAAGTTTTTTGTAGTTTTTGAGTTATTAGCCATAATAAAAACTGAAATTTGACAAAATTCACAGGGTACACCAGTGACCCCACAGTGCTGTAATTTAGTATGCGTGTAGCTTAAGTGTCATAAATATAGGCAAAAGCCTGAAATCCAGAATAACTGCAATTAGTACCCCAAAAAATTATAACCAATTTATGTGAACTCCCGTTATCTGCAATTTGAATGAAACTGTAGGTCAAGTTATTTGGTTAATTATTTCGTGGCACTATTTTGATAGTCAAAGATAACGAAGAAAGTATTTAAGTTTAAAGAACTTTATTAGCTGGCCGATATGCCTACCTATATTTCTTTCGCTGGAAATGGATAGAATTGGATGGAATGATCGAGATAAATGGAATATAATAAGAGAGAGCTTTGCCCAGCAATTGGTTAGCATATATTATAAAACTGATAACACATACTTACCTGTATTATTTTCACGTGCAATTCTCATTTCACTAGGTACTTTCCCTAAACTAACCAGAGCATTTTAAATGAACCCTAGTGTTTTGAACAACTCCGGCACTAAACTCATGAGCACACCTAATTAAAATGTGAGCGGCGAAGTTACTTTGTTTCATAATGAACTTTAATTTTGCGTCACTGAAAACTACCTACATAATGCAGGCCAAGTTTAAAACGACTAACTTGGTCTTGGGACTTAGGATTAGCTCCATTGTAGGAAATGGCTCAAGTCTTCAAAGTAAACACATCAATGTAATGAAGTTTGTATAATCACTGTTTGAGAGCTCTTTACTAGAAATGGGACGGGCACGTCACGGAGCTAATTACGATGGACTACGTGCAACCTTTGTGCAGACTAGTTTTACGAAAAACATACACCCAAACCCAGGTAGTTAATAAATAAATAAGTAAATAAGCCGTTTATTCAGATTTTACAATTTTGAAACTTAGTTACATTGGTAATTATTAATTGTTATCATCTGTATGCCCTTTGGCATAGGCCTCCGCCAGTTCTTTCCATTTCTCTCTACAATTTGTTATCCTAGTCCATAGTTTACCTCCCGTATTTTCAATATCGTCTTTTCAACGTTTGTTATATCTTCCCCTACTTCTTTTCCCATTTCTTGAGTACGAAACTGTAACTCTCTTACTCCACTAGTCAACACCTCTTTGTGTGTGTCCTGCCCATCTCCATTTTAGTGTTTTTGTTATCACGTCAGTCACCTTGGTCTCGCTCCGTATGTCTGCGTTTCGCTTTTGGTCTCTCCTCCTGATGCCCAACCTGCTTCTCTTCATCGCGTGTCAGACCGAAAGCTTATGAAATTGTGTGTTCGTGAGGAACCAAGTTTGGCATCCGTAAGTACAGGCAGAATACAGGAGTCGTAAAGTTTCCTTTTCAGCTTGATACCGAAATCTTTGTTTTTCATTACTTCTTTCAGGGACCACTATCGTTTCCAAGAGTTGGCTACCCTTCGGTTTACCTCTTTTTCGTTTAAGTTCTCCGTGGAGATAATTTGTCCAAGATATACATATTCGTCTTAGTATTCTATCTTTTTGTGGTTGACTATTATCTCCACTTACTATTGGTCAGCAGTTTAGTCTTGTCGGCTTTCATTGTTAGCCCACTAACGCTATTCAGGTACCCCAGTTAGTTACTACCTACTAAATACTGCTAGATCTACCTACAAAACCTCAGAGGAGGGAAAAGTAATGCCACGCCCGGCCGCAAGCTTTGCCAAGCTTTGCATTATTATTGAAGATGGATGATTAAAATATTGTTAACTAGCTTTCGCTAGCGGCTTCGCACGAGTGTTTTGTCAACTAAAAGTAGTCTATGTATTAATCCAGGTTGTAATCTACGTACATACAAATTCATCGAAATCAGTTCGGCCGCTATGACGTGAAAGAGTAACAAACATCCACACATATTATATATCCATACAAACTTTCGCGTTTATAATATTAGTGGCGTTCATATTAAACACTTTTCATAAAGGAACCAGCCTCGGCACCTGAGGGCTTAGCCAAGTTACAGTCGATTAGCGATGACGCTAGTCGATAAGTCCGAAAATGTATGGGATTTGACACATGCTATAGAAATACCACGTGGTACAGCGACAACAAATGTTTGTAGAAATCGAATAGATTCGTAGCGAATGTAATTTAGCTACGGGCCCTGGACTAGTTAAGACGCATGACGAGCGGCGAGAGCAGGCTCCCACTGCCTCCTACGTTACGATATTCACAGATTTTGGATACACAAAGTAAGTCGTCTGAATATATAAACTTCACGATTAAACAAAGGTTATAAGGTGTGCCTTTGCATCTAAAACTACCATAGCTATAAGCTGACTTAGTGACCTAGGATACGATAATTCCCAGAATCTAGGTACAACGGCAAAGTGTAACTTAAAATAAACCATCAGGCAAGACCCGCAAGGATTGGCCTTAAACCCTTAAATTGTAAATTTTGATGAAGGATTTGCAGTTTTATAGCCTCGAAATGTCAGCCTATCACTTCGTTCCGTACTCGTCCCGGTATCATTATGAATAGATGTCCGTAGTTAAATGGCACCTCTGTTAAACGTTATGGATCCATTTATTACTTTGTACCAAATAGATTACAGAAGCGCCTACAAACTATAATAACGAATTGCTACTGCTAACTTTTCGGAGCATAAAGTTTGTGTGACTAAGGTAACTAGGTGAAATTGTGTTAACTTTTCAGCTGTTCCCGCAATATTTCTGCAAGATAAGCCAGTAAACAGGAAGTTTAAAATAGTGCACAATGCCAAATTAATAACAAACAGTGCCATCTGTGTTTCAAACTTAGAAGCTCGGTTGCTTCAATTATTTGTCACATTTTAGTAGGTATAATGGTATTAAAACAAAGACAATGACATCATTAACAGTGTTGCAAAAACATTCACTCAGAAAGGTAGTTGGTTTTACTTTTTAAGAAAGGCAAGAGGGTGGTAGTAGTGGGATTAATAAGGACTGATGATAGTATATAGGTAGAATATGGTCATAGGTTCTATTTTACTCCGTCAACACCGCTAATTATTACCCGATTTGGAAAAATATTATTAATTTTTTTGGTCACATAGAAATTTCATCAAAATTGGTTCAGTAGCTTGGTTTGTCTATTACCTGAAATCGGTCAATTTGTGTTAAAAAATTACTTGTTTACTCTGCTACAATAACTTTAGACAATTAAAAAACTTTACTAACAATAAAACAGATTCCGATACGAATGATACCAAAGCAATTTAAATTCAGCACAGATTGATACATAGCCGATCTCAAAGTACCTCTATCCCTGAATTCGACATGAGAGAAAAGAACAACTGACGCCTAACCCGCCTCAATCCTATCGTGCGGTTGTATCCTTTTGTAGGAGATTATGCTGTTGATTGATTACAATTCTCATAGCTATGTTTAAGCAGCTGAATCAACTTAAATTGATAATTTTAACACGAAAGACGTTACTTAGCCTGATACTCTACTTAGCTTTGGCATTTGTGTTGTAGCTACGCTCAACACGGCTATGTTACGTTACGTACGAGTATTTTCTATCACTGTTCATTTTTCATCTAATCAATCAATTATTTTGTGCGCTAAGCCCACACATCTGTATTCAGTACAAAAAGGTATTCAAAGTATTTTACTATTTACAGTAATTTAGTAATTAGTTCCAAGGATACTGTAAATGTATTAGTAGGCCTTTGTAAAATTTATTATAGGTATCTATAACCAATACCGCAACGAAAAGTTATTAATTAATTTTCATTTCAGTAACACCATTGATCAACAATTTGTGGGGTCCGAAACTTGAGATTAATTTATAATGAGCTTTTTCCATCAATATTTTTCGGATCTTCGATCAAATATTAATTGATTTCCAAGTTATTAAACATGTCAGTATAGTAATAAAATTAATTAAGGCCGTAAATTTGGATGTTGAAATTATCTAACTTAAAAATGTAAAGAAAGAATGAAGATATTGTTACGAGCTGAGGGTTCGGGATAAAATAATGGGAATCGATTTCACCAAAATAACACTTTTATTCAACACTAGAACGATGAATACACGAACTAGGTCACACGTAATCACAACACACTAATTCACACCACTGTTGCACCACTTAAAGTCACCGAAATGATCGCACGTATAGCTTAATCCAGACTGACTCGGGAGCAACTACTGTTCACGCGAGACCCTTCCCACGTCAGTCCTCCAGGGCCTCGCTGAGACTCACTCACTCACTTAGACTGACTGTCCGGCCATCTCTCCGGCCTATTTATATCGCACACATTTCTATTGTTCGAGAACGATGTCGATCCTTCCAGGAAAGGGTCGGTCCCTCGACACAATGGCCACTCCCCATTCTGCGAAACCACAAACAATAGCAACAATAACACAGCAAGACAAAAGCGTTCGAGAAGGTTCGATTATTACTCATTGTTTAACAGGCTCGGCGTAACAATATAAACACACGTTATATCAAAATGAAAAATTCTTTATTTTTTTTGTCATGTTTTACAATAAGTGGCGCCCAACTAAGTTTGTGAAAACTTGTATCTTGGCAATTAATACTCTTCCTTTTGATTATATCTACTTACAGAGATGTGAACAAAAAACAAAGTAAAAAACTGAATAAAATAAATTACATTAGTGGCAATTCCGTTGTTTACGCTGACTAACTAAAATTGTGTAATATACGAACCGTTTTATTTTGTTCACACTAAAGATCAAATTAGAATGAAATTTAAAGTGACATTTCTAAAATTAAGTAATTTTTGTCAAGATGCCATGTTTGCGGGCTATTTTTAGGAATCAATCAAATTTCTGTTGACTAAAACTAGCCCTCAAACACGCCTTCTTATTTAATAATACTTAATTTTAGAAATATCACTTTAAATGTCATTCTAATTTGATCTTTGGTGTGAACAAAATAAGACCGTTTGTATTTTACACAATTTTAGTTAGCGTAAACAACAGAATCGCCACCATTATGTACATGAATTACCTATCTGATTAAAATATTACAGTTATTATTGATTTTATTTTACATTTCTAGACAAGGCAGGCAAGATCACTTGATATTAGTTTACATAGGAATTACGATTTACACTATTAAATAATAGTGGTGTGTGTGTGTGTGTGTGTTTGTGTGTATTCGTGTATTACATTAAATAATAATTTTGAAAAGATCCTCAGTTTCAGTATAGGATAAAACCGCAGTTCTATGTCGCTCAATAGTACATACTTGATATTTCCTCCGTTTATTTAATTTGATGTCCGAATTATACGGGGATTCCGCATGCTTTCGAAGTATTACATCATTATCATCATCATCATCATCAACCTATAGCAGTCCACTGCTGGACATAGGTCTCTCCCAGGGTGCGCCATTGAGCCCGATCCTCAGCTCTTCTCATCCAATCCTTGCCAGCCACAGCGCGCAAATCGTCACTCCATCTAGCCGGAGGGCGTCCTACACTTCGCTTGCCTAGACGTGGTCTCCACTGCAGAACACGTTTACCCCAACGGTTATCGGTTCTGCGGCAGATATGACCGGCCCACTGCCACTTCAGCTTGCTGACTCTCTGAGCTATGTCGATCACCTTGGTTCTCTGTCGGATAACCTCGTTTCTGATTCTATCCTTCAGAGAAATTCCGAGCATAGCCCTTTCCATAGCTCGCTGAGCGACTTTCAGTTTGTGGACCAGTCCCACCGTAAGTGTCCACGTTTCGGCTGCGTAAGTCATCACAGGTAGGACGCACTGGTTAAATACTTTTGTTTTTAGGCATTGTGGGATGGGTGACGAGAAGACCTGACGAAGTTTCCCAAACGCTGCCCAGCCCAGCTGAATTCGCCGGTTTACTTCTTTCTCGAGGTTGTATCTACCCAATCGCAGAGTCTGCCCAAGATAGGCATACTCATTCACAACCTCGAGAAGAGTTCCAGCGACTGCAATCGGCTCTGGGGTAACACGATCATTGATCATGATTTTAGTTTTATCTGAGTTCATTCCCAGGCCGATGCATCTAGAAGCAGCAGCTAGGCTATTCAGCATCTGTTGCAGCTCCTGCACCGACTCTGCCATTATGACGATATCGTCGGCAAATCGTAAGTGCGAGATGCATTCCCCGTTGATGTTGATGCCCTGTCCATTCCAACTCAGCGTCTTGAACATATCTTCCAGTGCGTTTGTAAACAATTTGGGGGATATAACATCCCCTTGTCTTACTCCGCGGCGCAACTGGATTGGTTCTGACTGCTGGTTCTGGATATGAACTGACATGGTGGCCTCGTTGTATAGACATCTCAGCACTTCGATATATCGCCAATCGACTTGGCATCGTTGCAGGGACTGCAGAACAGCCCAGGTTTCGACGGAGTCAAAGGCTTTCTCATAGTCCACAAACGCCAGGCACAGGGGTTGATTATATTCGTCTGACTTCTGTATAATCTGCCGCACTGTGTGAATGTGGTCTATGGTGCCATATCCTTTTCGAAACCCGGCTGGCTCCGGTGTTTGAAATTCGTCAAGCCTTCGCGTAAGACGGTTCGTGATGACCCTAGAAAAAAGTTTATAGACATGGCTCAGGAGTGAGATCGGCCTATAGTTTTTCAACAAAGATTTGTTTCCTTTCTTGAAAAACAACACCACAATACTCCTGTTCCATGCTCTCGGAGTTCTCCCATGGTCTAAGACGGAATTGAAGACACGTTAAATCTCCTTCAGAACAGGGGTGCTCCCTGCCTTTAGAAGCTCTGACGTGATACCGTCTTCACCTGGGGCTTTTCCGTTTTTTAACTGTTTCAGAGCCATCTCGATCTCGTCCTGGCTGATTTCTGGTAGATCATCCATATAGTGGCGAGTTAGAGTGGCTCTAGCATCCTCGTTGCTGGGTTCGGGACGTGGAGCCTGCGAGGCGTACAATTGGCCGTAAAAGTCTTCGATCTCTGCCAAGATCTCCGGCCTGGAGACGACTGTTTCTCCACTCGATTTAGTGAGCTGTGTCAGATGGCTCCTACCAAGTCGCTGCATAAATACCTTTGACCCCCGATTTTGCTCAATCGCTTGTTCAATGCAAAGAGTATTGGAGCGACGAAGGTCATAGCGTATGCGCTTCACGATGGTTTTATTGAGAGCCCGAAGTTTTGACATCGTCGAGGGGCTTACTGGAGAGACACCAGTAAGCCCCTCGACGATGTCAGAACGTCGTTTCTCCATTAGTCGATGGGTCTCTTCGGTATACTTGGACTTTCTGCCCGTACGTCTTTGCTGGCAAAATTTTGTACCCTCTTCCCTGAGGATGTCCACAACATTTTCGAGGTATTACATGAAGGACAAAAATCTGCCTGGTCGTAAGTACAGAAGAATCAGCATAGAGTTTGGTTGTAGGGTACCTATCTGTAGGGTGTATTGGTCATAACTTTTAGAACAGATATTGGTGCCCTGTCTAAGCGAAGCATGTGCGTTAGATGCGTTCCTCCACAACCACAATCAGTAATAAAAATATTCAATAGAAATTACTTACCAATATAAATTCGATGGCCGTCGAAGTTTCGCCGCGGAGGATTTTCGCTCCCACAGACGAAACGTGTACGCATATATTGATGGATTACATGATACTGAGGTCTGTGGGTGGGGCACTTATAATTATAGCGAAGCGCTAACGCCACTAACTTCCCTAACATAGTGTATTCAAAACCGGGGCAAGTATCCCACTGTGGCAAGATCCGGCTTTTACCCTATAGAGTTGCGCACACAACTCTATAGGGTCGTCCATTAATCACGTGACGTTGTTTAGTAACTTTTAACCCCCCCCCCCCTCTCTCCTGGTGATACGTGGTGAGGTTTCAGACTAATACTGCTCCCCCCCCCTTAAATACAGGTATAATCTAATTTAATTCTGGAAAATCAAGCACCGTGGGAAAAATGTCCAGACAGACATTAAGGTTGCAAATCGCGTGTTCAACGATAAAATAAATACATGTGATGTCTCACTACACCCCCCCCCCTCACCCCCTTTGTAATATTCCATGATTTTTACCGAACCCTCCCCCCCCCTTTCGAGCCTCACGTGATTAATGGACGATCCCTATGCTCGGAGGATCAATACGTAATAAAATCAGGAAATTAATTTAGAAGAACGAAGGTCACTTACTGAGGAATACTGATCCTCGAAAGGCGAAGACCTTTTTGCTCGATAGTAGGTAATAATAGTATCATTTTCGAAATTTGCGAAAGCTAAGTTATCAACATGTAAATATAAAGGCGGTTTCCTTCGTGACAGTTTAAACGCTGCGGTTTTCCTTCTTGACAGTTTGGCAAAGTTTGAATCAGTTTGAATCTTCTTCGCTTTCTGCGGGTATAACATTTTTTTTAATTTACATCGGTTTACCCGAAAGCCATTTGAAATGTTTGTCACAAGATGTCACTGACATTGTTTGTGGTTGTAGTTCACTTCCGACCGTATTTCTAGAAATAATTACTTTCTTTGATATGAAAATGAGTTATTATTTTTTGCGTTTTGGCATATACTGTTATTTTAATAAACCTACCATAGGTTTACGATGTTTTCTCACTGTAAAACACTTTTCACATGTTTTGTTAGTGAGAAAGTTTTTGAAGTTACTTCTTTTGGCGCGATGGGAAAAAAATATGAGAGTAAAATTTTTAAATGCGCGCGCACATCGACTGCCAAAAAGCGGCATGATGAAGTTAGCTGATAACTGTCTCATGCACGCGCACACCGACAGCCAAAAATTGACACGATGAAGTTAGCTCATAACGGTCTCATACGCGCGCGCACCGACAGCCAAAAAGCGACATGATGAAGTTAGCTACAAACAAAGAGTTGTGGTATACTGGTTGAAATCTTTAGCCATTTTTTTCTGTTACCCCAAAGCAGTATAACTTCTTACGTGCGTACATAAGTACATACACACGTTTTTTTTAGTAGACTGTTAGGGCGATTTATAGATCGGTACATAACAATTGTTTTTGAAAGCACTTTAGTGCGAAAGATTTAATTAAAATCTCTTTTAAACTCATTCATGCATAAAACATGAATTTTCACAAAATTATGAAACAATTGGGAGCGTCGAAACAAGACCCTGTAACAACATTTTGACTTTATTATTTTAATTTTACTTGTTGTTGTTTCCAATTATCACGAAGGTTAGAAACTGCTAACTCTACCACTAATGGACAAGTTCCCACCCTCTATTTATCCCACTTTCAGAGGTCGGGGTACATTTACGTAGAAAACGGGTCACTACGGAATGCCAACCGGTACAACATGCCAACCGTGTGCTAGCCTTTGTACCAGTACATAATATTCTAAGAGAATATTTACTATCTAAACAAATAAATAAGAAAGGACGGCTGACTGATTTAAATCACACTATAATATTATAAATGTGAAAGTTTGGATGTTTGTTTGTTTGTTCAATCACGTTAGCTACTTTATGTTTACAAACAACGCGTGCGAAGCTGCTGGTGGCGAAACATATCTTACATAAACTATACCTATGTGTACCAAACCTATGTTTCAAACTTTCGTGTAAATAAGGTATGTGTATTTGTACAGAAATGGTGGGATAGCTCTCGGATAATAAGTATTCGCCTAAAATAATTAAATGGGTATTATAGAAAATCATCTCAGTTTTACTCTTTACACACTTCAAACAGCACCTTATAGTAATTACTAAATCCTGCTTTCTATATTAATGCGCCTTTAACGATAACTAGAAGTCCCACTGAGTTGAACTCTGACTCATAAATTAATAATATAGGAATAGTATGCTCGTGGAAATTAATTGCGTCCATAAAGTGATGTGAAGTGAAATGATGGCTAAGCGGCAACTTTATCGATTATTGTTTGTTTCTCAATACAACGGAGTCAACACAACAATACTCGGAGTCGTAATCGAATGCAATTAATCATCAAACAGTTTCCGTAATTTTGTTCACAAAGGAAAAGTATACTTACAGAATCCTGTTCATGATGCATCAAATCTATACCTAGAAATAGGTACATAGCTGCATACATACTATCGCGTCAGTTTCCTGTTTTTTTTTAGTTTTATGGAGATGATTTAATAAGTTATATATAATATATGTACTTTAATAATTACTTTTTTTTTGACTGCCTCCGTGGCGCAGTGGGCGTATAGCCGGCTGAGACGCAGGAGGTAGTGGGTTCGATTCCCGCCGCGGAACAAATGTTTGCATGATCTACAGATATTTGTTCCGTGTCTGGGTGTTTTTCTATACATTATAAGTACGTATTTACAAAAAAAAAGTATATACGTATTCTATCAGTTATCTGGTTCCCATAGTACAAGCTCTGCTTAGTTTGGGGCTAGATAGCGCTGTGTGAAATGACCAGCAATATTTATTTATATTTATTTATTTATCACACTATTTAATCATGACCTCAAGATGCACTTTGTCGATGAAAAGCACATCACTAAAAGTAAGTGCCAGACTCTGCCTTTCTAGGAATATCCCTTCGCAGTTTAATTTATTTGCAGAGAAGAAATTGCTAAACGGTACAGTTTACTTGTGTGCGCGTGTAACAGAGATTTTTTATAAAAGCTGGCTTGCTTTGTACCTAGCTTATTAATTCTTGGCTAAAGGCGACGACGTTAAAAAATAAAGTATTTTAAATCCACCGTCATGTTGCCTGAGCTAGTAAAAATCATATGACGACTCCGTGGCGCAGTGGGCGTTTATCCGGCTAAGACGCAGGAGCCATATTTGTTCACGCCGCGGAACAAATGTTTGCATGACCTACAGATATATCTTCCGAGTCTGGTTGTTTTTCTACATATTTGAAGTATATATTTACAAAAAAAAGTATAAATTATTTCGAGGCTACTTCAGTGGAAGCATTCAGATTGAGAATCTGTAGGCACCTTCTCGGTCAAACCGACCAAAAATGAGCAACAATCTTTCCTTATCACTTCTTCTATTGTTAAGTATATATTTTTATATATACTTAATAACTTGATTAACTTGACTTGACTTAATAACTTAACTTGATATTGGTATAGTTTACTCTATCATATTAAAGTATTTAAGTAGGTTTATTTATGTAGTATGTACCTATATTATGCTATGTTTATTAGTCCTGTGCAAATGTTCATTAGTTCCCTTTTCTGTGCACTACCTACACATCTTTATCTACAATACACAAAGGTTATCTGGAAGAGAATGCTATTTAGCATTAAGTTCGGCTTTGTACTAGTTTTATAAGTGCAATAAAGTATTTTCAATCAATCAATCAATATAAGTATATCAGTTATCTGGTTCCCATAGTACCAGCTCTGCTTAATTTGGGGCTAGATAGCGCTGTGTGAAATGTCCATTAATATTTATTTATAATTTATTATATCAACGTTAGTCACTTATTTTAGTTAATTCATTAATAAGGGCCACTTTCTTGGCACAAACAATAAAAATAAAGGTTTGGCAGCACTCAATTTATTACCATTTTTTATTACTGTTGACAGTTGTCTTTTATTACTGTCAAACGAAAATTTAGATTGTGCCAGCAGAATTTCTCATCTAAATTAACAATTTTTTTTTTTTTCTCTATATCTTATTGTTACAAATCGATCTTAAAACTGAGAAGGGAATTTCTAAGGCACCTCCTTCACTTTATGTATTTCTTACAATCCTTTGAGCTCAATTTGCTTTAACGGAAAACCGACGAGTTCAAACTTCACGAGTCGAATGTCAATTGTGGTTTAAATCGGACAAGAAAGCGATTTTGTAAGGTTAAATAAGTTTATTTTATAAGTAGTTGTCCAAAGAAATACACAATCAAAATTTCGAGGCATTCCACGAAAATCAACGATTTAAGCGTACTTATTTTATAAGCACCGATTCTATTCCACGGAGATCACCGATTTATATTTTGGCTTAGTGCTGTTTGTGGAATTCTATACAAATTAAAAATGTTACCTATGACCTACAATCAATTTGAAGGGTTTACGTTTATTGTTAAGAACACTTAAAAGAGCAGTGGAAATTGCCTTTCTAAGATACCTATATAGCAGTGAAATGAAAACATCAAATTGAATACTTTTCAGAACGTCATGACTAACAAAGAATATAAAAACGAAATGGGGGATATACAGTTAATTATAAGTTATTAAAAAGTAATCATAAAACAATGAAACATCACCTATTGCACAAAGGAACACAAAGGAACTAAAGGAACAGGAACAACTTCTAGTAAATTATTTACGTGTATTCATATAAGTTAAAAAAAATAGTGATTGATGAGTAATCGCAAATCGCAATACTCTTACATCTTGAACTCATGGTAATCTCTCGGAGTAGGGATGCCGATGAAAGCCAACCTGCCTAATCGATTTATAGCAGTGCTCGGTTCAAAAGAAAGTATCCTATCCCACTAGTATTAAAAACGAGAAAGTTTGTGTACTTGTATGTATGTTTAATAAATATTTATAATTTTAAAACCCGCATGCAACTTCGCACGCATAATTTGTCTATAAAAAGTAGCCTTGGTCATGATTCCACTTACCAAATTTCATTCAATTCGGTTCAGCCATTTAGTAGTGAAAACGTAACAAACATATAGAGAAAGACAGAGTTACTTTCGAATTATTAATATAAGTATTATGGAATAGATAATTTAAATCTGTAGGCAAAGTAAAGTCACTGACATAGCCCAGATGATTAGCAAGTTGAAGTAACAGTAGATGAACAGAGAGTGAACTGATGGCCATTGGGGCAGAAAGCTTTCTGAGTTTTGAAAAGCGCAGCGTTGGATGGTTCCCTACTAAATAAAACGAGTACCTAATAAAGGTGCCGTAGACGTAATAATGCTATCATGCTGATTTGAAAACCCGAAAACATTGATTTTAAGAAACTGTCTGATTTTAAGACCTGGAACATTAGCTACTTGTTATCTGAATGGCAATCGAGTGAAACCATGAGAAAAGCTAGTATTTAATAATGAAATAAAATAAATAAACTCTGAAGCCACCGTTACAGAAATGCAGACGTCTCCTGTTTCACTTGTCTGAATTGAACTTTTGCAATTTTAAATTATTAGGAAAATACGAATAGAAATTTAGCTGTTTCTGAGAACTGGCTGTATGCATAAGTAACGAATCAATAACAGAAGTATTTCGGTTTGTGGGTCAGTGGATAAATTGAATTTTCGTTAGTGGCATGTTACCTAGCGCCGTTATTTTTAAACTTCGTTTGGCAACGGTATAGGGGTATTCACTATAGCATTTGAAAAGAAAGTAGAAAAAGATAGCTGAACCAGTCGACTATGAATTTTTGTTTACGTCGGAAACAAAGAGCTTAGAGAAAAATTATTTATATTATTATTTATTTTTATGTTATCTGTTTTTATTACTTATTAATTTGAAAAACTGTATTAGACTTTTTCAATAAGTATTGCAATAAAGGTCAAAGATACCAGTGGAAATCTAGATTGATATAAAAACTAATCTATTCAGTAAATAATGTGAGACAGGGTAAGCCGACGAGTTCTGTCAACATGTACCTACATGTAGTTTCGCACACATGAATATAGATAGTGCACGAACCAGCTTTTAGTGCGGGCAAACATTACTTAAACGTCATCCGGCTGTTGACTCCAGCACACATTAGGACCAATCCAAAATAAACACGATATGGTGTAGACATAAATACTCCATTACATGAATTTCATGAGAAACAATGCAGTATATATTCACTGCTTTGTACACATTTATTATACAAGAAATTCAGTATTAGATACTAAAATTATTTATTTGATTATTACATAGTAATTGATCGAGCGAAGCGAGATCTCCAAATCAACTTGGGCAAATCGGCGTTGTATGTATATGTTTGTTTGTCCGAGGATTACTTTCGAAGCGTTGATCCGATCATCGTGAAATTTGATACATAGGTAGATAGTGATGGCACAACTTTGGTGTAAATGAGCTGAAAATGTGGGGGGGTTGTTGAGATATTGGGGTTGAAAAGAGGTAAAAAAATGTTTTTTTATTTATTATTTTTAGTTTAATCCTTGTAGTTTTTGAGTTATTAGGCATAATAAAAACAAAACTTTGTACAAAATTCACAGGGTACACCAGTGACCCCACAATGCTGAAATTTGGTATCCGTGTAGCTTAAGTGACACAAATATAGGCAAAAGTCTGAAATCCAGAATTACTGCGTTTTTACTTAGAAAACTTTCGTGATTTATTTAAATCATTATTATAAATACCACTATATATACCACAATTCATGCACTCACCCTGATGAAGGTTCACGAATTAACCGAAATATTGTCGGTCGAAATACCGATAGAGGGTACGTGATAAATCCCGTATTTATAATAATAACTGCATTTTGCACCCCAAAACAGATTAACCACTTTATATAAACTCTCGTTACCTGTAATTTGAATGAAACTGTAGGTCAAGTAATTTGGTTATTTATTTCGTGGCACTATTTTGATAGTCAAAGATTACAAATATATTTTTTATGTTTTTATGGGAGACTCGCGAGATCTCAGTTTGGGGCGAACCACTAGTATAAACAATAATTATTAATACTAGACGGTTTCATTCGATTGCTATTCAGACAAAAACTAGCCAATGTCCGGTCTTAAAGTCAACATAATAGCCATATCAATTTTATAGTCTTCCAAAATAGATCGATAATGCTCGGTGAAGGTTTCTCCAACGAGTGAGGGCATATATATTAATCTCCCAAAACTGATTTTTATAACGTTTTAATGAAAAATTATGGCCGTAGAAAACCCTTCCGATAAGCTGAGTTGCATACACTCTGCTTGCATCATGCATGCATGCATGTGTCCTAGACCTTTTAGGATTTCTTAAATTTTTTAACAGGTATCCACCATTACTAGAAATTCCATGGATAATTCCATGTGTATTGTTTGGCTTATCAAAAGCGAATATTCAGTTGCTATACCTGTTTCGAATAACTAATGATGTTGGCCTAGATACAGTGACACCAAATAGGTTATGCCTAAAAGCTGGATTAGGCAATGCCGAATTTCAGTGTGTTGATACCTAATGAACTCAATAGCTACAGAGTTACGGGGAATATAATTATAGAGAACTTATGGTAGCCTTTATTCAGGTCAAGTTAAGTATATAATACGAGAGTTAAGAGTCACCGCAGGGTAGTAAGACTGAATGATCTGTCGATAGTTTAGAATGATCTGTCGATAGTTTATTTGGCTTAGGATCTGTTACGGATTAAGACAGAGTATTTCCGGTAGTTATTCTTATTAATTTATTTTATTTTAACATACAAAACCTGGCTACAAAGTGAGCCAAAAATGTCTTAACCCCTACACCATGTTTGTCCAGATAATGTACCGGAACTCAGAGTTTTATAGCGACTAGCAACAATTACGAATACAGTAATTAATGTGTATTAAGATAACATTAATGGCGGGTTCCTATATCCGTCGGTTACCGAGTACGACTCGTATCACCATAAAAAAGTGTCAAACAAGTTTAAATCCAGACTATAATCTGTCAACGCCAAATTTCATCAATATCAGTTAACGGCCACCATTTGTGATATTTACCTAATTATTTTTTTTTAATCTGCAGCAATCAACGTTTTGACTTTCGTCAGGACGTTTGGATCAAAGTTGTTGTTGATTGCCAACATGCTGTTCTTCGCTTGACCACAATCACCTTAGCTGTAGAACCAAAACAGTGTTCGCGAATAGGTGGTATATCAACTAGGTACGTATGGTAATGAGCCGTGCGCCTGCTTTTCCATTGATGGAAAGGAGATGGTGAAAGCAGATCATAAAATTCCTGGGCACATTGCCCAAAATGTATTCTCTAATAGATATAATAATAATCCTAATAATAATCTTCGTATCTAATTGACCGAGCGAGCGAAGCGTCTCAGTTTCAAGATTGCCCAAAAATGCTTTTGTCTGTCTTTTCCCGGCCTTCAGGTAGCATTTTTCAACCAATTTTGACACAAGTTGGCAGTTCAATGATTTATTAAAATTTTTTAATCGTTCGCGATTTTTGATTGGAGGGAAAATAGGCGGGAAAAGTGGGAAAGTTTGCTGTGGCGTTATTTATCGACGGATTTAAATCAAATTTGAGATGCACATTAAGGACTTCATTCTACACAAGATATTGCAAAAAAAATCCAAAAGGGGGAAGTGGAGGAGAGGAAAGGGGTTCCCCCCTATAACGTTATACATGGACGGATTTCATCTGTTGAAATGTTTTCGGAAAATTTATACCTACTTATGCCAATCAGAAAACGCAGTCCTATCCGCCTTCACGAGACGACCCCGTAGACAACAGATTAGACCTCTTAGGACCAAGGGAACGCGATTAATCGCTAAATCTTATACCAATATTTTGCTCAAAAGTCTACATAAATAAACCTATTGGAAAATTCAAGCACTTCAATTTCGATTTAAAATTGGACTTTCTTTGTTAATTTTGTTGCGCACATTACTTTTTGGACTCAGGACGCGAGGTCTACTGTTCTCAAAAAACCACTAGTAATAACAATAATCAGTTAACAATCTATCAGCATGAAAGGGTACCTAGAGAGAATCTCTAAATCATCGTTTTTCCAGCTTAACGTTTTACTTAGTTTATTGAATCAGCTAGCTGTAGCTTTTGCTGCCAAACGGGTGCACTCCCGTCAGATAAAAGAAATACAGCGCACGCATCGATTAAATTTAATCACTCTGCAAGTTTGGACCGCCTCCAAGAGGAAGTTGGGTCAAACCAATATCTCTTTCAGTAATGTTCATTTCCTATAACAAAAGCCTGGTACTGTAGAGGTAATGTTACTAGTCAATACCGAAGTGATAAATCTTGGAACGCGTTAACATTTTGCCGGATCATCAAATAAGTACTAGACGTTTGGGGTTCTTTTGTTACCCACCTTCACTATTATTCTAAGGGCTCATAAATTATTACTTAATTTCTGTAGCATTTTAATAAATTACTAGTTTTCATCTCCTGAAAATTTTTAAGTTAATATTTAGGTAATAAGCGCGTCACACACGATGAATATAATACATATATTATGTTACGGTGTTTTTAATTAATATTATATAATATCTTAACACACACTTAATATCACACACGGACAAAATATGTTAATATATGAAATCCTTTTATTTTTCTGAGAGTACTTGTTATACGAATATTTCGTATCTTCCGATATATTTCGTATCGTAAGATGAAATATCCATATCGGTCCGTATCTTACGATACTGTAAGATGAAAATATATATTATCTTCGCCGTGTTTGATGATACGTGTGTATAAGCAAGTGATATTTTATCTTAACATTAAATATTTTAGTTTATTAATCGTGTGTTTAACTTTAAACTTAATTATTTTTTCCTTTATTTAGTAGTTGAGCACGTCCTGTCAATTGAAATATAAGTAGTAAGTATATAATTTATCTTTCCTCTTTCATTGTACATTGTTCGCGAACGCATTCATCTGCTTCCTTCAAATATAACAGAGCCCGTACCACGTACGTTCGCCCTCTCGTCATCCCTTCAACGCCAAATTGAGTTACCCAACAGAGTTAATAAAGAGGTCTATACGTGATCAGAATAGCAAAACCACTGCGACTCAAATATAGAGCAAATGGAAATTAGGAAAAAAGTACTGGTCTTTTGCCTAAATGGGTCCCTTGATGGTTATTAAATCCTGGATTTATCTGATCACAACTCGAGGACTGTAAAGCTAATCTCAGACGAGTGCTATACGTATAGCACACTCACTTTTAAACTACTAATCGCTTTTTACAGGCGTACGGTGAACGGATTATGCAATACCCCTAATAGTAAATGTAAAGCAATGCTTAATAGCACGGGCGCGCTATATTTTAAAGCTCACATCTAAAAGTTGCTTTAGCGATCACAAATCGGGGAACGAGGATTATCGAGAATCGAGGCCTTGGCCGAACGTGGGCGAAATCCTTGGATTAAACAACTGTATTCCGTTTTTAGTTATCAGTCTTGCAGCAGTTCCATATTAATATTCCTCCTCCATCGTAAGGTTGTCTGCAAGAAGTCGTTTTAAGCGATAACCAATCGTGCATTTCCGTTGTTTTTAGTTTTAAGTATTTTGTATTTTATTCTGTAAATGGTGATATGTTATCTATTCGAGATTTCATCTATGCTAGATAGGTTTTTCTAATCACCCAAACACATATTTCGCATTGCCATACATACGTCTTGTTTGTCCAATGACACTTATGCTATCAATCAACATTCTCGTACTAAATTTAATATTTGAAAGACAATAGTCTCTTCCCGTTGATTGGGCAATTGACTCTCTCTAACACGTCAACGGAATTTTTGTTTGAGACCTTTATTTTTTGTAGAGTACCAAAAGCTGTCGCTTTGCTTCTTCCTTTGGTAAATGTCTGTGAAATATTGACTTTTGTTAGATAACATTTTTTTAAGTAGGAATAACTGGTAACGACGCTCATAAAAATCTCTAGAAGAGGGTATAATGCCTGAAACGGCCTCATTTTATGAATAAAGGTGTATTTTTTGAGCCTAGATATAGTACTTGATGTAATAATCTGCTTATTTTGGCTTTTTGATATTATTTAAATACTTTAATGGCTCAAGACTTCGCTTTAACGACTGACATACAGACTAATCTCGCTAAATTGTTGGTGCAAAGTTTGCGATATTAATAGAGGTGGTCAATGACAGTTTAAATTATCAGAACCATGCAAACCAAAATTTCAAACCTCCAAAATAACCAAAAGATTCATTTATGCACAAGTCCGATATGGTATGAGTAGATGTATTATACCGGTTCTGGACCACTACATTTCCAGTGTAACAAGACCCGTGTTTTGTATGTATTTGGTAGTGTTTGAGGGGTCATGTTATGTTGGTTTTGTCTCAAAAATCGATATTTGACCTTTGTGCGCATACTATTACGTATGAAACTGGAGGTCTTGGTGGTCTGGTTTCTGGTCGCTTGTTATCGGGTCATAGTTACATAGTAATAAAATGTTAATAGAACTAGTGTTTGTCTATGTCCTGCGGGTCTTGGAGCTTTGGTTTTGGTCGTAGATACCTGTGACGTCATACATGTTTTAATAGAACTAGTGCTTGTCTATGGCTTCGTATGTCCTGCGGGTCTTGGAGCTTTGGTTTTGGTTGTAGATACCTGTGACGTCATCGTTATCGGGTCATAGTTACATTGTAATAAAATGTTAATAGAACTAGTGCTTGTCCATGGCTTCGTATGTCCTGCGGGTCTAGGAGCTTTGGTTTTGGTCGTAGATACCTGTGACGTCATACATGTTTTAATAGAACTAGTGCTTGTCTATGGCTTCGTATGTCCTGCGGGTCTAGGAGCTTTGGTTTTGGTTAGAGATACCTGTGACGTATACATACATATATATATATATAGTAGTATAGTTACATTGTAATCTGGCTCTGGTTGTAGCTGGTCGTACTTCTATTTACTAGATAAGCGAAGCCGCAGGCGGAAGCTAGTTATTGTATACATTGTAATGTAATCACTACAACTCTTCCCACTGTGGTTTTCCAATCGGTACAGGATATGATAGTTACACTGTAATCTGGATACTTGCACATGTTTTTTATAGAACTAGTTTTAACCTATGACTTCACACGCGATTTATCAATAAAAACATAACCCTCCTTCTTTAAACTCGGGTAGAAAGTAGCCGTCATCTCAATCCTAGTTATCTCTGGTCGCAGCTGGTCGTACTTCTATTTACTAGATAAGCGAAGCTGCAGGCGGAAGCTAGTTATTGTATACATTGTAATGTAATCACTACAACTCTTCCCACTGTGGTTTTCAAATCGGTACAGGATATGATAGTTACACTGTAATCTGGATACTTATACGTGTTTTTTATAGAACAAGCATTTACTTGTGACGTAGATAGTAGTTACATTGTAATCTGTCGAGGGTCTTATTTTGATCGTAGTACCTCTATTTACTGGATAATCAAAGCCAATAATTCTATGCTAATAAGGGAAGGAATATATATTAAGAAATAAAAAATATGTTACAGTAATAGAAAACAATTGTTTTTATTTAATTTTATAGTGTCCCCAAGCCAAAGTGGTTATACAATCCTCTGGAGAAATATACCTTTTATCATCATTACCAAAAATCACTTTTTTAATACTTTTTGTATATACATTATGCTTATCACTAGTAAATGTATTCATGTTATCATACAGTACATAATCAAGATCAAGGGCTTTTCGATAATTTTCAAAGTGTAGTTTTCTAACAACCGCAGCAGATGTACCTTTGTTTTTCTTAATAGTTGGCCTATCTTGTAAAATGTAACTATACATTTTTGATCGAAGACCTATAAACTCTTTGATGATGCAACCATTGCTTTCATCTTTCATTAAACCAACCACTTTTTTATTGACTAATGGGAGATTGTATACATTATCCACTGGAAAATCAGAGGTGTCAAATCTGGTTTGTAAATCACATCTAATGTCGGTAATAAATCAGTCGGTATCAGTGTATAGTAATTGTACGTTATGTTTATATTTAGGTAGCATATAGGAATAGTGAAAATCATACATGACACATTTTGAAAGTTCAAGTACTGTAAATCCAACGTAGATAGGTTTATCGTATAATATTTTGTTTTATTCATTTGCACTAACTTTTTTCAAATGAGTTTGTGGCTGCTTGCCTTTTAACAGTGTTCAACCCTAAGTTTCAGGTCTTCTTTGATTCTGATTATTTTTGCTCAATAGATATAACATAGCCTGTGTAACATTATCAGCTGATTTGGTCTTAATCGGTTGAGCCCATGCATATTTTGAAAAGGTATCAATACATGTTAATATATACTTAAATCCGCTATTGTACTTGGAATATTTTTGCATGTCAATCAAATCTAGTTGCCAGGTATCATCCAGTCCTTTTTGTATAAAGCGTCTTCGTGGAATTTTTTTACGAACATTTTTATGAAGTTCTTGAACGACTTGCCATTTACTCATACTATAGTCTTTATAGTCTTCGTATCTCTCTGAGACTTTTTGGTTTCCGGTGGACCTTGAATCTTTTGTGAGATTTCTTCTATGGTTTGAGAGATTTTCTTAATCTTAAGCATGCACAAGTTTAAAACATCATCAAGTTGTGCCTTTATAACCGCATCATTTTTCAAGATACCTTTACTGACGCTTCTTAAAAGTCGATTTTCAAAGTTAACCTGATGTCTCATAACATTTAAGAGTGGTTGCTTCGATGTTTTCATATCACTTTTACTAATGCTACTGCTACCTGCTAGATAACGTCCAAACTTATTCACGGTCATTGTTTTACTGAAGGTATGTTTTAATTATAAACATGTTTATACCTGAGAAGAGAGTTGCGGTGGTTCAATTATATTGGCTTCTTGTAATTCTTCAATTATTGCAATGATTTCATTATCATGAGCATTGTTACCGGCATTTTGCGAGGCAATGAGAAGACGTAATCGATCAACAAGTTCATTAGGATCATCCCAATATTTAAAATCTGTATTTGGGGTATATTTTTTCATTAGTAATTTGTTAGCTGAAGATGAAGAGGTAAGACATCCACCTGTTTTCGTGGAAGCCGAAGGTAGGCTTAACTGTTTTATATATTTAGAATACTTGATACTCCTATCACCCTGTATCTGACCATCAAACAAAAAATTTCGTCTATGTGCATTCGTCATTGTAATGATTTTGCGATAGTTATCACTGTCTGCTGGTTGAATGAGAGATATTTGAGGATCTCTTTTAAATAAAAGCTCCATCAATCCGGGGGTGCACTTGAATTTTACATTCTTGATTGTTAAATAGTTTTCATTAAAATTAATGATACTGTCACCTACATAATATCCATCTGGTTGTAGGTGTATACCGTAAGGTACTTTTTCCACTTTATTAATAACAGCACTATCCAAATACGTTTTAATTATAGGAGTGATAGCATTAGAAGTCATTGATTCAGGTATAATTGTTGAATTGTTAGAATCAGATTCCCCATCAGCATCTTCATAGCTGTCATCATCTACACTATCATCAAGCTCATTGTTACTTGAGATTTGCTCAGTTTTCTTTTTCCCCCCTTTTATCGCTTTATTTTTAGAATTCATTTGTTTCAGAAGAGAATTCAAAGGTGTTGTGATTGGTTGAAATGTATCCTGTAAGATTGATGTTAATTCAACTTTACCCTCATTCAAAGATTTAAGTTTCTTTTTCACACTTTTCACAGATTGAATTAGTTTCCGTTTGAGTTTTTTATCCCCAAAGATCTGTTGCTGCTGCTGCTGCTGCATCGTTGAAGAGTCCATGGTGTAATGTAAAAACTTTTATTATGTCATCAGTTATATGTTTTTTCTGTGTAATAGATATTTTATTGTAGAATTATAAAGTTATCGAATCCTTTTCGATATCGACCTTTGTTTATGTCTACCTCCTCTTTATTGATCACTATAAATCCATACTTTTCTCTCCAACATTCTCTGCAAAGTTTCAAAAATGTATCCCACAACATGTCTGTATTCACATGATCATCGTACGCATGTCTAAGATTCATCTCATCCTGCTTGAAGAGAACAATAAAGTTTGCATTATCACGCACCAACTGTTTAGGTATTTTACTATAGGTTTGACACAAATAAAAACAATCAAGTCCCTTGTGTCTTCCCATTGAGAAATGCATACGAATAGGTTCCTGATCCTCCATTGATACATCATCAAATATAACAATGCTGTTGTTGTGAACGTCTTCCGGTAAAGCTACCTCACTTTTATCAGAGAAAGTGTAAAAATTGATTTCAGGTATATGACTGAATACTTTGTTTAAGAATACATACTTTGGTTGGTTTAACGATTTTGAATACAAGTAAATATTTTCAAAAATTAAACCTGTAGACTCTAGTAATAGGGTGAGTAATAGATTAGTTTTTCCGCATCCAGACGGTCCGCAAACTAAACATCTTATACTGTTAGGTAGCAGTACTCCGTGTCTACGATTAGAACAGTCACCACTACCGCCATCCTTTGGAATCACATCCCAACCTTTGACTGATAAGCTTGTGGTTTGTTTCTTGAACTGCATTTTTTATTTAAGTGATAATAAAATTGCTTACACATGCTTTAAGTAGCTTAGATTAGTGACAGCAGTGTAGGAGATAACATTAAAAATGATTATGCAACATATAAAGTGTTTCAGTCATCGGAGAGCTTCTGTCAAGACTAGAGGTGGTGGTGGTTTGGTTAATACACTAATTAATCGTTTACCCTTTGAATTGCATCTGCCTGGCTATAACTACTGTGGACCTGGAACGAAATTGGAAAAACGTCTAAATAAAGGAGACGTTGGTATTAATCCTTTGGATGAAGCGTGCAAATCACATGACATTGCATACGCTCAAAATTCATCACTAGAGAATCGACATAGAGCAGATTTAGAGTTAGCATCAGCTGCAGAGAGACGTTGGCGTGAGTCGAAAAGTTTACCTGAAAGATTATTAGCGTTTGGAGTCAACAAAATAATGAAGTATAAAGTGAAACGTGGTATGGGGATGAGTTTCAAGAATGTAATAACAGCCGCCCGTAGAGCTGTAAAAAAACGTATTTCAGATAAAAATAATATACCCACGAACAAACAATTGATAAGTGTAGCTATAAAAGCGGCTAGAAAGACTATGAAACATAAAGGTGTAAAGTATCACCAAAAAAAACCGAGGGTTATACCTCTACCGAAAAAGGGTGGGTTTTTACCATTAATACCGATCCTCGGAGCGTTGGCGGCAGCGGGGTCTCTAGCTGGTGGTGTTACAACAGCTGCCAAAAATATATATGAAATGGTACAAAAGAAAAATCTAAATAATAACGCTAGAGACTCTATTCCGCATGCTTTGGGACGAGGCATGTACATGGCGCCTTACAAAAAAGGTATGGGTCTCTATATGGCGCCATATCAAAAAAACTAAATATAGCCCTACCGAATCGTGCCCTCCTTGACTATGAACTTATTAAGTATGCTAAACAACTGAAACTCCCTCATTTCCGGAGTGTGTTTATGCGAGATGATCTACTTAGAAAAAAACCATGGAGGTGTGAGACGGGGATCGTTAATTTAGACGATTCACAAGGGGCTGGAACACATTGGGTTGCATATGTGAAGAGAGACCAACACTGTGAATACTTTGACAGCTACGGAGATTTGAGACCACCGCAAGAGTTTGTCGATTACATGTCGAAACATGTTGCAGCTGTGGATATCATGTATAATTATAATAATATTCAGAAAAATAAGAAATATAATTGTGGACACTTATGTTTACGTTTCCTATCAAATGTTTGTGATTATATGTTTATCTGATAAAATTAATATAAATGTTGAGAAAATCAGTGAGTGTTTCATTCCACATTCTTGAGTTGTATCGTGATAATGTCTCTCACCATATCGCTAAACGGCAACGATTCCACACTCAATGCAGACTTTTTTCCATCTCTAGAACTGGGTGAAGGTGAATATGAGTGTGCATTGATTTATTTTAAAACATTTCATTCAATACCAAATGTGGATGGTAGCAATAATCTTTTTCATTATGGAGATGATAAGATTATTAAAATTCCTGAAGGCTCCTATGAGCTGGAAAACATTATACAACACCTTGACAAGGTGTTTCTTGATATTGCAGAAGATGATCCGAACAAATCCATTGATATAGAAGCCAATACAAACACAATGAAATGTTTATTTTATTCACCTACCTATGATATACACTTTGAAAAAGAGAACAGTATTGGAAGTATTTTTGGTTTCTCTAAAAAAATGCTACCTAAAAAACGTATACATATATCAGATGAACCGATAAATATTCTCATCACTAATTCTATAAGAATAGAGTGTAGTATTATACGAGGTTCATTCGTCAACAATAAACCATCGCATGTGCTACATGAGTTTACTCCATCGGTACCGCCTGGCTTTCAAATTATCGAGTGTCCTACACATCTTGTCTACCTACCGTTGAAGGTCAACACAATTCAAAATATTCAAGTACGCATAGTGAATGAACAAGGAAATCTTGTTAATTTCAGAAAAGAAAATATATCACTTCGTCTACATATAAAAAAAAGATAACACTATGATTATCTATAAAGTGAAGGGTGAAACACTACAAAGTCATAGTCTTACTAATAACGCGACAGAGATAACATCTCTACAACAACAACAACAACACTCAAAAACCGGTGCTGCTCTCGTATCCAACCTTATCGTCAGCACTAATCAACAACAACAACAACAACAACAACAACAGAAACCGATAGAAAAGAGTCCTAGATTAAGAAAAGATAACACATTGTTTTTACAATCTCTAGGATTACATTTATTATAATGTCGTCGTCATCAATGTTGAATATTGGGGAAAGCGTGCTGTTTGATGATAGTATTGAGGGTATTGAATACCACTCATACACACCCTTCAATGAGTCATATAAAAACAATGATGAAATACGTATCCATATCAACAACCAGGATGCTATTGTACTACCTTGTGAGAGTCAGCTGATAATTGAAGGTACTACTACAAAAAATTCATCTTTCACCAATAATGGACCTGCATACCTGTTTCAAGACATACGCTACGAATTGAATGGAGTAGAGATTGATAGGACAAAGAACTGTGGTATCACTACCACAATGAAAGGAATCGCATCCTACGGCGATGAAGAGAGTAAAACCTTGGAAAATAGCGGTTGGAATTTGAGTGGTTTTAAAGAGTTTGATGGAGAATTCTGTTTCACTATTCCACTTCGACACCTGTTAGGTTTTGCTGAGGACTACAACAAGGTGATTGTTAATGCAAAGCATGAACTGATATTGAACCTTAGTTCTTCAAACCTAAACTGTGCTATTGTCAAGGATACAACTAAAAAGATTGAGGTAACAATAACACGGATTATATGGCGAATGCCTATAGTTAAAGTATCAGACACAGAAAAGCTCCGTTTGTTAAAGTATGTGGAAGGTAACATTCCGATTCCCATAGCATTTAGGACGTGGGATCTTTACGAGTACCCTGTACTACCAAGCTCACAAAAACATGTATGGACAGTGAAAACTAGCACTCAGTTGGAGAAACCTCGTTTTGTTATTCTTGGTTTTCAACATTCACGTAATAATGAGGCAGGTAAAGATAAAAGTTTGTTTGATCACAGCAATTTTTACAACGCTCGCCTATATCTTAATTCTCAGTACTATCCTTATGACTCATTCGCCAATGATTTTGAAAAAGGTGTTTACTCACTTCTCTATCAAGCATTTATTAACTTTAAAAGAGAATACTACGGTATAAAGAGTGCGAATATTCAAGTAGATCCACCGCACTTTAAAACAAAATCACCTTTAGTCATAATTGACTGTTCCAGACAAACTGACTCTCTTAGCTCAGGTGGTGGTGGTGGTGCTATTGATATTAAACTGGAGATGGAGTTTAAAAAGCCTTTACCGAATGATACCACTGCTTACTGTTTAATCTTGAATGACTCACTATTTGAGTATAGTATTCTAACTAAATCAGTTCGAAAAATAACAAACTAGGAATCTATTCCAATCTGGTTTACTAACTGACCTGTTCTGATCTGTTCTAACCTGTTAACTGACCTGTTATAACCGGTTCTAACCTGTTTACTGACCTGTTCTAACCTGTTCTGATCTGTTAACTGACCTGTTCTAACCTGTTAACTGACCTGTTATAACCTGTTCTAACCTGTTTACTGACCTGTTCTAACCTGTTCTGATCTGTTAACTGACCTGTTCTAACCTGTTCTAACCTGTTAACTGACCTGTTATAACCTGTTCTGATCTGTTAACTAACCTGTTCTGATCTGTTAACTGACCTGTTCTAACCTGTTAACTGACCTGTTATAACCTGTTCTGATCTGTTAACTGACCTGTTCTAACCTGTTCTGTTCTAACCTGTTCTGATCTGTTATTCAATGTGTTCAACTGGAGTATTAAGTTTAGTTGTACTTTGTCAGCCCCACTGAAAAGATGTTTTGTTTGTCTTCTTACGCTCCATCAAGCCCTCAATTTTACTATGAACTTTGTAAAAATGTATACTACATTGCTTCAAGCTCAATACCATACATTACAACATATTTGACACCGTCATTAGATCAAATCAATGCAGTATTGGATGTGTGCATTAATATTGATAATTGATTAATATTAACTAAACAACAATGGAACGCAATATTCAAGGAGGACAATGTAAGAGATATTACAGTATTTTTCAAGAATGGTTCAACTCCACCTGCACCATCACCATCTAAGTCACATCAACAAGCGATAACTTTTATAAATTTACAAGGAGAAGGAAAACCGAATTTCATCATGATTTACGCAGGAGCTCAATCGATGAGATTATGTAGTGGAGAATGGTGGCACTTGTGTCAGATAATGAATTGCCTCAACCTACGTCTTCAACAATTGTATAGAACTAAATTTTATTATGAAAACCGTATGAATTTTTTTAGAAAAAGGTTTAAGCTTAGTCAAGTGAAAACATTGTATGAAGCCTCTGTTCTTATGGATAGTATTTATGATGAAACATCTCTTGTAGACGTTGAAATTAAGTGTTTTACATTAGAGTGTTTATTTTATTCATGTTTAATTTAGGTTAAAATTATGTTATGAAATAAACTTGCTATTCCTATTATAATTACATTGTTTGTTATACCTACATCACCCCAACCACATCCTGTTTGTATGAGATAAGAACTTATAAAAAGGAATCTTTAACGAATAAATCATCAGTATATACTACCTCTCCCTACACAGTTTAACTTGTTTTTTTAAAATGTACGACTGTCCTTTTTGTAATGTTGAAGTAGATAAAAATCAGTTGATTGCTCACTCGAGAACAAAACGTCATAAGTTGTTGTGTAAACAAGATTCTGAGGATTATTTTACATACATTATTGATTCAGCGTTCAAGTGTAGGATTGTATCTTATAGAATCAATGGATCCTCAACCATTCTAGATCCTAAGCTATACTTGGCGGGAGCATCATCAAAGGTACACCAGTTGCTCACTCTCGAGTTGCAAACGTATAAACATATTAAAGTAAATTTGGAACTGTTCTGTACCTTTATAATAATTGAAAAAGGTGGAGATAACGAAGAAGACGTCGTAATCAGAGATCTAAAGTCATTCAACACAAAGAATGTAAATTTAGACATGTCATCAAATCTATCTTCTTTCTATGAAGATATTTGTTCTAACATATTGCGGAAATGTGAAGAGTTTCAAGAAAAAGACAGCGGGTGGGCGTTGGAAAAAATTGAATTCTTAGAAGTGAATATTAATAAGTACATTCCAATAAGAGGGAGCTCTTATACACCACTTCCTATTTGGATACAGCGTAAAAAGGCTTGTGTAAATGTGAAAAACACCGATAACGCTTGTTTTTTCTGGGCTGTAGTGAGTGTTCTTTATCCAGTCAACTCACATTCAGATCGTCCATCGTCTTACCCCCCTTATGAGAGTGTATTGAAAACGGAAGGAATTTCTCTACCAGTGTCAGCAAAGGACATTAAACGTTTTGAAGTGCTAAATCAAATTAAAGTGAATGTGTACGGTGTTGAACATAGGAAACAATGTATTGTACCCATGTTTATATCGTCGAAAACCTATGATCAAAGTGTCAATCTATTGTTCTATGAAGACGATAAAAACAAAAAATCACACTATTGTTCAATAAAAAACTTGTCCCGTTTGATAGGCTCTCAAATGAGTAAATATGAGCACCGTCTATATTTTTGTGACGGATGTTTACAATGCTTTAAAAGTAAGAGTAAACTTGATCTTCATAGGAAAATAGGTTGTCATAAGGCTTTGATAGAACTTCCTTCTCCCAAAGATAAATACTTACATTTCAAAAACATAAGTCATCAACTTTCCGTTCCATTTGTAATATATGCTGATTCAGAATCAATATTAAGTCCTATCAAAGCCTCAAGTGAAATGAAAAGTACCTATTACACTCACAAACATATACCATATAGCTTTGGGTACTATATACATTGTAACTATGATAAGTCACTATCTAAATATGTTATGTACCGCGGTGAGGACTGTGTTGAAAAGTTTGTTGATAACATTTACTCTGATCTCAGTCGTATTGCAGAAATTTTTTCAAAGATTATTCCATGTGAAATTCCTACTCTAGATCATCAAGCATTATTATCATCTACTTTTTGTCATATTTGTCAAAAAGATTTCTTATCAGCAACAGAGGAAAGGGTTATTGATCATTGTCATTTTACAGGAAAAATCAGAGGTGTGGCTCATAATCAATGTAACTTGAAATTTACAAAACCCAACTATGTCCCTATATTTTTCCATAATCTAAGTGGATACGATAGTCACTTATTTATCAAAGAACTGGCTGCTAGGGGTGGGGATGACATTCATTGCATACCTCAGCATAAGGAAAAGTATATTTCATTCAGTAAAAAAATAAAGTTTAATAATGATGTTGATGAAATTACCGTACGCTTTGTAGATTCGTTTAAATTCATGTCAACAAGTTTAGACAAGTTAGTTAAATACCTATCAACTGATCAATTCAAAATACTCCCTGATTACTTTCCAAACCCTGAACAAATGAACCTCTTAACACGAAAAGGAGTCTTTCCATATGAATACATTGATTGTTGGTCTAAACTTGAAGACAATTCTTTGCCTGATAAAGAGTTATTCTACAGTGAATTAACACAAACACACATTTCCGATCAAGATTATATACACGCACAAAAGGTATGGGAACAATTTGAATGTAACTCGTTGGGGGAGTACTCTGATTTGTATCTCAAGACAGATGTCTTACTATTGGTTGAAGTTTTTGAAAACTTTCGTAGTATATGTTTAGCTACATATAAACTAGATCCATGCAGATACCTCACAGCACCTAGCCTCTCGTGGGATGCTATGTTGAAAGAGACAGGTGTAAATCTCGAACTTCTTACCGATTATGAAATGGTTCAATTCATACAATCTGGTATCCGGGGTGGGATTAGTCAAGTTTCCAAAAGATATGCTAAATCCAATAATAAATTTATAAATCCCACCACCTGCAACAGTAATCATACGCAGGAAAGCAATTTTATAATGTACTTGGATGTTAATAATTTGTATGGTCATGCTATGAGTCAATACCTACCACATTCTAACTTTGTTTGGTTGAGTGATAGTGAAATCAGAACATTTAACATTCTCACTCAGCAACCCGATTCAGATACAGGCTATATTTTGGAAGTGGATTTGGAGTATCCCTATTCTCTTCACGACTTACACAATGACTATCCCTTTTGTGCTGAAACAAAAGCTCCACCTAATGGTAAAACTAAGAAACTATTACTCACACTTGATAATAAACAAAATTACACAATTCACTACATGTATTTAAAACAGTGCATAGAAAACGGTTTAGTCTGCAAAAAAATTCATAGAATCTTGTCTTTTCAACAATCTCCATGGCTCAAATCTTACATAGATTTGAACACTGTTAAAAGGCAAGCAGCCACAAACTCATTTGAAAAAAGTTTTTTTAAACTTATGAACAATTCCGTGTTTGGTAAAACCATTGAAAATGTAGCCAAAAGGGTTAATGTACGACTATGTAGTAGATGGGATGATCAGAAAACAAAAACCAAATGTATATATGGAGCTCAAAGATACATTTCTCTACCAAATTTTCATAGTTGTAAAATTTTCTCTGAGAATTTAGTTGCAGTGCAAATGAATAAAACAAAAATATTATACGATAAACCTATCTACGTTGGATTTACAGTACTCGAACTTTCAAAATGTGTCATGTATGATTTTCACTATTCCTATATGCTACCTAAATATAAACATAACGTACAATTACTATACACTGATACCGACTCCTTTATCTATAACATTTTAACTGAAAACTTTTATGAAGACATTAGATGTGATTTACAAACCAGATTTGACACCTCTGATTTTCCAGTGGATAATGTATACAATCTCCCTTTAGTCAATAAAAAAGTGGTTGGTTTAATGAAGGATGAAAGCAATGGTTGTATCATTAAAGAGTTTATAGGTCTTCGATCAAAAATGTATAGTTACATTTTACAAGATGGGCCAACTATTAAGAAAAACAAAGGTACATCTGCTGCGGTTGTTAGAAAACTACACTTTGAAAATTATCGAAAAGCTCTTGATCTTGATTATGTACTGTATGATAGCATGAATACATTTACTAGTGATAAGCATAATGTATATACAAAAAGTATTAAAAAAAAAGTGATTTCTGGTAATGATGATAAAAGGTATATTTCTCCAGAGGATTGTATAACCACTTTGGCTTGGGGACACTATAAAATTAAATAAAACAATCGTTTTGTATAACTGTATTTTTTTATTTCTTAATATATATTCCTTCCCTTATTAGCATAGAATGAACACTTTTTATTAAACTTTGCATACACTAAAGGACACCGACTGAACCATCGAAGATGTTCTTGCCAAGGATCATCATCTGCTTCCCAATTCCTCAGACCACCACCGCAATAAAAACACATAATTTTATCTTCGTAACCGGTGTAGAAGAAACCGGCATCTGCTAGCTCCTCTGGTTTTTTACACATATTCAAAGGCCAATCACTGAAACTCTTCAATCGCACAATTTTTGAACTGTACCACGGAAACAAGGGACCATTAATTTCCACCATTATCCTCCTCTTTACTGATGCTGTGTTCTAGATAGCACGCGAGTGCTCCCTCCAACGATTCGTTTCAAACAATAATTATTTTTATTACACTCAATATAAAAAATATATATATATATATATATACAATTAGCTTTTGCACATGGTTTCATTTATCCAATAATTAGAAATATGATTCGCAACTGATTACAATGTAACTATCATATCCTGTATTGATTATAAAACCATATCCAGATTACAGTGTAACTATCATATCCTGTACCGATTGGAAAACCACAGTGGGAAGAGTTACAATGTATACAATAACTAGCTTCCGCCTGCGGCTTTACTTATCTAGTAAATAGAAGTACGACCAGCTACAACCAGAGCCAGATTACAATGTAACTACTATATACGTCACAGGTATCTACGACCAAAACCAAAGCTCCAAGACTCGCAGGACATACGAAGCCATAGACAAACACTAGTTCTATTAACATTTTATTACAATGTAACTATGACCCGATAACGATGACGTCACAGGTATCTACGACCAAAACCAAAGCTCCAAGACCCGCAGGACATAGACAAACACTAGTTCTATTAACATTTTATTACTATGTAACTATGACCCGATAACAAGCGACCAGAAACCAGACCACCAAGACCTCCAGTTTCATACGAAGCCATAGGCAAACACTAGTTCTATTAACATTTTATTACAATGTAACTATGACCCAATAACGATGACGTCACAGGTATCTACAACCAAAACCAAAGCTCCAAGACCCGCAGGACATACGAAGCCATAGACAAGCACTAGTTTTATTAAAACATGTATGACGTCACAGGTATCTACGACCAAAACCAAAGCTCCAAGACCCGCAGGACATAGACAAACACTAGTTCTATTAACATTTTATTACTATGTAACTATGACCCGATAACAAGCGACCAGAAACCAGACCACCAAGACCTCCAGTTTCATACGAAGCCATAGGCAAACACTAGTTCTATTAACATTTTATTACAATGTAACTATGACCCAATAACGATGACGTCACAGGTATCTACAACCAAAACCAAAGCTCCAAGACCCGCAGGACATACGAAGCCATAGACAAGCACTAGTTTTATTAAAACATGTATGACGTCACAGGTATCTACGACCAAAACCAAAGCTCCAAGACCCGCAGGACATAGACAAACACTAGTTCTATTAACATTTTATTACTATGTAACTATGACCCGATAACAAGCGACCAGAAACCAGACCACCAAGACCTCCAGTTTCATACGTAATAGTATGCGCACAAAGGTCAAATATCGATTTTTGAGACAAAACCAACATAACATGACCCCTCAAACACTACCAAATACATACAAAACACGGGTCTTGTTACACTGGAAATGTAGTGGTCCAGAACCGGTATAATACATCTACTGGTATGGAATATTGCCGCAGCCTTTGGGATGGTTCAGCCAAACACCAGCTCGCTACCTTAGACTCGATATGGCGGAGACTAAGACCATCGCCGTAAAGTTGCAAGTCCTATCGATCTTTTACGGAATACATTTTGGGGAATGTGCCCAGAAACTTTACGATCTGATTCCGCCATCACCTTTCCATCAAAGGATAAGCAGGCGCACGGCTCAGTACCATACGTACCTAGTTGATATACCACCCATTTGCACACACTGTTTTAGTTCTACAGCTAAGGAATGGAACAATTTGATGTCGTCTGTTTTTCCTAAAGAATACAATCCGGGCCTCTTTACGGTAAGAGTGAATAGGTTTCTTCCAGATCTTCGTGCTTTATTTTAGACCACATCATCGCTTACCATCAGGTAAGATCAGGTGAGATCAGGTGAGGAATACGTATGATGATGGTATGATATTGTATTTAACGTAATAACACAACTCCACACTCAATATTCTTGGAGCCTAATTCTGCTAATTTATAAGAAAAACTATTATGGAGCCATACCATTATTAAACGATTATGATTGTTATTTCTGTAATAAGCTAACAAATGCTCAATAGAGTTGTCATAGCAACGGCGGTCATTGAAAAAAGATTGTGTTAGTAGAATACCAAAACGTATCTATAGTGGGGATTTTTCGACGATACCATTGTCATAGTGAAGCGATTGGTTTAGTAAAATTGTGGCCCTGGATGGATACAAGATTACGTTATGTATGTACAAGTATCTTTGATAATACGAGGTTTTTGAAGAAGACTTAGCTCTTTAGAGATAAGTATATAGAATAAGTATGTATAGAAATGATACCTACCATCGAATTTGAAGACCCAATTTAGTTTGCAGGTTTAATAACAAGTAATGAAACATATTGCGGAAATCTCAAATACATATAATAAATCCAAACACAAATTAAAGTTTGTTCATATTTCTTCTCATCTAGAAACGTCCCAAAACTATAACAAAAGCAAGACTTGAGAAACTTGGCTAATTGTTGAGAACTAAAATAACTGTGATAATTAAAATGAAGTCAGACATCCGTCTAGCGCAACTGCTACCAATTCTCGCAGAGAAAACTGAAAAGACTGATTTATAGAAATAGGTAAGTTGTTCTTTAAAAGGAGCCCAAAGTATGTCATTCCATAGACACACTTACTTATCTACTTTTATCTACTTTAAAAAAAACACGACAAAGAACCGTATAATCACACTAACGAAACATTGAAAGTGAACATGCGAAAGTTTGGATGTTTGTTTATTTATTTGTTTGTTTGTTACTCAATCAGATCGTAACGGCTGAACCGATTTCGATAAAATTTAGTATGTTCGTAGATTATAACCTGTATTAACATATAAGCTACCGTTTATCCCATAAATCAGGTCACAAGGGATAAAAATGGGGTGCCAAGTCAAGTTGCAACAGCGAGTTTATCTTTATTTCTAGGATGTCTACACATTTAGTAGTGTAACGCGTAAGAAGTCGCGGGCAACCGCTAGTTTCATACATATATAGAAAACTCTATCATTGTTTCCTAACAACAACTGTAAGAAAACCACAATGCATTTCATACACAATTCTTTTTTAATTGCCTGTTTTAGCTTTGCGTCTACCGTTTATAAACCCCTTTCATAGAACTTTGTTACTACAAACACCGGAGTGGGAGTGTACCAAATTAATTAAACCCACTGCATTTAGCAGACACCTCCGAATACGAGTGTCAGCGCGAAATCTGACGCTTGTTTCTTGATTAATGAACTACGTGTAGCTTTATGGTTTTATGTTGTCAATCTTGAGGGTTGTAATGGCTGAACATTAAGACTAGACAGGCTTTAGATATAACCGCTCGTGAAAACATGAAAGGGTTTAGATGTCGGAAAGAGTAGCCGCAAGCCTTAAACCTTAAAATGTAGTTACATTATCCACTATCTTTGTTAATTTCGATATTTTACTAGATCAGCAACCACTTTATTTCTGTCTTAAGATCCTATCCACCATAATAATATATGGTAATAATCTAAAGGCCGTAACATAAAAGTGGATGCCCTAATAAATAAAAATAAGGATTGTGTGGTTTTATGAAACCACGGTAAAAGTGAAACTTTGTTTCACATTATAGACATTTAACTAAAAATTTTCGTTGGCACAAATGAGTCTATACACTACACGGTCAGCGCCTTTCACTTTATCCCTACTCCGCGGCCGACCGTCACGCGACATGCAACACAGACGAAAAAGTTTGAGACGATGTAATAAAAGTTTCACTTTAAAAAAAAATCTAAATTAGTACTATGTAGTTATTTTCGTAAGTGACGGTTTCTCAAAACGTAAAAAAAGACTTCTCGAAAAAAACTACTACTTAAATTATCCAATTTTAAAGAAAATTGACTAAGTTTAGGTGATTAATTCGATATAAAACTTACTGCCTACTCTTGCAATCGACCTCCAAAAATAAAGGCCGATTTTATATCTCTTTCGGAAATCGCTGCGGGTTTTGGGTTAGAAAGGGACAGCAAAAGATATCTCAAGATGTCACCAATACAGTATCTGTGATTAGATGGCTAGCATTATGCGATAGCACAACATATTTGATTTTACATGCCAAAATAAATTTCACATATAAATAAATTTCACATTTCTTTGATAAACATTTCACAAATTTATTTCTTATGCTCATCAGAATAACCCATTTAATTTTTGTGCGTACCTATATTATCAAACATCCTATAGCTCGTTTTGTACAGCTTTACTGATTTCATAATTTATGGGTCTCCGTAATTTCATTTTTTATTTGTAGGCGTATTGTCGGATAATTGTTTTAGAAACGTCGAGAAAACAAAGTCAAAAGGTATTTATTTACGAATTGTAATTTCTCCTAAAAAAGCTACAAACGTTTTGAAGCAATTTACGTGAAATCCTTTTACCTTAAAAAGATGGGCCAAAGCCAAAGATTGTTTTCAATCAAGCTAAAATGAAAGTCCAAAACAGGAAAGTCACCTTTTATGCCAGGAGTTTGTTTTAAATTGTATTTTTTCGTGTCGGTGAACTCACTAAATGGAAGTCCGAGCACAGAGTAAATATCAGTTACTGCTGTTCTACCAAACTTTCATTTCGACGTCACAAATAGTCAACACATGCATATACGAGTAAATACAAACAAGCCATTGCAAATGTAAATTATGAGGATTTTTAATATTGCGTACCTACTCATTTGTTTTGTATCTTCTTTAAACAGCACGTATAAAAAGCTTACAATACAGATAAGTATTTTTAAAGGCAGCATCGAACCACTAAACCAGCCTCTAAACCTATAGGTAGGTACTTATTTGTATGAATTTTCAGATTCCAAAAACGAAAATTAATTAAGCCGGACCGTAGAACAGAAGCCACTTGATAAAACTATTGATCTGCACGTTACTTATAAGAATAAACAGTTTATAGCCCCAACTTTCTATCCTAATTCAGCACAATAAAGCTTATTTTACCTTATTAAGAGTGGGACAGGTCTGGCCCGAGGACAGGGTATATAAATAACTTCCAGCGAAAAATCAGTGTTCATCTCGGACAACGAAATTTCCGACTTTCCGAGGGCTTAGGTCGCGTACAACCCATTTGTTAGATATTGAATACCTACGTTTGGTCATTGAATTTTATCTGAAAATGCGGAAATGCTGAATTTAGTTGTACACTTATTATATTTCTCTGATAATGTACCAAGTTAAACTCAACTGAACAAAATAGATGTAGGTCATACGCACTGTAGGTCATACAAAAAGTCACTGCTGAAAATAGTGGGATAAATCGGGCGCATTCTGTCTGATTTTCGCTGGTTATTATAGAAATATTTTAGCAGCCACACTGTTTAGGTAGCAATCAGATCGCAGGATTCTATATGAGCTTACCGGTATGTACCAATTGGGATTCAAATTTAATAATACCACTTTTTATTCCCGTAGACCGTAGGTGGAAATCTAAGATCAATTCCCCGTAATTAAATTTAATCAAACTAAAGTTTCCACTTAATTTAATGCTTGCCAAAATTTGTCCTGAACTCGACTAAATATGTGAAAAAACGCTATTTGTATACATTAAAATATAACTAAAGTTGACTGATGTTAAAGTTATAAAAATTGGGTACTGGTTTCAAAGTGAATTCGCTCAAACGGTCATGTTGAACGACATCATATCGGGGCGGATATCCGCCGGGCGGCAGGTTTGAGCGAAAATTTCAACCGACACATGATAAGAAAATCAATGTCCCTGTTACATAAAAACATACGAAAACTGCTTCATCGTCAAAAAAATATAGTATGAATCCATTTTGTTTCATACCTCTAAGGTGGTAAACCAGTGTACGGTCCACTTAATTGAATTAATTGAAATAATCTATGTTAATATTTTAAAGGGGTAAAATTTGTTTGTAAGTTTGTATGTTTTGTGTAATCTCCGGAACTACTGAACAAATTTGGAAATTTCATTCACTGATAAAAAGTTCACTATCTTTGAGGGCTATATTTTATTTTAATAATAATCCGTGTGCCGAGGCAGCTAGTTGTATAACATTTTGAAATTTTTCATCTATACATCTATATACTTGCATTCGATTGCAATCTAGCTAACGGCCAAGAATTTAAAATTTCTTTCTAAAGCTTTGAATACTCTCTTGTGGCAACAAAAATATATCAAAGCGGCAAAAGAGCAAAAAACATTTTTACTGCGATTTTCAATCGACAAATTAATACACACGGCCGTTCAGGATCAAAACAAATATCACAAAAAAAGTTTCAAACAAAATGAGAATTTTACTTTATTCTCATTCCTTCATTGGTGAGAACGTTCTTCTTTTCTCTGAAAAAAGTTGATACATGCGAAACCAATAATGAGCTTTTGGTGCCAGCTGTGTGTGATAACATTTTAAATTGCCACGAGCGAATCGATCGTACCAAATAATTTAAGAGCGGATTTCGAAGAATGCACCGTTGTGTGCCCACTGCCCAGCCGTAAGGTTTTTCGCTGATTTTGTCCAAAAAGTTTGTACTAAGTACATAAAGGAATTTTCTGAAAAATACAAAAATCTGTTAGTTGAAGTGCTAGTATTTCTTTTAATCTTATTTTTTTAAGTAGGTAATGTAGGTAAAATCATTACATAATGTAATTTACTGTGTATTACGTTATGTTATGATTAAAACGTATATAATACGTACTCATAATGTATATCAATTTGGTTTAAAATCAGTTATGTTAATTAGTTTATAATATACGGTAATTAATGTAACTGTGAATCTAAGTATAAAAGAATAAAATAAATAAAAATAAAATTGTCGGTCGAAACACCGATAAATCGGTACGTGATAAATCCCGTATTTATAATAATGATTAAATAAAAATAGTTTGCTCATGTCACTTACAATCTCTTAGGCAGCAAAGATTTTAGAAAACGCGGCTGGTTTTTTAACAATAATGGTTAAACAATCCTGAAATGTGATAGATGTATCCAAAATGAACAGAGTTGGCAACAAAATGCGGAAAAAATGTGATTTATCTACGGAGCGTGGCCCGTTCATTACCGGGTCTTTCGGGCCCGCTGCGCTCTGGCGGAAAATAAAATGCTAACACGTGCCTGCGTCTCCAATAAAGTTATTTCGATTAGAAAGTCCAAATGAGCCGTGTGATTTCGGTGGGGGGGGGGGGGGGTATTGGAGCAGAAGGTGCTGTGACATTCATCTTTATATCAAACAGATTTTCTGCCATGATCGTTTTTGTTTAGGGCGTTATCAAACTGGCGATTTGCGAGCGTTTTTCCAGCGAGGCGATTTGTGACATGTTTGCGGCGAGCTCGCCGCAATGACACTTCAGTGAGTCGTATTGTAGGCTTTCGTAGCGATCTCGCCGCGATTACGAGCCCGTTACGCACATACTCGTTACGCCTTGCTGGAAAAATGCTCGCAAATCGCCAGTGTGATAACGCTGCTCATAAGTAAGTTATCTACTGGCTGGGGAATTATATTTAGTAAGACCCAACCACTTTTATGTTCAGACATAGTTAATGATTAGTAAATAGTGAATACAGCGTTAATTGGTGGTTTTCATTCGAAAACTTTTGTGATTTATTTCAATATGTTTTAAAAGTACGAGATTTAATACATTGGACGCATCACCGCGCTCGTAAAGTCGTGCGCGGTGCTACGGCGCTTAGTGCGAGGAACGCAACATACCCAAAAATTAAAAGGCATGTGCTGTTGGGTTTTAATCTAACAAGCGATGGGCCGACAACCAGTCACGTGATTGCTTAAAATAACAAACGTAATGTTTGGACTTGAAACTGACTTCCCCCTTGTGGGATATCTTTACGTGTCTGTGTACTAAGACATCCGAGGATAACTATCACAAAATTTAATTTAATTATACCAGTAGTCTGCCATAAAAACAATAAATACATTATTCGTAATCTTTGACTATCAAAATAGTGCCACGATATAAATAACCATTTAACTTGGCCTACAGTTTTATTCAAATTACAGGTAACGGGAGCTCATGTAATTGATTGCTCTTTTTTGGAGTACAAATTGCAGTTATTCTAAATTTCAAACTTTTGCTTATATTTGTGCTACTTAAGCTGTACGCATACCAAATTACAGCACTGTGAGGTTACTGGTATACCCTGTGAATTTTGTCAAAGTTTCGTTTTTATTATGGTTAATAACTCAAAAACTACAAAAACTTTACTAAAAATAAAAACGGGGTCAAAATATAGTAATAAAGACCTTTTATTTTACGTTTCACTTGACCTAATAGTCTCTTCATTATCATCAGTCATTTTCATTATTTTTTACCCCTGTTGAACCCCAATATCTCAACAACCCCCCAACATTTTTAGCTTATTTAGTCACACCAAAACTGTGACATCACTACCTACCTATGTATTAAATTTCACGATGATCGTATCAACGCTTCGAAAGTTATCCTCGAACAAACAAACATACATACATACAACGCCAATTTTTCCAAATTGATTTGGAGATCTCGCTTCGGTCGATCAATAATATGTATTGCATGAAATATGGTTAAATTACAAGATGTCAATTTTGGTTTAGGTCCAACATATTTCGCATAAGCTAAGCATGCAATTTAAATTATGGAGAGATGAATACAGTCGTGAGCTATATTATTTATCATTTGATTTGCTACCTTGTTAAGCATAACAAGCTTCGCTCCGTTCGATAACCATATACGAGTAAGAGTGGCAAAATATGCATGTTAACCTAAAAGAAGATCATTGACCTTACACAAACAATAATTTTTTAACGTATGTGTTTTTCATTTACGTAAAAATCTGCTGTTTTTGCTAAAGATTCTGTAGTCCACTGTTTTAGTTAAAAAAAAATATGTTTTAGTCCAACAATTAATCTCTATTTCAATTAATCTAATCTACACATTCCCAGAAAGAGCTGATTCGAAGAAGGACATCAAGATTCCATTTTTTTTCTGAATATTCAAACTGTTCGCGACTTCGTATTATTTATAAATAGTTGTTTAGTTTTATGAGTAGAATCACCCTTTTTTCGTTAACATAACGTTTTTTAAAGTACCCTGTACTAGAACATTTTTAAAGAGAGATTAACTGCTCGACAATGTCAAATTACATGTCATGTAAACTTCACCCAAAGCAGGTGATTAAGCCGGGAGTACAGTTGTACTCATTTGAATTTGGAACTTCATCTGTTTTAAAATTTGAACTAAAGAGCCCACAAAATAAGAACTTATTCTTAAATCGAACTAAACTTTACACAAAATGCACCAACCTAGATTTGGTTTTTATAGTCTTGCAGAAAGTGTGAAAAGTAGAGTATTCTCCTCGTGGATAAAGCTGTCTGCATCTTGGGTGTGCCTATATCCCTCTCTGCACTCAGGATTCTAGTAACTCCCTCGCTCCGCTTCTGAGTTAACTCTGGAATCCTTCGTTACGTTCGGGATACAATATGGCGCCCGTGACGCAATACACTGCTTTATGTTCGTTTAATAATCTACTATTATTGCACACCATTGAAAATAACAAACAAAAGAAATCATAGGTTCATATAGCTCCGCTTTTTACTGCTTCGAAGGCGGACAACAAGATTCCAATTTATTTTCCTGAAAATTTAAACTGTTTGCGAGTTCATATTATTTATAAATAGTTGTTTAGTTTTATGACTAGAATCGTCCTGCTTTGTTAACATAACGTATTCCGAAGTACCCTGTACATTAGAGCATCATTAAGGATAGATAGCTAAATATAATATTTTACCATTAAAAATAACAAACAAAAGAAAATCATAGGTGCATATAGCTTCGCTATGCTCGATGAACATAGCTACATAAAACATATAACATGGAATCAGTTATTCATAATCAAAAGCCTGTACAAGCAATGCCAAAGCAAATTGTGAACGTAAATGTGAAACTACGTCGTTAAATTAAAACGCTCCAGCGGTTATAACTCGATCAAACCCAGGCTCTTTGATTGGTACAACACTGCAATCCTAGCTCATTAATATTTCAGTAGTTACTTCAATATTACATAACTTCACGTCAGATGCAACCGCGCTTCATTATTATACCTAGTACATTTTAACTCTTAATATTGTTAAAACAAGTTTATAAAGACCTCTGTGGTGCAGTGGCCGAATAGCCGGCTCAGATGCAGGAAGCTGCGGGTTCGAGTCCCGCCGCGGAACAAATGTTTGCAAGGTCTACAGATATTTATTTCAGATTTGAGTGTACTATAAAATATAAGTATGTATTTGCACAACGATCCCTAAACGGATTTAGTGGCTAAACTAATTTAAATTTGACGTATTTGTATGATTTGATAACTCCTTAAACCATATTTAGCCACTAAATACATTTAGGCATCGTTGCGCAAGACGCTGTTAGTATTATATCAGTTATCATAGTACAGCTTTTCTTAGATTGGGGCTTAGATAGCGCTGGGCAAAATGTCCAGCATGTCATTGATCGACGAAGCGTGATCTCCAAAGGTAGGGATGGCACAATCCTGGTGTGACTAAATAAGCTAAAAATGTGGGGGGTTGTTAAGATATTGGGGTTCAAGAGAGGTAAAAAAAATCAAAATGAACCTATTAGGTCAATTGGGATGTTTAACGAAAGGTATTCAGAAGTACATTTCAAAGTTTTTATTTCTGTTAAATGTAATTAGCCATAATAAAAACTGAATTTTGTCGAAATTCACAGGGTACGCCAGCACTGTGGGAGTGCTGACATTTGGTATTCCTGAAGCTTTAGTGATACAAATATAGGGAAAAGTCTGAAATCCAGAATAACTGCAATTTCTACCCTAAAAACAATAACCAATTCACATAAACCCCCGTTACTTGTAAATTGAATGAAACTGTAGGTCAAGTTACTGGTTGTGCATTTCATATTACGAGTTAAAGATTGCAAATAATATTTTTTTTGTTTATATTTTTACCCGCGAGATCTCAGTTCGTGGAGAACCACTAATTTATTTAAGTCTACGTTATGAAATTACACTAAACAAATTAACTGATGTACGTAGGCAGTCGAAAATTATATTAAATAAATTCAATTGATTTTACGCATAAAATTGTCATTTCAGATAACAAATATAAGTCTCGAACAATTTGTGTATAAAAAAATTATTAAAGAGAACAAAATACTCACTAAACGGGACTTTGCCATATTTTTATGAGCACATAGAATTTTTATATCAGACACTTAACATAATATCGCAGGCATAAGCTTTTAGGCTACGCAAAAAACGCGAATTAAAGGAACGTAAAGTGAGCGCCTTATAAATAATGCGGTCATCAAGTTCTAACGAGAGGTTACTTTAAATTTTACTCCTGTTTCCCCACTGACGTAATAAGTCTGCGAATAATTATGTAAATATACAGGGGGTTTTAAAAAGCACCGGTTAGATCAACAGCATAGAGATGTAATTGAAACGAGGGTTGCGACAACCGTTTAAATTTTCATACTGTGTAAAATTACTGAAGCAAAAATGAGGTTCTCAAAAATTTTCGTAGAAAAATGAATAGAGTCCCCGGGGCGGAAATGTCTCATAGGAATGCTTAAAATTTTAAATCTGCTTGCTGTAAAGGCGGATAACAAAAGCACTTGCCTTTTCTGTTCCGTTCATTCTTTCTTTTCAAACCGGTGCTTTCCGTCCGCTTATGAAATAACGGCGTTGATATTTATACTCCTATAAGTACTATTTACAAAATTAGATTATTAGTGAAGGGAAATTATAGTAGATTCAAAAATAACGAAGTCGTTTTCACGACTAACGGCTGGGCCGTTATCGATTAAATTTGGTGTAGATTGAATAGAATAGCACTCTTTATTGCATTCCAAACAAAATTAAACATTCAAATAAATACACAAAAATAAAGGTAAGTAAAATGGGTGGTCTTATCGCTAAAAGCGATCTCTTCCAGACTACATAAAGTACTTAAAGTACTTACTAATAAACTAAATATATATATATATATATAAACTACAGTAAAGGAGATATACATATATAACGATAAACTAGCAGTGCGCAGATACAGAAAGGAAATGGTTGTATGCTTTAGCTTTAAAGATTAGATATTATATTATATATAAATATAGATTATTAATGGAATTATGTAGTTGGATTGAAACTCAGGTTACTTTTTATTGTCCAATCACGCGTGTGAAGCCGCTTGCGGAAGCTTGCACTTGTATTATATAAAATGAACTTATGTAATGTGTATGCAATAACAAAACATCACATAACAATCACCGTAAGCCTTAAAACACTGCTGTTCAATAGAAATGATAAAATACCGATTAATGCATGGAAAGCTGCCGTAAGACCATTTCAGTGCCCAAGAAAATAAAATAAAAAGATACTTGCCAAAGTCGATTATCAGCGTAAGTTTACAATAAATTCGAGATGTTCTCAGTAAATGTCTTGAACAGAACAGTTAGGTGCAGAACCGATATTAGGTGGACTCCTTTGTCTGACCGTCTGACATTGTTGCACTAGTTTCACTTCATTCATAGTATCTCAAAGCTTTGAGTACTTGTCGAACATTGGGGAATGAGCCTCATGTCGTATATGGCTTTCCAATTACACAGCAATGATTGGCAATTCTATGCAAACTTCTTCATTCAAAATGCAGCCAGTGTCTTGGAGTAGCTGAGCTATTTAAATATCATTTTTCTCGTCTTTTGATGGTTCAATGGTTTCTTTTGTGTTTTATAATGAGTTACGCAAATACTTGTAAAAAAATCTGTTATTTAATGTATTTTTTTAAGTCGAGGAGTCGGGCCTATCATGACACCTTTACTCAAATAAATCTAGTAGTAGTTAGGTGCTTGTCTATTTTGATGAAGCTCACAGAGAGTTTTGATATACTGAAGATAGCGAATTTTATTCAAAAGGAAACATTGCAGTCAAACGTACGTTTGCTTTACAAAAATAAAGGAATGTTTCCTTTGAGAAAATTAGCTTTCTTCAATATTTAGAGTACTTACTGGAAGTAAGCCTAGCACAGTAAGTGTAGAAAAGGGTTTAGACTTGAGTAATTTTTCGGAAGAAAAAAGAGACTTGTCGACCGTCTCGAGCACGGCGATTGCGGGAGTGAACGGGAAGAATAGTTGTCGACACTTCCTCGACAGTAGTTTACAACACCGAGCACGATATCCATAATTTTCTCTATCTTTGACATTTATGGATAGTGGATGAACTTTCTTCTGAAATTATCTAGGTCTTGTCAAGTTGTCTCTTTCGCACTCTTCTCAATCGCGCGCTTGCTATTAATTTGTGGTTAGATATTTAATTAATTATATATACAATGTACGCTGCTATAGGCAGAGTATCCTTCTCTTGTCTATGGAGAAATCATAATGAGCCTACTCGGGGCAAAGACAATTTTGGAAGAATCGACAGAGAATGGAATAGAATAACGCTCATCACACTTAAATTTAAAAACAATATTGTAAAACAAATAACAATATACGCAGTAATACAAGTGGGAGTCAGAGCCTTGTCGTCTCTTCGAAGAGTAGACAAGGAAATCTCTGTGCTAGCCTTGCAGGTAGGGCTCAAGAATGCCACCCTGTTTACATGACTAGATATGTAGTTCATAATGTGATTAAGAAACTTAGACAATCTTATTTTATTAATTTAGAACATGAAGAACATTGTTCATTTTATAATAAAATTAATCTGAGATGTAAATTAATTTATGAAGTTACCAGCAAGGCAATGCACGCTCCGATTGCGAATTTTATTAAGGTTTTTAGAGCAGAACAAACTGGTTTTAATGCAAAGCTTTACAATCTTCAAAGCATACAATAATAATTTCGGTACTTAGATAATATGTTATTCTAGAGACGTAATAACGCGCAGTAAGACGGAGGTTTAAGCAAAGTCTAAGTAGCAGTCATTATTAATTCTACCAAAGCATATTTATAAAGTTTGTTGTTCACGCGTTTTCATAGTCAAACCGCTCGCAAAATTTCTGAACATATCTTGTTAGCTAAATAGAATCACTGTAACCAATATTTACGATATGTAAGCTATGGAAGTAACTTTCAAAAATACTTTTAACGCTTTTTCCTAGCACCTAACAATTTCGTTGCCTTTCTGCATCCATTCACAAAAGCTATATGTAGCCTATCCGATGCGGATGAGCCGAGCTCCACATAAAAGGGCCGGGACAAAAAACTCAGGCATTTTTAACCCCTTTTTAGCCCTCGTCCACGATGCGTCAATGATGTTTACCCTTCCTAAAAGCCTTCGCCGGCTGCGGATGTATTTTGCGTGGCAGAAAGGGATTTTCATGTAATAGTCTGATAAGATCAATGGATGTGAAAGCTTATGCATTCTTTGAGCGGTTTATAAAAGGGACGGGTTTTGTAACTTATTGCCAGAACTCGGATTGTTTTCGTAAAAGGCTAGCACTACGTAGAACTAAGGCATATAGTACTAAGTGCTCTGGTAGTGCTGTCAAAAATAAAGTTATCGATTTGATTTTGTACCTGCTGCCATTGAAAAACACACAACTCTCATAAAAAACATAATCTTGAGTCGCTGCAGTAACAAAACACACAACTCTCATAAAAAACATAATCTTGAGTCGCTGCAGTAACAATAATAATACCTACTAGGGATGATGACAAAGATATTTATCAAAATAAAAGATAAAGTTTTGTAAACCCTAGACTTGTACGAGGAAACCGTGGAAATGTTTTTAAAAAATGACAAAAATTTAAGTTGAAATTTAATTGATTTTTAATTACAAAATATCTTATTTAAGTGACAACTTAATCGCAACTGACCGCTCTAAAACTTACATCTATCATGAAGTAAATTCAACGTCAGCAAATCCGACCGTGAGACTGTGCGTGGGCGCACGTGCAAAACAAATAGGAATGCGCTGTTTAAGCATTGAAGATGGCCTGACTGGTTGGCGTTGGCAACATAACTCCCTTGTATATTTTTCTGATATTTTTGTTAAATAATTAAAAAAAAAACAATGGAAATTCACCCGTCAACCAGACTTTTATACAGCATAATAATTAGGCATCCATTATTGGAATGTCAGACAGCAACGACAATACGTAGACCAATTAGCCGAAAATCTACAACCTGCAATCATCCCCAAATGGATCCCGGGCATATATTTTACGGATAATGGTCGGAATGGTTTTTGTTGATACATCACATGCCAATGGATTTGCGTCACGAATACTTTTAACTGCTCCTACGAGTATAAGCGCTTTGATTTGTTGCATTGTTTTTAGGCATTTTAATTATAAATGTTATGTAAAAAAGTAGATGATAAGCAATCAAGATTAACATACAAAACTTTTTTAAATGTAACGCGATCAATTTATAGAAGAAACTAGCTGTTGCCCGTGACTTCGTACGCGTTACACTACTAACTGTATAGGTAACCTAGAAATAAAGCTAAACTCACTGTTGCAACTTGACTTGACACCCCATTTTTATCCTATGGAAACTGATTTATGGGATAAAAGGTAGCCTATGTGGTGATCCAGGTTAAAATACGTATATAGGATGTTTGATAATATACGCATAATAATGAAAGGGGCTATTTTGATGAGCATAATAAATAAATTTGTGAAATGAAAAATTTATTTTGGCCTGTAAAAAAAACAAACATTTTTAAACGTATGTTGTGCTATTGCATAATGCTTTCCATCTAACCACAGTCTCGAGATATCTCTTGTTGTCCCTTTCTAACCCAAAACCCCCAGCCATTTTCGAAAGAGATATCAAATCGGCCTTTATTTTTGGATGTCGATTGCAAGAGTTGGCAGTAAGTTTTACATCGAACTAATCACCTAAACTTAGTCGATTTTCTTTAAAATTAGATAATATAACTAGTAGTTTTTTTTTCGATAATTATTTTTTTAAGTTTTGAGAAACCATCGGCGGAGAATATCGTCGGCATATTACCAAACACCCTGTATATTAAATTTCATCGAAATGGTTTCGGCCGTTACGACGTGATTGAGTAACGAAAAAACAACCAAACATCCAAACTTTCACATTTTTATTAGTGTGATAATTTACAGTAAAAACGCCTAAATTTTAGCAGAGATTATCTAACAAGATTGGCAGACCTTTATTTTGCCAGTTTATCTCTGTGTTTCTGTAATTCTGCACTATGACTGTCGGTAACACCATATATTATGCACCGGCAATATTATTGCAAAAACTAAATATATTATTAACCAACACTTTGTTGGTTTACGTAATTTATATGTGAATATTCTGGTGCATTATATAAATAAATAAACACGTTAACACAGTTGATGTAGCGTGTCGTGGTAGTACCATAGTGTTTCACCAGCATCTTTCGGTGTAGCAAAATGAATGGCATCATTCACGAAACTTATAATTATCTACGAAATTGAAATTGACGAACTTCCTCTGCGAGATGTCGTGCCAAATAGTGACAGTATTCAAAGTATATAGGGTGAAGTTTCATCTTATTCCTACGCACAGATTCGCTTTTGCACGAAAACTTGTAACTGAGACGAGTTGCAACTTGTTTACGCAAAACTGTTAAAACTCCTGAGAGTTTAGCACCCAGTCGACGCGGCAAGTCGCGGTTATATCCGTGATCAAGACGGATATAACCGCGACCTTTACTTGTGTCTATTCTCCCTGTTTCATGCGTAATCTTAAATTTCTCAATAAAGTAGGTTTTTAATTAAAGTATACCTGTCAGGTAGCGTTACCGAATATTTGACACTAAAGACACAGTCTACTAACAGTCAGACTAAACGTCACAGTCCACTACATCAACCCGGCACCCGACCCGCACCGCCTCGCTGCTCGGCGTCCACTCGTTGACACTGGTAATAACGAGGTGTCCACCCCACGGGTACCGTACCACGCCGCGTGGTCAACCAGTGGACCACGTGCAGTCAACGGATGGACACCGACACGTTAGAAAGAAAGGCTGGAAATGGCGGGTAGGCGAGGAGTGAAGCATCGCCGCCGCATTGTGCTCGCGTGAACCACTCGCGGACCGCGCGGAGTCACCGAGTGGTCAACTCGTCGTCCGCGCGTGAACGGCATTCGTCCGAGGCGATCCAGAGATGTTGTAGTGAGCGCACGTCCATACAATTTCATATAAAGAATACTAACCGCTTGAGGTGAGGCGTTGCGGGTCGGGTGCCGGGTTGATGTAGTGGGGTTGATGTATGTTTAGTTTCTAAAAGTGGTCGGTACGCGAATTTTTGAGAGAATGCTTACACGGACGACGGACGTGAGACAGAAAAACAACAATGCTGAGCTTATTGTAAAAGCATTATTTAAATACATTTTATGCTACGACATGCGGCATATCACTATTGTGTGTAAGAGCCCTAAGTGAAATAAAGTGTTGCGAATAATTTACCCGGTCGTGTTAGCGAGTGAATCGTCTATGTAAGAAACTTGAGCTTGTTTATGAAGATTAGTTTATATTTGTTTAAAGCAAGCTTTTACCGTTATTTTATTAATCCATTCTTTTCAGTTTGTTCAGCTTTAAACAGGAATAAAGCTTCTCAAAAAAATATTGCTGTGTGTTTCCAGAACAAAGAATGATCGTAGTGAAATTTCTTTAGCTAGTTTGCAAGCAACAACACTTTTTTCGTATCATATACTCGTAGACTTAGGTTGTTCTTATTTCGTTATTTATTGTTTTGTTTTATAATGTGCTACAAAGTGCTTAATAACATTCTATAATCTTGACTAAATTATCAAAATTTAAGAATACAATCACCTACAAACAGACCAAAAACCAGATCAGACAAAACTTAATAAAAAACGAAACAAAACCACACTCAAAATACTAGTTATCTTTTAAAGTTATTACAGAGACATTTAACAGAACTGCCTGCAATATCTAGAACTGCTTTTATCAGACTGCTGTCATAGTGCATAACTGGTGGTCTAGTGATCTTGGCTCTGAACCAAGCAGGGAATGACTAAAGCACCAAAGCTTGCCGCTCCAGCACTCTCTAATTTTTCAAAACAACATGGCAGGGCTCCAAGATGAATCACACGATGTTCTGATAGTGAATACTTTTGAATTTATGACTTGTTGGCTCCGGGATTGATAAACACATTTGTAGATTTGTTTTCGTATGTTGCTTAGTGTTAAATTTTATAGGATTGCCGAAGACCTAGTTTAAGTACTATTAATAGTGTCTCAAGCAGAGCTGTAAGTGTTGCATGTTGCTGAAAGAATTCTTCCAACGCTTCAACATAGGCATTTTGCCATAGCATTGCATTATTCTTCATTGTATACAAATAAATAAATATTAATAAATATTGCTGGACATTTCACACAGCTCTATCTAGCCCCAAACTAAGCATACTTTGACCTATGAGAACCAGATAACTGATAGAATAATTATTTACTTTTTTTTGTAAATACATACTTATAATATAGGTATAGAAAAACATCACGACCCGGAACAAATATCTGTAGATCATACAAACATTTGTTCCGCGGCTGGAATCGAACCCGCTACCTCCTGCGTCTCAGCCGGCTATTCGACCACTGTACCACGGAGGTCGTCAATTATAAACAAAGAAGTTTACATGTACAAAAGAGAGCTAACAATAAGAGTTTCCTGCCAGCAAAGATTGTAAGGATAAAGATAACTGACTATAGTGGTAAGTTATTTATATTTTTATATATTTGAAAGGTTTCGGAAGAAAATTTTTGATATATTATTAACAAGACAATATATCTGTTGCTACTCGAAATTTAAAAGTTTTATTTTGCTTTTTGAAAACACTCTTCACTATCATTATTTTATAGACGACCTATATTATATTAATTATTATTTAACGACTTCCGTGGTGCAGTGGGCGAATAGCCGGCTGAGACGGCAGGAGGTAGCGGGTTCGATCCCCGCTGCAGAACAAATGTTTGCATGATCTACAGATATTTGTTCCGGGTCTGGTTGTTTCTCTATATATTATAAGTATGTATTTACAAAAAAAATGTATATAAGTATTCTATCAGTTATCTGGTTCCCATATTACAAGCTCTGCTTAGTTTAGGGCTAGATAGCGCTGTGTAAAATGTCCAGCAATATTTATTAATTTTTATAAATACGGGATCTATTACGTACCGTTTTATCGGAGTTTCGACCGACAATGTTTTGGTTCTGTTCTCTAGTTAATAGTTAGTAGTCTAGTTCACTCTTCACTATTTTGATCTAAAATAAACCAAAATGTTTAACGTTCAATTCAGAATATGCTCGTACTTTGCCGTCCATTCACTTATTTTCTGGAATGAATAATAGACTGTCCGAAGTGTCGACGTCAACTCGTTGAACATCTGTGCTAGAAACCTCGATTCAAACTCAATAGTAACCAGAGGGAATTTAATAATAAGAGCATGCCACAACTAGCGTAGGCACAATACGGACAGTAGACACTAAATAATGCATAAAATGCATAAAACCTCTTAAAGGATCGGGTAAAAAGCAAACTCAGGACTCCTCCGATCACTTTCTCGGTATAAACCCGTAAAGATATCCCTAAAGACGTAGGATTCCATAAATGCACTCCACTAACACTCACTGCAATGTACAGAAGAAATTAGGGCAGTGATATCTTAAATAGAAAAAAAAACTAAACAATGGAAAAAGATAAAAACAAGTAATAAATAAATAAATAAACAAAGAATGCACAAATCTACATTATTGAAGTTACACACCGAAAGAAGATAATTTCAGATTTAGACATTATTTAGATACTTAACAAGGTAAACATTCTATAGTATTCGTTAAAATTTAAGCATTTCACAACTAGTAGTAATACGTAATACTAGCTAGTAAACGTAATAATAAATACCGATTAGTAGATTTATAAGATTTTAGCATACATCAACATTCTAACTAAAAATTTCAAATTCTTAAGTCGATAGCATTGTATGGAAGAGCAATGACGCCCTGCCGTCATACAGTGAAAACTAGTACGGAGGGTAGTCACTTGACTATGTATTCATCATAAATAAAAATAAATAAATAAATATTGCTGGACATTTCACACAGCGCTATCTAGCCCCAAACTAAGCGGAGCTTGTACTATGGGAACCAGATAACTGATAGAATACGTATATACTTTTTTTTTTGTAAATAAATGCTTATGATATATAGAAAAACATCCAGACCCGGAATAAATATCTGCAGATTATGCAAACATTTGTTCCGCAGCGGGAATCGAACCCACTACCTCCTGCGTCTCAGCCGGCTATTCGCCCACTACGCCACGGAGGTCGTCATAACAGCAAACTTAAGTTACACTAGAAAACATGCATGTAATAAGTACATGCATTAAGTTTAAATTTTAAGTTTGTAAACTTACTTTTTTGAAATAAATTTTACTTTACTTTACTGCTAGATATTGAACATTAAAATAGTTGTATAACATGGTTTCTGAATGAAACCGTTTTGTTGCTCAAGAATGCACTTATAGAAAACCAAAAAACTAAGCTGTCATGTCTCTGAAAGGAATATATCCAATTGAACCCCGTTTTATTATTTACGGCAACCTTAGTTTTTAAAGCTGGTCTAGGTGCATTCTGGAGCAATGTAACGTTTCTATTTGTGTGTCTTGTAGATTGATTGCAATGGGGCATCGGTCTATCATGCTTGGGTATGTTTTCACAGCAACATCCGGACACTCCAAGAGACTGTTTTTGCTTTGCTTCACACAAAGCAACTAAGCTCTTAAGATACTGTGCTCTATCGTATGTTGTTTCTCTCAGTTTACAAGCCGCTTTTTACCAAGAACCTATTCAAAGGCCATGCGCATTCTCAGTTTTTAAATGCTTGACGCAGTGGGTTACATTATGGCGTGCAATAAAAATGGTTGATGACAGATAAGAGTAATTCTTTTGAATTTTGACGACCTCCGTGGCGCAGTGGGCGTATAGCCGGCTGTGACGCAAAAGGTAGCGGGTTCGATTCCCGCCGCGGGACAAATGTTTGCATGATTTACAAATATTTGTTCCGGGTCTGGATGTTTTTCTATATATTATAAGTATGTATTTACAAAGAAAAAAAAGTACATAAGTATTCTATCAATTATCTGGTTCCCATAGTACAAGCTCTGCTTAGTTTGGGGCTAGATAGCGCTGTGTGAAATGTCCACCAATATTTATTTTATTTATTCTAATGCGTTTGTCAGAAATTAGCGAGATGCTCGTAAATATCCAAGGAATTTGAAATATCTCAAAAATAAATGACAGAACATGACCACTGCTGTCATTGGTTTAAACATTTATCTGTCCCGTTTAACGTTTCTTAACGTAAATATTCGTGCTAAGCCCTCGCTTTTTATAAACATCATTGTTCTCATTTGAAAACAAGAAGAACTTGTCAAAAGTCAACGATTTTAAATGTAAAATAACTCTCGAAATTGTCATGAATATTCTGAAAATTCTATAAATCAATTTCTTATTTGAAGCGAACATCAAGTTGGATTCTCCAAGGAAGCGAAGCATATCAATATCACTCAGATAAATTGCCCCAGCATTAAATAAGGAAACACTCATTCACTTCAACTCCTCAAAAGATATTTCTTATCAAAATTTATCCAAAAAAACTTCGCGAATCTAAATAAAACATTTTCTTGAATGACACGACTTTTGATCCCAAACCACTTACACGGCAATCTATAGAAAATTATTCTTGCTTTTTTCATTTCCCACTGAAACGAACCTTTCGCGAAATATCCGGGAGAGTAAAGCTATAAAAGTCAAATTACTGTTCGAGTCATGCATCACGAAAGTTTTGGGTTCGAGAGATACCAATTGAATAAAATTAAGGCCAGTATTTTGCCTTACGAGTGTGGTGTGGGATGTACAAACGTAACTCAAAGTAAACTATTTGGCTGGGTATAATGTTATTGTAAGGCTTGAACAAAAACATAACGGGAACTTCAATTAATAAAGCAGAGTTGGGTAACCAAGTGTAGGCAGATATCAGTACATTGATCCTAAAATAAAAATCATAGACCCACTACTTTCCTAGAAAATCTTACAAAAGCGAATATCAAAACCGGAAACAAACAAGATTATTATGTGGTACAAAGTTTTTTTTATTCTGGTTCGGGCTTGTGATAGCAAAACATAAAACCTTTTAGAAGAAGGATCCTCTGTAGGTACCTATTGAATACAAAAACCACAAGGAATACAAAAATGTTTCAGAGAATAAAAATAATCCGCTTACTCCTGTGATAATCCTCAGACAAACTTATAGATCTACATAACTATATTGTAGCTAGGTTACATAGTAATAGGTACATATGTACCTGTTTTGCTAGTATTTACTTCAGTTTCCTCTAAACCTGCCACACTCACCTGTGACTACTAAATTTGCTTCAAATCTACATCTAAAGCCGATTACACGGGAATTTCATTGCGTTCTGGAAACATATTTGAGGAGTTCAATGCTGAGAGAAGCTGAGAATAACACGCTTTGAAGTTTATGTTCTCTCAATACGGTCTTGTATATTTTGATATTTTCAAAACATATATCTATTAATATGCTTTAAATTCTTAATAGATAGAGATCTTTTTAATTAATATTCACACAGGACACACAAGCTGTTGATGAAAATAGATTAAATTATTTTAAATCCTGTAAATATTTTAATGTCGAATTTTTCCAATGCTGTGCTTAATTTATTATACGCACTAATTATGAACTTCCGGTCTATCCAAGTTTAATCTGAGTTTTTCTTGGCAAGTGTTAACTTTGGTTTTATTAAAACCGCGTGCAACCTTGTCTCTTATGCCAGAGTTACGACACCCAGGGGACAAGGGAAAGTTAAGGTTGCTAGACCCATTTGAGACGTGTGGGGTTGGGTTAATTTAAATAGGTACGGCAGCGCTTGTAGATAATCATATTGCATAACGTGTTGCTTGTTATGTTGGTACCTTTACACGTCGTTTTACCCTTCATCATCATCATCATCCTCATATCAGCAAAATTCGAAATATACTGAAGAAGACCTTTCATTAAACGTGCTATTTGACCGGATAGTCCCATTTTGTTTTTTTTACCCCTCTTGAACCCCAATATCTAAGAACCCCCCCCCCCCCCCATATGTTTAGCTTATTTAGTTACACCAGGATTGTGCTATCACTACCTACCTATATACCAAATTTCACGATGATCGAAACAACGCTTCAAAAGTTATCCTCGAACAAACAAATATACATACAACGCCAATTTGTCTAAGTTGATTTGGAGATCTCGCTTCGCATGATCAATTATTAGGGATGAACCCTCTCCAAAATAACAAAGTCAACTCGTTTCAAAATATGACAAGGACCCATGTTTCATATAAAACTCGGTTTTCATCGTATAATTTCTATATAATTTTTTTCTGTCTTTGTCGGGTAAAATTAAATTATAATTTCATGAAGCGCTTTATATTTTTAATATCGGGGTTTAAACACAAACGAAACCTCATAATATGCTTACTATAAAGACAGAACGAATAGGTGGGAAAAAAAATTCTATGTATGATAATGCTTATTTTGTTTTATGTATGGAAGAGAAAGATATCTAGCATTAAGCTCGTCTATGTACAGTTTCTATACAAAATATCAAAGGGCTCGTAAATAAATGGGATATAAAACTGCAATATGAAAATCATGTTAAAGAAATAGAGCTGAGTAATATTCACAGCAATAGTCTTGGTGCATTATACAGGTTGCCGTATATTTTAGTTCTGACGATATTCAAGTGTCAGGCTTCTCAAAACATATTTATTATAAGACTTCTCGAAAAAAAACTACTAGTTATATTATCAAATTTTAAAGAAAATCAACTAAGTTTAGGTGGTTAATTCGATATAAAACTTACTGCCTACTCTTGCAATTGACATCCAAAAATAAAGGCCGATTTCGTATCTCTTTCGGAAATGACTGCGGATTTTAGGTTAGAAAGGGACAACAAGAGATATCTCGAGGCGTCACCAATACAGTATCTGTGGTTTGATGGCAAGCATTATGCAATAGCCCAACATAAGTTTAATGTGTTTGTTTTTACATGCTAAAATAATTTCACATGTTTATGGTAAAGATTTCACAAATTTATTTATTATGCTCATCAAGATAACCCCTTTCATTTTTGTGCGTATATTATATCTGCACCCCATCGGAGAGTATATTCTAGCAAAGTTGCTACACCTGTATCGTTTAGCAATTAATTTCAACTATCGCTTGCGGCTACATCAAACATTAATGCAATATCGCCAGACTACACTACTAGATATACATATTTACATATAGACGACACCCTGTGGAGCAGAGGGCGAATATCCGGCGGAGACGCAGTAGGTTGCGGATTCTATTCCTGCCCCGGAACACATATTTACATGATCTACTGTATCTACTACCTAAGAATGTATTTAAAAAAATAAGACCGGTTAAGTAAGAGTAACAGTCGTGCACCGAGAGTTCCGTACATGTTTTGTGTAAATTAAGTTCTTTTATATGATACCCACCCCATATATTTTACTTGTTTTACTATACTAGAGAATTATTCCAAACTTCAAGTAAATAGCTGTAGTAGTTGCTGAGATAATCAGCTGTGACAGACAGACGCCCGGGCGGACCAAGTAGCACGTATTCTATCAATTATCTGGTTTCCATAGAACACATGCTAACACCATAGCTTTGCTTTGAGTTATATAGCGCTGTTTGAAATGCATCAACATTGCCGTGTAAAGGTTACTGGTGGTGGAAACTCAACGTTTTACCTCACTTGAAAGTAAAAGACTTATGCTACTTTCAATAAAACTTTATAACTACCGTACTTCGACTTTCGATTGAGCGTGCAGTTGAATACATATTCAGTCGCTTGAAAAGTTTTCAGGAAAATATTTGCTACAAACTTAAAAACCTGTTCGATAAATTCATCGTAGTTTTACGCTACCCGTGCACTGAGCAACCAGGCTGCGGCTTCTTCTTCGTCTTTCGTGTCAATAGCTGTTTGACTTCTAAGTTTTAGTAGCCTAATAGAAAGCAACTTCCACACCCTTCTCTGTTGTCTGGTACAAGTCTTCTCGTGTGCAGGTGGTTGGGTACAGAGGACATGAGAGCAGCTGGGCCATTGTTTATAAGGTGGCCTCGCAGTACACTGGCTCCGGAATGGGTCGCTGTAGCTCCACTTGGTTAGATTGTCTCGGCAGCGGCCAACTTGAGTACGCAACCGGTTTAGGGACTTCCAAATTGGCCACTGCAGCTTGTAGCCGGAAGGAAGATGCTCCGCTGGTGGAACGTAATCAGGAGGGGCAGTGTGATGGGAGGACCATAAATTAAGTCTTGCTACAGCCGGACTTTTCTCCGTGGGGTTGCTGGAGTACGCTAGTAGTAGTAGGCTGCGGTTACAAATATATTAAGCAGCAAGTTTCAAGAAAGCCATTCGTGACCGTTGAGTCGTTCTACGTTCTCTGGCTGCGGTAACCAACTAGCTGCCGTGCAGTTGTGCGCGTACTGTTGGCTGCCGCAACCAGGATTTCTTAGCTTAACGCGTGGTTTCAATGAGTAGTCATAATACCGGATTGGCTGCTACAGCCAATGTTAAATAATGTGTGTTATACAGGTTTAAAGGCTAAGTCAACCTAGATCCTTAAAAGGGTTGTAGTTTCCATCATTACTAACTGATTTGACTAAGAAACACCATACCCCAAACATAACCGTTTAATGTTGCAATTTTAAATTTTATAATGAAATTTGCCGATTTCTTGTCTATTATACTACTTTTTTTGTAATTTGTGCATCTAGTTTTATGTTTTTTAACAATTTTTGTGTAGTAAATAAGTTGCTTTATTATTTTAACAGCAACATTTCAGGTTTCAGGGTGGCGTTTACAAAGGGAGGCCTACACCCAGCAGTGGGTACTTATAGGCTGTAGATGATGATGATGATTTCAGGTTTTTGCTTTGTTTTGTTTTGCTTTCTAGTGCCAAGTGATAAGTTTAACGCATAAACCACTGCTATTTTCTACTTACCTGTGAGCCTTTCATCTAAATTTGTTCTAGGAAGTCTGATAATACCCTAGACACCTTGTTGGATAGCTGAAGAAACGTAGATATTTTTAAATATAACTACCATAATTTTTTTTAGATATTCCTCAAATAAAAAATACTTTGTTTAAATTTATTTCTTTTTCAAATATGAATCGTCTACTATGACCCAGTGTGTTTATTTGCCTGAAATGTTGGTATTATAAATAATAAAGCAACTTATCTACTACATCAAAATCGTAAAAACCATAAAACTAGATGCACAAATTACAAAAAAAGTAGTACAATAGACAAGAAATCGGCAATTTTAATAAAAAAAAAATTAAAATTCCAATATCTTTAAAATGGTTAAGTTTGGGGTATGGTGTTTCATAGTCAAATCAGTCAGTAACGATAGAAACTACAACCCCCTTAAGGATCTAGGTCGACTTAGCCTGTAACCCTGTATAACAAAAGTTTTATAACATGTGATTTAATCTAGGCTAGCCTTTAACTATGCGATCGTTCGTCAAGCGACTGGCTATACTGAAACTATATTTTAGTTCTTCAAGTTTTTCGTATTACCAGCTTAGTATTTCACATCAAAAGTTTATGACGTATTTTCTGTAATAGGTTTTCGGCAACACCCCAATGCTTTTAGTATTAGATCGATTTATCCTTTTATGTTTTATCGCAGTCCGTCTGGAACTTTTTTTCATGTTTATCGAATGTTAAAAGAAATATAAATCCTGCGTCAGGCTCTCCAAACTCGGGATTTGGATTAAAATAAATTTTTGCTTATATGCTTGTGAACTCAACGAAAAATTTTACTTAGCAATTTTAAAAATGTTGTCTGAGTGAGCCGCGTTGCGTGAATATCTTATGATCTAGTAATTAAGATTATCTGCTAGCAGGAGAACTAATCATTACTGAATCCTTTTAGTACGTTTTGATGTGTATGTTCTTAGATTCTCCTAGACATTTCAATACATTTTTGACTTGAATATCTTCATTACATCTAAGCCAAACAATTTTCTTTGTTTCTCATACTCGAACATAAAAGTTTTGAAAGCAGGTGTGTTTTTAATCGCGCTGTTAAATTTTATTCATAAAATAGTTAAAAGTTTCATATTTTATGTGTAATTTATACTACTAGAAGAAGAAATTTCAGTGCTACAAAAATACATAAAGTGTATTTAATTACGTTATAATATAAGTTAGCTGTGATTGTCTTCACAGAGTGAGCACAGGGAGCGCTCTATTATATTTTGTTTTAAGTTATGTCTGTGTATCTATTTCTCATTGGAAATACTTAAATAAATGAATTAAATGCTTTCAAGGTACATTAATGAATTTTTATTCATTCATTCATTCGTTTTCATTCATTGGAACCATCAGAATCATTTTGAAGTTTTTACTTCGAGTAAACTAAGACGCGGAAGAGCGCGCATTTTAACTTGGATTAAATAGATAAATAATATATTTATTGCACACCATTGAAATATAACAAAAAGAACAAAACTAATAATAAGCGATCTCTTCCAGGCAACCTTGTGTCTACCATATGATTGTGTCTACTTTGTACTATTACGTTTTAGTTTTACCCTTCCTTTACTATTTCTATGCGACAGAGAGGTAGTTGGTCGGTCATTCCATCCCAAAACACAGTACAACACGTGAACAATAGGGGTTATTTGTGCCGCACATTTTCAGACACGTGCGGCTCTAAGCACGGGCCATATCGAGCCATAACTTATTCAAAAGTTTTTATCTTAAACGAATTTTTAATACTTCAAGGGACCATAATCATTCAGATAAATAGGTTTATAATTTTTTTTCTTAACCTTTACTTTCCCACTGCTGGGCAAAGGTCTCCCCCATGTTCCTCCATATCTCACGATCACTCGCCACGTCCCACCAGCCATCTTGGAATGCATCGAAGTCGTCACGTCAACGCTTCCTTGGCCAGCCCCGGCTTCGACGCCCATCTGCAGAAATTGACAGGCATTGCACATGTTGGTGACAAAGATAATACGACCAGGCTGAAGTGGGACTGGGCGGGTCACGTCAGTCATATGGTTACAGACAAATGGGCAACAGTGGTCACACAATGGTTTTTAATTTTAATAGTGAAATATTAATTAAATACCAACGTATTCTAAAATTATATTCTTTATTTTTATTTCATACTTTTACACTAAATATTTTATTTTTAGGAATCATCAACATAGCATACACTGACAATATTTAGCGGTTAAATTTCAAATGGTAGAACTTAGTGCTACTATAATTAGAAATGACGGACTGCATGCATTAATATTTTAAGCCGATATATGGTAAAGCTCCTAGAATCCTAGCCCGACATGTACAACGATCCCTAAAGGTATTTAGCGACTAAACATGTTTGAATTTGATGTATTTGTATGATTTGATAACTATCTAAATCATAATTTAGCCACTAAATACGTTTAGACGATTTACGTTTTAATAAATACCAAATAGTGTAACTACGGTCTTTCAACAGCAGTCTAGACTAGACCTACAACTACATACTATTTCTTTCCCCCAAAAAGTTCCAACACAACTTCCACCCCTCTCTCCCGCTCAGTTCAACTTGTGAACAATAGTGGCCATAATTGCACCGCACATTTCACGACAGGCTGCGCCCGAATCACTGGCAACCCGTGCACTTGCCTAATTGTTATTGCAGTCACGATTACTGTTTTATACATTCATACGTGTAAACTGGGTAAACATATATTTATACAATATAGGGTGTAATAACAAGTTATTTATTCCACGAGTCTTGTCCTCCAGAGGGCAGGGCGCGGGTTCGATTCCCGCCGCAGAACAAATGTTTGCATGATCTACAGATATTTGTTCCGGGTCTGGTGTTCTTCTATATATTATAAGTATGTATTCACAAAAAAGTATATTAGTATTCTATCAGTTATCTGGTTCTCATAGTAAAAGCTCTACTTAGTTTGAAGCTAGATAGCGTTATGTGAAATGTTCAGCAATCGTTATTATTATTAATTGTTAAATAAAATTAGAATTAATGTTCCATTTAAACAAACTAGGTTCATTCCTCCTATAAATTTACCCATAGTTCGCACAAACTACTGGCAAAACTCATTTATGTGACGAGCAAGTGACAATTTCAATAAGCTGTGTAAGCGCACGGACTGTGACCTATTCTGCATGAGCGTCAGTTCGATTCGACAGCGGTTGAATCGTGAATTCTTTCATATAGGTAGGCACTCTTTCTTCGTTGTATCTATTATGTGAGATGTCAAATGGTTGTTCACATTTTTTTATATTTCTATACTGTTGTTTAAACGTAAAAACCTGTAACTGGCTTTCTGGTTAACAATCTGCCTTAATTATAAGTTTTAACAGCGGTTGATTTTCCTACAAATAAATTAAAATTAAATTAAATTATTAGTAAACTAAGTTACCGTCATAGCCTAGCTAGAGGATTAGTAAGTTTAAATGGCAATGAGCAGGGCCTGAAAAACTGACTACCGATGAGGAAGAAAGGTGTGAAGAAGGAAGTGGAAACCATGGTTTAAGTATGTCACCCTGTATTGTCTTTATGGCACATTTTAGTTATTTATAGAAATTATTATGGGGCCTCGTTACTTTAGACCATTATAATTAGGGTAATTATTCGTGCTTAATAATATACTACGTTAATCTTTTCGTTGTTATATGAGAAATATTCTTGTAGTACGTACGACATTTATAGAGTTTGTATGGGTAAAAATGAATTGAAAACACTTTATTGTACACAATATAAACAAAAAAAATAGAAAACACAAAGCAAATAGTACAATAGGCGGTCTTATTATATCTCTCCCAAACAACCTTTGGATGGACAAGATTTTGTTATAACAAAGATAATGGTCGGCGTGTACTTTTATGTCTAAACTATTTAAAAAGAGAGTGCGTCTAATACCTAAATAAAAATATAATTAAATACTAAAATTAATAAACAAATATGAATATAAATAGAACATAATGTACTTACATTAACTAGTGGTTCGCCCCGAACTGAGATCTCGCGAGTCTACCATAATAAAAAAATAATAGTTATCCGTAATCTTTGACTATCAAAATAGTGCCACTAAATAAAAACCAACTAACTTGACCTACAGCTTTATTCAAATTACAGGTAACGGGAGTTCATGTAAATTGGTTACTCTTTTTTGGGGTACAAATTGCAGTTGTTCTAGATTTCAGACTTTTGCCTATATTTGTGATATATAAGCTACACGCATACTAAATTATAGCACTGTGGAGTCACTGGTGTACCCTGTGAATTATGTCAAAGTTTAGTTTTTATTATAGCTAATAACTCAAAAACTTCAAAAACTTTACTAAAAGTAAAAACGGGGTCAAAATTTACTAATGAAGACCTTTCATTTCACGTCTCACTTGACCTAATAGTCTCATTTTCATTTATTTTTACCCCTCTTGAACCCCAATAACTCAACAACCCCCCAAAAATTTTAGCTCATTGAGTCACACCAAAATTGTGTCATCATTACCTACCTATATACCAAATTCACGATGATCGGATAAACGCTTCGAAACTTATCTTCGGACAAACAAACAAACATACATACATACATACATACAACGCCGATTTGCCCAAGTTGACTTAGAGATCTCGCTTCGCTCGATCAAATATATACATATAATCTCGAGATCTCTAAGTCAACTTAAATATATGTTTTGTATTATTTTTTAACAAACAAATAAGTTTTTCAACTGAGTGCAAACGTATCAATCTATCTTTAAATCATTGGCAATTAATTAAACGTTAATTAATTAAAAATTTTGCTAATAGAAAACACTTGTTAATGTTAAGCACGCCGTTCTATCTGTAATTAATTTGTGTACAATTAATAATAAAAGTATCCACCAACATACAATTAAAACCTTAACGATTTTAAAATAGCTAAACTGATCCAGATTAGATTCAAAGCGATTATCAATATTCTGACCAAAGCTCCAACTGTAAATACCTACATTAAAATTCGTGAGAGCACTTCAGTAACTTTGACATTCCCGTAAATTTCCTCCAGGTGAACCACTGCTTAACCAGCCGTTAACCGCCACAGAACAGGCAGTACGCTGTCGAACCGAGCCTAATTAGTCGGGCAGTTTCGAAACTCGCCTTAATAGTCCGTTACTAGTTTACCGTAGTGCTGGCCGAAGCTTCGGCAGTAAAATCGGTTCTAATATTATTAAAACGATATTTGAACGCTATTTTAATATATTTTCTGGGGATATATAATTGAAAACAGAAGACAGATTCCCTTTAAAACCAGTAAAATTTATGTTTCGATTTAATATCGATGCCTGTCAATCGTTTCACGTACATATAGGTTGTTTGATAATATACGCACAAAAATGAAAGGGGTTGTTTTGGTAAGTATAATAAATAAATTTGTGAAATGTTTACCATAGAAATATGAAATTTATTTAGGCATGTAAAAACAAACACTTTATTAAACGTATGTTGTGCTATCGCATAATGCTTGCCATCTAACCACAGATACCTGTATTGCTGAAGTCTCGAGATATCTGTTGTTGTCCCTTTCTAACCCAAAACCTGCAGCCAATTCCGAAAGAGATATTAAATCGGCCTTTATTTTTGGATGTCGATTGCAAGAGTAGGCAGTAAGTTTTATATAGAACTAATCACCTAAACTTAGTCTATTTTCTTTAGAATTTGATAATATAACTAGTAGTTTTTTTTCGAGAAGTCATTTGTTTTCAATATTCATAGTTAATGCTTTATTTCTGTGAGAGATCAAAATTGCGTAAAAAGTAAAGAGCATAGGTTGATATCCAAATCAACTTGGGCAAATTGGCGTTGTATGTACCCATATTTGTTTGTCCGAGGATAACTTTTGAAGTGTTGATCCGATCATCGTGAAATTTGGTATATAGGTAGGCAATGATGACATAATCCTAGTGTGACTAAATGAGCTAAAAATGTGGGGGGGGGCTGTTCGGGAGATATCGGAGTTAAGAGGGGTAAAAAAACCAAAATGGGACTATGCGGTCAAATGGCACGTTTAATAAAAGGTATTCATTAGTATATTTTTACTCCGTTTTTATTTTTAGTTTAAACCTTGTAATTTTGAAGTAATTAGCCATAGTATAAACTAAACTTTGACGATATTCACAGGGTACACCAGTGACCCCACAGTGCTGAAATTTAGAATGATTGTAATTTCTACCCCAAACAAATTAACCAAATAACATGAAGTATAGTTACCTGTAACTTGAATGAAACTGCAAGTCAAGTTAGTTGGTTATTCATTTCGTGGCACTAATTTGATAGTCAAAGACTACAAATAATATATTTATTTTGTTTTTTTTTTGTGAGATTCGTGATATCTTAGTTCGGGGCGAACCACTAGTTTAATTATTTTTTATATAACACATTGTATTGTAAAAAGAAACCACAACGTAAACTTATCTACTAACTAAACATTCGAAATATTTCTTACCTTGTAATAAAACATTTCCAGAGACCTTACGACTTTAGTCTTAAAATATGTACGTTTAATAATTTGCAAGGTGAGTAAATTTTAGTGTTTTGGGTCCCACGTTCTTAGACATTTACCAATTTCTTTTGAATTCGGTTTCTAAGCAGTAAGGCTTCGGCTTCACCATAACCTTCATCCCACCACCATTAAGCACCATCAAGTACTGGCTTTCAGGTCACAAGGCCATTGGTGCGTTAATTTTTAACTACAGTAATGGAAAATGTAATCGTGTATTTCAGTTAACGATAATTGTATTAAAATATGGATTGTAATCATTATGGCTGAGGAAACGCTATAATTTTTGCGTTTAATGAGTTGCTAGGCAGTAAAATCCTACTTAACGTCGGTTTATTTGTAGCATTAATTCTACCCAATGAATATTGGGCGTATTTAAAGCCATTCGGAACAGTGATTATATTATCAGACACCTATTTTGTTTGTTTTTATAAATTTAACCCATAGGCAGTTTTTTGGCCCGGAATACCATAAAAAATCTACTTCAATTCAAAAGGAAGAGCATAAGCTGCTGGCTGAAAGAAAGATCTATCGGAAAATCAGACCAATTCGAAGGGATAATCGAAGATACAAGGAATAGAAGACCTAGTGTCCGAGCCTAATTATTATCAGTGCGGTCCCGTACTATCCTCATCCAGTTTCGATCCTAGTATCCTAAAAAAACAAAAGCTTCAAAACTCCGATGTCTTGGGCTTGTGTCTTTATAGGAGAAGTAAAGATCGTGCAGGACTCACATAGGTCATCCAAGTGTTCGGAGGCCCATCATGAGTCCAAGGTACCACTGTCAACGAAGTCGAAAAAGACTCGTGAACTTTGCGCCAGTCGATTGAATTGAAGCGGCAATGGACGAGAAACCTAGTGTCGGAGGTAAAGGTGCACTTTAAGTCGGCGCCACAGAAGTACTTCATTCAAACTCTATTCTCGATGTCATAATTAAAAAAGTTTATAATAGACCTACATTACCAAAATATATAATTAAATCCACTACGTAAAGCCACAGTTAATGCAGTAATAGCCCGCTAAATACGTCGTCGTTGGCTTTCCCAATGGTTGATTATTGTCAAAGTTAGTTGGGAAGTCGAGAGTTCGTTTAGTTTACATTTCGCATAGCGAATACTAAAATCCGAACTTTAAAATTGAAGGAAAAAAACTAACGAAACTCCGGTTTTAGAGTCCCATTCAGCTAACGTCGAATGAATAAAGCGTATGGTAATTAAAATCTATATGTTTCGTTGCTTTCAATTCAATTTCCTTTTTTGAATTGCTTTAAATTTTCTACCGATATTTTTAATTATTTGAAGCGATCGTAGCTTAGTTTCGTTCTTTACAAATTGGTTAGATTAAGCGACGTTCTGCGCGTTTGCTACTTGGATGGGAGACCGTTAGTGACATTTTCAACTGAGCGCTTTCGTGCTTCGGAGGGTACGTTAAGATCTCGGTCTTAGATATATATATATATATATATACCTAGTCAGGTCATAAGTATTGTCACACAGTAAAAACTCTTCTTTTAGAATCCTGGCCACAAAAAAGTTTATAGAATTCGAATTTCGAATTGTTCATGAAAATAAAAATGTATACTTTTTAGAATTTTACTCATTTTTAAATATGGAGTGGACGCTTAAAGAAGACCGTGTTGCAGTTATTGCGTTGCATCGTTGCGGTTACGCGCCAATTCACATTTTTGACATACTGAAAAATTTGAATATAACCAAAAGATTCGTTTATTGCACCATCAAACGATACAATGAAGACTCTAGTGTAGATGACAGGTCAAGAAGTGGTCGCCCTCGGTCTGTTAGGACTCCAGCAGTGATAAAAGCTGTGAAGGCGCGAATTCAAAGAAATCCCAAACGTAAGCAGAAACTGTTGGCCCTTCAGATGGGGTTAAGCAGAACCACGGTGAAAAGGGTGTTAAATGAAGACTTAGGGCTTCTGGCATATCAAAGAAAAACAGGACATCGTTTGAATGCTCATCTAATGGACCTGAGACTGAAGAGATGCCGCGCTTTGTTGAAGCGGTACGCGGGAAAAAAATATCGGGAAATTCTTTTTTCGGATGAAAAAATTTTTACCGTAGAAGAGAGCTACAACAAACAAAATGATAAGGTGTACGCACACAGTAGTGAAGAAGCGAGCAACCGTATTCTGCGTGTCCAACGAGGTCATTTTCCATCCTCGCTCATGGTATGGTTGGGAGTTTCTTATTGGGGCTTAACAGAGGTACATTTTTGTGAGAAAGGTGTAAAAACGAATGCAGTTGTGTATTAAAATACAGTCCTGACGAACCTTGTGGAACCTGTTTCTCATACCATGTTCAATAACAGGCACTGGGTATTCCAACAAGATTCGGCGCCAGCTCAAGAAGAGCGAAGAGCACACAAGACTGGCTGGCGGCGCGTGAAATCGACTTCATCCGGCACGAAGACTGGCCCTCCTCCAGTCCAGATTTGAATCCGTTAGATCACAAGATATGGCAACACTTGGAGTAAAAGGCGTGCTCAAAGCCTCATCCCAATTTGGAGTCACTCAAGACATCCTTGATGAAAGTAGCCGCCGATATTGACATGGACCTCGTTCGTGCTGCGATAGACGACTGGCCGCGCAGATTGAAGGCCTGTATTCAAAATCACGGAGGTCATTTTGAATAAACTTTAGTGTCATAAGAATCTATGTTTTGTTAAGTTCATTTTGGTATATAAATGGTTACATAATGAATAAACTTGTTTCAATTATTTTATATTAAACATGTGACAGAATTTATGACCTGACTAGGTATATATATAAAAGACGTCAAGCCATGTCGTAAGCTTTAGGACGGGCTCAAAACCCCGACACCAGTGTTGACCACTGACTAGCTCATACGAACTTACTTTTTAGCATTAAAATATGTTTAAATAACCTACGTTCCTTTCAGAAGTTATCATTCGTCTAATTAGGAACTAAAACAGTTCAGACGTTTTTCTAGGAAAGTAACCAGTTGGCGTCGATTTTCCATGATTCCATGCTTTTGTATCCAATTTCTGTAAAAAATTATTCTAGGGATGTTGATAGCCACCTATTACTTTTTAAAAGAACCGCTCCTAAATCGGTCGACTAGGCACTTTCAGCAGAGAGCTTTCGTATATAAATATATGCTCTCCATGGTAGACCATCAACCCATGACCACGACCACTGTAGCTACACAGCCGAAACGTCGGGATAACAAATAAAAAAGGTACATACGCGATATATACCCGTTACTTATGGTACATACTTACGTTGACCTCAAAATTCATTAGGTATCAGTTATCAAAAATAATTTAGTTCACGCAAGCTAATAGCATAATATTCGCATTTTATAAAAGTTCACCGATTAATAATAACAGTATTTTTTGTAATGATGTTCACTGAATAATGTGACTGGAGCAGATCACCCACGTTTTGATATCTTAGGTGTATAGGACTTTTGGAAGTTTCAAAATGCTTAGCGACTATTGGTAGTGTTGGCTGTACGTGATAAATACCGTATTTATAACAAAGTTAGCAGAAGAACGGTTGCGAACATGCAAAATTAAATATTAATTTATTAATTAAAACCACAAGGATCACTTTGAAATGTAAATTTATCCACCTGTTCCTCCGCGACAATCCAATGCTAGATATCAGAAAAATTAAGCTAGAAGCGTTTTAGCGTCAACACCGCCCATTATTTTGTAAAAATTTTCAAACATTCAAACGCTTCGCATCGAGTATCCGATACACAAAACCAGCATTTCTACAGATGGGAGTAAAAAATCATTTGTTCAATTTACATATTTCACACTTAGTTAATTGACTTTGGAGCGACGCATTCAGTCTGGCGTTGGAGCATCCGCAGTAACGACCACCCGAATTGCCTTAATCCTACAGCTTTGCAACTTTGAGCCTTACACTGCTCAAATTTAGGGTTAAATTTTTCCTTTCACAGTTATGGGAACTTTTGTTTCATTCACAATACGTTTTTCTGTGTGTTTTTCTTTTTCTTTACTTCGGTTATTACGTTCGGATTTTCATCCACTGCTCTCAAAATTCTTTTACTGTTATGAATTTTTGTTCATTAAAACCTCTTGTTTTGCAATTAGTTTTACTGACTATTAACTGCGCACACATAAGAAATTAATATTTTCATTTTGCTGGTCAAAAGAGCTAAAATAGTAGGAGTCAAAATTATCAAAATAGGTCAAGTGGGGTATCATATCAAAGAGATTGGTTTACAAATTTCAAAACCATTTTTTTATGTTTAATTCATAATATAAAATTAAATACCCCCCCCCCCCCCTTATCTCAGAAGTATGCAAAGATTACAGCAGAAGTATAACGAAGTCGCTACCTAGAACAATATTTTTAGATATCTTTCTTAAAAGTTTTCTTGGATTACCGGTCACATAACTAGATGGAGCTGCTTAATTAACAAAAATTAAATAAATAAAGGTTCGGGACCCTCGGTGCGCGAGTCCTCCTGTGCTAGGCCGGTCTTGTTTTTTTCAACCGCAATGTTCCACCCATTTTGTTTCTTACGTCACTCGTATTTCTATCCATCATGTTAGCACCAAAGAAAGGGTTCAGACATATCATCGTGACTGTATGAACTATTTATCACCACATTATTTCAACCCTCTAATGCATACCTTATGTCACTCATAAAACTCACCCCAGACTGAAAATTACCATACTGCCAAAATTCCAAATCTCAGCGAGTTAATCTACATTATCGTTAAATTTACGCAACAACATGGGCCGTAAACAAATATCGTAAAACCCCGAATAAATCTTCTCTAAAAACGCGTGGTAAGCGAAAGAAACTGTTGGGCGGTTCGACTGAAGTTTCTTGATAAACAAGCAGTTAATATCGGTGGCCAGCACATTTTATAGAGTCGAAGCAGATATGAACTTTATTTCAGCACTATTACATTTTTATCAATTGCAATATGCCCCTCGGCATTTTACTCATTGCTTAAAAAATTTGTTCAAAGTCAAGAAAGTTGGTTAGGGCCGTAGATCGCATTTTCAAGTCAGTATTTTATAAATCCCCGTGATAATCCCCGAGGATATCCTCAGAAATTTGACTGGGTATTATTTAGACCCGTAAAGATACCACTAGGGGGTAGTCAGCGGCCATTCCAAACATTACATTTGATACATGTCCACTTCTTGCTATTACTTGATCGAGTGAAGCGAGATCTCTAAATCTTGAGCAAATCGGCGTTGTATGTAGTATGTATGTATGTATGTTTGTTTGTCCGACGATAACTTTCGAAGCGTTTATCCAATCATCGTTATCACCAAATTTATATACCAAATTTGGTATATAGGTAGGTAATAAAGGCACAATTTTGGTGTGACTAAATGAGCTAAAAATGTGGGGGAGTTGTTGAGATATTGAGGTTCAAGAGGGGTAACAAAAAGGACTATCCGGCCAAATGGCACTTCTAATAAAAAGTCTTTGTGAGTCAATTTCGACTCTTTTACGACGTTTTTATTTATAGTTTAAACTTTGTAGGTTTAAGTTATCAGCCATGATAAAAACTGAACTTTGACAAAATTCACAGGGTACCACAGTGCTGAAATTTGGTATGTGTGTAGTAGGGAAAAGTCTGAAATTCAGAATAACTGCAAATCTACCCCAAAAAAGTTTAACCAATTAACATGAACACCCGTTACCTTTAATTTGAATGAAACTGTAGGTCAAGTTGGTTGGTGATGTAGTATATGATCCTTTCTAATTCTTAGACCACTGCTGTATTTTATCACCAAAAAGATGAGTTATACGGAACGGGGAACAAGACAAATTCTGAAAACTGAGCGTTAAGGCTCGAATACACTAGGGGACAAGCGGAGCGACATGCTGCGGAACATGTTGCTCGACAACTACTTGAATGTCCCGAGAGGCAATCCCGTGGAACATTGTGCAAGACAAAAAGTGAAAAAAATGGCGCGACACTAACGCGGGACGCGTGCGCTCGCTCTTGGAGCGGGAAGCAACATGTACCGCATCACGTAAAATGTTGTGGAACTTGTTACAGGACACTTTTCAAGGTTGCAGCGACACGTAGATTGAGTGTTGCGCGTCATGTTGCGGGACAAAATGTCCCCTAGTGTATCCGAGGCGTTATGCGTAGCTGCACGTTGTTCCATCCTATTTCGCTTTACGATGCGCAGTGCCGGTCTATAAATCCCCTGACGGTGAAATAGTACTTCCGTCTTCTCGTCCTATAACTGCCTTCACGCAAATAATATTGTATGGAAACCTGCACTGAAAATCGTGAAGCAGGCAAAGATTATACCATGAACTGTTCTTTCAAAAATCACATGTTTATATGGGACAATTTTAAGAGGATGTTTAATAATTAAGTCTTTATAGATAAATGCAAATAACAGTGTATAAATCGCGACACATAAACTGGGGTTTTTTTATTAATCACCCTATTCTTAATTTAACTTTTTTTTTTTAATAATTCTGGACATTTCACACAGCGCTATCCAGCACCAAACTAAGCAGAGCTTGTACTATGGGAACCAGATAACTGATAGAATACTTACATACTTTTTTTTTTGTAAATGCATACTTATAATATACAGAAAAACACCCAGACACGAAACAAATATTTGTAGATCATGCAAACATTTGTTCCGCGGCGGGAATCGAACCCGCTACCTCCTGCATCTCAGCCGGCTATTCGCCCACTGCGCCACGGAGGTCGTCAATTGAAAATTATTTTCTACTTTTTAGTACGGTTACCTACCAAAGCATGTTTTTTAGTTTTTTAAACTATTATTTATTATCTGTTCATAACAGCATTATTCCCAAGCATATGGATAGATTAAAATTGTTACTTTAGGATCGGAATTAGAAATTGAAAGCTATTTGTGCCGTTAGTTTTCTGAATATGACGTAACTTAGTGTTTTAGATATCGTCTGTACAAAATAAACGATTCCTGCACAAATTAAAAAACCATCATCTAAGTTTTGTACTTATAGGTATATTTTGATCTCTAAGCCACAAGATTTTTCATTCATGATAGCTAGTGCACGCACGTGAGCCATCTTTATTTTTCATACTCACAAAATAACGATGAAACATTATAGACCTTTTATTATCGAGTTAGTACGGCCCTGTGAGTGTCCCTCCGTCCTTTTAGGAAAACCCGCACTGCGAAAGACGGGGCGTCCGATTGCCTTCGACAGGTGTCAACGCAATGTGCTATTATGATTTTGATATGTTCATTACCAGCCTACTGAACATAATTTTCTCATAAATATGATGTCTACAAAAACATAAACTGTCTATTTTTGTAAGCAAAGATTAAAAAACAAAAGGACATCAAAAAAGAAAATGCAATAAACCGGAAGAAGAGAAAATGAGTACATTTATAACAATCAGATAGGTAGGAGAGTACCTACTGCGTGTTGTAGGCCAAATAGGCTCCATATCAGCGCTGTAAGACTACGATTTTTTTCTCTTAATATACCGACCCTAGTCTAGACTAGGCCCTCTGTGGGGCAGTGGGCGAATAGCCGCTTGAGACGCAGGAGGTTGCGGGTTCCATTACCACCACGAAACAAATGTTTGCATGATTTTGTTGTTGTTTCACTATATATTATAAACATTAATTTAGAAAAATAAAAAAGAAAATTAGGTCAACTTAAAGCATTGTATTGTTTGTTACGTGTATACCGTTTATGACATTGAACACATCTAGACTAGATCGAAGCTTCAATTTCACTATTATAAGTATCGTGAATTGGCCTTCTGGTTGGCATCTAGCTGTAGAGTGGTGCCTATTGGCAGTGGGTGTCAATACGTGGGCACATTTTTATTGAATTAGGATAATTTACTGTTTGTTTGATGTCCCCAAGGTTTTTTTGGCAATCCTTCTACTGAATTTTTTAGCATGTACGGCGTTGAATATTTATTATTAATTAATATATTCCTACTGACTCTTCTGACATTTTATAATTTAATCACCAATTTAACTTTACAACATAAACGTCAAGGACATGTACTTTAAATATAAAACGTGTGTCTGTACTTAATGTACGCACGTAAGAAGTTATACTCTTTGGCGTGTCAGAACAAAAATAGCTAAAGATTTCATCCCGTATGCCACAACTCTTTGTTTGTAGCTAACTTCATCGTGTCGCTCAAATTTTTTTCCTAACGCGCCAAAATGAATATAACTTCAAAATAATGTGTTCGCGACGCATTAAATTCTTCCTCCATGCTTATTATTTTATTAAGGGCAACATATCATTTTGAATAAACTTAAACTGGGAGAAATCACCGCACAATGAAAAAAAAAACAATGTGTCAACAGTAAATATATCTCAACAGTATATAGTTTAGACTTGCCTGTGGCTACTCCCTTGAAGGAAATTTTATGGGTCTGCGTACTGAGTAAGAGATCCGAGAATGTCCATCATGGGGAGTAATATAGTCGTAAGCCATAATAATTATTATTATGTATCTGAACAGTTTTTATACGTATAACCACTTTATACTGTGTTAGGTATAACTATTGATTAACTTTATTATATACCTGTAGGCATAAGAAGAAGCTCGTTACGTCGAGACTAGTCATTATTCTGCCTACGTAACCAACGTTCCCAGCAAAACCTGATGTTTAAGACCACTCGATATACTCCCCCAGATACAAGCATTTTGCCTCTTTCGAATAAGTGCTAAGTAAGCTGCGAACAAACGACGCTCGCTCCATCGAGACCTCTCAAGTAGACTTAAAGCCGAAGAACATACTAAACATGCAAATGGTAGCTCCGATACCGCAACATCCTTGAACCGCATGTCAGGGTAGATACGAGTATATCTAGCTTTTTAGAGATGGGAGCTCCCAAATCGCTTTCCGATGTATTTTTCGCGTCCTTGAAGCCTTGAACTTATCTGAACTTCTAAGTTATAATAACATTGCACTTCATTTAAGTATCTAAATTATTATAATGCAACCACCGTTTATACGAAAACATAAATTTCAGTTCACACCGAACTAAGATCTCGCGAATCTCCCAAAAACAAAAAAAAATATTATTCTTAGGGTGACTTGCGCAACGATGCCTAAACGTATTTAGTGGCTAAATATGATTTAAAGAGTGGATAAATCATAAAAATACGTCAAACTTCAACATGTTTAGTCGGTAAATACGTTTAGTGATCGTTGTGCAAGCCGGCCTTTATCTTTGACTAATAAAGTAGTGCTACGAAATGCACAACTAACTAACTCGACCTACCGTTTCATTCAAATTACGAGTAACGGGAGTTCATGGAATTAATTACTCTTTTTATGTCTAGAAATTACAGTTCTTCTGGATTTCAGACTTTTTCCTACATTTGTGTCCCTAAAGCTACACGAATACCAAATTTCAGCATTGTGGAATTTCGTCAAAGTTCAGTTTTTATTATGACTAATAACTCAAAAGCTACATGGAATAAACTAAAAATATAACGGGGTCGAAATGAACTAATAAAGACCTTTCATTCGTCGTGCCACTTGACCGGATACTCCCATTTTGCTTTTCTTTTAGCCCTCTTGAACCCCAATATCTCAACAACCCCCTCACATTTTTATCTCATTTAGTCACACCAGGATTGTGCCAACACCTATATATATATCAATTTTCACGATGATCGGATCAACGCCTCGAAAGTTATCATCTGACAAACAAATAAACATACATACATACAACACCGATTTTCCAAGTTAATTTGGAGATCTCGCTTCGCTCGATCAATTAGGATAACCAACTAATTTAAGTTACAACCGATCACTATTTCCCATCTCTAATCGGAATCTCTTACGGGGATTTACGAAAGTCGAGAGCTGCCATCGAATCTGGGGATAATGATGACAATCCGACACAGAGTTCTTACAGACCCCAGCGAGACTAGGGATTGAAAAATCTATGATAGTGTCCTTTATGTCATACTATACTCTTAAAGATAACATCTTTAAATATATAAAACAAAGTCGGGTTAGTTACACCATTTATAACTCAAGGACTGCGGGAACGATTTTAATGATCTTTGATTTATTGGATTTGTCTCCGGCCCGAATAGCTGTAACTATCAAAATATCGGAAAATACACGCAAAAAATGTATGAAGAAAATTCGTTTGCTCATACATAGATGCAGCTAATGATGGCTGATTGACAATTCTACCGGTGACGTACATTGGCAGCCCGCGTCATATGCATGTCAAGGCGGTACGAAGTTCGCTGGGTCAGCTAGTTTATCATCTGTACATAGTATAAAATGAAGTCGCGTCTGTTCGCTTAGATCTTTTAAACTGCTCAACGGATTTTAATGCAATTTTCAGCAATAAATAGAGTGATTCAAGAGAAATGTTTATATGTATAATACATTTATAACTCTGATTGTTTGTTACCTTTACACGACTAAACGACTGAACGGATCGTAATTAAATTTTGCAAGGAGATAGTATACTGGGAAAAGACATAGGCTACTTTTTAGCCCACTGCGCAAAATGAGGGTAATGTTTTATTGAAAAACCACCCGTGCAAAGCCGCGGGCGGGTCAGCTAGTAAAGCATAATATAAAATATTTTGTTATTTTTATCATGAGCTGATTCAGTAGAATAATCAGTGACGTAACAACGAAATTTTTCACCAAGAATTTCATACAATACTCAATAAACAGTTTTATGAAACCCACGCCATTTTAGACGCTGACCAAACAATGTCATATAAACTTAGCCCGAGGCCTCCAGGTTACAAACCGGGTAGCTTTCATAACATTTGAAACATGTGCAGTATACCCACTATTTGGCTACTTTCGGGTTAAATGCCTCCGGTGGAAAAACGGACCGAATCGAAAATGGAATTATCCAGAAAGCGATTTTAGAATATTAATTACCCAATTCTATTTTAACGTGGTTATAGAAATGTTATTATTCTGCTGAGCGGGCTTTTTGTAGGAATTATTTTTTAACGTGCAATAATAAATAACAGCAACAAAGCAAGTAGAGCTTAGTGATACTGTAGCACACCTCTCAAACCAACGCTGCCTTCTTTTGGCAGCACTTATGAAGGCCCGTTTAGTGGACGGCCAGTCACCACCTGCCTCAATCATTCTTAATAATACAGAACTAGCTTCCATAGCCCATTACCCATTCTATAATAATTTCTCTAACTAGTGATTCGTTCCGAACTGAGATCTCGCGAGTCTCCTACAAAACAAAAATATATTGTTCGTAATCTTTGACTATCAAAATAGTGCCACGGATAAATAACCAACCTAACTACATCTAACTTGACCAACGGTTTCATTCAAATTACAGCTAACGGGAGTTCATGTATATTGGTTACTTTTTTTTGGGTATTTGTACCCCAAAAAGTGCAGTTGAAGTTATTCTGGATTTCAGACTTTTACCTATACATATATCTGTCATTTAAGCTACACGCATACCAAACTACAGCACTGTGGGGTAATAACTCAAAAACTACAAGGACTTTACTAAAAATAAAAACGTAGTCAAAATGTACTAATGAAGACCTTTCATTTGACGTCCCATTTGACCTAATAGTTTTATTTTAATTTTTTTTACCCCTCTTGAACCCCAATATCTGAACAACCCCTAACATTTTTAGCACATTTAGTCACACCAAAATCGTGCTATCTACCTATGTATAAAATTTCACGATTATCGGATTATCGCTTCGTAAGTTATCCTCGGACAAACAAACATACATAAATACATACATACAACGCCGATTTGCCCAAGTTGATTTTTATATTTCGCTTCGCTCGATCAACCATAGTCCGAACTCCAATCCATTGGTTGCAATAGTACTACCATCCCAATATACCATACGTTTTTTTTATAATAAAAATTAAACTATTCAATCGAAACATTTAAGGTGGCATGTATGTAGGTTAACTACTTTTTATTCGATATTCTTACAAGGACAAATATAATTATCATAGTTTTCTCTTTTACTAACGTAATTAGTGTGATGTTTATCTCTTATCTGTACTGTGACGGATTTGGGTCGAGGGTTTCCTGGAAAAGACCCGCATAGATTCCATGATAAAATACAAATAGTGTAATAAGTAGAAATTCCGATTTAAAAGGTTGAATAAGCCGAAAGACAGATATAAGCCCCAGCTGCTTTGCAAGCGTGGTTTGCCAATAAAAACATTACCCTCCTGCGCAGTCGGGTAAAAATTAGCCTATGTCCTAATCCCGGTCACAATCTATCTATATACCAAATTTAAGTTTTTAAGTTTAGTCGTGAAAATGTAACAAACAAACAGAGTTACTTTCGCATTTACAATATTAGTATGGATTTAGAATCCACTTTGTAAACAATTCTACTAGTATTATCATTATTTTATAATTGTCTATTTTGACTCACCTACAAAAACTAAAGCAAATTACGCAAAATCATATCCGTAGAGGTTTTTGAGCATAAACGGCTTATCCATACCAGCCTTTCTACTGCCAATATTCAAAATCCTATTCAATAACAATTATACGCATTAATAGAGAGCGAACGAACCTTTTTCGGTGTTCATGCGATATGAGGACACAGTTTTGAGAGAACATCTCGCTCATCACAGACAACTAGCTGACCCGCCCGCGGTTTCGCACGCTTGAAATTTCCCGTTAGAGATAAAAACTATACGTATAAAACACTCCTGTCAAAGTGACGCGATACTTCATGTAAATGACTTCACGTCAATGAACGACGGTTAAATTATATGGATATTGTTCATACAAAAGTACTAAAATCGCGATTAAAAAATGGGGGGGGGGAGGGTCAAAAATACTTTACGACCACAGATCATGTTAATTAATTAGTTTGTCTTATTGTGTAAGTTTTTATTGTAAAAAAGCGCCCTTGGTAATCAGTAGTTTGCGATGCACGTAAAGGGCAAACAAGTATATTGTGCCTACCTATTGTTAAAAACTTATTGTACACTTGTTTATGCAAATAAATATCTAGTATCTTGTTACCAGAGGCTAGAAAAGTATAAATAAATAATGCTGGGCATTTCACAAAGCGCTGTCCAGCCCCAAACTAAGCAAAGCTTGGACTGTGGGAACCAGATAACTGATAGAATACTTATATACTTTTTTTTATCATACAGAAAAACACCCAAACCCGGAACAAATATCTGTAGGTCATGTAAACATTTATTCTGTAGTGGGAATTGAAACCACAACCTCCTGCGTCTTAGTCACTCACTGCGCCACGGAGGTCGTCAACGCATGTTTTCTAGTTTTAAGTTTGCCTGTGTACAAATTGAGATACTTTGTGCTAAGTAAAGTAAGAATTTGTAGTAAATCATTTTCTTGTGCCCGCTCTGTTTTTACATCAGTCATTTTAGAATGTAATGCTTCTGAAGACTGTATAACCATACGTATAATCATGAACATATGAAAACCCTGCTTAAACCTTTTTTCAGCTCAGCTGTTCCTCCCCACACTGCACATGGCCGTCGATCGCGTGGACGGACGACGCGATAAGTCGATTTGATTGATGATAGTGATGTTAAACCACCGAGTTCGCCTGAAATACGCCCAGAGCCATCAATATCAGATGGATAAATCTCTTTTCGGAAATATTTACGGGAATGGGTTTGCGGTAGACAGTATATATAGTTGATAATGTATTTGTGAAAGTAACTGTTTTTGAGGAGTTTTTCGTAGAAGGAAAAACGTACCACGACGTTTTTCACCCTACAAAATAATAATGATAGTATTCTTATTTTAAGCTTTCAAGCTTATTAAATACTAGCGGCCCGTCCCGGCTTCGCACGGGTGGACATTTATTTTTTAAACATTTTTTTATGGCTAATTTTTTATACTAATAAATATAGTTTATGTTACTCAAGGATAATGTAGCATTCTAGTCGTGAAAGAATTTTTGAAATAGGACCAGAAGTTTTTGGGTTTATTCGTTACAAGTATACAAAAATACAAAGCTTTCCTCAACGCACAGTGAAGTGTTCCGTCAGTGTGGCTGTATTTTAGTCATGTTAAAATACAAAATTAAATGTACAGTTCATTTAGGTTATGTTATATGAAATTAAATAAAATTTATTTAATTGCTAGAATGAGCATTATATGATAAATATTAAATGAACTGTTTACGAACGCAACTACAGACTTGTGTTGGTCGACTACTGCTTGAAACTAGTAATCTCTCAGTTCAGTCTTGATCTACTCTACTCTCTCAATTAGATCAGTTCTACTCAGTTTTGATAATTTTTTTTACAACTATACTATATGTTTTATTATTGTGAATACTTTTAAGGCATACAAGAAGGCTATATATTCCGTAACGTGCAAAAATTTGTGGTATTAAATCAAAAATGTGTGGAACAAACTATATATTTTTAAAGACCTATTCAACGACACACCACAGGACGGGGTGCGTAAGTAAAAAAACACCCGCAACTTCCCTATACGGAAGATTTTTTTCCGATATAACTAATGCGTTCCTGAAAAAAAATAGTCTTGACAGACGGACAGACAGACATGGCGAAACATAAGGGTTCCTAGTTTGACTACAGAGCCCTCAAAAAGTAACTTCGTAGACCAAAGTCAAAACCAATAATTGAAATGAACAGGAAATTCTTTAGCCTCTTTATACAATGAAAAATGTCCACAAAAACTTGACATTTCCGGCATCACTAATTGATTCTGTGCATGAGTCCAATTATAGAGTGGGAACGGAATAACTTCGTTTGCATGTAATTAATGGGCGTGACAATTTTTCCCGAGGCTTCATTTGGCATATTGTCTCTTCTATACAAAAAGGGCGCGCTCGTAAAAGGCACAATTTACCTACTACAAAAGGTTTTCTTTTTTAAAGACCCGACTTTTTAATGCTCGGGTTTATTGCCGAGAAGTATGATGTTTTATGAAGTCGGTATATAAAAATCATTTTTTCTTTGCATATAAAAAAGAAAGAGAAAACTTTTAGTTTGATTTGCAAAAATATGTTATGTTTATTTTTTAATATATTTTTTTTAATAACTGTTTATTACTGCTGGGCAAAGGTATCCTCCACTGTCTTCCAGGTCTTTCGCTCGCGGGATGACACAGGTTGAAAAATAAAAAAAAATAAAAAAAATTGTTTATCAATAGGTTAGTTTAGCAAGGAGTGAACTATATTAATTTTTAACTTCATTAAATTAAAACAAAAAAATATTTAATATTAATATTACGAAAAATAGGTATGATGGATGACAAATACAATGTGGATGAAAGGAAAACTTAATTTATTTTTATTACAAGCTTTTTATTAACTTGCAATGTATGTATGTTTGTCCGGGTAGATCTTGCAACTGAATTTGAAACCCGTTCCCCTCAACCGATTGAGCTGAATATTCGAATACATATGTAACTTCGGTTATAATGCAATAATATGGTACCATGCAGGTGGTCTCATGATAGAGACGGATGCTAGACAACGGAACTTCTGAATGGATTATAGTAGGCTACTAGTATTTGGGCTCAATTGAATCTGCTTGCGGTTCCGATTATGAATTTTATAAAAGATAGTTTTGAATAAGTAATTTTTCAACAAAAAACTTATTGAGATTATGCGCAATATAACTGTGGATTATCACAAAAAATAAAATAGATAAAGCTTAAAATTAAAATCATACATTAGTCTGGTACAGTCGGTGTTTGCGTTTCTAAAACACAATGGACGTTGGAAATTCATTAATCATTAAAATATTTCAGTGTCCTAGATTTCCCCGAGAGCAGCTTTGCATTGCAAATATAAACAGAATCCGTATTCTGAAAACACTCAGTAATTTTCAAATAAACTAATATTTTTTACACGATTACTTCAGCCTGGTATCCCTAGTATTCCTTACATCCAACATACTATCTTTTATAGGCCATCTGACAAACTGAAGCGCAATATCGAAGCGGCATCGAAACGAGGTCACGCAAAGAATCCAGAATAGCTAAACAAGCTACAACTTTTCCAATTTTGCATTGCATCTCAGTGGTAGTATTTTAGCATTGTGTCACATTATTCTGCATGAAATTCCACTTTAGGATAGCAATTGTGACGTCTCTAAGCGCTTCTATAGCTTTAGTATCTGACACAGCCGTGCGGGGCTCAGATAAGAAAACTGGAAGTTGTACATTTGACTAGTAAAAAGTTTGCTGTAAGGAAAATACCAGTACATTAGCATTTTGAGCGCTACGCTTTACCAACAATTTTTTTTTATATTACTGGACATTTCACACCGCGCTATCTAGCCCTAAAACTAAGCAGAGCTTGTACTATGGGAACCAGATAACTGATAGAATACTCGTACTTATAGGTCTTTACCTATGAAATTGCTTTTCTTCAGTACTGGTCATTTCAAATAGAAAAAAAGTTTGGAATGGCTTTGTATTCTAAATTCAAATTAATTTTGTTTTAAAAACATGACATTCTTTTTACAAACTCAGTCTTTTGTTTATTGATTAGCGTTGTATTTTAATTACATTTAAACATTTTTCGTCATAATGGATACTTTAAAAATTCGTGTAATTATGGAATATGAGTTCCGGCGTGGCACCAACGCGACACAAACGGCACGTAACATCAAAAACGTTTACGGAGAGAACTGTAAAAACGAACGCACAACCTGTTATTGGTTGTAATTTTGACTTGAAAAATGAAGCTCGTGGTCGTCCGGAGACTTTGGTCAACAATGATGAATTAAAGGCGATTGTGGAAGCTGACGAAACTCAATCTACAGCTGAGCTAGCAGCAGCTTTTGATGTTAGCATTAAAACAATTTTGATCCATTTGCGACAAATAGGCAAGGTAAAAAAATTTGATAGATGGGTGCCCCACGAACTTAACGATCGCCAGCGCAATGTACGCGTCGAGACCTGCTCAATAGGCAAAAAAATGAAGGAATTTTGAACCGAATTGTTACGTGCGATGAAAAATGGATTCTGTTTGACAACCGAAAGCGCTCAGCAAGTTGGTTAGATCCTGGTTCAGCACCAAAGCAATGCCCTGAGCCAAAAATGACCCCTAAAAAGGTGATAGTCACTGTTTGGTGGTCTAGTGCGGGTGTGATTCACCACAGCTTTTTACAAAACGGCGTGAGCATTACTGCAGATGTGTACTGTGAAGAACTGGAGACAATGATGGAGAAGCTTGCACATCGGCAACCAGCTTTGGTCAATCGGTCGTCCCCACTGCTCCTTCACGACAACGCGCGACCCCATACTGCACAACAGACAGTCTCCAAGCTGCAAGAGCTGGGGTTGGAAGCTCTCCCTCATCCGCCATACTCACCAGACCTTGCACCTACCAACTATTATTTTTTCCAAAATTTAGACAACTTTTTAGTGGGTAAAAAATTCAATTCCCGAGAGGCAGTACAAAATGCCTTTGAAGAGTTTGTTGCCTCCCGTCCAGCTGATTTTTACAAGAAGGGCATCAATAAACTGCCAATGCGTTGGCAAAGATGCGTCGATTGCATGGGTGATTACTTTGAATAACAGAAATAAAAAAGTTTAAAAAAATAAGTACTTTAACTTATTCCATACAAAACGCCAATTTCATAGGTAAAGACCAGGAAGGAATATTTTTTTGTAAATACATTCTTATAATATATAGAAAAACATCCATACCTGGAAAAAATGTCTGTAGATCATACAAACATTTGTTCCGTGGCGGGAATCCAACCCACTACCTCCGGCGCCTCAGCTGACTATACGCCTACTGCGCCACGGAGATTGTCAAATAATTCTTTGTTCGCAACGTCTCTTACATTTTCCATTATCTCTATTTAATAATGTCCCGTCTGAAAAATAATTTTTTCTTAAACTAATGCATTTTCTACCCTTTGATACGAACTTTCCACAAACAAAGCAATTTAACAAAAGTGATTTTAAACAAGTATTTTTACGAAATAATGAGCTAACTTCTAAAAGCGGTCACCACCATTTTCCAATGCAAATAAGTTTTTCCAACTTGGAACTAAAAGCTCGTAAGGCATATTAAGTCCCAGTTCAATTTCAACAGCATTCCAAGAAGATCCCAGCGGACGCCTTCAGCTCAACATATCTGGTTACAGCATCTTCGTTTTCTAGATGTTTTCCCAGAAGTCATTATATTTCCCGATATTGAAATGAGACCACCATTTATTGAGAACCTTTGCAGCTTTGCGCAACTTTAGTAAGCGTGTTTTGCATTTCTGAACGGTCCTTGTGTGCTTGGGATAATTGATATTTCTACAGTCAGTTTTGTGGTTAAGTGCTGAAGTTACAAACATGCACTAAGAAAACAGGTGGCGCAGGTACAATTTGTGCCTTTTATTGTAGCAGTTATAGATTAAGCTGCTCCAGTTTTGCTAATAAACTTTAATATTCGTTACGAAGGGAAATGCAAATATTTTACAATAAAGGTTTTAAGTTTTACGAGGAGCGCAATCGCCAATTATTTCGGAGAACGTAAACGTCCGTTTACGGCGCTTTGTGATGGTCTCTAAGTGCCAATAGCTTTTATTTAAAACAGCTCGTCGTTAACCAACTCTGTAACTATCAATTCCTTAATCACCTCTCTGATGGGTCTAGTCCAGACAATGTAGTTGGTTACTTTTTCATGCTTGACCTGGGATTTGAAATTGGTATTGAAAATACCTGTTAAGTAATCACTAGTAGTGTACGTATGGATACGCTTGATTTACTCCGATTATATATTTATATGCGTTAATAGTATTCATGACAAACTTGCGTACAATTTAGAAATCGAATCAATGCCTTTATGGTTACGGCCAATTTTTTCACAAACCACAGTATAGTAATATTGACTATTATAGTGCTATCTAAATAATCTTGGGTTAAAAACCAACATTGCCAATTTTTGTAAGTATGTAGGTAATAATTTTAGCTACTATTTCCGTCAATGAATTAGAATTAAGCCCAGTCATTCAGCTCAACAAAAAATCAGCAACGGTAATAAAACATTAAAGCTGATTTATTCGAGTCATGTTTTACATTTAATAAACAGAAAGTAGGATGGATAGGCAGTGGCTTTGCTTAATCTGCAAAAATGACGTGAAAAGGGTCTGAAATACGTCTGAAATCTAGACATGGGTCACAAGCCGAGGAAACTTGAAACGCTTTGATAAGCATTCGATCGTTTTATGCCTTGTACCCCTGTCGACTGAATTTACATAAGTCCTTGTTAAGGGCAGAATCTATGCTTAAGTTCCTACATAAAGTAGAAGATACTATACAAGGTCCACCCCTATACATAGGATACATATACATAAACGAGGCATATCTATCTACCTTTCTCTACGTGGGAGTGTTGCGATCGTGTTGCGTGAGGACAAAAGGATTCCTGTCTCAGCATAAAAGCTACACCAAACCAGCTTCCAAAGGTAGTTGGGTACGGTGTTGGATTACAGACAGGGCCTACTTGGTGAAGACATGAACATCAGCAAACTAAATTATTCTTTATTTGAAGATCACGATGTCGATATATAATTATGATACGTAATAGAAAGATAAATAAATAAATAATGCTGGACATTTCACACAGCACTATCTAGCCCCAAACTAAGCAGAGCTAGTACTATGGAAACCAGATAACTGATAATATAATTATAAATATTTATTATTTTGTAAATCCATACTTATATTATATAGAAAAACATCCACACCCGGAACAAGTATCTGTGAATCATGCAAATATTTGTTCCGTGGCGGGAATCGAACCCGCTACCTCCTGCGTCTCAGCCGGCTATTCGCTCATTGCGCCACGGGGGTGGTCAACAAAGCAATAAATCTATTTGTGTATTTTGTGGTACAGAATTTAAAGTAATACAGTCTACTCCACTTTCAAATGAATACCCGGCATTTATTCATCGCAAAACCACGGCAATGGATGCACGACTGAGTATATCTAACGTCAACCACAATAGACTGAATAAACATATTAATTCTCGACACATGATGGCAATAATATCAAAACAATGGCGACAGTTCACAAAGCGGCGTGATTGCAACTCATTTGCATGTTTCATTGACCGACAATTTAATTTCCAGACCCTCTCTGGGACCGTTAATTTACGTTCATTTGTACCCTGACACATTTTCATAAAATACATTTTCGCGTTCGTTTTAATTCATAATTGGGAGAAGCGGTGGCTTTGAATAAATCCTCACTCTGTGAATTAGGCGGATGTTTTAATAATTATGGAGCAGAGTTTATTTCAGCGCAGAATAGTAACATAATATTTTAACTAAAACCAGGAATTCCTAAAATAACGGTCGTAGTATACACGGTTGGTCAACCTTAGTTAACGGACGTAACAGAGTGGTGAAAGTCATTATAAATTTAAAAAAAGTGGCCCTCCAGGAGTGCCGACAGAAGTGAAAACTTCTGAATACCTTTTGAATCGTCAGGAAATGTGTCGGTAACGGTAACAGTGTCGCGAGTTCAATGGTTTTTTCCCATCTCAAAAAATGCATATTAAAATTAAAAAATGAAGTTTTCACTTCATTAATACTTAACAGTTACACAAATAGTCCTGAACCCATTCTAGCATCCCCTGAGTCCTGGATAACAGGAACTATGAGTTCCATGACACTACAATCTGGAACAAATATTTGTAGACCATCCAAATATTCGACTAAGTAACGATAGCACATCGAGACACTATCCCAACATTTATAATTTCGTAGTCTACTAACATCTCACTTATCACACTAATATTATAAATGCAAAAGTTTGGATGTTTGTTTATTTATTTATTTGTTTGTTACTCTATAAGGTCGTAACGGCTGAATCGATTTAGGTGAAATTTAGTATGTACGTAGATTATAACCTGGATTAACACATAGGCTACTTTTTATCACATAAATCAGGTTTCATGGGATAAAAATGGGGTGTCAAGTCAAGTTGTAACAGCGAGTTTAGCTATATTTCTAGGTTACATTTACTAGTGTAACGCGTACGAAGTCGCGGGCAACAGTTAGTAACATACTATAATAACATCACATTTCAGTAGCCACTCTTCAACTACATAAAAATGTATCAGGTACTGTCTAACTAGATATCAGGGAACATATGTAATGGTCAAGATAATGTCCTATACGTCCATTTGGCTGGGAACATTTATTTTTGTCAAAACTTCAGCGAAACGGAAATGTGTTGTACAAATGATGTGTCATGTCTGCTATTTTTAACATAACGTCATGTGGTTTTATAATTGGATTTTAGTACTAGACAGAGGGAATAAATGTTATTCGCATCACTTCCGACCATAATGTTTAAAACTATCATGGTTAATTATGAACAGCCCTCTAACAAAATAAGATTTAAAAAAAACTATCATTGTTATTTGCACTATTTGTGTATTTACCATGATTTGTGAGCGTCGAAATATCGTTATACTCAAAAACTCTCAGCTCATGGTAAATATCCCGTTTTTAGTACAAATTATGTGAATGGCTTGAAATAAACCACTTTAATTTTTTTTTCCTAACCTGTACTGTCCCACTGCTGGGCAAAGGTCTCCCCTAATTCTTTCCACCCCTCTCTATCCCTGGCCAACTCTACCCAATCACTGTTGAAGACATCTAGGTCATCGCGCCAGCGTTTTCTCGGGCGACCGCGTCGTCTTTTGCCGTCTACGGGTATCCATCCTTTATTTATTTATTTTTATTTCATAAAGTATTTTTCATTAATTAATTGATTAAGCGCAGCACGAAGGACTACTATCTGTGTGTATTATCTCTTCTTCCTATAGGTACCATATTGCGTTTTCCATTCTGTTGTTATCATGATTTAGGTTTAAATCATAATAGTTTAGTCAGGTGACTAAACTAAAAGAATGGTATTGGTGCTTGGAAAGGCTGCGGTTGCGTTCATAACGCAGCTGCTGCATCTTACCATCAGGCTACTTGTTTTTTTTACAATACTTTCGACCCATTTACAGAATGTTGCAGTATAAAGTTCCATTTTCTATCCACGAAGTCATAAGCCATTCCTACCCTCTGTAGCACCTCGTAGCACTTCGTAGCAAGCTCGTAGCTCCGTAGATATTAGCTACGCACGGATGCCAAAATAGCGCTACGAGACGTGTTTACGAGAACAGCCATCGTCTTTTATATTGAGCAGTTTAAATGAAACTGCTTCAATATGAAACAAATTGTCTTTTATAGTGTTATAGTTTGCACGTGAATCGTTGGTTGAACTTGCTACATAGTTATTAGCTTTTTGCTCGACTGCCGAAGGATTATGTTTTTCAAGCAGATCTGTGTACATTAAAGTTGTTGATCAGTACTAAATAATTAAAGAAGCGTCACTTCTTTGACTTGTCCTCATTTTAAGCATCTTTTATCTATGGCCTGCACCTTAGGTTCGAATTCGAGGAAGAGGTCAGTCGACGAATCCAACTCGACTGGACAATATTCGGGAAACTACGCTACTTCCTTACTTACAAAGTTCGTTCCAAATGACAAAGACAAAGGACCAGTGTGATTTACCACAAATAAATAAATAAATAACACTGGAAATTTCACACAGCGCTATCTAGCCCCAAACAAATCAAAGCTTGTACTATGGGACCAGGTAACTGATATAATCATATAACCTATTTTTTTCGTTATTAGTATTTCTTATAATATATAATGTGTTGCTATTTAAAGTAATTATATTAGGGGTACGGTTTCTATACAAAAATAATAAATAAATATCTCTATAAAATGTTCTTCTTTTATTATCAAAATCTAGAGAAAAACGATAAAATTCTGCTCGACGCAATGTTAGAGAACTAGTATAATGTATAATGCCACAGATTACTAAAAGTTATTCCGAACCTTTCAACGACCTCGCTCATTTACTGACCCTGCCCAGTCAATGACCTGGCCCGGTAAATGCATCCAACCAGTCTACAGATTGCATACGGTGCATACGGCAGGGCGGTTAGTGTTAGGCACAAAAACTAGAAAATATTTTTGGTGGATTTAAAACAAATATACTCTTTCATTATTTGTAACACCTTATATAGAGAAACATCCAGACCCGGAACAAATATTTGTAGATCATCCAAACATTTGTTTGGTTGCTAGTTGAAAAGACGAATAAAGGTTGACTCGGGAAATCTATAGGGGTGGCCTATGTTCAGCAATGGGCATCCTATACAGGTATATGATATGATGAGGATGATAAAACAATCGTTTTAATTTTTGTTTTGTTATTATTTATGTCTTGTCTCGTTTACCCGATACAATAGATACATAAGTACGATTTCGCCCGCATTGGCAATCACTGAATTCACAACCACCACCAAACTAGAACGTTAGAAACGCCCTTAACTCAGACAGCCTTCACTTTAAAAGGAGTAAGATTAACACAACCTGTATCAGTCTTCACTTATTTTCCTGCAAATGGACACAGATCCTGTCTATCCTATCCTGAAAAAGATCAATCTATCAACCTATTAGCAATAAGATCGCCGTTCCGTTTTTAAATAATATAATAAATAATAATAATAACAAATATCGCTGGACATTTCACACAGCGCTATCTAGCCCCAAACTAAGCAGAGCTTGTACTATGGGAACCAGATAACTGATAATATACGTATATACTTTTTTTTGTAAATACATAGTTATAATATATAGAAAAACACCCAGACACGAAACAAATATCTGTAGATCATGCAAACATTTGTTCCGCGGCGGGAATCGAACTCGCTACCTCCTGCGTCTCAGCCGGCTATACGTCCACTGCGCCACGGAGGCAGTCATATCAATATGCATTTGAGTGTTTCTTTTAGTGGAGCATAATATATTTCATCTGGTCATCTTTATTCTTGCTGCGCGCTTCATCACATTTTAATTTAAGTTTAATTACGATTTGTTAATTTAAGTGTGGTAAATAATAAAGCGTTTACTATTATATTATATTCTATTACAGCATAATTTTCCATATGTTGAGGTAGTGGTAATGGCCAAACGCTTATTTATACCCAATAAGAAAAGCTTTCATAGTATTATGATTAAACTCACACTATCCTCAAAGGTTTGAAAGAAAACTCTTTTTTGGTACTTATTTGAGTTTTTAGGCTCCTCTCTGTACATGCCCTTTATGAATACTGTAATCTATTTGGCTGTTTGTAAAAGGTTGTTTTAGAAACCACTGCACCAATTCTAAAAAGAAATCTCACTGGTATAAAGCTACACAATCCCTGAGTGCTAAAGGTTATACTTTATTTTGATAAATACCGCACAAAGCCGGCGCAAAGCTAGATACTATAAATAATGATTAATTTAACTATGTAATGAAAAGAGCTTTTTGAAATACTGCCACGAATTTTGTGAGGGTGTTTCTAACAAAATATATCGTTCTTACCACTAACAAGTTATGCTTCAATTTCAAAAACCAATAGTCGAAACCAGTGCTCTTGTGTCTCATTATGCGGGTGCAAGCTGCGAGTGAAGGCTCTACGTCTCAGCAGAATAATTAACACTTTATGCTAATGTAAATCCTAATGGGACTTGTGGATTCGGGAAGAGATATCGTAACGCTTAGTGCTTGCCAAAACCAAGCTCTACTTCTATAATTTACAGTTGAGATTAGCAGGGCATTAAGATAAATACAGGTAGTTGTTATTTAACAACAAAGGTCAAACTAAAAAACGTAATAAAATCAGTAAAAGCTATGTCAAAGACAGACACACATTTATTTTTTATTGATTTGTAACGGAAAAACATTCAGCCACTTTAGACTGCCAGGTAAGAAAAACTGAAACCCATCTTACTTTTATCCATCTGACTACAAACATTTCTATTGAAATAAACTACAAATAAACACAGGTTCCTTGCCCGAGGTGAATTTACATTTTCTGCCGTGTAGAGTTACCGAATACCGAGCTTTCTTCGATACGGTATTGAAACAACTTGGCGTGTAATTTTGGTTCAAATACTTCCCCGGGGAGCAAAGGGAAATATTTTTGCTCCGGAAAACAAATATGGCGACCCCTATTATATCGACGACCTCCGTGGTGCAGTGGACGAATAGCCGGCTGAGATGCAGGAGGTAGCGGGTTCGAATTCCGCTGTGGAACAAATGTTTGCATGATCTACAGATATTTGTTCCTGGTCTGGTTGTTTCTCTATATATTACTAGTTGAACCACCGAACTTCGTTCCGCCTTGACATGCATATGACGCGGGGTGTTAATGTACGTCACCCCGATATAATTGAAAATCTGCCATCATTATGTATGAGCAAATTAATTTTCTTCATAATTTCTTTTTGCGCCTATTTTCCAATGTTTTGTTACAAATCAAAAACCATGAAAATCGGTCCAGCCATTCTTGAGTTATAAGTGTTTGTACAAACCCGACTTTGTTTTATATTTAGAAAGATAAGTATGTATTTACAAAAAAATGTATATAAGTATTCTATCAGTTATCTGGTTCCCATAGTACAACCTCTGCTTAGTTTGGGGCTGTGTGAAATGTCCAGCAATAATTATTTATTGTAAAAAATATTTCGTGTCACTTATATATTTATATAAATGTTCATTTATTAACAGAAAGAATATAAAATATAAAAAACCTACGAAAGAAACACCTTTTAAACGCAAATCTAACAAACATCAGCTTTAAAATAATAAAACAACATGTATGTATATCGTTTGGGAGCTACAAAGTCACGGACGCAGTCAAACAGAAAGGTTCCAACTAATTTGATCGCTATTTTGGCATCGGAGGTTCAATATTATTGATGATAGTGTTAACATCATCTATACTAATATTATAAATACGAAAGTAACTCTGTTTGTTTGTAATTTGTTGTTGAAATTTGGCAAGGAGATAGATTATCCTCGAGAAGGACATAGGCTATCTTTTGTCTCTAAAATCATCTTAAAAGGGGTGAAATAGGGGCAATCCATAATTCCTTAAGTAAGGCATCTGAAAATTCATATTTAGAGTTTTGGTAAGAAATATGTGTTTCCACTTTTTTGCAAAATCATCCCTAAAGGAGAGGGGGGGGAGTAAGAGGTTAAAATTATAAGGTATTCTTTAGATGGTATATAGACAAATTGTGACCGGGATTGGGACATAGGCTACTTTTTACCCGACTGTGCAGAAGGAGGGTAATGTTTTTATTGACAAACCACGCGGACAAAGCCGCGGGCGGGTTAGCTAGTTATGTTATAATATTATATTAAACGTGTTATTACGTTTAGGATGTTTCAAAGAGCCATATCTACTTTCATAACTTTACTGATCCTTAGCTAAAGCCGTGGAGCTTCATACTCCTTTTTGTTTACTAACTTTATTTAACTCCAATCTAAAAGGGTCTGTTTAGAAAATCAATTACAGAAATCTTGTTAGCACCTTATCTAAGGGATAAAAGAGTCACATAGTCGATAATGCAGCCAAGTATCTTGTAAAAGATTTTTTGAAAGCCTTTTAGGCCAGATCATTTATCTTCTTATCTGAGTGTACCTACTTATCGATTGATTTTAAATGAAAATTTAGAAATAGATCCAACTGAAGTTAAAACAAAGTACAAACAATAGGTAAAGATAAATTTTCAACTTGAGTATTCAAGTTATCGGTCATAATTAGATATCTACTACAAAAAAAGTCTCTTAAAGTTTCTGTCAAACAAAGGGTGGATATTAACGACGACCTCCGTGGTGCAGTGGGCGAATAGCCGGCTGAGACGCAGGAGGTAGCGGGTTTGATTCCCGCCGCGGTACAAATGTTTGCATGATCTACAGATATTTGTTCCGGGTCTGGTTGTTTCTCTATATATTATAAGTATGTATTTACTAAAAAAAATGTATATAAGTATTCTATCAGTTATCTGGTTTCCATGGTACAAGCTCTGCTTCGTTTAGGGCTAGATAGCTGTGTGAAATGTCCAGCAATATTTATTATTATTATTTATTATTAACTGTTAACGATTTCGCCTTGTACTCGTATTTGGCAGAAACTTTGTTTCACCATCGTCTTCTCTAAATCGCTTAAACCGCAAACGATCTCAGCTGGGTAGACGACCGTGAAGACTGCATACCTAATTAGAATCACTTCTAGCTGAGTTCCGCAAAAAGAAGCAAAACCGAATGAGACGGGATAATTAGCTTCGAGCTAGTAAGTAAATGGACTTTAGATTTTTAACCAGAGAAAATAGAGGAAGAAACGAGTATGTATTTTACGTTACCACTACCTTAAAAAAATATTCTGGTTTAGAGGTCACAGCCCACTACATCAACCCGGCACCCGAACCGCACCGCCTCGCCTCGAGCGGTTAGTATTCTTTATATGAAATTGTTTGGGCGTGCGCTCTCTACATCACCTCCGGATCGCCTCGGGTGTATGCTGTTCACGCGTGGACGACGAGTTGACCACTCGGTGACCCCGTGCGGCCCACACGTTGATCGCGCGCGATTCTCAGCACAATGCGGCGGCGATGCTTCGCTCCCCGCCTACCCGTCATTTCCAGCCTTTCTTTCTAACGTGTTGGTGTCCATCCGTTGACTGCACGAGGTCCACTGGTTGACCATGCGGCGTTCACTGACCATGCGGTAATAACGAGGCGTCCACCCATGGCCCACCCGCTGTCAACGAGTGAACGCCGAGTGGCGAGGCGGTTCGGGTCAGGTGCCGGGTTGATGTAGTGAGCTGTGACCTTAATTCAAGTTTAATACCCGAATTTTAAAATAATAAAATTTCTCACGACTATAGTAATCCCTATGATGGAGTTCCATGTACACAACACAAAGGTTAACTGGAAGAAAATGCTATACTAAATAGGTAATTAATTCGCCTATGTATTATTTTATTGATGTAAAAAGATTTTCAATCTAATCTATTTACGTGTCAGTTTGCAAGCCCATCGCTGCTTATAAGAATATTAACCCATGGCACATGTTATCAGAAGCAATAGTACCATATATATTATTATTATTATTATAAGCCTGTTGTGTCCCACTGCAGAGCAAAGGCCTCCCTTCCCTCTTTCCACTCGTCTCTGTTGATTGCAAGTAGGGGCCAATCCTTGAGGTAGGAGTTTAGCTCATCCCGCCACCTTTGTCTGGGCTTGGACCATATATATAGTAACAGTATATATTCCTATTTGAAAAGGAATACTGCCAAAATAGGAATATATCCTACCATAATTTCTGCTAAATTGTCTACCAAGAATCCAGAGCATTTTCGAAACAGTCCTATATCTTCATAAATTGCAAGCGGTCCGTAACAAACGCTACACTCTACCAATACGTATTATCTATCTATAGGGTATTTTGAAATACAAATACTTCTAAAAAAAAGACAAGTTACAAAAAATATACGATATAGACTTGTTTCTTTGAACGAAGATTTTAGAACACGTTTACACGAGGTGTTTAATGAACTGTGTGTCATAAGACTCATCGCAAGCACGCAAAGTTATGCATTTATAAACCAAGTTAATTTTATCAAAAACAGCAGATTTAAACCCAGTGTATCTTCAATTATACAGTGTGTCCCTGGATAAAGTGCAACCCCGAAAGGGGGTGAAACTAGATCAAAAATTATCGACAAAAAAATAGAAAAAAAAATTAAAAAAAAATTCGTATATACTTTATTGATGTATTAAAATGAACAGGCCCAGCGACCATAATCTACAACAATATAAGTTAAAAAAGGGTCTCTACCTGAGTGGTGACGTAATCAGTGGTCAACTTTAAATGCTCCTAGCCAGCACATTTTTTATGTTAGAACGTAGGTTTTTATTTTATTTAAAAGCTATTATGATAGACAATAATAAAAAGTCATAAAAATTTCGAGTATTATAGGCTTAATTTTAAGATTTTTGGAGTTTATTGGAAAAAAACAGCCTAAAAAATGTAATTTTAATACAAAAATTAAACTTTAAGTCACGATAGCCACTTGTTTGTGAGTTATTTGTTATTTTATCGTCATCGTCACATATCTAACATGATTATGGTTTTTATTTTAACAAAATAGACCTACTACTTTGGAAGAAATCATTTTTTTATTAAATAGAGTCATTAGTGAGCAATAAAAATTTTAATTCATCAATAAAGTATATACTAAATTTTTTTAATTTTTTTTTTCTATTTTTTTGTCGATAATTTTTGATCTAGTTTCACCCCCTTTCGGGGTTGCACTTTATCCAGGGACACACTGTATACGCCGAATTTCAAGAAGTTAAACAAACTTGGTTTTGCAAGTGAGAACAATGGCTCCTTTCTAGTTTAACAAACATAAACACCTAGCCGTATGTTTGATCCAAACACCAATCCCGCATCACCGTGACCAACAAAGGCTTTATCCACCGAATACAAACATTCCATCGCCTAAGGAGCCCTAAACCGTTGCATAGTTAACTGCAGCACAGTCGCCAGATAATTTCCATACCTCTCGACACATTTACATAGCTTTGCCCTAGGGCAGGACAGTAAAATGCAGAAAGCATTACTTCTTCATACGACCTAATGTTGTATCTAAGAGTCCAGGTATCAAGGAAAAAGATCCGTTTTCTTATCAAATGTATCTAATTTAAATTCTTATGAATTGATGACGTGTGAGTACAAAAGTTACTAGTAATGCCCACTTCTACGTAGAGCTTCCGAGTAGAATGTTGAATACACATATTGGCAACAAAAACTAATTAAGATGAACGGGAAAGTTATGTATGAGGAATAAGGAACCGATACTATTAATTATGATGATAATAATTAAGGTACATTCGCTCACGTGTCTTAAATATCAGCTGTTAGAATTTTGGAAGCCTTACTTAGGATAATTCTTCAAAATTTGTGTTCTTTAACCTTTACCTTGCAGTGAATATATAACCTCTTCTTCTTTTCTGCCCCTTTTCCACATTACGAGGGTTGGAAGAACATTTATTTCAGTATTTCTCTTCCAAATTGTTTTATCAGCTGTTATCTCAATATTTGCTACTTTCTTACTCATTATCATCGTTTACACAATCCTTCCATCTTTTCTTTGGCTTTCCTCTACTTCTACACTCATTCGCTTTGATATCCAATACTTTTCTAGTCACATGAATTTCATCCCTCCACAAATCTTACCGAATATCTTACCTCTACTGCATATTATTCATTATGCAACACCTTTCCGTATAATTGAGGGTGCATTCTGTAAACTACTATTATTCTTCTAGTTATTCCACTGTTTTATTTATGAGCATGTAAAACGAACTCCGAGGAAACGTTTTACAAGTGTAATGTGAATGCTTACTACATTACACAGGGTCTGTTTGCAAGCGGTCAGAAATTCAGAAAATGCTTTATGTGAGAAAGTTTACCGTATACTGAGCATAGCAATTACTCGTTATCTATACATCCTGAGGGCTTTGCCAAGTTACATTCGATTAGTGATGACGCTAGTCGATAAGTCCGAAAATGTATGGGATTTGACACATGCTATAGAAATACTACGTCATTCAGCGACAACAAATGTATGTAGAAATCGAATAGATTCGTGGCGAATGTAATTTGGCTACGGACCCTGGTATAGGTGTAACAGACTTAACGTTACCGCGTTTTTTCTATAAATGCTAATAATAAACACAAATATTATTTAGGGTAACTATTTGACTGCCTCCGTGGTGCAGTGGGCGTATAGCCGGCTGAGATGCAGGAGGTAGCGGGTTCGATTCCCGCCGCGGAACAAATGTTTGCATGATCTACAGATATTTGTTCCGTGTCTGGGTGTTTTTCTATATATTATAAGTATGATTTACAAATATATATACATATATATATTTGAATACTTATACATATATATATATGTATAAGTATTCTTTCAGTTATCTGGTTCCCATAGTACAAGCTCTGCTTAGTTTGGGGCTAGATAGCGCTGTGTGAAATGTCCAGCGATATTTATTTATTTATTTATTTATAAATACTTTTATCTATTAGTACATAACACTAGCATGAAATTAAGTTACTTGCAGAAGTGGCCGTTTCATTTTTATTTTGGACATAATGTATGGAACATTTTGTCTATTCTTTTTTCCAATCTTGTTTTTTAAAGCAATAACCAAACAAGGTCGACTACAAACAAACACGAAGAAACAACGTTTAATTCTAGGAATTCAACCCCAATTTGCTCACAAATTCACATTTTATTTTTCACAATCAGACCAAAGCACATGTTTGTATTCACGCTTGGTCCACACGATATATGGATTAATTTCTACGGGCTATTTTTGCACACACCAATAGCTTTGAAAAGGATTACAATATCATTTTGCTAGCGGTCGCAGTCAACGTAGCGATCCGTGAATTGAAAATAATATTTTATTGAAATAGCACAGATTGGGTATAATGGAAATGGAGCTCCGATACTTCGTCCGTTTTTTCGTCAAATGGAATGGTTAATTCACCAAAGACGGTCCATTTCGCCCGAAGTGTGCACTCGAAAAATTAAAAGGGTTATTTCGTTATAGAGAGTAGGCATGAATGACACTCTGTATGTAGAGAGAGTAGCCAGAGGGCCAATCAGTTTCACAGAGTGAATTGCCAGCCATTTCAGTGCTTAGTCCGGAACTCGTAACCGAACTGTTACGGTAACTCTAGTATATACTGACATCATCTTGACTTCACACACTGAGTTGGTGCCATCCGCCACAATCCTGCGCTAGTCTCATCCATTGACGGCCCGCGACTTTAACGATGTCGTCCACCGATCTCGCTGCCGAACGTCCTACCCTTATACAGCCATTCCTCGGCCACCTTTCAGTCACTACCCTGCTCCACATTTCATCACCACGTCTTACCAAGTGTCCCGCCCAAGACCTTTTGAGTCCCATAACTCGATTCCCAACGTCATGAACCTTCGTTCGACCTTCGACGTTTGGAACTCGATCTAAGAGTTTAATGCCGAGCATCAAGCTGTAATTGTTTCGAAGTTAATTTAAAAAAACGTGGTTCCAGATTTGATTAAGCTTGGAACAAAATTTAATTAACGTTAATATTAAGTAAACGTAGAAAATAAACAAGCACGTGAAAGAGAAATCTGTCATGAAAGATACACTCGTAAACAAAAGCAAGTTAATGATATTATCGCGTGGTCTTTAGTTATTGTCGTTAGTGGGGTTTGCACAATAGAAGATTGTAGATGGGTTTAAATTTCAGACTTGGACTTTTAATCAAATGAAATTATTTTTTTAATATTCGTAGGTCTTAAATACCTTCCTACACCAATTCTAGTCCTGCTTCTGGAAACATTGCGATCAATAAATGCATCAGCACCACCTTTGTCACGACAAATGTTGCATTGACAGGCATCGAGATTATATAAAAACTTGAATTTTATCAATGTAGTTAAATGCAATGAAACATAAACGCAAAATATCTTGATTAAGCTAACGCAAGATGGCCAAAAAATTTGATACTTTTTGTGCAAGCTCAGAATAGAGAAAAAACCAGAAGCCGCCTTCAGCTGTAATTTCAAGCCGTGCGCTGTGTCCATAAAACAAAACCCGCGTTCCGCGCCCATCTCACCCCCACCCACGTAATGTTACTAGCTTCGTCAATATTTACCCATTTTGGGGTAAATGTTTTAGGTAAAATACAACTAATGAAATCCAAATTATCTAATACTACACAGGTATCACAGGTTCAATCACAATTCAAGGTTTACTATCTAACTACTATCATAACCGATAGTAGTTAGATAGTAAACCTTGAATTACGTAAAAAAAATCAGCTTAAAACAAACTTTTCGATATAAACATTTAATTTTCTTTATGCTGCGTAAGTTTTTTAAAAGTAGTAGAACAAAAGCTGTTTGTTTTTATGTAGTTACAAAACATGTCCTGTATAACTTTTTTTAAGCTGGTTAATATTGTATTTTTAAACAATCATATAAATTAAAACAACAACTAGCAAAAGTTTTCAATCTCAGAATTCTATAGTAAGGAAAATAATAACACTCGATATTTGGCAACACCAGCAAAATGGAGGTATTGACAACAATTACAAACTGAAAAATTTATTCAATAATTAAATAACACATCTAAATGCCCTACTTACGTATTAAATGTGATCCGATCTTGTTTTTTTTTTGAGCCCAGCCGAATTTTTAGACTTTGGGACGACACAATAAGGCATAACTTAATTAAATTACACTGTAAAACACGTCACGCGTGACGAAAACTACGTAAACTCATAACTAACTAACATTGTTAGGCGCGTTCACGGCTTCTGGTTTTTTCTGTATTCTGAGCGTGCTAGTATAATGTGACTTTTTGGTCGGTATTATGTGAACAGTAGTGTGAATTAGTATTGTGTGTTTAAGTTTGTTTTATTGAGGTATTTAATGAACGCGTTATTTTGGTTTCAATTATTTTATCCTGATGCTAAGTAATTTTCATCTATCTACTCGTATAATATATAAAAATCAATTGTCGTTCGTTAATTTCGCCAAAACTTCGGGAATAAAATTTTGGAAAAATTAAAAGTGCTTTTTTGTATAAACTCAAGAACATTAGGCTATATTTTAGTTTGAAATCCGTGCGAAGCCGGGGCGGGTCAAATAGTTATAAATAAAAATATAGAAATAAAACTACCTTTCAAAGGTCGGTAAGTTTACCTCGAATCGAACTTATTACCCTTGATACTACCTACTTATCGCATTCTCCCTGGTTGGAACTTATATCGGCGCGCAAAACTAGCCCTAACTATTGCAACGATATCGCAAACTTGGTCCAACGCTGGCCACTGATCGATGAAAGCTTCGTGCTACGCTTAGATAGAGGCGATTAATTCTTACTAGATTATTAATGGCAAAATGTTCTAAGTTACTTCTGATCTGCCACAAAGTTACTGTTATTTACACCCATCACCAGCCAACTGAAATTATCGTTGCTCATGCCCACGGCACAAGACGTCACTCACCTAATGTAAAGCAGTCACCACTTCACTTGTAGTGCCTCACAGATTACATCTTACTAAGACTAGGCCTTCATTGTATTGCATTGCGCTCAGACATACATTTTATCCCTTCAAACCTAAAATTGGTTCTATTTAGGGAAACATATTCTCAATAGAACCATAATGTTAGGATCCACTGATGATTCCAACAGGAATGATCGGCTTATACAGTACTGTTTGAAGTTAGTCTCATACATATTGTAATGTAAATGTTAAATAATAAATAAATAAATTAATTAATATTGCTGAACATTTCACACAACGCTATCTAGCCCCAAACTAAGCAGAGCTTGTACTATGGTAACCAGATGACTACGTATATACTTTTTTTTTGTAAATACATACTTATAATAGATAGAAAAATACCCAGACACGGAACAAATATCTGTAAATCATGCAAACATTTGTTCCGCGGCGGGAATCGAACCCGCTACCTCCAGCGTCTCAGCCGGCTATACGCCCACTGCGCCACGGAGGCAGTCAATGTATAACTGTTTTGCTGTTCAAGTCATATGTTTCGCGATTGTAGAGGTAGGTGACAAATATAACAAATTGGTAGGTACCAAATCAAATACATTTACATGTAAATTCAGTATAAGCTAAACACCACATTCATTATTTATTGCTTTCTAGTTATTTTTGCCACCTCTACAATCGCGAAACATATTTTCATATTTCCCTGGTTAATATCGACGCGTGTCGCCGACACACGACACTAGTAGTGTTAAGAAATCTCGAACTTTGCCAAACTCTGCCAGATCGCGATGCTGCAGTTAATCTGCAAAATCCAGTCAGTTCTCAGATTAGCCGGTAATAATCCAAGTATGCTGTAACTATTTGTAGATCGTTAACTAACTCTAAAGTTCTCCCACTGACATAGACACAAACAGAAGATTTAAGGTAGTTGAAGGTAATGGTTTGACGAGAACTCTACCAGCCTTATATATAACGAGAAATCCATGGTAAGTTGGTATTCAAATAATACGTGGAACTTTGTTATATGTTTTGTCTAATACGTATACTGGGATTTTTAGTTATTTGATTAAAGATCAAGGAAAAGAACGCTGTCGCTATAGTTCATAGCAGCTTAGCTGTAGGTTAATAGTATCCTGTGATGTTAAGCAATAACATTTCAGCGATTTAGTAGCTACCTATAAGATATGTCCATGATTTGATTGATCAATCAAGCTTCCCTACTTGTCTCAGCGTCCTTTGTTATATCTATCAAATAGGAATATAACCAGAATCTCCCATTAGCAGCGACACAGCATCGTAGCAACTCTAGTGCCGTCTCGAACTCAATATCCGATGTAACGCGGGGCACAGGAGTTATGACACAAGAAAGCTTTTATCTCAAACCATGCAAAACGAAATTGCCGATTTTCAGTTCGTGAAATTCGATGATATTACTTTGAGAGTAACTACAGATGTGAGGAAATGGCGCATGAAAATGATGTACGGCTCATAATAAAATGATAACGCGTCTTCGGAATTCACATGTAACATATATGAGTATAATGTATGTTACATTTTACAGTAGATATAAAAACAGGCTCCCTACCTCTATTGCCCCATAATGACCGCCACGCATAAAAAAATTGCAAATATACTTCCTTTTGTGACTATAAAGTCTCACCTCGGCTAATATTTTGTTATTGAGCGGAATAAGTAAGAAAACAGTAGAATGAAACGTTTTTTTTGCCATCTAACTATTTGGTCGAGTACTAAAGGGGCGTAGACGTTCTGTCTCTCACTACGGCGATTTCCCAGCAAGTACATGTTGAGTTGTTAAAACATTTTACTGCACCGTGCCATCTATATAAAATTGTTATTAAACAATTTTTCTTCTCCGCGCCATCTATGTTAAATTGCTGCAACTTCGGTGTTAGCGAGTAAACCAAATTCAACATTTGAAACGATATAAGTACAAGGGTATTGTACAAGATGGCGCTACTACAGTTACATCCCTTTGAATTGAATCGTTCTCGGGTTCGAGCTCTAGCTTGGTAGACAATAAAATTATGTGCTAGCAAACTACACTGTGTTCCCAGTTGCGAATGGGTTTCTTTTGTAAACATCAACATAAGCAATAGATGGCGTAATAAGAGCTACTGGAATATAAATTTCATAAAATCAATCATTAAAATAATAATAATAATAAATAAATAAATATCGCTGGACATTTCACACAGCGCTATCTAGCAGAGCTTGTACTATGGGAACCACATAACTGATAGAATACTTATATACTTTTTTTTTGTAAATACATACTTATAATATATAGAAAAACACCCAGACACGGAACAAATATCTGTAGATCATGCAAACATTTGTTCCGCGGCGGGAATCGAACCCGCTACCTCCTGTGTCTCAGCCGGCTATACGCCCACTGTGCCAAGGAGGCAGTCAATAAAACAAATAAAAATAAAACCAACACATGCAACTGTCCTATTAGTTTCTGGCCTTAAAAATATAAAAAAATTAAATCAATTCAACGTTTTCATTCAAAAGCTAAAAAAGCTCAGCCTTGACCTATACAGTCGCATACATCTTGCAGACCTTTACACATATGTATCACCTGTTCCCATTCCCACAGTAGAAACACCGAGGTCATGTTGAAATGGAAAACGTTAGGTAACGTTACAATGGACCCCATAATAACTAATTGTTCGTGGATTACACAATTATAAGATAGAATGAAAACGAATGTTTGTTGAATCACACACGTAATGATCCAACTTGACAATTGGTTTAACTGAAAATACATAAAAATAAAACAATTAAAATTGTTTATTATTCTCTTTTATGGATATCCTCAGATCTAAGAAGCTATGATGATATTTCTCATACAAAATATCGATACAGGAACTGACCCTAATTCTAATTCTAGGATGGGGGAATAAGATCCGCACTGACGTCCCGCATTACCCCCCCCCCCCCTTTTAACCTGACCCCAGCCACGGAAAGTCCTTAAAGTAGCGGAGTAGGACTTTGGGTTGGTGGCAGCAGTTTTCCAGAGTCTGACCCTAGTTCAAGAAAAGGTAGTAGAACGTAGAACGGCCCTCACTAGGTGGAAAGACGACATAATAAAGGTTGCTAAAAGCCGTTGGGTGCAAGCCGCACAAGATATGTCGCTTTGTAAATCTATAGGGGAGGCCTAGGTTCAGCAGTGGAAGTCCTATGACTGATATGTTGATGATGATGCAGCTTTATCACTGAATCAATCAGTTTGGTGACGGAAGGTCGAGAGAACGTATTGAACCTTGTGATTGGAGTAAGGTAAGGTCCTCTCAACTCGGTTGAAAATCCGGGAAAAGTAAGTTAGGAAAGTATGCAAATTGGGACGGAACCCCCTCGAAAAAACGTCCCTGAGGATCTTACGCTAATATTTCCAAAGCCAAACTGATTATTTCTAAAACCAACAAGGTATAGACAGACTTGTAAAATAAAAACTTGTATGTGCGAGGCGAGACGTTATTCGATGCGAATCGCACTCACCCTGATGAAGGTTCACGAATTGAACCGAAACATTGTCGGTCGAAACACCGATAAGACGGTACGTGATAAATCCCGTTTGGATCATTAAAAAAAAACAACCAGCCTGGTTTTCTTGCCTTTCTTTCCTGGCTTGGTCGCGAAGGAACAGGCAGTAAAATTGACGTTTCAAAGTGATCCTTGTGATTTTAATGAATAAAATATTTGACTTTGACTTTTTGACTTTGACTTTGACTTCGTACTTATAATAATGATTGAAATAAATCACGAAAGTTTTCTAAGTAAAACTTGTAGAAGGATGATTTCCAAAAAGTTTATTTTACATGGCGTGTGTTTAGATAAAACCTATATTCTAATAAACAAACTTTTTGGTTTTATATCTTTAAACATGCAGGCAGGTTCCCAGTTAGCGACACTGTCTATAGGTACTTCAACAGCAGCAAAAAATCTATGTGAGAAAATAAATCTCACAAAACAAAACTACGGTACTATTTTTCTCTGAAACTCCTAGCTTAGCATCCTGATTGTTGCGCTACCCACTACTTAGATAAGGTTTCATGAACAAACTGCAGTACGCTTCAGGCGATTTAATTTTAGTTTTCATCCACGGACGACCGTGCGCCCTCTTTTCAAAAGCTCCATTCATTCCATGGAAACCTTTCTCTACCATCTAAGAATATCTTGCGAAGACCTTGAAACAGGTCTTATCTGCTTACAGGAAGGTTGCTTTTCGCGTGGTATTTCCAAAGACGTGGCATATTTTGGAACTATTGTAACAGTAAATGCTATAGAGAGTGCTTGATGTATCTTTGCTTATAGAAAATTTAAATAGAAATCGCAAGACACACACAGCTAACATAGCTAAAACCTTAAACGAATGATATTAGGTTTATTAAAATTACTAGTGAATAGAATAGAATAGAATAGAATAATCATTTATTTGGCACACACAAAATGACACATGAAACAATAATAAGGAACAGTTGAATCCATTAAGACAGTTCGACTCATGTGTCTGCGTACCAAAATGGCGTTCAGCTCAGCATAATGTTGGATGTTGTGCATCCAACGCTGATTTTCAAACAGTGAATTAAATTAATTAATTAAATTTAATTGAAGTGATTAGTGAATGAATGAATGAATGGAAATCCTTTATTATTTACTTTATATACAACAGATATAAAAATAAAAATAAAACAAATAAACGTAAGCATAATGGGCGGTATTATCGCTTAACAAAGCGATCTCTTCCTGATAACCTTTGGATGGAGAGGAGCATTGCTTAATGGAAGATTGACCGAGGTGTAAAAAGAACAAACTTATTAATAGAAAAAGAAAAATTACTTAACCTTGTGTATTTAACACACAAATAAAGGTGTGTACTAGTGGTTCGAATTGAGATCTCGCTAGTCTCCCATAAAAACAAAAAAATATTATTTATAATCTTTGACTATCAAAATTTTGCCACGAAATGCTTAACCAACTAACTTGACCTACAGTTTTATTCAAATTACAGGTAACAGGAGTTTATGTTAATTGGTATTGTTATTGGGGTCGAAATTGTAGTTATTCTGGATTTCAGACTTTCCCTATATTCTTGTCACTAAAGCTACACGCATACCAAATTTCACCACAGTAGGGTGGTGTACCTTGTGAATTTTGTCAAAGTTCAGTTTATATTAAGGCTTAAAAACTTAAAAACTACAAGGTTCAGACAAGGTCGAAATTCGAAATGTACTCACAAATACCTTTCATGAGACGTATCACTTGACCGGATAGTCTCATTTTGTTTTATTTATCTCATTTAGTCACACCAAAAATGTGACATCACTATATACCAAACTATATATGATACTATAGTCTATCCAAATTTCACGACGATCGGATAAACGCTTCGAAAGTTATCGTCGGACAAACAAACATACATACATATATACAACGCGCGTTCTCCCAAGTTGATTTGGAGATTAAGGGGTTATAATTAAATTAAGGGGTGTTATAAGTTTGACACCGATTACTGTTTGTTTGTATGTGTGTGTGTCTGTCTGTCTATGGCATCGTAGTTCCCAAGCGGATGGCCGATTTGGGCGGGGTTTTATATCACAAAGCTAGTTTAACTGGGGTGGTTTTTAGCTATATCAGTTTTCAACCCCGCAAAATGAGGGGCAGATTTTAATTTTGTCAAAATTAACTTGTTCTCTATTCTGTTATGTTCCGATGTACTCGGGTAAATAAAAAGTGTTTATTGATGGTTAAAATAAACTTACTAGAAATAAAAATTTCGATACATTTTGAAGGGTACATATATTAAAAGGGAGAGAATAATTTCATATTATCTAATTAAAATAAGATAGATAACTAAAAACAACAGATATGTACAATGGCCAATAAGATAGATAATTAAATAATATCCTTATACGCTACATAATTATTAAAACAAAGTAAGTAATGCACTTTCTACTGTACTTTTACTTCTATACTTCTTCAATAGTATATACATGCTAAGGTTCATTCAGTATTCAGGCCACGTATTCGTGAGTGCCGAACAAAGCTGCCCAAATATTTCAGGGCGGACCATTGATGAAAATCAATCGGAAAACCCGGGGGAACAGTTCTATACATGTCGACGAAGAATATCTAACTATAAATATTCGGTTGAAATACAAATCTATAAATCTATATATATAAAACAAAGTCGGGTTAGTTACACCATTTATAACTCAAGAAGGGCTGGACTGATTTTATTGATCTTTTATTTGTTGGATTTGTATCCGCCCCGAATAGCAGAATAAATATTAAAACATCGGAATAATTTACGAAAAGGAAAGTTATAAGGCAAATTCATTTTTTCATACCTACATAAATGCAGAATTGCCGATTGATAATTCTACCGGCGACGTACAGTAATTGGCAGATTTGGCAGCCCGCGTCATATGCATGAATATGCGCAAGATGCAATGACTTTATTCTTTATTGTACACAAATAGATTATAGACAAAAACAGCTTACAAAATGAACATGTACAAAGGCGAGCTTAACCCTAATAAGAGTCTTCTTCCAGCAAACCTTTGAAGATATAGATAGTTAATTATAGTGGCGGGTACGTGCACAGAAAAATATATTTGAGTAAAAATTTTTAAAAAACTGAATTTAACTCAGCTAATAAATTAACAGAAAATTTATTGATTCTAAGGCGGTACAAAGGTCGTCGGGTCAGCTAGTCTAAAATAAAATACACAATTATACACAGAATGGTTTGGAATACATATGTTAACCCGTTGTCATTGTCCTGACTTATGTGAACAATGTTTGCTTACAACTTTACTAAATTCAATGTGATTCATTGAAGAATTACTTGGTACACATCAGCTGATTTCGGTAAAAAACATAATTTTTATGTTTTATTTTAACCTTGTTACCAGAACACCTGCTTATCCTGATGCTAAGTGATCACCGTCGTCTATAAACACCTGCAGCACTTGTGGTACTGCAAATGCGTTGCCTAACGCATAATGCCTTAGTTACACTTCTCTTGAAGGCGTTAATATTGAAGCCCACTTGAAAACCTCCGGGGCATGGTAATTCCACATCTTGCAGGTGGAAGAAACGAGCGGGTGAAACGCACCGTCAAAGACTTCCACGCATGTACAATATGTGGGTGAGCTCATTGGCGGTTGGAGGTAGAAGTAGGAAGCATTGATCAGCTCTTCAGAATATTCACCGGTAGGTATATATATTTCATTACACATAATGTATTTCGGTGCACCGTACTAGATGTGAGAGCAGTACTCCACGGAAGGTCGGATTTGTTCTGTGTAAAGTTTATCAGCTGATTTAGGTGAATGACCTCAAGTCAAACAATTTGTAGGTAAGAAAGGCGCAGTTTAAAAAACAACTGATTTGAAGGCAAACTTAAAAGATCATGAAATTCTTTATTAAAAAAAAGTTAACGAACCTATTTTTTTTATGAAAACTGTTCATTTTCGAGGGCAGAATCACCCCTTTGGAGGTAACATACCTATTTCTAAGCATCATGCATAATAATTATGTAGGAATTTTGTATTATATTTGATTTTTGTTAATATACTTCTATTTATGTTTTTGTTTTACTTTAAACCACATTACATTGCAAATGTTGTTGCCCATTGTCTTTCAATTGATTTTATAGTCATCTGTCACAGATGGTGCCCGCAATTAGAATATGCGCACGCGCTGCATGTGCGCATGACTGCCGCCTGCAGATAATTATAAAATTACTACATCATCCTGTTAAAAAAGATAAATTGCTATGTTGAAGTCACTTTGCAAATAGAATTGATAGGAAATTGCGAGGGGACCGAGACTAGACGTCACAGTGTAAAACTATAGATTACTATTTTCTGTGTATAATAAAATCGTTTTTTTCACCCGTTGCGGATGAGGGTAGAAAATGATCTTTAGCATTAAGTCCTATTAATTTTTTTTTGCAATAGAGAAATTAAATTTAAAGTAGACCATCTGGCCACAGTGTACTATTGCTAGATCGAAACTGTGCTGCATAGGCATCCGGGTGATTCAATATAGGTCATTAGTTGTATCACCTTCGTAAATAAAAATAACAGGCATGGCCGTTGTTGATATCTTTCAGGATGGCTGGTGGAAAGTATCAAGTGTAAGAACTTTACCAAGCATTGTAACCAAAAATAACGTGTGCAAAACAGGAGCATTATACTTATATTGTGTGCATACGATGTGAGCCAATCCAAATTCTAGACGACTAAACAAAGCGTAGGATTATCTGTCTACGATCCGTAAGTGCCACAATAACTATTTGTATCCATTGCTATCAGCTCTAGAGCCAGAGTATCTAAACATTGTCTGAAGTTTTAGGCCGACTTCTTCTTCTTTGAGGTTAACGTGTTCTGGAGTGTCGACCAAATCTAGGCAATCATAGTGCAGGATGTCCACTGACTATATGGACACTATATGGTTAGTGTCTGGATGAGATAAGCCCAAGGTGCGCCATACCTTAGGAAAGACTTACGTCAAAACTGTGGCAAAATAAAACATGGCTTGAGTTATTACTTTTAGAATATTCGAAGTAAAACTGCGTATGTCAGCACAAAAAACCTTGATACAAACCAAAATATTTAAATACTTCTAATAACAAGCACGAAGCGCAAAATGAAAATTCTAGACCGTATATTTATGCAAATGTAAAAAGGGTCTACAGAAAGGTTTGGAATCGCTGGTCTAGATACAAATGGGGTAATGTCCGCTTGATATCTAGACGCCTTATGGGATATCGACCTCAGGGTGGTAAAAGACAAGCTATATGTGTGGCAATCTACATCACTAGTACACAGGGGCATCCCTAGCGAGAGATGATCTAAATCTAAACTACAAAACAATTCATCCTCGGCTAGCATCAACGCTAGATACTGCTCACACACAGCATAGAAGTTACCAAGTTTACAAACAACACCATTCATAACTTTTCAATCTTAGCGTGTACGAACTATCGCAGTTTGATTATCGAAAATGTGATTTGAGTTTATCATTAACAAAATCAGCCATGGGAATGTATTTAGCAAGTAAACTTTCGTGATTTATTTCAATCATTATTATAAATACGGGATTTATCACCCTGATGCAGGTTAACGAATTGAACCTAAACATTGTCGGTAGTAACACCGATAAAACGGTACGTGATAAATCCTGTATTTTCTTGCAGTTCATACCAGATAATGAGTAGCTTAGAGATGCATTAACATTCCTCTAAGTAATCGACCCTAATATGGCTTGCAAGCAAGATGTTCAGCCAGGAGGTGACTCCTATAAATAATCACCAAGTCTGCGGGATCAGGCACGTCTTGTGGTAATCGGTTGTCTGCGTTTTGGGATACTTGCACGATAGATTGTGATAGGTATTAGCAGGACAAATTTTATTCTTGATTGTTCACAAAAAACAAATAAGGTTACAAATAGGACAAGCACACAGGCCCTACCCTACCTTAGTTTATTGATCGAGCGAAGCGAGATCTCCAAATCAACTTGGGCAAGTCGGCGTTGTATGTACCTATGTTTGTCTGTCCGAGGATAACTTTTGAAGCGTTGATCCGATCATTGTGAAATTTGATACATAGTGATGGCACAATTTTGATGTGACTAAATGAGCTAAAAAGTTGGGGGATTGTTGAGATATTGGGGTTCAAAGGGGGATCAAAAAAATTAAAATGAGATTATCAGGTCGAAATGGGATATCAAATGAAAGATCTTCATTAGGTATTACGTTTTGACTCCGTTTTTATTAGTAGTTAAGTCTTTATAGCTTTTGAGTTATTAGCCATAATAAAAACTGAACTTTGACGAAATTCACAGTGTACACCAGTGACCTCACAGTGCTGTAATTTGGTATGCGAGTAACTTAAGTGACACAAATACAGGCAAAAGTCTGAAATCTAGAATAACTGCAACTTGTACCCCAAAAACGAGTTACCAGTTAACATAAACTCCCGTTACCTGTAATTTGAATGAAACTGTAGGTCAATGTAGGTAGTTTTATTTATTATTTCGTGGCACTATTTTAATAGTCAAAGATTACGAATAATATATTTTTGTTTTTAAGGGAGACTAGCGACAGTTCGGGGCGAACCATTAGTTAACTTAGTTTTATGTCAACTAATATGTCATATCATTAGAGGTATACACATTTATATTTTCAGTAAAGTTACTAAGTTTTCCGACATTGAATCACGTTTTGACATAATTCATAATATACTATTCTTTACAACAGAAGGAAGGGCATTTTCATATAAAACTAATGATTTAACATAAATAAGACTTAGTGCGTAGTTTTTTTCCAAAATTAAATACCAATTTGGAGGTAAGAAGGTCCTTCAACTGTTATTTTGTTGATAAATGTATAAATCATTATTTACTGAATTTACTTCGTTTCCATTGGTATCTGTATGACCCCTGAACCACAATGACCTCGACCTTTCACCTCTCAACTCAATGCCGTACCCAACCATTAGAACTAGGACAGCAAGCAAACAAACTTAAGTCTAGGGCTTTCGAGCTCTTGAGGTCCATTATAAGACGATATTTTTGGCTATGTTCCCTAAAATACAAGTTATATTTATTAAATTCAAAGTATTTTTGAAGAATACTCTAAATGGAATCAAAAAAAGAAAATGGTTCCTTCAAAATAATTTAGTTATAACATAAACTGTTACAGCATTTATAGCTAGATTTATAGATTCTAGGATTTATAGATTCGGTTGTTAGTTTCTGGTTGTTAATTTATTTTCTGTATTATGTATTGTAAAAGGATCATTAAAAAAAACAACCAGCCTTGTTTCTTGTCTTTCTTTCCTGGCTTGGTCGCGAAGGAGCAGGCAGTAAAATTGACGTTTCAAAGTGATCCTTGTGATTTTAATGAATAAATATATTTGACTTTGACTTTGAGTTGTGTCAGTTAATCCTTCTGACCATCAAAGTGCAACCTGTGCAAAGTCAGTTTCAGGTTTAGATAATTTTGTACAACCGTTGGAAAAACTACTATAAAAATAGCCTATAAAAGCGATGTACTTGCTCACATCAGAAATGTTCGTGTCAGCACTCCTACATAAACTAATACAGTCTACCTAATGCTTTCATCCCAGATAACACTCAATATGGCCGTATAGCCCTTTGAGTTAGCTACATAATAAAGGTAATACGATGTCCTTAGCCCTTCAATATCCCTATATAACTTACTTATTCAGAGACATAATCCACAGCAGCGGTTTTTGTCCACATTTGTACAGAACGCCTGGTTTTTCACGCTTGGCTAAGGGTAAAAACCAGGACGATAGAATTGTGCGCAAGTTCTTAGATAGATGTAACTGAGGTACTGGTAAAACTTATCCATATTGAACTGGTTGATGTAGTGTCTCTCGGCCGTGGAGCAATTGATTTTACTACTTGGAAAAAACTTTTAAAATAAACATTATTCATAGTTAATTTATTAATAACAAAAAAGTTACATGTCATTTACATTATTAAATATGGAATACAGAATTAAATAAAAATATTAATTGCAGTACATTAAATAGAATCGTATTATAAGATTAATGACTCAAAAAAGTCATCAATTCCATAATACGACTGTATAATAAGACATTTTTTTTAATTACGCTTAAAGGATTGCGTTAATTGTGCATTAATAATGTCCATTGGTAAGCGATTGTAGACGGCGGGCCCCAACACATGTACCAGCTTCGACGTTTTGGTAAGGCGCCTTGGCACTCAGCTTTTGGGCATTCCGTGTCATATACCTACCAATCCTATGACAATCACCGAGTCTCGGGTACTCGCTCAAGTGATTTCGCGTATAGGTACGCGTCCGATTCTTTCGCAGAGGTTATTTATATGTAGTTCCCATGTCAACCCTTCATCAAGCTGAAATCCGAGAAAAGGTGTGGCTTTAACTTTGTTTATTACTCTGCCCCATAAGGATACATTTATAGGTTCACAATAGTGACCCGCAAGATTGAAGTGCATGAAATTAGTTTTCGTAACGTTTAAAAGAAAACCATTATTACGAAACCACGCATGTAGCTTCCCTGCCACTACGTTTAGTCTGCTCTCCAGGAGTCCCACAGTGGGCGCAGTGACGACAGCCGCGACATCGTCTGCGTACATTAACGTATGCGCATCGTCTATGCAGTCGGGCAGGTCATTTAGAAGAAAAGAAAACATGATATTAGAAAGCGATGACCCCTGGGCCACCTCAATTGAGGTCTTGAGCGGTTTAACGCTATTTTTCCACCGTCACCAACGATGATCTGATATCGGTCTGTCATGAAATCTATCAAAAGTTCCAAAGACGGTCCATCTAAACCGTAATGCCTCATCTTCGCGGCAAGAACACTGTGGTCGGCGACGCCAAAGGCCTTCGACAGGTCACACATTATCACCGCTACCTGCTGCAAAGTCGCATAAGTCGAATAATTGTGAAGGAAGCCGCGGCTTGGTTGGCTCTGCACGTATCGACTTGTCATTGTTTTTCCTGTGGCTGAGAGGATGGTATAGTTCTAAAATCTTGTCTCAGGCACTCGGCTGTAGCGGCATTCTTTGCACAACTACTGCTGCAAAAGGCCATCAGGTTCGGTTTATAGAGTTGGGGTCCTACGTAAAAAGTTGAAAATGTATCCTTTAGATGTAAGATACAGGCAACCGGATTTTTACGTAATTACGGCCTATACCTAAACCAGACCTACTAACAGCAATCCCTGCTTTCAGGAGGCTTTACATAATCCCCTTTTTCATCATAAAATCATGATAGGCTCTAAAAAATCCAGAAAATAAGAAACAAAAACAAACCTATAATAAAAGTTCTATTTGTACCGGGTCACACTGAAAGTTTTTAGAATAGGCCATTAAGAAAAGCAGCCGATGAAAAATTTATTTAATTTACGGATTAGTTACTCTTTGGGAATCTGCAGATGTGTAATCAATTCATGTTTTTACAAATTGGCTGCAATTTACAAAGTCTAGGCTTGAAAATTTTTGAGATGGTCTTAAAAATATTGGAATTTAAAAAGTGTCTGTCGTGCGTTGAAATGGATTTGACTAGAAAAAAATTTTACTCAATGATTTATTACGACTTGCGGTCTTACTCAACAACAATGTTGCGAAAGACTTCGATTAGCATTTCATAACGAAGCACCATCCCGTACCACTGTTTACAACTGGTTTAATGAGTTAAACGTGATCGAAGCAAACTCACTGATGCTTCGCGACAAGGACATCATTCTACGGCATCTATTGAAGATAACTTGAGTGCCGTGCGGCTAATAATAGAAGCTGATAGAAAGGTGACATATTAACGGATTCGGGCAGTTTTAGGCATTGGTATGAGTTAAGTACAAAAAGTCTTACATGAAGGTTTAAGCGTTAGAAAGCTTTATACTAGAGGGATATCTCATAATTTGACAGAAGATCAAAAACGCCGTCGTTTGGATCGAATGGTTGAAAATTATGATGGAGGTGGCTCGAATGCTGTATCGTCACAGGTGATGAAAGCTGGATATATTGTTACGAACCCGAAATCTGCGCAATGGATGTTTCCATTCGAAGATTTGCCGACAAAAGTAAAGAAGGGCAGAAGTCAAGGGAAAAAGATGATTGCCTCATTCTTTGGACGGACAGGTTATTTCGCAACATTGTCCTAGAAGATAAAAGGACTGTTCGAATATTTGTGTATCGAAGGTGTTGAATTAGTGAGTCATCCTCCCGACCTGGCAGGTCGGGAGGATGCCTTGTGACTTTTATTTATTTCTAAAAATAAAAGATAAGCTTAGAGGAATTCGTTTTATGAACCCTGAAGACGTGGCTGCATTTCAAAAAGGCGTGAAAGTGATCCCTAAAGAAGAGTGGGCCCACTGCTTCAGTCAATGGTTCCGTCAATCGCATGCGACGGTGCTTCGAAAGGAAGAGATACCACTTCGAAACGCAATAAAAATATTTACAGGCTTCTACATATTTACGCTTTTTATTTACTAAATACTTTCAGTGTGAACCACGTACAGCCAGAGGTTTATCCCGATAGTTAACTTGCCTATTAACACGTTAACGAAGGCGCAATAACATCACAACTTTACGATAGCTTAAAAGCCTTTTTATAGCTATTGTAAAAATAAATTTAAAAAGGCTTTGCGAATAACTAATGCACATACGAAGAAATCCACGCCCACATCAGAAAACTTTTATTGACGATTTACTTACACTTATGAAAGCATAAAATTGTGCCTTCTCTTTTAGTTTAAGTATATTTATAAATTACAGTATCTATCTGTAGACACGTTTTAAATAAATAAATAAAATAAATATTGCTGGACATTTCACACAGCGCTATCTAGCCCCTAACTAGACACTAGACACACAATAGACCCAAACAGAGCTTGTACTATGGGAACCAGATAACTGATAGAGTACTTATATACATATTTTTTTGTAAATACATACTTATAATAGATAGAAAACCACCCAGACCCGGAACAAATATATGTAGATCATGCAAACATTTGTTCCGTGGCGGGAATCGAACCCGCTACCTCCTGCGTCTCAGCCGGCTATTAGGCCACTGCACCACAGAGTTCGTCGGAGGTTTTATTACAAAAATGCTATGACAACACTTTTATTTTAATAAATTTGTTTGTTTTTTTTTACTCAATAATTATGCAATAGGCCCTTACAATTAATAAAGAGTATTGCATAGACTCATAGGCACTGATCAGATCAAAAGTCGTGTCATGAGGAAAGTGAATGACAATAGTTTTTCGTTGAAATTATGTGTATATTAAAATGAAAAATTATTAATTTCTGTAGTGTGAATACTATTGTAGGCAAATTATATTTATCTCTATTAATATAGGTAGAAAAGAACTTCAGATATAACCGCCCTTGCGAGGAATGTCCGTAAGATTTTATCTGTGTACTTACTCGTAGACGTGACCCATTTGGTTGCAAAATTAACTTCCGGAACCAGGTTAACGACTAACTTCAATTCTGGTTTCCATAATGGCATAATGACCCCTTTTGGGTAATATAAAGCAAGTAAAATAAAAAATATACTCTGAAAAGATGACATATGTGTGGTAACGTCTTTATGTGCCCTCTATTTGATCTAGATTTGTTAAAAACATCTTCTATAATTATTAAATACGGATACGGATATAAAAACGAAACCAAACTCATGAGCATTTTATCAAATTTCTACCTCTTTTCAATAAAGTCAGTGGTAAGTACTTTATGGATCAAAATCCGATGGTTGTTATTAGACATTATTGTAACATTATGATCTATGCCGGTCAGATCACTGGTGTAGGTAGCCCACCCATAATGCAATGTATGATGACCACAATTTATAAAATAATATTATGATAATGCTGGACATTTCACACAGCAGCGCCAACTAGCCCCAAACTAAGCAAAGTTTGTACTATGGGAACCAGATATATTATAGAATACTTATTTTTTATATAAAAATATACTTATAATATATAGAGAAACAACCAGAACCGGATCAAATATCTGTAGATCATGCAAACATTTGTTCCGCTGTGGGAATCGATTCCACAACCAGTATCTCAAACGGCTATTCGCCCACTGCGCCACGGAAGTTGGGGGTTAAAACCTGACATAAACTACCCAAAACTAGCTTTCTATTAAAAACCGCGTCCATATCGGTCCATCCGTTCGGGAACTACTATGTCACAGACAGACACACACACAGACAGACATACGCGTCAAACTTATAACACCCCTCTTTTTGCGTCGGGAGATATAAAGAAGGTCAATAGGTACATACCAATTTCACTGTGGCGGTGTTACCTATCTTTATTGTATATACAGGGTTACAGGAAAAATCGTGCTAGATCCGTTAAGGGCGTGGAGTACCCATCATTTCTGACTTATTTCACTATGAAACACCCTACCCTAAACTTAACCCTTTTCGAGATATTCGACTTTTAATTTTTTTATTGAAAATTGCCGATTTTTAGGCTACTAAATTTATTTTTGTTTATTTTGTGTATCTTATTATTATTATTATTGCATTTTTACATGTGTAATAAGATGCTTTAGGACGTCTATCATTAAAATAGTGCATAAGTTAATTGAATAGACCGTAGTAGACAAGTGAAAGTTAAGAAATAAAAAAAAATATTAGAAAGTTTATTTTTCTCTAAGGGATATCTAAAAAAAATATTATGGCAATTGTTCGGCAGATGTTTTTTAAAATATCTACGTTTCATCAGCTATCTAACGAGGTATAATAATCTAGGGTTTTATTCAAATGCATTGAAAAAAATTTAGTTTTATAGGCGACAGTGGAGAAGAAAATTTATACTTAGCCCTAAAAAGTAAAATAAAATAATAGGTAAGCATGAAATGTCATTTATTAAAGATTTTCACACAACTTTTTCTTATTCTACAGTTCATGTTCAACATGGCCGCCTCTATTTCTGATACATTGTCGCATCCTTCTACGGAGACCAGTCTTTACTACTCCAGTGGTTAACGTGGTCCTCATTTTATTGGCTGCATCCACAATCCTTTCTCGTAAGTCTTCCACAGACGAAACTGGATTCGGCTCGCTGTACACAAGACTTTTCATGCACCCCCACACGTGAAAATCCATGGGGGTTAGGTCCGGACTTCTTGCTGGCCATGGCAACGGTCCACCTCGTCCTATCCATTTGTTTGGATAATTTGTGTCCAGCCAGTCTCTGACACTTCTCTTGAAATGGGCAGGGCAGCCATCGTGTTGGAACCACATGTCCCTGATCAGGTTGAGTGGCAGATCATCCAGCAAATCACTTAAGTCTGCTCTCAGGAAATTTTCGTAGCTTTCCCCATTTAGATTATCCGGGAGAAAGTAAGGTCCAATCAAATGATTGGAGATAATGCCCATCCACACATTCACGCTGAATCTTCGTTGGGACCCCTTCACTCTTTTCTTATTGGGATTCCTTAGCTCTTTTGGGGCCCAGTAATGGGCGTTGTGATAGTTAGTTATGCCATTTTTATCAAATTTGGACTCATCCGTCCACAAGATATTTCTTAGAAAATCTTAGAATTCTTAGAAAATGTAATACAAACCCTAGATTGTTATACCTCGTTAGATAGCTGATGAAACGTAGATATTTTAAAAAACATTTGCCGAACCATTGCCATAATATTTTTTTTAGATATCCCTTAGAGAAAAATAAATTTTCTAATATTTTTTTTTATTTCTTAACTTTCACTTGTCTACTACGGTCTATTCAATTAACTTATGCACTATTTTAATGATTGACGTCCTAAAGCATCTTATTACACATGTAAAAATGCAATAATAATAATAATAAGATACACAAAATAAACAAAAATAAATTTAGTAGCCTAAAAATCGGCAATTTTCAATAAAAAAATTAAAAGTCGAATATCTCGAAAAGGGTTAAGTTTAGGGTAGGGTGTTTCATAGTGAAATAAGTCAGAAATGATGGGTACTCCACGCCCTTAACGGATCTAGCACGATTTTTCCTGTAACCCTGTATAAAACAAAGTCCGGTTAGTTACACCATTTATAACTCAGGAACAGCGGGACCGATTTTAATGAACTTTGATTTAATGGATTTGTCTCTGCCCGGAATAGCAGAATAACTATTAAAATATCGGAAAAATTCACGCAAAAAAAAAGATGTTAAAAATGTTTATTTTCTCTTACATAGATGCAGCTTATGATGGACTTACATTGACAGCCCGCGTCATATGCATGTCAAGGCTGTACAAAGTTCGGCGGGTCAGCTAGTATTACCTAAAAACGAATTTTAAATATGAATTTTTTTGTAGAATATGATTGTCACCCTACAATTTTCAATGTTAGGCTACTGCTACACTATGATTGGTATCTACGCGTGAAGATCAAATTACTTTATCCATTCATCTTCAATTTGCTTCGTCACAGGATGTCGAAAGTACTGCCAATTTATAACAAAGTCTTTTTTGATATCACTTTTAAAATTATCCAGATTACGATTTTTTACTAAAACGGGATATTTAAAACTCAATAATCATGGTAGATATTCCGTTTTTAGTCGCGGTAAGTAGAGAAAATTCTACTATTTTATTTGAGACCGCGAATAGCTCCAAAGAGTTCAGGTAAACTTATGATTCGTGAGCATTTCCTGACAGAATGTGTGACTAGCTGACTAACAGAAATAATTATTATTTTCAAATTCCAGTTCTGCCCAAATGCAGAAACCGGGACGATATGATGATTATATTTTTTTAAACGAATGCAAAATACGGATTATATAATTTTAGAGATACTTTTGTATGAAATGATCTAGTCCAAAATGTGAAACGAACTAGATTAGATAGGTTAGACAATTTCTTTATTAAATTAAAACATATGAAATAAAACACACTTTTAAATCATAGGTACAATGGGCGGCCTTATCGCTAAAAGCGATCTCTTCCAGGCAACCTTTGGATGGATAGAATTTATGTGAACAAATAAGGACGGCGGCGTAAACTAGAAACCAGATATTTATTTGCATACATAAGTGTGCAATTAGGTCTTAAAAGCTAGATAATGGTGCTTTGCTAACACCAATTCTATATTATCGACCGTAAGTGCACATACACTAGCTTTCAAAAAAATATTCATGTCATAGTAAACTTCACATTTTCAATATTTTCAACCCTAAAAAGTTGATTTACAGGGGAACCGTCGCTATAGAGACAAGTCAACAACAAAGGGTCCCACAACTTTACATAGGTAAGTACAATTCTGTGGGTACTGTACTGGTAACCCCGTTCGTGGAAAACGACGCGGTAATAAATGGCTTCGCGAATTTCAACCCGCGTACACACTGGAGCCAGATAACTACCTTTTTTAAACGACTTCAAAAAACGGAGGAGGTTCTCAATTCGTCGGAAACTTTTTGCGTTGAGCATTTTTTGAGATGGGAAAAAACCATTGAACTCATGACACTGTTACCGTTAACGACACCTCTGTATATAAGTATCTGTAGTGTAGTCTGATTTTAAATTTTGTATACCCAAACATTGAGCGCTAAATTTTTCACTTCTGTCGGCACTCCCGGAGTGCCACTTTTTTTTAATGTATGTTCCCGATTACTCGAAGACGCCTTGACCGATTCGAGAAATTCTTTGATGTTTAAAAGACTATACTTCCCCGGTGATCCCATTGGCACCAAAACAGGATCTAATGATGGGATCCCAAAAAAATCGAGGGTAACCCTAAAATTTAGTAGGGACGCATAATGTGGTTTATATATTTCCTATAAAAAAACTATTATATGTATACCATAAGGTGGTTATATTTTTGTTAAAAAGTAACTTGTCTTTTATTTAATACTGACCTAGTAATTCTTGAAACAATAAGAAAACTGGGGATTCACCTCTTCTGAGGTTACTGCCGTTACTGATATTCTTTATTTATTATGTACTGTTTTTTCATTCAGGAATTTCCAAATTAAGATATCCATACGAATATTATAAATTCGAAAGTAACTCTTTCTCTCTATTTGTTAAGTTTTCTCGAATGGCTCGATCGGTGTCGTTGAAATTTGGTATATAGATAGATAATTGATCGAGCGAAGCGAGATCTCCAAATCAACTTGGGCAAATCGGCGTTGTATGTATGTTTGTTTGTCCGAGGATAACTTTCGTAGCGCTTATCCGATCATTATGAAATTTAGTATATAGGGTAGGTAGTGATGGCACAATTTCGGTGAGACTCAATGAGCTAAAAATATTGGGGGGTTGTTGAGATATTAGGGTTCAAGAGGGGTAAAAACAAATGAAAATTAAACTATTAGGTCAAATGGGACGTCAAATGAAAGGTCTTCATTAGTACATTTGAACCCCGTTTTTATTTTTAGATTAATTTTTGTAGTTTATGAGTTATTAGTCATAATAAAAACAAAACTTTGTCAAAATTCACATGATAGGTACACAAGTGACCCCACAATGCTGAAATTTGGTATTCATGTAGCTTTAGTGACACAAATATAGGCAAAAGTCTGAAATCTAGAATAACTGCCATTTGTACCCCAAAAAAACTATCCAATTAACAAGAACCCCCGTTACATCTAATTTGAATGAAACTGTAGGTCAAGTAGTTTGGCATTTCGTGGCACCAATTTATTAGTCAAAGATGAAAGCCGGCATGCACAAAGATCACTAAACGTGCTTAGCGACTAAACATGTTTAAATTTGAAGTATTTGTATGATTTGACAACTCCTTAAATCATATTTAGCCACTAAATACGTTTAGGCATCGTTGTGCAAGTTGCCCTAAGAATAATATTTATTTTGGAGATTCGCGAGATCTTAGTTCGGGGCGAACCACTAGTGCCTAGGATTGAGACTTAGGCTACTTTTTACATGATAGCGACGCTTGCGAAGCCGCAGGCGGGTCAGCTAGAACGTCTATAAATTAAATGGAAACCTATAACCACAAAAGACTTAAGTTTTTTTTTATGGACTTGTTGAACTTACTTGACCACTATCTCACCTGGTGGTAAGTGATGGTGTGATTGAAGATGGATTGTTAAAACTTCCTATTTGTGGTCGTAGCTTTACAAAACCGAACATTGTGAGGAGAAAGGTATTCAGAAAGTCTTTACGACATTAGAGATCTTTCACCAGGTAAATTCTAAATTATTTCTTGTGTAATGTTTTAAATAGGTAATGAAAAACTTGTAAGTTCTTGCCCGTTACTATATTGTATTATGGGACCTATTAGTGTAGTTTTGGTGATTCCCCTAGCATTTGGTAATCAAAAGTATTTGCAGTCTTTCGAAAGTAAGTATTCAATCTGGCATACTTCACTTAACTACTTGTGAATCTAATTAGTTTTAACGAGGTTTTCCTTTGAAAATCATTTCTAAGGAAGGCATGACATGGCATGATGACATGATCAGCGTTTCTTACTCTAGTAGATGGATTGAAAAATAGAAAATACTTGATTGCACACCCTAAAACATAATACACCTTCTATTAAAATACACCTTTTTTATTTTATTTATTTATATACTTGTTGTTTTTTGTGCCCAAAAAACAATGTTGTTGTTACAAGAATTTTTTTTAATCTCTAACAGACAACCTTTACCAACCATAATATTCATTATCAATGTTCATCATTTATTGACAGAATGAATAAAAACTTGGTTTATTATTTACATTTCTCTAAACAATCAGTTGAATCATCTAAAGATCGTTGCAAACGTTATATTAATAAGTCATTGATTTGTTTTTAATTCTGTCGAAAAATCTACCCTTATCAAGTGAATCGGAGGCATGTATGAACGATTTTCTACAAACATCGCGTTTGCCATAAGTAGGTATTGTTACGAGCTGAGGGTTCGGGATAAAATAATGAAAATGAATCTAACCAAAATAACACTTTTATTCAACACTAAAACGATGAATACACGAACTTAGTCACACGTAATCACAACACACTAATTCACACCACTGTTGCACTAAAAGTCACCGAAATGTTCGCACGTATAGCCAAATCCACACTGACTCCTCCGACGTGTCTTCTTCTCACACACCGGCGAAGCCGGTGTGGGGGATGCAGTGCCGGGCTTTTTGGCCCTTTCCTGCGGAGTTCTTACCGCCCCCCGTTTCAACAGGGGGGTCATCGGGTCGGCTCGCGGAGCCTCAGGTTTGCTACTCACGCGTTACTGGCCGCCCGATGCTCACTCCGCAGGGAGGATCGTCGGACAGCCGCCGCGCAGGTACCTTCAAAGGAAGATGGGTAGGGGGAAGGGATGAGGGAAGGATACCCCGATCTGACGACGCCTGGTCGTCGTCAGTGTCTGTGGCCAGTTCCCGCGGGTACGGCTTACTCTTCGGTGGTCTTTCTGCGAGAGGGGCCAGTTCTCGCAGATGAGAGTAAGTGGAGTTGTCTAGGCGTTCAAACATCCTGGTCGCTAAGCGGCCTATAAATTGATCCAGACTTTCAATTTTCAGGTCCCGCTGTATGGTGGCGTTTCGAACGTACCGTGGCGCGTTGACGATCGTCCGGAGGCATAGGCTTTGCTGACTTCGCAGTATCTTTCTGTGGCCTTTGGCTAGCAAAGCATACCACGCGGGGGCCGCGTATATGAGCCGCGGGCGGACGTACGTCTTATACAATCCAACCTTCATTCGGAGCGGAAAGTTGGACTGCAGGACGGGCTTGAGTAGCGCTCGGGTTACGCTCGCTAGACCGCGGACGTCCCTTGCGTGCTTTCTCATCGTGAGGTTGCGGTCTAGAGTTACTCCCAGGTATTTCGCCGTGTGCGACCAGGCCACGGGTTGATCCTCCAGAGTGAGCTTCGGCGGCAGGGTGAGCCTCTTCGAGAATGCCACCGCCTGTGTTTTACTCACGTTGACACTCAGTCTCCATTTAGTAAGCCAGGCGGGGAGCTCTGTTAGGACCCTTTGCATTTTGGTGGCGGCGTGGTTGAGGTTCATCGACTTGGTGATGTATGCTGCGTCGTCCGCGTAAAGGGCCAACAGAGCGTCTTCGGTGATGGGAATGTCATCAGTGTATCGTGAGTAACACACAGGGGAGAGGCAGCTGCCTTGCGGTACTCCCGCCTCGATGGGTCGTCTGGAGGAGAGCGCTTGCTCCACGCGCACTGAGAAACTGCGGCCATGAAGAAACGACGCTATTACCTTCACCACCTTCTGCGGTATTGGTGAGGTAGCCATCTTGTAGAGGAGTCCCGCGTGCCAGACTCGGTCGAACGCTTTTTCCATATCCAGGAATACTGCGACTGAGTGTTCGCGCCTGTTGTAGGCGGTGGTGAGGTGACGCAGTACCCTAGTCAATTGAAGCGTCGTGCTGTGTTCAGACCGAAATCCGTATTGTTCTGGACGCGGGGGGATATAGGGATTAATGTGGGTGAGGAGGAGCTTTTCAAACAGTTTCGATAGGCTGGGAAGAAGGGTGATAGGACGGTAGCTCTCTGGGAGCAGGATGTTTTTGCCGGGTTTCGGTATCATGATAACCCGGCCGGATTTCCAGGGGGAGGGGAAGTGACCGCTTCGCATGATCCGTCGCATGTTCGCATGAGCCGGGTCACGGAGGCGATCGTTTTGGGGGGGAAGTGACGGATGGCAGCGTTCGTTATATTGTCTTCGCCGGGTGCCTTCCTTGGCTTTGTCCGACGTATGGCCCGTTGGACTTGCCCGGGAGAGAAGAAAATACCTTCTGCGGTGTCTGCCTCCTGGGTATCGGCCTTGAGGTAGTTTTCGACAAAGGCTTCCACTTCTATTGTGTGTGCCGGGTCTTTGTCTGGATTGTTTTTGAGCTGTGCCTCAAGGCTATCTGCGAAGATTTCCGCTCTGTCTTCAGCTCGGTATCTGGGGTTACCATCTTGGTGTCTGAGAGGTCGAATCGGGGTTGGTGTGTTCCTCAGCTGTCGACAGAGTTTGTGGAGTGATGCCCAGTCATCTGTGGCGTCATCTATCCTTCTCTCCCATTTCTTGGCTTTGTCTTCTTGCAGCTCTGCCTTCACCTCGTCGCAGAGGGCGTTCAATTTGGTTTTCAGACGTGGGTCCCTTGTTCTCTGCCACTCTTTCCTCAGCCTACGTTTCTCTGAGAGAAGTCTGGTCAGGTGTGCCGGTGTTTTGGTGAGTCTGTTTTGACGTGGTGGTAGTGAGGCTTCGGAAAGTGCCCTTTGGATTGCGCTCGTGATCTCCCCGGCCAGTTTGTCCACATCTGCGGGGTTTTTCACTGGCCTTGTGGGGGTTGCGGTGTGTAGGGCTTCTGAGAACAAGGCCCAGTCGATTCCAGGTCTTGGTGGAGGAGGTTTTAGGGCGGCCGGGCTGGTTTCCACAACCATCAGGATTGGTTGGTGGTCCGACTGCAGTTCGTCCAGGATGACTCCTCCGGCCGTCTCTCCGGCCTATTTATACCGCGCACAGTTCACAACACTCGAATCTCGATAGGTCCAGGAAAGGGCAGGTATTTCGACAGAACAACCATTTCTTATTCTGTGCAACTGCAGGTAAAAACGTAGCATGTAGGTATATTCCATACCAAGTATTACCTATTCTGCGACACAGCAGGCAAGCCGAGAGCCATAGAGAAATGCCGACCACCTATCACTTATTCTGTGACAGCCTCGGCGTAACAGTATCATCAAGTTGGGTAGGAATATTTTATCTATCATAACATTGAATAACAGAAATCATTATTTTTATTTTTATACCATGACACAAATAATCTCTAAAATACAAGCTACCTACGATGGCTATAAAGCTAATAGCCAGTCACGGTCAGACCACCCAGGCTGATCCCTTGCAGTCATTACGGACGCTAATCTAAGGATATTACGCCCATTACAAAAGTATACGGCACAGAGTTATGACGTAATTTTACTTGATGAGTTTACAAAATCGTGGTAATGATAATGAATTGTAGCTTCTTTATATTTGTTTTGGAAAATAATAATGAACGAGATATAATTTATAATATTGACGACCTCCGCGGTGTAGTGGGCGAAAAGCCGTCTGAGACGCAGGAGGGTTCGATTCCCGCCGCGGAACAAACGCGGAATTTGCATGAACTACAGATTCGGGTTCGGGGTCTGGTTGTTTCTCTATATAGGTATTATAAGTATGTATTTACAAAAATATATAAGTATAATAAGTATTCTATCAATTATCTGGTTCATATAGCTATACAAGCTCTGCTTAGTTTGGGGCTAGATAGCGCTGTATGAAATGTCCAGCAATATTTATCATTATATTGTAGCGTATTACAGAACTGTCAGAACTGTTGTTTTCTATACTAATCAAGTCCACGTTAAATAAATATTACTTACCTATTTCCCTATTTTAGTAACTGGTTAGGTGACTGGTAACCCTCGAATAAAAGTCAATACACTTATTAATTTATTAAAATCCACTGAAACTAGCAGGGGTAGATGCCCCTCGGTAGTCATAAATTCCGGAAATGACACAGAATGACTAACAGTGACTTTGGTTGATAAGTAGTTTGATTTCCCCTCTATCATACATAATAAAAACTGTAGGGAAGAAAAATGTGTTTGCCATACACCAAAAAGTAACTTTTCTAATGGATTGGTCTTTTATGTAAAGGAGACGAGTTGGATCTACGTGGTAGTTCCAAACTTAGAAAACTGTCATGTATATAAAACTTTGTTTAACTTTAAAGGACTTTATACAAGTATCTCTTTGATGCAAACTGAGTATATTCCGTTTTGTAGACACGGAAAATCCAGAAAGTAATGGTTAGAGCTAGCCGATCTAGGTATAATATAAACGTTAAATATAACTTGAAAATGTGGCCAACCACACCCTCGGTATTAGTTTCTAGATCGTGTCTACAAAACATCCGAAATATTAGCGAACTTAGGTTTTTGTGGGGTAGGCTTGTGGATTATTTCCTTACGCTCATCTACTCTAAAAGGTACTTTGGTTTAATTTTCATTTATAAAAAACAACTAAATATTTATGAACAAGGACCAAAGGCACCGAAGGACCAAAGGAGGTGGACCAAAGGAATAGTTCAAGTATATATAGACTAGTGGTTCGCCCCGAACTGAGATCTCGCGAGTCTACCATAAAAACAACAAAAAAATTATTCGTAATCTTTGACTATCAAAATAGTGCCACGAAATAAAAACCAACTTACTTAACCTATAGTTTCATTCAAATTACAGGTAACGGGAGTTCATGTTAATTGGTACCCTTTTTAGGGTACAAATTACAGTTATTCTAGATTTCAGACTTATGCCTATATTTGTGATACATAAGCTACACGCATACCAAATTACACTGTGAGGTCACTGGTGTACCCTGTGAATTTTGTCAAAGTTTAGTTTTTATTATGGCTAATAACTCAAAAAACTACAAAAACTTTACTAAGAGTAAAAACGGGGTCGAAATGTACTAATTGTACATAAATGTACTAATTGTAACCTTTAATTTGACGTTTCACTTGACCTAATAGTCTCATTTTCATTTTTTTACCCCTCTTGAACCCCAATATCTCAACAACCACCCAAAATTTTTAGCTCATTGAGACACACCTAAATTGTGGCACCATTACCTACCTATATACCAAATTTCACGATGATCGGATAAACGCTTCGAAAGTTATCCTCGGACAAACAAACATACAACACCGATTTGCCCAAGTTGATTTGGAGATCTCGCTTCGCTTGATCAATTATTTCGTGAAGAGAAAACTTGGTACCCTTTATAAGCATAATGCGCGCACGTTGTAGAGTGATAATTGGCATAAAGTTTATATGGAAAAGGAGAGGAACATGGTAAAATTTAGCCAAGAAATAAATTATGAATTATGGTCGAATTCTGACTACTGGCAACTAGTTAATTAAAATTTTTGTAAGTATGTAGTATTATAGGTACTTTTACTTTTATTTTTTCACGCCACCTGCTCGACGATGTCAAATTATATGTCATATAAACCTCACCGAAAGCAGGTGATTAAATCCCTACGGCTGAGCCGGGGGTAAAGTTGTACTGAATTTTGACGTTGTGATTTGAATTTACAAATACCACCAGACCCATACAATAAGAACTTATTGGTAAATCGAACTAACCTCTACACAGAATGCACCAACATAGATTTGGTTTTTATTATAGGGTACCTATTCTGCTCATGGATAAAGCTGTCTGGATCTTGGGCGTGCTTATATCCCTCTCTGCACTCAGGATTCAATATAGCACTTTTGCTCTTTGTTTTTGCTTATGCTTTATCCCCTCGTTTAATATTCTTTTATTATTTTATTTGGGAAAAACAAATAATTTTTTTCTTAATTATATTATCCAACCTACGAGAAAAAATATACAAACATACCCTGGTGTTGCCTAGAAAGGTATCATAACATACAGCTATATTTAGAGAATGATCGATTACCCTATTTGGAGTATCACCATCCATAATTGGATCACATCAGTGTCAGACTAAGTTCAAAATGAAACTTGATGAGGCATGTCATTTTTCAAGATGCCCTTTTGCTTGAAAACTACATATATGTACCTAATACAAGCCTCACTGGCGCCACTATCTTCGTGACTCTATCAAAAGCTCATACAGAAAACAGTTTCACAATTCAACCACACGCAGAACTAAGTTTGTTTGTGTGTAAGTGTAACCCTTGGGCGTAATGAATCACTGTCACTCGTAGCTAGGATGTCGTTCCATTCCCATAGATAACGAAATGAATGTTCCCATTAGACACGGCTATTTTGGTGAGATCTTCAATCTTGACTTAAAAGCCGTAGATTTTGCTGGAAAAGACTTTGTTTTGAATACAAATGTGGTTAAAGAATTTATTCTCAAAAGAAATTTACATTTCACTTCATGAGAAACGATTGGTTTAAACTTAGGCCAAACATACAGTGAGCATGCAGAACATTGTGGGTAGTTGAAATATAGGGTACCTATACTTAAACATTTTGTTTACATTATCGTTTAGAGCCAAACTATAATTATACTAGATGATCCTTGTGTTTTTAATTTACTTAATGACTATCGAGTTTAAATCTAATACGAAAAAGAGCTTTGTAAAACATCAAAACAACAATAATTGTTAAGATAAGTGGGTCATTGTGGGTACTAAACAAAAGCATCGCGCGACGAGTGACTGACAGCGATCGGACGGCTAAGTTGAGGATACAGGGAAGGATTAAAATCTTTGTAATAATTTGTTTTTTTAGTTTTGCCTTAAAACTGTTAAAATTATTTAGGTTTTTAATTTCTTTTGGGATTTTATTAAATAACCTTCACACCCTTTATTAACGTACCTTCAAAGCATTTACCTACTTTTTTCCCCATAATTCCTACGGACCTTAGTTAAATTAATATTATCAGCATTACGAAGAACTCTTTTAAAGTGAAATTTTTATTACATCGTCTCAAACTTTTTCGTCTGTGTGTTGCATGTCGCGTGACGGTCGGCCGCGGAGTAGGGATAAAGTGAAAGGCGCTCGTCAGAGCAGCCGAGGCCAAATGGCGGCGCCTATAGTTCGCATCAGTTGACCGTGTAGTTTATAGACTATTACTCATTTGTGCCAACGAAAATTTTTAATTAAATGTCTATAATGTCAAACAAAGTTTCACTTTTACCGTGGTTTCATAAAACCACAGAATCCTTTTTTTCCCCCTTTTGTCTATTTGTTTTAAATTTGTTTGTGTATGAATTTTATCGGTTATGATTTGTTAAATTAGTATACATGTGTTATAGCAATACGATTAAAAGACGTTCATTATTTTTGGTTCTTTATAAAAATTTTCGGTAGGTATTAGAAAATCATAATTAAAAATGCAAATGCAATACGTAAATGACGCATGAATGCCACACAAATACTTAATAAAAGTGGAATGTATAGCAAGAGGTTTTACCCCTTTCAAGATTTTTCGTTCAATAATCCTCCAAAATGTTTAGATTTTTTCATTTTTAAACTTTATAATATTTCCCAAAGGTATTTATTGTTTGTAGGTAGGTACATACCCTCTTGGCAACAGCATCATCGAGGATTCAACGACTTGCTCCAAGGAAAAGTGGCAACGGTTCAGAGCACAGTCCTAAAAGTAAGAGCTCTCTACCGAACATGATGGGATGTTTGCTCCTTCAAGAAGATTTAAAGCATTTGTAAAGGTATTTTTGGATACTTGTTCTTTATAAAAATAATCTACAAACAGATAAAAACACTCCACGCTTCTTTTTTAACAGAGAAGGCTAAAGTTTTCCTGCAAATGGGTTTTATGTGCAACGATCTAATTGCAGTGTTGCCACTGACTGATAAGGCGAGCCAGACATGTCGAGACGCTACAGATAACAGTGGTAAATGTTATTTATTCTGTAGCAATGTACGAACATAAAGCTTCTAGCTAATTGCCTAAACTGAGTGCTTTGTTTGCATTTAAATAAAGAAGCGGTGTTTCTAGCATTTTGTTTTTACCCGACTGCCCAGAAGGAGGGTTATTTTGTTATTTTGTTAGTGCCAGATATAACCTAATAGAGCTGCAAATTAATCAATATATAGCATGTGGTTTGATTCTTGAACCTAACCCTGAATAAACCTAACCGACTGAAGACCTACTGTCATTCAGTGTGTCGGCAGTAGAACGTTCGTTTTTTTCTCTAGTACAGTGGCCTTTTAAGGTTTTTGAGATTTGATCAAATCACTACTAGATTTATTTAGCTAAATGAAGAAATCGAGTTGTAATTTTAACATCCTCCGTTATTTTTGATCAAATCACTCGGGGATTTGGTCTAATCTCTGTTTTTATCATATCCCTGCGACATATACTCATTTAATATGTATATATTACTTTTACATTATTTATTATTATTTTTACATTTAATATTTTTGTAATAGGTATATTAATATTACAAAAATACTGATTTACCTACTTGTCGAGCTTTAGATCAAGCATGACAAGATTTCCCAAAAAAATATTTATTGTCTTTTACATTGTTTGTGGTACGTAGTCTGATCTACATTCGTTAATTTATTTAGTACTCCAGTAAAACATATTTCAATTCCCAACTCCGTCTTAAATTTCAATGTTATAAATCTTTTAACTCGTGAGAAACAATGACTGGATTTTAAAATATCCGTGCTCGAAAGATTTGGAATTTAGGACCTTCGCAAAATAGTCTAAAATAAATAGATAGGTAGGTAAGTTGAATTCCGCAATGAATGCTAAAGTAAAATAACTCTGTATTGGAATTTAATTAAAACAGTCAAATAAAAACCGGACAAGTGCGAGTCGGACTTGCGCACCGAAGATTCCGTATTTTTTATGTGATATTAACTTCAAATTTACGATTTTTTGTAAATACCATTGGTTTTGATTTATTTACGAGTGTCAAACTATGCGGCATAAGTTGCCGTATTTTTTAATTGCGTTAACTTAGAAGCAAACTCGTTTTACAGCTAGACCTAAGTATTTGATATTCATTTCAATAAGATAGGTAAGTACCTTCGCTTGTTCCTGAGTAAAAGGGCAACATAAAGGGGACAGACAGAGAGGACGAAGTGATCCTATAACGGTTCTTTTTTCTTTACGAGGAAGGTGATATGAGGAAGGAAGGAGGTACGGAACCCTATAAATGTTAAGTTAAAAATGTGTAGTAAAAAATAAATAAGTGTTAGTTTTTAAGTTTATTGTTTTATGTTATCTTTAAAGTATTTATAGTCTAAAAAGTAGTCTATGTCTTAATCCAGGCTATAATCTACGTACACACCAAATTTCACCGAAATCGGTTTAGCGACGTGATTGAGTAACAAACAAATAAATAAACAAACATCCAAACTTTCGCATTTATAATAATAAGATGATGGTGATATGGGCCTTGTAATCCTTTCTGTATGTTATGTTCACATTGTTGCCTGAAATAAACGTTATAATGATTTAACTATTATTATTATTGCATCTATCAATTTGGTCATATTTAGCGCCTACTACTAATACCTGATACTACGACTAGCTTACTACTAGCTGAGTGAATACCAACTAAGTAGGTAGGTACCAGAAGTACCAGAAACAGGACTTTTTTATTTTATAGGCTTATCCAGCTCCGCTTACCTACTATCTTTTCAGTTTAGCCAGCTTTAATCCGCAGGAATAACTAGGCACTAGTTAGTTAAATCTTACTTTTTTTATGTTATTTAAAAAAAATAAGTAACTAATAAAATCTTGCCGTCGAATAAATTATAAATACTTAATATTCATTTATTTTTACTTAGGCCCGACCTGAGTAAACTTGGATGACTATGATTAAATAGCAGCACCTAAATAAAACAGGGCAATTACTCAAGCGATATCAGGTAGCCTCCCCTGATAAATAATTAAACTTCGCGACATCTCCAAAGACATCAGGCAGGGTAAAAACATAAATAATAAATATCAAACAGTGTGTAGGACTACATTTTTATTGTTAATAATTAGGTAGGTAGGTACTTACCTTAAAAAAACTTTTGGTAACCTGCTATTTTCTGAAGTCGATTAAAAATGTTTACTACCTGTATCGAAAAATCTAGATATTATAAACACCGTTTTGTAAGGCTACAGTTATTATAATTGAAAACGTCTACCTCAAATATAAGATGGCAGCGCACCTGCTGTAAACAGCAACGCACCAAAAGTCAGCTGCATATCATGCAAATCGCACGCATGGAACAGCCATACATGTGGTGTGGTTTCAAAATAATAAAATAAAAACAACCAGTTACCTGCGCCCGGCCAAAGGCGATTCACATGCGACGGAGCTGTGAGCGAAGCGAACGCAGCGTTCGAGCGAGCGCATCCTACATACAACCCGAACGCAATCTTACGCGCGCGCCTGCTAGTCCGGAGGTGACCGCGGGCGGGGCGGCACGTGCGGTGCTCGCCTCGCGACTTGCATTGTTTTTAACCAGAGTTTCTGTGTTCTACAATCAATACATTCGTTTTACGATTGACGGCCTAAGCCTGCATTATTTGCTAAAACAGTGACAAATCTTCAGTGATACTGATTAACAATATAAATTTTGGTGATTTATAGCCAAGTGAAACTCTTTCTTGTTCCATTCATCCTAGACGGTTGTTTGTTGGTATTTGTCAGACAACGTGCAAGTGATCTTTGTTAAGGAAGCAAAAATTTCAAATCAATAAGTGGGTGTCCCATCTGCGAGCAGCTGAGCTACTGTGAACAGCACGGCTGCATATTGATTGATTCTTTACTGGGATCACTGGAAATTGTCATCCTACTACCTGCGGTGAGTAATACCATACACTACAGTTTAGAATTACAGACCTTTCTGGGCTTTTACTTCAGATGAACCAGTTTCAAGATGCTTGTAAGTATACAAGATGATTTACTTATTGAATTTACAGGTGGCAACACCAACAAAGGTGTTTCAGATGCAATAATAATTACACGTGACCCAACTCCATCTTATTAACATATATATATATACCTACTTTCAGATAATATATCAGGTAGCAGTAGATATTATGATTCATAATTATGATACCTATAGTACTTATCTACACTAAAGAGTAATATCGAGTAAATGAGGATACCGAAAAAAACTTTTATGGGCACGTTTATCATTATCACTAAGATAAGAAATACTTAGCCAGCTTGCTCGTATACTCAACAGAAGACGGATAATTATGGGAAATATCCTGAAAATATCATGAATATTTAAGAAAGAACAGAAAAAAGGCTATAAGATAGAGTAAAGAATAAAAAAAGAAAAATCATTAGGGTCAATGACTAAAATATGGAACATCTAATCAAAGAAAAACAAAGGACAGGTTTATTTCCAAGTATATAAACAACATAAATAAACAATCCAAGGACAACTCTAAAAACAAACAATCTTAAATCTCTATATATCACCAACTCACCACCAATAATATGCATTTTCAATGTTAACTCAAGTATTCTAAGAAAGTCACACAAAAATGCTGATGTTGTAGGTCAAGCTACACTTGAGACAGTTGAAAGCCTCCAATTCTCCAATTAAGAGAAATTAGATTGGGTTTAACAAATCATGTGTAATGAAAGCCAATAAGCTATCAATGTTCCAGCTTATCCCCTCACCACGGGATGTATAATAACCGGGATTATTTGAATTGCTAATGAAACCGAAACGAGTTCTAATCTAAACTTCTATGCACGTATCTTATTGAAAACTGAACAAAATATGTTCTTTAGTAATGAGATTTAGACAGCTGTTCTGACAGCCAATAAAAACGTCAACGATAAACAAAATCTCAAACTTCTTTGAAAATTATTCGAAACATGAAAATATGTAGATTAGCGACATTGTATTTGTAACCGAATACATTTGAAAAAGGGATAGCGATGAGATAATAAAATTTCTTAAAATGGTTCCATCCTTATGTCTTAAAAGACTCGGCAGCTACCTGCGACCTCGTGTCCAATCTTCAGTTACATCTAACAATGGAATTCAAAACAAGAACTCAAAAACAGTTAGGACACAATACCTTAAATAAGTATCATCCGTTTTGTTGTTTTACAAAAGTTCATTGAAAAAGGGATACATAATATGTGAATTTTATATGGGTTAAAAATAAACTCAATATATTATTGATGCAGAAATTATGTCTGCACTTCAAATCTGATGTACCTAGAGGTATTATTAACATACAGGATGGCTCGATTGAATCTCAGAGCAGTTGCAGAGCACACCTGACCGCAACGAGAAGGGAAGGCAACCAGTTTCGCCACCTGGCTTGTACGCACACATTGCCAAATCGCGTCTTGTCTTTCACAACTTAAAACTTCTAAAGAAAACGTACTTATTGGGATCAATACATCAAATCATCTATGACGGAATATTTACCGTTAGTTGATACAATACGCATAGAAAGCGCGATTCATTTACCGATCGATGTCGGCTTTCAATTACAGCTGTTACTCGATTAATTTCTTAGTTCTTTACTTGGGAATTCATTCTCTATTGTCTTTTTGCAGAACTCTTGACATGTCTTGTTGCACTTTCTATTGTATCATAAAATAGAAGCGCAAAGATCGCGATGATTCAATCCGCTTCGAGCTTCGAAAGTTTTGCATGAGTCAGAAAAACCATAATTTAATTTTGGAAGGTATTATATAAATCAATCTTGATGCTGTTTTATTGACCGTGGACAGGTTTCAGATACTTGGACACTATGCAATCACAGAAAATTTAGTATATCATTGTTACTTGTGTTTTGATAAAATTAATTGTTCGAATAGCGTGCCAAACTATTTAACACTAAGGGCGACTTGCGCAACGATGCCTTTTCCTAATCGTATTTAGTGCCTATGCCTAAATATGATAGAAGAATTGTCAAATCATACAAATACGTTAAATTTATACATGTTTAGTCGCTAAATATATTTAGTGATCGTTGTGAAAGTCGAGCTAAATATTGTAACGGAGACAATACAGTTTTCATTTTATGCGGGAACAAGTTAAAGAATCACAATAACGCTAGCATACTTTTCCTTATCACTCCTATTGTAGTCCAAAAAACTATTTATTCAAGTGCAGTCGGCTTAAAACGACAAGAACTTGCTTTTATAGCCCCTTACTTTGAAAATTACAAACATTTTAATTTAAAGTTACATCTCAAACCTTGTAGAACTATGGATCTATATTTTTGTCAGTCAAGGAGAATGACGATGATAATGACGTACTGAATCACGACATTGGAATTCAAAGGGTTTTAAGTTGTGGTAAACATTCCTTAGCTTCCCGTGATTCATCCTTGATACCTTGGCCCTACTAAGTATGTAAGAAAATCTTTGGATTTTAATAGCGAGCCACATTTGACACCTCAACAATATATAAACAAATTTTGCACTTCTGCTACCATTAGCAGAAGTGCAAAATTAGTTGTTAATTAAACATCATTAATGGGCAATTCAGAGTGTAGCTATATAAAATATGCAAGACTATGCATTAAATCTCAAATTAATATCATCATCATCATCACCGACAGCCTGACTTCACCCATTGTTGGGGGTATAGGCCTCCCCAAGTTTTGCCACCCACCACGATCCTGCGCTAGTCTCACCCACTAATGATCCGCGACCTTTAAAATGTCGACCACCCATTTCGCTGCCGGACGTCCTACCCTTCTATACCCACTCCTCGGCCACCATTCAGTCACTGCCCTGCTCCATTTGTCATCACCATGTCTGACCATGTGTCCCGCCCAAGACCATTTGAGCTCCATATCTCGAATCCCAACGTCATGAACCTTCGTTTATCTACGGATCTCGACGTTTGGAACTCGATCTATCAGTCTGATGCCGAGTCTGTCCCAAATTAATATAGTGCAGTTTTATTTATCAGTTATCTGGTTCCCATAGCTTAACCTAACTTGGGGAAAGATAATGTTTGAAATGCCAACATTATTTTTTAATGATACTGTCCTTGAAAGTTACTAAAACTATACGCTTTCGAAAAAATTTACCTCTTACAGCAATAACTACGCTTTAACTACCTGTTGAAGTATTCGGTGTAACTTTACGTAACCTTTTAATTAAATCTTACCTATATCCTATATTTTAACTCTTTCATGGCAACCCCAAGGCTTTGCAGTCTGCTCATTAATTCCGTTTGCTAGCGTAAAGTTATCTGTAGCCTTAATCTGAATACTTACCCTAGATTTATTTAAATGAAACCGTGCCCTCCCAATAGGTGAATTCAAAACTTAAGCACTTACTTACATAAACACGTAAGTGGGTATTGAATTCCTGGCATTGACGAAATAAGAAAAATTCTCACGAAGAACTTTAATTACTTAGGTACCGAATTTAAAAATCATAAAATATGTGGACTGTATTTTTTTGCAATTTTCACAAGCTTAGTAGCTAGATGCTTTTTAAACTGTTTTACAATCTGAAAAAAAATTACACAAAACAATACATATAAAACAACATCATATTTCTCTCCTGGTTAACTTTTATCGAGAAATACCTACTAATATTTTTTCTTGAAATATGTCATTCTAGTTTACACGTGGAAATCTTAGCTCACTGTATTCAACCATAATTGCATTAAAAATTCATAGTTCTACATTTCTGAATGCGATTAATTTCAAACAATTAAAGTTTTTGTTCGCCCTTATTGTTCGTTATCTCTTAAATTGTTTGATTATTTACAATACAAATTGTTTAACGAACTTTTGGGTCTATCAATCTATTCTCTTGATTAGATAATTGATAAACAAATGATTTGTCCCTTTCTTCAAAGTAAATTGGTTCTTAGACTTTGAACTGCCAATTATAATCGCCAGTTTAATCTTAAAGTTTGTCTTGAGACCTACAAGTGTAGGTACTCTAGTTTAGGCGTCCAAAACGAGAGGATCTATAATTAGACTCTCATAGGTCACGGCGGTTAAGGGTCTTAACACAAAAGCCTCGTGTATTTCTAATGAGAATTTGAACGACCTTTGTTTTCATCTCATTTAATCTGTCTCGTTCATTGACCCAGAGCAATTCGTCTTTTAGGTGTTCTGAACATACCTATTTTCTACTATTGAAGATCAACTATTGCACGTTGAACCGGATGAGTAACAAAGACCACAATTGGGCTGTTTTCCCACGCAGAGCTAACGACCCACGCCGAGACCATTTGAATGTGGATGCTAAGTGACACATTAGAGGCGTTAAATTATGCCGACAATGAAGTATTGAACAAATTACTAATCTCACTCGACGGTGATCGTTGCAGTGATTTTATTGGCAAATGTGTTTGCTTTTAGGAGAAAGCAAAACCCACCAATAAAAGCTTCAGATAGACTGTAACTTAACAGTTTATCTTTATCTACCATTAAAAACAAATAATCGTTACCAAACATTCAATATTAATGAAAAATTAGGCACATCATGATAAATCAACGTTGTCGCATTAACTTTTATTGAATCAGTAAATTGAATTTGAAACGTTAATTTAAAATTTTAATCGGCCATATAGCGCAATGCAGTACAATATTAGCTCAATTGGTCGTGTAGGGTAAATAATTCGTTTGGTAAACTTTTAATGGAGGCACGCCTTGGTTCCTTTAGGAAATAATAGATTTATCGTTTTCTATTAATATCTAATTTCCCGTGTATATGTTTTATTTTAGTTTCCTCAGCTTTAGTCATAGATGTTGTAACACTAACTAAAATCATAAATATACCGTTTTAGCATTAGAAAACAATTTTTCTTATTCTTCTGTTTCATTTTCTACCAAATATAGATTTGATCGATATTCAACCATATTTTTATGTTATAATAATAACCCAACCTTTTCCCCTACACCTAAATCAATTTAAAAAGAAGCAGTATTTATTCTTTTAGGCGTACGAGGTAATTCTAGTTCAATACCGTGTATTCATTTTCTAAATAGTTCCATATTTATCTTACGATATAAGAGCGGTAAACTTGGGGAAATATTATATTAATAATGATAAGAGGGCGCTGTCCAGTTATAATATATGTCGCTCTACGTGAGTACAACAAATTACGAGCAGGTACATTGTCTGATCTACAAATAATTTAGTGATACGCACTGTAAAGGATACATTGTTTAAACAAAGTCTTTTGGAACGTTTTGTATTTATATTTACATGGTTTTAATGAGGATGTTTGTAGTCAACATAATGACAGTACGAAAATAAGGTTAACCGAATCTAATTTTAGTTTTCTATGGAAAAAGGTTGTGGCTATAATAATACAGCCTGTTTTTAATCCGGGTTTTATGCGATCGAAACTATAGGCAGAGGCTAGTAAGACATAAAAATAATTGCATCAACATAAACACGGAAACGATCACCTATTCGTGCTCTACCTGTTTCTAATGCAATCAATCTGACGAATATTATAGGTAGGTACGTATAGAGGCTTTGAAAAGTATAGGTAGATACAACATGTACGACTGGTTTTCAAATGAGTAAATTGAATGATTTGAACCTTGAAGCAGTTTTGGGCTATTATATGTCATCGCCTAATCTAAGATGGATTGTTGATGTATCTCTCATTCAGCGATTTGGTACAATAGTTTTGCTAAACGACAAAACTTTTGTATCACTTTTTTCTCCCGTTGATTACAATCGATTGTAAACATTTTGTTGAACAAAACTTATCTATACAACTTGAGTACAGTTACGAAATGTACATCATAATCTACAATGTGATTAAAATTACGATGAATAGCTGTTACACAACCTATTGTACAAGTAAGTATATCTTCCGCAGCCTTAGGTGGCAAAAAGCCGTAAGATTATGCAAAATCATGACTTTCTAACTGAACAACAATTTATTGCGAGCAAGATTTTCGAAGTTTGGCGTAGGTGAAGCAACTTTAGTACAAATTTGGGCAGCTGGCTGAATTATGCTGACGTTTCACGAGACAAATGAGACTTAGAAGGCTTTCGAGATATTGACCTCCAGTTCAACGACTCAGGCTTTATATATTCATATCGTGAATTATTTGCAAAGCCGATAAGTGTACTAACAACTCCACATATTACGAATTCAGTTCTTACTTTTAGTTGTTAGCTTATATCTTGATACTTATCTCGCATAAAAGATAATATGTATATACATTCAGTCCAAAGATAAGATAATGTTCAGTTTCTTATAAGCAATTAACGTAATAGCGATGAAACGATGAGCATTGTGTAAGCATTGATTGGTTGTTATCTTCGTATTAATATTTACATGATGTGATGTGTCCGTGTGTACCACTATTCACAAAATATATTGAACTGGTTAAAATTTTCGTGTTATTGTTACTTGTGTTTTTACATCAGTATTGGCGAAATCTGTCCTATAATATATACCTGTATACTAATCATCCTGTCTCCTAAGTACTAGGTTAACCTTGTACTTAGCATCTGCGTCAATTCAATAGAGTTGCCAACAACCACCAGCCGCTGTATCGTCATTTCCAATAGATTTAGGTAAAGGCTGGGCTGGAAGTAGAACCAAAATCGTAAAAGTAATAGCTAATATCTTTGTATTACATAGTGGTAAAGAAATTCATTCATCATTGTCTGATATTTGGCAAGTCACCGGCTAATCTTTACTTGCCAACGAATTGAGTAACAGTAGTTTTGGTTTGTTTAGCAATTCTTTCAATTCTCTCGATAATTGAGAAACATTACCGATACAATTCAAAAGAAGATTGATTATGGAAATCTGTCGGGAAAGGGTTACTTATTCTGCCTTTAAACTGTTGTTTAACTTCTGCTGTTGTTTACTTTCATATTTAACTGGCTTATGAAATGGGTGAGTTTAAATTATATTAACAAGGATATATGGTACTGGTAGGCGTAATGGGCGGGTAACTAGATACATCTCCTTTTGAATAACTGGCCCGCATACGAGTCCTATCAATTAGCTAAAAGGAGTATTATCAACAGGCTTTTATTACAATTGAAATTGAGTATGCAGACAGTGTAGTTACAATCAGTTCAATGAACCTCGATCTTATAATGATTGTCCCTTTATGGAAGTGGTTCTTTTAAATACATCGGTCTGTCAGTCATACCTATTTAGGAATTGCTGGTTAAAAACTGAGCACTCACGTGGGATTTGGATTATAAAACCTGGAGCGTCAGTAGATGAATGACAAATATCTATTTTAAATGTATGTTGAATTAAGAACAATTAATTATTATTGCCTTTGTTTTTCGTTAATTAAAAATAAAGAAAAACAAAAGAACTAAACATTACACTTATAACAAAGAATACTACCTATGTATCTCTCTATCAGTTTTAAGCCAGAATTAAATGCCCTGTCAAATTATGAAGGCCCAGCGGATCTAACCTAGACAGCGTGGGTGGATGGCAACGGATTAAATTGGAGTAAAAGTACACAGACTCCTAAAAGTTAACGATAATACCCGGCAATTGCTATCGCATATTATTGTATCATTGTAGAAAATAAAAAATACCGTCAATCAGGGTAACTAAGGTTCTGTAGAGTTGCTCTGTAGATCAAACTTCTTTAGTAGATAAATCGCAACCAAAATGTATAGTACTATTGAAAACCATACATAAACGAACATTTTATCATATATTTTAAACGATCTACCACAGCACAGCCACAGCCGAGAAGTGCAGGTGTATTTTAATTGCAGTTTCTCCGACCTGTATAGGCTAGTAAGCAATCGTAAAATTGCTATTCAGTTTGTGCTTCACTCCGGCAGTCACGTTCGGGCTCAGACAACGCGACTCGACTTTAATTTACAATTCATTCATAAGAAAATTGGCTGTAAATAACCGTTGACCTTTAAAAATGGAAACGCACATGCCAAAACTTCATTAAACTTCCCTCGCGTGACTATAATACTTCGGAACAAGATCTTACTGTAGGTATCTTGGTCCTTCGTGTTCATGCGTCATTCGGTAGTAAAACCCCAAAAGCAGATTCCGTTGGACATTTTCTAATTTGTCCCTTATCCCTCGAGTGGTTGAGGTTCGTAGAATAATTGCTCCAGCCATTAACATTCCGGCTGTTCTATAACATTACTTTCTAGAGTTGGTGGTATTAAGCTGGGTAAGCATTAGGCAACAATTGAGGCGCAACATGCTTAGTTAGCAACATCATGCTGTGGTATATTGCCAGCTCTAACGTAGAGTGCGTTAAAACAAACATTGAAGTATAAAACCAAGTCGCACTACCAAAAGTAAAATTAAGTTTTAATATGAGTAGCTTGGCTAATTCATGATTCAGAGATTATATTCATGTCACTGTCAAATATCAACTGCTTTCAAAAGCCAAACGTTTTCCAGGTAACCAAACGACTTGAACTAAAAAATAAAGCAGCATGTTACCGAATAATTGGGCAACATGCTGCTTTAGTGTTTAGTGAGCTATCTGAGGTAACAATATAATTACAAGTGTTGCGTCGTAGATACCTCGCTTTACTCCAACAAAATACAACATTAAGAGTCACGATGTTCAGTTGAAGATTAAGATTTATGCACTGGCACCACGCTACACAGAACATCACCTGAATTTTAATGTGATGTAACACCCGCATTGCTGCAAATTGGCTAATTAGTTAGCCATCTTGAAATAAATGGAATCAGTGAAGCTTTCAGTTCAAAACTAAAGCTAAACAAATTGGCAGCCTGCAGCATTTAATATCAACATCTCCAGAAAATGAGACTATTAGAAGCTATCAATGGCATTACTTGAGAACAATATTCACTGATTATAACTACCTTCCGATTTCAAAGGCAACATAACAGAGCACTCGGTATATCCAGCTCTTAAGCCAGTTATTCTCACGAAATTAGGTGTCTGTTCATGTGTCAACGGCTGGTTTTCAAGGGGTTATCGATCTAAATTATGAAAGGTTTTCTCTATTGTCTTAAACCGCGTTCGTATCCACGATGAAACTGGCTAAACGTGCCCAAGTACCCGTTTTGATACTCACGCCAGCAACGTACGATACACTTGCGCTGCGCTCATCCACTTGGAATATTTTTGAACCATATTTTTGAATATTTTGGTACTTTTATTTCACAATCGAGCTCACATTTGCCATTCTCCTTGCGGTATTCTTAGGTTTTAATATATGGACTAGTTGTATTGATAGTAGCTTTGCACATTGAATTATACTTTATGATGTCTCTTTTTCTGGAAGAGTGTGTTACTAGGTACATAAATATTTTACTAGAGACTGTTGTCTATTGAGTTTTTTGTCTAAGACTGCGATGATGCCAACATTTGCTCTGAAGCAGAATATTTGTCATAGCCCAATGCGCTGTGCTGGAAGCAGTATAAATAGCCATGAGAATAATGCTATGACATTGAGCTTCGAAATCGTATGGCCGAGGGTGTTTATTTTTAATTTCATACTCACTGCTCAAAGTTATGCCATACATACGTCGTCATTCCAAGATTTTTAAAACCATTTCTAAAAATTTCAAACTTAGACGGTCTTTTCTAAGCTTAAAATTTTTTGAGATGGTTTTAAAAATCTTGGAATTGTCCGTTAGTGTTCGGATAACACATTAAAAATAAAAATACTATGCGTCGTCATGTAACAAAAATTTTCTATTTGGGGTCTTTGTTATTATGATTTTCAAATAGTTGAAGCTAATGCGGTCTTCATAATTATATTATAAAGAGCACATGAGTTAGCATGACGTCTGCAATTCAATTGCAGACCTAAACAGAATAGTTTTTTCCACCACATTCGTTATCGTATGATAGCACGTTATTTTACCCCTATAAAAAATGTCTACGACTATTATACATTTTGTATTTGTTCCCACGATGCAAGTTCGTATCAACGGGTAATCATGCGTGATCTTTATCATTATTACTTGACTTAATGTTACTCAGTAGAAAACACCCATTATACATGTACACTCATAACCTTTTGCCTTATCTGTTATTGTTGGGTGCTAGTAAAATGGCTTTCACTTGTCGTATTTTCCTCGTTTCTGCAAATAGAACCTTTGTTTTACTGCCATCTAAAAACGATTCCACACTCATGTGTTTTCCCAGATTCACGAACATTATTTACTAGCTAGTTGACCTATATCAACGTTTTGTCGCTTTTGCCTGACTGCAGGACCTATTGTGTTTTTATAAGACAGAAAAGTTCTTTAACGGAATCACAACGAGCATTTTCAGTAATTTGTCGTACCTATAGTCATCGGAATCAAGCAATTCTGAATCAGGGTCGGAAACATTATGCAAACAGAAGTTCACTGACATTTATGAAACTACTGGTGATGCGAGTGTTGACGATAATTTCACAACATTGATTAAAAGGAGAATCAAAACAGAGGAAATAGTATATTTAACAAAGAAAACACTTTATATCCTTCAACAACTAATAAATATAGTTGGGAATGCAAGTGAACGATGCTGACTACCTCGTGAACAGTGACAGGTTGACGGTAGAGCCAGATTTAGATCTGTAATAAACATCGCTTTCGGAACGCTTTGTATCGCCTCAAGGTGTGTTACTTTTCTCCGTTACCCGTCGAACGTAATCAAAACTTCGCTGTCACCGACCTCACAGAGAGGGAAAACAAACAACAGATTTTCATTTCAAATTCTTTGTTGGAACGTCATTTAAAATGCCAAGCTGCCAACTCCCGGGATACGGTACAAACCGTCCTAATTCGCACCTTTCATGATTATGTAAGTGATGTTAAAACACAGAATAAATTGTAGTATGTCCCTGGTCTGAACCGATGTTTCACTCTGCGATGGATTCTGCTTTTAAATCAAGATATTAACATGATGGCAATAATATCTTTACACGTTATGTAATTATTTCATTTTCAGATCCCGAACAAAATCGGTAAAAACGGAACTCTTATGGTGAGACTTTGTCCGTCCGTCACACCCTATTATCACAGCAACTACAGAAGTAATTTACTTAAAATTTGGAATAAATATAAATAATGCTTACCTAAAGATTATTTTATGCTATGAAAAAGGAAACCATAACATAACATGATGGAAGGATACATGTTGTCAGTCTGTCTGTCAAGACCCTTTTCTCAATCCGAAAATCGTTATATTGTAATTAAATGGCATAAAAAAATATTTTCATGGAACCCTCAGTGCGCGAGTCAGACTTGTCCGGTTTTTTTTAATATAATATCGTCGCTGTCAGTTCAAAAGGTCTGTATGATAACATAGTAGATTTTTTTGACACAAAAAACTGTATATTTTTTAAGTTTTGACTTATAGACTAACAATATTCAGGGATAAGCTTTAAAATAAACAAATCTATGGATTTGTAAGGTGCTGTAACAAATTTTGCTTGAAACATGATTTTCGTGACTATACGTCCTTTTGGAAAAAAAAGGAATTTTGACATACGTCCCTTTGAACTGACAGCGACGATATGCTAATGTAATAACTGACATGGGTTACCATGACTACACTGACAGTGGGTAAAGGTAAGCTTTGAGCATAGAGAGGTAATCATTTTTTCATTATAAGTCCATTTAGAGTGACACAAGTCTGATTATTATGTGATTGTAAAATCGCGATGTCACACCATCTGGTATAGGTATAATAAGAAAATTACTGCTAGGCAGTGTTTTACCGTGGCATCGCATAATGGCGTGGGATGCGCCATTCCAATAACTCGATGATTACTGAGAAGAATCTGCAGGCACGTGCGTGTTGTAATAGCATTACTTACATACCTGGATGTCTAACAACTTATGTAATTTCACCAGCCTCAGTGGTCAACGGCAATGGTAAGTATTATTATAAAAAGTGTTTTTAGACTTATGTAACAACATCAGCTTAGGAAGTTTTACCTTGGCATCTAGCAATTTTTACCTTTCGTATAGGTGTTTTCATTTCTAATTAGTAGCGTTTCGTTGGGATGTTATTATTATTTGCCTTTTTATTATTATTTATTAAACCCGTTTCCTTTTCATTGCCTGTTTCGCAAAATAATGTTAATAAAGCAGAGACTCACGTCCCTACATTTCGGGTCACGCACGCCTGGCAAAGTTCGTGTCCTCGAAAACACACGCTTCCGCAAAAAAGGTTTGATATATCGTCTGAAGCTTCTATAAATAGATGCGGCCCTTAGTAAACATTTTCCTGCCTTTGAAACATCTGAAGAAGAATCGTTCTCATATAAAAGCTGCCTAGGTAATGTCTACGCATGAAACGAATGCTATTTTTAGCTAACTTCCTCACGCAACTCGTAAAAAGGCTATTCCAACTCGAAACGTAATAAAACGTGTCCCGGATACAACGCTTTATCCTTCTGCCTATCTTGGCTTAGGGTTACTTTCTGGTTATTGCATTCGCTCCTTGAACTCCAATAAACACTCGCAAGAGTCCTGAGGGAATGGTACAATAATGGCACTTGCTGGAAGCCCTCAGCGCGATACTACAAACGTTTAAGAGGACTTTGAAAAGTTATATCGGCAGTAAAAAGAACAAATTAAACTGGCTCAAATATTTTGAAAATCTAATCATCAAAAGCGTTAATTGAATCGTGCCATAAAAAGTTTTTCTGTGTTTACCCGCATTTGATACTGTTTTTGTTTATAATAAAATGGTAATTTGAGATTCGTTTAACCATCTGAAAAGGTATACAACCCGTATCATACATAGTACCGTGGAAAGTAAACATGAAAAACCCATCCGCACGTTAAATTGAAACTTGAATAAATATTTCAGCATGTGGAAACGCAATCCCTCAGTTAAATCGAGGTTTACCCCTCGATGGCCTATTTTCGATGTAGTAAAAGAAACCCAAATCTCATTTCGTTCATTTATCGATACTTGTGATTTAGATGTCCCGATTTCAATCATTGTTTTTCAGTACTTATTCGACTTACTTATTATAAAAGCAGTATTAATAGTTGAAGCATAGAGATATTTGGTTCAAGTCCGTCGGTTAATTTACTTTTAAAGACTTTATCGCTTGCAATAACAACTAACTTGGTTATGTAGACCTTTCTATGTCTGATGATTGAGGCTACCACCATTGACCTAGAACAAGCAGTTTGGTTCTAGTCTCTAGGTAGATACAAACTCTCAAGTTAATTAATTCAAATGCAATTCTAAGCGATTGCCGATGAACCTAATTTAGTCAAGTTCATTACCAAGCTTCACCCGTGCTCGTCATTAACATTCCTTCACATTTACAGTCGTGCGGATGTAAACATGGCTTCAATCCAATATTTTACTATTCGCTTTAAGGGCAGTAAAGTTGTGTATATATGTGACTCAACTAATTGCCAGTAGAGACTAACTACTTTACGTGGTTGTTGAGAATATCCTTCAATTTAGATACTTCTCACACCGACGAGGAAGCGACTGGCTATAAATTATTTTTTCGCTCAAAAACGTACAATTGATATATGATTCCGTATCATTAAAAGAAATACAAATACTAATAGTTGATCGCAGACTGTTCACACTATTGGTGAGAACTCTCTCTCTCTCTCTGATATTTTATCGAAGCGACAAGAGCTATCAAAGAAAAAACTCTTTCTAGTCTCTAGCTCAACTCGCTTCTCGCTAATCGTCGGCAGTGAGACAAGTGCCTTGTATAAGAAGACCTAAGTCCTAAATAATACAATACAACAATCTTTGTAGAAGGAACTAATTTTGGCGATGGACTTATAGCAAAGATAGCATGGATAAATTAAAACAAAGACTTCAGAAGTTTCACCAGTGACTATTTATAACTGTGACGTCACTGTTACTTGAACAGTGCCAACAAGAAGTTGTAACACATAATAAAAACAGTTAAACAGTGACATTGAGAAATGAGGCAGGGCCGTAGGGAGAGTTACTTAATTGCCTTGAACTAGCAACTATTTTAATTAGAAAGCCAAGAAAAATTCGTGGCTACGAGAACTCTACTTATTTTTTTTTTATGCAAGTCAGCACGGCCATCTGGCAAATTCGTTTAACTTTGTAGAAGCTAAAAAGATATTTTTCTTGGATTTCTGGCAAGAATCGGTGTAGATAAAAACAGTTTTGAAGATTTATTGTATCGTGAATATCAGGTTATTAAGAGTACCTCCTACCAAAATAGATACCACAACACCGAAACCAGGAACACCCACAGAAATGTTATGAATCGTAAACCTTTTAAGCGCTAACATTAATCCTTAAAGTAAAATAAAAGTTCCGTACTTACCAAGCGATTTTTCAAAAGATGCCACAGCCTGTTCGTTTTTGTCTGGGGAAAATAAATGTATTCGTTAATAGTAAAATGCATCTGTGATGCTAACCTCTTCTCTGTATGATGGTTATGCTTCAACTCAATCATATTTTATTGGAGAAAGTAATTTCTTCGAAGACATACAATGTGAGTAGGGGTTTTTTTTTACTGCTCTGTATCCATATAAAGCCTTATTATATTGACTTCTATCTAAATATACATTAGGATATTAAAAATCGTACTTTTTTGGCTCTTTATCCGTGTTTTTTAGATTTTCTAATTTCACTGATAGAAAACATATAGCCATGTCGCGCCTAATTTACCTAAAAACTACTATAATAGGATTGATCACTAGTTTATAAGTACCTAGGTACTTATTTACCGATCTTACTTAATTAAATTTAAACTACTGAAGAAAAATTTAGGTAGGTAATTATTTATTCTTTCTATAGTGATGGCATGAATAATTATTATTTTAAGGTTACTATGAAGTAATCCTTCGTAAATATACCGCATTCTATTTTGCTCTGCTTATTGCCTGGAAGGGATCGCTCTCAGCGATAACATCTCCCACTGTATTGCCGTTTTAATCAAGCTTAGTTCCTTGTGGTTATTTCAATAAAGAGTCAACTACATAATATCCACATACATACTTATTATATACCAAAGTAATATATGACAAACAAATTGGAAACATTTCAGCGCATCTGTTTAAACTCGTTTAATTAAAAGCAGATTTTAATGGAATTAAACCGACTGTATCACAAAGGGTTTCATACAATGTAGAGACCGGAACAACGCCCCAATTACTATGCAGCGTGGAACACTGTTTGGACATAAACAAACCCCCGATTACAGACCTAATATAATGCATGGAAACCGTTTTATGGCAATCAATTTTAATAGACTTAGTATAGCATAACCAGGGATCTGTAGAAATATAGACCAGTGAAGACTTAGCGAACAATGCCTATAACATTTATAAATTGAAAAGGAAAAACTAGACCTGCTTTCGTACCATGATGGTTCTTTTCAACGTAATGTGGTCAAAATGTACTTAACCAATTAGCTCTGCAATTGAATTTTAATAAGACACCTGATCTTCTTTTAAGTTTTAGAAGCTTTGAGCATTATTATGTATGTCAAAGTAGTTGCCATTGAAATAGTTTCCATGGCCATAATGCTAAATTAATTGGGGGCTGGACGGACGACATGACAGTCAGATTCTAAATTGGAAATAAAGGAACCTGTCCTCCGAACTTCGCCTCGTTTGTTTGCCGTTTCACTGGTTTTTTCTCGGATACCCCGTTGCACTAAGGATATGAATCTCTCATGTCTATAATTTTACATGCTCTTGAAACTGGAACACAGCAGTGAAACAGAAATAGGCTTTGCTAGACTTATCTTCATTAATGATACTCTCTATTCAAAGTTGTATAGAATAGACTTTAACGATAGCACCCACTGATTCTATGTTATACTTTCTCATTTGTTTTGATCTAGTTTCTAAGGTGCTTAACAAAGAGTTTTCCTTCATATATTCACCAATAGTTCACACAAAGATAGCACTACGTCGAATAAACTATTTCAAGAGGATCTCTACTAATTAAAAGTGCAATGCTAGCAAGATATTTATTTGCATAAACAAGTGTACAATAAGGTCTTAAAATCTAGGCACTTTATACTTGTTTGCCCTTTACGAGCATCGAAAACTACTGATTACTGAGGTCGCTTTTTTACAATAAAAAATTACAGAATAAAATAAAGTAATCAATGAAATCTTTAACACTAAAGTTCCTAGCTTAGTGACCTTTAGTATTATATGCTACAATGTAGAGCCTTTGGCAATAAATAACATGAAAAGGAAAACAAAAACAACAGTTATCGAAAACTCGATTGAGTTAGAAGTAGGTTCATAGAACAATACCCCATAAACGTTAGCTGTACTTTTAATTCGATTTCACCTCTGATCCACTTACACATCCAATACCATTGTACGTGGAAAGAATATCCATACTGATATTATGAATTCGAAAGTAACTCTGTCTGTTTGTTATGTTTTCACGACTAAATAGATAGACGGATTTAGATGAAATTTGGAGTACTGATAGATTATGACCGGGATTGGGACAAAGGCTACTTTTTATCTGACTGTGCAAAAGGATGGTAATTTTTTTATTAACAAACTACGCGTGCAAAGCTGCGGGCGTACATCGATGTACTAACAAGCAAGCAACAGTTTACCCTGATCCATAAATCGAATCAGAAATAAAGAGGTCCATAGACAAACCAAGGTTATTGACATAGTCAAGAGGATTAGCAAGCTAAAGCGGCAAGGGCGGGGCACAGCTGGAAAAACTGATGGCCGTTGAGGCAGAAAGGTTCTTGAGCGGAAACCACTCGCTGGAAAGCGCAGCGTAGGATGGCCTTCGTCTAGATGAAGACGACCTAGTTTAAGTTACTGGGAGCGGTTGAGTGCAGGCCGCACAAGATCGGTCGTTCTGGAAATCTATGGGAGGGGGGGGGGGGGGCAGTAGTGAACGTCCTATGGTTGATATGAGGATGAGGAGCTTGTGTCCAACCCTGGCTTCGAACTTTAATATTTCCCGAAGACCTCTGACATGGTTTATAAGATTACTAGCTGTTGCCCGCGTCTTCGTACGCGTTACACTACTAAATGTGTGCAACTTGAATTGACACCCTATTCTTATCCCATGGGAACTGATTTATGGGATAAAAGGTAGCCTATTTGGTAATCCAGGTTATAATCTACGTATATGCGCAATTTGCGTTCGTCAGATTCCCTTCAACTTAAAACTCCTGTCCATACGACAGAGTTTTATGGTCGATCCTTCACTGTAACAGCCGTACGATTGTGGAACAATTTGCCCTTCTCTATAAGAACATCCAAGTCTATTAGTAATTTTAAAACAAAAATACACACGCATTATCTGTCGCTGCTTGTTAATTCATCATAACCATTTTTATAGTTGCTTGTTTTATTATAATTAAATTTGAGTTATTATTAGTATTTTAGGTTTATAGTATGTAGGTATGTTTTTAATTTTATATAGATGCACCGCCGTCATGTGATATGTTATAATCCTGTCCATACTAAGGTTGTCTGGAAGAGATCGCTTTTAGCGATAAGACCGCCCATTGTACTAAATTTGTTAGTAAAAATTATGTTCTGTATTTTACTTTGGTGTACAATAAAGAGTTATCTTATCTTATATATAAAATTTAATCGAAATCGGTTCAGCCGTTACGACGTGATTGAGTAATAAACATACAAACATTCACATTTATAATATTAGTGTGATAGCCGAGACAGGCATCGTACCGTGCCATCCAAAGTATAGAAGCTTCAGTCTGTATAAATGGTACAAAAGTTTTCAAAATCTGTTCCTGCAAAAGTCAACTGCAAAAGTATTAGGCAAGTTTTCACGTCGCTATAAATTATCACGTAGCTATTAACCCCAAACTAAGCAAAGGTTGTTACTATGGGAACTAAAAAACTGATAGAATAATTAAATACTGTCTTTTTTATACATACTTCGTGTACTTGAATATATAGAAACACCCAGACACGGGACAAATCAGTAGATCATGCAAACATTTGTTCCGCGGCGGGAATCGAATCCGCAACCTCCTGCGTCTCAGCTGGCTATTCACCCACTGCGCCACGGAGGTCGTCAATATGTGTAGTAACCGCCCTTTTTCCCCAATTTTCCATCCTCATTTATTTCTAACCTAAAAAGTTCTGATCGATGCAATCTTTTATGGTTAAAAGTGATGACAATAAAAGGTTTTGATAACGTCTCCCCTTATGAAAGTTCACTGACCCTGCGGCCACATTGCTAAATCACGACGAATGTTCGTGGTGTATGCCTCTTTTTATCTATATACACAACAAGAACCTTCACCGAACCCTAATAATGTGACCGCGTTACTACACAAACTGCAAGTATCCAGGGTCATTGAACTCCGCAGGTATCTAGGTGCAACAAATTGGTTTCTAAGCCACATGCACTGTATGTAACAACAGCAATAAAACTTTCAGGTTAAACGGTAACGAATGGCTCTTTCGCCCATTATTTTAGTGAACCGTACCGTACGCCCCATAATACTCACAGCACCGGCATCGCATAGATGGTATCTGGTACTTCCGGCTTCGGTAGCACTAGCAGTACAATGAACGCCGGAAGTGACGGCGCGTGCGCTCATCATGCAATCCAACTCTACCTTGCTTCACAGAGTGGTGCGGAATATCTATGATAAGCTATAAAGGTAAAGAAGTTCCTTTTAAATGTAACGGAACAGACTGCTTTGCAACGTAACCTAAAACGTCAATGTCAACATCATGTCATCTCAACTTGTCATTTTTGCTGCTGCTGCTGTTTTTTCTCTAATGAATGCTAAGTGGCGGGATGAACGTAATAGAACGTCCCTTATCCTAAAAAAACGAATTATTTATATATTTAAATTTAGGGATTGATTGTAAAGATGCCGTAAATATATTTAAGAGTAACAAGTATTTGTTGGATGTTGCTAGAAGCAACAAAAAATATGTATGGAACAGAAATAGTCTGGTAAATGAATAGTACTTTATTTTCAGATGTTGTACTTTTTTTTAGCCTAAATAAATAAATTTACTCTATTTGCTTTAAAAAAAGTTGGCAACCCTAGTCATATCCACAAATCAAACATTTTGTATTTTCACAAAGTCCGCCAGATGATTAACAACCGTGCTTTAAATTTATATTTTATTTTATTAGATATAGAAAATTAGTTGATGGTATATGCCATCATCTTAAAGTAATATTTTTAATATGTTATAGTTTTTAATGTAGTTTATTTTTTTATGGTTTAAATCATACTTCTTTCGATTCGATTTTAACCATGTTCCGAAGCACCTGATATACTATTCTAACTCTATGGTAAGGGCTTCTGTGCTCCAGTTTGTGGAGAGATTTATGGTAAGATTGCTTGGCTCTCGATCTATTATTATCAGCAGAAGTGTATTCAAGGGTTGACTAATTGAAAGCGTTTGATTAGAATCGATTATACTCTGGCTTAAGCTTTTACCCTTGATCTGATAATGTTTTTGAATGTAACTAGCGAGTATCTATCACACAATAGTTCGATTTACCATTATACGTTTATTATTATGTAGTATAAATAAATATTGCTAGACATTTCCCACAGCGCTATCTAGCCCCAAACTAAGCAGAGCTTGTACTATGGGAACCTGATAACTGATAGAATACTTTTATACTTTTGTTTTGACAATACATACATATAATATATTATAGAAAAACATTCAGACCTGGAACAAATATCTGTAGATCATGCAAACATTTGTTCATTAATATAAATACGAGATCAGTCTTATCGGTGTTTCGACCGACAATGTTTCGGTTCAATTCGTGAACCTTCATCAGGGTGAGTGCGATCTGCCCCGAATAACGTCTCGCCTCGCACAAAACATTTGTTCCGCGGCGGGAATCGAAGCCGCTACCTCCTGCGTCTCCGCCAGCTATTCTCCCACTGCGCCGCGGGAGGTCGTCACCTACGTGTATAGACAAGACACCGATGCATAGAGTACGTTTTACAAAAGTTGCCCGGCCGTTTGAGGAACTAACAGATTAAAATAAGGTTAAAAATATATGTATTTCATCCATATGAAATCTTTTGACTTTTTTGTGTAACAGATAAACCTTAGTCGCGGTTTTATGTCTAACCTCTATAAAAAAAGGAAACAACACTGATTTGCGACATGTACGTGATAATCTTGCCACGCACACTAACTTGGAAACTAACATATTTGGCCCTTCTTACGCAACTCACTAATTATTTAGTATTGATACTTATTTGTTCTTCTCTTTTGTAATTATACTTTTTTGTATCTATTTTTGGGGACCAAATAGACGTATATTCTTTTTAACTTGATTTAACAGATTATTGTCAAATTGATTCCTAGATAGTAATTACCATTTTCGAAAAAATCTTTTTATGAGAATAGTATTCTGTTTTATTACTATTATTATAAGCCTGTTGTGTCTAGGGTTACCATATTTATCCTGGTTACACATCAGGATTTGTACTGAGATTTCAGGATTTTTAGATTCTTCTCAGGATCGCGGCTGGATTTTGCAAATCTCATGAAATCTCAGGATTTTTAGAATCACACTAATATTATAAATGTGAAAGTTTGGATGTTTGTTTGTTACTGAATCACGTCGTAACGGCTGAACCGATATCGATGAAATTTGGTATATACGTAGAATATAACCTGGATTACCACATAGGCTACCTTTTATCCCATAAATCAGTTCCCATGGGATAAAAATGGGGTGTCAAGTCAAGTTGCAACAGCGAGTTTAGCTTTATTTCTAGGTTACCTATACATTTAGGAGTATAACGCGTACGAAGTCGCGGGCAAAAGCTAGATTTCAATAAAATACAGTTTACATTTTAAAGATCTCTTTAATAAAAAGTTAAACAAACTAAAATAATCTTCCTTAGGTAATATTATTTAACGCTCCCCCAATCCGTATAACGTTTTAAATATGAACAAAACCTATTATAACCTAAGTTTAACAAGCCGGATTTATTTAAAACAATCGGTTTATTAAACAGAAAATTATATTTACACTGTGCATTTATCTTCAGCAATTATAGTAAAAACCACACAGTAATTTTGAACAAACCATTGACCTTATATGACATCCTCCTATTGTCAGCACCATGGTTATATGCATTCGTGTTGTTCCAATGAGTGCCTCGTTCAATGAACGCATTGACGGATGCAATCAGTTATGTGATTTACTGGTACTGCATGGGGGAAATTATAATGGGCAATGGTTTTGAGGTCACCGTTTCAAAGAGCTTCTTGTTTATTTGACAGACAGTTTTTTTTTATAAATTCTTTTTTTACAGTAATTTAATTTTTTTTTAGTCTTGTTGAGACTGTGTTGTAGTTTTAGAACTTTTTTTTTTTTTTTATTTATTTCATCACAGAATCAACAGCACTTGATATCAATGTATACAAACTCTTATAACTAATGCTTAATGCCAATAACAGATTCACATTTTATAGACATTTAAGAAATTAGAAATTAGACGCTTAGAGAAAAAGATTAAAAAACACAATACAAAATAATAATTGATTTTCAAGGAATTTAGTAATTTAGTAGGTACGCATTTGAAGAATGAAAGGGGAGGAGGGATGCTGTGTAAATGTGTATATATGAGGGAGTGAGGGAGAGAGTGTAGTGTTTTGTGTAGTGTAGCTCTTTGAGTTTCAGAATATTTTATGGAACGTGCTATATATGATTAAGAACAGATATAACTTGTTTCTTAACAGATGCCTTGCTATTAGAGAAGATGTCTATATCCGAAAAAACCTTGTTGTAGCTATCTAGCGTGCGATAGATGATAGAGTTCTGGGCATAGTTGGTGTGACTGAAAGGAACATGAAAGAGGGTGGTGTGTCTAGTACGTTTAAAGGGCGTTTTGAATTGAAGAACTAGAGACGCTAATTCGGGACTATCAATTCTATTACTGCAAACGTCGTGTAAAAACAACATCTGCAGCAAAGAACGCCGATCCTTTAACGGCATGAGCTTATGAAACCTACACGATTCCTCGTAGGTCATGCCTCTTTTACAATGGGTGCGATAGTTTAATGTTTTAATAAATTGGGATTGAATGCGCTCAATATCTTGCTCATATATTATGTATTGTGGGTTCCACATAGTGCAACAGCATTCCAAGACGCTACGGACATAAGAATAATAAAGAACTTTAATACATTCAGCGTCGGAGAACTGCCGACTAACACGTAAGACAAACCCTAGATTTCTGTAAGCTTTTGCAACCACTGCCGCGACTTGATCAGACATTAACATTTTCGAGTCAAAGATTACTCCAAGATCTCGTGTATTATTTTTATGTTCCAAAGGTATATTGTCTAATTCATATTGGTATGTTATTTTTTTAATTTTACGAGTGAATGAAATTTGGAAACATTTTGAAGAATTTACTCCAATTCTATTATCACGATAGTAGTTACATAGCCGTTTAATATCATTTTGCAGCTTCTGAGAGTCTGCTTCAGTTTTTATAAAAGCGTAGATTTTGGTATCATCAGCGTACATGAGGAATTTGGCAAACTGAAAACAACTACCCACATCATACAGGTAGGCAGCGTAAAATAGGGGTCCCAAAATAGAGCCTTGAGGGACTCCAGAGGGAACATCTACAAGATCAGATCGGTGTCCAGCAACAACTACAGCCTGTGAACGATTACGTAGATAAGACTCTGTCCACCTCAGAAGATTACCACGAATTCCTAGCTCTTGGAGCTTACGAAGAAGGATCATGTGATCAACGCGATCAAACGCCTTCTCGAAATCAGTATATATTACGTCGATCTGAAAACCTTCATCCATTCCACGAAGAACGTCGTTGACAAAAGTTGAGAGATTAGTATTAGTTGAGCGACCTTGCACAAAACCATGTTGTTCTGATGGAATGTGGCGAAATATGAGTGGGTAAATATGGCTATAAACAACCCTCTCCATTATTTTCTACTATATTTAATTCTTCTATATTTAACTAAACCGTGCTAACCTTGCGATCGATTGGTGAGAGCATTCATTGTGTAGCTTTGTTATCATAAGTAAACTATAATAGCTAGGACTTAGGCCTACTTTCGTACAAATAGTAGAATCGAAATCGGAATAAAACTTGCAGGACTTTAATCGTTGTCTAGTCTTTAAATAGGAAGGACTACAACTAAAGATGTATATAGAAAGCTTCATCTAAATTCATAACAATTGAGGTCAATTCATTTAACTGTCTTTCAACTCTATTAAATTTTTACGAGCACTGCTCTACTCGTATCTACCGAAGTTTGAGAGGTTGTTAAACAAGAGCTACCAGATATACATAATGATCTATAGGTAGGTAAGTATATTCAGGATGTCCTTTGCGCAGCTGAGGTGTGCGTGAAACATTAGAACAATGGAGTATGGATAGAAATGTGGGGATAACAATATTGTGGAGTTGTGACATTGTTGCGCTGCTGTGAATCGATACCTGCGCAGCTAAAGCTATAGATATATGTATGCAGATGTAGGTATACACATTTTATCTACTATATAGCGGTTATGTGCTGCGAATTTGGTTTAATATTGTGGCCAAAATACAAAGCCAAATTAATCTGATGCGGTGAAATATTATTGTTGTGTGAGTACCTAATCAACCGAAAACCACATCATATCGCTCCAGTTTAACTATCTATACATATATTTAGCTAAAGCTGAATCGGCATTTAGGTATATCAAGATATAATGAATGTTTGTATCTTTAACTTTCGTTCGAAATCAGCTCAAGATAATCGAAAATAGCCCAGTCTAGAGCAGCGTAAACTGCTTGAGAAAATTTCTCAATGTCTGCCGTCTGATTGATCTCGTTAGAGCCGGGCTGGATAGATGTCGGATTCAATCCCTCAAAGGGTTACGAGCTTTACTAAATTTATCCTGGCGCAAACTCATCCGTGCGCTGTGGAGTGAAATACAAAGATAGCATTCTGCTACTAAACGACACATACCCACCTAAAAGTACATATAGCATAAAGTCTATGTATATAGGTTACATAACATTTTATACCTATAAAATTTACAAATAAAAGAACGGATTGAAGAGAGTAGGTAGACTATACAATTCTTTCATTTATTTATCGTGTCATTCGTCTTTCTTGGTTCTCCATTTGATCAGTGACCAGCTTTGTTTCTGACCAATATTATTAAACAAAACCGCAAACACATTTTATACACATGTGGTTAAGATGGATATGAACTTCATTAAATTTTTTTGTACCGACGTGTTTTTGTGTTTTGTCCTTTACGAATGATTGATTACATAGTAGGTACCTACTCACAACGTTTTTGTTGCCATCAATATCAGAATGATTAAAGTATTTTTTGTATGATGTCAATTCGTAAACAAAAAATAGATGTTTAATAAAATAAACAAATAATGGTGGACATTTCACACAGCACTATCTAGCTTCAAACCAAGCAGACCATGTATCTACCATGGGAATCAGATAACTCATAGAATATTTGTATACTTTTTTATATAGTTATTTTATATAATTACCTATAATAAATAGAAAAACACTCAGACCCGGAACAAATAGATATCTGTAAATAATGCAAACATATGTTCCGTGGCGGGAATCGAACCAGCAACCTCTTGCGTCTCAGCCGGCTATTAGCCCACAACGCCACGGAGGTCGTCGAACTAAATTATATTTTGGTTTGCTAGCATTAAACTGTTATAGTAGTAATATATATATTAGTCACTCTATCCGTTCGAAACAAAAAAGGATAAAAACTATTTTAGTGCTATCAAACCTTTAGTATAATTTGTCAATAGAATTGCTCCCTGAGGGATATTTGTTCCGCCACAGATAACGCAGTTGCAGTGGCCAAGTATTGGCAAAACAACATTTGATGTTTAAAATATATGAAGAAGAAGAAGAGAATTGCTCCTTGATGTTTAAAATAATATGAATCACATCGACACAAAGAAGAAAAAGAAGAATAGAATTGCTCCTAATATCACTATGTAATTTTAATTACCAATTAACATTTGCCTTTTAATTAATCCCCTAAAAGCTCGCTTAGCATAATATTGGAATTCAACTTTTCCATTTCAGAGACAATGATTATTCTCAAAGTGGATTTGAACTGGGATTGAAGTTAAATTAACGCGCTGTTTATAATTTGGAATGTATAAGGATTGTTTTAAAATTTGAATGTAAATTGAGGTTGATAAACAATTTTAGTTCGTCTATCGGTTATTTTTAATTTTCAAAAGAAGATTCACGAAGGGAAATTTTAACTATTTTGTTGAATTTAAACTTCAATTTGCCGATCAACAAGTTCCGTTTTTGCACTACCGCTTAGATATAATATACTTATTTAACATTACGACGAAGGCAGTGCTTTCCCATTTAGAAGAAGTAGTCTACCTAGATACAACAAAAAGTAGATTCCATCAATTTATAAATAAACGGTAGCGCGACAAGAAGGCGAGGCGTGTAGAATTGCGCCGACCAGTCTCCCGTAAAACTACATGCCAATGAACCGTAAGGGGTAATTACCCACTTACGCACCAATATGTAGGGGAAACGATCCTATTACCTACGAAATGCAGGGAAGCACACAGAAATGTCTTTCTTCTTGTTATTTATTTTCACTAAAAACGGGATACCTATTGATTAGTACCTATATAAAAAGTTATTTTATTGATTGTTTCAAAAGTTATAGGTACTTACTTGTGGTTTGTTTTCTTTCAATTGTTGAAGCCAGTTTAAAATTCAGGATTTAAACTATTTATGGAAATGACTAAATAATTTAAATACCCCAATCGATCAATGCAATTTTTTTTTATTCCACTAAGGTAGCATACAAGCATACGGCCCACCTGATGGTAAGCGGTTACCGTAGCCTATGGACGTTTATAACACCAAACTACTCGCGCGTTGCCGGCCCTTTAAAATTTTCTAAACGCCCTTTTTGAAGAACCCCATACTGTAGTCCCAAGGGAAAACCTCGACAGAAAGACCATTCCACAAGCGAAGTGTTCGCAGGAGGAAATTTCTCTGGAACCTCGCGGTACGCGACCAGATCGTCTCCAAAGTGTGTGGATGGATTCCCTGCCGATGACGAGCGGTGCGATGATAAAACGTAGCTGCAGGCACCATATCAAACAACTCCTCAGAACACAACCCATTATACAAGCGGTAGAATACACAAAGGGAGGCAAAATCTCTCCTGAGACTTAAGGGCTCAATACCAAATATATCAAATTCCTTAATAGTTGGTAACAATATATTTTTTCTGTTTTCAGATAAAAATACGAGAAACAAGAGTGGACGGTAAGTCTATTTTTGCAGGCTTTATCACAGTTATCCCGACAAACCAGTCGATGTCATGACATGAAACGTATGCAAACATTACTACTCTAAGCAAACTGCATACAGCAACATTTGGCTATCAAATGACTATCAAATTTCAACATGCAGCTACATACAATAAACCGCTTTATATTTGTGTTACTAGCTGATTCGGCAAACGTTGTTCTGCCATATAAATTATCAAAGAAATCAAATGCAGAATAAAATGACAAAGTGACGCGACACTTCATGTAAATAACTTTACGTCAATGAACGACGGTTTTATTATAAGGAACTTTCAACCCCTCTTTCAGTCCTTCCCCAGAATATAATTTCTGTTCAGCCATTTAGTCGTAAAAAGGTAACAAACAAACAGAGTTATTTTTGAATTTATAATATAAGTATGGATTAATACACACAGAAGAACGGTAGGTTCTTGACTATTTCGGATTTCGGTTTTAGTTTGGTTGTTGAGTTGTGTTTTATAACAGTTCAAACAGCCCATCAAACTTTGGAGATAAACTTTCACATACTGTATTTTTCAAATTTTAATCAAGTATGATGCTCTTGATTTAGTCTCTGTTACTTAAGTAAGAACTATAATCAAATAGTAGTCGGCGAGGTTGTTTAATTTATAGACAAAATTACGCGCAAGTCGCCAATAGTTTTACTATCTCATACATTTTTGTTATTTTAGAAATAGAAGAAAATGTTTTTCACATCACAATAAAGCAAAATAAATAAATTGAGATAACTATAGAACTCTACAATGTATTCACCACATACTAGTATGAAAATGTACCTTGCTATAAACCTAGTGTCCGTGTGAACTCCGTAATGCCACTGTAAATTCACATGACCTTTGACCAAATCAAAAGGTCTCTTTATTCCGAACATCACCAAAGCTATGACATATACTTTTAGGGCTCTTTACTAACTGGTTTTAGTTTAAAGGCACGGATTAATAGCACATGTGGGGTGTGGGAACTTCCACCCTCACATGTGCCCATAGGGATGCAAGGTGCAACCACCGAGGCGGATATATGAGAACTTGAAGTATCCTGATTAAGTTTCAAGTAGAAAGTTGGCTAATTGGCTGGTTTTGAAAGTATACTAAAACAGCTCATTATAACTTCGATGAGTCGTAACATACCTAACTGTAAAATTTTATTTTACGCAAATGTTGCCCATATTTTTATTCTTTTTGTTTTACCCTACATGCTACATGTTTTGTTTTGAGTAGTTTCACTAACCACGTTCAATCAGTGGTATTTGAGTAATTAAGTATGCAATTTCATGAAGGCCGTCTTGAGGGTAACTTGTAAAGTAATGCAATTGTTAAAGGCAGAACTACAGTAACCGCATACGGTGGGCCATGAACTTACTCGTATACTGTCATCTCATGTCATAAAAAAGTATAGTAAAGTCATAGCTGTATTTGGTATTGACACCTGGCTTCCGACAAGTCACCTACCAAACGGAAATTAAAAACACAGACAAAAATACTGATAGATATTAAGTCTTTACCTATGAAATTGCCGTTTTGTATGGAATAAGTGAAAGTACTTATTTTTTTTAACTTTTTTATTTCTGTTATTCAAAGTAATCACCCATGCAATCGACGCATCTTTGCCAACGCATTGGCAGTTTATTGATGCCCTTCTTGTAAAAATCAGCTGGACGGGAGGCAACAAACTCTTTAAAGGCATTTTGTACTGCCTCTCTGGAATTGAATTTTTTATCCACTAAAAAGTTGTCAAAATTTTGGAAAAAGTAATAGTCGGTAGGTGCAAGGTCTGGTGAGTGTGGCGGATGAGGGAGAGCTTCCAACCCCAGCTCTTGCAGCTTGGAGACTGTCTGTTGTGCAGTATGGGGTCGCGCGTTATCGTGAAGGAGTAGTGGGGACGACCGATTGACCAAAGCTGGTTGCCGATGTGCAAGCTTCTCCATCATTGTCTCCAATTCTTCACAGTACACATCTGCAGTAATGCTCATGCCGTTTTGTAAAAAGCTGTGGTGAATCACACCCGCACTAGACCACCAAACAATGACTATCACTTTTTTGGGGGTCATTTTTGGTTTAGGGCATTGCTTTGGTGCTGAACCAGGATCTAACCAACTTGCTGAGCGCTGAATCCATGTTTCATCGCACGTAACAATTCGGTTCAAAATTCCTTCATTTCTTTGCCTGTTGAGCAGCGCGAGGCAGGTCTCGACGCGTAAGTTGCGCTGGCGATCGTTAAGTTCGTGGGGCACCCATCTATCAAGTTTTTTTACCTTGCCTATTTGTCGCAAATGGATCAAAATTGTTTTGACGCTAACATCAAAAGCTGCTGCTAGCTCAGCTGTAGATTGAGTTTCGTCAGCTTCCACAATCGCCTTTAATTCATCATTGTTGACCAAAGTCTCCGGACAACCACGAGCTTCATTTTTCAAGTCAAAATTTCCAGAACGGTACCAGGAAAACCAATAACGGGTTGTGTGTTCGTTTGTACAGTTCTCTCCGTAAACGTGTTTGATGTTACGTGCCGTTTGTGTCGCGTTGGTGCCACGACGGATCTCATATCCCATAATTACACGAATTTTTAAAGTATCCATTATGACGAGAAATGTTCAAATGTAATGAAAATACAACGCTAATCAATAAACAAAAGACTGAGTTTGTAAAAAGAATGTCATGTTTTTAAAACAAAATTAATTTGAATTTAGAATACAAAGCCATTCCAAACTTTTTTTCTATTTGAAATGAACAGTACTGAAGAACGGCAATTTCATAGGTATTATAATAGTATTTTAATAAATCTAATAATTATAATAAATTAAACCTATTATTTGAATATGTGCGTAATTATATCTTCTTCCGGTTTCATCTTTAGTTTGCCTTGTTTTTCTAGCAGTTTTTGCCGACAACATTTGCCTTCTGCATAAGTAAACACATAAAGCTAATAAATTATGTAGATATCAAACAAGCTCATCCCTATATAATAATTTTGTAGACAATGTAGAGGCATGAGAACGCTTATTTCGAACGCTAATATCTACAAAATACATAACTTATGAAATACATAAAATATATAACATAATAAATGTGTGCAAGTAGGCAGCATACAAAGCTGGGTAAGTTGAAACTTTCCCAGATCAATATACCTACCAAAATTATTGTAAATTATTCAAATACGGATATTGTAAAATGCAGCAATATAAATATAAATGTAATTTTAAGCCTCTTAACAACATAAACGTTGAATACTATTTGAATACTTAAAATATCAAGCTTTGGTAAATACTTATAATTCTTTCTCCTTGTGGTTTTCAATTAGATCCTAAGGTACTAACGAGTATTTTTCGTCAACCAGAGATGTTTCAAAGTAAACAATACCCTCTAGTACAAGTTGTCAAATACGCAAACGTCTCTCTGCAAAGAAAAGCTAATTAAAGCTATTGACGTTTGCTTATTTGTACTAAAGGCCGAGCTTATAAAACCACTATACAGGTTGCTTTGTTTATAACCTTTCGAACAAATAAAGCTTGACATCTTACTTCCAGGGCCCGTAGCCAAATTACATTCGCCACGAATCTATTCGATTTCTACATACATTTGTTGTCACTGAATCACGTCGTATTTCTATAGCATGTGTCAAATCCCATACATTTTCGGACGTATCGACTAGCGTCATCGCTAATCGACTGTAACTTGGCTAAGCCCTCAGGAGATCTGAAAAATTATCGAATTTCGAAAATGTAGTCATAGAGCAATTTTGTTTTCGTTAGTGAAGAAGACCTTTTGGGTTAAAATATATATTCTGAAACACCTTGCACAGATGTCTAGATGGCTTGTATTTGTTAATGTCAGTCACCAACAGCATGTTTTAAAACATACATTCCATAATTGTCCAGGTAAAAAATCCTTGTTAAACCAACATAATGTATCAGCACAAAAGCAATAAAAAATATAATGTTATGCTTACCGAGTTACCGACATCAGACAATGGACAATGGCCCACAAAGTAGAGACAATACCTTATGTTACATGATTTCTATTTATAAACTTACTTTAGCAAAATCTTTTAAAATATGACATCATCCAAACCGCAGCATCTTTAGGGTCATTTAATAATAGCCATGACCGTGGCACCAGAATACGAATAAACAAGGCAAAACAGAGAAATAGGGAAAAAAAACCACTAATGGCTATAAAAAGTATTGAACTTTTTGCAGATATTGTGTCTGACAATTACTATGAATACTAATGATGCAATGTTCATTGTATACATGGTGTTTGGTAATATACTGAAGATATTCAAGTGACGGTTTCTCAAAACATAAAAAAAGACATCTCGAAAAAAAACAACTTTTAGTTATATTATCAAATTTTAAAGAAAATCGAGTAAGTTTAGGTGATTAATTCGATTTAAAACTTACTGCCTACTCTTGCAATAGACATCCAAAAATAAAGGCCGATTTGATATCTCTTTCGGAAATGGCTGCGGAATTTGGGTTAGAAAGGGACAACAAGAGATATCTCGAAACGTCATCGATACAGTATCTGTGGTTAGATGGCAAGCATTATGCAATAGCACAACAGAAGTTTAATAAAGTGTTTGTTTTTACATGCCAAAATAAATTTCTCATTTCTATGGTAAACATTTCACAAATTTATTTATTATGCTCATCAAAATAACCCCTTTCATTTTTGTGTGTATATTATCAAACACTCTATATACAAAGTTAACTAGAAGGTTTATTGTAAATGGTTTGATATCCATTCACTTGCCATGTCTAATAGATGAAGCCTTCAAAATAAATAGATAAAACTGATAGATAAACTCTCACCAAAGAAATATAATTAGGTAGAATAAGTGTAAGAATTTAGTTTTTGAAAGTTCAAGCATTACTGTTGCCCATAGAAACTCTAGAGCTTTGCTAATACTGAAGTGGCAGTGGACGGGGCACAACTCGAAGAACTGACGGCCGTTTGGGTCAGAAAGGTTATTGAGCAGAGATCACGCACTGGAAAGCGCAGCGTAGGATGACCCCTACTAGGAAGGATGACCTAATAAAACCCTTCCAGGGTTGGGTGCTAGAAACGAAAATGTGCTAGTGCTAAATCTAGCAGGAAACGTCCTACGGCTGGTATGATGATGATGAAGATATCATACATACTAATATTATAAATTATATTTTTATGTTTCTTACGTTCTCACGACAAACCGTCTGTACCGATTTCGGTGAAATTCGGTTTATATCTAGATAGTTTATGATCTCGATTGAGACACTGTAGGCTACTTTTTTTAAAGAAACCACGTGTGTGGAGCCTCAGGTGGTAGCTTCTATTATTATAAAACATGATATATTTATATAGGAACTTGCCTTATAAATGAAATACACATAAGATAAAATATGGGTGACGGCTTCGACACAAAAGCAGAAGCATTTTATCACTAAATTTATCCTCTGACGTTCTTTTCAATCAAGTCCATCCAAAGGTTGCCTGGAAGAAATTACTTTAAGCGATAAGGCTGCCCATTGTACTACCGTTTATTAGTCTTTAAGTTTTCTAAGTTAAATAATTGTGATTAAGTGTATCATTTAAGAGTTATCTATCTATCACATAGTTCGTTTTCGATTAATAGTAGGTATGCACAAGGCAAGTCGTAAACGCGAGATCATCAAAATGATGGGGTCGTTATTTAAATGCCGTATCGTATGCTGCGGTCACCTTGACCTACAACTTCGTTTGGTCTACAACTAGAAGACGACAACGAATGTCTCTCCCATTAGGTTTATAATCAAAGCGCCTTTCACCCAAGTTTTATCTACCATGGCTACCAAAATAACTCACCCAGTTTTATTGAGCTATCCAGATTAAATTAGTAAGATAAAAGTCGCAATTAATAGGATAATATTAAAGATCCCGACTTTACTGCAGTTTTGAAGTATTTGTTTTATTACTTGTTACCAGTGGGTGCTTGACATCCGGCGAAGATGCTGAGACAGGCCTAGGAGGCGCTGCTGGCGTGATGATCGTCATGCCATTCAGACAGATTGGTGGGACTTGCGAAGGAACGTAAAAGTAAATTATTGGAAAGAGACATTTGTCCAGCAGTGGGATAGTTGGTACAGGTTAGATACACAAAGTAGAGTCTATATGTAGAGCTCTATTTTCGTCACAGGGACTAAACCAAATATGTAACAGACATTAATCTAATTCTCCCCTAGAATTGCTTAATACACGGGTGTTCATATTGCTTCTAAATCGCTTCCCCCAATATTTATTAAGCAACTCACTGCTCTTACTGGCAAAGTGATGGCTGGGAAAGTAGGTCGGATATTAGGGGACAGAAATGAGAGCGACTGGCCAACTAGGTCACAGACTTATTAGGGTAACCATTGATTTATCAGCGGCAGGATTTCATTTTGAATTCACTTACCGTAAATGGGGGTGTTTTTTTTTTTTCAAACCAAAGCATTCGCAATTTAATGGACGTGGCTTAAATCATTTGTGAGTTACTCAGAGTAGAGCATTTTGTTCCTGTATTTTCTAGCCATCTACTTGTTGATATCAATTCCTACCTTTACTGATAATTGATCGAGCGAAGCGAGATCTCCAAATCAACTTAGGCAGATCGGTGTTGTATGTATGTATGCATGTATATATGTGTGCATGTATATATGTATGCATATATATATGTATGTTTGTTTGTCCGAGGATAACTTTCGAAGAGTTGATCCGATCATCGTGAAATTTAATATATAGGTAGGTAGTAATGGCACAATTTTGGTATGACTAAATGAGCTAAAAATGTTGGGGGTTGTTGCGATATTGGGGTTCAAGAGGGGTAAAAAACAATGAAAATGAGACTATTCGGGCAAGTGGAACGTCAAATGAAAGGTCTTTATTAGTACATTTCGACTACGTTTTTGTTTTTAGTAAAGTTTTTGTAGTTTTTGAGTTATTATCTAATAATAAAAACTGAACTTTGACAAAATTCACAGGGTACACTAGTGACCCCACAGTGCTATAATTTGAAATGCGGGTAGCTTAAGTGACACAAATATATGCAAAAGTCTGAAATCCCAAATAACCGCATTTATACCCCAAAAACAGAACCAATTCACATGAACTCCCGTTACCTGTAATTTAAATGAAACTGTAGGTCAAGTTATGTGGTTATTTATTTCGTGGCACTATTTTGATAGTCAAAGATTACGAATAATATATTTTTCTTTTTGTCATAGGAGACTCGTGAGATCTCAGTTCGGGGCGAACCACTAGTTATTAACTGGTAGTAACTAGTTAACCCATGTTTAATAAACAGGGTACAGTCTGATCAATGTTCAAGTCTAGTTTACGTTCGAACGGTATATCTGTTTCTTGAAGCTTATTTCTTCTTATTCTCTCCTACCGAGCAATTCCCATGGTGATCCTACGTTTGTTGCAGTGAGGGATGTCAGACGTTCCTACGAGTAGCCAGTCATTCGTCACCACGATGAATTATTGATATAGAAAGACACGGGATCCCTATTCACTGGCAGGATAGCATATCATCCTTAGGGCATAAAAACCCTGCCCTGTAACGTTTTTTTACGAGAATGCTCTAGGGATTATGTCTGGGCTTCAGGATTTATGTACTAAGTAATACACATCAAAGAATAGTAAAGAAGGTATACTTTGCTGCTTACGTACTAAATATTACTGAGTTACTGAACAAGCTTTTTTCATGGCTGGTTTTGTAGAAATAAACCTTTTATACACAAAAGCATGTTATATTACAACTTTAATAACAAAGCAGATTAAGTTTAGTACAATATTCTACCTTTTAAGAAATAGGGTTGCAATGTTTTTTGATTATTCAGAAGCCTTTTGTGGCTCCTAAACGCTTTCTGTACGCATATTTAAAATAAGGACTTCAAAGTAGGCCCGACTAAAATACATCAAACAAATTCAGTTTATTTTATGGTGTACAATGCAGTGTTTTCATTCATTCTCATGCATCAAGTCTACTGCATAGATACATTGGTGATAATAAATAACCAATCGTGTATGTACCAACATACACGACATTCTGACGACCTCCGTGGCGCAGTGGGCGAACAGCCGGCTGAGACGGAGGAGGTAGTGGGTTCTATTCCCGCCGCGGAACAAATGTTTGCATGATCTACAGATATTTTTTCCGGGTCTGGTTGTTTTTCTATATGTTATAAGTATGTATTTACAAAAAAAAGTATACTATAAGTATTCTATCAGTTATCTGTTTCCCATAGTACAAGCTCTGCTTAGTTTGGGGCTAGATAGCGCTGTGTGAAATGTCCAGGAATATTTATTTATATTTATTTATTTATACTGTCCATAACGATTATGAAATACTCTACAATACAATTTTATAAACTAGTCCAAGACAATAAAAGAACGCGTATCCATCATATTTTGCTACGACCATCGAACGATCAGAATGTTACATACATATCCCAAACGGGTGTCGTAAAAACGCACAATAAAAGAAAGTAGATATACTCGTAACTTTTTCAGCAAATCGATCTTACCACATTGCTTTTCTTATCAGTCGTAAAACAAATCATGTATATTATATTATCGTGGAGCCTTACATTTTCTTATCTTATTCGTCAATGGTTTCGTCATTCACGTGCAGTTAGAAAAGTCGAGCTAGAGAATCATGATACATATATTATGAATCATTATATAGCTATCATGATTGAGATAATATGTATTTAATCATATAAGATAGAGCATATTCTAGTAGGTGTTCGAACTATATTCGCTCATTAAGACTTTGCGACATTAAATTTGTATATATAATTTTTTACTTATCTATTTAGAAGTAGGTTATTTAATTATTATAAAAATATTTATATATAATTATATTTACTATTTTAGTAATATAAGTACTTGTTCCGTTAGTTATTAATTGATTTACGCCGCCGTCCTCATTTGTTCACACAGATCCTGTCCATCCAAAGGTTGCCTGGAAGAGATTGCTTTTAGCGACAAGACCGTCATTGTATCTTTGATTTAATTGTATATTCTTTTTTGTTTATTTTATTATTAATAGTGTGCAATAAATAAATTATCTAATCTAATCTAGCAAAATCCACCACCGAGTGGATCCCAAAAGACAGAAAACGACCACGTAGCAGACCGCGACGCCGATGGAAAGACGAACTCGACTCGTATGTGGAAGACTGGACTACACATGCGTATGATAGAGTGGAGTGGAAGGACGGAAGGGAGGCCTTTGCCCAGCAGTGGGACAGTACAGGCTCCAAATAATAATAATCTAATCTATATTGTAGTACTATAGTATACTCGTAGTATGAGAATGTCCCAGGGAGTTCAGTTTCTTGGATCTCTTACTGACAATAAAAATGTAACATTACCTACCTATTGACGGTCAAAGTCTGTAACTATTGATTTTTACAGAAACATCTAGGTCGGTAAGGTACAGCTATTTTTTATTAACTATCTGCCGACGTAGGTGATAGTTATAATATATATGTATATCGTGCGTGGTCTGTCTGTCCTTTACTAATTAGATCTGATTTGATTTTAGTCCACGATTTTGTTTAGTTTCTATTTACTCTGTTTAATTAACTTCATGTAGACAGTATACCATAATCGTTTGCAGTGTCTATCGACGCGTTCTTATCATTCGAGGAAATGGACTACATACAGCTAAACAAGGTCTGTCGTCAACTTCAACTGCACCTGTTGACCTTACGATAACATTAAGTGTCACAGTTACACACAAAGACCTATATCAAGAGGCACCAATAGATAAAACAAAATAATTATATGTTTATTTGATACTGGTTGAATTGTCCAACAGTTCACGGTTGTTGCTGTGATACGTTATAGATAAATACTGTGTTTTGTTAAAACTTATCATTGTCAATCAGTACAATTCCTCGGAAATAAATAAGTAGCATTACCTCTAAACCCATTCTCATTACGAACATCCGTCCTCTAATTTAATTGCTCTTTCGGGTAGAGACTTTAAAAACATCGGTAGAAAGATGACATGATTGGAAACTTATTCACTGGTAGTACTGACACACATAGATATGCAAATTCTTAATCATAGTCCGGTCTTAAACCTGAATTTAACCCATTCGAAGAAATCTTTAAGTTTAGCTGTACCTCCTATTATGATTTGAATATTTTATTAGTTCCCTAGCTCGATTTTAAAGAACTATATTTATTATTTTATAAATAATGTGACCTCGTTTTTGTTTATATCAGTTCAAGGTGTAACCTCGCAATTGTAAGTTTTTAAAAAACGTACCTAGCTTGTTCTGTGAGTCCAGTAAATCACAGACGACAGAACTGGCAGGTGCAATGAATATTTATAGTTTGACCTGAGATGCGATATTCCGGTTCGATGGTCTGTAATTCGGCGTATCTGCAGGTTGTCGTCAAGGTACGCTGCATATTGAGTGCTGTATCAGTGAAAACTTTTTGTCAATGCTATTCTTAGTGACAGAAACCTAAAAAAAGGTATGAGGTTATTAGTAAAGATGGCCCTATTATAAGCTATTATATTATATCTTCAGTAGGTAAAGAATCTAGCAAGAATATAACTTTGCCATCACTAGGTTATTTACGATTATTGGCTCGATCGATCAGCGGTGCCGACACTAATAGCTCGCACCTATTCAAAGGTTCAAGGTTAATCGAAGTTGTGTTTCCATCGATAGTTTCTATCGATATCTAAACAACACAACATAGTCTTGCTTTAATCTAAGCCTACAATTACAGCACAATTGGAGGCCTTGGCTTCTTTAGATTATTTGAGTCGTGTTGTAACAAGGTCAAGAAGATAGAATGGTTTTGCGATACTGCTAATTGAAGAAGTGTGACCCACCAATAGTGTCTATTTTATTGAAAATTCTGGGAAAATTTAAAGAGTTAGGTAGGTTCTTAAATCAAGCTGTAAATAGGTTCTAAGGTTTTTGCTTAGTAATTGCTTATAACCAGCTCGCATCAGATATGAATTGTACTCAGTTTAATACGAGGACAAGTAAAACCACTGAGAGGTAATTATGCAGAAAGAGTCAATGGCCGCAATCACCGACTACAGCCTCGGGTTAAACAGCTTATAAACAAGATTATCCACAAATTATAGAACGTCGGTAGTAAAATTGCAGTTTTGTTGCACTAAATTGCAGGATTACCCCACTTTCGTGAGGGGTAGAAAGTTTACGAAAGTGTGTTTGATCTACTTTACCATGCAAATACATACCCGCATTTATGTAGCAAGTATAATCAAACACACATAAATCAATATAAATATTTAGGTTTCTTGTATTTAAAAAAAATGTATACAACTATCTACCTAAGTTATCTACCTAACCTAATCTATAACTATCTAAGTTATTTTAGATCTGAGTAATCTCAATTTCAGATTCAAAGCCTAATCTATACAGAAACTCTGAAGTGGCTGGTTGTCCTGTTCTGTGACTATAACATCAGACGCTTTTTTATATGTATATATATATATGGTTGGTTTGGTATGTTCGAGTAAATGCCTGCCTACAAATACTTTCTCATAGGGACTCAATCATAAGATTTTTAGAGCCTTGCTATTGCCAATTTTCAAATGTGTTTTATTACACTTGTACCTAACTTGTAACTATATAAAATCTTATTTTATTCCACTGTGAGAAAACCAGGAAATACTTTGCTCGTAACTCAAGCAGCATTGTATTTGCTTCGTCTTCGGATACAATACGGCCCGTTCAAACGTATCCTACATTTGATGTGTTCGTATAAGTCTTGGCGACGCAATCACACGAGATTGATGGCTACAATATCAACGATCACGAACCTGTTATTGATCGAGCGAAGCGAGATCTCCAAATCAACTTGGGCAAATTGGCGTTGTATGTATGTACCTATGTTTATTTGTCCGAGGATAACTTTCGAAACGTTGATCCGATCATCGTGAAATTTGGTATACCTATAGGTAGGTAGTGATGGCATAATCCTGATGTGACTAAATGGTACATTTTGACTCGACGATATTTAGTTTAAACCTTGTAGTTTTTAACCATTATAAAAACTGAACTTTGACGAAATTCACAGGGTACACCAGAGACCCCACATTGCTGAAATTTGGTATGCGTCTAGCTTTAGTGACACCAATATAGGGAAAAGTCTGAATACCAGAATAAATGTAATTTCAGTGCAAAATTCTGTGTCGCTACTCTGCAGCAAGACTGCGATAGAAACAGGTTCTGAAATCGAAGAGTGATTGAAGGCTCGGTAGCCGCAATGTCGCCACGTGATGTGACCCACTGATCTTAATGTGTCTAACACTCAAGTGGACATGGATTTATGAGCATGAACAATACAATATCTCAGATTAAGTAAAACGAATGTTATCAAAAACCTGCGTGTGTAACATACATATAACATGATTTTACATGGAAACTAGTGGCATGTGTGTAAAACTAGATTATATTTAGCAGGACGACGCAATAATTTCATAAAAGCTGTACTGAGGAAGATTTATTGCGGAGATTTAAAGTGTGGCAAGTTTTTGAAGACTGCTTAAGCTGAAAGTTGCCAAAATGTCAAGTTTCGTGTTAGATTTCATAGAATTAAAATAAAAACAAATATTGGACAAAACAGATGAAATTAACGCAATAAAAGAGAGAAATACATAGACCTTAACTACGTAGAAATAATTAGTTTTGTTTGCCTAGATTCTGCTGTCCTTATAAAGGACCGGCAAAATTGATTAAGTTTGTAATATTTATGCAATATATATATATAATATACTAGAGCAGATGAGAGAACAACTTTATACTAAAGTCTGTATAAAGTAGTTTTTCTGAGCCAGCAGTTAACATTTCAACGACTAGTCCACAGCATTGTAACTTTCAGCGTAGTCATGAGAGATAAATGTAATGGATTCAGGCAAAAATCACGCAGAAACAACTTTTTAATCCAACTCCTGCAACATTGAGCTTGGCTCAAATGGAAAGCAAATTGGAAACGTAGAGAGGCTTGCGGTTCGGCCCCAATTTGACCGATGCCGTAAAATAAATAATACGCTATTTGTAGAGATGAAACTCTTTTCTTATGTTCTTCGTATAGACTGAATACCACGCTCATGTCGCATGCATTCAGCAATTCTAGCAATTTCTTCTGACTTATAAAAATCACGATTATTCAAATCCTGGAATTACATTTCTAACTCATTGGTACCAGAGGTTGCGGTTCCTCACTGGTCCGCGCCACCACTAACAGCCAGCTCTATAGGTATCTAATCTATAGACTAGAGACTGAATTTCCCGATAAACGTTTCGGGAATTGAATATTCTAAATTGCACTTCCGCTGAATAGTGCTGCATTTATAACTAGCTATGCTTAGAGAAGCGCCTGATTTACTATTGACTGTTACATAGATTAACTAGATAGATAAGGCAAGAACGGTCAATATTTAGACAGGTAAACGTTAGTAGCTTTATAACTGAGCGTTACAGTGATTTTGAAGGCACGATACGTCAGTCTCGGTTTAAACAGTTATGCATGATCAGGGAATCTTTCGGCAGCTCTAAACTCCAACACCAACTTTATTTACCTCATTCGAACTTACCATGAATAAACACTAAGATAAACTAAAGATATATTGAACACTACCAGTTTCACCGCAGAAAAAAATACAAGTTGCATTCATGAATTGCATTATCAACCAGATAATCAGCAGGGCGTGCAGAGTATCGTAGGGTTTGCGAGAGATCTCTAAAACTACTGAACCATTCTGCATTGTGCTATTGTCTGCATCGAGTATTCTCTCTTTTGTATTGAAATACAGAGATTATTCGTCAGTTACTACACGATACACGTAGAATAGCATTCAGATCAATGCCTCTGGATAGCGAAAATACTTACTTATACCTAGAGTTTCTACCGTAAGTTACCGTAAGTATGTAGGTGAGTAATTACTATCTAGTATCTACCTAATAGGGTATATTTTATCTTGAAATCTGAAGGTAACGAATTAAGGAAGCAATTACTACAAAAAACATTATAATTGTATAAGTTACTGTGGTCGGTAACATTACAGACAACCGCACAAACAGCCTACTCCAGTTATATGCGCATACGCATAAACCACCTCCGTTCCATCATTGCTAAAGTAAAATACCACTCCGACTTCGTATACCTATATCTTATTATCGTGCTTATTATCTTTAATTGCCTACAAAATAACTGCTTCCCAGCATGTTCTTTGTACAATTGGCGTAGTAGGACAAAAAGCATTAATTGGTAAGTAAAGTCACGGAATTAAACGTAGTCGGCAGAAATCGCGCCTCATATCGATAATCACGATGGAGTTCAACGGACACTAGAGTACAGACGACGACAGAATTCACTGATCAAGTAGGTTAGTACGCCGCGACAAATACTATAAAATTGGGTCTGGTGCAAAAACATGAACATTATGCTGCCACGCCATTTTGGTACGGGGGCACATGAGTCGAAGTACTTGTAATTGAATTATACATACCCACTGTTTTTCATAATTAGCTGGTGTGTAATTTAAGTAATTACTAAATAAATGATTATTCTATTTTATTCGGATAAATATTTTAGGACTGAAGATAAATCAATTGAAAATACTTTAGCCATCTCTTATCAACTCTGCGTTTATACCTAGATTATAAGTTTTCGTATTGATTACTGAAATGTAATTACCTTTAAATGTTATTGAATATCATCAGCTGGTACAGCGAAGATAATATGTCCTTGGGGGTTTTCAAATGTGTTATCATCGTGATATTTTTTGAGGGTCTACTATATATTTTTTGTAAGTGTATATTATGTTTGAATACAAGTAAGTACAGAGAATCTAAAAACGGCAACGATTAATAATTAACACGATAAGAGGTTTTTAGGGACTATTTTATCCGTATTTTTGTTCGATCGATGCAAACTTAAATTTTTACTACCTATTAGTTTTACCTAAAAGTGGCCACAGAACTCAAGAAAGTTTAATTTTTATGTTGGTACTTTTGTGTAACTAACTGTATGCCCGCGTAAACACAGCCTACATTGGTTTGGTAGGTAGTAGGTGTATAGTATACTACCTCTTAGGTAGTCGCGGTGTCATGTCGTTACCAAAAGAGGTTTTCACGCCTGTCGTTCAAAGAAATTGTTGGCCTCATACAAACATCATATTTACAGTTAGTTGACCCTGATTGTATTTTAGAATAACTGAAATTGGAATATGTACCTACTATATAAGCCGCAAGAAAAATATTAATAGGAAACTTCACTAAACAATAAAGTAATTGTCTAGGACAGGGGACAGCAACCTGAGGCTCGCGAGCCACATGCGGTTCTTTGGATGTGAAGCTGTGGCTCTTTAGTTCCATACGTAAATATTATTTATTTTATTTAAAAAAAAAAGTTTTATTTTATTTTAAGTTTTTTTAAGTACAAGGTACATTGTTTAGTAATGTTTAACATTTCTACTTTAATAACCATGCAAAGCCATCGCTCCCATTGAATTTGTTTGCTCAATAATTGTTTGTTATTGAAGTACAAGTTAGTGTTGTAATTAAATGTTTAATTGTTCTAATTTGTTACTTAAATAATAAGTGATTATCTAACAATGCCGTATATATTATCAAATTTGTTGTGAAAAAACATTGCTTACTTATATATGAATAAATAGTTATTTTTCTTATGAATACATTAGTTTTTTTTTTATCAAAAAACTTTATTTATGCAAGTACCTACTATTTATAGTAGGCAAGAAAAAATTGTGTGGCTCTTTAAAAACTTTGAAATTTTGTAAATTGTAATTTTTGACTCTTCCGACTCAAAAGGTTGCCGACCCCTGGTCTGGGACAACATAATATTTCACTCAGATTAAGTGTTCTACTATTTTATCACTTAAATCCTTGACATTTCTGCCACAGACATAATAAACTTCATAAAGCAAATGTCCCACATTAGCCTTGTTTCGCATAACAAAAACAAGGGACATTGATTACGGGATCAAGCTAGCCTACATAGATACCGAGTAATAGCGAGCAAGTTTTCAACTTAGCCTGAATAGTTAGCCTTTGATGTTCCGGGAATTCAATCAGTCTTCCCAGAAAGGAATAAAAAGGTTTCCTTTCAATTTAAAGTAAAAATAGCCGATCATAATTGGACTAGAAAAATTTCTGTCTGGGATTCTGTAATCAGATTATGTTCTTAGAAGTAACGAATTGTGAGAGTATTTTGAGCATAATTAAATAGTGTGGGTGGAGCTTCGAAGAGTGCTGTGGATATTTTAAGATGATGTCTAAAAATTGGCAAAAGTTTTTTCAGATTTTTTTACACCTAGAGTGGACAACCAGATACATACAGTAATAATAGTACTCTTTGAAATAACTTGAAGGTATCAGACATAATTTAATAGTAAGGATATTGAATTTTAAATAAACTTAACCCATCATTATCAACTACAATCAATAACAATTATTATTGTAGTTTAAAAGACTTTTAAAACTAGGATGAATTGAACTTTACATTACGGTTGCAACAATAGGTAAACATTGTGTCCCACTCCCACGGACATTATGCCAATAACATTATAATCGGCATTAGCATACAATCCATATTTATCCAGCTACGCCTCCGTTGGACGAAGCAAATCGGTTACTTCCCGTATTCGGTCATAGATTGCGAAATAATCACTTTATTATTACTCCTATTAGTGATAGTTACTCTTATGAGTTACAACAACACAGAAACAAAACAGAACTAAGTATCGAGCCCTGTGGCACCCTGACCAATGTTTATAGATAATTTATTGTAACTATTATAAAACCAACATCTTGGAGGGGATCCAACTACGTTATATATATCCCGTTTTAAGTGTAAATAGTGTTTATAACCAGGATGGTTTTAAAAGTGAAATCCAAAGGTACAAGGTACAAGGTCTAACTGAAAACAGAAAATCAAAATAAAATCGGAAACGGAACTCAAAAATGAAAAGTGGTTAATGAAACGTATACTTCATTTTTAAAGAGCTTTCCAACAATAGGTACACACATGGATGTTAGCAAAAAAAATGTTATCGTCTCTTTTTTATCAAATCTCTTTACCTCTATGGAAAATACCTTGAAAATTATTGTAACAACCTTGGAGCCGAACTGAACCGAACGCAATAAGAATCATTCAAATCGGTTCATAAAAATGAAGTATACATAAAAAAAAAATTTAAGTCGATTAAAAATAAGTGACATAATTCTGTAATTTCTATAAATAATTTAGCTATAAATTTAACTCCGTAAGCTCCCTCTAAAGAGGGAAACGATAAATCAGAAAAAAAGAAATAAGGAAGGCAATTTCATGTTTTATTTAAATTTTCCACTTGTTTTCATTTTACCCAAGGGCGTTGGAGAATATAAATCTGTTATTCAATCCCACTCATTAAAATATAGTGCAAGGTTACGCTTATTCACAGAGTATTTATGATCAGTAAAATTAACCAGCTGCCTGTACAAATAAACAAACCGTGCCATCTTAATTTGTATAAAGAGGCTTAACCATAACATACGAGATGCTCACTCGTGCAGTGAATCAAACTACAGGGTTTCGAACTATGAAAACAAAGCCTACACAAATCTACATATTAATATAGACCTTCGACAATCCTTATCACCAAGTCTGCATAGCTTTCTAGAATAGAATCAATTAAGATTTTTGCCTTGATAATGTTTCTAATTTTATAGATACCTAGAGGATTAACCAAATTAAATTCCAGACTAAATTTTCAGTTGAACTTTGGACTTTTGTAGATAATAATGTGTATCATATTGAAGCTCGACAGCAATCACACTTGTTTTCAATTCCGTGTGGCGAGTAAATCGGTGGATGTTACGAGTTGTTTTTGTGCGCATTCTCCATGGTCGAGTTGCGCCAGGTGGCTACGGAAAATGAAACGGCATCCGCTAACTACCATCCATTTGTGACAACTCTATTTGCAAAAAGGCGTGCTTTTACAGAAGAAATCTTATTTTAGTGTACCACCCAAATGCTGTGTCTTCTGTAACGTCAACAAAACGTTTGTTTATAGGATGATCATGCTAAGACAACGTAGGCTTTCTCACCTGTTAGTCTTCAATTTGAGTACAGGCATAACCTATATATTCGACAGACACATAAATAGTGCTAAGTGAAACGTGATGTCTATAAGCCTTCGTAATTCAGCGATCCTTGAAAACATTGAGTGTCGTTTACGTGTAAGCAAAGGATATAACAAAGGCTTTTACTAAACCGTGGAATGGAAACAAAATGAAGTTCCTAAAATACCTAATGCTAACTAAATTAAGCTTGTCATGCAACATTTCAACAATTCGGTGCCAGGGAAGTGACATCTCCGCGTTATCTTTCGCTATCTAATAATTATTTAACTGTACTTCCTGTTTGCTTGTGATGTGGAATCTCTCTCAATATTTAACCGCACTTTTTTGTATAATGTCACTTTTTAGCGTATTCGTGGCGAAAGATACCGCAATCGCGTCTGGCACTTTTCACCTCAGTGCCTCTACGATATATTTGCTTGTCATTTTCCGTTATTAGCTCTATCAGTGAGGGCTATGATTTTAAGTTCATGTTTTTCGGTTTGTTAACATTTTGCGAATTGCCTCAGCGGCGTCGGTCAGATCTTCAATTAGAAGCTCTGCTTATTATGACTTAGTTAAATCCTTCTCAATATAATATTTAAGTAATGCAATAAGCTCTTAGGGTTTCATATAATACCAACAATATACACGATATAACCATATATAATATAAACCAGATTATAGCAGATATCGTGTTAACGCACTGCGCAAACATGGATAAATTATTTATATAGTAGGTACTTAGTATAAACATCTAGGAATATCCGATATCGACTCTACGCAGCAGGATATCAACACCTAATTAAATTAACTATCAAGCTACCTACTCAGGTGTTATATTTCTAGGGCGAATATACGTTACTTATGGGATTATGTTACAAATATCATGTTCGATTGACAGTCACACCAACCTTTAACGATAAAGGTCACAGCTCACTACATCAACCCGGCACCCGACCCGCACAGCCTCGCCGCTCGGCGTTCACCCGTGGCCCACCCGCTGTCAGGTGGGCCACGGGTAGACGCCTCGTTTTTACCAGTGAACGCCGCGTGGTCAACCAGTGGTGCTCGCGCGGTCAACGGGTGGACGCTGCGTGGTCAACCAGTGGACCTCGCGCGGTCAACGGGTAGACGTTGCGTGGTCACTAAGATCATACAATAAATTATATTTTCGAACTTCTTCGATAAGTCTTTCTTTATTCATTTTGAAAGCAAAAACTGTCGTCCGACACGTTAGAAAGGCAGGCTGGAAATGACGGGTAGGCGGAGAGCGAAGCATCGCCGCCGCATTGTGGTCGCGTGAATCACTCGCGGGCCGAGCGCGGTCAACCCGCGGGCCGCGTACGGTCAACCCGCGGGCCGCGTGCGGTCAACCTGCGGGCCGCGCGGGGTCACCGAGTGGTCAACTCGTCGTCCGCGCGTGAACGGCATACGCCCGAGGCGATCCGGAGGTGATGTAGTAAGCGCACGTCCATACAATTTTATATAACGAATACTAACCGCTCGAGGCGAGGCGGTGCGGGTCGGGTGCCGGGTTGATGTATTGAGCTGTGACCTTAAAGAAGACAAAAATATTTTAATTTAGAAAACGTGAATGCAGATGTACAATTTATTTTATGTTTTGAACTGTTATTGCATGAAGTAAGCCTCTATAGCGGAACCTACTACCAAAAGAATCGATGGACTATTAGTCACGTAACTCATTACACAATTTTCATTGACGAGTCTTCCATTCACAAAGCAAGCCTGAGTAAGCCTTATAATCAAATTGATTCACGCGACTTTCTAGCCTTTATTGATGTGTAAAATCTTTCCTCTCGGTTTGTGGAAGTGATTTTGGCAAAAGGGACGGAAATGTGTAACAGGAAACCGGGGAAGCGCGCGCTATTTGATTTGACCAATGAGCACGCGCGGTGGTCAGATGTTACACATCATATGCGACTACTGTAAGGCTCGTAATTTTTTTGTCTTGGATACATTATAATTAGAACAGCTTAAAATAAAATGTTTAATATTTTAGTAGTAGATGGGTACCAATTGCAGAAACTTATCGCCTGTTTAGAGGCAGGAGCTCTATCTGTTACCTCTACATTTTTTATTTCTTCAGTAAGCAAAGAAACATCCGCAAAGCTTCCGTTTTACTGGCAAGTAGGTATCTTCTAATATCCTTCCAGCAATCTGCTAGTGGAACAGGATGGCAAAGGCGGAGACGTTTCTTTTATTACAAGCGGATAAGCGGAAATTGCTATCCGCATCACTCGCTCTATGCCCTTGATAGGAAACATCCTATATCGCACGGAAACTATAGCGACCTACGATCTCTTTGCAGATTCCTTGAGTTAAATGAACTTCATTACGCAATTAGGCTTAATGGAATTATGGAACAAAGAACACGGAACGGTCATGGAAAAAATTCGAGGAATCGACTTCCTCGAATTTTTTTCATAAAACCCAACGCTAATCTGTATGTTTTCGGTTGTTACAGAAACAAGTATTTGGTGACCGAAGTAATTGGAATAACGGAACCGAGGATTTTTCTCTTGTAAGTAACAGTTACATTTAGATTGTAAGCTTAATAAATAGAAACACAGCGAGACTTTATTACTTTACCTCAAATTTCATTATGTATCAGCAGCTTAGTTGTTGAGGAAATAGTAAGATCCTTAAAATAGTGTGTTTTAATCGGTCAGGCACCACAACCATACAAAAATGTATTGACGTGATCCTTGACTTCACGGCTTAAGTATAACACAGAAATATTGATAGATAGATAATAAAGAGGCAATTTCACTAAAAACCGTAAATTTATTATTTTATCGTATGACACCCAGGCACGTATTAAGTAAAACGCGTATTAAAATGATTGGAAAAGACTTAACAATTTAATTGCCGACATAAACTTTAAATTAAGTTGTTGCCTGCAGTTACTAAATTAATGGCTTTGAAATTAAGAAAATCCATTTATTATAACCAGTTATGCATTAAGTATAATTCTTATAAAGCGAGTAGGTAGCTTGGTGAGTTGGTTGGTTAGTGTTGGTACACAAAGACCGATGAAACGTATTTTTTTGTAAGTAATAAAAACTGCCTATTGTAGATGTACATATTACATTTGACAATAGGTAACGGTAGGTTGAATTTTGGAGAAACCGACACGAAAACGCCTTTTTGACCGTCTACCGTCTAACACTCAACAAAAGTATGTAAGTATGCGTAAAATCAAATTACCATAACGCTCTTATGAGCATGAAGAACCTATTGGCCTTAGTTCCTTCTTATTGAAAGTCACTTATTAAAAAACCTCACAAATTTCTTTCCGAAACAAATGTAGAATTGAGTATAGAACTGAAAAATTTATTAGGACCTATAGCGGAAGATGTGTCGTGGTCATCGGAATCAGGGCAAGTTATTCCGACGCGCGAGCTGCATAAATATGGATGGACCTGTTGCAACGCATACCAGGTTGGATAGCGGAACCTAACTGGACTGGTCACATCTTATGGAACTTATTGTGGTTGCTCATACGGAACACGTAGGCATCGATGAAATTATGCTTTTTTATTAGAAAGGCGTTGGACTGCGAAATATAATTTTCGAGGGCTGTTTAACTGTTGCAGGCACTTAGTCCCTATGTTTGCTGACAGCAGCTAACATAGTAGTGTAAGTACTAACCTATTCAAGCGCAAAAAGTGCAAAACGTAGTTTAGATCTCTTCAAATTGATATGGACTCCGCCGAGCCGAATCGAAATAACGCAGAGAACAAAAGTATACTGACCTCAACCAATTTATCAAGTTTATCTTTGTAGAGTATTGAACTCGGATCCGAAGGTGCCCTAGATTCGCCCTTAATGAAAGTGAATGCGTTGTTGCAACGAATGCGAAAGAAAATCTTGTTGAAGTGAAGAAATAAGCAGCCAGAATATTGTTTACGATTTAATCACAAGCAATCGTGAAAATTGTGTATATTTCACCAGATTATGGTAGTATGAAGTGGCCAAAGTAGTGATTATCGAACATAATCCGGAGAATGAGGATACATTATTTGCGTCTGTGAATAGAATATATCGTACTTTATAACGTCCTGATTAACAAGCGAGTATTTGCGAAACCCCAAGTAATCTGATAAGTATTATAGTTTGTAGGATAGAGGCGTGGCTCAAACCAGAGAAAGTTAGGGCTAGCATTCGTCTCATGCTTTCTCTTGACTCTTTTAACCCTACTAAGTACGTGAAGACAGAACGTTTCCACTCGCTTATTCCTTCAAGGGCTGTCTAGGTAATAGGATTTGTTTCCGTCTAAATGGAAAAACATAAGGAATTACATGAGCTTTTAAGATAATTTTTTACGGAATTTGTGAGGTAATAAATGTTTGTTACACTGTCTTGGTTGATATAAATACTCGTACAGCAGGTATTTTTTTCTTAGAAGTGTCGATTTATTTGTTTATATTGAGGCCACACGCAACACAGTAACCTTTGTTAGCTACATGAAGCATGTCGGCTAAAAACAAGAGTAGCAATACTAGTTTTTCAAGAATCAAGATAGCCGGGTCGAAGGCCTGCCAATGCTTAAGGCCCACTTGTGATTCGTGCGACCTCGAATTTTAAAAATACGAAACTTTCGTTGCCCTACAATAATTGGTGAATATACGCTTTCGATTCTGAATACCTAACGGTTAATATTTTTATTAAACGAGAAACGATATTATTGGGTATGGATTAGTTTATTTGATAACTATTTATGTATTTTAATTATAAATTATTTGCCTAACACTTTATTAATAATCTGTAGAACACCGCACTCCGTTATAACTTAACTAATTTCTTTCCATCCAAAGATTGCCTGGAAGAGATCGCTCTCAGCAATAAGGTCGTCCATTAAGGCCTTTTTAGTTTTATTTTAGTGTTATATTGTTTCTGTATGGGAATTACAATAAAGAGTTATCTTAATATTGAAAGCGAACTTTCTGTTGCAAGTTGCAACACTAAAAAGATAAGATACACAAATTAGATGACTTTTCGCGAAGTTCCTGGAGCGACTTCAAATCACTGCTCTCAGTTCACACTTCGCCTCTCCTAGGTCTTACTTCCTTATATTATGTAGATAAGATTGTCATGTTATTTGATAGGTTTACCATATTTCGAATCGAATTAATCAAACTCTGTAGTTGTCGTTTATGATTATGATCGGTCATTACTCCCGTATTGCGAAGACCGAATTTTATACACCAGCGACACAGGTACAAAACTGATTTACTCACAAAGCTCAGCAAACTTTCATTGGATCAAAAGTGATCGAATATGAACTTTACGACCTCCAATTACAGGTTACAGAGACGGCAGGTGCGTTGACCGAACTGTAACTTCGCATCGTTACCCGGGCCTCAGCTCCGTGCACAAAGTCGTCGACTCCGACAGTCTGCCGCGAATAATTATAAAAGGGCACGGCGCGGCGCGGCGGTGCGGCGGTGCGGTGGCGACATCTTGTCTCGTCTCGATGTGGCTCTACGCCTACCGACCTGCCTACCCCGTTACACAACTTTAGTTTACATTGCACTGTGGTACTTTCAATTACCTGAAGCTTCGACCAAGCTGAAAACAGATGTTATCGCAACTGTGTATCTCTTTATTACATTTTTATAGCGGCGTCTGGCGTCTCTATATCCATTAATAATTTAGAGCAAATCATACGAACAAATTAACCCAAATGATGATTGCGAAAGCTATAAATATCCCGCTAGGAAAATTGGCTGTAGCGAATTAAGATACAAACTTATTGTTCAAAAAAGTTTTGTCAAGATAAGTACCTACCTACCTAACTAAACGTTTTCGGCCAGTCAAGTTCTAAGGCACGTGTTGTGGCTTCATGTGTCTTTTGATTTACTTTGACACCCTAATGTTAAGTAGGCGTTCGAGCGTAATGAGTGTTTAGGTTGGTTAGGTATAAAATACTAACCTATTTATTTACCCAAGTTTGCGTTTACTCTTATTCATCATGGGCTCAAGTTCTCTTATCATTTGTAAGAGTAAACACAAAGGTATTATTACTATAAATTACTGCCAATGTATGTTTGGTCAAATGTCGCACCCTCCGATAAAATATTGTTACAACTCAAAAAAGTCGAATTTTGAGTTAAATATACAGAAATTTTGGAAATTAAATTATCTTTCTTCTCAATTAAATACATAATTGTAACTCTCAAATTCGCCGCTAGGTGGAGTTGTAACATTAAGACATTTTTGCCCCTAGGTCACAATTAGTGTAACATTTTGTGTGACACTAATATAAGTAAGGGTTGTTTACACAAATAGTGCCACAAAACAAAAAATATATAGTATATACTTCTAAAAGCACATGTATTTTATTACATCATTTTCCCCTAAAACACAATTACAATAATTACAAGTTATTACAGTATAATTAACGTTACAATCCAAAACTTCATGCTAATATTCAGAAAAAATTCAAGCTATTTGGAAAACTGATCATCATTTAACAGAACTGTTTCTATTTTCAATAATAAAAAAGCTTGTATAATTTATAAAAAATACCGAAGACCTTAATATGACCGAATAATAATTGTTTTTAAGTTGTTTTTAAGTTGAAATAGGGAGTTTCAAGTCGCAACAGTATTTTATCGATGGTGCAATTAATCGGAATTGCGTTTTTTTTAAATGTTGCAATTCACAAACAAGACGCTGTTTAACTATCCGCATCGCCATAACCACAATATTATGACTGTGCCAAGGCATGATCCCGGGGTATTATTAGAAAAACTTAATTATCACGAGAACATGTGGCGGGGCGCAGACGCTACCTAGAATAGAATAGGATTTAATGCTGCAATGCCTAGCAAATAACCTTATCTTTGAAGTAAGCTCTTGCCCCGTTCGTTGGCAAAAGACTATAAAAAACAATAAAATCAGCACTTCAAATAAATTCTCTTTATAAACATTACTTTTATGTGTTGTAAACAAAGAGTTTTCTTCTTTTTCAGGTGTGAACAACAATTTGTCATGTTCCGGTTCGACGACAGCGTGAGATAGGCCGCAGCATGGGTGCGAACATGGGCAAAAACTCGAGCTTGCTCGACGCCCTCCCCTCGGCCCAGGGCACGCTCCACGTCGTCATGCTCGGACTCGACTCCGCCGGCAAGACCACCGCGCTATACCGGCTCAAGTTCGACCAGTACCTGAACACCGTCCCCACAATTGGGTTCAACTGCGAAAAAGTCAAAGGCACCATCGGAAAATCCAAAGGTGTTAACTTCCTCGTATGGGATGTGGGCGGACAGGAAAAGTTACGACCGCTGTGGAAGTCGTACACGAGATGTACGGATGGAATCATATTCGTGCTGGATTCCGTGGACGTTGAAAGGATGGAGGAAGCGAAAATGGAATTAATACGGACGGCAAAGTCACCGGACAACAATGGCGTGCCGATCCTCGTACTTGCGAACAAGCAGGACCTGCCGGGCGCCAAGGAACCTCGCGAGCTAGAAAAGCTGCTGGGCCTGCACGAGCTGGTGTCGTCGCCGCACGGCTCGCGAGACGCGCACGCCTGGCACGTGCAGCCTGCCTGCGCCATCACCGGCGAGGGCCTCCACGAGGGACTAGAAGCACTATACGAAATGATACTAAAGCGAAGAAAACTTGCAAAACTCCAGAAAAAACGAGTCAGATAAGCATGGGGACGACAAAAGTTGATTACGAATCGACAGTAAGGTTAATTATGTAGTGCGATTATTGCAAGTATTTTTAATGCTCATTGAATCGTGCAGAGGACCTTTGTAACGTCCGCTAAAACACCAAATATTGTTTTATGAATAGATGTGTAACGTCTTATGAATTATTCCATCATAATGTTGCTCAATTTATATTGAACATTTTGAAGGGAACGAGTAAGTATTTTGAAATAATTTTTTAACTACTAGTCATTTTCTTTTGAAAATAGCTAGGTGGAAGATAAAACGATAACAGAAAGAAATTAGGGCAATGAGGTTGACGCGATAAACCTTCGCAGTGACAAGGCGAAGTAGCAGCTTGTACAAGTGCTTGGAGAGCAATTGATATTGCATCATTCAAGTCGACCCACATGTATGCAAATCCCACGGTACGAAATTTCTCTATAGTTTTTCTTTGATTAAACACGTACTCATATAGAATATTCCGTGGGACCAGTAGTGTTACTTAGATAAACTTAATGGGGAAGATTTGTGTAATGTTCGAACCTAGCAGGGGATAGAGACGGCTTGAATAATTTTAAAATGCGTGTCTCTAGACTAGATTTCGTAATAAATTCTAGGAAATAGTATCTTCATCTATGTGTTCCTATACCTTCTTATTGTTGTTTGTATCGGGTATACCTACTGCTATTATGGTAATATCATGTGTGTTTCAAACACCTCTAGATGTCGTAACACCGTTTAAATGTCTGCTATTATCAATGTTATCCATGCGTGTGTCCTATCTTTCTACAACAAATAAATTTCGAAGCCCTGATTACTACTACTAATCTGTAACTTTATCTTCAACCTTTAAATTTATTTCCATCTTCATTGTTGTAATTATTCAGTTTGTAGCGAGTATTTAAAGGAAGAGGCTTATAAATTGTTTAGACTGCTTCTCTTTGTAAATAATGTGTAAATAATAATATATTAAAACAAATATGCTGGAAAATCATTTTTTTATATTTTGTCATCTCTTTAAAATTTCGCTGCTATTAAAAAGGTATGTCAAAAACTCCTAACAAAAAATATAATTGTCTCAGAATAAAATCAATGAAATCATAAGGAAGACTTAAAATCATTTTGAACTACTACAAAATAGAGTCAGAAATAACCTTACGAGCAAAGCTTTAAATTTCTCATACACAAATAAACGGTAACGACATTGTACGTGTCTATAAATAGCGATGTACCTACTAAGTATTAATTTATTTACTCTTAGATTAGTGAAGTATAATCCCCAACGCATTCAATTTATGTAAAGCTTTTACCGGTTTATTTATGTTACTCACTTTGTAAATATGTAAATTCCAAGTAAGTAGTTATTTGTCAATACCATGAAACCAAACATTACATTTTAACGTGAGTAGAATGTGTAAATTTTGTTACTAAAATATTTGTGTTATATATCTATTGTTTAACCATTAATTAAAGTATTGTGTTTTATGGAAATACAATAGACTTTTTAATATCAACCCCGTAAATAAAGTCTGTTTTTAATAAAATGTGATGTTTTAATTATTGTTTGATGCATTTCCTAGATAGCTGTTACTTTCATCGTGCTCTTTATCAAAATGAATATAATTAGCAGGATCTTCATCTTTAGTCCAATCGGTGAATAAAGACAAATATTCAATTTCCGTTTCAGTAAGTTCGTGTTGATTAGTCTTTCGGGCAACTGGTTTGGAATTGTGGCGAGTAGTTTTCTGTTTAGACTTATAGACAACAGCGGGAGCAGGTGCTGGCTGACTAGTAGCGATAGGCGCAAGAGCATGAAGTAACATACGCTCTAGCCTCCCAAACAAGCGCAACTCTCTAGCAGCTATCTTTGCTCGCCGCAGTTTCTTTTTTTGCATCTCTATATACTGCGACGTAGCTTGTTTAATTTTATTACTATGTATCTTATCCAGTTTGTATGAATGACTCATGAAATAATCTTCTAGAGCTTTAGCAGTTGCAAATATCGACATGTTGGTAGGTTTGTCAATGTAGATTTTTTCGTAACAAAATTCCAGGTGAACCTTGAGTTTCAGAACATCCGAGGCAGCCACACTATCAAAGAAAAGGCCGTTAAGAATTTTAAAGAATTTTGATCTCAGCTGGGATTCTTTCTCTTCAGCAAACCCTAATTGCATTTTGAAAAGTTCAATCAAATGTAAAACTGTAGCACTATCTGAAGCAATACGTTCTTTCAATTGATTTATTCCTTCATTTAATTTCATAGCGTGTGGTGCCAGGTGGGTCACATAATATGTGAAATGATGTAACTGCTGTTGTTCAACAGATTCGAATATGTTCATTAAATCTTTCGGTTGTGTGAAAAACAAAGCCGGTTTGATAGGTCCAGAAACACATTCATTATGCATCTTTTCAAATATAACATTGAAAGTGTATTCCTCGTTTGACGAGCTAAAATCGAATCCTTTCGCTTCTATTTCAACAGAGCGCGCAAAATCTCTGTTTTTGGACCTCCAACTTGGAGGTGATAAATAATACAAAAATCTTCCATATTTAAGTTGCAGGCCATACATGTATTCTAATCCAATCAATCTGGATATAATAGTGAACTTTTCAGTAGCCAACATTTTAAGTTCCAATATTTTTGAATTCACCTTTTCTTTCAAATCCTCCCATTTCTTCAAAGACTCCATCGACTTTTTATAATCTTCCGATATAAACTTATCAAATAGCTTCACCTGCATCATGTATCTTTTTAAGCTATTATCATACATTTCAATTGCTTTTCTGTGATTTGCTTCGATATTAATAATACAGTCACGTCGACAGCCCACCTCGTAGTTTAGGTGCAGTTGTTTATTTAACAAATATTTTAAAGATTTGAATACGGGAATATGTGTTGGCAAAGGACGTCCGTTCAGGTACCGATAGAAGCCTTCATCGATATCAGTAACTGCGAACACATCATCACTTGGGTCTTCTATTTGTAGACGTTTCCGCAGATCAGTGTTGTTAATTTTGTACTTTTCGATCAAATCGATACCCAAACGTTGTTTGTGCTCGATACTGTTTTGTTTTTTGGCGTAAAGTGTATAGGAGTAAAGCAGATCATTGTTTTTCAAAGCTTCTACTGGTAAAGGCTTGACGCCCGGTAAAGAGTATTTTCTCAGAGAGGCTTCAGATGGCTTCCGGACTACTTTTTGAGCTATCCTTTTTTTCAAACTTGTTTTATGAACTGATTTCGTGGCATTATGGTATACCCTTGGTTTTGGTATGTTGATAGTAACAGAGTCTGTATCGTGCTCATCCATATTCTTTACAAATAAAATTACTTTACAAACGATAAATAAGGTAAATGTCTCGACAGAATCTATGAAAGTAACAAACCATAGCCACATAGATTTTTTATGTAGATAAGAGTTCAAACCCTAGAAAAACTATTAAATAAATGTATCTAATTCCTAAGTACCTACACTACCTACTGTGAATAACGGAATTGATCCGGAACTCGTTAGAACTGAAGTACGTAAGCTTTAATAGTAAAAAGGATTTATTACTAAAAATAAAATGTACCTAGTGTAAATTATATAATCCAAATAAAAAAGTAATTCATGGCATTGTAGATTTACTGGGAAGTAATTCGAATGATGGTTTAACAAAACCATAATATTCTTTCAGATAAGGTGCCGGATTCATTCCTTCGCACCATTCAGTAAACAGCAATAGACCTTCTTGTTCTTCAGCCGATATCTTAAATTTCTGTGGTTTCATTCGCTCTCCGCTCAGTATTTGCGATTTTTTCTTTTCGGCGATCGTAAGACACAACCGGCTTTTATTGTTCAAAAATTTTTTTAATACTGGTCGTTCGTACTTTGTTGGCGGTAAAAAAGCTTTATTCATAGCACTGGTCATCTCCCTGAAAGCTCTTAGTTCCCGCTGAGCTTTGTAAGCGTTCTGTATCATTTTAAGATCTTGAGCAAAGAAATCGTTTCGTGCTTGATTAACGATTTTAAAATCAAGCGAGTCCAGTCTCAAATTGTAATCTTCATACATAACTTCGAGGTTTCTCATCAGATCCATCAAACTTTGATGACCTTCTTCACATTTTCCGAACACTTGTTCATACACGTATTCTATACAAATTTTTAGTTTGAGGGTACTTCGACTGGCGACGCTATCATAAAACGATTCGTTCAATATTCGGAAGAACTTATCCTGTAAATGAGCTTCATTGTAAAATTCTCTAGATATCTCATCATTAATAGAATCAATGTAATATTGGAAGTAATCGAATTCTTGTTTCGTGGCCGCTTTCAATTGTTTGATACGTTCTTGGAGTAGTCTAAAGGGTACATCAGTTTTTGCGAGCTCGTTCAAGTATTCTCTACTCTGTAGTTCCATTGTTCGGAAAATATAAATCATTTCTTGCGGTTGCTTGAAAAATATATTGGCGGGCATCGGATTTTTCAATTCATTTTTAGCTACCTCGACCATTTTATCAATATCTAACGTTCCAACCAAATCGTTATCGGTTGCAAACTCTCCTGATTCAAATTGGATCGATTGTACCTTTCCTTTCAGTGTCTCATCAAATTGTTGCCTCCATGATAGTGGAGCAACAAATACCAAATAAGTTCGATATATTTTAAGCACGCCTCGAATAGCATCCAATTTAAATAAGATGTTGTTTAAAATTGTTAACTGGGAGACGTAGCCGAGAAATTCAGAATTTTTCGCCATCAATTCTATGTATACTTTTTCTGCTTTTAATACTTTGGCACAGGCTTTATTGTAGTCTTCAGTCAGAAATTTTTGGAAGTTTTTAATGTGCTGCTTTAATTCTTCGACAATCAAATCGTACTGCACAGACTCCTCTACTATACTCTGGTCCAACTTTAAGATCAAGTCACGCCGATATCCTATTTGTTGACGATTCATGGCATAAGTGCGAATATTGTTCGTATAAACTTTTATATCATCAAAGCAGCGCAGCGGTCGACCTTCAATCACAGTGTAAAATTCGGGATGTATTTCGACAACCGCTCTGACTTCATCTGGTGGGTCTTCTAAGAAAAGTCGTTTCGATATATCTCTGGTAGCAGCTATCCTCAAGTTATCTTTCTTTTGCAGAGGTTGTGCGAGTCGATCTCTTGATATTAACTTTTCTTTTCGATCACTGTACTTGATATAGGACAAGAGCTTCTCAGACCGAGGTACGCGGAATGGCTTCCCCGGTTTCTCTTTAGTCTTTTCTTTGGGTAATGCATGCTTTCGGTTAGCAAAGTAAAATTGGGTATTGGGTAGGTAACGACGCCTAAAAACGATATCTAAAGTTTTGAGTGGAACCATAGGTTTACGTTCCTTTTTAAGACATGACATGATTCTAAATATGTAAGTAAATCTATTTCAAATGTTAATAATGAAATGTAAGTAGACTTGAACCAAAAATTGATATAATTAGTAATGTCAAAATGAAAATAAAAATCTTCTACGACATCTAGTTGTCATGTCTCCATACATCAAAGTTTTTTTTTCAGCCAGTTATCGCATAATTTTACTATTTCCAGCCTTTTCATTTATTCATAGGTTTTCTTCCGAGATGGTTCGTAAGATGACTTCAACCGCTTGCTCATCTTATCAACTTCCTTCAACATTTTCGCTGCCTCTTTAGCCTGTTTTATCTCTTTGGCTCCTGCCCCATACACTTCTTTTTCGGTTTTTATGACAAGTTCCAAATCATACGCAGAAATATCCATCATCAAATTGTCGTACTCACGTTCCAGGGCTAGCATCATCTCTACACAACTAAGTTTGGTTTCGTTGGGAGCAATAAGATGTTCATAAGTAAACTCTACACTGTTCAATAGTTGTAGCGCAGTCTCTGAAGAAACGAGGTATCGTATTTTATCTTCCAGAATTTTGAAAAACAATTCTCTGACTTCAACCTCCCGAAACTCATTTTGTGTTATCATTTCATCGGTTTCCTTGATCTAAAACCAAAAAGGAAAATAAGTTACATACATAGTTCAAGAACAATACGAGTACCTACTTAATAATTAACGTACGTTACGGCCTTCATTATTAAGTACCTACCGCCATTAAATCACCGCCCAGATCAAATTATTTCTTACCTTTTCCTGTGTAAAACTTAGTTCTTCATACAGTTGTCTTTTTAACAAATCCAATGCTTTCAAAAACTTGTTTTTTTCAGAACTCAGCTCTTCGGTGACAAGCAAATAGTTTAAATTCTGTTTTTCTAACATTGAAAATACCGTAACCAACTGTTCTGGCATTTCGAAATAGAGTTTTGCTGGCGGTAAACTGGTTACTCGTGCTCTTATTGCTCTAATGTCGATTTCACGAAATAAATCTGAATCCATGCAGAAAATATCTGGATATTTTACGTCCAAACTTACTTTTTCCCTTTCTAGCCATAAAATAGGCGATGACTTATGAAGAAAGTTTTGAAACGACAGTAAGATCAACAGCGTTTCATCTGTATACTGCAGTTTGGATTTTATGTTTGCCATCTCGTAATTCGCCGATTTGTGTTCTTCGGTTTGATTCAGCAAGTCTCTAGCGAGCGTATCTGACTTCTTCATTATAACTATCGTTTTATTATTATCGTCAGCGAGAAACTTATCAAAACTGTTTTGGTATTCGTCGAAATGTTTCGAAGCAGTTTCGAAAATGATTCGCTCACTTTCCATTTCCTTATCGATTCTTAGTATTTCGTCGACCAAGAAGCCGTGCAATGTTCGTTTTAGGGCAACATCTTTTACGTTTTGTTTGTACAAATGTATGGAAGTGTTGGGTCTCACCGGGCGGCCTTCTAGTATGCCGTAAAACGATGGATCAACGTCAACTATTGTTTTAACTTTTCCTTCATTCCCGGGGTCTATTGGAGGGAGTTTAATACCCACAATGGTTTTTCTTGATTTTCTTTTGTTTAACTTTTTCTTGCTTGTACTCGCCATGGCTTATAAAGTTATAAAACACAAATAACTTGAAAAAATCTTTTCTTAGAACTGTGCGAGAAATCGATATCTCTATAGCAACTTCGAGTGGATAGCTTTAATTTCCATAACGTGGTACCGTGTCTATAGAAACGCCTCAAAGCTACTACATGATGCAAATCAAATTAGGTAGATTTAAAAACTGCTATACTTATTATTATTATTAAAAGCCTGTAGTATCCCACTGAACGGTAAAAGAGTCCCTTCTTTCTCCCGTCTTCTCTATTTTGGGGTATTGTGGACCAATCCTGTAAATGGGCATCAATTTCGTCCCTCCATTTTCGCCGCGGTCTGCCACGAAGTCGTTATATTTAAGTTAGGTATATTTTTTTTATAAACAATCAGTTAGGTAAGGCTCGTTCTGGGGTCCTTGTTTTATAAAATAGACAAAATATTATCGATATTCTCGTTCCTTTACAATGAAAATATTCAATCCATTATAAAAATTACTAGAAAACAACATTCATAGCACTACCTCTATTCGCTATCAGAGCTACCACTCTGTTTTTCTTCCGGTTCCTCGTCCTCTTTTTCTTCCTTCTTCACCATTTCCCAAGGCATCACCGGCAGAGGTTCTACGAAGGAGTCGTCGGCCTTCAGCTTGTAAAGCTGTCGAGGCGTATAGTGAGTCGGTAGCGGCCAAACGCTTTCTGAATAGAGATAAAACGTTGTCTTAGCACGTAGGTCCATCCTAATTTACTAGATAATTTTACTGGGTGACCGCCAACCCGCCCTTACAAAATTATAGTTATGTGACACTTATTTTACTAAGTTAAAGACTTTGTTAATCTCTGTTACAATCACATATCAGTCGGGTAGAGCTTTTATTTTTTGAGTGGTCTAAAGTTTTACAGACTTGCTTAGTATAATCATCCAGGAAAATAAACAATTTCTCACCGAAATAGAAGGTATAATCGTCGACTCGTCGATGCAAATACAAAGTATGACGAAGATCTAGTACGTGTTGTGATTGTAGCAAGAATTCTAGGAGGGCTACTTCCGGGAGAGCATCCATCTTGGGATCTGCTGCGTTTACTCCTTCGAAGTTTAACTGAAATATAAAAGGTAACTTAAATAGATAGGGTTATGTTAAAACTGAACCGCTGTTGCAAACTACTCTCTAGCATCAGAAATTCTGATATACACCTTCTTACTGGGTTAATATAAGTGTCGCAAATATGTATAGGCTCACTGCCTCTTTATAGTAAAGGTGGACAACCACCCACAACAGATCCGTGAGGAAATCTGCGTTACTAGGCATGATAATAAATTGTTATAACATGTAACTTTTCATCACGAATTAAACGTTATTTTTGAAATAACAGTTTGTGCCTAAAAAGAAAATTTACTACTAAACTATTTTTTTTCTTTTACTTAATTATATTGTCCCACTGATGGGCAAAGGACTCCCCATCTCCCCTCCATCCATCACTTCATGTTCATATTTATTTATTTGCGACACGTAATCAGTCACATACAAACTGTAAACAAAATGAAAAACAAAATTTTAAGATTAGAGTATTATGTATATCGATGGAAGAAAGCGATTTTGTCGTATCTCAAAATATCTAATTTTACACCAGAGCCAAAACATATTTAAAAACTCGTACATTAATAAAGATAGAACGTTGAAATTTGGAAAATATTTTTATCAATCTAAGTTTTATTTGATACAGTTAATTGGAATGTCCTAGTTACTGCTTCATTGATTTTTAAATAGTTACAGCAATTGATGTTTCAATATCGAACAGCGGAAATTTTTGAGATACGCCATTTCCGCTTTCTGCCGTCGATATGTAGTTGTATTATTTACTTTTTGCCCTAGGGGAGTAAATATCATTTACGCGTCACGTATCGAACTAACAATGACTAACTTTCAGAGCCAGTTAAATTGGGCAATAAAATAATTAACTGGTTATCAAAACTTTACTGCATAGCATATCTTGGGAAAGTTATGTAAAACTGCATTGCGTTCCAGTACGGGGTGTAAAATATACCAATTATGCTATGAATGATTCAGTATGTAAATACGAACCGCGGTGCTGCATTGCGGTACAAGTATAGAACAACCTTTGTGGTATGTCTACAATTCAACTGCAATAATGCATCAAGTTTCCGAAATACGGTAGTTCATTAGTAGTTAGGTATTTGGCTGCAATACGATAAAACTGCTAAATGCCATTTTAATTACATTGCTTAGCTTAGGTAATGGGTATATTGAAAGCCAATTGAATAGTTAGGTACCTACTTATATAATAATAAATATCGCTGGACATTTCACACAGCTCTATCTAGCCCCAAACTAAGCAGAGCGTGTACTATGGGAACCAGATAACTGATAGAATACTTATATACTTTTTTTCTTTTTTTTGTAAATACATACTTATAATATATAGAAAAACACCCAGACACGGAACAAATATCTGTAGATCATGCAAACATTTGTTCCGCGGCGGGAATTGAACCCGCTACCTCCTGCGTCTCAGCGGCTATTCGCCCACAGCGCCACGGAGGCAGTCCGTGTCATTGTCATTGTCGTGTCGAGAAGATGTCATTTCGATATTGCTGACTCAAACTGTCAATATTCACACACCGAACGCGGTGCTGGGCGGTGCGGCCCGGGGCGGTTACCGCTGCTGACAAAAATTATAAAAGTGAGACAACGCGCCGCTCCGCCCGCCCGTGTCCTGCCTGGCGAACCGCGCCGGGAACGGCGCGTGCGGGGCGGTCTCTAACGGCACCGTGCTGCCCGAACCCCCGTTCGGTGTGTGGAACTCCTAAGCTAACCCTAGGATACAAATTACATAAGAATTAGGTTAATTGCCCAAATATTAGGACCTGTTAGGATGCCAAAAAGTTCAGGTTGTAACCAACGGGCTATTGCACTTAATCTGATGGCTAGAAATTAATATAAAATAAAATATATATAAAATAAGTACGCATTGTGCCAATGTAGTATCTTATACCAGCCTGTATTCTCAAGCTATAGTTTTCATGCATCGTTTCTGAACACATAGCACATAAAAAACTTGTTGCAAATTTGCTACCGAAAGTGCCAACCCCACCTTTGTTTAAAGCTGAACTTACGTCGTCCATTTTCGCCAGACCGCAAAGCTTAGTGATCTTATCCAGGCAGATCCTCAGCTGTTCCATGTGCGCGGATAGAGGACCATGAATGTCGAGTCTACCGACCAGCGAAGGTGGCCGTGCTTTCACTGCGCGCCAGTTGTCGAAAATCAACTGAAAGGGACTTACATCATTTAAAAAAAAATCAAAATAGGTATCTATCTTTATTTGGAACATAAAACAGTGTACAGAAACAAAATGAAAACGGTGATACCCGCAGGAGTAAAATACGGTGTCGCAGGCATCAACGCCCTCCTCCATAAACCTTATCGAATAAAGAGTTCCACATCTAGAATATAGAGAAGCTAAACTTAAATTTAATTTTAAACAGACAAATTGAAAGTATAGCGTGTATTACAAAAATATAATAACATCAAAAAGAACAGTTACTGTGTAATGTATGAAATTATTATTATCTTTATTCCATCTAATACCTATTAGTAAGCAACTAACAGTGTAGAGTACATGCGTGTGTGCAGTGTCTATAGCATTGCTGAAAATATTATTTTTGTCATTACTTAGGTACCTTATCTACATTTTGTAATGCTGGGCATAAGCGTCCTCTCAGGTCATTTCATAGGTATCAAGCGATAAAAGCCGAATTAAGATTTTTTTTACTATTTTTGTGTGATAAGTTAAAAATACCGATAAACAATTAAAGTCCTCACCGTATTGATAGAGTGATACACCATTAAAATCTTCATTCTCTTCAACATAATCCACTCTTTTGGCGGTTCATCTGAGGACTCCTCTGGTACATACGACAGGCCGGCTTCGTCCGCAGCCTCCATAGCTGCTTTGATAGCAGCTAACCGATCCTCTTCGGCTTTCTGTTTCGACTCTTCGATCCATTCGATTTCACGCTGGAATAGGAATCTTAACTGCCTGTGGACTGTATCTTCTGAACCCTGGTGAAAAGACCATGAAGGAACTCTAAGCCGATGACGAATAGAGACTCATAGGTACGTATATATAAATGTCCAAGCTTGTGATAGAGACTCTGAGAAGAATGGTAGAAACAAGTCGAGGAGCCTTTGAAAAACCTTTATTAAACCTACGTTTAATTACTAATACAACATACGATGTAGATCTCTGTTATATTACAGCTTTTACAAACCTCAAGAATATGAACAAAATAGCTATCGTAAACCAGAAATAACCCCTGGACATTTATCTCGCAATAGCCGGAATTCACATCGCAAACCGTCTTCTTAAATTGAGTTATTAGTTCATCTTTAGGCAGTGTGTGTTCACCGGTGTAAATCATACGTATCGCGTAAGATTTCTGAAAAAGTCATTAAGGTACAATATTTATGACCGAGATTGAGACTTTACTTTTTACCCAACTGCACAGGAGGGTAATGTTGTTATTGGCAAACCACGCATGCGAAGCCGCTGGCGGAAGGTTGTTCATTATAATAAGTTAGTAGTACCTTTATTTAATCAATACAGTAAGTAGGTACTTCATGAAACAAAGTAGGAAAACAAAAGAAAATTAGTAGTATTAAACTAAAAGTATCGATGAACTTACCAATCCAACTTGCTGGAAATTTTCTACAACTACATCCAATACTGATTTTGTATCAAGTTCTGGTAATAGTGCCATTTCTTTCCTAAATTAACACTTTAGTTTCATTGGACTTAGCAGATATGATCTAATTAATTTTCTTTTGGTACTACACGTCTAATAGGTACACAACAAATATGCGCGCCATTGAATTTTCATGTCTGTGACTGTTGCTATCACAGAAAACTAATACTCACAGGGTTGCTATAGAAACAAACATTTCGGCCACAGATAATAGATTTAGGTCTTACGGTTCTATCATAGAGCAATACTAAATAGACTGAGAAAGGTCCTAAGTCCATAGATAAAAATAAACTCAAGCGTGAATCGAAAGTCACGCATAGATTTTATTTTACAATAGCTTGCAATGGAACAACTTGTCATAAATCCATGCTGTCTCGAACAATAATAATTAATGCTAAACATTTCACAGTTCTATCTAGCCGCAAAAGCAAAGCTTGTACCGCAACTTGTACAGTTGTACTATGGGAACCAGATAACTGATAGCCTGATACCTACACAAGTTATTATTATTTTTTGTGAATAAATGTATATATAGTATAGGTAATATAGAGAAACACCCAGACTCGTAACAAATGTCTGTAGATCATGCAAACATTTGTTCCACGGCGGGAATCGAACCCTCCTGTGTTTTACCCTGCTATTAGTCCACTGCGCTTCGGAGGCCTCGGAGGTCGTCATTTTAAAGTTTCCTTAATAAGTGGTCTGTGGTTTATACCTACTCTTTACTCTCTTTGCTGGGGACGTCAGCACCTTACCCCGCGGCTACACTATGCTCCTCATCATGTTTCTCGCGCTGCCGCGATGTTGCCGTAGGTGGCCACACACAGCCCTCCTCGCGCGAGTAAGTAATCACGCGATTATTCGCTCCATAGGTACATAGGTATAGGTACCTACTAGATTTCAATAGGTAGGTACTAGCATAGAAATAATATACTTACTACGGTATTAGGTTCCTTCCTACTCGTCACTTTCATGACTAGAAATAACATACCTAGATGTAACTTTTGTTCTTTTCCTGTGATGTTTACTAAATAAATAAAAATAAAATTCTTTATACTTAGATACCTACCTACCTACCTACGAGATAAACTGTTACAAACTAATATCAACTTTTAAAAAATGAGACAGGTAATTAGATATAGGTATCTAATTACCTGTCTCATATGTCTGGTAATACGAAACCAAAATTAGACAGGCCCTACTTAACTTATGTTTTAACTTATAAATTCATTCTATAAATTTTAACGTGGTTTCATTTGACCATTCATCCGTTGTAGTCGACGGCGGCATTTTTTTTTCCAAATCCTAAAACGCAAGTGAGCGCTCTGAGCCCTAGCGGGCATAATGTAATTTGAATTTGTAACCTCATCTGCATTAAAATTTGAACCAAAGAGACCCACACAATAAGAACTTATTCGTAAATCGAACTAACCGCTGTACAGAATGCACCAACCTAGATTTGGTTTTTATTGTCTCACAGAAAGTGTGAAAAGTAGAGTATTCTCCTCGTGGATAAAGCTGCCTGCATCTTGGGTGTGCTTATATCCCTCTCTGCATTCAGGATTCTAGCAACTCACTCGCTCCGCTCGTGAGTTAACTCCAGAATCCTTCGTTACGTTCGGGATTCAATACAGCGCCCGTGACGCAAGATACTGCTTTATCCCCTCGTTTAATAATCTACTATTAATCGCGCCGCGTCTATTGGACTTGAATGGTGGTGGGGTAGCGGACTCTGGTTATTTCACTGCGCAGACTTAAACGTAACAAAATTGTATTGAAATGGAAGTTTCTCTTGCCTAATCATAAAAGTCCTAATCATTGTTTTTATAGTTGCTAAAATCATTGAGAGTAGGTATATGAAAATAAAAACCCACATATCATTTGTAACAATGAGGCTATAATACTCTAATAATATACAATACAACAAGTTGGTAAAGCCACTTCACTACGCACTAAAATATTAATTTAGAAATATCTACTATCATCATCATCTAGATCTCGAGATCTACGATTGTTTCTATATCCTCCTCTGTTGCCCTCCCATCGTTTGTTTGAGTTATAGTTTGATTTCGAATTCCAGTTTTGTGAATTATAGTCAGAGTTTTGGGAATTATAGTTTTCCGAGTTATTATTGTAGTTGGAGTTCCAATTCTGACTCCTGTTGTTAGAAAAATTATTGAATTTCTTGAACTTTCCTGGTCTATCCCTTGACTTCTCAGCAATGAAGGAGCGCTTAAGGTCCTCCAACTCTTCAGGTATTTCCTGAAATTTAAAATCAGTACACACTTATCTTTTTCTTCACTTGAGGTTTACTGAGCCTGAAATAGCTAACCGACATTGAAAGTTCGATGATAATATGAACTTTTAAAATACTAGCTTAATTATTTTATTTATCATAATAATTTAGCCCTATCATTGTATATGGGTTCATTTTAAATAACACCACATCCTTTAGAGTGCTAATGTCATGGCTATGGCACGGCATGAAGTACAAATCTGATAGGAAGGTTCTTTATTTGAACGCTGTACTGACTATTGCCTCAGTAACAAATTACCTTTATTCTCTGTCAGCCACCGCACTAATCCAATGGCTGTTGTAGATTGCTTCACATACCTGGTTAGCTTCCTTCAGCACTGCGATTAGGTTCTTCGCCTGCCGTCCGTCCTCGCTCGTCAGTATCGTGTGGGAGACGCCTTTGTTTGACTGTCGGCCGGTACGACCGATTCGGTGGATATAGTCCTCAGTGGTATTTGGGAAATCATAGTTTATCACGTGAGTAACACCGTCAACGTCTGCAAAACGCATTTAATAGTTATTTGATAACTAGGTAATAAGGTGTGTATGAAAGTTTTTCTGTCATACTATAATCATGTAGAGAAACTGGTTCCTACAAATGGATGATAAATTTTATTGATTTCTTGACTGATAAAAACCCACATCCACAAAAAACTTATCATCTATCTCACAATGATGAGATCCACCATCTCTTATTGGATATTGAAAAGAAACAATGTTGAGTTAATGCACAAAACATCCCAATATAGCTCGACATGACTGCACTCTTTTCCCCCAAGCCTCCAACCCTAGTATTGATTGAATATTGGGAAAAAACAGAGGATAGAAAGGACCAGAAAAGAAACAAAATCTTTTTTTTTATACCACCTAGTGATGCACGTACAAGCCCACCTGATGTTAAGTGGTAACCATCGCCTATAACAAAGTATTGCCTCATAGGTCAAGCATCTTATAAACGTACCCTACAATGCAGTCCTGCGTCCATCAACTATAGGCATACGGGTGTAAAGCCTCATGAGCCTGTCTGTACTTTCGTATACAAAATATAAGTTTATAGTTAAATGTAAATCTTACCTAGTCCTCTAGCTGCTACATCAGTTGCCACGAGAATGCTCTTATTGGCCCGCTTAAACTTCTGAATGATGTAGTCTCGTTGATTCTGAGTCTTATCACCGTGAATGCCCTGTGCCGGCCACCCGTTCCCACTGAGAGCACGAGCCAGGTTATCAACAAACCTCTTTGTGTTGGTGAACACTAATATCTTTCCAAATCCCTCTTCTGATATTTGATGCATGATATTTTTAAATCTGCAAATAAAATAGGAAATTACAATCCATAACTGTACAAATACATAAGCAATTAGTATAAGACAATACATACTTCAATAGCTTATCTTCATGTTCGCAAACATGAACACGTTGTTGGATGTTGTGATTTGCAGTTAGTTCTGTTGACCCAACATTTACTTGGACAAATTCTCCAAGGTAATCTTTAGCTAAAGACTGAACTTCTACTGGCCAAGTTGCAGAGAACATCAAAATCTGTCTCTCGAGAGGTACTCCTTCTAAAGCCTGTCGAATCTGTGGTTCAAACCCCATATCTAACATCCTGTCAGCCTCATCTAGTACTACATAAGTGCATCTTGATAATGTTGTAGTTTTACTCATAAGGAAGTCATTCAATCTCCCAGGAGTAGCAATGACTATATCAACACCAGATTGCAGCAGACCTGCCTGTGGTCCTCTGTTTGCTCCACCATAAATACATGCACAGCGTATTTTGAATTTTCGTTCAAATTGTTTGGCAACTTGCTCAATTTGACGTGCCAGTTCTCTTGTAGGTGCCAGAACCAATGCGACAGGACCAAGGCCTTTACTAGCTTGTTTTTCTTTTAAATGTATCACAGCAGGTAAGAGATATGCTAATGTCTTACCGGTACCGGTCTGAGCAATGCCAACAAAATTTTGTCCGCTCATAACAGTTGGCCATGCTTGGGATTGTATCACAGTAGGCTTGGAAAACCCTTGATCTGTTAGAAATTCTTTGATATAGGCAGGAAATTCACAATTTTCAATATCAATGTAGGGATTGGGAATGTGTTCACCAATTATAGTCACATTATGTTCGGTCCGATAATCATCAATCTCATCTTGATTTGCTTTAACAGAATATAATTTTACACGTTTAAGTTCTCTTGTACAGGTATTTGAAACAAAATATTGTTTTTGAAAGGTGGAATAGCAAACTCTTGCATTTTTGAATGTGTTAATGTAACCACTTTCAGCTGTAAGTTTTGCAGTTATCAGATTGGAATTTTGGGAGAATCTGAAACAATTATACATAATGTAAATATTGAAGAACATCATAGGCATTGGTGTATTTTATTGAACATAGCTAAATTAATTCGAGATATGATAAGTTATAGGTAGTATTTACCTTGCTCAAGCTCAGTATCAATAAAATTTTAAGGCTTATTTCAACCAATGCGAAATTCAATGTTGTCTGAATATAAAACTTCATGCATTGATTCCCACGCAATGTGATGACATTTTAAATCTATGAATTTAATGTTATTTCTTTCCCAATGAATGCTATGAGTTTTAGGCAGGTACAGTTAACACAAAAAGCCTAAGACTACGTTTTTCGCTGTAGGTAGTTGTACCTACCTACCTACTTTGAATGGCAGGATCATTCAATGGAAGGAACTGATGTTTATCAAATGAAATATGTGAGATAGTGATAAAATTTATATTGAGATATTATTATCGTAGCATAAAGTACTATGTTATTGACTGTACTTGTTTGTCATCGCATTGGTATTGGGATTAACTTGGGTGCCTTATTAATATTTAATTGGCTAGGATAAAAAATTGTCATTGCCTGGGAATAAGTTTATAAAATACTTACATCGCTAGCAGATCCTTTCGTTTTGCAAGTCTTGTTATTGTACTTAGAGCCATTGCTATTGAACTCTAGAACTTATCAACATACAAAAATGAACTTGCTTGAATTAGGTTACTTTTAGGTTATTATTTACACACTTGCTTAGTTTCACTATCTTTTTACTTGAAAGGCGTGTGTATGTGAAACAAATCGTAGTCGGAAATTTTAAGACACAACTGTTTACTATTTTTCACTTATTTTCTACACTGCCTGCCTGTTATGCATTGTAATATTCTTTGATTAATGATTACCTACTCTTCTTTGCTACCTGCCCTGTGTGTGCGTGCGGTAACAATTTTTTTGAACATTGAGATTTTAATGTCAAAATAAATGGATTGATAGAATTTTATCGAATGTCACTGTCAGTTATGTCAAAGTATTTTTAAGCGGCTAAGAAATTCCCATAGGTACAAAAATTGGTAAGAATTTTTTTAAACACGCATTAATCAGTGTTTATCTTTATCTGTGGTAACAAACAAGGTAAGTGTCTATTTCACCACCTCTGAGTAATGTTATCCAACGGATTTAGAAAATAATTATACGTCTTTTAGTATTTTTATAGTGTTATATCAAAGTATTTTTATGCGGCTAAGAAATTCCCATAGGTAAAAAAATTGGTAAGAATTTTTTTAAACACCCGTTAAACAGTGTTTAACTTTTATTGTGTTATCAAACAAGGTAAGTGTCTATTATATAGTATTATATCCGAACACATACGGAAAATTCAAAGATTTTAAAAATCATCTCAAACATGTTATGCCTAGACGGGACTTGAACCCGCAACCTTCCTCGTATTTAACTAGTGGTTCGCCCTGAACTGAGATCTCGCGAGTCTCCCTTAAAAACAAAATAATATTATTTGCATGTACCTAATCTTTGACAACCAAAATAGTGCCACAAAATACTTAACCAAAATACTTGACCTACAGTTTCATTTAAATTACAGGTATCGGGAGTTCATATTAATTGGTTCTTTTTTTTGGGGTAGAAATTGCAGTTATTCTGGATTTCAGACTTTTGCCTATATTTCTGTTACTAAAGCTACACGTATACCAAATTTCAGCACTGTGGGGTCACTGGTGTACCCTGTGAATTTTGTCAAAGTTCAGTTTTTATCATGGCTAATAACATTAAAACCACAATGTTTAACTTAAAAATAAAAACGGGGTCAAAATGTACTCACAAAGACCTTGTATTAGACGTGCCATTTCACCGGTTAGACCCATTTGGGTTTTTTTTACTCCTCTTGAACCCCAATATCTCAACAACCCCCCCCCCCCCACATTTTCAGCTCATTTTGTCACATCAAAAATTGTGCCATTACTACCTTTACATAATCAGGGTGTTTGGTAATATACTGAAGATATTCAAGAGACGGTTTCTCAAAACATAAAAAAAGACTTCTCGAAGAAATAAACAACTAAATATATTATCAAATTTTAAAGATAAGACTACGTTTAGGTGATTAATTCGATGTAAAACTTACTGCCTACACTTGCAATCGGCACCCAAAAATAAAGGCCGATTTGATATCTCTTTCGGAAATGGCTGCGGGTTTTGGGTTAGAGGGACAACAAGAGATATCTCGAGACGTCACCAATAAATACAGTACCTACCTTTGGTTAGATGGCAAGCATTATGCAATAGCACAACATAAGCTTAATAACTTGCTTGTCAATTTACATGCCAAAATAAATTTAACATTTCTATGGTAAACATTTCATAAATTTATTTATTATGCTCATCAAAGTAACCCCGTTCGTTTTTGTGTATACGAGTATTATCAAACACCCTATAAACCAAATTTCACGATGATCGGATAAGCACTTCGAAAGTTTTCTTTGGACAAACAAACATACATACATACATACAACGCCGATTTGCCCAAATTGATTTAGAAATCTCGTTTCGCTCGATGAAAAATCTTTATACGTCTTTTGTTTTGCCATGAGAGAATTATTTTTAATCTCATGACCTGTGCCTTCTACCCAAATCACACCTCGAACAAGCTGACATCCAACCCGATATTACTCTCCTTGGGGAAAGAGGAACAAAAACACTAGCCAAACGATTATTGACATCAGAACGGTGGGAACCGCTCGCTAGGGATTTGGTTTCCATATCAACTTATAGCTAAGAATTTGTAGTTCCCGAAAATTATATTCTCTGAAATTGTAGTTCAACAGTTCAGAAGTTATGAGCATTTATCTAGGTCTGTACCTACAGCCAGAAATCCAGTTTTTCTTTCGATCCAATTATCTCATAAAATACTGAACCGATTTCAGTGGAACTTGGTAATTACCTTTTCCTCAACTACGGCATTATTTTGAGCTTTGTACGGTACTTCTAGAGTTCTTCGTGGTGGAGATATAAGTGAAACTTAAATTTTGACTAAAATCCATTTATTTCTGAATACAAGCCAATACCTACAAGAAAAAAAAAATCCACTACAAATTCGTAACCAAGCAACTGCAAAAGGTTGAGCTATTGATGGAGTATCCAAGGTGCCCAGATGGGCGGTACTGCCTGATGTTACTTTGATTCAACCCCATTTATTTCGGAATACAAGCCATAACAAAAAAACGTAGGTAATTAACTACAAAAACTTTAGCTTATCAAAAACTATTCCGAATTCTCCAAGGTGTCCAGATGCTGGGATCAAGCCGGGCGGTACAGCCTGATTTCTGGCTGTACGGACCTAGATAAATGCTCATAACTTCTGAACTACAAATTCAGGAAATATGATTTTCGGGAACTACAAATTCTTAGCTATAAGTTAACATGGAAACCAGATCCCTAGCGAGCGGGACCCAACGTTCTGATGTCTAATGATTTTGGCAGTATTTTAAGCTTTGTACGGTTCTTCTAGATTTTTTCGTGGTGGAGATATAAGTGATACTTCCATTTTTACTAAAATCCATATATTTTTAAATAAAGCCATTACATGAAAAAAAAATCCACTACAAATTCGTAACCAAGCAACTGCAAAAGGCTGAGCTATAGACAGATTCTCCAAGGTGTCCAGATGCTGGGATCTAGCGGGGCGGTACAGCCTGATGTTACTTTGATTCAACCCCATTTATCGGAATACGAGCCATAACCAAAAAAAAGGAATTAACTACAAAAAATCTTTAGCGTTTGACTGATTCTCTCAGATCCTTAAGCCTAGGTTACACGGTGCGAGCTAGCATGCGAGCTGACCGTGTCAGTTACTGAGGTGCAATAGCTCGCACTGTGTGACCGCATCATACGAGTAACTGTTATGTGCGAGTGGGACAGTTGCTCGCAAGCGAGTTACTTCAACATTTTTTGTTTTTACTCGCAACTGGCCTTCCCCCACCACGCCACTCGCACGTCGCTCGGTCGTCAACTCGCATGATTTCGCGAAATGACAGTAGCTCGTACGCTCGGGGCCACGCCGCCGGTGCAGTGTTTTTGTAGGTTTCTTGCGTTGACATCAAAATGGCGGAAAGGTGGACATCCGATCAAAATATAAAGTTTGTGGAGCTATACAAGAATCAAACGAACTTATGGAATTGTTTGGATCCTAATTACAAGAACAGAGATTTGCGTAAAGCGTCGTTAGAACACATCCGCTTGGAATGCAATTTACAAAACATGAATGAAGTTACAAAAAAAATCAAAAATTTACGCTCAACGTATAACCAGGAGTTATTGAAAATTGAAAAGAGCAAAAAAAGTGGATCTGGCACTGATGAGATCTATAAACCATCTATCAAATGGTTCGATTCTATGGATTATATTATGAAAATAATTAATCTTAAAGAAAAGGAAACATCAAGTAATTTGGTAAGTATTTTATTACAAATTATAATTACAAAGGCACAAGGCACATTCCAAACCAGTCAGGGTCCACAAAATTTACTATCCTTTATTTTTCTCTTCCCTTTTATATTCTAATTACTACTAGGTAATTATAATTACCTAATCATATAATTTTGCCATGCAACTGCTCCGTCGTCATTGAAATAATTTTTATATTTATCACGCATTTTCTCTGCTATTAATTTCGATCTATTATTAATTCTCGAGCGACGAATACTCGGTAATTCATTAATTTCGGACCTCCACTGGCCTTGAATGATTTGAAAGTTTATGATGTCTTCATAATCTGTAGTTCCTGGTGGTGTATAAGTATTTGATGCAGTAGTACGTAACCAGTTGTGTAATGTACAAGCACATAAGACGATCTTTATCGTAGTTTCCTCTGTAACTTGAATTGGCTTTCCCAAAACACGAAAACGAGATGCTAGAATGCCGAACCCATTCTCCACAATCCTTCTTGCTCTGCTCAACCTATAATTAAAAATCTTTTCTGCGGTAGTCAATGTATTTTTGTAGGGCTTTAGTAAATACGGTTTTAAAGGGAAGGCATCATCTCCAACTAGAATACCATTTTCAGGCAACAATAAATTGTTTTCTAGATAAGGATACAAAGAGCAGTTTTGGAATACCCCACTATCTGCGTTACGACCATATGAGCCTATATCTACATATCTGAAAGTATAATCGTGATCCACAACAGCCATGAGCACTATACTATTTGTTCCTTTGTAGTTATAATATTCACTGCCACAATTTGGTGGTGCTTGAATTGTTATATGCTTCCCATCGATAGAGCCACAACAATTAGGGAAATTCCACCTCGAAGCGAATCCTATTTGGATATCTTGCCATTCTTCCACATTCGGTATCTGAAAAATAAAAGAGTAATGTTAATTTCAGGAACCATATCATCCATCAACGTCAAGAAGCAACGTCGCATCAGCGTCAGGAAGCGAGGAGGCCACGAATAACGTGGACCTTGATGCTAGTGACAATAGCAACAAAGCTGCTCATATAAAAGTGGTAAAGCCACCAAAAACTCTAAAGTTAAAGACGAAATTATCATCAGAACGGTCTGACATTCAAGCAGCCGTAAATGAACTCAAAGAACTAAATAGTAGTTTAGTAAACGTGTCTGCCCCGATTACAAGAGAATTAGAAGATGAATGTGATGTTATTGGAAGACATGTAGCACTGCAGCTGAAACAGTTATCTTCGATTGATAGAATTGATGCGACAGATGAAATACAGGCGATACTCTCTAGATACCGTAAGAGAGCCCTCTGTGGTAGAATTGTGTACACACCTTCTAATTACAGTTCCGAATGTACGCCATCACCACAGCCTACAGTAAATTATGAAATGTCTGCACTCTCTATGCAAGTGGAACAATCTTCACAATCTATACTCCATAATGAATGTACGCTATCACCACAGCCTGTAGCCTACCAGCTTGTAGAGGTCGCTACTGAAGCTTATCAACCTGTTGAACCTACAACATCTGCATTCTCTGCGCCACTGCTGGATCAATTTGAATCTATACCCCAATCTAATGATGTACTTGCTGCAGCAATAAATCTCTAATATTAAAAAATAACGAACTAAGCTATGTAGTACTGTAGTTATTAAGTATTAATATGTAAAGTTCACGTTTAATATGTACAAAAACTTTACAAAACCATTGTGAATTTGATTATGAATAAAAAAAAATACTTACTTTGATATAATCTTTTAGACTTTCATTGATAGCAGCACACACTTCTGGTATTATTTTAATGATGGATGCTTTTGAAACTCTGAAAAATACCGACAACAGTCTATACGATATCCCAGAAGAAAGGTATACTAGGGTTATTTCCAACTTCACCCTCGCAGGTATCGCATCCCTCATTAGTGTATCATCACGTTGAATTTTTGGAGCAATCAAATTTAAAAGTATTTCCACTTGTTCAGTTGTCAATCTCATAACCGCTTTATATTCTCGGGGATCTTCATCATATAGCTCTTTAAATATTGAATTCGTTGCCCCTTTTCTTTGCAGCCAAGTCCTGACCCAAACACTTCTCTTCTTCTTCTTTTTTTGTATAGCTCTTTCAATTTCAACACAAAGTATTTTCGTAACTGCTTTTATAGTGGTATGCACTGTGATTAAACGTGTATTTTGCGACAACATTGCACGAGACATGATACAGACGAACTATGCGAGTACACTGGTGCAGTAGCTGTCTTCCTGCGACGCCAGCAGTTCGCATAGTGTGACCGAGCGAGGCGAGTCGAGCTACTGTCATACGAGTACACATGCACAGTAGCTGTCTACTGTCATATCAGCTGCTCGCACTGTGTAACCTATCCTGTTTCAGAGATCCAGCCGGGCGGTACAGCCTGACTTCTGACTGTACAGACCCAGATTAATGCTCATAACTAGATTCCTAGCGTTATATCTTACATCTATCTCAATGCCTAACTAACTAAAGGGGATGACATTAAAACAAATTCTATTTTATAATATTTTTATTGAGTTCCATTACAGAATCAGGACAAGGATCAAAGAATTGGAATGACGGAAACATATTTTAGAGTAGGTACCCAGATGAAAAGGGCATTTCAAAACACTGAATTAGTTCTATTATCATATAAAAATAGTCCACAAGTACGTTGTTTACCCAAGACACAAACATGATATCAGCTAATCCCCAATGGAAACACAGTTAAAAAAAATATCACAGTATTCAACTAAATACAAACAGTACAAGTTTACAGGATATTAAAAAGAAAAGAGTCTACGACACATTTAGAATAAATTAACTAGCGATCACTGCAATACCGTAATAGCACATCCCGTTTTAACATTCACAACTTTCACACAAAACTCCCTATGAGGATTTGCTACTAAGTACAAACTAAACTATTATTAAAGTAAGGTTAATATTCATTGAATCGTTTGTGTCCTGGTCCTTTGCCGCCACCGCCGAAGTTACTTCCCCGTTTGAAGGAGCCACCACTACCACCACGGCCACCTCCATACCTGTTCCTATTCCAGCCTCCACCGCCACCTCCAGAGCGTTCAGCCATAGTTTGCAACTGAGGATTCACCACCTGCAACAACATAAACCAGATTTATTATGATGCAATATAAAACTAAGTTGAAATAATTTTTTTTATTGAAAATATAACTGTAACAGCATCTGAGGATGGGATTCAGACAAAGTTTGTGTGAACACCGAAGGCATGTAGCTGTTTTATTGTACCTCATACACGCATTCATGTTACGCTATGGAATAAACGTACCCATGCCAAAGGTATGAGGATACTAATGAATTACAGAAATTGTACAAACCTGGTTGGCTTCTTGAAGTACAGACACTAGGTCCTTGGCCTGTCGCGAGTTTGATGGAGTGAAGAAGGCATAGGATGTTCCTTTTGATTTTGACCTTCCAGTTCTACCAATTCGGTGGATATAGTCCTCAGAAGAATTAGGGTAATCAAAATTGATCACATATTTAATTCCATCCACATCTAGAATTTAAAATCATGTCAATTTCATCCTAGGATACATTTTGAAAAGAAAATCAAAGATTTCTAGAATTTATCCAAAAATGATCTAAGCATCATACATAATTTAAACAAATGAATCTAAATCAGGTTGGTGGTAACTCATAAATATGTTACTTACATGAATATGAGTTACACAGTATGATCAAATACAACATTCAATACATATTTGCCTCTCACTCAGAACCCTGGAGACTTATAAAGGGCATTGGATATCTGTTTACCAATGTTCAATCTATTTAATTTCCCTCTTCAAAGCTCCATGTGGCCGAAACAGAAAACCCTTGACCTCTTGCCGCTCATCTCATCAATCACTGGTCAAGTTTTTATGATGCACCATTGGACTCTTTATCTCTTTTGCAATGTTTTGAAAACAAGTAGTGCATCACCAGGTTTTCCACTATCAAGTGTATCCGCATGTTTTACGGACATACCATCAAGCTTTCCGGCCTTGGGTCCCATCGTAGTGAAAGGCACATTTGAGGCACCATAATAATGACGAGTTATTGCATTCTCAACAATTTGTCAACTGCATCAGACAATGGGTCATCTACGTAATCCAGCGCAGTGGTAACATGCCTGCTAGTCTGAGCCAGTAATCAGATAGAACACAATAACTTTCCGCCGGTGCCTCTGAAAGTATACACAAAACAAAGTTAATAAAACATCAATACACAGAATAAATATTGATCATACAAATGAAGTAACCATTAAACCTGAATAGATTTGAAGTTGATTAGAATACTCACCAAGTCCTCTAGCTGCAACATCAGTTGCAACAAGGATGCTAGCTCTTCCCTGCTTGAATTGGTATAATACTTCATCTCTCTCTTGCTGTGTCTTGTCACCATGCATGCACACTGCAGGCCATCCATATCGTCTGATATTCCTAGTGATATTTTCTACTTTCCTCTTAGTTTCAACAAATATGATAGTTTTGGCACCAGGTTCTTGGCTTTGACCAATCTCTTGCAGAAGTACATTCAATCTAAAAATAAATGATCACTATACAGTATACTAAAATAATTATAACCAAATAGATCTCTTTCATTAAAACTCAGATCTTCTTAGAGGAGGTATTTGGTGATTCTAATCAAACATGATTCATACTGAATAAATAACTCATCATAGTAGGAGGCAATTAAGTGGGAAAACCCATATAAAATAAATTAAGTCATACATACTTGTTTTCCTTCTCATGTTCCTGGCAAACATCAATTATTTGAAGGATATTGTGATTGGCAGAGAGCTGCATTGATCCTACATTTATCTGGATATAGTCTCCAAGGTAATCTTCAGCCAGTTTCCTAACTTCCTTAGGCCATGTGGCAGACCACATGACAGTCTGTCTGTCAGGGCGAATTTGCTCAATAATTTTTCTGATTTGGGGTTCAAAACCCATGTCCAACATGCGATCAGCTTCATCAAGCACTAGATATGTGCAACGTTGCAGGTTTGTGGTGCCCTTCTCAAGGAAATCAATCAATCTACCAGGAGTAGCAATTACAATTTCCACTCCCCTTTCCAAATCACGGGCTTGCTCTCTTTTAGGTGCACCTCCAAATATGCAAGTGTTGCGGACATAAGCAGAGTTACCAAAGTCAGATGCTACTTGTTGAATCTGTTGTGCCAGCTCCCTAGTTGGTGCTAGAACCAAAGCAATGGGGCCATCACCATGTCGAATTGGAGGTTGATTGTTTATATGTACAATAGCAGGAAGAATGTAGGCCAGAGTCTTTCCTGAGCCAGTCTGAGCAATGCCAACCAAATTTTTTCCTGACATGGCAATCGGCCAACCCTGTGCTTGAATTGGAGTGGGCTCTTTGTATCCCATATTTTTGATGCTCAGGTTTACATAATCAGGAAAATTTCCTTCATCAAAGTGTTGAATAGGGACAGGTACATCAACTCCAGTAATTGTGATCTCATGTGTATTTTTAAACTCCTCTACATCATAGGGTGATCTGTTGAGAACTGACTGGTGTGGGTTATAAAAGTTCTTATTGAAAGGCTCCAGTGACATGGAATCCCAATTGGGGCGCCGCATGTTCTGGCCGCCTGAGAATTCCTTCTTGCCACCGCCATATCCACCACCGCCGCCGAAACGGCCGCCACCGCCGCCGCCTCCACCCCCGTATCTAGAACCTCCGCCACCTCCAAACTTAGAACCACCGCTTCCACCGCGGTTATTGTTCCAACTTCCAGACCTAAAACAATACAATATACATTTTAATGACTTGATCATGAACCTGAGACAAGTATCTGGTGCCCAGACTGGATATACCTACTAAAACCTAGGAGAAAATTGTGCAAATTAGGTTGGGCTGAGCTCAAAGTAATTCACAGCACGCATGCGTGAAATCATCTATTGTTCCGGGCGGCACATTACAAAATGGCCACCAAGATGTTGGTTGATGATGCCAGGCATGCGCCGAAGCCAGCAATCAATAAAACATACGCAATGCGGATGTTGAGAAAAACAACCTCACAAATACATAAGAAATATACACAATTCGTAAATTGCCACGTACTGCTACATAGCTGCACAATTAGGTTATGAGAAATTGAAAACAGAGCAAATTATACTTCCCAACGTGTTTCGTTGTGAAAACTTGGATCAAACCAAAAATATGTGTTGTAGGATAACATCTAAGCCAAATTAAGCATACTCACATGATCAATTATATTTTTTCTGGAGAGATGGTCAAGATAACGAAAGATGTAATTTAGATCTTGGTAGCAGGGTCACTTATCTGTAAAAATACATTTCGTTATGATAAACCGACAGAGGCAACACTAGAAGTTATTACTACACTAAAAATTAAAATATCCAAATCACTCCCGACACAAAATCAATTAGAAAAATCTAATTTACACTCAAATTACAAATTCTTAAATTTATACACGTCGTACCTAGACCACTGCTATTTGAAAAGAAGAAAGAATTTCTGAAAGAATGATTGCTTAGGAACGGAAGATGGATGATGAATGAATGAATGATTAGAACCCACCTCGGATTGGCTTAGGATAACCGGCATACTTCACACTAATAAACGAAGGAGACAATCTACTATCCAACCATACCTACTAGACAGAGCGAAACAGGGCAAAATTACTGAATGAAGGCAGAAGGCATGATTGGCTTATATTAAACGGCAAACTTCACTTCACTTGAATTGAATAGTGAGTGAGTGAGTGATTTGTGGTTCGTTCACAAGAAATGAAAGGGAGTATTTAGCAGTGCTTCCACCTTTAACATTTATTTATCGATGTTTATTTCATTGAATTAACTATACAGGTATTATATACCCCGGCAAACTTTTTCTCATTGCGCACGAGCTGCAGTGAACTATCTGGAAATTATGTAAGCCACATAAAAGACTCGCATAACTACATACACAAGTAGGCCGCTGTAAGATCAGTATGGCCAAATGGGGTATAATCCATTTGTCTCACGTCCAATGTGAGTGCGGGTGGGTCTTTAGACCCTAACGCACTTGCTCCTCTACCCTTTGTGCCCTATCATCTGCAGCCTGGAATATCTCAATGGAGCAACGAATGATGCCGTGGAGGTGACTTGGTCAAAATTAATTTGAGATCAAAAATTTGAGTCATTGATATGAGAAGAATATTATAATATTAAAAACTATGAGTTTTAGCACAGGTTTTAGGATGGTATACTTTCGAAAGGAGTAATTCCGAATTTTAAATGCTGTAATATGTCTAACAGAAAGTTGGCCTTGGCTTTTCAGATGTTTTTTTAAACATAATTTTATTATTTCGTAAATACGCATTATAGAAGTATTTACTCCTGAGTACTGGAGGCTGGACGTTATTTTAAGCGGACACGATATTGGTATTGTAAAAAACTTCAATGAGGGCTTTTCATTCTCGATAATATAATAAACAAAGTAGTTCCAACTAGCTTAATAGATGGCGCCATCTAAACAAGCACCTGAGACATGCTCTGCTAAAAAATATTTCTAAACTTGCCCATCTGTCAAAGTCGTAAAGACAACATAAACATTTCTAGCGAACATACTTCGTTTTTATTTCGCCTTGTGTGTGGCAATTTCATGGTAGGTATTGTTTTGTGATAGTATTATGTATTTCTTAGAGCTGTACCTGCCTAACAGACTCTGACTAATTGATACACTGTGCATGACCACCCTGCTCGAAAACCGGACTCTGAACCTTGTTTCCTTGATTGACCCTTGCTCACCCATTGGACTACAATTCTTCAGCATTAAGGTAAGACCGCATTAGAGCGGCGCTGCACGGTGCTGCACGCCGCGCCACAAAGTGTAAAAATATTGTTTTAATGATTTTGAATGGCGCATGTCGCACTCGAGTGGCACTGCAGTAGGCGTAGCTTCAAAAGAATATTGTGACGTGCAGCGCTGCGCCGTTCAAATGTGGTCTTACCAAAGAAATTATAATCTCAGGAATCACTGTCCCTAACAAACTCACCGCCGAAAAGCGGCGAGCGATACCTTGCATTTGTGTGAGTGCCGAAAATGCCTAACATTATTAATACCAAAAGTTAAATAGTCTAAACTCGACTTTATTCCGCAGATTAAAAGTTTCATTTCAAGCATTCGCATTTTAGAGATATGACGTTATGAAATGAAGCAGCTGTTAAGTCGTAAAAATTTATTGCCTTCTTTTGTCCTTTAAAAAACTGTTGACTTTAACGGTATGGCAATAAGGTCGGATTCAAAATCTGCTGTTCGAAGATCGTAAAATTACTCCGTTCGGAACAGAAGTGTGGAGGAGTAGAAACGTACACAATATTTTTTTGTTGAGAAATGAAATTTCGAATCTATTACGTAGGGATAAATCATTTGTTAACCAAATTCAAAAGTCGGATTTTTTAATAATCGGATAGTTTGATAAAATCTTTCATTTTTACAGGCTCCTATTCAGTTTAATGTGCCTCGTTGTCTTGTCTATCGTTTATAGGTAATAAAATATTGCGATATTAGACCTGCCCGGTTTCTGATTTGAGTTGAAATTTTGCATGCATATGCGACATGAAGCTGATCTCATGATGCAGTAAGATGGTGCATCATCAGATGCTTAAACTAAACTACACAACAACATCGACTTTAGGTTCATTTGATCTGTCTTAACTAGTATTCGGATCCTAAATGATATCCAGGTCAGGGTTTAATGACGGAGCCAGGCTATGGGAACTCTGTAATAAAATGACATAGTTACATCGAGTGTGGGCTCGTTCGATTAGTCTTAAAGAGTATTCTTTACCTAGATGATATCCAGGGTCTGATGATGGAGCCAGAAGATGGCTATGGGAACTGTGATTAAACGATGCCACCTCATCGAGTTTTTGGGCTCGATTAATTTGTCTTGCCGACTACTCGGGTCCTAGATGAATTCTCTTCTCTACAATAATAAAATCGTAAATCTCCCTTCAATGTATGAGACCGAGGTCAATGATGCAAAAAGGAGGGTCATAACATTTTCATCCTCGCGTACGAAGTTCCCGGGCAACCTCTAGTTTTGAATAAAATCGAATTTTGTATTGTATACAATATTGCAGAACCATGTTTAGTACTAGAACTTTAACAGTATAGGCAGAAATCAGCAAAAAGTAAATATTGCAAGAAGTAGGACAAAGATATAGAGTGCTGTAAGCCTAGCTAAGAGTTTCAATTTCTCTTTTGCTGTTAATTGTGTATTTTGTAACAGATAACGAGCAGTTGACATTAGGCTATTGTACTTCAGATAAAGGGGCTTGGTGGCGCTGGTGGTAAAAATGCCTGTATTTTTAGTACCGAAAATTTATCTCGTTGTCCACAATTTAACGGTAGGGTATGCTACCGCGTGTTTTTTTAATGAATTTGATAAAAATAAAACACGAGAGTTGTTTGTTTCATGAAGGTAGTTTTAGAATTGGCCGCATCTGATTAGTATATAATGCTTACTAATAAAATTGTTTTTTAAACTTGTTAAAATGTTTTTAGTATGCGACTCCATTCATTCGAAATTTAATGTAGTCCGGTTCATTGGTCTTCGGTCACGTACAGATAAATGAACGATGCAACGCGAGGGAAAGGGACAGTAGCGTAGCGTAGTCGTGTGTCTGTAGTTACAAATATTTCCGTAAAATATTATTTTAAAGCATATTATAGACTAATTCAAAATCAAATTCATCAAATTATCAAACTTTAAGGTAATACTCACCGGAAATACGAAATTCCATCTTTTTTTAATGTAGTTAAAGTGTTGTTTTTGCAACTTTTGACGGAGCACTTGGGCATGTTGTCACTTCGACGGCAAGCGCGCGACTAAGAGCCGAGAGTGCTTAAGCGGCGTTTAAGCACTCTCCAGCGTGGACGTCCTTGACGGGCCGATCGTATATCTAGTATTTTATTGATCGTTGGGTCTTACCTTTAGATCGACTCCTGCGCGGCAATTGACATTGACAATTCACTTTCTTTTGGACACTGACAGAACACACTATATTGTGTGTTCTGTGCATGGAATGGAACCGTGATAGGAATGAAAATGATTACTATTTTTGAATAATTTTCATTATGATCAAATGATTATTTTATATCACTGTTATTTCACATGTGACACGTCATTACAGGCAATGATTTTTCATTATAATGCCGTTAAGTCACACTTGCTAATTTTGCTAGTGTTATTTCACATGTAAAAAATCACGGGCAACGAAAACGTCCGATGAATTCTGAAGAAATGCGAACGACTGTGATTTGTAGCAGACCCGAATGACTCTGACCGATATATGATGAATATCTAAAGTAATTTTATTTATTATTTTTGTTAACAGGTTATGCAAAGGAAAGTAACAAGTGTGATATAAGATTTTTATAATTGTATGATTTTTCACATGCTACTCGTAAAACGTTCATCCCTAGTACATGATTGAGCACCGCCATCTGTTAGTACTAGTAGTTCTAAAAACATGGCCGTGAATACCCTTCATTACATAGTAGATAAGTTACTCCCGGAGTTGATGCAAGGGCAATGCGCTTAAAGCCTGATGCCCTTACCAGCCTACTAAAAGGCTTTAGTTATGGTCTTATGACGGAAGGTTGAGGACGCGCACGGCGCGGCGCAGCGCACGTGTTACCAGTAGAACATATATATGTATATATCGGTTATATATATATATATATTTTTAATTAGATGGAAGCACTAAGCGATTTATCCATCCAAATCCAACCAATCACAGCCTGTCGTATCATCGCTTTTCACTCATTCGTATGTTCGTTTTTGGCATTGAAATATATTTATTAATTCATAAGTTCATTCACTCTCACTCAGCTGGCTCGGAAAGTTTGTGCTTGTGCAGTGCGTGGTTAAAAAATATAGTGAATTAATAGTTAAACCGGTGCGTTGTAGTGAAGATTAGCGTGAAAACAATCAAATTAGACTACGAGAATGGCTATGCAACCCCACAGCAAGAAAAGAGTTTGCTATTATTACGATAGTAAGTGTGACAAAGTTGTTACCCGCCACAACCGATTTAGTTTGGTTTTTCTGAGAAAATTTATCAATCTTCTTGTTGGAGCTACTTAACTCTCCCATAATATGAGTTTTTTTCTGAGATATTTCGTATTAACTCATAGTTTTATTAGATATTAAAGACTATAACCATCTTTCTAAATTTACCGTGATGTCATTCAGTCCATTTCATGGCGTCTGTCCAGCGTTCGACGCTCCTATTGGCCACATGGTTCAAGTTCGCCTAACGTTAAGCATGGTACAGACTAGTTGTTTTAAGCTGCAAAATGATCTGAGTAACATGTTGATAAAAAGTTGAAAATGGTATTTCAGGTGATATAGGAAATTATTACTATGGACAAGGGCATCCCATGAAACCTCATCGCATACGCATGACTCACAATTTGCTTTTGAACTATGGTTTATACAGAAAAATGGAAATTTATGTGAGTACTTATTTTAAAAGTTCAAAATTATTTGCATTATTATTTTGAATGATAAATGAAATTATTAGAATTAGTAATGGAATCTGACACATTCTTCCACAGAGACCTCACAAAGCTACTGCTGATGAAATGACAAAGTTCCATTCAGATGATTATATCAGGTTCCTCCGGTCTATAAGGCCTGATAATATGTCCGAATACAACAAACAGATGCAACGGTGTAAGTTCTGCTATTTATTAATTTGCATATAGTCAAACTATCTATTAAACAAGAATTTAAGTCCTGACTGACTATGTATAAACACACAGCCTAAACGGCTGGTCCTACAAACTTTAAATTTAGAGGGCCTGTTTGTGGGGTGCAGAGTAGCTGGTGTACTAATAAGGCCCATACTAAACTATGGGTTCTCCTGCAGCCGTAATCTGCATGTAAACCGCAGCAGACACAACTTACTAAGAATGTTGTATGACGCAATCTATACTGCGCGGTTTCCCGCTGCAGCCGCTCTGGGTTCACAGGCGGGAGAAAATCGACCGCCGCATGCAGCAAACCGCAGTGAATAACCTCACGTTCATACTACGCGAGATGTTTCCCGCGATTGTCGTGCAATCGCCGGAAACCACTGTTGTGTCGCAGTGGGCGACTAGCGGGCTGAGACGCAAGAGGTTGCAGGTTCAATTCCTGCCACGAAACAATTACTGTTTGCATGATCAGATATTTGTTCCTGGTCTGGGTGTTTTTCTGTATACTTTACATGTCTATTTACAAAAAAGTACAAGCTTTGCTTAGTTTGGGGCTAGATAGCGCAGTCCAGCATTATTAATTTATTTCTATGAGCAGTGATTATTGGCAGATCCATTTTGAAGAATTAACAAAAGATAGCAGTAAACCACAACCTGTGTAGTATTTTATGATCGTCTGCAACAGCTTTCTCCCTATAGTGTAGTATTACCCTAATAAAGGGTTTTTTTTTTAATTGTGCCCCATAGGTAGTTGATGCAAATAGAGCAGTGCCCTGTAATTTTCTTCTGCAACAAAATTTAAATATGTAAGTTATTTATTTCAGTCAATGTTGGAGAGGATTGCCCTGTGTTTGATGGTTTATACGAGTTCTGTCAACTGTCAGCTGGAGGTTCTGTGGCTGCAGCAGTTAAATTAAATAAACAGGTATGTTAAGATACTCAGCTCTCTTTTTATACACTTTCATCAGCTTATTTTAATTATTCTCTATGAGGCATTTGTTAGGATCCTACTACTGGAGGTATATATAAAATGTTGCAAGTCTGTGGTTTGTTCTCTTTCTGCCATTTCAATTTAAATAACATGTGAAATCTGTACTCTAGGCATCAGAAATCTGCATAAACTGGGGTGGTGGTCTTCACCATGCCAAGAAGTCTGAAGCATCTGGTTTCTGCTATGTGAATGACATTGTGCTGGGAATCCTTGAGCTGTTGAAGTATCATCAGAGAGTGCTGTACATTGATATTGATGTGCACCATGGAGACGGGGTTGAAGAGGCTTTTTACACCACTGACAGAGTCATGACTGTATCTTTCCATAAGTATGGAGAGTACTTCCCTGGCACAGGTTTGTATTTCAACGTATTAATAGTTTTAAACTAATGGTGTTAAAGTTGATATTACGTTAGGTATTTTCACACAAAAGCCTATAATTGTGGTAAGTGAAGTATTTCGAGCGATTAAATTTATATCTAAACTAGCATAATATCTTACCAGTATACTTAATGTGAAATTTTGCTTTGATGTTTGCTGGGCAGAAAATGGCATAGCAACCGAGTTCAGTTGATTTTGATGAATATTGGAGGACTTTACATGTACACAGTTTTGGACTAAAGCACGAAACTGATAGAAATATTGTTGCGGTACACGTGCGGGAGGGTGAGTAAAGAGTACCCGTGCTGCCACGTCTGTGACACTTGTATCTGCCTTGCGCGATAGTCAATCGACAACACAAGAGAAACAATAGGCAGTGTCTTTTTTTTATACCACTAACAAGCATACGCAAGCATAAGGACGTTTGTAACACCATACATTTCTTACATTATTTTGTATTATAGGTGATCTACGTGACATTGGCGCCGGCAAAGGCAAATACTACGCAGTCAACATACCGCTGCGAGACGGAATGGACGATGAATCTTACGAGTCTATATTCGTGCCCATCATCTCGAAAGTTATGGAGACCTTCCAACCGAGCGCCGTCGTATTGCAGTGTGGAGCCGATTCTCTTACAGGTAACGCATTTACATTAAACTAGAGCACATCATCATATCGGCCTCAGGACGTCCACTGCTGCACATGGGCCTCCCCCATAGATTTCCAGAGTGACTGATCTTGTGCGGGCTGCATCCAACGGCTCCCAGCAACCTTTATCAGGTCGTCTTTCCATTTAGTGCGCTTTCCAGTGCGTGATCTCCACTCGAGAATATTTCTAACCCAACGGCCGTCAGTTCTTCGAGCTATGTGCCTATCAACTAGAGCACATAGGCACTAGTCTCACCGCCGGCGATGAGTGAGAAGCGAGTAAAGCTAGAAACGAATAGCGAGCAGCAAGAAGCAAGTGTGTACCTATAGTTGTCTCGCTGAGCTATAAAGCGAGTGAGCTAGTGTGGCGGGCGATACTCATCATCTCACGGCGTGTGTTCTGACCGCCAAGCGAGCATTGCTGAACGCGTATCGCTGAGCGAGTGTTGTAGTTTGCGACAAATTAGTAGAGAGCGAGTTCTCGCCGGCAGTGTGAACGGCCAGCGTTCAACTATTAATATACGTGTCTCTTTTACTGACACGGAATCTATATCTTTTGTTCGTTTCTTGAGCGAGAAAATAGTTGATAGCTAATCGCTTACTCGCCGGCGGTGAGACAAGTGCCTTAACCTAGAAATTAAATACTTGCCTGTATATAATGAAACAAAAAAATACAATACAAGTAAATGGTCTTCATTTACATGATCTAGGCATAATGGATGATTAAAAAATAAAAATGTGGAAACATGCAAGTACTTGAGTACAGTAAGTATCTAGAAGCTCCCACAATTGACCAAGAAATGGGCTTCAAAGGGAAATTATACCTGGATCGCCTAAAAGCCATGAAAACCTGCTGTCGCTGGTAGAAAATTTTGACACAAAGTGTCTGAAAAGAATAAGAATTAAGGTTTATTTCACCAAAAAAAAAACCTGCTTACTGCTTCAAAAGAAGGGAAGAAGGACTAATGTGTCTTGATCCCGAACGCTACAAATAAATCAACCCACCCGCCTATAGTACAGATCTTTATCTGGTGTGGCTATCACCGGAAACTGGATCATGATTCTCAACAGCAAATCAGGATGGTCAATATAACCTATATATATATTTATATATAATAACCTAGTATGTAGTAGTTATAGTATATTAATTGTAAATTGTAGTTTTATTTAAACATAATAGAATTAAGGCTAATATTTAAAAGTTCTGTATTCTTGTTTTTTGCGATAATATTTTTTTTTAATTTTTCATATACTCCTCCACAGATCAGTGAGCACAAAAAAAATGCAAGTACCTACTTCATCTTGTTATTTATTTGTCTATAGGGGACAGACTTGGTTGCTTCAATTTGACTGTACGTGGGCACGGGCGTTGCGTCGAGTTAGTCAAGAGATTCGGCCTGCCTTTCCTGCTCGTTGGCGGCGGAGGGTACGTATTCCGTCTAACATTATTCTAATGCAACACAGAATAACGAGGTCAACATGATACATTCTAGAACATTGCTGTTTTGCCTTGCTAAATAAGAAAATGCTAAATTTGAATTACATATGTTCTGCATGGTTGATGTGCATGCTTTATTTACGCTTTAAGGCTGGTTTATTCAACGACCCCTAACCGTATTTAGCAGTTAAACATGTTTTAATTTGACGTATTTGTATGATTTGACAACTCCATAAATGATATTTAGCCACTAAATACGTTTAGGCTTCGTTGGGCAAGTTGCCCTAAGTGTATGAATTTGTTGCTAGTCGTACAAAAGTTTTAGTAATGCACATGTTATTCACACCCTTGAGACAGCAATTCCTGTTTAATGAAAAATGTTTTTTATCGTATCTAAGTTTAATCTGATATAATTTTTGTTTAGCTACACAATTCGCAATGTCTCCCGTTGCTGGACGTACGAGACGTCCGTCGCGCTCGGCGTAGAGATCGCTAATGAGCTACCCTACAATGACTACTTTGAATACTTCGGTCCAGACTTCAAACTGCACATATCTCCCAGTAACATGTCCAATCAGAACACACCTGAATATTTGGAGAAGATCAAGAACAGACTGTTTGAGAATCTGAGGATGTTGCCTCACGCGCCCGGTGTGCAGGTAAACTAAAATCACTTACAAAATATAGTTGCGTTTCATCACAGCAGCTGATTTGAGGTTTCTATATGTACCATTTAAGAGTAGTACTTCCTTGTGAAAGGGCTCGCCCGCGGATGTACTACCACCATACCTATTTCTGACGCCAAACAGTAATGCTGTTTTTTTTTATACACTATATAGGCTTGCGTTTGACCACGATCTCGCCTGATGGTAAGCGATGATGCAGTCTACGATGGTACACACTTGCCTAGAATAAACCTATTCACTCGCGACTTAAAGATTGTAGCTATCAAGAACAGACTGGCAAGGCGTTCCACTCTTTGGCGGTGCGCATAATAAAGGTCGAAGAGAACCGCTTTGTCCGAATTGGAGGTATTTCTACCATATAGCGGTGGCGCACCGCAGACCGTCTGGATGTCCGATGATAGAATGGAGATGGTGGGATTAGGTTGAAAAGTTCCGCCGCACACTCCCCGAAATGTACTCCATAAAAAAACGAGAGGCTTGCAACCTTTCGTAGATGCTCCAGGCTGTGGAGCCTTGCATCAACTAGCTCATCGTTGCCTATGAGCTTCTTGGATCTTCTTGGTTTCAGTTTGAATGGTATGTTTGCCAGTGAAATTACAGGCACATGAGGCTTTACATGCCTCAAGTTGATGTACGCAGGTCAGTGCATCGTAGGGCACATTTCTAACGTGTTATAAGCGATGGTTACCACTGGTAACCAGGTGGGCCAATTGTTTGTTGAATCTCCAGGTAGTATAAAATATATATTTAATATATTTTTTTTATAGGTGCAAGCAATCCCTGAAGATACTGTCAATGATGAATCTGAAGATGAAGATAAAATAGACAAAGACGAAAGATTGCCACAGATTGAAAAGGTCAGCTGTCTTTGTATTTATTTGCCAAACCCGCACCCTATCGCTTTCTGACTTCCAGGCCTTGTCTGAGCAGCTCCCCACATAATTTATAAGAGACTAGCTTCCGCCAGCGGCTTTGCACGCGTTGTTTGTCAATATAAAGTAGCTTATGTTTGAATCCAGGTCATAATCTACATATCAACACACCAGGATTACATGTAAATCGGTTCAGTCGTCACGACGTGTTTGTATAAAAAACAGCTTCCGCCCACGGCTTCGCGCGCGTGGTCTATGAATAAAAAGTAGTCTTATATTTTAATCCAGGCTATAGTCTATCTATATACCAAATTTCATCGAAATCGGTTCAGCCGTTACGACGTGATTGAGTAACAAACAAATAAACATCCAAACATTCACATTCATAATATTAGTGTGATGTTCAAATCTGCAGGACAAACGCATCACTGGTGATGGTGAACTCTCTGATTCTGAGGACGAGGGTGAGGGGCGCCGCGACAACCGCTCCTACAGGAATCCGCAGCCGCGCAAGCGCCCGCGCCTCGACAAGGACTCCTCACAGATCAAGGACGACCTCAAACGTAAGTGCTTTTATTAAATACTAGCTGTTGCCCGTTATACGACTAAATGTGTAGGTAACCTAGAAAATTCAAATATTTTTATTCATTAAAATCCCAAGGATCACTTTGATACGTCAATTTTACTGCCTGTTCCTTCGCGACCAAGCCAGGAAAGAAAGGCAAGAAATAAAGCTAAACTCACTGTTGCAACTTGACACGCCATTTTTATCTCATGGGACCTGATTTATGGAATAAAAAGTAACCTATGTGTTAATCCACGGTTATAATCTACGTACACACTAAATTTCATCGAAATCAGTTCAGCCGGTACGACGTGATTTGGTAACAAACAAACAAATAAATACCTAAATAAACAAACATCGAAACTATCACATTTATAATATTAGTGCGATAGGTAATTACAATGAATGTACTAAACTCGCGACGTTATAATAGGTCCAATTTGACGTCTGTCATTTTTATCGCCGTGATAACTTTGAACGAACGTCTACACAAGTCGAAAAATTAACCATGTAATGCCAAATAATAAATAAAATAAAACTTATATTTTCCCCTCATAAGTAGGTTTTACAAAAAATAGAAAAGTTAAGTGTAAGTAGGTAGGATTTAGTTAACTTATTAATACATATGTATTATTACATATGTATATATTGAGTAAGCCTAATTAGAAAACCTGTTTCGTGTCAAATAATTATTATGATATCGGACGCTATTCTAATGTTGTAATCACTGGGTTCAATCCCGTAGAGTTGCTAGAGAGTTGCGTAGTTTGTAGAGTCCTGTAGATAACAAAATTATTATTACAAAAAATTGGTTGTCTGTAAAGTTGGTTTACGGACGATAGTTTAACGTGACAACGTCATAAGAAAACTGGCGTTTAGCTATATAAAGTTTAAATATAATTATGAACAAGTTTTCATAGAAATAAACTAATCAAATATCTATCATCAATTATATGAATCACCATAATTTTTTAGTCAATTGTAACATATCTCATATTACTGCACTAGCCGACAGATGCTACTTTTTTTAATAATAAAAGAATAAATACTTGAAATTATACTGGTAACCAGATTTTTAAAATGCAAGAATAATTAACCTTTATTACCGAAATTGTTGTTGTAATAAGCAATGAAAACCACATTAACTTTTCACTTCACTTCATAAACAGTCGACGAAACAGTTCACGTGTAGATGTAAGTTGTGTGCTGGCGCTGTCTTTCTTCTCCTCGGACGCATAGGCCAATTGAGTGGAAGAGAGATAGATGTGACGCAAGCGTACAATGAGCGTAACGGGATAATGAGTCATCCTTTTTCGTGCATGCAGCCGACGTTCATCGATTTATTAGACGCTGTCACGTCAAAAAACTAAACATTTCGTAAACTTTAGATTTATAAAAACAGAAACGTATTTATATTTATTTTATGTTTCATACATAAGAATCGATTATAGCTGTTGATGCACCCACAATGAGGGGTTTTCATCATTATTTTATCAGTGCAATAAAGAATTTTCTAAACTTATCTACTTAACATTTGATATCAATTATGCATATGTAGTCAAGCTAGTTCGATATTAATTTAACCTAAGTTAAACTAAACGATAACAAAATCTTAGTACAATTAATCAAATTGTCTCAAGAATCGGTTTTTCTAGCAACCGATTTTTTATTTCTACTCCAGTTCCCACCTCTCTGTATTTTGACAACGTTAAATCGGGCCTCTTAGATCGTCGGAGTTTAACGCATCAGACTTCTACAGGACGGAATGTTGACCCGTTTATTAAAGTATTAAGCATTACCTATAAGAGTTTGTATACATTGATATCAAGTGTAATGATTCTATAATGAATAAAATAAAAAATAAAGTTGTGCATAAGCTTTTTTTTGTTTTAAGGAATACTTCTTTTGGCTCGTTTGGAAAAAATTATGAGGGCAAAATAATTTTTACTGCTTTAGCTGATAACTGTCTCATGCGCGCGCACATCGACAGCCAAAAAGCTACACGATGAAGTTAGCTGATGATAACTGTCTCTCAAGTTTCTGTGAAAACTCATTATTATATATTATATATTTATTAATTTATCATTCCTTTTACAAACAAAGAGTTGTGCCATACGGGATGAAATCTTTAGCTAGTTTTGTTCTGTTACGCCAAAGAAGTAGTACTTATGTACACAACTAGTTTTTTATTCTGAAATTAATAACTGGTATTTCTGCCCTCAGCTGAAGACACAAAAGACGACGTCAAGAACAGCAGTGTGGAGGAACCAAAGAAAGACTTGGCGCCTAATCCCTGATGGTTCCACTGATGTGCAGACTTCCCTCGAGAAACGCGATAAGTGTTCAACAAAGTTACTTGTTTGCAGTTGTCGACTGGCCAATGAAATCCCTTTGCTGGGCTCGAACGCCCCTCGTCAGTATGCAAACGGTAAACACATCGCGTAAGGCGTACAGTTTGCAAAGTGAAAAGACACATTAGATAAACTGATATATCCAAAATTCGATATATTTTGGCCTTACGGATTTACATTACAAGTTTCACGAAATCGAGAAGTTTAAACAATGGTATAAATGTGGTTAGGAAGTGTTCGTTTGTATGTTTATACAATCGCAGTCTCGAGATATTTAGAATAATGCAACATTTATCATAGGATGCATTGTATATCATTTATTTAGGGTCCTTTTCATTTTTATGGATACAGGGACAAATGTTAGCAAGAGCTAATATAATAAATCGATTGAATCCATCGAATCGAATATGAATAAAAATCTTTTTATTCATTAAAATCACAAGGATCACATTGAAACGTTATCTCAATCTTGATTGATTTAGGAGACCATATGTTTTCCTACATATTTTCCATCTTTACTTCTTGTTTTTCTTTGATTCGTGCAAATGCAAGGAAATCCGTCACGCTTGATTTAATATTGCAATTCCGCCGCCACTTTGGTATTACGAATAGTAGTCATTACTCGAAATCTCAAATATATTCGTTATACCACGTGCGTAAAAAAAACACACATGAATACAAAAATAATTCGAAAACCAAAGAACAGCATATTTTGTAATATGTTATGGTAAAGCATTATGGGCCTAACCACAAAATTTTTTTTTGTTTATCTATTTTGTGGTAAGGCCCTAAATGTTTATGTTGTTGTTAAGCCGATGTATTTTCAATTTTATGTATATAAACATAATCTATATACCTACTAAATTACATCGAAATCGGTTCAGCCATTAAGACGTGAAAGCGTGACAAACTGACTTTCTCATTTATATTCTTAGTATGACTATTATATTAAGACTTTAAAATCAACCCTGTTTTTCCCCCACACGTAATAACGCACGTGGTATACAACTAATCAGTCGAATGACGTGTGTAGTTAGAAATTATTCGAATGGACAAAATTGATTTATGTACAGTCGCAATTGATACACATTGTATGTGTATGTTTTAGATTTTACTCTTTCAATGAGCGGATGTTATAAGTGCTTTAGAATTTGAAATATGTGGTATTATTTGAATTTCCAACTTTTAACTATTATGAAAGTTGATTATATATTGTTTTTCATGTAGTTTTTTATATGCCTATCTATACATTTTTGTATTTATACAGGGTGCTCCCAAATATGTATGAACCAGAAGATGAAAGTCGATTCGGCCCATGAAAATATATCATAAAAAAGATTATAATTATTTTTTTAGTTTGCCTTTAAAATAGCGTTTTGATTTCGCGCCCTCCCTTAAACTACCTTCAAGGTGGTCCACACGACACTAACTAAAGCTTGTGGACCGGCTATTATACAAAGAAAATGATTGAATTAGTTCGACCTAAAATAGCTGATTTTTACCCAGATGGTTCATATGAATAACATCAAATTTCTCAAATTCGTCCTACTAACATTGTTCTTCTAAATGAGGTCAATGATGTCCTAAATGAGATTTTGGAGCACTCTGTATAACCAATCAACTAAGCCTGATCAATCAGCTTGCAAGTAGTATTTTTCTGTATACCTAAATAAATAGATTTATAAGCATTTATTTTTATATAAATTGACTGATTTTGTAAGATTCGTCATTGATAGTAATGAGCATTCATATTCATGTACCTTTTGCTGATTTAGTGTTATATGTGTGTTGTAAATCAAAATACAGTACCACCAACTTATGTTCAGTAGACAGCGTCGCTATTGTCTACTGTCTACTGAGCAGCCGCGATTGTATCCTAGATTTGTACTTGATTAGTTCCACATTCCACCTGAATAGATCAGTTGGTGACACTTTAATTTATTAGTTGATCTTCATCAGTTATCGGAGTAGGCAGATTGATTTGGGGTCAATGATCTCAAATGTATATGTTTATATGGACATACCTCCGTAGAATCACGAATTTGCACGCAAAAACTCACCAAAGCTTTAACTCAATCGGATGAATTTTATGGGAACGAATAGAGTGAGTAAAGAAAAAACAAGCAATCATTTTTTTATTTGATAGATAAATAAAAATCAATTTAAAACTTTTTACTATAGTTTACTTTAAATTTCGAATATAGTAGTTCCTAAATCGCTAGTTTAATATTCAATTCAAACCGTAAATAACGGATATTTCCGGGAGAAAATGCATATCCATGTTATGTTATCAACATGATTTATGATGCAAGTACATAAAATCAATCTACCTACTCCGATCGCTTATCAGTCATGCCTCTGAATGGCTTGATATGTAATTTTGACTGATATGATATTTGCGAGAGATTTGCAGTAGATTCAGGAAATGTTGATATCAGCTAACAAATCTGGATACATTTGTTTAGAATGCTCGATTTCAATCGCACAATTTGCCTATTCGTTAAAAGATCTCTTGTCAATAACAAAGTCAATGTTCTTCTTTAAACCAGAAATAAATAAGTAAATAAACGAAGGATAACTCTGTTCATAAATTCTTGTGCGTCAAAATGGCGGCGCCAACCCTGTATTAGAAAATTAATTTCACCAGCATTGGTACGGTCATTAACAGTTTTAGTTTTTAAAACGAAACAAATCTAGATCATGACATTTTTTCAACATTATGTTTACACTTTATTTGTAGATACACCTTACCCTTTCACTCATGTTGTGTAAAAAACTATTTTTTTCTGATATTACACTTGAAACAAATATTTTCAAATCTCAAATAGTTATTCAACTGGCTCGCAACGTCGCTGACATATGGTGAATTTTATAATCTATGGAGATATAAAATATTCAAAGTCCACCGTCAAGATGGCGGCGCCACGCCTCATGATACTCCGCTCAAAATATCAGTTTTCAATATAATTCATTTTTAGAAATTGTTATTTCTTAAAAAGTTTATAGAATTTCGAATAGGTTGAGTTAAATTGTGAAGATACCGATTGGTACTAAATCTTAGTGATGGTATGTGTAGTAATTTCCATGTTCCAGTGTGCACTAACATTTTGATTATTTTCTAATCTATTGAGGCACTAAATGCTTGTGAAAAGAATTTTCCAATACAGAAGTTGGCGTCGCCATCTTGACGCACACATAAATTCCCAAGGAATGTAAGCAACGTTATAGTAATTAACTATGTATTTAAATCTCAACATATGCAAATATATTGATTTGTTAGAAATAAGAATATAATTTAAGTATGACTAGGGAGTAATTACGATATTTCAATTTTTTATAGAAATTAAGGTTGTATATATATTTTTTATTGTTCAATATACAGAAAATGTGAGAATAATTTGTTTTATTTTGTTAGAATAATGAAAGTCTGATTACATTTATCGCTTTATTACTGTATGTAATTAAAACAGATTATCACAACGCTCTAGAGTCTAGACATACATTGCACCATAAAATAAAAGTACCTTAAAATCAGTCTGGTACCAAAAGGCTAAAAACCAAATAATTGGAATGAATAATATAAAAATACTATGAAATAATTTAGCAATATACATCTACATTTTTCAAAAGTTGCTATTATACATACATGAAATCGAAAAAAAGACAGCCTTAATGAGAGATAAAAGAATTGCAATTTTTTAATAAATATTAACTCTAGTGAACACTTATTTCATAGGGCGTTTTCTAAATTTACAGAATTATCTTAAAATTGAACCTTACATCACTGCAATGAGTACTACTCTAAAATTCATTTCATGTTTTGAACTTCATTTAATCACACTTTAATGTATTCGAAATCCTACGTAAAGGAATGTATTTGGAAGATAATCTGACGCGGAAGTATAACAACATATAATTTGTGCGTAAAACATAGGCCTTTTAAAATATGACTAGTGATTATTGCCAATTTCTTGGCAGATTTACTCTGATTACCTACTACTATAATAGTACAAGAGAATAATATTTTGAAATCTAATGTATCGGTTATCCCTTGTTGTATTCAATACATAGGAATGCTTCTACAAATCCTTACGAGTACAGCACAAGCAAAACTTACTATACTTTATTCATAAACGAATTATTATTCAAACTGTATGTCTTCGATACAATAACTTGTTCAGTGATGGCAAGTTTTTATGGCAACACTTATAATTTTGGGATTGTAAAAGATGAGAATATAATATTAGGCCTAAAGTAACAGACAAAATCCTAAGGCCTCTTTCCCTCCATAATGCGAGGAAACTAACCAGTAACTGAACTTAAAATAAAAACAATTTTAAAAACCTTATTCAAACACTATTTAGAAACAAAGATGTTATGTAGAGAAGTCCGTTAAACCATGTATTCACTAGGCCCATTCGCGTAATAAAATTTTAAAACATAACGACCCAAACGAGATCGGATTATGAATTTAATATACACACATCAAAAAAGTCTAAGCAACACAACTTTTTTTAGTATTATTTTTTTTTACTTCGTTTTAAACACTCATGGAATATCAAACCTTCTTACCTATTTGATAAACAAATACCTAGTCTGGTCATAAGTATTGTCACACAGTAAAAACTTTTCTTTTAAAATGCTTTCTTTCAAAAAAATTTTTGCATCTTGAGGCAGAAAAAGCGGTTGTTGATATCTAAAGTAATCAACGAAGAATGGTCTGACCTGAGAGAAAGTAGTAACTATAGAACGTATCTATATTTTAAATGATGTAGAAGATTGTTTCAATTAATTCTGTGGGCCGATCCCGAAATTATGTTTTTAAACAATAAAAACATTTTTTTGTCCATTTCAACGGCATTTCATAGATGCGGTTTTATTTCTTATACAACGAAAAAAATAGTAACCGCAGTAATCATTGGTTGTTGCGAATAATAGTCCACGAGTTTTTACTGTGTAATAGAGCGTCGTCATCTTACCACGGGAGAGATGCAAAGAGCTGTGGGATGCTAGAATTAACAGTCAAGCCTATGTTGCCCGGCGTTTCGGTGTTCATCGAAGCGTAATTTGCAAACTCTGGAGGCGTTATTGTGACAGGTGATCCGTCTGAACAGTACCCAGGCCGAGGGCGTAGTACCACTCGTCGTCAAGACCGATACATCCAGGTAACATATAGACGTGAACCAAAGCTGACTGCCCAAGACATTGCATCAAGGCTACAGAATGCTGATGGTCCCGCTTTTTGTCCCCAAACTGTGCGAAACAGACTGCGAGTGTATGGTCTACGTGCACGTCGTACAATCAGATGGCCACAGATCCGTCACGGAAATCGAGCTCGTCGTATTCAACGGCGTAGACCACGCGTTCTATGGCCGCAAGAATGATGGGACAAAATCTTGTTCTGCGACGAATCTCGATTCGGGTTCAAACCTGATACTAGAAGAATGAGGGTATATCGTCGCCCAGGAAACGCTTAACATCTAAGATGTGTCCAGGAAGTCCACCCATACAGCGGTTCGACAGTAATGGCTTGGGCTGGAATATCTGAAAACCGATAAATCGATCTCGTTTTTATAAATTGCAACCTGAATGCTGTAAATTATGTGGAACATGTGCTAGCTTCCTATGTGCGTCCATTTTCACAAACATTGGGACCTGAGTTTACATTGATGCACGACAATGCCGGACTCAAGAATGGCTACAGGGCGAAAATATACGCGTTTTGCCATGGCCAGCTCAATCGCCTGACTTGAATCCCATTGAGCATGTGTGGGATATGCTCCAGATAAGGTTCCTGAAAGATCTTTATGGGGTTTTAACAGAACACCAGCTAAAAAACCTGCTCAAGTTCCACTGGGACTCATTGCCCCAGGAGGAAATCAAAATAACCTAATTGACTCCATGCAGAATCGTTGCCAACAAGTTTTAAACAAGCGAGGAGGAAACACGCTGTATTAGATTTAATATATGCCATTATAATGCCCAAAAGAAGGTTATAATTTAACGCAGAAGTCATATTTTTGTTTATTTTTACCATTATTATATATTACAAATTTGCACCCAGATTCGCAGCAGGTGTTGCTTAGACTTTGTTGATGTGTGTATTTTGACATTCTGCTCCACTAATATTATAAAATCATCTTGATATAGTTAAAGTGTATAATCGTTACGTGGACACCGTTTATGACATTCGACATATCGAAACTAGTCGAAGCTTGAATTTTACGTGAATTGGCCTTCTGGTACATAACATCATTAGTGATATCCGACGACACAGAGCTCCCTTAAATTACGTATCTTGTGACAGGTTTGCAACAGGTGTAAGGCCGGTCACATACAGTCGGATGGATTTAAAATTCCAATTCGATATTCCGAAATGGAATTTCGACTGTATGTGACCGGCCTTACACCTGTTGCGAACCTGTCACAAGATACGTAATCAGAGGGGCCAGAACATTGTCTTATAGTAAATACACGGCTATGCTAATGATTAGTTTCGATCCATACATAATAATGTAGAAAGGCCTAAGATAACATAAATGTGGTTAAATAATTTAATGACTACGACCCAATAACATGTCAAATAATACTAAATCAATCACAGGAAATACAAAATGAATATAATTTAATTCTACGAGTACGTAACTTACTTGGTATTTTCATTATGACTGCTTTTATATTAATTATATAAAATCCTTAATTTATTTTAATTCGTTCTGAAATAAAGAATTTGAATATAATGTTAAAATACTAGTCAGTAGCTATTTTACTACAAGTGCCTCCTCCACAATGCTGCAGATAATTAGCGAGCAGCGTGTCCTAAGATGGCAGTTTTATGCATGAAACCATCTGACGAGAAGGGGTTTCAAGCAATCTGCAGTAAGTAAGGAGGCCGTAAAAGGTTAATATTCTAAGTGGCACAATAGTGAGCCTGGTGAGGATCCGAGCGCGACGTTGACATGGAACCCTGCTCATCGTATCACGTGTTCCTGTAGAGTTCACCTGTGCTTCGCTTAAGTTTCAGTTCCCTCTGAAACAATCGTTTTATTTCTGTGTCTGACAGTTTTTATTGGGCATCGGAGTATTGTATTGTACTCATTTATTTCAGATATTTAATTAATCAATAATATATTAAAAACAACATTAAATTAAATCAAAAATATTGCAAAAGTAAATTAAAATAACAAATTTAGATTGAAATAGAAATAATATATAAAATAAAATTCCAAATTAGAAAAATAAAATAAAATAAGGCATCGGTGTACGCACACGCTGGAACAACACATTGGACGAAGTGTGCTTTCTAGTTTTTATTTAGGATTGCTAATGAGTTAATAGACAAACTTGAAATAAAATATACGGGCTCCCTCAACTAACGCTAGCTTTGAGTTGCGTTCGTGTATCTCAACGTGTGCGTTACCCCAGCAGCAGAAAGTTGATTTTATTCAGGATTCTGACTCAATAAGGAATTAGGACACTGCCACTGGCCACGTGTTAATTTGCATGATAATCTATTTATCTTTCATAACTCCAAACCCCCATGGGGAACAAATTTATTTTCGCGCATATTTCATAATTTATAATATTACATTTACACGTGGCAGGGTCATTCCCTGTAAAGTCAGAATCCTGAAAGGAGTTTTTGCTGGAGTACCGCACACTATCTCAACTACGAGTATACATATAAAGCAAATAAATCACCGACATTTTCACGCTATCGAGGAATAAATGGATGAGCGTATGGGGGATATATCTAGAGAAGATTTAAATTATTTATTGCTTACCTGGAGTCAAAGGATGATCTCGTAACATTGAGCCTGGAAGTTACAAATGTAAAATATTATCAAGAATTGTAGGATAAACTTAGGTATCATGCATGTGTAAATAATATACAATTTAATGAAATAAATTATGTATTGGTACACAACAAAATACTATTCATGCAAGTGTTTATTCTAAATCAATGTATTATTTTTCTGAATAGATCACATTAGAGTAAGATATATAACAACATATATATAATATTTCTCTAAAGCGGCACCACAGTGTATGGTATAACTCGAAGTAAAATTGTATTACGTATAAGTACTAAATTACAGTAAGCGCGCTGTTACCTCGCATGAGTAATTAAAAAAAGATATTTAAAAACAAAATATTGTTTTTACATGTTTTACCTTTCTAAACTGTGGTCTATTGAAGCTCGTCGTGGTTTGTTCGAGACGTTACTATCTCTAATCTTTCAAAACAGATTGTCGATACAAGAAAAGTGAGTGTAGAGCGAGGAGGCACGCTTCTGTCTCAGTGTAGATTATAAATAAAAGACCGGTTTAAAATCAATTAAACCAATTCGTTTAAATCCGAAAAAACCCGTTTAAAACCGAAATAAACCATTTTTTCCATTTAAAACGGTTGATGTTGATGACTATTTTTTTCTTAATTATAACTACATTTTCTTGATTTTACCGAGATATATGTATATGGAGTATCTACAAACTTTATAAAGATTTTTTAAATGTGTGATATATTGATATACTTAGCGATATACCTACATACTTAAGTTTTCATGTAGGCAGGTACTTTCTATTGATTTTCTATAAACTAATTAAAACGAAATATGACGTCAGGTGACCAAAAATTGCCCATAATGAAGTGTAAAACACAGTTCTTTTATTTCTGTAGGCGAGTTTTCAACTGTTTAAAACGATTTATTTGGGGTATAAAATGGCAACATTTTATTTAAAAGGTTTTGAATCAGTTGTTTTACATCTATAGTCTAGATAGTGGCCAGTCACTCAGGCAGAGCGAGACAGAAGCGTGCCTCACGAAACGGTTTCACAATGTCCCAGCTTAGGAACTAAAACATGATAATAAATCTAATCTTACTAGCCAAATTGGTTAAGTGGGTGTTAGAGTAAAAGTTAATAATAGAAATGGAAAGCCTCGTATCAATAGATCATAAAATGTTCCGGGACACGTGTCGCGATGTATTGTATCAAATTGTCTCACTATGTCGCGCCGTGTCCAGCAATATCACACGGCGTCTTTTTCTGGCGATACATATCTCAAACATAACTCAGTAGAAAAAAAATATGTCACACTTATACCACTACAAGAATGACTCGATAGGATCCCATGTTTAAATACGTGTTTGTCTCCTAGTAGAATCGGAACGCTACTGGGCGTATTAAAACGTGGGAGCGAAACAGAGTACATCTTTCTCGCTCGCACTCGTACGTCTCTCGCACAATCCTGGTAATGTTCTATGGTCGATCGATAAGGGTTAAAGTGGGGTTGTAAGTTCATGCAAGATCACACATAACATACAGCAGCAAAGCTTTACCTACAGCGCCGGCAACATTGACACTAGCATCAGTACAGTATAGCGTCAGAAAGTTGGTTACTGGTTAGTGCTGCGCCCGGGGTGATGCCTACGATGCTGCCGCCGACGCACGCCTCCACTCCTTCTGTAGACCACCACCAAACGGTTATACACTAGCCCAATCATGAGATCGCAAACTCAAACGCAACTGTCCTGTTACAAATAGGTGTAACCCATTTTATTCAGTTACCGTGCTCATCCTTAGTATGTGCATTTTACTGAAATTTTAAACGTCAGTTACAGGGACTCAAACGATGAGCACTATGCCTGAAATATAGGGGTTTTTTATGTTGATCTACGTCTACCAAATGAGAAACAACTCGTACTATTTAATTTCTCTCAAAGCCAAGAAATATTTTTGAATATGAATTGAAGTTGTTAAAATGAGTAGTCGCTTGAGTTTGCAAATATTCGCCATGCTACATCCTACGGTGAGAAGTTAAAGTATGCAAGTACATGTTGATGCTATGAGTGATTTATTGATTCATGAGATGGTGATGATATACTTGGTAATGCTGTGAAACAATTGAAACAGGTGAGTCATCTAAAATGGTAATTACAAATCAACATCAGCTACACGTACTAGGGGTGATCCAAAAGTTGTGATAATCAGTTATTTCTAGTGCACACAAAAATACAAAAAAATATCAGTCACTTGCTCAGTTACCCACTAGTTCAGGAAAAAAAATCATATAAATAGGCCATGATTCCCGGGAGCTACATTCATTTGAATACGGACTGTCAAGGAGTAAACATAAAAATGGAAAAACACGAAATCAGAGCTGTCATTAAATACCTCTGCTTGAAAAAAATGAGTACCAAAGACATACACAGCGACTTGGTGGAAACATTAAGGGACTCTTCTCCTCCATATTCCACAGTTGCACGCTGGGCTAAGGAGTTTAAGCTGGGAAGAACATCGACAGAAGACGAACACCGCGAAGGACGCCCATCGACGTCCCTCACTGAAGAAAATGTGAAAAAAGTTGAAGAAGTTGTATTGGAAGATCGACGAGTGACTATCAGGCATGTAGCTGAGGTCACAGGGATCTCATATGGCAGCATTCAAAGAATCCTTGTGAACGAATTGCATATGAGAAAGGTCTCCGCGCGTTGGGTACCGAAAATGTTAAACGACGAGCAAAAGAAGAAACGAGTCGACATGTCAAGAGCAAATCTCGAAAAGTTTCAGGCAGACAAAGATAATTTTTTGTCACGTTTTGTGACCATGGACGAGACCTGGATCCACCATTTTGATCTTGAAACAAAACAACAATCGATGACATGGAAGCGATCCGATGAACTGACGCCGAAGAAATTCAAAGTGTCAAGCTCAGCAGGGAAGGTTATGGCGTCTGTTTTTTGGGACGCTAAAGGAATAATCATGGTGGACTACTTGGAAAAGGGGGCCACTATTACAGGCTCCTACTATGCAGAACAAATAAGAAGATTGCGGGAGGCTATTAAGGAGAAAAGGCGAGGCAAACTGCGGGCTGGAGTGCTGTTCCATCAAGACAACGCACCGGTTCACAAAGCTGCAATTGCCATGGCTACCATTCAGGAAGCGGGCTTCGAGCTGGTGGAACACCCCCTCTATTCACCAGATCTAGCCCCCAGTGACTTCTATCTCTTTCCACGACTCAAGGAACACCTCCGAGGCAAGAAATTTGACGATGATAGCGACGTGATGGCCGCGGTTGAGGACTTTTTTGAGAGTCAAGATAAAGATTTTTTTTCTAAGGGAATTTTAGGTTTAGAAAAGAGATGGACTGAATGTATAGACTTGCTAGGAGACTATGTTGAGAAATAATTTTTTTTATTTTATTTTATTCATTGTGTTTATTATTGATTATCATTACTTTTGGATCACCCCTCATAACAACTTTGGAAGTTATACCTAACATTAGATAATATATTTTTTCAAGAATATCTAAATCAACATGATAAAAACAATTAATTGAATTAAGCAAATATAAATGAATGTTTTTATTCAAATACAGAGAAACTTTGAAGATATTTAAGATTTTTTTCTATCATAGGTAAAGTAACAAAAATAAGTTATTTTCTTTAAATTTCGTTTAAATAAATTAAGAGTTTAAATCAACCGACTTGCACGCAATAACTTTAATTATTATTTAGTCATAAATTTAGTTCTAATTCCAGTTGCAGTTAAGTATTTTTTTAAATGAGTTTCAAGTATCCAGTAGATTAGAGAGAAAGTTCGTGCCAATCAATGCAAAGTTATTGAAAATGCAAGAGTTAATAATTAAATATAGACACAATGAAATTAACATTCAATTTCCAATAAAGTCTTAAAGTTCTATCTGGTTATAAATTAAAGCTGGTTAAGTATTTCTTGAAAATATATTTTTTATGAAAATACATTAGGCCGTCGAGATTCCAATGGTGTTTACTTTTCTGTTACCAATGATTGGAGTGATCTGACAAATATCTTTATTTCAACTTGATCACACTATCTACAAACAAACATGCAGAGCAGAGCTCGTATTCTGAGAGAAATCACGTCCACAAAGTACGTCGCTTGTACTTCAGGCTTCATAATTCAAGTCATATCTTACGGGTGAAAATAATATGCGTCGATTTAGCTATTGCATACACGCGTATACTACGTGTTTTGTTATGTACGAAATTAAATGAAACCACGGGTAGGGCTAATAGCTAGTATTGTTGTAAAATAGGATTTTTTTCAAATTTATATCATAGAAAATTTAAATTTTTCGAACAACCTTAATATCAAGTCCTAAAATATCATTGAAACAGCCTGTATAAATAGATAAATAAATTATATTCATTCGTGATGTAAGTAGGTCACAGTGGTTAAACTGACTAAGCGGCATCGTCGCAAAGGCGTCGCCGATTTACGTTAATATTGTTTATTGGATATGCATCGATTATTGGATTGAAGCTGCCGGTAATCAACCTCTTAAGTTAGTTGTATACGCTTCCGGATGTGTGTCTTAAATTAATGTCGTACATAGCTAAACAGGTTGTATATACATATACCGATATCTGTGGATAGCCGAACCCTATATTCGATCTCTGTTTTTGCTTTGCCAGCGTTATGCAACTGTCCGCAAAACTTTTGCTTACCATTAGTAAAACAAGCAGAAATAGATAAATTATAGAATAAATAACAAATAGAGTGCTGACCCTACACAAGATTCCCTGTTGTGAGTACAGGAAGTACGTGCACACAACACCCAGAAACCGGAACAAGCCCCTGTAGATCACGCAAACATTAGTCCCGCGGCGGGAATCGAATCCGCATCTCTTGCGTTCAGCCGTGTACTCGCTCACCACAAGTCGATTGTGAAAAATTAAAACATTCATTTGACAAACAAAACTGAATAAGAAGATGGCGAAACACAGAGACCTTGACCACTGGCTAAACAAGTAGGCTAACTATGACTCCAATTATGAACGTGACCCTTATTTATTCGAAGGTAGACGTCTCGTGCACGAGATTTATCATAATTGTTATGTCTCACCGGTGGTGCACGCCGCCGCGTTAGTGTCCGCGTTGACGCCGGCCACGGACCACGGGCGCGCCTTGCCCGCAGCGCGTGCGCATCCGTTACCTACGCACACGCGAAGCACATAACGATTGTGCAAAATAACTAAACTTGCTATCCGAATTTTCACCGATAGTTGCTTTTTAGTGAAGGCGACATACGGTTCGCTTCGGCCTTTCAATTTAGAAGAAGCAACCAAATTTAATTAGTTAAAAATGCGATGAGTTGAGATTTTATATTGGAAATGATATCGTGATTTTTTGTAACAAAGAGATATTTAATGCGATGATTTAACATTTTAATTCGTAAGCTTCATACAAATTGAAAGCCGCAAGTGAACTATGTATTCACCGTGTATAAGGCGAACAGTTTATTACAAAAATAAGGTGATGTACGCAAAATAATCGATTCGGTATTCTCGGTAAATCTGAGGTCACATTTCCTATGACGTCTATTTCGGATATCATCAAAGATGTGGCACTATGTGCCTTTTCACGCGTCCCGGTTGCCGGGTAGCCGGCGGCGAAGTGTATGTCGCTGCCTACCGGTTAGCCGGCGGCAGGACTCACAGTGGTGTATGGAAAACGCTGTAAGCTTTCATACATACCGGCAGCCAGTCGCGCAGGTACAACCACCGAGAGCGCGACTCGATTTGTCTGACACCCTCGTGTCGTAAATAGTACCTACTTAATTCGTTGCAAAATGAAGATAGATACCTATTATATTGTTGTATTTTGCATTTTGTAGTAGGTCTGAAAATAAGGTATATAATGCTTCACACAGTTCTCTTTTCATGTTAATCGGATGAACACAATAATTTCTTGACTTCCTTTTCTGGCGGCAGTATTTTCGGTACACAATCCACATTGCAATTAATTGTTCACGTTCCATTTTTAAAAAAGAGAGAAAATTAAATTATTTATGCAGTCACTATGCGACTATACTCGCGTTGACGGTTTACACGCTACCCAATACAAAATCGGGTCGTGTGAAAGCTAAATGTGTACGCCGGCAACCGGGACGTGCGAAAAGGCACTATTTCGTGTAAGATTTTTCTATGATTAACCCGGTTCTCTTTTGCAGAGGGAAAGCAAGAGACCGAACTATCAATTTGCAAACATTCAATTTGTCAACTTGCAAACATAATCATCACCCATAGTTTGCGGTGGAAATTCGGATAAAAGCGTTGCAGTGTCGCCATGCATTCGTTTTCCAATATTATTTGGAATAAAACGTTTTTAATATTTTGCACAAAACGTCATCAGTAAAAGTTTCTGTAAGAAATGATTTGTTATTGATTTACTCGATAATGATTGATGCCCAAATTAGTTTGCCCATGAATTCATGAAAGTGGAAATGTATAATATAATGTGGGTAGCCCAATTAATATAAGCTAATATAACACCAATAATAGGAACTAGATGGAAAGGGTAATGAGTGAAAACCAGTTAATATAAGACTTATGTGTATTTAAATCAACTTTTTGTATAATTTCTGCAGACACTGTAAAACCAGATAGTTATGTACCTATATAGAATTTTATATTTTATCCCAAGCTCTTAAAGCGAACATGAGCAGACGCTTCCACAAAAGCGAAATCACAAAGACAAACATTTACACAGTGCTTTTGAAGCATCATGTGCCTCACAAAGTTACAAGACATTTTGAAAATAAAAGTGTGACGTTTATATAATAAAAAGTGACATACCCATTGTGTTGACGTCATCGGAGGACCGTGAAGGCGGTGGTGTGTTCGGAGCCTTAGTGCCGACGTTATCAGAAGATTTGCATCTCGATACTTCTGTAAACGTTCAGATTTAGTAAATTCCATGTAATTTACTGTGTTTTACTTCTTTGAAAGATGCAAGTGCTTACCGCATTCTAATAAAACAGGAGTGCTCTCGCCTGATGTGACGCTATACCTGAAAAGATCAAAAGTAGTTAATGTCAGTGGTATGAAATTTTGTATATATGCAGCTTCGCAAGCGTGGTTTGTCAATAAAAACATTACTTACCCTTTTTCTGCGCAGTCGGGTAGAAAGTAGCTTAATTTCCCAATCTCAGTTACAATCTATCTTTATAACAAATTTCAACGAAATCATTTACGCAGTTTAATAATAAAAATTTAACAAAAGAGAGACAGTTACTTTTAAATTTATAATACATACTTGTAAGGATTGTATCACAGAGTGATAGACCTTTAGGGATCTTCAACTGCTTTATGAGGGGGTTATGCAACACCATTGAAGATTTTTTTCCTAATCTGTTCTGTATCGCTGCTAGACAAAGGCCTCCCCTCTTCCTTATACCCCTTTATTAGTATAGTAAGAGCTGCTGGTAATATGATGAGTGGTACTACTGACATGGTATCGTCTCGCTGGAGCGTGGGCGAGTGCCGCAGCGGCGACGGCGACGCGAGCGACGACAGCGAGTGCAGCGAGCGCGACGTGAGCGGCGTACGCGCCGACATCGACGACGCGTCCTCGCTGCCCGGCGGCGTACGGCAAGTGCGCCAGAACTCTTCTAAACCTACACAACAAAATATAAATAACACGTCACTTGCACACTAGGCGATACACTTGCACACTGATTAGGAATCATCATCATCTTCCAGTCCTTATCTCATACTACGTGTTTTCTTATGTACGACATTAAATCAAAACACGGGTAGGGCTAGTGGCTAGTATTGTTGAAAATAGCTTTTTTTCAAATTCATTACCATAGAAAATATTAAACTTTCATACAACCTTAATATAAAGTCCTAAAATATCAATGAAACAGTCTGTATAAAATAGGTAAACAAATCATATTCATTCATCATGTAAGTAGGTACCTTAAACTGGCTAAGCGGCATCGTCGCAAAGGCGCCGCCGATTTAATGTAATAAAAATGTATCGATTACTGGTTAAATATTTAAACTACCGGTAACACATATCTAAAATCAATTAATACGATTCCGGGTGTGTGTTTTAAATTAATGTCGTACATAACAAAACAGGTTGTATACTTGGGGTTGGAACAACATGTTTTCTTCTTCCGCAGCTTCGCTGTCAATTGTCCGTTGCCAGCGAAATAAACTTTGTAAGGTGGATTTTCAGGACGTATTAGCAAGAAATAACTTACCCTCGTCGATATCCTGTGACTGATCCGTAATAGGTCGAGTTGGGGCTCTGGTTTTAGTTCTTCGGGGTCGTCCTACAAACAATACTACATCAGACATTTGTTAAAACGGGCGCTTTTACATATGTTACAGTCAAAACACATAACAGTCAGATCTATGAAAACTAGTTTTGATTATAAACGTCGCGATTTTCGCAGTCAAAATCAGTTTGACCGGTTATGAGTTTTGACTGTGACACATACATTAATTTTAGTTCTTTAAAATGCAACCTTGAAATAACCTTCCCAGCTAGACTTTAAATCAGCCCCTTCGCCTCAATTGGCAATGCCTTAGCCATTTCAGCCATGGATCGAGTGACGCTGGCGTTCAATTGTGTGCTGTGAGATCTATTAATAATTTAACTTATCTATTTTGTATACTCAATCGTTTATTGTATTCCACAATGTAATAATAAGCGGTAAATAATAGGTAGGTACATGTATGTACATATGGACCCTGTTGGACACAACAATATTATGGAGAGAGGAGGACGTCATTGTTCTTATTAGGTTATATTTATTTTAAAAAGAAAACATTCAAATATATTATCAAAGTAGATAGTAGGTAAGCATCTAAAATTTGTCATATAATTTGTATAAAGTATCTGACGAATGGAAGGAATTAATGCTGGTATGTCTGAGGTATTGTGAGATTGCTGTATGAAAGGTTCAATTTATTAACAATTCAATTTATTATTTATATGTGTCATTTGATGAATTTATTTATATTATTGTTTACTATTTTAATTGAATTTTATTGTTAATAATTTGTATAACATGTAGATTTATAATGTAATTTAGATTTTAATTTGACAATGTATAATTTATGCAATTAATGTTATGAATTCTTTTAAATTCATTATAGTAATAAGTTAATCCGTTCTTATTAATTAAATAATAATAAATAAGAAGAATTGCTGAAAAGAAAGAAGAAAGAATTGCTATTCCAAAACTTGAATTGCGCACCCCACCGCTTCATTAGGTCAGAATCAGAAATTGTTAAACTGTAATACAACAAAGATCTTAGGCACAAGTTGGCACAGTTTATACGTTTCGGACGTAATATAAAAACAAAAATAAATACATATAAAATACGCAGCAGAATTTTTAGCATAATAACAAACAACTAACTGAGTAGTTATGTAGGCAGAACAATGCACATACGTATTATAAGGTAGGTCAAGGCCAATCAATCTTTATTAATTGCTGGCATCACACTAATATTATAAATGCAAAAATTTGGATGTTTGTTTATTTTTTGGTTTTGTCGCAGAGCCGATTTCGATTTAATTTGGTATGTACGTAGATTATAACCTGGATTAACATAAGATACTTTTTATTGACAAACCACGCGTGCGAAGCCGCGAGCAGAAGCTAGTTTGTAATTCTGTAATAAATGCTGCCCAAAGACCGTTTTGAAATACTTTCTTGGAAGTCTTGAAGATCTTTGCCAACTTCAAGTTTCAAGATTACTTGCGTAATTTTATATATAATTTTTTTTGGTAATTTATAAGCTCTCATTTGCCTTTCTCGCCTGATGGTAAGCGATGACTCGGGACTTGAAATGTTAGTTTTCCATGAGAGCAAGGGGGAAGGAATACTTATCTTCTCCCTAGCTCTTGCATAAAATGGACATTTCTTTGTTTACATAAAAGATCCCTAATAAAAATCAGAGTATACTAGATTTACCTTTTATTACTTATTTATGAGGTTACACAACAATTAAACAAATGATTGTTTAAAAAAACTTATTATCTAAATGCGTTATGCTACATGTGAAACCAATAACAGGGAAACACAACATGCTCAGTAATCTAACACTTTAGTTAGGTAAACATACCCTTTGCTATTATAACTAGATAAGTAGGAGATTTAAAATAGTACAATAGGTGGCCACTTTAAGCCACTGAGTAATTTGATTGTCTAGAAAGCAAAAAACCAAAACAGGATTTGCACACTTAGTCCAGCCTGCAGAACGACCCATAAACGCACTAAGCAACTAAACAAATGATTAAAAATATACGTATTTGTGTTATTTGACAACTTCCTAAATCATATTTAGCCACCAAATACGTCTAGGCTTCACTGCGCAATTCGCCCTCAGTAGATTAGTAAACCTATATTAAAGTACCTTTTACGAGATGTCGTAATTTATGAGCGGGTAGATCGGCAAGGGCGTCGGCTGCCTCAGCGTGCAGCGGCGGCAGCGACAGCATCTCATTGCTGCTGCACTGCTGCTCCGCGACGGACTTGGGACGGACTCGACGGCAGCCGCGCTCGCGACGGCGACAGCCGAGGGGCGTGGCCTGACAAAACATTTTTAATAATCAATAATGTATTCTTAATCAATTTGCTCACGATTAGTTCAAATTGTGTCAAACTAACTAATACAAAACAGAAAGCCAATTATAGGTAACTAGGTAAGAACATAATTTGTACCAACACTCGGTGAAACAGTTATCCAAATAGTATTCAGATATTAATCCACTAATTAGTAAGTTAGACCGTACTAACGTTACCGCCAACAAAAAAGTCTTTGCTCACTCGCTGTCTAGCTGAGTTGACACTCGTTGTGTGGTCGCTGTGTGGTTGTAGCCCGTCTGGATATACGCTAAGATTGAGCACGAATATCTAGATGACACCATTCCCTCTCACCTTATTTTTGATACCCGTGAATTTAGGCGTTTATTGACATACTCATTAATTTCGGCCAGACAGAAGTGTATGGCGAGGACGAGGCTATAACATAATGTCCCTTTTATAACACATTTGCTCGTAAAGGGTCTCTTATTTCACCAATTTCAATATCGTAATGTATGTCATTACGAACTTGTGCGTTATTGTAATGTAAAACGCACGAGTAAGGTAAAACGTACGGTTTATCAAGATGCTCCGTCTAAAACGAACAGTACTTTTTTAAATCTTAGCAAAGAGTTTTTACGTCAGAAAAGTGGTCAACATTTTATGAATAAAATTAACTTCGGGAGATGATAATAATAATAACTTGACACCATTAAAAATGCCAACTATCAACGTAATAATCAATTTTACAAATTGTTCAAATTTTTCTAACTGCTTTGACAAGTGATTAAAGATTTATTCGTTTAAGAAAGTCCGACTTTTATTTATTTACATGCGTTTTGATAATTACAGCATCTGCTTTCTTGTAGCCCTCGCCTACGGCTCGGGCTAGCAATATCGCCTCGGCTGTAATTTTCAACCTTCCGCACTTATATCATAATGTACTATAATGTACTTTCATACAGAAAGTATAGAAGAGTCGCGCCTGCGTCCCGTCTTCTCGTATAGTTTGCGTTGTACTATACATGTTAATAGTAATTTTAATCTTACCAAGTTTAGGTATTCCAGTTTCTTAGCAGCGTGAAATAATTTAATAAATAATAACATAATGTGTAAAAAAATTCTATGTTAAGTAATTTTATAAGTTTGCATCCATACTAATATTCTAGTACTAACTCTGTCTGCTTGTTACGTTTTCACGACTAACTGTCTGGACTGGTTTTGATGAAATTTGTTTTTAGGTAGCTTGAGACCAGGATTGAGAGGCTATTTTTTAAGAATAATCTACGTATGCGAAGCCACGGGCGGAAACTTATATTTTATAATTCTACAATACGGTCATAGTGACTTATATTGCACGGCCTTTAGTGCAGTGCACTTTAGTCCTTAATTCGTACTCACTGGTTTCACCATGGATTATTTTTAATGAATAATAATTTTCAATTTGCAAGAATATACGTATTACATTATGCAGTTGTTATAAAGATTCTCTATATTTAACAGTTTGATTTCACAAAATTATACATTTAGATATAGTATAGCTACATATTATTAGAAATAAGATTAATTGGATGTACTGCACAATTGTACAGTATTACAATTTACGTCAGACGCCTCGGCAATGCTTAGAATTAGTACGTACGTATATAGATTCCGATATATTCTGTACTAGCTAGGTGGTTTTTCAATAAAACATTACCCTCATTTTGCGCAGTTGGCTAAAAAGTAGCTTATGTCCTTTCCCAGGATTTAATCTATCTCCTTGCAAAATTTTACTACGATCCGTTCAGCCGTTTAGCCGTGTAAAGGTAACAACCAAACTAACAAACAAACAGAGTTATGTATGTATTATACCTTTCTCTTGAATCTTGAATCGACTCTATCTATTGCTGAAAACTGCATTAAAATCCGTTGAGTAGTTTAAAAGATCTAAGCGAACAGACAGCGGAAGTGACTTCATTTTATACTATGTAAAGATTTCTGATGATAGACGAAATTTGCTGAGGCGTCTTACTTAAGTCGTACATTGTAGGGTCGAGCAATGTGGTTCCTATATTACTCCACTACACTTTCCTATGTTTTTAATATTCATAGCTCAGTAAATATTCTAAGGTCTCTGTCTGTTTCATTTATTCATAGATACAAACTGTAATATTGTTATTGATATAAATTTTGCATCTGATGTAACTTTATTATTATGTATCTGTAGTGAAAAATAAAAAACGAAATGAAAAAAAAAAACAGTGGCACTCCGGGAGTGCCGACAGAAGTAAAAACTTGAACAGACTACATTACAGATATATACAGAGGTGTCGGTAACGGTAACAGTGTGGCGAGTTCAATGGTTTTTTCTCATCTCAAAAAATGCCTAACGCGCCTAAAGAAGTTTTCACTTGAATAAATAAATAAGTAGTACTCACTCCTGAGTGTGACATGGGCGTCAACAGATCCGGGATATCTCCTTCGCACGGGATCGGCTCACTGTCCACGTTGTCTACGTTTTCGCACGCCATTAGAGCCAGACTTTCCACGGCTTGACTGAAACACGAAAATTATAAAACATTTTTTGGTAAATAATGTAGGATTATTTTGCTGTATGGATTATGATAAAATATTAACTAGGAAAGGAAAACAGGTAAGTCACATCAACCAAGGTTTAAACTATTACACAAGATTAAAATATTTGTATTAATTAATTTTTTTTTCGTGCTTACGTGATGAACGAACGACGAACGTGATAAAATCAAGTTTATATGAGCTATTGACTAACTCTGGTGTCGAAGTTTTTAGGCCACCTAATGGTCTTCGACATTTGACATCCGACTTTTGAACCATGGAAAATGCCACTATCGTCTATCCGTTCATGTAGTGACCGCGCGAAACGTTGCTTAACTTAGCTATGTTATAAAAACGGCTAAGCATGTTACACTGCGAGCCCTTTAACGAGACTAGCAGAATTATCTCGTCCGAGCGTCTGGAACCCGAACTTACTTGAGCAAATCTTGTAGCGTAGTATTGCACGGTGCCATTGCATCCCTGACGGCCTGTAGTGAAACTATTTCTGCGCCCACGCCGTTACCGCCCATCGCAGCAAACACTTCACTGCATCTCTGCAAACAATACAACATTATAAATGGAAACAAAACAAATTATTTTAAGTCCTATTCATAATTATTTAAAGTTTCCCATGTAGATAGGGCTACCGGCAGCGTAAATACTAACCCAATAAATTTTTAAACCTATCATGGTAATGAATTACTTTCGCCAAAAACTGAATACTTACTATGATTTGATCAGTTTCAAATCAGATCAGGCCCGCCCTCCACGCGCGCTCCAACGCTAACGCTCGGAGCGTGTGCCCGTGACCCGGGTTAGTATAGTTACCTACAGGTACTGATGTAAGAGATGATGCGCGGCGGAGGCGGCTCGCTCGAGCGCGGCCGGCAGCGGCGGCGGCGGCAACGCGGCGGCGGCTTCACCTCCCGCCCACGCGCGCTCAACGCTAACGCTCGGAGCGTGTGTCCGTGACCCGGGTTAGTATAGTTACCTGCAGGTACTGATGTAAGAGATGATGCGCGGCGGAGGCGGCTCGCTCGAGCGCGGCCGGCAGCGGCGGCGGCGGCAACGCGGCGGCGGCCTGCGCGGCCAGCGCCGCGGCGGCTTCACCTCCCGCCCACGCGCGCTCCAACGCTAACGCTCGGAGCGTGTGTCCGTGACCCGGGTTAGTATAGTTACCTGCAGGTACTGATGTAAGAGATGATGCGCGGCGGAGGCGGCTCGCTCGAGCGCGGCCGGCAGCGGCGGTGGCGGCAACGCGGCGGCGGCCTGCGCGGCCAGCGCCGCGGCGGCTTCACCTCCCGCCCACGCGCGCTCCAACGCTAACGCTCGGAGCGTATGCCCGTGACCCGGGTTACTATTGTTTGCTAACCTGAAATTTAATACAGAATGATTTTTTAGCCCGCATCTTACAACTTAAATAATTACTTTTTCTCAAACATGCATGGAAATATTGTCATTATTTTTGAATAAAGAACAGGCGAAGTATCGAATTTACGGACAAAGAAAATCAAATCCATTGCAGGAGCGTTTTTTGAATTTGGTACATTACAACGCTCCAGCAATGTTGTATGAAACGGCTTGCTGGGGTTATTAAATACTCTTTGATTGGATCTCTTTTATCATTCTTGGCATACCAAAGCAAGTCTCTCAGCTTAATTTGCTAACAAATTGCGTTCACGTGGCTGTATAGCCATAAATGCGTTTGCCTTTCGGCTCACATGATAAATAAAAAATTGGCGGCAAAGCTGAAAAAAATTGGCGTCTTGATTTGTTATTTACATACCTACTATTTATAAATTTAATAATTAAAATGTGTTCCAACGGTTCAGAGAGTGAAATGGAGATTGACAGTACTCCACCAGATTTAAGATCAGAAGCCAAATTGGCAATGGAAAACCTGCTTCCAGCGAAGTCAGAAGAAAAATACATGAAAGTAAGTATATGAATATTTTATTAGTTGGAAAAACGAGAAAAAAGTGAACATTTTCTCCGAAACAGTATTTTTCGTGTATTTTAATGAGATTGCTAAAACTAAAAAGCCATCTACATTATGGGCAATTTATTCAATGCTGAAATGTACAGTTCATGTTAAAAACGGTATTAACTTGAAAAATTATGGAAATTTAACTACTTTTCATAAACGACAATCGACCGGATTCAAAAGCAAAATATCGAAAAATTTTACTGGTGAAAACATAAATCAATTTTTAATTAAAGCCCCAGATGATATATATTTAGCGACAAGGGTAAATATAATCATTCATTATTTATTTGATACAGTTAAGCCAAAATGGCTGGATGGATTTGGATGAATTTTGATACACAGGATTCTTATTAAATATACTGTCCGTGGCTGTAGCTTGATATTTAGTGTTGTTTGTTACAGGTTGCTATGATATTAGGCGTTAACGGAGCCTGTCGGAGTATCGAACTCTATAATATTACCACAAAAGACATAGAATTCCTTGATGACAAAGCAATAATAACATTGCACGACACTAAAACAAAGATTGACCGGATATTTGTAATCCAAGGAGAGTTCCTAACATATTGTTACGCCGAGACTGTTACAGAATAGGTAATAGTCGGCCTCTCGAAGTTACACCTACTGTGCCACAGAATAGGTAATACTAGGTGTGGTATATACCTATTACGTTTTTACCTACAGTTGCACAGAATAAGAAAGAGTAGTCCTGTCGAAATACCTATACAATTCTAGTTGCTAGTGGAACTTTCTAGAACGTTCGCGAAGGCGTGTAGTGGCTGCGTGTGGTATAAATAGAGCATAGACGCCCGGTCAGTCAGTCTGGTTTTGGCGATACGTGCGAATATTACGGCGACTTTTAGTGGTTTATTGTGCAACAGTGGTGTGAATTAGTGTGTTGTGATTACTTGTGATTAAGATCGTGTGTTTATCATTTTTGTGTTGAATAAAAGTGTCATTAAGGTTAGATTGATTTTCATTATTTTATCCCGAACCCTCAGCTCGTAACAAAATTTAAAAAAATATTATAATCTTCGTCCAGCGAACACAACATCAGATAGGTTTTTTCTTAACTTTCAGAAAGGGAAGTACACGAAGCAGGTCATTGGAAGACACAAAACAGCTAAAATACCTACAGAAATAGCAACTTATTTAAACTTGACAAATCCTGAATGTTACACTGGACATTGTTTTCGTAGGTCTTCAGCCATTCTTCTGGCTGATTCTGGAGCGAATTTGACGACTCTGAAAAGACACGGAGGCTGAAAGTCCGATAAAGTGGCTGAAGGCTACATTGAGGACTCAATTGAAAACAAAACTGATATAAATAATAAATTATATCAAAACATCACATTGCAACCTAATTCGGAAATAGAATCTCATCCGCTGGCCACTTGCCAACATCTAAGTCCACAGCCATCCACCTCAAAACAGCATATTCAGTCATCTACCACTACATCCAATGCCCACCTGCAAACCTAATCAGAAGTTCAACAAACAAACATAAATGTACCAGGGAAATCAATAACATTTTCTTTTAGTAATTGCCGCAATATGACTAATGTAACTTTTAATATTAATTAAATTAAATGTTTAATATAAAAAGTATGTTTTATTTCCTTGCATTCTTTTGAGAAAATTACTATATATGCCTCGGCGGAAATGGCAATTGCCTGTCTCGTATTAGTGAAGTCTTCATTACGACTCGGCCTTCAAACTCATACTCGACCTGCAATTGCCTATTTCACGACCTTTGCAATAATGTACTATTACAAGCTCACTCAATGGACACAGCACCATCAATCTAGGACAGACGAACAACTTTTTTAAATATTGATCTGCAATCATTCCATTCCATTCACCGTCAGTGTTGCCTGGCTCGCCAGGAAAATAACAAATATGCTACATGAGGCGCGTGCTACGCCTGACGGTATTTATAACTGCGATTTTTAACTTATGCAAGATCTTTATATTGTGGGTTTACAGTACGGCCATTTTATCTCAGCGGATGTGAAGCGAGCCGGCTGCGCAAGCCTATTTAGTTCCAAGGAAAGTTCACTGCGCAGCTAAACGGGCAACTTGAGGATCGCCAAGAAACGGGCGTACAGTTTTGGCTCGTTTCTATGGGCATTTACCGTTCATGTAAGTCGCGCCACAGTTGCGCCACTCGCTCGCTGGCGCCGCGTCCGCCCGCGGCAGCGTCACAACCCGGGAACTCCACGCGGCGCACTGATACTGAACGACGCAGTGCAGTGGCGATGTCCGTCAACCCTGAACAATTCATCACATAATCAATTACCGAAAAATAAACAAACTTATACAAAGTTATAAAAATAATCTAGCGATAGTCTTTATTTTTCCATCAATTTTGTGAGTCATAATATCTGAAATAAGTTTATCTTACTTATGTAATTAGTCGTTGAGGCGTAAAAGCATAGGAAAACAATCTTATTATGGCGACAGAGCCAGTGCCTAAATTGTAAGTACATTTAAAAGGACGTAAATTTAAATTGAAAACAAAATTCATAAGTTCTTTGGTTATGTACCTACGGACCTATTAGAATCGGAAAATATGAACTAAATAACAGGTAGAATAAATAACGCGGAGTAATTTGTAATAAACAAAAGCTAAAAATTCAAATAAATAATTTTGAGTAAAGTGAATTTAAAAACTAAACAATACTTTTTATTTAAGTTTCTGAAAGTTTCTAAGCTAACGCATATAATGGGACCGACAGTATACAGTAACAGACTAACCCTGTACTGTAACTGAGGCATCCAGTTGCAATACATTTAAACTCAAGCTGAAGCGCTGGCTCCCGAGTAACACCTTCTACAGTTATCAGGAGTTTATTGGCATGACAAATTAATATAGTAATTTTATTTGACTATTTATATTGACTTGTGTAATTCTATATTAATATTCAATTTTATTTATTTATTACTTTATGTAATTTTTATATTTATGGCTTATATTTAATATTGTAACCAGTGTGTACATTGTGTACCAATACGAGTACCATTATAAATTATGACGTGTAAATATTCTTGCCAAATAAATGATTATGATTATTAAGATTATGAAACAAAGTAGATGGCAAAGACAGTGTTGCATTCACCTTGCAAACTAAACGCGTTCCGATCGATATACAGCGTCTGTAGTGTGCAATTGCACTGTAACGCTTTGGCTAGAAGCCGCGCGCCCGCATCGCCCGCCAAGTTGCCGCCGACGTCCAACGAACCAAGTCTACGGGCACCTCCTAACGCGTTCAGAAGACCGTAAAGATCGCCCTGAAAACATTAAGACAAATTACAATCTTTTATACAACCTGTTTTGTTATGTGCGACATTAACTTAAAACACACATCCGTAATCATATTAACTGATTTTAGAGGTGGGTTTAATACCGGTAGCTTGAATTTTTACCCAGTAATCGATACATTTCCAATAAACAAATTTTAACTTAATTGTTTGAAAATTTAAAATTCTATGGTAATTAATTTGAAAATTAAAACAATTTTATAACAATGCTAGCCATCAGCACTACCCGTGTTCTCATTTAATGTCGTACATAACAAAACACGTAGTATAGAGATATTAACCAACGTTTACAGTACGGCCATAGGTATAAGGAAATGAAGGAGGCTGCATTAGAATGAATAAAATAAAGAAAATTGAATCATTACATAAACAAGAGCTAAGCTCTTATATAAAAAAATCTTGTCACTGATACTAGAGAGTAAAAATGTAATGTAAAAACCTTAGATTTCCGTTTGATAGATAAGATAACTCATTATTGTACACCAAAGTAATATACAGAATAAAAATTTTACAAATAGTTTTAGTACAATGGCCGGTCTTATCGCTAAAATCGATCCTTTCCAGACAACCTTTGTATGGACAGGATAATAATTGAACATATGACGGCGGTGCATCTATATAAAACTAAACACATATCTACATACTATAAACCTAAAATAATAATAAAACACAAATTTTAGGATAGGTAGTCCGATCAATTAGTTCGATAAGTTATCTATGTAACTGTATACAAATGGGTTTTTTATGTTGCTTTAAAATGTGTCATACAAACAGGTCAGTTCGGATACCAATTGGTAGTCTGATCAATAGGGCTCTTTTCTAGTTGGTGATGAGCGGGAAACAGCCCAGCTCTAAGCATAAGATTAATGTCGAAAATATCCACAAAAACATACTTTCATAAATTGGGATAACGCAAATAGCATAAATATATTTAATATAATACAATACCTTTAATTTACAGTCACTGAGATCCAAAGACATTAACGCTGTATCTGGTTCTTGCAACACGTGGACTAACGCCTGAAATTAAAATTAATTTTAAAATGTATAAATGATTAATTAAACGTAAATCGGTTTAGCCGTTTAGTCGTGAAAATGTAACAAACATTTATCATGACAGATAGACAAATTAACTTTAGAATTTATGATATTCGTGTGGATTACTTACTTGAATCAAAGGCGGCGCATACGATCGTTTTCCTGTGAGTCGACTGAGGGATAAATGCGTTATGGAATGATTCTTTCCTATCGCTCTGACTATACCAGACAGTTCAAATTCCATACCTGCAAATTAAACAATGGTTTTGTAAATCATAATAATTTATTGTAGTAGTAGCCATACGTTTTTGAGAACATAATAATAACAAGTAATAGGTAGGTAGTCCTGTGTAAACCTAAGTTATAGATATCTTACGATTCAAAAATTCATAAAACAGAAGTCTATAACGATTTTAATAAGCCTTAAGGTTATTCACTAAGAAGAGTTTTTATAAGAAAGATGCAGAAGTTAAATTGTTTTATCCGGAAGCAGTTTCAAATGTATTTGCATTTGTAATACCTTATTTAGTAAACCATTTTATACATAAATCTAAACATGATATATAACTATCATGTTTAGATAACACAAAATTTCTTCCAATATAAAGTACAATGTACAACTAAGCTACACACTCATACATTTACTTAGACGTAAGTACGAGTACAATATCGGAATTCAGCGAAGGTTCGCGTTATCGCGGCCGCCATCGGCGTGTCTGTCTGGGCAGGTAGTTCACCTCGTGATTTATTCGGGCGAACACGAATAGTGTTCGCTCTGCTGTCGATAAATGAGCGCACACCAAAGGATTTTGTCGCGACAAAGTTCGTGCATACACACTCATCACTACGTACGTGTTTATGTTCTTCAGTTCACGTTCAGTTCGAGCGAGGACTTCGCCCGCGTCGGATGTTTTGTTTTGGCGCCATGGAGTGGAGCAACGAGAAAGTTCTCGAATTTATTGACAATTATGAAACGGAGCCCATTTTATGGAACCCTCGAGACCCCAACCACAAAAAGAAACATATGATATACGAGGCTTGGATTAGAATTAAAAATAACCTAAGTTGGTCAGCTACTGTGGATGAGTTGAAAAAAAAGAAAGATTCTTTAATGGCGTACTACAGGACTCATTTAAACAAAAAACATGAAAACCTATTTATGTATGAAGAGCCACAGAACACTTTCTTACGCTAAATGATCATTTGTGTAATGAACTAATGAATGACAGTCAATAAGCACTAGAAATTAGGGGTTTTTAAAAGTTCATATAAAGATCATCTGCCTTGCATATATGTTTTTGAAGTGGTTCAGTTTGTAAGGAGCAACCGCCATCTCTATGACACTTTTCAAAGCAAGCGTCATAATCGCAAACTTGTTTGTCCGCTTTACAAAACTGCTTTACTTGGCAACAGTATCTTTTGTATGGCGCCAAAGATATATAACCACCTGCCGAGGTATTTACTAGAAATAACCTCCGAGCATATTTTTAGACATAGGATAAAAAAATGCTCATAGAAAAAGTTTACTATAGTGTTAACGAATATTTAGATGACGATTTTGAATATTAAATTACGAGTTTAAGTTTTCATTGCATTTGTTTAATTTAATTGTGTTCGTTGACATTTTATTGACGACCTCCGTGGTGCAGTGGGCGAATAGCTGGCTGAGACGCAGGAGGTAGCGGGTTCGATTCCCGCCGCGGAACAAATGTTTGCATGATCTACAGATATTTGTTTCGGGTCTGGTTGGTTCTCTATATATTATAAGTATGTATTTACAAAAAAAAATGTATTTATATTCTATCAGTTATCTGGTTCCCATAGTACAAGCTCTGCTTAGTTTGGGGCTAGATAGCGCTGTGTGAAGTGTCCAGCAATATTTATTTATATTTATTTATTGGTATTCGTTAAAATTTTAATCTATTGACATTTTTAATAATTGTATTTAATAATCATATTATGTATAATTTATATTGTTAATAATGCATGCTTATTAGCCGATTATGGAGAATCTGAACATTGTATATTTTATCATCTGCTACTATGTAATACCCATTTTCAAAATGAATAAATGTATTGAATTGAATTGAAAGAAAATGTTTCGTTTGCATAGATAGATGGCGCTGAAGCTCCCAAGTGTGGCTATCAAACTAACATCTCATTTTATTCAATATAAGCCTCGCAGACGTTGTTTGTCAATAAAATAAGCGTAACAAATAAATTAACTTTCTCGTACGATATTTATGTACGATGATTTTCGTTTATATTTTGTCTTACTTTTGTTTGTACCCAGTTAATCTAGCTGTGCTAATGGAGGATGAAGCAGATTACTTGAATACTTGCAACGCCAATTATGAACAGCGATGGAAGCTTCATACAAGACGCCCTTGAAAATCGGTCGTAAAACAAACACAAAATAATTGTAGTCATTTTAAAAAATACATTTTTATTGACTCAAAAACACTTTATTACAGACGTTCTATGAAGACTCTGACATTTGAGCTATAATTAAGGTCACTTAGTATAAGTATTTTAATTTAACTGCGTGGTGGTATAAATTCCATTAGTGAAGAACATTGAATTTGACCAGTGGCGGATTTACCAGCAGGCTGGGTAGGCTTGAGCCTAGAGCGGCAGATTTTAGAGAGTCTAATTTAAAGACCGTTCTTTTTTTTAAGATTTCTGTAAGGTGGTTTTCTGAAGATATGCAGAATGAAGTCTACAAGCAATTTTACAAGCTTTTTATTAACTTGCAATGTATGTATGTTTGTCTGGGTGGAATATTGCAATTGAATTTTAAACCCGTTCCGTTCGATTGAACTGAAATTTGGAATACATATGTAACTTCAACAATGTGACAATGCAATAATATGGTACCATCGAGGTGGTCTTATGATGGAGACGGATGCTAGACAACGGAACTTCTGAATGGATTATGGTAGGCTACTAGTGTTTGGGCTCATTTGAATCTGCTTGCGGTTCCGATTATGAATTGTATAAAAGCTTGTTTTGAAAAAGTAATTTTTCAACAATAACTTATTTTCGATGACTTCTCCCTCTTCCCTTTCATTGTACATTCAAGCAACGGTACAACAGACTTCTATATTCTATGGTAAAACACCCAGTTCGCGGCCCCCAACCAGTACCCTATCGTACATTTCGTCCGTACATATCGTACTGTTTTATCGTACATGATATGATTCGCTCAGATATATACCCAAAAACGATTTCTTGTGCAATGTCAACTAAATTGTTGGATTGAAGGGCAGCAAAAATTTAACAGTCTATACTTTTTTATTTATTAACTAATAGGAACGGCAACAGCATAGATATTTTCACACACCCCGAAATTTTAACACTGAGTTCTAGGGTTGATACTTATGCCTATTGTAGGCGTACACAACACTGAATTGAGTTAGACAATAAGTAACTTAAGATCTAAGATTTCACGAACTCAATAAAACCGCCTACAGATACTCTCACATATAAATAAAAAATAAAACAAACAGTTTTTAAGTACAGTTACGAACTATAATTAGTTGGTAACAAGTTAAAATTATACATACAGTAGAATCCGTTTATTATGACTCCGCCTATATTACCCAATCGCTTAATATGAAGTAATTACAAAGCGAAGTTTGGTTTTCATATTAAATTCTTTATAATAAAGACTGGTCGTTTATTAAGACCAATTTTTAATAAATTATGTCTGGTTATAGTGACCGACATGATTGCTAACACCTTCGGCAGTGTTCGTGAGGGTCACGTGACGCCCGACGACGTTCGGCGCGTGAGTGGCCCGTGGCATGTTTTTATTTTGAGTCTCAGAGAGTAAACAAAAGCAGACAAACATGATTGATTTCTTATGTAAAAAATGAAAAGATATATAATGTACTTATTACGTACAACTTTTACATATTTTCATTTAATATGCTATGTTTCTCTCTATTAAAATAAATATATGTCGGAGAACATCCATCATTACGTTAAGAACACTGTTTTTTTAAAACCTAGTCGTCAAAGTGACAGTTTGATTTTGTTTATTTTTAATTTTAATTCCTACTCGATTGTGAAGATGGCGTGATTGTCGATACTTTTATTAGAATGGCAACACTGGCTGGTCTCTGGCCGGGTGTTTTTTGGTTTGACAGCCGTTAAAAAATAAACGGAGTGGCGGCCATTTTGGGGAGGCATTCGGTTACTGATCGCGGACGAGTAAAGACATCCAAAGACATCACGCTCATCTGGTTATATCTCCATGTGATTTGATATACAACGGAATAAATCCACATTGGTCTACACGCCTGCGATATTATTTCGAAGAAACTCCTCGTAATGGACGAGCAATCGAGCTTCGCTAACGCCCCTTCCGACGACCCGCCGTCATCAGAAGTGGGATGTAACCGACCATGTGGAAGAAGTGACGACATGGAAGAAAAGTGGCGATTGTTGCTGGAGCAACAAAATCAAAATTTTCTCGCCCTTATCCACGCTATGAAAGGACCGTCGTCAAGCCATGTTGTGCACCTACCGGAATTCGATCCTGACAAAGTGAATATTGACGCGCGTGCTTGGTTATCCACTGCAACTATGTGTATGGCTGATAACCAGCTTAATGGAGCACCGCTGATGATTGCACTGAGTAAGTCTTTAAAGGGCCAGGCTTCGATTTGGCTGTCACAAATATCCTATCCTGGCATGGAATGGAAAGATTTTCAAGAGGCCTTTACTGCGCGTTACGACACACCTGAGACTGCCGCCGCTACCCTGCTGCATCTGTGGAATAGTAAGCCAAAAGACAACGAGTGTCTCGCCTCCTATGCCGCTTCTCAGATTAATGTGCTGCTGTCGCGCTGGAAGAACATGGATGTTGAACAAATTGCTGTTTCTAGTGTGGTTGCGCACCTTGCTCAAATAGAACCACGTGCAAACCACCTTGCTTTTACGACCGAAATCGCGACGCGTGCCAAGCTTCAGCAAGAATTGAAGGCGTTGTCGTATCTCAAGAGGAAAGCAACCTCTGTTATGGATTCTGGGAATGGACCTAATGATGCTAAGCGCAAATTCACACCATCACCTACATATTATGTGAAGTGCGCTCATTGTGGAAGACATGGGCATCACATTTCTGTCTGCCGATTTAAGAAGGACAACCAGAGGAAGGAGTACCATCACTCGAAGCCGACGCCAGGACAATCAAGCGCTACTGTGAAGTCCAATGATGTAAATGCTGCTGTGACCTGTTACAACTGTGGGGACAAGGGCCACTACTCCTCAAGATGCCCGCTGCCGAAGAAGATCAACGGTGGCAAGCCAGGTTCCCTGCCTGCTAGCAACGCTGGCGAGCGACGTGTGGACGTCTGCACTGTTGCAGCCCCTGCTGGTGTTATGCAGCATTATGGTGAGTTCTTTTCATTTTGTTATGACTCGGGAGCAGAGTGCTCTCTTGTAAAGGAGTCAATGTCGTCAAGAATCCATGGCAAGCGAATAAATAACACTGTTAAAATGACTGGCATTGGTGATAGTAGTGTATATAGTACCGTGCAGATTTTAGCCATGGTTCAGATTGACGACATTGCTCTTGAAATTCTTTTTCATGTTCTCCCGGACAAATACCTACGTCACAGTATAATGATTGGTTATGATGTTTTGCCTCAAGGTGTTGACATTTTAATATCTTCTGATAAGCTTCATTTTGCGAAGACGCTAACAGTAAATGCCTGTGCTACTTCTACCCCTGCTTCAGTTGATTTTACCGATGTAGACACTGATGTGCCTCTTGAGTCTAAGCCTAAACTTGTAAACCTGTTAAATGAATTCAAAGATTACTTCGTTTCTGGTACACCTTCAGGTCATGCTAATGTAGATCCGATAGAGATTCGACTGGTAGATGCTAATAAGACCGTGTATCGTAGGCCGTATAGGTTGAGTCCACAGGAACGTGACGTCGTTAGGGAAAAGGTTGATGAGTTGCTTGCAGCTGAAGTTATACGTCCGAGCACATCACCTTTTGCGAGCCCTATTCTTCTCGTGAAGAAAAAGGACGGATCGGACCGTATGTGTGTAGATTTCAGAGAGCTCAATGCAAATACGGTGCCAGATCGCTATCCTTTACCTTTGATAGCCGACCAAATAGATCGTCTGCATGGTTGCCATTATTTTACAACCCTTGATATGGCCAGTGGATTTCATCAGCTGCCGATACACGCAGACTCTATTGAAAAGACCGCATTCGTGACTCCGGAGGGCCATTTTGAATATCTCAAGATGCCTTTTGGTCTACGGAACGCACCAGCGGCTTTTCAACGAGCAGTCAATAAAGCGTTGGGGCCTCTGGCTAACACTTATGCCGTCGTCTATATGGATGACATCCTTATCATTGGTAATTCTGACGTTGATGAGACCTTAGAGAGGATCCGTTCTGTCCTGTGCGTACTTACCGAGTCCGGTTTTTCCTTCAACTTGAAGAAGTGTTCTTTTATGAAGAAGAGAGTAGAGTATCTGGGGTACGAGGTTAGTAAGGGCGAAATTCGTCCAAATCCCAAGAAGGTTGAAGCTCTCACTCGTTTACCTCCTCCAGAGACAGTCACTCAGTTGAGGCAGTTCATTGGGCTGGCTTCGTATTTCAGGCAGTTTGTTACTAAATTTGCTCAGGTCATGGCTCCTCTTCATGCACTTACTTCTCCTGGTAAAGGAAATATCGACTGGAAGCCTGAACATGAAGAAATTAGGCAGAAAATTATCTCTGTATTGACTAATGAGCCCGTTTTAGTTATCTTTGATCCGGATGGTCCGGTTGAACTGCATACAGATGCGTCGTCGATTGGGTATGGCGGAATCCTTATCCAAAACAAGGATGGCAGGAACCATGTCGTTGGGTACTACAGCAAACGAACCACACCCGCTGAGGCAAAATACCACTCATACGAGCTGGAAACCTTAGCGGTTGTGAACTCGATTAAGCACTTCCGTCATTACTTGCATGGGAACAAGTTTGTTGTCGTAACAGACTGTAACGCGTTAAAGTCTTCTCATCGGAAAGCAGATCTCACCCCTCGTGTGCATCGGTGGTGGGCCTTTCTGCAAGCCTTTGATTTTGAAATTGTTTTTAGGGACGGAAAAAGGATGTGTCATGCCGATTTCTTGTCACGAAATCCTTTACCTGTAGAGTCTGTTACTAGGGTTCAACAGATGAGGGTTGATGTCGCCAACTTGCCGGAACACTGGTTGCAAGCGGAGCAGCAGCGTGATCCTGAAATCTTAAAGCTGATTGATGATCACAAAGAACATCGCATGAACGAGGATGTCGCAAGGACATACGAGGTTAGGAAGGGTGTTCTTCATAGGAAAGTGCAGCGGAATAACAGATCTCGATGGTTGCCGATTGTACCTAGGGCTCTTCGTTGGTCGCTTGTGAATTCTATACACGAGTCTTTAATGCATGTAGGCTGGGAGAAAACGCTCGAAAAGATCTTCGACATGTATTGGTTCGAGCACATGTCTAAATTTGTTCGAAAGTTCGTTGACAATTGCGTCACATGTAAAATCTCGAAATCTTCGTCAGGAAAGGTTCAGGCTGAAATGCATCCAATACCTAAGACTCCGATACCTTGGCATACGTTGCATATTGATGCTACAGGGAAGTTGAGTGGCAAGAATGACAAAAAGGAATACGTTTTCGTATTGATCGACGCATTCACCAAGTTTGTCTTGCTACATCACACCCTACGCATCGATACTGCAAGCAGCATTCAAGCTCTGAAAAGTAGTATCTCTTTATTTGGAGCCCCTAAGCGTCTTATTGCTGATCAGGGACGATGTTTTGCGAGTGCCGATTTCAAGGACTTCTGTCAGTCTCATGCAATAAACTTGCACCTTATTGCTACCGGTAGTTCTCGCGCAAACGGTCAGGTCGAGAGGGTCATGAGCACACTGAAAAATATGCTGACGGCCGTAGAGTCCAGTAAAGAGCGGTCATGGCAAGATGCTCTTCCCGACGTTCAGCTAGCGTTGAACTGTACCATCAACAGGGTTACTAAGTCGAGTCCCCTCGAACTTCTTGTAGGCAAAGTTGCTAGGCCTTTAGATCTCCCTTTCGCTGATGACGATGAGCCGGTAGTAGATATCGACGCGGTTCGTGAGCAAGCTGTTGCCAGTATGGAGAAAAACTCTACCTATGATAAGTCTCGTTTCGACAGCACAAAGGCGAAGGTTCAAAATTTTGCTGTAGGTGATTTCGTTCTTTTGCAAAATGAAGAAAGGAACCAGTTAAAACTAGACCCTAAATATAAAGGTCCCTTTAAGATCGCTGAGTTATTAGATGGCGATAGGTATCTGATCAAAGCTTTAAACAGTAATAGGTCTTACAAATATGCACACGATCGGTTAAGAAAAATGCCTTCTAATCAATTTGCTGATGATTTGTCCGGGGAGCACGAGATTGAGCAACCTCAACAAGACGTTGATATTGTTACCACAAATAACCAACAAAATGTTGTTGTTATTGCACAAGTTGAGCCAAATAATGAAAATGTTTCTAAAGAGCAAGATTTTGAAAACAATCACGATTAATCATGATACCTGAAGTAAAATTTTATTGTTTGTAATGATAATTTTTTTTTCTGTAACTAGTTGATATAATTTTGTTTTTATTTGTCAAAACTGGTTTTACAACTTGAAGTTGCATATGTTGGCATGTAGTCGTTGCTCCGGTCTAACCGAAGAGTGCGCGATGCGCATCTAACTATGCATCCTATCACTGGTTAAGTGAAAATCACTGGTAAAGTGGAATCGCTGGTCAAGCGAAATCGCTGGTTAAGCGTAAAAGTTTAAGAATGGTCGCTGGTCAAGTGACTATTAAAATCGTTGCTGGTCAAGTGACGACAAAAAAAATCACTGGTCAAGTGAAAATGTTAAAAAAAGAGAGTTGTATCGCTGGTCAAGTGATACAACATTAATGAGGTTCTAAAACCAGTTTGATGTTTTTTTTTTTTTTTTTTGGTTTGTACATGATTGTAATTACAATTTGAAAAGAGCTGATAATGATTAAAGAAACTTAAAATTAAAGCAGTCTCACATTATTAAAGTACCAAGTTTGCATTCAAAACCTTGCTCTATTGTGGACAGGAGGGACTGAGAATAGTATCAACTGCGGTGAATGTTTTCACTTCCAGATTGAACACCCACGCGAGGACGCGTGACGCTGTCAGAATGGCCGTGTCGGAGAACATCCATCATTACGTTAAGAACACTGTTTTTTTAAAACCTAGTCGTCAAAGTGACAGTTTGATTTTGTTTATTTTTAATTTTAATTCCTACTCGATTGTGAAGATGGCGTGATTGTCGATACTTTTATTAGAATGGCAACACTGGCTGGTCTCTGGCCGGGTGTTTTTTGGTTTGACAGCCGTTAAAAAATAAACGGAGTGGCGGCCATTTTGGGGAGGCATTCGGTTACTGATCGCGGACGAGTAAAGACATCCAAAGACATCACGCTCATCTGGTTATATCTCCATGTGATTTGATATACAACGGAATAAATCCACATTGGTCTACACGCCTGCGATATTATTTCGAAGAAACTCCTCGTAATGGACGAGCAATCGAGCTTCGCTAACGCCCCTTCCGACGACCCGCCGTCATATATACATAATAAAAACAGGACGTTATTTATTTTCTATCAAATGCTTTTGTACGTTGACGTCCGCTATGTATAACGTGTTTGTTATTTCTCTTTGATGTCATTATAAACTGATTCCACTGTAAAAGAAAAATTTAGAAAAATCATAAGAAAAATTATTATAAACATAAATATATATTTGAGAAATGTGTAAATCCGCCACTGAATTACTCACTATTATCAGACAAGTCAAGCGTGTTGAGGCAGCGGACGCCGTGTATGCAGGACTCGAGCACGTGCGCCGCCTGCGATGAAGCCAGTACACCCGACAGGTTCAACTCCACTCCGGTCGCGCTCTCGTTGCACGCTAGGCCGAGAAGCAAACTCCTGCAACACAAAACATCCGTAATGGAAAACTAAACTATCCGCGGCTTGGTTTGTCCATAATAACATTACCCTCCTATGCCAATCCCGGTCATAAGCTATTTCTTTTCATTTTCATCGAAATCGGTCCAGTCGTAAAAACGTAACAAACAGACAGAGATACTTTCGAATTTATAATATTGGTAAGAATTATATTTAGATAAATTACAAAGATTTGCAACCTCAGGTTGGCAGGTACAAAATGCCTTTAGCATTGAGCCCTCCTTTTGTACATCTATGCCGCCGCTTCAATTAACTTATTGTATTTTTAATTATTTTATTTAATATTATTTTTCATCTTACAAAGCAATATATAGCTGCAATTTAAATAGTATTGTACCTTTACATACCTAATGAATTAACATTATTTTGAATACCTACCAGTGAAATTGACTTAACTAAGTGTTCTTTATGTACACATGGTTTGAATATAAATGAATTGAATATATATTTGGGTACAGTTAGTACTTTAAGTAAATAAATAAAGATGACAATTAACAAAATATTTTGCGTTCACAGTTTAATATTAGTATGTAACGTTAGGAAACAGTTGAATGAAGGTATCAACAAAGAGGATTAATGATAAAGGGGCATATCTCTTTTTTGGAGAGGATGTATGTTCCCATAGTACAAGCTCTGCTTAGTTTGGGGCTAGATAGAGCTTGTGCGTGAAATATAAACGAGCATCGCATAAGAACACTACTTACTTGAGGGCATCAGGAGGCATCTTGCAGTAGGAGAAGTCGAGGTTTGTCAAGGCGAGGCACGCAGTGAAGAACTGACGGAAGGACGGCGGCGGGTCCTTAGGCCGTCTCAAACCCGTCCATGGATTGCGGCCCACTAGCAGGCAAGACAGACGCGCGGCGCATCCACGCAGTAACGCACCCCACATCTATACAACGATAAATAAAAAAATAAAAAAAAGCACGTACTTAATTTCGAAATTAATATATTTATATATTATTTATTTACAATGCCACTGACAGACAGACACACATAGGCGTCTAACTTATAAAACCCCTCTTTTTGTGTCGGGGGAAAACAATGGAATGTTTTACTCATACGGCGAAAGAAACTCGAGGGGTGCTTACTTGGTTCTGCACGTATTGTGTCGTGTTTTGGTTTCTTAGCTGGCCACATACAGTCGGAATTCCGTTTCGGAATATCGTTTCGGAATTTCAAAGGCAGCAAATTCATACAAAATCAAGGACATTATCACACATGTACAGTAATTTTTCATTTTGCTGCCATTGCAATTCCGAAACGGATCAGAAATGAGGAGATTCGTAGACGAATCACCGTCACCGACAAATCACAAAGGATTAGCAAGCTGAGGTGGCGGTGGGCAGGGCACATAGCTCGAAGAACCGACGGCCGTTGGGGCCGAAAGGTACTTGAGTGGAGACCATGCACTGGAAAGCGCAGCGTAAGACGGCCTCCCACTAAATGGAAAGATGACCTGATAAGGGTTGCTGGGAGCCGTTGGGTGCAGGCCGCTCAAGATCGGTTGCTCTGGAAATCTATGGGGGAGGCCTATGTTCAGCAGTGGACGTGCTGTGGCCGATATGATGATGATGATTTCGAAACGGATTTCCGAATGTATGTAGGCTGCCTTAGTCAGTACTACCGTATTCTGTACCGTACAAACCACACCGACTAAAGGCACCGCAATGTATGAGAACTTTACGAGATAAATACAAATTGTTTTTAATTACTTATGGACAGAACAGTTCCCTAAAATTTAAAGGATAAAAGAATAGTACTCACGTTTTCTAAGGTGGTTTCCGTGTTCGTTAAATTCAAATGCGTGAGCACATTGGGTTGAGCGAGAAAATTGTATAAATTCTGAAACAAATAATGTCCATTTAGAAATCATAAACATTTAGCAACCTGAATACCTACTACAATAGTCAAGTTAAAGACTCGCTGCTGACGGAACAATTAAAATGGTTTCTAAAGAATAAAATGCCTTTCATAACAGAAAGAATATACAATTATTAACATGACTAAAATACATATACATAATCATATATAGACCGTTGCAATCGATCTATAGATATCTCAACTGCTCCAGATCACTACCAGGCGGAAGTGTCCCCAAGACACTGGCAGTGTGTCCCGCTGAAGATTAGATATTCAGTCTGGCCGAAACATATGATGGACGCCACTATCTTTGAAACAACAAATCATATTTTTGACAATGTTATGTTTAGAACATTTTAGTTCTATTAAGACACATTTCGGAAAAACTGTAGTCGGGATCAAGATTACCTTGAATAACCCCGTCAATAATAGATTCGAATTATCTTTGGAATACAGTTATAGTTTAGTTCTTTGCATTGAATCGCAGTTCAAATCTAATCGAAAAAGACAAAACACGGTGCAACTATTTTAAGGAGCCGACCACATTTTTGGTCTACGGCGAATGTTCGTGCTGTATTTCTTTGTCTATCAGTATCGTTCGTCACATGCAGGACAAAGACGCACAACATATACATTCGACGTAGACCCACACACATCGTAGCCGGCCTGTAAAGATAATACTTTTATTTAGGCATTTTATAGTCTTAGATATATCCTTCACTTACATGTACATCGTCTTTGAGATTGTTTTGCGAGAGGTCCAAATGCGACAGTGTGGAGAGATGACTCGGGTTATCGTTTAACATCGCCGCTAGATGCGTCACCGTCTTACCGGTGATCCCGCACTGAGATAAAGCTATGTGTCGAAAACCCTCCTGGTTATTCGATAGCCCCGTTAAAATATTAATAGCACCTGAAAATTCAACAAACTCGTCAAAATTAATTACGGAGGATAAACGTATCGATATAAGATAATATGACCTGTCGTAATGTATAGTTCTGAGTGTTGGGCTACGAAAGAGATGGATGAAAAAAGAGTGCACGTGGCGCAAGTGCGAATGTTGAGATGGATAAGTGGGAACGAGAATGGATAAGATAAGGAATGAGTATATTAGAGGAAGTTAAAAAATTTATTTATTTATGCAGAGTGAGAAAATCATGTGATTAAAAGAGTGTTAGATATGAATGTCGATGGATATAGAAGTAGAGGGAGGCCGATGAAGAGATGGATGGACTGTGTCAAGAATGATATGGGTAGGAAAGAAGTGACAACGGAGATGACGGCTGATAGAGAGATGTGGAGGAGGAATACATGTTGTGCCGACCTCACGTAATGTGGGAAAAGGGCAGGAAGAAGAAGATACATAGCTAAGAACCCCACCCCTTTTAAACTACCTTTCTATAAAATACCGCGATCGAATCGGTCTATCCGTTTGGGAACTACGATGCCACAGACAGACAGACACGCACACAAACACACACACACACACACTCCGCATGACATGCCCATACCACGCTAGCCTCTTACTTCTCAATTTTTATATCACTGGCGCTACTTTTAGACTTCCTCTAATATACGCATCCATTATCTTATCCATTCTTGTTCCCACACATCCATTCGCATTTACGCCGCGTGCACTCTTTTTTCATACGTCCATTTCCTGGCCCAACACTCAGAATCATACATTACGACAGGTCTTATGATCGTCTTGTAAATTATCCCTTTAATTTTTTTTATTATGTACTTATAATAAAATATATTTTACTTTTTACTATTTGGAGGAACAGGCACCTAATGCTTGTTATCTAATCTACGCTCGAGTCTTGATACACGCTTGAGCATAGTTCTAGAAAACGGGCCTCTAGGGATGGATACATCTATGACATAATAATTTCCATTATTATTTTCTACTGTTATTCCTAAAGTAATGTGTTATATTTATCTTCTTTTCCTTGGTTTTATTATATTGAGTTACGTGTGGTATTTACTACTAAATAATATACCTTTATCTTCAATATGGTTCTGAGTGAAATCCAGCGTATGCATAGCCGGCGTATGTTTCGCCTTGAGCAGCGCATGACCGAGACGCGCCGCGTGGTCATGCCGCAGCTGCGCCGCTCGCCAGCTCAGTTTCTGAGGCGGCGGTTTCGCCAGTCTCACAGACCGACACACACTCTCCCACACCTCTCCGCTCGCTCGTACGCTGTCGCCGCAAACTCCCAAGAACCATGTGTTATGTTGTAACGCCATTATAAGCGGAATCAAGTCTCTGTAATAACATCAAATATGACGTAGCGTAGGACATCATCACCTCATCTTTACAAAAATGCATTCTAAAATCTATTTATCACTCGTTAGAAGAATAAAGACGAGAGCGTTGGTGACGTAAATTGGATTTACATCACTAAGCTGGCAAGTATACAGCTCACTTAATGGTACGCGGTTACCCAAACCTATCTATGGACATTTAATAACACCAAAATCATCGCTCGCTAAAAATAGGAACGGTGGTGGGTAGTACCTCCCAGAACAATAAACTCTTCTACTTTTATATGTAACTTCAAGGATTCCGTAATAACAGTGAATTATTTCATTTGGCGCTGCGCAAACGTAGCAACTTTAATTGAAGCAACGTCAGCTTTTTGCAAGTTTATTACTATTTGATATTTTAACTCGCAACAAGTTCCCACATCTGTGCAGTTTCTCAAAATTAAACGAAAATTTACATAAGCAGCTAGTTACTATTTGCAGCAAAAACGGGATATTTACCATGATTTGTGAGTTTCTGAGTATCCCGATATTTCGACGCAGTTGCATGCGCTATGATCACGGGTAAACTGAAGTCTGCGAGTGGATGGTTATTGGCAGATATAACGATCTACCCTCTTTCTCAGTCTCTTACTAGGAAAGAATTCACCAGTACTACCATCAGTTTAGATCTATAGGAGACCAAAATGATCTGTGTCTGCGCAGCGCTTAATCATAAAGTTCAAATGATATTTTTTGTTTGTTACCTCTGATCTAAGTGGTCAAAATCCTTTAGATGCAGCATTCTAATGTCGTGCGCTAGATAGATGGTGTCTATGTCCCACGCCACCTCAGCCCTGTAAATTCAAGTTTTATTGTTAAAAAAACGAATTTTAAACTTAGTTACTAACTTTTAAAGTAATTTTTGTAACCGGAAAAGTAAATTGATAAAAATCAAAGTAGAGAAAATTGGCATAAATTTGAATGGATCTGCCCAGCAGTGGGTGAATTGCATATGAGCTGTATATGATGATGACATAGGAAAAGACGGTACGTTATCACAAACTTAAAAGATTGTTCCAATAAAAATATTATTTGTGGTTGCTATAACATTTTCATATTAAATACAATTACTTCAATGTTTCTTTGATGACAATAGTCCCTTTTCCTTATAGTTTAGGTGGGAAAATATTTACTTTATTTGAAAGCCTATGAATCATACCAGCCGTTGTAAGTTATATTATGTCACAGACAGACCTAGCGGTAGTATAATACCACAAAATAACAATTACTACTACGTTATAAGCTTTAAATGCATGAATGAGTTGGGTTTGTTGATAGCAGTGACCTATATGCACATACATATTAACCACAAGTCCTAATATTCTGTAATCAAGTAATTTCTTTAACGATTGCAGTTATTGTTAGTTTTTGTAACTCATTGTAATGGCTTGTCTACTTTTCTTTATCTTCAAAATGACCCGATGACCAACGTCTCGATATAAACGATTATAGCTCAGTTACTTTTAAGAACTTAAATGTGTCTTGAACAATTGTCAACTCACTCAGTGACCAATAGAAATAACATAGGAACGTGATAAAATTTTTTCTTTATGTATATCTGAGGGCTTAGCCAAGTTACATTCGATTAGCGATGACGCTATTCGATAAGTCCGAAAATGTAATGGATTGACACACACTATGGAAATATCACGTGATATATCGACAACAAACGTATGTAGAAAACGAATCGATTCGAAGCGAATGTAACTTGGCTAAGCCCTCTGGGCTATAACGCGCACCATAATTTAGACGAATTTTGATACTACTTGCGTGAGTATTTTGTCGTCGTACCTTTGAGATCTAGATACCGACGCGACGTAGAGTGACTTTAGATGACAACAAAAAGAATGACGTCGAATGACAACAAATTTCTCTATATTGGCGTACATGATAGAGTAGGTAAACGAGAAATTAGTCGACATCGACAAAATTTCTTGTGTGATTCGTAACATATTTCATGCTAGCCCAGCTGCTCTGCACTTTCAAGATACAAAATAGGAGGCACGTAAACTTTTTTCTTTTCTTTAGCGATTTGGGTGTACAATTAAAGAGCTTGATTTTTTTTTTATTCTGACGTTTTACTGCTTTTAACTGATCACCCGCTCGTCCAGAATGCCCACTGTACTTGTGATTGACCAGGGTTGGCTCATATAAACATACTGTTTCATTAGTTAGTTACCTAAATGGTGTTTGGCATAGATCACACATAGCGGCATACTGGTTCGAGAAATCCCCACACGACGAATGTTTCCTCGTACCGGTCGCTTGTGGCAACGGAAACGGCAAATTGACCTGAAAGTATTAGTCATTATATTAAATGTGTTACAAAAAGCCAATTCATTTCATTTAGCTAATTGTAAACTGTCTGAGTTAGTCATGATAAGTCCGTGTGTTGCCAATTGCTGGTACTTTTACCTTGATAACGTCACAGCCAGTTTAATCTGTGACTAAGAGCGCCATATGGATGAAATAGATTGATATAATTTCAAAATTTAATTACATTTTATTTGATGATTGCGTCACTGGATTTTCTATATCATCCAAAGTTGGGTCAGTAACGCTAATGGCCATTTGTCTTGGTTAATTTTGATGTATAACTGTATTTTTTCTTTGTTGTGTCGTTTTCTTAACATTACACTAGTCATTTTAAAATATAAATACATAATTATCAAGTAACAAAAAAAACAAGAAACTTTCCGACTTCAGAAAACCAAAAAATGTGCAGATGCCTTTGCAAATTGTAGAGTTTGATGATTTTAATATAGATCCCATCATCAGATCATGACCAGATTTATAGGACCGCTCCTGAGGTACTCCCTTTCTAATGAATCAATGAAATCGGGCAAAGTGGTAAAGAATTATTGCAAAACATACATTAAAGAAAAGCCGACCAATTGATATTTTTTGATGTCGGTTAAAAACAAACCCGAATAGCGCAGCTAAAGTTGGCAAATCTGATCAAAATATAATAGTGATAAACACTAGAAAAATTGTTGCCCTGTAATCAGGCGGTTTACATTATGTAACAAGGAAAATTATGTTTATCAAAATAAATACATTTATATATTTGTATTTAAAATACATACGGCGATGTACGAATAAAAGTAAAACTTCCTTGTTTTGCACTTGCAAATATTATATATATATATCAACTAATAATTTCATCGTACAATAGTAAAATTAGCACAAAAAACCTGTAAAACAGACATAGCTAAGAACTAGCCCAGTTAAACTAGCTTTCTATTAGAAATAAACTGCCCCCGCATAGATCAATCCGTTTGGAAACTAATACCACAGACAGACAGACACACATAGAGATAGTAGTGAAACTTATAACAACCCCTCTTTTTGCGTTGGGGCTAAAAAGGTTGATCAAAAATTCTTTATTATTTTACAAGAACTGTGGGTTACATGGGTTGGGATCTACTCTGTTATGTTGCATTAACCTGTATTAGAGTCTTGATTACGGTGATCTTCATTAACGTTAAACTTAGGTATTTTAGTAAGAATTAAAATAGGAATATACATAATTATTGGACAGATTTAAAGATATACATAATTAGATAAATAATAGAATTCAAATATAAATGATTACAAATACATAAACAAACTAGTAATTAGACGTAGTATGTGTAATTTAAGTATAATAATTAGTAAGGCCTCGACGAGATCTTCTTTACGTTTAAAACCTTTTCGTAGCATCGTAGCTCCCAAACGGATGGGCCAATTTCAATACAGTTTTCGTTCTAAAGCTTGGGTAGAAATGACAATTTGTTTTTCATTGACTGGCACTAAAATTTGATGGGCCCAACAATGTATGAAACGTAAATGATGCCTTTTTAAAAACAGGGATTTTTGAGACTTTTTACAAATGAACTTTTATCAATGAAGTGGAGACTAACGCACTGGAAACGCAGCGTACGCCCCCCAACTGGATGGATGGAGGCATAATAAAAGGCAAACATGTTTAAGCGGGCTAATAAGCGATAATGCAGTCTCCGATGGACCACGCTTGCCTAGAACAAACCTGTTCACACACGAATTAAAAAGCTCTAGGTAGTAATTATCAAAACATACAGATTCAGGCAAGGCGTTCCACTCTTTAGCAGTGCACTTCTTTGTGCGTTTGGGAGGCATTTACACCATGTCGCGATGGCGCACCGTAAAGCGTCTGTTTATGTTCGTTCTCTGATAATTGATCGAGCGAATCGGCGTTGTATGTATGTATGTTTGTTTGTTCGAGGATAACTTTCGAAGCGTTGATCCGATCATCTATATATAGTCTATCTGGTGTCACAAAATGAGCTGAAAATGTCGGGTGATTGTTGAGATATTGGGATTCAAGAGGGCTAACAAAATCAATTTGTGACCATATGGTCAAATATGAAGTATAATGGAAGGTCTTCATTAGTATATTTCGATTCCGTTTTTATTTTTTGTTTACGGAACTTTGACAAAATTCCCAGGGTACACCAGTGACCCCAGAGTGCTGAAATTTGGTATGCATGTAGCTTTAGTGACACAAATATAGGGAAAAGTCTGAAATCCAGAATAACTGCAATTTCTACCACAAAAAATAATAGCCAATTAATATGAAATCTCGTTACTTGTAATTTGAATGAAACTGTAGGTCAAGTTAGTTGGTTACGTATTTCGTGGCACTATTTTTATAGTCAAAGACTCGCGAGATCAGTTCTGGGCAAACTATTCATAACTAGTTAGTTATGATGAGTTTGAATAGCGTTGTATACACCACCTTCGATATAATATCCTCCATGGCAACTTTTGGGAATAGATCATCGAATGCCGCACTTAGCGCGTGTAATACATTCAGGACGCCATCTGACGAACCTTCTTCCCCTGTAAAAAAGACAAATGATCGAAACGAGCACCTTAAGTTATAGTGAGTAAAATAAATAAATAAATATTGCTGGACATTTCACACAGCGCTATCCAGATCCAAACTAAGGAGAGCTTGTACTATGGGAACTAGATATAATACTTTTTTGCAAATACATACTTATAATACATAGAAAAACATCCAGATCCGGAACAAATATCTGTAGATCATACAAATATTTGTTTCGCGGCGGAAATCGAACCCGCTACCTTCTGCGTCTCAGTCGGCTACTCGCTCTCTGCGCCACGGAGGTAAAAAATAGTTTATAATAATTAGTTGTATTAAATGCCTAAATATGTTTAAGAGTTGTACACATACGTCAAATTTAAACATGTTTAGTCGCTAATTACGTTTAGGGTTCGTTATGCAAGCCGCGCTAAATATCGTCCAATAGTCGCAACAAACCAACTGTTAGATACACCATACTAGAAGTAGGTTATGTGTCGTGAGTTTCAGAAACTCTAGAATACCATGGAATAGTGACATCCAATCCTATAACACCGGGAACGCCGGCGAGCTGGCGTCCGTGTCCAGGTCCCTGACAAAGTATATAGGGTGTTTGGTAATATACTGACGATATTCAAGTGACGGTTTCTCAAAACATAAAAAAAGACTTCCTGGAAAAAAAACTACTAGTTATATCATAAAATTTTAAAGAAAATCAACTAAGTTTAGGTGATTAATTCGATATAAAACTTACTACCTACTCTTGCAATCGACATCCAAAAACAAAGGCCGTAATCCACAAAAACGTAGTTTTTTTTCAAGAAATCTTTTTTTATGTTTTGAGAAACTGTCACTTGAATATCGTCAGTATATTACCAAACACTCTGTATAAGCTCCCGGAAAACGTTAAATCTGCTGCTAGTACGCCTGCCTGATTAAAACACTGGCTAATCGAGCAGACATTCTATGATATCGATGAGTTTATGGCGAGCAGGTACTAAGCAGTGCTGCCCCATTGTAGTTAGTTACATTCGACATTCGTGATTTTTAATCATTTAACTTTTCTTGTTATTGTATTTTTTCGTGAATGTGTTTTTCTTTTCTTGTCTTATGTATTCTATCAGAATTATAATCTTATTTAATTCGGACGCTGAAAATATGACATGTAAATAATTTTACTTACGTATGACTTAAGGTCAGTACTCACATACGGTATTACTCGATAGTTTTACTCGAAGTCGAGTAAAAATCAACGTGTGGACCGCAAAACTCACAGCTCGAAGGCTCGCACCGAGCCGGCTCGATGGAATTAAATGAAAGTAATTTCCTTCGAACCTACTCGAAGCGAGCCGTCAATCTTGACTCGAACGTGTGTACGTTACTGCGAGTGGCGCGAGGCGAGCGTCAGTCTGGTATTGTTTATCGTGATTGAAACACGTGTTTTTAAGAGAAATGGATTTGCGAGTTTATTCCAAAAGCGCTATATATTCACGACATACTCGTAGCTCTTCAATCAAGTTCACGTGGCTGTAATCAGAACGGCGATCTAACCTATGTTTAACCCAGGACCTCCTTTTACGTTTTTTCTTTTCATTTTCTTTGATTTTCTTATAAAGTACTGTCAGACTTGCTAAATACAGCCACCGTCTCCTTTGTTGCACAGACATCCTTTGGCTCGAACGGTTCGGTGAATACTGAACGGCGCGCCTCACTCGATAGATCAATGCTCAATGTGTGGACGAAAGCCCATGCCATGGGTTTTACTCGACTGTTTAGCTCGATCGAGTAATACCGTATGTGAGTACTGACCTTTAAGCCTTATTTGCAGAATAAGCAAACCTTTGCCCCGCAGTGGGAATTGAACCCGCGTCTCGGGTCTCAGAAAGTTACTCGCCCGGCAAACCACAAAGAGTTCATTTGGTTAGGTACAGTCACTACAGATACAGACATAAATCCGATTAACATTTTGAAATGCTCCATGCATTCTACATTTTACACACAGAAAAAAAATAAAGTCCTCAGACCCAGGTATATCTGAAAATACCCTAGCATGTTCTTCAAATTAATGTAGTTTTCGAGTTCATTTTTTTAAATTTTTAAAATCAACAATTAGTTTTTTGAATGCTGTTTGGAATAATGTATATGAAAAATCAAAATCTGTCGATGACTGAATTACACCGTAAATAATATCAGTCATACGGAAGCCTAAAATGGTATTTATCTATGGCATGAACGTTATTAACAGCAGATAGACATCTGACGGAGTCAGTCGGTGATGAGGTGATAACGTAAAACACAATTAGGAACCTAATTAGTTAATTATGGTTTACCCAGTACGTTACCAATTATAAAATATTAGTACCAATATTACCAACTTATTCTAAATACTAATAATCTGTTTTATTTTGTTATCACATCTTTCTAATAGACTAATATGCTTAGTTTATTACACACTTAGGAAGTGCTTTCATTTAAAAATTGAAGATTTTAAAGAAATGCATTATAATTAATTTTTAACTTCAAATGATGTGTGTGAATCTGTGTAAAGTTTTTTTATCAAAAAAAGAAATACATTTTTTTATTTCATTACACACTGTTCGCTTTAAGGTATTATTTATGATATCTTTGTTTAGTTTTCCATAAAGGCTCTTGCTCACCCGTCAAGGATAATTTTTGTATAGTTGTGGTGCCATGACCGATTAAGAATCTTATCGCTGTTATAAAATAATGTAATTTATGTCTTTGACTTATTTGAAATTAGCAAACTAGCTTCCGCCAGCGGCTTCGCACGCGTTGTTTGTCAACAAAAAGTATTTTATGTGTTAATCCAGGTTATAATCTACGTACATACCAAATTTCATCGAAATCGGTTCAGCCGTTACGACGTGATTGAGTAACAAACATCCAAACTTTCGCATTTATAATATTAGTGTGATAAGCCTTTTAGTGTGGCGTTATTTATCAAAGCTCAGTGCACCGTAATGATGACCAATCTCTATTTTTAGTAAAGTTGTTGATTGAAGACTATTTTTTTTAGTTACATAGCCTTCCGTCTTTCCTCAAATATTCCTTAGATAGGTACATAAATGTTTTACAAGATAGTAGCTAAGAGGAAAACCGATGTCCTTGAGTCACCTCAGTTACGCTGTAGATGTAGTATTCGTCAACTGTCGATTAGCACACAATAGCAGATACTTACCTATAAGAATGGACAGTGGTTTGTGTTCGTGAATAAGCGTTATCGACAAGTGATTCGGTTTTTTGCTTTCCAACGCCTCTATTTCCATCAAGTGAAATCCATTGTCAACCTGTAAACATTATAACATCTATTATAAATATTCCGTTTTTTTTTTGCTTGTAAATTGCATGGTTATTTTGAATTATTCTGGAACAAAGTTCATGTTTTATTCCCTGAAAAATATTGTAGGCTATAATTTTTGTTTATACGTTGTTAATTTTTATGTGTAGACTTAAATTTAAGGGGAAAATTTACAAGACGATCATAAGACCTGTCATAATGTATGGTTCTGAGTGTTGGGCCACGAAAGAGACGTATGAAAGAAGAGTGCACGCGGCGAAAATGCGAATGTTGGGATAATATAAGGAATGAGTTTATTAGAGGAAGTTTAAAAGTAGGGCAAGTGATAGAAAAATTGAGGAGTAAGAGGCTAGCGTGGTATGGGCATGTCATGCGTAGGGAAAAAAATCCTGTGACTAAAAGAGTGTCAGATATGAGTGTGGATGGATATAGAAGTAGAGGAAGGCCGAAGAAGAGATGGATGGACTGTGTGAAGAATGATGTGGGTAGGAAGGAAGTGTCAACGGAGATGACGGCCGATAGAGAGAATTGGAGGAGGAATACATGCCGACCCCGCATAATGTGGGAAAAGGGCAGGAAGAAGAAATCATTTTTATGTGTAGAATCATCCCTGTTAGGATTCATAAAATTATTCCAAAGCCTACATATATATATTGTATACTAATTCAACTGGGTTTTTAATGAAAAATTCCCATCTAGAGGTAGGTAGCATTAGTGGTTTACTACTGTACTGTTACGTCATTTAAGGTGGGTGGGAATCCCTTTTCCTTCTTACTACATTGAATTAACATCACAGAAGGTGAACTCAAATCAAATCTCATCAAAATGTATTTAACTAGCTGCCGCCCGCGCCTTCGTATGCGCGAATTGTCAAGTAAGTAGTCTATGTCTCAATCCAGGTCATTTAATGTATGTATCCATACTAATATCATAAATTCGAAAGTAACTGTCTGTCTATTTGTTACGTTTTCACGACTAAACGAATGGACCGATTTCGATGAAATTTGATATATAGATTATGACCAGATTTGAGACATAGGCTACTTTTTACCTAACTGCGCAAAAAGAGGGTAATATTTTTACTGAACTTGTGCGAAGCCGCAGGTTGAAGCTTCTACTTCTTTATACAAAATTGAAAAAAAAATTACAGGCACATGCGGCTTTACACCTGTATACCTTAGGTTGATGGACGCAGGACAGTGCATCGTAAGGCACGTATCTAAGGCGTCACCTACGAGGCAATACTTTGATATAGGCGATGGTTACCACTTAACATGAGGTGGGCCATAGGCGTGTTCCATTTTCAGGTGGTATAAAGAAAAAAATATACACAAACTTTAATTTCAGACTTAATGCATTTAACAAGTAAAATCATTTTATTTGTATAATCTTACCCTAGTTGGCACTTTTGCTGTTGTGATAAAAACTCTGTATGCTGTCACAACCTGTAAGAAAAGTTTAATGTATATATAGTAATACTACCATCGTCAACCTATAGCAGTCCACTGCTGGATGAAGGTCTCTCCCAAGGTACTCCACTGAGCCCGATCTTCAGTCTCTGCTCGTAAGTTTAGTGCAACGAGCGAAAACAGGCGCACGCATACATAGACGCACGCGTACGAGGATCTCGGATCAAGTTGGTCAATCATTCGACTAACTTAATCCATTGCAACAAATTTAACTTCTGTACCTATCTGTTTTGTGGCTACAGTGTGCAATAATACAATACATATTCCATTACCATTTTCTGTTCCAATTCATCTACAAAAAGTAAAATTAGAGATATTCTTATTTTTTTTCTTAACCTATACTTTCCCACTGCTGGGCAAAGGTCTCCCCCATGTTCCTCCATATCTCATGATCACTCGCCACGTCCCACTAGCCATCTTGGAATGCATGGAGGTCGTCACGCCAACGCTTCCTCGGCCTGCCACGATATTCTTATAAAAAAATTCGAACTCTATAGATATTCTCAATTTCTTTTTATAGACATTGATTATATCAGTAATATAACAGGGTAAATTGGTAAAAACAGCAACAATTTTTCGTAATGGCTCTGTCCGAAATTTATAACAAATATGTGTGATTATTTTAACTTCATTTATAGCAAAAAATACAACTACAACTATATTTAAGCAAAAAAGATGGTTGGTTTGAATATGGGACAGAGTCATTCCGAAAAAGTTGTTGCTGTTTTTACCAATTTACCCTGTACATGATAATTCACGTGAGTATTTATAAAATTACTGAAGTATATTATAACCATTTTAAAGTAGGTATTTTGATGAAATTACTTTAATTTAGTTCAGGGAAATACTATACAAATATTAATAAGATATTAATAACATAAGAGCAATTAATTTTGTGTTATTTGCTAGTTATCTCAGGTCAATATTTTGTTAATAGAAAATTATAGAATCATATCATTTATTCATATTACATCAAACATCTTGTTTTATCAGGTCATTGCATGTTACAGTTGAATGAATATTACAGTCAGTGTTTGAATTTGTTCTATTTTGGTCTAGAATTGACCACAATAGTGCAATGTGTGTGTAAGTCAACAGGGAGCACCCACACACGCAGACCTAGCATGTGAGACACACCTAGTGACTCATGTTGTTAGGAGCCTTATCAATAACAATAGGCAATTCATTCCTATTGAATTGCCTAGCCCAAATTGTAATAGATACTATAGTAATGCAGAGTGCATAAGGGCTATAAACTTATAAACAAATTGTAACTGATGTGTAGAACTATTATGTGCATCATGATAGTAGTATAATCTAACATTATGCTTTCTTTGTAATGGATTTGGTAAATAAACTATGATTTTAAACACTATCATAGTTTCAAAAAGAAAAGTAAAACATGAGATGACCTAAATAAAAAAACTTACCAGTACTCTATTGTCCACTTTATCACCCCTTGATTCCATTCTAATAAGAGTTTTGTAAAGAATTTTAACTTTCTTTCCAAGTACATTACTAATTCCATCTGAAAGAGAGAAAAATAGTAAATACAATGAATAAAATATTTGTCAAGTGTTCAAAAATATGTATACATAGCTACTACATAAACTGTTTTTGACAGTGATTAAGAATTCGTATAAGCGAATTAGTGGATAACATATGTTGCTTGCCATTTAGTTCTGTAGAAATTTGCGATTTTATTGTCATTTTTGCAATTTTCTTTAGTGTCATTATGTACTGCAGTGTTTTATTATTTGTAGAGAACCCCACTTTGACGCTATTGACATAACATAATGATGATCACTGCGAGGAATATTTATTCAATTTATCAATTTTATTTGTCCATTTCCTGTTGTGAAATAAATTTATTTTGTAAAAATACGAGAGCACAAAACATCAATCTTCTGCAAAAATTACAACTACAGATAAAGAAAAAGTTTTTTTAAATAAAGTGATGCACTTCACTGTTTTTGTCAGAGAAGTAATCGATCGATTGTGTCAGTTTGGTGAAGTCAGCTAGTGTTTATGTTCTCTTTGAAATTTAGGGATCGTTGTGCATGCCTGGCTTAGTCTGTCTGAATACTGCAAAGTATAAAGCCCGCTTTACTATGAATAAATATTAATGGCTTTCCTTTGTGGTTTAGTAGCATAGCGTACACGTAGGTACAAAAAAGGTGTAAGATAGTGTACAAGTACTACGCACAACACTACAATGCTGCAAATCAGTGTCAACTGACAACTGTCAAGTGCTAGTCTGTCGTCAACCAATGTCAAACAAAGTTGTCTGTCTGTCACTTGTCGTAAATAAAAATACATTCGTTTGTTGGTTTGCTGGTAAAAAAAAGCTATTGAAAAGAATCTAATTTTGCACGTAAGTGGTTGTAATAGTACAAATTGTAAACTGAAATCAGTCAATCGATGATATTTCCATAAACCATGAATAAGAACTATGAGAGATGCACCCACTGCAATCGCCGTAAGTGGCTTGCTTCAGGATGCCTTCGCAAATGGATAAAACCCAATGCAATGGAATGTAAACATTTACAACGAACAATCGATAGTAAAAGAGATTTTGACGACACTGATTTTGTGAACGAGGTATTTTTGTCTGATCGTAAAGTTGCGATGAACACCAGTAAGTTTGTGAAGTTTTGGAAAAACAAACTTTTTCTTACTGGTAGCGTCAGATCTCTTCAGAGATATTTTGGCCATAAAAATGGTGGTGGCGATTACATTTGCAATCTCACTAAAGGCTGCGATCCCTCTACATCATCCGACAAAAGAATTGTGTCTAATATAGGCCATGAAACAAGGAAAGATGACTTGTACAAGCAGGCAGCTAAATGCCAGCATTCTGATGGTCACCTAGTTCTTCGTGGTCATCATCATCACGCATCTGTTGAGACATGTGCTATCTACTGTCAGCTATCAAAGTAAGAGTCAGTTTCTTAAGTCTTGCCCACAGAACTGCTTGAGGCCAGAAAAATATTTCAATTTAACTGAACTATATTTATCTGTCATAAAAAGAATAACTGGTCTTGTTACTTGCTTGATACTTTCCTGGCTTGGTCACAGAGGAACAGGTGGTAAAATTTATGTTTTAATGTGATCCTCATGGTTTTATTATGTAAAGAATTATTTAATATTAAGTAGTAATATACGCCTATAATAACTTTCACTACTTATACTTTTGCTCTCACTCCATATACCTACAACATATTAAAGTTCAGCAGTATTTTACTCATGTTTATATCATGTTTTCATTTCAGACATGGCTGGTACTGGGGCAGTGTCACTTCAAGTGAAGCTGAAGAACTATTAGCGGGGCAACATGACAATGTATTCCTTGTGAGAGATTCAAATGATTCCCGACACATACTCTGTGTCTCCTTCAGATGTGTTGGACGCACATTACATGCTCGCCTAAGACATGCCAATGGTCTTTTCTCCTTAAACAATGAAACATTTGTACCAGCTAATAGAATATCAGAGCATTGTGCAGCTGTAGATGTCAAATCACATCTTTTTGAGATGCCTGTCAAATTAGCTAGACCTTTAAACCGGTAAATATTATTGTATTTCATTATTCATCAAAACGTGTACAGATTATAGCTTTAGAATACAGTACAAACTATAGTATATTATTAAATAATAAGTTAGGCCTGTGTTGCTACACAATATATAGCCATGAATAGATAAGCTTTCTTACAGTGAAATTTTTTTTAGAATAAGCTTTTGTAGATAGTTAAGTAGTTTTTGAGATTACCGCCTACAAACTTACATCTTTATAATATTGGTGTAGATAAATTTATGAATATTATGTTTCAGATTTGCCAAACTGGACTCTTTACAAATGATCTGTAGATTTGTTATACGCCAGACAGTAGCTGCCAATGCATGGGAAAGACTTCCACTCCCTCCAAACATGATTAGATACATAGAAATGGGCAGTGACTACATAGTGCGCTCATAGTTGACTGAATATTGTGCCTTTAAATCACAATCATTATCATTATTGTAATCCTATAACCTATTAAGATTTATTCACATTACAATGAGACTGGCACACCCTGGATCAAAAAAGACAGTTTCCCAACAGCTTAAAAAATCTCATTTTGTACATGGTCTGATGATACCATTTTAAAATTAATGCTTTCTATTGTTGAGAAAATTAAGTTCATTTTAATTTTTTTTTTATAATATATTTTCAATTGTAATGTGAATAGATCTTTACTGTTACCATTTATGTACTATATCTATATGTATGTAAATTGTTTATAAATTTTATACGGAAACAAATATTTTAATAAAGATTGAACTGTCCTATATTCTGATATTTTAACATAAGCTCATTACACAATATAGAAGGAAATATCATTACGCCATACCTATTTTTTAGAATATATAAGATGTATAATGTATTTTATGTTAATATGTGATCATTTGGGCCTTATTTTGTGTAAATAGTCAAGATAACTAAGAAACAAAACAATAGTTTTGCAACAACTATTTATTTATCAGAAAAAAACTATACAAGACTTACATAAAATACTGTAACAAATGTGTCTAAACACTCTTCTTTACTTCAATGTATTGATTCCAAGGATGTTTTTGGCCTGAAAAGAAAGAAAGTGTTTGAGACACCATGAAAAGAACTTTAAGGAAGCAAATGTATAGGAAGTAAACAGAAGCAAATTATAGAAAGTAAATAGAAGCAAATGTATAGCAATTTTTGAACACCATTTCAACATTAAATACGACAAGTGACTCATCAGTAAGATGTTAACAAAAAAATTCAATACATTGTGGAGTTGCTGAATGATAATGCAGCAATCTCATGGCACATCAATTGGTGCTAATGTTACTTGGCCAATTGAATGGTCATATTGTTTTTGTTATATTGTGATTGGTTTATTTAGTTTTATGCTTACTCCTTCCTCATATTAACTTTCAAACAGTCCATCCTTTCGTCTACCTCTACTTATATATGCCTCCCTCCATTATTCTCCACATTATTACTCTGTTGCAATTTAAAGGTACTAAGGTTCATACCGTGACAAAAGCAGCACTTAAGGTAGAAGGTGCAGCAGCAACAGGGTTCAGATTCAGGGCTGCCTGTATCAACTGGGCATCTCTTATCCTTGAAGAAACAAAGTTTCTTGTGCCAGTATTTCCCTGAGTACTATCTGTGAGGTAGAACAGCTCAGCTGTTTTGTAAATGCCAGCCAAGCCCACTCTTCTGACATACCAGTTGAACTGCAAAAAAAAACGAGTCTTATTTTAGAAACATTGTAATCAATTATTTGCTAAACCTGGCGTCTCAGCTGGCTATTCGCCCATTGCACCACAGAGTTGAGGAAGACAAGTATGTACATCAAAACTATTTTTTACGTTATAGACAGACTGCAGTCATGGCTCTTCGTCTAATCCTCTCCTTAGCAAGCTAAGTTATAAGAAACTTCACTTACATCTACACTTCTATCCCCTGAATGATAGCAAATATCATCCACAAGTGACAATAAAGTTGCTAAGCAATTTGGAACATTGTTCGGCAAAGTCTGAAGTGCCATTGCTTTCGGCCATGTACTCCTAAAACAAACGATAAATATTATTACAAAATGTAATTAATTAGTTTATGCCTTTTTCAGCTAAGTTTGTTACTTAGGACTTACTTGTATGGTTCAAGCATCAGTAATCTGGTCATAATTGCATTTTCAATAAACTTAGCCGGTACCTTTGACTCCTTTAATTCATCTTTTGGCCACTGGAATCAGAAAAAAACTTATTTCAATTAAAAGATTTTTAGATAACTCGATGAGTATATTTATCTGGGCCAGATAGTCTCTTTCAAGAACAGACAAGATCGAGAAGTAGACCGTCGTGTCGATAACGCTTGGAAGAGCTACTGGTCCATGAAAGAGCTAATGAAGGGCAACCTTCCACTGTCACTTAAGCGAAAACTCATCGACATGTGTATCTTACCCATTCTAACCTACGGTGCTCAGACTTGGTCATTGACGGACTCACATAAGTTCAAACTCGGGGTATGCCAACGAGCGATGGAGCGTAGCATTTTAGGTGTTAAGCGGACCGATAGAATCCGCAACACTACTATACGCTCTATGACCGGAATCATCGACGTGGGGTACAAGGCTGCAAGACTCAAATGGGACTGGGCGGGTCATGTCACTCGAATGCACCCTGAAAGGTGGACTAAGATTTCCACCGACTGGCAACCTACAGGACGACGGCAACGAGGCAGACCGCGAAAACGTTGGCGCGACGATCTGGATGGGTTCCATTCTGACTGGCAGGAGATTTCTGGAGAACGCAAAGAATGGAAGCAAATGGGGGAGACCTTTGCCCAGCAGTGGGACAGTATAGGTTATTAAAAAAAAAATACTATTGTTTTACCCTTACATGCTTCATTTGTGACACCAATTCTTCATTACTTCTTACATTGAAGTAGTGAACCAAATCACCCCCTCCATTGGGAAATAGTCCATGTGTTATACTAGGATAACCTGCGGCCTTTGCACCAGCACTGAGTGACTCAACAGACCATCCAGTTTTTGGCACAAACTCTAAGGCCCGTTCCAATATCTGATTCTTTACATTCTCCTCATATTGATGCTCTTCCGTTTCTATTGGTACTGCTGGTACTTTCTTATCCTTTTCAATATTTTGGCAGTAATTTCTGAATATTCTTTGAGTGTTATTGACAGGTATAGTTGCAAGTGGTAGGTTAACTCTACGCACAGCTCTTAGTGCTGATGATACATGAAACAACAAGTACAACTTGATAATTATTGAAAACTTTGCTACTCACTAAACTTGGTGATTGGTCTTTCAAGGAAAGTCTGAAAAAGTTATAAATAGTTATATTTGAAATATTAAAACATAATAACAGTACATTATTTACGGCACTGCCTCACGAATGAATGTGGATGTATATTGAATTGCTAAACAGTGTTTGTTTTTTGCATTAACAGGTAGCCACCAGGCAGCTTGTAATGTGATCAAAAGCCAGAACATGAATATGATTGGTAACTAGGATAATCCACATCTATTTGTATGTGATTAGAAAACTTTATGTACATATTACTAATCTATATTGTCATTCTACAATTATTAAAACATATTCTATTATAAATGCTTAAAACTAATTATTCATGAATTCAGTAAGCCGAGCTACAAGATACTCAATCACATCAAATCCATTCAGTGCAGATTGTATGATCTCCTTTTTGCTTTCTGTAGGTATTGAGTCCAAGATGTTTCCTCCTACATTTAGTTGTACACTTTCTTCAGGGAGATTTTTTCCATCTTCTATTTCTTTGAGCTTAGCTTGATAATGAGCTCTTGACATCTTCAGAGCAGTCCTAAGTACCTCCAGGTAATCTGTTTCAATGGTTGAGTAATGGTCCTTGATTCCAGTTATATTCTTCTTGTCTTTCAAAATCAAGTATGTCAAGAAGTTCAGTACAGAAATGATTTGGTCTGCTAGCTCCATCAAGTCAGATTCAGCACCATGAGGTAGATTGCTTATAATCCTTATCATGTTGAACAGCTGTGTGCCAGTAAAACATTCATTTATAACTGGGTCTTTGAAAGAAGCATGGAGAGCTTCCTTATACTGTGTTATGGCATATCCAATCATGCCAGAATGGTTAGCGCTCTGAATTAGGTATTTGGTCAGCATAACTTTTCCTTTGTAATCAAACTTCTGAACATGGCTTCCAATAGAGTTTAAAGCAGCCAAGCGTATAGATGCATAGTTGGAATAAATAGCAACTTTCATTAAACTTTTCATCAAATTGAAATGAATAGGACCAGAAAGAATTAGGTGTGATGTGTCATCTCCCAAACGGTTTGTGAGTGCTTTACAAGTAGCCAGTGCCTTATTCAATGGCCCATATTCTGTATTACCAAGCAAGTGAATGACCGTAAGCAGAACAGTTTGGACAACATATTCAATGCTGTACACTTGTGGCAGAGCAGTGTCTGGAACATGAAAATGGCCAGAGTATACAATGTAGAACAGGCCAGACAAGGTTGTCATGTTCACTTTTTCTCTGTGTTCATAGGGTAACATTTCATCCCCATCAATTTTTTTGATTCTCCCTGTTTCTCTAGAGCAAATCTCTATATGGGTTAAAAATTTTAGCAGATTATGTTCTAATTTGCAAATATCTTCAATAATTTTCAGATTTATAAGCCTTGCTTCACATCTCTCATTTAAATTTGGATCCATATCAATAAAAATCATAGGCTTGCCTAAAAGGCTAATGAGAAATGCTACTATTATTTGCTGAGCTGGAACATTTTGTTTTTCTGCTGCAAGTAATTCATCAATGAATGGTCTATAGAATGATGGAAGGAAAGAGTACACTCTCACCACTCTCCTTATATTTGGGTCACTGTCCATTAACTTTCTTTCATTACCTTCGAGTGTATGTTCAGTAATTGGTATCTTTTCAATGTAAGTAGATATTGCATTAAAAGACCATTCTAAAGATCTTCCTCGCTTTGAGGATAATTTCTTTAGAAGTTGTTGCAATGGTGGTAGTATTAATCCAATCTGAGCATCATTTTTAGCAAGTTCAATGCGCTCAATGAACTCTAGGAGGGCTTCTTCAGCAGAGCACTTTTCTAGTATGATTGATAACAGCTTTTCACAAGCGCCATATAAAGATGGTTTGAGAACAATAGTATCATCTTGTATCTTCTCTATAACAACTTCGATCAAGTCCCAGCAGTTATCTTTTAAATGGTCTTTTAGTTTCTCTTCATTTGGCACGGCTAGGGCTTCTTTAATTTTTCCTGAATCCAGTAATGTAGAAACTAAATCGACAATGTCAATCTGTTTTGCCATGGTGTGAACTAAACACTCAAGAATTCTGTAATCCAATGAACTCTGAAATTTAATTGTAATGTAAGACGACACCTGCACTACTTGGTTGACAAAACAGTTTACAAAACAGCCCGGTTTTTTACAAAAAACATGCATGAATTCGTGCGAATAACCACAATTGTTTTATTACTTACAGTTAAGAATCCTCGGTAATTTGCTCATAATTAACTTTCTTAGTATTATTTTTAATACGGGTGCTAGGCTAGTTATTTGCAAGCACTTTTATAAAAATAATTCATGAATGTTTGTTCACTGTGTGGTTTTCTTCATCATCCTATTATTTTATCTTCTGAAAATTCTGAATGAATCGTGAACGAACGAACAAGCAAGCAAGCAAGGGTGGAGGGAACTCGGAGGAAGGGAAAAGCAATGACAGACTAAACATGACAAAGACATTGACATGCCACAACTTTTATTTGGGCCCAAGGAGTTCGGAAAAATAAAATAAGATTGAGCCAAAAGAGTTTGGAAAAATGTATTGTCCATAAGGCTAAGTTCATATGACCGCGCGGAACTACTAACCACGCGGTACAAGATCAAACTAAATCAAACTACTCGTCTACATTAAAGACGAACCAACCAACCATTTCCATGGAAGTTACCCCTCGGCTACACTATGCTCCTGCCCATGCTACTCGCTTTGCCGCGATTAATGCCATATGTGCAGGGTTGCCAACCGTAAAAAAATTTACCTCGTACATATGCAGCTAAAAATCTCGTATTTTGACTTTCAAACCTCGTACATTTATTACATTATTACAAAATTAAGGGATATTGAACAACTGGATTTAGGACTTTTTACTCATGATGAAATAAACTATTCCAAGTTTCCTACTAAATAAAACATCACTTTAAGTTGTATTTCAAAAAATGTTTATAATTTTTTCATTCATCATTTATTATGTCTTTATAATTTAATCATTTGATTCAAGTAAAATCACAAAAAACGGTCATATTATTACGAAAATTTGCAAGGTAACTTTTTACATCTCCTCTCCAAATATGCGTATGACCCTATTATCAAAATCTCGTACATAATTGTACGAGGTTGATAGTGTCCTCGTACCTCGTACGGAAGACCACAAATCTCGTATTTGTACGAGGAACCTCGTACGGTTGGCAACCCTGCATATGTGGCTGAACACATCCCTCCTCGCGCGATTATTCGCTCCATAATATATAGGTATAGATACCTACTAGGTCTCAACAGGTAGGTGGGTGTACTAGTACAGAGAAATATTATACATAAAGGTTCCTACCTACTCGTCACTTTCATGACTAGAAAAAACATACCTACAGTTTGGCAAAAATGAGTAGAAACGGAACTAATTTTTTTGTTTGCTGGCAACATTTAAAAAATGATGACGTTTGAATTGTTTGAAGTAAACAAAGTTCGGAAGTTTATACAATTTATAATTTGTGCCATAAAAGCGTGATAAAACTAACTTAAAAATGAATAAAACCATCCGAAGTGCTGGCAGACAAATTATTTATAAGGTTTATAGGCGATGTTTGGCAGAAAAAGAGGCCAAAACCATTCTTACCGATCTCAACGATGTTTACCAAAGAACCGCTGATATGACAGGTATGTAACTGTTTGTATTGTTGTTTTTAGATGAATTAAGTGTAAATTGATGAATGCTATTCTGTTTTGAATAGCTTGCATACGAAATAAGTGGAATTTTGAACAATAATCATCGAGCACATAGGTTATGTTTACATTTTGTCTAACATTACTTTGGTATAGTGCGACAGATCAGTGTTGATACTTGAGTGGCGTACTTTGCAATATGTACCTAAATTTAAATTCGATTTCTACATAACTTTATTGTTGAATGAAAATCATTACAATTAGAAATTTACCAAAAATGTATTTTTATTAATATTTTGTTTGTATATTTATTTATTCACCTCAGGTAAATCAGTAAGCACTGTAGGAAGAGTCGTGCTGGAAGGAGATCGAAACAAAGGCGTATTTTCTACACCCGGAAAAAATAGAAAAGGTCGTCCTAAAAAACAGTTGGATAACTTTGACTTATGTGCCATCAGACAAAAAGTTCAATTTTTTTACACTGTGAGAAAACAGGTACATTTATCATTATTATTATTGGTATTAAAATTTAACTGAATAAATAATACGTACTAGCAGTGTTCATTCGTTTGACACGTCACTGCAACTTTCAAATTTAAAATTTTTACATAGTTATTTTATTTTCAGGTACCAACCTTACGAAACTTACTGCCAGTAGTAAGAGAAGATTTGGGATATGACGGAAGCCGTGAGCATTTACGGAAAATACTTATCGCCCTAGGATTAAAATATAAAAGATGTCAGTCTGTAACCCCCCCCCAGAGAAACCCCCCCTCTATAAATAAACACGACCCCCCCCCCCCAAAGAATTTACACACGTTAACCCCCGACAATCTATCTAATCTACCTATCTACCATACAGTCATGACCTACCTAATTTATAAATTATCAACCCTATTAACATCTGCTATAAGAGTGTATTGTGATTAATAATTTTGGCCTCGTGATTTATCTAGTATTGCGGTAGGAACCCACACGTCGCGATATCCGTAATAACTCAGTTTCTTTTAAGGAATTTGAGTCTTGTACCAAAGATCATGCTACCTACTTTATGAGAGAATTAAACCCATCTAAACACATTGACATACCCATAGAATTCTAGTTAGTGATAATTGTGATCTACCTATTGTAAGCTTGGTGCTAAAGTTATAGCCTACCCACTGGGAACGTATTGATCTACCTACAAACTGATTATCGACATTAATAATTGTGGCTAAGACACTTGTTTAAATATCTTAGGTCTACAGCCCCACCACCGCTGTGAAGACAATGAGATTCGACTACCAGACTGGACATCTCTCTTCCACAATTTAAAAGTATTATTAGGTATACTTAACCTTATATTTGAGACAACATAAAAATTGTATGTGGGTAGTCTGTTGTTCCTACTCGTTATTAAGGGAATTAGAGGTCATAATCTTTTGCAAAGTGTAGATTCTGTTTTGGTTATCTTGCGAATCAGTAAAGTTCTTATTTTTAGAACTAAACCCATTCGATTTAGGTTCTTCGTAGCCTATTCTAGAACCCTACCCTTTTCGATTCCGATCCTAAAAATAGCCGCCCCCTACTATCTATCTGCCAAAACACTCAGCCTAAACATACCTAGGCAACCTATCAATTAACCCATTCTTAAATTCACTACCAGAATGCACTAAAATGTAGAACTTAGTAAAACCCCATAATGAAGCTAGAAGTATTTAGTACTTTTCCGAACGGCTAGTTTGCATGAAATAGATAAGTGCTTTAATTAGCTATCAAAGTCTTTAGTTTACTGTAGTTTGACCATGAATATTACTTCAATTCATGTTTCTAGTACCTTTTCAATTAACAATGCTGAAGAATCTTGACGGAATTTCATTTCCTTGGCTCCGTAGAATAGAAAACAGACCTTTTTCCTCGCATCTGTTTCTAATTAAGCCCAGCGCTTTAGCCTTCAAAGATTCTATCAACATCAGATCAACTTACTTAGATTATTTACTTCCTTGAATCCGAGCTCATTTCATTGTCAAACTTCACAAGTCCAGCTTATAATTTCAACATTGTAATCAATCTTACAAAGTGTATTTTTTTGAAACCACCGTCCTTAAAAGCACAATTGCCCTCTCATTTAAGTTTAGTTTATTACATGAATTTTGTTCTACATACTGATATATTTTTATACCGTATGCTACATTAAAATATGTATTTCCTTTTCCAACGTAGATTAACATCAGATACTCGTATCAAACTTAGGAATCCAATCTTCCTACCCACATTTTTTCCCTTTACTAGATAACTCAATCTAAGAAATATTATACCGTCAATAGGTTACACATTCCTGTGTCTTTGTTATAACATAAGCTATGTTTTCCAATGAATCCACCGTTCTTTTATGACCATAGAAATAGAAATAGAATATAGAAGTAGTTAAACAAATCGCTGCCAATACAAACATCAAACGTGAAAGGTTATTTTGTATTTAGTGTAATATAATCCTGAGCCAATCATTTCTTAAAATGAAATACTGATGCCAATCTGTCCGTACATCTTTAGAATAAATAGAACGTAATGGAAAGTATTTCCTAACGCCTCCCATCCCATCATATGATCCAAATTAATTTGTTTATTAGACTATTATAGAATCCACCGTCCCTGATGCGTTTCCTACCCTACCGGTTAACAAGGTTCCTACCGACTACATTGTTAAACTAAAAGAAAATGCCACGGTAAGATGTCAATCCCCAACGTTAACTATCTTATTAAATAGGCACCCCGCAATTCAAAACAATTATTCCCGAATGGAATCCAAATTCCACATTCTGTATTTCAGGAACAATCATTTTAACCGTCACCAATTTTTCCTACCCTCAAAATAAAATAAATCTCGGCTCCTAAGATTTTCCATCCAAAATTCACCCCATTTAACCCTCAATGTAAATAACACGGATATCCAATAATTACATTTAAATTCACACAAATAATTTACTCTGTTTGGATCCACTTCAATACATTCCTGCACGAATCTGATTACCAAACATTAACACAAGAACAATAATTGCCAATGGCAATAAGTAAAAATTCCTACCCTCAAAATAAAATAAATCTAGGCTTCTAACATTTTCCATCCAAAATTTACCCCATTCAACCCTCGAATGTAAATAACTCGGATATACAACAATTACATTTAAATTCACACAAATAAATTACTCTGTTTGGATCCAATTCAATACATTCCTGCACGAATCCGGTTACCAAACATTAACACAAGAACAATAATTAAAATGGCAGTAAGTAAAAATTAACAAGCACGTACCTTGGTATTCTCTGGGTGTCTCCGCAGGCTGCTAGCGGGAGAAGAACCACGAGGGAAAGACCACGAGGCAAAAACCCACGAGCAAGGAGCGCGACCCAAGAGCCCACGAGCAATGTCCCCAACGAAAAGATACCGAGATATCACCACTCCCGAGAAGAGCCCGAGAAAGCGCCCCGAGAAGGTCACGAGAGAACCAGAGCCGAGAAGATCACGAGACAAAAGAGCACGAGACAAGAGCCCCCGCGATAAAACGTCCCGAGAAGTTCACGAGGAACAAGAGCACGAGAAAAGAGATCGAGCTTTTTTTTTTTTTTTCGAATGGACTAATCTCGCTGTTGGCCTCTGAGGCCGTGACAGCTTAACCGAACTTTTGGCGAGCGCAGATGGCGCTCAGCCCAGTAAGTTTTATAGGCAACTAGCGCAAGGGCACCACTTAGGTACGAACCTCGGCTTGGGCTGTTGCCGGGATGGGGATAGGAGAGAAACGCCCGGGTACATGTCTGTACCTCGTATAAGCGGCGACTGAAGGGACTCGTCGACCTCGCCAGCGAGGTCGGTGTTTCTGTGAAGTGTTTGCTCTGTCTGATATAGATGACTCACCTTCCGCATTAGCAGAGGTGATTTCGTCATCCGGGTCTCCGAGAACGTGTCTCGGACGACGGAGGATTAAAAAGAGATCGAGCATCGCCGCTCCGTCGTATTTAAGGCGTTCAGTCCCTTCCCCCCGTACTTCAGCCCTCGAACCGCCGTCTCCAACCTCTAGCGGCGAGTAGCGAAACCTCTCTTCACAGATGATAAATTATTTTATACAAATACTAAACTTATTCAACAGTAACCAAATGGCTTCACGTAATTCAAAGAAAAAATGCACAATCAATTATTTTCTATTAATAATATTATTATTTTGTAATATCACGAAGTTTCATATTAATTCACCCCCGAATTTATGATAGCATAGACAATATTCCGTTCTATCCAGCTTCGCCTTCTACTTGCATACCCATAATGCCGTGTATTGAAACCTATTTCATAGAGAACTTGATAGTCTGTCGATCCCCTACCGGTGAGCAGTGGAACTCTGCCCGTTGACAAATTGCTAGTCAGTCGACCCCCTTCCGGCGAGTAGCGCAACTCTTCCCATAGATGATAAATCATTTTGTACAATCTCCACGTCACTTCATCCAACAGCTACTGTCATCTAGCGTCGTGATAGTATGTCAATTTACAATTTATCTAGATCAAACACCGCATACAATAGATGAGTAATCCAAGAGATGACCCTAGGCGTTATAATATATTGCAGCTTTTTCTAAATCCCAGATTGATTTAAATACGTAATGACTGAATGAACAAGTATGTGCTATTCATAAATATTAATATTTTATAATATTACGAAAACGAATGTTTATTTCTGAATTTGTTACTGTGGAGGAACCATTCCGGTCCGGCCCGTTACAGTCGCCCCAAAAATTTTACATAGGTGTTATTTATACTAAACCGAAGGAAAATTTTTCTCACTCCTTGTAAAATAATAAAACTCTCAATCATAATCTATTTCTCAAATAAATTCATTAAAGTGGAAACATTTCAACAATACTAGTCCAATCACAAATTTCCTGTTTTACTAATTTTTGTTTATATTACTTTTTTTTTTTTGTTTCTCAATATCTTTAATTTGTCGGATTTTGCTTCCATACATATAATGTGTAGTGTGTGTTTAAACCTGATTAAAAATTAATCACCCCTCCGTTCAGTGTCTAAACTTTACAATGTACCAAAACATAACCAACTATCCTCCTCACCAGCTAACTGGTATATATTGTGTCAGGGAACCTTGGTTGTGAGGCAAGATCAACCCTATTAGTATACTGTAGGGGCTGCAAAGGAATAATCATTCTCTCGATTTTCCCGTGGATACCCAACAATACCCCGCGCAACATAGACCTCACCCACAGCAATTTGCATAGCTACCTATTTCCAGTACACCCCGTCTAGTACCAATACGGAACAGTAATCCACCTTCAATCCGGAGCGTGTATAGTGTGCTTAGTTCGAGCCTAATATGTGTTGTGTGAGATTTCATGAAGTCAGCCTCAGCTGCAGTTTAGATCACAAATATCATTATTTCTAATATCTGATAAGATCTCTAACCTAACACCAAACTTTTCCTTCATAAAATCTGTTTGTGGTGCATGTATGAAATAAAAATTAAACAAACCGCCCCAAATTCCGGTAAATGTTGAATAAGCATGACCCTCCATTCTGATTCGAATTTTAATTTCTATACGTTCATTATCCTCTTTTTTCCACTCACACTTATTAATATTATCTACAGTCTGACATTTCCATAAGTCTCAACTTCCGTGACTTTTCATTATGTCATACAAATCAACACTCCCATCAAATTTGTGACTTCAAGATAATGGATTCTTAACAAAGAAACTTCCAATTTGGACCAATATCTTACTTGAATTCTCGATTATATGTATAATTTTGTTCATCAAATTCTATAAATCCCGGCAACATAATAATGTATTTATTGTCATCAAAGTTAATTAGTTCATTATAAATATACTATTTTTTTTTATAAATTCTACTTAAGTTTTCCCAAATATCTAATTTTAACTAATTTAGCCAAACCTAAATGACTCCTCCACCACAACGCTCTATACATCTTTTTGGTATCTGTTAGGTAGAATTCTTGAATACAATACTCCCGCAATTACAACCCCTGAACTGTCTGTCTGTAAGTAAGGACTACTAAAGTTTGGATGATGTCACTGTATTAAGAACTGTATTCATAAGAACAATTTTTAATCCTGTCAAATGCTTTTTGTTCTCTATCGCCCCATAGCCATCCCGTACTTTTCTTTAAAATATCATACAAATATCAGTGTATGAACACTGTATTCAGGTATAAATCTTCTATAGAAGTTACACAACCTCAGAAATGCTCTTACATGTTTTACTTTTTTCGGAACGGGAAATTCCTGTATTGATTTTACCTTATCTGGATCCGTTAGTAATCCCTGTGTTGAAATTATATATTCTAACATTTTGACGTATTTACAAAAGAATTCATACTTTTTCATGTTGTCACTCCTGCCATTTGTAATTTTCTCAAAACTATATCAAATTGTTTGATATGTTGCTCTAGAGAACCAGTATTTATTATAGCTAGGTCATCTAAGTAATTTACACAGAATTCTCTAACCTAGTGCCCCAATATCACATGTATTGTTGTACTAAAACTTCCCACTGATGTTTTTAATTCTTGTGGCAATACATTGTACACATAAGATTTACCATTAACCGAGAACCCCGTATATTTCTTACTAGCCTCTGAAATAGGTATTTGAAACTACTACACTAATATAGTTCGCCCCGTGAAATGAATTCATTACATCTATTTGCAAAGGTGGTTTTCCTGTTTCCGGTATCATGTACTTTTTTTTTTATTTGCTAGAACAATTAACGATTTGTAATTTTTTTATTATTATGAAATCATTTTATTTATATTTTATTTTAAATTTACTAAAACAATTCACAATAATAATTTGTGTATTAATTAAATTATTATTATTACTTTCTTATTGCTAAAACAATTCACAATTCATCAAAAGTATTAGTTTGGTTTGTATTTAAAATATTTTAAAATTATTTTATTTTTATTCTATTTCCATTTTTTTTTATAACTAGAAAAATGTATAGTTTATTAAAAGCTATTTTTTTACCATATTAAAAATAATTTTATTTTATTTTATTTCAATTCAATTTCAATTCAATTTCAATTCAATTTCAATTCAATTTCAATTCAATTTCAATTCAATTTCAATTCAATTTCAATTCAATTTCAATTCAATTTCAATTCAATTTCAATTCAATTTCAATTCAATTTCAATTCAATTTCAATTCAATTTCAATTCAATTTCAATTCAATTTCAATTCAATTTCAATTCAATTTCAATTCAATTTCAATTCAATTTCAATTCAATTTCAATTCAATTTCAATTCAATTTCAATTCAATTTCAATTCAATTTCAATTCAATTTCAATTCAATTTCAATTCAATTTCAATTCAATTTCAATTCAATTTCAATTCAATTTCAATTCAATTTCAATTCAATTTCAATTCAATTTCAATTCAATTTAATGTCAATTTAATTTATTTTTAATTTAATTTTAATTTAATTTTAATTTAATTTTAATTTAATTTTAATTTAATTTTAATTTAATTTTAATTAAATTTTAATTTAATTTTAATTTAATTTTAATTTAATTTAATTTTAATTTAATTTTAATTTAATTTTAATTTAATTTTAATTTAATTTTGATTTAATTTTATTTTATTTTAATTTAATTTAAAAGAATCCATCAAAAGAATTTTTTCCCATATTTAAAATAATATATAAAAATATTTTAAAATTATTTTTATTTTATTTAAGTTTAATTATTGTTATTATTATTATTATTTTTTTAAGTTACTAGAATTATATACAATTAATTTTTTTCCCTGTATTTAAAATATTATAAAATATTTTATTTATATTTCATTGACCATTATTTAAAACCAATTTCCTTTAATTATTAATACGCGTTTTGTTATTAATTTATTTTTATTCGATTTATTTTACGCCGATATTAATTTGAAATCATTATGCACAAAGTTTTAAACTAAATAAATTTGAATCTAATGTTAAATTTCAACTATGTTCAACAATAGACGTCCAACAGATAGTAATGGTGATAATGATGATACTTTTCTATTTATATTAACGGAAGTTCTATAACTCATAAAATGATGTTATCGATAGTAATTTCCTATGTCCAACAATGGACGTCCTATACCAGTATAATAATGGGCACATTCCCCAAAATGTATTCTGTAAAACATCGATAGGCTTGCAACTTTTCGGCGGTGTTCGAAACTTTGGTAAAACATTCCTACGCCCTATGATATACGTCTCATAGTAGTATAATGATGATGCTAACTATTTACTATGCCCTCCAATGGACGTCCCATGCCGAATATAATAATGATGATGATGTTACGCTCCACTGTCCGATAATGGACGCCCCAAACTTGTATAATGATGGTGTTATGCTTAAACCCACATAGCTATCGTTTAAACAGGTTGAAGGTACATTCAACCTAGCTTCTGTTTCTAAGAGACTGCATTTTTTTTTTCCTACCCACAATATCCCAATCTGATATTCTAGCATTGAATTTAGTACCTTGACTCAAATCCTCATCCATTTCCTACGGCAACAAATTGTGCGAATGAGATTCGCCACATAAATTATATTTATATTTAATCACAATAACCCTTCTGAAAAAATACATTAACTTCGCCCCTATTTTCCACTATGATCTTTAATAATAAACATAAACATTACCCATAACTACTGAAATTCAGAACTGAAATAACACAGATTCAAATCGTGGTCACGGCATTACCATATTGTAACCCCCCCCCAGAGAAACCCCCCCCTATATAAATAATCACGACCCCCCCCCCCCAAAGAATTTACACACGTTAACCCCCGACAATCTATCTAATCTACCTATCTACCATACAGTCATGACCTACCTAATTTATAAATTATCAACCCTATTAACATCTGCTATAAGAGTGTATTGTGATTAATAATTTTGGCCTCGTGATTTATCTAGTATTGCGGTAGGAACCCACACGTCGCGATATCCGTAATAACTCAGTTTCTTTTAAGGAATTTGAGTCTTGTACCAAAGATCATGCTACCTACTTTATGAGAGAATTAAACCCATCTAAACACATTGACATACCCATAGAATTCTAGTTAGTGATAATTGTGATCTACCTATTGTAAGCTTGGTGCTAAAGTTATAGCCTACCCACTGGGAACGTATTGATCTACCTACAAACTGATTATCGACATTAATAATTGTGGCTAAGACACTTGTTTAAATATCTTAGGTCTACAGCCCCACCACCGCTGTGAAGACAATGAGATTCGACTACCAGACTGGACATCTCTCTTCCACAATTTAAAAGTATTATTAGGTATACTTAACCTTATATTTGAGACAACATAAAAATTGTATGTGGGTAGTCTGTTGTTCCTACTCGTTATTAAGGGAATTAGAGGTCATAATCTTTTGCAAAGTGTAGATTCTGTTTTGGTTATCTTGCGAATCAGTAAAGTTCTTATTTTTAGAACTAAACCCATTCGATTTAGGTTCTTCGTAGCCTATTCTAGAACCCTACCCTTTTCGATTCCGATCCTAAAAATAGCCGCCCCCTACTATCTATCTGCCAAAACACTCAGCCTAAACATACCTAGGCAACCTATCAATTAACCCATTCTTAAATTCACTACCAGAATGCACTAAAATGTAGAACTTAGTAAAACCCCATAATGAAGCTAGAAGTATTTAGTACTTTTCCGAACGGCTAGTTTGCATGAAATAGATAAGTGCTTTAATTAGCTATCAAAGTCTTTAGTTTACTGTAGTTTGACCATGAATATTACTTCAATTCATGTTTCTAGTACCTTTTCAATTAACAATGCTGAAGAATCTTGACGGAATTTCATTTCCTTGGCTCCGTAGAATAGAAAACAGACCTTTTTCCTCGCATCTGTTTCTAATTAAGCCCAGCGCTTTAGCCTTCAAAGATTCTATCAACATCAGATCAACTTACTTAGATTATTTACTTCCTTGAATCCGAGCTCATTTCATTGTCAAACTTCACAAGTCCAGCTTATAATTTCAACATTGTAATCAATCTTACAAAGTGTATTTTTTTGAAACCACCGTCCTTAAAAGCACAATTGCCCTCTCATTTAAGTTTAGTTTATTACATGAATTTTGTTCTACATACTGATATATTTTTATACCGTATGCTACATTAAAATATGTATTTCCTTTTCCAACGTAGATTAACATCAGATACTCGTATCAAACTTAGGAATCCAATCTTCCTACCCACATTTTTTCCCTTTACTAGATAACTCAATCTAAGAAATATTATACCGTCAATAGGTTACACATTCCTGTGTCTTTGTTATAACATAAGCTATGTTTTCCAATGAATCCACCGTTCTTTTATGACCATAGAAATAGAAATAGAATATAGAAGTAGTTAAACAAATCGCTGCCAATACAAACATCAAACGTGAAAGGTTATTTTGTATTTAGTGTAATATAATCCTGAGCCAATCATTTCTTAAAATGAAATACTGATGCCAATCTGTCCGTACATCTTTAGAATAAATAGAACGTAATGGAAAGTATTTCCTAACGCCTCCCATCCCATCATATGATCCAAATTAATTTGTTTATTAGACTATTATAGAATCCACCGTCCCTGATGCGTTTCCTACCCTACCGGTTAACAAGGTTCCTACCGACTACATTGTTAAACTAAAAGAAAATGCCACGGTAAGATGTCAATCCCCAACGTTAACTATCTTATTAAATAGGCACCCCGCAATTCAAAACAATTATTCCCGAATGGAATCCAAATTCCACATTCTGTATTTCAGGAACAATCATTTTAACCGTCACCAATTTTTCCTACCCTCAAAATAAAATAAATCTCGGCTCCTAAGATTTTCCATCCAAAATTCACCCCATTTAACCCTCAATGTAAATAACACGGATATCCAATAATTACATTTAAATTCACACAAATAATTTACTCTGTTTGGATCCACTTCAATACATTCCTGCACGAATCTGATTACCAAACATTAACACAAGAACAATAATTGCCAATGGCAATAAGTAAAAATTCCTACCCTCAAAATAAAATAAATCTAGGCTTCTAACATTTTCCATCCAAAATTTACCCCATTCAACCCTCGAATGTAAATAACTCGGATATACAACAATTACATTTAAATTCACACAAATAAATTACTCTGTTTGGATCCAATTCAATACATTCCTGCACGAATCCGGTTACCAAACATTAACACAAGAACAATAATTAAAATGGCAGTAAGTAAAAATTAACAAGCACGTACCTTGGTATTCTCTGGGTGTCTCCGCAGGCTGCTAGCGGGAGAAGAACCACGAGGGAAAGACCACGAGGCAAAAACCCACGAGCAAGGAGCGCGACCCAAGAGCCCACGAGCAATGTCCCCAACGAAAAGATACCGAGATATCACCACTCCCGAGAAGAGCCCGAGAAAGCGCCCCGAGAAGGTCACGAGAGAACCAGAGCCGAGAAGATCACGAGACAAAAGAGCACGAGACAAGAGCCCCCGCGATAAAACGTCCCGAGAAGTTCACGAGGAACAAGAGCACGAGAAAAGAGATCGAGCATCGCCGCTCCGTCGTATTTAAGGCGTTCAGTCCCTTCCCCCCGTACTTCAGCCCTCGAACCGCCGTCTCCAACCTCTAGCGGCGAGTAGCGAAACCTCTCTTCACAGATGATAAATTATTTTATACAAATACTAAACTTATTCAACAGTAACCAAATGGCTTCACGTAATTCAAAGAAAAAATGCACAATCAATTATTTTCTATTAATAATATTATTATTTTGTAATATCACGAAGTTTCATATTAATTCACCCCCGAATTTATGATAGCATAGACAATATTCCGTTCTATCCAGCTTCGCCTTCTACTTGCATACCCATAATGCCGTGTATTGAAACCTATTTCATAGAGAACTTGATAGTCTGTCGATCCCCTACCGGTGAGCAGTGGAACTCTGCCCGTTGACAAATTGCTAGTCAGTCGACCCCCTTCCGGCGAGTAGCGCAACTCTTCCCATAGATGATAAATCATTTTGTACAATCTCCACGTCACTTCATCCAACAGCTACTGTCATCTAGCGTCGTGATAGTATGTCAATTTACAATTTATCTAGATCAAACACCGCATACAATAGATGAGTAATCCAAGAGATGACCCTAGGCGTTATAATATATTGCAGCTTTTTCTAAATCCCAGATTGATTTAAATACGTAATGACTGAATGAACAAGTATGTGCTATTCATAAATATTAATATTTTATAATATTACGAAAACGAATGTTTATTTCTGAATTTGTTACTGTGGAGGAACCATTCCGGTCCGGCCCGTTACAAGTCAGAAAGAAGTGCATTAATTGAACGGCCGAATATAGCAGCGAAACGGGCAGCGTATTTAAATAAAATTATCAGCAATAGAAATTTGCCCGAAGAGCTTAGAAAGCCCATAGTTTACCTCGATGAAAGCTACGTTCACCAATCGTATAAATTAAAAAAGTGCTGGCAGTCGATTGATGTAAGTGGAGTAAAGCAGAATGTTTCAAAGGGTAAACGCTATATTATTGTTCATGCTGGCAGTGAAAAAGGGTTTATTCCTAATGCTTTGCTCATATTTACTGGAACAAATAAAAATGCCGACTACCATTCGGAAATGAATAAAACCAATTTTCAAAAATGGGTTGAAGATAGGTTGATTCCAAATTTACCACCTGCATCTATTGTGGTAATGGATAATGCGCCGTATCATTCCGTGGTATTGAACAAAGCGCCTACCTCTGCTACTAAAGTAGCCGATATAAAGGAATGGTTATTCAAAAATGGAATTCCATTTGATGTGTCGTTGAAAAAGCCACAGCTGTTGATGCTGGTCAAACGGCACAAGCCCGAGCCGAAATTTGAAATAGACGAGCTGTTAGGAGAACATGGACATACAGTGGTAAGACTTCCACCTTACCACTGTGATCTGAATCCTATTGAGCTGATTTGGGGAATAGCGAAACATAAAATTGCAGCCCAAAATGTAGGCTCGATCGACATAAAGGTACAGTTTGGCTTATTAAAGTATGATATTGAGAGAGATTATATTGATGTTTTACTTTTAATGTTGATAAAGGTTTAATTAAAATGTTTCGTCTTTATAGGAAGCAGCTGAGCGCGCATTCCAATCAATTACGGAGGAAGATTGGAAGAATTCATGCCAGCATGTAATCAAAATAGAAAAAGATTATTACGAGCGGGAACTAACTATGTACGAAGACATGGAGCGAATTATAATAAACCTCGAAGACGATAGTAGTTCCTCTGAATCGGAGAACGATTTAGACGAATATGCGGCTAACTCTAGCCAAGACTCGGATGAAATGGAGGGGGTGGAATATTTGGAGGAAAATATATTAGATTAATTACAATAACATTGTATCTGCGTCTTATTTTAATCCTAGAAAAAAATAGAGAGAAAATTTTAAAAACACAGTATTACCTACTAGCATAATATATTTATTTTTAGGTAATCAATTATTGTTTAATTAAATGATATTTACTGATTTTAATAAATAAACTATATGTACAAAAAAATAGTAACAAAAGTATCAAGACTATAGGTTGGTACGCGTACGCTATACGGTCACAGCGGGTTGCCATAAGAGCAGCACAGTGGCGGCCTCCGGATTTTCTACTCTTTTTTGCCAAGCTGTAGATGTAACTTTTGTTCTTTTCCTGTTTTGTTTAATAAATAAATAAAAATATAATAAAACTATCTATATTTGGATACCTACATACGTAAGAGAAACTGTTAACAACCAATATCAACTTTAAAAAATTAGATAGGTAATTATGTACTCGTATTACCTAGTTATGTCTGGTAATAGTGGTAATACGAAACCAAAATTAGACAGGCCTTACATAACTTATAAATTATTTCTATTTTTAAGGTGGTTTCATTTCACCACTCATCCGACTCGTAGCAAGGTGGCATAATTTTTCAAATCCCAAAACGCACGTCATTCCTCCCTGAGCGCTCGAATGGGAACACAAATCACTTAGATGTACCTACTACGAAGCGGAATGAGTGGCTACTCGCGTTCATGTTGCCGGCCCTTTGACTCGTCCGACGTCCGAGTAATGTGGCTGAGGGGATAGATCTGCAGGTAAGGGTCTCAGGCTTGAAGCGCATTGCCTTGTTAACATCAACTCCGGAAGTAATTACTTCCAGGTGGCTGGGTTTCGCCTTGTGGGCTTTCATGTTAGTCAAATCTTGGCATCTCCATCACCCGTCTTGCTCGGAGTTGGGTGCCCCCAGTATGTCAGGCGGCCGCGAGTGCAGTGAAGCAATGACATCAACGTGAACATGGTGACTTGTCAGTGCGGTGGTACATGCGGTGCGCCAACAACGTTACCACAAAATCATCAATGGTGGGAATCTGCAAATGCTTTAACTGCTTCTTGTTGATGGCCGAGAACAATGAACCTCCTACCTGCAGTCGGGTAAAAATGATATAGAGTCTGCACGACGAGTAAAGTCTTAAGGCAAAACTAGAGACTACAAAAACAAACAAAAAGAGACTAAATCTCGAATAACTTCTCGATTTCTGCGATAGCATCGGACTTCATTGGTGGCGCGGACTCTAGACATTAGTTTGACATTTTAATTTGATTGACGAGGCGGGGAAGAGGAGCATAGCATAGAGAAGAGAAATACTCAGTGATGCCAGACCATTCTTTTAGGGACGGTTTTCCATCCTATTTAATGTGTGATTGTCCTCTCACCGTCGCGTGGTTGTCGCTCGTCGCCGTCGTTGTCCTTTCACCAACACCGTTCTGTTTAGGACATCGCCATCAAATATCTGGTTATTTTACGCAGTCTGAAATTCTCTGAGTAACAGAGACAGCATAATGTAGATTAGATACAATAGATGTAGGTATGTCACGTGCCAACGCGTTAGACGTTGCCTGCCACCAGTCCTTCCTTCCTTCCTTCCTTCACATAAAAGTAATGGATGCTAAACAGAACGGTGGCTATGTTTAAAACCCCTACGACGCATCCATCGTAGTTCCCAAGCGAATGGAAAAAAATATGAGAGTAAAATTTTTACGATACGCGCGCACACTGACATTGGACAGCTAAAAAACGAGATGAAGAAGTTAGCTGTTGACCGTCTCACGCGAGCGCACACCGACAGCCAAAAAGACTTGAAACAAAGGGTTAATTGTGGCATACGAGCTGAAATCTTTAGCTATTTTTGTTCTGTTACGCCAAAGAAGTATAGCTTCTTACGTGCGTACTTAAGTACACATACACGTTTTTTAATAGAAAGCTAATTTAAATGTCTTATCTTGTATGTGTGATGAAGATCAGGTCAGTTGGTCCGAAGACTATCAGCACTTATCCTTTTATGGTGAAGGGATCTCAGCGGTAAAATAGATTTTTATACTTTTTACTATATGTATAGTTTAATAACGTTGATAGCTTTTATATTTGTTTCTTCACAGTGATTTTATATTTCACACGTAGGTAACCTTCACATTGATTTCGCTTTTGACATTTTAATTATTTACATGAACCGTTACATTGTATAAATGCATTCGATAGTTTCATTTTCGGTTTTCTTAAAACATTTGGGCACGATTATAAGCGCGGTAAAATTTGAAAGCTCACACATGATATATCATGTATTAACACAGACTGTACCTTAATTATTATATTGTAGTTGTTTGTTATTCCATAATAAATAAAATAAAATAAAAGCTACTAACCTAAATGTGTTTTTTTTTAGCTTCGGTTGTTTACAAATTAGTGTAAAACCGTCCGCTAAGCTTGGAAACCGTCTCTTTTCAGACAACCTTCGGTCCGAAAGTTACCGCCGGAGCTGCATGGCAACACTGGAATGCTGATCATCTGAGTGAAGGGGTGAGAGAGAGAGGGAGGATTTACCCACTTTGAATTGGCAAGTTTTATATAGTTAGTTCGGCAACGAAATAACCAGAAAAACACAAGCGAAGTACATATTGATTTTCATAAATTATAAGTTAGATATAACGTAACAGACATGGCAGCTAAGCAGAAGAATATATTTACTCGTAGTAAACCGTTGATGAAAATATACAGTGGCGTAGATGATGAAGGAAAAGAGGTAAGGTGACCGCAATACTTCTGCGCTCAGTAGGCGACTGCAGGCTGATCTGTTGAATGTTCAGGTGGAAGTGCGTGAAGATGCCGAGCAGCTGGTGAAGTGGCACGAGATCTCCGATGCTTTGGTAGCCGCAGGGTATTACCGGGCTCAGCTGCAAGGGCTGTCGGCGTTTGATAAAATTGTGGGCGGACTTACTTGGTGCATTGAGCTTTGCGATATAGATGTTGACGTTAGCCTGCTATTTGAGGAGAATCTTACCATTGGAAAGAAAATGTAAGTTCTTACATGTTTAATAAATAACACAAAAAGGAAGATTCGAATTATCCACATTGCATGTAATTTAATATGCATATAAAAACCCTGTCCATTTAATCATTATCTTAGTAAACAATGTAGCTGTTGATAACCTCAAGACTGCATCTGAAAAATAAGTACTTATCATTTGTTTCCACAGATCCTTAACTGAGAAGATTGTGAAAGTCTTGCCATCAATGAAATGTCCATACATAATAGAGCCTCATCAGATCCAAGGGTTAGACTTCATAAACATCTTTCCTTTAATTCAATGGCTTATAAAATACTCAAGTGAGTTCAGAGAAGCAAAAGAAGATGAGCTTAGGAAATTTGCAGTTATGCAATACGATATGAGCCATATCTTTGAGTCGGATAGAGCTAAATTTATACAGAAAGAAAAATTGTTAAGGAATTTGGCTGCTGTGCAGGTACATATTTTTTACAAGTTCTATCAATAACTTTGTGCTGGAACTACTTCATTCTACTAGTTAGCTTGTAATGTTACAAAAATTATGGGTACCTAACACTGTCATTATATTGGGGACATGTTGAACTATCTATGCCATAGTATTCCTGTTTCTTTTGTATTTTATAAAGAGACTAGCTTCCACCAGTGGTTTCACACAAACGGTTTGTCAATAAAAAGTAGCCTATGTCCTAATCCAGTTCATAAGTAAACTAATTACCAAAACTCATCCAATTCAGTGCAACTGTTTTTGAAAATGAAACAAACAGAAAAAGACAGAACAGTTACTTTCGAATAATTAATATTAGTTGTAAAGACTTCTTTATTGTTTCTGTTATTAAACATTGAAGCACTTATGAACTCTCTCTAAACTTACTGCATGGCCCTTGCCTATAGGCCTTTTTCAGTGTTACTATATCAAGTTGGTAACTGGTCAAAGCAGGATGACAGGTAATGAACCAGAAACATGACAAATTAACAAACATTTTGTTGTCTTTTTTCAGAATTTATACAAACCCTGCAGAGTGCGCAAGAGAAAGGGTGGCTTGCCTACCAATGAGCTGGAGCAAGTGAATGCTACACTCTCAGAATATGATCAGAGGATATTGATGCATGTTTCTACTAATAAAGAGGAATCTAAGAAAGATGAGGGACTTGATTTCTTGGTAAATATTACAAAACTAATTACTCTGCGCACCACCATCCATTACTGCTTCACTCATTAATTCATCTAAAAGTGATCTGTAAGAAATTGCATTCAGACTTCAGTAACAAGGTCCCATTGTACTGTTTACCATAATCTGGTTGTTAAAGTAATCCTGGTGAAGTGTTAAATCGATCTGTGTGTTTCTAAAAGATTGGTTAATAAGAATAAGTTTTTAAAGTTTCCTAGAAGCTCATAATAGTTTTATTTCTGTGCAGGCAAGTAATAATTAGCCTATGCCTCAATTCCGGCCATAATCTATCTGTCTATATATCAAATTACATCGAAATCGGTCCAGCCGTTTAGTCGTCAAAACGTAACAAAAATAGCTACTTTCGAATTTATAATATTAGTATAGATATTTCTGTATGACTGAGTTACTACAGTTGTGCTTCTTCATAGGTGAGGCTCTGCTGGCTGAATTAACACAGAGAACTAAACTTTCAGTTTGTGTGATGCTAACAAAATATCTTGTTACAGTATGATTATGAGAAAACATTGGCTGATCCATCCAACATTACGACTGAAGTAAGTATTTTGGCAGTAGTCACTTAAAAAAATAATGCTGGACATTTCACACGGCGCTCTCTAGCCCCAAACTAAGCAAAGCTTATACTTCTTCTTCTTTCGTGTCAATGTCTTAAGACTATACCCATTTTGACCAATACGTCGCCACATTCATGGCAGCATCGGAGCAGGTCATCAGTTGCTCCATCGTGCAGGTGGTAGGGCAGGATCGGCATGCAAGGACGTGTGCCATTGTTTGGAGCCGGGCACCACATAGGCATTGTGTCGCCGATTTGTCTATAATACCCCATTTACTAAGCTTATACTATGGGAACCATATACCTAATTGATATTACTTAGATATTTTTTTCTTGTTGACACCTACTTATAAATTATATAATTAGAGAAACAGCTTATCTATTTTTGTTTACGACATTTGTCACTTATTAAATTATTGACATATATTATATTTTACACTATAAGACTGACAGGTATACAAAAGACGCAGAAATCAACACAAACAGCGGTGATACAAAAATACACTATGCAGTCCTCCACTCGGAACTAACAGGCGAAGTTTCAAAAGAACTAGAACTAAGCGAAAAGATCAAGTACTCTCAAGATATAGATAAACTAACAAAATCAGTAGATTTCTTGGAAAAAGATGTTACAACATTCAAAGAAGACCATGAAACTAGAATGGAAGATGCTAAGAAACAGTACACTGATGTTTTAGGAAAGCTGAAGAAAATTACTTACAAATTAATGAAATCTGATGACTACAGGTACGCTATTTCGAAGTCTGGTTTGAATTTCATTGTGAAAATTATGTGACCTGAACTTCATTATATTTTTCCAGTGACAAAAATGCCAAAGATTTTTACAAGTCTTTGAAAGAATTAGCAAGTGAAAGAAATGAGCTGTTACAAGTGATTCAACATAGAGAAAAGGAACATAAGAGACTGGAGGATGAATTGAAGTAAGTATAAAATACCTAATTTCTTTAGGGCTATATAAGACTGGTTTTTATCCTTATGTACTATTTAATAGTGTATTTTGTTTGCGCGTAACTTAGTAAAGTTACTTAGGAGAAGGGTTGCCCAAGACAGATCCCAATAGAACAGGACAGGACAGGGAGAAGTGGAAAGATTTCGGGGAGACCTTTACTCAGCAGTGGGACGGAATAGTTTAAGTGATTGTACTCATCATCATATCAGCCATAGGAGGTCCGCTGATGAACATAGGCCTCCCCCATACATTTCCAGAGCGACCGATCTTGTGCGGCCTGCACTCAACGGCTCCCAGCCACCTTTAACAGGTCGTCTTTCCATCTAGTGGAGGGCCGTCTTACGCTGCGCTTTCCGGTGCGTGGACTCTAGAACCTTGTGCAAAATAGTAAACATAATTTAAACGTGACTTAAAACTAAACAAAAATACTTACATTATGATATATCTCCTGTTACTTTTCAGGAATGCACAAGATCCAAATGAGCCAGTAAACGAGGACCAGCCTCTAACCCCTTCAGAACTCAAAGAATTCGAAGAAAGGGAAGCGAAATTGAAATCGTTCATCACAACCATGAGACTAGAGCTAGCGAAACTCAACAGAGAAGTGTTGAAGTATACTGTGGCTGTCGATGAGATACCGGGCACGGCTGAGCTATTGCAGTATGAGAAGAGGTTTATGGAGCTTTATAACCAAGGTATCAGCTTGTTTATTGAACAATGGATCTGGTTTATTAAAGAAATTAATCAAAAATAGCCACGAAAATCATTACCTCTCACTGACAAACTATGGCATGCAACTTTTTTTACATTTTCACGACTAAACCAACGGGTGAACCGATTTCGATGAAAATTGGTATATAAATAGAGTATGCCTGGAATTGAGTCTAATGACTCAAATACTCCAAATGCGTGGTCGTACAAAGTACCTATGCCGGACGGTGTCGTCTGAACTCGGCCCGACAAACCAACCATACGACCTACAACCGACATCGGACGGTGTCGGTGTACGCGCACTCTTTATTATACTTAATACGGACGATGACGAATTTGGTGTATTTTTGCATATAGGAAATTTTTTACCGACTGCACAGAAGGAGAATTATGTTTTTATTGACAAACCACGCTTACAAAGCCGCTGGCGGAAGCTTGTAATTTTATAAAGCGTACGCCCTAGAAATAATATGACCATACATTGCTACCTAAGATTTATTTTTTTTACTTGGAAGAAATCTGAAATATATTTCTGATTGGTCAATTTAAACGCCATGTCGTTTTGTAATTTTCCAAGTACCCTCAATATATTGCTCTTTGTAATTGAATGATATTATTTTTAAATTAAATTCTCTTTTGTTTTCCAGTGGCCTCTAAACACAAAGAAACGAAGCAGTATTACATATTTTACAACACGCTTTTAGAGGTGAAACTTTACACGTACAAGGAGCTGAGTTTGCTAAATTCCATACTAGATAATTACGACGAGTAAGTATTTTCTTGATTCAATCCAAAATCCTAATCCTACTATTATAAATTCGAAAGTATCGTCTCTGTCTGTTTGTTACGTTGTCACGACTAAACAAGTGGACTGATTTCGATGAAATTTGGTATAAAGATAAATATAAGATTATGACTTGGATTGTGACATAAGCTACTTTTTATTGATAAACCAACGCAAAGCCACGGGCGGTAGCTTGTTATACATAAACCGTGTTCAAGACGAACCTGAATGAACTCAGTGTCCCAAAGCCATTTAAAGTTTAATTTTAGACATGATTTCATACATTTAATTTTAGAACCTTATTTTGAACTTACATATGAATAACTACGTGAATAGTTTGTATCCCTTTTTAAGCTTATTGCGCACACGGAGGATATGGGATTTGGCATAGGTAAAGTTTATATGGAGGAGGGGCGAATGCGAAAATTATTATTATCATCAGCCATTCGTGTCCCACTGCTGGGCAAAGGCCTCCCCCCATTCCTTCCAGACTTCACGGTCCTGAGCTGATCCGTTAGGAATTTATCCAGCTCGTCCCGCCATCTACGTTTCGGTCTGCCGCGTCGCCATCTCGCTGGGTGAGAACGCCACTCGGTGGCTATCCTTGCCCACAGCTCACTTGGCATGCGACAGACATGCCCAGCCCAGTTCCACTTCAGCTGAGTGGCTTTGGTGGCTACGTCAACAATTTTGGTCTTGTGCAAATTAAGATAAAAAAATAAAATATTATACGGATTTCAACATGAACGCCTTGAAGAGACGTAAATAAGGCATTAAGTTTTAGGCAACGCGACTACAGTACCACAAGTCCTGTAGGAGTTTATAGGCGACGGTGACCACTTAACATCAGGAGGCTCGACAGATTGTGTGTCTAATAAAAAATTAAAAACCGGCCAAGTACGAGTTGGACTCGCTCAGGAAGGGTTCCGTACAATTATCTATAATAAATTGTATGAGCGCCCATACAACTCAGAGGACTATCTTAATTGGCGTCAACTATGTATGTATGGGGACACCCTTTAATTTTCCATTTGTTTTTATTTTTTGGTGTTTTTTCTTTATGTGTGCTGTAAGACCTTGCTTTTTGCCAAATTTCGTGATTCTGGGTCAACGGGATATAGGTTTTCGACCCAAAACCTATAGGGTACTTCCGGTTGACCTAGAATTGTCAATTTTGGTAAAAAGCAAGGTTACAGCACAAGTAAAGGGAAAATTCCGAAAAATAAAAAAAGTTGAATATTAAGGTAAATTTTGGTGCTTACAAGTTTTTGCGAAAATCTAAATTTACCCATATCTTTTTATCGTGTGGACTCAGGACCTTGATTTTTATACGCGTAATAGGGACTATAGACCTCAGTATCTGGTATAAATTACAACTTGCTAGGTCTACCCGTTCCTGTGAAAATTGGTGGTGACACACGGACAGACAGACGGTCAGGCGGACAAGTGAGTGATCTTATAAGGGTTCCTTTTTTACCTTTTGAGGTATGGAACCCTAAAAAACTACCACTGTGAACTGGCAACTAGTAAAACAAATAAACTTGATATCTCAAACCAAAGTCATTTTTTTTTAAATTAAGTTTTTGAGATTATTTTGAATCATCAATTTAAGCTTGTTCCTTTGAGAGTTCGTTTTATAATCTCCACCGCTCTGCCCCACTAGCGGAGATTATGAAACAAAATAAAAGTCTTGCTATCCGATACCTGTCACCAAGAAGATTCAGATTCAGGTATATAGAAGAAAGGTGTCAAATGTTTGCATGATCTACAGATATATGTTCCGGGACTGGTTGTTTCTCTGTATATCATAAAAATATGTATAAGATAAATTTTTTTTTATATATACATATATAAAAAAAACCGTATATAAGTATTCTATCAATTATCTAGTTCCCATAGCACAAGCTTTGCTTAGTTTGGGCTAGATAGCGCTGTGTGAAATGTCTAGCATTATTTATTTATTTGTTAGCTGTTGCCTGCGACTTCGTACGCGTTACACTACTAAATGTGTAGGTAACCTAGAAATGAAGCTAAACTCGCTGTTGCGACTCGACTTGACACCCCATTTTTATCCAATGGGAACTGATTTATGGGATTAAAGGTAAATATGTGATAATCCAGGTTATAATCTACGTATATACCAAATTTCATCGAAATCAGTTCGACGTGATGGAGTAACAAACAAACAAATACAAAATAAATAAACAAACATCCAAATTTTCGCATTTATAATATTAGTGTGATTACAGAGCAATGTCGTCGCCAAGGAAACGCGAAGAGTTCATGACACAGTTCGAGTCTATAGTGGAATGGGTGAACCAGACGGTGAAGAAGGTTGAGGATAAATTCGTTCACGAGAAACAGCAGAAAGCAGCGCTTTACGAGGAATACTCGCGACTCATGGACGTGCAGCGACAGTACGCAGCTGCTCTCAAGAAATTAGCTGAGGGTAGGCAGAAACTTGCCACGAGATAACTATACTTAATTCTCTATTGGAACCAGGGCCAATTCCCCTAACTTAAAATATTAAAATTCGAGTATCGATCTATGGCGGGTTCCAATATCCTTCGGTAACCAGCTACGATTCGTTTCCCCTTGAAAACGTGTCAAAAGTTTGACACTTTTTCAAGGAGATACGAGTCGTAGTCGGTTACCGACGGATATAGGAACCGGCCTCTGGTCTCGTTATGTTAAATGTCCTAAACGGTATTCACGTAACTGACAATACAATGGTATGAGTTGACTGGCATGCGATTATACATTTTATTTATTTCAAGCTAATATTGTAATATTAATGGAGCAGAATGCCAAACTAAGTATATTCAATTCATAATCAAATCTTTGGTTGACCCAAATGATATTTGATTATGAATTGAAGTTAAGTTTTTAAGATTGTATTACGTGAATTGGCCCCCAGATATCGACATTAGTCGCCGGCCGAGATGTATAGCAAGATATAGAAATATAGGTAATCATTTAGGGCTAAATACCTTTTTAGTGGTTATGGCGTAATAATGACCAGCTATTTAACACTAAATGAAGTTTCAAACACAAAATACTTAAGACGTCATTGTGCTCACGGCCTAACGAATTATAATTTGTAAAGATGATAGCCGATAGGAATCTTGGATCACTTATTATGGTTGTTTAAATTATTACTTCAATGAATGAAACAAGTTTCGATTTAACCGACTTCAGATAATTATTGAAATGGATTGACGTGGTAAAGCATTCGCCAATATGGATCGCAAATCTCCTCATTCTGTCAAGTCTGAAATAACTTATAAGAATGATACATAAAACGGGTATTTAACGCGTGACCACGGCTTTTGCAACCAGCTGAACCGTCGGGATAACAAATAAAAAAAGGTACATGGGCTTTTTTCAAAAAGTTTGTCCGTGACGAAATAGGAGTTCCTATTTATTATATACTTTTTATTTTACCTAATTATAGTTAATATCATAGGAAATATATACTATTATATTAAAATAATATATTTAATGTTTTAAATATTCGAAAATTATGATAATCTTAAGTTTTTGTGTAACACTAGAGAATGAATCGCTCCAATTCGTCACTTTTATAAGTAATGTAATAAAACAAATATAAAAGGTATATTCAAAACAAAGGTTTTTTGTGAAGATTTATGAAAATAAACTATGAAAAGACTAAACGTAATGCAAAATATTTATTATAATTCAAAAGTTATTCAGCATGAATGATCCTAATCGTCACTATTAGACCATCATACACTATCAACATCTGTTATTGTATCCAAAATAAAAAGAAATTAACAACATTTATTATTACGAAAATATCACATATTACAATAAAGTATTATAAAATCAAAAACAGTCTTCTAACATTAATATGTTTTCATTAAATCTAAATTAATCAGACAAACATAACTGGACGGTAACGCTCGTGGAACGTAGCGTGACTATTAGGAAGTAATAAGGCTGAGTACATATTACAAAGTTTAACAATTGTTTTTAATCAACATGAAAAATATAATATGTACCCCATCAATACACGAACTTAAAACATTTTAAGTAAAATTAAGCTGTACCTATTTGGTTCAAAATATAAAACAAAATACTTTATAATAGCTAGACAAATTACTCAAAAACATTTTTTTAATCTACGTAATAAGTAAGTAATTAAAATCTAAATCACAAAATGTGAAATGTCATCACAAAATAAATCAAAATATATTGCTTAGACAAATTATATCAAAAACATTTTTTTTATATCTACGTAATAAGTAAGGAATTTAAATCTAAGTATGGCAATGTTAAATGTCATGATCAACATGTAAAAGGTCAAAATAAATCAAAATTAGGGACCGAAACATTTTACACAAATATAATCAAAATGTTGGTCTCCGGAACTACAACATGACATACAATTTAAATTTTTGCAAGCCATGCACTTGGCCATAGGAGCATGTAGAGGAAACTTCTTCTTACACCTATTACAATCTATCTGTCGTTTAACAACTGTTCTGATAGCTTTATTTTCGTGTTTTGTTTTTTTTACAATCGTAGAAGGTTTTACTGATAACATATTTTTTGATGTACTCGGTAACTTCTTGAGAGCACGAAATGGGTTATTATCCACGGCCACTGTTGTTGATGTAAATCGAAATCGTTTCTTGTCAAAAAACGGTCGAGATCTACAAAGTCGGGCATCTCTGCATGACTTGTGACGAATTCCGATAATGTTTCTGAAAAAAAAAAGAAATTTATCTAAGTTGGTCTTGGTGCATTACAACATTACTTACCATTTTACTGTTCATGCTGATAATATTACATTGTTATATATTTCATTTAGTGAGCAGAAGTTGTAGTAGTAAAGTCATATCCGTAATTTGTGTCAATGATATAATTTGATTAAAGAATAAATACTTTAAAACCCAATATGTTAATAAGTACATATTATTAAATAAAAATACAAAAATCATTAATTTAATCATTAATCAATCGATTTAATATAAAAGTATTTAAATATAATATTATACTAAAATGATATATATATATATTATTAAATGTAGTAGGTAATTTGTAGTTTTGCATCTTATAGAACTTCACTTAATACACCCAGCCTTAGAATTCCTTTTCGTCACGAAAAAAGTTCCGCTTGTACATCACGTGACGAATGGATGTGACGGTTCCTCTACTACACTTATCAAAATATAATTTCTAGCTATTGTACAACGAATAACTTACCACAACAACTTCTGATTGATTATAAATTAATTAAATATGAAATCTCTTATATTAAAGTAATACATTGAATGGTTTTTACCTTATAAAACGCCGACACTATTGGGAACACAACCAACCGACACCGTGACACTTGCAAACTATTTTCGTCGCATTTGATTGGTCGGTTGAACCAACGAGCAAAATGGCGACGGCCATAGACTACAAATGTTGCTATGATAAAAAAATAATACTTATTTTGATCATTTTAGGTTTGGTTCATTTAAAATTGCCGTGACTATGTAGGAATTTCCAGTTCATGTTATTTTTGCGGACAAACTAAAATTAAAAGATTTATTATTTTCTATGCCTTTAATTATAATAAACGTTTAATAAAATAAATTTAATGAATTAAAATCTTTCTAAAAACATCATTTTTGAATATCTCCATGAAAAAATAAACGAAGTAATTTAGTTTTAAAGTCTCCAAAATGGGATTGGACACTGGGAATTTGTATCACCAGTGCTGCTTTAGTCGGGTTTATTTTAAAAATGACATGGATTTTCATAAGTATTTCACAACAGCTACATAATTTAAGATTTGTTTTTATAAAATATCCACAGACAATTAATTAAAAATCAACTCCTGTTTTATTAAATGACACTATTCCACCGGACAATATGATTTACTGAACGACAAACTTTTTGAAAAAAGCCCACATACGCGATAAATACCTGTTTTAATCAGTAATTATGTAGTGATCGCGAAATTTTTAAAAAAGAATGATACAATAGTGAAATGAAGAACTTTACTGGCAATACAGAAAACAGTTAACTTTTACAGTATTGCTAGCTTTTTGATATAAAAATAATATATTGCCGTGCCTAATGAAACTCAAGTGCAATATTAAAATACCTAATGGGCATTTTTCATTATACTAGTCTTAAGTTACAGAAGTAAAGTTTCTACTTTTATATCTACATTCCATTGTATATGCACTCCTGAATGTATTGCTTATTAAGACTGAATTTTTATATTATTCGATATGCACTAAAAGATTTTAGGATAGTATTAATTTGAATACATTGCTTTATTTCAATACTTTGTTTTTATTTTACTAATCAATCAGTTATTATAAGTACAACATTATGTAGTTTTTACTCCTAAAATTCCAGATGATCGTTTTGATTAATGTAAGAAACCTGTTTTGATATTTTTTTTATCTCCGACCAATAAAAAATTATTTATTATATCTGTATATCTCGCGCGGAATGTTACTACTATGCTTTTTTGTTGCTCGGAGATTATAAAAACATTCTCAACAAAAAATATACCACTAAAGACATCCACAGATTCGATGTAGCCAGCTACTTATCAATCAAAGTAAATAGTATTTATTTCAGTACATACTTAAATTTCTGTAAATATAATTTGGTAATAATCACGTGATCACAGCGTCACCACGTTCCCTGACTTTTGTGTCGATGGTGATGACTGCGGAGGCTTGGGTTGGTTTTTGTACGAGCTATGACCATGGCCAGTATGACTATGTCCATGGGAATGTGAGTGGCCATGAGAGCTAGGACTCGATTTTTTGTACATCGAGAATGACACCAACTCTCTGTTGGCATTCGTCATTGCCATTGAATGGGAGACTACGTCGAATCCGAATAATGCGTGGAGACGGTTTACGACGACTAAGGTCAGTCCTTTCTGAGTTACTCGTACTATGCGATCCTGGTCCGAAGCTGTGGCTACTGACATACCGAAGTTAGAGTTGAGTTCCTGTAAGCAAGATTCAATTCTTCAAGAAAATAAAATGACATTATGAGAAAAAGAAAATGAAAAACTTGAAAAAATAACAGAAGGTTGATTGTTGGATTTTTCGGTCATAAACCTAATCGGCAAGCGACAAAAATGTTTGCATAAATAAATTTATACGCCTCGCCTCTCTTTAATTAAATATAACATTAGTGTAATATTTAGAATTGGTCGAGCGACGCGAGATCTTCAAACCAACATTGATGAATCGGCGTTGTATTTATGTAGGATGTACTCGTATGTTTGTTTGTTCTAGGATAACTTTCGACCGATCATCGTCAATGTGGATGGGTTGTTGAGATTGGGGTTAAAGAGGGGTACAAAAAAAAACGAAATGAGACAATCAGGTCAAATGGGATGTTTAATAAAAGTATTCCTCTGTACATTTCGACCCCGTTTTTCATTTTAGTTTAATCCTTGTTGTTTTTAAGTTATTAGCCATAGTAAAAACTGAACTTTGGTGAAATTCATAGGGTACATCCAACACTGTTTGCCAAACCCAATTTGGTATGCGTGTAGCTTTAGTGACACAAATATAGGGAAACGTCTGAAATCCAGAATAACTGCAATTTCTACCCAAAAAAAAGTAACCAATTAAAACTAGTGGTTCGCCCCGAACTGATATCTTGCGAATCACCCAAAATAAATATTATTAACCCGAATATCTCAACAACCCCCCAATATTTTTAGCTCATTGAGTCACACCAAAATTGTGCCATCACTACCTACATAAATACCAAATTTGATGATGATCGGATAAATGCTACGAAAGTTATCCTCTGACATACATACATACAACGCTGATTTGCCCAAGTTGATTTGGAGATCTCGCTTCGCTCGATCTATATATCCTGTTACCTGTAATTTGAATGAAACTGTAGGTCAAGTTAGTTGGTTATGCATTTCTTGGCACTATATTTGATATTTTGATGATCAAAGATTAGGTACAAATAATATTTTTTTGTTTTTATGGGAGGCTCGCAAGATCTCAGTTCGGGGCGAACCACTAGTAAATATTTATTTTTGTTTTTATGCGAGATTCGCGAGATCTAAGTTTGGGGGCGAACAAACCTAGTAGGAAACGAAACTAGGTATATAACACAATATATAGTACCAGGTACCCCGTCAAGGATCACGCCAATACATTTTCTTCCAACATAGGTATTATTTTTGTTTAGGCATTGTTCCTCGACCGTTCGATTATTAGTTTAGTCAGAGTTTCGATTTGAATATTATCAGTCTTTTCTATCTCAATGTCTGTATGTATCGTCATGTTTTACAAAGCTTTATTTTGTTTAAATTGAACAAAGAATGTTGATATTTTACCCTGACTAATGTAGCTCGTTCTTCGCTTTTTAATCCGTAGACAGTTGCACCGTCACTTGATAGGTGAGGAGCGCTGAGGCTTCCCATCACCATGATGTACGGCATCTTGATAGATCACAAACAATCACCGATTCAAGTTCATTTTACGAGTGCAACCTCACTGTACCATGGACGGAATGACACCACGCGGCCGGCGCGGTGCGGCTAGTCGACAGGTTGCGCTCGCGCTCATGTGTGAGTGAACTCCGCAGCTCCGGTACCCCGTACCGCATACGTGGTCGGTTCACCTCTACAGGCTAACGCCCATGTACCTACTGGTGTGACATGACGTCGTCCGTCCGTCACATGGCCTTCACGGGTGCTTGACTGCGCTCGCGCAGGTACTGCCTTGCACGCATCCATTGAACAATGATATTGTATGGTAATTATAATACAACCACTGCTCTATTAGCTGAATGAACCTGCACGAGGTTTTATTGCGTTTATGAGGGAACCGCAAAATACAATCAGTCATATGACATTCGGACATTGTCAGTTGTGTAGGTATTCATGATTATTTCCTATACGATTGTCACAAAACGATACAAAATCAACAGAAGCGTGCATGTTACGATTTTTGTTATTTCGCTCTATCAATAACTTATTTGAGCATAAACCATGAGTCATTCTATGAGCAGTCCCAGGAATATTCAATTGGGTAGGCAATAGACAAAGCATACCTATAGTAATATATCAGCTACAAAAGATATAAGGGCAAGCGAAAGCCTAACTCTGCTGATTCTTTGATTTATAATTGTATTTGTAAGTTATAAATTAACTTTGGTTTCATTTTATAGTATTCGAGACGTACCAAAAGGCTCGTCTTGTGTATGCCCAGACGATGGCTGAGCTGGCCACAAGAGCCACAAATGTTAAATGCCTTGAAAGTGCTGGAGTACTGGGTGAGCTGACCTCGAACATAATCCATTATTATTTTTGCTTTTCATGTACTATTTTTAGCTTAATACCTAAGTATATAGCTAGAATTAGAAATATAAGTCTGTCAGTCCATATTTAAACTTAAGGTATAAGCACAGACCAGTATAATTAAATTAATAATAATAACTAAATAATTACTGGTCTCTGGTATAAGGAACATTCGGGCTGCATAAAAGCTCTGGCAGATTATCTCTTTTATAATAAAAAAAACGTTTAAGGGTGACTTGTGTACGTTAACATTTACTTTGTGACCGACCTAGAGGTCTTTTCAAGTCTAGGAACTAAACCTCAACCAGGTCACTGGACTTAACACAGAGTGCACATAAGTTCAGTTACCTGAATTGAATATATAAAGTCGTCAAAGTTTAGCGTCGATTCAGTGTTGTGTTTGATGGTTCAAATTATTCGAAGAGCTCAAAGAGGTTGTTTTTCCTAGATCTACTCCGTCCCTTGCTATCTGATATGTGTAGTACCGTCCGCCAATGCGCCGTGGTGGCGTCTGCAAGACTTGGCGAGCACGATGAGGGCGTGGCAAGGCAGCTGCTGAATTCAGGAATGATCACTATCACTTTGGAAAACTTGAATAAGTATAACGTGAGTTATTGAAGTTTCTTCGTCAATATCTCCTGGTTAAGGTCGTCTTTAAAAGTAAGGAGGCCTATTTGCTATTTTATTGATGAGTTTAATATTGTTGAATATTATTTTCTGAATACCGGTACTATAGCTTTTACTACTAAGAATCTCTAAATTGCATCTGGTCTACTTGCCTACAGGTCTACTACAAACGATCTGCGCTTTATCTATTGCGAGCGGTGGCGAAGTAAGTATGTCATGGTTGTAAATGCATTGCAAAAGGCAGATATGATTCATAATAATTGATAATTGCAGGCATAATGAGGAATTAGCATCTGCTATTGTACGGCTCGGCGCGTTGGAACATATTGTTTCTTGTTTAGAAGATTTTGATACGCAGGTTTGTAAAATCTATTACGGCTAGGTCACGCTTATTGAGGCCTTAGACCGCGTATACATGCCTTGCTTACGTAATTACTAATTAGTTAAGAAACTAAGTAGATACTAGGTAGGTACAACCTCATGAGTATGACGTAGGTTGGATATTTATGGTCATAAATACCTACATTGGTAGGTAATTAGGTACCATTCGCCTACCTACTGCATACCAAACACAGTAGGTACCAATTCTACTTTACTACCTACCTAATTGTCACACCGTGTAGTGTGACGTGAAGCGGCGTTACAAATCACAAGTAAGTACGAAAACCAATGAAGAAATTGCGTTTTAATAGGTAACGATTCATATCTAACGACTAAATACTTATTATGGTTCTTATAGGTAAAAGAAAATGCAGCATGGGCGCTCGGATACATCGGTAAACATAGCGAGCAGCTGGCAGGGTTGGTGGTCGATGCTGGGACGCTGCCACTTTTGGTGCTCGCTTTTCAGGAGCCGGAGTTGAGTCTCAAACAGGTACTCCCCTCTCTCTCTCTTTCTTATTAATCTTACCTGAAGAAGACCGGGGGGGAGGGGGGTAATTACCTAAAGTCAATCGGTCGCGAAACGTGAATTTTCACATAGAAACTAGCGCCACCAGCAAAGGGACGGCAACAAATAAGTGGAATTATTTTCTCATGGTAAATTTGACGTTTCGCGACCTATTGCTGTCGTATTGTGTAGCACAAAGAGGACTTTTCATTTCCGGTTAAAATAAAAACTAGTTCCAACTAGCGTAATAGATGGCGTTGTCTGGTACCGACACCGGCAAAAAATATGGTTTGCCAAAATCTCAAACACATCATCAAAATTTGTCTAAAACAATCTCACTTCATTAGTACCTAAAACAAATTCAAATTATTTCTTTTTATTTAAATTTTCTCGAAACTTAACTAATGATAACACCGCAATTGACATTGACAACTCACTTTCCTTTGATAATTAGCGCATGTCAGAGCAACGCCATCTGTTAGAAATTATAAAAAACATGGCCGTGAAAACCTGTGGCCGTCATTAATAGAAATGAGCTCTCTATTTACATACAAAAGATATCAACGCGCACGCTACGTTTTTCCTTTTGTAAAAGCAATATGCTTATTAACCTTGTAGATCTCAGCTGGGGCCCTTGTAGACTTGGCACAGCACAAACCAGAGGCAGTGGTGGATACTGGAGCGATATACCATCTAGTCCACGGATTGGAGAACCAAGATCCTAAACTGAAGGTCTTCTTATCATTATTGCAATATTTACATACTTAGGTACTTACTAAAAATAAAAATAAATAAAAGGGCATTTATTTACACACACACCTCTTATGCTAACAGAAGTAGGTACTAGGTACCTACAGGTCAATGTATAAATAAGATATATCATCCATCTCTATAGATTTGTAGCGGCTAAAGTGATCCATTACAATGAATTCAACTAAGTTTTTTTCGAAACTCATTAATTTTTCGAAAATAATTAAGTATGAACTTTGTTTTCCGCCAACATAATATCAGATGCCCGCCCTACTCAAAGAAATATTTTAGTTAGGATTTTTCTCAAAAACAGTAGATTTTTAGTGTTTCTTTAAGGAAAACATTAAAAGTTCGTTATACTATAAAGGTAAAAATGGCATGTGCATCTGGACTGAGGACCCAGTTGCATAAAGTGACATGGCATAAATCTCGGAAAGCACTATCTCTGTGTTAATAATTTTTATATTGGAATTCAGTAAAGATTTTATTAAGTAAATCTTTTTAGACATTTTCAACTCCCTAGTATATGAATTTACAAATTTATGACGGTTTAACTGGGGCCCTCAGTTCAGTAATGTCTGAACTGAGGAATCTACAAAACATGAGATAAAATGACCATACACAAATGTGCCTTTTTATTTTATAGTTTAACATCTCCGTGAATTAGTTAAAAAGAAATAATTACCTACTCAAAATTTAATGGTTGAAAACATTGATAAGTAAATGAAAGTCGGAATTAAGAGCTGAGAGCCCAATATTTTCGGCTTTATTGACTAGGCTCAACCTCATAGATTAAAGAAAATTACATTAAGTATGTATTTTTACAAATTTTTAAATAAAATTTGACTAACGCCCGCTGTTCTAAATGTCATAATCAAAATTTTGTATGGTAGATATGATTTTGTAACTTATTGAACTGACCCTCATATTTTTTTAAGCGACTGTATTATTTTTGGTGGTTTTGTAAACGGCCGCATGGTCTTCTGCTGTGATGATTTAATAACTATTATTCTATGGCCTTGAATGTGATCTACATGTTTCAGCGCAGCATCTTATGCGCACTAGGAGCGGTGGCGGGCGCGAGATCCGAGTTGGCTGAGGCGGTGGTGGCGGGCGGAGCGCTCCCCCCGGCATTACTCCATGCCGGTCATGACACGGCTCCGGTGCGGAGAGCCGCAGCCGCGCTCATCAGAGACATTGTCAAGCATTCTGTTGATGTGAGCACTTGGCTTTGAATTGACCACTTTGAGTGTTTGGGCATTAGAGTTCCGAACACATTTGTATTTTTTTTCTTAGCAAAAACAATCTGAGAATGATTTGGCTATGAAATATTTTGCTACTAAATATGAATACAGAAACATCCATACTAATAGTATAAATTCTCAGCATGGGACTGTCATGTCTGCTAGATAGAGTCCATTATTGGTGCTATAACATAAACAAAATTACATACTTAGGTAACTATTGTTTTTTAGTTGGCTCAGCTGGTAGTAAACACGGGTGGCTGCGGGCCCCTGGTCGAGCTGCTGGCAGAGTCAACCGGAGGGGCGCGTATTCCCGCCTGCATGGCGCTCGGCTTTATAGCGGGCCAGTCAGATCAGCTGGCTATGGCTGTCGTCGAGTCTAAGGTTCCTATTTAGCATAGATTATTGCCATCATCAAGGGATACTACCCACGAACAGTTCTGTCATCAATTTTAAAAAAATATAATCGTTCTAGCGCGTTTTGGACCACGCACAGTGAAGCGTTTCGTAGTCAGTAGACTAGTCTGTAGATACGGTTGTATCTTAGTCATTTTCAAATGCAAAGTTAATTTTGCAGTTGATTTGACAGTTGACGCCTACTACGAAAATAACCACTTTGAAGCTTTATTGATCGAACGAAGCGAGATCTCTAAATCAACTTGAGCAAATTAGCGTTGTATGTATGCATGTATGTTTGTCCAAGGATAACTTTCAAAGCGTTTATCCGATCATCGTGAAATTTGGTATATAGGTAGGTAGTGATGGCACAATTTTGGTGTGACTCAATTAGTTATTAATGTGGGGGGTATTGAGATACTGGGGTTTAAGAGGGGTAAAAAAACAAAATGGGACAATCCAGTCAAACGGCACGTCTAATAAAAGGTCTCTGTGAGTAGGTAGGTACATTTTGACTCTGTTTTTATTTTTAGTTTAAACCTTGTAGTTTTTAAGTTATTATTATTAGTCATAATAAAAACTGGACTTTGACAAAATTCACAGGGTAGGTACACCAGTGACCCCACAGTGCTGAAATTTGATGCGTGTAGCTTTAGTGACACAAATATAGGCAAAAGTCTGAAATCCAGAATAACTGCAATTTGTACCCCAAAAAAGAGTAATCAATTTATATGAACTCCCATTACCTGTAATTTGAATGAAACTGTAGGTCAAGTTAGTTGGTTGTGTATTTCGTGGCACTATTTTATTAGGCAAAGATTAAGGCCGGTTTGCACAACGATCTTTAAACGTATTTAACGACTATACATGTTTAAATTTTACGTATTTGTATGATTTGACAACTCCTTAAATCATATTTAGCCACTAAATACGTTTTGGCAGCGTTGCGCGAGTCGCCCTAAGAATATTTTTTTTTGTGTTTTGGGAGACTCGCGAGATCTCAGTTCGGGGCGAACCACTAGTATTATTTCGTAATGCATTTAATCAAAAAAGTATTGAGGAAATCTTGTAGTGTTTTGGAAAGACCTATTCAAAGACACCCCACGATGGTGCATGAGTAAAAAAAAATCACCCCCAAGGCCCCAACGATCAACTGAATCAACATCAAACATTTCCCTAGATTCAAAATAATATTTTTGATCCGACAGGCAATACCACCTCTAATGGAAACCCTACAGAACACTGAAGCGGAAGATGCAGAGATCTGCGCGTGCGCCTGGACACTCGGGCACATCGCTAAGCACTCGCCGCAGCACAGTCTTTCACTTGCTGTCGCTAATGCCTTTCCTAGACTACTGCAGGTATAGCTCCATCAGCATCTCAAGTTTGACCCAACGACAGACACCTATCACAAAAATGCCCAATTTGAAGCTTCATATTTTGTAAATGGACTTTTGTATAGTGTTGTATAAACTTCGTACTCTTTTTAAATACTTATTCAAATTCAACGATACCTTGTACCTATAGGGTGGGAAAGTGAACCAAAAATTATATTGGGGGAGGTACATAATATGAAAAAATATGTACTTTTTTAATTTACAAATTACTATGTACCTACCTAGGTACTTAAATGTCTCATCAATTCATCATGCTAAATTTTAGCTTTACAGCACTAATAACACAGGTCTGGGATGAATTTTTTTTTTAAATAAATTTTATCACAAACATGTACCTACCTAGATGTTGGTCTGTATATATATAGCAAGTATAAACTTTGTTTTAACGTACCATGTCACATTCTTTTTGCATATAGATAAATATATAATAGTTCGTTAGATCGGTAAGTTAGTTTGTTTTTTTTACAAAATTGATTCCATGATCTATATTTCTATTCTATACTCTATGACCGACCATCCTATGTATGTCGTGTCTAAGTTTCTAGGCAACACAAAAGATCCTGCGTATAAAAATATTGTCCAGGAAATGTGAAACGCCTATAAAAATTTAGGCTGTAATACAAGTCTGAAAATTCATTTTTTTTAAGTCTCATATTGATTGTATCCTACAAAAACTAGGTGACTACAGTGAAGAACAAGGTGAACGGTTTCATCAGGACATAAAAGAGATGGAAAGAAAATATCAAGGCCATTGGGACGTTCATATTATGGCAGACTATTGCTGGATGATACACAGAGATGAAATAAAAAATCATAAACAAAAACCAACAAAACGCAGCTTTTTTTCAAAAAGAAAACGTTATTATTAATTGTTTTCTTCAGGTATACCTTAATGTTGTATTTTAATATCTATAGTGAGTCTATAGATATTAAAATAATAAATAAAACTTTATAAAATTTTTGTTTTGTTCTTTTTCGTATTCAAATACTATATCATCTAAATCTGATAAATGTGACGTGTTATATATCATATGAATACCGCTTTCTATTACTTTTAAGACAATTAAAACAAATATTAACCATTTAAAAAAAAACTTACCAAAAAAATTTCACAGACCTGAGTAATCTATGAGTAAAATTGTCTTACTTAAATGGTCGTACAGACAAGACAGCGAATCTGAGTTACTGGTTCAACTACAGACCTGTAAAAAAAGTACTTTGCATTAACTACAAGCACTTCTCTTGAGGGTTATTTATTATTATGTATCTACAGAGCTTCATGTGTTATTTTTATTTGTTTCAGTTATACACCAACCCCAAGTCATCAGGGGAAGTCCGGGCTAGAACGTCTTGTGCCCTGAAGCAGTCTCTACAATGTTGCCTTCATCGTCCGGCATTGGAGCCCCTCTTGCATGCAGCACCAGCCTGTATACTGAAATATGTGCTAGCACAGTATGCTAAGGTAACAAATAGAAACATTGTATTTTATTTACAAGACTCAGTTTCATTTCACACATTAAAAGATACAAATGCACAGGTAAGTAACACTAAAAAAATTAAAAAACAGGTACATCATCCAGATTGTCATCCTCCTCATCATAATCTTCACCATTGTCAAAGTAATTATTTGCATAATCTGTTCCATCATCAACTTCATCTTCCTGTTCATGTTCATCGTCTAAATCCTCCTCATCATTGTCACCTTTCTTAGGATCACTTTCTTCCTCATTTGTATCCATATTATCTTCACCTTCTAGCGTTTCCTTCTTCTCCAAAGTTTGCAGTCTCTTATCAATATCAGCAGGGTCTTCCAGCTTACGTTTACGCGCGACCGCGCGTATCCTGCCGACCTGCGGCTTTAGCTCTGTAGGCATATGCGTCCAGTTACAATCTAAAATTTTTCTTTTCTTTGCATCTTGAGCTAAAACTTTGTACTTGTCTGAATAACGCTCCACACCGTCAGTCCGCATTTTTGGCTTCACGTACGCTGGAGAATCGTGTAAGTATTCTATAAACTGGTCCTTTACTATGAGCATGTAGTCGGTAGCGGCATCACAGTTCAGTGGCAAGGGCTTGGTCATCAGTTTGGGAAAAAGCGGAGGCGGTGCAGTTGGTGTACTGTAAGTATTGTCTTGACGAGTAACACCGAGTACTTGGAGTTGGTCTGGCGTAAACGATAAACCTGTACCACGACCTCTACCCCTACCAGCCATATTCAAATTAATTTATCTTCGTTTTTCTCATTTAAATTATTTCGTTTCGGTTCGATCAGTCTATTTATTTACTTTTTTGTAATTTTATCGACTAACACCATCCATGTCCATGTGCTGTTGACTTTTGTTTTTGTGCAGAATTTGACAGTGACATATCCTAACACATGATAGATAGAGACTAGGGATAGATAGAGACTAAGGATAGATAGAGACTTTGGTGCGGATAGAGTAAAGGTGCATCCACACCAAAGTTACTATTTGTGGAGCAACATTTTGCAAAACTTGTCTGTTTCTTTGTTTGTTACGTTTTCACGACTAAACGGCTGGTCCAATTCGATGAAATTTGATATAAAGGTTGATTATAACCTGGATTGGGACATTTTTTTGCACAAAAAACCACAAAAAGTGAGTTCGGTGTGGATGCACCATAACTTTAAAAAACTGTAGGTACTTACCTACCTACCTTCGAATTTTGTACGTATAATCATGTTGTTTAGCGGTTTATGTTTTTAGATATTACCAAACGATGCGAGAGCGCGAAGACTTTTTGTAACAACGGGTGCTCTTAAACGTGTCCAAGAGATAGATACAGTTCCAGGCACTTCGCTAAAAGAGTATATCAATATTATAAACAGTTGCTTCCCGGAAGAAATAGTAAGGTACTTACTTACCTATTTTATCCAGATTTGCACGTACCTTTTTACTTAGTTTATGTAAGTACCCTTATTTAAAACATAATAGGCATTTACTTGGATGGTTAACTGCTAATGACTAATTTCAACTGAACGCTTCCGTGCTTAGGATGTCGGTCCCGGCTATAAAAGTAGTTAGTCAAAGCATGTCGGCGCCTTCAAATTAGTAGTGGTTCGGGTGGCACGCCACAGTCGCGCCACTGCAGTGCTCCTTTTTATGCGTCTAATTTGAAGGCGCCCTTACTCCGACGCCAGAGTTGGCCACCTGCTCATATGAACTTTCCATATTTAAAATTTAGAAAAAAAACACATCCTAACTGATGTTTGTTTGACTTTGGTTTTCAGATATTACACACCAGGATATTCAGATTCCTTACTTGACCGAGTGGAAGCATATACGCCTCAGGTAACCTATAGTTAAATCTTACATGTACATAATGTTCTTTAAAAAAGTATTTACCTAAGTACCTATTCTTTATTGTACGAGTACACAAATATAGATCACAGACAAAACAGCATAAGTTACTATTAGCCGGAGACTAGGTGTCTCCGGCTAAGCGAATCTTGCGAAGTCGGAAGCTATGATCGCGTCGGTCGTCGCGTTATGGCGCCGCGTCAAGAAAAAATATTTTCGTAATGTAGGTACTTATTAGGAAAATATTTTTTCTTGTTATCTAGGATTATCTGTGTCATTCAAAACGGAAAAATTACTTTATTTTCTTAACCGTTTTCAGATTCCGGAATTATTTACAGATAGAGTACCAAGTGACTGTCAAAGTGAGTTATCGGTAGAAAATGGAAATTAACAGCTTACGTTTTTGGTGATTTATTTGATAAATAAAGTTATACTTTTATAAAAGCTGTTGTTTTCTTATACCCCAACAAACATCGTCCACACAGTTTTCTGGACTTGGATATCTCGACTGCCGATACTTGACTTTTCTATAACCATTGACTGACTGCATACCCTGTAACTGTATAAAATAAAACATTATTTCCTTGCCAATTTACCTACCTATTCTGTCTTTAAGGAGCATTATTCTGATCTGATTCTGATGATGATTGATTGAGTATGTAGTCTTAACAAGGCAAGAGCGGATCCAGCTTTGGTGCCAGGGGGGGGGGGGTCACATAGTCGTGGTCAATGTCATGTGTTAAGTTTAACAATTTAAATTAGTGGTTCACCTAGGTCCTGGACCCAGCCCAGGGGGAGGTCATGACCCCCCCCCCCCCTCTGGATCCGCCCTTGTAACAAGGTATGATTTGGGTAAAAAATAAGAAGCAGGCTGAGATTTAAAACAAGCCCTTTTCATTTAATGTTGCTATGACTGTAGGCGTCTATGTGTAGCTACACGGGTTAGTACTGTTATGCGATACAATTTTAGGTAGATAAAACAAGCTTTTAATTATTATCATAATTAGTAAAAGTACCAAAAATTTTGTACTATAATCATCTATTGTAAGAACAAACATCACTCTAATATTATAAATGTGAAAGTTTGGATGTTTGTTTGTTACTCAATCACGTCACAACGGCTGAACCGATTTCGATTAAATTTGGTATATAGGTACGGAGATTATAACCTGGATAACATAAAACATAAATAACATAAAATACATTTTATCTCATAAATCAGTTACAATACGATAAAAATGAGTGTCAAATTGCAACAGTGAGTTTAGCTTTATTGCTAGGTTACCTACATATTAGGTTGGGGAAAAAGTCTTTTCGCATTATAGTATGTATGAACTTGTAATAAAATCTCTTTGGCTATTTGTATCTGGCTGATTTTGGTATCATTCAAAGTTTAAATTTTAAAGAAGATAATTCCAAATTCAAATTAGGAAAATGTGTGATTTTTATTTGTTTTTCGTACTGTAAGGTGAGTGAATCTAATGAAGAAATTCGATACATTTTAAAATTTTACTACAAAAAAGGTAAAAATGCAACGCAAGCCGCGAAAAAAATGTACGATGTTTATGCACCTAGTGCAGTGTCTGTGAGAGTAGCACAAATTTGGTTTAAGCGTTTTCAATCCGGAAATTTTGATGTCAAAGATGAGAAACAATAAATATCTATGACTACTATGCCAATCTTTTAGGGTGGCTTATGCAATTATCCCTAGACGTGTTTAGTGGCTAAATATGATTTAGTTAACAAATCATACAAATACATACGTCAAATTTAAACATGTTTAGTCGTTAAATACGTTTAGGGATCGTTGTGCAAGTCGGGCTCATTCTAGGGATGGGATTATCAATCGAAAATCTGGCTATAAGTTACTAAGTAGCTAACTGAAGTCAAGTCTTTCGGCTGACGTGACGATAATGTACACTAGTACTCGTAGGTAATTTCAGTGTGAAAAGGTTGTTCTACTTATGTACATACCCATAGTTCACTTCTGATAAAATGTTTAAGATCCGTATAGCCGTAGTATCTACCTCGTAGAAATTGACATCTTGTTTATTCGAAGGCAGATTTAGACTTTTCACCAAATTATCCAAACTTGTTACTTCCTTCAAGGATAAACCCTGTACAAAAATAGAAACTAAGGCAAAGTAAGAGGAACACTGGGTTCCGAAGAACAATATGCCATAAATAGTAAACTTTACCACAGGATCGGATTAACCCTTGACGCCCAGCAGCGCCTTTCTGGACACAGTTCTCACCTGGATTTTGCATGATGTGAATCCAACCGATTCCAATTCAATAACTAGTATGTAACGCATCTTGAACCACAAGTTAATTACTGCAAGATATTTACTAGTCCTTTATGCATTTATATTGCTGTACTCCATATCAATTCAGTAGGATGTGGTTATTGTATTGTAAAAAGATAACAGTTTTGCAGTATTTCCTGCAGAATAGTACCTATATAAGTAATATGTACATAGCTACCTACATAGGTATATAGGGTTCAATAAATAGAGGGTAAAATGAAAACGTACCTACCTAATAGTTTTTAAATTAAACAAACACTTGAGAGCAAAGAAAACGGCAATACTTCACACAAAAACTTTTATTTTCAGGAATATAAAGTTTAATACAATTTTTCGTTTAGTGATGGCACGCAAATCCCGCTATGAAGAAATTATCTGGAACAGAAGAATTACATTAATTAATAACTTGTTTCAATGCAAGTCACATTGAAGTTTGGTAAAAAATTAATCAGGAATTTGTGTCTTCAAAGAATTCTAGATATATGCTTGTCTTTAATTATCTTCATCATGTTGTACCTGCTCATAAGGCTTACTATAAACGTTTGAACTGTTCCATTTATGCTAAATTTATTTACCTTTGTAGTCCGTTTCCCGCCAAATAGCCAGGCACGTCGCACGCAAATACTGCAAATAAGATAATAAAAGTAATTAAATTGTTCATTAATAAATGAATAAAATGTAAGTAAAATAGATTTGTCAGAAATATTTGTCTTCAAAAGGATCTAGATATATGCTTGTCAAAAATAATCATCATTTTATAAAAATAATAATAACAGAACTACATACATAATTATTAAAATACCAACCTTTTTATTTTGTGATCACCTTCCATATTTCAGTGAGCTCTTCATTTAGTTTTTTTCATATTTTAGTAATCTGCAAAGAAAAAAGGATTTTTTATAAATTCATAGAAATTATTAATGTAAGTATGTAATCAATTTCAATTTTATTCAGATATTACCATACCATATTCTCCCCACGAATTAGTGAGCCAGGGATAACTTAGCAATTCATCATATTTAAAATGATACCATAAAATATAACTAGTGATTAGGGCATTTTAGCTGCAAAACAGTTAAGAGGTTGTTTTAGGCCCAAACGACCCAGGTATGAAAACATATCTCAGAAGACATTCATGTGGCGCAGACGTCATTCTCTCGCTCTCCGATCAGTGGCCACGTCATTACAATTAAAAAAAAAACAAATCTTTTTATTCATTAAAATCACAAGGATCACTTTGAAACGTCAATTTTACTGCTTAAGGCTGCCTGTCCATTGACGCGGAGAGAGGCGGCGGAGCGGAGAAACGAGGAAATATTAACCAATAGGATTGCATGAAATTCTATTCACTTCCGCTCCGCCGCCTCTCTCCGCGTCAATGGACAGGCAGCCTAATCCTTCGCGATAATGATCCTTTTAGAATACATACCAATAAAGAAAATAAATTACGTCTAAATTGCAACATTTTTGACAGAGTTGGAGCAATTTCAATCACAAGCTTCTCTGTCACCTAAATAATCCGATATATGTTATATTAGGCTTTTTTATAAAGATTTTGTTTAAAAAATTACGTTTTTAAATTTGTTAATTGTCAATTTTTGTACATCACTTGGGTGTTTGTTATATTTTATATTGTATTGTTATTGTTAAAGCGTACACCTTGCCCTTTATTTACTAACGTGTTTTTAAACCCGGCCGCTTGTATCTGTTTGCGCCTTACACGTTAGGCTTACGTAATAAGACCGATTATTGGCGATACAGGCGTCATGAAAGACGCTGCTAAATATCGCCGCCCTTAGTTGATAGAGAAGCTTGGGATTGAAATTGCTCAAACTCGTTCAAAATGTTACAATTTATTTTCTGTATTGGTTATGTATTCTAATCATTAAAAAAACAACCAGCCTTATTTCTTGCCTTTCTTTCCTGGCTTGGTCGCGAAGGAACAGGCAGTAAAATTGACTTTTCAAAGTGATCCTTGTGATTTTAATGAATAAAAATATTTGAATTTGACTTTAGATTGGATTGGTCGAATTTTCAATATGATAGTAAATTACCTTTTTCAAGCTTGCGTAATCATCTTTGTAGTGTGAACTTCTGGATCAGTCTTCAGTATAATCTGAAAAAATATGTTAATAACATCAGCACAGAAATTCAATCAACATTTTTTTTAAGCGATGTTTCAGGCTCAGATGTTACCATAACCATATTATCTCCATGAATTAGTGAGACAGGGATAACGATTATTCATCACTATTTTTAGTTCATTCAATAAATTTTACTAATTTGGTGGCGGTCGCACTCGTGGTTTGTGAAAAGTAGCTATAAGTAGGTATCTATCTTAATACCAAATTTTATCGAAATCGGTTCAGCCCTTTGGTCGCCTGAGATCATAACAACAGGCAAAGAGACAAGAGTTTCGGTTTTAGACTTTTATTTTTCTAATAGAAAATGTATAAAAAGTATATAAATATTAATTACGTGACTTATATGTAAATAAGGACGCGAAACAGAAATATTTATACATTTTAACATGTATGTAATATTAATATATTTTGTAACAAAGATTAGGATGGTTACCTTTTTAAGATTGAGGAGAATGGCAGTTAGATTTCTTCAACGGTTTGGTCCAGAATCATACCTAAAACAAGCAATTTCATGTGAAATGGGTATCATTTCTTCTAGTTTAATTTTTAACTAGTTTTTATTGTCAGAAGTTACCATACCATATTTTCCCCAGGATTTAGTGAGACAGGGATAACGATCATTCATCATATTCAATAATAAAAATAGCTTCAAATTATTTCTATTATACTTACTTTTGGGATTTGATATGTGGGTATAGCTGGACTGCATCTATCTATAACAAGAACATATAATATTAGGAATAGCCTAATAATAAAAAACAATTTCTTTTGTAAAATTTATCAGAATAATCGGTCAACATTCTTTTCGTTTCAGACTGGGGCGATATAAAATCATCATTTTATTTTGTTATATCGCAATATAGCGCTGTGCGAAATTACCAGCATGATTTATTTATTTAATTACTAGCTGTCGCACGCGTGTCTATAAAGTCTGTTTTAATCCAGGTCATAATCTATCTATATACCAAATTTCATCGAAATCGGTTCAGCCGTTAGGTCGGCTGAGATCGTAACAACAGACAAGAGTTTCGGTTTTAGACTTTTATTTCTCCAAAAGAAAATGTATAAAAAATACATAAATATTAATCAATTTTGTAACAAAGATTAGCATAGTTACCTTTTTAAGATGGAGGAGAATGGCAGTTAGGTTTCTTCAATGGTTTGGTCTAGAATCATACCTAAAACAAGCAATTTCATGTCAAATGGGTATTATCTCTTCTAAAGTTTCATTTTTACCTAGAGTTTATTGTCAGAAGTTACCATACCATATTTTCCCCAGGATTTAGTGAGACAGGGATAACGATCATTCATCATATTCAATAATAAAAATAGCTTCAAATTATTACTATTATACTTACTTTTGGGATTTGATATGTGGGTATAGCTGGACTGCATCTATCTATAACAAGAACATATAATATTAGGAATAGCCTAATAATAAAAAACAATTTCTTTTGTAAAATTTATCAGAATAATCGTCAACATTCTTTTCGTTTCAGACTGGGGCGATATAAAATCATCATTTTATTGTATACTAGCCAACTCACCCTGGCTTCGCACGGATTTTTATCTTAATTAAATATAGTCTTAGCACTCAGGGATAATTTAGCATGCTATTAGAAAATTAATTTTTAAAATCAGATCAGAATTCTAAAGATTACCCCCTACATCCAAAAAACTCAGAAACTTTACCTTTCACATTTAAATGGGTTTATATAGCAAAAAAATGCTTGATTATGATGTTAATAATTACCTTTTGATGGATTAATTGATGGCAGTAGAGTGAAATTTTCTTAGCGCAGTCCAATAACACACCTGTAAAAATTAATATCAGGTCAAATAGGCATCTATGGCCAAAGTGGCACATTTATAAGTATGTAGTATATATATTGTCAGAAGTTACCATACCATATTTTCCCCACGATTGAGTGAGACAGGGATAACGATCATTCATCATTTCAGATAATTACAATTTACTATTGAACAAATGGGCTGTTTCTAAATATGAGTAAATGGGGCTAACATTGGAAAGTCGGCAACTAGTTGCCCATGCGACTCTTAGACTATGGCACACTTACTAAGTTGCCCGTTGTGCCCTAGTTCTTGCACTCCAAGGGATATTTGTACCTCCACAGATAAAGCTGTAGCACTGGCCAAGTATTGGCCAAACAACATGTCTATTTATAAATCTAAGAACCAAATCAACATGCTGAAGAAGATTATAAGAAAACTAATTAAATTAAACTTACCTAGTGTTTTCATCAACATGTTGGTTTTGGTTCGTTTTCCTAGGTTGCGTCCTGTAACAAAAAATGATTTTGTATTAATAAATATTGTAAATACTAGAATGAAATTCAAATAGTTTGTATTTATCAGAAAAATCGATCAACATTCTTTTCGTTTCAGACTGGGGCGATATAAAATCATCATTTTATTTTGTTATATCGCAATATAGCTTACCATTAGTTCCCATAGTACAAGTTGTGCTTAGTTTGGGACTAGATAGCGCTGTGCGAAATGTCCAGCATAATTTATCTATTTAATTACAAGCTGTCGCACGCGTGTCTGTAAAAAGTCTGTTTCAATCCAGGTCATAATCTATTTACACCAAATATCATCAAGATCAGTCCAGCCATTACGATATCAAAGCGATAAGATAACAAACAAACTCATATTCCAAATTATAATATTAGTATGATAATTTATGTTATGACATTGATAAATACATTTTTAACAGATTTCTAAAAAAGGTATTTATTTTCATATTTTGAAACTTACTTTCTGCTCTTAGTGTTTCTTTCTTGTGTTCCATTATGTAACTACATAGGTTGTATTATGTAACCTGTGAAAAGTTAATTTTATTAAAAATTGCCTAAAACAATATGAACCTGATTTTGTCTTTAATGTCTATATTCATTTCATTCATTCAAATTAATTCAATTCATAATTTCATTTCAAATTACATAGCTTGCAATGCAATGATTAATGACTTTGATAAAGCATTTTTACAGTGTTCTAAAAATGGTGTTCAATTCATGTTTGAAACTTACTTTCTTGCTTTTTAGCTCTTAGTGTTACTTTCATGTGTACTTCCATGATGGAACCTGTAAAAAGGTAATGTTATTAAAAAAATGCCATAACTGCTACATGTTTTTGTTTGCAGTTGATATCAGAAAAATCGATCAACATTCTTTTCGTTTCAGACTGGGGCGATATAAAATCATCATTTTATTTTGTTAAATTACATAGCTTGCAATGCAATGATTAATGACTTTGATAAAGCATTTTTACAGTGTTCTAAAAATGGTGTTCAATTCATGTTTGAAACTTACTTTCTTGCTTTTTAGCTCTTAGTGTTACTTTCATGTGTACTTCCATGATGGAACCTGTAAAAAGGTAATGTTATTAAAAAAATGCCATAACTGCTACATGTTTTTGTTTGCAGTTGATATCAGAAAAATCGATCAACATTCTTTTCGTTTCAGACTGGGGCGATATAAAATCATCATTTTATTTTGTTAAATTACATAGCTTGCAATGCAATGATTAATGACTTTGATAAAGCATTTTTACAGTGTTCTAAAAATGGTGTTCAATTCATGTTTGAAACTTACTTTCTTGCTTTTTAGCTCTTAGTGTTACTTTCATGTGTACTTCCATGATGGAACCTGTAAAAAGGTAATGTTATTAAAAAAATGCCATAACTGCTACATGTTTTTGTTTGCAGTTGATATCAGAAAAATCGATCAACATTCTTTTCGTTTCAGACTGGGGCGATATTAAAATCATCATATTAACTATATTAGAAGTTCACTATCAGTTCAGATCCATACATTTTTACAATTATTGGTATAGATTATCAGAAATTGTAGATTTTGGTGCAGTGCGCAGCAGGAAAGTTAAGCGCTGGCATACCAGAAGACCTCACATAGTAAGTATAGTCTACTGAGTCAAAAGGCCTCACCCTGACGCGGCCCGCTACTTTTATGTCAGGTATATACATATGTTATATCAAAGATCATTGAAAACTTTACCCATGATGTACAGAAATGAAATAGTGCAATGCATAGATGAATGTTTATGGGTTCTATTACTGGGGAAGGCCAGTGTTTGACTTTAGTATGGAGAAACAACAAGAACATATTGGAACCCAGTTTTTACATGCAATAACCAAACAAATTCTTCATTTATCCAACAAATTTTAACTTGTTTTGATTTTGTATATAATAATTCACTTACCAGAGGGCTTAGCCAAGTTACATTCGCTTCGAATCGATTTCTACATATGTTCGTTGTCGATAGATCACGTAATATTTCCATCGCATGTGTCAAATTCCATACATTTTCGAACTTATCGTCTAGTGTCATTGCTAATCGAATGTAACTTGGCTTAGACCTCTGGTTAGATTTGGCTCAGATTTTTAGTATGTTTAAGTAGATAGTTATAGTCAAAATATATACTCATTAAAATCAAGAGATCTTTCCCTGAGACCAGGCTAGGTAATTTAGATAGGATTATAATGAGAAAACTTACTCAATGTTAAAAGTTGTTATCTGCTATCAATGTTCCAAAAATGTCTGGGTTATGTTGGTTACTCATCCCAAATACTGCCTGCCTAGTCTTTCTGCAAACAAAACAATCATATTTTGAAATTCTGAACATCATAACAAGAAAAACTAACTTTGCGAATTCATGGGATTTGTGAAAGTTTGTCACACTCAACCCTTGGATGTACAGCTATGGGAACAGTACATCTTACACGGAGTGTGATAATGTTCCTAGCCAGAGTCACGCATGACAGGCGTTGCTGTGCACACATCGGCTTTGGTAGGGTAGCTGCTTATGTATTTAACAAAAATACTGTTTTAGGCTAACTCTACAATAACTCCATTGAGATCTGTGGCACTTTGTTGAGTATTAATTTTATCTGAGTGGAACTATGGTGAGTGAACAATGCAGTTACTGACGAGATCACTATATTTTTAGATAAAGTAGACTTGCTTAGCATCTATCATTAACAGGAATTCAGCTAGGGGCGAAACTTAAGTCATCATTGTGAAAAGTTATTTTTTGGGTTATGGTTATCATTAGACATAAAAAAAATACTTACCAATTTAGTTTTCTTTGATAGTAACTAAACTCCTCAACTAAAGCAGCTTCTCTTGAATCTTTGCATCTGTAATAAACAAAAAATGAAATTTAGTTTCCACATGTACTAGAACACCTAAACCTAACACCTCAAAAGTGTTCAGAGAAAATATTTGTCACACTCAACCCTTGGATGTACAGCTATTGGAACAGTACATCTTACACGGAGTGTGATAATGTTCCTATCCAGAGTCACGCATGACAGGTGTTGCTGTGCACACATCGGCTTTGGTAGGGTAATTGTTTATGTAGTTAACAAAATTACTGTTTTAGGCTGACACTACAATAACTCTGTAATAATTGAGGTGTGGTGCTTTATTGAGTAGTAATTTTATAGGAGTGGTTTTTTTGTGTTTTGTGCCATGCTGTTTCAGAGCAGTGGTGTTAACCTTATGGTGGCAAGTAACAGCACAAGTTGCAAGTAAACAATGCAGCTACTACCAGGGACAGGATATTTAATGATGAAAGTGAACTTGTTTAGCATCTATTCATGTTATGATTTTTCATTATCTTCATTACATAATAAAAAAATACTTACCTAATTAATTTTCTTTGATAGTAACTAAACACTTGAACTAAAGCAGCTTCTCTTGAACCTTCACATCTGTAATAAACAAAAATGAAACTTAGTTTCCACATGGACCAAGATGTAACCTCAAAAGTGTTGAGAAAATATTTGTCACACTCAACCCTTGGATGTACAGCTATGGGAACAGTACGTCTTACACGGAGTGTGATAATGTTCCTATCCAGAGTCACGCATGACAGGCATTGCTGTGCACACATCGGCTTTGGTAGGGTACTTAATTATAACAAATAAAGGTTTAAAATTCCATATTTTTTACAAATTTACCCTTTATCAAACACTAGCTGATCTGCCTGGTTTATCGCGAATTTACAAAAAAATCATAAAATAAATTAATAATTTTATTTACCTGAGAACAAATATCCATGTTGCAAGATTTTCTGTTTTTAGGTTATCTTCTTTACATAGGCATTTATGAAAACAGCATGGTATTTTTCACCTCAATGTCTATTGAGGAACAAAACCCCAAGTATGTTCCTGAAACATAACTACTGTTAGAAAGATTATACTTTCAAACATGCTCATATTATGTTTGGTAAGTTATCAGCAAAGTGGTGAGTTTTGAATCAATAAAATTCATACGAACGAGACTATATTATAAATTCATCATTGTAAGCTTAGGTTTAAGTCAACTGCAGGAAATACAATAATGCTCACTTTTGATGTTCAATGGATATTATTCACCTCTGTAGGACTTCTAGAAACAAAACTCCAATATATGATCACTTCCTGAAACAAATAGTATTTCTGTTAAAAATGTGACACTTACAGAATTACTACTACTCTAAATGGCAAGTTTTCAGCAAAGTGGTGAGTTTTGAATCAATAAAATTCATACGAACGAGACTATAATATAAATTCATCATTGTAAGCTTATGTTTAGGTCAACTCCAGGCAATACAATAATAATAGCTCACCTTTGATGGTACATGGATATTTTTCACCTCAGGTCTTTTAGATACAAAACTCTAGCATATGATTACTTCCTGAAACAAATAATGAGTACTTCTGTTAGAAATCTAATACTTACAGAGTTACTACTACTCTAAATGGCAAGTTTTCAGCGAAGTGGTGAGTTTTGAATCAATAAAATTCATACGAACGAGACTATAATATAAATTCATCATTGTAAGCTTAAGTTTAAGTGAAGCTCATGGTAATACAATGATATCTCACCTTTGAGCCTGTGGACTGTGAACACACCTCTGAAAAATAAAACAAATTGAGTAAAGAAAAAACATTACATGTTCTAAAATACCAACTGAACTTACCATTAGACCACACTTTAGGAAAGAGTGGTAGAAACACAATAACAAACTGGCTTTAGCTTAGAGTAATTCTTTATTTATAAGTCCTTGAGTCACTTTTACTTAGACACAAAAGAATTACTTCTTCGCTGGTTTCTTGACAGCGGGTTTCTTGGTGCGGGGCTTCTTAGGATTGGTTTTGGGGATCCTCTTCTTGCCAAAGGTACCCGCGCGTGCCGCCTTGCTCTTGAGACTCTTGAACACGGTTGTTCTCGCACGGTTCCTCTTGACGCGAGCTGATGTGAGCTTGAACCTATCATAGTCTGTCATTTGAGCGCGTTTCTCTTTGTTAGCGAGCTTCTGGGCCCATTGGCTTTCTGCCCATTTTTCATTCAGTTTAGCTTCTGTCCACTTTTTCCTGACCACACGTGTAGGTGCTGTGAATGGGTACTTCAGAAGGAACTTGGTCAAATGAAGCTGGTTCAGGCGGATCTGCTGTCTGGAGACGCCGCTGCAAGGACCGTCGACGAGAGCGCGTGTCTGGTCGATAACATCAACCACGCTCACCAACTTTCCCTTCAAGGGACCCTCGGCGACCAGGGCAACGCGCCCTGGCTCTACGTACCTCTCGAATGGCATGACGTCCTGCAACAAATACGACCCTTAGAAATCTACACGTTTTTACGAAGCTTGGCTCTACACTTCAGTAATATTGTCCTAAACAGCAAGTTTTTAGGCCGCCGCCGACACAATCACAACTTCACTTTTAGGGAATACATTCAAGAAAAATACATAGTTACACATAGGGATTACACATCAACCATCACTGTGACTACAGTCAAACTTAGGAAATGAGAACATTCATATAGATTGAAATGGATAAAATTATTTCTAACCTTACAACGTCTTTTCACAAACAAATTACACACGTAAAAGAAGTTCCGGTTGTGTTTGTCAAATTGACATAAGCCATTGGGTTGCCATTTTGAGATTAGCAGAGTTTGAATGAACCGTTTTATTGACAGCTTGACGTCAGGTGTGTTTTCACCTTTACATAATTCTACTATTTAGACTCTATAGTTTATGGTGCAATTGGCATGGCGGTAGATTTGATTTAACAGTTGCCAAGCAACTCAAAAGCGACAACAAATTATTACTTTTGTACCCGGAAAAGAACTGAGTTCGAAGGAAAATGCGCCTAAAATATTCTAAAACGTTTATTGAAGCACAAGTAAATGTGAAATTTTGAGTGCGATATATCATTAGGAGCATTAATTTCACGGAACAAAGCTCAACTCAATGCCTTTGTTTGCTTGCAGGATAACGAGAGTCCCATAGCCGATATCTGCTGGTCTCCCAACAATGTGAAACTCGCTGTGGCAACGTGTGAACGTTTGGTGCTACTATTTGACCGCGATGGCTCGAGGCGGGACAAGTTCTCCACAAAACCAGCGGATTCCGCTGCGGGGAAGAAGTCTTATGTTATCACAAGTAATGTACATAAATAAAGTACCCGGCATAGAAGTTAGCGCTGCTAGGCGGTACGAAGTGAGAGTGAGTTCACGCAGGTACCTACACTCAAGTGTTCGGAATAATCACTCTTTAGGTAAGTAGGTACCTACCTTATACCATCTATCACGGTCAGCGCTTAACTTTCGCTACCGGGTAGTAGGTACTCATGATTGTTCACTGTCCCTTCATTTCTACGAGATTTTGACGAGAACGTCCCATGTGACGTTCCCCATTTAAAAATAGGTATTCATTGAAATAGAATACCTATAATGTCGTGAGTGGCCCACCTAATTTTCACTTTGGGTTAAAAGGCACTCCGCAGAGATTACGAAGAGAGGTCAGTTAAAGCAGGGAGGTCTTTAGGCTGATTATGATGGCCAGTCCAGTTTCAGGCGCGGCGCAAGTTTCTTTATAGTGGCTTCGCAGCTAGGGTAGGTCCGTTTATTTCCAGTGAATACATAAATGCTGTGAAGATTTTCCTTCCAGGTAGGTACCTAACTCGTTCATTTAGCATCACAAATATTTTTCCCGCAGTCGGCCTTTACGAAGTTTTCGTTCCAGGTATGTCGTTCAGCGAAAACTCTGAACTCCTAGGCGTGGCTCAAAGCGACAACATGGTATTCGTGTACCGCGTAGGCGCTGATTGGAGAGGGAAGAAAGTCATTTGCAATAAGTTCCCTCTAACCGGAGTGCCTATGAAACTGCTGCCGGCTGAGAACGGCTTCTTTACTGGAACGAGTGATGGGAAGATAAGGTAGTTTATAATTTATGTACCTAATATAACGTCTATGCCTTCAAGTAATCCCAGTGGTAAGTATAGTTGAAATAAATGGATTATTATATTAATAACTAGCTTCCGCCAGCGTCTTCGCACGCGTTGTTTGTAAACAAAAAGTAGCATATATGTTAATCCAGATTATAATCTACGTACACACCATATTTCATCGAAATCGGTTCAGCCGTTACTACGTGATTGAGTAACAAACAAACAAACATACAAACGTTCGCTTATAATATTAGTGTGATGTGCCAGTTTAGCAGGGTCAAACAAAATATTTCCAATCATATTTTTATCTAAAATCCCAAGTTTTTTAACTTTACAGTCAGAGAGTATACTTTAACGATTTATGAAGTTTGCGATCATGCAGCTTTACGTTAATCAACGCCCCGAATTCTGAATACGACATTGCTTATTAACTTCCAGAAGCCTAGACTGCAAAAGCAATAAAAGCTCAAGTGTATGGACGGCCGGTGCTTGCTGCGTATCCTTAGCCCGGAGTAGCGAGGGGACCTTAGCTTCAGGCCATGTCGACGGTACATTGTATGTGAGCGGGCGATTGCTTCTGAGATACGCCTTACCGCCATCTGCGCTTGCATTGCTACCTCCTCATGTAAGTTTACCTTACCTATAGTTCATGTAAGCTTACACAGCAATAACTTATTTTATAAATCATGTTTATCAAGCTTTTACTTAGCTGTAAAGTTTAGTATGCAAACTGTTAAAACTTCAACTATATAACATCTATATCAATATAACATGCCTAGGTTTTTTTAACTTTCAGTCAGACTACCTTATTTTTAGAGTTTCGGAACAAAATGATAATAATGGAACTTTGTCTGTCCGTCAGTCCGTCTTTCCGTCTGTCACAGCTGATTATCTCACTTGAAATTTGGAATAATCATAAATAATACATGATAATACTGATTTTCCTCAATTAAAAGTGAAAAATATAAATAATATTTTCATATTTATGACCAAAGAGCCAAAAGGTGGAAGTTAAAATTACAAAATAGGGTTACTAGTTCAAATGGGGTATCATACCAAACGACGGAACAAGGGTGGTGAAACTCAAGTGGAACTGGGCAGGACACTTGGCTAGACGAGGTGATGGCAGGTGGAGTAAATCTTTGACCGAATGGTGGCCAAGAACAGACCTAAGAAGTCCAGGACGTCCGACGGCGCGGTGGGTCAACGACATAAAGACAGTCGCGGGCAACTCCTGGATGCGCGCAGCACAGGGCCGGAAGGGTGGTGTTTACAAAGGGAGGCCTACACCCAGCAGTGGGTACTTATGGGCTGTAGATGATGATGATCATACCAAAAAGATTGATTTAGGTACATATTCCAAAGCAAAATTTTTACTGTTTTTGTGTTAGGTATGATGAAAAATTACGAAAAAATATCGCTCTCCCGTGCCGTCCTTATCCTGCTCGTACGTGACCAGTTTTGTTTGTATTGCAGCTCATCGTGGGATCCTGTGATGGTCGAGTGTCAGTATACGAGATACAACGAGGAGCTCTTCTCAGGAGCTTGGAACCGTCGTTGCCCCCGGATCGACGCGATCTCATCACTGCTGTGCCCAGCCCTTCTGGACAAGTAATGTTCTCTTCACACATTATTATGTTATTGCCCAGAGAATTGATTCGTAGTTCAAAATTGATTACACTTATGATATTCTTGACAATATCAAAACTATCAACACAGACATGTTCCCACAAAAAACCTGTTTTTTTATGAACGACATTAATTTAAAACACACATCCAGCATTGCAATAACTGATTTTAGAGGTGGGTTTAATACCGATAGCTTGAAATTATCCAGTAATCGATACATTTTCAATCATCAATTGTTAACGTACCTAAATCGGCGACGCCTCAGCGACGATGCCACTTAGTCAGTTTAAATATTCTATATCTAGGTTACATGATTAATGATTATGATTTGTTTAGCTATTTTATTTTATACAGGCTGTTTCATTGGTATTTTAAGACTTGATATTAAGGTTGTTTGAAAATTTTAAATAGTTGTAATGAATTTGAAAAAAACTTATTTTACAACAGCCATTGGTCCTACCCGTGTTTTCATTTAATGTCATACATAACAAAACACGTAGTATGTCTGTGTTTGATATCTTTGGTTTAAACATTTTCTCATGAGAATTTGAGTCAATTCAGCATGGAAACAGCCCAAATTTAATTTGAAGAAAAAAAAATGGGTGTAGCTCTACCTACAGTTATGGCTTGTTTCTTTCAAAACTCATCTGTTCCAAAACGTAAAACTTTTAACTCCCCCTCATTTTGATGTGCAACTATCATGTTATTTAATATAAAAATATTTTTTCTCTTTGAATTGATTTTTCAAAAGCGCCATGTCGCTTAAAACCTAATCAATTATGGTTTCGGAAAATTCATTTGGAGCCTACAAGCTTGATTTCGTGATCATGAAATACGTACATTTTCAATAAAGAACACTTAATAGAAAATTTATATACTTTACGTTTCAAAAGTTAAAACTAACAAACTAGGTCATAATGAAATTACTCGTTAGCTACATGGCTAGATTCTAATAATATTATTAGGGTATAATTGAAATTGTGCAATATGAATAAAAAAAAAACGTTTTAATAGAGTCGTTATTTTCTCAGACGGTCGCATTCGGCGTATTTGACGGTTGCCTCATAGGTGAGATGAAGGAATCTGGCAGTCTCGAGCTATCTATGCTGAATATACCGAATCTCTACGCGGTACGAGCATTAGCTTGGAGCGGAGACGGAACTAAGTTAGCTGTGGGTTCGACAACTGGCGCTGTTATACAGCTTGAGGCTGTTTTAAAGTAAGTTTTCAAAACATTTTTTTTTAGGCCGTCTTAAGCTTTTCGCTTCGCTAATAGATGGTCTTTCTTTTTTCTAACTCAAATTCATAATTATTGTTCCTAATTGATAATTTAGTATTTGAATCTTTTGAAATAATTATCCTGTACAAAGTAGGGTTTGGTTCTTAAGCTAGAAAAAGTTGTTTGATGTCAAGTAGTAGATTGGGTACAATCCGTAATAATATCATTTTGCTCCCTTAAAGTATTAAGGGAGCAAAATTATATTATTATTACGGCGAGGGCGGCCCAGGGAGGGATGCAAAGTTAGTTACCTGAGGAAAAAATATTTTGCTGCCAAATGGTACACTCTACATTTCATCTCCCTCTGTCACACTTATATTATAAATGCGAAAGTTTGGATGTTTGTTTGTTTGTTACTCAATCACGTCGTAACGTGAAACGATGTTCGATGAAATTTGGTATGTACGTAAATTATAACTTGGATTAACACATAGGGTACTTTTAACCCTATAAGTCAGGTCCCATGGGAAAAAAAGGGTGTCAAGTCAAGTTGCAACAGCGAATTTAGCTTTATTTCTAGGTTACTTACACATTTAGTAGTGTAACGCTTAAAAAGTTGCGGGCAATAGCTTGTGAGAAATATAATATGAATTCACTGAATATATTTATTTATCATTAAACTAGTTCGATTAACGAATATATTCTATAAGAGCCTTGTGTCTCTATGGTTAAATTTCATATAAATTTTGAGGTTCCCAATTCCAGTCTGATTATTGCCCGCTGTAAAAGCCTTAAAGAGAAAATACCTACTTTGCTCGTACTTATTGAGGAACATAACGTCGTATTTTGAATAAATAGGATAAAATATAGAGAACATTACAAAATCACTTGAAGACAAACAATAAGCAACCAGAACTTACCTCTGACCACCATCTATTGAGATATCGAGAGTGTACAGTAAGAGAGCTGAGAATATCCAACAAGCCTATTTTTATCCGACTGCACAGAATGAGGGTGATGTTTTTTATTTACACTAATTCTGTTTGTACACTTATGCATGTCTGATTATTTGTAAAAATATTGTTTGTTAATATTTAGTGTAGTGTATGGACATTAAATAGGCACTGGTAACAAGAATTACAGTTTTTTTATCCTATCTCAGACACCAGTCTCTCACAAGGTTTACATAAGTATATTTTAAACACGTATATGTTTTAAAATATGCGTAAAGTTTTATGTTGAGAAATAAATCTTTATTTATTATAAGCTGATCCGCCCCGGCTTTGCACGGTCTTGAATTCATACAAAATCACTTTCAGTTTTTCCAGAATTTTCAAATTTTTCAGGCAACTCTTCTAAGTTTTTTTTAACATACTTTGTCCTGAAAATTATGAATACAATAAATCAGCCATATTGGTCGTGCTGTTCTCAAGTTATGATTTTTCATACATGCGACGATTGATTTTATATATTCTATATAGTTGTATAGAAGATAAGATAAGATAAGATTGGATAATACGTCAACCTTTTTTTGTTACCTCTGAGCTTGGTAGGTAGAAAATGCATTTAGCATTAAGCCCATTTTTTGTACAATATGATAAATAAATAAGTAAAAACAAAAACAATTGTATATGCCCCCAGGCGTTGGGTATGGCGAGATACAATAGAAGTGCAACACGTGAGTCCGAAACAGCTAGTCGTGACGAGATTAGCCAACGATTCTCCGCCCATGACCATCACGTCCAAACTCGCCACTGATATCTTCAATGTACGGTTTATAGGTAAGTTTAGAAAAACAAAAAATAAAAACTCTACTTTATTATTCCCTCGACTCTAGCGTCCTCGCTCGCTTTCGCTCGCTCTTGCGCGACGTTGTAAAATATCTCGGGTGCAATCGGGATCAAAGTAAAAATCTTATATTCATTAAAATCAGAAGGATCACTTTGAAACGATAATTTTACTGCCTGTTCCTTCGTGACCAAGCCAGGAAAGAAAGGCAAGAAACAAGTCTGGTAGTTTTTTTTAATGAGCCCTTTAGAGTATATAACAATAAAGAAAATAAATTACGTCTAAATTGTAATATTTTTGAATTTTTGATCGCTTACGCCCCTTGTCCATATTATTTAATATTATAAACGTGACAGTAACTCTGTTTGTTTGTTACCTTTTCACGCCTAAACGGCCGAACGGATCGTAATACAATTTGGCAAGGAGATAGATTATATCCTGGGGAAGGACATAGGCGGCTTATGACCCGACTGCGCAAAAGGAGGGTAATGTTTTTATAGAAAAACTACGCGTGCGAAGTCGCGGGCGGAAGCTAGTGTACTCTAAATTAACAGGAGTCTGTGGCGACAGATGGAGAAGGACCCAAAGATGGGTACCCAAATTATACATATGCATGTACATATATCTAATTATAGTAAAATAATCAATAATAATGTGGAATAATGAATATTGTGAGATAGTGAATGGGAATTATTTGTTTAAAATGCATTATCTATTGTATAAATAATTTTGGGAATTAATGTCTTATAAACAAATTGAATAGGTAGGTAAGTTATTTAACAATATTTGGCGGTCCAAGTCCGCGGTCCGCCTATTGCCGACCGTCGGCGCCGGTCAACAGTGTAGGTAGGTACGTAGTTCATAAAACTCATCTACGATGCAGAATATCTTAACTAATAACCATTTTCTGAGTGTACTTATAGGCGCGGATGATGCATCACAACAACCTTTAGTTTAGGTTTGGACTGGCTGTAAGCTTTTGACATGTCTTCATGACGCAAGCGACAGAGGAGTGTTTGCCTGTACCGACGATACCGAAGATAACAGCAGTGATGGTAATGATGATGATAAAACTTCTTCACGCGCGGTGGTGGGGGTTGACGCAACCACCACCATCGCGCCCGTCTACTCGCGTGCAGAGGGCTGCGACCGGCACCTAGTGCGAGGGGAGACGCAGTGCGGAGAGGATCGCACTCACACTGATGAAGGTTTACTAATTGAACCGAAACATTGTCGATCGTACCACCGATAAAAAAGTACGTGATAAATCCCGTATTAATATCAATAGTTGAATTGTATTTTTTGTCTATTTTTAGGTAACGATTGGTATGCAGTTTGCCGCACGGGGAGCACTCTAATACTGTGTGACATTGCTCGTGGGTTAACCAGTGAGGTATGAACTCTTTTTAATGCAATGGTTGCCACCAAACGAATTGGATACGACAGCTAGAATGTGGAAACATGATTAAAATTCACATGATGAAAAAGGATATGGTTTCCAGTGAAATTACAGGCACATGAAGCTTTACACCTGTAAGTTGATGGACGCGGGGCAGTGCATCGTACGGCACGTTTCTAAGGTGCGTGCCCTACGAGGCAATACATTGCTAAAGGCGATGGTTACCTCTTAACATCAGGTGGGCCATATGCGTGTTCCATCTCGAAGTGGTATAAAAATAAGATAGAACTTATTACGAGATATAGTAATATTGTTGGCGACAATAAAAGCTTTTAATCGCTAAACCAAGCAGGACCTAGAAGCCCTTTTATACGTTAAAAAACCCTTTTATAGACGTTTATTTTCGAGGAGATCATTATCCTATTTGACACCTATGGAATCTCAACAATGAAAATATTTATAGATATGAAACCTGCAAGTATATCCATTGTTAAGGGCCCCGTACCTCAAGTGGAAGCTTTACTCGTTCCCCCATTTTCACGCAGCCATCTTCTATTGGTTGGCGTCGGATGAGATCTTTGTTCGTAGATGCACCCATTCTATCTTTGTCTTTTGGTTTAGTACGGTCAGCGATGTAAGTTATTTAACAATTTCTTTATCCAATGTCCAGTAATAAAGTACAAAGAGAGACTTTATTATCTTTAGAAATATCGTGTAAAAGAGGCATTTTTACAAAATAAATAAATAAAGTTTCTTTTGTTGTTCAGTGGACACTTTCGCCTATAAACTTCTATATATACAAATATATTTATTTACCAAAAGTTTAACAAAAAGTATAAGTGTAGACTTAAGTTACTAATGGTCCTCGCACTAGGTCTAGCCTGTATCGCGGGAAACCGGATTACAAATATACTTTCTATATGTATATTTTTAATTGCTTACCATCTTAATATTAATCTTAAGTTGCTATTTCACCTACAAGTATATGATCAGAAAAACAAAATGAGATATATGGATATAATTATAACTCTAATTATTAATAACTCGAAGAGGACTGTGCGGAATGCCGTTTTTTATTTTAGGTCGTAAAGAATCACGCCAATACATTTTTGTATGGTTGTGTTACCTGACCAATTACGAGGTGACTATTACAATTAGCACATGTTACTCCCAACTAATAAGACTCGGCCATAGCGCTCGTCACCCTGAGACATACAGGGTGTAAAGTCTCATGTAATTTCACCGGCACCCTTTAAACCCGAACATAGTGAGACGAGCAAACAGCTTGGTGGCACAAATAGGTATTGTGGTATCCACAGACAAATACCTGAAGATTGTATTATTGCCTGTTTTAGATTCCCTGGTCAGGCGGTGGGGAAAGAATATACGCGGCTGTTGGAGGCGCCTGTTTATTACATAGAGCGGGAGAATTGAGCCTCGTCGAATATGGACTCGACAGAGTTTTGCATGCGGTTAGTTGACATCCACTATATTATAATAAGGCTATTATAATAATACATTCTTTATTGCAGACACAATAAACCATATTTTACAAAAAATACCCTAACATAAAATTAAACAATAATAAAAATATAACATTACTAGTTGACCCACCCGCGGTTTCGCACGCTTGAAATTTCCCGTTCCCGCGGAACTTCGGGATAAAAACTATATAAAACACTCTTGTCAAAGTGACACGACACTTCATGTAAATGAATTCACGTTAATGAACCACGGTTAAATTATTTGGATACATAAAAAGTTTCCGCGTACTTCACGAATTTACAAACACAAATTATAAAGAAGATATCCGAGGATTTACCAATATTTGACAACAAACATATATGTCACATTTGTCTGTGGTCAAATATTTATAGTGCGTTCAGAAATTAAATAATTAATATAACGTTTTGATAACAAATTAAATAAACGCATCCAGTTTGACAGGTACGAACAGATTGTATGGGAAAATAAAATAGTTACTTACTATTTTTTTTACTACTTTCAGGCAATTTCTTTATTTTTTCTCACCTTTTAAACCTTCCTTGGACTTCTACAAATATTTCAAAACCAAAATTAGGCAAATCGGTTCAGCCGTTTATGAGTTTTAGGGAGACTAACGAACAGCAATTGATTTTTATATATATAGATAGATAAATAAAAAAATGTGTTTAGTCTTAGGTCTTAGGTGGCTATTTCCACCCAACGTCGATATGCTGCCGTCAGCATCAGTCTGTCCGCCAGACTCTTGATGATTTTATAAATTTGAAAGAAACTCTGTCTCTCTGTCTGTTTGTTATATTTTCACGACTAAAAATTTAACCGATTTCGATTAAATTTGGTATGTAGATGTATGACTGACGACGACTCATAATGATTGAAGACCTCCGTGGTGCAGTGGGGGAATAGCCGGCTGAGACGCAGGAGGTAACGGGTTCGATCCCCGCCGCGGAACAAATGTTTGCATGATCTACATATTATAATAAATAAATAAATAAATAAATAAAGCTGGACATTTCATACAGAGTATGTATTTACAAAAACAAATGTATATAAGTATTCTATCAGTTATTTGGTTCCCATAGTACAAGCTCTGTTTAGTTTGGGGCTAGATATCGCTGTGTGAAATATTCAGCAATATTTATTATTTATTTATATTTATTTATTTATTTATGACTTGGATTGACAAATAGGTTACTTTCTAATGACCAACCGGAACCGTGGGCGAAAGCTTGTTGGTATTGTATACTTGGTAGGTACATACATTGTCAGCACAATTTAATTATTTTATGTAATAATGGTTATTAGTACATGTAAGTATTTATTGTATTTTGATAAGTACTATAATTTTCTGGCATGTATTTGGTAATGTATTTAATTTTATAATTTCTACGAAAATAACAATACAATAAAAATACAATTTTAATTTGTGTCTGAAATTATAGCTCCTATACCAGTAGCTGACTAGTTAACCACTAGTTTATACAAACATGCATTATAGGTGCGAACTGAACGAGTGAATCCACATGTACTAAGCGTTCGGATCAACGAAGGTATCGATGCAGGAAACATTGAAGAAAGGAAACATCTTGCGTACTTACTTGATAGACAGACTATCGCTGTTGTGGATCTATCAACAGGTTCGTTTTCTAAAGGCTCATCCGTACTAAAGCACATTTGTATACAACATACTTTCGCCACAATGCGGTATAGAGTTGTCTAAATTTGTAGGGATTTTTTGCAACTTGTGCTGAAACCATATTGCAATACAAATGTAATGTAGTGCGACCAATTCATTAATTTTTTGTCTTATTCGTCCACTTTTGAATATTTACATCTAATGGTCAACATGAAAAGATTTTTGCCCTAAAATAATGCATGTTATTTTTGCTTATGGATTTTGTTTTTGTGTTATTGGCACGTACCTAAAACTTTGATTGTAAATACCGTGACAAAACTGGTATGCTATTCGTTGGTATTCCATTAATTCGCTGTAGGCCAGCAACGGTAGCGACCTGTCAGCAGAGCTGGGCAAAATACATGCTTTGCCTTAATTAAAATACAAATTACTAAATACTATCTCGCACGTACTGTAAATACTAAATACAAAATATTTTTAAGTCGTGTATTTTAAGTATAAAATACAAAATACAGTATTTTAACTATTTTTATTTAAAACACAAATTACAACATACAGTCAGGTGTTAGGTACTTGACAATTTGACGTACAGTACAGGTGCAGTGTTACGAATAGTTACGAAAACTATCTAGCGCTATTTTCTGTAAAACACACCATTATAAAGATCGCTAAATGTATTTATGTTCAAATGTATTTTGAAGCCATAAGTATTTTAAATACAAAATATCTCAGCGTCAGGTATTAGAAATACCAATTACAAATTACGTTTTTACGAAGTAATTGAATTACAAATACCGAATACATATTTCAATTACGTATTTTAATTACAAGTAATTCAAATACTGCCCACCCCTGCCTGTCAAGCTTACTTCTGCAAAATTGGCCAAACCATGGCTTAATCTAATATTTGGACTTGCCTGCTATCACAGATCTGCACAAAAAGTGATTATAAAACATTTTGGGTCTTTCCCAAAAAAGTTGATTACCCGTTAAACACCTGTTCAATAAATAAATTCTTTATATAATTGGTATGGAATTTTTTAAACAGGTGTTCAACAAGTGTTCAACTTTTTTGTGGTAAGGTAGTTTGTTTCTAAAACATGTTGTTTTTATCCAATAGGCGTACAATTAGGACAATGGTGGCATGAAGCCCGCGTTGATTGGCTTGAACTAAACGAAAGTGGACAATTACTGTTGCTACGTGATACGCGTCGGCGACTCGCATTATTACAGCTACATACTGGCGATAAGGTGCGTTAGGTTTATTCTCGAAATCCCCACCGCTACGTCTCCACTGCTTCGGACCAGTGGGGACGGGTCATCTTTTAAAAATGATGATTATTTATTTATGTACATAATTAGCGTAACAGTGATCTACGCTAACTGCTAAGTCCCCACTAAGTTAACTAGTAGCAGTGATGTATAAAACTTGCGTAGCAATTGTCTACGCCGTAGCTTCATCTCCCCTTATACGTGTAGCTTTAGCGATAATGTAATTTGTTTCGTAGGAGATCATTGCAAGTGGCGTGGGATTTGTTCAGTGGATTGAAAATAGCGACGCAGTTGTGGCGCAAACACCCACACATCTTCTTATTTGGTAAGAAAATAGATATAAATAAAGGAGTTGAATATTTTTGTCGTACTTATTTTACTTTTACTGTTTGTTACAATGGACAAAAGGTTTTGTGGTAAACAAGTTTAATTCGCTATAAATAAAAGCTTATTGTCTACATCACTTTTAAGTTTATTGTTCTAAAATAAGATGGTTTGGATATTATTACTTTATTTTCTAATACATAATTGTGGTTATATAAAAGTCCAATAATGTCTGTAAACCTATAATAGGTTCAAACTCATTTATTGCGTAAAATGAGGAGAAACAAGGTGTTTAGTGTTACATAGTTTATGTGCAGCCTTAATCAGCGTTTTACGCATGCGCAATGTAGAGTTAAATAAGTTACCATTTTAATTGTAACAACTATGTCAAGATTATTGAGTAAGTTATAATTATTTAATAAGATTCTTATTATCTAAGTATTCCTTAGAACTATAGGTTTATCTAAACACCAAGTTCTCGATGACTTGAAATGGTAAAAAGTTCTTACTAACATATAGTTAAACTTAAAAAATAGGCGCTCATATAATCACACTAATATTATAAATGTGAAAGTTTGGATGTTTGTTTGTTACTCAGCCACGCAGTAATGGCTGAACCAATTCCGATAAAATTTGGTATGTCGATAGATTATGACCTGGATTAACACTTAGGCTACTTTTTATTGACAAACCAAGAGTGCGGAGAAGCTGGCGGAAGTTAGTTATTGATATATCTTATGGTTATGATCTTACATAACAATAAATACTGTACTCTTATACTGCCGGCGATACAGCCTTCCATTGTATGGCCCTTTTTGGGGTTCCGTACCTCAAAAGGTAAAAAAAGGAATCCTTATAAGATCACTCTCTTGTCCGTCTGTTCGTGTATCACCACTGATTTTCTCAAGAACGGGTAGACCTGGCAAGTTGAAATTTATACCAGATACTGAGGTTTATAGTCCCTATTAGGTTTATCAAAATCAAGGTCCTGAATCAAGAGAAGAAGATATGGGTAAATTTAGATTTTCGCAAAACCTTGATAGAAGGTTAACGATGTATTCATTCAGTACGATTCAGTATGATCATGATTTATTCAGGTATCGTGCATGGGATCCGAGCAGCGTTGAGATGGCTGAATGTGGCGGTGGAGTGGTAGTACAAGTGACGGCCAATCGCGTCTTCTTAGAAGGCGGACAAGTACCTTATCTTCAGCTAGATGAGCATCGGCTTGCATTTAGTAAACACGTTTTCTATATACCTAAAACTATGACATAATAACCAAACATTTTTTATGCCATTCTACGGTAATTATTCCACTACTGTGGGAAATATTTAAATTGCTACTTAGTCTTTTTATTCGTTCAAGTCAGATATTTTTTTACCAGAATACTTGCGAAAAATGCAAATTATATTTAAATGCTACGATGCGTGGGTTTGAATCCCACGTTCAAATTTGGTATGAAATAACATCGTGATTTCAGAAAAATGAAGCGACCATTTGTCGATTACAATAGCACGTAGGAAAACTCAGATATTTTTACTAAAACACTTTGAAAACAAGCCATTCTTAAAACTATGCTTACATTATTACTTTGTTTTTTTTTAAACTAGTGGTTCGTCCCGAATTAAGATCTCGCGTAATGTTTGACTATCAAAATAGTGCCCCGAAATAATTAACCAACTTGACCTACAGTTCCATTCAAATTACAGGTAACGGGAGTTCATGTTAGTTGGTTATTTTTTTAGGGTACAAATTGCAGTTATTCTGGATTTCAGACTTTGGCCTATATTTGTGTCACTAAAGCACGCACTATTGATTTCAATTGATTGCGCCTCAAAAATTTACAGCTTCTAAATCCCGATACTACTAGATTTAGAAGCTGTAAATTTTTATAGTTAGAATAACACAGGCAAGTTGTATTCTTAAAAAATAATACAATTTAAAACGGGCTTTATAATCCCCATAATTCATATATTATCTTGTTTTTTGTATTTGATTCTTATGAACTTCTATGACTTTCTAACATATGAATTCTCAATTATATGAAGAGAACGTTCAGATCACTGAATATATTTCAGACAACGCATTACGGGACGGCGACTTGTCAGGATGCGCGCGGTATTTAGATGGAGTTAGCAGTAATGCTGAAGTGGCACCGTTGTGGAGGCAACTGGCCGAGCAGGCGCTATTAAATACTGATATTCAAGTATGTACTACTGTTAGGATGTAGATTAATACAAATAATTAGATTGTTTATACCACTTAAGTAGCATACAAGCATACGGCCCACCTGGAGCTATGGACGTTTATAATACCAAAGGACTCATGGGTTGTCACCTTGAGATAAACAGATGAAAAGTCTCATGATTCATCATCAACGCAATCCTCCTATCTCAAACGCCATTTATAGATGACGGAAATATATGCATGCAACAAGTAAATTTTTAACAAAAATGTAACCGACATCATAAAACAGATAATCGAAAAAGTCTAACAGGAAAGCCAAATAATTTCATTTACTTGGATGCCATATTTTTTCCAGTTATTTTGATTTAAAACCAAACTACTGAACCGATTTGGAGGAATTTCTATAGGACTAATCTGCAAGTATATCCTTTCAAATCAAAAAATAATTTTTCAAATCGGTTGATAAATGACAGAGTTCTGAGGTAAGGTGGATTCCATTAATTATGTGTGGCGTTTTTGAAGATTTTTGACCCCCCCCCCCTTCCCTGGTGAAATGTCACAAGATTTGCTTCGACCCCCCTTCCCCCATCTCAAGTGAGATTTTTCAAAATTTGTATTCATAGAGTAAATGCGTTGGACTCGTTTAATTGTTTTTTTTATATTCGAGAGGTTTCAATTGAATTTTTTTTGCAATTTCTCACTGTTTTTGACAGAAAAAAATACGTGATATTTGCCCCCCTCTCCCTTACGTAATGGACGCCCCTAACAAACATTAAAAATAAATAAAAAATACACCCGAATTAAGAACCTCCTTTTTAACGTAGGTTCAAAAAGTCTTTTACGCATTTTTAAAATGGTTACCTACTTATGAATCGCTCGAGTGAGTGCGCACATACTATTTTAATTGTTTATTAATAATTAGTAAAATAATAATTTATTTCAGGCAAAAATATAAAAGTTGTAAAAGTGGCAAATATAAGTACTTAGAACATACATGATTATAAAAACTTATTTACAAAGTTAATATTTTGCAGCTGGCCGCAAAATGCTATCGCGAAGTAGGCGATGACGCTCGCACCTATTATCTCGATAAAACGGTTGAAATGGCTACCCATGAAGGAAATGGAGATATAGAAGCTGGTAAACACAACACAACTAGTATTTACTGCATCACTAATATCAAATTTAGTTTGATAAAAACACCTGCACATACCAATATTACTCGCATCATCGTATCAATACATAAATACTAGCTTCCGCCAGCGGCTTCGCAGACGTTGTTTGTCAACAAAAAGTAACCATTGAATCCAGGTCATAATCTATCAAAACACCAAATTTCAGCGAAATCAGTTCAGCCATTACGACGTGATTGAGTAACAAATAAACAACCATCCAAATTTTCACATTCATAATGTTAGTGTGAAGTAACACGTAGCAATTATATATATGCATAGTCCTAACCCCACACTATACTCTGAAGTTATTTGGTACTATAAGTAGCTGCGTACGAGTAATCACAACACCTAGACACAGGACAAAAATTTGCAGATTATGCATTTTTTTTAGGGGTGGGTGGGAATCGAACCCGTACCTATACAGGGTTACAGGAAAAATCGTGCTAGATCCGTTAAGGGCGTGGAGTACCCATCATTTCTGACTTATTTCACTATGAAACACCCTACCCTAAACTTAACCCTTTTCGAGATATTCGACTTTTAATTTTTTTATTGAAAATTGCCGATTTTTAGGCTACTAAATTTATTTTTGTTTATTTTGTGTATCTTATTATTATTATTATTGCATTTTTACATGTGTAATAAGATGCTTTAGGACGTCTATCATTAAAATAGTGCATAAGTTAATTGAATAGACCGTAGTAGACAAGTGAAAGTTAAGAAATAAAAAAAAATATTAGAAAGTTTATTTTTCTCTAAGGGATATCTAAAAAAAATATTACGGCAATTGTTCGGCAGATGTTTTTTAAAATATCTACGTTTCATCAGCTATCTAACGAGGTATAATAATCTAGGGTTTTATTCAAATGCATTGAAAAAAATTTAGTTTTATAGGCGACAGTGGAGAAGAAAATTTATACTTAGCCCTAAAAAGTAAAATAAAATAATAGGTAAGCATGAAATGTCATTTATTAAAGATTTTCACACAACTTTTTCTTATTCTACAGTTCATGTTCAACATGGCCGCCTCTATTTCTGATACATTGTCGCATCCTTCTACGGAGACCAGTCTTTACTACTCCAGTGGTTAACGTGGTCCTCATTTTATTGGCTGCATCCATAATCCTTTCTCGTAAGTCTTCCACAGACGAAACTGGATTCGGCTCGCTGTACACAAGACTTTTCATGCACCCCCACACGTGAAAATCCATGGGGGTTAGGTCCGGACTTCTTGCTGGCCATGGCAACGGTCCACCTCGTCCTATCCATTTGTTTGGATAATTTGTGTCCAGCCAGTCTCTGACACTTCTCCTGAAATGGGCAGGGCAGCCATCGTGTTGGAACCACATGTCCCTGATCAGGTTGAGTGGCAGATCATCCAGCAAATCACTTAAGTCTGCTCTCAGGAAATTTTCGTAGCTTTCCCCATTTAGATTATCCGGGAGAAAGTAAGGTCCAATCAAATGATTGGATAATGCCCATCCACACATTCACGCTGAATCTTCGTTGGGAGCCCTTCACTCTTTTCTTATTGGGATTCCTTAGCTCTTTTGGGGCCCAGTAATGGGCGTTGTGATAGTTAGTTATGCCATCTTTATCAAATTTGGACTCATCCGTCCACAAGATATTTCTTAGAAAATCTGGGTCTTCTACGTCAGCATTTAGCATAAATCTGCAAAAGTCCAATCTTCTCGCGGGGTCTCCTTCTTCAATAACGTGTACCGGCGTGTAATGGTACGGGTATAGGCCAGCAGTATGCACTGTAAACCACACTCTCCATTGCGAAAGTCCCAGATCACGGGCAACAATATTAGTGGAAGTAGTCGGATCCGCTCGAAAGCGTTGCACTATCTCATTGTCCTGTTCTTCGTCATCAATTCGTGGTCTTCCCATGTCTGTATTTCGTCTCAAAACAGAGCCAGTTTCTCGAAGTCTTCGATAGACTCTGTGAAAAACGGCCACATCCGGCACTCGACGACTACTTTTTTTCCACGAAATGTAATACAAACCCTAGATTGTTATACCTCGTTAGATAGCTGATGAAACGTAGATATTTTAAAAAACATCTGCCGAACCATTGCCATAATATTTTTTTAGATATCCCTTAGAGAAAAATAAACTTTCTAATATTTTTTTTTATTTCTTAACTTTCACTTGTCTACTACGGTCTATTCAATTAACTTATGCACTATTTTAATGATTGACGTCCTAAAGCATCTTATTACACATGTAAAAATGTAATAATAATAATAATAAGATACACAAAATAAACAAAAATAAATTTAGTAGCCTAAAAATCGGCAATTTTCAATAAAAAAATTAAAAGTCGAATATCTCGAAAAGGGTTAAGTTTAGGGTAGGGTGTTTCATAGTGAAATAAGTCAGAAATGATGGGTACTCCACGCCCTTAACGGATCTAGCACGATTTTTCCTGTAACCCTGTATATCAGCTACTCGCCCATTACACCATGGAGGTAAGAAAACCTAAGGACCCATTAGGTGGAGGCGGCCTGAGATCGGATACTAGAAATCTACGGGGGGTGAGGCTTTGTTCAGCAGTGGACGCTCTATGGCCGATATGATGATAAATCGGTTAATCCTAAAGAGACACAATACGTACACAATACAAAAAACATACACAATACTACTCCTCTTGCGTTGGACTTTAATAAAACAGCATACAACACTGTCTGTCAGTCTGCCCGCAACCACGCCTGTTGCATTGCAACACAGTCGAAACAGGACAACAAATAAAAAAGGTACATACGCCATAAATACCCGGTTAAATCAGTAATTAAGCATTCAGAACATTGATAATGTTTTAGGGTTCACCAGCCCCACTATCCGCGCTCGTCTAGCCATCTTTTCCGGAGACCTGTCCACTGCCGAGGAATGTTACACGAAGAGAGCCAACAAGCCCGAGCTAGCGGTGGATATGTACAAACAGTTTAACAGATGGTCTGATGCTATAGCATTGGCGGAGAAGACTGATCGAGCGTCTGTGCCCGATTTGAAACAGCAGTATATGGACTACTTGACTTCTACGGGTGAGACAATATTCATGATTTGTGAGTTTTAAAAATACGCAATATGGATATCTTGTTGAAGAATTCCTCCCTGAGAACAAACGAGAGGAGTTTGCATTCAATCGGAAGCAGTGTACTTTTGCCAATAGTAATTGTAATATATATATATTCTCAGAGAACACTATCTGAGTATTTGTCGCTAAATATATATGTTTTTATTATTAATTATTTGTTTCTTAAATAAGTTTAAGTATGTATATATAAATTGTTATGAGTAGTTATTATTTAGGTTCATTCATGTAATTTTTATTTATGTAAGTTTTATATTTTTTATTTTTATATAATTAGTATTAGTATGTATGTACATGTAGTATGTTAGGTACACCATTACACCCCAGTTAATGTCCACCCAGTCCATTTCATCCAAAGGTTGTCTGGTAGAGATTGCTATTTAGCGATAAGACCGCCAATTGTATCCATAGATTTACGTAGTTGTTTTTTTATGTATTTGTTTCGTGATGTGCAATAAAGAATTATCTAATCTAATCTAATCTATATAATGTTATTATAGTGTTTCTTAAACAATCTTTATCATCATGTTTATATTCCCCAGGTCGATATGGCGAGGCAGGGGCAGTATTAGCGTCCACAGGGGATGTACAAACTGCAGTGAAGCTTTGGCTTAAAGGAGGTCGAGCTAGAAGAGCGGCGTCTTTGATTCTACAGCACCCGTACCTACTGAGAGACGAGGAACTGGTTGAGGCTGTACACGGGCAGCTTATAAAGGTTCATTTCACTTGATTTGATAAAACCACCGTTAGTTAAAACGACGTATCCCTAGGAAGTCTTATTGGATTATTTCGTTGCCCGTCTACCTGTCTGTTTCTCAAGACCTTATTTCACAGGAACGAGTGAAGGTATCAAATTGAAATTAATATAAAATACTAAAGTCTACAGCCCTTGGACCTATAAAAAAAATCAAGCTTGTGAGTTAAGCCAATCGAAAAATACGGCCAAATGGCCGTATTTTTCGATTGCCGCGCGCTGTCATGGAGCAGTTTTACTGGACGTTTTCCCTTACCAGAAAATAGACGTTTCTTCTCAATTTCTTGATTCACTTACATCAATTGATGACAATAGCGATCGGCAGTAACTGTTTGCCCTGGTTTGAGAAGTTCATAATACAGTACGCCTTTCATATCCCACCATATGCACAGCATGACTTTGTGACAATGAACATTGCGCTTTGGCATGGATGTTGTCGGCTCGCCGGGGTCAACCCATGATATTTGCGTTTCGGATTATCAAAATAAATCCACTTTTCATCGCCGGTTACAATTTTCCACAAGAAAGACTTTCTAAGTTGCTTGTTGTAAAGACTCACACAAATGTTAAGACGGCTGTTTTTATTTTCTTGAGTCAGGAAGTGTGGTACCCACTTTGTTCCTTTTCGAATCTTACCCATTGCTTTTAAACGATAAGAAACAGTTTGTTGAGTTACTCCAAGCTGTTCCGAAAGTTGTTTCTCCGTCTGACAAGAGTTTTCATCCAGCAACGCTTGCAGTTCCTCATCGTCCACCTTTACAGGAGGCCCGGTGCGTTCTCGGTCACTAACGTCGAAATCACCTTCTTTGAATCGCTTATACCAATACTCACATGTACTTTTAGATACAATGTTGTCTCCAAGAACAGAACATACCGATTCACACGCTTTCCTAACACTTTTTCCTTGATGGAATTCATAGCGAATGCAGTGTCTAATAAATAGCTTATCGGTCTGCATGTTTAATTTACAGAATTTATAGGTTATGTTTATGACTCCTTTACGTTTCGATACTACATATCAAGCGCCATTTATGATAAGTGAGCGGGACCTGTGAATTAATTGAGAGTAGCTGTTATGATACAAAATCGAAGTGTCTTAAAACTTATTTGTACACCTAATAATATATATTTATAATAAATATGCCGCACATTTTAACACTCGCAAATAAAACAAACCCGTGGAAATCCCTCATTGTATTGAAAAGGATACAAACATTGGTTGGCTCCGTCTGCCACGGGTCTTGGCGTATACTATAATTTCTTTGTCTGGATTGTCTTTAGGATTTGATCAATTCGATGTCTTGACTATTTGTAGGAAGAATGGTGGGAAATGGCTGGAGAGATATCAGAACGCAGAGGTGATAGTAGAACGGCTGTGGATTTCTACGCCAAAGGAAATAACTACGCTAGAGCAGTGCAACTTGCTAAAGAGGTACGTTCATTTTCTTCAATTTTTATAAAAAGACTCGCCTCGGCTTTGCACGAATTTTTATCAAAATAAAATATAACATATAGCAACCAGGAGTATCGTAACTTCCTATTAGGGAAAGTATTTTCAGAATCGGGGTCAGCAGTTCTGGAGGGGTTTCACAACTTTTTAATATTAAGTATAGAAAATACATTTTATTATTTGTTCCCCCAGACACTATCCACACTAACGTTATAAATTTGAAAGTAACTCTGCCTATATCTATCTGTTTGTTACGTTTGCATGACTAAACGACTGGACTGAATTCGATGAAATTTGGTATATACAAGTATGATCTGGATTGAGACATAGGCTACTTATATTGGCAAAACATGCGTGATAAGCTGCGGGTGGAATCTAATACAAAATCTAAAAATACAATATTGTGTAGGTAACTTTGCAGGTAGAGATCGTCTTATCTAAAACGGAATGAACTTGAAGTTGCTGCACAGCAAATCATTTCAAAATGAGCCTTCTGATTCTGTAATCAGAAGGCTACTACTGAACATTTCGCTTTACGTAATGAAGTGACACGTTCAGTTTTAGATTAGACGCAGTCTCTACCCACTTACTTATGATACGGAGTTATTAAATAAATATTGCTGGACATTTCACACAACGCTATCTAGCCCCAAACTAAGCAGAGCTTGTCCTATGGGAACCAGATAACTGATAGAATACTTGTATACATTTTTTTATAAATACATACTTATAATATATAGAGAAACAACCAGACCTGGAACAAATATCTGTAGATCATGCAAACATTTGTTCCGCGGCGGGGATCGAACCCGCTACCTCCTGCATCTCAGCCGGCTATTCGCCCACTGCACCACGGAGGTCGTCAAAAAAAAGTAAAAAATAAAACAAGTTATTTTATCGACCATCGTGTTTCCTGACATTGTATCGCAAATACTAGCAAATAAACCTATTTATGAATCGCTCTTGATATCAAAAGGCGTGATCTCGTTATTACATATTTGTTATATGTATTATAATATGTAAATAGCTTTAACCGAACTCTTATCCCTGACGAATAACAGATGAGTGGACGTTCAGTTACGAGAAGTTTGGGGTTTAAAATTGAGGAGTAAGAGGCTAACGTGGTATGGGCATATCATGCGGAGGGAAGAAAATCATGTGACTATACGAGTGTTAGATTTCAGTGTGGATGGATATAGAAGTAGAGGATGGTCGAAGAAGAGATGGATGGACTGTGTGAAGAATGATATGGGTAGGAAAGAAGTGACAACGGAGATGACGGCTGGTAGAGAGGTATAGAAGAAAAATACATGTTGTGCCGACCACGTAATGTGGGAAAAGGACAGAAAGAAGAAGAAATATGAACTATGAACATTATGCTGAGAGCGACAGAACTTTTTATGCACGCGTTACCTATAGAGAGAACTACTCTGAACGAGAGATCTGAGAGAACTATTTGTGTTTCTTTTTACGTAACTACTAGAGATGGACCGACTATCTATGACTTTGGCCGACTGGTCAGCCGACTCGATCATTGCTTTCGGTGGAGTTCAGGTGGCATCGGTAATGTCCGTGGCGCTTCGTTGACAGCTGAGTTGCGCACCCGCCGGCGCCACTGTGCGGTTACACTTTTCTCTAGTACTGTTTAGGTACGGGCCGGCGCGCCTTTACTGGGTGTTTTTTAGAAAAATAAAGGTAAAAATATACAATAAAGGTTACGAATTCATTTCAATCTGTCTATTTTATGGTTAGAATTATGAATAAAATAATGGGCTGACTAGTCAGCGCTTCGTGCCGAATAGTCGCCGACTATAAATGTAGCCGGATAGTCTTTCCCGATTAGTCGGTATGTCTCTAATAACTACATACTTACCTTTGATTGATAACCCTCATACCTACATATTCTTCTGTATTGTTCTCATAAGTGTCTGTGCTGTTGTGTACAATTTTTATGTGAAAAATAAATAAATAATAAACATTTTACACAAAAAAATTTTTTTTTTCTAGTTGTTGATCTGTTAATATTGTGTTTATTTAGTAGATTTATCGATCTGAAAAATGACACTGGGATAGGTTGGAGTGGCGATTGAGAGAAGAGGCTTGAACCTAGCAGCATAATATGCTGAAAATTTCACACAGCGCTATCTGGCCGCAAACTAAAAAAAGCTTTTTTTTTTGTAAATACATACTTATAATATGTAGAGAAACAAATATCTGTAGATCATACAAACATTTGTTCCGCGGTGGGAATTGAACCCGCAACCTCCTGCGTCTCAGACGGCTATTCGCCCACTGCGTCACGGAGGTTGTCCGATGATGATGATAATTTGTAAAAACCTGTATTTTTTTCTGCTACACTTGTTTCAGACTTGTCCCGGCGAAGTAATAGAGTTGGAAAGATCATGGGGGCATTGGCTCGTAGGCCTTCGCCAAGCCGGAGCCGCGGTGCCTCATCTGATAGAGGCTGGGGACACCAGAGGAGCTCTCACGGCTGCCCTCAAGGCTCACCACTATAACAAGGCGTTGCAGATCATTCAGGTAAACAACATTTGGCGAAGAATAGGCTGGAGATGGCGTCACCAAGGAAATGAATGAGGTAACCAAGTGTTCTATTGTGTCATATTGGTTTGAATAAATGAGTATGACTATGAGAAATTACAGGCACATGAGGCTTTACACCTGTATGCCTCAAGTTGATGGACGCAGGGCAGTGCATCGTAGGGCATATTTCTAAAGTGTGTGACCTACGAGGCTATTCTCTGTTATATGCAATGGTTACCACTTAACATCAGGTGGGCAGTAAACCTGTTCCATCTCCATGTAGCATAAAAAAAGGACAGCTCGTAGAACTGATGCCCGTTGGGGCAGAAATATTCACGAGTGAAGACGCACTGGAAAGCGTATCAGCTAAACGACTTCCGCTGCTGAACAGTTTGTCATCATCATCATATCTCGATAAAATTCAAAAGATCAAAGATAAATAAGTTGTCTGTTATGTGCTAAACTTATATTTTAGATCACTAATATTCATTGATTTGATACTGGAACATGCAAAACAAAAGAATACGTGAAGAGAAAACTTTGTACCTCTTTTTAAAGTTATTGCGCACACGCAGGAGTGTGAGATTGGGCATAGTTAACAGGTTAGCTGTCCGATGAGGCACATGTGCCTCATGGGTGATTGCACTGGTACGTCCATGAGGCATATGTGCCTCATGGCCAATGATGTAGATAATGCAATCGATCTATCGATAATTTTTTTTAATAATTATATTATTTGTAGCATTAGTAAATTATACTACAACCAAATTCTACCAACCTAATTGAATGGTGCAATTCAATAACAGAAGATTGTTTTCAAAAAGATATTTTTCAGATGTCTAAAGTGTTACGAACATAAACGTACATTTTATCATTAAACGTAAATAATTAATTTCTTATCATACTCATCTAACATTAGCAATTATCGATATAATTAATTTCAATCACTAGGACACATAAAGTATCATAAAATACTTGAAGAGAATGACGTAACTTAATACGAAACTTCATGAGCGTTAGCTGTCATTATTTACTACGAGGACGTGTACAAAGAAGATCGAAACTTGCTTCGGGACAGCTAACCTGTTAAAATTGGAGGCCAATGCTAAAATTTAGATTTAAGGTGGTTCGATTCCTATACTAACAATCAGTCACATTCACTAGATAACTGAACAGTACAAATGTCTAATCATATGCGTATCGAATTAGTTACGTCTTATTCATGTCGGCAAATCAATAATATTGCACACTTTAATTCATATATATTTGAGTATTCATTTCACATAATTGAAATTTCATTAATTATGCATAATTAATTTCAGGCTATCGAAGACAAAGAGTCGATTAGAGAACAATGTGAGCAGCTGGGAGACCATTACATCGCCATTCAAGTAAGGACTTGCGCAAATATCTCTAAATGCGTTTAGCGCCTTAATATGATTTAGAAAGTTACATTATACAAATACGTCAGATTTAGACATGTTTAGTCGCTAATTACATTTAGCGATCGTTGTGTAAGCCGGCCTAAGAGTTTTAAAAACATTTATCAAATTATAGCGTCTGCCTACAGCGCTATTTTGAAAAACTATGCCCCTTTAAAACTAGGAACTGCAAGCTGCCTGCGGCTTCGCGCGCGCGTTCGCTAAAAGTATCCTGTGTCTCAATCCAGTTCATAATCCTATCTATATTAGAAATTTAATCAAAATAGGTTCAGCCGTTTCAACGTGAAAACATAACAAAGCACAACAAAGCATAACAAAACGTGCGCACAAAGTTTGTATATGTTAGTTTGTAAGTTGTTGATTTTTTATGTTTTTGTAAAAGTAGATATACTATGATGATCAGACTTACGGGAGTGACATAACCATTGTCTGGTTAAAACGTTAAATAAATAATTAAAAAAGAAATAGTTTGTATGTACGTTTGAATTAATAAAATGCTGAAATCTGCTTTTTGGGCATCTACGACGCCGAAAACGCGCGTTTAAAGTACGCCGTGTGAATAGGCCCTTAGCCACTTGCGTATGTAAACAGACGCTTGTTTTAATAAGATCTATTTTAATTATTATAGATAAATAACTCTTTATTGAATTACCACACAAACATCAATAATACAAAAATAAGTCTTAAGCTAGAATAAAAAAGGCATTACAGTAGGTGGCCTTATCACTCTGATGCCTCTATTATGGCTGTGGTTGCCTTTGTTTTACCGTCCTTGATCAAATATATAATTGAAAAAATATTTTTCTGTCTTGCTTATCTCAACAAGCTTAACAAGAAAATGCTTATATGTGTAATAAAAGATTATTATTATAGTTATATATCAAATTGGAAATGTCAAAATAACAATGAAATATAATTAGTATCTTAAAAAACCAATCTTGTACTTAACTATGATCAAATACATGTACAAACATATTATGTATGCAAATATAAACCTTTTTGAAGAAACACGCGTTTTTTAAATTGTATTTTATTATTTTTAATTAAAACGGACATGTATCGCGTTTGTACCTTTTTTATTTGTTATCCCGACATTTCGGCTGTCCACCCGTGACCACGTCTGTTACAACACATTCGAAACGTCGAGATAACAAATAAAAAAGGTATAAACGCGATAAATACCCGTTTTAATCAATTATTATGGTGCAGTGATCGCAAAAATTTAAAAAATATTATTTTATTATTTTTTGTTTCTTGATTAAAATAAGTTCGACGGTCGAACAAACGAGAACAAAGGTCTGATTGTCCAGGAATGGGAGACAGCAGAACGTGTGTTAACCACATGTGGCATGGCGGAGCGCTGCGTGCGAGCTTACAACACAGCCGGCAGACTCGCACACGGACTCAGACTCTCCGCTGCGCAACTCTCTGAAGAACAAACAAGAGACATTTATTTGCCCTTAGCGGAACACCTGAGGCAAGATGGACACTTGCGGAAGGCTGAGCAGATTTATATTGGCCTTGGGGAACCTGACGAGGCTATTTCTATGTATAAGGTGAGTGATGGAAAGACGACCTGATAAAGGGTGCAGACCGATACAAGATCGATCACTCTAGATATCTATTGAGAGGACTATGTTCAGAAGTGGACATCCCGTGGCTGATATGATGATGATGATGAAGAAGAGTTCTAGCAATGGCTGTCAAAGTTATAATATCGACAAAACTAATCAATCCGAAGAAAAATCTTGTTTTTTGGGTTGAGTTGGCACATGTGGACACCGATGCTTCATTTCGTAAAACAATTACTGTATCGGAAAAGTGTTGATGTAACCTCAGTGTTTTCGAAGATCTATTCAACGATACCCCGCACTTTGTAAATGATACTACATACTTGCAATTGGATTCAGGTCCAGACGGCTCCATGGCCACGATAGCAAGTTAAACGTCTCTTAAAGAGTTCTTTAGTTGCTATGCACACAGGAGCACATGTGGTCTCGCTACCTCCTTAATGTAGCGTTGTGCTGCCTAATGTTTGTAATGGCCGGCCATCGTGTGTTGTAGGAAGCGACGCAATATGAGGGCATGTTGCGTCTGGTGGGCGCTCATCGTCCAGAGTTACTTGAAGCTACGCGTAGACACGTAGCTCAGGCGTTGCATGCTCACGGCGATCTACGCGCAGCTGAAAACTACTACATACAAGCTGGTTAGTCTTTTCAACACTTACTTTTGGTACAACACACAATAAACATACCTTAGTAATAATTTAATTTCCTGCCCCCCCATTATTGTTATTAATTTTAAACTTTGACCTTAATTAAATTATAATGTTTTTAATAGACTAGGTATATTAGCTGCATTTGCATACCAACTAATATGGTAAAACATGTCTGGACTAATATTTATCACCTGTTGTTATGCATATTTACCTCTGTTTGCAAATGAACAAATTATTTATGATAGTCCAAAGCGGTACATACAAGGTTTTTTTATCTTTTCACCTGATGTCTTCCAGTGGGCATCACAATATCAAAAAAATCTTTAAAAAAATAGATACGAAAACGTTTAATTGACACGTATACAAAAATAAAACACAATGGAAGATACTTATGTATTTTTATATTTTAGGTCTTACAACTCTTAAGAAATTACAATCGCCAAGATTGATCTACTGATTTGTTATTTCATACCTATAAAGTGATGCTAGGCGGCACCTACATGTATTGCTTCATCAATTTGTGTATCCTAAGGTGACTGGAAGAGTGCTATTCAGATGTACCGTACTGCTGGTCAGTGGGAGGGAGCGGAAAGGGTGGCAAGAGCACACGCACCAAATAATGTTCAACAACAGGTCAGTATTATTTGTGTTTATTGCTTTTGAAAATTAATTTTACGTAGGAGAGTCAAGCATGCGTTTTGCTGCTGAGACGCGAGTACCAAATAAAACAGACTGATATTTGCTAATTACGATAGTTTCAGTAGCGTTAAGCCAACGTAGATTAAAGTTCTGAAAAATTACATGATCCAAATTTCGACGCATCTCATAAGAATTCCGATTTTAGTCCTAGATTCTCTCTAATTAGTCATCTTTCTAATTTGATTTCGAGAACTGCTAATCTATTTTCCCTTTAAAATTCTAGTTCAGATCTTGTTGATGGTTTTATTTTTAGGTGGCATTGCAATGGGCAGCAGTACTAGGTGGGGCGCCGGCAGCGAGGCTTTTATCTGCAAGAGGACTAGCTGCATTAGGAGCACGATGGGCGCTGCAAGCGCAGAGGTAAGATCATATTAAAGTCCTATTAATACTTTATTCAGAATCTTCTTTACTGTAAATCTCCCAAAAATATTTAACCTTGAGGTTTGATGAGGAGCAAGTTTCGTTCTAAATTACTGCCCTGAAAATGCTTATTATACAGCTTTTTTAGGATTATTAGAAGCCTTTCAAAACCTGTTTATCCACGATACTCGATTTATTGTAAGTCAACATAGAATACGCGGACAATATTTAGTGATCACATGTACAAATGGTATATCTTTGTGCTACTATGATGTATCTAAGTCTTTAACTATGTCAGTGATTTACTCCAGATGGGATATAGCCATGGAGCTAAGTGAACTAGGTGGAGGCATAACCCGTCGCGAGGTGTCCCGCCACGAAGCAGCCGCCCTTGCCGATGAGCACCCTGAAGAGGCAGAAGCAGCTTTCCTACGAGCGTCGGCGCCAGAAGACGCGGTCCGGATGTGGCTGACTAAAGGCAGCCACCAGCGAGCGTTGACGCTGGCTGAGGAACACGCGGCTCACATGGTAAGAAGTACCTAACACTCCATGCGAGTGTTGGGCGCCAGCCAACAGCTCCTACCAACCTTTAAAATGTCTTCCAAAAATAAACGAGGAAGCTAAGCAGTGAAACTATGTGTCTTTTTCCACCAAAGCTAAGCTAAGTGGTGTAGAGTTGCGCTTTGCGCGAGGAGGCTGTGCGAGGAAAATGCGTGACGCGATCCCTAGCTAGCATCCCTCGCTTTAATAAGTATGTAAAAAACTTAACATAGTTGAACCCCTAGCTCCATCAGAGCTAAACTAAGCTAAGCTATAAAAATCAAGCGTTCCTATTGGTGGGTTTGACATAGGTACATCTATAACTTACCAACGTATCTGGTGGAAAGGCAACTTTATAAGGTTTTCTTGTCAAATAGTGGAGGGCCGTCCTGTGCCACGCTTTCCAGTGTGTGATCTCCATTTAAGAACTTTGTGTCCCAACGGCCGCCAGTTCTTCCGAGTTATAAGCCCTGCCCACTGCCACCTTAGCTTGCTAATCTTTTTTGCTATGTGAGTGATTATGGTTTGTTTGCATATCTCCTCATTTCTGATTCAATCAGAGAAACGCCACTCCATAGCACGCTGAGCCTTACTATGAAGCCAATTACAAAATACCACGTTTTTGTGCCATATGTCACTTCTGGTAACACACATTGATCGAAAACTTTGGGGACTTAAGACACTGAGGTATTTTGGACGAGAAAACGTGACGTAGTTTCGCAAACGCTGCCCAGCCGAGTTGGAATTCGTTGACTGACCTCTTTCTTGAAGTTAAATCTACATAACTGGACTGCTTTTGCTTTGTAGACGTACTTGTCAACCACTTCGGGATTAGAGTTTCCAGCAGATACCGGGGTGGGCGCCACATGAACGTTCGCCTTTCGTATTCGAGAATAAAAAAGACTAAAATTACTAACTTTGTTTTTGCTTTAGGTAGAAGAAGTATTAGTAGAAGGTGCCAGAGCAGCCGCTGAACGCGGGGACTTGCCACAGTTTGAAACTCTTATGATCCGCGCCAACAGACCAAGAGAGGTCGTTCAACATTATAAGGATCTCGGTAAGATACGCTGCTAAGCATACCAATAATGCTTCCCGTAAATCATGTTGTATTGCTGTAGCTTATAAGTACTTATAAATAAAGGTTTTTTCACAGCTAGACTAGTTTACTTCAGTTACTTCCACAGCATTATGTCATACCGTATACTGCTGTGGGGGAGTGCGGCAGATATAAACACCGTTTTTGTGCTGCAGAAGAGGGCTGTTCGTGCAATTTATAATATGGGCCCCAGAGAATCATTACGCAATAAGTTTAAACAAATAAATGTTATGACATTCCCTTGTCAATACATCTATGAAAATCTAACTCCCAAGAGATGTACAAAAATTGACAATTAACAAATTTAAAAACGTAATTAAACAAAATCTTTATAAAAGAGCCTACTATAAAATATCGGATTATTTAGATAATAGAGAAGCTTGGAATTGAAATTGTTCCAACTCGTTCAAAATGTTACAATTTAGATGTAATTTATTTTCTCTATTGTTATGTATTCTAAAAGGATCATAAAAATAACAACCAGCCTTGTTTTCTTGCCTTTCTTTCCTGGCTTGGTCGCGAAGGAACAGGCAGTAAAATTGACGTTTCAAAGTGATCCTTGTGATTTTAATGAATAAAAATATTTGACTTTGAGAAAAAAAAGCTTGCCCTGTACTATTCAATTTTTGTTTTGATGACTCCAAACAAACATAAACTCACCCGTGACGTGAGTGATGACGAGAGTTTTATGATGGAGCCGAAAGCTGGATAGCGAAACTCTTCAGTGGCTACTAGTGAATAAACTCAGGGGAGTTTGGGCTCATTTAGTTTGTTTCTACGAATGTTGTATAAGAAGCGTGTTTTCAGTTTTTTGAAACTGTAGTTGAAGCTTATTCTCACAGAGTTATGGGAAGAGGCGATGCGCGTTACTCGGGAGTATCTACCCGAGAGCGGGGAGCCAGTCCCCGACGGCGTGCCAGAGCTACTGTCGCGCGCTGCCGGGCACGCCGAGCGCGGCGAGTGGTGGGGCGCGGTGCGCTCGCTAGCGGCTGCCAGCGCCGCCGCCGCCGCGCCTGCGCCGCGACTGGCGGAGCGAGCCGCGCTCAGAGCCGCGAGACTAGCACGCGATCATCTGCACGATGACACTCGCGTCGCCGCCGCTCACATGCTGGCTGAAAGGTAGCTAGGGCGTCACTATAGCTTCTGTCAGGGGCTCGCTAGCGGCTGCTAGCGCTGCAACATACGTTATAAATCCTGTATTCATAAGAATGATTAAATTAAATCAAGAAAGTTTTCAAGCTGTTTAATTTTCGTAAAACTGCTTTTACCAAATTTAAGCAGCTTGCTTTGACTCTCTATGAAGACTACGTATTGTTTTATATCTTCACTGAAGATTTACGAACATAAAACATTTGTTATGTACAATACACACAACACAATACACTTCATCTATGTCCAGATTTGCTGCAATCGGCCAAAGTGAGATAGGCGAGCAGCTCCGCGCGGCGCTCACAGAAGGCTACTCGACCATCGACGACGAAGCGCCAGGGCCGTCCGCTGAGTACGAAGCAGAAGAACCGAGTACTGTGCAAGCGAGTGACGTAGATACAGGTACTATCAACTAAAGATAGGGGTATCCAACTTTAAAACATTTTCGTTTGCATGTTCTGAATGAAGCTATCCAACCCTTTTTAATTTGACCAATGAGGGACATAAGTCCCATTCTTGGGTTTAGTCCTTTGTTTTTATTTAGTTGGTTTATAACAGGGTAGGTTAGGCAATGTTCTACACGGTGGTTACTTGGTTGGGTTAGAAGCATTTTCAGCTGAATGCGTCTGTATTTCGGAGGGCATTTTAAAATGTCTTGCCATATCGGAGGCTTTCGAGCAACTTAAGAACTCCGGAACTAGGGCTGGCCACTGGGTCATACGAAGTTACTTAGGCCAGTCAATTGTATTTAAATGTAATATTTTTTACTTTTAAGACCTGTCTTTATTCAGTGTGTGTTACCAGTGATGACATATGGTACAGAAACGTGGTCTTTCACTATATGCCGGCCTTATAAGAAGGCTTAAGGTCGCTCAGCGTGCTATAAAGAAGGATATGCTTGGTGATCGAGCTCGAATCAGAAATGAGGAGATTCGTAGATGAACTAAAGTCACCGACATAGTCGTAGCACAAAGAATTAGCAATCTGAAGTGTTAGTGGGCAAGGCATATAGCTCGAAGAACTGACAGCCGTTGGGGTAGAAAGGTTCTAGAGTGGACACCGCGCACTGGAAAGCGCAGCGTAGGACGGCCTCCCACTAGATGGAAAGACGACCTGATAAAGGTTGGTGGGAGCCGTTGGGTGCAGGCCGCACAAGATCGATCACTCTGGAAATGTATGGGGGAGGCCTATGTTCAGCAGTGTACATTCGTGTTATTCGTTAGTATTATTACAGAAGCGGAGTCGGAAGCGTTGGAGCGGTTGGCTCGTGCAGGTCACTGGGCGCGATGCTTAGCGCACGCGGGTCGACGGGCACCGCATTACGCTTTGCGATATGCTGCGCATTTGTTTAAAGCTCACCCTGTAAGTCTTCCAACTTTCGTATCTTTTGCCGTTTTAATTTATTGTAACTAGAACTAGAGATGGTTGGTCATCTATGACATGACAGATTTCTAACCGACTTCAAAAAAAGGAGAAGGTTCTCAATTCAGTTGTATTTGTTACCGCAGAACTCCGTCATTTATCTACCGATTTGTACATTTTTTATTTATTAGAAAGAATATACTATTAGATTGGTCCAATAGAAGTATCACCAAAATCGGTTCAGTAGTTTGGTTAGGTTTATATTATGTCAAAAAGTTATTTTTCAAAACAATGAGAATGTCATGTTGGATAGTGACTTTTATAGCGATAATAGCATCAGTTGCACTAACAAAAGCAAAGCTTGTGATCGCACCAAATGTGATGATGGGCGCTAGAGATTTCCGCGCATTTACAAAACATTTCCAAACTAAGATTTAATAATATTAAAGCAATTTAGATTGGTATATAGCTATATTAAATACTCACATAGTACATTCTATCCAAAGGTTGTCTGGTAGAGATCGCTATTTAGTGATGATGCCGCACATTTTATTACACAGATCTACATTGTCACTAAAAAAATTACAAAAGTTGGGTAAAAAAGTAGCCCATGTCTCAATCCCGGTCATAATTTATCTATCAACCAAAGTTCATCGTCACAAAAGACAATAGGTCCATAATCCAAACAGGTAATTCCCAGACAAAATGACCAACATTGAATTTTTGAAATTTTTGAATAATTTTTATGTGTGTACCCCATTTTTTTTCTATTAAACCATCCATGTATTAGAGAGAACAAAACAAAAAAAAATATTTAAATCATTCAAGATATTATTGAGTTTAGCAAAACTAACGAACAGCAATTGATTTATAAGATTACAAACATAGGAAACACTTGCTTATAAAATGTATTAACACAGCTCATAATATTGAGTGTTCTTTTAATTTATTTTTCAGCGTATGGAAAGTATCGACATCGAAAGTGAAGAACCATCCGAAGCTTTAAGCCAAGCCTTGGAATCACTTCGACAGTACCTCGCTGCGGACTCGTCTGACTCCATCAGCATCAGCAGTAGTGATGTGCCGTTGGCGAAGGCGGTCTGCAATGAGATTCTAGTGAGAGTTTCTTTGGTGCCGAAAGCGGTTACTGCGTTGAAAGACGCGGCTGCGGTTATGATTGCGGCTGGAGCTGATGATAGAGCTTTGCAGGTGTATTAGTAGATAAATAATTGTATGTTTATAGTTTTGTATCGAATAGCGGCTGACTTGGAAGACGCCCTTGTCTTTAAGTAGTTTAGTTTACTTTTTGTTTGTAAGTGGTAGACAGCATATTTTGTGACTTCAAAAGTTTATTCAGCCACCTGTGTCCCACTGCTGGGCAAAGGTGGCTGAATAAAGTTATGAGGTGCTTGTGCTGTCGTGGCCCACTCTCGACGGGATTTGTCAAGTTTATCTTACCAACTGGGTCTTCACGTTTCCTGTCATTCAAATGAAAGCGTTACGTAACTTTACGGCTTGTAATTTTTTGTACACTTTAGTATTGTTTGTAAATACAGAGAGATCGTTTGAATTATAATAACGGGCACCATTACGTCAAATAAAATATTCTTTATTCATTACAATCACAAAATACAGAGGAGATCGTTAAAATTATAATGATGCGCACCATTTCCTCATTACATCAAATAAAACAACACAAATCACAAAGAAATCGTGAAAACAACGTTGAATATTGTATTGTAGGCATTGACACTGCTAATGGCGTTACACGTGCCCCAAATAGCTGCCAAAGCAGCGAGAGCTTTACCACGCTATTCGGATATCATAGTCGCTGATGTGGGTAAGTGCCTTTTATAAATCTCAACTGACATCATAATACAGACAAAAAATAACTTACATTACTAAATAAAACACAGTGGAAGAATATTATCTACAATCCGATTTTCTTATCTGCTACGCCATGTGCTACGGCGTAGCAATGAAGCGCTACGAATTCGTAGCACTTGTAGCAAATGGTACTCGTAGCAAATGGTTTTGATTTGTTTACGTGAAAAAGATTTTAAGGCAAGTCATGATTTCTACCATAATGTACTCAAACGTACAGTCATGCTCATTCATATCTGTGAGCAATAATTGCTCCCATACCATGCAGTTTTAAGGGGGTTTTGTTACAAATTCATATTTTTACGGAAATTAGCTTCAGTTTCCACTTTTGAGCTCATTTCTGTACAGTTATGAATTTGTAACGTTTTTTTATTATGATCATCTGTTTTGATATTTAATTTTCTATTGTATTATGAACCAAGGTGAATAAATCTTTGGGGAAAATTTAGAAAGGTGACACTACTCAACAGTTACAAAAAACGTTTACAGAAACTAATCCGTACTTTTCTAATAGCTGTTTTTTTTGTGTCCAATTGTAAGTTTCCACCCTGTATTTGATCAGATTTGTTTAGTATATAATTTAACCACAGCATTCTACGTATGCGGTATGTCGATCCGAGGGGAGGGCAGTAGCGGCGCTCGCGAGGCATTTGTACTCCTGAACCGATGCCTCGATCTCGTCGAGGCGGCTGAAGATGACTCAGCTCACTTACTCGACTATGCAGATTTTGGTTAGTATGTTATTTTATAGTTTTTAATAGTTTAAACTTTTATTGCTTGAGAACTCCAACAACTACCTGCAACTCATTGCGTAAAGTTCCTTTTATGAAACGCTGGCCAACAACGCAAATTTTCTATTTTCGTATGCTTGCGTAAGTAGGTACAGCAAAACAAGTAGATACACATCTACCTTTTTGCTGAACCTACTTAAATTAGGTAGTATCAAATTGTTGTGAAGCATGGACATACAGAAACATTTTTAATTGAATTTGAAATAGACGACTTCATTAAAACCTTTTTCAACAATTGTTTTTTATCTCTTTAATGTTTGTGGATAAGTAAATCTAAAAGACGCGGCTGCTGACTTTTAAGAGTCTGTTATTGCCAACTTAGCGTTTATTAAGTTATCTTTTTTTTATCGATGTACATTGTCCCACTGCTGTGTAAAAGTCCTTAAAAGTTGAAATCGTTTGCGAGATGTTCTTACTGTAGAGATGTAGAACATTGTGTAGGATAGAAAAAGGTGGAAAAATATATATAAAAAAACTGGCTTGGACTTTGGCGTCATCTCGGGCACAACTTTTCTCTTGCCAATTTTTGTTTTCTTAACTAATCTTTTAGAACACCTCAATATCCACACGATGACGAACAAATAACTGGATTAACGCTTTTCGTTGCGGAGTTGTGACTAATTCTTTGGTCGTGCAGAGTGATTTCAAGGCTCTTTTTCAACCCTGCTCAATGACGTAGACGCACGATAGCGTAAGTGCACTAACAGGCAACGTACGTATTTTCAGAATATACAACACTTGATTCACGTGATATATAAACGTTTTTATCTTAGTAATAGTTGACCCGGTGAACTTCATACCGCCTTGACATGCATATGACACGGGCTGCCAATGTACGTCACCGATAGAATTGTCTATAGCCAACATTAGCTGCATGTGTGAGAAAATGAGTTAGCTTCATAATTTTTAATAGTTTAACATTTTAATAGTTATTCTGCTATTCGGGGCGATATTTTAATACAAACCCGACTTTGTCTCTTGCAATAAACTAGCATTTATTTAACAGAATGTACAGATTGGTCCCACCAGCCGCTTTTATTGGAGAGCGGCTGTATTCGTGGCTCGATCTTAGATGAAGTCAGGGAGTGGGTGTTGGCTGTTTCTATGGACCAAGCTGTAGAGCAGGTAATATACATATATAATACGTTTTACTTACATTTATAGCAACTCTACTAGATACCAACGCTCATAGCAGACGGGGCCATAAGCCGTGGGACAAGCTACGATGATATTGCTATCTCGCTCGCTCTCGCGGCAGGCGTTAGTGATGCGCCGAATACGTATCGATAACAATAATTAGCAGTAATTGTATTGAAAAGGAAACAAACATGTTTATTTGTTGCCACGTCAATTTGACGTCAAGTTAGAAGTTTCAGTGAATGACCTAAATATTTCCTAAACTACAGCGGCACTATTTATCTACTTTTCAGCAATATTTATCACTATTTTAACACAGTTTTTTCGCATAGTTGAAACCACCAAATTCCATGGTGAGGCTTCCAACTTGATGGATACGTCTTGGCGTATACTATAGTGTAAAATTGATGTACTCATAAAAAATTACACATGCGATTTTCTTACTACTAAAAGGGGCAACTAAGCGTACGATCCTATTTTAAAACATCAGAAATCTATCGGATTGGTCCGATAGTTTTTTCCGGATTCGATTTCGAATCAGAGAACGATATTTTGTAAACCTATCAACCTTTGAATCCGTGTCGAAAATGTATCCGAGCTTTGTGGTCAATCCGAAATAGTTTTAAAAAAGCGTTTTGAATTATAAATTGAATCCGACAGCTTTCCGACGTTTTAAACTAGCCCGGCTGATGGTAAGTGGTAACCTATGGATCACACGCGGCGTGCACGTCGCGAACACATTCACAAATCGCCTCGTCTGATGTAATTTTAATAACATTTATAATCATAATATTTAACTTTCCATTAAAAAAGTAAGTAATGATTCTAATGGTGACTTATCTACATAAATGTAATCATTCCTAAGGGGGGGGGGAAGTAATGGGTTAATATTATGAGGTATTGTTTAGATGCGCTCCCTATATACAGTACAGTTGGTATAAAGTTTATACCCGACTGCGCAGAAGGGTAATGTTTTGATTGACAAATGACGCGTGCGAAGCCGCGTGCGGGTCAGATAGTTTGCATTATATTATATGTTAATTGTATTATATGTAGTAACATCGTAAGATGTGCATTCACAGACATTACCGGTGGACGGGCGCGGCTTGTACGGCTCATACGTAGGGGATTCGGATCCTTGTTGCGTGCTCACAGGATACTCGCTTTCAGAGAGACTGGTCACTTTTACTAATGGTAAGCCATCTTACGAGCTTAATTTTATGTTACCTATTGATGGAGCAAGCATATGGCCCACCTGGTGTTAAGTGGTAACCATCACATATAACAAAGTAATGCCTCATAGGTCACGCACCTTAGAAACGTGTCCTATGCACTGCCATCAACTTGAGGCATACAGGTGTAAAGCCTCATATGCATGTAATTTCACCGGCAACCATACTCTTCAAACCGAAACACATCAATGCTGCTTGGCAGTCAAAATAGGTATGGTGGTAGTACTTCCCCGGGCGAGCCCTTTAACAAAGAACTCTACTATTAAAGCTGTTACCGCTGTTTAGTGGGAAAACTTTCAGTTGCGGTTTGTGTATAATTTTAATTCAACTGTGGAGCATTTCAATTCAGTATATTTACAACTTTAGATTCAACATTTTGTTTTACAGGAAATATTTTATGAACTTTTTAGTAATCAGCTATTTTTTTACTTTTTGCCTTCCCTAGAATCTAACGTAGACAAACATAATATTTGGCTTGATGTCATTCACCACAGTGATAAACATTGAAATTCAATGAAAAACATTTAATTTTGAAAAGTCGTAGAACAAACTGTTTTCCTAAGTGACCACTTACTCATAAATGAGGCAATCTCCTCCTTTCTAAATTATTTCAAAGGGACAACAGGGCTAGTCTCTTGCTCATACGGACTTAGATAATTGTTAACCTAGAAAAACTAATGAGACTTTATCATCAAGACATTAATCATTAAGATTGATTTTATTTAAAATGTCAAATCGTAAGCTAACATTTTGTACAGATACATAGATTTCGCGTCTCTCCACCTCGTCTAAAGTTTGCTTATGGCTATTTCGCACAAAGGCACATTTGTTTCGCAACATGACTTTGGCACAAGTTGTAAAAATGTTTCTTGCAAATTGAGATAATTCTATACCACCAAATTGTATCGACAATTGTACCCTACTAGTGGGGACGAGCCCTTAGTAAACTTTAGACGCGCAATTAGAGCTTCGAATCTAATGTATCCATGTATTTAGTGAGCCTACATCCACTCCTGTGTGTAGTCTCCTGCTCTAATAGAAAATATAACTAGGTCGATGCGCGAATCGCGAGAATTGGTCTCGCGTGTCAAGTGCGGCCCGCAACGGCGGGGCGGCTGCGTCTATTCTACAACACATAACGCAATGGTGCGGCCCTGCGGATTACGCACATGTATAAAACTACATGTTGAAGATGATTTATACAGCGCCTGTAAACCGCAAGTGGCTATGGATGTACCTGGGACAGGTTTTAAGATGTAGACTTGCCTGTATGTAGCACCCGTACCATCATAGATTATTATTAAACGCACGCACAGCATGTATAAATCTGAAGGAATTTAGTTTCTTTATGGTTACTGTTGTGACACTAATTGATAGATAAAGTGTTGATAGTTCAATAGTTCTACTTAAAATTATGGTTAAAAGTGTGAAATAAATAGTAAAATTACTAAAAGAAGGCATAGTGTTTTTTTCATCCTAATATCCGAAATAAATTCGTAATTTTAAAGATTAAATGGAAATAGGTTAAAAATGAAACTATATTTTTTGTTTATATCGCTATAATAAACTCATTTTGTTATCACATTTATTCAATAATATACTTTGACACAAATATTTTGTTACGTACTAAGATTTGTAGAGACACAAATATTATTTTGATTTATACTGATAATATATTGATTCTAAGTAGATGTAGCCTTCAACAATCTTGAATATTGATTAGAAAAAATATTTTAAGACTCTCGTCCGCATTGCTTTTTATAACATATCATCAATTAAGCAAATTATGATATCATTTGAAAGTGTGATCGATAATCATTTTAAATCGAACTCTTCTGTCCATCAAAGAGCACATTTATTCATCAGCTATGGCTAAAACGGTTGCTAAGCTATGCCGAAGGCCTCCGATACTATAAGGATAGGCCATTGATATGACATCTTTTTCAATTATTTGTTCAGTATAAATCAAAAGCAGATGTGTAGAACTTGGTATCTAAGAAGAAACATTTATTTACTAAAGTTAGGTACGAGTATGATATCCGATACCATATTGATCATTTGTAAGAACTTAATAATATTCAGTTAGATACATAGATTTTAATTGTAATCTTGATGAAATACCCAATTTATCATTTTCTATAGGTAGTTTATTCTTATATTATTCGTTCTTTTGATCTTACAATAATGCTGTTATTATGGTATCGGGATTTCGAGGCACGAATAATATTTGATTTGTCTCTTACACACGTATATAGAATATCGTTTTATTAATCTAATATATCAAGATAATAAGCGTAAGTTTTGATCGATTCCAACAATGTTAGAATTGATTATTAAATATAATTTTTAATAAATATTTGTATAGTACATTTTACTCTAGTACTTATATGTGATCTATTTTGGAAATCCAATTGCAATACCATTTCCAATTTACAAGTTATCCTTGAAAACTATGTGAGAATTTAAATTGGTATTTTCATAATAGATCACCTCTATTGGTATAGTAAAATAACTTTGTTAACAACATAGACAAATATAAAAATTATAGTGTAAAAATATACTACCACATGATATAATGCTTAAATAGGCATTTGAGTATTTTATATTTTAGGAAGAATATAATATTTATTGTATAATTTTCTCTCTCTTAGGAAATGTACGTTTGATATAAATTTTCATTGAAAATTATATGTTTCACGAAATGTTGTTTGATAAAGTTGTTGATAGATAGGTATAGGCAAAACTCGAAAAGTTTGGAAAAGTGCTTTTAGGTTGGAGGAAACCTCGTACGGTCGCCAATAAACTCTGCCCAAGTTTTCTAATAAACAGAGTTAACATCACGCTTACTAGTCAATTTAATAATTGTTGCAAGTGGATCAGAACATTATTGAATATACTACTTTACATTCAGTTATAGTTGATAACGAATTATATCGTAATTGCATATGCGTAATGCGTTATTACCCGCGCGTGTTATATTAATATGCGGCTTTTGCCCTGCAGCGGGACAGCTACGGCTAAATAATAATAATATCTTAATATTGTCAGGATATAGCTGCAGCACTGGAAGAACACAGATTTCGATAAGAATACCAATAAAAAGTTGTACAGGATATGTAACGTAGTTTGTTTTCTAACACCGATCAAATATATTTTAAAGCACAAATATTAAACCTACAAATACGATGTATGTACCTGACTAAGAAATGAGCTAGGCCGGCTGACCGCAATTAGGATGTTACGGTACTCTAAAATCGCTCACTACATTATATTATTTAAAGTCACACAAATGTTGATTTAAAAATCTTGTGTTTGAAGTGATTTTCTACATTTTACAATATAATATGGATGTAATTTCACATTTACAAATATTTACTTTAGTAGGTAATTAAAACATCGAAGTATTTGTCAGAAATGTGTTACATTCGATTGAGTCTAGACGTTACAAAAGGTTAGAATTAAACGCTATCACGAAGGAGTTGTGCGTAGTAGACAATTTTGAAAAAAACAAAATTACGTAGGTATATACAATTTTGTAGAGAAATATATTATTTAGGTATAAGTCAATGAGGTGTTTACATTGTGAAAGAGTCACGATAGTCGATAACTACAAACGAGATTATAGATAGGTATACAATGGAAATTTCACTAAAGCACAACCTTGGAAGAATAGTATCTAGACGCACTTACTCACTAGAATAACATTAGAAAAGTTAATTATATAAGGCAAAGTGTTGAAATTGGGGTTTCAATGACAATCATTTACAAGGTATAAGTGTTATTACGAGCTATTTCTACATAGAATCCATAACTCCATGCACACATCACCACTGGCTAATAAATTGTTCCAATATATCATATACGTTTTAGATAAGTCGTTAGAGAAAAGGTGGTGAAAGACAAGTAAAGTATAAAGACAAATACGATATAAGATTTTAAAAACCAAACCAAGACGGTCCCGTCTAGGCTTGAAATTTTTGAGATGGTTTTTATAATCTTGGAATTTTCCGTATGTGTTCGGATAACACTATAAAAATAAAAATACTAATTTAAATACGATATAGCTGAACAAAGAAAATTTTTACCTCTAAGTTTGAAATGTTACATCAAAATGATACTACAACACGATTGTTCATACCATTATACTATATCTTGAACTACACTTGAAGAACATTGTTTGTTTATTGATATATCGTACGTCATCATCATCATCAATAGTTTTTAAGTAATGTGATAATAAGTTCAGCAACAGAATGAGCACGTTTCATTATTTAGGGAGCTATCTAAATAACTTAAAAACCCAGGGTTTTACAAATCCATTCTATTTTCGGAATTTAAGCTCTTCGTGAACTACCTAAAACCTACATAGTGGTTTTCAGTTCCAAGCAGGGCCTGCTAGTATGTTCAAAATTAGTAGTCAAATTTATAACTTATGCAAATTCACAAAAATCACACACATATAATTTACATGCAATTGCGGTTACATTTTTTGATGCTAATTCTGTTATATAATAAAAACGTTACACAACGTCACGTTACGTTTCGTTACATATAAAGCGTGACATCAATTACATAAATTTATGACTAAGTACTTTATTTACATATACAATGAGACGCAAGGGAGGCCAAAGTGTTCGGCGCGTATTACTGCACGGCATTGATCAAATGCTAATATCGTGTGACTTACTGGAACCAAGAGCAGTTTAGAGACGTGTAAAACTCTGAACGGAATAAACTACTGTTAGTGGACTCTTAATATGGTTTAAAATACAAACAGTAAAGCCAAACTGAGTGACTTTCTTTTTAATGTGAATTTAAACTCAGATTTGTTTCACCGCTACAACTACTACTAGATCTCAAAATGATTTATTGCCAATAACACTATACATCTAAATACACAATATAGACATCCATTACTCTACAAAAACAACACTCTAGGTTCCGCTCGCCACACACTAACGTACAATATCATCATGATCTATATCGGTGTAAAGCCGTCGCGGGCGCCACTAGCAGTCCTCGCAGCGTTCCGGCGACGGCTCTCTGGATCAGTCGGGCGACTCGTCCGCTCCCAGAGTAGAGGCGGGGAACAGCGGGTACCAGCCGTACGTGCGCTGTGGGAGCGTGAGCTTCTCGAGACAGATCTCTGCTCCGCCCAACGCGAGGTTGTGCTCGAAGCCGCCGCATCGCTGCCAAAGCATTACGACCAGCGTGCGTCCAAGATACTCAGAAGACTGGTACAAAATAAATTTCTTTTTAATACAATTCAAAACTCTAACATTGTTCGAATTAAATTTAGAGGTAACTTGAAAAAGAGTACATTATTGTTATGAGTAGAACATAAATGTAGAATCTCACCTGATATTTGAGAGTTTGCTTGAAGTGCGGCTCCGTAGTGCGGCGAACAACGCGTGTTTTCCGCTTGTGCAGCCACTTGTCTCCGTCGCGCAGGTAGCACTTCACGTACGAGTCTGGTACTTCGCCGTTCACGCCGTACACTCGACGTGCGTGGGAAACCTGCATACATTAATAATGAATTTGTAAATAAGACTCTTTGCTCCCACATTAATCTTGTGGTGAAAATGAGCAGAAGGAAAGATGTATTTGATAAAAGGTGGAAACTATTCGTAATAGTATTCTTTGGAATATGTATGTAGAGAGCAGAGACTGTCTACTTTAAACATGAACGACAAGATAAGACAAATTGAGCCTTGTGATAACAGTGAATAAAAATCATTTCACTTTGACGTAATGAAGTGGAGGGCATTCATTTTTAGAGTATACAGTCTCTACGTACTTGCATACCTACATATTCCTCTCTCTCACGAAACCAATGATTGTTATAGGAATTATATAATTCAATATTAAGAAAACTGGCGGACAAAGTCGAGGGCATTAAACTAGTAACTATAAAGAATTAGGCCCTGTCTTCTAAAAATTAAGATATTGCAAAGATAATATAATAAAAAAGAATCTGTTTTTTGCTGTTTCGGTGAAAATTCAATTCATATTCTGAAAAATAAATTCAGAAAGTTAGGTGCTCACCTCAAGTTCTAACTGTCCCTTGACCATGATGATACTGATATTGATCTCAGCGTGCAGCGGTGGCAACATGGTGTTGCGCGGCGGCATCTGGCCTGGGCCCAGCGGCACGCTATCATCATCGTCACCCACCGCGTCGCAGGCCGCGGCCGCCGGCACCGCCGCCCACATGCTGCCCTTACGCCCCGTGGCCGTGCCTGCCCGCATACCCAGACATCAACAAACACGGCTCTTTACACTCATCCGAACGCTGCACGAGAACGAGTTCGAACGAGTGTTCACAACCAACATTCAAAATCAACAATAACCAAATTACAAAACGATATCAAAATCACTTAGGTAAATGGAACACTCAAAATTACCAAAAATAAACATTACACGAAAATAAAGCACGTCAAACAGCTTCGTGCCGGTGTATACGGTTCTCGGCATACATTCAGTGACCCTAAACGTCTCCGCCCTAAACATACAGATGGAAGAGAAAGCGACAAACGTGTGCAGCCAAGAGTGGAGTCGAGTTTCTAATAGTTCTCTTAAGCGATCTTTGACTTATTATGGTAAGCATTCCGTGTCATGAGCAGCCAAAGTTGAACGGTAGGAAAAATTGCGTCTCGTAAATAGATTGATACGGAACTCATGCCGCCACCGCCGGCTTGGGTGAGTCGCGGGAGCCCGTCAATTCATGGGCGATCGCGACCTACTTTTACGTTTAAGTTCATTCCCTAGCTCGTGAAGTCAAAACGACAAAATGTTATTAAAATCTTCTACGCCTACGGAGAGGACTTAATATTTATTTACAAGAAATCTAATAGAATGCGCTTCGAACAAACAATGAGTGAAACAATTGCAGACAGAGGTAATGAAATCCAAACACCCCAGGCGACACAATGCCATCGAGATGAACTTAGACAGCCGAACAGACGTACACAGAAACGGATGAAGCGAGCGTGATCGCCCGCGGCCGGGCATGCGTCAGGACAGAACAGTACAGACATAGTGAAGGGATGAGAAGCGTCGGGCGCAGCCACATTCAACGGTGCGTGCGCTCGGCCGCCGCACAAGCGATGTATGACCATGCTACTACTGCCCCGCGAGAGAGCTGCACCGTCGGCGCAGCGAGCCCGCGGGGCGGCGGCCGACTCGGACGTCACAAGGGATCTCGTCCCCGCAACCGTGCACGACACCCGGAGGCGCATGCGCCGGCACGGGCACCACTCAACTCAACAGTCGCTTACCGAGGCGCTAACGGTCCGTTGCTGCTGACCAAACAAGCACAACACAGTACGATCAGTTCTACCCTCTATGTTTGTATACTCTAGGGTTTTGATGAACAGTGTTAGGTAGGGGGGTCGATAGGGGAGTGGTCTCGGTGGGCTCATGTTTCGGTATGGGAAGAACACCTGAAATCCGGCAGGGTTGCTCCGTGATTTGGAACCGTAGGTCGTGATGGCAGAAAATAAATTGTGTAAGTAATAAAATAAAATAATGTTTCAGAAGAACAAAGTGCAGTAGTTAACTTAGGTTACTGGAATTTATTTAGGTAATATTCAAATCTTTGGCATTTACTCTATATACTGTTTTAAAAAATACATTTTGGATAAACTATCTTTGCTATCAAAATGCCTATTTCAACTGCCCTAACGCATTTTAGTATAGTCAACTGCACATTATACAGACAGTAATTATAGCGATAGTAGCGGTCGGAAGAGCTGCAAGCTTTATCAGGTATGTATAAAAAATCGTGGCACTTGTATTTTATAAACAGTTTAAATACGATCAAATAGTAATATGTGGCATCTTCCGACCTATCTGAAGACGGAGCGAAAAGGAAGCGACAGACAGTGCGGTACTTACGCCTGGCCGTGGAGCCGGAGAGCGAAAGCGTGCGTCCCAACTCTCCCTTGACGGCCCGCAGAGAACGCAAGATGTCGTCCGGATCACGTCGCACACACGACGACCGACGCCGCTCGTTGCGCCGCGGCACCGGCTCGGCGCCCGCGCCCTCTATACACGTCATACTCATACCCACATCTCACTCTATTCCTCTACTTCATGTTTATTACTTGAGTGTAAAGGAAGGTCAATAACAAACAAACGAGAGGACATGGGAAATTAATGTTGTGTAAGCTGCATATATCATAATAATATCATTATATCATAATTATATCATTATATCTTAAAAACATATTCGTACTTGGGAATAAAAATTCAAGGGTTAAAAGGTATTGTTCTTAGCATTTTTGATATGATGGGTTGAGTAACACAAGCAAAAGGTATCACAAAAGCGCAATTTACTTGTTCCGAAGGCATTAAAAAAATAATTTGGGTAGGATGGTAAAACATAAAGGGGGTATGGGATATGAAAGCATGGTCTTTTGTGCGTTTGTTTAATCGATGATCTGGTGGAAAATGTCTGACAAAAAACATACCTACCTACTAAACCTATCTGTAGTAAAATAAACTATTCGATAGTAAAACTTCAGACTTCAGCATTGTATTCATTGTAAATGAAGTTTATTTAATTTATTATTAGTTATGTGAGTTAACTGTTAACAAACAGCTTCTTGTGACTTTCTACATTATTTATAAGCGTTTTGTGTCACTGTGCTCATTATTTCTGTGTGGTGTTGATGCAAGCCTAGTTATGCCAGTATTCTGTGTTCTACTTTCTCTACTGTTTGTTTTATTTACCCTTTTCAGCTTGCTGGAAAGACGATCGTCTGGAGCCAGGTAGAGAACGGGAAAAGTCCTTCCCCAGTTGGTAAACCTCCACCTCTAGCGTTTCGGATTGGGAAGAGCCTCGACGAGAGCCACCGACCCACGCGTGATCCGGGTGTAGCAGTGACGCGCACTCCCCGATCGAATCCACGTCATCTGGAAGAGAACAGCGTCCTTTTACGCTTTTAATTATAAAACTGTAACACAATGGGTTTCTGGAAAAATAAAATGTTACTATAAAAAGCGATATAAAATTAGACATCCGAGAATATTACACTTATAACAATTCAGGCTAGAGAATTGATTAAATAATATGTTATATCATCAACAAAAATAATTTAACTATTCCAAAAAGTTAAAAGTATGTTTTAAGATACCAAAAATGCGAGCGTTCTTTTAGCTCAATGAACAAATTAGTGTTATGCCACATCCATGCTCATGGGATACTAAATCCCATTAACGAGGGATTTAGTAGCTTAAAGCAGCAAACGCTTATCCATTTACTAGTATATCTGTAAATGCGTAGAAAAACTTTTTCCCTTTGTATAGAAAGGTTTGCTAGACGGTCCTCTGAAGGATAGAATAGAACAAAAGGATATAAATACAGAGTAATGGCATAATGTATGTTTACCGGACACGGAGCGTTGTGATGCAAACTCCCCACGGCGCAGGGCTCGCGCGCCGGTGAGGGAGCCCCGAGGTGACGTGTTGGCAGAGCGGACGCCGCGCTCTTCCAGCGTCCACCACACTGCACGCTCCTCTGCAAACGCCTTCTCCACTTCCATCTGAAGTAAACACAATTGCATTTTAACTAGATTCGTGGCAGCAATTGTTAATTGGAAGATAATGTTTTCTAGCATTAAGTTCACCTATGTACGTACACATTGATTTATTTTATGAAATACGAATTTTCATTAAATCTGTGTAAATAAAAAGCCTGCCATTCTAACCTATATACAATTTTGTTTCCTACGCTATGAAGGTAAGAATTAGGTAATTTATGGATAAAACCTATAAATACTAATGGTTCGCCTCGAACTGAGATCTCGCCAGGCTCTCATATAAACAATAAAAAATATTTAGGTTCTTTGACAATTAAAATATTGTGTAAAATATCCACGAAATGCACGACCAACTAACTCGTCTTAGAGTTTCATTCAAATTACAAGCAACGGAAGTTCATGTTAATTGGTTACTCTTTTTTGGGTAGAAATTGCAATTATTCTGGAATTCAGACTTTTCCCTATATTTGTGTCACTAAAGCATACCTACCAAATTGCAGCACTGTGGGGTTATTGGTGTATCCTGTGAATTTCGTCAAAGTTCTGTTTTTATTTTACTCGTAACTCAAAAACTTTATGGACTAAACTAAATATAAAACTGGGTTGAAATGTACTGCCATAGACCTTTTATTAGACGTCCCATTTGATCTGATTGTCTCACTTTGTTTTTTTTTGACACACTTAAACACTGATATCTCAAACCACCTCCCCCCCCCCCACATTTAGCTCATTTAGTCAACCAGAATTGTGCCATCACTACCTTCCTATATACTAAATTTCATGAAGATCGAATCAACGCTTCGAAAGTTATCCTCGGACAAACTAACATACATACATACAACGTCGATTCGTCCCGCTTGAGATCTCGCTTCGCTCGATCACATACATACATGCATACAACGCCGATTTGTCCATGTTGATTTGGAGATTAAAAAAAATAGAAAATAATAGAAAAGAAAAGATAGAAAAGTTGAAATTTTAAAAAATTATATGCATACTTACAGTGCATTCGCCGATGAGCAAAGGATCAATGCCAGGACAGGCGTCCCAAAGCGTCAATTCTATAGCGCGGCCGGCTAGAAGATCTGCTGTTAAACCTCCAAAGCCAAGAGTAGCATTCCACACAGGATTGCAAGATGCAGACGCTGGGTCCGTCTCTACAGGTGGGCATGTCTCACTAAAAAAATGTCATGTGTTATCGACCATGGTTTCTAGGAAAATGTACATGTTTTCCATAATTAAATAATAATTTTTTAACTAATTAAATAATAACGAGGGAAATGGAGGTTCAGTCGGATCAGACATTTTAACTTAGACAAAAAGGAAAGATAGATAGATAGAAAACGCTTTATTGTAGACCACAATGAAACTAACGAACAATATTCAAACAAATAAAACAAATTAAATTAATTGGAATTAAGTGAAATATTTATTGCTTGTGAAACCAAAGAGAATACAAACGCTTCTAACTACCTAGGTAGGATCTTTGGTAAGATCAAGGAATTTGTCGGCTGAAACAAATATAATATGCATAATCTATAGAGATACAGATATTTATTCCGGGTCTGGGTGGTTCTATAAATAATAATTATAAGTACCATGATAAAAAAGTATCTCGGTATGCTATCGGTTATATTGCCCTATAGTATTATTACAAATAACTCGACACGCGGAAATACAAGTGGTGGTCTTATCGCTAAAAGCGATCTCTTCCAGACAATCTTTGGATTGACTGGATTTTACAAGAACGTCATATGACGGGTAGTTTATATAAACTCACATAAGTGGACTCACATAAGCAGAAAATTAATAAATAGATACTGATATAAGGATTACATTATAATAATATAATATTTATGAACCGTAAATATTATATACTAATATAATACTAATCCTGAATTAGATACATAATACTACAATACATTTTATAAGAAAGCTGAAATAAAACCAAGAGGAGAGATAGAGTAACGAACGATTAATGGCAGGAAAATGAGAACCCAGCTTTTTGGTGCAGACTAATAGCTGGGATTTGGCTATTCTAATGTGAGGAGGAAGAGAGTTCCATAGAAGGATAGCTAATTCATTGAAGGAGTTATCATAGAAGTTAGAAGAGTGTAGAAATTTTTAAGTTGCAAGATCACAGAAGAACGCAAGCCACGAGGATTTGGGAGATGGAGATACTCAAAGCACTCTCTGAGATAAGAAGGACTATATGGATGTTGATAAAAATCTAGAAGATTCGAGTTGAAAAGAAAGAACATGGGAACCACTCACAGCGATGGCAGAAGACGTATCCTGGCGAAGGCTTCCGGTTCATCGCCATATCCGAGCGTGTGGTCCCGAGAAGGAAGATCATCAGCAGCGATCAACACCACGACAAGCTTGCGCAGCTCGCTCTCGAACCACACTTGCAGCTGCGCGCGCGCAGGCGGACGTTGCTCTCGGGCGCGCTCCATGCGGTCTTGTTCCTTCACACACACAAATCGTTCAAATAATACTGTAAATCAAATAAGTTGCTCCTGTGTGACCTTTGTTATCTTGATTACTATCAAGGTTTTTGTTACTATACTTGTAAATATTAATTAAACATTCATAGAATTTTAAATCGTTACCATCGGTCTCAAGGTGCAACTTTGAACTTACGGATAGTTTCGTTTGGAGAAAATTATATTTAATTAAAACAATAATTCCAAGACCCGGAATGCAAATTCTAAATCAGTCGTGTTGTTGGGGAATGTATTGCATTATCGAGTAACATGCAGCAACCACCAGCTATGTAATATATTATTCGTCCAGCAGTACCTACAGTTTCCACGAATCATCATTCATTTGTGTGCGTTTCATAGCGATGCAATCATGTTACTATTGAAATGTAAAATTTAATTGTATTTTCATGTCCATTTCAGTTGCAATTTTATTATAACATGCGTCGGGCTGAGGCATTTCTATGAAACATAAAGTAATTAATAAAATCGGATGTTATCATCCGCCATGCAGTAAGCTGTATCATGCTGATACCGGTATCATAAGCTGCATGAACCTGTACTCCTAAACTTTAACCCACTCTTTACGCTAGTATTCTAAAGGACGCGTGTTATAATTATGCCTTGTCTATGAACGTTTCGTCAACTTGCAGAAGCTGTTGAGGGAATAGGGCCTTCTATATCGTTTCTAATTACAACTCTACGTCAAATTTGGCGCAATACTCAAACGTGCTACGGTTAATCTAAATTGTATTGCCTCGTGTATTTTTCTAGTTAGGTAAAAAAGGGATTTTCCAATAGAATAAAAAGAGCCTTAATAAAGTGTACCTAGTAAATAAAATTAGCTTTGTTATTTTTCAGGAATAAATGCTATTTATTCAATAAATATGAATGCATTCCATTTACTATGCAGATACGCTTACTGTTTGCTATTAATAAAAGCAATATTGAGTCGGACTTACTTCACGGTTATGTGTGGGAATAATAGTTTATGGACATAGCGGCGGATGTGCTGTGTGTGCCTATCGAAAAATTGCTTTTCAGGCGCTCATTCACATCGATATAACTGTATGTTAATAATAGATGGTAAGATGTATAAAGCATAAAAATACATTCATTAATTTATCATTACACAACATTTACACTCATGACAATCATAAAAATATTTCGATTTGAGCAGGACAGTTTGTAAGTAAAATCAGTGTCACCACATTAGAGGCGTTCATGTCGGTGCGTTTGCTGTCACTACACCAATATGCACATATCAATATTGTGCCACTACATGCATATCTCAATCTGTAAGTAATGAGTCTGTACGAGTAACAACGAACACTACAGAGCAGAGCGGGTATGTACACGTGTCGTCGAGGTGACGTCATCACATGACAGAAGCGTCGGTGTGCGCCTGTCGCTCAAGGTGTTCCAGTGTGGTGTAGCGTGCTTCACCACTCCAAGCTCCTAAAGAGACACCGGTGCGAGCGTCTCTCGAATGTGCCACATCACACTACCAGTTAACTAACTCAACAGCAAGACTCGGTAACAGACACTCGATGCTCAATATAATGGCTGTACGAACGGATGCCGTGCTCGATGACCCTTGATCCACTTCGTGATGAGTAGTAGGTGCGCGGATTTCTTCGTTGTTCCGTCACTCCGAATCTTCACGACTCTCGATGAAGTTGTTTTCGTAATAATTATGTTACCTCTTTGCGAGTTTCTTCTTTGTTTGTGAAGGTGCATTATTGGCTACATTGTTACCGTGTGTCGAACGCGATAGTGAAAATGTAAAATTTGTTGTCATACGAGTAGCTAAGCTGAAAGCGGCAGCGAACTAGCTTCACTACTTCGTTATCTTTACTGGCTGTAGACAACACTAATCATCCACGGTATCCTATAGATGATGTTCGACAGCGGGACGTGTCCCCTACTCTACAATCGAACTCTAAAACTTTGATTAGTGTGTGTCTACACTTACTTAAATCGTTATGCGATTCGTCTTAATTTGACTTTTTGCCGATTGTTCCCTAAGTTCGTCCGGCGCCGATGTCGGCGTTATGAAATTGGTCGGGTGATAGATAAAAATAAAAATCTGAAAATAAGTAGGTAATATTTTTTCACACACTTCACTTAGGTTAATTATCATATAAACGATAACGTTTAACGAATGTAGATGTACAAATCAAGTGAAAAATATACAAGGTATATAATAGTTTTGAGTAAACAAACAAAGCATCCCTTTTCTTTAAATAGTAAAGGTTAACAAAGTTAGAGTACTAAGGTCGTAGGTAAATATAAACACTAATTTCATACAACTAGGCTTACGTGGAAGATGTTTAACAGATTAGTGCTACAGTATCACAGCAGATCAACGGATACCAGTTCCAGCACTCGCAACACCCCGTCCATTCGGAAACCAGTATATTGGCATGAAGGACTACCTTTGTTATCTTTCAGGTTGGACAAAGGACCTGAATAAGTGAAGTGTTTGCGCAACGACACTGGACCTCAATATCGTGGAAACTATTATTAAATAATACACCAATGCCTTTTAATCACATATTTAAAAAAATCGTCAGATTTACCTCGAACAATTTAAATACCAGTAAAAAACTTTAGTTTGCCTCATAATATCACATTTAGTAGAAAGATAATTAAACGATTTTTTTAAACTGCGTCCTCTATTCAAACAATACTACGAAGTAATAAATTATAAACAGTTAATTCAGTTAGTGGATCATCTTTCGGAAGTAGTATAGCGTGCCATACAGAGTTTACATTAGGAATACTTACAAGTCATAGCTTTATGGTCACGCCTCTACTAAATGAGCAATACGTAAAGTTGATCCAGTAACAATTGTTACAAAAAGGATCGTTGTAGAGCACGGATTATATAAATATAAATGAACCGAAAAGCGCAGAGGAGTAGGCACCGAGTGACAGTCTCTACTTGAGATTATGAAGGGCGAGCGTTACCGCTCAGTGTCTCATGGGTTCACAACACATATTGTTACAATTAAAGCCTACGGGACTATGGGTATTATACCGGGGTTTTCGGCAATTTCCGTCGAGTCGGCGACGATGGCGATTTGTCCGTATCCGGTTCTGCGAACCAAAATAATGTGCATTACACTACTACTTAGCCTATACGAGTGTCGCAAAGAACGAGCTTACCTAAATGATCTCTTACAGACGGTGTATGGAAAGAAATACGAATGCCATAAGAAGAACACTAGGAAGAAGTAGAAGGCTTGAAGTTGAAAGTGCTAAAGGAGGAGTGCTGTATAAAACAAATAATTTTAGTTTAGAGAAATAGAGGCTTAAACAGGAAAGGAAGCTGAAAGAGAAAAGAGAAGTTAGAGAAAAAGGGAACGTATGAAATAGTACAATGAGAAGATATTATATTCTTTGTATAGTGCATATAGTAAACGCTGTTAATTATGTTAAATTAATCAAGTGGGAGAAAAGCTTGTAAAAGAAGTTTCAATTTATAAATGGTTACTAATAACTATGGTCAGTCTAACTTTCATGGTAATATCAATATTTTATTATAACAAGAACTAATATAGCTAATATGAATATAGCTAATTTTCATGCTTAGCTGCAAGTTTAGGAACTAAAAAATTACACAACAGACCATAGCACTTAGTAAAAACAGCGCCTTGGTTGAAGACTTGTCACTTTTTTATACATAATTTATGACAGGGCATCTACGTCATTATTCTTACACCGTGTACATTCTTAAAATGTGATTTCAGTGATTTTAAATTGGATCCGAGGGTAAAGCAACTAGCCTTCAGTCAAATGTACTGTCGTACAAATATATTTGTATTAAAACGGAATGCGAATCGTACCGTATAGCGCATGGTGATGATGCGATGACTGCGAGGTCGCAGGTGGCGTGTCGTCCATCTGCGGAGCCGGCTCCACCAGCAACTCCACGCTATCACCTCCTCGCTCCAGCACCGCACACACTTCCTCGAAGCTGCGCTCAGTGAGGGGAACACCACCCCATTCTAGTACCTGAGGGCCAAACACGAATCATTTACGATACTGTTACTTTAGTAAACCGATCCCAAATATTAATTACGTTCATCGTTGATGAAAATGGCAATTTTTTGTAATTTGCAATCTACTCGCTAGCTGAACGCTAACATAAACAAATCATGGTTAGACTGCTAGATGGTAAAATTAAGACATTAAGGGCGACTTACGCAACGATGCCTAAACGTATTTAGTGGCTAAATATGATTAAAGGAGTTATCACATTACACAAATACGTCAAATTTGTACATGTTTACTAGCTAGAAAAGAAAAGAAATCATTTCTCATTTGGGCACTGAAGTTTATTATCTTCGAGGGCAAACATTGCTTCATTATTAGCTAGAGAAAGGAAAAGGGGTTTATCAACGAATGAAGGATGCCCTTCAATACAAGGACAAATCCTTCATTATTAAAAAGACGCAAAGCCTACTTTCAGGCGGATCCCATAATTTCAAGAAATTAAGTTTGCATACGCTTACGTTTTTCTTGAAAGAATATTTATATTCTTGTTTTCCGAAAGCGAGTAGATAATCCGAAAGAGTTCGGAATAAAAATACTCTTTGTGCATAATCCTCGGTTATATGCGTACATTAAAAAGAATGGCACGGTTTTTGTTTAGGTTTTGCATTTCGAAACAGTGACAACCACACAGGTATATTAAAGTTAAATGAAGTTTGTTTTAGTCAAAGCTGTAATCCATTATGTACCTACGACGTGTATATTTAAACACAATGGTTACGGTTGCGTAATACAAATATTCAGATTTGTGCTAAGAAATAATTAATATCATCTTTACATACTCGTAGTATAAAATGAAGTCGCTTTCGCTGTCTTTTAAACTACTCAACGGATTTTAATGCAGTTTTTAGCAATTGATAGAGTAATTCAAAAGGAAGGTTTATATGTATAATACATACATTACTCTGTTTGTTTGTTTGTTACCTTTACACGACTAAACGGCTGAACGGATCGTAATGAAATTTTGCAAGGAGATAGATTATATCCTGGGAAAGGACATAGGCTACTTTTTAGTCAACTGCGCAAAAAGAGGATAATGTTTTATTGAAAAACAACCCATGCGAAGCCGCGGGCGGGTCAGCTAGTTACTTGATAAATGGTGATCTCAGTGAACTTAAATAAATCTATCATCTTAAATATAAAAATCGTTATTCGTAAAATTTTTCAGGGTCATTTGTTTTTGTTGCTGGTAGGTAAGTGTAGGTAGTAGTAGTATTGTCACAGAGATACCTTATCTCCCTGCGTGAGGCCGGCCAGGTCCGCAGGCCCGCCCGGCACCGTCCATACGATGACGGCCTCGCGGCGGCCGCTCGCGTCCGGCTTGCCGCCCACCACCCGCATCCCGAAACCGCGCGCTGTAATTAATTATTTTCACAGACCTAACTGTACAAATCTCTTTTATTTAGAGACTTTGAATCGCTCAGAATTTTAAAATCATTAAAAGCTCTTTTGTCGGTGTTTAGTAGGTCCGATCTGGCAAATATAATTAATACACTTTTGCGGTCTAACGTTGATACACCACATTTTGATCACATGAAACTGAGGTAAGCGTTATTAATTAATACCTTGTATCAATTTTTCAATTAGTTTAATGCACGTGGAATGATAAAACAACATACTAGATAAAAGCTAATTAAATCGGACCGTGTTTCACAAAACGGACCATGCAAATAATAAAATCAGTTTACAGGAAGACGAAGACACAATAAAAGGAAGACATAAAAAGGACAACCACTGCAGCTGAATCCAGTAGTTAGAACAGGATTTTGGGACGTGTCTACACTTACACCGATGTCCTTTATCATTAGGGTCACGCCGCAGGGACACACGGCGGGGCGAGTTGTCATCCACGTCATGAATGACGATCTTAATGGCCTCAGCGTCGACGGACATTTGCCGCGCGGCAGCGGCGGCGGCGGCGGCGGCAGCCGCACTTGACGTACTCGACTGCTCCGAGGACGACATCGCCGATAACGCACTCAGTGCGCCTGTTCGCTGCTGCAGCGCAGCTATGTCTGGCCTGGGTGAGAGATTATAATTCAATTATAATCCACTGTCCAATCCATCACGTTTCAAAACTCAACATTTAGTTGTTGAAATAAATATCGATATCATCCACGGCCAACGTGCAATAAGAAGTAGGTAAACATTCTCAGTTAAAATGTGTCAAAAGTGTACTGTTAGCACACTATACATAGTTACCGAATAGTGGCTAAGTAAAATAGAAATCCATATTAGTAAATATGGTTACATAGATTCGATTAGATTAGATCAGATAATTCTTTACTGCACACCATAAAACAATACAAATAACAAAGAACAGCGTAAATCTATGGATACAATTGGCGGTATTATCGCTAAATAGTGATCTCTACCAGACAACCTTTGGATAGAATGGACTGTGTGGACATTACCTGGAGTGTAATAGCGTATGGTATGGTGTACATAGATTGTAAACGCTTTATTTGTACTCCATATTATAATAAAATAATAATAAATAATAAATATTGCTAGACATTTCACACAGCGCTATCTAGCCCCAAACTAAGCAGAGCTTGTACTATGGGAACCAGATAACTGATAGAATACTTATATACATTTTTTATTTGTAAATACATACTTATAATATATATAGAAACAACCAGACCCAGAACAAATATCTGTAGATCATGCAAACATTTGTTCCGCGGCGGGAGTCGAACCCGCTACCTCCTGCGTCTCAGCCGGCTATTCGCCCACTGCACCACGGAGGTAGTCAAATTGAAATTGTCAAAAAATATTAAAACACATAACTAGACACAAAGAAATACAAGTGTTAATACATCTACATACTACAGTAAACAGTAATTTTATTTGGCCCATTTTGGGTGTGCAATAACCGTGACATAATGAAGAGGTTGCGGGCGGGGCGGGCCACAATCTATCACGCGGGTACAGGGAGTATAATCTCAACATTTATTTGAAGCAAGAGCACCAAAACCTGTTACGCGTGATCCAATATTAACATGCCAATCAAGGCTCTGAAGTTGTTGAATAAGCAATGCGCTCAATCTCCTAGCTAGTAAGTAATGATTAAAAAGAACTTAACCTATGATTTTAGTAGGCATCAGATATATAAGAATCGTTTACTTCTTCTTCTTCTTCCTGCCCTTTTCCCACATTACGCGGGGTCGGCATCTCTCTATCAGCCGTCATCTCCGTTGTCACTTCCCTCCTACCCATATCATTCTTCACACAGTCCCTCCATCTCTTCTTCGGCCTTCCTGCACTTCTATATCCATCCACACTTATATCTAACACTATTTTAGTCACATGATTTTCTTCCCTCCGCATGACATGCCCATACCACGCTAGCCTCTTACTCCTCAATTTTTCTATCACTATATACTTTTAAACTTCCTCTAATATAATCATGCCTTATCTTTTCCATTCTCGTTACCCCACTCATCCATCTCAACATTCGCATTTCCGCCGCGTGCACTCTTCTTTCATCCATTCCTTTCGTGGCCCAACACCCATAACCATACATAATAAAATAAAATGAACCCATGTATACGATTCTTATATTATAAGAATCGTATATGTACATGGGTTCATTTTATTAAATTTATTACATATGGCACACGAAACAGAACACACCCAGCAAATATGAAATAGATACATTTTAAAGAATTCTGAACTAGGAAATACCCCAAAATATGTGTACACATCACAATACTACGCAGTTTGAATCAGAAAACAAGTATAAATAAATTTATAAATATTCAGTGCTAATTACTTTTTTCCAAGAGCAATTTACAATCTTTTTTAAATTTATATAAATTATTATTTAAAACATCTATTGCATTGCTATGGTTGACTAACAGATCATTGTATAGATCTGAACAGAATGTACACATTCTGATCCGTGGATTAGAGAGTTCGTATAGACATTGAGGGCGAAGGTATGAAGAAATGGAATACGGCATCTGATTTTAATATTAAAGTAATCAAGAGAGAGTAGGATAGGCGAGTCTATGTGTGAATGTATAATTTTAAAGAGGTACACTAATGAGTGAAGTTTACGTCGGGACTCAAGGCATTCTATTTGAAATTTGACAAGCCTCTCTGAGTAAGAGGGCAATTCTCTATTCCATCCACAGCGATAACATAAAATGGTTAGCAATTTCTTTTGGACTCGCTCAATACGGTCAGTATGAACATTCTAAAATGGCGACCAAATAACTGAATTACATTCCTAGATTCTGCGGACAAGAGCAAAGAAAAGGTGAATGCGAGTTCGTGGATTCTTAAATTGCGTAGTCGTTCTTGATATGAAACCGTAATTGGGAGCTTCTAGATATGATACTATCATAGTGGGCATGAAAAGTAAGCTTCTCATCGAAAAATTACCGCCGAGGTCCACAGGGTTCACTTACAGTTGGCTTCCGCGGCGTCTGATGGGCCGGTCCTCGTCAACCGAGAGTCCAGATATCTGCGGCGTAGAGTCGACATCATCAGGAGGCCGGTATGAGCCGCGTCGTGAAGTTGCACCCGCCACAACGTCCACTGCTGATGCTCTGATAAGAAAGGTAACACAATGAATACCTCACGACAATTACTACCATTCTAGCATTCTAAAAATTAAATTATATTAAACATATGATGTTTTCCTAAATGCAACGGCTATCATGGGGTCGTCTTTGTGATTCAAAACCAATCACAATGATTAAACACTCATAACAACCAACAAACACTAGCATAGTTCGAACTTGACATTAGAATTACCTTTCCTCTCCTTACTCTTCCATGATGTCGAGGACACTCACCTGCGGGACATAGGTGGTGGCGCCACAAGCACCGGCTGATGGCCGCCCGCAGCAGCCGGCGGCTGGTCCTCATCACAGGACCGCTGGCGCGGCGTGCGCACGGAGCGCCGCCGGGCCGGGCCCGCTGTGCTTGGCCGACGGGACTCATCCGGTGTCTTGCTGCCGCCACCCTTTAACTGCCGCAAGGGCAGCGTGGTTAAAACACTCACAATTATGAACATAAACCTCTTCTAATATATTTAAAAAAACAAAGTTTAAAAACTAAGTTCTAACTAAAAACTCTGACTTTTAGTGTTAGAGCAACGCGTATCAGTGAATAACGGGAATCTTAGTTAATGAAAGAAAAAATTTCCTAAACACTTATTTTCAGAAACAATTCAGAAAATACGTGGCCAAACTATTCAGAGATAAGGAGCGAAACCAGTCAATGGCGTAAATGCAATTGTTGGTACCCTCAATACATCTGAACCAAAGTTTTCACGTTCACGCTCATTCAGCGTGTGAACTCTGTAAATAGAGACTGAAATCTTTAGCTATTATATGGAAACGGCGCATAGCTAGTTTTTAATGAATATTACCATATTCATCAAAAGCTAGCTTCCAGTTTAAACTATCACAATTTTGATGAGTTTTACAATACGACGAACGAATTCATAAATACTTGGTATTTGAAAGAGTTGCATAGTAGATCTAATTTCTAGAAAATAAATAACAGCAAAGTAGAACTTCAATTTGAATAAAACATTATTTGCATAAAATAATACGACAACAGTAACAAACATTACCTTTTCCAATTCCTTGAGTGAAGCGGGCGATACGTCTGAATGCCTTCGCAGTTCGGGTGACCGTGGTGGCGCTAGACCAGAATTTCCACCGCCACTTCCAAGCCTGGCTTCTGAGTGGCGACGCTGGAGCGCGTCCAGAACTGGGATTTCAAGGAGGGAGTCTGTGCTGTCTTGCGCCGCGGGTGGCAGCCGCGGAGCAGCCTTGCGACGGCACACCGAACATTGCCATGAATTCTGTCATATTTAACGTATTTCGAATTAGCCTAGTCTTTTTCTGTTGTGAATAAGGAAATAAGAAATAATCATGATGCCATCACCTCATGTAACATTCACATGTTTGGAAGGATTTTAAATATACGAATAGCATACAATATATAATGCACCTAAGTGAATGGCCATTTCTAGTTCTAAAACATGACGGATTTCTTACAGAATTGTATGACCGTTTCCAGGACGTGGTGAATGACGAACTAAAATTAAAATACTGATGTACTGTACTGCGCTAAATCAAAGATACCAGGAGCGGGTGTGTCTTACCGCATCCTGGTCACTAGAGGGCTTGGAGTATGAGGAGCAGTCCTCGCAGACACGGTGCTGGCAGCCGTTGCAGGTGTGATACACTTCTCCGGGCTTCAAGGCTTTCAAGCACACGCGGCATGCGCCTACGCGGGACGGTGCTTTGCCTGCCTCGCTGACAAATTCATCAAGTAAGTTAGTAATTAGTTAGTAATCAATTTATATTATTATAATTCATCATCATTCATCATATTATTATTCATATATTTATTCATCCGTAGACATATTCACATGTACTTAGACTAGTCATATTAACAGATATATAAATATAGTGACTAGGCCTTGAGTCGGGGGTTTCAACACTTTCAACTATAAATAAATAAAAAATGCTGGACATTTCACACATCCAGCGCTACGTAGAGATTTAGGCTAACGTATCCTAAGTGGGCTCAGCTAATTTTTTTTTATCAAGTACGTTGGGAGCAACAGTCCTAAAATTAATTTGTACCCTTCGGTAAAAAAAATAGCTAATAGAATCACGTCAAAATAGTATTACAAATAGTCAAATAGTCGAGATACCTGCCACTTGAGGCCTAATCGCTTCGATTTTTAAGAGCGGATAAGACATTAAAATATTTTTTGGAGTAATGGTGGCCGTACACGCAACGGTTTACCTGACAGATTTACCCGAACAGGTAACCTGAATACAATTGAGAGCATAATTTTTTACTTGACGATACGATGTTTTTTTGGTTGCGTTGGCAAGTCAGCGTAGCTCTCCAGCAGGCAACTAATGGTAACCGCTGGAGACTTAAGAGTAAGACAGTATACTTTCTTGTGAAAGGGCTTGCCCGAGGAAGTACTACCACTATACCTATTTCTTCCGCCAAACAGCATTGCTGTGTTTCGGTTTGAAGGGTATGGTTGCCGGTGAATTTTCCCTTGAGACTTTACACCTGAATGCCTCAAGTTCATGGACGCAGGGCAGTGCGTCGTAGGCTACGTTTCCAAGCGTGACCTATGAGGCAATACTTTGTTATAGGCGATGGTTACCAATTAAAATCAGGTGGGCCATATGCCTGTTCCATCTCCAGGTCGTATTAAAAAAAAGACAAGCAATGAACACGCTTCACCAAAGAAGTCACGATCCTCAGTTATGAGGGAACGATGGAAAAGGAGGAGGAAGCTCGCATTTGACCCTGATCTTGTCTGATAGTTATTATGCAATTTACGATGTCTGTGACGTTCGCCTGTACCATTAAAAGTAGTTTAAAATATGTAACTGCATTCATCCGTAAATAATTATTAAAGTCTTATTAAAGTAAACCTTAAGTTTCAGTAGGTATATATAACAAAATGTACTGTATCCTTTTCTTTGTAATCACTATTGTTCCAATTATACTCATGTGCTTTTTTTTGAAGTTTTCAGCTATTAATAACGAGGACAGCCTCGCAAGAGCTAACGCGTCGTCGTGCCGTGCCGACGGGGGCTACTAACGGTAAATCGTTACGTATGTGAGCTATAGCTTCTATATATCTGACAAGTACACCTGTTTTGGTAAATCTGTCAGGTATATAGTTGCATGTGTGGGCACAATAACATACCGTTCAGTCTTAGCAGGTGCGGGCGGGGGTTGCGCCGGCGGCGGCGTCGGCGCGGGCTCTGGAGGCTCTTGCACCGGTTGTCTGGGACCAAGCTTTGTCACTATAAAAAAGTTAATCGTTAAAAGTACACTTTAGGGCTGAGGCGCAGGAGGTTGCGGGTTCGATTCCCGTCGCGGAACTTATATTTTCATGATTCACACTACAGATATTGGTTCCGTTTCTGTGTGTTTCTTATAGGTATCTATTATATTATACGTGACAATCTCCGTGGCGCAGTGAGCAAATAGCCGGTTGAGACGCAGGAGGTTGCGGGTTCGATTCCGACCGCGGAACAAATGTTTGCGTGATATACAGATATTTGTTCCGGGTCTGGTTCTTTCGCTAAAAATTGTAAGTATATATTTACAAAAAAACGTATATGTATATCAGTTATCTGGTTCCCATAGTACAAGCTTTGCTTAGTTTGGGGCTAGATGACGCTGTGTGAAATGCCCAGCATTATTTATTATTATTATTATAAGTATGTACAAAATGTATTCTATCAGTTATCTGGTTCCCATAGCACAAGTTTTAGTAAGTCTGATGCTAGCATCAGACTAACCAAAATCTATCTAGATAGTACTGTGTGAAATGTCCAGCATTATTAATTTATTTATTACATATATCATGTCAGATATAGGATACCCAGTGCTGAACATAGCTAAATTATTTTTCAAAAGTGATTGATCTTCTGTGGCCTTTATGTACCCAATGGCTTCCGGCAATCTATCAGAAAGCCGTTTGAAGCTGCGCAAGACTCAAGAACTTTTGTAACAATCGTCAGTTTTCCGAGCTATTTGTCCCACCCGCTTCCACTACAACCAGTTAATGATAATCAAATTATTATTAAATTTTAATAAAAAAAAAATTTAAAAGAAATCGTGTTTAAAATGAGACCCAAACATAGCCAGCATCTGTCCCCTAATTAGGGAGTTCCATTGTACCACTTCTATCTTCACTTTGGCTCAATTTATTGTACTGCCGCCGCACATCAAACCGGTTTTAGTATTATGAAGCACACTTATCTTGTAGTAGGAAAAATAAATCGGATGTTGGTTAAAGTTAGAAAATTCTTATTATCCTACCTACATAAGTATCTGAAGTTGAATGCTTCTAAGTAAAAAGTTACAAAGGTATTATAGCTTATAAAAGCTCGATTCTCAGAAAGCTGACGGTATAAAGAATGCGTGATGCGCACGTTTAGAAATAGCTTCGTCCCACACGGCGTAGATATCGTAGCAACGTAAGATTGCGTAGGTGGCTCGTAGCACCGGCGTAGAACTACCTAGCCAAAACATTATTTGCCAACAAGGAAAAACTGTTATCAAATTGTGTTGTTTTGACAAGCGCTCATAACAAAAGAAACTTATGTAGGAGTAGGTCTCAGAGGCATACGAATAGCCCAAGAGTTGATGGCGAATTTGAGGAAGGTGTTTAAGGTAACTTGAAATCAAAATTTAATCAATATTATAAATGTGAAAGTTTGGATGTTGTTTATTTATTTGTTTGTTACTCAATCACGTCGAAACGGCTGAACCGATTTCAATGAAATTTGGTATGTATGTAGATTATAACCTGGATTACCACATAGGGTACTTTTTATCCCATAAATTACTTCTCATGGGAGAAAAATGGGATTTCAAAGTTTATATATGTATTTTTGCACCCCAGAACGACGCGGGCGAAGCCGCTGGCAACAGCTAGTCATAAATAAATGGTCAAGCGCGTGTCAGAACACGCACTTAGTATCTTAGTTATTTTAAATACAAAGTTAATTTTGCTATTGATTTTGGTAATTTTCAAACCCTGAACCCTAACTAGTAAAGTCTACTCAGCTTGATAATTCTTCTAAAAACTACAGTATATGTGCTGCTATTGTGGATACTTTTAACGTATCCAAAAATAGCAGTTTGGCTGGTAGGGATACACTCACACACACAGACGCGCGACTATTACGAAAATGACCACATTAAGCTTTATATTTCGTAAATCGATTCTTATATCCAAAAAATGTTAGGGAAATCTTGGTGTTTTTAAATACCTATTTAACGATATCCCACGTGAGATAAAAAAAACATCATGCTTATTTTCAGCTTTACAGAACTTTAAGTAAAACGGGTGTAATTGGTCAGACGGACAGACAGACATGGCTAAACTATAAGGATTTCGAGTTTAACTACGGACCCGACTATGGGAGAATGTATTTTTGGATAATCTTTTGCAAACGTCCTATACCTACTGCGCAGTAGCGAAATTACCGGAAATGCCCTTCCAGAACTCAATTCCAGATTCACTGAATAGAAATAGTAAGTAAGTAAATTTACAAATAGTACATACCTACTATTTTTTATAATTTCAAGTTCTCTATAACACCGTCCCCCAATTCGTTATCAGCTAGCATAGCCGGAATAGCCGGAGCTAGAATTGATAAAGACTGAAATTAAATTCAGCTCATTGTTATGAAATACTTACTGAACTTGAATGAAATGATGGGAATTCAAATAAGTCCGCAGTTTGTGTCTACCTTTCAAGGAGGAATCTACTAACAATGCGTGCTGACGCCCGTTCCTTTCGCCCCGCGATATTCCGCTATGCATATTGAGAAATAATCATAAATTCCATCGCGCACTCTGTACGATGCCGAATACTTTGCGAGTTTGTGCCTGGCGGCTATATCTTTATGTCTATAATTTTTGGTCTGAATTGTTATGAATTATCCAAAATACGTGTTTTGCATTCACGAACAACTCAATCTATCAAAGAACATTATCACAGGTTTGAAGATAACGCTTAATAAAAAGCACCACACATTTACTTATCCTGAATACGAATCTTAATTAATATTTGATGATTAATTATTCTGGATCATTATGTAGTTCGATATTTCTCTTGGTTTAATAAAACTTTAATACCTTCAAAATTTAATATTAATATTTGATGATTAATTATTCTGGATCATTATGTAGTTCGATATTTCTCTTGGTTTAATAAAACTTTAATACCTTCAAAATGTAACTTGAGTTATATACTCAGCACAGATATATACATATACAGAAGTGAGTATCTCGATATCTAGCCTCGGGGAGCCTCTCGAGTTTAAAACAGCTTCGTATAAGTAAGCGTGAAACTTGTTGGTTGAAGATTTATTACGCAATACATGCCGTTCTAAACGATTATACATACGAACCTTCAAATTGGCTTAGCTATTATACTCGAACTGTAGGTAAAAAGCTGGAATCGTTTTGTTCTCGACATCTCGACTACGTGACATTTTTCCTCGTTTATGATAAAAGATTTTATCCCACCAGTGATGAATGGGTATTGTTTACGGTAAGAGAGGTGTGTAATACGTAGATAGAGGGGGTGCGATTTGGATCAAACGGCCCGTAGCACCGGAATTTTGATTTTCCGGCGCGTGACTTTGGGGAATGCCCGCTTTGTTTTAGTAAGTGTTGGCCTTTTTGGCACTATTACCGTCTATATACCGAGTTCTAGGAATGAAGGAGTTTAAACCTTGCAGGTCAACCGCATTAGTGTAAAGGTCGAAATTCCGCTCTAAAAGCACGTTTGTCCCTTAACCCTTGGATTTGCCGCGGTTCGCATTTACAAGTTATTTAGGATGTTACCTAAATATACAAGTACAGATGAGGGCATGTTTGTTTAACATTGAAAACAATTCTATTACTCAAACAAAACTATTCTTGAATGTTAGGATAGGACAAATAAATTGATAATATTAAATAACAATATACACTCATTGTTGTAGCATAGTATATTATAATTATCTTAATACCAATGTAAAGTGAAACGACTACAAAGCACTGTCGTTCTGGCTTTTAGGACAAGAACTAGCCAAGAATAAAATAATTCGGTATTATATTTTGTAGCACTAAATATTCTTAATTATTTCTGATTTGTTCCTGAGTTCTTTGGCGTAGCCGTGGTGAGCGTGTGAAGTGAGCGTGGTGAACTGACTGAGACGCAGGAGATTGCGGGTTCAATTCCCGCTGCGGGATTGATGATTGCATAATCTGCTTTTATTTATTGCTTATCATTAGTATACAAGAATATTATATATATACAGTGTGTCCCTGGATAAAGTGCAACCCCGAAAGGGGGTGAAACTAGATCAAAAATTATCGACAAAAAAATAGAAAAAAAAATTAAAAAAAAATTTGTATATACTTTATTGATGTATTAAAATTTTTATTACTCACTAATTACTCTATTTAATAAAAAAATTATTTCTTCCAAAGTAGTAGGTCTATTTTGTTAAAATAAAAACCATAATCATGTCAGATATGTGACGATGACGATAAAATAACAAATAACTCACAAACGAGTGGCTATCGTGACTTAAAGTTTAATTTTTGTATTAAAATTACATTTTTTAGGCTGTTTTTTTCCAATAAACTCCAAAAATCTTAAAATTAAGCCTATAATACTAGAAATTTTTATGACTTTTTATTATTGTCTATCATAATAGCTTTTAAATAAAATAAAAACCTACGTTCTAACATAAAAAATGTGCTGGCTAGGAGCTTTTAAAGTTGACCACTGATTACGTCACCACTCAGGTAGAGACACGTTTTTTTTTGCTGCTCAGGTAGTATTAAAAATCAAATTTTAGTTACAACATTTTTATTTAACTTATTACATGTAAGTATGAAATAAGGGTTTTGTTTAATGCATTAAATGCTCAAAATGGCTTCCTTGTTGTTGTAGGCACATTGCCGCACGAAGAGCGATTTGTTGTGTGGCTCTAAGCACCATCTCTGGGTCACTTCTTATCTCATCGGCACATCGCATGATTTGATCTTGTAACTCTGCCTCGGTGTCTACGGTCGTTCTGTAGACTCTTTGTTTCATAACACCCCACAGAAAATAGTCTAGGGGTGTCAGGTCAGGTGAACGTGCCGGCCACCCGACTGGTCCATCCCGGCCGATCCACCTATTAGCGTAGTTTTCGTTTAAAAAACTTCGCACATTGCGCCCGTAGTGCGCAGGGCATCCGTCCATCTGCAAATACATCTGTTGCCTTGTAGCCAGCGGAACATCTTCCAGCAGTAGTGGCAGATCGTCTCTTAATAAGTTTAAAAAACTTTCGGCATTTAATGTTGCGGGTAAAATAACTGGCCCAATCAGCGTGTCGTCTATTAGAGCTGCCCATACATTAACTGAAAATTGCACTTGAAAAGTAGACGCCTTCTTTAGGTGTGGATTTTCCTCGGACCATACATGTAAGTTTCTGCAATTTGTGATTCCATTCCGGGTGAATTTCGCTTCATCCATCCATAATTTTTTTTTTAGGAATTGTGGATTATTTCTAATTTTTTGTTGAATCCACGTAGACATTACGCATCTTGCACGATTGTCTACATTTTCATGCAAATGCTGTACTCGCTGATAATGGTATGGATGCAATCCCTTCTTTTTCAAAATTCGCCATACGGATGTTTTTGATATACCGTGACGCAAAGCTAAGCGTCTAATGCTGGTTGTGGGATCAGCAAACAAATCGTTTAAAACGGCCTCTTCTATGGAATGGTCAATAATGGTAGCTTGTTGCTCACGGCGATCTCTTGCTAACCCAAGTCCGATGTTGGATAACTTTCGGTGAACTTCTTGGAAATTTCGTGCTGACGGTATAAGTCTGCTCGGAAACGCATTTATGTATGCAGAACGAGCGACTGTTGTGTGTCCACGTGACATACCATAATAATAATGGATGTCAGCGATTTCTCGCGGAGAGAACTCAGTCAATCGCGGCATCTCCACAACACAACAAAGTACAGTCAAAAACGTAACAAAAAGTCAAAAACAAAACAAAAGCAAAACAACGTAACAAAAACTTGAAGGCGCAGTAAGGTACGGTAGGCGGTAGCAGCGGCGAGAATATCGGAGCGACTGGCGTGCCTTGTTGTGAGTCCTGTTTCGATCCCCACCCTTCATCTTTCATAGAACAGGCCCAGCGACCATAATCTACAACAATATAAGTTAAAAAAGGGTCTCTACATGAGTGGTGACGTAATCAGTGGTCAACTTTAAATGCTCCTAGCCAGCACATTTTTTATGTTAGAACGTAGGTTTTTATTTTATTTAAAAGCTATTATGATAGACAATAATAAAAAGTCATAAAAATTTCTAGTATTATAGGCTTAATTTTAAGATTTTTGGAGTTTATTGGAAAAAAACAGCCTAAAAAATGTAATTTTAATACAAAAATTAAACTTTAAGTCACGATAGCCACTTGTTTGTGAGTTATTTGTTATTTTATCGTCATCGTCACATATCTGACATGATTATGGTTTTTATTTTAACAAAATAGACCTACTACTTTGGAAGAAATCATTTTTTTATTAAATAGAGTCATTAGTGAGCAATAAAAATTTTAATTCATCAATAAAGTATATACTAAATTTTTTTAATTTTTTTTTTCTATTTTTTTGTCGATAATTTTTGATCTAGTTTCACCCCCTTTCGGGGTTGCACTTTATCCAGGGACACACTGTATATGTATATATAAACCAGCCAGTGCGAGTCGGACTCGCGCACGAAGGGTTCCGTACCATTATCTATAAAAACGGCAAAAAAATCATGTTTGTTGTATGGGAGCCCCACTTTAATATTTATTTTATTCTGTTTTATTTTATTGTGTTTAACAAATACTAATTTGTTGTTATAGCGGCAACAGGAATAAATCATCTGTGAAAATGTCTATCTATCATGGTTCATGAGATACAGCCTGGTGAGTGACAGACGGACAGACAGACAGCGGAGTCTTAGTAATAAGGTCCCATTTTTACCCTTTTGGTACGAAATCCTAAAAATCACTTTGCTATGTTGTTTAAAGATACGAGTACCTCTAGACGTTAGATTAGTTGTTATTAGGCAACTTTGTAACCACAGCCACGTAACTTCCTAGTTTCTAACAATTTATTTACCTCCAGCGTTATTAGTGTTGTAACGAGAAAGCAACCTTAATATGGCTTATAAACTAAGTTCTCAAAAGTAAACTTTCGTTTAATTAACTTCAATTAAATAGGGATTTAATTAAGATTAAAAGAAGCTCCAGAACATTGTAATAAACGATTAATCAAGCACTTGTTATTACATAACCGTCTCACCAGTACTCTAGTAAATATTGTTTACAACTTGTAAAACTCTTTTAAGGATGATTAACAGTAACAAATGACAAATAGGTCTGCGCTTAATCTAGACCCTTAGAGCATTCAGACAAATAACCTGGCTTTTTTTATCCAATAATAAAATTAAAAATTCACTGTTCCATTCAAATCGCGTTGTCTAACTACGCCAAAATGTATGAGAAGGTCGATTTTAGGAGCCCGTAGTCGAACGCACCCCTTGTAGTTTCACCATGTCCATCTGTAGAAACTTGATATAGATATATTTTAGTGACGCCTAGTAAGTAGCAATGGTGTAAAATTATGGTCTGTGTGTGTCAAATAAATGTATTTTCTTTCTTTTTTCTTTATGAAATAAAAACTAGTAAAACTTTTTTTTTACAAGAATCGTTTTACGAAATATAACGCTACAACATAATATAACATTGTCTAGAAGAGATAGCGATAAGACCGCCTATTGTGCATACAATTATTTGTTTTTTTTTCGTTGTTGTGTCTAGCTTGTAAGAAAATAATAATGTTCATTCATTCATACATTGCTTCAAAGTGGCTTTACGTAATAGTCGTGTGCCCCTCCCTCCTTCCTCTACCAGCCAAACCATCAATAGTAGCATATATGCTGTAGTTGTAAGAAAAATTATCAAAGCTGAGTAGTATCTATTAGTTTACGAGCAGTAGTCGACCAACTTATGTATTAAGTTGGGTTTGTCCAGTTCATATAATTTTCATAGAAAATGACCAAAATCAACTGCAAAGCTAACCTTATATTTAAAACATGACAAAGATACAATCGTACTACGGACTACGGAACCCTTTACTGTGTGTGGTTCGACACGCGCTTGACCAATTATTAACTTTAGTGAATTGAAATAATCAAAGTTCTGGCTTCGGCAGAGTCATTACTCAACATTTTACGACAATTCACAAATTCATCCTGTATATTTCATACCTACTCGGTAATTGTGCACAGCGTGCTCAGAACGGAACTCCAACTAGGTTGGATAACTTCCGCCGTAATAAGAAGTTAAGTTTATTCAGAGCTACAGTAACTTATTAAAACTATCTGTTATACCTTTGTCCTGTGCAGTGAGGAGTGAGGAGGAGAGGGTTTGTCGTAGTTTACCGAACGTGCCCGCCGCCTCAATATGCCCTGGCACTGAGCTCGCCTCTTCCGTCGCCACCATCTGTCCAAAACACAAAACCTATTAATGCCATATACAAACACAAGCATTCTAAGATTACACGTTATGAAAAATGTAGGCCAACTTTCCACCTCTACATTTTTATGAAAGATAACGAAGTGCGCCTTCATAAAACCGTAGTAAATTAGTAAACTTAATAAAAACACTTGCCTTTGAAGAAAAACTCATGTCGCGGAAAGTGACGCGCCACGGCGATAAAACTCTTCATACAAAAATAACGACTTAGTAATACTGTCGTAAATTTTATGAAGAGAGCAACAGATGGGGAAAGAAATATATAGAAGTTGGGAAAATCGATATTACCGACTTCAAATTCGGCATAGGAAGGTTTTATTGCGTCGACTGAGAATTTCGTCACATCCAATAACAATTAACAAAAGTAGATTTGAAAGAAAGAAAGAAAATATTTTGATTATGCCAACCACTAATAACAACAATTAACAACACAAAAAAATAAAAATACAGTACAACAAAAGATTACACAGATATAAGTTATTAGTAGTCGACACAAAAAGGTTCCAACTCAGCATTGTGCTATGTCACAGCAAGGTAACACAGCGCTGGTCTTCCGTTGGAACCTACACGGAAGTCTGCTAACATATATAAATATAATAACATATAAAAATAAACAAGTAGATGATTTATAATAAGACTCAGACTCAACTAGCATAATAAATAAAAATATATAAGTAACATAATTCAAATCCAAAATCCAGCCTCCAGAGTCTTTTATAAAAAAAAACACTTCCCCAGTAATCACCTAACAGTAATAAATTCCAAGGTGAATTTTGGACACATTCAAAAAAAGAATTTTCAAAAAGTAAAGCTACAATTGTTTCAGATGCATATTTGATGTTTTCATTGGATCCCGTCAAAGTCGATAATGCCTTTAAACTACGAGTAAAAAGAAAATAGGAAATATATAGCATAGGCACGATATTGCTTTGTTAGTAGGAAATGTTTAAGCCGTCGACAAAGCTGCCTCACGGATGTTGTAAAGCGAGCGCTCTAAAATGGATGGCGTGTGGGAAGGAAGAACGACTTAACGTTTATTTATAACTTTATATGTACGGCGGACTTTATTGAATGAAATTGTTTTGTGGGTACCCAGGTACAAATTGTTTTGCATAGTCATTAAACTATTTTGTGTTGTAAACCGACGCAAAACAATACGATTTTGGGTTGAACTAGTTGTGTATATTTTGTTTATTGTTAGTTTCACAGAATCATTTTAGTGATAGCTAGGTACAGCATACACAGCGGTACACATTCTATGAAATAAGTTTTAATGAGGGGCAATTAATGGGTATTTTCCATGGACTCACAACACGGATTTTTACAACATCGATCGAAGGTCTGTTTCAGGGTTTGCAAACCCTTGCTTACTTCCAACGAGAATCAGGGTGACTAAGTTAGAACCAAGTGTCACAAAGAAAACTAAGCAACCAGCTTAAGGCCTAACAAAATGAAAAGATTTGTGTATTTTCTAAGATTTCCAGAAGTAATTAAGATATGTAAAAAAGTACTTTGTAACAAGTCTGCAAATCCGTAATCGTTTGACAGTCACATCCCATTTATTTCCAGACTTTACAGTCTTTCCAGACTTTTTAGTTTTTAAGTAATAAGAACGCTGGGTTGCTGAATTAAAAATATCACACGTATTTTAATATTTCACGCATAAAATAATACACGATTCATTCAGAACGAGGTCACTTTCACGAATGGATGAACGATTTTTCCAATAGGCGAGTTGTTTAGACAATGCCCATGAATATTGGATGGTCGCACGCCTGCCATAGTGGATTCCTGAGAGATCACGTGTCAGATGAAATAGCTATGTACTCGTTTATATAAAGTTACCGACAATAATCATCAAATACAGCTGAATTGTATGAATATGTACTGTTATTGTACCGTTAGATGATGTGATACGTGAAAAATATAGCATAATTAGAAAAGTTTCAAATCAAATCAATTTATTGCGAAATATGGGTGTTTAATACAAGGTGTTTAGTGTTACATAGTATAAGTGCAGCCATATTCAGCGTTTTACGCATGCGCAATGTCGAGCTTAATTAGTAGGTTTCATTTTAATTGTAATAACAATGTCAAAATTAATTATTGAGTTAGTTATAATTATTACTAGCTGACCCGCCGAACTTCGTACCCTTGACTTCGCCTTGACATGCATATGACGCGGGCTGCCAATGTATGTCGCCGGTAGAATTGTCAATCGGCTATTATTAGCTGCATCTATATATGAGAAAATTAATTTTCATCTTAATTTCTTTTTGCGTGAATTTTCCCGATATTTTAATAGTTATTCTGCTATTCGGGGCGGGGACAAATCCATAATCAAAATCGGTCCAACCGTTCTTGAGTTATAAATGGTGTAACTAACCCGACCTTGTTTTATATTATATTATTTGTTTTATATATGATTATTTTAAATTTTATATATTTTTTTTTATTAAACAAGATCCTTGTCATCTAAATAATTATGTCATTTCAGCTCAGCAAAAAATGGTCTACAGCTATCAGTTTTACTGATCTTACATGTCGCTCTGATGCATTTTTTGAGCAATAAATAACCTATTTTTTAAAGTAAAATTATCCCAAAATACAATCCCGTACCTGAAAATGGATTTGGCATATACGTAATACTTTTGACCGAAAAGTGTGTTGCTTCATCGTTTTCGCGACTACACGACACAGCGTAAGTGCGTCACACGTCCCAGACTTTTACCTAATATAACACGTATTTTAGCCACAAGTTATATATATTTATATGGGCCATAAAACTAAGTTTTAACATTTTGTCTATTGTTGCCTAAAATAAATATTTTGTATTATTATAAATGGATCAGCAAGTTCGATGGTGCCTCAGTCAGTTGATGGCTAATGATAATTGTTAAAATATTATGCTGTTTTAATGAAACTGTGAAGTTTTGGTTACTGGTTATTTTGTAGTGGAAATCCGCAGGGCCGCCTCTATGGCAATTTTCAAATCCAATCTATAAACACTTTATCTCGCTTCAAAATAGCCAACAAAATTGAGCACTTTATGTAGACACGAGTATATGTATTTCGTTTATGAATGTGTATTACTATTATTCACACATATTTATTTTAAAACTCGTTTATAAAAAATATTTTTTTTTCTACAAAGTACCTTACAAAAAACAAACATTATAGTAAAAAATATATTTATAAAAACGGTAAACCACTGACCGCGAAGCAAGGCTCAAGCGATCGGTGGCTAGGGCTGCAGAGAGAGGAACCTCCTGATTATGCGCGGCGAGTCCAGGAGTACCGCCTTCTGTATCTAACCCTTGATCCAACTTCCTAGCGAGAGCCTCTTAAGGTATTGGTCGAGGCTCTTCGCTATCAGTCCGTTGACCGACACTACTATCGGAACGATAATCGTTGAGTCCACATCCCACATAGCGGTAATCTCATGAGCCAAGTCAAGGTACTTGCTTAGCTTGTCCTTATTATTATTATAAAATTTTATTAGTTTATTTTATGATGCCTAAGCTAAAGTTTGTTTAACTGTATATTTTCTGGCACTACCATTTTATCTACACTACACAAAGGTTAGCTGGAAGAAAATACTAATAAGCATTATGTTCGCCTTTGTATTATTTTACTAGTGCAATAAAAAAATGGAATCTAGTGTCTCCAGCCGCCGCGCAAGCGTGACTGTCCTAAACATGTTTCTCTCTGCGGAAGAATACGAGTAAAATTACAGTTTAGCGTAGAATGTAGAGACATTGGTCTCCGACATTGACGACCTCCGTGGCGCAGTGGGCGAATAGCCGGCTGAGACGCAGGAGGTAGCGGGTTCGATTCCCGCCGCGGAACAAATGTTTGCATGATCTACAGATATTTGTTTCGGGTCTGGATGTTTTTCTATTATTATAAGTATATATTTACAAAAAAAAAAATTGTACATAAGTATTCTACCAGTTATCAGGTTCCCATAGTACAAGCTCTGCTTAGTTTAGGGCTAGATAGCGCTGTGTGAAATGTCCAGCAATATTTATTTGATTGATTGATTGATTGAAAATACTTTATTGCACTTATAAAACTAGTACAAAGGCGAACTTAATGCTAAAGAGCATTCTCTTCCAGATAACCTTGTGTGATTATTTATTATTATTTTATTTATTATTGGTGCTGCCTCGCGCAGAAATGTTTCTGTAGTCTACGCTTAAATGTCATTTTAATTTATTATTCCGACAGAAACTAGCCTTGCAGGTCACTTACCTCTGTATCTGTTTGTACTTACCTAAAACGGTAGACACTGCATTCAGCGAAGATTAATGTTTTAAATTATATGAATGACGTCATAACCAATCGCACTTGTGCAATTTAAGTAACAAACGGTCGCTGTTGTTAATGATCCATATTAAAAGAGAATTAATTACTATACATAAGCATTATTCCACTCCAACGCACAAATTAATCTGTAAGTCAGCAGTTAATCAACATAACTTTAATGTAGGTATAACATTAGATTTATCAATCAAATGTTTGGGTTCTATTAAATTGTTTTTGCGAGACTTTACCAGAAGACTATATTATATAGTGACTACAAGGGTCTGATGATGAAGCTAGGAGTGAATCACACGAATATTATAAATGTAAAAGTTTTGATGTTTATTACTCAATCACGTCGTAACGGCTTAACCGATTCCAATGATATTTGGTATGTACGTAGATTATAACCTGTATTAACACATGTTTTGCTTTTTGACCCATAAATTAGGTCCCATGGGATTAAAATGGGGTGCTTTGGTCTTTGTTACCCTTCACGCCAAAACTACTTAACGGATTGAATTCAAATTTTCAGCTACTGCAGTGTCCCTTAACCAACTCACAACAAAAACAATAATCTATCACTATCTCTACTATCGGTAGCTGCATTTTGTACGGCTCACCATTGCGACAATATTAAACGTAAAGGGAGTGGACTGCAGGACGCTTATGTAGCTGAAATTGTATTGTGAATTTACCTAACCATATGGATTTAAGATAGAGAATACATCTCTATTTCCACGTATTTATACTAACCTTGGTGGGAAAGAATAAAAGCATTTTTCAATAGAAAATTTGACAACTTATTTTTATCTCATAGAAATTTATTTATGAGATAAAAGGTAACCTATATGTCATTTTAGGTTTAAAACTAAATTTTTGCAAAGTTTGAATTTCATTATATTCATTAGTTATGGCGTGAAGGGGTAACAGAGATCAAAACAATTTTCCGATAGAAACCTTGACATCCCATTTTTATCCCAATTCTAAATTATGGGGTAAAAAGTAGCTTAAACAATCCAGGTTATAATCTACTTTCATACCAAATTTCATCGAAATCGGTTCAGCCGTTACGACGTGATTGAGTAACAAACAAACAAATATCCAAACTTTCACATTTATAATATTATAAATTATTGTGATATATTGTGATAAATTAGTAAACATTTAGTAGTATAACGCGTACGAAGTCGCGGGAAACAGCTAGTTTATTAAAAAACTTAATGCTAAGGCCTATGCCAACTTTAGCCAGTCTAAATGCTGGACAAGCATTCTTGTCCTTGTTTCTGGTACTGTAGTTCTGGTACTGGCTGTCTCCAAGTTTGTCTAATTGGCCTTTATTTTTTTTAGTATGCTTAATGTTCATAAAGATACATAGAGATGGCATTGTTAATACATAAATTGTTTAAAAATTACAAACCACAAAAAAAAAATTAAGGCAAATGTACCTACCTATACATCTGTACGGTACTGTACATCTGTTATAATAAATTATGTACTTTTATATTATCTCGTTTCTGTTCTAAATGCTAGTAGGCACTCGTGCAATAATATCACTGGCCACAGGGGCTCGAAAGATGTTGCCATTACTTATCCAGTGAGCAGAGCTGCGGGAATAAGTTGCTCACTTCAAAATAAATAAATATTTAATGGTCCCGCGGCCGCTATAGTTTTACCTACAGGAGCGTCGGTCGTCTGGCTTCACAGCCCGCTTCCCGCCTTGACTATTCCTGACATTATTGGATTTGCTAGCGAAGCGACCGCGCTCGACCGCAAGCTTTTGGACTTTACTGGATAAGTAATGAATTTGAGGTTTAACGTTTCTATATCTTAATTCGGTTTAGCTGTGCCTGAGAGAATCTGAAGTTGAGCGTTTAAGAGTCAATATGCATAGCTTCGAACTCCGTTTTGATTATAAAAAGATTTCATTCATAAAAAAATGGTTTAATTTCCAAAACAATTTTACAATATTATCTTCAACTTTATCGGCAAAGCGTTCAGCAACCACTTATAAAATAGATAATTAAAAAGGCTTGTCAAATCTTGGATTTATCCCACTTGACCAACCCTTGAATCACTTTGCGGCCACTCGTTTGTCATACACTGAAATGTTTAAATAAACCAAGCGATTTCTAAAACAAACGTGTAATGATATTCACCATTATGTATTTAACTTACGTACATACTTAATAACTTGGAGTTCGAGTGAATACCTCTTGATTGCTCAAAGAATATTCCCTTATGGAAGAAACACACTACGCTTTGCTGCCTTAACGGCTTTTCAGTAAAATCTATAATATTACGAAAAGTAAATACTTACGGATATAAAACATTAGACTATAACAAAGATACAAAGTGATCGACTATGAATAAAGTTACATAGAACAAGATAGCTAAGAATCTCATTTGCAGCACTACATTAGCGGAGATGGACGTATCGATCGACTCGCCTGTACCTGTACAGATTTTTGAGATAAAATGGGTCATGAACATCGCTCGTTCATGACCCACTAGTGATGCAAGGGGAAGCCCGCTGGCCGAGGCGGGGGGGCTGGCGTTTGACCCACTTGTTGCCTTCCCCTTAGTATGTGATTGTTATATAATCTGTGTCTTCACCCGCTATTTACATTACAAGTCTAATTGCTATGCGCTGGCAGGTGTAGGCCTTTACTTTATCACCACCTTGGGATCGACCTTCCCTAATTTGTTGTTAGCTCACGGTAAATCCGAGCTGTCATGATTTTCAGTAACAACTCAAACAAAAGCAATAATTGTTTCATAACTTTGCAGGTACAATTTAGGAAATGATTCTTCCAACAGGTGTTTAAAGGTAGATAGGTTTTTATTTTGATTATTAATGTTTGCTTTATATAAATAATTACGTTACGAAACAAAAATAATAAATGGTCAATCGCGGACCATGCACAGTGATGGATTCCGTGGTTATTTTAAAATACAAGCTTAATTTTACAATTGATTTTGGTCACTTTGTATGGAAAATATAAATTATTTAAGTGTGTAAATTGAGATTACATCGAGCAAGATAAGGATACACTATGTTGAACACCATAAGAACTGTTTACAATACCCAACTACAGAATTAAGTTGGTCGACACTGCTCGTAAAAACGTGGGAGGAGGGTAAGACACACGACTACTACAAAAATGGCTTTTATATTTCGGATTCATGTATCAAAAAACTTTCAGAAAACCTTATACTGTTTTAGAAGACCTTTTTAATGATACCACACAAGATGGGGAGAGTGAATAAAAAAAAACACTCCCCCACTTTTTTAGAGGGGAGTACTTTAAACAAACATATTTATTTTGTAATTTTTTAGGTGTCACTATCATGCTAAATTTCAGCTTTAGCCCACTAATAGTCTACGAGTGAGTCTGCTGTAACTGGACAGACAGACAGATGGATATGGCGAAACTATAACGGGTCCGAGTTCGATTACGGAACCGCGCCTTAACCAAAGTAAAAACTTTATTTACTGTTACAAAGGAACCACTCCACTTCATTCGACCGATTGATCAATTAATTTAACGTCAAAGGTCTCATTTCCAGCCAGTCATCGATTTTTTCTTGTACAAAAGGGCAACAACAATAGCTGAAGTTCGTTCACGTGCTTGGACCCGCGCCTGGCTCGAGAGCCGGCCAGGACAACACAAAGGAATGTAATTACGCGCCAGACACACCGCCAACCCGTTGCTCTTTATTTCAAGCCTCCGTTTAATATTTTACCACGATCGACCGTGACTAGACCAGTGGCCACGTGGCCATTTCCTTATATAATAATTAAGGTGGCGTCCAACTGAAACTATATTCGTATCAATCTAAACATATGTCGGATGTAACGGAATCTCTGACCAAAATCTTTATTGAGTAGCTTGAAGTTAACAAAAGACGCTGCTTCAACTATAGAGAATTTCCTCGAATGAAGAAAGATAATTTTTAGACTGGGTTCATTACTCAAGAAAAGTTTAAATATTCCGCGCGAATGTAACAAATTCTGTGGCGTTTATTGCGAATAAGATTAATTGAGCAGTCGTGATCTTTAGGGCGGCGGCGCGGGGGCGGCGCCCTGATTTCGCAAAGCTTCAAAAAATGTATGCGGTTCTTGACAGTCGTATTTGGAGAGCGCGTCGGCTCTTACGTTACTATGATAAGTATGACTAAAGTATGTTATTATTATGGGTCAGGTTTTAACTTCGAATAGAATCTACGTGTTTGTTATACACATAGTTAACATTTTTCTTAAACGGGCAGAAATATTGTTGCATTCTTTCTCTCTCCCTCACTCAAATAAAACAAAATCTTTGAAATTTACAAATGAGATTTTGTTGAAGCAAGCAAGAATCCCAAAGTATTCGAGCATAAGCCTTTATAGCGGGGTCGGGATAACATATCCTCGGTAAGCCTTTCATCTACGTGGTGGAGTCGGCCCAGGACTCAAGGCGTATAATTTTGTCCTCTACAGCTTACCACTCGTAGGCCTTCACATATTTACTGGAATACAGTCTTTATTGCAACGCGATAAGGGCCAAGATATGACAACATTGACTCGAGACGCCTATTGTATACGTTACGATCTCGCTTCGACCTCCGTAATGGGCAACTTTACGCTATCCACAAGTATCTAGAGCCCCGAGAATTTGATATTTAGTTAATATTATGGTCCAAATCCTTTAATTAAACACGAATCTTAACTAACTTCATTCCAATCTTAATTATCAAAATGGAATACTTTGTTCAGATTGTCTATCATAGTTTGGCCGGGAAAGTATTTTCTGCAGAAAGTTCGTGAATATTTTGATTTTAGTTTCTGATAACATTAACACGACGAATGTTATACTAATTAGAATAACAATTTTACCAAAAAAATATACTTGTGGAAACTAATTTAAACTATTTAAATTATACAATTTATCCCTTGCCTATCTATCTCCTTATCTTGTGCCTGTATGTGTGTGTGTAAGAAAACATTTCTCAAAGCATTGTATTTGAATTCAGAGAATTCCACACAGATCAAAAGGCTAATCTCACTTTGCAAACACTAAAGTCCTCTTGCTCATATGAGTTCTAGTTAAATACCCCGGATAGACTTATTTAGTATTAATATAAAATAGAGTACGATGTCGAGGGTGGCCGAGGAATGCATAAATATTCGTAGCGGCTAGCAAACATTCTATGTGCTGATGCAAATTGAAAAAGTTTGCCCAAGTTGAATGAACAGAATTAATTGCACAAAGCGAGCATTTCGCAGATTTTCATGGTACCATGCTGCGAATGTTTACAAAATCTATATACACATATATAAAAATGGTATACAGATCTAAAATTGATAAACTTCTACACCGTTTAACCGATCACCATTAAATTTTATCTAAGTGCAGGTTTTCATAAGTGCGTGCAAACCCGCGGCGTGAAGCTAGTGAAGCAAAATTTCACCATCCGAGAATATTGTGGACAAACTATTAGACATAGATAGACATTAGATTGATTAGATTGACATTAGATTGAATGTTATGTAATATAACCTAACAAGAAAAATGACGTCCTTCTTTCATCAAAATATTGTTGTACCAACAGGGTCCATAATTAATATGTATCTAATAATTACCACCTATTATTACATTGTGAAATACAATAAACGATTGAAAGTTGAATATAGTCATACTAACTACACACACACACACACACACACATACACACACACACACATACACACACACACACACACGCACACAGAAGACATAACTATATCTATTGATGCCTCTACGTTATATCTGCAATTACAATAGAGAGAGGCTCTTCAGCATGCTCAAGATTCATATTACAAGTGTGTACCTAGAAATACTCACAAACGAAGCCTTTATCTCATATCAATCTCTATAGACTCTTGAGATAACGAGTGAGATACCTACGAATCGAAATCTTCTAAGATCTCAGTTTAGAATCGAGTATCGGGAGTTCAGAGTGAATCAAAAATAGACTGGATTAATTTGCATGAGACCGACTCGACTCAAGAAGAAATCAATACTCGTGGCTCGTTTGAATATTAGAATTCTAACCAGTGACATTCTAAATTCTTATAAATTCACATCAAATGGGATAAATAATACGTCATGGTGAGTAACATAATATTTGAATTGTCTCTAATGTGTCTAAATATGAATTTTAGTGCTGTCTTACCATACATAACTTGCAAAGCAACGCGCATTTGAATTCGAGATAAACAGGGGCGTAATAATAACACAAAACGATATACAATGTATGAGGGAATGACACGACGTCACGAGTTTCGTTGATAAGGGTTGAAGTTTCAATTAAAAGCAAACAAAGGCAGGTAAACTTACCTTTATATCTTTTATAATAATGTATTATTTATTCGTTCATATAGATCAATACAAACACTGGTTATCATCGATAGGTATAATATGCATTTAAGATTGTGCGCTGGGCAACCTGCCTGGGGCAGTTAGGCTGCGGCAGCCAATCAGACGGCTGCCGTATTAATATACGGCTATGATGACTCTGTTCTTATTAAGAGTTAAATGAATCTCTTGCTGCTTAAAACATAAGTTGAAAAAAATATAAAAAGCTTAAATGACGACACAATTTCCTAGAGAAGTCGTAGGTAGTAGCTAGTCTGCGTAAACTGCTACAAAATTATCTATAAATAAACTCTTTTCTGCTAATATTTAACATAGTAAGATATTATATTATTCGATATTCAATTATTTTTTTATTAAAAGCTACCGTCCTATAACGTTCTCGTGAAAACCAGTCCATCCAAAGGTTGTCACGATTCGAGAGACCGCTTTTAGCGATAAGACCGCCACTTGTATTTCTGCGTGTATTGTTATTTGTTTCTTATATTGTTTTATAATTTAAGTGTGATTTACAAGTGTGTATCTAAGTATCTATTATACCGTGCTCTCGTATTAAAATTGTAAAAGGGCTATCATTTACAGAGTGGAATAGCAGCCTATCATACGATACCTTTATAAGCGAAACTGCGAAATAAATATTTGCGATATTTGTTTCGCAGTTTCGCTTAAAAAGGTTAATAAAATGTAAAAGCTCGTTGGGGCCGGGGAATCAAGAGCAGTAACGCGATTCGGGATGTTGCCGTGGATAACTTCATAGGAGGCTTATGTCATATTGTCACGAGTTGCGCACTGTACCTTATGTGTGTCTCTCTTTGTGACTTGAGTTTATCCGTTGTATGCCACGCACCGAATACAAATCGGGAGAGTGTAAGGACGAAACCATATTAAAGAACGCGACGCAAGACGACGTCTACTCAGATTTGATAATTCTTCTTACAACTTGAGTACTATGTACCTACTACTATTCTGATTCTGATTTGGACCGCATTAATGATAACTCGCCGGAAGTCCTGAAATTGCAAACTGTGATGTTGTCAAATTATACGTTTATCTTGAAGCATTGATTACAAACATGGAGGATGCGTTGATGAAATCAAGCGGCGTATGGCAATTTCTAGATCAGCAATGGACAAACTGAAGAAGATATGGAGAAACAGGAACATTACGAAAGCCACCAAGACTTGTCTCGTAAGAGAGCTAGTGTTTCCCATATTCCTGTACGCTTCAGAGACATGGACTCTCTGGGAAAGTGAGAAAAAGAAGGTAGACGCCCTCGAAATGTGGTGCTGGAGAAGAATGCTTGGGATATTATGATCAGAATTCCGTACCAATCAGCCCCTACTTCAAGAACTCGGCATCAAGCAACGTCTCTCTTCCACGGTACAACCTCGCATCCTAACCTTCTTTGGACACGTGTCGCGACGCGGGGAGCTCTCCATTGAACGCTTGGTGGTGCAGGGGAAGGTTGACGGCAAAAGAGCGCGTGGCAGATCGCCTATAATATGGACGAATCAAGTAAAGGCTGCCGTAGATGTTACTTTGAACGAATGTGCCAGAAGTGCAACGGTGCGAGAGAAGTGGCAAAGGGTAGTTAAGCGCGCCACAACCCTGAAATGACGACCACGACCACTCGGCCAAGAGTGCTACGACTAAGAAGAAGATTCTAATTCTAGGGTGGGGGGAAATAAGAGATCTCCACTGACGTCCCGCATTGGGGTATATTACCCCCCCCCTTCTAACTTAACCCCAGCCATCTTAACTCCTTGAAGTGACGGAGTAGGACTTTGAGTTGGTGGCAGCAGCTTTTCAGGGTCCCCGTGGATGTTGATTTAGTAGCGGTGTTGGTGGAGAATGAGGATTCGATGACCCCTTGCAGATACGTTCCCAGTCTGGCAACGTTTGTGGCAGTGCAGTGAAGTATCACGTGCAGTCTCTTCCTCCCAAAGGCATCCGCGACAAAGCCCACCGTCCGTGGCTCCGGTCTTCAGGAGTGGATGGTTAAGTTCGCAGTGTCCCGTTATGATTCCCACCATCATTCTTAAATCTTCGCGTTTCATCTTTAACAAGGTGTTTGTTGTTTTTCTGCTTTTTGCTGGAAGCATTATCTTTCTTTGCTTGCAATCGGCTCTACGTGCAGTCTGTTTTTGATTTCCGCAGTTTAGTTCAGTCAATATGGCAAAAAATGGAACAAAAAAAACCAATTGGATGAAATGTGGGTGAGTCGTTAGAAAATGATGTAAGAAAGCTTACTTGGGGATGGCCACCTGCTACCTCTGTGGGTTTTTGAAAAAACTCAAAAAAATTTTGTAATGCATTTTTCTCGAAAACTATGCATTCTACAGAAAAATTTATTGAGACAAAAATGTAGAGGACATTGTTATCTACAATTAATGTCATTGATGCAATGTTGTAAAACAAAAAATGTGCGCAGTAGGTGGCGCTAAAGTGCCAAAAATAGAGTTTTTCAACTTTTTCGTCCTCAAATTTGCATTTTTCAGGTACGATGTAAATAGAAAAATTGTTCTTTACAATTACACGAACAACTTTTATTTAAACATTTCACAATGTGATTCTAGTCATATAAAATAGTAGTATTTGATTTACCGCATCACGCATCGCGGTTTGTCGGGTCAGTGTGACATAACGTAACCTTACTAACTCATGCCAACCTGCCGAACGCAAGGCTGGTCCGGTGAATAGAGGGCGTGCACGTAATGGCGACCCACTTCGGTGACTCTACCGCTGCATAGACACAGCTTATCAAAGCGCGCATATTAAAGTGAGCCTTTCAACCGAACGTTTACTTTCAACTTCTATTTTTGAATTATATACGAGTACATATTATGCAGAAGCGAGAAACCTGAAATTCAGTTCTAGAGTCGTTTGGGTAGTATTGTTAGATTGATTGATTGATTAATACTTTATTGTACACCAGCATTTCTTAAAATAACTAGCTTACATAAACATAGCATAATGGGCAGCCTTATCGCTGAAAGTTATTTCTTCCAAGTAACCTTTGGATGAAGAATAATGAGCGAAGCCGTAATAACAGTAAGGATTACATAATCGTCTTATATTATATTTTTTTATAACTTTACATTGGATATGATGAATTACTAAAGTGGAGGTCTATCTATATACCCGGCAGTCGGTGCCAACTGGCTAAATAGATATATACAACTAATTTAGAAAACAAGTATACGGTTACCGGCCTGTGGACGTTTTAACGCCGTTTAATATTATTTTGATTTATATTTTCAATTTATCGATAGGATAATAGGCGAATAGCGTAATTATAATCATGAATATCAAAAAATAGCTTTTAACGATAAATAAGGCCATTCATTGCATTGCCTTTTTATTCTAATGAAGTTGTTGTATTTTTGTGTTAAAGTATAATATTATAAGTTGTGTATCTGTGTTTGAAACAGTACCTAGCAAAGTCAATCTACGTAGAACATGTAATATTGAGGTTTGCGTGCTATTAGGCCAACTACGGCGAATAGAATGCCTGGTAGATCGCATGTACATAATCTACCGCTCTATTTGGGCTTCAAGTTATCTAAGGATTAGTAGCAAAACAGATTTTCAAGCACTGCTACAAAGAAACGCGCAAGGGAATGTCTCTCTGCAAATAATTATCGCAACTTTAAAAACCAATTTCATTTTGTTTCTCGACATTGAAGGAAAACAACGTTAAATGAACGGAACGCCTCTTAAATAAATATTACGCGTATGTATATTTTCCTTTATAAATGCAAATTTTCTTGGATGTGGGATGAACATGTAGGTGCCTGCCTATCAGGCTAATAAGAACAATTGGCCTTCAGTTATTCATATGTTCACTCGATTCATTAGGAAACGTCTTGTATGTACTTATACTAATTGTGTTATTTAGTTAATGTTAATTAATAATGGTAATAAACCTTTAAAGGGTAGTCTTTTTATATATGAAGCTTATCAGTTTTGGATTAACTTTTCAAGAAAAGCTAAAAGTTATCGCCAGTAAATAAACAAGTCAAAGGCACAAAGCCACGGTTGCTTCAAAGCGCATTGTAGGGTAGTAAGCAAGCGCATGTGAAACCTAGTATCGCAGCAGCGGCTAGGTAGGTAGATATACTGTTTTGAAAGAAAGGCGCTTCCGCTCGGTGGAGCATTAATTCATCTCACAGAAACTAGTGAGCGCTCACCTGCCCGTGATATAACCAGCGTGTGAATAGATATAACTCAATTCTGTTTGCTCATGCTTCGTGTTAAGCTAGTTTTGTCAAGTTAGTGTATTGTTGGTTTGCATGTCGCAAATGAAAAAGCTTGTTTTATCAGCTCTTAGTGGTCGCAACCAGCGCAGCGGTTTTATTCTCTATGTTTTATACGAAGGTCATATAAAATCTAGTTTAAAATGTAACTGAATATTCATAAACTTTAAAGCCAGCCAGTTCAACTACATTGTTCCGAACAGAGTATGGTTCGCATAAAAGTGAAAGTAAAGGAACTAAAAGTGTCCCGGTAAAAAGACTGCCTAAGTACACCATGGCTGACTTAAATGTCTTATTAAACTAGGAGAACGTCTGAAGACTTCCATTAATCTGTTTTCTCATAATGGCTGCTCTACTTCCATTCAATGTAGGTACCGATAAAAAAAAGGGCACGTAGATACTTACCAAAATGCTTATGTATTCGTGTCTTATTTGAGCTTATAAAGTAAGAAATTTAGTATCTACTTAAAAGGGGAATATTCTACCTATAGAACGACTCTTTGTATTCTGTGCCTAAAGGGCCATAATTTCAACTAGAGCGGCGATCGGCAAAGAATTTTAATTAAGGCGTGTAGCGGTAATAAAATCTAAACAACGATTCGACTTTAATGTGGCGAGGGACTTTTTTATTACTAGTGGTTCGCCCCAAACTGAGATCTCGCGAGTATCGCAAAAAACAAAAAAAATATTGTTCATCACTTTTGACTAATAAAATAGTGCCACGAAATTTCAGTCAACTAACTTAACCTACAGTTTCATTAAAATTACTAGTAACGGGAGTTCATGTTTGTTGGTTACTGTTTTTTGGGGTAGAAATTGCAGTTATTCTGGACTTCAGACTTTTCCCTATATTTATGTCAGTAAAGCTACACTAATACCAAGTTTCAGCACTGTCACTGGTGTACCCTGTGAATTTCGTCAAGTCCAGTTTTTATTATGGCTAATAACTCAAAAACTACAAGGGCTAAACTAAAAATAAAAACAAAGTCTAAATTTACCAATGAAGACCTTTCATTAGTGACGTTCTATTTGACCTAATAGTATCATATTTTTTTTTACCCCTCTTGAATCCCAATATCCCAACGGCCCCCAACACTTTTAGCTCAATTAGTCACGCCAGGATTGTGCCAACATACCTACCTATATATAAAATTTCACGATTCAAACTCTACAAAAGTTATCCTCGGACATACATATACCATACCTATTTCTACCGCCAAGCAGCATTGCTGTGTTTCGGTTTGAAGGGTATGGTTGCCGGTGAAATTACAGGCACATGAGGCTTTACACCTGTATGCTTCAAGTTGATGGACGCAGGGATGTGCATCGTAGGGCACATTTCTAAGGAGCGTGACCTACGAGGCAAACTTGTTATAGGCGATGGTTACCACTTAACATCAGGTGGGCCATAGGCTTGTTCCATCTCCAGTAGTATAAAAAAAATACATATACACATACATACAACGCCGATTTGCCCAAGTTGATTTGGAGATCTCGCTTCGCTCGATCAATTATTCCCTAAGAGTAAATATTAAAAAGGTGTGACAGTCGCTTGTTAACGAAAATAAATAATTAATGAGTTGGAACCTATCTTGCAAAATATGGTAAAAGGTGATTGATTAACAAACGAGCAGCGTAGAGAATTACAGGAAAGTCACGTTTCCAGACGCCAGTCACCTAAAACATATTTTTAAGGGCGTGCCCGTCATCAATCAACGTAAGGTACGAGAAAGTATAACGAACGACTTATTTGTGTTCTTTTTATTTCCTAACCCTGTTTTATATACAAATAACATAGAGATATGAGTTAAGTACTTATTCGTCGTTACCTAAGCCGAGGCTGAGGTGGCCTACTAGAGACCTTCACTTTTATCGTCTTGAGTTCAAAAACCGTTCGGATCCATCATTTAATGTCAAACACAAATGTACCCGGTAAACAGGCACACACGTAGTAGAAATATATAAAATTAAGGCTTTGGAATATTCACCACCCCGCGCTACTTAGTGATGGATCAAAGCGCGTTTACTTGTCGAGAGTCCCCGAGGTAAGTAAATCTCATGTCACGTGCCAGTATTTTCCGGGATAAAATCTTTGTAACTTCCCACTAAAATATATACCTGTACAAAATGTTATTACTTATGTTCACGATTTCAATATTTCAAGTGTTTCACTCACCTTCTTCATAAAGGACATAACGTTGGTAGGCAGCATGGTGGCGCTTTGTTCTAGCGATGGCACTTCACGAATTCACAATCACATATCACATCCCACTTAACACACTGTACAAAACAGTACAGAATTAATCGGGGATCAGCACACTTCCGCCAAAACACGACATTTTTATTCTGATGATTTAATTCACAGCACTTTTTTTTCCAAATCCACCTGAAACAACGAGAACAACATTTTAGTATCACTTCAAAAACATTGAGTATAGAAAAATATTGCTACGAAATACTCTAAAATATAATTCTTGTGCCAAAATTTAGCAAGTTACAATTGACAGAGCAGTGAAATATTCTTTAAGGCCAGAGTATCGACTGGAGGGTTTGACTTGGCCGATTCCCGACCGCGCCGGCGGGAGAGCGGGGCTGGAATGAGGGTACCCCGCTCGTATATTCAGCTCTCAATTCAACAGGTATCTACTTTGTTCGTCTTTCTTTTAGGATAATAGTAAGATACCTAATAAGGATCTCTTAGCTGTTCATTTGATTCTCATACGGATCATTAGTTACCAGAAAACATCTATTGAGTAGGGTTATGCTACCGATAACGAATTAGCTTTGGCCGCATATGTAGGAAATATTCACATATGATTGATATTTTGTTGCAGGTAGGTTCTCTGAATAAAACTTATCCTTTTTACCGCAAAAAAGATAAACTACTGTTTAACTTGTGTTTAAAAAATTCCTTACTAATTTTCGTATAGGAATTTTTTAAGCACGCGCTAAACAGTGTTTAATTTTTTTTGTGTTAAGATTCCAAGTAGTCAATGGTCCACTCTATGCACTTTATATAGTTACACAATAGTTTTGAGCTCCGTGTTCTGTCTGTGTACGTTGAATATTTTATCAGTTTATTTTGTTAATGCTATCTAAGGCACCTAACGTAAGTATAATGTGAAATCTTTGCTGCCTAAGTCGTTAGGACTATGTATATTTTGCATAACTAGAAAATCCAACAAGAATAAAGGAAAATAGTCTTTAGGTAGAATGTCCTCGTAATCCGCTCGCTCTCGAGCTATCTCGGTGAAGTATGCCATCCGAATCGAGTTTACCTTCGGATCCGGGGAAGATTGCATCGCCAGTTAATCGATAGGTACTCAATATCTAACATAAGTAGAATACTCCGAATGGCCACGCAAAACGGATAACGCTGGATAATTTCAGTTCTACAGTACCTTCCAACCATCTTTCAAGGTCACCCCTTAATCAAACAGATTTAAACTAGGTGGATACCCAGGGGTTTAGCGAACTGAAATGACAGAGCGCCTGCTAAAGGCAGGCCCTCGTTGATTATCCAGTGGGACGTACCGTACCTATCTATCTGTAGTATTGACTTAACTGTAATGGGGTAATGTTCCTTCTTAGTTTAGGCCGATAGAGAGATCATTGGAATTGTCCGCATAATTAAGAACTTAATAGAGCTCTGAGGTTTAGAACAAATTGAAGGCTTAGAATTCAATATAGTTACCTAGGTATTACCATAGAGAAATAATAAAAATACTAACTACTTACTATTCAAGACTGAGTTACATGGGGCTAGATTTTTCCTAGCAGTGACGATAAAGCTCACATAAAACACAAAATAAAAATATAATAAGAGAAAACGTAGGTCCAAAATTATTTTCTTACATCGTCTACTTTTAAATAACCAAGACGTATAATTAACGAATTTTATCGTTTGTTTAAAGGAAATATAGCCGGCGAGTCAGCGAGAGGCAAATTACGTAAATATTTCGCTGGAAGCCTGGGACATTGAGCGCGATATTAGATCGCGGGTAAGTCGATTATAGCAGCTATCTGGCGCGGCCCGCTCGCCACGCGCCGCCGGATTGCCGCACCTATCTATCTTAGGTAGCTATCTACGGCTTACAACAGAATAACTCGGCGGAACTGCCAGCCAGATTCTAGCCGACTTGGGTTCTGTTTGGTTCTAATTTAATCTTCGTAGAGCTTCATAGACATATCTATATACAGTTGACCCGCGGTAATCCGGCTCTTGTCTAATCCCCCCCTGTACCCACCTGTACGGTATATAATAAATATGTATTACCGTACATAAGGATGCGCTTCTCCAGAGATGTGCGAGATATCAGATAGCTAAGCGGCGCGTCAGAGGAGAAAAAAACCACTGGTGGGCGGGTCAGCTAGTCATTTAAAAAAAGCAATCTTATAAAGAAAGCTTCTTAGACTATAGCTGACTATATTGATATTAAAATCCCGTGGCCCGATGTCGCTCAGCCTCTCTCAGCTGATATAACATAACGGCGGGACAGATTTCAATGAAATTTAGTGTACAGATAGATTATAACCGGGATTACGACATTTTATCCCACTGCGCAGGAGGGTATTTTATTAATCGACAAACCAGTCGGGTCAGCTAGTCACACTAATATTATAAATGCGAAAGTTTGTTACTCAATCACGACGTAATGGCTGAATTGATTTCGATGAAATTTGATACGGACGTAGATTATAACTCGTATTACCGCATAGGCTACTTTTTGTTGACAAACAACGCGTGCGAAGCCGCTGGCGGAAGCTAGTTTAAAAAAAATATATAAATTATTATTATTATTTAAGACAACGTATGCAATATAGCCAGAACATTTCTGTATGCTAGTTCCTACTTTAACAGACGGTGAGAACAAGAATCAAGTGTGGGGACACTAGGAACAAGCGCCGTTCAGGCTGCCCCGTGGCTACGAGAAACGAGCTACGCTGCTACGCCGCGCCGCGTATAGAACGCCACAGCTGACGCCATTGTGTTTATATATTTAAAAAGAGCAATATAAATAGCTATTTTTAAATAATCAAGATGAATAATTGGATAGGTCCCACTTTGACTAGATAATCCTACTTTGATTTTTCTTATGAGATTTTATAGTAAGGCTATGTTATATGGTTACCTTTAAAAAAATAGGCTATTGCAATGGACCTTTTCACAGAATAATAGGTAAGTATATAAAACTAGAGGTAGGCACTATTAGGCTACTACCTAGGTGGTTTTTTTATACGTCCTGGTGGGGCAAAATTTTACCTCACTGAGGGTAGCTGCCTTTTCTTTTGTGGTCTTAGGAAACTACTAAACTATCGGTTTTTTTAAACATTGCAGTCAGCCTAGAAAATGATATTAGAAAAAAACAAGTTGGTCTCAATCGACTCTATTTCCCATCAGGAACACTTTTTCTATAGGAACTTAACAAATCAAATCGTAAGATTTAGCAAAAACTCAAATATCTAAGCAATATAAACGTTTTTTTCTTCAAAATAAACCTATAGTTTCCTAAGAACAAAACCTTACAACTACAAAAGAAAAAGTAGCTGCCGTCAATAAGATCAAATTTTCTCCCACCCTGTAAACTTACATAATATGTATCATAAATAGGATGCCAACAGTCACATACCTACAGTTCTCGCTGCCAGACCCCAGAATAAGATTAGGGTTTCCGACTTTCCGTGTAATAGGTTTCAGAAACTAAAAGTGGTACCATTTTGAATATTTGCAGATAAAAATTATTATTTTATTTCAGATTAAATCCATGGTCACATTAAAATTCACAACTTAATACAATATCAACACATCAAATTTTCATTAATGATGATGCAGTAATTTTTCCCGTAATCGAACAAGAACCATTTGCGGCACAAAAAAAATCCAATTCTTTAAAAATGTACCTTTTTTCGAAAGAACCATTTTTATTATTCTACCATTTTGTTCGAATCTTTAATTTATAAGGATATAAAAAATCCATTTGGAAACTATGTTGGAACTTGGAACTTTCTATTATCTTTTGGAATGGTCTAAAATCCCTACTAAACGCAAAATAGCCCCTTTTTGCGGTGAATGGCGGATTCTGGAAATAGCAGATTATTTAAATGGCAGATTCTGGCAATGGTGGATTCTTAAAACGGCAGATGTACGTTCAGTAATAAGTTTAATTCCGTTCTTGACAGTTAATTTTGAATTTAATAGGTAAATTAACATAACTACTTACCTACTTACAACAAACTTTTATTTTTTAACAAAACAAACATAACTTAATTTTTTAACAAAACAAACATATCTCATATTTTTTTAAACAAAACATACATAACTTTTATATTTTTTAATAAAACAAACATAACTTTTATTTTTACGCGTATACTACAAAACATACTTAATTATTTACTTTGATTACATGACCTAATCTTTTTAAACTATACTTATTGTTGAAATTTCGCATTATAATTTTTTATATAATTTTTTCAATCTTCTGATCTTTTTCTAGTTCTATTCTCCTACGTTTTTTTTCCTTTCGCGAAAATGTCACTTTTCATCAATTTTACATCTTGAGTACGTGCTTCCTTTTTTAGTAACTGAATAAAAAAATAGGGAGTTGGCTTTTTAAGTACCTATCAAACCGTTAATTCGGCGATGCCAGCCTTCAATATACTCGTAGCATTAGTTGTCCGAAAGGTTTGGCCATTGCAGCAAAATGTGTCGTACGTTAGGTACTAATTCCATCCACTGTCTATTAAAGTAACTTTTTAAATTATTAAATTCATCTGTATCTAGAGCCTCTTCGCAGATTCCAAGAAATCTGGTATCAGTGTTTTTGGAAGGAGGGCTCAATTCGTAGTTTCGTGATGTGAACCCCTTCTGAAGTGTTATGCAGTCCTAATTTTTTACAAATTTTCCAGACTGCGTTTGTTTACACAAACACAGAAGTGCAGGTAAAAGGCTGCTTTTACTATTACTGGTAAAAGCAGCCTTTTACCTGCACTTCTGGGTATACTAACGTCACTGATGGTTGATGAACACTGGATGAACACGCGTTGATCGTGATAATTTCATAGTCACAGTGATAGAGACTTTTAATAGCATTTTCAATTGATTTTTTAATATTGTAAACAAACTGATACGTGAATTGGTTTTTGTTTGGTAGAAGGATATACAAAACAAGAACAAAATTTACGCTATCCCGATCATTAGATAAATCTATATGCAAGGAATAGAGTTATTAAAACGGGTTTGGCACAACTCGAAATGTACCATCTCCATAAAATGTATCAACAACTTTAATTTTTGATTTTGCCTCTGGAGTGCTTAATATCTTGTCATCAGCACCATCATCATATGCAAAAAAATCTCCAACAACGTGATCGGGTAACATCAAATCCTTGAATTTAGTACAGGTAGTTTGCTTGTTTTTAGATACTTGCAACGTGCAAGATATAATGCATCCTTTTTCATGGCAAATGTTGGTATATCGTGCACAGATATTTTATCAGAAAATTTGATTATCTTATTTTCAAATATTTTTTGGACTAGAGCAAGGTTAGAACACACCTCTTTCTTGCACTCGTCCATGACTTGGTCAATAATATTTTGTGTCAAGTTCGGTGTACAAGTGTGGTTAGCTTTTTTAACGATATTATTTTTAGCGTCTAAAGTAATAGAGGCATAGCAGCATTCATTTTTTTGTTGCATCGATAATTTGAGGTACCACTCATGTTCTTTTTTACAAAATGATATCGGTAGCCGGCATGTAAAATAACGACTTTGCCTTTTTGACTCAAGATAAATTTTATTTCGGATACGCCACTACTAAATAGGTCCAGCTCTTGCTGAATCCATATTACACAATTTAATGGATTATTAGCTAGCAAGATAAATATAATGTATAATGCAAGATGATGTAATACTAATTGAACTAGAAAAATAACACAAATGTTGACATCGACAGGTTATTGTGACATGAGAAAAGAAAATTAGATCCTTATGACTTATCAATATCTTAAGTGGCCAGCACCTATCAAAGTGGCTGATAGGAGGTTGATAAAACACATACTTGGTACCTACCATTTCCGACCTATTTTATAGCTGACTGTAGAACATCTACCGTTTTAAGAATCCGCCATTCACCTAAAAAAGGGAATAGCCAAGTTCTGCTGTGAGTTCATATATTTTGTATGTTACTAAATATATTATCATTATAAGAGTTCCTTGTGAAAGGGCTCGCGCGGGGGAGCCCTCCGTAGCAAGTGGACAGATTCGGATGCGTGGCCCTACGAGGTAATATCTTGTTATAGGCGATGGTTACCACTTAACATCCGTGGGCCATATGCTTGTTCCATTTCTAGGTAGTATAAATAAAATAATATTAATATTGTTAAAATAGATTTTCAAACAGTGCTACAGTGCTATAGGTAGGTCTCGCTCGTATTATTGTTTGCAAAATATAATACACTAGCTGACCCGTCCGCTGCTTCGCACGCGTGGTTTATCACAAAACATAACCCTCCTTTTGCGTATTCGGGTAAAAAACTAGCCTATCCTGGTCATATTCTATCTGTGTACAAAATTTCATCGATCTCGGTCCAGTCGTTTAGTCATGAAAACGTAACAAAATAAACAGAGACAAAGTCACTTTCGAATTTATAATATTAGCTTAAGGAAGTTTAATGCAGGTAATGAGGTAGGAAACAAAATAATAAATAAATAAACCTGGAATAAAATCAATTGATTATAATTTATTTCCGTACTTAAGTTTCAATAATGCACCCTTACTGTTAATGTAATAAAAATAATATACATACATAATTATTTTCACCAGACTCCGGTAATAAATGTGAAAATTTCCTGTACAAAACTTACGATCAGATTCATAAATAAACAATAATTTAAATTTACATGAACATATAAGAATGATGTACCTACCTAAATACATTTTTGAGAATTTTTTTACTCAGGGTACAGAAAATTAGATCAGCTCTAGATATCACCACATAATAGATAAGTACAACAAAATTATTGTTGTACTTATTTGCTATATATTATAATTAGCTTTACTAATAAGATTTAGATTTTTTAACTTTAGATAATAAACTAACAACATTCCAGTTATTAAAAACGGGTAACTAATCTGGAACAAGATTGCTGGATCAAATATAATTCAAAAAACCTGTTCCAATTAATTTGGCTACATGGCAACACACTTACTATGGTTCCATAGTCAGACAAGAAACCCTTCTAAGATTGTCCAGCCTGTTAAATGTTACAAGAACAGAGTGTTTCAAGAGACCTCTTTGGATTGAGGCATTACTTTAATTTTTTTTAATCAGTACTACCACAAAGAAAATTACTTTTTGTTATGTACGACATTAAATGAAAAAACGTGTAAGGCTAATGGCTAGTATTATTGTAAATAGGTTTTATTCAAATTTATTGCCATAGAAAATTTTAAATTTACAAACAACATTAAATATTCATTAATAATTCAAAACAATATTAAGTCCTTAAATATCAATGAAACAGCCTGTATAAAATAGGTAAACAAATCATATTCATTCATCATTTAAGTAAGTACCTGTTAAACTGACTAAATGGCATCGTCACAAAGGCATCGCCGATTTACGTTATAATGATTATTGATGAAAATTTTTATTGGAAATGTATACATTTCTGGATAAATATTCAAGCTACCGGTATTAAACCCATCTCTAAAATCAGTTCATACGATTCCAGATGTGTATTTTAAATTAATGTCGTACATAACAAAACAGGAACAGTAGAAATAGCAAAGTAGTAGCTTATTTTGACATTTATATTTTATCTACAAATAGTTGACAACATATATATGATTTCGGGTCTACTTTCTACTGCGATGAAAACTTTACAAGTTATACAGTAGCCACATCTATGTGAATTACTTTTGAACCCTCACTATGCATGGTCCGAGACAGTTTTTTCTAGTTATTTACTCATCAAGGATCATGCTAATACATATTTGTACGGTTGTGTAGCCTGAGCAATTAATAAATGAGGTGTGTACAATTTGAAATTCTTAATTTAACATTTTCAAATAAAACTGTGTTGCTCAAAGTTAAAGTAAAATAAGTTTTAAAACTGTTTGAGTATATAATCTGTTTGTGTAACTTACATAATAGATGCACAAACAAAAAATATATTTCCATTACATACCCTAAGTATTTAGTCTAAGTTTTCTAGGTTAAGTTATTGTAATTTGGTGTAACAACAAAGAATTATCTCTCTCTCTCTAAGATTAATAATTTGCTTTGAAGTTTTGGATTGCTGTTTAATGATAAAAAATATAAAGTAGCACAGAGTATCTACTTAAAATAACCAGAGTATTTTAAGTCAACAGTGTATTCATATCACAAAATGGAAAAAATAAACATCATTCATCACATTTCAATACAATACAATAAGTTGAAAATAATTAATGTTATTCAGGAAAATATGCATAAATTTTGTAACTCCACTTACGTTCAAAGTACACTCAATACATTATGATTTTATTGAATTATTTGAAAAGATAATATGCAATTATCGAAAGAATAATACTAAGTAAATTTGAGATATCAGTAGCCAGTGCTTTGTTTTCTCTTTGAGTTACATTCTTACGCTTGAGATATAACAAGTCTACACCATCTAAAAAAATACACAGCTCATCTGTACACAAAAAATATATCACCACTCTGCATCACCATTGGCCTTTTGGAATACAAAATCTTTACCGGCTAAGTTCATGATGCCATCTTTAAGGTAGAACTTCCACTTGTTGCGACTGCGTGTAATTTTGTCATATTGACAAACTACGACATTGTCCGTGTCAAACATATCCCCGGGCTCCTCATCGGATACATCATCGCCCGAGTTGAGCGGCTCCTCATCAGCGCCCCCACTGTCGTCGCGGTCCTCCTCCTCTTCCTCAGCACGCTCTTCCGCCGACTCCTCCTCATCGTCATCTTCGCCCCCTGCCTCATCGGACCCGTCGCCTGCATTGGAGCCTTCATCGTCCGATGAGTCCAGTGCCCCGTCCAGACAGAAAGGTGCAGCGCCACTGCGACCCCCGCCCCCACCGCCATCGTAATCGTTCTGCTGTCCTGCTAGTGCAGAATTTATATGTTGCTGTAGAAGAGTAGCGGCCAAGGGCTGAGGCAGGCTTATGGTAGCGTTTATGATGGGCCCTGTCAAGACTTGATGCAATTTATTTCCATTTAGTGCTGATGCAGGAATTTGAATGGTGAATGACCTTGGCTGAGAGCCGGGTATCCCAGGCTGAGCAGGTAACGTCAGTTGTACTGGTACTTTGTTATTTGGATCTAGCGCATGATGCGAATGATTGCCAGCGATATTCGACGACGGAGCGCCGTGCTCCGCGTTAGAGTTCTGTTGACTTGTGCCCTGGGTCGTCACTTTAGGAATTATGTTGTTTTTGGAATTATGGAAATTTTGGATGACGGGCGGAGGCATGGGCGCTGCTGGCACCGGAGGGTCCATGGCACCGCTCGCCTGTAACTTTGTTTTCCACAGCTGCTTTAACTCTTGTAGCACTTGCTCGTCGACACCATCGTCCAGAAAGCAGTCCCTCACTCCAGCTATCACGTCGTCCACCACTGTAGTGTACAGTTTTATTACTGAATGTTGACTCATCGTCATTTTGGATAGCTAAGAGGTACCACACCTAAACAATTAAATCACTTCGCTGATTCAGTTTGTAATCTCCATGTAGAAGATATCACAGTGACGAATGTTTAAGGTTTCGTGTTTTACATTTCAATTCCATTAACTAGTGTCAAGTAACAATCGAGGCCTACACGATCATTAGCAATGGTAGTTGTAATCGCCCGATTTCTTCAACTAGAGGCACAGCAATTCACGAAGATTAAATAACGTAAAGGTCACGTCAACTCCATTTTGGCGTAAATTCCAAATAAAAGTATTTTTTTGACAATTCGTATTCATAAAACTTAACCTACAAACAAAAAGATTTAGTTTTGCAATGAAAGACAGATGATTACAAGTTTGTCTATGGATTGTAGGTAACGAACGATACAGACTAAAAATACATCGCGCATGCGCCTTCAGGAACTTCTCAGGTTTTGAACAATGCAACATGCGCAATGCGTGACACGCCCTCCTTAGTAAGACATGGTAGCTTTGGGTAGGTTTGGTTTATATTTTTTATTATGGCTACTTTCTACAAGCATCCATCAAACAAAATTCATCAAATCAATCAACTAACCTACTAGCGATGGAAGTATGTGAAAAATCATATGAAATCAAAAATCATTTGTCACACCTGCTACTTTCCTTCACTTAACCTGCTAAAATAATTCATATGAAATCACTTTCGGTTTTCATCGTATATCGGTCGGAGCCATTCGGGTTGCTACAAATTTTGTACAAATCACAGTCGAGTCGTTCTCTTTTCTTCGGAATTTCGTCGATACAAGATTCAAGATTAATTTATTAATTAAGAGTAAAATTACAGTAAAATCCATATCGTTACCCTAATACGTAAGAATTAGTAAACTATACTTAAAAACTAACACAGACAAAAAACAATTAAACATTAGAAAACAATATCACAGTAGTTATACAAAAGTAGGTACCTACATCACAATTATTAAAACAATAACAACTAAAAATATACAAAACATACCTACATGTACCTACCTACTTATATTCTAATTGTTCACAGTAGATATAGCAAGCCAAATCTTTCTTTATCTGGCCATCTATCTGTAAAAATATCGAGTTGTGTGTTCCTACGAAGCGGTGAGGGCATTATGTTGACGTTGGGCACGACCGATTGGAGATTGTTGACATGCTAAGGTGCGCGCGGGCATTACCGCGAACAGTGGTAGGTACTCGTCCCGGGTGGAATCTTATCCGGTTTTCAGGAACATAAAGACGACTAGCCTTACACATCAATCCAAGGCAATTTAGTAATCCTTGTAGTATGTAGCATAATGTAAGCATTTGGTCAAAAAATCGCCGCGTTTCTAATGAATTAAAACCTAGGGTACCCTGGAGGTATTGGGTAGGGTACAGGAACGGATAGTAGCCATATAGGTACTTTTAGGTACAAAAAGCGGATAAATCTTTTTTGTACCTTTTCAAGCTTCAAGTTACTTGATCCACATACATGCGCTCGATTATAATTTTGACTGCACCAAGACGGTGGTGGTCATTCGTTTTTTCTCGCAAGACTTCGATCGGTTTCGTGTCGGTGAAGTGACAAATTACTTAGGTAAATAACAAATAACAATTAAACTAAATGGGTAACTTTATGTATTAATCTATATCCAAGCAAAGAGGGATATATTGATTGACGCTAGTCAATTCGTGAACCGCGTCGCACGCGTGGATTGTCAATAAAAACATTACCTACCCTCCGGCACAGTCGGGTAAAAAGTACCCTATGTCCCAATTCCGATCACAAACTATCTATATTAGTCCCGTCAAATTAGGGGTTTCACCTCGGAATGAGAGATAATAAGCTGAAAAGTCGTATACCTACACCTTCATTTTGGTGTTCTAAAAGTTCACTCATAAGTCTCGTGTCTGCTTCATAAGTTACCTATTCATGTACACAAAAATCACAACGTCACAATTATGGTCACAAAAATTGGTTTTTGCGATTATCTCGGTTTCTATAGCTACAATTATGATAGCATCCATTATATAATTGTAAAGCATAAAATTTGCGACCAATTTTGTTCCAAATTTTTTTTCTTGCGCTCAACCGTTTTTGAGATACAGGGCGGAGAGCGCACAACGCTCAGCCATACATACGATCAAACGAAACACGAAAACAACGATCAACCGATGTTTGACTAATTCTTCTAAGGAATCCTTTTATTTATGTATTTTTTTATCTTGACTCTGCTGCTCCATCAGCTGTTTGCCCACAAAATAAACACAGTTTTTTGAAATTCACTTCATTTGTTGTTTTACGAGGTACACTGAGTGATCGTAAAAGTTCACCTTCTAGGCGTCATCGTTTCGATGCTGCTATGGAATTTTGAGTGATTTACACTTTTTGACACTGAACATGCACATTCACAGACATTAAAGTATAAGATGTTTATGTGACCGTAATTTCTTTCAATACTTGCATTTTTGAAAGTTTTCAAGCCACGCACTACATTAACAGAATCACCTTGCATTACAGCATGTATGACTGAGCTCTACGCGCTCTCCGCCCTAGAGAGAGAGAGTGAGATAGATATTAGGAACGGTTGAGCGCATGAAAAAATATTTGGAACGAAATATCTCATTTTATAGTGTAGTATTCTACAACTTTATAGTAGATGTTAACACTAACTGAGCAAAAACCGAGATAATCGTGAAAAACTGATTTTTGTGACCTTGAATAAATTGCGACGCAGACACGGGATTTTATAAGACTTTTGAGACAACTTTTAAAACGCCAAAATGAAGATGTAGTTAAACTAAACTTGAGAGCAAAAAAATCGCACATTCATGATTTTTTGACATAACTAAAAAAAAAACAAAAAATATTATGTTTCTGTAATGCAGATTCATAGTCTATTTTAATACCTATCCAGTGGTATCTGATTTGTCTTTCAATCATTACATAAAAATGCTTTTGTGGATCAATAACAAAAATGCATGTTTAGTAAAAAATTCTTTATTCAAGTATTGGTGTCAAAGTTATGAAATTAAAAGATAAAATTAATTTAAAGTTTGTTATTAATACCGAGTGTTCCCTCCCCTAGCCGGAATCACTGACTCCATCCGTGTTTTCATTGATGTTACTAGACTTTTGATAAAGTCTTGAGGAATAGCCTCCCATTCCTCTGCGATCGCCTGTTGCAGCTCCTGTAGAGTCGATGGAGGAGCATCTCGGCCTCGAACTCTTCTTTTCAGCTCGTCCCATAGATGTTCGATGGGATTGAGGTCTGGGCTTCGAGCTGGCCACTCCATAACGGTCACATCCACCTCTTGAAGGTACTCGATCACTATGCCAGCAGTATGCGGTCTTGCATTATCTTGCATAAACAGAAAGTTTTCGCCGATAAACCCAGCAAAAGGTACGACGTGGCTCTCAAGTACTTCCTCAATGTATCGTATGGAAGTCAATCCTCTTGATTGGCGACCAGTATTCGGTCCGGTGATGAAGGCAAGCTCGGTTTTTGCTTCCATAGACATGCCTCCCCAAAACATGATTGATCCACCGCCATAGGCGACACGTTCTGTTATGCAGCATTGGGCAAATCGCTCTCCCGATCTTCTATACACCTTCCCCCGTCCGTCGTTGCCATGCAAGCACATCCTGCACTCATCAGAGAACAGGACTGCACTCCACTGCTCTTCGGTCCAATTCAAATGGTCTCGAGCGAACTGAAGGCGGGCTTCTCGGTGGGCTGGGGTCAATTTCGGCCCGTTTGCTGGCCTGTGTGCAGTCAGGCCACCTTCTCTCAATCGTCTTCTGACTGTCCACCGGCTAACTTCTACTTCACGAACTTCTTGAAGTCGTTGGCCCAGTTGAACTGCGTTCAAACGACGATTTCTTAAAGATGTCGTTATAAGAAAGCGGTTATCACGCTCTGTTGTAGCACGGGGACGGCCCGATCCTTGTCGCCGTTGGTAGCCACCAGTCTCTTGATACCTCTGGTATACACGCCGAACGGTAAATCGGCTCAAACTCAATTGTCGAGCCACTTGACTTTGCTTAAGCCCCGATTCAACAAGGGCAACCACTTGAGCGGCTACTTCTGGTGTAGTATCCATTTTCGTGTTCCGTTTGAAGCCAATATCAATAGAGAACCTTTCACACTGTACGTTGGTATGCAAATGATGACCATTTTTTTTTTTTTTTTTTTCGAATGGACTAATCTCGCTGTTGGCCTCTGAGGCCGTGACAGCTTAACCGAACTTTTGGCGAGCGCAGATGGCGCTCAGCCCAGTAAGTTTTTTAGGCAACTAGCGCAAGGGCACCACTAAGGTACGAGCCTCGGCTTGGGCTGTTGCCGGGGTGGGGATAGGAGAGAAACGCCCGGGTACGTATCTGTACCTCGTATAGGCGGCGACTGAAGGGACTCGTCGACCTCGCCGGCGAGGTCGGTGTTTCTGTGAAGTGTTTGCTCTGTCTGATATAGATGACTCACCTTCCGCATTAGCAGAGGTGATTTCGTCATCCGGGTCTCCGAGAACGTGTCTCGGACGACGGAGGATTTTGTTGGCGGGCGGATCCAACGGGTAAACCGGAATGGTGTGTACCAAAGGGTTCGGATGATTAGAGGCAAGTTCATAAAACCGCTTGGAAGCGAGCTTCATGAACCTGGCTATTGATTCTAATTTCAAATCGCGATGTAGGTCGTTATTGCGAAAGTACCAGGGCGAGCCTGAGGCTTTTCGCAAGAAGCGATTTTGAATAACCTGAATGGCACCAACTTTAGGAGAGTGGGCAAATACTACAGATGAGTATGTCATAATGGGGCGAATGCACGCTTTGTAAAGAGTCACCTTATTTTTAAGGGACATTTTACTTTTCGCGCCTAGAAGTGAGGACAATCGTCCTAGGGTGAACTTTGCTTGGTTGCACCTCTTAGTGATGTGCAACCTAAAGGAAAGACGCCTATCGAGGATGACACCCAGATATTTGGCTGATGGGGCCCAGCGAATGGGCTGGCCAAATAGAGAGATCGGTTTGGGAGTGAGGTTTCTCCGTGAGAAGTACACTGCTGTACTTTTCGACGGGTTTACCTCGATCCGCCACTTGCGGAACCAAGTGGCTAATGAGTGAAGGGCAGCCTGCAGCCTTATACCCACCCGATCAGGATTCCGATTGGATGTGTACAAGGCTGTGTCGTCTGCGTATAGGGCTATTTCCACTTGAGGAGTGCGGGGGATATCGCTGGTGTACAGCGTGAACAGGAGGGGGCCGAGAACGGAGCCTTGAGGGACTCCTGCTCTGACTGGTCTAGGACTAGAGAGAGTGCCTTCCACGGTGTAGCGAAAGCTGCGACCTTGTAGGTAGTCTCGTATGATGAGCACGAGTCTGTCTGGGACTCCGAGTTTGAATAGCTTGTAGATCAAGCCGTTGTGCCAGACTTTGTCGAAAGCTTTCGCTACGTCGAGGAAGACGGCACCAGTATCTGAAGGCCAGGTACTTTGCCAGTTGGAGAGGACATGCTCCGTTATGCGGAGCACCTGTTGTGGGCATGAATGTTGGGCTCGAAAGCCAAACTGCTCGTCGGGAAGGAGTTTGAACTCATTGACATGAGCCCAGAGGCGCTTCATTAGAAGACGCTCATATATCTTGCCTAGACTATTAAGTAGACTAATGGGACGATAACTAGTTGGATCGTTTGCCTGTTTGCTGGGTTTTCGGATGCCAATGACGTTGGCTTCCTTCCAAGCATCAGGGAAGGTGCAAGTTTCCATAGCCGCATTGAAGATGCAGACTAGGATATGGATAAGGGGAACAGAGAACTGTTTGAGTACTCTGTTGGAAATGCCGTCGGGGCCGGAGGCTTTCTTTGGGTGTAGGGCCTTGATAGTGTCAAAGACTTCAGAGGGCTCAATCGGATCAAGTGGGGAAGTAGGGGGTCGGGAGGCTAAGCGGTCAACCTCGCTGTTCACCGTATGGAGGTGAACAGGGTCGACGGGTTCGAGACTGGGCGAGCATTGAGATTCGAGGGTTTCAGCCAGGAAATCGGCTTTTTCCTCGTCTTCGAATGCTGGAGGGTGATTGGGTCGGATAAGGGGAGGCATCGGAGCGAGAGCGTCTGCTTTCATGGAGCGAGCTAACCTCCAGTAGGCCAGATGGCTAGACTCGATCCCCGAGAGCAGGCTCTCCCACTCACGATTGCGATGTTCTTTAATGCGCTCTCTCACCTCACGGTGCAGGGAGCGCATTAAGACTCGATTGTCGTTAGTGGGGCAGCGACTATGAAGTCTAACTGCGGCATTAGCTTCAGTCATCAGCCGTCTGATATCATCTGGCAGGGGGCCCCGGTGGTCATCCACTACGGGCACCTGCTTTGATGAGTCTCTGACTGAGTTTGTGATATGTGTGGTAAGGGCGTCAACCGCTACCGTAATATCACCAGATGTCCGAATGACAGAAGGGATCCTATCTAGGTCAGTCGAGTGCGCAGACTTGAGGGCTTTCTCAAGTTTATGCCACTCTACCACCGTCTTGGTGGCAGGGGGCTGGTCAGTGGGAGGGCCGAGTAAGAGCATTACCGGTCGATGATCGGAATCGAGCTCATGAATACCTTCGATTAAGCGTAGCCGAAGGGCTACGTTTTTGAGAAGTGCAATGTCAAGGAGCTCGGGGGGAGTGGAAGTAGGGAAGCGAGTCATGCCTCTAGGGGCAATGATGTCGAAATTAAGGGGTTCAACTAGACTTTCTAGTTGTTTGCCTTTAGAGTTCGTCGTGGTGCTGTTCCACATGACGTTTTTGGAATTGAAGTCACCCGCCAATATGACGGAGCTTCCTAGACTGAACAGGGCTTGCAGGTCACTCTCGAATTGAGGTGAGCGAGGCTTGCCGGGAGGGACATAGCAGGATGCAATAATGACCGAGGAATGCCCGGTCATTGCTAGCCTGCAGACGGAGGCTTCTATGTAAGACAGAGAAGGGGGATCAAGAGGCATGCAGTGTAGAGCCTTCTTGTAGTAAATGACAGTACCGCCCTTTTGAGCTAGCAGTCTGTCATTGCGAACAATTTGATAGTTAGGGATTTTAGGGTCCCGATGACCGGGCTTTAAATTTGTCTCTTGTACTAGCAAGATATCAAGTTGGTGCCTATTTAGAAAATCTTGGATAATAGAACGCTGTCTTGAAAGACCGTCAGCGTTGAAGAACGCTAGTGATAAAGAACGCGGTTTTTTCCTTTCCTTTTGTACAACCATTTTGGGGCCTAAAAGGGTTTGGAGGAGGACGAAGCTGCCTTAACGGCGGCGAGAAGAGCTGAGTGCGCCTCAAGGGCAATCAGCTTTTCGAGGGTGGAGTTTGCTTGCCTAAGTTTTTGTGCAAGCACGCGAACCTCGGCAAGGTCGATGGAGGAGAACTCCATGATGAGAGCCAAGTCGGCAGCAAAGTCCGACTTGCCCATTTTAGAAGGGGGGGCTGGCTCAGAAGAGCGCGGAGGGGGGGCCGTTGCCTTAAGGGCTAGGCTCGAGTATGGCAAGGGCTTGGCCCATACTGAGCTTTTGGGAGGTTGCGCCTCCTGCGAGGGTACCATGGTCAACTTTGAAGTTGTTTTGGTATACTGCGGAGAAGGTCGGGGTTGACTCCTACGAGCCACCACCCTGCTGACTTTGGGCGCCGATGGACAACCACGATAATTTGCGGTGTGTCCCACGGCACCACAAAGCACGCAGCTTGGCGGCTCTATGGTGTCCTTCGTGCGGTTGCAGTCAGCGGTGCCATGGTCACCCAGGCACTTGACGCAACGGGGGCGGGCGTGGCAGTTTTTGGCCGAGTGGCCGTATAATTGACACCTGTGACACTGGCTGGGAGTGCCATTTCGGTGGGGGGGTTCAACCCGGAGGCCGGAGAGGTTGTTGACCATCTTCAGGTTGAAGATGGCCTTCCCTGCCGGTGACAGCTCTAGTACTACGAGTACTAGGTTGTAGGTGGTCTTACCGTTATGCATACGGTGGACCTCCTTTACCGGGAAGGACTGAGCCAGTAAATCTGACTTAATGGATTCAGTGGAGTGCTCCGCAGGGAGGCCGCGGATCACAACTCGAAGGAGCCTTTCGTCTTCGAGAGCATAGGTGTGATAGCCTATGTGCTCTTGACGTAGGAGGGAAGTGAGGCGACGATGGTCGTCTGAAGTGGGGAGTAGGACTTTAATAGCGTCCTTAGTGTTGCGGGCGTTTGTGAATGAGATTTTATTCTCATTACACAGATAGGAGACTCTGTCCCACTTTCCTTTTTCGCGGATGAAAAGAGGCGGGGGAGGCCTTTCCTTCCTCGCGGCAGTGGAAGCCGCGGGGGGAGAGGCGGGGCGGGCAGGCTGCGAGGCCGAGGGAGGGGTTGCCTTTTTGGCTGGGGGGGAAACGGAGGAAACCTTCTTCGACGAAGAGGTCTTCTTCGAAGAGGGTTTCTTCCTCTTACCACCCGTGACGAGGGTGAAATCTTCCTCCGAGTCGGAGGAAGAGGAGTTTGATGCCTCTGCGGAAGACGCGGGGCGTAGAAGGAGGTCGATCTCCATATCGTCCTCGGGGGAGGGTGGGTCCGGAGATTCCGGAGAGTCTAAAAAGACTCTGCGAGGTGAGGCCTCTCGAGAGTCGGGCTTTTTTGATGACGACGACGAGGGAGGCGCTGAGGCAGGAGGTTGAGGGGAGGGGGCAGGCTTACGAGCCGCCGGTGGTGCCTGAGGGGCTTGCTGAGGCTTCCGAACCTCGTTAGTGACCTGAGGGGCCAGGGCAGGCATGCGGGCCGCCGGGGGTGCCAGAGGGGCTTTCAGAGGCTTCCGGGCCTCGTTAGTGGCCTGAGGGGCCGGGGATGCCTTTCGAGCCGCTGGGGAGGCCAGAGGGGCCGGCACGGGCTTCCGAGCCACATTTTTGGCCAGAGGGGCCGGAGTGGACGTGACGACGTCCATTAGACGCGGGAGGGAGGCAACCGATTGTTGCTCCCTCATAATACGTTGACGAATATCGACGGGAATGTTCTCGTAAAGTAACCGGATAAAAGAACCCGGTACCTCAACGAGGTCATCCCCGGCGATGTTCATCATGCGGCGAGGTGAGGGGGTGCGTGATCCTCCCGTCGGGATAGACAGGAGGGGTGAGGCCTAAGTGTCCTACCTAAAGTGTGTCCCTTTACCGCTCTTACGGGGTATGAGGGGTGTGTCCTAACCGATACTTGGTGTCGGCGAGGGAAGCCCCCAAGGCCGGTGGTACCAAGCCCAGCCGGATGTAGCGTTCCTCAGGAGAGGAAAGCTGGCGTTCCGGGTCCACGCCCAGTCTGGTTTGTGTTAACACCGCAAGGTATCCACCAGACCGACCACTAAACGTGGATTTGGGCTCTTAATGGGAAGAAACAAGAGTTTGCCCTGAAAAGGACAAAGTCCAACAAAGGACTCTTCTGAGGTGTACTCGCAAGCGAGCGCACACAACAGAGCAAATGGCGGATGCCAAGTGCGGCGCGGGGCGCGGGGCGGCACGTGGGCCGGCGGGAGCGCGCGAGCGGAGCGGAGCAGACGTGTTGCCGGTGCGAGGACCGGCGAGCGAATTTTTTTTTTTTTTTTTTTTTTTTTAATGATGACCATTCCCTCAATATGCACTCTTTTATACCTGCGATAAATCCCGCCGCCGGCCTTACCTGGATCGAGCGACATAAGGGGGTCTATTGTTTTGTTGCTAATGAGTTGTTTTTAAAGGTAAATGTCAACCCTTTATCAGTTCTGCGAATGCCTAGATTATGCACTTTAATTTAATTTGATTTTAATTTGCTGTAAGCTCCAAATAAAAAAAAATTTAACTTTTAAGTAAAAATGTGCGGATGTGCGATTTTATTGCTCTCAAGTGTAGTTTCTAGCTTATTATCTCTCATTCGGAGGTTGACCCCTTTTTTTGCTTATTTGACTGCATTAATATACCAAATACCATTTACTTAATGTTCATACAAAATGACTAAAATCAATTGCAAAATAAACTTTTGTATTTTAAAATTAGGTACTAGATACAGCCGTACTGACTACGGAACCTTTCACTGTGCGTGGTCTGACACACGCTTGACCAATTATTTTTAAAAGGAAGCTAGTTTATAGCTAGTTTTTTTGTCTCGCATCGGCGGTGTAGTCCACCGGTTAGCTATTTGCGTAGCATCGATCGATACAATGTAAATGTCATCATTACCCATTTACTAGGCTCTTAGTCGGTCGTCGGTGTCAGTTCAGTACCTACCTGAGCAAGGTGTTTCAGAACACGCTCAGAACAACGACAACCTGCAAATATACCTACGTATCTACCTACTTTTTTAAGTGTGTGTATGTAAGTAATAAAACAAACATGGTAAAGTCCTTGTTAGGGCCTGGGGTAGTGATACCTAAAGATGAACGACAACTTTGATATGATACCTATGATTTAGTTATTTAAGTAGGCACAATTTGACTTATTAAAAAAAACTTCCTATTAGTACCTAGGTATCTATAACTTTTTTGAAAATTATACGTTTTATTCCCAATACTAACCAACATTTTAATAGGAATAAATGAGACTTACTTTATGTTACGTAGGTAGGTACGTTCTTATTTTTATGAAATAACAAATATATGTTATATATAAAAGTGATAAATTATTTTAATTAACATAGGTAAATCAGTCTTGGTTCAAATTTAAGGTACGATATCTAAAAGCTGTATTAGAGAATATGTTCACATTTTATTCGTTCAAGTTTTAGGCATGAATCCTAAAGTTGAACAGTGCAAGATTTCGTAGCATTAAAAACAAACTATAACACAAAAGACATATACCTATTTATGTTCATGTTTTGGCGAACTTACTTTGTATTTGTATATACATATCTTTAAACTTAGTATAAAGGTTAGGTACGTACGAGGCCTATAAAATCAACCGAACAGATATTATAACAAAATTGAATTCATTATGTACTTGAACAGCAAATTTTATAATATGGAAAATAATTATCAACATTATTACCTATTATTATATAACTTTTGAAACTATCATGGTTATTAACACTATTTGTACTATTTGTGCATTCGACCTGTGCGATGAGGACCACATTCAGGGTGAATTGGCACATGTCCGTAATGTTCTAGTTAGGAATGGTTATAAATTGCGGTCCTTGCCATTTCGACCAAGACCAAAACCCCACAGTTGCAGAGTGGAACGAAAACCTGCTTTTCTACCATATATTAAAGGAGTGACAGATAAAATCGCAAACATTCTACAAAAATTTTCACTGAAGACCATCTTTACTCCTTTAAAGAAAATTACACACTACCTGCGCTCACCAAAAGATTGCTTTCCACTAGAAAAACCAGGAGTGTATAAGATAGACTGTAGCTGTGGGAGTTCTTATATTGGTCAAACCAAACGCACAATAGCTTGTCGGATGAAGGAACATATCAGGGCGGTGAAGAATGTTGACAGACAAAAGTCTGCCATAGCAGAACATCTGCTGGACTCAGGCTCAAACCACTGGATCGAGCTACACAACCCACAAGTAATCTCAACTGAGCGACATTACATCCCAAGACTGGTTCAAGAGGCAATTGAGATTACCAAACAAAAGAATTTCAATCGTGAAGATGGTTTTCAACTATCTGGAGCCTGGAATCCTGTGGTGAGAATGTGTAAGAACCGAAGAAGTGTAGTGTCAATTACGCGCCCTGATACCGTGAGTGTTGTGTGTCGGAATAGAGTTATGTTCGAGAATGAAACCGGTAGTAGTGATAGTATTACTGAATTCATTCCTAGCAAGAGACTAAGAAAGAGGGTAGATCGTTATATCTGCCAATAACTATCCACTCGCAAAGACTTCAGTTTACCCGTGATCATGGCGCATGCAACTGCGTCGAAATATCGGGACACTCAAGAACTCACAAATCATGATAAATATCCCGTTTTTAGTACAAATATTATTATTATTAACCTATCAAGATTTTATTACAATCAAACCACTCTGATCAATCATTCATTTGTAACTTGTATCTGACAAAATGCATCTTTGGAAAGCACTTACTCTAAGTAAGTTTCCATAGAAATCCGGTTTTTCCACGAGACGAGCGCCTTCCGTGGATGGTAAAACTGTCGATGTTTTGATTGAAAAGGGCGATCAAATTACAAAATGTTAACCTATGAGGAAAAAATATTGCACACATGTACAAATGTGTATTATACATACGAAGTGGGATATTTTTTACTTTTAAATCCGCCAGTTAACTTTTGGTGCCACTTAGATAATACCTAGTGGTGTAGGTAAGCATGCAATAAAATACTTACCCAAAACAAACATAAAAACTAAAGCAATTATCCAGGTACTTAACTATATCTGAATTGGACTTGTTTTGGGAGTGCCAATAGTGGAGTTTTGTTAGAAAGAACCATTATTTACTGGTACCCACCTATTTGATCGAGCCAAGCAAGAGCTCCAAATCAACTTGGGCAAATCGGCGTTGTATGTATGTATGTGTGATTGTATGTACATATGTTTGTGTATCCGAGGATAACTTTCGAAGCGTTGATCCCATCATCGTGAAATTTGGTATATAGGTAGGTAGTGATGGCGAATTATCATCAATAATCAGTAAATTTCGATTTTTATATTCTTTTTATTTTTAGATTCAACTTTGTAGTTTTGAAGTTATTAGCCATAGTAAAAACTAAACTTTGTTGAAATTTGGTATGCGTGTAGCTTTAGTGACAAAAATATAGGGAGAAGTCTGAAATCTAGAATAACTGCAATTTGTACCCCATAAAAAATAACCAATTAACATGAGCTCCTGTAAAATGAAACTCCATGAAACCTGTAATTTGAATGAAACTGTAGGACAAATTAGTTTTGGTTATCAATTCGTAGCACTATTTTGATAGTCAAAGATTACAAATAATATTTTTTGTTATTATGGGAGACTCGCGAGATCTCAGTTTGGGGCGAACCACTAGTTATAAAAAGTCTGCCTGTAAGGTAAAGGATACTTAAGTAAGAACTAGTTTACCTTACCAAATACTCTAATAAAACTGTTTTATAACAAAGATAAAGCTTCTCATCAGGAAATAGCTCACTAAGCTCATCTGCCAGCGAGATGGATGGGAAAATATAAAGTAAAAATCTACAGAAACTCTGACTCTAAGGCTCCCTAAATACCTATTCAACTATTTGGATTTACGGAAGTATTCCGTGTTATATTTTAATTTAACATAGTGGAAAATAATAACGTAACTGGTTCCCGATGGGGATAACCCAATTCCATTCATGGCTGAACTAGGCAGGTACCGCGTAGTTCGCGAGGTGAAAGGAGAACCGACATTGGTAGGTAGGTAGTTCACTGATAATCTTTTAGATTTTTGATCGCGAGATCTCCAAATCAACTTGAGCAAATCGGAGTTGTATGTGTGTATCTATGTATGCTTGTTGTATGTATGTTGGTTTGTCCGAGGATAACTTTCGAAGCGTCGATCCGGTCATCAATCCTGGTGTGATTAAATGAGGTAAAAATGTTGGGGGGGTTGTTGAGATATTGGGGTTCAATAGGGGTACAAAAATATCAAAATGAAACAATTAGGTGAAATGGAACGTCTAATGAAAGGTGGTGAAGCCGTTTACGGATCTTATGCCTTCGAATTGGCTTTTTACAGCCCATAAGATAACTCCTGGAAATCGGGATGACAAATAGGAATCAGGAATGCGCCCACTGACCTTTCGGAATCCTTGAAGCAGCCTGAAAACGTTTTCCTTTGCGCACACCTTCACTAATTCACCAGTAGTCAGTAAATTCAGCAACACCACATGAAGTTCGAGGCTATAGTTAATGCCTTTTGTAAAACACGGTTTAATTAAGTATTTGCGGTGGAATTCAGCGGGTCGCGTACACTAGTCCAAAAACTCGACTTTTACGCGCTGCGATGCGGGGACGACTCTGCTTGTCTTCATAGTCAGCGCCATCATGTCAGATTTGGGGGCGCGCGGGTAGGGTTTGAAAAAATATTGGAATAGACAAGGAATTGGGAAGAGTTACCTTATATCGTCGAAAGATGGCGTTACCAAAAGGTTTATTAGTACATTTCGAGCCCTTTTTATTTTTAGTTTAATCCTTGTAGATTTTGAGTTGTTAGCCATAATAAAAAAAGAATTTTGACGAAATTCACAAGGCACTGTGCTGAAATTTGGTATTCGTGTAGCTTTAGTGACGCAAATATAGGGAAAGTCTGAAATCCAGAATTATTATACGCATGCAAAACTAATCATGTAATTTCTACCCCAAAAAAGTATAACCAATTAACATAAACTCCCATTACCTGTAATTTGAAAGAAACTGTAGGTTAAGTTATTTTGTTGTGCATTTCATGGCCCTATTTTGATAGTCAAAGATAACAAATTATATTTTTTTTGTTTTTATGGGAGACTCGCAAGTTCGGGACGAACCACTAGTTTAATAATAGTAGATTATTAAACGAGGGGAAAAAGCAGTGTCTTGCGTCACGGGCGCTATATTGAATTCCGAACGTAACGAAGGATTCTAGCGTTAACTCACGAGCGGAACGAGGGAGTTACTAGAATCCTGAGTGCAGAGAGATATATAAGCACGCCCAAGATGCAGACAGCTTTATCCACGAGGAGAATACTCTACTGTTCACACTTTCTGCGGGACAGTAAAAATCAAATCTAAGTTGGCGCATTCTGTGCAGAGGTTAGTTCGGTTTACGAATAAGTTCTTATTGTGTGGGTCTCTTTGGTTCAAATTTTCATACAGATGAGGTTCCAAATTCAAATCATTATTCCCGCGAGGGCATAATGAAATTCAGTACAACTTTACTCCCGGCTCAGCCGTGAGGTTTTTGGCTTTCGGTGAGGTTTACATAACATATTATTTGACATTGTCGAGCGTGAAAACAGATTTTTCAAACTGTAGAATTTTACAATTTCACAAAATCACAGTTTATTTAAAAAAAATAATATCTCAGGATCTACGTACCTTCGGGTATTCTACTCATGCATTTGACACCATTTTCTTTATCTTATGGAGAAATATAAAGTGGATGACCGTTTTCTGGTAATTTTTCATACTGTGCGCCGTGCGGTGCGTTCGTGTGTAAAACCACTGTGCTTGGCTACCAGTTCTAATAATTACACAAATTAATAAATATAGTTCCTTCAGACAAGGAGACGTACAAGGATTGCGATGCTGAACAGGAACCTAACATTTAGTTTTACCTGAAATTCAATGAGTTCATATTTCCTGAGTCCAAAAATAAATCTACTACAGAAATTATAGAGAGATTAGAGAAAAAAACTGAACTATAGAGATTGCGCTTGAATTTAATGAAGCTATACGCATGCATGCTGTATTGGTAATGAGAAAATGTTAGGTTACATTTAATTTTATGGCCGGTTATTTCAATTAATATTAATAAGACTTACAAATCTGAAATCTGACATTCCTTATAAAACCCTTGGCCCTCTCCTTTATATTCTTGGAATAGGGCCGCTGAAGGCATTCTTAGGATTCATTACAGGGTGGAAAGTTGAGATGGGGTGCAAAGGGTAGCTACTAAAACTGTCATTACTACAAGGAAACGTTTTTAGAAGACATTGAACCTCAGTTGATTCTATTAAGAATTATGACTTAGTAAGAGAATCGAATGGGCGTACTTTTTTTTCAAAATCTTCGCAATATAGTAGTTAATTTCTTCCAAAATTAGGACTAGTCTTCTAATAACGAATTCGAGTAAAAATAACGAGTTACCAAGCTGTAATGATTCTAGTAAATGCCCTGTGTCTAACTCGAACTGTGCATTCTGTATTACCTAGGTATATTAACAAAATGAGCCTTATACATAATACTACATAATTATCTACTTAATTAATTACTTATTATTTTTATCAATTACTCAATTTAATTACCAATTAGTCTATAAATTAAACATAGAAGAAGATAATCTAGAAGATAGAAATTTTCTTTTGTGAGTAAAAATTGGTTGGCCATCGTTTTCCTCTTACGAAGGCCTTAGTAAGTTGCCTACTTTAATAAATCTAAATATAAAACAAAGTCGGTTAGTTACACCATTTATAACTCAGGAACGGCTGGATCGATTTTGAAGATCTTTGATTACCCCGAATAGCAGAATAACTATTAAAATATTAGAAAATTCACGTAAAAAAATCATGACGAAAATTTATTTTCAGATACATAGATGTAGCTAATCATGGCCGACTGACAATTCTACCGGCGTCGTACATTGGTAGCCCGCATCATATGCATGTCAAGGCGGTACGACGTTCGGCAGGTCAGCTAGTAAATAAATAAATTTAATAATTAGTAAATGTGTGGTACAATTTTCAAAACATATATTATCTAAAGTATCTAAGTAATCTAAATGTGTGGAACGTTGAGCTTTTGGCATTCTTTCTGCGTGAGGTTACCTCTCGCCGCTCGCATCATTATTTATCTTCTCGTCACTCTTATAAGTAAAAGGAAAAGTCAATATAATAATAATTTATGATTTTCATACCTCTTAGGTTGCCTAAACTGTAAAAGACATGTAGCTAGATATAGCAGGCATTATATAAAAACTGTGGTGTGACATTCTGCTCTGCAGTGGGCTAACACAATCAAAATCCAGCAAATGTTCAATTCAAACTGCGCGATGCATAAATTATGTCTCAAACGAGCACATACCAGTGGTCTTGTTGTCTTTATTTTTATAACAAGTTAAGACAGCTAATTTCAGGAATTGGAAAATAATGTATTAATTACTACACACTGACGCTATTAGTTTCGGTACCTATGTCAATTCAGGGCATATAATATTTTTGTCAAGTGTAGTCGTTGGGACTATCTCAACTTTTGCACGTAAATGACTCAGTAATTTTTATTATAACCATATAATTAGTAACTAACCAGTCAGTGTGAAAAGAACAAAAGTAATAATGATTGCAACGTAGATACGCCGTTATAATAATGGGCTTTCCTGCCCCTAGCCAAGTAGTAACGACAAAAGGCTCGAGTGTCGAATATTCAAGTTAATATCCCCGGTCCCAGTAGGCACTCCAGCGCCAGCCACTATTCATTAACAACTTCATGGATAACTTTGCAAACTAGAATAAAACTTTAAGGCTTACAACTTGATTACAGAGACCGAAGTTGAAGCCAGTGGTAGTTTAAAGTCCCATCATAATGCAAATCGCTTCATACGTACCGATTGGGTGGAATTTCAATTTAACGCTGTTTTCATTTAGCATTTCGTTCACTAGCAATTTCTAAATAAAAAGTAGCCATTACTTTTTGAGTGCCATGGTATTTATTGCTTCCAGTCAATTTTTATTCAGAGCCGAAAAGCTCTAACTTGAATTCAGCGTCGTAATGCCCTCATGAAATGGTAGCAAAGTTGACAGCTATCGCGCGTCTTCGAATCTAGAAATGGAATTTGTGTCCTCATGGGTAAAATTTGCTTATATTTGTGGAATAGGAGATATAGTTTGCACAATATCGCTTGTTATCAGCTCCCCTACCGCAAAAACGGTAAATATTGTGATTTTGATTCTTTTACGGCAGGAAATCGAACAAAAGAATAGGGTGATACCTATACCTAAGCCTGTGCAATATTTAAATGACGCTCTCTCAATTTAAAAAAATATATAATAGTTTTTTCATCACTTTTGCTCTGAAAGCTAGTCATTGTTAGCTCGATACCTGATGCGTAAATGCGTAAAATTATTAGTAAATTTCAAAATAGAATGAAATCAACCTCCATGACAAATCCTTATTGTATATTATATTTAAAAATGAAAGAGGTCACATTCATAATATGCTTTAATGAATACAACCTCCATGACAAATACATATTTCTATTAAATAATTCTAAGCCGTAGTTTCGTAGTGAAAAAAAAACAATGGATGCCGGGAATACAAATTTTCTTTTTAACAACTAACTGTAGGTAAAGATTTTTTTAATTTACTCACATTAGCTCAACATTTGGGTGTCACATGAGCTTTGATTACAACTTAGTAGATTGTATACAAAACACAAAGACTTTCTCCCTGACCCATTATTATGTACGCTTTGACTTTCTTCACCTTTCCAACTCTCGACCCTTACGTTCCTCTGAAACCCTTCAATTAAAAACTCCCCATCATACCTCAGTATTTTATAGTTCCTCTTTTACTTTGCAGGCTACCAGGCTCTGGAATGCCCTACCTGTCTTAATTCGTCACGCTAAATCTCTCCCTATCTTTAAAAACTTGATCAGACAACACTATCTGTCATCCATCGCTCACTAGGCCACTTATTAATTATTACATTTTTATAATTTATATATGTAAGTATGACAATATATATTTTATGTATTATAATATTAATATTTATGTAATTTTATGATTATATTATACATTATAATTATGCATTTTATTTTATATTATCTATATTTTTTTTATAAATATACGTGTACTAATTATATCGTATTTACGCCGCCGTCCTTATTTGTTTACATAGATCCTGTCCATCCAAAGGTTGCCTGGAAGAGATCACTTTTAGCGATAAGGATGCCCATTGTACCTATTATTTAAGAGTGTATTTTCTTATAAATGTTTGTATTTGATGGTGTGCAATAAAGGAATTATCTATCTATCTATGTATGTTAGTCAAGGTACACATTTATATGGGCCGTAGAATAAGTAAATTATGAACTTGTATTTTTCTATTGTTGCCTGTAAAAAGTTTTATTGTTCTTATTTATGACACTCATGAAATTATTGATGATTTATGAAATACATGAAGCGGTTTACAATCGCACACGCGGGCAGGCCAGGCGCGGTTACCGTCAGTGCAGAACCGCGCCCACCGCGGGCATAAATCGCGTGAGAAATTACTACTGTCTCTTACCTACATTTCCACATTTTATGTATGTGTGCGGGCCCGCGATAAGCGTATAAACATTTCCGTTCGTTCTTAGCATTACGCGTGTTACTTTCTTACTTATTCAAATATCAAACGAAAAGTTCAAACCTTTATGACCATATACTGGATCTTACTTTAACATTTGAGTTTTTGATTAGCGTTGTTTCATATACTACCTAATGGAGCCGGCCAGATGCTCAGATAAGTAGTTTCACGTAAAAGCTGTATCCAGGCACCCCACGAGAATTCCTAACAACTAAAACTAACTGGCTTAGTGATGCTACAGGTGGCCGATACCACTGTTGTGGTGCCCTCATATAACTTTGCGAGTTTCACATAAACTTCAAGTTTATTGTCCATGAACGAAGTGAAGTAAAAACCCAACTTCCCTTGTTATGGAGCAAGATTGGGCCGTAGTGGGTAGGTATGTAAATGCTCCGGGGTGTAACATGAGTACCTACGAAGCACTTTTATTTCTCCTGTGGTATTGACTGCGAACTTTTTTGTCGATTTGATCTATGGAGTTGCACAAAGTTTGCTTACGGTCCCCATGTAATTGGATAATTTGTGAACGGAGTATCCTAAACATAAGCTTATTTATGCTATATTATTATAAATAAGCTTACATTAGGTTTAATTTTACTAAATATGGCTTAAAACTCAGGTACCTACTTTTATCTCAATAAAAAAATCTAATACAGGATGCTCCAATAAGTAGTGTCAATCAGAAGTCTAGACATAATTTTTGACCACGATCTCGCCTGATGGTAAGCGATGATGCAGGCTACGATGGTACACGCTTGCCTAGAAGAAACCTATTCACTCGCCACTTGAAGGCCACTTGGTTGTAGTTTTCATTTGCTTTTGATTTCTGTGTGACATATTTTCTTTTTTTCGAGTAATCCAATTCTTTAGGAAAATAGTTTGATTAAGAAGTAAGATTTTATTATAAACCACTTTGAATAAGCACATGAATTTTCAGGAAGGCGATATTATTTTTATAATATAAAAAAATTAGAAGTTAACACTTGAATTTTTAGAAACGATGTTATACTAAAAATAATATAAACACCCAGTATTTGCCCGCTATTCGAGGGTTGCGAAATGTCTCAACCGTCTTAATTGCGAGGCGAACCTTTCGTACTTTAAACGAAACCTAACTTTTGTTGAATATCGTGGAACGTCAATTCGCACATCAAAAAATAATAATACTGTGGTCGATGCTTTAATTGTTGGGTACTTTTGGTACGAAACACGATGACCTTTAAAAAATCCTAACAAGGCAAAGCTATAGCGGTCTTTCTGTCGACGGTGTACGATAGAGTTGAAGAGTTGAAGGCTGATAAATCATTCAATGACGGTGGAGCTCCTTATCTTGAATAGCTACGAGAAGAAAGGAATAAATGACTTTATATTTGGCGTATCTTAAGGAGTGTACTCTCGCGCTCAAATTGTGTGCTTAAAGCGCGGCGTGCCGGTTCCCTAAACGCTCTTGTTCACGAGCCTATTTAAAATAACAGTATTTTCAAAGCATTAATGCAGAAAGAAAATAAAATCGTTCGTAGGCCCTAGCATCACGCCCTATTCCGAGAAGATGTGATTCGGAATAGTCTTCAATGGTATAGATAGAGGCAAGCGAAGTAGACTTGAATATCTTCGATTTATTTTATTTAGGTACAATATTTGCTTATTTGCGAAACTCGCTATTGTATTGGTAGAGTAAAAGGTATGACTATGCTCATACTCATACTGGCGCTTTTAAGATTACAAAGCCCAGCATCCTCTCAATCAAGGCAGAGGTAGAGTAAAATACAAACGTGTCGCAGGAGGTGAAGGAAATGAAAGACTAGCAAGTTAATTGCGCGCAATCGGTTGGGGTAATTGGTAATCTGTCGAGCGGGCGACACCCGACGAATCACACGTGCTCTACGTACTTATACCAAAATCAGGTAAATCGAAAGCCATCCTGTCGGCTCAAGTCACACCCACGCTTGTACACATAAATTGATAGAGCCAGATTGGTTTGGCTATTTTTGAGCATTAGGTAAATTCGGTGGTTTTCTACGAGCCGGTCGACCGTTTCATTCTATGCAAGCACACAAAGATCGTGTGTATGCATAGTGTACCACAGTTACTCACAGTATGATTCACTGACTGTCATCCTAGTTTCAATTAGACTTAGTTTTAATAGACACTAACTGACCAGCAGCCACGGCATCGCTTGGATTCTTATTAAAATAAAATATAGTAGATAACTTAGGTAGGTAGGAACCTTCTATCAGTTTGTATGAAGAATTTTAGAATCGGTTCAGTGGTTTCTGAGATTACCCCCTACAAATATACAAACTTACAAACAACAAATTTTACCTCTTTATAAATATTAGTCTAAATGTTTTCTTTTATTCTAGACTCATACTCATAACAAACATATGTGCTTTAACTAAAGAACCCATGAAAAGTTTTGGGTGTCAATTAAAAGTTAACCTCTCACAAATCATAAAGGGGTTAAAGCACACTTATTAATAACATTATTGATCCTGTCTCCTGCGTAAACCCTAGCATATTTGAATGTATTACGAGGGAGGCGTACAAAAAGCGTAACAGACAGATAAACGCATTACAAAGGTAGATCTACTATTTCCATCCATTGTTCAAAGGAGCTTCCCCAATCTCTGAGCCGAATTCAATTGTACATAAAACGTTACAACACACAAAACCTATGCAATTTTAAACGTAAAAATTGCTTGAACAATGCGAGGTTAAAGATATCGTTAGCGCAAAAAATACTGTTACTCCGTCGTTTTTGCATCGTAGAAAATCTTTTGTAGTCACACAAAATTATTCACTGCTTTGTAGTTCTAAGAAGCTGTATATAATTGAGATTTCACAAAGTAGGACGGGTTGAACTCGACGAACTTAGACAATTATTATAATTTTTAGTATTGTTTTTATTGAAATTAAAATGCATAGGAAACTGAAGAGGCTTTGAGCGTAGTAGGTACTTATCGCAATAGTTAGTATTCTTTTCTCTAAGTATCTGGCGGTAAAAGTTAATACGGAATTATCAAAATGTGTATGTTGTGGGAGTGAGTCTATAATCAACATTACTATCGAACGAAACCGTTGTGTGAAAGATACCTACCACTAGTATAGGAATCCAATTTGTCTTTACCGCTTAGGATTCTATTCCAGACAGCCAGCCTATTGTTATTCCGGTTGCGTTTTTATCCATCATAGAACGAAAACAAGTGGGCTGCTAAAATGACGGATAATAAAATTAAACCCTCTTTTACGAGCTGTTCTCATTTGTGATACTCAACTCCTCTCCAAAGTCCGATTTGCCAGAATGAACAGCATAATGCTAGCCTTTGTGCTTCTGTCAAGCACTATTTTCACAGCTATTCTATGATATCATTCCACTTTATAACAAACAAGCTGTTTATCCGCGACTTCGTTCGAGTGGGCTTAAATTGTCGTAATTGGTAGTTCGCCCCGAACTGAAATCGTGAGAGTCTGAATAAAAATCATAATCAATTCCGCTAATATGATGTTTCATAATTATAATATTACCTTATCTACACCTACATTTATAATACTGATAGTTCAGAATTAGAGATAAGAAACAACTTGTGAGAGAAAATAAATGAATATATTATAGAATGAAGAAGTACATTCACCCTGGGTTCGATCCCTACTGTCACTGATAATATTTAAATTCTTACTTTAGTAATCTAGAAAATAGATTATATTATATATTTTTGCCCTTTTTGAAACAATATTTTTGAGTGGGTTCTAATAATTCCCGTAAAATCTCAAAATAAAAGATATTCATAATATTTAACTATTAAAATAGTGATACGAGTATGTACCTACAGTGTAAAATATATACGAAATACAGAACCATAGCTTGGCCTCCAGTTTCATTCAAATTGCAAGTAACGGGAGTTCATGTTATATGTTTACACTCTTTTACGGTAGGAATTGCTTGGATTGTTATTGTGGATTTCAGACTTTTTCCTACAGTTTTGTCACCAAAGCTACATGCACATTAAATTTCAACACTGTGGAGTTACCCTGTGAATTTCGTCAAAGTTTATTTTTTCTAATCTAACTCAAAAACTACAAAGCCTAAACTAAAAATTAAAACAGTGTTGAAATTTACTGACAAATACCTTCCATTAAACGCCTCACTTGACCTGATTGTCTCACTTAGATTTTTTAGACCCCTTCTGAACCCTAATATCTCAGCAACCCTTCATCATTTTTAGCTCATCTCACGCCAGGATTGAGCCATTTCTATCTACCTACTTACCAAATTTCACAAAGATCAGATCAACGCTTTGAAAGTTATCCTCGGTCAAGCAAACATAAATACAAGCTTACATACACACAACGACGATTCATCCAAGTTGATTTGGAGATCTCACTTCGCTCGAACAATTATAACAATCAATTTAACTAGTTAAAATATTAGTTAACAGGCTCTCGACTAATATTTTTTAATCTGAGTACATTCCGAGCTTTAGCGTTTGATTAATTTTCAAAATTATATGGTAATAATCAGATTCTAAAAAACCATCTACCAACTCATGTCAATTTAATGTAAATTCGACATCTAAAATGAGAAGAATGAGTCCCACAGAGTCAGTAATGGCAACACAAGTACATCGCTTTAGTGCTCTGGCTGGACACGCTGCTAACGAACGTCCATTCTATCTATTTGACTTGCATTCCCGTTTAGATCAGATGTAAATACTTAAACACATATGTGTAATGCTGAATTACTGTTATTCTAAAGCAATTTTCGCAACGTTAACGCCGATCCATACCAACAAATATCTAAGAATCTACGTACCTACGTTATTAAAATGTAAGTTGTCGCGAATAGAAAATATACTAATTTCGGATCGAACGGCCAGAAATATCTTCACATTTGCAAAAATAACTTTGAAAATAACTTTTTTGAAGATGTGATGCAATTCTGATGTGATGACACTTTTCAGTGTAGGCGAACGTGTCACGTTAAAGTTGTTCACTTCGATTTCTAACATCATTGGAGACATTTAGAGGAAATAAATGGAAAATTGTTGCAGTTTGCAAGCTAAAACGTTTGTTTAGTTGTTTTAAATTATCCGAGAGTGGTAGAGCGGAATCTAGAAAACAACAAAAATACTTTGTGGCGTGTTATTATTGCCGTTGTTTGCATTTTGTAGTTGCGTGGCTTGCGGGTGGCGGAACAAGTTATTAGGTAGTTTAATGGAAAGTTATATTTAAAATTTTTATTAATTGTACATAGCAAATAGTGGTTATTTCATAATATTAAAAAAAACTTAACATACCTACATCTTCCAATGTTCTGACTCACATACTTGTACATATAACACACAGCCTAAACCGCTGGTGCTAGAGACTTGAAATTTGGAGGGTATCTTCTTCGTGGCATGTAGACGTAATAATAATAATAAAAAATGTATTTTTTTATAAACCAGTTTTAAAATAAATATGTGTGAATAATATTAATAACGCTGGACATGTCACACAGCGCTATCTAGCCCCAAATTAAGCAGAGCTTGTACTATGGGAACCAGATAACTGATAGATACTTACATACTTTTTTTTTTGTAAATACATACTTATTATATATAGAAAAACATCCTGGCCCGGAACAAATATCTGCAGATCATGCAAACATTTGTTCCGCGGCGGGAATCGAACCCGCTACCTCCTGCGTCTCAGCCGGCTATTCGCCCACTGCACCACGGAGGTGGTCAAGAACTATGTACTAAGAACTCATTTTCGAAATTCATCTCCTAAGAGGGTAAAAAGACAAACCAGGATTAATGCTTTGCCTTTGTATGGCAAAACATGCATCCTAGGGTTAATAATCGTAAAACATATATATTTTTCAAGGCACATTTCAGGTAATAATGACCAGTGTCTAATTGAAGATTGAGATGATCTTAAGTGCGTAAGTATATTTCTGTCAATCATATTAATTTCAGATTGTTTATACTAATTTGAATACCTATTTTGAATTTTAATACCTAGTTGCTTGTCCGGATTTTAATGTTTATATATCTCCTACCTCTTTTTACTACTTACTTTAAACAGTGTTAATCTCCATATCGACAAAACACTAAGGGTGAGAAAAAGTTAAACGTAAAACACTGTTTAAAAAATAATACTAACAAAAATTGGTAAGGAATTTTTTAAAACGCATTATGCCGTGTTTAACTTTTTTTGTGGTAACAAGGTAATGGCATAAGTTTATATACTACTCCTATTTTAGTTACTGGCAACCTTTTGTTTAGTGCATAAATACTAAAATGATACGTGATGGGTTTTCCGTAATTGTCTAGTTTTTTCCTCAATTATGTACTAATGTTTCTGTTCTGTTTTCTACTATTATACTTACCTAGCTTTATTTAGTACTTATTGTACCTACCTACTTCTCTCAGCTTATTAGACATGTGTCAACTGAATTACAGAGGAAGTCGTATTTGGGTTCTTTAAGGCTAAGTTCATATATATAGTTCATATAGTTGCAGGAGGTAGCGAGTTCGATTCCCGCTGCGGAACAAATGTTTGCATGATCTAAAGATATTTGTTCCGGGTCTGGATGTTATTCTAATATATTATAAGTATGTATTTACAAAAAAAAGTATATAAGTATTCTATCAGTTATCTGCTTCCGTACAAGCTCTGCTTAGTTTGGGGCTAGATAGCGTTGTGTGAAAGAAATGTCTAGTAATATTTATTTATTTATTTATGTGACGGCGCGAACAAGATCAAACTAAATAGTGGTTATCGTCTACATTACCGCGCGCTACCGAAGCGGAACAACTAACCGTGCGGTACCGCGCGGTCATATGAACTTAGCCTTACATTCTATGATAACAAGTACTTTCGATGTTCATTATGCTGCGCAATACAGGGTACCAGTTTTTACCAATTAGCCAAAAATTTCGTACTCGTTTAGTAGTTCCAGTCACGGCTGATACCTATATCTAGTATTAGTATAAATTGATATATAACAATAAAAAAGTTCAAGGACCAAAAAAAAATCAAACTTGGTTTAAACAATAAATCAGACGAACTTTCCTTCGAGGCTTTTCAAAGAAATTACCGTGCGTTATGTTCGTATTATACGAACGCTGAAACATATGATACAGAGAAACTTCTTTGAGCCACAGAGAACTTTGTCTTATAGAACTAGAAATAAGATTTGTCCCATTACGAAGGCACAGAGGCATGACGCGATGAATAATTTCCGTACATCAGTGAAAGCACTCAGAGCTGTAAATTACATGGAATACTCACCAAGCCATGGGGCTATAGATGCGGAGTCGTGAGCGTGACCATGACATAATGTCATAATAATAGCATGTGTCACGTCGACGATGACCTATTTTTTAAGAACTCAGTACAAATATGTTTTGAGAACTAAACGGCTCATAACAAAATTAAACAAATTGGTTATTTTTAAAATAGGATTTATTTATAAATGTAACATGTTATATTTATTCTTAATTCATGACTAAATAATAATAATAATAAACTTTATTTCAACATGTAAAGATGATAATTTACTTATTTTAGGGCCTATATAAATATATAATAACTTACTGATACTTATTATATGCTGCGACGTATGACGCACTTGCGCTGTATCGTGCAGGCACGCGCGAAAACGACGAATCAACACATTTTTCGGCCAAAACTCTTCCTTTGTAAAGGTCGAAAGATCTGCAGCGAGAACATACAAAACAAAATATTTGAAATCATTGTGTGGCGATATTCTAAATGTTCGACCCTTAATTGTAGATCGGCCTTTCTCACCACATATTTGACCATGTTCTCCACCTTTGTGGAAGAGTGAAGACGCGATACGCGGAGCGGCGTTGCAGCATAGCAGAAGATAGTGAGGCCCGGTCGGCGCGGTCTGGCGCACGCACAGGTTCAGGTCTCTACGATCAGCGGTTTAGGCTGTGCGTTGATCCGTCAGTCAGTCATTCAGGACAAAGCATTTTATAAGTATAGATTTTTTATAAATTTATAAAGGATAATCCATTATCCTATAAACGTAAAAAGTAGGATTTCTAGAAATACATATAGCATGATAATGACTGTGAATCGTGAAAAAAGAAACACTTATTGGCTAACCTTCCCAGGTTCTTATTGCCACAATATATTTTCTCAAATTTACCTAGTAGGGTTGCCGTTGGCAGGTAAATTTTCTCGGAGCCATTGTATTGTGTGAAAGTAAATATAGTAGTATCAGTGGAGAGTGAGGACACGTCGATATCGAGCGAGCCAGGCCCAACCCGTTCCCCGTCTCTAGGTACGCGCTATCAAATTGATACATACGCTATCAGGAAACCTTTATAAAATAGGCTGACTGCAAACAACGCCAATCCATCAGAAAATATCTGCCAGCTAATGATAATCATTTTAAGGATAGTTTGTTTGAGATGGGTGAGTTTACCAGCATAATAATATAACGTTTGTTAAAACGTTTTATTTTATTGTATGTTCCTTAGAGATACAGCAATATTATGTGCTCTTTAAAAATCTTTACGACTCCTGCCTTCCGGCAGTATAATTGAATTTTGTGTGCTTGTTCACAATTTAGGTGACAAGGGGACTTGTAAATTTGCTCCAATCTAATTATATTGTAAGCCGCAGGAGGACTTGGAGCTAACTTGTAGCTGTTGGTAGCCCGGGTAGGTAGATTGATTGACGTACCGCGCCAGGGCTGGCGAGATTTAACAAGCTAAATCTCTGACCTTAAAGAACATCTGTGATGCAGTAGTAATCGCGTCAGATGTGGATTGAGTAGAGACGAGGGTAGCATTGCCCTGACGCCGTGCATTAGTTTGACTGACAGATTCATCATCAACACTCGTCGCTAAACCTCCAACTATCTGTTCTATGTTTAGATGGCAATTTACCACAGTGGTATCACACCCCATTTTCGTTTTGCCTCTGGCTTTTAAGGAAATTAAATTGCAAAACATACAGCATTGCGCTCGGCGTATATATTTCTAGTAGGGATTATTTAACGGCAAAAAGCTAGCGAGCGTCCAAAAATGCTTATCTATTAACAAAGTCCTGACTGACAATGCACAGCCTAAACCACTGGTCCTAAAGACTTAAAATATGGAGGGTATGTTCTTTGTGCTGTAGACGTGTACTAAGAACGGATTTTTCGAAATTCGAGCATTTAAGGTGAAAAGGGGTGTTACAAGATCGAATCAGAAATTAGGAGATCCGTAGCAAACCTAGGTCACAGACATAGCCAAGAGGATTAGCAACCTGAAGTGGCAGTGGGCGGAGCACATAGCTCAAAGAACTAACGGCCGTTGGGGCAGAAAGGTTCTAGAGTGGAGACCACGCACTGGAAAGTGTAGCGAAGGACGAAAGACGACCTGATAAAGGTTGTTAGGAGCCGTAGGATGCACGTTACACAAGATCGGTCTCTCTGGAAATCTATACGAGTATTCAGCATGGCCAATTTTCAGCAGTAGACGTCCGGTAGCTGATATAATGATGATGATGAAGAACTTATAACATTGTTTAATACTTTGCAAAGTAAATAATGAAACATATTATCATGGTATGACCACAAGAGTCTGATGATGGAGCCAGAAAAGAATCAACATAACTCCTTAATTAATTCAAATAGAAGGATCGTCTTTAGGTTCTTGTAAATTGTTTTTGCGAGACGTTTGACGATACAATTGAGTACCTACCCAGATCTGAAAATTTTATTTAATCAACACGATGAGAAATAATTACATTAATTAAATATTCTAGGTAAGTACATATTAATATCACAACAATTCATATAAATACAGTTCAGTAATATCAAGAGTAAAATATAAAACAATAATACAACATTAAAATAAAAATGAGGGTATTAAAAATAGAATTCCTAACAATAAAAAAAAATCAATATCAAAGAAATGAACATGAACATGTCAATCATACATCACGCTCACAGACCCTCAGACACTCAGACAGTACTTTCGTCCATCCATCCGCAAACAAATCACACTCAGGATTGGCATCGAGGAGAGCGTTGAGCGCGATGAGGACGCGGGGCACGGGTGAGAAAGCCCATGCAACAGTACGATAATTCGGAACAGCAAATATCTTGTTTGCGGCAACGACGATAATTATTCGGGGTATAAAAACAACATAGCTCATCACTCAAGTCTGAGGCGTCTATGGTAGATGATGAACGTAGAAATGAAATGGATAACAGGGTTGTGTTTGGGCTATTTGGTAACATGTACTTTCGATTAAAGTTACACAGCACAGGCCACCGCTTTTGACCCGTAATAAAAAAGCTTCGGTTACTATACGTACACGTTTAGTAATTCTACGCGTACGAAGTCGCGGTGGATACATTTAGTCTTATTTAGATGTTAATATTGTCAAACGCCGAATGTAAAGTTTAGTAACAAGTCGTATATTATTTTAGAAATGCACCAAAACACTCAGACACATGTGTCTTCATACATGTCAACAAAGTTGGATGTATAATTGTAAGTAATGAGTGGTTCTTCAACTGAAGGTATGCTTTTATTATACAAATAACCGTAGGTATTATACGACTCCTGTGACACGTCGCGACAACGCTACAATGGACATGTTAACCCATGTCATATGTGATTTATTTTCGTATGTTTCCTACTCTACATTCGTGATATGAAACATTTGCTATATAATTCATATCAAATTATCACTGTACGTGGCTTGACTTGTTAAATTTACTGATTACATTTTGTTTGATTTATCATTATTCTTTGCTGAATATAACAAGAAATTTATATTAAGAATCGGCATCTCCAAGAATGTGATAATTTTATAATTCTTGTTTTATCTAAGGAATACTATGAATGTTCTATTCAAACTGCGCTTTACAAATTATTCTACACGCTTATTTCTCGGAAGGTTCGTATATGTTCCTGGTAGTGTCCATGTTAGGTATAATTTAGTCAGATATTATAATATAACTAACTGACACGCCCACGGCTTCGCACGCTTGAAGATTTCTGTTCCCGTGGGATCTTTGGGATAAAAACTATATAAAACACTCTTGTCAAAGTGACGCGACACTTCATGTAATAACTTCACGTCAGTGATCGACGGTTAAACTATATGGAAAAATGGGGGGGTGGGGGTATGAGGGTGAAAAATACTTTACAACCTATTCTCATACCTATGTACTATATATACAAAAAAATCATTAAAATCGGTCGACCCATTTCGGAGGATTGCGACCACAAAAAACGTGACACGAGATTTTTATATATTAGAAGATAGAGAAGATTATGACAAGTTACAGACGAGGAGGGCCTGCGTAAGTAAATGTAAAATTTCGTAGCACTTCTGCTACGAAGCTACAACATTTTGTAGCATGGAATAGTCCATCAAATCTTTAATATCAGCTATAGGAATCCCACTGCTGAACATAGGCATAGATTTACAAAGTAACCGATCTAGTTCGGCCTGCACTCAACGGTGCCCAGAAACCTTTATGAGATATTTTATATATACATACTTATACGCACATACATATCACTGGAAAATAATTTCAGCACCGATGAATATGTAAGTTATTAAGCTCCGGTGTGTGAGGAATGTATATAAGTAAAATTACAATGGTGTTTTATTTAAATTTATTTTTTAAAGCCTTTTAAAATATTAGTATTAGTATGCAATTGAAATAAAAGCAAAACAAATAAATTAATCATGTAGTTTAATAATCGTTATCGGACGTTGAGTACACGAATTCCCACATCTATTCCAACTTAATTTCTGTCTCGTATAGCAATATAGTTCTGTCTCGCAGCCTTGTTTTATTTCGAACAGGCGTCACAGCCTCGACCGCTTTTCGTGCTCCGGCCATACGGCCATAAATAAATGTCAAACATTTTTACATACTCGTACACAACACAGAAGTTAATTAGTTTTCGTTAGCTTAGGACACCGATCTAGGGCATTGGAATAAGAATTTGTATTCAGTTGTTATCTAGGTATTATCAAACATCGATGACCACATTTTGGTTTGAGTTTAATTAAGTGGTTGTATATAAAATCAACTAAAATGATGTGATTAGTTGATAGATCGATTGTCTTATTCACTGGTATAATAACAAAACACAACACCACAGTCACAAGAGGTGCTCCTCAGAATGGTACCGTCATGGGGAATAAACGGTAATAATGACTTATCTCGTAGATCTAAGTATTTATTTAAATAAAAGTTATATTTACACATAAACTACATTCAATATGAATTTAAACCTAAATTACTAAACAAGATATTTTATAAAAAGCCTTGAACAAGTTTTTCTCAGGGCTGATATTCAGCCAAAAAAAAACAACCCGGTCTGTATTTCAATTACTAAAAGTTTCAACTAAATATAATCCCTAGAGCAAACGCTCGTCGAGAGTAGGCCTGAGCCCCCGACGTATTCTCAGTAATCAGTAGGATGTACGAATGGTACATATGAGACAGTGGAATTAAGGTTTTACGTTTCAGCTAATCACCGGTATGGAATAAAGCTCGAAGCAGGAATTTACGGGCATTATGTGCGGCGGTTTATCGCTAAAATTCGGCGTAATCTTCAAGGCCCGCTTTACTGCAACATAAGACGTCGTTTCCTCTCAGATTAGCCGGAGTGCCGCCGTTTGCTACACATCACTGAGTTTTGTTCAGCTCATGTTTATTAAACATGTTTGACTATTAAACAGCCGTAACGAGATCAAGTGGGAAAGGGACTGAAGGGATTTAACTAAATCTATGATAGTCCAGTGACAGTTTATGATAAAATTCGATTTCATTCCTGAGACTTTGTACGGGCTTTTTATCATGTAATATGTATTTAGGTTTCAAAGAAAACAGAACCCCTAAAGTTACCATTTTCCACGGGCAAGTCTGAAAATTGAAATACCATATTACTTTTCTAAAATGTTAATTTATAATATAGTCTAGTACAATGCAAATGCTACTATTCAGTATTGCTGGGTAAGTTAGGTTAAAACAAAGGCACAAGTATTATTCGCACTTACCCCATTTCATTTTTTATTGCTTGCAAATACTATAAAATATCATATTTTATAGCAGGTGTTCAACGAGTTTTAAAACCAAATTTTTTAAAAAGCCTGAGTAAGAAATATTTCCTTACCTGAAGAGCTCCAAATAAATAGCACCTACTGTGTAGGCTGAAGACGAAGTCGTCGCCTTTTATAATTCAAATGCTCATATTCAATTTATTATCTCATAAACTTTCCCAAGCCTAACCGCCGACCTCATCTTAAGAAGCATTAATTATTTGGTAGAATGATTTGAATTACAGAACGTATAAGTGAAAACGTAGAAGTGAAAATTATATTTTTAATGTAAGCCCGTGTAACAAATAGAAGATAACTTATTTCACTAAACAACAGGGCGATGATAAATAAAGCTATATGTCAAAGTTATACTAACCAACCCGCCGCGGGTAAACTGCATATACATAGCAATTGAATAAATTATAAATAATATACTGTGATAAATGTCCTAAATGTATTGCAAACTAGCTTGATATAGGTCATAATAGTAGCGCCCCAGTTTTTGCCATGAATACACAATGTGGTGTTGATACTATCAAATAGGACATAAAATACGAAGGCATTGTATCGTATTTTGTATACCTACACAATTATCCATAGACGTATAGTATTTTGTGTTGGTAAAATAATATCTTAAAAACACAATAAGTACTTATTTGTTAGGCAAGTTACGTATAAGCTTGTAATAAACCGCGATGGCGCTTCAGTACTCACCTCAACACAAAGATCAAACGAAATAAAACACATATTTGACCTGAAAATTAAAAATATTTGAGGGGTGCCACCATTTTTGTAATTAACATATTGAATGTATTTTGTCAGCATACTATTTTGTTCTTTATCGCCACTTTTTTTGTCAAGCTGTTATTATGTACCGAGAAGCTACCGAAACACATTTTATCCAATGGGCTTAATTGTCGCTCACTTTATCACAAAATTTTACCTACACATTTTATGGGCCGCGTTTGGACAAGCGTTCAATATTATTTCAGTTAGTACCTGAACAAAACTGTCATCACAGCGAGGCGTGGAATGAACAACGTCGAGCACAACACGAGTGTCGCGACTCGCGACATTATTTAGCAATGACGACAGTTGCAAAATGTCGTGTTGCACTGAGATACGATGTTATAGAAGTGATTTTGCAACTGGAAAATGTTTCAGCGCTGAATTTCTTTTTAAGAATTTTCAAGTTATTCGCAGCAAGCGTTTTTCCTTTTTGAAAAGCAGCGTTCAGAAAAGAAGCCGGCCAATTAAAAAGTGAAGATACACGATGTATGGAATTCTTAATTTGTAAAATATTTTAAAACACATTACTTAGTTGAAATGTTTATAAGCAATTTAGCCGAGGGACTGAATTCCCTGGGCTATGAATAATGCATTCAGATAAACTCGATAAACACAATATCCGTGAATTTATGTTACTCCATTAGGCCATTGTCCAAACAATGACCTAAAGGAATAACTGATAACTTTTCAAATATTAAATGTGGGTAAATTATTTTTGGTATTAGAATAACTGTATATATGAGCTTACCGAACACATCAATTTACAGGGTGCATTGGAATGTGTATGTTAACCTGAAAGGGAGTGATTGCTCCCATGAAAATGATCGACTTTTGCAACAACTTATCTACCATAAACTTTATAGCACTCCTCGGATTCGGCTGTTTTTGCACTTTATAGCTATTTTAGGATTTACCTTAGGCGTACAATTGTTTAATACTTCGGGAACAGCTAAAAATTTAGTTTCCATCGAAATAGCTGTCAGGTTTTTACCAAGTACATATTTCATCAAAAAACATTATATTTATAAAAAACGTATTACAGACTTTTTCTAAGTGAAAATAACCTCTATATGAACATGAAAGTACATGAAGAGCATCGTGTATGGTGATAATGTGCCTATGCCAACCCTTGAACAACTGAGAGAGTGCATAATCAACGCGGCCGACTACATAAGTAACACGCATATAAGCCTCAAGGGCTAATAAAATCCAAATAAGAAAATGAATGCGTGCCTGCTGTCGAAATGGAGACTCCCACATTGAGTTAGATTTATAAATAGGGTTAAAATTCATAAAAACTAATTTGAATCACGTATTGTTTTATATACATAATAGCTGTTAGAAATAAAACCCGAACTTTTTTTCTTCTCAGATTTCGTCTGCCTTACCTCTTTCTCTTTCTTTGAGTTTTTTTCTGTTCCTATGTAAGATACTCACGACATTGTTCCTCGTTCTATAGCTAGATAAATAGGGATGTTATTAACATGTTTCGCACATTTAGCCTAATACCATTTTTGTACAAAACATTGTTTTTTATTTTTACAATGAACTTTTCCTCAATTTGAAAAAGTGGTAGTTTTCGAAGTGCTACTTCAAAATGATACTTTTTGCTCACTGTGGCATCCACAAATAAGTATTGAGGTTTTCACGAAGTAAAAATAATATAAATAAAATAATAAAGCGCGACTTTTTTTATAAATATCAAATTTAATTAAAAAGAGAAGGGTTTTTTAAAAAATTAAAGAATTCTTATTATTTTGAAACTGGTTCATATTTGCATAATGCGTTTTATGGCTCGATTGGTGGCCTATGACCCATCTATCATGGCTTGACGGGATTACGTCGAATTACCAATAACCCTGTATATATAATATTTATTATAATATAAGTCTGTCTGTTTAACACTAAGGTAAAATTGCAGTCTACATTATTGTTGCAGTACTTTGGCCTATTAAAACTTTTGCCAGTAGACTCTAAGCTCACTCTAATTAAGCTAAGAGATCATTTTAACGCGATTTTAATAAAACTTAATTTCAATAAATGATATATTTTTACTAAGATGTTTGATCAAATGTTGATATGTAAAATTACCTTTTGCTTAAATAAATCAAATAAATACAATACGAATAAAAAACTCCGTAATGTGCCGCGTCTGGTACTTATTGATGTGTAAATGGTGTGTCTGCCTGCAGTGATGGGCGAGAGTACACCACTTTAGTTGCTCTCGCCTGTCGAGTGCGCGGACTGCTAACAAACAAGTGAAACGAACGAGTACTTGCATTTGTAGCCACTTAGGAAAACCTGCAAAAACTAGGCAAGAACAATTTTCCGCTACATTCATCCGGAGTTTTGAACCACGCTCGGAATCGTTTCCGCTGAACACTCATTTGTAGATGGCCTTCGGTTAATTGCTTAAAGGGCTATTAGTAATAAAAGCGTCCCTAATCGCTTCAATAAAGCGCAGGCACACGCGCGCCGTATCACAAACCGGAAAGACCGTAAAAGTGTCAAATCATTAACCGAAATTAGTTTTCCGGTTGAACTCATGGTACCTACATTGATTGGATGTTTCCATACAGTTTCCATTTTGTTTATCTTTATTTCATGGTTTCCTTTGAGATAGAGAGGATTCATAATTATGCTAGCAGCTTGCGTTAGCAATGGCATGTAAGTAGATCACGAATTAAGTTCTCCTGACCAGCGCTTTATAACCGACTTCAAAAAAGGAGGAGTTTCTCAATTCGGTTGTATTTATTTTTATGTTTGTTACCTCAGCACTCTGTCATTAATCAACCGTATTGGAAAATTTCACAATTTTTATTTGAAACCACTCACAGAAATGTCATCAAATTCGGTTCAGTAGTTTTCTTCTGTTTTCTGAAGTCAGTTATGTTTTTGTTAATAAAAAGTTACAAGTTAGAACAAGTTTATGGGTGAATCAACTTTTAAGGTACTCCTTTTGTCCAAAAAAACACCCAGGCCTGGGGACAGTTTTTTTGTATGGAGATTGCTTATGGTGTGCTGCGTTACCAAAAGAAAAACTAAAATTTCGCTTAAAACTATAAAAACTATGAAACTACCATGTTAACACAGGATCTAATTTTACGTTAACATCAAAACAACCATATTCTAAACTAAAATACCGATTTTATTGCTATTTACATGACAGGGACACAAAAGGAGTACCTTAAAAGTTGATTCACCCTTATACCAAATATGATAGAACAAATCCCCCGTAACACATCTAATATTTATTAATCAAAGTCTGACTATATACAACGCACAGTCTAAACCGCTAGTTCTGCAGATTTAAAATTTGGAGGGTATGTTCTTGTAGAAGTGTACTAAGAACGTATTTTTTTTAATTCATCCCCTAAATGGGTACCACTGCTGCGTAGCCATTGCGTTTTACATGGTACATTTCTTAGATTACCTTCTAAGCGGCTTCCAACTGCAAAGTCTTCAAATAGTTCGAGGTTACTTTTTACAAAAATCGATACTTCATGAATGTAAATTACTGGAAATGCAAGTATTTTTAATTTGATAAAATTATCCTTACAAGTATCTCGTCTACGTAGCCCACACATTGCTCTTACGCAGCTTTTTTAAGCCTTAAAACCTCTAAGATTTTCCGTCGAGTTCCCCCAGAAAATAATTCCGTATCGCAAAATCGATGATACACAACCATGATAGGCAGTATACTTACTGTCTATTATGGTTGTGTATAACTGAGATCTTAAAGTGTTTTGCGAGATGTTTGACGATACATGACTACTAAGGTCACATGATTGGTGTATCGTATAAGATTATGTCTAAAATTACAGATAGATCGATATACTCTTTATTGCACAACAAACCAAATTACATAATCTCTACATAATCATCATAATAATTAATAATCATAAGTCTGGAAGAGATCGCTTTTAGCAATAAACCGCCCATTGTACTTACCTTTATTTATGTGTTTTTCTTTGATGATGTAATTTTGTTTGGTGTGCAATAAAAGTATATCCATATATCTGTAATTTTAGGCATAATGTTATACGATACACCCATCATCTGACCTTGGTAGTCATGTATCGTCAAACATCTCGCAAAAACACTATATTATATACACATTACCTTTGAAGACAGGAGGAGATTTAGATGATCTTATAGGGAAAGGTAAAGTGTTCCGCAAATTATGAGAAAATGATGAGAGCTACACAGCACAGTGCACCTACCAGTATGTTAAAAATGTCATCTAAAGTACGCTACGAATTCACCGGATACAGCTAGTCAATTTTAATTACCAAATGAAAGCACTTAGAGAGTAAGTAAGTAGCTTGTGAATAACGGTAGGCTCGTTACAATTAACAAAAGATTAATTGTGACACACAGACACAAAAATTTTATGAAAACGAGAAGTGGAATTATAGACGATTTTTCTACCTGAAAACAAAGACTGATCCAGGTCAGGCAGGTACATAATTAAAAAACATATCAATTTCCACTACGTACTCGTATGTATATTTATCAAGCCAGCCCATCCACTATTCGGAGTGAAAAGGCTTTGATAGCAGTCGAATCGTATTGATTCAAAGGGTGCACAAAAGCTACACATATGGCCTATTTAATGCATATTATCTCTTTGCTGTTGGTGTATGTATTTATTTGATTTCAATTTGTGGTCTTTAAACCTCAAAATGGTTAAATAAAATTGTTTTAGATATGGCAATATATATTCCAACTACACACATAACTATCTACATTTTTTCAGGTCAGGTTTTTATCACAAGTGAAATTGTGGCTTTGTATCACATTAAACAGTGTATCTGTCGTCCATCGCTCACTAGCAGTTCGCGACTTTAAATTTGTGTATATGATTTTGTTTACTCATGTATTTAGAAGTAGGCTATTTAATTATTATAAAAACATTGATATATATTTATAATTGCATATATTATTTTAGTAATATAAAAACTTGTTCGTTTAGTTATTATTTGATTTACGCCGCTCGCTGTCCTCATTTGTTAAACACCGATCCTGTACATCCAAAGGTTGCCTGGAAAAGATCACTTTTAGCGATAAGGCCGCCCATTGTACCTTTGATTTAATTGTATATTCTCTTTTGTTGGTTATTTTTAATGGTGTGCAATAAAGAAATTATCTAATCTAATCTAAACTTTAAAAAATTACAAGCAAAACTATATAATTTCAACAATTACACCAATATTTCATTGTTTACCTCTGAACCTTTAATGTATTTTTATATTTTCGTTTTTATATTTGTATAATGTAATAAATGTATTTCGGTGACTACCAAAGCTTATCGAGAAAAACGTATTCATCAAAACAAAGATGCTTTATAAATTTAAAAAAAACTTTAACCTAACAAACCATTAGAGTTATTTTATATTTTGTTACAGAAATGAATTTCAAATGACAGTGGGAAAAGTAAGTGTCTGACTGTGAGCCGGGTGAGGTTTATAAATATCTGCCATTATGTGGGTCTCCTGCCCTTTGAATCCGAGATGAGTGTCAATTAAGCAACATTCTCTGCGTATATACCCACTGTACTCGTATATTTATACCTTCAACATACTGAGCCCGGCATTCATATTTTGATGACGGTAAATAGTAATATAATATTCTGAACTTGATTCGGGTAATCGAATATATTCTTAAATTACTTCGATTTGAAATGTTAATCATGAATTATTCCAAGTGGCTAGCTAACCGATATTCGATTCATTATTGGCGATGGGAATTAATCTTGTGATTTAAGCACTCATCGTTGTCCTTGGCAAGGTGGTCGTCCAATTCGACCTCATTGAAATTAAATGATTCCTCTCATTCATTCCCATTTAAATTTCAGCGAAAATAAGAGTACCTATCTTGTCTAAATCGTATTCATCCGATGAAGTTTAATTGGTTTGAAATTGGTCTCGACGAGTTTTATTTACAAAAAAGGCAATAATTCACGAGCATATCCTTGCGGAGCTTAAGCTCGCGGAGGCCCGTTTGATATGGAACTTAATTTTACAAATACTCTTATCTCGAAACTGATTTAGGTACTTTTAGTAATCACCATTGCTAACTTAACTATGCTGCTTTAAAGTTTATATATAGAAATGCTTAAGTTATATAAAACTTTACGATATCAGGGAGCTGCAGAGCTTTGTGAAACGCCGTGTAATCGATTGTAATCCTACCTACTCTACTTAAATCATTATCATCATATTATCTGCACACATAGTACACACCCATTATCTGTCCCTGTGTTGAAGATGTTACTGCTTTATGATTCATCGTTACCATTTTTATGTTTGCTAATTTTATTTTATTAATATTTGTGTTAATAGTATTATTTTAGGTTTATAGTATGTAGATATGTTTTTAGTATTATATAGATGCACCGCCGTCATATGATCAATTATTATCCTGTCCATACAAAGCTTGTCTGGAAGAGATCGCTTTTAGCGATAAGACCGCCCATTATACCAAAACTATTTGCAAAAATTATGTTCTGTATTTTACTTTGGTGTACAATAAAGAGTTATCTTATCTCATCTTACCAAACTATATTTATTCTCCCTAATAAGAAGCCACTCAATTAGTACTAAATAATGTAGACATCGTAAGGAAATAAATAAGAGAGTCATCCTTAGCTATACTATTATATAAAAGCAGTGAGTCAGAAGCTCGTAAGGTAGCATACCTCCTGAGCCAGCCTTGCAAGTAAAGTATATGGCAATAAGCAAGTAATGAATATGTTTTTCTTATATACTTGTTGTATATAACTTGTTATTTTTACAGAATTAAACCCCGAAGACCTATGTTCTTAAGTCCAAAATAATCTTATCTTAAATACATAAGTCTTATTTATTTAGTATGGAGTACAAAGGTAATATTATTAGCTGTTTATATTATTATTCTGTTGGTGTTACGTTTTTAAAAGCTTTTAAGAGTATTTTAGTCAGAATACAATTTTAATCGTGTGCTCTACGCGGGCCGAAGTGCGTTGTAAAATTTTAACGGTAGTCCGGGTAGGCGCGTGAGTCGAAACCTGTGGCGCGACCCCCTTTATTGCCAGATTAGGCATATGGTGGGCACTCGGAAGTATCCGTATATTACGCTCTGTTGAATTTGAAACAGCAATTTATTTTATTACTACAACGATGAATCAAAGCTATAGGTACTTGTAGATATTATAAAACTGTTCCGAAATCGCTGGTTTTCCTCAGAAGTTCCCAAAATAAATCATTAGTCTTATGGACCGTAAACGCAGACTTCTTCGGGCAACATTTATTCCTTCATAATTGTGACTCACGATTATTTGAGTAAAATATTAATCGCAGTAAACTTAAAACCCACTTTCCAACTCCGTTTTAAATATGAGCCACTTATAAAATATAATATTATACAAAGTAGATAATTACTTGGGCTTAAAAGTGACATAGCCTATTGCCATAATGTTGGATATGACAAGTGTATTAGAGAGTCAGGATTATAATCCCGGGCTTGGGAACTTTTAGTAAAGTATAAAAAGAAGGGTGTCGTAAATTAGACCGCAAGGCTGCGAAAGCCTAGGAAGACATCAGTGGCGGCGCGGCGAGCTGGTGGCGGCGCGCGGGGGCGGGCGGTAACGATAATTAGCCTACCCCTTTTACCCTCATCAATATTAGATAATAACTCACCTTAGTGTAACCACACATTATTTGAACTATGTCTTAACTTGATGCATGACAAGACCAGAGAGACGTACATATAATATTCCATTTTCTTATTTAGCTTGCTAACAACGGACCTGTTGTAACAACACTATGAAGTGAGCAGAGAAGGTATTATTTTTTTAATCACCGCGTCTCTTTTATCATTTTAATTAAGTTTTAGAAAGGGAATCAACGTTGAGCAAAATCCAGACTTGGAACTTTGCCCAAACATTGTAAAAGTGGATCCGCGGAACATTGACGTAGACTTAGATTGTGTGTAACAAACGTACGTTTATTTCTTTGTTACCAGATTACGGAAATCGGAACATGCTATTCTTAGCTTCAACTTTGAGAGCTGTATTAAAATAGTGCAGGATTAAATATATAAAACCCCTCACACCATAAAATTTTTTGGTATAACATTGTACCCATCCAACCTACGTACGTTCCTAGATGTAATGTCTAATTTATAAATACCGGGTGTCTCAAAAGAAAGTTCACATTTGTTTTGGTTATTGCGTGAACGCAACTATTCTGAGGGGCGCGGGGGGAGTGTCAGTCGGTAGCCTGGCTCTTGGGAATTTAGTCGCTATGGAGCGTTTCTCGGGAGCGGACCGTGCGTTGTGCGTACGCGAGTTTTATAAAAACGGTAATTCGGCGACTGTAGCGCGTAGAAAATTCTGCAGCATTCGACATATTCGTCACTTGAATGATACGCCAACCACTCGACTCATTGCAAAATGGGTCGAGAAGTTTGAAGAGACCGGTTCAACACTGGAAAAACCAAAATCCGGGCGTCCAAGATCTTCGAGAACGGTCGAAAACGTAGACAGTGTCGCCCAGTCTATTCGGGACGATCCGAACCTTTCAATTCGGAAGCGTGCTGTGGCCTTAAACGTGCACAGATCGTCATTATGCCGCATTTTGCATAAAGATTTAAAACTGCACCCGTACAAAATTCAGTTGGTGCAAGAATTAAAGCCTCAGGATGCTGGTCAGAGGCTTGACTACGTAAACCAGATGATTGAGCGCTTTCCAACGTTTACCAACATCTTCTTTTCGGATGAAGCCCATTTTCATCTTACTGGATATGTTAACAAGCAAAATTGCCGCTACTGGAGTGCAACCAATCCAAAACAAAAACATCAGACACCCCTACATTCGCCTAAAGTCACCGTATGGGCCGCAATGTCGGCGCGAGGAATTATCGGCCCTTACTTTTTTGAAGATGGAAGGGGACGCACAGTTACAGTGAATTCAGAGCGTTATGTGGAGATGTTAGACGTTTTCTTCGTGCCTGAGCTGCAGCACTTTCCTTGTTATAACCAAAGAACATGGTTCCAGCAGGACGGAGCCACTTCACACACGTCCAACAGGTCTCTGCCAAGAGTTTGTGAAATTTTTCCTGGCAAATTGATCTCCAGGAGAGGTGACATAAGTTGGCCTCCACGCAGTCCCAATTTAACACCTATGGACTTTTTCCTGTGGGGTTATCTCATATCCAAAGTTTACGCCAACAAACCGACTTCCCTGGCACAATTAAAAGAAAATATCCGTCACGAAATCGCAGCCATCTCGGAGAATACCTGCAGAGCCGTCATAGCAAATTTTAGTGCTCGAATAAACGAATGCCGTGAACGCAACGGTTTACATTTGGACGATGTCATTTTTAAAAAATAAATTCCCAAACAGTGTATTTTAATATGTAATAAACATTTTTTCAATAAACATCTTACTTTTTTTTTAATCGATTTTTTAAATGTGAACTTTCTTTTGAGACACCCACCTGGGATAGATAGGTCAATCGCTGACTGGGTAATGGAAAACAAAGCACCTTGCTTTGTTATAACTTAACAACCTACTGCCATCTAGTGGCAGATAGTAGTAGGTCATTAGGTTTATTATTTTTCTTTTACTTTAATTTTCGTGAAGGCTATCCCAGGAGCTCTTTTATATGTTAATTAATGTTAGCAGTAGTAAGTAAAACTCTTTTCACTGTCAAGCTTTCTCTTCCTAATTACTTTTTGTTTATTTATTACCCCTTCTAAAACTTTATTTGTAAGGGTTGAATGCCCTTTGAATTATTTTAATACCGGGCACATAAGAACACTTTAACCGACAGACAAGACGAGCTAATGGAAGCGTCAGCCTAGTCACCCCATTAATCACCTGGTTCTCAGGTGACGCGACGTCTCTGCTATTTCACATTATTACGTAACATAGTACACACGAGTTATAACTAGACCTGACTTGACAACTAAATAAATATTGTACTCGTAGTCTTTATTTTTGTTGTTTATGTACGACATTTGATCTATAAAGGCGACATTTGATCTATAATTTTCCTAGAAAGCGGTGTCTTATAAAACCCCACATAAATAATTCCACATGCCGCTTTGTTGAAAAAAATGTTTGTATACGCAGGAGGTGGCCCTCCTGCGTCTCAGCCGGCCATTCGCCCACTGTGCTATCACACATTCAGCATCGAGATCATTAATTGCGCTGACAAAGGCGGTGTCTTAATAGAACGCGATTGCACGATCATCGCTAGTTCGCGCGAATTTTATTCGTACGAATTCGCAATAAAACATACTCGTACTGATAACGATTTGGTGTCCTAATTGAGATTTGATCGCACGACGCTGGCGAGCAGCAGAAGGGGCACGCGGGGGCACGCTTGCGCCCGCCGGCCATTGCACGCAAATCGAAACACCGACGATATCGTATCATCGCTTATTCTTGCGATAATTGCCTTGTATTCTATTAGGACACCCGATTCTTGTCATTGCACGAACGTGCGATGATCGCATCACTTATTCGCGTGATAGTCTCGTCGCGTCTAATCGCGTTCTATTGGCAAGCACTGACTAAGAGCCTTATCACAGGCAAGTTGTGAACATGGTCGGCGAGCTCACAACTTGCACACCTAACTAAACAATAAAATTGTAACGTATAATTTACGTATTGTAACCACACGGGGCGTGCACGTTCACAAAGTGCCTCACTGGAAACACGCTCGCAACTGGCCAGTCTAATAACGCTCTAAATTTATATCTGTTGAATCTGACGTTCTGTGGCAAACATTTATCTTCTAAACCGTATGTTTGTGCATGTCTTGCACGTTGACACAAATACCACAAATCTGAACAAATGGTGTAGGTTGGAGCCTTTACATTTACACATCCATCCACCTATTACTAGAAGAAAAGAATTTAGACTAAATGAAGTCTATTTCTAAATTTATAGCAGTTTAAATATAGAAACGATAAAATAAAACGTGATTCATCAGAATCAAGCGATAAAGTCGCACAATGGAGATTAATTGTCTCGTATCATTCACTATTTTACACCAACCCAGTAATTGTACCGGCGGAGAGACAAAACGCTCCCATCAAAATTATAGCGATAAATTCCTTTGTCAACGACATTTTTCCAACATAAATGTTATAAAAACTGTACTGCAGTCCTACTCCGTTCCGATCTTTATTATTTCATAACCTTTGACGGTCGTTTAATACGAGTTATGTAGCAATAATACCTAACAAGTCCCGAGATTGAAAGACAACCCTAGACTCCATTCCTAGATTATTCTGCGGTTAAACATAATGAAGCATAGTATCAGAGCTGAACAATCCTCGAATGATATTGTTACCTCTTGGTCTCACGTGTTCTCTGTAGGTAGGTACCTGGTGGCTGGTTCGTAGTTTACCTACATACCCACGTAATATTCGTATTTGTAGGTATGCGGGTAGATGGCATTCATCGATTGGGAGCTCACAGGAGAGCGAGTTATTCACAGTTCATTAGAGATTCGAAAGCCAACTTGCCGCGATAAGGTATCGGAGAATGAGTTTTTTAGCTTGTGTTTTGTATTCACTGAATTGACTTTAGGTCTGAGATTATCCAAAATATGTTTACGACATTGATACAAAAACATAAAATCTTCGAAGAAATTGAATTTTTCATAAGACAAATAAATATAAACTCGTAAATAAAGATAAAATTAGGACAGGCTATGTGACCAGAATTTCATAAAGTAGAAATTTCCATCAAAGTTATTTAGTAGCTAATACTTATGTACACATATCTTGAGTATCTACACATAAAAAGCGAGTCAAATATGGACCGGGATTAGGGTCGTTCGGGTGTGGATCCACCAAAGCGGAGAAAAGCGGATTTTAATTCACAAACGGTTGCTTCCAGTTCTAAATCCCTCAAAAGATAAAAAATCACAGCCAAGTGCGAGACACGCCTCGCAAACCAAAACTAATATAACCACTACTGTCAAAGATTAAGGAAAAAGTCTTTGAGAGCACAGGTAAAGGGAGAAAAGTTGGTAAAGAATGCTATCTCAGCGCAAGAGGGATACAACTCTGGATTTAAAGATTTCACGACACACCAGTGGGTTGACAGGATGAGCATTGTTAGGAAATAGATGTAGTACTATTTATTACTTTACTATTCCTTCTTACGAAAGCGGTGTATTGCGCGTGAAAGAAGCCTCACTGAGGCACACTTATCTTTGATCCCACTATTTCCCTCAAAAAGAACCAATGACACCACAAAAAGTCGTAAAAATAATATTTAAAAACTTATTGTTTCAGGAACTAACCGTTATCAGATGAAAATAATGTTGTACACTCGCGCCCATACCAACTAACTCTTTTCTTGAAAGAGAATTTAGCAACGAATAGTTCTTGCTCAGAATAAATATAGTATCATTTCGTATGAAAAAACTAGCGAGAACTAGAATCTGTTATATATTTTTGATGATTTTTCTCATACGGGAGTCATACCGACACAAATGCGAAAAGATTCATCATTTTATGGATCAATCTACCTTCAGATCTAGTACTATATTGTACCTCTGTACTTTTTGGTAGGTATTAAAGTAGCTGGGTTGAGACATAATAAAAATCGCAGGTCGTATGTGGGTTAGAACAGCGCAGGACAGAGGCGAATAACAACAACGAAGAGAGGACTATGCCGAGTAGTGGAATGAGATGGGTTAGCAATGATGATGATGAAGGTAGGTCTTAAGTTTATAGTAGGTATTTGATTTCAATTAATTTAAATTAATAATAATTTTACAAATTTCTTGTTATAAACAACTAACGTTTTCTATTGTATGTCAGATAAGGGCCAATTTGTATGTAGATACTAATAATAAATTTAAGATACACATAAACAAAACAAAACTAGTACACAGTTTATACATTAAATATTTCTTTATCTTTCTTATAAGCACTGAATCCGTTTCACCATCGATGAACAACTTGGATCTGATCAATGACACTTTCAGGATAAACAGTCTTAGAAATGAGAAAATATTTGATTTAATAGATAAAAAAATATGTTTAATTTTGCTTAATAAGACAGAAAAACTATGAAATCATGATAAGTAAAAGTAGAAAGGGAATTTTTATGTACTCCTTTATGAAACCCTTCAAAACAACAATTTAATGATTCGTTAATTCTTTTGAGCAGGTTCTCGGAATATAAATACACAATATTTTTATAGCCCAAGTACTCGGGTTTTAGTTCAGAGAACGATGTCGGCGGTTCAAAGGAACCACTTAATTAAGTTGAGTCAAGCAACCTACCTCAATCAACGAGAAGTAAACGACGATGTTAGGTCTCAAAGCCGCAGTCGACCTTATAAACTGTTGCCTGGAAATCATATGGCTGCCGCAAACAACCTCCTACACACATGTATATCAACCGTGTTTGATACCAGGTGTGTGATTTGTAAAGTTAAGCTTTGGATTCCTAGCTAGTTACCGCTTGCGTCAGGGCGGTGTAAGAAAACATAGTGACGCTGCACTTTTCATGTTCATTAATTCTCTTGTTTCTTCAGGACACCCGGTTCTTATCTTATCTGGGAGTCATTTGGCTCAAGATCGGTCACTGTAGAAATATATGAGGAAAAAGGCAGAGGACATTTTATGACTGATAGTATGATGATGTAAATAATGTTAATTTAAATATTCTGCAGTTTACTTTACTCGTATATTCAATTCAATTTAATTCAATTTATTTCAGACCAGCACTGACATACAACCCTATCTGTATGAAGTACAATACAACAACAAAAAACAATGAAATATATAAACAACAAAAATAACATAAAATAAATATACATATACATAAATAAGCAGCTGGGTTAAACTGCGGATTCGCAAATTTTGTAGTCAAGTACATGCGGAAGTTAGGATCGTAGTCCACTTCTGAACTGCCTAAAAACACGAAGGAACGCCCACCTTCAACTGCAAAACAAAATTAAACTTCCTATCTAAATATAAACAAAGTCGGGCTAGTTACACTATAATCATAACTCAAGAACGGCTGGACCGATTTCTATGAAATTTGTTATATAGACAGATTATAATTGGGATTGAAATATATGGTAGTTATAGTAAATACCGGTAAAAATAGAGATTTCATGATTGTGAATATTGTATAGCACAACCGCGCAAACGATGCACGTTTCAAATAGCACCAATATATAATGACAATGGACACTGCATTATGATTATTTACGTCGGGTACAAATTGAAAAGCTTTGATGGAACGCTTAGATAGTCTACCATAAAATACTGATCTCAAAAACAAACCAATCTACTGTAATGAATTGTCTAGAGAAAATGTGAATTGAACATTCATAAAATCATATTCTACTCTAAGTACGTGAGGGTTTCCATTAGAAATGTTACCATTTTGCCTTTTGCGCTCCTCTCTTTTTATGCAAAGAAGGAAAGTGGCCGGTAATATGGTGATAAGTGCGCACAGGTGCTACGAGAGTGCTACGAGTGTGCTACGAGTCTACGAGGCGCTACGCCGCACCGGCCGGGGTATTGACAATGACGCGGTCTCTACAATAAACCGTAACGGTATTTGCAAGTAGAGTGCATAGCGAGTTTTTATAATAGGTTGGGGAAAAAGTCTTTTCGCATTATAGTATGTATGAACTTGTAATAAAATATCTTTGGCTATACTATTTGTATCTGGCTGGTTTTGGTATCATTCAAAGTTTAAATTTTAAAAGAAGATAATTCCAAATTCGAATTAGGAAAATGTGTGATTTTTATTTGTTTTTCGTACTGTAAAGATGAGTGAATCTAATGTAGAAATTGGATACATTTTAAAATTTTACTACAAAAAAGGTAAAAATGCAAAGCAAGCCGCGAAATAAATTTGCGATGTTTATGGACCTAGTGCAGTGTCTGTGATAGTAACACAAAATTGGTTAAAGCGTTTTCAATCAGGAAATTTTGATGTCAAAGATGCACGACGTTCTGGTCGCCCTATTACGGAAAAATTGATGCCATTTTTGAAAAAGTCGAGAAAGATCGGCATATCAGTAGTTACAACGTAGCTGAAGAACTGGGAATTGACCACAAAACAGTTTTGCGCATTTGAAAAAAAACTGGGTACACAAAAAAGCTCGATATTTGGGTACCCCACGAGCTCACTGAATGAAACCTAATGAACCGTGTACTCATTTGTGATTCTTTATTACGACGTAATGAAACCGAACCATTTTTGAAGAAGCTGATAACTGGTGATGAAAAGTGGATCACGTACGACAAGAACGTGCGAAAAAGGTCGTGGTCAAAGGCAGGTCAGGCTTCACAGACTGTGGCGAAACCTGGGTTAACTCGCAATAAGGTGATGCTGTGTGTGTGGTGGGATTGGAAGGGCATTATTTATTATGAGCTGTTACCACCAGGCAGGACCATCGATTCTGAACTCTACTGCGAACAACTGATGAGATTAAAGCAAGAAGTTGAGAGAAAGCGGCCGGAATTAATCAACAGAAGGGGTGTGGTTTTTCATCATGATAACGCTAGACTTCACACATCTTTAGCCACTCAGCAAAAATTAAGAGAGTTTGGCTGGGAGGTGTTAATGCATCCGCCGTATAGTCCTGACCTTGCACCTTCAGATTTCCACCTGTTTCGGTCTATTCAGAATTCTTTAGGCAGTGTCAAGTTAACATCACGAGAGGACTTCCAAAACCACTTGTCGCGGTATTTTGATCAGAAGCCCCAAAATTTCTATAGCAATGGGATCATGTCCCTATCTACAAGATGACAAAAAGTTATCGAACAAAATGGTACCTACATACTTTAGTTAAATGTAAATAAAATATATTAAAAAATGTTTTGAATTTTCTTAAAAAATGCGAAGAAACTTTTTCCCCAACCTAATATATAAAGGCAAAACCTCCAAATTTTTTAACCCCGATACAAAGAGGGGTGTTATGTGTTGGAAGCTTTTTTCTCTCTCTCTGTGTAGTCTTCAATTGTATAGACCGATTTCAATGCAGAGTTTTATTCAATCGGGTGTTAGCTGAACGGTTTAGCTGTTTTTAAGTTTGTACAAAAGTTCATAAGGAGTTTAATTTATATAAAAAAGTAATATTATTTTGAAAAAAGTTACAATATGATCTAGAGTTTTATCAAATGTGTTTCTTTAGAACTTAAATCGTCTTATTCAGCAAATTCATCCTAAACAAAAAAAATAATTCGTTTGGTTGCTTTAACTGTTGTCAGCACATACATAACAAATATACATGTTTCATTTTATCTCTCGTTGTCATGAACATAATATACAAGATATTTTTCCTTTATTCGTTTCACGTAATGAAATAAAACTAGTCTCATGGTTAAATCATAGAATCAAAAGGTATTTTTTATTTCGTTTCCGGAACCAAAATGCCGAGAGAAAAGATAGTAAATAAATAATCTCACTCGTAACCTTTACCGAAAAAGCCGCGCTACATCATGTTAAAAGTTATTTATTTGGCCGCCAATATAATTTGAATCGTTCTATCAATCACTTTGATCTACTCTAGTGATGTGGGTATTGGCTTGAAACCACAAGTACTTGAACCAAGTAGCTACACGGATAGCTTTTGTTATCTTTCAGGAAGTAGTAACTAAAATTTGGCCTACTGTATTAATTAGTAGGTATCTATGTAGCTAGCCTGATCAACAAGTTATTAATTTAAAAGTATATTATCCATACTAATATTATAAATTCGAAAGTAACTTTGTCTCTCTGTCTGTCTGTTACGTTTTCACGGCTAAACGGCTGGACTAATTTCAATAAAATTCGGTATACAGATAGATATTGGGCATATTTGGGATTGGGACATAGGCTACTTTTTACCCGACTGCGCGGAAGGAGGATAATGTTTTTATTGACAAACAACGCATGCGATGCGGGCGGCAGCTTGTACGAAATAAAACAAATAATATTATTACGTTTTTCAGATTTGTCTCCTAACGACCAAACCTAGTGTCGTTTTAGTCTGGACGGTCGTAAAGGTGCCTAAAAGTAAAAAATTTCTTCCTACTAGGGGTGATCCAAAAGTAGTGATAATCAGTTATTTCTAGTGCACACAAAAATACAAAAAAATATCAGTCACTTGCTCAGTTACCCACTAGTTCAGGAAAAAAAAATCATATAAATAGGCCACGATTCCCGGGAGCTACATTCATTTGAATACGGACTGTCAAGGAGTGAACATAAAAATGGAAAAACACGAAATCAGAGCTGTCATTAAATACCTCTGCTTGAAAAAAATGTGTACCAAAGACATACACAGCGACTTGGTGGAAACATTAAGGGACTCTTCTCCTCCATATTCCACAGTTGCACGCTGGGCTAAGGAGTTTAAGCTGGGAAGAACATCGACAGAAGACAAACACCGCGAAGGACGCCCATCGACGTCCCTCACTGAAGAAAATGTGAAAAAAGTTGAATAAGTTGTATTGGAAGATCGAAGAGTGACTATCAGGCATGTAGCTGAGGTCACAGGGATCTCATATGGCAGCATTCAAAGAATCCTTGCGAACGAATTGCATATGAGAAAGGTCTCCGCGCGTTGGGTACCGAAAATTTTAAACGACGAGCAAAAGAAGAAACGAGTCGACATGTCAAGAGCAAATCTCGAAAAGTTTCAGGCAGACAAAGATAATTTTTTGTCACGTTTTGTGACCATGGACGAGACCTGGATCCACCATTTTGATCCTGAAACAAAACAACAATCGATGACATGGAAACGATCCGATGAACCGACGCCGAAGAAATTCAAAGTGTCAAGCTCAGCAGGGAAGGTTATGGCGTCTGTTTTTTGGGACGCTAAAGGAATAATCATGATGGACTACTTGGAAAAGGGGGCCACTATAACAGGCTCCTACTATGCAGAACAAATAAGAAGATTGCGGGAGGCTATTAAGGAGAAAAGGCGAGGGCAAACTGCGGGCTGGAGTGCTGTTCCATCAAGACAACGCACCGGTTCACAAAGCTGCAATTGCCATGGCTGCCATTCAGGAAGCGGGCTTCGAGCTGGTGGAACACCCCCCCCCCCCTATTCACCAGATCTAGCCCCCAGTGACTTCTATCTCTTTCCACGACACAAGGCACACCTCCGAGGCAAGAAATTTGACGATGATAGCGACGTGATGGCCGCGGTTGAGGACTTTTTTGAGAGTCAAGATAAAGATTTTTTTTCTAAGGGAATTTTAGGTTTAGAAAAGAGATGGACTAAATGTATAGACTTGCTAGGAGACTATGTTGAGAAATACATTTATTTTTTTATTTTATTCATTGTGTTTATTATTGATTATCATTACTTTTTGATCACCCCTAGAAGATCCTTGGTGTGAAATATAAAGGCTCATGGACGTCGATAGAACTTATTTTTTTATATTTGTAGTATAATAAAAAAACTATTTTTTTTATTATAATACCCCACTTCTCTGAAAAAAGCTTTATGACAGCATACTATAGAAGCAGAAGAGACTGAAACGTTCGAGAACTGTCTGAAAGCCGCGACTAAAACTCGGACAACTTTATTGTCTTTCTAGCTTAGATATGAAAAGGGTTTAATGACGTCACAGCTATGAGACCGACTAACATAACTCGCAGAGAGCCTCATGCCCCGTCCATATATCACGGTACATTTTCAGGCTAGAACACATACATAGGTGTGTTAGGTTTCCCGTCTGCCTATTAGTATGAAGTTAAAATTACGTACGTAGGCGACTCACGTTCGCCCACACGCTATTTGATATTGACTACAGTTGCCGCTTAATGTACGCGTTGTGATTCTTATATGATTGTATTCTGGTTTGATTATAATATTTTTTCAAACCAAATTATTTTTCAAACCCTTACCGGGTCAATTTATCTATAAAATAAACTTAACCTTGTACAATTTTACAAGTTTTACCTACAAATAACTTTTCTTTCGCTAATCTACCTCCATCCAAAGTTTGCCTGGAAGAGATCACTCTTAGCGATAAGGCCGCCCATTATTTTTCCCTTTTATTCTAGCTTTGTACTTATTTGTATTGTCTCATTTTGTGTGATGATTCTATAGAGTTATCTAGCTATCCAAACTTTAACTATGTGTGATCAGTGGTTTAACTCAAGCACTCAACAACAAATTTAAACTTTATACCGTGTGTAGTCTAACTAGACTGCTCAATAATAAGTTCAAAATAATATTTTTCATAATATTTTTTATTTGTTAGTCCGCCCGTGACCACGGCTATTGCAACACAGTCAAAACGTCTAGATAACAAATAAAAAAGGTACATACGCGATAAATACCCGTTTTAATCAGTAATTAAGTTAAAAATAAGTTGCTTTTAGCGATAAGACCGCCCATTGTACTAAATCTATTCTACTCGATAAAATTCCAGTAAACAATTTTTAACCGATGCCGCTTAGTCAGTTTAACAGGTACATAGAATAGAATACGCTTTATTGTACACACATAAATTACCAATACATATTTTAAACATATAACTAGATACACGATTGTACAATTGGTGGTCTTATCGCTAAAAGTGATCTCTTCCAGGCAACCTTTGGATGGACTGTATTTTACGAGAACGTTAAAGGGCGGTAGCTTTATAACTTAAGCTTTTTATTTAACTGCGTACTTATAAGCGAAATAAAATAAATAGTTACCAGGGTAGGTAAAATTAATATAAATGTAATACATTCTTTAATATTAATATACTAATAATCAATAAAATACAATTATGAAACAGCTGTAATACAAACAATAACAACGACAGATATAATAACAAAATAAGATGACTCAGCTCTCTGGTGCAGACAAATAGTACTTAAACAATAGCGTTTTAAAGGTAGGAAGGGATTTGGCAGATCTAATGAAAGAACGAAGAGAGTTCCATAAGCGGATAGCTTGTACAGTAAAGGAGTTGTCATAGGAGTTAGAAGAGTGGATACGAGTTTTAAGTTTTAAGACTCAGAAGAGCGCAACGCACGAGAGTTAGATAGTTGGAGATATTCAAAGCGTTCTCTGAGATAAGAAGGACTAGAAGGGTTAAACAAAATACTGTACAAGAGAGAGAGAATACAAAACATACATGATGAATGAATATGATTGTTTTACATATTTTATACATGCTGTCATTGATATTTTAGGACTTGATATACTTGGTTATTTAAAAATATTATTTTTTTGGTAATTAATTTTAAAAAAACTTATTTACAACAATACATAGTATACGAAAAACAAAATATACGAGTACATAATTATTTAATGCGACAAGGTTGTTCCAGTATGGCACGGGACCGAGATAATAAAATAATGATTACGAGCGGTACTAGCGAGCCTAGTTGCTGAATATTGCAATGATTTAATGAGCATCTCTACCTCGACGTTACTTCGGGTACATCATTAATTTAGGCAACGGGTAACAACAAAAAATATTCTACCATAATGGGCATCATTTTTTGACGCAAAGTTTTTTTTAATATCAACTTTTGTTTTAATCCGGACTTTTAGGTCCGGACACAGAGCAAGGAAACGTTATTTCAATATGGCATTTTTATAATATAAAATTCCATCGTAGATTGCATCATCGCTTACCATCAGGCGAAGCCGTGGTCAAACGTTAGCCTACTGTAATAAATTAGGCGGGATGTAAATAAAACTTCAACGATGTATGATACGAGTGCACAATTTATTCCGACTGACGAGTGTAACCTAAATTTACCCACCACAATATGTTATAAGCTAACCAAACTATTTATTCTAATACACTACAAATTATAAAAACTACACCTACAAATTATAAAAAAAAGGTTCCCCCTGCTAGGCAAAGACGTCCCTCAATCCCATAGGCAAAATTAAAAGAGTTCGTAATTCTTTTAAGTAAAATGCACAGTTCACACCATATTAACTCTAAAAATTGTTCACGGATCTGTAAAATGAAACACAATTAATAAAAGATAGTATTTCGCGTGGATCATCACAGACACCCTCGGAAAACACCGGGCGGAGCGGAGGCGGCGGTGGTGGGTCAGTAATGGCCGCCGCTCCTCAACGTTTAGACTAACTTTCTATTGAATAATTTATACCACTCACTTACATATTTGTTTTTGATCGAGCAAAGCGAGATCCCCAATTTAACTTGGACAAATCGGCGTTGTATATATGTATGTATGTTTGGTCCGAGGATAAGTTTCGAAGCGTTGATCCGATGATCGTGAAATTTGATATAATTTTAATAATTGTATATAAATAAATTGAATTGTTGTAAAGTGTTGACATAATCCTGGTGTGACTCAATGAGCTAAAAATGTGAGGGAGTTGTTGAGATATTGGGGTTCAACAGGGGTAAAAAAAAATCAAAAGAGACTATCCGGTCAAGTGGCACGTTTAATGAAAGGTCTTTATCAATACATTTTGACCTCGTTTTTATTTTTAGTTTAAATCTTGTAGTTTTTAAGTTATTAGCCATAATAAAACTGAACTTTGACGAAATTTACAGGGTACCAGTGAACCTAGTACTGAAATTTGGTATGCGTGTAGCTTTAGTGACACAAATAAATGTAAAAGTCTGAAATCCAGAAGAACTGCTATTTATTCCTGATTAAGTGTATTTAAATACATATAATAATAAATAAATAAATATTGCTGGACATTTCACACAGCGCTATCTAGCCCCAAATTAAGCAGATCTTGTACCATGGAAACCAGATAATTGATACAATACTTATATACTTTTTTTTGTAAATACCTACTTAAAAAATATAGATTTTTTTATAGCGTATACAAATTTTTTATTTGTTTAAATAAAAAAGGTACCATACGCGATACATACCCGTTTTAATCAGTAATTATGTAAATACAGTGATCGCTAAAGTTTGAAAAAGAACTGCTATTTCTTCTCCAAAAAAGTATAACCAACTTGTATGAATAAACTACAGGTAACGGGATTACATGTAATTTGAATGAAGCTGTAGGTCAAGTTAACTGGTTGTGCTTTTCATGGCACTATTTTGATAGTCAAGATTACAAATTATATTTTTTGTTTGTTTTTATGGGAAACTCGCGAGATCTCAGTTCGGGGCGAACCATTAACGAGTCTAATCATATTGGAGACTTGTTTCGGAATTATCGTACTTCGCGACCTTTAATAAAATATTACATTTGTTTTGAATTGGACAGAAATACAATTTTGTACGAAAACATTATTGACATGTTTATCATGACGGAAAATTGAGTTCAAATTACGTTGTAACGAACCAAATGAAATTTTGCCATATTCCAAATGTATTTTATACAACACAAGCTTCCACCTGCGGCTTCGCACGCGTGGTTTGTCAATAAAAAACGTTTCCCTCTTTCTGCGCAATCGTTTAAAAAGTAGCATATGTCTCAATCCCGGTCCTAATTCATCAATATATCAAATTTCATCGAAATCGGTCAAGCCTTTTAGAGGTGACCAACAGACAAAGCTACTTTCGAATTTTTAAATATACTTTAATAACTATGGGCATGCCGATTTTCTCATACTGTTCCCTTTTTTCGTTCTGATAACTTGACCGGGAGATGGTGACACAAAATGTCAGGTCATTTGTACCAGTATGGCGACCTTTCAATGGTCTAATTACGTAATGACATAAAGGAAAATGATGGTCATAGGGCCGTTACCGGCGGCGGCCCAATCGCGTGTGCGTTAATCGAACGTTTCGGATAAATTACGAGTGTCGAACGATTTGTTCCACAAAACTTCTTGTATTTTCCGATAGTCGATAAAAAAATAAGTAGACTATACTTATTTTTTAATCGGAGAAGTATGGCATTACGCGGTAGCGTAATACCATACTTCCGTAATACGTATGGTATTACGCTACCGCGTAATGTCATACTTCTCCGGTGTACTTTACAGCCCGCCATAAAGACGAGAAAACATTAATTAAAAATAAAAACAATTTAATCATTTGTACCAGGCTAATTTTTGCACAGCTAATCATCGTCGAGTATAGTCGTATTCACAAAAATCACCATACCATACTTTCTGACTATTCCAAATGGCCGCCATACCATGGCAAAGGAGCATATTTTTTTTTTTTTGCAAAAAATTTGTACTACCCTATAATTGTTTTACTAGTTTTTTGTATGATCAAAAAATCGGTGGCGAATGTGTACAATATTTTTTCAAAATTGTAAGATTTCATGCGTATTTCGAACGATTTTATGCGTATTTTTTTCAACCATTTGGTTGAATGGTTTTTTTTTAATTAATGTGTTCTCGTCGGTATGGCGGGCTGTAAGTCACACTGGAGAAGTATGGCATTACGCTACCACCTACTTCTTTTTTTATCGACTATCGGAAAATACAAGAAGTTTTGTGGAATAAATCGTTTGACACTCGTAATTTATCCGACACGTTCGATTAACGCACACGCGATTGGGCCGCTGGTAACAGCCCTATGACCATCATTTTCCTTTTTGTCATTACGTAATTAGACCCCTGAAGGGTCGCCATACTGGTACAAATGACCTGACATTTTGTGTCACCATCTCTCGGTCTATAATGAGCATATGAAAAAAGACATTAAAGTCACGCGGCAAGCCTGCTTTAAACCCACATAAAACCTATTATTTACTACATAATAATAAACAAAACACGACATTACATCCATTTACCTTTGTCAAACACAAACGGAAAATAATGCATCAATGCAAGCTTGGGATATTATAGCCCGGAGCTATGCTAAAGAAAGCGCGGCCCTGACCGACTTCTGTGACCGATATCCGTGGTGTGAGCCTACGCGTTCATAACACGCATCAGTTCTACCATGCAATCGTTAGTTTGACGACAAAACCCACCATATAACAAATTAAACCAAAAATTGAGCCACCTATGTAATGTGATGACGAATAAGTTGCGAAATTAAATTAGGGGAATTCCAACAGCAATTATGAATTTATGACTGATTGATGGACTGACTGATGGAATTGACTGATTGGTTATAGCATGGATGGCGCCTTATGACACGCATATAATTATAAGCACGGGTATGACACGCCGATGATAATGAGATGATATGCTGACGCTGCCGTCATTAAGCCGATACATACGGCTTTGATACGTAATTGATACGCTCTAGTGGGCATAGTAGCGCATATCGTGTTGCTTTCCGATCCTAACACGTTCCTATTACGGTCATAGTATGATACGTTGTAGTGGGTAGAGTCCTTTAGAAATTAGTTTTGCGTCTATTCTGCCTACTGCAAAACTGCGTGGCAGAACCATTTCATCCTGATCTGGATAGTGTCAAATCCTGGACATGCTGCGGATCTACAGCTCGTATATAGAATAGCATAGAAAACACTTTATTGTAAATCACATAAATACTAACATATCACACCAATATTATAAATGCGAAAGTTTGGATGTTTGTTTATTTATTGATCGACCGAAGCGAGATCTCCAAATTAACTTGGGCAAATCGGCGTTGTGTGTATATGTGTATGTATGTATATTTGTTTGTCTGAGGATAACTGTCGAAGCGTTTAACCGATCATCATGAAATTTGGTATATAGCTAGGCACAATGGCACAATTCTGATAAAAAATGTGGGGTGTTATTATTGGGGTTCAAGAGGGGTAAAAAAACAAAATGGGACTATCCGGTCAAATGACACGTCTAATGAAAGGTCTTTGTGAGTACATTTTGATCCCGTATTTATTTTTAGGTTAAGCCTTGTGGTTTTTAAGTTATTAGTCATAATAAAAACTGAACTTTGGCGAAATTCAAATTCACAGTGCTGAAATTTGGTATGCGTTTAGCTTTAGTGACACAAATATAGGCAAAAGTCTGCAATCCAGAATAACTGCAATTTCTACCCCCAAAAAGTAAACTAATTACATGAACCCCCATTATCTGTAATTTGAATGCAACTGTAGACCAAGTAATTTGGTTATTCATTTCTTGGCACTAGTTTGATAGTCAAAGATTACAAATAATATTTTTTTTTGTTTTTATGGGAGTTCAGGTAAACCACTAGTTCATTTGTTTGTCGCCACGTCGTACAATCGACAATCACGTCGTAAGGCAGAACTGATTTCAATAAAATGTAATATGTACGGAGATACCTGCATTAACACATAGGCTACTTTTTATCCTATAAATCAGGTCCCATGGGATAAAAATAGGGTGCCAAGTCAAGTTGCAACAGCGAGTTTAGCTTTATTTTTAGGTTATTTACACATTTAATAGAGTAACCCGTAAAAAGCACAAGCAACAGCTAGTTAACAATAAAATACAAACTTAATTATATTGTGAACAATCGGCAGACTTATCGTTATAAGCAATCTTTTCAAACAATTAACAGTATCGTATAAGACAGTGGCGTTCAAGGGATTTCACTACCTATTCCTTAACTAAAATATACATATACAACATAATAATAGGTCTTTACCTATGAAATTGCCATTTTTCAGTACTGGTCATTTCAAATAGAAAAAAAGTTTAGAATGGCTTTGTATTCTAAATTCAAATTAATTTTGTTTTAAAAACATGACATTCTTTTTACAAACTCAGTCTTTTGTTTATTGATTAGCGTTGTATTTTCATTACAGTTGAACATTTTTCGTCATAATGGATACTTTAAAAATTCGTGTAATGATGGAATATGAGTTCCGTCGTGGCACCAACGCAACACAAACGGCACATAACATCAAAAACGTTTACGGAGAGAACTGTACAAACGAACGCACAACCCGTTATTAGTTTTCCCGGTTCCGTTCTGGAAATTTTGACTTGAGAAATGAAACTCGTGGTCGTCCGGAGACTTTGGTCAACAATGATGAATTAAAGGCGATTGTGGAAGCTGACGAAACTCAATCTACAGCTGAGCTAGCAGCAGCTTTTGATGTTAGCATCATAACAATTTTGATCCATTTGCGACAAATAGGCAAGGTAAAAAAACTTGATAGATGGCTGCCCCACGAACTTAACGATCGCCAGCGCAACGTACGCGTCGAGACCTGCCTCGCGCTGCTCAATAGGCAAAGAAATGAAGGAATTTTGAACCGAATTGTTACGTGCAATGAAAAATTGATTCTGTTCGACAATCGAAAGCGCTCAGCAAGTTGGTTAGATCCTGGTTCAGCACCAAAGTAATGCCCTAAACCAAAAATGATCCCTAAAAAGGTGATGGTCACTGTTTGGTGGTCTAGTGCGGGTGTGATTCACCACAGCTTTTTACAAAACGGCATGAGCATTACTAACGATGTGTACTGTGAAGAACTGAAGACAATGATGGAGAAGCTTGCACATCGGTAACCAGCTTTGGTCAATCGGTCGTCCCCACTGCTCCTTCACGACAACGAGCGACCCCATACTGCACAACACACAGTCTCCAAGCTGCAAGAGCTGGGGTTGGAAGCTCTCCCTCATCCGCCATACTACCAGACCTTGCACCTACCGACTATTACTTTTTCCAAAATTTAGACAACTTTTTAGTGGGTAAAAAATTCAATTCCCGAGAGGCAGTACAAAATGCCTTTGAAGAGTTTGTTGCCTCCCGTACAGCTGATTTTTACAAGAAGGGCATCAATAAACTGCCAATGCGTTGGCAAAGATGCGTCGATTGCATGGGTGATTACTTTGAATAACAGAAATAAAAAAGTTTAAAAAAATAAGTACTTTCACTTATTCCATACAAAACGGCAATTTCATAGGTAAAGACCAATATATACCTAGCATAACTTTAGTAAGTTATAACATAATAATATTCGTAGATAGATCAATCTTTACTATTAAAAGTGGCTACACCAAGTCTTCCCACGTTACTAAGTCATAACTCCACCTGCTACCATCAGGTAACCATAGAATGGGCCGGTAAAATGGGCGTTTTACTAAAATGTTGTTCCAAAATTATTACCATCACCGCTTTGTTATTGATAGCAGATATATAAACGTGAATATAGCAAGGTTTGCGGTAAAGTAACCCTTTCACATGCAATTCGCTTACCACAAACGCTACCTGCACGGCCCTGGCAACAGCCGTCACAAAACAGACCGAGCCCGCCCACCCTATTCAACCGCAGCTCTCTGTTGAACAACCTTGCTAACGGCCTAACACTTTACGTAGAGTTTTGTTTTACTTTTTTTTGATAGCTACACTACATCGCAACCTTGAGCACATAATTACATACAAAGTTTTACAGTTTGGAGGAAAACTGGGATTCTTAAGGAAAGAGAGGAAAGAGAATAAATATATTCCTTTTTATAAGAAATATATTTATTTTAAATTCAGTGATTAAAATAACATAATATACATAAGATCTCCCATTGCCTTGTTTCGTTTAACGTTGTCTTTTATAAACTGATCTTTGATATAAAAAGTAATTTGGTATCTTGTTTTAAGATAGTATTCAATTAAGTTCATAAATTAACTTTTATAAAATGTAGATAGAATAAATCTCATAAAACATTTTTAAGAAACCTGAAATTTCAGCTGAGTGTCGACATTTGGGTGTTGTTATTTAAATTTTCATGTTTATTAACAGTGTAAAAATGGCATGTCTGTCAGGTCAACAGCGCGTTAGATTTTAATGACGAGAGCACGTGTAGACTGCTAGCATTTGCATAATTTATAAAGTCCCTCTCTAAATTGAGCCCTGCCCGCGCGACCTCACTGCTTCTGAAGCGCAGAATACATTAGAGCTTTTTCAAGAAGACCTGCCTACATATAACATACATAGCATAATAAGACCCTAAAGAAAATTACCCGTTATTTTCTTTAGGCATAAACATTGTGGGTACATTATTCCTTACATCGCAGGCAGTGTATAGTGTGAATGCTAGAGAATGACTAAATGAATATAAATACAACACTTTGGACAATCCTTTAACGGATTTTTAAACTGTTTTCGTTTTATATAAGTTTTGTTTCAAAGGTAAATTAAAAAATATAACTAAAACAAAAATTACAGTAATATCGGACTAAAGGTCATTTTTAAATCGTCGAATAACATTCCTTGTCTCAGGCATTCGATTTAAATAATAATGCTAACTAAATACTCATACAAAGTTATTCTTCAATCACACTTTTTAGACCAAAAGTGACAACGATCATCATCATGTCAGTAATAGGACGTTCACTGCTGAACATCCACCTCCCCGATAGATCTCCAGAGAGGCCGATCTTGTATTAAGGCCCAGCAACATAATTATATCAAATTTTAAAGTAACAATGAAGTTGTATATCCTCCACTTATATAATTTAAGAGTGAGACATTTTTTCTACGGTAACATATTTAATGGGAAAACTTTTAATGGGATTTGTTGAAGTGCCAACAAATTTTTATAAGCAATTTTATTCACTGATTTCAAAAATATCTTCTAAATACGTATTACCTATGCTGGCCCAACCTATATTGTGTTGAATTAGAAACGGTTTTCGTTTCGATGTGCCGAAAAAACTCTTCGGCAACATTAATTTTCTTGTAGTATGTAGGATGGGTAACTATAGTTTTTTTATGAGAGAACTCTTGCGTTCTTTACAATTTTTAGGCCACTGTAGAGCACCTACTAAAGTATGAAGTGCTCAGTAAAAAATGTCACCAGCAGTGACCGTGCAGAGCGAATATTTATTTTTGATTTTAGCAGTGTTATAACTTGAACACATTTAAATTGGTTTGAAAGCAGTAGAAATATAAGACAGTAAAACGACTGAAGAGTGATTTAATGTATCTAATCCAAAGATCTTTTTACTAACCTGATCTAATCCGAGTTGCCGACTTAACATCAAGTACGTAAGGATTTGGGTAGTTTTGAACAAAGTCAGTCCACGAACCGGGCGAAACCGACATAAATTAAGTAAGAATGGCGCAACTTTTGACTCTAATGGCACATTGAACTTATTAAAAACGTCTATGGAAACGGTTACAGAAACACTTATTTTTGTATTTCGTAACAAATTTAAAAAATAGAACATTCATTCCAATGACTGTTTGTTCTTCTGTTCTGTGACCATTTATTAAACTTTACATACCGTGAACCATTGACATGAACCATTTATGGTTCAATTAAATAGGTTATCAATAAATCTTGGTAAACTCACTGCCAAATTTAAAATCCAAAAATAAATCATTGGTACCTACGGAGGGTACATTTTATTCAATCAAACTTCAAAATACCTTCCGTGTTTTATTATCGGATTGTGTCAGTTATAGGCATAAGGCTAATTTCGTACTCAGTTAGTTACATACCATATTTAAATTTATTTTAGAAGTTTAGAACTTACCTTCAACAAATTACTGCTGTCAGACCTAAAACAAATACATAACATACATTAGGTTAATGTTTTATTATAATTTTCGCACATTTATTTACATCCTGTTTTGTTATGGACGACATAAATTTAAAACACACATCCTGAATCGTATTAAGTGATTTTAGAGGTGGGTTTAATACCGCTAGCTTGAATATTTATCTAGTCGATACATTCCCAATAAACAATTTTTAACGTAAATCGGCGGCGCTTTTACGACCTCATAACGAATGAATATGATTTGTTTCCCTATTTTATACAGGCTGTTTCATTGATATTAAGGTTATTTGAACATTTAAAATTGTCTATTGCATCGAATTAAAAAAATTATTTTACTACAATAGCCCTACAATAGCCATTAGCCCTACCCGTGTTATCATTTAATGTCGTACATAACAAAACGTGTAGTATAAGCTTGTTAGTATCTGCCTATTTGAAAATAAATTCTAATCTTTATTATTATTATTTAGATTATTCAATTCATGATTAAAACATTGGAATACAGTTCAGTGGGGCTTATTTGAATCAATAAAACCAGTTGCTCACGTTCAAAATTACCAAACAAAGTTCTTAAACGATGTAGATATTATGATATTATCTACAAGTATTATCAAGCACAGAAGTATCAGAAGCGTTTGTTATCTAACATTACTTTCGAATCATGATAAAACAATAATTTTGGCACATGAGTGTGTTTTATGACGAAAATAAAACCAATGTTCTCGAATCTTGAGTTATGATTTGCCTTTACCGATAAACCGGTACTCGCGTTGTTACAAAATGTATAAGTTTTTGGTTGAAAAATTACTATTCAAAACAAGCTTTTATAAAATTCACAATCGGAACCGCAAGCAGATTCAAATAAGCCCAAACACTAGTAGCCTACTAAAATCCATTCAGAAGATCCGTTGTCTAACATCCGTATCCATCATGAGACCACCTCCATAGTACCATGTTATTGCACTGTCACCGAAGTTGCATATGTATTCCAAATTTCAGCTCAATCGGTTGAGGGGAACGGGTTTAAAATTCACTTGCAAGATTCCACCCGGACAAACATACATACATTTCAAGTTAATAAAAAACTTGTAATAAATGATCAATTAGCAATATTAGTAGGTACTTTGGGAATTTCAGACCAGGGGGTGCATTTTAATTCCTATATTATAGAGCACAACTCTATTTTATTTTACTGCTATTATAATTTTTGTAGGCGGGACTCGACACCTTCGAAAGAGGATAGTAAGAAATATCGAGGGATAGGAATGGTTGGAAAGACTTGGTGAGGACTTTTGCCCAGAAATAGCACAAGATGGGTATGTTAAAAAAGTTAGGATATTGTATAGTAAGAGTTCATAGAAATTGTTCATTTATAAGATGTTTTGCTTATAATAACTAGTGGTTCGCCACGAACTGAGATCTCGCGAGTCTACCATAAAAACAAAAAAAATATTATTCGTAATCTTTGATTATCAAAATAGTGCCACGAAATGCATAACCAAAATACTTGACCTACAGTTTCATTCAAATTACGGGTAACGGGAGTTCATGTTAATTGGTTACTCTGTTTTGGGGTAGAAATTGCAGTTATTTTGGATTTCAGACTTTTGCCTATATTTGTGCCACTAAAGCTAAACGCATACAAAATTTTAGCACTGTGGAGTCACTGGTGTACCCTGTGAATTTCGTCAAAGTTTAGATTTTATTATGGCTAATAACTCAAAAACTACAAAAACTTTACTAAAAATAAGAACGGGGTCAAAATGTACTAATGAAGACCTTTAATTTGACGTCTCACTTGATCGAATAGTCTCATTTTCATTTTTTTATCCCTCTTGAACCCCAATATCTCAACAACCCCCCAAAATTTTTAGCTCACTGAGTCACAACAAAATTGTGCCATCATTACCTACCTAAATACCAAATTTCACGATGATCGGACAAACGCTTCGAAAGTTATCCTCGGACAAACAAGCATACATATATACATACAACGCCGATTTGCCCAAGTTGATTAGGAGATCTCGCTTCGCTCGATAAAATATATAATATATATACTCTTTACGAATAATAGAGGAACTATGTTATGATCTGCATAAAAAGGTGTAGATGAAACATTCGACGAATCACCTAAACGGCTACGTTAGAACCCTTATTATTTAGTATTCTTGTACGAATCGTGATGGGTTACAAGGAAACATCTGTAGTACGAATTACCATAAAACCGGGCTTGAATCAATGACAATAATAAACAAAAGCTTCAAACAATCATTAATTACGTAATTTTGCAAAGTTCTTTGGCGAGTTTTTAATTAGCTAGCTACGAGTATCTTCTGTTTGTTGGGCTTACTTTTTAATTAAATAATATCTAAACTAATATTAAGAAGAGGTAAAGTTTGTATGTTTGGAGAGTGTAATCTCTAAATCTACTAAATCGATTCTAAAAATGAGAGAAAGCTACACTACCCCTGAATACTATATGAATGGCTATAGGTACTTATTTCTTTTTTCTTCATTTCTATTTCTTATCGTGGAATGAATGGTATGCCTAATTTTCCAGAAAACACTTCTAAATGCAAAGAACAAACAATCCACACCGACGTTTAAACGAGAACATACATACAAGAACAGAGAGACTATGTAAATTGCAATATTCCATCTCCTTTCAATCGCGGGTATGTGAAGAGGATAGCAAACGCAGGTATGCGCCATGATGGATGGATACGGAAACCTGGAAATTGAGGACATCAAATATTTTCCTTTTACGTGGAATTTAAAATTATTTTAAATCCGCTTATAAAATACTTACCAAGTATTCTTACGTATTCTTTGATATGGTTTCTATATAATGTTTGAAATGGAAAAGGCCATTCTTATGCTGAACTATTGTAACAATATACACACGGGATATTTTTGTATGTAAAAATTGTTTTAGAATCTAAAGAAGGTTAACTCTGTATAAAGCAAGAATATTACTTTTGTGTGGTATGGTTGACCCGCTCCCTGTTTCTTATCTTAATGTTGATGTTGTTTGGTTGGTAATGGAATGAGAAGTAAATGTTTGTAACCTATTAAGACTTCACTGAAGATGAACTCTCAGAATACAGTTTCTGTATTCTGAGGGTACATATTGGTACGCTGGTTACATGATTAAAAGTAGATATATCAGCTTGTAAGACAGAAATACAGAATTGCTGTGTTCGGTGTAAACCCGAACAAACTCAATGTCTATTAAATTCCAGTAGAAGTCCTTCGAGAAAGTTTTTTAATAACGAAAAGTATGTCATTCTCGTTAAAATAAACAGTAAATAGAAACCTGGTGTAATGAATTGCTATGTTCGCCAAATTATATTTTTTGCCAAATTTAAACAAACGTTTCACCCTCTTAGGGGATGAATTTCGTAAAATCGGTTCTTAATATTTATTTATCACGTCTACACTACAACCCCCAAAGAACATGTAATTTTAACGGCTTAGGCTGTGCGTTGTACAATACAGTTAGTCTTTTTTCTATTTCAATGACTCATTAAAGCTACAAGATTTAATTGGCCCAGTAGGTGGCCGGCTAGCTTTACTGCCTCATCAGTTGCCTCATTGAGCTGTCTTGAGTAAGGACTTTGATTCTTATATAACCTGTTTTGTTATATGTGACATTAATTTAAAACACACATCTGGAATCGTATTGACTGATTTTAGTAGGGGGTTTAATACTGGTAGCTTGAATATTTATCCAGTAATCATATTTTTTTTATTTTATTTTTAACCTGTGTTGTCCCACTGCAGGGCAAAGGCCTCCCTCCCCTCTTTCCAGTTTTTTCTGTCCCCTGCTGTAGTGGGCCAGTCTGGTAAATACACATCCAAGTCGTCCCGCCATCTCCGTGCCGCGTGGGCGTGTTGCGTTATTGACCCAATCAGTTGTGATCTTTGTCCATAGATCTTCGGGCATGCGGCAGACGTGGCCGGCCCAATCCCACTTGAGCTGTGCTGATTTTTTTGTGACAACCATAATCTTTGTTTGCGAGCGTAGTTCGGAGTTCCGTATTCGGTCTGATATCCGGACACCTAAAATGCTGCGCTCCATAACCCGCTGACATACCTCGAGTTTGGACCTTTGTTGAACAGTCAAAGAACAAGTCTGTGCATCGTAGTTGAGGATAGGGAGAACGCACATGTCCATGAGTTTGCGTTTAAGGCAGAGTGGTAGTTCGCCTTTCATTATTTGTTTCAGCGACCAGTATCTCCTTCAGGCGTTTTCAGTGCGTCGAGCAACTTCTTTTTCTTGTCGCGCCTGGATGGAGACAATCTGGCCGAGATAGACATACTTATGGACATATTCGATCTCGACCCCCTCGATGTGTAGCCGTTGTCGTGTGCTTTTGGTCATAAGCTTAGTGTTTGACATATTCATCGCACATAGTAATCAATACATTTCCAATAAACAATTTTTAACGTAAATCGACGGCGCCTTTGCGACAAATGCGAAAATCCCGCTTAGTCAGCTTAACAGGTACCTAGTTACATGATGAATGAATATTATTTGTTTACCTATTTTATACAGGCTGTTTCATTAACATTTTAGGACTTGATATTAAGGTTGTTTGAAAATTAATATTTTTCTATAGTATTGAATTTGAAAAAAACCTATTTTACAACAATACTGGCCATTAGTCCTACCCGTGTTTTCATTTAATGTCGTACATAACGAATCACGTAGTATATAAGAAGATAGTAGCTCTACTTTAGTTTAGTTTAGAGAATCGACACTATAATTTAATACATAAAACTTTTTGGTATTCATACTATACTGTAACCATTTTTCGTGGTTTTTGAGTCGAGAGAATGATACCGTCCGCGCGTTCCAGCGCTGGGAAAGACCTTAGAAAGTAAAGTTAACTAAGTTTTGTATGCGCTCGGTTTCCGAGCAAGGCACGGTCGTCCAATATTTTCTCATGCGATAAGTTTGTTAAGACTATAAATAGGAGTTACAACCCCTATCCTTTCGTATAAACTCGGAGTAAATTGGAAATCTTGATGACGTCACTGGGCTTAAGAGTCCTGGGGCTCTTGAGATGTGTCGTTCGCTTCGCAGTCGAGTGACTCCAAGTCGAAAAGTAGGAACAACGGCATCATATTTTTGGGCGACATGTTTATTCATAAATCAGTAAGATAACTTATACTTTTTAACATGATTTTACTAATGCAACGTATATTCGTAACTAACGTTTAAACTGTACTTCGATTTGAACTAATAAGGCGTAAAATAATCAATGGTTTTGAAGTTATCAAGTTTAAACAAAATACACGTTTATTTCAATTTACCACCATAATGTTCGTCACAAACAGCAACAATAAACCTTAAAACCTATTTATTATCCAATAAACACTCAACAAAACACTCAATCTTTTTTATATGTTCAGTTATTGAGGAGCCTAAAACGACAGTTAGCTTGTTACGAGGTAACAGCTGCTTTCACCAATATTGGCTCGTCCCGCTCGGAATGCTCAATGCTTACAAAATACTACATGTCCCGACGAATCGATACCATACCTACTTCTGGTATATTCATAGCAGTGCACGGTTTATTCTAGTTAAGGACAACCTACACTACACTATACGCAGTTCTTAAAGCATAGTACGATAAAATAGAGATGCCTTCAACTTAAATTCTCAAAACATTAAGAAATAGTATGTCGATTGTAATACATTACTTCGAGTTATTTCTTAATTTATTTAGTTCCATCAGTGTAATCAACATTTGTGATAGCTTTAATAAATTAAACTGCATTATAATGGTGTCTAATGAGAGTGTATCTAGTGGGAATACACAAAGCATATAGATTTTCGGCGCATCATGCTTACATATAATCATGGATGTTGGCACTATAGGCACATACTGTATAGGTGTGCGAACCCAAATGCATTGCGTGGATACCGTGTCCGAGTTGGCAGCTTTATTAAGCACAAAGTGAATATTATCATTAAACTCTGTGGTTGCTTTTATGTAGGTATATAACATCATGCATGTGTTGCTCATATAGAGACTACGCGAGTCACCTAACATCAACAACCACCATGGCTTAATCAATTAAAATATCAGTAAATTTGAAAGAGCATTTATAGATAGATACTCAAAGTTTTCTCTTCATGTAGCTTATTGCGTGCACGGAGGAGTATAAGAATTGGCGTAGTTAAACTTTTTATAGAAGGAGACAGAGGGGCGAATGCTAAAAGAAAGTTAAAAAAAATACGGTCTAATTTCAACCACTACAATAGAATAGAATAATTCTTTACTGTACACCACGAATATTTAAAAAACTAATTAATGATAATGAGATCTCGCGAGTATACCATAAAAACAAAAAATAATTATTCGTAATCTTTGACTATCAAAATAGTGCCACGAAATAAATAACCAACTTACTTGACCTATAGTTTCATTCAAATTACATGTAACGGGAGTTCATGTACATTGATTGCTCTTTTTCTGGGATACAAGTTGCAGTTATGCTAGATTTCAGACTTGTCTATATTTGTGATACTTAAGCTACACGCGTACCAAATTACAGCACTGTGGGGTCACTGGTGTACCCTGTGAATTTTGTCAAAGTTTAGTTTTTATTATGGCTAATAGCTCAAAAACTACACCAATTTTACTAAAAATAAAAACGGGGTCGAAATTTACTAAGACCTTTCATTTGAAGCCTCATTTGATCTAATAGTCTCATTTTCATTTTTTTTATCCCTCTTGAACCCCAATATCTCAACAACCCCCTAACATTTTCAGCTCATTTAGTCACACCAAAATTGTGCCATCACTATTAAATCTATTATTATTGTGCCTATGTATCAAATTTCACGATGATCGGATCAGCGCTTCTAAAGTTATCCTCGGACAAACAAACATACATACAACGCCGATTTGCCCAAGTTGATTTAGAGATCTCGCTTCGCTCGATCAAAAACAATGTACCTACTTACAAAAAATGCTACTGTTAGAAAAGAAGATGGATTGCAAAATACAACGCTTAATTATGCTTACAAATCTTCTAAAACCGGGGAAATTAAAATAAATAAACAAATAAATAGATAACTCAAATGACAAGAAAGCTACGCATTAAGGTAATGCTGCTTTAATCTCAGCTTAAAAGAGTGTTGTGTGCCACTGTGCATTGGCAATAAAATTTAATTTCAATAAAAGGAGGTGCTGACCGTATTGCACACTTAGCACTTGTGTTCCAGTTGTGTGACAGTGACAGAGACCGTTGTTAGCACGTACTGCTGTACTATGGAGCAATGCCTATTAATCTCGGTCTAGAATCAAAGTCTTTGTTCAAAACCGAGGGTTTTTAGTAGCCCTAATTATATAGGGTGCTGACTAAACTAGATACTTCATATTTAATATAGGATTGACTCCGGAGCACTCCAATTAAAAAGTAATAACATAATATTGATATTCATCGTCAGCAAAATTGGCAGTTGATCTCAGCTTCTACGGCGATCGGCTTTTATCTTAAACCATTTATTTTTGTCATTATTTCATTTATATTCTATTGATCGATTGATTGATTGAAAATACTTTATTGCACTTATAAAACTAGTACAAAGGCGAACTTAATGCTAAAGAGCATTCTCTTCCAGATAACCTTTGTGTATTGTAGATAAAGATATGTGCACAGAGAAAAATTTGCACAGGACTAATAAAAATAGCATAATATAGGTACATACTACATAAATAAACCTACTTAAATTCTTTATATGATAGCCTAAACTATACCAATATCAAATAAAAATACATACTTAACAATTGAAGAAGTGATAAGGAAAGATTAAGTTGCTCATTTTTGGTCGGTTTGACCGAGAAGGTGCCTATAGATTCTCAATCTGAATGCTTCCACTGAAGTAGCCTCGAAATAGTTTCTATCATTTATATTATCTCCTGTAATTTACAAGATTTTAAAGGATAATTCGTAGTTTGGTAAACGTATGTTTGATAAAATCTAAATTGAAAACAAAATGAATGTGACTCTTATAAGATTGCAATTCTTCTTTATTCAATCGGGAAGCCTAACGCGTTCTCATTTACATACACTTTGCTGACCCAACACCGATAAAACCCTTTTTATCGCACTGAAAAGGTTTTCTGAGGTTCAACAAAGAATTCGTTACTATTTAATAAAAATCGGTAGCACGATCCCACGGGAGCCGTCATATAAATAACTATCATTAGTTTAACACACAAAAGCTAGCTTCCATTTATTTACGAAAACCTTCGCGTGTTAGCTACATACAAAAAGACTTTGTATTGTTCCAACAAACTCAATTGACGTAAAAATAACCAGGTTTCGGCGGAAAAAGATACGCCTGATAAATAAATATAGACATCTAAAATGATAATAAACTCCTTAAGTTATGTACTCGTATCTCGAGTTTGGATAAACATAATAAAATTTACTTAGTCCCTTTTGTTGGGTAAGTTTATGTAAAGTTATATAAAAACGTGAAAGTAATGTTGGGGATTCAAATATAAGTACTAGCAGTCTACGAGGAATGATTACGAACGGAGTTGCGGAAGTGATTTGCATGCTAAGCATTGTGAGCCGGGAGGTGACCCCAAGGCCCCCAAGACAAGGCTGGCTTTCCTAACCAAGACATTCCTGACTTATTAAGATTCAAACAGCCAAGATAAAGACGTCTGTAGGTACTTTGAATTAAGGTCATGGCCACTTGATAGAGAGGTGCTCAAACCGATCTTGTTAAATAAAGCAAATTAACGTTGTTTGGCTCGTAGACATTTATTTTTGAACAGTTGATTAAAATCTAATTGTAGTTTTTGCTTAAAAACGAGCGAGAACCAGAGGGCTTAGCCAAGTTACATTCGATTAGCGATGACGCTAGTCGATAAGTCTGAAAATGTATGGGATTGACACATGCTATGGAAATATCACGTGATCTATCGATAACAAACCTATGTAGGAAACGAATCGATTCGAAGCGAATGTAACTTGGCTGAGCTCTCAGGTGTTGCTTACGTTCAAAAGGAGCTTACATACAAATGGTATCGACATCATGTATGAAGTTATTGCGATCATGAATATTAAATGTTTATTATTATAGCTGCTTCTCCACTGCCTTTTATCCTCTCTAAGCACATCCGGTTGCGAACGAGAAGGCGTGCCTAGCCAACCATTTACGTTTTAATGTTCTAACTTTGGTAAATCTTCGATTTTCACCCCAATGCAGAACAGATTTTAGAAAAGTGTTTACAGTAGATAAAAGATGTGTGTGATCAGAAGATTGAAATGTTTATATAATACTAAATTCGAACAAAATAGCATAAATAACTTAGTAAGAATAATTTCTTTTAATGAACATACATATATTTTAAGAAGAGAAACAATTGTAAATATACTCCTTTTAGAAGCTTTTAGAATCTCTATCACCAAATCTAGGTCTGACATCTTGCGCTGCAAAAGTTACTACTTTACCTGCACCATCTAAAATGTCTACCTTATTTCAGGGAATAAAAACACAATTATTTTCTTAGAGATCCGGTAAACGCCGGATATTACAGCGAGAAGCTAAGCAAGAGAACTACTGTTTATTAAATTCCACATTATCCGAGCTCGCTCTGATGGATTTTTTTTTATCATGGCAGTTAAATTTGCTTCTATAATATAAATTCTCTCTGCTCGTCTGAGCTATGAAAGTGAAAAGCATTTTTCATTAGGACTCTAAAAAAATGCATATTAGGTTTTTTTTAACCATTTTTTTAAAATGCAAACGCATTAGCATTATGATCAATTTATAAATAGAGAACTAAAGGTTTCCCGAGTCTTTTTAATACAGATAAAAGCTTTACTAAGAAGGGTATCCTTAAATAAACCTTGAAAGGTATTGATTTGTATCCATCTCAGTTTATTCCAAAATAACAGTTTCACTGTAGCAGCAGTAACTGAAATCCTGTAATTAAACCAGGGTCGAGATACAGTCCAGTTAAAAATGTATCTGAAGCTTTGAAATGGTAACTTTCTGAAAAATATACAAGCCAAAAGTCATGGTTATAATAACCAGATGTTTATCATCATCATATCAGCCACAAGATGTCCACTGCTGAACATAGGCCTCCCCCATAGATTTCCAGAGCAACCGATCTTGAGCGGCCTGCACCCAACACCTCCCAGCAACCTTTAACAGGTCGTCTTTCCATCTGGTGGGGGGGGCCGTCCTACGCTGCTATTTACAGTGTGTGGTCTCCACTTGAGAACCTTTCTGCACCAACAACAAAAAAGATCGGCAGGTCTTAAAAGGTCACTTTGGGAGTTTCGTATTGCATTTCAGTTCCGTGGAGCACACCTAATTTTTGTTTTTGTCTTATAGGTGAAAGTTATCAATTAAATCCAAAAATATAGATAAATGATGCCGCCTGCGGCTCCGCACGCGTGGTTTGTCGATTAAAACATTACTCTCCTTTTTCGCAGTTAGATAAATAGTACTACATATTTGTACTAAAAACGGGATATTTACCATGATTTGTGAGTTCTTGAGTCACGGGTAAACTGATCATGGCGCATGCAACTGCGTCGAAATATCGGGACACTCAAGAACTCACAAATCATGGTAAATATCCCGTTTTTAGTACAAATAGTGTTAATAACCATGATAGTTTCAAAAGTTATAGATAAATAGTAGCTTATGTCCCAATCCCAATTACTGTCGAAATTATGAATATTACTATGAATATGTAATATTGTTTAGCTTCTTATTCATACAAATTGTATAGCCACTATACGAATAATAGATGAACACAATATGATTTACTACTAAAGCTGGTAGATGAACATATATTTTGACGACCTCCGTGGCGTATAGCCGGATGAGACGCAGGAGGTAGTGGGTTCGATTCCCGCCACGGAACAAATGTTTGCATGATCTACAGATATTTGTTCCGTGTCTGGGTGTTTTTATATGTTATAAGTATGTATTTACAAAAAAAAAGTATATAAGTATTCTATCAGTTATCTGGTTCCCATAGTATAAGCTCTGCTTAGTTTGGGTCTAGATAGCGCTGTGTGAAATGTCCATCAATATTTATTTATTAATTTACATTTTTATGATGATTCATATTTAATAGAGCCAGGTCCTAATGTGGTTAGTATTAGTGTGTTCGCATCGCACATATTTAATGTAATTACTCGTAGATTTGTATGTAAGGTGTCAACTTAGAACTTCAAATCCCTGCAGGTGAGTGTACAAGGAACGTTTCAGGTGGAATACAGCCCTTTGTAACGATAAGCCCATTTTATTGTCTCGTCGCTCGTCCTTATCTTTTTATAGTCGTCGCGGACCGGCATTAGCAATATGCTCCACAAGTTATGATCTAAACGAAAACTGGAAGGCAACATTACTTTTCTTTTTACTATAACAAAGGTCGCCACGGTCTATTATATTCGTTTGGAATTAAATACTGGTCTAGTCTGTAACATCACACTAATATTATAGGTAAACGTAAAAGTTTGGATGTTTGTTTATTTATTTTTTTGTTTGTTACTCAATCATGTCGTAACGGCTGAACCAATTTCAATGAAATTGGTATATACGTAGATTATAACCTTGATAACCACATAGGCTACCTTTTATCCCATAAATCAGTTCCCATGGAAGAAAAATGGGATGTCAAGTCAAGTTGCAACAGCGAGTTTAGCTTTATTTCTAGGTTACCTACACGTTTAGTAGTGTAAGGCGTACGAAGTCGCGGGCAACAGCTAATGGTCCATAAAAAACATTACGAATAATTACTCTGTTTGTCCGTCTATTCTTTAACATTACGCAAACATAAGCTAAGAAAAAAGGCCAAAATTAAGGAAAAAATCAGAAGAAAGATTATTTAACAATGTCGAGTTTCATAAATTTCCAATTCTGATTTGAAACAAAGTTTGGTATATTTCTCAATTTATGTACTTACGAACCTTTAAAGGAACTAACGGTAAATCAATTATTTAATAAATTAAGAAGGAAAAGTTAAGAAATTTATGAAGTTGCGAAGTAGACGGTCGGCTATTTCATTATTTAAGTTAGGAAGCTCTACATCTAGCAGCTCAAACTCTCCTTGGAATACAGATGTATGTTCAAAGTGTACACAAACTTAGGTGTCCATATTTAGTCACGTCCCGACGTGCAAGCATACAATATTCTCAGTACTTCAGACTCTAACATTCTGAAAAGCTTCGTTTGTTTCTTGTTTCATACAAGTTATAAACTTGGGTATACTTACCTACTTATTAAAGCTGGGAGTCGTTAGTTTTGGTGTAATGGTTGTCTTGTTTAGGGTCGAACTAGGAACTCTTACAGTTTCCCAACGTCTGTCTATCCGAACAGTTACAACCGTTTTACTTTCAGACTATTAGCGCTGTAAAGCTCAAATTTGGCATGATGATACGTTTACGTTTTTGAAAAAAAAACTTGTTTTTTAGAGCCCCTCTTTATGGAAGTTAGGGGTAATTTTTTTTAAACACGCGTCCCGTTTTTTGTGGTATCGTTCTTCCAAAAACACTACTTAAGAAGTAAGAAGAAGAATTATCAAGTTTACGAGCAGAGCTATACCTACTGACTACGGAACCCTTCGCTCTGCGTGGTCCGACATCCGCGTAACGAATTTATTTTTACAAATGCTGTTCAAAATCTATTATTATCAATATACTATATGATTTTTAATTATCTTGTTTGTTAAGAATTGCTCCTAACATTTATTTAATAAGCAAATGTCATGAGATTTTGCTATATATTGTTCTGTAGTCTGTTCTGTTTCTGTAATCATCAATAGCTTCTAGAGGCTTAGTTGATACTAGCTTGTTGGTAAGATTTCATCTTGTTTGGCATAATTTGCACTGATTCAAATGAAACATGGTTATATGTACTATAAATTTATTATAATGTATGTTTTTGCAAAACACGTATATTTAACCTAAACATTTAAACACTTTAGTAGGTTTCGCATTTATTAATGTAAAGTTAATGTTGGTTAGATAGGTATATCGATACTAATATTCTAAGTAACTCTGTCTCTCTGTCTGTTTGTTACGTTTTTTTAATTTTTGTCATAAATAAAAGGCTTGACCGATCTTAATATAATTGTTTATTTAGATAGCTTATGACCTGGTTTGAGACATGACTGAGTTTATGACAAACCACGCGTTGTAAACCGTTGGCGGAAGCTAATATACCTATATAGGTATCTTTACTCTGAAGGTATATTTATACCTCTGGGTACCTATACCTATTAGAATAGAATAGAATAGAATACTCTTTATTGCACACCAACAAAATTAAAAATACAATAAAAATACACAAAAATTAAGGTAAGTACAATGGGCGGTCTTATCGCTAAATGCGATCTCTTCCAGAAAACCTTTCTGTCTGTTGTCGTGATCACTCGGATATGAATTAAATGGATCCTGTTAAAACGAGGTCCGTATACCCGGCGGCGTCCACACAAGTTCTGTTTACTTTGTTCTAGTCTGTTAATCAAATCTCTTTGTGCATCACATTATTAGACTCGTGTTACTTCAAAGGGAGAGAAGCTTTCAATTACAGCTAATGTTCGCCAAGATTCATTGTTTTTGCTATCTTATCATCTTTATCAGATAATTCTCGAAGGTGAGCTTCTACGAGTAATGTCGAGCTTTCAACGTTAGGTATCTCTCCCACCAATAAAGTTGTATGGAACTCCACTAAATAGGGTAGAACAATTTCAATATCTAGAACACGTGGTAACCTTAGACCTGAAAGATGATACAGACATGGAGAGAGAGCGTAGGGCGTTGTCTGTTAGAGCGAACATGTAAACCCGCAGGTTCGTTCGTTGCTCAAGTGAAGTAAAACTCACTCTTTTCCGAGCTTACTGTACTAACTTCTACACGAGCAGCCTGTGCGTGAATTACACGCTTAAACGGTACAACGTATTCAATATAATAATGTGTTCAGGGTGCTAATGGAGCTGCCGAGATTCTGCAGCGCTTTGGGGATGTTTGCCGATGCGCGAGTTGACTGTTTCTACACATTCATGCGAAAACGGTGTACATCTCTGTTGCACAGCATTCAGGCTAGCTCCAACGGCATCATATGCGTGTTTGCAAGTAGGTTTGATTGTCAGTATATAAATCATTGCTACATGGTACACAATTGGCAAACAAAAATACCTAGATTAGTTGAAGTTTTTTGGATGTACATTCTAACATTCGTTTATTTAAGGAATTTTAATTATACTAACACTATTGTACCTATGATCCTACTAAAAAGTTGATCGAAATAAAAGATTATTTAAAAAAACTATTCGAACGCTTAGAAAATGGAAAAAAATCTAACGCTTTTATTCAGAAAAGCTCAAAGTTTCACGGACGATATCAAACTGACGATTTGAATAAAGTTAAGCCCCAGCCAAACTTTAAATAATTCAGAATTATAAAGACCGAAAATTGAGAAAACGAATTCTGAGTTAAATTCGGTGACACCATCGCAGAATGAAACTCGCAAAGTGGAAGTGGGGTCACGGCCACTGCACATGCGAAATCTCATCGAATTTCCGGCTATTCTCATTGCTTTAAACTTTATGAATCTGTATTTCAACTTTAAGATTAAACTAGTAAAATACCTATACAAGTTTATGAAATCCTTTAGATAGATAGGTATAGGTTATTTTAGGCAATCCAGGTTTTTTTTTTGTAAAAACATACGCAAAGTCAATTGTGCGTCTATAAAAGCTTTACACAGTTTAATTATATTAGTTATTCAAAACGCATCTATAGGAAATTAACAAGGCGCTATTTCACGGTGCAAAATTGTTAAAGGGTAGGTAATTAATCACATAAAAATTAATTAGAACGACGATGATATGGTATATAATTTGTTTAGTCATGCATTCAACAGGTACGATTAAGTAAGTAGACACATACATTAGGATCGCGACCGTATTATACCATGTACTCACGAAAGGTGAGAATGGGTACCTGCCCGTCAGGGTCAGAGACAGACTCCGTAGCTCGAAGTTCAACATAGCTTCTCCGCGAGGGCAAAGCTAACGCGTCCTTGAGCTACGGACACGATCTACAGGTAAGTTAATATCGGTAAAGGTTACTTACGCGGTAGCGCGATGATGAGGTGATCGCGGCACGTGTCGTGGTGAGTGTGGGGCCGCGTGGCCGGGCTGCGGCAGACTGTTGCTCCCGGGCCCGCTTCACTTGTTACGTGCCGCCCGCCCTGCGCGGCCGAAGGCGCCCCCTGCGCCGCGCCCCCTCCCGCGCCCCGTCCCGACCTCGCCCCGCGTCCGCCGCATCCACTCACCAATATCACGACGCCTTCAGCATCCTTGGCAGAGGTGAACGGATGAACGATGTTGTTGCAATCACAAAAAAAAAACATCAGTCAGTCAGTATACACTGATTGTGTGCGAATACGCCAAATATTTTCCTTTGTTTGCTGTGGGCTCTCGCCCGTCCGTAGTGCTGACAACTCTTTGTTCGTTAGTGAAATATGAAGACGAGCTTGTTAGTAAACCAAATATCACAAAACCAGATTACTACAGTCTGTATCTACTCATCCAAAAACGCACATAGATAGCATAGATTTAAACGTTTAGCTGCAAGAAAAATACAAATATTTTTACTCAATTTAGATTTAACTTACCTACTACTTTTCCTTCTATCTATCTTCGTCAAGTCGCATCCTATAGTTCCAGCAAACATTTTAAAAGGTAGCCTATAAAGTAGTGCTCCCACTCCACCTGGGGCCAGTGGGCGCCAAACTAGTGATCGATAGTGGAGGCTGGCACAGGAACCGTGTAGCAGTTCGCGATAATCCTTGCAATTAGCCAGTGAGCACGTCCTCCAAGTACCAAATATGCTACTACTCACTTAAAGATTTAATTTATAAATAGATCGGGCATTAAACGTGTTGGTAGGAAAAAGCTGGCTGAGCCTAGATTATATTTAGTTAAAGCTGCTATAGAACAAAACAACAAAATTTGGTTTACCATTTTTTACAAAACATTTAAAATTTTATGAAGTTTTACCTACACATATAATGGCATTGCAAGCAAATGCCAATGCATTGTATTGCAGAGCTGTTTCAACAATACAAAACTTACTTATATGGATTAGGTACTGTTTATTAATCGCAGTTATTAAAGATGCTCTCAGGTTAAAACTTCCTTTATTATCATCCAGAAGGCCTATTGACTAATAGTAAAGGAACCACCTAGGTAAACCCACCAAAAAATAATTTCTACAAAACCCTTCTTTGTTGGGTAAAATCTCTATGTAGTAGATATTTTCATTTTGTATTGATAACATCAGCTTTACCTACTCAATGTAGTGGGTGCTAGCTAGCCAGTAGTAATTCCACGTATGGTAATACAAGTCCCACACTAAACACTGCCACAAACACGAGTAGCTATAGAAACATATTAGCGAACTATTTAAAGTATGTACGTACTTACTTATTTTCAACGGCGTAATCGCGCGGACGCGAAGCCTCGTAGACTCGTACCGTTGCAACGTGGGCGTCTAAAATAGTAGTCTTAAATCAAATTAAATACACACATTAAAAAAGTCTAAGCAACACCTACAAATTTTGCAAATTTTTAATTTTATAGATTTTTTTAAATTATTTATTTTCTTTTTAAATTAAATGATATTTCTATGTTGTATTTGTATATTAAACTCGATAAATTTCTTAAAAAAATTATTTACAAATAAAAGTTTGCTGTGAATCTGGGTGCAATTTTGTAATTTATAATAATGGTAAAAATAAACAAAAATATGACTTCTGCGTTAAATTATAACCTTCTTTTGGGCATTTATATTAAATCTAATACAGCGTGTTTCCTCCTCGCTTGTTTAAATCTTGTCGGCAACGATTCTGCATGGAGTCAATTAGGTTATTGATTTCCTCCTGGGGCAATGGGTCCCAGTGGAACTTGAGCAGATTTTTTAGCTGGTGTTCTGTTAAAACCCCATCAAGATCTTTCAGGACCCTTCTCTGGAGCATATCCCACACATGCTCAATGGGATTCAAGTCAGGCGATTAAGCTGGCCATGGCAAAACGCGTATATTTTCGCCCTATAGCCATTCTTGAGTCTGTCTCGCTGTGTGCGGACAGGCATTGTCGTGCATCAATGTAAACTCAGATCCCAATGTTTGTGAAAATGGACGCACATAGAGAGCTAGCACATGTTCCACATAATTTTCAGCATTCAGGTTGGTATTTATAAAAACGGGATCGATTTGTCGGTTTTTAGCTATTCCAGCCCAAACCATTACTGTCGAACCGGCGTATGGGTGGACTTCTTGGACATCTTAGACGTTCAGCGTTTCCTAGGCGACGATATACCCTCATTCTTCTATCAGGTTTGAACCCGAATAGAGATTCGTCGCAGAACAAAATTGGGTTCCATCGTGCTTGCGGCCATAGCACGCGTGGTCTGCACCATTGAATACGACGAGCTCGATTTCCGTGACGGATTTGTGTGCATCTGATTGGACCACGTGCACGTAGACCATACTCTCGCAGTCTGTTTCGCACAGTTTGGGGACAAACAGCGGGACCATCAGCGTTCTGTAGCCTTGATGCGATCTTGGGCAGTCAGCTTTGGTTCACGTCTATATGTTACCTGGATGTATCGGTCTTGACTGCGAGTGGTACTACGCCCTCGGCCTGGGTACTGTTCAGAAGGATCACCTGTCACAATAACGCCTCCAGAGTTGGCAAATTACGCTTCGATGAACACCAAAATGCCGGGCAACATAGGCTTGACTGTTTTCAATTCCTAGCATCCCTACAGCTCTTTGCATCTCTCCCGTGGTAAGATGATGACGCTCCATTACACGTTAAAAACTCGTGGACTCGCGACACACAACCAATGATTACTGCGGTTACTAATTTTTTTTCGTTGAATAAGAAATAAAACCGCATCTATGAAATGCCGTTGAAATGGACAAAAAAAGGTTTTTACTGTTTAAAAACATAATTTTCTGAAAAATACTGCCAGTATATTTTTGTTTATCAAAGAGGTTGACTATTTAAAAAAGGTTTGATATTCCGTGAAAGTTTAAAACGAAATAAAAATAAATATTTTTTTTTATACATTGTAGGCTTGCGTTTAACCACGATCTCGCCTGATGGTAAGCGATAATGCAGTCTACGATGGTACACGCTTGCCTAGAAGAAACCTATTCACTCGCGACTTAAAGATACCCAGGTTGTAGCTATCGGGAAACAGAGACTCTGGCAAGGCGTTCCACTCTTTGGCGGTGCGCATAGTAAAGTTCGAAGAGAACCGCTTTGTGCGAATGGGAGGTATTTCTACCATATAGCAGTGGCGCACCGCAGAGCGTCTGGTTGTCCGATGATAGAATGGAGATGAAAAAAAGTTGTGTGTTGCTTAGACTTTTTTGATGTGTGTATTTTCTGAATGGTTTTCTAACAAATTGTTTTTACATTAAAATTCAACCAACTGTTTTCATGTCGAACAATACGACTCATTAGCGTCCTCGCTCGCTTTCGCTCGCTCGTACCTACGTCAAAATAACTCGGGTGCGATTGATCGCTTACGCCCCTTGCTTTGTGCTTTTTAATTATTCATCTCAAATACGAGATAATTAAAAAGTTTATATTATCAGTTAGTTGCTAAAAAGATAATTGGCGTTCCCGGTATCCATTGTTTTTTTCACTGCTTTTCTTTTATTTTAAATAGAAATAAGGATTTGTTATGGAGGTTAGTTTTAGTATATTACTAGCTGACCCGCCCGCGGCTTCGCAGGCTTGAAATTTCTTGTTCCCCTGGGAACTTCGTGATAAAAACTACCTATATAAAAAACTCTTGTCAAAGTGACGCGACACTTCATGTAAATGACTTCACATCAATGAACGACGGTTAAATTATACGGATATTGTTCATACGAAAATACTAAAATCACGATTAAAAAATTACAAGTGAAAAAATGGGGGTAGGAGGGTGAATCATTTTTACGACCTATTCTCATACCTACCAAATATACCAAAAAAAAATTAATTCGGTCGACCCGTTTCAGAGGAGTGCGACCACAAACACGGTGACACGAGATTTTTATATAATATATTAGAGAAGAAGAAGATAGATTAGATGAATGCAATGAGCCTCATAGAATGAGGCTCATTTTCAAATTTACTTCCGCAATCGCATTTATTGTGGTTTTATTTAAATAAAGATTTACGCATAAGGTATCGACCTAACAATGACCAACTTTCAGAGCATGAGAGATAAAAATTACTTTAGCAGACTCTACCAAAAGTAAAATACAATAGGTACCAAAATTACCACAGTGAGTTTCATTTCCTTTAAATTGAGATCTATCCTCATCGAAAGTATGATCTCAATATCACATGCATTTCTTGATGACGTTGTGTGTGACAGACAGGGTGGATGGACGAACAGACTGGATGACTTTATTTTAACGTGCTCGTAGCGGCACTTGTCAGGGTGTCCTAACTCCTCTCGTGGATCCCCACGAAGACTACGTAGAACTACGATGAGACAGCCTAGACTGAAGGATTTGGCTGGATTTGACCTGTAAGTGTGTAGGGTAATCAGCCACGCCTGTTACCTCCTCAATTCAGTCATGACAGACGATGTCGCTCTGGTTCTAGTCGGACGTAATAACAAAGTTATGTTATCAACGTAAAGAAATAGGATGTTATATTTCCAAATAAGCCCTCAATGGGCATAATGAATCCGGGCGTATGGAAATAAAAACGCCACATTTTGATTTTCTCTTTGACCTTTTTCATTTTGCGAAACCCTTTCTACGCATTAGACAGGCAATTTTTTGTAATTATTCTCTTTGAATGTATACGTATAAGTACTAATGTATAGGTGTAACTACATTACCTACCAACGTATTTATTGCCAACCAACCTACTAGGTAGAATCTGGTACAACAACACAGAAGCACATAGAAGACACGATAACGCGGTGGGGGATTATGATAGCGCACTTTTATCATTTGTTTCATACAACCCACTAGTAGGGCAGAGCAGTGGGGCTTATGACATTAAAGCTTAGTAGAACGAGCGCGTACGTGGATCTCGAATCAATTTGTCCGAAGTTTCGACCGACATGCTCCGAAATCCTCGTACTCGCACGTCTATGTGTGCATGCGACTGTTTTCGCTCGTTGTACCTATTGTAGCTTTAATTCTGTTCCTAATCTGTGGTATTCGCTTCAGTTATCTTTACTTTTAGCTGAAGTAATAGGAACTTATCTAAATTTTTATTTATATACCTATGTGTAGGTATAGTGCGTTGTATTTTGCAATCCATCTTCTTTTCTAACAGTAGCATTTTTTGTAAGTAGGTACATTGTTTTTGATCGAGCGAAGCGAGATCTCTAAATCAACTTGGGCAAATCGGCGTTGTATGTATGTATGTTTGTTTGTCCGAGGATAACTTTCGAAACGTTTATCCGATCATCGTGAAATTTGGTATAAAGGTAGGTAATGATGGCACAATTTTGGTGTACTCAATGTGCTAAAAATTTTAGGGGGTTGTTGAGATATTGGGGTTCAAGAGGGGTAAAAAAAAAGAAAATGAGACTATTAGGTCAAATGAGACGTCAAATAAAAGGTCTTCATTAGTACATTTCGACCCCGTTTTTATTTTTAGTAAACTTTATGTAGTTTTTGAGTTATTAGCCATAATAAAAACTAAACTTTGACAAAATTCACAGGGTACACCAGTGAACCCACAGTGCTGTAATTTGGTATGCGTGTAGCTTAAGTATCACAAATATAGGCAAAAATCTGAAATCTACAATAACTGCAATTTGTACCCCAAAAAAGGATAACCAAATAACATGAACTCCCGTTACCTGTAATTTGAATGAAACTGTAGATCAAGTGAGTTGGTTTTTATTTCGTGGCACTATTCTGATAGTCAAAGATTACGAATAATATTATATACCATATAAATGGTAAACTCGCGAGATCTCAGTTCGGAGCGAACCACTAGTATTAGTGTGATCTTCGTCGTAAGTGATTGTATGGATTAGATTGTGTGGCGATCGCTATAAAATATTATGTCATCTTCATCGTTTTAGTCTCGAGTGTAGTGTTTTTTTTTTGTTTGTCCCTCAGACATAGGTCAGACAGGTATATTTTATTTGGTAATACAGTGTAATATGTACATCTGTGGGTCCAATAAATACTTATATTTAATACATGTTTTTTATTTATGTGTTGTTATTTGTTTATTGAGTTGTCTTAAATTTAAATATATATATATATATATATATATATATATATATATATATATATATATATATATATATATATATATATATATGGGTTTTTTTAATTATATGTACAGAACCTGGATTGTTGTTATTATAAATATTGAATGTAGTGTAGTGTTAGTACCTATAGGTAACTAGCTGACCCGCCCGCGGCTTAGCACGCGTGGTTTCTCAATAAAAACATTACCTTTCTTCTGAGAAGTCGGGTAAAAAGTAGCCTACATCCCAATCCCGACGGTATATAGGGAGTGCATCTAAAGAATAATTTTAACCTCCTACTTTATCCCCCCCCCCCCCACCACCACCCCTTTAGGGATGATTTTGCAAAAAGTTGAAACACGTATTTCTTTAGTAAAGATTTAATAAAGAAATATTATAATATAAATAATTAAAATTTTCAGATCCCTAACTTTAGGAATTATGGATTGCCCATACAAACTTTCAACCACTATTTCACCCCCTTCAAGATTATTTTTTGAGACAAAAGATAGCCTACGTCCTTCTCGAGGATATAATCTATCTATTTGCCAAATTTCATTACGATCCGTTTAGCCGTTTAGTCGTGAAAAGGTAACAACCAAACAAACTAACAAATAAACAGAGTTACTTTCGCATTTATAATATTAGTATGGAAAGTATAGTGTTTAATAGGCAGATCCCAGATAAGTATCGCTGTATATTAAAAATAAAGAATTTATATAAGAATATTATGATGAACAGTTTTACTTATTTTAACTTAAGTTTTATAATACTCTGCTCTAAACAAGTAGGTAGATACTTCAATTTTATAATGTCGCTCAGGCCTGATAACCATGCAAAAATATACTGTCGTGATCCTTGACGGGTTTTTTGATTATTAAACTATTGCGTACTGCGTAATTATTTTTATTGTAAATATATACATACTTCACACTAATATTATAAATGCGAAAAATTTGATGTTTGTTTATTTGTTTCTTACTCAATCACGTCGTATCGTAACGGCTGAACCGATTTCGATAAAATTTGGCATGTACGTAGATTGTAACCTGGATTAACACATAGACTAATTTTTATTGACAAACCACGCGCGATAAGCCGCGGGCGGAAGCTAGTATATTATAAATTCGAAAGTAACTATGTTTCTGTTTCTTTGTCACGTTTTCACGACTAAACGGCTGGACCGATTTCGATGAAATTTGGTATCTATATAGCTTATGACCGGGATTGAGACTTCTTTTTACCAGACTACCGAAGCCGCGGGTGTCAGCTAGTATTACTTCATGTAAAGTGCCCTCAGAAATATGTGATGCTGGAGTCTTAAATAAATAAGTCTAGTGCTATTACATAGCTTTCAAATCAAATTGTATACTAATTTATGCAAATAAACATCTTGTATTTTGTTGTTCTCGCCTAGGTAGTACCTAGATACCTAAATACGCAGCATCACTGCATAACTATCAGCGAACTAGCCCTTATCTCTACTATTATTGGAAAAGTTTTCCTTGTGTCAAGAATATAGACGTGATAGCAGCTACGTGTTTTTATCTCGTTTGGGACGGTTCTCTTGCTTTTGTAAATAAATTTGTATATTGGCGACCTAGATTGTAAATTATAAGACGATTGAACAATTATATTATGGAGACCTTTTAACATAGTTCAATAACATTTCCCTAATGTTATCGCAGTACTTTACATTTCAATAAATAAATATGGTGGACATTTCACACAGCGTTAACCAGACCTACAAACTAAACAACCAAACTTGTATGTACCTATAGGAATTGGGAAGCAGATAACTGATAGAATACCTACTTATATATATATTTTGTAAATACGTGCTTATCTACTTAATATATAAAACAAAGTCGGGTTTGTTCGAACACTTTTAACTCGAGAACGACTGGACCGATTTTCATGGTTTTTGATTTGTCTCCGTCCCGAATACCAGAATAACTATTAAAATATCGGAAATATTCACGCAAAAAGAAGTAATGTAGATAATTAATTTTCTCATACATAGATGCAGAGGGTGACGTACATTGACAGCCCGCGTCATATGCATGTCAAGGCGGTACGAAGTTCGGCGGGACAGCTAGTTATAATATATAGATCACCTAAACCCGGAACAAACATCTATAGATCAAACATTTGTTCTACAGCGAGAATCGAGCCCGCAACAACCTCCTCTATTAATAAACCATTTTACTCTCCATTTAAATTAGATCTAATATAAAAAGAACAAAAAAAAGAAATAATAAAATACATCTATTACATAGCATGAGAATTCTGCATAGATCCAATTACCATGGGTTATCGTCATCATCATCATTTCAGCCATAAAACGTCCCCTCATAGATGTCCAGTTATTTAAATATTGCTTGCAACATTGCAAAGTATTTTAATAATATTATTCAGAAACCAAGTTTTAATTATGATGTCGATCAAAAGACCTATTCATAGTCAATTATCATTTCAAAGCAATTACTACAAATAGTTACGTCACAGCAATTATTAGAAATAAGCGCCTTAAAACAAAGTCGTTGCACAGAATAGTAAAGGTCAGCTTAATAAAACGAGCGATAACAGGAATATTGTACGTGCCAGCCCTAGCGCTACGGTCGACCGTAGCGCGCAGATAATTATAATCAATATTGGGCCGATCTAGCCTTCTGCACCTATTTATTTTGTGGTTGTTGTTTTCTAATCACACATAAATAATTCATTATTTAATTACAAGGTGATTGCTCGCGGTAATTAATTGAAAGCAGTAATTTAGTGAATTAGTAATACACCGGCGCCGGCAATAACCAGGAATTATTATTATGACAGCTGTGCATACTGCACTATCAGAACACAAGTATTTCAGTAAATAAAACAATAATTCCGCCATCGCATTCCATATATTGTATGAAAATATATCAACATTGTAGATTTAAATTCTGCAAATAATTTGCAAATGCAATAAAGGTAATGTACATTTCCATAACAACGAACGCGACCTATCCTCTATATAAAGAAAATTAAACATGAAAATGGCGCCTCCAATGTTTTTTTCTCGATGTTACTCTTAACTAATGATGAGTGCTAACTGTAAACATGCTGCTCGAAACGATCTGTTCAATCGAAATACAAACAATACTCGGCAGACTTGTACTTAACATATAAAAAATATATAAGTCAATCAAAAAAATGTTAAAAACTCCTCGTTACGCTTCTTTTGGAAGAGGTTAATAGCGCTTTTGTCGATGCGCTTGAAAATATTGTGCCGCAAGAGCGGAGGCGGCGCTTCTATTTGATGAGGCCCTTGGCTTTAAAGAGGTCGCGCATGAGGCCCTTCAGGTAGCGGATCTCGCGCTGCAGGTCGGAGCACCTGTCGCCGAGCTCCGAGTGCCGCTGCCGCAGCGTCGACTCCTCGCCCAGCAGCACCTCCACCTCGGCCTTCTTCTTCTGGCGGTAGCGCGTCGCGGCGTTTTTGTTCTGCTCCTTCTTGCGCGAGCGTCGGTCTTCGGGGTGGCGCGCGTAGGGCTTGGCGCGCGAGGGGCCCGACCACTCCTCGTCCGTGCACGAGGAGCGCGGCGAGGAGGGCGGGGAGGAGGGAGGAGAGCTGCCACTGGACGGCTGCGGGGAGGGCAGGTGCGCCGCGCGGTGCCGCACGAGCTCGTCGACGGAGTACTCGCCGCTCTCCGGCAGCGGCGCCACCACGTGCCACGGCTCGGCTTGCAGCTGCGGCAGCGCGCTTTGAGCCTGCTGCGCGTAGCTGACGAGCAGCTGCGTGGCGGGGCCGGGCGGGCTCTGTGGCGGCGTTAGGTGCGTCAGCTCGACGACACCGTACACCGTCTCGAACTCTCGCAGCAGTTCCTCGGTGTGCGCGGCGGGCTGTGCGTACGCGGCGGCAACGGGCACGGCGTGCGGTGCTGCAGGCTCCACGCGCTCCACCCCAAGAGGGATGTTATCGAACATGGGCAGGTCCACCTTTTCCTCCAGCCAGTTGGGGAAGATGTTCTCTGTAACAATTAAAATAATGTGTTAAAACTTGCTCACATTATAAATACAGATGGATTTTATTGTACTTTTACAAACTAAAAATTAGCATTACTCTTTCTATTTATTCGGATTTAGGCTTAGTAAAGGACTATGAAAAAATATGTTTCTAATAAAATAAAAACTAATACATATATCCCTATTAGACCGGTTCCTATAGGCAATTAGGTACCCATTTATAACATAACGTTTTGTTTTATTACCTGACAGCTATAAAGGAATGTGCATACATTATACTATAAGTAGATCAAGCCATTAGACCAGTTATCATTTTATTAAATATTAAATGAACTACACTACTTCTCGATAAACTAATTGCTTATTCATAAAAGCACCGGTTTGTTGGGAAATTCCCTTGAGCTATTGAACAAATTTATACGAATCTTTGTAATTCATTTGCAATAAACTGTTCGCACGGCGCGCGGTTGTTCGAGGCGAGGTAGGTATCCTCCCTGAACTAAATAAACAATGTCTCATTTTGCACGCAGGCCAATGCAGGTGGCTCCTAGTTGCACGCTTCGGACTCTGAGACATTTAAATACTTTAAGCTATTGTACATAAACTACTCCGGACTCGAATATTTTAAGCTATAGCGCGTTCAGCTACCGCGTCTACTTGAACTCTACTTACAGTAGACGTTTCAAACGTCCATATGATTGCTATCAATTTAGTTTATTTGGCTCTGATATAATAAAGTAGTTCGGACATTTTAAAACTAACTTTGAAGGCAATACGATATTAGCTGTTGTAAGGTTTGCACTGCGTTTGCGCAATCAATGCGGAACACTGCCACCCAACACTGCATTGTACAAGTACCTCGTAGGCGACATTCTGCCTTTCAATTTACTCTCGAGAAAGGTTAAATCAGATCAATTTGGTTGTAAAGTGTAATTGTCACTGAAAATTATTGGGGTAGCAAGAATCAAAGTAGGCTAGAGTTATTGTCCTTGTTTGATGAATGTCAAAGTTAGTCATATTATTTATTCATTCTTGGTAATCAAAATTTTATGCAAGTTACTAATTAACACAATACGGTAAAGTACAGTACCTACTGCAACGTAAACGTGGGTTTTTATTGTTTTATATTTTGAATACCTGGTGCAAATTCGGGGTATTATACGTTTGAAAACTTTGAAACATTTGTCTGTTTATCTCGATGTCAGCCTGTGCATCGTAGCTCCTAAACGGATAGACCGTTTTAATGTGTTTTTTTTTATTTGAAAGCTGGTATAATACTAAGTTCCGTGGAAATTTGTACAGCTCTTTTAACGCCAAAAATGATTTCGTTATAAAATGAATAAGGCTGACTAAGAGTTTAAGATTTTTAACAAAAATATTTTGAAAATTCGACAGTTTCTACCTAATCTTACCTAATCTTTGTATGTAGTTTCTTTAATGAAACACAAACCATTATTTTCAATTTTCTGGGGTACTGGTTTTTAAAATTGGACTAATGTTGGTTCTGGTTGTTAAACTTATGTGATTTGAAGAGATATAATGAAGAGATTAGCTGATGTAACGTAATTGTGTGAGCGCCTATATCTATATATATAAAACAAATATATATATAAAACAAAGTCGGGTTAGTTACACCATTTATAACTCAAGAACGGCTGGCTGGACCGATTTTGATGATCTTTGATTTTTTGTATTTGTCTCCGCCCCGAATAGCTGGAATAACTATTAAAATATCGGAAAATTCACAAAAAATTGAAATTATGAAGAAAATTCATTTTCTCATACATAGGTGCAGCTAATGATGGCCGATTGACAATTTTACCGGGCAAACGTACACTGGCAGCCCGCGTCATATGCATGTCAAGGCGGCACGAAGTTCGGCGGGTCAGCTAGTGTATAATAAAATTAGCTAAAAATATTTTATACTATCTACGATCTCTTTCTCTTTTATCTATTTTCTAGTCTTTTATCTAAATCCCAATAATTGTAAAACAATAAGTTGCATGTGTTTCCATTCTGGGAGCAATATACCTTTACCCTTTCTGGATAAGAACAGGAACATCCTATAAGATAATTTATACTGGACATAAGAAAATAAGACAATGATATGACACTGAGTTTGTTGGAGGCGGCAGACATAGGTAATCAACGATCAATTGAACATAAATTGGTAGGCCTTTGAACGGAGAAATTCTCTACAAGCATTTGGTTGAGTTTAAAGTTACAAAACGATATTAATCTTGTATACCATTATTCGCGAGATTTCTTTCGAGCGCATTGACATTATGGTAATGAACGACAAATTTCTGATAATAGTATATTTTTCTTACAGATCTTTGTTAATAGATAATAATATAAGATATAAGATCTTGTTAAATAAAATCGTAAGCCTATTATTTACTTTTACTTCTTCATACGCATTTTTTTACAAAATTTGTAACACGGCTGGCCTCTCAATTTGAATCCCTCTAGTTTTGTAGTAACTGCATAAATGGCCGCTTTAGGTAAACATCTTAAACACTTTTACTTCTAGGACAAAAAAACGAAAGAGGTGCTTTATCGCAAATGCAATACACAGGCGTCTTTAGACTTTAGAAAGCGATTGTGAAGCACCGTAGTCCCAAGAAATAAAATATTGCCTGTCTTAAATTGACAATTGAGTTCACGTGGCGCCATATTTTATAATAGCAACTAGTAGTAGTAGCCGAACTGAGACCTCGCGAGTCTCCGATTAAAACAAAAAAAAAGTATTATTTGTAATCTTTGACTATCAAAATAGTGCCACGAAATAAATAACCAACTAACTTGACCTACAGTTTCATTCAAATTACAGGTAACGGAAGGTCATTTTCTTTGGTTACACTTTTTTGGGGTACAAATTGCAGTTATTCTGGATTTCAGACTTTTGCCTATATTTGTGTCACTTAAGCTACACGCATACCAAATTACACCACTGAGGGGTAACTGGTGTACCCTGTAAATTTTGTAAAAATTCTGTTTTTATTATAGCTAATAACTCAAAAACTATAAGGACTTTACTAAAAATAAAAACGGAGTCCAAATGTACTAATAAAAATAAAAATACCTTTCATTTGACGTCCCATTTGACCTAATAGTATCATTTTCATTTTTTTTTATCCCTCTTTAACCCCAATATCTCAACAACCCCCCAATATTTTTAGATCATTTAGTCAAACCAAAATTGTGCCATAACTACCTATGCTATCACACCTATGTATCAAATTTCACGATGATTGGATCAACGCTTCGAAAGTTATCTTCTGACAAACAAACATACATACATACAACGCCGATTTGTCCAAGTTGATTTAGAGATCTCGCTTCGCTCGATCAATTATATTTTAATTAATTGTATTTATATTTTTCCCTGCAGTGGCACAGTACAGGCTCCAAATAATAATAATAATATTTTAACGGGAAAACAGTAGCCGAGTGGTGATTTAAATTAGGGTAGGTATTTACAATATTATTTAAATGATATATTAAATTAACCTTAACGTTAAAATATTATTGAAATAAGAACAGTAATTAAAATTCAATTTTAATCTAGTTAGTAAATTTTAGGTAATCGGTTGACACAATTGTAGTCGGAGGATAATAAGGGTAATTCTAGATGTTTCTTCGAATAAGACGTGTAAGTACAGATAGCAACAAATATCAGTAAAGACGCGTGATTGGCTGCAACACCCTGACCTCAGATAAACCTGCAATCAGAGTTCAAAGCCACTGTGCCCGCGCCGACACCAAATCGCAAGATAACTTATACGGACGGACGACGTAGCTCGCCGTCAGATATCTAAGAACCGCTAGAGTCAACGACTTATACATATATATTTGGAAAATTCCACGCAATTTAGGCAGTTCATTTAAACAAAATTTAAACAACCCGCGACTGCCGTAATCTGCAATCGATACTGATCATCTAACTACTTTGTCTAACAAATTGGTGCGGTTAAGCTTTTTCACAAAAGAGAACATACAAAAAACCGGCCAAGTGCGTGTCGGGCTCGCGCACGAAGGGTACCATTATCTATAAAAAGAGCAAAAAAATCATGTCTGTTGTATGGGAGCCCCACTAAAATATTTATTTAATTCTGTTTTTAGTATTTGTTGTTATAGCGGCAACAGAAATACAACATCTGTGAACATTTCAACTGTCTAACTGTCACGGTTCATGAGATACATCCTGGTGACAGACGGACAGACAGATAGCGGAGTCTTAGTAATAGGGTCTTGTTTTACCCTTTGGGTACCCTAAAAATGCTTTCAACCCTTACCAAAACTACATACGCGACCGCAATCAAACAGAGAGAGGTGTGGAAGTTGAAGAAGAACAATTTAGAAGTCAAACAGCCATTGGCACGAACGAAGAAGATATCTTATATAATAATTAAAGATGGGAGTCAAAATAATCAATTTTAAAAGTTTGAGACTTGCTGATAATATTTATAACTTAACTAACATGATTCAATGTTTCTTTTACGATCCTTATGTATCCAAAGTATTTATTTAACCAGGCCATCTAATATGCAAATATACATGGAAAATGATTTGTTTATTAACTTTTAAATAGAAGAGAAGCTAATCAAGATAAATCAATTAAAATAAACCATTTATCTGTGTATTCACGTGGTTATAGCGTGCTGGCTGACTATTGGAAAGGCATACCGGCGTAGGTCATAATATTTGTATCAATGTGTAGGAATGAAAACAAGTGGTCAATATGTCGTTTTAATTATTGGGCGAACAGCAAGCGAGGTCGCCTTGTGCGTGAACTGGTTTATCAGAAGCCGCGGCGCAAGTTATACGAGAACCGCTCTTTCTAATTAACCGTTTGATGACGAATTTGAATAGTCTACGTAATGCGTATCATCCTTAAACAATTAAATGTAATGTAATGGTCAGATTGAAATGAATGTTCAAACTGGTACTGGACCGAGCATAGCAATGTTGCAAGGCTAGCAATATGTATCAGTTACCTTAACATTGAATAACAAGTTAATATACCTATTCTATCAATTAGGTTGTGGTATCCGTTTAGGGTTTGTAGAAATCGCTCTATGTTATGACTTGAGCCACCATCTAACGTGGCATAGTATATTATAAAACAAAGCAATATGAATTCCGTCAACTAATGTCAATACGATAAATGATAAAATAAGTTAAATGAATGCAACATTGCTGCATAAATTGGTGTCAAGATTTTGCATGATATTGAAATAGCAGTAGGTAATAAGAGCAAATCCTGTTTCATGTTGTTTTGTTTCATACTATACCTACTGATACGACCAAAACACGATTTCTCTGGTGTTTTTTATCATGGACGCGAACCTCCGAAGTAAATGGTGTTGATTCGCCGCGTTGGACCATTTAAATGTGTCGATATCGGGCAAGCAGCAAACAAGTTTGCTGCGCAGTTAAATGTTGCTCGTATTAATAACTATGCGTCCAGTTACCAACCCGATTGAGCACTAAATCGGAGTAACCAATCTACCCAAATATGTAAACAAGTACAATTTATAATAAATACTGAACCGGAGCGAGAAGTAGAGCACACAGGCCTTGGTAGCCTTTCCGCCACGATGACTTTCAACAACAACCAAACCGAACAACCTCTAATGCTAGGAGGGAATAGAAATTGCAGCAGCACGTACCCATATACATATCCGCCAGGGCCATCACGTAACCCAACTTTACAGTCCTTCACGAACCAACAAGTGTATTTTTGTCCTTACTGCTAAAATACAGTCTATGTTATTTGAGATTATATGGGCAATGGTATCCTTTATAGTGGAATCCTCTTTGGCGAGCTGTGGTCGTCGTTGGAAGATCAGGTCAGGCTTCTGACCTAACGTCTCTTGACAAGTTTCTGTGAGTTGAAAACTATTTCTTTATTCCAGATGCAACGATAGTGGCACTTCATTCTAACGGCGTCCAGGCGGAGCATCGGCGATGGCGCACGACATAGGCAACGACGCGAGCGCAAGCGCCCGAAACTGACTTCAACAATCGAATTTATTGTCACGGGTAAGGTCTAAATGCGGTCACTAGGGGACGCGACGCTCCGCGACTTGATACTGTACTGAGGCGCGCACGCCACCGCCGCCGCCACTCCGAGCCTAACACCCCGGCCCCCACCGACCAATCCCCTAGATACACAGTTACATGCATCAACACCGAAAGTGCACAACAACATTCACATCACACCTACTGCGATTTAAATCAGCATATAATGCAGTACTCGAAAAAACGTTGTGTTGTTTTTCATCACTCATGTTCTGAAAGTTGGTCATTGTAAACTCGATATTGGCTCCGTAAATGCGATTAATGAAGGCCGTAAGTTAATTTGTAAATAATGAGGCTCATTGCATTCATAATAAACTAAAATAAAATACAATATCCATGACAAATCCTTATTTCTATTTAAAAATAAAAGAGGTTACATTCATAATATGCTATAATGAAATACAACCCTATGGCAGATCCTTATTTAAATTTAAAAATGAAAGAGGTCATAGTTTAGTAGTGAGTAAAAAAAATTTACCCGCGGACGCAAATTTTCTTTTTAGCAACAACCTCTTACTAAATGTCTTTTTTTATGGGCTCGCATTCGTGATGAAAAATAATGTATTATACTCGGGTGTAAGCGATCAATAACACCCGCCAAAATATCTCGGGTATACAATAGATAGCATACAGCCCTTGTATAACAATGTTGTTGGATAATGTGTTACGTTCGATGATATGACGCAGTATCAATATATCACACATTATTTTCCTGTTATTTGAATAATCCTAAGTAAACACATGAATCAAAAGCATTAAGGAAATCAAGAACAAATGGACTGGTAAGGTCGTTGGCGACCTTCACGGTACAATCATTCATTCAATAACGAATCAAAACTCGAAGGCAACACAAAGAAATTAAAAGAGTGCTATTTCAAACATGGTGCTCTTATTGCGCTATCGTTTTCTTATCTTAATGACGCTAATGACCACAAACAGCTTTGACAACCATACAATCGATCGTAGCTTCACTTCTAAGCCACTATTTTGTTGTCAGCGATTGAGTTATTTAGGAAAAAAAAAACAGAACGGCCGAGTGCGAGTAATACCGAGCCACCGAGGGTTCCGAACCATTATATGTGAATTTATGTTAATTAAGCAGCGCCATCGTTATGTGACCGGTAAACCAAAAAAACGTTTAAGACAGATATATAAAAAAACGGCCAACGGACGGACTCGCGCACGAAGGTTTCCGTACCATTATCTGTAATAAATATTTTCTTTTACACAATTTTATTTATTTACCTTATTTGAGGTTCGTGCCGATTAAGCTAGTCCTCTAAATTGAATGAGCGCCCATACAACTCAGAGGACTATCTTAATTGGCGACAACTATGTATGTATGGGGACACCCTTTAATTTTCAACTTTTTTTATTTTTTGGGATTTTTTTTCTTTATTTGTGCTGTAACCTTGCTTTTTGCCAAATTTTGTGATTCTAGGTCAACGGAAACTACTATATAGTGTTTCGACCAAAAACCTATAGGGTACTTCCGGTTGACCTAGAATTGTCAATTTTGATTAAAAATAAGATCTTACAGCACAAGTAAAGGGAAAATTCCGAAAAATAAAAAAAGTTGAAAATTAAGGTATATTTTTGGTACTTACAAGTTTTCGCGAAAATCTAAATTTGCCCACATCTTTTTATCGTGTTGACTCAGGACCATGATTTTTATATACCTAATAGGGACTATAGACCTCAGTATTGGTATGGTCTATGCATATACATATATCTATCAATCATATTAATTTTACATTTTTCAGTTCGCAAACATCGGAGATAAGGAGGGAGGGAACGATATTGTTTTCGTAATTTTTCATCATAACTCCAAAACTGTATCATAAAAATATATTGAAAAAATGGTTTTGGAATGTGGTCAAATTTTGAGCCCCACCATTTTGGCTCTTTTCGCCATCAAAATGGAGAAAAAAGATTTGTTTTATTTGCAAAGAGGAAGGATTATTTATAACTGTTCAAACTATATAGCCGATAGGTTCAGCAGCTGATAAGATAATCAGCTGTGACTGACAGACGGACGGATAAAGTCGCACCATAAGATTTAAGTATTACCATTTTGGTCAGGAACCCTAAAAATTAAACTAAATTGAGGGAAAATTTGCGAAACGACATAACAAGACCAAAAAAAATTAAATGAGACATTTAGTGTTTGTTCAGGTTATCCATTTTCTGGATCATTATAGGTACTATTTATATGCCAGATGTAAAACCTTGGAAGTTATCTTTTGAAAGGTCACAGAACGTGGCTCTTAAATACAAACAAGGAAAATAATTTCGAAGTATCTTTCCAGAGCACCGGAGACTTACCAAGTACATACTTAAGAACTACTACATAAGAAGTATTACTTACAAGACAAAAACCAATAAATGTATGTTTAGTGACAACAACACCCTTAGCGAATTTGTTCTTAACTTATACAAAATTACAAATTGACATTACAAAACCAAAAATCTACCTCAGTCATCATCATCATCAACATTAATCATATTTAATTACCACATAATGCAATTAAATATAATTCCTGTTCAATATTAATAACCTAAAAATAGATCTATTCACTGTAAGTTAGTTAAAGTTTAGTTTGTAAGCTTCAATCTGCATTGTAAATGCAACACACCCTTACAAGTACACGTCTATTAGGATAAGTACTTTAATTAAGGATTGATGTACCTAATAACTACTGTTGTGTTGCAATGAATAAATTAAAAAGGATGTACACTGCTGAACATAGGCTTCCCCCATATATTTCCAGAGCGACCGATCTTGTGCGGCCTGCACCCAACGGCTCCCACCAACCTTTATCAAGTCGTCTTTCCATCTAGTTCGGGGCCGTCCTACGCTGCGCCTACCAGTGCGTGGTTTCCACTCTTAAACCTTTCTGCCCCAACGGCCGTCTATTTTTATTAACAGTCTATTTTCATTGCATACATACCTAAGCAAAATAAATATTAATTAATCGAAATAGTATCAAAGTTTGGCAGTTGGCCATTTGTATTTGAGCCCCGTCATTCAACTTTACTTCCGTACTTTTTGTTTGAACCGTCTCGGTCGGTATTCATTTTTGTATTAACTAAATCCGTCAATGCCCACTAGTTAACATTGTCAAATGGTTATCAGCTCATTAAGTAATCAAATGTTTATTATATATTGTGATGATTATTACACAAACTTTGAGTGGACCGCTAAGATTAAAATTGTAGTAATTTTCCACTGATTTTGATAAATAATGGAAGAGCGAATATTCGATTTAAAAAAATATATATTTTGCAAATACCAGTTCAAATATAAATAGTCAAACTCGCCATTGAAAACTACTCAAGTCTTTCCGAAACAAATATGATCATGTGCGAGGCGAGACGTTATTCGGAGCGGATCGCACTCACCATGATGAAGGTTCACGAATTGAACCGAAACATTGTCGATCGAAACACCGATAAGAGGCTAAGTGACAATTCCCGTATTTATAATAAATATGATCATACCTACAATTTTTTTGATATTGCAAGAAGTTCAAACCCAGATAGTTAATTAATCTCAACTATATAAATATTTGTTAATGAGATAATAACTATAAATACCGTAAAGACGTGCATAAAGGCAAGTTCAGTTATACGCGATATTCGCTGCCGCTATGGTTACCGAAAACCGAGTGGGTATACGGTATTCTTTCAGCTCAAATCTAAGCGGATATAGCTACCGCTATGAGTAGCAAAAACATAACGCCTGGATCTGGACGGTATGGCGCGGTACTTTGGTTTCGCTCTAGTCGCGAAACTTCATACAAACACCCGGCAGAATACCGCTGGGTATTTATCGCTAGCCACAGCGGTAGCGAAGCGAATATCGCTTAATACCGGGTTCCTATATCCGTCGGTAACCAGCTACGCCTCGTTTCTCCTTTAAAACGTGTCAAAAGTTTGACATTAGTTTGACATTTTTTCAAGGGGATACGAGTCGTAGTCGGTTACTGACGGATATAGGAACCCGCTATCAATCTGAATAGTCCTTTATGGAAGACACAGCCGAGAGGTGTGTCATTTTGTAAGTTTTACACACCTAAAACAATTCAGTCATGATAACGTAATATACACCTATTACATTGTTATTTTATCATCTTGCTAATCTTTCTACGCAGTCCTTGTTTAGGTACAATGACGAAGATTGTGTGATACTATCCGTGTCGTGCTATCAAGGAGACGAAGTCTACCGATAAATAGTGGACCGTCATGATGTTTTTTGACAATCGTAGCTGATACCAGGCTTGACTTAGCAACATGGCTGCATGGTGAAGAATGCAAGCATTTTGCATCTCGCGGGATGATGAAGACGTGGGAGGTTCGGCTTGACTATTTATATTAGACTCTGTCAAATACAACTAGCGCGGGGAGGTAATGGTTTTAGTACGTGATGCAAATCTATCCTCAACAAATCGTATGTTTATTATTTAAAAACTTAGCACTTATGTACAACTGTTTTTTTAAGTTTTGGCAAATAACATTATTCTTATTCATAAATAGAACTGAGTTGCCACGAGCTGGCCATCTTGTTCAATATTCATTTCACATCGGAGTATGTGTGCATGCCACATTAATTTCACGTATGTTTGTACATATGTACATATAGGCATTGTTGCCTGTTTTTATTTAGTTATTTTATTTGAATACATTATTGCACAAAATTAATATGAATGTACAAAAGGTAGGATTAATGCTAAAAGCAATTTCTACCTGCCTGCCAACCTGGTTTTGTTTACCTAGTTATATTAAACATATCAGCCATAGGACATCCACTACTGAACATAAGCCTTCTCCATAGATTTCCATAGCGACTTATCTTGTGCATCCTGCACCTAACGGCTCCCAGCAACCTTTATCAAGTCGTCGTTCCAACTAGAGGGTGACATCCTACGCTGTGCTTTCCAGTGCATGGTCTCACTCTAGAACCTTTCTGCCCGAATGGCCGTGAGTTCTTCGAGCTATGTGCCCCGTCCTATAAAACTTTAGCTTGTCCTACCTAGGGTAGGTGAATATTAAGCGCGTGTGCACCGAGGGGGAAGTCCCTAGATATTTTTGGCTAGATCCTGTTTTCATTGCAGTGAAAATGACGTACTTTATCAAAATTGATATAAATCCTAAGAAATAACAACAAAACATTCGATTTTATCGTGATTTAAATCATCTCAACCCTGTCGATGTTTTATTCAAATTTTAAAACATGTTGTAATGTCATTTTATAAAATATTAATCACATAAATACAGTTAGGTATACATAAAACTCATTTTCATAAGAGCAGCGCCTAGAGTTATTGAGAATGCAAAAAGTAATAACTTGACACGCGTTTGCACTTGTATTTTTGCAAGGCACATTGAAGTACAACAAAATTGTTCATCTCATAGTTCACAAAAATATACTTATTGGGTTGTCCCTTAACTTATTACTAAATATCATTTCTACCAAAATAAGTACAACACTAGATAAAAAATGTGGGCTTTGGAATATTTATTGACCTTTCATTCTTCTTTGTATTTGACACAGTATTCATTACTTCTAGCCAAACTAAACGCCTTAAGAATATCCGGAACTGCTTATAAATTATTAGAATTAACACCTACAATTAATCTTGACAAACAGAGCACAAGTCGTTAAAATAGGAAACTACACAAGTAACCACAGATGCATTAGATACGGAATCCCACAGGGCTCCATTTTAAGTCTGTTACTCTTCCTGGTATACGTCAATAATATTTGCAGAATTGATCTGACTGGACACGTAACTTTGCATGCTGACGAATCATGCCTTTTTTATTTCGGACAGGATGTGAATAAGCTAGTAGACGAGGCACAAAATGACCTAATAAAATATAACACATGGTGTCAATATAAAAACATATATACACCAAATACATACATATGTGCATCTTAATTTAAAAAATCATATCTGGACAGACTCGCTCGCAAACGATTTTTAATAAAAGAACAAACACGCATTGTCTAAGAAACAGAAACGAGCTGAAACTATACACACCTAGAACTGTATACATGGAAAGAGGAGCATTCTCTACGGTGGAACAAAACTATGTAAAAGTCTACCACAGATCAATCCTATTCATGTCTATGTATATCAATCTATTCCTATTTTCAAATCTAAACTAAAAGATTACATTTTTGAAAACCAAATCTTATCGTGAAAAGTGGGTATCAAAATTATCATATACATTTCGTACAAACACTAGGCATAAGTACCTACTTCTTGTACAAACTCGCCTTTTTTAACTTTTTTAGTTCTATCTTGTTTGGGTGATTGACTAATTCCAATAACAAAGCTTAAGTAGCACTAACATAATTGATCGACCTAAGCGAGATCTCCGAATCGATTTGGACGACTCGGCGTTGTATGTATGTATGTTTGTTTGTCCGAGGATAACTTTCGAAACGTTACCGATCACACAACACAACTGTATAGATCAAGTTAGTGGGCGTGCATTTCGTGGATACTTTACACTATAAAGTTTACATGGCACTATTCTAATAGTCAAAGATTATAAATAATATATATTTTAGCTGTATTCGTTATTCTTTATTGTACATAAGAAAAGTACGGAAATTGAGGACATGTACAAATATGAAGCTTTTATGGGAGACGCGCGAGATCTCAGTTCGGGGCGAACCACTAGTAACCTAGATACAAGATTGTATTACCTACCATAACTTAACTTTAGTGTTATATAGCTCATTATAAGTAATATAGGTTCATGAAGTGAATTGTAAAGTTCTTCATGAGTGAAATAATATCTTTAAACCGATATTCTACCATTTTTACGCGAATGTTCTACCATAAATGTACTATCACTAGCTCTATCATATCGTTGAACAAAAAAATATCGGTTTCTCTAATTGTGACCTCGGGACCCTAAGTGCGCACGTATGCGTTATCAACAAAATTAAACGCAATTTTAGTTGCTATAACATTGTAATAATAATTGTACCGATTTTCTTGGATTTCATCACACTAATATTATAAATGCGAAAGTTTGGATGTTTGTTTAATTGTATGTTTGTTTGTTACTCAATCACGTCGTAACGACTGAACCGATTTCGATGAAATTTGGTATATATGTACGTAGATTATAACCTGGATTACCACATAGGCCTTTTATCCCATAAATCAGTTCCCATGGGATAAAAATGAGGTGTCAAGTCAAGTTGAAAAAGCGAGTTTAGCTTTATTTCTAGGCTACACATATAGTGTAACGCGTACGAAGTCGCGGGCAACAGCTAGTTCAATAATATGTATGCCATTTATGTAATGATGATGCATTTTTAATAACGATATAAAGTTTTAGTTAAAAGTTTATCATACACTCACTATTAGAAGGCGGCGGTGGTGGTTGGCGCATAGGCGAGCCATAGTGCCTGTGCTTTCAGCGTACAATGCCAGTTTGTTTTGAATTATACTTACGTGGCGTTCCGTGAAAATAAACCTACTGAATAGAATTCTTCCAAAAAAATGTACCTATAAATTTTATCAAAAACGTTTTGCAGAAATAAAGAAAAGTAATTAGATATATAAATATACTTATACTATATTATATCTTTGTACTAAAAGTTATAAAAGGAATTGCTAGATGGCGCTGGCGCTGCTGGTTGCAAACGATATGATTAGAATACAGTTTCAGGACAAACCAAACATGAGTTTATTATTAACTAACTCGACCATAGAGCGTTGTTAAATTAAAAGAGCAATTACTATAACATTATTATTTATTACTTATATATTATGTGCCTATGTATGTACGTCAAACGGCTACAAAATATTTCAGTTTGTGTCACACTTTGTTATATTGATAGTAAGACTTTCATGGACGTGTTTATGATGAATTTATTTATTAATTTAATAAATTGTTTGAATCACGCACGTGTCATGTCACTTAAAGTTTAAGAGACAGGGACATTTAAATCTTGGCGTTTACTTATACGAATCTGAGTTAGTTATAAGTCAACACGAGTTTATTCCCTGATTTTTAAATATTAAATATTTACAGATATTTGTTCCGTGTCTGGGTGTTTTTCTATATATTATAAGTATGTATTTACAGAAAAAAAAGTATATACGTATTATATCAGTTATCTGGTTCCCATAGTACAAGCTCTGCTTAATTCGGGGCTAGATAGCGCTGTGTGAAATGTCCAGCAATATTTATTTATTTTATTTATTTATTTTTAAAAGTTTGGTAACGAGAAACAGACTCATTGAAGTTTTACCCTTATGTTTTAATCTAGTATTTTTATATTGTTATCCGAACACACGGACGATTACAAAATTTTTAAACGATCTAAAAATAAAATTCCCATCCCGTCTAGGCTTAAAATCTTTGAGGTGTTTTTATAAATCATGTTTAATCTATTTTAGTATTAGTATAAAAGACACATACCTTGTTTGCATTGAGTTTCTAGCTGCTGCAGAAGATCGTTGGCAAGCTCAGCCGGGCTCGGCTTGGTGTCAGGCGGCGACGGCGGGTATAGGCTCGCCGACACGTCATCCTGCTGGTAGCCAACTTCACTCTTTGCAGCATTCGGAAAGTTCTTAAGCAGATCTGCGGACGAAATATCTCGGTTACAACTCAAGCTTCACTCATCAATCCTAAATGGTTTTTAGCGAACGCGATTATTACAACGCGCGTGCAAACTGTGTAAATTCCATATTTGAATATTAATTTAAATAGTATGCCATTTAAAAGTTATCAAAGTGAATTTATTTTGTTAAATTTAGAAAAACAAATCCGATTAAATTTCATTACACACGGAATCCAATCCCATATTATCGTAAGTATTTTTTAAATACTTAATAAAAATAAAGATCTTACTATGTAAAAGGGCCAACTGAAAATCTCTACACATGTCACACATGCCGTTATTTTTATAACAACACATTTTCGCACAAAATTAACTTTGAAATTAAATATGGCACGTTAATTATTTATTAAAATAATAATCAAAATTTGCTAGAATATATCGAAGAAGCTTCAAGGTAAGCAGCTTAGATAAGCAATGAACAAAATACAGCGTGGAGTCTCAAGACGTCGATATTTATATGAACGATATCTGCTGCCACACGTTATTACGTCAAAGTAACGCCCAGATCTCAGACTCGTGATGCGAAATCTCATTTGATAATGTCAACAATTATTTCTTGTTGTCATACTTCGTTTAACGAAAAGGCTTAAGGTCTATATTTACATAACGAAACAGCAGATTTTCCAATGTGTTGCCCAAGTCTAATAAGATAATAAACTCAGTTCTCGTCTTTATCACTCCTACTAAAATTTTGTTAGTTGCATAGTGCTAAAATTGCGCTATTAATTAATTATAAAGTTAGTTATGACAGAATACAAACCAGGATTGATTACCTGAAACTAATCAAAATATCTGCAAAATGTAAGAAGATTCATACAACAAGAACATCCCTAGCATTTTTAAAAACAGCAAGCCGGCCGTTATTTGTAGAAAACATCACGAAAATCTATCAAACAAACTATAAAAAAGTGTGTGTGTGTCAGCTTCGACGCACGACTGGAGTCTTACTCCTTACGAACGATTATAAAATATATAGATTAGGAAATGAGGGTAAATGAACGCATTTTTTATATTACTGATTATTACATCTATTTATATTAATTTAGTATATAATTTATATTCATCAAAATACATTACATAGTCATGGATAAATAAAAAACAAAAAGATGTTTCACAATAACCATGATAGATATCGCATAAACATTAAAATTTACTAACAAAGTAGCCTAATGCCACAACCTAAAAAAAAATTATACAATAAGTTGCGCACGAACATAACGCTTAAAGAAACAAATAACGTAAAGGAAAAAGTTTGATTTTATAACCCATAAATGTTCATACCCCGGTATATGAAAATCGATTCTTAAGGAGTAAACTCCAAAATCTATAACCATTGATTGGATGGGCGTTTTAGAGATAAATTATTATAACAGACAAACACATAAAGCTTGTGTAGTCCTAAATAAAATAAGTATATTAATTTATGTATCTGGTTAGATATTATTTACTCATTCGCCGTTCTTATCATCATCATTTCAGCCATAGGACGCCCACTGCTGAACAAAGAACTTTTCCATAGATTTCCAGAGCGACTGATTATGTGCGGCCTTCACCCAACGGCTCCCAGCAACCTATATACGGTCGTCTTTTCAACTAGTCCGTCCTACGCTGCGCTTTACAGTGCGTAACCTCCACTCAAGAACCTTTCTGCACCAACGGCAGTCAGTTCTTTGAGCTTTGTGCCACTGCCACTTCAGTTTGCAATCCTCTGGGCTACATACTTTGTTCGTATACGGCTCTCCTTATTTTTGATTCGATCTCATATAGCAACGCCAGTACTTAAAAATAGATAAAATATTTTACATTTTTAATAACCAGTTTGGAGTGATTTATTTTTTAGCTTTATATAACCCCATTGGCACAGTACAGGACCTAAGAGAATGGCGTAATACCGAAAAAGGGTATATGTAATGACCACCCATTGCTGGAGAACCCATTGTTATACCTTCATCCTTATCGCGTCCACATACCCACATGAGGGCTGAGTGGAGTGAGGGATAAAAGCTATCCAAATCTACTTTAGAAATACCCAACAAAACAAGCAATGACTTTATGGCTAAAAGTTAGCAGCTGAATTAGATACTATGTGTTACTTTATAACAATAATTTTAATTCGATACCTTCTCTTGTGAAGCAAATGAAACCCTTACACTGCCGATGATTCGGAAAAGCATATATACAACAAAATAAACATACGCACTCGAACTTAAACATTCTTGAATTATCCGAAAGACACTGCACTATCATATTACTAAGGGCATAGGGTACGCCATTTACTTAATTCGTTTATAAACTTTAACACTGCTTGCACAATTAACATTTGATAAAATAGTATTTAACCAAAACGTCAAATCTCATAGTATGATCATATTTATGCTTTTATAATTTAACGTCGTATAAATATATTGTTCGGCAATGAAGACTCGCGCGAAAACTGAAAACGAAATCTATGAACATTTTGTGCAATAGTTTCTTTAGTGTTCAGTACCAAAATAATAAAAACCTTAACACTTCGGTGTCAGTCTGCTCGTCTATTACAAACAATTTTTTAGAACTTTTTAAACGTGAATGGCCTCGTTTATTGTTTGTGTTTTTAAAACGTTCTTTGGCCAACTTCTGTAATCGCTCAGGACTCACAACCATACAAAAATGTATTGTCTTGTACTTGACGGGTGGAATGCCAATATTTGCGAGTCTTAAACGAAAAAAAGTTAAGAAGTACAACTGTCAACGAACATTTCCAACATCAATTTTCAGTTTTCCGAATTTTCAGTTACTTCAACTCGGTATGCATCACTTGCAGACTTCAATCGTAGAGGTTTAGAGGCATCGGTTTTAAATAGCTGTACAAAATATAATAACTAAAAATAATCTAAGTATGTTCAATATTGTATATTCTTAATTAAAATGGACCACCTCTATTTTACGACCTCTATTTTACGTGACGACCTCCGTGGCGCAGTGGCCGTATAGCCGGCTGTGACGCAAAAGATAGCGGGTTCGATTCCCGCCGCGGGACAAATGTTTGCATGATTTACAAATATTTGTTCCTGGTCTGATGTTTTTCTATATATTATAAGTATGTATTTAGAAAGAAAAAAAAAGTATTTAAGTATTCTATCAGTTATCTGGTTCTCATAGTACAAGCTTTGTTTAGTTTGGGGCTAGATACCGCTGTGTGAAATGTCCACGAATATTTATTTATTATTATTTATTACATTGTGCAAAATAAATGATGTTTGTACGGAACACTAATAGCGTATCTAAAATTCAGAGTGAATTTGATTTGTGGATATAATCTATATAGCATTAAACCTTTCCACATTTTCCGACACCAAAATCGCTATCGAGCACGGATATAATAAGATAGTTGATAGTTTTTATCAATTATATCAGTAGGTAGTCATATTATTAGGTACAGATATCTTAACTTTGGTAAGTTGGGCTAAAATTGTAATAGTTTTTTATTTATTGATTGTGTTGTGCGGGTTTTGTATTACTCATAGTTTTTGATAGTTTTTGCAGTACGTACTTCTTATTTTTACGGATCAACTCTCGACGGCTAGGATGATAAGAGTCCTATGTTCCTAGATGATCCTAGTTATAGGTATAGATCGCTAAAGCTGGATAGATTGTGTTGTTTATTTTGTTCACGTCAAATTATGATGACATTTAAAGCGACTTCTAAAACTCACATTTTACGAAATTTTTGTTAGTAAGTTAAATTCAGAATCGCTACCAATAATCATGACGTATTCTTGCTAAATTGAAGCCACTTTTTCCTACATTTCGATCTTCTAAATGTAGCATTATGCCCTCCATTCACTTTAAGGTCGAAATTCTACAATTTTAGATTTCCTTAATTTGTGTTATTGAATAAAGCATTATGAATAATCAAAAAACACACGTACATACACGTACTTTAATATGTTTTATACGTTTTTTTCCTAAAATAATCATGAGGTCGTTAATTTTTATCAAAACTATTTTATATATTAAAACTAAAATCATAACAAACAATTTCACGAGATCTATTTTATCCTGAGGTCTGTTCCTACATAAAGGACGAAAACAACCATCATTATTTATGATTAGATATGACAAACAAACATGTAATAAACTTAAACGTCAAAACAGAATATATTTTCATTGAATACAAGATAAATAGTGGAAAACAGCCAACACGCGATATGCAATTGAAAACATGGATAGCACAGTAACTCGAAACAAATATGTTTTTAGAAAAACATCTTGACGTCATCGCGTCATTATCATACCTAGTTGTCGGCCTCTTGTATTGGGCAACTGATTATCAGGACACACCCACGTTTTGGGCATAGCAACTTGATCAATTTAAGAAAATAACATTTTGATAACGAAGTTTCATTATTTAAACTTGGTGTTAATTTCTAGTAGGTACCTAACCAGCAACGGTGTATGACATTTTAAAATATTCCATTAAACTTTCCGTATCAAATCCAAATAAGATAATTAAATGTTTCTGTTGTTTTTATCTCACACAATATTGTTTGAAAACGTGTGCTTCCAAAATATCCATGAAACTGAAAAGGTCAATAAATGGTTCTTCTATAAATAGGTATTCTAGGTATTCTAATCCTGAAAATATATAATTTTGACAAGAACTTAAATCTAAAATTACAAATCTGCTAATATGTATATCAGTGTACGTCTTTGAATAGCTATTTCGGTCACAGTCAGGAAAATATGAATTTGCACATGCAAATTGTTTGCTTTTACGAAAATCACGCGCACGTGAAATGTTTAAATGCAATGAAATAGTCGAAGTGGCATTAAATCAATGGAAATAAACACGAATGAGATTAGGATAAGGCCAATTAAAGAGAGCCAGTTGACCCAAGCTATCAGCGTGCATGAGTCGGGCCCGTGGGGGGTACCTACGAATAACGCACATTGAGATTACTTGTGGTGTCAAACGGTCAGTGCTTATCGTTTTCGCGATAATTTCCAAGTCGCCGCTCTCAAATCTATCACCTTGCATGTATGTAACAGTTCTAATTATAAAGGCCGATAAGAGTATTGATTACTTCGCAGGGGGTGATAAGTTTCTTCATTCTAGAAAGTTGTATTTGATTCATGTCTAAAGATTGCGTATGATCACGCTCTCAGTGTTCTTTCGGTTTTATCCTTTTTTACATCTATACGTGTGACCGACACTCAAGGTGAACCCTGCGTTGGTAACACACAAGGAGAACCCTGCGTTGGTAACACACAAGGAGAACCCTGCGTTGATAACACACAAGGAGAACCCTGCGTTGGTCACACACAAGGTGAACCCTGCGTTGGTAACACACAAGGAGAACCCTGCGTTGGTCACACACAAGGTGAACCCTGTGTTGGAAACACACAAGGAGAACCCTGCGTTGGTAACACACAAGGAGAACCCTGCGTTGGTCACACATAAGGTAAACCCTGCGTTGGTAACACACAAGGAGAACCCTGCGTTGGTCACACACAAGGTGAACTCTGCGTTGGTAACACACAAGGTGAACGCTGCGTTGGTCACACACAAGGAGAACCCTGCGTTGGTCACACACAAGGTGAACCCTCGGTTGGTAACAAACAAGGTGAACCCTGCGTTGATCACTCACAAGGAGAACCCTGCGTTGGTCACACACAAGGAGAACACTGCGTTGGTCACACACAAGGTGAACCCTGCGTTGGAAACACACAAGGAGAACCCTGCGTTGGTCACACACAAGGAGAACCCTGCGTTGGTCACACAAAGGTGAACCCTGGGTTGGTAACAAACAAGGTGAACCCTGCGTTGGTCACACACAAGGAGAACCGTGCGTTGATCACACACATAGTGAACCCTGCGTTGTTTTACCTTATGTGCGACCGATGACGAGGGAACACAGATCATCGCAGATTCTCCACAACATCTAATACGGCGTACGCACATTTGCGCTAATCGAAATGCCCGCGAGGATGAGCAGACGCTAGTGATCATTTATACTGTGTATACTCATTAGCACTCGCTATTCGTCTCGTCTAAACGCGATATAAATAAGCAACACGAGATAATATGAAGATACCCCAGCGACCGACGTGCGTCACGGGAATGGAAGAAACCAGTTTACGTATGATATAATCACTATCCGCTCAACTTGGTATTATATCATCGCGATAGGTATGTATTCATATTGATCACGTTTTCACCAACACGTTAAGGTTATACTTATTATTACTTTCAATAAATTATCAACAACGGGTCTGCTATCAGTCGTCTACTGAAGAGTTCAATGCTGAAGCATATTTATTGAACGTCTATTAAATTTTTAAAAAAGTATTAGCTTTCTGGATTCTGGAAACAACCTGACAACATGCAAGTTAAAATCACACTAATATTATAAATGCGAAAGTTTGGATGTTTGTTTGTTTGTTACTCAATCACGCCGTAACGGCTGAACCGATTTTGATGAAATTTGGTATATACGTAGGTAACTGTATTACCTGGATTAGTACCTGGATTACCACATAGGCTATTACCATTTATCCCATAAATCAGTTTCCATTTGATAAAAATGGGGTGTCAAGTCAAGTTGCAACAGCGAGTTTAGCTATATTTCTAGGTTACCTACACATTTAGGAGTGTAACGCGTACGAAGTCGCGGGAAACAGCTAGACAACCAATAAGTTGTTTTATCAATTTTATTACCAAAGTCACAATGAATTTTGAAACGGATCTAATGCTTTGTATCTTGAAGACCCTTTGATATTGGAGATAAGTGATAATTCTTGCTTAGTTCTAATATTTTTAACAATTCCCGGTGCGCCAAATCTACCGACTACTGAGATAAGTTCACGCAAGCAAACTTAAGTAAGAGTGATGAAGTTTCTTATCGGCAGAATAGTGAAAGGCGAATCTTTAAACGATTCAATCAGTCTCGAATGGTTTAGGTCATAATTTGGTACAGCGCTACCAACTTAGTAGCCAAGTTACATTCGCTTCTAATCGATTCGATTTCTTCATAAGTTTGTTGTCGATATATCACGTGATATTTCCATACCATGTGTCAAATCCCATACATTTTCGGACTTATCGACTAGCAGCGTCATCGCTAATCGAATGTAACTTGGCTAAGCCCTCTGGTGGACAAAATTGGAACTAATCCCGACAAGTACAAATCTAAAAACAAATGCGGCTGTTCAGACACTAGCGACGCCGTCAACTGAACAAATAAGATGGTAGAAGTGCGTGTAAGCTAGAATGATTACTTACAAGCAGCGCAATCTAGCGGCAACCAAAATAACGTTAGTAATAATCGTACAGGATAGCGGTGTTACTTCTAATCAGTTGCAAGAGGAGTGTTAATCGATGGAGACAGTGCAAGGCGGTTTTGGACAGATCGGAACTTATTTTAACCTAGCTGATTAGTTAAGATAAGATAAGATAGTGTGTTGCCCTAAGATATCTTCACACACCGCTACATTATATGCATTCTTAACTGAAAAAATATTATTTGAAAAAAAAAATGACTGCAAAACGAAATGAAAAGAAGTAAACAAGCTTGCTAATAGAACCGCAACTTTAGGTGCATGACATCAATAGTCCCCGTTATAGCTAGTAGTTCGCCCCGAACTGAAATCTCATGAGTCTACGTTAAAAACAAAAAAAAAATTGTACTCTTTAACTATCAAAATAGTGCCATGAAATGCACAACTAACAACTTGAACTACAGTTTCATTCAAATTACAGATAACAGGAGTACATGTTATTTGGTTATTCTTTTTTGGGGTAGAAATTGCAGTATTTGTATCACTAAAGTTACACGCATACCAAATTCCAGCACTATGGGGTCACTGGTGTACCCTGTGAATTTTGTTAAAGTTCAGTTTTTATTATGGCTAATAACTTAAAAACAGGTTTACACTAAAAATAAAAACGGGGTCGAAATGTACTACTGAAGGCCTTTCATTAGACGTACCATTTAACCTAATAGTCTCATTATGATTTTTTTACTCCTCTTGAACACCAATATCACAATACCCCCCCCTCCCCACTTTTTTAGCTGATTTAGTCACTCCATATATACATACAAAGCCGATCTGCCCAAGTTGATTTAAAGATCTCGCTTCGCTCGATCAATTATGTTTCTCACATTTTTAGTGCGTTAAGATATTTGGTTCGTGAGAGCGGAATATCTATAATTAAATATTTATTTTACCACCAACTGATACTTTTTACCTATAAATCACACTAATATTATAAATTTTATACGAAAGTTTGGATGTTTGTTTGTTTATTTATTTGTTTGTTTGTTTAATTGTTTGTTTGTTTGTTACTCAATCACGTCGAAACGGCTGAACCGATTTCGATGAAATTTGGTATGTACATAGTTAACCTATATTACCACATAGGCTACTTTGTATCCCATAAATCAGTTCCCATGAGTAAAAATGGGATGTCAAAGTTTATATGTATGTATTCTGCACACAGAACAACGCGGGCGAAGCCGCTGGCAACAGCTAGTGTTATATATTTTTGTTTTTTAAATACCTACTATATTCTACCTACCTATGTCGTTCTCGTGATTCAGACGATTCCAATAATACCTTAATGAAAGCCGTTTAGCCTACACGATGCGCCAAATACTTTTTTTTTGCATTATATTTTACCTTGAAAACAAGCAAACTATAATTACATACATCTGTGAAAGTATGGTTCAAACTTTCGCGATCACTACCTAGTCAGGTCATAAATTCTGTCACATGTTTAATATAAAATAATTGAAACAAGTTTATTCATTATGTAACCATTTATATACCAAAATGAACTTAACAAAACATAGATTCTTATGACACTAAAGTTTATTCAAAATGACCTCCGTGATTTTGAATACAGGCCTTCAATCTGCGCGGCCAGTCGTCTATCGCAGCACGAACGAGTACATGTCAATATCGGCGGCTGCCTTAATCAAGGATGTCTTGAGTGACTCCAAATTGGGATGAGGCTTTGAACACGCCTTTTCCTCCAAGTGTTGCCATATCTTGTAATCTAACGGATTCAAATCTGGACTGGAGGAGGGCCAGTATTCGTGCCGGATGAAGTCGATTTCACGCGCCGCCAGCCAGTCTTGTGTGCTCTTCGCTCTATGAGCTGGCGCCGAATCTTGTTGGAATACCCAGTGCCTGTTATTGAACATGGTATGAGAAACAGGTTCCACAAGGTTCGTCAGGACTGTATTTTGATACACAACTGCATTCGTTTTAACACCTTTCTCACAAAAATGTACCTCTGTTAAGCCCCAATAAGAAACTCTCAATCATACCATGAGCGAGGATGGAAAATGACCTCGTTGGACACGCGGAATACGGTTGCTCGCTTCTTCACTACTGTGTGCGTACACCTTATCATTTTGTTTGTTGTAGCTCTCTTCTACGGTAAAAATTTTTTCATCCAAAAAGAATTTCCCGATATTTTTTTCCCGCGTACCGCTTCAACAAAGCGCGGCATCTCTTCAGTCTCAGGTCCATTAGACGAGCATTCAAACGATATCCTGTTTTTCTTCGATATGCCCGAAGCCCTAAGTCTTCATTTAACACCCTTTTCACCGTGGTTCTGCTTAACCCCATCTGTAGGGCCAACAGTTTTTGCTTACGTTTGGGATTTCTTTGAATTCGCGCCTTCACAGCTTTTATCACTGCTGGAGTCTTAACAGACCGAGGGCGACCACTTCTTGACCTGTCATCTACACTAGAGTCTTCATTGTATCGTTTGATGGTGCGATAAACGAATCTTTTGGTTATATTCAAATTTTTCAGTATGTCAAAAATTTGAATTGGCGCGTAACCGCAACGATGCAACGCAACAACTGCAACACAGTCTTCTTTAAGCGTCCACTCCATATTTAAAAATGAGTAAAATTCTAAAAAGTATACATTTTTATTTTCATGAACAATTCGAAATTCGAATTCTATAAACTTTTTTGTGGCCAGCATTCTAAAAGAAAAGTTTTTACTGTGTGACAATACTTATGACCTGACTAGGTATACATAATTTAATTACTAATTAATATCTGTGAAAGTGTCAGAAATTAATGCAGAAGAAGGTAACAGCGGCCGTATAATGAAAAAGTGTTTCTTGAAACCCCCGCTTCTTATTAACGCACAACGATCCGTTTTTAACGAACAAAGAATAGTATTTAATAAAAAATAAGTAATCTTTATTTTTTAACGGAAGAGCGCCTCTGGCGGTTAATTTCGGTAAGTAAGGCTAGGACTATATGGCATCCGGACTTAGAAGGAGCCGTTTTTTAACGTCCCCTGACCAATCCGAAGCAATATTTGAATTTTTTCTGCATCGACTATACACGAGGCCATCCAATTTTAACCTGGAAGCAACCGGAACATGCTCCGGATTCGCCAGACTCCGCCCCCGTTATTATACTCTGATTATTTAGTTTGCACGATGTCGGATAGTTCTACCATTTACCACTAGATGTCGCCGTCTCAGTGTCTTATTGACGCTTTCTTTTTAGATTAGCCAAGTATTTCTTCTCTCGAGTCTCATGTACTGATTATGTGTACTTAATTAGATTACTATTTTAGGTAGTAGCTTAGTGCGCTATAAGTTTATACTGACATTGCTTTACGTATCTTAACTCAGCGAGATGAAATGCTTTTATAGTCAATTCAGGCCACAGCGCGTGGGCTCAGGAGATCACTTTCGAGTGCTTCTAAACATTATCCGACTAGCGACTCGCGATTTTCGATCTTATTGAGGTTTATTGATACAGCGAAACGAGATCAACTTCGGCAAATGTGAGTTGTATGTATGTATGTTTGTTTGTCCAAGGATAACTTTCGAATCGTTGATCCAATCATCGTGAAATTTGGTATATAGGTAGGTAGTGATGGCATAATCCTGGTGTGACTAAATGAAATAAAAATGTGAGGGTGTTGTTGAAATATTAAGGTTCAAGAGGGTAAAAAAAAACAAAATGGGACTATCCGGTCAAGTGGTACGTCTAATGAAAGGTCTTCATCAGTACTTTTCGACTCCGTTTTTATTTTTAATTTTAACCTTGTATTTTTCAGGTTATTAACCATAATATTCACTGAACTTTACAGGGTACACCAGTGACCCCACAGTGCTGAAATGTTGTATGCGTATAGATTTAGAGACACAAATATAGGAAAAAAGAAGCATGTGTGCAATTCACACGTGGTAGAAGTGAAACCTTCAAAAATTTTGGTTTCAAGATAATGAGACGAATGTAAAATTTCGGGAAGATGATAATTGTAGGTTTTAGTAATGATCATTGTGATGCAAAGTTAGATAATTATTAAAACGAGTGGAGGGAGTACGAAGCAAAGCACAAAGAGGTTCTCTTTGTGCTAAAAAAGTAGCCTATGTGTTAATCCAGGTTACGATCTACGTACATACCAAATTTCATCGAAATTGGTTCAGCCGTTATGACGTGAAAAAGTAAGAAACATACATACAAACTTTCACGTTTATAATATTAATGGGATATCTCCTGTGTGTTTGTTCTGTTCGTACTATTGGTGTTGTCACAAATAAATGTTATTTGATTTGATTATATAGTGGTCAACTGAGCCCGCGGGCTGAGCGGGCTGAACGGGCTGAGTTAATTATAAAGCCGATGAAATAAATGTAAAATTGATAATTCATACTATTAACTTCGACTTTGTAGTAAAGCAGCATCTTCTTTACATAGTATAAAATGAGGTCGCTTCCACCGTCTGCTCGCTTACATCTCAACGGATTTTAATGCAGTTTCCAGCAATAGATAGAGTGATTCAAGAGGAAGGTTTATATGTATAATACATACATTTGTTAGTTTATTTGTTAACTTTACACGACTAAACAGCTGAACGGATTAATTAAATTTTGCAAGGAGATAGATTATATCCTGGGAAAGGACATAGGCTACATTTTAGCCAACTGCGCAAAATGAGGGTAATGTTTGATTGAAAAACCACCCGTGCGAAGCCGCGGGCGGGTCAGCTAGTTTAGTATAAATCTTTTGCCTGTATCAATATGTTATCTATCTTCGCACAAACTGCAGACTCAGCAGTACAGTGTAATAAATAAAAATGAAACGTACCGTCGTCATTAAAGATGTCAATATCGAGCAGCATAAAGCACTCTTCATTAGTGAGAAGGCCGTCGGCCGAAGCCGACAACCGGTCCAACTGCCTTGCACTCATATTTGGAGAGTTGACTCTGAAAATTCATAATTATTTTAATTAATATTTTTTCAAATAAATAATACCCATTTAATAATAATAAAAAATAGTATATACATAGCCCTGACCCCCACTACTGCGGTACTACATTACCCAGAAAGAGGTATTTGCAAATATTTCTATAAGTTATCTGGTTCTCATAGCTTTGCTTAGTTTTGGCCGACATAGCGCTGTGTGAAATGTTTAGCAATACGTATTACTAGCTTCCGCCAGCGGCTTCGCACGCGTGATATGTCAACAAAAAGTAGCCTATGTGTTAATCCAGGTTATAGGTATAATCCAAATTTCATCGAAATCGGTTCAGCCGTTACGACGTCAAAACTTTTGTGTTTATAATATTAGTGGAATTATTTCTCTGCATGTATTTATAAAATTAAAATATTCGTATATCTCTTCCGTAGTTGACGCTTTGGGAAAGTGTATAGTTGTAAATATGTGCTCAGTCTAAAGAGTTTCAACATAGAAACCAAAACTGACAAAGACCTTAAGAGTTAGTTGCTCAGAAATGGTTAAATGGCTGTTATACACCAGAGCCGCTTGTCTACTAGCGGTCACCCATCCCTGTAACAGCGCGGAACGTAAACATTGAGTGACGGGGGAAACGATTTAGTGCGCTTCACAGCGGTATCACATGTTTAAAGTTCCTTATTATGTAAGATTTCTCACGATATATTTTCCTTCGCCGTTCAAGGTTTGCAAAACGGAAAAAAAATTTGGGGCTCGAACTCAACTGACTCGACGACCTCTAAAATACCATTCTCATCATGGCGACGTGCTTGTCTACAAGGCAGCGTATACAATGCGGAAATGCGCAACTGGCATGATCTAAGCGGTGCTTTTAAGAGATATTTAGCTAGCCAAGTGGCCCTACCCTAAAAAACATGTACATACGGTATCTTTCTATGATATTTTATTGAAATAAGTATCTACAATAAAAATCATCAATATACTATACAGTCTATCACCTCATTCACGACATTAATTTAAAACACATATGCAGAATCGTATTAACTGATTTTAGACATGGGTTTAATACCAGTAGCTTGAATATTTATCCAGTAATCGATACATTTCCAATAAACCATTTTTAATGTAAATCGGCGGCGCCTTTGCGCCGATGCCTGCTTAGTAGTGTAACACACTTACATGATGATTGAAAATGATTTGTTTACCTATTTTATACAGGCTGTTTCATTGATATTATAGGACTTCAAATTAAGATAGATTGAAAATTTTTAAAAATTCCACGGTAATGAATTTGAAAAAGAAAAATATTTTTCAACAATAATAGCCATCAGACCTACCCGTGATTTAAATGAATGTCGTAAATGCAATGACACGCAGTATTTCGATAGTATTCGAAGACAAGATGTCACGTGCCAAATAAATTTACTACTCAACATACATAGGTTCTATTGGTTCCTTTTTTATCTATATTATATAAATATATATTGTTAAACTCCGACACCGTTAGACTGATTACCATGAAAATTGGCACATTTAGAGTAAATGGAGATAGATCATTGAGATTATATAACGAAATAGTCTTACCACAGATAGAAGTACAATAGCAGGGATCTCCGATGTTGGTCGTAGATGTCGGTTTTGTTGGTGTCGAAGGACAAAGCTGTCCGTTGAGGGCGCCATGGTGGCACTGAAATGTAAAAAAGTTACTTTTTAGTAAGTATGTCAAAGAACTATCTAATTGATTAGAGATATTCTCATCAATTTATACGGCTGAACATAGGTACCTTCCAAAATGTTCCACTGAGCCCGATTTTCGGCTCCTCCATTCAGTCTGCCAGTCGGCAGCTATAAGGACGCAGATGATTGCTCTATCTAACCGGCAGCGTACTACACTAGGTGTGCCTATGCAGTTGGATATAAGTATCTCCTATTATATTCTGATTCACTTTTAATCAGCCTATCAACTGTTAGATAAATTATATTTGTACATAAGCACTCTGCTATATCACTGTGGATGGTTGTGTCAGTATTCTGCATGTACATATTTTAATTTGGGTTTAATTTCTACAAATTCAATTTATGTTCTAATAAATTCAAACTTAAGTAGTTTTCATTTAATTTGCTTGCCTTATTATTTACTAGCTTCCGCCAGCGGCTTCGCACGCGTTGTTTGTCAACAAAAACTAGCCTAATTATGTGATAATCCAGGTACATCTACGTAAACCGTAGATTATAAATTTCATCGAAATCGGTTCAGCCGTTACGACGTGATTGAGTAATAAACAAACATCCAAACTTTCACATTTATAATATTAGTGTGATTTGGTAGAATTCGAGTAAAATCCACCATTAGGCTGCCTCTCTCCGCGTCAATGGACAGGCAGCCTTATGTTGTTTATTTCCTGATTTGCTAAACAAGAAATAAGGTACTCTGCATTTTTTTATGATTATGTAGGTTGAGGAAAACGTCATTCACATTAGTCATTATTCAGAGAATACACAACACCATAGATAAACCAACAGTTATACGTACTTACATAAGTTGTTCATTGAGAGGGTTATTATGACTAGAGAATACTGATGCAACAAATTCTGATAACCATTTTCTTGCAGATACGTAATCTGTACAGTATCCGGTTAAATACTATAAATAGATTTTGTATTAGAAATATAGCTAATACAAAATCTAGACATATTACAATAGAGAAAAATATATTAGGTACGTACATATATATTTACAGCCACAAAAATATGACGTCATCGGGAGGCTTTGGTACATTTTTATATTTTTGATGTGAAACATCTATTGGCGCGCCTTGTGGGTAAGACCGACTCGTATACCGTCACACTCTGACGGCATGCGTCCAATAAGATAAGATGTAAGTAAGTTCAAAATGTTACAATTTAGACGTAATTTATGTTCTGTATTATGTATTGTAAAAGGATCATTAAAAAAAACAACCAGCCTTGTTTCTTGCCTTTCTTTCCTGGCTTGGTCGCGAAGGAGTAAAAGCAGTAAAATTGACGTTTCAAAGTGATCCTTGTGATTTTAATGAATAAAAATATTTGAATTTGAATTTGAGTTTGGGGGTAAGATGTCGTGTATCAATAATTGTTAAAAATCAAAAGTACTAAAAAAGTAAGAATTGTTTGCCGTCACGCGTATTTATATTGCGTATGATAAGATAAAATGATTATAAACGGTTTTCATTAATTATAAATTCTTTCATTATCCATCAATTTAGATGTTCCACATCTGCCGGGCGTCCCATGACGGTCACATTTTTTTTTTGTGCACGAAGAGAGCCTATTTTGGCGCATTCCTTTTACCACATTTTACCGAATTCTTTCACTTACAGCCCTTTCCCACGGCAACATCCCGTTTTTTGCAGGATCCCGTTTAGTAGTCGTTTCAGACTTTTTCCTATATTTGTGTTACTAAAGCTACACATACATATATCAAATTTCAGCACTGTAGGGTCACTGGTTTACCCTGTGCATTTCGTCAAAGTTCTGTATTTATTATGGCTAAATTGGCTAATAACTCAAAAGCTACAAGGTTTAAACAGAAAATAAAAACGGGGTCGAAATGTACCAATACAGACATTTTTATTAGACGTTCCACTTGGCCTTATTGTCTCATTTTGATTTTTTTTTTACCCCTCTTGAATCCCCAGGATTGTGCCATCACTACCTAAATTTCACGATGGTCGGATCAACACTTCGAAATGTATCCTCGGACAAACAAATATACATACATACAACGCCGATTTACAAAGTTGATTTGGAGATCTCGCTTCGATCGATCAATTAACACAGTACTCTTAAATGTGTAGATTAGATAGGTACCCATTTTTTAAGAATTACATCATTATTTATTCTCATCTAAGTAAGTATGGATTTTCTTTTGTCTGCTTTTTTTATGTAGGTAATCTTAACTTTTTTGCTTTAGCAAGCAATTAGCACGTGCGCTTATAAAGTAAGATATATTTTTAAACTACACTCATTGTTAGAACTTCCAGATTGCAATAAAAACATTAGTCAAATAACCATAATTATAGGTACTTCTACAGAAGGTTACTTACATACCTTCTTCATATTAAAAGTTCTACAAATAAAGTACCATGGTGACACAAAAATTCAAATATCTCCAAAATGTGACAAAATCAAACTTCATCATTAAACCCACAGGGCGTCCACTGAACATAGGCCTCCTCTATAGATTTCCCGTACATGTGGTATGAGAGTCCACATGTTAAAAATCCTTGAAAATGTTCATAGGATTAGTGAACATTCTAAAAGAATTGTGAACGTTGAAAATGAACATTATTTTATTCACAGCAAAGTCATACATACATCTTAAGTCTCTACATTACATCTAATCTTATTAGCTAGGTAACTAGTGTAGTGCACAACACTGACAACTTATTTACAACTACATACATATTATTATGTTGGATCAGCGATCCTCTCACTAGGCCAAGCCTGTATCATGTGGACCAAGCTAAACAATTTCCAAGATTATTGTTGCAATAAGGGACTGAAGTTAATACTGTATAAATAATCAATTACAAAACAGCCTGATGAAGTCCCTGGTTACATTTTAATATATAAATATAGTGTACATATATATGATTTTAAGATATAGAGTTATATAAGATATATATAGTTAGGAACATATTTTGTGAAGGCTAGTAAGCGAGTTATGGGCTGAATGAAAAGCAGGGCTCTCAATCCTCACATAGAGGACTGAGAACCAACATTTATGTAATAGATAAACTATGCACATTACAGAAAAAGTCTTTACATCAAAACCTAAGCAAATCTCAAACAAAATTTGTGACACTAAGATATTATTGCTAAACGCTTTCCTATTTCGTATATCTTACTTCAAAATGGACTCTCAATCCTCACACATACAATATCTTATATTATGACAAATACGACAAACCTAAACTTTTCCATTATGTGAAAATTGTGAAAAAAAATATGAAACATGATGGTAACAAGAGGAAATTAAAGATCCATTTATTATGTAAAGAAAATCGAGTTTAATTTTTACCCTCTACGTGAAACCGATCCACAGCAACCGATCTTGTGCAGCCTGAACCCAATGGCTCCCAGCAACCTACTTTATAAGACAGTGTTATCCCTAGTTTTTACATATTTTAGTAAGTAGGTACCTTACTGTATTCTGTACCTGCTTTAAACTAATTATATAAATTCACTATTTTTCTTTCTATAAGTTAACTGCCAAGTCACTCGTTTTATTTTATTCACTTAGACTTGGCTCTTTATTTGATCTCAGCTTTTTATGTGTCAAGTAATCTTAATTGAGACTTAGCATGTTTTACAAAATGTTTTTGTTGCGATAAAGTTACAGTCAAAGTGTTACAAAATAAGCATTGAAATGTGACACTGAATTAGATCCTTCAAATTCTTAGGACATGTGTAAGAAATTTACTATCAGCAGCATGATCAGCAGTATTTACTATTATGTAATCTTGAGTGGCTCAAACAAATAGATTAGACTTCAGCATTTTGTGTCACAAAATGGAATGGAAGTATTTTCTCATATAATAATTGTTGTATGTACACATTCAAATAATTATTTAATTTAGTGGATGCATTGGATTATTTATTTTTACCTTAGATTGTCTATTTTTTTTTATTCTGTTATTTTTTGAATAATTTATTAATTCATTAATAATTTATTACATAAATCCTTAGGACAATTTACATACCATCTATTTATATCAAAACATAACCAAGGTAAATTCAAAAATCAATATGTATTAGTTTAGAACTTAGCCCTTTTATAAGACCGAGTCATCACTTTTGGAGGGAACAATTAGTAAAAAGCCTGAGCAATTTTTCCCAAAGGGTTTGAGCTTGACTTGCGTAAGATTAATGTGAGAAAACCAAAATCAATCAAAATATTTTCATACACTAAAATATTTTTATTCATTTATTTTTATTTATGAAAACCTTGTAGTAATTTTTATGCCATTATTCTGTGTTTATTAATGTGAATAAATAATTAGAGAAATAAATAATGATCATAAACCTCAATAAATAGAGCAGAGAATTTTGTTAGCCCTGAAACAATAAATCTGACTTATCTCTATAAACGATTATCGAATATACAATTTATAAGTGGAATTAATTGAAAAAATATATTATAACAGTTAATTAGATTTATTAGTATGGACCTAAAATTGCACAACCTCAAAACATGGGCTTTGGGCACAGAATACATAAAATGTTCTCTCACACATTACAAAACTAATTGATATGAACTTTGCGCAAGAACACACCATGTACGCGTGAAAGGCATAATGAGCATATCTGTTTATATATTGCGGCGTCTACCTACGGCGCGGCCGCCGCGCCGTGTCGCAACATAATTATAGGCACGCACCAGCAGCGTCGGTCGGTGAAAGCAGGTTAGATACTCACAAACTGTAAAGATTTAGGTTCTACTACAGGTATATTTATGTCACCAAAGTGGACAATATGCGGCTTTTCGAAGTAACAGCGAGATCATAATGATTATTTCTAAAGTTCTATTGCATGAAAATTACACCTCAATATGTCAAGTTGAGAAACCACTTTTTGGGTAGAAATAGGTAAATAAGAACTGTACTTACAACATTTTGATATCGTGTGAACGGCACACGCAGGTGTGCAGCTTTGGTTACTAGGAACCCATCGTAAACGCGATGAAAGCACAAGAAAAATAAATACACGTCCTTTAACTTCGAGCCATTGATGAGTAATAGAACCAGTGTTGCCAGCTCTGAGCTCCGGCGGTAGGTAACTAGGTAACGCGTAAGTAACTTTCGGACCGTAGCATAGGTTGCCTGAAAGAGACGGTTTACAAGCTCAGCGGACGGTTAAACAATAAATTGTAAAAGGCTAAAAAAAAGCTCGCCTTTAGGTTGGCGCTGAAAATCATGCCTAAAGTTTTTTTCCAATTTTTATCAGAAAACCAGAAATACCTACCGAATGTATATAAATAAACAATGTAACGGTTAATGTAAATAATTAAAATGTTAAAACCGAAATCATCGCTGCGGTTAGGCGTGAAACACAAATCACTGTGAAGAAAAAAATCCCCCGATATTTAAAAACTAATAAAAGGAAATCTAGTAAAAAAAAATCATCTGAGAAAATTTTACACATTTCCCATTTTATTTGCATCGGGGGTTAAAAATAGGCACCATTCTGTTTCGCATTCATCACTTTTGTGTAAAGGTAGGAAGGGCTGTCGTGTCGGCAGGCAACGCGCCGTGCATTCGGCAACGCGAAGATAAATAACCGACATGATGCTGTCTCTGTTACTCACAGAATAAAAGTGAATGTCAGGTTGCGTTCAGAAACCAATTTTTGATGGCGATATCCTAAAATGGACGGTGTTGGCGTAGGGGCGGTGAGAGGATGGTCCAACGTTAAATAGGACGGAAAACCGTCTCTAAAAGGACGGTCTGGCATGACTGAATTTTTTTTTCGAATGCACTATTTCCGCTGTTGGCCTCAGAGGCCGTTGCAGCTTAAACGAACTTTTGGCGAGCGCAGAAGGCGCTCAGCCCTGTAAGTTTTTTGGTGAGGCAACCTAGCGCAAGGGCAGCACTTATGTACGAACCTCGGCTTGGGCCGTTGCTTGTTACCTCGTATAGACGGCGACTGAAGGGACTCGTCGACCTCGCCGGCGAGGTCGGTGTATCTATGAAGTGTTTGCTCTGTCTAATGTAGATGACTCAGAAATCACTTCCACGTTAGCGGAGGTGATTTCGTCATCCGGATCTCCGAGAACGTGTCTCGGACGACGGAGGGTTTGCATGACTGAATAGAACAGTGCAGTCTATTTTATAATACTATGTCGAACAGTAACGGGCGAGCGGGCAGGTAAGGTGGGGGAACGAGGCAGAAGACAAGAAGCGAGGATCCATGCATGGGGAGCGGGAACATTATGCATGTACACACGGCTACACATCAAGCTATACAGTTCCCAGTATATGCTGACCTCTCATTGTACGGAAAACCTACACAATGCGAGTTCAGCTTATACTGGAAATATATAGCTTGATGTGTAGCCGTGTGTACATACAGAGTTCCCGGACTAAAAAAAATAAATACATTTTAGTTTAACGCCATCTGTCGGAAGTTTTAAACATGGAGTTTTAATAAAGAAAAATGATTCTTCGAAATCATAATATTTTATTAAAAAGTAAAATAATACCCATTCATTTTATCTAATCTAAAATACTAGAGTCTAAGAAAATGTCATGCTGTAGCACTCTAGATTAGCCAAGTTGATAACAGCAACCGTCTGTGATTCACAGAAATCAGGAACGCACACTAATCTCACTTGTTGACCAGCATCTCCTAAAACATATAAAAAGTACAAATAACAAATAACAAAATAGATAAGTATACAAGTGTAATTAAAATTAGCGCTCTAAATTTTTCATACACTACCTAATCTGAATCTTACCTTTGTACAATTCAGTGGCAAATTTTTCAGAGTTTCCACTGAAGTAGATAGCTGGGCAGTTGTAAATGGCAAATGGATCAGTATCAGTGCATGGCATGCAAGGAACAGTGTCGGGACACGTTGGTCCAAGATGGCGCCATTCCAAGGTTTTCCTCAGGGCATCCAGGCTATTGTCCAGTTTGCTGTAGCGCATTATATCTTTGATTGGCTCTCCTGAACTTCCCAAGCAGAGAAAACCTAGAACATGGTACTCTTTTAAAACACTTCTACACCACAAGGATATCCTATTTTCTGTTAAACTTTAATTTATTCTATTATAGAAAATTTATAGAAAATTCTTTGTTGCACTAATTTATTAAGCCAATTAGCATTTTCTTCCAGTTAAGCTTTGTGTAATGTAGACTTTTTAACTAAGATTTATGAATTCTTACCTCCAATATCACATTCGTAAGGATTAGACACTCTATTAAACGATTTATATTCAGTTGCTTTAGGAAATAAACCTGAAACAAAAAGTAAGACTTTAAGGCCAGTAATCTAACAATAATCAATTTTTTATTTCATTTGAACACTGATTATTCATTCTTAACGCTTAAGTTCAAAAACCAGTTGATGGTATCTGGTATGGGACAATAATTTATGTCTTATGCTCAGTGTTTGTGTATTTAGTTTTACAGCATACTGGTTTCCTAACAATATTTTTCTTCCTTCAATATAAAGTTGTAGATTTGAATTTTTTTTTAGCCAAACAATGTTTCATTCAAACCACTTATAAGTTTTCTCTGAAATTTAATCGAAATAACTTACAGTAATGAAAAGGTTTCTGGGGCAACATAATTCCAGTTGGGTCTTTACATCCAGGCATGAGGTCCAAAGGAGCAACAGCACTGATAGAAGCTGCAAATGAATCAACAGTCCCAGCTGATGCTATCACATCTGACTCATTGAGAACCTTCTCAGTCGAATGATTTGCAAATACACCACCTGAATCAAAAAGGGAGTTACATAACATTGTTTTAGTATAAGCAAAAACATACTTCTATAACTGGAGCTATATGTGTATATTGTTAATGTTGAAAATCATTCAGTGACCAATCTTTGACAAATGACAAGTAATATGCTTATCAACTGCCTGTTACATCATGTTCATTAAAAGCAGGATATTAACATTATGTATTTGTGAGTTTTTGAGTGTAGTAAGTGAATAGGCGGGGGGGGGGGGGGGGGGGGGGGGGGGGGGAGAAGGTGAGATTAAGGGTAAAGTTGCAATGAATATGGTTTATTAGCCTAGTTAAGCATACTTTTTACTACAACCAACTCAGCATGATTTGCTAGTGTTTTGTTTCCTTATCATAACAGGTATGATCAATATGCATACAATTATGTATATACAGGGTGTCCCAGAACTCAACGTCAAAACGGGGTGACAAGATTGATCATAACCATCACGAGAAAAATCTGAAAAAAAATTTATCCCATGCAGTTTGAAAATTATGGGCATTTTAAGAAAAACCTAGAAATTTGATCAAACTGTACCATTTTTCGGTTATTGTGGTTATTCTTTTTTATTTTTGTTCATTTGAACTTTGGAGACGTAATTCTAAATAACATTTCTAGAATCCCAATAAAACATAATGACACAATTGCCTCAAGTTTCCGAGAATTGAGACTATTTGTTAAACTACGAATTTAAAATTTTCAAGATTCGTCGACTTTGACAGGCCCTCCTTTAAAAAAAATGTACTAGAGTGCCTTGGCAAGTAGCATTAAAAGTTGGCGCATTTAATCAGAATTCTAAAATGATACAATACTTGTTAGTTCCATACAGTAAAAAAATTAAAACCTCAAGTAACCCGATTTTTGCTATCTCAGTTAAAATGTTTTTGATTCGCACAAGCTCTAGGTAGGTTCTTAATTTTAAGGCAAAATGATGAGAGAGATGGATAGTGGGTATGTTTGCCATGAGTGAGCGAGACAAATAGTGACGCCACTTTTACCAAAGTGAAAAAAAGTTAGAAAAATTAGTAAAATAATGTAAAATCTTGATCTAGTTTAATTTAGGTTTGCTGGAATAAAAGTCAGATAGAGAAATAACATTTTTTATTACAATAAATGTTCAAATTGTTTACCATCAGCCTCAATACAAGCCCTACATCTTCTTAAAAAAGATCTACTTATTAGTCGGGCATATCTTCGAGAGTTGATCTCCTCAGCTGCTTGAGAAATGCGTTCACGCAGGTCGGCTACGTTCTCAATGGGCTTTGAGTAAACTTTTTCTTTGAGAACTCCCCAGTAGAAAAAATCCAGGGGATTTAAATCTGGTGAACGGGCGGGCCACGAGACAGTGCCTGAACGCCCAATCCAACTTACCGGATATTCCTGGTCAAGGAAATCTCTTACTTGCACTGCGAAATGCGCTGGGCAGCCATCTTATTGAAACCACATGTCGCGAAGATCTGCTAGTGGTACGTCCTCTAACAGGGTTGGCAAATCTTCTCTTATAAAATTTAGGTAATTAGTTCCATTCAAGTTCTCAGGCAGTTCAATAGGCCCAATAATTTTACCGTTTAAAATTCCGGTCCACAGGTTTACTTTAAAACGATACTGGGATCTATCTTCTCGCATTAAATGTGGATTCTCCACATGCCACTCGTGATAATTGTGCAAGTTTATGTAACCATCTTTTATAAATGTCGATTCATCTGACCAGATAATTTTTTTGATGATTTGGGGATTCTCATTACGCCTCTGTAGCATTGTTCTACAAAAAGAAATCCTTTCCTGATAATCTCGAGGTAGAAGACTTTGAACTCGTTGTACGTGAAACGGATGCATTTCGGCTCTTTGTAAAATACGATGAGCCTTTGTAAATCATCATTTTGCCTTAAAATTAAGAACCTACCTAGAGCTTGTGCGAATCAAAAACATTTTAACTGAGATAGCAAAAATCGGGTTACTTGAGGTTTTAATTTTTTTACTCTTTTTTATTGTATGGAACTAACAAGTATTGTATCATTTTAGAATTATGATTAAATGCGCCAACTTTTAATGCCACTTGCCAAGGCACTCTAGTACATTTTTTTAAAGGAGGGCCTGTCAAAGTCGACGAATCTTGAAAATTTTAAATTCGTTGATAACAAATAGTCTCAATTCTCGGAAACTTGAGGCAATTGTATCATTATTTTTTATTGGGATTCTAGAAATGTTATTTAGAATTACGTCTCCAAAGTTCAAATGAACAAAAATAAAAAAGAATAACCACAATAACCGAAAAATGGTACAGTTTGATCAAATTTCTAGGTTTTTCTTAAAATGCCCATAATTTTCAAACTGCATGGGATAGATTTTTTTTCAGATTTTTCTCGTGATGGTTATGATCAATCCTGTCACCCAGTTTCGGCTTGACGTTGAGTTCTGGGACACCCTGTATATTTTAGTTTCAAATGTTGAGGATTTATAATGAACGCACACAAATGCTACTTTAAAATAACACAGTTTATGTGCAATAATAGTTGTATAATAGAAGTTTTATAAGAAATGTTACCTGCAACTATGACTCTGACAATATTGGAGATCTCTCCTTGATATTCAGATGTGCCAGCAAGTCCACACAGCCATTCCATCAGAAGATGCAGAGAAAACATGTGCTCAGCTGTCTTTGAAGACATGTTTAGGCCGGACATTATCACTACATACCTGAATGGAAAAAATTGCTTGTGAGAACTGGTGCCCTACCTCATACAACATACTTATTGCAATGCAGTTTAAAACTATTCCATACATAGTTTGTTTTTATCTTTGTCTTACTAAGTATTCCTTGTTGTTAATGCTGCATATGTTCTATGACAAATAAAAATAATTTTACTTTACTTTATACCTATTATAAGTCAACTGATATGCATTATGTATTCTGTCAAACATATACTCTATAAAATTGGCGAATATACGAGGCATGCCTTTTAAGTTCTGTCGTTTCCATATTTTCCGGCAATTTTGAATTTGGAACTGTTCTATATTCGAATGTGTTTACATTTTGAATCTCAAAACAGTTGAAAGTATTAGGATTAATGCTATTGTTTAGTCACAGTTTCGATTTGAATCTGTCAGGTCACGTACGAAAATGAATCTTTCTAAGGAAAATGTTCGTGCAATAATTTTCTACAACTTTAGAAGAGGCCTGACACGGCTTCAGTGTTTAGAAGAGCTAACATCTGTGTTCAGTGATGTAGCCCCATGTCTGCGGACTGTCGAACGCTGGTATTTAGAATTCCAGCGTGGACATACTAGTGTTAGTGACAGATTTCGCGAAGGACGCCCAAAATCCGCCTTCACTGAAGATAACATCATTGCTGTGAGACAACTAATTCTCGAAGATCGTCATGTGACGTATCGAGAGATAGAGGCTCTATTAGGCATCTCAGGGACAACCATTCAGAAGATCTTGCATGAAGCGCTTGGTGTGAGAAAGCTAGTTTGCCGTTGGATACTGCATCTGCTTTCCGACGATCACAAGGCGGCCCGCGTCAGATGGTGTAAGAAAACTCTGCAAAGGTTCAAACGAGGGGAGCCAAATCACGTCTACGACATCATAAGTGGTGACGAATCTTGGATCTATGCCTACGATCCTGATTCCAAACAACAATCTACAATCTGGGTCTTTCAAGACGAGCCAAAGCCGACTAAAGTTGTTCGTTCTCGAAGCACTTCAAAGAAGATGGTGGCCACGTTCGTTGGAAAAACCGGCCATGTTGCGACTATTGCACTTGAAGATCGTAGAACGGTTAACGCAGAGTGGTATACTACAGTTTGTTTACCACAAGTCATCGCCGAACTTCGAAAATCTAACTCAAAGCGACGCATCATCCTGCACCACGACAACGCAAGCTCACACAGCGCTCGTCAAACGATTGAGTATTTGAAGCAGGAAAAAGTAGAAATTCTTGACCATCCTCCATACAGTCCTGACCTAAGCCCTAACGATTTCTTTACATTTCCTAAAATTAAGAAAAGTCTTCGTGGTCAAAGGTTCCAGTCCGGTGAAGAAGCAGTCGACGCTTTCAAGTCAGCCATTTTGAACACCCCCACTTTAGAGTGGAATAAATGTTATAATAACTGGTTTGAGCGAATGGAAAAGTGTATTAAGCTACACGGTGAATACTTTGAAAAACAATAAAAAGTACTATAAGGTTCTAGTTGTGTTTTTTTCTTCAAACGACAAAACTTAAAAGGCATGCCTCGTACATAGTATGCACTAAATAGTTTTTTAAGTGCATTGCAATAATACCTACATCAAATAAAATACTACTATTATAAAAAGGTAAAGTTTGTTGTTTGTAGATGTAGGGGGTAATCTCAAAAGCGAACTGATGCTTACTGATAGAAAGCTAGACTATCACTTATCACCGATACTATTATAGTAAATGTCATGTGAAGCCACGGTAAGTCAGCTAGTAATTTATTAAAGATTAAAGACCATTTGATAAAAGAGATATGGGTTATTTATGCAAAGGTAAAAACTAATTCATAAAGTAATTATTTTATCAGTAGTTCTAGAATATAAAGCCATTTGAAATAACAAACCTATCATCATTTAGTTTAGGAAGAGGCTTTTGTATGTGACATCCAGGCCAGCAGACATCTATGACTGTGAATATCCCATCCTCATCTTCAGAACCTACAAAAGACACATATTACCAAGGGACAGATATAATGATGTAATAAAGAGTGCACCCAAAGGTGGGTGCAGACAGGCTGAAGTGATACTATGTTAGTAAATGGCAATTCAATAAATTTATAATGTTTGCAACTTACCTAACACCGCACAAACAACACCTGTGACTACTTGGTGAACATCTATGCAGTCTCCAACTAATTTGATTCTCTGGAGTTCATCTTCCAACACTAGGCTGTCTGAGTCGTGGACAAAGTGAGTTCTGTAATTATGAGACAACATTAACCTAAATTAGGTAACATAGGTGAGTAGTTTGGCACTTTAAGTGTGCGTAGTTTACCTCGTCGCCTGTGGTATAATTTCCAATTTATCAGACAATTCTTTTAGAATGCTAGGTTTCAATTCCTGGTGCTTGAAGATGGTACCAACAATGATACAAGCAGTACCTTTGTCACGAAGTTCACACAGTTTCAATATCTTGTAAGCATTTGACCACTTCTTCTTTATCACCGGAGCCAAGATATTTCTAAATGTATTCAGCCTTGCAGAATAAATATGAGCATACTGTTTTGAAAAATCTCTTGAAACTTGGTAGAAACGTTTGGAACAATCTGCGTAGTCTACACTTTGACGCTCCAATTCTACTGTTTGAAATTCATTTCCTGATTGATTTGTGGAGCCAGACTCTACTTTAAAAAGCATTTTTCCTTGATTTACTTCAATTTTACACCCAAAGCAGCAGTGAAAAACAAAGTAAACAAACCAAATCCGCGGGTTTCAGTTTATAATTGACAGTTTAGCCTGGCAAACACATTGTTGATTGACTTGCCAAAGTTGCCATGCCAGGGACTGCACATGCACTGCATCTTCTGTTGTCTATTGCTTGCTATTTTAAGGCCATTTACGTCAATCTTCGTATACTCATTTGTCACCGATTGAATAAAGAGCAAAAATATTGATCGTTTGAAGAGGTGCTGATTGATTAATTTGGCAACATTATAAAGCATAGCGGAAGTGACATTATGGCATCAGAAACTACGCTTATGTGAAAAGCGGGAAAACAAACTTAAAAAATATGGCGGGTGTACAGATAGTTAAACTTAATAATTTAAATACAAACTTAACAAATTGTCTTATCGTAGGAATCGTCATAGCAAAGAATAGACCACGTGTTTTAGGTTCAAAGAAGAAAAATGGTGAATCAAGAGGTGTGACTTCATTTACATTGAGGGACTCTGACGTTGACACGATAAATGTTGATGTATGGGGATCAGAATACTTTGTGCTGACCTTTTACGAAAGATTTCTAGTTGGTGATGTCGGTATGTACAGTTTATGAACTTGTTTTAATGGTACCTACTGAAAGAAAATTACAAAATTAAATAATAACTGGATGTTTTTGTTTCAGTTGAAATTTCATCTCCGAAAATATGTGTAAAGAGCGGCACCAACGAAATGTATAAGCCCCAGGTAGAAACTGCAACTTACCTACGTTATTTATTTTGTTTATAGACGAGCAGCATTATTGCTGATAGCCTGATATGTCTACATCATACAGTGCTGGAAGACTCGCAATGTTCACTTTTATAGCAATGTCTTATTAATTCGTAGCCAGTTAGCAAGTTTGTTTTTATATGAGTTTATTGAAGTAGCAGAAACAACGGTTTCTGGTAGGATGTTCCAATTATGGATCACCCTGTTACCTCAGCTGAGGAAGTTATATCCGATCAGTATGTTACAAGGAGCACGATTTAATTTAAGTTGGTGTCCTCGGGAAGGTCTAAGTGCTGTTTCATTGTGTAGATGCTGTGAGATATGTCTGGGAGATTGTAGATGCGAGTAATAATCTTGTAAGTTTCAATAAGGTCACCTCCAAGGCGACTATCCATAAGAGTGGTGAGGTGCAATGCGTGGAGTCTGTCTTCATAGGATTTACGACGTAGATAAAATGCCGCAAAATATTATTTTATTTTATTTATGCATTTCTCTACTTTTAGGTTTCGTCGCCCTTTTATCTCTCTCTGAACGAAGGGATGTCAGACGTAAGCACTCACAGCGGAGACACCTTCGGTTCATACTTGCCTCTTCTCCACATCCCCACTAAACTATCTTCAGGATACCACGGATTAGCAGATGTATTGAAATTACCAGGTAAATTTGAGTACCACAGCATTTTTTAAATAGCTGCCGAACTCGTTAAATTACATTAATAAATGGTCAAGAACATAGCCGAATAAAACTTGCCAATATTTTTATAGAGAACGCCATTCTTTACGTGGATTTGTTGGTGGTGGTGAAATCTGTAAATCCAGCGAAATCTATAAAAACAAAAGCAGGTAAGTAGTTTTGATTATAAATTAGTAGACAAGTAAACCATCAAAGGTAACCAGAATAGGTGTATACTTACCTATCTATTAGCACAGTACCTATCTACTAAGTAACAGTATGTTTACATACTTTACTGCAAATAATACAAAAAATATCTACTAGGCTACAATAAATAAGGCAATACAATGAGCGGCCTTATCGCTGAAAGAGATCTCTTCCAGGCAACCTTTAGTTGGAGCGAAATTATACACAACTAGCTGACCCGCCCGCGGCTTCGCACGGGTGGTTTTTCAATAAAATATTACCCTCATTTTGCGCAGTTGGCTAAAAAGTAGCCTATGTGCTTTCCCAGGATATAATCTATGTCCTTATAAAATTTCATTATGATCCATTCAGCCGTTTAGTCGTATAAAGATAACAAACAAACAAACAGAGTTATGTATGTATTATACATATAAACCTTCCTCTTGAATCACTCTATCTATTGCTGAAAACTGCAATAGAAAAAAAAAAAAAATCAATAAAATAAAATCAATAAAATCCGTTGAGTAGTTTAAAAGATCTAAGCGAACAGACAGCGGAAGCGACTTCATTTTATACTATGTAAAGATAAAAAGAACCGAATTAAAGCTTAGTACAATACAACGAGCGAAAACAGTCGCACGAACACGACGCGCGAGGGTCTCTGACTAATTTGTTGGAGGCTTCGACCGACTTGACCCGAGATCCTAGTACGCGCGCGTCTATGCGTGCGTGCGCTTGTTTTCGATAGTCGTACTTAACTTTACATCTGTTCCTATCTGTGCTATTAGCTCCATATTACAGACTGACTCCCTTTCCTCTATATCTATTGCGCAGCCAAATGAATAAATTAGGGCCTATACACACGCCACACGGTGTATTTTAAACGCGCGTTTTCGGCGCCGTCCGTATACTTTTATAAAAGCAGATTGCAGCATTTATATCAATTCAAACGCGCGTACAAATTTAGTACGTGAGTTTGAATCAATACAAATGCTGCAATCTGCTTTTTGGGCTCCTACGACGCCGGGGCCGCGGGGGCGCCGAAAACGCGTGTTTAAAATAAAAAATAGGCGTAGTATCTACCTACCTAACCCTAAGGTAGGTAGGTAGATACTACGCCTATTTTTTATTTTATTTTTAATACCATTCTGATGAAAGGTTTAGACATGTCGGTACGCAGCGTTGAAATAATGGATAACACCACTCCAGCTTCCCTCACATTGGACATGTTTGATATTGATACTATACAAAGGTAAGTTAAGGGTCTATGCACACGGTGTATTTTAAACGCGCAGACATCATGCGTTTTCAGCGCTGTAGATTTCCAAAAAACAAGTCTTTGAGACGCGTTAGGACGCGTGCATACCTAGGCCCATAATTGGCAACACTCATACAATAATTACTAAGCGTAAGCGCGGCGCAGACAAAGCAACTGTCAACTTTTTGCAAGTTTAATTACTATTTGTTATTAAATTAACTCGCAACAAAGTTCATAAGCAGCTAGGCAGCTAGTTGTGATTTGGCTGTTGCTGTGTCTCCGTAGCACCGTACAACCATCTACTTTTTTGTTTACAGTTGGATAAGATAAGACAGAATTTATTTTCCGAGGAACTTGAAATTAAAAAAAAACATTTGTGTTTGTTTATTTGACGAAGTGAGATTATTTTAGAGAAATGTTGATATTGGGTCTTAGAGATTTTGACATTAAACCATATTTTATGGCGACTTATATACAGACAGCGCCATCTATTAACTAGTTTAGTTTAGTAGATTAACATTATTAACTAGTTGGAACTAGATTTTTTTAATCGAAAATTAAAAGACCTGATTAATTATGATTAGTCCAAATCTATTCACTGCAGTATTCTAAGCATACCTACTTGCGCCAATTTCAGCTCCGCAATTATTAATATATGTACATCCTACGGTTACTTATCATTTCAGTCTCTCTATTCTTCCGTCCAGAGAAACATTTCTAGGGTGCTCGCTCATGCAAGCCTGACTGGTTTTCCAAGATTTTTTATTTCTGTGAATCATTCTGCTTTTTACAGATTATTTGGAACGCAACATGTAATGTAACGCGATAAGTCTTAAGTTATTTATAGTTTGTAGTGAGTTTGCAAACACATTCAGATTTATTTATTCCACACAGATACCATACTACACTTGGAATTAATAGTACATTTTTTACATTAAATGTGCCTACCTAGATATGGGAAATATTACATTGCAACGGCGTCTTTGCAAATAATTATAAGTACTTATTTATTTTGTAGAGCAGAACACTGGGTGCCTCTAGAAAGCGTGCTATTCATAGCGGACGCTACAGTGACATGGCGAGGCCGCGCAGTGAAGGTGCAAGTGTGCGCGCGCAGCGTCATAACTCATCAGCCGCATACGGCAGATGCAGAGGCATTGCTGCTTTATGTACAGAACCTGGCTAATACGCGTAAGAATTAAAAATCTAAAGATCAAAACTAGAAACCTAATATAAATGTTAACTAGGTTTCTAGTCATGCTGAAACCTCGTAGTGTTTTGGATGAACTATTCAACGACACCGCCACAAGATAGTGAACATTTTTTTAGTTGGCAAAAGGCGCTGCATAGAGTAGATTGTGTTCCATCGATAGATTGTAGTCGCTTTACCCAACAGAAGGGGGCGAGGCGGCCGCCTGGACGGCTTGGAGCGGCGAGCGCGCGACCGCTGCGTCGGTGGCCCAGATCCGCGACAGAATGGCCAGCGGAGTCCCGTTCTGCGCGTCTTTGCACGCGTTACTGACACATCTAGATTTGGACGAGCTTATTACTCCACTGTAAGATTCTTTATGTTTTGATCATTATCTAGGTAGACGCGGTGGCCAAGTGCGATGTGTCCTGTCTTTCAATTCGGAGGTTGTGAATTCGAATCCCGTTGGACCAATACATTTTTCTACACGATAAATTTATTTGCCAATTTACTCGTGCTCAAAAACGGTGAAAGAAAACATCGTCCGAGAATCACGAAGGCGTGCGCCATCAGATTAGTCTTCAATTTTCTACTTTGCTTTAGGGATATATCCAGTTATTACTTATATAGCGGAACAAATTTACAAACTATAGCCCACCAGCTTTAAAATAGATAAAGATGGCGTTCTGAGCCTTTTTATACCACATTACTAAAAGAATCGTACCGAAACTTACCTACACTTCAAAAAATGCTTCGGGATTTTTGATGCTGAAACTTCTACGTATATTTGTTTATGCTAAAACTAAGAACCAAAAAACCTTGCCGTTACAGTGTTAGCACCAGCGACGAACTGCGGGTTCGATTCGCGGACCACACTGGAGAATTGAATGCACGCCTACCCATCAAAACTCTAGAAGTCGCTTTGGGATATTCTGTAAGAAGCAGTTCCACTAACTTGTTGTTACTTTACTATGTAAACCCGTCCCAGGCACTAACAGCATCTACTAAATTTACCCACCGACACCTCGTTCACCGAGAAGACTAATAGGGAAATCAGGGACTGCACGCATTGGTCGCAGTTGATCTATGTTCGTGCAGTGCACACTGCGACCAAAACTCAGTCCTTATTGGTTTTATGGTGGATAGTTGTTGCCACAATTATTCCAATTGTCAGCTGTCAACTTCCCTTACGGTACTAGGCCTTAAATACCACATCGAGCTGAGAAAAAGGCACTCGTCAATAATCGGCCACCTTCGAATTTGTAGAGCGTCGTTCCTATCGCACAAAACACAAATAGTCCGATATATGTGAAGTGTTGTTATAACCCTTGTTTTATTGTAATTGAATAGAAAATCCATGACAAATAAAATGAATTTACTTAGTAAAATCAATCAAAAATACAAATATTTAAGTTAACTTATTTGTTATTTGGCTTTAACTTTATCCTGTAATTTATATTTTGAAGTGGACGCGACTGCACTCGAAGGAACATAGGCAACGGCTGCCAACGATCTTTTTCGGAAACTGTGTAATATTTTCTGCCTGGTACCGTAATAGGTGCCTTCGAAAATCTTTCAATAGATACATGTACACAAGTTCTGCAATCTTTAATTTTTATTGCCAACAGTCCGAGCAATTGAAGAGCATGTCTACTGAAACCAGAGACGCCGTTAAGTGGAAGATCCTTCTTGAGCAGTGTACCGCAAAGATAGCATCTTCCACGCCCCGATTGATAGTTCTGACTTTAAGACGTGCATCTCAAGCTGATCCTATACCCCTTTATTAATTAAATTTTAAAACAAAATTGAAATAGAAGACTGTTTATTTTGTATTAATTAAATTTTAGAAAAAAATTGCAATAGAAGAGTGTTTATTTTGTATTAATTAAATTTTAGGACGAAATTGCAATAGAAGAGTGTTTATTTTGTATTAATTAAATTTTAGAAAAAAATTGCAATAGAAGAGTGTTTATTTTGTATTAATTAAATTTTAGACTAAAATTGCAATAGAAGAGTGTTTATTTTGTATTAATTAAATTTTAGACTAAAATTGCAATAGGAGAGTGTTTATTTTTATTAATACACTAGCTGAACAATCCGCAAAACGCTTCGCACGATAGTTTTTCAATAAAAACATTACCCTACTTCTGCGCAGTTGGGTAAAGGTATCCTATGTCACTCGGGGATAGTGTAGCTTCCCAACGGTGAAATATTTTTTCAGAAATATAAATCGGTCCAGTAGTTTCGGAGCCTATTCAATGCAAACAAACAAACTATCAAATCTTTCCTCTTTATATGTAATATTACTATAGATAAGCGCCCGATTACGGCTTTACGTGGTCATAGTACCCTGATAGACACACAAGAAGAATTTGCCATCGTGAATGCGAAAGTTCTTTTACTAGAATAAAACTATTCACTTTCAAATTTGATCCAAAACTGAGCCGATAGCGCGTTCTTGAATCGCTAACTTCGGCATTGCTTATTTTAGTAGTAACTAGTAAGTATCTATTAGTTACGAGTGTGTTATAATCTCTTTTGATTACTGAGAAAAATCACGAAACAATATTGAAGCTTTGTCGATATCTATTGACAACGATAACTTTGATATTCCCATCGTCGTCGTTTCATTGATCAAACATACTACACCTTGTTTCATTGTTTAAGTTGTTGTTTATTCAAGATTCTAAAGCATGGTCGAAAAACAAGAGAAGACAGAACTAACATACGAATACACAAAACGCAGAAGGTTTTATGGAAAGCAGCTATTACTTGAAGACCATGGGCCAGAAATTACAGTCAGTATTCCTTGCAATCCTTCTGTCTACAAGAACTATATTCTTCGGAACCCGGTGCATGTTGCCATACAGAACGCGTGTAATATGTCTGAACACTGGGTGAATTCAGTTAGGTATGCTACTGTTTTATGTCTGATATTATCAAGATTATGGAATGTGATTTGTTTGAGTTATTGTGAGTTTTTACTAGGGCTGAATACACATGTTCGGGTGTTAACCACGTCGAAGGCGGATGGCCAAAAGATATCAACCTGAGTGACCCTGAAGCTGGACAAAGATATCGAAGAAAAATAGAGAAAGATGATGCATATATTCACGCCGTTATGCACCTTGGGCATGTAAGTTATTGCTTTTATTGAAGACAATTAAGTCGCAACATTTAAAATATTATTTTTCTGTTCTATCTTCAGAGCATGGAACACAACATATTACAAAACAACGCGATAGATATGTATCAAACATTTTACACGGAACTACCGAACATACCGCCGGTGGAACAAAGCACCTGTCAGACAGTGAATGTATACCGCGAGCCAGGAGCTAAAAGGGCAGTTAGGTCCCTTTCCTGGCAAGCAGACGGAGGCGCTAAACTAGCAGCAGCACATGCTGACGTGGAGCTGATGAGAAACAACAGATGCCCGCAGCATTCTTACATCTGGGATATAGGTAAACACGACATACATACTAAATCTCAATTGCTTGTTTACAAATCGACCTTTACAAAATATATCGTGATATCTTTTTTCGGCAGACAATGCGAATGCTCCAGAGCTCGTCATAAAACCACCACAGCCTCTACTTGATCTGCAATACAATCCGCGAGATCAACACACTCTAGTAGGCGGAATGATGAATGGGCAGGTATGGTAAATATTTCACAAATTGATAAAAATAATCTTTTGTAAAATATATTCACGAGAAAGAATATCTTTCAGGTTGGTTGGTGGGATATGCGGAAAGGCGGAGAACCGGTTAGTGTATGCCCACCACACGTCGCACATCGTGATCTTGTACGCAACGTTCTCTTCATTAACTCTAAAGTTGGAGCTGAATTTATCTCCGCTTCGCCTGATGGCGTTGTAAAATGGTATGTAGCAAAAACCACAATCGTCGTAGAAATGTATTAACTGCCTAGATTTTTACTTCGAAATGAAACTTTAATTATTTTAGGTGGGATACTCGTAACATGGGTGAGCCGACCTATTCTATGATCATAGATTTGGTGAAATTACCGACTGACACTGCGAGTATCGAAAACGCCATAGGAATTACAGCCCTGGAGTATGAACCTACGATACCAACAAGGTATTCTTAATGGAAGACTTACCTTATTCGATAGATGTTTTGTTAATATTAGTACTTCAATGGCTTTGATTTTGATGACAGATTCATGGTTGGGACAGAAACAGGATTGGTGATTGGTGGCAACCGAAAAGGGAAAAATGACTTCGAAAAACTTCAATCAAAGGTAGGTACTTATAATTTGATTATGACTTTATAGTAAGATCAAGGTTCTGAAAATGTTTTCTTATTTTTAGTATGAAGCACATTATGGTCCTGTATATTCTCTTAAACGGAATCCGACATTTGTGAAAAACTTTCTAACAGTTGGCGATTGGACAGCCAGAGTGTGGAGTGAAGATTGTCGTGAATCGTCTATAATTTGGACTTATTCACATCAAACCAAACTCACGGACGGGGCTTGGAATCCCGTAAGGTAAAATCGCACCGAAAATGAACTCATTCGTAAATATTTTATACTTTAGACATAATAACTTTGAAATCGAACCAAACAACACAGAATTCTGGAAAGAAGTAGGAAGGAGTCCTTAGTCCAAAGATTGTAATGTTTTTCCATGAAAGTGAAACAGTGGTTCTTGCGAACCGTTTCAGCATCAACTGTTTTCTACCTTGACGTAAAACCAATGAGAATAATTGTACAAATAATTTAATTCTTGCAGATTTTCCGTAATTATGATAACGCAATGGGACGGATGTCTTTCGAGCTGGGATTTGTTGCGGCGCCGCAATGCACCCATTGTCACTGCGCAACTTTGTGATGAACCATTACTAAGTTTACGACCACACGAAGGAGTAAGTTGTACTTTAAAATCTATAGCACTTTTTATTTTCTAGTAAACAGGGTTGTTTAGGCACTATGGCCCCGCTGTGGGGCCCCGTGGCCGAACCCAATCACCCCCAACAGATTTTTTCAGGAGATATGACTATTTGTGTGTCCTAAGTTCGACAATTTCCTAAGGAAAATTTGTGTGAAGAATGTGATTTTTTTAATGGTCAGTATATTATTAAAGTCCTTATCCACTCCTTGTATTGTATTTTTAACAGGGGGTCCTAGTAGCTTGCGGCAGCAGTAAAGGCACCGTATATTTAGCAGAGCTGTCTCCGAATCTCGGTACAGCCGATAAAAACGATAAACAACTTTTAACACTTGTAAGTATTTAATCTACTACTTGCCTGTTTTATTTAAATATAAAAAAAATCCCAAAAAATAGTGACAAGCGAAAGTCCAGAGATAGAACACCCCTTGGGATACCCGAATCACCCTCATGTATGATCCCCGATTTTTTATAGTTTTCGGGTTATGAATTTTTTTTCCGAATTTTTGACTTGAACAACTTAAAAAATTCTTTAAAAAAAAGTAGAAAACTATCTTGAGATTTTTTTTTCCTACTGAATTTCCTACTGAGTTGTTCTTTTATGCATAAAATAATCAGCTACGTGACTTTGATCAAAACTATGAAAATGTTGGTGTAAATTCAAAAAATTACATTCGGTGAATTATGACTTAAATTTTCAACTTGAAATTAAAACATCTTAACAAGTGATTTCATGGTTCTAAAACAAGTCTCAAACATTCTCCAGGCTCAGCTTTCATAATCATTTTAAAAAAAAGTAGTACTTAATGGGCTACTTTGGCTAAAATCGGCCTTCAAAGACGGCGAGGTGGAAAATTCTTAAAATTAGCTACCTGATTAGAAAATGGATTTTGGCCATTTTATCATTCCTAAGCTTAATTCGTTTGTTAACTAACCAGAAATGACTGCAGGGAAGCTTTTTAGAGCTTTTTTTTCAATGTTTAATTTAAGTTTTATTAATTTTGCGTGATGTGTTCTCACCCATGATCCGGATTGTAATCGTGGGCGCAAATCTAAAACCTCTAATAACAATAGGCCGCTAAGAGACCGAATTATCGCTGTCTGTAACTCTCCTAGGTGACAACAGAGCAGCGCGCAACCGAAGCTTTATTATATTTTTGTATTCAAAATGCATTCTCGGAATTTACAATTTGAGTCGCAGTTGGGCCATGAGCATGACAAAGTGATGTGGAGGGCGTTGCGGCGCGAGGGTTGATCTATTCTGCTGGGCCAGTCGTTTGCCTGCCTTTGCGCCTTACGATACACACTCTGTACTATACGCTCAATTTATTATTATTTGATGAACTTTGCTTTCTTTACGGACTTTGAGTGTGATTACGATTTGGTTTTGTGTATACGGATTTCGAGGAACTTTGCTTTCTCTACGGACTGAGTGCAATTCCGATTTGTTTTTGTGTATACAGACTTGGCCTTCTCAACGGACTATTTGAGCACATTAATTTGGTGAGCTATGTCTTTTTCACCAAGAGATTACGCCGAGATGCATTACTTTTATGGCTATTCAAGAGGAAACGCTTCTGAAGCTGCCAGATTGTACAGGGAGCAAGTGCAAAATAGAGGTGATCCTCAGCCCGAAGGCCTGATCATCGTATCATTTTAAGGGTCCATAACTCTTACATGGAAGGCCGCAGACCAAGAAGAACCAGGCGTCCATCTCAAATGCATGACCCAGGTACTGTGGAATCAGTGTTGGAAGAAGTAGCAAGAGATCCTTCTGTCAGTACGCCGAATCGGAATCCCGAAATCACGGGCACACCGAATTCTTCAACAAGGTTTTCACCCATACCATATACAAAAAGTCCAGCAGCTTAAACCTGCAGACTACCCAAGAAGAGTGGCGTTTTGTCAAGAAATGCTGCGGCTTCAAGCTAATGATAAAATTTTTTCAAAACTATTGAGTCATGTGTTTAATGATGTTTAACCGCTGTGGGATTTTCAACATCCACAATTAAAGAAAGAAAGAAAGAAAATACATTTATTTGAACCCACATGATATCACACACAATAACAACAAAGGAAAAGACATAAAATTACCATTCCTGGAATATCGAGAATCCACACCTAGCACGCGAATCGAACTTTCAAAAACAATTTAGTGTCAACTTATGGTCAGGTATCTTAAACGGACAGCTGATTGGTCCGTTCGAACTACCTGACCGATTGAACGGCGAGGCCTACCTGAATTTCTTGCGAAATAACCTCAACGGCCTATTAGAAGATAATCCTGTTAACAGCAATTGGCAAGAAGCCTGTTAACAATTAGGCACATGATTTTCCAAAACGACGGCGCTCCATGCCACTTCGCGAGAATTGTCAGAGAACATTTGGACGAAAGATTCAGAGGCAGATGGATCGGCCGTGGAGGACCTATTGCGTGGCCGCCGCGGTCCCCCGACTTGAACCCGATCGATTTCTTTGTGCGGGGCTACTACAAAGAATTAGTTTACGCCAAAGAAATCAGCAATATGGCCGAATTAAAAACAAAATTAAGACAGGCCGAAGAAAAAATTAAGGAAAATAGAATAGCTTTCATACGATTAAAGGAAAACTTTTTAAGATGATGTAGGATTTGTATCGACCAAGAAGGTCAACATTTTGAAAACTTTTTGTAAATAAATAATTAATAAACATTACTTGTTGTTTTATTTCATAAATTTAGCTAAACTAAAACAAGTAAAACCTTCAAATATTAATTAAATCTCACTTTCCTGCAGTCATTTTTGGTTAGTTAACAAACGAATTAAGCTTAGGAATGATAAATTGGCCCAAATCTATTTTCTAATCAGATAGCTAATTTTAAGAATTTTCCACCTCGCCATCTTTGAAGGCCGATTTTAGCCAAAGTAGCCCATTAAGTACCTACTACTTTTTTTTAATGATTATGAAAGCTGAGAGTGGAGAACTCTTAAGACTTATTTAAAAACCAAACAATCACTTGTTAAGATTTTTAATTTAAAGTTGATAATTTAAGTCATAATTCACCGAATGTAATTTTTTGACTTTACACCAACATTTTCATAGTTTTCATCAAAGTCACGTAGCTGATTATTTTATGCATAAAAGAAGAATTTTTTAAGGTGTTCAAGTTGAAAATTATCAAAAAATCGGAAAAAATTGATAACTCGAAAACTATAAAAAATCGCGGAACATACATGGGGGTGATTCGGGTACCCCAAGGGGAGTTCTATCTCGGACTTTCGCTTGACACTATTTTTTGGGACACCCTGTATATCGGGCTTTATAGATACATATATATAAATTTTAAATTAGGTACCTACATCGTAAGTGTCCTCTAGTTTTATTACAATCTAGCCAAGTAGGTTAATGAACTATTTTATGCTAACTTATTTTTATAATAGAATTATGATTAAGAATGTGTTCATTGGCCCTTTTTTACAGTCTCTATTTAAGGGGAAGACATTTTGTTCTTGTGTTCTTTAAGAATAGCACTAACACTATTGTACACTTAAATAACTCAAGAGGTAAACTATATGTATTAAGATTTTAGAACGAGAAAATAAACGAGAACGCATATTAGAAGCTCGAATGCGTGAAATAAGATTGAAAATGCGCCAAGAACGTGACTGCGGAACGCAAGCTTCTGAAAGTGATACCACATCTACCGACAAAGACTTAGAAGAAGCTACCGATGAATACATGCAAACTATAAAAGAGTTACAAGAACAGCTAAAGGCCAATCAATGACAAATTGAAGGAAACCAAGCACCTTACTATTACAAACGAGTTTAACTTCGTCATTATTATATCAGTCATATGACGTCCATTGCTGAACATAGGCCTCCCCGATACTGCGCGTCCTGCACCCAACGGCTCCCAGTAACCTTTATCAGATCGTCTATCCTAGCGGGGGGCCATCCTACGCTGCGCTTTCCAGTGCGTGATCTCCACTCGAGAACCTTTCTGCCTCAGCGGCCAACGGATTTGAACTTATTAACATCGATCGTTTAAACATTTAATAGTGTTTGTATCTCTGCTCTATCTGACTGTGCTTTATAGCCACACGCGGCGCATTCATCGAATTCACTTATGGTCTCGCGCACCGCACGTTTCCCATCGTACGCGCCGAATGAACAGCTGTTTGAATCGCATTCACTCTGAGGCCGTCTGAACGAACATGTGCCATGGAACTTGCAACTTAAACAGAACTGTAGTCGCCGGCGCCGAACCATACGCAACTAACGCGAACAATCCGATGATGGCTTCCGTGCACGCATTTTGAATCCATATATATGTGCCTACAGCATTCGGTGCGAATAGCTAAAACTATAAAATTCAGTGTCTACGGTGTGTTTAGATACGCGTTCACCTTTATGCTGCAAAATGCAATAAATAAAAGATAAATACACATACTAGTAGATTTTAATTAAACTTACTGCATCACATATCTTGCTCTTTTTCATTTAGGTCAGTGATATGCTTAACGGCACGTGACACGTTTACGTTTCTTAAGCTAAGCCGTAGATTCCTCGTTTTTGAACGCGGCGAATGACCAGCGATGCTCAATATTAGCGCCGACTCCACTAGTGTTGCGTTCGAACACGTCTGTGTGTTTCTGTAGCACTTGATGGACTGACGCTTGAGAAACGCTTGGGAATAAAGCGCGCACGTACGACACCACGTAATCCAGACTGGCACCATGCGGGTGGACCTGTGGACATTATTTATGATTCAATCCCAAAATGGTTCATGCTCGCTCGATAGTCGGGTTAACAGAACAAAGAGCAAAAATTACATCCTTTATTGATCGAGCGAAGCGAGATCTCCAAATCAACTTGGGCAAATCGGCGTTGTATGTATGTATGTATGTTTGTCCGAGGATAACTTTCGAAGCGTTTATCCGATCATCGTGAAATTTGGTATATATGTAGGTAGTGATGGCACAATTTTGGTGTGACTTAATGAGCTAAAAATGTTGGGGGGTTGTTGAGATATTGGGGTTCAAGAGGGGTAAAAAAAACTAACATGAGACTATCCGGTCAAGTGGCACGTCTATTAAAAGGTTTTTGTAAGTACATTTCGACCCCGTTTTTATTTTTAGTTTAAAACTTGTAGTTTTAAAGTTATTAGCCATAATATAAACTGAACTTTGACAAAATTCACAGGGTACACCAGTGACCCCACAGTGCTGAAATTTGGTATGCGTGTGTAGCTTTAGTACCAAATAAAGGCAAAAGTCTGAAATCCAGAATAACTGCAATTTCTACCCCAAAAAAGTATAACCAAATAACATGAACTCCCGTTACCTGTAATTTGAATGAAACTGTAGGTCAAGTTATTTGGTTAGACATTTCGTGGCACTATTTTCATGGTCAAAAATTACGAATAATATTTTTTTGTTTTTATGGGAAACTCGCGAGATCTCACTTCGGGGCGAACCACTAATTTTACATGTTGACGTTATCTGGGAGGGCCTAAAGACTGGCTATTTTGGGTGTTTCATATTGCATTTCAGATCCGACAGAGCCGATCTTTATTTTTGATGTGTAACAATCTTTCCGCTCGGTTTGTGGGAGTGATTTTGGCAAAAGGGACGGAAAGTGTAACAGGAAACCGGGGAAGCCCTTTGACCAATGAGAGCGCGCGGTGGTCAGATTTTTTTCACTACGAGACTATATTATGGCCTCTTTCATTTAACAGAAATAAGGATTTGTCAAGGAGGTTGTATTTCATCATAGCATATTATTATGAATACAATGAGCGTCATTCTATATTTAAATTAACTTACTATTATCGCATTTACCGGAGCTGTTATCGAGTTTTCAATGACGAACTTTCAGAGTGATGAATTTGGTAGATAACATTAAGATTTGCTTTGTGTTTTCTATTTTGTTTGTATTTTTTTGTTTATATGGTGTACAATAAAAATGATGGCACATCATATGCGACTACTGTAAGGTACGTAGTTTTTTTGTTTGGCAATATCTTTTCGAAATGATGCAGTAGTAAAATGTTTTGTTTCCAAATCATCCAACTAAAATGCATTCCAACGAATAAAAGAGGAACCCAATATGCTCTTCTTACAATGCAGTCGATTAAACATGATGATTCGCCTGAAGTGATTTTACACATTTGAATCAATTCCAAAATTATTGCCAAGACAAAAAAATAAAGATCTCCAAATCCCCAGATCTTTTTGTATGTTTACACGGCTATGTTTTTATAGCTGGTAACAGATGGCGTTGCTCTGTCAAGCTGAATATCAAAGGAAAGTGCATTGCCAATGTCAATTCCCGTCTCAACACTATATTCCGCCAAACATTAAATAAAAAAAAACATTTGTGTTTGTTAAACTGACCAAGTGAGATTGTTTTAGACAAATATTGATATTATGTCTGAGATTTTGATATAAAAATCACATTTTGTGACGGCTTATCTCCAGACAGCAGCGCCATCTATTATGCTAGTTGGAACTATTTTTTTTATCGAAAATGAAAAGCCCTCATTAGACAACGACTTTTAGGTTTGAAATAATGTTGAATAACGTACCTGTAGGAATGCAGACATAACACCTATAAGTTTGGCTTCGCCACAGCCAGCCTCGACAGTTTCCGTCACATTGACCTTGGAGTTGACGTCTTCTGGCAGCGGTGGAGGTGGCGGTGGTTTCGCCAGGGGCTTAGGCAATGGAGGCTGGAATACATACAAATGTTAAAACATTAAACACTAATATTCTTCATTATTGTAAATACGGATTTATCACGTAGATAGTTCGGAACGGATCGCACTCACCTTGATGAATGTTCACAAATCGAACAGAAACATTTTCGGTCGAAACACTGATAAAACGGTACGTGATAAATCCCGTATTTATAATAATTGTTGAATTAAATCAGGAAAGTTTTCTAGGTAAAACTAATATTCTTTGTTAAACTCTTAGTAGAAAAACCTTAGCTAAAATTAACTAATCATCATCATATCGGTCTCCTCCATAGATTTCTAGAGCAACCAGTTTTGTGAGGCCGGCATCCAATCGCTCCCAGCAACCTTTATCTGGGCCTGTAACCGAGTTACATTTGGATACAATTACAAGTTACATCGATTTCTACATAGGTTTGTTGTCGATATATCACGTGATATTTCCATAGCATGTGTCAATCCCATGCATTTTCGGACTTATCGACTAGCGTCATCGCGTCGTCTTTCGTCTGTCCATCTAGAGAGGGCCGTCCTACGCTGCGCTTTCCAGTGCGTCTCCACTCTAAAACCTTTCTGCCCCGCACACTGCCACTTCAACTTGCTAATCCTTTAGGCTAGGTCAGTTACCTGGTTTGTCTAAGGATCTCCTTATTTCTGATTCAATCTCATAGAATTCAATAGCATCCTACTATTTTAATCATAATCATTTATTGCCAGAATATAGGTTATACAGAAATATGTAACAAGTATTTTACAAGTGTGTGCAACTTTCTTACTTCGGAGACTTTCGTGATTTATTTCAATCATTATAATAAACACGGGATTCGTAATTCAAATTCGTGTTCAATTACATTTGTAACTGTTTGTAGAGCTATGGTCTGGATTGATCAGTAAAAATGAGGTGCATTTACGTTTAGGCTATATTTGACTACTGTATATATTCGTTAGTGTGTAATGATTTAAAAACTTACATTATTCTTATCCAAGGCTTCTTGCAAAGCTTGCCGAGCTATATACTGTGCCTTGAATTTTTCCATTTCCTTCTGAGCATCCGTTTTGATGACATCAACTTCATTCTTGTAAGCTGTAAGTTGGAACTGCAGACTCTCGTTCTCACGCTTAAAAACAAAACGAATTTTTATATGCTGTTTTGTCAATGCGTCGCGCGTCGGTCTATCAAGTCGTAACAGCTGAATCGATTTCGATGAAACTTGGTATATCGATAGATTATGATCCGGACAAACCACGCGGGCGGAAGCTTGTATCCTAATATAGTTTCTACTTACTTTCAGCTGCAGGACTTCCTCACTATTAGTACCGCCCATATCTAAAGCCCTATTATTGTAGCCATTGTTGTACGCATTGTCATTTTCTTCAGCATAAAACTTCTCATTGAACTCTTCCTTCAATGTATTGAACTCCTGAAAGTTTTACAAATTGATGTAGTTTAAGATTCTGGTGTTCTATTTGTGCAAAATGGCACTGAATTTATACCTAGGCGACATTGTTTCTATTGAGCTACATAAATACCTGTTTCTGCGATCTCCTTAGCGCCTTTCGAGGTGTTTTATTACTAATCTTGCTTATTTGCTAATTATATAGGTAGTTAACCAGTCACTGGTTATATATTTTGTCTAATATTTAAAAATATATAACTATCACAAATATAATAAAATCATAATATTTATGTGCTGTGCTGACTGGTGGCATGTGCTAACATCAATAATAGTACGAAATACTTACAGGAATACGTTTACAAACGAAATAACTAATACCTGTGTCATTTTTTGCCATGTCTCGATATTCTTTCTCTGTGGCTTAGTGAAGTGGTCCCAGGCACGCTGGTGTCCCGCCGCTATCAAAACCTTCGCCACCTGTTCGACTGAGGTTCACAAATAATAGTTATGAGAGGTTGGCACCCACCACAGACCGAACATACCGTCAAACTGTACATTAGCGACCGGCCGTCCCAGGTTCATAGCATTGTCGACAGAGCTCGCTTGGATGTTTGTACATCCACCCGCGCGCGACTGTTCCGCCTGTCGAGAATGCCGCGGACAGCAAGAAAGCGGTGAGACAGCGCGACCGTGTGCGGCACACAGGGACCCGTAGTGTTCACCACCCGTTCCGGCTTGCACAGGTTTGTCGTACTGGACTGACATGTACAGTTCTAAACTTCTTACTACATACCGCGTTCAGGATGACTATGAGCCGGCGGATCTACGAGGTATTGCAATTGCAATGGGCAGGTTACCTTAACAAAGGTTGGGCCACCTGTTTGTTTTATCACTTACTCATCAAAAACTTTATGAAGATCCTTCAGCGCACCGCGCATCTCAAGCGGGTGATCGACAGACGATATCAGCTTCCCACGAGCATTTGTTTGTGATGACGATCGACGCGAAGAGACGTTGCTCTAGGGTAACACCTTTGATCCTTTCAGTTACAGCGATATGCGCCGCGTGCAATTCACTCTCCATTCGGGCAAACAGAGAACGCAATGGTATTTTAGTTTGTGACTGCATGGCTTGATTTTGAAGAGGTGACATTAACTCCCTTATTTTTAAAGTCGGTTAATAAGATATACACACCCTAATAGACACTAAAGTATACTGCAGTCCAATACAACAAACCGTAGTTCAGGTGGTGACCACTTCATAATTTATTGTGACAACATACTTTTATAATGCCGCCAGTTTTAATTATTGATTTTCCAATTAAGCTCAGTTCTTGTTATTTTTGTTTCTTGAGTAGGTATTATAAAAGTAAAATTGTCAGGACACTTACAACAGATATCCTATACCAATATTTTTGGTTGAAATAGTTTCAGCACAGGATTATGCAATGAATTAGAATCATTACAAGGTCTGGAACTGACTTAATTTTTCTGTTAATTGCAAGAAGTCTTGCATACAATATACCTTGATTCAACACGTTCAGACTAAATCTGCTCCAATAAAGAACTTTGCAATGGCTTACCTTTGAAAAGTTTAATTTCAAAACTGGAGATAAATTTCAATATACTTGAGAGAGAGAGAGAGAATTCGACTGAGACTAGATTATGACTGAGATAGTTGGCCCATTAGTTTAAAGAAATGACCATAGAATAAAAAACTTACGTTGATTGATCACACTTTGTATGTTATTTTTAACTCTTTCTTTGCATTCCTGCAGCTCATCTTCAGCTTGCATTTTTTCATTGAATAAACGGCGAATGTGCGAGTTTGTAGCTTGTATCATAGAATAGAATTGATTTGCATTCTTTTTGGAGCATTCACCTCGCTCCAGCCAGGCTAACAGTGTCTGCAATATAAACAAGTCAATTGTTGTAAAAAAGGTAATTAGCATCAGCTAGAATAAGCTACCACAATAATAGCTGTACATAGCAATGCATATAAAAAAACTTTATTATTTATTAAAGCCTTTTAAAAATTATACACTTACTGGTATGGAGCTGGCAAAATGTTCTTCATTTTTGATTTTTTCTGAAAGCTGTACAATAGCAGTTGTGGAGAATGGTTGAACTCTGATAGGCGATGGGGAACGTCTGTAAGAGGCATTCATGCTGCGGCTTGCAATCTCCTGTGCTGTTAGCTGTTGCAATTGTTGCTGCTGAGCACGCATTACTTGTCTTTGTCGCCTTTCATACTCATTCTGGTCATCACGGCTCTGTCAATAAACAGTTCTATTAAAATGAGTTTCCATAAAAATTCGAAATGTTCAAATATGTAATTGTGGCGAGTCTTACCGCAGCATAGTCCACATGCAACCATCCTGATGTTGAATGTGAAGTGTCATCATCTATTTCATCTTTATCTTTTACATCAGTGAGTGTAATACGATATCCAGATATTGCCATGGCAGCATCGACACAATTCTCTCTGTCAAAACGAATATGACAAAAGTTCTTTTTCGATAATCTGAGAGTATGAATTCGGCCATAGTTTTCAAATATATCTCGGACCACAGATTCTCTGATTTTGTCTGGTAGGCCTCCAACAAAAATGGTGCGACATCCAGGAGGACGCGCCCTTCTTGGAGGGTGAGGAGTGCCCGGTTCAGGCGGAGCCAGCTTGCAGTGTTTCAGTACAATTTCTTTCTTCTCTTGCAAGGACATATCTCCACCACCTATGCCACCAGGATACATTCCCATTATAGTTGGATCCATCATCATTCCTCCCATCATATTCATATCTATGGGAGTTCCGGCAGAGGATTGTCCACCGATTGAAGATATATCCATGGGTTGCTGGGTCATCATTTCCATTCCTGTAGTAGAATTGATAATTTCCAATCCAGTGGAAGGCATCATGGCTGCTGGCATCATAGTACTCGGCATCATCATGTTAGGATACAATCCTCCCATCATCATATTCCCTGAAATATTATAATAATAAAGAAGAAGTGAACTTGGTATTAATTAATATGTAATCTCCTGGAAGAAACAATTGATTGAATGGAAATGGTTTTACATCTGTAACCAGTCAGGCACCACAAAAATGTATTGGGGTGATCCTTGACAGGTTTGCAATCATTTTTATTTGTTAAATTATCAACAAGCTCACCTTGTCCATACATATTAGACACCATCATTTGGTTCATCATGGTCATATCACCAGGAGCTGCTTTATTTCCATCATGAGTTTTGCCATCTCTTCTTCTTCCAACATTGTCTACCCTTACTGGGGATCTAGATCGATCTCTTCTGATACCTGTACAATGAAAGTAAGTTTGTTTATGCTAAGAAAGCTTTTTAAATTAATCAGTACACACAATACTTCAAGCTTCTTGTGCAATATGTTAAACAGACCAATCGTCATTCCTTTGCTGGGCAACGCAGTTATATGGGGGAACTTTTTCAGTGTACCAAATTATTTATGTATTACACCTACACCTTACCTTGCATGATTCTCACTTCGTAGTCCTCGAGGCATCCAATTCAAAATGAGATTACTTACGTCAAACTTGCTTTGCTAATATTTTACCTTCAGACAATTCTACCTTTACCACCTTTAAATTCGCCCAATAATCACAAACAAGCCTATGTGAACCTTAATTAATTTACTTTACTGTGCTCCATAGAGGAAAAAATTCTGTTGTGATCTTTGCCAGACAGAAACCACCAACAATCGATTCCACAGCTGAGTTGAGCTGAGTCAGTCATGGTCAGTGCTGCCAACCTCGACTAAGCGTCCCCCACTAGCGTCATCTTGAAATCCCCTTCTCACCCCCTAACACTAACTCAAGATCACCCAACACTATTTTGAACAAAATTCTTATTTCTAATAGGCATCTTGTTTCAGGGATAAATTGAAATTAAAAGAAAATACACAAAAACGCAATGAAATTGAGGTTTATTTAGAGATTATATATATTAAACTCACAGGATAGAAGAAAAACGCGTTTCTTTTTTATTTAATTCATCAATCCAATCCATGATCTTCTAATATACGTTACAAAAATCGCTACAAAAGAATTTCCCACTAGAAAATTCCCCTAAAAAAGGTAACTCCTGTAAAATGCGTCAAAAAATTGTAATACCCCTAGTGTATGCCTCTAAAAAAATATGGCACCTAGAAATACCCCTTTTCCTCTAACTTATCCCCAAATTTAGGGGGAAAGCCCCCAAGTTGGTGACACTAACCTGTGAGAGAGATGGAAGAATAAAAACAAATATACGTTATGGCTGTGCGCGTCCTTACCAGTTTGTGCAAAAACAAACTATTATATATATTACCCCGCGGCTACACTATGCTCCATGAAAATCCTCCGTCGTCCGAGACACGTTCTCGGAGACCTGGATGACGAAATCACCTCTGCTAATGCGGAAGGTGAGTCATCTATATCAGACAGAGCAAACACTTCACAGAAACACCGACCTCGCCGGCGAGGTCGACGAGTCCCTTCAGTCGCCGCCTATACGAGGTACAGACACGTACCCGGGCGTTTCTCTCCTATCCCCACCCCGGCAACAGCCCAAGCCGAGGCTCGTACCTTAGTGGTGCCCTTGCGCTAGTTGCCTAAAAAACTTACTGGGCTGAGCGCCATCTGCGCTCGCCAAAAGTTCGGTTAAGCTGTCACGGCCTCAGAGGCCAACAGCGAGATTAGTCCATTCGAAAAAAAAAAAAAAAAAAAGCTATGCTCCATCATGCTACTCGCGCTGACGTAGCTGGCCACACATAGCCGTCCTCGCGCGATTACTATACTATACGATTATTCTGGATTTCAGACTTTTCCTATATTAGTGTCACTAAAGCTACACGAATACCAAATTTCAGCATTGTGGGGTCACTGGTGTACCCTGTGAATTTTGTCAATGTTTTGTTTTTATTATGGCTAATAACTGAAAAACTACAAGGATTAAACTTAAAATAAAAACGGGATTGAAATGTACTAATAAAGACCTTTCATTTAACATGTCATTTGACCTAATAGTCTCATTTTCATTTTTTTAAACCTCTTGAACCCCAATAACTCAATAACCCTCCAACATTTTTAGCTCACTTAGTCACACCAAAATTGTGCCAACACTACCTACGTAACTTATGTATAAAATTTCACGATGATCGGATCAACGCTTCGAAAGTTATCCTTGGACAAATAAACATACATACATACCTACAACGCTGATTTGCCCAAGTTGATTTGAAGATCTCGCTTCGTTCGATCAATTCTATAAATAAAAATAAAATAAAACTCTCTTTACTTACCTACCTACGAGACAAACTGTTAACAACCAATATCAACTTTAAAAAATTAGATACTTAGGAAATTAGATTGATACCTTGTTATGTCTGGTAATACGAAACCAAAATTAGACAGGCCCTACATAGCTTTTATATTAATTCGATAAATCTTAACGTGGTTTCATTTGCCCACTCATCTGTCGTAGTCGGCGGCGGCATAAATTTTCCAAATCCCAAAGAGCGCTTCCTCTCTGAGCGTTCGAAGCGCTATAAGGTGCGCAATGTTTTTGGCCGTTTGGCCAGCTTACTCGCGTTTATGTTGCTGGTTCTTTGAGTCGTGCACTTTTGTGCACCAACAAAATGTGGAGCGGTAGGGCATGACGAGAGCATGAGATGAGAAGCATCTAAGTGGTCTGTGATGCGAAGTAACGCGGCCACATTACGTCCCTCACGTGACGTGAGAAAAGTGGACAGGGACGTGACTCACGTCCCTGCGCCTCGGCGAGTAATGTGGCCGCGCGCGGGGTTATAAAATTTGTTGACTTTGTTTTGTTTGTTTTTGTTTAGTTATTTGTTGAATTTAGTAATTGTGTTAAAATAGACATCATCGTTGTATTTAGTTAAAAAAATCAATGCAACATACATCTTAAGTTTCATAAAAAGTTAACTAAAGAATGTATGTTGTAAACTGTTACAAGTTTTACGAGTTGAAAGTTGAAGATATTTCTTGTTTTTGATTTTAAAATCAGACTAATTAATTAGGTTTAGATTTTAATATTACCTTGCCACACCCTTACAGGGCACATACATCTAGAATACTTATATATGTAACCTATTGTATGTTGCATTGAAATAAATATCTAATCAGTTTCTATCTATTTGTACTTAAATTCGGTTCAAAATACAACCATAAAAATATGGAAGCTAGTGTTGGTCTTCGTGCTAATAAAAGGCAAAGAAGTGAAAATTGGCTAGAAGAGGACAAGGTTGTACCTACTCTCAAGTTTACTTTTAGGAATATTTTACAAAATTTTTATTTATGAAAGAGCTAGCATGATTTTAATACTAGTTTTGCACTACATACTCATCTAAAACAATATCATATTTGTTTCATAAGGTGCTACTAAGAGAGCTAGTGAGGGAGAGGGTTGGCATTCTTGAAAACAAGAAAGCAGATACAAACACCAATGTGATGAAGGTGGAGGCATGGCTTGAATTGCAAAGTAGGTAAGTATCAACCAAATCTAATGCCTTACTTAACCAATTTTGCTTACATAAAACACAAGCAATAGTCTTGATTAAATTAATAATTTACCTTTTCAGCTTTAACTGTATGTGTAAAGGAGTCCAGCGCACCCTAACACAGTTAAAAGGGCAGCACAAAATGCTAAAGGCAAACGAGCGTAAGGAGCTCAATGAAACTCTTGGTGGTCCACCACCCACACCCACTTCAGAAAAACCAGAAAGTCATGATATGCTCCACAAATTTGACTCTGACCAAACATCATCATCACCATATGTACTTACATAATCCAGTGTTTAATTATTTTAAGCTTGACTAAAACATGCTGAATAGGTCATTAGTCATTACTTAAAAAAGATAGTATTCAATGCTTTTTCATCTAAAAAAGTACCTGTAGCCTCCATTGAACAATGAAGAATTAAATTCTATTAATTATAACAATTTAATAATAACTTTATGCCTGTGTAGTTTGGTATTATTTTACTGACAAATTTCTGATTTTGAAAAATCTAAAATGCAGTTTTAATTTTCTACATAATTATTGTTTTTATGTTTTCCTAACTTGTTTTAATTTTTTAGGTCGCTATTAAGGAAGAGAATAATGAAAACACAGAAGTCTTACCATTAGAGGTGCTTTATTAAGTATAATTTAATGGAATAGTTTTCCTACATAAATAAAAATAATAATAAAGTAAGGTATAGGTACTAATAAATTACTTTTATATTTAAAGGTGGATGCAGCAGAACCAATACTGACATCCCCTCCAGAACAATCTACATCCAAACCAGCTAACAGAAAATACAAAGTAAGTAACTTAATTTCGAGTTGTGAAATAATTAGATATTGTAGAGGGTGTAACTCGTAAACACTTAGTAAATTGTGCGCGTTTTACGTTAAAAATACTGGAACTTTAAGACGGTAAAAGATCGAGAAAACTGGTCTGAGGTATAGCAGTAGGCTGACCAGAAACGCATGCCAAAAATCAGACTATTGGATTAAAATGTTTGATATTAGGTACCTAGATACCTACCTACAGTACCTATTGTACCTATTGTACCTATTTAGGTACTTGAAATCGTTTTTTTGTTTTTTTTTTTTAGCCTTCATAATCGACGCTAGAATTAGAACAAATGCTCCAAGACCTGAGCAAGGCAAGCCTCGAGGTTGGACTGATGATGAACCAGTCAAAGACCCAAGTTACGACCAATAGCAAGAAACGTAGGGTCAAGGTAGATGGGCAGGAGATACACTATGTCGATGAGTATATTTATCTGGGCCAGATAGTCTCTTTCAAGAACAGACAAGATCGAGAAGTAGACCGTCGTGTCGATAACGCTTGGAAGAGCTACTTGTCCATGATAGAGCTAATGAAGGGCAACCTTCCATTGTCACTTAAGCGAAAACTCATCGTATCTTACCTATCCTACCCCACGGTGCTCAGACTTTGTCATTGATGGACTCACAAAAGTTCAAACTCGGGGTATGCCAAAGAGCGATGGAGCGTAGCATTTTAAGTGTTAAGCGAACCGATAGAATCCGCAGCACTACTCTCCGCTCTATGACCGAAATCATCAATGTGGGGTACAAGGCTGCAAGACTCAAATAGGACTGAGCGGGTCATGTCACTCGAATGCACCCTGAAAGGTGGACTAAGATCTCCACCGACTGGCAACCTACAGGACGACGGCAACGAGGCAGACCGCGAAAACGTTGGCGCTACGATCTGGATGGGTTCTACTCTGACTGGCAGGAGATTTCTGGAGAACGCAAGGAATGGAAGGGAATGGAGGAGACCTTTGCCCAGCAGTGGGACAGTATAGGTTATTGAAAAAAATAAAAATAATGAATGTTAATGCATAGGTACCTACAGTGCATGCGTGAATTAACATTGCCGTAATTCATAAATTCGTAACAATTTAATTTTATAGGGGTTGTAAGATTTTTATATGGATGCTGGCACTATCGTTTGCCGCCGTATGTTTTTTTTTTTTCCAAAACAAGCGATGCACTGCACGATAAAACCTAAAATTAATATGAATAGAAAAGAGGACAAATAAGTCCCAAAGAAACAAAAAATAATGGTGGCGATTCTGTTGTTTACGCTAACTAAAATTGTGTAAAATACGAACATTCTTAATCGGTTCACACTAAAGATCAAATTAAAATGACATTTAAAGTGACATTTCTAAACTTAAGTATTTTTCAATAAAAAGGCGTGTTTGCGGGCTAGTTTTAGTCAACACCAATTTTATTGATCACTAAAACTAGTCCTCAAACATACTGTTACGAGCTGAGGGTTCGGGATAAAATAATGGGAATCGGTCTGACCAAAATAACACTTTTATTCAAAACTAAACGATGAATACACGAACTTGGTCACACGTAATCACAACACACTAACACTACTGTTGCACCACTTAAAGTCACCGAAACGTTCGCACGTATAGCCAAGTCCAGAGTGACTCGCGAGCAACTACTGTTCACGCGAGACCCTTCTCCACGTCAGTCCTCCAGGGCCTCGCTGAGACTGACTCACTGACTGACTGAGACTGACTGTCCGGCCATCTCTCCGGCCTATTTATATCGTACACAATTCGATTGTTCGAGAACGATCTCGGTCGCTCCAGGAAAGGGGTCGGTGTTTCGACAGAACGACCCATCCCCATTGTGCGCAACCGCAGACAATAACAACAATAACACAGCAAGACAAAAGCGTTCGAGAAGTGTCGATTATTACTCATTGTTTAACAGCCTCGGCGTAACAATACTATCATAACAAAAATTACTTAATTTTAGAAATGTCAAAATTTATTCTAATTTGATCTTTAGTGTGAACAAAATAAGACTGTTCGTATTTTACACAATTTTAGTTAGTCAGCGTAAAAAACAGAATTGCCACCATTACCTAACCTTTATGATATCCTAAATTGTTCCGAGATAATGAGGGCCTTTCAATGGGGCCGTCACGGGTTTCATATAGGTACCTATAATGAAAGAAAAAAATAATATAATGAGTGGTTTTCACATTTCCCGGCCATGTTTCTATATAATCTTTAACAGATGGCGTTGCTCTGTCATATGCTGATTAACAAAGAAAGCGAATTGTCAATGTCAATTGCCGTTATCATTATTTTCCAATTAACAAATTATTAAAAACGGGGTCGAAATATATAATGAAGACCTTTTATTTGACGTCCCACTTGACCTAATAGTCTCATTTTCTTTTTTTTACCCCCCTTTAACCCCAATATGTCAACAACCCCGTCACATTTTTAGCAGTAGGACCGTTGTTGGTATTTTTAGTACTTGGTATTTTTTTGGTTGGTATTTTTAGTACAAATATTTGGTATATTTTATACCAAATATTTGAGGCTCCGAAGAACGACGATAGCATATTTTTAGTATATCACTAAATATCGGTATAATATTGGTACAATTTCAACTTTCATGGTATTTTTTTTTGTATATTCACCTGGCAGCCCTGAAAAGGAAAATAGTTAAAATAAATAAATTTAGTAATAATGATTATACTATTGATTTAGATTATACAATTTTGATTAAAACATATGTGTTTTATTTGCAATATTTTCAAAATATGAAGCAAAAATTTTAGGAGCATTTTGGTATAATTGAATTTTCTTTTTAGTATTTGTTAGTACAATTCAAAGATTCCGTTGGTTAAATTTGAAACGGTCACACTGATTTTTAGCTCATTTAGTTACACCAGAATTGTGCCATCACTACCTATTTATGTATCAAATTTCACGATGATCGGATAAACGTTTCGAAAGTTATCCTTGGACAAACAAACATACATACATACAACGCCGATTTGCCCAAGTTGATTTGGAGATCTCGCTTCGCTCGATCAATTATTCTATTCTATTCCATCTGTTAGCAGATCTAAAAATACGGCCGTGAAAACCCCTCATTGTAGGTAAAGATACCAAAATAAAAACATTTACGTAACAGCGCAGTGCTGCGCGGTACATTTGCTTTGAACGTTGAAATGAGCGGTAAGCTACGTGCTAGATCACGTGTTCTTGTACTAGCAATAGGTGGGCGCTGCGTTTAAGTCGCCTCGTGAGTGTGTGTTTCTAACATACGTGTCGTGTATCCATACGCACCGCAAGTTTGTGAAAAAATCATACAACGCCTTTGGCATGCTATTCTGTAGTAGGTATTCAGTTACAATAAGAAATATTTTTATCAATAAACCTTATAAGTATCTGCAATAAGTCGTTATTAAAATAACGTTCACTAAGTTGTTGTTATTTCAATATTTATGCTAATAAATAAAAATAATTAATTACAGAGGTACAGAAAGAACACTATCTCAGCTGCTGAAAGAGTGGCTGCTATAGAAGTTGAATGCAGGAAGGAGTTACATAGAGCCCAAATGAAAAATGAAAAACTAAAGGCATTTAATCTGGCGCTAGAAGAAGTCCTTCTTAAGACAAAAATTAAGTTTTTCCAAAAAAAACTATTAAATAGTAATTTTGATTGAAATATATTTTGTCACTGTTCGATTATTATATCAATTTTAATTCACTGAAGTGCCTGGTTGAAGGCAATGTAAAAAAAATCTGTTTTTTTCAATAATGCATGCCATTGCAGACATTGCATGGTCTCAAGCTATAAATATTTTACTTGGTGTACCTATCTCGATAGATACAAAAGTGGTTCTAGCCTTCAAAACATATTTTATCTGCTAACAGATGGCGTTGTTCTGTCACAAGCTGATTATCAAAGGAAAGTGAATTGTCAATGTTAATTCCCGTGTCAACATTATTTTACGAGGAACTCAAATTAAAAAAAAGTGTGTATTTATCTGTCGAAGTGGGATTGTTCTAGACAAATTTTGAAATAGGGTCTTGTGAGATTTTGGCATACAAACCATATATTTTGGCGGCTTATCTCTAGACAGCGTCATCTATTACGCTAATTGGCGTAGTAAACTAGTTTTTTATATGACTCGAAAATAAATAATAAACCCTTTTTTAATTTGTTTCACCCTTGATTAACTGACATAACTACGGCTGTAAAATACATGACATGGCCATGACTGACAGTGACAGCGTATGCAATTCTGCATAGGTACCTACTTATATAGTTACCTACCTATGCTTTTACGTTTTTTTAGTAACTTCCTTGCACTGATGCCAACTGAGCTTCATTGTAGCTAGAAATAGCAATTTTTCGATATTACCCCTACAAAATTTAAAATTGTAGGTATAGCTAAATATTCAACCTACACTTTTTAGCTAGGTACTTTTATCTTGCTTTTTAAATGTCAAATTGACTGAAAATTTTATAAATATGCACATTTGTAAGCTTTGGTAGCTAAGTAACTTGCATCCGATTCGCCCCTAACTTGCTTGCATTTAGCCCGGCTTGTACATCGATCCCTAAACGTATTTAACGAAATAAATAAAATAAATATTGCTGGACATTTCACACAGCGCTATCAAAACTTGCGTAACGATGCCTAAACGTATTTAGTGGCTAAATACGATTTATGGAGTTATCAAATCATACAAATACGTTTAGGGATCGTTGTGCATGCCGGACTTAGTGTCCTATACTGTAGATGCCTACAGTGGAAAATAAATTAAATATGAAATTTAAATTCTAATGAGGGGTTTTTACGGCCATGTTTGAGAACTGCCAATAGATGGCGCTGCTGTATCAAGCACTAGGGATGGAACGTTTCACGAGTAGCATGTGAAAAATCATGTCAAATCACACCTGTTATTTTCCTTCGCATAACCTGTTAAAACTCATTCAAATTAAATCACTTTCGGTATTCATCGTATATCGGTTGTTGTCATTCGGGTCATTCGGGCTGCTACAAATCAGTCGTTCGAATTTCTTCGGAATTCATCAGGCGTTTTCGTTGCCCGTGATTTTTCACATGTACAGTGATAAAATTTAAAGTTAATTTGATCGTAAGAAAATTATGTATTCATAGCAATCATTTCCATGCCTATCCATGCACTTGTGTGTTTTGTCTGTGTCCAAAAGAAAGTGAATTGTCAATGTCAATTGCCGTATCAATCAAAACTTGAATTAGAACAAAATCATATAAAATTGCTTACAAACAGGAGGGTATGGACAGAAGAGATGACTAAACCGTGCGTTGTCTCCTATCGCGAAAACAACGGCAGACACCGTTTTCCTAAGGATGAAATTAGCAAAACGAAATGAATAAGTACAAGCAATTAAACATGTAAACCCTAGTTCGTACCTAATGAAGTCTTCTTTATATGTTCAGCTCACTTTCGTGTAACTGATTTATCTGAGACGCCATCATATTGGGCTAATTACCGTAAGTTATTTTAGCTATATTTTACGTACTTATCTACGTACTTATAAGTTAGTTGGTGTGGATTAGGTACTTATGTACCTACTTGTTATTTTTCCTTATAAAAGTTATCTTTTTAAAAGATATTGCATGAAAAATATTGAAGAAAACTGCTATATCTTCAGTGTTCTTAAGAACAAAGCTACTCCAGAACAACCATCAACATTCATTCAAGATACCTACAGTGTATCGATTAGACAGATTCCACACATGGCTAATGTAGCCTCTACACGATGGGTCATAATGGACAATCATAGACGATCACCATCGTGTAGAGGGCATAATTGCCTGTAATCGCCTATGATTGGTGACGATCTACCGTAATTGCCGCTATGTCGGTTTTTCAAACAAACATCAAAGGAGCTTGCGGCAATGATTGTAAGCGTGTCCACACGATCGCCGATCACTTAGTTCGTATTTGTTTACGGTACGGTGCGGAAGAGTGCGTTATATATAATATGTTATATGATGGTTATATACACTAAATAAATATATAGCGGCAGCTGCTACTGTTTCGGTGTCCATAATTAACAAATGTAGCTGCGCAATCATGGTGGCACAATCATTGCACATTCTGTGATTGTCCATCATGGCCCATAGTGTAGACAGCTGCGCAATCATAATAGCAATCATTGCGCATTCTGTGATTTTCCATCATGGCCCATCGTGTAGAGGCGCTATAAAAAATAATACGATCACAAAAGAACATTGATTGCCACACACAAGACGAAACAAAAACGGTGTGAACATGTTCTCTAGAAATTTTGATGTTGTCTTTGCGACTTTCACAGTTTGGGAAGTTTAGAAATATATATTTTTAGCGGAGCATGTCTCGGGTTGTTTAGACGGCGCTATCTATTACGCTAGTTAAAACTACATTTTTTTTTAATCGAGAATGTAAAGCCCTCATTACAACCTGAGTTTTTTAGAAGCCAAATCACTACAATATAGTGATACTATAAAAAAATATCTTTGACGATATGTATAGATTTTGTAAAAATAAGAAACTCTAAAATCTAGCAACCTTCCTCAAAACATGGCTATCTAGCAACTTTTTGGGGAGAAGTCTATGCTATACATTTGTCAGAGCCCAGTTGACAACAGTGCTATCTTGCCTGTAAAATTAAACACCAACCGTTAGTATTGCCAATCTTGTGACTTTGTCGCTAGAAATGACGACTTTTGTTTAAGTCTTAGCGACAAAAAACTATTCCACAACAAAAGTGGTTTAGTGAGTTATCTGACGACTTTTGGGGTACAAATTAAAACACTTTTAAGGCCAGTTGCGTGCGCGCCAAATTTGAACATTATTTAATTAAAGTTGCATTCTTATATGCATGAGCTATAGCTATTTCAAAAAATATTCAAATCTAAACGTCAATTTTTGTTTTGCTAATTTATGTTATAACTTTAGCTATATTTAAATAATAAACCTGGTAGAATCAGTTTTAGCAACGTTCTAGGTACTTTTGATACTGAGTCTATAAAGGAATATATATAGGAGAAATATATAGGAACTCGAATTTATAGGAGTTGGCAACACTGACCATTACCAAACTAGTGTTTGGAACCGTACGATAATTATCGTACAAGTACAATAATTTCAGGACAACGTACGATGTATGATAGTACACTACTATCGTATGCAGATTGTACGATATTTACATTGATACAAAATTTGAAAATGAAACTGACAGCCGATAGCCCAAAAACAAAAAAAAGCATGTATGCAATTCACACGTGGTAGAAGTGAAACCTTCAAATACCACGCGCATGTGCTTGGGATATACCGACTCACTCTCTTTCTCTCTCCTACTTTCTACCTTTGTGTATCTTTCTTTCTTTCTCCCTCATGCGTTGGAATATTGGACGCTTTTCGTTGCTAACGCTCGCGCTGGCCTGTAACAGGTATACTTTTTTTTTTTTTTTTTTTTTTTCGAATGGACTAATCTCGCTGTTGGCCTCTGAGGCCGTGACAGCTTAACCGAACTTTTGGCGAGCGCAGATGGCGCTCAGCCCAGTAAGTTTTTTAGGCAACTAGCGCAAGGGCACCACTAAGGTACGAGCCTCGGCTTGGGCTGTTGCCGGGGTGGGGATAGGAGAGAAACGCCCGGGTACGTGTCTGTACCTCGTATAGGCGGCGACTGAAGGGACTCGTCGACCTCGCCGGCGAGGTCGGTGTTTCTGTGAAGTGTTTGCTCTGTCTGATGTAGATGACTCACCTTCCGCATTAGCAGAGGTGATTTCGTCATCCGGGTCTCCGAGAACGTGTCTCGGACGACGGAGGAATAACAGGTATACTACGCGCATGCGTTCGAGTACCACGCATTCGCTCTCGCTCTGTCTCTTTCTTTTCCCCTCCCCAGGAGCGTTGAACGTTTAACGCAACAGTGCTTTCATACCCCCTCCATGGTAGCGTTAAACGTTTAACGCAACCTTGTGGGAAGGCGCATTAGAAGTTTCACTTCAATATACGATTGCTGTCTTATTTCTTTCTTAGGAACACATGCTGCCGCTTCATGTCTCAATAATTTCATTGGTTGCTAGTGTCTGCCAATCAGCGATTCGATCGAGGTTTAAGATTTTAAATAAAATGTTATGTTTCATCAATATTTGTGTATTCTGTTCTCACAAATATAGAATGAGATAAAATTGTGAAAAAATATTGAGATAAAATTTTGATAAATATGATTGTTTTCATTCGTCTCTATCCTTCAACATTATTGTCTTCTTTAGACATTCGAAATGTTGGCATGCATAGGGGAAGGGGGCCAAGTTCAGGTCTGTGCCATACCTACGTCCAAACTTTAATTTGAAATTATTATATTTTTTATTTGAAAAAAAGAAGTTTACAAGATTTAAACTACAAAAAGCATTTGTAACATATTATTGTTACATTTCATATGATTTTTTAATGTATTAAACTCACTACCCTGATGGATACGATAATTTTGGCCCATATACGATAATTTTACGGCCCATGATAGCTGTCTAACTTCAGGTTGTGAAGACTGTTATGAAGCATTTGCAACTTACCTATGTCACGTTTCTTAGGTTTTTTGAAGTCACTTACCTGATGGATACGATAATTTTGATCCATATACTATTAAATACGGTATTTTTACGGTCCTGGTACGATAGCTTCCTGGCTTCAGGTTGTGAACACTGATCCAATCCAATCAGACCATAGCCAGGACCATTTATGTGAAAAATTATGAAGGAAGCGCGAATATCTACAATATGAGAAATAGCTAATTTGAACAACCATGTTTGTTTTAGCTGAAATGAAAGACGTTATCCGAGTTACTCCAGAACACTTTCATCAAAGTTTAACGGATTCTATCACAGTTTTACTCAATAGGAAACTTGCCAATAAGGTAAACAAAAACATAACCTGTATACAATTTGTGTTGATATAACATAAAAAAATAATACTATTACTGTTAGCCCTTTTGTCCCATTGTTGACCAAAGGCCTCCCCCATATCCGCCATTCACTACGGTTCTTGTGCCACCTTTTGCCAGACCGGCAGTCCCTCTGAAAGGAATTTTGGATCACAGCTCGTGAGGCATGCGACAGAAGTGACTGGAAAAATGACATGAAAAAGAACACTTATAAATTTATAAAAAAAGAGTCCTACTAGTACTAGTTTTTACAAAGTACAAGTTGTACTTAGGTTACACTAGGACTTTACTACACTAAATTAAATGTATTTTTAAACAATTAAGTCTCATGCCCTGTCAACATAGCTGAAAAGGGCTTGCTGGATTATTATTATTATAACTTTAACTATTGCAGGTGGTACTGAATGTAGGTTTATGTATAGCGTTATATGATATAACAGATATTGGACACTCTTACATATTCCCCGGTGACGGGTCCTCACACACAGAAGTTAAATTTAGATATATGGTATTCAGACCTGTCCTTGAAGAAATAGTCGTTGGAAAAATCAAAAGTTGCAGCAGAGAAGGTGTTCATGGTAAAGTATCAATCAGATAAGCCCATTGATGTGATAGCAAGTAAATTTGTAAGCAGCTAATTGATTTTTAGTTTCTACTAGCTTCTGTCCACACAATCGTAAGCATGGTTTGTTAATAAAACGTTTCAGCCATGCCTATGTTTCGATCCAGGCCATTATCTATCCATATACCAAATTTCATCAATAATGGTTCAGCCGTGAGTAATGTGAGTGAGCCGTGTGGTCAATGTGAGTAACAAACATAAAATCTAACTCCTGTTACTCCAATAAAAACACTTCGATATTCTCTTTTTATTTTTTTTTAACTCTGTTTTTAAGAAGGTAATCCTTGACCACTTTTTTTTTTTTTTTTTCAGTAACACTAGGATTTTTCGATGATATTTTAATACCAGTCAATGCATTACAACATCCATCCAGATTTGATGAAACAGACCAAGCATGGGTTTGGGAGTACCCAGTAGAAGGAGACAAACATGATTTGTTTATGGATTCAGGTATTTTCTTTTTCTTGAATCTCAACAATAATTAAGTGAGTCTAGAGTCTACCTAGGACAAACAGTCCAGTCATGAAGGTCCAACTTCGAGATAGAAGTCAATCGACGAATCCAACTCGGCTGGGCAGCGGTCGGGAACCTACGCGACGTAGAGGTCTATCAGACAGAGGTATATTTTTTTTATTACTATTGTATACCCTAAAAGTCGTGGCAGACGGAGAGCACCAATAAACATGTTTGTTTCCTTTTCAATACAATTACTGGTAATTATAATTGAAAAATAATTGGAAATAATAAACTCAGAGGGGGGCTTAGTGTTCGCGACACTGTTTATAACTTCTGCGAATACAGTCGTGTTCCAATATTATTGTACCATGTTTTTGTTCCAAAATAAAATTATTTGATTTTTTGAATTTAATGTCGATAGGTACTCGGCACATCACTAAGGATGTTACTACACCCTCGCAGCGATCGATAGTAAACTGAAATCAGTCGACGATGCGGCATAGTAGAAACAGTCGATCGACGTCGACTGATCTTATTTTACATCAATCGATGCCATCGGTCGATTGGTGTGGTAACACCCTAACGGCTCCCGTAAGGACAGCAAGAGCGAGTGGGATAGCAACATCATCGTCGCTTACCCCACGTTTTATGACCCGGTACTCTTTTCTATAAATAAATCGTTTGAATGTCTTACATAGAAGCTACTGGCCACCAAGAATATTTAAATTTTGAAATTTAGAGCTTTTTGCTCCAAAATTTATTATTCTAATATTTACCGCGTATTTTCTAGTCCTAGTGATTAGCTCTAAAATTCAAAATTTTAATTATTTATCTTAGTGGTCAGTACCTTCCAAAGCTACCTAGAAAGAAAATTGTACTAGATAAAAACATCCTGTCAAATATCTATATGAAAAATGTGTTTGCATATAAAATGTATTTTCTTTGGCACTATTGAGTTATAGGCCAAGATCCCGCGACGATCAGACTTTCATTATTTTATAAAACCTGAAAGTTTTTCTGTGTATGTCCCTAATACAGGTTAAAACAATCCCGACTATGAAGTTTGGATCACGGTTGCTTTAAAAGTTATGAGGTAGCATAGGTGTATAAAATTGCACCTCATTTTCGTTAAAGTATAAAGCTTAGTTTTTAATATTCTATTGATCGAGCGAAGCGAGATCTCCAAATCAACTTGGGCAAATCGGCGTTGTATGCATTTTTGTCCAAGGGTAACTTTCGAAACGTTTATCCGATCATCGTGAAATATAGGTAGGTTGAGGTAGTGATGGCACAATTTGGGTGTGACTAAATGAGCTAAAAATGTGGGGGGGTTGTTGAGATATTAGGGCTCAAGAGGGGTAAAACAAAAACAAAATAGGACTATCTGGTCAAATAACACGTCTAAAAAAATTTTTTTTTTCAGGAGAATCAATAAGATTCCGAGTGACAAGTGAAACATTTGAGGAAAGCCTTCCAAGTGGCCCCCCTGGAACAGAATGCAGCACAGTACAAACAGTTGCACCTTATAAAATAGTTGGTGGCATCAATGAGCCGGGACTGGGATTACTGACATGGTGGGAAGCACCAGTGCAAGATGGAGATGATGATGATGATGAATGATGCCGGTGATAAGCTGTTTATTAGGTATATTGTTAAAAATAAAGGCATAAACAATGCTAAATTGATGTTATTCAGATAGGAGTTATACTAAATTTATACAACTTCTGAATATGAAACAATGTATATTTTTTTTTACTTTTTTGAATGCGCAATTAGAAAATACAATATAATATAACATGAATACATACATTTTACTAGTTAAACTTATTTTCCTACTTATAATAGAAATTTTATAACATCACAAAGCCACATCCACAATGCCCCTATCCTATACTGAATATAACCACAGAACAAAAGTTTGGTAGGAGTGAAAACAGTCGCGCGCACACAAAGACGCGTGCGTACGAGGATCTCGCATCAATTCTCGTATGTTCTAAGATCCTCGTATGCGTGCGTCAGATTTCGCTCGTTGAACTAAACTTAATTTCAGTTCCTATCTATTTTATGGTATAAGTATAAATATATTTCATTGATTGAATGAGTTCTCTTTCGTCACTGGCTCGGCCCTGTTTTGCTATTATATTTACTTAGTAGTAAATATTTACAATAGTTGTCTAAATAATGTAGCTATTAATGAAGTCACAAGCAATCACAAATAAAAACCCAAAAATTCATTCAGAATTTAATATATCTAGTTTGTTGCTAGCCCAAAAACAATCACAGAAATAGCAAAACAAAGATATTTAATTATTTTGCAAAAAATTGTGCACTATACAAATTCTGAGATCATATTATAGAAAAACATACTTACTAAATAACATTTAAAAATTGATTACAATAAACTTTAATTTATTACACAAAACAAACAAAAACGATTCCTAGCCCGGCTTGCACCACGATTCCTAAACGTATTTAGCGACTAAACATGCTTAAATCATATTTAGCCACTTCATACGTTTAGGCATCGTTGCGCAAGTCGCCCCTAATCTTGTAAGTACATCACTATATAACAGCCTTGCGACTTTAGTCAGCCCCGCTTCCATCATCGGAAGCTTACATCTACCATTTACAACACGTACCAAATAATAATAGGTATAAAAAATATTTATACTCGGTTTACTTACGCTTATGTCACATCAAATGAGGCACTGCCAAAATAGCTAAATTTATACTCACAGGTAAGTGTGACAAGGCCAAAATCAATTATTATTGATTGGCTTATGTAATTACTCTATTGTAATACGAAACTGTAAAAATAGATATAATGTATTATAAATAAACAAATACCAATATTTATACTCTTACAAGTTTACTTACGCTTATGTCACATCAAATGAGGCACTGCCAAAAATAACTAAATTTATATATACTTACTGGTAAATGTGACTGGGCAAAAATTTATTATTATTGATTGGCTTATATACTCTATTGTATTAGGAAACTGTAAAAATAGATATAATCTTTACATAAATATAAAATGAAGTCGCTTCCGCTGTCTGTTCGCTTACATCTTTTAAACTACTCAAAGGATTTTAATGCAGTTTTCAGCAATAGATAAGAGTGATTCAAAAGGTTTATATGTATAATACATACATAACTCTGTGTGTTTGTTACCTTTACACGATGAAACGGCTGAACGAATCGTAATGAAATTTTGCAAGGAGATAGATTATATCCCGAGAAAGGACATAGGCTACTTTTTAGCAAACTGCGCAAAATGAGGGTATTGCTTTATTGAAAAACCAACCGTGCGAAGCCGCGGGCGGGTCAGCTAGTTAGTTATAAATAAACATATACCAATATTTATACTCGGTTTACTTACGCTTATGTCACATCAAATGAGGCACTGCCAAAATAACTAAATTTATACTCACAGGTAAGTGTGACTGGGTCTAAGTCAAATTCCATGCTTATAGCTAATACATCTACTTATTTATGAATAATGATTGGATCCCGTATAAAAACCCGTATTTTTAAAATACTTTTCCATTACATTGTACAAGATATGATACAGATTATAACTTCTTGCGATTCGTGAGGTAAGGAATCTTTCGTACGTTCTCAAGAAACGTGTTTTATAAATAAAATTAATTAAATCTCTAGAGTTTTCACATTCATGGGTATGCAGACACAGTTCTAGACAAAATATATAGGTACACACAGACGCGCGTACGAGGATCTCGGATCAAGTCGGTTGAATGTTCGACCGAGATATACTAAACTTCTGTACCTATGTATTTTGTGGTACTATTACTCTGAGCTCTCAGTAAGCAAAAAACGCCCCTAAGATAATGTTATCGAGTTATAAACCTATATATTTGATTTAATTCGACAAGTAAGTTGCACTGCGAGCGCTACAGTACTGTCTATTAAAGACCATTCCGGTTTAAGATTTTAAACTTATCTAACTTGTTATGTGGAAATCGTTTCGTCTACTTAAAATTGTAAAGGAGAGGAGAGTTGAGGAAGTGATGCGCGTTGTTAACGTGCGCGATGAGCCGTCCGCTGAGCAGATGTCGTCCGTAGAGCTCCGCCTCCTGCTCGTCCTTGGCCAAGCCGCAGCTGATCAGCCACTGAACCAGGCACTGACCTCGGAATACGTTGCGGTAAGTACGCATGCGCCATCTGGAATTGCACAGTTTTAGCTATAGAGTTTATTTACATTGATATTAGATTAGATTAGATAATACTTTATTGCACACCACGAAACAAATACATATAAAAAAAAACAACTACGTAAATCTATGGATACAATTGGCGGTCTTATCGCTAATTAGCGATCTCTACCAGACAACCTTTGGATGGAATGGACTGTGTAGACATTACCTGGGGTGTACCTGACATACTACATGTACATACATACTAATACTAATTATATAAAAATAAAAAAATATAAAACTTGCATAAATGAAAACTACATGAATCTAAATAATAACTACTCATAATAATTCATAGATACATACTTAGACTTATTTAAGAAACAAATAATTAATAATAAATACATATATATTTAGCGACAAATACTCAGATAGTGTTCTCTGAGCATACGTTTAACCCGTGGAGCGCTAGCCTTGCTCTGACTCAAAAGTGCCCCAAATGTCAAGAGATTTCGGACGCATATTTATTCATCGACAGGTCATCAAAAAACTTAGTTATACGGCATTACGAAATAATTATATGATATAAATTATACATAATTGCTTTTGGCTTGAAATTTCCTAACAGTTAATGTCATATAAATAGTTTTAAAAAACTTACTTGATGCAGAAATTATTAATTTCTTTTCAACTTCATGATTGCGAGTCAAAATCTTGACACATTTTGCCATATTTTACCAATTCACGATAAGTATTCACCAAATCTAACATTACTACTCTGTAGTATACATATTTATGCATAATTGTTGATATTCATTTCACTTTGAAACATAATAACTACACCGCAAAGCTGTTTACAAACTAAAACAAATCACGGCCGCCATGACTATGCGCGCGGAGCTTGGGTCACACTGCCGAAAGTACTGTTAGCTAAACAAATTAGCTTGAGCATTTTTTGTGGGACTTTTTATGGTACTATAAAATGTTTAGTGCATCGCAAAGTAACGTTTTACTTGTATTGAAATTGTATTACAATACTTTTTAACGTTCGAAAAATTAGGTACATATGACGGGAAACTGCCTAAGATACCTACGGTAATATATACGTTTACCTACATACAATGATGTTTCTAAGTTTGTAGTCAATAATAAAGTACTACCTACCTGTGATTTGATGATGATCATCTATATTCATGATCATCATTAGGCGGAAGAAATACTGCTGGATATACCTAATAGTTATCCTAAAAAGACCAACTATTTTCCCTTCGCTAATCATAATAACATTATACGTCGTAAGCTTGGGGTGATATAAAAATAGACATAGACATAGACTGACATTTATTTGCTACTGCAGCACACAAATTCACACAATACATTCAAAAGGTATAACATCAAAGAGAAAGCACAAGTAGGAGAAAACAGAAAATTACATACAACAAATATAACAACAATAGAATGAAATAATAAATATACAATGTAAACAGGGAAAAACTAAAAACAGGTAAATAGGTATGTATGTAAAATAACACAATTTATCGTAAGAACTTTTTACAAATAAAATTACTATAATATAGTATCTCTGTGATCGTGAACACTAACATGACCCAAAAAACTGTCAAATCTTTCCACTGCAGTAGTACCAGGCGTGAGGTGGCTTCAGAAAAGACAATTCCTGAGCCTCTGCGTCCCTTCCCTCATTACATTGAACCCAGCGCCGCACATGTTCCGGGTTGGCTGCCATAAACTCTTCCGCCTCCTCTTCGGAAAGTTCCATGGACTCAACCCGCTCATATACATCTGCACTGCAAGTTTATTTTAACTGTTTTACTAAATACGGCAACAATTTTAGAATGTAATTTTATTACTCTAGGTAAGATATCATCAAAGGGAAATAACCTTACCATAGTGGAGGTGCCGACTCCTTCACGCGACGAATAGTACCTCCTGGGCTACGTTGCACGACGATTTCTTTATCTGTCACATGCAACGAGCCCCTAGGAGTGCGATTTACGACCAGTGCAGGGGCGGCAGGTCTGCTGTAGAAAATGAAAATGATTGATTATCATCACTAACACCTATTGTTATACATACGGACAAAAACTCGTTGTCCTGCAATCGTAATTTAATACGTACTGCTGCCGAGGGAGCGATTCCACCTGAGGGTCTCTGTCTCAACTCTGTCTACAAGACCCATCAAAATTGCACGGCGAGCCGCAGAAGCATAATTCGTCTTTAGACGTTCTGGAGAAGGACTGACTGATCGAGAACCATACTCCAAACTCGATGACCTCAATCTTTGCAACCTAAAAAAAATTTTACAATGTAACAATCTCTTGTTGTCGTTGTTGATAATAATGATGATGATAATGATGATTATAATTATGAAATTAGTAAAAATAAACAAAAAGTTGACTAAATATTTTGAAATAAAATTATTAAAAATTGTTAAAAATAATTTTATAAATAAATATTAATTCTTTATTACATTAAAAAAATATATGTTCAAAATAACATTTAGCTCACATTACTCAAACACGGATACCTACTCGTACCAATCATTTTTGCATCATTTCAACACGAGTTTTGAGTGCTGACAGTACTTATCGATATAATGGCGTTTGAAAGGTTGGCCAACTTTACGAAAAATTATTACTATTTGCTTTTGCTTATAGTAAGTACTTACTTATTTATGTTAAAATATTCCCAGATAAGTTATCTGCAGGATCATGTACATTTATAACCATATAAATTAAAATAAATACTATAATTCAATAGAAAACTGTGCATGGCATGACGGCTTAGTAGTAAAAAAATCCTGTCTTTCAAAAGTTAGTCACATTTTTCATCCAAATTTTTACCACTTTGTGTGATTCTATAACTTTTGACGTAATCTTCACTATTTTCCCAGTAGATGCATATAAAAATTGTATTACAATACTCACCGATTCCTTCTTGTAGACATTATTTGCTAAATCTCAAACAACACAATACCATAAAGATGGCGGCGCGCCCAAGTCACTGAACACTGTTGTCTAAGATTTAATATTTTTAGTGTTTGGTTTGGCCTTGGAGACAATCAAACATCTGTATTTTGGTTGTAATGAACCTTACTTCACAGAGAGTACAGCCAATGGGCGTTTAGATAATACGAAGTTGAAAAAAAACCGGATCCAATGAGCCCGAATCAGTTTGAACACCGGTGTGTTCAGTTGACACGCGGGGCTTTAAAATTTCTCGAACACCCGTTTGTTCGTAAAACATTCCACGGGTTAAAAATGGCAAGTGACTTGGCACATCTGATAGCCACCGGCAGCGCGTTCCATAACCGGACAGCCTGCACTGTAAAAGACTTATCAAAGTAGGAGGAGGAGTGTACAGGTGTCCTGAGTTGGAGTGTATCAGATGAACGCAAGGATCGAGGATTGGATTGATAGAGGAAATGGAAGCGTTCTTTAAGATAGGAAGGTGAGGAAGGGTTGAACAGGATGTTATATAAATGCTGAAGGATGTGAGTATCCCGGCGAAGGCGTATGGGTAACCACTTGAGCTTACTGCGAAATTCGGACACATGGTCATACTTCCGCAAGCCGAAGATGAACCGGATGCCAAAGTTTTGCAAGCGCTCAAGTTTATCTAGTTGCTGTTCAGTGAGATCTAGATAAGAAGCATCAGCATAGTCTAGTATCGGGAGAAGAAGAGACTGCGCGAGCGAAATTTTAGTGGCAGTCGGAAGGAAGTTACGCAATCTCCTAAGAGAACCCGCTGAGGCAAACATCTTACGGCTGACTTCAGATATCTGAGGTCCCCATGACAGTTGCCTGTCTCACTCTGCTTAACGTAGGTGCCATCAAATATAATTTGTGGAAGGCAAGACCAGTCTATCCTCGATATCATCCTAGAACCCCCAACGACGATTACTTGAGTTTTGAGTGGGTTAACTCTAAGACCATGTGCCTTGCTCCAGTCCAGAATACGGTCTAGGTCAAGGTTTATTCTATATATAGCTTCAGGCAGCCGCTCTACTGTATCTTGTGTGTAAATTTGAAGATCGTCTGCATAGAGGTGGTAGGATGAAGTTAATTGTTGGGATATTGAGTTTATGAAAATTGCAAATAGAAGAGGTGATAAAACGCCACCCTGAGGGACACCAGCTGATATCGTGCACCACGATGAGTAACTATCATCAATGCGTATACGCTGACGGCGCCCGTTCAGATAACTGTGAAACCACTCAATCACTGTTGGAGATACGTTAAGAGAGCGTAGGGTACCAAGAAGAATTTCGAAGTCAACGTTGTTGAAAGCGTTGCTAAAATCTAAAAGTGATAGTACTGTTACTTTTCCATTGTCCATGCCATCTCGTATATCATCAGTTATTTTAACTAATGCTGAAACAGTACTATGGCCTGGACGGAAACCGGATTGGAAAGGATTTAGAAGATTATTCCTGGAAAGAAAAGTGCTTAGTTGCTTATGAACAAGACGTTCCAGGACTATTAAGTGCTATTGATTTTGTAATCTTTACATAGTATAAAATGAAGTTACTTCTGCTGTCTGTTTGCTTAGATATTTTAAACTACTCAACGGATTTTAAAGCAGTTTTCAGCAATAGGTTTATATGTGTAAAACATACATACTGTTTAATTGTTACCTTTACACGACTAAACAGCTGAATAGATCGTAATGATAGATCCTGGGAAAGGGCATAGGCTAATTTTTTGCCAACTACACAAAATGAGGGTACTGTTTATTGAAAAACAACCCTTGCGAAGCCGCGGGCGGGTCAGTTAGTAATTAATAAAAGAGAAAAAAAAAATTTATCTTTACCTACTAACAATAATTTTAGTATTTAATTTTTTTTTGTTTTGTTTAATAGTAAGCTACTAGTAGTAAGGTTACTACTGGTCTGGTCTGAATTAAAAGTTTAGTATTATTATTATAAGATGCTAAACCACGCTTCTCGCCGTGTGTCGTGTTATAGAGTGGTGAGCCGCAGTACCTGGTGTCCTTAGCAATAGCGTCCTTGCACCGCTCTAGGTGATGCGTGATAAACTGATCGCATACGTGCTTCGTCTCGAAACTCAACTCCTCAATCTCCGGTAAGATCACAGTGTCTGCGCCGTGCCTGGATATAATATTTGATAGAAATATTAATAGAATAGAAGAATGTTTTATTGTACACAAAGGAATACTTATGAACTAGTTAATGCTAAATATAGTACAATGGGCGGCCTTATCCAGGCAACTTTTGGATGGAAAGTTATGAGCGAAGCCGTAATGGACGGCGGTGCACCGAGTATAATTATAAATGAAGACAAATAAAATAATAACAAAGAACTGTACTTATAATACATAAATAAATACATATAGTTTAGGTTTCATGTTAAAAATTGGTGGCGATTCTGTTTACTGACTAACTAATACGTTCTTATTTCGTTCACGCTAAATATCAAATTAGCATGATAATAAAAAAATATTAGTGACATTTCTAAAATAAAGTTTTTTTTTATATTGGCGCCTTTGCGGGTAGTATCATAATTATATTAATATTGTGTAATGAAATACAACCTACATGGCGATTTATTCTCGAAATCCCCACCGCTACGTCCCCACCAGTGAATAGAGGCTTTGTAACTGGACAATTACTACAAACATACATACTTTAATAGTAGCAATCTGTATTCAAATAAATTGATAAATAAATAACCTTTGTAGAACTAAAACAGCATGTATGTTTGTAGTAATTGCCCAGTTACAAGGCCTCTACGTACTAGTGGGTACGTAGCGGGGGGATTTCGAGAACAAACCTTCCATGACATATCCTTATTAATGTTTAAAAATGAAAGTGACTAAAAATAGTTTATTAGTAAAAAAAAACACAATGGATTTCGAGAAAGCCAATTTTCTTTTTAGCAACAAACTGGTAGTTTTTTGTGATAACTAGGTTATATGTTACACTCGGTAAGCGATCAATAACACCCTCGATTCGCATCCTTCTTCGCATTATATCTCGGTTGTACAATAGATCGCTTATAGCCCTTGTATAACGATGTACTATTATTGCTGCATAACCACTTACGTCTAGTCATAGTACAAAATAATTCTTAACATTATTAGAAGGTGGAGTATGAAGATTGGTAATTATCTTACGATCCGATCCCCACACTCGACAGCGTTTATATCGCGGGAACCTGTTTACGAATAAATTCCTATTGAAATTGTTCCTATTCTTTCTTTTTATATTACTTTAGAGATCATATGAATAATTGGGATGTAGAGCTACAATTACAAGCAATAAGATGAACACTTTAGTATTTAGTCAAATTTAATGTAATTGCTTTACGACCGCGTACCTACTATCTGTTGATAAAGCTGTCGGTCTAACATGCCGTGCATTCCGAATCACGCTAAAATCGATATTGTAGCGCTAACAAGCGTTCAGAGTCACCGTGAGCGCGACAACGTCCATGCTCCAAAACGAAATCACCGTGAGCCTCCCTGTCAAAATGACGTGACATCTGGTTGGTTGGTTGCTTGTGAGTAATAGTGTTCTGTGAGTAGTTGGTTTATTGTTGTTATGAAATTATAGGTATACTGACTTGCGGCGCGTTTATGAGCGTTCAGAATCCTTGACAGCACTCAACTGTCATCAGCTCGATAACTGAATCGGTACGCAAAATAGCTACGTGAACGCTAGCAGCGATTATGTCGTGTTTCAGAATGCACCTATGGTACTATAGAGTTTACTATTGCTTGCGACTACAACAATTAAATAGCTAGTTCTTGTAAATAAAACGTACCATTTATTCTTGATAAATCTGATAGTTGGCACCAGTATCTCTTCTGGATCTAAGCCAAAGAGGATTAGCATCACCAACGCTTGTCCGTAGTTGGCAGTGATATCCAGGAACTCTATCTCGATAAACACACCCTCCTCATCCTTAGACATCAACCTCCACCCCGTGAACGGTATTCCCTGGGTGAAACAAAATCCTATTATCAAATAACAAGGACAAGGACAAATGAAAACAGAAAAATAAATCTGAAACGGAACTCTACAATGAGAAGTTGTTACTGAAACCTCGTCTTAATTTTTAAAGAACTTTCCAATAATACAACATTACGATCAAGCAAAATTATTTTTTTATCTCTATTCTGAATCAAAAGTATCTTCAGGCAGGTCTCGATGCGTACGTTGCGCTGGCGATCGTTAAGTTCGTGGGGCACCCATCTATCAAGTTTTTTTACCTTGCCTATTTGTCGCAAATGGATCAAAATTGTTTTGATGCTAACATCAAAAGCTGCTGCTAGCTCAGCTGTAGATTGAGTTTCGTCAGCTTCCACAATCGCCTTTAATTCATCATTGTTGACCAAAGTCTCCGGACGACCACGAGCTTCATTTTTCAAGTCAAAATTTCCAGAACTGAACCGGGAAAACCAATAACACCAACAAAGCCATTCCAAACTTTTTTCTATTTGAAATGACCAGTACTGAAGAACGGCAATTTCATAGGTTCATAAGGAGAAATATATCATCATCATATCAGCCATGGACGCATAGTGCATCTCGGCCTCTACATACTATTCTAGTAACAACTTACAATAAACATAACCAGGTTGTAGACGAGGATGAGTACAGTGTGCTTGAGCAGTTGTCCGCCGCGGCCGCGCGTCTGTTCGGGCGGCAACAGGCCGAGCTGGCTGGCGGCGCGTTCTTACTCATTTAGATAGATGCAGACTACATACTATTCTAGTAACAACTTACAATAAACATAGCCAGGTTGTAGACGAGGATGAGTACAGTGTGCTTGAGCAGTTGTCCGCCGCGGCCGCGCGTCTGTTCGGGCGGCAACAGGCCGAGCTGGCTGGCGGCGCGTTCTAACTCGTTTAGATAGGTGCAGGCGCCCAGCTCGGTGCAACGATGCTTCTGAGATGGCGGGCAGGCGCAGTCCCTGGGGAATTATTATAATTTAAACATAAAGTGCCTCCAATTATATTTTTAAGATTAATTTGAACTACGACTACAATTTGAATTGTTCTTTGGCTCGTAGACAATATAACTATAACGCACCTCGATTATATTCAAAGCTTGATTCTAAACTTAATATATTTAAATATAGTAATCACCAATTAAAAGGCATATTAAAGCAATGGTTATATACGTTTGATTATGCCGGTATAGAAGACTTACTTAAATAAACTTGAAATTATACACATTCACACACACACAAACAAACATGCACGCACACAAAATACCCACATACACACACACACACATGACCCACGCATACACTCACTGGTGCATTCGCATACATGCAAGCATGTGCGCTCCGGCATCACATTTCTTTGATTGTTTTGTTATTTCGTTTTCATGTACTAGACTGTAATATTTATAGCATGTCATTCAGGAGAGAACTGTTTCCTAGGCCACCGCTTACGCTTTTCTGGGAAACAGGGACACAACTCATCTATGTAACTTTTATGGTCACAATAAATATATTTCTATATGATTTCCGGTGAAATTACAGGCACAGGAGGCTTTACACCTGTATGCCTCAAGTTGATGGACGCAGGGCAGTGCATCGTAGGGCACATTTCTATGGTGCGTGACCTACGAGGCAATACATTGTTATAGGCGATGGTTACCACTTCAATCAGCTGGGTCATATATGCATGTTCCATCTCCAAATAGTATTAAAAAAAACATCATTATATCAGCCACAGGACGTCCACTGCTGAACATAGGCCTCCCACATAGATTTCCAAAGCGACCGATCTTGTACGGCCTGCATCAAATGGCCCTAGAACCTTTCTGCCCCAACGGCCGGCAATTCTTCGAGCTTGTGCCCCGCCCACTGCCACTTCAGCTGTGACTTTGGTTCGTCTACGACTTGATCTCGTGGAGAAACACCAAGCATACATTAGATTAGATAATTCGTTACTGCACACCATAAAAATAGAAAGAACAACGTATGTAAGTCTATGGATACAATTGACGACCTCCGTGGCGCAGAGGGCGAATAGCCGGCTGAGACGCAGGAGGTAGCGGGTTCGATTCCCACCGCGGAACAAAAATGTTTGTATGATTTACAGATATTTGTTCCGGGTCTGGATGTTTTTCTATATATTATAAGTATGTATTTACAAAAAAAAAAGGAATATATATGTATTCTATCAGTTATCTGGTTCCCACAGTACAAGCTCTGCTTAGTTTGGGGCTAGATAGCGCTGTGTGAAATGTCCAGCCATATTTATTTAATTGGCGGTCTTATTGCTAAATAGTGATCTCTACCAGACAACCTTTGCATGGAATGGACTGTGTGGACATTACCTGGGATGTAATACTACATGTACATACTACTAATGATATAAATAAAAACAAATAAAAAATTACATAACCCTCTCCGTAGTCTTCAGATACAGGTATTTTGGAAGAGAAGACGTGATGTAGTTTCCCTAACGCTGTCCAGCCGAGTTGGATCCGTCGACTGACCTCTTTTTCGAATATTGGACCTACCTAATTGGAGTGTTTGTCCTAGGTAGATGTACTCATCTACAACAGTTCACAACTGATATAAGATAAGAGTTATCTTACTTAATATTATTGGCGATGTCTTCAATATCCTGTGAATTGAGCATTCCGTTTTCGCAGTTCAGCTCGTCTGAGCAGCATCCGTTGACGTTTCTATTCGGCGACGGCGACGCTGTTATTGTTCTGTAGCCACATGCTGAAACACGGATATGTGTAAGCAAATTTAAAAGAAAAACCTCTCAGGATAGATAGTCAAGTGAGGCTATCAAAATGTAATTATTTTTATGTATAACCAAATATAAATATATATATATATTTTAAGTATTGTTCAACAATAATTCTTTACCACGCACGTTTTCCGATTTCAATGATTTTTTTGTTAAAAAGAGGGTACCTCTCGGGTGGTCCCACATAAATTTGGTCAAGATTTGATGATCCAGATCAGAGGATGCATGAGAAAATTATCAAACTCTTCAATTACAGAGGCATCTGCATATCTGTTAGATTTTCTGTTATCTAAAGACGATTATAATTTTGTTAAAAGTGAATGGTTTCGCGTATCTCTTCCAACGTGCAGCAACTAAATGAATGGACCTGCCGATGTACTGGTAGCTTCGTACGTGCAACAAGCGCGAGTACAAGGATCTCAGATCTATTTGTTTGAAGCTTCGACCGACTACGTGCGCCTGTTATCGCTCGTTGTACTTAACTTACTTCTGTATCTACATATATATTTTGTGTAGAACTATATCTGCATACCCATGAATGTTAAAATTCTAGAGATTTAATTAACTTTATTGATAAAACACGTTTCTTGAGAACGTACGAGAGGAGTCTTACCTCCCGAATTGTAAGATTTAGCATGACAATATTCTATGCTATAGAAGTTATAATCTGATTTGTATAATATCTTGCACAATGTTCCTATCTTTTTTGTCAGGAATCTCTGACAGGAATGTGATTTGAGTTATAATGTGAAACTACAGGGAGACCTGTTTAGTGAACTGTACAGTAAAACTTCTTTTTTTGTAATAGGTTGGGGAAAAAGTCTTTTCGCATTATAGTATATATGAAGTTGTAATAAAATATCTTTGGCTATACTATTTGTATCTGGCTGGTTTTGGTATCATTCAAAGTTAAAATATTAAAGAAGATAATTCCAAATTCAAATTAGGAAAATGTGTGATTTTTATTTGTTTTTCGTACTGTAAAGATGAGTGAATCTAATGAAGAAATTCGATACATTTTAAAATTTTACTACAAAAAAGGTAAAAATGCAACGCAAGCCGCGAAAAAAATTGCGATGTTTATGGACCTAGTGCAGTGTCTGTGAGAGTAGCACAAATTTTGTTTAAGCGTTTTCAATCCGGAAATTTTGATGTCAAATATGCACGTCGCTCTGGTCGCCCTATTACGGATAAAATTGATGCCATTTTTGAAAAAGTGGAGCAAGATCGACATATCAGTAGTTACGACGTAGCTGAAGAACTGGGAATTGACCACAAAACAGTTTTCGCGCATTTGAAAAAAACTGGGTACACAAAAAAGCTCGATATTTGGGTACCCCACGAGCTCACTGAAAGAAACCTAATGAACCGTGTACTCATTTGTGATTCTTTATTACAACGTAATGAAACCGAACCATTTTTGAAGAAGCTGATAACTGGTGATGAAAAGTGGATCACGTACGACAAGAACGTGCGAAAAAGGTCGTGGTCAAAGGCCGGTCAGGCTTCACAGACTGTGGCAAAACCCGGGTTAACTCGCAACAAGGTGATGCTGTGTGTGTGGTGGGATTGGAAGGGCATTATTCATTATGAGCTGTTACCACCAGGCAGGACCATCGATTCTGAAATCTACTGCGAACAACTGATGAGATTAAAGCAATAGTTGAGAGAAAGCGGCCGGAATTAATCAACAGAAGAGGTGTGGTTTTTCATCATGATAACGCTAGACCTCACACATCTTTAGCCACTCAGCAAAAATTAAGAGTTTGGCTGGGAGGTGTTAATGCGTCCGCCATATAGTCCTGACCTTGCACCTTCAGATTTCCACCTGTTTCGGTCTCTTCAGAATTCTTTAGGCAGTGTCAGGTTAACATCACGAGAGGACTGCCAAAACCACTTGTCGCGGTATTTTGATCAGAAGCCCCAAAATTTCTATAGCAATGGGATCATGTCCCTTCCTACATGATGGTAAAAACTTATCGAACAAAATGGTACCTACATACTTTAGTTAAATGTAAATAAAGTATATTAAAAAATGTTTTTAATTTTCTTAAAAAATGAGAAGAAACTTTTTCCCCAACCTAATATTATTTTTGAGATAAGTAAATGAATAAGCGGATTTTACCTGGATCTTCTGAAGCGAAAAGTAAAATATTTATAATTAGATACAGTGTTATCTAGATAAGTAAAGTAGAACAAGCTTAATTGATTAAATAGAAAGTCACTAAAATTCTAATCATGTTAGCACTTTTTATCAATTAATCTTGCTTTAAATCAAAGTTTTTTTTGTTTCTATCCAACAGCAATCCAACCAAATATCGTTTTGTAGTTAGGTCAAGATTCCAAAATATGAATTATACAGTGAAAATCGTGATTATTTCTTTTTACTATGTACTTTTTCTTTATTTTTTGTGTGTAACCTGTGTTTTTCTGTTATCTATGTACTTTGTGGCTTTCTTGTGTCTTTCAAATAAACATAGTTTCTTCTTTTTTTTAACTGACTTCAAAAAAGAAGGTTCTCTATTTTTTTTATTTATGTTCGGAGTTCTTCTTTATAGTCTAAGATCCGGCTGCAGGATTAGTGCGCTCATCGGTTTTTTGCTAAAATCCAAAATTTTATACATATGTATTTATAATTAGGAGAATATATATTGTAAAGGACGATCAAAGACGGGGAAGGATCGAATCTAGATTTGAAATGTATTAGGTAGTTATAAGATCGAATCAGATTCAAATGTTAACAGGTAGCTAAGATTGTAACAGTTTAAACTTGTAAAGGTCAAAAGAGTGAGATAGCTACATGTAAGTCCCCGTCTAACTTTGCTGGAAACTTCGATGTATTAGGAATTATATAAAACGATTTGTGAATGCGTGAATTACGATCCCCGCACCATGGCTAGGGCGAGGAGTAGATTTGTATAAAGATAGACCGTTTTCAAACAGAAATTTGTGATCATTCAAGAACGCGATTTATACCTTGTAAACTAGCAACTAAGAAGAAAAATAAATACAGTCCACTTTTGCACCGAGTCTATCAATGAAGCCTGGGTAGGACCTCTACAAGTTTTGGTCCTCCGACCCGGATAAGCCGTTCCTGAGACGACCGGACCAGTTGTTCCTGCGGAGCCGACAAGACCCGCTCCACTGGGTTTCAAGAAACAGTTACATCGTATAACCACTGAAGAGACGGCGCGGGCTTGAAGATCACCCAACGGTGCGACGAGCATCGTTGTCAAGACCGGCGCAAGGGCACGGGGTGCCTGAAGATCACCCAACGGTGCGACGTGCGACGTTGTCAAGACCGGCGCAAGGGCACGGGGTGCCTGAAGATAAGCCCGCGTCCGTTGAAGACAACCGAACGAGGACGTCACCCGAAGAGTGAAGACCCCCCGCCCCCTCACGTGGCTGGTCCACGGCCCGTTTATTCCGGCCACCTAACGGTGCCAAACGGTCGGAATAGCGGGTAAACGCCTTAGGGGTTTTAGTGTTAGTGTTAGGGACCGCTAGGTAGGTAGGGGCATCAAGTGCTGAAGAAGATGACCACCAGGAGCCCACCAGTGACGAGGGGGAAGAAGGCTGCACTTCGCGTCTACGAAGACTACCCCGCGTCCCCGTCCGAACCCGCGCTTCCGAATGCTCCCGTTGAGCCGCGACCCGCCGAAGCGGGACCCTCCTCCGCTCGCGTAGCGTCAGAGACGACCGCGCCCGCGCCCGCGACCGAGGTAGCACCGCGAGTGACCGCACACGCCGAGCCCGAACGCCGGCGTGCCCCGTCCGTCCGCTCGCAACGCTCCAGCGCCAGCGCGATGGCAAGGATACGGCAAATTGAATTTGAAGCTGAAGAACGACTTGCCGAGATCAAGAGGCAAGAGCTCCATATTCAAGCGGAACTTATAAGGAAGAGGTTGATTGCCGAAGTCGCTACAATACGGGAAGAAGATGAACAAGAAAGCATCCAGGGCACGGGTGCACGGAACGGGGCCCTAGACACAGAACACAGAATAGAGGACTGGCTCCAACGCCATCATAAACGGGGGGAGCCAGAACAACTGCGAGACAGATCACTCACGCCGGACCGAACGCGAGACAGAGGGATTGATCGATTAACGGAAGCCATAGAGAAGATGGCTCACCGTAGACCACCTCCGAGACAGACGTACGACCTACCTGTATTCGGAGGTGCTGCGGGGGATTGGCTACCGTTCAAGGCAGCCATGAAGGAATCGACGACCATCCACAAGATCTCATCGGCTGAGAATCTAGCGAGGCTTAGAACATGCCTGAAAGGCGAAGCCCGTCAAGCAGTGTCGGCTTTGTTATACACTGCAACCGAACCGGCAGTTATAATGAAGACTTTGGAGCAGTGTTACGGTCGCCCAGAGATGATTATAGACAACGCGTTAGAAGAGATTAAGAAGCTACCGCGACTGGGCGCGACCGCAGGCGAATTAAACGCTTTCGCCATCAAACTACAGAACGTAGTAACCGCCATCTCTTGTATGGACCAACGCGGCTACCTGCAGAACCCGATGTTTGCGCGACAGGTAGCCGAGAAGTTGACACCGCACATCCGATCAAAATGGTGCGACTATGCAGAGGAATTTGGCAGCATCAATGAACCAGAAATATTGACGCTGTCCCAGTTCCTGATGAGAGAGGCAGATCGCGCAATGCGATACGCGTATACAGCTACGCCTTCGCAGAGCACCTCAAAGGCCCGACCTACAGAGCAGCGACCCAGGGTGAACGAACGAAATCGTGGGTCGGTGTACGCTACACAGAACGCGGCATCGGAGAAGAAGGAAGCCTCAACGAATAAGAACGCAGCAACGGACAAGAACGAGTGCCGTTGCTGCGGGGGCGACCATAGAACCGTCGAGTGTAGAAAGCTCACGGCGATGCCAGTAGACAAGAGATGGGAATGGGCCAAAGAGACAGGCATATGTTTTCGCTGTCTGAACAGCAAGCATAGACGCTTTATGTGCAAGAGCAAGCGATGCGGAGTGGGTGAATGCACACGTCCGCATCACGCACTGTTACATGCGCCGAAAATAAGGAACGAGGGTGCCAGTGAGCAGGGCCAGACCGAAGAATCAGCCATCACTGCATCTGCGCATGTAACAGCAAGGAATCAAGTCCTACTGAAGGTGTGTCCAGTCGTGATTAAGGGCAGTAACGGCATGGAAATAAATACGTATGCGTTACTGGACGAAGGATCAACGATAACTCTGATCGATGAAGAGATCGCCGCGATGATCGGAACGGAAGGCCCGACAAAAGCCTTGAACATCGTGGGGGCTACGACTAGTCAGAGGGAACCCGAGAGCCGGGTAGTGGATATCGTGATCCGAGGACACAAGTCGGACTCACATCGGATCGCAGCGCGTACTGTGAAGAACCTGACCTTAGGAAATCAACTCGTCAGTACCGATGTGTTAAAATACGCGCACTTAAAGAAACTCCGTCCAGAAGCCGTGTGCTATGCGTCAGCGAAGCCAAGCATACTCATCGGGGCCGACAACTGGCATCTTATTGTGACGAGGAAGCTTCTGACAGGGAAGAGAACCCAGCCAGCTGCATCACTAACGCAGCTGGGATGGGTTATCCATGGATCAATCCCCAGGAGCACAATAAGACAGCAGGAGACGGTACTACACGTCCATACGTGCCAAGGTGTCCAGAACGGACATACTTTGAACGACCAAGACGAGGAATTAAGCAAGCTCGTGAAAGCACACTTTGAGATAGATGCTTTGGGCGTTTCAATTAAAAGAAAGCCAAACGCAAAGGATGAGCGGGCTCAAAGCATTTTCGACAGAACAGCGAGACGAGTGAACGGTCGTTTTGAAGTGGGACTACCTTGGGCCAGCGATGAGGTGAAGATGCCGCCCAGCTACGACATGGCCATACGACGCTTACATGGGATCGAACGTAAGATGGACAGATCGCCGGAGTTTAGAAGTGCATACACCGCGCAAGTGGAGAAGCTGCTAGAAAAGGGATATGCAGTAAAAAGCGAGGAGGAACAGAGTCAGAACGAACGTCTCTGGTTTCTCCCTCACTTCGCGGTGACAAACCCCAACAAGCCGGGGAAGTTTAGAATGGTTTTCGATGCAGCCGCGCGCGCTAATGGAACATGTCTCAATGACGCGCTGCTGGACGGACCAGATCTACTACAGACATTACATGGCGTCTTGTTTCGCTTCAGAACGAAGCCGATCGCGGTCACTGCGGACATTCGGGACATGTTCCTGAGGGTGACCATAAGACAAGAGGACCGTACAGCTCAGCACTTTCTATGGCGCGGCGACAACCGAACAGATCCACCACAGAAGTACATGATGAAGTCCATGATATTCGGAGCGAGAAGTTCTCCATTTCTGGCTCATAGCGTCAGGAACAGGAACGCGGAAGATCACGAGCGGACACACCCACTAGCGTTTGACGCTATAACTCGGAACCACTACATGGACGACTGGGTGGACAGCTTTGAAACGGAAGAGATAGCCGCCAGAGCTATAGCACAAGTGCAAGAGGTGCATCAACAAGCGGGTTTTGAACTTGCAAGCTGGAGCGCAAACCGTGAAGGCTTACTGGATAGTATTACCCCGGAGAACCGAGCGCATGCACCAAAAGAGCTAGCGGCCAATGCACATGTATATGGCAAGACATTGGGTATTCTTTGGATTACCGACACGGATGAACTCACCTTTAACACTGCCATGCCTCGCGTACCTGAAGATGTTAAGAATGTGGCACGAACGCCAACGAAGCGGGAGGCATTGGGTGCAGTTATGTCGTTGTTCGACCCACTAGGCCTGCTGAGTCCATACACGATTACGGCGAAGATCATGTTACAAGAGTTGTGGAAAAAGAACGTGGATTGGGATGAACCTTTGCCAGCCGAGGAGGCGGCGACATTTTTTGAATGGCAAAATAATTTACGCTACGTCGCCGACCTAAGACTGCCGCGATGTTACGACGCAAGACCAGACATAATACAGCGACAACTTCATGTTTTCTGTGACGCCAGCGAGCAGGCGTTCGCTGCGGTCGCGTTTTGGCGAAATGTCAGCCAAGACGGCGTGAGCATCGCTATAGTAGCAGGAAAGGCGAAGGTTGCGCCACTAAAGGCACAGAGCATACCACGAATGGAGCTGCAGGCTAGCTTAATCGCCGCTAGACTTGCCGCGGAGATTGTCAAAAGCCACGACTTAGAAACAAATGTAACATTTTGGAGCGACTCAAAGACGGTGCTACATTGGATTAGGAACGACGAAACGAGATTCACTCCGTACGTGGCGCACCGACTCGGGGAGATAGCAGAGTTAACTCGCCCAGAACAATGGCGGTGGGTGCCCACAGCGCTTAACGTAGCAGACGACGCAACGCGATCGAGGAACACTCAGCTACGGAGCGACGATAGATGGTTTACGGGACCGGCGTTTCTATTTGAAGACGAAGAACGTTGGCCTGTAGAGGTTTCATCGCCACCAGAACAAGACGAAGAGAGAACATGTGCAGCGCACGTGAGCCAGGGATCAACGCTCATCGACATGAGCAGGTTCTCATCCCACGAACGGTTAGTTCGCACGCTAGCCCACGCGCTCACATTTTTAAAGAAATGTCGACGACGCGGTGGGCAGCTTGGGATGGGAGAACTGCGGGAGGCAGAACGCCTGCTCATCAGAGACTCGCAGCGAGCATGTTTCCCTGACGAAGTCCAGCGCCTGAAGAAAGGGATGAGCGTCGATCGAACGAGCAGGCTGTACCAACTCGACCCTAAGTACGGTGACGATGAAATAATAAGGCTGAGCGGTAGGATCAACGCCGCTACAGTACCGGATCACCTGAAGGATCCACCCATTCTGGACGGAGCGCACCGCTTATCACGTCTACTGATCAGGCGGGAACATGAGAAGAATAAGCACGCGGGCAGAGAACAGATCGTGAATAATCTGCGCCAGCGATTTTGGATACTGCGGTTGCGTCCGGCGGTCAGAACGGTTCTGAACGATTGTACGCTGTGTAAGATAAGGAGAGCGAACCCAAAGAAGCCAGTAAAGGGTGACTTGCCGAGGATGCGCCTAGATATGAACACGAGGCCGTTCACTAACTGCGGCATCGATTGTTTCGGCCCTATGTGGGTAGCGATCGGGCGGCGCCGTGAGAAGCGATGGGGTATGCTCTTTACGTGTTTAGTAACGAGAGCTATACACGTGGAGCTTATAGCGAGTCTCAGCACCGACTCGGCTATTATGGCTATCAGGCGAATGGCTGCCCGACGGGGGACTCCTAGTGCAATCGTGTCAGACAATGGAACGAACTTCCACGGATCGGAAGTGGAACTAAGAAAGGCGTACGAAGAATGGCTCCCAGGCCTAAAAGAGTACGCACTCAAACAGCGGATCGAGTGGCAGTACATCGACCCTGGTGCACCAAACCAGGGGGGAGCCTGGGAGCGAATGATAAAAACGGTGAAGAGAGCCCTAGCCATCACCTTAAATGAACGTGCCCCGCGAGAGGAGGTGTTGAATACGCTAATAACAGAAATCGAGCACACCGTAAACTCGCGGCCTTTAACGCATGTACCCGTGGACCCAGAGGAAAAGGAAGCTTTAACGCCGAACCACTTTTTATTGGGGACGGCAGTAGGTTTGCCATATGTGGGAGACTGCGACGTAGCCGACAGAAGAACGTGGCGCGCCGCACAAGCTCTGGCAAACTCTTTTTGGAAGCGCTGGATCGACGAGTACTTGCCTACGTTGGCGCCGCGAGGCGACGTCAGAAGACAGCAAGAGAACGTCAAAGAAGGGGACGTCGTCGTAATCGCGGACGGTTTGCTACCTCGGAACGTATGGCCGCGGGGCCAGATCGAGCGCGTGATTACGGGTCCGGACGGAGTAGTTCGGAGCGCTGAGGTGCGGACGCGGGGAGGCGTTTTCCGGAGGCCAGTGAGAAGGTTGATCGTCCTCCCGATTGAATAAGAAGGCTGCGAGGATCTGCGCCGGGGGGAGACTGTAAAGGACGATCAAAGACGGGGAAGGATCGAATCTAGATTTGAAATGTATTAGGTAGTTATAAGATCGAATCAGATTCAAATGTTAACAGGTAGCTAAGATTGTAACAGTTTAAACTTGTAAAGGTCAAAAGAGTGAGATAGCTACATGTAAGTCCCCGTCTAACTTTGCTGGAAACTTCGATGTATTAGGAATTATATAAAACGATTTGTGAATGCGTGAATTACGATCCCCGCACCATGGCTAGGGCGAGGAGTAGATTTGTATAAAGATAGACCGTTTTCAAACAGAAATTTGTGATCATTCAAGAACGCGATTTATACCTTGTAAACTAGCAACTAAGAAGAAAAATAAATACAGTCCACTTTTGCACCGAGTCTATCAATGAAGCCTGGGTAGGACCTCTACATATATTTACTAAGTTGCCTACAGTAAGACTCCGGTTTACGCATCCTTCCTAGACCTGTCGAAGGCTTTCGATTTGGTGTCCTATGACAGGCAAGTCAGACAAGGTGGATTAACATCCCCCAGACTTTTTAACATGTATATCAACGGACTTGTCGAGGAACTCAGCAACACCGAAGTCGGCTGTTCCATAGATGGTAAATTTGTTAACAATATCAGCTACCGCTGACGATATGGTTTTGCTGGGTCCCTCGATAAGTGCCGTCAGAAAACTCCCTCAGCGGTGTGAAGCGTCCGCCGAGGCTCATGGGCTCAGGTACAACGTGAATAAAAGTGAACTGCTGGTATTCCAATCGTGGGGTCACAAGATAAACGGTGTACCACCCGTCTTTCTTGATGGGGTCACCTTACCCAGAGTTTCACGTTTCAAGTACCGGGGCCACTGGGTCACGGAGGACCTCACGGACAATGAGGACATTGAGAGGGAGCGTCGGGCGTTGGCTGTTCGAAGCAATATGTTGGCTCGTAGATTTGCACGGTGCACGGGAGTAGTAAAGGTAACCCTCTTTAAGGCCTTTTGCCAGTCTTTTTACACATGCAGTCTATGGACCAACTATACGCAGAAGACAATCACTGGCCTACGCATTCAGTACAATAACGCGTTTAGGATGCTGTTGGGGCTGCCGAGGTACTGCCGTGCATCAGGCATGTTTGCAGATGCTCACACGGATGGTTTTCATGCCATTCTACGCAAGAGAGCCGCCTCGATGCTGTGCCGTGCCCGCGGCAGCGGTAACACTATCCTACGCGTTTTGTCTGATAAAGCTGACTGCCCAATATTGTGGCACCTAGTGCAGCTGCATGTTAGAAAATAAGTATTTCAGTTATCGGTATATCAGTTTTTTATTTATTTATATATTTTTTTATCATTATTTGACATGTGTTTTTAATTTATTTTGATTTTAAATTTGATTTGTAATTTGTTTTGATTTAATTATTATTTTTTTTTCCTTTATCCTTATTTATTTTATATTTGTATTACTAACATAGTTATAAACAAATGTAGTACTAACACTATATGGATATAATACTTACGTCTGAAATACATTTTATTGAATTGAATTAAATATTTATCATCTTTAACAGCCAGCACCCTTATTTGCGGCCGGATTTAATTAGGCAACCATATATGATAATAAATAGAAAAAAATAGCTTTAGTTTGATATGTAATTAATAAATGTACGTTACGAACGTATAAATGTATCGAAATCATACCTGTTTACACCTGGCTGCGAAGAGGTGCGGCCAGGTGCGCAACGGCAACCGTGATTTTTTAGAATATTTATATAAATTGCCGTGATGTAGACGAGATTTTATTTAAAAAACAAGTGAACGGATTTTTTTCCCAAAAACAAATTTAAAATAATTTAATTAAAAATACTAGCAGCCAAATTTTGATAGGCAACTTGGTAAATATATATTCTCCTAATTATAAATATGCATAAAAATTTGGGTTTTAGCAAAAAACCGATGAGTGCACTAATCCTGCAGCCGGATTTCGTACTATTAGCATGCTGTAAGGCACCCCCCGCCTTACTCCTGAGTCAATTTAGTTAAGAATCGAAGATGGGATCTTTGAGAAAATCATCAAACTCTTGAACTTGCAAAGGCACATGTTTTAGTTTTTCTGTTTTCTGAAGTCAGCTATACCACGTGTTTTGTTATGTACGACATTAAATAAAAACACGGGTAGGGCTAATGGCTAGTATTGTTGTTAAATAGGTTATTTCAAATTAATTACCATAGAAAATTTTAGATTTTCAAACAACCTTAATATCAAGTCCTACAGTATCACTAAAACAGCCTGTACTAAATAGGTAAGGTAAGTACCTGTTAAATTATAAACGGCATTATCGCAAAGGCGCCCCCGATTTACATTAAAAATTATACGATTCCGGATGTGTGTTTAAAATTAATGTCGTACAAAATAGGTTGTATAAGTTATAAAGTATTTATTGTTGAATATTTCAAATTCAAATTTATTTATTTGGAACATAAATAAAGTACAATATACAAATGAAAACGTTGACAACTGCAAAAGTTAAGAAAAACTGAGTAGCAGTGTCAGCGCCCTCTTCCAAAACCGAACAGAACAATGTTCCAGCAGTCGATATAAGTAATTTTTTTTTCCTCTAATAATGATTATAATTTTAAGTTAATACTACGTGTGTGTGATGTGTTTATGTGGAGTGTGTGTGTGTGTGGAAGTGAGTGTGTGTGTGTGGAAGTGAGAGAGTGTGTGTGTGTGTGTGTGTAGAAGCGAGTGTGTGCGGGAGTTTGTTTGTGTGAGTGCGTGCGTGTTCTCGTGTGTATAATTTTGCTAGGTAGGGGGAATCATAATATTCTCGGTATCATCGTACGTTAGTGATTGAAGCCAGGTTTTGCATTTAATTTTACATCTGTGAAATATTTAGCTAAGAGCCTTACCGCCGTTGTTGGAGATTGAGTGCGTGTGCGACGTTGGCTCTGCGTTATCGACGAGACTGGTGGTTTCATCCGGCGGGCTGGTCGACGCCAAATCCGCTGAGAGGGATGCGAACTGCGCGCTACGGCGCCGGAACCGGATGTAAACTATCAAGCATCCGGTACTCACTGCAATAACAACATTATTAACACCCGAACAAAACACTCCCGTCATATCTGTCGGTCATATCTGCCGTAATATCTACCAGACAACCAGAACCGCCACATTTTTTTAAAAATTGTAAAGCTTGAGGCAATTTCTGGACTTATTCTTCCAATAATTCCCTTCCTAAACTAAAAGGGAATTCCGTTTAAAGTAATTTTTTACCGGTTATGAGTTTTGACTATACGTAAGGGGATTATATAGACATTTCCGTATAAAAAAATACCTACTGCCAACCAGATACACTGGATGCCAGTAAGGAGTTCGTTAAAATTAGTTTTTACCGACGTATTTGGTCAAAACTAGTTTTGACTGATTTTCTCAGTTAAAATCGGTTTCACCGGTTATGAATTTGGCTGTGACATATATACCAGAAAGTCTGACTAAGTAAATACTTTCTTAGGCCACTTACCAGTAAGACAAAACACGAGTAGACACAGCCGTATCGCGTTAATGCATTTTGTGTCGAGTGCAGTGGTAGTCTTCGATATGAGTAGTACTGCTACCATCACAGCCGGGGCGCCCCACGCTACGAAACCTAGCACCGGCCAGAGAGTTACCACGAAACATGGCCCGCGACTCTGTAAAAGATACAAGAAACTTTTTTTCCAAAAATATAACCGCATTCTGAAAACAGAAAATCCAAAATATGCAGCTGCCACAGCCGCGGATCTAACCCCCTTCCTCCAGCGTTCGAGAGACGGGACGGAAGGGGCGGGGAGGGGGGGTATATTAATATTGGACACGCACTTTTTACTTTCTGTAAAGTTTCATTTTCTTGGATGCATTTTATGACATTTTATGGCTATTTGACTGGACTACATAATATTTACATTGATATCCGACGTAGCCAGAAAGGGGTTCAAATAAAATGAAATATTGTTAATCAAATAATCGATAGTAGGTACGACGTGCTCTAAGCGCTTTATGAAACAAGTTTTTTTTTCTTGAATTTGGCACTCTCTGAAATTGCCGCGCGGGCGTGAGCCCCTACTTCATTTGACTTTTTTATTTTATTTATTTACTAATAAAATAACATCAAATACCAAATGACCTAAAAAGAGCGAGATTGTTGAAAACAAGTTTCTTTCTGTCCAGCCACATACCTACATAGCACGCACGGCTACACATCAAGCTTTACATTTCCAGTATAAGCTGATCTCGCATCGTGTAGGCTTTCTGTACAATGAGAAGTTTATACTGGAAATGTATAGCTTGATGTGTAGACGTGTGTACTAACCCCAAACTAGAATTCCTTGTGTTGTGGATCAAATATTCGCAGATCTTGCAAACATTTAATACCGCAGAAGCGGGAACCGAACCGGTCAGTGATGAACCCGCAGCCCGTACCCATAATAGGCTTAGGGGGCGCCAACAAATGTGCCACTTTCCAATAAAACGAAGCGAATCGATCGCACTAAGCCAAGGTTCTATCAATTCGAAGGTCAATTATTATGATTGAAGCCATAGTTGCCACAGCCTGTTGCAATGTTGCATCAGCCGAGCGTAGAATTCATTTTTATTCGATTAAACTGTGTTTTACGACCTATATGTACCGATATGATATGGTACCATTAACAAGTCAATAATTTTACATCGAATATGCATGAATTACACAATGTATAATTCAGTTTCATTCAGGTGAGTATGTTATGCCATGCCTGTAATAATTAGATTAGGTAAATGAAGTGAAAAGCTCGATAAAACACTGCCCTCCGAACTAGGTTGAGACTATATCTCGTCGGGAAGAAAGTAATGCAGAAGGCTCAAGTTCACTCATCATGTTATGCTTGGTGTTTCTTTTTAATCAGAAATGAGATCCATAGACCAAAGTCAGCTTATAGCCCGGTCAAATTAGAGATTGACCCTTGCACCTTTTATTCACAACAAGCTGAACATTTACAGGCACGTAACGGATACCACTCTAATGAAATCCTGAAAAGTCCCCATTGATCCCGTGTGTGCAAAAAAAAATATTCAAGGTCAAAGGTCGCATATATAGGTTTTTTGGATTTTTGACCAAACGGTTAGTTTTACGATACAAATAGCTCAGACTAAAATTGTAGATGAGATACGAGGGGAGTTCAATGTATTCTCGGTATAGGCATGAAAGAATAAGCAGAAAATTCTGAATACAATTTATTTTTCAATGTAGTCCCCTAGGATCTGAACACACTTATTTGTCCTGGAAAATAACTTTTCAATTCCCTCCAAAAAATATTTTTCTTCCTGGTCTGAAAAATGATTGTTAACTGCTGCCTTTAACTCTTCATCGTCGGAAAAATGCTTGCCTCGAAGTTCTTTTTTGAGATTTGAGAACAGAAAGTAATCACTAGGAGCTAGGTCCGGGCTGTAGGGTGGATGATTGATTTCTTCAAATCCGCAATCCCGCACAGCAGCACTAGCAATGCGCGCCTTGTGAACAGGCGCGTTATCGTGCAGAAGCAATACACCTTCAATTTTTCCCGTCTTTTTTCTTTTACTGTCTCCTTTAAATTTCGCAGGGTGTTAGCGTAAGTTGCGCTCTCACCTTTTTTTATGTACTCAATTAATAAGATTCCCTTGGAATCCCAAAACACTGTGGTCATGAGCTTTCCGGCGGATGGGCTGACTTGACTGTGAGCATTCGCGGCACCCATCTTGCACTGACCTTTGACAAATTCAGATGGTCATGAAGGATAGTGTGAATGGTACCTACGAATAGCTTGGTTCTTTCTACTAATATTTTCAATCTCACACGGGCATCTTCGAGTACAAGTTTCTCAACAATTTTTACGTTTTCTTCAGTAGCGGCACTAACCGGCCCACCGGCACCAGGGTCATCTTCAGTACTCTCTCTACTCCGTTTAAATTCACTTGACCACTTCTGAATTGTAGATAATGAAGGGGCAGAATCTTGGTAAACAGCCATCATTTCTTACTTTTTGAGTCTTTCCTTGTTTTGTGAGGAATTTTAGCACAGCGCGATGCTCGATTTTTTTCAACATTGTCGTATCAGTCATCGTAGTTGCCTTTCCGAAATGATATTTTGAATACTAATGGCAACAATCAAATAAAATTTTGTATTTATACCCTCAATGAGTGTCATAAACTAATGAGATAATTTAATTACCCTTATCATTAGTATATTACGCCGATACCGAGAATACATTGTACGCCCCTCGTAAATCTACTAAAATTGTACTTATACTTTTTTCTCTAACATTTACCATTTCTGAGAGAAAGCCATACGAAAGTTAGCTGGAGCTGTATTCTCCATAATATGCATGACTATGCTGTCTCTGAACATTATTGGACGCGTAATATAAGTAAAATTTTAGGTTTGCGTAATCAATACATTTATAATAAGTAATTCTGCTTATTATAATGCTAAAAGATAAATTTACTACCGAGAATATTTTAGTTAAGCAAGCTTCAAGTGACAAAATTATTTATTTTTTGAAACCTGGCAAGGCTCAACAATCTTCAGATTATTTTTCAAATAAGAATTTATCGGCTTTCCCTAAATGTAAACGCCATCTTTTATTTTTACATGCTTTAACTGGCTATGATACTACACCAGCATTATTCAGGAGAGGAAACACATCAATTTTGAAATTATTCGAAAAACAGGATTTAGTGAGATGTGCCCAAGTGTTCGAAGATTTAAATTCTACGCCAGGAGCTCTAATCGTTCACGGAATTCGCTTTCTTCTTTCAGTCTATGGATCTCCAGCCAAAATCACCTGCATTGATATGTATCGTTACTTATCCTTTACTAAACAATCACGTAATAAAAAACGTGTGCGATTAGCTTGTCTTCCTGCAACCTCAGCTTCTGCTAAGCAAAATTTCCATCGAGTGTATTACCAGGTTTAAGTGTGGCTTGGCAATGCACTGGATCCAGAAGATTGGGGTTGGAAGCTAGTTGACAATGTACTGGAGCCAATCCATACTCTTCTTCTCCATTAGCCCAGAAGATTAGTAAGCTGAAGGGGCAGTGGTAGAATGCTAGAACTGACGGCTGTAGTAACTGACGGGCAGGAACCCTAAAAATCGTAAGGGTGGAAACATTCAATCGAAAATCCAGTTAGGAAAGTAACTTACCTCTAACATAAGAATGCCAACGGACAGCATAGAAGTCCACAGCATACATGAGAACATGCTGAATGACCAGAGGCATTGCTGCAACGTGGAGTGCCAGGATGGAGTGGAGTTGGTTACGGGTCCACCCCATATCACACTTATAGCTAACAGCATCTGAAAAGTTAAAAATAATAATAAATAATTATGGTAGACATTTCAGTTGCGTTGTGGCTGCGATGTGGCCGGTATTGACCACACGGTCGCAACACAGTTGAACGCGTCTGCAAAATGTGGTACGTGTGAATGGAACTCTACGTTCTTATACTAGCTTGTGGCCAGACACATTTTTGTGCTGTGGTGTGGTTGACACCAGTCTGAGTGGACGGTAAGATAATTGATCGAGCGAAGCAAGATCTCCAAATCGGGGTTGTATGTACATACATATGTATGTTTATTAGTCCGAGGATAACTTTCGAAGAGTTGATCGTAAAATTTGATATATATGCAGGTAGTAATGGCACAATCCTGGTGTGACTAAATGAGCTAAAAATATTGGGGGCTTGTTGAGATATTGGGGTTCAAAAGGGGTAAAAAAAAATCTAAATCAGACTATTATCAAGTGGAACGTCTAATGAAAGGTCTCCATTAGTACATTTAAACCCCGTTTTTATTTTTAATGTAATCCTTGTAGTTTTGAGTTATAAGCCATAATAAAAACTGAACTTTGACGAAATTCACAGGGTACACCAGTGACCCCACAATGCTGAAACTTCGTATTCGTGTAGCTTTAGTGACACAAATATAGGGAAGTCTGAAATCCAGAATAACTGCAATTTTTACCACTAATGAGAACCTATTAACATGAACCCCCGTTACTTGTAATTTGAATGAAACTGTAGGTCAAGTCAACAGTAGTTGGTTGTTGATTTCGTGGCACTACTTTATTAGTCAAAGATTATGAGCAATATTTTCTTGTTTTTTTAGGAGACTCGCGAGATCTCAGTTCGGGCGAACCACTAGTATTTCATAAAACTTACCTGAGAGACTATAAGACACAGCGTCAATCTATGCGGCATCCGTTTATATTTTTTTGTGATACAGAATACAAGTATCACCCATACAGACGCAACGAGCGCCACTATCGATATACTGAAGCCGAATCTCTGCAGCTGGTCCGCGTAGTCCTTGTTTATAGATATCACTTGTGCGGACACGAACATTATTGGAGCTGATAGGAACGTGCAGATCACCATGGATGACGCCACCTGGTGACACAGGATGCCCATTTATAAATAACTAGTTAATTTTTCAAAAAAATATTACCCTCCTTTTGTCGGGTAAAACGTAGCCTATTTCTCAAACCCGTCATTATAAGTGTTAGTGCGCATTTTAAATACAATTATATTTTTTGCCACGTCATAACAGGGTACATGTCATCGAGTTTACTACATAATACAATAGAGCCTCGATAATTCTAACTACCAAAAAAAAACCCCTGTTCGGATTCACGGAGCGTTCGGATTATGTATGTTAAAAAAATTACGCCCCTCAAATTACGCAGCATCCTCTGTTCGGATAAGGACAAGTCATTTTCATCAACCCAATCCAAACAAGAATTAAGTGCTAATATAGCTTGTGATGTGAACTCATTCGCAACTAAGGACAAAACATAAGATCAGCGGTCACGGTAAGAGAGAGAAAGGGACAGTCAGCAGTTCGGATTACAGCGGCGTTCGGATTAGTACGGATTATCGAGGCTCTACTGTACTCTATGTATGTATATATACTATCTCTGTATCTATCTTTAGATGTTTGTATGAAACTGATTTCGTATCGCTAAATTTTGACGACCTCCGTGGCGCAGTGGGCGAACAGCCGGCTGAGACGCAGGAGGTAGCGGGTTCGATTCCCGCTGCGGAACAAATGTTTGCATGATCTACATATATTTGTTTCGGGTCTGGATATTTTTCTATATATTATGCATTTACAAAAAAAAAGTATATAAGTATTCTATTAGTTATCTGGTTCCCATAGTACAAGTTCTGCTTAGTTTGGGGCTAGATAGCGCTGTGTGAAATGTCCAGTAATATTTATTTATTTATTGAATCCTCTGCTATGTCACTGACCTTGGTTCGTCTACGAATCTCCTAATTTTTGATACAACAAAATTACATAATATCAATGCTGCAATGGTACCAACGACTTCGTACAGACAACATCAAAGGTAGATGATGATTGAACAAAGTTTCAACTGTGTTTTTATGAACGAAAAACTAGTATATATTCATTGTATACTTCTACCATAGACATATCACTGAAATTAAGTTAAAAGTCTCATCAGTTTCTCTAATATATCATGTCTGAATTCCGTAAAATTCATCTACTTCTGATGCTGACTGTACTCTAGTTATATGACTGCTATCTATGAACAACACTGGAAGCTTTATAAAAGACGGTTTTGAATGTCGTTTTCACCAAGTCCAACCGAAACAAATTTGTGTAGACGGAAACAGCTGGCGCAGTCGGTATGGTTCCATAAAATAGACATATTCCGCAAAATTCATCTACTTCTGATGCTGACTGTTCTCTAGTTCTAGGACTGTAATCTATGAACAACACTAGAAGCTTTATAAAAGACGGCTTTGAAAGTCATTCTCACCAAGTCTATCTCCAACTGATACAAATTTGAGAATACGAAAACAGCTGGCGCAGTCGGTATGGTTCCGTAAAGAAAGGCATACGTCGACAATGATCCCGTTTCTGAGTCGTTAGCGCCGGCGTCGAATGCACTCACCGATTCCCTCATCACAACTGGTAGGACTATCCTGCAAAAATATGAGAATCTTAATTAACATCATTCCGATGATTTTCCATTCCTATTAAAAACAACAACGAAAGACGATACCCTAGATGGCAAGATGACCTGATATATGTAGGTTGTTGGGTGCAGGCCGCACAAGATCGGTCACTATGGAAACCTATGGGAGAGGCTTATGTTTAGCAGCGGTTGTCACAATAAAGATTATTATCCATACTTACTGATCGAGTGAAGCAAGATCTCTAAATCAACTTGGGCAAGATAGTGTTGTATGTATAACTTTCGAAGCGTTGATCCGATCATCATGAAATTGGATATATAGTCAGGTAGTGTTGGCACAATCCTGATATGACTAAATGAGCTAAAAATGTTGGAGGGTGGTTGAGATATTGGGATTCAAGAGGGGTAAAAAAAATGTGACTATTAGGTCAAGTGGAACGTCTAATGAAATCGTCTAATGAAAGGTCTTCATTAGAACATTTCGACCCCGTTTTTATTTTTAGTTTATTCCATGTAGTTTTTAAGTTATTAGCCATAATAAAAACTGAACTTTGACGAAATTCACAGGATATACCAGTGACCCCACAGTACTGAAATTTGGTATTCGTATAGCTTTAGTCACACAAATATTCCCTATATTCATGTCACTAAAACTATAAAGTCCAAATCCAGAATAACTGCATTTTCTACCACTAAAAGAATAACCAATTAACATGAACTCCCGTTTCTTGTAATTTGAATGAAACTGTAGGTCAAATGAGTTGGTTATGCATTTCATTGCACTATTTTTAACCAACTTCAAAAAAAGGAGGAGGTTCTCAATTCATCGCAATCTTTTTTTTTTATGTATGTTTCCTGGTTACTCAAACACGCCTGGACCGATTCGAGAAATGCTTTTTTGTTTAAAAGGGTATTCTTTTCGGGTGTTCCCATTGGCACCAAGTCAGGATCTGATGATGGGATTCCAAAAAAAATCGAGGGCAATCCTCAAATTTTATATGGACTATGCGTCAATATTATCTATAAAAAAAACTATTCTAAAGACTGAAAATCCCAACTTTATATGCTTATGCGAGCATTTTCTCAATGAGCAAAGTATGTCCGTTTTCAACTTTGATGGTTACAAAATAGGGTTATATAACGGCAGAGTCAATAAAACTAGGGGGCCCCCCCCCCTAGTTTACCCTACTTTTAATAAATAATTATAAAAATGTAGAAGAGTTGAAAATCTGTAAGAATTTGTATAGGTTAAACAGTTTCGAGATATGTGGTGTCAGTTAAGTTACAATCCAGGTCGGATTGTAACTTAAATATTTGTTGTATTTATAGAACTCCTGATGACAAAAACTTTAATGAATTTATTATACAATTAGAAGGATTATTGGAACACTTTTTCAAGAAAAAATGCATAATTTTAGGAGACTTTAACGCTAATTATCTAATTGAAAGTAAGCATCAAGGTGGAGTTATTAACCCTACTTAACTGTTACAATTTCAAATATCTTATTAAAAAAATACTTTTTGTCGAAACAGCTCCGAATCATGTATTGATAACATTCTGACCAACCTGCGAGAGGATTATATTTTGAGCAGCAACATAGATCACAACATGCTTGCAGATGGGCATGCTGGTCTATTCTGCAGCCTAGCTCTAGAAAACACTAATTTTAAGAAAGGACCTCCTTACTGACCGTCAATATGGGTTTCGCCAGAAACGGTCTACTGGGGATCTTCTTGCGTATACTACACACATCTGGAGTGAAGCCATCGAGAAGTATGGTGAAACACTGGCTGTTTTACTAGATATCTCGAAAGCTTTTGACAGGGTTTGGCATGCCAGCCTTATTCTCAAGCTTCCGTCATACGGACTTCCAGCTCAGTTCTGCTCTTGGCTTGCAGACTTTCTGAGGGAACGATCCATTCGGGTAGTCATTGATGGCCGCTCGTCTGATCAATTGGCTATTAACGCCGGGGTACCTCAGGGGTCAGTACTCTCTGCCACGCTGTTTCTGCTGCATATCAATGATCTGCTCATGCCCGGTATCATCGTTACGCAGACGACAGTACAGTTGTGGAGAGGTACACTTCTAATGCTCGAGCCAGCAGAGCTGAAATTCAGAAGCAGAGGGACGAGATGTTGCAGCGTTTGAATTTGACACTCAAGGCCGTTTCTGACTGGGGCGATGTCAATCTTGTCAAATTCAATGCTTCAAAAACGCAAGCATGTCTCCTTCTCGGCGAAAAAGAGTACGTTTACACAAGTTCCAATTTTCCGAAATGTATCGTTATCTGTAAAAGGTCACCTCGAGCTCCTAGGGATCTCGCTCACGCCTATTCTCAACTTTAGCTCATACATCGAGTCTAAGGCTAAACAGCTGCCATGAAGCTGGGCATCCTCAACAAGGTCAGGAGATACTTCACACCAGGACAGCTTCTTAGTCTTTACAAAGCTCAAGTCCGGTCTGGTATGGAGTACTGCTGCCACCTTTGGGATGGTTCGGCCAAATACCAGCTCGCAACCTTAAACTTGATAGAACGTAGGGCTTTTAGGCTTATAGGTGAGCAATATATGGCGGAGACCCAAAGTCTCGAACACCGCCGTAAAGTTGCAAGCCTATCGATCTTTTACAGAATACATTTTGGGGAATGTGCCCAGGAACTATACGAACTGATCCCGCCATCTCCCTTCCATCAAAGGACAAGCAGGCGCACGGCTCAGTACCATCCGTACCTAGTCGATATACCACCCATTCGCACACACCGATTTGGTTCTACGTTCTTGATGCGTACAACTAAGGTATGGAACACTTTGCCGTCGTCTATTTTTCCTAAAGAACACAATCCGGGCCTCTTTAAGGTAAGAGTAAATAGGTTTCTTCTAGATATTCGTGCTTCGTCTTAGACCACATCATCACTTACCATCAGGTGAGATTGTGGTCAAACAAAGTTCTATCAAATTAAAAAAAAAAGAAAACAAAAAAAGGACCCGAACAATTCTATACTGTGAAACGTAGTTTTTTCACCGAAAAATAAATGTACTTTTAGGCAGAGTTTAATCGAGTGTGACCAAGCGAATTGCAATATTAATAGTTTTATAACATGTTTTCAACGTCTAGTACACAAAGCTTTTAGAAAAATATGTACTAAAGTAAATACTCACATGAAAAATTCCATTACATGGATAACAAAGGGTGTCAGACAGTCGAGTAAAATTAAAAGATTTCTTAACTCAATGAACAAGAGCAATTGCCATGAATCGTTAACCGTATATCGTTCTAAGTACATAAACCTATATAAAAAGGTATTAATGGCATTGAAAAAAGTTGCAGTCAGAAATGAAATAGAAAAAGCTGGTAATAAATCAAAACAAATATGGAATATAGTTAACAGACATAGAAATAAAGGTAATAAAAGAAACATGGATACTTATAAACTTAAAATTAATAATGACTTCTTTGACAATGCCCAAGACATAGCTGACATCTTCGCAAAACAATTTGACTACAGTACATATGACTTAGATAATAGTGACAATAAATTAGCCCTGATATTTTTAAAGAATAATTGTAATAGAGTTGTTACTGACATGGAAATGGGAACCACGAATAGAAATGAGATAAAAATCTTAGTTAAAAGTATGGTGGTAAAACGTTCATATGGATATGATGAAATACCTATCACAATTCTCAAAGATAAAATTGATCTTCTTGCTGAGCCATTGTCTAACTTTTTCAATAACTGTATAAGTTCTGGCATTTTCCCTGAGCAACTAAAAATAGCTAGAGTTCTACCGATACATAAAACAGGAAAAATTAATGACCCAAATAACTATAGACCAATTTCATTACTGCCATGTTACTGACTTATTAAGGATAGGTTAGTGTTACACTTAAATAAGAATAACGTACTAAATGAGCGACAATTTGGATACCAAAAGTGTATCGGTACTGTAGATGCGGGTGATCTGCTTATAAATGAAGTTGTTGGAGATCTTAACAGCAAAAAGAAGGTAGCAGGACTATTCCTTGATCTCTCCTCTGCTTTCGACTTGGTAGACCACAATACTCTACTTGCCAAGCTTGAACATTATGGGTTTAGAGGATCTGCGTTGTGTCTTACAAAATCTTATCTGAGCAATAGGAAGCAATTTATAGAATTAAAAAATATTATTAATGGACAGGAAGTGGTGACGAAGTCGAAAGTGTTCAACATCGGACGTAGTGTTCCACAGGGCTCTATATTAGGGCCTATATTTTTTCTTATTTTTCTTAACGATCTTATCAATTTTGTAAGCAATGCCATTCCCGATAGTAAATTAGTAGTTATATGCGGATGATACCAATGCAGTCATACCAGCCTCTTGCTTACAAAAACTTAAAATAAAGATTGCTAATGCGCTTGTAGTTTTCAATCAATGGTTTCATGCCAATAACTTAAAACTTAACATTAAGAAGACACAAGCTATCCTATTCAAAACAACTACGCGCACGAACGAATCGATTAACGTAGCATGTGAGGGGCTTGAGGTTGAATTTGCAGTGTGTCAAATTTCTAGGAGTTCCTATCAACCAGTTCCTGAACTGGAAAACTGAGATTGATTCTATTGTTAATGCTATCAGCTCAGCATATTACGCTCTTAGAAGAGGTAGGGATCGCACAACTTAAAATAGTATATTATGCCCTGGTAGAATCAAGATTACGATATAGTGTTAAGTTTTGGGGTAACAGTTATGACATACAATATAAATGACACAGTGCTAACTTGTCAACAACAATAAAATATTTTTTTTAATTTCTTATTTTTATAAAATATATTAACTGCACTCCTTTCCTTACTAGGAAGGAAGGGAGGCCTTTGCCCTGCAGTGGGGACAGTACAGGCACCAAATAATAATAATAATATTAACTGCATTTATGAAAAATTAACAAAATTTAATTAATACGCTTTTTAAATAATTATTAATTTAAAAAATAATTAATGCCCTTTTTTCAAAATACAATTAGTAAACCTTTTTTATTAATGATTTAATAAATTTAATGTTTTATTATTATTTTAATTATTTTTAATTTGTATAAATGTTTAATTAATATGTAACAGGCGATTAAATACTTGAATAAAATCAAATAAAAATTTCAAACAGTAGTTTCACAATAACATTTTCTTTATATAAGTAACCTTGGTTTTATTTCTTTCATTTTTAAATCAATATTAAACATATTAATTCAATATTATTTTTGTTGTAATTTTTAAATTTGTCATTTTAAAAAAGAAGACATTTCTTTTGGAGTATTTATTAAGTCGTCTCTATTACTCCCCAGTGGTTGAGAACACTTGCATTCGACGCATGCGCAATGGCTTAAAAGCGTCGCACAGCTGGCAATCGCTATCCTCGTCTAACAAATAATATTACGCGCTAACTCTCTTTCATTGTACCAATATTTATCATCTTTAACAGCCGGGAACCCTTAGTTGCGGCCGGATTTAATTAGGCAACCATATAATAGGTTGGGGAAAAAGTTTTTTCTCATTATAGTATGTATGAACTTGTAATAAAATTTCTTTGGCTATACTATTTGTATCTGGCTAGTTTTGGTATCATTATTAGGTAAATTTTAAAGAAGATAATTTCAAATTCAAATTAGGAAAATGTGTGATTTTTATTTGGTTTTCGTACTGTAAAGATGAGTGAATCTAATGAAGAAATTCGATACATTTTAAAATTTTACTACAAAAAATGTAAAAAGGCAACGCAAGCCGCGAAAAAAAAATTGCGATGTTTATGGACCTAGTGCAGTGTCTGTGAGAGTAACACAAATTTGGTTTAAGCGTTTTCAATCCGGAAATTTTGATGTCAAAGATGCACGTCGCTCTGGTCGCTCTATTACGGATAAAATTGATGCCATTTTTGAAAAAGTGGAGCAAGATCGGCATATCAGTAGTTACGACGTAGCTGAAGAACTGAGAATTGACCACAAAACAGTTTTGGCGCATTTAAAAAAAACTGGGTACACAAAAAAGCTCGATATTTGGGTACCCCACGAGCTCACTGAAAGAAACCTAATGAACCGTGTACTCATTTGTGATTCTTTATTACGACGTAATGAAACCGAACCATTTTTGAAGAAGCTGATAACTGGTGATGAAAAGTGGATCACGTACGACAAGAACGTACGAAAAAGGTCGTGGTCAAAGGCCGGTCAGGCTTCACAGACTATGGCGAAACCCGGGTTAACTCGCAACAAGGTGATGCTGTGTGTATGGTGGGATTGGAAGGGCATTATTCATTATGAGTTGTTACCACCAGGCCGGACCATCGATTCTGAACTCTACTGCGAACAACTAATGAGATTAAAGCAAGAAGTTGAGAGAAAGCGGCCGGAATTAATCAACAGAAGGGGTGTGGTTTTTCATCATGATATAACGCTAGACCTCACACATCTTTAGCCACTCAGCAATAATTAAAAGAGTTTGGCTGGGAGGTGTTAATGCATCCGCCGTATAGTCCTGACCTTCACCTTCAGATTTCCACCTGTTTCGGTCTCTTCAGAATTCTTTAGGCAGTGTCAGGTTAACATCACGAGAGGACTGCCAAAACCGCTTGTCGCGGTATTTTGATCAGAAGCCCCAAAATTTCTATTGCAATGGGATCATGTCCCTACCTACAAGATGGCAAAAAGTTATCGAACAGAATGGTACCTACATACTTTAGTTAAATGTAAATAAAATATATTAAAAAATGTTTTGAATTTTCTTAAAAAATGCGAAGAAACCTTTTCCCCAACATAATATGATAATAAATAGAAAAATTAGCTTTAATTTGATATATAATTAATAAATGTACGTTATGAACGTATAAATGTATCGAAATCATACCTGTTTACACCTGGCTGCGAAGAGGTGCAGCCAGGTGCGCAACGGCAACCGTGATTTTTTAGAATCTTTATATAAATTGCCGTGATGTAGACGAGATTTTATTTAAAAACCAAGGTATTCTCAAAAATAAATTAAAAATACAAGCGGTCAAATTTTGATAGGCAACTTGGTAAATATATATTCTCCTGCTTATAAATATGCATAAAAAAAATTTGGGTTTTAGCAAAAAACCGATGAGCGCACTAATCCTGCAGCCTGATCTCGTACTATTAAGAGTCCAGACACAACAAATGTAGACCATTTTACGAGAGAGAACATGCAATGCAGTTTCCTGTGTAGGGATTGTATTCCGAAATAAAATCATTTATAAGCGTTTTTATTAGTGACCGCGATAATTAATAAATCTAATCACAAACCTAGCCATAGACTTGCATGAAATGAGACTGAATAAGGTTAATGACACAGTGACACTATAAAATTAATTGTCTTTGAGTTGCATACATTTTCTTGCTACAATGCAGATATCAAATCACGTGATTCATAATATGTATGTGATAAACGAAATAAAGAATAACACAAAGACACAAATATTTTGATGTAACTTACAATTTGACCATAATCAGTACACAAGGTAGCAGAAGTGCTGGTCCTCGCAACCTGTGTATCTGACCCACCATACGGAGGCCTAGTAAGAAGAGAGCAGTGCCAGAGAAAGCTTGTCCAAATACCTGAAAGAAAAAGAAAGCAACTTCTTTAAAACCATAATGTTGACATCCTCAGATCTCACTACACAGACTTGAGAAGATATTCTACTAGCTAGAGGGTAGTCATAGGCAAGTTAATGAGAAATAAAAATTCTTAATTAGAAAAACCAAGCATACAGAACTTTAGGATAGGTCACATAGCTTTTTGGACTATTATGAAATGTACACTGAACAACCACATCTAATAGACTTAAATTATCAAAGTTGCATTTCTTATCTTATCAGTTACAGTTGCATGGTACTGTGTCACTCTCATTAATTCAGCATTTTTGCCATATTGTATTTTACACTAAAAGCACTACCTTTTAAATGGTCCTTACCTCTAACAATCCTTCCAAATAAATAGAAAGTTGATGTTTGAAAACTATATTTCCAATGATTCCCAAGACTGTCATAACCAGAACTGGGTTATACACAATTCCTTTAGCAATCTGTTTCAATAGCTTCGTAGTACTAAGGTTGGTGGGCGGTTGTCCAGGGATGGTTACTTGTGATTGTTCCCTAGATTTGTGTATTTCCATTAGTACAAAAGCCACTGGGTTTAGTACAGCTAATGATATTGGAGCCATCAGGTAGAGATAGAGTGCATACTCTGGATGAGTCTTTTCATAGAGTGCACTGACTGAAAACAAAAATCATATTATTCTCTCAGCAGAACAATACCAAAGCCATAGTAAAGTATTTGTAAATAAAGGATATCATCAAAATGTTATAGTAATTTAATGTATTTTATTTTATATTTTTATAGCTAATGTGGACTTTTTCGCTACACCTATCTGTAGTTTAGGTTCTAGCAGCACTATGCACGGCAATATCTGCAGCTTCTAATGTGAGGTGCTGGTGGAAAAACAACCAGACCAGGAACAAATATCTGTAGACCATGCAAACATTTGTTCCGCGGCGGGAATCAAACCCACTACCTCCTGCGTCTCAGCCGGCTGTTCGCCCACTGCGCCACGGAGGTCGTCAATAATATTTTGCAAAATTCTACCAGAGTCACGGAACATGTGGCTTGTGCCACAGGTGTTGCAAAAAAATACTGTATAGGTAATAAGCTAAGTGTAATAGGCTAAGATTTTAAATAAACATAGATTTTTTTTACATAACAACCTGGTTTAAATACAAATAAACCCATAACCCTAGCTTATTTACTTTTTATTACATTTTTTTGCTATCTGTACTTTTTTGCGATGGATGACATCACGCAGCTGTTATTGTGACAAGGTTCCATCGCAATATCAACTTGCGGGGCTTGTAGTATTATAATGATATTTTTTTCCCAAGGCTATTAGTAAAATGCAAAAGATTTTATATGTATTTTTTGTAAATTAATAATTGGTTGTTACTTACTAATAGGGTATCCCAATGCAAAATCATTGCTCTGTGTGCAAAATATGGCAAATATGCCCGCTCTTCCAAAGTTGACTGGTTTGGATACCAGTATTGTGACAATCATGACACCAAAAAATATAAGTCCTTTAGCTAGTAATATAGCCAAAAGAAATATCCAGTTAACCACACTGAAGTCGAGCTTTGCCAATGATAGGAAAATGAGCGAGGGGAGGGCAAATGTCCCCACAAATGTAGCAATGCCCCTTGATTCTGTGGATGTGACAACATTAAGTCGGCCTGCTATGTACCTAAAACCAGAAAATGTTTACATTACTTGCACCTCCTTGAAAATCTTCAATGACCAATCAAAGTTGAAAATACATAACATAATTTTGCAATTTAGAGGAACATACCCGCATAAAATTATGGTAAAGCATTGAAACAGCGCTGGATATAGATTATCTGCTGTAGTATCCGATACAATGTCATTAACTTGATCCATGTTTTTAGAAATAGGTATAAAAATAAACTTCACACAACACTTTGTACATTCTATGTAAAGCAGTAGATCATTTACACTTGTTGAAATAAATTATAGGAAACCGTATATATAAATTATAGGAATGATAATTTATTTTTTAATTTCGTAAAAATCAATACAACAAAATCCAGTCACTTCGACATGCTTCCACAGAATTCACAATCGCACACAAGGGCTGGCTGGGCTGGACTGGAGTCAGTGTTGCCAGATGAACGGCTCGCTTTCCCGAGTGCGTGAAGTTAGCCCCGCACTTTTGAATAATCTGAATTCTGATCCCCCCATATCGTTCTTCAAATCCCCCCAAATTTCAGGGTTTAAAAAAACCCCCCATTACGATTTTTTTTTTAGTTTATGTAATTATAATTTCAGCTATGGCTTCCGTTACTGAATCAGCATCTGCACACTCTTCGCCTGCAGTTCCATACATTTTTTCGGAGCTGAATCTGCTGATCATCTTGAGACTTGGTTTAAATTTAGGCATCCTTCCGTCAACGAATATCTTCCAGTGCGTAGTTCCAGTATAGTGCGGCATGCACGGGCACGAGTGGACTCGAGCGAACCAACTTCCGGATCAGAGTTACTTCTTGGAGCGTTCAATTTTCGTAAAAATGAGATAATTTTATTAAATACCACGGCTTGTTCCAGACTTTCAGTAATTCTCCTATTTGCATTTTTCCACTCCAAAAATTCCCCCAAACATCTTATCCCTCCAAATGTCCCCCCATAGCTATAAAAAAATCCAAATTTGGGGGGATTCCCCCCAATCTGGCATCAGTGATTGGACTGGACCTTGACAGTCCAATAGGTACTTTAGCACTTTTATAGCTAGAGTCCGCGCCACGAGTAAAGTCTTACGGCAAAAGCGGGAACTAAATCTCAAGTAACTTCTCGATTTCTACGTTAACAGCGCCGCCGCGTCTATCGGACTTCATTGGTGGCGCGGACTCTATTGACAACTTTGACGTATACACCTAGCGTCATCTGATAAGAAACCCAGTAACTTAGAATAATGACACTGTAGAAGTAGTCCCTGCGTGCCCCTTTTAGATAGCAATAGTTTTGTCTTAGGTATTGCCATATAATGACCAAAATTACCCCTAAAGGAACTAAATCGTACGACTCGATGTAATATTATCAACAGATGATTAGGTGTGTATATTTAAACATAATTATTACGGAAATAAATTAAACGCAATAATGAAAATTACGTATTTATTTATAGGACCATAACATAACAAAAGGTAAGTAACATAATAAAGAATAACTAACATAACATAAGTAATTTATGTAAAACACGATTGCCTATAAAAATTGCGAGAATACTAGTCAGAACTCTAATAATGTTAGCAAAAATATTATATTATTTTTTATTTTTAACATTAATCGATTTATTATCAAGTCTTTTAGAAAAACTTGCTTCTATATCATCCGGTAGTCGTTTGGGGGCTATTGAAATAGCAGGTCGTCTTGGCGAGGCTGTTAGAGGTAGCATCTGAAATAAAATATTATGTATTTAGAAATTAGCATCAATTGCAATACATATTTGCAATGTAACTTTACGCAACTCTATAAACGCAAATCAGACTCGCATATAGGCGGTAGTAGGTAATTCTTTATTAATATGAGAGGCTATAACCCTTACCACATTTTGTTTTTTAAAAACGCTAGTATCTGAAATAATATAAGTAAAACGCCCATTGATCATAAAAATACTTACCAAACATTGTTTTTAGAAACACTTGTTTCTGGACATTCTGGATATCGTTTGGCGGTACACATTATTGAAACTTGTGCCATTTGATGTTGAAGGAAGTATCTGCAAATAAAAAAAATTAAGTGAATGCTGAAATAGGACTGTAAATAAATACGAATGTATAATAAATAAAATATTCAGGTAGTACCTACTTAATATTTTATTTATAGTAGTATTTATACGTACACTGTTTTTCTGAAATACTTAATTCTGACTTGTTTGCTTGTTGTTTGCAAGTGACTACAACAATAGGTTGATTGGTTGCAGCTCTAGGCTCTGATGATTGAGTTTACAAACAAAAAAAACATGTAGGTACCTACTTAAAATAAATTTTTAATAACTAAGAATACTAAGTGATAGTGTCACTGTGTGATGCAACAATACAAAATTAAATTATTTTAAGCAACAATAAAGCACTTACATGTACAAATTCTACTGGAATTGCATTTTCAACAAGCCCTCGTTTTTATTTTTTGTTACTATTTGTGTAGCATCAAAGTGAGCATATTCTTGGATATTTACTTGGTATCCAATTTGTTCGGCCTGTTGCATTTATCCATTGTGGTTTTACAATTGGATCTAAAGGAAACCTGAAATAGAATAATTTTGTATATTGTTTTATTAGATACTGTCATGTCTCTTATTTTATTTTAATATCGTTATAAATAAATATTTACAATAAACACCTACTCTGTCGTTTTAATTAAATTGAAAATATATTTTTCGAAAACAGATAAAAACATGATTTAAACATACGGCAAATAACTATTATGTTTATTTTTGATGTTTCAAGATACAAACTGTACAACAAAATCATTACCCTATAAGTTGGGTAAAACTACATCCATTTTATGGCAACATTCTCCTTGCTAGTATTTAGGGTTATGTTAATTTTTATTGCGACAAATTTACTGCAAATAGATGACTACGGACTAAAAATCAATACTACTGTGAAGAATATTACATACGAAATTTATTTGAGACGAGCTTGTCGCACATAATATTGAAAATATTAGGTGAAAAGTATTACTTACGTGTGGAAGGTAATTCCAGGATTTCTATATTCACTACGGCTTTGGTAGCCAGACACACTACACCCAACCATGGTGTAAACTTTTATAGCATTAATGGAGTCCGTATCTCACACCAAAAGTTATTTAAATACTTTAAAAACACAAAAATACTATTCGCCAACCGACCACTATGACAGCTCATGTACTTTTTGTAACAAAGTTGACTTTGTGACAGACGAAAAAATGGTTACGCGTAAGGGATGCAAGATCAATAGCTCTGTCCCGTTCTGTCTAAGGCTAAGTTGTCTATCGCTCGTTCTTTCTATTTGTAGTGACGTCATCGACGCTACTTCTATATTGTCATTATTCTAAGCCCAGTAAACAATATTGGCGAAAGGACTTGTATCCAAACCATATAAATTGAGCTTTGTTAATCTATGACACTAATTTGTCCAATAGAGTTTTTTTTTTTTGGCATCGCCCGAATTTGTTACATTCGAGATGTCAGTCAAGTAATGTTGCCATGCCACTAAAAAGTTATCTGTACTACACACAATATAATGAACGTCTGAGGGGACCCCGTAGACGTGAAACCTAAAATATTTTTCTTATTTCTTGTCTTTGCTTTAAATGTATAATATCCGTTTCCGTTTGTTGTTGGCAGTCAGTGAGAGTAGTACGGCAGCCATTACCGAATTGTTCTTTCGCCGGGTTCGTGAAAAGGTCGCTAGTGAATGAAAAATCTTCAAAATTTCCAAATTCTTTCTAACCGAGAGGTAAGATTTGATTGCTAATCGTATTGATGCGTTTATCGCTGTTTGATATGTTTGGCATCATAATCTAATCATCTGTCGTGTGTTGTTCCAGATACCATCATTAGCGACAACTCTTTGTTAATCGATAACTTCTCGTCCATCGGTAAAATGCAGTACAACGGATTTCACAATCAACATCCCATGTAAGCGTCTGATGATATTTCACCTTAATAATCATGTATGGTTGTGCTGGTATGATACAGACCATGCGATCACATTTCCATACTTTCCTACTTCGCAGCGGCCATTTTGTGAAGTGCATTCTCAGCTGAGCACCTGCTGGGTCGCGATACCTACTAAAATAAAATCAATACAATGGTTAGGTTCAAATTGCGTCTTGTACAAAAAAATGTGACACGCCCAATGCCGTCGTATGTTGATGTTCAGCAGTGTTTTTTGAAGCGCAAATTATTCTAATGCCATTGATTCTATCATAAGTTCTAACTACTTTCACACGTATGTAATGTGGTTAGCAACATCCATTTGCAATCAATAATGAATTTTATAGTACAAGCAAAATGTTCCAGTAAATCCCTGAATAAAGGGTAGGTTGGCTCTATAATTAGTGTTGTTTACACTCAAGGTTAACTGTTCAATAAAACTTAGCTATTGCAGGGAATTGTATCTCAACACAACTCATTTCTAAGCTAAAATGAATTCTCTAGTGGCCTTTGTTTTAATCTGGTTATTATTATGACCAGAGATCAAATACTTCGATGCTTAATTACCTAAAGTGCACTTTTTCCAGCGAAGCTAAGATAGTATGGAAGCAACTTCTATTTTATCCTGGGTTTGAGTTTATATGAAAATTTGATACCAATGTTTCACATATGTAGATCTACTTTGTATGTGGCAAAAACTATAAATTTGTTTAATACAACTTCTAACACAACAAAAATTTTGCAGTTTTATGTTCAAAATTCTCAAAATGTTTCAAATACCTGGGTATTATATGATTTGTTTTAACTTTTTCTTAAATGTATGTCCACATAACAAACATAATAAGTGTCTCTGTAACATATTGTATGTATGCATTATAAACACGAAGATACTGATGAAACATATTTTGTATATTCACCTAAAGTGGCCATTTTAAAACCCTTGGGTATCAAAGAACTGACTTAGCCACTGCAACATTCTCTGTATATTAGAAATGCACCAGATAGACTAAGGCAGATGAAAGTGAAAGGAGGCCAGGAAATGATGATTGATAACAATTCCTCAAAATAACTTTAGAAACTATCATGTTTATGAACAATATTTGTACTAAACAGGGAATATTTACCATGATTTGTGAGTTTTCTGATCCCAATATTTTGACACAGTTGCATGCGCCATTAAGATCATGGTAAATACTTATCTCATTTTTAGTATAAATAGAATTCCTCAAACTCTATTAAATTAGATAAGTCATTGCTTTTTATTGGAAATTTTAGGTATGATTTTAGAAGATAAAGCTAATATTATAGTAATAAAGCTAGATATTATTGCTAAAATTGTTTTCTCCAATAATTTTTTCAGGCCCAGGCCAGACCGGAATGAACAATTTGGTAAAATGCCATTTTTCAATGGCATGGCTGACTTCGGAGGCCCTAAAAATTTTGGTCCCAGAAACATGGGCAATAAGAATTTTCGCCCGAGAAATGATTTCAATGGTGTAAGAAATGACTTCAAACAAAATGATGGCAACGTAAATGATTTTGGAGGACCAAAGGAATTCAGGCAAAGAACCAATTACAACTCTCAACCCCAAAAGACATATGGTGATAAACCTGGTGGAGGAAACATGCAGTATTATAATGGAAAGAATGAATTTGGTGGGCCAAACCCAAATTACCAGAAGAGTTACAACAACCCTAATGGGCAGCAGAATTTTATGCCAAAGAAAATTTTCAATCCCAATGGACCACAGCAACCACAAGATTTTAAGGGCCGTAAACTGCAAAGCCTGAAAGCAAAACACCCAGGAGACAGTTTAGTGAAGCCAGTATGGGATCTGGGTAACCTGGAGCCTATCCAAAAAGATTTCTATAAACCACATGTTGATGTAGAAGGTCGTTCTGATGACGATGTGGAGATGTTCCGTTCTACTAAGGAAATAACTGTCAGCGGAAACAATATTCCTCGACCCAATCAAGTGTTTGATGAGGGTAATTTCCCTGATCATGTAATGAGCACCATCAAAGAGCAGGGTTGGACTGAACCTACAGGCATTCAAGCTCAGGGATGGCCCATTGCACTGTCTGGTCGTGATATGGTCGGCATTGCTTCAACTGGATCTGGAAAGACTCTTGCATACATACTGCCTGCTGCAGTTCACATAGTTCATCAACAGCGCATCCAGCGAGGTGATGGTCCAATTGCTCTTATTCTAGCCCCAACCAGAGAGCTGGCACAACAGATTCAATCTGTAGCTCAGGCCTACAGCGCTCGTGGCTCTATCAGAAACACTTGTTTATTCGGAGGCTCTCCCAAAGGACCCCAGGCCAGAGATCTAGAAAGAGGTGTGGAAATTGTTATTGCAACACCCGGTAGATTGATTGATTTCTTGGAGCGTGGCACGACCAACCTGCGCAGATGCACTTACCTGGTGCTGGATGAAGCTGACAGGATGTTGGACATGGGTTTTGAACCTCAAATTCGCAAAATCATCGAACAGATTCGTCCTGACCGTCAAGTGCTCATGTGGTCTGCTACATGGCCCAAGGAAATCCAGGCTTTAGCTGAGGACTTCCTAACTGATTATGTTAAGGTCAACATTGGATCTCTTAACCTGTCTGCTAACAATAACATCAAGCAAATCATAGAAGTTTGCGAAGAGCATGAGAAGGAAGGAAAACTGACCAACTTGCTGAAAGAGATTGCATCAGAGAGGGACAACAAAGTTATTGTTTTTGTAGAGACAAAAAAGAAGGTAATACTTTTTTATATACTATAACATTGATAATAACTCTAAATTATTTCATTTTCTTCAAACAGTATTTTGAAATTTTAGGTGGATGATATCGCGCGTGCTGTTCGCCGTATGGGACACAAGGCGCTCGCCATTCACGGCGACAAGTCGCAGCCCGAGCGTGATGCCGTCCTCACAGAGTTCAGAAACGGGGCCACCACTATTCTGATCGCTACTGACGTCGCTGCTCGCGGCCTTGATGTGGAAGATGTCAAGTTTGTAGTCAACTTCGACTACCCTAACTCTTCTGAAGATTATATTCATAGGATTGGTAAGAAATAAGTTTCAAGTTATCTTGTAATTGCAAATTCATACTAATCATCACGGACGACCTCCGTGGCGCAGTGGGCGTATAGCTGGCTGAGACGCAAGAGGTAGCGGGTTCGATTCCCGCCGCGGAACAAATGTTTGCATGATCTATAGATATTTGTTCCGTGTCTGAGTGTTTTTCTATATTATATTATAAGTATGTATTTACAAAAAAAAAGTATATAAGTATTCTATCAGTTATCTGGTTCCCATTGTACAAGCACTGCTTAGTTTGGGGCTAGATAGCGCTGTGTAAAATGCCCAGCAATATTATTATTATTATAACTACAATTTATTTTTCCACAGGACGTACTGGTCGTTGTCAACAATCTGGTACCGCATACACTTACTTCACCCCTGGCGATGGTCGTCAGGCCCGTGGTTTGCTGGCTGTGCTCCGGGAAACTGGACAGAACCCTCCAGCCAAATTAGCCGACTTGGCGCGTAACTCCAACAACAGTACTGGTAAGTTTTAGTGTGTACTGAAGATGTCTTGAAACTCCTTAGTTGAGAAGAGTTGTGAGTTAAGTTGTGGCGTGCGAATAGCCAGCTGAGACGTTTGCATAATAATGGCTAAATGTTTATGGCGCCACAGTACTCGAAATTCGCTAATACCCTCAGTTCAGGAATGTGACTATTTGTTTGAGTAACATGTGGTTATTATTATTATTTATTTTGCAGGTCGTAACCGCTGGCAGCAACGCAAAGAAAACAACAATAACAACAGCAACAGTGGCTCCAGTTCGCCTCGTCAACAGAGCAACCAGTGGAACAACAAGATGGCCAACACCAGTGAAGAAAACATTAACTCGTATCAAAACCGTAACACTGGTCAACCCCCTAGATTCAACAACCAAGGCAACCAGGGTTACAGGCCAAATAACTATCAGAAGCCTCAGGTGCCATTCCCGAGCCCTAATGTTTTTGAATCTATGGGCAACTACCAAGGCGGGTATAATGGTGGATACCAGAACAGTTATCAGAACCAGAATGGTTATGGTCAACGCCCCTACAACAGTAAGTTGTATAATTACATTTCTAATAGTAAAAACTTCAATGATTTAGACAAAGATCCACCCAGTTGTACGAGGCATGCCTTTTAAGTTCTGTCGTTTCCATATTTTCCGGCAATTTTGAATTTGGAACTGTTCTATATTCGAATGTGTTTACATTTTGAATCTCAAAACAGTTGAAAGTATTAGGATTAATGCTATTGTTTAGTCACAGTTTCGATTTGAATCTGTCAGGTCACGTACGAAAATGAATCTTTCTAAGGAAAATGTTCGTGCAATAATTTTCTACAACTTTAGAAGAGGCCTGACACGGCTTCAGTGTTCAGAAGAGCTAACATCTGTGTTCAGTGATGTAGCCCCATGTCTGCGGACTGTCGAACGCTGGTATTTAGAATTCCAGCGTGGACATACTAGTGTTAGTGACAGATTTCGCGAAGGACGCCCAAAATCCGCCTTCACTGAAGATAACATCATTGCTGTGAGACAACTAATTCTCGAAGATCGTCATGTGACGTATCGAGAGATAGAGGCTCTATTAGGCATCTCAGGGACAACCATTCAGAAGATCTTGCATGAAGCGCTTGGTGTGAGAAAGCTAGTTTGCCGTTGGATACCGCATCTGCTTTCCGACGATCACAAGGCGGCCCGCGTCAGATGGTGTAAGAAAACTCTGCAAAGGTTCAACCGAGGGGAGTCAAATCACGTCTACGACATCATAAGTGGTGACGAATCTTGGATCTATGCCTACGATCCTGATTCCAAACAACAATCTACAATCTGGGTCTTTCAAGACTAGCCAAAGCCGACTAAAGTTGTTCGTTCTCGAAGCACTTCAAAGAAGATGGTGGCCACGTTCGTTGGAAAAACCGGCCATGTTGCGACTATTGCACTTGAAGATCGTAGAACGGTTAACGCAGAGTGGTATACTACAGTTTGTTTACCACAAGTCATCGCCGAACTTCGAAAATCTAACTCAAAGCGACGCATCATCCTGCACCACGACAACGCAAGCTCACACAGCGCTCGTCAAACGATTGAGTATTTGAAGCAGGAAAAAGTAGAAATTCTTGACCATCCTCCATACAGTCCTGACCTAAGCCCTAACGATTTCTTTACATTTCCTAAAATTAAGAAAAGTCTTCGTGGTCAAAGGTTCCAGTCCGGTGAAGAAGCAGTCGACGCTTTCAAGTCAGCCATTTTGAACACCCCCACTTTAGAGTGGAATAAATGTTATAATAACTGGTTTGAGCGAATGGAAAAGTGGTGAATACTTTGAAAAACAATAAAAAGTACTATAAGGTTCTAGTTGTGTTTTTTTCTTCAAACGACAAAACTTAAAAGGCATGCCTCGTAATCCTCTTAATTCATACATTCTCCTAGTTCTTTAATCATTTCTAAAATAATATAGTGTAGCTAACGTTATTTCAGATTCGCGCAATATGGGGCAGCAGTACCGTGGCAACAGTACGAACGGCAACAAAGCCAGCGGGTCGGGCTCGTCCTACGGATCCCCGCCGCCGCACTTCGCCACCCCGCCGCACTACCCTCAGATGCATCCTCATCCCCAGGATATGCTTGGTAAATACTATTTTTAAAAACAAGCAATAGGAAACAGTTTTGTTGACAGTATAGTAAACAAAAAGGTGCAATATTTTATGTCAAATTGTATGGAATAAGTTACGTCTACTATCTAACAAGTAACTTTTTATGTAACTATTATTTATTATTTTTATGTGATATTTATTTATAACTTTTCAGAAAACAGTTAATCGAAAAAAAATTCATCAGATCATTACCAAATTTACAAGGGACCACCCCTTTCTAACAAAAAAATAAGTCAGTGAAATCAAACCACGTGGTAAAGAATTATCGCTAAACATGCATTAAAAAACTGACGAATTAAGAACCTCCTCTTTTTTTTTAATCTGTTAAAAGAAGACATTTTCGTTGTGATTATGTCTATAATGGAGATGTAGAAGACACCTATTCTCTCTTGAAAGAATGTTTAGTTAATGAAATATTTTGTTGCGCAGGCGGCAAGTACTACGGAGGTGGAGTCGGCGGCGGCGGGCCGTGCGGGTACCAGGCCGCGGTCGGCGCTGGCGTCGCCTACCCGCACCTGCCGCCTGGCCCGCTGCTCTACGCGGCGCCGGTACAACAGTAAGGAGTACTGCAACTAGCTCTCATATAACATTATTGCATATTCCAAATATAAGTGTGGATTTAGGTAAGAATGATTATTCACTATTTGTTCTCTCAATACAAGATTAATGTGAGCTCTGATTGTTGTCTTTCAATATTGATGTTGGATAATGTAGAGCTGAATCCTAGAATAATTGAGCAAGTTGTTTCAATGCTTGTGATTAATTTAACTATTTCATTAGTCTTTGTTAGATCTGAATGAAAGCTTGCAAAATCATAACCTTTATGAAGAGGTTTCATTACTATTGGTATAATAGATTTTACAATGGTCAACTTTTATTATTTACAAACTGCCTTTGCACTGCAGATATTTTGTGAATTCTCTTTCAGATACAATTTAAATAATTAAATGTGTGTTAGGTTTAGATATAGATTGTGTTCTTGATTGGTCATTTAATCCATACTAATAGTTGATATTGGTGTGATGTTGTCATGTGATTTGAAGGTATAGCACACATGATTCAATATTAGAGAACTTGTGTTATTGGTAGGTATTAATGACCCAGTAAACTGTTTCCAATTGTGACTTTTGGTGACCAATGAAGAATATAATTAGTTTTAAAATTAAGGTTTTTAGTGGAACTTTTTTCAATTCTTAAAGTTCCACAGTTAGATTTAATCACTATATTTGTTAGAGTAGTTGGTGTCGGTACCCCCTGTGTAATCCTGGGTGCCTTTAATTTGTTTAAAATTTCTGTATGATGTACGAAATGCACGAAACATATAGAAGATGAGAGAAAATTTCGAGGGAGAATAATATTGCAGATTATTATAATTAAAATTTATTTTATTGTTAACTATTGATCCAGTGGTATAGTGGGACAACTTAGTATTAGAAAATGATACTTATAAAACGCGTTAAATAAATGCTTTTGATATAATTCAAGATAACAATCTGTATTGCCAGATAAAAATGTGAATATTTTTCTTATGTGATGCCAATGACATTTCAGTCACTGATTTTATTTTTTATATTAAAGATTAGATCTTATCTACTTAAACATAATGCCTAGAGGTTTTGGTCAGTCAGAGTCATATTATGGCCCTAGACAAAGTTGGCTTTGAACTCGTTTACCATTCTCAAAGTAGAAGGGTATGTATATAAAACATGCATTTATCCATAGGAAGATAGGATTCTGAACATGATACAAATATTGAAACACAAAGAGTTACTTTCGTAGCAATATAAGTGATTTATTATTTTTTATCTTTTGTATGACATGATTATTTCAAACATTCGTCTGGTTCCCTAACTAGAATTTCTTTGTACGTAAACGGGTTTATAATGGTATTATTAGCAAGTCAATAGGTACAAATTATTCTTGTAATTTGTTGTTCAGACTCGACGCCCGTTATTGTCCAAAGATTTGGAAAAATCTGTGATATATCAATATTTATAGCCCATCATTGTTGTTTTGGTCAATTGTTAATACATAAGTACACTTCTTACTATGAGGAGTGTGTTTTTTACTAGACAAAAAAATATATTTTTTGACTTTTTGAACGAATTTCATATAAATTTGTGACACAAAGCTTGCAAATCGTTCACAGATATTATAATAGTTATAAGGTTTAATAATTTATTGTTATTCAATTTAGTTTTCAGTTAACTGTTAGGTGACGAAATTGAACCAGTTCAATGGGACGTAAAAGTTATTATCTTTTTAAGAATACCGTTTCATGGAATGGTGTAATAGCAACAGGCTTATAACGAATATAAGGGGTGAACAACGTGTATGGGTCTCGCGTAATATACTCATCAAAATGCGAGATTTGCTTTGTTATTGTGTACATTGTAAGAGAAAGACTGCCATGAAAGGACGTGGATAAGTATGTGCAAAACTCATCTCAAAGATGATGTTTTGATCCTAATACTAGCCTGTCCTTGGAGATGATCGGTTAGGGTTTGCATTTATTAATTCAGATCAGAAGATGCAGGTCTCTACTTTAGATATGTTACGGTGGCGCATGGCGTTAGGACGGCCGGGCTAGTGCTGTGTGTTGGATCGGCGAGGGAGTGTCGTGTCGGTACGATCGCGAGTCGCAGGTTACTCCTGTATTATTATGTACAAAGTACTGCACCCACCTCTACTAAACAACTGTGATAATAACACTAAGTAGCGTAGCAGGCGATTTATATACTAGTTACGTCCAGAGAAGGGATGACATCATATCTGACATATTGTATTGTGATAATAATAATATCAAAGCGTGCTCTCCGCGTTTTGACGAAATGTTTTTTCTCTAAACAAGACTGATTATTTCTTATTAAATGAATATTTTATACTTGTTCCACTTCGACTGAATGAATTAAGACGTCTGTATTTGTATTTGTAGGATTTTATTATCTCAGCTGTGTTTTCTCAAAAAAAAAATTGTCACTATGTTGGATATGTGTCAAAAAGCCTTTCCAAGCGGTCACCAAAATAACGATATTCTGTTTGTTTTATTTTATTCATTGGTTTCCTTTATTTATTGTGATGAAAAATGTTGTTGACAAATATTGTGGCAGCGACAGTGTAAATTAACTGTAGAGTATAAATATTGTTGTTGATTTGCAAAATTTTATATAATCAACCAATATCTCATAGGCACCTTCTTGCTTTACTATTTAAGAGTTTATTTTCAAACGAAATTGTGAAAAATATACATAGATTTTTAAGTATGTGGCAATGCAGATCATCATACATATTGATTAAACTATAACAAACAACATAGTAAAGTTTGTATTTATTCAATTTATAAAGTACATTATATATGGAGAAAGACTCCTTATTAAAAACTGTCCCAAAGGGAAGTCTTCTGAATGTTTCTGAAAAGTGCATTTCTTCTATGTAATACAGTATTAAAAATTCAGATTAATAAATGAATGTATAATTAATAATTGTTTTATTTAAATCATAGAGCAGAACTCGCTACCTAGGTACTACCTAATTTTCCTTCCATCGCTACATAATTATATTAGGTAGGGCATGAGTAAATTGTTTTGTGGTTTAAATATACACTACAGTAAAAAACTGGGACATAATGCTAACGATTTGTTCTGTTTTGACTAGAGTTCGCGATTAGCATTCTTTTTTTCGAGCACGTCTTGAATTTGCTCGAGTGCATAAGAATCGGACGGTCGAGCAGTGGGGTAATGTACTCTTCACTGATGAAACCAAGGCGAGTCTACATGGAAGTGATTGACGTCAGAGAGTATATCGTCGCCCTGGAGAACGTTATTCTCAGAGTTGCATCGAGGAAACTTGCTTATGGAGAAGGATCTGTAATGGTCTGGGGCGGGCGGCATCTCCTTAACCGCACATACAGCGTTAGTTTTCATCTAACGGGCCGTACACGTGAATTGACTTCTTATCGCTACATTACTGAAATCCTCGAAGACCATGTACCTTGCGCACATTCCGGACATGTCCGGTAATATAGGGTTTTGTCCGAAATGCGGGGGGAATCCTAAACCATCCGGAATTTCTACAATATAAGTAGGTAACGAGTAAAATAACACATAAAATAAACTCAATATTTTTATTACAAATAAATAACAATTATTGTTATATTTACTAGAAAGTCAGGAATTTTCATCAAATGTAAGGAATTTACTCCGGAATTTCGATTTTTTAATCTGGAAACCCTACTTACGCAGGATATATCGGGCAGGCTATGCTGTTGGTTGATGGACTGGCCAGCTCGAAGCCCAGACTTGTATCCGATAGAACACTTGTCTTAATGAATGAGCTAAAACGTCGGGTTCGAGCTCGAGTACCTGCTCCATCAAGGCTGCCAGAGCTGCGAATCGCAATTAAAGAGGAGTGGAATGCAATTCCTCAATATTTCATCGTCAGGCTCGTGAGATCGATGAATTCGAGGATGATAGCAGTTATCCGAGCAAGGGGAGGGAATACTGAATATTGATCAAAAACTTTTTTTATTTTTTCTTTGCTTCTGGCTTTAATTTTTATGTTTTGTAAAATCCATAATAAACACTTAATCCCAATAAGTTTCCATTCATTTTAATCATCATGAAACGCACTTTCTGTAAGTGTAACTTAGATAGATGTAAGTTTTATACTTTTTGAGAAAATCATAGAATCAGATTTCCAAAGTAGCGGATGGTCCGATTTTTTTTCGAATGGACTAATCTCGCTGTTGGCCTCTGAGGCCGTGACAGCTTAACCGAACTTTTGGCGAGCGCAGATGGCGCTCAGCCCAGTGAGTTTTTTAGGCAACTAGCGCAAGGGCACCACTTAGGTACGAGCCTCGGCTTGGGCTGTTGCCGGGGTGGGGATAGGAGAGAAACGCCCGGGTACATGTCTGTACCTCGTATAGGCGGCGACTGAAGGGACTCGTCGACCTCGCCGGCGAGGTCGGTGTTTCTGTGAAGTGTTTGCTCTGTCTGATATAGATGACTCACCTTCCGCATTAGCGGAGGTGATTTCGTCATCCGGGTCTCCGAGAACGTGTCTCGGACGACGGAGGATTTAAATGGTCCGATTTATTTACTATCCAGTGTATTTATACCATTCCCCCTCTTAAAAGTAAATGATCGATTTATATTTGTTCACGCCAATCAGGCAATCAGTAAAATATCAAAATCTCAAATGGATTTCAGCGAAATCATCAACTATTTTTCGGCGAAAAAAGCTCCGAAGGTTCCGTTCGATAACGCTAAAATTTAATCTCAGATAATTCTTGTTTCCGATTATATTCATGTTTGTTATATAATAAAAGAATCTATACTTGGTTTCACAATAAATTATTTATCAGAAAACTCGACTGAAAAAAATGTCCATTTTATTTGGAAAATAATTTGGGGCCAGGGGCCTCCACTCCTTTGTTGCCCCGAGGGCTCTAGACATCTAAATCCGGCATTGCACAGAACCTAAGAGACCCACAGAACTAGTATTTAACAACACAACAACACAACCTTCTGTGACTACATACCTACCTAGTACAGTTGTGATTGTCACTGACAACTTGACAAGTAGGTAGTTTTTTTTGTAGTAGCAAGAAATAGCAAAGCAAAGCAAGCACCAAACCGTGGTGTCGCCGCGCCGCCCTCTGTGGGGTTTCTTGCCTGCCATTTATAAATACTTACCTATTCATTTCTTTTAAGTAATTATACCTAAATTGATTTTTTTTAATATTACCCTCTGTATGGTCGGGTAAAAATAGGCGTTGCATTATTTATCGCGTGGAGATGAACTCAAAGAAATAGATTCGCGCTTGACTTGACAGCATGGTAGGAGAAAAACCGTGCGTACCGTACCGTGTACCGGCATCCGCCGCTAGATGGCGCATAATTATACTTACAGTACAGTCATGCTCGATTTCTGGGTTGAATGGCTGATAATGGCAATTCGACGTGAATTTTTTTGGAAAATCGGGAACTAGAACAATAGTGTATTGATTTGGCTAAATTAGTGTTTTTTTTTATCGAAACTTGAGTGAATTTATAACAAACACTGCGAAAAGCGTAATAAACGGATGGTTTACTTGTTTGCTTTGAAATTTGTAACAAATTATCGAGGTCAAGTTTTGCAATGGCTGAATTTGTGATTGTTGGTAAGCGTTTTCCTTAATTTGTGTCAAGTCTTTTGGGTCATATCGACCCAGATTGGATATTAGTCATATATTTTGTAAGAGTGGAGTGTGCAAAAACCTTTTCTAACCCAACTTTTGCCACCCAACATATGACGGGCCGACAAGACGGCCTTGAATCTAATCTTGTCAAGTCAATGTCGTTGTTTATCATTCATTTTGTGGGATGTCCATTATTATAAACTAAAGTGCTTGATAGTTGAAGAATGTATAACACTTTACCTAGGTTTATAAGATTGTAATCTGGCTTGTCGACTTATGTGGGTAGGTAGGTACTTACCTAAAATTGCAACATACCTACCTACTTAGTTCAGTCAAGTAAGCTACTAGGAGAAGGTACGTAGGTAAGTACCTACTACTTAGTAATACGTAATACATAAATTTGCCATCATTCAGAATGTGTTTTTGAAACTTACCACTTATCTACCTTACGTACCTACCTACTTAACTTGGTTGGGAAAAGGTTTTGGGCTAAGGTGTTTTAACAGCTACATTTCTTGATTGATAGATTGTTATTGGATCTCATTCGGAACCAATTCATAACCTAATTACCTACCTACGAAAGTGAAAGTTATAACTTCGACATAAATTCCTCAACCTCGAGGCACTGAGAGATGCATTCATATTATATACCTACCTAGTTGGGTAATGCCGAGCGCTCGGAATCTTTCAAAGAGGCAACTGATCTACCTACCTGCTTTATAAGTACAAGTTATCTAGTCACTAAAATTAGCAATGCACCGTAAGTACAATGGTGAATTTGTGTGCATAAGGCTGCCTGTCCATTGACGCGGAGATAGGCGGCGGAGCGGAGAAACGAGGAAATATTAACCAATAGGATTGCATGAAATTCGACAGGCAGCCTAATGCTTCTCTCCCACCTGTCCCTACCCTTTGCGATACTCCACCCTTGCTCAAAGGCTACAAGATCAATTACAAGAACATACAAGAACGCTTTCTTGGCCGACCACGACCGCGTCTTCCATCTGGCGTCCACTTACAATGGACGTCAACACAAACCGCAGACGAGCAGCACACACAACACAGCCTTTAGCGAGATTCCTTACAGTACATAAGTAGTGTATTTACCTAAGAGCTTAGAGGGTCCCAGCGCCTAATGACGCCTTGAATTTGCCTTTTAGCGCTGTCTGACTGAGCTACTTGTTTCCTGATCTTTGAGTCGTGCATGATCTTACGTAGCGTAGGTAGGTAGTAGATATCTAGGTTTGTAGGTAATACTCAAACTAATGTTAGTCGACAGACAGATATGGGTAAACAATTTTTAAAGAAAATGTGGTTGCGCCTTGGCCCTGTCATAAGAAAATCACAAATAAACATGCACGCCAGAAAGTACGATATTTGAATTGCAAAGACGAGAGAAGTCGGTTTCCATTACCTAATACCTACCTACCTAGAACAGAGGAGAATGGCAAAAAGGAAGGAAGAGATACCCTAAAATGAAATCACCCAGCGGCATGGGTGATTACGGGCTGAGATGATGAAAGATCTAGAAACGTATGCTTTTTGAAATAGATATTTAAAACTGTTTTACAACCCAACTGATGATTAACCTTCATAATCGTTGCTCAGTCAAATGGGCATACTACTCCGCCTCTAGCCAGTAAATTTGACTTCTTAATCCATCCAACTGATAACCCATTGATTGATACTCAATAGTTTTAATGATGTCCAGGATTCGTCAGCAGGCGGGCAGATGGTGAGCAAGGGCAACAGCAACTGGGTTAAGGCGCCATACGCGTAACCGGGTCGCCACTGCGGAACGACCACGAGGTAAGTAACAAACACAGCCTTGTATGGTATTGTAGCAACTGTTCTAAAAATGCGTAGTAAACACTGATTCTTGTATTTGTGCAGGTGTCTTGACTTTCTATCCAGTTTAATTGCGTAAGACGTTTCTTTCCCGTTAGAAGAAGGCACGGTTGATACATTATGCACTAAGGCTGGCTAAGATCTTTACTTGATTCTGATATTTCCTAATAACAATAAGCTCTGGGTGCTTTATAATTTGAGGAGAAAGTAGGTTAAAATGAGAATTATTGTAATGTTACAAAATCATGTCACCTACATTACATATTAAGTGTGTATTTTCTGGTATGCACCACCAAGATTCATTGTCTTGTCCTACTCGCTAATTGCTTGCAATGCCGCTTCTCCTAGCGGGCTAACCTTCAACAGTAGCAACTACGTGTTTACAAACAATCTCAACGTGACAAAGCCTTCGTGAATGTCACACGCCGCACGCAGCGTTGATGTCACAAACATGCACTATACGAGAATGATGTATTCAATGTGAAAGCACCAATTTGTAAACAACTGCTTTTCTACGCTAGTTACTTTGATGTAGGTACCTAAAAAGTGTATACAACATTTTACATTGTTATTGATCGACTTGTTGATGATAAGGTAAATGTTTGTGCTTTCCAGAACATTTTATTTTCAGGAAAATCGGTGTTGTCCTAAACGCAACTTTCTTTCTTTGGCAACGATAATATTTGTGCGTTTTGAAAGAAATGGATTTCGTAATGCTCCTAAGGTTTAAAAACAACTCGTTTATAAACAAACAACCTCCCGACATTCTGCTGAAGGTCTTCAACGATGTTCTTCTGGGTGTGCCAACTGCGTTTCGTGTCTGTTATCGTTGGCACAATTGCATTAACCTTACCTCTTCCTGGTTATCAGATTTCTATTTTTAAACTTGTAAATATTGCGCAATTTGCGCAGTGGAAATCATACTGGAAAATCAGATGTATCGCCCCCGCGGCCCCGTAGTTATCCCAAAGTACCTACATAGTACTTTGCTCGTATTGGTCATAAAGTTCTTGGAGGTTTTCCATGAAGTTCTATTTCTAGTATAAGTATCGCCTGTAAAATAATTTATAAAATGCACAAACGTACAAAGAGCGACATCCGCGCCTAAGGAATGCGCGCGGGTTGCGCAACTTGTTTTGACGGCGCAAAACGCTCATTGCTTATTAAGTAATAACACAGACTTCACTTTCCACCTTGATAGTTCTGCCTACTCGCTTACTCGCAAGTGGAAAGGTGTCTTTGATGTGTTTACTACGATATTAATTAACAAAAGAGACATGCTTTATTTTTTAATAAATTATTACATAGTAGCTAAAAGTTGAGGATGGCTATACAGTATACATATTGGCAATAAAGCCTGTGAAAAATTAAGCTATTCTAATCCATACTAATATTATAAATCCGAAAGTAGCTCTGTCTCTCTGTCTGTTTGTTTGTTACGTTTTCTCTACCAAACGGCTGGACCGATTTAGATAAAATTTGGTATACAGATATTGCTATTTTTTATCCGACTGCGCAGGAATGCGTGCGAAGCCGCGGACGCGGTCAGCTAGTGACTACTAAATGAGGGATTGAAAATCCAGCGCAATGATTTCACAAATGCAATGATAGTTTATGAAATCACTTACCATTTGGGTGAGGTAGAGGTAGGTCAAGCGCTTGGCAAATCAATAAAAAACAAAAAATTGGATCGAATAAACGAACGGAGCAAACGTGTGTTAAGCATGACAATTCTTAATTCCATGGAAAACAATTGAGATGTTTTGCTCATTTTTTCAGCAACATCTGCGTTGTTTCGCACGTCATTCGAGTAGTAAGGTCGTAATTATGAGTACATAGATAGACAGGTATTTTAAGACACTGTTATTTTTAACGGAACAAGCTGCGTTGCCCACAATTTGAATTGTCGGTCACGCAAGGCTAAAGAAGCCTCATATCACGAGCAAAATAATGAGAACAGCAAAATACAGCATGTCGTCTTTGACATTGATTTCTAAGAATAGGTTCAGCTACCTATCAACAGCTACATAACTTTTTTTACTTAAATGTCTAGGTAGGTATTCAATACCGTTATATTAGGTCTTTACCTATGAAATTGCTGTTTTGTATGGAATAAGTGAAAGTACTTATTTTTTTAAACTTTTTTATTTCTGTTATTCAAAGTAATCACCCATGCAATCGACGCATCTTTGCCAACGCATTGGCAGTTTATTGATGTCCTTCTTGTAAAAATCAGCTGGACGAGAGGCAACAAACTCTTCAAAGGCATTTTGTACTGCCTCTCGGGAATTGAACTTTTTTTCTATTTGAAATGACCAGTACTGAAGAACGGCAATTTCAAAGGTAAAGACATAATTTGACATAAACGGTTCCTGAAGGAAAATGTGAAACACCATATTAGTGATTACATTACATGCCGTTTACTTTTTATTTATTTCAAAACTAAAAACCCTTATTACATAACCGTTAAATCATTTAAAAACTTTTGTGAATCTTTATCTCGTGTTAATAACATTGGTAAGTTTGGCTATAGTACGCCAGTCTGAGTCAGTGTAGGTAGGTATGTAGTATGTATAGTGTGCTAGTAAATGTAAGCGAGTTCAAGACATGCAACAAATCTTTCTGAGATCCGGCTGGTGGCGGTGCGCGGTGTTGACAGCCTTGCCAGAGGCGGTGTTTTTGCAAAACAAACACTATTGCAACAACCCAACGACGATTGACTCTCTCTTTCGCGCCATACTGCGAGAGTTTACCGCTCACTATAAACCGGAAAAGTGAGTGCGCGTATACGTAACAAAGGTACAATAAATCGTTTCAATTATGAAAGTGGGCTTTTGATTATCGTACTAGTAAGGAACCCTGAGAACAAAATAAATAATAGCAAAAGCGTACCCTCGTCGCGATTGTCTGAACATGATATCTTTGATCAGCATTTATTCATAAATAAATCTTATTGGTATCATACTTCCTTTTGTGGCCGACTGTTGAAATAATGATAAGGGTGACGTTTTTGTTTGATGTAAACTTTTCTTCAGATCGTTTGTGCTTTTTGTACCTATCTTAGTTTTAAACCATCAGATTTGAAAGTTCCGCATTTTAGTATGTGATTTTTCATTTCTCTTCGGAAAGTCTTCGTAAGTTTTGTGTTAATAGAACCCGTTCTATGGTAAACTGAAAATCCCTGCTTTAAAATCAATTCCTTTACACCAATAACCATCTTTTATTCATTAGATTTAGCAATGAAACCGATTGTAGAAAGGTACTTAGACTCTAGCAAGACCGAGTCGTGACATTTTCTCCTGAGCTGAGCAGTGATTGCTTCATGGACATCGTAATCAATATTTTAACCGCAGTACTGGTGGACACTTCTTAGTGTGTTGTAACACTGAGAAAATCATTTTCAGACTAGTTAGTTGATACAAATAATATTAATTTATACAATTTGAGAGGGGTGTAGGTAAAGTTCAATTCGGTCAACATAATAAACAGTACCTACTTGCTAACCATTGCTTATAGATAGACATCGGATTATATGCACTTACAAAATAGCAAAATATGCATGCAAATATGCACTAAAATATGCACAATGCAAAATCAAAAATATAAAAAGTATTGTTATTTTTATATATATTTTAGACGGTACATAACCAGCGAAATATTCATAACATTATGCATAGTTTTTGTGACAATTTACAATTAATTATTTTTCCAAATTTTCTTGAACAAATTTGTGACATTTGTGACAGTATTAATTTGTACGCCGAAAACGACCTCTCTACGTCAACTGACAAAATTTAATATTTATTATTAATATTTATATTAATAATATATAGTTATAATTATAATAATAATATTATATTTTTTTATTAATTTAATATTATAATATTTCGCAAACGGGCCGCGTTGGTCGTCACCTAGTTCTCTATACCTACCTCCCGCTACTAATCAAAATATGCACGATTGGAGAAAAAAAGCTAAAATACGTATTAACGCCGTAATTAGAGTTAAGTATATGCATTTGCATGTGAATATGCAAATGCATAAAATCCAGAAGTGTTAGCACCAAGTTGGACAAGCGAGTAAGATTAGCTATTAAAAGAATTTATTTATGTTTGTGGTAAGTATATTATTCTCATTAGTATGCTCGCCTCCACAAAAGTGGGACAGCAGCGGATCGATCGTCAAAACTGCAATGTCACGTTCACTCACACCGGGTTTGGCCTGGCCTGGCCTAATTTTACTACAATATATTTTAAAGAATGAGTTATAACACGTTATCATGGTCTGTTGATACAATAAGTTAAATACTATGGGAAACAGTAGTTCCAAAGTCCCTCTTACTAACAGTTATTTTAATATAAGCCCACGCCTTATTCGTCATCTCTTGGTTTGCCTGAAGGTTGCTTCTAAATCTTAAGTTATACATTATAATGACTACGATTAGAATACTTACAAGTGAACGTGATCTACTTCGTTTTCTTTTCATTAAAATAGGAACCACAAAAAGTACGTTTCCTAAAGAAAACAATGATTATGATGATCAAAATAAATTATAATCATTATAACAGCAGTGTGTTATCCAGGGTGTGCTTGGATACAAGATTAAAGTTGCCCCTCGAAAGCCCCTGAGCCACAAGTGGATCGGTACTTGTTATCCAGTTTCAAAGGGATCAAAAGAGAAGGGGCAGACGATACAAAAGATCTAGTTTCTGTACAAATGTGAACGTAACACAAAGTCCTCCCAGCTCGAGTCGAATGACGGCGCGGCGCAAGGTCGTCTGCGCAAACGCCGCCGGCGCCGCCCCGCTGAGCTGTCACTCACGTGGCTCCGTTTTGCTTTATTGTTGTATCATATCATTATTTACATGAGCATCTGACACCTCTGTTAATATTATGAGAAGTATTAAACTTTAGTTCTGCTGACCTATTAGAATAGAATCATTTATTTGGTACACACAAAATGACACATTAAACAATTTTAAGGAACAGTAGATATAATTTAATCCATTGTGACAGTTCGACTCATGTGTCTGCGTACCAAAATGGCGTTCAGCTCAGCCTAATATTGAAAGAGGAGCACTCGCGCAATTCTAATTCAAAATTATTTATTCGAAACATAAACAAAGTAGAACCATAGACAAATGAAATCGTTGACAACTGTAAAAGTTAAAAAAACTGAGTAATTTCAGTGGAATTTGTCGTCTTGGTCTGCGTTCTGCTATAAAAAATTATATAATTTTCGAAATTAGCTTAGTACCTACACTTATAGAGCACGGTATACTAACTACTAAATGTTTGTAACTCGTTAAGTATTTCTTTAAACTATCCTTAAATGTAATGAGTACCTACGAGTCTAGGCCAAACGGTTGGCGCAAAATCCACTGTGTTTTTGAACGAAGTTCATAACAAATGTCTTTACTTCAGAAGTATTGAATTCCCAAAGCTAAGTACATATTTGTAAAAATTATGTTCTGTATTTTACTCTGGTGTACAATAAAGAGTTATCTTATTGTTTACATCAAGGAATATGGCTGTCTTGTTGGCTGCTAAACTTCCCAACAGTAAGTGAGTTATAACTAAATATTGGACCCTAACTCGCGCATGTCGCTGGGCAACATATCCTCATCTTAAAAATACTTAATATAGGATAATATTGAAAAAAAAACCTAATTCGGAAAATCACAAGACGACTATTTTACAAGCCGTACTTGTCTTGTTATCGTTCGATATAGCACATTTGCTGTACATATTGCATTGAATATTGCATGACGTTCATTCGATATTCGAATAATTCAATACCTCTGTACTCCACCACAACACAGTGACAACCTACACCGAGTGTGTCGAAATCATGTCACCACAGTTGGCTGTCGCGGGGCTTCACGCAGCCGCTGAATGGGCCACTGCGTCGCGACTCGCGTGCCGCTGTCGCCACTCGGTTACTCGCAACTGGGCTAAGGTCGCTAACGTGCATTTTTCACTGCACATATTTTACATTATCTACTTTTGTAACAAGTACTCAACATACACAGTCGACCCACAGCTGCATACGAGTACATTCCAACGAAATCCATTCACACACGCAGAGCTAGTTTTGGAGATCCTGTTCTGTGTACTTGAACAGAACTGGTAGCCGTGAATGTCTGCGAACCGGATATTTGTTTGATTTTGCATAATTCTTAGAATAAACCAGACATTGGTTGACTTGATTATTTATTGGCCAAGTAGTTGTATCAAACGTAAAATATACTGACTGAACCACCATTTCTCTAGTCGACGTTGTAGTTGTATAGCTAAGTAAATATATCACATTATCGTTAGTTGGCAACGATGAACTGTTAATGCTAAAATACTATCGAGGTTAAAATAATTGTGCGGTATTAAGAACTGCATTGAAACACTAGACACGCTTGGAATGTTTTCTGGAATGTGCGGTGAGGTGCGAAGGGAAAGGAGAAGCGTTAGAGCAGCGCTTTGAAAGCGCGCAACGCGCTGCAGCGGTCGGCGCCCGTGCCACGAAACTGGGTCACACGAGAAAACAAATCCACGTTTAATATGGGTTTATATGATTTGTCTCTCCCCCTTTCCTAAAATCAATATTAAGCGGTACTGTTCGCCAACGACGACGACGCAGGTACACCTGTTTTAGCGTTAAATCATTGATTGAGATTGTCATACTAACATAGTTATTAAAATGCTTAATTTAAATGTTTTGAGCCACACCCTTTGGGTGAGACAGTGAGACAAGGCTGGAGGTGGCGGGACGGGATGGGCTGGACGCCTTAGACAGGGCTTGGCAAGTGGCGGCACAAGATCGTAATAAATGTCGGGAATGGGGCCATTGCCCAAAAATGCGACAATATAGGCTGAAAGTAACAGTAATCCTATGGGTAGTTTACGCTACGCTGGGTGTATATTCAGTGCTTTTTTTAGTAAATGCTAAAAATTAATTATATTTCCTCATAATATAAAAACCAAACTAAACGCTACATATTTAAAATGGAAAACCAGTAGAGCCCTCGAAAGCAAACGATTATGGTGAAACAATTAGCATTTCCTTGTACATATTACCTTCGGGGTTTTCTGCAAAAGGGAGGGCATATTAATCGAAGTGGGTTCATAAGGTACGGTACAGGGCGGGCTCGGAGTCGACCGGCGGCGGCGCGCCTGCCTGCATGAATCATGCCCGTATCTCGTGCCCAGCGGCAGACGCACCCAATGTAGGTCACCTGCTCGCGATGGTTTGTTTGGGTCCCCCCGAATTAGAATGTGTTAATAATACGATAACCTTTGCTTACCGCTCCCCTCCACCCTCCTCTGTACACTCCTCTATTTTTACTGCAAGTTTTGGACGCATAACAAGTCCGATGCATTCTGAACCTGACTATTCAGCTGCTATTACCATCTGCACATTTAAATTGAGAAGTCTTAGCACTGGCGTTGATGCTTCGTAGAAACTTATCTAGCTTTTAAGGATACCATATTGATTTTCCTGTTAGGTTGTTAACTGGAAAACAGTTGTTGCAGTTACAATAAACTATGCAAATAGATTACGTTCGTGATGAGGTAGACTTGCATTAAGTTTACCTTATCGTTTGGATTTTCATCGGATTATGATAATCAAATAAATAAGAAAATAAACTGTTGGCATTATCTATCATCTACCTTTTTTACCAACCTTACTTTTGTTTGAAAACAAAAGCCGGTAGATGGAGCCAAACGAGCTATCAAAATAAATTTTCCAAATATCTACCAATGTGACTTACGTTTCAGTTTTTGATAGACTGAGTGTGCGTTTACCGGTCTAAAATTAGGTTAATGTGACGCTGATGACACACGAGTGTCACATCCATGCTAGCACGACGTTGAAATTACCTTCCAAAAAGAGACAATAGCAAAAAAAATGTTCTTGTAAGTAGTTTCCGCTAGGGATGCTGTTCACATTTCCATACAAATTTAAATTATAATATACTTGATTGTATCAATAAAAAAGGTTTATCGAACGAATGCCTTTCTATGATGTCATCGAGGTTGTCTTAGTATACCATGACAATGCCTATTCCTATGTTACAGTTCCGCTATTAGCAATGTCCTCAATTTAATCTTTGCGACTTGCGTTTCCTCGTGGATTTCCCGGAGCAGCGTTGCATCCGATGACCTACTATTGGTAAATAGGTCAGTCGCTTACGTCGGTAGCAATCGCATTTGTTTGGGTCCCGTTTATTGATCAAACCCGCCTCGTGACCTGCTGGTTCCGAAACATGTGCGCACGCAGCTCTTCGCTCTACTGGGTCATGAAAATGATGCAGTCTCTGCACTTCTATTGTTACGTAAATTTTACGTAATGTTTCTATATTTAAGTTCGGTTTATGAATCTTTTGTATTCTGTGCCGCATGATCATTACCGTTGCTTCGGTTCCAAGTATCAACGCCATGCAACGCCAAATAGTTTGGCTTCGAAGCTAGAATCCATCAAATTGTTTTGTGTCAGTTTCAGCATTCGTGTACTTCATTGTTACTCGTATTGTCTTCTACTGCGAACAGTGAGCGCGGCGCGTTCCGTATGAATTCTGTTTGACTAGCAATAGTCAACATAATACAACTGAACTCATCAATAGTGGAAGTACTTCTATGAAGTTTACCGTTGCGAACTCGTGAAGCCCATTCCACTTGCAGTGGAAGGCAAGCGTTACTGTCAAATATTCCATCACTTTTTGCATGCTTTTTGAAGTAGTGATATAATAATCCTCGTTTTGTCTGCGTTTCTGCTGCGGCATTTTATTTCGACAAGTATTTTAAATAAAAAATAAAATAAATATTGCTGGGCATTTCACTCAGCGCTATCTAGCCCCAAACTAAGCAGAGTTTGTACTATGGGAACCAGATAACTGATAGAATACTTATATACATTTTTTTTTGTAAATACATACTTATAATATATAGCGAAACAACCAGACCCGGAACAAATATCTGTAGATCATGCAAACATTTGTTCCGCGGCGGGAATCGAACCCGCTACCTCCTGCGTCTCAGCCGGCTATTCGCCCACTGCACCACGGAGGTTTTGTTTGTCTCTTTATCAATATAATAGCTGTAAATAATTTTGTCAGGTTATTATAGGACACATTCAATCCGCATTACATTGTTGATATCTGTACGATTATAATTTGATGCATTTGTTGAATATTTATTACTTACCTACGCCAACACCTTAGGCGCCCAAATAGTGCACTATCTGAGATAAGATTGCTTTCTTATCTGTAATCTACTCACGTGTCGTTTTACAATACTTATTAAAAGTAGATAGTGTGCATACTGACATTATAGCGAGGAATAAAACAAACTAAAACATAGTTGCATGCCAAGATAATTTTTATTTTGATGTCTAGTAAAACATTGATTTAATTTAATTACGAAGAAAATAAATGCTATTGTTTTTTTCTGGTTGATTGAGAGTACTACAACCAAATACTAACTTTTAAAACTGTTTATTGTTACACTAAATTACATTAACCTAACCTAAAAACTTAAAGACTAATACGCGATGGTACAATGGGTGGCCTTATTGCTTGAAATACTGTGCACTAGAAATAAGTGCCTACTATACTTTTAGTTCCGACCCAAGGTACCACCTAAATATCAACAAATATAAAAACCCCCGAACCAACACTGACTTTAGATATTTTAAGGCAACCATTAAAAGATTGTTGATCATGCATCGGGACGTAAATACATTAATGCCTCGAAAGCGAAATAGGTTTATGCGTATGTCGCCAATAAATAAAATGTCAAGGCAGTTGTAAAGTAGGTTGTATTATAATTCTCATTGCTTCACTCACTACAGGTAGTTAATGCATTCTGCATAAAACCTAATATAGCCTGATAAAAACAGATGATTGATAATGCATCTAAATATCCGTTGCTATTAACGCATTTTATTTCAGTAGTTATGAAAATATGGACATCAAAATTTATCTTGAAAATTACAAAGTCACTAGAAATTCATGTTTGTTTCTGCGTAAGTATTTTGACGGGGTTATGGTGCAGTTTATAAACGTGCAATCTGATACGTTTTTACAGCTCTCTCTACTTCTTAGTATATAGCTTTACCCGCGGCTTCGCACACGTGATCTTTCAATAAAAAGTAGCCTTTCAATCCAGGTCATAATCTATATGCCAAATTTTATCCGAATCGGTCCAGCCGTATAGTCACGAAAATGTAACTCACATAAGTGTGGATATGTATGTATGTATTACATGTATGAGAGGTAGATCTCACTTCGTTCTGGGAGGGATCAAAGGCAGGCATGCCACGCTCGTGTTATGCAAAAGTATTTAGCATTCATGGTCGATTTTACAAGCCTATCATTACTTATTGAAACTCTTGCTTACTGTAAATCTATAATTTAACTAATTCAGTTTCAAACACTGGTAAGTTACTAACCGGCGTAAATACTACAATTTTGCATTAATGACATAGGTACATTTAGACAGCAATGTTGCAAAATTAGACTGAGTGCAATCTAGTTCAACGTTCGTCGCGTAGTAAACTCAGATTATTAGCACGGCACGTGTAATTCTAAAACCGATGTTCTAAAACCTTTATAAACACGTGCTAACAAGTTATCGATTTAAAACATAATTTTCAAGCACCTGACATGCTGACTATGCATAGGTTCATTCCAGCGTATTCTGTTAAAACTCTCCGGAATGTTCAGGAAATTGCTTAAATTATATAAAAAAAAGTTTTAAAAAACTAAAAAACACGCTACAAGCGTGTTGCTTGGTATGTATGCATAATATGCAAAGTCCAGCAAATACACCAAAGCACTTATTTTTAACTCGATTTTCAACCACTTCAAAATGTCGAATTAAATTGAAATTTTGCACACTTATCGAGGACCGATGACAATAGCATAATTCAACAAAAAAAATCAATAAAAACAAAACGCTTTTGTAGTTAGCCGAACTAAACGAAAATTAAATTAAATAACAGTTTTAAAACCTAAAAAACACGCTTATGTAGATAATCGAACTAAAAAGTAGAAAATAGTTTTCAATAAATTTAAATTAAGAATAGTGTGCTTGATGTCAATTGTTATAAATATTTTATTGACAGATATTGGTAAAAGTAGAGTCATTGTAAAATATTTTAATAAGCACCCCACGCTTATTTACAATATTTTTTTTTTGTAATCACACTATTCTATTTAAATTTATTAAAAATAACTTTCTACTTTTTAGTTCGGTTATCTACAAAAGCGTGTTTTTTAGGTTTTTAAAACTATTATTTAATTTTATTTTCTATTAGTTCGGCTAACTACAAAAGCGTTTTGCTTTTATTGATTTTCTTTTGTTGAATTATGCTATTGTCATCGGTCCTCGATAAGTGTGCAAAATTTCAATTTAATTCGACATTTTGAAGTGGTTGAAAATTGTGTTAAAAATAAGTGCTTTGGTGTATTTGCTGGACTTTTATTTTGGGAGACATTCTTGTGATGTTGATGAATTTGTGAATGGTGTATCATATCAATGAATAGATCATACTGAGTTTTTTCCATAGTGATGCGGTTTCTGCTACGGCGTAGCATTTTTGAATTGGAATTTTCTTGTAGTTTTTCTCTCTAGTCAAAATATATGTATTTAATTCATTATAAATATAATATATAGAGAAACAACCAGACTCGGAACAAATATCTGTAGAATAAACATTTGTTCCGAGGCAGGAACCGAACCCGCAACCTCCTGAGTCGCCACGGAGGTGGTCATATGCGCAATTTTCAACAACTTAGGGTTATCTACAGCTTTCCATTCGCTTTGATTGCCGTCTACTGATCTTAGGTTAAATTACCAAAAAGAAATTGAGTACCATGTTGGGTATAGTATTCCTTGTAAATGAGGATAATGTTACGCTCTTAAATAGCGGATACGGATATCCGGCACATCACTACGACAGTGACACAGTCAGTCAATGATTGCAGCCTTGCCTCGCAGGTAGCGCCGCTGACAAGCCCGCCGCAACTAGACCAACTAGGCCACGGCTTTCAGGTTGTGGTCGTGATTCCCGCTCTTGTTACACCTCCATTATTATTTACTCGCTTGTTTATAACGATATTTGCATATTACGATCAACCTACAAAGGTAATGAGTGTACTTTTTGTAAATTGTTTGCTTTATCGATTGTATGTTGTAAATTAATAGTGTAAGTACGTCGTAATGCATGCGATGATTATGGTATAAAATAACAAGGTTTTGTATGTTCAAGGTTTAAAATGACTGGAATATTCTATCTTATAAATTTATTTTGGAATAGGTATTTAACAATCTGCTAACCCCATAATCTACGTTGCATTGCAAGCCGCGCTAGCTTGTTCCGCCATTTATTAATAAAGTAATGCACGTTTGGTAACCTGAATAAAGTCCGTTTTACCAGACTGGGAACGAGGGTATTGTTTTTAGGGTGTATGGTATGTATGTATGTCTGTCTGTTTATTTTGCGCATTGTGTACGCCAAATGACTGATTTTTAGGGTATCATAGTAGCTCTGCTTATTTTGGGGCTAGATAGCGCTGTGTGAAAAGTCCAGCAATATTTATTTAATTTATTTATTATTGGAATCGTCTAAATCACGAGAGTGACATAGGCTATAGGTATAAAAATCCACACAGGCTACAAGCCGTCATATTGGATTCGCAGACAGGGACTATTATAATCAACATTAATAATACAGTAACTTTTGTATGATCTCATCAATTACAGTCTCCGCCTATGATTATCAAAATTAGCAAGCTTGTTTACTTCTTTTCAGTTCGTTTGCAGTCGGGTTTTTAATTTTCCGAATAATATTTATCACCAAAATACTTAGCTTACGAAATAATTACAAATTTCAGTTATCTCTAGGCAATTGTCACAAAAAATTGCTAACTTTTAGCATTAAAGTTATATTTAACTGGGTAGTGCATTCAAGAATACTTAAATCTAGGGTAGGGTAATACCTTCTAAAAATCAACAAACTCATTTTTAATTTATAAAATAACAAGGACCTGCAAAACAGGATGTGGGGTGGGAGTGAAATTATGGGGGGGCCCTAGACTAGACAGGGAGTAATGGATTATCGCTAAACCCCCTGTTTTACCCTGAGTCTCCTGAGAGGCCAAGGGGCAAATTCGCAGACAGTCTTTTTTAAAATAATTTGATAGTGTCTGCTGACAAAAAATCAAGTACCTAAGTAGGCGCAACAAGGAAAATATACAAATCACAACTGATTTTAACAGGCCTGTAATCCTTATCAAGGATGTTATTGTAGACCGTCGCATCGTAGACTTTGATATAGCGTCTATAAAGTTATGCACGCTTGCGCCGCGTGGTCTGCCTCGAGTTCTGGCGGCCACCCCATCCCCCTATTCGATCGCGTTACGTAGAATGTACGTGAAACGTATCTCTAAGTAGGTCGGTGTCGGCGTCGGTGCGCGCGCACCACACAGCCACTAAGACGTCATTATTGATCGTACACGTGGCGCCGCCGTAAGTGACGTAGCGTCCCGATAGTACGCCCACGCCCTCCCCGCGATGGGTCACGGGGAGTGGGCCACCACCACCCTCTGCCCCCGCCCGTGCCTCGTGTCGCCCGTCTGACCCCACACCGACCCCAGCCTGCATACTGCAATTTCAATATGCCTGCACCCACTTTCGAACGTTGAATAAATATAACAATAGAACATTTTAAATGAGTTGTATTCATTGACCGTTTACCAGTTTCCAGTAACGTAGAGGACTTAAACCCCTTATTTCATTTCCTGAAACCAATATAACACTTTATGATTAAGTCCACTGCTAGAAGTGCTATTTATTGGAATTCATTTACGTGCTTAAAGTTAGCATTCTTTGATTGTATTACGTAGAACTGATAAAATGACGATAGATCGATAGATTTCCTGCTATTATTTGTTTGTAAAAGCGAATGACGTCAATAGGTAAGTATTGTAAGTATTTACACTTATGTAACTGCAATATTCAGAACTGACCGTTACAAAACATGATAAATAACTCTGATAGAGCTTTTCCTCGTTCTAGTACCTGGTTATTCATAGTTAATAGAAACAGTTTAAATATTCCTAAATTGTAAAAAAGTTACTAATAATCTTTCTTTGCCAAGTTTTCACTCACACACAACATTTTCACATCAAATTATGATTCTTTCCTTCGTTTGGTTCGGCAAAGAGTCCTCTGACATAAGATTGAGAGAGTTTCTATTTCATTTATCATTTTAGTTAAAAAGTTTCTTGAAAAACCCAACTTGTTCTGTGCCATTCGAATACAGATTCAGTCGAATCCGAGATATCCGTTTTTGCTCTGCCACACAGGAACCTTTTTAAATAGGACACTGAATTTTACCTAAGTGTGCTTATCTAAACATATTCTGGGCATTCCCTTGATAAAAAGTAAAGAGGTGTTAGTATGAGTATATTAGTACATTCTGTAATACGTAATTCGATATTTGACACCGTTGCTCGTTCAGTGATTGCGTTAAGTTCGCAATCAACGGTTTCACTTTATAAAATACTTTTCATACAATAATTATCATCCGAATGTTATTGTTCATATACATATTCTACTAAAACTCATCACTTTAGCTACACTGTAATTATGATTACTTAATAATTATTATTGAACTGTACCTGACACCTTGTTAATACCCATTACCCATATTAAGCGATAAATAAAATTAGAATAGATTATACAAAATAAATACTACTCTTATAATTATATATGACGGTACTATACTAAACGTTTGACGACCGTGAGCTTATCTCATATTATTTAATTTGGCGCCAGTATTTTTGTCAATCGGTAAAATCATTTGTGATATGGATTTTCCCAAGATACTGTAAGCAATTATTCAGTCAATAACAAGTACTCATACCTATTGTTAGGGAAAACCTGACCGTATGTGGAAATACTGCTTACCTGCAGTGAAACGGCGCGTGGCATTGTGGCGCCACGTATACAAACCTACATACTGCTTGCACGTGTATGTTTGCAGGCTTAGGCACGCTTAGGTGTGCCCTACATAACGCCCTTCACTTTACAATAGAATGCACTCAACTCTATTTACGTAATGTTGCATGCACTTGTAGTGCTCCTTTCAAACCGTCACAATCACATCATTTTGCGTAAGACTTATTATTGCGTGAGTGAGACTTGCACTTGACATCATTATTTTAACTAAACCTTGCTAAGGCGAGGAATACTTAGTGTAAAGGGCAATTTGATCGTAACAACATCTTGTTCGATAAAATTGGAATAACTACTGAAATAATTAAAAAAGGATTGTGTGGTTTTATGAAACCACGGTAAAAGTGAAACTTTGTTTCACATTATAGACATTTAACTAAAAATTTTCGTTGGCACAAATGAGTAATAGTCTACGAGTATACACTACACGTTCAGCTGATGCGAACTATAGGCGCCGCCATATTGGCCTCGGCTGCTCTGACGAGCGCCTTTCACTTTATCCCTACTCCGCGGCCGACCGTCACGCGACATGCAACACATAGACGAAAAAGTTTGAGACGATGTAATAAAAGTTTCACTTTAAAACGCTCTGCAGCACTATGTACTTACTCGTAACTGGTCCATTAGCTAGTTCACATTAGAAGTATTGGCAATTGAGGCTTGTTTTGCCTTTCCTACTGTCGAGCTCCATAGGAATAAAAAAAACTTCGTTAATAAAAACGGAACAACAATCGATTGACCGTATGTATGGCTAAGCGCTGCGCACTCTCCGCCCTCTATCCCAGAAAAGGTTTAGCGCATGAAAAAATGTTTGAAACAAAATTAGTCGAAAATTTTATGCTCTACAATTTTATAAAAATGTTAACATCATTGGAGCTGCAGAAACCGAGATAATCGCGAAAACCCGGTTTTTGTGATTTTTAATAACTTCAGACGCAGACACGAGATTTAATGAGGCTTTTGAGACAACTATTAGAACGCCAAAATGAAGGTTTATACGAGTTCCCAGCTTATTATCTCTCATTTCGAGGTTGACCCCTTTTTTTTTGCTTAAGTGACTGGATTAAAAAGCGTTTTCGACATTTGTTGCGAAAGTGCTTAAAGACTACCTAACTTAATTAACGCGCGACTTGAGGACGAGCGCAGTGCAGTAATTCACAAGGGTGTCCATGTTTTGCCTAGCAAAGTGTTATGACATTTTATTGTATGTTTTAACTGAAATGTATTAAGAATTATTTTCTATATTTATTTGCCACTGTTCACGCCGGCACCCTGTAATAACTAGTTTTTCAATAAAAACATTACCCTCCTTCTGCGTAGTTGGGTAAAAAGTATCAAGTGTTACTCAGGGATAATGTAGCTTTCTAATGGTGAAATAATTTTTGAAATCGGACCAGTAGTTTTTGAGTTTATTCGTTACAAAAATACAAATCCTTCCTCTTTATAATATTAGTATAAATTCCAGTATACCCTTTTACTCAAATTGGTGACACTTATTACAAAAGTTAAAATAATTTCAAAACATAACTACACTATTCCAGTAGAGTTTTGGGAAGAAGATTCTAGAATAGTAATTTCATGAGACGACCGTCTAAAGAGCTCACTTTGTTTATCCATATTGAAATTTTCTTCATATTGTGCAATAGTGAGGTACGGTATTATTCTGAATACACAAAATATTCTAATCGTGAAACAACTATTTAGACAAATTTCGTATGTACAAGCAGTGTATAAAGAGCCTGAAAGAGCCGGTTATAACCGGTTTCAATCACGATGCAGGGCTCAGACAGCACGAGACTTATGACGCTGTGTTGGGAAATTGCGCAGCTTCCAACAGTTGTGTGACCTTCGCTAGCGCTTCCAAAGGCTGTTTAAATCCACTGACGTAGCCAACTCGGTATCTATTTACGGTTAAGTAAAATGACCGACGGGTACTTGTCTATCGAGGCCACTGCTGGAAATCGATTTTCACCTGAAACATTCATGAATCGCTATTGACGCTGAAATATCGGTCGGTGTATTGATCGCTGAAAACCAATTTGAGTGCAATTATTATGAAATTTTATATCTGAAAATTTACCTTTTCAAAGTACATTTTTGATATCTAGTTAATTCTTCGTTGTTCTTTATGGAGTAACCTAATTTTAATCTCGCTAGTAATTAAATATTAAGGTGAATAGATTATGCAATACGAAGCTGGGCCGTAGATACCGTCTGAGAAGACGGTAAGCTGGCAGTTGGCACGGGTTGCGCGGAGGCGGCAGTGCGTCAGAACAGAAAGGGTAGAAGGTTGTGGTGCAGTGTCGCTGCAGCGAGGGTGGGAGATTTCCTCAGGGTGGGTGGACAAGCTAGTAGGAGGGCGCGGGCGCGAGCGAGGAGCCCACGCGGCCTCGTTACGTAAGCCCACAGCTGTACTTACCGAGTTCCGCTAATGTCGAAGGTTGCTGCGCATAAGGTCGCCCGTCTGGGTCACGACATAAGTGAGGTGAATGTTTTTATTATTGCTAAGTTTAAGCCGCAGTGGCTATTATTTTATATTCGTGTTGAGTGAGAGGTTTAAACTTATTAATTTTTATTCTTAAAGATACTTTGTCTCAACAAAGACAAAGTCTGCAAGTAACGAACAAAAGTTAACACAGTATTCACACAGTCTCCATTTATTGAAAATAGATTTGCCTGTTAACTTAAAATAAATCCTCTATTCTATTTACTACCTATATATAGTGATTTTACTATTACATCACTTTATTCGAACCGCATTCACAATTAAACAGAACAGCACAAAACCCATGACTTGTATGACAGTACTATTGACAGTAAATCCTTCATGACATTACTACTCACTATGCTTACGTGAATGACTTTATTAGCTTGTTAATTTACTTGAGATAAATATTTTATGGCATTTGAAACACGAAATTACTACGAAATTATTTGACGATATATGTCTTAAGTTTAATTAAATACAACCTTCATGACAAATCCTTATTTCTATCAAATAAAAGAGATCATTTAAAAAAAAAAAGGCATCCATTAGTTGATGGCAGTGCCAGTGAAAGCCTCTGAGGCTGACGAGAAGCTTTGAGGTATGGATGGGCCTTATAATTTTGTATTAGTGTCTTAATCGGATTAGAGCGAATCAAGTTCGCTCTTGACTTGGCTCAATAATGATGACGCAAGTTGTTTTTGCCAACTTCACTTAGTCACTACTTGAGTTGTTTCGCAAGAAAGGTATCGTGTCCTCGTTTCACTTGTAAACAAACAGATCCTAGCCTTAGAAATTATCAGTAGAAAAATGTATGAAAAGGCATTATCAACGGATCCAAAACGCGAGACGATGAGTAGCTCGAGCAAACCACTCTTGGACACCTACATTTTGTCTAAACAAGGTGCTTTTCTTTACGAGGAGTTAGTTCCTGAAACTGAACATTTTATTCTAAACTTGTGTGTCCTAACCTATGCTTAGTCTGGCAATTTATGTATATTTTCTCTACTCTGTGCTGACTGTATCGAGGGGTTTCTAGAGATCAGCTCTTTGTTACCGACCTTTCTTGTATTCCCTACATAACGAGCAAAATAGTATTTGTAATGTCATGAACCCCCAAGACCCCTAAATATCTGTATTATTAATTAATATCTATGACCGGATTTTGGGTCAAAAGGAGTGATGATAAAGCGGGTGTTTTTGTAGAGCGCTTATGACAGAAGGGCCTTGCAGGTTGCAAGGCTATTGATCGGTTAGTTTAACTATTCACGAGTACTTATTAACTCTTACTATCACCGCACCGTTGCCATTCATGGTGCAGCACTTAGTCATGCGGCGGATGTTTTGTCGATTCGATGCACATGCTTATCGGCGATCGTGTTTTGTTATCTACTGTAAACAATGACGCCTACGCTTGTTTACGGCCCCTCGTCCAGCCTACATACGAGTCCATTTAGGTTTGATTACATGTGCACATTCGATTTGAATCGTATAGCATTACAGTGTGTAGCCGATCGTCTCAGTTGATTGTCTAGTAAATTGATTGAGTAGGCCATTTGCTTTGCGCCAATATGAGACCAATTATGATTCAATACAAGTAACCTTTTAACAAAAATATAACCGACTTCACATAACAGTATAACATTATACACAAATATCTGATTATTTTTTTAGATAAAAAATAAATATGTGAAAAACATTTACGTGCCTTTGAAATTTGAGGGTTTCCCTCGATATCTCCGGATTCCATCATCAGATCCTGACTTGGTTCCAATGGGACCACATCGGAAGTGCACTCTTTCGAATAAAATAAGAATTTTGAAAATCGGTCCACAATTGACGGAGAAATCGGTGAACATACATTAAAAAAATATATACAGTCGAACATAGTACCTCCTGCTTTTTTGAAGTCGGTTAAAAACGAATATTTACTCTGTTCATATACAATTTCTTAACTGCATCTAACTTTTTCAGTTCCTTCATCATTTGTCAAACAGCACAGTTTTGACACTAAGTGTCTTTTAAGTGAATGTGGTGTATATGCAGTAAACATTCACCATCATCAGTGTATTCTCCAACTGGGGGTCTTCTTCATTCGACACTCCCTTCTGTTCTGGATAGTTAAACTTTCCATAACAGAAGACAGTCCTGGACAGTTCTTATTGATGTGTTTCTGGATATCACTGACCTGTGTAGAGCGGGAGGTTTGCCTTAATTGCTTCTACCTGCTATGGGTGAACTATTAGCTATTTTTATATATTAAAAAATATAAAAATTTGTTTGACAATCTTGATGGTTCTCCGTTGATAAAATCACTTGTTGTTTTAGCGTACCGCCCCTATATAAATAAATTGAGGATTTTTTTGTTTACACGCGCACCTCATCTTGTGATGTATCGTTGAAAACGTCTTTAAAAACACTATAAGGTTGGTGAACACTTTTTGGATAAGTCCGTTTACGAAGTATAAAGCTTCAAACTGGCCATTTTCCTAATAGTCGCGTGTGTGTCTCCAGCCAAACCGCTATTCACGTATTAACAAAAGGTATTTATATATATGTATATCTATTTATAACAAAACACAACAATACAATTATGTTTAGGTGAAGGTGAGTGGTTTTATAAGTACCTATTTAAACTTTAAGATTTTACAGTGCTTTATGCATTACAGTTAGTATGTAACTTTTTGTCAAATAAATAAAAAAAAGCAATCAAAACAAATCACAAAATGATTAAACACTTAAGGATTATTTCAAAAATATTTCTTTGTGCTATGTCGTATCCACAACACAATAGAAGCACACATATGTACTGTAGTTGTATTTGTTCTATGAATGCTTCATAGGCTACAAGTTTACGAGCAGTAGCCGACCAACTTATGTATTATTTAGTGGGTTTTGTGATCAGTTTATAGGAACTTCATATTAAATGACCAATATCAACTGAAAAATAAACTTGGTATTTTAAAATGAATATCATACATTCGCACTGACTACGCAGCTGTGCGTGGTCCGACACGCGCTTAACCAATTTTGTATTGTAAACTAAAAACTCACGGGATTTTGCATTTATATACCTACTTAGTGTATAACTGTGGGAATACCACAGCTTATCAAACTCATGCATAACAAGTTGTTTTCCTCTAGAAGTAATTTCTATAAAAATTAAATTATTTTTAGTTCGGTAAAACCCATTGATAACTTCATTGTTTCATTCGAACTGGTTCAGTTTGTTTGTTGGTATCTACAATACCTAATTTATTTGCGTTTGATGACCGTGACCTCTTATTTTGGCAATAATAACATGTACTCAACTAATGGTTTTTTAATGTTAGCTGTGGGTAACTGTCAAGGCTAATTATAGCATATCTAAGTACTTCTTTGGAACAGACTAAAACACGATTCTCACACGTAAAGATGCTTAGGTACGTCATTATTGATGTTGAATTTAGTTCCCGCCTGTAAATATCAAAATTTGCAAGCTTGTTTACCTCTTTTCAGTATTTTTGCTGTTGGGTATTTTTTTTTCTCATTAATAATAGTTTTTTCGCGTTTAGTACCTTGCACATTTAGTAAGATAAGATAAGATAAAGATAAGAGAACTCTTTATTGTACACCAAAGTAAAATACAGAACATAATTTTTACTAACAAATTTAGTACAATGGGCGGTCTTATCGCTAAAAGCGATCTCTTCCAGACAACCTTAGTATGGACAGGATTATCACATATCACATGACGGCGGTGCATCTATATAAAATTAAAAACATACCTACATACTATAAACCTAAAATACTAATAATAACTCAAATTTAATTATAATAAAGCAAGCAACTATAAAAATGGTTATGATGAAGGTTAAAATCTAGCATACACATTTTTTCGTCAAGGAATTCGGGTCGTGAGAGTGGAATATTTGTTTTTTTTACTTTTATCTGACACTTTTAACCTTTAGTGCTATATGTTCGGAATGCTATTTTAAATACCTTCATTTTGATACCTCACTCGATACGTTTGATATTTTTTTTATTTGATTAAAAATTACATAGCCACAAATTTAGTAATTCACTGCTCCCTTGCGTTAGTTTACACTGTGTTACAGGGTCGCATCTATATCGTAGATCTTCTACGATAATACTCTTCGTATAATCGACGCCGTAGATCTTATACGATAATACCTACACAAAATCTACACCGTAAATCTTCTCATTTACTAATTATACTATAGATCGAATCTACATCGTAGATCTTCTACGTAGAATCTACACCGTAGATCTTCTACGATATTACTCTACCCAAAATCTAAACCGTAGATCTTCTACGATAATACTCTACGTAGAATCTAAGCCATAGATCCTCTACGATAATATTCTACACAAAATCTAGATCGTAGAACTGCTTTGTTGATCTTTTACGATAATACGCTATTCAGGATCTATATAAATACAAAACACATAATTTTCTATTCGACCAAAAATTACATAGACACAAATTTAGTAATTCACTGCTTCCGTTAGTTTACACTGTGTTACAGGGTCGCATCTATAGTAGATCTTCTACGATGATGCTGATTCCTATGTTCATAGGTTTTTTTTTTATTCCAATTTATTATAAGGACCTATGTTCATAGGTTGATCAGCTACTAAAGCCGTTATAGCTATAAAAAAACGTTCTTAGGAGGCCTTTGTTTCTCGCTGACCATACAATTTTTTAAAATTTAGCAGGTGTGTATTTATCCAAAAGCTGGAGTTTAAGATAGTTTTCTTGTAGCTATGACGGAACTAGTAGTTGTCTAGGAACTGTAGTTGTCTAGGAACTAGTTTGTGTCCCATATCCTATCCAGTGTAGTAGGCAACTTAATTTATTGCAAGCTTTTATTTAACTTGCAATGTTTGTTAGTTTATATAGTAGGTCAAATCATGCAACTGAATTTTGAACCAGTTCCTCCTAACTGATTGAGCTGAACTTTGGAATACACTATGTAACTTCGGTGACAATGACAATGCAATAATATGGTATCATGGAGGTGGTGTCATGATGGAGACGGAAGCTAGACAAAGGAACTTTTGAATGGATTATGCTACTAGTGTTTGGAGTCATTTGAATCTGCTTGCGGTTCCGATTATGAATTTTATAAAAGCTACTTAGCACAAGTATAAATAAAAAGTAATTAAAACCCAGGCATATAAAAAACCCGTACGAAATTTCCATTTTACAGCTGAGATCTCTTCTCCAAAATTTTTTTATTAGAACGCCTTCTGGCGTTTTAACACCATAACACCTATCTAAAAACCATCGCCGATGAATCACATACCTTTTTCAGAAAACCGTATCTAAATCGGTCAAACAGTCTGGAGATAAATGGGAACGTTCGTTGGAACAACTGGGAACAACTTCTCATCCCAAACACATACACCTCCTTCGTCCCGTCGTGGGTAAATAAGTAATTTTTCAACATAAAGACTAATTTTAGGGTACCGTATCTCAAAAGGAAAAAAAGAACCCTTAAAGGATCACTTAATTGTCCATCTGTCTGTCCGTTAGTCAAGACCCTTTTTCTCAGGAACGCGTGGAGGTATCAAGTTGAAATGAATATGCAATACGTAAGTCTACGGCCCCTTGGAGCTGTAAAAAAATCAAGCTTCTAAGTCAAAGAAATAAAAAAAACGGCCATATTTGCCGCATATTTTGCTCGAAAATAAACCTCCCCGTTGACTCATTCGTCATTCGTCGTCATTAATTTGTAGTTATATCACATAAATAAAACATTTTTACGAAACCCTCGGCTTCGGTGCGCGAGCCAGACTCGCACTTGTCTGGTTGTTTTTAATAAAACTGCGTTGTTCCACTACTGGGCAAAGGTCTCCCCATCTCCATCCATCGCGCGCGGCCCATACCCTATTCTGACCAATCGGGTTTGAATGCATCCAAGTCGTCTCTTCATCTTTTAATATTTATAAACGAACTAAAATAATCAAAATAAGCATTGATTAATTGATACATCCTTTTAACACAACTCTATTCTTTGTACTTAAATGGAAATGGACGTGCCATTGTTAACAAAGAAAGTCCCAAGTGTTAAATAAGTGTGTCCAAGAGATGTCCAAATATTATGAACGCTTAAATTGAGAATGAACCTGCACCAACTCTACTGATAAGGTGGTGGCGACGTGTAAGAGGTTATCATGGCTTATTGGTTATCTTATTTGGGTTTCATTTTGGGCAACAAAATAAAAAAATACAATTATTTCTGCTAAGTTTATTATCACTTGGTTATCTGTTTGGAAAATAAATATGTGTACCAACATATTTGATTTTATGTTAGGTTTATTGCTATGATTATTCTCTATGTATAAAAAAAATTTTGACTTTTAAGCTGGTTTCACCTTTTCACTACATAATCTTCTCTAATATATAAAAATCTCGTATCAGGGTGTTCGGGGTCGCACTCCTCCGAAACGGGTCGACCGATTTTAATGAGTTTTTTTGTAAAATTGGTACGTATGAGAATAGGTCGTAAAATATTTTTCACCCTCCTACCACCACCCCCAATTTTTTGATCGTGATTTTAGTATTTTTGTATGAACAATATCCATATAATTTAACCGTCGTTCGTTGACGTGAAGTCATTTACATGAAATGTCGCGTCATTTTGATCCTAAGTTTTTATCCTAAGTTCCCATGGGGACGGGAAATTTCAAGTGTACGAAGCCGCGGGCGGGTCAGCTAGTTTACTATAATAAGTAATAACGTTGGGTTGGAACAGTGGGAAATAAAACAGATCGCGTGTAAAATTTCTAAATAATGCAGACTACGTCTAGACAAAAGTACGTAAATGTAGTTTTGTCTAGACGGGCTATGTCCCTTAAGACTGCTTTTGAACAAAGTTATAATATAACCAGTTATTAACAAACCAGACAAGAGCTGTGTTTACCATATTTTTTCAGGTACCTACATCGTGAATGTACTCTAGTTTTATTACAATCTAGCCAAGTAAGCTAATGAGCAATTTTAAGCTTAGTTTTGTACTAAAATTGTATACATTTTATGAAATGTTCATCTGAAAAGCTATTGTAATTAATGAAAAATATTAAGAAAAGTTGTTTTAAAAAGGCAGGTAGGTATTTCTCGTAACTATACATCATTATTTTTATTTGTGTTTGACTATAAAATTTGCGCAATGAATTTAATTCTTGATTGCAAACACTAGATATAACTAGTTTAACTACTTAATTGCGTTTATTTATTTATCATTGTTAGAGATGTCAGAAAAACGATTTAATTAATAATTTGTTTTAATAAGGCATCGTACATTTACGGTAAATAGGTAATATAATGTAATTAACCATAAATACAAGACATTTATTTACAGAAACAAATACGAGTATATACAAAATACACAAAAGAAGTAATTGAGCTACGTAAAAAAAACGATGCACAACCACATCACTATTATGTAGTGAAAAAATACACGGGGATAAAAACAAAATTGTTTGTTTTCCTGTAGTTTTTGAAGTTTCCTCATCGCAGTAATATGTTTATTGTGTAAATAAGTGGTATTGTGCTCGACCACCGCTTTTTGAGTAAACACTGTTATGAGGACATTGAAGCGCGCGCATTATCGTTTTATCATCGCATTATCATTTGACGACCCCCGTGGCGCAGTGGGCTAATAGCTGGCTGAGACGCAGGAGGTAACGGGTTCGATTCCCGCCACGGAATAAATGTTTGCAAGATCTACAGATATTTGTTCCGGGTCTGGATGTTTTTCTATACATATATGATACGTATGTATTTACAAAAAAAAAGTTATATCAGTTATCTGGTTCCCAAAGTACAAGCGTTGCTTAGTTTGGGGCAAGATGGCGCTGTGTGAATGGTCCAGCATTATTAGTTTATTGTTATCCATACAAATAGAGAAATAAGATTTTTGATGTGAAACATCTATAGCCGCACGTAAAACCGATTTCTGGCGTGGCGACGCATGCCATGGCGACGCGTCGCCACGCTATATGATGGTATATATATACAGTCTATATGCAGTAGTGTGTATAGTGTGGCGACGCGTCGCCATGCGCAATCGACTGCGCATTTTAGTATTTAATGAAAATAAATGTTTATTCAATAAATAGTCATCGTTATCTGGAAAAAAAATCGTAATATTTTATTTTATCATTATGACATATTTAGTTCCTATCACAATATGTTCTTTTCTGCATATTACTTTTACAAAATAATGTCGATGTTTCACATCTGTCAGGCGTCCCGTGACGGCTCACATTTTTTTTCGTATTATTCTATTATTTGGTGGGTTTATATTTTTCATCACTCATGCTCTGAAAGTTGGTCATTGTAAACTCGATATCGGCCCCGTAAATATGATTTACGACCCTAAGTATGAAAATAGACTCTGGAATTACTGGCCACTAATCATTAAAAAGGCTGAAACAAGAGAATCATAAAATACTGGTGCATCAGCGCTTCCATGAGAAGTAAAAGACAAATCATTACATTTGACTTAGGTTTGCAATATAAATTCTGTAGTGTTTTAAAACTTTACGTATGTTTTTATATATTAATAAATAAAACTGGTTACATTCGTAAATGCTGAAATTTGACTTAGGTTTGCAATATAAATTCTGTAGTGTTTTAAAACTTTACGTATGTGTTTATATAAGTTAATAAATAAAACTGGTTAGATTCGTAAATGCTGAAATTAAATACAACCTCCATAATGAATCCTTATTTCTATTTAAAAATTAAAGAGGCCACATTATTATTATGCTTTAATGAAATATAACTTTCATGACAAATCTTTATTTCTATTAAATGAAAGAGGCCATAGTCTAATAGTGAAAAGAATACAATGTATATCAGGGATGCAAATTTTCTTTTTAGCATTAAACAGACTTTTATAATTTCTTCGCATTCTTGATGAAAAGTTATGTGTTATACTCGGGTGTAAGCGATCAATAACACCCTCGATAAGAGTACTCGCTCGCATTCGTTTGCTCACGTTGCAATAGTCGGAATATGTTTTTGTGTTCTCATGAAGGACGGCAAATTGGATACGGTGGGAAATCGTCTAGATTGTCATGATATTAAACTATTGTTGGAGTTATCACATAATAAGAATTATTGTGTTTGACGTCGCTGTGTAACTGACTTCATGGTCACATGATTGTGATTACCACGCCCATCATTTTAGCACATGGCTCGAAAAACTGACGGTCGTCGGGGTAGAAAGGTGGTCGAGTGGAAAGCACGCGCTGGAGAGCGCAGTGCAGAAAGGTTGCTGGGAGCAGGCCGCACTAGATCGGTCGCTCTGGAAATCTATAAAGAGATTTATGTATGAACATCTTACAATGGTCCTGATCATGTTTTTTTAAACATAAAACGTTCTAACAATCTTTGTCTGTTATTCCATACGCATACGGTTTGAAATTGTCGTAAAGATTATCACAAAAAACTGTCAATGAAACTCATACACCTTCCGGTTTACTTCTACAAGTAATCTGTTCTGGTAAACCTGTATAGGGTCTAAGTACCGTTGTAATGTATGGCCAACATAAGAGGGGCAGAAAAATGGCAAGAGCTCATTTATATCTATTGTGAATGTATAGTATTTATTGCATGTATGTAGATTAATCCAAATTTTAACCACATTATCGAATCATTTATTTATTCTTCTTTATCCCCCACTAGACATAACAAGACATTGTACATTTTATCATTTTTATTGGGAGAAATATGAAGTACCTAGTACCTACCAATTTCGTTTTAAATTAGAAAAAAATGTGCTAATTTTGAGAGTTATTAATGAATTGTCTCTCCATTTCATCATTGGCATCCATTGACATTGCATAATGTCACTATATGTATTATGTAGAGTATATTAGTAAGTAAAGTGTACCCCGGGTGTTGCCGGTGTCAATAGGCGATGGCGACCGCTTACCATCAGGTGGACCGTAACGTAAGCCTGTTTTCCCACAATAAAACATTAATAAAAGTGCGTATATAAATTAGGTTCATAAGATTTTAACATTTGCTAAACAGACAAGTCTAACATTTTTACGGTCTTCACTATTTCGTCAAACACAGGCTTTATGCATGAACAATCCTTCTAACGGTCACCCATCTAAATATTAGTTGCTGAACCCAGAAGAATAACAACAAGTCAACTGTATCCAGTTGCGGTAAAGATGCTAGATCTCGCGCCTTCACGTGGGAACTGCGCCGGCGCAGCCATAGTTCTCACGTCCCATAGTCTTTAATCATAACGATCAGCTCACGGTTCAACTTTTGACACATTCGTCATAATTGACTTGGAAACCTGTGTACGTAAACAATCGAGCCTCTTCACCAATCATGGAATTCATCATCTATGTTGTGGTTCACATTATAGACATATATCGCATGGCCGCCGTGTAACAAAATACCAAATAGCTATATCGCGAGCGGTCATCCGTGCTGCGTGAATAAGGTCGCCTTAGGACCACGTGGTTGTCACGCTTCTGCCGTATGGCTTACATTGATAAAATAATCGTCTGATATATAATTTATTAATATAAATGCGAAGACAATACATTTTGCGTCGGTGTCGGCGCCAAGGTCGGGGTCGATGAACCTATTTACGTCTTCAGAAAGAGGCGCCGCCGCACCAATGGCTCGTCCGTCTCTCCCCAATGTGCCTCGCACGTGCAAATAAACTACATTATATCGCTCGCCAAATATCTTATTAATATCCATATCAAAACACGTCTGATCACATACTATTATCGTAATAATCGTAATAATAGGTTGGGGAAAAAGTCTTTTCGCATTATAGTATGTATGAACTTGTAATAAATTTTTTTTTGCTATACCATTTGTATCTGGCTGGTTTTGGTATCATTCAAAGTTTAAAATTTAAAGAAGATAATTCCAAATTCAAATTAAGAAAATGTGTGATTTTTATTTGTTTTTCGTACTATAAAGATGAGTGAATCTAATGAAGAAATTCGATACATTTTAAAATTTTACTACAAAAAAGGTAAAAATGCAACGCAAGCCGCGAAAAAAATTTGCGATGTTTATGGACCTAGTGCAGTGTCTGTGAGAGTAGCACAAATTTGGTTTAAGCGTTTTCAATCCGGAAATTTTGATGTCAAAGATGCACGTCGCTCTGGTCGCCCTATTACGGATAAAATTGATGCCATTTTTGAAAAAGTGGATCAAGATCGGCATATCAGTAATTACGACGTAGCTGAAGAACTGGGAATTAACCACAAAACAGTTTTGGCGCATTTGAAAAAAACTGGGTTCACAAAAAAGCTCGATATTTGGGTATCCCACAAGTGCACTGAAAGAAACCTAATGAACCGTGTACTCATTTGTGATTCTTTATTAAGACGTAATGAAACCGAACCATTTTTGAAGAAGCTGATAACTGGTGATAAAAAGTGGATCACGTACGACAAGAACGTGCGAAAAAAGTCGTGGTCAAAGGCCTGTCAGGCTTCACAGACTGTGGCGAAACCCGGGTTAACTCGCAACAAGGTGATGCTGTGTGTGTGGTGGGATTGGAAGGGCATTATTCATTATGAGCTGTTACCACCAGGCAGGACCATCGATTCTGAACTCTACTGCGAACAACTGATGAGATTAAAGCAAGAAGTTGAGAGAAAGCGGCCGGAATTAATCAACAGAAGGGGTGTGGTTTTTCATCATGAGAACGCTAGACCTCACACATCTTTAGCCACTCAGCAAAAATTAAGAGAGTTTGGCTGGGAGGTGTTAATTCATCCGCCGTATAGTCCTGACCTTGCACCTTCAGATTTCCACCTGGTTCGGTCTCTTCAGAATTCTTTAGGCAGTGTCAGGTTAACATCACGACAGGACTGCCTAAACCGCTTGTCGCGGTATTTTGATCAGAAGCCCCAAAATTTCTATAGCAATGGGATCATGTCCCTACCTACAAGATGGCAAAAAGTTATCGAACAAAATGGTACCTACATACTTTAGTTAAATGTAAATAAACTATATTAAAAAATGTTTTGGATTTTCTTAAAAAATGCGAAGAAACATTTTCCCCAACCTAATACATTCGTATGTATTTTCAGATTTTGACAATATTTACTAAAGCAATGGCATGATGGCATTATTACAAAGGCATACGTTATCTTCGTCACAGTTACTGCATTTGTTCAGTGCGGCTCTCATCATTTTGAATCTGTAAATAAGGGTTTCAGTCGGTGTAAAATGTAGTCCTGTCATTGTTATAATTTTTTTTCCTTAATCTTTACTTTTAAAGGTCTCCCTTATGTTCCTCCATATCTCACGATCACTTGCCACGTCCCACCAGCCATCTTGGAACGCATCGAGGTTGTCACGCCAACGTTTCCTCGGCCTGCTCCGGCTTCGACGCCCATCTGCAGGCACCAATTGTGTGACGACTGTTGCCCATTTGTCTGTAACCATAAGTCTGACGTGACCCGCCCAGTCCCACTTCAGCCTGACAGTCTTATCACCAACATCTGCGATGCCGGTCTTCGCACGCAGTGTGGTATTGTGGATCCTGTCGATTCTCTTTACCCCTTCACACTTCACTTCACTTCTTCTGTGGCTCTTTGGCAAGCCTTCTGTTTGGACTTTTGAGATTCTGTCAATGACCAAGTTTGGGTACCATAGGTAAGGACGGGCAGAATACACACGTCGATGTGTTTACGCTGAAGTGACAATGGAAGGTCTCCCTTCATTAGCGTCTTCATGGACCAGAAGCTCCTCCAGGCATAATCGACGCGGCAGCTGACCTGCCTGTTTTCGAAGGATACAATCTGGCCCAAGTAAATGTACTCATCGACGTAGTATAATTCTTGCCCATCTACCATGATTTTGTATTTGTTGTTGTTAGTCATTAGTTGTGTCTTTGACCGATTCATCATAAGTCCAAACTGAAGGCTTGCAGTGTCTTGAAGTTCTTGTGCTGTGGGGGCAAAGAGAACAATATCATTGGCTAAGCGCAGGTTCGTCAGCTTCTTATCTCCGATAGATACAACAGGAAAGCTGTTTCCAAGAGACTGCTAGTTTTCTGAAGATTTCTTCCAAAGTACTCGTGAAGAGTTTGGGATAGAGCGGGTCACCTTGCTTGATGCCTTTGTCGATGGTAAAATATGGTCCAGCTATCATTATTACAGCTTTTAAATTTTCACTTAATAAAAGGTGTGAAATGAGCTGGCTATGCCGGTGTAGGTTGTTGTCAATATTTCCTCTGTTGCTGACATCTTGGTTGAAGACGGTCTTGTTAACAAGTGCGGCGTCTAATACAATCTCGCACTTGCCTGACTATACTTTAAAATATAAAATTTTAATCATGCTTAATATTAAGTCCTAAAATATCGATGAAAAATTTCTGCTATTCAGTTATGTAGTGAATCGCCACTGAGCGTTTGTATAGGAATCGAACCACCACAAGTCCGCTTCATTATATTTTGTTTATGCAATTATGTGTGTGCTTTTTATTTGTTTACCTTTCCAGCTATCGAAAGAAGGTTAAAGTTGATTTCAGTAATGGACATGAGCTTAGCGTGTGGAGAGCAAGTTGTTTTCATTCTTTTTTATATTCTTATTGACTATATTTATTAACATAAATTTCCCGATAAATTTCCGGTTTTACTTTTCTCGTTTCTATTATTTAATTATTTACTGTAGAAAATTAAGTACATACTTTTTTATTTGGTTATACCCATGGAATTTCACAACAAACAGGTAACACCAAATATGGGAATTTTAATCATCCGCTCGTTTTTACCGACTAATGGATAATAAAAAACTGATCCTGTGCTAAAAGTAGCTATGAATATAAAGGGGTGAAGTATTTCTTAAAAAGATGCCAGTCCCTACCAATATGTATATATCTATCAGCATCTATGTTTTACTCTTTTTATTTAACAACTAGCTGACCAATCCGCAGCTTCGTACGCGTTGTTTTTCTTTAAAAACATTACCCTCCTTGTGCGCAGTTAAGCGTAGTTCTAAAAAGTAGCCTATGTCACCCGGGGATAGTGTAGCTTCCCAACGGTGAAAGAATTTTTTAAATCGGTCCTGTAGTTTTAGGAGCCTATCCATTGACAACAAACAAACAATCAAATCTTTCCTCTTTGTAATATTAGTATAGATTGGAAAGAGCTGTATCGACTTCGTGTGGCCTGGTTGTGTGGCAACTTAAATATAATATTTGCTTGCTATACGTATATGCTTTATACCTATTAACCCACCTTTATAAATACTTAGTAAAAGTACATTTACCTCCTATTCAAATCAGGCCTTCCGTTGAATTATCTTTACCGATTTCCGGTGCTAACGTTTTAATGTATGCATTTATTCAATGTTTATTGTACACATTCACAATAACATTTGACTCCCCACTAAACACAGTTTATTGTTGACTTGGCAACTTGTTTTTGGGCCTTTTAAATGAGCTTTTCATATCGTCTTATTTCGCTATTTTAAGAAGCAGATAAACAAGTTGTTTTTACTAGAAACAAACAGCTTGTAATGAATATGTATGCAAAACGATATTGAGTTAAGGATAAGGATATAAAATATTTTAGGACTGTTTCTTTGAAAAATATTTGTCAACTGTGTAAAAGAAAGCACGTTTTAGCTCCAAACTCTATAAGAGTTGATGTTGAAGTTCTATAATTTTTTTTTTAATTATAGGGTGACATAATTTTACCTTTCGTGAATAATGCAATCCACACTACCCCAAAGCATTTGACAACCAAATCGTAATTATTTCTGTTAAGGCCCTTAATTCTAGGCTAAAAACTCAAACGCGAAATCAAATAAACTGTTTGTTTCAGTTTTTTTTCTAACCTACACTTTCCCGCTGCTGGGCAAAGGTCTCCCTCATGTTCCTCCATATCTCACGATCCTCGCCACGTGCCACCAGCCATCTTGGAACGCATCGAAGTGGTCACGCCAACGCTTCCTATTTCAGTTTCTTGTATAAAATTGCCTAAAATCTAGCCTTGGTTCTATTTAGTTCTGGAATACAGATCGCACTTAATCTAATCAAAACACGTTTGTACTGGCTGACATCACACTAATATTATAAATGCGAAAGTTTAGATGTTTGTTTATTTACTTGTTTGTTTGTTACTCAAGCACGTCGTAACGGCTGAACCGATTTAGGTGAAATTTAGTAGGTATGTACGTAGATTATAATTTGGATTAACACATAGGCTACTTTTTATCCCATAAATCAGGTCCCATGGGATAAAAGTGGGATGTAAAGTCAAGTTGCAACAGCGAGTTTAGCTTTATTACCTACACAGTTAGTAGTGTAACGCGTACAAAGTCGCGGGCACCAGCTAGTAAAAATATATTTACTCAGACCTTGGATCAGCTAACCGGTACGGTGATTGACCGTCGTCGGTTACTCATACCACACGGAGTCGTCGCAAAAACTAAGGGTAAATACACTCCCTAGTACAATATCTATCATAGTTCGCTCGATATTGTGCCACACAAGCTTGTAAGAATTGCGTATTCGCTACATTTGTATTGTGACGTTAATTGCTTGAACTTGTTCGCGTAAAATCTTGACTTTTTGAAACATTCTAATTAATAGATATTTTTGTATTTGAATTATAAATTATTTACCTAAACTTATTAGTAGGACAATTCAACAATTATAATCAAGTACACCGCACTCCGTTATAACTTCACTAATTTCTTTCCATTCAAGGTTGCCAGGAAGAGATCGCTCTCAGCGATAAGGTCGCCCATTGTATTGCCTTTTTAGTTTTATTTGAGTGTTATATTGTTTCTGTGTGGTAATTACAACAAAGAGTTATCTTATCTTATCTTCGTTTTGATTGTTTTAGTTTAGTTTATTTAAAAGTCGCAATTTATTTGCGTACAGTGATCTGCATTTCAGCATTTATTACACTTCAATAGAAGCTTAGTGGTCAGTTGTCAACTTGTCAATTCCTCTGTGATAGATAACAAAGTACCTAGGTATATATTTTTACCAACTAACTTCCCTATTGTATGTGGTCAACTACAATCGAGTGGACTCGCACTTAGTTGAATTTATAGTATTTATTTATATATTACCACAGTACACATCATATTTTTAACTTGTATGTTTTCTGGGTTTTCCCTCGATTTGTTTTTGTTTACTGTATTAGTCAGTTGATATGACTAATAAAGTTCTAGGAATGCACATTAGTGCAGCAAGTGGTTCAAGTGCCGAAACGTGAGTTGGGCCATCGAATAATGCATGTATTAGTTCCTAGAGCTACACATGTTTTCGTTGTAAACCGTATGTACGAGTGTCTCTGTATTTGCGGTTGTGGTGCAAGCGGCCGGGTATTTCCGGTTGTACCATATTTGTGTCAGGCCGCAGTCGGAGTCCAGCGGAATATTCTCAGAGCTGTTTACACCGATGCACCGTGTTTACCGTTTACCATTCCTCGTACGCGTTGACCGCGTTTCTACAAACAAAATAACACATCTTCATGATAGTACTAAGAAATATTGAGTCACTATTTATTTTTGCACCTTGTTTTAGATTTGTGTATGCATATTTGAACGTAAAATTGTCGTAAATACCAACTCGTACGTGAAACGATCATTTTGCAAGTCGCTAAATAATAATTAAACTTTCGTTAACTAAAATAATTGTATGGGCAGAGCATAGATTACATGATATCTTTAAACGCCACCAAAATTCATTCATGTGATCTCTGCTGTCGCTCAATAAACTGATTATTAACTCTCGAAATTAAAAGTGTGTAAAATGTGGGAGTTATCATGTTTTGTTTACAAACACGACCTTCCGATATAGGGTTATCGCAAAACTCACAACGTTTCTCTATTATTAACCGGATGAATGAATGAATGTGTAGGAAAAGTATTTCAGTGCTACCTTAGTTCGTTTCTGTTGAGATGACGATACTGTTTTGCTGCGAGCGGAATTCTAAGAATGAAACACTATAAGTGTGAATACACAGCGGCGGCGGCGCGGCGTTCTATTCATAGTGGATGATGAGATATTTGATGTTGATGGATGGATGACGCGGCCTCGCCGACGCGACGGACGCCAGTCGCAAGTCGCCTGTCGCATGCGCTTCAGAACCAGTGTTGCCAGCTCTCTAATCTCAGTCATCTGATCAGATATGAAAGCTCTGTCATTACAATACCCAAACACGTAGTATAAGATCCCGATGCCATTGTCTTCTTACTCTTCTTCCAAGAGCAAATTAACCAATACATTGTTAGACCATGTATCAATGAAACATTTACGAAAGTACATAGGTAGTTAAGTAAGTATTATTCTATAAACCTAACTAACCTCTCATAAAACTAGATTCATTTAACATCCGAGTACATGCCTGTGAATCTACTAGGATTACACTGAGTTTTCTGTAAAAACCCTGTAAACATGGTATCACCAGTTTTGTGGATTGGCGCCGGGCGCTGTCGCTTGCGCCACCGCCGCCCGGCGCGGCGCCCCGTCCCTCCAGATCACGAGGGCATAGATCATACATAATAGATACATCTGTGTTTCACGCATACACTACCTCAAAGGATGACGTTCTCGCCGCGTAGCGATGATGTAATGTAATGCCACAGTAATGCTATGCTGATCGCATCACGAGAAACATTATTCTGTGGAAACAGTCAGCTGACAATTACATAACAACTGAACTATTTTTTATGACGTCCTATGGATGATATGATGATGATGTTTAATCTTTTTTGATAAAGTTGATGCTTAAAAACATTTTCAAGAAGTCATTACGTAAATTGATAAAAAAAGTAATAAAAAAAACACACTGGAAGGCCTCCATTCATAATATGATCCAAAAAGTATCTGGTAAAAAATAACAAAAAAACCTTTTTCGTCGCATAAAAACATCTTGAGACACTTTGGAAACATTGTAATCGCTTATTTATAGGAAAATAAAACAAACCAACATTATGCTAAGTTTGTAAGGAATATTCCATTTACGTACCTATTGATAGAAATAAAAAAGCTAGTCAGAATAAAGAGCGCATTATAAGAGAAACCACGTGACGGAATCGCATCGGAAGTGAGAACAATGCCCATCGGGAATGCTAAAGTCTTTATTTATAGGGCTAGGTTAAAATCGGATCGAGTCATTGCGACAGGACTGGACCGATTTGGTTGCGGCGGTGACTTCGCCTACGCAACTCGTGATTCATTCGTTTGGCCGAGCAACGGTAAACATTACCCTAATTACACTAGGCCACTGCAATGAGATTCCACCTGGTACGAACTTGATACCATTAGATTACGTAGCGAAATTACATACTCACAGAAACTCTACTGTCGGGTCTTAACGCTTATGACTAAGTTTTAACTTATTAAGCAGCTGACTTCCGACTAGTTTTAAAATTTTAAGTCATTCTATTTGAAGACAAGAATATAATAGTGCAATAAAACTGTTATTTCCCGTTTCCTGACATCTTATTTTGTGATTTATGAAACCTCTCTCTAGTACCTTAACCTCAGTCAAATTGATCCCTTGAAGAGTTTTGTTCTTTAGTAGCAATTACATATATTAATATTACACTACAATAATACAATAAATAGATTCTCAATGTATAGCAGTATAAAAAGTGAATACGGACCTTTTTCTCGCTTATTGTACTTTTCAAACATTGTAAATAAAAAGTGTTTTTTTTTCAAAAGGATTAGTCTCCTATTAACATTTTCATATAACTTAACGTTCTAGCCAGTTGCCCTTTGTGCCCCATCTCAACTTTTCATCCTTTTTAACCCACGACGCAAATGGGCGGTAGTGTTATAAGTTTGACGCCCACGTCTTTCTGTGTGTGTGTTCATCTGTCTGTTCCCAAACAGATGAACCGATTCGGCCCCGGTTTTTTATTATAGAAAGCTTGTTGATCGAGCGAAGCGAGATCTCCAAATCAACTTGGGCAAATCGGTGTTGTATGTAAGTGTGTATGAATGTACGTATGTTTGTTTGTCCGAGGATAACTTTCGAAGCGGTGATCCGATCATCGTGCAATTTGGTATATAGGTAGGTAGTGATGGCACAATTCTAGTGTGACTAAATGAGCTAAAATGTAGGGGCGTTGTTGAGATATTGGTTCAAGAAAGGGTAAAAAAACCCAAAATGGGACTATCCGATGAAGTGGCACGTCAAATGAATGGTCTTTATGAGTACATTTCGACCCCGTTTTTATTTTTAGTTTAAATCTTGTAGTTTTTAAGTTATTAGCCATAATAAAAACAACTTTGACGAAATTCACAGAGTACACTAGTGCCCCCACAGTGCTGAAAATTGGTATGCGTGTAGCTTTAGTGACACAAATGTAGGGAAAAGTCTGATATCCAGAATAAATGCTATTGCTACCCCAAAAAAGATTAATCAATTAACATAAACTCCCGTTACCAGTAATTTGAATGAAACTGTAGGTCAAGTCAGTTAGTTTTCATTTCGTGGCACTGTTTTAATAGTGAAAGATTACAAAAAATATTTTTATTTGTTTTTATGGGAGACTCGTGAGATCTCATTTCGGGGCGAACCACTAGTTTAACTGAAGTTGTTCTTAGCAGTGTGATGAAGATCAGGTCAGCCGAAGATTATCAGCAGTTTCCCATTTTGGTGAAAGGATCTCAGCTGTAAGATGGAAATTAATTACAGGGGTTTAGAATAGAATAATATTTATTTGCGATAACACCAATATATAAGTTAACAAAAAATAACACAAAAACAAATCTAAATACAAGCACAAAGCATTAGTGGTTGCAAAAACGTGCTTTTATGGGTCGGGGGTTTTTTAAATATGTTCTAGTAATTATACTTGTCTACAACGAGTTACTTCACGGTCCTATTCAACGGAATAAGGAAGTCAAGGCGACGCATTTATGAACGCATAGTGCAATCATTAGCATCGACCCTTAAATTGTGCCTAGTTAATTGCCGGTGCGTCAGACTCGGACTGAACAATTGGTGATGTAACTCGACATTCTTGGCGGTGTAGCGCAATGACGCAAACTGAAATTTGTCGTAAAAGGACTAGTAATATTTCGTCATGTTGCTTATCGCAAATGCTTCTTTAATGTAATCGACTACGATGACGTTGATAAAACTTTTCCGATCAATTTAGACTGTATGTTAAATAGTGGTAGGAACGTAGGTACATATAGTATTCTGCTAAATATTTATTTTCCCCATTGTTATTTGTTTATGTTTTTAGTTTTAAACCATATATGACTTCAGCGGTATCAGTAATTTCGATATTTTTGTAACTTTATATGTATGTCAACAAATTAAATGATGCCATAGCGGTGAAATTTTGTTTTAAAATTATTTATTTTTAAAAAGGCATGTTGATCTGAAGATAAATAATAGCGATCAATCTTCCCGCAGGAAAACTTCGTCGTATAGTCCGCACCGTCGCGCGTCGGTGGCCGTCGATTTGTCTTGCTTACAGCTGAGACGTCTACTGAAATCCCACACTATTACCTACATTTTTCAACGCTTTCATCGGATTTTAGAGAAAAAGTACAATATCTATACTAATATAACAGCCCAAGCTGATTTGGAGAGAGATCTCCAAATGCAACTTGGGCAAATCGGCCTTGTATCTATGTATATATGTTTGTATGTTTGTTTGTCCGAGGATAACTTTGGAAGCGTCGATCTAATCATCGTTAAATTTGATATATAGGTAGGTAGTGTTAGCACAATCCTGGTGTGACTAAATGAGTTAAAAATATTAGAGGGTTGTTGAGATATTGGGGTTCAAGAGGTGAAAAAAAATCAAAATGGGACGCTTAATGAAAGGTCAGCAATGAAGCGTCAGTACATTTCGATCTCGTTTTTATTTTTAGTTTAATCGTTAAGTTTTTGAGTTATTAGACATAATAAACACGGAGCTTTGATGAAATTCACAGGGTACACCAATGACCCCACATTGCTGAAATTTAGTATTCGTGTAGCTTTAGTGACAGAAATATAGGGAAAAGTCTGAAATCCGGAATAACTACAATTTCTACCCCTAAAAAGACTACAATTAACATTAACTCCCGTTTCCTGTAATTTGAATGAAACTGTAGGTCATGTTAGTTGGTTCTCCATTTCGGGGCACTATTTTATTGATCGAGCGAAGCGAGACCTCCAAATCAACTTGGGCAAATCGGCGTTGTATGTATGTATGTATTTATGTTTGTTTGTCCGAGGATAACTTTCGAAGCGTTTATCCGATCATCGTGAAATTTGGTATATAGGTAGGTAATGATGAAACTTTGACAAAATTATATTTTTTTGTTTATATGGTAGACTTGCGAAATCTCAGTTCGGGGCGAACCACTAGTTAGTCAAAGATTATGATTTTTTTTTTGGAGATTCACTAGATCTCAGCTCGCGGCGAACGACTAGTATTATAAAGTTTTTATATTAGCTAATAAGTTAAGTTTTTAGCTAATATTATACACAGGAGTACAAATAAGTTTCCGCCGTCTGACAAAAGATGGCCCCATCCGAAGGTTATGTTGAAATTGTCATATGTAAAACATAATATCGTAAGTTTGAACATATGTTAACAACATAGCCTTGAACTATTAGTGACTCTATATCAGAATCACATAATTTTTTACGTGCGAAAATGTCATGTTTTGTGCCGAATAAGCGACATTTGCGGAAACTTTTGATTTAATCTGTAATTTGAAGAAATCTGCAGCTGAGGCGCATCGATTGTTCGTTGAAGCATATGGTGAGGCTAATTGAGAGAAGTTGTCGTGAGTAGGTTCAAATGTTTAAAAATGAATGTAATGTGTAGTTGGTGGGATCAGCTTGGTGTCGGGTATTATGAGTTGCTCAAACCGAGCGAACCCATTACTGGAGCTCTTTACAGAACACAATTAATGAGAGCATTCGAGAAATAACGCGCTCATTACTACTCCAGACTCATTACTTCGTCCGCATGTTGCGGCGCCGGTCAACACCTATTTGGAAACAATTAATTGGGAAGTCCTACCCCACCCGCTGTATTCACCAGACATTGCCCCTTCCGATTATCAATTGTTCCTGTCGATGGCAGATGGTCTGTCTGAGCAGCGCTCTACATCATATGAATATACCAAAAATTGGGTCGATTCGTGAATAGCCTCAAAAGATGAATTCTTCCGATGTGGTATCCGAATGCTGTCAGAAAGATGGGAAAAAGTAGTGGCTAGTGATGGACAATACTTTGAATAAAATTAATGAATAAACTAAAAAAAAAAAATGAACTATTACAATAAATTCGTAATTTTTCATAAAAAATGGCGGAAACTTATTTGTACCTACTCCTAATATATTCGAAAGCAAATGTCTGTTTTTCTGTTTGTTACGCTTTAACGACTAAACGGCTGGACCGATTTCTATGAAATTTGGTAAGCAGATAGATGACAACCTCAATGGTGCAGTGGGCGAATAACTGTCTGAGACGCAGTAGGTTGCGGGTTCGATTCCCTCCGCGGAACAAATGTTTGACCTACAGATATTTGTTCCGGGCCTGGTTCTTTCTCTTCTGGTTTGTACCTATATTTATAGAGATAAATAAAAATTAATAAAACGCCCGCGCTTGTGAAATAATTTGACGTCGAGGATGATGTAGGGCGGGAGTGGGGAGCGAGCGAGGGGCTAATACAACATACCCGCAGACGAAGCTGCGTGCGACCGAACGTCTGACCCGTTCCGTTTAGGTAGTTTTCAATATTTTTCTTCACTCATGCTCCGAAAGTTAATCATTGTAAACTCGATACCAGCTACGTATATGCGATCTACGGCTCCTAGGGCCGTATATAAATTTAAAATATGAGTTTCATTGCATTTATAGTAATTTAAAATGAAATACAATCTCCACGACAAATCCTTATTTTTATTAAATCGACGGCCCCCACGTAATCTATCGAAACTGCAAAACCCGTACTTTACAGGGGAGCAAATCTAAGTTTAGATTTAGATTTTTGACAACAATATAATTCGAATATTCAATATAAGAAGTGTATATTTAGTAGAAAATTGCATATTTTTGTGCCATGTATTAGAGTTTTTCATAATTTTCATATTTTAAGTGATATTACACATTCGATACTTTACTCGGCTACTGCTGGTTACATTTTTATCGAATGTGCCAGTTTCGATATTGTTCTGTGACAAAATATTTAAGTCTACTATCGAATGTGCCCCTTTCGATTCTTTTCTGCGACAAGAAACGTTACTCACCTATCTAATGTGGTACTTTCGATTGTATTCTTTGTTATATTACTCAAGTTAAGGTAACACAATACTATTTTCGATATGAGATAACTCTCTGATATTAATTTATATCAGACTTCTAAGTAGTTTTTAATGGATATTTGTGATAAATAAAAAATAAAACAATGACAAATTATTAATAGAGAGCAATTTGTATTAAAAACCTTAAAAATATACTTAGTTACTAATTATTCCTTTTTTTAATAGGAAAGATATTATAAAAATTATATTTTTGGCATAATGGAAGTAATAAAATTATTACAGAACATCACTGCTTACCAAGAATATGAATTTAAATGACTGTATACATTTCAATCTACATAATCATTTGTAACTAAAAAGAAATGAAAATATGATACAGTCATCAATCTTATTCATTTTAGATATTAAAGAGATCAACAGGCAATAATTATCACAATTTACCTTATACACCTACTAAACTTGCTTAAGCTAATCAACATTCTTTATTTTAATTATAATCAACATAATTTACGTAGGTAAATAGGGATAAATACTTATACTGAGCTCAAGTTTAAAGTACAATGTGAAATAACGTAAATAAGATCGTCATATTTCTCTTAAAATTAATAGGTACTTATTGAAATATTAAGTCACATATTAAAGCAATATTTTTTTTTTTACTTTCGTTCTAAATATTTGTGTTCTAAGAACTCTACAAAAGTAACCTATTCAGTCCTCTTCGTTAATGTCTTCATTGTTTTGAGAAATGTGAAGCGTTTTGTAAAAATTATGGTATTGCTTTGGTATGTGCCCAGCATTACAAAGTGACATCAAATCTTTGTATTTGGCTTCTGATATCGGTAAGCAACTAGAATACAATGGCGACATTTGACTTTCTTGATTTCTTACCAAACTTTTTTTATTACGTCGGGTCTGAACTAAAGTGTTTAGTGTCAAGTAGTCCGATTCCAAGTCATACTTGTAAAGAATAACATTAGGATCAGTCTTTTTTATACGAATTTCCTTAATATTATTCCACTTCATATCTTGATTTTCAGTGTTTTTCTTCCAATTTCTGCCGTCTAACAAGGGTTTAAAATCAAATAACATGTCTTGAGTCACGTCAGTTACTTTATAAGGAGAATTGTTTGTTTTCGCCCAACGAACTAGTGCGTACCATTGGTCAGGAGTGTAAATTATTTTGCCCTTAGAAGATCTCTCAATAAGAGCATGCACATTGTCTGCCTCTTGTTGAGTGTGGCCAGACTCTAAAAATCGGTGCGTGATATCGGTGTTGAATTTCCTACTAGCGTGCATGTAGGGGCTGTAGACTACTCTGTTACGGTTTTGGCCCGTGCAGTTATCCGACCAAAATCTGAAGTCATGTGCACCATCTGCTACTTTAAGCTGGATAAAATCTTGCAAGCAGCTAGCAACCTCATTGGCCCCACGTTAGCTATATTTTCAGGCCACATGTAACAAGATGCTTCCTTTTTTCCAGCGTCGAATACTGTCAAATGCATAAGTGACAACTTTCTTTTATAATAAAATAACGAAACCTCTTCACAAGGGCAGTTAAGTAACTTCTGAAAGTCGTAAGTTGCGCATACTATTTTCTACGAACGTCAGTCCATTGGTTAAGGTGCCTCTTTCTTTTTTTGCCCGGATCTTGCTTGAATGTCCTTTTTCTACGGGCAGTAGAGTTGTTTGGTGTTCCGGGTTCAGATGCTGAGCCTGATATCAAAGAATTGACACTTGGAATGCCACAAGCTTCTTGAACTGCGTCATTGTAACAAGATTGTTCAGTTTGAGTTGATGGACGATAAAAATCTTGAACAGAGTTAGGAGATGGAACCGGAGTACATTCATTACTACCAAAAATAACGAGTTCAGAATCATTTTGTCCAAAATCCCCATCTACCGCCGCACTTTCTTCGTAAATGTCATTTAAATATTTCCACTCCTCGTTGGTAAACTCACATCGCACAGGTGATGCTGAAAATTAAGAAAAAAAAACGTATAACAAATAACAACATCTATCGAAAATACAGGTCAAACTATTACTTTGACGTAGTAAGGTATCGAAAATGGTACTTTCGATATGTTCATAGCAGAGAAACGTATCGAATGTACCACTTTCGATAAATTTATCAGTACAAAAACCAGTGAATACTATTGAAAGTGGTAGATTCGATAGAACAAAGGGGCTTTTTGTCCTAGTATAATATCGAATCTACCACTTTCGATAGTTTAAAACCATATATTACAAAAATAACAATATATTGTCTCATTTTTATTTTAAAAAAGTACTTACTTAACTGGTTTCAATACCAAATTCATATAATGTTGTACAATAAAGCTCTTAAACAAACAATCACGTACAAACAAATAGAAAGTTAAAAAAACCTACAGAGTTGATCATCCTTTGTATTGGAAATAACAGGTTCCGTTGAAATTTCACTGCGCTTTTTTATCATATTAACCATTTGTTTACCTTTTTTATTCATTTTGAACTAAAACTTAAACAAAAACTAACCTAAGCTTAACCTCAAAACGCACATGCGCCCTTGCTCACATTTCGGGTAACACTGACGAAACAGGTAGTTTCGATTGACGCCCGGGTACCGCTGACCACAAATAACATCGAAAGCGGCAGGTTCGATGTTTTAATGTGTTCATTTTATGCAATTTCGATTCTTTTCGATTGAAAAATAGTTGAAGACATAAATATTTAAAAAAATAAAAATAATAGAATCATAAATCTTTATCTTTACTTGCTATTGGTGCATCAAAACGAAAATGGTATTTTTGCAGTTTCGATAATTTACGTGGGGGCCGTCGAAATGTAAGATGCAAAAAGAAAACAATGTATACAGGAAACTTTTTTTTAAACGCAATTTTTTTTAACATCTAACTGATACAAAAACGCTTTTCTATTTTCCTCGCATTCGTGATAAAAAGTTATGTGTTATACTCGGGTGTATGTGATCAATAATACATTCGATTAGCGCCAAAATATCTCGGGTGTACAATTAATCGCTTACAGCCCTTGTATAACAATGTACTATTGATTGATACTAGAATCTGCACGCGTAGGCGCACGCGAGGAACGATAAAAAAAGATCTCCATGAAATATATAATTTATATGGTTGGGTTTGATTTTGGCAATAGTTGTTTTTTATTTTAGCTACGCTTGATCAAGATGTACGTGAGGTAATCTAAGCTGGACTCAGCGGAAGACCAGCGCTGTGGCATATTAATATGCCGTATCATCATGCTGAGCTGAGTACCAATTCGACCCATGGGTCGAATTGGCACACAGAGCTTTTAAGTTTGTTAGTGCTTAAGTTAGAAGTTGATATGTTTTTTTTTAGTCTTTGGTTTTGAATAAAATGTTTTCTTTCTTTCTTTCTAAATAACACTTAGTTAGATGTGCCAACTTTCGTGTTGATCGATCAAACGGTGTCGGAGTTTATCAATGGATACTGTGATGGATCCGTGGATGATGTCGAGGGTCATGCATTTATTTATGTAACTAGTAGCACTATTTTTGAAGTTATACTTCTTTTGGCGCGATGGAGAAAAATGATGAGAGTGAATTTTTACGATGCGCGCGCACACCGACACCTAAATTTAACAGCATGAAGTTAGTTCTAGGTGGTATGAAAATTGATAACTATGTTCAAGTTGTATATTCTAGTATTTTTATATGTAGAACACGTGTTTCGTAAGGGTACAATTAAACAGTGTGAATAAATAAATATTATTTTGGTGTTTTTATTAAATCAATTTCATATACGACGGTGATACTAATAATTTATTATTTATTTAAATAAAATCTTTTTGATTAATTTTAATATTTATCGTTAATCACTACTGCATTTTAGTTATTTTTTTTTCCATACGCCAAAGAAGTATAACTTCTAACGCGTGTACATAAGTACACACACTCTTTTTTTACTTCATAATGTATGACTGTTTATCTTGCCAAATAAATAAAATAAAATATAAATACCAACATCCATTTTATGTATTCTTACACATTTAGATAACATACGATATTTCTTAGTTTTAAAAATGTTCAAATTTTTTATAAAATTAACAAGCATAGAGTCTGTCAAGTTATCTCCAGGAAGTCTAGCCAAGTAAGCGACAAAAGAATGACTTAAAAACAAAAAGAAAATAAACATTATCCCCTCTACAAAATGAAAGAAAAATACGACGAACATGACTTTCACTAGTTGTAGCTATTTCCCAACACAATGAACCGAAATGCAAAGATCTTTTTGTGGACATGCTACGAGTAACTTAGAGACGCGAACGTGATATCTATTTGATATTTTTTGTCTCTTACGTGTCGCTTTAGAACATAACGTGTCCCAGACAGATAGATGTCCAGTCGTTGCAGATAATACGCTTTATACTACTGGTTTATTTCTGGTTGCGCTTCAATGTTTGTTTGCGTTTATTTCTGCGTGCGCTTCGATGTTGAGTCCGCATTTAGACGCAACATGAGCTGTCGGAGCCGCACGGCGCGGCGGCGGGCACAGAAACGCATCACGCACCGCGGCGATGCATCGCGCTAACAATAGGACGCTACTGTATTATTGACATCTTAGGTTTCGTCCACCGAGGATCCTATTGCTCTCGCTCATCTACCGTCCGACGCCTGCTTTTCTTTTTTCAGATGAGTTGTTTTTAGCTAAAGTTTGAAATTATGAGGCGCTGCAAAAATCCCACGGTTTCGGTTAAGGTTGTTTAAATATAGTACCAAAGACCAAGAGTAATAAATAGATATGATAAAAAAGTTTTTTTCAGTGCTTGTAGCAATATAAAATACTAATTAAATAAATTAGTAAAGCATGCTACATGTTGGTACATTTGTACAAAAGGAAAAAGTCTGTCTCTGTGTCCGTCTGTCAAAACCCTTTTTCTCAGGAACGCGTGGAGATTGGAGATATCAAGCTGAAAATAATATCAAATATGTGTATGGTTGCGGTCCCATGAAGCTGTAAAAAATCAAGTTTCTAAGTAAACGCATTAAAAAAATACGGCCATTTATGCCGCATATTTTGCTCGCAAATAAATCAAAACCTATAAGAGTACTTCTTCACTGGTAAGAAGCAAGGTTACATCACAAGTTATAGAAAAAATCGTTAATTTGTAGTTATATCGTAAAAAAAAAATATAGGGAAGATGGGGGTAATTTTGTTTTACTCACGAACCTCTATCTTGTAGGCTTATCAGTTCCTCGTTTTTCGGGAGTAATTATTTATATTCGGGGTTTTTAAATTTGCCATTTCTTAAGACTCTTCTGTATGTGGGTGACAAAAGATGAGCTTTTACAGTACGATGCTAGCTTGGCTTGCACAATGATCTCTTAACGTTATTAACGACTAAACACGTTTAAATTTGACGATGATTTGACAATTCCGCTAAATACGTTTAGGCTTCGTTGCGTAAGTCGCCCTAAAGTAAGTTGAATAATTTAGCTTCTTTTACTGAACTCTAAATTAAATAGTGAGACTAAAGCATAGATTTAATAAAGTTGTTTCATTGAAACCTGTTATAAATTCTATAATGTGTTCTTCTGTATAGGTACAACTTGTTTTGTTATGTACGACATTAATTTAAAACACACATCCGGAATCGTTTTAACTGATTTTAGAGGTGGATTTAATACAGGTAGCTTGAATATTAATCCAGTAAACCAGTAATTCCAATAAACATAATTTTTAACGCAAATTGGCGGCGTCTTTGCGATGATGCCACTTATGGCGGGTACCTATATGCGTCGGTAACCAGCTACGACTCGTTTTTCCTTGAAAACGTGTCAAAAGTTTGACACTAGTTTGACACTTTTTCAAGGCGATACGAGTCGTAGCCGGTTACCGACGCATATAGGAACCCTCCATTAGTCAACTAATGAGGTAGCTAGCTCAATAAAACGCATTGATTGTCACCAGCACCTATTAATATGTACCATAAATATACTTAGGTCTTACCTAGGTATTATAAAACTATATCTCATATAAGTGAACTGTATATATATAATATTAAGTTCTTTTGAGAATAAAATCTTAAACCGAGGTACATGTTACATGATAAATGAATTTGATTTGTTTACCTACCTATTTTACATCGGCTGTATCATTGATATTTTAGGACTAGGTATTAAGGTTGTCTGAAATTTAAAATTTTTCTATGGTAATGAATTTAAAAAATCCATTTTATAACAATAACCATTAGCCCTACCCGTATTTTCATTTAATGTCGTACATAACGAAACACGTAGTATTAAATTAATGTATTTAATAAATTATGTAAATAAATACATTCATTATAATTATTAAAGATTATGTAATGTAAAAATATATTGTGCGAAAAGCCAGTTATATATGACTTATGAGAACATTATTTAAAATCGTTTCAATGAAGACCATGTGCTGCAAATTGCACTCAATTTGGCAGAGGAGAGGACAGGAAGTGGACGCCCGCCATCCACCTGGTGGTCCAATATAAAGAGAGACCTTAAGAAAGCCCAGTTGCCCGAGCCGACAAACCAAGATAGACTGTCTTGGTGCAAGAAGGAAGGAGATCCGACCCCAAATAATGGGAACAGGGGTGGACAAAGAAGAAGAGTTCCTCCGTTTCAACTGAAAACCAGTTTAATGATTTTTCATGGAAAAGAAGCTTTGTAAAAAATAGTTATGTGGTGCTTTTGTCATACGTTGTCAAGTCACAATTCTGTTATCTGCGTCTGCCCACGACTGGTCCAGCGACTGAATGAAGAATATAAATAACGCAGACGTCGCGCCCCACTATTCTCTTTTCCATCGTATGATGTATGAACTGAAATGTATAATTTGTAACGGTCACTGAATATGATACTTTTGAAATAATAGGCTTTAAATATTAAGTCAGTCAGTCTCGCCAGTTTTACTTTTGTATCTAGAACATTGCTCAATAGATGTTTGGATGTAAAACATAAGCTCATTATCATCATATGAGTCTTAAGACGTCCGTTGCTGAATATAAGGCTCCTCCATAGATTTCCATTAAACAACCTGAATCAAGCTCTATCGAATTTACTAAAGTCACGGCTTACGCATCTTTGCAAACGTCCAGTCTTTTGAATCCAGTCAAAAAAACTGCGAAAATGCGAAAGTTTGGATGTTTGTTACTCGATGACGTCGTAACGGCTGAACCGATTTCGATGAAATTTTGTATATAGATAGATCATAACCTGGATTAAAACATAGGCTTTTTATTGACCTACCATGCGTACCTACCTACCACCAGTCAATCTGTTTTATTTTGTACCTAATCTCATCGTACTTAAATGATATCTGAAAATACATTGTACTCCAATTGTTTACTAACTTTCCATAATCGGTCGGATAAGCGCATGTGTCCAGCAAACGTGCTGCACAGAGGTGATTGAATGACCCTTCGCCTTCCACGTACCACTCATTTACGTCGTGTTTGTTCGTTTTGTAGCTTTACAACGATAATTAACATTTTCATTGGTTTTTCGTGCTCACCATTTACTGTTTCTTGTCGTCGATAAGAGGGTAATATTGCAGGTAGGGTTCATTGATATGTATGCACCGGGCTCGTGCCACGTGTAAGAGCTAGCACGTGCCACTTTTTAACTACAACTGCTGCGCTTAAGGTATTATACAATACAGATTCGATTTAATGGCCTTTACGAAACTGTTAATAATCGATAAATGCAGCGTACGAATAATGCCTCTTATCGTTACACGTGCTAAGGTGTACTATGATTCTTCTTACTATTTACTCTTTGGTTATTGTTTACCTTTCATTATTTTAGTTAACCGTGGAAATTAACTAAATGAAGCATGATCGTTATAAATTTGTTACGTGTAATGTTCATGTTGTTATGCTGATTTCATTATATAAAACATACATTGTATATTTTATACATTTGAACACATTCATCAAATAAAAAAATCTTAGATAATCGTATGAAATAAGCTATATTATTATTGTACTGTATTATTGTTATCGTATCACTGTGACTGCCCGCATGGCTGCAACCGCGTGGGAGTATCATAGCAATTGGTATATTATCTGTTCAATTACTGTAAGCACGTAGTCCCCACTTTTCTCATACAAAAACTGGCACTTCGTTTAATCTTTATAAATATTCGTAGTGAAAGTAAAGAAGCGGGTATTGCACGGTTACGAGTGATGTTGACATTTTTCGTTAATATTTAAATATCGCCGGATGTTCTCTCCATTAGGGTTCACCCAAGGTGAGCAGACGGCGCGGCGGTGCCACGACGAGGAGCGAGACACACGGCGACCTCTACGCCCGAGTTACTGGTTTCTAAATTACAACGACTCTTTGGTAGTCTCTATGGAAATTCAATACCGTCTGGCCAACACAATGGATATTCACAAAAATGATAATGGCCTATACCTACTTGGTAAGCGGACAAAAAATTAAATGTCGGAAAACGAATGGGTCTGGAACATACTTTGATCGCGTCTCCAATAACATTTTTAAATGTCAACTATATTGTTTGGTTCTTTATAGCGAGCTGGCTGATTTTTATATTATTTTATTAAAAACATTTTAAGTTAAATTAATTTACGTATGTACAATGATGTCTAGTTATTTAGAAGGAGCGGAAGTAGTCCGCTATGAGGTGGGATACTTGTAATTGCTTCATGCCTTTACTTTTATTGTAGAGTAATCCATACCCCGTTAAAAAAATTTGGTATAGTTTATGGGGTTGTTATGTGTTTATGCTCTGATTTAATCTGTTATATTGCATGTCTCTTTAATTCTGTTATATCGTCGAATGCTAGCACACACTGATAAAATAATGCCTGATTTTGTGTGTTATTTTGTACGTATTCACCGAATAAGCGTTGTGGAAACAGTCCTAGTCCGTGGAGATCTGGCAACAGAAACGTTCCAGACTCAGATGAATGGCTAGCAATTTGTGAAATAGGATCAAGACTTATTTCTTATAGCAAGTTTACCCTTGCGATTGTCAGCAGCTGGTAGCATAGACGGTCGTTCTCCCGTCTCGTCTGGGGCGCAGCGGCGCAGACGAAAGAGGGGAAAGGACGATATTAAAGTATTTAGCGAGTCGCGCTGCGTTTGAGGGTTGGCCGGGTAAGGGCGGGCGACGCACCACGTGGCTATGACCGGGGTACTCGGGTTAATGTACTCGAAGACGCGCGCGCACCCTATGCGTTCTGCGTAGTGTGCGTAGAGTGTGTAACGTATGACTTCGGACCCATATCCAATATCGATGCACAAATTCTCGTGAGACTAAATCTGCAAAGAATTTTGTGCACGGATCGATTTTTCCTGTTGACAAAATTATGTGTGGAATTTAAATAATACGAGGTGATACACTACCGGAGACTTGAGAGTTTGACTACATTGAGAGAATATTTATTAAACGACGAATTCTAGGACAACAGTTCGAAGATTTGTTGGAAAGGCGTCCCCACGAGACGCACTGAATCTGATATACTGGCTCTTATACCATTTGCTCAGAGGCCCTTCCTTAGCATACCCCAACCTGATAACTGAATAAAAAAATAATCAGCGACATACCGAATTATCTCAGTTTTCAGTACAGCTCTAATCTAACTAAGCAAAAATCTGCAAGATAACAATACGACTTCCTTGAGTTATTTATATCATGCAGTAATCCCTCCACTATAATTATATTGCATGTTTGTGAACCTTTACTAAGGTCAGATAAATATCTATGCAATAAACAAGTTTAATAATCCTCAGCAAATAAGTAATTAATCTGACAATGTGGTTATTTATTTTTAAAACCACAAAGTAAACATTTAAATTGAAAATATATTTATTACGTTTCGGAAAACAAACTGCAATTGGAAACTATCAACTGTTCTAAACACACGGCATGATGCACCATACGTTTCCTTTGTCTAAATATATTTCTGTCTCTTAGCTACCGTGAAACTCCTAAAAAAGTCACGCTGAATTTTTACTCTTGAACCTGCACCACCATATAGCTGATAAATAATAACGTCACTACACCATTGCAAGAGCAGGACATAGCTGTAAGTAAGCACATGTAAGATGCAAAGAATTTAATTCAATCAGAACAATTTTCCAATTGAATCTGTATCAGTAAAGTGTCTTGTTTGTCTGCCTAACTGCCTACGTAGCGGAAATGTACTAGGCTGTATGTAGGTTAGGTACTGCTTTTCATTTATTATGCTCAATACATTTCTAGACGGTGCGCGGTAGTTGTTGCCTAATACGCGCATGTATAAGGAAGGCGCCAGCGCCACCCCGGCGGCACTGCGAAGTGCATAAACATACCATGAGTTTGTAACTTTGCAGGATGTGCTCGTATAAACGCAATTTGTAATTAGTATCACCATATATGTACCTACCGTCTAAGGTGTTTGTAAGAAGATACAAAAAAATACTCAATTTTAGAAGTTTCCTTATATTTTTTGAACAATGTTCCTTCCTATCCTAAGTAATTTGTATGCCGTAAAGTGGAGATTAGTTGGGTAGGATCTGGGTGGGAACGAATAATTTAAATAATTACTGCCGTGGTTTATAACTTTGATCCTAATTAACTTTATTATTAGTCAACTTTCGCTTGTATAATTTTGCTAATTATTCATTTTAATCAAAAAGAGAAAACATTGTTCGAATGATTAATGGTAATCATCCAGTCACAAAACGTAACCTTATAAACTAACACCTGCGGATGGTTACAGTAAGAGGTCCAATAGTTTTCACAGTATACGTCCCCCCGAACAGAAAGGTGTGGAAGAATGAACCTCCTATTCCAAGGCACTTAAATATACAATAAATTACCAAACGAACTTAAAGAATGTGTTGCTACAAATATGTACAAAAAAAAAGCTAAAACGATACATAATCGATTCAAGTTAAATACGTTGTAATAGTTATCAATATCGAGTAGTTGAATATTTATTTAAGTATTATTAGTCTTTATTAAAGATGCGAACATATTACAATAAAATATTTAAAAAAAATGATAGAAGGGTATACTACATACTTTTGGTCAGTGCTAACAGAATTTAATTTCAATAACCTACCTAAAGTCGTTATAGTTTGAGTGTGTCGGTACCTACTTTTGGAAAACCATTTTATTTAATTAAACAATTACTGTTATATATTTAAGCTCATTTTAAGTGAACTGTAATTTTTTGAGAATAAACTCTTTAAATCGAACGTCAAGGCCGAAGTCGTAACATAATCAAGTGGATATTAATTATTAAACTACTAATAATATGTAACTTTTATGCCAAAGTGATATCATCTTCATATTTCGACTACCTCCATGGCGCTGTGGGCGTATAGCCGGCTGAGACGCAGGAGGTAGCGGGTTCGATTCCTGCCGCGGAACAAATGTTTGCATGATCTACAGATATTTGTTCCGTGTCTGGGTGTTTTTCTATATATTATAAGTATGTATTTACAAAAAAAAACAAAAGTATATAAGTATTCTATCAGTTATCTGGTTCCCATAGTACAAGCTTTGCTTAGTTTGGGGCTAGATAGCGCTGTGTGAAATGTCCAACAATATTTATTTATTTTAATTATTTATTTAATGGCGCGAACGATTTCTTTGCGCAAGCCTCTGTGGGATAAATTAATTCAAATATAAGGCTTGTGGAAGCCTTGCGAATGCCTCTGTGGGAAATTTTATTTTTTCATATTTCTGGGCTGGCTAATAACTTTTGGTTAATTTATGCTGGTTTCATGACATATATCTGTTATACAATCGGTAACTTCAGCCAAATTATCATGCGACTATTGTGACATTTTGCCAATGTTGTGCTGCAGATTTTGAGGACGTGGTAACCCTAATGGCTGGAAGTTCGAGAATAAGAGCGGACAATAAAGGCCGCCAGAAGCCGCGGCCGTCGCAAACGGCCCGCCGCCGGCCATTGAATGCACTGACTCACAGACCAGACCACCCACGCCACACAAGACGCCATCAGTTCCTTATTAAAGGTTCCCTTCCCTGTTATACAATCAGATAGAGCCTTACATACTAACACATGTTTTGTTTGTATGTAACTTATGCGTTAACTATCATTCAATAAACGTCCCATAGTCCCCTTTTCCATAATCGAAAACTTCAACAAGCAAGGCGGAAATCGTTCTGTACTTAATAATTTTCAAAAATTGCGCTTGCAATCTCTTCTTCTTCCAATTTTAGATTACTCTGATTCGTGATATCTTGAACTGACGGAGGAACAGCTCAATAAGCTTGAGCGTCTTCAAAATTTTTGTATAATTAAGATTTATTTTCGGACTCCGGAAATATGACCACATCTCCGAATTTCGTATCAAACTCAAATGGGCAGTCCCATTCGACTTCGCCGGAATACTCACATCCTATCCCTCCTAATCAACATCCTTCGTAATCCTTCCATGCCTTGTCATCTGAAGGAACGCTTCGAGTTCCTTCATTGCGCAAATTTCCGAACACTCCGATCCTCTGAAAACCTCCTCCTCAAAACCCCGATGCGCAGAACCAGTTTCTATGCACACCCCTTTTCCGTCCAAGCTGTCCGAATGTACTATATGTAAGTATATATTTATTTATTTTATATTTATGATACTAGCTGTTGCCCGCGACTTCGTACGCGTTACACTACTAAATGTGTAGGTAACCTAGAAATAAAGCTAAACTCGCTGTTGCATTTTGACTTGACACCCCATTTTTATCCCATGTGAACTGATTTATGGGATAAATGGTAGCCTATGTGGTGGTCCAGGTTATAATCTACATATGTACCGAATTTCATCGAATTCGATTCAGCCGTTACGGCGTGATTGAGTAACAAACAAACAATCAAACAAACATCCAAACTTCCGCATTTATAATATTAGTGTGATTTATTTACTTACAATTATTTATATACAAAATATGTATGTAATAGGTTGGGGAAAAAGTCTTTTCGCATTAAAGTATGTATGAACTTGTAATAAAATCTCTTTGGCTATACTATTTGTATCTGGTTGGTTTTGGTATCATTCAATGTTTAAATTTTAAAGAAGATAATTCCAAATTCAAATTAGGAAAATGTGTGATTTTTATTTGTTTTTCATACTGTGAAGATGAGTGAATCTAATGAAGAAATTCGATACATTCTAAAATTTTACTACAAAAAAAGTAAAAATGCAACGCAAGCCACGAAAAAAATTTGCGATGTTTATGGACCTGGTGCAGTGTCGTGTCTGTGAGGGTAGCACAAATTTGGTTTAAGCGTTTTCAATCCGGAAATTTTGATGTCAAAGATGCACCTCGCTCTGGTCGCCCTATTACGGATAAAATTGATGCCATTTTTGAAAAAATGGAGCAAGATCGGTATATCAGTAGTTACAACGTAGCTGAAGAACTGGGAATTGACGACAAAACAGTTTTGGCGCATTTGAAAAAAACTGGGTACACAAAAAAGCTCGATATTTGGGTACCCCACGAGCTCACTGAAAGAAACCTAATGAACCGTGTACTCATTTGTGATTCTTTATTACGACATAATGAAACCGAACCAATTTTGAAGAAGCTGATAACTGGTGATGAAAAGTGGATCACGTACGACAAGAACATGCGAAAAAGGTCATGGTCAAAGGCCGGTCAGGCTTCACAGACTGTGGCGAAACCCGGGTTAACTCGCAACAAGGTGATGCTGTGTGTGTGGTGGGATTGGAAAGGCATTATTCATTATGAGCTGTTACCACCAGGCAGGACCATTGATTCTGAACTCTACTGCGAACAACTGATGAGATTAAAGCAAGAAGTTGAGAGAAAGCGGCCGGAATTAATCAACAGAAGGGGTATGGTTTTTCATCATGATAACGCTACACCTCACACATCTTTAGCCACTCAGCAAAAATTAAGAGAGTTTGGCTGGGAGGTGTTAATGCATCCGCCGTATAGTCCTGACCTTGCACCTTCAGATTTCCACCTGTTTCGGTCTCTTCAGAATTCTTTAGGCAGTGTCAGGTTAACATCACGAGAGGACTGCCAAAACCACTTGTCGCGGTATTTTGATCAGAAGCCCCAAAATTTCTATAGCAATGGGATCATGTCCCTACCTACAAGATGGCAAAAAGTTATCGAACAAAATGGTACCTACATACTTTAGTTAAATGTAAATAAACTATATTAAAAAATGTTTTGAATTTTCTTAAAAAATGCGAAGAAACTTTTTCCCCAACCTAATATTTAAGGTTGAGTAATTTTTATTTTTCTATTATTAAGTATATTCTTTTTAAACCTCCGCCAATCTTCCATTAAGCAATGATCCCCTCCATCCAAAGGTTGTCTGGAAGAGGTCGCTTTGTTTAGCGATAAGACCGCCCATTATGTTTACATTTATTTGTTATTTTATTTTTTTAACTGGTGTATCTAGCTTTAGGTATAATAAAGAATTTTCATTTATTCATTTTGTTTAATTATTATTAATTTATTTTCGTTATGGTTTTAATTATTTATAAGCCAGGAAAGAATCAGGCAAGAAACAAAGCTGGTTATTATTTTTAATGATCGTTTACAATTTATAACAATAGGAATAAAATATAACATACCTTACTATATTATAGTTAAAGATATTATAAAGTTTTTTTTAACACAAAGCTATCTCTGAATCACGCCATGTTAATTTATTTGTCTGACTTCCTCAATATACTGGATTTGAGCAGTGATTTATGAACAGATATCGTTAACGAGTGTTTTAAGATGATGGCTAAAGTTGAACGACTGGGTGTAATAACCTAGGCTCTTATCCCCCTCACCATGAGTCATGTTAGTCCAGTACGCTCCTGCCGCATTCTTGGATACATCCATCCATATATAGAACAAAGAACTTATGTCGGTAACATAAACATTCCATCAACTTATTTTAAGTTTCTCATTTAATACTTCCTGCTCCTAGTATATTAATGACGTATCCGTATTTACTTGATACACTTATATGGAATTAATTTCGTCGTATATACCTTGTTACAAATTGCATATTTTTAGTAGACTGGTAGATTTGGTTACCTTACAAGCAGTCTGAGGTCTGAATGTTCTCTGCGTGTTTGATTTGATCTTTTAAGACTATTATTAAATAAGCTTGGACTATAAAGCATGGCTTGAGGTATGCCCGGAAAGTGGCTACAGTCGCGTATGATGGGCATTGCAATGACTAGGTATGCGACATCAGCAAACTTTTTTTTAACAGAAACTGCTGTGTTTTCAACACCGACGAGACAACGATATAATTTACTACCAGTGTTTGAAGACGGGTGAGATCGATATATCTTAATGGATAACAGTAGAAGGGTTATGTTTGGGTTCTTTGTAGTATCACAATGCGGTAACGTCTTATTTTCGTAGTAGAGAGATACACAGGCTACTGTGCACGTTTAGTAGTTCTACGCGTACAAAGACGTAACGGATATATCTAGTACGAAATAAAAACTCACGATGGGTTCCCAACGAGTTACACCCAAACGAGTCACAGTGGTACTCGTCACCGGGTTAGGATAATATGTATTAAGTGGTGAAAAACGTTTTCCTTTTTCGTATCAAATCGCGTTCGATCTTCAATCTTCACAGTAGCTGATTTTATATATTTTATTATTTTGATTGCATGTGATCGCTTAAGGAAAACATCGTCTACTAATATATGTTTTATGCAACAATGTTTTAAAAAGGCATTGGCTCTTTTAGGGATAAATGAAATTTATTAACTTTGTTTTTGTAATCCGCAAAACTTATACGCCGAAATAATTAGTATATGGGACTTGTTAGGAGGAACGTGAGTATCTAGGACATTTCGAAGCTCCATAACGTTGGTACACTTAAGCTGCTGCCCCCCTGTGGATTCTAACTAATTGTAATAAGAATACCTATATTTCAATATTATTTAATGATTAATAAGCTGTTAACAATTCGTTGTAGGTACTCGAAACGACTGATTGGGTCGTGGACCCCCAAAATTAACGAGCAGTAAATTACTTGAGGTTTTCATAGCTCCAAGGTTGCGCCGATCGCAATCTCTTAGTTTCCACATTTTCGTAGAACATGAACCAAATAGGGTTATGTATGAACCGAATTATTGCGCTGCGCATCCCATTTTATTTCCAATATTTGTTTAGTATACTGACTGACGCTCGAGTACGTCGAGTAAAAAGATATTTATTTTAAAATACAAAGTAAATTTTGCTTATTTTGTATGAAGATTCTATGAACTTTCACTACAGACATAAGTTGGTAGACTACTTCTCGTAAACAAGTAGAGCCTACTCAGCTTCAATAATTCTTCTTAAAACTACAGTATTATGAGTTACTATTAAGAATACGAGAATAACGGTTTGGCTGGTAGGGGATGGGACACGCGTGTTTGTAAATGGACGGTTTCGTAATGTACCTATCTAAAAAGTGTTGATAAAACCTCGTAGTGTTTTTGAAACACCTATTCAACGACAGCCCCAAAGTATGGAGCGAGCGGTTAAAAAAACATACAACGGAAGTACCATAAAAAACCTTTTTTTTATTTTATTTTATATCTTACTAGGCGATACTTTGTATTTATTACATCACTAGTAGTCTATGAGTAAAACGGCTGTAACTCGGGACGGATATACAAAGCGAAACTATAAGAGTCTGACTACAGAACCCTACATCAACAAACCAATTCCTTATTTTGCACCGTACACTCAAAAATGTCGACAAACTTTGTAGTTTTTCAAGTAATTTCATGGAATTTACTTTCGTATATAATATATCTACACGGTTTTAATTAAACTACCTGACCGCAGGCCATTATCGAATGTAACAAAAACAATCTGTTTTATTTGTCGGCCCATCACAAACGTTGCAAGTTACAAATCGAAATCAGGAATGTGGATTCGCTGCTCCAGTTAAGAAACAGGGTCCAGTCCTGTCCAGACTCACAGGTATTTCGCGGTTCTATATGTATCAAAGCTCTTGGTCTGACGCTTCTGAGTTCAACGGCCAGACAATTCGGATCGTTGAATTTTACGCTTCAACGCTTTACTTTGTTCTTACTTATTGTGGTACTATTTTAATGGCTACTTTAGAATTATGCTTTAAAATGTCTACTTGATCTGATCTTATTTAGATTTTTACTGAGCATTTATTTCTTTGAGTTCATAACTCATCTATCTAAAAGGATCTGATCTTGACTTGCAATTTGAAATGAAACGGTCACCGGCGCTGTGGCTGTGGAGCCGGTTAAGCAAAGTTGAACGTATCGGTAGGCATCTCATCCTTCGTGGAATTTGCACCCACACATTCTTAGGACTGCAAATTTATGCCGCCCGCCGCCTCTGCCGATGCCGCTGAGGCGCTTTAGCACCTACCTGTCTTTTTGGATTCCATTTTTTATTTCTAAGAAGAATGGAATTTCGCATGCCGACTAAACAAAAATCTTAAAAAGATTTTAATTAAGCCGAACATACGTTGTAAGTATCTACCTATTATTTGATATTTAGAATCATCCACGTACCGTAGTTGTTTAGTAGTATCCTGCTAAAATATAAATAAGAGTATAAACCTATTTAGATTAAGTAATGCTGATTCTTAATTTATTTATTGTTTGTGTGCTACGTGCATCAGGTAGGTACTAAGTGCTATTAGGAAATTTGTTCTTCGAAAAATGATATCCTAAAATCCCTACTTAAACTCACTAGTTAAGCTATGGATTTTTAAAACGTATCTTGTGTGTTTATTTTGAATCGTATTCATACACTAATACCACGTGCTCGACGGCTGCCATCTTGGAATTAGTGGGCGCTTTGGCGCGAAACTTGCAAAAATGCGCAAGGCACGGCAAAGCGCATGGCAGGCCGCGATGGCGCGGCGGCGGCGTAGCGTAGAGTTGTATTTGGCTAATGAAATGTGGGATTTGAGTGCATTCAGTATCGTCCAAGGAAATAATTCATGTAAATTTTGAAAATATTTATTAACTTTACATAACTAAAGAATCATTAATTTGTGTTGTTCAGTTTTATAATTCCTCAGCTTCCTCTCCCTAATGTTATGTACTTAACTTACCTACCAAAATATACCGTAAGTTTTTACGTGCTACGTATTTCGGCTAGTTCCTTCCTGTACCCATATAGATATTGGCGCCAAAACATGGCGTGGTACTTCCACATTAATGGACGCCGTTCATTGCGCCCGCCTTGGGTGTATTGGCCGCTGCTCACAACGCGCATCCTGCCTGCTTACTACGATTCTTGTATCCTGCTCGCACTTATCTCCAGTGTCTGAAAACAAAAGGGACACCCTCTTCACGTGCAGCGATTTTTGTGCCATAGAAGGACGCAGTGCGAGATCAATGCACTTTCCGAGGACAGCGAGCCCGTTTTTATTAATCGTTAGTGTACCACCACCTTCGAACCAATTGGGATCTTATGAGCCAACCCTAAGAGTGGTTTTGGCGGAGTCGTGAATATGTTATTAGAGGTCGGCGTCTAGACGCGCGGGAAGTGATTAAAAATGTGAGAGGGAAGCATTCCGCCTAGGGCTGCATCTTGTTTGACCTTGTTGCAATATAATTATCGATATCTCCTCGGAAATCTATCTTCTTATGTCTAGTAGCATTTGCTATACCTAATATCAATTCAATAGCTACAATAAAGCAAAAACACTGAAGAGGAAAATGCTATATACTATGATAACTGCTAACGGAATAGAATAATAGAAAACCTACCATCATCGCGTCAAATTATTTAGTCCACTAAATAATTCACATCTATGCATTTTCTACTGTTTCTCAATCTCTCGGCATAGCCCTTAGGAACTTATTCTGCCTACTGCCTTTCTTGACTTTCCAGTTTGCCGTACGAATTCCAGTTTATTTTTAGCTTGCGTAGTAGTTAAAATAGATTCCTTTTATACCGGCTTAATTTTAAGGCCACTATCCATTTGGTTTTGCGGTGTATCATTGCTATTGATGTATCGTCAAATAATTTTCGGCATTGACAGAAGTTTCTAAGAACAGCCTAAGCCTTAGTTTTTTATTGCTTTTGACTGTATGGTATGGTAGGTACTACTCGTAGAATGGATTAAGTTCAAAAAACAACACGAGATAAATAACGTTATCGTTGCACTCCTAAAACACATGTTAAAGCATAGGTATTATGAATTTTACTGACAACAACACAAATTCAAATTCAAATTCGTTTATTTACACTTAAATAGCGTTGAGGAAAACAACAAAAATACTGACACCTATTGCTATGTAACTGTAGGTAGGTATGGGAATCCCAGACCAGGGAAATGATGTGGGTATTTGTTATTGAGTTATAAGTTTCGGTGTTATTTCATTAAAAAATCCTGTTTTTATCGTTTTTAGTTACCTAACTTATGATATTTCAAACATTAAAATTTACTGTGCTTATATAAATGATTATCCGTGTATTTTACATGTAGGTACGTTATTATAAAAATCTACATTTTCGTTTAACTTCATAATAAACAAATCAAATTATCACTAGTGGTTCACCCCTAACTGAGATCTCGCGAGTCTCCTATAAATATACAAAAAATATTATTTGCAATCTTTGACTATCAAAATAGTGCCACGAAATAAATAACAATCTAACTTGATCTACTGTTTTATTCAAATTACTGGTAACGGGAGTTCATGTTAATTGGTTCCACTTTTTACGGGTAGAAATTGCAGTTATTCTCGATTTCAGACTTGCCTATATTTGTGTCACTAAAGCTACACGTATACCAAATTTCAGGACTGTGGAGTCACTGTTGCATCCTGTGAATTTCGTCAAACTTCAGTTTTTATTATGGCTAATAACTTAAAAACTACAAGGCTAAAACAAAAATATAAACGGAGTTGAAATGTACCTATGAAAGGTACACTTGATCTGATAATTTAATTTTTATCATTTTAATCTTTTTTTGCCCTCTTGTACCCCAATCCCTCAACAAGCCCCCCAAATTTTTAACTCAGTCACAGCATGATTGTGCCAGCACTACCTATACACCAACTTTCACGATGATCGGATAAACGCTTCGAAAGTTATCCTCGGATAACTTATTTACTCAATGAGGTTATTGATCGAGCGAAGCGAGATCTCCAAATCAACTTGGGCAAATCGGCTTTGTATGTATGTAACTATGTTTTATGTTTATCCGAGGATAACTTTCGAAGCGTTTATCCGATCATCGTGAAATTTGGTGTATAGGTAGTGCTGGCACAATCATGGTGTGACTGAGTTAAAAATTTGGGGGGTTTGTTGAGATATTGGGGTTCAAGAGGAGTAAAAAAAAATTAAAATGAGACTATAAGGTCAGGACGTCCAATGAAAGGTCTTGATTAGTACATTTCAACCCTGTTTTTATTTTTAGATTAATTCTTGTCGTTTTTAAGTTATTAGCTATAATAAAAACAAAACTTTGACAAAATTCGCAGGGTACACCAGTAACCCCACAATGCTGAAATTTGGTATTCGTGTAGCTTTAATAACAAAAATATAGACTAGTCTGAAATCCAGAATAACTGCATTTTGTACCCCAAAAAAGAGTAACCACTTTATATGAACTCCCGTTACCTGTAATTTGAATGAAACTGTGGGTCAAGTTAGTTGGTTATCTATTTCGTGGCACTATTTTGATGGTCAAAGATTACAATTTTTTTATTTTTTTTATGGGAGACTCACGAGATCTCAGTTCGGGGCCAACCACTAGTCATAGGCATTGTCAAAGTTTAATAAAATTATATCTGTATGTAATTAATTCTCTTCGGCTATCGTGAACAGTCATTGCATACCATTCATATTACTTTTTATGAATCATTTAGTAAACAAAACGACCCTTTAGCAAAGTACATTGACACATCAGGTTGTTTACGTTTTTCTCGTGACAGGATGTAGTGTCCATATTCGTTCTGTGAATTACATGTTTTTATTAAAAATATATGTTAGCTATGTCCAACGATTTCTATGAAGCTTAAAACTTATTTTTTAGCTTTAATGTGAGAGGTGTAATCAATTGGAAAGAAGCCTGTTAGGGTAGAGGAAGTTTTACCTATGTTTATTAAGGCATCATATTACTCCATCAATACCTTACTATTTTATATAATGAATGAGTGACGTGTAGGTTGTATACTTTGTGCACAGCATTGTATTGAAGGGGAATTACATAGATATCGAAGGGCTAGTACGGTAAATACATTTTTGATATGAAATGTATATGCAATCTACCAATGAAATGATAACGATGAGCACTAAGCACTGGAAGAGTCATTCCCTTGATAGACAAAAGTTACTATACAATCGTATAAATAAAGTAAGAGATCGAACAAAGAAATTAATATAGATGATGATGATGATAGAAGAATTTATGTAGAACCCTTGTTTTAGTACAGTTGATTGAATAGACATTGTGTATCAAACAATAACTTTAGAATGGTTGATCCGAACTTCATGAAATTGTAACACAAGTAGAATTAGGGAATTTTATTCTAGGCTTTTGATATGTAGGGCGGAAAAGGAGTGAAGAAAATATAAAGCCATGTAGGGTTATGTGAAATTACTTTTCATTTCTAAAATATTTAATTTTAAATTCTATCCTTATTACTTTTTGGGTGAAAATATGATATTTATTCCTCTTTATGATGTTAAAATATATACAGATATTGTTTCCTGTGAGGATTAAAAGACTCCGTAGCCTCCGTAGGATGTATTGAGGTTTGAGTACTACAAATGCCTGGCATGGTGTCTCGATGTTCTGTAAGAGGATACAGAACATCGAGTTATCTCGGGGCAAACTACTATAATACAACTCCAAAATCCTGGTACAGCAGATTAACATTTTTAAAGTAAAAATTGCATGCGCGCAAAGTTAAGTCGCCGCGGATATAATCACAAAATTTAAACAACACACACCTTAACCATGGGGCCACAATTTGAAGGTTATCAGGAAAACAAGAGCCTGGCCCTTGAATATGTTTTGTCGGTCATCGCACCCGAGACGCCGCGTGTCGCAAAATAATTAGCTAACTGAAAGACTGTTGAATAAAATTAACATCATTTGTTTAGTATACACAAGTGGCTGCGGTCAAAGTCTAAACATGCGAGCTCATATATTATGGCATACCGACATAAATTGACAAACTATTCAACGGAACTTGTTAACATTTGATAAATAGGAGGAGGACGAACCGGATGATGGAACGAAATGTGTTATTTAACGTTTTTTATCTCAAAGATAGCTTGTACAAAGTACAAACACTGTCGTATTATTTATCACCAAAGATAAATATCAAAACATTAAAACATTTATTTCTAAATCTGTAACCATGTTTGCATGTTAGATTGAGCTAAATATATTATATATTATAGAATATTTTAAAGATAGAGTAACTTCTATTGATATTTTGATCTTAAAATGGATCTGTATCAGTTTATTCATCAAAGTCAAATTTTCCATTAAATTATTTATTATTTTTTTAAGAGGTTGTTTGTGTATTATCGGTTGGCGCTTAAGATTGGGTTGAGTACCCTTAGGGCGATGACCGTTTTGCTCTGTTGGTTTACCATAACTATAGTAAACGAGATACACTCTGGTGATGATGAACACAAACATGTTTAATAAAGAAGGGGTTATGTGATCAAAGTTTACTGTTTCCCTGTCGTAATATTCAGTTCTTTGCTAAACTAACGCTTGAAACCTTTTAGATGGCTTGTTGGTATTAAAGCATTAGCTTATTTCTCTTGAACAAAGTATTTGCTAAAAGATTAACGCATCAAGGTATTAATGTGCGAGTGGCAAGTAATGTCAACCCTAAAAATCTGGTCTTCTAACATTATCTTGACATAGTAAAAATTAAGTCGCTTCCGCTGTCTGTTCGCTTAGATCTTTTAAACTACTCAACGGATTTTAATGCAGTTTTCAGCAATAGTTAAGAGTGATTCAAGAGGAAGGTTTATATGTATAATACAAACATAACTCTGTTTGTTTGTTAGTTTGTTTGTTACATTTACACGACTAAACGGCTGAACGGATCGTAATGAAATTTTGCAAGGAGATAGATTAATAATAATAATAATAATAAAACGTTTATTTTCCCATCACAAATAGGTTTTACAAAAGATATAAAAGTAGGCAAGTTATGTTACAGTAGGTGGGAAGATAGATTATATCCTGGGCAAGGACATAGGCTACTTTTTAGCCAACTGCGCAAAATGAGGGTAATGTTTTATTAAAAAACCACCTGTACGAAGCCGCGGGCGGGTCAGCTAGCACATTTTATACAGTGTGGCCCTGGATAAAGTGCAACCCCGAAAGGGGGTGAAACTAGATAAAAATTATCGACAAAAAAAAAGAAAAAAAAATTAAAAAAAAAATCGTATATACTTTATTGATGTATTAAAATTTTTATTGCTCACTAATGACTCTATTTAATAAAAAAATTATTTCTTCCAAAGTAGTAGGTCTATTTTGTTAAAATAAAAACCATAATCATGTCAGATATGTGACGATGACGATAAAATAACAAATAACTGACAAACAAGTGGCTATCGTGACTTAAAGTTTAATTTTTGTATTAAAATTAAATTTTTTAGGCTGTTTTTTTCCAATAAACTCCAAAAATCTTAAAATTAAGCCTATAATACTAGAAATTTTTATGACTTTTTATTATTGTCTATCATAATAGCTTTTAAATAAAATAAAAACCTACGTTCTAACATAAAAAATGTGCTGACTAGGAGCATTTAAAGTTGACCACTGACGGTCAGTGGTCAACTTTAAATGCTTATTAATTTCCAATAAACTCCAAAAATCTTAAAATTAAGCCTATAATACTAGAAATTTTTATGACTTTTTATTATTGTCTATCATAATAGCTTTTAAATAAAATAAAAACCTACGTTCTAACATAAAAAATGTGCTGGCTAGGAGCATTTAAAGTTGACCACTGGGTCAGTGGTCAACTTTTTAATTTTTAATTTTTTTTTAATTTGTTTTTCTATTTTTTTGTCGATAATTTTTGATCTAGTTTCACCCCCTTTCGGGGTTGCACTTTATCCAGGGCCACACTGTATAGATGAAGGTATAATGATACGATCCACGATTTTGGTCTAATTTTGGACTCGGACGAGATTGTGTTGTTAGATGGGCATTGCCCAATTATTATTGTTTTATCTAAATGTGAATAGTACTTGTACACCCTTGTTATTAGTTCCAAGCTTATTATTATAGGCGGGAAAATCTAAGAAAAACAAAAGCAGGTGGTCTATAGAAACAGCACATTCCAGGCATACTCGTAGTTCATACTCAATGCGTGCAGTGCGCGGCCGGCTATAATGTACATAATGTATGTGACTTCTATGTGGGTGATGAACTGGCAGGTGTTTTGTTTGAATTGTGCGCAATCACCTTTTCCTGCACAGCTGTACTTGTGAAAGTCATCTTCTATGACTTGAAGAGGGTATTATGATCACAAGCATTGACATATTTCAATTGTTTGTGTGCCTAACCTGCAGCACAGTTTTTTTTTTTCTTTATTAAATGAGCACAGAGTTGCATTTCAAAATGTCCATACTTTCTGTCTCCAATGTTTAGTATCTTCCGTATTCTCTTGTCTTTGGATGAAACGGGTGTCATTATTTGTGCGGTATTTCAGGATACGCATTAAAGTGATAAAATGTAAATTAGTCTTGGGAATAATAGCTTACGTAGGTATCATAAAAAATAATTATCTGTAGATTTATGATAGTTATAAATTATTCAGCACGTTGTGATGACAACCGTTTAAATATGTGAGGGGCTCTCGCGCAGGTGGTATGAAGTCGGCGGATGTTGCTTCCAGCGTAGGGTCAAAGGACCACTCAAGGCCGCGATCGCGACATTTTGCTAAAAGCGCCTCTGTTCTCACTTAACTTAAAATTATTACAGCATATGGATCTTGTATACACCATATCACAGCATAGAACTGGATCGAGACAACTATAAGTTTGATAAAGGCGAACAGAAGTTACTATTAGATAATTATACGTATCAAAAGGAATCCACACATTATAATGTTAATTTGTTTACCGTATTTTTTTAAATAATCTAAAAGTACATTGATACTGCTCACTGATGATTTATTGAATTAACCCGTAATGAAACCTTAAACACAGATGCACCAAGTAAACACCTGTTACCTGCCGTGAGCAGTGGGCAAACATCTGCCACGTCGCGTCGCGTCATCCCACTAGGATCATAAAGAAGACAGCGATGAGATATTTTAACAAATCGAAAAAGTTTACCTTAACAATTGATTGTTCAGTAAACTGTTAATTTTAGTTATTTAAACGAGTAGCGTAATATTGATGCATTTTTTTTTATTTCCAATCAACGACTCACCAATCTTGGAAAATACTCGTCGTACACGTTTTCAGTGAAATAACGGTTCCACGATAGCTTCAAAACTTACATCAAGACAAGGGCGGATTCAGAGGGGGGTCATGAGGGTCATGACTTTCCCCTGGGCGGGGTCCAGGTCCTAGGTGAACCACTAATTTAAATTGTTAAACATAATACATGACATTGACCACGACTATGTGACCCCCCCCGGCACCAAAGCTGGATCCGCTCTTGCATCAAGATAGGTCCATATACCTATCTGCTACGTACAGACGCGCAGACACACAGACAAGCAAAATCATACAACTTATAACACCTTTCTTTGCGTCGGGGCTTAAAACATAGGTTATAAATAAATAAATATTGCTGGACATTTCACACAGCGCTATCTAGCCCCAAACTAAGCAGAGCTTGTACTATGGGAACCAGATAACTGATAGAATACTTATATACTTTTTTTTGTAAATACATACATATAATATATAGAAAAACACCCAGACAGGGAACGAATATCTGTAGATCATGCAAACATTTGTTCCGCGGCGGGAATCGAACCCGCTACCTCCTGCGTCTCAGCCGGCTATACACCCACTGCGCCACGGAGGCAGTCATTACAAACTATTTGTATAGTAGGTATAATATATATCTAGAGTCAGGGTAAGATAAGAGCTGGCGCCACATTATCTTGCAACAATACTGCAACATGATACGGAATGAACCGAAAAAAAAACATAAGATCATGCTTTATATATTATGTACACCTTACCTAGTTAGTTTAATGAATCGCTCTTGAATCATCTACTAGTTATCATAATCAAGGTTGCATACCATGATACCACATAAGCACAACATAGATATATATTCATGTAATAGTAATAACGTATTTATTGATATGACGACAAGAGCCTTTACCAATTACGCTGATAAATTGTATAATAACCTACAATATATTAATAATACACATATTATATGCGTGACAAATTATTCATACTATTGACGACTAAACCAACCGATGAAGATGAAACTTAATAGAAGAAAATGTTGTGTGTCAATGAGAAAGGATAGTTTTGGGAAAAATAAGATTTGCTGTGCGAAGTCGGCGCGGGCGGGTCAGCTAATCAAAAATTAAACTGGTATATATTTACTACTACTTATAATACAATGAACGGCACTCTAAACGAGCGTTGTCATTCATGTTGTATGTGCCTTAGTGAAAGTAAAATGATACGAAAATACTCTTTTTGATTACCATTAAAAACATATACTTATTTAATTGTTACTGTATAATAATTGGCACTGAAGTATAATTATTGTTGACACTGTCAATTAGTTATTGGGTAGATAAAATGATTGGCAGTCATTATTATAAATACGGGATTTATCACGTACCGCTTTATCGGTGTTTCGATCGACCGACCGTGATTGGCAGTAATAAAACAGAAAGCACTAGGTAATTTCCTGCTTACCTATTAGACACCCATGTATCAAAATACACAATAATAGGCAATAATAGTTTACCTTAGTAATATATCACTAAAAACAAATCGAACAATAACTTTACAAAACACTCTTAATTTGTTTCCTATCAGTACACAAACAAGATAAGGAAAATTATCATGAGTAATAAATACCGTAGAACTGAAGTAAGCGCTAGTACCTACAGGCTGGCGCAAAAGTTAGCTGCCTATCGAAAGCTACAATTTTTACCTATTGCGGATTATGTTCTGAACTAAATGATAAAAAAATATTTTTATTATGTAAAAGAACTAGAAAAACTTACGTGAAAACTAGAAAATACATATTTTTTTGGAAATTTGTAAATCAACATTATAAATAAAGTCATGTGTGTTAGGTACCTATATTTATTGGTTAAGAAAAACATGGTGATCCCTAATGCCATATGGATACCATCGCATCACATAAAAACAGCCAGGTGTAAGTTCAACGCACGATGCAGCTTTAATTTTGTTTCAAAACGACTCTGGGGTTGCAACAGTCAGCTTAGGTTGACTGAAGACGGTAAAAAATTACCTCAAAAACCACCTGGCTGTCGTTTACTAGTCGTATCGATGAAGACACATTAACAGCCTGATCATAGATTTATTTTAATTAAAGTCATGGTAACTTGAAACTCTTTTTTTTTGTGATATTCTTTATCTGAAAGGTATATTTTTATTAAAGCTATGTTTTGATCCTTACTTAATTTTATTTTAGACAATTATATGTAGATTCAAACGAATTTCCGGCATAATTGTAAACCACCATTTTGAGAACAAGTATAAAATAATAGACATAACATAACAAATAATAGACAAGAATTTACGACTAAAACAAAATGGTAACAGACAAGGGAGCGCATAAAACGTAAAAGCCTTTAGTTAGAACTTTCTTATGTTTGGATTTTTTTTTATTTGACTTGGAGGTGGAACTAGCTTATGGCACACCTGATGTTAAGTGGTAACCCTCACCTATATCAAAGTATTGCCTCGTAGCGTAGGTCACGCACCTTAGATACGTGCCCTACGATGCACTGGTCTGCGTCCATCAACTTGAGGCATTGAATGGACGTATTTCGCACCTGCAATCAAACAATGATTTGGGTAGATACGTACGGTTTGTTTCTAGAATACAATTTCGTAGAAAGATGGCGCATTGAAAAGAAGTAACAGATAAATATTTAATAATTTATTCAAGTTCAAATTAAAAATGTACTATAAAAAACTATAAGTCTTAAATAACATTTTCTGAAGATAATAATAAAAAATTTTTTTATTTGCAACAACAAGAACACGCAATAAAAAAAAACAGAACAAGTAGGTATACTTAATTAACTATAAAAATATTTGAGTTTGTAACATAAACACTAACAATGGCTTTGCCTGTAGATGGAAGGTACACAAAGTGCATATGTGTGTGTCCGCCAGAAGGCACGGGCTACCCAACACGTGCCGTAACAGCTGCGTCTCACTAACCTACCTCATATTGTGAGACTCATTTACAACAATATCCTCGTATTTCAATACTACAACGTTGAGTCCTTTTGTTATTTAGAAAGAAGGTCACCACTCACCAGCCACCACTAGTCTTTTTTATTGTATGTTATTTTATCAGGTTTACTATTTATTTTATTAACTTAAACATCGCTCAGGCCTTACAATACAAAAATGTATTGGCGAGATCCTTGGCGACTAGAAACACATGGTTAGAGACTTATCTGAAAAACTAAATGCAATGTCTTGAAAACAATAACATTGATACATACTAATCAAGAATTGAAGCCATTTAGGTCAAGTTATAGACAAAAACAGTTACGTACGGTGTACTTCACAAGAGTGTCTTCTTCAGCAAATCTGAACATAATTTTGGCAGCATATCGTGGATATGTAGCCTCAGTTTTAAAATACGGACTTATTCTCCGTGGCAACCCGACATATTAAGTAGATAGAGCCTTTTTTTATCGCACCAAAGAAATGCGTGCGAGCAATTGTTGAAACACCTCTTTGGCAATCATGTAAACTAATATACCCATGAACTTAAATTGTTGACGTTGCCCAGCATGTATGTATGTATATTCGAGATACAGCTAAGTTTGTTACATATCAATCAAATTTATTAACGAGGGCAAGTGCTTTATAATTTGTACGAAACCCTGACAGAATAATAATTGTCCTTTCTAGGGCCCACCCAAGGTCAATCATGTGTAAATAAAAAAAATGTGTAAAAGAAATGCTTAATAAAATCCCTAATGATATCAAAAACCTACCAACAAGATCAAGTATTTGTTAAAATATCAAAGTTATGGCTGCTTGATAAATCTCTACAGTATTATTTGATAATTTTGACATTTAATTTTCTTGTCATTAATTATTTGACCAAAGTTATAATAATACGTATTATGTATAATTGTTTATTAAAAAAATGTTCTCGTTTAAATTTAAGTTTGAAAATTTGTATGCAAAGTTTTTAGTGAAATATGTGAGACGTAGATTTGATTTAAGATTTTTTATGTAAGTAATTATATGTTATTAATATTATATAGCATCTTATTTGTACCTAATTTGGGCAAATCGCAACGAAAACCTTTGTTTTGATTTGAATAAAAATGTTATCACTATTCTACATAATTATCTATATGGTTTACAGTCTTCAATACAAGTTTATAATTATCACGTTTTATGAATAAAATACCAGTAGAATCATTAGGGGCACGACGCCAATCAAGTCGGCGGGAAATGCATATCCGGCCTGGATGCTCCCGTAGCTAGTTCCGATCATAATTGTTGCAGTTTGGATAATGAAGTTTACTATGTCATAACCTCATAACAACGATCTTTTTTGTCATGGCCGCCGTGGCTTCACGTGATTCCATCCCCCTTAAAACCACGTTCAATTTATTAAAACACCATGAGGAGTTTTAACAAAATATCGTCACGTGGGTGTCACGTGCTTACAAATAAGCTTTGTTTTGTGATTATTGATCGAGCAAAGCCAGATCTCCAAATCAACTTGAGCAAATCAGCGTTGTATGTATGTTTGTTTGCCCGAGGATAACTTTCGAAGCGTTGATCCGATCATCGTGAAATTTGATGTATAGGTAGGTAGTGTTGGCACAATCTCGGTGTGACTAAAATGAGATAAAAATGTTAGGCGGTTGTTGAGATATCGGGGTTCAAGAGGGGTAAAAAAATCAAAATGAGATATTAGGTCAAATGGGACGTCTAATGAAAGATATTCATTAGTTATTTCGACCCCGTTTTTATTTTTAGTTTAATATTTGTAGTGTATTGAGCCATAATCAAAATTGAACTTTGACGAAATTCACAGGGTCCACCAGTGACCCCACAGTGCTGAAATTTGGTATTCGTGTAGCTTTAGTGACAGAAATATAGGGAAAAGTCTGAAATCCGGAATAACTGCAATTTCTACTCCTAAAAAGACTACAATTAACATGAACTCCCGTTACTTGTAATTTGAACGAAACTGTAGGTCAAGTTAGTTAGTTATGCATTTCGTGGCACTATTTTATTAGTCAAAGATTATGAATAATAATTTTTAGTTTTGTGGGAGACTCGCGAAATCTCAGTCCTGGGCGAACTATTAGTTTGTTTTTTTTAGTAGGAAGCAGCACGTTGTGAAATTTACAATACCGGATGGTATTTTCTTCTTAAGTTTCAATAGTAAAAAATATGAAAAAACTCCATTTTTCTTTAAAAATGAGGTCAGACTACACATCTCCCACTTTATGAGAGGGCTCGGTTGGAGGGTTGACAGGGGGTGGGGTGAGGGTGAGGCAGGGTTCAAAAGTACTGGATTGGAAACGACGCGCGCCGTGGCGCTTCTCCCCCGCCTCCGCACACCACCATGCCGTCCAAAGCGCGCGATTATTCTGTCTAGGGAGCGAGCGGGGGACGCAGTCAATGCTTTGCTTGCGTCAAGAGTTCAAGACCGCTGCATTGGTTGGCTGGCGGTCTGTCACTCAGTCAGTCCGCAACGCGCCGTACACCAGAGCGGCCGCACGCTAGCTAGGTATCTCTAAACCTTACCGCCGTTTGTTTATTTTTTATTAGCATTTCACATTCCTTAGAACTATTTCATTTTTGTTTCGACATAAATAATAAAGTGTTTCAAAATTAATCTTATAACAAGCTTCATGAACTGTGATTGTGTTTTTAACCGTTTCGAACATTAATAAAACGGTAATATTCAAAGTGTGAGACGGGTCGAAATGAGTGGATTGACCACAAGAGTTAAAAGAGGATCGCGGGGCAGTGCCACTCTTTTGGAAGCAGCTAACAGAATTCTGCGATTACTTGGAGTCAGTTCCACAAAGCGCGGGAAACAACCCTCGCCCAAATCTAAGGTAAGGTCATCGACTCGGCGTGTCTGCTTTGTAACCTTAGATACCTACTTATTTGTTTGTCTCTGTCTGCATCTTCCCATTTCAATTCAACTGGTTAATTTCCTTTGATATATAATTACTTTTATTTGTAAAGTCGAAATTTTGTAACGGTAAATAATTTTTAGGAAAGTTACTAATAATAATAAAGTGAAAGTCTGAGAAATTATGATCATGCTAGCAGGGCAACCTTTTTAGAGCCTTATTATGTTTATTTAATAAAATTACTTTGTTTTATACCGTATATTTGTTTATAAATTTGCGTAACAGTTTCTATAAATTTTGTAAAAATATGTCATGGCGTCTATGATGGAAAGTTCAACAATAAACTGTGGCGTTGATTGAATGCAACCCCCACCTGCTGTTTTACTACACGAAACAGCGTCATAGTAATTATGGTAAATAAGAATGCAAAAACTACTCCGATAAACTTTCGCTGTAACTACTTTGTACGAAACGTAGTGGATTGCGTACTTTCGCCGTGTTTTCCTGTGTCATTGCCTTGTGTTCCAATCCCACTTCCAATGCAATGCCTTGGATGGTTTCGTTCACATTAGCGAGAGTGTCGCTTCTGATGCAAACAAACAAGCATGGTCTGGGGGCAGTGCTGCCAATGTAAATTTCTTGTTTCCCCGCAAAAGTGGGCTCGATTTCCCGCTATGATATTATTAAAGAATTAAACACTGTTTCATAGAAAATTTTGTGTAATCATCAACAAAACATTAATATTGGAATGATTTCTTTTGATCTAAAACATTTTTTGAAGTGAAAACTTCTTTAGGCGCGTTGGACATTTTATGAGATGGGAAAAACCATAGAACTCGCTACACTGTTACCGTTACCGACACCTCTAGATATAAGCAGTGTAGACTTTTTTAGGGTTTTTTAAGTTTATGGAGGGACATCAGACAACTTTATTAGTAAATGTTCATGTTTATGCGACATCCATCATAATCATTTTGCAACATCCAAGATTTTTTTTTTAATTTGTGTAAGGACGTAGGTTTCTAAGACAACTTTCATGTTCATGCGACATCCATCGTGATCATTTTGCAACATCCAAATTTTTTTTGAAGTGATAACCTCTATAGACGTGTTGGGCATTTTTTGAGATGAAGAAAAAAACCATTGAACTCGCGACACTGTTATCGTTACCGACACCGTTCCTGAAGATTCAAAAAATATTTCTTGACGATTCCAAAAATACACACGTAATTGTTCAAGTTTTCACGGAGTGCCACATTTTTTTATAAACATAGACCGCCTTTCGCTATAAACATAGACCGCCTTTCGCTATAAACATAGACCGGTTCGGTTCGAATTTTATCAGTCATCCCGTTTTGGCTATCCCTTGATTAGTATGCTTTAAAGCTACAATGGAGGGTAACATTACTGAGGCTTCTACAATGCAAAAAGCAGCCTGCCTCGATTTCCCGAAATTCCCCGATTTTAGTCATTCCCCGCACTCCCCCTGCGCTAGCTACCGATTCCCCGCAAATCGGGGAAATTCATCTCATTTGGCAGCACTGTCTGGGAGTAAGGCAAGCGCGCCGCGCGGCGCGTCATAGCCAGCAGCGGCACTTGTTTGTTCACGCGTCGTCGTCGTGACCACCTTGTTTACCACTAGATACGGACTACGGACGATTCATGATGCGCATTCATCACACGCACGTAGGAAATTATTGTCGGTAACCATTTTTTCCCGATTGTGTTTAATCAGTGGTCTGCTTCATTACACACGGATTACCGTTACTTTTTAGCGTAGATTTCTTGGAAGTTTATTATTAATTTTTATTAATTCAGCCAACGGCTGGGCAAAGGCCTCCCTCCATTATTTCCAGTCACTTCTTTCCAGCGCCAATTTCAATCTGCTCGGTACTTGGTGAGCTCGTCATTCCATCTCTTCCTTGGTCTGCCGTCGACGCATTCGTGCATTATCAGGGTTCCATTAGGTGGTTGATTTAACCCACTCTTCGCCCGACATAGCACCATGACCAGCCATGCCCCACCTGAGCTTGTTTTATTAAATCCATAAGTAGTTTTACATAATAGCTATGTCCTGCAGAATGCACCTGCTTCTAACCTCGTTACCGTGAATAGTCTGAGGCGGTACGGTTTTATAATAAAATAACTACATATTATAGTATAGTTTGCATTAAATATGTAGGTACTAGGTAGGTCAGGTAGGTACTATACAAGTAGCAAAACCAAAATTGAGTTTATACCTATACTAATTTTTTGATAGCTATGGTGAACGTAAGTATTTGTTTTTACTCAAATAAATGGTAGTAAAACAAAGAGTTGTCCGCTAGGTATGGGAAAGTTTACCAACTATATAAACGCACTATAGATATTTTTTATCTCTTGATAATGTTCAATGAAGGTAAGTTGTTTACTCTTTTAACGTGCACACAATTTCTGGTGGAAAAACACTGCAGACTTAAATAAATAACTCAAACCTAGTTAAAAATTCTTCGATAGGTCATCTTCGCGAGATTCCAATTCTTCTTTACTTTCATTTGAAATTCTTGAAGTTACTACATTAAGTAGAAATTAAGTTCCATTAAAATGTTAATTAACCGGATACCTATGTAACTTGTGGGCGTGAGAGGAGAGGTAAATGAAATAATCTTGCAATAAAGCGTACCATATCCGCTTAGGTGTATCTATTTGGATTTGGAACGAGGCCGTAAACCGTAATACCCATGATATTGAATTTTAGCAGTTATTCGAGCTGTATCAATACTTACTTATACTAGGTACTTACTCATTACTTTTAGTCAGTAATGCAGAATATAAAGTATTCATGCAAAAATGTAGTACTGCAACTTTGACATTCCTGATGCTGTAATAGTCGTACGATTTGTCTGCTCAATTATAAAATCGGATGGAATCTAATGAATGCAGTGAAATGCATCAAGTGTGGGATTGAGGTCGGCTACGAGTGTTGTGTGCTCGCAGAGTGCGGAATGCGCCGCCGCTGCTGTGAGAATGCGCTACGAGTACCGTTGCGTCGTCGTCAGCGGCGCGCGGCGCGGCGCGGCATTACCCGCGTACCGCGGTGGAATGCGAGACCCACTTGCGGCCTGCGTTAGTGACTCACTCGAAACTTCAATGGACCTCACTCGATGCTCAAATAGGTACGGAATGTTAGATCATGGCGTTATTCGCACAAGGCTAACAGTCTGGACATGAGTAATTGTTTCTTCGTAGGAAACTTTGTATCCCATATTGAATTATAAAATGTAAAAACAAGTGTCTAGTCAGTAAGTAGGTATGTAAATAATAAAGGTAAAAATATTTTACATAAAGACTAAAGAGGTTATGGAAAGGACAATTTGTTTGCTACACGACTCCTATCTGTTCCAGTGCAAATATAAAACACCTACCGATGATATTGTGATGACATTCTATTAATCTGCAATGAAAGAAGGGTATTTACCTCTGTAGGTAGGTAGGTATTTCTGTAAATTATTTTGTAAGTATCAACCTGACCTATGACAGTTGTTTCGTCCGTAGTCGTACGTATCAGGTTACGAGATAGTGTTTATCTCTCTCGTCACATGCGAACTACGTAATTAGTGGCGACCTAGTGGTAATTATAGTTTGCGTCCCACCGGCTCCCGTCCGGCGGCATCATGATTTCAGTTTTTCCACTACCTTACCTACGTTACGTACTAGCTATAGGGAAGATACAATCTCTCAACTGCTAGTAAAAGTATTTACCTACAAGTTTTCCTGTTAATATATTTCGAAAATATAACTCTATGTAACGGTGTACGCCAAGTTGAAAGGTACATACTTTCATTTACTCTTCATTGTGTTTGTTTTGAGCATTTTACCGTTAATCTCGAACTAGCGAAATCGTAGTGTTTGTCTGTACCGTTGGTAGAAAGAGAAAGATTTGCAAACTATTCTGTCTGCCTCTATCAGTCACTCACGCTTGCGTTTTGAATGGACCCTCATTTTTTGTTCGCCGACGAGACGCCTCCGTAAAAGGTGGGCAAAAACACAAGAGCGAACTCTAAAAATTTGATCATCGAACTGGTGAGGCCACCGGGTTTTAAACTAAGCTTTATAAAATCACTTTGTGTCATAAACTTATATATATGTTCTGCGTAGTAGTCAAGATTCAATTGTAGTTGTAATGCGCGTATTGTACATTAAACTAAACATAAAAACTTTTTTCTCGTATTTAAAAAAGTTAGATTACAAAATTGGTGACAACTTGTTGTAAATTCAAGTTGTATTTTTAGTTTTCTCCGTCTAAGTGATGTTGCGGTCACCTGATTTCAATGTAGCTGATCGTGCAGACAGCGCGTTGCTCCCTGGCCCCCACCGCGCATAAAGCGAAGCACCATCACCGCCGCTGGCCCAGAAACAAGTGCCCACTCTCGCGGCGCTACGACGCGTCGATCGCCGCAATACTCACGTTAATCTGCAAGGCGGTCGTTCGGCAATTCATTATTCATCCACGTTTCCGTAAACAAACCTCGTTTCAATAACTGATGAACAATCTCCATTGTTACAGAACAACAGTCGAGCTCCGAGTGAGGTCCGTGCTCCTATTGCTGCCGCCGAGACGGTTGTCGAGACGCCGGTGAAGATGCAAGCTTCGTCAGCGACGGCCGCGCCGGCCCCAGCGCACGCTTCTTCACCAGCGCACACCCAGTCATTCAGACCCCCGAAGCGATCACCCGATGATTATATTTTTGGCAAAATGATTGGTGACGGCTGTTATAGTACAGTCTACCTTTGCAAGGATATTCATACTTCAAAGGAATATGCAAGTAAGTGTCAAAGACTACCTTCTACCTACTACTGAACAAATTACTTTCAGTAATAAAATATTGGATTCATCGCGAGGAATTATTAATTCTAATATTTAGTTTTCTCTTTCCAGTTAAAGTATGCGACAAAAATCACATCATTCGAAGGAAGAAGAGAGAATACATAAAACGCGAGAAAGATGCACTGAACCTGCTTCACAACGTCGATCATGGCTTCGTTAAACTTTATTGCACTTTCCAAGACCACGTAAGTTTATACTACGTGTTGTCTTACGCCAAGAATGGCGAACTATTGACCCACATTAATCGTGTTGGCTCTTTTAAACTAGACGTAGCACGACACTACGCCGCTGAGCTTTTAGTTGCATTAGAATTAATGCACGCCAAAGGAATCATTCACCGTGATTTAAAACCAGAGAATATTTTACTAGACGAAAATATGCACTTGAGAATTGCTGACTTTGGAACAGCGAAGATTATGGATCCAGACGCAATACGATCAAACACTATTAATACCATCGAGAACGAAACACAAAATGAACGTTCCAGAAAGATAAGTTTTGTCGGTACACCGCAATATGTGAGTCCAGAGTTACTGCACGACTGTGTCGACACCCGCGCCTCTGATCTCTGGGCATTCGGGTGCATAGTTTACCAGATGATATCCGGCCTACCGCCGTTCCGCGGCGCTACAGAGTTTCTAACCTTCCAAAAGGTACTTAAAATGGACTATGAGTTCCCGGAAGGCTTTCCAGCAGTAGCTAAGGACCTAATCGAGAAGATTTTGGTTTTGGATCACTCAGAAAGGCTTGGATCACAGGACACAGGAGAAACGTACGAAAACATTCGTAGTCATCCATTCTTTGACGGAATCGATTGGGATAACCTGTATGAACAAACTCCTCCGACGATCTGCCCGTTTCTGCCGTACGGCTGTGAAGAGGAATACAACGTACCAGATTACCTAGAGACAGGCTTGAGTCAAGATCGAGTTATACGACTCTATGAAATCGACATGGGTACTTCCAAAGGTAATTACATTTTTATTTAATACAGCACCTGCTATATTTAACATAATGCAATCATTCAACTACTATTAACTTTTGAGTTTGATTTCCCATGCATATTTTTTTTGTTGTTTTATATTTTATAAAAAAAATACATAAATATACATACTTATAAAAATATGTAATACACTTAAAAAACCATACTCGGTTTGTTCTAAGCGCAACTCAAACATTCCTCTTTATTAGATAACTATTTGTATACATGTACGATAATGTACTTAGTAAGAATCAATACAATAATAGTCAATACTACAAATACAAATACACATAATAAATAACCTGTATTATTATATACGTATTATTAATATTCAATATGTATTAATATATTACAAACGAGGCCGTATTACCGCATTCCGCATACCTACCATTGCTGGCAAAGGCCATTCTCCATCCCGTCAAGGAATATTCATTATTAAAAACAAATACTTAATAAATAATAATGAAAATTAATATAGTATTCATTTTTTGGGAAATTCTCTTAAATTTGAAACCGAACTATTACGTTCAGGGCGGCCTAGTTATATTGGCAGATGTGTATTAATGTGGACAATTACTTACCGAGACTCGAGCGAGTGCAGTGAAGCGACTAGTAAGAGGCAACCGGTGCGTCCGTGACCCAAATTCTTGGCAAAACACCAGTCTTGTTTCATAACCAAGTGATAAAATAGTTTTGCGGTTCTTTTGCTTAAATCTGCAGTGCGATTATGTACCTAGTTTAACTGATTACATACACATGCCGCATGCATGTAGTGTTACGTCATCGCATTCACTGTTATTCACATTCGGAGCGGACGTCCTCAGTACTCGGTCCTACAGCGGCATGACGTCAGCCTTCCTGCATGCCACTGCCGCCGCCATAGAGACCGCCCGCGTTCTCAGCCGCTTGCACTGCGATCATGAATGAGTCTCATACTCGGCGCACTTCTTTATTATTGTCGGTCTAACAATCAACTTATAATGCGATGCGGCCCGTCACATGGCGCGATTGCATGAATGATCGAGATGATTCAGCTATGTTTTTCAAGTTAAATTAAACTTGTATTTCTCTGTCTTTTTAGGACTTTTGAGCATAAGCCCAGATGAGAAACGTCACCGTCTGGAAGAACAGGCACGTGATAGTAAATGGCATCAATTCGTAGAAGGGGAACTCATTCTAAAACATGGCCTAATCGAGAAGAGGAAGGGCCTGTTCGCGCGAAGACGCATGCTGCTGCTGACTACCGGGCCGCGGTTGTTCTACGTCGATCCCGCCAACATGGTGCTCAAAGGAGAGATCCCTTGGTCGCGGGAGCTGCGTGTCGAGGCGAAGAATTTCAAAATATTTTTAGTGCACACGGTGAGTTACCGTAATGCTGTCGCGTTTCACACACCTGTACACTGTACGCTCAAATTTCTGAAGAAGTGGCTTTATTATTATTATTATTTTATTTAGTTCAGATTTAAAATCCATATAAAAATTCTTAACTGCTAACATACAATATTTCATAGTCTTTAGTTTAGTTTTTAGTCTGGTATATCTAAGTTATAATTTGGTTTTGTTTTGTTACAGCCAAACCGTACATACTATTTGGAGGACACGTCCGGGTTCGCGCTGGAGTGGAAGCGCGTGATAGACGAGGTGCGCATCGGTACTTACGGGCGAGACACGACCTAAGGCGGCGCACAGCTCCGAGTCGCGCCCGCACCGTATCGTAACCGCAGGCCTGAATGCACACTTTTAGGATACTATTAGTCTCGATTCGGAGCATGGCGACCATCTGGACAGAATGGTATCGCAACGACGCCAGAGGCGGTAGCGCAGAGGCTCGCGCGGCGCCACGCCAAGCCAAGCCACGCCGCGCCACGCCACGCTGCGCCGGCTGGAAGCGCGACGCGCGTGCCACAGCGCCACAGGACGTTTTACAAGAGGACGACATCTGCCCGATTGATCACTGTGGATACATTGACTGATTCCTATTTATAGTAAATACCCCTACTATCTTAAATTATTGTTACTCTTATTAAGTTCCTTATTTAATGTGAATAACCGCGATGATGTGTAAATATTTGTCGTAAATTATTATAATTATCCGCGCGATTGCTTAGCATAGTGTAATGTAGCCTCCGGGCTGATGTAGCACGGACTTGTTATTCACCACCCGCGTGTTCACGAAGCCCGTTCCTGTTGGTAACTAGCCAATTTATAGCTAAATTTAATATTATTTATTTAATTAAAATATTTGCCAACGGAACGTGACTGTACAGTAATCAATACATTAGGAAATTTATTTGTGGCGGTTTTATATTCTGTACCGAGACGTTTGGATGTTCATACTGAAGTACGGATGATCCAAGGTAGATCGGGGAGGAGTACGGAGCCGCCGGCGCCGGCGCCGATGAGAAGGATAGCTTCTTCATGCGCAGGCGCTCTCCGATCGCAGCGACGCGCTTCGTAGAGAGCGCCACGCTTTGTGCATTCTTATTTTTGCACTATAATTATTTAACTTAGCAAGGGTATACGGATAAAGCCACCAAAGGTGTCAATTTTCAGCTTTTGGGTTACTTATTTCAATTATTGATCACTAGCACTATCGAAATTATTTGATTCATATTTTTCTTTAATTTGACCGATTTATACTGGGTTTGTCTTTGTCTATGTAAAATTGTAGTCGAAAATTATGTTATTTTTTCTGAGTAATCACTATCAACTTAGTTATACTCACGTCAATGTCATGGCTGTTCAGTTTTGAATACCAATAAAACATTTAGATTTGTTCACATTAGAAATGTTTATAAATGCCTAATTTTTTAATTCCAATTCAAAATTAAACATATGTTTAGTAAAATGTACATTTTAAGTTTATTGTTGACTTCTGTAATTCTTTCAACATCACATAGTGAGACATTATGTACCTAATATAATTTAGTTCGAAATAATTGGATTTGTCCATGACATTGTTAGTAAAAATATTACTTAAACAAAACTGCATTTAAAATTTAGTAACTGTTAGTTATTGTAATTATATTTTACATTTGTATTGCGTAATTTCCAGTAACAAAATAAGAAATTGAAAATAAATTAAAGTTTATTTTTATGATAAACATTGTTTTTATCTCCCTTGTACCAACCTAATCTCTGCAATACTACTTGCTTAAAAAATCTCTTGAGATTTTTTTAATAAATAAAAAACCACATTAAGTATTACTTATTTATTTAATACTTTCACACAAAACAGAATAGTGTTAGGAGGACTTAATGCTAATAGCATTAATTAATTAATATTATTAATTAATGGCATTTATGTAGGTGTTAGGTACTACGTTTAGTGTTCCGTAGTATCCAATTCACTACACGCGTAACTATGGTGAGGTGTAGTAGTGTGTGTGGAAAATTCTTAGTACAGTCAGACACTATACATATAAAATGCTCTAAATGCTCATTCCACCTGTTGGGAAATTCTATCGAGATCATCGAGCATTTTCCTCAAGTCTACCAGCGATCCTACCAGACTACGATAGCGTCAGCATCGGTGAGTGATGTAGTACATACTCGCCATCATCATTGATGCCCAGTCCTTGTCCTTCCTGAGCAGTTCCTAAATACTGAGATAGCTTTTACTCAAAAGAAACATTCCTATAATTTAAGTGTAGTTTTTTTTATTTTGATGTTTACTCTTGTTGTTTGGTTTGACAGTAACTGTTCATTAGCCGGGTACCCACCTAGCGCACAGGCTCGCGCGGCAGCCTCGGTGTCCGGATCGCGAGCGATGGCTCCCGCGGCAGCCTCAGTAGTTTTGTTCAATTTACACGAGGCCGGCTCGCGAGGCAGGCTGAGCCATCATAAGTCCACGAGTATTCGTAATGGACAGTCGTGTATTTTCAGCTGCAGCTATTTTCCTAGCTGCTTATTGTTTAAAGAAACGAAAACAGTCACGTCTCAAGAAAAAACCTAGACGCTTCTGGATTAGAAAAATTTATGAGCATCGCCACAATATGGAAATAGATTACTTGGAGATTTAGTATATGATCAGACTGTACATAATTTTACACGAATGTCCGTACAAGAGTTCGAAAATTTGTGCTCATTGTTGTCTGATAAAATCAAAAAGTGCGATACAAAATATAGAGAAGCAATCACTGTGAATGAACGAGTGTTAATAACTTTAAGATTTTTAGCAACCGGAGATTCTTACAGCAGCTTGCAATATTTATTTCGAGTATCGAAGCAGAGTATCTCAAGAATAGTTCCAGAAGTTTGTGACGCTATTATTGAAGCCTTAAGGGATTATGTAAAGGTAAATACAAATAATTTGACAAATTTAAAAATCAATTGTTTATTTTAATTACAATTCAGTGATAGTTTCGCATCCAACATTGGCATTAGGTGATTGTGTAATGGCAGAAGACGTAGCGGTATTTGATGCTGATGATGAAGTGCCAGATGAGTCCATTGTAGAGGAATTAGTGTACTGCTGTGTATAGTATTCTGTATTAATTTGTTGTTGTGTGTATTTCCCTATATCGGCTTCAAAAATTATATTATTGATAGCGTTCTTAACATACGCTAATGTGTGCGGATCATATTTTCTTAGCTCGTTGGCTATGTGTCTTCCAAATGAAGAGTATGGATCATTGATGTCGGTCGAAGACTTTTGCAAGTATTCAAAGGCTTCTGCGAGCATGATATCTGCCGAATCTTCGTGTGGCTGCGTTTTCTTCGGATTATGTCGTTTTTTTTACGAGCAGGTTCTGATGGTGAAGGCATGCTAGCATCCGAGGTTAGGTCTTGTTGTTGTTGTGGTGGTGCTTTCTCGATGCTAGCCTCCGGCAATTGCGTCTTTGTCGGAGCGTTTTCAGTCTCTGTGTGTCTCTCTACGTCAGAAGTGTGTGAAGATTCCGGTATTGCCTCCTGAAAACATAATTTTAATTAATAGATCAATTGTGGTGCAGTGTGAATATGTATACAGTGTGTCCCTGGATAAAGTGCAACCCCGAAAGGGGGTGAAACTAGATCAAAAATTATCGACAAAAATATAGAAAAAAAAATTTAAAAAAAATTCGTATATACTTTATTGATGTATTAAAATTTTTATTACTCACTAATTACTCTATTTAATAAAAAAATTATTTCTTCCAAAGTAGTAGGTCTATTTTGTTAAAATAAAAACCATAATCATGTCAGATATGTGACGATGACGATAAAATAACAAATAACTCACAAACGAGTGGCTATCGTGACTTAAAGTTTAATTTTTGTATTAAAATTACATTTTTTAGGCTGTTTTTTTCCAATAAACTCCAAAAATCTTAAAATTAAGCCTATAATACTAGAAATTTTTATGACTTTTTATTATTGTCTATCATAATAGCTTTTAAATAAAAAAAAACCTACGTTCTAACATAAAAAATGTGCTGGCGTGTCAACTTTAAATGCTCCTAGCCAGCACATTTTTTATGTTAGAACGTAGGTTTTTATTTTATTTAAAAGCTATTATGATAGACAATAATAAAGTCATAAAAATTTCTAGTATTATAGGCTTAATTTTAAGATTTTTGGAGTTTATTGGAAAAAAACAGCCTAAAAAATGTAATTTTAATACAAAAATTAAACTTTAAGTCACGATAGCCACTTGTTTGTGAGTTATTTGTTATTTTATCGTCATCGTCACATATCTGACATGATTATGGTTTTTATTTTAACAAAATAGACCTACTACTTTGGAAGAAATAATTTTTTTATTAAATAGAGTCATTAGTGAGCAATAAAAATTTTAATTCATCAATAAAGTATATACTAAATTTTTTTAATTTTTTTTTTCTATTTTTTTGTCGATAATTTTTGATCTAGTTTCACCCCCTTTCGGGGTTGCACTTTATTCAGGGACACACTGTATAATGTGGCAGGACCCTACGTTTAATCTGATTGATTACGTTGAAGCTAAAGTTTAACGTTTGTAGTATTTAATACCTTCAAGTACCTTAGTAGCGATATCTTTAATATTTTTCTAGCAGGATTCTCCATTGCTTGAACGTCTTCGGACTACCACTAAAAGGGGCCAAATATGGAGTGGTGTATAGTACCTAATACAACCACTCATAGGGGCTCATAAATACGTTTAGTCTGAATACTTTCAAACAGCGGAGGGTCCTGTCATGCTCAGTACTCTATAATTTTTTTACAGATCCCATCTACAGAAGAAGAGTGGCTTTCCATATCAAAAGAATTTGAAAGTAAATGGAATTTTCCCCACGCTATTGGAGCGATGGATGGAAAACATGTTATGTTGCAGGCACCGATGAACAGTGGCACTGATTATGATAATTACAAACAATTTCCAAGCATCGTGCTTTTTGGATTAGTTGATGCTAGCTACAATTTTTTGTATGTAAATGTTGGTAGCAAAGGGCGAATCTCTGATGGTGGTGTTTTTAAAAACACAACGTTGTATAAAAAGCTAGAAAAGAAAGAATTGAACGTGCCTAAAGAGAAGATATTGGAAATACCATATGTAACAAAAGTTCCTTATTTTATTTTGTCCGATAAAGCCTTTGCACTCAACGAATATACCATGAAACCATTTGAGGGCAACCCAGAAAATGGTTCTAAAGAAAGAATATTTAATTATCGCCTTAGCCGAGCTAGACGTGTCGTTGAGAATGCGTTTGGTATATTAAGTGCCATATTTCGCGTTTTTAGAAAACCTATGTTACTAGAGCCAAATAAAGCAACAAAGGTCGTCTTAGCAGCTGTATATTTGTACAACTACATCCGAAAAAATACTTCAACTAATCTTATTTCACCGGAATTGTTTGACAGAGAACTTGATGGCGCACTGATTCCTGGCCAATGGAGAAATGAAATAAATGAAGTTACATTCGCACCAATTGCAGCGTTTCCAAGGCGTAGTTCTAATAACGCAAAAGAAATACGGTTGCACTTGGCAGAACATTTTATAACTAATGGTTCTATACCATTTCAAAATCATTATGCATAGTTAAAAAATCTTACATTCGGCATCGTTTCCTGAGTGTCACCAGTTTCATTTTTATCCTTAAGAAAATGGAAATAAGGATATCCAAACCACTTCGAATTATAAACATCTGCAGCGGCTAAAACAGAACAAAAATAAAATTAATATTTCCATAATTTTAAATATTTTATTGTATAAATAAATTTTCTTCAATTTAATTAGTATATAATAAGTAATAATAAGTATATAATAAGTAATTATTTTATCAAATAATTTGTAAGTTCATATTTTTAAGTATAAAAATGCATACCTGAACCTGTTATGCGACTTTTTTTCTCCCTGCTTTTCTCTCGACGATAGGAACCACACAAGGACACCATTTTGTTTTTCACTTCCTTGACAGCCATATTAATTTGAGCAGATATTTGCCGCCAACTGTCTTCCCGCTGATTTTTGTTCAAATATTTTGGATCTTTGGGGTCCCAAAGCGCATTGTACTTGCTGTACAGTTGTATTAAGCGAATGGACTCCTCTTGACTGCCCATAATATCACAATTATAGAAGAAATACACGGCAAGAGACAAAACTTGGTAGTAACTTCGCGCGCGAGCCAAAACATAACCGTCCCCACCTAACGCACAGCGCTCACTGAGGCACCTTTGAGCGCGTCAAGTTTACCGACAACACATGGCTCGGGGCCGAGCCGTGCTCGGCCGAGCAAACGCGCGCCCGAGGCAGGCCGAGGCACGTCCACACCAGCCGAGCGTTTGGCTCGCGAGGCTGCCGCGCGAGCCTGTGCGCTAGGTGGGTACGCGGCTATTATATAGTTAAAATAGATTATACTGTCCGTTAATCTGACAGTAGCTAAAGGAATCTAAGTAATCGTACGTCACGGCAAGACTCGAGTTGAGTTCAGTGATGCCGTAGACGGCTCAGTCTAAGAGTGATGCCAACTTAGCTACTTCATTGACCGAGCGAGCGGACCTTCTGTTTCGAGATTGGCCATAAAATGCTTTTGTCAGTCTGTCAGTTCTCGCGTACAGGTCGCGTTTTTCAGCAGATTTTGACGAAAATTAGAGCTTTTCATTCTCAATTTTTAAAAAAGTAGTTCCAACTAGCGTAATAGATGGCGCCGTCTAAAAAAGCACCCGGGACATGCTCCGCTAAAAATATATATTTTAAACTTGCTTAACTATTAAAGACGTTTAGACGCTGCAGGCGGGACACCTCCGAGTCTACCTGATTGCGGGGTACTTATGCCGGAAATACGCATTCGTCAGACCGAGGTTCGTAAAACGCTGCGGAGTTTGGACGTGAATAAAGCTAGTGGCCCTGATGGGATTCCAGCAATTGTACTTAAATCCTGTGCGTCTGAGCTCGCTCCTGTACTGACACGCCTCTTTCGCCGCTCTGTTGAGGCTGGACATGTGCCGAAATCATGGAAGCTGGCTAATGTGCAGCCTGTGCCCAAAAAAGGTAGTCGTGCTGACCCATCAAATTATAGGCCCATCTCCATAATTTGTAAGAACACCTAGAAGCTAATAACCTCCTCAGTGATCGCCAATACGGCTTCCGCCGAAACCGGTCAACTGGGGATCTTCTGGCGTATGCCACGCATTTATGGAGCGAGGCCATTGAGAAATACGGAGAAGCGCTTGCTGTTTCTCTCGACATCTCAAAGGCCTTTGACAGGGTCTGGCATGATAGCCTTATAAGTAAGCTTCCATCTTTCGGTCTACCCACTGGTCTTTGTGTTTGGATCTCGGACTTTTTGAGAGACCGATCGATACGAGTCGTCGTTGATGGCTGCTCGTCCGATCAATTAGCGATTAACGCCGGAGTCCCTCAAGGGTCGGTACTCTCTGCAACTCTCTTCTTGCTGCATATCAACGATCTGCTAAAGCCTGGAACCTTTGGGTATGCGGACGACAGCACAGTTGTAGAGAGTTACACATCTACTGCACGAGCCAGTGGGGCGCAGATTCAGTCTCACAGAGAGGCCATGGTTGAGCGCTTAAACTTGTCCTTAAAGGCGGTCTCCGACTGGGGCGATGCCAACTTGGTTAAGTTTAATGCTAATAAAACCCAGGCGTGCCTGTTTTCTGCGAAACGGAGCCCATTTCATCTGGCTCCTACTTTCCGTAATGTAACCCGTGCCGATTTCTGACCACCTCGAGCTTCTTGGTATCTCATTAACACCCACTCTCAATTTTGGCTCATACATTGAGTCGAAAGCCCAGCTGGCCGCTAAGAAGCTTGGAATACTTGCAAAGGTGAGGCAATACTTCACACCGGGACAGTTGCTCAACTTATACCAAGCACAAGTCCGATCATGTCTGGAGTACTGTTCTCACCTCTGGGACGGATCAGCGAAGTACCAGCTAGAGGCTCTAGATTCAATTGAGAGAAGAGCCAAGAAGCTCATTTGCAATGACGAGTTAGCAAAATCAAAGCCCCACAGCCTCGAGCATCGTCGAAAGGTTGCAAGCCTCTCGGTTTTTTATCGGATACATTTCGAAGAGTGTGCTGTGGAGCTTTTCAACCTGATCTCACCATCCCCATTCTATGATCGGACAACCAGACGCTCCGCGATGCGCCACCGCTACATGGTAGACATACCTCCCATACGCACAAAGCGGTACTCTTCCACCTTTATTATGCGCACCGCCAAGGAGTGGAACGCCTTGCCTGAGTCTGTGTTTCCTGATAACTACAACCTAGGGATCTTCAAGTCACGAGTGAATAGGTTTCTTCTAGGCAAGCGTGTACCATCGTAGACTGCATCATCGCTTACCATCAGGCGAGATAGTGGTCAAACGCTAGCCTATAATTTATAAAAAAAAAAGTCGCAAAGACAACATCAAAATTTCTAGAGAACAATCAATGTTCTTTTGTGATCGTATTATTTTTAGCCCTATGTGGAATCTGACTAATCGAAACACTGTATCTTGAATGGATGTTGATGGTTGTTCTGGAGAAGCTTTGTTCCATAAGAACACTGAAGATATAGCAGTTTTCTTCAATATGCTTCTGACAGTATCTTTTAAAAACAGATAACTTTTAGGAGAAAAAATGACAAGTAGGTACATAAGTACCTAATGCACACCAACTAACTTTTAAGTACCTAGGTAGATAAATACGTAAAAATATCGCTAAAATAACTTACAGTAATTATTCCATTAGGATGGTGTCACAGATAAATCAGTTACACGAAATTGAGATGAACATACTAAAGAAGACTTCAATATGTACCAACTAGGGTTTACATGTTTAATTGTTTGTACCTATTAATTTCGTTTTGCGAATTTCACCCTTAGAAAAACGGTGTCTGCCGTTGTTTTCGCAATAGGAGACAACGCCCGGTTTAGTCACCTCTTCTATACATCCTATTCCTATTTTGTTCTAATTCAACTTTTGATTGATATGGCAAATGATTGCTATTTTTGCATCATTTTCATGTGATCAAATGATTATTTTTATCACTGCTATTTCACATGTGAAAAATCACGGGCAATTATTTTTTATTATAATGCCGTTATGACATACTCGCTATTCTTGCTAGAGCTATTTCACATGTGAATAATCACGGGTAACGAAAACACCTGATGGATTGCGAAGAAATGCGAACTACTGTGATTTGTAGCAGACCCGAATGGCAACAATCGATATACGATGAATACCGAAAGTTATTTCATTTGAATGAGTTTTATCAGGTTAAGCGAAAAGAAAATAACAGGTGTGACATATGATCTTTCATATGCTTCTCGTGAAACGTTCCATCCCTAGTGCTTGATAGAGCAGCGCCATCTAGTAACAGTTCTAAAAACATGGTCGTGAAAACCCCTCATTGGCACACAAGTTCTTTGATTTATTTAATTTTTAATAAAAAGGGGGGAGGTTTGCTGTAGCGTTATTTAAGAACGGATTTATTTTTTTGAAATTTTTACCCAAAATATATACTGTTACAAACTAGCCTCAATGTTATTTTTTTAAAAGAAACCCAAATAAACCTGTCTAGGATTTATTACTAACAATGATTTTAACTACAACAATAACATCCTAGTAAAACTTAACCACTGCTTCTAATATGGAAAGACACCAACTTTAGCACATAAACACGTCCATCGATTCCGAAAGCCAAGCGTAGCCTGCCATGAGCCCGAGGCGATCCCCGCCCCGCTATTTACACGGCCACTTGGTCCAGCCATAGGGTAGGGAAATCCCTAATACGGCCTCTCCTGACAGCAAGGCGTCCTCGCCTGCAGTATCTACTGTAGGAGGTTCAGCCCTTACAAGCTGAGCATCATCAGATCGATCACTCTCTGCAACACACAACAAAAACAGATTTGAAGTGACTTGAAAATAAGCGCAAAGTCTGAAGCTAGACAAACGTTTAAAGTCAATTTCTTTTAACAAAGTACCATTCATTTAAAAGTAGTAGATGTATGTACAAAGCTGAACTGAATAAGAAAACTCCTTATGTTATGGGCGCAAGCGTGCACTCAAGCGTCCACAAGAAAAGGAACTGTAAGTGGTTTACTAGTACAAAACAACCTTTGGATAGCTTCAGGATTCACAAACAATGATACAATGCATCTCGAATGAAAGATTCCGGACTCCATCACTCGCTATACACTGCTTCGGTAGGTCACAGGCACAGACCATAGGGTCTGTCACCCTGACACGCTAGAGACGCAAAGTTAGCGTAGCGCAGGAAAGTCACAGACAGAGACCAAAAGTGATCTGCTGCCCTGACACGCTAGAGGCCCCAAATTAGCATAGCGCAGGAAAGTCACAGACAGAGACCAAAAGTGATCTGCTGCCCTGACACGCTAGAGGCCCCAAATTAGCATAGCGCAGGAAAGTCACAGACAGAGACCAAAAGTGATCTGCTGCCCTGACACGCTAGAGGCCCCAAATTAGCATAGCGCAGGAAAGTCACAGACAGAGACCAAAAGTGATCTGCTGCCCTGACACGCTAGAGGCCCCAAATTAGCATAGCGCAGGAAAGTCACAGACAGAGACCAAAAGTGATCTGCTGCCCTGACACGCTAGAGGCCCCAAATTAGCATAGCGCAGGAGGCCATGACCCTCAGGGAAGACTGAACATGAATCCATCCAGGGCCCACTCGCCGCGCTACAGCAGGGCCGCGCTTGCCGGGTCCAGTTTCCAGGTCATATGGGCAGCCTTGCTCACGAACACGAAGTCACCTCACCAACAGCAAAGTTGCGAGGCAGCCGCCGACCTCCATTGATGCATCCTGATGCTGGATTCTAGCAGCTCAGATGCCCGTCGCCTTCTGAGAATGAAAACAACCTCTTGATATAGATTAGGGTTCTCCAAGGCGACATCTCACACTAGAGATCTGTTGACCGGAGTCGTCGCATCTACGCACACCAGCAGCTGCTGCAGTGGTGAGGTAATATTGAGAGACTTTACCTTCCAAGTTTCACAGCACGTCGGACCATTGAGAGTCTATAGTGCCAACTTCAACGCGTAGCATGTTAAGGACAGTTTGACGTACAGTTTACCTGTACGTTTTTGCGGTGCTTACCAGGCGTGATAAAATTACCCAAATCACAGACTCAATTTTTGGAAGACGGCGCTGCCGAACATTCTGCCACGGTCACAAACTATAGTTGATGGGGTACCAAATAATGATACCACGTTGGTGAGTTTGAATTCATCAGTGTCTCGTTGGCTTGTATCTATAAGAAGTAAAGAAGACAGATTTTTTTTAGAACTCGTCAATGACTATAAAAACATACCAACGAGGAAGGTTGCTGTGAACCACAGAACGGAGTTTTCTAGCATTGCCCAGGACTCCATTGGCTGCAGCGGAGCTCTTGGTATCTTTTTGTGTGCTAGGCATGTAATACAACGACCCCATACACTTTATCACAAATTGACGTATACCAGGAAATCTAAAATTAAGCAATATCAAATCAGTTGTTCTGTCAGTACAAGTATGATCGTGGTCGTCATGAAATACTCTCAACAAACTAAGCCTGTAGCCCTTCGGAATGAAACTAAAAAGGTCATCGGTCTGCCTCAGTTGGTGTTAACTTCTAAAACAATAAATCGTTTTCGATCGCGTACCACATTGTATTTTTTTTTTATACCCTGTTGAAAATGAAACGCGAAGATTTCAGGATGATGGTCATCAGAAGAATCATCAGGATACTGCAAACTTAACCATCACCTCTTGTAGACCGGGGCCACGGACAGTACGCTTTGTCGCGCATGTCTTCAGGAAGAAGAGACGGTGTAGCTAGTGATACTTCACCGTATGGCCATAAGCGATGTCAGACTGAAGACGGGTCTGCAGGAACTCATCGAATCCTCACCGCAATAACATCCACGGGGATCTTGGAAAGCTGCATCTATCAACCCAAAGTCCTGCTACGTTAATTCAGGATAGAGCTAGGATGGTTGGGGTCAGGTTAGAAGGAGGGTAATGCACAATACACCCCAATGCGAAACGTCAATGCAGATCTTATTTCCTCCACACTATAATTAGAATTAGACCACCTTGTCATTTTAACTACCCATTCTTCAATTTTAACGCCAACTCTGGAGTCTCCACATGAGCAGCTAACGTATGATTAAGTCAACAGAAGAGTTTCGACTAAGTAAGTCAGCATACCGGAAAGAATGGCGTAATAAATAATCACCAACAGTCGGTGCAAACGGGCTGAGATGATGATGATGAAACCAGCATGAGTCTGCATCAAACAACCATTTTTTTGTAGTCGACGATGAACCTAAAGTCTTGAAGGTAACCCCACTAGCGCGCGACTATTGGTAACAAAAAGGGTCTTATACGTTCCGTCAGTTTCAAAGAATTAGAGTACGTCGCTATTTGTTGCAAAAAAAATGTTGTGGCTGCAGCGCGCGTACGACGGTCGGCTAGTGTATGCGGCTCAAAGCTTTGGTAATGAGATTCTGCACCCTGAGTGGATTTATGACCTAAGTACTTAATAGCGGTCTTTTATTGGCGTGCTCTTAGAATAAGATCGCACCGAGTCCAACACTGACGTCGGTGTGAAGTTCTGTAGACAACTTAGGATCAAAGATAGCTAAGACGGGCTCATTAGTCACGCAATGAGTAAGTAGTTGCGACCAGTACTCACTCAGTGCCCCAAAAGAAGGATTCGTCTTTTCTTAGCAGGCTATGCATGCAGTTGTAGAAGCATAACTCGTGATATAGTAACGGAAATATCCTGCCAATCCTGAAAATATACGAACTTCCCTTTTGTTAGCATTAAACTTACCAAGGTTCGGCCGTACCTGACCATGTTCAATCAGTTTGCTTAGGTACTTCAGTATCCAGGAAAGTAGTTTTTTTTTTTAAATAGTCATTTACCTTATACTACTGAAAGCTTATGAACGAAATGATAATGACAACGGTACGCCGAAGTTAATTTAATTTCGATACTACCCATATTCACTGTGCATGTTGCGGTTACATTATTAGAAAATAATCAGAATAAAAATAAATCGAAGAACACCTGAATTATTCACAGTAGACCATCTTTATCGGTACAAGTAAGAGGGATCTTAGTTAATGTTCTTAGCATCCACAGTGGACACGCTCTACACAGTTGATTGTAATTAGCGCATTGCTGAAATCGGCTGGTACAACAGATGTCTCGATTGAGACCTGTAAGAATAGTCGTTACATAAGAAGTAGAATACAACGTACTGGCTTTTTACTCCATGCATCAAGCTTTAAGTTGCCATTCTAATAAAATTAAAACCAATGTCAATAAAATAACAGACCCACTGTCTGTCAAAACATTAGCGGATACTTTTTGAAATACAGCTAACAAAGTTACGTATTTTGTTTCGGTTAAACAATGAGCAAACATTTACCTCAATGGACTTTTTATTGCTTGTCCGATTTGTTTACAAAAAGGGAAATATGTACTAGGTCTAATATCGCTTGATGTTGAGAGCCTCAGTTAAAGCGGAAGTTTCAGACTTACGACTTTTTTTGCGCAAAACCATTTCTTTTGATCTAGCTTGCCACAAAGACACGTAATCTTACCGTCACTAGAAATAAAACCTCACGTTTTCGTCGTCGGTAAGACATACCCTTATTAGTAGAGTGGAGGCACGAGCAGCATTGTTAGACTAACGATTATCAATTTTTAGGCTTTACGTAAACAGACAAGAATTCGACTAGCACCCTTGATGATAGTATAGCATCGGTTGCCTTGACATGAGGATAAGAGATACCTCGCACTACTATGACACTTTAACTGGTGCAATAAGTCCTTAACAATATTAGGGCACAATAGTGATTTCCACGCGTACTTCGCAAAAGTTTAGTATTAATTGAAGTTAGTGCTCAAGTCTTCATAGAGAACAGTATCAACATCAATTTTACGCGGGCACAAAGAGACACAAAATTCCACCTTAAAGCTGCTCCACAATATATTATTATTACGCACCAAATCGTTTAACATAATTTTGCATCGCCCCGTAAACAACTCTCTATGCGCCATATGTACTCGCGATTCACCCAATTATTCACTAACCATTCGTGGACGACCTCTGCGCACCACACGTCAAAGTCGTGCTCACAAATCAAAACAGTTATCAAAAGATAATAAAGTTATGAGCCTTTGTCTTAAGAAGCGCAGTGTCTACTCTCCAACAATGCTGTCCGCACCCTTAACCTGAGTCACCTCCTTTGTCACGCCCGACCCTCGCCCGCCACGGGGTGTCGGCATGCTTGGCTTTCGGTAATCGGATGCGATGGACTATCGTTAGATTGTGTCATTTTAAAATGTAGACTACTTTCGATTGCTTTTAACCTCGACAAAAACGAGCATAAGTAACATCTGTGATGTATCGCGACGACCATAAGAACTGTAGCGTCGTCTGCGAGAGCTATCATAAGAACTACGCGAGGCATCACGGCGCCTAGCCAACCTATCTTGACTGATCATTAAACGGTTTTGTAGACGATTTGTTGGCGGGCGGCGGTTTGGTTAATAAAATGACCACGTGACTCGCGCGTCCTACTCCTAGTATGTTCCCGCCTACGAGAGTGCTCGTGTTGTCTAGGCCTGGACGAACGACCTGACATTTTATAGAACGCACAACAAACTAAAATAAAGCGTACTTACGGGTCAAACAATAGACGTAACCAACACAAAACAATGAAAACTAAATTTGGATAGCAAACGGTCTAAAACACGTGAATGATCCCACCTTTCTGATGTTACAAACTAGCCTCAATGTTATTTTTTTAAAAGAAACCCAAATAAACCTGTCTAGGATTTATTACTAACAATGATTTTAACTACAACAATAACATCCTAGTAAAACTTAACCACTGCTTCTAATATGGAAAGACACCAACTTTAGCACATAAACACGTCCATCGATTCCGAAAGCCAAGCGTAGCCTGCCATGAGCCCGAGGCGATCCCCGCCCCGCTATTTACACGGCCACTTGGTCCAGCCATAGGGTAGGGAAATCCCTAATAATACCTACTTAAACGAAAGGGGAAAGCGTCGGTTATTGCATGGCTAATAAGGCTCACGAGGTTTATGTTCTCACAGAACCACTAGTAGCTAGATCTAGCAACTTTTCGATATAAACATAACTACAAAACAATACGTTTTGTAGCTACGTATTCTAGCGACGTACACCTATTTTCTAGCTACTTTTGTTTTGTTTTTACATATCACACTTGCTGAAAGTTTTTTAGAAAAGAATAGAACATTCTTTATTGCACATTGTAAACAAACAATTAAGTAGAACTATGTAGGTACATCAATATCATCATATATTTTTTATATTTCTAGTTACGTTCTATGTTCAGCCACTTTAGCCATTTGCAGATTGTAAATTATTCTCTAAATCTAGCCACATTTATGGTACAGTTTAGCTACTAGATCCGTAGCCGAGGTGGCAGCACTGCTGTCTGGTCTGCCTGCTGCTATTCTAGTGCCAAAGCGTGCCAAAGAGGCAAAGAAATTATTTATTGGTGTTGCTGGCAGAGTTGCCAGTTCGGCCTCTAGGGCTTAGAATAATGACAAATTCTAAGCTCTAGGGGGCCGATTATCGGCCTTTGAGAAGATATGTCGGCCCTTGGTAGCCATCGGCCTTTTTGTGGCCTATAACAGCAGCAGTTTTTCAGTTGAAAAATATAGCAGAAAATCGTCAATTTTTTAATTTACATAAACTAATTGGCTTATTACTGGTTCTCCCATTTTCAAACGCGAGTGTTGAGCGTGTTTTTAGTAAACTCAAGAAGAATAAAACTGAAAGCCGCGCTCGTCTCAATATGGAGACGGTAGCTTCTTTATTGACTACTACTGTATGCATAAAAAACTGTGGTGGTATAATAAATTTCGAAGCATCACCAGAAATGTTATGTGCTAAAATAAAATGTAAGTAAAGACTGTCCAGTCTTTGTTCTTTATACCATTAAAATATATTTTTTAGTTAAATAAAGTTTTTTTATTTCAATTTCGGCCTTTCATGCCAAAAGTCGGCATTTTTCATCGAAGCTTTTTTTTTCTACCGGCCTTTTTCTGAATGTGATTGAGGTGGTGGCAACAGTGGCAACACTGGTTGCTGGCACGGCACATTCATTCATTTCATTAATGGCTGTTTGTCTATTGTTTTTCTGATTGCACGGATAAAATTTTGCTTGCAGTTACATTTTCTAGTTATTTTGTTGTTGTATAATTTATTTTCATAATGAGCACTACTGTAATAAAATACATTGGGAGAACGACAGATTTCAAAGGAAAATCAATGTGGGAAATCGTCGGCAGCCTAAAAAACTTCGGTGTCGGAAGAATTGTTAGAAGATCTGTCTTCCAGAGATATCCTGAACCTAGTTTTATGAAAATAATGAAAGTTGAAACATGCCCAAACGAGGTCAGTGCCTTTGCATAAGTTTGACTTATTTTGTTTCTACTATACCTGCTACCAAGGGGTTAGAATTAATGTAATAACTATGCCGTGAATAGATCAAATCTCTTGTGAACTGTCTGTCTAATCAAAAATCTTTCTCAAATTACAGGAACGCCGGAGAGTACGTGTATGGGTTGAGAAAACGTTTAGAGGTAGAAAACTGCCAGCCCTCACAGAAATTTATCGCACATCATACAAAACTGACTATCAGCTGATCTCAAAGAAAGAAGAGGCTTCCTTACTAGCAGCAATGAAAGAGATCAATGTTGCTGAAGAAATCCTGCCAAACAACATTGAAATGCCTCCTCTTATGAAGAAGTTTATTGAACAAGAGCAAGAAAAAAAAGGACTCGAGGTATACAATTTATAAGTTATACTGATAGTAAGATACATAGTTTAAATTATGAACCCTGAAGGGTATTGCAACAGGATGTCAGATCATTTACTAAGAAAACTTGTGAGTTTTGTTGTTAGTCCAGTTGACCGAACTACTGATACTTTTTGGTGTCAATATACCATTAGCTAGTAACTGACACTAGAGGGGGTAAAGGTGGCAGCTGCTATATTTCCTTGTCTTGATGTGATGCTTGCCCAGCGCTTATACCATCCTCTAAACTTGTCTTAGAAAGACAAGACTACTAATTTTTAACAGGACTCCTGTATGATGAGTGATTGATATTTTATTGAAAATCACCTTTGAACTACTTTCCTGTTACTTACTAACTTTTATTAAATGGGGTTTGAAAACGTTTGGCAAATTAATTAAGTGCCTTTTGAAGTGAAAACTTCTTTAGCATGTTGAGATTTGAAAGTAGATGAAACGAAAAAGCGACAGTAAAAAGAGACAGACACATAAATTCATATGATTTAACGTGGGAGAAAATGAGATAGGAAGCATTATACAGTGTTTCTTATGTTCGTGGTTCTATTTTTGCTTTGTATCATACTCCCTCCACTCATGTTAATAATTATCTAACTTTGCATCACTATGATCATTACTAAAACCTTCAATTATCATCTTCCCGAAATTTTACATTCGTCTCATTATCTTGAAACCATGCTTTTTTTTTTTCAACATCGCTTTGCACAATGTAACTTGTATATTAAGATTGGGGACATCATAGAGAAACAATGTCATAATGCATTAAAAATTATGTGTTTGTTTAAAAAGAAACCTTTTGTCATATTATCTCAATAGTGTGACACTTACGGACATTATGTTACATAACATAAGTTTATGAGTACACAGCAATATTGAAAAAAATGTCGGGTTCCGATCACGCCAGCCTCCATACAAAAATATTCAAACATCTTTTAATTAATGTTTTCAGACAATGAAGGTGTACACAATGCCCATAAGCTACAAGCACAGCCCAAACCGAGTAAAACGGGTAGCTAAAGAAGGGGAACAACCTACGGTTCAGGTCACCATGAGCCTTGGAAAACCTGCCAGCCCATCTCTTTATAAAGGAGTTCCACTTAGTTAAGCAAGTATTATATACGTTGATATTATTGTAGAATTGTTGCTCCTTTTGAAATATATTTGTTTGGTTATATTCTGTTCTTTATATGCCCCATATAATATTGTTCTGCTTGTATAAAATTGCTTTAACAATATCATAAAACTGAATAATCAGGGATTTACTGTAATTGTTATTTGTTTATTTTCATTTTGGGGACAAGAAAATCCCCCTGGTTGATAATTTTTAGGTGATCATTCTTTATTTGCACAAATAGATTACAGACAAATCCAGTCAAGTATGAGTAGCTATCGCGCACCGAGGGTTCCGAACCTAGATAGGTTTATTTATGTTAATTAAGCCAGATAAAAAAAGACAAATAAATAAACTGTTCTAGATAGAGATGTAGATAGAATTTTTCCTGTAATCTTTGCATAATATATCTATCAATCATATTGAATTCAGATTTTTCACTTCTCAAACTTCAGAGATAAGAGGGGGAGGGAACGGTATTTTTTCGTCATTTGTTATCATAGCTCCAAAACTACAAAATACGTAAATATAAAAAATGGGTTTCGAATGTGTAAATCAATCTCTTTGATATGATACCCCACTTGACCTAGAAACCCTATTTTGAAATTTTGAACCCACCATTTTGGCTCATATGGCCATCAAAAGGAAACTATTTTTGAATTTAGCTACTAAAAACGTTTAGGCATCGTTGCGCAAGTCGGTCGCCCCTGGTGGACCGAATGGTTAAATTAAATACGTAAATATTATGAACTTATAATTTCTTACATATTGCTGACCAGCAATACTTACATTATATTGTCTACCAATAAATTGTTTCTGCTTTTGTTCTTACTTTTTGTTTGAATTTGAGATTTAACAGAAAAATAAATAGTAACACCCCCGGCAGCATCTTTATTTGCCATTAAACAATAAAAGTGTTGATTATCCATCCATGGTTACATTTGACTGGCAAGATAGTTTTGACATGAACATTATGAGATTATTTATACTAATTGCCATTGCACACAGGTCAAAACTCCACTGTAATTCATTTTTTTTAGCTTAAGTTTTGCATTTGCCTGCCCTTATAGTTTTAACTGTGCCAAATATCACACTCCTCCGAGCGCGGAATAAACTTAAAAAGGGTTACGTTTTCGCTTCACGTATCTATACATATAAAATGCTTTGTCCTGGATGACTGACTGACGGATCAACGCACAGCCTAAACCTCTGATCGTAGAGACCTGAAACTTGGAACTTCCGAAATTCTACCCCTAAGGGGGTGAAAAAGGGGGGCAAAGTTTGTATGGGACAACGTGATTCCTTGGTCCAATCTACTTCAAATTTTGCATAAACCTTTTTTAACAGAATTGATGGAAGACGTGCTTCGTATTTCATTGAAATTCATAACGGGGTTAAAAAAAGGTAAAAAGTTATATCAATACTCCTTAGTGCTTTTGATTATATTAAATTTTATTTTGACACATGTTTGAAAACTCAATCCGATTTTATTCAAAACAGGTTGAACATGTTAAAAACATAAGCAAATACTCTTTAAACTTGGAATGTCTCGACAGTCACAGTACTATATTAGTACCTTATTTGAAGGTTTCTAAGCATAAATAGGTTATGCACTTTTAGGACACGGACTCAGGGACGTAGAGTTCGAAATTTTAAATGGTAAGGACTAGAACATTTTGGTCAGAAGAAAATAGTTTTCTTTTAGTTTAAGTTAGAAGTTTAATTTAGTGTGTATTCTTTTTCGCATTTTTTTTTACATTACTCTAATATTATAAATGTGAAAGTTTGGATGTTTGTTTATTTGTTTGTTTGTTACTCAATCACGTCGATTTCGGTGGAACCGATTTCGATGAAATTTGGTATATACGTAGATTATAACCTGGATTACCACATAGGCCACTTTTTATCCCATAAATCAGTTCCCATGAGATAAAAATGGGGTGTCAAGTCAAGTTGCAACAGCGGGTTTAGCTTTATTTCTAGGTTACCTACACATTTAGAAGTGTAACGCGTACAAAGTCGCGGGCAACAGCTAGTTAATTATAAAGTTAGGCATTCAGTCGAACTGTCTTGGAAGCAACAAACTTAAGATTTTTAATGGACCTTTGAAACCTTTGTAATTAATTAAAGGAGCTTGGCGAATGTGGAACCCAAAAAAAAAACAAACTAGTTCAAGAAATGCTACATTTCGATTTACTACGTTTTTTAGGCAAACGTTTCATTTTGCATTAAATAAAATAAAAATATTACTCTTCCAATCTACGTAGATAATGAACGGATATTTATTTAACTTTGGTCCAGTTTCACCCATCTTATTTGTTCTTGCTATGCTCAGTAGCAAATTTTTTGGCCAAGAAAGGGTTTGTGTCAATGTCAGGAACATTGCGCTCCACCTCTAGTTTCTGAAAAATAAAGTTAAACGTAACTACCCTTGTTCATATGTATTTTGAAGATGGACGGCGTGCGGCCTCGAGGTCGGCCGAAAAAGCGTTTAGTGGGACGATCTTGAGGCTTTTGAGGAATGGTGGGTGACTGCTAAAGAGGAACAAGTTTGGAGGAAGGATTTGGGGAGACCTTTATCCAGTAGTGAGACAGAATAGGTAAAGAAAAAAAAATATACAACCTGTTTCTTCATCAGTTCATCAAACAATATAGGTACCTACTACTACAACTTTATAACAGGTGGTTCTAAGAGTAGTAAAGTTCCTTATAAAAGGGCTCGCCCGGGGAAGTACTACCACCATACCTATTTCTGCCGCCAAACAATGTTGCTGTGTTTCGTTTGAAGGGAATGCTTGCCGGTGAAATTACAGGCACATGAGGCTTTACACCTGCAAGCCTCAAGTTGATGGAAACAGGGCAGCGCATAGGTGATGGTTACCACTTAACATCAGGTGGACCATATGCTTGTACCATCTCCAGGTCATATAAAAAAAGAGGAGGGCTGCTGCATTAGTGACTTGGCACAATGGGGAATAGTTGATCCAAATCATGTCCAGTGTGAGTACAGAATATGACGCACTTGCTTCTCTGCTCCCAGTGCCCCACCACCTGCACTCGTGAACAGCTCAATGAGGCAACCGACGAGGCTGTAGAGGTGGCCCAGAAGAAGTAGAAGACTACAATTTTTGTGATATTAAGTACCTTCCAAAATTCGCGCATTTCTTGCACTTCATCTTCTCTCTGCACGAAGTATTGGCGGATGGTTTTCTGTATCAACGTGGCCGCGTAATCCTCGGGCCAAAGCCAAGATTTCGGGTAATAAGGGCGAGGACTGCCATGTAAACAAGTCCACTGAATAAACTAAATACCTATTTAATTATTTAATCAGTTAGGCCTTATTTAAAAACTGGTGAAAAGTTCTAGAGTGGAGACCACGCCCTGGAAAGCGGAGCGTAGGTCGGCCTCCCACTAGATGGAAATACGACCTGATAAAGGTTGCTGGGAGCCGTTGGGTGCAGGCCGCACAAGATCGGTCGCTCTGGAAATCTATGGGGGAGGCCTATGCTCAGCAGTGGACATCCTTTAACTGATAAGATGGTGATGATGAAATAACTGAATTAACATACTTTTCGTTGAGATAGTTTCGAACCCAGGGCATATTAAACAAATGCAAGTTAAGCACTTTACGTTCAGGGAATCGTGGATTATTGTTCCAAAGAATCTATAACAAAAACAAAATAAACATGTAACATTGATTCACTTCTTAATAACCTACCACGGACGTACAAAAACGTCGATAGGTCGATCGATGTGCGCGTGATTTGATGTACGTTTCTGCGGTGCAACTCTACCATAGCGCACTAGGAGTGTGTCATTCTCTAGTTAGTTGTATTCCGTCCAGAGATTTGTAAGTCCGTGTAACCTACCTTTTTCTTATATAATTGCTACCTGTGCTATGTTGTCAATTCCATTGAAAAAGCATTTCTGTCTTAAGAGAGCTTGCCAAATCTTAGCTTTGTTCAGAGTTTCTTCCAATGCTGGTATGAGATAGACGAATACTTCGTTCTTGATGTAGTCGCATTCTGTTTCTGAAGCAATTAAAATAGCCGAATAAGTAATAGAATAGTGACCAGCAAAGAGTATTTATTCATGACTGATGCAGTTTCACGTACCTACATATATAAATATGATGTGTCTACGTTAGTTGTACAGCTATCATAGGAAAAAGTTACAATAAACATAGGAATCTATACATATAGCATATTAGGATTCATAAATATATGTAGATAGGTGTATCTACTTATCTAAGTGTTTTTTCGATTTATAGGTTCACCAAGATCTGTATGTACATGCCTATGAATTGCAAGAGACACATAATATTATTTAAAACTTACTAAGAAAAGGCGACTTTGGAACCGTCTCCTGTTTGTTCTCCGCATACTCTGTTATTTCACGGAATCTCTGATCGCTTTCCTCAAGAATATTTTGCCAATTCGCTTTAGTAGACTTCTTTACAAGTACTGGGAAATCTATCTTGGAACACGGTAGACTGTCAGGCAGTGTGAACGTAGCCAAGTTGTCGGTATTTTCGTTGCAGACTGATTTCGCGTCTTTGCTCTTTCCTTTACGGTCGGTGTTCGTCCCCGGCGGCATAGCGTAATTAGATATATCAATTTTATGATAGCTCTGCTCGTAAACTATAAAAATGGTTTCGACAGTAGATAAAACCAGTCTATTAGTATTTCTCTATGGATAAAACATAAGTTAGAGTTGGAATGACAATTGACACAAATCTATTTGAATTGAAGTACCTATAACTTGTTGCCAAAGTTTTTCAATTGGAACTATTTAGTCGTATAGAGGTTTAATTGTGAAGGGTGGCATGTGGCATGATCAAGTATCCTATATATTAGTAGCTTATGGATTTTACTTACATGGGTCAACGGATATATTTCACGGCTGCCCAAAGCAAAGAGTGCTTCTATTATCTATCACCACATGTAAGAACTATCTCGTTAAAAAAAAGAGAGAATTAATAAGACATTCAACAAAAACATATACCCACACAGAAACTTATTATAATAAATCCTAGATCGTGCAAAATATGTGTTTTGAGAAGCTGCCCATTAGAGTAGTTTCTACTTCTCAACAAGACGTGTTGTTCCCAAGACCTCGAGCCAAAGGTCTCTCGGTAGGAGATCTCTTTTCCTTGGTGGAAAACATTCCTGTTCTCCGTCAAAAGCTTGGGACTTCATTAGACTTACTAGGTAAGAGTAAAAAATTAAGAGTCAAATTATTTAGAAAACTGTTTTATTTTCATACAAAACCTGCATAAGCAATTACTGGGATTCTCTGGATATTACCATCCAAAGGTACATAAAAATAATAAATTAAAATATTCAATAATTGTAACCCCTATAAATAAATAATGTTATACATTATACTAACATTCAGTCCTTAATTATATCGTGATCTTTTCAAAGTTTCTAATATCACGTTTTAGAAATGTTAATAAGGAGAGAATTTTCCAGTGATCTGTGAGATCCAGTCAAGGTAATGTGCTACTTTGACGTAGACGCCGGGTACGCCGACTTCTCCGCAACCTATGCCCCACGACACGACGCCGACGAGCTGCCAGGTGCCTCCGCGCTCACACACCAAAGGACCGCCACCGTCACCCTTGCATGCATCCTTGCCTTCCTCACCACCGGCGCAAATGAAACCTGGGTTTAGCTCATAGTTATAACCCAACCTCGTCTGTCTTAACTGCTGCTGGCATTGCCCATGTCCTATTACTGGCACGTCAACTTCCTTTAGAATGTTTTGGTACTTTCCGCCTTGACCAAAAGCGTCCTTGCCCCAGCCCGTAGTCCAACACCTTTGACCGGCATATTCAGTGTACTTGTCCGGCAGACATGCAGGGCTGATGTGAGGGGTCTTTGTCCATTCCACGGGTCGATCCATTTTCAAGATTGCCAAGTCGTTGTCCAGAGTGCCAGCATAGTACATAGGATGCACGTGAACAGAAACAATGTCTCTTTCGACGTAGGGGAAGAATTCGACATCGCGGTTCACATCCCATTCACCAAGGCGCACTCTGAGATCAAAGCCTTTGTGTCTGCAACAAATTAGAAGATCTAAATTAAGTAAGGTACTTGCTATAATGTGTAAAATGTCCAGCAATATTATTATTATTATAATATTGTACGTAGTATATTATTGCTCTGTTAAGTTATCAAAGTAAAAGAGTACTTAGAATACTTATTATAATCGCGTAATAGATTCACGGTAGTGCTTTGACTTTTCATTCAAACATGAGTACAAAAAGACAATACTCTATATGGAATTTACTTACGATTTGATGCAGTGAGCTGCCGTCATGATATGTAAGCCATCGATGAGGGTTCCTCCGCAAACGTAGATAGCCTCCTTAGGATCTTTCTTCAGGATGGCCACTTGCCACGGGTATTCTCCGAATTCACTTTCGCCATCTACGTATTCAGGTGTCTTGATCCTGCCATTGATTCCTTGTGAGTGTCTGATTCCACATTGGCCTCGGTTAGCAGCTTGCGGAGTCAAAGGTCTACGGCAGCAAACTTGGTTCGGCCGGCATTGTTGTACAGAAGGGCGATTAAAATAGCCTTGACGCTGTAACAGACATTAATAACATATTACAACCGGCTTATTTGAAATTTCCTAGGCTAGGTGATGGCTGATTACCTCTTCTATAGTTTCGCTAGGGGTGTCTACGTTACTCTCTCTTTTTCTTCGGTTGTCAGGGAAACGGATGGCTTGGCCTCCCCGGTTTGCCCCAGATTTTGAAGGAAGGGTAAGGGAACGGGAATATGCGTATCTATTTGCGTAGCTACCTTGGTTTTTACCTAAGCTGGCGTTTGCTGATCTTTCGAACCCATAATTTTGATGTCCACTTTGTGGATTGTAATAATCATCGTTATCATCAAAATGATTGTCACCATCATCATCGTAATAGTCTTCGTCTGTTGGGGAATTTTCACGGACTTGATAGGGATGTGCATGAGGGTATTCCGGTTCATAATGTGTATTATGAGGAGAGTACACTGGTTGTCTATAGTGAGGAGGTATTGGATGATTGTGGGAAGGTGGGTAGTAGTGGCCCGACGGGTGCGGTGAGTAGTGGGGACCGTGAGGAATATGGGTGTATGGATTGTGATGATGGTAATGTTCATGCTTATTGAGAAGATATAGCTTTTTCTCGTGAAACAGATGTCCGATTTTGTTGACTACATGCTCATTAGGTGTTACGTGTAAATTAACAAAAGGTTTGACTACTTTTTCACCGTAATCGTTTTTGGTGACTTGGACGGATAATAGAGGGTTAACAGATACCAGGCCTAAATTGAGACCGCCTCCATTAAGAGCAGGACCGTAGGGGTTTTGGATGGGATTACCGTGAAAGGGATTTATGGGGTAACCAGAGTGGGAAGGCTGGGGCAACCCAAAAGAGACACCAAACGTGGGCTGCACTTTTTTATCGCCGCCACCGCCATTGCCGCCGTAGCCGGACAATCCAATGAGGCGCTGCGTGACATTCATTTATGTAAATAATTGCATCTCTGCCATGTGTTAGATTTTGTCAGTGCCCATTGTTTAGTTCTACTTTTGGGAGCTATTACAATTCGACTTCAGTAATTTAGAGTCGAATTCTAACAACGTTGCCCCAGTCAAGTGCCAAATGAGAATGATACCAATGTAAACGCATTTCACAAAAATTCTTTGCATAGAATGGGTATGTTAAGTTAAATGGTCATAGTAAGTGCTGTTTGGTAAAAGCTTATTTTATGCAGTGGTGTGAATAATAAATTAATTAACTTACCGGTTCGGCTTCTTTCGTAGCTTCTGGTTCTTGTTCCGCTTCTATCTCGCGCTTGCTGATTTTCTTTACATCAGTTTCTGTAGCGTTTTGTGACTCAGAAACTTCGGTCTTGTTAAGGTTGTCCAGTTGCTCTTCAGTCAACGCTGCAATGTCGCTGCCTTTGTTACGAGGATCGATTGGTAAATACAAGTCGTCTCTGCGTCCAATAATTTCTTGTGCGGGGCACTGGTCGTAATTTACGCAGACGCATTCGAATCCTTGGGCTTTTCCAGAGTGATAATTTTCTTGATAATTGTTGGATTGACCGAAAGTAGCGGGTCCTTGATTGAATACATTTGAAGATCCTTGATTATATATACCGGAAGATCCCGAAGATCCCAAAGATCCTTTGTTGTACAAATTACCAGCTCCTTCATTGTACAAATTGTTACCTGATCCCACATGCAATTCCTTCTTGTAGAACTCAGAGTTTTGTGTGGAAAAAGATCCTAAGGTGTTGCCATACTTTTGATCTTCGAATGCATTATTTTGGTAAGGATTAGGTAACGATTGAGTCAATACGCTTGAACCGCCTTTGCTAAAACCATTGTGGCCATACTGAGATCCATAAACTGTATCTGGTTCATAGACAGGCCCTGGAAAAGAACCAGTCATCGGTTTGAATCCATCGGAGGATATGGAACCGAAGTCTCCTCCCGAAGCAGTTATTATGTCTGATGAGTGTTGAGCGTTGAAATTTTGTGATGCGAGGTGTCCTACAGATCCTACAGGAATAGCAACAGGCTTGATGATCACTTTAGGATCCTTATCCGCATCGGCGTGCACATAGTGGTGATGAACATGCTGTTGGACAACTTCAGTCTTGGAGCCAGATTGAGAGCTTGATGGTGCTTTATTGTAAACGGGTTTTGAGTTTTCATAGGCATAAGGTCCTTCGTTAGCGAATGTTGGAGGCTTAGTAACAAAGTTGCCTTCGTAGCCACCATAACCGTTGTTGTTGCTGCTTTGAGAGAACTGGAAGTTACTTCCTGCGACGCCGTATTTTTCAGAGAAGCCTGGACGAGGATTGCTTCCATATGGCCTTTTTGGTGGTCCCTTAATCGGACGCGACGGGTGGTACATAGGTTTGGGCGGGCCATAAGCCCTGGGAGGTCCACGTACAGCTACGGAAGCGACAGGCTTGCCAATAGGCTTAATGTCGACGGGTTGAGCGTAGATAAGTTCATCGGGTGATAGATAACGTTTTTCTTGAGTCTCTTCATCTTCGCCTTCACACTGAAACAATAGAAATAAAGATTGTTCGTAAAATTGTTTCTCAGATACTCCAATGACTAAAACTGTAGCACTGTTAAAACTTGTTTCTGTATTATTATCATCATAAACTTACTTGGATAAGTCCGAGATTGCAGAGTCTTCCTTTGATTAGGTTCCTTGCTTCGGCATCATCTCCAGCGTCTAAGGCATCCTTGATCGTGGGATCGCCGTAAACATCATCGAAATCCCCTCCTAAGCTTCTACCTTGTTTGTTATTTACCAAGTCGTCAACAATGTCATCGAGAGAAGAGCTTTTTGATGTAAAACTCTTCTCTTGAGCTTCGGGCAAAGTTTCTCCTTGTAAAAGGTCTGTAGATTTTTCAGCTTTTTGTTCGGCCGGCTTGTCGTTTGCTTCTGCTCCCCATGACCAGTCCGCTGTCGTACTGGCTATTATTAATGGTAGCAAAAAAAAGATAATTTTGGGCCACCGCATGATCTGGAAAAGAAGGAAGGAACGGTGAGTAATCTGATACACAGATTTGATCCTTATTCGGTTAAGCAGTCATTGTTTCGAAACCCGGCAGGCGAAGAATAACTTTTACTTTCGCGACAAGTTGTGGTTACATAAGCTTCCAAAGTGCTGGCTGTGTTTGCTGTAGTTACTGTTATAAGAGCTGTGGCCGCCGGCTGCGGCGCATCGACCGCTCTGCTCGGTGTGAGCAGCGAAAGCACTCTCACGTTGTATTCGCGGATACTTGAGGTATTGCGTATCATGACATCACATCATGATTTGAAAAAAGAGGTGTGATGTAAATGCTATCGTTTCAAACGGTTTTGATTTTAAGTAGGTACACAAAAAGAACCAGGTTTGTAATTGAAGTAGAATTAGGTGCATTAGAATTAATATATGTCATATAAACGAAGGAAGAGATATTATATCTCTATCGAGATCACTCTTTGTTTTTATTATGAAAGAAATTGCTAAATTCATGTCAGTGTCGTGATGTTCAATCGAAAACTAGCACACGATCCATTGGTATTCGCTGCGGCTTCTGGCCGATGTGTCATAAGTTTGGTAATAGGGTTATGCAATTTCCCAAGTGGCTCTATCTTGTTTACTTTAATCGAGCCGTCGACCGTTACGCTACTCATTAGCCGGCCATTTGTTTGTGTGTAAGTATGGAAATTTCTCCTTCTATTGTATGTTATATCGAAATTACGATCCAGAACAATTGTAATTGTGGGAAATCTACACCGGATTTTACCTCGGTTGGCTGCATGTGTAAGGAAAGCTTTCTCCATTCTAGTGTCGCGATAGAGGCAGATAGTGCTCATAAATTACGCTCAGTACTTAGTTATTTAATGAATAACAATACAAATATCTTTCGGCTGCACACTACAATACAAATTAGGTAATTATATTTTTAGAACATATGTTAAAATTAAAATATTAAGAATAACATAGACGTTATTAATACGTAAGGGAGAACAGTTAAGTGAGAGTGAAAGTATAATTTTTGCGTTATTAAGCGAATGGACATTTTTTTATTTCTTCTAGATCCACTTGGTAAAGTTAATTACCGTTATAATTAACGTTAATTTTGATACAATTATTCACAAGGTATTGATACCAAACTGACACGAACACTTTTTAATAAGCAGTTAGGTATCCAAATTGTATCTTCACTTTAATTCTCCAGCAATATCATAACAAATCCATATTTTGGCTCACAAAACACTAAATTGCACTTATGACCTAAGTAATCAAAGGAAAACTTACTATTGCTTGGAAAAGCTGTTGTATATGAATATAGTCTTAGATTAACTAACTTTTCACTACTTCACTGGCGCACTGTTTGCGTCTGAATGACTGTTACATCTACCTCACCAACGCTTTATACTTCGACCAACTCAAAGATGCATACGCTCCGATTTTGTAAGACGATTGACGCAGGCTCCTACCACTGTATACGGTTATTTTACGATACCTGACTAAAATTGCTCAGCTTTGCTCTTGACTAGCGATAGATCGGCTGTCGCGTGGTGCTGCTGGTACAGGGGAATGACGTCTTCAATATGTCATTGAACAACCCTTGCTCGTTTCATTCACGGGTTCTGAGTAGTGGTTTGGCAATATGGGTTTTATTGAGGTCGGATTTTACGGATCTATGTCGCACTCTACGAATTTTAAATAACATGCATTTTAATAATTTTGCCTCGGAGCTTTGACAGCCCAGAAAGAAAAGATCCTTGGTCAGGCTTGGAGATCGAGGTCTTATTGGGTCTAATTAAAATAGCAGGCTTGTGCTATCAGGGATATATTAGTAGAGAGTAGGCCTGTTTCCGAAATATGGGATGAGTAGCTGACCCGCCCTCGGCTTTGCACGCGTCGTTGGTCAATAAAAACATAACCCTCCTTTTGCGCATTCCGGAAAATAGTAGTCTGTCTAAATCCTGGTCATAATATATCTATATATGTAGGTACCAAATTTTATCAAAATCGGTCCAGCCGTTTAGTCACGAAGCGTAAAAGACAGACTATTGAATTTATAATTTTAGTAAGTATGGATTTAATCGGTGCGGCTCAGGCACCACTACCATACAAAAATGTATTTAGAGTGTTCTTTGACGAATTAAACGGATGGCTTTGAGTTCAGTCGTTATCTCTCTTAACTCCTAGTTGTTCGGCTGCTTCAAGCACAATAAGGAGTAAGCCAGCAGCTTCTCTGACATTGGATTGCCCAGTCAGTTGGTCCTAACAATAGTGCCTAGTTTGTTTAGCCTGCATATTTAGAGACTGGTGTGCCAAGAGTTATACAACAGTAATGGGTTGTTTGCGCCCACATGCCTCGAAATACGGCTGTTCAGCCAAAACGAGCTCGTGGGCCACTTTACCAGGAGGTCTTCCTTCTAGGGACTAACGTTTATTGCGTGTTCATTGCAACGGGATAAAAGAGCACTTAGGCCATAAGTATTTAAAGTATTTTATAGAGACGTAAGAGTACTTCATTCAATAAGAAGTGATAGTCAAAATCACAATAAATATTTTTTTGTTCATTGAAATGACAAGGATCACTTTGAAACGTCCATTTTACCGCCTGTAACTTTGGTCCAAACAGTAGGTAACTTTATTGTAATCGCTAAAAATGACGAGTTCTCGTAATATTATGTATTTCTATTACTCAAAATCTCTAACGGTCGAGTTAGAGATACAAAAAAAAAACTAAATAGATTTACCATGTAATGACGTAGCATACTCAAACTCGTAGAGACACACAAAAGATATAAACGCGCTCACGCGCTACGTACAAATGTAACATGTAACCACAAAAATTAAGCAAAATAAAATTTGATAGTTGAAATGAAATAAAAGAGACAACGTGAGATTATGAGTAAAGTAATAATAATAATAATTTTATATTATGTTATTAAATCATAAGTCATAATAATAATAATATGTTATCTATTAAAACAACCTACTTAAAACAAAGTCGGGTTAGTTACGCCATTTATAACTCAAGAACGGCTAGACCGATTTTGATGATCTTTGATTTGCCTCGAATGTCAGAACAACTATTAAAATATTTAAAAAAAACACGTTAAAAAAAATTATGCCGTTAATTTATTTTCTCGTACATAGATGTAGCTAATGATGGCTGATTGACAATACATTGGCAGCTCGCGTCATATGCATGTCAAGGCGGTACAAAATGCGGCGGGTTGAGCTAGTTTATTTATAAATTGATCGCTTGATCCTACTAACTACTTCATACAAAGAAAGCACTTGTGTGCTACGAAAAGGCTACGAACAATTTATGCATCAATAATATCACTAATTAACTCCTGCTATTTTAAAGATATAAACTATAGCTAGTATACTATACCTACTATTATATACTTACTATCTGCACCAAGTACTTACTCTTTACCAGCACCCAAGTCATCGAAAATCTAGTGTCTTGTGTCTGGATAAACCTAGGATCTATGTGTATAGGTTTTAATACTATATGTAACCAGTGTTTTTTATATTAGATAATTTAATAAATAGCCCCCACTAGTATTTTATTATATCACTTATAAATGATCATGTACTGTTTTACCGTAGTGCAAGGTGGAACGCAGCGCGGAGCGGATCGTACTATACTTATTCACGGATTGAACCAAAACACCGTCGAACGTAACAAGGTACACGTGATTATTATTCCCGTATTTATAATGATTAATTGAAGTTAATCACGTAAAATCTTAGTAAAATCAGTTCTTGTGGGTTTTTAATCACTAAGAAATTATTCAAGAAAGCGTTTTATGGGCTAAATTCGGGTTTGTACTAATTTATCTACTTTAGTATCGTACTGATGAACAAATAAAATATTACAAGATCTAATTGAGCACCAGGATCTGGTTGTCATTGCACGCTACGGCCCACCGGGCTTGCACAAGGCGGGCTTTCCAGCGCAGCCGGACCTGGCGCTGACGATGCGCTTGCGTAATAGTTCGGTGAACCACTTCTTTAACTGAGCTAGCTTGAACTCGCGTGCAGTTTGTTAGTAAATAGTGTCTGGCATAGTTATTTGTTTGATAGCTGCATTTCATATTTGATGGGTAGAAGTAGCTGTAAAATAAAAAGGAAGTACCTACATTCAGAAAGAGAGAAAAGCGTGTTTCTGTCTTGAGTATTGTTGAGACGTTCAGTAGAGTCTTCTTTGATGAGATTGTTCACTCTTACCATTCCACGGCTCCTTGTGTTTATGTAGTGAAGGGAAATGTGAAGGGCACCCGCAAATGTATCAATAGAAAATCCGTTTTTGTAGGCTCGTAAAGCAACTGCGAGAAGTTTGTTTACGAAAAGAGTAGAGAATAGAGTCGCAGTAGTGTTGATGATGATGACAAACGATGATGATAATCACATCTAGAACACATCTAGTTTAGGAAAGGTTTATGATGTAATATCAGTGAAGAAACATATTGTATGCTAATGATACTCTCGTTAATACGTTTGCTGATGTTTATGGACGAGCGAGACCCACTTTGCCCTAATAGGTGAATTGTACAACATACAAACCAATACGGTGACCTCTTCTGCAGTTCTAAACAGAGCTTTTGTATAGGGTGCTTCAGAATTCGTATTTAAACCAAGAGGTACATTGTCCTCACATAGAAAAACAACTTCAATGTTTTACAACAAAGTTGTTTTTTTTTCTTAAAATAAAAATTTGAGTTAGACTTCACTGTACATATTTCTATGTTCACGTATGGCCTGCGATGATGAACACACGTGCATATTTATATTGGTTTAATACCTATTAAGTAATAATGTGCTATAACCAAAGTTCTATAAAAATACTACGGTAATCGTGTTCTGATCTTTGACTATTGTTCAGCAACACAACACAACACGAATCTTTATGTTATGAATCACAACAGCGATGTGGTAACAACGCGGTTGCATGCGTTATTTGGTACCTACGCAGGCAAAAGTTACAAAATACTGTCTGGTCCTTGACCTGTCCAATAATTCTTAACGGATGGCTTTGGCATATTTTAAAATGGACATTTTTATATAGCTTCAAAGATTTGACTATCCTTAATGGAACCAGCCAGACGGTTTAAGGGGTACCTCTATATCTATGGCTAAAATGTATGAAGTAGCTATTCATGAAAATATCATAAACTAGCTGTTGCCCGTGACTTCGTACGCGTTACGGGTATCTTTATGTTAGTAGGTATGTTTGTTCTGTTTTAAATGGTCTGTCCTGTGTGTGTGTTAAATAAATGTATTTTCTTTCTTCTTTCTTTACACTACTACATGTGTGGGTAACCTAGTAATAAAACTAAACACGCTGTTGCATCTTGACTTGACACCCCATTTTTATCCCATGGGACCTGATTAATGGGATAAAAAGTAGCCTATGTTTTAATCCAAGTTATAATCAACGTACATACTAGATTTCATCGAAATCCGCCGTTACGACGTAATTTAATATAAATAAACAAACATCTAAACTTTCGCATTTATATCGAGCTTATTGATCGAGCGAAGCAAGATCTCCAAATCAACTTGGGCAAATCGGCGTTGTATGTATGTATACAGGGTGTGGCGTAATGAGTGGATAATAGGGTACCTGCGGGTAGGGACCATTGTCGCGGTTCAGAAAAATATTTGTTATGCTCAGTAAAAGTGCCTCGGTTTTCGAGATATTCGACATTTTCGAAATTTAAGAAATATTTCACCCGTCGTCACTATTTTTGGCGCCAAGACTGCAAATGAAATTTTTTTTTCTATCTATTTTTTGGATAGTATTCTTGGATAGATGTGCTATCGAATGGAAACTATTATTTTTATAACACAAGTACAGTTATGTTTTTAAAATAAGATTTCACTAAAATTTTACTTGCTTTCGTTTGTTTTCCTGACCTTTACCCTTCTGTGGTGTAAAAAAAATGTATGGTCACTTGAATGCCAAATTTAAAAAAAAATAGCCTGTTTCATCGAGATTCCGAAATGGTATATTACATGGTATTTCCACAAGTTGATTCAAAAGTAATTCCTATTAAAATTGGTAGAGCTAATTATTATAAAATTACAAATAGTACTAAAATTTACTTCATTACTTAAAATCACCTAAAAACGTTAGTTTAAAATTCGGTAATGAAATAAAACGAAACAATAAATTTTAAATGCATTTCATTTATTAAATTTACTATTACAAAAGGTGTTCGAAAAGGCCACCACGTGCTCTGATGCATGCTCTGCACCTTTTGATAAAAGATCTTTTAATCCTGTTCGCAATTCTTTGCTCTGTGATTTTCTGAGCAGTTAATCGCACACGCTCCCGTAGCTGGTCCACTGTATTGATTGGGTCTTTATAAACCTTTTCTTTAAGGCATCCCCAGTAATAAAAGTCCAATGGGTTGAGGTCTGGTGAACGAGGTGGCCACAAAATTGTCCCCAAACGACCGATCCATCGTCGACGATATGTTTCATCGAGGTATTGTTACGAGCTGAGGGTTCGGGATAAAATAATGGGAATCGATCCAACCAAAATAACACTTTTATTCAGCACTAAACGATGACTACACGAACTTGGTCACACGTAATCACAACACACTAATTCACACCACAGTTGCACCACTTAAAGTCACCGAAATGTTCGCACGTATAGCTAAATCCAGACTGACTCGCGAGCAACTACTGATCACGCGAGACCCTGCTCCACGTCAGTCCTCTAGGGCCTCGCTGAGTCTCACTCACTGAGACTGACTCAGACTGACTCACAACTGACTGTCCGGCCATCTCTCCGGCCTATTTATATCCACACATTTCGATTGTTCGAGAAGGATCTCGATCGTTCCAGGAAAAGGGTCGGTCCCTCGACACAATGGCCACTCCATTGTGCGCAACCGCAGACAATAACAACAATAACGCAGCAAGACAAAAGCGTTCGAGAAGTTACGATTATTACTCATTGTTTAACAGCCTCGGCGTAACACTGCCCCCTCCTAAAACATGCTCGTCCCGAGCATTCTTAGCCTCATATCGCGGCAGCCGATCAACACGAACAATTTTAGGCGCACCTCGCGCTGAAGATGTAGCAACTAGAGGAGCCACATTGCCGTCTCCAGTACTTCAGGACACCCAGAGTCCCTTTCTCATCAGCGATCCCAATTCCAGCCTCCAAAACACGGCTCTCATGATTTCTATCTGTTCTTTCACTTCCTGGAATTACTTTCCAGATAAACCGAACGATTCCCTCATCAGTCGAGCCCAATTCCAGCCTCCAAAACACGGCTCTCTTGATTTCTATCTGTTCTTTCACTTCCTGGAATTCCTTTCCAGATGAACCGAACGATTCCCTCATCAGTCGAGCACGCTCTTATGGCCAACGTCGCTGATCTTCCTGTTGACGACGCTGCTCTTCTTTATCCTGACGTCGCTGTTCCTCTTGCAACCGAGTCTGCTCCACCTGTTCATGTCGCTGTTCCTTCTGCAACCGAGCCTGCTCTTCCTGCTGACGACGCTTCTCTTCTTAATGCTGACGGCGTTGTTTCTCCTGCAACCGAGCCTGCTCTTCCTGTTGACAACGCTTCTCTTCTTAATGCTGACGGCATTGTTCCTCCTGCAACCGAGCCTGCTCTTCCTCCTGACGACGCTGTTCTTCTTGACGACAAAGCATTGCCATAATAGCAGCAAGATCGCCTGTCACAGGAGCTTGCCCCATGGATGATGATGATGATGATGCTCCAAATGATTCGGTGGCGGCTTATTCCATCTCCATCGGCTGACGACTCTGCCAAGCTTCTTGAACCGGAGACTCCCCAAACCGCCTTTCATCCATTTCCTGTTGTCGTTGACCTCTCGTCCTGACACCGTCCACGTTATCCATTGGTAGAACCGGCATTATTTTATCCCACTTCTGACACCAAATTGTTACGAGCTGAGGGTTCGGGATAAAATAATGGGAATCGATCCAACCAAAATAACACTTTTATTCAGCACTAAACGATGACTACACGAACTTGGTCACACGTAATCACAACACACTAATTCACACCACAGTTGCACCACTTAAAGTCACCGAAATGTTCGCACGTATAGCTAAATCCAGACTGACTCGCGAGCAACTACTGATCACGCGAGACCCTGCTCCACGTCAGTCCTCTAGGGCCTCGCTGAGTCTCACTCACTGAGACTGACTCAGACTGACTCACAACTGACTGTCCGGCCATCTCTCCGGCCTATTTATATCCACACATTTCGATTGTTCGAGAAGGATCTCGATCGTTCCAGGAAAAGGGTCGGTCCCTCGACACAATGGCCACTCCATTGTGCGCAACCGCAGACAATAACAACAATAACGCAGCAAGACAAAAGCGTTCGAGAAGTTACGATTATTACTCATTGTTTAACAGCCTCGGCGTAACAGTATTGTCGAACATTTCGGGCGTAATGAGCGGGGCAACCATCGTGCTGCAGCCACATTCTTCTTCTGAAACATCTTCTAATAAAAGTGGAAGTTCGTGTCGTAAAAAATGTAAATACGTTTCTGCAGTCAATGTTCCAGACAATTCGAATGGTCCGATGATTTTGCCATTTAGAATTCCAGTCCATAAATTAATTTTGAACTTGTACTGGGACCTGTCTTCTCTGGCCAAATGAGGGTTTGCTGCCAACTGTGCAGATTGTGCATATTAAAATACCCATCTTTTTTGCACGTGGATTCGTCGTTCCACAAAATTTTATCGAAGAAATCGGGATCAGCGTTCATTTTTCTCAGCATTGTTTGGCAAAATGCAACTCATGCAGGGTAATCTCTTGGCTGCAAACATTGCACGCGCTGGTAGTGAAAAGGATGTAATTTTTCTCTTTTTAAAATTCGGTGCACTGTTCTTGCTGACATGCCAGTATTAGAGGCTATTACGCGCACAGATGTGGTCGGATCAGCAGCAATTTCATCAAGTACGTCCTCTTCATTATGTACTTGTGGTCTCCCAGAACTCGTGCCACCGATGCCACTTCCAGGAATTCGATCTTCCATGTAAGCATTGTGTACGCGAATAAACACACGATAATCGGGATGGCGTGCATTGGGAAATCTTTCCCGACACAGTGCTGCTGCTCGATTGGCGTTACCACCACACTCGCCGTAGATTAAATGCATTTGCGCATATTCAGACGCAGTGTATAGCTGAGGCATTGCAATCAATATGCAATACCAAAAAATCCAAGTTACAAAGCAAATCAAGTCCGAGATCACAGCACAAAATCGTTAGGTTCACAAAATTAAGACGTCCAAATCGCTAGGCAAAACAAAGTCCGAAATCACTGCACAAAATCGACGAGTATCAATCCAAAACAGGATAACATGTTGTTGTACGGGAGTAGTATGATAGCACACTGACTCGAAAATCATAAAAGTGCGTTACGCGAAACGATAGTTCTCTTTCACTCATAGCATGAAAGAGCAAGATAGACATAGTGTCGATTGCCGCTGGGCCGGGAACCAATCTGTTCCAAGAATTACTAGTAGTTCTGCGAACAGTAGACAATTATTGCTAATAATAGTTAAAAATATTTCTTTAAATTACGCCTTGATAAGTTTGGTAGGAATTAATTTTGAATCAAGTTGTGACAATGATATGTAATATACCATTTCGGAATCTCGATGAAATAGGCTAATTTTTTTTAAATTTGGCATTCAAGTGACCATACATTTTTTTTACACCACACAAGGGTAAAGGTCAGGAAAACAAACGAAAGCAAGTAAAATTTTAGTAAAATCTTATTTTAAAAACATAACTGTGCTTGTGTTATAAAAATAATAGTTTCCATTCGATAGCACATCTATCCAAGAATACTATTCAAAAAACAGATAGAAAAAAAATTTCATTTGCAGTCTTGGCGCCAAAAATAGTGACGAAGGGTGAAATATTTCTTAAATTTCGAAAATGTCGAATATCTCGAAAACCGAGGCACTTTTACTGAGCATAACAAATATTTTTCTGAACCGCCACAATAGCCCCTACCCGCAGGTACCCTATTATCCACTCATTACACCACACCCTGTATATGTAAGTATGTTTGTTTGTCCGAGGATAACTTTCGAAGCGTGGATCCGATCATTGTGAAATTTGATAGTGATGGCACAATTTTGGTGTGACTAAATGAGCTAAAAATGTTGGAGGCTTGTTGAGATATTGGGGTTCAAGTGGGGTAAAAAAAATGAATGAGACTATTAGGTCATATGGGACGTCAAATGAAAGGTTTTAATTAGTACATTTCAACCCTGTTTTTATTTTTAGTTTAAGTCTTGTAGTTTTTGAGTTATTAGCCTTAATAAAAACTAAACTTTGACAAAATTCACAGGGTACAGCAGTAACACCACAGTACTGAAATTTGGTATGCGTGTAGGTAAAGTATCACAATTATAGGCAAAAGTCTGAAATCTAGAATAACTGCAATTTGTATCCCAAAAAATAGAACCAATTAACATCAACTCCCGTTACCTGTTATTTAAATGGAACTGTAGGTCAAGTTATTTGGTTATGCATTTCGACACTATTTTGATAGTCAAAGATTACAATTTTTTTTATGGGATACTCTTAAGATCTCCGTTCGAGGCGAACCACTAGAATTAGTGTGATGTGGTGGAAAGGTAAGCCATGCATAATAATAATATTTATAAACCTACAGTATGCGGACTATTAAATTACCGGAACGAAAAGTGTAAGTAGAGCAATTAGCAACAAGGAAAATGATAGTGGCGTCACATGGACTGTGTTTATTTAAATAGCGATGCACAAATAACATAATAAATTCTGTGTCCAAGTAGGCCGCTGCGGTAACTTGGCAAAGTGGGGTATCATCGATCCAACTCGTGTTCAATGTGAATGTGGGGCTCCCACACTGAACATGCCTCACTTGCTCTTCTGCCCTTATGCACCATCACTCAGGAACAGCTTAATAATGCAGCGGCTGACGCTGTAGACCTTACTAGTCCAAATAAATTTAATTCTATTAATTCTAAAATTAATGAATACTATAAAGATGTTAGTTTTTATACCACCTGGAGATGGAATAAGCATATGGCCCACCAAGTACTTCCCCGGTTTCTGAGACAGATTCCACAATGTGATAACTAAAGTCCTGCTATCTTTTCTACCGTAGAACAACTAAGATTCGACATTATATGCAAGTGTCAGTGGTTTCGCAATTTAAATGCTGTCTATAGATACCATAAAGTCTCCATTATGTTGTAAATGTTTATAACTCGAACTGTGTACTTCCTAGTCAGAAGTTTACTGACACCGACTTGCTATTAACTCTTGCATTGACCAACAGTGCATCGAACTTCTCTTTTCTTGACCAAGAAAAACTCAATCAAAATTAAACTTTAACTCATTGTAAATAAATCTTATTTAGAACACGCCTAGTCAATCTCTCAAAATACATTGACATAGCTTTATCTGTCTTCCGAGCATGTTTACATTTTTTGCTTGTTCTCCACGTGGATCGCGCACCTATTTATTACGTAACTGAACTTGTAGATCATTGACTTCAGCATGGAGGTATTGAGATTATAAAAAGAATAGGTGGTCGTGTTTTTATATTTTAAATATTAATTGAAGGAACACATAGTTGACTAACAAAGAGTTTCACACAAAACATAGGTATTTTTGTGAAACTCTTCTACTGCCGACGGTTGATTAGGTTTTTCTGTTTTTATACGTAATAAGATTTTAAATAGACTTTACTTGAACTTTTTTAAGTACACCATAAGACTTATTTTAATAATAAAAGATGTAATATTTTGGATTAGCCCCTAAAAAGCATACAATTAATTTTAACCAAGTATTTTTTTCAATGAATATCATCGAAAAGTGGTTTAACAAACATTATTCTGGTAAATGAGGGAAATGACCCTCCTTCGGCTCACTATTGGTACATATTCTGAAACACACTATACCGTTAATTTAACGTCATAGTTATCTACATACATAAGTTATAATAATAATCTGTAAAAATATCACATGTTTTGCCTAGTTAAGTTTAGTTTGCGAATATTACGATAGGTTCTAAAGAAATGTGGTATTGCAAGATAAAGACAGGGGTTTTCCGAATAGTGCCTATTGCATCGCACCGAGGTCAGGCGCGCGAGCCTTGTTGGTAGAACATTGAAAAGTATGGAGTAGGTTTGGTAACATTTTAAGATACAACTATAAAATTTAATTTTTTATTTAGCTTATAACATTAACCAATGATGGTGTTATTTTTATCAAATATTGACTTTGTGCATGATATTTTGCGTATGTACCTAAATACCATAAATTAATTGTTTAGCCACTTAGCAGAATATTCGTCTTTCCTGCGGATTAAGGCTGGTTTAGCTTAAATTGCCCAATGCAACCTTTATAACTTAAACTAACCTTTAAAGGTTAGGCAAATCTACTCCGACTAAAAAAATTATCTTAGGCACTACAAACGCGAATTCAATCATCTTCTTCAATCGCTGATAGATATTTCTAACGGAAATATTGAAACTGTCTATTTTAACAAGCTTTTTATTAACTTGCAATGTATGTATGTTTGTAAGGGTAAAATCTTGCAACTGAATTTAAAACCCGTTCCCCTCAACCGATTGAGCTGAAATTTGGAATACATATGTAACTTCGGTAACAATGCAATAATATGGTACCATGGAGATGGTCTCACGATGGAGACGGATGCTAGACAACGGACCTTCTGAATGGATTATAGTAGGCTACAAGTGTTTGGGCTCATTTGAATCTGCTTGCGGTTTCGATTATGAATTTTATAAAATCCTGTTTTGAAAAAGTAATTTTTCAACAAAAAACTTATTTAGTTTCGATTTGTCATGTGATGGTTGGCCAAAAACAGATAAACTTTAACTTACGAGCTACTAACCATCTCGGTTTCTAATACTCGTTTTATATCAAAACTTTTAGTATCAATAGAGGCTGTAGAAAACTCTGTTCGATTGATTCGATGGCCTACTGTGATGGATCGTGTTACTCATAGCTTGCCGCTTGCAATTGGGCTTCCCTAAGGTTTCACCAAGGACTCCAGAATCAGCCTTGCTAGTGGGTTTTCACTTATTACCAAGACAAGGAAAAATATTTATGTATTAACTTGATACAATTAACAACCGAATAAGAAATACGATGGACAAGTTATGTGGTGTTTATTCGGTATAATTATTTCTAAAAACGCATTTACCTACTTAAAGCAGTAAGAATATGTTTCTATTGTCATGATAAGTTTATTCTGTATTGACTAATCAGTCAATCTCTAATGAGATAGTAGAAAATAAAAGTAGTTGATGTCTAAATAAAATAAGGTCTAAATGAATGTACATCCCAATAAATAACTATATATGTATATATAAAACAAAATCGGGTTAGTTACACCATTTATAGCTCATGAACGGCGGGACTGATTTTGATGATTTTTGATTTGTTGGATTTGTCTCCGCCCCAAATAGCAGAATTACAATTAAAATATCAGAAAAATTCACGCAAAAATAAATTATGAATAAAACTCATTTTCTCATACATAGACGCAGCTAATGATGGCCGATTGACAATTCTACCGGTGACGTACACTGGCAGCCCGCATCATATCCATGTCAAGGCGGTACGAAGTTCACCGGGTCAACTAGTATTACATAAATAAAAATATTTTATTTCAGATTACCCCAATTCATACATTGTTACTAGATTAGTATGTACACAATAGAAAAAAAAATATAAATAAAATATAATTAAAATACAAAACACAAACAAAAGGACAAAAGATCTTCGCGCTGAGAGTGACCAACTAAAGGTGATCAAACCGACCAAAGTTCGGTTTGATCACTCTCAACACGAAGCACTTCCATATCGGAGAGATAACACAGTCAGATATGGTTTTCAGGATGCTGTTTTATATTGGAGTGTATAAAAAATTTACTCAAATCTAATAAGTTAATATTTAGGAAAAAGTGTTTTTTAATTGCGCGCCATCTAGCGCTTAGGATAGAAACTTGGTGTGGTCTCGTAGCGGTCAGGTTACGATTTTGCTACGAAGTCGTAGCAACTGGTGGCTAGCACATAAACCCCGCGCCTTCTTGCATAGTAGGTTCATAACATTCGATTGTAGTTCTCACCAAGTAACAGAGAAGGCGCTGTACACATTTAAAAAATCCCATTTGACAAAAAGTTGGTTCATAAATCATATTTGAATGTTCTGAAAATTTGTTCGAGGTGGTTAGACACAATAGGTCTTTAAAAAAAATAAACATTTGTTTTTTTTCCTTACTACCTCTTAATATGTAGTGAGGCTCTTAAGCGGATCTAGATCGACCTTGAAAATATCCTTTACGATAAATCACGACACAACGACGTAATTTTTTGTCTAATCTCTGCCTCAATAGTTATCTAATAAAGACTCAAACACACTCTGGGGTTCTGCTAAGAGTTGCCTGATGTTTCGGCACTCGGAGGAGTATGTGATGATGGATAGTTGAAGTTTATATGGAGAAGCAGCGCAGAAAGCTAAAAATAAGCAAAAAAAAAACTGCCCAAACCTGGTTTAAAATAGATACCTAATACCACATATAAAATATAGTGTCTACTGATTTGCTAAATTGATCTACATGTCCTAGATATTTAAATCTACTTTAATGAAATTAATCTCTCGTTTGTCTTATTAATAATTGTTATTACCTTATCATATTTAACCAACTAGTGTACTTGTAGAATAAAACAAATAAAATCTTTGAAATGGTACTAATTGGCATCTTTGCACACAGTCGATAACTTACTGACCGTGGTTATTACATACCCACATTAACTGCGTCGGAAGCTGTACAGAATGCCCTGGAGCAAGGTAATCTACTTTCGCAATGACACTTGACATTGCTTTTTCACTACCTAATATTGTTCTGGCATGTTAAATAATAATAAAATAATTACTTATTTGACTGCGGTCGGTATAAAAGCGCCGAATCAGATGGTAATAGCATCAGTCTGCCGATTAACGGTTTGAAGTGATCTTGTCTTCGTCAAATAACAACACAGACCACGTTAATAATGAATACGCTGGTGGTGTTGTTCGCTGTTGTGTCTGTGGCATGCGGATCGGTGGTGCAGCTGGCGCAGCCTGCTCACCACCCCGCGCTGGTACTCGACCCGCACGGTCGTCCCCTCGACACCGCCGAGGTGATCAACGCACGCGCCCTGCACCTGCAGGCCAAAGCTCTGGAGCACCACGCACCGCTCTACCACAACGCGGTCTACGCCGCTCCCGCCGTCTACGCCGCGCCCGCTGCCATCTCTCACCAGTCCCGCTACGACGTGCATACCTCTCATGGCTCCCCGCTGCTGGCGCACTCTGCCCTGCACCTGCTGAAGAAGCGCTCGCTAGGATTCGTGGCCTACTCCGCGCCCTCAGCCGTGTCTCACCAATCCCGCGTGGATGTCATCTCTAGCCCCGCTGTGGTCTCGCACGCCGTGCACGCTCCCGTGCTATCCCACGCTGTCGCCGTGGCGCCCGCCGCTGTTTCCCACCAGTCCCGCGTCGACTACCGCACCAGCCCCGCTCTCGTCAGCCACGCGTATGCTGCCGCTCCCGTGTTTACACACGCTGCTCCTTTATCTTACTCGGTTCTGGCGAGCCCCTACGCTCACTCTGCTCTGTCTCACGGACATTACCTGAAGAAGCGCTCTCTGTCGAGCTTCCTGGGCTCTTGGACTCACGCTGTGCCCGCTGCCGTGTCTCACCAATCCCGTGTGGATGTTCACTCTAGCCCAGCTATCGTAAGCCACGCTATCGCCGCTCCGTTGGTGTCGCACGCCGTGGCCCCGGTGGCGGTTGCTGCCCACGCAGTGTACGCCGCTCCCGCCGCCGTCTCCCACCAGTCCCGCGTGGATGTCATCTCATCGCCAGCGCACATCGCCGTCGCTCCCCTGGCCCACAGTGCCGTCTGGACTTCCCCCATCTCACATGCAGCCCATGCCTCCCTTTGGTAAAGTGAAATATTTGACGAATAATGAAAATGATTGTAGTTTTCATTTTGATAGTTTTAATATTATTGAAATGAATAGACAAATAAAATAATAATTTATAGCAAAAACTTTTTTATTCCTTCACCTACGCGCAAGTATTTCATAGATATAAAGTGAAAAGCTAACGTTTTGTAGCCATTTAAAGTTTTCGTATACAAGTTGTTATATTTTTAAGCTTATTTTTTGAACAGTATTCCATATTCGACTGTACTACATATTTGAATACTAAATCTATATATAATAATAACTAAAATATAAAACTCTGAGCTTGAATAGCTCAGAGTTTTATATTTCGCGATGTTGAATTGTTAAAACTATGTTTATTATTTATATTTGGCAATGTAATATATGTATATACATACATATATGCCTATTGCCTATATAACATACCTTATCTAATTAAATCATCAGAACAAAATAAGCTTTTTCAGAAACTTTCTTAGAAGAAAATAGCAGATGGCGTTTTGTTGTGTTCTGTAAAGATACTTGCACCATAGTCATGGAAGAATCGGGTATAATACAAGGTGATTCAGGCATCCAAAAGGTCCAAAATAGTCCAAAAGGAGCAGTGTGATTGGTGTACTCGTGGCTGACCCGAATCACCCCAATGTATGTTCTATGATTTTTTATAGTTAGGGATATTTGTGTATCCTAATTTCAATCATTCCTAAAGGATTTTCAAGTCATAACATCCAACCGGTCGTTTAATTATTACGAAATTTAACGAATACACGCTTTGCCTTTTTATCTGATTAAACAAGCAAGAGGTGTATGCCATCATGTGCTAACTGTATTTTACGACTGAAAAAAGAATGAAAAGTTACTAAGACATTTTTCCAAAAAAGATCATAGAATATTTTTAATTGTTCTTATTTTCAAAATAATTAAATAACTGCTTAATCTGAAATTTTCATCATGTTATTCTAACGGCTTCACTACTATCGTATTTCTACGTAAACCTTTTTTCTTAGGAAATTGTCGAAATCAGGACGCATAAATAATCCTTGCTCCTGAACTGTACGAAACAAAGAACATACATTGTGGTGATTTGGGTCGGTCACAGGGACTCTAATCACACTGCTCCTTTTGCACTATGGTGCCTGAACCACCCTGTATAATATGCTCTTGTACAATATTTCACTAAATTTTTACAATGTATGCCTTGCAGAGCTTCAAACGCTAACCCGGTTGGGTAAATTTCGTAAAAAAATACTTCATAATTGGCTTTCACTGCTCGCTACTTGTATCCAACAGGATGGACAAATAGCCATGCGTGACGTGACGATATCGAGGGTAAAACATACAACGAATTAAAGAAGACACAAAACAACATAAAAAATTAGCCGACCTTAATCCAGATCAATGATACTCGTAGACTCGTATTTTGTTTTTTGTTGTGTTACTCTTCACCCCGTGACTCCTTAATCACATCACATCACGATGCGTAATCCAAGTTTTTGATACTTTAACAGCTTCTAAGGTACCCCGCTAGAGCCCAAAATGTCCAAAAATATCCTTTTACCGTTGACGAATACGAGGTCGAAATCAAATATCGGGTTGTTTATGTTATACCCCTAAAAATATCCTTTGTCTATGAGCTCATAAAATTATCAGTGTCACTACATATAACAAACTACAATTAGGTATTCTTCGTCGATAGTCAATTTTGTAAAATAATCTGCAAGTACGCATCCTCTAATAAGGATACTGAATTCTTTCATAACCGTGATTTTTTGACTCCTGACCACAAGGCATTTTTCAGGCCCACCAAATTTCAATCTGTTTAATGACGCAGATTGACAATAAAGGAACTAACATCGATGAGATGATAAACAAACGTCAACGCTAATATTCGTACTATTACAAGTTGAAGAGAGCGCTCCTAATGCTCCCTTTGTGCCCGAACACCCGCACGATGGAAGACCTAATAACCGCCTTACCAAATGCTATTGTTGTGGCCAAACACCTGTCCAATATATTATAAATTAACACGTAGAACTTTTAACTCGCTATGAAGAAGAATGCTTAAAAATACCATGTAAAAATATTATCCTAACCCGATGATTTTTACTATACGTATTTGGTTATTTACACAATTAAAAAACAAGGCAAATATATTATTTCGTAATAGATTCAAAATAGGAATTAAGTTATTAATTGATTCGTTAGATATACTTATAGTAATCTCAAGAGATCCTAGAACTAGGGCGGTAATTATTATATGGGTACTCTATATACCTCTTACATTGTAATAAAGGTACAACAGTGTGAAACTGTAAATAATTATCCCTTCGGGTAATTACCCTTCATTGGCATTTCATCGCAATTTACAGTTCCCAACACGACCCTCGAAAGAGAGTTTAACAGGGTGTGTATATCACATATACAGTCAAACTATACCTACAAGGAAAAGCCGTAGGTAATTATAGAAACAAGAAACGTTTTGTATTATTTACATAAATATATTTTGCTGGTTTTTAAATATCAGATATGTACAATATTATATTCTAGTTGTTCGTCAGGTTCGTTATTCACCAGGCGTGAACGAAGGGAGATGAGTGCAAGAGTCCAGCGTGAGCTGAGTGCACGAGTCCAGAGTGGGCGTAGGGGGCTGCTACGTAGCCGTGGGCAAGAGGAGAGGCAGCATACGCGTGGCTGACGAGAGCGGGGCTGGTGCGGTAGTCGACGCGAGACTGGTGGGAAACAGCGGCGGGTGCTACGGCGACAGCGTGGGATAGCACAGGAGCGTGCACGGCGTGCGAGACCACCGCGGGGCTAGAAATGACGTCCAAGCGGGACTGGTGCGACACGGCGGAAGGCGCGGAGTAGGCCACGAGTCCCAGCGAGCGCTTCTTCAGCAGGTGCAGGGCAGAGTGCGCCAGCAGCGGGGAGCCGTGGGAGGTGTGCACGTCGTAGCGTGACTGGTGAGAGACGGCAGCGGGCGCCGCGTAGACGGCGGGCGAGGTGTAGACAGCGGGCGCGGCGTAGACAGCGGGCGCGGCGTAGACAGCGGGCGCGGCGTAGGCCGCGGAGTGGTAGAGTGGCGCGTGGTGCTCCAGAGCCTTGGCCTGCAGGTGCAGGGCGCGCGCGTTGATCACCTCGGCGGTGTCGAGGGGACGGCCGTGCGGATCGAGCACCAGCGCGGGGTGGTGAGCGGGCTGCGCCAGCTGCACTACCGATCCGCACGCCACAGACACAACAGCGAACAACACCACCAGCGTATTCATTATTAACGTGGTCTGTGTTTTTTCTGACGAACTGAGTAGATCACTTCAAACCGTGCACGGCCGACTGATAAATTTGACTTGCCCTCTGCTATATTTATAAGAACCGGACATGAGTAAGGCAATTTCAGTGTGGGTAATAATAATATTAGAACAATGCTCGTTGTCAATAAAATGTGGGTATGACCTCGGTGCGTGTATGGCGGTCACACGAAAGAATTTCGTGGTCGGAGTATGTAGTGCGCAACGACGACAAGCTACAAAGTCTACGATGATGTTATAACGAGATAAGTTCTTATAAATACGTATTAAAATTAACCTTATTAAAAATATTTTATGTTTGCAAATATTTGCATTGCAAAATATTAGTTTAGAGGCTACTAGAGGTTGAATGGCCCCGCTGAATGGCATGCATTCCTAAAAGATTGAGTTCGCGAAAGTGTAGTTTTAAATTAAATTAATAGGCATTACAAGATAAATGTAAGGGGATTACTGGCTGATTACTGAACTTCGAAAGATGTGAAGTTTTGCAGTAATAAAGTAGATGTTATAATTTTTTTGAGCTTTCTTATCTTAACCCTTTCTCTTTCTCTATCATAGTGTAACAGCTATTACAATATTAATTCAATAATATCGTGATTCTCTTGAAGAATAAATTTCTCTATCAAAATATTTGATACTACCTACTAAATGGAAAAAGGCAGAGCTTTTTTCAACAAATACGTAATATACCCTGTCTTCTGGACATAAAGTAGTTAATGGCTTGAAACAACATTTTAGGCGTGTATGTCTGCGCACGCGTCTATCAAAGGTTGCGCATTCACTCAACCGTGGCAGTGTCCAAGACCACAGGAATTACTCGATTACTAATACATTTTAGTTCCGTGTTCTTGTTTTATTAAACACGCGATATATAAATGTGCACCATTGAGTTTTTCCCACAATGTTTTACGAGCTGTATCGATATAGAGGCAAACATTGAGACATTTGCAAAAAAAAATCCTATTTATTCTTTGTAGGTATTTTATTTAGGGCCTGGGACAGCATTGTACCTGTGGTTGGGTTATAAACATTTTTGATACTCATTGATTTGGTATAACTATGGATTTCGCAGTAACTGCTCGGCCGCTGCTTACTTAAAACGCGTCGATGCATCCGTCACTCGATAGCTGTCGAGGTATCAACATGACAAAGTGTGCATTGAACAAATTAAACTAAACATTTTAGTATAGAGTCGCTATTTGTTTGAATAGCCATAAGCAGTGACTACTATGTAATCTAGTATCATGCAACTTTTTCTTTTCGTAGTGCTTAGAATGGCGTGCTATATCCTTAGTTCATGAATCATGTTGACAAAGAGTACACATCAGTTTCATTGGTTTTTGAAGTTTGGTAAAAAATATTTTCTTAAACCTTTCGATGCCTAAATTCCTTATGATAATAAACTTAAACCACTTGTTAGAATCAAATAACATAAAGTGGTATTTCAAATGGTTCAACTTGAGTTCCTGTATTTTAGCATAGCAGATATAGCAAGGTAGAGTTGCTAAAATTTAAATAAATAATGCGTAATTCTATTTTTTTACTGATTATAAGAACAAAGCGTAGGTACAACAACTCGATTAATTGCGTTTTGGTGGCATAATTAACTGATTAGTTAGTAATAAAGATATAAATACCTTTTTGGAAGTTATAATTTATCTGGCATATCTACGGGTGAAGTATAGGATAATTTTACATTTGATTATCCTCTTTTATATATAAAACAAAGTCGGGATTGTTCGAACACTTATGACTCGAGAACGGCGGGACCGATTTTGATGATCTTTGATTTGTTGGATTTGTCTTCGCCCCGAATAGCAGAATAACTATTAAAATATCAGAAAAATTCACGCAAAAAGAAGATATGAAAAAAATCATTTTTTCATACATAGATGTAGCTAATGATGAATTCTACCGGCGTGACGTACATTGACAGCCCGTGTCATATGCATGTCAAGGCGGTACGAAGTTCGGCGGGTCAGCTAGTCTTTAATTTATAAAACATATTTGGGTTTGTTCGAACACTTAACTCGAGAACGGCGGGATCGATTTGGATGGTTTTTTGATTTGTTAGATTTGTCTCCGCACCGAATAGCACAATAACTATTAAAATATCGGAAAAATTCACGGAAAAAGAAATAATGAAGATAATTCATTTTCTGATAGACAGATGCAGCGGGTGACGTACATTAACAGCCCGCGTCATATGCATATCAAGGCGGTACGAAGTTTAGCGGAACAGCTAGTTTTTATAATAAACAAGCTTATGTAGCGACTTTAGTACGCGTAAAACTACTAAACGTGTTTATGGTAGACGCAGTTATTAACAAAATGAAAAAAAGTAGTGCCCTGTGCTGTGTAGTTCTCTACATCTTAAATATCGAAAGACGATATCCATTAACGAGCTCTGTTAATGAACTCCATCTTCGGACCCTAGTGATATATTGTCAGACTATCAGTCATCAGAAGATCAGGTCAGCCGATCCAAAGCACTTTTCCTTTTTGGTGAAGGGATCTCAGCAGTAAAATGAAAATGTGTTACTGCTTTTTCATGTATCGGGAATTTTGTGGCTAAATAATTTATTCTCAAATGAAAATATACATGTGACTTCACGAGAAACAATAGGTTTAAACTTAGGTTAAATATTTAGTGAGCATGCAGAACCTTGTAGGTAGTTAAAATATAATACTTACACATTTTGGTTACATTTTTCCTTTTAGAGTCAAACTATAATTATATTAGATGATGCTTGTAAATTTTAAAATTATAATAAATAGTTACGAGACCAACTGTTTATTTACTAAATAATAGAAGTATCTTCCATTACTTACATCATCATCATTATCCACAGCCCATAAGTACCCACTGCTGGGTGTAGACCTCCCTTTGTAAACGTCACCCTTCCCGGTCCTGTGCTGCGCGCATCCAGGAGTTGCCCGCGACTTTATATCGTCGACCCACCGCGCCGTCGGACGTCCTGGACTTCTTAGGTCTGTTCTTGGCCACCATTTTTTTAAAATCTTGTGTGTACCTTACTTGTGTGCTGTGTGTGTTGTGTACCGTCACAAATAAATGTTTTTTCTTTCTTTCTTTCTTTCTTCTTTCCATTCGGTCAAAGATTTACTCCACCTGCCATCACTACGTCTAGCCAAGTGTCCTGCCCAGTTCCACTTGAGTTCCACCACCCTTGTTCCGACGTCTTGGACTCGGCGTCGGATTTCGGTATTGGGAACTCGATCCAGCAGGTTGATGGCAAGCATGGCGCGCTCCATGGCTCTCTGTGCAACTCGTACTTTGTACACAGTTTCCTTAGTGAGCGCCCATGTTTCGGCGCCGTAAGTCATTGTTGGCAGGACACATTGGTTATACAGACGGGTTTCCAAGCATTACTTAATTTAAATTACTTACATTAACATTAAACAGTTGATCTCCACAGTTGATCTTCGATTAACTTCGATACTTATTTAAATAATTTTTAATAATAATTTGCTAGGTAATCAGCTAGTTAAATTAGCTATAATTTAGGTTCTTCCGATGAATTTATAATCTAATCTAAGATAACTGGTCAATGATTTCTGGTTATAATTTCCCAATGTATAAAATAAAGGAGAGCGTAGGCTGAATTTATGAAACGCGGTTAGTTTTTGCCACAGACTGCTAGTGATGAAGATAAATTGCCACATTTCTGCACTACTGTTTGCGAATTCATAGGAGGGTCTTGCCATAACTGTTTTGAGGCTCTGTGGTTTGCTAAGAGACATGACACACCAAGACCATTTAAAAACCAAGAAAATTACATTTATTTTCAGAGAATTACAGGTTACTTACGTTGACAATACGATGTGGGCAAAAACAAAGTTGTAGTTAAAAGTCTTGGTAGACGTACTTGCTTACAGTCATGTTTTAAAACTAACAATGTAAACTAAATTGAATAAGAACCTAATACAGAGGGAGGATAAATGATAGAATTGTACTACATATACGTTCAGTAATAATTACGGAGACCCTTAATCTAGAAGTAATTTTTTTTGTACAACCTGTTAAAAATCAATGCTAGTTTAAAATTAGAACATTGTCAGTGAAGAACATAAAAATTCGAAGCTTATAAACTCATCGCAGGTTAAGATATTGTAAAGCTTAGTGTGCATGTGCCTTTAAAGGTCTCTAATTTGGCTGAACTCTGGTCAAAGAAAGGCGCTCCCTCTGAATTTAGATTCAAACCTTTTCCTGAAGTCACTGACCTTTCTAAATTACATTTAGATTTGGTAGGTTTTGTAAACTACATTTATTTCGATTTTTACTGAGTCAGAAGACATTACGACAAAAGTTAGGTTAATTTATTTATTTATTCAACCTGTGTCATCCCACTGCTGGGCAAAGGACTACCCCACAGTCTTCCAAGACTTTCACTCGCGTGCCAAATCCCACCAATTTGTTTCGAAGACATCGAAATCATCACGCCAGCGTCTACTAAGCCTTCCTCGGCGCCGTCGCCCGTCTTCAGGCACCCACTGCGTGACGATCGTTGCCCATCTGTCCGGGTGCATTCGTCTTACATGGCCCGCATTATTCAGCCTTATTTCCACACATTTATTTGCACGCTGCGTTGCTCTTTAGCAAACCTTGAGTTTGGATTTTTGAGCCTCGGTTAAAGACCACGTTGCCCACCTATGGTTTCCACCATAGGTAAGAACGGCCAATATACACATGTCGATGAGTTTGCGCTTTAGTGACATAGGAAGGTTTCTCTTCATCAGCTCTTTCATGGACCAGTAGTTCTTCCAGGCGTTCTCGATGCGGCGATCGATTTCTTTATTTTGCCTGTTTTTTAAAGGAATTAATTGGCCCAAGTAGATATAGGTTAATATATATCTCTATTTTCTGTGACAAATGGGGATTCTAAGATTTTCGTCGACTGAAAAAGTCTAGTTTGGAGTTATCTGTTAAGACGATATACAAATTTAATTTCGGTGACGATTAGGCGGAGCATGTGACAGTGCTATTTACGTACTTATGTGAAAACCGAGACAAACAATATCATAGCCGCGCCGCATTGTCGCAGGAATTAATGACGTAAGCGACAAAAGATAAAATCTCGAATTGCATCAAAATCAACAAATAAAAAAAATGCTTTTCCATTAATTTAGGTACCATAATTGCCTACATAACTATGTAAAAAAATACTTTAAATCTTTCTAGAGTCGGAGAATGAACGATATTAGTGTTTTAAAAGAGCCGATTTTGACAAATAATTATATCGAGAAAAGTTTCACCAATTGCGTTTCTGACATTTATCTAGTTTAAATCCTTAAATAATGAAATCAGTACCATTTTTATTAATTGAATAAAACAATTACTTAGAGGCTTAATTTTTTTTACATATCGTCTTAACACACATAAAATAGACCTTTAATCCACCTTATAAATAAAAGGTTCATTCGTTCGTAATGACGCTGTTTCTTTTAAAGCTCTCAAAATATAGGGTGTCTATACGTCGTAGACATAGAGAGTCAGCTCTGTCTTTCTGGATAAGTCTGACTAAGTTGAGAGGATAGAATAGATGCTGGACAAGCCTACTCTATCTATAAAGTTGTCTCAGTCCCTCCACACTTCACTCAGTTGGTATTGTTACCTGTCACCAGGCGCAGTAATTTCATGTTCAGAATAGATTCAATCATTTTTCGAGGTCGTTGACTCCACTTTAGACTATTGCAATTTACGATGGGGGCTCTGTTGAATAAATAAAACAATGATCGTAATGTAATTTGGCGCAACTGGAGCGCTCTAAATGAGTTTGGAAACGGAGTGTTTGCCCTCGATGTTTATGGAAAACACTTTCCTAAGTATCAATATTTATACTAAGTAAAATACTAACACCTACAAGTGTTCACGAGAACTCTTAATCGTCATTTTATTATGTTCTGGGCCCGTAGCCAAATTACATTCGCTACGAATCTATTCGATTTCTACATACATTTGTTATCGCTGTATCACGTGGTTCTTCTATAGCATATGTCAAATCCCATACATTTTCGGACTTATCGACTAGCGTCACCGCTAATCGACTGTAACTTGGCTAAGCCCTCAGCTTTGTTATGTTCGTCATTTTGTATTTACGGACGAATAGGGGCTTTCAAATAGATAATAATAGGAAGTAGGCTTTATTTTTGTATGGTTAAAAGATATTTATGAAAGTACAGTGGGCTGTTTAAGTGGAGTCATAGTTGGCAATTACAATGGAATGGTCAAATTATTCAAGACCTTTTGCACTCATAGTGTAAGGTTGACTGTACTTACAAACTAGTTTCCAAAAAAATATTTTGATAATGAAACTACAGTTAAAGTTATTTTAAAGTCCTAAATCTCGTAAGATGAAATTGAAAGCGCAAACAAAACGCTTGGTCAATTGATGATGACATAAATCGTGTGATACGAATACATTTATTTTTTGTAATATCTCTTACTTTTATATTTTTTTAAACGGCCTCCGCAGAAGTGGGAAAGGCATTCTATGCATGACCGTTTACAACAGGCCCCTTAAAAGGTAGTCTCATAAAAATACTCCAAAGTTATCTCAGCGAGCAGTAATCTTTGTTAATGCTATGTACGTGACATTATTTAGCTATTTGCTGTTCGGAATAAGGATTTATTTGAAGTCGTTCCTGATGCAAGGCACAAAGACATTTCGTCAGCTGCTTACGCAAGCCGATTGAATAGATAGCTTATCGTTTGTACCGTTAGTGTTCCTTAGCTTAGGAAATAATTAAAAACCGAATGTAGTACCGGTACAAAGCTAAGACATTGTTATATTAGATCTCGTTAAAGGTCTATTCTTGCTACATCGGTCGTTGCAAGAGCAGTAGTATAATTACTTACCAAAGTTCCAATTGATACTACTCTACTTCTAGATATAATTTAAATATGATTCTTTTGATCTAGCTGCATATTATGCCATATTATAGAAAGACTAACAATGTAGTCATCCTATCCTGAAACTATGTAGCATACCTTATGGCAGGTTTCTACGAAGCTCAGAACAAGGAACTACGAAGGGAAAGTAAATGACTTTGACTTTTAAAAATCTGAACTTTGTCGAGTTTGCTTTTATTATTTTCTTAAAAGATATTATGGAAAGTACTTCATAATCATTTATAACGGGCAATATTTAATTCCTGCATTCTGGGCAACTACAGCCGCGTTTCACTTTTCTTCCTCAAATGATAATCAAGGAAATAGAAGGTTAAACCAAACGAGCTTTTTGAAAAACGATGTACCAGCATTTGAAGCCTCGACAGCACGTAACGTTTCTAGCATTGACCCTTACAAAGCACACTCCTTTGTTTCACTGAATTGTGTTTTAGGCGAAGCGCTCGTAATGCATATTAACTGATCAGATAGGGGAAACAACTTCCTGGGCTGTCACTACTTCGATGGGCGACCCCTAGTGACATTTTGAATTAAAATTCCATGCTTTGGAGGGTACGTTTAAAATTGTCAAGCCAAGTTGGAGGTCTAAAATCTATAAGGAGTGTCAGGGCCCGTAGCCAAATGTCATTCGCCACGAATCTATTCGACTTCTACATACATTTGTTGTCGCTGAATGACGTAATATTTCTATAGCATGTGTCAAATCCCATACATTTTCGGACGTATCGACTAGCGTCATCGCTAATCGACTGTAACTTGGCTAAGCCCTCTGGGCTGGTCTATAGCTCATACGGACTTAAGTCTTGCTGTGTTGTCAAGCAATAAATGCTTAAAACTGCCAGTGTAAGAGCAGTAGGCGTGGGGGTAGCAACAATGGAACAAACTGGAACTGGAACGATCTGATACTGGCCGATAAAGGCGAGAACTACCATTTCATTCCAACAATACAAATAGCTCCGTTTTGTACCTACAGAGACAGGTCTGCAGTCACACCGTATTGTAACAAAATGGTTATGTACATATCTATGTATAGGAGTAGTAACGGAGTTATAAACATTTATTTCGACACAAATAACAAACAAACAGAAACGACATACGGTGGCTAATACAGACACATTCACTTAAAGAGTCACTATGTTAAGTTAATGGTGCGTACATATGTACCTATGTAACCCCCCCCCCCTGAAGAAACCCCCCTATATAATTAATCACGACCCCCCCCCGAACCCCAAAGAATTTACACACGTTTAACCCAGACAACAATCCAAATTACCTATCTACAATTCAGTCATGAACTACCTACTTTATAAATTATCAACCCTATTAACATCTGCTATAAGAGTGTATTGTGATTAATTATTTTGGCCTCGTGATTTATCTAGTATTGCGGTAGGAACCCTTGCGTCGCGGTATCCGTAATAACTCAGTTTCTTTTAAGGAATTTGAGTCTAGTACCAAAGATCATGCTACCTACTTTATGAGAGAATTAAACCTATCTAAACACATTGACATACCCATAGAACTCTAGTTAGTGACAATTGTGATCTACCTATTGTAAGCTTGGTGCTAAAGTTATATAGCCTACCCACTGGGAACGTATTTATCTACCTACAAACTGATTATCGACATTAATAATTGTGGCTAAGACACTTGTTTAAATATCTTAGGTCTACAGCCCCACCACCGCTGTGAAGACAATGAGATTCGACTACCAGACTGGACATCTCTCTTCCACAATTTAAAAGTATTATTAGGTATACTTAACCTTATATTTGAGACAACATAAATATTGTATGTGGGTAGTCTGTTGTTCCTACTCGTTATTAAGGGAATTAGAGGTCATAATCTTTTGCAAAGTGTAGATTCTGTTTTGGTTATCTTGCGAATCAGTAAAGTTCTTATTTTTAGAACTAAACCCATTCGATTTAGGTTCTTCGTAGCCTATTCTAGAACCCTACCCTTTTCGATTCCGATCCTAAAAATAGCCGCCCCCTACTATCCATCTGCCAAAACACTCAGCCTAAACATACCTAGGCAACCTATCAATTAACCCATTCTTAAATTCACTACCAGAATGCCCTAAAATGTAGAACTTAGTAAAACCCCCATAATGAAGTATTTAGTACTTTTCCGAACGGCTAGTTTGCATGAAATAGATAAGTGCTTTAATTAGCTATCGAAGTCTTTTGTTTACTGTAGTTTGACCATGAATATTACTTCAATTCATGTTTCTAGTACCTTTTCAGTTAACAATGCTGAAGAATCTTAACGGAATTTCATTTCCTTGGCTCCGTAGAATAGAAAACAGACCTTTTTCTCGCATCTGTTTCTAATTAAGCCCAGCGCTTTAGCCTTCAAAGATTCTATCGACATCAGATCAACTTACTTAGATTATTTACTTCCTTGAATCCGAGCTCATTTCATTGTCAAACTTCACAAGTCCATCTTATAATTTCAACATTGTATTCAATCTTACAAAGTGTATTTTTTGAAACCACCGTCCTTAAAAGCACAATTGCCCTCTCATTTAAGTTTAGTTTATTACATGAATTTTGTTCTACATACTGATATATTTTTATACCGTATGCTACATTAAAATATTTCCTTTTCCAACGTAGAATACTCGTATCAATCTTAGGAATCCAATCTTCCTACCCACATTTTTTCCTTTACTAGATAACTCAATCTAAGAAATATTATACCGTCAATAGGTTACACATTCCTGTGTCTTTGTTATAACATAAGCTATGTTTTCCAATGAACCCACCGTTCTTTATGACCATAGAAATAGAATATAGAAGTAGTTAAACAAATCGCTGCCAATACAAACATCAATCGTGAAAGGTTATTTTGTATTTAGTGTAGTATAATCCTGAGTCAATCATTTCTTAAAATGCAATACTGATGCTAATCTGTCCGTACATCCTTAGAATAAATAGAATATGTAAAGGGAAGTATTTCCTAACGCCCCCCTATCCCGCATAACCGCATCCTATCATATGAACCAATTAATTCGATTATTAAACTATTATTGAATCCACCGTCTCTGATGCGTTTCCTACCCTACCGGTTAACAAGATTCCTACCGACAACATTGTTAAACTAAAAGAAAATGCCACGGTAAGATGTCAATCCCCAACGTTAACTATCTTATTAAATAAGCACCCCGCAATTCAAAACAATTATTCCCGAACCAATATATGGAATCCAAATTCCACATTCTGTATTTCAGGAACAATCACTTTAACCGTCAGTAATTTTCCCTACCCTCAAAATAAAATAAATCTCGGCTCCTAAGATTTTCCATCCAAAATTCACCCCATTTAACCCTCAATGTAAATAACACGGATATCCAATAATTACATTTAAATTCACACAAATAATTTACTCTGTTTAGATCCACTTCAATACATTCCTGCACGAATCTGATTACCAAACATTAACACAAGAACAATAATTGCCAATGGCAATAAATAAAAATTCCTACCCTCAAAATAAAATAAATCTAGGCTTCTAACATTTTCCATCCAAAATTTACCCCATTTAACCCTCAATGTAAATAACTCGGATATACAACAATTACATTTAAATTCACACAAATAAATTACTCTGTTTGGATCCATTTCAATACATTCCTGCACGAATCCGGTTACCAAACATTAACACAAGAACAATAATTAAAATGGCAGTAAGTAAAAATTAACAAGCACGTACCTTGGTATTCTCTGGGTGTCTCCGCAGGCTGCTAGCGGGAGAAGAACCACGAGGGAAAGCCCACGAGGCAAAAGCCCACGAGCAAAGAGCGCGACCCAAGAGCCCACGAGCAATGTCCCCAACGAAAAGATACCGAGATATCACCACTCCCGAGAAGAGCCCGAGAAAGCGCCCCGAGAAGGTCAGGAGAGAACTAGAGCCGAGAAGATCACGAGACAAAAGAGCTCCGAGAGATTCACGAGAAAAAAGAGCACGAGAAAAGAGCCCCCGCGGTAAAACGTCCCGAGAAGTTCACGAGGAACCAGAGCACGAGAAAAGAGCCCCCGCGGTAAAACGTCCCGAGAAGTTCACGAGGAACCAGAGCACGAGAAAAGAGAGCTCGAGCGTCGCCGCTCCGTCGTATTTAAGGCCTTCAGTCCCTTCCCCCCGTACTTCCGCCCTCGAACCGCCGTCTCCGACCTCTAGCGGCGAGTAGCGAAAACTCTCTTCACAGATGATAAATTATTTTATACAAATACTAAATTTATTCAACAGTAAACAAATGGCTTCACGTAATTCATAGAAAACTGCACGATCAATTATTTTCTATTAATAATATTATTATTTTGTAATATCACGAAGTTTCATATTAATTCACCCCCAAATTTATGATAGCATAGACAATATTCCGTTCTATCCAGCTTCGCCTTCTACTTGCATACCCATAATGCCGTGTATTGAAACCTATTTCATAGAGAACTTGATAGTCTGTCGATCCCCTACCGGTGAGCAGTGGAACTCTGCCCATTGACAAATTGCTAGTCAGTCGTCCCCCTTCCGGCGAGTAGCGCAACTCTTCCCATAGATGATAAATCATCTTGTACAATCTCCACGTCACTTCATCCAACAGCTACTGTCATCTAGCGTCGTGATAGTATGTCAATTTACAATTTATCTAGATCAAACACCGCATACAATAGATGAGTAATCCAAGAGATGGCTCAAGGCGTTATAATATATTGAAGCTTTTTCCAAATCCCAGATTGATTTAAATACGTAATGACTGAATGAACAAGTATGTGCTACTCATAAATATTAATATTTTATAATATTACGAAAACGAATGTTATCTTCCGAATTTATTACTGTGGAGGAATCATTCAGGTCCGGCCCGTTACAGTCGCCCCAAAAATTTTACATAGGTGTTATTTATACTAAACCGAAGGAAATTTTTCTCATTCCTTGTAAAATAATAAAACTTTCAATCATAATCTATTTCTCAAATAAATTCATTAAAGAGGAAACATTTCAACAATACTAGTCCAATTACAAACTTCCTGTTTTACTAATTTTTGTTTATATTACTTTGGGTTGTTTTCCAATATCTTTAATTTATTGGATTTTGCTTCCATACATATAATGTGTAGTGTGTTTTTAAACCTGATTAAAAATTAATCACCCCTCCGTTCAGTGTCTAAACTTTACAATGTATCAAAACATAACCAACTATCCTCCTCACCAGCTAACTGGTATATATTGTGTCAGGGAACCTTGGTTGTGAGGCAAGATCAACCCTATTAGTATACTGTAGGGGCTGCAAAGGAATAATCACTCTCTCGATTTTCCCGTGGATACCCAACAATACCCCGCGCAACATAGACCTCACCCACAGCAATTTGCATAGCTACCTATTTCCAGTACACCCCGTCTAGTACCAATACGGAACAGTAATCCACCTTCAATCCGGAGCGTGTATAGTGTGCTTAGTTCGAGCCTAATATGTGTTGTGTGAGATTTCATGAAGTCAGCCTCAGCTGCAGTTTAGATCACAGATATCATTATTTCTAATATCTGATAAGATCTCTAACCTAACACCAAACTTTTCCTTCATAAAATCTGTTTGTGGTGCATGTATGAAATAAAAATTAAACAAACCGCCCCAAATTCCGGTAAATGTTGAATAAGCATGACCCTCCATTCTGATTCAAATTTTAATCTCTATACGTTCATTATCCTCTTTTTTCCACTCACACTTATTAATATTATCCACAGTCTGACATTTCCATAAGTCTCAACTTCCGTGACTTTTCATTATGTCATACAAATCAACACTCCCATCAAATTTGTGACCTCAAGATAATGGATTCTTTACAAAGAAATTTCCAATTTGGACCAATATCTTACTTGAATTCTCGATTTTGTTTATTAAAATCTATAAATCCCGACAACATAATAATTTATTTAATGTCATCAAAGTTAATTAGTTAATTATAAATATACTATATTTTTTTTTATAAATTCTGCTTAAGTTTTCCCAAATATCTAATTTTAACCAATTTAGCCAGACCTAAATGACTCCTCTACCACAACGCTCTATACATTTTATTTTATATCTGTTAGGTTAGAATTCTTGAATACTATACTCCCGCAATTCTAACCCCTGAACTGTCTGTCTGTAATTAGCAAGGACTACTGAAGTTTGGATGATGTAACTGTATTGTTCTTATGAACAATTCTTTAATCCTGTCAAATGCTTTGTGTTCTCTATCGCCCCATAGCCAACCCTTTCTTCTCTTTAAAATATCATACAAAGGTTGTGTATTTACACTGTATTCAGGTATAAATCTTCTATAGAAGTTACACAACCTCAGAAATGCTCTTACATGTTTTACTTTTTTCAGAACGGGAAATTCCGTTCATAATGCCTGTGTTGAAATTATATATCCCGACATTTTGACCTCTTTACAAAAGAATTCACACATTTTCAAGTTACAAGCCAATCCTGCCCTTTGTAATTTCCTCAAAACTATATCAAATTGTTTGATATGTTGCTCTAGAGAACCAGTATTTATTAAAGCTAGGTCATCTAAGTAATTTACACAGAATTCTCTAACCTAGTGCCCCAATATCACATGCATTGTTGTACTAAAACTTCCCACTGATGTTTTTAATTCTTGTGGCAATACATTGTACACATAAGATTTACCATTAACCGAGAACCCCGTATATTTCTTACTAGCCTCTGAAATAGGTATTTGAAACTACTACACTAATATAGTTCGCCCCGTGAAATGAATTCATTACATCTATTTGGAAAGGTGGTTTTTCTGTTTCCGGTATCATGCACTTATGAAAATCTTATTATTTTGACTTTTTAATTATCCAATATTGTGATAACTCTACTATTTGTAAAATATAATATATTTGCATCATAAAATTTTCATTAAACTTATTTTAATGTGTCCGTAACTTCGCTAGAACAAGTACCGTTTTTTTCCAATTTCAATTCAATTTCAATTCAATTTCAATTCAATTTCAATTCAATTTCAATTCAATTTCAATTCAATTTCAATTCAATTTCAATTCAATTTCAATTCAATTTCAATTCAATTTCAATTCAATTTCAACTCAATTTCAACTCAATTTCAATTCAATTTCAATTCAATTTCAATTCAATTTCAATTCAATTTCAATTCAATATCAATTCAATTTCAATTCAATTTCAATTCAATTTCAATCCAATTTCAATCCAATTTCAATCCAATTTCAATTCATTTTCAATTCAATTCAATTTCAATTCAATTTCAATTCAATATCAATTCAATTCAATTTCAATTCAATATCAATTCAATTTAATTTCAATTCAATATCAATTCAATTTCAATTCAATTTCAATTCAATTTCAATTCAATTTCAATTCAATTTCAATTCAATTTCAATTCAATTTCAATTCAATTTCAATTCAATTTCAATTCAATTTCAATTCAATTTCAATTCAATTTCAATTCAATTTCAATTCAATTTCAATTCAATTTCAATTCAATTTCAATTTCAATTCAATTTCAATTCAATTTCAATTCAATTTCAATTCAATTTCAATTCAATTTCAATTTCAATTCAATTTAATTTCAATACAATTCAATTTCAATTCAATTTCAATTCGATTTCAATTCAATTTCAATTCAATTTTAATTCAATTTCAATTCAATTTCAATTCAATTTCAATTCAATTTCAATTCAATTTCAATTCAATTTCAATTCAATTTCAATACAATTCAATTTCAATTCAATTTCAATTCAATTTCAATTCAATTTCAATTCAATTTCAATTCAATTCAATTTCAATTCAATTTCAATTCAATTTCAATTCAATTTCAATTCAATTTCAATTCAATTTCTATTCAATCTCAATTCAATCTCAATTCAATCTCAATATAATGTCAATTCAATTTTATTTTAATGTCAATTTAATTTTAATTTAATTTTAATTTTAATTTGATTTAATTTTAATTTAATTTTAATTTAATTTTAATTTAATTTTAATTTAATTTTAATTTAATTTTAATTTAATTTTAATTTAATTTTAATTTTAATTTAATTTAAAAGTATCCATCAAAAGAATTTTTCCCATATTTAAAATAATATATAAAAATATTTTAAAATTATTTTTATTTTATTTAAGTTTAATTATTGTTATTATTATTATTAATTTTTTTTTAAGTTACTAGAATTATATACAATTAATTTTTTTCCCTGTATTTAAAATATTATAAAATATTTTATTTATATTTCATTGACAATTATTTAAAACCAATTTCCTTTAATTATTAATACGCGTTTTGTTATTATTTTATTTTTATTCGATTTATTTTACGCCGATATTAATTTGAAATCATTATACACAAAGTTTTAAACTAAATAAATTTGAATCTAATGTTAAATTTCAACTATGTTCAACAATAGACGTCCAACAGATAGTAATGGTGATAATGATGATACTTTTCTATTTATATTAACGGAAGTTCTATAACTCATAAAATGATGTTATCGATAGTAATTTCCTATGTCCAACAATGGACGTCCTATACCAGTATAATAATGGGCACATTCCCCAAAATGTATTCTGTAAAACATCGATAGGCTTGCAACTTTTCGGCGGTGTTCGAAACTTTGGTAAAACATTCCTACGCCCTATGATATACGTCTCATAGTAGTATAATGATGATGCTAACTATTTACTATGCCCTCCAATGGACGTCCCATGCCGAATATAATAATGATGATGATGTTACGCTCCACTGTCCGATAATGGACGCCCCAAACTTGTATAATGATGATGTTATGCTTAAACCCACATAGCTATCGTTTAAACAGGTTGAAGGTACATTCAACCTAGCTTCTGTTTCTAAGAGACTGCTTTTTTTTTCCTACCCGCAATATCCCAATCTGATATTCTAGCATTGAATTTAGTACCTTGACTCAAATCCTCATCCATTTTCTACGGCAACAAATTGTGCGAATGAGATTCGCCACATAAATTATATTTATATTTAATCACAATAACCCTTCTGAAAAAATACATTAACTTCGCCCCTATTTTCCACTATGATCTTTAATAATAAACATAAACATTACCCATAACTACTGAAATTCAGAACTGAAATAACACAGATTCAAATCCTGGTCACGGCACCAAATTGTAACCCCCCCCCCTGAAGAAACCCCCCTATATAATTAATCACGACCCCCCCCCGAACCCCAAAGAATTTACACACGTTTAACCCAGACAACAATCCAAATTACCTATCTACAATTCAGTCATGAACTACCTACTTTATAAATTATCAACCCTATTAACATCTGCTATAAGAGTGTATTGTGATTAATTATTTTGGCCTCGTGATTTATCTAGTATTGCGGTAGGAACCCTTGCGTCGCGGTATCCGTAATAACTCAGTTTCTTTTAAGGAATTTGAGTCTAGTACCAAAGATCATGCTACCTACTTTATGAGAGAATTAAACCTATCTAAACACATTGACATACCCATAGAACTCTAGTTAGTGACAATTGTGATCTACCTATTGTAAACTTGGTGCTAAAGTTATATAGCCTACCCACTGGGAACGTATTTATCTACCTACAAACTGATTATCGACATTAATAATTGTGGCTAAGACACTTGTTTAAATATCTTAGGTCTACAGCCCCACCACCGCTGTGAAGACAATGAGATTCGACTACCAGACTGGACATCTCTCTTCCACAATTTAAAAGTATTATTAGGTATACTTAACCTTATATTTGAGACAACATAAATATTGTATGTGGGTAGTCTGTTGTTCCTACTCGTTATTAAGGGAATTAGAGGTCATAATCTTTTGCAAAGTGTAGATTCTGTTTTGGTTATCTTGCGAATCAGTAAAGTTCTTATTTTTAGAACTAAACCCATTCGATTTAGGTTCTTCGTAGCCTATTCTAGAACCCTACCCTTTTCGATTCCGATCCTAAAAATAGCCGCCCCCTACTATCCATCTGCCAAAACACTCAGCCTAAACATACCTAGGCAACCTATCAATTAACCCATTCTTAAATTCACTACCAGAATGCCCTAAAATGTAGAACTTAGTAAAACCCCCATAATGAAGTATTTAGTACTTTTCCGAACGGCTAGTTTGCATGAAATAGATAAGTGCTTTAATTAGCTATCGAAGTCTTTTGTTTACTGTAGTTTGACCATGAATATTACTTCAATTCATGTTTCTAGTACCTTTTCAGTTAACAATGCTGAAGAATCTTAACGGAATTTCATTTCCTTGGCTCCGTAGAATAGAAAACAGACCTTTTTCTCGCATCTGTTTCTAATTAAGCCCAGCGCTTTAGCCTTCAAAGATTCTATCGACATCAGATCAACTTACTTAGATTATTTACTTCCTTGAATCCGAGCTCATTTCATTGTCAAACTTCACAAGTCCATCTTATAATTTCAACATTGTATTCAATCTTACAAAGTGTATTTTTTGAAACCACCGTCCTTAAAAGCACAATTGCCCTCTCATTTAAGTTTAGTTTATTACATGAATTTTGTTCTACATACTGATATATTTTTATACCGTATGCTACATTAAAATATTTCCTTTTCCAACGTAGAATACTCGTATCAATCTTAGGAATCCAATCTTCCTACCCACATTTTTTCCTTTACTAGATAACTCAATCTAAGAAATATTATACCGTCAATAGGTTACACATTCCTGTGTCTTTGTTATAACATAAGCTATGTTTTCCAATGAACCCACCGTTCTTTATGACCATAGAAATAGAATATAGAAGTAGTTAAACAAATCGCTGCCAATACAAACATCAATCGTGAAAGGTTATTTTGTATTTAGTGTAGTATAATCCTGAGTCAATCATTTCTTAAAATGCAATACTGATGCTAATCTGTCCGTACATCCTTAGAATAAATAGAATATGTAAAGGGAAGTATTTCCTAACGCCCCCCTATCCCGCATAACCGCATCCTATCATATAAACCAATTAATTCGATTATTAAACTATTATTGAATCCACCGTCTCTGATGCGTTTCCTACCCTACCGGTTAACAAGATTCCTACCGACAACATTGTTAAACTAAAAGAAAATGCCACGGTAAGATGTCAATCCCCAACGTTAACTATCTTATTAAATAAGCACCCCGCAATTCAAAACAATTATTCCCGAACCAATATATGGAATCCAAATTCCACATTCTGTATTTCAGGAACAATCACTTTAACCGTCAGTAATTTTCCCTACCCTCAAAATAAAATAAATCTCGGCTCCTAAGATTTTCCATCCAAAATTCACCCCATTTAACCCTCAATGTAAATAACACGGATATCCAATAATTACATTTAAATTCACACAAATAATTTACTCTGTTTAGATCCACTTCAATACATTCCTGCACGAATCTGATTACCAAACATTAACACAAGAACAATAATTGCCAATGGCAATAAATAAAAATTCCTACCCTCAAAATAAAATAAATCTAGGCTTCTAACATTTTCCATCCAAAATTTACCCCATTTAACCCTCAATGTAAATAACTCGGATATACAACAATTACATTTAAATTCACACAAATAAATTACTCTGTTTGGATCCATTTCAATACATTCCTGCACGAATACGGTTACCAAACATTAACACAAGAACAATAATTAAAATGGCAGTAAGTAAAAATTAACAAGCACGTACCTTGGTATTCTCTGGGTGTCTCCGCAGGCTGCTAGCGGGAGAAGAACCACGAGGGAAAGCCCACGAGGCAAAAGCCCACGAGCAAAGAGCGCGACCCAAGAGCCCACGAGCAATGTCCCCAACGAAAAGATACCGAGATATCACCACTCCCGAGAAGAGCCCGAGAAAGCGCCCCGAGAAGGTCAGGAGAGAACTAGAGCCGAGAAGATCACGAGACAAAAGAGCTCCGAGAGATTCACGAGAAAAAAGAGCACGAGAAAAGAGCCCCGCGGTAAAACGTCCCGAGAAGTTCACGAGGAACCAGAGCACGAGAAAAGAGCCCCCGCGGTAAAACGTCCCGAGAAGTTCACGAGGAACCAGAGCACGAGAAAAGAGAGCTCGAGCGTCGCCGCTCCGTCGTATTTAAGGCCTTCAGTCCCTTCCCCCCGTACTTCCGCCCTCGAACCGCCGTCTCCGACCTCTAGCGGCGAGTAGCGAAAACTCTCTTCACAGATGATAAATTATTTTATACAAATACTAAATTTATTCAACAGTAAACAAATGGCTTCACGTAATTCATAGAAAACTGCACGATCAATTATTTTCTATTAATAATATTATTATTTTGTAATATCACGAAGTTTCATATTAATTCACCCCCAAATTTATGATAGCATAGACAATATTCCGTTCTATCCAGCTTCGCCTTCTACTTGCATACCCATAATGCCGTGTATTGAAACCTATTTCATAGAGAACTTGATAGTCTGTCGATCCCCTACCGGTGAGCAGTGGAACTCTGCCCATTGACAAATTGCTAGTCAGTCGTCCCCCTTCCGGCGAGTAGCGCAACTCTTCCCATAGATGATAAATCATCTTGTACAATCTCCACGTCACTTCATCCAACAGCTACTGTCATCTAGCGTCGTGATAGTATGTCAATTTACAATTTATCTAGATCAAACACCGCATACAATAGATGAGTAATCCAAGAGATGGCTCAAGGCGTTATAATATATTGAAGCTTTTTCCAAATCCCAGATTGATTTAAATACGTAATGACTGAATGAACAAGTATGTGCTACTCATAAATATTAATATTTTATAATATTACGAAAACGAATGTTATCTTCCGAATTTATTACTGTGGAGGAATCATTCAGGTCCGGCCCGTTACACCTAGTCACATTGAACACTGTGCCGAAAAAGAGCCATGGCTCAGCATTATGCTGAATAATATGGCTCAACGCTGGTTTTAAGCCATGAAACCTGGTGGATTAATGAAACGGATGTCAGTTATAAGTACCTATATTAGTACAAGTCGCATGTCTAAACTAAGTGTACCAACATGTTGCATGTAGCATTAGTTATTGAACTTACCTAGCTTTATTTAGTACTTATTGTACCTACCAACTTCTGTTAGCATAAGAGGTGTGTGTGTAAAAAAATGCTCTTTTTTTTTTTTAAGTTTACGGGAACGTTAATTGAGTTTTTAAAAACGAATTATTTAAATGTTGATAAAAGATTTTAATTAAAAGTATGATTACATTGAAACGTCTAAGACCAATTTCATTCTCGAGACGAATGACTTAATAAGAATTACAAAAATAAAGCACAGATGCACATAATGTGTAAGTGGTCTCTGATAAGCGACCAGCCGTAGCTTCGAGAATGCAGCATTGCAGATTCATGCATTCAATATTGTCATGCATCAGTAACTGTTGGTAAGCCTAAGTACTCTTGGCTGAAAAGAGTGAACGAGCTAATATCAATTCTATGTGGAATGTAAGATTTACTGATTATCAGGGTGAGTGCGATCCGCTCTGAATAACGTCTCGCCTCGCACTGCGCGCTGCAGCCCTCTTCGCGCGAGTCTACGGGCGCGCTGGTGGGGATTGCGTCAACGATGGCCCAGCGTGTTGACAGGCTGCGTAATCATCATTTACATCACTGCTGCTCCCTTCGGTAGTTCTCGGTTTATAATAATGATTGAAATCAATCACGAAAGTTTTCTAAGTGAAATTCCAGCAATATTTATTTAACTATAGCTGTACTGGCTACGGAACCGTTCACTGTATTTAGTTCGAGTTAATTTCTTAGATATTCCCTAAGTATTAAGTCGTGTGATTATTCGTAAAGGTGTAACAACTGACTTCGTAAACGAATGCGGTATCAGCATTGTACTTGGTTGAAAGGCAGACTGGCTCATTGATGTATGAAGTTAGAAGTAGAATTTTCATTTATTTCTTTTTCATGTATCAGTTTTATGTTTAGTTTTCAATCCTTGCTGCAAAAATAAGTTTGAAGTGTGCATGTCAGTGCCATCTCAGCCTCCAAAAGGAATTCATGAACCAATTTCGATGCATTTTTTTATTAAAATGAGATAATAAAATGACTAGTGATATAATACAAGTAACTTTTTAACAAAAATATAACCAACTTAACCAAACTATTGAACCCATTTTTGTTGAAATTTATATGGGACCAATCTGAAAGTATAAATAAATAAATAAATATCGCTGGACATTTCACACAGCGCTATCTAGCCCTAAACTAAGCAGAGCTTGTACTATGGGAACCAGATAACTGATAGAATACTTATATACTTTTTTTTGTAAATACATACTTATAATATATAGAAAAACACCCAGACACGGAACAAATATTTGTAGATCATGCAAACATTTGTTCCGCGGCGGGAATCGAACCCGCTACCTCCTGCGTCTCAGCCGGCTATACGCCCACTGCGCCACGGAGGCAGTCAATCTTATATCTTATATCAGTATATCTTTTTATATAAAAACAAATCTTTAAATCGATTGATAAATGAAGGAGTTCTGAGGTAACAAAACCTTTTTTTAAATTTTAAACAGTATAAGTAACTGAATTGAGGATCTACCTTTTTTTGAAGTCGGTTGAAAATAACTGCAGCTTGATTAATTTCGGAGTCCAATTTCAAATCATAAAATTATTTATATTGGTTGTGTATATTTCAAATCCCTGTAAAACTTATAGGTATATTTTTATCTTGAGAGGTAATAAAAAAGTTTGATTATTCTTTCCTTGAAAAAATACTATAAGACCATATAGATAGCGAACCAGTTATACCTATAATAAATATCAGTAAAGAAGTGACATTTAAGAGCAAAAAATGTTTCTTTATTGAAGTTCATTGCATACAATAATATTCTCGACATATTTATAAACATAAGGCACTGGTTCGTGGCAACTGATTTTACTAGATCAAGGCAATCCACAGATACCTATAGGTATTTACTGCAAGCTAAACTCTACACTGGGCTATACTTAACTTCAATTGTTGTCACAGTTTTAAACTGGTTTACTGCCGCACCTTTATACCTTATATCCTGATCTTTATTTGTTCCTTGTTCAAAATCCATATAATAATATATACATAATTCTTCATATTCAGGAAGAAGGAAAGAAAAGACATTTATATGTTACCGAAAAACAATTTACAAAACACAGTACTTACACACAAATGTATAAAAAAAATAACATTAGTTAAAAATTATTTTACAGACATCAGACAACTGCTCACAAATGTTTTGGAAAATATGGAACCCGATAATATATAACTTAATTTATTAAGTTAATTTGTTTATAATTTTATACTTTTTGAGTTTGGGAGATATTTTAAGCTTCCTTACCTTTCATGATTTAGGATAGGGCATTATTAGAGTTTATTTGAAAAGGATAGAGTATGTTCATGATATTTTTTTACATATTCCTTTGGAAACTAATGTAATTATTTCGTCATTCATGTACTACAAAATATTAAATAATTAATTTAACCAGAGCTAAAACGTTTCATATGTTGACAAAATGATAAGGCCGCAGTCACACAATAAATAAACATTATCTGTTTTTTCATTATTTACTAAAAATATATATATTTTGCAATCTCACGTAGCCCGTTTATAGCTAAAATGCATACCTAGATCATCTCGCTATCTTTTTCTGGGCCTGTAATGTTAGTTTTAGTGTGTCCCTAAAAAAGGGGGAGACGTTTGCCTAGCAGTGGGACACCATATGTTAAAAAAATATTACATTAAATAGCCTAAATAATAATTTACCAAATGCATACCAACGGCATAATAGTATCTTGATTACTATATCTCGTGATGTTACTCCTTCAGTCAGCGTTATATATATTTCACCGGAAAATAACAAGAATTGTAAGTTGATCAATTTTCGAGGTAGTTAATCATAAACGGCCACATAAAATCATAAATATATATATATATATATATATATACCTAACTAGCTGACCAATTCGCAGCTTCGTACGCGTAGTTTTTCAATAAAAATATTACCCTCCTTCTGCGCAGTTGGGTAAAAAGTAGCCTATGTTACTCACGGATTATGTAGTATTCTAATGGTGAAAGAATTTTTGAAACCGGACCAGTAGTTTTTGAGTTTGATAGTTACAAACATACAAAAATACAAATCTTTACTCTTAATAATATTAGTATAGCTGAGAAAGAATGAGAAAGAACAACATATTTGGTATTAATTATTGACTGGTATCGAATTAGTATCAATTTAATTTATAATCAGGAAGACATTTTTTTTGTTGTAAACGTTACCTATTATCGTAGAGGTTGGTAGGTACGTACGTATTTAAGTATACACAAGCGTAGGTGGCTAATAACAATATAACAAATCATTGGAAGAAGGCTTATCGTAGACGATCGATTTATAATCGGCTACGGATTTGCGACCTTTTATGGTAATTTACGATGACCTACACAAACGTTCTACGCCGGTTTTTTGGCATTATATTGAAATTATCAGGATTATTTTGAAACTTCAAGTATTTGCTGTGGAAGGATGCTCAACTTTAGCTTGGAATATCTCTAGTTCGTGTACACCGTATGCTTCATCCATTTCTACCATTTCCATTTTATTCCTTTATTACCACCATACCTATTTCTGCCGCCAAAAGAGCATTGCTGTATGAAGGGTATGATTTCCGTTTATAGACGCAGAGCAGTGCATCGTATGACACATTTCTAAGGTGCGTGACCTAAGAAGCAATACTTTGCTAGAGGCGATGGTTACCACTTAACATCAGGTGGGTCATATGCTTGTTCCAACACGAGGTAGTATTAAAAAAAACCATATACCTACCTAACGTCGTCGATTGAGAGTCGATCGAGAGTTGAGAGTTACCAATGAAAAAAGACGAGACTATCCCAAGAGTGGCTAACTTAGGTCAGATGTTTGTCGGACCGTTTATTGTCTTTAATCTATACATGGTCTAAGGTATTTTAACATATTATCCAACCTAAGGGCGAGTCCAGATTAACTAACATGTTATGACACGTCCACATTGTTTAACATTGCTAACATGTTCTTTAACAATGAGACAGTTAACAACTAGTTCGGGAGCCTAAGGATAAAAAAAAATATCGTTATCATGCATAGCATAACCGTGCTTTATAAGATACTAGCTGACCTGCCCGCGGCTTTGCACGCGTGGTTTGTCAATAAAACATTACCCTCCATCTGCGAAGTCGGGTAAAAATCTAGGCTATGTCCCAATCCCGAACACAATCTACCTATATACTAACGGTACATATTGAGTGCATCTAAAGAATGCCTGATAATTTAAACCCCTTACTTTATCCCCCCTTTCCCTCCTTTAGGAATGATTTTGCAAATAAGTTGAAACACATATTTCTTTATTTCTTACCAAAAGCCTAAATATGAATTTTTAAAGCCCTAACTTAAGGAACTACGGATTGCCCATACAAATTTTCAACCCCAATTTCACCCCCTTCAAGATTATATTTTGAGACAAAAGATAGCCTATGTCTTTCTCGAGGATATAATCTATCTCTTTGCCTAATTTCATTACGATCCATTCAGCGGTTTAATCTAGTGTTGCCCAAATGCAAGAACAAGACGAGACTTAGCCAGTCTTGGTCTTGGTCTTGCGCCAATACACCTGGTCTTGGTCTTGGTCTTGGTCTTGCGCTCCCAGTCTTGGTCTTGGTCTTGGTCTTGCAGCAAGAGTCTTGCAAGTCTTGCAATTACCTATTAGTCTATTACTATTTATTAAAGTTTACTTTAAATCTTAGAAAAACGTATTAGAATTGGAACATTGTGAGCTTAAATTAACATAGCCATAGTAAAGATCAAGCAGATTAATAAATAACTGAAGATTTGATAAGAAATTCGAAAAATCAACTGACCTATATGTCGTTTTCCATGGAAGTAACTGTTTCTTAATAAACATTTATGATTTATAAGCTTACATTTGCTAAAACATGTAAAAAAACAAATTAATTACAATAACTTGACTGTATTTTAAAGAACAACACTTATCTGTCTAGAAAGAGATTGAACCCTCAACTTATAAGAAATTTAATAAAAGAGTTTTACGATTTATCATTTATTTGAATAAAAAATAAAATACAACACAAATCAACAGCTTTATCATTAGGTTATGATACTTTATATAATTTTTTTTGACCAAGAATTAATACAAAGTAACCATCTGGCTGACTCATCACTTAACCTATTTCTATGTTTTCTAATTACTAATGATGCTTTAGAAAATAACCTCTCAGCAGGTACTGAAGTTGCAGGTATTGAGAGAAAATCACGGGCCATTTTCGATAAAATCGGATACTCTGTCTCATGCGTCCTCCACCAATCTAAAATGTCTTCCGAGCTGGCAGTTCTTGGTTTTCTTAGGTACTCCTCCAACTCGTCTATCACCAAGCCTTGAAGACAAGATCCAGATGACGTCGAGGGACATTCATAGAGTTTATCAAAGTCTATTACGTCTTCATCTTCATCACATACTTTATTTTCTTTTTCTGGTAATTCCAGAGATTTGTTCAGTGAGTGTAGACTTTTATATTCTTCATAAAGTTCATTGAACTTGCGCAGACTTTCTGTTTTAAGTTGCTTCCCCCACATTGTCAGGTCAAAAGTCTGAGCCTTATGCCTTGGGTCTAAAATTAAAGAAGTACAATAAATCCAGTTGCTCTTCTTGTAATGTTTAAGCATTTTGTCTCGAGCTGCTTGGAAAGCTAGAATGAGCCTTTCATCCACTTCAGATCGATTAGGTTTCTCATCTAACTGTTTTACCATGGATTCAATTTTATCTAGCAAGAGATTGAATGATACAATGACTAGCGGTAATGTAACATATTTGTCTCCACCAAGTTTTGTACTTAAAAGTTTAAAGTTTATTAGAAATTTATGTAATTTTTCGAGTACCTGCCATTCATTAGCTGTGATTTGAAAATCATTTAATTCGGTGACAGAACTGCACAATATGTCAATGCCCGCTCTCACTTTTAAACCAAATTCAATCATATTATGTGTGGAATTCCATCTCGTTGGACAGTCAAGAATGGCATTTAGATTTGATGGCACGCCAGCTGCTTCACAAGCAGACTGAAACTTCTTCTTCACTATCTCACTTCTTTTTATTTTACTGGAAATACTGCGTAACTTTGTTACAGATGTACGCGAGTCAGCAATATTTGGTGCAGATTCTTCATCTTCCTCATCCTCAGTTTTGTCTGCATAGTCTTCGTACTGCTGATCTTGCGCGTTAGTGTCAGACTCACAGTGTAATGCTAAGGTCTTTAATAAATCTTGTACACCAAGGTTTAAAATGTGAGCAAAGCACCGGAAATGTTGATTGTCTGAATCAAAGTGTGGCGGCAGCTGTTTGCCCAGTTCATACATAAATTTGGTATTTGCAGTTGCGTTGTCGACCGTGATACCTTGTATTTTATCAATTATGCCATATTCCAATAAACATTCATGGAAAATCGTTGCAATATCTTCCCCAGTATGTCGACCGCGTGATGGTATAAAATCAAGAACTACAGATTGATACTTCCATTCGTTGTCTATATAATGAATAGTAACCCCGTAGTAACTCCTACCAGCAATTGACGTCCACCCATCAATGGTAAAAGACATTTTAGATGATAATTGTTGAAGTCGTTCCTTGAGATTCAATTGGAGCTCTTCAAATCGCTCTTTGACTTTCCTTCTAAGTGTAGACCTTTTAGGAAACACCATATTAGGGCAAATACGTCGAAAATATACTTGTGTAGCTTCGTCATCGAAAAATGAGAAGGGAAGATATTTTTTCACCACCCAATCAACTGTAGCTGTCGTGATGTTGTCACTGCTGTTTTCCGACTGAAACAAAACAATAAATCTTGTGTTATTATTTAAAACATACTAGGTTTGTTTGAGCGTATAAGAGGAGGAGGTTTGTTGTTGTTAAATCGAGAAAATCGTTAAATTGATATTTGTTATATTAAGGTTGCACTGTACTGTAATTTACCAAAATAAAGTACTTAGTTGTTACTGGCCGATTAAATGAAAATATGGGTGTTTATAAAAAATATTTAAGACGATAATTACATACTTAATATGTCGCACCCCTAGATGAAAACTGTGAAAACACCACTAACTCAAAAATACTTACGTAAGTTAATGGCGTTTTTGAAAGTATCGCATGAATAGCTACGCGGAGTTAAAATTCTTTTAACTGTTAAAAAAATATTCTTACCTGTCCACTTCTTCCAGCGGTTACTAAAAAGCTTGTGATATCTCCACTTAATTTTGGTTTAACAGGAAGAAATATTTCTGATTCCTTTTTGTGGAAAGATATTAGATGTTTCCTTAAGCCTGAAGTGTTTCTGTTTTTCATTTTTATTTCAATCTTTTTATGTTGGCACAATTTACAGAAGGCAGTTTGGGATGCATGAATTATTTCGAAGAACTCCTCAAATTTGCTTTTGGGTCTTTTAGATCTGTGACTCAAACTCTCGTTACTCGGACTAGAATAATTTGAATCTTCGTCACTCATATTAAATTGTACACGTGATACGTTTTTAGAAAACAACGAGAATTAGTAAAAACAATTATTAAGTTAGACTCGAAGCACAGCTCAATTGGAAATGACTGGAATTAAAATAATTCCTTTATTTATAGTACGTTTCCTTGCTTTCTACCGCGCCGCCTCGCTACGTGCCGGCTCTATGAAAAGGATGCCGCCGCAAGTCAAACAATGCCGCGTGCGGCGTACAAATACACACTAAATATAACCTACTTGTACAGACGCGACGCGTGAATAAAATAGAATTAGTGCCAATCACTATTCTTTACATATAAGTGAATGTTTTGGCGTACATCTATACTAATATTATAAAGCTGAAGAGTTCGTTTGTATGTTTGATGACAGAAGTTTTAAAATAAATAAATAAGTCCTGAACGTCACTATACCTCCAAAGTTACTATTCCTCGTGGACGAAGTCGCGGGCACAGCTAGTAAATACTTACTCTCATCATCTCTCTCAGAGATATTCGGGCTGGTAAGTAATACAAAACTCTTATCGCAGGCTTTTTATTTTATTAGTAGGTAAGTACCTACGCTTTTTATATTATTTTATTAGTTTCGTAGAATTTTTTTACACGTTTCAAGGATATTTAAAAGTGGCTACAATATTTATTAAACGGGTGATATTTGAACACTTTTTTGCTATTTTTTCTTGTAAAAACTTAAGAAATATAATGACTAAATGTACAACAATAGTACCTAAGTAATTAGTTTAAAACCATATAAGTAATCAATATTATAATATATACTTACTATAATGAATTAATATGACATCTACTACCTATCCTTACAATTTTATCCTAATCATAATACTACTTGCGTGATCAGTATAATGTATTCATTTTCATTCTAAGCACTCTGAAACTTATTTATTCTTTGGAACACCTGTAGGTACTGTACTAGGAAATTATTTTGCATGAGTATACCTACGCCCTATGGCGGCAATCAAATAGTGTCAAATGTTATGATTTCGGCGTGGCGGCAACGATTGTTTTAGATTTCAAAAGAAGCCGCCGGCGCGTGTATCATAACCATGTACTTCCGAAAAGCGGCAAATTTCTTTGAGAAGTAAGTACAAAACCTTTGACGCCGCATTATCAAAGTGCCGATGGTTAAAACATAACTATGCATGCACTCAGTTTGATTTTAATAGATATTTTTTTATTCGCTATGTTTATGGTATTAGTCGTAATGCGCATAGGTCCAGTTTTTCATATTCTTTGATACAGTTTTTTGCGTCTCATAGAATTCCTAAGCGTACCTACCTATACACCGAACTGTTACACCTAACTACTCAGTGAAATAGCGCTAAGTCCTAGCTGCAAGACGCAAGAGTCTTGCAGGCTATGTCTTGTTCTTGCTCAAGTCTTGCACGGTCAGTCTTGGTCTTGGTCTTGCTAAAAATACGCGGTCTTGTTCTTGGTCTTGGTCTTGCAAAAACGCAAGAACAAGACCAAGACTGCAAGACCAAGACTGAATTTGGGCAACACTAGTTTAATCGTGAAACGGTAACAAACAAACTAACAAACAAACAGCGTTACTTTCGCATTTATAATATTAGTAGTATATATGTTATATATTAGGAATTTGTGGATATGAATTGGGGTGGACTCACCCTCACAAAAGAAACTTAAGTAAGTATATAAAACATATACACTCTAAAACATTACCCTCCTTCGCAAACACGCTAATATTTAAGTAGCCTTACCAATAAAGTATGCATCATCAACATTAAAACATATAAGCAGTCTATTTTGATAATCATATTATAATTTAAGTGATTAAGGTTTTGTAAAATAGGCTTTGCAGCTTCCGGTCAGAACTTACAAGCTAACTCTAAGTGACCAGCGAACAGACAGCAATGCAAAATAAGTTACCTAATTATAAGTTCGAAGTGGCAAAGTGGGTTAACTTTATGTTAATTTGTTAGATAGTTGTACAAGAATGCTACAGTAATTATAAATACTGGTTAATATTGTTACTGACCAGGGACCTTGATACGTTCCTGTTTGTTTTGTGTCTAACCAGACGAGCGACTCATTGCTTAGTGAATGTTTGTATTAAGGGGAAGCTCCTCCAAATGTATGAATTTTGTCGGAACTTGCTGAGTGAAGCACGTGTCTCAGTAATATGTCAGATGTTCTTTCTCAAAGTTTTTCTATAACAAAGACAGTTTTCCAAATAAAATACTTGTGCCCTATAATTTTTTTTTGAAAACGATGATTTAATGAGAGATTTTTGTAATTTTCTCGATTTCAGAGAAAACTGTAGTTTTTGTATATGTATTTATTTATATGATCACAAACACAATGTACACTAGAACAACACTGAGGAAATATTAATGTTTTTATAATTCTAGGTGAAGACAACAGCATGCTACAAATGAAAATAAAACAAGAATTTATTCGTCGCTAAAACTACACAATAACAAGGTCTCAAATTACAAATATGTACAATTCTTCTTAACGTGTCAAGAGTTCTACTTTTTAATTTATACTATGCTGGACAGGTGTTTGGCCACAACAATAACATTAGGTGAGGCGATTATTAGATCCTCCATCGTGCAGGTGTTCGGACACAAAAGGCACAGTAGCAAGTGCTGCATTGACAGTAAATAAGTAAACATTAAAAATAAAAACAAACAGTTACATCAAGACAGTAAGACATATAGTTTATTTTTGTTTTTGTAAAATTATGTCTAAGTAGCTGACAACATTTTGATAGATTGATTAATAATAGATAAAAATACTTTTACATTGATGAGACATGTGATTCAGCAAATTCCGACTAAAAACATACAATTTCAGGAGCATCTCATTAAGTACAGACAGACGTGTTAGAGATTTTAGGCCTAACGTAAAAAAATAATAATTGTCTTAAATTGAGCGCTCCATTACATAATTAGGTCAAATAACTCTTTATTCAAATCAATTATAAGGATCATTTTAAAAGGTAACTGCGAGTAAATTTTCTTAATTATACATTGGATTAAATGGTGGTAAAAGACTATATTGAATGACAGAGCACACGAAACATTATCTTTGTCATATATTAGCCGAAAAACCGAGCGTAGGACAGCATCCATTCAAGTATTATCGTAATAGTAGACGTCACATCATACGGCTTTTTTTTAGTTTTTATTGTTTGTTCCGCCTGTTTTCCTCTGACACAGGTCAGAGACTTTTTAGGCAAAAGAATTAATTTGTACATATGTTAGTCCAATATATACATATATATATATATATTTAATATATATAAATTATATATATATATATATACACATAATACATGTTTTTTATTTATGTGTTGTGGTGTTTGAGTTTTGTTTATCGAGTTGTGTCTGATAACTAGACATCAGATTATAGATTAGATTAGATTAGATTAGATAATTCTTTATTGCACACCACGAAACAAACACATATAAAAAACAACTAAGTAAATCTATGGATATAATTGGCGGTCTTATCGGTAAATAGCGATCTGTACCAGACAACCTTTGGATGGAATAGACTAACACGGATTATAACAATGGATTAACAATTAACAAAATATACACTAACAAAGTGGCAAAATATGCATGCAGATATGCACTAAAAAGACCGAAATATGCATTAAAAGCTCTCACAAAGGCCGAAAAAAGCACAATACAAAATAAAAAAAAACATTTTTATTTATATATATTTTAACTAGCTGACCCGGCATACGTTGTTCTGCCATATAAATTATCAAAGAAATCAAATGCAGAATGAAATGTCAAAGTGACGCGACACTTTATGTAAATGACTTCACGTCAATGCACGACGGTTAAATTATATGGAACTTTCAACCCATATTTGATCCCCTTCAAGATTATTTTTTGCATTACGACAATGCATTGCAGTCTTGGATACGGAAGTGTATTCAAGACCTACTAGTTATTTGGAGCAGTTGATCAGGAAGATCGTTTGAGTTTTTGGCGACCGATCGATGTGAAAGAACTCTCTGAGAATAGAGGCAAAGATTACCGAGCCCGCAACCTTTTGAGGGACAAATATTTGTATGATCGGCAAATATTTTTTCCAGCTATAGGTAATGTGGTATTATAGTATTCGTAGTGACCGAATACAGGAATATACGATATAAGATACGATATAGGATACGAATGATACAGGAAATTCATGTGCAGTCAGGGCATAACTATTTAAAATGAGTAAATGTTTAGTTTCATAATTTTACCTATTGCATCAAGGCCTTTAGATAGCTCAACTAATCCTTTTGTATACATTGTATATTATTTTTTCAGTAAAATTTTGTATAACGAATCGTATTCGCTAAAAAAATAGTCGTTTTTTGGTATTAGAGTGTAAAGATACAGTCAGCCAACTATAATAAGTTACAATCAAATAACTCGGTGCGCCTGTGCAATCATCTAACAAACTTATGTTCAAATTAGTTTCTACATGCCTCGAGATCCCCAAAATAACAAAAAACCTTCCAAATAAACAGAGTTCGTTGCCCTGAGTTTCCGTTTATACGCATGAGATGTGCCTTTGCAGAAAATAAAAGTTAGATAATTTGAATGAACGTGGGTTTTCCAACCTTTTACCAGGGTTTAATTTGTTATTTTTTTGATTAGGAAATACTATGGTTTTCTATTTTATTACATTCATGCATGTAAGTATACTGCGTGTCACCGCATTTACGACATTAATTTAAATCACGGGTAGGGCTTATGGCTAGTATTGTTGTAAAATAGTTTTTTTTTCAAATTCAATACCATGGATTTTTTTAAATTTTCAATCTACCTTAATTTCAAGTCCTAAAATATCAATGGGACAGCCTGTATTCAATAACCTATACTGTACCACTGCTGGGCAAAGATCTCCCCCATTTCGTTCCATTCCTTGCGTTCTCCAGAAATCTCCTGCCAGTCAGAGTGGAACCCATCCAGATCGTCGCGCCAACGTTTTCGCGGTCTGCCTCGTTGCCGTCGTCCTGTAGGTTGCCAGTCGGTGGAGATCTTAGTCCACCTTTCAGGGTGAATTCGAGTGACATGACCCGCCCAGTCCCATTTGAGTCTTGCAACCTTGTACCCCACATCGATGATTCCGGTCATATAGCGTAAAGTAGGAAAAAGGAAAACAAATCATATTCATTCATCATGTAAGTAGGTACTTTATTGGAAATGTATTGATTACTGGATAAAAATTCTAGCTACCGGTATTAAACCAATCTCTAAAATCAGTTCATACGATTCTGCATATATGTGTTTTAAATTAATGTCGTGAATGCGGTGACAGACTGTATTAAAATAGTGTCCGTACAAGTCTTGTATAAACTTATATTAGGTAAGTACGTATGTATATGTACTCCATCATATACGTTAACACCCTACTTGCCTTCGCATCTTTGTCTAGCGCCATTAAGTTTTTCAAAATTCGTAATAGCATAATAGTTAGGAATCTGCATACTATATGAACAGGAAATTTTTTATGTTTAGTTTATGTTCGTAACGAATCAAATAATAATATTTAGGGGAGGGAAATGTTAGGCCACTTTTTGTGGAGTCCGGTATTATTACCATACAAAAATACTTCGAAATAAAATCGTACTCGCGATTTTCGATTGGTATTACTTTGTCTTAAAAGGTTTCCTGAAAATCGCTTCTAGCGATGAGGATGCCCATATTATTTATTTATTTTATTTTATTAAAATGAGCAACTGCTACAAATATAGAACAGATCCAAAATTCAGTTTTTAAGATTGTACAGCAAATTGGAGGTCTCTCTGATTAGCTAAGTAATATATAAGAAGAAAAATAATAATCGTTCCTACAATTAACCTATGTAAAACATGATTGATAACATAATAAGAGTAAATGAGATAGTCAGTTAAGTTAAATGTTATTTTACACTCATATATCAATATAATTTTGACAATAAATATATTACTTATGTTTCTTTTTGAAGAATGGCTTATAGGATCACTTTGTTGTCCGTCAGTATCTCTATCTGTCAATACCTTTTATCTCGGGAACGCGTAGAGGTATCGAGTTGAAGTTAAAACCATATACTCAGGTCTACAGTCCCTTGCAGCTGTGATAAAATCAAACTTTTAAGTTAACGTAAAAAAAAATGGCCGTTTATGCCGCAAAAAACGTATATTTCGACACTCTCAAGGGAATCAAAATTTATAGGGTACTTTCGTTGACCTAGAATTATTAAATTTGGCAAGTAACATCGTCTTATACTACAAGTACACGGAAAAATCTGAAAACTGTACATTTGTTATTAAATCATAAAAATATAGTCATTATTTAAAGTACGTAATCAATCATCGCTACAAATTGGTACGGAACCTTTGGTGGGTGAGTCCGACTCGCACTTTTCCGGTTTTTTTTAATGAATGCTTGCTATTGTTAAAGATCAACACTCGAGAAGCGCTTAATGTAACTTCTTCATGGCAGTACTAAGAAAAGGAGGTGAAAAAGAGATGTGTGATGTTAGCTTTGAATGAATGAATGAAAATACTTTATTGTACACCACACAAGAAACAAACATAAAAATAAAAATTCTCAAAGCAACAAGTACAATGGGCGGTCTTATCGCTTAGAAACGATTTCTTTCAGACAATCTTTGGATGGAGAGGATTTTTGTAGCATTACAATAATGAAGGGGGATGTACATTAACAAAACAATAATTAAATTTAAGGAGAGCGCTGATCATTTACAATAAAATAAAACAATATAGGCTAAGTAAATATACTTACATTGACAATAATATAAAATTAAATACAAATATACATAAACATAAATACATATATATCTATTGAGTTGTTGGCACATTGAATAGTTTCGGGGAGTCCAAATTGCTATTTGATATTGATATAGCGTTTATTTGTAACATCGAACACACACATACATACTGTTTACAAAAAGAATTATTAACAAACAATTTATAGATTTACAAAGAAAGCACGAAACAAACAAAAAATAAAAAAATAACTTAACTTATAAAAAGTAACAAAAAGTAATAAAAAGTAAAATGTGTGCGTTGCGGTGTCACAAATTAGTCATAAATCAGCGGATAATTTTGCTCGAGGATTTTGATTTTCAGTTATAACCATCCGAGAAAACAAGTGAAACGAGATGCAATACGACAAAATAAGTAATGTCTCAACTTATGTGTTACAGTACTACTGTTTCTGCTCATCAGTTAGAAAAATCTAAAAAAAAACAAAAAAAGAAATGCAGGTAACGATAAATCAGTGGCAGTGGCAATTTTATCTTTTTAGTATATTGTATAATCTATATAGGTACACATAATCTATTTATAATAGTAATGTTATCTAATCTATCCTTTTTTTGAAAACCTACAATGTTATAGAATTCAACAGTGTCTGTAAGAGTCGACGTCCGACAAGAGGTAACAACCGGTCGTGTTTGTGTGCACATGTGAGCCAGTATCGATTCAAGTTCATGTGTCAAGTTTGATGGGTTGTACCAAGCAATTTATAGAAGCGCACATTCCTTGGATTGTACTCAATTTATATTTCAGCGAACGATTATATAAAATACAATTTATTTATCTTATTCTCGAAAGACGTTTTGTATGAACCATCTAGTGAGAAAACGTTGTTTTAAATAAAATTATACTTTTTGTGACGAATGTTGTCTTTTGTTATCTCATCTTATTCGGAAGAAGTTATCTGCACAATACGAGCATATTTAATTTAATTTATATACTGAAATTTAGGGGTCACATAGACAAAATGGTAAACCTTATTGCGATTATAATTAAAGATGACCGACTTTATAATATCGTATTAAAAAATGGTTTAATCATGCATTGAAAATATGGCTTCAGTTTAGGTAAATTATGAGTTGCACTGTTGACTAATACTCAAACAATCCTATGCATCTCATTTCTCAACAGAAATAGCACTAGAGATAATTTGAAATATTCATAACCTTAAATATTAATAATTATTCAAATGATAGTAAAATTATCAAAATGGGTTCATTGACCTGACCCTAATGGAAGGGAAACCATTATATCGCCTTCTGTAAATTATGTCTGTTTTCAACTTAATTGCAATTTGCAACCCACCCGACGTCTGTTTTATGATCGGGAACAATTAACACGAATATCGATAAATTGAGGTAGTTACGCTCTGGATTTCAAATTACAATTTTTATATTAATTGGTAGAATTGGCAAGAGAACTCTTTTCACAAAAGTGTGTGGGAGATTTATCATGACTGATTCACCATAATTTATCATACAATAAAATAGTCTTATTACATATCTTGTTCGGAGCGTGGAATATTATTCTAGCGACCGCGACCTATGGTGACAATAATGACACTACAACTCTGCGAGCATGGTGGTCGGCCGAGTCTGCGGAGACGGGATGGTGCTACGTGTCTACTAGTTTAACACTTTGAAACATGCCTTTGGTGTACCTGTGGTCACTGAAGTGAACGGCCCTTATCAAAACATTCAAGGCAAACTAGGAAACAATCATTGATTCTGGATCCTATATATTTTGTTTAGAGTTGAATTTTGTTGTGGAATGGATATCGCGCAAGCCGGCGGACCGACAGCGCCCGCACAGACCCGTGGTGCTTTTCTTTCTATTAGTGATAGCCAACGCCTTATTGCATATTTGACAACGTTACAAAGGTATCTGGAATAGGTTCGCCTACGAAATTGATTTAGTATAAAAGCTAACGCGAAAATGGCAAATGCATCAGTCGTATTTCGATTAGAAAACAACACAGACCACAATGTTTAAGCTGGTGGTGTTGTCTTCCGTGCTCGCCCTGACTGCCGCGGCGCCCAGCGGGCTGGGTCCGCTCGGCTTAGGGCTAGGACTGGGCTGGGGCGGCGCGCTGACCGGCCACCTGGGAGTTCCTGTGGCCGCCCCGCTCGCGGCGCCCCTGGCGGGCGCGCACTGGGGTGCAGGCTGGGGTGCTCCTCTAGCACTGGGACACGGAGGAGTAGCCGCTGCACCGGCAATCGCCGCCTACAACTACAGGGGCCCGCTGTCACTGGCTCCGGGTCAGCCCGCCAACATTTTGGCTCACGATGGTAGGCCGCTCGACACCATCAACGTGAACCTGGATCGCGCGGCGCACCTGACCGCGAAGGCGCTGGACCCCGCTGGCGCGCATGGTGCTCACATCCTCGGCAAGCGCTCCGCCCCGCTGCTGGGCGCCGCCTGGTCGCACACCGCTCGCATCGACCTGCCCGCCGCTAGACTGATCGCGCCCGCTCCTCTAGCTATTCCCGCGGCTCCGCTCGGCGTCCACGGTCTCGGTGCCGTAGCACCTTTGGGCTTGGGAGCCTGGGGTCATGCCGGCCACTTGGGTCACTGGGGTGGCTGGTAAAAATGTACAAAACAATTAGACTGTAGCAAACACTATGCCTACCTACTATAGTTTTTATAAAGAGAGTTACCTATAAATATCACATGTATTATTGACCTCATGCGCCATACCTTTACCTTGTAGTATATAATATAGAGCTTTTTTTGTAAAAATGTAGAATTTAGGATTTTATAGTCATTATTGAACACAGACTCTACTCGTATCACGTTAGATCTCAAATATTCGCTTTCTGATTGTATCTATCACCTTTTTAAATAAAATCTTATTTACAATAAAATATTTGCTATATCTACCTGCGCCACAGTATTAGGATTATACTGGCAGTGAAACTTCGCTTATTGATATAATAGTAAATTCTATGCAGAATGCGCTACTGCTAAAATAGCACCGAAATTATAAGCTATGTACTCGTAGTAGGTGTCTGTAGAAAACCACAAGTAGGTATGATAGATAGATAGATAGATGGATAACTCTTTATTGAATTACCACACAAACAGAAATAATACAAAAATAAATATAAGGCTAGAATTAATAAGGCAATACAATGGGCGGCCTTATCGCTATTTATGACACTTATTAACTTCTTGTCGAATTCTGTCTGGCCTAGGCTGTGGAACGACCACAGTTTTTGGATTATATTATTTATTACTTACACACTGGTAAAAAACCGGCCAAATGCGAGTTGGACTCGCGCACGAAGGGTTCCGTACTATTATCTATAAAAATCGGGCTTAACAAATTGGAAAGTGCATAGTGTAACGATCGCTTTAGTCTTTACGGTAAAATGTTCTGCGCACACGAGCATAATATTGCAATAAATATTTTATTTTATTTTCTTTCACACAATAGCACACTTTTATTTATTTACCTTATTTGAGGTTGGTGCCGATTGAGCTAGTCCTCTAAATTGTATGAGCGCCCATACAACTCAGAGGACTATCTTAATTGGCGTCAACTATAAATGTATGTATAATGTATTCCGTTGACCTAGAATCACGAAAGTTGGCAAAAAATAAGGTCTTATAGCACAAATAAAGGGATAATTCTGAAAAATAAAAAAAGTTGAAAATTAAGGTACATTTTGGTACTTACAAGTTTTCGCGAAAATCTAAATTTGCTCATTTCTTTTTATCGTGATGACTTAGGACCTTTATTTTTATACACCTAATAGGGACTATAAACCTCAGTGTCTGGTATAAATTTCAACTCGCTAGGTCAACTAGTTCCTGAGAAAATCGGTGGTGACACATGGACAGACAGACGGACAGACGGACAAGAGAGTGATCTCATAAGGGTTCCTTTTTTACCTTTTGAGGTACGGAACCCTAAAATAGCACAATATCACATATAAAAAATAATAAAACTTCTAAAGGGCGGGTATGGTAGAAAAAGTAGTTTTTTCAATGTCAACAATACTATTTCGGTGAAATCAGGACTATGATGATGCAAGTATAAAAGCTCATTGCAGCAAATGCAAATGCATCAGTCGTGATCGAGCTATCAACATTCAACACAGACCACTACAATGATGCAGCTGGTGGTGTTGTCCTGCGTGCTGGTTGCGGCCTCCGCCTCCGGGCTGTTCGCGCCCTTCGCCCCCCTCGTGTACAGCGCGCCTCTTGGCCTGACGCCGTACAACTACAGAGGACCCTTCTCGCTTGCTCCCGGCCAGCCTGCCAACGTGCTCGGCTCGGACGGCAGGCCCCTGGACACATTGGACGTCAACCTGGACCGCTCCGCTCACTTCACCGCCAAGGCTCTCGATAACGGCGGTTTCCATTTGCTGAAGAAGCGTTCGGTTTCATTGATCGCACCTTACAGCCCCATCCTGTACAGCGCTCCTCTGCTGCAGCCGTACAACTACAGAGGGCCTCTGTCGCTCGCTCCCGGCCAGCCCGCCAACATCCTCGGATCAGACGGCAGGCCCCTGGATACCCTGGAGGTGAACTTGGACCGTTCTGCTCACCTCACTGCCAAAGCTCTGGATAACGGCGGTTTCCACATTCTGAAGAAACGCTCGGCTTCTCTGATCGCTCCGGTGTTCGGCAGCCACATCGCTCTCGCTCACACACGGCTGATCACGCCCGCTGAGCCCATCGCTCGCATCTCCCCTATTGGCGTCGCTCCAGTTTACCCTATTGCACCAATTTCCTCGATTGCCCGTATCGCCACTCCCTGGGTCTCTCACTTTTAAATAAATTTTTAATTGATCTAAACATGTTTTTGATGATGACAAATAAACTATGAAGTTACTTATTTTTTTATTTAAACATGTCTTTAAACTTGATTTTAAACTACAAATAATTGATATTTTTTGCGCAGAATTATTAACAGCTACCTACAGCTACCTGACTAATTGATTGTGTTTAGTCATCTCTTTTCAATATGGTTATAAAACTCACCAGTAAGTTAGTCTACATTCAAGACCTTAATGCTTCTAGAAAGCTGAGGGAGTGATTATGCGACGTCATTCGAATAATTCCTGAGAGAAAAGAACCTGCACACTGTTATACTTATAATTATAATTTTATACATACATTTACATTAAAAAAGTATTTGCTTGCATTGCCAATATTCTTAGCCGTAGTTCTACGAGAGCTTCGAAATGCAACGAGTCGCCTACGAGTTACAGCTTCGAAAATATTTAAATCAAAAAAATTTGTTTGTCATATTTACAAAATGTTGAAGTCATAATGCAGTCAGTCAGTTGTCATGTTGACAACTTGCATCCGCGCGTACTACGCGGCGATATGTCGCCAACAACAGTTGCTTAAAAATTGCCACAAGGCGTACATCACACTAATATTATAAATACGAAAGTTTGCATGTTTGTTTGTGTTGTTACTCAATCACGTCGTAACGGCTGAACCGATTTCAATGAAATTTAGTATGTACTTAGATTGTAACCTGTATTACCACATAAGCTACTTTTTATCCCATAAATCAGGTCCCATGGGCATAGGTATAAATGTACATACATATATATATGGTGTACAAGTAGAGTGATATATTGCACAAGGCCAAGGAAGACTGGAAACTGGCGAGACTGGACTCAAGCAATTCAAATCATCTTTCACACTGCAAATTGACTTTTTATCAACGTGTTGTATACTTTGGCAAACATATCCTTTGTATTTAAATAGAAAATACATAATTTTCATATAATGCTAGCAAACCGGCAAGTACTGACCAACGCTATATATTATTACGTTAATGCTAATGTTACCTCGACAGGAAATAATGTTATTCAAGCCTAGTGTAAGTTTCTAACTCAGTTCCTATAAGGTAGCAAATATAATACTCTTGATAAGAGATGTTGACATTGTTGAATGATTAAAATGTAGGCTTTCATGGTCAGCAAGATGCGTTGGATCAAGTCCTAATGCAAGTATAAAAGCTGGTTGCAATCTTAGAAGTGCATCAGTCGTCCGAGTTATCAAGAACACAGACCACTACACAATGATGAGGCTGGTGGTGTTCTCTTGCTTGCTGGCCGCGGCCTCAGCTGCTGGGGTATTGGGGCTTGCTCCCTACGCCTACACCGCTCCTCTGTTTAACAATTACAGGGGACCGCTGTCGCTGGCACCCGGCCAGCCTGCTAACGTGATCGCCTGGGACGGCAGGCCCTTGGACACTCTGGACGTGAACTTGGACCGCTCAGCTCACCTCGTCGCGAAGGCTTACAATGGAGTCCATCTTCTGAAGAAACGCTCCGTGGTTCCTGTGGCCCCCTTCGCCGGACGTCTGATCGCCCCCACTGTACCCATCACCTACGGCGCTCACATCGCTCCCTACGCAGTTTCCCCCTACACATCCATCGCCCCTATTGCCCCCTACGGCCGCATTGCAGCCCCCCTGATCACCCACTGGTAAAAGGCAAATCCATATTTTTTTTATATATTGGACACAATGTAAATAAACAAAGATGAGTTACAAGTTATGTATTTGATTTAGTCCTTCTTTTTATCCGATTTCGAAAAAAAGGTGGAGATTATATTGGGACAATATTATTTGATCCTCAAGAATCTTATTGATCTATTTGTAAATGTTTACTTTTAAAAAATATTTGGTATTCAAAAATAATACTTGATCCCCTTTTTTAAATTGGTTTAGATGAGTGGGAGAACCGACACTGAGTACCCCAAATCTAGGCAGTCTTGTGCGTGACACCCCTAGAGCCTAGAGTGTTATAAAAAAGCGCGTAGAGCCAGAAACCGTCCCGCGTCCGTGTCGCTTCACCCACTCTACCTTCACTCCGCTACGGAGGTCAGCGGCTCACTTCGCTCTGCTCGAATTCGCGGGCTTGCTCCACTCAGGACCTTCCTTCAGTTCTGGCGAGAGCCCACCCCAAAAAACTACGGTTGCGTTACCCATTTGGTACTTACGTATTAACGCCACCGCAGCATTTGGCAGTTTTTAAGTGCCGCCAAAGTTAAAAAATCATCGAACTTTACTATTAAATGCTTATTTTTCTTAGTTTTGGGACCCAACATGGATCTACCAAACTTAATTTCTACATCTTAAACATGTTTTGCGTAGTTCCAAACAGATTAATGTATCGTTTGTTTGATTTATTTTATGCCTCACTAAAAGAGGATCAATCATTAAAAAAGATGACATTATATATTTTTTTCTTGCTGTTTGTGCAAGATTAAAATGATCATTTAAATACATGCCGATTATTGATCGAGCGAAGCTAGATCTCCAAATCAAATTGGGCAAATCGGCGTTGTATGTATGTATGTTTGTTTGTCCGAGGATAACTTTCGAAGCGTTTATACGATCATCATGCAATTTGGTATATAGGTAGGTAGTGATGGTACAATTATTGAGATATTAGGGTTCAAGAGGGGTAAAAAAAAAACAAAATGGGACTAACTGGTCAAGTGGCACGTCGAATAAAAGGTCTTTGTGAGTACATTTCGACCCCGTTTTTATTCATAGTTTAAATTTAAATAAAAATTGTATTAATTGTAGTTTTTAAGTTATTAGCCATCATAAAAACGGAACTTTGACAAAATTCACATGGTACACCAGTGACCCCACAATGCTGAAATTTGGTATGCGTGTAGCTTTAGTGACACAAATATAGGCAAAACTCTGAAATCTAGAATAAGTGCAATTTCTACCCCAAAAAAGGGTAACCATATAACATGAACTCCCGTTACCTGTAATTTGAATTAAACTGTAAGTCAAGTAAATTGGATATCATTTCATGACACTATTTTGATCGTCAAAGATTACGAATCATTTCGATTTCAGTTCGGGGCGGACCACTAGTAATTATATATTTTTGTTTAATGTAGGTATATAAGCTACACCAGTAGAAATCTAATAGGTTGCATGCCGTGGTCACTTTGTACGAACGTCTAAACAAGAAATCAAGAAATCAACCACATAATGCCATATAATTAATAGGTTATCCATACATATAAAAACATTAATAGGTATAATTAATAAGCACTAAGTTTCAATTTGTATTGAAAAATTACACTTGGAAACGTGCAGCTGCGACGATTCAGGGACGATGCGTCTTCGCGGTGCGGTAGCACTGGCAGATGACCTACGGCATACTCCGTTTATTGCAATCTAGGACGTACAAATACTATTCAATACTATGGTATCTATCTTAGGTGATGAGCAAAATCAGACAAAATGTTTACACAATATTGACTTTATTTACAAAGTATTTTACAAGGTGTTGGATTGCGTGCACGGCGTTAACGATGCTCAGTCAGATGTTTACCATTGAGAAAACACGGGGGTTCCGAAGTGGGTGATGGGAGCGATGGGGGAGATACGCGTGATGGGCACGGCGGGGGTGATCAGCGGCGTGTGAGAGAAGGCAATGTGGCTGCCAAATACCGGAGCGATCAGAGAAGCCGAGCGTTTCTTCAGAATGTGGAAACCGCCGTTATCCAGAGCTTTGGCAGTGAGGTGAGCAGAACGGTCCAAGTTCACCTCCAGGGTATCCAGGGGCCTGCCGTCTGATCCGAGGATGTTGGCGGGCTGGCCGGGAGCGAGCGACAGAGGCCCTCTGTAGTTGTACGGCTGCAGTAGAGGAGCGCTGTACAGGATGGGGCTGTAAGGTGCGATCAGGGAAGCCGAACGCTTCTTCAGCAAATGGAAACCACCGTTATCGAGAGCCTTGGCGGTGAAGTGAGCGGAGCGGTCCAGGTTGACGTCCAATGTGTCCAGGGGCCTACCATCCGAGCCGAGCACGTTGGCGGGCTGGCCGGGAGCAAGTGAGAAGGGTCCTCTGTAGTTGTAGGGTGCCAGGCCGAGAGGCGCGCTGTACACGAGGGGGGCGAAGGGCGCGAACAGCCCGGAAGCGGAGGCCGCAACCAGCACGCAAGACAACACCACCAGCTGCATCATTGTAGTGGTCTGTGTTGATAACTCGACTCGACGACGACTGATGCACTTCAGGAATTCGAATATGCTTTTATACTTGCACCGTAAGATTATTATTAAAGGCGTCGCTGGAATATATCGCTGACATTGAAAGGACTACTTTTTTGATAATAAAGTTCATTTTACTGGATCGCTTTTAGTTGTAGGTATTCTTTGTGGACGTTTAATTATGAAGTTGTATGTGAATTTATTTATTACTCGTAATTGAATGTGTCAACAACTCATGTCAAGTGCAAGCATGGTTTATGAGCTTATAGCACCTTTTCTGCAAATTGTATATCGGTAGGCCAACGAATCGATTGTATGCATATTCTGATCAAAACATTACCATAGCTTACTTAATAAGGGAGCATCCGACAAATAAATTACCTACAGAATTTTCAGACCTACATTTTCACGTTCTACGACATTGTAATAAATATGATAATCAAAGTACTTACTAACATAATCAATGAAATGAACTTTCAAGAATATCAATTTATTAAAATCACAGTTAGTTCAAGATCGCCAGACGTAAGTAATTTTAGTAATACTGGAATTTTGAGGATAAATTGTGAAATGTGTAGTTAACAACGTATGCGTACTTGCTAGCTTGATAGCGGGCCCTTTTACAGGTAGCAGGTATAAAAGGTACATTAAAACTTTACTCACCTACGTGAAAGTATGATGGCTGATTTGTATTATATATAATATGTTATGCAGAATATTGTTTAAAACCAACATTCACTATTTCCAGACCCCTCTTGTGGGCCCTAACTCCAGCCAGAAATTTAAGGCTCTAAAAAAAATTTGGTTTAGTACATCATATTAGCAAGCCTAAATTTTTTTTATTTTAAATATATAAATATGGTATTTTTCAAACGTTCGTAATCACTGTACATAATTACTGATTAAAACGGGTATTTGTCGCGTATGTACCTTTTTTATTTATTATCCCGACGTTTTGACTATGTTGCAACAGTCGTGATCACGGTATAAACGTATAAAAAAGGTACATTCGCGATAAATACCCGTTTTAATCAGTAATTATATATTAATATGGTTCATTCATAAAGAAACAATAAATAATACCAAAACAAGTAAATTCGCATACCAACACGTAGAATATTGTTTGAATTTCATTGAATTTTAATTTCAAGATTCATAAAAATGTGACATGTTTTCATTTTAAAGGCTTATTTTAGGATAGTAAAAAAAATTGTATCCTAATGTGATATGGAAACAAGATTAGCTACAACTTGGTATATACATTAGCCATAGGCCTAGGGTAGATGTGAAAAAACTCTTTCTTTCTGAACAGTTACGTAATGTAATTTTTTCCGTTCAACAATGGCGGTGAGAGTTATTGATGAACTGACTAGTTGAGATTCTGGGCGACCTCGATTATCGTAAATATCAGCTTCCTGGACGGCCTCCTTGCACCGGTTCGCGAAACGAGATCGCCCTTTGCTCCAGTGATTACTTTCTATAAATACGATACTGTACTTTGTTTAGCATCAGTCGTTCATCCGAACAACACAGACCACAATGTTCAAGCTGGTGGTGTTGTCTTTCCTCGCGGCGGCCGTGGCCGAGCCCAGTGGCCTGTTCTACTCGTCTCCCCTGACATACTCCACAGTGTTGGCACCAGCAACAACCACCATCACGAAGTCGGCCAGCAGTGTCGTTCATCCTTCGCCAGTCTACTCCGCCTACACCGCTCCCTTGGCTTACAGCCACTTTATCAAGAAGCGATCTCCGCAGTTCTACCCGTACTACGCGCCCAGCACTCTGGTCGCCAGCGCTCCTTACACCAGGCCTCTGATCTCTACGCCACTCGTGAACCATGCCATCCTGCCCTACTCTGCTGCATCTCTACCCCTGGCTGCCACCCATTTCATCAAGAAACGGTCTGCTCCATTGTTTACCACCGGCGCCATCATTGCTCCCACCACGTACGCTGCGGCTCCTCTTCTAACTTCCGCTTACGCTGCCACTACTCCCGTTTTCTCTTCTCCGTTCTATTCATCTCATATTGCCTACTCTGCTCCCGTCACTCACTTCATCAAGAAACGTTCCGCACCATTCCTAACCACTTACTTGGCCCCTACCTCTTACTCTCATCAATCTAGGTTCGACTTGATCAACCATCCTTCTCCCATTTTGAAGGTTGCTTCCTACCACGCTCCCCTGAACTTCCCAGTTCTCGTCTAAACATGTAACATTTGCTGTACGCCACGACTTGAGCTGTGAACTTGTGACTAGTTTGATGTTTTAAATCCTGTAAACACATATGTAAAAGTTACCATATTGCACTTTGAATTACTTGTGAATCGTATAAATAAAGGAATATTACGATAGACTGCTTATGGTTTTTCTTGTGTAGCTACTTACAAAACTCATGTACTCATGATAAAAATATAAAATATACATTATTTTAAATTATAAACATAACAATTAGGCAAAATTTGTATCTAAGTAATGTACATGTCACAGTCAAAACTCATAACCGGTAAAAGCGAGTCTGACTGTGAAAATTAGTCAAAACTAATATTAACTAAAGACGTCGTTCAAAACTTATTTTATCTTTTACTGCCATCCACACTGGATGGCATCCATCTGTATTTGGCAGTAGATTTTTTTTTAATTAGTGATATTTTCAATTCGATTTTTCGTCTAATACTCAAAGGAGATTTCGTCTATAGTAAGGTTTGACCGACGTCAAAACTATGTAGTTTTGACTGATTTTCAGTCAAAATTGGTTTTGACCGGTTATGAGTTTTGACTGTGACATGTACAATTGGCGATCTCATAAATATACAAATACAATTATTTTATTCCCAAATAATAAATAAAAACGTTTGCTAATGAGCTCCGCACTAGGTGCAACACCTGTATCGCGGATGCCTTGTATAATTTTACAAAAGTGTAACAGAAAATCATGCGAGACACCGAATATACATTTTTGACAATTATAAAAGCAGAAAAACAAAAAATGTATGTAAAATAAAAACTAAACGATAAATGCAGTATGGGATTATGCAATATTACATAAACTACAACGATAACTCTGATACTCTGATAGGTTGTATAAATTCTTCTAAAACGTAAATCATGTAATGCTATTTTCTCTTTCGTTAAATCACATCGATTCACTTGAACGGTTCGAGTCCTTCAATGAAAGCTGGCCATGATCTAAATTCATTGGCTACTCGTATCAAAACCCAATGATTCGGTGAGATAGGACATCTAATTCAAACAAACCATCTCGCTACACTTCTTCATGCTTATATTTTTTTTTCTGGAAATTTATTGGAAAGCATTCATGCTTAGCTTTATCATCACATACCAGAGGGCTTAGCCAAGTTACAGTCGATTAGCGATGACGCTAGTCGATACGTCCGAAAATGTATGGGATTTGACACATGCTATAGAAATACCACGTGATTCAGCGACAACAAATGTATGTAGAAATCTAATAGATTCGTGGCGAATGTAATTTGGCTACGAGCCCAGCTTCTGAACATTTTTCAATAATAAAACTACTAAACAACAAGCAAAAACCTCATTAAGTATAAAACAAAAAGAATGAATAGTACAATTCGTCTCTATATACAATATGAAGAGCTTTAATAACTGCAATATCTACAAATACTCGTATTACTTAAACATAATATTCATATTTATTTGATTTATTAAATATAATAATAACAGTCTCACAATGGATTTTCTAATGAAAGCTAAAAATAATCTTAATTAATGTTAATATTTCTTAAAATAATCACTAAGAAGGGGATTCACTTTCATCTTGTAAAATAATTGTTTTAGAAACTCTGTCACTACTCTTCGAATTAGTTTCCGTTACAACTTCTGTATTGAAATTAACACCATCGTTGGTTTCAGTAGCACTATCAACAATGACTCCAGTAAGCTTTTCAAACGCCACAGCATTTTCATGAGCTTTTTCTATTGAAATTGGATGTTCTAGCGCTCTTGCCAATGGTAGGTTGTGGAAAAATGTTAGAGCCACTGGAGTGAAATAAGGCTCCGTTCTTATCACTGGTGGAAAAAAAGATTCACTTTCCTTAACAGTCGTATACGCTGCAATTGGATTGTAAACAAATGGCACTGATATAAATCCGGGGGTGTGTCTTATATCAATTCGTGATTGATGCGACACAGCACTCGGATCTGCGAAGATCAACGGAGCGAGTTGACCTTGCGCACTACGTAACACACACACGACGAAAAATATTCTAATCATTTTGAACAAGCGAGCTGTTAGGTATGACGTTCGAGGCAGATGATACGTAGCTTATAAAGTGAGGTAACGGTTGTTGGTTGCGCGGGCGCAACGGGTTCAAGTTCTCGGTCACCGCTATTGGACGGGTCGTTGCGTCACTGTTCTTGGCCCAGGGGCACTGGCCGGATTGAGATGCACGCCTGCATTATAAAACGTCATTTATTACATACATATTGATGATTGATGATAATGCTAGTGTTCATAATCTTGCGTGTGTGTATTTTAACAATGATTGCGTACATTAGATATTTACTTCCTGATTAAATAAAAAGTAAAATTCGTTATTTCATTGTTGCTGGGTACATGATTCAATTTGTTCACGAACACCAATCTATTTGTAATCATGCTACAAAAAGGTAAATTCCGTAGTTTTTTGTCACCACGTTTACTGGGCTCAATAGCAACTTTATTATTAGATTTGATCCTGTCGCTATGATTCAGCGGTCGTAGTATAAGAAGGTGGTACTTTACGGTCTTGGCATCAGTCAAGTCTTGCAGCTATCAAGATGTTCCGTATCGTGTTATTGTTCGCTTGCCTGGTAGCCTGCAGTGCTCATGCTGTGCTGCCTTTGGTACACACTGCCGTGGCTCCCGTTGCTCCTTACTCTCACGGCGGCCTGGGTCTTGGACATGGCTACGCTAGTCATGGCTTCGCTGGCGTTGATCATCTTGGCTACGGAGGCCTTGGCCAACTTGGCTACGGAGGCGTTGGTCATCTTGGATATGCTGGCGTCGGTCATCATGGATACGCAGGTCACGGACTTCATGGGTACGGATACGGAGAACACCATGTCCTGAAGAGATCGCCTCATATTGTTCCTGTTGATCATTTGGGAGGAGGTCACGGAGCTTATCTTGGCCAATTGGGTGGTGCTGGCCATTTGGGTGCAGTGGGTCATTTTGGGCAAGTGGCCCCAGTGGCAGTTTCTCACCAGTCTCGTGTTGATGTTCGTTCTTCACCAGCTCTGATCGCTCCCGTTTTGCCAGTCGTGGCACCTCTGATTCATGGTGCACCAGTACACCGAACGCCCTTACATTATGGAGGAGACCACTACGGATCTGCTTATTCCCACTTGGGACATTATTAGTCTTGGAAATAAATATAATAGATCGGACCGCACAGTGTGAAAAGTTTATATAGTGTAGTAGTGTTTGTAGTGATGGTAATAAAAATATAAATTGATTTTAAATTTGTACACTTTATGATTTATTTTATGATCATCACGTCAATCAACAATATTAAAATTAGTAGTAATTTGACCAAAGTAGTGAACAGCGATATTAAACTTACCTATCTTGCTCATTTATGTACTTTATTCTTAACAATAACCTAATAGAAAATATTCATTATTTAGGATAATGGAAATCAGCAATTTTTATGATAAAAATATAAGAAGTAGAAACAGATAGCCAATTATAGTATTAACAAAGCTAACATTTTAAAAATTAAAAAAAAATGCGTAACTTTCGATTTGTTTATAAGGGCATTACACAAAATGATTATAATCAATTATTTTATCTAAATACTAGTTTAATCAGGGGTGGACACTGAGGGCCACATATAAACTATAACTTTTTTCTGTTTCTATAACTTGTTAAATTGTCGGTCACGGAACATAGAGTTGTGCAATCATTTTGCAAGACCGTGACTTTTTCGTACTAAATTCTAGTAGATAGATATCTGACGATTGGCATCATTCTAAGTAGGTATAAATTACAACGAATTTGCCTAAAATATTGTATTAGAAGGGTTCAACATTTAGAATAAAAGGTGTTCATAATAAAAGAGAATATATTTGCTTAATTATTTATTTTCTTTTTGATATGCAGTTAAGTTAAAAATGTTATGTATAAACAGCATCGGCTGCTTTTTAATTTACCAGGGGTGGACACTGAGCGCTTTGGGTACCACACCGTGGTAAGCCAGAGGAGAGCTCACTACGGGAGAGGAGTAAGCGGAGACCAGAGAGGAGGGGTAGGCAGAGACCAGAGGGGAAGAGTAGGCAGAGACGACGGGAGAGGAGTAGGCGGAGACAAGAGGTGAAGAGTAGGGCGACACGACGGGAGCAGAGTAGGTGGAGACCAAGGGGCTAGAGTAGGAGTAGGGCACGACGACGGAGCGCTTCTTGAGGTGGTGTAGGGACAGGGCCTTGGCCTGGTAGTGTGCGGCGCGCGCGGCGACTACCTCGGGGGTGTCGAGCGGTACACCTTGTACGGCGTCCAGCACGACGGCGGGCGAGCGTGGCGCCTGCGCCAGCGCGGCGTAGCCGGGGTACACAGCGGGGCCCGCAAATACCCCCGCGCTGTACACGGAGGGCGTCAGGTAAGGCGAGCCGTGGAGCACGCTGCTGCTGTACTGCGACACCGAGCTCACGGCGGGCACCACGCTGCTGTACGCCAGCGGCACGCCGGGCTTGGCCGCCACCATGCCTACTGCTACACAGAACAACACCACCAACTTGTACATCGTGGTCTGTGTTGCGTTCTTGTCGTGTCGGGGAATAAAGATCGACTGATGCTTAACTCGCGGTGACGGATCTTTTTATACTTTCCTAACACCGAGTAATCATTGTCGAACCAAATGCTAATAATCGACCTTCAAAGTGCACATCTAGTAAGCTTTGGTGTACTGATACAAGGTAGGTACAATAATCTTTTTGTCACAGAAGCTTCCGTGATCGATTCAAATCATTTTGATGATGTATGGACCTTGCAGAAATTATGGCAGTTGGAACAAAGATGCTGTATCGAAAGATGCGGCACATTAAATTGCGATTGCTGTAAAAGAATAGATTTTGAATTGAAAAAAAAAACTAATATTATCTGGTAGAATAAACTGTAACTGATAGCACCATATCATTTTAAAAAGTCTTACTTATAAGTTAACTTCTAGTAGACGCAGTGGAGGGGCGCGTTATTTTAAATTTCTACTTGAAATTGATTGAGATTAAAAATGGAGTTTTATCAAATACTCCGGAATTATTTAGTTTCAGTATTGTTAGCCTGCTATAGTATTATGATAAGAGGATGAACGATTATTTATCTCAGTCTAACACCCGTATTCCAGAATTGTGCTTAAACTTAAATCGGGACTCCAGCTTAGGCTCAAGCTTATCATTTTTGACAGCTTTCAATGAAACAGCTCAAACACTTTTGAAGTTAAGGTAGTGGCTTATGGAACGCTCTTCCCCTCAGTATGGTTAAAGAACATTTATTTACTCAAAAGAAATTTACATTTCACTTATATGAGAAACTAATTTAAACTTAAGTAATTTTAATGCTTCGAAACAGTTCAAAAACTTAAATAGTAGATGATTCACAAAAATAAATGATAAGAATGACAAACTTTTTACAAATATCCGCAATTTTCGATCGAGTGTCGCCCGCATTACAATTAGAAAAATATCATCAAACCAGCTTTCAAACGTTCTGTCCATAGTCACTATTTAAATTCTAATTCCACTTGAGCTTTCCGTATAACTTTATTTATTATTAGATTTATTTATTTATTTATTATATATATAAATATATATATATACATATGTATATTATATTAATTTAGGTTATCTATTTATGTTATATTTGTATTTCTCTATTTATGTGTTATATTTTTTATAATTATATTGTATTTGTGAGTATTATTGACGACCTCCGTGGCACAGTGGGCGAATAGCAGGCTGATGTAGCGGATTCGATTCCCGCTTCGGAACAAATGTTTGCATGATTTACAGATATTTGTTCCGGGTCTGGATGTTTTTCTATTTATTGTAAGTACGTATTTACAAAAAGTAAAAGTATTAAAGTATTCAGTTATCTGGTTCCTATAGTACAAGCTCTGCTTAGTTTGGGGCTAGATACCGCTGGGTGACATGTCCAGCAATATTTATTTATTTATTTATTATTATATTTATGTAGGCAATTAGATAGTTAGTAGTTTTATATTTATATTTGTATTTTTTGTTAGTACCTAGTTAAGCACGTCAACCTAAATTTTTTACCTGTCACTCTTGACTGGTAGAAAATGCTTTTAGCATTAAGTCCTCCATTTCTACATTTTTCTTTTTTTTGCAATAATGAATTAAAACAAACAAACAGCCAAAATGCCAGAACTAAACTCAGATCTGAATTTGAGTTTACTCAAAACTTAACCATGAGTTTAGTTCTGGCAAGTCGAATTAAGTCAGAGGTGAGGTTGATATGTTTAGTAATTTTGAATAGTTAGAAACATTAACTTATGAAATCAGTTTTAAAATTTTTAACAATGACAGTAAGACTGTAACGAGATATAGGTCATCCATTAGGTACTTGCGTGTTGCAACGACATAATATTTCCGGTCAATAGTTCGTGGTTAGTCACTTACCAGTCTTAATAAATAGTGATATATTCTGAAATCTGCTTTCACCTTTCCACTTCAAAAGCCTACAAAACCATAAAAGCTCCGTTTGACGACTTTTAAAGACGGGACTGCCGGGGCATGAAAGTTCGTTGCAAATCAAGTCAAGTCAAATATTTTTATTCATTAAAATCACAAGGATCACTTTGAAACGTCAATTTTACTGCCTGTTCCTTCGCGACCAAGCCAGGAAAGAAAGGCAAGAAACAAGGCGGGTTGTTTTTTTTAATGATCCTTTTACAATACATAACAATACAGAAAATAAATTACGTCTAAATTGTAATATTTTGAACGAGTTGGAGCAATTTCCATCCCAAGCTGTTCTATCATCTAAATAATCCGATATTTTATAGTAGGCTTTTTTATAAAGATTTTGTTTAATTACGTTTTTAAATGTATTAATTGTCAATTTTTGTACATCCCTTGGGAGTTTGTTATAAAAGCGTACACCTTGCCCTTTAAACGATTTACTAACTTTATGTAGTCTACAAGTGGCAACAGCGAGTTTATCTTTATTTCTAGTATTAAAATTATGATTATCACTATTTTTCTTAAACAAATTAATATTCTTGTGAACATACATCAGATTTTCACAGATGTATTGACAAGGGAATGTCATAACATTTATTTCTTTAAACTTATTGCGTAATGATTCTCTGGGGCCCATATTATAAGTTGCTGCATATTATAAATGCTACTAGTGGTCAACCATCCAAATAATAGCGCGGAACGTTGACCTAGCTATTCTAGCTACACAAAGAGCGATTGTCAGTAGTCACACTTATATTATAAATGCGAAAGTTTGGATGTTTGTTTATTTGTTTGTTTGTTACTCAATCACACCGTAACGACTGAACCGATTTTGATTAAATTTGGTTTATAAAAAGATTATGCCCTGGATTGAAAAACATAGGCTACTTTTTATTAAAAAGGCATGTGAAGCCACGGCCGAAAGCTAGTAACCTAGTATTTGTACCTTAATTCGTGTATTAGTTTAAATAAAATTGGGTTGAGCGGGTAAAGCTAGTAGAAGTACTTTACTTTTTTAGATAAAAAATCCGAATTTTATTGTAATGGTCACGATCGTCATTGTATTAAATATAATTAATATACAAATATTGATGGAAATAATTGGTTTTTTGCTTAAATCTATGAAGCCATTGGCTTGCAACCTGTCACATAGGAAATGCTAAGTACTTTGTATGTAGTTTGACAACCTCCGTGACGTAGTGGGCGAATAAGCAGGCTGACACGCAGGTGTAACGATTCGATTTCCGACGCGGAATAAATGTTTGTATGATCTACAGATATTCGTTCCGGGTTTGGATGTTTTACAATACAATACAATACTTTATTAATAACTCCATATTTACACGTCATTATCAATAAATTATTATTTACAAATTAACAATTAGTTAACATCAATAAAGTTATTAATTTAATTATAGTAAAATTCAAATTCATTAATAATTTATATTAGTGCCGGTGCGATATTCTACAGTGTATGTTCATAAAACTCATCTTCACTATAGAATATCTCACTCAACAACTTTTTTTCTGTCTATTATTAATTAATAAATAATAAAAGGTATATATTTACACACACACCTATTATGCTAACAGAAGTAGGTAGGTGGGGTCAATAACAGTAGGCCTAAATCTAAGAAACATTAGTACATTATTGTAGGTAGCACTTAGGTAGAAGGTGGTGGTAGAAGGTCGAGGGCTCAGCTACGATGGTTTTCAGCCTCGCCTTGGCAGAAACATCTGCAGTTGCCGCCGCCACAGATAGGGTTCTCGGGAACTGTCAGCTATATGAACTGAATTAACAAGTAGTAATTGAAGAAAGAACTAGACAATTACCGAAAACAATTACCATCACGTAAATATATAAATCAGAAAAATTCCACACATACAATACATAGGCAAACTTAGCGTTTTATTCCAGCTAACCTTAGTGCAGCGTAGGTTAACCGGTTCGGACACTTAAGTATTTATTCTAATAAATAATAGCTAGTAACTAAAATAAGAGAAGGTGTATAAACTTAACCCATTAGTACTTTGTCGATATGGAGATTAACACTATTTTAGGTAGGTAAGTAGCAAATAAAAAGAGGTAGGTAGATATAAATAAACATTAAAATCCGAAAAATCAACTAAGTAGGTATTAAATTTCAAAATAGGTGTACAATTTAGTCTAAAACAAGCAATTACCCGAATCAATAAAAGCACATATTTATTTTAATAATATAATATATTCAAGTATCCTATCAGTTATCTGGTTCCCATAGTACAAGCTCTGCTTAGTTTGGGGTTAGATAGCGCTGTGTGAAGCGACCAGCAATATTTATTTATTTATTTTATACATGTATGTATTTATATTATTTCTACTGTGTTACTGAGCAAATATGCAAAAAGTTGGTAAGTATTAAACGTAATGTTTGGACTAACAATAACCCTTGGTGGAATGCGTATTCAGTAAGAGATCTGAGAATGTCCTTCATAGGGATTGATAAAGACGTGAACATATTATATTTATGATTACTACTAAATATATATAAAGAAGAAGGAAAGGAAATCAAATCCAATGTAGGTTGGTTTCTTTTATTTACAAGTCATTTTAGTCAGTCGTTGCAGCCTGAACCGAGGAAGACTCCTCGTTATCGTGGTGACGTTTACCAGGGGTGGATACCGTAGGCCTTGGTGATGATGGGGGTGTGGATAGCTGTCGAGTAGGCGAGGGGAGAAGAGTAGATGGGGCCAGCAGCGTAAGTTGACACAACCGGGGTGGCGATGGCATGGGAGAGAAGAGGAGCGGCGTACACTGAGCGTTTGTGGATCAGGTGACCCTCAGCGAAAGCCTTAGCTTCGAAGTGGGCGGCACGAGCGGCGATCACTTCAGGGGTGTCAAGGGGCACGGCGGGAGCGCCGATGGCTGCGGGCACTACAGCAGCGGTCTTGATCACACCTGGAGCAGCGAAGGCGGTGAAGGCAGGAGCGGCGAAACCAGTCTTAACAAGGGCGGGGGCGGCGTAGGCGGTCTTTACGAAAGCAGGAGCGACTGCAGCAGTAGCAATAGGTGCACTGTAGAGCTGGGGGGCGGATACATAGGTGCTAGTGATCGCGGGAGTTGACTTGATGTCCAGGCGGGATTGCGAAGATACGGCGGATCCAGAAGTGTAGGCAATGGCGGCGGGAGCAGCGATGGCAGCGGGCGCAGCATATGCTGCAGGTGCAGAGTAGGCGATGGGTGCGGCGATGGCAGCAGGCGCGGTGTAGGCTACGGGGGCAGGAGCCGCGTAGGAGGTAGCCACTACAGCAGGTGAGCTCTTAATGTCCAGACGGGACTGCGAAGACACAGCTGATCCAGAAGTGTAGGCGACAGCGGCGGGCGCTGAGTAAGCCACTGGTGCAGCGATGGCAGCTGGCGCAGAGTAGGCGACGGGTGTGGCGATGGCAGCAGGCGCAGCGTAGGCTACGGGGGCAGGAGCCGCGTAGGAGGTTGCCACTACTGCAGGCGAGCTTTTAATGTCCAGTCGAGACTGCGAAGACACGGCTGATCCAGAGGTATAACCAACAGCGGCAGGCGCAGAGTAGGCGACAGCGGCGGGTGCAGAGTAGGCTACGGCTGCAGGAGCAGAGTAAGCGACGGGCGCAGAGTAGGATGTCGCTACGACAGCTGGAGAGCTCTTAATATCTAGCCGGGACTGCGAAGACACGGCAGCGGGTGCTGCTGCGTATAAGCCCGCTGAATATGTCAACGCCCCACCGTGGAAGCCACCGCTGGGGACGGCCGAAGCCAACGCCACCACAGATAACAACACCACCAGCGAATTCATCGTGGTCTGTGTAAGTTCAGGTGCTAACGACGGGAGGAAAAGATAAACTGATGCTTTCTTTAGATCTCGGAGTGTATTTATACCGGCCGCGATGTATCGCGAATGAAAGTCAAGTTCGACGAGTCCTTATTCAACACACAATTAGGTACCGAATAAGTGACATTTAACTCTAAAACTTGTAAGAAAGAGCACTTAGCTTAGCACTTATCAAGATTGTTTCAGAAAAATTCAATAGATGAATCACTTCTCTAAGCCGTAACTAGTCATTAGATCCTTAACGTTCTAAACTAAAAATAAAATGATTACTTTACAGATGGAGTTTCGTAATATTTTGTTATAATTCATTAAATACTTTATAATTCAATTCCAACCTTTTTATTAAGGTTCGATGAGTTACCCAGAATGTCAACTAGTCTCAATAAATTTAAACTTAAATACGTCAGCTGTGCCTACTCAGATCCGTAAGCGTAACAAAATACTAGCAACCAGTGGGTAGGTGTGCTTCCTACAACTCGAAACAACCCAGAGAAGATATAACAAGTTAACATCCGTATCTAAGGTGCGTGACCTATGAGGCAATGCTTTGTTACAGGTGATGGTTACCACTTATTATCAGGTGGGCTATTTGCTTGTTGCATCTCGACGCCTGTATAAATACATAATCTAATGACAATTAGTCAGTAATATTTTTAACTTAAATAAAAACGGCGGCAGAAGTGAAGATGGACTGGACACTTGGCTAGGAGGGATGACGGACGTTGGACGAAGGCGATTACAGAGTGGTGGCCAAGTGATGCTCGTGCACCAAGAGGCAGACCACCCGCCCGATGGTCGAATGACATTGAAAGCGTAGCTGGGTGTTAATGGATGAGAGTCGCAAGGGACCGGAAAGAATGGCGTAATTAAGAGGAGGCCTATACCCAATAGTGGTTGCAGACGGGCTGAGATGATGATGATGATGAAAAGCGTGGTATGAGTATTCCGATCTATGAGAATAAATTTGAAGCAGTTTAACTTTTGTTTAACTCCCAATTCTATTCATATTCTTTTTTTAAGTAGGTAAAAAATCTACTTGTGGCAAGCAAGTAACAACAAGACCATTCTAGTGCGAGTGAGATTTGCCTACCGCTGGGTTCCGTATCTACCTAGATTTATGTTAGTTTAGCACCGCCATCTAGTTATGAGGGCGGAAAAGAAGTCCAAAAGCACGAAGCAAATCCGAAAATTATTGGGCCACATTTCTAAAGACTATATGTATAATATATAGATATTATGTTATATTTTTCCCGTAATATTTCATCAACAATCATTATTTCATATTTTTTAATCAAAGATTTATTTGCTATAAATAAGAGTTACAAAGTTCCAAAAAACTCTACATAAATGGGTCGAACTTATTTGTACCACAGAGGCATGCAAACTATTAAGTAAAAAATAACAATAATCGATTTAAACAAATTACAGAATATTTGTAAAGAAAATATAAAAATGATGCGAAAAATATGAAATAATTATAACGTAATATGTACTGTTTTTAAATGTAGAAATATTACACTAGGATTCCCTGTATTGTAGAGATAATAAAAGAAAGGTAGACCAGTGTTTGGCTAGTGAGTTTAAATTAAAATATATATATATATATATATATATATATTATTATATTATTAGGGCCACTTTCAATGTGGTATATATTAATATATTGATCAAAGAGTATGTCCATTGAGCTCCTAAAGTGCCTACTTCGGGTGTAAATATGCTACTTTCAACTCCAATTGTTCCAATATCTCTATTTTTGTACTAGCAATACCAATTCTCAAAATGATTCAGTTTTTAATTGTTTTGCTTCCAATCCATCCAATTTAAGTAATCCTAATAATAAAAGAAAACAAGATGATATGTTTACCAAGCAACAAACATTTATAATGATTCACCTAGAGTGGGCACTCTAAACTCCAGTTACTCAAAAAGTTCCAGTCAGCTTACAAAAAATGTAAGCGCCGACCACTAGGAAAGGTTAATTCGCCACCAAGCAAACGTATTGTACGTAATCAACAATGTAATATCATTCTCTTCGCTGACAAACAAGTTTGTAAAATCATTACTTCTAGGAACTGGAGATAAATATAGAGCTCATAAAGTTTAAACCAGCTTGTAAAAAGGGGTGGGTAGGTACTCGTAATCCGTGCAGTGACCAGTTCTCATTATTTTTTGCAGTGTCGGTTAAAGCGAAATGTTAAGGTTTTGTCGACCTTGTATCGACTTTCATACAGTAACTGGGCGTAGGCTTACCGTGTGTTTGATGTGAGCCAATATAGAGATGATAGTACAGTTTTTAACGGATGATGGTGCGGCATTATGCTGAGACACCCACTTAAAAATGGCCCCACCACGCAGAGCGCAATTATTAAAAACTTTTAATATTAATTACCTGTTTTTCGTGTAAAAGCTTTTCTCTTTTTAGTGTCTCATTATTTTTATTTTTTATTGCATTTGTTTGAGATATCTTAACTCGCACATGTTTGTAAATTAGTTGTGTTATTTTAGTATCCTTTACCGCCCAAACCATTTAAACACCCAAAATCTTTGCACGAACGAATGCAGCTCCATCGACCAATAAAGTTGTATATCTCCTTCTCATACTAATGGATATTTATCTTCAATATTGGATTGAAATAATCTTAGATATTATATAATATGATAAAATGCAGAGCCGTTATTCAAAACGTGTTTGTTTACGAACAAATAATTATAAAAAGTGTTTTGGGTAGATTTAAGAAATGAAGTGACACACCTTACTGATACTGACATACTGTAACACCAGCTCTTGTAAGATATGTATCAGCTTGTTGACATAATTTAATACTTGCGTACAAGGAGTGTATAGGTATGCGGAATTGAACTATCCGTATACGGGCTGCTTATCCACTCGCCACCACTGGTGTTTACCGATCAGGGGATAAGAACTTGATTGTTCAAAATAATTGCTTTTCAAAATGTACAAATTATGGATAAACAACAGATGCAATATTGCTTAGGTGCGTTTGTATTAAATGTAAACCAGTTTTATATTAATAACACAATGGAGGGACTGATTAAATGACAATTGATAATAATTGATTAAAATTGATATGATTGTTATAGCGAACATCGCAGGTTTGCTGGTACGTCTTTTGTGCTAATTCAAATCTTCGAAATGTAATACTTTCGCAAAATAATTGTTCATAACAATGATTGCTATCGGCTTGCTTATTATAATTAACATTGAAAATATTACGATGTATTACACTGCATACATTTATTTTAATAGATATTTGCTATCAAAACCGCAAATGAAACAAAGGCATAATTTATTGCATTTTATTCCAAACTCAATGGCACAACGTTCCAACTCGCTAGAGCTAGATATTTTTGCTCCAATGTCATTCCTAATGTACTAACTACTGTATAAATATGTAGACTGTTGCTCGTTTAGACTAAGCCGGGTGTTGAGGGCTGGTTGGCCAAGGTTGGGCCTCTGGCGCTCACCACCCGTGGGCTAAGGCGGGCGCGGCATAAGACGCGGCGTAAGCGGGGGCGGCAATCACTGGAGCGTGAGCAGCTACCACAGCAGGAGAGGCAATCTGAAAATTCAAGTATTATTAATAAGATACTATTCGAAGCAAACTTCCACCATTATACTCTATAGTGCGCGCCTATTCTTCCAATTTATCTTTCGTAGTCTGCCGCATGATCGAGCCCTGTCTTTTGGTTATTCGTTACTACTCGTTATTTTTACCCGTAGCTCATCCAAAAGGCGGCAGACCAAAAACTGTAAGCAATCCATTTAAAAATATATATTTGTATTCTTCATATATTCTTGCTCACGTTGGAATGTTATCTTGTTCTGCATAAACGTGTTGTACTAAGAATATTTAGGTATGATATCAATTTATTGAATTCTCAGAATTGCGTGCTTCCGTAAAAAATATTACGGTACTTAAACATTACTAGGAAAATACTTAAACTGACTTTTGGACGGCTTTCGTTCCAGTTAAACAATTATTATGTTATTTTATCATTCTATAATTCAGTCAGGTCTATTTCGTTTCATTATTGAAGTATTATGCCCATCACGGCTTCACTTGCATAGTATATGGATAGAAAGTAGACTGTAGTTATTACACAACTAAAAGTGGATCATATATTTTATCAACTAGCTGTTGAAGTTTACGGGAACGTAATATGAGTTTTAAAAACTAAACTTTTAAATGTTGATAAAAGATTTTAATAAAAATCAAATTACATTGATTTTTCTAAGACTAATTTAATCCTCGAGACGAATGACTTAATTAGAATTACAACAATAGAGCTCAGAGGCTCACCACGCGTAGGTGGTCGCTTGATAAGCGGCCAGCTGCAGCTACGAGAATGCAACGTTGCAGATTTATGCAATCAAGGTGGTTATGCATCTCTCAGCTGGTTGCATAACTAGCTGTGGCCCGCGACTTCGTACGCGTTACACTACTAAATGTGTAGGTAACCTAGAAATAAAGCTAAACTCGCTGTTGCAACATGACTTGACACCCAATTTTTATCCCATGGGATCTGCTTTATGGAATAAAAAGTAGCCTATGTAGTAATCCAGGCTATAATTAACGTACATACTAAATTTCATCGAAATCGGTGCAGCCGTTACGACAAACAAGTAGTATTACTGATTGAGAAATAAACAAATAAATTAATAAATAAACATCCAAACTTTTGCATCACACTAATATTATAAATGTGAAACTTTGGATGTTTGTTTATTTGTTTGTTTGTTACTCTATCACGTTGTAACAGCTGAACCGATTTCAATGAAATTCAGTATATACGTAGATTATAAACTGGATTACCACATAGGCTACCTTTTATCCCATAACTCAGTTCCCATGGGATAAAAATGGGGTGTCAAGTCAAGTTGCAAGAGCGAGTTTAGCTTTATTTCTAGGTTACCTACACATTTAGGAGTGTAACGCGTACGAAGTCGCGGGCAACAGCTAGTTTATAATATATTATAGGTTAAGGCTTCCTTGCGTTTAATAAACCATATACATATATCCAGACATACTTTCTCTAAGAAACTTAAGGTACAATCACAATCATTGTAGGCATGATAGCTTATTGAAGTTACTTCTTGCATACTAGGCAGCCAGGCTGCCGCAGCCTACATCTGCCATACTTGATCTTAAGATGCATAGATTTGGGCAGTATATGCAGCCGTTGGTAACGAAACGTCAGATCGTGATTAGAAGGAGTGAGTATTGCATAACCGAACATGCTTTGACTTTTACATACCCTGACAGTGTTGGCATAAGAAGTAGCAACGGGGGCGACAGCCTTGACCACAGGGGCGCTGACTAGAGGAGCACCGACGAGTCCATGGCCCCAGGGGGAAGCAATGGGAGCAGCATAGCCGTAGGGGGAGCCGATCAGACCAGGGGCGGCGGCGGCACAGGCCAAGAGGGTGGCGAATACGACCTGGAAAAAAAACGAATTGGTTTATCGAGACGTTTTGAAGCTAAACCGTTTGATTTTTTATAAGTATTTTAATTGAGCATCAAAAGTATATCAAAAGGTTCATAACAGAGAAAAATATGCATTAAGAAAAAATCTGCAAAAAGCTGTCCAATATAGTTTGTTCGTAGGATTTATTAAAATAATTTAACAATAATAATTTCAATCATTATTATAAATACGGGATTTATCACGCACAGTTTTACCAATGTTTCGGTTCAATTCGTGAACCTTCATCAGGGTGAGTGCGATCAGCTCCAAACTACGTACCGATAAAAATAAAACTAATCCCGTATTTATAATAATGATTGAAATAAACCACGAAAGTTTTCTAAAACAAATAATATTTTCATTAGATGCGCTAGATCAAACTACGAGGTCATAAAACTAGAATTACTTAATCAAATTGCCTGCGAAAGAGTTGAGATTATTTCATAGAAACACTTTTAATCCAGAACTTCTAATCTAATAGCTTCTTAGTGGTTTCATCGAGTTTTTCTATTACATTATTTGATGTCATTAGGTCGTCTGATGTCTAGGACTAGGGCGTTGACGGGACATGTCGTGGGTTCATAAATTATTACTCTTTTCAATTGAATTCTTACTAGATTGCTTCATAAGTAGTTTATCTAACAATTTCGATATCTATTACTTCACTTAACTCGATCTTTGTAATTACATAACTTGGTTTGCAAATAATTACAATATTTAATAACTACATTCATTACAGCAAAAGCATTTTAAAGTTCCGATACATAATTATGTAAATTTACTACCGTGCAAAAACTCAATACCTGTCTCTTAGGTTTTTACAGCTGAATCAATTATCTTCGACTATTTTACTACATTTCGAAGAACGTGGATTGTACACTTGATAATTGTATCAAAAGAGCTATTCACTTGATTTATGAGTTGGTTATCGAATAAAAATAAATAAGTTATCGAGTACCGGATGGCAACTCTCGACCTTGGCTGGGTCGTTGCCGCCAGAGAATGTCAACACAAAAAGTAAAATAGAACCTGCACAAAGTTTTTCTAAAGCTTTTTTCAGATATAATTATATAGCACACTTCTGTAACTGCAAGGAATAAATAGGATAATTATAAAAGTAATAGAACTGCATTTGCATCGGTTTATGCAAATAAGATCAATTCCTTATTATAAATACGGGATTTATCACGTACTGTTTTATGGGTGTTTCGTGAACATTGTCGGTCGAATCACCGATAAAACGGTATGTGATAATTCCCGTATTTTTAATAATGATTGAAATCAATCACGAAAGTTTTCTAAGTAAAAAAGATCAACTTTGAACTAAAACATGTATTAGAACTTATCCATACATATATTATAAACTAGCTTATTAACCGTGACTTCGCGCGTGTGATTTGTCAAAAAAGTAGTATATATTTTAATCTAAGTCTATACATAAAGACTTGGATTAAAACATACATTTTTTTGTGTACCACATTTTATTAATCCGTTACAACGTGATTGAGTAACAAACAAACAAAAATCCAAACTTTCGCATTTATAATATTAGTGTGATTAGAAAGTAACTGTCTCTTTGTCTGTCTGTTTGGTACGTTTTCATGGCTAGACCGATTTCGATGAAATTTGGTATAGGTATAGTATAGATAGCTAGACCAGGACCGTGACATAAGCTACTTTTTATCCAACTACGCAGAAGGAGATATTTTGTTTATACTGACCAACCACGCGTGCGAAGCCGCGGGCGTGTCAACTAGTTTTTTATATTTTTTATGTTTTTATTGCCAAGTATTTCTTCTGATTGAGTGATGATGGGTAAGGATGCCGGATGCAAATCTTTTTAAAATTAAATTTGAAATTTTCACTTAATGTATCATATAAAGATGATTTATCCAGTGCCTGGTGTTAAGTTGCAGCACTAGTAAGGTCAAGAACGCAAACACTGTAGCGCCTGAGATATAATTTAAGAGTAGTGGAGTTACTTGTGTAAGAGTTCGCCCGGGGAAGTACTACCACCATACCTATTTCTGTCAACAAGTAGCATTTCTGTGAAGTTGTATGAAGGGTATAGTTTCCGGTGGAAATACAGGCAAATGAGGCTTTACACCTGTATGCCTCAAGTTGATGGACGCAGGGCTGTACTTTTCTATAGTATAGGCGATGGTTACCACTTAATATAACTTAATAAAAGTATTAAAAAAAAATTTGATGCATTAGGCTTGCTTCTTTTTTATTTTGATTTTATACGACTAACGGGCCATTTTAAAACGTCGGATAGCTATTGGATAGGTCCGACAGTTTTTTAGGATTCGATTTCGAATCAGAGAACGCTATCAACCTTGGAATCCGTATCGGGGAGTCATATTATGGTCAATCCGAAATAGTTTTAAAATTGCGTTTTGAATTAAAAATCGAGTCCGATAAAAACTGTCGGACGGATCCGACAGCTTTACGACGTATTAAAATAGCCCTGTTGTAGATAGAACAATCATATGACCCACCATGTGTAACCTTCACTTATAACAAAGTATTGCCTCGTGAGTCACGAAATTTACAAACGTGCCCTGCGATGCACGCACTGCCTCCATCAACCTGAGGCATGTGTAAAACCTCATGTGCCTGTAATTTCACCATTTAAACAGAAACACAGCAATGCCGCTTTGCAGCAGAAATAAGTACGGTGGTAGTACTTCCCCGGGCGAGACCTTTCGTAAGGAACGCTACTACTCTTCTCTTTATAACTTTTTACTTACCAGTTAATTTCCTGTTACTAAAATGGCACATTAATTTAGTTAAAGAGAAGGTAATCCCACTAATATTATAAACGCGAAGTTTGTATGTATGTATGTATGTATGTATGGATGTTTGTTACTCTTTCACGTCGGAACGGCTGAACCGAGTTCGATGAAATTTGGTATGTTCGTAGATCATAACCTGGATTAACACATATACTACTTTTTATTGGCAAACCACGTGTGCGTAGCCGCGGGCGGAAGCTTGTTTAATTATAAGGCGATAGTAAACTAATCTGTTATTGATAGTGAATAACCTAGATTGAGCAGTTAATGAGAACAAACTTTATTTTAGGTTTAAAGAGCTAAAAGCAAAATTATTTAACTTTCAGTAGAAAGAAAGTAAATATCTTACCAGCTTGTACATGTTTGAGGGTAGGTGGGGTTGATTTGTTAGATCGAATGAAAGATGTGTGAGCGAATGTGCTAAGGGCCTGTTAGGTTTTGCTTTTATAGTGTTTAGACACATGCTGGGCCAAATCCGTCTAACCCTACTCCTGGCCTTATACTAGGTCATATGTTGCCTTCGTCAGTTCGATCGTATGGTTAGCAAAATCATCACGCAGTTATGAAATTAATGGCAATGAAATCCTTACTTATCCGTGACTGACTTGACAGTTTCCATCAGACATACTACCTAAATCTTTAGCTATTTTTAAAAGTGAGGTCTACAAACTGTACTTAGCAGCTTCTTTAGAGTAAACATTGTATTTCCTTTCGATATATATTGTTAAAGTATATATATATATTTATAATATATGGATGTAGTTTATATTTATTTATGTACCTAGGTATTTTTTAGGTTTAGGTATTTATTTATTTTTATCCTACATAAAGAGGTATTTATTGTAACACCGCCTCCTCATACGTTTTTTCAATTCAGTCCATCCAAAGGTTGCCTGGAAAAGATCGCTTTGAGCGATAAGGCCGCCCATTATACCACCATGTATTAGTCTAAGTTTTCTAGGTTAAGTTATTGTAGTTTGGAGTAACAATAAAGAATTGTGTATCTATCTACTTATTTATATATATATTTTTGTAAATATATATATTTACTTATTATACTGGTTGTTTGGTTGTGTACGACATTAATTTAAAACACGGGTAGTGTTAAAGGCTTCGTTGTTGTAAAATAAGGTTTTTTCATATTCATTACCATAGAAAATTTTAAATTACAAACTACCTTAATTTCAAGTCCTAAAATATCAATGAAACAGCCTGTATAAAATAGGTAAACAAATCATATTCATCATGTAAGAAGGTACCTGTTAAACTGACTAAGCGGCATCGTCGCAAAGGCACTGCCGATTTACGTTAAAAATTCTTTATTTTAAATGTATCGATTACTGGATAAATATTCAAGCTACTGGTATTAAACCCACCTCTAAAATCAGTTAATACTATTCCGGATGTGTGTTTTAAATTAATTTCGTACATAACAAAACACGTAGTATATTGAAAAACACCTGGACCCGGAACACATTTCTGTCTATCATACAAACATTTGTTTTGCGACGGGAATCGAACCTGCAACCTTCTGCACCTCAGGCGGCTCTTCGCCTATGGCTCCACGGAGGTCGTCAAAAAGGTTTATAAATAAACATAAATGTTAAAGGCATAAGCCCTTTTGAAATAACGACATTCAGTGGTGGGCATGATCTCGTTTAAATATACTGTTATTTATTAGGAATATAAACTATCTATTAGATCATTGCTATTGCAGTTAAATCTAAATAAACAATTTATACGAATATTTCTATAAAAATATTGAGCCTTGAAAAGAGCCTGTAAGCGAGAATATGAATTTGAATTATAAATTCTTTATATAAAAATCTCGTGTCACGGTTTTAGTAGTCGCACTCCTCCGAAACGGGTCGACCGATTTTAATGATTTTTTTTGTATATTTGGTAGGTATGAGAGTAAGTCGTAAATTATTTTTCACCCTCCTTCCCACATCCCCCATTTAGAATCGCGATTTAAGTATTTTTGTATCAACAATATCCATATAATGGTCGCGTCACTTTGACATTTCAGTGTGCATTGGGTTTCTTTGACAATTTATATGGCAGAACAACAAAATTAAGAGGAAAGAATACCACACTTGTCTATACAAAAAGCGAAAACGTTCCTCCATCCCTAAATAATATCCGATTTTGATGTTTTTTTTAGAATGTGATAGAATATAACACAATATAAAACTGCGTTCATACGTGACGGAGTTGGTTGGTTACATTGGAGATGGCTCAGCCGGGACCGAAAGCTTAGCGTGTCTTTCAAAGCAAATTTTTTTAAAATCATTTATTCAGAGTTTGTTCTTAATGGAATATGCCACCCTTGAAAAGATTATAAAGAATCAACTATAATCACACTAATATTATAAATGCGAAAGTTTGGATGTTTGTTTATCTATTTGTTTGTTTGTTACTCTATCACGTCATAATGGACGAACCAATTTCGATGAAATTTGGTGTGTTGATAGATTATGACCTGGCTTCAAGCTTAGGCTGCTTTTTGTTGACAATAACGCGTGCAAAGCCGCTGGCGGAAGGTCGGTTTAATAATATATAAACAAAATGATCTTTACTCAACTAAATTACTCTTCTCGATTTATTTTTTCGGGTGGCAATAAAACCTGTACAATTTTTTAACTTCCTCCGAACGAGGGTAACTAAAAAACTGTTACATCCTCCTACTTGCCAAAATTATAGAATCCCCACCAAATAGTTGTTGGCGTAGATTTTCGTTCCTGTCACATTCAACGTGAAAGATAAGTGCACATTGTGACTGCAATTTACGGTAACCAAATCAAATTTTAGAACCAACCAAACCAAATTTAAGTGTAGTAGAGTTTCTTATGAAAGGGCTTGCACGAGGAATTACTAATACCATCCCAATTTCTGCCGCCAAGCAGCATTGCTGTGTTTCGGTTTAAAGGGGTTGCTGGTGAAATTACAGGTTGATACACGTAGGGCACATTTCTAGGGTACGTGACCTACGAGGTAATTCTCTGTTATAGGCGATGGTTATCACTTAAGAGGAAATCCGGGAAGCAAGATATTTGGAAAATAGGTATTTAACAAATCTATTGCTGTCGCGCTGTGCCCTATATGCCCTATCTGCGTGCGATAGAGACAACTGTAGGTCGGACTGATTATACCTTTTTAAAATATACGAAATCACTGTTTCATAGTCCCCTGTTTTCTCCTCCAAAACTGGACCGATTTTAATTTTTTTTTCAAATATGTAATATACTTTGGCTATGTTTGTACGTTTCGTTTTTTTTATTTACATATATTCGTCAAATTTGTTTGCTGGATGTCTGAAAAGGGGAAGTAAAAATTAGCAATTTCTGTGGCTTTAGAATGTTCCTAGTTCCCTTAATGTCCTCGGAGCATCGTCCTCAGAAAATACGACGGCAAAATAATCGCACAGAAGTATCATAATTGGTCTTAACTCTCATTTAATTCAGGCAACAATAAAATAGTTACAGGATATTAATTAACTTATTCTATGACCCATAAAGATACACAGCTAAGACCTTAGTCTAAAATACATAGGTGCATAGGATGTATCACTATTTAGCATGAACATAACCTTAAATTCAGTAGGGTAGGTACTCGTTTCAATCCCAAACATTTTATTACATTATAACGTAAAGCTCCTAAAATACTTACTGTAAAAATACTTTGCAACCAACGGTACTGCAGATTAATTTTTAATTCTCTGCACACATTAAGTTCATACATAACAATTATATGGGTAATAAACTGTTTGGTACTTTGTTTATATAATAATTATTTGGTTTTAAGGGGATGCTAGATATTTTTACCGGGGATATGTATTGCTTTTCTTATTTAGGTAAATACAAAAATTCAACTAATAAAATAATTGGTCGAGCGTGAAGGACTACACCCAGTGAAGGGTTCCATAGTTCTTATGTTCGTATTCTAAATCATTTTAAAATAATTACATATATGTATTAATTGTAATAAGTATAACTGTTGTATTAATTTACATAACATACATATTTTTGTATTTGTATAAAATATAAAGTTAATTTTGCAGTTGAATTTGTCATTATATTTTATTTAGAACATTATGTGTAATGTTTATAGACCCAACTATAGACATATGTTAGTCGACTATCACTTATAAACTAGTAGAGACTACTCAGCTTTGATAATTCTTATCAGAACTACAGTTTATGTGTTACTATTGTGGTATAGCCTATTTATCGATACCCTTGACAACGGGACGCGTGGGTAAAAAAAAAATCACTTCAATTACAAAATGATACTCTAACAAATTTTATTGGTTATTTTTGTGACTAACTAGGCCTCACTTAAACTTATCTTCATGCCAAATTTCAGGTGTACAGCACTCTCAGCCTACAGCTGTAACTTGTTGGACAGACAGACAGACGGCCATGGCAAAACTATAAAGGTTCCTAGTTTGCCCCCCAAAATTATAGAATGAGAAGCATTAGATGCTAGAATGCTATCAACAATCAAGTCCTCTTAGCTATACCCTACTTTACTTGATAGTATTAAATAAAAGAATAATTAAAACCCATAACTAGGCACTTGTTAATAAAAAAAAATTGCCCATTGTTATCCTGTCTTGTTTTGCAAACGGTGGCAAAACAAGTTAGGATTGAAAGATTTGTGTTCGGAAAGTAAAGTTTTTGTAGGTCGGGAGTTATTTGGGCCCGGGCCCACGGGCCCAGTCTCCAACCTAAGAAAAAATATTTCTCTAGTGTGGTCATTGTGGGCCACATGTAATTTGTGTAGAAAGTACAGCCAACAAAATGCCATACCTACCCTGCATATTTTAGAACCTAAAAGCATTTTTTATATCTTACTAAAAAATAAAAAGTATCAAGATTTATTCATCGTGTTTCATACTAAATCAATACAGGTTGACTAAAATTTATTTGTCCGTAGATGAAAATTGCTCTGTTAGTGCTTGTAAACCGGCGGCGTAAACGAGGGCAGGGCGTTTTCAATGACACTATTGTGTGGCCTACAGTCAGCTGACACGATATCATTTTATGTCACATAATTATTTGATGTGGGGGCTTAGATAACACTGTGGCTTATAAAAGGGATTTAAAATTTGCCCTTCGTTATAGGTACGAGTACTCGTATATATCGTTCACATTAAGTGGTATCAGTAGTGGCCAGCCCTGGGGTGAAAGTCTGGACATATTTGGCAATTATATTTAAGTCGTTTAGTCCTAAATAACAATCGCTATTTGATCGAGCGAAGCGAGATCTCTAAATCAACTTGGGAAAATCGACGTTGCATGTATGTTTGTTTGTCCAAATATAGCGTTGTAGCTTTCGAAGCGTTTATCTGATCGTCGTCAAATTTGGTATATAGGTAGGTAGTGATGGCACAATTTTGGTGTGACTAAATGAGCTAAAAATGTGGGGGGTTTGTTGAGATATTGGGGTTCAAGAGGGGTAAAAAAACACAAAATGGAACTATCCGGTCAAATGGCACGTTTAATAAAATTGTTTGTAAATACATTTCGACACCGTTTTTATTTTTAGTTAAAACCTTGTAGTTTTTCAGTTATTAGCCATAGTAAAAACTGAACTTTGAGAAAATTCACAGAGTCTTCGCATCTTTCGAAGCAAGAAAGCACGTTGAAAGGCCACTAGCGGTCATCCATCCAGTTATCCTAGCACAGTAACTGTAGAGAATAGTTTTGTCTTTAGTCATTTTTTGGAAGAAAGAAGACACTTGTTGACCGTCTCGAGCACGGCGATTGCGAGAGTGAACAGGAAAAAACGTTGTCGATACTTCCTCCACAGTAGTAGCACTGTACAACGCTGAGTACAACACCGAGCTCGATAGCCATCATTTTCTCTATCTTTGACATTTAAGGATAGACAAATTTCTTCTGAAATTGTCTAGGTTTTGCGATGCCTAGACAGCGCTGTCTTCTGAAGTTGTCTCTTTCGCACTCTTCTCAATCACGCGCTTGTCAACAAATTTTGGCTTAAATATTTAATTAATTATATATAAACGTACGTTGCTATAGACAGAGTATCCTTTTCTTATCTAGAAATAAACCTTATTGAGCCTGCTCGGAGCAAAGACAATTTCGACGCAGAAATACAAGTTGCGGTCAGAGCCTTGTCTCTTCGAAGAGTAGACAAGGAAATCACGTGCTAGCCTTACAGGTAGTTATTTTCTAAAATGATAAAACATAGTTGCTAGTTTGAGCATTTGCACGCGGCCTATTTTAAATGCGCAAGTAACTCGCGTTTTCTGCGCCGTAGAGGCGCAAAAAGCAGATTGCAGCAGCATTTGTATGGATTCAAACGCGTGTACGTTTACTTGTACGTGAGCATATGCACTCACTCACGTACAAACTTTCTATAAGAGCATTATGCTCTCAGATACAGATACATAAAATTTCGGATTGCAAAACCAAACTGTGCAAGAAATTGAATTATTTTATAAGTTTTCTTTAATTTATAGTCTTTATTTAAACTAAGGCCATAAACAGCAATTATTCTGGTTTGAAAGAGATCTTTGAAATTAACTATATACTCGGATAAATACAATTAAGTACATAATTGTCTTTGTAAATTTTAACGTAGGTGTTACTTATAATAAGATAGTATAAACGGCTACGCAATCTAAAAAAATGGTTTGTTTACATCAGATTAGGTCTCCCAATTACTTATATATTGGCCTATATTCAGGAGCATAAAATAAACTTGAAAAAGTTGCCATATTTGTCTATATACATAACTCTAGTTTAAATTTGTATTATTGAGATTGAAACATAATTTTGAATTTAATCGCTTTAAGCCATCAATTGGCTAAGATATTCAAAGTTTAACTCTGGAGTACGCTTTAACTAATTTTATTTATTATTGGTAATTTGTACGTGTTTTTCATCTATTTGTAACTCTATTTATAAGATTATATTTTATCTTGCCATATTGGCGCGACCAAGGGTTGTATGATTCATCTACCCGTACCTATGCGCGTAATTATTAATCTTTTTTATTACGTTCGTTTATAAGTACTACGTGGTTTTTGATAATTGGGATGAAAGTTGATCGTTTTCGAGAGGACATAAAACAATACTGGTCAAGGACGAGTAAGACTCGTACACCAAGAGTTCCGTACCTTTTTATTTATGAATTATAGGTTTGTGTTTGACCACGATCTCGCCTGACCTACCTATATTTATGTTAATTTAGCAACGCCAACGTTTGGAATTTGTAACTTAGTAACCCTATTTTGAAATTTGAACCCCCACCATTAGGGCTCGCATTATGGTATCGAAATGAAAATATTTTTTCTTTATTTTTTACTTTATATAGAGGTGGGACAGTATTATTAATGTTTATTTCAAGTCAATAGCTTCAGTAGTTACTGAGATAATCAGCTGTGACAGACGGACGGACGGACAGACAAAGTCGCACCGCACACAATGGGTTCCATTTTTACCATTTTGGTCTGGAACCCTAAAAATGACAATAAAATACAGTAAAGACAGCAAAGCTTCGTTCTTGCAAATATATCATAATAATATTTTATATACGCAATACCACACTGCACGCGAAGACCGGTATCGCAGATGTTGGTGACAAGACTGCCAGGCTGAAGTGGGACTGTGGGGTGGCGGAGATGGGCGTCGAAGCCGGGGCAGGCCTAGGAAGCGTTCGCGTGACGACCTCGGTGCATTCCAAGATGGCTGGTGGGACGTGGCGAGTGATCGTGAGATATGGAGGAACATGGGGGAGACCTTTGCCCAGCAGTGGGAAAGTAAAGGTTAAAAAAAATTATAATCAAGAGCTGTCGTGCTTGGTACCATGATTTTTTATTTGTGGCATCTCCTTTAGAATGTTTTTAGTTTGATTTAGCGCTTTACGTCTATTCACACATATTTGATCTAGATATAACTTAAATTATTTCTACAAATGGCGTTTTAGCCTTGTCACTACGGTTTAATTGAGCGACACGCCTTTGACTTGTCTCGTTGAAATGTATCATTATGCTTCAAGTTGATAAAAACTTAGAACTTCAATTAGTATCTCCGTTAAAATTAATTGTTGCTGAAATATTGTTTTTCTAAATATCAGATATGCTGCATACGAGTACGCGTTCACCTATAGCTGAGTATCGAACTCTGAAACTGTTCCATTCAGTTATGCATAGAAGAGTTTGCATTGTCTACTTTCTAACATAAGCTTGTAAGGATCTACTACAAATTTAAACATGTTTAGTCACTAAATACGTTTAATAATCTTTGTGCATGCCGGCTTTAATCTTTGACTACTAAATTTTATAGTGCCACAAAATGCATAACCAACTTAATTGGCCTACAGTCTCATTCAAATTAGAGGTAACGGGGTTAATTGGTTTTTTTAGGGATAGAAATTGCAATTATTCTAGATTTCAGACTTTTCTCTATATTTGTATCACTAAGGCTACACGAATACCAAATTTCAGCATTGTGGGGTCACTGGTGTACCCTGTGAACGTTGTCAAAGTTTTGTTTTTATTATGGCTAATAACTCAAAAACTACCAGGATTAAATTAAAATAAAAACGGAGTTGAAATTTACCAAGAAAGACCTTTCACTTGACGTCCCATTTGACTTAATAGTCTCATTTTAATTTTTTTTACCTCTCTTGAACCTTGAACCCCAATATCTCAACAAACCCCCCCCCCCCGCAGTTTTAGCTCATTTAGTCACACCAAAATTTTGCCATCACTACCCATGAATACCTATGAATCAAATACACAAAGTTTGAAAGTTATCCTCGGACAAACAAACATACTTAAATATGTACATACAACGCCGATTTGCCCAAGTTGTTTTAGAGATCTCGCTTCGCTCGATCAATAATTTATATCAACATTTTATATGGATTTGTATCGTATGGAGTTCAACGTTTATTTCGAACGATTTGCAACCTTTTGGCTCATTCACAACATTTTTAGATTTGTTTTATTTGTACTACTTGGAGATGAAATAAGCAAATGACCCAAAGAGAATGTTGACCCACCTGCATCGCACTTGTGGTTAAGTTGTAACCATCGCCGATGATAAAGTATTGCCTCAAAAATCCATTTTCTGTGAATGTAGCATGAAGCGAATTTATAAAATCATGGTTTTACCGGTTCTTATTTTAAACTATAATAGTATATTGTTTTGTCTTATTAAAGAATTAAACTGCGTATTGTATTTACTACGTTCGTTTAATATCACATTTAAATATACGGTTGAGCAAGTCACTAGGCAATGATATCACCAAATTCGTTTATAGGTAGTAGGAGTATGGGGAAGACAGGTATCTAGCGGAGAGAACTGGAGCGTGTGCAGCTGCTACCAGGGGAGCTGCAGGGGCGGCGACGTAGGGAGCTGCTGCGACGTAGGGGGCGGAAGCAACCACCGGGGCGGCTACTGCATGGTTCACGGAGTGCGCTGAGTAGGAGCTGGCATAGGGAGCCACGTATGCTGTGGGGGCGAAGGCGGGAGCCGCGACCAGGGCAGCAGGAGCCACGACACCGGCGTTGGTGGAGGCAATAGCCAGGGCGAGGATAGCCTGCATAAAAAGAACTAAGGTTATAATCTTGTTTTTGAGGGTTGGTAAAAGTCTTTGTTGGTGTTGATTTTAAACTTACAACAAACTTGGCGATCATTTTGCTTGGGGTTGTGTGACTGCTCACAGGTGATTACACTGAAAGATTCGTTGGACTGTGTCGTCTCCTGGGCATCGTCACGTTTTATACTGACTGCCGATTTTGTTGAGCAACAATGAGGACGGTTTGCGCATGCGCCGTTAAATAATGCGCAGGACATCGCAGTTGGCACTGCGATTTTTGACCCAGACTTGGTTTACGGTTAGCGCATTCTAATTTGAACTCTATGGTAGCCAATTTCACTGCTCGTTATGTAATACCCGAAAAGGAAAATGCCCAGGCATATGAATATATTTCCTATAATGATAATGACATGGAGTGCATAGAAAACTTACCTTTTAAATCTTATTGGCGAATCTCGGTCAAGGTTTCTTGTAGAAATCTACTACTATGTATGGTGACAAACGTATATAGTGGCCAAAAGTGGAGCAAGGGTACAATTGAAATGAATGATACATATCTATGTACCCCTGTGTGTCTGTAGTGACACATGGTGTATTAAATAATCGTTTTCGTTTTTTTTGTTAGGATCTGAAAAAAAACTTACTTTTATTTTGTTTCAGATGAAGTATATCTACGATAATAAGAAAGATATTATTGACTTATTCTAGTCGTTTCTATGTTTGATATAGTTAATCTTCCGCTTTAGAATATAAGTCTTATAGAAACATGTAACTAATAACTTTGTCATCATATGTTTTTATACAGACATAAGACCAATAGTTAAATTGATATATCCGAACAAAGAAACACACAAAACAAAAAATACTTTTACATTTTCAGTAGAAATTTTGCATATCCTTTATCATTACTATGCATCGGATCGATGCAGCATGCATCTCAAGAATATTGAAGACTACAATACAATTTCACTACAGAAAAAAACGTTTCCCAATGTGATCTATTTCTCCGCGCACGCTTCTTCGAATCCCTAATGAACGTTTGCGATACATCAAATGCGTATTTTGTCGTACGGGTTCTGAATTACAATAAACAAGGTATAAAAGACGAGTATTTTTTCTTGGTAGTCACACACCACATCCTCTTTTCACCAAGGAAGGTCCTCGATCAAACCAAGCAAGATGTTCTCTTTCAAATCTGTGAGCATAATTACAAAATAATTAAATAAATTCACATTATATGAATTTAAGAGCAAATTACTTAAAATTTTCTTTTTTTTCCACCAGATCGTGCTTATCGCTGCAGCTTTCACCATCGGCGTTGAATCCAGTGCAGTTCCAGTAGCTGCTCCTCTGGTCGCCGCGCCAGCCCAATTCGGATATGCCCATGCGGTGCCTCAGAACATTCCTCCATACGCCTCTCAAATCAGCGTGACTACAAAGAACTTGAGCCCTCTCATCGCCGCTCCAGCTATTGCTGCTCCTTTAGCACCCGCTCCGTACGTCGCTGGTCCTACCCCCTACTTCGCTGGACCCGCTCCTTATGTAGCAGGACCTACTCCTTACTTCGCTGGACCTGCCCAATATGTCGCTGGACCTGCTCCATACGTCGCTGGACCTGCCCCATATGGCGCTGGACCTGCTCCATACGTTGCTGGGCCTGCCCCATACATCGCGGGACCTGCCCCATACGCTGCCCCTTACGGCTATGGAGCACCTCTTCTCCGATCTCCTCTTGGACTTGCTCCGGCGTATGTTCGATAGATTTAAGAGAACACTAGACTGATGACCTTCCTAGTAACAAAGATTAATTAGTGGTTTTTATACGATTTTATAAAAAAAAATCGAAAATAAAAAAAAATATAATGATAACATCATGTTTTACTACTATATATAACTTTTAAATTGCATTAAATTATTAGTTATTATCGACAAACAACTTTTTAATGATGCTAATTATTTATAACTAGTTGTATGTCCACGACTTTGTCTGCAATTTTCTGGATCTCGACAACCTATCGGGTCCAATTGTGAATCTCAACCTACCAGGGACCCTCTCGAATACAACAAAAAAATTAATCAAAATCAGTTTAGCCGTTTTTGCGTTCTAACGAGTCCAATGAACAGCAATTGATTTTTATATACTCGTACATACCTCAGAATACAGAAAGTGTATTCTGAGGATATTGCTTATCTCCTGCAAAAAAATTGAAATTCTATGCCTCAAAGTGATGGACGCAGGGCGTGCATTGTAGGGCACATTTAAGGTGAGCTATGAGGCGATGCTTTGTTTTAGGCAATGGTTACCACTTAACATCAGGTGGGCCAAAAGCTTGCTCCATGACCAGGTAGTACAAAAAAAAATACTCTGTAGTATTTATTAAAAAGAAATCTAGGATAGTATTAATCTATTTTCTATTTAAGGTATAAACCACCTTTAGTATTTAAAACTAAAATACTTGTTTTTTAGGGTAGGATGATCTCTATTTGCTTTGCGTTGCCCGTTGTGGGGGTTTTAATACTTTTTTGATAGAGGAGTCTGTTAACGAAAGGTGACGTTTTAAAGTGGTTGTTTTTGAAATAGAATAGTCATGTAAATATAGAAATACTAATGACTGGGTAAGTGGTGTCTCTAACGCAATTAGCTAGAATTAGTCTACTCGTAAATTTATTATTGTGTAACGCCAACCCGATATTCTATATTCACAATATATTGGGTAACTCATAAAATACTACGTGTTTTGTTATGTACGACATTTAATGAAAACACGGATAGGGCTAATGGCCAGTATTATTATAAAATAGGTTTTTAACAAATTCGTCACCATGGACAATTTTAAATTTTCCAAGAACCTTAATATCAAGTCCTTAAATATCAATGAAACAGCCTGTATAAAATAGGTAAACAAATCATAATCATTTATCATGGAAGTAGGTACCTGTTAAAATGTCTAAGCGGCATCGTCGCAAAGACGCCGCTGATTTACGTTAAAATTTGTTTATTGGAAATGTATCGATTACTGGATAAATATTCAAGCTACCGGTATTAAACCCACCTCTAAGATCAGTTAATACTATTCTGGATGCGTGTTTTGAATTAATTTCATACATAGCAAAACAGGCTGTATATTGAAATTGTAAAAAGAATTAATTATTATATGTCTTCCTATGGGTTCGTAAACACTTCATATCTTACTCAAAATATATTTTACAAAATTAAAAACCAACCCACCCTCTCTTTTTGACCCCATTTTCAATTTAATTTAGGCCAAGTTTAATTAAGTTTCACTTAAATAAAATAAACTAAGCTTGCCCTAAACTAAACTAATAATTAAACATACCTTAGAACAATCAAGTCACCATTCAAACAAGAATAAAAACTAAATTCAAATCGGTTTTTGTCAGACACACAGATCAACACATCAAACTTATAAAGTTCGGGCGTTTTGGGCGTTAAAAATTACCAAAATCAACTAGTTAACATTGTATTTCAAAATAAATATTATACAGCCATACTGGCTACAGAAGTCTCCATTGTGCTTTTTTATTTTCAGAATATTTTTGATATTTATAGGTTTCTGAAGCCAGATGGCGAAAATGTTAACTTGTTAGATTGTTTGTAAGAGTGAAGGGCCTCAATGTTGCTAAAATTTTATATTCCCGTAACTTTTAAACTTTTATCCTAGAAGTCAGATATTTATTTATTTATTATTATTTATTATTATACGAGAATTTATATTAGAAATAGAAAACAGATGAACCCCTATTATTTTTGTCAAAATCTTATTGGAAATTGTTAAGATAGACTTTTAGTAATGAAAATTGATGTAAAGTTCAACTTCCAATATTCTGAATTATGATATAACAACTTGCTTTATTGTTTCTTTAAACTCCTTGGAGTAAAGGGCCTCAATGACACCAAGTAAAATTTTTCTATCATTTATTTACAAAATATCATAAAAATAATATCAACAATAATTATGTACAAAATAACAACAATTGACTATTTTAACACTATTACATTAGTCGGTAGGTAGGTAGGTTGTACTTTTATGTTTAAGTTCACTTTTTCCATGCTTGTCTGAGTAGTGGTGCCGGTGCGTAAGGTATGTGAGGAGCGTAGGCGGGAAGTCCAAAAGGCAATGCTTTCGCGATAGGAGCAGGTGGTCCGAAGACAGGAGCGGGTAATGCTGGAGCCACCGGTCTTATAATCGGTGAAAACGGTGCGGCTGGCAGAGCAGGCACCGCGCGAGCGTATAACGCAGCTTGCGGCAAAGCGGGAACGACTGGCGCTATCCTTGGCAGAGCTGGTACGAACGGGGCCAGCTTAGGAAGAGCGGGAGTGAAATACGGGAATGCACCAGAGAAAACTGGTGCTGGTGGGGGTGCTGGTGCAAATACCGGTGCTGGGTACGCTGGGGCTGGAAGGAATGGTGCCGGAGCGGGAACGAATGGCGCTGGTGCGGGCAGGATGGGCGCTGGCGCAGGAAACCACGGAGCTGGCGCAGGATGAAATGGAGCTGGAGCAGGAACAAATGGCGCGGGCGCTGGTACGGGTGCTGGGTATATTGGTGCTGGAGGCGCGACTGCGTGTATAGACCTCGATCCGGTCGGAAAATTGAAGAATGGTGCATATCGTACTATGGGGTACGATTTGATGGCTGGGTACAGATGGCCGATCCCACTAGCATGGCAGCTAGCTATGATGGCGAGGGCTAAGACAATCTGAAAGAGATAATGCTTTGATTTATAAATTGATTTCGAATTAGAGCTTGACAAGTGCATCAATCGCGCTAATGGACACTTGTATGCTAATAAATAGAATCTGCCTCGAATAAGTTAATAAAAAATGCCGCTTCTGTACTTACTAATCTTTGGATTGACATTGTGTTTCAGTGTCACGACTTGATTAGTCGGGTGTCAATGTAGAAGTGTACCGACTGACGTGGCTCTTGTGGTTATATAGTTCAATACTGTTGCAAGCATTACATCGATATTAGTCGGAACGTTTTCACTTTCCTTAGGCAGGACATGCGCATGCTTCATTGGGTGTCAACATGGACACCATTGGTTACTGAATGTGTCATACTTTGCCATTGATAGTATTGTTATATAACTTAATTACGCGTTGCTACTGTTTTATTGCAATCATCGGAGCTATTTGTGCGGTTGTAACCTAACCTGTTCGATGTAGTTATTTACTTTTTGGATCATAAATTCTTCAATAATTAGGGGTTTGATTTGATTTACTGATAATTTATTTCGTTGATGAATTAAAATATAAATGATTATATTAACAGAATCGTATAAGTAAACTAAAATCAAACCAATTAATATATTATTTTACAAGTTTTAAGTAAAACGCGTTTAACTTGAATGGCCAGCTTTTGGCAAACTAGATGACATACTAAAATCCACGTGTATTCCACAATGTCTTAAAACACGTCTCTATAACCAATGTGTAGCCTGCCAACTATAACTTATGGTGCCGAGATATGGAGGCTCACGGTGGAGGCTGTGCACAAAATAAGTGTAACACAGAGAGCCATGGAGCGCGCCATGCTCGGCATCACACTCTGTGATCGAGTTCCCATCACCGAAATTCGAAAGAAGACAAGACGTCAGCAAGCGAATATTGGGCTTAAATGGAGTTGGGCAGGACACTTGGCCAGACGTAGTGACGACAGGTAGACCCTTAGTCTACTAACACTAACAGAGTGGAAGCCGAGAACTGAAGGGCATCGAAATAGGGGACGTCCACCAGCGAGATGAGTCGACGACATCAATAAGACCGTGGCACAGGATCGGGAAGAATAGCAGAAAAAAAGAGAGAGAGAGGACAAGGGCTGCGAATGATGCTGATGATGAAGTAAATATTTTCACGCAGAATGATATTTGTAGGGTCAAACCATAGTTTTTTCTAGAAAGAAAAGAAGAAACGAAAGGAAGCGTCTCTCAATTACAATCACCACTATATTTCGGTTGTCATATGACAGTCGCAACTTTATGAGTAAACCAGGCATTCGTTTGGAAAACCTGTAGAAATTAGATTGTACCTTTTTTGCGACTTCATTGTTCTCTAAATAATTGTCAAGCGAGGGATCAGCGTCAAGAACTGAGACTCGTAGCAACAGAAGCGATGGTGTCAATCAAACATTATGCTAATCTATTTACTGAATTGGTTTACGGACGAAGGACGCCCCCAATATTATACAGTGAGCGGAATAACCAAGTTTGTAGCGAATTATAATTGTGGTATACGTCATACACTTACCTACTTGATATTCATGACGTGCGGTGTGCATTACAGAGAAATGACAAATCGGGCGAAGCACTAATCGCTTTTGGGGTTAAATTTAGAATTCTGTAAATAATTTGCGTTCGCTTAAATCTTATAACAAGTGGATAATTGTTGGTGACTTAAATGGAATACCATTTTTTTAAATTAGTATCTAGTAGCCAAAGTGATAAAAAGTTCCTTTCTGCAGGGAAATTACGCAAGTTTCATTGCAATCAGTTTCAATCACTTTTGATTTGTAAACGGTGAATATGGTTAAAACGGTTGATAAAAATTGGTTAGGCCATTTTATAGATGGTTTCTGTTAGATTTTTTGTAAATTGATCGGATTTTCTGTCAGGAACAAACGACTGATTTAAACCGATTGTAACAAAGTTATATAAACCTATGGCTACTTTAATCCGTTGTTTTTGCAAATCTATGTGAAATCTGATTTTATTTCATAGAATATATTAGAATAGAATAACTCTTTATTGTACACCTGGAATACTTATGAAACATGTTATACTACACTACGAATTTATGCTAAATATATTACAATGGGCGGTCTTATCGCTGAAAGCGATTTCTTCCAGGCAAACTTTGGATGGAAAATAATGAGCTAAGCAGTAATGGACAGCGGTGCACAGAGTATGTTTAATGAAAGAAAAAATATATATAAAAATTACATCTAATAAAAACTGTACTTATAATCCTAATACATAAATAAATAGCTAAAAAAAACTAATATATACCCAACTAATAACCTAAATCTTACAATTATTCTAAAACGAGGACAATTAAAATAAATAATAAATAAATAGGTAACTTAAATGACAAGCAAGCTAGGCAGCTTAAAAGAGTGGCGTGCCCGTCTAATTTCCACAGGCAAAGCATTCCACAAGCGCACTGCTTCGACAGAAAATGATTTCCCGTAGAAGGAACTTGAGTATACGGGTGCTTTGAGGGATAAATTTTCCGATGACCTGAGAGAAAAAGTATTGGAAGAATGAAGATAAGCAAACTTCTCTTTAAGATAACAGGAGAGAAGGATTGGATAGAATAGAGAATCACGGCGAAGGCGAATAGGGAGCCACTTAAAAATGATGCGATAAGGGGAAACATGGTCATATTATATTTACGCAACCCAAATATAAACCTGATGCAGAAGATCTGGAGACGCTCAAGCTTATCTAGCTGTTTTTCTGTCAGATCTAGGTAGCAAGCATCCACGTAATCCAACACAGGTAGAAGAAGGGATTGTGCAAGTGTAATTTTGGTGGTAGTTGAGAGAAAGTTCCGCAGTCGTCTCAGAGAGCCTGCTGATGCAAAAAGTTTTTGATAGGTGACTTTAAGTTGATTTCCCCAAGACAAGTTACGATCTATCAATCATCAAAGTTAATCCTAGGTTTTTAACAGTCTCACTGTATAGACTATGCATCCCGTCAAAAATAAGTTGAGGAATGACAGACCAAATGGCACATTATTCTTGAGAAGCCTTCGTTATATGAATGTATCGGAAAAGTATGCCCCAACTAGAATAAATTGCTACAGCTACTACACCATTTAGAGTGAATTTAATAAAATTAATGTGGCATTTAATCAATTACTTCCACTTACCAGCGCAGGTGCAAATACGATAAGACTAATATCATGTTTGAACTAGATTTCCATACATAAAGTTCCTTTAGTTTCTCCGTTGAACGTCTATAGGTTGTACGTTCACTTTATTGCTACAAAACTTTCCTATTTTAGGTTTTTTCAGAGTATTTTTAGTCCAATTGCTTTGGTGCTCTAGATAGTTCACGATGTAAAACAATGCCAGCCATCTGTAAACAAAAAGTTCCGCGATTTTTCAAAGTAATCCTCGGGTGGTACCACAAAACTAGAACACGAAAGTGTTCTAGTTTTGCTTTCTTACTGAATGGGTATTCTGAAATATACCTTGATTGCCTTTTAGAGCGAGAAGAGGCAGAATACCAATTATGGTTCTAGAAATCTTAATTGATCTTATCAAAAGAAAACAAAGTTATTCAGTCTCTCAAACAACAATAAGCTCATACATTTGTAACAAAAATGTGGGTCTGTTTGTCTAGTAATTCTTAAAAACAAACAACACAGCATTGACTGCTAAAGTGACTTCTTATGAGTTTATAGTTCTTAACATTTGTTCCGCAGTTTGTGAACCACCCGAAAACCTCAGACATGACTTGCTCACTTGCCAGCTGTATAAACGGAACAGTCACCAACGAAAAGTCTTTCACCCAAATCTTAACCGCATTAGATGTTGCTTAGCCTAAATCTAAACAACTTAGGCTCGTTTTATTATTATTCTAGCGGTTATTATTTGTGAACCTTATAAAATGCTAAATCAAACGTGTCTGATTAGGTTATTATTCGAATTGTATTGCAAACATGTGGACAGAAATAAGCCACCCTAATTTCAATTGTTCCATTATTTGTGTGGTTTCTTTATGTAACCATGAGGCTTTATTCGTATGATTACTTTTGCCAAGGACTACAGGAAAACTTCCTAGAAACTTTAGCTAGCATGCCACACACAATGTGCCAGCAAAATTCTTTGTTTAGTTTACAATAAACCAGTCTATTGTTTTCAGTGTCACGTTTCATTACATTTTTCGGAGAGATAGGTAAGTAGTAAGAAAGTTTTAGTTATTAGAAATTATATTGAGTACAAAATGGTTCTAGATGTCAGTCTTCATGGTGCAGTCTCACTTCAGGGCGACCACTGGGCCTGGGGCCGTCAAGTAAGGGGAAGCGTAGCGAGCGTATGCAGGCACGACGGGAGCGGGCGCGGCGACCAGCGGGGCTGCGGCAGGGGCAACGAACCTGGCCGCGGCGTACGGGGATGCAACGTATGGGGCAGGAGCAGTGACATATGGAGCTGCTGCGGCGAAGTACGGAGCAGGTGCGGCAACATACGGGGCAGCGTAAGGTGCGACGATCTTAGCAGCAGGCGCAATGTATGGGGCAGCGAGTAGGGGAGTGGCGGCGGGGTAGACACCATTGAAGTTCCTGGCTACGTATTGGGAGCTCGTGGCGGTGACGAACGGTGCTGGTGCAGCGATAAGCGGGGCTGGAGCTGCGACCACTGCAGCTCCAATGCTGGGCTTGGCAGCAGCCACGGCGATGGTAGCCAGGAAGAACACCTGAAAATAAAAAAGAAGTAAGTAAGTTATTATGAATCAGGATTGTAGGTACCAATTCAAAATATTTTCTTATTACTTTTTCAAACTTACAATTTTGTACATTTTGTATAGTTTAATTGTGTCTGTCTGTTGAACAGAAGATACAAGTGTGATGTCCATAGTTCGGTGACAAAACTTTATATACGGCAGACGGGTAAGATTCACCTTGTATTGTGTTTCGTCACCGCTATGCATGCAATGTCTCGTTAGACTCAGAGCACGCAACGGGGGCACGCTGCGCGTCTTTCGTCACGAAAACTGGGCTGGTCAGCCTGATAAATTTACTGGACCATTTGGGCAGGCAAGTTTTAGTCATAATCACCTTATTCAATCACGTTCTGAAGTTTATCAAAAGCTTAGAATGCAGCCGGTTTTGCAAGATCTATTTCGCAAGCCAGCGCACTTATCCGCTGAGGTTAGTGACTATTATTATGTATATTAAGCTACTATAATAAGTAAAAATCTATTTTTTAACATGTTAGCTACATTTTAATAGTAGCAGCATTTTACAATAGAGTACCTAGGCTTGCATTTTCAACGTTTTCAAGGTTCAATGTTAGCTTACTATTTATAGATGTTAAAAATACTCAAATTAAGACTATCTTAGTTAAGCCAAAGCCATTCTTCTCACTTTCAAGAGCAATGATTGTTTGTTTTTTAAATTCTGTGTTCTGAAATAAGGTCTTGCCAAAAATCTGTTGTTTTACGTGTACTCCACAAAGTTCAAGACACAGTTTATAACGACTATAATTTTTCTTTCTGAAATACTAATAATTTAAGGGTTTCGTAGGTCCCTAAAAAATTGAAGAAAGAGAACAAATAAAAATTACTTTTACTTATATGTTTAAACATTATTCGATTACTTGCACTGTTAGAAAATAATTTAGGGTGCATTCTTTCAAGGCTTTATTCTTTGCACTCTGTAGATGTTATGTCAACACGAACTTGATTGAGAGCCTTAATTGCACTTTAACTATTAGTAACTACCATTTTTGATTAGGCGCTTGTTCAAGGTTAAGGCTATCGTTTCGCCACTTTTTTTGCTCGATTAGTCGTAACAAGCAGCAAAATAAACGATCAAATTATCACTTGTGTATTGCCAGATTAGTTGTTGCAAGTAGGATGTAATTTTTAATTTTTAAGATGTCTGCCGGGCTAGCATGTCAACTCTAGAAAAGTTCCTCTACGGAAAAATATCGAGTAAAATATAATTTTAGCGTTGTTGGTACTTTGCTCATCTATATATATAAAATAAAGTCGGGTTAGTTACACCATATACAACTCAAGAACGGCTTGATCGATTTTGATGATGGCATTAGGAGCGTTGCTCTAGACTTTCTCACTTCTTATTTAAGTGGCAGAGTGCAAAGAGTTGACGTGAATGGGAAGCGTTCTCCGGGGTCTTTGGTTAAAATGGGTGTACCACAGGGATCAATTCTGGGACCATTTTTGTTTTTAGTATATATTAACGATCTTCCCCATCTTGTAAGGGACGATCATGAGGTTGTATTGTTTGCAGACGACACGTCACTTTTATTTAAATTAAAGCGACGACAAACCGATTTTGACGATGTAAACAATGCAATCTCTAAGGTGGTAAAATGGTTCAATGTAAACAATCTACTTCTAAATGAAAAGAAAACAAAGTGTATTAGATTTATACTACCTAATGTTACACAAGTTAAAGCAGATATAAAAATCAAAGACGAAGAGTTGGCTCTTGTGGACACCACCGTATTCTTAGGTATAACCCTAGATAATAAGCTTCAATGGGGCCCTCACATTGATGGGTTGGAGACTTAGTTCTGCGGCATACGCGGTCAAAAAGATCCGTCTTTTTACAGACGTAGACACAGCTAGACTAGTTTACTTCAGCTACTTCCACAGCATTATGTCATACGGTATACTGCTGTGGGGGAGTGCTGCAGATATAAACACCGTTTTTGTGCTGCAGAAGAGGGCTGTTCGTGCAATTTATAATATGGGCCCCAGAGAATCATTACGCAATAAGTTTAAAGAAATAAATATTATGACATTCCCTTGTCAATACATCTATGAAAATCTAATGTATGTTCACAAAAATATTAATTTGTTTAAGAAAAATAGCGATAATCATAATTTTAATACTAGAAATAAAGATAAACTCGCTGTTGCCACTTGTAGACTCCATAAAGTTAGTAAATCGTTTAAAGGGCAAGGTGTACGCTTTTATAACAAACTCCCAAGGGATGTACAAAAATTGACAATTAACAAATTCAAAAACGTAATTAAACAAAATCTTTATAAAAGAGCCTACTATAAAATATCGGATTATTTAGATGATAGAGGAGCTTGGGATTGAAATTGCTCCAACTCGCCTTGCCTTGTAAAAGTTGCCTGTAAAAGCCTTATTGTAAAAGGATCATTAAAAAAAACAACCAGCCTTGTTTCTTGCCTTTCTTTCCTGGCTTGGTCGCGAAGGAACAGGCAGTAAAATTGACGTTTCAAAGTGATCCTTGTGATTTTAATGAATAAAAATATTTGAATTTGAATTTAAATTTTGAAATTTGAATTTGAATGAACTTTGATTTGTTGGAACAAATCCAACAAATCAAAGAAGGAGATTTCGAGGAGAATACTATACTTTTCACACTTTCTGCGAGACAATAAAAACCAATCTAGGTTGGTGCATTCTGTGCAGAGGTTAATTTGTTTTACGAATAAGTTCTTATTGTGTGGATCTTTTTGGTTTAAATTTTGATACAGATGAGGTTTCATATTCAAATCACCTGTAAAATTATAACATTACATATAATTTGACATTGTCGAGCTTAATTTTTTGTGGGACGTAAACCACTTCCACATTGTGTTGTTTCATATTCTTTATTTTTTTTGTCTTATTAATAAACTAGTTTTCACGCGCGGCTTTGCACGCGTGGTGGTCGATATAAAGTAGCCAATCTCAATCCAGGTCATAATTAATCGAGCGAAGCAAGATCTCTAAATCAACTTGGGCAAATCGGCGTTGTATGTATGTATGTTTGTTTGTCCGAGGATAACTTTCGAAGCTTTGATTCGATCATCGTGAATTGGGGTTCAAGAGAGGTAAAAAAAAATTTTAATTAGACTATTAGGTCAAGTGTGACGTTAAATGAAGGTCTTCATTAGTAAATTTAGACTCCATTTTTATTTTTAGTAAAGTTTTTATAGTTTTTGAGTTATTAGGCATACTAAAAACTGAACTTTGACAGAATTCACAGGGTAGATTCAGCAGTGACCCCAGTGCTGTAATTTGGTTTGCATGTAGTTTAAGTGACATAAATATAGGCAAAACTCTGAAATCTGGAATAACTGCAATTTGTACCCCAAAAAAGAGTAACCAATTAACATGAACTGGCGTTACCTGTAATTTGAATGAAACGGTAAGCCAAGTTAGGTGTTATGTATTACGTGGCACTATTTTGATAGTCAAACAGTACAAATAATATTTTTTTGTTTTATTCGGAGACTCGCGAGATCTCAGTACGGGGCGAACTACTAGTCTATATATCTATTATTTCACTGAAATTAGTTCAGCCGCTACGACGTAAAAGCGTATTAAACATACAAACTTCGCATTTATAATATTAGTATGATGTTCTCACAACGATTCGGATTACAAATGCTTTGTTTCCAATTCGCCTACTCGTAATGTTTGTTCACTTTACGAGTAATAGAAGAACCAAATATGATCTGGTCATAAAGTTGATGATGGAACATTTATGATGATTTATCTAACTAAAGTAATCCTAAACATGAGGTTGAGATTTATACTTAACCTCATGTTTAGGGGGTTACATGCATTTCGTGTACGCATCCTTATGTATACTGCATAGACATAGGTACAATAGGATGCGTACAATGCATAAACATAGGAAGGAAGGCAGGCATGGAAATATGCAAAAAAGGTCACGTATAAAAATATTTATTTACATAGGTAATGCTTTCTTATTTACAATTGCATAACAATAACAAGTGGAATTTATCTACCTACCTACTTACATTTTCATTATAGTCTAGGCGGTTTATTATTTGGTATAGGAAAAGGTCTGAAGGTAGTAGGTTCGATTTCTTTGGTATTAAAAGGCCTCGCGTTTTGATTGCGCGGAGCTATGTTCCTCAGTGGCAGAGGAGGTGTTTTGTATCCAGTGCTAGGTGCCTTGTATCCAGAATTAGCTGGTATGCTGCGGGTCTTCAGTACGGGTCTGATAATAAGTTTCGCTCTTGATGGCACAAACGAATGGATATGCTTGATGACTTTAATAGCCTGGTGGTTGTGTTCAAAGTGGGGTAGCGGTGGAGGAGCGATATAGGCCAGCGGCACCCGCTGTACTTCGACTAGAGTCTTCAGTTTCAGTGGGTGAACGTGCTTATGGTGATGATGATGATGGTGATGGTGTGGCAGTGGCTGTGGATTTGGTAATGCTAGTGGCAGTTGGTGTTGGGGCTGTTGCTGTGGATTTGGGCCTAAATACTGCCTGAAGTTTACATCTTGATTTGAAGGCAACGGATTCGGAGCCGCATACTGTCTGAAGTTTACGTTTTGGTTTGATGGCAATGGAGATGGAGCTAAATATTGCCTGAAATTCACTTGGCTCTCGTCTTGGTTTGATGGTAGCGCTTGCACTACGTTGTTGTCACTTTCATCAGGAACTTGAGTAGTCACCTCTGGTGTGGCAGGATTCACGTCAGCCTGAGTTGTAGGATTTTGCGTAGTCGTTTCCTCTTTTGTTGTATCATCATTCGGTTGCTGTTGAGGAATGAAACCGAAGGATGGTGGGAATCCAAACGGATACGGAGGAAGTAGGATGGTGGCGACGGGAGCTGCAGCATTTGCCGTTGCTATGGCGATAGCTACGTTGGGTTCCACCGGTTTAGGTTGCACTGGCTGTAATGGTTGTACTGGTTGCAAATTTTGCGGCTGTTGAATTGGTATCACTGATTGAAATGAAGGCACTGGTTGAAGATGCTGCACTGGTTGTACCGGCACTGGTTGCACTGGCACTGGTTGAAGAGGGACGAACTGTTGTGGTCTCACAGCTGGTTGCACCAATACTGGTGGAGCGACCAAGCGGTTGAAGGTCCTCTCGAAGTATTGCGAGCTAGATGCTGTAACCACAGGTGCGTTGGCTATTGGCGCGTGGCCCCCCGAACTTTGCACCACTCCACATATCGCGGCTAAAGTTACAACCTGAAATTAAAAAAGGTGTTATTGCGAACATAGTAATTTATGATAAAGACAAATATAATTTATTGATATTTAATTATTATGTACCGTTTGGAGCATTTTAAAGTCCCTCACAGGACCGCTTTTGAAATAATAATGCGGGCGTTAGAAAATGGAACCCTCGCTTTTATATAGGTGTATCAAATTTTGCATCGTGGTGTGGCAACGTAGCGGGTGTAGTGGAATACCTAATGGTTCAATATGTAAGGACGCGGACCTTGATGGACACAAAATTCGTATTGAAACGCCTTAAGAATAATAATACAACGATGGGCTATTGGGAAAGTAACAACTAGAATTGGCAATTATCGCTTTAGCCTATAAACACCCTTTCGACGATTAAATGTCATTCGTAACGTCCAGTCCGGATTACGCCATAGGTTGGCATTACGTTAATCCTAAGCTGAAACTTAGATTAGATTAGATTAGATAATACTTTATTGCACACCACGAAACAAATACATATAAAAAAAAACAACTACGTAAATCTATGGATACAATTGGCGGTCTTATCGCTAATTAGCGATCTCTACCAGACAACCTTTGGATGGAATGGACTGTGTAGACATTACCTGGGGTGTACCTAACATACTACATGTACATACATACTAATACTAATTATATAAAAATAAAAAATATAAAACTTACATAAATTAAAACTACATGAATCTAAATAATAACTACTCATAATAATTTATAGATACATACTTAGACTTATTTAAGAAACAAATAATTAATAATAAATACATATATATTTAGCGACAAATACTCAGATAGTGTTCTCTGAGCATACGTTTAAAAATGGCAAGTGACTTGGCACATCTGATAGCCACCGGCAGCGCGTTCCATAACCGGACAGCCTGCACTGTAAAAGACTTATCAAAGTAAAAAACTTACCTTGCTTTGAAGTGTAAAAGTTGACAAATCTACAATAGAATGGATTAAAAACTATTTTCCATAAGATAAAAAAAAACAGGGGAAACTTGTAAATCATAGGGATTATAGTCACAAATAATATAATTCAGAATGATGTCTTCCTCTTCACCACTATTCCATTAATTTATTTGGTTCAACCTGCTGTCATTTAACATTCGTTAGGTCGATAAAAAATCTTTCCCTTATCTACAACGTAAAGGAAATAATTGCAGCAGTAAAAATTTTGCTATAATTCCCATCTCGTTTGGAAATTCAACGATTTTACTTGGATTTTAAGTAGACAAATATATTTTATTAAAGTAAAATAACAACTTTCTTAAAAATATGTCTAAATTACATAGCAATTGGTGCCAAAATGATCAGGTGGTCAGTTATAATGACAAATAATAAACCAAAGTAAAAATGTAGTGTTACAAAATAAAGCTTTGGGGGTTCGAACATTTTCCTATGGATATCCATCCATCCACCCGCTGCTATTTTGTTTTTTTTTTCAATGTTTCCGCGCATCATGAAAGTTGTAGAGGACACATAAACTAACAAAAAATGTCCTGTCGAAAACTGTCACGTCCCGAGATATTTAGGGGTAAAGATCACCTTAAAAGAACAATGACAATCATTAAATAAGCAATAATTACGTGTGTATACGCATTCCATTGTATTCAAATAATAGTTATCAGGTTCCCATATGGCAATCTTTGCCTCCAAATATCTCAGGAGCGTGACACTTAAGGGAAGATTAGATTAGTTAATTATTTATTGCACACCATGAAACAAATACAAATTAAAAAAAACAATGTAAGTCTATGGTTACAATTGGCGGTCTTATTGCTAAATAGTGATCTCTACCAGACAACCTTTGGATGGAATGGACTGTGTGGACATTACCTGGGGTGTAATGGTGTACCTAACATACTACATGTACATACATACATACTAATACTAATTATATAAAAATAAAAATTACATAAATGAACCTAAATATAACTACTCATATTTTTTTTTTACCTATTACTTGTCAATTTGTGTTTCTCTATTTAGTGTCATCTACTACATACATACAACAATCAAATTGCGTAAAAACTTTGAAAAAAAAATCAAAATGGCGGCGGTGGATATGCCACAAAGGTTCATTCATCCATTTCATCCAGTTTCTTAAGAAAATAACCCATCTAATGTTATAATTTTTGACGATGCCGTGGTGCAGTGGGAGTTTAGTCGGCTGAGACGCAGGAGCTAGCGGGTTCGATTCCCGCGGCAGAACAAATGTTTGCATGATCAACAAATATTTGTTCCGGGTCTGGATGCTTTTCTATATATTATAATTACCTATGTATTTACAAAAAAAAACAAGTATGTAAGTATTCTAACAGTTATCTGGTTCCCACAGTACAAGCTCTGCTTAGTTTGGGGCTAGATAGCAATAGTGAAATGTCCAGCAATATTTATATTTATTTATTTAATTTCGAAGGTCTGTCTCTCTGTATGTTTGTTCGTAACGTATTGACGACTAAATGGCTGAACTGATTTCTATAAAATTTGGTATCTAGATAAATTTAGACCAGGATTGAAACATACACTACTTTTGACCTGACTGCGCAAAAGGAGGGTAATGTTTATATTGACATAGACGCATTCGAACTCGCGAGTGGAAGGTTATTGCCCATTACCTTTAGCACTCCTTTAATTAATGCGGTTTTTTGGATTATATGTGTTTGTCTACTTACCTAGAACTTAGTTTAATTGTCTTAGTGCTATGCGCACCCTGTTAGCTTAGTAACTCTTTTGTTGTGGTATTTTATGAAAGTATTTGAAAAGCCTTAGAATAAACATTAGTAGTTAGTCGCTGATCGGAACTGTTGGAAAGCGTGCCAACAAGTTGTTCTAGATAATTCCGATTAAAGTTATTGTCAACTACCGTCATGATCACATAATGGTACAAAGTGTATCACACTAAATTATAAATGCGAATGTTTGGATGTTTGTTTGTTACTCAATCACGTCGTAACGGCTGAACCGATTTCGATGATATTTGGTATGTACGTAGATTCTAAAGCTACTTTTTGTTGACAAACCACGCGTGCGAAGCAGCTGGCGGAAGCTAGTTTTTTAATAAATTATAGATTAGCGACTAGCGTTTGACCATGATCTCGCCCGATGGTAAGCGATGCTGCAGCTTACGATGGAACACACGTATAAGAAACTAACTCACGTTTATCATAACTGAGGCGTAAAGCACAGAAAACAACATTTATATGAATGGGATTGCTTTACAGGTCTTATAAACAAGTTTTTTGTATATTGTAAATGAAAAGAAACGTGTCATTTACAATAAACACTCTAGCTAGGGGCTAAGTAGGTACACTATTTAACCCCTAACTAAAGTGTGTGGCGCCGTGGCGTCCACCCTAAACTCAAGGGACTGCCGAGTGTCGACCCACCGATAACGGCATGTTATAATTATCCCTTGAGTGTGGGGCGCCGCCATAGCGGCGGACGGCGCCGGCGCCGGCCGGCGCTAAGCGTCTCCGCGCTTCGGAACATTGCTTCTTATTTAAAAACTACTATACGTAGGACTGTATAGGATGTAAATTAGATGAAACTATCTTTTATATTATTATCACTAGTGGTTCGCCCCGAACTGAGATGTCGCGAGTCTCACAAAACACAAAAAAAAAAACTCTTAGGGCAACTCGCGCTACGATGCCTAGACATATTTAGTGGCTAAATATGATTTAAGGAGTTGTCAAATCATACAAATACTTAAAATTTAAACTATTTAGTCGCTAAATACGTTTAGGGATCGTTGTGCAAGCCGGCCTTAATCTCTGATCAATAAAATAGTGCCATGAAATGCGTTATCAAATAACTTGACCTACAGTTTCATTCAAATTACAAGTAACGGGAATTCATGTAAACTGGTTAACTTTTTTGGGGTAGAAATAGCAGTTATTCCAAATTTCAGACTTTTCCCTATATTTGTGTTACTAAAGCTACACGCATACCAAATTTCAGCACTGTGGGGTTACCGGTGTACCCTGTGAATTTTGTCAAAGTTCGGTTTTTATTTTGGCTAGTAACTTAAAAACTACAAGTTTTAAACTAAAAATAAAAATGGGGTCGAAATGTACTCACAAATAGCTTTTATTAAACGTGCCACTTGACCGGATAGTCCGTGTAGTTTTTTTTCCACCCCTCTTGAACGTCAATATCTCTACAACCCTCCCTACATTTTAGCTCATTTAAGTCATACCAAAATTGTGCCATCACTACCTACCTATGTACCAAATTTCACGATGATCGGTTAAACACTTCGAAAGTTATCCTCGGACAAACAAACATACATACATACAACACCGATTTGCCCAAGTTACTGGGGAAGCCTATGTGCAGCAGTGGACGTCCTATAGCTAATAAGATGATTATACTTAGGTATATGATGTGTGACTAATTTGTAATCCCGTAAAAATTATAACAAATATCAGCGTCATCATCATCGTCGTTGTGAGCCCGCATTAGTCCACTGCTGGAGCCCGGTCTTCGGCTCTTCTCATTCACATTCCCATTTTTTGTTATCGCGCCACCGGGGGGCGCCCCACACTAAGTTTGCATATCTCCAGTCAAGAATTCGTTTACCCCGTCAGTTGTTTGTTCTTCGGCATATATGACCAGCCCACTGGTCACACACATCAGCTTGCTAATCCTCTTTGATTATCAATTGGGGGAAAAAAGAGAAAGAACAATAAGATAACTTTTTATTGTAATTACCACACAGAAACAATTTTTTTAACCTATACTTTCCCACTGCTGGGCAAAGGTCTCCCCCATGTTCCTCCACATCTCACGATCACTCGCCACGTCTCATCAGCCATCTTGGAATGCATCGAGGTCGTCACGCCAACGCTTCCTCAGCCTGCCCCGGCTTCGACGCCCATCTGCAGGCACCCATTGTGTAACGACTGTTGCCCATTCGTCTGTGACCATACGACTGACGTGACCCGCCCAGTCCCACTTCAGCCTGGCAGTCTTGTCGCCAACATCTGCAATGCCGGTCTTCGCGCGCAGTGTGGTATTGCGGATCCTGTCGATTCTCTTTACCCCTAACACGCTGCGTTCCGTGGCTCTTTGGCAAACCTTGAGTTTGGACTTTTGAGGTTCCGTCAATGACCAAGTTTGGGCACCATAGGTAAGGACGGGCAGAATACACATGTCGATGAGTTTACGCTTAAATGACAATGGAAGGTCTCCCTTCATTAGCGTCTTAATGACCAGAAGCTCCTCAAGGCATTTTCGACGCGGCGGACGACCTCTTTATCTTGCCTGTTTTCGAAGGAGACAATTTGGTCCAAGTAAATGTACTCATCGACGTAGTATAATTCTTGCCCGTCTACCATAATTTTTTGTTTGTTGGTGTTAGTCATTAGTTGTGCCTTTGACCGATTCATCATTAGTCCAAATAACAGAAACAATAAAACACTAAAATAAAACTAAAAAGGGAATACAATGGGCACCCTTATTGCTGAGAGCGATCTCTTTCAGGCAACTTTTATCAATATAATAAGTATAACCCGATCATAATAATACATGCGTTTACGTATTTCTTTTCAAATCTGTGTTAGCATAAACATTTCATCGTCAATTGGGCACACCGATTAAAACGTGACTTTCCGAAAATGTTATTGACAACTTCTTTTCGTGTAATCGGTCTGACAACAGGTAAAAATCATAATATTTATCTTTAGGCCTCGTGTGATCATGACCCGTGTATTATTTTCCGACCCCGAAAGCGCCTGACACAATAATCTTTTCAAACGATAGATCGTGAATGTTCTTGACAGAAGTATATTTTCTCCACTATCACATTAAGCCCAACTTGTATAAAAGTATATAGCGATTAAAATTTGACGTATTTGTAAAATTTGACAATTCTCTAAATAACATTTAGCCGCTAAATACGTTTAGGCATCGTTGCGTAAGTCGTCCTAATGTATAGGTAATATTTTGTATTAGATAATATCCAATTTGCAGGGGGATTGTTATTGTAGTATGAATACATAAATAATGCAACTAAAAAAGTTATAGTTAATAATTAGTTTTTTAGAAACAATTATTTCAAAATTAACTTTATTTATAAAAGTCACAATATATAACTTTTCTTCCATTTCTTAACCAAATAACAGAGAGAGATGAAGTTAGTATAACAAAAGCTGATCCCTATTATACCTAAATAAAACAAAATGAAAGAATATATTATAAGAAATGACTTCTTTGTACGTAAAAACCTCCGTAAAGCCAAAGAATACTTACTAATTTAGTAGAACGAACTAGCGCCTTTTTGATATGTGACATTTATATATTTTGAAAGGTATAACAAAACTGCAGGCTACAAAAAGTGAGACTGCTCTTTCCTAAACTAAGTCAATAATGAGAACAATGGTAACAAAATTGTTAAAGGTAAATAGACATCACAATAAACAAAAAAATTATGCAATTAAAATCATTTATTCATAATATCACAACGCTTTGAGTTATTACTTCAGTTATTAATAGGCAACAATGGGGGCGGCGGCAGCGGCGAAATATGGGGCAGGAGCTGCGACGTATGGGGCAGCGGCAGCGACGTATGGGGCAGCAGCAGCGACGTATGGGGCAGCGGGAGCGACGTAGGCAGCAGGGGCGGCGACGTACGCAGCAGCCAGAGCATTGTGGTTGCGATGGAAGTATTGCGAGCTGGTGGCGGTGACGATTGGGGCGGGGGCGGGGGCGGCTGCGATCAGAGGAGCGCTGACCAGGGCCGGCTTGGCAGCGGAGAGGGCGACCAGCGCAAAGAGGGTGACAAACTGTAAATATATAACCATAATATTAACTGATAAAGGTTGATGGGAGTCATTGGGTGAAGGCCGCAAAAGATCGGTTGCGCTGGAAATCTATGGGGGAGGCTTATGTTCAGCAGTGGGCGTCTTTAGGCTGATATGATGAATATTAACAAAGGTAAAGTGTTTTGTTAGACGTTACTGGAGCTTTATCTGGATATAAAATTATGATATAAGCATTAAAGTACTTACGATTTTCATCATTTTGGTAGTTGTTGATTGTACTGTTAGTGGCAGAACTGATGCTGTCTGGTAGAGATCCTCAACATTATATAGTCATCAGAGGGTGTCTGTCGCAACGATGTTCCATTCGCGGTGTCGTCTCTGGCATTGGCCTGTGCGTGATACGAATCAAAGCATTGACTACCTTCTATTATTCACTCACATAAACATGTTGTTTGTGTGTCACTGCCAAATTACGAGCAAAATACCAATTATTTTTTACAATTGATCTAATTTATTAGGTCTGAGTAATTTCATAAGAGAATAAAAGAGTTAATTCAAACTATATATGACATTCTACATAAACAGTCAACTTTCGATCGCATTACGATCTATTAAAGAGGCCGCACTAACCTTCAGTTATGTCAAAAGTTGCACTGAATGCCACCGAGTTTAGACCAAAACTGAATTTGACGATTCAAATTCAGAGAAGAGATCACTCAGACTCAGAGAGAGAAGATTACATTCTGGTCTGTTTAATTCTGGTTTCGGTTCTGGTCGAACTGAGATCTCGCGAGTCTCCCATAAAAACAAAATAAATATTATTTGTAATCTTTGATTATCAAAATAGTACCACGAAATGCATAACCAACTACCCGACCTACTGTTTCATTCAAATTACAGGTATCGGGAGTTCATGTAAATTGGTTTCACTTTTTTGTGGTAGAAATGAAACCTAGACTTAGAAGTAAAAATAAAAACGGAATCGAAATGTAGGTACTCATAAAGACCTTTCATTGGACGTGCCATTTGGCCGGATAGTCCCATTTGTTTATTTTTACCCCTTTTGAATATCTCAATAAACCCCCTCCCCACATTTTTAGCTCATTTAGTCATTTGTGCCATCACTAGCTACCTATACAGGGTGTCCCAAAAAATAGTGTCAAGCGAAAGTCCAGAGATAGAACACCCCTTGGGGTACCCGAATCACCCCCATGTATGTTCCGCGATTTTTCATAGTTTTCGAGTTATGAATTTTTTTCCGATTTTTTGAAAATTTTTGTCTTGAACAACTTAAAAAATTCTTTAAATAACAGTAGAAAACTTTGAGATTTTTTTTGCTACGGAATTTTTATGAGTTGTTCTTTTGTTGTTTTCAGGAATCGAACCCGCTACTTCCTGCGTCTAAGCCAGCTATTCGCCCACTGTACCATGGAGGTCACGGATGAAAAGGATATAAACCCAAAGTTTGATGCACTCAAAGGTTATATATAAAGTAACGAGAAAACGTAAAGCACAGAAGCTTTCAGAAGAATCGTCTTCTAGTTCGGAAGAATTACTATTCTTACTTAATTTAGAATTATTTATGTAGCGAAGTGGCAACAGCGCACAATAGAATACAACCAATCGTAGAGAAGGTAGCCTCTGATTGGCCCATTTGAATCTGATCAACAATTGATGGTATGGAATTATATAAAAAAGCTATGTATAGTTCGTATTTTTGCCACCAGAGAGATGGCAATTGTTGATCTGACCGGAGCCACATTTGTATGCCGAATCTTTCATTATATCAACAAAAACTGTCCTGATCAACAATTGCCAACGGATCAACAATTAACTGATGCCACAACCCGTATATAATTACAATTAAAAATAATACAATTCAATAATATAATATAACTAGAGGTTGCGTTGTGCGCGAGCTGCTCGCAGCTCGCGTGTTTTTCTTTTAGTCGAAGAAGTAATTAAAGAGGATATCGAGCTGTTAAAAGCCATCAAAGAGGATATCCATGTGTAAGAAGCAGTCAAAGACGATATCGAAATGGAAGAAGCAATCAAATCAAAGAGGATTTCCAAGTGGAAGCAGCAATCAAAGATGATATCGAAGTGGAAGAAGCAATCAAAGAGGATATTGAAGTGAAAGAAGCAATCAAATAGGATATCGAAGTAGCAGAAACAATCAAAGAGGAAATTAAAGTTGAGGAAGAAATCAAAGAGGATACCAAGGTGGTAGAAGCATTCTAAGAGGATGACGAAGTAAAAAAAGCAATCAAAGACGATATCGAAGTGGAAGAAGCAATCCAATGAATATCGAAGATGAAGAAGGAATAAAAGAGGATATCGAAGTGGAACAAGCAATCGTAGAGGATATCAAAGTTAAAGAAGCAATCAAAGAGGATACCAATGTGGAAGAAGCAATCAAAGAGGATATCGAAGTGGAACAAGCAATCAAAGAGAAAAAAATTGGATGTTCCAAAATAATCATGATAATGGTTGTATAAAAAAAAATTGAACGTTGCAAAAAAGATCATGATGAACGTTGCATAAAAAAAATCTGGACGTTCCAAAATGATCATGATTGACGTTGCATAATATAAATGTATGTTGCAAAATGATAATGATCAAAAATTTGTACTAATATTTTGTCAAAGTTTGCTAGTGCTATCTCTTCCCGTTTAGAAGATACGAGCGATTAAAGTTTTGTAAGAAAAATCATAAATTTGTTGATTGGATATCGAAGTGGAAGAAACTATCAAAGAGAATGTTGAAGTGGAAGAAGCAATCAAATAGGATATCGAAGTGGCAGAAACAATCAAAGCGGAAATTGAAGTTGAGTAAGCAATCAAAGAGGATACCAAGGTGGTAGAAGCATTCAAAGAAGATGACGAAGTGAAAAAGCAATCAAAGACGATATCGAAATGGAAGAAGCAGTCAAAGACGATATCGAAGTGGGAGAAGCAATCAAAGAGGATATCGAAGTTAAAGAAGCAGTCAAAGATGATGTCGAAGTGGAAAAAACATTCAAAGAAGATGACGAAGTGAGAGAAGCATTCAAAAAGGATGTCAAGGATGACAATAAAAAAACAGTTGCACCAAAAATTTATACCAATATTTTGTACAAGTTTGCTAGGGCTATCTCTTCCCGTTTAGAAGATACGAGCGATTGAAGTTTTGTATGAAAGACCACAATTTTGTAGAGAGCATAATGAAGTAACTGAAGCAATTAAAGAGGATATGAAAGTAGAAGAAGCATTTTAAAGGGATAACGAAGTGGAACATGCAAAAATAGAAGATGTCGAGGCGGAAGAAACAATCAAAGAGGATATCGAAGTGGAAGAAGCAATCAAAGAGGGTATCGAAGTGGAAGAAGCCATCACAGAGGATATCGAAGTGAAAATGCTATCAAAGACGATATCGAAGATGAAGACGCAATCAAAGAGAATAATGCAGTGCAAGAAGCAATCAAAAGGAAATCGAAGATGATATCGAAGTGGAAGGAGTAAACAAAGAGGATATTGAAGTGGGAGAAGCAATCAAATAGGATATCGAAGTAGCAAAAACAATCAAAGAGAAAATTGAAGTTGACTAAGGAATCAAAGAGGATACCGAGTTGGTAGAAGTATTCAAAGAGGATGACGAAGTGAAAAAAGCAATCAAAGACGATATCGAAGTGAAAGAAATAGTCAACGACGATATCAAAATGGAACAAGCAATCAAAGCGGATATCGAAGTGGAAGAAGCAATCAAAGAGGATATCAAAGTGGAAGAAGCCATCACAGGATATCGAAGTAAAAATGCAATCAAAACCGATATCGAATATGAAGACGCAATCAAAGAAAATATTGCAGTGCAAGAAGCAATCAAACGGAAATCAAAGAGGAAGGAGCCCTTACAGAGGATACCGAAGTGAAAATGCTATCAAAGAGGATATCAAAGATGAAGAAGCAATCCAATGGATATTGAAGATGAAGAAGGAATAAAAGAGGATATCGAAGTGGAACAAGCAATCGTAGAGGATATCAAAGTTAAAGAAGCAATCAAATAGGATATCAATGTGGAAGAAGCAATCAAAGAGGATATCGAAGTGGAACAAGCAATCAAAGAGAAAAAAATTGGATGTTCCAAAATGATCATGATAATAGTTGTATAAAAAAAATTGAACGTTGCAAAAAAGATCATGATGAACGTTGCATAAAAAAAATCTGGACGTTCCAAAATGATCAGGATTGACGATGCATAATATAAATGTATGTTGTAAAATGATAATGATCAAAAATTTGTACTAATATTTTGTCAAAGTTTGCTAGTGCTATCTCTTCCCGTTTAGAAGATACGAGCGATTAAAGTTTTGTAAGAAAAATCATAAATTTGATGATTGGATATCGAAGTGGAAGAAACTATCAAAGAGAATGTTGAAGTGGAAGAAGCAATCAAATAGGATATCGAAGTGGCAGAAACAATCAAAGCGGAAATTGAAGTTGAGTAAGCAATCAAAGAGGATACCAAGGTGGTAGAAGCATTCAAAGAAGATGACGAAGTGAAAAAGCAATCAAAGACGATATCGAAATGGAAGAAGCAGTCAAAGACGATATCGAAGTGGGAGAAGCAATCAAAGAGGATATCGAAGTTAAAGAAGCAGTCAAAGATGATGTCGAAGTGGAAAAAACATTCAAAGAAGACGACGAAGTGAGAGAAGCATTCAAAAAGGATGTCAAGGATGACAATAAAAAAACAGTTCCACCAAAAGTTTATACCAATATTTTGTACAAGTTTGCTAGGGCTATCTCTTCCCGTTTAGAAGATATGAGCGATTGAAGTTTTGTATGAAACACCACAATTTTGTAGAGCGCATAATGAAGTAACTGAAGCAATTAAAGAGGATATGAAGTAGAAGAAGCATTTTAAAAGGATAACGAAGTGGAACATGCAAAAATAGAAGATGTGGAGGCGGAAGAAACAATAAAAGAGGATGACGAAGTGTAACAAGCAATCAAAGAGAATATTCGAATAGTGGATGTCGCATAATAAAAAAAAATTGACGTTCCAAAATGATCATAGTGGATGAGGCATAAATAAAAAAAAATTGATGTTCCAAAATGATCACAGTGGATGTTGCATAATAAAAAAAAAATTGACGTTCCAAAAGTGATCATTGTGGATGAGGCATAATTTAAAAAAAAATTGACGTTCCAAAATGATCATTGCGGATGAGGCATAATTAAAAAAAATTGATGTTCCAAAATTATCACAGTGGATGTTGCATAATAAAAAAAAAGAAATTGACGTTCCAAAATGATCATTGTGGATGAGGCATAATTTAAAAAAAATGATTTTCCAAAATGATCACAAAGGATTTTGCATAATAAAAAAAAATGACGTTCCAAAAGTGATCATTGTGGATGAGGCATAATTTAAAACAAAATGATGTTCCAAAATGATCACAAAGGATTTTGCATAGTAAAAAAAAAACTGACGTTCCAAAAGTGATCATTGTGGATGAGGCATAATAAAAAAAAAATTGATTTTCCAATATGATCACAAAGGATTTTGCATAATAAAAAAAATTGACGTTCCAAAATGATCATTGTGGATGAGGCATAATTAAAAAAAAATTGATTTTCCAAAATGATCACAAAGGATTTTGCATAATAAAAAAAAATGACGTTCCAAAAGTGATCATTGTGGATGAGGCATAATTAAAAAAAATTGATGTTCCAAAATGATCACAGTTGATTTTGCATAATAAAAAAAAAAAAAAAATTGACGTTCCAAAATGATCATTGTGGATGAGGCATAATTTAAAAAAAATTGATTTTCCAAAATGATCACAAAGTATTTTGCATAATAAAAAAAAAAAAAAATTGACGTTCCAAAGTGATCATTGTGGATGAGGCATAATTAAAAAAAATGATGTACCAAAATATCACAGTGGATGATGCATAATAAAAAAAATAATTGACGTTCCAAAGTGATCATTGTGGATGAGGCATAATTAAAAAAAATGATGTACCAAAATGATCACAGTGGATGTTGCATAATAAAAAAAAAATTGACGTTCCAAAGTGATCATTGTGGATGAGGCATAATTAAAAAAAATGATGTACCAAAATGATCACAGTGGATGTTGCATAATAAAAAAAAAATTGACGTTCCAAAGTGATCATTGTGGATGAGGCATAATTAAAAAAAATGATGTACCAAAATATTACAGTGGAAGTTGCATATAAAAAAAAAATTGACGTTCCAAAGTGATCATAGTGGATGAGGCATAATTGAAAAAAAATGATGTTCCAAAATGATCACAGTGGATGATGCATAATAAAAAACAAATTGACGTTCCAAAGTGATCATTGTGGATGAGGCATAATTGAAAAAAAAATGATGTTCCAAAATGATCATTGCGGATGTTGCATAATAAAAAAAAGAAATTGACGTTCCAAAATGATCATTGTGGATGAGGCATAATTAAAAAAAAATGATTTTCCAAAATGATCACAAAGGATTTTGCATAATAAAAAAAATGACGTTCCAAAAGTGATCATTGTGGATGAGGCATAATTTAAAACAAAATGATGTTCCAAAATGATCACAAAGGATTTTGCATAGTAAAAAAAACTGACGTTCCAAAAGTGATCATTGTGGATGAGGCATAATAAAAAAAAAATTGATTTTCCAAAATGATCACAAAGGATTTTGCATAATAAAAAAAAAATTGACGTTCCAAAATGATCATTGTGGATGAGGCATAATTAAAAAAAAATTGATTTTCCAAAATGATCACAAAGGATTTTGCATAATAAAAAAAAAATGGCGTTCCAAAAGTGATCATTGTGGATGAGGCATAATTAAAAAAAATTGATGTTCCAAAATGATCACAGTTGATTTTGCATAATAAAAAAAAAAAAAAAATTGACGTTCCAAAATGATCATTGTGGATGAGGCATAATTTAAAAAAAATTGATTTTCCAAAATGATCACAAAGTATTTTGCATAATAAAAAAAAAAAAATTGACGTTCCAAAGTGATCATTGTGGATGAGGCATAATTAAATAAAATGGATGTACCAAAATATCACAGTGGATGATGCATAATAAAAAAAAATAATTGACGTTCCAAAGTGATCATTGTGGATGAGGCATAATTAAAAAAAATGATGTACCAAAATGATCACAGTGGATGTTGCATAATAAAAAAAAAATTGACGTTCCAAAGTGATCATTGTGGATGAGGCATAATTAAAAAAATGTGGATGTTCCAAAATAAACATGATGAACGTTGCATACTAAAAAAAAAAAAAAATTGGATGTTCCAAAATGATGATGATGACCTTTGCAAAAACTATGAAAGTTGTCTCATGCCCCTCCACCACCATTATATAGAATCAAGCAAATTTACAGTAATTTTATAGTACACACAAGCCATGGGCTCCCTACAAAAACAGTATGAAAATTACGGCAAACGAAATATACGGTTTACGGTATTCATACAGAAATATTTTGTATGGGACAATTTTTTTTTTGTATGAAAGACAATTTTTTTTTCATGGAACCGGATATAAAAAAATGTCCTCTGCAACATTAGTTTTTGCACCAACTCTCTAAGACCTATACTTTCCGAGATACGAGGTCGATGTGAGCGAATGGGGGACAAAAGGGGTACTTTAGGATTTATTCCCAACTCATCGGAACTCCCTCTATACGATCCCACCAAACATTTTCACCCTACGAGGTGGCATCTGGGAGAACAAACATGTCAATGAGTCAGTCAGTCAGTCAGTCAGTCAATCAATCAGTGAGTGGTAATCGAGCTATATATAGTATAAATCAATAATCAAATAATAATTAGCAGAATTCACATGCGTCGTGGTCAATAAAAAGTTTGTTTCATTCCAAGTTAAACCAAATTTCATCGAAATCGGTTCTGATGTTACGTCGTCATTGAGTACACAAACAAACGTCCAAACATTCGCATTAATAATATTTGTGTGATAGCACTCAAGGAAAGGCTTTCTATTAGTGAACATTTTCATAAACCGTTTAGTAGTACCGTAGATTACACATTACACACAAAGCCTTCTTATGATCTAACGAAGCGAGATCTCCGAATCAACTTGGCCAAATCGGCGTTGTATGTATGTATGTGTGTTTGTCCGAGGATAACTTTCGAAGCGTTGACCCGATCATCGTAAAATTTGGAATATAGGAAAGGTAGTGATGGCACAATCCTGGTGTGGCTAAATGAGCTATTGATGTGAGGGGGTTGTTGAGATATTGAGGTTTAAGAGGCGTAAAAAAAAACAAAATGGAACTATCTGGTCACGTGATACGTTTAATGAAAGGCCTTTATCAGTGCATTACGACCCCATTTTTATTTTTAGTTTAAACCTTGCAGTTTATGTGTTATTAGCAATAATAAAAACTGAAATTTGACGAAATTCACAGAATACACCATTGATCCCACAATGCTGAAATTTGGTATGGGTGTAGCTTTAGTAACATAAATATAGAAAAAAGTCTGAAATCCAGAATAATTGCAATTTATACACCAAAAAGGAATAACCAATGTATATGAACTCCCATTACCAGTAATTTAAATGAAACTGTAGGTCAAGTTAAATGGTTATGCATTTTGTGGCACTATAAAAAAAAACAAAAAAAAAATCCAAAATATCAAAGATTACAAATAGTTTTTTTTTTGGAATACCCGTGAGATCAGTTCGTGGCGAACCACTAGTAAATATTAGAACAGATTAACTAAACTGGCAAAAAGCATGTCTTCAAGCGTGTTTAAAAAGTTGATAAGATTCACGTGCCCTCCGTAGACGCCACGTGAATTATATTTACGCACATTTCTTAATTTTCCTTATAAAAATATTTCGCTATGTTCAACTTGAAAAGCCACGTGATTTGTTTTTTGTTTTCAACTCTTGAACTTTCTAGTTTACTTCGTCGTAGACAAATCAAATTCTCGTCGATTAATTAAAAGTTTTGAAGGAAAGAGAGTTATGTTTAATTTAGGTATGGCGATAAACAATAGAAAACAATATTATCGATGGAACAAAAATCGTATACCTACTGTTGGATGAAGGAGCAAATAGTATACTTTGAAATCAATGAGCTTATGTATAACAAAGGTATCGAAGTATCTAACAATATAGAAGTTATTTAGACAATATAATCATTTAAAAGCATCACAATGGTCAGCAGTACAAAAGATTCGGTAAGCGATTACATAGTGTGGGCTCTTTGTCTGGTTTCGACTACGAATCTACTCATTTCTGATTCAATCTCGTAGAGTTTCTTTACGAGACTGAATCAGAAATGAGGAGAAGCATAGCCCTTGTGAGGTCTATAGTGAAAAACTATGTTTCTGTACGTAATCACTGGTGAAACACATGATCAAAGACTCCGCCTGAGGAATTTTAGACGAAACGACGTGACGTAGTTTCCCGAACGCATCCGAGTTGGATTCGTCGACTGACCTCTTTGTCCTCCTGAATGATTCACATATTACGCAACATATCTTCAGAAGACAGTTCAGCGCTGAACATTCGTAGCCGTGAATGTGTGCAGTTGACAGTATCAATATATTTTCATGCGTGGATGGTATTATGCCTTTTAACCTGGTGTAAACACAATGTGTTACGCAAAGGTAAAAATGCTTCGTTTTCAGAAAATCTAGAAGTTACATCACTTCACCGTATAGAATATTTTTTTCAATATGTTTCAGAGCTAACTCGCCACGCAATAAATATTTTCTAGATTAGATGAAAAACATCAAAACTTCCATTTTCAAGAATTAATGTTTATTATGTTTGAGTAAAGATGTCAGCACCGTTGGCAGTATTCGGTTTTAAATGTTTTAATATTTATTAATATGAATAAAATTGTCCGGAAGAGATAACTTTTAAGCGATAAGACGGCCCATTATACATTTTCTTGTTTCTCATTTTGTTGTATCTAGCTCATAAGGTTTAATAAAGAATTTTCATTCATTCTTCATTAAAAGTAGTCTAAATATAGTGTTGCAAGCTATTTAGGCTTAGCAGAGAGTAGCTAAGCCTACGGTTAAGTTGTAACTTATAACGTGTTTGTTTCCCATACCGTGTAGGACAGCTTTGGCTTCTATAAAATAACAATAGGTCTGTAGGTATGTTCCACGTGGCTTGAGCGGAGTCACATGCTTTCTCAGTATACGCTAAATATTCAGATTAAACACTAATAAAGAATAAACGTGCTTAGAAATTATAATTCTATTGATATGTTGACGACCTCCGTGGCGCAGTGGGCGAATAACGGAATAGGGTACGATTCCCGCCGCGGAACAAATGTTTGCACGATGTACAGATATTTGTTCCGGGTCTATAAAATATATATTATAATCATGTATATAAGCAAAAAAGGTATATAATTATTCCATTAGTTATCTGGTTCCCATAGTACAAGCTACTTTTCTCAAGCTTTTTTTATCCAGCCATATTTATCTAATAAGTTTTTGTTGAAAAATTACTTTTTCTAAACAAGCTTTTATAAAACTCATAATTGGAACCGCAAGCAGATTCAAATGAGCTCAACCACTAGTAGCCTACTAATCCATTCAGAAGTTCCGTTGTCTAGCATCCGTCTCCATCATGAGACTACCTCCATGGTACCATATTATTGCATTGTCACCGAAGTTACATATGTATTCCAAATTTCAGCTCAATCGGTTGAGGGGAACGGGTATAAAATTCAGTTGCAAGATTCCACCCGGACAAACATACCTTCATACATTGCAAGTTAATAAAAAGCTAGTAAAAGAGTATTTTCTTGAGTTTAGTTGAAATTAATGAAGAAAAAAGTCCTAACGAGCACATTATCTTAAATGATCATTGATCAGCTACGCATTATAACGCAACGGATAAAGATAACCCAACCCGACTTCGCACAAATATTAGAAATTCGAAAGTAACTCTCTCTCTGTCTGTTACATATTCACGAATAAACGGCTCGACCGATTTCGATAGATTATAATTTAGATTGAGACATAGGCTACTTTTTATTGACTAACCACGCGTGTGATGCCGTGGGCGGATCCTTGCTTCGGTATAAACCTTCGCGAGGCGTGCGCACAACATCGCAACGAAATTTAATCGCATCCGTCTGTCTTTCAGCCGTCTGTGTTTTATTCGTAGACATGACTGGTATTACAAGGTAAATAAAAATGCTGGTGATTTTTTTTTACTTACTCCCTATTAGGGTTATCGTGGATCATAACGTTATCTTCCAGGTTTTTTCAACACTTTTTTGATACAAAAACCCGTTTTTTAATTTAAGGTGTAATAGTAACTGTGGTCATTTCGTAATAGTGGTGAGTAGGCCCCCCACTACCAGACAAATTCTTCTAAACCTTCTATACAATGCTTACTAATATTATAAATGCAAAAGTAACTCTGTTTGTTTGTTTTTTACCTTTTCACGACTAAATGGCTTAACGGATCGTAATGAAATTAGGCAAGGATAAAGACTACGTTTTATCTACAAAAATAATCTTGAAGAGAGGGAAATAGGGGTTTAAAGTTTGTATGGGCAATCCATACTTCCTCAAGTTAGGGATCTGAAAATTCATATTTAGGCTTTTGGTAAGAAACAAAGAAATACGCGTTTCAACTTTTTCGCAAAATCATCCCTAAAGGGGGCAAAATAAGGGGTTACGATTATGTGGAAGGCATTCTTTAGATGCACTCCCTCTGTACTGTCTATGGACCCGTACAAAAATAAATTATGCCATCGCCAGGGTAATTTTATATAGATACAATATTTGCCGTTTACATTTGGTTGTATAGTTATATAATTAAAAATCTACAAAACGCTGGCCAACAAGGACGCCGCTTCCACTCCGCGTCACGTGACATAACTTCGAAAGTAACTCTGGCTCTCTATGTATTTTACGTTGTCACGACTAAACGGCTGGACCGATTTCGATCAAATTTGGTATATAGATAGATTGATTTTTACCCGATTGTGTAGGAGGGTAATGTGTTTACTACGCGTGTGAAGCCACGGGCGGGTTAGCTAGTATTAGCATATATTGTAGTAGTAAGAAGAATTATCAAAGATGAGTATATACTCTACTAGTAGTCAACCAACTTATGTCTGTGGACTGGCTTGTAAGCAGTTCATACAAAATAACCAAAATACTTAAGATACAGCCGTACTGACTACAGAAACTCACCCTTCAATGTGCGTCCGACTCGCGCTTGACCAATTATTATATTATATGTATGTAAATACTGACGTCTCATAGCAAACTCCTCTTAAAAAGTCCAAGTAGAAGGATACTGTTATGTTATCTCCAGTTGGTTTATATTCCTAGACATGGAAATATTATATATAAATATATATAATATAATATATATTCCTATTCCTTCCTGTTCAATTTCTATAATAATGGTTTATTAGTGAGAAAGCATAAAAATAATTCAAACACCTATTTTCCAATTTATGAATACTCTGGAAATTTTCCATAGTCTACACACTAGCCTTCAAATCCTTTTCCAGAGGTGGAAAGTTTTAAACAACAGCGGTGTTGATTCCAGTTGAACAAAGGTGCCGTTGACGCAATAGGCGACTTGAAGCAGGATCGTGTAAGGAAACTTTCAAGCCCCAGTTTATATGCTTTATAAACTTAATGCTTTCTAAGAATTCTACATCGCAATTTAACTAAAACATATAAATGTTTTGTAGAATTTTTCTATTACTGTATCTTATAGAATGATCGGAACAGATTTCGCAAAACATTGCCGATTTTTATCATCCAATGAAAATAATCATATTGACAATTTATGACTCGAAAAGACAGAGCTTTTGTCCAACTTATTTATTACCTACTATTTGGGTGACGGTCCTTCTAATGTTGGTAGGTTGAAAACTGCGTTCATTGCTGCTTTACGAAACCTCGGCTTTATCACCCTATTACAAAAATGTCAGCTGTTTCTATTATCGTCACGAGGCTTTCATTTAAGTCCGATAAATCTATTTCCACCCGTTGTGAATGACGCTGACCCAACTCTATTAGAATGACGCACTGTTTCCTTCGCATCCGCTTTATGCAATTCCTTGTAGAAGTGTGTCGATGTAACTAAAGGGGACGTACCTAAGGGGTTGTAAGAAGAAGTCATCTGCTGCCACATGATTATTCGCAAACTTTTGTGGGGCTGTAAGATAGTAGAGATGATGTGCCAGTCTCCATAGTATCCTACAATCACTTTATGTGGACACGTGTGGACATGTCGACACATGTGGAACGTGGATAGTTACTTACTTATTGGAATCAGATTTGAACGCGGTACGCTAAGGGATACTAAAGGAGACACCTGATGTTTCATATTCCATTTTAGTTCCGATTGTGCCCGTCTCCGACAGTGCATATTATTTATTCTGTCCTAACGTTTTATCTCAAAATTACTCAGAAATGAAAAGTATTGCTTTCATTCTATCTTTCTATATTTGTCCACTTTACGAAAAGAGGAACACAATATGCTTACAAAGTTGATTAAACATTGACGATTGACCTAAAGTGGCGACTTTAGACCTTGCAGAGATATTTGAAGACCTATGCTTGTATTATAAAATGACGATTGCAATATCTGGAAATTGGTTGGGATCGAGAAAGATGGCGTATTCGAAGGGGATTGCATATTATGCTGATAATATTATGCATAAATGGGTAGCATAATGCTTATGCTGCTTAATATCTTTTATTGCCGTTATATAGTAGTTGATATATCAGCACATAGCTCGAAGAACTGACGACCGTTGGTGCAGAAAGGTTCTCAAAAGTAGACCACGCACTGGGAAAGCGCAGCGTATCACGGCTATCCCACTAGATGGAAGGACGACCTGATAAAGGTTGATGGAAGCCGTTGGATGCAGGCCCTACAAGATCGGTTGCTCTGGTAATCTATGAAGAGGCCTATGTTCAGGAGTGGACTTCTTATGACTGATATGATGATGAATATCCAGAGATATTACTTTGTTACTAGATAAACTAGAGATGATGAGATTGCTGTGGACACCAAAATGTATTTTTTTCTCTACCAATACTCAAACCATCCTAGATAAAGTAGCAGTATAAATATAGAACTGTAAACAGACAAGGCGCAATTGATGCAGTACATTAATAGACCTCGTCTATGGTCACAAACAATAGATAGAACAGTGGGCGGACACAATTAGATTCAAACTAATCAACAATATTGTAATGTAACATAGACGTAACTGTGGCAATTCATTATCTAGATTCCTATTCCAGTTAAAAGGGATTCCTCTTACCTGAAGCTCGGCATAAACAATACTGAGAATAGTTCATTCTGTTTCTTGTGAATTTATAAAAGGTTCAACCACAAAGGCAAATGGATAAGGTTATTTTTAATATTATACTTACATATAATTTTCTAAATTATTATTTAATGATTTATTAGGTTCTTTTTAGACAAGTGTGCTCCATCTTCGATCACACCATCACTTACCATCAAGTGAGGTATTGGACAAGCGCTTGGCTATCACATTAATATTATAAATGCGAAAGTTTGGATGTTTGTTTGTTACTCAATCACGCCGTAACGGCTACACCGATTTCAATGAAATTTGGTATATACGTAGATTATAACCTAGATCACCACGCTAACATTTATCACATAAATCAGTTTCCATGGGATAAAAATGAGGTATCAATGTTTCTATACAAAAATGATTTTGGTCTTTGTTACCCTTCACACCAAAACTACTTACCAAATACTAGAATAGTATATAGGCTACTTTTTATCTCATAAATCAGTTCCCATGAGAAAAGAAAATATATTTTGTTCTTTGTTACCCCTTCACGCCAAAACGACGTAGTGACCGCAGCCCACTCTCTTCATCTAACTAATATATAAAACAAAGTCGGGTTTGTTCGAACACTTATAATTTGAGTACGGCTGGACCGATTATGATGGTTTTTGATTTGTTGTATTTGTCTCCATCCCAAATAGCAGAATAACTATTAAAATATCGGAAAAAATCACGCAAAAAGAAATAATGAAGATAATTCATTGATGGCCGATTGACAATTCTACCTGGTCGACGTGTTGGCAGCCCGCGTCATATACATTTCAAGGCGGTACGAAGTTCTGCGGGTCAGCTAGTGTTGGATATAGGCGCATTGATGAGTCATAAAAAAATCCACAGATAAGATATTATCAAAATGACTTTACTTTTGCCAGCATCTGTCAATTCAAATTTATAATAATTGACATCAAGCACCCTACGCTTTTTTTTACAATAAAATACATATTATTTTGTTAATCACACTATTCATAATTTAAATTTATTTAAAATTATTTTATACTTTTTAATTCTGTATCTACAAAAGCGTGTTTTTTAGGTTTTTTAAACTAATATGTATTATTGACAACGCGTGCGAAGCCGCGGGCAGAAGCTAGTGATTAATAAAAAAAAGATAGTTGAAAAGAGAGGTATCTGCCACGTGCCCTCCAGCACGGTAAAAAATCGGTAGTATATCACGGTAAAAAAATTCAATATATTCAACTCATTTTTTTTGTATAAACAGCATCGAGCAAAACAAGTCAAAAGATTAGAAATAAAGATAGATTGAAACGTGAATTTGGATTAATTAAGTTACGGAAATTAGCTTACAATGCGTGCCACTTTATTTTTCAAGTCAATAATATTAATAAATTAACAAATCAGATACCAATGTATTGCTATAAGCCGCATTATTGTAAAAGTATTTTGAATTTTTCACGTTACAAGGTTTGTTTTATTCTTTTCGTAGAGCGTCTATTGAATTTTCATTCATTTCATCAATGGAAAATTGCACGATATTTTTTACTTACGATCGAGTTGGCAGGTCACGTGTACTACCGTTGTTCTAATAGAAAAACAATCCTAGCGGTTCGTGTAAACCAACGTGAGGCATAGCATCTAACTAAAGTGAGTGGTGTAGAGATGTGTAAATCTAACAATATTAAAGATAATTTATTTAAATTAGTTTAACATGCTGGGTCTAAGAATACCCTTGAAATTTTTGGGAATGAAATTACTCATAATTATCTTTTTTTATAGTTTTATAGTCTTAATTCAAATGTATATGTATATTAGGTCTTCACCTATGAAATTACCGTTTTGTATGGAATAAGTGAAAGTACTTATTTTTTTAAACTTTTTTATTTCTGTTATTCAAAGTAATCACCCATGCAATCGAGGCATCTTTGCCAACTCATTGGCAGTTTATTGATGCCCTTCTTGTAAAAATCAGCTGGACGGGAGGCAACAAACTCTTCAAAGGCATTTTGTACTGCCTCTCGGGAATTGAATTTTTTACCCACTAAAAAGTTGTCTAAATTTTGGAAAAAGTAATAGTCGGTAGGTGCAAGGTCTGGTGAGTATGGCGGATGAGGTAGAACTTCCAACCCCAGCTCTTGCAGCTTGGAGACTGTCTGTTGTGCAGTATGGGGTCGCACGTTGTCGTGAAGGAGCAGTGGGGACGACCGATTGACCAAAGCTGGTTGCCGATGTGCAAGCTTCTCCATCATTGTCTCCAGTTCTTCACAGTACACATCTGCAGTAATGCTGATGCCGTTTTGTAAAAAGCTGTAGTGAATCACACCCGCACTAGACCACCAAACAGTGACCATCACCTTTTTAGGGGTCATTTTTGGTTTAGGGCATTGCTTTGGTGCTGAACCAGGATCTAACCAACTTGCTGAGCGCTTTCGATTGTCGAACAGAATCCATTTTTCATCGTACGTAACAATTCGGTCCAAAATTCCTTCATTTCTTTGCCTATTGAGCAGCGCGAGGCAGGTCTCGACGCGTACGTTGCGCTGGCGATCGTTAAGTTCGTGGGGCACCCATCTATCAAGTTTTTTTACCTTGCCTATTGTTGCAAATGGATCAAAATTGTTTTGATGGTATCATCAAAAGCTGCTGCTAGCTCAGCTGTAGATTGAGTTTCGTCAGCTTCCACAATCGCCTTTAATTCATCATTGTTGACCAAAGTCTCCGGACGACCACGAGCTTCATTTTTCAAGTCAAAATTTCCAGAACGGAAACGGGAAAACCAATAACGGGTTGTGCGTTCGTTTGTACAGTTCTCTCCGTAAACGTTTTTGATGTTACGTGCCGTTTGTGTCGCGTTGGTGCCACGACGGAACTCATATTCCATAAACACGAATTTTTGAAGTATCCATTATGACGCAAAATGTTCAATTGTAATGAAAATACAACGCTAATCAATAAACAAAAGACTGAGTTTGTAAAAAGAATGTCATGTTTTTTAAACAAAATTAATTTGAATTTAGAATACAAAGCCATTCCAAACTTTTTTCTATTTGAAATGACCAGTACTGAAGAACGGCAATTTCATAGGTTTACCTATTATTTTTTTCACACTCACCGTTGTTCCATAGCCCTCCTCGAAGTTGTGATAATGCTGACTGTGATCTTAAGATCTCTTCTCCGCTCATCTTTGGTAATTATTTACAGGGCTAACGAGTACTGAAAGTTTTTGCATTTCGGTATCATTGGAAAGGGGGAAATCAAACTTACAGGTAGTCTATCCCTACCAGTGGACATAGGATAGATTGGAGATAAGTGAAACGGGTGGAAAAATCTTTGAATGGCAGAATATTTCAGCCGCGGAAGTTGATACACAAATTAACATAGAATTCGAGAATTCAATTACATTTCGCCACGAGTCTGGGGATCAACAGAGTATGGGCACATTCACGTGAATGTAAGTCACGTTTGCAAGTCCTACGAGTGAGTTTAGGCGTCACAGAGCTTCTCTTATATTAGAGGTCGTATTCTCAAGTCACTCGCAAAATGTGTAACGCAAGTTTCGAAGATAATATGGTTCATTTAAGCAACGAAATTACTTAACATTAAACTCTTTTGGAAGATTCAAAGAGATTTATGCTGAGTTTCACTCATACCTATATTTTTAGAATTCATAAACATGAAACCTGCATTTTTTTTTGTAATTTGATGATCATCAGATAAGTGACTACAGCAAATAATAAATTCATATATCATTCGAACAACGTACCTACGTGTCTGCCTAGTAAAAGGATATCCTGGAATTCTCCGAATTCTCCGAATCACCATACCGTTATTGTATTTGCCACAGCTCTAGGATTCAAATGTTATGCATTTTTGACATTTTGTAGGCATAACATTTTCAAGACTTTTATTTAAATATAATGGCAGTCGATATCTAGATATCGATATCGATATCTTAGATCTTGATAATAGTACACTCGCATGCGGCCTTCACGTTCGCTATGACGTTCAGGGAGTTAGCTCATAACAATTATTATATATTAGCAACGCGTTTATGTATTGAAACTCATTGCCCTATTATGTTATGCTAATGAATAATGCCATAATATTTCAAATTTCAAAGAGGTCATACAAGACCCCTATTTTGTAATTTCTATAACATTCCCTTCAACCGCACTTTCCATAGATGTTTTGAACAATTCACTCTAAATAAACATTCACACAAATTAAACTTGGATTTTAAATGTGAATAGGTCAGTATTGTAAATTGTATAATACGCCATTACTTGTAGTCATTATTGTTATGAAATTTTAATATTATTGTAACAACTACAATAGTTTTAATAGGGTTAATACCTTCGCATAGGTGTTTGTCCTCAAAGGGCATTCATGAATGAACATAATATGTCAAAGGGCTTAAATAATCTGCCTACATGTTTATTTTGTAAATGTGGTAATCTTAATATTTTCTATCGTAAATAAATCCGCTTCAACTATCACAAGCAAATATACTGTTTTCAAATAAAGTGAGTGGGTGCTGAAAATAACCAGACAACACAATTTTTTCAACTAGGTTAAGAAAAAACTCAAAGGTGATATTTTTTTTTCTGTAATTAATTTGTTTTGTTTTTCGCTGTAGTCCATTCACGATTTTGCTAATATTAGATTATTTATTTATGAATACTAGTGGTTCGCCCCGAACTGAGATCTCGCGAGTCTCCAAAAACTCAAAAATATATTATTCGTAATGTTTGACTATGAAAATAATGCAACGAAATAAAATCCACATTACTTGACCTACAGTTTCATTCATTTTACAGGTAACAGGAGTTCATATTATTTGGGTACTCTTTTTTGGGGTACAAAATTCAGTTATTCTGGATTTCAGACTATTGCCGTTGTGTCACTAAAACTACACGAATACCGAATTCCAGCATTGTGGAGTCACTTGTGTACCCTGTGAATTTTGTCAAAGTTTTGTTTTTATTAAGGCTAATAACTCCAAAACTACAAGGATTAAACTAAAAATAAAAACAGGGTTGAAAAGTACTAATAAAAACCCTTCATTTGACGTCCCATTTGACCTAATAATCTAATTTAGATTTTTTTTACCCATCTCGAACCCCAATATCTCAATAACCCCCCCCCCCCCTCCACATTTTAGCTCATTTAGCCACACCAAAATTGTGTCATCACTACCTATGTATCAAATTTCACTATGATCGAATCAACGCTTCGAAAGTTATCCTCGGACAAACAAACAAACATACATACAACGCCGATTTGCCCAAGCTGATTTGGAGATCTCGCTTCGCTCGAACAACGAGTGCAGTCAACTGCATTATTTATTCTCATAGCACACAGCTGCAGACTTAGGAATTAATGTATCCACGATACAAATATACATTGCAAATGCACAATACAAAAATATCAAAGAGGCACCTATTTGGTAACATATATATATTATTATTTTAACTTTTGAAACTATCATGGTTCTATATTACTATATTATATTATATATATATAATTATTATATAATGGTTCTATATCTTCTATTCTATCACTAATCTTAAAAATGTGAAAATTTAGATGTTTGTTTATTTAATTGTTTGTTTGTTACTCAATCACGTCGAAACGGCTTAACTAATTTCGTTGAAATTTAGTATGTACATAGATTATTACCACATGGGCTACTTTTTATCTCGTAAATCAGGTCTCATGGGATAAAAATGGGGTGTCAAGTCAAGTTGCAACAGCGAGTTTAGCTTTATTTCTAGGTTACCTACACATTTAATAGTGTAACACGGACGAAGTCGCGGGCAACAGCTAATTACTAATAATATTTTTCATAAAGGCTATTATTTCATATACAAATAATAAATTGAACTTAAATTTTAAATTCCAATAGGTCAGCATTGTGCCTTGTTTAATAAGTCAATAATTTGTACTCGTCATTATTATGACATTTTAATAATATTGTAATATCAACAAAAGATTCAATAGGCAAAGGTTTGCTTAGTCCTGAACTGCCATTTCTGTATGACCTAAGTATAGGTTAACATGGTTTATTATATTAAAATCTGGTACAATGCATAACTTTCTGCGGATATATCTACTTAAAATTTAGTTCTACATCTAGCCGAATCCATGGACCACATTTTACTATAATAGTTATGACAAACTGGGACGACGCTTTGGACGTGGCTTTGGACGACCTCCGTGGTGCAGTGGGCGAATAGCCGGCTGAGATGCAGGAGGTAGCGGGTTCGATCCCCGCCGCGGAACAAATGTTTGCATGATCAACAGATATTTGTTCCGGGTCTGGTTGTTTCTCTTTATATGATATTATAAGTATGTATTTACAAAAAAAATGTACATAAGTATTCTATCAGTTATCTGGTTCCCATAGTACAAGCTCTGCTTAGTTTGGGGCTAGATAGCGTTGTGTGAAATGTCCAGCAATATTTATTTATTATTTATTTAATCTCAAGAATGTGGCTGCGGTTAAAATGCTTCTAAACTAAACTAGGGCGACAAAATGCGCGTGATTCGTGTCATTTGCATTTAACTTTAATATTGCAATATAAAAAATCACTGAAATACTCTGTTTCAACTGTATTTAATAACCCACTCACTAACCTTTTAGAGTGACACTGCTCAAACTTGCTCAATAGGTACCTACCTATAGATGTATAAAATAAATAATAAGTTAAATAGAGATTAAGTACAATATTAAATACTTATAATAACGACTAACCAGGTTCTGTACATAATAATATAAAAAAAAACTATATATATATTTAAATTTAAGACACAAACTCAATAAACAAAAAAACAAACAACACAACACATGAATAAAAAACATGTATTAAATATAAGTATTTATTGGACCCACCCACAGATGTACAAATTACTCTGTATTACCAAATAAAGTAAACCGCCTGTGCAAAATGTTATGCCTAAAAACGTCTCTGACCTGTGTCAGAGGGAAACAGGCGGAACAAACAAAAAAAAACCTTTTAGAGTGAGCTTGACGGGCATTTCCCGAACTATATAAAAATTGCCTTTACCCAGATGCTTCGGACTTCATAGGGGGCAATGTAATCCGTTATAATTAAAAGCAACTTTTTAAAGGTCAACCAAAGCACCTATTTGGTAACCTCTATAACATTGGTAATATGCTTTTCATTCAGGCTATTATTTCATATACAAAGCACAAATTGAACTTACATTTTAAATCTCAATAGGTCAACAATGTTTCTTGTATAATAAGTCAATAGCTTGAATTCATCATTGTTATGACATTCTAACAGGCTGAATGGTGTAACACCTCGACAAAGGTGTTTGTCCTGTAAGGGTATATTGTATGAATTAATATGTACAATGGGTTAATGGAACTTAATAATCGTCAACAGCTCCTTTCCATGGAGGTTTTATTCCTACTAACTTTGGAGAGGCAAACCTCTCCAAAGCCCTTATTTACCATATGAATGGACTTTATTCATTGAAAATCAAATTAAATTCTGCTTTGCTCCTTTTTTAACTTGACTTCATTGCATGATACATAAATAGTCCTAAATCCTTAAATCCCATACCACAATATTAGATGACAATAAAAAGGTTGGTTGAGTACGTCATAATTATAGGGTGTGTAATTGAGCTGGGTCAGTGGGGAGAAATATTAAACCGCAAGTAGGAAAAACATTTAAGGGAATCCTGTCGTTGACGTTAGGAGTTTAATGTTTAGTATTTAAAATAGCACAAATAAAAAATATGTGAAGTTACATTAACTTTATTGCTTAGTAAACAGACGTAATCGGTGAGACAATTTCAGAGCAGTTGTTCTTGCGATCCTAGTTTGGACGTTATCAACGTACGTAGTAAGCGTATGGAGAGTATGCGCTGTAAGCGGAGTACGCTACTGGGGCAGTGTACGCGCTGTACGCTGAGTACGCCACGGGTGCGGTGTAGGCTGCGGCGTAGGGGGCAGTGTAGCCCACCGGGTATTCCACTACTAGGGGCTTGGCAACAGCGAAAGCCAGGAGAGCGGCGAACAGCATCTGAAATTAACAAAACAATTTAGTACTAAAGGCAAAGATTGGACAAATTTTCCTTCTCCTACTCGTAGCTCTTCCAAATTAGTTCTTTAAAATATAAGAGTATGATGCGTTTTATGAGAAAAAATGAATAATTCAAATGAAAATGAAATTTTTATATTTTAGGAGCTACTGCTTCTCGTTATCATATATCATCTATGAAACTTCCTGTAATCAACATTTGTTTTCTAGTAATAAAAGTTGACTTACGTATTTAAACATTTTGTAATTTTGATTTTCTTGAGGTGGACAAGATGAGCTCAGGACTTGAAGTGTAGTGACAACTACTGAATTCTACTTTTATACCACTGCAATTCAACTTTACGGTCTTCTAACCGGATAACTGGATGAATATCCTCTTGAAACATTAGGCAGTATAGTCACGCTCGGCCTCGTCCCATGGCACTGGTTAGATTAGTTCAAGGGCATGGCTTGTCCAAACGGATACAATGCAGGTTAGGATGTAATCTGTTTATTAGAGCTAGTTGCTAGCTAACGAGATTGTTGATAGTAAAGCGTGATTAACTTGCCCAGGATTTTAATTACCATAAGAAGAATAAGCTGTCCACTTCAATGTTATTCTATTTCATTTAAAATTCTGTCTCAGGCACAACAATGCAACAATGTGTAGATTTTTTGGCACATCGCAATTAAAATCTATGCTTGATATATTGTTATGTCTTCCTTTAGTTTGAGTCTACGAGATATGCTCGTAGTAATATGAACTACCTTTAAAAATATAATCAAAACGATTATCCAACCGACTTCAAAAAAGGAGGAGGTCTCAATTCGACTGTATTTTTTTTGTTTGTTACCTCAGAACTTTCTACTGGGTGAACCGATTTTGATGATTCTTTTTTTATTTGAAAGCTGGTGCTTCCCGTGTAGTCCCATTTCAATTTGCTCTAGTTCTGACAATGGCATCCATGAGAAAACCATATAAGTCTTAAATTTGCATTAAGTATGTGCGCGACAAATGGATGAATAACTCAATATCACGCCAACCGATTTCGATGATTCTTTTTTTATTGGATAGGATGTACTTCAAGGGTAGTTTGATGAGAGTTTGGTTAACCGACTTCAAAAAAGGAGGAGGTTCTCAATTCGAGTGTATTTTTCAGTGTGAATATTCCAGGTAACTTTGAAGTCGGTTGTTAGATTTTTGTAAAAATTATATTATTATAATTAAAATAATTATGAATAGAGGATTAATAATGTTTCTGTCGGATTGCCCATTTGAATTTCTTACAAACTGAAATATTATTGATTATGATAAATTATAATTCGACTGCCTCCATGGCGCAGTGGGCGTATAGCCGGCTGAGACGCAGGAGTTAGCGGGTTCGATTCCCGCCGCGGAACAAATGTTTGCATGATCTACAGATATTTGTTCCGTGTCTGGGTGTTTTTCTATATATTATAAGTATGTATTTACAAAAAAAAGTATATAAGTATTCTATCAGTTATCTGGTTCCCATAGTACAAGCTTTGCTTAGTTTGGGGCTAGACAGCGCTGTGTGAAATGTCCAACAATATATATTTATTTTATTAATTTATAATTAATTTCAAAGAGAGGATATGTAAGGAACATAAAACTTACCATTTCTCACTTGGTCGCAAACTCTTGACACCAGATGTGATCAGACTCTGTCAAATTAGTATGTTCTTAACGTGTACTCATAAATTATAGATCAAATCTCTTAATATATAAAACAAAGTCGGGTTTGTTCGAACACTTATAACCTGAGAGCGGCTGGACCGATTTTGTTGGTTTTTTATTAACCAACAAAAAAAATTGTTGAACATTTCACTCAGCGCCATCTAGCCCCAATCTAAGCAAGGCTTGTACTATAGGAACCAGATAACTGATAGCATACTTATATACTTTCTTAAACCAATTATTATAATCAATTATTATTACAATTATAATATTTTGTTTTTATTTATCACGTCTCTTCTTCGTCTTCAAAGTAATAAGCAATTCAAGCCCCGCAAATCCATTTACTGTTTTCAAGAATAAAAATGAAAAATAATTTATTGGTTTAAACAAGAGTATTCTCATGTATTTTGCCCGTTATGACGTGGATGTCAAACATGGAGTATAACAAAACAAATTATACGCATATTAGAGACCTGCCAACATAGGATGGAAAGAAGTATGCTCAATATTAAACTAAAACATAAAATAAAACTTGAAACAATCCGGAAGCAAACTAGAGTTACGGATGAGACATATTGTGTCAAGAAACTAAAGTGGAGATGGACAGGCCACATGATGAGGAACAAAAAGGACAAGTGGGCTACAGATGTGACCGAATGGTGTCCAAGACAACACAAAAGAAAGAGGAAGACAGCGTCGGAGATTGGAAGACGACATAAAAAGAATAGCAGGCGCCACATAGAAAAGGAAGACACAAGACGGCACTTTATGGCAAGCTTCTGTCTATGTTAAATATTTTATTTTAATATATAAGATATATGTGTTTTGTAAAATTGTTTAAAAAAGTCTTTATTATTATTAAATACAAAGTTATCACATAAAAATAACAAATTTGTTAAACAGTCTGTCACAGCATCTACGACATTAATTTAAAATACATATGCGGAATCGTAATAACTGATTTTAGAGATTTTAAATAAAATCATCGTAATTAATTTGAAAATTAAACTATTTTACAATAATACTAGCCATCAGCCCTACCCGTGATTTAAATTAATGTCGTAAATGCGCTGACACGCAGTAGTTAGAAGACACTGGGGTAAAAAGAATTATATAATAAATCAATCAGGAAATAAGTACCTAAGTAAGTACTATCAGAATAATGGTGCGTCAAAAGCTGGATTCGATTTTCTGTGTCGCGGTTTTTGACGTCATCCATTGGACAAACGAGGTTTATCTTATTGATCGAGCGAAGCGAGATCTCCAAATCAGCTTGGGCAAATCGACATTGCATGTGTGTATGTTTGTCCGAGGATAACCTTCGAAGCGTTGATCCGATCATCGTAAAATACATACGTAGGTAAAAAAAATTGAAATGAGACTATTAGGTCAAATGAAAGGCCTCTTTATTAATACATTTCGACTCCGTTTTTATTTTAAGTAAAGTTTTTGTAGTTTTCGAGTTATTAGCCATAATAAAATCTGAACTTTGAAGAAATTCACAGGGTACCAGTGACCCTACAGTGCTGTAAATTGGTATGTGTGTGTAGCTTATGTGACACAAATATAGGGCTCAATATAGTCTGAAATCCAGAATAACTACAATTTGTATCCCAAAACAGAGTAATTAATTTACATGAACTCTCGTTACCTGTAATTTGAATGAAACTGTAGGTCAAGTAAGTTTGTTATTTATTTCGTAGCACTATTTTGATAGCCAATAATACATGTTTGTTTTTATGGGAGTCTCGCGAGATCTTAGTTCAGGACAAAAGACTAGTAATAAACGGGTTGACTGCCCGTGACCACGACTGTTACAACACAGCCGAAACGTCGGGATAACAAATAAAAAAGGTGCATACGCGATAAATACCCGTTTTAATCAATAATAATGTACAGTGATCGAGAAAATTTGAAAAAGTGAGAAAGATCTTCATTTTTTAAAGAACTATTAAAATCGGCTTAACCATTAGGTCTAGCACGAGTATTCAACTATACCACGAAAAAAAAGAATTACCAGTAAACCTTAAGGGATTGCATAGGTACCTAACGAACGTATATTCATTAAAGATATTAGTCAAATAAGTTTATGACTGGAATCTAAAATCCGGTCTAGATATTTTAGAATATCTAAAATAAAATGGGCCAAAACAATATATATATAAAGACATCCTGTTTCAACTCCGCCTATGCCCCGCCCTGGGTCTAAACGATTTTACCAGCTCTAATAAAATTGTTGTCGTTTTATAAACCACTAACTACCGCCCGCGGCTTTCCATGCGTGATTTATAAAAACATTGCCCTCCTTCTAAGCAGTCGGGTAAAAAGTAGCATAGGTATGTCCCAATCCCGGTCATAATCTATCTATGTACCCAATTGTATCGAAATCGGTCCAGCTGTTTAGTCGTGAAAAACGTAATAAACAAACAGACAGAGGGACAGACAGACAGAGGGACAGACAGACAGAGTTACTTTTGAATTAATAATATTAGTAAGGATTTAGCACATTTTGATTTATAGCTGTTTTTTAATCAGAACTTAAACCTTTAGTTGATCATTATGTATATTGGTCTCCAACTCTCTATACGACGATTAATTTATGATAGAAATTAATGTAATATGTAATTGTTATTTATGATTAAAATCATATTTTTTTAGTTAGTATACAATAAAATAATTAATTAAATTAAATTGGCTATTTGGGCCCATTCCAAACGTTGATTGATATAACCCGCCTTTTTTGTAGCAGTGCTGCATTTAACTTTAAGTACAATTCGGTAAGACTTTTTGACTCTTCTCTCAACTTATTCACACATGTGAATGTCTGGGGAAGTTCGACCCAGTAATTAACTATTCCAAACATGCACTTCGCAGCTGTTTCTTCATTGTCAGCTCCGTGCAAACGTAAACGTATAAAAGGAATTGTTTTATTCTACAGGACATCACACAATAACCTGCTATTGAGCGCTCCTGTCATTTCACATTTTATTAAATCCCACCGCAATCAAAATGTTCAAGCTGGTTAGTTTCATTTTCTAGCTACCAAATAATCAAATCCAATACAAAGCAGTTTTTGCAAATGTGTTATTATATTTTCTATTTACAGTTCATCTTCGCCTGCTTCCTGGCCGTGGCTGCTGCTAAGCCCGGTATCCTGGCGGCGGCTCCCGTGGCGTACACTGCAGCATACACAGCACCGGTGGCGGCGGCGTACACGGCACCGGTGGCCGCGGCGTACACGGCGCCCCTCGCATACTCCGCATACTCTACCTACCCCTACGCTGCGGCCTACTCTGCCTACCCCTACGCCTCACCCTACTCTGCCTACTACCTGCGCCGTTAATCCAAGACCCAAAGTGCTCAAAACTAATCAAAATAAAGTGTAATAAAATATTTTGAAACTTATTATAGTTTTTTCTATATATATATATATATATATTACTAGATGTTGCCCGCGACTTCGTGCGCGTTTCACTACTAAACGTGTAGGTAACCTAGAAATAAAACTAAACTCTCTGATACTACTTGACTTGACCCCCCTTTTTAATAGGACCTGATTTAAGGGATAAAAAGTAGTATATGTGGTAACCCAGGTTATATTCTTCGTACATACTAAATTTCATCGAAATCGGTTCAGCAGTTACGACGTTATTGAGTAACAAACAAATAAATAAACAAACATCCAAACTTTCACATTTATAATATTAATGTTATTTACCATTCATATCTTCTTTTACACAAATATTGAATACTTACTATAACTAATACAAATGCATTTCTACACTCAATACTCTAAACCCTGAAATAATATTGCCAAAATATAAACTATTTACAAGGGCTACAAGGGGCGCCAAACAACATCTTTTGGCACCCAAGCCAACCTTACCTGCTCGTGGTGTACACTGCTGATTAACGAACAAGGCTCTGGCGAAACACCCACCAACCCGAACTGGACCAGCGTGGTGGGTCATGGTCCAAACCCCCCCAACTATGAACAGACACAACCAACCAAGGCCCCAAGTGCCCGGTGACTCCAGCGGCTATGCTGGCGTTGACGGGTGCCATGCCAGCCCTGGGGTCAGGGGAGCTAAGAATCTCCGGGCGAGATCCTACCGTCAAACGACCCCGGCTTACGTTATAAAGGACACCGATCAGCTTAACGTTTTAACCTACAATGTGAGAACTCTTATGTGTGATGAGCGCCTAATCGAATTAGAAAATGCACTAAAATACATAAAATGGGACGTTATTGGTCTAGCAGAAATTAGAAGAGATGGGGAGCACACAGAAGAGCGCGAAGATAATGTGTTTTTCCACTTCGGAGAAACCAGCGGACAGCACGGTGTGGGGTTCCTGGTCTCTAAGAAGTGGAAAGACAACATTATTGAATTTATAGGCATCTCGGAACGCATTGCCGTACTTAAACTTCAATTGACATCTAAGACTACCCTAACGATCATACAAATATATGCACCAACATCCGCATATTCCAACGAAGAAGTAGAACATTTTTATGACCTTCTCAATAAAGCTTGCGAGGAAAACCGAGGAACTTGGAACATCGTTCTTGGAGATTTCAACGCAAAAATTGGGACCAAACAGATGACAGACAGCGATGCCATACTCGGCCAATTTGGTTTCGGTGAGCGCAACGAGCGAGGTACTAGACTGATCCAATTTGCTTTTGGACAGAGTATGAGCATCGCTAATACCCTCTTCGTCAAGAAACTTCATAGGCGTTGGACTTGGGTGTCTCCCGGTGGCACATACCGAAATGAAATAGACTATGTTCTATGTTCCGACAAGAGTATAGTAAAGGATGTCAGTGTCATAAATCAAATCAAATACTGCTCTGACCATCGACCGCTACGTGCCAAATTAAAATTTAATTTTAAAATACATAGAATGAAAGTATTCCAGAATAAAATAAAAACATATTCTAAACTAACCTTATTCAAAAATGCAGAACAGTTTAATACTGAGCTCTTCAATCAATTCTCTAGTCTAGGTTTAAACAAAATAGAAGTAGTTAAAGATCAGTATAAAGCCATAGTAAAAGGAATAGAACTTAGCAGCAAGAAAATTAAAGGCGCAAAGAAAAATAAAGCAAAATTATCAACCCAAACCAAAGAAATTATAATAAAAAGAGAACAGCTTGAAATTTGCACCAATGCATATAGAGTATTCGATAGAAAGGTTAAGCGTAGCATAAGAAAGGATATAAGATCATTTAACTTACATCTAATTAAGACTGCAATAGAAAAACATACCTCCCTCAGAGCAGCCAAACAGGGATTTTGGAAAACTAAACCTTGGATTAATAGCCTACAAGATGACAACGGTGTAAAACATAACAGTCGTGGAAAGATAATGGAGATATGTACCAGCTTTTATAAGAATCTTTATACTGACGATTCGAGTAGTGACACCAATGTCAAAGAATACCACCGCCCTGACACTATACCCTTCATCACCGGCAAAGAAGTCCATGACGTCTTCAAAACTATGAAATATGACAGAAGCCCCGGTGACGATGGTATTACGACAGAGGCATTGAATATTGGTGCTCCGACTCTACTCCCTCACGTAACGAATATGTTTAATTCCATACTTGAAACCGGGCAGCTCCCTAAACAGATGTGCCACTCAAATATTGTCCTTCTTCACAAATCTAACATCGGCAATTACAGACCCATTAGCCTAGTATCGCACCTGTACAAAGCCTTCATCAAAGTAATACAAAATCGCATCAATTTCAAACTCGACGAACATCAACCACCCGAGCAGGCAGGTTTTCGTCCTGGTTTCTCAACCACGGATCACTTACATACCCTAAATAAAATAATTGAAAAATACACTGAATTTCATAAACGCCTTTATTGAGCCTTTGTGGACTACACAAAGGCTTTTGATAGTTTAAAGCATTCTGCCATATTCAAAGCATTAGAAAATCAACAGATAGACAAAACTTATATAGACTTAATTAAAATCATATATCATAATAGTACCGCCAACATAAAGCTCAACTCCATCGGCCCACTGTTTCATATTAAGAAGGGAGTGAAGCAAGGAGATCCGCTTTCTCCCAAAATTTTTACTAGTACCTTGGAAGAGATCTTCAAAACCCTAGCAGACTCATGGACCACAAAGGGAATTGTCATCGGAGGCAAACGCTTGACAAATTTGCGGTTTGCGGATGACATAGTACTTTTTGCACCTACTCCTTCAGAACTGCAACAAATGCTCCAAGATCTGAGCGCGGCAAGTCTTGAGGTTGGGCTTCGAATGAACCAGTCGAAGACGAAGATCATGTCAAACAGCACGAAACGTAAGGTCGAGGTAGATGGACAGGTAATACAGTCAGTATAGTGTCGATGAGTATATTTACTTGGGCCAGTTAGCTAGCTTCGGAAACAGGCAAGATAAGGAAATCGATCGCCGTATCGAGAATGCCTGGAAGAGCTACTGGTCCATGAAGGAGCACATGAAGGGTGACCTTCCTCTGACACTTAAGCGCCAACTCATCGACATGTGTATCCTGCCCATCCTAACTTACGGTGCGCAGACATGGTCTCTGACTGAAGCCCAGAGGTCAAAGCTCAAGATTTGTCAAAGGGCAATGGAGCGCAGCATTCTCGGCTTTAAACGTGTCGACCGAGTTCGTAACACCATTCTGCGCTCACTTACCGGCATTTCAGATGTAGGGAGGAGATCGGCTGGACTTAAGTGGGACTGGGCGGGCCACGTTGCCCGAATGCACTCCGAGAAATGGGCCCATATTGTGACACCATGGACGCCTGAAGCAGGGGGCAATCACGCTAATTTTTAACGATAATACCAAAGTAAAATAAAAACGAAAACGTTACGTTATGCACCTTTCGTATCGCGCTGAAACGCGTGACATCACTCAAACCAATATTAAACCCAAACCAAACACTTTACGTTCCAACGTTAGACACGTTCAAAATTAGCGCAATTGCCCCCAGGTCTTTAATTATAATTAATTGGTAAAGCGCGTGTCGGACCACGCACAGTGAAGGTTTCCACAGCATGTATGTCGATATCATATTCTTTTGAAATTTTGGTATAAAACCTACAAAAAATTATGGTTAATTCTAAATTTGGGTATCATACAAAAGCAATTCCAGTCGTAATAAAAAATGATGCCTCTGCAGATCGTAATTAGAGTGATGTTTAAACTACGATCATTAGTAGGTACGTTGTAGATCACTTTTTTTTAAATCTGGTGATTGACCAACCATCATTGGCGTTGTATGTATGTATGTTTGTTTGTTTGTCCGAGGATAACTTTCGAAGCGTTGATCCGATCATCGTAAAATTTGATACATAGGTAGGTAGTGATAGCACAATTCTGGTGTGTCTAAATAAGCTAAAAATATTTGGGTGTTGTTAAGATATTGGTCATATGACCCACCTGATTTAAAGTGGTGACCATTGCCTATAACAAAGTATTGTCTCGTAGCCGTAGGTCACGTACCTTAAAACATGCTCTACGGTGCACTGCACTGTGGCCATCAACTTAAAGCATACAGGTGTAAAGCCTCATTTCACTCTCGGTACCTGAAATTTCACCGCCAACCATGCCCTTCAAACCTATCTTCCCTTTTTAAAGAACTATTAAACCTCGGCTTAGCTATTCGGTCTACTAGAAAAACTATTCAACTATACCACGAAAATAAAAGATTTACCAGTAAACCTTAAGGGATTGTAAAGGTACCTAATGAACTATATATTTATTAAAAATATTAGTCAAATCAGTTCATGACTCTGAAATCTAAAATCCGGTCTAGATATTTTAGAATCTCTAAAATAAAATGGACCAAACCAATATAACGACATCCTGTTTCAACTCCGCCTACGCCCCGGGTCCAAACGGATTTACCTGCTCTAATAAAATTGCTCTGGTTTAACTACTAACTGCCGCCCGCGGCTTTGCACGCGTGATTTATAAAAAGTAGCATAGGTATGTCCCAATCCCGGTCATAATCTATCTATGTATATACCAAATTTTATCGAAATCGGTCCAGTTGTTTAGTCGTGATAAACGTAACAAACAGACAGACAGAGGTAGAGTTACTTTTGAATTATAATATTAGTAAGGATTTAGCTTATTTTGATTTATAGCTGTTTTTTAAGCAGAACATAAACCTTTAGTTGATCATTATGTTTACTGGTCTCTATACGACGATTAATTTATAATAGAAATTAATGTAATATGTCATTGTTATTAATGATCAATGGCATATTTTTTTAGACTATATACAAAAAAATAATTAATTAAATTAAATTGGCTATTTGGGCCCATTTCAAACGTTGATTGATAGAACCCACCTTTTTTTAAGTACAATTTAGTGAGATTTCTTGACCCTTCTCTCAATTTATTCACACACGTGAATATCTGGGCAAGTTCGACTCAGTAATTAACTATTCCAAACATGCACTTCGCAGCTGTTTCTTCATTGTCAGCTCCGTACAAACGTACACGTATAAAAGGAATTGTTTTATTCTACAGGACATCACACAAGAATCTGCTTTTGAGCGCTCCTGTCATTTCACATTGTATTAAAACCTCCCACAATCAAAATGTTCAAGCTGGTTAGTTTCGTTTTCTACCTACCAAATAATCCATTCCAATACAAATCAGTTTTTGCAATTGTGTTATAATAGTTTTTATTTACAGTTCATCTTCGCCTGCTTCCTGGCCGTGGCTGCCGCTAAGCCCGGTATCCTGGCGGCGGCTCCCGTGGCGTACACTGCAGCGTACACAGCGCCAGTAGCGGCGGCGTACACGGCACCGGTGGCCGCGGCGTACACGGCGCCCCTCGCATACTCCGCATACTCTACCTACCCCTACGCTGCGGCCTACTCTGCCTACCCCTACGCCTCACCCTACTCTGCCTACTACCTGCGCCGTTAATCCAAGACCCAAAGTGCTCAAAACTAATCAAAATAAAGTGTAATAAAATATTTTGAAACTGTTTATCGTGCTTTCTACATATATTACTAGCTGACCCACTGAACTTCATACCGCCTTGACATGCATGTGACGCGGGCTGCCAATGCTCTGGTAGAATTATCAATCGGCCATCATTATGTGCATCTACGTATGAGAAAATGAATGAACGAATAATTCCATCTCAGTTTCGGGCAATTTGTAGAAACATACAAACAAACTAGCAATTGCATTCCTGCCTAGTGATGACAATATATTAGGTTGGGGAAAAAGTTTATTCGCATTTTTTAAGAGAATTCAAAACATTTTTAATATAGTTTATTTACATTTAACAAAAGTATTTAGGTACCATTTTGTTCGATAACTTTTTGCCATCTTGCAGGTAGGGACATGATCCCCTTGCTATAGAAATTTTGGGGCTTCTGATCAAAATACCGCGACAAGTGGTTTTGGCAGTCCTCTCGTGATGTTAACCTGACACTGCCTAAAGAATTCTGAAGAGACCGAAACAGGTAGAAATCTGAAGGTGCAAGGTCAGGACTATACGGCAGATGCATTAACACCTCCCAGCCAAACTCTCTTAATTTTTGCTGAGTGGCTAAAGATGTGTGAGGTCTAGCGTTATCATGATGAAAAACCACACCCATTCTGTTGATTAATTCCGTCCACTTTCTCTCAACTTCTTGCTTTAATCTCATCAGTTGTTCGCAGTAGAGTTCAGAATCGATGGTCCTGCCTGGTGGTAACAGCTCATAATGAATAATGCCCTTCCAATCCCACCACACACACAGCATCACCTTGTTTCGAGTTAACCCGGGTTTCGCCACAGTCTGTGAAGCCTGACTGGCCTTTGACCACGACCTTTTTCGCACGTTCTTGTCGTACGTGATCCACTTTTCATCACCAGTTATCAGCTTCTTCAAAAATGGTTCGGTTTCATTACGTCGTAATGAAGAATCACAAATGAGTACACGGTTCATTAGGTTTCTTTCAGTGAGCTCGTGGGGTACCCAAATATCGAGCTTTTTTGTGTACCCAGTTTTTTTCAAATGCGCCAAAACTGTTTTGTGGTCAATTCCCAGTTCTTCAGCTACGTCGTAACTACTGATATGCCGATCTTGCTCCACTTTTTCAAAAATGGCATCTATTTATCCGTAATAGGGCTACCAGAGCGACGTGCATCTTTGACATCATAATTTCGGGATTGAAAAAGCTTAAACCAAATTTGTGCTACTGTCACAGACACTGCACTAGGTCCATAAAAATCCCAATTTTTTTTCGCTGCTTGCGTTGCATTTTTACCTTTTTTGTAGTAAAATTTTAAAATATATCGAATTTCTTCATTAGAATCACTCATCTTTACAGTACGAAAAACAAATCAAAATCACACATTTTCCTAATTTGAATTTGGAAATATTTCTTTAAAATTTAAACTTTGAATGATACCAAAACCAGCCAGATACAAATAGTATATAGCCAAAGAGATTTTATAACAAGTTCATACATACGATAATGCGAAAAGACTTTTTCCCCAACCTATTATATTGACAAATATTGACATACTCGTATACCTATATTGAGACGGATACTTCCGAATCTACTACAAACAAGACCAGACAAGAAAAAGTAAGTCTCGCGACTAAGGGTTCCGTATCTACCTATATTAGTGTTTATAGTATATACTTTAAGATTTTACACTTTGCAGACTTTCGAGATAAGGGGGATGGAAATGTATTTTTTTTGTCATTATTAATCATACCTCCAAAACTATGACTAGTACTTGATCATGGTCCATGTTTGACCTAATAACTCTATTTTGAAATGTTGTAAATGAAAATATTTTAATTTGATTTTACTTGCAGTAGAAGTGGGCTAGTATTATTTATGACTATTTAAAATTTGAAGTCAATAGCTTCAGTGTAGTTCCTGAGATAATCAGCTGTGACAGACGGACAAAGTAGCACCATGCGTATTCCGATAGTTTGTTGGTCCAAGATTCTTCGCATGGTTACGCGAAGCGTTTAAATGTAAGATAAGATAAGATAACTCTTTATTGTACACCAAAGTAAAATACAGAACATAATTTTTACAAATAGTATTAGTACAATGGGCGATGTTATCGCTAAAATCAATTAAATGTAATAATGCTGAAACGGTAGGCATGTTTGTTTTTATTTTCATTTCCATCCCGATCCGAGCTATTTTTTTTTTATGAACTGAGACGGATTATGAGTAGTCTTAACATTTTGAAGTTATCGGTATATATTAATAGTAAGATCCATTTGCATATTTAATTAAATGGTTATTTTTTTTATGGATATGTAAATGATCAGTGTGTGTTACCATTGTTAATATAATGCCACATAAACGTGATCTCTTACTATAGACTCATAAGGCTTAAGGTCACTCAGGTTGCTGTAGAACAAACATAGCCGACATAACATGTTTGGTGTTTTTCTATGATAATAATGAATTGATTAATTATTAATACCTGTAATTATAAATAAACAACCTGTCTATTTGGAGCCGTTTAGAAATTAAGATAAGAAGAACTTCTTCATTTCTTTACAGAAGAAGGGTAAACTCATCGAAATTCAAAGACTGTTGCTGTTCGCGTCGGTATATTTTCATTGCACGCATTGTCCTTCATTGCTTACTATAAAGTTTGGTTCAGATGCTCACTTGATATCATTTGGCAGTAGCTCAGTGACCGCAACAACACCAAAATCATAATGTTCAAACTGGTAGGCTACAAGTGAAAGTTATTGAAAAAAAAATCTTTCTGTCCATTGTTTTAATCTTGTTTCTCTTTTGCAGTTCATCTTTACCTGCTTCCTGGCCGTGGCTGCTGCCAAGCCTGGTATCCTGGCGGCGGCTCCAGTGGCGTACACTGCAGCGTATACAGCGCCGGTGGCAGCGGCGTACACGGCGCCGGTGGCCGCGGCGTACACGGCGCCCCTCGCATACTCTACCTACCCCTATGCTGCGGCCTACTCTACCTACCCCTACGCCTCACCCTACTCTGCTTACTACCTGCGCCGTTAAACCAAGACCCAAAGTGTTCAAAACTAATCAAAACAAATTGTAATAAAACATTTTCAAACTGATTATAAATAGTTCTTTCTACATATATTACTAGCTGCTTCCCGCAACTTCGTACGCTCACTACCTGCGCCATTGATCAAAGGAACAAAATGTTCAAGTGATGATAATATGTAAACGAAAATAAATAAATTACATATATCTATATCTTTTGTAGTCTTTAGTTTACTCTAAACATAATATTAACAAAGAATATTGATAACGTCTTGTTCATGTGCCATTCTATAATAACTCTTACAAGCGTATACCTCAAATAATGTACCTTTATAAGAAATGAAATTATAAGGCTTCAAAATAGTAGAAAAGCAGAAAACAGCCCAATAACTGTTTTCTGTGAACGAAATAGATTAGATTCACTAACACCAAGATTTCCTGAAGGAATAGAACGACCGCTATGCCGGGCGAGTAGCCAAATGTTGATGGTTCGATTGTTGGGCACAAATCATTGCAAGATCTGCAAATATTTGTTCCTACCACGATTCAGCGATTCCTGGTGTGGGGTCAGGACTTTTTATGTTATTAATAACTGTTACTAAAAAAAATACAATTGTACGTACACATTTCTCCATTTCTAATTTTTTATTATTTTTAAAACGCATTCATATCTTAATAATACGTTAGTAAATCATACTCGACATGATTTAACTGATTATTCATTGACTCATTTAGAACCTAGATCAAGAACAAAATATTACCCTCGCTATTATGTAAATTCTAAATAGCAAATGTCAGAAACTAAATTTTATAAAGACTACCTAAAATTAAATCTGTGGAATTTTGAATACTTTACTTGTGCATTTGAGATTTGTCAAAAATATTGTTTTAAACAATAACCAATAAAAACACAATACTATAGTTAATCCCTTATTTTATTACTAAAACCTGTTCAAAAGATTTGTTTTTCTGTTTTGTCTAGAATATTGTGATTTTGTAGAGCAAACAATTAATGTCGTATTTACCTATTCTGTTTAAGATTATCCATTAGCTTTAACATAATAGAGATACCTAATTCAAGATTTATTACTTAGCACAAGGTAGGTACAATCGGTAGTGACATTAAATTGATTAACAAATTTTGGTATTCAAAACTAGCATGGTTGATCAGGTTTTTATTAGATGCTCAAGTCAAATTAGGCTATAAAATTGATCCAAATATCTGTTAGTTAAAGGTTTTTTAGAGATAATATTTCGCTGATTTATTTTAGTCAGACTGTACCTAATTTTCCATGTCACATATATGTTCCGCTTGTATTTTGTTGTATTGACAACCTCCGTGGTGCAGTGGGCGAATAGCCGGCTGAGACGCAGGAGGTAGCGGGTTCGATCCCCGCTGCGGAACAAATGTTTGCATGATCTACAGATATTTGTTCCGGGTCTGGTTGTTTCTCTATATATTATAAGTATGTATTTACAAAAAAAAATGTATATAAGTATTCTATCAGTTATCTGGTTCCCATAGTACAAGCTCTGCTTAATTTGGGCTAGATAGCGCTGTGTGAAATGTCCAGCAATATTTATTTATTATTTATTTATTATTATTTATTATTTATTTATATGTAATCAGTACATTATGATCGGAGTCGAGGGGTTTTTAAAGAGTTGAATGGTAAGTAGCATCGTATATAATAATATTTTTATTTATTTTACTGAGATGACGATACAAGTCCATGTCACATACAGGTTCCACTTGTATTTATTTATATGTAATCAGTACATTATGATCGGAGTCGAGGGGTTTTTAAAGAGTTGAATAATAATATTTTTATTTATTTTACTGAGATGACGATACAAGTCCATGTCACATACAGGTCCCACTTGTATTTATTTATATGTGATCAGTACATTATGATCGGAGTCGAGGGGTTTTTAAAGAGTTGAATGGTAAGTAGCATCGTATGTAATAATATTTTTATTTATTTTATTGAGATGACGATACAAGTCCATGTCACATACAGGTTCCACTTGTATTTATTTTCTTCTTTGACGATCTCCGTGGTGCAGTGGGCGAATAGCCGGCTGAGACGCAGGAGGTAGCGGGTTCGATCCCCGCTGCGGAACAAATGTTTGCATGATCTACAGATATTTGTTTCGGGTCTGGTTGTTTCTCTATATATTGTAAGTATGTATTTAAAAAAAAAAATGTATATAAGTATTCTATCAGTTATCTGGTTCCCATAGTACAAGCTCTGCTTCGTTTGGGGCTAGATAGCGCTGTGTGAAAGGTTCAGCAATATTTATTATTTATTTATTTATATGTAATCAGTACATTATGATCGGAGTCGAGGGGTTTTTAAAGAGTTGAATGGTAAGTAGCATCGTATATAATAATATTTTTATTTATTTTTACTGAGATGACGATACAAGTCCATGGTCCAAACCTGATGTTAAGCTGTCACCATCACCTGTAACAACTGTATTGTAAGGTTATGTTCAACTATGACCTGGCCTCATAGCATTGAAATGGGCTTTGCCACCTTGCGGCATACAAGTAAAAGTTGCATGTACAATATCACCAGTCTCTGGTGTATCCCCCCGAGGTCGGGACATGTAAATAAATAAATAATGCGGGACATTTCACACAGTGCTATCTAGCCCCAAACTAAGCAAAGCTTGTACTATGGCAACCAGATAACATCTGTATGCTACCTGCGAGCAAAACAGAAATGGCGATTTGATTGCTCATGGTATCACTAGAAACAATACCGCGCTACAAGTTTGATGGTACAAAACCCATTGTTTCCTTGCCATGGATCTTGTAATGAACCATCATAACATGGCCATGTATTTCCTTACCAGTTTTTAGAATTAAAACCACTGGAGGGCCCAAATTTCCAATAATAAACATTAAGTTTTTGCAATTTGCCATGACAAATTGTTTACTTGTATACTTGTTTTATTGTATACAAGTACTATATTAACTTGATATTAACAATGCTATTAATCTCTTTATCTGTCTGTTTTCACAACTGATCGATGAAAGGTATATAGATAGATTATGACCAGGATTGAGAGATAGGCAGCATAGGCTACTATATTGATAAACCGCGTGTGCGCAGCCGCGGGCGGAAGCTTGTGTCTCATCTAACAAAAATTCCTCTTGTTAGATATTATCAGTAACTTGTGATAAGCTACAGAATGCAATTTAATATAGTATATATATAATGAATATAAAAGAAATTAAATTAATCTAATAAGATTAAGATTACAAAAACAAAGGTTATAATTATCTGTAGAACTACCATTAAAAGTCAGGTTGTTTGGTAGGAACCAAGCAAATATAACGTGAAAGTTAAAACCACCAGGGACTCGATTAGTAGAAAACAGAAATCTGTGATTAGAAACTACTGAAATGGAAACTACACAAGAAAACTTAGTCACTTTGGTATCTGAGTGATCATAGTCTGGTGAGTCCGCCCAGCCTTCCGGTTCAAAGGTCGTTGGTTCAAAATATTCACATACTTGTAGCGGACTTAGAACAATTCTCATTAAAATGTGTATGTATTTACGTATTTCTGTATCCGATAGTAATTAGATTTTGTAGATTGTGATATTATCTCGATTCTTTAAGAGCTGAATCAAAATCACGTAGTCCACTTATGATAAATCTGGATAACACTAGGAATTAAAAAAAAAATTATATATACTCTGTGACGTGTCCGTCGATTGCAACCTCTTGCTATTGCCTATTTTCTTACACCTATGTGTACCGAATATGACTGGCAAACCTTAATTTTAACTACTAAGAAAATTTAGTTTTAAATAGTCTGCTACACGATATATATATATATAGGTAGTACAGTTGATCAGGAAGATTTGTAGGTGTAATAATTGTATACGGGCCTTGGTTTTGTTTGTAAATTGGCGTTTAGCGTCTAGGTTCTCGAGACAAACAGCTTCATACGGCATTGTTTTAATTGCAGTAAAATTAATTTAAAATCTGGGTCCTGGTTTTGCGATGAGAAGTAGAAATTCTTACCACTATGCAGACTTAGCTTAGTCTTACTTTATATGCTGTGTATTGCGTAAGGTCAAATTCAGTACCTAAGTCAAGCATGAATGAAAGAATTTCCTCATTAAACGTATCAACAATTCCAAACACACTGATCGGAATTCAAGAGACGTGGTTGCGGAGGCGTTTGCCTGATCTTCTGGTTCAAATTGCATTTGTCCTTCATTACAAAGTATAAAGCCCACGGAGGAGGCAGTTTGGTATCATTCGGCAGTATAGCTCAGTGAATTAAACAAATCATCAAAATGTTCAAGCTGGTAAATTTATCTCAATACAATTTGGAGTGATAAAAAAGATTTCATAATTTCAATAGACGACAATTTATCAATCACTTTTTCTTCAGAAATTAATAAAAATATTATATTATGATTTACACTGATTATTGATGTTTTTACAGTTCATCTTCGCTTGCTTCCTGGCCGTGGCTGCCGCTAAGCCCGGCATCCTGGCAGCGGCTCCCGTGGCGTACACTGCAGCGTATACAGCGCCAGTGGCAGCGGCGTACACCTCGCCGTTGGCCGCAGCGTACACGGCACCCCTCGCATACTCCGCATACTCTACCTACCCCTACGCCGCAGCCTACTCAGCCTACCCCTACGCATCCCCCTATTCCTACTACGTTCGCTGAAAGCTTGAAAAACACATTGGCCAACAAATACAGTATTAAAATGATTGAAACAACGAATAAAACGTGACTTGAGTTGACATAATTTGCTTTAATTTAACTCCAAATTATATATTTGTCAGTGGTCAGTTGGATTACAATTTACAAAAGGACCATGTCGTTGGTTTTAGGATTCTTACAATAAGTTTTTGAAAAATCAACATGAACTGGGAATTTAACTAAAAAACCAGAAGTACCTAATTTTATTGCTGCTAATAATAGAGTAAATTTTAAGCCTTTTAAGAAATATTTCTTGCATAGAATTCATAGGTCTGCAATAAATAGTTGATTCTATAAATAACTATATTTTAAGGTTGTTGTGGATTTGAATAAGTAGGTTCGAATTTAGATTTACGATACCCATGTCTTTAATTTTCAATGGATTTTAATGCTTTGCCTGAAAAGACAAACTATTCGTTAACTGTTAAATAAATCTCTAGGAATATCACCGTTTGGTGGTAAAGTATTACTACATTAAAGACAACATTAACAAACATGAGTAGGTAAATAAGTTCGAGGGTTGGTCTTACTGCTGAAAGCGCCCAATTCCAGATGAACAATTTTATGAACAAAAATAACGATGTTTATGCAATGAAAAACAAATAGGTGTATGATATTATTCAAGAACAATTATACGAAACTAGTACATATGTGGCATATAAATACTAGTGTTTATAACACTTATTAGTATAATATAATAGTATAGTAAATAGAAGGGGCGCGTTGATGTCTTTTGTTTGAAACAAGGAATATAAAATTCTATTTTTTGTATGAACTGGAAAAATATATGAATACAATCGCGATATTATTTCCAAAATTGGAATAGTACAATTTACTTGTATATACTACCATCTAATAACCTAAATAATTTTGTCAAAGATGCATATAACTACAAGATATTATGAATTATCATTTCTAGTAGGAAATTGTTTTACCAATACCCTGTTAATAATATTAATAATTTAAACAGGCCTCTTACTTTAGGCTTCGGCCCCGGTAATGCGTATGTAAGACTGAAAGGCTTAGTTAAACAAAAAATAAGTGAAATACTAATTATGCCCAATCGGTCAACAGTAGCTCTCAACCGGGATAAATGGAAGAATGGAAAGGAGGCCTCTACCCAGCAGTTGGATTCAACGGACTCTTTAGATATGATAAGATCAATAGCAGTACTGTAACCTTTATGCTAGATTTAACTATGTTTAAGCAGGCTAATGCTTCAACCTCTTTGTTCAGACTTCAGCTAAATCCTTTTCTACCTACACAATACCTATCTACAACTTGCAAATTCAAATTTGGCGCCACGACAACACGGAACGAATCGTGACCCAGTTTTGGGAGAAGAAGACAAGATGTCTACCTAACTCTTGAAAAGAGCTGTGCGCGTTCTGCACAAAAATCCAAAAACTAATGTGAAAGCTTTCATGGTGAACTGAAAATTAATATCCAAAACAATCCAAATATTGCTGTGATTTATTTAAACTATAAAGCGTGCAATAACAATTACCTAAAATAAGCGGACAAGAAATCGAATTAATTGTAAGTACCTAACCATTGTCTCTTCTGAAGTCTGTCGAAGAATCTTTAATTTCAATTCGTTTAAGTAAAAAACACATATACGTGAATTTGTATGTAATAGGGTGCATCAGTTATATTCGAAAATAAGAGTTTCATTCTTAAGCTCATCATTAATTCAGTCTTAAGCTTATTTTGTCATCTAAATAATCCGATATTTTATAGTAAGGGTTGTATAAAGTTTTTGTTTACTTTTAATAAATTGTCAATTTTTGCATATCACTTGGAACTTGGATGTTTGATAAAAAAGTGTGTAGGTACACTTTACTTTTTAAACGATTTACTAAATTTATGGAGTTTACAAGTGGCAGCAGCAATTTATCTATTATTATTTTATTTCTGTTTCAGTAAACTTAATCTATTTACATTTCATGGGTTTGGGACCCTCTTTTAAGTATAAAATACCTGTGTTAGAGGGTCTTGCTCTTCCGTTAATTCGGTTATTCCGATTAAGTATATAATAAAAGTAAATATTGATAAATAAATATCAATACCTATTGACCAATGAAAGAATGAAAGTTAAATAAAATTAAGTAGTAATCTTATTTCTAGTACCTATAACAATCTATAATAAACAAATTATTTTATTTATTAACATTAATCAAATGTTTTTGAAAGAGGTTTTTACTAAATTATTTTTTCTAGTGCTAGCCCAATAATCTTGAAACTGGTGATGGTAAGAAAAATACAGAGAAACAGTCCTTACGGCTTTACTAAACGCTTAATTTAAGGCGTTCCATAGAAAAAGGAATAACGTTTTGCATATCTAAATATCATATATCAAGGAAAGCAAAACATATCACTTTATTTATGCAGAGGTGAATGGTCTAAGGAACAGCCCTTTTCTAGTAGAGAAAACAAAACAAACAATAATAACATTATAACACAACACAATAATAACAAATGACGACCTCCGTGGTGCAGTGGGCGAATAGCCGGCTGAGACGCAGGAGGTAGTGGGTTCGATTCCCGCCGTGGAACAAATGTTTGCATGATCTACAGATATTTGTTCCGGGTCTGGTTGTTTCTCTACATATTATAAGTATGTATTTACAAAAAAAATGTATATAAGTATTCTATCAAATTAAGCTCTGCTTAATTTGAGGCTAGATAGCGCTGTGTGAAATGTCCAGCAATATTTATTTATTTATTTATTTACATTTTCTATATCTTGAAACGACCCCCCCCCCCTCCCTCTGTTGCTGTTTGTTTGTTCTTGAGTTGATGATTAATAATAGTAATGTATAATGGTAATTGCGTAATTAATAGCCGAGTTTGGTAATAATATAGCGATGAATAAAGATAAAGTATTTTATAATTTATAGTAGATAGAACGATGTTTTGGCGCGTGATTGAATATTGGCTTGTGACCGTCTAGATATAATTTGGAAAAGTTAACGTAATTTCCTCGAAGAAAATTCCTGTAAATACCCCAAAAAAAAACAACAATGGACATTGTGCTGACGTCATAAAGGTACTGATCTATATATCTACAACTTACCCCATACACGCAGATTATTGGATGCATTTCTCGAATTCCACGATACTGTTGCAAATCCTGTTGGGTTAAAAAAAACAATGCAAAAATTCCGTCTAACTAAGCTTAAACATGTAGTAACTCTAATTAATAAGGATGCTATTTTCATTTCATCTTTAAATAAAAATCTCAAGTTATTAGTTAATCTGTCTGGTAGATTTTCTTCACATTAAGACAACTGTCAAAGTCAAGTACTTTTAGTATGTATTGAGTGTATATTTATGCTTCAGGAAATGTTGATTTCAAAGGCCCAATGTATACGGAGTTCATAAGCTTATGTAGTCCTGTGGTAATTACGCAGTTCCTTAGCATTGTAAATTATGCTAGATCAATTGTTCGTTTTCTATCCCTAAAATTACGCATTTGCATATGATAAAGTATTACGCTTGGCAGTCAAGAAGTTTCACGTCTTATGACTAACATAACTCAACATGCATGCATGCGTGCAATTGTAAGGTGTGTAATGTGTGAATAGATGTTTGCAAATTCTCAGTTATCGCAGGCTAGTGACCTTTTTCATCCATTAACAACAACATGACCCATGATTTTTCAGTCGCTTTGGACTTCTCCCACGTTGCGCAATTTTTGCGAATGCATTTAGCATTTTGAAGATAAATGGGGTGTCGTGTATGATAGGAATATCACGCCGTTGACATGTGTATCCCTGACAATATAATTCGGCAAGTGTGTGTAATTTATGATACATTTTTTTTTATAGTTGGTTTTACCAATAGATGTGCAGAGATGTTTATTCAGTTCGTCAGAGCCAACCATTGTTATTATGGGATCTGGCTTGGTATTTCATTTGTACATATATAGATATGATTCGTCAGGTGAATACGCGCTGCTTGGACCTGCATTTCAACCGAAAATTTCAGACAATTAACGGGACCCCTAAGACCAAGTCGCAAACCCGCTCTACGCACTTAACGAGAATACATAGATAACATATATAATTTACAGTGTATTATGTAATCCCTCAGGATTAATTTATTCATCTCTGTAGTTGTGTTTTTATGTTTCATCAAGTTAATGATGGGTGTGTATGGTTTGTGAATCTTCTTGCTTTTCAAATATGATAATAAATGGTTTTAACATAAGTTACGCAGATTGCAGTTCAATATAGGCAAATAAAATCCTCATTTCCCATTTTCAAAATGAACTTTGTCATTATTGCCAATTGGAATTTAATTATTTCTATTCCATTGAATAGTGGATATTTGTAATTCAAGTACATAATGGTCAAGTCCAGTCATTTTAATTACGTCATTTTGTATTTGCAGTCATTTTAAATAACCATCGGGGTCGGTAGATTCTCGTAGTACATTGTTTAATAATTGTAACCAATTAAAGAAATCAAACTAAAGTGTTCTTAGAGTTGAAGCCTAAATTATGGTGGTATTTTAGTATTTACTAATGCAATAAATACAGATATATTCATTATTATATTTTAATCCCAACGGTGAAAGTTGAAAGTATGATTATTAATCAATAGATCAATTAATCTCTTAATACGTATTCAAAATTATCATTTTCAAAGAGCACTGTAAATGTATTGAATCGAATCATCTATATTAAGTCCACAAAATAACAAGGTGGAATAAATTAATAATTGAGATGAATTAAAGGCTTAGCCTGTAACTTGTAGAAGTCAAATATGTCTGGATTCAAACCAGAAACACTAATCTGCGATGTAAAGTTGTGGAACATAATTATCCGTAATCTTTTACCTAAGAATTACTTAAGTAAAGGACTCATTGCTCTAAAATACTTAGTCATTCGAAATTCTCACTCTAAATTACTTAGATATTCGGAATTCTTGCTCTAAATTACTTAGATATTCGGAATTCTCGCTCTAAATTACTTAGTCATTCGAAATTCTCACTCTAAATTACTTAGTATCAAAACTATGCCCTAATATACTAGATATTCGGAATTCTCGCTCTAAATTACTTAGTATCAAAACTATGCCCTAATATACTAGATATTCGGAATTCTCGCTCTAAATTACTTAGCTTTCAGAAACGCTGACTTTAATTTTATATTTAACACTTTTCTTTTTTTTTTTTCTTTATGAACAGACAAAGACAAACACTGATTCTACATATATATCATAACTTGATTTAATTCAAGGCCCAAGTATCTGTGGACTGCAGCGCGCGCGCTGTTTTAGAGAACTGAAATTCTCCCACGTCCCTTAATAGAATCTGCCAAACCCATCATATTTTTTTCACGGAGTGAATTTGACACCCACCTCAATGCGTAATCTCCTACTATTGGTTAATTTTCTGAAACCACGCCCTCTTTGATAGTAGCGTTCCCCAACTGTATAAAAAATTAAAGGTCCCATGTTTATCTAACAAAATCTACATACTTGAGACAAATGGATTTAAGAGTAAAAGTGAATGCTTCAAACTGTCAACTCCATGGATAAACGATCATAAATCCTTATTTTTATGGGTTTCACATGTAAGCTCTAACACTTGTTTCAAAATATCCAATTTCGTAATATCAGCAAATTTGAAGGGTCATATATTTTAGTTTTATCTTTTCAGCATTGATTTTAAAACTCGACTCAAGTGTTTTATTTTTTTTTAAACTCTCGACAAAATTCGAAGTCAAAAATATTATTTTTATCTGAAATGCATCACGGAACATTATCTATTCGTCTCTCGAAACTTAACGGTTATTTATTAAGTACGGGGTAATGTACCATTTCATTCCCCTCCCTGGTCGTGGGCGAAAATGTGTTGAAGATTTTTGGTCACGATCAAATAATATGCTTTCTTTATTTAATTAATATGCTATTAGGATGAAATCAAACTTCCTTACTGTTTTATTACTATCATTTAATATCTAAACATTAATAAGCTAAACATTAACCTATTCTCTATCTAATCTAAACTCAATCTTATTCTATTTATTATTAACAATATATTTCGAAATCTTAACAATATCTTTTAATTTTAATTTTAAACAATATCTATTTTTTTTTCTTTTTATTATTAATTCTTAACTATACCTAATACTAATAGTTTTATACTATTTTTTTTTTTTTTTTTTATTTCCAAGAGGTATATCATCTAAAACAACTTCTCGTTCCTACTGGTGTATATTAAATTTCGACACAATCGTTTCTTTATTATATATTCACAAATTATATGGCAACTATTGTTTCTCTTCATTTATGTAAAATCGCGATAAATGGATCGCATTGTAATTTCCTATTACTTTTCTTGATTTCGGACAGATTAATGTATATACATTATCATATGGTACAGCTCCTATTTTATACGGTCCGTCATACAACAAAGAAAATTTTTTTGTTATCTTTTGTTTAGCGTCTGACTTATTTAAATTGCTCAATTTAACCCAATCTCCTATCTGATAAATCCTAATCTTATGTCTTTTTGAAAAACAATTTTCCCTTCTCTTAATAGCTTCCATTAAGTTTTCCCTTACCTTTGCACGTATATAATTTAAATTATCAACATTTTGTTTTTCTTCTACATTATACTTTGATAATACTTTGTCGACATTCAACGTTACATTTTTCCCAAAAACAACTTGGTTTGGCGTGTACCCTGTACTTTCATGTGCCGCGTTATTATAACATTCTTCTATCTTGTCAATAATACTTAACCAGCCTTTGTGATTGCTGGAACAATACGTTCTAAAGAAACGTCCTAATTCTCTATTGACTCTTTCTACTGAATTTGGCCTAGGGTTGCGAACCGATGTATGTGAAAATTTAATGCCAATTTCATTTAGTCGATTTTCCCATTCTCTTGACGTAAATTGTGATCCGTTATCCGTAACAATATGTTTGATTGGTATTAGCTGATGATATGCTTTCACGCTTTTTACTACAGTACTCCCGGTTGCTTTTCTCATTGCATATAGCTTAATGTACTTACTGAAGCTATCCTGTATGACACATATATATTTGCATCCAAACTTGCTAGCTGGTAATGGCCCATATAAATCTGAGAATACTAATTCCCCTACATCGTTTGATCGCACAGCTTTACATTTACCTACATATTTTCTTAAGTCACTTTTAGCCTTTTGACATATTTCACAGCTCCTTACGACTTTTCCTATCTCCCTTCTCATATTTGTGAAATAAAACCTAGTTCTCATTGCTGCAAAAACCTTGTGTTTTCCAAAATGACCGATGAAACGACCCCCCCCCCCTTCTTAGTGTTTGTGAAATAAAACCTAGTTCTCATTGCTGCAAAAACCTTGTGTTTTCCAAAATGACCTAATTCCTCATGAATCCCCGTTATTAACTCATTTTGCATTAATTTAGGTACGACCAATACTTTTTTTTCCATCTTCCCAACCCTTGTACTTTAATACGCCATCTTCGAAGTAATAATGCTGTTGACCTAAGTTATCGTGCAAATTCCTCCCGTTTAATGAATCAATTATACTATTTATTTGCTCATCCTTATTTTGTGCTTCTTTTATCTTGGAAATCCTATCCAATAACTCCTTTTGTTTTACGCATTTAAACGTTGCTATCTCTGGACAGACTACCTTTGTTTCCTGAATACCAGCTTGCCCAGGCAAATATCTAGATAATACGTCGACGACAGTGTTTTGTTTTCCCGGCACATGTTCAAGTTTATATTGAAACTGACTTAAAAATATTACCCATCTAACAACACGTGCACTACACAATTTCCAATTTTGTAAGAACAATAAGCTTTTGTGGTCCGTTCGTATTGTAAACTGTGTTCCCCGTAGATAAGTTTCAAACTTCTTTAAGCTGTATATTATAGCCCATAACTCCTGCTCACTTATACTCCAATTCCTCTCGGCATTTGTTAAAGCTTTACTACAATAACTAATCACTTTATGGTCCTTGTTTTTATCTTCCTGATAGAGGCAACCCGCAATTCCGATTGAACTACTATCCGTTTGCAAAAAGAATGGTTCCCCTAACTTAGGATGTGTTAAGAGCACTGTATCTAAAAATTTGTTTTTTATTTCTTCAAAACAAAATCGTTCCTTTTCCGTCCAAATAAATGCACACCCCTTACACAATAATTCATTCAATGGCTTAGTTATTTCCCCATATTTTTCAATGAATTTACGGTAATAATTAAGCAAACCGAGGAACGATCGTAAATGCTTAACATTTGTAGGTGCCGGAAAGTTTTTTTATGGCTTCAACCTTTTCCGGATCCATTCGTAACCCTTCAGTTGAGACAATATGCCCTAGCAATTTTACTTCTTTCTTTAAAAATTTGCATTTTTCTAGCTTACACGTTAATCCCGCCTCGCGCAACCTTTCTAACACCTTGCTAATATGTTCCGCATGTAACTCTATCTCTTTATCATCCTTCCCCTTTGTATAAACGCACAAATCATCTAAATATGCCACACAAAACTCTTTTATTTCAGGGCCCAGGATTATATCCATCGCTCTAGAAAAACTACCTACTGACGTCTTCAGCCCTTGCGGTAGAACACTATAAGTATAGCTTTTCCCATCAAATGTGAACCCTGTGTACTTGGTGGATGCCTTTTGCAACGGTATCTGGAAATACGCGTCATTTAAATCTAAAATCGTCATGAATTTCACTCCATGAAACGACTGTAAAATTTCTGATGTTAATGGCGGTGACTCTGTCTCTCCTTCCATCTTCTTATTTAATTCTCTGGCATCCAATAAAATTCTTACAGAACCATCACGTTTTAAAGTATAGGTCAACGGACTGCTATATGGCGTACTCTCCCGTTTTATGATTCCTAACTGTTCAAACTCTATGATTTTATTTTTAATCTTCTCCCTATACTCATGCGGTACCGGATATGAACGCTTTACAAAAGGTGTCGAATCTAACATCTTTATTACGTGTTCGTATTTGTCAGTTCTCCCCGCTTTTCTAGCAAAAGCCTTTCTATTGTTCATTAACACAGGTAGTAAAACCCTTTTATATTTAAATGGCAAATCTTGCTCCTGCATATAAATTTGAATTTTATCCTCAGTAATATACTAGAGATCTATCGTGTTTTGATTTATTTGATTAATTAAATTTACATTTTGTAACCTGCTCTCCCCTCCCAGACTATTGTTAGCCTTACCAACAGAAATCGAATTCATTTTGAATTGCAATTGTTGATCTAAATGCTCTATTTGTAATATTCTTTTTGCTGAACAATCGATTTGAGCTTTAACCCTTTCTAACCAATCCATTCCTAGTATCAAAAGTCGCGTCAATCTTTTTATTATTAAACTTGGTATGCTAATTTCAATTTCTTAAATTTTCAATGTAATTAAACACATTTTATCCACCTTTTCACCCCTTTTTTTTTTTTTTTTTTTCTTAACGCTCCTTGTATTTGAATGGCTGGTACCAGCATCTCACCTAAATTTCCTATTTGTTTTACTATATTGTCATATAACCCCAACGATAAACATGTAACCTGACATCCCGTATTAATTAGAGCTTTTATTTTAATGTCCCCTATTCTAGCTGTTATTTCAGATAACTCCGTTAAAGTTGTAACTAATTGTTCCTCACATTCTACTAGATCATTACCGAATACTGTAGCTATTTCCCTGTGCCGTAACGTTAATGTACAAGTTTGACACTCGTTTATTCTACCCGGACATGTAAATTTTTCTTTATTCTGTCTTATCTCTATTGTTTGAATTAATACCCTTACATCCCTTTTAAAATCTCGTTTAATATTTGATTCTTATAGACCTTTCGTCTGTATTCTTATTGGATTTAAACGACCCTTTCCATTACAGCCTAATCCTTTACCTGCTTCCCAACCTAGATTACATAATTGTTTATATACTAAAAGACTAACTCTTGCCTCTCCTGCATTTTGATCAAAACTACTTGTTTTATTAATTTTTGCTATTAACTAAAGTTGGGCTAATTACTAAACTAACAAGATTGTCCCCATTGTTTGGAAAGACCTTTGTTGACTGCGTGGGACCTATACAATCAACCTGGCTTAGTTTTCCGAAAGCGATGTTCCGTTAAAGGTGTCTACGGGCACCATGTTAGTATCAGACTCATTACTTCTAATCAACGATTCTCCAGGCTCTACTATCGCCGATACTTCTCTAGCTGATGAGCTAGCAATAGATGAATTACTTTCGATTCTATCCATTCTTTGCATTAATTCGCCCAATTTCAGATCCAAATACTGCATCAATTGAGTATCATCCCCGCTTGCGTTACGATCTAACCTAGATCTTTTAGCCTTGCCTTTGCTTGTAGAAGCGCCTCTCTTGCGACTCTCCATTTTTATTTAAGACACTAATTATATATATATGTATATGTTTTCACTAAAACTATTAAGTTTATTTCTTTTCCCTTTAGTTTATATTTGTATAATTTTTTTGTAATTGTCTTATTAGAGTTATTATTCACTATTTGAAACAAAAAAATATTGAATATCATTATTCTAATTTAAACATCACACATCTGCTCATAGGGCTTTCATAAGAATACGTCATAGTAAAATAGATAAATTATTTCATTTATTTAAACTGCAATTGTTTCAACATCTGGGTAATATTGACTTTAACATTTACGACGCATTCCTAAGAAACAGTTGTAGAAACATAATCAAATGCCTTCCCGCGCCTTCATTTAATGTCCATTGTTCTTTTCATCTAACTCAATCTTTTTAGCAATTCGACCCTAGGATGATCCTTTGTTTGAAAATAGCTGGTTACCGTCCCAGTGGGCAATAAATCACAGTTGCACATTCTTTTAACAAAGCTAATAATATTTTAAAACACACCCGAAACTAATTATCTTGTAAAGTTGGAACTTTCTTATCCATTTAAGGCTGGAAGTTCGTTGCCAAATGTCCGTTAAAGTTATTGTTTTGAGACTCCCGTCGCGTTTTTCGATTGTTTCTCAATATTCTGTACACTATAAATTACTTTTAAACCGACTTGTAAAATGAAGTTAAAATATAATTTTATGACCTACGTTGTGTTCTATTTAGAAGATATTATCAATAAACTAATTCGTTTCTTAAAATAAGTCTAATTTTAAACTGATCTCAAGGCCTAATTCGGTTCTTTTATTTCGTGTCATTGAATTATTTCAATGTCTTGTAAACGAAATCCTCGGACACGGGCACCAGATGAAACGACCCCCCCCCCCCTCCCTCTGTTGCTGTTTGTTTGTTCTTGAGTTGATGATTAATAATAGTAATGTATAATGGTAATTGCGTAATTAATAGCCGAGTTTGGTAATAATATAGCGATGAATAAAGATAAAGTATTTTATAATTTATAGTAGATAGAACGATGTTTTGGCGCGTGATTGAATATTGGCTTGTGACCGTCTAGATATAATTTGGAAAAGTTAACGTAATTTCCTCGAAGAAAATTCCTGTAAATACCCCAAAAAAAAACAACAATGGACATTGTGCTGACGTCATAAAGGTACTGATCTATATATCTACAACTTACCCCATACACGCAGATTATTGGATGCATTTCTCGAATTCCACGATACTGTTGCAAATCCTGTTGGGTTAAAAAAAACAATGCAAAAATTCCGTCTAACTAAGCTTAAACATGTAGTAACTCTAATTAATAAGGATGCTATTTTCATTTCATCTTTAAATAAAAATCTCAAGTTATTAGTTAATCTGTCTGGTAGATTTTCTTCACATTAAGACAACTGTCAAAGTCAAGTACTTTTAGTATGTATTGAGTGTATATTTATGCTTCAGGAAATGTTGATTTCAAAGGCCCAATGTATACGGAGTTCATAAGCTTATGTAGTCCTGTGGTAATTACGCAGTTCCTTAGCATTGTAAATTATGCTAGATCAATTGTTCGTTTTCTATCCCTAAAATTACGCATTTGCATATGATAAAGTATTACGCTTGGCAGTCAAGAAGTTTCACGTCTTATGACTAACATAACTCAACATGCATGCATGCGTGCAATTGTAAGGTGTGTAATGTGTGAATAGATGTTTGCAAATTCTCAGTTATCGCAGGCTAGTGACCTTTTTCATCCATTAACAACAACATGACCCATGATTTTTCAGTCGCTTTGGACTTCTCCCACGTTGCGCAATTTTTGCGAATGCATTTAGCATTTTGAAGATAAATGGGGTGTCGTGTATGATAGGAATATCACGCCGTTGACATGTGTATCCCTGACAATATAATTCGGCAAGTGTGTGTAATTTATGATACATTTTTTTTTATAGTTGGTTTTACCAATAGATGTGCAGAGATGTTTATTCAGTTCGTCAGAGCCAACCATTGTTATTATGGGATCTGGCTTGGTATTTCATTTGTACATATATAGATATGATTCGTCAGGTGAATACGCGCTGCTTGGACCTGCATTTCAACCGAAAATTTCAGACAATTAACGGGACCCCTAAGACCAAGTCGCAAACCCGCTCTACGCACTTAACGAGAATACATAGATAACATATATAATTTACAGTGTATTATGTAATCCCTCAGGATTAATTTATTCATCTCTGTAGTTGTGTTTTTATGTTTCATCAAGTTAATGATGGGTGTGTATGGTTTGTGAATCTTCTTGCTTTTCAAATATGATAATAAATGGTTTTAACATAAGTTACGCAGATTGCAGTTCAATATAGGCAAATAAAATCCTCATTTCCCATTTTCAAAATGAACTTTGTCATTATTGCCAATTGGAATTTAATTATTTCTATTCCATTGAATAGTGGATATTTGTAATTCAAGTACATAATGGTCAAGTCCAGTCATTTTAATTACGTCATTTTGTATTTGCAGTCATTTTAAATAACCATCGGGGTCGGTAGATTCTCGTAGTACATTGTTTAATAATTGTAACCAATTAAAGAAATCAAACTAAAGTGTTCTTAGAGTTGAAGCCTAAATTATGGTGGTATTTTAGTATTTACTAATGCAATAAATACAGATATATTCATTATTATATTTTAATCCCAACGGTGAAAGTTGAAAGTATGATTATTAATCAATAGATCAATTAATCTCTTAATACGTATTCAAAATTATCATTTTCAAAGAGCACTGTAAATGTATTGAATCGAATCATCTATATTAAGTCCACAAAATAACAAGGTGGAATAAATTAATAATTGAGATGAATTAAAGGCTTAGCCTGTAACTTGTAGAAGTCAAATATGTCTGGATTCAAACCAGAAACACTAATCTGCGATGTAAAGTTGTGGAACATAATTATCCGTAATCTTTTACCTAAGAATTACTTAAGTAAAGGACTCATTGCTCTAAAATACTTAGTCATTCGAAATTCTCACTCTAAATTACTTAGATATTCGGAATTCTCGCTCTAAATTACTTAGATATTCGGAATTCTCGCTCTAAATTACTTAGTCATTCGAAATTCTCACTCTAAATTACTTAGTATCAAAACTATGCCCTAATATACTAGATATTCGGAATTCTCGCTCTAAATTACTTAGTATCAAAACTATGCCCTAATATACTAGATATTCGGAATTCTCGCTCTAAATTACTTAGCTTTCAGAAACGCTGACTTTAATTTTATATTTAACACTTTTCTTTTTTTTTTTTCTTTATGAACAGACAAAGACAAACACTGATTCTACATATATATCATAACTTGATTTAATTCAAGGCCCAAGTATCTGTGGACTGCAGCGCGCGCGCTGTTTTAGAGAACTGAAATTCTCCCACGTCCCTTAATAGAATCTGCCAAACCCATCATATTTTTTTCACGGAGTGAATTTGACACCCACCTCAATGCGTAATCTCCTACTATTGGTTAATTTTCTGAAACCACGCCCTCTTTGATAGTAGCGTTCCCCAACTGTATAAAAAATTAAAGGTCCCATGTTTATCTAACAAAATCTACATACTTGAGACAAATGGATTTAAGAGTAAAAGTGAATGCTTCAAACTGTCAACTCCATGGATAAACGATCATAAATCCTTATTTTTATGGGTTTCACATGTAAGCTCTAACACTTGTTTCAAAATATCCAATTTCGTAATATCAGCAAATTTGAAGGGTCATATATTTTAGTTTTATCTTTTCAGCATTGATTTTAAAACTCGACTCAAGTGTTTTATTTTTTTTTAAACTCTCGACAAAATTCGAAGTCAAAAATATTATTTTTATCTGAAATGCATCACGGAACATTATCTATTCGTCTCTCGAAACTTAACGGTTATTTATTAAGTACGGGGTAATGTACCATTTCAATCTACTGGTTCTAGTGTTTTTCTAGAAAACCCAACAAAATGGTACAATAAAAATCACTTATGCTACAAGAAAATAAATTTATGAACGGTTTCTTGTAACTGCAATGACTCTTGTACTAACTTAGTCTATATTTTCCAGGAACAATAAAAATAATATATAAGAAGGCTCAAAGTCGCTCAGCGTGCTATGGAGAAAGCTATGCTTGGTGTTTCTTTACGTGATCAAATCAATAATGAGGAAACTCGTAGACGAACTAAGGCCACTGACATAGTCCAGAAGATTAGCAAGCTTAAGTGGCAGTGGGCGAAGCACATAACTCGCAGCACTGAAGGCTGTTGGGGCAGAAAGGTGGAGACCACACACTGGAAAGCGCAGCGTAGGATGACCCCCCACCAGATGTAAAAACGACCTGATAAATATTGCTGGGAGCCGTCAAGTGCAGGCCGCATAAGATTGGTTGCTCTGAAAATCTATGGGGGAGGCCTATGTTCAGCAAGTAGAAGTCCTATGGCTGATATGATGATGACGATGTTAATGAAGGATGATGATAATGATAACGATAATGAAGGAACACCAATAATAAAAAACTATATGAAATTCAATATGTATTGTCACTTTTTGTTGTTAATTGAGGTTTAGAAATGTCCGATTATTATATTAACGGCGCAGGTAGTACGCGGAGTAGGGGTAGGCTGAGTAGGCTGCGGCGTAGGGGTAGGTGGAGTATGCGGAGTATGCAAGGGGTGCCGTATATGCCGCGGCCAACGGCGAGGTGTACGCCGCCGCCACTGGCGCTGTATATGCTGCAGTGTACGCCACGGGTGCCGCCGCCAGGATGCCGGGCTTGGCGGCAGCCACGGCTAAGAAGCAGGCGAAGATGAACTGAAAAAGGATAAAAAAATACATAATACTTATCAAACAACTCAATGAGTTATTGCTATTAATATCCCGGTGAAATCCGGATAACATCTGTTGTGAGAAATCAATAGATTTCCATCAACACCATGCCATTCCTTAGAGGATGCCAATACCCAAGAGACTTCTTTAAGCTGATGATGATGATCATTGGATTTTAAACATTCCAGTATTTTCAGTTAATTCAATGAAAACAACCCAAAACTCAAAACTTTATGCACTGATTTGTTTTTTTTAACACATTGGAGGTTATCTTAAATTATGCTTACCAATTTGAACATGATTGTAATTGTTGGTGGTCAATACTGCTGAATGATGCCCATTTACCCCGTACGGCAAACTTTATAGTAAACAGTGAAGGACAAGAACGCAATACCGAGAGGCACGACCCATCTCATGCTCTACTCTGAATAATTATTAGGCGACCTCAAGCAACGAGTACCATTTCTTCTATCTAAGATATTTGTCACTTCGAACTTGCGTATTTCGGAATATCGTTATTTATAATTTGATTTTCATTATTCTTTTAGGTTTTACTGTAAAGTAAATATGAAAACACTATAATAGAAAATAAAAATAAAAGTTAAAAATAAACAACTTCATTAAAACATCATTATCATTTCAATCCGTCTGCACCCACTGCTCCCCAATACGCAAAATGCTTAAATAAAATGATTAACTTTATTTATTAAAAAATACTTCTATAAAAATAACGCTGCATTAGATTAGATTAGATTAGATTAGATAATACTTTATTGCACACCACGAAAGAAATACATGTAAAAAACAGCTACGTAAATTTATGGATACAATTGGCGGTCTTATCGCTAAATAGCGATCTCTACCAGACAACCTTTGGATGGAATGGACTGGGTGGACATTACCTGGGGCATTCAATATAGTAAAAGCATAAATAATGTCTACATATAATATATTGATTATTTTTTAATAATATGTAGAAGACGCAAATCATAGCTAACCATTTCACTTGCTCTTTAGTTAAATAAGGTTACCAAAACATTTGTAAAGTTAGGGTACGTTTTCATCGTCCCTTAATTTCCTAAGTTACCTCATAACGCGTCCAAAGGAAATAAGAGTTGCACGATGTCTGAGAAATTGTCATAATATACGTATTCGATATCCAACCTTCGATTTTAAAATGAAATATTTGGGAATATCTATAGAATAAGTGAATTTAGTTTTATTTATATATTTATATTTTAAAAAGGGCGTATATTAGTTTATATTGCGTATTTTCGCAAAACCATTGTATTAAATGAGACTTTCGTAGAATGATTCATAAACCAAACCGTCAAATAGAATATTTCACTATTTATAAACAGAATAGAGGTGACTTATCTTCCACGCAGTAAATTTTGTTTTTGGAGATTGATCCATTTTACTTGGGACTGTAGTAGAGTTATTTTGATCGCTCTAATCTTCTAGTATGCATAAAAAGTGTAAAAAACATCTATATTTATTGAAATAGCATGTTTTAGTTATGAGTAAATTAGATAATTTTATCTAAAGTCTGCCCACGGCTTCGTTGCAATGAAATCCGGATAAGAATACATGTAAAATGTTTATCGAGATAAAAACTATAGATATTGATTATTATATTCCGTACTAGCTGTTGCCCGCGACTTCGTACGCGTTACACTATTAAATGTGTAGGTAACCTAGAAATATAGCTAAACTCGCTGTTGCAACTTGACTTGACACCCCATTTTTATCCCATGGGGCTTGATTATGGTATAAAAAGTAGCCTATGTGTTGATCCCGGTTATAATATCATCGAAATCGGTTCAGCCGTTATGACGTGATTGAGTAACAAACAAACAAACATCCAAACTTTCGCATTTATAATATTAGATTGATTTAGCTTTTTACATTTTTGCAGACCAAAAGCAAGAGGAAGGGATTTTGAATTTGACGCGTTATTGTAACCAAAATCCTCGTAATCAGTCAGGTATCACACAATCATACAAAAATGTATTGTAGTGATCCTTGACCGGTTAAGTACAAGAATTTAGATATTAGTAGTGGTATGGATATTCTTTGTTGTTGATAAAGCGTTCTAGATTGATTTTGCTATATTACTGATGGTGCTTTACACATATAGTAGGAATAGGAACTAAGTAGGTACCAAAGAAAATTTGGATAAATTACCTTTTTTGTCATTCAATAATAGAACTTAGATTGTTAGACGATAAGGAAAAGTGTTTTATTTTATCTTCATGCGCGCTTGCAGTCCGAATTATTATTCCGTGATGGTATGCCCTGAGTAGAGTCTGCAGGTATGTGCAACTATCCCCTTACATTTCGGCATTTGTCCTTCATTGTTTAGTATAAAGTATGCTGCTGAGATAGCATCAGTATCATTTGACTCAGCAGACTCAAAGAAAATCATCAACATGTTCAAACTGGTAATTTACTTTTACGAATTGTTAGATAAATGAATTCTAGTGTCATGGAAGTGAAATTACTTTGGAATGCAAACAATCCCGAAATAAAAAGGGGTAAATTGAACAGTCTTCCTTTGCGTGAGCTGTGTGTACAGTTTTTTTTAACTTTCAGATACAAATAATTTTAACGTATCATCTTTTGTTTCCAATAAGTTCCGAAAGTAACGCGCTCATGTGGCCAACACACTTCTACTTCATTAAATGGTTAATCAATTATCATATTTTTTATTTCTAGTTCATTTTCGCTTGCTTCCTGGCCGTGGCTGCTGCTAAACCCGGCATCCTGGCGGCGGCTCCCGTAGCGTACACTGCAGCGTATACAGCGCCGGTGGCGGCGGCGTACACGGCGCCGGTGGCCGCGGCGTACACGGCGCCCCTCGCGTACTCCGCATACTCCACCTACCCCTACGCCGCAGCCTACTCAGCGTACCCCTACGCCTCACCCTACTCTGCTTACTACCTTCGCCGTTAATGATAAAACAAATATAACTTTTGAAACTATTATGGTTACGAACGCTATTTTCACTAAAACGGGATATCTCAAACTCAATAGTGAAAATTTAAAAAAAAACATGTGCAACAAATAAAAAAATGAATAAGTAATCTGATATGTTTTTATTTCACTATAATTTATGCAGCACTTTGCATTAAACTTATCAAGTAGGTATATTCTACCGATTACTTGCATACGCTTATGGATGTAGAGATTTTCATACATGCAAAGACTTCTAAGTTTTACATGACGGTCTCTTAAAACCTCTATATGCCTTTGATAAGGCTAGCCAGCCACCCAACAGTAATCAGAACAGCTACCCTATAAACGCAGAAGTCATCACAGGACACAAACTAAACTACCATCTCTTGAAGACAGTGGTTAACAGACTGTGTAAAGATCAAATGGTACTTTGTAAAAATGAGCAAAACCTAGCTATGTTCAAAATATATAAATACATGTGTACATTATGTACAATCATTTTAAGTAGCACATAAAATTATTTTTTCACCATCATGTGATCGTCGAGGCAATCCAGCTCCTTGACATATTGGATATTGTTTGTGTGAGAAGATTAAAAAGAACCAAAATCTTTAAGAGTTATTTTAGTGTACAATAGTGTAATATGGTTCGTGTTAGTGCTATTCCCTTGTGGTCTTCTCCTTTAATAGATACTGTAAGAAAAGTGCCCATGGACACATTCTTATTAAAACTATGTTAGCATAAAATTGCTCATTAGCCTACTAGGTTAAATTGTAATAAAACTAGAGAAGGTATAAGAAGTGTATAATAGTAAAAAATACGTAGATTTAGTACACAAGTCGAACTTATAGTGATAATAATATAATATAATAATTTCTTGCGATAGCTACTAAAATTGCGCTTGCACAATCTCTTTTTCTCCCAATGTTAGATTCCTGCTATCTTGACCTCACGGAGGAAAGACTGACGCATGAGCGTCTTCAAATTTTTTTTATAAGGTCTATTTTCGGACTGCGGAAATACGACCACATTTCCAAATTTCGCAGTAAAGCCCCATACGACGTCGCCGGAATATTCACATCCTATCCCCCCTATTCAACATCCTTCGTAATCCTTCCATACCTTGTTATCTGAAGGGACGCCTCGAGTTCCTTCATTGCGGAAATTCCCTAACACTCCGATCCTCTGAAAACCTCCTTCTCAAAACCCCGATGCATAGAACCAGTTTCGTCCAAGCTGTCCGATTATGGAACGCCTTGCCGGTCTCCATTGGACAACCCCCCTCACCTTCCGTATTTTTATAATATTTATTTTCTTATTATTTCTTTCTGATATTCACATTATCCTGAAAAGGGATGCAAATTATGAAAATGAAAATAACTTAACACAATAACAATAATAAAAAAATCCAATATTTTGAACATTTAAAGGTTTTTTACAAATAAATTTGTAAAAATTATATTATAATATATTATATTATATTATATTATATTATATTATATTATATTATATTATATTATATTATATTATATTATATTATATTATATTATATTATATTATATTATATTATATTATATTATATTATATTATATTATATTATATTATATTATATTATTAATATTACATTATTTATATTACATGTAGCTACTCACTTTGTTCCTACTTGTACTAGTGGTTTAAACATGGGTAATGCACCAAAGTATTTTTTTAAACCGAATTTACTGACCACATATTATGTATATGTTTATACGAAATGAAAAAAAAGCATTTTGTAAAATAAACACTGTTCTAAGTAAGTAAGTAAAGTTATGGTTCCTTCCATAACTTTACTTTGGGTCAACATTCATATTCCTAAGTATTCCTAGCAATATATTCTCTCAATTTTATGATCTCAAATGTCAATCAACTTTTGCCACTGATTGTACTTAGGGCCATGTTAAATATTAGAAACATCGAAGTTTTAATGAGCTATAAAGCTGTGACATTTAAAATTGAATTTAATAAGTTAAATAAATCACGACTTTTATTATGTACATTTTATAATACTAGCTGATCTGCTTCCGGCTTCGCACGCATGGTTTGTCAATTACAACTTACCCTCCTTCTGCGCAGTCAGGGATAATGTAGCATTCTAATGGCGAAATAATTTTTGAAATAAGACCAGTAGTTTTAGAGTTTATTCGGTACAAACATACAAAAATAAACATATTTCCTTTTTATAATATATATGTATAGATAGATGAAGTGGTTCATTTGTTTTTTAATACTTCTGTTCAATAGAACTATGTTTGAAGAATGCTTTCATTAAGAACTTTATTAAATTTACCTCCTTTATTTAAACATTAACTGACCAATCCGCAGCTTGTCACGCGTAGGTTTTCAATAAAAACATTACCGTCCTTCTGCGCAGTTGGGTAAAAAGTAGCCTATGTCACCCGGGGATGGTGTAGCTCCCCAACGGTGAAAGAATTTTTTAAATCGGTCCGTTTGTTTCAGAGCCTATTATTCAATGCAAACAAACAAACAAACAATCAAATCGTTCCTCTTTATAATATTAGTATAGATAAACAAGACCGGACAAGTACGAGTGGTACTCGCGCGTCGAGAGTTCCGTACCTACCTACATTTATGTTAGTTTAGCAGCGCCATCTAGTTAAAGTGAACGAAGAACTAAGAAAGCGTTTAAGGTTTATTTTTAAAACACTGAGTTTTTTTATGATGCGCAACTTGAATTTGTAACCATGCTTTGAGATTTTGATCCCTTTGGTCTCTGGCATTCAAAATAGAAATATATATATAATGACAAAGTGCGTTCGTGAAATAAAGACGTAACTGAGTTTTCTGAAATAACAAATTTACTTTTATTCACAACACAATTAAATACAAAGTTTAAACACAATTTACCCCAAACAGAGTAACTTACCTGAAATAACAAAAAACAACATTTAAAGCCTTTACTTCTATTTTAGTTTATATACTTCCTTTTATTAATACAGGAAACTATCTACTGTTCCAAGTTTTACTAAATTATCAGCCTAACCGCATCTTGTTAAAAATTACCTCAATACTGACAGACGGTGACACTGACATTAATCAAAGACATGTAGATAATTATTCCATAAAGAAAAGGTACGACACCAAACGTAGTGATACTCTTTACATCTCCCACCCTCGGAGAGAACAAATCAAAATGATTTTTCGATTATGAGCTAACCATTACTGGAGATAACTTTGTAATATGGTAGAAGTTTGACTCCGCCTTCTTATGTCCAGCATCAACTTCATAGATCGAATTTGAAATCTTCCTTAGGATTTTGTATGGTCCAATCCTTAATTCATCCATCTTCTTCCTATTCAGCCGGTTTCCGTTTTCTACATATACTCTATCACCTACTTCGAATTTATATTCTCCTCTATGCAGATCATATATTTTTTTATTATAGTTGTGAGATTTTATTGAATTTTCAAATGCTAGTTCTCTGTCTCTTTTGAGATCTTCTATTGTGCATCTTGATTTCAATTCCAGAGGCAAAATATCCATTTTCTCTCCTTCCAAAAGATATTTTGGAGTAAATTTAGTGACTGTATGTTCTGTTTCGTTATATTTTTCGACACATTTTTGTGCAATAGTTGTCCATGCTGTTTTCTTGACCCCTTCGTTTATTTTGCACCTTATCCTATTTACTAAAGTTTGGTTTAGCCTTTCATTGAGTCCATTTGAAAAAGGTGCGTCCACAGCAGTGAAAACCATTGTTATGTTTTCCTTTTTCAGGAAGTCTTTAAATTCTTTGGAATTTATTCCAGGGTATTGGTCTGTTAATACCATATCAATATGATTGCTTTTTGTCACATTTTTTATCAACTTGATAAAATCATTGGAGTTTTGATTTTTTGATGTCAAAATATAAGCATATCGTGTAAAATGATCAACCAGGAGATGTAAGTATTTTTTCGTAGACCGTGATCCTCCGAAGCCTCCAATTGTATCAATTGATATAATTTCAAATGGGCGTGTTGCTGGGCCTAAATGGGACATCAAACCAAATTTTGAATTCCTTCTTGACTTGTTTTTTATACAAATGTCACATTCATCACACATTTTCTTAATATTTGTGATGATATTCTTTGCTGTATAAAAAGGGGTTATTTTATTTATCATCTGGGTTCTCCCAATGTGGCAGTAAGTATTGTGGACATCTCTAATTAGTGTTTTGCTAAATGCTTCTGATAGTATAATTTTTTTTCCTTCTTTTATTCTTTTTGTAATATATGTTATTCTCCAGTATAAACTTTGATTTTTCATCTTGTAGATTTAGATTTGTGTCTTGGTCCTTTTTTATATCTCCCATGCTTATTAAGTTTACAACTTTTAGAAAATCTTCAGCATTTTCATGAGGTTCTAAGACTGGATTCCTGCTTAAGCAGTCTGCTTCTTGATTTGACTGTCCCGGGTTATATTTTATCTTAAAATTGTATTGGGATAAATAATATGTCAAATCACCCAGTTCTTCATCAGTTCTAGACTTGATGTTCAGATTTTCCAAAGGTTTATGATCTGAATATACTATAAATTCTTTATTCATAAGCCAGTGTTGCCAATATTTTACAGCTTCCTTAATTGCCAGGCATTCCAAATATATTGCCTTCTTTTTCTTTTGAGTGTCTGTCAATTTTTTTGAAAAGTAAGCTACAGGTTTATTTTCTCCGTTTTCATCTTCCTGTTTTAACACAGCTCCCACTCCTTTAATACTGGCATCAGTGTAAATTTTTATTGGTTGTTCTGGGTCAAGTATTTTTAAAATTGGTTTCGTGCATAGTAATTCTTTTATTTTATCAAATGATTCCTGGCATTCTTTGGTCCAAATAAACTTTTCATCCTTCCGTAATAAATTGTGTAATGGTTCCAGGATAATTGCAATGTGTGGTACAAATTTATGATAAAAGTTTACTTTCCCAAGGAACTGGCGTATATTTTTCCTTGTTTCTGGAATGGGGAAGTTCCTGACAGCTGTTAAATAATCTTTGAGAGGTCTTACTGAATTATTTTCTATTATATGCCCCAAATACTTGGCATGATTGTTTGCAAAAGTGCATTTCGAGAATTTCAGTCTAAATCCTTCTGTTTGTATTGCCTCAAGTAGTTTTGATATATGTATTATGTGTTCTTCGAAACTTTTAGAAAAAACAAGGATATCGTCGATGAAATTCACCGCAAAGTCTGAGAGTTTATATTTTCTTATTATGTTTCTCAATATTCTTTTGAAAATAGCCGGAGCTGTCTTTAAACCAAATGGGAGGCATGTCCACTGGAAATGGCCTTCTTGCGTGACGAATGCCGTCTTATATTTATCTCGAATTTTCAACGGAATGGACCAAAATGCTGAATTTATATCAAAAGTAGAATAATACTCACAGTTTACAGTCTTCACCATCAAGTCTTCAATCAAGGGGAATGGCTGTGATTGAGGGACAACAATTTTATTCAATTCCCGAAAATCTATACACAGTCTTGATCTTTTTCCATCTTCTTTTTTATACGCTAGGGTAACCGGTGCAGCAAAAGGGCTATATGATTCCTCAATTAAGTTGTTCTTCAATAATTTTGATATTTGATTTTCAATTTCTTTTCTATCATCAGCTGTGCATCTGTATGGGCGCTTGTAGCAATATTTATCTACTATCAAGTCTATGTGAGCTTCATAACCTCGTACCGTACCAACGTCGTATTTGTCCTTAGCAAAGACTGGTTTGTATTTTTTTATTAATTTATCAATTTCAGTTTGTTTACATAAATCTAGGTGGTTTACTGAAATTTCAAATTCACTGTAGTTAATATGTTCATTGAAATTTACTTCACATCTGTTTATATTGTTCACCTCTTGTTCCTGTACCTCAGAGAATAGAGAAACATCTTGTTCATTTTTGTCACCTAGTACATCAGGAATTCCGACATTCATTAAATTGTAAATATTAGTTTCTGAGTCTTTATTTTTGTAATCCTCTTCATTTTGGACTTTATTCTCTTTTTGTGGGTTATAACATTGTATGATATTCAATTCTTCATTTTGGATTAATTTAAATTTTTTGATACAATCCAAACCAATGAGAAAATCATAATGAAAATTTTCATTATCTATCACAAAAATATTCATTTTTCTTTCAATGTTATATATTTTTATTTTTAATGTTACCATACCTTTTGTTTTCTTCTCACCATTAATAGTTTTCAAGTTTGCTGTTTGTTTATTAAGTACATCTTCTTCTTTTTCATGTATTTTCAATAGTTTTGCATTAATTAACGACACATTTGAACCCGAATCATAAATTGCGGTAACTTTTAAAGTGTCATTTAATAATAACTTTACTTTTATTAATGGTGGTACTTCTAGTTTTTTGGATTCTCTTCATTTAGTTCAATTTCTAATTCAGAGTTATTCACACTTTTCACAACTGATTTATGATTTTTCACATTAAACCAGCAGGTTTCCTGAGGGTGAAAACGTTTCCCTTTTTTCTCAGTGACACAAATTTGGCATGGTTTCTTTTCTTCATTTTTTTTTGTATTTATGTCAGAGTATGTGTAGTTCTTTTTTTCATATCTGTTCCTCCCAACAAAATGTTCTAATTTGCCTATCTCATTGTAGAGATCTTCGGTTTCTTGTAATGTCTCTCGGTCAATTTTATCACTTAGGTAATTTGGCAGGCCTGCGGCTATAAGGTCTATAAGAGTACCAGTATCAATCGTCTTCCTAACCTCCAATAACAATTTTTCTTTCTTCAATGCATACTCAAGCAATGATCCCGTTTGATATTTAAATCCAAGAGCATATCTGATCGGCGACCAACCCTTGTTTCCAAATGTTTCACAGAAGTTTTTTTCCCATTTAATCCACTCTGATTCTACTGTAAATTTCATCAACATACAACTGTACCAATTCACACTAGAATATTCTAAAAATTGTTTTAAAATTTCAATTTTTTTCCTGTCTTCATCAATATGGAAACGTTCACATTCTTTGTTGAAATCCTTAATCCATTGGTGAGCATTTGCATTTCTACCAGTGAATTTTTCAATCATAAAATCTTTTGAAATTTTCCCCAAATTTTGAGTTTCTGATTTTTTTTGTTTTTCTTCGAGTAATTTCTCTAATAGTTTCTCCAATGTTTCATTTGAACTTCTAGTTAAGGATTTTTGATCATTTATGTTTTCCATAATCTCTTCAAGGTAAAAATCATTAAACTGTATATTTTGTTCTCCATCTAAATATGTCTTTGATATCTCATCAGTTAAAGTTATCCATATTTTCCTTGTTTGATGTCTTTTATTCAATGTTTTTCTTATCTTGGCATAGTTAGATGTATTTGTTATTAATTGATGTAAACTTGCAGGTTGATATTCGGCTGGCATGTCAAAGGTTTGACCGTCAGGTGTTCCTATTGAGGTTATACAAATAATGTTTGATTTTCCATCTGATGCTGTTTTCACACAAAAGTCAAATCTTAACTTCTCCATACTTCTTGAAATATTTGCAGAAAATGTTGTTTTATAATGACAAAGTGCGTTCGTGAAATAAAGACGTAACTGAGTTTTCTGAAATAACAAATTTACTTTTATTCACAACACAATTAAATACAAAGTTTAAACACAATTTACCCCAAACAGAGTAACTTACCTGAAATAACAAAAAACAACATTTAAAGCCTTTACTTCTATTTTAGTTTATATACTTCCTTTTATTAATACAGGAAACTATCTACTGTTCCAAGTTTTACTAAATTATCAGCCTAACCGCATCTTGTTAAAAATTACCTCAATACTGACAGACGGTGACACTGACATTAATCAAAGACATGTAGATAATTATTCCATAAAGAAAAGGTACGACACCAAACGTAGTGATACTCTTTACATATATTTAATTTTTTAGCAATACAGGTAGACTAGTAGATAATATTATTTATAAGCTTAGATTAAAACAAAAAGTGTTGGGGGGGGAATCAAAGGGGAGGGGAGGTCAACAAAAGGGTCCCTTTTTGTTTTAATCTAAGTTTATAACTATTCTAAATTTCAAGTCAAAAGCTTCAGCTTTCAAGTGGTTGCAGAGATCATTAGCTGTGACAGAGCTGTGACAGATGTCGGGTTCTGTTGTTACCATTTTGGTCTGAAATCACTAACTTCTGTTTTTTCTTGTTATAGGTACACTATTTATTTATTATTTTTATAGTTGCTTGTTTTATTATAATTAAATTTGAGTTATTATTAGTATTTTAGTTTTATAGTATGTAGGTATGTTTTTAATTTTATATAGATGCACCGCCGTCATGTGATATGTTATAATCCTGTCCATACTAAGGTTGTCTGGAAGAGATCGCTTTTAGCGATAAGACCGCCCATTGTACTAAATTTGTTAGTAAAAATTATGTTCTGTATTTTACTTTGGTGTACAATAAAGAGTTATCTTATCTTATCTTATATATGAATGTAAATAAATAAATATTACTGGACATTTCACACAGCGCTATCTAGCCCCAAACTAAGCAGAGCTTGTACTATGGGAACCAGATAACTGATAGAATACTTATATACTTTTTTTTTTGGAAATACATACTTATAATATTTAGAAAAGCATCCAGACCCGCAACAAATATCTGTAGATCATGCAAATATTTCTTCTGCAGCGTAGTTTCTTTCTTTTCTTTATATAACCAAAATGTAAACTTAATTTCGAAAGGTAGGCAAATTGAGAAAGTTGGTAAAGGGAGCATCGATTGTAGATATAAATTGAATTAATATTTTAAAAAATTTAATGCATATATTTACGTTGTAAAAAAGTAGAAATAATTATTATGCGTCATGAAAGTCGTTCACATGAAAAAATAGAATAAAACGTCGGCACAAGCAACGTTATGGCAACCGTGACCTTTGCGACAACCATAACGCCATCCATATTTATCTCAGTATATCGTCTATCGTCCAGTGTAAATAGGCACATTGACCTTAGGGCTGCCGCAACAAGCGCCACAGAAGATGCAAAAGGATGTATGTAGCACTACCATTGGGACCGTGGGCACGCGCGGACTGACTCCTAATTGCCCTGACGCAACATTGTCACGCCGCATCCTGCATGCTGATGTAGGAAACAGTTTATGCCATAAAGAGATAATCTTTATAAACTTTAAGGGGTTTACCACAAAAAAATAAACAATGCTTAGCGCAAGAAATCGTATACAAAAATTGGTAATGATTTTTAAACACGCGTTAAACAGCTGTTTAACTTTTTTGTGGTAACAAAACAAGGTAATATTTCATTTCTTTCTTTGTCTGTCTTTTTATAACACAAAATATCACACTCGATCGAGATTTTCGCTCTTAATTGTATAAAAAAGTTCTGACTTATTATCTGGTAATTTTATTTTATTTCATCTATATACCTACTTATATTTTTTTATTGACAAATAATTCGAATATTAATATAAACTTTTTAATTTTTGCTGGAAATGTTTTTTTAGGTGTTTACAAACCTGTAGAATACTATTTTTAATTCTTAATTATTTATTTCCACAATGTAATAAAAAGTTAGTAATTAGACATGATCATTATAGACCCTGATGGGCACAAGAATGATGAGGAGAGCGGGGTTAAATGGACAAATGTGCAAATCGCAAGCTTGTTCCCGAAAGTGGTCACTTTCAAGATGAGTCGTCGTTGAATATCAATAAAGGTAACATTAATGTGGAATATCTACACTTGTGGTCAGCTTATTACCTCATTTATTTTTTTAATTTGGTTGAAACATAGATAGCTGTGATTTACATTTACAAAACTGAGCTAAATTTTATAATTAATTTGTTCTAATTTACCTATATTTAAAGATCATTACGGTGATTAAGTTCCGTAATGTATTGAAAATTCCTTTATAGGTTTCGGCCTTATTGGTATTTTAATTACAGAACAATGAAGAGAAGCCTTTGCCCAGCAATGGGATGAGAAGGGCTGACGATGATAATGATGATGATATTTTAATTATAGGTAAATATTATCACAATTTACACTAGTGATTCGCCCGAACTGAGATCTCGCGAGTCTACCTTAAAAACAAAAAAAAAATATTATACGCAATCTTTGACTATCAAAACAGTGCCACGAAATAAATAACCAACTTTCTTGACCAACAGTTTCATTCAAATTACAGGTAACGGGAGTTTATGTTCGTTGATTACTCATTTTTGGGGTACAAATTGCAGGTATTCTAGATTTCAGACTTTTACCTATATTTGTGATACTTAAACTATACTCATACCAAATTACAGCACTGTGGGGTCACTGGTGTACCCTGTAAATTTTGTCAAAGTTTAGTTTTTATTATGGTTTATAACTCAAAAACTACTCAAAATCTAAAAATAAAAACGGGGTCGAAATGCAGTACACTACCTACATATGTATAAAATTTTTCGATGATCGGATCAACGCTTCGAAAGTTATCCTCGGACAAACAAACATACATATGTACATACATACAACGCCGATTTGCCCAAGTTGATACGGAGATCTCGCTTCGCTCGATCAATAATCTTCGTTTGTATAATATTAAAACAACACAATAAGTAGGATGTATAACAGTAGCCCAAGGTTTAGCCAAAATTACATTAGATAGCCCACTCCTACTTCGTTGCCAAAAATACATTTACTTATTAGAAAAACCATTGTTATAATATTTAATATTTATAAATTAAGTAACAGAAGGCATTGAAATCAATTTGATAGAAAGCAATTTTTTTGTTGGCTCCCTCTTACATGTCACCGGTTGATGTTATCTAGAATTCGGAGCATCGTCAAGCCCGCTACGTAAAGTTAGCAAAGCCTCGTATAATCGCGAAATTCTCCAATGTATCAAAGTAAAAGACTATTTAAACTGACGCTTCATACCACAGAAGCATCATTAACTTCTTTCGTTCACAACAATACAAACCAACCAACAAAATGTGCAAACTGGTAAATATTTTGATAATTAGCTTTTTTCCTTAGAGAGAAAATGAAACAAAAAAAACATTTGATTAAATTAACGAATAAATGTACGAATGAAAATTCTTTATTACACATAATAAAAATAATCTGTACGTAGGCGAACTTAATGCTATATAGCATTCTCTTCCAGTTAACTTTTGTGTAATGCGGACAAACATTTATTGTTGGTGCATATTTAATATAGGCAGAAGTTTATTAATTAAGACCCAAACTAATTTGAAATATTATAGAGCCTAATGTTTAATGCAATGTAATACAATGCGCTTTAATAGCTATTAAATTTGCATTTATTAAAATTAAAATTGTTAAAATATGTTATTCAAAACTAACATGCCACCGTCTATGACTTCATAATATGTTCTTTGTTATCCCTGCAGGTTATCTTTGCCGCTGTGATGGCTGTCGCCACCGCTAAGCCTGGTAATCTCCTAGCTGCGCCAATTGCTGCAGCATACACTGCTCCGTTTGCCGCTGCCTATACAGCCCCGGTAGCCGCTGCATACACTGCCCCAGTTGCAGCAGCCTACGCAGCCCCGGTAGCCGCTGCTTACACTTCTGCTTTCGCCGCCGCCTACTCTGCCCCTCTTCGCTACGCAGCGTACACATCCCCTGTTGCTGCTGCGTACACATCCCCTGTTGCCGCTGCGTACACAGCCCCTTTTGCAGCAGCGTACAGAGCGCCCGTTTTTCTTAAGTAAAATGTAATTTTAACTGACTAACCGATGGTAAAATTAATAAAAATGTTGCACCTTATCAAGTTTTAATACTTCTAACCTAACCGTGGCTATTATTACCTAATTAGTTCCATATCTGGTATCTATTATATGTTCTATTTACTTAAGTATTCTATTTATGCCTAAGCAACTTTAAAACATGTTGATTATTCTCACAATTACGACCGAATTAAATTATATGACTCCGTCAACTCCGTCAACGTCATATGACATGGACGACTCCGTGGCGCAGTGGGCGTATAGCCGGCTGAGAGGCAGGGGGTAGCGGGTTCGATTCCCGCCACGGAACAAATGTTTGCATGATCTACAGATATTTGTTTCGTGTCTGGGTGTTTTTCTATATATTATAAGTATGTATTTACAAAAAAAAGTATATAAGTATTCTATCAGTTATCTGGTTCCCATAGTACAGTCAACGCCAAAAGTCCTATACAACTAAAAGATTGAAAGTCGGTGATCTGGTATGGTCACATTATTCAGTGATTATTTATGGTTACAAATATCAGTGAACATAATCGCAACAAAAATTACTGAACGCATAAAAAGTACCACCCATATCTCGGAAACTAGACTTTCTAAGCTAGCTGTGTCTTAGGAAAAATGGTAATATATCAATAAACATAATATATGACAAATATCAATAAGATCTGCATTTCTGATGACAGCTGTCAAACTTCAAACAGCCATTTGTAACCTTCTACGTTCACTGAATAATGTAGCTATAGCAGATCACCGACTTTCAATCTTTTAGGTGTATAGGACTTTTGTAAGTTTGTAAATGGTCAGCGACTTTTGGCGTTGACTGTACAAGCTCTGCTTAGTTTGGGGCCAGATAGCGCTGTGTGAAATGACCAGCAATATTTATTTATTATTTATTTATATATCACAAAATATGTTACTTGCAAAAAGTAGTGAGTCATAGCAAAATTATTGTTCTACAACACTCATTATTTCCTTACATCCACAGTGAATAGTTTATGAATATTAATAATGGGCTCAAAATAGCACCAGAGAATAATGGCACAATTTAAGCTTGCACAGATGTGTGATGACATCAATCGATGGATTACATCATAGGTACTTGCTTGAAGGGTGTCTCTGGAGCGCAAGCCTACTACAATAGGCCGTATTCACGTAGAAAGCTGGAATTAATTGATGAAAGACCATGTATCTTGTAAATCATCATGACTGGCTTTTGATATGTAAAACGCTACCCAAGAACTGTCAAATAAGCTCATTAAATTGTAAAATCTCGCGGAGACTTTCAAGGTAAGGAATAGGGAAGCAGGCGAAGTTTTACGTTCTCAATAATTTGTAAAGTGTTTTTATAAAACTTTTTACTTTTATTTAAAAATTCTCGATTTTTGAGAATCAAAAGGCACATTGTTACTACTTTACAGATGAAGCACAAGATATATTTTTTTCCTAAACCTTTTTTCGATTTTACAGACTTGACAAGTTTACATCTTCGCGCATTTGACAAACGTGAAATTGCTGGGAGAGGTATTGGCGCTGACAAACTGATTTCTGCATAAATTTAGTAACATGTATAGAGGTTTCTGGACCTTCCTGACATCAAAATGTATGAATAGACCGGGGTCTAAGAGGGTTTGAGAGGTTATATAATCCCAGAATGCTTTTGTGTCGTAGTTTACACGTAGTTTGTCATCTTCTATTTTAAGCCTTTCAAAAGGCTCGTTATTTCAGTACTTGGAACCGAAACCATATCTTTCTATCTATTTCTATTTGGTGTTTGATATACTTGTATTTTGTTATGATCTTGGTGATTGTTTATGGATGACACACCATGAATGCTTGTACGAATAGTTCACAAGCAGAACCGTCCTTAGCCTAACTTGCATAACCATCGCTAAACAAGATTAGCGACTAAACATGTTTAAATTTGAGTATTTGCATGAATTGTCAAATCTATTGTTAGTATTTAGGTATTATACTCAATTAGGGATCGTTACGAAATTCCCCCTTAAAGTTTTGTACTTATTACAAATTAACGGCTAAGTTTAAATAGGTATTTATACAAAAATAATAAAAAAACTTGGTTACTTGCACTTCATGATGATAAATTTGACATTTAGGAAGTGTCCTCTAAACACGGTACCATCTGGTATCATGACAGGACTCATATTTTATTGGTCTTGTGATATACCAGTGTGGTGAGACAGTTTTAGAATTTATGCGTTTTAAAATGCCAAGCTTTACATAATAATATAGTCTACCACAAGTACCTAATGATTCACCTACTTTAAACTATATGTCTGGGCTATAAGATTCAATCTTTTGTAGTTATCAAATTATCACACTGATATTATATACATATATACGAAAGATTGCATGTTTGTTGAAGTGAAAACTTCTTTAGGCGCGTTGGGCATTTTTTGAGATGGGAAAAACCATTGAACTCGCGAAGCTGTTACCGTTACCGTTACCGACACCTCTGTATATAAGTATCTGTAGTGTAGTCTGTTCAAGTTTTCACTTCTGTCGGCACCCCCGGAGTGCAAATATGTATTTATTTATTTGTTTGTTACTCAATCAGGTCATAACGATTTCGATGAAATTTAGTATGTACGTAGATTAGAACCTGGATTAACACATATGCTACTTTTTATCCCCGAAGTCAGGGCCCATGGGATAAAAATAGGGTGTCAAGTCAAGTTGCAACAGCGAGTTTAGCTTTATTTCTAGGTTACCTACAAACTTAGTAGTTTATCGCGTACGAAGTCGCGGGCAACAGCTAGTAAAACAATATATCTTACTCATCGGTAGACTTCTTAAAAATTTAACCGGTGAATTTTCCATTCGCTTTCCTACTAAAATATGAAACGATTTACTTATCAAGCAATTTGATATGCACAGTGAAGAATTATGTGGTTATGAAGCAAAGGGTTTGTATCGTTTTGCTCTGGACTTATAAGAAAGGTAGGTACCTGCACAAATATTAATTGATATATTATTAGACACGATCTTATAAAATAGTGACCTTTTTAACTCGTTTCCAATCACTCATGCCCATGTCTCTTATTATTTATATCTATTATAGAAGATGTTATCTTCTACGGACCAAATAATTATTTGGTAGTAAATTACAGAGTTCATGAATAACAAACGAGGCAATATTGACAACTTCGATAATATACGTTATATTTTAATCATTTTAGACTTTTTAGATAAACCAAGGTCACAGACATAGTCAAGAGGATTAGCAAGCTGAAGTGGTAGTGGGCGGGGCACATAGCTCGAAGGACTGACGTCCGTTGAGACAGAAAGGTTCTAGGAGACCATGCACTGGCAAGCGTAGCGTAGGACGGCCCTCTACTAGATGGAAAGTCGACCTGGTAAAAGGTTAATGGTAGCCATTAGGTGCGAGCGGAGATATATTGCTCTATAAATCTATGGGGAAGGCCTATGTTCAGCAGTGGACGCCCTTTGGCTGATATGACGATGATGAGACGTTTTAGAAGTGTTTTTGAAGTGGTCTTCTTTAGGTGCGTTGGGCATTTTTTGAGATGGGAAAAAACCATTGAACTCGCGACGCTGTTAACGTTAGCGTTACCGTTATCGTTACCGACACCATTCCTGACGATTCAAAAAATTCACACGTTCAAGTTTTCACTTCTGTCGGCACTTCCGGAGTGCCACTTTTTTTTATTAATGGCTAACGTTTGACCACGATCTTGCCCGATGGTAAACGATAATACAGGAAGCAAAGTAAAGCTCCAAGCTATTATTATAATGTATAACATTTCCAAAGAGTAAAAAGCGGTGACCACTTATAGGCTACTTGTACACGCTAAGAAAAGTCACCGCGTCTACGCAAGAATTCGTGTCATTTCTACACACGAACTGTGTACATAGCTCCGGCGCTGACCAAGAAAAAATCTTGTCTGCGCCAGACACGACGCGGTCTGTGTTTGGTTTCCTTCACCGCAACAGGTGAAGGGAAGGGCGGATTAGGTGAGGTGTAATAATGTGTTGTGTTGTCAAACTTGACTAGTGCACCCTACCGTACCCTACGCCCGACTAACCGTAAAAATTCTCATCGTTTACACGTTAATATTTATCTTGTCTGGAGCAGACACAACCCATTTTCGTGGCTAGATCTGACTAAATTCTAACCGTGTACATGATGAATTAGTCCTATCTGCCGCAGACACGGTGAAATTACTTAGCGTGTACAAGGGCCCTTACACGGTTCAAATATACGAGAGACGACCAATTTATGTTACTTTTTCACATTGCGAATCGAATACACTGCCAAAATACTTTAGTCAGTTGACAGTCGCTAATTTAAGGAAACGAGCCTGACTGGAGTTTAGAGGATTCTATGTAATCATGTTAGGCCTTGATTCTATGTTTTGGCGTAAGTAAGAATAAACATAACTGCTAAAAAGTGGGATAATAAATTCACATAATTATTATTCCTTTATTAACCAAACTGCAATCCAAAATAAACAAGTTTTTAAGGTAAACTGAAGGACTTTATTTAGTTTATTTTCATAAAATATTATATGCATTACATTTCCGAAACACTGAAATGCATATAATTAAATATGAATAGAATAAAAAATTAAAAGAAAGCGAATTTTAATAAAATCGCAAATATAACCTATTTGACCATAAAACTAGCGTATTTATCAAATCCAAAAAATATTTCTCTGTTTGTTAATACGGCCTTGATCTCCAAAATATCCGGTTCCAGATGGATAGTGCTAATTTAAATATATAATATAGCTGCTATATGGCCCCTTCATCAAATTAATGTGAGTAGAAAACTAAATCAAGTTCAGGGTACCATCGATAATGACCTTGGACGTTTGCGAAAGGTACGACGTATCGTGTTCGTACCTACAAGGATGTAGGTACCATCAAATACTTGTGATGTATGAACCACAGGCGCGTGTAGAATGTTCTACATGATCGTACCTTGATGTCCGATACGACGCGACGTCAAGTCACAATGATGCGATAGTACAGGCTGATCTTACTTATATTGTTTGGTATCTATAATGGTATGTGCATGGGCCGCGATTAGGGTTGCCAACCCTACTATATATTATAGTATCCTACTATATTAGGTGATCAAATACTATATTTCTAAAAAAATATAGTAGGCCAAACTACTATATTTTGCATAAAGCGGAACGCAGCCTTAATCTTTTTTTAAGGACCCCCTCCGCTCTACACAGCCTGCGGATCGCGCGCGAAATAAAAATGGCTGAGAAACTAAAAAATAATTTTTACAATTTGTACTCATAAATCAATCAAACGAACCAAAGTTTTGGACATTGAACTTTCTGACCAAACATTTTCTACTAAATCAACTGTTGAAAAATGGCAAGAAGTAAATACTCTCAAACAATTCAGAATTGCCTAATATTTTAAAAATTATATCATTTCTTTTTTCAATTCCTGCAACATCACTGCACAGGGCGCATATTTTCTGCCATGAAGACGAAATGGAGAGATGAGCGTAACGGGGCCAGTTTGACTTTAATAAGAGCAGAACTAATGGTGTTTTTCAACTTGAATTTGGCCTGCTATCAAACAAATAAATGCTTTCTTAAAAATAAAAAAAATATTATTAAGGCGCAGAGCAGCAAAACATATTCATTTAAAAAATAAATATTTTAACCACATACTATATATATTTTTTTTTTGCCATCTACTATATTTTTATAGGTAACAGCTTCGAAAATACTATATTTGATAGAAAAAAAGTCGGTAACTCTAGCCGCGATACTCACATGATAGACGAGACTAGTGATTTGACAAACAAGAAGATGTACTTGAGGTCAATGCGCTCAAAAGAAACAGTTTTATTATACTAGATGCATGAAAATAGCGACCCCGTAAGCGTGAAACCAAAATCTACTAATTGATCCTACTATCGAATGAATAATTCTGGACATTTCACACAGCGCTGTCTAGCCCCAAACTCAACAGAGCTTGTACTATGGAAACCAGATAACTGGTAGAATTCTTATATATATACTTCTTTTGTAAAATATATCCCTATAATAGGTATATAGAAAAACACCCAGACCTCGAAACAAATATTTGTAAATGTACCGGGGCGAGAATTGAATCCAAAACCTCCTGCGTCACAGCCAGCTATTCGCTCACTGCGCCACGGATGTCATCTGTACTGGTTCGTAATCATTATTATCATCATCGCTATATCCGCCATAGGGCGTCCACTGCTGAACATAGGCCTCCTTCATATATTTCCAAAGTTACCGATCTTGTGCGGCCTGCACCGAACGGCTCCAGAAACCTTTATTAGGTCGTCTTTTTGACTAGCGAGAGCCGTCCTACGCTGAGGTTTCCAGTGATTGGTCTCTACTTGAGAACATTTCTGTCCCAAGGGCCGTCAGTTCATTGCATCTGATTTACAATTAAGGGTTAAAAACAGGTCTTTAGCAGCTTTAGCAATCGCTCTACTATACTGTATCGCGAATAACTGCCTGAGACGCAGGAGGTTACGGGTTCGATTCCCACCGCGGAACAAATGTTTGCATGATCTACAGATATTTGTTCCGGGTCTGGATGTTTTTCTATATATTATAAGCATGTATTTACAAAAAAAAGTATATAGGTATTCTACCGGTTATCTGGTTCCCATAGTACAAGCTCTGGTTGGTTTGGGGCTAGATAGCGCTGTGTGAAATGTCCAGCAACATTTATTTATTATTATTATTATACTTACACCTTTAATTTAACTACCATCCTGTCGATACTCCACGTCTATTATTCAAGTCACGTTGGATTCCTGATCGCGGACGTTCCAAGGTGCGTAAGCGCAGCCGATGCCAAAACAATAGAGGTCACTATCAGCTCCTATATAATAGCCAGGAAAGGCTGTAACATCATCAGTCAGTGCTAGACGTACTAAGAAACAAACAAACAAAATGTTCAAATACGTAAGTACTTGAGTTACTCGCTTAGAATTTGTTAAAAGTGCATCAAAAGTGCCTATTGGATTAATTTATTACTCATTTTTCATATTAAAGTGGTGAAAAGTTCAATTCTTTAATACATTTTACAGTAGCTTATTTCTCATGAAACGTATTTACAGCTAGGGTATAATATTACGAAGACCCGAATAGGTAATTCTGGCAATAAAGTAATTATTTTCATTATAACACATTTAAATAAAATGCAGAAATATAGCTTCGTATTAAGATATCATTAACACACAAAACACAGTGCGGAAAACAAAAACAGGGAACAGGGTATCGGTTCGACACTGATAGTCAACCTCTGAGTTTCTAATATATTTCTTTTTTTCACAGTTGATCTTCGTCGCTCTCCTGGCTTTCGCCACTGCGAAGCCCCTGGTAGTGAGCTACGCATCGCCCTACGCCGCAGCGTACACAGCGCCTGTAGCTGCAGCCTACACCGCGCCCTACTACTCAGCGTACTCAGCGTACACCGCACCGGTGGCGTACTCAGCGTACTCCTACGCTTCTCCGTACTCTTACTACCTTTGAATCAGATAAACCCGCCCGTGTTCTAGTGTTACAGTATTTATGATAGACTAACTAAGCATGCTCCAAATACAGTCATGATTGCAACAATTCGTTTTTTTATACGACTGCCTTAAAAAGAGTGTATTTTTTAACCTGAATAGTTGTCTCCCTCACAGCAATACCAAGAGCGCTTATAACTATTATAAACGCAACCATTCATTTTTTTAAAGCCATTGAAACGGTTCCATGAATTTTTCCGATAATTTCATATTTAAGATTAAATATTTCTCAAGTTAAGAGAGGTTATAACACGCATTTTTCTGTAACATAGTCGGCAATCGCTAGTTTATTAGCTATTAGAAAAAAAACCATTTAAACGCTCAGAGGTCAATGTTCACAATGGCCAAATTTTGGGAGATTGTCGGAAAATTCCCCCAGATGGATAGTTGATGATTACTTATTTTCAACCTCAGTTCATGGGGCAAAATAAGGCCTAATATAGGCATCATAATATAAGAAAATAAGTCGAATTACAAGTCACCCAGTAGAACATAATGTTATACATTTTTATCTATACCAATAAAATATGGAATAACCAGATTTCCCTCTGATAATAAAAAAAATCCAACTTGTTATTCAATTTAGATCAACCTAAACGACATTCGTCTGAATTGAAAATATTTAAGGTCTATTAAGATCTGCATAAAGTAATGCCCAAGGTTAATAGCCGTCGGCATTTATTGGTAGATCATCAGTTTGTCTTCTAAGTAGCAAGTTGCAACATTAATATCCATGAGTCATAGAAGTCCAAGTAAATAAAACTATGGATGAAGGATACATTCAAATATAATTTTTACTAATAAGATTATTCGAAAGCTTTATAACACTGTCTGAAGATGAGGGCTTCTCATTCACGATTTTAAAAAATAGTTCCAACTGGCTCGATAGATACCGACTAACATATATTGTAAGTTTTGTTTGTACCGGACTGCGAAGAAAGAGGGTAATTTTTTAGTGTGTATGTATGACTGTTCGTTTGGCCCATCGTTTGGCGCGTTGTGACAAAAACAAAATTGATCAAACCCTATCCAGTGAGGTATCAACATGAAGGTATTAAAAGACCATTTCAAAAATATAAGACACCTACTTAGGTCTTACTGAATGTTTCTGGATTTTGATAAATAAGACCAGATATTTGATCGAGCGTAGTGAGATCTCCAAATCAACTTGGGCGAATCGGCGTTGTATGTATGTATGTTTGTCCGAGGATAACTTTCGCAGCGTTTATCCGATCATCGTGGAATTTGTTATATAGGTAGTGATGGCACAATTTTGGTGTGACTAAATGAGCTAAAAATGTGGGGAGTTGTTGAGATATTGGGGTTCAAGAGGGGTAAAAAAATGGGACTATCCGGTCAAATGGTACTTCTGATATAAGGTCTTTGTGAGTCATTTCGACCCAGTTTCTATTTTTAGTTTGAACCTTGTAGTTTTTAAGTAATTAGCTATAATAAAAACTGAACTTTAACAAAATTGGGTCACAGGGTACACCAGTGACCCCACAGTGCTCAAATTTGGTATGCGTGTAGCTTTAGTGACACAAATATAGAGAAACGTCTGAAATCCAGAATAAATGCATTTTCTACCCCAACAATGTATAACCAAATACATGAACAACCTTTACCTGTAATTTGAATTAAACTGTAGGTCAAGTTTTTTGGTTATGCATTTTGTAGCACTATTTTGATAGTCAAAGATTACAATTAAGTAATATTTTTTTGTTTTTATGGAAGACTCGCGAGATCTCAGTTCGGGGCGACCCACTGGTATATTTATGATACATTTGTTTGTTTTCGAAGTATATGTCCTCACTATTTACACATTTTTGCATTTGTTGGAACCATTGTGTGAAGTAGTGGTTCCAGTCTTTAGTAGGGACCTCTTCAATGGCTTCGTGGAACGCATTCACCACCGCTTCCAAGCTTGTAAATAGTAAATCTTTATGCTTATCTTTAATTTTAAGAAATAAAATCCGGGCTGTATGGCGAATGTGTCATCACCATCAATTCCATTTATGAGGCCTCCAAATACCAATTCGTTATCTTAGCAGAATGTGCTGACGCGTTATTGTGTTGAAGGACGACATAGCTGCGAGGACACTTTTCAAAAACTTTTTCCAACACTCTGGGCAATCAATTTACGTTTCGTCGGAAAGCCTTCAAAAGAAAAGACTTATTCTGCCGACTGGCTTTTTCTTTCCGGTTCAAAATCAAAATCTTTTCATTCATTAAAATCACAAAGAATCACTTTGAAACGTCAATTTTACTGCCAGTTCCTTCGCGACCAAGCCAGGAAAGAAGGCAAGAAACAAGGCTGGTTGTTTTTTTTAATGATCTTTTCAGAATACATAACAAAAATGTAAATGAATTACGTTGGAGATATTTCAATCCCAAGATTCTCTATCATCTAAATAATCTGATATTTTATAGTAGGCTTTTTTATAAAGATATCGTTTAAATATGTTTTTAAATTTGTTAAAAGTAGTAAGTACACCCAGGTTTCGTCACCTGTCACGGTAATATAGGCAGCCATTGACTGTCCTCCATTTAACTTTTTTATCATTTTTCAGCACCACTCGCCACGCACTCGTTTCTGGTCTTCCGTTAAATCGAGCAGTTACCGGTAACTTCCGAATCTTCAGATGCACATGCAAAATGTGTTGCACTTGGCTCATTCCAATACCAAATACAGTACAATTTATGCTGACAACTAATTTTTTTGTCAGTTTCACCGGTTTGCAAATCAAAATGAATCTTAAACGTTCCGCAGAAGTGTCAATTTATGAATTCGATATTACCATAAATTAGGACAAAATCCGGTTGTAGGATATTTGTATAAAATGGGTGAGGATGATCGAATTGGCACATTCAGACAGAGACAGCCTGAAAACCACCTACCAACATGTACAAACTGGTAAGTCACAAAGTTAATAATTCGTAATATAATGTGTGTATAACCCTTAAATGTGCAGTAAAAAACTCCATATACATTTTTTTAACTTTTAGTGTTTCTACGTCATGAATACTTGTGAATTTTCCATGTTTTCTCTGAAATGTTTAACCGTCTAATTGACATAACTTCGTTGAAAAAATATAACAACTACTTACAGTACCCTAAAGTATAACCTAACAAACTATTTCATTGTTGCAGATTGTTGCCTTCGCCGCCGTGCTGGCCGTCGCCGCCGCTAAGCCCAGCCTGGGTTATACCTACTCGGCTCCCTACTCTTCCTACGTAGGCCCCGTCGCTACTTCCTACTCGGCCTACTCCGCGCCCGCATACTCTCAGGTGTACTCCGCCCCCGCGTACTCCGCTGAGGTGTACTCCGCCCCCAGCTACTCTCAGGTGTACTCCGCTGCCCCGGCTGTCTCCTACCCTGTTGTCTCTAAGACCTACGCCGCTGCTGCCCCTGTCGCCACCTACCACGCCGCCGCTCCCGTAGCCACCACCTACACCGCTGCCGCTGCCCCTGTTGCCACCTACACCGCAGCTGCTGCCCCTGTCGCCACCTACCATGCCGCCGCTCCCGTAGCCACCACCTACACTGCCGCTGCCCCCGTCGCCCACTACGCCACTGCCGCTGCCCCTGCCGCCACCTACCATGCTGCCGCTCCTGTAGCCACCACCTACGCCGCTGCTGCCCCGGTCGCCACCTACGCCGCTGCCGCTCCCGTGGTAGCTAAGAGTTACGCCGCTGCCCCTGTCACCACCTACACCGCTGCCACTCCCGTAGCCACCACCTACGCCGCTGCCGCTCCCTACACCACCTACGCCGCTGCCGCTCCCTACGCCACCTACACCGCTGGCACCCCCGTCTACGCCAAGACCTACTCCGCATACGCCGTCCCCTCTTACGGTTACTCCGGCTACTCCGGCTACTCTAGCTACCCCGCCGTAGCTTACAACAGCCAGTACCCCGCTACCTCAGCTTTCCTGTTGAAAAAGAAGTGAGAAGCTTTACGACTTGACAAGTTCAAGAATAGTCACGGATATGTTCGAAATAATTAAATGTTCCATCTAATTAGTTACATGCTGGTTTTTTTACCCTACCTATAAACGTAGATACCTAGAAACGTAAATATAGTTTCAAATCATTAATTTATAAGTTATGCAAAATAATTACATTTAGAAATATGTAACGTCATATTTACCACCTGTTCCTTCGCGACCAAGCCAGGAAAGAAAGGCAAGAAACAAGGCTGGTTGTTTTTTTTAATGATCTTTTTAGAATACATAACAAAAATGTAAATAAATTACGTCTAAATTGTAACATAATATTTGAACGAGTCGGAGCAATTTCAATCCCAAGCTTCTCTATCATCTAAATAATCTGATACTTTATAGTAGGCTTTTTTATAAATATTTAGTATAACTATGTTTTTAAATTTGTTAAAAGTAGTAAGTACACGCAGGTTTCGTCACCTGTCATGATAATATAGGCAGCCAATGACTGAACTCCATTTAACTTTTTTATAATTTTACGGCACCACTCGCACTCGTTTCTGTGCGGTTACCGGTAACTTCTGAACCTTCAGATGCACATGCAAAATGTGTTGCACTTGGCTCATTCCAATACCAAATACAGTACAATTATGCTGACAACTAACTTTTTTGTCAGTTTCACATTGTTGTACGGTAAAACTGAACTAAGGATTATCTCATCCGTAAGATATCAGATTTGGTAATGAGTTGTGATTTAATAATCACTAAAATTGGATTTTGGCGATAGACTACATACTTACCTTTATTTGCGCATAGCCATTAAATAAAAAATAAATGGTGAAACATAGTTTACGAGTGTGATAATATTTCGAATTGTCAATTAAGATAAGTATTTACATAGTACTAGTTGTATGTCCGCGACTTCGTCCGCAATTTTCTGGATCTCGACAACAACGCCATTTACCGGGTCCAATTGTGAATCTAAACCATCCAGGGACCCACACAAAAACATACAAAAAAAAAACATTCAAATCGGTCCAGCCGTTTAGGCGTTTAGGAGGAGTTCAGTGACATACACACGTACAGGAGAATTATATATACGAGTATATAAGAAAGATAAAATGAAGTCGTTTCCGCTGTCTGTTACCTTATATCTTTTATAGCGGGTTCCTATATCCGTCAGTAACCGACTACGACTCGTGTTCCCTTGAAAAAATGTCAAACTTTTGACACGTTTTCAAGGAGAACGAGGCGTAGCTGGTTAACGACGGATATAGGAACCCGGCATAAAACTACTCCACGGATTTCAATGCAGTTTTCAGCAATATATAGAGTGATTCAAGAGGAAGGTTAATATGTATAACTAGCTTCCGCCAGCGGTTTCGCATGCGATATTTGGCAACAAAAAGTAGCCTATGTGTTAATCCAGGTTATAATCTATGTACTCGTACTTACCGATTTGAAAGTAACTCCGTCTCTCTTGTCTGTTTGTTACCTTTTCAGAACTTACAGCTCGACCGATTTCGATGGAATTTGGTACCTAGATAAATTATGAATGGACTTGAGACATATGATTTACTTTACGCGACTGCACAGGAGGGTAATGTTTTATTGACAAACCACGCGTACGAAACCGCGGGCGGGTCAGCTAGTAAGCTATAAAACCTGTTTATATTAGTACGGGCATGTAAAGAGAAATTATATTTTAAAGTAGTTATGTAAAATTACTAAAAACACGACCGATAATAATTTTAAACAGCTTTTCCTTCATCACGCTCTTATTGTTGGGTACGAATGGAAGGAAGAAAACAGGGTAATGAAAAAAATTCTGGGATGAAAAAAAATGAAAAAAAAAGTGGCAGATAATTTGAAGAAATACTTCAGCGTAGTACGTGCGTGTAGTCATGAGAAAAGAAAGGTGTGTAGATGCCGAAAAAGAGTTATGATCGAGCTGTATCAATTATATTAATTAATTGATTCAAGACTTGATACCTAGTACTTTATTCACTTAACTTCAAAAAAAAAATGTTTAATGTAATAAATCCTTTTTAAAAAGGTATATTTTTTCTTCTTTTATCTACGATCTCACTACCGATCTACGATAGGCGTATTGATAAAGCTGCTTCCGCAATTATTGATACCTTTATTCTACTCCACCTCGTAAATTGGACTCGTTTTAGTAAATAGCCTTGGCTAGTGTCATCTAACAAAATTGATTTTATTGCATTTCGCGGCTCAGCCCACCGGTTTGCAAATCAAAATGAATCTTAAACGTTCCGCAGAAGTGTCAATTTATGAATTCGATATTACCATAAATTAGGACAAAATCCGGTTGTAGGATATTTGTATAAAATGGGTGAGGATGATCGAATTGGCACATTCAGACAGAGACAGCCTGAAAACCACCTACCAACATGTACAAACTGGTAAGTCACAAAGTTAATAATTCGTAATATAATGTGTGTATCAATAGTCCTTAAATGTGCAGTAAAAAACTCAATAAACATTTTTTTTAAGTTTTAGTGTTTCTAAGTCATGAATACTTGTGAATTTTCCATGTTTTCTCTGAAATGTTTAACCGTCTAATTGACATAACTTCGTTGAAAAAATATAACAACTACTTACAGTACCCTAAAGTATAACCTAACAAACTATTTCATTGTTGCAGATTGTTGCCTTCGCCGCCGTGCTGGCCGTCGCCGCCGCTAAGCCCAGCCTGGGTTACACCTACTCGGCTCCCTACTCTTCCTACGTAGGCCCCGTCGCTACTTCCTACTCGGCCTACTCCGCGCCCGCATACTCTCAGGTGTACTCCGCCCCCGCGTACTCCGCTCAGGTGTACTCCGCCCCCAGCTACTCTCAGGTGTACTCCGCTGCCCCGGCTGTCTCCTACCCTGTTGTCTCTAAGACCTACGCTGCTGCTGCCCCTGTCGCCACCTACCACGCCGCCGCTCCCGTAGCCACCACCTACACCGCTGCCGCTGCCCCCGTCGCCACCTACACCGCAGCTGCTGCCCCTGTCGCCACCTACCATGCCGCCGCTCCCGTAGCCACCACCTACACCGCCGCTGCCCCCGTTGCCCACTACGCCACTGCCGCTGCCCCTGCCGCCACCTACCATGCTGCCGCCCCCGTAGCCACCACCTACGCCGCTGCTGCCCCGGTCGCCACCTACGCCGCTGCCGCTCCCGTGGTAGCTAAGAGTTACGCCGCTGCCCCTGTCGCCACCTACACCGCTGCCACTCCCGTAGCCACCACCTACGCCGCTGCCGCTCCCTACACCACCTACGCTGCTGCCGCTCCCTACGCCACCTACACCGCTGGCACCCCCGTCTACGCCAAGACCTACTCAGCATACGCCGTCCCCTCTTACGGTTACTCCGGCTACTCCGGCTACTCTAGCTACCCCGCCGTAGCTTACAGCAGCCAGTACCCCGCTACCTCAGCTTTCCTGTTGAAAAAGAAGTGAGAAGCTTTACGACTTGACAAGTTCAAGAATAGTCACGGATATGTTCGAAATAATTAAATGTTCCATCTAATTAGTTATATGCTGTTTTTTTTTACCCTACCAATAAACGTACCTAGAAACGTAAATATAGTTACAAATAATTAATTTATAAGTTATGCAAATAATTAAATTTAGAAATAGTAGAAAACCATTTGTTATGGGGAAGTATTATCCCAAGATCCGACTGCGAAAAATCTTCATTCATCTTGTACCTATTCAATCTAAATTAAAGATCAATAGAGGAATAGGTTTATTCTGTTTCTGCTGGGTTTATCTTAAAACAGGTGAATAATTATGTAAGTAATTAAATTAAATTTAAAATTACTTTCGGCCATATTTTTATAGGGAACCAAACATAAATATATTCATTTAGTTATAATTATTTATAAAACGCGTAGGCTGGCCCCGCATTAGATGGAAAGACGACCTGATAAAGGTTGCTGGGAGCCGTTGGGTACAGGCCGAACTTATGATGATGATCTATAAAAAAATATTTGGATTAAATACAAGATGAGCGTAGATTTCATACAGTTGGATATTGGGCTATAATTTATTCAGTAGGTGCTTGCTTACAAATTCAATAACTTAATTGGTAGGTAATATATTCCTTATACATTATATTTATTAGTAAACGGGACGAAAGTACAAAATAATTTTACTAAATATTTAGTTATATTGTGATTTTAAGTACCTAAGTATTTTTTTTTTACTTTGATTTTCAAGGGTGATTAAGGTATTTCAGGATCAGTAATTTTAACTTTGATAACAAACTATTCCTAAATCTATTTGGAATCAATCAATCTATAGTAAATAGTGATTCTTACTTCACTAATTTTATTCAAATTTGGTGTTTTGGTAGTATCTAAAATTAAATTTCAATGCAAAGTTTATTTTAGTATCACTCCATATACATAAATTATTTTAAATAAAATGTATAATTCATTCATGCGTAATTGACAAGGCTATGGACTCCAAATGTCATCAAGAACGTGCACAGAAGCATCATTACGAGTACAATTAGGTTAGGTCTTAAAAACAGGACCGCAATTTTTTTCCAGTCATTTGGAAATAGTATTTTTTGTATACCTCTAAGGTAGCAAACAAGCATACGGCCCACCGGATGGTAAGCGTTAACCATAGCATATGGACGTTTGTAACACCAAAAGTATTAGTCGCGCGTAGCCGACCCTTTAACATTTTTAAAACGCCCTTTTTGAAGGACCCCATACTGTAGCCCCTGGGGAAAACTTCGGACCAATCAACAAGCGAAGTGTTCGCGGGAGAAAATTCCTTTGGAACTTCACGGTACGCGACCACATCGTCTCCAAGGTGTGTGGATGGATTCCCTGCCGATGGCGGGCGGTGCGATGATAAAAGGAACCTGCAGGCACCATATCAAACAACAGGGAGGCAAAATCTCTCCTGAGTGCTCAATACCGCTTGTGAGAATGGGATTGTCGACAATTCTCAAAGCTCGTCTTTGAACAGAGCCAAATGGCCCTAGATGATATCCTGGTACTCCTGCCTATAAATGACAGCAGTACCGTACAACAGTAATGTGGGGCCGGACTTGCGCCTTATAGTGAAGTAGTCTTTGCCCCGTACTGAAGTACTGCTTTGCCCTATTGAGCCCACCGAGCTTTTTGGATGCCAACTTTGCCTACTCTTCTAAGTGACTCCGAAACTGCACGTCACTGGAGATGTCGACACCCAGGATCCCAATGCTCTTAGAGATGGTTAAGGGTGTGTTCTGGAATTGTGCACCTACAGTAAATGGGTTTTTTTTGTGGTGAACGCACAAACCTGTGTCTCTGTGGGGTTGAACTGAACCAGGTTTAATTCTCCCCAATCGGAAACTCTAGTTTCCTAATTTCCTATTAAATAACCATCATGTGTGTCCAGTCTTTTTCACCTAAGACACAAATTTTCCTAGTTCCGGCACAGTGTAAAGTAAGTTATCTTTAATTAGATATTAATCCGTAATATTAACCTTATCACTTTTCATTCATTCATTTATTTGTTCATAAAACAATTAACCAATTGTATTTTAAACTATACAACATTAAGACAATGAATAAATATTTATTATTATTATTCATTATAAGAACGAAGGCCGTTATACCTAGCTGTCGACAACTGTCGATAACTGGCGACAAGTTCCGTACTGCATTGCTCCTATGCTCCTACACGATCTGTCAATTTATCAAACGATAAATTCGCTAAAGCCGGTTTGCACAACGATCCCTAAACGTATTTAGCGACTAAATATGTTTAAATTTGACGAATTGGTATGATTTGACAACACCTTAAATCATATTTAGCCTTTAAATACGTTTAGGCATCGTTGCGCAAGTCGCCCTAAGTTTCGTACATTATTAACCTCTGCAGCGTTGTGGGTGTATTGCCTGTTGAAAAGTAAGAGGTGCAAGTGTGATTCTCGCCGCGGGAATATGTTTGCATAATCTGGGAATATTTATTTTCCCGGTCTCAGTGTTTTACTAATATAGGGTTAGATTTTTTTGGTTATCAGTAATGTAATTTTGTATAACCTAGTGACCAACTCTGACGACATAGACCGCTCGAAGGCAGGTTTTAAAATTATTATAAACAGCTGAGCCTCCCGTGGCTTCGCACACGTGGTTTGTCAATAAAAACACTATCCTCCTTCTGCAGAGTCGGATAAAAAGTAACCTATACCCAAATCCCGGTCATGATATATCAATAGGTATATCAAATTTCATTGGAATCGATCCAACAATTTAGCCGTGAAAACGTAACAAACAGACAGAGTCACTTTCAAATTTACAATAGATCGAGCGAAGCGAGATCTCTAAAACAACTTGGGCAAATCGGCGTTGTATGTATGTTATGTATGTTTGTTTGTCCGCAGAAAACTTTCGAAGCGTTCATCCGACCATCGTCAAATTTGGTATATAGGTAGATAGTGATGGCACAATTTTGGTGTGACTAAATGAGCTACAAATGTTGGGGGATGGTTGAGATATTGGGGTTCAAGAGGGGGAAAAAAAAATGAATATGAGACTTTTAGGTCAAGGGGGACGTCAAATGAATCACGTCAATTCATTAGTATAGTACATTTCAACTCTGTTTTTATTTTTAGTTTAATTTTTGTAGTTTTTGAGTTTATTAGCCATAATAAAAACAAAACTTTGACAACATTCACAGGATACACCAGTGACCCCACGGTGCTGTAATTTGGTATACGTGTAGCTTAAGTAGCATAAATATAGGTAAAAGTCTAAAATTCAGAATAACTGCAATTTGTACCCCAAAATAGAGTAACCAGAGCACATGAACTTCCGTTACCTGTAATTTGAATGAAACTTGTAAATTGAAAATTTGAACAAAATATTTATTGGATAGGCAAACATTACAAATAATATTTTTTTGTTTTAATCGAAGACTCTCGAGATCTTAGTTTGGGGCGAACCACTAGTGTTAGTATAGATTAACTTATTTTGAGAGTGACCAGTTGTTCCTCTCTGTTTAATGTCAGCTGTATATTTGTCAAATGAACGTTCTTCCTTTCTTTACACTGAAAGTTGGCAGAAGTTGAAATTACGATAAATGGGATACTGGACGCGTTCGATGTACCATAGATACGTGCTACAGAATGGCTTATACTCTGCAATGGCAGGATACAAGTTGCCAATAAAGATGATGATTCATGATTATCCTAAATTAAACTCAAACCAGACAAGTAGTTGCTTTTTTTGATACAATTTAGTAGTTAACGATATTTTTATTATTACTTGATAAAATATTTCGTATCGGTACATAAGTAAAGGCAAGCTTGTTCAGCGACTTTAGCATCTGATTATTTCTGATGCTGCTAAATAAAGTATCAAGTTGATAAAAATAGCAGGTATATACCTACTAGTTAAGCTATTGTGCAATTTCTATGATTTGCCTGACTTGTGAGGAACAATTAAAACTCGAGTTTATGCACAAATTAATAAAAAATGAGCTTCCTTTCAAATAAAAAAGCTTATAGATTTTTTGGTAAACGGATATTGCTAGTCATTATCATAAATGACAACATTCAATACAACAAATAAAACAACTTGAGAATTTATGAGGTTTTTTCACAGCCAAGCCTAAAATGCTCGACTTGGCAGATATTATTTTGATAATAACTAGATTTTGCACAAAATCCGGTTGTGAGAAATTCGTATAAAATGGGTGAAGATGCACAAACCATTATCATTCAGTCTAAAGCAGTTTGAACACCCATTACTACAATGTACAAGTTGGTAAGTCGTCATCACAAGAATCATTTATTTGATTAAAAACATTATACGAGTATCAAAGTTTCTCTGACTGTTATTTTATTTCACTATACCATACTAGATTGTCCAGTCCCTAACCTGTAGGCTTTAAGAATGACAAGGTATCTTACACTAATTATGTTTTTCCAGTGTGTTGCCTTCGCCGCCGTGATGGCTGTCGCCACCGCTAAGCCACAGTTTGCTTACTCGGCCTACCCCGTGCCCGCTACGACCCTCGTGGCTCCTGGTGCGTCCTACGTGGCCCCCGCCACGTCCTTCGTAGCACCCGGTGCGTCTTACGTTGCCCCTGCTGCCGTCGCTACAACTTACTCCGCATACTCCGCTCCTGTGTACTCTGCCCCCGCTGCCGTTTACGCCCAGTCCTACCCCGTGGTCGCCAAAACCGTAGCTGCCCCAGTCGCCTACGCGCCAACTTATCCCGTTGCAGCTAAGACCGTTGCTGCCCCCGTCGCCTCCGCCACCCCTGTCGCCGCTGCTCAAGTCGCGTATGCCCCGACCTATCCCGTTGTCGCCAAGACCGTAGCTGCTCCAGTTGCGTACGCCGGCCCTGTTGCCGCCGCCCCAGTTGTCGCCACGCCCGTCGCCTCCCCCGTGTTTACCAAGACCTTCGCCACCGCTCCGGTCGCTACCGTCGCCGCTGCTCCCGTCGCCACCGCCCCCGTGCTTGCCAGCGCGGCTGTCCCCGCCTACTCTTACTCCGCCGTGTCTGAGCCGATCGCTTATGGCAGCGCCCTCCCCGCCACCTTCGCCTGGAGGAAGAAGTAAATAACTACACCGAAATCAATTAGAATGAACTAGGGCAAAAAATAAATTATGACTATATTACTAAATTTCCTTGTATATCATTTCGTATTCGTAGGACTTATGACGTACCTACCTTGCCCAGTATATTCAAATTCGTTTATAAGGTAGTAATATGTTTGATGTGTAACATCTTTCCTCTCGTTTTTGGGAGTGATTTTGGCAAAAGGGACGGAAATGTGTAACAGGAAACCAGGGAAGCGCGCGCTATTTGATTTGACCAATGAACACGTGCGGTAGTCGGATGTTACACATCATATTCGACTACTTTAGGGCTCGTAGTATTTTTTACTCCATCGATTGAGAGGAACAAAAATTACCGATTGAAGATTAATAAATTTATCTTGCTTCAATAGTCAAATCTTATATTATAAGAGTCATAAAATTGTACTTATTTGTAAACCTGTCCCAACGGTTAACCATAAATCACTTATTATAAAATTAAAAAATATAAGATTTATGACCTTATATTTTATGACTCGTGTACATTGGGAAAAGGGTAAGCCTTTGGTGTGGGATGTCACGTGCGTCGATACCCTTGGGCCATCTCATTTGTCTGGTACAGCAGTTGGGACCGGTGCCGCAGCAAGTTCAGCCGAAGATCTCAAGCGGCGTATAAAGTCTCGACAGAGCTTACGTATTTGAGTCATTCGGGGTCGAGACCCTGGGTCCATGGGGTGCCGGGGCCCATCGCGTTTTCAAAATTCTTTCTGGGCATCTGGTCAAACCGACGTGTGATCCGAGAGCTGGCGCTTATCTGGGTCAACGCATAAGCATTGCAATTCAGCAGGGCAATGCAGCCAGTGTCTTGGGGACACTTCCGCCTAGTAGTGATCTGGAGCAGTTGAGCTATCTATAGATCGTTTGCAACGGTCTTTGGATGATTCAACTGTTTCTTCTGTATTTTAGTCATGTAAATATTTATTCTATATTCTTTATGTTAATAAAGCAAGATTTATGGAAATAAAGTTCTGATAAAAATCAATTAGGAGTAACTTACGCGATCACTATACATAATTATTGATTAAAAAAGGTATATACGTGATAAATAACCGTTTAAATGTATTATTATGTGATAAACTTATCATTAAAATCATACTAAAATCAAGAGCACAAAACAAAGATATTAAAAATACACAATTCTTCCGTAATTATACCAGCATAAAAAAATGTTTACTTGAAGTTTTACCTGGATGCAAGATGACACTTTAGTTATGTAAATCATTACTTCATCAGCATCAATCATCATCGTCAGTCATTTGCTTGATCCATCTACAAGTACTACAAACGAATTGGTCAAGCGCGTGTCGTACCACGCACAGTGAAGGGTTTCGTAGCTGTATCTTAGAGATATTATCATACAAATTTAATTATGAAGTTGATTTTAGTCATTTTGTAAGAACATTATCAGTTTACAAACACAACTACAGGCATAGGTTGGTCGACTTCTGCTCGTAAACTAGTAAAGTCTATTCAGCTTTGATAATTCTTCTTACAACTACAGTATATAAACTATTATTATGAATACTTTTTAGGCACACAAGAATACCTAGCATGTTAACTGGAAAAGAGGGATCACACGACTATTACGAAAATGGCAATTTTGAGGCTCTTCATTTCATTAACGGGCTCTTGTATCAAAATATGTTGAAATAGTATATATTGTATTGTGTTATAAAGTGTTTTAAAATACCTATTCAATAACACCCCACACCTGGGGTGGGTGAGTAAAAAAATATCACCCCCAACTTCCCTATAGGGAAGGATTATTTACGATATAACAACAAAAAATAACGATTTTCGGATGTTTTCTTTTACATGTGCTGTGTTGCTTTCACATAAAATTTCATGATTCTAGGTTAACAGGAAGTACCCTATATGTTCTAATTTATTTTCTGGTAAAATATGCGGCATAAATGACCGTATTTTTTGATTGCGTTGACTTTTGACCTTGATTTTTTTACAGTTTTAAGGGACCGTAGACTTACGTATTTAATATTAATTTCAATTTGATATCTCCATGCGTTCCTGATAAAAAGGGTCTTTGGACGGAAAGACGGACAATAAAGTGGGTATAAGTGTCCTTTTAAGGTATGGAACCCTAAAAAATAAAAACATATTTAGTAAGCTAAAACAAAATATAAAGATATGATTTCACCATTGGAATTAAAATAAATTATTGAACACCGTTTGGTATGGGTAATTTTTGTAAAGTCGTTGCATTTTGTAAAAAGTTGCATTTTGTAATTATTTTTAGCCTTCATACATTTAATCCGATTATTATTTTTATATAAGCAACGTTTTCGCACACTGGAAAGTGTTCGTTGGACGACCCCCCCCACTAGATGGGAAGACGGCCTGATAATGGTTGCTGGGAGCCGTTGGGTGAAGGGCGCACAGAATCGTTTGCTCTGGAAATCTATGGGAGATGTCAATGTTCAGCAATGGATTATTATGATACGGATGATTATGATGATTCATCATGAAGTAAGAATTTCCCTAGAACGTAAACGCTAAAACGTTTACTAAACAGCACAATACATGTAATATTTGAAAAACCTACTAAACACTACTTATTGTATGGAACGGAAAATGTTTACAAAACGCATCTTCTAAATAGGTATGTCAAGTTTACCAAATGGGATCCTTACCAAGCGGGATGTAGCCACCCAAAGCCATCACTAACCCCTTAAAGAATTCCACCTTATTTTGTCTTGCAATTCCGGATGTCGCATTGTTAATTCAAGTAGAAGATATTACATTTTTTTTATCGTGATCCCAAATCTCAGCTTGTAAGATAAATATCAACAAAAAAAAAATAAGTGTACCTCCTCTACGTTAAAGTAGGGCTGTTTTTTTTAACTCGCTACCATTATCTTCTAAAATATCGTAATAGGTATTTTAAAAACACTACAAGGTTTCATGAATATTTTTTGATACTTCAAATAAGCGGAACGAACTTGACACGAACAGTACAAACTTGCCGACAAGAGACATAAGGTCATAGCACACATATCAACTCAGAAAGGGGTCGTCACTGTATCAGCTCGAGCCGTTCAGTATTCTTTGTATGAAACTCCCTACTGCAACGCACACTAATCGGAATCGTAACGTAATCGCCTCGCCTCGGGACAAGCTCACAACCGCGGTGCGGTGCCCTTACGCTCGTCGTCTCCGCGCTTACGTCTTTCCGTACCCGCACTTACGGCTCTCCGTACCCGCGCTTACGTCTCTCCGTACCCGAGCATGGAAACTGGTGCCGCCTAGGCGTCAACCAGCGGGCGGCGAACCATAAGCGCGGCATCGCCTAGCCGTAGCCAAGGAGCTGTTGATCCGCTTTGATTACGTGCTTACGTTAGGTTGACGCCTGGTTGACGACGAGGCGAAATACAGTGGTATCCAATGGGCTCTTTATATATTTTAATCCGTTTACAAAATATGAAGCTTCAAAGTGGCCACTCTCATTTAAATTATTACCCAAACCCAAGCCAAATTGTATACAATACTTATAAGAAAAGGAGCAAAGTTACACAATTTTTGAACCATCTTCATATCGGTCACCTGTATACTTCCTTTTGTAAGTTCGCTCCGCCTATTGTTCATAGATGACAAATACTTAAGAAGGTCAAGTTAAATTTAAATGCAAACAACCTACACTAAAATATTTCGATTCACAGCACATACTTCACCTAATTCTATTTTTAGTAAAGTATACTCAGAATTTTAGTACAAAATACAATTAACAGGGAATCGAATTAGCCATAGAGGAAGAAACGTTTTTTTCACCTAAAACCCCTTATGTGGTTGATTAATACGAGTATTGTATTAGTCACCAATATTTTAGATTAATCCTAGGATAGGCACAAAACTCAAAGAACAGCTGAAGCAGGTTAGTACTTTTAGTTAACCCTATTGTCGGGGGTTTAGACCTCCCAAAGGTCTCTGACAAAGCTTGACCACGCTATAGTTTTTTTATGATAAAAATGTCAAAGTAACACAATATTCGGACAATAACTTTTTAAATGTTTATTTGCACGTCAAGTAAAATCAAATTCTTTCGAGAAAGGCTCCCTTAACTCTTTCCATATATCCACCCATATATCTTGCTTATATACCTTGCTTAAATTAAGCTTGATTTCACCTCAACTCGAACCCTAAGCTTAGTGTTTAACATCGTTTCGTAAACACATCTCGCAGGTGACTGTCATATTCTATTACCAGATGAAAAGAATTTACCCCAAATATGTTAACAATAAAATTCGCAATCATGAAACGAACGATTTGTAATTTTCTTTCATAATTTAAATGCCTATTTTTAGTTTAATTATGTTACTAAATAGGTATGTTACATTTTTCCCAGACCCCAATCATCCAGACGTCGAAACTTCTTAAATAACCTTCTTTTTATATACAGATATAGAAATTATTTTATATTTATATACAGAAATATATTTCACAGAATTCAAAGTTCTTTACAAAAACCTACCATTAAAAAAATAAGCTCATAATTAGTCGCGATTTATATACGACTTGGCGAATAAAAATACATAACAAAACGGTAAATAGACGTCTATGTTGATGAATAGCTGAACTTAAAATGTTTGGGCTTGGGTGTCGTTGGCAATGGCGTGAGATACGGCCTAAGTAATGAATAACATTACATAAGCGTTAATTTATTAATTTTTGTAAATCCGGTTACACACTGTTTTGTATAAAATGACCGTAGTTCAGCAGATCTTCATCATTCAGTCAAAGCCAGCCTGAAAGCAACCGCCAAAATGTACAAAATCGTAAGTTACAAACTTAACTTTTACACTTATTAACACGTTATCTTTAACATTTATTTATAAAATATTTAGATGATCATCTTGATTCACTTGTTCTCTCAGAAAAATATGTTACAAGTGTCCTGAATTAATTCTTTATTTCTATTATACTATTTGGAGATGATGCCTGATGTTAAGTGGTAATCATTGCCTATAACAAAATAATGCCTCGTAGGTCACGCAGCTTAGAAATGTACCCTACGATCCACTGCCCTGGGTCCATCAACTTGAAGCATACAGATGTAAAGCCTGTAATTCCCTTCAAACCGAACACTATTTCTGGACAATATTTAAATACTGTGACTGTACTTACTAAATATACTAATTGCATTTTCAAATCAATGTTTTTGTTTCAGTGTGTTGCCCTCTTCGCCGTGCTGGCCGTGGCCGCCGCTAAGCCCAGCCTGGGTTACTCGTACGCTACCCCCTACTCTTCAGCGTACTCCGTGCCCACGGCGTACGGCGCCCTCGGCCCTGTAGGCGCGGCCTACTCTGCACAAGCAGTCTACCCCAACGCTCAGTCTGTGTACGCACCCTCTGTGTACTCTGCGCCGACTTACCCCTTGGTCGCTAAGACTGTCGCTGCCCCCGTCGCACCCGTCGCCACCTACGCCGCAGCTTCATACGGTGCTGCACCCCTGGCTTCATACGCCGCTGCCCCCGTGCCCTCTGCCTACTCCGCCTACTCCGCCTACCCCGCGTACTCCGCATACTCTGCGTACCCCGCGTACTCTGAGTACCCTGCCTACTCTGCATACTCCGCTCCTCTGAACTACGGCTCAGTCTACGGCGACCTCCCTCTTTTGAAGAAAAAGTGAATTGAATGATGTCTACCTATTAGCTTTAAGGATGTTCGACGAAACTGAATGAAACGCTCCGAAAATGTATTGTTTGATTTTCATTTTATGTTTAATGATAGGCTACCTTATTTTAGACAGGGCTAATATGTAAACTGTCGATTAAATGTAAACAAATAAATATTGCTGGATATTTCACACAGCGCTATCTAGCCCCAAACTAAGCAGAGCTTGTACTATGGGAACCAGATAACTGATAGAATACTTATATACTTTTTTTTTTGTAAATACATACTTATAATATATAGAAAAACAACCAGACCCGTAACAAATATATGTAGATCATGCAAACATTTGTTCCGCGGCGGGAATCGAACCCGCTACCTCCTGTGTCTCAGCCGGCTATTAGCCCACTGCACCACGGAGGTCGTCAAATTTTTTTTGATTTTCAAAAAATTGATTGGGATTGATTTTAAGAAACTACTCTGCCCTTGATTCAGATTTATAATCTGTGTTTATCATAATCCATCAATAGTTGATACTCAATTCGCACTATCGAAAGATGCCGCAATTTATTATAAACAATTCAAATGCACATTAGACAGTAATATTATTTTCGAAATACCTAAAATTCTAATATTAAACCATTAAGGATCACGCCAATACATTTTTGTAGGGTTGGTGGTGCCTGGCCGATCAAAGTTTGAAACTTTTAAGTAAATCTAGACATAAGTGTGCGGCGATAGGCCTGCAACCTGCAACCATGATGGGTACTTAACTTCTATGCAAAAAGGGGGCATGTATCAAGTAATGTCTGTACTTACCTCTGACTACCTTCTAATGGGATATCTTTACGGGTCTACATAATGAGTAAGAGATTCGGAGATGTCCATCATGGATATTAATATAGCCGTGAGATGTATAGACATAGGTATACAACAGTAATATTTACGCCATTGTGTAGCACAAATTTTTGTGACGCCTCAGTTGTTAAAAATTAATTGACCACTATTGTGAAAAACTATTATTATTGTACTTTATCTGTGTTGGTTTTAAATTGTATGTGTGTTTTGTTCAAATAATTTTTTTTTAATAACCTGTACTGTCCCACTGCTGGGCAAAGGTCTCCCCCATTTCCTTCTATTCCTTGCGTTCTCCAGAAATCTCCTGCCAGTCAGAATGGAACCCATCCAGATCGTCGCGCCAACGTTTTCGCGGTCTGCCTCGTTGCCGTCGTCCTGTAGGTTGCCAGTCGGTGGAGATCTTAGTCCACCTGTCAGGGTGCATTCGAGTGGCATGACCCGCCCAGTCTCATTTGAGTCTTGCAGCCTTGTACCCCACGTCGATGATTCTGGTCATAGAGCGTAGAGTAGTGTTGCGGATTCTATCGGTTCGCTTAACACCTAAAATGCTACGCTCCATCGCTCGTTGGCATACCCCGAGTTTGAACTTTTGTGAGTCCGTCAATGACCAAGTCTGAGCACCGTAGGTTAGGATAGGTAAGATACACATGTCAATGAGTTTTCTCTTAAGTGACAGTGGAAGGTTGCCCTTCAAATAAAATAAATAAAAAAAAAATATTATTTTTAATATATTTTTTTGGGTTCTGTACCTCAAAATTCTTGTTGTCTGTATTTCAAGAACCTGTTTTTTAGGAACGCGTAGAGGTATCAAATTGAAATTAATATCAAATACTTGAATCTACGTTCTTTAGGAACTGTAAAAAAATCAAGCTTTGAAGTCAACGCAATCAAAAAATACGGCCATTTATGCTGCATATTTTGACACTCGCAAATTAATCACAACCTATAGCGTACTTTCTGTTGACGTTAAATCATTAAATTTGGCAAGAAGTAAGGTTTTACAGCACAAGTAAAGGAAAAAAACACTAACATCAGTCATTTGTAAGTTAATCATATAAATAAAATATATTAACAGAACCCTCGGAACCCGAGTCTGAGTCGTGCTTGTCCAGTTTATATTTAAATTAACTACTCTAAGCAAACGTAGCGTGATTTCTACTACTGTGACCTTTATAAATATATATATTAATTGAAGGTGATATACAGCGCCTGTTGGCAAGTTGGAGCATTAGCATCGCAGGGTGAAAAACGCAAACTATGTAGTGCCTGGTACAGGATTTTTAGATAGAGTATGCTTGCCGCATTTATACCATCCGGAGCTACCTAAGCTACGGGTTTCCTATGTTTTCCTTCGACGTTTTGAATATTTGTAAATGCACTTATAATTTTTTTATTAAAAAAATTATAAATGCGTGGCTGGGTTTCAAACCCTTAACCTCCATATCAAAACTTTCTTAAAGAAAGATTTTTGGCCGATGCGTATTGTTACCGAGGACGGATACCGAACACAGAAAACTCAAAATGTTTATATAATAAATACAGGGTTTTATTGTAATATGTATTTAAAGCTAAGGTTCTTTATGGGCCGTAGAATAAGCTAATTAATATCCTGTAACGATTTTATTGTCGCCTGAATTAAACGATTATTATAATCAATAGTCGGTGTTCATTCGACTAGGTCAACACGGGCTGAGTGTACAAAAAGGTAACCTAAGTAGTCCTAGAAAGCAACTACCTTTTACCGGAAATGTAATAAATGTTTTTCAAATTTTAGCGATCACTGTACATAATTACTGATTAAAACGGGTATTTATTGCGTATATGCCTTTTATGCACTCCACCCCATTACATTATACACAGCGCCATCTAGCCCTAAAGTAAGTAAATCTTATACTATGGGAACTAGATGATTGATAGAAACTTATGTACGTTTTTTTTGTAAATACACACTATTAATGCATAGAGAAACAAACAAACTCAGAAGAAATATCTGTAAATCATGCAAATATTTGTTTCACGGCGGGAATTGAACCCGCAACCTCCTGCACCGCATTATTTAATCGAATGAATTGAAAAAATAGGGTTATTAATATATTTTACAGCATTGTTGATTAATTGACCACGTAAGTCGTGTCGTCCTACGGTTGGATGTCCTATGGCTGATATAATTCGATTTTAGTCAGATATTTATTTAGTTATAGGTAACCCGTAAAATCACACTAATATTATAAATCTGAAAATTAGGATGTTTGTTTATTTGTTTGTTACTCAATCACGTCGTAACCGCTGCACCGATTTCAATGAAATTTGGTGTGGTGATAGATTATGACCTGGATTCAAACATACTTTTTATTGACAAACAACGCGTGCGAAACCGCTGGTGAAAGCTAGTATACTATGTATTTATGGACTTACCTTTACTATAGCTAGAAAATGAGGTTAATGAACATGTTAAAACATAAACAATAACTTTTTGGGAGCATTTCATTTATTTTTTCGAAAATTCGTAAGTTATTCAATCAATTCACTTCTTCTTTAAAAGAGGGAGGTTGCCGTAGACTGAGCCGTAGTTCAGAGGAGCGGAGTATGCAGAGTAGGAAGGGTACGCAGAGTACGCGGGGTACGCAGAGTACGCGGAGTACGCGGGGTAGGCGGAGTAGGCAGAGGCCACGGGGGCAGCGGCGTATGAAGCCAGGGGCGCAGCGCCGTATGAACCAAGGGGTGCAGCACCGTATGAAGCTGCGGCGTAGGTGGCGACGGGTGCGACGGGGGTGATGGGGGCGACGGGTGCGACGGGGGCGAGAGGGGCGACGGGTGCACCGGGTGCGACGGGAGCAGCGACAGCTTTAGTGACCACAGGGTAGGTCGAGGCAGAGTACACAGAGGGTGCGTACACGGACGGAGCGGCGGAGTACACTGCGGGTGTCGAGTAGGCCGCGGCCACAGGAGCGACGGCGCCGTACGCCGCGGGCACGGAGTACGCTGAAGAGTAGGGGGTAGCGTACGAGTAACCCAGGCTGGGTTTAGCGGCAGCCACGGCCAGCACGGCAAAGACGGCAATACACTGAAACAAAAACATTAATTTGAAAATGCAATTGATAGGTATAATATTTCGATTAAAGCCACATTACCTATATATTGTCCAGAACCAGAATGGTAAGCATATAATTAATTTGGGACACTTGTATTTGTATACGAGAAACAATAAGTCCGTTAAGATATTCTTCTAAATATTTTATAAATAAATTTAAAAAAATAACTTACGATTTTGTTCATATTGGTGGTTGCTTTCAGGCTAGCTTTGACTGAATGATGATGCTCTGCTATAGTTCGGCCGTTTTATACAAAACACTGTAACCGGCATTTACAAAAATTAATAAATTAACGCTTCTGTAATATTATTCATAATTTAGGTTGTATCTGACAACATTAAACGACACCTAACCTCAAACACAGTTCGACTATTCATCAAAATAGATGTAGGTAGGTAAATTACCCATTTTTTATTATTTTATTGGTAAAAGCTCCGACACCCGGGAGTTGTGCTTGATGTTTTTCTATTTACGTTAACTTGACTATGAGTTGTCTAAGAAAGGTAATTTTACCATTCGCAATCAAACGTGTGTGCTGAAATAATTAGATTAAAACATAAAAATTACCTAATTAACCAGCAGAAAACCTTTGGCACGATACAAGTGCTATAAAATTATATACTTTAATGGTATTTATATTATAAGATTGTCATCGCCTAGGGTAGGCTAAGTAGGTAATTTATTTTAACTTGTTGATGATATAACTTTACATGTACGCGATTATTATAATGGCCTTAACTTGTCGTTGCAAACAGTTGCTGAGCTGTGAACTGTTTTGCAGCTGCGATTACTTAGTTTGTGTTTTTGTAGGAAATCTATTTTAAGTTGTTCTTTGTTAGTTTATATTTTGTTTATTATTCTAGTTACTGCCCTATATACTTTGCTTTGCATTTCCGCAACTAGTGAAATGGTTGTAACGGAATACCAGCGCTGGTCCTTTATCCGTTATGTACCTTTCTAAAACCAAGAAGTTTGTATTTTTTTAAGTTTTTTTGTGTTTTACTTTGTGTGTTTTAAATAGAAATAAAAGAAATAAAAAAAATAATAAAAACAAGAAGAAAATAAAAAAATGTGTTCTTAACCATCTGCAGGATTTTCTTTTAGATTATTTTTTAGATGCATCTTGAATGAATGAATGAATGAAATACTCTTTATTGCACACCAAACAAAAATACAGTAACAAAGGAAATAAACAATAAATAACGGTACAATGGGCGGTCATATCGCTAAAAGCGATCTCTTCCAGACAACCTTTGTATGGACAGGATTAACAAAAATCAAAAGACGATGGTGTAAGAGTACCTTTAACATACATAAACAGAACCCATAAAATAAAATATACCTATTGATTATACTAATGAACATAAACTGAAATATATTATATAGAAATAATATATAAATAAACTACACTACATATGGACGATAAATAACATAAACACTAACTAGCAGTTACGAGACAACAAAAGGAAATGGTTGTACACCTTGACTTTGAAAATAGGAAGAGATTTGGACGACCTTATGGACAAATGTAAGGCGTTCCACAGTCGCACAGCTTGTACTGTGAAGGAATTAATTGTCTTGTGCTGGCAATTATTATTATTATTAATTGGGTGGCGTTGCGCCACCGCTACATGGTAGACATACCTCCCATACGCACAAAGCGGTACTCTTCCACCTTTATTATGCGCACCGCCAAGGAGTGGAACGCCTTGCCTGAGTCTGTGTTTCCTGATAACTACAACCCAGGGATCTTCAAGTCACGAGTGAATAGGTTTCTTCTAGGCAAGCGTGTACCATCGTAGACTGCATCATCGCTTACCATCAGGCGAGATAGTGGTCAAACGCTAGCCTATAATTTATAAAAAAAAAAAAAAATTATTGATACTGAAAAGCTTGTTAAATTTTGTCGCAGCTAGTCGCTGTTTGATATTGCAAATACATAACGCATCGAGTTTTTGGCTATGATTCTAGGTAAACTTCGTTTTCGTTAACGCGATCAAAACGGAGCTGGTAAATTCCGTTTCACGAAAACCGAGATCAAGAAAATAAAAGCTCATAAATAATTATTTCGATCATCGTTTCGTTGATGTTAATTTATTATATTAATTAGATAACATATTTATCATGCCCTGGTATAGCCTATATTGCTCCCAACTTCAAATTTATATATCGTAGATCCATTGATGCATAGTGAATCCTCAGCGGAAATGGAGGACGCCTTTGCCCAACAATGGGACAATATGGGCTAAGTAACAGTTTTAAAGGAAAAAATCGCCAAAGAACCATGAGCATTTCCAAAAACTTAAATCGAAAGACTTATTACATTGCTTGACGACCTCTGTAGTGCAATCAGTGAATAGCCAGCTGAGAAGCAGGAGGTAGCGGGTTCGATTCCCACCGCGGGACAAATGTTTGTTAGTAAAATATAAGTAAGTATATATTTACAGGAAAAAAATGTTTTACGTATTTTATCAGTTATCTGGTTCCCATAGCTTTGCTCAGTTTGGGGCTGGATAACGTTGTGTGAAATGTCCAGCATTATTTTTAATTCGCTTGTAGCCTGGAGATAATATATAAGAATACATTTCTTATATTTTGCTCACAGTATAAAACTTAATTACGAAACTGTGAACTAAAAAAATATATGAAATATATATTTTTTTGTATTACATTTAACACTGTGCCATAGATACATATTATATAAAAAAAATAAGAAATTTTCATTTTAGTGCATGCCACTAACCTTATAACATTTTACCGCTACACTGATTCTTAATCCATCTGCCACAATACCAATAAAGCGCCAACTTTTCATAAACCAGTAATATAATTTTTAACAAAAAACTAAAAACTGACATCAAAGTTACCCTGAATATTTACACTGAAACTCGGAAATTAAGAGCATTTTGACTGGACCTTTGGATGGAAAGTTGGATACTTTAGTTTTCCAATCTTAATATATAAAACAAAGTCGGGTTTGTTCGAACACTTGTAACTCGAGAACGGCTGGACCGATTTTCTTGATTTTTAATTTGTTGGATTTATCTCTGCCCCTAATAGCAGAATAACTATTAAAATATCGGAAAAGTTCACGCAAAACTAAATTATGAAGAAAGTTCATTTTCTCATACATAATGATGGCACATTGACAATACTACCGGGGTGACGTACGTTGACAACCCGCGTCATGCATGTCAAGGCGGTATGAAGTTCGCCGGGTCAACTAGTTACTAACAGAAATTTCCTAGCGATTTCTAAAACTATATTGTTATCCGTTCAGGAGTTTCCGGTTTCTATCTTGGAGACATTCCTCGAATAGCAACGATTTTTAGAGCACCAATTTTATAGTACCACTTTTATCCCACTTTATTTTTTTTTATTTGTTGTTTGTATTTTGTTGATTTATTTTGATTATTATTATTATTTATTATGTTATTTATTTCTTTATAAAATTTATTATTTATTATTATAATACTTATTTATATAATTGATTTATTAGACTGATTTATATGTTGGATTGGTGCTCTCGAATTTTTTAATTTTATAAAAACATTTATTGCATAAAAGTTCTTATAGTATTGACGAGGCTTTGTCTGATAAACACATTTTTTGTCTTGAATGACTACAATTTTGTAGTTGATACTAAGTAGTAATTACTTAAACAATTTATTATTATAAATATGAAACAATGATAATTTTAACTTCAATTGTAGTAATTTTTAATCTGTGTTAGTATCTAAGAAAAAATTATTTTAACTTTTCAATAAACCGTCTGACATATCTAAGTGCATGTAATATGTGTAAAGATGAAATAAATGACTATTGACTATTCGTGGAATATTAAAAATATTTCAATTTTTTCCACGAAGGGCACCTACTTCGAAGTAGCTTCTAATGATAGGGTATTTTATATTATTTTATCAATAATTATGTATCAATTAAAAATAATATTGATAAAAAAAATAGAAATGTTATTATTGTTAGTATCACAATCAGTTTGGGTTATTCAAATTTAAATCAGCCGTATCTCGGGAACTAGACGTTCTAGGCTAGCGGTGGCTTGGGACAAATGGTAGGTATCAATGAGATCTGCATTTCTGATATAATATAATAAAATCCATGTCGGTTAGCACTTGGCGGAGATATGGAATAACAGACATACAATAAAAACGACCGAATTGAGAATCTCTTCCCTTTTTGATGACGGTTGAAGTTTGAACCGAATTGAGAACCTCCTTTTTTGAGCAAGTCTGAATCGTTGAATGTTAAATTTGGACTACATATATTTTTTTAAAACGGAACCGTGCCTGCAAATTTTTGTTATCCTACATTAGGTACACAAAAGCTGGTGGTGAAGTGGCTTAATAAATGTAGTAAAAAAAGGACCCCTAGGTTTCTAGAAATCATAAATTTCTCTCCCTTCAAACAAATAATGAAACAAAATAATATAGCATCCGTATGATCTAATGAATTGTGACCGTGAAGATGACTAACGCTTAAAATATTGATACCGATCTGTCGCGACATTATTTATTGCTAACAAATATAGAACACCCAATAAGAACCTCGAACTTTTTGTAGTGCAACCTACGGATGTTTCTGTATGTATTTTATTACTTTCGTAAACATTAGAATCGAATCCGGTTGTAATCCATTTGTATAAAATGGTCGAAATTGATCACTTCTTCATCATTCAGTCATTAGTAGTCTGAAATACTCTACCAAAATGTACAAGCTGGTAAGTCTTCGGCTGGTAAAATTTCTATCCACTTATAAAATTGACTATTATCTTGATACCAATAACCTTGTTGAATTCCCATACAATTAAAAAGTACTATTCAATTTGTACTCGTTTAGGCAGTAAGATATTCAGCAAAAAATATTTTCCGTGTCATTAATGATACCTATATCCTAAATATATATAAATGTTGTATGATCTTTTCTATTCCAGTGTGTTGCTCTCGCTGCCCTGCTGGCCGTCGCCGCCGCTAAGCCCAGCCTTGGATACGCCTATGAGTCCTATGTAGCCCCTGTTGCTACCTCCTACTCGGCCTACCCAGCATCCGCTGTGTACCCCGCATCCGCTGTGTACTCCGCTCACTCCGTGTACTCGCCTTCCGTGTACTCTGCTCCCATCTACTCTGCCGCCGCTGCCCCCGTCGCCACCACCTATGCCGCTGCTCCAGTAGCTGCCGTCGCCACTGCCCCAGTTGCCACTTATGCCAGCGCTGCCTACCCCGCTTACACCAGCTACTCTGCCCCTCTGGCCTACGCCACTGACTACTCTACCTCTTTCCTCTTGAAGAAGAAGTAAATGGGGCTAAGATTGAATGTCAACAAATTCCGAAAATAAACGAAATAAATGCTCGTAAGACTAAATTATATTTTATGTTATTGTTTCTACAACCAAACTAACTATACTCTGGATAAAGATTGATTGCAGTATAAAACTTACAAAAAAAAATCAGACATTTTATTCAATTCAATTCAATTCTTTATTTCAGACTAGCACTAACACAAAATTATATATAAGGCAGGTACATAGTCTATATTAAGTGCAATATAACAATATACAATAAAATAAGTAAATACACAAAAATACGGGTACACAAATATAATCTTAAACATAAAAATAACAGCCAGGTCAACATTGGACTGTGGAGCTGGAGACACTAAACGTATACAGTGTGTGCCCTCGTCCAGTGTTCCATGAAGGAACAGTCAAAGTCCAGCCTCCCTGCAATGAGTTGCAGGTAGCTGTTGGAGCTGCCGCGCATCTTGCGCATCAGGGACGCCGTTCTCTTGCGCAGTATCACTGTGAACCCGTCTACTCGCGCCTCCACGAACATTCCCGATTTGCTCCAGAGGCGCGGTAGCCCAAACAACGCCCTAAACTCATTATTATATTGTATGCGCAGGGCGTTAAAAGCCTTCTGCGTATGCTTGATCCATAAGCTGCTCGTATAAAATAACTGGTAGTACGCTCTGAACTGTGTCGTTTTGACCTGCGTACTGCATCGTGCAAACATACGCGCCAGCATATTAACTCTGGCTATTAACGCTTTACGCTCCCTCTCCATGTAGACTTCATCTGTAAGAGTCTCAGTGACCCAGTGGCCCAAATACTTGAATTCCGACACTCGCTTGAGGTCATTACCGTTTAGTGATACTGGTGGGACTGTGGTGTAAGTTTCCGTTCCCGCCTTGAAAACCATCAGTTCACTCTTCTTTGTGTTGTATCTGAACCCATGGGCTGAGCATAGCGCTCACATATGTTGACCAGCTTCTTTAGGGCACTGATCGATGGGCTCAGCACCATAACTAATATTGTTCAAAGAAACTCCATCGATTGAGCATCCAATTTCAGTACTGCTGAGCCCACGGATCAGCCGGTCGATGTACAGGTTGAATAGCCTAGGCGAGGTCAAGTCACCTTGCCTCACCCCACACTCCAGCCTGTACATGTCCGATAGTGAACCCGCCCACTTAAGACAGTTATGCATATTGTTTACCATACCAATGCTGTAGGAGTGATGTGAGCTTTCGGGGAAGCTCAGTCTCAATCAAAAGCTTCTGCCATAGTCTGTCATACGCCACAAGGTAAAATGCCTTAGATAGGTCTAGAAAGCAGGCGTAGACAGGCGTGCTTCTGCTTGTGTAGTACTGAACGGTATGCTGCAGTTAAGTTAAGCACTGCAGTTTGTGGGATAGCCCAGCTCTGAAACCGAACTGGGCGTCGTGCAGCTTCAGGTGTTTCCCAAAATACTTATCAATCACACCGTCCAGTACCTTGGCGATGACAGTTGCGAGAGATTACCTGTAGTTGCCCAAGCTGGATGCGCTCTCAGTCTTGTTCTTACTAATCGGAACATCAACAATACGCATGATCTGGCCCTCCAGTTGCATCTACTTTTTGACTCTGTCTTACCAATTTGTGGATAACGTATTGAGTTACATTATTAATACTTCTATTATACGAATACTGTATCTTACCTAACGTTTATAGTGTAACTGTTTGATGTTCCGAAATAAAATTAAAAAAATAATATATATCTAATTAAAAATGATCTCCTGGGGCAGGTACGAGTGACCGATGAGGGGGTGAAAAAATGGCGAGTACCCCTGGCAAATGGACATCTGCATGCTATAGGTGCTCGATGCTACGAGAGTCCATAACTTTCACGACCTGCGCCACCTCCTTGGCTGTGATGCGCACAATCGGGTCCTCTCCGCGTACTACACTATTCTTCTCCGCCCCTGTGGACGCAGGCCCTAATGAAGGTTGCACCCCAAAATACTCCCAGAACCGGTCGGCAATCTGCACGGGATCACTGACAACACAACACTTACATCCACACATCATATTTAAATAATAACACATGAATAATTCAAACTATACATACATGACATTAAAATTAGAATTAGAAATAAACATTAATAAAATTTATTTGTCAACGTTAACGTGAAAATGTCAAATTATATATCATGTAAACCTCACCGAAAGGAGATGATTAAATCCCTGCGACGGAGCCGGGGGTAAAGTTGTACTGAGTTTCATTATGCTCGCGAGGGCATTGATTTAAATTTGGAAACTCATCTATATTAAAATTTTAATCAAAGAAACTCACATAATAACAACTTATTCGTAAATCGAACTAACCTCTGCACAGAATGCACCAACCTAGATTTGGTTTTTATTGTCTCGTCTGGCAGAAACTGTGAAAAGTAAAGTACCTATTCACCTTGTGGAAAAAGCTGTCTGCATCTTGGGTGTACTTATATCCCTCTCTGCACTCAGGATTCCTCGCTCCGCACGTGAGTTAACTCTAGAATTCTTCGTTACATTCGGGATTCGTGACGCAAGACACTGCTTTATCCCCTCGTTTAATAATCTACTATTTTACTTCAGCTGTGTGCCAGCGACCTGCGTCTCCTTTTTTTTGTCGTAACATACGTCCCTTCTCTACGTCAAAGTCGTCGTTTAAGGGTCTAGACAGACGGACTACATCATAACTGCACTGCATCGAAACTAACAACCGTATGTAAGAACTGTTCGCCAACTACACGCCAACTGCAAACGGACTGCGCAGATTGTGGCAGCGCGCAATCATGATGCAGTCCGTCTGTCTAGACCCTAAATTAGTAGTAACCACGTGACCTAAATATTTAAATTACATAAGTATACAATACAAATAAAATCTGTCGTAACTAGGTTCGTTTTTTTATCCTGAAAAGAATAAAGTATTATAATTATTTGAAGCAATGTACCTATGTACATTACATTACATGTAGGTACATTACTAGTATTGATTTCATAAAAGGTAAATAATGGGATCACATGCAGGGCAACATTCTATTCATTATACTAAAAGCTGTGGATTTTGTTCGAAATAAAATTAAAAAAAAAAATATCCGACACGTCTAGATTTTAAAACTACACTCATAGTATACGTACTACCGCACTCCATTATGGCTTCATTAATTTCGTTTCATCCATAGGTTGCCTGGAAGAGATTGCTATTATCGATAAGACCGGCTATTGTATTGCCTTTTCAAGTTTAGTTTAGTGTTGTATGGTTTTTTATCTAACACTACGCAACAGGTCGACATGTACCTACGTAATAAACTCAACCTTGGACTTGCCCCTAACCACCACCATCATCGTCAAATCTTGATAGTCATAATTGCCACAAACAAAAACCATTATAAATTCAAAATTACCTCTCTCTATCCCTCTGGCTATCTATCTGTTTGTTACGTTTTCACAACTAAACGGCTAAACCGATTTCGATGAAATTTATTATATAGATAGATTGTGACCTGGATTGAGATATGCTATTTTTTATGGGCAAACCATGCGAATTTGCGACCGGAAGTTAGTGTTATATACAAAACTACAAAGTAACTACAAAAAAAAACATATTCAAAAATTGTTTTTTTTTTTAAACCAAAAACTAAATAGAATTCTTAAAATAGAAACAAATTATGCAAACGTGACATATTAAAACCACTTTGGTTAGAAACAAAAGCAAAAATCATAGCATTGAGTCATCTCTCTATTCAAGTCATAGGTCAATAAAGCAAAGTGTGAGTTGGACTAGTGCCCTGAGGTTTCCGTATATTTTGGCCAAACCATATTACAATTGTTTATCAAATTGGATTGTAGCATTACGTAGAATATTTTCATCTAATATTCCATCCCATTTTAGGATATAAAAAGACTGCCTTTAACTGCGTGAATTTACTAAAGTATTTACTTATTTAGGTTCTCTAGAGATGTATATTAGTTCATTTTCGTGCAAATAACATGAATATAAAAAGGTTAAACACAATGAATTAGCCCCCTTAAACCCCCCTTTAAAACAGGGCATTTTATTGTTTACCGCCTCGCCCCGCCCGCACCGCGCCGCACCGCGTATGTTATCTACACTAATATTGTAAAGAGGAAAGATTTTTATTTCTATATGTTGCAAATAAACTCAAAAACTACTGCCTGATTTAAAAAAAATATTTCACTTTTAAAATGCTACATCATCACTGAAAATGTTACCCTGGGTTATTTTTTTCTAATACTAGAAAAAAATAGAGATCCCTACTAAAACTTCAATAATGTAACCCAAGGTATAAAAAAATTAGCCATAAAAGCGGAAACTATAATTATAAATTCAAAAGTAACTCTGTCTCTCTCCGTCTGTTTTTACGGCTTGACCGATTTTGATGAAATTTGGTGTATAGATAGGTTATGACCGGGATTAAGACATAGGCTACTTTTTACTCAATTGCGCAGAAGGAGGGTAATGATTTTATTGAAAAACTACGCGTGTGAAGTTGCGGAATGGTCAGCTAGTCTCCTATAAAAACATTGTTAGACCGAAGGCGTACAGAAAAATATTATTATTTTTGAATAATAAAGGGGTCAAAGGGGCACAAAATCCATAGTTCCACATGTGGAGCTTGATTGTGGATCCTAGTAAACGGACGCTTCGCCGCTCCGCCACGCACCGCGTTAGGCGTGTGGAACTCCTTAGTGACGAAATTTTGATCAGGAAGGACTATACTAGGAAAAGTACTTAAACATTATGTGTATATATATAAAAGATTTTAACATAACCTGTATGACCCCCGAATTTTATTTATTGGTAGCCTATCACATCTGTGCAGAAGCCAAATTATTAATTTTATAATCATTAGTTCTCAATCCGGTTGTTCTTTAAATGTATAAAATGGACTTTATTTAGCAAAAGATTATCATTCAGTCCGAGACAGTCTGAAAATCAACTGCCAATATGTTCAAACTGGTAAGTAATTTATTATTCATAAATAAGTGTTTTCTTAGTTTAAAATCTTTTATTGAGATTTTAAGTTTAGATTATCAATTTACAGACAAAACTAAACGCAGCAATGGTTTTGTAGTTTCATACTTCTCTTTGTTTTTGTTACAGACTTTTGCTCTCGCCGTACTGGCAGTTGCCTCGGCTAAGCCTAAACCCAGCCTGCCTTACTCGACCCCCTACAATACGGCCTTCTCTGGTGCATCCTACTTACCCCCCGTCACCACCTCATACTCGGGCTACTCTGCACCCTCCGTGTACTCCGCCGGTCATGCTGTATACCCCGCTGCTCAGTCCGTGTATACTTCTGGCCAGTCCGTGTACCCCGCTGGCACCGCCCAGTCTGTATACCCCGCCGCCCACTCCGTCTACTCGACACCTTCTGTGTACACTGCTCCAGCTGCCTCATACGTCAAGACCGTCAGTCCCGTGGCCACTGCTCAATACACTGCCCCGGCTGTATCTTACGTCAAGAACGTTGCCCCTGTGACCACTGCTCAATACACTCAATATGCTGCCCCAGCTGTGTCTTACGTCAAGAACGTTGCCCCAGCTGTGTCCTACGTCAAGAACGTTGCCCCCGTGACCACTGCTCAATACGCTCAATACGCTGCCCCAGCTGTGTCCTACGTTAAGAACGTTGCCCCCGTGGCCACTGCTCAATACGCTCAATACGCTGCCCCAGCTGTGTCCTACGTCAAGAACGTTGCCCCCGTGACCACTGCTCAATACGCTCAATACCCTGCCCCAGCTGTGTCCTACGTTAAGAGCGTTGCCCCCGTAGCCACTGCTCAATACGCTCAATACGCTGCCCCAGCTGTGTCCTACGTCAAGAATGTTGCCCCTGTGACCACTGCTCAATACGCTCAATACGCTGCCCCAGCTGTGTCCTACGTCAAGAACGTTGCCCCCGTGGCAACTGCTCAATACGCTCAGTACGCTCAGTACGCTGCCCCCTACACCACTGGTTACTACACCGTCCCCTACACCACTGGTCACTCCGCGTACTCCGTCCAGCCTGCCTACTACTCCAGCGGTTACACGGGATACTCCGGCTACTCGAACCCCATCGCCTACGGCAGCCCTCTGTGGAAGAAGAAGTAAATTATATCGAGACTCGGATTGAAGATCAAGGATTCGTGCAATTACATTAAACTGCTAGACACATATGTTTTAGTTTATTTTCAGTAACATTCAGATACATAACTTTAGGCTTCTGCTTTGCCAGTGACATCTTAAAGAAATATTATGAAAAGCATGTCAAAATATTAGGATTATATTAACATAAGGAATAGCCTACTATTATAATTAGTAGGGCCTACTATTAAATAATTCAGAGAAATATAAATTTAAATAATGTTATATCTGATTCTATTCCTAAGATTAAAAAGAGGCTTTTGTTGGAAATGACTCATTTGATAAATATTTATTTATTTAACACTCCACTCCACCTATACCTAACCTAAGGACTTTCATAGTAAATTATATTTATTGTATTTTACTTCCTGGAGACAAAAACAGTGAATAATTAATTCGCCACAACTTTTGTTTTGCGAACGCTTCTTAGGTAGGTACTATTGCCAAGGTTGATGTAAAAACGTACATATTTGGTTACATGACACTCAGCTCTGATTATACATTCTTTTGTTTCCTCAAAACTATTCATCGAGGCCTTGACAATACTATTGAGTCAATTATTCCATACGGTTTCCATTTTGCTAGTGCTCCTTTTCTAAGAGGACTAAATAATATAAATACACTAAATTTTCATGACATTCAGTGTGATTTAGAGAGAGCTCAGGCAAACAGGTTCACTAGTCATTAATCATCAAGATGCTCAAAGGATTCCTGGTAAGTTGGCAATTTTATCTCTTTTTCAACAGCGGTCCAGGCTTACAAAATAAATATTTTAATCGACAATGATACTTTTACTTATTTGTTCAGTAAGTTAAAGTGAGTGTCAAAGTTTATTCAGATGGTGTATGTTCAGTAGACATTTAATATCTCCTTCGTGACCCACTTAATAATATGTTGTATATTGTAACAAAATTATACAAATCTTTCTTATAACAGGTATTAGCACTGTTGGCGGCAGCCACAGCCCGTCCAGAGCCACAATTCATCAGCGCTGCACCTTACGCATACTCAGCTGCATACACCCTCCCAGCCGCTCCAGTAGCGCCTGTGGTACCCACCCCAACGGTACCCTTCACAGGCATACCTGCAACTTACTCCGGACTCTACCCATCATCTTCATTCTCGTACGCCTACGGCTACCAGAACTCCATCTCCGAGATCCCAGTAGTGAACCCTGCGCCGGCCAATCTGCTCTCTGCCTACACCAGCCTGCCTTACTCCAGCATGCCATACACAAGTCTGCCTTATGCGTCGGCTACCTACTGGCCGTACTGATTTCGTACCATCTATAGTTTGTTATGAAGAAATATACCTATTATACATGAGTTGATAAACTCTGTAGACGGAGGCTAACTAGGTAGATTAGTTATTGTATTAAACATGAATAAAATATAATGCAGTTTAAATTTTGTTTTACATAATAGACCACCATATTTTGAATTACTCATTTATTAAAAAAATTCTTTAAATAAAGAAAATATGTCATTATTACATCGTTCAGGAATCACAACCATACAAAAATATATTCGCGTGATCCTTGACGGGTTATTAATACTAGAGATATAGAGACAAAGGTACTTATTTTATATACAATCAGCCGGCGTCAATAATTTGGGTTGACAAATTACCTACAAGGACATAAAAAAGTAATGCATGCTAACCTAATGTGTGGACAACGGTGCTGGTTATGCCGGTAGTAAAACGTATATTATATAATAATAATTATTAAGTCTAGCAATATTTAGGTATAAAAATATCCGAGACCGAGCGAGCGAAGCGAACGAAGCGTCTTAGTTTCGAGATTGGTCAAAAAATGATTTTGTCCGTCTATCTGTTCTCGCCTACAGGTCGCATTGTTTAACCGATTTTGATAAAAATTGGCACACAAGTTCCTCGATTTAATTAAATTTTTTAGTCGATCAGGATTTTTGATTTGGGGGAAAATAAGGGGGAAAAGAGGGGAAGTTTGCTGTAGCGTTATTTATCGACGGATGCCAATCAAATTTGAGAGGCACACTAAGGACTTCATTCTACACAAGATGTTGTGAATTGCTAAAGAGGGAGTGGAGGGAGAAATGGGGGAAAGTTTGCTGTTGCATTATATATGAACAGATTTAAATTCTTGAAATTTAGTCGCAAAATGTATACCAATCAGACTACGCAGTCCTCTTCTGCTTTACAAGACGAACTCGTAGACACCAGATTCGACCTCCTAGGACCAAAGGAACGCGCGTAATCGCTAAAACTTATACCAAGGTTTTGCTCAAAAGTCTACATATGTAAGCCCATTGGAAAATTCAAGCACCAGAAATTCGATTTAAAATTGGACTTTCTTCGTTAATTTTGTTGCAAAAAATTGCTTCACTAAAATTACTTTTCGGACTTGACTTTGCCAGGTTTACTGTTCTCACATAACCACTAGTTTTAGGTCAGACAGAAAGGGAGTTTCCGACATTATGACATCGGATACACTCTTTATGAAATAGCCAGGTGATCATTGTATTGTGTCATTTTTAAAAATTAGAAATTCTTGTAGTAATTAAGTACACAGAATCATTGTATTGTGTCATGATTCTGTGTACTTAATTACTACAAGAATTTCTAATTTTTAAAAATTACTTATATCACTAATTTCCGTGCAGATGGGACAACCGTGCACTTGAAAGAAGTGTCTGGAAATATTGGGGGGGGGGAGGCCTTCGCCCAGCAGTGGGACACAGAGGGCTGATAATAATAATATCATAATAATAACGATAACCTCGAGGTGAATCATTATTAGAGCAACGACACAGCAAATAAGTAACATTTTTGGGAATAGAAAATCTATCTCAGACTTTTTATGAAATTTATTTCAAATTCAAGCAAGTGTAAACCCAGCATAATGATGACTCACTGAAAAAATCGGTATTTTATAGCATAAATCCAGGCTTACTCTGATTTGTAAATGCCAAATTCTAATACGAGTATTAGAAAACATTTAAGGCTTTACTCCATTTTCGAGTCGAGAGCTTATGCTATAAAGTTTTGCTGATTAGTATATGAGTTGGATCGATGGAGGGGTTCCAAAGACGAAAAAAAAAATTTATACAAATATGTATATCAAGTGGCGTGTCCTATGAAAAAGGTAACGGTTTATATAATTATTATAGTTTTTGAGATGCTTGGACAAATATAAATGTATCGCGTTGGTCGATGGACCACTCTCTTCCAACTGCTCTAGCAGTTAAACAACTTCAAAGACATTTTCATACTTGATTTTCTTATTTTGTTCAAACGCAATTACCTTTTATTCAATTAATTTCAATATTTATAATTATTTACAATACAGGATAAACAGTTGAATCATCTAAAGACCGTTACAAACAATCTATAGATAGCTCAACTGCTCCAGATAACTACCAGGCGGAAGTGTCCCCAAGACACTGGCTCTGCATTGCCCCGCTGAATTGCAATGCTTATGCGTTGACCCAGATAAGCGCCAGCTCTCGGATCACACGTCGATTCGACCAGACGCCCAGAAATAATTTTGAAAACGTGATGGGCCCCGATAGGTACCCCATGGACCAATGGGTCTCGATCCCAAATGGCTCAAATACGTAAGCTCTGTCAATATTAACAGACTTGAATATTTGCGCTACTTGAGATCTTCGGCTGAATTTGCCGCCGCACCGGCCCCAACTGCTGTACCAGGCAGATGAGATGGCGCAAGGGTATCAACGTGGAGTCCCACACCAAAGGCCTACCCTTCTCCCAAAGTATAAGAGTCATACCGTCAGGCCTCTTACCATCGTCACGTATCAGCCCATTCGGTTCGAGAAGGGCTGGAACGTTAACTTGATTTTGATTTTTTTGGTATAAACATTGATTCGAAACGTCAAATTAAAAGAACCGGTTCTAAAAAGGAAACAGGTGTGCCACTATTAGACAAGCTATATGAATAGGTCAATATCTAAATGTCACCTCTCATCATTCAATCAATTTTGCAAAACTCACAAACATCTTGTTCTTGAAAACGGGTTTTGTATACTTAAAGGGTATCTGCTCTATATAGTTGACATAATATACGGTTGGCAACTGGTCAACTGAACTAGTTTTAAAGGCGTAGCCTCCCACACTCGCTCAAGGCCATCAAATGGACCACGTTATGCACTCTGATTAAATAATTTATTCATGGAGAATTAAGAAAGACTAAACTTTATTATCAATCACTATAAATGTCAAATTATATTTATACATGAGAACCAATAAAAATATAATCAGGAAAATGCTATAATTTTATTATTAAAATGGCTTCATTTAAAAATGGTAAAGTAATTATCATTATTATTATTATCAGCCCGTAGAGTCCCACTGCAGGGCAAAGATCCCCCTTCCCTCTTTCCACGAATCCCGGTTACTGGCTAATTGAGGCCACTCTGTCTAGTATGCATCCAGTTCATCTGTAGTGGTTTTCGCACATAGTTCCTCTGGCATACGACAAACGAGTCCAGCCCAGTCCAATTTCAATTTTGGGGATGTTAGAGCTACGTCAGCTATCTGTATTTTGGAGCGCAGTGTTGAGTTTCTTATACGGTCTGAGAGCCTGACTCCGAGGATGCTGCGCTCCATAGCTCGTTGGCAAACACCGAGGCGGGACTTTTGAATATTGGTTAGGGACCAAGTTTGTGCACCGTATGTGAGAGTGGGGAGAATGCACATGTCCATTAGTTTCCGTTTTAAAGATAATGGCAGATTTCCTTCCATGAGATATTTCATTGACCAATAGCTATTCCAGGCGTTTTTTATGCGGCGAGTAATCTCTTTATCCTGTCTCACCTGGAATAACTTAAGCATTCATTAGTTTTGCTCTTCATCTTATATTTCGGTTTTATAGATATCCTGATAATTAGTGAACTCATATAATTTTTTCCTAGTCATTAATATTGCTTTTATCTTACATAAAGCCATTCCCGTTCATACAGGGTCAGTGCCATTAAAGGTGCAATTTAGTATAAAAACGCATCGAGCCCTACGAAGGACATCACACACCCTTGTGAGTTATCCCCAACATGTACAAGCTGGTAAGTAACGCAATAATATTTTATTTAAAATTATTCTAGAAATAAGTTTTTTGTTGAAAAAATACTTTTTCATAACAAGCTTTTACAACATCCATAATCGGAACCGCAAGCAGATTCAAATGAGCCCAAACACTAGTAGCCTACTATAATCTATTCAGAAGTTCCGTTGTCTAGCATCCGTCTCCATCATGAGACCACCTTTATGGTACCATATTATTGCATTGTCACCGAAGTTACATATGTATTCCAAATTTCAGCTCAATCGGTTGAGGGGAACGGGTTTAAAATTCAGTTGCAAGATTCCACCCGGACAAACATACATACATTGCAAGTTAATAAAAAGCTAGTAAAAAGTAACTGTTTGGTAGTATTTAATTTTGTCATCCTTGAGTTTCCAATATGTCATACAAACTCACTTGATTAGGTATGTTGTACACTACCTACTTTCAGTCCAAAATCTAAAGAATATCTTTAAATATTCCTATTATTCAAGGTGTTCGTCTGGTGCTAAAGAGCTCTGATGTATTTAGTTGATTTGCATAATTAGTATTCTAAACGTCGATAACTAGGTATTAGATGTATCGCTGCATTAGAATATTATGATTTGATTAGAAATAGATTTATAACGGATGCTAGGTACATCTATATGTTAACAACTAGCTGTTGCCCGTGACTTCGTACGCGTTACAGTACTAAATGTGTAGGTAACTTAGAAATAAAGCTAAGCTCGCTGTTGCAACTTGTCTTGACACCCCATTTTTATCCCATGGGACCTTATTTATGGGATAAATATAATCTACATATATGTTAGTCTCGGTTAAGCAGTTACGAAGTGATTGAGTAACAAACAAACAAACATCCAAACTTTCGCATTTATAATATTAGTGTACTTATATATTTGTGAACTTTCGCATGTTTTGGTTTTCGTATGGTTTTGCAAAGTTTGGATATTTGTTACTCAGTCACGGTAAAACGGCTGAACCGATTTCGGGGAAATGATGGATTATCACATAGGCTACTTTTTATCCCATAAATCAGTTCCCATGAGAGAAAAATCGGAGGTCAAAGTTTCTATATATACTTTTGCACCCCTAGAACAACGCGGGCAAAGCCGCTGGTAACAGCTAGTATATAATATTAGAGTGATAAGAGAAAAATTTGTAACCCTTTTTAAGTGTATTGCACCCACGGAGGAATGTGAGATTTGACATACATAGTTAAAGTTTATATATTATGGAGATGAAGAATAATGCGTAAATTACGAAAAAAAAGTAAAATATATATAATATTATAAGTTATGGTCGAATTTCAACTACTTGCTATAATTCCAACACACAAAATGTCATACTAAAGTTAACAAATACTGCTCCAAGATCCTTTACGCTTTGTTTTCATCAATCCTGTAGCAAAAGTAGGGTAAGGAATTCCAACAATATGGGGCATAGCTGATAGTCATACTAGATACACTCGTACAATAACTACAATATTTTTTCAGTTGTCTTTTTTCGCCATCCTGGCCGTCGCGTTCGCCGCGCCCGTCGCCGAGCCAGCGGCTGAGCCCGGCGCTGCTATCTTAGCCCCAGGACTGTCCCAAGTGGCCTACCCACAGCTAGGCTTAGCCGCCTACCCCGCAGCTCACATCGCATACAGCGCACCGCTCGCCTACCCCAGCTACTCAGCATACCCAGCCGTGCCCTTAACCTACAACAAGATCTACTAAATAGAATAAGCTTCATCATTGGCAGTGATGTTTTGGTTTGATTCAAAGCTTGAATAAATCGAAGTTCTAGCTGATTAATTGTATTATTTGTCGCTTTCCCAAGTGAAAAACTCACAGATGGACCTCTGCTGTGATTTTAAAGAATAGAATAGAATACTCTTTATTGCACACCAACAAAATTAAACATACAAAGAAATACACAAAATTAAAGGTAAGTACAATGGGCGGTCTTATCGCTAAAAGCGATCTCTTCCAGACATATTATTTTGTTTCCACAACAGTTTGGAATTTGTACTATTTAATTGTGCACCATTTTAGGGGTTTGTAGTCGAATTAGTAACCCTTATAGTTTTGCCATATCTGTCTACCTATCTATCTGTCCGACCAGTAACAGCCCAATATTCGACTAATTCAATTACTCGGCCGATGTTCCAAGATGCTAGATGGCCGACCTATTGAATCGTAACAAAATATAATATTATTTTGTATTCAGTAACTCTGTCGTTACAGTTAAAGCTGACATTTGCTATGATGATGCGTTTCAGTGACGCAGTAAGTTATGACCACCAAATTTTGGAACAATAAATTTATCTACAACATGCAAATATTTTCCATAAAATTTAAGTAATACCGAATTCACGACATTAATTTAAAACACATATGCAGAATCGTTTACTGATTTTAGAGGTTAGTTTAATACCGGTAGCTTGAATATTTATCTGTAATGGATACATATCCAATAAACAATTTTTAACGTAAATCGGCGGCGCCTTTGCGACGATGCCGCTTAGTCAGTTTAACAAGTACCTACTTACATGATGAATGAATATGATTTGGTTACCTATTTTATACAGGCTGTTTCATTGATATTTTAGGGCTTGAAATTAAGGTAGAGGGAAAATTAAACAAAATTCTGAGTAATTTTTCAGCCCTACCCGTGCTTTAAATTAATCTCGTAAATGCAGTGACACGCAGTATATGTATATACATGTATGCATACGAGTATTATATGGCTCACTTATTTTATAGCTTGCATTCAGAGTAATTTCGCTTTGTGATACCCAAATTTTAATATAATTAAACTATTAAAAATAACTGTACTGTGAAACTTTAGTTTCTAAGAAAAATTAGGAAATTTATTCACCTCTCAACACCAAAAAATAATGTTAATTATAAGAGTAGCCCATATCCAGATAAAACTATACAAAATAAGTAGAATGATACATATAATAACAAAAGGTTATTTTAATATGCATAAGTAGGGAGTTAGTAGGTACATCCACCTGCATAGATCACGGATGTTGATAATCAGATCGAAATATATGTACCTAGGTGCCAAATGCTTTTTATCAATTTATTGCAAGACATGTCTCGTGCATTATGACAATTTTTCGTTTTATTTTCGAAAATTAATTTATCTGGTCATTAAGACCGGATCGTATCATAGTTTCTACATATCCTCAATTAAATGATGTAAGTATACCTACAAGCAATTCAGAACGAATGCAAAGTAATCAATTACAAATATGTATAATTATAGATTAGTTCATGGGTACTGGGTTCATAGATAGGGCATTTGAATAACAAATAAAACCAAAATATAATGCATTATCAACTATATTAAATCTTCAGACAAATCAGGGTCCATATTTATCGCAATCTTCTTCCTCAACGAACGTAGTAAGCTCCAGAGTAGGCGTAAGGGTATGCAGCAGCGGCGTAGGGTGAGGCGTAGGTAAGAGGGGCAGAGTAGCCGTTGTAGCCGGTCGAGTAAGCCAAAGGAGCTCCGGGGGCGGCGTAGCTGAGATATTGAGGCTTGGGGTTGGCGAAGGCCACAGCCAGGAGGGCGAAAAGGGCAAACTGGAAGTAAAGTGTGTGTTATGTTAATAGGTGATATTTGAAACGAGACTGGTCCAGTAGGAGTAGGACTCGCGCACCGGCGGCGGTTCCGAACATAGATAGGTTTATTTATGATAGTTAAGCAGCGCCGTCTAGTTATGTGACCGCTAAACCAAGAAAACTTTTAAGACAATTGTTCTAGATGTTCTAGATCTCTTACTTTAGAGAGACTAAGATTATAAAATTCGGGTAAAACAGACTTTTAAACTTATAACATATTTAGGAGTTATATTTATAAATAATAATAAATAAATAAATATGGCTGCACATTTCACACAGCGTTATCTAGCCCCAAACTAAGCAGAGCTTGTACTATGGGAACCAGATAACTGATAGAATACTAATATACTTTTTTTTTGTAAATACATACTTATTATATATAGAAAAACATCCAGACTCGGAACAAATATCTGTAAATCAAACAAACATTTGTTCCGGCGGCAGGAATCGAACCCGCTACCTCCTGCGTCTCAGCCGGCTATTCGCCCACTGTACCACGGAGGTCGTCTTTGAGGATTTGAATAATCTCTTTTATAAGCAGACTTGTTTTTCGAGGTAATAGTATTTTTTAGATTATTTTTTAAATTAACCTTTGATATCATATTTTCGTATTATCAGTTTTCTCAGAATTACGATATTTATAATTTCTTAGAGATACATTACATATATCTAACAATAAAACCAGTCTCAATCGTACAAAACATCTGAAATTCGGACTCAGTTTTTATTGTATCATAAAGTCTTCGAAAATGTTTGGTGTACAAAATTGTAATGTTAATTAAGAAAACTTATGGGACTAAGACAGTGGTCCTTGGTTTTATTTAGCGCTCGCGCCCTGTCATGATTCTAGGAATACAAACAAACACCACATAATGATGGGAATTCACGCATAATAAAATTACTTATACCCCCATAGTCCCCAAATCACGGTTACTGTAATTGGAAGGGTAATCTAGGTAATGCGCAGTAACAAGCTCATTGTCTGCCCTTATTATCCAGAGACAGAGGTCTATAGGGCGATACCTTCAATGTGATTTCAAGGGCAACAACTTCTCCAGAGTAGACAATAATTAAGTTGTGTCAACAGAATAAAACTAGACTCTAGGTTTTTTTAAACATTACCCTCATTTTCGCAATTTTAGAATTAAGTTGTAAGATTCCAGCCGGACCAATATACATACATTGTAAGTTAATAAAAAGCTTGTAAAAAATATATCTGATGCATTGCCATGCATCGATGTTAGATTAAAACATGAATTTAACTAGATTTAATGGCCTTCAAGCGTTATGGGATATGTACCTATAAAATGTATCTAATCAATGCCTCCAATGCACTGCAAGGACTCCTCACATGAGTGTGAAAGTCGTATATGAATGAATACATCCTTTGAAAAACCGTTTAATTGGCTAATGGTCTAGTCTTGAAGTAACATCTCTAGATATATTCTTAAATGTCTCGTCGCTTGGAAACAGGATGGAACGAGTTGAACCCGCCTGATCTATTTATAAATGAAACGAAAAACATCGTGATGAACCCCTCTTGTCGTCAAAATAAAATTGGATTTATGATAAAACTTAATTAAATTATTACTAACTTTTGATTATATATATCATATACCTCGATTATGTCTAGTTCAATTTCGTAATGTGTACTTTCTCATCATCCAAAAACTTCTTCGTTTTTAATATTAATGTTGTCACACAGAAATATATTGAATTTTAAAATAACATTAGTAAATTTGCACTCACCAGTTTAGCGAACATTGTTGTATAGTACTTGGAGTTACAAGTGATAATCCTAATGAGAGTGTCCAGGTTTATATACATGCAGTACAGAGCGACTACGCCTTGATTAGTTGTCTTGTCACAACAAAAAGCGACCTTGATCTTCAAACTAATAGATTCAATTCTTAGGAAGGGGGTACTTACATGCCGATGTGTATCATGAGTAATCGATATCCGTGTTGAAGAGCCTATTGTTTGCGTGATGTTTTATTGTGGAGCTTCCATAATCGTTTTTGATATTCCTTCAAAGTTTACTTCCATAAAGGATTCTAGCATTACGATTAACGATGTATTTATTACAAAATAAATACCATAAACAGTACACCGTACAAATTTGTCTATGCTGCAAGGATTCAAGTTTCAACGTTCTGAAAGGCTTTCCGCGACATGTCTGCACTGAATACTGCAGTATTTTAACCATATAGCTCACAGAAGCTCAGACAATCTAGATCATTCATACGCCGCATGTGATCCGCCAACCCTTTTCATGTAGCCTGAAGCCTAGCACAGTACCGTTACAATATTAAGAAGTTTAATTGAGTCTACGCATCCGGTATTCAAACGCGCGCGGGTTAAAAACATTAAATGTTTCCCGGCTCGCTTCGTGTATCGCTTTGCTCACTGCTGCTATTGTGTGCTTCAAAACACGGTTCTCGCTCCTCTTCATATTATAATTTCCTAGTGTGCTTTTTAAGAACTGCACCTCCCCCTACTCCTTAAAGAAATGTAATAGCTAGTCACTAATGTGACTCACGAACTCAATGCAGAAATTAGTTTTTTTTTTAGAATCCTAAACCAGACATAAACTAGGCAGTATAATCAGTATTGCCCATAACAACTAGGGGTTATTGCGGCCCATCAAGATATATAGTAGTAGCGTTTATGTGCAAAAGAAACAAAACCAGTGGAGTAGGACTCCCGCAACGAGGGTTCCGAACCTAGATATACTTATTTATGTTAATTTAGCAGCGCAATCTAGTTATGTTGAGTTTGAATCTGGCTAGAGCCTTAATGTTTACGGCAATGGTAGAGGGTGAAAGGCCACGTGGAAGGAACCCTAAACTGGGTGGATCACGTAACCGAACATCTAGAGATGCCAGTCAGCACAGCTCTACAGCAAGCAACTGATCGAAACCGCTGGAGAGAAGCAGTGAAGCTTCACCAAAGGAGTCAAAATCCTCTGCAATAACGGAACGATGGAGGATGAGTATAGGATTTAGTTATGTATAGGTACTTGTATTTGAAACCATATTTACTTTATTCTGCACATTATTTTTAGTAAGTTATTGGAAGACTTAGTCGCCTTACTATGCCTATACTACCTTTTTATTGTGACGCAGTTAAAAACTATTCAGTGCTCGTTTTTACGCTATTTTACAGGGTACCTTTTCCTTTATTAGTCGATCCTAATACAGATTATTAATAAAAAATAGTAAGCATAAAATAGTGAAAAAACAAGCTTTTATACACTGGGTAGTTTTTAAACTGCATCGCAACAAGAAGCTCATAATAATTCGGAACATAATCGAATGATAATTATGTCATCCGAAGATATCGCAATAGCAATATGTGATCTCTATATTTTATGAAATGCATATAAGCAAGTATTAAAATAATATTTCAACTTGTAGGTATGCGTTGCGGCAGATTAAATTATAATTAATTTTATAATCTTAATATCAATCGATATATCAGTAGCAGACCAATTATTCATGGATTGGCCAAATCATTCTTATATTAAATTACACACTTTATACTTGGAGTTTTATGACAGGGTGGTAAAAAATAAAACATGATCCTATTATCTTATTAATAGAAGTACCTACATAAGGTTTTTATAGCGACTGACATTTTGTGGAATGACAAACCAGCACGCGATAATTGAGTGAACTTTTGTTAACTACTATTTTTAAGTGGCGAGATATCGTAAATCATTATTGCATTTGTTTAGATTTTTATTTATTTCTCGTATAGATATTATTCATACTAGAATAGTTATTTGTCGACTTATCTTTAATTCCAATGGGTAGCTATATACATAAGCTTTACTCCTTATGCTTTATTGTACATAAATATCCATCATCATCATCAACCAACAACCAACAGTCCACTGCTGGACGTAGGTCTTTCCCAGGGTGCGCCATTGAGCCCGATCCTCAGCTCTTCTCATCCAATCCTTACCAGCCACAGCGCGCAAATCGTCACTCCATCTAGCCGGAGGGCGTCCTACACTTCGTTTGCCTAGACGTGGTATAAATATACATAAATATTAAACAGTCAAAAAAGTTTACAAAAAGGAAATGTACAAACGTGAGTTTAACCCTCCGACATAAAAAAGGACGACCTCCGTGGCGCAGTGGGCGTATAGCCGGCTGAGATACAGGAGGTAGCGGGTTCGATTCCCGCCACGGAATAAATGTTTACATGATCTACAGATATTTGTTCTGTGTCTGGGTATTTTTCTATTTAGTATAAGTATGTATTTACAAAAAAAAAGTATATAAGTATTCTTTTAGTTATCTGGTTCCCATAGTACAAGCTCTGATTAGTTTGGGGCTAGATAGCGCTGTGTGAAATGTTCAGCAATATTATAAATAAAAATTATATTATTATAAAACCCTAGCAAGAGTTTTCTTTTAGCATACCTCTAAGGATAGATATAGTAGCTTGAGCATATCAAATAAAACAAATACCGAGTTAAAATGAAATATATTACAGTATACCAGTAGACGGACAACAAACTAAAATCTAAACCAAAACCCATCACTCATCAGTAGTATCAATAATATCCATATCCATAGTTGTACGGTGACGCTCCATAAGTTCCGTAAGAGCCATAGGCCCCAGGGCTCGAGTAGCCGGAGTATCCGCCGTAGTAACCAGGGTATCCAGATGAGTACCCGTTGTATCCATAGCCATTATAGAGCTGAGGCCTGGCGAGTGCCACAGCGACAAGCGCGAAGAAAAATACCTGGAACAAACGATGAGCGTGATTGTTTCTATTGTTGCTTTTGGGACAAGTAGAACGCGGTCGCAAAAGTTATCCTAGCGTAAAAATACAGATAGCAAATAAAGTCAAGTTTTTATTTTTACATCGTACGTGTAGAACTACTAAACATGCGTAGTAACTGAAGACTAGCTCTACATTTGAATATCGACAGTACACGTTATCATATGTTTGTTATAAAAAACCCAAAACTTCTGCTGTCCATTAAGGAGTTCTGTAGATTCCCTCGTGGTTCCATAATCATATGGTCAGACGATGATAAAATGTTTCACTATTATCTTAAAAAGTATATGTTCAAAGTTATAATGTACTAAACCCCAATTTGTTTTGTTTTAATACGTGCAACATCGTTTTTCAACCCTAGGGGGTAAAAACATTATTTTCAGACAAAATTACTATCCTTTGTTTCTTATTACACCTACCTTAAAAAAGTGTGTATGCATAATTTTACGTTTATTAAGCCAAGGATAATGTTTTGCAATACGAAATGTAACGCTCCTTTTCGCTCACTCAAAGGGTGATTTATGAAAAACAAATAAATACCATTTCTATTATTTACCTTGAACAATATTTTTACCATGTTTCAAGTTTATAAGCCGGAGAACTACAGATTTTCACAAACATTAACACCCTGTTTCACCCTCACAGGGGATAAATTTTGAAAAGTAAGTTCTTATTAAACATTTACACTCAACAAAGAACATACTCTTCAAATTTCAAATCTCTAGGACCAGCAGTTTAAGCTGTGTGTTTAATTTACTCATATAATGTCAGTAATTTACGAGTATTACAATAAAAGTCTTGAAAATGTATCAACACGTAATAATTAGATTTTTCTTCTCACTGAGAATACTGATATATCCTATGAAAATCATGGATTATTATTGTTTTTCGACAGAAAACATAATTGAATTGTGTTCGATAAACCAGTTCTTAGACTAAATAAAATCATTAATCTGAAATCTATAAATTAATTTTATATAAAATAAATAAGTATGACGCGAATTGGTTGTGCCTAGCACATGGGAACTAATACCGAGCGTTGTAAGTATTGTTGTCAACTGTACTGTAGTTTAATAAAATGTTAATAATTTTCTGTATCATGTCTCATGTAGTTATTCAAATACTGTTTCAATATTTATTCATCGTAAACTAGCTGACCCGGCCGAGGCTTCGCTCAATAAAACATTACCCTCATTTTGCACAGTTGGCTAAAAAGTAGCCTATGTCCTTTCCAGGATATAATCTATCTCCTTGCAAAATTACATTACGATCCATCCAGCCGTTTAGTCATGTAAAGGTAACAAACAAACAGAATTATGTATGTATTATACCTCTTGAATCACTCTATCTATAGCTGAAAACTGCATTAAAATCCGTTGCATAGTTTAAAAGATGTAAGCGGATGACAGCAGAAGCGACTTCATTTTCTACTATGTAAAGAAGCTGTGTTTTCACTTTGAGACAGCGAACGCCATCTTGGTTTGAACCTACCCAATAGAATGGAGCGATAATGGAATAATACCATCTGTTGGGAAGTTTTTGGATTACGCTGGCGCTACGCAGCTCGAGCAGTATATAACGTAGATTTTTAAAGAAATATGTGGTACAATACCGAAGTTACCAATTATTGTAATTGTGTAATAAAAGGAGTATATTTCCAAGTAAGTACAATCCTGTTTTATTTTCTAGATTTTGCTACGATAACCATCCTAATTAAAGCATTTTAAGAATAGTTATTGCCGTAAGCATAAATGTGCTTTTCATACTGTAGTATGAAAACACTGTAAACCTGCTTTTTTGCTAGCTGTACGTGGGAAAATATGTATTGTTTATATTTTTGGGAGACCAAACTTTAACCAACGTTCCAAATGTTTTATTGTGTTTGTGGAAAAGCTCTGAAATATTTGAATAAATAAGGTGTTTTGGTAATTATTGATCGAGCGAAGCGAAATCTTCAAATCAACTTGGGCATATTGGCATTGTATGTACTCGTATGTATGTTTGTTTGTCCGAGGATAACTTTCGAATCGTTTATCCGATCAACGTGAAATTTAATATATAGGTAGGTAGTGTTAGCACAATCTTGGTGTGACGAAATGACTTAAAACTGGGGGGGGTTGTTGAGATATTAAAGTTCAAGAGGGGTAATAAAAAATCAAAATGAAACTATTCCGCCAAATGGGATGATTAATGAAAGGTCTTTATTAATACATTTCGACCCCGTTTTTATTTTTAGTTTAATCTTTGTAGTTTTTGAGTTATTAACCATCATAAAAACTGAACTTTGACGAAATTCACAGGGTACACGAGTGACCCCACAGTGCTGAAATTTGGTATGCGTGTAGCTTTAGTGACACAAATATAGGCAAAAGTCTGAAATCCAGAAGAACTGCAATTTCTATCCCAAAAAAGATTAACCAACAATATGAACTCCTGTTACCTGTAGGTAATTTGGATGAAGCTGTAGGTCAAGTAATATAGTTATGCATTTCGTGGCACTGTTTTATTAGTCAAAGATTATGACTAATTTTTGGATTTTGGGAGACCCGCGAGATCTCAGTTCGGGGCGAACCACTAGAACCTATTTTGTTGCTAGCATAAGATTTACTTAGCTATTTCTTGGAATTATCATCTTGGTGTGATAAAACTGACATCGACAGCTTTGTAATGCTTTGTAAAACATTTTCTGTAATTTATCATTATTTTCAGTTAATTTTTCGAAACAAATTTCGAAACTTTAGGATCTATTAAAATTACACCAATGCTAGTTCAATTCGCCCTGTAGGTGACATTATTTAAACGTGACTTACAATTCGATTAATTACGTTCGAGCTTCATGAATCACAAATGTTGAACCTAGGAGTTGTAACAAAACACGGATAATTAATGAAATTATTGACATGTTTCTGAAGTTACACATTCAATATATTTAACATGTGCAAACAGCGATATTTTATATGTAATAAAAACAAGTTGTAGACTAGATTGGAAATAATATTTTGACGAGAGATCGCTGAGTAAGGGTATATGGTACAGGACAGTGCAACCAGGCCTAGCTAGATCGCCGTGGTTTGATAGTTCGGATATGACCAGAACTGACTTCGTAACTTTAATGAGGCTTCGATCGGGACACGTTCCTCTAAATAGTTTTGAATACCTAATGGGAAGACCAGTTCTTCAAACTGTGCTGAGTATGATGTGATAGAAGATTCTTATCATATTATTGTGGATTGTGTCCGGAACGAAGCAGAAAGAATAATGTTTTGTAATCTCTTCAATGTTGAATTGTTTTCTGTTGGTTTATGTAATAACATCTTAATTAAGGTTGTTAAAATAGGTACCTATAAGAAGAAGATGATTCGGTTTAAGTGTATTTTTGAGGGTGTCATAATCATGATGATTAAACCCTCATTAAATATATTATAATAAACATTTAAAAAGAATTAGCTTTATGAGCCACTATTTGTCGATATTATGCACTTTGTACTGATTAAATAGTACGTTATTTTGCTATTATAATGTATTTCTAAGGACAAATAACGTTCCTATCAATACATAAAAGAGCTTACCAGTTTAGCAATCATTTTGATTTTAATAGGATTATGGTAGTCCTGGTTCACACGTTAACTTTGCAGACCAACTGTTCTGATTTTTATCATTCCCAACCTTTATAGGCTGAACTTGTCCTTGGGGCTGTTCGAACAATAAAAACCTCCTTATGAATCTCAGTTGGGAATCAATGTAAATTATTAACCCAGACAGACATACTGAGAACGCGTTCTACATTATAATCAGGCTGTCTTTGTTTATATCCTAAAATGTTTGCAAAAATAGCTCGGTATGAACACACCACGTATACTGCGCATTAAGCTTTATTACTGGTTATGCATAATTGGAATTCCCTCATTACTTCTGCCGAAACTGTTAGTCTTCTTGAATGAAATCTATCGGGCTAATGGTACTCGACTAAAAACTAAAGTATGAAAATATGCTTCTACGTTTATTAAACATAGAATTGTGAAACAGTTAAACGCTGAATTTCTTTACCAATATGTCTGACATAACACGTGTAAGACATTTGTTAAAAATAACATGGATCTTTTCACAACCCGTATAAGTAAGACACAACAATAAAATGTGTTTCCCCCGAAACAAGACGACTTTATACAATAAAAGTGTAATCTGCATGGCTGTGCGTTTGTACAATCATCTCCCAAAGAGTGTGCTAGATGCTCCTAGTTTAAATTTATTTAAGTTGAAATTGAAAAGCTATTAATAGAAAAAGCATACTATAAAATGATTACCTAGCCGATGACAATTTTGAATGACCCATTATAATTTTATTTTTTTTTGTTTTGATTTTAAGTTTGACTAATAGTATTAATACTTTTTTATTGTTTTATATTTTATATGAGGTAAGGAGCTGCAGAAATTGTAATTATTATAAATTAATAATGTAATAATAAAATGAACATGTAAAGCTTTGACATTGCATGCGTTAGCGTTGATTATGGCTGTACCTACACAAAAAACTGTACCTACACCTTGTTTGTTACCCATATTACGCAATAAATACAATTTGATTTGATTTGAAGACGATATGCTTTTGCATAATGATATCAATGCTCAAGCCTTATCAGGAAAAATACGGATGTTGCTTTGAAAACCAGGATCAACGGTCGAGACTCGCGGCCCTTGTCATCCTAAAAAAATAGATCATACTTGATAGAGCAAGGTTAGCTTTGTGGTATATAAAGCTCAATACACTGGAGGTGGTTATCATTCAGTACTCTGCATCACAATTAGCCAACATGTTCTCTAAAATTGTAAGTTCAGAATAGTTTTAACCAGTTATTTATAGTTATAAAAACTGACTCAAATTATCAAATCAATGCAATGGTCAAGACAAAGAAAACTTAAAAACCATGTTGAAAAATTTTGTATTGTTTTTAATTTATAGATACTTATACTGTTCAGTTAATTTTTGTGCCTGAATCAGAAATCTCCCTTTGCTTACAAACTAGTAGAGACTTTATAAAGATTGTTTACAATATCCGATCGGTAATGTGTTTATTTTTTCCTACAGTTCACCTACTTCGCTCTCATCGCTGTCGCCTTCGCGGCCCCGAGCCCCAATCCAGCCCCTGCTCCAGCTCCTCAGTACCTGGCGTACTCCGCCGGGCTAGACTACGCATACCCCTCAGCTGCCTACGTGCCATCAGTGGTCTCCCCATACTCCGCTCCAGCTCATCTTGCCTACTCTGGATACCCGGCCGTTAACGCTATCTACTACTAAAACATGACACGGACTTTTGAAATTTCAGTGCAACCTTTTGGCTAACATAACTTGCTGAAATTTATACCTTTTTAATGAACCTTGCTATTATAAATTATACTAATCAATAAAAAGTTTATCCTAATTGATGTCTTTCTTTATTTTTTACTTAGTAATTAACTAAAAGTTCTTACTGCTTGCCTCTGGTATTAAATGTTAGGAAGGCTAATACATAAATGTGACATGAATGATGCAAAATTATTCAAACAACTCGTCGATGTGATCTGATACAATAAATTTAGTTTATAGTCGCATAATGTGTATAAGTTAGGTCGGACAGTCTCGTATTGAATTACAATTAGCTGTGCCATTTGCAAAAACATAGTTAAAAATATTTAAGCACAAATAATTCCTAGTATCGCCTTACAGTGGCTGGCGTGTTCAATAATACGATTTCTGAGCACCTCGAGCTTCTGGTATCTCATTAACACCCACTCTCATTTTCGGCTCCTACATTGAGTCGAAAGCCCAGCTGGCCGCTAAGAAGCTTGTAATACTTGCAAAAGTGAGGAAATACTTCACACCGGGACAGTTGCTCAACTTATACCAAGCACAAGTCCGATCATGTCTGGAGTACTGTTCTCACCTCTGGGACGGATCAGCGAAATACCAGCTAGAGGCTCTAGATTCAATTGAGAGAAGAGCCAAGAAGCTCATTTGCAATGAGTTAGCAAATGCAAGGCTCCACAGCCTCGAGCATCGTCGAAAGGTTGCAAGCCTCTCGGTTTTTTATCGGATACATTTCGGAGAGTGTGCTGCGGAGCTTTTCAACCTGATCCCACCATCCCCATTCTATGATCGGACAACCAGACGCTCCGCGATGCGCCACCGCTACATGGTAGACATACCTCCCATACGCACAAAGCGGTACTCTTCCACCTTTATTATGCGCACCGCCAAGGAGTGGAACGCCTTGCCTGAGTCTGTGTTTCCTGATAACTACAACCTAGGGATCTTCAAGTCACGAGTGAATAGGTTTCTTCTAGGCAAGCGTGTACCATCGTAGACCGCATCATCGCTTACCATCAGGCGAGATAGTGATCAAACGCTAGCCTATAATTTATAAAAATAAAAAAGTTAAATAAAAAAACGATCTTTATTATTTCCTCGATGAAGTTGCAAAAAGCTAAGGGTTTTTTTAATGTTTACAACACTGTATTATCAATGTTCTAAACTAGATACATGAGTGAACCAGCGCTAGGCAAGGAACATAAATCTTGGATGAGCAACGTAATGTCCAAGTAAAATAAAATCTTTTTCTCAACGTCCCAAGGCGCGTCAACTAACAGTGGCTATCTCACCTGGGGATGCTCCTGCGTGCTAGTGATGCAGATCGCGACACCACGTCGATTACCTTTTTCATCACTTTTGGTTGGGAAACAGTATTATTAACCCCCGTCGCAGAAAGAGTGTGAGGATTTTGACACCTGTCTGTCTGTCTGTCTGTGGCATCATAGTACCCAAACGGATGGACCGGTTCGGACGCGGATTTTAATGGAAAGCTAGTATAACTGGGTTGGTTCTTAGCTAAGTATTTCAGTTTTTAACTCGGATGCAAAAATATTTCGGGGTTTTTTATTTTATTATTTATAAATGATAAATAGTTATTACTGCTATTACCTACTTCTTTTTAATCTCCCCCCCCCCCCCCCCATCAGGGCTATCATGTTTTCTATTACTGGTATAAAGTTATTTCCTAATAAGACTTATATTATTTCCCACGGTTATTAATGTCTGTATGAATAAATATTTCAAATTAAGTTATGCAGGAAGCGTTAACGCATCGAATCATAATAAATAAGTGCTAGTAAAACTCGCAATTCGATGCCGTATCGTTATTTTGAATATTTATTCCAAAATATATTTAAATTATTACCAAATTGAAGAATTTTGACTTATCCATACATACCAAAAATATATGCCTTAATTGATTTTTTTCTAATATATAGGGTGTTTGGTAATATACTAACGATATTCAAGTGGCGATTTCTCAAAACATAAAAAAGCCTTCTCGAAAAAACTTCTAGTTATATTATCAAGTTTTAAAGAAAATCGACTAAGTTTAGCTGATTAATTCGAGATAAAACTTAATGACTACTCTTGCAATCGACGTCCAAAAATAAAGGCCGTAGTCCACAAAAGCGTAGATTTGCTACTTATGTCCTCTCTCTACGCGCTCTCTGCTTACAACTTCGCTGCGAATGCGCTGTATGAAATAAGACATCGCTGCTTGACCGTTTCCACTAAAGCTGAGCGGAGAGATGTCGGAATATCGTCATTTTTTATGTTTTGAGAAACCGTCACTTGAATATTGTCAGTATATTACCAAACACCCTGTATATTTATGATCTTCTTCTATCGTGTCAATGGTTTATGCATAATTTTTAATAGGTTCGAAACTAAATTGACATGGAGTAGAAACCTGGCCACGTCTATTCCAGTGTTGGGTTGTCCTTTGTGCAGGTCGTATGGCACAAAGGACAGTTATGCAGGTAACGCATGGTTTGGAGGGGGTGCCCACAACCACAGCTGGATAGAGAAGGGTTTCGCATTCCCCACCTACAGAGGTTTTTCCTGCACCGCCCAACCTGAGTCCGGATTCGGTTGAATATTTATGATGTTATGACATGATTTTATAATGGTTCGTTACTACTAAGGTAGGTACGGAACTCTAAAAACAATATCCTTAACCTTTTCAAAACAATGAAGTGTCCACGCGGATTCTAAGATGACAATCCGGAATGAGTGATGTGACAGATGTGATACAAAAAATGTGACAGATGCTTACAACAAACTTATCTGGGCCGATGACGATGTCGCTAGTGTCTATTAAATAGCCACATTTAGTTCCAGTTTCGTACCTGTCACGCTTAGTTCCAATTTTGTCCACTGAAACATTTAAGTTGGTGGAACTATGTCACTCTTGTGTCATGTAAAGAGATGGTACTAATAGTATTCCTTTAAACTCTGTTTCTGCAAATTACGTAATGTCATCATAATTACATTATGTAATCATTCAAATGAAATGCTCACACATCCTGTTTCTTTCCTAAAACTGTATTAATAAGTACTAACTTAGTGTACTGTTGCAGAATTCTGGGGCTCAATTTTACTTAACCAATCGCTTCAATATGACAATGGTATCGTAGCAAAATCTTAAAAATTTGGCAGCTTATGACAGGAACAACAATCATAATCATTCGATAATGGTATGGCTCCTCAACCGCTTTTCTTATAAAATGCAGAATTGGGATCCTGGTTTTGTTTTGTTCTAAGTTTTGTTAAAATTACCCAATTGACAACTAACCTAAGACCTATTAATTATGTCACATGCAAAGTTATACTAACCTAATACATTTATTTTGATCCTAACCAAGATCCTTATGTTATAAGTTTTCAATTCAACAGCAACAAGTCTATCGAAAGATGGACCTATCAATATGCGGTATGCTGTCGGCGAACTGCCGGCCTCTAGGCCAAGTTGGTATTGCAAACAATTGCACGGTTGGGGACATAAAATGCGTACCACTACAGATATTTTATCGACTAAAACATTATAACAAAATATATTTCGACGACACAATCACTTATCATTGAGTGAGGGAGTGAGGAAGCGCTTGGCTACCCAATAAAAATCTTATAGGTAATAACAACAATTTCTAACTAAGCAGTAGTTTGCTCCGAAGCGAGATCTCGCGAGTGTGCATAAATATAAATAAATAATTATAGTGGACATTTCACACAGCGCTATCTAGCCTCAAATTAAGCAGAGCTTGTACTATGGTAACCAGATCGCTGATTGTCAATTCTACCGGCGACGTACATTGGCAGCCCGTATCATATGCATGTCAAGGCGGTACGAAGTTTGGCGGGTCAGCTAGTTATATATAAAAATGTTAGGATATTTTAGCAAAAAAATACACCAACAACCGTCCATTGAAAGATAGACCCCTACAATGCCACAAACATCAAACAGTAAGACCCGGCTCGGAGCAGATCGCACTCACCCAGATGAAGGTTCCCGAATTAAACCGAAACATTGGCGGTCGTAACCGATTAACCGGTACGTGATAAATCCCATATTTATAATGATGATGATCACACTAATATTAAAAATGCGAAAGTTTTGATGTTTGTTACTCAATCACGTATTATAAACTGATTATAAACTGGATTAACACATAGGCTACTTTTTGTTGACAAACAACGTATGTGAAATCGCTGGCGGAAGCTAGTGATTGAAGAAAACACCAAAGATTTCTAAGTAAAATAGGCTTCACACTTAATAAAAAATCTTAGATGTGGCACGCGTTTTAAAGTCTCTGAGCAAGCATCATAATAACCCAAACCCCAGGCTGCAGCGACCATGTTTAGAATAATAATGACTATAATGACTTACGGTAAAGTTTGTACATTGCTATGATAATTAGGTGGGAAAATGCAGGGTGTGCAATTGAGATGGGTCAATGAGAAAAATTTCTGTAAAGGAACTAAGTTCTTAATTTTATGTTATTTAATGCACACAAGAAAATATATTTAAAAAACCAGAAATAGAGGTCATCTACAAATACGAAATTAACCCTAAGAAGAGTTTTCTTCCCGCAAACCTTTGAGGCTACGTTGTCGATTTTAGTGTTAGAAATAATTCAAAATGTTTTTGTTTGTTAAAGTTGCGTAGGTTTGCTTCTTAGTTGCATATGTAATTTTTTTAAACTTTGATTACTAACATCGATTAACATATCCAGTTCTTGTAAAAGTTTTTCTACATTTTATGGTTTAGCATATCTTTCCACTGATCCTCAATTAAATACCCTATATAGTGACATTTTTATCGATTATTATCGACTTTTAGTACTGCCACTTTTTGATCACAGGGGGAGTTTATGCACTAGTACAACCTGCCTATTGCGTTACATAATACATAAATAAGGCAATTATGTTTTTAAATTATGTACCTACTTACATTTTATTTGAGCCAGATTTTAGTTACATTACTTTTTCGTAAAAAGGAGATTACTATCTCACGCAATGCTATGCAACCTTTATGGTTCGTGAAATACCGCCGCCTTTTTGATTTTGTTTTATCCTGTCCATCCAAAGGTTGTCTGGAAGAGATCGCTTTTAGTGATAAGACCGCCCATTGTACTTTCTTTTATTTTTGTTTATTTCACTGTATGTTTAATTTTGTTTGGTGTGTAATATAGTGTATTGTATTCTATTCTAAATACCTTGCCTACAAACTCTTCATCATATCAGCCATAGGTTCACTGCCTAATAAGCCTCCCTCATTGACTACGAGAGCGACAAATCTTGTGTGACCTGCAGATGCAGCCGATAGATAGGGAGCCGATAGATATCGGCTCCCAGTAGCTTTTAGCAGGGCGTCTTTCTATCTAGTGGGAAGGCCGTCCTACGATGGTGCGTGGACTCCACTCAAAAACCTTTCGGCCCCAACGGCCGTCAGTTCCTCAAGCTATGTGCCCTACCCATTGTCACTTCAGCTTGTTAATCCTATGTTAGTAACCTAAGCTTGTCTAAAAATTTTCTCATAATTACTGATTAAAATAGGTATTTATCGCATATGTACTTTTTTTTATTTGTTATCCCGACGTTTCTGCTGTGTTACAACATCAGAAATGAGAAGATTTTCCAACCTTTCTGATCACTGTACATAATTACTGATTAAAATGGGTATTTATCGCATATGTTCCTTTTTTATTTGTATAACAGCCGAAACGTCGGGATAACAAATAAAAAATATTTTCATTTCAGATTCGATCTCGTAGAGAAACACCAAGCATAGCCCTCTCCATATCTCGCTGAGCGACCTTGAGCTTTCAGAGGCCCTTAGCGAAAGACCACGTTTCTGTGCAGTATGTCATCACTAGCAACACCACTGATCAAAGTATTTCGTCTTTAGACACTGAGGTATTTTGGACGAGAAGACATCACGTAGTCGCCCGAATGCTGCCAGCCAATTTGTATTCGTCGACTGACTTCTTTCTCGAAGTTGGACCTGCCCAATTTGCAAAAAGCATTTCCAACAAAATAGAAAAAATGGCCTACGCACCGAAAAGATTTTTTTTCTCTAACCTATCTCGTCCCACTGCTGGGCAAAGGTTTCCCCCAAGTCCCTCCAAGCTTCCCTATCCGTCGCTATCTCCCACCATCCACTTTGGACGGTGTCGAAATCATCCTGCCAACGCTTTCTCGGCCGACCCCTACGTCACCCTCCGTCTTCAGGCGTCTATGGTGTTACAATATGGGCCCATTTCTCGGAGTGCATTCGGGCAACGTGGCCCGCCCAGTCAGCCCACTTAAGTCGAGCCGATCTCCTCCCTACATACATCTGCAATGCCGGTAAATGAGCGCAGCATGGTGTTACGCACTCGGTCGACACGTTTAAAGCCGAGAATGCTGCGCTCCATTGCCCTTTGACAAATCTTGAGTTTTGGCTTGTGGGCTTCAGTCAGAGACCATATCTGCGCACCGTAAGTTAGGATGGACAGGATACACATGTCGATGAGTTGGCGCTTAAGTGTCAGAAGAAGGTCGCCCTTCATGTGCTCCTTCATGTAGCTCTTCCAGGCATTCTCGATACGGCGATTAATTTCCTTATTTTGCCTGTTTCTGAAACTAGCCACCGAAAAGATAAAATTAATAAATCCTATAGAGATTATGAGAGTATTTTTTTAGTCAATCGCCAAGTTGCCATTTTCATGATAGTTGTGCCACCCGACCAGCCTACCAGCCAAATCACTTTTCTTGAATGCCTCAAAAGTATCTAAAATAGAACAACAACACACAAATATATACTTAAGTTGTAAAAAAGAATATGAAAGCTGAATAGACTTTACTAGTTTACGAGCAGCAGTCGACTCATTACTGTAATGGGGTTTTAAACATTTCATATAATGTTCGTACAAAATGACCAACAAAACTGCAAAATTATCTTTGTATTTTAATGACTAAGATACAGCCGTACTGGTTACGGAACCCTTCACTGTGCGTGGTCGACACGCTCTTGGCAAATTATATAGTTTCAGCAGCTCCATATCCATAAATATATGATTTATTTATAGCTAAAACAAATTTATTTTATTACTGACGATCTTGACGACCATGATGACAAAGAAAGGGAAAGCAGGGCACTGGTTTGCCCGTTGCAGTAGGCAGGTAAAAACCACACTCTTCAAAACCTACTGCCAACCATTCTACACGAGCAGCCTGTGGGTCAGCTGTTCCAAAAAGCCACTCAGTGCGCTCCGCGTCCAATATAATAATGGACTCAGGGTGTTGATGGGGCTGCCTCGCTTCTGCAATGCTTCGGACATGTTTGCAGAGGCGCGGGTCGATGGGTTCCACGCCATCATCCGTAAAAAACCAGCCTCACTGCTCAGTAGAGTGCGAGGCAACACCAACACCATCCGGAAAGTCATGGCTGACAAATACGACTCGCCGATTACGCAGTTCTTCAATAGGATTCTGATCAAATAGTCTTTGTGAGAGGCTTTTGTTATTATTATTTGGATTTAATTTGTTTAATTGTGCCTATACTTTGTAGTTTGTACTAACCCATGTGACATCTTTGAATTAAGTTTTTTATTAACAAATATGGATCTTAGACACCTGAAAATTGAATAAATTAATGAATACATTTTCCACTTTCAGAAGATTTTTATTAAAAAAGTATACAATTTGATTTAAAAAATTGTTGAGAGGGCGTTACATTTTTATTTAAAAAAATTACAAATCTGTTTAAACTTTACATTGGTTAAATTGACACATAACGTATCATATTGCCTATTATGTCAAGCTTGCATCATTTGCATTGAAAACCTGATACCACAGCTAATAAATACTATGAAACGTACCTTTGAACATTCAACATAATCAGCTATTATCGTCTATTTAATTTTGGATGGCATTGTTTCAAAAAGCCTTAACAAATACGCACACACTCTATAAGCTTGTGGATAATGAAGGGCTTATGCATCAGCTATTTCCAACTAACCCGAGTAAGCTGTATAATGAGGACTGTTTTGTCCACAAATCTTTGTAGGGGTGACAGTTCAAATGGCTTTAAATCTTTTTTAAATCTACGTTTACCTTTAATGCATACTAATAAGTAAAATCGTAAGTAACTCTGTCTCTCTGTATACCTTTTTATATAATTATCATAACCTACATCTGGATTATAATATTTTAATAAGTACTATTCTTTATACTAGTGGTTCGCCCCGAACAGATATCGCGCGAGACACCCATAAAAACAAAAAAAAATATATTATTCGTAATCTTTGACTATCAAAATAGTGCCAGAAATAAATAACCAACTTACTTGACCTATAGTTTCATTCAAATTTCACGTAACGGGAGTTCATGTAAATTGGTTACGCTTTTTTGTGGTACAAATTGCAGTTATTCTGATATTCAGACTTTTGCCTATAGGTATTTGTGTCACTTAAACTACACGCATACCAAATTACAGCACTGTGGGGTCACTGGTGTACTCCTGTGAATTTCGTCGAAGTTCTGTTTTTATTATGGCTAATAACTTAAAAACTGCAAGGATTAAACTAAAAATAAAAACGAGGCCGAAATTTACTAACAAACTCCTTTCATTTGACGTCCCATTTGACCATAGTCTCATTGTAATAATTTTTCTACCCCTCTTGAACCTCAATATTTCAACAACCCCCAACATTTTTAGCTCATTTAGTCACACCAGAATTGGGACACCACTACCTATCTATGTATCAAATTTCGCAACGCTTCGAAAGTTATCCTCGGACAAACAAACATACATACATACAACGCCGATTTGCCCAAGTTGATTTGGAGATCTCGCTGCGCTCGATCAACTACAGCTTAGCCAACCTTCCATTTAATAATACTCTTCTACACCCAAAGGTTGCCTGGGAGAGACAGCCGGTTATACATCTTGTTTCTCATTTTGTGGTATCTAGCTTGTAAGGTAAAATTAAGAATTTTCATTTATTTATTCATTCATCATCAGTCTGATTTCATCCACTGCTGGGTAAAGGCATCCCTTTTGTACCATCCAATATGGTCCTGAGCAAATCTCATCCAGGCACGGCAACCGCAACCATGTGTTAATTATCTATCAATTGAACATGCCCTGAGACAGTACCTACAACAATTGTACAATTGTAATAACAACAATTTCTAACTAAGTAGTAGTTTGCTCCGAAGCGAGATCTCGCGAGTGTGCATAAATATTAATAAATAATTATAGTGGACATTTCATACAGCGCTATCTAGCCTCAAATTAAGCAGAGCTTGTACTATGGTAACCAGATCGCTGATTGTCAATTCTCCCGGCGACGTACATTGGCAGCCCGTATCATATGCATGTCAAGGCGGTACGAAGTTTGGCGGGTCAGTTAGTTATATATAAAAATGTTAGGATATTTTAGCAAAAAAATACACCAACAACCGTCCATTGAAAGATAGACCCCTACAATGCCACAAACATCAAACAGTAAGACCCGGCTCGGAGCAGATCGCACTCACCCAGATGAAGGTTCCCGAATTAAACCGAAACATTGGCGGTCGTAACCGATTAACCGGTACGTGATAAATCCCATATTTATAATGATGATGATCACACTAATATTAAAAATGCGAAAGTTTTGATGTTTGTTACTCAATCACGTATTATAAACTGATTATAAACTGGATTAACACATAGGCTACTTTTTGTTGACAAACAACGTATGTGAAATCGCTGGCGGAAGCTAGTGATTGAAGAAAACACCAAAGATTTCTAAGTAAAATAGGCTTCACACTTAATAAAAAATCTTAGATGTGGCACGCGTTTTAAAGTCTCTGAGCAAGCATCATAATAACCCAAACCCCAGGCTGCAGCGACCATGTTTAGAATAATAATGACTATAATGACTTACGGTAAAGTTTGTACATTGCTATGATAATTAGGTGGGAAAATGCAGGGTGTGCAATTGAGATGGGTCAATGAGAAAAATTTCTGTAAAGGAACTAAGTTCTTAATTTTATGTTATTTAATGCACACAAGAAAATATATTTAAAAAACCAGAAATAGAGGTCATCTACAAATACGAAATTAACCCTAAGAAGAGTTTTCTTCCCGCAAACCTTTGAGGCTACGTTGTCGATTTTAGTGTTAGAAATAATTCAAAATGTTTTTGTTTGTTAAAGTTGCGTAGGTTTGCTTCTTAGTTGCATATGTAATTTTTTTAAACTTTGATTACTAACATCGATTAACATATCCAGTTCTTGTAAAAGTTTTTCTACATTTTATGGTTTAGCATATCTTTCCACTGATCCTCAATTAAATACCCTATATAGTGACATTTTTATCGATTATTATCGACTTTTAGTACTGCCACTTTTTGATCACAGGGGGAGTTTATGCACTAGTACAACCTGCCTATTGCGTTACATAATACATAAATAAGGCAATTATGTTTTTAAATTATGTACCTACTTACATTTTATTTGAGCCAGATTTTAGTTACATTACTTTTTCGTAAAAAGGAGATTACTATCTCACGCAATGCTATGCAACCTTTATGGTTCGTGAAATACCGCCGCCTTTTTGATTTTGTTTTATCCTGTCCATCCAAAGGTTGTCTGGAAGAGATCGCTTTTAGTGATAAGACCGCCCATTGTACTTTCTTTTATTTTTGTTTATTTCACTGTATGTTTAATTTTGTTTGGTGTGTAATATAGTGTATTGTATTCTATTCTAAATACCTTGCCTACAAACTCTTCATCATATCAGCCATAGGTTCACTGCCTAATAAGCCTCCCTCATTGACTACGAGAGCGACAAATCTTGTGTGACCTGCAGATGCAGCCGATAGATAGGGAGCCGATAGATATCGGCTCCCAGTAGCTTTTAGCAGGGCGTCTTTCTATCTAGTGGGAAGGCCGTCCTACGCTGGTGCGTGGACTCCACTCAAAAACCTTTCGGCCCCAACGGCCGTCAGTTCCTCAAGCTATGTGCCCTACCCATTGTCACTTCAGCTTGTTAATCCTATGTTAGTAACCTAAGCTTGTCTAAAAATTTTCTCATAATTACTGATTAAAATAGGTATTTATCGCATATGTACTTTTTTTTATTTGTTATCCCGACGTTTCTGCTGTGTTACAACATCAGAAATGAGAAGATTTTCCAACCTTTCTGATCACTGTACATAATTACTGATTAAAATGGGTATTTATCGCATATGTTCCTTTTTTATTTGTATAACAGCCGAAACGTCGGGATAACAAATAAAAAATATTTTCATTTCAGATTCGATCTCGTAGAGAAACACCAAGCATAGCCCTCTCCATATCTCGCTGAGCGACCTTGAGCTTTCAGAGGCCCTTAGCGAAAGACCACGTTTCTGTGCAGTATGTCATCACTAGCAACACCACTGATCAAAGTATTTCGTCTTTAGACACTGAGGTATTTTGGACGAGAAGACATCACGTAGTCGCCCGAATGCTGCCAGCCAATTTGTATTCGTCGACTGACTTCTTTCTCGAAGTTGGACCTGCCCAATTTGCAAAAAGCATTTCCAACAAAATAGAAAAAATGGCCTACGCACCGAAAAGATTTTTTTTCTCTAACCTATCTCGTCCCACTGCTGGGCAAAGGTTTCCCCCAAGTCCCTCCAAGCTTCCCTATCCGTCGCTATCTCCCACCATCCACTTTGGACGGTGTCGAAATCATCCTGCCAACGCTTTCTCGGCCGACCCCTACGTCACCCTCCGTCTTCAGGCGTCTATGGTGTTACAATATGGGCCCATTTCTCGGAGTGCATTCGGGCAACGTGGCCCGCCCAGTCAGCCCACTTAAGTCGAGCCGATCTCCTCCCTACATACATCTGCAATGCCGGTAAATGAGCGCAGCATGGTGTTACGCACTCGGTCGACACGTTTAAAGCCGAGAATGCTGCGCTCCATTGCCCTTTGACAAATCTTGAGTTTTGGCTTGTGGGCTTCAGTCAGAGACCATATCTGCGCACCGTAAGTTAGGATGGACAGGATACACATGTCGATGAGTTGGCGCTTAAGTGTCAGAAGAAGGTCGCCCTTCATGTGCTCCTTCATGTAGCTCTTCCAGGCATTCTCGATACGGCGATTAATTTCCTTATTTTGCCTGTTTCTGAAACTAGCCACCGAAAAGATAAAATTAATAAATCCTATAGAGATTATGAGAGTATTTTTTTAGTCAATCGCCAAGTTGCCATTTTCATGATAGTTGTGCCACCCGACCAGCCTACCAGCCAAATCACTTTTCTTGAATGCCTCAAAAGTATCTAAAATAGAACAACAACACACAAATATATACTTAAGTTGTAAAAAAGAATATGAAAGCTGAATAGACTTTACTAGTTTACGAGCAGCAGTCGACTCATTACTGTAATGGGGTTTTAAACATTTCATATAATGTTCGTACAAAATGACCAACAAAACTGCAAAATTATCTTTGTATTTTAATGACTAAGATACAGCCGTACTGGTTACGGAACCCTTCACTGTGCGTGGTCGACACGCTCTTGGCAAATTATATAGTTTCAGCAGCTCCATATCCATAAATATATGATTTATTTATAGCTAAAACAAATTTATTTTATTACTGACGATCTTGACGACCATGATGACAAAGAAAGGGAAAGCAGGGCACTGGTTTGCCCGTTGCAGTAGGCAGGTAAAAACCACACTCTTCAAAACCTACTGCCAACCATTCTACACGAGCAGCCTGTGGGTCAGCTGTTCCAAAAAGCCACTCAGTGCGCTCCGCGTCCAATATAATAATGGACTCAGGGTGTTGATGGGGCTGCCTCGCTTCTGCAATGCTTCGGACATGTTTGCAGAGGCGCGGGTCGATGGGTTCCACGCCATCATCCGTAAAAAACCAGCCTCACTGCTCAGTAGAGTGCGAGGCAACACCAACACCATCCGGAAAGTCATGGCTGACAAATACGACTCGCCGATTACGCAGTTCTTCAATAGGATTCTGATCAAATAGTCTTTGTGAGAGGCTTTTGTTATTATTATTTGGATTTAATTTGTTTAATTGTGCCTATACTTTGTAGTTTGTACTAACCCATGTGACATCTTTGAATTAAGTTTTTTATTAACAAATATGGATCTTAGACACCTGAAAATTGAATAAATTAATGAATACATTTTCCACTTTCAGAAGATTTTTATTAAAAAAGTATACAATTTGATTTAAAAAATTGTTGAGAGGGCGTTACATTTTTATTTAAAAAAATTACAAATCTGTTTAAACTTTACATTGGTTAAATTGACACATAACGTATCATATTGCCTATTATGTCAAGCTTGCATCATTTGCATTGAAAACCTGATACCACAGCTAATAAATACTATGAAACGTACCTTTGAACATTCAACATAATCAGCTATTATCGTCTATTTAATTTTGGATGGCATTGTTTCAAAAAGCCTTAACAAATACGCACACACTCTATAAGCTTGTGGATAATGAAGGGCTTATGCATCAGCTATTTCCAACTAACCCGAGTAAGCTGTATAATGAGGACTGTTTTGTCCACAAATCTTTGTAGGGGTGACAGTTCAAATGGCTTTAAATCTTTTTTAAATCTACGTTTACCTTTAATGCATACTAATAAGTAAAATCGTAAGTAACTCTGTCTCTCTGTATACCTTTTTATATAATTATCATAACCTACATCTGGATTATAATATTTTAATAAGTACTATTCTTTATACTAGTGGTTCGCCCCGAACAGATATCGCGCGAGACACCCATAAAAACAAAAAAAAATATATTATTCGTAATCTTTGACTATCAAAATAGTGCCAGAAATAAATAACCAACTTACTTGACCTATAGTTTCATTCAAATTTCACGTAACGGGAGTTCATGTAAATTGGTTACGCTTTTTTGTGGTACAAATTGCAGTTATTCTGATATTCAGACTTTTGCCTATAGGTATTTGTGTCACTTAAACTACACGCATACCAAATTACAGCACTGTGGGGTCACTGGTGTACTCCTGTGAATTTCGTCGAAGTTCTGTTTTTATTATGGCTAATAACTTAAAAACTGCAAGGATTAAACTAAAAATAAAAACGAGGCCGAAATTTACTAACAAACTCCTTTCATTTGACGTCCCATTTGACCATAGTCTCATTGTAATAATTTTTCTACCCCTCTTGAACCTCAATATTTCAACAACCCCCAACATTTTTAGCTCATTTAGTCACACCAGAATTGGGACACCACTACCTATCTATGTATCAAATTTCGCAACGCTTCGAAAGTTATCCTCGGACAAACAAACATACATACATACAACGCCGATTTGCCCTTGATTTGGAGATCTCGCTGCGCTCGATCAACTACAGCTTAGCCAACCTTCCATTTAATAATACTCTTCTACACCCAAAGGTTGCCTGGGAGAGACAGCCGGTTATACATCTTGTTTCTCATTTTGTGGTATCTAGCTTGTAAGGTAAAATTAATAATTTTCATTTATTTATTCATTCATCATCAGTCTGATTTCATCCACTGCTGGGTAAAGGCATCCCTTTTGTACCATCCAATATGGTCCTGAGCAAATCTCATCCAGGCACGGCAACCGCAACCATGTGTTAATTATCTATCAATTGAACATGCCCTGAGACAGTACCTGAGACAGGATTTAAGTTGGAGTTGGTTAGCTACACCATCATTTCAGCTTAGTCAGTCTTATTGATAAATGATAAACTGACTAATGGCTAGTCGTTTGCGAGATCGCGCTGAGATCTCGCGATTCTGGTATGTAGGTTTGTTGATTTTTCCAACTTTGGCACGTTTACAAAACGGCCACTGAAAGCTTCACACTTCTTATATCAAAACGGTGTTCATGGAACTTCGTAAAATATTTGGAACACCTTTCAAACGACACTCAACAAGATGGGGTACGCAAGTAACAAAAAAATCACTACCAACTCACACGTCATAAACCATGTTTTTTTACTTTGATTTCATAAGAACACGTGTCAATTAGGCCTCACCAAAATGTATCATCCCACCCAACAGTATACAGCACTTATGGCGACTTGCGCAACGATGCCTAAACGTATTGAGTGGCTAAATATTATTTAAGAAGCTGTCAAATCATACAAATACGTCAGATATGTTTAGGCGCTAAATACGTTTACGGATTGTGATGCGGCTGCAGGGCTTAAATTTTAGTAACTATGGACAGATAGACTGGTAAACGGTCATAATTTTTAAAGACACTTTAATGTTGCCTAATTTATAAACTTTTTTAATCCTTGTCTTGTTCTATCTGATGTAAAATGTCATGCTTCAAAGCACGCCAAAACCTATTTTATGTACGAAGAATTTCCTAAATAATCCAAACGCCTGACTGTACCTGCACCCTATTTTCATATGGCATCCGGTTGGACACATTCGTTATATCCATTTCGAACAGGCCCACGCAAGTAGAAACGTTATGACTATGACATAACAAAACGAAACAGCTTTGAGTTGGTTTGTTTTGTTGGATTTGTCAACGCGTCATCGTTATATGTTGATAATGATGTACCTACTCAGTTAGCCTACGTAGGTTGCTTTGAAAAGTTTCCATGTTTCTCACGGCTTGCTCGAATATCTGAACGACCAATTGTGAGAAGTAATCAAATTAAATTGATTTCTAATTGTTTATTTATCAACGCCTAGCTGTGGCAGATATATGAATATTTTTGGCTGCCTAGTGTGCAAGCTTTAACCCGTCATATCGTGAACTAGCTGGCCAGCCCAACTATAAGTAAGTGGGTATTATTAATTTTACTTTGGCACCAAGGGAAAGTATATCTAACGAATATTTACTATTTTATTTTATTACTACAGGGATGACAGAGGTGGCAACTAAAACTAAATGACCTCTGGTATAGCCTGAAGGCTTCCTGGGAAAACATGTTTCAAAAAGCGATATAAAGTGATGCCACCCATAAAATGTTAAATCATCTAATATGAATACTAATTCAAATTACTTGTCACATCGTATGATGAGAACTACATTATAATCTATTGATTATGTTGATATAAAAATTATTAACCTCAAAATCAGGTGGTTTTTTAATTTTATTTTCCGCAATAATTTTAATTCTGACAAATACACAATTATTGATCGAGCGAAGCGAAATCTCTAAATCAACTTGGGCAAATCGGCAGTGTATGTATGTATGTATGTTTGTTTGTCCGAGGATAACTTTCGTAGCGTTTATCCGATCATCATGAAATTTGGTATATAGGCAAGTAGTGATGGCACAATTATGGTGTGACTCAATGAGCTGAAAATATTGGGGGGTTGTTGAGACATTGGGGTTCGAGAGGGGTAAAAAAAATGAAAATGAGACTATTAGATCAAGTGGGATGTCAAATGAAAGGTCTTTATTCGTACATTTCAACCCCGTTTTTACTTTTAGTAAAGTTTTTGTAGTTTTTGAGTTATTAGCCATAATAAAAACAAAACTTTGACAAAATTCACAGGGTACACCAGTGACCCCACAATGCTGAAATTTGGTATTCGTGTAGCTTTAGTAACACAAATATAGGCTGAAATCCGGATTAACTGTCATTTGTACCACAAAAAAATTAACCAATTAACAAGAACTCCCGTTACATCTAATTTGAATGAAACTGAAGGTCAAGTAGGTTGGTTATGCATTTCGTGGCACCAATTTATTAGTCAAAGATTAAAGCCGGCATGCATAAAGATCACTAAACGTATTTAGCGACTAAACGTGTTTAAATTTGCCCTATTTGTATGATTTGACAACTCCTTAAATAATATTTAGCCCCTAAATACGTTTAGGCATCGTTGTGCAAGTCGCCCTAAAAATAATATTTATTTTGGGAGATTCGCGAGATTTCAGTTCGGGGCGAACCACTTGTAATATAATATTTTGGGAAAAATTTATTTCTAACCAGAGTACTTGAACATAAAACAACTACGTCAGCAAAACCAAGGGCATCCAAGTACCTAAAATATAATTTACTGGAGCATTCGATAAGCGCGAAGAATTGAAGACCGTCAAGTTCAATCAGAAATTAATTAGTTCGCTCTCGTGTCTCAGGATCACGTGGCCAAGAGCTGCAGATCTTTCGCAGCTACACGTAGTTTACAAAAGAAAAACGTGGTCGAAAAATCAAACGATATGTCGCGAAATTACTGCGTTACGTGCCTTGAGCCGAGATAGGCCGAAAAACATTTATTCTTCATTGATTTCGTCAGAATTGATGGAATTTGCCACGATTTTGGAGCTACTAAAGCATAGTTAAGGATCCTTTTTTCCACTGTTCTAGAACACAATCAAATACTTACCTATTTACAGTGTTTAGGAAATAATTTTAGGATGTTTGTAAAATGTTGCTTTTGAATACGTTATATTTGAATACGTGTTATCCATTTACAAAGGTACTAAAAGTTTTATCAAGATTTTATGATGAAAGCTTTGTATTATCTTAAGCTTTTAAGAATTGGATGGATGGATGGATTACTTACTAGGAATGTTTGATACTGTGCCTATCGCAATAATCTGGTTAAAGCTCCGTTTCTATAAACGCTCTTGAACTAGATAGCCTATTTTTCTTTATTCTATTTGCTCGTATTCTACGTATTATGACATCAAAGACGACATGAACGCTACATGTCTCTAAGAGAATCAAAGATACATTAACCTGCTGTAAACATAATGTCTGGCGACAGTATCACACACACAACTAGATGAGTGTGACATCTAAGTGGTGGGTAAGTAGGCTTGTTTGTTTATAAAAAGACAACCGTCTGAAACCAATACCACTGAGATTAAGTAAAGGTCGATTACAAAATAATAAAGATAAGTCTACGGTGAGTACGCCCTAATTGCTTGACCTAGATAATTACTGTTATCCTTAGTGGTTTCCGAATCAACTAGTTAGCTATAAAGATAAAACTTAGTTGGTTATTATCTCTCTTCGAGACAATTTTTCTTCGATCACTAAAGGTAATTCCGTTATAAAAATAATTCCCACGGACGTAAACCTAGGGATAACCAAAGAAGTTCACAGATCGTAAACACGATCATCACAAAACAACAGCCACTTCAGATAAGTCAACTTACGAAGTTACCGTGAACTTATTTAAATATTTTAGTAGACACCGTCCATTATCGGTCTAGTTCATGAATTCTTTCACCGAAAATTATTAATTCTAATTAAATGAGCAATGGCCATCAATGACAATATAGTTAATGGTATCACAAACCATCGGTAAACTTATTTAAAATCAAAGCTAAAAGCCTTGTTGAAAGTCGATTTCAAATATCTCATCAATTTGCTCTATTTAAGCTAACAGGCGTCAATTTGATTTGATTAGCATTTAAAGTGCGTCTCACGTGGTACACGTGCTATCTACAGTAAGAAGTTGTTGAGGAACGCAGAATGACTTCGCAGAGGTTTCGCTTTCGTACACTGAGCTTTTGAAATCTGCCATACGTTTAGAAATTTTAAATTTGGCAAACTACTTTTCGTATGTTGGTGGTAGTTGTGGTTTGCCAAACTAGATTCAAACTAGAACAAAAATGTGCGTACGTATGTGTCTTCAATACGATAACAACGAATGATCTACCCTTCTTTTAAGAAAAATAACGAAAAGTTAATAAAATCTCAGACTCTCAGAGTACACTGAATCCATAAAAAAACAACAAAACGTAGGTACCTAGTCACGTTACGTGAAGAAATCCAAGGTAACATAGAGAAGACCTTTAGAGCAAGTATTGCAATTCAAGGAAACCAGGTAGATTTGTATACCTCACGCACCGGGGAAGGACAGCGGGAGAGGGAAGCTGTGCAAAACGTGTGCCGCTGCATGAACTGACGGGAAAGCTTCTGCTCATGCGCCAAAAAACCCTTATAAACCCTGCCTCAGTGTGCCCGCCAACAGTTCGCAACACAACTCCGTGAAGCGAGCTAAATCTTTTCTAACGACCTAACACGCGATAAACGAAAAAGTTTTTATAACATTAACTTTCCCGATTCGCATTCTATCGTTTAAACGGAACTCATTCCGGTGTTTCAACGTCTAAAAAGCAGTGCTAAGAATTACTGATGAAGAACAAGCTTGGAGTCAACCTTTTTACCAGTGAGAAGTTCGCCAGCGATCTTCCTGTCAACAATATGGGAGAACAGCGTACGTCGAAACCGGGCGCACGACGGGAATCCGTCACGCCGAAGATAGTGATTTGCCCACCAATGGAGGATATGCCGGAGCCTGCCCCTCAACCTCGTGGAGGTCGCCTTCTGAAAGCTCTCAGCAAGCGGCTCTCTCGACGTACCACGGATTCGGACTCTGCATCAAACTCAAGCTCGAGCAGCAATGAGAGCGTTTCTGTAGAACAGATTCGCTCAGAAGACCGGTCCTCGTGTTCCGCTAGTGAATCTGGAAGCGACGGATCGGAGCGCCAACGTCGCCATCGCTCTACGGTGTCGTTGCGGCGCGTGTTCCGAAGTTTAAGCATATCGAGTCGCTCCCTCTCCTCCTCACTAACGGAGCGCACCAGGCCACCCAAGAAACAGCAGCAGCCGCAGCGCATCCTGCGTCCCCCAGTCACGTACACATATGTGCGTGGACTCTCTGGACTCCCAACGCAAAGAGTTCCCCGACACGCCGTCTGCTGTTCCACCCTCGGCCTCAACCGATAAAGGAATATGTCTTGTAATCATATTCACCATTTCGTGACACGGGCTGAGATCAAGATTGGTTAAGTTTAATGTGTAGATTAGAAAAGCTAGGGAGAGGAGTTGTAATCATATCATATTGAGAGCAGTAGTTAGTACAACGGTGTCTTCATTGAGGACCAAGAGTAAGGCAACGGAGGAAATGCGGCCTGTCCGCCCGCGCCACCCGCGCTGACGCTGGGCTGTGATTGGTTTAATTATTTTTAAAGGACAATATATAAGACTGCTAGTGATCGGGAGTTTGATATTCGATCAGTTAATTATTGTATATGTAACAGCATAGTACGAGCATGTCTTTAACTTATAGCCATTCATTGACTAAATGCACTATAGGACACAATTTTTTATTAAAGTAGATTCAACATTATAAATTTGTATTCACCGTTACCACCAGCATCTATAATATCGTAATTAATTAAACATATTTTTATATGTATCGAAATTGTAATAAGTAATTACTTGAATCACATTAATGTACACGACTTAATTGTATCTTTCGTTATTCAAGCATAGTGCCTTTCCACATTTTGAAACTAAGTAGTTGTAGTTATAAGAATATGGAGTATACTATTTGTTATGGATCTGTGTACTATACATTTTTAAAGAATTGCTTTAAAAATTTAAAGTTTACAGCATCATAAACACGTTGTTTAATAGAAATATTTCACCATCACTTACATAAACTTTCGAATTTAATATATCTCTGGACGAATTGTTTGTCTACGATTTATGAGTATTATTATTCTGTATAAGTATCGGCAAATAATATAGATATATGGTAAATATTGATGAAATAATTATAAGTTAGTGTTAATTATATTAAAAGATTTTCGTATCAAATAAAACACAAAATATAAAATAAACACCTGATTTTTTTTACAATCTTCTAATTACTACCTTCACATGATGAATCATTTTTGAAAACTCTTATAGTTTCACCATGTCTGAAATGTTAAATAGGTCTTAAGGTTCATAAATACTATAAGGTTCATCTCTTTTTGTTACAAACGTTCGTTTAATAAATATAAAACTACGAAATGACCGCTTTCTTAAAAATTCGTATATCGTGTGTGTGTATGTGTCTTCTACTAGCTAAACCGCTTGTATACCTAAAAAGTATTCACAATAGTAGCACATATACTGAAGTCGTAAGAAGAATTATCAAAGCTGAGAAAACTGCTAAATTTACGAGAGTTGACCAACTTATGTCTGTAGTCGGATTTGTATACAGTTAATAATATTCATACAAACCGACCAAAATCAACTTCAAAATTAATTATGTAGCTAATTTAAAATAACTAAGATGCAGCCGTATTGACTAAGGACTAAGGAATTGACTTTTCACTGTCCGACACGAGTTTTAACTAATATATTATTTATTCAATATTGGGATTACCTAGAATGCAAATCTGTTAAGGTTCGTAATAGATGAAATGGCCTTAAACATAAAATCAAAAGTTATCATACAAAACAGCAGTCAATCAGATTATTCTATATCTTGTAATAACGTTTAGCAAGTAAAACGATATCAACTGCTCTTAGACACTCAAGAATTTACAAATTAATTTTTTACTTGATTTTCATGATAGAAAAAAGTGGGGCTGATCTGATCAGATTATGAGTTTTTCAGCATAGGATTGATCAACAAATTGCATAGTACATTAAGAGCAATGAGGCTGTTTTATAAGGTCTCTTAAATGAAAACGTTTGGCTGATTATCAGCCTTTATCTTAATAATATAATAATAAACCAAACTTTGGGTTTACATGTTTTTAGTAATTGTGGGTTCATATTCGATTACAGGATGTCCCGCAGATCGGTGTGCCTCTTGACATAGGCCTCCTTTAACACTTTCCACTGGGTTCTATCTTGTGCTCCCTGGTGTAAAAGGATCACTGATTGGTACCCCAAAGATGGTAAGCACAATAGAGGGCGTCAACAAATAAGATAAGAAGACGATCTAAAACTTACAGCTGGACAACACAGGAGAAGGGTAGCACAAGATAGAACCCAGTCTTTATCTTAATTTTACTCAAAAATACTGTCACTTTTTTTCATATTCATATATAATATATATCGTAGAAGTCGGGTTTTAGGTTAAAGAGTTATTTACATAAATAAGATACCACATCAACATTAATAATTATTATTTATTAATATATATTATTTATTAATATATATTATTATTAATATGATACAAATCATATTCATTCATCATGTACATACCTGTTAAACTGACTAAGCGGCGTCGTCGCAAAGACGCCGCCGATTTACGTTATTTTTTTTATGGGAAATGTATTGATTACTGGATAAATATTTAAACTACCGGTATTAAACTTACCTCTAAAATCAGTTAATACGATACCGGAAGTGTGTTTTAAATTAATGTCGTACTTACATAACAAAACAGGTTGTACACTTGTTTGTTATTTCAATATTACGCGTTCATCAAACATTGGCCTGTTGGGTCATTTGTTTGTGGAATAGAATAGAATAGAATAATCATTGATTTGCTACACACAAAATGACCCATGAAACAATTATAAGGAACAGTAGATACAATTGAATCCAATTGAAAAAAGCATTTTCCATATTTTGCTACTGAAATACAGTAAACGGTACTAATAGGTACATACCTACTGAATAAATTATGCCTTAAATCAATATATCAAATTAAATAGTCAGTATGACAAATCTTTATACTGAAATAACCGAAATTTAAATTTAAATTAAAGCAATTATCATCCTAATATATCGTTTCTGGATATTGAATCATAAAATGAGGTATGCGTGCCTATAGTCGCTTTTCGGAGCAGTGGGGTCTAGTCGTGTAGCCGCTTGCCAAAACATCAAGGCTCTCGAAATACTGATACATTTTGACTGCATTGCAGTGCATATTACATGTATAGGGCAGTGGAATCTCGAGGCCGGGGTCTATTTAAACCTAAAGTTGGACACGGAACGAGATAGGGTGAACGACCTAAATGCACCTATCGATCTGTGCCTAGAATGCCTCAGCATCCAGGTCCCACACATAATGCAAAAGGCTATAACATCTATAGACCCGTGAGAAAGCATAGGTACAAACAATATTCGTTTATTTATCAGGGCTGACTGAACACATGCGAAGTATTAAATAAATCATGTGACAATATAGAGATATTGGCGGTTCATTGGCCGACGGAAGCCTGCTTCCGACTCAATTAAGCTTTTCGTTTATATTCTCATTAAAATAACCATATTGTTCTAAGATATATCGACTTTCTAGTAATCGTTTTGAATGTTTTTAAATTGAATGCAACAAGTTTTTCTTCGTTTGTATAGCCCCTATAACCTGTATAAACTAGGTTCTTAATACACATTTTCTTCCCCGATAATAAGTTGTATGAGATCAAAATAGGTCAAAACCAAACAATGAATAATTATAGCAAACAAAACAATAGTTTTTGGTATCTTATAACCAGATAAGATAATTTTGTAGGCGTAGTAAAAAGGTGCGAATTTTTAGCTTGGAATATCTCTTTTCATGTTTTGACGTGAAATTATTAAAATATATGATAGGCTGGCATTAAAATTTGTTTAAAAATATATCTCTTATTGTTAACATTATAATAGATAAAGTAGTACATAGTCACAAAAATACCATAAAACACAAACACAAAGCTAGAAGTATCAAGCTTCGAAATTGTATCTCAGCTGCCACCGATTCAGTGTTGTGTTCGCCTTTAATTGGCATAATGTATCAGTCTTAGACCAAATGCACTTTAAATACTAGTGGTTCGCACCGAACTGATATCTCGCTAGTCTCCCATAAAAAACAAAAATATATTATTCGTAATCTTTGACTATCAAAATAGTGCCACGAAATAAAACCAAATAACTTGACCTACAGTTTCATTAAAGGTAACGGGAGTTCATGTTATTTGGTTTTTTTGGGTACAAATTGCAGCTATTCTGGATTTAAGACTTTTGCCCATATTTGTGTCACTTAAGTACACGCATACCAAATTACAGCATTGTGGGGTCACTGGTGTACCCTGTGAATATCGTCAAAGTTCAGTTTTTATGATGGCTAATAACTCAAAAACTATAAAAACTTTACTAAAAATAAAAACAGAGTCGAAATGTACTAATGAAGACCTTTAATTTGACTTGCCACTTGACCTAATAGTCTCATTTTCATATTTTTTTAACCCTCTTCAACCCCAAAATCTCAACAACCCCTCAACACTTTCAGCTCATATAGTCACCTATGATCGGATCAACGCATTGAAAGTTATCCTCGGACAAATAAACATACATACATACAACGCCGATCTGCCCAAGTTGATTTGGAGATCTCGCTCCGCTCGATCAATTATAGTAAACTAGCTTCTGCCCGCGGCTTCGCACGCCTTGTTTGTCAATAAAAACTATCTCTTAACCCGGGTCATAATCTATCCATATACCAAATTTCATCGAAATCAGTCCGGTAGTCGTGTAAACGTAACAAACAGACAGATAGAGAGACTGTTACTTTCGAATTTATATTATTAGTGTAGATGTATGAATTTGCCACTCATAATCAAATAAATTATCAGATATTTCTCAAAGTCAAATTAGAAAACCTTATTATAACAATTGCTTACTCAATTTAGTAACAAGCGGAATCATAATTAAAGACAACGTGTTGTTGAATTAATTTATTAATCTATGCGGGCTACGGCAATTACAACGCACAAAGTTGAACTTTCGGGTTCAAGGGTGTAGGAAATAGAGAAAAGACTATTTAGACTGAGCAACCAAGGTGGATGTTGACCCCCCGAACCTAACGCAAGCGTTCCTACCAAGGAGCAAAGCTCTGGTTCCCTAATTATTTTGTTAAACTGTTTTATTTACCTTAACCTCATAATAGTTTTGTTTATTTCCGATAGATTTTTCAACTAAGTTCATGAAACGAATTTAGGGTCTACTACGGTTCGTCCTGAACTGACATCTCGCGAGTCTCCCATAAAAACAAAAAATATGATTTGTAATCTTTGACTGTCAAAATATGTAGTGCCACGAAATAAATAACCAACTAACTTGACCTACAGTTTCATTCAAATTACAGGTAACAGAAGTTCATGTCTTATGGTTACTCTTTTTTGAGGTAGAAATTGCAGTTATTCTGGATTTCAGACTTTTGCCTATATTTGTGTCACTAAAGCTACAGGCTTACCAAATTTCAGCACTGTGCGGTCACTGGTGTACCCTGTGAATTTTTTCAAAGTTCAATTTTTATTATTGCTAATAACTTAAAAACTACAAAGTTTAAACTAAAAATAAAAACGGGGTCAAAATGTACTCACAAAAACCTTTCATTAAACTTGCCTCTTGATCGGATAGTCCCATTTTAGTTTTTTTTACCCCTCTTGAACCCCAATATCTCAACAACCCCCCACATTTTTAACTTATTTAGTCACACCGAAATTGTGCAATCACTTATATACCAAATTTCACGATGATCGAATAAACGATTTGAAAGTAATCATCGGACAAACAAACAAACATACATACATACAACGCCGATTTGCCCAAGTTGATTTCGAGATCTTGCTTCGCTCGATCAACTAATCAGTTAGGCCACTTAAGAAATGAGTATCATATTTTTAAAATATCCAATAACACTTTCAGAAATGAGGTTATCTTTAGCATACAAAAATATACAGTATTAAACTGGTAAAATATGGACGGAATATTTAGTAATTATTCCAATTAGCCTTCTGTTTTTGTAAGCTGATATAAATAGGTTACTGTCTATTCCAGCTACTGTTTAATAAAACATACTAATAGATTTAAATTATAGAGCTTTCTATGAAAACATGAGTATGAACACCTCTATTTATAATATGAATATACTAGTTGTTCGCCCCGAACTGAGATCTCGCGAGTCACCCAAAACACAAAAAAAATATTCTTAGGACGACTCGCGCAACGATGCCTAAACGTATTTAGTGGCTAAATATGATTTAAGGAGTTGTCAAATCATACAAAAACGTAAAATTTAAACATGTTTAATCGCTAAATACGTTTAGGGATGCGCAACCAAATAACTAGACCTATAATACAGTTTCATTCAAATTACAGGTAACGGGAGTTGATGTTAATTGGTTAGTCTTTTTTGGGGTAGAAATTGCAGTTATTCTGGATTTCAGACTTTTCCCTATATTTGTGTCACTAAGCTATACGCATACCAAATTTCAGCATTGTGGGGTCACTGGTGTACCCTGTGAATTTTGTCAAAGTTCAGTTTTTATTATGGCTAATAACTTAAAGACTACAAGGTTGAAACTAAAAATAAAAATAGGGTCAAAATGTACTAACTAAGACCGTTTATTAGACGTGCTATTTCACCGGGGAGTCCCATTTTGTTTTTTTTTACCCCTCTTGAACCCTAATATCTCAACACCCCCCCCCCCCCATTTTAAGCTCATTTAGTCACACCAAAATTGTGCTATCACTACTTAACTACGAGTATATACCAAATTTCACGATGATCGGATAAACGTTTCGTAAATTATCCTCGGACAAACAAACATACATACACGCAATGCCAATTTGCATAAGTTGATTTAGAGATCTCGCTTCGCACGATCAATTAATTATATTTGCAGGATGGTGACAATATTAAACTGCCAATATATAGGTACTCGTAGATAGATAGATAATTCCTTATTGCACACCATAAAATAATACATTTAAAAATAACAACGTAAATCTATGTGATATACAATTGGCGGTCTTATCGCTGAATAGCGATCTCTATTAGATAACCTCAGTATGGGATAGACCGGTAGACATTACCTGGGGTAAGATACATCTTTTCTTTTAAAACAGCTTCGAGTTCATGAAAACTTTCTGAATCCTACATCAAACATACTCGTAATTATAAAGTTTCAGGTTTTTTTTCTATTACCAGTTAAAAATCTCCCCATACTGTATAAAAAAAACAAACTGTATAATATCCTGGAAATGTATTGGAGAGTCCTATAAAATAAATAAATAAATATTGCTGGACATTTCACACAGCGCTATCTAGCCCCAAACTAAGCAGAGCTTGTACTATGAGAATCAGATAACTGATAGAATACTTAGGTATACACTTTTTTTTGTAAATACATACGTATAATATATAGAAAAAACATCCAGATACGGAACAAATATCTGTAGATTATGCAAACATTTGTCCCGTGGCAGGAATCGAACCCGCTACCTCCTGCGTCTCAGCCTGCGCTACGGAGGTCGTCAATAAAAAATGTCGCCTATGTTCAGTAGTAGACGTCCACTAAAAGACAAAATACAAAAATAAAACTGGTAATAGCAAAAAAACCTGAAAGGTTAACATAGGTCCTACAACATAGGTCGACAAATTTAAAATATAATATATAATGATAAAAGGACGATATAAATAAAACGCTGGAAATTACCAACCAAACTTAATTATAAATTTATTGTATTGATTAATTGAACGTCCTCATTTGTTTACATAGATCATGTTTATCCAAAGATTGCCTAGAAGAGATCGCTTTAGCGATAAGGCCTATAATTTAAAAATACTTTTTTTGTTTATTTTTAATGGTGTGTAAAGACAGCATCTATCTATCTATCAAACTAGATATCCACAAAACGAGCAAAAACCAGCAAAGACTGCAAAAGTTGGCAAGAAAAACATAAATAGAGAAGCGCGGATAAGTCTTTTCTTCCAAGAAAAAAAATCGCGTATCTAATTTTTCTCTAGAAACTATCTTTACTGTACACGTGTAAAATATAAGAGCTATTTTGACATTAAATCCTATAAAAGAACGCAATGTTATTTATAAAACGTTGAGAATGTTCCGTTCGTTAATCTGTTTACCTCCTGTAAATAAATGATATGAAGTAGGAGTACTTTACTTCACTTGCAAGAAGCTGGCAGTAGTCGACAAACACCTTTATCTTGGACATATTCTTTCTTTTGGTAAAGAAAAACAGAACAAGGAGGTCTCTAGACGAATACAACTCGGGTGGGCTGCATTTGGAAAGCTTGAAGATGTTTTTCGGTCAAAGAAGATATCACAATGCTTGAAAACCGACTGTATAACCAATGTGTCGCCAACAATGACTTACGGTGCCGAAACATGGGCACTCACTAAGAAAACTATGTACAGAGTACGAGTTGCACAGAGAGCCATGGAGCGCGCCATGCTTGGCATCAACCTGCTGGATCGAGTTCCCAATACCGAAATCCGACGCCAGACGAAAGTCCAAGACGTCGGAACAAGGGTGGTGGAACTCAAGTGAAACTGGGCAGGGCACTTGGCTAGACGAGGTGACGGCAGGTGGAGTAAATCTTTGACCGAATGGTGGCCAAGAACAGACCTAAGAAGTCCAGGACGTCCGACGGCGCGGTGGGTCGACGATATAAAGAAAGTCGCGGGCAACTCCTGGATGCACGCAGCACAGGACCGGGTAGGATGGCGTTTACAAAGGGAGGCCTACACTCATTAGTGGATACTTATGGGCTGTGGATGATGATGAGGAGTACTTTCACGCAAAATAGAAAAACTATCAATTTACGAGTAAGGGAAGATTTATATTAGACCGGTCCGTGTCTGGGCCGGGGCAGGCCGGAGCGGAGCCCATCCGTGCTGCACGATTATATTACACCAAGTGTTAAACGGGTTATACACCACTACGGTCGCTTTATTATAGCGCAGTGCTGTGAATAATTCCCAATTATTGCAATCTAATAATAATGGAGTTTTCTTTACTGGAGATGGCTGTTATTGCGATAGCTATTGATGAAGAGGAAGCAGAAGCAAGGATTAAGAAGAACCAGAACCGTGGAGGAGACGGGGCGGGACCGTGCAACAACCGTGTTGTAGACGAGCATCGTACGTTAGTTGACGGGCCCGGACGGGACCCGGATCAGGCACTGTTTAATATAAACTGCTTCATACAAAATGTATGTAACGTTTCAAATCCGTGTCCCGTCCGGGCCACGTACACGGTACGCGCCGGGCACGGCCTGGTCTAATATAAATCTTCCCTAAATGTCTTGTCTACTACAACGTAACATCGACGTATCATGACGACCTCCGTGGCGCAGTGGGTGAATAGCTGGCTGAGGCGCAGGAAGTAGCGGATTCGATTCCGACCGTGGAACAAATGTTCGCATGTTCTACAGATATTTGTTCCAGGTCTGGATGTTTTTCTATATATTTTATATATGTCTTTACAAAAAAAAGTATAGGAGTACTCTATCAGTTATCTGGTTCCCATAGTACAAGCTCTGCTTAGTTTGGGGCTAGATAGCGCTGTGTGAAATGTCCAGCAATATTTATTTATTTATTTTATTTGTTCCGGGTCCGGATGTTTTTCTATATATTTTATGTATGTATTTACAAAAACAAAGTATATGAGTATTCTATCAGTTATTTAGTTCCCATATAACAAGCCAACCTCAGATTAGTTTGGGGCTAGTCCAATATTTATTTATTTATTATACCATGAGCGAGCCATGGAGGCGCAGTATCCTAGGAGTCAAATTAACAGACCGCATTAGAAACAGTGAACTACGCTCCCAAACACAAATCGCGGATGTTGGACACCAAGTAGGCAAGTTGAAGTGGGACTGGGTGGGCCATATCTGCCGCATGTCGGAGGAGTTATGCGCAAAATCCACCACCGAGTGGATCACAAAAGATAGAAAACGACCACGTGGCAGATCGCGACGCCGATGGAAAGACGAACTTGACTCGTATATGGAAGACTGGACTACACACGCGCATGACAGAGTGGAGTCGAAGGAAGGGATGCCTTCGCCCTGCAGTGGGACAGTACAGGCTCCACGTACTAATAATATTATACCATGGCCGTTACCGTCCCGGTATTTGCAAAAAAATATTTTGTATAAACTAATATGTAACGACGCCCATCACACCGTTTCGTCACCTACCAATACCGTAACTTGCCTTAACCGATCGACAGCGAATTCACGACAAGAATATTTGGTAGGTGCCGATACGCTCCATGCATGGCACACAGCTATCGTAGGTATTTGCAAAACAAAAACACTGTAAGCTCCTCCTGACGCGTCAGTCTGACACGTAAACGCAGGCAAATAAACTACAACTGATAGAGCGGGTACCGAATGTGTAATGTACGGGGATGATACGGTCACTGAACGCTTTGTGTACGGGTTTGAGCCGTTGTTGACATTTTAGTAGGCACAGTAGTGTCAGTAGTGTTATTTTCGTACCTGGTACGTTCATAGCAAGGTCATAGGATTGACGTTTCAAAGTGATCCTTGTGATTTTAATGAATAAAAATATTTGACTTTGACTCTGAACGGGGTAGTGGACTTTAAAACCTATTTGCCTGAAAGCAATCCAGGCAGTTTAAACAATACTGCAAGTCCTGTTTTAAAGGCAGGCTCGGCCTTCGCGTCCATTTTAATTTGGTAATTTGAATTTGTGTTATAACAACTTTAATCGAACATTGCCTGATAGTCTATTTGCAGCATGAAGGCTACAGGAAGGCAAGCCTCACGGCCACTCACCGCTACACTGACAAGCCGCACACAGCTCCAATCGTGTACACCTGCTTGCGTGGCAACTTCCATTGAAAACACAACCATGGTTCCTCCAACAGCTTTTGCTCTCTGATCTATGTCTGCCAGTGAATTCCCGACAAATATTCTTGCAGGGGTGTACTGCCTACGTCACTCGAATCCAATTTTGGGTCACTAGGTCACGAGAAAGGACTGCAATGGCTGTGCGAAGCGAGGGGGTAATTTTTAAAGCCAGCTCTGTGACGTCATCATGTGAGCCTTGGACCCCTCCCGTCCCGCGTGAATGATGAATGAATAGGTCGATTGGTGCTAACTAACGCTAACTAGGTCATACCGCATCACTGTGAGACATAAAGCTAACATCATATAGTAGGTACATTAAATTATACGTAAAAGCTCATCGACCCTAAGAAAATATTAACTTTTCCTGCACCAAAAACTTGTTTTTGTGATATTCAATCACAAAAACAAGGTTTTGGTGCCAAATAGTGGCCAAAGTTTGAACTAAAGAAGTTAGAGAGTTAATATTCTGATGATTTGCGAGCTGGAAACAGCGAGGTGATAAAACTTTATTTATGCGAAGGCAACCTAACGTTTTTCTAAGTAATATAGTTTGCTTTGGGTTACTTCAGGTTGCTAACATACATGTTCCGAAGCACTCTGTATTCAGACTCTAAAACTAAACTAAAACTGAGTCTGAGAGAAATCAGGGCACAAGTGTACTTAGTGCGTCAGCTGTCAATTAAATGTTATTAAAAACATAGTACTAACTGAATTAGTTAATACAGTTTTTAACTCCATAGTTATACTAGATAAAATTATAGGTATCTGATGATTTGAGGATTGACTTTTATATATGTGGCTCATTGGCCAGATGAGAATAGAATAAATAAATAAATAAATAAATATTGCTAGACATTTCACACAACGCTATCTAGCCCCAAACTAAGCAGAGCTTGTAACTATGGGAACCAGATAACTGATAGAATACTTATTATATATACCTATATATATATTTTTTGTAAATACATACTTATAATATATAGACCCACTAACAACCAGACCCGGAACAAATATCTGTAGATCATGCAAACATTAGTTCCGCGGCGGGGATCGAACCCGCCACCTCCTGCGTCTCAGCCGGCTATTCGCCCACTGCACCACGGAGGTCGTCGAAATAGAATAGAATAAAATAATGCTATATTATGCCAAATATGCAATGTGCGGTCTTACCAATGAAATGTGTATTTAGCGTAGTAGGTACAAAACGTTATTTAAAAAACGAGTAACCTGATTTTACTGATAAAAATAATTTGTTGTAAATAAACTATATAAATAACTATATATATTATACAATATAATACATAATCATTTGTAGGACGGCCCTCCACTTGATGGAAAGAAGACCTGATAAAGGTTGCTGGGAGCCGTTTGGCGCAGGCCACATAAGATTAGTCGCTCTGGAAATCTATGGGGAGGCCTATGTGCAGCACTGGACGTTCTCTGGCTGATATGGCGATGATGATGATGATAAAATAAACTATAAATAGTTACCTAAAATGTAAGTAATCTTACAGAAGACAGTGCAAGAGGCATAAAATTAAGATAAGATAAGATAAGATAAGATAACTCTTTATTGTACACCAAAGTAAAATACAGAACATAATTTTTACTAATAAATTTAGTACAATGGGCGGTCTTATCGCTAAAAGCGATCTCTTCCAGACAACCTTAGTATGGACAGGATTATAATATATCACATGACGGCGGTGCATCTATATAAAATTAAAAACATACCTACATACTATAAACCTAAAATACTAATAATAACTCAAATTTAATTATAATAAAACAAGCAACTATAAAAATGGTTATGATGAATTAACAAGCAGCGACAACTTCAACGCAGGGACAGATAATGCGTGTGTACTTTTGTTTTAAAATTACTAATAGACTTGGATGTTCTTATTAAGTGTGTTTACGGTTCAAAATTTATGTAATTTTACCTTATCCCCAGAAAACAACAGAATTAAAGATAAATCGTGTTTCCTAATCAAAGCACAATCGAGAACCCGTGATCTGCTCCGAACACCACTCGGAAAGAGTAATTAACAATTTTCGGCCTAACGGGAAAAATATACAACAGGCTTCCTTGTGACGCACGAAATAATAGTCGGATTTAAATGGTTACACAACATGAATATTTTAAGCGACGTAATTATCATCATCACATCAGCCATACGTCCACTGCTGGGCGATGACTGCCTGGCTATTTTTCTATCTAGAGGGGGACTGTCATACGGTACTCTTTCCAGTGCGAAGTCTCTACTTATGAACCTTTCTGTCCCAACGGCCGTCAGTTATTTGAGCTATGTGCCACGCGCACTGCTTCATCAGCTGCACTACCATGAAAATACTAGTACAGTCGTGTAGCTATGAGGTAATGGAATCAATTCACAACTTCACCTTCCTAGTGCAACTATTGTACAACCTATCTGGAGGCGTTATTGGAAATTTATACAGTCTGTCACCGCATTCACGACATTAATTTAAAAAGCATATGCAGAACCGTAAAACTAATTTTAAAGATTGGTTTAATACTGGTAGCTTGAATATTTATCCAGTAATCTATGCATTTCCAATAAACAATTTATAACGTAAATCGGCGGTGCCTTTGCGCCGATGCCGCTTATTCAGTTTAACAGGTACCTAATATAATATCATATATCATATTCATATATATAATCATAATAATAATAGGTAATAATATCATATTCATTCATCCTACTATGTTTACCTATTTTATACAGGCTGTTTAATTCATATTTTAACAAATGATATTAAGGTAGATTGAAAAAAAGCATGTGTGCAATTCACACGTAGCAGAAGTGAAACCTTCAAAAATTTTGGTTTCAAGATAATGAGATAAATGTAAAATTTCGGAAAGATGATAATTGTAGGTTTTAGTAATGATCATAGTGATGCAAAGTTAGATAATTATTAACACGAGTGGAGGGAGTACGAAACAAAGCACAAAGAGAATCACGAACATAAGAAACACTGTGTAATGATCTCATTTTCTCCCACGTTAAATCTGATGAATGTGTGTCTCTTTTTACGTCGCTTTTTCGTTTCATCGACTTTCAAATCACAACGATGCTAAAGAAGTTTTCACTTCAAAAATCATAGTAATGAATTAAAAAAAACTATTTTACAACAATACTGCAATATTGTTGTAAAATAGTTTTTTTTGCCCTACCCATCATTTAAATTAATGTCGTAAAAGCGGTGACACGCAGTATAATTACGTATGGTTTTGATTATATTTTGATAAAACTCTCGAAAGTGAAGCAGAAGAATTCAATAGAAAAATCGGAAACATAATTATTGATAACATTATATGAAAAGTCTGAAGAGACTGGTAATTGGCATCATGCCGTGTGCGCAACCTGGACAACATCCAGTAGATTGCCTTTTACAAACACAAGATCTTTGTCTGAATGAAAAAGATAAGTCGGCCACCACTTAGCTTTTTGCTTTAAATTATCTTTGGAACGTTCCAAGTCAAATTAAAATTAACCATAGATAATTATGTCTAAATAAAGACTTAAATGGCCGCCAATTGTATGCATTCATTTGAATACTGTTACTTTTAATTGTTTTGTTGTTTATTGTGTGCAATAAAGTATTATCTAATCGAATCTAAAAGCATTATTCATAAGTGGTTTGAACGAAAAAGATAAATAACTACGAGAATATTATTCTACAAAGAACTTACAATACATACATTTAACTTATTTCTATAAAATGCAGTCTTATAAAACAAATGGCATGCCCAAGTGAAGCTTTATATCAATCTTAATGTATATATATTTATATTATGTAACTAAGATATTTTTTTGGGAAAATATGGTAATTGAGGATAATGCCCCCTGTATCAAAATTATCTTTACGTATCGGCTAGACTAGTTAGCCGGCTATATAATCCGCTGAATAGAAATTCCAATTAAAGGCCACAGCTCACTACATCAACCCGCCACCCGACCCGCACCGCCTCGCCTCGAGCGGTTAGTAATTTTTATATGAAATTGTATGGACGTGCGCTCACTACATCGCCTCCGGATCACCTCGGGCGTATGCCGTTCACGCACTGACGACGAGTTGACCACTCGGTAACCCCGCGCGGCCCGCGAGTGATTTACGCGAGCACAATACGGCGACGATGCTTCGCTCCCTGCCTAACCGTCATTTCCAGCCTTTCTTTCTAACATGTCGCATGTATGGTTTTTGCTTTCAAAATGAATAAAGAAAGACTTATCGAAGAAGTGCGAAAATATAATTTATTGTATGATCTTAGTGACCACGCGACGTCCACCCGGTGACCGCGCGAGGACCACTGGTTGACCACGCGGCGTTCACTGGTAATAACGAGGCGTCCACCCATGGCCGTCCACCGTGGCGCTGTCAACGAGTGAACGCCGAACGGCGAGGCGATGTGGGTCGGGTGCCAGGTTGATGTAGTGAGCTGTGATCTTAAAGGCTCGCACACAGTAGGAAATACTCTAGGAGAGGACTCAAAAGTATGTTCATGTTTTTCAGTATATTATGTGAACTTTCATGTAACATTGTCAGGAAATTATAATTAAGATATTTTAACTTTTGGCGCGGCGAGTAGAATTAATAATTCAGACCAAGACCGTTAACCCGAAAGGACGAAAGGAACCACTTGAGTTATTGAAGTGAAAACTTCTTTGGGCGCGTTGGGCATTTTTTGAGATGGGCAAAAACCATTGAACTCACGACACTGTTACCATTACCGTTACCGACACCTCTGTATATAAGTAGTGAAACTTCTTTAGGTGCGTTGGGCATTTTTTAAGATGGGAAAAACTATTAAACTCGCGACACTGTTACCGTTACCGTTACCGACACCTCTGTATATACCTAAGTATCTCGTAATTGTTCAAGTTTTTAATTCTGTCGGGACTCCTGGAGTGCCATTTTTATATTTATTTATTGATATATTAATAATAATAAATAATAATAATAAATATTACTGGACATTTCTCACAGCGCTATCTAGCCCCAAACTAAGCAGAACTTGTACTATGGAAACCCAGATAACTGATAGAATACTTATATACTTTTTTTGTAAATGCATACTTATAGTATATAGAAAAACATCCAGACCCGAAACAAATATATGTAGATCATGCAAACATTTGTTCCGCACCGGGAATCGAACCCGCTACCCCCTGCGTCTCAGCCGGCTGTTCGGCCGGCCCATTGCGCCACGGAGTTCGTCAAGTAGTATTGTATGAGTTGTTATTTCAAGGCTAACTCGTGTTTTTTTATCTTTCACGGATGACGGTAGAAAATGCTTTTTAGCATAAGTTCTCCATACATAATTAAATAAAGGATTCTGAAGTTTATATCAAGTTTTGCTCTATCCTTAAATCGTAGCATTGACCTACCAAAGGTCAGCGATTTCTACTAAGAGAGTCTAAATATTGCCAATAATCAAAGAAAACTAACTAGAACTGTTGACCAACATAAATTATTAACACTTGTAAATTATACGATGTTGACGCGCTCGTAGCAAATGCTACGGCGTAGTAGTAGGAGCTACGAATTTATGGATATTTTGTTTACGTCACTTTTATGCAAGTTATTCAATGTTTCACAGGAAGCTGCTGTGGGATAATAGAAAATAAGCTATGTTTTGATATAAAGAACGTAGATACAGTCCGCCTATACTAATTATTGATTAAAACGGGTATTGATCGCGTATGTACCTTTTTTATTTGTTATCCCGACGTTTCGGCTGTATTGCAACAGTCGTGGTCACGGGTGGACTGGAATACTTGGAGCTACCGTCAAAAAGTGATGGCAGCTGCAGCAACTACCCTCACTTGATCTTCAGAATTAGAAATGTCCTCGTTCATATTACGACATACTACACTAACCGTATCTACGCACTGAGACGACCGATGTATGTTTGCGTTTCGTGTTTCTTTTTAACTTTATTCTTCGTCACATGACAGACACAGACACGCAGCACGAACATTTGCCGTAGTCCGACAATGTGGTTTAACCTGCGGCCACATAAAAAAGAATATAAAGCTCAATCCTTAACAACATTTAAGTAGCTAGTAGCACTTTTGGGAGCTGCTGTTTTTTGTAATTATAATTTATTGTACTTTGCACTTTACATAAGTACCTAGCTGACCCACCCCAGCTTCGCATGGGTTTTTATAAAAATAAAATATATACTAAAAGTTAATTTATTTCAGAATCGGTTTAGTTTTTGAAGTGAAAACTTTTTAGGCGCGTTGGGCATTCTTTAAGATAGGAAAAAACCATTGAACTTGTGACACTGTTACCGTTACCGACACCTCTGTATATAAGTAGTGAAAACTTCTTTAGGCGCGTTGGCCATTTTTTAAGACGGGAAAAAACCATTGAACTCATGACACTGCTACCGTTACCGTTACCGTTACCGACACCTCTGTATATAAGTAATGATAACTTCTTTAGGCGCGTTGGGTATTTCTTGAGATGGGAAAAAATCATAGATCTCGCGACACTGTTATCGTTACCGTTAGTGACACCTCTGTATATAAGTATCTCATAATTGTTCAAGTTTTCACTTTTGTCGGCACTCCCAAAGTGCCACTTTTTTTATAAACTACCCCCTCCAAACAGATAAACTTTCAAACAACAAACTTTTTAACTTTTGAAACTATCATGGTTATGAACACTATTTGCACTAAAACCAAGATATTTACCATGATTTGTTAGTTTTTGAGTATCACGATATTTCGACACGGAGACACGATTTCACCCAAGCTTTTTACGGCTGTCCTAGAAGACGTCGTAAAAAGGCTTGCATGGGACAACTCTAGAATAAAAATAAACGGTGTCTTCCTGTCTCATCTGAGATTTGCAGATGACCTAGTTATTTTCGCTGAGGAACTAGATGATCTCAAACTGATGCTAACAGATCTCCATGAAGCATCACTAAAAGTTGGCTTGAAGATGAACATGACTAAAACAAAAATGATGTCGAGCGTCTCCAGGGACTCGATTCCAAACATTTCTATTGGAAACGAGTACCTGGAGATGGTCAAATCTTATGTGTACCTTGGTCATGTTTTATCTTTTGGAAAAGAATTACAGGCCAAGGAGATATCTAGGAGAATTCAGTTAGCATGGGCGGCGTTCAGCAAGCTGGACGATATTTTCTACCACCGTTCCACGATGTCTGAAGACCCGCTTCTACAACCAATATGTCCTGCCAACATTAACCTACGGTGCTGAGACATAGACGCTCACGAAGGAGACTGTGCACAGGATTAGAGTCGCACAGTGAACCATGGAGCGCGCCATGCTCGGATCCCACTGCTAGACCGAGTCCCCAATACCAAAATTCGCAAGCGGACTAAAGTTCAAGACGTTAGCAAGCGTAAATTGGGACTCAAATGGGGTTGGGCAGGACATGTGGTCAGGCGCGGTGATGACAGGTGGAGCAGGGTACTGACTGAGTGATGGCCCCGAGATGGAACCAGGAACGCAGGTCGTCCACCGGCAAGATGGGTCGACGACATTATAAAAATCGCAGGTCGTATGTGGGTTAGAACAGTGCAAGACAGAGGCGAATGGCGACAACGAAGAGAGGCCTATGCCCAGCAGTGGGATGAGAAGGGCTGACGATGATGATGACGATGACGATACTTCGATCCAGTTGCATGCGCCATGATCACAGGTAAATTATTGCTTTTTCTCAAACAACAAACTTTTTAATGTAACTTTTTATAATATTAGTATAGATGACAGTTTGTGCTATAAAATTAACTAACAGCACCTTCCTCTCTTTACTAGCTCCTGATAAAATCCGTCAGATTTCAAGTAGGCGAAGGCGGTAAAGTCCACACGATTGATCCTCACAGTGACGTCAACGAATTATAAATAGAAACATTAGTGATCCACTAAAAACATTTGTTTTATGGTGTTGATAATAAAGTGGGAGATAAATACTATGAATAATACTATTTTTAAAAGATAGATCCTAATTTAGACTCAACTGACCAAAAATGTATTTTTATTTGATATTCGTATAGTTTAGTCTATTATATAATGTATTTAAGTAGGTTTATTTATGTAGTATGTACCTACAATATGCTATTTTTATTAGTTCTGTGCAAATTTTTATCAGTTCCCTATTCTGTGCACTACCTACAAATCTTTATCTACAATACACAAAGGTTATCTGGAAGAGAATCCTCTTTAGCATTAAGTTCGCCTTTGTACTAGTTTTATAAGTCCAATAAAGTATTTTCAATTAATCAATCATACGTCGTAAAGCGTAATATTATTTATACTTTGCTATAGGCGATGGTTACCACCTCACATCAGGTGGGCCTTAAGATTGTTCCATCTCCACGTGCTATAAAAAAATCCTGGTAAAAGCTACTTAGCCCAGCTTTGATGTATAAATACTCATGACTTTATTAATCTCCGTGTTGATCCTCAAGTCTCTTACTCAATAAATCAAGATAGACAAAATAAAGACAACAAAAATAACAACAAAACACCTTCATTTATTCGTTACTTATATCATTCAATATGTAAGAAGGACGAAGTTGTCATCACTACCATATCAGCCGCAGAACGTCCCCTGCTTAACATAGGCCTCCCCCGTAGATTTCTAGAGCTACCAATCTTGTGCGGCATGCACGCAACGGCTTACAGCCACCTTCATTAGTTCGTCTATCCATCTAGTGGGGGAATCTTTAGGCTGCCTGTCCATTGACGCGGAGAGAGGCAGCGGAGCGGAGAAACGAAGAAATATTAACCAATAGGATTGCATGAAATCTCCGCTCCGCTTTAGTGGAAAGGGATTCGCGAGCTAGTTTAAAAATTCATACATTATCGGAAGCGGCACGTGATAGCGGTGCGAGGTAGCGGTGCGAGGCGGCGGAGCGGGGCGGCGGAGCGGGGCAGCCGAGTGAGCCGGCGGCGGGGAAACGGCCCGGTATGTTGTAAGTAATTCGGTTTCTTCCAACAATTCCAACATTTCTTCCTCGAGCAATGTGAGGTAGTAACATTTTAACATTTGCGTCGACTGAACTGACCGCCCGCCGCCCACCGCTCAAATGACTCGTTGCGTGAACTCGGCCTAGCTTCGCACAGTCCGTTACTCCGCTCCGCAATACTCGCTGGCTCCGCACCGCTGTCTCGCTCCGCGTCAATGGACAGACAAAGTCCGCAACTCCGCTCCGCAATACTCACTCGTTCCGCACCGCCGGCTCGCTCCGCTCCAATGGACAGGCACCCTCGCCCCCAACGGCCGTCAGTTCTTCGAGCTATGTGGCAAAGTATTGTTGCAAAAAAAACCTGAATATATTTATTTATTTATTAACAAATAGGAACGATAACAGTATACATATTTTCACAGACACTGAAATTTTTACATTAATACTTATAATACGACATCTTCCCTTACATCATTATTACTAAAATTAAAGTAGGTAATGTTTGTTTAAAATAATTATGTATGGGAAGATGTCGAATTATAAGTACCGACGTATAATTAATTGTGGGTAACAAAATAAAGAGTCAGTCTTGGTCGACCCGTGTTTCAGTCACGACATAATTTACATTACATTTTTACATTGTTAAAGTACATTTGAGATAAGGAACTCAAATAAATGCAAGAGACACTAGGCAAGACGTGGTGATGGCAGGTGGAGCAAGGCATACTCATTATCATTATCATTATATGCGTCGTTCATCCAGCGTTCAGGTGGATCGGCGACATAATCCATAAGTCTCGTCCAAAACCTTGATGAGACTAGCTCAGGGTGAGGATGGCACAAACAGAGGTATTTGTAGCAGTGAAGTCAGACTGGTGATTACAATGATGATGAGATTAAATGATCACTGATGATGATGTAATCTGAATGATAATTGAAAAATGAACCTCATATTACAATACGTACTCGTATTGGTACAAAAATATACCCTAACGACATATTGCCATCCATTGTGTCTGGTTAGAAGTAGGATGTTAGGTATTTTTTAACTTTTTTTTGTACCAAACACGAATATGTAAAGGTAAATAACGAAAGGGGTCAAATCACGAACAGACCGTTTTCTACATAAATAAGTTAAAAGATGTAGAAAAGCAACATCTCATTTTGTGACGAACATCCACGGCTTCATCCACGTGATAGGAGGGGATTTAAAACTTTTTAAGAAACCCACGTATTTTCTAACACGCAGAAGTAAACGTGTTGTCAATAAAGTTGTTCTATTCTAATAGCCAGGCTGTCTCTAGGTTTCTTGCGTCTCAGATGTCCTCGTTTCTCTTCACGAGGGAGCGGAGATTCATTCTGAAAGGCCAGTGGCTCTTAAACTTTGTTTTATCGTAAAAATATACTTGTATTCTTAATTTTTATAGCTATCTATCTAAACCAAAATACTATAGTAACACAAGCGTACCTATTTGCAAAAATTTAGAGTTCCTCATTGATAATAATTAATATGAATCCTACTCAGTTTGTTTGGCAGTGATAGTTTCTAGACCGAATACTGGGGTACCAGTATGGAATATTCTAGTTTACATACTTCCAAAAACAAATGCTGTATAAGTAAGTAAATACTACGTACGTAAAGTTTACACAAACATAAAATGTTGATAAACTCAAGTTTATTAACATTGAGAGGGTTGACCACTGGAGTATCTCCATCCCGGATTTCTAAAAACCCTATTTCCTATCACAAGAGCCTCATGACACTATCGTCGCTACTAGAGAACCTTTATTCGGTAGTGATTCAATAAACATTTGATGATATCGTTCTCAACAGAATTTTTTAACCAAATAAACATTTTAAAGTGTTATGTAAATTACGATGACGTGAAATATCTCTGACCTTTAGGAAAACATAAGGGTAAATTGCCCATTCTTTAATATCATCATCATATCAGCCATAGACTTCCACTGCTTAACATATGTAGGCTTCCCCAGTCTTAATCTGTGTAATGTATCTCTAATATATGTATAAAAATCTCGTGTCACACTTTGTTTGTAGAAAAACTCCTCCGAAACGGCTTGACCGGTTGTTATGAATTTTGAATTTTTTTGAGTAGGTATATTATTTATTTATGCATTTTTCTTACCAAATTTTGTATTTTAATTTTTTTATGATTCGTCAATAAAAATTCATACAACCATAAATTTTCACGCTTCTACCAGCAACCCCTATCTCAGCTTAGCAACACAACATTTATCGAATCTAAGACGGTACAAGTTCGCGGGGTCAGCTAGTACATACCTATATAACTATTAGACATATTATAAATACGGGATTTATCACGCTATAGGTGTTACGACCGACAAAATTGATTTAAAACGACTAATTAACTAACTATGGGCGACCGTTGATGCAACCCCCACCACCGCACCCGTCTACTCGCACGCAGAGGGCGGATCGCACTCCCCCCCACTGATGCAGGTTCACGATTTGAACCGAAACATTGTCGTTTCAATTCATTATAACGATTGAAATAAATCACTTAAGTTTTGTATATTAGGTATATATACCTATATATGTTATTCTGCGGCCTTTTATAGGATGATTTACAGCGCCCGGTGGCAAGTTGCTGCAGTCACTGGAGGAAGAAGAGGCCGCTATAGCGCCTAGGACATAATTTAAGATGGAGTGGGCTTGCATATCACCTGTACCTAAGTGTTTGTTTTTAAGTTTATTGTTTTTTGCATTAAGGTTGTTTTTTTCGTCTTTAAGGTATTTATAGATATGGGCTTTGTAATCGTATTTTGTATGTGCACATTGTTGCCTGAAATAAACGTTATATTATATTACTAGTGTCCGCCAGTGGCTTCGCACGCGTTATTTGTCAACAAAAAGTATCCTATGTGGTAATCCAGGTCGTAGGTAATTTGGTATGTACGTAGGTAATCTACGTACATACCAAATTTTATCGAAATCGGTTCACCCGTTACGCCGTGATTGAGTAACAAACAAACAAATAAATAAACATCCAAACTTTTATGAGTGTGATTATTATACCATACCCACAGCTTAGTATGTACTTACATATGACATGAATGCAAAGTAAAATTAAACGCTGTTTCTCATAAATGAATACAATTTATTTTTGGAAAATCTTGAAACTATTATAAAGCTTTGATGACCGTACTTATTTGCGTTTATTGCAAAGTATTTAATGACGACGCTCAGGACCTGTAGGCAAGTTACATTCGCTTCGAATCGATTCGAATTCTACATAAATAAGTTTGTTGTCAATATATCACGTGATATTTCGATAGCATGTGTCAAATCCCATACATTTTCGGACTTATAGACTAGCGTCATCGCTAATCGAATGTAACTTGGCTAAGCCCTCAGGTGTGATACCGATATTTCAAACCAATTTTATCGAATTTTGAAGCACGCAATTTGATTTAAATGCAAGATATTATGTCGATTGTATAATCGATTGATTTTATTAATTGATTACTCTGACGGCAAGATGACGAAATAACTCAATCATGTACAAAAATGTCAATATTATGAGTATGTATTCACAAAAAAACTATATAAATATTGTATCTGTTATCTGGTTTCCATAGCTTTGCTGCTTAGTTTGAGGATGGATAACGCAGAGTAGAATGTCCAACTTGGGTTAAAAAAAACAGAGATCACACTTTCCTTCGACCTGATAACCCGAATATTTTATTATAATGCGAAGAACCCGGTACCGAGTAATGTCAAGCATTGCAAATAGTAAAGTCTCCCTAAGATTCTTGGTTTTGGATTGTTTAAATATAATTCAAAAGATTGAGAATCATTCTCAGTTGCGCTGACTGAAAGGAATATCGGTCACGTGTGGTTTCACACTTTTCCATTATCTGCAGGGGTCTAACCTACCATTGTATTCTTTTATATACCTACTCGTAGGTCGTCCAACGAACTATGGAATTTTTGCTTGTTTACTAAGTTCAAAAGTGATTGAACGAAGTGAACTTTACGGATAATGAAACCCTTGCATTGCTAGTTTTGGAAGTGAAATATATTATCTTACTTTACCTAAGGGTCAAGACAGGATATTTAAGAACTGTGCCATTTTATTTCAAATAATTATAAGATGATCTACCTACGTCACTGATCATAAAAAAGTCCGGCCAGCGCAAAACCCTGTTAATTTCTTGTTAGGTATGAAATATTTAACATTTTGTTCTATTTGGAAACGAAAGCACCAGCTAGATTTATAAAGATATATACTATTATATATATATTATAAGGATAAAGGTACATGGATGGTATAGACAACTTGGCCAACACGCCCGACGGTGACATTTATTTTCGTTGTTCTGTGTTTTTATTTTTGGGGCAAAAATCTACGAAAATTGAATGATTTCCTTTAGCTTTTCACCTTGTGGTAACGGTTAAGTGGAAAATATGAAACTCGCGCCTAAATTAAATAAACCGGCCTAGTGCGAGTTGGACTCGCGCACGAAAGGTTCCGTACTATTGTCTATAATAAGGAAAAAAATCACGTTTGTCATATTAAACGTCATATATTACGTTGTTTAAATTATTCAATTATCTGTATTATTAATTTTTAATTTTTGTATAATTAAATAAATAAATAAATAAATATCGCTGGACATTAAACACAGCGCTATGTAGCCCCAAACTAAGCAGAGCTTGTACTATGGGAACCAGATAACTGATAGAATACTTATACACTTTTTTTTGTAAATGCATACTTATAATATATAGAAAAACATCCAGACACGAACAAATATCTGTAGATCATGCAAACATTTGTTCCGCAGCGGGAATCGAACCCGCTACCTCCTGCGTCTCAGCCGGCTATACGCCCACTGCGCCACGGAGGCAGTCAATTATAATTATTTGATGATTATGACGATGAAATATTGTATGTTAGCGGTTAAGAATTTTTATATGGATTTTAAATCTGAATTAAATAAATAAAAATATGGGAGCCCCCCTTAAATGTTTGTTTTATTTTAATTTAATTAATTATTTTAAAGAGAATATATAACTAAATATTTCGTGAATATTTCAAGCGTCTACCTATTGCCGTTATCAATATCAAAAAACGAGCAAAAAAAATCACGATTGTTGTATAGGAGCCCCCCTTAAACATTTATTTTATTTTTAGTATTTGTTGTTATAGCGGCAACAGAAATACATCATCTGTGAAAATTTCAACTGTCTAACTATCACGGTTCATGACATACAGCCTGGTGACAGACGGACAGACAGACAGAGAGCGGAGTCTTAGTAATAGGGTCCCGTTTTACCCTTTGGTTACGGAACCCTAAAAATGTTTAGTCGGATGATATCCAAAAGTTTTACAATCTAAATAAATTCATGTAGGTACGCCAAATGTTACAATAACAAAGGATAACTTTACGTCCTCCATCCAGCATACATTCAAAAATTATTTGCCTTATAGAGTTTTCCACTATCGGGTCGTCACACGAAGAGAGAACTAAACAAGGAGTTAACGACCTCTACATTCCGCCCCCCCCCCTACGTATGTAAAACGTTATTCTATCTATATTTATGTACATAAATATTTCAATAATTTATACCTGTATATTTGAAAGTGTAGAGTTTTTACTAATAGTAATACCACATTATAAAACAAACTACAAAATCTACATCTACCGTTCTGTAGACGTATCGCGACCGGAGTTTACCTACTCTACCTAGACTATATAATCTAGAAACAACACATAAATATAGAATTTTATATTTTGAATCACGTAGTCACTAATCTGATCAGAATTATTCTATTCTCGTATAAAAATACGATCTTTGTGGCCAGATCAAATGCCACTGCTAGAAAGCCTTCGTTTAGTATATCTGTGGCGGTAGTCTCAACATTCTATAATGATATATCGTAAGAAAAGTTAGTGTCTACTGTGTGAAATGTCCAGCATTATTTATTTAAGAATATATTGCACAGATTGCGAAATACGTGACGGCAAAAATCGATTGGCTTTACAAGAAAATGTAGAGACTACCATATGATCCATGATGGGATGTCATCGCCTTTAAAGTTGAGACTTACACCATTGACATCAACACTGATGTCTACATAACATAGAACAAGCGACGACTTGTAATGACTCGTTTCATTCGAAAAATATAACCGATTTCATAACTAAAATGTACCTTATACATAAAATATTGTAAAATCCTTAATTAAATATGTACGCCTTCATTGGATTTCTACTGTTCCTGTCTTGACTCAACAGCCTGCGTGGGAGAAGCAAATTATTAGCATGCAGAAGCATTTCTAATGACATTCATTCAGATTTGCAACGTGACCGGATTCAATACGCTTTATAAAATGCAAGCAACTTTTTAACAAAAATATAACCAACTTAACCAAACTACTGAACTGATTTTGATGAAATTTCTATGAGATTAATGTAAAAGTATATCCTTTCAAATAAAAATATTTCCAAATTTCCAAATCGGTTGATAAATGACGGAGTTCTGAGGTAATAACAAGCAAAAACCGAATTGCGTCCCTATACAATTTGAGGGTTGCTTTGTGCCAATGAGACCATCTGAGAAGTATACCATTTTAAACAAAAAAATAATTTCTTGAATCGGTCCAGGCGTCTTCGAGTAATCGGGGAACATACATAAAAAAAAGATTCTGACGAATTGAGACCTTCCTCCTTTTTTGAAGTCGGTTAAAAAGGTAAAGGTTGTTTTCATTTAGTTACTCTATGGTCTAAGAGCCGGTGAAGATCGACCTTCACCGATCTGATAACCAGATGAGACATATTTTTTATCAAATATAATTTATAAACAAATATGTCTATAATTACTTGCCTACCCAAAAGTGCTCTCTAAAAGTTTTTAGCTAGGCAACAGTACTATAAGTACGATTTTTTGCAGGCAATGATTTTGAAATATGACTGATTTTGTAATAAAATAATCTAAAATTTGATATAACTTTCGATAAGTTAGCAGAACGATGGAGTCACCTATATTGACTTACCTGTTCACATCGGCTTGCCAGGTAGCTATACACAGAAATGAGTAGGCAAGCCTACTGAGGCATATTCTGTGTGTTAAAAACTAACATTCATTCATTTGGTTATCAAAAGAATGAAAGTGATGAAAAAAAATCGATTAAAGTTAATTTAATTAAAAATAGCCATAAGCACTTTTAGATAGGCAAGTAATTATAGGCATATTTGTTTATAAATTATATTTGATAAAAAATACGTCTCATCTGGTTATCAGATCGGTGAAGGTCGATCTTCACCGGCTCTTAGACTACTATCACTGATATATTTTATAGTATGTCGAGCTCGTAGTCTACGTATACCTATATAATAAACCATTATCTCCAAAAAATGTACAAGATATAGAGGTTAGATGAGCAAGGCTCCACAGCCTGGAGCATCGACGAAAGGTTGTAAGCCTTTCGGGTTTTTATCAAGTCCATTACGGGGAGCGTGCGGCGGAACTTTTCAACCTAATCCCACCATCTCCATTCTACCATTGGTCAACCAGACGCTCTGCGATGCGTATGGATGGATGGATGGAATGGGAGGTATGGTTGAAATACCTCCCATTCGCACAAAGCGCTTCTCATCGACCTTTATTATGCGCACCGCCAAAGAGTGGAACGCCTTGCTGGAGTCTTTGTTTCCTGATAACTACAACCTGGGTGTCTTGAAGTCGAGAGTGAAAAGGTTTCTTCTAGGCAAGCGTGTTCATTCCATAGCGATTATAGATTCTGGCAGGAATTAACGTTAATGAATGTGCCGCTATTCTTTATTCATTCTTTATTGATCAAATAGATTACAGACAAAAAAGCTTACTCATGCTTAACCCTAAGCGTTTTATTATTATTTATTATTTTCTTCCAGAAAACGCTTAGAGATACATACATTTAGTAGATTATAGTGGTGGGTTATTTTTTCCGACATATTTATCAAAACTTCAATGTCATCAAATTTAATGTTCCTTTCTTTTTCATAAATACCTTTTTGTTTTGTTTCTATGATGCTTGAATTAAATATTAATATATCCTAACAATTATTAGGTAAATCGTATACATGACGTAAAAATATTGCAATCCTTATCCGTAAGAATTAACAACTAAAATATTTTCTCCCGTTTTCGTTTTTTAATTGCTTTGTCAGTACGTGTATGAGAATAACCAATATGACTCATATTGTCAATATGAGTCACTATTTAAATTCGAATTCCACTTGAGCTTTCCGTATAACTTTATTTATTATTTGTTAATAGATTTATTTATTATGTATATATATTAATTTGTGTTATCTATTTATGTGTTATATTTGTGTATTTTATTATTTTTATAATTATATTGTATTTGTGAGTATTATTATATTTATGTAAGCAATTAGGTAGTTAGTAGTTTTTTATTTTTATTTGTATTTTTTTTTTGTTAGTACCTAGTTAAGCATGGCAACCTAAGTTTTTTACCAGTCACGGTTGACTGGTAGAAAATGCTTTTCCTCCATTTGTACATTTTTCTATTTGTGCAACAAAGAATTCAAACAAACAAAACAAACCAACATAGAGACGATCTCTAACCTAAAGATGAATCTGTATCGTAGATCTTTTCTCCCATGGCCTTAGGTGTGAAGTTTCAAGATCCATTAAATAAAGATATGAAGTGTTTTATTACAAATCCGCGTAGAGAAGTAGGGCTAGGTCGTGTCGTAACCTTAAGATTACGCCTTCAGTAGGGTGAATTTTGATGTTAACTAGGATTAAGTACCTCACATATGACCTAGATAAGATACGTGACTTGCGATATGAAGAGGAAATTAACGAACCGTTGAAGGCTTTCTCTTTTTTACACAATAGGGAAAAGAAGATCTTAAATAGCGCTATGTCGTTATATAGCTTTAGTTCCCAAAGACAGCGACAATAATAAACCTAGAAGAATTGATTTATTAACGTAAGGTTTAAAAGTATTTTTATTGCACGTAATTCTTTATTCTTTATTGTTCATAAATAGATTTACTGACAAAAACAGCTTACAAAATGGACACATACATGTACAAAGGCGAGCTTAACCCTAATAAATTTTTCAAATATTTTAATTAAATATAATATTTTAATATAATATTTTTTTGTATATGTAGTTATTATTTATTAGTTCTTCCTAACCTACCCTCATAAGCATTTTAAAACAAGAATATTTCAATATCATAACTCGTAAACAACCCTAAGAAGCCTATTAATTTGCTTTTCTTTCGTTAAACAAAAGGTAGCCTTCTCAATTGTACTATCTGTCCTTGTATCGTTAGGTTGTATTTCCGGATTGAAATTAAGTAACATTTAAACAATCGTTTCTGATGTTTGTATTCATATAAAGAATCAGATGGAATAATAAAATAATATTAATAAATATTGCTGGACATTTCACACAGCGCTATCTAGCCCAAAACTAAGCAGAGCTTGTACTGTGGGAACCAGATAACTGATAGAATACTTAAATAACTTTTTTTGTAAATGCATACTAATATAGAGAAAGAACCAGACCCGAAACAAATATCTGTAGATCATGCAAACATTTGTTCCGTGGCGGGAATCGAACCCGCTACCTCTTGCGTCTCTGCCGGCTATTCGACCACTGCAATACCGACGTCGTCATGTTAAATAACAATGACAATGTTAAATATATCTCTTTTTAATTAACACTATTTATTCATTTTATTTGAAATAACCTTTTCACTTGACAGCTAAAACCAAGCAGCTCAAGCACCGTTTTTAAATCTACCACGAACATTTAATTATGTACAGCAACACTTGAAAACAATGTTTCCATAATAACAAAAATTCATTTTAAATACGTATATTTAAATCTATTTTAAATAAATGAATGTATTATTTATAAACATAAATAATGCTGCTCGCTTATCAGGATAGTTTTAAAATGTTATTTTAATAATAATATAGATAGATAATTCTTTATTGATATAGTTTTCTAGGTTAAGTTACTGTAATTTGGTGTAAATTACAGTAACTTAACCTAGAAAACTTAAAGTGTTACAATAAAATCAAAATCAAATCAAATAATTATTTATTTGAACACAAGAAAATACAAGTAAGTAAGTAGGTACATAGCAAGCTTAAAACTAAAAACATAGTGCTTATATCTAGTTCATTTACTACACTCCTAATTACATTACAATAGTAGGGTAGGGGTGTGCTAAGAGCTAGACTAGATTGCTGTATCCTAGTCCCTAGCGCCTTCCGTCGGACGATGTGCAATTAGTTTTTTTTTTAACATAAAATTAAAAGTTGGTATACCCGTGCATGTGAGTAGTTAGTGACTGTTTAGTACTAATTGGTGTTTGTGTTAGTGTGTTTTAATAAATTTTTAATTACTGCTTTAACTATTCATTCAGAAGTTCAAGAAGAAGGATCAGTCATTATACTTGAATTTCCAATGGATCCTCCGAGGCTTGGTAAAATGGACGGCCTTATCGCTTAAAACGATCTCTTCCAGGCAACCTTTGGATTGACCGGATTTACAAAACATGAAAGGAGGCGGTGTAAATACCTATTTATGCAGAATAAAAGAATATCTTGGCCTAAAATATACCTACATAGAGTTGTGGTCAGCTAATCTATCTAGACAGCGTCCTGGATTTATATATTCATTGTAAATTACTTTTATTATTAATTTTTAACGTTTCATTGCTCGTTCCTACGTATTAAAATCGATGTATCAGATATTATATCGTATTGTCATACCATTATAATAAAATAAACCAACGTTTTTCCAAAACTGAAACTTTTTATTAACATCGCCTTACGCATGCAAAAACGTGCTGTCAGGGCGATCGCTAGTGGCACGGGAGACGTCGGTGAAACCGTACTTCACATCCCTAAGGATACTTACTTTACCCTCAATTTTCATATTTCAGGTTGCAATGTATGTGAGGCTCACCACAGTTACCCACAGACTTGCCAAGTCGGAGAAGCTTACACACGTGTTGGGTCCATCTGATTATAATCGACTTCCAGAGCAGCTATTGAGGCACCAAGCTTTACATCATTTAAATCCAAATTAAAATCTGGGCTCAATTGAGTTGTTAAGGATTTTGTCTGCAAAGTCCGCTAATTTTTGTTGTTACTGATATTTTAATTATTCTATTATATAAATAAATAAATATTGCTGGACATTTCACACAGCGCTATCTAGCCCCAAACTAAGCAGAGCTTGTACTATGTGAACCAGATAACTGATAGAATACTTATATACTTTTTGTTTTGTAAATACATACTTATAATATATAGAAAAACACCCAGACACGGAACAAATATCTGTAGATCATGCAAACATTTGTTCCGCGGCGGGAATCGAACCCGCTACCTCCTGCGTCTCAGCCGGCTATAGGCCCACTGCGCCACGGAGGCAGTATTAATTAGTCGATGTGTTATTTATTATTTTATTTTAGTTAAATTCAATTAATTATTATTGTAATTAATTTTGAATTTAAAATTAATTATTATTATTATTTATAATAATTTATTTAAATTGATTTGTAAATTATTTTATCAATAAATTGATTAATCTGATTACTGGCCCTGTCGACCTAATACACTTACCTATTCCGAAGCATCATGTAGGTACATATTTTTACAGCTGGTAAAGTAATCGGAGTTTAGTTATTTTTTATTCTACTTGGCATACCGATGACCATCACTTCAAATCGATGACGAATGGCTATCAACACACTTATTTTTGAATTCGTATAGTTGCTAAGATTATAATCACTTCAAATAGATGACGAATGGCTATCAATACACATATTTTTTAATTCGTACAGTTTCTAAGAATAATCTTTATGGGAGATAGATAAAGCTCACTTTTTATCTAAAACCTGTTAAGTGTGACCTAGCAACAGACCTTCAAAGTTGCGTTCTCCTAAAGGGCACGACCCGCGATATCCATGTCAAGGATGTCTCTTAAAATAGACATTTTGAGGCAGTTATGCCTTTTGATTACATATTTATAAACAATAACAAAATATGAACCTGGCTTCTGGATAAGATGTTCCTACTACTAATGCAGCGTAGGTCATACACGACCTGTCGTATCACTCACTTGATAATCATCATATACTTAAAAAGCAGATTTCTATTGGTCATATTCGTAAAGTAGACATACAAAACCAAACATTTAGTATAATATCAATATAGTAATAAAATATATTTATATTAGGAATTTTAAACCCATATTTTGTTAGCAACAATTATTATTTAAAACTAAGATAGTACTACCAAAAAGAAACAAACACAGAACAAAGCAATTATATGACTGTATCACAAGACAATATATGCAGTCCCATGAGTATCTCCAGTACTATGGACTTATGTCTTAGGTCCATCAGGAGCTCAAATCTGATAATTTATAAGTAAAATGATTATGGCGATATACCATTATCTAACGATTATGATTGGTGTTCATAAGCTGCTAAATTTTCAATAGGTTTGTCATAACAACTAAGTCATTAAAAAAAAGATTGATGGAAATGTCTCATTGCGAATTCGCCCCTATTCTGTATTTTTCCAATCACGATGACAAACGTTTAACAAAAAAAACGCTTATCAATTGCCCAAAGTTACTATCAAGTATTGAAAAGTCCTATCTTATTGCTATCAACGGCTATTATTATTTAATTGATTGCACATTAAATGTATCGCGTATTGCTTACACATTTTCTTTCAGCCAAACCCAGTGGTACACGGAACAATTAAAATTCACTTAGCATTACTTAAACTAACCGTACAGTTTTGATCTAGATTGTAATAAAATATGCGGATACATTAAAAAAGTGTTCATTAAAAATAAATTAGGTACTCTAAATCTTCGATGAAGGGGCTACCGAGTACCGAGGCCTCTACGAACCGGTAGGGACGTAGCGATGGGGATTTCGAGAATAAACCACCGTCAGCAAATAGGGGCAATCGAGCTAATTTTGAACGTGTCTAACGTTGGAACTCACGTTTGTTTGACTGATGTCACGCGTGTCGTGCATAATCGTAACCTTTTTTGTTTTGATTTTACTTTGGTATTATAGTTCAAAATTAGCGCGATTGCCCCCTAACTGCCATGATCAGAGCCAGGATGGTGTGGCTCTTAAAGACTTAACCTACAAAAAACTTTTAAAGAATTGCACCACAAACAGCTGTATAACTTACAGAATTTTCCCTAAAAACATGATTTTTACCAAGTGTTTCTTCAATAAAAAAAGGGCTACAAGAATGCAGAGGCTGTAATTATCAAAGCGCACGTATGTCATACGACGTTTTATAACATATTTGCGAGGAAATAAATAAAACTCGGACTTACTCGGAAAGAAAAAGCGCGCGGAATAATTTTTACTTGTTCACAAATTAGCGATGCGCGCGCATCAGCGCTTTTTTTTAAGGCAAAGGCACAAAACCAGCCAGTATTACTAATAAAGTAAATTAATATTTTTTTGTTTTTGTTACAGATAAATGGTTGTAATTTATTGGCGAAATTAATTAAATTAAAGAATTAAATGTTTATTTTTTATATTTTATCTCACAAAGTTAATTTTATTCATAAAATGTTGACCACTTTTCTGACATAAAATCTCTTTGCTAAGATTTAAAAAAGTATCGTTCGTTTTAGACGGAGCATCTTGATAAACCGTACGTTTTACCTTATTAAAAAGAAACTCGTGCGTTTTACATTACAATAACGCACAAGTACGTAATGACATACATTACGATATTGAAATTGGTGAAATAAGAGACCCTTTACGAGCAAATGTGTTATAAAAATATAAACAGCATAGGTATATTTATTGATTCGGTGCTAAGTAGGTTTATGTTAGAAATCGCCTATTGATACCCAGATCCTAATAACTGCTTAGAATATTTGTATTATTTTTTGTCATAATTTTCCGTTCGTTATGACCTCATTGATAAATATAGAAAAGACAGCGGGTGAAATGACCTCCGACTGCTACAGTGCTTGCGTCCTTGGTCATGCTTACAGAGTGTAGAATCACTTCCGCATCTAACCTTCCAATCAAGAGCACGCGACTACAAAAATAATGAAAACATTTTTAATTTTATTTTTTTGTATTTAGAGGAAAAGATATAGCTTAACATATTATTATAAGTAGTAGATATGTAAGGAAAAAAAGCCAGCCTTAAAAAGTAGGCTATGTCTGTGACCTTTGTTTGTTTACGGATTTCCTCATTTCTGATTCGATCTCGTAGATAATCGCCAAGCACAAATTGCTCGCTGAGCGTGCTATGGAGAGCCACAGCACGCTCAGCGACACTCAGCGGGATGAGAGATCACGTTTCGGAGCCATATGTTATGACTGGTAACAAACACTGATTAAAGATACTAAGGTATAAAATAAGATTAAAAGAATATCCAATAAAAAAAATTACCTTTTATTGGATTACTAGCTGACCCGCTCGGAGCTTCGCACGCGTGGTTTGTCAATGAAAACATTACCCTCCTTCTGTGCAGTCACATCACAATCATAATCTATCTATATACCAAATTTCATAGAAATCGGTTTCGCCGTTCTTGAGTTATGAACTAACCCTACTTTGTTTAAACCGACTTAAAAAAAGAGAAGGTTTCTCAATTCGTCGGAACCTTTTTTTTATGTATGTTCCACGATTACTCGAAAACGCCGGGCCCATTCGATAAATAATTTATTTGTTTAAAACCAAAAGCAGTATATCCATACGTCCTAGGTGGTCCCATTGGTGCCAAGTCAGGATCTGATGATAGGATCCCAAAAAAATCGTGGGCAACATTCAAGTTTTTCTGTTATCTGAAGTCAATTATGTTTTTATTAAAAAGTTATTTAAATATAATTTAGATTACTACAAGTAATCACATCACAATAATATTATAAATGTGAAAGATTGGATGTTTGTTTATTTATTTGTTTGTCACTCAATCACGTCGTAACGGGTGAACCGAAATTTAGTAGGTAGGTACGTAGATTATAACCTGGATTAACCACTTTTTATTCCATAAATCAGGTATTATAGGATAAAAATGGGGTGTCAAGTCAAGTTGCAACACCGAGTTTAGCTCTATTTCTAGGTTTCCTACGCATTTAGTAGTGTAACGCAGTTTTACTATATTTTAAAATACCATATACTTTGGGTTATTTTATGAAACAAAATCTAATTTGTTATTCATTCATATTTTCAGATTCTACCTATGAAAAGTTTACATCGTTACATCGTTTAGTTTTTCTGTTATCTATCGTCATTCATCCATTAAAAATTCCAGGAACAGTGCTTATATTCAAAATTAACAAAAGACGTTGGAACCATCTCATACTGAGAGCTATTGTGTCAGTGTGGGTGAGGGGGGGGGTTGTTATAGGTGCAGTGGCGCACCTCCAGCCTTCGAGAACTGTGCACGCCCGATTTAGCTACGAGTATGGGTACCAGGGCTGCGATCTACTTTTGAATGGGCTCGCGGAGGCTCGTCGTGACGTCATGGAGGCGTATCTGTGACGTTAATGTGGAAAGTAGGTCGCGCGGTCAGAGACCCCGAGCCCCTGCAGTCGTGGCACAGGTTCGTCCTTGGAGGCGAGCCAAAACCGTGCCAACTCCCTTTTTGTAAAAACTTATAATTTGTACAAAAAGTATGAATTCGTTTTATTAGCGAATATTTAAACTAATTTACTCGTTTTTATAAGTAATAAATTAATTAATTGGAATTGGAATACATTATATTAGGTAATTAAGTTAGAAAATAAAGTTTATTTATATGATATTGGAAATAAATAAATACTAAATGCTAAATTTTCGTACGGATGTTCTAAAATTTATTTTGAATTAAACCTGGTAAGATCTAAAATGTATACTTATATGTATATAAAATATATAAAACAAAATTGGGTTAGTTTTAATATAATAATAACTCAAAAACGGTTGGACCGATTTTGATGATCTTTAATTTGTTGGATTTGTTTCCATTCCGAATAGCAGAATAACTATTAAAATATTGGAAAAATTTACGTTAAAAAAAATTATAACGAAAATTCATTTTCTCATACATAGATGTAGCTAATGATGGCCGATTGACAACACATTGGCAGCCCGCGTCATATGCATATCAAGGCGATACGAAGTTTGGCGGGTCAACTAGTAATATATAATTCATATTATTTATAATTCTAATTTGCATCGTAAATGCCTGGAAGAGCTACTGGTCCATATACATGTACTGGACTTGAAGGGTTCCTCTGAGTCTGAAGCGCCAACTCATCGGCATGTGTATCCTGCCTGTCCTAACCTACGGTGCGCAAACATGGTCACTGACCGAACTACAGAAGTTTTACAGAACTTTGGCAAATCTTGAGCTTGGCTCAAGATTTGCCAAAGGGTAATGGAACGCAGCGTTCTAGGATTCCGTAGAACCGATCGGGTGAGGAATACCACGCTTCGTTCGTTGACTGACATTGCTGATGTGGGAAACAAAACTGCGCGGTGCACGTAAGTCGAATGCTTCCAGAGAAATGGGCCAACATCGTAACACAAATAATGGACTGCGACGTCGGGATCGGCCGAGAAAGCGTTGGCGTGATCACATCAGTGGATTCGAGAGGGAATGGTGGGAATCTGCAAAGGATCGCGATAGGGGGAAGGAGTTGAAGGAGGCCTTTGCCCAGCAGTGGGAAAATATAAGACAGTAAAAAAAAATCTAATTTTTCACATATAGCTATTTTCCAATTATATGGCATCACACGGAAATCGAATTTATCTTTTAGGTGCTTTTGGTGACAAATGAAAGAAATCCGGCTTGGTAAACACGTCCGACTGTTTTGTATGTATGTATAAATAAATTATATAAAATAAATTTATAAATTATTAAATTTGCAAACTATTTAAAATTATATTACATATCTCCACATCAATAGCTCAGTAGAGAATTAGTTTTATTATTTTATGTAATTTCTTGAGTTAGTACCATCCTGCTTCCGCGGCCAACCCAAACCCTCGACCCATTGAGGGTGCGAACTAGGTCACTTGCTGCAGACCCCTGAGCCGACTCCGATCGATGCGCCGGCGTCAATGAGAACAACCCCAATGCTCAAATGCCAGCCTATAAATAGATCTGAAGGTAAATGTATAATTTGAAGGTACTTGAACAGGTAGATCTTTTTGAAATTGAGAGAACACACTCATTATTGGAGGTAGGACGGGAGAATTAGGGAAAATTCGAGGCGAAAGTTTATGTGAAGTGTATCATATTTTTCATCAATAAAACATTTAAAGGTTTCATCATTTTATCCCACAGCAAATAAAAAATGGTAGACATTTCACACAGCACTATTTAGCCCAAAACTAAGCTTGTATATTGGGAACCAGTTAACTGATGAATATCTTTTTTTAATACATGCTTATAATATACATATAGAAAAACACCCAAACCCGGAACAAATATTGGCATCTAACATTTGTCCCACAGCGGGGATCGAACCCATAACCTCCTCAGCCGATAATCCTCCACTACGCCACAGAGGTCGTCTTTAGAATATGTAACCCAAAAGGGTTCTATGTTCTTACTTATACTAACAATGATTGTACTACGAGTTTTTGAAATGCAATGATTTTCATTGATACACTGCACCATCAGCTATTTTTGGTCAAAATTAAGTAAATATCTCACCTATTTTATGTGTAAACTCCTAAGCCCGGCTTGTACAACGAACCCTAAACGTAATTAGCGACTAAATATGTTTAAATTTGACGTATTTGTATGATCTGACAACTCTCTAAATCATAATTAGGCACTATATTTAGGGCAATACTAAATATAGGCATCCTTGCGGTCGCTCTAAGTCAAACATCTTGTAGGTACGTAATCAAGCCATGAATTAGACACACAGTTCATAAAAACAACTCGTTAGCTCATCAAAACGAATTGTTTAATATCGACTTTTTTATTATAAAATACTAGCTGTTGCCCGCGACTTCGTACGCGTTACACTACTAAATGTGTAGGTAACCTAGAAATAAAGCTAAACTCGATGTTGTAACTTGACTTGACACCCCATTTTTATCCCATGGGAACTGATTTACGGGATAAAAGATAGCCTATGTGCTAATCCAGGTACGAATATACCAAATTTCATCGAAATCGGTCAGTCGTTACGACGTGATTGAGTAACAAACAAATAAATAAACAAACATCCAAACTTTTATTTATTATTATTATTATCAGCCATTCGTGTCCCACTGCTGGGCAAAGGCCTCCCCCCATTCTTTCCAGACATTGCGGTCCTGAGCTGATTGTGGCCTATCCGTTAGGAATTTATCCAGCTCGTCCCGCCATCTACGTTTCGGTCTGCCGCGTCGCCTTCTCGCTGGGTCAGGACGCCACTCGGTGGCTATCCTTGCCCACAGCTCACTTGGCATGCGACAGACATGCCCAGCCCAGTTCCACTTCAGCTGAGCGGCTTTGGTGGCTACGTCAACAATTTTGGTCTTTGAGCGCAGTTCAGTGTTCCGGACTCTGTCCGTTCGCTTGACACCCAAGATGCTGCGTTCCATCTCACGCTGACAAACTTTGAGCTTGGACTTTAAAATGTTAGTCAATGATCAGTTCTGCGCACCATATGTCAAAACGGGGAGGATGCATACGCCCATTAGCTTTCTCTTGAGCGCTAAAGGAAGATCTCTTTTCATCATATTTCCCATGGCCCAATAGCTCCTCCAGGCATTTTCGGTTCGCCGAGCGATTTCCTTAACCTGCCTGTCTCGAAGGAGACTATTTGGCCTAGGTATATATACTCTTGGACGTATGCTAGGTCTTCTGCATCCACCGTTATTCTGGTCTTCTGGTCTAAACTTTTATTTACATTTATACTATTAGTGTGATGTTATTTAAATGTGTAGGTAACCTAGAAATAAAGCTAAATTCGTTGCAACTTGGACGTGCACCAGCGAGATGGGTCGACGGCATCCATAAGACCGTGGGTCGTACGTGGTTCAGACTGGCACAGGATCGGGAAGAGTGGCAGAAACAAAGAGAGGCCTATGCCCAGCTGTGGGTTGACACGAGCTGAGAATTATGAATGATGATGTTGATGTGATTTAAAAAATAAAATAAGTTAATTTGTAAGTTTAACAGCTATGTATTACATAATTAAGTAGCTGTGAATTGATATAATGGTTTTTATGAGAGATAGTGTTAGGTTTTATAAGTTCCCTAATCTCCACCCTAGGAAAAATCTAAATACATATTCTGAAGCACCCTGTGTTTAGACAAAATGACAAAATTAGAGTGTAAAATGTATTTGGTATAAATTATTGTTAGTTCTGCAGAACTTTATACAGTGGGTCCCAAAAAATAATGTCAAGTGGAAGTCCATAGGTAGAACACCGCTAGGGCTACCCGAATCAACCTCATATACGCTCTACCAATCTGGATAGTTTAAGAACTACGGTTATTTCAGCGCTAAAATTTTAAGGAACAGGGATAACGCAGAATCAAGTTTTTCATGATAAAGAATTTGGATTAGCCTTATAAAATGTAGCATCTTCATCGATTGTCAAACGACGCTATAATATGCCATAATATTTTAAATTAATATAAATATCGCTCGCCATACAATCCAATGTAAGATGAAAATATATATTATCTTCACGTGTGTGATGATCCATTGAATTGTATCGTGAACGATATGTTATCTGAACATAAAATATTTTAGCATGTTCATCGTGGGACGTTTCTTAACCGCCGCCGTCACCGGGACGTCACCGAGAACTAGATGACGGAGCTAAAGAAGTGATAGGTACATACATTTAGTATAGCCGCGTGTCCACTGCACACCGTCACTGGGAAGTCATGTTTGGTTCGAATAATCTCGTTTCTCGGTGACGTCCCGAGGACGGCGGCGGTGGACAAACGCTCATTTTTCTTAGAGTTTTAGTTTTAGGGTGGTCCCATGTAAATTTCATTGAAATGACAAAAAAAAATTAATTGCACTCCCATATGTGTGGTATTGTTGGAAAGCTCTTTAAAAATGAAGTGGAGGTTTCATTAACCACTTTTCATTTGATTGTTCCGGGGCCGTGGCAGGGGCCTCGGAACCCTCAGCTTGCTAATCCTTTGTGCTATGTCGGTGACTTTGACTCGTCTACGAATATAATTTCTGATTTGATTTCGTAGCTAAACACGAAGCATAGCCATCTCCATAGCACGCTGAGCTACTTTGAACTTTCTTTATTTTTATATATATACTTTATATATATTTATATTATAACTTTCATTATGTCATCACTGGACACACACTGATCAGTGAATCTTCGTAGAAATTAATGAAAATTTAAATGAAACGCACAGGAAAAAACATCTAGTACACTCCCTTCTCTATATTCATCATCGTCATTATCGTCGTTCCTCGTTTAGTGTCATATGAGTCTTTCCCTAATTCTTGTGATAAAGTGTAAAGTAACCTGATAGCAATATTACATCTTATAAACTTACCTACATCTGTTAACTGCACTCTAGAAGTCCAATATATATGCTCCATGCTTAGTTTGTGTCTCGCTGTATATAAAAACAATAAAATAAATAATAATAATAAAATAAAAACAAATATAAAAAATTCACATTCAAAGACAATAAAAAAAATATACTAGCTCCTGCGTTGGAGTAGGCCTCTCCCGTTTCCTTCCAAACTTGTCTTTTTCTAGCATTTGATATCCAGAAATTACATGCGTACAATACAATACAATACAATTCTTTATTTATAACGCCAAGTTACAAGTCAAATACAAAAGTAATAGACTCAATATTGAGCATTAAACTGCGCAGAGCGCGGCCGGTGTTCACACCTCTCCTCTGGAACTCATCGATGTTGATATGAGTGAAAAGGGCTACTTGATATATAAGTTCACAGGGAAGAGGCATGATATTCAGCTCTTTAAACAAGTCTCTATACGATACATCGTCATGCGCGCGCACGGCCCTCTTTTGCATGACGAAAACCCGCTCGACACCTACCTCAAATATCACAGAGCACCCGTTTTCACTAACCATGAACAAAGAGGCGCCTAACTAAGTAACGCCAATCCTTTAGCATAAAGTTTATGCTAAAGGATTGGATTGGAAATCGATTTGTTTGTGCCATAAACCAATTGATTTTCAATAGTTGAATCCTAAACTAAGATTTGCCACAATTTTTGTCACTTTCTGTATGATTTTCTTTTTAATCAGAAATTTGTGTGTCACAAGTGAAAAGGCCGACTGTAACTGATAGAAACTCATCTGTCAGTTTAGAGAGTTGCCAGCTTGCCGCATCGCCAAATCGGTGTCGAAACTTTAACACCTAACATCTCTACTCTCTAGTCATCACCTAAATGTTGGTGAAACGTTTTTTTACTCTAGACAACTCCTTTATATTTAGGCGTATCCTAGGGTTAGTGACGGGCTGGGACTATGGAAACTCTGTAAACCATCTCTCGTAGACATAAAACCTCTTAGTTTTACACGTGTTACATTACATTACACGGTCCGCGTTTGTGAACGAAAGTGCTTCTACTGCTTATCTGGCGATTTCCAATAAATGCACTCGATGAGTTTGCTGCAAACTAAAATATACTAAATTGATACAAGCTTTGATATACGAGTAGATGCGAAGGAAGGCAAACTCTTGTTCAAATAGCCGTATGACGTGTGTGAAGATAATGGTCGAGTTTACTGATCGCACTTGGAATTGCAGTGCTAGGCAGATAAACATTTTTATCATAGTCACGAATCTACTTACTATTTGGGTAGGTTTGTATCGAACGTAACAGCTTTTAGAATATGCTGAAGAAACATTATATTTTTTTTTACAAAGGAAATTAATTTAATCTTGAGAGAAACTACAAGTACTTACATGCATCATAATTGACCGAGCGCGCGAAGCGAGCGAAGTGTGTTAGTTTCGAGATTGGCCAAAAATGCTTATGTCAGTCTGTCTGCTCTCGGCTTCAGGTCACATTTTTCAACCGATTTTGACCAAAATTGGCACATAAGTTTCTTGATTTATTTAATATAATTTTAATTTTATTTAATTATTTAGCCGATCGCGTTTTTTGATTGGGGAAAAATAGGGAATAGAAAACTCGGGAAGTTTGTAGCATTATCTATCGACAGATTTCAATCAAATTTGAGAGACACACCAAGGACTTTATTTTACACGAGATGTTGCAAAAAAAATCCAATAGGGGGGAGTGGAGGGGGGGGGATAGAGGGGGGAAGTTTGAAGTAACGTTATATATGGACGGATTTCAAATATTGATTTTTTTTTTCGGAAAATGTATACCTACCTATACCAATCAGGCTACGCAGTCCTCTCCGCCTTCATAAAACAAACCCGTAGACACCAGATTGGACCTTCTAGGACCAAAGGAATGCGAGTAATCACTAAAACTTATACCAATATTTTGCTCAAAAGTCTACATAGGCCTATTAGAAAATTCAAGCACCTGAAATTCGATTTAAAATTGGACTTTCTTCGTGAATTTTCTCTGTCTACTGTTCTCACAGAACCACTAGTATTATCATGGCTTCACTATAGTTTACGGGTCGAAGTTTATGTTAATTTTAGTGCCCCAAGACCAACAAACAAATAGCCTAAACTAATGTAAACGGAATCTATTACTAGTATTACCGTGTATACTTTGACATCCCAGTAGATAGTTACGTAGTTTCTGGGGACTCTTCAAAATTTAAATTGCAAAGTCGAGGTTCAAAAGCTCTGTCGTGATCTAAAACCTTGGGCAATAGTCTCGAGGTTCTATACAATAAACACTATTCAAATTCGTTATGTACATTTTAGGTATATACCTCTTTGTGATGTTCAAGAAATGTTTGTGCTTTAGAACTCAAATTTTTTGACCAAATTATAATAGAAAGAAAAGAAACCTAAAATAAACCTACCTAAACTAAAAATACCTATAATATATACACGTCAAGAAAACACGGAAGTGATTCATTGCAATGGTTGTTGTATAATAGCATCTAAGCTATATGATGCTTTAGTACTAACTGTAAGTTCTTTTAAACCGAATGCCAACGACCGAGCGGTGAGTCAATTACCTGCTTCAAAAAGTGGGGCACCAAGTCTTGATATCAAGGAGTCCTAGGGGATCTTTCTAAGGCATCATTAACGTCAGAACCAGTGAAGTGCAAAATAAACAACAGCGGAACGGAAATCAGGTGAAGCCGTTACGGCTCATTTTGCGAAATAACTCGAACTTAATTTATGCAAATTTAAATTGGAACTAGGTTTATTTTCTAACTTTATATTTAAAGTTCAATGAACTTAGATCTTTTTAAATTGTATAATCTACCACACATATTGGACGAATTGGCGTAGCCAACTAATACCGTATCGTAAACCTCCTTTCATTATTATTATTATTATTATTATTATTATTATCGGCCATTCGTGTCCCACTGCTGGGCAAACGCCTCCCCCCATTCTTTCCAGACTTCGCGGTCCTGAGCTGATTGTGGCCAATCCGTTAGTAATTTATCTAACTCGTCTCGCCATCTACGTTTCGGTCTGCCGCGTCGCCTTCTCGCTGGGTCAGGACGCCACTCGGTGGCTATCCTTGCCCACAGCTCACTTGGCATGCGACAGACATGCCCAGGCCAGTTCCACTTCAGCTGAGCGGCTTTGGTGGCTACGTCAACAATTTTGGTCTTTGAGCGCAGTTCAGTGACTTCCTTTCATTAAAAAATAAATTCATTTGTTTCTTACTGATTGTACCTATATCATGTAAAAGCAGATAAGGATTAACTTACTCCTACTTATTTGAACGATGCGGAAATCCACGAAAAGAAACTTCTTACCACAAAAGTAAACCTATAACCTATAAACTAACAAGCGTCGTACTGTTAGCGATTGAAAGAAAGAATCGCCTACCCTTAGTTGGGCCGCAATTTATTGCTTTCCGCTTGTTGAAGAACTGAACAAATTCTAACAAACCGAGTTCAACGACCGCTCAATATCAATGTCTTCCTGTATCATAAAACTTTTGTGTAGGTATTTCATTAAAGGGAGATTTCCTAAAACGATTAGTTTCTGAACTTCCCGCTCGAAGTAATGGATGGTTTTGAATAGAAGGTGTAATTTATCATGTTAAGGTTGGCTATTCATGTCGTTTAGTTTGAATAAGTTATCCTTTCATGAAATATGTTAGATTTATTTATTAACGTCCATGAATATTAATATTATGGTTTGTGTATTACCACAAAAAACTACATGACTTACAGCAGGTCGCATAATTATGATGTGTAACATCTGACCACCCGTTTTTCTGTTACACATTTCCGTCCCTTTTGCCAAAATCACTCCCACAAACCGAGAGGAAAGATGTTACACATCAATACGCGATATAACTACTTAATGCACAGTTTTTTTTAATAATCTCGTCGTATTTTATTACTTTTTTAATAAAATCATCCTGTCGCTTTCTGGACGAAGTCAGTCCCAATGTCTTCCATTTCTCTCGGTCTGTAGCCAACTCTACCCTTTCCTCGCTAAAGAGATCCAGGTCATCGCACCAGCGATTTCTCGGACGAAATAATGTAGTAAAAATCGACGGTAATACTTTAATTTCAATTTATTAACTTAGAAAAACCATAACTGTTTACAAAAACCAAATCGTTATAACTAAATACATAAAAAAAAATGAAATACTAACAAGTTTTAAATTAACTGCATACAATAGAAATGCCTAACTATAAATTTAATAATACTAACAAACACAAAACTAATAAGTACAGACACACGTAAAATATACATATTAGTATATGTTATCATTTTCACAAGTAAGTACCTACAATTTACTATTTTAGGATAATATCTTCATAGCAGTACGGAAGGCATAAGATATGCCTTCCGTACTTTTTTTTTTTTTTTCACGATGGGATAATGCTTTACGCATGTCCTCCAACCCGGGGAGAGCTGAAGGGGTCTGTCGGACTCTCCGTCGGCTGTCAACCAGCGGCATACCGACTAAAAACCCACCGATATTCCTACATTCACCTCAGTGCCAGTGCATCATCAAACCGCCCATCGGATGAGCGGGTCGATGCTGCACTAGCACCTGACAAGGTCACGGGCTCCCGGTTGGATTCAACCGCGGCCCTGTCGGTTAATGTCCGCCTTAAGCGGACCCCTCTGTCCTCCTCCTGGGAAGGAGAGGAATGTCCTGGAATATGGAAGACATTCCTCAGCGTAGGAGGCCTGTGCGATGCTGGGTCGGAGCTCCCCGCACCCGAACCCTGCTGGCCCCCATCGAGCTGAAGAAGGCGAAGAAACTGTCTTCGCCTCCTTCCGGTCCTTCGTCTGCGGAGCGGCTCAGCGAGAGGATCATCCTCTCTGATACGCTCCGCAGCCTCCTTCTGAGACATTACTTCGTCACAGAAAGAGATTACGGCATCCCAGGCTCTATCGCTGCTAAGCATAGCCTGAATTATGCTCGGCAGCGAGACGGAAGGCATACCTGCGTCAACGTAACATATACAATATCTGCAAATACATCAGCTTCAGGATAGATATTTTGAAGTTCGTTAAGGTGGCGTTGCGCACGGCGGATAGGAGAGTTTTGGCGGGACCCGCCGAAGCCGGAGCGTAGCTCCGTAGAGCGTAGCTCCGGCACACAGCCTACTTGTATATATGGGATGTATAGTTTACTAGTAACTGCTTGCTAGTGGCATTTTTGTCTCAACGTTTTCGTGCTTCGGCTTTAGGCCTGTCTTAAAACTCCGAAGCCAGAGATGGCCACTAATAATTTATATTAATAATAAAAGCTAATAAGCTAATATCTGTCTTGTTGTAGTAACTATCCTGAAATTCAAACTTAAATTACTTATAATAAAATTAATAATTTAATAACTTAAACTTAAATTTTAAACTTGATTACTTTAAAACCTGACCTAGGACATTTTACCTATCAATCATAGTTTAAATTCTATTCAATAATAGCTTTTAAAAAACTGAATGGCGTTGATTGTTACAAAGTAATTTTCAACAATAGACTGACAAAGACTCCGGTCAACGAACTGAAGTAATCCTCTAAATACGATCTAAGCTTCGTCACGTCCCGGCCCAATCATTGTTGTCCAATAAACAAGTATTGAACTAAGAATGAGTAAATCGTCCTTTTATGCATCAAAGTCAAGGCTAGTCGGGTGATAACATCGACCAGACGGTTAACCCTATCTCTACAAATGACACGAGTAGTGACTTCATCGATTAGCAAAATACCTAAGGCACTTGCGACGCTCTATCATCCTTTAATTGGTTTATAAAAATGTGTTGCGTTGTAGAAATCTCTATTTGGCGTTCTTTTTAACTCCATGGTACATATGAAAACGTAATACGTTCACCATGACCTTTCTATTGATACCATATCGCTGTGTTCTAGAGTAGTACAAACCAGAAAACGATAAAGCCGTTAAGTAAGATCGAGATAACACGAATCCAACATGATAAAAAGTCACTAATGGTTAAACTTGGTAAATATCCTCAAACAAATAACTAATAATTCATCGATATCATTTAAAATCATATCGGGGCTATATGTGGGTATAGATAAATACCTACTAGAACTGAGGCTTATGGATATTATGGATTCAACACTGTCACATCCAGACTCATGTAATTCAAACTATCTCTTTTATTGCAATATGCATAAAAGCTTTTTTAACCTACATTTACAGGCTCACACGTGATAGATACAATGTTTTTTATCAACGACATTTATCACGAGGCGATGATACTTATGTAACTTTGATAATAAACACACGTGTACCAAAAACTTGAGAAAATAGCGGACCGTCATCAGTAAGAAATGAGGAGGTACGGGGGTCACACTGAAAGTTTTTAGAATAGGCCAGTAAGAAAAGCACCCGATGAAAAATTCATTTAAATTTCGAAATAGGAACTCTTTGAGAATCTGTGGATTTGTAATGAATTCATATGTCATTTGTTTTTAGAAATTGGCGATATTTAAAAAGTGTCTGTCGTGCGTCGAAATGGATTAGGCTAGAGCAAATTTTTCGCTCAATGATTTATTACGACTCTCGTTGAGGTCTCACTCAACAACAATATTGCGATAGACTTCGATTAGCATTTCATGACGAAGCCTCATCCCACCCGTGCCGTGCCCCCATCTTTCCGTTTTTTATTTTCTAAAAACTTTCAGTGTGATCCACGTAGGCTCTCTTTCAGTTTCAACGTGTCAATGACCGTTTGCACTGAGATCGGGCAAAGGCTTGGGGTACCTTTAAATAACTTGTAAGTAATAAAAATACTTTAAGAAAGTACCTAATTCCTAGCTATCATATTGATTTCTGTCACGTGAATGCTTCTAATTCTAATTCTAGGGAGGGGGGAATAAGATCTGCACTGACGTCCCGCATTGGGGTGTATTGTGCATTACCCCCCTTCTAACCTGACCCCAGCCATCCTAGCTCCTTGAAGTAACGGAGCAGGAGTTTGGGTTTTAGCGGATGAGGATTCGATGAGCTCTTGCAGACCCGTCCTCAGCCTGATATCGCTCGTGGCCGTACAGTGAAGCATCACGTGCTCCACTGTCTCTTCCTCCTGAAGACATGCGTGACAAAGCCCACTGTCCGTGGCCCCGGTCTTCAAGAGTTTGAAGAGAGTGTGATGGTTAAGTTCGCAGTGTCCTGTTATTATTCCCACCATCATCCTTAGATCCTCGCGTTTCATTTTTAACAGGGTATTTGTTGTTTTTCGATTCTTTGCAGGGAACATTGTTTTGTTTGCTTGCAGTCGGTTCTGCGTTCCCAGACTCTCTGGTGCTCCTTTTCGGAGTTCATCCTCAGTCTATTTTTGATTTCCACCGTTGGCGGATTGGAGAGGTTGTTATCATTTGTCTTTGGTGTAAGCTTGGCTCCTTCTCTTGCTAAGGAGTCTGCCTTGTTGTTCTCTGGCTGTCCAGAGCTCCTGTGAGCTGTGAGCTTTTGCCCATCTGATGACAACACTGTGGTTTTCGGCCAATTTTTGGAGAGCACTGTGGCACTCCGCAATAGATTTCGATCGAGTGTCGGGTCGTCTGAGCGCGTTGATAAGTGCCGCACTGTCTGTTGTGACAATGAGTTGTATCTTCTGGTTTACAGTTGATGAGTGAGGAGGAGCAGACCCAATTGTTGTTGATATTTCCGTTGCTGCAAGGATAAGTCCAAGTGTCTCCGCCTGGAACGCTGTGGTCAGTTTGTTCAGGGGTTGTGCTCTTGAAAGTCCTATTTCCGGGCAGTAAAAGCCACAACCTGCCCCCGTAATATTTCTTGCTCCATCTGTATAGATGTGACATATAGTTGGTGTTTGTATTGATGATGTTATCACCTGGTCATCCATATGATACCCTTTGCTTGTTAGGTATGTTGTGGCTATTCTGTCTGTGCCCATTTCTGCTTCTGGGATGATAGCGATGGTTTTATCCAGAATTCTGCAGTGGTTTGTTTTCTTGTCATTTCCATTCCATTGGCCATTTCCATTCCATTGGATTGATTTCTGTCACGTGAATGCTTAACTTCTATTGAAAAAGTGCGAAAGTATCAAAAGTAATATTTGGACTTGCCTCTGACCCCCTTGTGGGATATCTTCTGTGGGTCAGTGTACTGAGTAAGAGATCCAAATATGTCCATCGTAAAAATAAATACAGTCTTGAGTTATTATTATTGATCGAGCAAAGCGAGATCTCCAGATCAACTTGGGCAAATCGGCGTTGTATGTATGTATGTTTGTTTGTCCGAGGATAACTTTCGTAGCGTTTATCCGATCATCATGAAATTTGGTATATAGGTAGGTAGTGATGGCACAATTTTGGTGTGACTCAATGAGCTAAAAATATTGGGAGGTTGTTGAGATATTGGCGTTCAAGATGGGTAAAAAAAATTAAAATGATGCTATTAGGTCAACTGGGACTTCAAATGAAAGGTCTTTATTAGTACATTTGAACCCCGTTTCTATTTTTAGTTTAAAATTTGTAGTTTATGAGTTATTAGCCATAATAAAAACAAAACTTTGACAAAATTCGCAGGGTACACCAGTGACCCCAGAGTGCTGTAATTTGGTATGCGTGTAGCTTAAGTATCACAAATATAGGTAAAAGTCTGAAATCCAGAATAAATGCAATTTGTACCCCAAAAAAGATGACTCACAATACATGAACTCCCGTTACCTGTAATTTGAATGAAACTGTAGGTCAAGTAGGTTGATTATGCATTTCGTGGCACCAATTTATTAGTCAAAGATTAAAGCCGGCATGCACAAAGATCTCTAAACGTATTTAGCGACTAAACATGTTTAAATTTGAAGTATTTGTATAATTTGACAACTACTTAAATCATTATTTAGCCACTAAATATGTTTAGGCATCGTTGTGCAAGTCGCCCTAAGAATAATATTTATTTTGGGAGATTTGCGAGATCTCAGTTCGGGGCGAACCACTAGTTTATTATTTTATCACATTGATTACAATCACAGACAGATAGACAGATTACGGTGAATAATCCTTCTGTAGCTTAAAATGCTCTAGAACGATGATTACGCTACTTTCTTCGCGCTTCTCTCTTCATAATAATTATTTTACTTTAATTGGGGAGGCCTTTGCCCAGCTGTGGGACAGTAAAATAAAATAAATAAATAAATGTCGCTGGACATTTCACACAGCGCTATCTAGCCCCAAACTAAGCAGAGCTTGTACTATGGGAACGAAATAACTGATAGAATACTTATATACTTTTTTTTGTAAATACATACTTATAATATATAGAAAAACACCCAGACACGGAACAAATATCTGTAGATCATGCAAACATTTGTTCCGCAGCGGGAATCGAACCCGCTACCTCCTGCGTCTCAGCCGGCTATACGCCCACTGCGCCACGGAGGCAGTCAACAGTAGGGGATAGTAAAAAAAATTGGTAGCATTTTATTATTAATTTATAAAAAACTAATTCGAATTATTTAATTAATGAATAATAAATAAATATATAAATATTGCTGGACATTCCACACAACGCTATCTAGCCCCAAACTAAGCAGAGCTTGTACTATGGGAACCAGATAACTGATAATACTTATATACATTTTTTTTCTAAATACCTACATACTTATAATATATAGAGAAACAACCAGACCCGGAACAAATATCTGTAGATCATGCAAACATTTGTTCCGCGGCGGGAATCGAACCCGCTACCTCCTGCGACTCAGCCGGCTATTCGCCCACTGCACCACGGAGGTCGTCTTCTGAAATTTTTTTATTTTATCTTACAAGCTAGACACAATAGGTATAAAATTAAAAATAAAACAAATAAATGTAAGCATAATGGGCGGTCTTATCACATAACAAAGCGATCTCTTCCAGACAGCCTTTGGTGGTCTTGAAAGTCAACCTTGAAGGTTTAAGTTTTAACCAATTTTAATAATATTTTTTTGCTTAGAAACCTTAGGTAATCCTGTCTTTGCTCGACCTGCCTGCCTGATGTAATATGTACACAGCTAATTATCGAAATTCGCCATTACACAATTTATTAAACAAATGCTGTCCGTTCCAACTGTATTTCGACAACACGTTACGCAAACGTGAATTTCATGTAATTAGGTTTATTTTAGGTATATTGGGGGATTGGCGAGACACCCCGCTGCTCTGTCAACACACACACATACATACACCTTCGTCGGTCAGAAACAGAACCTTTGGAGTATTTGCGGACACCCTTTAGCTTGTGAAAGTTAGGTAGACCAATTTAGATAGGGATGTTGATGTAACATACATTTTACGAAAATAGCCGTGAGTAATAGAACCAAGAGGGTGAGATGGAACCTTTTAGAGTGGGAAGTGCCTGTTAACTTCAGAGTTCAGCCTTAGCTTGGCAATTATAAAATTTCATCCAATCATAATATCCTCCTATTAATAACAGCTAAATCATAATCTTTTCATTCATTAAAATCACAAGGATCACTTTGAAACGTCAATTTTACTGCCTGTTCCTTCGCGTCCAAGCCAGGAAAGAAAGGCAAGAAACAAGGCTGGTTGTATTTAAAATTACCCTTTTAGAATACATACAGGGTTACAGGAAAAATCGTGCTAGATCCGTTAAGGGCGTGGAGTACCCATCATTTCTGACTTATTTCACTATGAAACACCCTACCCTAAACTTCTTTTCGAGATATTCGACTTTTAATTTTTTTATTGAAAATTGCCGATTTTTAGGCTACTAAATTTATTTTTGTTTATTTTGTATATCTTATTATTATTATTATTGCATTTTTACATGTGTAATAAGATGCTTTAGGACGTCTATCATTAAAATAGTGCATAAGTTAATTGAATAGACCGTAGTAGACAAGTGAAAGTTAAGAAATAAAAAAAAAATATTAGAAAGTTTATTTTTCTCTAAGGGATATCTAAAAAAAAATATTATGGCAATTGTTCGGCAGATGTTTTTTAAAATATCTACGTTTCATCAGCTATCTAACGAGGTATAATAATCTAGGGTTTTATTCACATGCATTGAAAAAAATTTAGTTTTATAGGCGACAGTGGAGAAGAAAATTTATACTTAGCCCTAAAAAGTAAAATAAAATAATAGGTAAGCATGAAATGTCATTTATTAAAGATTTTCACACAACTTTTTCTTATTCTACAGTTCATGTTCAACATGGCCGCCTCTATTTCTGATACATTGTCGCATCCTTCTACGGAGACCAGTCTTTACTACTCCAGTGGTTAACGTGGTCCTCATTTTATTGGCTGCATCCACAATCCTTTCTCGTAAGTCTTCCACAGACGAAACTGGATTCGGCTCGCTGTACACAAGACTTTTCATGCACCCCCACACGTGAAAATCCATGGGGGTTAGGTCCGGACTTCTTGCTGGCCATGGCAACGGTCCACCTCGTCCTATCCATTTGTTTGGATAATTTGTGTCCAGCCAGTCTCTGACACTTCTCCTGAAATGGGCAGGGCAGCCATCGTGTTGGAACCACATGTCCCTGATCAGGTTGAGTGGCAGATCATCCAGCAAATCACTTAAGTCTGCTCTCAGGAAATTTTCGTAGCTTTCCCCATTTAGATTATCCGGGAGAAAGTAAGGTCCAATCAAATGATTGGAGATAATGCCCATCCACACATTCACGCTGAATCTTCGTTGGGACCCCTTCACTCTTTTCTTATTGGGATTCCTTAGCTCTTTTGGGGCCCAGTAATGGGCGTTGTGATAGTTAGTTATGCCATCTTTATCAAATTTGGACTCATCCGTCCACAAGATATTTGTTAGAAAATCTTAGAATTCTTAGAAAATGTAATACAAACCCTAGATTGTTATACCTCGTTAGATAGCTGATGAAACGTAGATATTTTAAAAAACATCTGCCGAACCATTGCCATAATATTTTTTTAGATATCCCTTAGAGAAAAATAAACTTTCTAATATTTTTTTTTATTTCTTAACTTTCACTTGTCTACTACGGTCTATTCAATTAACTTATGCACTATTTTAATGATTGACGTCCTAAAGCATCTTATTACACATGTAAAAATGCAATAATAATAATAATAAGATACACAAAATAAACAAAAATAAATTTAGTAGCCTAAAAATCGGCAATTTTCAATAAAAAAATTAAAAGTCGAATATCTCGAAAAGGGTTAAGTTTAGGGTAGGGTGTTTCATAGTGAAATAAGTCAGAAATGATGGGTACTCCACGCCCTTAACGGATCTAGCACGATTTTTCCTGTAACCCTGTATAATAAAGAAAATAAATTACCTACGCCCAAATTGTAACATTTTTGAACGAGTTGTAGCAATTTCAATTCCAAGCTTCTCTATCATCTAAATAATCCGATATTTTATAGTAGGCTTTTTTATAAAGAAATTGTTTAATTACGTTTTTAAATTTGTTAATTGTCAATTTTTGTACATCACTTGGCAGTTTGTTATAAAAGCGTACACCTTGCCCTTTAAACGATTTACTAACTTTATGGAGTCTACAAGTGGCAACAGCGAGCTATTTTTCTTAAACGAATTAATATTTTTGTGAACATACATCAGATTTCGTCATAATACCTATTTATATTTAGTTAAATATTATAAAAAAATCTATTATAGTTATTTCTTTAAACTTATAGCGTAATGATTCTCTGGGGCCCATATTATAAATTGCAAGAACATCCCTCTTCTGCAGCACAAAACAGTGTTTATATCTGCAGCACTCCCCCACAGCAGTATACCGTATGACATAATGCTGTGGAAGTAGCTGAAGTAAACTAGTCTAGCTGTGTCTACGTCTGTAAAAAGACGGATCTTTTTGACTGCGTATGCCGCAGAACTAAGTCTCTTCGACAACTCATCAATGTGAGGGACCCATTGAAGTTTATTATCTAGCGTTATACCTAAGCTTGCAGATTTGAGATCTATGTTTTTTATATTAGCAGAATAGAAGAGGATATGATGTTTTATATGTTTTACCCTCCGCAAGGTTTCTATCATAGACAAGCATTATTTTGAATGAATTGGTAGTGAACTAGTGATTATTATTATCATCGCTTTCACAACCTTTAAGAAAACAATTGTGTAGTTTTGCATCATGTCATTATATTTTGCCTTGCTTCATTCGTTTCCTCAATGAACAAAAAACAAACTCCTTACGAAGAAGTGCCTCTGGGCTCAAACAAATAGCATTGATGGTAAGCGCTACCAAGCACTCCCGTAAAGTGAGGCTCATAGTTGTAGATCAGATACTGGTTCTCTTCAGTTGCGTTGGCGAAGGCGTGGGTGCTACGCCTGCACTCCCTCACAAAGAAGTCCATGAAGTATCGGTTAGCTTTGACGGCGTTGATAGAGTGGGCGTACCTCTTTGACAGTTTCCATTCAAACGAGCTTTTTTCAGGGTGGAACTGGACTCCGAAGAATGGGTACCTGTAAAAAGGAGATACTAGTGATTGATGTTTCTAACATGAAATCGTTTTGAAAAAGGCGTTCGTTCTATACTATGGTTCCGCCAGAGTTAGCAAAGAAACGCTTTTGTTGTCGCTAAAAAAAATTATATATCTCGTGACTCAAGGATTGTATCGCCAAGTGCGTATATTCTGAAAAAGACCACTGTACGTTGCCTGTTAGTGCTCTCACGCCATCGTGCGCCTACATCATTGAGCGGTGAGAGGGGGTTGAAAAGAGCCTCGAAATTTACACTTCGTGACTAAAGAATTATTCAACAGAAAGGGTTACACGAGGTTCATTTACATCTCTAGACATTGAGCGTGCCAGTCAAGTAGCACGGCAGACCAAATAATATTACTTATTTGAAACAGTATATATGAACGTAGTATATATGTATCGTACGTAACATGGCCGCGCAGGCGCCGACAGATACGTGGCCGTGCCCAGCCAGTATTCGCGTAAAGAATATTTTGTCTGCGCGGTCAGAACAGAAACCAACAGAGATCTGTTGGTTTCTGTTCTGACGGGCAGTGTGAATAGAGCATTGGAACCGTGCAGACATATTTTTAATAACTGCCGGCGAGAGCAGCCAACGACGGTGTCTGTCGATGTCTGACACGGCACTCTTCTGGCAAAAGGTCGGTGTCTGCCACGCTACTTGTCTGGCACGCTCAATGTCTGTAGATGTAAACGAACCTTTATTTGTGTGTCGTCCTCGTGTGGTTATTGAGGAACTAAAAGCATAAAAAAATAAGTTGTCGAGGAGAAAGTTGTGCCGTTCCTAAAATTGCTTGTTTCAAGTAATCCCGCGGAAATACAGAAGTATTCAGCGCCAGAGGCAACAGGAAAGAGCTCGAGCGCTCAGACCAGTTTGTATTGAATCAAACGAGCACAAGAACTTATCAATAGAATGAGTGAGGCGCTTTCGTGAGCGCCGTAGACATGAAGCGTTAGGCACTGTTGTAGAGTTGTAGGGCGATGAGCGCTGCTGTTGTTGAGTCGTCATCAAGCAAAAAAATTACGATAGTGTAGTGATTTTGTTTTGTTCATTTATTAATGGTATAGTCGATTTTCGTAGATTTGATCTATTATTTTTAACTAAGATTTATGTTATATTTACTAATAAGACGAAGACCACAACCAAAATCTTTGATTTTTACGACTTCTTCTTCTTTCGTGTCGCCACTTTGACCAGTACGTCGCCACGTTCATGGCAGGTCATAAGTTGCTCCATCGTGCAGGTGGTAGGGCAGGATGGGCATGTAAGGACGTTTGCCATTGTTTGGAGCTGGGCACCACATAGGCATTGCGTCGTCGATTTGTCTATAATACCCCATTTACTAAGATTACACCGGCAGCGGCCGACTTGGGTACGCAGTCTGTTGAGGGTCCTCCACACTGGTCAAGGTAGGTGTTGACCAGGGGGTAGTTCCTCTGCAGGTGTAACATAGTCAGGTGGGGGGCTTTATTTAGTTTCCACAGGGTAACACGGGCATCACTTGCATTATTTGTGGTGGCTTCAGTGGATCGCAAAAAACCCCTGCGACTACGTAACCGTTTTCTTGGTGGAGTAACGCCATACAAACAGTGTCGGACATCACATTCCTATTTTGCCTTTTCTGTGGCACAGACAGTGTCTCGCCGGATGTCAGGTGGCGCTATACCTGCTAAAGGCTATAGCTTGTGTAACGGGGTAGGCTTCAGACATCCGGTTATTATTCTATTGATCTCGTTTAATGCAGTGTCTACTTCTCTAGCGTGGCTTGAACGATGCCACACTGGGCATGCGTACTCCCCACCTGAGAAACAGAGGGAGAGACCAGTTGTTCGGAGAACCGAAGGTGAAGCGCCCCAGGATGTTGTGGTGAGCCAACGAAGAATATTATTTTTTGTTTTCTGGCAGTGGGTTTTGAAACCAAGTGTTCTGTCCAGGGCTACTCCTAGATACACCGGGTTTGAGTACGGTGTTATGGGTGTACCTCGCCAAGTTAGCTGAAGTGGTCGGTTGGATTGATGGTTCCGCAGGTGGAAAACACAGGACTGTGTCTTTGTAGGATTTGGCCTCAAAGCGTTGGCGTCATAGTATTCACCTAGTACTTCCAGAGCATGCATCAAGTGTACTTCAGCTTTTTCAAAGCTGTTTGTTTGCGTGGCTAGAGCCAAGTCATCTGCATACAAGAACCTCTGGGTGTTAGGGGGGCAGGGTTGGTCGTTCGTGTATATGTTAAATAGGGTTGGAGCCAGTACACTTCCTTGCGGTAGTCCATTTTTTTGGCATCGCCATCGACTTTTGTCCATATGGAGGTGGACTTGGAAGCGCCGGTTTTGAAGAATCAGTCCCAGTACCTGAACCAAACCGAAGTCACCCGTCATCTCGCCCACCTTGTATAACAGCCTCTTTATATTCACGGTATCATATGCAGCTGTCAGGTCTACTAGAACAACCCCGGTAATCTTTTTATCTTCATATCCGGTTTCTATATATGTTTACGACTAAAACAGTATAAAATAATTTATTATTTTTATTTTTTCGGTATAGCAGAAACGTAACGTAACGTGTCGTTTTTGACCGTTACTGCCCACTTCAGGTTCAGGTTCATTTAATGTATCGAATTTATACGGTTTCGGCTTTTATACATAATCCCACCATCTCCATTCTATCATCCGACAACCAGGCGCTCTGTGGTGCGCCACCGCTAAATGGTAGAAATACCTCCCATTCACACAAAGCGATTCTCTTCGACCTTTAATAAGCGCACCGCCAAAGAGTGGAACGCCTTGCCTTGAATATATAATATTTAATCTAAACTTGTAACGCAACTAAACCAGACGTTGCATAAATCACCGTCATTGATCTATAAATATAAAATAAAATATAAATATAACACAAAAGCTTCAGTGTGTAAAAAAGAAGCGATTACCTAGTGTGTTCAATGCTGGCGATAAACTGAACACCGTATTTGTCATCTGTGTGTGATGTCACTCTCCAGTCTTCAGTCAGGTTGTGAGATTTAAGATTCTGCAGATAATATGAAGTTCAAAAATAATACACATTAAGTTACCTTTTGTATTATATCTAACTGTAATTACATGTAAATTAAATTATATTTGACAATTTGGTGGCAATTCTCTTGGCACAAACTAAACTATAGGTTTGACCTTTGACTTATGTATCTGTAACCTATCGGTACGAAGCGGCGTTGTATGTATGTATGTTTGTTTGTCCGAGCATAAATTTCGGAGCGTTGATCCAACCATCGTAAAATTTTGTGTTCCTAAAGATAGGATTGTGCCGTGACGGCTAAATGAGATAAAAATGTTGCGGTGTTGTTGAGATTTTGGGGTTCAAGAGGGATAAAAAAATGAGACTAATTTCAAGTGGGACGTGTCTATAACAGTACATTTTGACCCTTTTTTATTTTTAGTTTAAGCCTTATAGTTTTTAAGTTATTATCCATAATAAAAACTGAACTTTGACGAAATTCACAGGGTACATGCACCAGTCACCCCACATTACTGAAATTTGGTATGCGTAGAAAACTTTCGTGATTTATTTCAATCATTATTATAAATACGGGTTTATAACATTGTCGGTCGAAACACCGATTAGACGGTACGTGATAAATCCCGTATTTATAATAATGTTTGGTATGCGTGTTGCTTTAGTGTCACAAATATAGGGAAAAGTCTAAAACCCGCAATAACTGCAATTTTTACCCCTAAAAAGTATAACCAATTAACATGAACTCTCGGTACTTGTAAATTGAATGAAACTGTTGGTCAAATTACTTAGTCGTCGTAAATTACATTTCGTGGATACTTTACAATATAAAATTTGACATGGTACTATTTTAATAGACAAACTTTATAAATATTTTTCTATAAGCTTTTATGGAAGACTCGCGAGATCTCAGTTCGGGGCGAACCACTAGTATATGTATATCCAGTTTGCATATAGTTGTTCCACCAAGTCCGCTCGGCCCTAATTGTTTTTGGAGAGTTCTCGAAATATTTTAAACCCTAAAGCTCTGACTGGATCTATGTATAAAGCAATATGCACATGCATGCACAACAAAACTGACTTCGTGAATAACGTTATAAATAAATGTTTATCTATGTCTTGTTTCACAGTTTAAATTCGTTCAAAAGTTCTACAACTCTAAAGCTTCCTTACCTCATCAACAATGCAAAACTGATGTGCATTCACAGTCAAATTTTCGCGTTCTAGCATATCGATGATATCATTTGGTGCGTCCTTGAACATTTTACTATCACGAAAATCTGCAAATAATAAATCATGGTTTTATTTATTAAGTAAGACAGGATCTCCCTCGATCTATTAAAAAACTTTAGTATGCCAGTACCAAAGAATACCTACTAGCTGTAAGGTGAAAACGCGATGTGAGGAAAAGTTAATTAATTTTCATTGTTAGAATCACCCCGTTTCAGATCCGAGCACCCCGCATTATAAAATCTTGATAGGTACTGATTTTTATATCGAATATTAGTTAATTAAGGAATTAGATCCAGTGCTCTAGCTCCAGCGCTGAAATTATTCGGCAAAACAGGATCAGTCGATCGTGCAAATATAATGGATACATAATTATAATTATTACTAACTGATACATTAACGATTATAATCATTGATCGGTATCTTATCAGAGACCAATTTTAATCAAATGTTAGTGATTTATTCGCTACGAGATCTAATCAGAAATTAGTAGAATTGTAGATAAGCCAACCAAGGTCACTGACAGTTCAGAGGAATAGCAAGCTGGAGTAACTTATATTAACTATTAGCTAACCGCCCGCGGCTTCGCACGCGTGGTTTGTCTGTAAAAACATTACCCTCCTGCGCAGTCGGGTATAAAGTAGTTTATGTCTCAATCCCGGTCATAATCTATTTATATACCAAATTTCATCGAAATCGGTCAAGCCGTTCGGTCGTGAAACGTAGCAAACAGACATAGAGACAGAGGGACAGAGTTACTTTCGATTTATAATATCTATTAGTATGGACAAAATGGCTGTGTTATGTTTTCCTACTGGCTATAATCAGTTAAACTGCGACAGTCACTCCATCTATCCAGAGAGCCCCACACTACGTAACGTAACCACAAGCTAAAGTCTCTAGCAGTCTGCCGCTTGTCGCTACGAATCAGCATACCATCCTAATCCAAACCAATCATACCTTAGCAGTGAAACCACGGGCGCTAGTGTCTATAGTGCTATAGATTAGATTAGATTAGATAATTGCTTTTACACCATTAAATATAAACATAAAATAAAAAACACTTTTAAATCATAGGTACAATGGGCGGCCTTATCGCTAAAAGCCATCTCTTACAGGCAACCTTTGGATGGACAGGATCTATGTGAACAAATAAGGACGGCGGCAAATAAGGAATAGTTATAGTGCTATATGGACCAAAAACATATCAATCTTATTTTAAATCTGTTCCGGTTCCGTTATTACCATTTTGGTCTAAAACCCTAAAAACCATGGGGCTACTGGGATAGAATAGTGTCAGTTGTGAACACGTACACGATATGACTAGAGGGATAGACGGGTTAGGTATTTACCTACTTATTAGCATTGGTAGAACCAAAGTTAGGTATTTTTTGCTCAACTACGGCAAAGCCAAAAGGAAGGTTATGTTTTTTTGCAGTCTATGTTTGTAATGATGTATGTATGTAAGTATAAATAATTTACTCATCCGATTTTGAGGAATGAGGTATCAATCGATTCATTATATTATTATGGTCCGGGTGACATAGGCTACATTTTTATATGACTACGGCAAAGCCAAAAGGAAAGGTTATGTTTTTAGCAGTCATAAATAGGATGTATGTTTCACCGTAGATTCGTTATTAATTGATCGAGAGAAGCGAGATCTCTAAATCAACTTGGGCAAATCAGCGTTGTATGTGTGTAGGTATGTTTATCAGAGGATAACTTTTGAAGCGTTGATCCGATCATCGTGAAATTTGATATATAGGTAGGTAGTGTTGGCATAATCCTGGTGTGACTAAATGAGCTAAAAATATTGGGGGTTGTTGAGATATTGGGGTTGTTGAGGGGTAAAACAATGAAACTATGGATCAAATGGAACGTCTATAAGGTCTTCATTAGTAGGTACATTTCGACCCCGTTTTTATTTTTAGTTTAAACCTTCTCATTTTTAAGTTATTAGCCAAGATAAAAACTGAACATTGACGAAATTCACAAGGCACACCAGTGACCCCACAGTGCTGGAATTTGGTATTCGTGTAGCTTTAATGACACAAATATAGGGAAAAATCTGAAATCCAGAATAACTGCAATTTGTACCCCTAAAAAGTGTAACCAATTAACATGAACTCAGTTCGGGCGAACCACTAGTACAGCTTGTTTATGGTAGAACTTACCATCGGTAAAATCTAGCGGGTAGTTCCCGTAAGAGTAGCAAGTGATCCTATTCTCTTTCTCCCCTCGCCCTGAGTCCAAGATGATAAGCAGCTCAAAGCCGAGGCAGGTACCGAAGATCGGAAAGTAATCTCCTGCGTCGTTCAGCTTCTTAGCGATTTCAAATATGTGCTGGCCAGCATCAGCATATCCATTAGACTGATTGAAGTAGGTGGCGCCACCGGGCATAAGGACCCTGGAATTAAAAAAAAATACCGTTAAAAATTGTTATCTCCATTTTTCGTTTTGAATAATACTAACTTCTCTAGGTAGTACAGTTTGACACAACAAGTTTGAAGTAGAAAACACGGTGACAAAGGACGTTTTGACGGTTATTTTTTTATTTAATAATTATGGGCTAGGGTTTGACTACGATCTTGCCTGATGGTAAGCGATGATGCAGTCTACGATGGTATATGCTTGCCTAGAAGAAACCTACTCACGGCTTGAAGACCCCGTAGTCAAACTAGGAACCCTTGTAGTATCGTCATGTCCGTCTGTCTGTTCGTTCAGCTATAGCCGTATTACTCGTATACGATTAGTGCTGTAAACTGAAATTTGGATGTAGTTCCATGCTCCACCTGAGTTCTTCACCCGTGGTATGATGGCAGCAGCTAGTACAGAGTAATGTGTTCTAGCCTTTCGGCCTGACTAAAGCTCACCCATTGATTTTGGCCAATAGTTCTTCATAGTACGCGCGATCCTTGCCAATCCTGAAACAAAAACCAGTATAGGTAGATACTTATTAGTTTAAGTATGCAGGTAGGTAACTAAATGAAAAAAATACACAATGATTTTTCCGTAAAATCTATCCATACTTATCACACTAAAATTATAAATGTGAAAGTTTTGATGTTTGTTTGTTACTCAATCACGACGTAATGGCTGAACCGATTTCGATGAAATGTGGTATATACGTAGACTATAACCTGGATTACCACATATGTTACCTTTTATCCCATAAATCAATTCCGGTGGGATAAAAATGGGGTGTCAAGTCAAGTTGCAACAGCGAGTTTAGCTTTGTTTCTAGGTTATCTACACATTTAGTAGTGTAACGCGTACGAAGTCGCAAGCAACAGCTATACAGTATATATAATAAATTCGAAAGTAACTCTTCCCTCTGTCTGTTTGTTACGTTTTCACAACAAAACGGCTGGACTGATTTCCATAATATTTGGTACCAACCTGCTCCTAAATAGATAGATTCTGACTAAGCTACTTTTAATTGACAAACGACGCTTGCAAACGCATGCGGAAGCTTGAAGGTATAAATATAATTTAAAATTGTATAGTGCTGCCTTCTATGTAAAAAGGGGCGACCAACTTACTGGATAGGTACGTAGACAAAATATGAACGAAGTGGTACAAATCCAACCGGATCGTAACGTGATTCTATATAGCGATACAGAATGCAACAGAAGTTGAGTTTAGTACAACGTGAGCCTGGCACGCAACATAGATGCGCGCGTACGGATTCTCGGATCAAATCAGTCAAAGCTTCGAATTTGATCCGAGTTCGTCGCACGCGCGTTGCAATAAACTTAATTTCTGTTCCTAACTATTTGCTAGCGACGTCGGTCGACAGCGGGCCAATAAGTTTGTCGTACGTAACTTACTCCAGGAGTAGGTACTCACTGTGACGTGAAATATAACTGCTAACTGACAGTGTACTTATGTGTATACTGCAATAAATATTAGGAACATAAACTTACATGATAGGAACAACCCTGGCTCCAGCTGCCTCCACATCCTTAACATACGAAGCTGCGATGTAGCTGGTATAATTGTCATCAGGGTACTTCCCGTGGAGATAGAACGACTGCTCCTGGGATAAAACCCCTATAATCGGACGGTCGTTCACGATCGGCGTCTCATCTGTCCGGACCACTACCGCACCTTCGCAATGAAGGAAATACACTAGCGTCAACAGCAGAGCTCCTTTCATCGTGAATAACCCGATGCAACTGCCCACATCACCACTACACCATCTAAAATATTCACATTAATCAGGCAATCTTCCAATACGGTATCGTATGTCGAACAATATCTTTAATTTTATTATCCTTTGTTGTATCAACCCGATCCGATGTATATCGCGTAGATCTCTTGACTGTGATATGATAAGAGATAAGATACCTTATCACGAATATATTAAAAATATCGTTAGCTAAACCAAAAACTATTTTCTCCGCGATTTGGCTCGTATGCATCGAGTTCACAGAATGACTTTCGACTAAAAATATACCATCAGCCGCTGTGAATTGGTGCTCTAATTTTGTACGCAATAATATTTGGAAACAATGAACGTTCTCTACGTAGGTACCTTTCTAAGTCTATTTGTTATTTTTAGTTCGTTTCTGAAATTGTGTGTGAAGTTGGCTACCTGAGTAAGTAGCTATAATCATTTTAAGTGGCTCATAACAATAAACTGATCGCGAGATTTTTGATTGATTGTTTACTTTGCCCAACTCTATTCGGGGAAATAATACTCTATGAATGAATGAATGAAAACACTTTATTGTACACAATAAAAACAAAAAAGATACAAACAAAATAGAAAAGACAAATTAAATCTATCTATCAATCTATTTAGTTATTATTTCATAACAATAATTCTAAGTTGATTTATTAAATTCAATTGTAATTTTTTTTATACTATCAAGCCCGGCGGAGGGCATTAGTATGCCATAACACAGGTTTACCTAGTTTGGATACTAATGCGATCCCACCAGGATCCGTCTATGTGAAAGACTAAAAAAAAAAGTACAATGGGTGGTCTTATCGCTTAGAAGCGATCTCTTCCAGACAACCTTTGGATGAAGAGGATTTTGTTATAACATAGATAATGGTCGAGGGGTGTACATTTATGGTCAAACTATATGAAGAGATTTCGTCTAATACCAAAATAAAAACAACTAAATACTAAAATTTATTAATAAATATGAATGCAAATAGGACATATGTACTTACACTAAATATATATAGATACATATAAAATACAAATTATAATATATATATATATTATATTATCTATGACCAGTCATATCAGAACAAGCTTTTAATTTTACCGCGAGAATGTATTTTACCATTCTAATGAGCATAAATGGCATAATAACTATCTATTAAGATCCAATTTAACAATACTTGGGCTAATTATGTTCGCAAAACTAATAAGTACCTATAATAATCAATACCAAACAGTCTTTACCTGAAACTAGACCACTAATTAAATAATTATGCAAATACTTAAAGGCACTTAGGGCGAGACGGGAATCAAAACTGCGACTTATACCACGGGATGTAGGTAGGTATGTAGCAGTAGACGTCATCCTGCGGGTGATAATGATGATGATGATGAATATATCTACTCATACTCATTTATTCAAACCGTAGGGACACAGTAGAACACTTGGTTTCGTCAATAATAGTACTTAATTAATTAAATGTTTTTAAGTGCCTAGTTCATTGCAACATAATATTGGAGGTGCCAGAAACAGACAAGCATTTCGTTTACATTTCATTTACATAGGTATATGCATCTACTATCTACATATGTGTTTTATTTGTACCTACCTTTACATTTCCTTCTGAAATATCTTGCTTTACGAATTAAGAGTTCAATTGTACAAAGAATAATAATATTGTAGAGCACTTGGAAATATGTACTACAAAATGCTTCTATCAGGCGATACATTTTATTTAAGATTTAAAACAGTACGTTTCAATTTGTTTTGTAGACTGACGGGCAAAATCGTTGTCTATTTCCTGTATGGGCAAAATCAATAAAGATGTTGCTGAATTCGCATGCGCATTCAACGATTCGATTCGAAGCCGTGGTGCAACAGTTGTCATTTTACAAGCGTTCATTCATTTTTGTGTATATTTTTATCCGAAATCTTTAATCACAATAATATTACTAGTGGTTCGCCCCGAACTGAGATCTCGCGAGTCTACCATAAAAACAAAAAAAATATCATTCGTAATCTTTGAGTATCAAAACAGTGCCACGAAATAAATAACCATAAAACTTGACCTACAGTTTCATTCAAATTACAGGTAACGGGAGTTCATGTATTGTGATTCATCTTTTTTGGGGTACAAATTGCAGTTATTCTGGATTTCAGACTTTTGCTTACATTTGTGATACTTAAGCTACACTCATACCAAATTATAGCACTCTGGGGTCACTGGTGTACCCTGTGAATTTAGTCAAAGTTTAGTTTTTATTATGGCTAATAACTCATAAACGACAAAAACTTTACTAAAAATAAAAACAGGGTCGAAATGTACTAATAAAGACCTTTCATTTGACGTCTAATTTGACCTAATAAACTCATTTTCATTTTTTTTTTTACCCCTCTTGAACCCCAATATCTCAACAACCCCCACAACATTTTTAGTTCATTTAGTCACACCAAAATTGTGCCATCGCTACCTACCTATGTATAAAATTTCAAGATAATCGGATCAACGCTTCGAAAGTTATCCTCGGACAAACAAACATATATACATACAACGCCGATTTGCCCAAGTTGATTTAGAGATCTCGCTTCGCTCGATCAATAAATGTGAAAGTTTGGATGTTTGTTTATTTGTTTGTTGTTTGTTACTCAATCACGTCGTAACGGCTTAACCGATTTCGATGAAATTTGGTATATACGTAGATTATAACCTGGATTGCCACATAAGCTACCTTTGATCTCATAAATCAGTTCCCATGGGATAAAAATGGGGTGTCAAGTCAAGTTCCAAAAGCGAGTTTAGCTTTATTTATTTAGCATATTAGGTTAGGTACCTACACATTTAGTAGTGTAACCCGTATGAACATGAAAATCTTTATAATCTATGTATAATCTGTACATGAAAAACTGTTGTCTAATTTAAGATTGGGGAAAAAAAAACTATGTGTGTACGCACGTAAGTAATAGCCCAAGATCCGACTGCATGATATCTACGTACGCTATGCGCTACGCTACTATTTTTCTGCGGGATTGCCTATCAAAATATGACCGCAGGTTTTTAAAATAAAACACATAATTTTTTATTATTTTTTTCCTTCGCACGGTATAGTGCATTTGCCAGGGAAAAATAAAAAAAAAATAGGGAAACAGATATACACAATACCCGGGAGATACTTACACTAAATTAGGAAAGGATCAGGAGAGGAAAGGAATACATGAAATAGAAATTATACAAGTTAAGGGATATTTACAAAATTAATATTTACAATTTTGTGATTTCATATACATATTAATATTATTTGTCCTAATAAACGATTTTAGACATCGATACAAGGATGGATCTGAAGAGGAGAGAAGGATTTTAATATTTGAAGGAAGCGGAAGATGGAGGAATACAAGATCTTTGTAAAATTGAACGTGGTCATTGTTAATACACGAAAAAGAAATGTGATTTACATCACCAAATTCATCTCCACAGCTACAAGGTAAGCTAAGATAGCTAAAATAGCTAAGGTACTCGTAGCTAAGATTTTCATCCGCGCCAGATGGGCTGGCGTGCATGTGTGTCCTAGTCGCATTCTTATTAAGATAGTAGTGGCACGTTTACTGAGTTTCATTTAAAAAAAAACATGGTTTATTGGGAATTACTGTTTGAATTTGTCTGTAATATTTACCCTTAGTATTGCTGGAGTCGTCCCAATCTGTATTCCAACTTTCCTTAACAAAAACCTTGGGCAGAGCTATTAGATCATGAGAAAAGTTTTTGTAAGGGAAAAGGTCTCCGCACTCCACAGCTTCATTAGATAATGTATCAGCATATTCGTTACCGTATTCATACCGCAATGAATAGGTATCCACGCAAAATTAACATTAAATCCTTTTGCAATACATTGTAACAGTTTCATCCTAGCTTCCAATTTAAGTGGAAAGTGTAGTTTAGAGCGAAAAGGATATGATTGTAAAGAACTCATAGAATCGCTAATAATAACAGTATTTTCGAGTTTCATTAACAAAACATATTCTAACGCTTTCACAATGCCGTAGCACTCGCCAGTGAAGACAGAAGTCTCGGGAGGAAATTTAATTTTTTGGACAATATTGAACTGTTTGTGATAAACACCAACATTACCTGACTGTGAATGCTTGAAAGCATCAGTATAAATTTGATGCCATCTTTCATCAACAATTGAATTAAAATAGGTATTAGTATATTTGCCACCACGATCAGCATTCAGGTCAAAATAAATATTAGGGAGCATTATTACGGCCTGGAAGTTACAATGGAAAATGGGAAGAAGTAATGATTGATGGGTTGGTTTGATAAATGTGAAAACTATAAATGATATTCGGAGGCAATTTATGATTCCAGTAGGTACGAAGATGAGCGAACAGGCTCTGAAAGTTGCCGAATTCTAGGAAGTAGTTGATGATTAGACGTTTGTAGGACACGGAAGAAGAACCTGTTTGCCCAAAATTTATGTCTCAAATGTAAAGTGAGTCGCCACATTCTATCTGTAACGCATTGATAGGACTGGATCTTATTGCTCCCATAATTAAACGCATTGCTCGGGATTGGATAGAATCTAAAGTCTTAAATGCAGTAACTCTATCAGGATCTAACAAATAAGTGCCATAATCAAGAGTGCTTCGAATCAAAGCATTGTACACCAATTTAAAAGAGAATGGATGGGCACACCACCATACTCCAGTGAAGCATCTTAGCAAATTAAGATATTTTTCACATTTTTCTACGATATATTCGCAATGTGGATGACCAGTAAGCTTAGAATCTAATATGACGCCCAAAAACTTAGCATGGTTTTTAATGGGCATAATACCATCGTACTTATTATTTATGGGCGGTGGGTAAAGTATACGAGTGAAAGGAACTGCGGTGCTTTTTTCAGGTGATAGTTTCAAGCCGTGTTTATCTAACCATAATTTTAAAAACCTCAGAGCAAATGTTATATTAGATGCAGATATATCTATGAAACTACTAATATAACAAATCATCAGCATATTGTAATAATATATTAACTCTGTCACTCACAGATGCTTCCAAATCATATGTTTATATGTTAAAGAGAAGAGGGCTTAAAACAGAACCCTGAGGCAAACCTCTCCATGCAACTCTGGAGAGTTCTGTGGAATTTAAAATAATAACTCTACCAGGTAGCATATAGGTATTTCGTATAAAGTTGCATAAAATATATGGAAAAAAGGCCTACCTAATTTGAAACACTCATATCTTGATAAATTATTCGAAAAAGGTGATAAATAAAAGCAAGGCATTACTCTTTATTTAGTACATTATACTTCATAAATGTTTAATATAATACGCATATTCTAAAAATTAAAATTTAAAGTCATAGTTACCTTTTTGATATTGTGATCCGTATACATTAAGTACATGAAACAAAACTTCAAAGAATATCATATTAAAATTCGATAGAAATGACGACAAATTAATAACGCGCAATGAAAACGCCCGTCCGTCACCAACGACCGGCCACTAAAGTCGCTGTGAGCGCGAGAGGGCCTCTCGCGCGCTGTTTGCCGAGTCGTGTTGCTGTCGTCTATGCGTGTGTGAAGTATTTTTGATGTAAATATATTTTAACCAACTTTTCTGCACTACAGGCCTTATTTGAGCATAGGCCTTATTTGTATCAGGTACCTTATAATTTGTTTATTAGTAACTCAATTAAACAGGTGATTTTTCCGTATGTCCCAGATATGGGACACTATGCGCTGTAGGGTTAAAACATTGTCATACGCAGCTTTTATATCTAAAAATGTTGCAACAACGGATTTATTTTGCGAAATGACCAAGCGAATGTCTGTTAAAAAAACACTCACGCTATCCATTGAACTCCTAGGTACCTTTCCTAAAGCCATATTGGCTTTAGGATATATTAAATGATAGCGACAAAAAATATTTTTCACTATTAACTGAGTTCTAAGTGATTTTACGACAAAAAAGGTGTATACCAAAAATAAAGATTACAAAAATACCTATCGAAAAGGCGTGACTTACTGATGTTATCCTGCCTTATTCGCTATACGCGATACGGACGCGCATTGTACTACCGCGTATTAGTCTCACATCAGTTTCTAAGCTTTATGAATTTCTTGTAACTTTGGTGTAACAATAAAGAGATAATTATCTATCAAATTGTCTGCTGTATTTTCTCATTCCTAAGTAATATTTATCCTATTCTAAGTCTAGAACTACCTACATTTAAGTAAAGTTTTAGCGCAGTACTTTTAGCATGAAGATCAATTTTCTATAGAAACTTTGACACTTCATTATCATCCCGTGGAAACGAATGTCTAAAATAAAAAGCAGCCTACGTCATAATCCAGGTAATAATCTATCTATGTATCAAATTTTATCTAAATCGTTTCAGCTGTTGCGATATTATAGCGTAACAAACAAACAAACTTCTTTCAATCACAATAAAGTAAAAAAACAGCATAATTATGTGCAATTCACACCTGGTAAAAGTGAAACCTTCAAAAATTTTGGTTTCAAGATAATGAGACGAATGTAAAATTTCGGGAAGATGATCATTGTAGGTTTTAGTAATGATCATAGTTATGCAAGGTTAGATAATGATTAAAACGAGTGGAGGGAGTACGAAGCAAAGCACAAAGAGAACCACGAACATAAGAAACACTGTATAATGCTTCCTATCTCATTTTCTCCCACGTTAATTCTTATGAATTTATGTGTCTGTCTCTTTTTACTGTCACTTGTTCGTTTCATCGACTTTCAAATCACAACGATGCTAAAGAAGTTTTCACTTCACTTATGAATCTGCCGCTTTTTCGTTTCATCGCCTTCAAATCACAACTACATATGTATACCTACTATTTTTTTTTTCATAGTTTTGCGACACGAAATTAGTTACATCTTAAGACTAATCTAAATGACATGCACCCTGTTAGGGCGTGGCAAAATTAATATTGTACTTATATAAACTTAAGATATAAATCTACCTATCCCTGTACGTCATACGTAGCTTAAAGATAAAAATTAAATTACATTTCTAAAATTAGTTACTTAATATTACCTAAGAATATTTGTTTGTTACATTATAATATTACATTATCCAAATGTAAGCTTATTATTATATTTTCATTTAAGTACACATATAAATGACAGATAATCATAATTTTAATATTTTTAATTTTGTGCGGATTTAACTAATAATTTATTGTCATCATAAAGATCAGTTAGTGAATAGTAACATTTTTGTACTAGTAAATCTTTGAGTTTATTTATAAACGTTTTGTCTTTTATTTCGGTTTTTAAACTGTCAGGTATTTTATTGTAAATTTTGATTACTGTGTAAATGCGGACTTTTTCTGTATATTTCAAGTTTCGGTTCTGGCAGTAGTAGGTTGTTTTGTCTTCGCGGGTTTGGATCATGTTGGTATAGGTACAGGTGCTTTCTCACAAACATTGCTGCTTCTAATATGTAGAATTGTAGATGCACGGTAGTGTCAGTATCTTCTGCTCTACAAAGTGAGGCCGACAGCTGTTCCGCTGGCGGATGTTTACAGTTATGCGTAGACATTTTTTTTGTATATATACGAAAAGCTGTCCAACATCTACACTGTTTCCCCACATTATAACAGAATACCTCAGCCATGCATAGGCATATGCGTAGTATGCTGCTAACGCTGTCTTTGTGTCCGTGTTGGATTTTAATATTACTAGGACGTATATGAACTGTGATAACTTCTTTTTTATTTTTTCAATGTGCCCTTTTCATGTTAAGTTTGTGTCGATATTAAGACCTAAGAGAGTAAATTCTTTTACTTCTTTAATTTTGAGACTATTTGAGAGTTCGATTAGATCTACGCGAGGTTTTTGGTAAGGTATAAATTGAATTAGTTTAGTTTTTTTTTATATTTATTTAATTTACAAGGTTATGAAGTTCTAGCCAGGAAATTATATTATCAAAAGTGTGTTTAATCTGATTTAGTGAATTTGGATCGGAAGTGTATTTAAAAAGTAATGAAATGTCATCAGCAAATAGAATACTTGGGGTGTTAGATACTTTAGGTAGGTCGTTTATATATATAATAAATAGAATACACCCTAGTACACTGCCTTGCGGAATTAAGCTATTGCACGTTATTATTTTTGATTGGACAGTTTGGACATCTTGACTAGGACGTATCAATATGTACAAATTGTTTTCTATTCGAAAGATAACATTTTAGCCAGTTCAGTGGTTTACCTCTGATACCGATTTGCAAAAGTTTAACTTTTGAAACTATCATGGTTATTAACACTATTTGTACTAAAAACGGGATATTTACCATGATTTGTGAGTTCTTGAGTGTCCCGATATTTCGACGCAGTTGCATGCGCCATGATCACGGGTAAACTCAGTTTACCAGTTTACCCGTGATCATGGCGCATGCAACTAAAAAGTTTATTAATAAGAATTGTATGTGATACTTTATCATACGCCTTTGTCATGTCTAGCAGTAAGCCAATAGAATAATATTTCTCTTTTATATAGTTTAGAGTTTCTTGGTTATATTTGTATAATGCTAAAGTTGTAGACGAGTTTTTACGGAAACCAAATTGGTTTTCGTGTAGTAGTTTAAATTAAAGTTAGAGGCGGTTTGAGATAGCGCGTTCGAATACTTTTGAGATTACAGGTAGTAGCGCAATAGGTCTGTAGTTACTAATATTTGTGGACTTTCCGCCTTCTTTAGGATCGGTCTTATTTTCGCAATTTTGAGCCTATCAGGGAAGCATTCCTCCACAATTGATTGGTTGAGAAGTTGTGTAATAGGAGGTGTTAGTTCTATTATGCAGGATTTTATCAGGATTGGAGGTAGGTATATCGTCCACACCGCAGCTAAATTTATTTGAAAATCTTTTTATAATTGTATATACCTCCTTCTCAGTGACTGTTGACAGGTATATTGTATTTAATATAGGATTTGTGGCGAGGTTTCTAATATCTGAAATTTTGTTTGGATGCGGTGAGGATTTTTTAGATGATTCTCCAACAGAGATAAAATAGTAATTAAAAGTATTTGCTATCATATATGGAGAGTCTATAATCGTAATCTAAAGAATATAATCTAAAGAAGTTTTCATTTCAAAAAGGGGTGTAGGTATCTGTGTCATGGACACGGCTGTATATTTTACGTGAATACGTGTACGTAACAGGTAATATTTTATATACAAAATATAAAATACGCTATTTAAGGTAGGTTACCTATGTTATAATCATGTTTGAACACCAAGAAGTTCTTCGGGTCATACTAAATGGAAATCTCAAACCGCAGCAAAATGACCTCAAAATGGCGACGTTTTCCACTCCAACGTGCGTGATGCGTCACAATCCTTACTTAGCGTAATTCATTCTATAATCCTTTAGCTACCGAGTGGTGTAATTTTTTGGATGGAGATGATAGATGTAGCTGTAACACCAAACTGTGTTTTTTGAATTGCTTCCCACTAATTAAAAACACAATTTTAAAAACGTGTTCACGTCAAAACACTGGGTCGAACGAATGGTGTGGAAAAAGTTCTTGAGAAGATTCTCAGTTATCCACAACGATAGGTACTAGAAACTGTCTTTGGATTCAATTTATATAATCTGTGATATAAGCTTTTTTATTTTTACTCTATCTGGATTGGCAACATTAGATTTGGTTGTCAAAAGAAAAATGCCGCTGCCAAAACGGGACGTAATGATAAAGGTATTTTGATGATATTTCAATTATCTCCCATTATTTGTTCGTTTAAATACATACTATTCAGTTGGGGACAGTGACATTGATATTATCATCAAAGAGCCACAATAGTATGATTGAAAAATGGCAAGTTACCTGAACATTTTGTTTTAGGTTGGATTTCTGCGTTGACAGTATATTTTCGCGTATTTTCTGTATTTGGCGATAAAAAGGAGTTGAAAATGTTTGAGATGGTGAGTACTAAACCCTATGTTTATTTATTCCTAACACTCACTTGCATATTTACGTTATAATGAAAAACAGCGGCAGACACATTCGCACTCAACACTTATTGTGTATCGTTATTTCAGAATGCAGCGGAGCCGATGCAGGTGGATGTTCCACCTGAGGACAACGAGAACAATGAAGCCGAATGCTACGTGGTTGAAAACCCCTCCTTAGATCTAGAGACATATTCTACTGCCTACACTGGCTTTGCAAAGCTCTACAGACTGATTTTTGTCGCTGATCATTGTCCCACACTAAGATTGGAAGCTCTGAAGATGGCCATAACCTATATCATGACAACATATAATGTAAGTCTCTACCAATCTCTTCACAAGAAGCTAGCAGAAGCTGTGGCAGGCACCGGCTTGCCAGATGTGGCAGCTCAAATGGGCTCACAAGATATCCCTTCCATCGACACTTTATGGATAGAGACTAAAACCAAAAAAGCTGCTATAAAGCTTGAAAAGCTAGATACAGATTTGAAGAATTACAAAACAAATTCAATAAAAGAAAGCATAAGAAGGGGCCATGATGATTTGGGTGACCACTACCTCGACTGTGGAGATTTGACTAGCGCATTAAAATGCTATTCTAGAGCAAGAGATTACTGCACAAGTGGCAAGCACATCATCTTGATGTGTCTGAACGTTGTTAAAGTCTCAGTGTACCTGCAGAACTGGGCTCACGTTCTCAACTATGTATCAAAAGCTGAGGGCACTCCAGACTTCAACGAGGTCCCTGGAAAAGATTCCAATCAATCAATACTTACCCGCCTAAAGTGTGCTGCAGGTCTGGCTGAGCTAGCCACAAAGAAATACAAATCTGCTGCCAAACACTTCCTTGCAGCTAGTATTGATCACTGTGACTACTCTGAGCTACTGAGCAGCAACAATGTTGCTGTCTACGGAGGACTGTGCGCCCTAGCTACATTTGACCGTTCTGAATTACAAAAGCAAGTCATAGTTAGCAGTTCTTTTAAATTATTCCTAGAACTGGAACCGCAGTTACGAGACATCATTTTTAAGTTCTACGAGTCAAAGTATGCTTCGTGCTTACGGTTGTTGGATGAGATTAGGGACAATCTAATGCTGGATATGTATTTGGCTCCACACTTGAACTCCTTATACATGCAGATAAGGAACAGAGCTCTGATTCAGTACTTCAGTCCCTACCTGTCTGCTGACATGAGACTGATGGCCTCAGCATTTAACCGCACCGTGAATGCTTTGGAAGATGAATTGATGCAGTTAATCCTCGATGGACAGATACAGGCTCGCATTGATTCACACAATAAGATATTGTATGTTAAAGATGTTGACCAAAGGAGCACTACATTTGAAAGAAGTCTGACTATGGGAAAAGAGTATCAGCGACGGACATCCATGCTTATTCTGCGTGCTGCCATGATCAAGAATCAAATTCATGTCAAGGTAATGATAACTTTTATTCTTATTACCTTCTACTCTTTACTTTGCTCACATTGTATCCTGAAATGTAGCCTATATCACAAGCTTTAGCTCTTTAAAATTTCATTGAAATTAGTTTATCCATTTTAAAGTGATTTAGTAATAAACAACTCAGACTCAATTTGTAGTATTAAAGGGATTGATTGACTCTAATATATATTAGATGACCTGAGGCTATATATTTTGATCCAAATAAAATATATAGCACTCAGGAATTGTGTAGCTTTCTATCAGTGAAAGAATTTTCAGAATCGTTTCATGGTCCTCCTTATAATATTAGCATAAATAACACCAATTACAAGATAAAAATACAAAAAAATAAGGCTCTTCAAACTAAAATAATACACAATGGCCGGTCTTTTAGCTTAAAGCTATTTTTCAGAGAATACTTCCTAACTTGAGCATTGCAAGTAGATAAATGCAAACATTTTGGTGTTCCAGAATGTTGGACGTGAAGCTGGACCACAGAGCGGCGAAGCCCCTGGCTCCAGCACAAGTCTCACACCAAGAACCTTTGACACGGTGCCTCTGTGATAAACTGTCCCACGTGAATCGCATGACAAGATATGTATTGCTTTTGCCCAGTTAAGGAAAGAAACATTCAATTGATACACAAAACTCTTGTTTCAACACAACGCCTACATGTGAGAGAAGTGAATGGCGTGCCCACATTTTCTAGTGCACAGTTTCAAAGCTCTAATTTGTAACTGTACATTGTCATGTGAACATAGATCATAGATTTTATTTAAATGAAATTGTACTGAATATGTCTGCTTTTGTTAAACGAGACTGCTCGAGCAGATCCTATCCGATCAACAGCTTTGCTGTTGTTTCATCATGATGTTGTCCATGGAAACTGTTTAATCGGCACAGAAAGCTGGTGCAAGCATTTTTCAACATTGTTTATACTGATAATTATTAAATGTATGTAACCATAAAAAAATAGTCTTACGTAAATTTTGGATTAAAAAATTAAAAGGCACCTTAAGTTTTTATTTTGATTGGTATTTGATTTCTGCTAGTAATTATTAAGAATACAGATAGTCTGGCATGACCGCCCTAGATAAGTTTCCCAAGAAAAGATAAAGTAAAATGACATATTAGTATAAAGAGTAGAAACATTGTGTTTTCAACTCCATGCTAAAATGTTATTTTACTCTCGATAGAGATTGTAGAGACATTTGTATGATACTGTGTTTTAATAGGTACTTACCATATAAATAAAAGAACAAAGCTCAGGTACACTGTTTTACTAATAATATATCATTAGAGCCTATTTAATTTCTTAGCACTCAAACAATAACAATTTATTTTTTCATGAACAATTATCAGTTCTGCCATTAGATTTTACATACAGGGTACATACAATTTTACATAGATACAGGTTGTTTGGTAATATACTGACGATATTCAAGTGACGGTTTCTCAAAACACATATAAAGACTTCTCGAAAAAAAAAAAACAGTTTTATTATCAAATTTTAAAGAAAATCGACTGAGTTTAGGTGATTAATTCGATATAAAACTTACTGCCTGCCTACTCTTCCAATCGACATCCAAATGTAAAGGCTGATTTGATATCTCTTTCGGAAATGACTGCGGGTTTTGGGTTAGAAAGGGACAACAAGAGATATCTCGAGACGTCGTCACCAATACTATATCTGTGGTTAGATGGCAAGCATTATGCAATAGCACAAGATAAAGTGTTTGTTTTTACATATAAATTTCACATGTCTATGTAAACATTTCACAAATTTATTTATTATGCTCATTAAAATAACCGCTTTCATTTTTGTGGATATATAACCAAACATCCTCAATGCCTCCAAGTAGGAACATAGAAGAGCGGGATAGACAGGTGGGTCCCGGCAATGGATTAATGTCATGATAAAACTACCTTTATAATTTTATTAGACATAGTACCACAAATTAGATATTAACAGATGTAAGACTTAGGTACAACGAGCAGAACCGGTATTCTGAGCGTAGAACATTAAGGTAATAAACAAATACCCACTCACTAACAATAGGCAGGGCAAAACACAAAAGGGATATGATAGTAGGATAACAGGAATGTATGTAGTTATATAGGTTCATGTTTAGCAATGTCTGAAAACATTTTGCATAATGTTTTCTCTACCAGTCTTGTTACAAAAATGTAAATGTAGTATCAGTACTAAATAGAATATACACTACTTACTTTTTAGAATATATATTACTAGAGTTAAATTGTTTTTTACAAAGTCAATCGTGACATTAAATCCGTTTTAAAATAATTACTTTGCCAAAATGTCGAAAAAATGTATGTACCTTCTGAATCATAATATCATAACATACATACTTAGATCATTTATATTATAAATACATATCATACATTATGATGACTGTGCTTCACACACGCCCTGCGGCTTGACCACGCCGGCGCCGGCGCGGCCGTGTCGTCGGTCGGTCGTCTGGCCGCTTTGTTTCAATCAATCTGCGCGGCGGCGTACTAATGCGCTATGCCGAGCTACCGAGGCGGCGCCAGCGGCTCGGACAGCCCGCCAGAAAGCCGGCAGCTTATGTGGATGCAGCATTAGCAGAATCAGCAGTCCTTTTCACTACATGCAATAGGCTGCAGGCACGTGGGACAGGCGCCTTTCGCGACTCCGAACGCAGGGGGGCGGCTCCCGGAACAAGCTACCAGCCACTAAAACAGTAAAGAAAAATAATCGGTCAAGCGTGTGTCGGTCCACGCAGTAAGGGGTTCCTTAGTCTGTACGGGTGTATCTTTGTTATTTTAAAATACAATGATAATTTTCTTACAACTACAGTATACCTATGTGCTATTATTGTGAATATTTTTTAGGTATCCAACAAAACCGATTTGGTTGGAAAGGTGTGTCACCTCCCCCACAAACAACTATTACGAAAATGGACATATTTCGTAAACGGGTTTGTATCAAAAAGGGTTAAGGGAACCTTAAAAAGTTTGTAGATGACCTATTCAACAATACTTCACACAATGGGGTAATTGAGTCGAAAAAAATCACACCCCCCCCCCCCCCCCTTCATTATGGACCCTGAAAAAACAAGTTCTATTTTTATTTTGTTTCATAACTTATTAGACGTCACTAAAACGTATCATCATGCCAAATTTCAGCTTTACAGCACTTAAAGTCTACAAGTAAAACGGCTGTAACTGGTCGGACGGACAGACAGACAGACGAACATGGGTTCCGAGGGGGACTACGAACCCCTAAAAGTTTAAAAAAAATTAGTAGAGAACAAATAAATTGTAAACCGGCCATAATAAACGTTATATTATTATAATGCGAGTTGCCCTCCCAGATAACCACCGAGTAGGTCCCACAAGGAGCGAGACCGCGTGGCCGGCCCAGGCGGAGATAGGGCGGATGAACTTGACGCGCACAGTGCGAACTGGTCGACAGAAGCCCTAGACCGAGATGAATGGAAGAAGGGAAGGAAGGCCTTTGCTCAGCAGTGGGATCCAACGGGCTCTTAGACTTAGATTAGAGTGTCCCCCCACCCTCACCTGATATAAACAGTTTCTGTGGAAATAAACCCCACAGGTAGGATTCTGACAGAGAGGCAATGGTAGTCCCACATCTTCAGGCAGTACATCACAAAGACAGATGCCACATGCAGGTGATTCTTTGTGAGAGAGCTCTTCTGCCATATCAATTGTCAGTCTGTGTGACGGCACCGGAAATTCCGTTAAATCTGAAATTAAAGCTATTTACTACAAAAAATCTTTTAGTATTTCATCATCATCATATTAGTCATAGAACGTCCACTGCTGAAGATAGGCCTTGAGCGGCATAATGGGGGGCCCTCAAACCACAAAATAGCCTATATTAAAATCGGCTCCTTGCTCGCGCGAAGTGTTAATGCGGTTTTGAATTGCGCGTCCCACTACTTTATAACGTCAAAGCCAATCAATCTATTGCAACCTTAAACTTGGAACGTCTCACACTGGCGATTTGCGAGTGTTTTCGCAATGAATTGAAATATTTTTATGTATGTATGATGAGGTAAATACTGGCCAACTTTTGTGTCGGGCATTATAGGTCGCACAAGGGCCTCGTAACTTTTTTAAATCGACGGGCCCCTTTCGTGAATAGCTTAGTTGTAAATACCACTAGCGGTCACCCTCATCCACCCTTTGCTGAGCATAGGCCGTCTCGTTATCACGCTTCTCTCTCTGGTCTTCTGCCTAACGTATCCACTGCCTTCCCAAAAATCACGCGAATTTGTCCGACCACCAGTGGTCTTGCGGCTTTCAAATTGTCAATATATTCTGTGAAAACGTAAAACAAATCATGGGTTCAATAGATGTAAAACTTGCCAAAAACAGACATGATGTTATCCACAATGTGCTTGTCATAGTCCCAGGATAAGAGGCCTGTTTGTAGCTTGTCTTGCCATATGCCTGACTGTCCAACTAGGTGGATGTTAGTTGCTATGCCTGCTGATGTTACCTCCACGTGAAGCCATGTTCTGTCATCTGGAATGGTAGGGAAAAAATCTTACCTTAACATCGAAGGATATTTCAATTGTTATAGGGACTTAAAGCTAGTATTATAAAGTTACGTTTTTTAGTTTCCATTTTTGTCTATTACGTCAATGTTAACTTTAATATGAAAAAAACACTAAGTGATGTAAACATATCAGCAATAATGCTGCTTGACTAGAGAAACCCATATTTTTTTAACAACACTAGTGTTACACCCGCGATTTTATCTGCAATTTTCTTGATCTCAACAACAGCGCCACCCACCGGGTCCAATTGTAAATCTAAACCATCCAGGGACCCACTCAAACATACACAAAAAAATTCATCAAAATAAGTAGTCGTTTTCAAGTTATGGCGTGACCAAGGGAAACAGGGATTTATTTTTACATATATATATATATATATACATATATAGGTCGGGAGATGGTGACACAAAATGTCAGGTCATTTGTACCAGGATGGCGACCCTTCAGGGGTTTAATTACGTAATGACAAAAAGGAAAATGATGGTCATAGGGCGGTACCGGCGGCCCAGTCGCGTGGGTGTTAATCGGACGTGTCAGTTAAATTACGAAAGTCGAACGATTTGTTCCACAAAACTTCTTGTATTTTCCGATAGTCGATAAAAAAGAAGTAGGCGATAGTGTACCATACCGACGAGATCACATTAATTTTTAAAAAACATTTCGTACCAACCAGGCTAATTTTTGCACAGCTAATCATCGTCGAATAGCTATTCACGAAAATCACCATGCCATACTTTTCCGACGGTTCCAAATGCCGCCATACCGCCGCAAAGAAGTTTATTTTTTTTTCAAAACGATTTATACCACCCTATAATTTTTTTTACTAGTTTTCTGTATGATCATAAAAAGAAGTCTGTTAATGCCATACCTGTGAGAGGTGGCGAATGTGTAAAATATTTTTTCAAAATCGTAAGATTTTATGCGCATATTGAACGATTTGTACCAGTATGGCACTAATTTTTCCTGCAAGTTTAAGGTTTAAAAAACATACTTAAATACGAAATTTCAAACACCTAGGTCGCGGCAATCTTGTTTTATCAGGCAACCAGGCCGCTGGTACCAGCCTTATGACCATCATTTTCCTTTTTGTCATTACGTAATTAAACTCTGAAAGGTTGCCATCCTGGTACAAATGACCTGACATTTTGTGTCACTATCTTCCGGCCTAATAGATCAAGAATGTTCCGAATATTCGCATCCGCAAATGTGGAGCCTCCGCATCGATTTAGACATCTGCATCCATAATAATCGATGTGGATGTTCATGTAGATGCAGTGCAGGTCGCTGCAAGAAAGAAGCTTCAAGCTGGGTGGGGCTTTCGAGTGGCGCGTGCTATGGGCATGTGCTGATTGACCGATCACGGATGTCAATACATCTGAATTTGCAACATCCCTACTTAAAATTCGCATCTGCGCAGATGTCAAAAATCTGCAAATCCGCATACATATACATAGATTATGTAATGGTCAAAATATGGTGGTAAGAGAAAGTGAGGTTTGCTGTGTTGTGCTGATTAAGAGTAGGTAGCTACTATGGAACTGGCATAGTTAAGAAAGGATGCAAAGTTCCTTAGAAAAATAGTGACAGACATGATCTTGAAAGTTTTTTTCTTTTTACAACTAGTATGAGCCCTGAACTGTGGTGAAGTGGACTGAGATGCAAAAGTATATGCACACACAGTGGGATTCAATAAGATTTGAGACATCTTATAGACACCATCATTATATCTTATCTTATATAAAGTTTCTTACCTAGTAATATTCTTCTAAAGTCATCTTTGAATGATGGGTGTAAAGGCTCCATTACACTACAAAACCGATCAATACACTCCAATTCATAGAAGTAAGAAGCTAAGTTATTTATATAGCTTTTATATCCAGATACTATTTCTTCTAGAGTCTTGTATTCCTGTTCTTGTAGAATAGAGTATGGCAAGCTCACAGATACTATAGTTAACTTTTTAGGACCTTTATAATGTATAAATAGTTCATGCTCTCTATCACTGCTTTCCTCTTTAATAACACACTTTATATCCGTCAATGTTTTACCAAAATATAGAGATATTCGCCCTTCGTCTACATAAGTCTTAACTTCATCCAGAAAATCAGTATCGACAATGTCTAATGATAACAAACTCAAGGTTTGTTTGCTAGGCCGAACTAGTGCAAGAAGATCGTCCAAGAAATTGGTTTCCTTGTTTACGTAGGACTCCATTAGCAATTTTTCCGATCAATACACTTCACAAAATAAACTATATCACTTGTACGCTGATTAATTCAACATTTAAGTAAGAACATTTCAAATTTTCTAGGCTAGTTAGGTATATACTTCGTTTGTTTATAGACATAGCACAGTACCAACACAGTACCATAGTAATTGCATTTTGACAATGACAGACTGAACTGAAGACCACAGAGTACTAAAAATCGGTCAAAATTGTTATAGGTAGGTAGTGGCACGCAAAAGCCCGAAGCCAATCAAAATTGACAATCTAATTTAACATATGTTTATTTAATATAAAATTAGATTGTCAATTTTGATTGGCTTCGCGCTTTTGCGCGACAGGTAGTGTGCGTTACCGAATTCGTGGTTTGCTTCATAACACAATTATTTCTGTTTTTGCAGGCGTTCCCCAGCATAATCTATATAACATGAATAACTTCTAAATCTTGAATGCACAAATTACCAGTTTTCGCGCACAATTACACGAGCCAATGCAGGAATTACCTACGACGCGACGGTTTCTGAATCCTGAAACTAGACAACTTTTTGCTGCACAGTTGCACACAAACAGTTGCAGTCCTCTTCCATCTAACTTAACTTCCCTTATAACACTACAAAATGAAAACGCTATATGTGCCCTTACTAAATTTATAGCTCATTATGATATTAAATTATAGATTACTAACATTTATATATATATAAATATATTGTATTTATTTGCTTGATAGTAATAATATTTAACTCATGGATGCAGGTATCAGATAAACTCGCGTCGCGTATAACTTTAAACCCATTTTAACTTGCTTTTCCATTTAACCGTACCGTGAACCTACTACGTGAAGTTGGCAGGAATGTTCCTCACAGGAATCAGTTGCCATTAAAAAAAACAGTTGCAGTCAAAGGATGAATAACATCTTTATTAATGCCATGTCAACGTCCAGTTTTTGTTGAATACGACATTGTTGACTTTTCTGTATGTTGATTGGTTTGGTTGGATGAATTTGATTTGGATTAATTTGGATGGTGGTAGCTATCGGCGGCGGATGCGATTTGTAAAAAAATGTTCTCTGCAATTTCTCGTTTTTAGTCGAAGTACTGAACAGTTCGCTCTCTCAGATCTATACAAATTTTATGAACCATCTGCCTGTTCAAAAAGACCTGCTACTGTTTGTCTAAAAAATGGTTACTACTGAAGAACTGGAAAAAGAGCTGAAAAGTGTTGACAAGGATTTACAAAACGTGGAAATGGAATTATCAAAATTGAGGACTCAACAACGAAAGCTTCAGGAGAAAAAAACTTACCTAAAAAATTCTATAAATAAACTGAAATCTGAATCGCTATCTAGCATTGATTGGACTGGAACAAATTACGATTGGTCTAAAGAAGTTGAAAGTGTACGGAACAATATATTCAAAATCAAAGCTTTTAGACCCAAACAACTAAGTGCAATAAATTCAACACTTTCTAAACAGCACACTATTGTGGTTATGCCCACGGGAGCTGGTAAAAGTCTTTGCTACCAATTACCAGCCTTGGTCAAACCAGGACTTACAGTTGTAGTTTCTCCATTAATATCACTGATGGAAGATCAAGTTAGATCTTTAACTCAGAAAAATGTTTCTGCAATGTTAATATGCAGCTCAAGTTCTAAGGAACAAACATCATCTGCCTTAAATTTACTAAAAGACAAAAACACAGATGTTAAATTGCTTTATGCAACACCAGAAAGATTTGCCAAAAGTAAAAGGTTCATGTCTAATTTACAAAAATGTTATGCTGATGGAAGATTACAGAGATTTGCAATAGATGAAGTTCACTGCTGCTCTCAGTGGGGCCATGATTTTAGACCAGACTATAAATATCTGGGAATTCTGTCCAACATGTTCCCACATATACCCATTTTAGGGCTGACAGCTACAGCAACTGCCAATGTGTTGAGTGATGTACAAAAAATACTGAACATTCCAGGATGCTTGGTAATCAAGTCAACTTTTAACAGGCCTAACCTATTTTACAAAATATTAGAGAAACCAAGTTCACAGGAAGACTGTATCTCAATACTAGAGAAGCTGTTAAAATATAGGTATAAAGGTGAGACTGGAATTATTTACACAAACAGCATAAAAGATGCTGAAGATATTACTGAGGGTTTACGTAAAAGAGGAAGTAAAGTAGGATGCTACCATGCTAATCTGGATTCTGAGTCAAGATCAAAAGTTCATTTGAAATGGCATGACAAACACTACCAAGCTATTGTAGCTACTGTTGCTTTTGGAATGGGAATTGATAAAGCTGATGTCCGATTTGTTATTCACTACACGATAAGCAAATCAATGGAAAACTACTATCAAGAGAGTGGGAGAGCAGGAAGAGATGGCCTCAGAGCTGAGTGTATAATCCTGTATAGAATGCAAGATATTTTCAAAGTCAGTACAATGGTATTCTCTTCTACTGGGAGCTTGGAGCATTTGTATGGTATGGTCAAATACTGCCTCAATGGAACATACTGCAGAAGACAGATCATAGCTGAACATTTTGATGAAGATTGGGGAGATACTGACTGTAACAAGATGTGTGATGTGTGCTGCAATCCTGAAAATAATTTAAAAGAAATTAATCTGGAACCTCATTGTAAAACTATATCTTCCATTATTGAAAATGCTGAGAAACAAGATACTAAATTAACAGCACAAAAGTTGATTGATGCATGGTTTCTGAAAGGACCAGTTCCTCTTAGACATAAAGGAAAAGAGCCACATTTTTCTAGAAACATAGGTGAAGATGTAATTGCCTATTTATTGATGAACAATTTTATTGTTGAGGATTTCCACTTCACTGCTTATTCAACAATAAGTTATATAAAGAGGAGTGAAAACATGGATTTAGTATCAGATCCAGATTTTTGTCTAAAAATGCCTGTTAGAAAATATTCTCCATTTGAACTGGAAACACCAGCACCAACCGACTTAGTTGGAAATAATGATAGTGAAGTTATGCCTTCAAAGAAACGCAAACCTGAGGCACTGAAAACATCAAAATCTAAACATCCAAAAATATAATACCTGTGTTATTTTTCTGAGTACATAAGTACAACATTAATTAGTTCTGATGATTAAGATTAACTATTAAAATAAGCTAAGAAAATATGCTGTCATTAATTTATTATCAATCGTCATACAAGCCCACCAATTAGTTTTAAAAAACAGGAGCACCTACCCTACTAATGCAAGTTTTCAACCTTCAACCGTTTATGACATTTAACATATCGAGCCTAGATCGAAGCTTGAATTATAAATAAAAATAAACAAATTTTACCAGTTTTACTTAGAAAACTTTCGTGATTGATTTCAATCATTATTATAAATGCGGAGGTATTTTTTAAACATTCTACTACTTGAGTTGAAATTGATTGCCATTTTTATAAACATTTAAGTGAGAACTCAGTTCGGGGCGAACCACTAGTTAAAAAAAAGATACAAGTAAATTCAGTGCAATCGGGTCAAATGCAAATGTCCTTCACAAGCGCATCTTCAGCCTCAACAGAGGGCATTTTAGCTCAAATTGAATTCTGTTTCATGCTATGTTACATAAATCGGTGCAGCAGGCGGTGTTACGTCAAATTATAGGTGGGCGCTGGGCCTAAAGATGAAAGTCAGTCGACGTGTTCGAAGTTTGAAATAGGCCTGGACGACACCATCATCATCGTCAGTCATCATAGGAGAAAATAAACAACATCTATAATTCTACAATTTATTAATATGCATATAAAACAACAAAACCAACTAAAATCAAACTAAAAGATGACCTAAAACGCAAGCTTTAAAAGCTTACAAATTGTATGAACTCTGTAAAATTCGTAAATCGTAAAAAAAAGCAATCTACTACATTGTAAATTCACAAAAAAATAGTTTTACTAAATATTATCTTACACCGACTTTATTTAAATCTCAATAAGTATTCTAAGCCCGACTTGCACAACGATCTCTAAACGTATTTAGCGACTAAACATGTTTAAATTTGACGAACTTGTATGATTGACAACTATCTAAATCATATTTAGCCACTAAATACGTTTAGGCATCGTTGCGCAAGTCGCCCTAATTATCTAAAGAATTTAATTGATATTTAAAAATTTAAATTGAACAATAATTATGTATACATACTTATCAAATTCCTTCGACCTAATTGTATGTGGATTTTTTCGTACCATGTATATACATATATATACTATATATGTAGGTATAGAATATGGGGGCAGAACAGCGTATGTAAATGCATAAATACTTCGTGTTTTGTTACGTACGTTATTAAATTAAAAAACGGGTAGGGCTAATGGCTAGTATTGTAGCAAAATAGGGTTTTTCAAATTAATTACCATAGAAAATATTAAATTTATAAACAACCTTAATACCAAGTCCTAAAATGATGCAAATAAATAGCCTGCATAAAATAGGTAAACAAATCATATTAATTCATCATGTTAGTAGACTAGTGGTTCACCTCGAACTGAGATCTCGCGAGTCTACCATAAAAACAAAACCAATATTATTCGTAATCTTTGACTATCAAAAGAGTGCCACGAAATAAAAACCAAAGAACTTGACCTACAGTTACATTCAAATTACAGGTAACGGGAGTTCATGTATATTGATTACCCTTTTTTGGGGTACAAATTGTAGTTATTCTAGATTTCAGACTTTTGCCTATATTTGTAATACATAAGCTACACGCATACCAAATTATAGCACTGTGGGGTCACTGGTGTACCCTGTGAATTTTGTCAAAGTTTAGTTTTTATTATAGCTAATAACTCAAAAACTACAAAAACTTTACTAAAAGTAAAGACGGGATCGAAATGTACTAATGAAGTCCTTTCATTTGACGTCTCACTTGACCTAATAGTCTCATTTTCATTTTTTTACCCCTCTTGAACCCCAGACAACAACCCCCCAAAATTTATAGCTCATTGAGCCACACCAAAATTGTGCCATCATTACCTACCTATATACCAAATTTCACGATGATCGGATAAACACATCGAAAGTTATGCTCGGACAAACAAACATACATAATATACAACGCCGATTTACCCAAGTTAAATAAATAAATATAAATATTGCTGGACATTTCACACAGCGCTATCTAGCCCCAAACTAAGCAGAGCTTGTACTATGGGAATCAGATAACTGATAGAATACTTGTATACTTTTTTTGTAAATACATACTTATAATATATAGAAAAACACCCAGACACGGAACAAATATCTGTAGATCATGCAAACATTTGTTCCGCGGCGGGAATCGAACCCGCTACCTCCTACGTCTCAGCCGGTTATAAGCCCACTGCGCCACGGAGGTCGTCAGAGTCAAGTTGATTTGGAGATCTCGCTTCCCTCGATCAATAAAGTAATAACTCGTAAACCTTACAGGTATCCAACAAAATCTCTGTATTGGGAAACGGAAATATTAACAGTTCGTCAACTCTACATACAAAAAGCAGTGTTATGGTTCCATAAATGGTGCATAGCTTCATCCGGATCTCCTAATGCCCGTCGACAATGAATCACAGTTCCAAAAATTAAAACGGGATTTGCGAGACGATGTCGATACTATGCATCCCCTTTCATTTATAAACGGGCGTTAATTAAGTGTGATCTTAAATCGTGTTCGTTATACAGTGCCAAAGTAAAGATCAGGAAATGGCTGATCACACTCGACTATGACGAAACGCGAGTCAATTTGGTCGCAATCACATATCTAGCAACTACGACACGCGCATTCACTTGCGCATCCTTGCCCCCCTCATACACTCACACAATACACGCACACACACACGCACAAATATACCCTCTCAAACACACACAAACCCACACACACATACACACACGCACCCACAAACTCAAATGCATCCCTTACACGAGTCCCCGATATTTTATTTTCTTTTGTCTTAGTAGTTTTGTAATCCTTTATTATTTACTGCTTATCTTTTATCTTTGGCTTAACTTAAATTTGTTTTTTTTTGTTTCTCTGTTCTCATAATAGTCAAAAATATATACTAAATCGGTTTGGTCTCGCATATAATCTGTTTAACTTTTGCAAATCCATACAGGGCATCCGCGATACAGGTGTTACACCTAGTGCGAAGCTCATTATGTACATAAATATGTTAACTCTTGTTTAGAAAAATTAAAAATTTGTATTTGTACCTAAGTACCTGCTAGACTGACTAAACGGCATCGTCGAAAAGGCGCCGCCGATATATGTTATTTTTTTTATTGTAAATGTATCGATTATTTGATAAATATTCAAGCTACCGGTATTAAAACTACCTCTAAAATCAGTTAATACGATTTCATAAGTGTGTTTTAAATTAATGTCGTACATAACAAAACAGGGTGTACATTATATTTTTTTATAAAACATCCTGCAATTAATTAATTCATTACTACTAAGAGCAACACTACGCTTTATAATTAGTTAATGGTTACTTTAGAAGTTTTGAAGGGGAACAGGTTGATATCACATGTTTTTGTAGTATCCCAAGATAAAAAATACATTTCTTCTTGTCTTAATACTCCATTAAAATAGTCTCACCTATGTATGTTTTACTAATGAAAAAATATATGTACGCCGCGCCACTAACTTAACAAGTGAAGCACCCTTCGTACAACGGCCCGCTCGTAAGGTGTACGTACGTGCCTGCTCCCTCGATAGGTGTTTCAGTTATCAAAAGATGGCGCTAGCGTACACTTTTACTCAATCGGTTATATAAAAAAAAATACACCATTTTTACGCTGTACTTTTACCCGCTAAAATGTTTAAATAAAAATAAAAAAGCAGAAAAATAGCTTGTGCGTTGTTAGGTTATAGCTAACGGACAGAAAACAAAAAATAGGGTCTCAATTACCCTACACCATTTCCCTCATAATCATCAACTGGAAAACGGAAATAGACCTCTAAGTTTGAAAACCACAACGATCATGAGCCGCATTCAACCACCTACTAAACAAGTTAATAATGATGTGTCAAAAATTCTACATTATACATCTAAAACATTTATTTCCACACTAGGCGAGGACTACCATGTCAACAAGAAAACTAATGTACTTACCTATCTTTTTCTATTAAACATAACACTAATTAAATATACTGTTATTATTGAGGCCTGACAATTTTGGTCTCAACTTTAGCCATGTCATCAGTTTTATATAAATGCACTTGCAGGATTGAGAACACTTCAATCACCTGTTTGATTTCTGGTTTATTTCTTTCCGCATGCCATGTTATTTCCATTTTGGTCATCTTCATGCTTCCACATTCATGCTTGATACAGTTGAGCTCTCCTGGAAAGTCCTGAAAATAAAATAATAATAATAAATAAAGCAGGACATTTTACTCAATGCTATTCAGCCCTATACTATGCAAAGCTTTTACTATGGGAACGAGATAACTGATATATTACATAAATACTTTTTTTGCAAATACACATAATATACTTAAAGTATAGAAAAACATTTAAAAAAATCTTCGCACATTTACTAGGTGGGCCCTATTTTGTTTTGAATAGTTTATCAAGGGTTTTCAGATGTAATATTGCTGGACATAAATAAATATAAGATTATATCTAATTTGTCACGTTGATTAAACTCCAATTACGATGGCCACTAAAAAAACTTTTTTTAAATTTATAATTCGTAAACGGGCTCTTGTATCAAAAAAGGGTTAGGTGAGGAAACCTTATAGTGTTTTGGAAGACCTATTTTAACGATATCCAACACTAAAAACAGCAAGATGTTTTAGTTTATATTTTATAATAAACTAGGCGTTACTAAAACGTATCACCATGCCAAATTTCAGCTTTACATCACTAATAGTCCACGAATAAAACGGCTGTAGCTGGTCGGAACATAGCGAAACTTTAAAGATTCCTAGTTTGATCAAAAATTCTGATTGCCCAGGTCTACCTAGATATCAGTCAGGCTACAAAAAGAAAAACTACATGAATGTTAAATCGATATCCACTTTCGATTTAACATTCTTATAGTTTTTCTAAGTTACCCCATCTTACCTACCTAAGCTCTAAAACTTACCGCATTGAAAAATATCCGCCGATTCAAGCTCATGGCTACCACAATAACATCAATGAATTTTTCTCTGATATCAAACACAACTGCTTCTGTCAGAATCGGCGAGTTATTCTCGATATATTTCAGCATGTATAGATCGGAGGCCATTTCACTGGCTTTTTTGGTGTTGTACTTCTGCTTGTTACATTGAGCTGCTATCGCGCGGACTTTGTCGACTTCCCATGTTGGATTCTCCCGAAACTTGAGACTTGCTGCCAATAATCTGTTAAGAATGATAAATTATAGAATTCTACTGGCTATTTTAACACATTTGATTAATAAATAATGATAAGACAATGATCTATTCATACCTGTGAACTATGATATCAGCATACCGTCGTATAGGACTGGTGAAGTGGGTGTAAATTGGTATATTCAGCGCATAATGAAGAAAGTCATCGTCTTCACAAGCGTGAGCACAAAAATATTTCGCTCTTGTCATTGGTTTTGCACATAGCATGTTTAAAACCATAATTTTGCCTTTGTCACATGTTGCAGCATCTACATATGGTAGTAATGAGCGGTGCAGAGCGCCAGATGATGAGATATCCAGCTGAATACCCATGGGATCCAATGATTTAGCAAGCTGGTTCAACATATAACTACTTGGCGGAGGGTGACATCTCAGAAAAGCTAACTTTGGATGATCTTCATAAATTCGCCTGGCAACGGTCATGTTTGCTAGTAACATGAATTCTTCAATCATTTGGTGACTCTCCTTGATTTCATAAAATGAATATGTATCAGGTAATCCATTCAAAGGATTCAAACAGAACGTTATCTTTGGCTGATCAATTTTTAAGGCCCCACTTGCAAATCTGTTGTTTCGGAAAATCGCAGCGATACCTCCCATTATTTCGATCGTTTTGCGTATATCTTCATATTGAAAATGATTGTATGTTTCAGGAAATGAACTCTCAGAATATTGTTTCCTCTCCAGTATTGCCTGAGCATGCTCATACGCCAATTGAGAACACGAGTTAATAACTGTTTTTGCAAACCTGTGACTCAGTACTTCTGCATCTTTTGTGATTTCCCAGAATACAGAGAAAGCAAGTTTATCTACACCAGGGAACAGAGAGCACAGCATACATAACTCATCTGGGAGCATATGATATGCTCTTTCAACTAAATATATTGTTGTAGCTTTTTGTGCCACTCGTGCATCCAACATAGTGTCTTCTATCAAGTAATGGGCAACATCAGAAATGTGAACCCCAATTTCATAATTACCATTGCTTAGTTCTTTGCAAGACACGGCGTCATCAATATCACGGCAATTCGATGGATCTATGCTAAATATACACAGATTGCGGCAGTCCTCTCTGATTTTAATTTCCTCTTCTGGAATAGTATAGTCAAGTCGTGGGAAGAGATCTCTTACTTCAGATCCATATGGAGTAATATCCAAATCATTTTCAGCAAGTATTGCCAATATTTCTGTCTTCATATTTCCAGACTGTCCTATATTTTGCAAAATGCCGCCAATTGCAAATCTAGTATCAGTCCAAGCAACTATTTTTGCTAAAAACAGTGTGTTTTCGTACTTTTTTGCATCTTGATAGAAATTATCAGGCCAACTGGTAAAAGGTATGTTGAGCCTAGGAACTCTATGATCCCTCGGAATAAACAGAGCCTTTTGCCTGTTCTTATCAGGCATCAATTTAAGATTCCCAATGCATGTTCTGGTATGCACCATTTCTTTAATGTAGACAACTTTTCCTCTCTTTTGATCTTTCTTGTCTTTCTTTTGGTCTCCTATTTCATCACTTTGTTCTGTTTTTTCGTCACTTTTATTTTCTTTATTATCTTCCAGATTTCTCACCTTCTCTTTTTGCTCATTTATTTTCTCTTCTTTATATTCCTTTTTATCTTCGTCACTGTTAACTTCAATGAGCATCACCACAACTACATCCCCTTCTAAAGCACGATTCCTGTTCTTGAGCCCATCAATAAAGACATCCTGTTCATCCCGGTCTATTGTGGAAATGTATGCATGTTGGTATTGTTTAGGATTTATTCTCAAAGCACCTTCAAGTAGAGTATTATTCTTTAATCCAGCCTCAACATCTTCAGCTGTCATGTATTCATCAAATTTCTTATCTTCAGGTGTTGGAGTTGCCTCATTTTTTTTGTTACTTTTCTTTCTGTGTTTTGGGGTAGTTTTAGGTTCAGGAGTTTTAACCTCCATAACATTGAAATTATTTTGCGCAGTACTGTTGTAATGGCTTTGTACAAATGAATGACTCAATAAGGGGTGTGTCATAACATTTTGAAAGAATCCTGTGTTAGGTGAATTTGGTATACTACTAGTGGAGGGCCTCTGATGCATAACCAGAGGAGTGGTCGGGGCACTAGCGGGATGCTGTCTCTGTTGCATAGAATGCTGCATGGAATTAGAATGCTGTCTGCCTACTGAGTGCCTTGTATGCTGAACAGCTGCAGACTGCATAGTCTGCTGCATACCGGCAGATTGCATCATCTGTTGCACAACAGCAGTTTGCATAGTATGTGTCATCACACCAGATTGAATAGTCTGTTGCATGCTAATGGTTTGCCTAGTTTGTTGCACATTCATCTGGTTCTGAACATTTGGCAGGTACTGATACTGTGGATGATATGTGAGGTTTTCCAAGTATCTTGAATTAGTGTTAGCATAGATTGGACTCACATAATTTTGGAAAATGTCTTGAACTGATGCTCCATTGGGTGACATGTTATATGCCCCTGAAGGATATTGAACCTGATTTGGATCTGGATTGGCAGGTGGCATTTTCAATTGCTTACGTTTTTTTCTTGCATTCTTGCTTCGGTTCGGCTTACTCTGGGTAAGCTCGGATGTTTTTGCACCATCATCCTCTTTGTTTGTAATCAAAGCAGCCAGTAACTTATTACTCAAAAATTCTTCAACTTGTTCTTTGTTCGACACCGATGCTTGGTCTAGCTGCAAATTAAGGCTAACCAGAATCTCATTATCGTTTGAAAGTTTATTTTGTAGTTTTGTTTCCTCGTCATTGGGAGAAATTTTTATTTGTGACGTGGTTATTTCACTTGAAGATAACCCACTTCTGCCACCATCGCCCTCAGACAATATTTCTTGAACGCTCATCATATTTTAGGGAATTCATTTGTGTTCACAATATTTAATAAAATTCATCTTTTACAAAGTCCACCAACACAACTAATTTTATGTATGAGTTGAGTTCAACGCCCGACCGCCATAGAGAAAATAATAAACCTGCCCATAGATAAATATTCGACTAGGCCTGCCTGCCGTCACAGTGTTGCCAACTGTACCATATACATTTTTTTTACGTCGCACGTTTGTGTATATTTGCCAGTAGCAAATAAAAAATAGGGAAACTGAATAAACACAAAACCCCGGAGATACCGGTGAGATGAAAGTTAAAGTTTATGAATTAATTACAAATAACTGGCCATTTTGTATGTAACCTATATAGATCTCTTGTAAAAAGTTGCCAGAATACCATTTTTTTACCCTAATAAGTTGGTAAGTAGCTGAAGTTTAAAGATATTAGAAACATATTTGTTTCCACTAAAACTACATTAAAAGCAAATAAATACCTTTTAACCGACTTCAAAAAAGGAGGTTCTCAATCCCCCCCCCCCATTCTTGCTATCCCTTGTTGGTATGCTTAAAGCTCCAAAGTCAAAGTCTAATATTTTTAGTCATTAAAATCACAAGGATCACTTTGAAACGTCAATTTTACTGCCTTTTCCTTCGCGACCAAGCCAGGAAAGAAAGGCAAGAAACAAGGTTGGTTTTTTTTTTAATGATCCTTTTACAATACATAATACAGAAAATAAATTACGTCTAAATTCTAACATTTTGAACGAGTTGGGTTAGCTCCAATGGGTTGTAACAATATTGGGGCTTCTACAGTGCAAAAAGCGGTCGGCCTCGATTCCTCAAATTTCCCCGATGTTAGTCCGCTCCGATTTTATTCTCCGCTCTAGGGTTTCCGTGATTCCCCGCAAATCGGGGAAATTCCCCGTAATTGGCGGCACTGCACAGCTTATACTCACAGACAATGAGGGCTGTTAATACTGGATCGTTATAATATTCCATCATCATTCAAGATTCATTATTCAGCTAAAAGTAACATTACAGATAAATCCAAATCGTTATCTTATTATAAATAAATATAAGTAGGTATGCATTTATAAAAAAAGTATTTATGTATTCTATCAGATATCTGGTTCCCATAGTACAAGCTCTGCTTAGTTTGGGGCTAGCTAGATAGCGCTGTGTGAAATTTTCAGCAATATTTATTTATTTATTTAATATATATAATATATTTATTTATTTTTATAAATCCATTTATTTAGGTTTAGGTAAATTATTTATCAACGCGGTGATATAGTATTGATGGCAGGTTATCATACTATAAATAATAATGATATTCCAAAGGATCTGACACAAATAACCTCTAGTGCGAACTTAACGCAATACGCATATATTCATAATATTGATATTAAGAAATCCTGCCGTCAATACTGCCGCAATAATAATTTATCTCGATCCAGTATTGATAATGTAGACCTCCCCATTTACGCACTCACAGTGAGTGACAGCGAGCCTCACTGTACTAGAAGCAGGGCTGCCAACCGTACGAGGTTCCTCGTACAAATACGAGATTTGTGGATTTCTGTTCGAGATTTTAGGGCATATTTTTGTTTCCACGAAAAGTAACATACATACACCATCAGTATGAAATTCAAATGAATTATTTTTCATACTATTGATTATATAGTTTTATTAAAATTACTAAAAAGAAGTCCTTTTGTCTTCCGAAAAACACCAAGTTACTGTGTACGAGGTTTTAAGATCCAAAAATCGAGATTTTTTTTCTGCTTTTGTACGAGGAAAAAAGTTCTACGGTTGGCAACCCTGACTAAAAGAATCGGTATACATTTTATTAAAGTAATTAAATTTATTTTTTATGTGAAATATCACTTACATTGCATTGGAACTGTATGATAGCGTAACAGAGAATTGACGTACTCTAAATTTCAACTTGTTTTATGAATTTACGTCAAAATGAAATTAATAACCCACAACATGCTTACTTCTAAGTGCTTGAAAGGTGTATTGACTGGTTATCCACTAGCCATCAATGCTACAGATGTAAAGGTGACCGAAGTAGACTATAATCCTGAATTTATTACCCGAATAATACCTAAATTGGATTGGGAAGTGCTTTGGACTGCTGCAGACAGCATTGGCCATAGTGAAGGTTTACCTAAGATTATAGAGCCCAAGTATGAAGAAAATGAAGAATTTTTGAAGAAAGCTCATAAAGTATTACTAGAAGTAGAAGTGGAAGAAGGACATCTGACTTGCCCTGAGTCAGGAAGACAGTTTCCTATATCAAAGGGAATACCAAATATGTTACTTACAGAAGCTGAAGTGCAATAAAATAGTTTGAAGATAATTTGTTCATTTAATTTTACTTTCTGCTTTGTAGAATCATAGCTGCGGCCAGCTGACTTGTGATTATCATCCTAATTTATAGGTTTTTTTATAGTGTAAAGATGACAGGATGATGTTTTGTAAGAGTATTTTGTCTCAACAATTGAAAAGACGATGCAGTTGTGATTAGAGCAATTCATGTCAAATTGTTGGAGAAACCTTTATAAATCTTGGAAGAGAAGATAGAATTTATTGATATGTAACCATCCTTTACTCGTGAACTATTAGTGCTGAAAAGCAAATATTTGGTATGATACTTTTTAGTAAGTTATGAATTAAAAACAAAAAACGTATTTGTTTATGGTACTTCCCCTATAGTAAAGTAACTAAATAAGTTTGGGGTGCTTCAAAGGTGTCATTTTCCTCACGCTCTATTAGAGGAATCAGTTGCCATTAAAAAAAAAAAAAAAAAAAAGGTGTCATTTTCATAATACACGACTAATATACCCCCTCCTCTCCTGCCAGCTAAACCACTATTTTTGTGTAGCTAAAAAGTATCTACAATAGTAGCACATACTATAGATAGATATGCTGTAATTGTATGAAGAATTATCAAAGCTAAGTGAACTTTACTAGTTTACGAGAGCAGTTAGTCAACCAACTTAAATATGTCTGTTGTTGGGTTTGCAACATTTAAATTACCAAAATCAACTGATGAATGAACTTTGTATTTTACCCTCTCTTTTTGCGTAGGGGTTAAAATCTGACATAGCTTAAAACCACCTGACTGAATCAGTCCATAGGTTTGGGAGCTATGCTGAGGCATAGGCGTCCAATAACACCCCTCTTTTTGCATTGGAGCTATAAACTAAGTATGATGGGAAAATGATCACTACTAAACATGTGTGGACGGTACTATTTTCCAGGCAATTGAGTCCGCTTGGGGAAGTAATAGTAATAATCAATCAACAGCACTCTTTATTACCAATGTGTAGAAGAACCATTATTTAATGTTGATTATTTTTATTTTTTTATCTGTGATTATCAAGCCCATTTACCTCTATTCAGATTGTCTCGCAGTCATGTTTTTTAAATAAATATTTTTTAACTTTTTATATTTCCAACCTATTGTCATAACCCTTAAAGTAAAAAGTAGCCTATGTCTCGATCCCGTTCATAATCTACCTATATACCAAATCTCATCTAAATTGGTCTAGCCGTTTAGTTGTGAAAACTTAACAAACAGAGAGAGAGAGAGAGAGTTACTTTCGAATTTATAATATTAGTAAGGAAGTACATTAAAACACATCATATTTGCATTGGCATGGTTATAAATCAATAAAAAAATTGATAAAATAAAATAGAAATATAGTAATGGAAACTTTTATTTTATAACTGATCAATAAATTATAATCACATAATCATCCTCATTTTACTATTTCTAGTACTGTTACTTCAATAATTTGTTTATGACAAAAATACTTAAAGTTCATCTGCATATGGGACAAATGCAAGGTTGCCTGCAGCACCGATGGAGATCTTTGTACGAGCTGCTGTTGATAGAGCCTGTAAATAATAATTTTTATTAAGTCATAGATATTTATTGTCAACTAGCTTCCGCCAGCGGCTTCGCACCAGTGGTTAGCCAATAAAAGGTAGCCTATGTGTTAATCCAGGTTATAATCTACGTACATTCCAAATTACATCGAAATCGGTTCAGCCATTACGACGTGAAATAGTAACAAACACACATACATCCGTACAAAGTTTCGCGTTTATAATATTAGTGGGAATCAGTTCATGCAACTAATTCTCCTCCTTTACTTCTATGTTTAATTTGCTAATACAAATCTATTTATTGCGTAATATGGGTATGTACAAGGTGTTTAGTGTAACATTGTATAAGGTGCAGCCATATTCAGCATTTTACGCATGCAATGTCGAGTTTAGATTAGATTAGACAATTTCTTTATCGCACACCATTGAATAAAAACATAACACTTTTAAATCTTTAATCAGTAGGTACCATTTTAATTGTAATAATAACGTCAAAATTATTGAGTTAGTTACCATTATTATTAAACAAGATTCTTGTTATCTTAATATTCTTTACAACTATAAGCTTTTAATATAATATTTTTTTTCAGTTTTGTCTTGAATATGTTCAGACCAGAAGCATCTGACTTAGGAGTTTGATATAGGCGCAGTGGGCGAATAGCCGGCTGAGACGCAGGAGGTTGCGGGTACGATTCCCACCGCGGAACAATTGTTTACATGGTCTACAGATATTTGTTCCGGGTCTGGTTGTTTGTCTAGATATGTGTTTTCAAAAAAAAAAGTATATAATTTAAGTATATAGTTGTCTGGATCCCATAGTACAAGCTTTGATTAGTTTGGGGCTAGATGACGCTGTGTGAAATGTCCAGCATTATTTATTTATTAATACATATTTATTTAAGCTAGAATAAGTTACATGTGTCAGATACAGAGATGTGACTTATTTTAGATACAAGTATTTAAAATATTTAAATAATAAGAGATATAAAATGAAAATTTAAAAGTATTAGCCAGCTGGTAGCCAAACTCCAACAAACTGAGTAGTTTTTCTTATACTACGTGTTTTGATATGCACGACATTAAATGAAAACACGGGTAGGGCTAATGGCTAGTATTGTTGTAAAATAGATTTTCTGAAATTCATTACCATAGAAAATTTTCATACAACCTTTATATAAAGTCCTAAAATATCAATGAAACAACCTGTATAAAATAGGTAAACAAATCATATTCATTTATCATGTAAGTAAGTACTGTAAAACTGTCTAAGCAGCATCGTCGCAAAGGCGTCGCCGATTTACGTTAAAAGTTGTTTATTGGAAATGTATCGATTACTGGATAAATATTGAAGCTGGTGGTATTAAATCCACCTCTAGTTATTACGATTCTGGTTGTGTGTTTTAAATTAATGTCGTACATAACAAATCATGTTTGTTATACATATTTTTTTTAAATAGATACCTGCGAAATGTCGTTGCTTGAAAGTGAGTCGACCTGTTTCGCCAATTCTGTGGGTGACGTGACTTTACCAGTGTAGAGGGCTTGAGCGGCGAGAGACTCGGTCAGAGACGTGCCATCATCAGCCTCACTCAAGATTTGAAGCTTTAACTGGTTCTTGCCAGCAGCAATGGCTTCGCTGCTTAGTACTGGGTTCTTGAGGAGTTTGCCGACGCATTTTACAGCCTGCATTTAAAACAAAGGTATATTGTAACAAGCAGGCAATAACCCTGAAACGTGAATAGTTGCAGAATATCTAATAATTTTTCTACCACGTGCTTTTCCTCTATGCCGATTACATAGGAGGGTGAGGAGGAGGAGGGGGGGGGGATTGTTAAAGTTTGAAGCATTCCAAACAAAATGAACAGCTAGAAGAACCATGTAGGTGGACCACGAGCACGACGGAGTATCATATGGAATAATCGAAAGTACGACGTGTAATTAAATTAAAATACGAACGGCGTTGGCCTCATCTTTAGGCACGGTCAGCACCACTCCAAACAGGCCGTTGTCGGTGTAAGAGACGTTGAACCCGGCGGCGGCGAAGGGGCCGATGTTGCCGACGGCCTTGGCGAGCGGTGAGTTGTCGCAGCCCCATTTGGTGACGGGTCCATTGCCCAGAGCTGTCAACACAACACGTTACCACAATATTAAGACACCAAACTTGCAATACTGTTTTGCTTTTTTTTTAAACTCACTGTGGCAACTTGACTTGGCACCCTATTTTTATCCCCTGGGGCCTGATTTATGGGATAACAGGTAGTCTATGTGGTATTCCAGGTTGAAATCTACGTATATACCAAATTTTGTGATTGAGTATCAAATAAATAAACAAACATCCAAACTTTCACATTTATAATATTAGTGTGACTAGCTTCCGTCGCGGCTTCGCACGCGTGTTTTGTTGGTAAAAAGTAGCCTATGTGGTAATCCATGTTATAATCTACGTACCAAATTTCATTAAAATCCATTCAGTAGTTTTTGCGTGAAAGAGTACCAAACATCCATACAAACTTTCGCGTTCATAATATTAAAGGGATTGTATATTGTTCATTATTATAAATACTTACGGGATTTATCACATACCGGTTTATCGGTGTTTCGACCGACAATTATTTGGATCCTATTTATTTAATTAATTTACTATAAATTACCAATTAAAATGTTCTAACGTAGTTTTAAGGTTTTATTTATTACTAACAAATTATGAATGTAATATTTGAAAATAAAATGTAATTGAATTCATAAATGAATCATACATTCATCATCATCACCAACATCATCATCCTATAACAGTCCACTGCTGGAGGTAGGTCTCTCCCAGGGTGCGCCATTGAGCCTGATCCTCAGCTCTTCTCATCCAATCCTTGCCAGCCACAGCGCACAAATCGTCACTCCATCTAGCCGGAGCGCGTCCTACACTTCGCTTACCTAGACGTGGTCTCCACTCCAGAACACGTTTACCCCAACGGTTATCGGTTCTGCGGCAGGTATGACTTACTGACAATAATTTTTAGCTGCAACCAGTGCAATTTATCTACTACGTGTTTTGTTATGTACGACATTAATTTGAAACACATGTCCGGAATCGTATTAACTGATTTTAAAGGTGGGTTGATTTAGATGCCGCTTAGTCAGTTTAACAGGTACCTACTTAGTGGCGTAGCTTGACTTAGACGGGCCTTGTATCAAAATTTGTTAGGGGGCCCAAATTACTAGACGTTAGTTTATGGGAGATTTTAGTGGTTCGTTACTAGTGTATGATCATATTGATCATGTATGAGAATGAATCCATATATGATATTGTCTGATAAGATATGATTTTTTCCCGGGAAGCACGGTCTAACAGTTGTAAGTGAGATTGTGGATAACATTTTACGAACCCCCGTATCATTGATACGGCTGTTACGGCGGTACTCGTAGCTACGTTCCTGCTACTTACATGATGAATGAATATGATTTGTTTACCTATTTTATACAGGCTGTTTCATTGATTATAGGACTTGATACTAAGGTTGTTGGCAATGAATTTGAAATAATACAATTTTACAACAATACTAGCCATTAGTCCTACCCGTGTTTTCATTTAATGTCGAACCTAACAAAACACGTAGTATTCAGCATTACAAGATTTACATTTGCAATTGTTACCTTTAGCAGCAACGGCTAGAGCAAGTGAGGGGACGGAGCCGGCGGGGGCGCCCTGCAGGGCAATCGCCACGTGCGCCAAGTCACCGCCCATCTCCTTCCTACAACATATAACATATTCATTTATGGTGGTTAGATTCCTATACAAACAGTCAGTGCACATTCACTAGATAACTGAACAGTACAAATGTCAAAAAAAAAATATCATTTTGAACTTTTTTTTCATAAATCGAAAAAAACCTTTTTAATAACATCTTAAATACATAAAACGAAGTCGGGTTTATTACACCATTTATAACTCAAGAACGGCTGGACCGATTTTGATGATCTTTGATTTGTTGGATTTATCTCCGCCCTGAATAGCAATTACACGATATTACGCAAATAGCGAATACAAAAATTATTTTAAGCAAATTCATTTTCTCATCATTGATGCAGCTAATGAAGGCCGATTGACAATTCTACCTGCGACGTACATTGGCAGCCCGCGTCATATGCATGTCAAGGCGGTACGAAGTTCGGCGGGTCAGCTAGTTTCAAATACGTGTAAATGATGAATGATATTTATTGTATCGGTTTTCCATTCAGATTTTATATTTGTTTTTGTACTTTAGCCGTTTGTCAATGGAAACAAATAAATGTATATCTCTTATCTTTAAGGTAAGAGCGAAAAGGTTTCACCTAGATGTTCGTGCTTCGTCATAGATCACATCATTGCATACCATCAAGTGAGATTGTCAATCTTTATTAAGCCTTTATTGCCAACACAAGTGCATAATTCTTTTTTTATACATTCCACAGTTAATTTTAACATGCTATTAATTATATTCACATAACGTAATTATAGTATGATTAAACATTAGATTAACATTAACATATTACATTTATCATTAATATTTGTTATTTTATATTATTAAGTGGATATGTCATGGTTATTTGGTCAACAAAATCAACAAATATTAATGATAAATGTAATATGTTGTTACCTACTTAACGTCGATCTATTCTTACCTTAATTCACCCCCATAATAGCTGGAGGCCTCAGCTTTAGCGTCTCCGGAGGTCAGCGCAAGAGTTTGGGCAATAAGACTGGCTCTGTCCTGAAATTATAGTTTTATAAATCATAAAATTATTTATTTGGAACTTAAGCAATGGTACAAATGATGTGTAAAACATCTTCAGAAATATTAACCGGTGATTATTAGGTGTGCGCGTCGTGATCGGTCGTCTCAGTGCGTAGATACGGTTGGTGTAGTGTGTCGTAATATGAACGAGGGCATTTCTAATTCTGAAGACCAAGTGAGGGTAGTCGCTGCAGCTGCTATCACTTCTCGACGGTAGCTCCAAGTATTCCAATCCGCCAGTGACCACGGTTGTTGCAACACAGCCGAAAAGTCGGGATAACAAACAGGTACATAGGCGATAAATACCCGTTTTAATCAGTAATTAACAAGGGGAGGATACGACCTTGGGGAAACGGATTTGGATAATCTTTGACATAGTGGTAGTACACCATGTGGGTATACTACCTCTAAAATACTAAAGTGCAATACTCAAAAATGGCTGAGAAAAACGCACTCAAAGTTTACCCAGCACTATACAGTGTGTCCCTGGATAAAGTGCAACCCCGAAAGGGGGTGAAACTAGATCAAAAATTATCGACAAAAAAATAGAAAAAAAAAAAATTAAAAAAATTTAGTATATACTTTATTGATGAATTAAAATTTTTATTGCTCACTAATGACTCTATTTAATAAAAAAATGATTTCTTCCAAAGTAGTAGGTCTATTTTGTTAAAATAAAAACCATAATCATGTCAGATATGTGACGATGACGATAAAATAACAAATAACTCACAAACAAGTGGCTATCGTGACTTAAAGTTTAATTTTTGTATTAAAATTACATTTTTTAGGCTGTTTTTTTCCAATAAACTCCAAAAATCTTAAATTTAAGCCTATAATACTAGAAATTTTTATGACTTTTTATTATTGTCTATCATAATAGCTTTTAAATAAAATAAAAACCTACGTTCTAACATAAAAAATGTGCTGGCTAGGAGCATTTAAAGTTGACCACTGATTACGTCACCACTCAGGTAGAGACCCTTTTTTAACTTATATTGTTGTAGATTATGGTCGCTGGGCCTGTTCATTTTAATACATCAATAAAGTATATACGAATTTTTTTTTAATTTTTTTTTCTATTTTTTTGTCGATAATTTTTGATCTAGTTTCACCCCCTTTCGGGGTTGCACTTTATCCAGGGACACACTGTATATAAGTTATAGTAAAAATCGATCAAACATACTGTGGCGTATGTGGTAACGCTCTCGACTCGTGCTCTTGAATGCATGAGTTCGAGCCTACCCACTTGATCTCTTTTTCTTCTTTTTTTTTCATTATTTAATTAATTATTAATATTAATAAGTAAATAATTGACACATTAAATTATTCTTTAATAAAATATTTTTTTATTTGCACTTCTATAAATTATCTACGGTGTATTTCATGAGATATTTGTAATTCATGAATAATTCTTATAACTCTCATATTCATTATAAGTTTAACTGAAAAATATATACCTGCGCCAGACAATAAGAAGGGTCGAATATGGTATTAGGGTACAATAATTCTTGTAAAGTTGTACGTTGTTGAAAATTGTTTTATAATTTATAAAATGTCATCAAGCGAAGCAAGTTCTTCTCATGGAGATGAAAACACTCCTGATACATTATATGATGATATAAGCCAGAATTATATTATGATGAAATATTTCAGGATGATAAAAAAATGCCTACATGTACATTTAAAGTTATACCTCCAAAATGTTCCGTTAGTTCAACCATGTGATGTCTATTTCTATAGACAAGTGAAAAATTTTATCAAACGATTGCAAAGTACCGCTGAACTTCTAGACAAGAATTATGAAATTAATTCCCGAGAGGATTGCATAAAAATTCATTCGATTATTCATCACCAATTGTCAGCGCCAATATTTCGAGACATGATGGAATATGCCTAGTTCGCCAGCGGGCTTTGTGACACAAGAAATTTTTTTACTAATGTCAATGATGGGTGTTTCTCATTAGACGGTTTAAAAATACCATGTCATTGTAAAAAAGCAACATTTATTTGTTGTTCTTGGTGTAGAAAAACTTTTTGTTTTGAATGTTTTTATCATAAGTATCACTCAGGATCATGTAATAATATCTCATAATACGTAATTGTAAAATATTGCTTTAATTAATTAAAAAAATGTATAATTTTCCATTTAATTTTCGACTTATTATTTGTTTGTACCACCGCAGATAATTTATAGAAATGAAGTTTAAAATAAAAACATTTTTATTAAAGAATAATTTAATGTAGGTATCTATTATTTACCTATTAATATATTATAGTTTACTTATTACCATTTACTGCTGTAAGCACACAGTATCTACCAGGTTCTCCCTTGTGTTATTGTTTATTTTATGTTTATAAGTACTATTTAATTGTTTCTTTTTTTGTATTTTCTCTGTTTTAAAATGTAACTGTATTGTATATTGTGTGCTAATGTAGTGGATAAATAATTGTCTATGTCTATAGTGCTGGGTAAACTTTGAGTGCGTTTTTCTCAGCCATTTTTGAGTATTGCACTTTAGTATTTCAGAGGTAGTATACCCACATGGTGTACTACCACTACGTCAAAGATTATCCAAATCCGTTTCCCCAAGGTCGTATCCTCCCCTTGTAAGTATTAAACTGTGTCACAGACAGAACAGAATGGTAACAGAAAGGACCTATCAGTGTGTGTATCTATGTGTGAGGCTGTGCCTATGAGTGTATATCTGTTGGGGATGTGTGTGTGTGTATGTATACCTACGTGTGTATGTATACCTACGTGTGTATGTATACCTACGTGTGTGTGTGTGTGTATGATAGGCTAGTTTATGAGTTTAAATTGGGTAGTTTATTATGTAGGTCACTGACAGAGCCCAAACAATTAGTACAGGCACATAGCGGGAACTGACGGCCGTTGGGGCAGAAAGGTTCTCGACCACACACTGGTTGACCTGATAAAGATTGCTGGGAGCCGTTGGGTGATTGCTGCACAAGATTGGTTGCTCTGGAAATCTACGGGATGGGATATGTTCAGCCGTGGACGTCCTATAGCTGATATGAAGATGATGTTAAGTAGGTATCTATCTTTGTATTCGCGATACCGATGTTTCTATTACCGGGTTTACACATGCGCATATGAAGGTACGGTACACTACTTATCTCGCTCTCGAGTAAACCCAAATTGTTAACGCGGTTTTATTTTTCTTTGAGTTGTTTTATTTTGCTGATAATATTTATATTACTTCTAACATGCTCTACCGGTCCATATACGACCTGCTGAAGGATGCTGTATAGTCATTATTTACTGTAGCCAATTATGGAACTGACATCGTCGTAGAGAACGACGCAAGTTCCTTAATAAACTAGATAAAAAAAATAAAAAATATTTATATCACTTCACAGCATGAGTTTGTAAAACAATGACGACCTCCGTAGCGCAGTGGGCGAATAGCCGGCTGAGACGCAGGAGGTAGTGGGTGCTATTCCCGTCGCGGAACAAATGTTTGCATAATCTACAGATATTTGTTCCGGGTCTGGTGGTTCTCTATATATTATAAGTCGGTATGTATTTACAAAAAAATAATTGTATGAATTCTATCAGTTATCTGGTTCCCATAGAACAAGATCTGCTTAGTTTGGGGCTAGATAGCGCTGTGTGAAATGTCTAGCAATATATTTATTTATTTATAATGATATTATTAACGCAATATTTATTAACAATGTTATTAATATTATGTTATTATAATGTTATTAATAATGACCGTTAGCCTTATTACGTCAAGGTCAAGGTCAGGCCATCGTCATCCTCACACGAGATATTATAGTGCAGGTGAAAAGGACAGCGACGCGACACCAATTGGCTTACGTAATAAGGCTACCGGAGTGAAGTAGTTGCATTTTCAATTTCTTAACGATTTTGTAGAGAACTTGGTAATTCTCTTCAGCTAAGAGGGATTGGGAGACCACTTATGACTAATGGATGGTGAAATGCAAACAAGATCCAACCCATAACAAAACGAATTTTAAATGTAGGCATTGTAGCAGTATCTTCAGGTCCTAAATGATTTATAAACACTCATTTTTGTGGTAAGTAACAATATCAATAAGCTGTGAAATTGTAAGCTTCGCACAGACTGTGACCTTTTCTGTATGAGCGTCAATTCGATTGAACAGCGGTTGAGTTGTGAATTCTTTAGTGATTAATAAGGCTATAATATAGGCACTCTTTTTTCATTGTTTTGTGTTGACGATTTATTTATTGTATCTAATGTGAGATGTTGATTGGTTGTTCACATTGTTTCTGTTTCTATGTTGTTATTTAAACGTGAAATCTGTGATTGGCTACCTGGTAAACAATCTGTTTTAAGTATAAGTTATAACAACTGTTTGTTTTCCTACAAAAAATAAATCAAATTATAATAGTTGCATCTCTTGAATGAACTAGTGCATCCTCGTATCAAGAGAAAGGTTCCGGATTCAAGTCCCATCCTAGGCTTGAAAATTTTTGAGATGGTTTTTAAAATCTTAGTTGAAATTTGTTTGCATAACGCCATCCACAGTAAAAATATTTATAATACCTGGGAGTCTCCAATAACGATGACGGCGCAGCGGTTCGGAGTCAGAGTGTTGGTCGCAAAATGCTGCATGGACTCTGAAGAGACCTTGCCGATTCTCTTAGGCGAGATGAAGAGAGAGTTGCCCAGACCGCGGCGGAAGGCTGCCTTGTGCAGAAGATCGACGGCGCGGACCTAGAAGTAATTAGAAATATATTATATAACTAGCTGACCAATCCGCAGCTTCGCACGCATAGTTTTTCAATAACAACATTACCCTCCTTCTGCACAGTTGGGTAAAAAGTAGCCTATGTTACGTTGTAGCAATCTAATGATGAAAGAGTTTTTGAAATCGGACCCGTAGTTTTTGAGTTTATTCATTACAAACATACAAATCTTTCCTCTTTATAATATTAGTATAGATTTATTTCATTTAACTAATAAGTAGGGTGATATTTTCTACCTGTACTCATTCATTGTAATGTGTTCAATTTATTATTGAGCACCGTCATAAATGATCAGTTAAATTTTTATAATAATAATCCATTTATTTCAGGTAACAAATTTCAAAGTATGCTTACTAAAAACAAAAGCTTTCTTTTTAACTGTTGCTCTTCTGAATAAACTAACCCTTAGTTTTATGACTATGGTGCAGTTTACTCAGGAGAGATTCTGATAAAATATAAAGTAAGTATAAATATATAATGTGCGAGTAGGATACCTGAGGAGGTAAGGTAGCTAGGTCGTGTCTGAGACGGGGTACATTGTCATCAAGCTCCCATGGCCTGAACTCCTGGCAGGAGATGATGTTGTTCAGTTGTTCCACTGCCGCTTGCAGGTTATCTTGAGTGGTCTGTACATAGTAAGGTAAACTTAGAAAAAGTTAATACGCACATAATTTATTCCAAGTCTTGACTATATAAATTCTAGTTCATTGTATCTAAATTCAGTGTAGATTTTGGATTAGTATTACCTATTATATTCTATGTTCAAACTTTCAATAAAGGTTCATCAAAACAGTCAAAATTATTGCAAATTCCTTTACACAAAGTACAGAGAACACAGCAATATTTTTGATATCATCAGTGTATTTCCCAAACTTAATGCTTTGAAGATGGCATAAAATCTTACCTCCAGAGTGTAGTAAACAAACTCGCGGTCACCAGATGCGCTGACAGCAGCACCAACCTGAGCTAGCTTACGGGCAATGATGAAGTTGCTGGCATTCTTGGTAGTGAGGCCGGCAGCTGAGCGCAGGATGTGAGAAACTCCCAGGTCAGTCTGGGGCTCATACCGGGAACCAGCCCTGAAAGATACAATGAACAATTTTTGGAGTCACTGATTACAATCCCCATCTCATGTAAATCTCATAACAACTGTCTCATTATAAATCAGGCTAGAATGATGAGAATTGAAACCATTCATATTTTTATTCGTACTTAAAATTACAGAATGGAATGAAAACAGAACTTACTTGAAAGCAACGGTGACACGGGCGACGGGTGATCCATTATCCAAAGCAGCCACTAGTGTCTTATTCGGCAGGACTGTCGACGAGATTCTAATATCTCTCTTCACAGCGGGCGCCGCCTGGGCGTATCCCCTGGTCTACAAAATAAAATAATACATTTAGCGTGCAGGAAGACTTTAGGCAGCAGGTTTACATAATCAGAGGTTTTGACAGTCAAGGAATATTTTCATTTTGAATCTTACGAAGAATCCAAGCTATGTGTGGATTTTCTTAGGATTACATTTTATATAACTTACCGAAATATGACGCACTAAAGGACTAGCGAGAGCTTTTGATGCCATTTTAGCAAGATTTTATTTTATTTCCTGGACCGAAATTTCACAGGCTCGTCGAAAAATGTTCCACTGCACATTCGATTCCCAAAACTTCAAATAAATTTTTTGCTGGTTCTTTCGCATAATCCATTCATTCTTTGACAGCAAGAAAGCGATATACAATAATCTGTGTGCCAGAGAGAAAGAATAATATTCACATTTTTGTTGTTGGAAACAAAGAAAAAGAATTGAAACCACAGACCAAACATTTTTTATTATACAATAACTATTTTGACATTGTCATTTGTCATTTGTCTTTGAATTTCAGTCAGATTGCGTGTTTTCGTTTTTAGAAAATGCCGCCAATTTTATTGTAAATTGTTTTTCAGGTGTGTATTTCTGTATTTGAGGGGTTTTCATTTATTAAATCTGAAAGCAATGGTGGTAAAATTACCTAATATTTGTACTAGTTAAATTTCAAATATTTGCACTATGATGAATTAGTATTTGTGATGTGGATGTGTCGTATCTAGCTTATTTCCACCTGTTTATTCACAGTAAATGGTGACCTGATTTACTTTAAACTACAGCGTTGATTTTATAGAGCTTTATTTCAATCGATAAATTTCGTTTTTCAGGGAAGTTATGACAAGTTTGGTTGAACAAGTTCCTGAAGAAGAACCATCGATTTCTAAAGACGCTAATGACAATATAAAAATACATCAAAGCAGAAATGTTCTACGTTCAAGGGAGAAAAGAATAAGACCTAAGTGCAACAAGGTTTTGAAGAGGAAACTAAAAAAATACAGACTCCGACAAGATGGAAAAGAAGACCAGGATATTTTAGATGTGTCAGGTATATTAGAATCCTCACTGACCATCAAATCACCGAGCGAGGGAAAAAGTAGTTCTGAACTAGAGCTAGAACAACTGAGACCTACTAACTATCTATTCAAAATGGGTAGAAAGAAGCAACCTGTAATACAAAAATCTGAAAGACAGCTGAAAGTTGTCAATGGAAATGGTTTTGTACAGTTATCTCCTACTGCAGAGGAGAAAAAGCAAACAAATGCATTCAAATTATTGATGGATTCTAGAAATAAAAGCCTTGGTAGCAATTCTCCCGGTAAAGAAAAACCTATTGAAGAAACAGAAACACAGGAAATACTTGAGAAAAAAAACAATAAGACTAAAATAAACTTGTTACTTCAAAAGATGGCTGAATCTAAAGGTTCAGTAAAGAAAAAAGAAGCAGAAGAAAATAAGGATAAATACATCAACAAGAAAATGGAGAAGCGGGCTGAAAGATTCAAAAACTTGATATCTAATATTGAACCAAAAGCATCTAAAGTTACAAATGAGAAAAGTATTATAAAATTGAAAAATGGTAGAAGTCCTCTAAACAATTTAAAAACAGATAAAAATGAAAAGCTTGGAGATAAACCAGCGAAAACATTGCAATTAGTGAACATGTTCACTGTTGCTGAACATAAAAACAGTCATGAAAATAAACTTATATCTAAAGATGATGAGGAGTTCCTCAATAAATTATCTCCATCTCTCAAAAAGAAGGAGAGCATGTTAAGCTACTTCAAAAAAGTTGAGAAAGAAGATTGCACATTCACAGACAATGAAAATGATAATGTTGTCATTAAAGTCAAATTAAATACTAAAAGCAAACAGAAAAGAAAAAAGAAAAAGCTTAGTCTAAACAAAGACAGTTTTCAAGTGACACTCACAGTTGAGTCTGAAACGGTAAAAATTTACAAAGAGTCTGTAAATGAAGAGTTTTCAGAAACAAAAATAGCAGTCACACCTGCAGAAACAAAAGAAAACAGTAGCAAAGAAAGGAGAAAGAGGAAACGTGAACAAAAAGCACACAGTTGTGACGATAGTGCAGTCTCATCTTCAAATATTTTACTATCTCAAAATGATGGCCGTTCAAGAAGAATTGCAAAAAGACCTGTAAAATATAATGATGATGCTGGCCTAAGCAGTTCCGATGAAGAATTGCGCATTTTTACTCCTAGAAAGAAAAAGCAATCTGAAACTAAAATCAATCAAAACCAGACCATACCAGACATAACAGTTCTTAGCTCTGATGAAGGAAAATCACAGTTAATAAAAAAGACTAAAAGATTCGAAAAAAATAGATGTGCAAATAAAGCAAAAGAAACAGATAAAAGAAAAAATGATAAAACTAAAGTGAAAATGGCACCCATATTCTCGACAAAGTTACAACCGGATCCAGCAGCAATTGAAGCTAAACAGAAGTTTTTACAAAGTGGAGTTCCAGAAAAACTAAAAAAGTTAATGTCAAAGCAAGTAGACAAAAACATAATGAGCAATTGCTTTTTAAAAGTAGTTCATATCCAGCAACTTGAAGAGGAAGATCAGACAATACCAGTTGAATTAAGTTTGGTAGATTTGGCTTTTAATGATCAGAAAAACCAGAACTGTGAAGAACTATCATTCAAAACATTGCTGAATATAACCACATCACAAAGAGTTTGCATTTTACCTTCAAATCATATCAATGCACAAATGGTTCTACAAAACCTTAAGGATAAACATTCAGGATATCCTGTCTATCGGACTTATCGTTTATTGAGAGGTAAAAAGAAAGGAGACTGCAAAATTTGTACCAACTACTTAGATCTAGACAATAGTGTGGAGATATTAAATGCTTCCATAGACAGCCAAAATGAAAATCCAGAACAGCTCAGTTGGTCTGATAAATATAAACCTTTAGCAGCTAGCCAAATCATAGGCAATTTTGAAAGTGTCAAAGAACTGAGAAAATGGCTGGTATCATGGACTGAAAATAATATAAAAAGTAAAGGAATAACTGGAAGTGGATCCGATTCATCAGACTACTACCAATCAGATGGTGATAGCAAAGATAGTGTGAAAGCAAGTAATAATCTTGTGATAATATCTGGCCCAGTTGGCAGTGGAAAGACTTCAACTGTGTATGCAATAGCTGCAGAGTTATCTATAAAAGTAATCGAAGTCAATGCCAGCAGCAAACGAACCGGCAAAATAATGTTGCAAGATTTGCAAGAGGCTACCCAATCCCATAAAGTGAACAGAGGAGCAAGCAGCAATGAAAATTCACAAAACTCCCAGAAATTAGAAATCATTGAACCTGTGACTGTTGTGCCTACAAAGGCTGTTAAAAAGCGAGGGCGTCCTAAGAAAATTGTAGAAAACACTACTCCTAAACAACCTGTACTCAACAAATCCAAAGAAAAATCTGAAGTTACAAATGGATTAACAGCTAACCAAGAAAATACCGGGACTTGCATGTCCCTAATATTGATAGATGATGCAGATATAGTTTTTGATCAAGATGATGGATTCTGCTCTGCTATTGTACAGCTGGTCCACAGCTCCAAAAGACCTGTTATACTGATAACATCAACATTATCATGCTCGCATTTACAGAGATTCATACAAAGCAGCAAAATATTGAAAATGAATCCTTTGCTACCCAACATACTTGGGACATGGCTTGACATCATGTGCTTGGCAGATAGTGGCATGTGCTGGCCCGGGGTCGGCTCTAAAGTTCTGAACTTCTTCAATGGAGATGTAAGGAAAACCATAAACTGTTTGCAGTTTTATACCTGCAGCCAAGAACAAACATTGAGTCAGGATATGGAATCTTGTTCTCAAAACAATGATTGCAGAGTTAATGTAGACGATGAGAATTCAAACATGTCATGGGTTGATCATAGAGCCGAAGATAGAAACATGAATGATGAAGCAATGGAATTAAATGATCCATCAAAATGTTTTATGCTTGAACATGTTTTATCAACACAGTACAAGAGTACCTCTCAACTGTTCAACACTTGGTGGAATTTACCAAAACTGTTGAGCATAACAGATACTAACCAAGATGAAAGATTAAAAGAATCAGGTGGTGCAAATAATGCAAACAAATCAATTGAATCATTAAGCAAAGTCCTAGATTCTTTATCATTAAGTGATTTCTACAGCCACAATCATTTCAAAAACAAGTGGAATATTACTTCAGATCCATGGTTCTCTCAGGAGTCTCATAGTGTGTCCGAACTGGAGAATTTCGATGAATACGACAGGCATTATGGAACATGTGATGAAATTGCACAGCATTTAACAAATTTTTCAATCAGTATTGTGCAAGCAGAATTTGGTTGTAAAGGAAAAATTGAGTTGGACTTTCCTGGGATGTCACAGCTAAGGTAAAAATTGTGCTTACTTTCGCAACTAATTAACCTTATCAAGTACCTATGCTTCGTTTTTAGTCCCCGACACAGAAAGAGGTAATCTTATCATGTACCTATGCTTAGTTTTTAGTCGCCGACAGAAAGAGGAATTTTATGTCTGAAGCTATAGTCTTTTCGTGGTATATCTATGGCATTGTAGCTCCCAAACAGTTGGACTGATTCCAATACGGTTTTTGTTAAAAATGTTCTTAGTTAAATGTAGTAAGAATTGGTGAAGCGGTTTTCACCTTTAAAAGCCTCTTGTTCTTTATAAAAATAATTTCTACTATTTTCCTTAAAATATTTTGATGGTTATTAAAAACAAATGTTTTCTTTGTTACTGTAACTTTGTTTGGTGTGCAATAAAGAGTATGTCATTCATTCAAATGATTGTTTCAGGCAAAGGGAAAGGATAGTTTCTCGCCACAAGTGTTTGACCGGGTACCTGAACCCTCAGGCCGTTCTGGACAGGAAAGCTCTGGCATTAGACTACTGGTCGACCTGTAGAACTATATGCAGAATAGACAAATCTAAGACTGACAATATGAAAAGAAACAACCGCTTCTGCCACTACTTGAAATCCTTGAGTGTTCTTTGCAAAAATGACTCTTTTGATAAACTAGCTAATAGTTTATGCCCAAGTGAAAAGAGTAATGCTACAGAACTTTAATAATTTATTTAATTAGTAAAATTTTGCTAAATGAAGTTAAAGTTAATTGTATTGTTGAAGTTACGTAATTATGAATTAGAAGTATCAAACAATATATATATAGTTTTTCTCAATTTCATTTTGAAGTTATTTGTTTAAGAATATACTTCAAACTTAACTTTGTTACCACAAAACACGTTAAACCCTGTTTAACGCGTGTTTAAAAAAATCCTCGTGACGACCTCCGTGGCGCAGTGGGCAAATAGCCGGCTGAGACGCAGAAGGTAGCGGGCGGGTTTGATTCCCGCCGCGGAACAAATGTTTGTATGATCTACAGATATTTGTTCCGGGTAGGGATGTTTTTCTATACATATAAAAATGTACTTACAAAAAAAAAGTATATACATAAGTATTATATCAGTTATCTAGTTCCCAAAGTACAAACTCTGCTTAGTTTGGGGCTAGATAGCGAAGTGTGAAATGTCCAGCAATATTTATTTATTTATTATTTATCCTTATCAATTTTTGTATAGGATTACTTCTAAATGAAATGATATGTATTTGCCAGAAGTATGGTGTATAAGTAGATACAGCTATATAGGTAGGTTCCACGTCATACTTCACCAAATAACAGCGTGCACATTTCAAATACATAAAATTAATTCAATTATACATAAAAATTCTTTAATTAAATAAAAATCTATCAATAATATCATCAAGTATCGTAAAGCCCATAAAATAAACAATAAAAAAATTCAATTATAAAAAACCATGAAATTAATAAATAAAAATTAGTATGTCAGAATTTAATGTCAAAGAAATCATTAATCGTATAGAAACATTTGTCAACTAGCCACCCTTTTATTTAAGAGCTTTGTCTTGAATTGTTTATTAGGTAATTCTCTTATGTCCTTTGGTATTTTATTAAATATTTTAATGGTCATTACATAACAATTCTTACTTTTAAGTGCCGATTTACAGATTAAAAAAAAAATAAAAAAAAAAATATTGCTGGACATTTCACACAGCGCTATCTAGCCCAAATTAAGCAGAGCTTGTACTATGGGAACCAGATAACTGATAGAATACTTACATACATTTTTTTTGTAAATACATACTTATAATATATGTATAGAGAAACAACCAGACCCGGAACAAATATCTGTAGATCATGCAAACATTTGTTCCGCAGCGGGGATCGAACCCGCTACCTCCTGCGTCTCAGCCGGCTATTCGCCCACTGCACCACGGAGGTTGTCAAGATTGGTAGGATGAGCTTGGTGAGGTCCCTTTTTTATAATAGATGTCAAGTTATCGGCATAACCATTGAATACATTACTATTCTCCTTTACAAAAAGTGCAGCTTGAAATATATAAAGCCCGGTTTGTGTTAGTAGATTAAGTTTTATAAAGATATGCCTACATGAATCTAAGGGGCCTACACCACATAATGCTCGTATACATTTTTTTTGGACCATAAAAGCATTGCAAAGAGTTGCCCCAAAGTATTATTCCATACCTAAGGACTGACATTACGTACCTACCCATGATATGCAGTAAGAGCCAGCTTCTCGCTAGATATTTGCTTAAACAGAGTTTAGCGGGTGTTTAACTTTTTTGTAAGACCCTAATTGTTTGACGTAGGTACTATTAAGCGCAAGTAAAATAAAACAAATAATTAAGCGAGGTGTGAGAAGAGAGATATGTAATCGCATCTTGTTACAAGTATTCTGACTTGTTTTTATTGTTTTGTTGAAAGGGTCACGTATATATTGATAAAAATAAAAATAGGTATGTGAACAGATATATTTGTACATTATTTTTAATATTTTAGAGATTCTTACAATAATGTACTACTTGGGTTTTCAGAGCACACTTTTATAACAAAGACAAGCCGAAAAGTAGAACGCGCGCTGAATAAAAACTGAAAAACAACGTCGTTATTCGGTCGTCGGGTCGCGTTAGGTCGTCGACAGGATGAAACGAATGCGAGCCTAAACTAAGTATTTTACGTATTTTATTTTCGCGTGCTACGTAAGTACATGTTTTTTTAAGGTCTTTTGTTGGGGGCAGGCCGCACAAAATCGAATGCTCTGGTAATCTTTAGGGAGGTCTATGTTCAGCAATGGACGAATGGCTGATGATGACGAGGACATACATGAAACAACATTTTAGATTGCATCAGACTGCAAGTGCTGCGAGTAGAATGTACCCATAGAATGCACCAACTTTAGACGCATTTTAGTTTAGGTCAAGTTCTTTATTAGTAGGTAACCTAACGACTTTATGTCCCAATTTTCCACTAACGGGATTATTAATGAGAGTAAAATCATTTTTTTATAAGGGCTTAGTCCTTACATAGTCAAATTATTTATTCTTTTTATTATTTATTACATATGGCAGACAAAACAGAACACATCCAGCAAATATGAAATAAATTCATTATAAAGAGTTCGATGACTTACAAACTCGTTCGATCTATAATTCGATAATCCCTTTACTACCGCCTGCCGACTCGATATCGAGCTTAAGTTTGTTTTTCACAACACCTGCTCGACAATGTCAAATTATATGGCATGTAAACCTCACCAAAAGCAGGTGATTAAATCCCTACGGCTGAGCCGGGAGTAAAGTTTTACTGAATTTCATTATGCCCTCGTGGGCATAATGAAATTTGCCGGGCGATTTGAGTTTGGGGCCTCATCTGTATTAAAATTTGAACCAGAGACCCACACATTATGAACTCATTCGTAAATCGAACTAACCTCTGCATAGGATGAACCAACCTAGATTTGGTTTTTATTGTCTCGCAGAAATTATGAAAAGTAGAGTATTCTCCTCGTGGATAAAGCTGTCTGCATCTTGGGCGTGCTTATATGCATCTGCACTCAGGGTTCTAGTAACTCCCTCGCTCCGCTCGTGAGTTAACTCTTAGAATCCTTCGTAACGTTCTCGATTCAATGTAGCGCCCTTGACGCATGACACTGCTTTAGCCCCTCGTTTAATAATAGGCTATTATTTCCTGGTATTCGACTAGCTAAATAACATGAATTTTTGGGTCTCTAGTAATGGGTAAAGTGGTTAGGTAATTGACTAAACCACGATTAGTGAAAAAATCTGGATTAAAAATACTCTTCTTATTCGTTCCTCTGATGTAAGGCTGAAGACTTCTATTGAATGTGTTTAGTTGATTCAAATTCAATAATTTATTACTCGTAAGTGAGTGCACGCTTACAATAATATAGTACTTATAGAAAAATGGACAAGTGCGAGTCTGACTTGCGCACCGAGGGTAATTTGTAAATATAAAAAAGTGATATAACTTCAAATTAACGATTTCCGGATACTTACTTCTGATAGAAAACCTTGCTTCTTGCCAAATTTCATGCCATGGTTCAACGTCTAGGTCAACGGCAAGTACCCTATAGGTTTTGATTTATTTGCGAGTGTTAAAATATAGACATAGACATAGAAATCATTTATTCACTACATTAGCACACAATATACAATACAGTTACATTTTAAAACAGAGAAAATACAAACAAAGAAACAATTAAATAGTACTTATAAACGTAAAATAAACAAAAACACAAGGGAGAATCTGGTAGATACTGTGTGCTACAGCAGTAAATGGGACTCGACTCAGCATTATGCCCGCCGTAAAGGAAAGCGCTGATATTCTGTCGAGACCGCTCCATTTAGCCACTAGACCTTGAGAGTATTGTGTTGTCAAATGAAAAATATAATGTGTCATGGTAGGTAGTTATGTCATGTTGTGTCAAAATATAATCTATATATAATATAAGATGTAGTTTAAAATGTCAAAATAGTACATTATGTAATAAAAATAAATAAAGTCAGAACATATACATACATAAATCAAAATAATAAATTGGTCTAAATAATACCCCAACCGGCTAGCACGTGAAAGGTGCAATAATGCTTCCCGCACCAGGCAACCCAATTTTTTGTTTACTAATTATCATGGATTTTAAACGTTTTTTAAAGATAAACTGTGATTTTAAATGTCGAAGTGGTGGGGGAATATTGTTCCAACACTTGGTTGCCTGGTATCGGAAGCTGCCCCTAAACGCTACCGTTTTGTGCTTGGAGTAGTGTAACAAATCCCTTGTCGGTCTTGTGCTGTACTTGCTCTCGTGACGATTCAGTTTGGAGAAGAGATATTCTGGTGATCCAGACGTTAGGATGCCGTGAACAAGTACGGCCAAGTGTAAGTACCTCCGTGAGGCCATGTTGAGAGTGGATGAATTATTGAGATAAGGTGAGATATGTGTTCGTGGAGGGATGTCATAGCAGAATCTGCAACAAGCATTCTGAACTCTCTGAACAAGACGGGATGTTTTTGCTGTTAAGCGTGGGCCATACACCAGATCACCATAATTCAGCTTCGATAAGACAAGGGATTCACACAATTTGATACGGACTTCCTCTCTTAGAAATTTTCTTACTTTATACAGCAGCTTTAACCTAAAAAAACAAGTTTTTACTAATCCTAAAATATGACTCTCAAATCGGAGGGAGCTGTCAAATAATATTCCAAGGTTTCTTGCTTCATGTACCTGCTCAATGCTTTGACCAGGGATGTTTAAATCTAGTGAGTGTTTTGCTATACCATTTAGCAGATGCTTCGAACCCAAAATCATGAACTTAGACTTAGAGGGATTCATAACAAGAGCGTTGTTATGTGACCAGAGAGCTATGCATCCCAAATCGTCATTTATTTTTATAATTTCACTCGGCACATCCTCGGGACGCATAGGAAGGTACAACTGCACGTCATCAGCGTATAGGTGGAATCGACAGTGCTTAATGACCCAACAAATATCAGCACTATAAATGATAAAAAGTAGTGGGCCTAGGATGGATCCTTGGGGCACGCCGCGACCCACCCCTCTCAGTGATGACGCGAGTTGCGTGCCGTCCTCTCGAATAATTTGCACAAACTGATAACGGTCACTTAAATAACTGTCAAACCATTTTATGGAAGCGACGTCTACTCCGTAGTATGACAGTTTTGAGAGAAGCAGTGGGACATTAATGGAGTCAAATGCACGAGAGAAGTCGAGCAATACCAGCACTGAACCCAACCCCTGGTCTTGTTCTGCAAGTATATTGTCCACTACGTCCAGTAATGCTGTCGTGGTCCCTCTACCCTTCCGAAAGCCCGACTGAACATCAGGTAAAATGTTATTACTTTCAATAAATTTACTTAGCTGAGTGTAAACTACCCTCTCAATAATCTTAGAAAGAACTGGTAGTATGCTTATTGGTCTGAGATCCTTGACATCAGTCGGGTTCGAGACTTTTGGTATGGGATTTACAGATGCAATTTTCCACTGTTTGGGAAAGGTAGACGTTGTAATCGACTTATTGACTATTGCAGTTATCAGCGACAAAGTCCGCGGTAATGTGAGCAGTACCATATCCATGGATAACCCGTCTGTCCCTCGTGCATTTGTTTTGATAGACAGAAGGATTTTGGCAATTTCTTGCTCACAAACTGGTTGAAGAGAAAATATATTATGGTTATGTCGATTAAATTCAAAATATGTCAAGTTAGATATTGGAACAGTACTTTCACCTGGAACATTAAGAAAGTGGTCGTTTATAATGTCAGGGTTATCAAAGGTCCCCGGCAGATAACGATCATCCCTAGAACTGGTCAGGACATCCTCTTTCAAATTTTTCCATAGTTTCTTCTCATTACTCAGCTCGGAATTAATACGATAGTTATAGTAAGCGCGCGTGTCGTAGTAAATACTTTGAGTTACAAGTGATTTTAATTCCTTATAATATATTTTGTGACTTTCTAATTTCGTTTGCCGGTATCTATCGAAAGCTTTATTCCTACAATTCATCATAATCTTTACAGTATCCGTGATCCAGGGGGCAGACTTGCTCTTTATTTTAACTGTCTTTATCGGAGCGTGTTTGTCGAGCAGAGAAGTGATAGTGGATGTAAAATTATCCACCATCATATCCACGGTAACTGCATCCGTGACCACAGCCCAATCAACATCAGACAGATCGCGGTCAAATTCCTCGAGACAAACATTTTTGAGTGGCCTATATACAATAGACCTCGGAGGTACGTTCTCGCGCTTTATGTTTAGGGTTGCGCAGATAAATGAGTGTCCCAGGGACCCCGTGATGTTAGTAACGCTCACGTCACGGATGCGACAATCTGAACAAATCACATCGATAAGTGTTTCGCTATTTTCTGTAAAGTGAGTTGGCGTCGTTACTGTTTGAATAAGCCCTGTGTACACTAAGAATTGGTTCAACTTATCCGTCATATTACTATTTAAATCAAGTAAATTAACATTAAAGTCACCTAAAATAACAACGCCGTCATAAGCAGAGAAATGTGCAACCGATTCTGTTAACGCGTCAATAAATAAATAAATAAATATACGGTAATAATGGCCGTTATTTTTAATTGCGTTGACTTGGCTTGATTTTTTTACAGCCCCAAGGGACCGTAGTCTTAAGTATTTGATATTAAATTCAACATGATACCTTCCCGCGTTCCTGGGGAAAAGGGTCACTTCGATGCCCAACGAAGTGATGCTATAAGGGACCCTTTTCTCCATTTGAGGTACGGAACCCTGAAAAAACATCCATATATGTAGTGCCGATTCGTCTAATTTAAGTAGGGAATGATTATATTCCCTCTAATATTATAAACGCGAAAGTTAGTATGGATGTATGTGTGGATGTTTGTTACTCTTTCACGTCGTAACGGCTAAACCGATTTCGATGAAATTTGGTATGTACATAGATTATAACCTAGATTAACACATAGGCTAATTTTTGTTGACAAACCACGCGTGCGAAGACGCTGGTGGAAGCTAGTTTACCTATAAATAAATATTGCTGGACATTTCACACAGTGCTATTTAGCCCCAAACTAAGCAGAGCTTGTACTATGGGAACCAGATAACTGACAGAATAATTATATACATTTTTTTTGTAAATATATACTTACAATATATAGAAAAACAACCAGACCCGGAACAAATATCTGTAGATCATGCAAACATTTGTTCTGCGGTGGGAATCGAACCCACTACCTCCTGCGTCTCAGCCGGCTATTCGTCCACTGCGCCACGGAGGTCGTCTATCTATAAGCGCTACTACAATATTCCTGTTTTGATTTATGTCAGTGAATCCGCTTCATTATTCTGAGCTGTTTATTTTAAGTCGATAAGGAACACAAAACAAGATTAAATAATTGTTTTGTCTAATAACATAGTAACAGTAGATTCATCAAAGTTATCAAAGTTACTAATTGCTATCCACCATTTTATTTTTGTCTTAACTAAAATACAATCAGTTGCTAATTATATAATTTATTTCTGTAGATAGAGGTTATTTATATTTATAACATCTAGTTTTTTTGTAAGTGGAAACAGGGAGTAGGTTGCATTAGCGACAGATTTTTTAATTACTTTTGTGACGCGTTGATAAGTTTCTCAAAGATAAGATGTGTGACCCGGTAAGTGAATAATTTATACCCTACTACTCATTTGATAAACACTATACTGATATTATAAATTCGAAAGTAACTCTGTCTCTGTCTGTTTGTTACGTTTTCAAGACTAAAGTGATGGACCTATTTTGATGAAATTTGGTATACAGGTAGATTATGACCGGGATCGGGACTTATGCTACTTTTTATCCGACTGCGCAGATGGAGGGTAATGGTTTTATTGAACCCTAAAAAGCAAGAGTGCGGATCCTCACACCTCAACTTTCTCGCACAGCTCTGGTGGATTTTTTTTTAATTTCTTGAGTGATGTTATATTACCTACTTAATTGTAATATTTGTTTGTTCTGTTATTGCATGTAAAAAGGACCTGATGCGATTCCAATACCTATGCATTAGTAGTTAAATACCTACTCGGTACTCTTTACTAACGTCAAACAAAACACTAACGCCTTCCACCCATACCATCCATCGTAAAGATATCTATCTAATCTGCCTATGAATTTTGCAGTACCTATTTAATTTCTGTACACCGTGGGTTAAGTTTAAATCATATATACTTAGTGCACGATAATCTTTTCAACACACTTGCTCGTAAAGTGAGCTTTATTACATCGTTCTTAGGGCCATAAACCGAACTATAACACACACGTGCATAATAATATTACGCACTAGTGCATAATACAATTATCCCTACAAAGTAAAGTTAGTACCTAACTGCAAATTATATGCGTGTAAACAGAGCATTTTCAATTTAACCGGGTAATACAGTTTTGTAACAACAAAGAGGTTTTATACCGCTAAAATTATAATTTTGAAGTAGGCTGTACGGCTATATGTAATCAATCACCTTACATTTGGCGCGTGCAACAATATCGTTATGAAAATTGTACATTCACTAATTGTTTTAATAACTTTATCCTTAACGATTTACGCAATACATGTTTGTTTTTTCCTCGCAAGTATGTTGAAAAAGTGCGTATGAAACTCGTGAGCAACTTGCTCACTAGACACTCGGCTGATTTACGCCCTCGCCTACGGCTCGGGCTGCAACTCACAGCCTCGTGTATAATGAGCAACTTAGCTCACTTGTATCATAATATACTATTATTGCTAATGTTCACAAGCCTTCGGGTTGTTAAAAAATTATTAAATACGTAAGTAAGTAGGTAGGTACCTAAAAAGTTTGGCACAAATAATTATCTAATCTAAATAATGAGTTCGACATTGGGAAGTTTAAGCTTGTCGACAATGTCCACGCATAGTAAGGCAGGCCTATTAATATTATCTTAATTAAATTTATTTCCTTGAAATGGAAACGATGAAACGCTAATGACCCCTTATCAATTTTATACGACAGTGAAATTGGTAAATTTACTAAGCTAAAGCATTCGTTGCTATGGCTTTACAAAAACTCACTATAAAATAATGTATGTAAGCATGCTGGACTCCCCAATGTTTTACAATATACAGGCTGTTTAATTGAAACATACTTAGAGCAAGTAAGGAGTGGAACTCACTTCCGGCGTATGTTTTTCCGAACCAGTATAATCAGAGTGAATAGGTTCTTTCTAGACAAGCGTGCTCCATCTTCGATCGCACCATCACTTACCACCAGGTAAGGGAATGGTCAAGCGCTTGACTATCATCATCATCAATTTAAAAAAAGCATGTGTGCAATTCACACGTGGTAGAAGTGAAACCTTTAAAAATTTTGTTTTCAAGATAATAAGATGAATGTAAAATTTCGGGAAGATGATAATTGTAGGTTTTAGTAATGATCATAGTGATGCAAAGTTAGATAATTATTAACACGAGTGGAGGGAGTACGAAGCAAAGCACAAAGAGAACCACGAACATAAGAAACACTATAATGCTTCCTATCTCATTTTCTCCCACGTTAAATCTTATGAATTTATGTGTCTTGTCTCTTTTTACTGTCGCTTTTTCGTTTCATCGACTTTCAAATCACAACGATGCTAAAGAAATTTCACTTCAAAAAATGTTCGATTCCTGGATTAAGCTATTTTTAGAAAATATTTGAATGCCTATATTCCTTAAAGTAGTCCCAATGCAAAATAGTTCGTCTGGCCTTTGAAACAAGAAAGCAACATAATTACAATAAAACTTCCTTTTTTAAAAAAAATAGGGGTTTGAAGATATGTAGATGATACATTCACTGTAAAAGTAGTTTAATTTTTCATAATTGAAATAAATCTACAATAATTACTAATATTAAACGGGTATTTATCGCTTATGTACCTTTTTATTTGTTATACCTTCCTAAGGTTCCGTACCTCAAAAGGAAAAAGGAACCCTTATCAGTTCTTTGTCCATCTGTCTGTCAATACCCTTTTTCTCAGCAACGCGTGGAGGTATCAAGTTGAAATCAATATCAAATACATACTTAGATCTACGGTCCCTTGGAGCTGTAAAAAAATCAAGCTTTTAAGTCATTTATGCTGCATATTTGTATTCGCAAAAAAAAAAACAAAAAAATCAATAGGGTACTTCCCGTTAAACTAAATTATAGAATAATGAAATTTAGCGAGAAGCAAGGTCTCAGCACAAGTAAAGGAAAAATACTTTATGTATGCCTAAAAGGTATCCACAATAGTAGCACATTATACAGAAATTGTTAGAAGAATTTCAAAGCTTATTAGACTTTACTAGTTTACGAGCAGTAGTCCAACTTATGTCTGTAGTTGGGTTTGTAAACAGTTTATACAAAATGACCAAAATCAACTGCAAAATTAAATTATAATATGACAGAAATACAGCTGTACTGGCTACTGGAACCCTCACTGCCTCACATCACTGTACGTGGTTCGACACGCACTTGACCGATTTATTTCTATACGTATTATTTTGCATTGGGACTCGTACATAATACTTACTAATACTAAAATCGACGAAATAATAATACATATTTATTTTCTTTACAAATGGTTCATTAAATAATTACGGTAAATTCTTTGTAAGTATCTATTAGTTATAAACCTGTTTTTAGTTTATCGTTATGTTTATCTCCTTATATATATATATATATAATTATATTTGTATATATATTTAGTTTATTAGTAAGTATTAGTTATTAGTTTTTATTAGTAAACTACCTGTTTATGGCCGTCTTTTTGATTTTGTTTTGCCCTGTCCATCCAAAGGTTGTCTGGAAGAGATCGCTTTTAGCGATAAGACCGCCCATTGTACTTACCTTTATTTTTGTGTATTTCTTTGTATTTTTAATTTTGTTGGTGTGCAATAGAGTATTTCTATTCTATTCTGTTTTGTGAGAGACTGGTGCCTGTGATATTTTCCAAAATGATTCCTTTCAAAATTATTATCTCTTTCCCCACTAACTCATTTCAATTACTTACGTACTTACGTACAGTGAAAGTTTTCGTAGCCTGTACAACTATTTTAATAGAGTATAGATTTGAAGTGCCTTAATTCGTCCCACGTGGGGCAAGAGCCGTAACCCGAGTTGAGGATCGACTCAGCTTTTCAATACAATAAGTCAATAACATTTGCCACGCACAATCAGGTTCTACGCAGTCGGAGTCGCGGGCAAATGCAATAAGGCTCAAGAAATGCCACCCGCATTTCTTTGAAAAGTCCCGACGTTGTCTGTCAGGGCCAAGGTCCAAGGGTCTATTTATTTGCAGATCTTTATAAATAGCATTGAGTTGTTTACACCATGTCGTCAGTCCGATAAGAGACTTAATTTCTGGATGCTTCCAGAGCAATGTATCAAATGCAATTTTGACAGAGCTGTGATATTTTCAGTTCTGGAATCGCTTACTTTTCTCACCAATGCCGTGCCTATCTGGTTTACTTATGTACTCGATTTTACGTGTGTTCTGACGACGGTAGAGTCTGAAGAAATATACTTACACTTACACAATCATAGTAAGTAGTCGATTATGGAAATTAAGTAATTATTGGGCGCAAGTCGCATGTAACAGAACGCAGATTAAGGTTGAAGGTTGGATGAATGTTACAAGTTTGTTGCTGTTGTTTGTTTATCTGTCTGTGGAGTCGCGTGTCGTTTCTCCTAAATGCGTGGAATGTTTTTTTTGTGAGATGGTTCTAAGTAGAAATAGTAGCAGCCACACTAATGTTTCTAAATTTTGTAATAATTTATTTGTCTGTTCTGTCTCTACAATGAAAATATCAAATATCAAGATTTTTATACAGGTTGTTCGGTAATTTACTGACAATATTCAAGTGACGGTTTCTCAAATCATAAAAAAAGACTTAAAAAACTACTAGTTAATTTTTCAAATTAAAAAAAAATCGATGAAGTGATTAATTCGATATAAAACTTACAGCCTACTCTTGCAATCGACATTCAAAAATAAAGGCCGATTTGATATCTCTTTCGGAAATGGATGCGGGTTTTGGGTTAGAAAGGGACAACAAGATATATCTCGAGACGTCACCAATACATTATATGTAGTTAGATGGCAAGCATTATGCAATAGCACAACATAAGTTTAATAAAGTGTTTGTTTTTACATGCCAAAATAAATTTCACATTTCTATGGTAAAAATTTAACAAACTTATTTATTATGCTCGTATAACCCCTTTCTCTTTTGTGCGTACATTATCAAACATCCTATAGAAGCACTGGGATTAAGATGGAGTGCAAAAGTTGAATAAAAGTTGGTAAAAGGAATTGATGGTAAGAGCATAGTGTCGTTTGTAGCTTTACGCAAAATTGGGCATTGGTTAGTAGGTGGTATTTGCAGTGAGGTTAGAAATTGAACCCGAATAGGCAATGAAGATAATATTTACACGACGTACCTATTAGTATTGCTATTCGATTACTAACGAGGTTGGTAAACTGGTAATTACCAGATGTGGATCTAGAGCAATCGGTTATCGATGCTATGAAATTTGTATTGAGGTAGTCAGAATATTATTTCATGGAAATATTTAGCTAAACAATGCTCGTTTGTAACATGAAATTATATATAAAATAAATGAATGTTAACTCGGAAAGGTTATTTTGTCTTGATTGTCTTGACAATGTTTACTCTATTACTTTACGAAATTCGTTGTTTTTCTTGAAGAAACATTTGTTTCTGATGTTTCTGGTTACAATTCAGGTAATCAGCTATTTAAACTGCATTGGTCGAATTCAAACGTCCTGTAAGTAAAATAATATGGTAAGTTTTAACACAGAAAGGGATTTTTTTTAAACTTTGGTTTTAATTTGCTTTGTCACCGTGATACATTGCTGATAATTAAATTCATACAAGTAGCTTTAAGTTTTGTAGGTAATAGTGTATTTTATTAAAATTATTTTCCATGCATGCGTTAATTTATAGACACAATCTACGACTCCGCCCATCGTCTCGGAACCATGCTGAACAACTGCGAGACCTTGAACTGCCCCGTGTCTCTGGTAGATCTGGCCAAGGGGTATTATAACGCTCCAGCACCAACTGTGGACACTACTTTGAACCCTTGGGCGTTGTATAGCAGCAGCTTTGGTTAGAAATTTAGATCAACGATTAAATCCTGATCCTCTTGTTAATTTTTCTCTAGTTACATTATATAATTATTATTTTATTGTTCCTATGTTTATTGTACGTATATTATTTTGCAAAAGTCGCATTAGGTTATCTGAGAATGAAAAATTTCATATCAACTTGACTGACGTTATTTCCAAATCGTAAATTCACATTAATTCGCACATAGAGGAGCACAGGTGTAGGCTACAGGCAATAAAAAGTGGCAATGGTCCACCGAGGTGGGCTGAGCTGACCACGACCAAAGAGCGGAACTATGCAATTTAAATGATTAGTAAGTACTTAGGTCCAGATGAACTTTTTTTAGCATAGATACAAGAAGAGATAGCTCTAAATAACAATCACACACAATTTAAAAATATAAACTTACAACCAGTTTAAAAGTGTTTGATAGTGAAATAATCTAAGCAAGTACCCATTTAGTCTTAATTAATAGATATTTAATCGTTTAAAAGCTCTATATTTTTTATGACGCACATAAATTATTAGTTATCACATTTTGAAAGTAGTATTTACAGCAACATAAAGTATTTCTCATCACGACATGTCGGCAATGTTGGCGCCGCCGGAGCCGGGGTTATCGCGAGGCGCGTGCGCGACGCTACCGCAGGTCCATTCGATCGCTTAAATAATAACGCGTCCCCTTATTCGGCTCAGTTTCATCAGTGCGACAATCGATACAACACTCTCCACCGAAATCAGTTAAAATGGTCAGAAGCGATCTTCGTGGAGAAACCTGTGGATACTGCAGCTCGTGCGTGCGAACGCGCCTGTGCGCCGCGCGAGGCCGCCACCCCGAACCTCTGGAGTGTGCATACAAACACATATTAGAATCCTATACTTCCAGTGAAAAGCCAGGAAAGCTACCGGATTCGCCGAAACCGGCGTGTGCCTCGTGCCGATGGACGTCGAATGCCCAGTTCCCGGAAACCCCTCCGCAATCCGTCAGCGATCTCAGTTTGGAATGGAGCTCTCGTTCTTCCCAGCGATCCCGCACCCGTCGACGCAAGAGGTAGAGCGACGCAGCACGGACATCAGTTCTCGGAACCTGCTCATGGATATTTTTCCTACAAGAGTGCTTGATGGCACTCATATCATCACCGTCTTGTTTGACATGAAACAGTGTGTGGTCAACGGAATGACACCGTCGTCGGTGTTGCTTAGTTTTGCGTCGCAAAACCCGCTAGATTTAAGTGAACCCTAATTTTGAAAAGATTATTGTTATTTTACTGGCCTAAAACATTATTAAATTAATTGAACATTACAGTGTTTTTTTTTTGCCTATGATTATTTAAGTGCCCCCCATATTTCATCATACGAGGAATAGAATAACCGGTACATAGTCCAAAAAATATCACGCATCACTTTGATGATCGCGATATGTTATTTTATTTGCAAGGTTGAAAAGTTGCTCATAATATTAGTTTCACTAAAAACGTTAGATATGCCATGATTTGTTAGTTTTTGAGTGTCAACAACTGTGCCGAAATATCGGGAGTATTACACTCCCGATTAAATATACTGCGTGTCATCACATTTACGACATTAATTTAAATCACGGGTAGGGCTGATTTACAACAATACTAGCCGTATTGTTGTAAAATAGTTTTTTCAGATTCATTACCATGAAATTTTTTAATTTTCAATCTACCTTAATTTCAAGTCCTAAAATATCAATGAAACAGCCTGTACAAAATAGGTAAACAAATCATATTCATTCATCATGTAAGTAGGTACCTGTTAAACTGACTAAGCGGCATCGGTGCAAAGGCGCCGCCGATTTACAATAAAAATTGTTTTTTGGAAATGTATCGGTTACTTGATAAATATTCAAGCTACCGGTATTAAACGAATCTCTACAATCAGTTAATACAATTCTGCGTGTGTTTTAAATTAATGTCGTGAATGCGGTGACAGACTGTATACCTACCGTGTTTACTGAAAATTGTTCATAAACATGATACTTTTATTTAGGTACCTAGGGTAGCCCCTCCAGTGAATGAAAACCCCCCCCAGTAAATGAACAAAACGTCTTATTTTTATAAAAATAAGAATACAGTACGTTTTTACATTATAGATTTTTTTTCGGTTGACCATAGGTATAGTTTTCTTAATTAGGGTAACATTTTCGTTATTTACCAGCTCAGTTTTAACTTGGCAGTCAGACAAGTGCGATTTTTCGATTCTAAGGAAATCATACAAAATTAGATGCCTAGTAAGAACAGTGTTTCTTGTCTTTTAACATAGTGATATTTGAAGTACAAAATTAGATACCCAGTAAGAACAGTGTTTCTTGTCTTTTAATATTTTATAAATTTTATTAAATATTTTCATCACATTTTATCTTTACTGCTTTATTCAATAAAGGAAGAAAAAAGGATTGTGTGGTTTTATGAAACCACGGTAAAAGTGAAACTTTGTTTCACATTATAGACATTTAACTAAAAATTTTCGTTGGCACAAATGAGTAAGTCTATACACTTCACGGTCAGCTGATGCGAACTATAGGCGCCGCCATATTGGCCTCGGCTGCTCTGACGAGCGCCTTTCACTTTATCCCTACTCCGCGACAGACCGTCACGCGACATGCAACACACAGACGAAAAAGTTTGAGACGATGTAATAAAAGTTTCACTTTAATAATACTAAAAAAGTGAAGTGTTGCTTAGACTTTTTTAATGTGTTTAGTATATGGTATTAACTTTACACTATGGCGTGAGTTTACGGCCGGGCTGTTACTTCACGCGCATCTTCAATGCGTCGGTCGTCGCGTCGCGTCGTAAGTAAATCATCATCATCTCAGCCTGTCTGCACCCACTGTTGGATATAGGCCTCCTCTTTATTACGCCATTCTTTCCGGTCCCTTGCGAGTCTCATCCATTGACACCCAGCTACGCTTTCAATGTCATTCGACCATCGATGTGGTCTGCCTCTTGTTCTACGAGCATCCTGTAATCGCCTTCGTCCAACGCCCGTCATCCCTCCTAGCCAAGTGTCCAGCCTATCTCCACTTCAGCCCTGCGATCCTCATACCCACGTCCACATCCTTTGTGCGACGTCGGATTTCGACATAAGTAAGTAAATACGTCGCGCTAAATTGGCGGGGGCTGAGGTAGTGTCAAAATGCCTAAAGACCTGGGATAACCTCTGAAAAGAGCCTAAAATGTGTTCGCAGCGCCGCACAAAGCCATTTCCCGTTTTGTAAAATACAATAAATGAGCATATTATTAATAATAGATTGGATGCACATTAAAATAATAAAACACGCACATCTCTTATAAATTAATTTTATGACTTTGATAATACAATATTTATGCACTCAATTGATTTATAACCTTTAATAGCATAAACTGCGTATTCGAAATGTTGGTAAGTAACACGTTTATGAATGACAATACTAACTGAACCACGGAATAAATAATTACTACGATTGAATTCAATAGAAAATGAGACTAGTACATAATATAGTACAATGCCCTCTGAACACGAAGGTACCATACACGAACATACGAGACTCGTGTAGATAGTGTTTGGTTGACGTAGAAACGACGAGATAGGATCGCGAGTATTTGACCCTCTGTCACCGAAAATTTTAAAGATCACTTAACGCACGTATGTACCTACAAAATAAACTCGGTTATTGGGCTTTCCTTTAAATTTCAACGAGGGATTTTCTGGAGAAAGGTGAGTTCTGTGCTCTACCATAATTTTGTAGGGAGTATTTGCAAACTTCCAATGATTTATAGAAAATCATAGCTTCATAAACATCCAAAATGGACAAGATGGGAGTGATTCGGATACCTACGGTTTGGTTATGGTTCATATTTTTAAATTTTAATCAACCTCACAGATTAAAAACTATTTTTAATTAAAAAATATTTTACTTTTTAAGTTTTCTGTTTCAGGTATTATCCATTATAATCTATTGACCTTTTTAATGTCAGCGTGTTTTACATGCATGTTTAAAAACATTTATGATGGTAGGTAACTAATTATTTGCAACTCCTTTATCTTTACCAATTAAACATGCTATTTTCTGGGTAATATAGAGCTACGAATATTATGTATAATAATTTGTTGCGAGGGAAGATTTAATCACACTTTGCAAAAATAATTACCTAAATGATTTAGGTGGGTAGGTGCTGTGATGCTTTGGCAACTTAATAAGATTAAATGATCATCATCAGGCCACACCGCAAGCTGAGTCGGGTCGGCCAGTTCATATAGGCGAACTGGGCAACGCTGACGGCCTAGGGCGCTCGTACCTATTAGAGCAGTGGTAATCGGCGGCATCAAACTTGAAAAATAATACAGTATTTTTTTTACTTCTTGAAAATGCTCCCGATTTTTTCCCACTTTTCTACAGAAATATTTTTCTTTGCTCAACAATGCGAACGTTCATATAGGCGAACTGGGCGACGCTGACGGCCTAGGGCGCTCGTATTAGAGCGGTGGTAATCGGCGGCATCGAACTTGAAAAATAATACAGTATTTTTTTTACTTCTTGAAAATGCTCCCGATTTTTTCCCACTTTTCTACCGAAATATTTTTCTTTGCTCAACAATGCGAACAAAACTCAAGAAATACTTGTGGGATTGCCAACTTTATCCTATAGACCAAGACATAGCTGAAAAGAAGATTCTTTTAACTTTTGCCAAAATTAAGGCAAGAAAAATAAATCTTACCTTTAGGTAAACGTGTGGAACGAGGAACGCCTTGCCTGAGTCTGTGTTTCCTGATAACTACAACCTAGGGATCTTCAAGTCACGAGTGAATAGGTTTCTTCTAGGCAAGCGTGTACCATCGTAGACTGCATCATCGCTTACCATCAGGCGAGATAGTGGTCAAACGCTAGCCTATAATTTATAAAAAAAAAACGTATAGGTAAAAAACGTTAGTTTTTTTAACGTTTTTTTAAGATTTAAGTTTTTAAGTTCAAGATGACGCGACTTTTTTACCCATGTATGACCACGCATTATTTTTTACATAGGAGATGAAACTCACTCAGTGAACTTGTTCACCCACTCAATTTTTACCGATTCCACCACGCATAACTTTACTTTTTCAAACGAACTAAACTATGTATAAACTAGTGTTGCCAACCGTCCAGTTTTCCCAGAACATGCTTTTTGGGGTGTCCTGGGTTGCCCTGGATAGATTTTAAGTAGTGTCCTGGGTTTTCAAATTCAGGTGCCACTACTGTCACCAATCGTTTTGTCACTGCGCTGGGCCCGCACCTCGCGTGTGAAGCTCGTCATTGACACTTTTTAAAACAAAGTAGCTCTTTCTTTCTAGCATATTAGAAATACGACCTCCGTGGTGCAGTGGGCAAATAGCCGGCTGAGACGCAGGAGGTAGCGGGTTCGATCCCCGCTGCGGAACAAATGTTTGTATGATCTACAGATATTTGTTCCGGGTCTGGTTGTGTCTCTATATAACTATAAGTATGTATTTACAAAAAAAATATATATAAGTATTCTATCAGTTATCTGGTTCCCATAGTACAAGCTCTGCTTATAACTTTTGAAACTATCATGGTTATTAACACTATTTGTACTAAAAACGGGATATTTACCATGATTTGTGAGTTCTTGAGTGTCCCGATATTTCGACGCAGTTGCATGCGCCATGATCACGGGTAAACGGGTAAACCGTTTTTAGTACAAATAAGCTCTGCTTAATTTAGGGCTAGATAGCGCTTTGTGAAATGTCCAGCAATATTTATTTATTTATTTTATTTAAACATATCTACAGAGCTAGCTTGGTTAGTTAGTTATTTACCTAATGTACATTAATGGGTAGTATCCAAAGTTTCTCTTGTTAAGGTACCTACCTAAGGAAAGCTTTCTGTATGAAAATATTAGTATAAAAAACTATGTGATAATTTTAAGAGTTCTTTAAATAAAGTAGAATAATTAATCAACAAAGGTAACTAATAAAATGTATGCAAAACCTAATAGTTACGAAAATTTGAACGTCATAAACTATTAAAGTCAATTTCTGAAAAAAGTGGTCTTCGAAGATAACACGTTCTTGTCGCAAGGGCGCGATATATAAGGATTCCAAACAGAATAGTGCGTCTCGGTTTTAAGCCTAAATGTCCTAGTGTTTCTACCTTCCTGGATTTCAAAATTTGGAGATGGCAACCCTAGTGTAGACCAACAGGGCCAGCTAACATGACGACCGCCAGCATAGCCAAGTAAACTAAGTCGCCCTCACGATTCCAATATCGATGTCACTACTTTCTTAAATTTACGGTGATATATTTTAACTACTCGATTAGTTAAGCTTAGCTCGCATAGTTGTTAAGAGCGTATCGTGTCCGCGCGCTTGCACAGTTTTAGGTATTTGACAGAGCGCTCTGTCTCAGTGTGAGTTACACGCACACATCCACGCGAGCTAGCCGGCAATACAGAGTAATGAAATGACAGAGCTATCTTCTGTATGGCACTTTAATTTTTTGCTAATAAACACGTAGTTAGGCAGATACTTATAGTTTACATTACACTTTTTTAAATTATAGTAGGTACGAGTTATGTGCGTTATGACTTGGTAGGTTTTTGGTAATATACGGGGTGTAAAAGAAATGAGTGATAATACTTTAAGGGGTGCTTCTACTCATGAAACTGAACAACTTTCCCCATGGAACCCATATCGAATTCTCAAAAAAAAAAAAAAAGATTTTGTATGGAGATCGGTCAGCTGATTGGTCAATTCTCCATACAAAGTCCAATTTTTTTTCGAGAATTCGATATGGATTCTTTGGGAAAAGTTGTTCAGCTTCATGAGTAGAAGTACCCCTTTTAGTATTATCACTCCATTCTTTTACACCCTGTATATGCGTCGATTTGAGAACCTCCTCCGTTTTTTCATCGGTTGAAAAATAAAAAGTCTCACAGACAAAATCTAAATGTCATTTAATATTTACCATAATCTTTTCATCATGTCGTTCTTTTATCATGTCTTTTCTTTTTATCATGTTTTTTCTGGTAATGACTTAAAAAATTATAGAGAAATATTAGGTATTTCACATTTTTGAGTTATGTGGGTACATTGATCACATCAAACTAGACAGCTTCAGCATAACCTGGTTATGGTAAAATTTATAATACAGTTTCTTTACTTTTGAAGTGGATTATTTTTTTTCTTTTGATTTTTATGGTTTTATTGATTTAGAGTTATTAATTTTTCTTTTTAATTCTTTTTCTTTCCTTTCTTGTTCTTTCCTGTCTTTTATTTTAATTTTATTTCATATACCTTCTAAAATATAGTGCGGTTCTTTTATCTCCATTTTTCTTTCTATTCTAGAGTCAATTCACTCGGGCAGTAAACAATCAAAATAAAATTTTGATAACTGGTCCCTCATGTTCGTGTTCCAAAAATTTTCGTCTCTTTCTATGAACTCAATTTTCATATCAACATTGGTCCAAACAGTGAAAATGCAAACACTTCTTCTAGTAATATGCAGTTGTCCCTGTGACTGATAGTACCAGTCGTGACGTTTGTTTACTGCCAACTCGCTTTCACTTTGTTTCCAAAACGTATTTTTTTTTTTAATTTTATCCCTTCATCGACACTCATTCCAGCGGCAGAATAGGGACATTTTATTTCTACAATTTTGTCTTCCTGAAATGACAATAAAAAAACGGTTCCATCAAAAATGTATACCAATATTTTGTACAAGTTTGCTAGGGCTATATCTTCCCGCTTAGAAGATACGAGCGATTGAAGTTTTGTATGAAACACCATAATTTTGTAGAGAGGATAATGAAGTAAATGAAGCGATTAAAGAGGATATGAAAGTAGAAGAAGAAAAAGAGTATCAAGGTTGTTGATGACAATAAAAAAACGATTCCACCAAACATTTCTACTACCATTTTGTATAAGTTTACTATGCCTATGTGAGGTCGTAGAAGAATTAAAACAGGATGACGAAGTTACAGAAGCAATCAAATAGGATATCGAAGTTAAAGAAGCCCCAAAGAGGATATCCAAGCAAAAGAAGCAATGAAAGACGATATCGAAGTATAAGTAGCAATCGAATTGGATATCGAAAGTAAAGAAGCAATAAAAGACGATATCAAAGTGGAAGAAGCAATCAAAGAAGATATCGAGATGGAAGAAGCAAAAGTAGAGGGATATCCTCTACTTTTGCTTCTTCCATCTCGAGAAGGTGAAAGTCGAGAGGTGGAAGAAACAACCAAAGAGGATGACGAAGGGTTGCATAAAAAAAAATTGACGCATAATTAAAAAAAATTGATGTTCCAAAATGATCACAGTGGATGTTGCATAAGAAAAAAAAATTGACGTTCCAAAATGATCATGGTGCATGAGGCATAATTAAAAAGAAATGTGGATGTTCCAAACTGAACATGATGAACGTAGCATAATACAAAAAAAAACTGGATGTTCCAAAATGATGATGATGAACTTTGCAAATTTAGCTAAGAAAGTTATCTCATGCCCCTCCACAACCAATAAATAGAATCAAGCAAATTTACAGTAATTTTATAGTACATACAAGCCGTGGGCTCCCTACAAAAACAGTATGAAAATTACGGTACAGTTATACATAATAATAATAATAATGTTTTGAATTTTCTTAAAAAATGCGATGAAACTTTTTCCCCAACCTAATATTATTCTTTGTATTGAACGCACTCTCTCATACCTACACTACACTGCGCTGTTAGTACTGTACACAAACACGTCACTCGGACGGTGCAGAGCGACGTGGATTCGCCTAGAATGCTTGCGGCAGACTGAGGCGCGGCTTTTTTTTTTTTTTTTTTTCGAATGGACTAATCTCGCTGTTGGCCTCTGAGGCCGTGACAGCTTAACCGAACAATGACAGCTTAACCGAACAAAACTGAGGCGCGGCTCGGCTGCCGTGTAATATTTATAGGGCGTTGCGTGGCCATAGAAAAAATGTATGGAGAATTTCTTCGTGAACTTTGATGAATATTTATTATTTTTTAAAGCATTTAAAAAATAAATCTTAGTTGCAGGAATTGTAGCTAGTTTAATGAACCCACGATTTAACGTTGTTTAGAAATTATGTTGTGTATTTTACTTAATGATTTTGTTATAACTCTGAACCTTGTTTTCGGGTTTTTCTTCGGGTTATTGCACAAAAACAGGGCCTATGTTTTTTTTTCTATCTTCCAATGATTGTGACTTTGTCATTTGAGAAACCTATTGTATGATTTTTATACTTATTAATGATCTAGGTATTGCAGTGGGAGCAAAACAGTAAGGTCCGTTTTGGCTCAAAACGCACGACCCAGGCTTAAGCGGAGACTCCCTAAATTGTATGATTTGTGCGTCATCAATGTAAAACTCGTATCTGTGTAATTTTTTTCTTTTGGCTATTATGGCATTTTTAAAAAAAAAAATACTTATGCACTATAATTTTTCGTTTTATAAATGATGCTTTCATGAGAGTTTTTTGTAGTTTTCTCTAAAACTATTCGAGTCTTTTGTCAAAAACAAATACTCGCAGCAAGAAAATATACTTAGCTTATTATAAACTACTAAGACAAAAATGTTATAAATTGATTAATAATCCTTTAATAGATAAAATTACTTTTAACATTGATGAGACACGAAGCTTGAGACTTAAAATCGGGTACATTTTAAGTGCTCACCAAAATAATTATTATACCCTAAGACTAAGTACCAAGTAAAATAAAGTAACTCCATATAAATTAAACGGATTTTATACCGAGGTCCCTAAAGTAAACCTTTTAAATACCAAAATAAATATACACACATCAAATTAATTGTATATATATTCTTTCTGCTTGCCAAAATGGATTAATGCTTACCAAATATTGTTTTGCTGAAACAGTAACATTGATACTGAAAACTAGTTTTAATTTGCCTTAGTGTAAATCAAATTATCCAACCTAAATCCAAAAAATATTATTGTCAAACTAATATTACAATCGTTTCCCTTTATTTTTTACGCCGCAACCCGCACGGCCGCCACCGGCAGATATTATTATACTATTTATTATACGTACTACAATAACGTAGCGTAACGGCAGCAGACACACCGTAACACCGTATGGCGGTAGGTCGTTAGGTTTTTTTTAATTTTATTTTTCTATTTATTCTTTATAAGGAGTTTTTTGCCTCAGCAAAGATTACTTAAATGAAAGTCATAAAATAAAATACTGGTATTATGCCCCTCTTCGCTTCGTCCGGAGAGAAGATGAGAGCGCGTCGTTTCGGTGCAGTTTCCTTCCTGTTTTAGTAATTTTTTGACCATAAATTACCGCTCGAACACAAGTAAACAACAATTTCTCATAATTTCGATTTGACATTTGATATTTCGTACGCACATAATTTTCTAGGCAGTAAGGAGCTTATAAAACAGTCTACCCACAAGTTTTAAATCATTGCGTCGTTTACTTCGGTAGGAGAAACATCAAAGTATTTAGTGAGTTGGCTACTGTGATTTAAAAATGAGTAAAAGCAAAAGCTCTGGCTCGGATGTACCGGTAACTGGTAACTATAAATCATCTTCTGAATCTGACGATGCTTCAGATTCACAGAGTTCCACTGATTTCAAATATAATCGGCATCGGTGCCACCGCCGGTGGCACCATGATAGACGTGAAAAGCGACATTCGTCAGCACTAAAAACCCTAATAAAAAGAGTGGACCTCTTGAACGTTAAACTCAAATAAGCCGAAAATATGACACTAATCAGATTGATAGTAGTCAGAATTTTGTTTTGATGGAAGTCGGGGGCCCTGATTGCCAACATGCTGCAACGGGAACCAGGGGTCCTAGTTATCAATACTTTATGTCTGGAGGCAATGCTTCCACCTATGAGGTCATGAACCAAAATACCCGTGATATTCAATGTGCAAGCTGAAATTCATGCACCTTTTGAGGGAGTAAACTCCAACAGGGTACTGGAAGTACCTGTTTATGTATATTCATGCACCTTTTGAGGGAGTAAACTCCAACAGGGTACTGGAAGTACCTGTTGATGTATATTCATGCACCTTTTGACGGAATAAACTAAAACAGGGTACTGGAAGTACCTGTTGATGTATATTCATGCACCTTTTGACGGAGTAAACTAAAACAGGGTACTGGAAGTACCTGTTGATGTATATTCATGCACCGTTTGAGGGAGTAAACTCCAACAGGGTACTGGAAGTACCTGTTGATCTATATTCATGCACCTTTTGACGGACCAAACTCCAACAGGGTACTGGAAGTACCTGTTGATGTATATTCATGCACCTTTTGACGGAGTAAACACCAACAGGGTACTGGAAGTACCCGTTGATGTATATTCGTACACCTTTTAAGGGAGTAAACTCCAACAGGGTACTGGAAGTACCTGTAGATGTAGCTCATCAGGAGGTTATTTGTCCTGTACCTGAAATATCGCAAACTCAAGAGGGATGGCAAGGCTTGCCACATGACGAGGACTTATTCAATCTGCAAATAGTTTGCTGGGAGCCTTTTGTACAGCTCAAAGAACCTGTAATTAAACAATCTGTTTCATCTGAGCTTGATCTCCTCTCCAAATTACAAAAGTATGGTCGCTCGGATTGGATGAATATACCTACCGTTTTTTGAGACTCAAAAGACGCATAGAACAACACCGGGTTTTTGTGCTCTTAAAACCAACCCAGAATTAAAACCATTTGATACGTCAGCGACATATCAGACTGAGTTTGCCGCCATCACGCATGCAGCTATTATTCAAACTAATGCAGTTCAAGAGCGTTTGCAAGGAATTGTCAATTGGTGTAACTCAGGGGTTATTCTTTAATCAGATTCGATAACTGAAAAAATTAAAGAGTTATTTATCAATGGCAAACAGCCTCTCAAGACGAATGATGATATTCTGCAACTTTCATGTGGAAAAAGGGCTGGTATTCTACAACACAGACCCTTAAAATATACTAAGCCAATGTTCTAACTCTGGTGTAGCGGAGAAGATAGAGGTGATACCGCCATCGGGTACTTATCTTTTTGATAATCCTCAACTTCTAAAAGTTCATTAAGTCAGTTTGAGCCGGAGGCTCTACGCAAAAACCCTATAATTCAAGGCCACATTATCAAAATGCCACCCATAAACCAAAACAAGGTAATAAGAGAAAGCATTCATATTCCTTTCGTGAAAACAACTCTTAATTGTCAAAACCAAGATGGCCCGGCGGGTCATGAGATCCGCCCCAAAGGATTCTAAAGAGCACCCTCCTCGAAATCTATGCCACACATGTAACACCAGACATAACAAAAGAATTATCAGAATTAATAACCATTCAAGTCTTGTATGAGGCAGACAACTCGGCGAGTTTTGTCTCCCCTATGTTCCTGGTCCCCAAACCAGATGGTACCCAACGACCCATACTAAATCTGAAGAGACTAAATGATTTTATCACGCCATCCAAGTTTCGCCTAATATCTCACATCAGTGTGCCAAAATTTCTTCAACCCGGGGACTGGGTTGCGAAAACATACCTTTTGAACGCCTACTTTCATCTGCCAATTTCACCGGTGCACCGAAAGTTTCTGCGTGTTCTGTACCAAGGGAAAATGTGGCAGATGACTTGTCTTCCTTTTGGCCTGGCCTGTGCTCCAAAATATTTGCTTCGGTGACAAATTGACTGGCCCAGCTATTAAGAACGAAGAACATAAGGATATTAGTTTATTTGGACGACTTCCTTGTAGCATCGCAGTCTGGACATCTTCTATTCATGCACATCCAGGATACTCTCAAGTTGTTACACGACCTAGGCTGGTCTATCAATCACGGGAAGTCGGTTGTAGCACCCTGCAAGCGCCTGGAGTACCTGGGAGTCGATTGGGATCTGCATCTCAAACAAAAAGGTATCTTCCGGAAAAAAAGAGATCATCTGGATCACTTTTTAGAGAAAAAGAAATGGGCTCTACGGCAGGCTCCAGTAGTAGTGGGTTGCCTAAACTTCATATGTTTTGTTGTCCCGCTGGGAAGACTTCATTGCTGGATAATTCAAATACACTGCAATCGCGAGCTTCGAAAAAATCCCAGACTGGCAGTATACATTCCACAAAATGTGTTGAAAAAACTACGCTGGTGGAAAAGAGCGATTTACGAGAAGACGAAGCAAAGCTCATACAGGAACTAACTGAAAAGTGCAAAATATCATTAGTGTTACAACACCTTCCAGGCTACCTAAACGAGAGAGCGGACTGCCTGTCACGGGGGCGCCAGCCTTCAGAGTGGCATCTCCTGGAGGAAGCCACGCAATCAATCTTTCAAAAGATGGGTCACCCTCAAATCTATTTATTTGCGTCAAAGACGGCCCATCTTCTGAAGAAATATTGCAGCCTGGATGCCCTGGACGAGAAAGCCGAATTTTGCAATGCATTCAGTCAAGTCGTCAATTTCAACCTAGGATGGATATTTCCACCCCCATGTTTAATCCCGCAGGTACTAAATCACCTCAACTCGGCGACGGGACATTATATTGTGATCGCACCTCGGTGGCACAAAACATTTTGGGGTCCGGATCTTATGTCAAGAGCCCTAGTGGACCCCATTCGGATATCGAATTTGTCCTGAGTCCTTATCGACACAACGACCAAATTACCCCCAGCAAGTGTCAGCAACCTAGTATTGGAGGCTTGGTTGGTACGGGGTGGGACAAGCTTCTAGATAATTGGTCTACCAGTGAAGTCGATTTATTAAGTAGAAGCTGGAGAAAATCATCTTTATCAGTCTACAAACAAGTATGGAAGTGCTGGCTGGGTTGGGCGAATACAAATAAAATTACGCCGCAAAAACCATCAGGTCAGACTGTGGTTAAATATTTGGCTCACTTGCTTATTGATCACCATCTTTCATACAATAGTATTTTAGTACATAAATCAGCTATTTCCACCATTTGTCAACCTCGTCTCCAGCTGAAGCTTAGCTTAGACCTTTTTGTCAAAATGATTTTGAAATCAGTTGCCCTAGAAAACCCTATAAAAGTCCAATGTCCTAACTGGGATCCGTCTATTCTTATGAATTGGCTTCAACACAATTTTCCTAATTGCATTTTTTTTTTTAAACAGACAGGCGATGTTCTTTAATTCTTTTATTGGCTTCAGGGCGCAGAGTACATGATCTGACCCTGTTAAATATCGATAAAAACAGTTTTTCAGATCAATCTGAAAGTTTGATTTTTTGGCCAAAATTTGGCTCCAAAACTGATTCTTCGAATTTTCAACTATCAGGATGGAAACTATTAAAAAATACGGCTTCCGAAGCTGTATGTCCTATTTTCTGGGTGCGCAAAGTCTTAGAACTAAGTAAACCTGGCAGAGGTCAATGTTCAGAATTGTTTTTGACTAACAAACTTAAGCAAAACAACCCTGCCTCTAGGACTGTTATTGCATCCTGGATTAAAACATTTAGAGATGCTAAGGTAGAAGCGACCCCAGGTAGTACTATGTCTGCGGTAGCATCTTCTAACTGGCTGAGAAATATGCCTATTGATCAAATTTTGTCAAGAGGTAATTGGCGTCAGAGTAACACTTTCTTAAAGTATTATAGGAAACAGATTAAAACAATCAATGAAGGTGATCACCTCTTAACACAATGTTTCAGTCCAGTTGTAGAATTTTGATTTCTGGATTTTTTACTTTCTTTTTTTTTGAAGATTTACTTACCTACTAGGTATTATACCTTGTTACTAAAATATAATTTCTTTATTAGGTACCTATATTTGTTATTTTATGTCTAAGTAAGTAACTATTTACTGTTGGTCATAGAAGTTTTTGTTACCTAAGTTTAGAAATAATTATGAAACATTTTGAATGCCCTTTGCATCTTTTATTTTTTGTTTTACATGGGCAAGTATTATTTTATTCATTAATGGTTTTGCGTCCATTCTTTTTTATAGATACACATAATTTTATCACCAGGCGAAAACAAACAGGTCTCATCTTCTCTCCGGACGAAGCGAAGAGGGGCATAATAGAACAATTTTTCCTAAAATGAAATTGTTATTATGCTCCTTGAGCTTCGTCCGGAGTATTTAAACGCTGCCTGTGAAGACGAGACTCAATGATTTAAAACTTGTGGGTAGACTGTTTTATAAGCTCCTTACTGCCTAGAAAATTATGTGCGTACGAAATATCAAATGTCAAATCGAAATTATGAGAAATTGTTGTTTACTTGTGTTCGAGCGGTAATTTATGGTCAAAAAATAACTAAAACAGGAAGGAAACTGCACCGAAACGACGCGCTCTCATCTTCTCTCCGGACGAAGCTCAAGGAGCATAATAACAATTTCATTTTAGGAAAAATTGTTCTAATATCTATTTAGTAATAATATAAAACATTTGGTCTAAAGTTAACTTTAACGGCGTTTACATTTATTTATTTAAAACAATACATCTATTATTACAGGTTAGACCTAATACAATAGAGAGTCATCAATGCATGTTGAGTGCATGTTGTGTTTGCCTGTTACTGGTTACACATGTAGCATAAAGCATTTAGATAATAAGTTTTTTTTTTATTGTAAGCAATCATGTGTTTAACTGTTGGTAAACCTAATAAAAAAAAAAAATCAAATGTAGAGCAAAAAGAAAAAATCAAATTAATCCAATAATAAACAAATTATACACAAACAAATACAATTGTCAATGAGAAAAATTCAATAGAAAATAACAAAATATTTATACAACATATTTTTATGGCTTGCAATAAAAAGGAAAATAGCTTCTATTCAATAATACTTCATGAAACACAATTTGGTGAGCATTTATCCGTTTTGGCAGGTATTTCGAATTTATTGGAATTAATATAAGTGCATTTCTGGTAGGCATTAATACACAAGCCCTTAAAATCATACAATTTTAGGAGCCTCCCCTTAACTTACTGCGTATTTGTGTGCTTGTATCCGTGTAGCACTGGTCTAAGCTGCTCTTAAACAGTTTATTATGAAATAACTGTCACTTTTTCATGCTAATAATTTTGAATAATACAAGGATAGAGATTGATAATTTCGATTTATTTCATTACTTCATGTTGTGCTACTTCTAGCTTAGAACATACTGCATACGAGTCCGTTATTATTTAAATGATTTACAAGAATCAATTAAAACGAGTATACTATAGATATCTTAGAAGGTATTGAACGATTCTGTGATTTCAAACACTTTAAAAGGGTATATTTGATTTTTAGAAGTAGAGGATCACAGTCAAAATTTAGGTTTTGTTATACGGTCTATATTCAATTTTCGTTTACAATTTAATGGTTAATGAAAACAGCATTCTTCACTTTCTTTAAAATTACGTATTTTATACTGCGTGTCACCGCATTTACGACATTAATTTAAATCACGGGTAGGGTTGATGGCTAGTATTATTGTAAAATAGTAATTTTTCAAATTCATTACCATGAAATTTTTTAAATTTTCATTCTATCTTAATTTCAAGTCGTAAAATATCAATGAAAGAGCCTGTGTAAAACAGGTAAACAAATCATATTCATTCATCATGTAGGTAAGTAGGTACCTGTTAAACTGACTAAGCGGCATCGGTGCAAAGTCGCCACCGATTTACGTTAAAAATTATTTATTGGAAATGTATCGATTACTGGATAAATTATCAAGCTACCGGTATTAAACCAATCTCTAAAATCAGTTAATACGATTCTGCATATGTGTTTGAAATTAATGTCGTGAATGCGGTGACAGACTGTATATGATATATCCTACTCTAGAGCACTCTCCGGTAAATTACCTTTTCTTTTGAACTCAAGTGTTTTGATAAATAGGAACATCAAAGCTTTAATCGGTTGACTCCATCAGGTTTAACAGTATCACAAAATCGTTCTTAGGTTTTATTCTGAGTAAATATTTCCTTTATTTATTACTTATTGATAGTTTAGTCTATGATAAAAAAAAGTAGAGGAACACTGGAATGACTAGATTCAGATATGTTTTAAAATTGATAAAATATATACATGATTCATCATAGTCATCATCATATCAGCTACAGGAATCCACTGCTGAACATACATACATGATTATTTACAAAACATATCTACATAGCTTAACATACTTAAAGAGTTCGTAGAAAAGATCAAGCTTTTTCATTTAAAATATCAATTTACATTGTAACAACTATCACGATCTTTGCCATAAATATTATAATCATTATTTTGTTTCGTGGTTCATAGCAGGGATCTTGCGGATGCTGATTTTTTGAAGGCTCACATCCGCGGATGCGGATGACAAGATTTTTTTTTAAGAAACTTCGTTTTGGTCAGAAATAAAACAAATATAAACTTATAACTGCAGAAAAATCGCTTAACTCACAATAACACTCAAAAACTGCAATGTTCATACGATAAGCGCACGCTATGATTGATTTACAAGATAAAAAAAAAGGCGTCGGAACTTGTTACCGAAATCTTCGCTCCTATTGTCAATCAGCACGTGCCCACGGCACGCGCCACTCGCAAACCCCACCCAATTTCTTTCTTGTCGCGACCTGCGCTGCATCCGCATGAACATAAGCATCGATTATTGCGGAGGCAGATGCCCAAATCGATGCGGAGGCTCCGCATTTGCGGATGCAGATGCGAATGTTCGCAACATCCCTGGTTCATAGCAACACCATTTGACTGATAAGAGTTAGCTTGCTTAGTTATTTTTATCACATCAGGTTATGTAATTACTAAATTTTTTATGAGCAATAGAGGTTAGCCCACTATTATTTATCACTATTCCAAATTTCAAATCTATAGCTTCATATTTGCTAACTTAAACGGTTGTGTGCCTGTGACAGACGGACAAAGTTGCACCAGAAGGGTTCCGTTTTCACTAATTTGATCCGGGATCCTAAAAATTATAGTAGGGAATGGCCTGAGAGCTCGAAATTTATTCTTTATTCTACACAAGATTTTTTTTATATACGACATGGAGATGGAACAAGCATAGCCCACCTGATGTTAAGTGGTAACCATCGCCTATACTCAAGAAAATACATTAAAGAGAAATAGAGGACATGTATAAAGGCGAACTTAACACTAAGAAGAAAGAAATTAAATATGGATTCTATAGGTTTTACCTCAAAAAAAATTAAACACTGTTTAGCGCGTGTTTAAAAAACTCCAATAAAAAATACAAAGGCTTTTTTTAAATAGGTGTTCAACGCGTGTTTAAATTTTTTGTGGTAAGGCTCTATATGTTTATTTATACAAATACTTGTACAATTAGGGAAGTAATCTAATATTGTTTGTACAATTTTGGTCTTCCATTGCATACGGAATCCAAAATGAATGGTTATAATATTTTGAAATTGACCGTTCATCTAAGTAACATCAAATTCAAAAATCCTTCGTACTCTTTCCTATATTTCAGTCTCACTCGTGAGTACCTACTAATCTAACTTGTATTGCACCATCCCTTTGCTTATTATCCTTACAAACACACATATGATTATTTTATTATTACTTATAGATTCAGTTGTAAGAAAGTTTAAACTAACAATATTTCCAAATTTTGAAAGTGTTAATCTTAAGGTTTTTGAAATCCTCTCAAAAATAACGAGCCTGACGGGATGTGAACCCGCAACTTTCCTCTCGATATGAGGATGCGATGCCAATTTCGATACAGGCCCACTACACGTCAGGTGCAAATGAAACATGACTTTAAAAATCTTAAGATTAATAATTATGATATACCGAAACTACCGAACATTTAATATTTTCTTTGCTATATCCGTTGTTTATTCACTATTTTTGTGCAAATTGGCAGAAAGGGGGCGTCCATTCTCACGTGGGGAGGGGGGCGGGAAAGTCTCGGCAAATATCACGTAATTTATTTTTCGTCCAAAAACTTTACTAGAGAATCAATCTTGAATACTGGTCAGAAATAAAAATATTGAAGCCAATTTCAAAAAAAGATTGTCCTACCACGTCGCTTTCAATGTAGGTAGGTACAAGTACAACCTAGAAGTACCTACATCAACATTATAAATGCACAGCTCGGGTCCGAATGTAACGGCAGTAAAAATATATAACAAAATACCAGAACAAATTAAAGCACAAGAAAACGACAACATCTTTGAACATAGATTAAAACATATACTAATGGAAAAGAGTTACTACACATTAGACGACTTTTCTAAGGACAAGACATGTAAATAATGATTTCCTAAGCAATAATATTCAAAACATAAAATCGGTTAACTTCGATTTCAGTAGACCTGCCTAGTTAGCTTTAATATTGCTACACCCTTACTCAGTGCCGGATTAAGGTAACTTGTTGCCCTAAGCAATCTTCCCCTGTGGGGCCTTCTATCCTTAATTTAAAAAGGGGGGGGGTAGGTAACCACCTACGAGCGAGCGGAAGTGGGGTCATGACTGCGACCAAACCGAATGCGTCCTATGATCGAACGTCAACGACAATTTAAAATGCGCATATTTTGAAATTGCTTTAAGTTTCGTGTGCTCGTTTTTTTTCTCGATCGTTTCTGGTGCCCCCCTAGACGGGATGCCCTAAGCAATTGCTTAAATAGCTTATAGGCTAATCCAGGACTGCCCTTAATTGCAGGGTGCATATGAAGTGCTGGACTCTTGACTAGTCAATAAGATCTGACATGTAACATTTTAATATCATTTGTATGAACGCAATAAAATACTGAATACTGAAAAAATCAAAAACGTCTTACATTATTAATGGACGCCCCCAAAAAAGTAACGTGCTAATACTAAAACCAAGTATCTCACGGTTCAGTTTTGAGTTTATTACATTCGAACCTATGAAGATGTTTCATTAACAAAACAGCAATCCTCAACAATATTTAAAACCCCCTACCTTCCACTACTCTGACATTTAATTAAATTCATATTTTAGACATTTAGCGGGTTGCTACTTTTAGGACAAGAAAATAGTGACTCAAAAAATAATTATTTGATCAGACGACTCATAGGCATTGACTTGATGAAAATTAAAGTGTCTGAGTCATAAAGGAAGTTAAATCGTAATTGAGTTGAATTGAATCTTCCATTTGAGAGTTTTGACGGAAGGCCAACACTGTCATCATCATCATCATCCTGTAACAGCCCACTGCTGGAAGTAGGCCTCACCCAGGGTGCGCCATTGAGCCCGATCCTCAGCTCTTCTCATCCAATCCTTGCCAGCCACAGCGCTAATCGTCACTCCATCTAGCCGGAGGGCGTCCTACAATTTTTTTTAATCAAATACTTATAAAAATTACTTAAAACACTTAAAAAACGTTAATAGGTTTGTCCTAAGCGCGTCTCAAACATTCTTCTTTGTAGATAACTACTTCGCTTGCCTAGATGTGGTCTCTACTCGGAACACGTAGTGTAGTTATAGCGGCCTTGTGTTGTCAATTTTAAGCTACTACAGCATAATGCTGAGTAGCAGTAGAGTAGCATAGTAATCACGTCATAACAGCTAGACCAATTTCGATAAAATTTAGTATCAATCAAAATCAAAAATGTTTTATTTGTTTTATACCAATTTTTACAATTCTGGTTGAAGCCCTGGCTCCTGAACTAGCGTGAGCTGTATGTCAGTAGTCAATTTCTTTCCACATTAAATGAAAAAAGAAAATACATAAAGTGATGCAATAGTTACAATGATAGATAAATAGTCAATATAATTTAGGTATATTTATATATACATATATATATAATATATACTATATTATATATATATATATCGACGGCAGAAAGCGTTAATGGCGTATCTCAAAAATTTCCGCTGTTCGATATTGAATCATCAATTGCTGTAACTAGTTAAAAATCAATGAAGCAGTAACTTTAGGACATTCCAATTAACTGTATCAAATAAAACTTAGATTGATAAAAATACTTTCCAAATTTCAACGTTCTATCTTTATTAATGTACGAGTTATGATTTTTTTAAATAGTTTTTTGGCTCTGGTGTAAAATTAGATATTTTGAGATACAACAAAATCGCTTTCTTACATCGATATGTAGGTTCTTATGTAGGTACGTAAGATAACCTGGATTAACACATAGAAACTTTTTAATCCATAAATCAGTTCCCAGGGGATAAAAATGGGATGTCAAGTTTCAAGAGCGAGTTTAGCTTTATTTCTGGGTTACCTACACATTTAGTAGTGTAACGCGTACGAAGTCGCGGGGAACAGCTACTAGTTACCAGTATATTATGTACCTATTGTGTTTTATGTACTTTTGTTATCCAAATAAACGTTTTTACATAACTTGTTCCAACATAACATCATAATGTTTAATAATGTTGCCACAACCCAACATAACGGTTGGGGTGTGGCAACATTATTAAACATTTTGACGTTTGATGACTTTATTTAACCATGACTTTATTCATAAATGGTTAACATCCAAATGTGTTTTACACCATTGCGGAATATTTTAATTATAAGTGCTGGACATGACATTATTTTATTTTATTGACATTTTTTATATTGTGTAAGAATAGTAAATTCAAATTTTAAATTAATTTTATGTATTATTTGCACACCATGACATTATCTGGTAGAATGTTAATTGAGCTTAAATTGTATACATTAAGATCAGTGTAAAATTGTACTAACTTTCTGCGAATAAATGATCTTTTATCTTTATCTTTTCATAAACGTCAAAAATATGAATTTAATTAATATACGATTAAAATAGATAATTCAATGCGACGCTGCGAGTAAGAAAGTGACATTAAGAGGTATAGGAGGTGCTAGGGTCTGCGGCGGCGACGTCTGTAGGACGAGCGTGGGGTACGACTTGCAAGGGTTGCCGAGCGGCTCGCCGAGCATGCTCAGCAGCAAGTACGACACGAGCGACCCCGACAGCAGCCCGCCGTTGTACGAGAGAGTCATCATGTTACCTGCAAAAGAAGGAATCACACAACGCATTCACAAACAAAACTCATTTTAGGCAAGAGCATTACCTTTCCTGGTAAACTTTTAGTTTATTATGTATTAGTAAGTACATTATGTATATTTTGTGTTTATCTACAGTCTGTCACCGCATTCACGACATTCATTTAAAACACATATGAAGAATTGTATTAATGGTTTTTAGAAATTGGTTTAATACCGGTAGCTTGAAAATTCGTCCAATAAGCGATACATTTCCATTAAAAAAAATTAACGTAAACAGGCGGCGCCTTTGCACCGATGCCGCTTAGTCAGTGTAACAGGTACCTACTTACTTACATGATGAATGAATATGATTTGTTTACCTATTTTATACAGGCTGTTTCGTTGATATTTTAGGACTTGAAATTAAGGTAGATAGAAAATCAATAAATTTTCATGATAATTAATTTGAAAAAAAGACTATTTTACAATAATGCTAGCCATCAGTCCCGCCCGTGATTTAAATTAATGTCGTAAATGCAGTGACACACAGTATAGTAGAAGTAACTTACGAAGTTTTAAATTATCTTTAGATTGCAATGAAGACTAATAACCGATATACCTAATAATCTAAGACTTAAATGTTTCTAGCTTAGAATATTCATATTAATTTCTTTATCTAATAAATTACAGACAAAAAGCTTCAAAATGGGCGTGTATAAAGGCGATTTTAACCCTAATAAGAGTTTTCTTCCAGCAAACCTTTGAAGATAGAATTAGTTGATTATAGTGGGTTCGTGCAAAGAAAAGGAACCAATAAATAAAAAATATCATAATAAGTACCTACATATAATGGAAAATAAATAATGCTGGACATTTCACACAGTCCATTTAGCCCCAAACTAAGCAAAGCTATGGGAACCAGCTAACTGATAGAATAATTATATACTTTTTTTGTAAATACGTACTTATAATATATAAAGAAACAACCGACCCGGAACATAGATCTGTAGATCATGCAAACATTTGTTCCGCGGCGGGAATCGAACCCGCAACCTCAGGTCATCAAAAAATATAACTAAAGTATTACTAGTGTTGCTATCTATAATACAGTAAAATGTGAGTATACTAAATGATATTCCAACACTTCACTGCTAATAAAATCCTTATCATTTAACAAGTTTATTTTAGTTACCAGCGATTTCTCGATGTTCCCGACTGACGCGAGAGGGCGCCATGATCATCGGAACTGACCCGAACAGACCGTTCGTGAAGCCAAGGATCACGGAAAACATTATGGGATACACCTGTAAAAATCAAAAAACAAAATCTTTTTATTCATTCAAATCATAATGGTCACTTTGAAACGTCAATTTTACTGCCTGTTCCTTCGCGACGAAGCCAGGAAAGAAAACAAGGCTGGTTGTTCTTTTTAATGATCCTTCTAGAATACAAACAATAAAAAAAAATTACGTCTAAATTGTAACATTTTTTGAACGAGTTGGAGCCAAAGAAATTATAATATCAGGAATCACTGTCCCTAACAAACTCACCGCAGAAAAGCGGCGAGCGATACCTTGCATTTGTGTGAGTGCCGAAAATGCCTAACATTATTAATACGAAAAGTTAAATAGTCTAAACTCGACTTTATTCCGCAGATTAAAAGTTTCATTTCAAGCATTCGCATTTTGGAGATATGACGTTATGAAATGAAGCAGCTGTTAAGTCGTAAAAATTTATTGCCTTCTTTTGTCCTTTAAAAAACTGTTGACTTAAACGGTATGGCAATAAGGTCGGATTCAAAATGTGCTGTTCGAAGATCGTAAAATTACTCCGTTCGGAACAGAAGTGTGGAGGAGTAGAAACGTACACAATATTTTTTTGTTGAGAAATGAAATTTCGAATCTATTACGTAGGGATAAATCATTTGTTAACCAAATTCAAAAGTCGGATTTTTTAATAATCGGATAGTTTGATAAAATCTTTCATTTTTACAGGCTCCTATTCAGTTTAATGTGCCTCGTTGTCTTGTCTATCGTTTATAGGTAATAAAATATTGCGATATTAGACCTGCCCGGTTTCTGATTTGAGTTGAAATTTTGCATGCATATGCGACATGAAGCTGATCTCATGATGCAGTAAGATGGTGCATCATCAGATGCTTAAACTAAACTACACAACAACATCGACTTTAGGTTCATTTGATCTGTCTTAACTAGTATTCGGATCCTAAATGATATCCAGGTCAGGGTTTAATGACGGAGCCAGGCTATGGGAACTCTGTAATAAAATGACATAGTTACATCGAGTGTGGGCTCGTTCGATTAGTGTTAAAGAGTATTCTTTACCTAGATGATATCCAGGGTCTGATGATGGAGCCAGAAGATGGCTATGGGAACTGTGATTAAACGATGCCACATCATCGAGTTTTTGGGCTCGATTAATTTGTCTTGCCGACTACTCGGGTCCTAGATGAATTCTCTTCTCTACAATAATAAAATCGTAAATCTCCCTTCAATGTATGAGACCGAGGTCAATGATGCAAAAAGGAGGGTCATAACATTTTCATCCTCGCGTACGAAGTTCCCGGGCAACCTCTAGTTTTGAATAAAATCGAATTTTGTATTGTATACAATATTGCAGAACCATGTTTAGTACTAGAACTTTAACAGTATAGGCAGAAATCAACAAAAAGTAAATATTGCAAGAAGTAGGACAAAGATATAGAGTGCTGTCAGCCTAGCTAAGAGTTTCAATTTCTCTTTTGCTGTTAATTGTGTATTTTGTAACAGATAACGAGCAGTTGACATTAGGCTATTGTACTTCAGATAAAGGGGCTTGGTGGCGCTGGTGGTAAAAATGCCTGTATTTTTAGTACCGAAAATTTATCTCGTTGCCCACAATTTAACGGTAGGGTAGGCTACCGCGTGTTTTTTTAATGAATTTGATAAAAATAAAACACGAGAGTTGTTTGTTTCATGAAGGTAGTTTTAGAATTGGCCGCATCTGATTAGTATATAATGCTTACTAATAAAATTGTTTTTTAAACTTGTTAAAATGTTTTTAGTATGCGACTCCATTCATTCGAAATTTAATGTAGTCCGGTTCATTGGTCTTCGGTCACGTACAGATAAATGAACGATACAACGCGAGGGAAAGGGACAGTAGCGTAGCGTAGTCGTGTGTCTGTAGTTACAAATGTTTCCGTAAAATATTGTTTTAAAGCATATTATAGACTAATTCAAAATCAAATTCATCAAATTATCAAACTTTAAGGTAATACTCACCGGAAATACGAAATTCCATCTTTTTTTAATGTAGTTAAAGTGTTGTTTTTGTAACTTTTGACGGAGCACTTGGGCATGTTGTCACTTCGACGGCAAGCGCGCGACTAAGAGCCGAGAGTGCTTAAGCGGCGTTTAAGCACTCTCCAGCGTGGACATCCTTGACGGGCCGATCGTATATCTAGTATTTTATTGATCGTTGGTTGGAGCAATTTCAAACCCAAGCTTTTCTATCATCTAAATAATCCGATATGTTATAGTAGGCTTTTTTATAAGGATTTTGTTTAATTACGTTTATAAATTTGTTAATTGTCAAAATTTGTACATGACTTGGGAGTTTGTTATAAAAGCGTACACCTTGCCCTTTAAACGTTTTACTAACTTTATGGAGTCTACAAGTGGCAACCGCGAGTTTATCTTTATTCCTAGTATTAAAATTATGAATATCGCTATTTTTCTGAAACAAATTAATTTTTTTGTGAACATACATCAGATTTTCATTGAAAAGATGGTGACATAGTATTTTTCAAACTTTCGCGATCACTGTACATAATTACTGATTAAAATGGGTATGTATCGACTGAATTGCAACAGCCCTCGTCACGGACGGACTGACCCCCGCGTCCACGGCTGTTGCAACACAGTCGAAACGATGGGATAACAAATAAAAAAGGTGCGGTTTTTGAAACTGTCATGGTTATGAACACTATTTGTACTACAAACGGGATATTTACCATTATTTGTGAGTTTTTGAGTATCCCGATATTTTGACGCAGTTGCATGCGCCATGTATCGGGATACTCAAAAACTCACAAATCATGGTAAATATCCTGTTTTTAGTCACAAAAAAGGTACATACGCGATAAATACCCGTTTTAATTAGATGCTGACATCACATTTTATTATTTACTTTTTGACTGACCATAGAATATCACATCTTACTAATATTATAAAAGTTTTGATGTTTATTTGTTACTCAATCACGTCGTAACGGCTGAACCGATTTCGATGAAATTTGGTAGGTATATATGTAGATAGATTATGACCGATATTGAGACATATATTATTATAACTTTTCACCCGATTAAGCAGAAGGACGCGAGATTTGACAATAAAACATTACCCATGTTTTATTGTCAAATCTCGCGTGCTGAGCCGAGGGTGGAACGTTGTAGTCGAAATGTATGCAATGATTTTTTAGATATAATATTAAGTTTTCTGGGCTTACTATTGGCACAACCAAATGGCATTGCTAAATTAGAATAAATCGCGTGGGTACGGAAACCTCGGCGCGCGAGGCCCATTCGTACTCGTCCGGTATTGTTTTTATTTGTTTATTTTGTGGCGCATAATAATAATGAATGTAGTATGTTTTATTAATTTATAACTCACATCGCCGACGATATGCGGCGAGTATCTCGGCGCCGCGCACAGCAGCAATAGAGGAACTAACAGTAGCCGTATTCCGCTGGCCATCAGCAACTGACTGCGACTCCACTCGTACGGCCATGCTGCTGCTATCTGAACAAACAAATTAATTTGTATGGAACAATGGATTATTATTATAAATATGGGATTTATCGTAAAAAAATCGGCTTAGTAAGCACATGTTCAACCTAGGGTTATGCGTAACGTGAACATTCGTCTCGTTTTGGGCAGGACAGTCCCGCTTTCAGGCTGTCTGTCCCGTTGTCCCCAACCAGAGCAAAAAAGTCCCGCTTTTACAAAGGGACCAAACGATAAATTCATTAAACGTACCTACCCTTACCTACCTCCTACGAGTATATTCATTGGATTCGAAACACGCTGGTGGCAGCGGCAACGCGGCTAGCACGGAGAAGACGGCGAGTGACATGCGAAAGCGAGTCTAAATTACAAAGACTAACATCGACAAATCATGTGATAAGCTCCATTCATACTTAAAAACTAGACCCGACATTTTAAAACTAATTTGCTCCATCGACAAATATAAAACAAATGCGTCTCCAACCGCAATGTAATGTTAAAATTTCATAATATACCTAAAATTCGCTAGATCGCGTCAAAGGGAAAAAGATCGTTAAAGAAAAAGTCATGCAATGCGGTCACGACCCTCTACATTGAGGAAACGATGCACAGATAGAGAGATACCTAATATATTGTTTTTCAAATCCTTTTCTTTTTTTTTTATAAATAACTAGTAAAATAAGTTTTTTTGTTTAATCCCGCAAGCGTCCTGCTTTGATAAAAAAATGGTCACGTTAATTATGCGATAAACAAACCTGCAGATTCTGTAATGAGGCGGCAGAATCGCCCCTACATCTATTATGCGAGTGTGCTCCACTAATGCGCAAACTTAGCATTCATCTGGGCAAACACATTCTTAGCCCGGAGGAGCTAACATGTTATCACCCCTAAGAATATTCTGTGTGATCTTTAAACGCCTCCATAAACTAGGGGCGACATAAAAACATGTGGCGATCACAATAGGCCTCGTAGCTGCAGTGAATCTAATAATAAAAAAGAAAGAAAATACATTTATTTGCTCCGACAGAAAGTACATTAATATGGTAAGATAGTACATAAAAAACTACTGAGTAGGTACGTATGTCGGTCGGTTACCCGCCCACCTAAGCAGTTTAGGGTAAGCAGGCAACCCACCCACACATGCAATGAAGGTGTTGCGCGGGGACAAAATGGCCCCTGTCTCAGCATAGTCAGTACCGTAGTGTGTCTGCAGGACTCACCTTGCCGATAAAGTCGAACATGTTGAAGAATGTCATCAGCACGATCGGCATCCACGTGCCGAGCTCGCACGACTGCACCTCGGACGCGATGCCGGGGTACAGCGCCAGCGTCGCGAAGTACACCAGACCTATCGACACCATGTACGGGTAGATGGCGCGTGCGACCGCCCACCGGTCTAAGATGCCTCCTGGAAATAAAAGCAAAGTGTTGCCATTGGCACTTGGTACTGCAACGACTCCAATAAACTAATGGATCCTACACACGTCAACAGATTCCAACAGAAGCATGCGCAAGCCTTGCTCAAGCCTAGAAATTTTAACAAATTCTTCCCACAGAAGCTTGCACAAGCCTTGCAAAGGCCTAGAAATTTTAACAAATTCTTCCCAAAGAAGCTTGCATAAGCCTTGCACAAGCCTAGAAATTTTAACAAATTCTTCCCACAGAAGCTTGCGGAAGCCTTGCACAAGACTTGTGTAAAGAAATCTTTGGAGTATGTGGGGCCCATAACGCCCCTTGAGGTTCATAAATAGAATTTAAAATACAATGCCAGGGATATTTTTTAGATTTGGATAAATGCTTTTATCGCTTTTGCTAGTGGCTCGAGTAGTTTCGCTTGTTCCGCGCTGCCTCATAAGCGTGGGTTCCTTTTGAGGTCCAAAGCCGGTGTCTTTTAACATTGTCTCCTCTAATTAGGTTAGCCGAGATTACACGTTCTCTATCTTGTAGAAGAGTTACTGGATTATCATCTCTATAACTATTACAATAAGGGTAGCTTACGTTTGATGCTCCTCAAAGATGTTGGTCTATCTGGCGGTTCAAAGACGAGATCCTCCAGCTTGTAAATACGAATAGGAGGCAGCAGAAGGAAAACCACTGGGTTCCGTGATCGCGGGCGGTGATGTCGCGAGAGGAGAGTGCACCAGTTATAAGCTATATAACTATTACAATAATCTTACGTTTGATAGCCCTCCAAGATGTAGGTCTCTCTGGCGGTTCAAAGACAACATCCTCCACCTTGTACGAGGGATGGGGGGAGGCGGCAGAAGGAGAACCGCTAGGTTCCGAGATCGCGGGCGGTGATGTCGCGAGAGGAGAGTGCACCAGTTATAAGCTCTATAACTATTACAATAATCTTACGTTTGATAGCCCTCCAAGATGTAGGTCTCTCTGGCGGTTCAAAGACAACATCCTCCACCTTGTACGAGGGACGGGGGGAGGCGGCAGAAGGAGAACCGCTAGGTTCCGAGATCGCGGGCGGTGATGTCGCGAGAGGAGAGTGCACCAGTTATAACCTCTATAACTATTACAATAATCTTACGTTTGATAGCCCTCCAAGATGTAGGTCTCTCTGGCGGTTCAAAGACAACATCCTCCACCTTGTACGAGGGACGGGGGGAGGCGGCAGAAGGAGAACCGCTAGGTTCCGAGATCGCGGGCGGTGATGTCGCGAGAGGAGAGTGCACCAGTTATAAGCTCTATAACTAATACAATAATCTTACGTTTGATAGCCCTCCAAGATGTAGGTCTCTCTGGCGGTTCAAAGACAACATCCTCCACCTTGTACGAGGGACGGGGGGAGGCGGCAGAAGGAGAACCGCTAGGTTCCGAGATCGCGGGCGGTGATGTCGCGAGAGGAGAGTGCATCAGTTATAACCTCTATAACTATTACAATAATCTTACGTTTGATAGCCCTCCAAGATGTAGGTCTCTCTGGCGGTTCAAAGACAACATCCTCCACCTTGTACGAGGGACGGGGGGAGGCGGCAGAAGGAGAACCGCTAGGTTCCGAGATCGCGGGCGGTGATGTCGCGTGAGGAGAGTATACCGGGTTCGCGAAACTGAATGTGTTGTCTGCTGTAAATAACGAATTAAATTCACATCACAGGTTATAATTCGTAGTCGTCGACGTTAGAATAAGCACTAAGCGCCTTACCACAAAAAAGTTAAACACTCCTAGAACACCTGATTAATTTCCTTGGCAATAATTGATAAGATGTTAGAGACAAGCTCAGCGTCTATTTAACAGTATTGTGGTAAGGCTCTTAGATTTTACTTTTTAGTAGAGAAAAGTAGCATATGAATCCAAAAAACATACCTTTACAAACCAAAAAAAAGGGGCGGGGGGGGGGGGCGTTGTCCACAGAGTAAGCCTATATAGAAGATGACTTACAGAATGTTATTTGTGTTGTGTGGAGTGTGAGATTTGACATAGTTAAAGCTTATATGGAGAAGGAAGAGGGGAATACTAAAAATAAATAAAGGTGGCAGTGTGTCAGACTTTTAAAATTTTTGCTAATATTATTTTGTTATTGCTTGCCTTTTTTCAGTTATTTTGTCCACAGTTTAACTTAATAATAATCTAGTTCTACCAAGTTATTTTGGGCTTATCAATATGTTTGCGTTCAGGCTAAGGTGGAAATCTACAAAGGTTAATTACCTTGGCCGGTGGTAGATAAAACTGGACTTTGGATTTGCAATACTCCATAACTTTGCTCCCCACCTTCGCTCTCCATCTAAAAATATATATTTTATTGTGATCTCGCACTATAAAAACGTTAACATAAAAAAAATATAATTGCCTACGTTAAGCACAGGAAAAACCCAGTCATTGATCTTCGAGAAAGAGGAATTATTATTGATATCTGCGAAATAACTAATATAAGTAAAGCGTGCTATTAAAATTGTGCATAGCACTGAACTCACATAGCATTATCAATTTGTTTATAATGAAACATATTCAAAGACTCAGGTATTGCCAAGGAGCTACAACGGTAATTTCTACAAGACCAATGAATGTTAAATATGTCAGTAAAAGCCATAAAATCTCAAAGCAATGCATATAATAAGCACAAATAGGACACAATACTAACATAATTTTTTATTACCAATGTAGCATCTTCGTTTGGGTTTAAATGGAGCTGAATGCGTCGTTTTTGCTTCGATTCCGTTGTAATCTTCAAATAGTGTTGGACTAGAGGGTTTTTCATCGCCATGTGATGCAACATCGAGTGCACGAGTAGAACCAAAATCGAGAACACAAAGAACATAAATGTGCTTCGAGTGGGTGTATTGAACATTTGCTTCGTTACTATCCGATCGAGTGACACCCAGAAACCGGCAGCGCCTGTTGACAAAAAGAAAGCAATGTTAGTTCGCGTTAACTTTTCGTATTATTGAATGCTGTTTAGATTAAGAGCGAGTGTATAATGAAGTTAGATAAATTGATAACATTTTCTCTAGTAGACGACAGTATAGTTCGGCCAAACCAAAAACACTGAAGAGCGCGTTAAAATGTACTAAACTTTGACGCTGTCTCCTTAGTTTCTTGTAACATGAGGACATGGTAACTTGATGCCCTAAGCTATTTGCTTTAAGTTTCGTGTGCTCGTGTTTTTTTATCGGTCGTCTCTGGTGCCCCCCTAGACGGGATGCCCTAAGCAATTGCTTATATAGCTTAAAGGCTAATCCAAGACTGGTGTTCAAAGGCTGCACGCCACGCTCCGGCCCGCCTAACGCTTGACTTGAGCTGACATTCAGGTCTCGGCCTTTAGCCCCCCCGTGACTTACTTTCCCCTGCCATCACCGCTTGCGTGTACCTCGGCGGTAGACACCCAGTGAACCCGTAGTACGAAGCCTGTTGAACCGTGCATCCAAAAGCCACCACACCAATAGCGACCAGGTTAATGGTATAAGAGACCGTTGAGGGAAACCCATCCCAGCCGATATTGCAGACGGCTACAAAAAGCATCGTTGCTAGGGAGACTAGAATACCTGAAATAATAAAAAAAAGTTTTTTTTAAGGAGCTATTTTAGTTCAGAATTTCTCCGCAAAGTTCTAAGAGAATTTCTCTCATTCCTTATGTTTTAAGGGTTCGTATCTCAAAAGGAAAAAGGAACCCTTATAGGATTACTTCGTAGTTCGTCTGTCTGTCTAGAGCTAGACTATTTTTCTACTACACGTCACATGTGAAATTAGTAAGATGTTTCATTTTCGGCTTAAAGCGCCGTTATCTCTATTTACATTATTATTTTATCAGATAAACTGGTTGATTATAGTGAAACATATTAATTATAAGGTAACCACCATTGGACCTACACTCAGCAAATAAATTGATTTGATTTGACATCCATACTCGTAACTCCGTAAGTGTTGCATAATAACTATTAGAATATTAGCAAATTTCCTTACCAAAAGTTATCCTCGTGTTGTAGGAGAACACGTCCAATAGCATGTTATTGACGACGACAGCGACGCACGCCGACGCGATGTATACAGTCGACATATCGAACATGATGGTGGACTGAGGGTAGTGGAACTGGAAGTAGTCTACCGCCATTATGAAACTGAAATAACAACGAAATAACCATAGATTCATATACTCTTTATTGCACATCAAACAAAATTAAAATACACAAAAATAAAGGTAATTACAATGGGCGGTCTTATCGCTTAAAGCGATCTCTTCCAGACATCCTTTGGATTAACGGGACAAAACAAAATCAATAAGACTGTGGTGTATCTATGATTATAAACCTACCCATACTTACTAATGAACTAAATATATACTTTATAAGGCAAATATGAACTGAATACAAATATGTATCTTATCATCTTGTTCGACTACTGCTCGTAAACTAGTAGATAGACCTTACAATATCAAACCACAATTACTATGGTAGGGCCTAGATTTAGAACCAAATATTCCAAAGCTAAGTAGGTACCTATATATTTATTTTATACTCAGTAACCATTGATTGGCTGGTCATTGGTAGGATCTATAACAATTTCTACGCTGCTATTGGTTTTCAACAATCACGTATGAAAAATTGATGAATATACGAACTAAGAGATTAGTCTCTGGTAGGTTCTAGTGGGAAATCTTTACGAGTCCGTTTCTAGTAAGGAAACATGGTCCACGAAGGTGATAAAAGTTGCAAAAATATTGACTGTTTTTTTATAAAAATCATTAACAATATTGCTTACCTGTTGAAAGGCAGCAGGAAAGCTGCGCCAGCGCAGAATAGTGTTAAGTAGACCATGTTGTATGTGTCCGGGGGCGGTGCGCTAGGGTTGGCCATGTTGCTAAGAGGCTCCCCTCGGGCCGTGCGAATCGCCTCGATCCGGGCGTACCCGCGGCCTAGGGTTTCGTTCATTTCTCCACCACTTTCTCACATTTCAGTGTTCATTCCACCAGCATGAGAGTAGATTAGGTATCCCTTATTTCACTTGTTTTATTCACCGAGCTTAAGATCGAAACAGGTTTAGGAATGGTAAAGGAATGCTGGTAGAGGAAAGTTTTCAACGGAAGGCAAGTTGACTTGATATATAGTTTACCAAAAGTTAATACTGAGAAATACAAACAAACGTTTTAAAATAGCGTAGAAAATATCAAGGGGACGGCGACGACGACGAAGTGGTGGTAATGGGTCAGGAATTGGAGGCGGCGTGTGGAGGGGACGAGACATAGGTGTTACTTTGCGCGGACAAACCCGCGGTCAGAAACTAACACACAATAGTTTTCTTATTAATTAAATTACGTAAGTGAATTAATTTATTTTTATCGAAGACCTCGATTAATAAGTAGTTTGGGTTCGACAATATGAGTAGCCTGTCTTAAAAGAGCTGAAACTTTTCACCACTTTTTAAAACTAATTTGTTTACGTAATGATATCGGCTCTTCGTAAAATACCTGGATGGACATTCATTTTCGCATTACGATTCTAATGTCACAGTTCACAATTTTATAACAATAGTGGTTTTTCGGCACGGCTATAAAGTAGGATTATAATAGCACTTCACTACATGATTTTAATAGGTTTTGTGCGGAAAGTAATCAGATTTTCTTTGATATATAACGGTTTGATCAGTTTAGGATTCGGCCGGGACCGGGCGATGCGTGTTCACCAGAGGGCTAGTACGTATCACGCATGCGTCTTCCGCATTGATTTTCAGTGCAGGGACAAGGCTCGGTTCAAAATAACATTGAATTCCAGTAATTTTTATTTTTAGATTTATACCTTTTGTTATATAATTAGCTACCTCTATCTATAATAATCACATGTAATTTACTCTATCATAAGAAAATTTCCTGTAATAAGACGTAGACATGAACATTATGGTGTTATTTAAAGAAAAAACATAAATCAGCTGATTATGTTATGGGGTTTCTTTTGTGTAAACAAGAGTAAACTGCGCCGAGCGATTGCAAACCTTATGCAGAGTAGATAATGTAGATATTTCAGCAGTTATTTACTAGGCTCCTGGGAAATTAATCAGCTAAGGCATTCGAGAAAAACTATAAATTTTAGCGTGCCTTCTACAATATTAATAATCAGGTCACGCTGCTATAAAATGCTTCATCAGAAAAACAGTGATGCATTGTTTTATAACTATCATAAAACCTTGTAACTAATTATCTTAATCTATTATTACAATGAAAACCAATTCCACAAATTAACTAAGTACTCACACAATTAATTATCTAATACCTCGGTTCAAAGATAACTCTAAACGGTTTTGCGGAAAGCGTGAGTCCGTCTATGGGTTCCGTAGCGGGAAGTGGATCTCCTTCAGGTATCCTCAAGTTGAATCTTTGAAGAAGATGTGTCAAGAACATGAATAGTTCTGACCTTGCCAAGCCTTCACCGATGCAGCGTCTCTTACCTAGTTAAAATAAATTATTAGGTATGCTATAACACCTGTCAAGATAGAGTGGTAGAGTTCCTTGGTCACCCGGGCAAGTACTACCTCATACCTATTTCTGCCGCCAAGTAGCATTGCTGTGTCGGTTTCCGGTGAAATTTTAGGCACATGAGTCTTTACACCTGTACGCCTCAAGTTGATGGACACAGGGCACGTTTCTATGGTGCGTGACGTTGGTGGACGCATGGCTGTGCATCGTAGGGCAAGTTTCTAAGGTGCGTGACCAACGAGGCAATACTTTGCTATAGGCGATGGTTACCACTAACTATCTGGTGGGCCGTATGCTTGTTTCATCTCCAGGTAGTATATAAAAAAAAATACCACAACCAAGAACGAATCAAATTAGTGAACGCATCGAACATTGCAAAACCAACTTTGATCTTAATAAATTTATAAGGAAACATCGGGCAGCTGTTACTAAAAAGTTGTAGATTTAACAAATTCTTCCAATAAATATAGACATTTGACATGATTTTCGTTTTATCCATGTTCATTTTGAGGCTGGTGGAAGATATAGACATCATCGAGCATCTTGCGTAACTCTTCCAGCGATTCTGCCATGACCACGATATCGTCGGCAAATCGAAGGTGAGTGATCTACTCGCCGTTGATATTGATGTCCAGTCCTTGCTATTCGAGGAGCTTGAAGACATAATCGAAAGCGGCAGGAAACAGTTTCGGAGATATTGTCTAACGCCTCTCGTTGTTGTACAAACTCTTCAGCACTTCGATGTATCGATATATATAAAATTGTTTATATTTTCTTATTTATGAATTATGACATCATACATTACATTTGTGCTTAACTCTAACTTCTCTAATCTAACTTGACTTACCGGTGCCAAAGGGCATCAACCATTCGTCTTGAATAAGATTCCCTTCTTTGGTAAGAAAACGTTCCGGACGAAATACGTCGGGGTCTTTCCAGTGATTGCCATTGTGAAGGTCATATATTGCGAGTAGTAATAATGTTCCCTGAAATAAAAGTGCCTTATGCTTCAAGCTTGTTATAAATAGGATAATGATAGGACGTGAAATAACTAAGAATGAAATAAATCGATAGCAGCCAAGTCAACCCCAGAAGGTCAATTCACGTAACATAAATTAGTGAAATTATTTTTCGATCTAGTCTCGTTATGTTAATGTCCTAAACGGTATTCTCGTAACTGACAATACAATGGTGTGAGTCAACTGACATGTGATTCATGCGAATAAAGTCTTTAATTATAACAAGATGATACTGTAATATTAGTGGGATATCTGGTAATTCCGCGATGCAATTGTTACCTAGTGCGGAGCTCATTATCAAACTGTACCTACATGTATGTTAATTCTAGTATTTTTCAAACTTTTGCGATCACGTACGTAATTACTGATTAAAACGGGTAGGTATTTATCGCGTATGTACCTTTTTTATTTGTTATCCCAACGTTTCGGTCCAACGGACGGGCGGGCCCGTGATCACGGCTGTTACAACACAGCCGAAACGTCGGGATAATAAGTAAAAAAGGTATATGCGCGATAAATACCAGTTTTAATCAGTAATTATATGTTAATTCTTATTTGAAAAATAAAAAATATTTTGTATTTGTATAACATTTAAAAAGGATATATGTATATGTATATGTAAGTAATGGAGCAGAATGCCAAAATATATTCAATTCATAATCCAGTTATACTATATATCCAGTGTATAGTTTTATCGATCTCAAAAAGAGCAAAATCGGTAGATCGTTTTAGTGCGTTCAAACAGGAAATCAAGAGATTTTATAGAACCTGTTCCACCCTGAACCGAGAAATAAATTGGCCTAGTAAAAAAAAATCTTTGAAAAGTTCGATAACATTTGACATTATAAAATATACCTTTGGTATAATGTATTTGCCAAGTTTTGCGTCGTCAAGGGCCACGTGTGGGATACCCACAGCAGCAACACTCGATATTCGTAAAGTTTCAAGTATGACAGCTTCGGTGTACACCATCCTAAAAAAAGTTAGAAATATAATGAGTTACTAGAAACGTGAACGGCAAATAAAGCTTCATTGATTTACGAACACAGTGAATGAAGGATGATAAAGAAGTAAAAGTGTACAGCCATGACATACAGCTTGCGAATTCGATAATCTAGCTAGGTATGTATCTGTAAGCACTTAATTAGTTTCCATTTTGAATTTCGAGGGACATGAATATAGCCCTCTCGAATTTATCTGTAGTTTTTGAAACTCAAAGACCAGTTCGCCCTGTTCATTGTCACGTTATACCTACGAGATAATGTTATGACTGAAAACCGAGAGTATACCGGAGAGAAAATGTAGTTGCCAAAAGCAAAGAATGAAGCTGCTAGTGACAACTACGAGTCAGTATGTTAATAGTTATTATCATCATCATCGTCAGCCCTCTCATAGGCCTCTGCTCGTTGTCGTCATTCGTCTTTGTCGGTAGAACCTGCGGTTGTTACTAAGTCGTCAACCTATTTTCGCTGGACGACCTGGGTTCCTAGTTCCACCTTGGGGCTACTACTCCAGATAATTATTATGTTACCATAAGACCAACCCATTGGTTATAAGTACCAAGTTTTACTCTATATTGAAAAAAATATTCATATGGATCAATATTTCGACAGGACGGTAGTATTTTGACCAATGTCAAATCAGACCTCAGCACCCTTCTCTACCTGTCGTCACGGCACCTGTCCATATTTTCTATTCTATTTGAGCCCCAATATTAGCTTGTTTATTTTTCACTTGCTTCACTTACTAATTTCAGTAGGTACCTATTGGAGACTCGGTATGTTGCCGAGCATGGCGCGCTCCATGGATAGATAGATAGTTAATTGTCAAATAATAATAGGTGCCAGGCCAAGATATAACGAGCTTGTATGTGACTAAACTGTATACCAATAATGTTTTAAGTTAAATTCCTTAAGTTTCGCAACCGAAATTGTCTAATTATGGTTGCGCAACTTTAGCAACCTAATAGCAACTCCAACAACATAAAAAAAACGCAATCATGTCCAATGGTTAATACTAGAAAGATTATAAAACACGGTGATTTAAGTCAGTTTCAATTTCAAGTAGTTACCTAGAAATAATATCCACCCACTCATCATCATCGTCAGCCCTTCTCATCTCACTGCTGGGCATAGGCCTCTCTTCGTTGTCCCCATTTGCCTCTGTCCTGCGCTGTTCTAACCCACATACGACCTGTGATTTTTATAATGTCGTCGACTCATCTTGCCGGTGGACGACCTGCGTTCCTGGTTCCATCTCGGGGCCACCATTTAGTCAGCTCCCTGTTCCACCTGTCATCATCGCGCCTGGCCACATGTCCTGCCCAACTCCATTTAAGTCCCAATATACGCTTGCTAACGTCTTGAACTTTAGTCCGCTTGCGAATTTCGGTATTGGGGACTCGGTCTAGCAACCACTAATTTTAAATTATTCATACTTTTACCAGTTAAACCGGTTGGTAAATTATAGAATACTCTAGTAAAAACTACCTGGTTCGGTGATTAACGGTGGGTGTGCGAGCGTGGCCGATCACTTCATCAATTTCTTTCTGAAGTCGCCTCTGAACTTCCTGGTCTCGTGTCAAGTGGAGAAGCATAAAGACGGAAGTGGCCGAGACAGTTTCCATGCCCGCTTCTAGTAAATCCAGGCATACTACGTAAAGGTCTTCCCTAGTAACTATTCCGAAGAAAAAAACCAGTTAAGCAGATAAGGACGTTTTAAGGTTACTGAGACACTTGAAATTCAGATTTCTTTTAAAGATAAGACCTTATTGTTTAAAGTAAATAATAAGGCTTATCTATGCCAAAATAATTAAACGTCAAGGTAGGTAACTTTAATTAATTTAAAAGGTAAAGTTAGGTTTAGCTACCTAAAAAAAGCATACTGGACTGGATGCCTTACCGAGCACCATACTGTTTGGTGGACGAAATAAAGGGGCATGCCCACTCTCCCTTGTAAAAAATGCTGTCACTGCACACACTTGAAACTAATTGCTAATGATTCTAGGCTTAGTTAGTAATAAAAGAGCTAAGAAGTTAGTTATAAAAAAGTTTACTATAATGAGAAAAATCAGTTTTTATTTTTCACAACCAGTTTTACATCACTGTATTCAACTACAACTTAAATAGTTTATTATTGTAATTATAACGATTCCTAGATAAATTATGATTTTGATAATTACTATCAATTTTAGAAGAAGTATCGGAGTCCATTTTAAAAGCTTTAATTTAAATTATTTTAAAATATTGTAGGATACTTTTCGTGTTAATCGATTGATACGTAGATTAACGAAAAAATGTAACATATTTTTTGGATGAACGCAATTTTTTGTGCAGTTGACAGCATTATATGGGCATGTCCCTTTGTGTAGGTATTTATTTCGACCAGCATCGTCGTTGCAAAATGGATAAAGTTTTACAGTTACCTAAAGGTCTAGTGAAATACTTATAAAATTACGGTGGTCAGTTACTGGCATTGCATTGTCAATATGCCACGTACAATTGAGTTTTACTCGAATTCACTATATCCGTGATATGGACAAGGCACTTAAAATTACCTCTTATAGTTTTCCAACGGCATATTGGATGAGCATTAACCATTACTTAATTAATAATATCGATAAACGCTTTAATACCATACAAATCACAACCAATTTGTGATGTCAACATCAACAACTCAATACGTACAGGGTTGATCTTTCGGGTCCGCCATTTCGATAAGAAAAGCGTCTATGACGTCTTTTGGATCGTTCACATCAATATTTTGTTCATGCTCCTTTATTGTTTCCTGTGGATTTTGCAAAGTAGAAGACTGTAGACATCACAGATAAAGAGTAGGTAGTTATACTTTTCTAAAATATCACACATAACACCTGCCCACTCTGCCCAGGTAATAAAAACTAGGACCTCTGCAATAGAGAAAATCAGAAAAAATATCCAGATTTATACCTTATTTCACAAAAAATATCTAGACAGGAGTTGGTAATTATGAGCGCCAGTAAAGCAAATAGGGATTTATAGAAACTCCCTATCACTTTTATAGGACGTAAGTACCTAGTTGTTTTTTTAGGGTTCCGTACCCAAAGGGTAAATCGGGACCCTATTACTAAGACTCCGCTGTCTGTCCGTCTGTCACCAGGCTGTATCTCATGAACCGTGATAGTTAAACAGTTGAAATTTTCACAGATGATGTATTTCTGTTGCCGCTATAACAACAAATACTAAAAACAGAATAAAATAAATATTTAAGGGGGTCAACAATGTGATTTTTTTTGCTCGATATTGATAACGGCAACAGGTAGACGTTTGAAATATTTACAGAATATTTAGTTATATATTCACTTAAATAATAAATAATTAAAATAAAACACATAATTGAGGGGGGCTCCTATAAAACAAACGGTACGAAACCCTTCGTGCGCGAGTCCGACTCGCACTTGGCCGGTTTTATTAGACTTCGTTTTACTAAATCACCTTTGTAGTTGACGCAAATAAATGTTTTGAGTCCCCTCTACAATTACGTCGGCGATAAGGAGCAAAGTTACAATAACATCTTATCTATTTAAATGGGAATTATCATCTTAAAATATAAACGCGAAAGTTTGTGTAATTGTTTGTGATTCAATCACGCCGTAAAGGCTGAACCAGATTTGCATTAAATTTAGAAACGTATTTCTCTGCCAGAAATAACACAGCTACTTTTTATCCTAATGCTATCAAAGATAATGATGAAGTTAATATTAAAATAAGTTAAAAAATAAAGGAATGCAAATAAAATCACCTCAATAAAATCATAAATCTGGTTATGTATGGTCTTTAGCTCCGTGTAACCAACGAGATCCGGCATCACATGCCTCAGAAATGGTAGGAAGTTTAAAATGCCACCGCTCATATCAACAGCTTTAAATAATCTCGTGATCAAAGTGCATAGATATCTCAGGCGATCGTCGTCTAGATTATATCTGGAAAATAATGCAAGAACAACTGATTATTTTTATTTAAGCCAAACAATATTTACGAAGAGCTTATCAATTTTGTTTTAATGATGAAATATTTATCTATAACATATTCAGATGGCTTTAGAGTTTTAATGGTTTGGTCGATATTTGTACCGGTCATTTTATTAATAAACATTATACAACAAGCACGTGTTTGAATGCGAGATTTGTGATAATAATACCGTCGCGATTTTTCATTTTTAACCAGCCTTTTGGTTTGTCTATGACGGGAGCATTTATTATTTATTATAATATTCACCAAGATCGTAAATTCAGTCTGGCTCGATTTATAACTTGGATAACCTGATCCGAGTTGGTCGGCTCTTACCATACAACTTCATTACCTAGGTATTGAATCACATACAAGACAGCACCTTCACTTTCACAAACAATCATTTGTTTTACGACTTATCAAAATTAGATTTACAAAAATCAGTAAATTCAGGAAAATTTTGTAAATCCATTTACTGTTAGGTTCCCCCAAAGTCCATATAAGTCTAAGAATCAGCTGACCAAATATTCACAGTACCTGCTATGATTATATTAAAAAAATAATATTAATATTTTAGTTGAGACGAGGAGTCAAACTAACAGACCGCATTAGAAACAGTGAACTGCGCTCCCAAACACAAATCGCAGACGTTGGGCACCAAGTAGGCAAGTTAAAGTGGGACTGGGCGGGACACGTTTGCCGCATGTCGGAGGAGTTATGGGCAAAATCCACCATCGAGTGGATCCCAAAAGACAGAAAACGACCACGTGGCAGACCGCGACGCCGATGGAAAGACGAACTCGACTCGTTTATGGAAGACTGGACTACACAAGCGTACGATAGAGTGGAGTGGAAGGAAGGAAGGGAGGCCTTTGCCCTGCAGTGGGACAGTACAGGCTCCTAATAAATAATAAGTTGAGACGACCGCTACTAAAAAACTTCCCGCTGGTCGACAATGGGGACAAAGCGTGTGGACGACCGGCAATTTAAGGGCACAAATTGAATAAGTATGACCTAATTTTTTTCTGAAAAGTTGTTTACTGTAGAATAACCTTTCGGAGTAACATTCATATTCGGAAGCACCTTACACAATTTACCTTTTACCAGCTACCAGTCGCCAAATGATATTAACAATAGACACATGAAACATGGTATTGACGAGAACTGGGCGGCCGTCGTCATCCATTCGCAATTTTACCAGATCTCTGCATTCTTCTTCAATGGAATTTTCCATATGACGTGTGTTGTAGCCAAAATTTTTGAGATACTTTAGGACGAATTTTCTTGTCGTACTCCATTTGGGTCCATCCGAGAATACTATGCCTGAAAAAATGATTCTCCTTGCAACCAAAACTTGTCTCGATTCGGTTTATTGACAAAAAAATAATTTGCTAAATTTGCGATGTGATTTCATCTCTAATAAGTGGTCAAATAACTTACCAATCTTTTTACCGAACGATCTAATGGTGTAAAAAAATCCATTAGGGCGCCCTTCAAAGACTTCTCTAGACGACACCTCCTTGATGTAATCTCTTCCAGACACTATAACGACGTTTATAATGCCTAGTCGCAAGCCCAAGAGTTTCCCATATTGCCGTGCCCATGACTGCCAAAGCTTATGATGATACTTTTCTTTCTTTAACTTGAAAATAACAGATAGCAGATTTCCTATGAGGGGCATCCGTGGAGGACCTACAATTTTATTTCCCATTAACATTAAGCTGTGTTTTCCCAATAAAATATTAAGATTTAATAAAAACTTTTAAAACCTGGCGGATATAGCCGAGGGGGCTTCAAACTCCAGTTCACGAAACACATCACTAAAATTACACATAAAAATACAACCCACATTACGCCTGTCGTCTACCACTAGAGTAAATGAAGAATTGATATTAATCCTTTTTATGCATAGAAGTCACTTATGCAGTAGGTAAGATTAAATCACTAATTCTTATCGTAGTAACTCATACTGCTATTCAAATGTTTATCCAACGATCTCTTAGGTTGAAAAATATTTCTTTGTTGTTAATATATTTTTCCAAATGAATTATCTTCGTCCTAGGAGGTAGCAGAGAACACCGACATTGGTGGTGTTACATACTAAGAATTATGTGGGTAGGCAGCGTTATGTTACATACATACATACATATACTTTTTCGCCTTTGTTCCGGAGGTGTAGGCAATTAATTTATCGAGACACTCAAAAACTCACAAATCATGGTAAATATCCCGTTTTTCGTACAAATAGTGTTCATAACCATGATAGTTTCAAAAGTTATAATTAATTTAGCTTTATTTTAGTAGGCAATTAATGAAATTTGGTATATCTAGTTCCCGTAACTGCTTGACTTATTTTGTATCATATTGAATTCGAAGACGATATTTTCATAACAATTTTACAGCGGAAGTAACATCTGCGACGAAGAGACGTCCCGAATTGTGAAGTTGAATGACCGATTTTACCCTCATTTTATTTTAAAATTAAAGGAAAACTTACAGCTAGGTAAAACTATATAATTTGACGACCTCCGTGGCGCAGTGGGCCAACAGCCGGCTGAGACGCAGGAGGTAGTTGGTTCGATTCCCGCCGCGGAACAAATGTTTGCATGATTTATAGATATCTGTTCCGGGTCTGGTTGTTTTTCTATATATTATATGTACGTATTTTAAAAAAATATGTAAGTACTCTATCAGTTATCTGATTCCCATAGTACAAGCTCTACTTAGTTTGGGGCTAGCTAGCGCTATGTGAAATTTCCAGCGATATTTATTATTACTAGTGGTTCGCCCCGAACTGAGATCTCGCGAATCTTCCAAAATAAATATTATTCTTAGGGCGACTTGCATAACGATGCCTAAACGTATTTAGTGGCTAAATCACACAAATACTTCAAATTTAAACATGTTTAGTCGCTAAATACGTTTAGTGATCTTTGTGCATGCCGGCTTTAATCTTTGACTGATAAATTGGTGCCTCGAAATGCTTAACCAACCTACTTGACCTACAAATTCATTCAAATTAGATGTAAAGGGGGTTCTTGTTAATTGGTTATTTTCTTTTGGGCTACAAATGGCAGTTATTCTTGATTTCAGACTTTTGCCTATATTTGTGCCACTAAAGCTACACGAATACCAAATTTCAGCATTGTGGAGTCACTGGTGTACCCTGTGAATTTTGTCAAAGTTTTGTTTTTATTATGGCTAATAACTCAAAACTACAAAAACTTTACTAAAAGTAAAAACGGGGTCGAAATGTACTAATGAAGACCTTTCGTTTGACGTCCCATTTGACCTAATAGCCTCATTTTAATTTTTTTTACCCCTCTTGAACCCCAATATCTCAACGACCCCCCAATATTTTTAGCTCATTGAGTCACACCAAAATCGTGCTATCACTACCCACCTGTATACCAAATTTCACGGTGATCGGATAAACGCTTCGAAAGTTATCCTCGGACAAACAAACATAGTACATACATACAATGCCGATTTGCTGAAGTGAACTTAGAGATCTCGCTTCGCTCGATCAATTATTATTATTTATTAATAATACAATGTAGATACTAGATGAGGTATATGCTATATAACTACAATGTGTATGCTTAGGACTGGCGCTGACTGACGACATGGCTCGGTAAAAGATATTTTTATGCGAAAATTATTTTGAATCTTGTTTTAACACGCTTAGCACTCATATGTCTAGTATTTTAGTTGTTCAATCAATCAATCTCAACATTTTAGCTAAGAAGGTGCACGCCACTAACTCCTAGAAGCAATGAAAAAAGACTTCGACCGCTACATTACACGTTTTACATTCTTACTTGTTCAGGTGAAACAGAGCAGTATCCATCGATCTCTCTACAAAACATGTCATTAAAATAACCAGCCAGTCATGCAATAAAACCAAACAATAAAAATTGCGTTGCACCGCTTCTTGAGAAACAAACTGAATCTCTCTTAAGTTTTACCCATTGTTTATGTGTTCTACTATCAACGCAAAACGGTTGGGTAGTTTTTTTAATGAAATTTGGCGAAGAATGATTTTAGGCTGAAATCAAACATAGTTATATAATTATCAATTGTACCTTTAGATTCCAAATATCTACACAATAATCAAAAAATGTTTGAGATTAGATTATATTGAATTTTGGTGTGCGCAATAAGTGCTTAGGAAACATCATTGTTTCCACAACTTCGCGTATAAATACTTCGCCTTACCAAAGACCTTATTAACCGCAAACGAAGTCAAACGCGTGAGCTAGCTATATTTTTATCAGGAGTCCGAGGGGATTAATCACTCTATCTTACTTGTGTACGATTTATAGTATCAAAACAATTTAATCATATCGTCCACTCTGTGAATCTATAAAACTGTCGGGGTCTGTGTGGGGCCGCATTGTATGCTCAGACATCGAACGCCAAACATCGCTACTGCCTGATTTCTGAACGGAGATAATTGTAAAAGTGCAGTGATGGCCCCAGTAAACGCGAATGATATTAACGATACCAAGGCTTTCGTGCCGGCCAAGAAGGCTCTCCCGGAGGTAGACACCGAAAATGGAAATGGAAAGAATAGTACAGGGTATGTTTCAAACTCGTGCACGCTTTTTATCTAGTGTTTCTATTTTTCTTTAAATTCAGTAAAATAAACGCTTTATGATAAAATGAATAGAATTTTAGTTTAGATAATGTAACAACTTAAAAGAATTAACTCCTACCCTAGTTAATGTATTATAGTAAAGTTTTTTAAGTGCTCACAGTAATTACATAAGCATTTACATTAACATCACAACTCGAGCTAGATTATAGATAAGAGAAGACATGGTAACAGTGAAGGAAGCATCATGCACAGATAGGTATTATAAAGATAATGAAAATATATTACCACTATCGAATGTTTCACATCTTTCAGGGAAAAATAGTTTAGGTAGGTTAGTGGTGAATAAAAAAAACAATAAAAATATCTAAGTATTTTTTTATTATGTGTTAATAACAAACTTCATATAATAGAAAATATTGTCTCATCCATTATCGATATACTAGAAAGATCTATTCGCTCATGTTTTTATCAAACTAATGAAATGTTAATAGGAGTCAATTAAAGCAATAAGATGCGTAGGTATTGGCCAGTGCCAATTTGATCACCCACCGGTTGATCACAGTCAACTTATTTATCCTTGAAAAAATTATTTCACTAAGAATCTTATGAATTTTATCCCGGTTGGTATATATAGAAACAAATCCTTATTTTGTCATTATCAGTTGACCAAAGCAAGGGCCTTACACAAGAACTTTAGAAGACTATTATAATTCAATCGAAGTTGGTATTCATCTTTTTATCGGTTTTAATAATTATTAGATTGTTTCCCCTTTAAAAGCTGTTAGTTTATTTTCAAATGTTTGTCTTATGTTATCCTAGTATGATATATACATATATATATATCCTAGTATGTCTTATGTTATCATTGCACGAATATCGCGGTAAAGTATACTGCAGTGCAGGTGCGAATATAATTGGGAATGCAGTCATTCATCATTACTGTCAAGTCATTCACCTTATTCTTCCAACCAGTCTGGTGTTCTGCAGCGAGATTTACTCTAACTGCATGTGTCACGTTATTCTCGTAGATAATGAGATTACAAAAGTATGCTTATTATTGCACACTTTTATGGTTGACGTAAAAACTTTAATCTTTTTGGAGTTTGTATGTTTGGTCTTACGTCTTACGTTACGTATTTTAAAACATTTTTATCTAGGCTCTAGAACATCTTTTTGAGAGTTGGTTTGTCGTATGTGACTATTCTAGGGCTAAACTGCCTTGAATTTAGTACCTATCATACTTTTAGTACCTTTAGTACGAAATCATTAAAGCTGTGCCGAACTATCCTAAGGTTTTTGGTTGGTGTAGTTAGTTACTAACTGATTAATTAGTCATAATGTTGCTCAGTTTTTAAATGTTCTTACATCAATCTAGAGCACTACGTTTTCATATGAGAGTAGAGCGTCTAGTTTAAGCGAAACTATTCGTTAACATCTGATGTTTTAATAGAGTTATCCATACTAATCTGAAACTAATATTATAAATTCGAAAGTAACTGTCTCTCTATCTCTGTGTTTGTTACGTTTTCACGACTAACGGCTGGACCGATTTCGATGAAATTTGGTATAAGTACCTACAGATAGATTATAAACATGATCGGGACATAGGCTAGTTTTTACCCGACTGCGCAGATGGAGGGTAATGATTTTATTGACAAACCACGCGTGCGAAGCCGCGGGCGGGTCAGCTAGTGGAGATATAAAACCCAATGTAATTATAGAGCTATTAAAAGGTATTTTACCGTATTAAGGTATTTTTAAACGAAAACATATTTTTAGGGTTCTATATCTCAAAAGGAAAAATGGAACCCTTATAGGATCACTTCGTTGTCCGTCTGTATGTCTGTCTGTCCGTCTGTCAAGACCCTTTTTCTCAGGTACCTACGCGTGGAGATATCAAGTTGAAATTAATATCAAATACGTAGGTCTACGGTCCCTTGAAGTAAAAAAGTCAAGCTTCTAAGTCAACGCAATCAAAAATACGACCATTTATGCCGCATATTTTGCGCGCAAATAAATCAAACCCTATAGGTTACTTCCCGTTGACCTAGAATCATGAAATTTGGTAAGAAACAAGGTCTCACAGCACAAGAAAAGGAAAAAATCGTTAATTTGTAGTTATATCGTAAAAATCCTACTAAACATATAAATAGGTACTAAGGTTAAGATGTGTTAAGTAGGTATATTATAAAAATAGTTATACGCACTTATCTGATTTTAATTATAACCTCAAAAACAGAGCATCAAAATCCAAGCTAGATTATCAACCTGTGTATGGTTTTTGATGCCCCCCTCCGGTTTTCACTTTTCATAACGATTTCATCGTAATTTATACTTTTTTTTAATTTACCTAACCTGTAAAATTATGAACATACAAAGACTAAGTAACAATGAATTTACTTTTACTTTTGAGTATGTTATTAACACAAACAGGATTATCTTTCTATATATATAAAACAAAGTCGGGTTAGTTACACCATTTATAACTCAAGAACGGCTGGGCCCATTTTGATGATTTTTAATTTGTTGGATTTGTCTCCGCTTCGAATAGCAGAATAACTATTAAAATATCGGAAAAATTCACGCAAAAAGAAATTATGAAGAAAATTCATTTTCTTATACATAGATACAGTTAATGATGGCCGATTGACAATTCTACCGGGGTGACGTACTTTGGCAGCCCGCGTCATATGCATGTCAAGGCAGTACGAACTCCGGCGGGTCAGCTAGTTATGAATAAAACTAAGTACCTAAATTGTTTAAACACAATAATAATTGTAAGCCTAATAAGTTTTCATAATAGTAAGAGCATTATGCTATATAATATATAATAGTTGTAATAAGAATTATAAAAGCTGAGAAGACTTTATTAGTTTACGAGCAGTAGTCGACCAACTTATGTCTGTAGTCAGGTTTGTGAATAGTTTATATTATAACGTTCATACAAAATGACCAAAATCAACTGCAAAATTAACTTTGTATTTGAATATGACTAAGATACTGGCTACGGAACCCTTCATTGTGCATGGTTTGACATGCGCTTGACCAATTTATTTTGTAATATGATTAGTCGATGGAAACTTGAGATTGTACACAACGTCACTTTTAACTGCACGTGGCAAATTTGGGTTTCTTTGATGTCTTGTTCGAGCTTCTATGGATATATAACCTACATTTTAGTACTCGAATAATAAAATGATTGTAGAGCTCTTTGTATGTTAATTTGCACAATACAAAGGATGTCCGGTTTTAATAGTTTTCCGAACAAGCTCGAACGATATCTGTACGGAAAAGTTCTAAAAGCAGATGAGTTCAAATTGATGAAACGCTAATAAATTTCAAGAATTCTTATTATTTTTGTGTATTTTCTGTTACAGGTATTCTTACGAGACGTTGGTGGAGGTGGCAAATTTTCTACTGTCCCGGATCCCAACAAAACCTCACATAGGGATCATTTGTGGCTCTGGGATGGGTTCGTATTGGAATGAGGGTACTTATTCTATTTTAGTATTTTTATTGATTATTGAAGTATGATCAATATGCAAAAAATAATCTGCCCAATGCATTAATTTTTCAAAGGTTTCTGGAAAAAAATATTAAACCTACTTAATTTGATAGCTATCCTATTAGTAAAGCTTATGATCGCAGTCTTTTTTGTCTCCTATGTGTGATAGAGCAAACTGATATAGTTAAGCATTTTTTTTTCTGCATGATGTATATTTTACGATGCATTGATAAAACCACATTGATTGTTAATAGGAAACTAAGTACTAATTACCGCAGCCATGACGTCGTTACTTGCCATGCCAATTAGTAATTTTCGAAGTACCTACTAAATCGCATACAGAATTAAATAAACAACCAATCACGTTTCTTTGCAGGACAACTGGCAGAAAACATAGTTGACCCAATCTGTATTCCGTACGAAGATATTCCTAACTTCCCAGTTAGCACAGTGGAAGGGCACCATGGTAAACTGGTGTTTGGAAAACTGGAAGGAGTTACGGTTGTGGCTATGCAAGGAAGGTTCCATTATTACGAAGGATACCCGTTGTGGAAGGTTAGTAATTATAGGATTTCCTCTCCTCACATTTTTAGCTCATTTCGTCACACTAGGATTGTGCCATTAGGCCCTGCCCATATACCAATATTCACGAAGTTCGGACTAACGCTCTGAAAGTTATCCCCAAACAGACAGATCATACATAGCTTTGTGAAGAGAAATAAACAATATTTTAATAATATTATTATACATAAAAACGCTCATTAGTCCAAGTTGTAGATCTCTCTTCGCTCGATCAATAAGGTTAAGTTTAGTAGAGGTGCGTGTCTGCAGACCAGTTTTACAGTGATACCGTACAAATTACAATTTTCTCTCACAGAATAGAAAATTAGATGCATACCTAAGTTGATTAGATATTAGGTTAAGTAAGCTGTTTGTCAAACAATAACAAAAGTTAATTGGGATCGATAAGGGGCAATGGAATTGCAACCTGTGAAATCCTAACTTTTTTGCAATAAGTAACTTTTTTTAACTTGCCGATACCTACTCCTGGGTGAACTAAAGTAGGTACTCCACTTATTTTTAAACGAGGCAGGCCTTATCATAACTAAGAATTGACGTCAATAAAAGCAATAAAATGATTCCGGATGATTTTATAATTTTTTTATTGAGATCCAGACCTTTCCGATAATTATGTTTGTTGATGGTTACATCAACTTGTTCAGAAAGGTCGTAAACAAATCCAACTCTTTATCAACCGAGCTGTCGGCGTCCGGAATATAATTAGTTTGTAAGTAAACATGAAATATTTTGTAGGTTTAACCTAACAACTATGACGCAAGATTTTGGGGTTTGTGTCTCATTCTTCAAATAGCGATTGTGGTGGATATATTATGATGTCAAACTTGGATAGTGTTATGATAATGGATAAGATTATATAAGTATCATATATATGTATAGAGAGGTATACATATAATATTATATATAATTATCTAGAGGTGACTGATGCAAATATGTTCGACCCCCCCTAAGCAAAGGGTTATCTACCGATATTGATACAATAGAGGGTAAAGGACAAGAACAGACTTGAGATAATTCTGTGACCGTTATCGTCTTTTAATTAGGTCGTGAGACAATTAATTTAATACTTAATTCGCAACATCCACACTAAGTTTGTTGTATGAACTTTGTAATTTTTATCTGATTTCGTGTGAAAACAAATGACGTACCTATATATTTTTATCCGTTGGATAACGTTACTCGATGTGGTTGATTAGATGATGACATTTGTTTACAGTGTTGCCTGCCTATACGGGTAATGAAACTCATCGGGGTGAAAACTCTGATCGCGACCAATGCAGCTGGAGGTCTAAACCCAAACTACAAAATCGGGGACATTATGATCGTGAAGGACCACATCAACATGATGGGATTCGCGGGAAACAACCCGCTGCACGGACCTAATGATGAGAGATTCGGACCGCGTTTCCCGCCGATGAACAAGGCATACAAAATTGAACTCAGAAAGATTGCCAAAGAGGTAAGCTGTTGATGCTACAAATACTAAAGGATCATGGAGTAAATCATTGCTTAAACAATGAATTGTAAGCACCAAGTGAGCTGCCAATATTGGCATTATAAACCAATAATTAAATTAATTAATTATATTATAAGTATGTATCTACAAAAAAAAAGATAAGAAGTATATAAGTATTCTATCAGTTATGTGGTTCCCATAGTACAAGCTCTGCTTAGTTTGGGGCTAGATAGCGCTGTGTGAAATGTCCAGCCATATTTATTTATTTATTTATAATTGAAATGATTTTATTAGGTACCTACGAAACTCGAAAACGCTCTAGTTTTTAGTCTAGAATAAATCAATATAAGTGGTTCGTCAATAAAAAGTAGCCTATGTCTCAATCCAGGTCATATCTAGGTATCTACCAAATTTCATCGAAATCGGTTCAGCCGTTTAGTCTAGAAAACGTAACAAACAGACAGCCAGTGAGACAAATATACTTTATAATATTAGTAGGTATGGATTGATTGGATTGATTGCTTGTTTATTTAAAGATACACATATTTCATCAGTTAATAGGTAATTACCAGTTTTATGACGATACTCATATACACATTTCTGATACGTGCAAGATGTATATAACATTCGTTCGTTTTGGGTGTTGGCTTAACCCTTTACCGCATACCGACCCAAATTCGGAACATAACTTCAATTGCCTAAAGCATACTTCTAACGCCATCTCTGCATTCAGTTTGCTATCATTACCTATTTCCTATGATCCTGTTTCACGTAAAATCAAACAGGTGGCACTCTACGTGGCTTACGTGCGGTGTGGTCCGTCGATATGTCAGTCGATGCCACCATTTTGAGTTTGTTTGTGTTTGCGGTTTCTTGAGTTGTTTTTTTATGTGGTTATTGCGACAAAAACATACAGAATAGTGATTTTGATTGAAGAATAATGGATCCCCGGCGATTTTATGGAGAGAGACGTAAGTTACATCGTTTCCATCGTGATTATTTTGTGATTCAAACTTTGTGCCAAATGTGGAACAACATGCAGTTAGATGATTATGGACCCGTCAAATTTGGAACAGCATGCAGTAGGGTGTCAAACCAAATTTGGAACTTCATGCAGTAGAGTACCAGATCATGATCATCATCATCATCATTATTATATTTTTATTGATCATCCTTACAGTAGTGTAATTTTAATTACAGATGCAATGTCACTTCGACATCGCAGCGCTACCATCATCCCTGATTCCAGTGAAGACGAAAATATGACTGATGATGATGACTATGTGATTCCGAAGCCATTAGAACGGGTATATATACCAGAAAGCGATGAAGATAGCAGTTCAAATGATGAAAATGAGAATGACCCAGAAATACTGAAAGAACAAGAACAACCTACTTCCTCAAATAAAAAAAAGCAGAAATTGGTGTGGACTAATGCAGGCATCGCACATAATGATGCGCAAACTACTTTTATGGGTTGCGCAACTCTGTCTGACGAAATCATGCAACTAGAGTCTCCCATGGATTTTTTCAAATTTCTTTTCCCTTCGTCAGCAATCAATTTAATGGAGACAGAAAGTAACATATATGCAGCTCAAGTTGCTCCAAACGGTTTCAAACAAGTGACGCATGAAGAAATACGCAAATTCATCGGCATAATCATTTACATGTCAGTAGTTCACTTACCCAGCACACGCCATTACTGGAAGGAAGGCACTTACATTGAAAAGGTGGCTTCTGTGATGACATGCAACAGATTTGAAGAAATTAAGAGATTTTTACATTTCTTTGACAAAACGCAAGAGCATAAACCTGGTGAGCTCAATTACGACAAGCTCCAGAAACTAAGGCCGCTATTAAATATACTACGCGATAGGTTAATGGAAGTGCCAAAAGAAGAATTCTTGGCAATTGATGAACAAATGATACCCACTAAAGCCCGCACATCGGGAATACGACAGTACAACGCGAAAAAACCTCATAAATGGGGCTACCTAAACTATGTGTTAAGTGGGGCCAGTGGTTTCAGCTACGATTTCGAGATTTTCGCAGGTAAGCACCCAGGTCCACCGGAAAACTGTCCTGATCTGGGAGTCCCGGGGAATATAGTACAAAGGCTGTTGATAACGGTGCCAAATAACCTGAACTTTAAAGTTTTCGCTGACAATTGGTACACTAGCTTGCCTCTAATGGCAACTTTACATCAAAGAGGTTTCTTCCCCTTAGGTACCATCCAACTCAATAGAGCCAGAGATCTTGATGTACAAAAAAAAGATCTAATGAAGAAAGAACGTGGTTTTTGCGTGGAAAAATCTACAATTGTAGATAATGTCCAACTGTCGGTCACTACATGGGTTGACAATAAGGTTGTTAGCTTATGTTCTTCGTACGTGGGCAAAGGACCAATGGGATCAGTCAAAAGATTTGACAAAAAAGAAAAAACTAGAATTGATGTGCCATGCCCAAAGTCAATAGAAATATACAATAAATACATGGGAGGAGTAGATTTGCTGGATTCAATGCTGGGATTCTATAGAATAAAAATCAGAAGTAAGAAGTGGTATCATCGATTATTCTTCCATTTTGTCGACCTTACTTGTGTCAACAGCTGGCTTTTGTGGAGACGTCGTATGAAACAGAAAAAAGAGGACTTGTACATACCTTTGCTGGACTACAAATTAACATTGGCCAATGTATTAATGCAAGAGGACGTGCAAGTATATACACCCACAACACGCAACCGAGGACGCCCGTTGAACCAGGATGTCGAAAATATAAAAAAGGGAAAACGACGTCGGTTGGACATGCCTCCAGTTGAAGTGGCTGGGGATGGATTTAAGCATTGGCCCGCGTGGATGTCCGATCGTCAACGATGCAAATGGGAGGGCTGCAATTACAAATCACAAATAATGTGCCAAAAGTGCAAATGCTATTTGTGCCTGAACAAAGATAGAAATTGCTTTACAAATTTTCACATCTGAAAATTCATTTTGAAAAATAAACGAATAGGCATTATCATTATGTATTGTGTGTTACCGGTGTTTAAATAATAAATAAATGATTAAAATGCTTACTAGTTTTTTTTTATACCAGACATTGCCACACTGCATATTGTTCCAAATTTGGACACGATACTTTTCCAAGCTGGAATGCATGTTGTTCCAGATATGGAACTTACGGTTTTTTCAGTTTTTCTCCGATTTCCATGTATTTAAATTTTTTATAATATTTTTCTAGGCTATCTTTTGTTAAAAGACATTACATAAATAAATTTGAACGAATTTAAAAAATCCATGCGGTAAAGGGTTAATGAATATTTTGGAAATTCTTTGTCTTGGATAATTGTACGGAACTCTTAGAAAAATGTTCTCCAGAATGGCTGGACAATCAAATAAGTCATGGACTATTTTATAGAGAAAGGAAACGTCTCGAATTCTTCTCCTATCGCGTAAAGTGATAATTTTAAAGAACACTAGTAGATTTTCTTATGAACTTCTGTGTGAAATATCCCAGGAAGAGAATGCCAGGGTTCTGGAGAAAGAGCGCTGAATGCCCTCAATGCGATGCGAGGTAACCACATTGAAGGGATTCCAAGCTACGCTCGCGTATTCAAGGGTACTGCGTACTAATGCATTGTAGAGTAAGATTCTAGTATTCGCGGATCGAAAATCTTTAGTATTTTTTCGAATATATCCGAGTAACTTAGCAGACTTTTTAGCTATCTTGTCAACATGAGACTCGAAAGTTAATCTGTTATCTAGTGTTACACCCAGGTCGCGAATTTAACTAACTACCTTCAGATTTATCCCATTTAGTGTATATGTCGCGTTATTTATTGGGTGTTTCTTTCTTTACATAAGGTAGAAATAGGCCCGAAACTTGCTAGCCAAGCTCTAATTACTATTAGGTAAGTTATGGTATCTTTGAAAGATTTTTACGTCCCAGTCTTTTAGTAGGTACCTATACTATACTGATAGCGACAGAAATTGACATATTTTTCTAAACCCCTAGTCGAGATCACTAAGGATTAAAAGGTCCAAAATAACAAAAGGAAGAGCAGGAAGGAATAAAAACATTGAACTGGCTCGGGATAACATCGTTATTGCCCCTGGATGTTATCGACTCCTTTGTTGTTTACAACATGTTTCATTAACATGTAAAGAGGCAAGGTTATCGCAGGTCACAACATGCTTCATATTATACTACAAGGAAGCAAATAAGCTTCTAACCGTAAATAACAAAGAATCATCCAGGGCTTGTCTCCTGAGGTATTGCAGATAAATTTGCAATAGTTGTTTTAATATTCCATACTAATATTTTATTATATAAGGTATTACAATTAAACTAGTTATATTGAACGTACGGTTGCTACACCAAAAAATAAATCTAATATATAAAATTATCGTGTCACAGTGTTTGTAACAAAACTCCTCCGAAACTGTTAACCCATTCTTATGAATTTTTTTGTATATATTTATTCGGTAGGTCTGAGAATAGAACGTAAACTGTTTTTCACCCTCCAACCCGCATCCCCCATTTTTTAATCTCGATTTTAGTATTTTTGTATGAACAATATCCATTTAATTTAACCGTCCTTCAATTTCCATGCAGTGTCGCGTCACTTTGACATTTCATTCTGTATTTGATTTCCTTGATAATCTATATGGCAGAGCAACGTTTGCGAGGTCAGCTAGTGTATCTATAAAATGTTCTTGTTTTATTATCAAAATCTCGAGAATATCGATAAAATGCTGCTCGACGAAATATTAGAGAAACAGCTTATTTATACATATGCCACAGATTACTAAAAAGTTACTTCGAGCCATTCAACGACCCCGCTAGTTTAATAACCTTGCTCAGTCAATGACCTGACCCGGTCAACTAAACCAACCAGTCAACAGAGCGCGTATGGTTCGTACGGCAGGGCGGTAAGTACCTACATGTTAGGCACAAAAACATAAAAATAAAATATTAAAAAAACCGCATTATTTATAATCTCAAAAATATACTTCGTCATTATTTGTAGTTTAAATTGCAACACCTTATATACTAAACCAGATGACTTTAAATATAAACATTACCCTCCTTTTGCGCACTCGGGTAAAGAGTAGTCTACGTATAAAAAGTGTCCCAATCCTGGTCATAATCTGAATACCAAATTTTATCGAAATCTGTCCAGCCGTTTTGTCGTGAAAACGTAACAAACAGACAGAATGACAATCCCAGAGTTCTATATACAAAAAATAATATTTTATTATGTTAAAAATACTTGCGAAGCCGGGGCGAGTCAGCTAGTAAAAAATAAAATGAGTAGCAACTTCCTGGTTGTAGGTACTTGTATGTCATAAACGGTCACTTGTAATTGTCGTGGTCTAGGTAGATACTTCAAAGAATGTTATGCGTAGCTAAGAATTTGCTTCCGAGACTACCTAAGCTATGCTGGATTTTTTTTTTCTAAAACAACAATCGCCATATTCCTAAGCAACTAATGGTTCCGTTCCGAAAACTTAAAACTAAGTACTTAAAAGTAAAGATTTCTTTGTCTGTCTGTCTGTCAAGAACCTTCTACTTAAAAAAATAGGTGGCAAAATGGCGTACTTGAATTTGGAGGAACATGAAATAGGATCAAATGAGAACGAATATTATCCAGAATATTAGTTTAGAGGAAAGATTTGTATTTTTGTATGGTTGTAACGAATAAACTCAAAAAAACTGGTCCGATTTCTAAAATTCTTTTACCATTAGAATGCTACATTATCCCTGAGTAAGTTGACTACTTTTTACCCAACTGCGCAGAAGGAGAGTAATGTTTTTATTGAAAAACTTCGCGTGCGAACTTGCGGATTGGTCAGCTAGTAATAGTTATAGTTCATTATAATTTCATAAAAATAATGCGTCAATTTTAATGTAATTTCATTGTGTTTTACAGATTGCAAAGGAAATTAACATCGATAACTTGGTCAAAGAGGGCGTGTACACTTGCCTCGGAGGACCCAACTTTGAGACTGTAGCAGAATTAAATATGTTGAAGATGGTCGGAGTGGATGCCGTTGGCATGTCTACAGTGCACGAGGTAAGAATGTTCTACTACGAGGCATGCCTTTTAAGTTCTGTCGTTTCCATATTTTCCGGCAATTTTGAATTTGGAACTGTTCTATATTCGAATGTGTTTACATTTTGAATCTCAAAACAGTTGAAAGTATTAGGATTAATGCTATTGTTTAGTCACAGTTTCGATTTGAATCTGTCAGGTCACGTACGAAAATGAATCTTTCTAAGGAAAATGTTCGTGCAATAATTTTCTACAACTTTAGAAGAGGCCTGACACGGCTTCAGTGTTTAGAAGAGCTAACATCTGTGTTCAGTGATGTAGCCCCATGTCTGCGGACTGTCGAACGCTGGTATTTAGAATTCCAGCGTGGACATACTAGTGTTAGTGACAGATTTCGCGAAGGACGCCCAAAATCCGCCTTCACTGAAGATAACATCATTGCTGTGAGACAACTAATTCTCGAAGATCGTCATGTGATGTATCGAGAGATAGAGGCTCTATTAGGCATCTCAGGGACAACCATTCAGAAGATCTTGCATGAAGCGCTTGGTGTGAGAAAGCTAGTTTGCCGTTGGATACCGCATCTGCTTTCCGACGATCACAAGGCGGCCCGCGTCAGATGGTGTAAGAAAACTCTGCAAAGGTTCAACCGAGGGGAGTCAAATCACGTCTACGACATCATAAGTGGTGACGAATCTTGGATCTATGCCTACGATCCTGATTCCAAACAACAATCTACAATCTGGGTCTTTCAAGACGAGCCAAAGCCGACTAAAGTTGTTCGTTCTCGAAGCACTTCAAAGAAGATGGTGGCCACGTTCGTTGGAAAAACCGGCCATGTTGCGACTATTGCACTTGAAGATCGTAGAACGGTTAACGCAGAGTGGTATACTACAGTTTGTTTACCACAAGTCATCGCCGAACTTCGAAAATCTAACTCAAAGCGACGCATCATCCTGCACCACGACAACGCAAGCTCACACAGCGCTCGTCAAACGATTGAGTATTTGAAGCAGGAAAAAGTAGAAATTCTTGACCATCCTCCATACAGTCCTGACCTAAGCCCTAACGATTTCTTTACATTTCCTAAAATTAAGAAAAGTCTTCGTGGTCAAAGGTTCCAGTCCGGTGAAGAAGCAGTCGACGCTTTCAAGTCAGCCATTTTGAACACCCCCACTTTAGAGTGGAATAAATGTTATAATAACTGGTTTGAGCGAATGGAAAAGTGTATTAAGCTACGCGGTGAATACTTTGAAAAACAATAAAAAGTACTATAAGGTTCTAGTTGTGTTTTTTTCTTCAAACGACAAAACTTAAAAGGCATGCCTCGTATTAGCTAGCGATAGGTTTATTTTATTACAGTGTAACTAGGCCGACTTGTGTAGCGTAAAGAAGTTTAAAAGTTCGCATTAATAGATTTATGTGACGTCACCAAATCCAACTTTCTTACGTGGGTCTAAATTAATGTATCGCTTAATTAATCGATCGATCCTGTATTGTGGAACAAATAAGGTCTTCTCATCAAATTCCATGACATAGGTACATTAGAGTACGATTCACACTAGCAGGATAGGTCATTTATTTGATGCATTTACGACCTCCGTGGCGCAGTGGGTGAAGCAGGAGGTTTCGGGTTCGATTCCCGCCGCGGAACTAATGTTTGCATGATCATACACACAGATATTTGTTCTCTATTTGTTTCTCTATATAAATAAATAAATATAAATAATATTCTACTAGTTATCTGGTTCTCATAGTACAAGCTTGCTTAGTTTGGGGCTAGGTGGTGCCGTGAGAAATGTCCAGCATTATTATTATTACTCAACAAATAGGTTTATGAAACATATTTTGCTATCATAAGTGTAACATTGCAGGTGATCACAGCTTGCCACTGTGACATGAACGTATTCGCCCTATCGCTGATCACCAATGAATGCATCACCAGCGATGACGCGGAAACCGAAGCCAATCACGAAGAGGTGTTAGACGTGGGAAAAATGCGTCAAGACATCCTCCGTCAATACGTGTCTAGGCTAGTCCACAGGTTCGGACACTTTGACAACCCCTCCCCGTGAAAACATTGTATAGTCTGAAACGGGCTTTACCTTATTGTACGTAACATCGAATGCTAGGGGGTACATCAAATTTGTAAGTACAGTGACGGAATAAAAAGGTTCGTCACCTTAGTCAGTTTTCGCATGCACCAAAATGCAATTATCAATTAATTCTTTTTGATTAAGTCAAAAAACTTTGATCTGAATAATTTAAAACTTTATTAACGAACAGTTAAACATTATTTTCTCTAACTTAGTATATTCTGTAACAAAGTTTCAAAAGGTGATATGTACTCGCGATACGTTGAACGAATCAATTCGAAAATTGATAAACCTTTTTATTCCGTCACTGTACATAAATGTCTTGATATATAATAAAATAGGACTTAGGGTAAAATGTGCAAGCTGATCTGTTAGTGTAAGAAAAAATAAATAAATTTATTTTATTCTTTTATTTTATAACTTTACACTAAATATGTTTTATAGAATATATGTACACAAGCCTTAGTCAAATTTCCTATCAATATTAGAAGTATGGATATTTAATGCATGAGGTAGCGGTTTAGCAAACAATAAATTGTGTAGACAATCTTAATAAAATAAATAAAATTAAGAAATACAATAGCATGAAGTTAATAGATATATTTTAACAGATATCCTTTTATTAATTAAACATCGTTTGTATAAGTACAATATTGCAAATATTTCATGAAAATAAAATTTTGAATAATTTAACAGACAATTTGGACTTCATACCTACCTACAACAAAAAACAACCCAATACAATATCACATTTACAATATTGTAGGCCACAATTTTTATGCAAATAAGTCTTCAGTTGAATGACTTTTTTAATTTTACGTAAATTGAAAAGCTACTTACCTAATGAGATCTCGAATTACTTGAGAGGATGTTTCTTCGGGTAAAGGTGGGCAAATTCTCTGCAGGCTGCATCAATATCGCCATAGTTATATTTGAATCCATATTCTATGACCCTCTTAGGCACAACATATTGGCCCTTGGTCATGATCATGGCTCTTTCTGGGTTCAAGGCGAAGTTCAGTATTTGCTCAGGAACGGGAAAGAATGCCGGCCGATGCAGTGCTTTTGCGAAGGACTGGAATTCAATGAAAATTGAGATCAATTAATTTTTCAAGTTAGCTTGTGTGTAGTAAATAATAGATACTCTTTAATTTGCCTTATTATATTCCCGGATGTGCAACTAATAATGAATTTTGGTTTCGGGGTTGTTTGATAGTTTATTTGGTAACATTTAGTTCCACAGGGGCCTGTTTCAGAGTGCTGCTTATTTTAAAATAATTGACTGAAAAATAACTTTACCTTTGTAAATTGCTCATTGGTAATGACTTGTGGCGCCACACCATTCAATATTCCCTTAACATTGTCATTTTCAATGGCAAATTGTATCAGTCTTGTGAGGTCATCAATGTGAATCCAAGGTAGGTATTGCCTGCCATTACCAATTCGTCCACCGAGACCGAAGTAGAAAGGAAGGAACATGTTTTTTATCATGCCACCCCATCGGCCTAGAACTGCTCCAGATCTGATTATCACCTGGAATCATTAATTTAAACATTATTAATGTTTATTGCATTTTTTTCCTTTTTCATTGCAACATTATAATGATTATTAACATTGCCATGCATATTACTAATTCTCAGCTATGGGTGCCAGACATGGGCAAACACACAAAAATAAAACCAAAAACTGATTACATGCCAAAGAGCCATGGAGAGGAGTATACTAGATTACACAAAAAGAGACAGAAAGAGAGCTGTAGATTTAAGACAAATCACAAAAATTGAAGATGTTATTGTCAAAACCAAAAAACTCAAATGGCACCTCCATTTGAGTTTTAGGTAGGCCACATGATGAGAGATAATACAAATAAATGGACGAAAGACATAACAGAATGGACTCCTAGATTCCAAACAAAGAGGAAACGAGGAAGACAAAGGAAACGTTGGTCTGATGAATTGAGGCACAGAATAACTCAAACAAGAGCAGAGTGGAGAGCTGGTGGAGGCCTTCGTGTCGCAAAGACATGCCGACACGGAATAACTATGACATATCTAATAATATAAAATCAACAAAAATTAATGATAAATGTAATACCAATTGTAATAATAATATTGAATTTATTTAATGTTAATGTCAATCTAATGTTAAATGTATACGCTATGTGAATATAATTAATAGCATGTTAAAATTAAATGTGGAATGTATAAAAAAAGAAATATGTATTTGTGTTGGCAATAAAGGCTTAATAATAATGTTTAATGCGTAAGTCTATAAAGACTAAACATGATTCTGTAAGTAAAGGATCACTACTATTTAAAATTATGGAATAAAGAAAAATTATTCTAGAAACTACGACTTTTGTGTCACAGTGGGTGAATAGCCGGCTGAGACGCAGGAGGTAGTGGGTTCGATTGCCGCCGCGGAACAAATGTTTACATGATCTACAGATATTTGTTGTTTGATATTTTGTGAGATGTTTTTCTAAGCATGTACATATGTATTCACAAAAAAAATATGTATATAAATATTTTATCAGTTATCTGATTCCCATAGTACAAGCTCTGCTTAGTTTTGGGCTAGATAGCGCTGTGTGAAATGTTCAGTAATATTTGTTTATTTATTTATTATTATAACACTTTATTAGTTTTTATTTACACAAAATGATTATTGTAAACAGGATGAATTGTTGGGTTCCTTTCTTGCGAAATTGTATGATTAGATCTGTTGCTTGGATATGTTGGATCTGTAACCTACTAATTAGTTTGTATACTTACAAGTCTAACAGGAGGGCCCACTTGAGCTGCCTTTTCCCATTCTCCAACTAATCTCGAGAAGAAGTCAGCTCCAGTAGAAGGGCTGGTCTCATCGTATCTCATGCAGTCGGAAGGCTCATAGGCTCCCACCCCCGTTAATAGTACAAACACATTGGGCTTATCAGCACTCTCATTTATCGCTTTGGTCAGGGCTTTTGTTGTATATACTCTTGAGTTGTGGACATTTTGTTTGAATCTGTAAATCATTCATATACATATTATTACTAGCTCCCGCCTGGGGCCTCACATGCGTGATTTGTCAATAAATACTAGCCTATGTATCCAGGTCATAACCTATCCATATACCTCTATAATACCTCTATAATTTCATCACAGTTGGCTTAGCCTTTTAGTCATGAAAACGTAACAAACAAAGACAGTCACTTTAATATTAGTGTGGATTTTCAGCCTGTAGAAGCCTACCTCTGCAGGGCAAATACCTCCCTTCCCTGTTTTCTCTGCTATTGGCTAATTAAGGCTACTCTTTAAGGTATACATCCACTGTATATAATAAAATAGCACATCAATGATTTAAAGGGAAGTTATCAATAATTTTTTCATATTATGTAGGTAAATAAAAACTGTTCCTTGGCTGGACTAATTTAGTGTTTTTTTTTTAATGTTTTTCATAGTCTGAATAAGGTTTTTACTTCTTAGTAAGTTAGGTAAGGTTCTGTTTATTTTCTTCCAAGCGTGGACAAAGCTTTTTCTATCTATGCAACACAAACTGTTGCTGTAAGCATCTCATCGTAATTTTTGTCATGACTACCGTTGACAACATCTTTGTCGTGTCATCATGCAAAGCTGGTTAAGGCTTGACTAATAAAACAGATTACACACTTACCCTGGAGTCCAAGATTTAGTAAAGTCCATAAATTGTTGTCCAGCGCAGTTGACCACGGCGCACGTGCGAATAGGCAGCCCAGACACCTCAAGGGCCGACCATGACATATTATTGGGGCCCGGCATGCGCGCTACATTCGTGACACTGTAGCCATGAGATTGCAGTAGTTCTCCGAGGTGACGCCCAATGAAGCCCGTTCCTCCACCTAAGCGACAGTTACAAGAGGTTTGATAAAAAGACAGTACCTAATACCGGTGTTTTAAAAGTTAACGCTATTGGTATAAGATCGCGTTTAGAGTTTGTGGTAAGTCTCTATGACAAATAATGTTTAACTGTAAAATAGCAAAGTTTATCTGGATATGTAAGCTTTGTACATAGTACATACCGATTAAGACTTTTGTTGCTGCCATAATTTTTTCAGTTATGTAACGGTTCAGTTGCGTTATTTTATTAGTAGCTCGATGTATTTACTAGAGATTTAATGTAACAAGGTAGGGTAGACGGTAAGCCTGACTGAAGCTATTGTTTATTTCGTAAAATAATACTAGCATTGATTTTGTTTTTCTTGGATCTAGTTTTCAACAGCTGATTTACCTGATTTTTTTTTTGATTGATCGGTGGCTCTTTTGACGGCTGATGTCAAATTTGATTGTGACATTGAGTCCAGAGACTGGGGCGCCGACCGAAGTCCCTGCGAGTAGAAGCCAGGGCGATACTTGATGCCCTTACCCTCAGCTCTTCCGCAAAGTGCAGTGTGCCCGCCAAGTGCTCATGAAGAACGCGTGCATACTGACGACGCGCGACGGCGCGGCGGCAACGCAATGAGCAAGAGCAAGACGACCAGGAATTGATTAATTGAAAAAATGTAATTTTCTATCATCTGTTAGTTAAATAACAGGGTGAAGTCAATGTTTGTCTTTCATCCCCATAGAGTGATTGTACTTGTTTAATTAGATCTTTGGTCATCCCAAATGAGGGGTTTTCAAGGCCATGTTTTTAGAACTGATAACAGATGGCACTGCTCTGTCATACGCCGTTATCGTTATCAAAGGAGATTGAATTGTTAATATCAATTTCCATCTCAATATAATTTTACGAAACAATCATAAAAGACCAGCGCCACGCCAAAACGCGGCCGCTTACACCGCGCCGCAAAATAGGCCCACGAAAAGCTCCGAAGCCACAAGCCAGAAAGGCCCCAAAGAGGCTACTCACCTGAGGCCCTTAAGTGCAGCTCAAACGTAATAGTTGTGCGTCCACCACGCACACTACTACTCAATCGAGCGTGTAGATGACCCGGATTGAATTTTACAAGGAAATGAGGGAATGAATTCTCGATAAGAAAAAAAGTAGTTCCAACTATCGTAATAGATGGCGCCGTCTAAACAAGCCGTAGACACTAGACAGGATGCAAGGACGGACTAGATCCAAGCCAAAACAATAAAAAAAGCATCATTCAGTCAGACTGGGTAGCATAGAGTTATAGAGATAAGAGAAATACATGGAAATAATAATTACTGGGTAGGTCTGTGGTACAGTTTTTAAAGTTTTGTTTACATTTTTACAAAGGTTAGTTTACATTAATTTTAGAATCTCAGTCAGTTGGTCTGAAATTATAATTAGGTGTAATAAAATGACTGAGACACCATTAACACAGAGTAATTCACTGATTCCACTGTACATCGACAAAGGAAAGCCATTCGTGTGGAATTCAGAAGGTATTACACTTTTTACCAGCTTGCGTCCTGTATCTTTCTGTTGTTCCTTATTATCTTATTTTCAAATAAACAACAGTAGTCATTGTTTAAACCTCTACACTACAGCCACGTTTTACTTCCTATAAAATAAAAGTTTATTTTCCCATCACAAATAGATTTTACAAAAAAATTATAAAAGTAGGCAAGTTACAGTTGATAGGATTTAGTTAAATTATTAATTACATATGTATATAGTTGAGTAAGCCTAATTAGAAAACCTATACATACATTTCATTTACATTTATTATTTAACTAACTTCCGCCGGTGGCTCCGCACGCGTTGTTTGTCAACAAAAACTAGCCTATGTGTTAATCCAGGTTATAATCTAGGTGCATACCAAATTTAATCTAAATTGGCTCAGCCGTTACGACGTGATTGAGTAACAAACAAACATCCAACTTTCGCATTTATAATATTAAGTGTGATACACTTATTTCTATTATAATTTATAATAGAAATAAGTAAGTATATAATTCAAACACTATTTATTTATAATTTCACAGACTGGCATAATCTACGGTCAAAGCACAGGATATGTGGAACTTTAATTGGCTCTATAGCTTCACATCCTAGACAAAATGACTTTTTAGGTAAGACTATTCGAAGATTTATTCTACCTGATAGTTAATAATTTATTAAATAACCTTTGAGAATATTATAAATTATGAGCACAGATGCTCATTTAGGCTCAGACATAAATGTATATAACTTGGGATTACAGGACTACCAATGGCTCTGATGCCAGAAGAAGCAGCATTGCTGGTGGAAAAAGGATTTTGTGCATTATTTGAGTTACCATACTTATCCAAGCAGCCTTCAGATATACAGAAACAAACTGTCAAAGACTTGGAGCAACAGTAAGTTGATAATAGTGTAACAACTTAAGTTATTGTGTTGAATAAAAAATAAACTAAGATTCTGTTTTTTTAGAATACTTGAGGAACAGACTGAGACACTAAAGAAAAGAAAAATTGAACAGATGATGCAAAAGATAGATATCATTGTTGCTGGGAAAAAACAAAAAATGCTGAAGAAAGGTTTGACTGGTAAGAAAGTTTCAAATATTTTTTTAAATTTACCTTTCTTGAGCTATCTGAAAGGCAAAAGCCTCTCATCAATCCAATGGCTTTCTTTTGCTCTGCATAAAGTGTTGGCTGTAGGTTCAGAATGTGGTTACATAATGCTCATTAAAACTTTGCCCTGCAGTGGGGTATTAAAGCAGTAGGCTCGTTGGATATTATATTTTTTATTTTAATTTATTAAATAAATAACCATTTAATAACTATGATACAAAACTTCCAGATAACATAGATAAGGAAGCCTATATACAAGAGAAAATAAGCCAGCTGCCAGGCCTGTCCCCTGCCCATGCACTATTACACATACCAACTGAAGATTTTCTAGATACTGGTAAATACTAATATTGTTTCTTTGCGTCATTTTTCAACTGAAATAAACCTGTTCTATTTAATAAATTTTGAACTCTCATTACAGTACCTAACCTACCCATTTTTATTCATATAATCATGTAAATTTCATAATAACTATGTAGGAAGTGAATAATATGGTTTGTAGTAAAATCTTATTCTTACTCTTAACTGCTATCTTATTTTCTTAACATATTTAACATAATTTTGATTATTATTGTACATACTTAAATTCACATTGTGCACTCATTGCATGCTGTGTTTACTAGTATTAGAATTTAGACGTTTGTATCATTGTTTTGTTATAATAAAGCTGGGAACCAAATAAAAATAATAAATGCCATTTTTTATTACAGATTGTATAAAAACCAATATAAATAAATTAGATCCTTGCATACAAACAGGAGACAATGCAATAAAATATGCAATTTTTACTGATCTATGGGAAAAAGGATATCATATTACAAGTGGATCAAAATTTGGCTGTGATTATCTTGTTTATCCGGGTAATTTAATCTCTAAAAATGGTATGAATTAATGCAAGAAATATTTTGATTCTATAGTCCACACCATTGCCTTTTCAGGAGATCCAGTAAAATTTCATGCTACTTATATGGTACGGTGTGTAAAAAAAGAAAAGCTATTCACTCCGACTGCTATTGTGGCATTTGGACGGTTAGCTGTAGGAGTAAATAAGTTAGCAGTTTTAGCTTTCCTTAATGCAGAAGAAATCGTGGAGTATCAGACACTTCAATGGCATGACAGCATTCATTGAGATGAAAATAAAGGAGTGGATATGGTTTATTATTTTGTTTCCTTTATTCCCATGATACCATAAAAAAATTATGTAGTTACAGAATAGCGGTGTGTATATACGGATATGGCACTGGGAGTCATTTCTTTCTTCAAACTGACATAAATGATTCTTAACTTTCAAGTAAAATAAGTGTCTCATCTGCATCTGGCTCTCGATGACTGGCTCTTACGTCGCGCCGGCCGCGCGGATAATACAGTACAAGATGGAGATAGTTAGGTAGAAAATTTGTTTAATCGTGAAACGAAAGTAAACTAGGCTTCGATTAAAAACAGATGACTCCGTGTCGTTCCTACTTGGCATCATGGCATGCTAGTGAACCAGGAGTTGCGTACAGGTAAAAGAGATGCAAATAGATCTAATACGTATAAAGTGTCAGTTCTAGATGATACATGTTATATAGCTAGATCTATTATATAAAATAAAAATCACTGAAAGATAAACGTTTTAGTGATTCATATCTTAGGCCCAGATACAGAAGAGCCAATCTCAACAGTTTCTTTACACCGCTTCAAATGTCCATAATCAAAGGGTTGCAAGCAGTAAAAAAATTCATATATGTACGAGGAACCTCTTACGGTTGGCAACATAGAATAGAAATGTTATAAAAAAATCAAGTCTGGCTGTCAATGTCATTTTTTGAAGAATTGTCAATGTATCTTTTTTTTATAGTAAAATTCAATTCTTGTTTCGTTGCGGCATCTGATTTTTGAGAAATTAATAAAAACGCCATGGACGATCCAGATCTAGAGAAAATTAGACAACAGCGTCTTGCTCAGCTTCAAAACCAACATGGGGTGCGTACATTAGTCATACTTTCACTTTTTCTGTAGTGTTAGGTTAAGTTTTGTATGTTTGTCCAACAAAATTATCAATATGTATATTTCAGGGCACTGGGGATCCAAACCAAGCTAAAGCTCAGGAAAGGCAGCAGGCAATGGAAGAGGCCAAACACACAATCCTTGCACAAGCACTTAGTCAGGATGCTAGAGCTAGATGTAAAGTATCAAAATAACAGTACTTAGATCATGTTCATCTGTTTGCTCTTTACAGTCAAAATCTGATTAAAATACCTACTAGCTAATTTATAATATAAAATAACATATACCTACATTTTAACTGTAAGTTTATCTCATTCCATTGTTATTTTTTCCTGTCTGTCTACCTATTTTGTTTATGATCTGTTCTGTTTCTTTGTGTATCAAATAAATATATTCTATATGATTGTACAGTAAAAAGGTTCTGTACAATCGCTAATCAAATCAAAAGTTGTGTTGAGCATAACTGTGATCTGTAATTTAAATATTTATTTATCGCTCAGGCTTAACAACCATATAAAAATGATTCGGTATGATCTGACAGATTAAAAGAGCTATTCTCATACACTTTCTAAAGGCACTTATAAGTAAAAGGCATAGGACAGGAGAGAGTGGCGTAATAACTGGGAGGCCTATATGTATAATACCCAGGAGTGGGTGGATGTAGTCTGTGTTGATAGTAATGTAGGTAAAAGGGTACCATTCTTTCATCATTGATCATGTGCAAGAATCATCCACATAATGTTCAGGTTACATGTATCTGAAACAAAATCATTGACAATATTGCCTTAATTTTGTTACAGTGAACACTATTAAAATCAGCAAACCAGAAAAAGCTGCAATGGTGGAAAACATGATCTGCAGAATGGTCCAGATGGGACAAATTCAGAACAAAGTTTCAGAACCGGAGCTAATTCAACTGCTAGAATCCCTCAACCAGCAAATGCCCAAGTCGGCCAGCACTGTGAAGTTTGACCGGCGTAGAGCTGCCCTTGACTCGGATGATGATGATTTTTAGCATATACTTATTTTTCTCTTACATTTACATGAATACACAACTAACACTTTACTTATTGCCTTATCATTTATTACTATGTCTCAAACAAACTTTAAACTTTGCATGGTTATGTAAAAAAAGCTAAGTCATACATTATTTTATGATCACATACCCTTTCATCTCATCATTGCTTTTTATTTTAAATATTAAATATATTTTACAATTTAAGAGCTTAGAATATTGTTTTTATTATTTTTCCCCACATTTATTCAATGTAAAGTAGGTACTATTCTGGTGTAGGGGGACATCTCGCTTACAGTATTGTGCATTTCAGGGTAGGGTACTTTGTTGAAATAGATGCCTTCTACCTTCATTCTGTCTGCTAATTTCCCCAGTAGTGAATCGTTACAGGCCTTTTTTTTTTATTTTTACGATGGGAAAATGCTTTACGCATGTCCTCCAACTCGGGGAGAGCTGAAGGGGTCTGTCGGACTCTCCGTAGAGCAACCAACGGCATGACTAAAAACCCACCGGTATTCTTTCAATCACCTCAGTGCCAGCGCATCATCGAACCGCCCATTGTGAGATGAGTGAGTCGATGCCGCACTAGCACCTGACAGGGTCACGGGGTCCCGGTTGGATTCAACCGCGGGAATCGTTACAGGCCTACCACAACCTTAAGCAATGCAGTTCAAAAACTATAGGCACTCTAAATATTGGCGAAAAAACAACCTAAATTTAGAAAAAAACGTTTAGTTTCTTGACTGCATGCATCCATTAGGTACCTAAGGGGGGTTTTTTTTGGCGTCGCACGGTTTTGTGCATTTGCCATTGGCAAATAAAAAAATTAGGGAAACAATAAATACAAAACTCGGGTTAAATACACTAATACTCAGGGGGTTGGAATTGAATCGTACTATATTTTATTCTAAAATAAAAAATAATAATAATATACATAGTACATACATACGAAAAATACAATATTTTCATCACTAAAATTTTAAAATATCAAGAAAATCATAAAATGAGTATGACTATTTATTTATTTACTTCATGGCTAGGAGGTTTTGTGACATATTTTGAACTGATTCATCCGTCCGTCTCCTATTCAACGCAATGAATTTCTGGCTCCGCGCTTTTTAGGACTCAGGACAAAAAAACATTTTTTTTTTTTAATGATATTTGTGGGGAAACAGGCTTACGGCCCACCTGATGGTAAGCGGTCACCGTCGCCTATTGACACCGGCAAAACCCGGGGTATTGTCGATGCGTTCCCTACCCTGTAGAAACCTTTTAACATTTCTCTTGAAACGTGCCATGTCATAGCCTAACGGGAAAACCTCAGATGGTAGCTCATTCCACATCTTGCAACTATGGGGTATAAAAGATCGCGTGGAGCGTGTGGTGCGCGATACCCAATTGTCGATGATATGTGGATGAGCTTTATTACGAGTACGTTGTCGAGAAGTGCGGTGGTAAAATCTCGACGACGGGATCAGATCGAATAGCTCCGCAGAACATTATTATGATTTATTATTATTATTATGGTGGCAAAAAAAGCACGTGTGCAATTCACATGTGGTAGAAGTGAAACCTTCAAAAATTTTGGTTTCAAGATAATGAGACGAATGTAAAACTGTCGCTTATTCGTTTCATCGACTTTCAAATCACGATGATAAAGAAGTTTTCACTTCAAAAAAACGTCAAAATGGTGGGGGGACAACATTTTAAAATAGCGGTAACAAATCAAAAAGATTGATTTACACATTCCAAAACGATTTTTTTATTGAAGTTAAACTTCTTTTGGCACGTTTGGAAAAAAATTATGAGAGTAAATTTTTTACGATGCGCGCGCACACTACAACCAAAAACCGACATGATGAAGTTAGCTACAAACAAAGAGTTGTGGCATACGGGATGAAATCTTTGGTTATTTTTGTTCTATTACGCGTGTGTTACACCAAATAAGTATAACACACGTTTTTTTTAAATTTTGTATACTTTTGCAGCTAAGATGAAATATGTTAAAAAAATACTCTCCCCCACCTCCGAAGTTGGCGAAGTGAAAAATCTGAAATGATTATGATTGATACCTACCAATATGCACAGATTACAGAAAAATTATAACGAAGTCACTATATCGTTAGGAACGCTAAACACTGAAAATATGACGGCTTGTGTCAATGATGTTCATGTCTATTTATCTCAATGGTTTGTGCCGTGAAAATGTTCATCCGTTTGCTGCGTTACTTGTGTACTTCCGTGCCTGTAGGCGAATGTAAAAAATGCCACTCAAGCACATATTTTGGCTTACATATTGAACGGAAAGGAAATTTCTGTTCTATGTGAAGTTAATCTAACAGAGGGTGTTTATAAAAACACTATATTGTTATCCTTATATTATTAACCTATATTGTTAGGTAGGTAGGTACTCTGAAAATATGCATAATTTTCAACACGGGAGTTCTATCTGGTGCTACTTTCAGGTACTAACGTGAGTATGGTGACAGACACATTAGACCAACATCTGACTGCTAGACCAATACCCACATTCATAAAATCCGGTCACAAAAAATAGTTATACTCGGCGCGGCGAACCTTGATCCCTATGACAGTTCGTGTTAGTGATGGGTCGTGTCTTTGGTCGTGTCGATAATTTTTTTTTTAGACAAAGGCGTGGCTTGCATTCAGCCACGTTGGTAAATATGTTTTAAAAGTTATAGTAACAATAAGTGTTCGATATATTCGAAGCTTCGACTGACTTGATCCGAGATCCTCGTACGTCCGCCTGTTTTCGCTTGTTGTAGGTAGGTACTAAGCTTAACTTCTGTTCGTATTCTGTGATGAAACTGTCTCTAGTTACACGCTCGGGCTCGAGTATAATTATGATTGATTATATTCTTAGGACTAGATTACTTTATCGCCTAATAATCGGTTAATATGTTTATCAAATCTGCAAGGAAGGTATAAAAGTCGCGGTAGCTATGTATACTCCAAGGTTGGTTCACCAAATTCAAAATGTGGCAGGTACTCCTGTTCGTGAGTTGTTCTGCGATAGCGACCTTAGGATTGCCGCAGGGGGAGCAGGTCAATATCCTGAGTGAAATATATTCTAAGGAGCTTCGGTATTCAGATAATATCGAGGAAGATGCTCGTCTCAATGCGGTAAGTACTATATCTACCTATCTGTTCTCGAAGTTGCCGAAACTCATGTTTGAAAACCAGCGTAAGTTGTTAACTAGGTGTAAGTATATTTACTTACCTACACGATAATAAGACAATGTAAAGTCGTTGACGCAAGTCTACCGTTTAGAGTTTTTGCACACGGCGTATTTTAAATGCGCAGACGACCGAGAACTGCCCACGTTCACAAATTCAGTCTCGCATATGTATCGATACTAACGCACCGAAAACGCGCTGTTGTCGCGCGTTCGTTCTTTGAAGGCCTATGCACACGACGTATTTTAAGCGCGCAGCCGACGCGCATGTTACAAACGCGCGTTTACGGCGACCTAATAGATTCCCCAGCGTGTTAGCGCGCGTTCTCTGCGCGTTTAAAATACGCCGTGTGCTTAGGCTCTTAGTCTCATCATAGTGGTGTCTTCCAGCCTGAGCTCATCACGAAATACGGTTACCCTTTGGAGGTACACCACGTGGTCACTGACGACGGCTACATCCTGGAGATGCATCACATTCCTCACGGTCGCGATTACCACAACACCCCCGGTGGGAATAAACCCGTGGTTTTCCTGATGCACGGTCTGCTGTCGTCTTCTGCTGACTGGGTCGTGATGGGCCCCGGTTCCGGATTCGGTAAGTAGCTACTTACTGCGCACAAATAAAACAAGCCTGGTCAAATATGAGTGAGACACGAAAACCGTTCCATGGCTATAAGAGAGATACATAAAATACTCGTAACTGTTCTAGATAGACCTTCTGTTTTAAAATAAATAAATATAAATAAATATTGCTGGACATTTCACACAGCGCTATCTAGCCCCAAACTAAGCAGAGCTTGTACTATGGGAACCAGATAACTGATAGACTACTTAGATACTTTTTTTTGTAAATACATACTTATAATATATAGAGAAACAAACATACCCGAAACAAATATCTGTAGAACATGCAAACATTTGTTCCGCGGCGGGAATCGAACCCGCTACCTCGTGAGTTATTTTATTTCTTAGTTTTATTTTTCTGTTGGCAATCTTTCAGTATATTTTTATTTTTATATTAACTGATTTATGTTTTGTAAACTTCGAAGATGGGTGAGGATTTATTTCGTAATTTTTTATCATATCCTTGTGACATCCAAAAAATGGTTTTAGAATGTGTAATTAAGCTTTATTATATGAAATCCCACTTGACCTTGTAACTCTATTAGCCAAAATGAAAATATTAATTTGCAATAGTGCTAGGCCAGTATTATTTATTATTCGAAATTTCAAGTCGTAAATTTCAATTTCAAACTTCAGTAGTTGCTAGGTTGGTAATGTTTAGCATTCGTTGGTAGTAGGGGGTAAGAGGGGGGGGGGGGGGGTTATACCTCTGAGTACTTTATCTTCTAGAATACCGGCGCAGAGTATTTTGTTCAGAGGGACTTCTTTTAAGCCTTCGCCTCCTTATTTATCCACACACTTTGGAGACGATGTGGTCGCGTATAGTGAGGTTCCAGAGAAATTTCCTCTCGCGAACACTTCGCTTGTGGAATGCTCTACCAGGATGCCGAGGTTTTCCTCAGGAACTACAGTATGGGGTTCCTCAAAAAGGACGTTTGAAAATTTTAAAGGGTTGGCAACGCGCGAGTAATACCTTGGTGTTACAAACGTCCATAAGCTACGGTAACCGCTTACCATCAGATGGGCCGTATGCTTGTTTGCTTTAGAGGGTTAAAAAAAAAATTAGGCTTGGTTTTCTTACTAGGTCCTGTTTAAATAAGCTGGACCTACCTATAAAAACTAGGTACTATATCAACGACCTAGTTAGTTAACAGCACAACTAAGTTGCGCTTCACTGGTTTTATTTTATAAAACATCATTATCCTTCGAATTATAAGGGCAACTTTGACTTTGTATGTTCTGTACCACTTCATTTGGATGTTTTACGGTGTCTTATTATTTTTTTTGCTATCCCTGCAGCTTATATCCTTGCCGAGGCAGGCTTTGATGTGTGGATGGGTAACGCTCGCGGCAACACCTATTCCCGCCGTCACCTCTCTCTAAACCCCGATGCACTTCTCAACACTAACTTCTGGAAATTCTCCTGGGACGAGATTGGAAACCACGACCTGCCTAGCATGATTGACTTTGTTCTAGAACAAACTAAACAGCCGAGACTTCATTATGTGGGGCATTCTCAGGTACTTATAAGGCCAGTAACGTAAGGACACTGGCAAAACATTATGAGCGCTTTACATACTAAACTATAAAATATTTTAGGTATTATGGTTTTACTCCTAGATCCCGTAGATATAGCTTTAAGGTGGTTTGATTCCTATTTACACGTTCAGTGGCGATTGTCTAAACATATGCGTATCGAATTAATTACGTCTTATTATTCCAGCAAAATCAATAAAATTGCACACTTTCAATCATAAAATACACTCGAAAAAATCACTTTTCTAATGGCATTTTTAATAAATGAAAATTATGAAATTTAGATATTTATGAATTCGATACGCCTATGTTTATACATTTCTGCTGTTCAGTTATCTAGTAAATGTGCACTGATTGTTTGTATAGGAACCACCTTAAGTTCGACTTGTGCTGTTTTCATTTCTTTTGTATTACTGATTTTTTAACCAATTTCGTTCAGTAATCTGTGTCAAATAATTGGGCAACGATTGGATAACATTGTGAGGGAAGTGGAACAGGTTTTCATTACTATTTACCAACCCATTTCATGTGCCGTCATGTGATTATGTATTGTACTGTCCATACAAAGGTGGTCTGGAAGAGATCGCTTTTGGCGATAAGACCGCCCATTTTACTAAATCAGTTTGTAAGAAATGATATTCTGTTATTTATTTTGGTGTACAATAAATAGTCATCTAATCTATTTTTAGAACTTCATAGCCGAACTAGGACCCCATGTCGGTTTGTACGTAAAACTTTGTGCTCATTGATTTTTGGTAAATAAAATGTATCTTTGTTTCAGGGCACGACAAGCTTTTTCGTAATGGCTTCATTACGACCGGAATACAATCAAAAAATAATTTCTATGCACGCGCTGGCTCCAGTGGCCTATATGGCATACAACAGGAACCCCCTTCTGTTCTTTATCTCTCCCCATGCAAATCGCATTGAGGTTAGTATTTCATGACATTTAAAAATATTCTAAACGTATGATTCTTTTAAATTCTTCAAGGGGTCCACTGAGGTCAGAATCACTTTCCGTCTCCCGCAAAAGAGTAGTACAAGACCGGACGTGTTGATCGTCTGACAAACAATTAAACGGACAATGACCATTTGATCTATTTTTCATAAGATTATTTCTGGTTAAGCACAAAAACTAATTAGGGCTACTAACTGATTAAAGTATCTATTAGAAAGAAAATTTTGAAGACAATGTTCCTACCTGAACTATTTTAATTACTGATTTAAATGAGTATACTAAGTGTTTTGCTAAGTACGGCATTAATTTAAAACACACGTCCGGAATCGTATTAACTGATTTTAGAGGTGGGTTTAATACCGATTATTTATCCAGTAATCGATACATTTCCAATAAAAAAAAATTAACGTAAATCGGTAGCGACTTTGCGACGATGCCGCTTAGTCAGTTTAACAAAACACGTAGTATAACTTTTTTATTTCTAGCTATTTGTGTCTCACGGTTGGTCACCCTTTCCAAGACCTACCTTTCCTTTTTTACCTTTCCAAGCATCCCGTTTGTGTGCCATGTCTGCTCAGACTACCATAAATTTGTGTATTTAATAATTTATTGTTATTTTCAGTCTCTTTCCAGTCTCGTCGGGATCGGGGAGTTCTTGCCCAATAGAGCGATCATGACGTGGGCTGGCCAGGCTTTGTGCAGGGATGAAGTAGTTTTCCAGCCAATTTGCAGCAACATTCTATTTCTGGTCGGAGGATGGAATGAGGCGCAGCATAACTCGGTAAGTTGTCGATGGCTTCGTTTGAGGTAATCTATTTTTAGCGGTGCGTTTTTTCGACATGGTTAACAAATATTTAGATATTAAGCGGAAAACTATGTTTAATCAGAATTAAATATAGCCTTACATTCAGGGATAGTGTAGCTTTCTATAATAAAAGTGTTTACAGAATAGCTTAACTAGCTTTTGCTATTACTCACTACTACTACAAACATACAAGGCAAATTACACAATAATTACCTATTATATAATTTATTATATATAATAATTTATCTCTTTTTAATATACTACCCCTCGGCCCTCGGCTTTGCACGCGTGGCTTGGCAATAAAAACATTATCCTCCGCTCCTTCGTGTGGGGTGGTAAAATGTAGGTAGCCTATTAGATTAGATTAGAAATTCTTTATTGCACTAAAAAAATAATACATAGGCGAACTTAACGCTAATTAGCATTTTCTACCAGCTAACCTTTATGTAGTGTGGAAAAAGTGGTAGTGCCAGGAAATATAGATAGAATAGAAAATAGAGAGGTAAAACAACTTTAGCTTAGGTTTCCAAAAAAAAATAAACTTACAAAAATTAACAATAATAATACACTTACATAAACGAAATACATAAAATACCTACATAAAGTGCTCAATTTTGTTGGGTATCTTGAAGAGAGATGAAGTGTTTAAAGAGTTTGGATTTGAAGACTCCCATAGAGGCCTATGTCTCAATCCCGGTCATAATCTATCTCAAAATCGACCCAGCTGTTTAGTCGTGAAAGTACAACAATGAAACTCACTTTCGCATTTATAATATTAGTATGATCTTGCTCTTGAGTCGTTGAAGTACCGTAGAGGTGGCGTAGAGTTTCGTTGAAATAACGTAGTTGTTCCGTAGAGGTGACAAAGAGGCGCCGGCCCTCGCCTTTGAAATATATATATTTTACCTGAAATACCGTAGGTAAATGTTTCGTAGAGCGGTGGTAGAGGTTTCGTAGGCGAGTCGTAGAGGTTTCGTAGACGGGTCGTAGAGGTTTCGTAGGGTTGCAAAAAAGTCTTTCGCAGTTAAAGTATAGGTACCTATGTATTTATTGTTGATCGCAAATGTTCAATAAATACTATTGTCTTTAAGGGTTTCGTAGATGTTGCGTAGAGATACCGTAGAGGTTTCGTAGAGGTGCCATAAATGCCTTTAGAGGTAAAAGGTAATCAAGCATTGTAAAAACCTTCGTACCCCACTTTGTTATGTGCCTACCAACATTACTCACTGCCCACTATTGTTAGTTCAACCTAATCTGTGGACAACGGTCTTGGTTTTTATATACCTATGGCACAACGCCTAATGTTATAAATGTGAAAGTTTGGATGTTTGTTTATATGTTTGTTACTCAATCAAGTCGTAACGGCTGAAGCGATTTCGATGAAATTTGGTGTTTTGATAGGCCTGGATTCAAACATAGACTACTTTATATTGGCAAACAACGCGTGCGAAGCCGCTAGCGGAAGCTAGTTAAATTTAAATAATAATTAAGCCTACTAATGTTTACGTATATTTTTTTGTTGTCTCAAATAAAAAAAAGATGCAGCTAAACTGTTTTCGGTAAAAAGTAACACAATCCTTATATATTTTTTTTCGAACTCATGGTTCTCAACTTCATCATATCTGCAATAGGACGTCTACTGCCTCTCCCATATATTTCCATAGCGACCGATCTTATGCGGCCTGTACTCAACGGCTCTCACCAACTTTTATCAGGTCGTCTTTCCATCGAGTAGGGGGCCGTCTTACGGTTTCTTTGACCCTCAACATCTTGTACATTTTAGATTAATCTTAGAGTAAGAAACAGAATCGTGAAACTCAGTTTAAATGATAACATCCTACTGTTAAACTCTCTTGCGTTAACATTGTTCTGACACCTTGAAAATATATAAATTAAATGGGACATCTCATCACCATAAATGTTTTATGTTTTGCAGACGATGATGCCGTTGATATTCGGGCACACTCCCGCTGGAGCGTCCGTCCGTCAGTTAGCTCACTACGGCCAGAGCATCGCCGCTAAAGGCTTCCGTCGCTACGACCAGGGCAGTCGCATCTCAAACAGAAGAGTGTATGGGTCTTCGAAGCCGCCAACCTATGACCTAGCTAAAATCACAACACCGGTATTCCTGCACTATTCTGATAACGATCCCTTGGCGGATACCAGAGATGTTGATAGACTATGGAAGGAACTCGGAAATCCTATCGGCAAATTCCGCATTCCGTTGGCCACTTTTAGCCATTTGGACTTCATGTGGGGTATTGATGCTAAAGAACTAGTGTATGATAGAGTAATCAACCTTATTTGGTCGATGAACGTTAATGGCTTAAGCGACAATGTTTAATCGCTTTATATGTTTGTCTATCTAAGCGCACTTGTTTCAAACAATGACAATAAATCATTCGTTAATCAGATAGTTGACATAATCATTTAATTTAATATATTTTTTTGCGTAGATAATAATTATGTAGCTTGAAAAACGAAAACAAATATCACCAAAATAAACCTCTTATCTATAAAACATGATAGAAATTTTCGTAATGAATTCCACGTGTCTCTATAAAAACCTCATCAACTCGAGACGTATGAACGAGGTGAAGTTACAACAAACGAGATTGCTTGAATAGCATCACAAAGTTTTTATTAGACTCAATTCAATCCAACTTTCTCTCGGTTATGAAGGTACAGTATAAAATAATCGAGTCAGGACTTACCTCTGTTCACAAGGGACCCTTCATTTTGAACCTTAACATTTATTGAAAAGTTGGGTGCATGATTTTTTGCACTGTAAACATTTACTCATCTACCTATGTTGCGTAGCGTAGACTATGTTTGTCATTCAGTATAGTTAGATAAAAACTATTACTTACAAACAAAAGTTTACTACAAGCTCAATAAGAGTAATTTGTTAGTTTATCTAAAGTTTTAGTGAAGATCTGATCAGTTCCCACCACAAAGGGGGCGAAACTTCGGATCGAAAGTCTTCGAATTAATTAACAAGCCCGGACGGATGTCTGGCGGATAGGTTTTGCTTTCGGATTCCAATTCACGCTCGGAAATATCCGGTTCGAATGTTTGCTTTCATATTTGTAGAATCCTTTGAGATTGGATGAAATGTGACTAAATCTTGCTTGTTTTATAAATCTCTGGAGGAATCTCATTTGATTCAAAGTAAAACATAATACATTCCTTGTTATAATTTTGATGATTACCTTAACGTATGTATCGTCAAATTACTCTTCAACCTAAATAAATAAATATTGCTGGACATTTCACACAGCGCTACCTAGCCCCAAACTAAACAGAGCTATGTAAATGTTTTGACATAGATCAACATAGATTTAGAAAAACCTAAATTACACATTTCAAAACAAATCAAATAACGTTTTGTCCTAATTCTTATCATACTACTACAATAAATGAGTTCAAATCCTACAGGAGAAAATATTGTAAATATGCAAGGAATATGCGTACAAAAAACACGTTATCTTAGCCTTCCTTACAAATTCATTTTAGATCGTACACGAAACAACTTGTTCTTCTTTATCAATGCCGACGAGTTTTCTCATCAAAGCTTCCATTCTGTGATACTTAATCTGCACAGGATCAGCCACAATAGTGCCCAAGTACGTAGTGGAAGCGTCTACCTAGGAGGCAGCGATGGTAGAAATTCCTACAACTACCACATAAACAATATCTATAATCCAGGTGTTTGATAATATACGCACAAAAATGAAAGGGGTTATTTTGATGAGCATAATAAATAAATTTGTGAAATGTTTACCATAGAAATGTGAAATTTAATATAGCAGGTAAATTCAAACACTTTACTAAACGTATGTTGTGCTATTGCTTAATGCTTGCCATCTAACCACAGTTACTTATTAGTGACGTCTCGAGATATCTCTTGTTGTCCCTGTACGAGTATAACCCAAAACCCGCAGCCATTTACGAAAGAGATATCAAATCGGCCTTTATTTTTGGATGTCGATTGCAAGAGTAGGCAGTAAGTTTTATATCGAAATAATCACCTAAACTACGTCGATTTTTTTTTAAATTTGATAATACAACTATTAGTTTTTTTCGAGAAGTCTTTTTTTATGTTATGAGAAACCGTCACTTGAATATCGTTACTATATTACCAAACATTCGACATGTTCTTTCAGAATAACTTTTATTTCATAGACACTGCTACGCAGTATCTACAAGTAGGTATTCAAGGGTGACAAGAACAAAATTGTTCCTTATCTTGACAGACGCCTGGTACATCATGTTGTTATAGATGAAGAACGCAATTTATATTTTGTGGACCCGACGGGGCTTTATGTGTTGAAGAGTGGAAGAGATGAAGCAGTATTGTTGGATGATAGGCTCTTACCCTTGCTATCCATGGGGCGCCACTTTATCGCACAAGATGCAATATACAAAATCAATGAAGAAACCGGACAGCCAGAACAACAGGGCTACGGATTAGCATTTGATAAAACTTAATAATATTGTTTACAGCGATAGCGAGCAGTGATTAAACTGATTCGCTGTTGATAACTGATTGCGTACCTAATCACTTTATTATTTCCCGATTCAAAACAGGCAAGCGATTAAGATAATGGTTATCTGTAGAAAGATTGATTTTACTAGGACATTATGTAATTTAATTGTTGTATTTTATAGTGCCACAATGAGAGGAGTAGATTCTTATTATCATAAGTTTTTTGTTGAAAAATTACTTTTAAAACAAGCTTTTATAAAGTTCATAATCGGAACCGCAAGAAGATTCAAATGAGCCCAAACACTACTAGCCTACTATAATCCATTCCGAAGTTCCGTTGTCTAGCATCCATCTCCATCCTGAGACCACCTTCATGGTACCATATTATTGCATTGTCACCAAAGTTACATATGTATTCCAAATTTCAGCTCAATCGGTTGAGGGGAACGGGTTTAAAATTCAGTTGCAAGATTCCACCCGGACAAACATACATACTGTAGCGGACGCCGAGCTAGATCTAGGATAGAAAATGCATTGTATAAATTTAGAAATTAGAAACGAACGATAGGGTCGCCGCCGCCGAACTGAGCGCGGCAGCCGGGCTTTTTTTTTTTTTTTTTTTTTTCGAATGGACTAATCTCGCTGTTGGCCTCTGAGGCCGTGACAGCTTAACCGAACTTTTGGCGAGCGCAGATGGCGCTCAGCCCAGTAAGTTTTTTTAGGCAACTAGCGCAAGGGCACCACTTAGGTACGAACCTCGGCTTGGGCTGTTGCCGGGATGGGGATAGGAGAGAAACGCCCGGGTACATGTCTGTACCTCGTATAAGCGGCGACTGAAGGGACTCGTCGACCTCGCCGGCGAGGTCGGTGTTTCTGTGAAGTGTTTGCTCTGTCTGATATAGATGACTCACCTTCCGCATTAGCAGAGGTGATTTCGTCATCCGGGTCTCCGAGAACGTGTCTCGGACGACGGAGGATTTATCGGCAGCCGGGCGCCGCCGTTTTTGTATATTTATAGTGTGCGAGCGGGAGGGCGCGATACACCCGTCCCTCTCCCACACTATCGAATCGGCAGTAAAATGTTATGGTGTGTGAGCGAGATACACCCGTCTCTCTCCCACACTATCGGATCAGCAGTATAACATTTTAGATCCCGGCCTATAAAAGTAGCGGCGGCCGCCCTCAAAATTGTATTCAGCGTTAAGACTTCGTTTAGAACAGTTCAATAAATAATAACAAGTGAAGAAGAAATCGAAGGTTTTATTCACATCAAATACAGTCCACAACACATACATTGAAAGTTAATAAAAAGCTTGTAATATTCCAATGTTAAATGGATGGTTATCTAATTTGTTCGTATTCCTATACATTCTATATATAAAAAAAAATCTGTTGCTACGAAAAATATCTCCGTATAAAATGTCTTTACTCAATCTTTTTCATAGTAAGCTGAAATTCTACATGATAATTTTTTATTCAGTGAGTCTAGGAATTTAGGTACTTTAACGTCAAGATAGATCAAAAGTTCCAAAGGTCATCATTACCATGCAAATTTTCCACAGCGTTATAATGTTTATAAATGATGAGATTTTTTTACGGGAGATTAGAAAAATTAAACGAATAATTATTTTTGCCTAGAATACTTTCTTGATTGATATTTCAATCATTTAAAAAAATGGGATTTATCACGTACCATTTTATCGGTGTTCAAACAAACTGTACTAACAATGTTCAATTCGGGAACCTTCATAAGTGTGAATGGGATCCTCTCCACACCGAGTCTCGCCTCGCACATATTTTCAGTCGACACAAATATAAAACGGTACGTTATGGGAGTGAGTACAAGTGGTCGAAATTCATGAAATTGTTTTTGAAGTGAAAACTTTTTTAGGCGCTTTGGGCATTTTTTGAGATGAGAAAAACCATTGAACTCACAGCAGTTACCGTTACCGACACCTCTGTATCTCGTAATTGTTCAAGTTTTCACTTCAAAAAAATAAATAAATAAATAAAATTCGTTTATTGCAGGGTCAAAATATAAGACCCAATCACACAAACAAAAATAAAATACAATACAAAACAATATAACTTTTATCGGCACTCCCGGAGTGCTACGTTTTTTACTACGTATACCAAACTAGCTGTTGCCTATGACTTCGTACGCGTTACACTACTAAATGTGTAGGTAACCTAGAAATAAAGCTAAACTCGCTGTTAAAATTTGACTTGACACACCATTTTTATCCCATGGGAACTGGTTTATGGGATAAACGGTAGCCTATGTGGTAATCCAGCTTATAATCTACGTATATACCAAATTTCATCGAAATCGGCCGTTACGACCTGACTGAGTAACAAACAAACAAACAAACAAACATCCAAAATATCACATTTATAATATTAGTGTGAGTGTGATAAACATACTAAAACCTAATAAACAATCGTCCGTCAAAGTAAAATTTATTTCATATTTTTTGTAAGCTCAGCTGCGAATACGGACATTGCCCCTCCCGCCCCCCCGTTACCACCGGAAAATGTGGAACGACACAAATGAAAATAAATGAATCTTGCTTTTGCGAATTCCACTTCCGCATAAGACAGACATGCTTATTAGTTATGAAGACCGAAGAAGCTTGTATTGTTGATATTTATCAACTACTTGCACATTTTATTCAGCCTAGGTATACAAATAAAAACTAAAAAAACTTGTTTTCTTAGGACATCTCCTTTATATGGAGGTTAATAATAATATAATAATAAATATTGCTGAACATTTCACTCAGCGCTATCTAGCCCCAAACTAAGCAGAGCTTGTACTATGCGAACCAGATGACTGATAGAATACTAAAATACTTTTTTTTTGTAAATACATACCTACTTATAATATATAGAAACATCCAGACCCGGAACAAATATCTGTAGTATAACACTTTTTGATACAAGAGCCAGTTTACGAAATACTAAGTTTCAAGGTTGAACCATTTGATCCATTTATTTAATTCGTTTTATCAGTTCCTGAAAAAAGTTTCTATATTTTATTTTGGTGTTCCATAAAGAGTTATCTAATCTTCTCTTATAATATGATATTAAAATTATAAAGGAACTCAGCAAATACATGGCAGGTTGTTTGGAAGAGATCGCTCATAGCTATAAGACCGCCAATTTCACTTTGATATTTAATTATTTCTTATATTGGATGTACAATAAATTCTATTATATGGTACAAGCTAGTAGTTAATCACAAGTTTCAGAATTTTACAGCAGAAGTTATTTAATGGAAATGCAAGGTTTCCAGTTGTCAATGCAAGTTATAATATTGACAGAATTCGTAAAAAAAGTCGGTTTATTTTTATGATAGGGCACTGTGCGTTCCAGATTTTAACGTAAATAATTTTATTTTGTTGTTTAGGCATTGGTGGCGATTTGTAAAATATGAATGTTCGTATTTTTTTCAAGTTAAAGATCAAATTAGAATGACATTTAACGTTTCTAAAATTAAGTAATTTTAAGTGCCTTTTCACACGTCCCGGCGCCGGGTAGCCGGCGCCGGCTACCCGGCGGGGAAGAGTATGGCCATGTACATTAGCTTTCACACGTACTGGCGTAATTTGGCCGGCAAGCGGTCAAAGTAAAGTAAGCGTAAACTATAAAAGACGTTCGTATTTTATAAAATTTTAGTAAGTCAGCGTGAACAACAGAATCGCCATCGTATCGTGAAGCGGTTTTCAGAGCGAACCAGTATTACCGACCGATGTGGTTGGTTCAAAGTCGAAGGCTTATTAGAATGCAGGAAACGACGCGTCGCGATCGTGTTGCGTTCGCCTTTGTGGAATGCTATAATATACAAGTAGATGACACGTCTTGGCATTGATGTGCCAGCTGCCCACAAATAAAGTCATAATTATTTCTACACCCTGCAAATTTTTAGCGCTTATTCGCTGAAATCCTTGAATACAAAGAATCCGATCTTCAGGTAATTTTGCATTGAATAAAATCATACTAATCTGTATGATTTTATCCATATGGTGTTACTTTTTAGTTGGTGTTTATCTAGGAGTAGTGTTACAGTAAGATAAGTCTGTTCAGAATTTATTTACATAAAAATGGTCATTGATTTTCCAAAGAAAATGTATTCAAGCCGATATCAATATACTTAGTAGGTACCAATCTTAGAAATATCTTGCAATAAATAAAATAACCGTTAAGTAACGCGAAGGACGGTAATAATATCGCGCAGACGGCAAGTTTTTATATTCAGAATCACTGAGCTTAATGCCATGCGGGTGACTACTTTCTCTGAGATATCGAGTAGGATCACACCGGCCTTTCCACTAATTCCTTTTGTCGAGCATTTATAAAACTAAAACCCTATTTAAGTACAGGGTGGTCAGTTGGGAAGTTGAAATAAATGTGAAATCTTATTTTGTGTTTAGTGAGACTTTTTCCTTAATCTCATTTGAACCATATTACGTTTTTCCATATCAGTAAAGTAATCAATAACGAAAATAAAATTGAATATTAGGGATTATTTTCAGCTGAATATCTAAACAACCGAGATGTTTGCTCGGCATCCTTTTTTATTTACTCCCTTCGGAATGCCCCTGAATTTTCCACCCATTCCTCTTGGGTTCCTTTTTCCAAATTCATTTGGTTGCCAGAGTCAGAACTTTTGGCCTTCAGTGACAAAGAAACTGAGCTATTGCATGGAAGACGAAGCACCGCTGTACAATTTTAAGCTCTGTAAATGTAGAAGTGAATTTTGACAAAATTTTCTTCAAAACGATTCTAGTAGCACCCCTTTGTATCCCATCGTAACTTTTCTTCTTGTTTATTGTATGCAAGTATTTTTTTGGACCAATAAAGTAAACAATTATTAACTTTGAAGCCAGCGATCGAAAATAGACCCGCTTCGCAACGCCGTACACGCAAAAAAGGGTTTATTCTCTGGCATTAGCATATTCAGGTGATCTGCATATAAATAGGCACTGCCTTCATACAACTACCTAGCTAGACCTACCCACATGACACACACATACAAACTTAAAAACCCACACCTAGATAACTTACGTATGTACTTCAGGGCAAGTTGGAAGTTTTCTACTTACCTGACCTATACAACCATTTTCCATACTTAGAAACCGATATACGTACCTTCCTAGCTCCATAGTAATGCCCCCTACAATCATTCATGTGGTGGCATATAGCAAATGCACAAGTGTAGGTAAATTACATAAAATTGCGTGAATTTTCTTATTAGATGAGATGGAAAACTACCATAAAAAACATAACATAGATAGACTAAGGTCACTGACACAGCCCAGCACAGATAAGCAAGCTGAAGTGGCGGTGGGCGGCGCGCATAGCTGAAAGAACTGACGGCCGAGGAGGCAGAAAGAAACTCGAGTGGAGACCACGTTCTGAAAATTGCATTATAGGAAGGCCCCCATTGAAAAAATAAAGATGACCCGATAAACCATCACTCACCATTAGGTGAGGTAGTGGTCAAGCGCTTGACTATCATCAATAAAAAAAAAGTTTGCTGGGAGCCATTGGGCGCAGGCCGCACAAGATCATCAATCGCTCTTCAAGTCTATGTTCAGCAGTGGATGTCCAGGTATTATAATGACATAATATTGGCCTCACCATAGATTACCACAGCGACCGATCTTGTGTGGCCTACACCCAACGGCTCCCAGTAGTAATCCTATAGCGATCCTATGACGATGATGATGACATATGTATACAAAACAAAACATAGATTTAGTTAAACACTTACAATTTGGTACACCCTCAGCCGATGTCAGCTAATTTAGTACAGTAAATGCAAACTTAAGTCTTAATGAGTAATTTGAGCTTATGTAAGCGATTCAGTCGTTTCTTTTTACTTTCTTGCGTAATTAGGAACAGAAGCTTTAGTTCTGTAGTTAAGACCTTGTTAACTAGCAGCCATGTAACTTTCAGAAGTTAGTGGGTAGTTAGTGTTTTACTGCAACCATTTCATTCGCAGATCTTCGAAAGTGTATTTTAGTTAGAACGTACTCCAGTCTAGGTTAACGTTATTGCGTTATAAGGGTAAGTTCACATGACCGAGCGGCACCGCGCGTCGCGCGCGTGGGAGCGTTCATATGACAGCATTGTACGCGCGCCAGTCTGGTATCAACATTTATTGAGAATGGACATGGAGGAGGCAACTTGCTTATGGATTCTGTATCGAAAACTGAGACGTCGCAGAAGACAAAGACGATACTGGGTGTATCCTATTTTAAGTGAAAGACTTTCTTCAAGCCCGTTCTTTATATCCCGTCCTGAGACTATACGAAGATTTTTTTTTTACTATTTCAGGATGTCGGTTGCATTCTTTGATTTTTTATAAGATTGCATTGAAGTTGATTGGAAACCCAGTGATGATGCAATAAGATATTGCATATCACCAAAAGGAAAACTCATAGTAACATTAAGGAACATAAGTCAACTTTTTATTAATGACTTTAAAATTAATAACAATGAACCTAATTATAAATGAGTCTTTCAGGCATCTCTTTTTTCAATTTCACCGATAAGCAAATCAATATATATACATCGTTTTCGCTACTCTTTTTTCTTCAATCAGTGCGTCTGTCCATCACAAACCGCGCGGATCAACTGAACGGGTCGACACAGGGTTTGTAGAACTTGTACCGTGTGGTAACGCGCAGTGCAAGATATTACGCACGGGACGGAGCGCGCCGCGCTGTGCCGCGCGGTAGCGCGAGTTATAGACTTATAGACGATACAGACTATTCAGTTTGATCTTGTACCTCGCGGTTAGTAGTTACTGAACTTGACTTCAAACACATTGAGTAACTTTTTACTAATAATTAATTGAGTTCTATCCCTCACACACTATAAAAATCAAAATAAAAAAAAATCTAAATCTTTTTATTCATTAAAGTCACAAGAATCACTTTGAAACGTCAATTTTACTGCCTGTTCCTTACCACCAAGCCAGGAAAGAAAGGCAAGAAACAAGGCTGGGTGTTCTTTTTAAAATGTTTACTGAAAACAATGTGTGTGTAATTTTTTAACACTTAAATTAGCAAGTTTCCTGGGTTTTTATATCAATAAAGTTGCAACACGATTCGATGATAAACTTTCACACACACAGGTTGTTCGTTGTACCTCCAATCCAAACCTAAACGTTAAGCCCAATTTACATTATTCAAGTCTTTAGTAGAGTGCTTTAGTAGAAACGTGTAAACGCTTTGTTTAGTGCAATTCTACATACCTTTCAACTAGAATTAAAAAGGATCGGTTTTTATTGTTTTTGTTTCCAGTGACTGCTTCCCCGCGCTCGCTCCATCCTCCGTACGTTACTATCCTCGTTACTGGCTGTGTGTAAACGGAGAATTTAGTAAGAATGCAAACTGTGCGAGGCGAGACGTTATTCGGAGCGGGTCGCATTCACACTGACAATCACGAATTGAACCAAAACATCAATAACACCGAGTCGGAACACCGATAAGACGGTACGTGATATGCCGTATTTATAATAATAATTTAGTAAGAACTTTAGGAGAGTGAATTAGTGAATAACACTCAACTGGAAGAAATATAAATGTTCACTCGTACGTGTACTAAAGTGCTAAAGCACACGCCTTTCTAGTTGTACTAAAATACTCTCAAATGCTAGAATCATGTAAACCGTGCTTGAGGTGAGCTCCTCGTACAGCGGACCAAAGGCTTAATATTCAATTATTGAAGCCTATAAATACAAACATAACCTACATCTCGTATAGCGTTGCGATGCGATAGGACGTACCGATAATTTAATATCCGCACAACCCCTCTATCGACCATCCTACACTAACTATGTGAGGTAGAGTCAAAGTACATACTGTTAAATACAATAACCAATTCAGGCCGTTTAATAACTCAACTAACTAACATCGTAACGATCACAAAACCGTATTTTAACAAAATGCGAAGCACAAAATTAGATAGGATTCCTGCTAAGTGTTGCTTGATGAAAGATTTTCGATGCCCCTGGGGAAATCTATTGCTTTGCACCTTACCTATGTATGAAATCTACTAATTTTGTACGGATGCTACAAATATTACTTACTAGCTGTTGCCCGCGACTTCGTACGCGTTATACTCCTAAATGTATATGTAACCTAGAAATAAAGCTAAACTCGCTGTTGCAACTTGACACCCTATTTTTAACCCATGTGAATTGATTTATGAGATAAAAGGTAGACTATGCGGTAATCCAGGTTATAATCTACATATATATTGTTTGTTATTCACAAACAAACAACCAAACTTTCACATTTATAATATTACTATGATATTACAGATAAAATTATATTATGTTCAGTAGATTTATGCACTGAGTGTGATCCATTTATAGCCATACAAGCACGCTTGGGTTGTCAATAAAAAGAGGTTCTTGCTACCATCAAAATCGGTCATCGTTTAGTCGTGAAAATGTAATAAACGGACAGAAAGACTAAGTTACTTTCGAATTTATAATATTAGTATAGATATAATCCTCTAAAACCTCTAATCAGATAGATTTCGTGTATGGAGGTACAAACTAAATAAATATAATAGATATTGCTGGACATTTCACACAGCGTCTAGCCCCAAACTAAGCGGAGCTTGTACTATGGAAACTAGATAACTGATATAATACTTATATACTCTTTTTTTGTAAATACATAGGTACTTATAATAAATAGAAAAACATCCAGACAGGGAACAAATATCTGTAGATTATACAAACATTTGTTTCTCGGCGGAATTGAACCCGCTACCTTCTGCGTCTCAGCCGGCTATTCGCTCACTGTGCTACGGATGTCGTCAAAGTAGCTATAGCTTACGACTACAATCATAAAGGTATCAATAATTGGGTACTGAGTTGGTGCCTTCTGGTTGAGTATATTTTATCCAGGCGCATGATGCACTAAATTGAATTCAGTTCAGGACAGTACAAAGGGTTACAGTTCAAATTTAACCAGATTTCTCGCATCCTGCGCTTGGTTTATTATATTATCTACGAGCGCACCTTCGGTAATTTTACGCGGGTAAATGAATTACTTCGCTGGTCTCTCAGTGTAAGGGGTTATGTTTCCCTGGAAAAACAAGCTACGTAAATTTGCATTTAGAAAGGAATCTAAAAATGTTCAGTGATATTGATTTTGTGATGTTTTTGGTGCGTTGTGGGAATCGTGTAACAGCGAGATAAATACAGATCGTCTTATGATACAGTTTTTATCATACAAAAGTTACTACCGCCGTCAAGTTATAATTGCATTTAGATAGATAGATAGATAGATAGATAGATAACTCTTTATTGAATTACCACACAAACAGAAATAATATAAAAATAAATATAAGGCTAGAATAAATAAGGCAATACAATGGGCGGCCTTATCGCTGAAAGCGATCTCTTCCAGGCAACCTTTGGATGGAGCGAAATTTACAATATGGAGTGCGGTGTAATTTGTAGGATATATTTAAGTACTCAAATATTCTTAAGTATAATAAAAAAAAATATGATAATGTTCCAATCCTAATACTTAAAATACTTATAAAATAGACTAATATATAGATATATGCAAATAGCTAAGTAAACTAACAGATAAAATGTTTATATAGTAAATAAATAACGCTAGGAAGATGACATCGTTAGGTAATGTTGCTTCACCTTCAGCTTGAATGTGTGTAAGGAGGATGACCGTCTTATTTCTTCGGGCAGAGCATTCCACAGCCGAACAGCCTGGACAGTAAAAGAAGCGCTGTAAAAGGAAGTGCTGTGCGAAGGAGTTCTGAGTATCAAGTTTTCTGATGACCTAAGAGTGTAGTTGTTTGAAGAATGAAGAAATAGAAATCTATCTTTCAGATAGTGAGGAGTGAAAGGATTGAAAAGAATAGAATAGAGAAGAGAGAGGATATGCGTATTCCGACGAAGACGAATTGGAAGCCACTTAAGCTTTGAACGGAAGAGAGACACATGATCATATTTTCGGAGGCCAAATATGAATCTGATACAAAAATTTTGTAGGCGCTCGAGCTTGTTAAGCTGTTCTTCAGTGAGGTCCAGATAACAAGCATCGGCATAATCTAAAACGGGATGTAAAAGCGATTGTGCAAGCGCAGTCCTGGTGGACGTGGGCAAAAAGTTGCGTAGTCTTCGTAGTGAACCGGCTGACGCAAACAACTTCCGGCTGGTTAATTCAAGCTGAGCCTTCCATGAAAAGTTGCGGTCAATGATGATACCTAAATTCTTAACGCTTTCGCTGTATGGGATTGCTATTCCGTCAAAAACCACTTGTGGGAGGGTGGACCAGTCAATTTTGCTAAGCGTTCTTGAACTACCTACAATAATGGTTTGCGTTTTGGTAGGATTCACTTTCAAACCGTGGAGCTTACTCCACTCTGCAATACGGCGTAAATCACAGTTGGTAACGTCAACAGCATCAGCAATATTACTGAGCGTAGCCTGATTATAAATCTGAAGATCGTCTGCGTAGAGGTGAAAGGACGAAGAAAGATTGAGAGAAATAGAGTTTATGAAGATTGCAAAAAGAAGAGGAGATAAAACGCCACCTTGAGGTACACCAGCAGACGTATTACACCACGAAGAGAGAGACTCCTCAAGTCGAACACGCTGACGGCGCCCGTGCAAGTAATTGAAAAACCAACCAACCACCGCTGGAGATACGTTAAGGGAGCTAAGTATTGCCAGGAGAATATCAAAATCAACGGTGTTGAACGCATTACTGAAATCGAGTAAAGTCAGCACGGTAAGTTGCCCATTTTCCATGCCCATACGTATGTCGTCCGTGATTTTGACTAGAGCAGTGACAGTACTGTGGCCTTTACGAAAGCCAGACTGCAGAGGATTAAGGATACTATAGGAGGAAAAAAAGGAGTTTAATTGATTATGGACCAAGCGTTCGAGAACTTTGGAGAGAAAAGGAAGGATAGAAATCGGACGATATTCAGAAAAGGATTTGGGATTAGGTTTCTTTGGCAGAGGAATTATTTGGGCTTCCTTCCAAATGGAAGGGAAGGTACCGTTCATTAGGGAGTGGTTCAGGAGATGGCAGAGGGTAGGTAGTATGATATCAAGGATAGGGATAAGCATATTGCGGCTGATACCGTCAAGCCCAACAGCATTGGATGTAATGGACAATATACTTTTCTTAACGTCAGCAACGGTGATTTGGCTAAATAGAAAAGGAGGATGATCAGGAATTGGTAACGAAGAGAGAAAATGAATTGAACTGATTTTATCAGCATCAGCAATGTAAGAAGATGAAGAAAAATGTTGATTAAGGGAGTCAATGTTTAAATCGCTTGGAATTGAATCCTGGCGAGATTTACCAACACCTAACGATCTCAGAAACTTCCAGACTTTAGCTGGATCTTCATCGGAAACGGATTCATGGATATGGTGACGTTGTGCGTCCCTACACACTCTATTGCAGCGATTTCGAGAATTGTAATACTTGTTTTTGTTGTACTCACTTGAAACTATTTTGTACTTCGTTTTAGCAACCGATTTTTTATGAATAAGAGTTTTAATTTCATTAGTGAGCCAGGGAGCCGGATGATGTTTCAACTTAATGGCACGAAATGGTGCATGGATATCAAATAGTTGCGTAACTAAAGTATTGAAAATAGCAATTTTGTCATCTATGGAGTCTGCATTAAAAACGGATGACCAATCAATCTTCTCAGCATCAACAAGAAACTTCTCTTTATCCATGCTCCCAAAACTACGCTGCAAGATGACCTTTGGCTTAGCCTTAGGAGGACGTATTTTATAAGATAGGAATATTGCATCATGATAGGAGAAAATATCCGCTGCACACTGACCGTGCTTATCAACGTGATTTAGAGAGGATACGATGATAAGGTCGAGAAGCGACGGCTGTGTATTAGGGAAATGATGAGTAGCAGAAAGGGGAAGCGTATGCAAATTACATGACTTAACAATAGATTGGAAGGTTAAAGAGCGGGTGTTTTTAGATAGAAGACAAGTGTTAAAATCACCCATAATTATAGAATGACTGTAAGAGGGAACAAGGTTTTCTAGGATATTTTCAAAAGATGAGAAGTAATTAACACGGTTAGAATGAGAATAATATACTCCTAAAAGGATTTTAGTATGAGAAAGAGTGACTTCAAGAAATAGGTGCTCACCGGCCTGGAGTGGCGGGGGCTGTGCAGACATATTAATAACAGAAAAGGGGATGTGAGCACGGAGATATATAGCTACACCGCCACCACGACTACCAGTCCTGTCATTGCGAATAATGCGAAAACCAGGTAGGGAGTAAGAAGTAGAAGGAAGGCAAGGCTTTAGCCAAGATTCAGAAATGAGAATAGCATGAATGTTTTTGACGTCAAACGATGACAACATTTCCGAAAAATGGGCCGGAATACTTTGTGCATTAATGTGTATTACATTGAAGTTCTTAGGTACATCAGAGAACTGGAGAGTAAGTTGTTCAGAAAGAGACGGTAAACTGACGAAACTATCATCACTGTCGGGATCGGTCGAAGAGGCAAAAGATTTGTAATCATCACTGTCATCACTAACGGTATTATCCAAAGCGACGTTGAGCATAGCTTTAAAATAATAAAATAAATATATATAAATATGTAAAAAAATAATAAATATGTACTTACTAAATAAAATAATAATAAGCTAATTATGTATTAAAACTCCAATCGACAATCTAATCAAAATATGTCAATTAACAGCTCGTTTTCTCCACCTGCCGGTTGTGTTGTAAAGAGATTACTTTAATTTTACAAGAATAATCTAAGCAACACATAACAATCATAAATAGTTCCTTAAGAGCTGTACATACGTAAGCAATTATTTAACGTGAAACGAAACGTAGCATGATGTAAGAAAAATCAATTTACTAATGTGTCACTGTCTTAGTAGTGATTGTTGACTGACATTCTTGACTTGACATTTCTAAATAAACATTATTGACAGTTAATTTTATTCACTTTAAATACCCACAACAAAATAAATATAAAATAGTTTATACGGACCAGAAAGGGAGGGTAATAAGTCCTTTGAGATTATGAGGCTGCAAAAACAAGAAGAAATCACTTTTTGGTGGCTACGCCAACCCGCCTGCTCTTTGAGGAAGTTGCAGCCGGCTGCTGTGGCTCCTTGACGACTGCCGCCGGCTTGGCGGGTGCGTCTTGGGTTTGGATTTTATCAAGCTCCTGCTGACTATGGATGCGACGGCGCGTTCCATCCACTCCGATGACAAACACGGAGCCGTCTTGGGTCCAACATTTCGTCACGCCAAATCGCTGCCTTGCTGCCATAAAGGTTTCATGACGTGACTTCGTTAAAAACTCCGACATAGTGATCCCAGTGTTTTTGAGGCTAGTTTTTGCAGACCACATCTTGCCTCGCAGTGCTAAATCATGGAGTTTAAACAAAATAGGCCTAGGTTTATCACTTGACGTTAAGCGACCCATCCTGTGACAGCGGCTAATGGCAGCTAGAGTGAAACCGTTGAGACGCAGCTTCTGCGTCACCGTCTTTACAAGGACCTCAGCTGTATCCTCCTTTGCACCCTCTGGAACACCATGCAGCAACAATATCTTGCGTCGGCTTCGCATTTCCAGGCTATCTACCTCATTGCAGATGACTTGAAGTTGGTCCTGTAGTAACTGAAGTGCACCCATGACAAATGTCCTGAACGAAGAGAGGTCCGTAGCCAGGCTGGTGATGGTTGCACTGGGTGGTGATGTTTTTTCGATCCGATCCTTCAACTGATCCATCTCCTGCCTGAACATGCTCTTCAATTGTTCCATTGATTTGGCCATAACATCCAAAACTTGCTGTGACATCTTCAGTGATATTCTCCACTATAGTGCTTAGAAATTTATGAAAACACTACCAGACAGGTATTGTAACTTAATCTATATCTTGAAGCATAAATAAGTTGTAAAAGTTAATTTTAAATATTAATTAAAGGAATTAAGAAGCAGGAGTTTTTAATTTAAATGTCAATCGTACAACTACCCGCATTAAAAGAACATTAAAAGATTTTTGAACTAGAAATTGTACCTATACAGTACTGTTTAATATCATCAACTGCAAATTAAACGAAGGAACCTTTTTTTTACTTACAAAATACTCTAATTATTGAGTAAATATGCATTCTTCATATTCTACCTCCTACTTCATAATCAATATTCATTTTCAGGCCCCTATTAAAACTAAGGCCATAATTCAAGGCTTGCATGTTAAACACGTGCTTAAGCGCGGAGTAAACACGTTCATTACCGCCGAGCGGACCGCAAACACTACAGCCAGCCACTCGCTGCCAACCGACTGCAATTCAGATAGCTTTTATCAGTTTATTCAACTCTTGGCTATTGAATCCTGGTTATAAAACGATAAGCTTAAAGATATATGCAATTTGAATTATCAGACCACCTCAGTCGTGAGGTGGGTAAATTACTGATTGAAAAGTTAGGTGTCTCTTCTATTTCTATAACTTTTAGTTTAAGACCACCTCTGTGGCGCAGTGGGCGAAAAGCAGGCTGTGACCGCTGCGGAACAAATGTTTGCATGATCTACAGATATTTGTACCGGGTTTGGGTGTTTTTCTATACATTAATTATCATCATCATCACATCAGCCACAAGACGTCCACTGCTGAACATAGGCCTCCCCCATAGATTTCCTTTTTTTAGAATATGGATTCATAATGGCGCACAACATACCACGTATCTGAGCGAGGTGGAATGAAGCTTACTTTATTATGTAAAGTGTATTCACATTGCACTGCAATATAAAAACCTAATAATTATACATAAACAATATATAAATCTCTATTTTCCTTGGTCATCGCATCACTCGTGAACGGATGTAACAATTTCTCTAATTATTTTTTTGCTGTGTTTATTATTGTCAGGAAAAGGTTCTTATGAAAAAAAAATTAAGGAAGTTGAGCGAAACATCAGAAAGTTTAAGAAAATTAACGAAAATATTAATTTTACATAACTGTCAGTTGTTTGACATAACTGTCAGTTGTTTGAAATAACTGTCAGCATACCATTCGACTTTAAACGGTTACAATTTCCAGTGAATTTGGCAGTACCAGGTGTTTTTTCCCGTTGAAACATCGTCTGGATATATTACATTCCTTGCCAATTTTTGACATATCTAACACAAGACAAAGTCTGTCGGGTCAGCTAGTAAACAATAAAGATCAGTCAAGGCAAACGATTGGAGGTGTAAAATAATTTTAATCAGCTTTTCAAGCATGAACAATAATTGAGCGCTTAATTAAAATGGATAAATGGGATCAATCATGAAAGCAGCTGAAGCTTGCAATTGCTGCCAATTGGTGATAGCAGTCATAACGCAAAGTTCGCTAACGAGCAAACTAGAGTGCGCTTCAATAAGTATCTTTATTGATAGAGTATACGTTATATAGCCACCTATAATCTACCTACATCCCGGTGGACGAACCTTCATTGTTCGCGAGAGTGGGAAGCAAATTCGATTAATCTAATTAATTGCGATGAAAAGTTTGAAGCGTAGCACCTGTCTACGGAGCTCGTAGCAAGTCTACGAAAATACGTTATTTTCGGATAGCAAATAAATGTACAATGTTTTCAGTACTTTCAGAGGTAACAGAATATAATAATTTACGGCGTAATTTACGAGTTCGTGTACGAGTACTTAGTTTTTATGGTACATATTATTTTACGAAAACCTATAAAATAATAATGTTTATAAAACTCTATTTAATACAGCAATAAAAAAGGACAAGATATTAATAATTAATTAATTAACTTATTAATTTCATTATGCTACGGCTCATATAAATATATACCTTAGTGACTAACATACATACGCAGTACTTAAACTATTTGCTGACACGTAAAGTCTGCGACGTGTGGAGCACTTGCGCTGTATCGAGTAGTTGCCCGCGAAAAACCCAATTTTCGCCCAAACCACTCCTTTGTAAAAGTTGAAAGATCTGTAGTCGGAACACGCAACACTAGACATTAAAAATCATTGCGATCATCAAAATTAAAATCCTACTGTTTAACTCTTAACTGTAGCTTGGCCTTCCTCTTTACATGTCCTCCACCTTCGTGGAATAGTGAAGACGCGATACAGCATCACAGGCATGGCCGGGTGCAGGAGATAGTTCAGCCCCGTTAGCGTGGTGCCGCTTTGGTTTTGTGGAGAGTTTGTATTATTGAGCTGGAGTGGGGATGTCTATTTCGGTCTGGACTCCTAATCTACCTAAACCACCCCAAATAAGTATTTTTACGTAAAATAAAGCAAAACCTTAGAACTCGGCCCAATAATAAAATTACAAAACGCCATTCTCGGACAGTGCACTTAAACAACAATTTTAGGCTTTACTTACTAGTTTATGAACTTGACTAGTTGACCAAAGTACGCTGTAGCAGTTCATAATAAAACTAGATGAACGCCCGCAACTTCGTCAGCGCAGAGTAAAACTTTCCCATTCTCGTGGGTTTTACTACTTCTTACCTGTAGGTAAAAAGTATGTATGGTATGTTATACCATTCGTGCCAAAAGTTAGGTAGATAACTCGTGAAACCTCCTTATGACCATTTTTCATAAGAAATAATGTTAAGCCATACGAAATGTACCTTTTTCACCAGCCCAGGAGCTGATATTCGAAAAATTATTGTAAAATATGTTTGTTGATTTTCAAGTTTATAAACCCAGGGACTAGTACGGTTTTAAGACCAATGCAGACACCTATTTTCACCCTCATAAAGGATGAATTTCGAAAAATTCTTTCTCAGTACACCTTTACACACTAAAAGAAATACACTCTTCAAATTTCAAGTCTCTGGGAGCAGCAGTTTATGCTGTACGTTGTATGTCAGCCAGTCAGTTACGTCAAGCTCTTTTATATAGGGTGTTCGATAATATACGGAAAGGGGTTATTTTGATGAGCATAATAAATTTATGAATTGTTACCATAGAAATGAAAAAATATTTTGGCATGTAAAAACAAACACTTTACTTATGTTGTGCTATTGCATAATGCTTGACATCTAACCAAAGATATTGTATTGGTGACGTCTCGAGATATCTCTTGTCGTCCCTTTCTAACCCAAAACCCGCAGCCATTTCCAAAAGAGATATAAAATCGACCTTCATTTTTGAATGTCGATTGCAAGAGTAGGTTGTAAGTTTAATATTGAATTAACCACCTAAACTTAGTCGATTTTCTTTAAAATTTGATAATATAACTAGAAGTTTTTTTTTCGAGAAGTCTTTTTTATGTTTTGTGAAACTGCCATTTGAATATAAAAAAAATATAAAATAAATAATGCTAGACATTTCACACAGCGCTATCTAGCCCCAAACTAAGCAGAGCTTGTACTATGGGAACCAGATAACTGATAGAATACTTATATACATTTTTTTTTGTAAACACATACTTATAATATATAGAGAAACAACCAGACCCGGAACAAATATCTGTAGATCATGTAAACATTTGTTCCGCAGCGGGGATCGAACCCGCTACCTCCTGCGTCTCAGCCGGCTATTCGCCCACTGTACCACGGAGGTCGTCCGTATATTACCAAACACCCTGTATAGGGTGCCGGCGTGAACAGAACAGGCTTTAAAAAAAAAGTTGCACTCCGGGAGCGAGTTCCTAAAGAAATTTTCCCTACTTATATACAGCGGTGTCGGTAACGGTAACAGTTTTCCCATCTCAAAAAATGCCCAACGTGCATAAAGAAGTTTTTACTTCAAAAATATAGTATGTAATTCTAAATCCGTATAAATTATGAAACATTCATTAAAATGTCATTACACCTTGCAAAGTTATTACGAAAATATCAAGACCCTTGCGCATTAGTGCACTGCGTTCGTACTTAAGTCACGCCTTAAATAAGTTAAAGGTATCATAAAAAAGCTGTAAACATTTATTAAAAATGATTCCAAGTTTAGCTTCATTCTTAAAAGATTAAAATAACTATAAATATGCATGTAAAGAAGCTACATTTCTACACCCCCGCCAATTCGAGTCGAGGGGTTACCGCGTGCGGACAAGTAGAAATAAAGGTAATTAAATCAGTTAATTTTTATGAAGTATCAGGGGCCAGGTTTTATCATAGAAATAGGAGATTTGTTTTACCAAACTCAAATTATAATGACCGAGACCAAGTCTGCAAATATACTTACTTTGTATTTTCAAACTCTTATTAACATACAACCGTAGATTACGGAAACATTTAATGTGCATGGTTCGACACGTGCTTTACCAATATACAACCTTCTCAAGCTGTTTGACAAGTTTGATTATCTTGGACTTTATTGCAATTGGAAAAAACAGGATACCAATCATTATAAAGTTGGATAGACAGGTTGAGCTCTTCGAACGAAGTCTTATAAGAAAATCGATTTCGCGAGAAAGAGCCAATGTGCTTCTTTTCTTAATTTATTTACGAAGTTAAAATTGGAAATTGCTCTTCTTCAACTGAACATTTGGTTTTACTTAGAAAACTTTCGTGATTTATTTCAATCATTATTATAAATACGGATTTATCACGTACCGTTTTATCAGTGTTTCCGGACTGACAATGTTTCGGTTCAATTCGTGAACCTTCATCAGGGTGAGTGCGATCCGCTCCGAACCACGTCTCATCTCGCACTACGCGCCGCAGCCCTCGACATTGTCGGTCGATACACCGATAATACGGTACGTGATAAATCCCGTATTTATAATAATGATTGAACATTTGTCACATTATCACATCACTTGCTCGACAGTGTCAAATTATATGTCATGTAAACTTAACCAAAAGCAGGTGACCCTATGGCTGAACCGGCCGTGATGTTTAACTGAATTTCAAAAATAACGCTAATGCCATGAAACGCTAAAACGCTTTTACTTATTTTTATTTTGACAACAAAACAACAAGTTTTTTAAAGGTACTTTATTTAAAGCCAGGAACACAAGTTTCATTGTTACATACAATCCATAAAATAGCAAGCATTAAAAATAACATCAGATAGTACCTACATAAATTCGGTTTTGAAACACAGGTAGAAAGAAAATTTGGTTTGATGAAACTTAGTAACCTAGAGTAAAATGCATGGAATACTCACTGCATTAAATATATTTACGTATTCAATTAAAAGTTTGAGTAATATTTAAATATTTAGGTATATAAGTTTATATTGTTCAGGCAAACTTGCTTCAAATCTCTCAGGAGCTATCGACAACGATTCAGAACTTATTCAACTATTATCGAAAGCTGTTTTAAACAAAACGAATTGATATTATTCAAGAAGTGTATAAAATTTGTCTTAAATTGATGCTGTATATTAATAAAAAAGTATATTATTAATGTATTTAGTAATACTGTTTTAAAAATAAATGTTTAAAAATATACTCCTAGTTGTACATCTTCTCGTTTGAAGTGTATACAATAGATCATTTTGGTTACTTAATTTAATTGACGTAACGTGGTCTGATTAAGTGAACTTATGGATTTAAGAAAATAATTTAGATTAAAGTTATAAGAAAATATGCTTCAAATGTCAAGCGCGGAAAGAGTTTTCAAGAAAAACAATTTCCCGCAAAATTAGTGAGAAAACGACGCGGTCTGAAGACGCGCATCGCTTCGTGGCGCTAAAATGCTCTCTCTGTATAATTTAAAATGTCTTACGAAGAAGAAAGCTCAGCAATATGAATATTACAGATAATCAGGCGTAATTGTACCTTTCTGTATAACATAGACACCGAGGAAGTTTAAGTATCACGACACATATAACTGTTTTAATAAATTGCTGAGACATTTAGTGTGATTATTTTATATCTAGAATACAAATATTAAAACTTTTTTAAAACCTGCATCTGATTTGCATCATTCTCAAAGCATTTTTTTTTTATTCTAAGCCACGATAACCGGATGGAAACCAGGTAACTTTAAATCAAATCGTTATATCTATCTCAGGGCTCGGTGCAATATACACTGACAGTTTGACTAATTGTAAAATAAATCTGCCTATGCTGAGTTCATGAAGTTTCTCTCAGTTGGTCGTACAAGGTTTGATAATATAATTAGCAATTTCATCTATAAATATAATGAAATTTCGTTGTAATTTTTATGAATGGTTTCTCAGTGTTGTAATAGTGTACGGTGATCAAATAAATAAATATATAAATAATACTTGATTCTAGCATCTCAATGATGCAGCAGCTGTATAACGTTTAGCTTGCTTGTATCAGAACTTAAAATTTAAATGGATCTCGCAGGGACTGAATGCTAAAAGAACATTCTACTATACGAATCGGTAAATTGTCGCCTGCCAATGTGTATTGCACAGTCTACACACAAACATACCAACATTTTATTCTAAACATCTAAAGTTAGATAAGTATATAATCCTAAAATTTGATACACACATGTATAAGTAAGTATAATATACATTATAAGACATCGATACATTTTCTAATACTTGTATACACATGGAATATTTTTTCCTAATATTATATTTTTATTACAAACACTCAATTTTATTATATCTTACGATGAAAATCAGTCGTCAAAGACTATTCAATTTAATTTTTATTTTCGAAACGTTTACACCTAATATGAGACGGCTTATACAAAGCTCTTAATCTGCTTATATTTTTACACAATATACACATAAAACATCAATAGGTTCTCGAAATACCTACACATTTTCTTGAAAAAGCTTCTAGGCGGGCACAACAGCACTGGGAATAAAACGGGTGGCTATCCTATAACACACACATTGGTTTACTTTCATTGCTATAACAACATCTATGAAGTCTTATAAATAGTATTTAAGTTGTGAGCAATAATTCTCTGCATAAGTACAACGCGTAAAAATAAATAATTTAGATAGGTATATATTTACTTTTACGATTGGCAGATGATATGACTGTGGGTGATTAGCACATTAACGATGTATATCCAATACAAATAGAAAGGTACACAATAAGAGTAGATATGAACTTGATAACGAGTCTTATAATATTTGGTCGGGAAATACTGATAGAGACTAATAGCTAGGGACATAAGCTCTGAAGGGTGCGTACTATCTACACACTTTAAACGCTTTGAAATATTACACTTAACCAATTCATGTATATTCTCTCGTATGTAAGAGTTACACAGTCTTGTATAATATAATTAATTTACAATAATACTGATGTGTGAAGGTACATTGTAACAAAGTTAAATAAATATTATATAATTATTTAATAAATAGATCTTTTTCGACGACTTTACTTCGGTAAAATATTTATGCATATTGTCGTCGTTATGGACGTTGTGCGTCAAGAAATCACATTAATTGAATAAATAAATTATGACATACGAAAATAATGTAAGTAATTATAAAATTGTTATTTAGGAATAAGTTATTCACTGTTCGGCAAAACGCAGCCTCTGCTTTTTCACGAATTCCTGGGCGAGTTTGTCGTTGGTGCGCGATTCGCATATTTGTAAGATGGGGTGGTCTGGAAATAAGGTTCTCGTTACAAAGGATGTTATTGAACTGCGAAGTGAACATTTGATTGATTCTTATGCATATTCGCTATACATAAAGTAGAAAATAATCATTGTCTTTAGTGTGCACCCCGATCATCTGGTCGTAAAATCCTCTCCACCCAAAGGTTGTCAATGTACTTTTTGCCTTTTGCTTTCTATTTTGTTTGTGTACAGTAAAGCGTTTTCATTTATTTATTCATCGTTGCTTTGTTTGTAACGGGGCTCAAAGCGTAAGTTTTATAATTGCTTTCCAGTAGACTTCTTTAGTCTAGCGTAGTGTCAGCTCAATATAGCTCACATTGATCAATCCGAGAAGAATTGACAGACCATCGCGCTAACGTCCCAATTGTTGATAAAGGATTAAAAATATGATTTCATTGTTTCGGTGATATTGTAGAGCCGAACTTGATAATAGATCGGCATATTATTGATAAGCTAGCGATTATAGCGAAGTATCGATTCACGTTATACTAAATACGGTCGATTAAATCATTATCACAATTGCCTGGAAAATTTTGACGCCTACTTCAAGTAATCTTTAGCGATAACCACAAATAAAAAATGCTAAGATATTAAAATTTAAAAACAGTTGCAACATCGCTCCGTCTGGCTGTAACGATAGTTCCTATAAAATTGGTCGTTTAAAATCACAGCTACTTACTACGATCATGTAGTTGCATCAGCGGTAGTTCGACCGGGCGAAGAGGATCGGGCGGGCCGTTGATGTTGACGCCGGGCACGCGGCCGAGCGCGACGAACGCCTCGCCCGCGAAGTCGTCTGCGGTCAGCACGTCCTTGTCCCACACCGATATGGACAGCACGGCGTCTCCGGACCGAACCGAATCGATGCACACGTTGAATTCGAAACACTCGTCCCATACGGGGTTTAAGGTTTTCTGAAGATTAATACTTGTTTCAGCTTTCTGGGTAATAGCAATTAAAATCAGCCGCACCCTGGAATCACACGCAACATCTACGTTGCCACAATTCCTTGTGATATTTGCTGCAAATGTGCTCGAAAGGCGCGTTCAAATGCGGCGCTACAGTTTGTCTCAGTATAAATTTATGTCCCAGTATGAGCGCATCATTGATGTAAACAATTAAAATTATGTATAATTTAGTTACTAATTATTACTTGTCCTCATAATTAGTTGACCATAACTCGATTAAAGTTCTTTCTGTATAAATTTTTGTAAAATAAGGAAATACAAACAAGTTAATTGATTCAACTGATTAAATGTAATAATTCTGTATGACTTACCTTCTGCACGTTAGTTACTTGTTCGTGGGTCTTCGGGAAGAGTCGTTTTGGCAAGAGTTCGAGCACAACAAATGGGTCACTCAGACCATTTGGATCCAGCGGGATGACGTCACGAGCTGACAGAACTTCCACGCAGAGCGCGTCGTGATTTATATAAACCCTAGAAAATAAAACTGTCGAGGCCAAAGCTGCAAAGTTTGTTGGTATGAGTGTTGATGAGTTATCCAATCTATCTTGATATACCTATTAACAGGTCAGGGTTGGATGATATTTAGCAAACAACATTGTATTAGGACATTTAGCAAACAACAGTATTAGCTTTTATGAATTTAGTTTGTTAAATAATACAATCCCAAAGTTAGGATATACCTACCTCAAATTTCAGGAGCAAATATTATGCGAAACTAAATGAAACTGTTAGGAGTCTCGTTGTTGGGAACAACAAATCCTGGCTCCAAAATCCTACACTATTTCTGACACGTTTTAAAAATAAAAGCAATGACATAATTACATAATTATTATTGGTGATATCAGGTGTCTTTGGTACCTACCTGACTAGGATAGAGCCATAAGGCGACGGTAGATGAGCTCTCGCTTGTTCCCCAAGGCGGTTCGCGAGCCAAAGCTCCAGCAGCTGCTCGGTGCTGGCCTGGTGATACATCATCCGTTGTTCAAGGCGGGTCCATTCCGGGTTGTGCACCTCCGTCATTGGAAGACCTGTTAATAGAGAAGCTAGTCCAGAATGCGACTTGAATGAAGGACTTTTTGGTCCAGTGTAATAATAATCAGCTGTCGAAGGTGATCGAGAGTTTATATATAGTGTCTAGTTCAAAAATACCTTTCCCTTCAGCATGGAAGAACTCAGCAAGCAGATCCAGAGCTTCCTTCAACCGGTCGTGATAGACTCTCGGCTTCTCAGCCCCGCCTGCGTCCGCTTGAGCAGACATCTCCTTGAGCACAGCGCTCCAGCACCCGGCGAGGGCTCGAATGAAAGCACGAGGCAGCAGCCAGGTGTTTAAGGCGGAGAGATGCTGGTCAAGGAACTCCAGCAGTGGAGTTATTGCCTGTATGATTAAAATAACTAAAATCAAAAAAGTTTATCATTTGCTTCATTGTTGAGCAGTTCTGCTATTATACATAAAGGTTAGTGTGTCCCAACAGAATATTTTATATTATATAAAGCTCGATTACCACTCACTGACTGACTGACTGACTGACTCATTGACATGTTTGTTCTCCCAGATGCCACCTCGTAGGGTGAAAATGTTTGGTGGGATCGTATAGAGGGAGTTCCGATGAGTTGGGAATAAATCCTAAAGTACCCCTTTTGTCCCCCATTCGCTCCCATCGACCTCGTATCTCGGAAAGTATAGGTCTTAGAGCGTTGGTGCAAAAACTAATGTTGCAGAGGACATTTTTTTATATCCGGTTCCATGAAAAAAAAATTGTCTTTCATACAAAAAAAAAATTGTCCCATACAAAATATTTCTGTATGAATACCGTAAACCGTATATTTCGTTTGCCGTAATTTTCATACTGTTTTTGTAGGGAGCCCAGGCCTTGTGTGTACTATAAAATTACTGTAAAATTTGCTTGATTCTATATAATGGTTGTGGAGGGGCATGAGACAACTTTCATAGTTTTTGCAAAGGTCATCATCATCATTTTGGAACATCCATTTTTTTTTTTTTTTAGTATGCAACGTTCATCATGTTTATTTTGGAACATCCACATTTTTTTAATTATGCCTCATCCACAATGATCACTTTATAACGTCAATTTTTTTTATTTTTGTTATTTTGCTGCATCCACTGTGATCATTTTGGTACATCATTTTTTTTAATTATGCCTCATCCACAATGATCACTTTGGAACGTCAATTTTTTTTTTTTATTATGCATCATCCACTGTGATCATTTTGGAACATAATTTTTTTTTCAATTATGCCTCATCCACTATGATCACTTTGGAACGTCAATTTTTTTTTTTTTATTATGCAACATCCACTGTGATATTTTGGTACATCTTTTTTTTTAATTATGCCTCATCCACAATGATCACTTTGGGACGTCAATTTTTTTTTTTTTTTATTATGCAACATCCGCTATGATCATTTTGGTACAACATTTTTTTAATTACGCCTCATCCACAATGATCACTTTGGAACGTCAATTTTTTTTTTTTTTATTATGCAACATCCACTATGATCATTTTGGTACATCATTTTTTTAATTATGCCTCATCCACAATGATCACTTTGGAACGTCAATTATTTTTTTTTTTTTTATTATGCAACATCCACTGTGATCATTTTGGTACATCATTTTTTTAATTACGCCTCATCCACAATGATCACTTTGGAACGTCAATTATTTTTTATTTTTTTATTATGCATCATCCACTGTGATCATTTTGGTACATCATTTTTTTTAATTATGCCTCATCCACAATGATCACTTTGGAACGTCAATTATTTTTTTTTTATTATGCAACATCCACTATTCGAATATTCTCTTTGATTGCTTGTTACACTTCGTCATCCTCTTTTATTGTTTCTTCCGCCTCCACATCTTCTATTTTTGCATGTTCCACTTCGTTATCCTTTTAAAATGCTTCTTCTACTTCATATCCTCTTTAATTGCTTCAGTTACTTCATTATGCGCTCTACAAAATTGTGGTGTTTCATACAAAACTTCAATCGCTCATATCTTCTAAACGCGAAGAGATAGCCCTAGCAAACTTGTACAAAATATTGGTATAAATTTTTGGTGGAACTGTTTTTTTATTGTCATCCTTGACATCCTTTTTGAATGCTTCTCTCACTTCGTCATCTTCTTTGAATGTTTTTTCCACTTCGACATCATCTTTGACTGCTTCTTTAACTTCGATATCCTCTTTGATTGCTTCTCCCACTTCGATATCGTCTTTGACTGCTTCTTCCATTTCGATATCGTCTTTGATTGCTTTTTCACTTCGTCATCTTCTTTGAATGCTTCTACCACCTTGGTATCCTCTTTGATTGCTTACTCAACTTCAATTTCCTCTTTGATTGTTTCTGCCACTTCGATATCCTATTTGATTGCTTCTTCCACTTCAACATTCTCTTTGATAGTTTCTTCCACTTCGATATCCAATCAACAAATTTATGATTTTTCTTACAAAACTTTAATCGCTCGTATCTTCTAAACGGGAAGAGATAGCACTAGCAAACTTTGACAAAATATTAGTACAAATTTTTGATCATTATCATTTTACAACATACATTTATATTATGCAACGTCAATCCTGATCATTTTGGAACGTCCAGATTTTTTTTATGCAACGTTCATCATGATCTTTTTTGCAAGGTTCAATTTTTTTTATACAACTATTATCATGATCATTTTGGAACATCCAATTTTTTTCTCTTTGATTGCTTGTTCCACTTCGATATCCTCTTTGATTGCTTCTTCCACATTGATATCCTATTTGATTGCTTCTTTAACTTTGATATCCTCTACGATGGCTTGTTCCACTTCGATATCCTCTTTTATTCCTTCTTCATCTTCAATATCCATTGGATTGCTTCTTCATCTTTGATATCCTCTTTGATGGCATTTTCACTTCGGTATCCTCTGTAAGGGCTCCTTCCTTTTTGATTTCCGTTTGATTGCTTCTTGCACTGCAATATTTTCTTTGATTGCGTCTTCATATTCGATATCGTTTTTGATTGCATTTTTACTTCGATATCCTGTGATGGCTTCTTCCACTTTAATATCCTCTTTGATTGCTTCTTCCACTTCGATATCCGCTTTGATTGCTTGTTCCATTTTGATATCGTCTTTGACTATTTCTTTCACTTCGATATCGTCTTTGATTGCTTTTTTCACTTCGTCATCCTCTTTGAATACTTCTACCAACTCGGTATCCTCTTTGATTCCTTAGTCAACTTCAATTTCCTCTTTGATTGTTTTTGCTACTTCGATATCCTATTTGATTGCTTCTCCCACTTCAATATCCTCTTTGTTTACTCCTTCCACTTCGATATCATCTTCGATTTCCTTTTGATTGCTTCTTGTACTGCATTATTCTCTTTGATTGCGTCTTCATCTTCGATATCGTCTTTGATAGCATTTTCACTTCGATATCCTCTGTGATGGCTTCTTCCACTTCGATACCCTCTTTGATTGTTTCTTCCGCCTCGACATCTTCTATTTTTGCATGTTCCACTTCGTTATCCCTTTAAAATGCTTCTTCTACTTTCATATCCTCTTTAATTGCTTCAGTTACTTCATTATGCTCTCTACAATATTGTGGTCTTTCATACAAAACTTCAATCGCTCGTATCTTCTAAACGGGAAGAGATAGCCCTAGCAAACTTGTACAAAATATTGGTATAAATTTTTGGTGCAACTGTTTTTTTATTGTCATCCTTGACATCCTTTTTGAATGCTTCTCTCACTTCGTCATCTTCTTTGAATGTTTTTTCCACTTAGACATCATCTTTGACTGCTTCTTTAACTTCGATATCCTCTTTGATTGCTTCTCCCACTTCGATATCGTCTTTGACTGCTTCTTCCATTTCGATATCGTCTTTGATTGCTTTTTTCACTTCGTCATCTTCTTTGAATGCTTCTACCACCTCGGTATCCTCTTTGATTCCTTACTCAACTTCAATTTCCTCTTTGATTGTTTCTCCCTCTTCGATATCGTCTTTGACTGCTTCTTCCATTTCGATATCGTCTTTGATTGCTTTTTTCACTTCGTCATCTTCTTTGAATGCTTCTACCGCCTCGGTATCCTCTTTGATTGCTTACTCAACTTCAATTTCCTCTTTGATTGTTTCTGCCACTTCGATATCCTATTTGATTGCTTCTTCCACTTCAACATTCTCTTTGATAGTTTCTTCCACTTCGATATCCAATCAACAAATTTATGATTTTTCTTACAAAACTTTAATCGCTCGTATCTTCTAAACGGGAAGAGATAGCACTAGCAAACTTTGACAAAATATTAGTACAAATTTTTGATCATTATCATTTTGCAACATACATTTATATTATGCAACGTCAATCATGATCATTTTGGAACGTCCGGATTTTTTTTATGCAACGTTCATCATGATCTTTTTTGCAACGTTCAATTTTTTTTTATACAACCATTATCATGATCATTTTGGAACATCCAATTTTTTTCTCTTTGATTGCTTGTTCCACTTCGATATCCTCTTTGATTGCTTCTTCCACATTGGTATCCTCTTTGATTGCTTCTTTAACTTTGATATCCTTTACGATTGCTTGTTCCGCTTCGATATCCTCTTTTATTCCTTCTTCATCTTCAATATCCATTGGATTGCTTCTTCCACTTCGATATCGTCTTTGATTGCTTTTTTTACTTCGTCATCCTCTTAGAATGCTTCTACCACCTTGGTATCCTCTTTGATTTCTTCCTCAACTATAATTTCCTCTTTGATTGTTTCTGCTACTTCGATATCCTATTTGATTGCTTCTTTCACTTCAATATCCTCTTTGATTGCTTCTTCCACTTCGATATCATCTTTGATTGCTGCTTCCACTTGGAAATCCTCTTTGATTTGATTGCTTCTTCCATTTCGATATCGTCTTTGACTGCTTCTTACACATGGATATCCTCTTTGATGGCTTTTAACAGCTCGATATCCTCTTTAATTACTTCTTCGACTAAAAGAAAAACACGCGAGCTGCGAGCAGCTCGCGCACAACGCAACCTCTAGTTATATTATATAAAGCTCGATTACCACTCACTGACTGACTGACTCATTGACATGTTTGTTCTCCCAGATGCCACCTCGTAGGGTGAAAATGTTTGGTGGGATCGTATAGAGGGAGTTCCGATGAGTTGGGAATAAATCCTAAAGTACCCCTTTTGTCCCCCATTCGCTCCCATCGACCTCGTATCTCGGAAAGTATAGGTCTTAGAGCGTTGGTGCAAAAACTAATGTTGCAGAGGACATTTTTTTATATCCGGTTCCATGAAAAAAAAATTGTCTTTCATACAAAAAAAAATTGTCCCATACAAAATATTTCTGTATGAATACCGTAAACCGTATATTTCGTTTGCCGTAATTTTCATACTGTTTTTGTAGGGAGCCCACGGCTTGTGTGTACTATAAAATTACTGTAAATTTGCTTGGTTCTATATAATGGTGGTGGAGGGACATGAGTTAACTTTCATAGTTTTTGCAAAGGTCATCATCATCATTTTGGAACATCCATTTTTTTTTTTTTAGTATGCAACCTTCATCATGTTTATTTTGGAACATCCACATTTTTTTAATTATCCACAATGATCACTTTGGAACGTCAATTTTTTTTTTTTTATTATGCAACATCCACTGTGATCATTTTGGTACATCATTTTTTTTAATTATGCCTCATCCACAATGATCACTTTGGAACGTCAAATTTTTTTTATTATGCATCATCCACTGTGATCATTTTTGAACATCATTTTTTTTTCAATTATGCCTCATCCACTATGATCACTTTGGAACGTCAATTTTTTTTTTTATTATGCAACATCCACTGTGATATTTTGGTACATCATTTTTTTTAATTATGCCTCATCCACAATGATCACTTTGGAACGTCAATTCTTTTTTTTTTATTATGCAAAATACTTTGTGATCATTTTGGAAAATCAATTTTTTTTAAATTATGCCTCATCCACAATGATCATTTTGGAACGTCAATTTTTTTTTTTTTTTATTATGCAAAATCCACTGTGATCATTTTGGAACATCAATTTTTTTTAATTATGCCTCATCCACAATGATCACTTTTGGAACGTCAATTTTTTTTTATTATGCAAAATCCTTTGTGATCATTTTGGAAAATCAATTTTTTTTTAATTATGCCTCATCCACAATGATCATTTTGGAACGTCAATTTTTTTTTATTATGCAAAATCCTTTGTGATCATTTTGGAAAATCATTTTTTTTAAATTATGCCTCATCCACAATGATAATTTTGGAACGTCAATTTCTTTTTTTTTATTATGCAACATCCACTGTGATAATTTTGGAACATCAATTTTTTTTAATTATGCCTCATCCGCAATGATCATTTTGGAACGTCAATTTTTTTTTTAAATTATGCCTCATCCACAATGATCACTTTTGGAACGTCAATTTTTTTTTATTATGCAACATCCACTGTGATCATTTTGGAACATCAATTTTTTTTACTTATGCCTCATCCACTATGATCATTTTGGAACGTCAATTTTTTTTTTTATTATGCGACATCCACTATTCGAATATTCTCTTTGATTGCTTGTTACACTTCGTCATCCTCTTTTATTGTTTCTTCCGCCTCCACATCTTCTATTTTTGCATGTTCCACTTCGTTATCCTTTTAAAATGCTTCTTCAACTTCATATCCTCTTTAATTGCTTCAGTTACTTCATTATGCGCTCTACAAAATTGTGGTGTTTCATACAAAACTTCAATCGCTCACATTTCTAAACGGGAAGAGATAGCCCTAGCAAACTTGTACAAAATATTGGTATACATTTTTGGTGGAACTGTTTTTTTATTGTCATCCTTGACATCCTTTTTGAATGCTTCTCTCACTTCGTCATCTTCTTTGAATGTTTTTTCCACTTCGACATCATCTTTGACTGCTTCTTTAACTTCGATATCCTCTTTGATTGCTTCTCCCACTTCGATATCGTCTTTGACTGCTTCTTCCATTTCGATATCGTCTTTGATTGCTTTTTCACTTCGTCATCTTCTTTGAATGCTTCTACCACCTTGGTATCCTCTTTGATTGCTTACTCAACTTCAATTTCCTCTTTGATTGTTTCTGCCACTTCGATATCCTATTTGATTGCTTCTTCCACTTCAACATTCTCTTTGATAGTTTCTTCCACTTCGATATCCAATCAACAAATTTATGATTTTTCTTACAAAACTTTAATCGCTCGTATCTTCTAAACGGGAAGAGATAGCACTAGCAAACTTTGACAAAATATTAGTACAAATTTTTGATCATTATCATTTTACAACATACATTTATATTATGCAACGTCAATCCTGATCATTTTGGAACGGCCAGATTTTTTTTATGCAACGTTCATCATGATCTTTTTTGTAACGTTCAATTTTTTTTATACAACTATTATCATGATCATTTTTTTTTTCTCTTTGATTGCTTGTTCCACTTCGATATCCTCTTTGATTGCTTCTTCCACATTGATATCCTATTTTATTGCTTCTTTAACTTTGATATCCTCTACGATTGCTTGTTCCACTTCGATATCCTCTTTTATTCCTTCTTCATCTTCAATATCCATTGGATTGCTTCTTCATCTTTGATATCCTCTTTGATGGCATTTTCACTTCGGTATCCTCTGTAAGGGCTCCTTCCTCTTTGATTTCCGTTTGATTGCTTCTTGCACTGCAATATTTTCTTTGATTGCGTCTTCATATTCGATATCGTTTTTGATTGCATTTTTACTTCGATATCCTGTGATGGCTTCTTCCACTTTGACATCCTCTTTGATTGCTTCTTCCACTTCGATATCCGCTTTGATTGCTTGTTCCATTTTGATATCGTCTTTGACTATTTCTTTCACTTCGATATCGTCTTTGATTGCTTTTTTCACTTCGTCATCCTCTTTGAATACTTCTACCAACTCGGTATCCTCTTTGATTCCTTAGTCAACTTCAATTTCCTCTTTGATTGTTTTTGCTACTTCGATATCCTATTTGATTGCTTCTCCCACTTCAATATCCTCTTTGTTTACTCCTTCCACTTCGATATCATCTTCGATTTCCTTTTGATTGCTTCTTGCACTGCATTATTCTCTTTGATTGCGTCTTCATCTTCGATATCGTCTTTGATAGCATTTTCACTTCGATATCCTCTGTGATGGCTTCTTCCACTTCGATACCCTCTTTGATTGCTTTTTCCACTTCGATACCCTCTTTGATTGCTTCTTCCACTTCGATATCCTCTTTGATTGTTTCTTCCGCCTCGACATCTTCTATTTTTGCATGTTCCACTTCGTTATCCCTTTAAAATGCTTCTTCTACTTTCATATCCTCTTTAATTGCTTCAGTTACTTCATTATGCTCTCTACAAAATTGTGGTCTTTCATACAAAACTTCAATCGCTCGTATCTTCTAAACGGGAAGAGATAGCCCTAGCAAACTTGTACAAAATATTGGTATAAATTTTTGGTGGAACTGTTTTTTTATTGTCATCCTTGACATCCTTTTTGAATGCTTCTCTCACTTCGTCATCTTCTTTGAATGTTTTTTCCACTTCGACATCATCTTTGACTGCTTCTTTAACTTCGATATCCTCTTTGATTGCTTCTCCCACTTCGATATCCTCTTTGACTGCTTATTCCATTTCGATATCGTCTTTGATTGCTTTTTCACTTCGTCATCTTCTTTGAATGCTTCTACCACCTTGGTATCCTCTTTGATTGCTTACTCAACTTCAATTTCCGCTTTGATTGTTTCTGCCACTTCGATATCCTATTTGATTGCTTCTTCCACTTCAACATTCTCTTTGATAGTTTCTTCCACTTCGATATCCAATCAACAAATTTATGATTTTTCTTACAAAACTTTAATCGCTCGTATCTTCTAAACGGGAAGAGATAGCACTAGCAAACTTTGACAAAATATTAGTACAAATTTTTGATCATTATCATTTTGCAACATACATTTATATTATGCAACGTCAATCATGATCATTTTGGAACGTCCAGATTTTTTTTTATGCAACGTTCATCATGATCTTTTTTGCAACTTACAATTTTTTTTATACAACCATTATCATGATCATTTTGGAACATCCAATTTTTTTCTCTTTGATTGCTTGTTCCACTTCGATATCCTCTTTGATTGCTTCTTCCACATTGGTATCCTCTTTGATTGCTTCTTTAACTTTTACATCCTCTACGATTGCTTGTTCCGCTTCGATATCCTCTTTTATTCCTTCTTCATCTTCAATATCCATTGGATTGCTTCTTCCACTTCGATATCGTCTTTGATTGCTTTTTTACTTCGTCATCCTCTTAGAATGCTTCTACCACCTTGGTATCCTCTTTGATTTCTTCCTCAACTTTAATTTCCTCTTTGATTGTTTCTGCTACTTCGATATCCTCTTTGATTGCTTCTTCCACTTCGATATCATCTTTGATTGCTGCTTCCACTTGGAAATCCTCTTTGATTTGATTGCTTCTTCCATTTCGATATCGTCTTTGACTGCTTCTTACACATGGATATCCTCTTTGATGGCTTTTAACAGCTCGATATCCTCTTTAATTACTTCTTCGACTAAAAGAAAAACACGCGAGCTGCAAGCAGCTCGCGCACAACGCAACCTCTAGTTATATTATATAAAGCTCGATTACCACTGACTGACTGACTGACTGACTCATTGACATGTTTGTTCTCCCAGATGCCACCTCGTAGGGTGAAAATGTTTGGTGGGATCGTATAGAGGGAGTTCCGATGAGTTGGGAATAAATCCTAAAGTACCCCTTTTGTCCCCCATTCGCTCCCATCGACCTCGTATCTCGGAAAGTATACGTCTTAGAGCGTTGGTGCAAAAACTAATGTTGCAGAGGACATTTTTTTATATCCGGTTCCATGAAAAAAAAATTGTCTTTCATACAAAAAAAAAATTGTCCCATACAAAATATTTCTGTATGAATACTGTAAACCGTATATTTCGTTTGCCGTAATTTTCATACTGTTTTTGTAGGGAGCCCACGGCTTGTGTGTACTATAAAATTACTGTAAATTTGCTTGATTCTATATAATGTTGGTGGAGGGGCATGAGACAACTTTCATAGTTTTTGCAAAGGTCATCATCATCATTTTGGAACATCCAATTTTTTTTTTTTAGTATGCAACGTTCATCATGTTTATTTTGGAACATCAATTTTTTTTTAATTATGCCTCATCCACAATGATCACTTTGGAACGTCAATTATTATTATTTTTTTGTATTATGCAACATCCACTGTGATCATTTTGGTACATCATTTTTTTTAATTATGCCTCATCCACAATGATCACTTTGGAACGTCATTTTTTTTTTTTTATTATTATGCAACATCCACTGTGATATTTTGGTACATCATTTTTTTTAATTATGCCTCATCCACAATGATCACTTTGGAACGTCAATTATTATTATTTTTTTTATTATGCAACATCCACTGTGATCATTTTGGTACATCATTTTTTTAATTACGCCTCATCCACAATGATCACTTTGGAACGTCAATTATTTTTTATTTTTTTATTATGCATCATCCACTGTGATCATTTTGGAACATAATTTTTTTTAAATTATGCCTCATCCACAATGATCATTTTGGAAAGTCCATTTTTTTCCCCTGTTTTTTTATTATGCAACGTTTATCATGTTCATTTGGGAACATCATTTTTTTTTTAATTATGCATCATCCACTGTGATCATTTTGGAACATCATTTTTTTTTCAATTATGCCTCATCCACTATGATCACTTTGGAACGTCAATTTTTTTTTTTATTATGTAACATCAACTGTGATCGTTTTGGTACATAATTTTTTTAATTACGCCTCATCCACAATGATCACTTTGGAACGTCAATTATTTTATTTTTTTTATCATGCAACATCCACTGTGATCATTTTGGTACATAATTTTTTTTAATTATGCCTCATCCACAATGATCACTTTGGAACGTCAATTATTATTATTTTTTTATGATGCATCATCCACTGTGATCATTTTGGAACGTCATTTTTTTTAATTATGCCTCATCCACAATGATCACTTTGGAACGTCAATTATTATTATTTTTTTGTATTATGCAACATCCACTGTGATCATTTTGGTACATCATTTTTTTTAATTATGCCTCATCCACAACGATCACTTTGGAACGTCAATTATTTTTTTTTATTATGTAACATCCACTGTGATCATTTTGGTACATCATTTTTTTAAATTATGCCTCATCCACAATGATCACTTTGGAACGTCAATTATTTTTTTTTTATTATGCATCATCCACTGTGATCATTTTGGAACATAATTTTTTTTTAAATTATGCCTCATCCACATGATCATTTTGGAACGTCAATTTTTTTTTATTATGCAACATCCACTGTGATCATTTTGGAAAATCAATTTTTTTTTGTAGCACAAATTTTTGGTGGAATTGTTATATTTTTACGGTCATCATCGCCATTGCCATCATTTTGAATTCTTCTCTCACTTCCTTTTCGTTTTCGAATGTTTCTTCCACATTGATATCCTCTTTAATTGTTTCTATAACTTCGAAATCCTCTTTGATGGCATTTTTACTTCAATATACTTTTGAATTGTTTTTTCTATTTTTCTATTTTCTTCAATTACTTCTCTTACTTCAATATCGACTCTACAAAATTATGGGTTTTAATACAAATCTTAAATCGCTCGTATCTTTTAAACGCGAAGAGATAGCTCGAGGAAACTTTTACAAAATATTAGTATAAGTTTTTGGTGAAGCCGTTTTTTATTTTTATCATTGTCCTCGACGTCTTTTACTCAATTTCAATTTCCTCTTTAACTGTTTCTGCTACTTCGATATCCTATTTGATTGCTTCTTTCACTTCAATATCCTCTTTGATTGCTTCTTCCACTTCGATATCATCTTTGATTGCTGCTTCCACTTGGATATCCTCTTTGATTTGATTGCTTCTTCCACTTTGTTATCCTCTTTTATTGTTTCTACCAATTCGATATCATCTTCGATTTCCTTTTGATTGCTTCTTGCACTGCAATATTCTCTTTGATTGCGTCTTCATCTTCGATATCATTTTTGATAGCATTTTCACTTCGATATCCTCTGTGATGGCTTCTTCCACTTCGATACCCTCTTTGATTGCTTCTTCTACTTCGATATCCTCTTTGATTGCTTCTTCCACTTCGATATCCTCTTTGATTGCTTCTTCCACTTCGATATCGTCTTTGACTGTTTCTTCCACTTCGATATCGTCTTTGATTGCTTTTTTCACTTCGTCATCCTCTTAGAACGCTTCTACCACCTCGGTATCCTCTTTGATTGCTTACTCAACTTTAATTTCATCTTTGATTGTTTCTGCTACTTCGATATCCTATTTGATTGCTTCTTTCACTTCAATATCCTCTTTGATTGCTTCTTCCACTTCGATATCGTTTTTGACTGTTTCTTCCACTTCGATATCGTCTTTGATTGCTTTTTTCACTTTGTCATCCTCTTAGAACGCTTCTACCACCTCGGTATCCTCTTTGATTGCTTATTCAACTTTAATTTCCTCTTTGATTGTTTCTGCTACTTCGATATCCTATTTGATTGCTTCTTTCACTTCAATATCCTCTTTGATTGCTTCTTCCACTTCGATATCGTCTTTGATTGCTTTTTTTACTTCGTCATCCTCTTAGAATGCTCTTACCACCTCGGTATCCTCTTTGATTGCTTACTCAACTTTAATTTCCTCATTGATTGTTTCTGCTGCTTCGATATCCTATTTGATTGCTTCTTCCATTTCGATATCGTCTTTGACTGCTTCTTACACATGGATATCCTGTTTGATGGCTTTTAACAGCTCGATATCCTCTTTAATTACTTCTTCGACTAAAAGAAAAACACGCGAGCTGCGAGCAGCTCGCGCACAACGCAACCTCTAGTAATTCTTATAAAATTCAATAAGTATTCATTTCATATTATGTAGGTAAGTACCTATTCCTTCAAAATATACTGAAGTTTGCGCAGCATATAACAAAAGGCAATGCTGCTTTTGTAATTAAATTGTAAGTCCCGGGCAATATCTATAATAGCTAGCAATATCGGACTTTATAAAAGAAATTATCATGTACAAGGGTCTGCAATCTGAGCGAAACTGGAACAAAAAAGTATCTAGATTTTCTCTGTTAAAATAATCAGCTACTTTGAATAAGATTCAACAGTACCTACAACTAAGGAATTGCTGCTTTACTATACAGATTCCTAGAAGCAATACAAACAGTAGACAGTAGACTGACCTGTGGCGTAGGCAGTGTGTCAGGAGACCAGGCGAGGTGGAAGACTGCCTTGCGCAGCGGTGGCCTAGCTCGGGCTGCTAGTGGGGTCGCCGCGCGAGTGGACCGCGCGTCCAATGTTCCAAGCGCGCCGCGTACCAGTTGACGGGCATTCTCATCTCTTTCGCTGCTGTTTATACATATTATTTTAGTAAACCAAAGTACATTCCGATTATATGTTCTAGTGTGGAATTGTGTATTTCGTCTTCATAACATCGCAGGTCTTCATGATGATGTTATCAAATACCAAAGTTCACACGTACAAGTCATAAATTCTGCGATGAAATGCTGCTCCAAGAAGTTGAAGTTACCACAACTTCAAATAAGTTATGAACCAGTTTGTCGGTATAATGCCTTCTTAAATCTTTTACATAGTATAGTTATATATGTTGTATGACACTCGAAGTTTGCAACTTACAGTTCAAACAAACTTTTGTTGATTTCGAAAATGCATGCAAGCTGGCTGCTTGCATGCATTTTCCTTTCTGGCTTTCGTATACGTACCTACTCGTAATAAAATTATATTTTGTAATACGTACGAACGAGTATGAATAAATTGAAACTTATTCTGTAACTTATTCTTCAATTAACGAATTAACGTAAACGTGTTTAAGCACACTGGCGAGTTGCGAGCGTGTTTCCAGCGAGGCGATTTGTGAACGTGCACTTTTGTACATCACCATTATCATCATTATCCTGTCTTATCATATCAGCCACAAGACATAACTGCTGAACATAGGCCTCCTCCATAGATTTCCTGAGCGACCGATCTTATGCAGCCTGCACTCAACGGCTCCCAGCAACCTTTATTTATAACCTATTAGGTAGTCTTTTCTGCCGTCTTAGGCTGCGCTTTATTTTGCGTGGACTCGAGAACTTTTCTGCCACAACGGCCGTCGTGTACTTTTGTAAATATCATTTAATAACAAAAACTAAGGTTAAAATCAATACCACGAACATAATTTGATCGGTCGAAGTTTGTTTAATCTGAGGTATTTAAAACTCCATAACGCCTTCTGCAACTGTGTCTATCCATGCGAAAATTACAAAATCAAGGCGCGAGGGTGATAACCATGGTATCTTTAAATTCGATTCACAAACGACCTGTTATGACGCATATTATATTTATATGCGTTATTTTTTATATTTAGTAATCTTTGGAATAATTTTCTATTGATAAAATATTATAGAATCGTGATTTCGCTTCACATAGGACTTAGTTAGGAAAATTAGGGATGCACCTTATTTTTACATTTATTTATTACAAAGTGAATGCTGCAATATTACTAATAAACACATAGGATCATACTGAGCTGTCTGAGGTAGTATAAGCCCAAAATTTGATAATCCAAGCGTAATTACCCTTTAGGTAAATGGTAATTACGAATACCCTATCAATTACAAAACAAAATATTTCTGAGATTGCTGAAACTCAAAATTTACCCACGAATCTAAAATTATAAGATTCTGAGTGAATAGGTATGAAAGTTTCCATATCAAAATGTCGCGGCAAGTTTATGCATAAACAGAAGATTCTCCGAAGCTATATCCCGCCAATTTGTTGCTCGAGACTAAACTCTGGCATAACTGCCGAGTTGTTTGTAGTTCACAGCTTTTCCTTTGGAAACTATATGTTTGTTTTTGTTAACGAATCCTACGCAATAACACTTGAACCCAAACAAATAACACACAGAACATACGAGTCAAACATACAAGTAGACAGACTGTTTTATTCCAACTTATGTTTGTTTTTCTCCCACAGGTACTACGCTTCCTAGATCCAATCCTCTAACTAAATATTTTAATTCGTTTGGAAATAGTAAATCTAACATCAAATCACCCTCTTGAAAATAAATGTAAAATGTGATGTAAGGATACCTCTAAACTCGAAAATTCTTCGTTAGAGATTAATTTTGAGGTGAAATAACGCCGATGTGCATGTAGGCGTTTCAAATATATCAATCGGAGCGGCTATTTCCCGGAATTCCGTGTTGAGGTATATTTTTGAATACAGGACTTTATATGTATGGTGCAAAGAGCTATTTTGTACGAAGAGAAGATGATTTCGTTGTTGGAGCGAAGAGTTCACGGTCGATAGATTAGTTTTCACTTACATGTGTTCATCGTCGTACTCGGCAAGCGAACGACGCACATATTCCAGATTGTTCACGATCGTGCATATTTCTTCAGTAGTTTTGTTCTGACCTGCGAATAAAGATCCTATAATAAATTATCTGTTATAGACTGACCGCATGTATAAAAGTACTGTGTTAGACTGACACAAATCTATTAGTATTTCTCTATGGACAGCAATTTTTTTCGTGCTCGAGGCGTTGTTTCCATGAAGAAGTACTAATAAATAAATAAATAAATATGGCTGGACATTTCACACAGCGCTATCTAGCCCCAAATTAAGCAGAGCCTGTACTATGGGAACCAAATAACTGATAGAATACTTATATACTTTTTTTTTGTAAATACATACTTATAACATATAGAAAAGCATCCAGACCCGGAACAAATATCTGTAAATCATACAAACATTTGTTCCGCGGTGGGAATCGAACCCGCTACCTCCTGCTTCTCAGCCGGCTATGCGCCCACTGCGCCACGGAGGTCGTCAATAGACTGGGGAAGTTGTTTCCGATGTAATATTTTTGCATAATCATTATTATAAATACAGGATTTATTACGTACCGTCTTATCGGTATTATTGTTAGTAGTATTCCAGAATATTAGGGTGAGTTATAAAATTATAACATGTCCAGTAAATGTGGGACTATTTAATCTGTAAAATCTTAACAAGTCATTACATAAAACGACAAACCCTAGGCAAAACGGCAATTATTAAAAACCACATTTTACTGCATGAATTTTGGCAATTACCAACATCAAACGATTTGTAAAGTGTTTACTGGGGCATATCAGGTGGGACATATGCTTGTTCCATCTCAAAGTTGTATAAAAAAGACAAACAAGTATGTTTGTTTTTGCATCGATCCATGGGCCCATTGCAGGTATCGCCACGTTCACTCTCCATGAAAGGAGGATCACGTGACTCACCGCGCGACACGACGCATCACGTTTCCAAAAACGTGCCCTTAGGGGTAAAACTTCATATAAATAATAATGAGAATAAGAAATAAAAATTTAGGTGGGGTTAAATAAAGAGTTCATAAGATTGCAGTAAACCATGAAAAAAATAAAATATTGAACTCACCGTTGTTTTCATAATATCCCTGGTCAGCGAGAGCTCCATGGACCAGGTCAGCGTAATGCAAAGCTGTAGCACAAGCTGCTTCCAAGAGTCGAACTCCACCGCCCATCGAGCCTTCTTCAGCTCCTCCGATGGCGCGCCATACGAGACGCATATGGTATAGACTGGAAAAACGTACGCTATAAGTCCACTGAACGTCAACACTACAGAAAGTTTATTTCTTCGTGCAGATAATAATAAATAAATAAATATTGCTAAACATTTCACACAGCGCTATCTAGCCCCAAACTAAGCAGAGCTTGTACTATGGGAACCAGATATCTGATAGAATACTTATATACTTTTTTTTTGTACATACTTATAATATATAGAACAACACCCAGACATGGAACAAATATCTGTAGATCATGCAACCATTTGTTCCGCGGCGGGAATTGAACCCGCTACCTCCTGCGTCTCAGCCTGCTAAACGCCCACTGCGCCACGCAGGCAGTCAATTAATTAAAAAAGTTAATTAAAAGATTGCATTTAGTATAACTTATTATAGTATTACAAACCCCATACAAAGGTTGTCTGGAAGAAATCACTTTCAGCTACTAAATCTATTTGTAAAAATTATGTTTTATATTTTATTTTGGTGTACAATAAAGGGTTATCTTATCTTGTTGGCCGCATAGTGGTGGAAATTGGACCGTCATTAATATTTTTAGCTTTATTTTATCTTTCTGCACCCCTTCTCCATATAAAATTTTATTATGCCAAATCTGACACTCCTCCGTACGCGCAATATGCTTAATAGGGTAGGCATAAAGTTTTCTCATCACCTATTAATGTAATGATGACGGCATGTGCCATCCTAGCTTGCAACCCGTCATGTTTAGCATGTGTGTATGCAAATAGTGAGCATGTATCAAAAGTAATGTTTGGACTTGACTCTGACTATCCCCTAGCTAGTGACACATATTCACCGGTCTGCGTACTGAATAAGAGATCGGATGTTGTCGATCGTGAGCCCTTAACATTATACAGTAATACCCCCAAACTTACGCAATAGGTGGGACCGAGCGACAACCGTGTAAGTCGAATTCGCGTAAGTCGGGGGGGTTAAACTTTGCATATAAATATATGCATTTTTTTATTATTATTATTTTATTATTTATTGGCCTAGACTTGTTTCTGCGCTATTTCACGCGCCTTCGCCTTCTCAAGCTTGGCGATACGCGCGTTGGACTTGTTTCAGAGCACACCACCGCCCCAGTGCCTTCTCAGCTCCTCGTAACGCTCGTTGAAGTTTGTCTTGATGGCTTCCACAACCTTCGAGAAGGCGGTGCGGTCGCCCTGTTCAACATGTGTTAAGGGTAAGCATTTTTAGTTCTTTTGGATGTTATAATTAGAGGTTATTAATAAAACGCACTGCGTATGTAAAACAATTCCACGCGGAACACGCTGAACCTGTCGTAAACGGAACACTAACAGAGCGGAGTGGGAGAGCTGATGCATCAAAAAGAAAAACCGCGTATCTTCGAATTCGCCTAAAACGGGTTAACGTAAGTCGGGGTATTAATATAATTATAATTTGGGATATTCACAACATTTTTTCAGTAGTGATTAACATTTTTAACGACGTTATATTAGTGACATAATTCTCGCCTTATCTATCCTTGTAAAAAATTAAAAAAATGGCAGAGGTCGTACTTTCGTAAACAGAAAGTGAGGCGACCAACCGACGACGCAAACGCTTTGTGAGCAGTTTCGTCATTATGGTGCTCGAATGGCAAACATAGAAGGTTAGCTTTGAGTTTGTAACCGAGCGGTCACCGAAACACAGGATAATTCTTATAATTGTCAATAAGTGGAACCTTTTTTTAATTACTCATACATATGTAGCGTGTCATGCTCACGCTTCGTTTAATTTAGTAGCAGGGAACAAGGATAATTAATTAAACTCAAATATGTGCACCGTTTTCCGAGAGATATAAGGAACCCATTTTTTCTGAATAAAGAACCTCAGGGCTGCATAAAACCCTCACTTTTACGATATTGATGGCACTTCCATTTTAATAATGGGTGTCGTGGGATCAGTCCAATACGGCTCAGGCATTCATTTCGCGCATCTCTTAAATTCTGTATCGTGCATGATCCCTGGATTCTTATTACGTAGTTCGTTGATTCTACGTGGAGTTGCTATGTCTCCATTACCAAAGTGCCTTTATAAATAAAATACCTTTGAAGATCTTTCCATTTGTCCGCTGGCAGTGACGCATTCCTTGACGTCAGGACCGGAGGAATATTCTCGGAGTGTAGATATTGCCAGTATTTTTATTGTGTACTTGTTATGTGGAAAAGTAATGCTGTTTGGTACACGCTACGAATAAAAGATTCGTTACGAAACTATGTGCATATTAGGTACAATATTGTTTTCCTTATCTACTAATGAAAGGGAATTTAAAGATGTGTCTACACATAAATCTACTATTTCATCCTATTATAATAAATAAATTATCCGATTAATCCTATTAATAATAAATCTACTATTAATTAAATAATAATATTATAGTAAATCTTACAATTTCAGATAAATACGAACGATATCACAGATTTTCTGAGAAATGTAGTCGCAAATTGTAGAAATATAAAAATAAGAAGGGAAATGTTAAGGCTTACCAAGCAGCTGTATCCACAGATGAGGTGCTATGTTTGACATAATGCTCTCCCTCTACTGGCTTGTCTGCAAATAATATTATCTTTGTAGAGAAGAATACAAATGTACTTGCGAAATAATAATACGAGCTCTTACATTTTGTATAGGCAAATAGACAGTGAATGTAAAATTTAGAAAGGCTTCCCTAATTACTTCACACCAAAGACATATTTTATTAGTCTCGACTTAATAAAGGGTTTCGTGTTACGGCACAGTTAGATTTCGATGCCTATCTAAATGGCCGCCGCCCTAACTCGGGTGTGAACCTTCGCCTTTGGCCCTCTCAATAACAATAAGTTCTACCGTCGAAAAATCACTGTTATATACTATACGATAAGTCTTAGTTTCATGTGACATTTGTTGCAAGATTGTTCTATAAAGATTTTGAGTCCGTATCTATCAGGGTCTTTGCATCGGCATTTTGTTCCGGAAATTGTAAAGTAGTTTCAACGGTTAAGCTATGATTTGATTGACGTTCTACAAAAGAATGCTTTACTATTTTATATAGGTCATAATAATATGTTGTTTTAATCAATATATTGTGTTAAATGTTTTATATCAGTCAGAAGGTTAAAGGTTTACTGTTCTATGTACTGCTGGGAGGATCATGAATGGGATTAAAAGTGTCGTCCACGTCACCTAAACCTGTGAAGAAAAAATCGTGACAAAGTGACCTATTCTATCACGTATGTAATAATACTAACAGGCATTTATTGATCGTAACGTTACGACTTGCCGTTGACCATCCCCTTGTGGGATATCTTGAGAGGACTGCGTGCTGATAAGACTTGAGGATGCCCACGGGGATTCACAAAATGGTTAACCGATCGAGCTAAAAGCTGTTGCCTTTTTTGTATAAAAATATCTTACCTAGTTCGACAGCGGCTCGCACACGCTGCAAGGCCATTGTTTTGGTGACAGCCAGCCATCTATCGATCAGGGGCTCGAACCACCTGTGACCGTAATATATCAAATTAGTTTAATATATTTAAGCTTCCGCTACAGAATAGGAAAAAATGTAAGGTTTAGTAAAACGAGTGAAAACAGGCCCACTCTCACATACACGTGCGCATACGAGGATCTCGGATCAAGTCGGGCGAAGCTTCGAACAAATTGATCCTGTTATTTTTTATTTTATACATTTATTTTTTGTATTTCATAGTATATTCTTATGTGAGCGATCTGCCTTAAAATTATGAATCAAATAGTTGATTTACTCGCTTTTGTGTATACCATTATCGATTTTATTACCAACTTTCTATGCAAACAATAAGAACAAGGCTCTTTGTATTACAACGGAAACTTGGATCTTAATTGTTTTCGCTAAGTTGTTGTTTATAATTAGTTATTAAACAGTTAAAAAATAATAAATTCATCTTAAAATCCTTTATACGAAAGAATTTCATGGAATAGAAAAATTTATTCATCTTGTAGCTCACTGACAAAGAAACTTTTTATAGCCGAACCTTCTTAGCCGTGTTTCCATTTATAGGGTAGATCCTATGTAAATTAAATGCATAAAAAGGCCTAGCTTTAAAGCGTATATATACCTCCCTCAGTGGCGAACCGCCAACTTTGTGTTTCCAGGCAAGAATCACTGGGTATTCAAGATTATTGGGTGCATAAGCTTTTTGTCGTATATCATATACTGTATTAACAACACATTTTAAAAATGTATTTATTTTTGCTGTTAAATTTAAACAAATAAATAAAAATATATACTGGACATTTCACACATCACATTTTAGTGCCATGATCATATATTTAGGAATTTCTCAGTATGTTTTTTGATTAGTATTCTTTGATAACTGTGCTATCGCATATAAGAATAGTAGAGAGAGAGAGAGAGAGAATAAATAAGAGTAGTAGAGTTTCTTGTGACGGAGTCAGTCAGTACGGTTGTATCTTTGTCATTTTAAAATACAAAGTTAATTTTGTAGATGGTTTTGGCCATTTCGTATGAACTGTTTGATGTGCGCAATCTAAAAACCATGAGAATGGTTTTCGAGACAGAATATAATAAAAAATATTATTTATTTTCTGAAAAGTCATGATGTCCCCCACGCGGAGCCAGAGGGGTATCTACTCATTACGCCATATACACAATTGTATACCAGATTCCTAGAAATCGATTTAGACGTTTTGTTAAGACGTAATTTAAGAACAAACAAACAAACTTTCGCATTTATATTTTTTTTAATTCATTTAAAATTAGTGTTAATTTTGTATCCCATAAAGCTACAAAAAGTCTAATAATGATAATTTCTAAATAAAGAGTATCTTAGCCTGATAAATGAGAAAGTATAATAATATAAAGTAAGTACGCCTAAACGGCACACAAAGGTTGCCTGAAAGAATTGGCTTTCAGCGATAAGGCCGCCCATTTTACTATATTTAGCATTAATTCGTTTTTAAAGTATTCCTAGTGTACAATGAAATATTATTCTATTTTGCCTTTAATAATAATATTGCTGGACATTTCACACAGCGCTATCTAGCCCCAAACTAAGCAGAGCTTGTACGATGGGAACCAGATAACTGATAGAATACTTATATGCTTTTTTTTAAATACATACTTAAAATATACAAGAGAAACAACCAGACTCGGAACAAATATCTGTAGATCATGCAAACATTTGTTCCGCGGTGGGAATCGAACCCGCTACCTCCTGCGTCTCAGCCGGCTATACGCCCACTACACCACGGAGATCGTCCTATTCTACGCGTATGTATGTGTGGAGATATTATAATCTGCAATAATTAATTTTAATCGCGTAATCTATCCCAAGAGGGAAATTACCGCAAATGTAACCCATGTCACAATAAACGATTAGCGATGTAATTCCACATAATAATGGTGCCAGAGGTTTTAGGTTAATTTATTTATCACGATATTTTTTATTTAAAGCAGGTAATGTATTTTTTTAATTTGGGAAACAAACATATACATCGTATTATTTACTATTACATTGTGTGTATTGAAAGTGGTTGATTTTCATGTGACATAAATAATGGCATCGAGATAGTTGGCTAAAGTTACAAGTTTATGCAACAAGCGTCCTTCTACGAGTTTCTACGATCTCTACGAATTTTCGTAGCAGTTTTCCCTGGTCGGTATCATTTTACACATCTTTGAAGTTTTGTTTTATAATGAAATATTTTCATGAACTGCACAAAACTACATAAGACGTCATATGTAATAAGCCACACGGCTTCGCTTGTAGCTTTTTATCAGTGAAAGAATGTTCAAAATAGGTTCAGTGGTTCCGGAGATCGCCCATTACATACAAACTTACCGTACACTGTTGATGTACACGTACACTAATAATTTGAAGAAAGACAAAAATGAACAGAAAAAATATAGTTTTTGCATCTATATCGATTCAGAAGTTAAGGTCAATTAAAATTTTCAAACATATTTGCTTTAACGCATAATTAATTTACACTTTTGGCACAATTACAGTTTTATTATATGTATAGATACTAACTTGTAAGCCACAAACATTTGTGGTGCAGCCTCGTTCTGTGGATGCGTTTGCTTTGCGGGCGTAGCTGCAGCGCATAGTTCTCGAACCGCGCAGAGTACCTCGAATGGCAGCGTCTTAGCGGTCACGATGCAAGTCACTGTTACAAAATACATCATCAACAACTTTATAACTAACATCCTGGACTCAAAGACATAGTAACTCAATACTTAGATTTCCTGTATGATGCGTTGATACCAAGCAACGACGACAAGTGCCATCGTATCACAACATCCTACACAAATATTTGCATGCCATACAAACATTACTAGCTGAGGGGATTAAAACCCGCGACCGTTTGATGTTGGTGGACTCCCTTTTCCGCATTCGAACTCTGTATGTGGTCCATCATGTGTGACCCGCAACCTCTTGCGTCAAATGAGACTAGATCCAGTATATATGTCTGTATATGGTTGCCAGTTACTATATAAAGACCTAGAACGTTGATGAACTCTTATTCTAATATATCCGTAGACCGAGACACGTTCTCCTTGATCCTGATGACAAAAATATCTTGGAGATTTCAGAGTTATGCACTCATACCGACCTCGCCGGCGAGGTGAACGAGTCCTTTCAGTTGCCGCCTACACAAGGTACAGATGTACCTTGGCATTTCTCTCCTATCCCCCCTCCCCTGCGCACTCCCCAAAAGTTCGTTTAAGCTGCATGGGCCTCATAGGCCAACAACTACTTACTTAATAAACTTACTAACTTCAGAAAAAAAATATTCTTTACAAAACATGTACTATATTTTGCATAAACTAGTTTTACAAGTGTTCCTGGTAAAAATGTTATTCTATTCTATTCATTAATTATTTTTTAAGTAATTAGTAGGTAAATAAGTATATAGTTACATGTTCCCGACGCTTCGTCAAATATCTCTTCTTCTGCAACCCCGCACCATCCCTCGGCGACCCAGTGCTCCACACATTGTCGCACGTCCTCAGTAAGCTGATAACAATCACATATAGCATTATCTGTCTTGTGTATATAAGGATAAAGGCCGGTATTCACCGAAACTCATCAGAGAAAAGAATCACGTAAAAATAGCATTACGTCATCGCGTCATCTACTTGCGTTACTATATGTTCAATTCATATATCTTACGCTCAGCTCCGGCCCTAAAGCACGAAAACTATACGTTTATAAATAACACAAAATTTGCCATGTCTGGCCATTTAAATTTAAATATTGCATAATGAATTTTCAGCCGCTGCATTCGTTGAACATTTGGCTTCCAGGAACTAAGCACACGGCTATTTCAGTTAACGGATTATTTTTTATTTAAGTCCTAATAACAAGTTAATAAGTACAAAATTTATCCCCTCTTTTTGCATCGGGGTTTAAAAACTGATATCAGTTTTTGATGAGGATGAGGGATTCTAAGCATCAGCTATGTAACTGAGGCTTAGAATCCCTCATCATCACAGTCATGATATCTCTGCTGTAAGTTGAGAAGTTGGGTATCCTGCAGATTCCAGGTGATGCTGCAGTATTAGGACAAGGTTACCATGTTCTTGCAATATCACTGAAGTTTTTACTTCAATACCAAATTTCGAATCGATCAGAGCTGTGGAAGATGAAAGAAAGAAAGAAAGAAAGAAAGAAAGAAAGAAAATATTTTTATTATGCCAACCACTAATAACAACAAAATTAACTACACAAAAATACAGTACAACAAAAGATTACCAAATATAAGTTATTAGTAGCCGCCACAAACAGGTTCCAACTCAGCATTTTGCTATGTCACAGCAAGGTAACACAGCGCTGGTCTTCCGTTGGAAACTTTGTGAGTACCTACACGGAAGTCTGCTAACATATATAAATATAAAAACATATGAAAATAAACAAGTAGATGACTTGTATTAAGATTCAACTAGCATAGTAAATTAAAATATATAAGTAACATAATTAAAATCAACTCGTGCGCTCAGTGCCAAAACTTACAAGTTTTACTATACAACCCACAAATATTGTGAATAAGGAGTTATAGGATGGCAGGATAGTTAGAATAGTGAGTCAATCAACTGCATCAAGTCAACGAGTGCCGGCACCATAGTTATCAGTGTGACTGCGCCGCGCGCCTTATAAATAGAACAATAAAAGAATAAAAGGATAAACAGTGCAAACGAGGGAAAAAATAAATACATACATAGGTACCTAACTGGTGGCAAATCGTGCGCTTTCCCGAAAGGAAGTGCAAGAGTAATAACTCATTCAATTGCCTATCTACTACGTACTCGTACGAGCCTGATAACGTCAAAAAAGAAAAAGGTAAGATATAAAAAGGTATAAGATATTATGATACCTATTCCCATTCGTAGCGCTACAAATATAGGACGTCATATAAAAGATATATTATTTTGGAGGGTTTCGCTTTCTTTTTGCCGTTCTTTAAGGAAGTTTTTGAGTTTGTGCTTGAACCCATGAATGGTTTGCTGGTCTCGGACCGGAGGCGGGATATTGTTCCAGCACTTGGTTGCAGCGTACCGAAAACTGCCTCTAAAAGCCGCCGAGGTATGCTTTTGCGAAGAAAGCTGCTTAGAGCATTTACGAGAGGAACAATTTCTAGTGCTGGACACCCAAGTGAGCTTTTCAGACAAGTACGCCACCCTAAAGGTAAGATGCACACCACCCTTCATCAATAAGAAAAATGCTGATGAAATGATGATTAGTGAAAAACACTAAACGCTAAGAACACTCTCGAGCAAATCATCTCTCAAACATAAAAAAACTAAATCAAAATCGATTCATCCGTGTCGGAGTTACGATGAACCAGACAGATACAAAATTACACAAAACTTAAAAGAACCCTCCTCTGTTTGCAGTGATAACTAAAACTGGTTAAAACTACCAACTCCTGCCTTTTTTAGGGTTCTGTACCCAAAGGGTAAAACGGGACCCTATTACTCTCTCTGTCTGTCTATCCGTCTGTCACCAGGCTGTATCTCATGAACCGTGATAGTTAGACAGTTGAAATTTTCTTAGATGATGTATTTATGTTGCCGCTATAACAAAAAATATTATAAACAACACTAACCTCACTAAAAACAGAATAAAATAAATATGTAAGTGGGGCTCCCATACAACAGACATGATTTTTTTGCCGTTTTTATAGATAATGGTACGGAACCCTTCGTGCGCGAGTCCGACTCGCTCTTGGCCGGTTTTTTTATATTAGCTTTCCGCTGGGCAATATACTCATAGTAAATCTTGCGAAGCCAAATGGCCCGCCTACACTTTCTAAAAAATGGCGTGAGTTAATGTACCTATAAATATTTGCGAGTTCAATATTTGTAGCATATCAACAGATTATTCGTTTACCTAACGTACGCGTTTATGCGCATATACTTTTATGGGTTAATATTATTGATACGTCTCGTTCAACCACATTGACAGTTAAACATGGCATGAGGTGAAACTGATCCCTTAGAAACAATAGTGCACACGTATTGATTTATTAATAGCTATTATATCGATTGATAATTCCTGGTTTTTTTAAATAGTTTACTTTCATTCATTTACAGTGTTACTCGATGATTACCTCAAAATAGATGACAAACTTATCTTTGATGAGTCTATTTGTGATTCAAATCGAACTATCGATCAGAAGCGCCTATGAGACTTAGAGGGCATTGCTACGGTCTCAATGGTCTGACCAAACATTTGTTTCCTAACCGAATAAATTGAACTAAATTTATATTGGCAACTACTTACGAAATGGCGTTAAAAATATTTCCACAAAATGAGCATTGTGTTTTAAAAAAACCGAGCATTTGTTCTGCGACTTTGGTGATCCTCCTGTTTTGCCCATATTGCTTCGAATGGTGTATCCCTACCAGTCTGCTCCGACTTTCGGTAGGGCGACCGGGACGTTAAAAATAGAATAAATGCGGGATGGATGAACGGCCACCGGTTACAGGAACAACGTGGAATCCTCGAATGCCCCTTAAACTTAAGGAAAAATTTACAAGACGATCATAAGACCTGTCGTTATGTATGGTTCTGAGTTTTGGGACACGAAAGGGACGGATGAAAGAAGAGTGCACGCTGTTGAGATGGATGTGTGGGGTAACGAGAATGGATAAGATAAGAAATGATTATATTAGAGGAAGTTTAAAAGTAGCACCAGTGCAGTGATAGAAAAATTTAGGAGTAAGAGGCTAGCGTGGTATGGGCAATGTCATGCGGAGGGAAGAAAATCATGTGACTAAAAGAGTGTTAGACATGAGTGTGGATGGATATAGAAGTAGAGGAAGGCCGAAGAAGAGATGGATGGACTGTGTGAAAAATAATATGGGTAGGAAGGAAGTGACAACGGAGATGACGGCTGATAGAGAGATGTGGAGCAGGAATACATGTTGTGCTGACCCCGCGTAATGTGGGAAAAGGGCAGAAAAAAGAAGAGCATTATGTTTTACCTATTAAATGAAATCGTAATATATTCTCAAAAAAACAATCTCTTTCACTTACCATTTTGTCTATCTGAAGAAAAACCACATTGAAGTACGTAACGTTATTGGTCCTGAAACATTAAGGTTAACGTTATCGCTTTGACTTTTATTGAAACGGAAAAAAGTATCGGAAAATAAACCTATATAGTGGCGAGGGACTCGACTTTACGCTTTTCACTTCCGCGCCTTCTTGCGGAGAATGGATACGTCATACAATAACTTCCACTGAAAATATGATTTTTCGTGTCCAACAGCGAAAACTTTCGTTATGTAACAACTGGAACCAATATTTATTGGAAGTTGGAATTTATTTGGCGGTTTCTCATTTTTGTTGGAATTATTTAGGATCTGTTAAATATTTGGATACATCAGGCTCACAATATTAAATTGTTATTACTCAAAACAACCGCTACATAATTGAACTAAACTCATATACATCTTAATCTACTTCATCGTTTTATGTATTCATGAATATAGCACGACAAACATGTTCACAAAGCAACGTTCTAGTATTGGGAACCTATGAAAATAAATACTCCAAATTATAGAAGAATCCCGAAACAATGGTTTGCTTTGTTGGACGATCTCGTAAAAGATAATAAAAAGATAGCCAAAGGAAACTGTTACCCAAATTGATACAAATCTCAGGATTTATGTGGTTGGTGCTCCAATTAGATAACACCCGAAATATTCAGATATCCAATTAAATTCGACCACCACTAGGGTGAGGCTAATTCAAGGACGGACTAGCTTTAGAAAAAGCTTTTCAACACTCATGCTCTGAAAGTTGGTCACTGCAAATTCGATAACGGCTCCATAAATGCTTAATTACGTAATGACGCTCCGTAATTACAGCCATCAGTAAATTTGAAAATAGAATGATGCTCATTGCATCACACTTTCACACTTATAATATTTATAAATGTGAAAGTTTTTATGTTTGTTTATTTGTTTGTTAGTCAATCGCGTCGTAATGGCTCCACTGATTTCGATGAAATTTGGTGTGTTGATAGATTATGACCTGGATTCAAGCATAAGTTATTTTCCGTTGACAAACAACGCGTGCAAAGCCGCTGGCGAAAGCTAGTTCATAATAAGATAAAATGAAATACTATATCCATGACAAATCCTTATCTCTATTTTTAAATGAAAGAGGTCACAATTAGGTTATAAAAGGATAAAAGATGTCAGAGTTTTTCAACTGTTTTGTAACATAAAGTTAAGAATAGGTTTTGGTAACTTTTCTTTTTTTGTTATATATTAATAAATAATTCTGAACATTTCACACAGTGCTATCTAGCCCCAAACCAATCAAAGCTATTGGAACAAGATAATACTTATAGGTACTATACATTTCCTGTTATTTCATTGTATCGAAGTAACAATCGATTCGAGTCGATTATAGTCGAATCGCATTATAAAAAATAGGAAGCTTTATTACTTTTCATGGAAAACTCACGTTTGACCAAAAAAATTACTATAAAAAAATTATTTTCAAAAAAAAGACTAAATGGTTCCTCAGACAGTTTCTTTGTATCTGCTTTAGTTTTGGATCTCCCTATAATGTCCTAGTTAAAAAAAACACTCTGTATACATACTTATTGATCGAGCGAAGCGCGATCTCTAAACCAACTTGGGCAAATCGGCGTTGTATGTATGTATGTTTGTTTGTCCAAAGATAACTTTCGAAGCGTTTATCCGATCATCGTGAAATTTTGTATATAGGTAGGTAGTGATGACACAATTTTGGTGTGACTAAATGAGCTAAAAATGTGGGGGGGGTTGTTGAGATATTGAGATTCAAGAGGGGTAAAAAAGGGGGACTATTCGATCAAATGGCACGTCTAATAAAAGGTATTTGTGAGTACATTTGGACCCCGTTTTATTTTTAGTAACCTTGTAAACCTTGTAGTTTTTAAATTATTAGCTATAATAAAAACTGAATTTGACTAAATTCACAGGGTACACCAGTGACCCCACAATGCTGAAATTTAGTATGCGTGTAGATTTAGTGACACAAATATAGGGAAAAGTCTAAAATCCAGAATAACTGTAATTTCTACCCCAAAAAAGTGTAACTAATTATTAATTAACATGAACTTCCGTTACCTGTAATTTGAATGAAACTGTAGGTCAATTGAGTTGGTTATGTATTTCGTGGCACTATTTAGATAGAGAAATAATACATATTTGTTTTAGGGGAGACTCGCGAGATCTCAGTTCGGGGCGAACAACTAGTATTGTACAGAATACTTATAATATATCCAACTCACGTGTCGAACAGTGGATGGTAGTAAGTCAATCCTTGCTGCAAATCGATTTGAACCAGAGTGATTAGGTTGACGAGGTCCTCTCCACGTTCTGACTCCGTGTCTTGAGCGCACAACGCATCGTACCATTCCGCTGTGCCTTTGCGGAGGGCGGCTATTATTTCAGTCCTAAACAACACATAAGTCAATTTGTATAAAGTTTAAGAACGGGACCTTGGCTTTGGAACATTCTAGCTGGTCATCATCTAAACAAAAGAATAAAAAACTTAATAAAGTAACTATGTGTTCAATCTGATGCTTCTGCTTACAAACAACAGATGCTTTCAAAAACTCCTGCTTTCAAAACTTAAAGCTGGTTTGGGCAGTAGGTAAGTGTATCATATTGATAATTTTTGTTTTATTTTTTTTTACTGTTTAACACGTTTACTGCGCCATCATTTTCAAACAACTTTCAGCTAGTGCTTTGGAGACCTAAAATATCTCGAAACTAACCTACCCTTTGGTGCGTTTGAGACCTAATCAGTCTCCTAAAAATACAGTTTTGAAAATAATTTATATCTTCCAAAAAACCAATGACATAATATTTTGAAGTTTTTGTGGGTCAAGAAAGGCTATTGCTCTACATTTTGCTAGGTTCGCACACAGTTATGACATTAGAATTAACTACAAATACCAAAAAAAAAATTAGATATCGATTGTATCTCTTACCGCAACCGAAGATAGTTCAATATGTGTAGTAAAGTAGTGATGGGAATAAAATAATATCTCGTCGATTGAAAAAGTTTTATTAAAAGTTTTTTTCAAAAAAATATGGTGGTAATAAATTGATGAGCGTTTTTGAAATGGGAAGTTCAGAAGCAATAACTGATCACGTTCTGAATATTTAAAAGTCAAAATGGAAAGTTTTTTCAACTTTTGTATGGCGGCATAGGGCAGAATAACAGCAACAAACACAATTTTTAATATATATTTTATTTTGAATTTAAATATTCAGAATGTATTCAGTTATCGCTTCTGTACTTGCTCTTTCAATCCTCTTTCAAGTATAATCCGGCGTTGAGTTTTCGTTTTTAGAAATGTCACCAAAATAAATAGACTTTTTACACTTTTTCCCTTTAGAATTACTCATTGTTTATTAACAATAATCAACACACTTTAAAATACAATTACGTAGTGATATTATCGAACCGTGCGCGCGACTTCCCACGTCGATGCTAGGACAACACTAAATCAAGTCACGCGGCGCCCGCGCCGCCCACCCTCCCTCTCTTGCGTCTACGAGGCGTACGATTTCACGAGTACCGACAGGTCTCCTAACGCAAGGAATGGAAATAATTATACTACTGTGCGTTAGGGACCTAATCCATCTCTATATTTTTTTTATGTACTTGAATTCACCTTTAAATAGGAAGCAAATATGTATATTTGTCTTACTCATACTTAAAGAACTTTACACGTTAGAGCCTCCCGCAAGGAGTGAAACAACACGATTATAGTCAACGTACAATACAAAAGTCCTGCAAGAGATCTGATTGATCTCGTAATGCAACGAACGTGTTAAGTTCCATTCAAACTACCTTTTATTTCAAACTATTTTTGCATACTGTGCCTACTTCTAGAAGGACGTACACCGTCTTTGGTAAAATTGTATTTTTTATTTCTTGTATTGTTTCAATAACGTCCAGTATAGTGAGCCAAATAATTTTAAAAAAATCTACCAAACAAAGTTATCTCTCTCTAAGTTAAGTCTCTTGAATTCTTCTTTCAAACAAAACAAACATGTTGAAATTGATTCATCCGTTTAGGATGGGAACACAGCACAGAAAATGCTTTCAAAGTTCTAATATCTAATACTTACAGATTATTGACGCTATTCAATTTAAACTGTGCCACCAAATCTGTTGTGGTGACATAATTGGTATGAAATCAAACAAGTACTAATCTATAATAGATAAAAACACGAGTGTTCAGTAGACACTAGTGACGCTGTCAACTGAACAGATGAAATGTCATCGTAGATTTAGGTATTGTAATCAATTGAACCAGACAGTTCGCAACCCCGTGGTAAGTGGCAAGGTGGCAACGTACCCTAACTATGTTCAAACTATGTTGCAAGTAAGTTGAAGTCGAGTTTCACAAGAGACCACAAACTTCATTAATAATGAGCTTTAAGTAAAGTTGTTTTCTTACTGGCGATGGAACGGAGACCGAATAAGCGTCTACTTGACTTCAAGGTTTTAAATTTTAAAATCCTAACGTCAACTACTAATAAACTCGCTGTATCTTTCTAATAGTTACACTGTGTTTTGTTTTTTGTATCGACAGGTAGTTTTAAATTCAATAGAAAGAGATGAAACACGTGACTATACAGGGTCTTGCAATTTAAACTAATCATATTGAAGGAACTAATAAAAAAATAAAAAAATAATGTGTTTATAAATTTTCTTGTTATTTTATAAAAATCTCGAAAAAATCGATAAAATGCTGCTCGATAAAATGTTAGAGAACTAGCGTATTGTACGATGCCACAGATTACTAAAAGTTACTATGGACTCTTCAACAACCGGCTCGTTCAATGACCCCGCCCGGCAATGGACTCAACCATTCAATAGAGCGCGTACGGCGCATACGGCAGGGCGGTAAGTACCTACAACTACATGTTAGGGGAAAAATTAAAAAAAACATTAGTTATTTATTATTTATGGTCTCAAAAATATACTCTGTCATTATTAAATTTGTAGTTTAAAATGCGAAATCTCATATTTATTATTATTTTTTATATCACTGAGTTGGCAAAAAGGTGGGCACCTTACGGTAAGCTGTTACGTAGATGATTATTTCACCTAAGGCATCACTTGCGCGTTGTCACCTTGAGACGTACAGGTGAAAAGTCGCATGTACCTGTAATTTAACCGGCACAATGCGAGCGTGACTACTGCAGAAATAGGTACGGTGGTAGTACTGTCCCGGTGAATTCTATTCCACAGATAATACGAGTTTATTAGTATGGTGGTAAGTGTGCATTGCTTTTTAATCAGGAAGTGAAGGTAAATATATTTAATGAGAGCAACTAAAGATAAGCTAAAGTTTCTAGCGAAAATTACCTTCGAGCTTATAACTAAACAAATTTGACCTGCCATTTTCAGGGGCCATTGTGTGAGATTACTAGTGTTACCCGTGTTAGCGTAGCTAGTTTACTAGGCCATTCTTCCCAAGTGTTTGCACAATGAAGTGGTTTCGCACTCATAAACATAATTGTAGATCTTACCCCAACAGATACGGTTTATTAACTTTGTCAGAGAGAGAACCAAATATTGAGTTTTCGTGTACGCAAACTACCGAAAGTTAACAGGTATCAAATGATAATATATCATTTAGCTTTTAGTAACGATAGCCTTATTACTAGTGATCGGATATTCGGATGCATGTTTACCTAAAGTTGATTTTTGACTAACAAATTATGGAAGAGGCTTCTTAGAATTTTTTTATTAAAACCAAAATCCCGGGATAGGATGCATATTAATTTAACGTTAAATATTAAGCAGGTAGAATTTGCGTTTTCATTTGCACACTTACTTAATGCTTATATTCCCTTAGGTCTAATAGGCCCGATCTGACACTTGTTACAAGGTTGTTTTCGCTTCGAAAAATTACTGACAGTAAAAGAAGAGAAAAGCAACCATATTACGTTGTAACAAGACATTATGTATACCTAATATACCTATGTGCCAAAGTGTGCGTTTTTTCATAGAATGTGAATTTCTTTACACTATATAAAGGATGAATGACATTCCATAAAAACCTATGCAGCTTTAAGGGATGCCCAGGTTAAGTAGATAAAAAAAATAACACATAATTTAATTTATTATTTCATTTTTATGGTATTTGTGATAATATTATGCTTATTTATTCTAATTGTTTATTGGTAAATTTTAAGATTATGTGTTAGTTTTTAAGGATTATATGTTATTTATGGATGTATTTTATCTGAATTAAATAAATTAATAATAAATAAGTTTGTTGATTCTGGATTCACGGAATTTTTTCGATCAAAAGTGCTATCCATACTAGCCAACTTTTATCTTTAGGTAAACATGCATCCGTTTATCCGATCTCTACTTATTATACACTATCGTAAACTATTATTAACTTAAGATGGGGACTCACCTGATTTCCTTACTGAAGGGGCAGCAACGCCAGAATGATTTCATTTGTGATAGCTGACTCAAACAACGTAGCAAGTATTCCAATCTGCAAGCAAATTGTTTAATTACTGGTAATCTATATAATATTTCGCAACCAACCATAAAAACATGTTTTATTCCTTTTTGACTTAATATAAACGGCAGTACTAGGAACTTAAAAGAACTTTAAATATAAAAAAATGAGACGCCACCTTCTGTTTGTATTTTAATTCAGAAAAATCAGATCTCCACCACTTTCAGTAGTAAAAGTTCTTAAAATGATTATGGTATGAAATTTGTTCCTTCCAATTCATCTGAATTGTGTCCACTTTACGAACAAACCTAATCTAATATGTTTGCATTCACCTATCATGACCACTTTAAACCCCCAGTTACCTAATAATAAGGTCTAGATTCTAGACTTTATTCTAGACTCTAGAAGGTGGCTTTTAAAGAGCGATAGCGAAGTGATAAAACTAACAACAGAATAGCTTTGAATAGATTACCGTTTGACCTACTGAAATCCCAAAAAAATTATTTAGGCTAAATATAATAATAAAATTCCGGAGGATGTTCTGCTGAAGTATGCTCTAATAAATGTCCCTGGAAGGTTGGCCTTCTTCGGTACAGCGTAATTTTTCTTAATTAATTATCTACTGTCTGCCATCCAAAAGTAGATTAGACGGCAGATTTGAACATTTAGGCCCTGTTTTCATATAAATTGGTATAATGAAAGTTGACGCAACATCTGTTCTCGGCTCAAAGTTTGGAAGTTATTAAATTACAAGCGTATTGGTTATTATGGCAAAATATCAAACTTAAGATTCTAATTTCAGTGCGCATATTGAGATGTACATAGAACACCCTTAAATCGGTTTACAATTTTATTAGAACGAGGCATCAAAGTAACTTTAACAAATGAAATTTGAGTCAGACACAGTTCTAAACTCCTCAAGTAAGTATTACGAAGAGCTATTACGATGAGCTTTACAAGTACGGACTAACTCCTTCGATGACTGGGGCGAACATGCTTAGTCCAGCATTATTTTAAACAGTAGTTAGTGTAGAAGAGTAAACTGAAGAACCAGCGAGTAGAATAAGACACAAAAAAGTGTTCTATAAATACATATAGAAGTTTCGTTAGGTACAATGCCATAACTTGGCGTTATGAAAGATATTGTAAAACTTACCCAGTCAGGCTATTAGAATGCAGCACTGGATACAAGTCCCGATGCAGTTTCAGTTGGTGTAACCCTCGATCCATGAACTCGGCGAAGCAGTCAGCCAGCCAGCGCTCTTCATCGCGAGAAGCTCCCGCGCCCGAATCCCCACTGCCACCGCCGGATATGGCCTCGCTTGCACACCAGGCCTTTTCCAACTCAGTCAGGAGTTTTGACATGTATCTGATTATATTAACAATTTTCGATCAAATTATATTTTTAATCAAATAATCTAACGAATTTCATTAAAATGACTCTAACGAACAAATTCATAATTCTTTATTGTTCGTGAACCTACCTAGGTTACCATAATTGATGGTTGAACTTATAAATAGAACTATTCTAGGTTCTGCCATTTAGGCGTATAAACATTTATGTAACAATTACTTACTTTACTACTATATTTATCATATTATTACATATTTTTTCCTTAATAAAATTAATACAATTCAGAGTCACATTAAATTAAATAGAGCAAATAGTTATTAAAAATTTAAGAAAAATGTCAAAACATTTACATAAATAAGAACAATAATAATTACATTCATATAGATAATAATTATGTCAAATGGAGATGCCCATAAATAAAAAGTAATTGCAATAATAATAGATTTATATAAATTAATGTTAATAAAGCCTTGACTCATACATTTATAAATTAAATATAAATTATATAATATTAAATAAAATTACCAAAATCAAATCAAATTAAACTAAACAAAATCAAATTAAATTAAATCAAATTGAATTAAATCAAAATATAATAAAATTATACAATTAAATTATAATTAAAATAACAACACACAGATACATACACATAAATACATACACGTACACGGACACGAGAGACTATCAGTGACTGGGGCAACGTCCCTTATAAGGGGGTTGCATGGAGACTTAACCAGTGCCCCAGAAACGGAGAGACTATTACCTATTAATGTATTAAATGTTATTACCTATTAATAACAAGCTGCCGGTGCTCAGTGCTCAAAACTCGTCCACAAACCATTTTTTAATTTTAGCTTTCGCTCCTCCTTCTTCATATATAAACATTAACTATGCTAAATCTCACACTCCTTCGTGATCCCGATAAGCTTTAAAACGGGTACAAAGTTCTTCACGTATTAACAAATAGATAAATCCAAACGTAAGAACAGTGGATACTGTGTCAAAAATATTAATTTTGTTCAAATCAGTGGAAAATGTATGTAAAAGAGTGCTTTTGGTTTAGTTTCTATACAACCTGTTTTGTTATGTACGACATTAATTTAAAACACACATCCGAAATCGTTTTAAGTGATTTTAGAGGTGGGTTTAATACCGGTAGCTTGAATATTTATCCAGTAATCGATACATTCCCCATAAACAATTTTTAACGTAAATCGGCGGCGGTACTTACATGATGAAAGAATATGATTTGTTTACCTATTTTATACAGGCTGTTTCATTGATATTTTAGGACTTGATATTCAGGATGTTTGAAAATAAAAAAATCTATGTAAACGAATTTTTAACAACCTATTTTACAACAATAGCCCTACCTACGTTTTCATTTAATGTCGTACATAATAAAACACGTAATATATGCCTTATATGATTTTGTAGGTACCTACTGTATCTAAAAGTATATGAATGTTAGCTAAATACGGCTTGAATATACAGACATTTAAAGACAATATACCTATGTCTACAATATGATGATAATGTGCAAACACTTGAAAACTAAATAATTGGAGTTCAATGTAACCTTCGAAACAAGACAATTTCTAATGTTAAAAGTTTTAAATGTCTATATTTTATGTTAATTAATGTTATTCGTTAATTTAAACTATTAAGAAATTGTTACCATAAAGTATATTTTTTAACCAGAGAAACGCTACAGAAAAAAAGTTGTGTCAGTATGTACTTATGTAGCTAACAAACAATACTACCTTTGAAAAGTATAAAATTACAATCGTAATTCCAAGGCTTATCCGGGATTGCGAAAGGATTTACACGAGATCGCATCAAATTGTAGATTACTACTAAATTGTAATGTACATTTGTTTTTTTATTACTAACTACGACTTACTGCTTGCTTTTAGTACTAACAGAGAATAAAGAATCTTATAGCCGTTTAGCCAGCTGAGACGCAGGAGGTAGCGGGTTCGACTCCCGCCGCGGAACAAATGTTTGCATGATCTACAGATACTTGTTCCGGGTCTGGATGTTTTTCTATATATTATAAGTATATACATACATATTTACAAAAAAATGTATATATAAGTATTCTATCAGTTATCTGGTTCCCATAGTACAAGCTCTGCTTAGTTTGGGGCTAGATAGCGCTGTGTGAAATGTCCAGCAATATTTATTTATTAGTATTATTATTTATAGCATGTGGTACTAACATAGACAAATGGTTGTAATTAATTAATTTAGTAACGAATTAATGAAGACAGAAGGAAAGTACTTTTGTCTTCATTAATTCGTTACTTAAATGACGTTCGTTAAATGAGCAATGCAGTAATGGTATGGCAGTCTGTATTTTCGTGAACGCGTATGGTTCAAGCTATTACCACTAGACTTATACCGTGAATTAAGTTGGATATTATTCATGAAACGATGTTTCAGCATGTTGTTGGGGGTAGGGTGACATAAGTGACCAGGAAATAACCTAGTGAAGTCGTTGATAACTTTTAACCACTACGAACTGCAACTTAGAGCGACCTTTGTTGAATTGTGGAATATAAACATCTGTGTTTTGTTATTCTTCAGATATATGAGCTTATTCTTGTTTATGTTGAATGAATGAATAAATAATAATAAATAAATAAATATTGCTGGACATTTCGCACAGCGCTATCTAGCCTCAAATTAAGCAGAGCTTGGACTATGAGAACCAGATAACTGATAGAATACTTATATACCTACTTTTAAAAATATACAGACACGAAACAAATATCTGTAGATCATGCAAACATTTGTTACATTTGTTTGTTGAAAGAAAATACTTTATTGTACACCACAAAAGAAATAAACATAGAAATAAAAATTTACAAAGCAACAAGTACAATGGGTGGTTATAACGCTTAGAAGCGATTTCTTCCAGACAACCTTTGGATGGAAAGGGTTAAATACATACATAAGTAAATATACCTAAATTGACAATAATATACATACCTACATACATATCTATAGCGATACTACGACGTTTCTGAGAGTTAAAAGCTTTTATTCTTGTTTTAAATGTGGCTAATGATGGAGCTTGCCGTATTGAGACCTGTATTGTGTTCCGAAGATGTGTTGCTTGAATGGTGTTGATTCTATGGTTACCACAATTGACCGAAAATTAAGAAAGTTGTTAACAAAAAGGCACTGACTTGGGATCCAAAGGGGCTTCGCAGTTGAGTCTGCAAGCAGCGGCAAAGCGAGCGATAGACGCTTGCAGTGAACTCAAGTCTCCTTGTATGGCATGTTGATGGAGTAACGTCTTCGCAGCTCCGCATAACTCTCCTTCCCAACCAGTTTCACCGCCTTCTGCGCCCCCACATGCATGGTTTGCAGCTGTCTCTACTTCGTGGGCGAGTAGGACTCCGAAGAGACGCTCGTGATGGCGAACCTACGCACAATACCAAAAACTTACTACAGACGATCTTTCAGACATTTGTTCTCGAATTTGATTTAACATCGCTTGTGGCGTCAGTGTACCGCCGCGCCGCTGAAGGGCTTTTATTTATTTCAAGCTTCAAGCACAACCATATAAAAATAGTGTCCTTGTAAATCTAATATTGTATTCTGTCCAATTTGCTAGAATTCCAATAAAATAACATTTTTGAACAATGTTAACTGCACGTCAGAAATTATAATGATTATAGTAAGTATGTAAAATCTGGTGTAGTTAATAACTATATTTACTGTACGGTTTTGTGGCATCAAACTGAAAAGCACCTATGAAGAATAAAATGGATTTATCGTGTAATAACAATTTCGTTTTACTCACTCGCTCACATGATTACGTAGGGCAAAAGCGATTCACTCACTGAATACATTATCGAAATGCTGCTAACTTTTCAGAGGACAGTGAATCTATTACTGTAAACATTTGGTTACCACAAAAAAGTAAAACAACTGTTTAACTCGTATTTAAAAAAATCCTTACCAATTATTGTGTAGGTTTAACCCGCTAAACAGTGTTTATTTTTCTTGTGGTTAAGACCCTCATTCTTTACTGCTATTTGAACTTTCACCTGGAATCGATCACACTAATATATTATACAGCTGATAATATCTCAATTTTGTAATATCAGTACACATATTTTGTTTTACAATTGATTTATATTCGGTACTTACTTTTATTTTTGTATTATTCCTAATATTATATTGTGTAAAGGACCATTAAAAAGAATAACCAGCCTTGTTTCTTGCCTGATTCTTTCCTGGCTTAGTCGCGAAGGAATAGACGGTAAAAATTTACGTTTCAAAGTGATCATTGTGATTTTAATGAATAAATTAATATTGACTATTCCGAGGCACCCTGTATTTATAGTGTTCAGTCCAATAAAGGTAGTCCCCAGAAGTTATGTTAACCAATATTATCTAACAGATATATTAAAATGTTTACTAGCTTTAATTGACCAAGCGAGCAAAGCGAGCGAAGATTCGATCAGTTTCGAGATTTTTAGTCGATCGCATTTTTTGATTGGGGAAAAAATAGCAAGGAAAAGGGGGGAAGTTTGCTGTAGCATTACATATCTCAAAATTGATTGAAATACGTCGATTTCAATCAAATTTGAGAGGCACACTAAAGATTTCAAGATGTTGCGAAAAAAATTCCAAAAAGGGGGAGGGAAGGAGTAAAAAGGCGGGAAGTTTGCCGTAACGTTATATATGGACAGATTTAATTTTTTTTTATTTGATCTTTATTTACCAATCAGAATACGCAGTCCTCTCCGCCTTCACAAGACGAACCCGTAGACATCAGATTAGACCTCCTAGGACCAAGGGAACGCGAGTAATCGCTAAAACTTATATCAATATTTTGCTCAAAAGTCTACATAATAGCCTTACCTACATATTATGTAGGTAAGGCTATTGGAAAATTCAAACACCTGAAATTTGATTAAAAATTGGATTTCTTCTTCAATTTTGTTGCGCAAATTACTTTTTGGACTAGGGACGCGAGGTCTACTGCTCTCACAGAGACACACTACTCAGGTTGGAACCTGGTGCTGGCGCGGATCGATATCCGCTCATTATGCGTACTCCTAGTTCTAAACCAAAACCTCGTGAGGAAACTTATGGCGTAGAACCAACAATTCAAAGACACGCGTCATGTGCTAATATGCGGTAATAAGCTTGCAATCTGCCTACAAAAAACGTGCCTTATATCGTTACAAATATGTGTAGACACCTACTGGGGTCGGGGTAAGAGATCTATGATTGTCAATCATGAGTATTCAAAATTTGAACCTAATATTTCCTTCTGTTAAGTTTTAGAGAGCATGAGCATGTTTACGGTCTGGTTTCTACTCTATCGTTAAACTGTAATTTTACTTAGAAAACTTTCGTGATTTATTTTAATCATTATTATAAATACGGGATTTAGTTAATTAGTTTGATACGAAATGAAGTTCTTTGTTCCTCGCAAGATCCGAGAGGCGATAGAAATAAGTCATATGCTGAACTTTATCAGAGATAAAGGGTGGGTTCTACCGCCAGCCTGGGGGCCGTCTTCATGATGCAAGCGACAGAAGAGTGAGTGAACCTGGAAGAGACATAGTTAGTGTTGTGTGTTTGCCTGTACCGAGAACTACCGAAGAGAGCAACAGTGATGATAATGATAATGATGCATCCTGTCAACGCGCTGGGCCATCGTTGACTCAATCCCCACCACCGCGCCCGTCTACTCGTGCGCAGAGGGCTGCGGCGCGCAGTGCGAGGCGAGACGTTATTCGGAGCGGATCGCACTCACCCTGATGAAGGTTCACGAATTGAACCGAAACATTGTCGGTCGAAACACCGATAAGACGGTACGTGACAAATCCCGTATTTATGATAATAACCGTAATTTTATTGTATTCTTCCGCGTAGAACCTTTTCTTGGACGGTAATGCTCCTAAGGCTGAAGATAATAGTCGTAGCCGAGTGAATGATAACTCACTCCTGTCGCACTAAAGTGACAACGAAACTGTTAATCAATGATCTATGGATCCTGCGAAGCGTTTTTCGCATCGACCCCTGATCACTATCTGTGAAGGTACCTGAGCTGAGCGTGTCCTATTTGTAGTGTTTCTACGCAAAAAGCTTTATTTATGAGGCTTGCTAAATATTGCCTGTAAACAAGGTCACCAATAGATAATGTAATAATAAACTGATAATGCTGATAGCTATACCATATACCAGCCAGATAACCAGTCACGGGCTGTTGGGCAAATAAAAGAGGCGAAATAATAACAAAGGCGATGGAGCGTGCGCGGCAAGCGACTCGCCCCGCCCGATATATGCACATACAACTAAAGCCAACCCATATAACCCATGTATAGAAACTAATAGCTCGCTGCAAAAAGCCAATAAAATGTTTTATGAACGGTGCAGTGGCCCAACAGATTAGCAATAGCAATATTTCCAGATACTACCGTACCCACATAACTCCTTTATTAAACGTATTAAAGCTAAACATTATATGGGGAAACATCGTATGGAACAGTCATTTCTCCATTATTATTATTTAAGGGAGCGGTATATAATGATAATAAAAGTGGCAGGAAATTCCGTTGTGAGTGTTCGCTTCGACGGAAAAGTACTTGGTTTCCGATTTTACACCCGCTATACCTTCATGTGATGTAGTTTAGTTTTCGACTTATATTCTGCAATAAACATCATAACATACCTAATGATTTTACAAAAAGATGCATTTGTGAGCGACTGCGACTGATTTAATTATTTGAAAGTTGGCGATTAATACAATGTAGAAAGTTATCCGCTGATTTTTTTTCTTTTGCTATAAGTGTTCATTGTTTAAAGAAAGTAAGGTCGTGTTTCTGATCTAGTTTCATTCATGTTCAAGTGAAAAAGTTTCCAAAGGAAACGGCGGTTCTACTCCTATCAACTTTTTGATTTGCTTGCTTTAACATCTTTAACTAGATTACAATATTTATACTTGAAAATAAAGATTTTCCTTGATCACTAAGTAATACTTACACGAAGTTGACAAGTGATTGTAAAGAATTGCCGATTTAAAGCAGGCCTAATAATAATTTTAACACGAACTAAAAATTATGGAAGTCGTAAGCATTATGGGTCTGCCTGCCGAAATACTATCACACCAGATGATAGTATTTTCGTACATTCTATTCGATTATTGAGGTTATATTACCTGTTGCCAGTTGTCATCATCATGACGTCCAGCTTCGCGGGCGGATAGCCACAGGCGCAAGCGGATTCTTCCTTGCACAGAAGACCGCTGCGAGCGGGCATCGAGGGTGTACCACGCCTCTACGCCAGTCGATGGTATTTCTCGCAGTGGGATGTTCACGCAACCTACGAATAAAACATTTGCTGGTATAAAACAAGTGCTCACTCGTCAAATAGGCTCAGCGTGGTACGATTTGTGCTGTGATATCATTAGCCGTAGCCACCTTTATGAACTTAAAACAAATACAATTTATATACAAAAAAAATCTAGGAATAAATGTGTCAACAAATAATGGGGTTTAGCGATAAGATCGCCCATTGTACTTAATTTACGTACGTAGTTTTGTTTCGTGTGCTGTAAATCTATCTGTCATGGCTGGGAGTTGCGGGAATTAATAAATAATAAATATTGGTGGACATTTCTCACAGCGCTATCTAGCCCCAAACTAAGCAGAGCTTGTACTATGGGAACCAGATAACTGATAGAATACTTATATACTTTTTTTGTAAATATGTACATACTTATAATATATAGAAAAACATCCAGACCCGGAACAAATATTTGTAGATCATGCAAACATTTGTCCCGCGGCGGGATTCAAACCCGCTACCTCCTGCGTCACAGCCGGCTATACGCCCACTTGCGCCACGGAGGTCGTCTAATTGTTAGATTAGGGAATTGTTAGGTGCAGGTCGTGCAAGAACTAAATTCAGCAGTAGACGATCTATGGCCGATATGATGATGATGAATGAGTCAAATGAAATGGGATCAAAATAACTAATACTTTACAAATTGAATGCTATCAGTAAATTGCTTATATGTATATTGAATCATCGCATCATTAATTATCACTAATCACATCGCATGATTGCGTCTATGTGATGAAACTAAATTGTCGTAATGAAAAATTACTCCTTTTTCCTCCTATTGTGAAACTGAATATCACAGTATTATTTTAGTTTACGATGATTAATGGACATTCGCTCGCATAACGCTTTTTCTCATTAATTCTTTCCATGAAATATTGAATTTTGTTAATGGAACAATAAAATATTATAAAACGTACCTTTGCTCTTCAGAATATTTTATTGCCCTGCTTACATTTCATACCAAATGAAGTTCACTAAGATTTTGGATTGATAAATAAATCCTGTTTTACTGCGAGTAAAAGAACACAAAATTCATGTAAATAATTAGCATGTAATGTATAATATAGTACATTCTTATACATACAAAAGCTTTAAGCAATGTATGTACACCCGAGATATTTTGGCATACGAGCTAGCGAATACGAGCGAGAACGCTAATCGTGGGTGTTATTGATCACTTACACCCAAATATTACACATACATTTTCATCACAAATGCGAGGAAATTAAAACTATATTTTTTATAAAAATACAATATTAATTTCCTTGCATTTGTGATAGTAATAATAATAATATCGTTGATAAGGCCTTCTCCTATTCTTTGCTGTACGCAAAGATTTTGACGACCTCCGTGGTGAGTGGGCTAATAGTCGGCTGAGACGCAGGAGGTAGCGGGTTCGATTCCCGCCGCGGAACAAATGTTTGCATGATCTAAAGATATTTGTTCCGGGTCTGGTTGTTTCTCTATATATTATAAGTTGTATTTACTAAAAAAAAATGTATATAAGTATTCGATCAGTTATCGGGTCCCTATAGTACAAGCTCTGCTTAGTTTGGGGTTAGAAAACGCTGTGTGAAATGTCTAGCAATATTTATTTATTTATTTACTTATGTTCATTTGTCAAGGATCACGCCAATACATTTTGTAGGTTATGAAGCCTGAGCGATTACAACTGCAATAAAATGTGACTATTTCTCGAATGGTGCAAGTCAAATTCACATCTATTTGTATTATGAACTTAAAATCAACAATTGAACTCCATTGAAATAAGTAAATTCAATTATTCCAACGGCGTGCCGCTGATAAATAAATATTCAATATGCGTTCTGACTCCTGCCCATCAATCATATTATATCCAATTTTTCGACACGACTCCATTTCATTCCATTGCCGTGAAAGGATTTGAAAATGTCAGAGTCGTAAAACAGGCTTTTGGGACGAAGACGGATGATTTCAGAGGAAGGGACGCGAGGTAGGTCAGGCGGAACTTCAATAGAAATGTGCCTTTTGAGTAATTTTTAATTCATATGATACCCATACGCGAATAGAATGTAATCGACGTAAATCTAAGCTTAAGCTTTCAGCGTTTTATCGTGTGATTTCTACGATTCATAACTACGCCATTACTAGCCGTTGACGTCATAGCGATTACACTAATCCAATAGGACGACACATTGTTATCAGTCGTAAACGGATTTTATGTGAGTTGTGTGCATGAGTGGATCCTGCGATACACAAACAAAACAAAACTACTCACTATTGACTATTCATACTTTGTTATGTACCTACTACGGATTACGTCCATCAGTCACGTCCCTCTGGCATCCAAAGCAATGGAATTTCACATTTCATTATGTTAAAAGCGAAATTACCTTGTTTCCCTCGTGCGAGCTTATGTGGAGACCCAACGAGAGGTTTAATTAAAGCTTAAAATGGCATGCTCTGGTGCCAATTTGTCAACAAGACTAATTAAGTTTGTCTTTTATCCGTTCCGGGAGTCCGACCACCTCTGCTTTGTCAAACAGTTTGCTGACAAACTAATTGGAATGGATCTATTGTAGACAAACATTATACATTTGTTTTTATAGATTAAAAACGAACACCTACTGTTTTTGTGATATAGTTACCATTAGGGCAGACTTCTTACATTTTATTACGTACATTCAAGTATGCTCCATCACCCTCAAAGAAGTAACAAACGAAATAATGAAGACAAAGCTAAGGTAGCTTTAACTTGAAATATCTCTTCAATGTCCCAACTCAATGAAACAGCAGAATGAGAGAACTGTTATTTGCTTACTTACTTACATTTGCAATTACCATTTCAATCTATGGCAGGCCAAGTAACTATTCACAAACAATGAAAATCATTACAGAGATTCTATCCGTCGGCTGGTCTTATGTTCATACAGGGTGTAAAAAGGCTGCTACCGAATACACGAGGTAGTACACAAGTATGTAGTAGCGTCATTACGTACGCGCGCGTGCAGTACATAGGTAGTACCGGAGCCATACTGACACAATCCGCAGTGAAAAAAACATTTTATTCTAATTCCTAGCAAAATAACCCTTTGTTGACAATAATACTATGCCCCGGAGCGCTCCGTTGCGGATCAATAGCCAGTCAGCTGATTCGATTTTGTTTAATTGAGGATACGAGTTTATAATTAAAATAATCAGGTATATTAAAGTGCGCGCACGACCGCTAGGCATCGCCAGTCACACGCGAGCGTCAAGAGGCGTGAGGAGAGGAGACGGAGACTGCACGCTATAGTTATGATGTGAAGACACTAAGAATAATCTGCATAAAAACCGTTGAAAATTTGATTTTTTCAGTTGATATTGTGTTCAGAATCATGGTCTGAATGCCCCGTTTCAGTTTTAGGTAGTAATCTGGATACACCCGGTATAAGAACCTACCAATATCAATTACTAATCATGTCACGTACTTTGTCTCTGTTGATACGGAAAGTTAGAAACGTTGGTTATTGCCATGGATTGATAAGGATTATTTGTATACCACGATATTAAAGTACCAACAACACTATTAGATTGAAGATTGATTAATAAACCCAAACCTCATCATAATAAACATAGGTAGGTACATCAAACTCATCAGGTTGTTTTTGCGTGTTTATGCAAGAGATAAATTATAAGGTCAAATTAAAATAAAAAAACCCCTAGAAATAAATAACCCGTAAAACAAAGTAAAACTGACATAGCTGAGAACTACCCTACTTAAACTAGTTTTATATTACTAATAAAACATAAAAACCGGCCAACTGCGAGTCGGAATTGCGCACGAAGGGTTCCGTACCATTATCTAGAAAAACGGCAAAAAAATTACGTTTGTTGTATGGGAGCCCGCCTTAAATATTTGTTTTATTTTAATTAAATTATTTATTATTAAAGTGAATATACAAAATGTTCTGTGAATATTTCAAACGTCTACCTGTTGCCGTTATCAATATCGAGCTAAAACGAGCAAAAAAATCAAGTTTGTTGTGTGGGAGCCCCCTTAAATATTTATTTTATTCTGTTTTAATATTTGTTGTTATAGCGGCAACAGAAATACATCATCTGTGAAAATTTCAACTGTCTATCTATCACAGTTCATGAGATATAGCTTGGTGACAGACGGACAGACAGACAGACAGGCTTAAGCGTCAAACTTATAACACCATTCTTTTTGTATTAGGGGTTCACAACACATGTATTTGAGTTGCAATTGCTTCTCGAGCTCCTAGGGGAGCTCTTGGGAACAAACATCTTGAGTTGTCTTGTCAAAAGCACTTTGTTTTTTTATATTCGACCCGTGTCATCGTGCTGTCAGCACAGTGAATTGAATAATCATGCTTTACAAGAATGTATTATTCTTTGCATATTTTCCATACCTAAACAAGCCAATGTAAGTGTAGAACTGATGTTTTTAATAAAAATTGTTAAAGAATTAATGCAAAATAACATAATTTTTGGAAATCGATAAAGTAAGTACCTTCTAACTTTTATTCATTTATTACAAAAGTAGGTTAGTTCTACCCATTAGAAAAAGTGACCCATTTGACGCTTCGCAAGAATTACAGACAGACAGTAATGTGAATTTAATAGCAGGGCATTTGCTTGTCCATTTACAAAACGTGATTTGGTACAAAAGAATTTTATATGAAATTTAGTGCCGTATGAGTTAAATATTAGAAAGAAAAACAAAATACAGAGATAAGAAAGAAAAAAACTCTCAATAATACAATTTTCTGAAAGAACGGAGAAGGATCACTTAACTTTTATAAACAAAGATCTTTGCTTTGAGAACACATTATGTAAGTACTTTTAATTATGAACTCACCCAAGAAATCGTCCTGGCTTCCCTGACGAGCGCTTTGGCAGACCTGCTTGAAGAACCTGCCAAGGCCGCGAACTCCCCGTACCTCGTTAAGACGGGAAACAGCATCGAGAACTGAGCTCTCGTCATCGTGGTCCCAGATGTCAAGGTGCAACACATCGGAGGATATGTCGTCGATATCACTATTTAAATAAAGCAATACAGTAAATAAAGTGCTGATAAAACTCTTAAGAGGTTACCACGACTTTTATGGCATACGAAATTTTTTTAACAACACTGGAACCTTTAGGCGGCGGGGGCTGACTGCAAACCGGAACCGCCCAATGAGAGTGGATTTTATGGGTTTATAATCTCGTAAATTATCCGTCCATTTTTCTTTATAAATTATTTTAATTTAAATAAAATGATTCAATATTAGTGATTTGTGCTCACACGTTTTCTACTATATAGCTACACCAATGATGGGAGAATAGATAGTTAGCGTGATATAAAGTAAAGTACAATAACTTACTCAAACTCACATGTTTGCCTATAACGAAATATTCGCTTCAATTATGCTTAAATTTGACTTAAATTAAATTGTGTTTTAGTTTTAGTTATCAATAAATGAGACGAAGTGTTTTTCTCTTATGTTCCCTAAACTTGTCCTCAAACTTAGACGTAAAAAGGTCAAACTTTAAGGTGAATTCCGTGAGGGCTTATTGAAGCTCATGGATCCCTCGTAAACAATTAAATCGGTTTCAACACCCAACTTGATGTTTATTAGTTTCAAATAGCAGTCTTATATCTACGCACCCCATTGATTATTTAATTAATTTAGCAGTAACTTGGAGAACATGGGGCAGGCGTCTTATTGGCAGTTTTAGTAGAGATAGAAATCTATTGACCAGCTGATGCCAATGCTGATACTTACTGCTCATTATACTCGTATTTTCGAAATCACTAAAATTTCATGAACGCAGCATTCAGCAGCAGCGCAGTAATTTTATTTGGTCATTTAAAAACGCTTATTATCTGCGTATAGTTATAATCAGGAATTGTCAAATGATTCAGTCAGTGAGTGATTTTCAAGATAGAAAATACGGAGGGTGAACTACTAGATATCTTACTAGAATATTTTAAGAAATTCTATTTACTTACAATTTGAAGATCTCATTCCATTTGGGTGAGAGTGTATGTGGCCTCACGCTGGTGGCCCGGATGAAACGTGCCGGCAAACGCCCGAGACTGTCGCGTTGTTGCCTGCCTTCGCGACGCTTGAAGCTCAGTCGGAAGCTGCTGTGCTTGCGGCCTTCATCCTCAGAAGCCCGAGGAGATGCGGGCAGTGATGCTGGTTGGATGCCCAGCATGCAGTAAGGGTCACTGTATCCTGCATAAGTAACAACTGATTTACGGTACGAGATAGTTGTTTACTATCACAATGGGTACCTACCTAATGTTTTTTTAATAAATAGCAATCTACAAAAAAAAATTATTTCACGAAACACGGAAAATCAGAATTTCATGTTCAAAGCCGGTCCTAAAATGTAATGATTTAAATTATATGCCGACATACGCGATTTACCTTACATTACGTTTCGTGAAATAACAGCTTACCGTTTGTAAAGCCAAAGTTAATCCATTATTCCGCCCGAAGAATCCCTCGCAAATACACGCACTTAATATTGTATGACAGAACATTAAAATTCACCTTTCTTTATTATTTTGTTAGGCTACTTGGCAAAGTCCACTTCAGTAGCATGTTTTGTTAAACTTGTACAAGCATAGTAGTAATTGAATACTGAACAACTTTCTAAACATTTGCTCGACTGTCGAAACAAAGTTTCGGTTAAATTGAGATTTGATTTCAACTTTTCGATGCAGCATTTATTCTGCAGAAACTGTTCTTATTTGTTTGCGGGGAAACATCAAAATGTGGAAGGTGCCTTCAGAAGTTGCTTCTGAAATTTCCATTAAGCTACGTGACAGGGTCCTGGCGTTTGATGTATCATTCTGGAGAAAGGTTTTACAGCCTCTGTTATACTGGATTATGTAACGAAAAGAGCGCGTGCTCAATGCTTTTTCGTACATACTTAAATCAATAATAAGTTATTTTGTTCTATTTCCTCTGAAAAATTATCTTGTTTGTGATTCTTCCAAAATAATTTAATTATCTTGAAGAGCGTAGCAGTATCAATAACAGGATGGAACAGTCACAGTGTTCCATTATTTATTGAATGGCAATTATAGAAATGACACGTGGAGCAACAAGCTATTATCTGAGGAGAATGATTGGCTGGTCTATCTTAAATTTATATTTCCACTTCAGTTTAAACCATTACCAGAGTCGATTCCTTTGTTTCTCTTATTAAAGGAAAACAAATAACTCACCTGAGAAGCCAAAGGAAGTTCATCGACAAAAATATAAAATTTCCAGAATAATAAAATTATTAACTGGGTACTTGAGCTTGTAGCAAAAACGGAAAGCTTTTTAATTATGGAGTACTTACCATACAAAAACAAAAGAGAAACGATAAGACATATTCTTCTACAGTCAAAGTCAAAGTCAAATATTTTTATTAATTAAAATCACAAGGATCACTTTGAAAAGTCAAAAATCTTTTATTTCCAACTGTTCATTATCAGTATATACATAGTACCTAGCCGTTTTATATACACATACATAGTATGTATGTATAGTAACAGCTTTATCAGGCGTAACTAAAAAGTTTGATTAAAATTTGACATCATGCTGCAAATTGAGTGAAGTTTGGTTGAAAAGGGTAGGATATCTATGCTAATATTATAAAGAGGAAAGATTTGATTGTTTGTTTGTTTGTTTGCATTAAATAGGCTCCGAAACTACAGGACCGATTTAAAAAATTCTTTCTCCGTTGGGAAGCTGGGTATTCCTGGGTGACATAGGCTACTTTTTACCTAACTGCGTAGAAGGAGGGTAATTTTTTTATTGAAAAACTACGCGTGCAAAGCTGCGGATTGGTCAGCTAGTGCTTAATAATGAACTGAATAGTTTATTTTTGATTTGTCGGTTAAAGTTGATTAAAGTTTTTACCAGGCTATAGTCGATATCTTTGTAGGGTACGAGTAAAAGAGGAATCCAACTTACCATTAGCATCTTTAGCCTCCAGTCCATCAGCTTCGAGAACACAGCAGCCGAGCACAACTGTCGGTGGTCGTTCACTGCCAGCAGACCTCATGGCACGGGCGTGCATTTCTGGCGTTACACGGAACGCATTGCGAGCGTACTCGATCACTTCTTCCTTGTACGCAGCGAACTGCCCGTCTGGTGCTGGAGCTCCCACTGTATTCTCGATGCAGTACAGCACCTGAACAGATGAAAAGCATGAAGCTCTATGAATCTTTACTGAAACAAACGACAGACTTATCCGTCTTTTTAGAATTAAGTAGTCGAACTAGGAACCCCTATAGTTTCGCCATGTTCGTCTGTCTGTCTGATTGTAGACTATTATTGTTTTAAAGATGAAATTTGGTATGATGATTCTTTAATCAAGTTCAAAGCAAGTCTGGCATCATAGTCTTTTTAAATATGTGAACTACTAACGTTGTTAGCATTCACCTAACCACAAACTATCTGGCAACAAACTAATTTAAATTCTGAAAAGATTCGTAATCATAGCATGACGCGAATACAATTTCAAGTGAAGCCAACATGTCACAAAAACAAAACAGAGCACGGATCGTCGTTTCCGAGTGAGATTTATTTTCAGAGCGCTGGACAGACACGCCGTTATCCTGCGTCACTACTTCCATAACAATAAAATTTTGTACCTACAAATGTATTCTATCTACCTACAAGTACTGAAATGCAATAGACGTAGGAAAATGTACAAAACAAAGTTCCATGTTCGGGTCTGGCGAGCTTGTTTTCATTTTGTAAGTACTTACGCCGCGTTCATTCTACCTATTTCCTATTTTGTATGAGGCCCCTGACGCTCCATACAATCGAACTGATTTAATTACCTATTACTTCCGCAGGCGCATTACAATCAATAAAGGTATGTATTTAAATAAAATTGCATAATTAATTTTCATTGCTTTTCATCAGTCTCGCGATTAGCCAGTTTTAATTTCAATCAGTTATCATTAGTACCTCAGGCAGTTTATCTGTATCTGCTATGGTTTCGAATTCCCCATACCGTCCCAGTTAAAAAACACTGTAGTAGGTATACAAATTTCATCAAAATCGGTTCAGCCGTTATGACGTGATTGAGTAACAAATAAACAAGTAAACAAACATCCAAACTTTTACGTTTATAATGGATAGAGCAAGCGAAGCGAGCGAAAAAGGCAACTTGGGCGATTTTGCTTTTATTATGTACCTAGGTATACTAGGTAGGTATGTATGTTTGTCCAAGCATAATAGTTATGCTCGAACAAACATACATACATTATATAATTACTATCGAACCGTTAATTCGATCATACATTGATTCAGTGTGCCAATAGCTTGAGCTATAAAGGTTTGCTGGTAAGTAAGTAAGCTCATATGAGCTGAATCGATGGAGGGGGTTACTATTGCTATGATCGTATCAAATGGCGTGACATATGGAAAGGCTGTATACATTTTACGACGATTTTTATTTATATTTCAAAGTAGTTTCTGAAAAACAATCAAATAAGTAAAATTTGGAAACCAGTCTATCGAGATCTCCCATTTGTTAGAGTCTCGATGACTTCATAGTTCATGTTTTGGTTAAGTTTTTTTAATGCTCGTATCCATTTGAAACTTTGCATATGTACGAAATTCCGATGACAATACAATATAATGCTGACAGCTAGCTGATCAGATGATGGATTCAAGAGCTGTTCCACAGAACTCAGCAAATTGTTCGATTGAGCTGAAACTTAGCATACCTACCTGTCGAGTTCCAATGACAAAAGCGTGTTAATTAGTTTTTTTAAACTACTTATACAAAATATGGAGTTCGCGAGATCTCAGTTCGGGGCGAACCACTAATATGTAATCATGTTTGTAATAGGTAGGTAGCTTAGTTACAAGTTGTACCTATTATATATCTTCTGACAATTAAGACACAATGAATAACCACAGTTGTCCCTACATTCTAAGCAGAGATTCCTTAATTCTAAGCAGAGAGCGCGTAGAGAGAGGACTTAAGTAGCAAATCTACGCTTTTGTGGATTAAGGCCTTTATTTTTGGATGTCGACTGCAAGAGTAGGCATTAAGTTTTATATCGAATTAATCACCTAAATTTAGTCGATTTTCTTTAAAATTTGATTATATAACTAGTAGTTTTTTTTTCAAGAGTCTTTTTTTGTTTTGAGAAACCCTCACTTGAGCAGCCTACTCTATTCACATTCATTACCTCAGTATACAGATGTTCGTGTTCCTTATGCGAGAGCTGAGCTGACACGCTGGGCAGACCCAGTTCCTGGGCCGCTGGAGGTGGCCGCTCCGCGCGACCTTCAGCTAGGCGTAACGCTGCCAGGCGCCTGTTCTCCTGGCGCCAAGATAACGCTGTGAAGCTCTCAAAGTACGAGCCATCAGTTTCTTGGACCCTGAACAGGAAAGTCAGTGTCAATAAACAACTACCTACTTAGACTAAAAACTTACATAATACACAATAACGTGTGGGTTGTATCTAAAATCTTCCGTAGGATGTAATGTCATTTACTAATAATATCAAGTACCTTGGCGTTATAATAGATGAAACTCTCTCATTCAAAAAACATGTTGAAACTTTAAGTAATAGAATTCGAAAACTAATATTTGTTTTTAAGAAGTTACGCTGTATTGCAGATTCAAGACTAGTTATGCAAGTATACCTTGCTTTATGTCAGTCAATCATAACCTACTGTATAACATCTTGGGGAGGAGCGTGTAAAACCTTTTTATTAGCCGCAGAAAGGGCACAAAGAGCAATCCTTAAGGTATCCACTTTTCGTCCCTTTCTCTATCCAACCAACCTATTATATAAGTCATGTAAAGTTCTAACAGTTAGGCAACTATTTATACGAAACGTAGTTTTAAGGCAGCACAGAGCACTTCCCTATAGCACTAAAAGTACTAGCAAAAGACGAAAAGATATAGTCCGCAGTAACAACACCCCAATAAAACATGCTTTTGCATCCAGATTTTTAATGTTCCTAGGACCATACCTGTACAAAAGGATAAATCGTAAATTAAGCATCCACTCAATGAATTTCTCAAACTGTAAAAGAGCCTTACAGTCTGCTCTATCCAATCTATCATACGAGGAAACTGAGGAGTTACTAAACGTAATAAAGTAGGATTTTAAATATTGTATAACACGTGTGCACTTAGTTTTTGTAGGTTTCTTTTTCATTATGTAAATAGATTTTAAGTTTTGTTAATTTGAGTATTCATTAGTTACACCAGTCCAGTTTTTTTTGCCTGAGATACAGGTCCTCCTAGTTCAGGCAATGTATAAAGTGTTACCTATAAGTAGATACTAATCCGTAATGTTAATCTCAGCAATATGAAAAATGAATAAAGATTTTTTATTTTTTTTATTTTAATGTTTTTAGCCATATGTTTTTTTTTTATTTTTTATTGATGATTGTCAAGCGCTTGACCACTACCTCATCCACCATGTATAAGAATTAATAGTTAATCATTTTAGTTATTTCACTACAAGCTTAGAGATTATTTTTAACCGAATTAAAAAACAGGAGAAAGTTCTCAATTCCTATGATTTATTTAATTTAAGGAAGTTATATATCTTTCAAAGGTTTGAATTATCTTTGAAATTCAAACCCTCCAAAGATCTACCGAAAGAAGCATGCTGGGATTCGTAAAAACAAAAATCATAGACGCCCGCGCCGCCGCTGGGCGGACGACATCATAGCCACCGCTGGGGCCACGTGGACGCGCCTAGCCCAGGTCAGAGACGAATGGAAAAATGATGGAGGAGGCCTTCTAAAATTGACATCCCAAAATAAAATAAAAAATAATAATAATGATTTAATATGATACAATTTATATTTATATAATTATTTTATAGATTTGATATTTTATTATTAATTGTTTTTTGTGAAATAAAACGGATAAATAATGTTATATATAAAATAACTTATTTTTTTATGAACCGATTTGAATGATTGTTTTTGCGTTGTGTTCAGTATAGCGCCAAAGTGCTCCCATTTAAGTTTCATGAAGTCGAAAAAATTTGAAGGTGAATACAAAGTTCAATGAGGTAAAGAGGGGATGAAAAAAGGTGTGTGTGTAGTGTGTACCAATTGTTAGAAAGCTCTTAAAACTTAACTAGACGATTCATTAACCACTTTTCGTATAAGAGTTTGTTTGGCGAATTAGTAACTTGTTTAAGCTACGCTATGGATTTAGGTTAGTCTCCTTACGCGAAAGCTTATGCACCGCAAACATGCTGCAGTTTATACCTGCATAGGCTAGGTACCGGGTTAATCATATACATACTATTATGATCTTCGAAAGTCCTCATATGAGTCAACTAAAATACTTCAAACAACAATTTAATTTCGGGCTAATAAAACTGGAATTGTTTGGAACAAAGTGGAACAATTTACCAGTTTACGCTTCACCATGGCAGCTGTGTCTGCAATCTTCATGCATTATGTATTGTGGCGGTTCCTTCCCATTCCCTGAATACGCGAGTCGTGAGCGCGTGCATGAACGCACACTTTCAAATAAAACCTGCCTCAACCCACGCTATCTTTACCAAAAGTTCAGTAGCTAAAGTAAGTAGGTGAATAACTGAGAAGGAAACAAACATTGTATCATAAGGAAATCAAAAAGCAAATTCAAATTGTTTTATCGAATATGTGTGAAATATAGGTTTGTTAAGATTTTGATGATTTCAGAAAGCAATGTCAGCGAATAAACAAGTTATTATACGAAAAGTTTATTTGTTTATGAATATGAACCATGTCATAAACATTTTGGTTTTTTTTACTTCGCCATTTTCTCTACTCTCTGTGTACCATTTTTACAAAAAGTTTCATTGTTAGAAATTTTAATGTGGGACATTAGTGTTGTCCACATAGAATTGTTATAAAACATTCGATCTCACCGTTGTAAATTTAATAATTTTAAGTGGGTCTACGTCTACTACAGTTTCATTATTTCAAAGTAATTGATGAACCTATACCTCACTTGATAACGTGACCAACGAATAAACAAATCTCAAGGGAAATTGCGTTAGCGCTCAGCTCAGGATTTGTATCGGAGTGGACCGGCATTGATACAGATAATATATTTAATAGATCTATGATAGATGTACAGATACTGCACAAGGGAATTTCATGTCGACTATTTGCTTGTTTTACGATCCTAAAGTATTAGTTTGACAGCCGTAGCACATTGCAGTTTAAACAAACTATACCTAACACAGTTTGCTAAGTGAAACCGAAAATCTTCATCGAGATCATGATCCTCCATTAGAGGCACACAATATGGCTTGCTACATATTATAAATGACAACATTTGCAAAATTATATCGTAGGTAGAGTATTAGATAGTCTCTTTTATAACCAAACAAGTAAGTGAAGAAGGATCTCACTCGGATGACCGGAACGAGCGGTATTCATCATGCCTGCGCTGCTGCGAGCCTAGATAACGTCACATGCCACTTTATTTGAATAAAAACTCGTTACAATGCATAGATACACTCTAGAAAATATTCCAGTTACATTTATATCTACAAAAAACACAGCCTTTTTTAAATTTGATGTCAAGCTTATTTTGCTATCTGCTAAATAATGGAGCAACCAAAATAAAAGGTGCGCAAACATTGTTTACTATACTCACTTTTTTCTGAGACCAATCCTAAATACAAATGTTATCGACCGTATCTTTGCGATTTTGTAAGATTATTATTTCTTATTGGTTTAATCAATTTTAATAAATGTGGTATTATGAGACTCGTCTCATGACCTCGAAATTTTCAATGTTGTATTTCAGGGCTTTTACATGAAACTACTGGCAGATATTATATTTTTCCGGAGATTGATAGATACAGGTTGAAGGTATGGGTATGTTAAATGAAGGCTTCACATTCATATGTGTAGAGTATTTATTAGCCTTACCTGTATGAAGTGTCCTTAGTGTAACGCATTCTCATAGGTCATAAATTGTATTGTACCGTAATAAGTAACACATTTTGAGCAGAAAAGGTTGAAATTATGTCAAGGATAGGAACCCAGTCGTGCCTTCATCTCACGTATGAATTTCCCTCGCTCTTATTCAAAGGGATATTGAATAAACTTGCCACGTTCTACTTGTATAATGTAAGTAGGTATCTACAATCCTACATACTTAATACCTTTCTACATATCGTGAACTTAGGTAAACAATTTTTTTTTATTATTTATCAACCTAAAACCCGCTTATCTAGGTCAACGCATAAGCATTGCAATTCGCCGGGGCAATGCAGCCAGTATCTTGGGGACACTCCCGCCTGCTAGTGATCTGAAGCAGTTGAGCTATCTATTGATCGTTTGCAACGGTCTTTAGATGATTCACCTGTTTCTCCTGTATGTCTTGTAACTAATTTTATATTCTTTCTGTTGTTAAAGACATTTTACCCCATTGAAAAAATACCTAAAAATAAGTCAACAGCATCTTGGGTGTCAAGTGAACGGACAGAGTCCGGAACACTGAACTGCGCTCAAAGACCAAAATTGTTGACGTAGCCACCAAAGCCGCTCAGCTGAAGTGGAACTGGGCTGGGCATGTCTGTCGCATGCCAAGTGAGCTGTGGGCAAGGATAGCCACCGAGTGGCGTCCTGACCCAGCGAGAAGGCGACGCGGCAGACCGAAACGTAGATGGCGGGACGAGCTGGATAAATTCCTAACGGATAGGCCACAATCAGCTCAGGACCGTGAAGTCTGGAAAGAATGGGGGGAGGCCTTTGCCCAGCAGTGGGACACGAATGGCTGATAATAATAATAATAATAAGTCAACGCATTTTTATGCAAGGACTTGTTCTTTTTTCTACATTATGTGTAAGTAATCCATGTTTTTACTACTAGTGGTTCGTCCTGAACTCTCCGGGAGATCTCGCGAGTCTCCCATATAAACAAAAAAATATTATTTGTACGAGTTATTATCTTATCGATATTATTATCTTTGACTATCAAAATAGTGCCACAAAATTCATAACCAAATAACATGACCTACAGTTTCATTCAAATTACAGGTAACGGGAGTTCATGTTAATTGGTTATTTTTTTTTGGGTAAAAATTGCAGTTATTCTGCCTTTAAGACTTTTCCCTATATCTGTTTCCCTTAAGCTACACGCATACCAAATTTCAGCACTGTGAGGTCACTGGTGCATACCCTGTGAATTTTGTCAAACTAAAAATAAACGTGCCACTTGACCGGATAGTCCCATTTTGTTTTTTTACCCCTCTTGAACCCCAATATCTCACCAACCCCACACATTTTTAGCTTATTTAGTCACAACAAAATTGTGCTATCACTACCTACTTATATACCAAAGAAGAATGGTAATTTGTGACCCAGGTTCGGCGCAAACGAAACACATCTCAGTTTCTTTGCCACTTTATGTACATTGACTATCAGTAACTTTTTCCTCCTTTTTCGGTGGCTAACCCAGTTAAAGAGCTGTTTAACGATGAATTACAAGATTTCCCGCAGCTGACAATTGAGGACTTAATTATGTTCGCCATCGGCACATATCATGTCCGAATAGCGAGGTCTTGCTGCAGCGAGCACATACAAATAACAGGGCTTTATGAAATGGAATTATACAGGCATCCAGATGGGACAATGAACAATCTATAAACAATGAACAAAATAATATCCTTCTCAGGTGGAGAATTCATATTTTTTTCTTTTTTTTTGCTGGACATTTCACACAGCTCTATCTAGCCCCAAACTAAGCAGATCTTGTACTATGGGAACCAGGTAACTGATAGGATACTTATATAAATTTTTTTGTAAATTCATAGAATAACATCCTGACCCGGAACAAATATGTGGGAATCGAACCCGCTGCCTCCGGCGTCTCAGCCGGCTATTCGCCCACTGCGCCACGGAGGTCGTCAAAATCGTGAAACTTATCCATGGCACACTACTTCAAAAACGTATTACACTGAGTACGCTTGTACAACCCAGAGATTTAATCCAGAAATGCTATTCGCGAATACTATTGTGGATGCAATCATGGTAGAAGAACGTTAGATAGCTGTGCTCATGTCGTAAGTGTGATTTACTATCTAGGATGGGCTAAATATCATCATGATTTCCAGCACTGGGTATGGACACTGCACTGATAGATTATGATTTGATATAAAAATGTTAATAAAAATATTTATATACATAATTACTTATTTTTTTCATATACTTTAACATAACAGTGGTCCACCGCACCACAGGTTCAGGTTTTAGATTATCTTTAGGCTTTCTGATGTCACTTTTAAAGAAACTAATAGGAAAAAAAACTTTCACCTTAAAAATAACAATATTTACACGGACAATTTAACTAAGTTAGCCACCGAAAAAAAAAAAAACTACTGACAATTAATATACTTATAACAACAAAAAAACCGAGACACGTTTCGTGTCCTGGGTAAATTTTGTATGGATCGTGACCATTCTTCTTTCACGATGATCGGATAAACGCTTCGAAAGTTATTCTCGGACAAAACAAACATACATACATACAACGCCGATTTGCCCAAGTTGATTAAGAGATCTCGCTTCGCTCGATCAATAATGATGTACCAATTAAGTAAGTCTCGTACAAAATATCTAAAAAAATCAATTCAAAACCTTGCAATTCGGTAAAACTGACAACTTGTTGTTCTAAGATTTTGTTGGGATGGGTTTATGTTTTTGTAGGAAATAAACGATAAAATTCAATTTACTTACGTTCATAATATTTTTTACGTTTCATCACTTTCCAGGCACTACGATAAAGTTCGAGAAACGTTGTCCTAGAATCCTATTGAATCAGAATCGCCAACGAACACTTCATTAAAATGTTTCATGACACAATAACCGCAATAACAATGTATGCCGAGGTGCAGTTTAATCGCTAGGGGATGGCAGGTGACAGTAACGCTAATTATTCTCTCACAACATGTATCGCTCTGTCCAGTATATCTGATCATTTTATCAAACAATTTTATATTAGGTGTTGTAATTTTTTGAAGTTCTTTAGCATCGTTGTGACTTAAAAGTCGATGAAACGAAAAAGCGACAGTTTAGTTACCATAGGTACCATAGGCCTCTTTGTAACTTTTATCGAAAATGTAAGCTCTGAGTCTAAATAAATCTATGTAATACCTAGTCAGGTCATAAATTCTGTCACATGTTTAATATAAAATAATTGAAACAAGTTTATTCATTATGTAACCATTTATATACCAAAATGAACTTAACAAAACATAGATTCTTATGACACTAAAGTTTATTCAAAATGACCTTCGTGATTTTGAATACAGGCCTTCAATCTGCGCGGCCAGTCGTCTATCGCAGCACGAACGAGGTCCATGTCAATATCGGCGGCTGCCTTAATCAAGGATGTCTTGAGTGACTCCAAATTGGGATGAGGCGTTGAGCACGCCTTTTCCTCCAAGTGTTGCCATATCTTGTAATCTAACGGATTCAAATCTGGACTGGAGGAGGGCTAGTCTTCGTGCCGGATGAAGTCAATTTCACGCGCCGCCAGCCAGTCTTGTGTGCTCTTCGCTCTATGACCTGGCGCCGAATCTTGTTGGAATACCCAGTGCCTGTTATTGAACATGGTATGAGAAACAGGTTCCACAAGGTTCGTCAGGACTGTATTTTGATACACAACTGCATTAGTTTTTACACCTTTCTCACAAAAATGTGCCTCTGTTAAGCCCCAATAAGAAACTCCCAACCATACCATGAGCGAGGATGGAAAATGACCTCGTTGGACACGCGGAATACGGTTGCTCGCTTCTTCACTACTGTGTGCGTACACCTTATCATTTTGTTTGTTGTAGCTCTCTTCTACGGTAAAAATTTTTTCATCCGAAAAAAGAATTACCCGATATTTTTTCCCGCGTACCGCTTCAACAAAGCGCGGCATCTCTTCAGTCTCAGATCCATTAGACGAGCATTCAAACGATGTCCTGTTTTTCTTCGATATGCCCGAAGCCCTAAGTCTTCATTTAACACCTTGAATTCGCGCCTTCACAGCTTTTATCACTGCTGGAGTTCTAACAGACCGAGGGCGACCACTTCTTGACCTGTCATCTATACTAGAGTATTCATTGTATCGTTTTATGGTGCGATAAACGAATCTTTTGGTTATATTCAAATTTTTCAGTATGTCAAAAATTTGAATTGGCGCGTAACCGCAACGATGCAACGCAATAACTGCAACACGGTCTTCTTTAAGCGTCCACTCCATATTTAAAAATGAGTAAAATTCTAAAAAGTATACACTTTTATTTTCATGAACAATTCGAAATTCGAATTCTATAAACTTTTTTGTGGCCAGCATTCTAAAAGAAAAGTTTTTACTGTGTGACAATACTTATGATCTGACTAGGTATATACGAATAAAATATAAAATAATTATCTAACTTTGCATCACTATGATCATTACTAAAACCTACAATTATCATCTTCCCGAAATTTTACATTCGTCTCATTATCTTGAAACCAAATTTTTTTAAGGTTTCACTTCTACCACGTGTGAATTGCACACATGCTTTTTTTATTCATTATAGAATCAACAACACTTATATCAATCTAAACAAACTCTTATAGCTAATGCTTAATGCCAATAACAGACTCTTCATTCTCATTTTAAAGACATAACTTTTATTATATTTAAATGATAATAATATATATGATGATACTTTTCACATACTTGAAAAATGTTACAAAACTTAAACGACTTGGTGACTTAGTTTTTTATAAACTTACATTATTATTATTCAAGTTATTTCAAAATATTCTGTTTTACTAGCTGACCCACACGCGCGCGGCTTTGTATGCTTGGAATTTTCCGTTCCCGTTGGAACTTCGGGATGAAAAGTATATAGAAACGCTCTATATCAAAACGTTGTGTAAAAATGTTAATTTTCGAGTTTTTCGGACATAAACATGTGGAAGCTGAATTTAATAAAGAAAATATATTTTTTATACATAATCATTTCACTTTATTCGATTTTGCAGAGATTGGAATTATATTGGATTTCATATATAATAATAATCAAAAAATAAAATTGCAATTATATTAAATGAATAAATAAATATTATTGGATATTTCACACAGCGCTATCTAGCCCTAAACTAAGCAGAGCTTGTACTATGGGAACTAGATAACTGATAGAATACTTATATACATTTTTTTTGTAAATACATACTTATAATATATAGCGAAACAACCAGACCCGAAACAAATCATGCAACAAACAATAGATCATGCAAACATTTGTTCCGCGGTGGGAATCGAACCCGCTACCTCCTGCGTCTTAGCCGGCTATTCGTCCACTGCACCACGGAGGTCGTCAATATTGTTTAGTAATTTTGCATGTTGGAATTTTTGGGGACTGTGTCAAAGTGAAAATCTACTTTACAAAAATAAATAATTTCATTTCATAGTTTGAAGCGTAACAAAAAGAAGTAGTGTTTGCAGCGAGACGGTTTTCGCAAACAGTTTCTATTAAACAAATTGTTTCCCATAATTTTCAAAAACCACTCCTTAGCACATTTTCAGTTTTTTTTAATTATTAGCCCATTAGACTCGCAAATGTGTTCTATCAACACAATATTGGACGAAACCATACATAGTTAGACCAAAACCATACTTATATCTACAGCAAACGATCTCTGATTTGCTATAAATCACGAAAAAATACTTACTCGCCCAAAACAATATTAGCAGATCTGATAGCGAATCTTAGGGACAATCCCGAAGGCAGCTCATTTAGCACGTTCTACTCGTTTGAGGACCAATTTATACGAAATATACCTTCGAACTCTTCAGTTATTTTATTTAATACTTTAATGCACATGTACAAAAGGTGGGCTTAATGCTAGTTATCGTATAATTATTTAATTTTATTTCGAACAAAATCCACAGCTATTAGTATTATAATAAATGTGTAACTTATGACAAAACTTATAGCCAATAAAGGATTTACATTTTACAACATAAAGAATATTACAAATTATTCTGAGCAATGAAAGCTCTTATCGACTTAATTAAGGCTTTTCATTCACGATTTAAAAAAAAGTAGTTCCAACTAGAGTAATAGATGGCGCCGTCTAAACAAGCATCCGAGACATGCTCCGCTAAAAAATATATTTCTAAACTTGCCAAACTGTCAAAGTCACAAAGACAACATCAACACTTCTAGAGAACATGCTCACTCCGTTTTTGTTTCTCTTGTGTGTGGCAACCAAGACCAGAGGGCTTAGCCAAGTTACAGTCGATAAGCGATGACGCTAGTCGATACGTCCGAAAATGTATGGGATTTGACACATGCTATAGAAATACCACGTGATTCAGCGACAACAAATGTATGTAGAAATCGAATAGATTCGTAGCGAATGTAATTGGGCTACGGGCCCTGTGTAGAACCTGACTAATCGAAACACTGTATCTTGAATGGATGTTGATGGTTGTTCTGGAGAAGCTTTGTTCCATAAGAACACTGAAGATATAGCAGTTTTCTTCAATATTCTTCTGGTAGTATCTTTTAAAAAAAGATAATTTTAAGGAGGAAAAATGACAAGTACCTAATCCACACCAACTAACTTATAAGTACCTAGGTAGATAAGTACGTAAAATATCGCTAAAATAACTTACGGTAATTATTCCAATATGATAGCGTCACAGATAATCAGTTACACGAAAGTGAGCTGAACATATAAAGAAGATTTCAATATGTACGAATGTTTAATTGCTTGTACCTATTCATTTCGTTTTGCGAACTCCATCCGATGCGAAAACTGTGTCTGCCGTTGTTTTCGCAATAGGAGACAACGCACGGTTTAGTCATCTCTTTTATTCATACCCTCCTGTTTGTAAGCAAGTTTAAATGATTTTCATTAAATATTCAATTAGCAGTATTAAAAACATGGCCGTGAAACCCCCTCATTAAATAACAATAAAAGTAGGGATGTTTCATTGCAGATCTTTACTCAGAGAAAGTACGTACCTACCTATTTTTATGTGCTATCCTTAGAACATTTCGTGATTTATTTCAATCATTATTATACATACGGAATTTATCACGTACCGTTTTATTATACAAATCCTTTATTTATTAGCAGATATTAGCAGTTCATATTGTGATATCCTGTTTCATTTTAGCTAGAAATAAACATTCACCTGCATGACGCAAAACTTTTTCACATCTCCCGATGAATTAATTGCTTTTCAGAAAATCAGCATTGAATATAATAGTGAATATTTTAAACAGAGTTAAATAGACGGTAGGTACACGGTTTTGTTAAAAGTAAAAGTCAACCCAACGGACGTTCTAGGAATTCAGCATAAATTCCAGTAGATTTTCCAAAACTCGATGGTTATTCAGGAATGACGCTGAAAATCAATACGCTCGCTTCATGCAGGTGTTTCTCTGGTTTCAGTATAGATATAGTATGAGGATATTGAGAAGCTAGATGCCGAGTTTTTAACGGAACTCATCCAACAAAAAGTTCTACAGATTTTTAGAGAATGTGCGACCGGAACTTTACGAATCCATTCGATTGAAAGTTTCAGATTACTTTTCTATTAGATAAAATATAACAAAATCAAATTGAACTACACTATCGTTTGAAACCTCGCCATACCGGCTACGGGCAGGCTTGGCTGCGGTCCGACGCGGTTTGGTTGCGGAAACGAAATGAATACTAATTTTAATATAACTACGGTTTGGCTGCGTTATACGATAAGACATCATACGACCCAACAGCGATAACAGCCACACCCAACCCATTTGCTTATCACCATTCATACAATACTGCCAATACTGTTTTTTAAAGTGTCGTTCATTGTCAACGACACTACCGGTAGTGCGGTTGGTAGTCTCGTCTACAAAAAATAACCAATATCTAATGCTCACCGGTAGCCAAACGACAGCCGACCGACGCTTGGTATAATGGTATGCTCGATAACTCTCAAACGAAATGTAAAATGATAACAAAAGTAATAAACAATCTTGAGTCAGAAATTCATTCATTCAAGCATAACACGTTTGACCTTCCTACACTCTATATCTGCAAACTGGTAGAGATAAATAGGTACCCTAATTACCTACTTATAATTAGGTCATCGCGTGACCTGTTGCATGTCCTTGCACGCTCGGATGTCGCCACAATGATATAAGCGGAAGCGCTGGCTTAGTGTGTGCGTTGGTAAGAAACATGACTCAAGTAGGTACGACATACTGTCAGGCGTTGCTTAGTTTGCAAACATCTTTAAAATTACGAGAAATTATGATATTGACCAACAATATCAACAAATTGAAGGTTATATTTTGAAGCCATCGATGCTTGTCTGAAAAACAGATTAAAAAAATACTGATGGTAACATGTAAAGTAATAAAATACTGGTACTTTTCTCAATTGTATGATATGTACTTAAATATTGTTAATTAGAACGTAGGCATAACTTGTACATAATGTAAGCTTTAGTTTAGGCTCTCAATGCAATAAGACCGACTGCTATCCTTCTATGTATTTCCACTCGCTGTTCTGCCTCACTCACAATCACAACGCTTTCCAATCAGCATCGGCGCTATATTAAAGCTCTCACCTCGACACGTAAATCTCCATCAAGCCACTTTCGAAAGGCTCTTACAACGTTCAGTGAAAAACACCAGCTTTACGAGTGAAATGCGTTCTCCATGGAAATGGGCTGGAAACTCTGATACACTAAATGGATAAACTTTGTCAAGAGCGTAGCAAATTGAATTTTCTCTGTGTAGTCGAGTACGATATAAAGCTCATCGCTGTTATAATTGACACAATTACACGGCCTCTTCTGACAGAAGCTTTGATGAAGATGAAGAGTACTCAAAAACAATTTAATATGTACTATTTTTGTAAATAGTACTTTACATAAGTACAAAGTACCTTAAACTTAACTAAATGCTAATGCTAATGGAAAATATGTTTTATAAGATGGGATGACGGCACTAGCGGCCCAGTAACAATTGCATTAGCTCACATTTTACGTTCAACTTAGAGTTATAACTAAGTAACTTATAATATAAATAGTATTTTTCAAACTTTCGCGATCACTGTACATAATTACTGATTAAAACGGGTATTTATCGCGTATGTACCTTTTTTATTTGTTATCCCGAAGTTTCGGCTGTGTTACAACAGCCGTGGTCGCGGGTGGACTCACTCGCGACCACCATAAATACCCGTTTTAATCAGCAACTTAGACTTGGCTCACATGGCATTGCATTGCGCACTGATACATGCGCTTGTAACTTCACTAGCGGCACCCATACCCTTAAAACGAACACAGCAATGCGAGCATTACTTCTTGGTGGCAGAAATTAGTATGGTGGCACTACTTCCCCGGATGAACGGATGAATATCGACGAATGTGAGTACCCAGACCAACCTTGCACGGTTTTTAGGGTAGGTTATAAGTATGTATTTACATTGTAGTAAATAAATAAAAAAACTCTTTCGCTAGAAGCTATAAAATTGAGTAATTTTTAAAAGCCGTCGACGATAATTCGAATTTGTAGGTTGCATAATTCATATTCATATTAATATATTCTTTGTAAATCTAGATACAATGTTAGGTGGTAGGGGTTTTATACAAGCGCTAGATTTTGCCTTGCGACGTACAAGTATTTTATAACATGCAAATCAAAACATTAATACAATATGTAATTGTACCTAACCGCTATAAAACCAGAGATAAACAAGAGGTAAACAAAAAAATTATTATATTTCAAGTGGCACAACAATTATGTTATGAGTCAATATAGGCACCCACCGTTTTAATCAAATTTTCTATTCGACCAAATGGGACCCCCCCCCCCCCCCCCACTGATAAATCGATCCGTCTAGCTATCGCTCGCAATTCGCGTTTCTCTCGCCTCTCGCTTTGTTTATGGAGACCATTATGGAAATTAAGGACGCAAAGTAATCCTTGCACCTGGGGGCAGGATTGATCAAGTTCCGGTTGTTTTTCATTTTCTATCGCAGTGCCAAAGAGCGTTTAATCTCTGTCTATGACAGGAAATTTCCTGTCAGTCCGAGTGGACTGGTCGGCATCTATTTGCTCGCACAGTGCGATGTCAAAGGGGAACTATTTGATTATATAAATTTTCATTGCAACATGACTTAATTTTCATTAAAGTTACCTATTTTAGGTTTATTGATAATCGAGATCTCTAAATCAATTTGGGCAAATCGGCGTTTTATGTACCTATGTGTCTTTGTTTGTCCGAGAATATCTTTCGAAGTTTATCCGATCATGGTGAAATTTGGTATATAGGTAGTTAGCGATGACACAATTTTGGTGTGACTAAATGAACAAAAAATGGGGAGGGGGGAGATATTGGGGTTCAAGAGGAGTAAAAAAAACAAAATGGGACTATCCGCTTAAATGGCACTTCTAATAAAAGATCTTTATGAGTACATTTCGACTCCGTATTTGTTTTTAGTGTAAACCTTGTAGTTTTTAAATTATTAGCCATAATAAAAACTGAACTTTGACAAAATTCACAGGGTACACCAGTGACCCCACAGTGCTGAAGTTTGGTATGCGTGTAGCTTTAATGACACAAATATAGGTGAAAGTCTGAAATCCAGAATAACTGCAATTTCTACCCCAAAAAAGGGGTACCAATTGACATGAACTCCCGTTACTTGTAATTTGAATGAAACTGTAGGTCAAGTTATTTGGTTATCATTTCGTGGCACTATTTTATTTGTTAAAGATTAAGGCCGGCTTGCACAACGATCCCTAAACGTATTTAGCTATTAAACATGTTTAAATTTTACGTATTTGTAAGATTTTAAAACTCCTTCAATCATATTTAGCCACTAAATACGTTTAGGCATCGTTGCGCAAGTCGCCCTAAGAATATTTTCTTCTTGTGTTTTGGGAGACTCGCGAGATCTCAATTCGGGGCGAACCACTAGTGTAAAAATTTAAAGAACTAATGACATAGGTACATTTTCAACAACGTTTGCATTTATTAGGGTGTCAATATGGCTCATACAAATATTTACGAGGTTCGACCCGTAAAACCTTGTCAATATAACCTACTTTTCACAAGCTGGTCCCTAACATAAAAAATGTGACACACATTGAATGAGACTAACGTATCTCGAACCTTTCTTTTATTCGATTCATTGTAGGTAAATGTGCATATATTGTTTTCTTGAAAATCAGGACCTCTACATAAGTCTATCGTTTTAGTTTCAAGAAAACTACAAGGACTATTCTAAAATGTCAACGTCAACTCATCTCTATTCGTGACATGTTTGAGGCCGCCAGGAATTCCCAATAATTTGCAATTCCCTCTTCCGCGGAAACACGTTAATATCCTTCGAGGGCCGTGATTTCCCCAATATCGTTATTTGTCTTGATGGCCTTTGTTGCGGCGGCGCGGTGAAAATGTAAGGTGTTGTAATAGTAATGTACGAGAAGATAGATCTTTACACCTTTACTTTTTATTAGAAAGAAGACGGTAAAATAGACGTTTAAAAGTGAGCCTTGTTTTTGATAAATAAATTAATATTGAATAAAATAAAGAGAGATAGATGCTCCGAATAGTATAATTCGATAGACTGGCAAGATCGATTGGAAAATACCAGTAAGTAATGCTAGTATCTAATCCTATTCTTATAATAATAGTATATAGGTATTCAAAACTACATTACCGATCCTCCTTTGTCTTTACAAAAAATATTTAACTAGAGTTGATATATAAATATAGTATAATCAGAGACCAGTAATATAAATAGACTGCCAGTCTCGAACAAATTAATATAACTCGATATTTGATTACCTGTTAGGACGCGAGATGTCGCTAGGAGTTCCAAATCATTATATTTATGTGACCTCTAGCCAACATCTAGCTTACTACCGCTCACGAAAAAAACGTTAAAAAATAGATGGCGCTATTTCCAATTTAACGTGCGCGATAGTATTAATGCGACGTTGTCAGTTTGCACGGTATGCGATGTTGCCGGTCTTCAGTTTCGTTAAAACTTCAGTCTTTAGTATTTTTTGAGACTTGCGCACAATTTTATCGGAATTGCCAGAACATGAAAGTTTCCGTCAAAATAGGGTTTTTTTAGGAAAGGAAAGCCTTGCTGGTGCAATAATAAATAGATATATTTAATTCATTACTTAGGTCTATGATCGTACCATTATCACCTAAATGCGGAAATACCTATTTGTAAAATACGTATTTGTAGTGATATGTACAGATATGTAAAATACATTTTGAAACAAAATAAAATTCATTTGTAAGTACCCGGCAAATGCATACTACAAGATAATACGTTATTTACTAAAATAATAAACTTAATTACATAAGTACAAATAAGTGCAACAAAATTTCTTAGACTTGCTAGTCGTGACTTTTGAGAAGTGAGGTTTGGCAACACAGCATGCAACAAATTAGATGCAAACAGCGTGGCTGTTTGCTTGCTTGCTGGCTGTCATTCAATGTCAGTCAGTTCATGGTTCCCACTCGTTCCCGCTCATTTTCTTGTGGCTAAATCAACATCAAAAATAAAAATCAACAAATCGGCGTTGTATGTATGTATGTATGTTTGTTTGTCCGAGGATAACTTTCGAAGCGTTTATCCGATCATCGTGAAATTTGGTATTATAGGTAGGTAATGATAGCACAATTTTGGTGTGACCAATGAGTTAAAAATTTTGGAGGGTTGTTGAGATATTGGGGTTCAAGAGGGGTAAAAAAAATAAAAATGAGACTATTAGGTCAAATGAGACGTCAAATGAAAGGTCTTCATTAGTATATTTAAACCCCTTTTTTATTTTTAGTAAAGTTTTTGTAGTTTTTGAGTTATTAGCCATAATAAAAACTAAACTTTGCCAAAATTCACAGGGTACACCAGTGACCCCACAGTGCTGTAATTTGGTATGCGTGTAGCTTATGTATCACAAATATAGGCAAAAGTCTGAAATCCAGAATAACTGCAATTTGTACCCCAAAAAATGGTAACCAATTTACATGAACTCCCGTTACCTGTAATTTGAATGAAACTATAGGTCAAGTAAATTGGTTTTTATTTCGTGGCACTATTTTGATAGTCAAAGATTACGAACAATATTTTTTGGTTTTATGCTAGACTCGTGAATCTCAGTTCGGGGCGAACCACTAGTTATGTATTCTAAATTAATTAAAAGCTTACATATCCACTTGTAAGCAAGTAATTTGATAAAAAGAAGGAAAGGGAAGGTTTCACCAGGTTTCACTAACGATTTGGTAAGGTGATGTTTTGATTTGAATGACATGGTGTTATTTATTTAAATAAAAATACACAATACTATAACAATATGAGTTTTTATTGCAAATTAAAAATTAAATCAAACTTAAATCTTCTTCTTAACTCAAAGTCAAGCTTTAATAATATTCTTTGCCTATAATCAAAAATAAACTTAAATCTTTTTGATTATTTAATAATAAAAAGTTTGATTATTTTATATTATTTATTGAATATTGTTTAATTTTTAAATCGAGCACTAGGAAATCCGTATCATTAGGTTTAGAATCGTATTGGCTTGGTCCGTAGAGCTCTGATGGTGAAAGAAAGCATAGTAATTAAAACCGTTATGCTCTAAACTAGAACAAAACAGTTTAATATGTCTCCAATAAATAGGTAGGTACCTATTTATAGCGATAGACTCGCCAACTTAAAAATCCTGCAGCGTGAGATTTTTGCTGTAGTGAGTATATAATGGCTAAGTACCTACATTGCATTGTTTTTTTAGGCGACGATACCCTTAGAAGTAAAAAAATCTGCCATTTAATTTTGTGTTAAGCGCCACCTAGGTAAAAAACAATGCGTTTTTTTGTATGCTACCGTTCATCCTATTCCTACGCCATCTGTGATTAAGCATACGAAAGTGGTAAATAATCAATATGAAATAAAATCGGTAAATCTTGTTGTATGGACAATATTATTTATTCTAAAAAAAACCAGAAAAATTTTGGTGTGTTGTAGAGAAAATTTATTTTAATTTGTTTGGTTGCAATGGCCGCTATGAAAGTTTCCAGGCTATGAGACAGCGCCATCTAGAAATAATACGGGATTTTGAGCTTTTTGCGGATTACGTTTTTTTCAATGGACTTGACAGTCTATTTATATTACTGGTCTCTGGTATAATGTATAATGTGAAATTATAAATAGATAATATATTATAATGTCAACAAAATTAACTTACCGAAAAATAGTATAAAGCAATGTCGCTATCCGCCTCTGTCTGTTTGTGCGCATAGTTCATCTAAACTACGCAACGGATTCGGATTTTGATACGGTTTTCAATATCACTTAGTAAATTTCTTCCTAAAGGTGCATATGTATATTTAATAATATTATATTTATAGAAAGATGATAAAAGTCAATGTTTGTAATCATGTCGTAAAATATATGGTAATAAAGGCCATGCAAACTGAATGGCCATCTTACTTAAGCCTTCTATAATACGGGATATCTACGTTTTATTATGACATGACGGCGAGAATGTTCAAATATTTTGTTACAACATTTAAATATCCCGACGATTTTTTTACAAATATTTTGCGTTGGGGGATAAAAACTGACATATCATGAACCACCCCAGTTAAACTAGCTTTCTATTTTAAAAACCGCGTCCAATTCGGTCCATCAGTTTAGAAACTACGATGCGACAGACAGACACACACACAGGAATACAAAAATACATAAGACATAGGCGTCAAATTTAAAAACCGAGGTTTCATAGAAAAGAACGACTATACTCGGCGCGGCGAACCTTGATCCCTATGACAGTTCGTGTTAGTGATGGGTCGTGTCTTTGGTCGTGTCGATAATTATTTTTTTTTTTTAGACAAAGGCGTGGCTTGCATTCAGCCACGTTGGTAAACATGTTTTAAAAAATATTATAATGTGCATTTTTAATGTCCATTATGTTGTTGTTGTTGTATTAATTTAAGATTTTTGGCATAGATTAAGTAGGTAAGTAAAACGAAAGTTCCTAACTTTGTTATTTTCTAATAATGTTTAACCCGGTAAACACGTTTTTGCTATATAAGTATATATTTGAATGTTCAAAAAATTGTGCACTCGTTTCCATTACCGACATTTCGACGGCCCCCACGTAAATTATCGAAACTGCAAAAATACCATTTTCGTTTTGATGCACCAATAGCAAGTAAAGATAAATATTTATGATTCTATTATTTTTATTTTTTTAAATATTTATGCCTTCAACTATTTTTCAATCGAAAAGAATCGAAATTGCATAAAATGAACACATTAAAACATCGAACCTGCCGCTTTCGATGTTATTCGTGGTCAGCGGTACCCGGGCGTCAATCGAAACTACCTGTTTCGTCAGTGTTACCCGAAATGTGAGCAAGGGCGCATGTGCGTTTTGAGGTTAAGCTTAGGTTAGTTTTTGTTTAAGTTTTAGTTCAAAATGAATAAAAGAGGTAAACAAATGGTTAATATGATAAAAAAGCGCAGTGAAATTTCAACGGAACCTGTTATTTCCAATACAAAGGATGATCAACTCTGTAAGTTTTTTTAACTTTCTATTTGTTTGTACATGATTGTTTGTTTAAGAGCTTTATTGTACAACATATATGAATTTGGTATTGAAACCAGTTAAGTAAGTACTTTTTTAAAATAAAAATTAGACAATATATTGTTATTTTTGTAATATATGGTTTTAAACTATCGAAAGTGGTAGATTCGATATTATACTAGGACAAAAAGCCCCTTTGTTCTATCGAATCTACCACTTTCAATAGTATTCACTGGTTTTTGTACTGATAAATTTATCGAAAGTGGTACATTCGATATGTTTCTCTGTTATGAACATATCGAAAATACCATTTTCGATACCTTACTACGTCAAAGTAATAGTTTGACCTGTATTTTCGATAGATGTTGTTATTTGTTATACGTTTTTTTTCTTAATTTTCAGCATCTCCTGTGCGATGTGAGTTTACCAACGAGGAGTGGAAATATTTAAATGACATTTACGAAGAAAGTGCGGCGGTAGATGGGGATTTTGGACAAAATGATTCTGAATTCGTTATTTTTGGTAGTAATGAATGTACTCCGGTTCCATCTCCTAACTCTGTTCAAGATTTTTATCGTCCATCAAATCAAACCGAACAATCTTGTTACAATGACGCAGTTCAAGAAGCTTGTGGCATTCCAAGTGTCAATTCTTTGATATCAGGCACAGCATCTGAACCCGGAATACCAAACAACTCTACTGCCCGTAGTAAAAAGGACATTCAAGCAAGATCCGGGCAAAAAAAGAAAGAGGCACCTTAACCAATGGACTGACGTTCGTAGAAAGTTGTTGAAAAATTCCGGACAAAAACACGTAAGCAGACAAGGGAAAGAAATGCCAGCCAAATCAATGAAAAATCCCTGTCCTTTGACTTGCAAACTGAAGTGCTCCACTAAGATTAAGGAAGAAATAAGACAACTTATTTTTGATAAGTTTTGGAAACTTTCAGACCACTCTAAGCAATGGGAGTATATTAACAAATTTACTAAAAAAATTGATAAAAAGAGACAAACAAAGGAAGGACCATCGAGAAGAAAATTTACTACTAATTACTATTTACCTGTTCCGAAAGAAGATTCCAATAAATTTGAGCCTGAAAAAGTCTGCCTAAAAATGTTTTGTGCCACTCTGGCTATTACAGACCAATTCATTCGTACAGCGCAAGAAAAGCTAGACATAAGTGGCATAACGGAAACTGACAAAAGGGGAAAACATCTTAATCATCAAAAAAAAATAAACACCGAGATGACCCGAAGTGTATTGGATCATGTAAAGTCATTCCAACCTGTTGAGTCCCATTACACTAGGAAATGCAGCAGTAAGTTGTACCTAGACAACAATTTAAGTTTTGCTAAAATGTTTGCGCTATACAAATAATGGGACCATTTGCAAAACTACAACAATGCAGCACAAACAGAAAGACAATACCGTACTATAGTTAATGACAACATGAACGTCGCATTTCATATGCCGAAAAAAGATTTATGCGACAAGTGTCATTCGTTTGATAACATAGAAAGACCTACCGAGGAAGCAATAGAATCTCACGCCAAGCATCTTTCGAATAAACAGACTGCACGAAAATACAAAGCTGATGATAAAGAACAAGCTATTCAAAACCCTGGACAAATAGTATGCGCAACTTACGACTTTCAGAAGTTACTTAACTGCCCTTGTGGAGAGGTTTCGTTATTTTATTATAAAAGAAAGTTGTCACTTATGCATTTGACAGTATTCGACGCTGGAAAAAAGGAAGCATCTTGTTACACGTGGCCTGAAAATATAGCTAAACGTGGGGCAAATGAGGTTGCTAGCTGCTTGCAAGATTTTATCCAGCTTAAAGTAGCAGATGGTGCACATGACTTCAGATTTTGGTCGGATAACTGCACGGGCCAAAACCGTAACAGGGTAGTCTACAGCCTCTACATGCACGCTAGTAGGAAATTCAACACCGATATCACGCACCGATTTTTAGAGTCTGGCCACACTCAACAAGAAGCAGACAGTGTGCATGCTCTTATTGAGAGATCTTCTAAGGGCAAAATAATTTACACTCCTGACCAATGGTACGCACTAGTTCGTTGGGCGAAAACAAACAATTCTCCTTATAAAGTAACTGAAGTGACTCAAGACATCTTATTTGATTTTAAACCCTTGTTAGACGGCAGAAATTGGAAGAAAAACACTGAAAATCAAGATGTGAAGTGGAATAATATTAAGGAAATTCATATAAAAAAGACTGATCCTAATGTTATTCTTTACAAGTATGACTTGGAATCGGACTACTTGACACTAAACACTTTAGTTCAGACCCGACGTAATAAAAAAAGTTTGGTAAGAAATCAAGAAAGTCAAATGTCGCCATTGTATTCTAGTTGCTTACCGATATCAGAAGCCAAATATAAAGATTTGATGTCACTTTGTAATGCTGGGCACATACCAAAGCAATATCATAATTTTTACAAAACACTTCACATTTCTCAAAACAATGATGAAGACATTAACGAAGAGGACTGAATAGGTTACTTTTGTAGATTCTTAGAACACAAATATTTAGAACGAAAGTTAAGAAAAAAATATTGCTTTAATATGTGACTTAATATTTAAATAAGTACCTATTAATTTTAAGAGAAATATGACGATCTTATTTACGTTATTTCACATTGTACTTTAAACTTGAGCTCAGTATAAGTATTTATCCCTATTTACCTACGTTAATTATGTTGATTATAATTAAAATAAAGAATGTTGATTAGCTTAAGCAAGTTTAGTAGGTGTATAAGGTAAATTGTGATAATTATTGCCTATTGATCTCTTTAATATCTAAAATGAATAAGATTGATGACTGTATCATATTTTCATTTCTTTTTAGTTACAAATGATTATGTAGATTGAAATGTATACAGTCATTTAAATTCATATTCTTGGTAAGCAGTGATGTTCTGTCATAACTTTATTACTTCCATTATGCCAAAAATATAATTTTTATAATATCTTTCCTATTAAAAAACGGAATAATTAGTAACTAAGTATATTTTTAAGGGTTTTAATACAAATTGCTCTCTATTAATAATTTGTCATTGTTTTATTTTTTATATATCACAAATATCCATTAAAAACTACTTAGAAGTCTGATATAAATTAATATCAGAGCGTTATCTCATATCGAAAAGAGTATTGTGTTACCTTAACTTGAGTAATATAACAAAGAATACAATCGAAAGTACCACATTAGATAGTTGAGTAACATTTCTTGTCACAGAAAAGAATCGAAAGGGGCACATTCGATAGTAGACTTAAATATTTTGTCACAGAACAATATCGAAACTGGCACATTCGATAAAAATGTAACCAGCAGTAGCCGAGTAAAGTATCGAATGTGTAATATCACTTAAAATATGAAAATTATGAAAAACTCTAATACATGGCACAAAAATATGCAATTTTCTACTTAATATACACTACTTATATTGAATATTCGAATTATATTGTTGTCAAAAATTTAAATCTAAACTTAGATTTGCTCCCCTGTAAAGTACGGGTTTTGCAGTTTCGATAGATTACGTGGGGGCCGTCGATTTTTTTATCGATACTTGCCGCCCTAGTCGATAAACGTCACACGACGTAAGTTTTGCAGGACGTAAACATAAATTCAGATTGAGATAACTTCTTGTAAATGTTAAGAATTGTTAAAAATATCAACGGAATATCATTACTAATGGTATAAAGCTACGTAAAATTTATAAGTGGCATTTTTAGACGCCCCCAATATGATCCCAATTTAATGGTGACGCCACTACAATGTTATATGGTGACATTAGCTGTCAGTGTCATAGGGATCAAGGTTCGCCGCGCCGAGTATAGATAAGGCTACTTACCCGGAATTAACGGTACTGTCCACCTCTGGCCAAGAGAGGCGACGCTTGCAGAAGGCCATGGTAGGCGGTTTCTCCGGCGGAGGATTGCGTGGAACGCGCAGCGAGCCGCCGCGGCGGGGCGGGGGCGCGGGCGCGAGGCAGTCCAGCGTGCGACGACGAGCGCCAAGAGCAGAGGCGCCTTCCGTGGGCACCACGCGCGGAAACCCTACACACAAGATATTTGTTGAGCTATGGCAAATATCATATTTACACTAATTTGAAACTACACTCAAACTAAAATGTTGTACGTTACTATCGCTATTAGTTTTATTGATAGTGACATAGTTTTCAAGTATAACATTGTACCTAATCATTATTGTATTGTACGTTACTATCGCTATTAGTTTTATTGATAGTGACATAGTTTTCAAGTATAACATTGTACCTAATCATTATTATAAATACGGGATTTGTCACGTACCGATTTATCGCTTTATATAATATTGTAGTGTGATTGTAGTTTGAAATTAGTGTAAAAAAACTACGTCAAACCTATAGAGAAATAATAATAGAGCGCACACGGCACGCCAACGGACGTGTATGGGGCCTTTTGTAGACTGGGGCGACAGACAAATGTCAAATATTGATACTTGATGGATGCGGTTTCACAAGGGTTCACTATCATTGTTTGAGAAAGGTGTACCTAAGTGTTTCAATAATTAAAAGGTGATTATTAATTATTATATTAATCAAAATTAATTATTATTTACATAACTTAAAGTAAAAATTAAAGCAGTTTTATAATCAAGTCGTTACAAATCGGACTCGTGCCTCAGTATAGACTGATATCGAGAACTACGTACCTAGTGCGAAGCCGGGGCTGCAGCCGGCGGCGATCGCAACGTTTGATTAAAATAATAATTTACTGCTAACATACACAGCTCACATAGTCTTCCACAAGAATTCCCTATGTCGTAAATACTAGGATTCCCTGCACCATGGTACAACAACCCCACAACATCCAATCTCGGAGATTTAAACTTTTGAAAATCTAATTTATCGAACCCGCTTACCGTCAGCTGGCTACTCTCCCACCGCACCCCAGAAGTCGTCTGATGGAAAGGTGGTAGATCACTGAGAGTTGAAATGTATCAGCACTTGAAAACGAAGCCTAATAGCATTATTCTTTCTAAGCACTTGCTAAAAGAATTATGAAATAAACTTTCTCGCATAAATCTGGCTTAATACGAGTTAAGAAGTATTTAAAAGATCATTATCCAAAAAGTTTTTGCGAGACTTCACCGGCCAAACCCCGCTACGGGGAGAGAGGTTGTTTTGCCATTAACCCCGCACACTAAATTACACACCGCACTTCTGTACGCACATTTTTCTCTATGAATAATGCAACAGCATTGAATACAGTAAAACTTGTTGTTTGGTAGAGAAAAGTCATTTATAACGTTGAACTCGATATTTTTCTCCATGACTGCGTTTACAAAAAGTAGTGATTGAAGCACAAAGAAGCGACGAACAAAGACGAACAAAGTTTTTCCAAAAGATATTATGGACCTATCTTTTCTCCAAAACTAGGTACATTTCTATCATACCGTCGAAACATTGAACTCCGAATTTTATTTTACCGAGAAGGTTTCACCTTTTATAGTTTTTTTTCGTTTGACCGAAAGCACAATGAGCGCTTTTAATTTTCGGTCAACCCAAATAAACTACTTACCACTAGCATTATACATGGCGCTGCGCTGTCTGAAGATAAGACACCAAAAAATATGGTTTATATGCAGAACTGGTTAAAGCATGACTTCCCAACCGGTGGGGCGCGCTCCCTTGGGCGAGCGTAGAGAGATACTAAGGGAGGCAATATATTATATATAATAATGTGGTCGGATATTTTAACCTACCTACTCATTATTTTTCATGATTTAACACAACACGCAGATTTAGTCGCGCCACGATCATTTGTTCGTGATACCAAAGATGTGATTATTTTTCATGAGAAATAAATGTAGTAAAAATAAATGAAGTGTTTTTATTGAAGCAATGGAGAAAAAATACAAGAGGACACGAAAATACGGGGAGGTTTAAAGTCCTAAAGATACAATATCTAAATATGTCTAGGTACAACAATCCTCTGAAAATAATTTTGACACCGCAATTGATATTGACAATTATCTACAGCCCGACTTCACCCCCTGCTGGTCCTCTCCCTCAGTTTGTGCCCTCCACCACGATCCTGCGCTAGGCTCTCCGCTACGCTCGCCACGTACTGTCGTCCTCAGAGCGGTGGTGAGCGGATGGTGTCCGGCTGGCGTCAGCGCCAGCTCCGCCACACCGTCCGTCCGCCACGCCCGCCACGTACCTACCGATGTATGCGAAGCAACTCGAGACAGTAATGCTCACCTCTCATGGTAGCTGTGGAGGGTTTTGGCTTCTGCGCCTGCACGTCCTCAAAGCGGTGGCGAGCTAGTGGCGCCCGGCATGGCTATAATGCCAGCCCCGCCACGCCGTCCGCCACGCTCGCCACGTACCGACCGATGGATGCGAAGCAACTCGAGACAGTAATGCTCACCTCTCATGGTAGCTGTGGAGGGTTTTGGCTTCTGCGCCTGCACGTCCTCAGAGCGGTGGCGAGCTGGTGGCGCCCGGCGCGGTGACAGCGCCAGCCCTGCCACGCTGTCCGCCACGCCCGCCACGTACTGACCAATGGACGAGAAGAAACTCATCTTGTCTCACTTCACTACTCAACACGTGCGATGTTGACACGTGGTTCACATCTGGTTTCTACTACACTTGGTGAACTGTTTAATTTGTGTCCATTATCACATACACTAAAATAAGTTCACTGGTTTAACACAAAAACAAGGAAGAAACGTTAACATAATGTTGGTTTCACGATTTATACCTGAAACAAAAAAAACATTTTTTAGTTCGGAATCACAAGAGGTTATACCTTACAAGCTAGACACAACAAAATGAGAAACAGGTTAATGTACCTACCTATAATGGGTGGTCTTATCTATTTATGTAAAGAAAGTAATATTTTCCAGACAACCTTTAGATATAGTCTTAATAGGCTACACATGCATTGAGAAATTCTATCATGTACCTTCCATTTCCATCATCTGATCAGTTTTCTGTCAGCGTATACATCATAGATCTATAAATATATATATAAATATATATATCATTATATACCTACATAGTTTAACTATTCACGGTACGTACGTAAAATGTTTTATTACAGACCATCTATTATTTTGTTACTATTATTTATAACTTTCGACATTCCAAGACTGACGGCTATTGAAAAGTTACGGACGAGAGATGGAACGGCCGCAATTTATTTTCTCATAATAATACTAGAGCCGTTTTATGTCGGCACTTCGGCAGTGAATTTTTCTCAAAAGACATCCTTTTGTTATCGTTTTCTTTGCTTAGGACCACAGAATAGCTGTTTTAATTGAAGTTGTAGATAGAATAACTCAGATTTATATAAGATTTTCAAATTCACCTGTAGCCACTTTAATTTCAGTATTACAGGAAAAGATAAAAGAAATTTCTAAAGAAAGAACAATTTAAGATTTGCTTGCGGATTGGCTCTCGTTTTATTTCTTTCAGCGAGGGTTTTGCGTCCGTATAAGGGGTCCTCTAATATTAAGGTAGTTAAAGCGACAGGCTATTCATATTTCCCTTTTGGCTCTTAAATACCTTAATCTTCGTGATTTATCTACTTAGCCGGGTACCTACTTCAATAATAATTAAATCTGGGCTTAAGCGTGACTAAGTAAATGATTTTAATGATATATAGAACGTAGTATATAATTAATTATTCTGCAGGACATAACCAAATCCTTTATAGTGATCACGGCCCAACATGAAACGTATTTACGTAAGCCCGTAGGCAGTAAATCTATTATGCTTCGAAGGCGGTGTTCTACATAATTCCCGCGTCTCTAGCAACAATATTGGGACCGGCCAGTGTTGTCCCCCGACAAGGCATATGATCATATGATTAGATCAGGCTTTGTGTTTACTCCGACTGGGCTAAGCCCTATTGTCGACGTGAATGTATGATTTAAATTGAATATTTCGTGGAAAATCTTGATAAGATTGTTGCAAGACTTCATAACCCGATCGTGATGTTGAATATAAACGGCAATGCAAATATGAAGTAGCATATCTGAGGCACCGTATTGTTTTTAGGGTTCCAGACCAAAATGGTAAATCGGAACTCTTAAATGCGACATTATCCTCATCCTCATGGTCAGATCGATGACATCGATTTGAAATTTGGAACAGAACAGAACAAAAAAATCTAAGATATTTTCAATTTGCCAATGGGGCAAGTACAATGGGTACAAGTACAACCAGGTGCAATGGGGTATCTTAAAACAGAAATTAATTCGCACATTCAAAAACCGATTTATTATGACATAGTTTAGGAGTTATCATAAAAAATGTCGAAAAAATCCCATTCATTTATTGCCCTCCATAACTCCGAATTTTGCAAAGCGAAAAATCTTAAACAATTGTAGATGATAGTCATATTGTGAGTTTGTGTGACAATAATAAAACGAAGACTCAATCGATAAGTTTTTTTACATTTGCATTAAACGTTTTGTTTTTGACAAATTTACCGCTCACCACAACCAGATTGCGCTATCGTAGGGAACCCTCTAAAGCCAAATCTCAATCTCACTTGACTGGTCTTGTTTACAGTAGTCTCTTATAGTCTGTTGGCTGCATCGTAGATCATGATATGACATAAGGTCGCTTCTCCAACCACCAAAATCACAAATAACTGTGCAGCATGCATGCACTGACAAAATGATACCACAGTTGATACCTTAAACGACGTTTGTTTGATTATTAACCATTAAAACCGTCTTGCTGAGCAAGTAGCAACTCGGTAAATGTTTGGAGTCGCTTTTGTCGAGTTGTGCTCTGTGTACGGTTAGCTCAGAATTCCTTAACGACATCAATTACGCTCCTAAATTTATTAACACTGTAGGTACGCTGTAAAGGCCAAAGTTTGGGAAAAATAAACTCGGATGGTACTCTTATCGGATCGAGATTTATTACGTGAATTCTCGCTTGGCATTTCAATGTTCTACAATTTTATTTTTGTTCAAAAGACACAACTGTAGTTTTAACTAAAGTAGTTTTGAAATCTTTAAGTAAAACACTTTTAGAAGTTCCATTTTTATTGCGAATCTCAGGAAGAAAATAAATGAACATGATGACATTTATCATCATTCTGTATTGCTTTAACTAACACGTAATGCAGGCCACTTAAGTAACGATTTTGTTTATCATGCCGGCTTGATCCCATTTGCAGGAACATGTGTGGGAGTAAATCGTTCTTTGTAGGTTTGTCAAGGCTACTAAATCGTTTCAAATCCTCTTCCATTAGAACAGTAGCGTGGTGACGTCAAACCTATACAGTGCTGCCAAATTAGTGCTTTTAGCGCAAAATCTAGCACTTTTTTGATCCACAGTGCATTCTAGAACATCTAACGCGATATCTAGCGCTGTTTGAAATAATTTAATGGGATCCATACCCACTATTTATTTACTAATTATTCTGTGATATGCGTAAAACGGAACGAATCACTAGGTACAACATTTTTAGAACTAGTAACACTGAAATGGCGAAGGATTCCGTGGATATTACGGCTGTACCATAAGTTAATTTTGCCGTTAATTTTGGTCATTTTGTGAACATTATATGAACTGTTAACAAGCCCAACTGCATAGGTACATAAGTTAGTCGACTACTGCTCGTTAACTAGTAGAGTCTACTCAGCTTTGATAACATTATTCTTACACTACAGTATATTAATCCCGTTTTTCAGGCTAAGATAATACAAAAACTCATAATTTCGAAAATAAAATACGGTGCAAATAAATAAATAAATATGGCTGGACATTACACACAGCGCTCTCTAGCCCTAAATTAAGCAGAGCTTGTACTATGGGAACCAGATAACTGACAGAATACTTACATATATACTATTTTTTTTTGTAAATACATACTTATAATATATCGAAAAACATCCAGACCCGGAACAAATATCTATCAGATCATACAAACATTTGTTCCGCGGTGGGAATCGAACCCGCTACCTCCTGCGTCTCAGTCGGCTATTCGCCAGCTGTACCACGGAGGTTGTCAATAATAAATATATAATAGTAATAAAGCTCCCGTATTTAGAAAAGAAGAAGGATTAAGTAAATAAAAGAAGGATTTCTTTAAAAAAGGATTTTAAAGAAATAGAAGCACTAGTTACTCGGCTAAATATATCCAAAGTCAACTTAGATGAACTTTATGAAGAGTTTTGTTTGATTTCACCGTTAATTAATAAATATGTACAAGAAAACCCGCTGGCGAAAGCGTAACCCCTGACATATGGACAACTTTTTTTAAAGCTTGCAAAGGCAGCAACTTCAAAAATATGATTCATATTCTACAAATGGTTTTCTCCATTCCAGCTTCTAACGCTCCAGTAGAAATAATATTTTCTTTGTGCGGCAATGCATGGACAGATAGCCAAAACCAACGAAATATTGAGAGTGTCAAGGCGGAATTAATGAATGAAAACACTTTATTGTACACATTAATAAAATAAAAATTACAGACAAAATAGAAGACACAAGCAAATAGTACGATGAACGGTCTTATCGCTTTGAAGCGATTTCTGCCAGACAACCTTTGGATGGAGAGAGCGGAGTTACAAGTCAAATGTAATTTTAAGTTATCTTGCAAAGATTTTTATACATATGCTTCTTAAAATTAAAAAAAATTTAAAGCTATTTCTTCTAATCATAAACATAAATTTAAAAAATAGATTATCTTCATTAAACATTGCTGTTTTAATTGTGTCCCGTAAAAATATCTAAAACCCGTATTTTATACTGGTAACCCTTTAATCAACTAGCGACCGGTTGCAACCCTATAGATACCTATCCAACAAAAGCTGTTTGGCTGGTAGGGTAACACTCTCGCTCGACCAGTCTCTTAGAATATTGTGGGTATGAAAATGTAGACCTTCAGCATCTACGTAATTCTGGATTGGCATACATTTTCACTGGAAAGAGTTTTGATGATCTCAGAGCTTATTGAAATTAATTATGATGTTCCCCGTCAATTCCAACAATTAATCAGTTAGATAGATGGCATCTTTATTGCATACCATTAACCTTGCAAAATTAAACACAATAGATAATTAGGTACACAAAAATAAAGGTAAGTACAATAGGCGGTTTTATCGCTAAAAGTTAAAATCAATCATAATTAATTGTTAGCCAATTGTGAAGTATTTGGATCAAATTTATGATCAACACTGTGGAAACTCTGTAAAATTTCTAAAATGCTGTGTAACATCATAAAATCTGAAATGATAAATAAATATCTAACTAACCTAAAAATTTAAAAACAACAGTGAGTGAGTGAGTGGTGAACTGAACAACGTGAATGAAGGTAAATGACAATCATAATTCACAATCGGAACATAGCGCAAGGACTATTAAATACTAGCCAAAATAATTTAAAAAAAAAACTGTTTCGTTGCGTCGTCGTCAGTCGTAATACAGAACCGAAATCCTTTCAAGTAAACTTGTGCCGAGTGTGGTCAGTACCGGCTTCATGCAATCGGATCAAGCCTTGGTCCAAGAAATCGTACCGTGTGTAACCTGCATAATGAGGAACATCATGCCTAATACCTCAGATTATACAAACAAACAGATAGAGCGCGCCGAACGTGCGAGTGAAGCCACACAAGCGAATACAAATTTAAAAGCGAATACAATCTCGCGGCAGTGCTAAAGATAGCGTCGCACTGCTTGAACGTCTCGAGTGATTCATTATTTTCGGTCAAAAATGCCGTCTTGTGTTATTAAACAGTGTAAAAGTTGTTCCCAAAAACAAAAAAAGTGGATGGAATATCATTTCACAAGTAACTATAAATTATTTAATTGATTTTATTATTTATTCACCCAATAATTAAACGGTTGTCTCGAAACACAAAACCTCGACATTAGTTCGACTGTGTTGCCAGTTTTCGGCAAAATGTATTCCCTTCAATTGGGGAAACTACCTGTTGATCTAGGCGTTAGCTAGCCTGACTGTTAAATGTACGGGCGTGGGTTCGATTCCCACGCGTAATCTCATGCCTAAATTGTTATTCCGAATTTGTATGTATTTCTATAATTATGTTATTGCCGTTTACTGTGATTCGGTGATTAATATCTTATGCGGGATTTTAAATATAATTGTACATGTATAACAATTTAGTTCCGTATGTATATATGTAATGTATATACATTACATATACACATATATAATAAATGATATATATATAGAGAAGTAATAGCGATCCGCCCTCGCTTCGCTTCGGGAAAAATATCCTACCAGAACATTTTACCGGGATAAAAATATCCTATATGTTAATCCAGATCATGTTCAATATGTGCAAAATTTCACAAAGTGAATCTGGTGAAGTTGTTGATAGAAAAGTATTTAATGGTGCGATTGCACTATATAGCAAAATTAGAAACTAATTCTCGACATGTAGAAGCCAAACGGCAATATTACAAGAAATTAGTGCAAAATTAAGGTGGTTAATTTTTTTGGCAATATATTTAATTATGATTTTAATAAATATTTTGGATTCATATGTATGTTTTTTTTATCAGTCTAATGAAATGAATATACTATATAATAATATATAATACTATACTATATAATAATTACTACAGAAAAAACTAAAGTATTATTATAAAGTCCATTTTTCTAAAAAGTGTTATTGTAATTTTTCAAATTCTAGTAACAGTCCGGAGTCAGGAATATATCCTGCGTTGTTGGCTAGTCTCTTGCGAGATGGCCGCCGTAGCCGTAATTCGGCCAGGAGGACATTAAAGTCCATGTAACCCTCAATAAACACCGGACGGACCGCTAGTTATAAAAATCTTCACATATTATTTCTTCTGTAATTTTACAATGCGTTTACAATGGTACATAAAATATTTAAGTGTTTAATAAACAATTGTTCAATCCTAATACTCACACAAATTTGTATTCAATTAGTAACAAATTCATGTATCCAAATAAAATTTTAGAACCTGTTGTCGTAAAAGGACATTAAAAAAAATACAGGGAGTTTTTTTCTTTTTCTGGTATCATTACACGCACACTGATGCACGTGTCCCTACAGAGCTATTTCTAATCGCCACGCACACATGAATGATAAGTGGCGTCATACTGTTTGTTGCGTACACTCCATCTGTTTGTTTGTATAATCTGAGCCTAATACTAACTTTTCTTTTTTTTTATAATTTATAGGCTAGCGTTTGACCACTATCTCGCCTGATGGTAAGCGATGATGCAGTCTACGGTGGTAGGTACACGTTTGCCTAGAAGAAACCTACCTATTCACTCGTGACTTGAAGATCCCTAGGTTGTAGTTATCTGGAAACACAGACTCAGGCAAGACGTTCCACTCCTTGGCGGTGCGCATAATAAAGGTGGAAGAGTACCGCTTTGTGCGTATGGGAGGTATGTCTACTTTACCTATAATATTATGCTAAAACAACGCAACTTCGGATAATGGGCCTTACTTTCATAAATAACAAGCCACCTTACTTGAATTTAGTTATTAAAAAAGTCTGGTGATACCGTGATACTATAAAAAGAAATAATTTTGTAAATGGGCAAACTCGCGGTAAAGGGTTAATGAACAAATTAGTGAACACCCCAAATGGCTGCCGGTCGTCGGCCATCTACGAAATTGATGACCAATTTTTTTTAGAATAACAAGGTAGAGAATACCCGCCTAAATCATTGTTTCATAATGTAATAGACGTGGTTGCTCTTCACTGCCACATTATTTCTGCCAAAAACTCACCTTGCACTAAGAGGCCGACTTTTCGGGATGCTATTATTTTTTATTGAATACACTAGGCAATAGATGAAACACACACAGTTGAAACAACTGTGCAATTGCGTCATCCTGTTAGAAGATAAGAACTTCCATGTTTAAATGATGTAGGTACCTAAACAGCTCACTAGACCGGGCATTGAGCTGGTATCCGTCCAGGATACTTAGGCGTCAGGTAACAGATCCCCAGCAAACTAGTTTTTATTTGGATATTGACTCACAATGTTAGAGTTGTTTTCTGAAATCTTTTCCTGAACTTAGTTAAATTCTTGACATGAACATAAAATGATCACTTATTTATATTCTATTTAATTCCACTAACCAAAATAGTTTTTACTCCAAAATGTTTTCTCTTCTGCTTGCGCACTTCACAATTTCATGATCACTTTCTTTTACCATCCGAATGAAGTTGCTTTGCGCAGAATAATTCAGTGAAAATATAAAATTATAAAAGTGTCGGAAACTTTTCTTTCTAATATTTTTAGTCGGTGCGGTTTTGAGAGTTCATAATTTGTGTTTAAGGACGTGGAGCTTTCATTATTTTATCGCAGAATATTGTAATAAAAATTGTAATGTTTCTTTTATATATATTCGATCAAAGATTCTCTCAGATTACAATTTCATGTTCATAAAATTTCGTATTCTTGAGTTGAATAACAATTCGAGTCTTTTTTGACAGCAGTATTGTTATTCAGTGAGTAACACAAAGATTTAAGTTCTCCCTAATAATATTAATTAATTAATATAATACTTAATATTAATACAATATAATCCCTTTGTTTGTGCTCTTTACATCCTTTTATTTATTTCTGATCGAGCGAACTCAGTCAACTTGGTCGATTTCGCTCCGTATGTATGTATGTTCGTCCGAACAATACTATTGAAACGTTGTTTCGATCTGCATTTGAACTTGATGACTTAAATGACTTTCAAGTTATCAAGTTCAAGTACAAACTATTAACTTACTGAATCAGTAGATCAATAGCGTTGTACAATCTCTCCCTTTATAAAAAATATGCATTATCATCATCATCGACCACTCCTGAACATAGGCCTATCCCTAGCTTTCCAGAGTGACAGATCTCGTGCGGCACCCAACATCTCCCAGCAACCTTTATTACAATTTATTAGAACCCTGATGAAGGTTCACTAATTGAACCGAGACATTATCGGTCGAAACACCGATAAGACGGTACGTGATAAATCCCGTATTTAGTATATTAACCTTTATTAGGGTGTTTTCCATCTATTGAAGGACCGTCTTATGCTACGCTTTCCAGTGCAGGGTTTCCACTCGAAATCCTAAATTAAATGTATATAAAAAATATTATCTTGCTTCATTCAGTATTAATAGAGCCCTTTGAGTCACTAGATGGAGCTATTTTAGATGTTCTTTGTAATACTAGTTAGTCTATTTTCTTATTATATTTCAAGGAGACTTATTTCTGTCTGCTTAAAGCACTAGCTAAATCGTTTTATTGAAGGTACTTTGAAAGACATTAGATATCAAATTTTATCTCAGGCAAAAAAACATTTCGAAAGTTCAAGGGGTTAGTTACAGAGGGCTTAGCCAAGTTACATTCAATAAGCGATGACGCTAGTCGATAAGTGTACAAATCGAATCGATTCCAAGCGAATGTTACTTAGCTACGGGCCCAGACAAATTACAAAATGAATTTGACCAAGAATGATAATTATTTGGCGAAACTAATAAAGGTATAACTAAGTGTCAGTAGGCGACGGTGACCGCTTACCATCAGGGCCGTAAGCCTGTTTCCCAACAAATAACATTAAAAAAAAATACGTAAGAATAACCAAGGTTGTGCCGGAGAAACATAACTCCGTCAAAATTGAAGCTTGTTGTTGAATCTCGGAAGAAACAGCCAGTGGCTAAACGATCTCTCGGAGATTCGTTTTACATTACCTACCCTTCGAATAAGATATCAGGTTCAAATCCCTGAAGCTAAGAACGCTTGCTTTTTGCAAATACGTGCTTACAAGTCAAGTCCTGGTTAAGTTCCCTTTAATATTTATTTTGCTCTTCGAAATTTGAAATATATAAAATGTAACATAGCATTTCTTTTAGAACCTTTCTTTTAATGCACTGTGTTTGATTTTTTACTTCTATTAATAATATGTCTGAATAAGGTAAGATAAGATTTGTTTGAAAATGTTGCCATCCTTACATTCTTTTTCTTTATATATGTAACTTAGGCACTAGGTTAAGGATCTTTAGCCCCCGTGCTAGCGTAAAAGTGTGTTACGGCAGAGAGAGCAACAACATGCTTATGAAAAACAAAAACAAGTAGGCCTACACAACATCCTAATTATATACTTACTTTACTAGTGGTTGTATGTATGCATTTATGCAGTTATGTGCAGACTGCCTCCGTGGCGCAGTGGGCGTATAGCCGGCTGAGATGCAGGAGGTAGCGGGTTCGATTCCCGCCGCGGAACAAATGTTTGCATGATCTACAGATATTTGTTCCGTGTCTGGGTGTTTTTCTATATATTATAAGTATGTATTTACAAAAAAAAAAAGTATATAAGTATTCTATCAGTTATCTGGTTCCCATAGTACAAGCTCTGCTTAGTTTGGGGCTAGATAGCGCTGTGTGAAATGTCCAGCGATATTTATTTATTTATTTATTTTATGTATGTATGTTTGTCCGAGGATAACTTTCGAAACGTTGATCCGATCATCGTAAAATTTGATACATAGGCAGGTTGTGTTAGCACAATCCTGGTCTGACTCAATGAGCTAAAAATATGGGGTTGGTGAGACATTGAGGTTCAAAACGAGTGAAAAAAAATGGGACTCCAGTCAAGTGGCACGTCTATTGAAAGGTCTGATCAGCAAATTTCAATCCCGGTTTTATTTTTAGTTTAAACTTTGTGGTTTTTAAGTTATTAGCCATAAAAACTGAACTTTGCTTAAATTCACATTGAGCCCACAGTGTTGAAATTATGCGTGTAGCCTTAGTGACACAAATATAGGGAAAAGTCTGAAATACAGAATAACTGCAATTTCTATCACAAAAAAGTATTAACAATTAACATGAACTCCCGTTTCCAGTAATTTGAATGAAACTGTACAAGTAAGCTGGTTATGCATGTACTCGTACGTGGCACTATTTTGATAGTCAAGGATACAAATATATTTTGCTTTTATTGACTTGCGAGATCTCAGTTCGAGGCGAACGACTAGTTTAATTTAACAATAATATTTCCATGGCTCTTGCAAGCAAGAAACAAGTCATTATATCGCATACGCGAGCTTTCAAGCTCGCAAGACAAAGGATATGATAATATTTCGTGTAGGTATTCAATGTACATAACTGGGTGTTTTTTGCGTCAGCGTTTAACTACATTGTATGTTATTTAGAATTTATATTATTTTTACTTGACTTTTTTGTAGTGTTTTATTTTACCTTTGAAATATATTTTACCTATACTAATATTATAAACAGGAAAGATTTGTATTTTTGTATGTTTGTAACGAATAAACGCAAAAACTACTGGTCTGTTTTAAAAATTATATCGCCATTAGAATGCTGCATTATCCCGGAGTAACATAGGCTACTTTTTACTCAACTGCGTAGAAGGAGGGTAATGTTTTTATTAAAAAACTACGCCTGCGAAGCTGCGCATTAATCATCTAGTCGCTAAATATTTTTATATATTTTAGTGGCAAAAGACTCTTACACAAAAATTAAACACTGTTCAGTGCATGCAGAATTCCTATACAAAAATTGGTAAAGAATTTTTTAAACATGCGTTAAACAGTTGTTTAACTTTTTGTGGTAACAAGGTAGTTCAAGAAATGCGTGAACTGAACCTTCAACAGGGTGAGTGCGATCCGCTCCGAATTATCACGTTATTCGGAGCGGATCGCACTCACCCTGATGAAGGTTCAAGAATTGAACCGAAACATTGTCTATCAAAACACAGATAAGACGGTACGCGATAAATCCCGTATTTATAATAATGATTGAAATGAATCAGGAAAGTTTTCTAAGTAAAATACTTACTTGTAGGTAAAATGTCGGTAGGAATAATAATGTAAGCGTTCTGTGGTTTGGGCAACTCTCTACGGTTTTGTAAACACGACGCTACCTAGATTGAATGTGGAAATGAAAACAATTTTTGGTCAGTTATTATTGCCACGCCACAATCCGTGTTTGTTTTTACATTTCCCGACGTTTTTGTTTGACGTTTTCATGATTACTTGCCTCTGCTTGGCCCTGTGACGCTTTTTGGTTGAAAAATAATTTCGAACACGAAATTTGATTATTATCCATGTTTTGAATTAGACGAATAATAAATTGGCTAAGCACGTGTTGAAACACGCACAGTAAAGGGATTCGTAGTAAGGCACTTCTCGACGGAAGCTTCGAGTAGGTACTCCAGCCTACCCGTGACCACGGCTGTCGAAACACAGTCGAAACGTAAGAATCTAGGTATACCAATAATAAAATTGAAGTGTCTGTCTGTGATTAGGAAATAAATGCCAAAATTTAAGTGAAAACGACTATTTATTTTACCATTTTTAACGTGTTAGTCATTCTGTCCTTGTGAAAGTTTGTCTCGAATAGGCTCCGAAACGGCTCAAAGATTTTAATGAAAATTTTAGGAATTTATACAATACTAACTAAATTTTTCATGAATATTCCAGTTCGATATCTAAAAGGGTTCGGAAGATATGAAAATATATATTTAAGAAACCAAGCGTGTGAAGCCACGGGCGGGTCAGCGAGTTTGTACCCATTTTTAACAATTACATCGATAAGCTTCAGTAGTACCTTCAGTAAAAATAATCAGCTTTGACAGACGGACAAACGGACAAAGACGCAAAGTCCATATCTTCATTTATCTAGTTCGGTTGGAATAAAAATTAAGTACATATATTTTGGATAATATTGTAAAAGATATCCCAGAACCCTAATAGGGTAAAAAAAAAGTACGTCTGTGTTAGTTTTTATTGCTTTTCACGAAATAAAAGGCAATGCAACAAAATGAAAGAAATGGCAGTTGAGAGCAAAGCTCAGTGGCGTTATCGCGGCTGCCAGTCGACTTCCAACGGCCGTTGACTACAAACAACAAATTATTGTCTAATCACATCCAGCGGAGAAACCGCAAATAAATCCGCTCATTAAGACTATTTCTTCTATTTTACAATAGCGTGCCTAATACGAACTCATACACTCGTTGGTGACGAGCTTATTTAATTGGAAATTAATTATATCAGCTTTAAATCAATTTTATCATACTTACAGGTTTTAACGCTAAAATTCAGTCAACCTCAAACTCAAAATTTCATTAATCATTTTGAATCGTTAATTTACGTCGTTACTCGCAACCAATTATCGGACATAGGCAACAACCGGCTGGTTTAAAAAGGGTTATGTATTTTAATATATTTTAGTAAATGTGGTAGAACTAATTTGTCTTATCCAATGGATATTTGATAGAGTAAAATCATCACGCTGCTCTTGATCACATGTAGACTTTATAATGTTTGTTAATATTGGATTTATCATATTTAGTAGTGTTAGAAACTGAGCGGACTTCTATTTTGTCCGCTAGATATCCAAAGAGCTTTACAAAGACTCAAAGTGACCGTCCCGCACGAGAGCCCACTAGCAGCTTAGCAGCTTACCAAGTTTTTCCTCCATTTTGGCATGCAAAGACTGCCAATATAGACGGATATATTCAAAGAGGAGCGCTTGAAAGGGAAATTACATTCTCAATTTCAACTTGCAAGTTGTGACTACGTAATAATGCTGCTGATACTTGATTACCCGTTCTTTTCGTGAGCACCTATAAATAATGTATCCCTTGTAAAGTGGAGCCAATAGACAATTGTATGGTAATAAAGCCTTTATTTCAATGGGTAATTTTGTTCATACCTATACAGGGTGTGGCGTAATGAGTGGATAATAGGGTACCTGCGGGTAGGGCCCATTGTGGCGATTCAGAAAAATATTAAACTAATTGAAAACTAACGTTTTTAGGTGATTTTAAGTAATGAAGTAAATTTTAGTACTATTTGTAATTTTATAATAATTAGCTCTACCCATTTTAATAGGAATTACTTTTGAATCAACTTGTGGAAATACCATGTAATATACCATTTCGGAATCTCGATGAAACAGGCTAATTTTTTTAAAATTTGGCATTCAAGGGACCATACATTTTTTTACACCACAGAAGGGTGAAGGTCAGGAAAACAAACGAAAGCAAGTAAAATTTTAGTGAAATCTTATTTTAAAAACATAACTGTGCTTGTGTTATAAAAATAATAGTTTCCATTCGATAGCACATTTATCCAAGAATACTATCCAAAAAACAGATAGAAAAAAATATTTCATTTGCAGTCTTGGCGCCAAAAATAGTGACGAAGGGTGAAATATTTCTTAAATTTCGAAAATGTCGAATATCTCGAAAACCGAGGCACTTTTACTGAGCATAACAAATATTTTTCTGAACCGCCACAATGGCCCCTACCCGCAGGTACCCTATTATCCACTCATTACACCACACCCTGTATAACTTCAATTTGGCATAATACAATTTTAATCTTGTAGTGTTTGATTCATTCGTTCAGAGTTGGATATAAAACATAATATATGCTCCGCACTAATGTGGTAACTACGTGGCTCCAAATCTACGAAAGGGTCTAATTTGTTCCCAAATGAATAAGTATTAGCCCTATATGATACGATCCCTGACAACATTTCTAGACAGTGCCTAATTACGTTTTAGGTGCCCACTCATAAAATATCCATGTGTATCGAGAACTGTGAAATACATTGTTTAAAATACTAGATATCACTGTGTTATATAGTGTTTTTCTGATAAACTATAAAATATTGTTAAAATGACATTATGTTGTACATAACAAAACACAAACATAACACGTTCTAAAACAAAAGTTTACGACGATTGATATTCAAAATAATAAACAGAAAACCAATCAACAGAAAATGGTCAATACATATTCCAAAAAAATCAACTTACCTTGCCTCAGGCGAGAGGCAAAGAGCCTCAAGTATCCTTTAATCTATTTGCACTTATGTAAACTTGAAAAACGTTTCAGGTGAAACACGTTAATTGAGTGACGCCTCGAGGAATGCGAGGCGTCACTTTCGCGGCGTTCAAAACGTCCAAATATGCAGAGAATTGAATTCGGAGCGGCCGAGCGGTCGTCGACGAAGGGCGGATGGCTGGCGTTAGGCGGGTATCGCGCAGGGCGGCTGGGCGGCGACTGTTTCGCAGCCTTCTCCCTGCTCCTCGAGCCTCGCCCGGATGCCTTCCTGTTGATCGTGTACGCGACAGGTGATGTAAAGCCTTATAATCACAAACTTGATTTTTGTAAATTGATCATCATCAACAAAAAAATATGAATTCCAATTAGTACTGATATCATAACGAATAACTAGTTGTTTACCACAAAATGAGATCACGTAGTGTTCTCTGTATGTACTCGTATCTTTGACGACTTTCGAATGGTTGATCCAATCTTCATGAAAATGTGTAGAGTTCAACAAATAAAATGTAATTGTCCCGGGTGTTTTGAATAAGATGGGTTGATTTTGAGATATGATTTGCAAAGGCAGTGAAAAGTATACCGTGTGGGGTGTCATATGAAAGAACTTTGAATTATAATGTCATGTTTATGATTTCTGATATTTTTAGTACCTACTCAAACCTCAATTGGACATACATACAGTGTTAATTTGTCGAACTTAACTCAAAGATCTAGCAATATTAAGGCTTAAAAATACCTAACTATACGACAAACAAAAAACGTTTCGGAATGTGTAAATTACGCTTTTTGTTCTATTAACTATGGGGTGTCCCCCATTTGACCTAGTAACCCTATTCTAAATTTAGACCTCCACCGTTTTGACCCCTTTAGCAATCAAAATGATAATATTTTTACATCACTCATGCTCTGAAAGTTGGTCATTATTAGCTCGATACCTGATGCGTAAATACAATTTAAATTGAAATTTTAAAATAGAATGAGGCTCATTGCATTCATAACAATACTAAAATGAAATATAACCTCCTTATCCTTATCCTTATTAACAATTAACAAATCCTTATTTATATTTATAAATGAAAGAGGCCACATTCATAAAGGCCTGGCTTGGTCGCGAAGGAAAGGCAGTAAAATTGACGTTTCAAAGTGATCCTTGTGATTTTAATAAATAAAAATATTTTGATTTTATAACATGCTTTATTGAAATATAGCTACCATGACAGTTTAGTAGTGAAAAAAAAACAATGAATACCGGGAACGCAAATTTTCGTTTTACCAATAAACTGATAAAAAGACTTTAGTTTCCTCGCATTCGTGATTTAAAGTTATGTGTTAAACTCAGGTGTAAACGATCAATAGCACCCTTGACTCATTATATATAATTTATATCTATCTTTATACATACATAAAACAAAGTAGCGTTACTTACTCCATACCATTTATAACTCAAGAACGGCTGGACCGATTATGATGATCGTTGATTTGTTAGATTTATTTCCGCCCCGAATAGCAGAATAACTATTAAAATATCAGAAAAATTAACGCTAGAAAAATTATGAAGAAAATTCATTTTCTCATACATAGATGCAGCTAATGATGGCCAATTGACAATTCTACCGGTGACGTACATCGAGAAGTTCGGCGGGTCAGCTAGTATAATACATAAAATATCTCGAGTGCAATTATTTATTTATTTATATTTATATAAGCAACTGTGACAGGCAGATTGACAAAGTCGCAGTATAAGGATTCAATTTTTAACGATATTTTACACAGACTAGCTGTCTATCTCAGCATCCTAAATAATTTAATAAAAAGACGTTCTTAAAAACGTGTTGCTTCCAAGAAAACGTAAATTGTAATTGCCAAATATAAAACTGGAGAACTTTCTACCATACTTTCATCCCTTCATACCCCTTTTTAAAGTGTATCGATTAAAAGGTTTGTTGTTTAATTTAAGGTGGAGTGCGATGGTATAAATCATCATCATACCAGTCACAGAACAGCTACTGCTGAACATATAGGGTGTTTGATAATATACTGACGATATTCAAGTGACGGTTTCTCAAAACATAAATAAGACTTCTCGAAAAAAAACTACTAGTTATATTATCAAATTTCAAAGAAAATCGACTAAGTTTAGGTGATTACTTCGATATAAAAATTACTGCCTACTCTTGTAATCCACAAAAGCGTAGATTTGCAGAGATGAGATTACCGTGCGAAAATAACTAATAGCATATCGATATTCCAATATCTCTCCGCTGAGCTTTAGTGGAAACGGTCAAGGGGCGATGTCTTATTTTATACAGCGCATTCGCAGTTAAGTTGTAAGCAGAGAGCGCGTAGAGAGAGGACATAAGTAGTAAATCTACGCTTTTGTTGATTATGGCCTTTATTTTTGGATGTCGATTGCAAGAGTAGGTAGTAATTTTTACATCGAATTTATCACCTAATCTTAGCCTATTTTCTTTAACATTTGATAATATAACTAATAGTTTTTTTTTGAGAAGTCTTATTTTATGTTTTGAGATACCGTCACTTGAATATCGTCAGTATATTACCAAAAACCCTTTATAAAGGCCTCCCTTAGATTTACAGAGCAACCGATCGTGTGCGGCCTGCAACTTTTATGAGGCCGTCTTTCCATCTAGAGGAGGACCGTCCTACACTGCACTTTCCAGTGCGTATCGATAACCTTTCTGCCCCAACGGCCGTCAGTTCTTCGAGCTATGTGCCCCGCCCCTGCCACTTTAGCTTCCTAATAGTCGTATACTTTCCTTGTATAGTATAAATAATTACTTTCCTTTAACTTTTCTGTTGTAGGTAATTTATTCGTAAGTGTGGCCGTTCGAACGTTGATTGCAAAAGTTCCACCACGCCGCGTCAGCAGTTGAACAAAGTAAATATAACGATTTTAATATTTTCAACTTTGAGAGATATTTTCTTTAGCACATTCATAGCTTTAGTCAAAGACCATCATCATCATTACTTCAGCAGTTTTTATATTCTCTTCGTCTATTTTATGAATTTATTTATGGACAGGTGTCTTACAAATATCACGTCAAAAAGTTTTCGCATGTTATCCGATAAGATGCCAACCCGACTCCCTTCTGCTGACCTTATTTAATAAAATGTCAGTCGAAGTGGCTCCCTACAAACTGTCGATCATTTGTCATATCTACTGATCTACTTGCTCAAATGTTTAGCCAAAGGGTGCACGGTGTCTCCGCACTTTCTTATTCGATACCAGTATTAAATGAACCCAGTCATTTTCGTTACAAATGGCACTTCTAACTTAATTTATTACGTGCTGTGTTCGGCGGGCGTTGCCGACAGAAGTAATTTTCGTGGCAAAATTATTTGAAACGTCTGTCAATCACTACACAAAAACAAAATTTTATAAAGATTTAAGTAGCAATCGAATCGCAGAGTCAATTACTCAGCCCTGAAGCTCTTACTCTTTATTGCACACCAAAAAAAATACAGTCACAAAATACATATACAATAAAAAACGGTACAATGGGCGGTCTTATCGCAAAAAGCAAAATTTCGGAATCTTTAGTAACAATATTCAAATTTCGAATGAACCGAGTTTTCAAAGTTGGGGTAAACGTTCTTATTAAAACATGTTTTGAAAGTTGTGGGGGCGTTTGAATGTGAACCTTAAAATTGCGATCATTAACGCGAGACGACTCATTACCTTGTATTTTAATACTGTCAATTGTAATCGGCGCTTGTACAGCTTGATTTAAAGCCCATTAATTTAAGAGCTTGGACTTATTACTTTCGTTTCGGTGTCATGTTTTAATACTCCCACGTACCGGAGCAGTCATAACAATCGAAGTTTTCAAATAATGTTATCAGAAGCTTTGAGAGTTCAGTGGGGTTACCTAACCCACATAAATTTACCTTATAAGCCTTTTTGATTATACTTCAAAGTCATTAGATGTGTCCCGATGTAATATTACGAGCCCGTAAATTAACAATGTTCGTAAAAACCCCATTAATTACAACACTTTTACAGTGTTCCGACGTCGAACTTAATGACAGGAACGATTATTCGACGCAATAAATGTTAATAGAAAAAACACATAAATAAAGCTGTAACTATATTATAAACAAAGTAAACCTACGAGCGTAATAGAAACGCAACTCTTCAGCTGCCATAACTCTCTTCTTGTTTTCATTTCTTTCATTTTTTTTATTTTAATTCGTCGCTGCTGCACTATCTTTGTTTCCGGTTTCAGCTGAAAATCAGCGTTGGGTGCTTAACATTTAACATTATGCTGAGCTGAACTCCATTTTGGTACGCTGACATATGAGTCGATAATAGATTGAATTGTATCTACTGTTCTTTGTAAATTGTTTCATGTGTCATTTTGTGTGTGCCATAAAATGATTATTCTATTCTTCCGTACCGTAGAGCATGGCACGTCAGGCATAGCTTGTAAACACCATATAAAAACCTATGGCCGGTACGTGGCACTTTCCTATTCATTCTCTACCAGTGACTTTTCAGCACGGGTTATGTTCATTAGGTTCTAATTTAATTTCAATGCCATGGATGAGCTTCGGTTCTGCGTAGTAAGTATTATTTAAGGTTCACCTATATCGTGGACTATATATTAATTAACGTTTGGCGATAAAGGCACTTACTGAATTTTATCACTTATCAAACAAACGCGTCGTGACATGATTAGATATACAATATTAAACATGATCAAAACAATGTTGAACCAGGATTTATTAAAGTTGCAGGCAGGTAGGTCGATGGCAAATACTGTTTAGCTCGTGTTTAAAAAATTCCCATACCAAAATTGGTAAGGAATTTTTAAACACGTGTTAAACAGTTATTTAACTTTTTTGTGGTAACAAGGTCCGGGCTTGCATCTGTCGAAGATGACGTCTATGATGATTTATGGAATATAGATCACTTGGTGGCTAGTTGGCAGCTCTAGGAGAGTAAGTGGACGCTGGCGCGTAAGTGACTAGGTCAGGAATAAAAATGGATTAGGCTTCTCCACCTTACACTCTCAGTTTAGTCGATTACTCGTGCCTACAGATCAGAATATTTCCTTACTCGACATGCAGTATGGGCGGGCCTATAGTGTTGTCAACTAGAGGGAGAGAGGGGAAAATTTTATTGTTATGCTATTCTTTGTATTTCTCAAAAGAGAGTTCGAAAAAAGGCTATTTCCATGGGTATTTCTAAATTGACATAGTCAAACCAAGTATTTTATAAATATTATATTATTCTGCGGAATACAAGTCATGCTAAAATTAGAAAGATGTTATTGGGCAAATCATATTATACGATTGACGAAGCACTTGCTGATGATGTACACTGTGAATTTATTTATTTTATATATTTTTGTTATATAGTTAAATTATTTGATATTGCTATTCTTTGAGATGTAAATTTGTACTACGTACACAATGTTTTATGTTAGTTTAAATTAGTAAATTTCCTTTTTATATGTTTATATTGCGATATTCAAATTGTTATTATGTAAAATGTTGAATTTTCCAAGTGTACTGTGGTATGTGTGTGGAATAAATAATTCTGAATCTGAATTTAACTTTGGTCATTTCAAAACACCTTATTGCCCATAGTCAATATTATATTTGAATATTAAATGTTCCTATAATGTTGCCACTATAGAAAAATAATCAAATTCTAACTATTAAACTAGACTGAGCTGAGTTAGAATAATGAGTTTCATATATTCCCCTCCTATAGGCGACGTTTGCTTTTGATCGCTAGCAAAACAAACGTGGTATGTAATAGATCGCAAACCAATCTAAGTGCAGTTCGCATCAATAGAACCTATTATCGACCATCCGGAAATTAGCAGACGAGTGGCTATTACTGTAACTAGTCTAAGAGCCACTGAGTATTTTCAGTTCATAAACATATAACTTGTAGCTAGCCACCGAACAACAATCGGGCGCTTCCTTTCTTCTGTAAAACCTTTATCCAAAACCAATTTATAGTCCAAAAGAAATGCATACGTGCTTGCTGGCATAACTGATCCTCAAGAATCGTGCAGGCCTTTATTCAAGGATCTCAAAATACTGCCACTACGTTGCTTATATGTATATAAAAGAGATTTGTTTGTTTGTCAGACATAATTATGGTATATTTATTGAAGAGAATGATTCTGCCAGAATTCGTAAACTTAAAGTTACCTAGGATAAGACTTGAAATTTATAATAAAAATGTGTATTGTATGTGTATAAGAATGTATAATTAGTTACCTAATGAGATTAGGGAGTTCCCACTGAATCAATTTAAATATTCACATGGCTACTTAATCATTGCTTTTACTCGGTTAATGAATTTTTGAATTTAAGATTATTTTGAAATTAATTAAAACTGACAAGAATATGTATAACTTTGCAATCCCTAACCGGTAGATAATATCTTTAAGAACTATTTATATTTAATTTTAAGACCTTATTTTGTAACATATTAACAGCAAAGAATATATGACTTATGATAATGATATGTATGTAGGGTGCAGATATGGTGGCAAAGCGATCCGTTCCCACACTCCATTCTAAAATAAAAAATTAGGTCAACCTTTACTACTAGACAAACGCCAGGGGTTAACAGAGGGTTCTTGTCTGTCCTTCATACTACCCCGGGCTAATGTGCTATAAGCATAGTAACATCCTGCACGCACCACTTGCAACTCTTGGCATTGCTCGTATTGCCTACAATATATAGGTATTTCGATTATGTCACTAACCTGTTAATCGCAAATTTCCAGGAATAGCTATGTTGTAGTTAGAGTTATTATTATACATTTGTTAATTCGGAAAGTCAATGTCAGTTAAAATCGGAGCACTTAAGTAAATAGGTATGTTAGTGGTAAATTGGGAATAGTTAACTACCTATGAATAAATTAACCAATAGGTTAATATTATTTTCTTATTAATAGGTGTACTTAAGAATAGTTTGTTTTAGTTCAGCTTTAAATTTTTCCGGCATTTTCTTATAAATCTGAACTAGTCTAAAATATTATTTCTAAGTATTTGTAAGCTTGTAGAAAGTATTAAAAGTTTGTGTAGGTATGTCTTTGTTTTCTTAGAAATATTGATGCTTGTAAGTTATAAATACATGAAATTAGGGTATTGATAAAGTGGGCTTCCAGCTTTATCGATTCGTTATGTTAATATTCAAATACATTTATTTTGCATGATAAATATCTGAACAAGTCTACACTCTAGCCCCAAATGGTTATGCAATAGTTTAGAATGGAGTATGCTTACATAGCCAAGTTTTATAGATGAAATTCGATTCAACCTAAGCGTAAATACCTAAGCGTAAATAAATTTGAATAATTTCGTAGTTTTTCCAATTTAAATGTGTGTTTCCTAGTTAATTGAAATTAGTTAATTCTTCTATGTGTCAGCTTTTTGTTATTGATTATTGGTTAGGTACCGCGTTGGCGCTTCGTAGACGTTGATGAGGTGCACTGTGCTACCGTAGCATATACGCAATCTAAAATCTGCATAAATGATACGGAGAGCCCTTGTACATGCCACGTGTGACGGCGTAGACTCCGTGTTGGAGCTTCGTAAATGCCGTTTCGTAGACCGTGGGATCTACAAGGCTCGTAAACTCCTTATAGACGCCTCGTAGATGCCGCGTAGAAGCCGTGTAGAGGCTACATCGACTCCGTGTAGCGGTCTTGTAGGTGCAGCGTAGAGGCCGGGTAGAAACAGCGAGAGCGTGCGTCTAAAAGCCACAATGACAATACGTCAAAGCTACGTGAGCTAGCCGGAAAAACTAGGAGATATCTATAAAAGTACCAAGTATAACTCCTTTCTTTCGCAACAACCTCCTCGTAATTTCGTTAGGTTCACAATAGCTACTTACCCTCAAAACTCTATCCAGTCCATTTGTTCTGAGTAGTGCCTGCTAGGTAACTCACGGCAAAAGCTTGACCTATATTTTAAACCTATTGATCGTGAAGCTTTCAAAGGTCCTTATGCACTTCGTAAACAACAATCCTTGTAGCTTTTAAGTACGATAGTTATCAGTTTTCTTTTCGACGCAACAAATCTTCAGTAGAATGAATTCTCGCAATGCTTATAGGGGTTTCCAGGTAGTTTTTCAAGTTCTAGGAAATGTTTATTGGAACATTTTGATTCATTGTTATTTGTTGCCATACATTTAGGGCGACTTGCGCAACGATGCCTAAATATATTTAGCCCGGCTTGTACAACGATCTCTAAACGTATTTAGAGACGACACATGTTTAAATTTGACGTATTTGTATGAATAAAAAAACCGGATTGTTCCGGCTTCTCTAACTCATTCGGTTTTCTGATTGGGAAATGATTTAGATAGGTGTAATTAAGTAAGTAAGTATTCTATAAGTTATCTGGTCCCAGCTTAGCTTAGTTTAAGGCTAGATAGCGCTGTATAAAATGACCAGTATTATTATAATTATTAATTACATTCAGAACGTTTAACTACGCTAGTCACGCATCTCTGGACGAGACTCGCACTCGGTTGAAAAATCGTATTATTTACTAATCAGTCATTTTTAAAATTTTGGTATTCACCAAGCACTTTTATTGTCTTTTTTGACAGACTTCAAAAAAGGAGGAGTTTCTCAATTCAGCTGTTATTCTTTTGTTGACTTGATATCTCCGTCCCGGGTCCGCACAGATTCCAAATAAAATAAATAAAGCGTATTTGGTCTTGAGTTCTTACAAAAATCCCATGGAAAAAAGCACATTCAGTTTTTCCCGAATATTCAAACATTCCTGGCAACGTTTCCATTTTTTTCCGACATTTAAAAAATATATTAAATCTGTTCAGCCGTTTTCAAGTGATGCGCTTACCAATGAACACCATTTAATAATTACAAATTAAACCATTTAATTTTTATAGATATAGATAGCGTGTACCTCTAGGGTGAATAATTGATAGCAGAATTATTTACCATACACACTTTTCTCGCTAAACATGATTGTTGGCGCAATAGTTGGCGTGTGGAGCAAAAAAACTACGTAAATATTAGCTAGCTTACAAACAAATTAATCACCTCTTAGTAGTAGGTATTATTGTAGGTTGTAGCCTAAGGTAACCTAAGCTTTTGATCATCATTAGTATGTGTCGTGGTCACGTGAGACACAAGAACTGACTTGCGTAAGTATTAGTCACTTGGAGTGAATAACGAGGGCAAATGACCGGCCGCCGGCCGTCTGCTATCGCTGCCCCATTTGCTGCCGTCACGGCACGCATCTAATTCTAATTCTAGGGTGGGGGGAATAAGATCTGCACTGACGTCCCGCATTTGGGTGTATTGTGCATTACCCCCCTTCTAACCTGACCCCAGCCATCCTAGCTCCTTGAAGTAACGGAGCAGGATTTTGGGTTGATGGATGAAGCTTTCCAAGATCCCCGTGGATGCCGTTGTGTTAGCGGATGAGGATTCGATGAGCTCTTGCAGACCCGTCCTCAGCCTGATATCGCTCGTGGCCGTACAGTGAAGCATCACGTGCTCCACCGTCTCTTCCTCCTGAAGACATGCGCGACAGAGCCCACTGTCCGTGGCCCCGGTCTTCAAGAGGTGACGGCACGCATTCTTGCATTCTTTTTAACTTGCATGGAAAATATTTGACATTTGCGTCGAACTAGCTTACGATTCGATAACGTCTAATTTTTATGGAATACATGAAAGGTTAAAACTGGCCTTTATTAGTAGACACAAGTGTCTGTGTAGGTACATTAAAGTGGTACGATTTCTATACAATCATTAATATGACATTATTTTTTTTTAATTGGATAGAACTTCGTTTGACCACAATCTCACCTGATGGTAAGTGATGATGTGGTCTAAGATGAAGCACAAAGATCTAGAAGAAACCTATTTACTCTTACCTTAAAGAGGCCCGGATTGTATTCTTTAGGCAAAGTGTTCCATACCTTAGCCGTACGCATCAAGAACGTAGAACCAAACCGGTGTGTTACATTTACTGGATAACTGCACAGCAGAAATGTCTAAACATATGCGTAGTGATTTAGTTACGTCATTGTTATCGCAAAATCAATAAAATTGCATACTTTGTGTGTTTTCCAGTGTGTGGTCTTCACTCGAAAACATTTCTGCCCCAGCGACGCCGTCAGTTCTTCGATCTATGTGTTCCGCCTACTGCCGCTTCAGCTTCCCATCCTCTAGGCTGTAACTTTGGTTTGTCTAAGAAACTACTCATTTCTGATTCCATACAATTTAATCTCAGACATACTCTTGATTCTCATTTATTGATTCTCAGACAGTTTATCTGTATCTGCTATGGTTTCGGATTTCCCCATGCTCTCCCAGTTAAAAAACCTCCCTGCTGTATCTAATAGGTAGTGTAGTATTATTGAAACATGTCGATCAAGCGCCGAGACGGCGCGGGCATCATGTTTCCCGAAACGGATTGACGGGATTACAAGAATATTGGAAATACGCGTCCTGAAATACCCAAGTTAACAATTTTTCATATATTTTACGGAATCGACTCAAAATATTGTATTTTGTGCAAGAGGCGTGTGTTTACTTGTATGTCTGTTTCGAATCTAAGCTTTAGATGATAATTGGCTGTCATAACTCTTATTCAAATACAAATGTTTTTTTATTTCTGGTGTTGGTTTCTAGCTTAATTTGATGGTGTGGGCATCCACGTTATCCAATTCCAAGATTTTTCTTGGTATTGCTGACTTCAACGTGGCAGAAAAGATATGTCTACCTACCAAATAAGAAGGAATTTATATATTAGTTTAAAAACAAGCTTTTGCAAGTTTATAAATAGTGTGTATATGAATTCAAAATTACATTCAAGTTACGGAGAAATGTTTTGGTCTTTACCCAACAAAGCTGACGTCGATCAAAGATAAGGCACAGGATATTGAAAGAAAAATCTGGTTTTCACTGACGGTCGCGTTCCAACGATTCAATCATGTTTTACCTATCACCGAATATTTTTATCATAGTTACAAGACATAAATAGTAGTTTCCTGTTTTAAGCCAATTAATATCCCTACCATTTTTCTAATGGCATATAATTAACATGCTATTCATCTAACAAGTTAGATAAGAGTGACGATATGAGCACGCCGCTTATATTTTTAATCGAGCGCAGCGAGATCTCCAAATCAACTTGGTCAAATCAGCGTTAGATGTATGTATGTATGTATGTTTGTTTGTCCGAGGATAACATACGAAACGTTAATCTGATCATCGTAAAATTTGATACATAGGTTACATAGTGATGGCACAATTTTGGTGTGACTAAATGAGCTAAAAATGTTGGGGGGGTTGTTGAGACATTGGGGTTCAAGAGGGGTAAAAAAAATTAGATTATTAGGTCAAATGGGTCGTCAAATGAAAGGTCTTCATTTGTACATTTAGACTCCGTTTTTAATTTTAGTAAAGTTTTTATAGTTTTTGAGTTATTAGCCATAATAAAAACTGAACGTTGACAATTCCCAGGGTACACCAATGACCCCAGAGTGCTGTAATTTGGTACGCGTGTAGCTTAAATAACACAAATATAGGCAAAAGTCTGAAATCCAGAATAACATTTGTACCCCAAAAAAAGAGTAACAAATGAACATGATCTGCCGTTACCTGTAATTTGAATGCAACTGTAGGCCAAGGAGCTGGTTATTCATTTAGTGGCACTATTTTGATAGTCAAAGATTACAAATAATATTTTTTTGTTTTAATCAGAGACTCGCGAAATCTCAGTTCGGGGCGAACCACTAGTTTAGTAGGTAACAACAAATAAAAATGCAATAGAAGTACGTGCTTGCAGAATGTCGCCGCCGTAGTACCTCAGTATTCAATTATGGTGGACGGGGGTGAACTGCGTCGCTGGACCCTCTATTGAATAATGAATAGTGACTACGGTCATTCATCTCATACAGTTGTTACTTCTCATTAGATGCAATGGAGGGTCAAATGCCGCCGCCCTAACTTTCCAGTATTTGCCTCAACACCTAGTTGTGATCCAGTCTACATAAGCCTAGAACAAAACAACATTATAAGAACAGCGTAGTTCGCTCGATATGCAAATCTAGGTGAGGATTTTGTGTCTTGGTTGATGACGTTACAACCGCAAATTCCAATAAATATTGTATCATTTACCTAGCAGTGAATAAGAGTGAGTTGTTATTTCCCGTTTGTCATTACTTATACAATGTGGATACATATCGACGCCAGTTTGACTGCTGGCTTCATTGAGAGCCACTCGTGTGTAGTAGCTTGTAATTAACAGCAATATTGTGTTAATGTAACTGTTTTCAAGATGACTACAGAATTGTTGGAATTAGGTGAAACAACCACAAACTCGTTCACAACAACATCAGACTGGGAATCAACAACAGAGACACTAAATTCGGAGTCAACAACAACAGTGCAAGACATTTTCTCTACAGCAGAAAGTGTAAAATATCAGTTGGTCGTACAAACTACACCATCACCGAAAGATGACGATCTTTACTCCGATGCATTTAACACCTTCAATATTTTGGAACTTGTTATGACATCTTTGGAACTGATGATATGGATTGGAGCAGCTATCAAAATGCCTCGTTGGAGGAAGAATTACCGAAACCAAATGCTTATGCAGATAAGCGCCGCACGTTTCATAAAAAGACTTATATTCACCATCATATATTTGCAGGACCACAAAGTGATAACGAGTTGGGTTCATTTCTGCACGTTTCTTAATAGTTCACAAATTTATATCGATTTTGTTATTGTGATATTAGTGTTTTTCTTCATTAAACACATGTACGATAGCCTAATCATAGTGTTAGTGAAATGTAGACAAAATAGCTTGTATAAGGTATCGATCTGTGCGTGGTTGCTGCCAGTGCCGATCAGCGCCGTGTGGACCGCGGTTATAGTCTGCAAAGCTATGGACGAAGGCCTCGTATATCTTTTAATCTGCTGTCTTTTCAGGTGGCCATTGATTTTTATGGGAACTGCAGTGTACATAGCAATATTGTTCAGAGTATTAACTGATAAAATTAGAAAGTTTGCGCGAAGCCTAACCGTTGTGACATTTTTGATGTGCTTGGTCATTAACTTCTATTTGTTTTCGAAGGATGTAATAAGGCTATGGTGCACTGCATCGTTAAACACCAAATTAATAAGCTATATATCTGGTTTTGTGATGAATTTCCTTATTTTAACTTTTTATATTATTTTAATAACATTAGATCGCAAACATAGCCATCAAACTCCCAGAAACATAAATAAATACATACCGGATTACAGTTTGACTGAAACGCATAATTTAAAAGTATGAATGAACTACTAGGCTGATTTTCTAACCAGCACAGCGTCACAGAGCCAAATATACAGTTTTTCTATCTGTTACAAGTAACTAGATATTATTTCATAACTGTTAATATTTAAGTTAATTATACGTTTCGATTGAAAACATCGCACAGACTCTTTCACCGTCGTCGTCGGTCTGAAGGCCGTTTCACGGAACCGTAACACTGATGACCTAAAGCAGAGTAACCGCGAGAATAAACAAGTGATTTGGTGAAAAAGTTGAAAGTTTCAATCAATACACTAAGCTTAAACTTAGCTATCAAAAATCCTAGTCTAATAAAGGCTGTCAGCTAGTTCCCTATGAGATAAGATATTTTTGTAAATATATAATACTTACAAAAGTTTGAATACCTACTTTGTTGTTTTATTTTTAAATCTGAAAAGGAAGCAGATTTATCAAAGTTATGAGATTAACCATACTCATACCTAAGAATAATAGCCATTACTACCTTCTTCTTACGCTACTTAACTAACATTAAAAAAAGATTTTTATCTAACAACTTCAACACAGTCAATACCTACACTAACGAGTACCTACATAAATAAGTACTTAACTAGGTATACCTATTTATGCATAAACGTGTGAGTTTCCCTCTTCATATTCGATTCAAGAGAAAACCTACAGGAATTTCCATTGACGTTATTCATGGTTATGTACTTATATAAGTATACCTACTCATATAAGTAGGTACATAACACAGCGAGCAGGAAATAATTAATTTGTGAAATAAGCTTTATACGCTCTTACGACTTATTGTAGTACATTGGTTTGATATACCCTTATTATTATACTAGCTGTTACCCGCGATTTCGTACGCGTTACACTACTAAATGTGTAGGTAACCTAGAAATAAAGCTGAACTCGCTGTTGCAACTTGACTTGACTGACACCCCATTTTTATCCCATGGGAACTGATTTATGGAATAATAGATAGCCTATGTGGTAATCCAGTTTATAAACTACGTATATATCAAATTTCTCCGAAATCGGTTCAGCCGTTACGACGTGATTGAGTAACAAACAAACAAATAAATAAACAAACATCCAAACTTTCACATTCATAATATTAGTGTGATTTCTACTTACTAGAAAGATAATGACGATAATGAATGATAATCGACGACCTCCGTGGTGCAGTGGACGAATAGCCGGCTGAGATGCAGGAGGTAGCGAGTTCGATCCCCGCCGCGGAACAAATGTTTGCATGATCTATAGATATTTGTTCCGGGTCTGGTTGTTTCTCTATATATTATAAGTATGTATTTACAACAAAAAATGTATATAAGTATTCTATCAGTTATCTGGTTCCCATAGTACAAGCTCTGCTTAGTTTGGGGCTAGATAGCGTTGTGTGAAATGTCCAGCAATATTTATTTATTTATTTATTAGCTTCCGCCCGCAGCTTCGGCTTCGAACTCCTGCGTCTCAGCCGGCTATACTGCGCCACGGAGGCAGTCCTATAACTAATACCTTCATAAAATCAAGTCCTTCGTAAGCGCTCTGTGTAGCTTTGTCGTACAGAACAGTTAGGAACAACGTTCCGCGATGTTAATTATGCTTGATAAAGTAGGTATTATAGAAAGAAGATAATTCGGTTTAAGTGTATTTTCGAGGGTGTGATAATCATGATGATTAAACCCTCATTAAATACAATAATGATTAAAAAAAAAATCCCTGAGGTCACTACTTGGATGGGTACCGCTAGTGACATTTTAAACTTTATTGAGCTCTTCCATGCTTCGAAGAGCACTTATGATGTCAGCCCCGACTATAAAAGTCATCCAACCATACCACCAGCTCATATAAACATACTCGTACTTTCTAAATGCTGGTATCTTACTCTGGTATTATAACCTAAATACATAGGTACAATTCAGCACCGCTTTTGTAGATAGCTTCTTCGTAAGCGTACCAAACTACTCGAGTCTAGAGAAAACATTTTTCAGTATTAAATTCTTCTGAAAATAGAAAATACCTCTGTATCGTAGGATATCCAGTGCAATTCTGGACATTATTTGTTCCAAAGTTAATTTTACTATAACAGTGAGTTGATTTTTTGTAAAAAAATTGTATTTGTTACAATAAAAGAAATCTCTTACGCTATTTGTCCGCCTTCAGCTCCATTTTTAAACGATATTAATATATCTAAAATTATCGAAAAATTCAGAGCCGGATGTGACTGGAACCTTCTTCAAAAATTGTATTCAAAAATTGGTACGGAATTATTTAAAAACGCGTTAAACAGTTATTCAACTTTTTTGTGGTATCAAGGAAAGTTTCGATGTCGCACAGTGTTTGGAGACTGAGTGTCTAGTGTCGCAATGCCTACAATAAGATTTCTTTGTCTCCTGAAGCAGTTGCAGTACCTACTTCCAGCACACAAACTGAACAAATAGTTTCAGACCATGTGGAATAAACTTCACAGCGGTAATCGAATCTGCAACCTCTTACATCTAAAGTTGGTTACTCGTCTGCTGAGGTCATAGAAGTACAACTTATTCTAAATTTATAAATAAACAAACATCCAAATCTTTGCATTTATAATATTAGTGTGACTGGAAAAGGGGCAATGACCAATTTCTCAATCAAAAATCTTGGAAAACATTATCGAAGCCGACGTCATCGACACGATTCACCGATAACTGATTACTGTACAAGACCAGTCGTTGATATTTGTAGTTATATCTGTAGTAACATTTATGCCGTCGCCGGTAGCGAAGGAAGTATTTTACTAGTATATACTTCGCCTACATAAATACTTAATGTTTTATTTTGTTTATATTTAAGTGTCTGTTTAATACGTATTACGGTCGACTTGTTTTCTTCACTATTGAAGTCACTGGCTACACACGGCCCAACCTTTACATTACCTAAGGTAAAAAAATACCGTGTATAATACTTGACCAAGTATTTTCAATTACTTACCTTCACCTAATTCCCTTATAACAACATCTAACGATAATAATAATATTATTCTCAACTTTTCCCCCACAACAGTAAGCGCGCACTCAGCGAGATCGAGTAATAATCTCTCGCTCGAGAACACTCATCGCAACTTATCTTCGGATTATCCCGAAATTGGAACATAAATAAAACTATACAAAAATAAAACTAATGCAATTTTAATTTAAGATCACAATGGAGGAATGTAAGTATTTATTATTTTTTTTTACAATAACTCTTAACATTTTTAGCAATAATACAGAAAAACAGAGATAGTAAACATTTACCTAATTTTATCTCGAGCAAATGCAAAAAAAATTAAACGAACTGAAGGCGGATGCACCCACTAACGGAATCATACTCGCCTAAATCCAACACAATTATAAAATTACATTCTTGCAAACACTTTTCATAAAATATGTAAACATGAAAACGAGATATAAAAATAATATTTATTTAACCAACAATAATTTCCCATAAATACAACCGTTAATTACCTGAATACCTGAGGTAGGTAACTAAAATGTCAAGATTTGTCTCGAGGTTCAACAACTTATTTACAGAAGTATTGATAAGTTCCTGGAATATGTTTGAAGGAATTAATTGTGATTATGGACGGAGGTTAGCCGCTATCGGTGGCGGCTGGCACGAGGCGCAAACTGCGCCAGTGCGCTTTACTTGCAGTCGCACGCGCAGCGTTTGATCCTCTTTTCACTGGGAGTTGGGAACTCTACGCTGCGCACGGAGCGAGGCTGCATGTCTGTAAATCAAATTAATCTCTCCGTCAATCAAATCATCAAACGCTTCATACGTCGATCTAGATTATGGCAAAATAAAGAAAGCTGCCGATTTTAACATATTTTACTTATAATAAACTGATACAGAACTTTTTTGACCTTCAAGATGAATGAAAGAAAATAAATAAACTAGAAGACAAATATCGTGTTATATAAATCACTTGAAACGTCGTATTATACAGAGTGAATGGGATATTTCAAGAACGGTATTTTATGGTAAGATAAACTTACAGGTTACAAGATAGTGGAACACGTGTACGCGACATCTTCGTAATTTCCCCCAGGTTCGACTACATACTCTAATTCAATTTTAGTTATTGCATTTAAAAATAAAACAGGATCAGATTTTAAACATACACCTACGGTTCACTTACACGACATTCAAAACAAACAGGATAAATGTAAAAAAGAATATTTTTATCTAGGTTTTGTATTGGTATATGTGGGTCGATAGAACTACAAATTATTATTCGTAGACAAACTAAGATCACTGGCACATAGTTCGAAGAACTGACAGCCGTTGGGGCAGAAAGGTTTTCAAGTGGAGACCAAGGACTGGAAAGCGCAGGTCGGTCCCCCACTTTATGGAAAGACAACCTGGCCGCTGACCACAATCTTTTAGAAAACCATAATGTTTCAGGAGCGTTTTGTTTCAAACTTACATTCTTCAGCAATATAATAATAATAATAATAAATATTGCTGGACATTTCACACAGCGCTATCTAGCCCCAAATTAAGCAGAGCTTGTACTATGGGAACCAGATAACTGATAGAATACTTATATATATATATTTTTGTAAGTACTTATAATATATAGAGAAACAACCAGACCCGGAATAAATATCTGTAGATCATGCAAACATTTGTTCCGCAGCGGGGATCGAACCCGCTACCTCTTGCGTCTCAGGCGGCTATTCGCCCACTGCACCACGGAGGTCATCAAATATTACTTCGATTTGAACCACAAAACTTTTAAACATTACTTTTCCTAATAATGTTATATATTTAGTGCTTTCAAGTGATTAAACCACGTTCAGTATAAAACATTGCGAAAATAAACACGATTTACTTACTGTTTAGTATATTTTTACGCTTTATTTGAGCTCTAATGTGAAACGTTTTGAGTGAACGATTTATGGTGACGTCACCAAAACTGCTTCGCATTTACAATAATAAAGTAACCTTACTGATTGAGGATCATGGTAATGTCTGTGTAATATTATTTTAATATTGCTATAAGAGAATGAGGTTAGCCCCCAGATAAAGATTGCTGGGAGCCGGTCGCTCTAGAAATCCATGGGGGATGCCTATGTTCAGCAATGGACGTCGCATGGCTGAAATGATGATGATGATTGTATCATAATTACTGTCTGCATTATCGAATACTTAGGTGCTATCAATGCTATGTTACTCACTACTTGAATTTATCCTAAATTCTCCTTTTATACGACATGGAGATGGAACAAGCATGCTCCTCCTATTTATTGGACACAAATATGGCTGTAATAAGCCCAATATTTTTAAACATTTTAATATAATAAAGAAAAATAAAAAATTTATATAATAAATTCAATATGAATGTAAAACTCTTTAACGAGTATTTTTGTCACTCATTTAGTACGTACATGTTTTCTTAGTCTGAGTTCATTTCATTTATCCAAACTGTGAAAAATATTTGACAACCTCCGTGGTGTAGTGGGCGAATAGCTGCCTGAGACGCAGGAGGTAGCGGGTTCAATCCCCGCTGCGGAACAAATGTTTGCATGATCTACAGATATTTATTCCGGGTCTGGTTGTTTCTCTATATATTATAAGTATATACATATTTACAAAAAAAATGTATACATAAGTATTCTATCAGTTATCTGGTTCCCATAGTACAAGCTCTGCTTAATTTGGGGCTAGATAGCGCTGTGTGAAATGTCCAGCAATATTTATTATTTATTTATATAACACCTCCGGTGCTACTACTCGTAAAAGCAGAAAATGCGTTAATTCTAAAGGTTACCAAAGGTAAGATTTCTCATAAGATGCGTATAATTCTGTGACAATGCTATTAAAATATACAATTTAGGAACTAAAGCCGACTTTCTTCGTCTAATGAGTTTGACAATACTCGCTAACGAAGTTGGCGAATCGCGACCACAATCTCTATTGCGAAGGGATCGTAATTATCTGCGGTAATGCTACTTATGTTTCACTTAGGCTTTACTCGGCCGAGGCAATGTGCGAAATCTGGCAACTTTTATTAACATATACAGTTAAGTTAACATGCCTCTATTTAAGAAAAGCACTTTCAGACAACCATTTTAAACTTAAATCTGCAATACTATCCCGGTCGCATCATCCAAGTCACACATACAAGAACTCGCCTATTTACATTACCGAAACCATATTGGTGAAATATGTACAGTCACGTTCATAAATTAATAATCCAATTGTAAACCCACGCGACTGCACTAGTAGAGGCGCAATTGAACTTTAGTCATTGATAATTTTATTATTTTGCGGTTTCACTCAAGTGTTTGGTATGTTCAGTTATACGGTTATATTCTACGCGATGATGAGGCTGATGACAATGATGTCATTTTATGTTTTTGTATTTCAAAATAATCAGAACAAACATTTAAAACCTTGTAAGAATAATTGTAAGGCTCGCTCTCAACGCTGTCGCTACTCTAGGTGGTGTGGGCGATCTGCCTTAGTAGATAAATGTAGAAACTAAATTCAATGTAAAGTGTTGAGTGAGACGGAGGGCTTGCCTTAATAGGAGCCTTAGTCACAATAATATTCGCCCTCCCGGCTGTTGAGACACGAGTCACTATCTAAGTACCTGTCACTCACAATATATAATAGAGCTGTAGCAATGTCAGTACCATCTGTTTAATTATTAAACATGTACCTATCCTTTGCCGTGCCCGTTTGTAGAGAAAGTTTGCGCAACTAACCTTTGTATTTTAGTGCTGAAGATTTATTTGAAAAGCATAAGGTCAGTATCAAGGTTTCAGAGAGATAAGTTATGGTTAAAGAATTTGTTCTCAAAAGAAAATATACATTTCACTTCACACACACAAATTCATAAAATAATAATTAAAAGGATAGATCGTTAAATTAAAAAAAAACACGGGCTTTGAGTTGATAAGTCTTACCTAGTATTATTTTTAGTTTATAGTTTTTCTTTTTTTTTCTAATACCTATTTTATCTGTAAGTCAGTCATACCTACATTGTCATGCCCATCCTATGTGTATCGAGCCGAAGCCGATCCTTTGCGTTTAAACACAAGTTTTTAAACTTAGTTAGAGCAAGGTATCAAAGTATTTGATGTAGATAACAAGGTTGTAGTGCAGAACCACAAGATACAACACCCTAGGTATCCTAGAAATATAACTATAAAACTATTTATATAAAAATGCACTATGTAAACCTTACTTTGAAATTAATACATATTCATTCATTCACTTCATGAGATACAATAGGTTTAAACTTAGGTTAAATATTCAGTGAGCATGCAGAACCTTGTAGGTAGTTAAAATATAGGGAATACTTAAACATTTTGTTTACATTCTCATTTTAGAGTCAAACTATAATTATACTAGATAATCCTTTTGATTTTCATTTACATAATGACTATTAAGTGTATATCTAATACGAAAAGGAGCTGTGTAAAATATCAAAACAAATAAGTGGGTAATTGCAAAGCATCGCGCGACAAGTGACCTGACTGACAGCGATCGGACGGCTAAGGCCCGTAAGATCAAAAAGTTATTTTCCGAATTAGATAAAATATTTCATTTCTCTTAGGGATTGAGCTTTCGAGTTTTTACGCTTGTTGAATTATTACTACTTCGACTTTGACGGGTTCTACTTCGCTTTACGAATTGATATGAATTTTGCTTTTGTGGCTCTCATCCAGGACAGGCGTAAGAACGATTAATCAAGATTATTCAAAACTTGATTTTGTGCCTAAATCGGAACATTACCACACCAAATAGCTCAACTAAATTAAATTATAAGAAAATTCTAACTTCAAGTTATCAAATCAATTTCAGCAGGCTTTCATAGCGATATCATCGAGATTTTGGATCCTCAGCGCGATTTCATCGCAATTCTGATGCTACTTTTTTTCTTGAAATGGCGATGTGGTCCAATTTTGACGTGATATTTACAATGGGCAACACATTTTCCAACTTAATTTTTAAGTAATAACTAGTACGATATCGTTGAGATTTTAAGTGCGACTTTAAATCAATTAATTGCAATAAATTAAGCGCAATTTATCATATGGGCCCCAGAGAATCATTATGCCATAAGTTTAAAGAAATAAATATTATGACATTCCCTTGTCAATACATCTATGAAAATTTGATGTATGTTCACAAAAATATTAATTTGTTTACGAAAAATAGTGATTATCATAATTTTAATACTAGAAATAATGATAAACTCGCTGTTTGCCACTTGTAGACTCCATAAATAAACTTCGTAAATCGTTTAAAGGGCAAGGTGTACGCTTTTATAACAAACTCCCAAGTGATGTACAAAAATTAACAATAAACAAAAAAAACGTAATTAAACAAAATCTTTATAAAAACGCCTTCTATAACACATATCGGCTTATTTACATGAAAGAGAAGCTTAGGATTGAAATTGCTCCAACTCATTCAAAAATTTTACAATTTAGACGTAATTTATTTTCTTTATAAAAGGATAATTAAAAATGACAACGAGCCTTGTTTCTTGTCTTTCTTTACTGGCTTGGTCGCGAAGGAACAGACGGTAAAATTGACGTTTCAAAGTGATCCTTGCGATATGATGATGAATAAAAAGATTTTGAATTTTAATTTTGTAAAATGTATTCCTGGCATGGAGGCAGATACTTACAGTGGGGCCTCTCTTCCATCGGCATCTCCTGGGGTAGGAGCAGCGTGCGGGGCGCGCGGGGAGACTGCGGCGCCGTCATCGGCTGATCCTCCTGACCCTGGCTCTCCTGTGCTTGAGCCTCCGCCTCGGCTTCCGCTGCGGCCGCCAGGCTGTTCACTATCGTCTTCATCTAAAACGATACAGAGAAACTTTAAAATACCAACTGTGACTTAAATAATTAACAACACTGTTAATAAAATGCATACAAGATCCAAAGTACAAAAGTACGATCAGCTTTTTTCATATAAAACAGTTGGACCTATATCCCCGTCCATATCCAACAAGCTTCTGCCCGCGGCTTCGCACGCATGGTTTGTCTATAAAAAATGGCCCATGTCTCAATTCAGGTCATAATATCATCATCATCATCAGCCCACATTAGTCCACTGCTGGACATAGGCCTCTCCCAATACGCGCCACTGAGCCCGGTCTTCGGCTCTTCTCATCCAGTTTCTGTCCGCCACCTTTCTTATGTCATCGCTCCACCTAGCCGGGGGGCGCTCCACATTACGTTTTCCGAGACGCGGTCTCCACTCAAGAACTCGTTTACCCCAACGGTTATCGGTTCTCCGGCATATATGGCCAGACCACTGCCACGTCAGTTTACTAATCCGCTGAGCTATGTCGGTGACCTTGGTTCTTTGTCGGATAACCTCGTTACGGATAGCCCGTTCCATAGCTCGCTGCGCAACCTTAAGTTGGTGGACTAGTCCTACCGTGAGCGTCCACGTCTCAGCACCGTAGGTCATAATATCTATACTTGTTTCACAGAAATCGATCTAGCTGTTTAGCCTTAAAAACTTAACAAACAGAAAGAGAAGAGTGTTACTTCCAAATTTAAAATATTAGTAATGGACTGCAGAAGTGGAGTACCCTGAACGAAATCAGCATGGTCTGACAGTTATGCGAACTCCGTAAACAGTGGTCATCCATCATTTTGACAACGCTCAACGTTTTCCTGGTTGAATTTAACTGTATCTATGTATTTTTATTTTTGTTAGAGCGATCTCTACATAGCTTTCATTTAAATATTAGGTATCTAAAGAAAGGCTTCGAAAAACTTAGTTAATAAAAGCCCAACCGTCACTTCTATAATATATATAATATTATAGAAGTGACGGTTGGGCTTTTTAACATTGCTATATTTATTTCTTGTTGGTAGGTGTAGTTAAATACCAATGGGTTTATGTAAATACCCAATGTTACAATTCAAATCACGGCTGGATCGATCTATTTTATTAATTACAATGGATTTTCCTCTACGAGTACCTACTAATCATTGCTAGTTTCGCACGGATTGAAAAATAAAATTATAAGTTCATACATAAATCCTATAGAAAAAAACACTTTCAGTTTGTCCAGAATTTAGAAATTTTCTGTTAAACTTTTTAATTTTTTTCCTCTAATAACCTTATTCGGGTAAATTTATATATGGGGAATATTTAAAAAAAATACAAATCGCGCCCGCCGTTCTCAAGTACCTAGTGCGTTTTACCAACGCTTACTATTTCATACTCAAATTATAAGGTATTTATACATAATATGTTGTATATGCAGATTGTTGCCATCGTCTTCTTCTTCTTCTTCTTCTTAGCGTATCAATAGCCATAAATAAGCGTTGTATTATTACTTATTTATAAACACAATGAGATCTAAAAAAGTAACTGATCGAACGAAGCGAGATCTCCAAATCAACTTGGGCAAATCAGTGTTGTATGTATGTACGTAAGTATGTATGTAAGTTAAGTTTATTCATTTAAGATGTTTAACCTTAACGTTATAACAACGAAACTTAAAGAAGTAGCAGTAGTTTATCGAGTGAAGCGAGATCTCCAAATCAATCCAACTTGGGCAAATTGGCGTTGTCTGTATGTATGTATGTTTGTTTGTCCGAGGATAACTTTCGAAGCGTTGATCCGATCATCGTGAAATTTGATACATAGGTAGGTATGTAGTGATAGCACAATTTTGGTGTGACTAAATGAGCTAAAAATGTTGGGGGGGGGGGAGTTGTTGAGATATTGGGGTTTAAGAGGGGTAAAAAAATGAAAATGAGACTATTAAGTCAAATGGGGTGTCAAATGAAAGGTGTTCATTGGCACATTTTAACCCTGTTTTATTTTTAGTTTAATCCTTGTAGTTTTTTAGTTATTAGCCATAATAAAAACAACTTGACAAAATTCACAGGGTACACCAGTGACTTCACAATGCGGAATTTGGTATTCGTGTAGTTTTAGTGACACAAATATAGGCAAAAGTCTGAAATCCAGAATAACTGAATTTTGTACCCCAAAAATATTTAACCAATTAACATGAACTCCCGTTACCTGTAATTTGAATGAAACTGTAGGTCAAGTAAGCTGGTTGCTCATTTCGTGGCACTATTTTGATAGTCAAAGATTACGAATAATATATTTTTGTTTTTATGGGAGACTCGCGAGATCTCAGTTCGGGGCGAACCACTAGTAAATAATAGACTGATATGGAACTATCAACCTCGGATGGTCCATTGCGTCATTAGATGAACATCATTCATGTAATGACGCAAATGATGTTATATTTACCCATTGTTAATTTCGTTATTTCTAAAAATAATACGATCATTGAGGAATGCCTACAACGAAATCATTGTAGGTACCTCAGAACAGAACATTTAATAAAATGCTAAGTAAGGAAACCCGGTTATTGAATGGTAATTCCACAGTTTAAGTACTTTAACATTTGATAAATCAATGCTAAAGGCAAAATTTTGCATTGATTTAAAAACCTAAATTGTCTAAAATTGGCTTATCTACTATTATCCACCGAAGAGGATAATTCTATCTTGCATTATATTATACAGGTTATACTGGATGGTTATACTACACAGGGTATTTAATTGAGATGGGTCAGTAAGGGGATATCCTAAACGATAAGAGATATCAAATAACGCTGTAAGGACTCGCTTCACCGATTCGACACCGATATTTTTCAACATTTTGGTGGATTTAATGTGGGTTCGGTTATTGAAGAGTACAAATTTTGCATTCATATTTTATATATAATTTTTGTATTTCAATAATATGTATTTATATAATATATATTAGTATTATCTATTTTAAAATTATGTAATTTTTTTAAGCTGGCAGGAGTGACTGATTTTTTGTGAATGAGTCTGGGACCCACATTCATAGAATCCCTTAGAACCTTTTAGTTTCATAATTCATGCCAAAAAATAAGATATAAAGACGGATACTGACAACAACCTCTTGCATGTCGTTGTCGATCTGCTGCTGGTTGCGGCGTTGCTGGCTGGCCTGCTCCGCGGTGCGGTGGATGGCGTGCAGCTCCTCGGCGGTCAGGCCCCACGGCAGGTTCATTTGGACTGGCGTGCCATCCATCTGCATCTTCTGTACCTGGGGGCATACAACACCTTATACTTTGTGCATTCAACTGAGACGCACCCATTTTCTGTGTAAGGTCGGTCACTTACAGTTCGAATTCCGTTTCGGATTTCCGCTTAGGAATTTCGAAGGCAGCAAATCCATACAAAAACGGAAAAAATCGAATGGAAAACGTACGTGTGTGATTTTGTATGGATGTATGGTTCCGAAATTCCGATTGGATATTCCGAAACGAAATACCAACTGTATATGACCGGCCTAAGGGATTCTGCTTGTGACAAATTAGAAAACAAAAAGCGATTAGAACAACACACAGAGCAGCAACGTTTGTATCAGACCACTCTTAAAAAGTTCATACAAGAGGTCGTCTCATGAAAATACTTCTTGAGACGACCTCTTTGAGGTTGTGGGCAAAAAATGGACTAAAACCCAAGAGACTGCGGGTTAGATTTCCGCTGCGGGACAAATGTTTGCATGGTTTGCAACTATTTGACGACAGTGGCGCTGTCTTTGAATAGCAGGAAGTTGCGGGTTCGATCCCCACCGCGGAACAAATGTTTGTACTATCTACAGATATTTGTTCCGGGCCTGGTTGTTTCTGAGTATGTATTTAATAAAAAAGTATATAAGTATTCTATCAGTTATCTGGTTCTTATAGTACAAGCTTTGCTTAGTTTGAGCTAGATGGCGCTGTTTGAAATGTCCATCATTATTTATTTGTTCTAGGTTTTTTTTACTCTAGACTTGAGCAAATATTTGAAAACCATAGTATCACATCGTCTAGATTCTAGAAGCTGTGGTACTGAGTTTCCAATACTACGATTCAGGAATCCAATATAGGATGGACTATGTTCTCGTGTATGACTACATATTATGTTATATAGGGTTTTAACTTGTACGTAATGTTTAGAACCAAGGTGAATATAGGTACAGCTATTAATTAATTAATTACTATTAATTAACTAGGCGCTAGGCGTATTAATAGATTACTCCTAATCAAACTGCTCTTCATTTGTTAATTGATATAGAAGTTATTTGAATGACAGCTCATAAAATTTCAGAAAAATTAACACTTTACTACGTTCCATGTACTTTACTCCATACTTGGTTTAGAAGGTTTTCTCTACATATTTGGAGAAAGTTGGAAAAGATTAAGATAAATACTACGTAGCAGTGAAATCAAATGCAAATATCTTAATTTCTCCGTTTTAGAGAAAGCTATATCCCATCTCATTATAAATGCGAAAGTTTGTATGGATGTATGTGTGGATGTTTGTTACTCTTTCACGTCGTAAAGACTGAACCGATTTCGATGAAATATCGTATATATGTACGTAGATTATAACCTGGATTAACACATAGGCTACTTTATGTTGATAAACCATTCGTCCGAAGCCGCTGGCGGACGCTAGTATTTAAATAAATCTTACTTCGGGTTGCTCTAATTCTTGAGTCGGTGCGGACTGTGGGATGAACTGATGCAGAATGGTGGATTGCTGAAAATGAAAATTAAACATTAAAACCCTTTTATTTATTATCACTGAGTTGTCAAACGCTGTGCGTATACTACGGCACATCTGGTGGTAAGCGGTTATCATGGCGTGTTTGGAAGTTTGTAAAACCAAAGCAAAACCCGCGCGTAAAATAGCACTAAAAACAAGTTTTAAGGGTATTTTATGGAGTTTGTTTTGTAGTTTTTCTTAAACATAGTTTACAGTAAATAATTGTGACTTACTAAACACATTTTTTAATTAACCCAAAAAAATTCACAGGGTATATCAGTGACCCCACAGTGCTGAAATTTGGTATGCGTGTAGCTTTAGTGACACAAATACAGGCAAAAATCTGAAATCCAGCATAACTGCAATTTCTACCCCAAAAAAAATAACCAACTTACATGAACTCTTGTTACCTGCAATTTGAATGAATCTGTAGATCAAGTAGGTTGGTTATCCATTTCGTGGCACTATTTTAATAGTCAAAAATTACGAATAGTATTTTTTTGTTTTTATGGAAGACTCGCGAGATCTCAGTTCGGGGCGAACCACTAGTATTTTCAATTCGGAGTGCAGGTACGAGTATGAGCTAGAAGAGATTACAATGTCGTTATATTAGTCACGGTAATGTTAGCGAGTTCTTTAACCTCCTTCCTGGAGAAGATGCCTCGGTGAACTGTTATTTGATTTTCTTTGTATTCAGTTAATATAACAAGCTTTAATGTAATGTGTATTGTATGTATATTAGTATATTTGACGAACGTTAAAAATTGAAGACGTGTTGCATATATTTTGTTCTTATCGTCTGCTCATTAAATACATATTCGATAGGTTTAATGATAACGAAGGTTGAATATTGATTGGAGAATTGATTTAGTGTTTAATTATAAAAATACTTGAAACAAAAGATGACCTATGGATCTTTTCCCACTATGAGCATATTTTGATTGATTCTCTAATTATTTAGATAAGCAACAAAAAGCAATGTGGTTAGCCCTGAGCAGTTCTCCTAATACCACTGTTTAAAAGCGTAGAATGAGTTTTTTAAGTGATTCAAGCTTCGTTTAGTCATATTTTGAAAAATAAGTTCTCTCATGTTCCGAAAAACACAAATTTACTGTTTTCTACTGTTTTTAACCGACTTCAAAAAAGGAGGAGGTTCTCAATTCAACTGTATTTTTTTTTTGTTTGTTACATCAACTTTCGACTGGGTGAACCGATTATGATTATTTTTTTTCTATTTGAAAGCTGGTGCTTCCCGTGTGGTCCCATTTCAATTTCATTCAGTTTTGACAGTGGCATCCATGAGAAAACCATATAAGTCTTAATTTTTTTTTCTAAAATTTTTTTGTTAATAAGTTACTTTTATTATGCTGTTTTTCATTCTGGTAGGGTTGGCAGCACTGGCCCTGAGTTGATTTCAACATAAAGTGTCATAAAGTGTGTAGTAGTTGGTACGTATTATATTATATTCAATGGATGGTTCAATATAGCAGGTGTCATTATTTATATTACACTCAGCGCTTCCGTATCACGTCATTTGTAATTTGTTATATTCGATAACGGGATATTTTTTATGAGAGCTATGAGTATCTGGTGCTCTTCAAATTTAAAGAGCATTGCTACGTTTTTTATTTTTTGCATTCTATAAATGCGGCTTTTTCTGTCTTTGATCCCGTTTAATCACCGAATCACTTGGCTCTGCCTGCGAGCGTCTCACTACGAACTAAATTATCACTCTTTCCACAATTTTACCTCATTCTGGTCATTCTGGGGTGGTGGCGGTGGGGGGGCGAAGGGGCCCATGGTCTCTGGCGGTGGGGGCATATTCTGGGGGGGCGTGTTCTGTGGAGACATGTTGTGGGGGGCGGGGATGGCCATCACTCGCTGCACGTGGATGCGCATCTCGCGGGGTCCTCCCATCTGCTCCTCAGACGAGTCCCACGGCATCTGGTTTAACAAACAATCATATTGTTTTAATGTGACAAAGGAGTGATCATGCTAATGAGGTTCACCGCTATGTTTATTCAAAACATTAGCACCATGTCAATCACCTCGTCTCATCGGTTAGTCAAAACTTATAGTTTTCAATTCTTAAAGTTAAGGTAAAGTAGATAAGTAAATATAAATATAAGTAAAAGATATTTTTTTGTTGAATTTGCTTCTTCCTCTAACTCACCAACCATTAGTTAATCTTTACACAAAGACACAAATCAAATGCTTGAACTCAACAACAAATTGGCGAATGTAATAGAAGCTATACTCTTATGTCAAGCTATTGTGTTAATAACAAAACTCTTAGGTTATCTAACTAGTGGTTCGCCCCGAACTGAGATCTCGCAAGTATCCCAAAAAAACAAACTAATATGTATATTATTCACAAACACAACCAACTAACTTAACCTACAGTTTCATTCAAATTGCAAGTAACGGGAGTTCATGTCAATTGGTTACTCTTTTTAGGGGTAGAAATTGTAGTTATTCTGGATTTCATACTTTTTCCTATATTTGTGTCACTAAAGCTACACGAATGCCAAAAAATAAAAGAAATTTCAGCACTGTCGGGATACCGGTGTGTGAATTTTGTCAAAATTCAGTTTTTATTATGGCTAATAACTCAAAAACTACAAAGAATAAACTAAAAATAAAAACGGAGTCGAAACGTATATTTGACCTAATAATCTCAATTTGAATTTTTTACCCCTCTTGAAGCCCAATATCTCAACAACCCCTCAATATTTTTAACTCATTTAATCAGACCAGGATTGTGCCAGCACTACCTACCTATATATCAAATTTCACGATGATCGGATTAACGCTTCGAAAGTTATCCTCGGACAAACAAACAAACATACATACATACAATACATACAACGCATTTGCCCAAGTTGATTTGGAGATCTCGCTTCGCTCGATCAATAAATAACAACATAGCAATTTACGATGAGTGAATTAGCATTGAGATATGAAATGATGTAGGATTGGAGAACAAAGGATAATGAAGGCTCGATCATGCCTGCTATGAATAATGCATGTGTGCGTGTTGCGCAAACGCAGGGAGCGCGTCACAGAGGTCCACCGGCACGGGGCATCAGGAAGCAATGACCGCTGACACTCGAGGACGAGTACCTACCGCACTTCTGACTAGCCCTCAACCCCAAATCAACGTGAAACAAAAGGCAATAATCACATCGTAAGAAGATTCCAAAAAAGCAAGACGCAAGTTGAGCGTTGGTTTTATTTAATCGTTCAAGGTGCTTCAACTAATCAATGAGACCTTGGCGTGGTCGATATATATACGCTGGTCGTTCACAAGCACCGTGATCTGAACCGGTCGGTATCGTCGCAGTCTAATCGAACGACTCTTCAAAATGTTAAATTTACAAAAACGACCGAACAAAAACACGCTCATAAAAATAAACAAAGAAACCGATGGATATTGACTTCGGTTAACGAATATTAATATTCTAACGATGATGCTGCGAATGATGCGGAACCAAACAAAAACACGGAAGAGGCGATGCGACATGTCTCATAACGCTGCTCTACGTATATTGTCAATGCGCCCTTGGACAAAATATCGTTTAGTGCGTTTCATACAGCATACATGTATTACATTCAGGTCTAAATACATACACGTAACGAAGCGTATGCTCAGACAAACTACATCCCTTCCAAACTCCACCACGCACGACGAGTGTTTTATATTTGTGTGGTCGCAACAAGGATAGTGGATTAGCAGAGCACGGGTTAGCAGAACACAGGTTGGCTGAACACTTACTAAGTGACGATTGTATTAATGTACATCTCGGCCTCAACGTCAGATGTAAGCAATGGAATTGCGACTATTTTATCTTGCTGCCAGAACCGCTCCAACTACTTTTTCACGATGTGTAATTGAATTAATTACATGATTAGATTCGCTCACGCCTGCTTCATGTTTTTGCTTATTGTTACTATCATCAGATATAATTGGATCGACTCATTGGCGATTTAAGGGATATTTTTATTTTTATCTAGCTGAGCGCCCGCGACTTCGTACGCGTTATACTACTAAATGTGTAGGTGGGTAACCTAGAAATAAAGCTAAACTCGCTGTTGCAACTTGACTTCACACCCCATTTTTATCCAATGCGACCTGATTTATGGGATAAAAGTAGCATATGTGTTAATCCAGGTTATAATCTATGTACATACTAAATTTCACTTAAATCGGTTTACCCGTTACGACGTGATTGTGTAACAAACAAACAAATAAATAAACAAACATCCTTACCATTTCAAATTTCAAACTCTACGTCCCTATGAGGCAGTGTCCTAAAAAAGTGCATAACCTCTTTAAACTTACAACCCTTCTAATGAAGTACTCATATAATACGGGGACTTTCAAGACATTACAATTTTAAAGAGTATTTGCATAAGTTTTTAAGTGAGTTCAACCTTTTTTGAATAAAATCGGATTGAGTTTTCAAACATTTGTCAAAATAAATAGTAATTTAAATCAAAAGCACTAAGGAGTATTGATATCAACCTCTAAGCAAATCACCGCCACAATAATTTTCTACCCCTTTTTACACCCCGTTAGGGGATGAATTTCAATAAAATACGAAACACATCTTCCATCAATTCTGTTAAAAAAGGTTTATACAACATTTGAAGTAGATTGGACCAAGGAATCACCCCCTTACGGGTAGAATTTCGGAAAATCCTTTCTTATCGGATGCCTACGTCATACAAAGAAAGTCCAAGTTTCAGGTCTCTACGATTAGCGGTTTAGGCTGTGCGTTGATCCGTCAATCAGTCATTCAGGACAAAGCCTTTTATATGTATAGATGATTTCTTAATAGTAAAAATCGATTTATAAAGATTAAACTTTGGAAGGAAGTAAAACAACTGTAGCAAGGTGCTTCCATTCGATTTTTTGTCATGTTTGTTTTTATTTCAGTTTATATTAAATTTAATATCTGTTAGACTTAATCCTTCCGACTATTAATTTATTTCCGCAATTATTACATCCGAAACTTGATTTCCACAACCAGTAGTTTTCATTTGCATAAAATGCTTATCAGGTGGTGGGTAATCTACATAATGTTGATAATGCATTGCAGTTTAGTAAAAAAGTAATATCTCATAAATTTTATAAATAGAATTCATATTTTGATAAATAACTTGGATATTTTATAAACACATACCAATTTCTTTTATATTTATATCCGGCAAATCTGTTTTATAATATTATAATGCTGAATAATGTATGACATAATATTTGTAGTCAAATTAAGTGGTTCGACTACTTTCTTCTGTTCAATATCTCGTATATATGAAATATATGAATATATGCTCTTTCGAATTTAGATATTTGTATTATTTTCTTTACAGAGATATGATTTATATCCTCATAAATTAATTAATGTATTGAATACCTTGATTTACTTTACAATCAACGAAGCAAGACAGATATAGGAAGGCTGCCGGCCGTCGGCACTGGCTTCCTGTGTTTTGGGATTGTATATTTTAATTTAAAGATGACCTCAAATAGTTCCGGATTTCGGAACTTTCTATTTCAAACTAATTTTAGTCGCACCTTGTTTAATCGTTGCACCTTAAAATGTTAAAGATACTAACTGGGCACGTTGTTAACATTGCATTTTAATACTCTTAACCGACTTACAAAAAAGGAGGAGGTTCTCAATTATTCTGTTTTTTTCTATGTTCAGCTTTTTTTGGTTATTGTTTTGTTGGTTATGATGTAATTCAAGACAGAATAATCTATCTTTTCCTTTTGCATCTGCACAGTTTTTAGGTTTTCTGTTTTGTGTCGTCGGTTATGTTTTTTTTTTAAGTAACTTTTTAGTAAAACTATTAATAATATCCAAAATCAAGGATATTTGTGTGATGTGTGAAACATTTCAAATATTACTGAAGTTCTGGTACGTAATAAAAACATAAGTGAACTACGCCTAAAGGTGTTGTAAATGTAGTTAAACATTATCCTTGAAGAAATCGTGTTCTATGTCTTCAAATGCGCAATTTGCAGTGGTTATGCACTTTGTCCAATTTAAGTTTAAACCTACAATTTTAAAACGGGTACATAAGTAATCAATGGATCATCAAACCTAAGAGCGAGGACTATAAACTATTTAAAGTCCTCGCTCGTTTTATGGTGAGCACACTGCACGCAAACAAAGGTTTCCGGCGATATCAACTTGAACTAACTACATTTTTACTTGGCTACATTCAGGTAACAATGATGCTTATACCTAATTAGGTAATAAATGCTTAGATTTTATGTCAAAGTTTAACAATTTATTTATTTCTACATAAGTTGGTATTTTTTATCTACTTATTTATGTATCTGTTAGATCATAGATATAATAAATTTAAGGTAAATAACGTATTATGCCTATAATTATAATTAACTTAATACGAGATGTCATAATTACTAGTCGGTCGTGGCATAATCACCTTGTAGCGTCGAGAGTATCATCACTTAATATCGGTTAATGTACCTAAGTGGAACAAGGTTCATGAGCGGTCGTAGCCACTGGTGCATCAAATCATAAGAATAATTGCAAACAGGCAATGCGCAGACCGACCGTCCCTGTGGGCCCTGTACCCTCGGCCAGCGCCCGCCCTGCATCTCGCAACACACAAGTTCAATAGCGTGTTATACATAGCAAACACAAAAAAATATGTACTCAATTTGGGCACGTACGGTATCGATCGCTCGGATATATAAAAATGTGTGTTGGACGCGCGCGGCTCAAACACTCGACGCACACCGCAACATGCACGCGTACATCGCGCTCGCCCTCACGCTCGCGGCGCCCGCGCTGTCCGCTGCCGCCGGCGCCGCCGCCTCTCGGGACCGCCTCGGCTACGAGAGGGAAATTGACTCCACTAGATACAATCAAGTACCAAAACTCCTCGATTACGTTCTCAGCGATGACTATTTGGCTGCGCAAAAGAACAGAGGGAAGTTAGTGACCAAGCCGAGACAGGATGAGCCGGTGGCTGCCGATAATGTCATACTGGAATCTAACGTGGTGAGAATAGTGCGGCCTGCGAAGAGGGAAGTGGAAAGTCAACCAGCCGAGCTGGTGAGACGACGACGCGGGTACAACTTGGAGAATGTGCGAGTTCCTGCGAGGTACCCGTATCTTCCCGTGGCGAACTTCAACCGCTTCCGCAGATGGGGCTAGTGGCCGCGCACCGCATCGTCGCGCTTCAAATGTCAAGGTTGCGCAGACGCTGCTCTAGCTATAAACTGGGAGCAGCTCCGTGTCGCGGCGCCTCGGGCGTCTCTCCCGTGAATGTGCACGCTCCAAGACTGTACTTAGCTATTATTTTATTTATACGAAGAAGTGGCTGTGATCGAAAGCTCAAGTGATTCCGTTACTTGGATGGTTTGGTGGCAACGATTATCAGAAAACTAAATAGCTCTTTAATTTAATAAACAAAGTTAAACAGAAAACATACGGTATTATTTTAGATACTTTTGCATATGTTTGTCACTCGTTTTTACTGAAAATGAGAGATTTATCCGCAGCCCCAATAAAACCCCCTAACAAATAATCAGTATCAAGGAACGAAAGAGAATATGGTACAGGCAAGCGATTTTTTTAGTTTTTTTAACTTTAAACTATTTTAACTTATAACTTTTTTTTTGACTGCCTCCGTGGCGCAGTGGGCGTATAGTCGGCTGAGACGAAGGAGGTAGCGGGTTCGATTCCCGCCGCGGAACAAATGTTTGCATGATTTACAGATATTTGTTCCGTGTCTGGGTACTTTCTGTATTATAAGTATGTATTTACAAAAAAAAAAGTATATAAGTATTCTATCAGTTATCTGGTTCCCATAGTACAAGCTCTGCTTAGTTTGGGGCTAGATAGCGCTGTGTGAAATGTCCAGCGATATTTATTTATTTTATTTTTATTTTATTTGTTTCCCCAAATCAATAGTTAAACATTTCAAGGCAAATTAACTGACAGCCAGTAAAATAATAAAATTGTTGCGTGTAAGCCGAACGGACTGGTACTTAGCGAACATTACAGTAATTAGACCCTATCATGTTGTAATGGGAACAATGAAATATAATGGATGCTAGTTTAAAATGCAGTGGGCACAATTTGTGTAAAAGGAGCCAGTTATTGAGTATTCTGAGACTACGACTAAAACAAGCTAGTTATAGAAGGTTCAATCTCCCAAACAAATGTTTAGTTACTAGACAATGTGTAGCTTCGACAACATGCAATTGATAGTCAAGCATCCTCTACATATTGCACCGGCAACCAGGGCGATAGAAACCGGGTCGGCAATAATTTGTTAACAGTTTGATATTTCAGCACAACTACCATGTGTCCACAGTTCCGCAGGTTGGTATTTACGATGTACATGTGCATAGCTTTATTGCAAACATGGACGTGGTGAAGAATATTGCGAATTCCTATGAAATTATCATCGCTCTACACGTGTGCACTAACATGAAAATGACAAAGGACCCAAATGGATTTTCATGTTTGAAATCACAAAGCATTAGCTTAAGGTCTGATTGCATAATTACATACTCGTACAATACAAAGCAACGAATAAATACTCAAAGAAATGTATATATGTTTGTTATTATTGAAGCTTATATTAAAAACGAAGCATGACTGGATCTTTATGTTACAACAAACAAGTCTGGGTTTAATAAAGCATACTTAGGTATCTATTGATGTCGAAATATATATAAATTAGTACTGGCGAGACACTTGAATTGGATAAGCTAAGGTGAAGGTTATTTGAGACGCATATATTGCAGTGTTTTTTATCTTATTAAATTAAACACAAAATGCAACAAATAATCATAGGTGTTTAAATATATACCTATGTGTTTTATTATAGAAACCAAGGTTTTGGCACATTTGGTATTTACCTGAGTGCGCGGAAGAAGGGTAATATTTTTAGGGTATGTACATTGTACGTATCTAAGAATGTATGTCTGCGATTACCACAATTGTAAGCTTGTTACGTCTGTTCAGTTAGCATTGCAGTGGGTTTTTTTTAATTAATAATAATTTTTTTATCATATCTCTATACCTAATTATATATTAACTTCTGGACACTTACAAATTCCTTGGGCGTAGGTACGTGCGTTTTTATACGAGGACTGCTAAAAAAGTGAAATGAGTTTGACAGTTCCAACCTAGCCTAATAGTATGAGCAATGACACGCCACATTACTTTTGTCTTAAGAGTACTTCTGTAACAGAGACAGAGAGACTAATATTATAAATGCGAAAGTAACTCTGTTTGTTTGTTACTTTTTTACGACTAAACGGCTGAACGGATCGTATTGAGATTTGGCAAGGTGATAGATCTTTTGCCTCTAAAAATAACGTAACGTTAAAATTAACGTACGGTAACGTTTTTATTAAAAGCCCGCCCGCAGCTTCGCACGAGTGGTTTGTCAAAAAACATAACCCTCCTTCTGTGCAATCGGATAAAAAGTAGCTTATGTCCCAATCCCGGCCACAATCTATCTATTTTTTGTTATTGATTATAGGTTAGCGTCGTAGACTGCATCATCGCTTACTATCGTCGATGGTACACGCTTGCCTAGAAGAAACTTATTCACTCGCGACTTGAAGATCCCTAGGTTGTAGCTATCAGGAAACACAGACTCAGGCAAGGCGTTCCACTCCTTGGCAGTGAGCATAATAAAGGTGGAAGAGCGCTTTGTGCGTAAGGGAGGTATGTCTACCATCTATATACCGACTGTACCTACATAGGGAGTGCATCTAAAGAATATACCTCATAATTTTAACCCCTTACTTTATCCCCCACCCCCCCTCCCAAAAAAAAGTTGTGACACGTATTTCTTAATTTCTTACCAAAAGCCTAAATATTAATTTACAGATCCCTAACTTGAGAAATTATGGATTGTCCATACAAATTTTCAACCCCTATTTCACACCCTTCAAGATTATATTTTGGACAAAAGATAGCCTTCTCCAGGATATAAGTTAACTCCTTGCCAAATTTCATTACGATCCGTTCAGTCGTTAAGTCGTGAAAAGGTAACAAACAAACTAACAAACAAACTGAGTTACTTTCGCATTTATAATATTAGTATGGAGTATGGATGTATGTCCTTATATGTCATGAAAGTGGCAGTCTACAATTCAGTTTGTTGTTTTTTTTAAACCAAATACCTAACGTATTTGGTTTCAGGTTTCAAAAGTGATTTAGTAGGTACATTCTAAATTGTCTTTAAAATTATAAGTTAATAATACTGGACTTCATTGCTAAATTAAACCCAAGTTAGTATTGAGGGATTGAATAATGCGTATCATAATTTAGATGTCGGAAAATATGTTGTCGCACGTTGAGGCGGCAGCGGGAGGTCGGTTGACAAGTTGACAGGTCGTCGACTGACATGCAGTCTAGCAGCATACCGCTCCACCCGACACCCCCCGGGCCGAGACCCGCACCCCAATCGCACTACCAAAACGGAAGACCTTATTTATAGCAAAATAATTTTGATTACTAAGAAAAACAGGAAACCTCTCGGCCTTGGACAAAAAAATTAACTATAGGTCTTAACTATTCCCATTTTGAGTTTTGGTTATTGGCATAGTGGGTTAAAATGATTGCCATTTTTACGATATTCGTAGCGCAATTGGGGGGTTGTGCGGCCGCTAACAGGGCCATTTACCCTCCGCCCTTCCAACTCCTACACAATTACTGTCAGATGCTGCCGCTCAAACGAACTTACTAAAACATCTTCGAAGTTTAGATGAAAGATTTTATTGTATTAAAGGAAATGATCAAATACTAAAATGGGAAGTTTATTTATAAACGAATCTGATTACGAACCCAATATGTGAGATACTGTGACCATTGTCTAAATGTGTTTTTGATGTGACCTTTGCGATACTCTACAAATGTATAGATGGCAGGCAAAAAGCGTTATAAATCTACATAGATACTCAAATATACTTGTATTTCGTAGGTAAGTAAAGGAAAACGTGCTTAGACCTGAATATAATATTTGTATAATGGTCAGAAAGCTTTCTATTCTGCCATCAATAGGTACCATTCAATACTTTTTGTGAGTCATAAAGTGAACATACTCGTAGTTCTACACTACACCTACTTACCATTACTTTTTTGTTCAGCTGTCTAAAAATAAGGCTCACTGCCATGTACAGTTAGCTTTCTGTTTGAGATGAGTGATTATATTACTGGCTGGCCCACTAACACCTAATTGTCTAATGTACCCTCACGATTTTGTATCGCTGTTTGCGAACTAAGTATAGGTGTTTAGACACTCCTCTGTAATGTAGGTGGAATGTAGACTATTCAATTATACCTAGGACACATTGTGACGGCTTTGATCATGTTAGCTTGTCGAACGGAACATGCGATTCTATTGTCTATTGTCTAAGCCATACCGTTAATTGTTTATAGTATTCATATACTTTTTATAACAAGTGTACTTGCATATGCATCAACCTAGATACCAAACTTTACATTTCAGATATTCCATCAGCCTATTCGAATCACTATAAATCGAAACGCTGACGAAACACCTGTTAAAACTCCAGTAAGTAATAAACGCTACGTGAAGAGATTCAGATTCGATTTATGCTCTCATCAAACCTATATTGAGGAACGCGACGCAGAGAACTCTGCTATTGTAGAGCCAACGAGCAATAAAAACATATCAGACCGAAATATCGTTGAACGAACGTGTACGTGATCTTGTTATGGGTAGCGAGCCGATATTTGTTATTTATTTTAGACCTGCAGGATTAACTGCGTAAAAGACGTTGATCGAGACGAACAAACTTACTAAAGCTATAGGCACGTCTCATGTTCTTTATAAACAAGTATGGTTTACATTGAACAAAGTAAATATACGAATATGACATGTGACATGAGAGAGCTCTTTAAAATATTTTGAGGTAAATGCTATATATTTATATTTGTTTGCAACGTTTGCATCCATCACCGCGCGCCACAAGAAATCCTCGCAATATGGCCTTATAATTTTACCGTGACAAGATTTACCACTTTGTAGCAACCAGAAAAATATAACAAGATTGTACGCATTGCTCTACCAACTTTACTACGGACTTGTTTTAATAACTAAATCCAACACCTTGCACTATAACACAATGACTGTAAGTGTATTCCTTGAAACCTCAAGGTTCTGTTAAACAAAGACCTGTAAACATACTTTTCTATGTATACTGCCGATGATGCATTTAATGCAGAGTAATATATACTCAATTAAGATATGCATTAGTCATTGAATTATTACTGAACGAACATAATATTATAAATAATCATGAGTCGTTATTTGAAATACCTAAGATAAGATAATTTTGTACGATTAACTCGCAACAAAAACGAATCTTACAAAAAAAATATCGTTAAACGTGAGCCTATTACGTTTGAAATCCTAATCGAAGTAAAACTTGATTTATAATGAGTAATTCCATGATAACATGACCTATTGCCGCCGAGTGGGCATAAAGATCACGATCCAATCTGAACATTAACGAGCTCTGAGCGCTGCGCATCTTTTCAAGCTTTTCAAAGCTCGACATGATTAATTGCTCAAATGACGCCCTAGACCATGAAATAATATAATTTACAATATTATGTGAAAATGTAGACATTATGGTCTAGGCAATTTCTTCAAAGGCAACTTAGTACCTACCGAATATGTACTTATGTACTGAAAATATGTTTTTTTTTTAATATTTTAAGGCATGCTTCTCTTCTTTGTTCGACGTGCGGCTGATTTAGTCATAGGCGCGTTATTAATAATATGTAGGTATAATGTGTTTTTATGTGCAAGTGAACTAGGTGTAAATGTATGATGAAGCTATGCTATAAGTAATAGTAACTAAGTAATGTTTTCGCTCTGAATTCAGTTAAGTTATAAAACGTTAATAAATGAATAGGAATAGGAGCGTGAGGTCCGGTCGTAGCGGCACCGAGCGCTCTCCAGACCCGGTTTGTTTGTAGCGATCGGGGACGTTAACATTTATTTACGTTCGTTCCCGCCCACTCAGTGTCCAAACTTCGAAAGCCTTCACTTCCTCTACCCCACACCGTACATTTCCACCTACTACCAGCCACCTCACCACACGACTACTAGATATATTGTTTACGTACCACAAGTAGGTTGATTTAGTGTAACAATAGTGGATCCTGTCTTCACTTTAGAGAGTGGCAAAGACTAGACTTTCCGCCAGCCACTCTGAACCGAGTTCCGTGTTGTTGGTTGGTTCGCACAAAATTCGCAGGTCTCGGTCCTCGAATCGCTAATTCACATTTTCGCTTTGTTCATTAGCAGTTACAGTTGTAATACGAAATCATAACAGACAAGCTTCTTTTCAGACTTCGGAATGGAAACAGTAAAGCCTCTAAGTAATTGTTTGCTTAACTGGGCTCAAACAAAATTAATTTAATTTCAAAGGAGGATTCCGTTCCGACTTTTGTATCTTACAAGTCGATTTAAGAAATGTAAACAAAATAACAATAATAGCAGGTAACATTCTCTAGTTGATTTCATTTTTATACAAAATACCTAACAAACAAGTGGTGTTGTTTACTTGTAGGAGTTTGTGCATAATATGCGTTTTTGGTATTAATTCTTGATAACGTTTAGAATATCCTCACGTGCATTAATCCTGATAACGGTTAAATATATACAAAAAGTCATATTAAAATAAATTGAGGTCCTTGCACTGGGCAACGTTGAATAATGATAAAATGGAAGGGCAAAATAAGTACATTACCAAAACCGGAATATTAGTGGTTGCATAAGCACAAGCACAGTTGCAGGAGTCGACGAGGCCGATGACCGTGCGACCCTGATTTTGCGATTTATTTTCAAAAGGATTTAATTTTGGTAATTCTGGTACTACCATTTTGAATAGGGGCCCAATTCTACTAACTAAACCAATTGCTTCACTTTTCGTCGCAAAATCGCCACTATAGATACCTTTTGGTATTCTTCTACTAACACAATTTTTTTATAGACCGCCGCCGCGCCGTTGCTATGACAACACCATTAAAAATTTAACAGCTTATGACAGGAACAACCATCATAATCGTTAAATAATGGTATGGCTCCACAATCGTTTTTCTTATAAATTAGCAGAATTGGGTCACAGGAGCTAATCCTATTGAAAACTCTTTTTATTTACAAAGTATCGTTTTGTATTTTAGCAATGAAAATAACGTTCCATTGTTTCGTTTACAACCCTTCGGTTTCTATAATTAACAGAAAATTTATGATGAAACTTCGAATTTATTTTAACTCAATAAGTAAGGTTCTATAATTAATCGACAAAGAATAGAAATTTCCGAAAACAAACGGCCTCAAAGCACGACAAAGGGTTATTATACAATAGTCTGTATAGGTATAAGTATTCCCTTTTCAGGGGAGAAGAAATATGGAAATATTTACACCACACTCCTTTCATCCTTCCAACAAAAGAATCTTTACATCAAAATGCGTAACTAGAGCGGATACCTAAGCAGGGTACTTAAAGTGAAAGGAGAAAAAAAGGCTCAGATTTCTCCGGCCACTCATCTCAGACAAAGATATACCAAGTAGATTGGTCCTATTGGTTTCCCATTAAATGTATCAGACTACACAAAGATAATCAGATTAAAGTTATAATGCGAGTAGATATAGCCACACATATATTTAGAAGTGGTCTCAACTAAAACCTATTTATTCTGCAATAAACAGATCTAGATCACACATTCATTCACTGTGACAGCAACATAAATTTAATACACACCAACCTTTTCATTCCAATCTACGTAGATAATGTACGCTCATAATAGATTAAAAGCATAATGCCTTTAGCATTTTCACCTCCCTATTTGCATTTGTTAATGATTTCATCAATCATAATATTCGCAGGCAAGTTCAGTCAGAAAATATTATATTTGCATCCTTTATATTAGGTACTACATTATTGTATTTTAAACTAGCTAACCCGCGGCTTCGTACGCGTGTTTTGCCAATAAAACATTACCCTCCTTCTGTGCAGTCGCGTAAAGTGTACCAAATTCCATCGAAATCGGTCGAGCCGTTAAGTCGTCAAAAGGTAACAAACAGACAGAGAGACTCAAATCTGTATATACATCGATTATAACCTGGATGAACACATAGGCTACTTTTTGTTGACAAACAACGCGTGCAAAGCCGCTGGCGGAAGCTATTTATACATATAACCTTCCTCTTGAATCACCCTACCTATTGCTGAAAAATAAATCAAAATCCGTTGAGTTGTTTAAAAGATCTAAGGTATGTAAAAATTCAGTAAAAAGAAAGCTTTGCTTATTTTAATTTTATAATTCAACGTTCATATTATTAAGGTTTGTAGAGCTTCGTGTGAAACAGTTTTTTCGGGAAAGTACTACGCTAAACATGGATAATATGCTCGCCTTACTGTGAAGGTAGGGTATGGGTACTGACATCGCTGAAATTACAAGCACAAAAGGCTATTTATTTATGTTTTAGATCGCAATACAATGTCACTTAGGTACTCGTACGCCCATCTAAACATATTTCTTCAATACTCAAGCAAACTATACTGACGAGCAATATTAAAAAACCACTAACTTAGATTATCATGAGATATTTCCTAATCCACGCAGGATAATTTCTTGAAGTAAAAAGTAACATTCAAGTGTATTTAATAACGCATGAAACACACCTTATGAAAACAAAATAAATTTAATAGGTAAAAACCAAATGTTTGCACAAAAAAACTAATTATATCTAATATAAGTGGGTTTACGAAAATGAAACTTAATTTATTTTCTTCTTATAAGGTCCTTAATTTAATTTCTTAGGTTCTGAGTCTCTCTAAATCTCCTTGTTCACTTATTGGACAGTAGAATGTCTTACGCCCATTGATCTGGCCGTATGTCTCTGAGATTTCCCCAATTCCAACATAGAGATGATTCTGGTACATTACTCGGGTGTGAGAGGCATGATGATTCGATTATTTACAACTAGCTGACCCGCCCGCGGCTTCGCACGGGTGGGTTTCCGATAAAACATTACCCTGCGCAGTTGGCTAAAAAGTAGCCTATTATATCCTTTCCCAGGATATAATCTATTTCCTTGCAAAATTATGTTACGATCCGTTCAGTCGTTTAGTCGGGTAAAGGTAACAAACAAACTAACAAACAAACAGAGTTATGTACGTATTATACATATAAACCTTCCTCTTGAATCACTCTATCTATTGCTGAAAACTGCATTAAAATCCATTGAGTAATTTAAAAGATCTAAGCGAACAGACAGCGGAAGCGACTTCATTTTATACTATGTAAAGATTCAACGTCTGCCGTAAGCAAGTTTAGTTAAAAAATCGATTCGATACGCAATACAAGATAAAATCAATAATTAAATCAATGTGAAAACAAAGTATTCAAATCTAGTAATAAAAACTTTTCTATCCATGACTTCAAACAGGCCAGTATGTAAAAAGGTTTCAATGTGCAAAATAAAACTGATTTCAAGATTTTTTTTACTTCAAGAAGCTAACTTGAGTGGTTTAGGAGGTATTTAAATTTTGTAAGTCACTTAGAAGGGGGCTTTTTTATGTTGCTCGTCAGTTTATGTACAGATATTTTTCAGCTTGACTCATCTCTAGTCTTGCTACATACACTGTTAGCAAAATAGCAAATAGGACAAGAAGTGTGTAAAAATAATTTATGTACCTACCTACTTTTACCCACTTACCTCTTAGCTGTTATGGATACATTATGACAATATTTTTAATGATCTAAAATTAGTATTTTTCCAACTTTCGCGATCACTGTACATAATTATTGATTAAAACGGGTATTTATCGCGAACCCGTGACCACGCCTGTTGCAACACAGCCGAAACGTCGGGATAACAAATTAAAAAGGTACATACGCGATAAATACCCGTTTTAATCAATAATTATGATCTAAAATTGCCATTTCAAACGCATTAGAAGTAGGTTAGGTTGGGCACTCTAATATTGGTCAAACTTAATCAAACTCTAGCCGGGTTTAATTATAATTGGAGCATATTACAGGTCCCGTGCACGTATGGATTGGCAAATTGAACTTCAGCTGTATATTTGATGACATAATTACAGAACGGCGGCAGTGCTAATGATGATGATGGTTTATAACATTTAAGTGAAACGTTTGTAGAAAGCAAAGCCACACATGCATCACAGAATACGCAGTAATACATTTCGCGGAACAAAATAGAATTAAAAAAAATATTGATTTGTATACTGATATAGGCATCCTATTCTATGATAAAGTTATCTCCGTCTATCCTAAGATGGAGATCCATCTATGTCTGGAACATATCTTTTTAGATATATAATGTTTTAGATATAATGTTTTTAGATATCTAATCTAGGTGCTTGCTGCTTTTGAGTTTTCAGCAATATGCGTCCATTTACTTGTTATTTCCGAAGCATAATGAATGTGTTGCCCAACCCATTTTCGTCTGATCAAATGCATTCTGAATAACCGGTAGTAGGTAAGTTACTTAGTGTGCGTATATTATGTAAGTACCAACATTGTTCATATATACTTCTGATAATATATTCCATGTCGGTCCGCTTGTATAGCGCTAGATTAGTGGATACGCCATTCCTACATACTAATTTTACACGTCTACCCTGTCATAGCGTGTTCTAATTAAATTATTTAAATTATCACAGAGACGCGCGATTACACTACTTAAATATATAAATATTTTTTTTGTAAATCATGTTTGATTTAATAATCATATTTAAAAATTGACAACAATAAAATACAAATTCAAACACTACAAATATGCCACACAGTGATTCAATCGTGCAATATTGTACTTTTTACTTCACAGATTTATATAGATAGACACATTAAGTGTTTTATGTCAAAAAATATCATTAAAATAATTAACTGCCAAAGGTAATATACAAATTCAAATTTGAGCTATAATAATTTTGCTAATGAAATTACCAATAGATTTTCAACAAAAACAAGATTGGGTTACTAATTTCAATACCTCAGAACACAGAAAGAATTTTTCAGAATATTCTGAGTTCAATACTTAATAAATACCAATAAATACTAATATTATAATGATTTAAACTTCAAATTTAAAGTTAGTTGCATCTTAAGAGAAATTATATTGAGTAAATATCACTGTGCAGTGTGCCTAGAGTTGAAGACAGAACAAAAAGTTTTATTCTACAAGACCCCAAAAAGTGCGATGCCCTATGTAAGTATTAAACTGCATGCGCATGCGCAGATCTAGTAATATAATTACCGTGCCGACTTCTATCATTACATGTTAGAAGGCACAATTCGATTCAGTCATCTCAGAAGGCCATGTCGTGATGCAAACATTACAAGCGATTAGGATAGTCGTTAGATAGAATTACCAAGTCGTAAGCAATCTATTACTGTTTGCTCTATTTATAACCAAAAATAAAAATATATTTAAAGCTTATTTATTTATTCTGAAGCATCGGATCCAATTTGGATCTAATCTGAATTCGTGATGAACTGTAGGAAGCAATTTGCGGTTCGTAAACTTACTAACCAATATCTTACCTATTATGCTTTGGGTTTAACTTTGTTGACGTTCAGGTAATTACTAATTCATAAGTTATATAAAAAATAAACTCTCCTTTTAGAACAATAAGGTCAATAAATAATTGGATAGAATAAATTACCATAGAAATATTATTGAAATCTTTCGAGATTAGCCTTTACGACTGTATAAGAGGTTACATAAATACCTATAAATGGGACACTCAATGCTATGTTTGGCCACTCGAATCCAAGGATAATCCCTCGATCCCTAATCAAGGCCTCACTTGACCCAGAGATCGGAATCCATCGCCGTTTATTGCTTTCCGCTTTGCCTTTGGAAAGTATAGGTATCCTTTCTTGCTGGTTGAGCGGTGGCTTAGCGGTGGAATGAACTTCAAAGTGAAGCCACGAAGAGGCTGTTGGGATGAAATCGTTTACTACTTGATTAGCAATCGTGTACCATTGATGAGTAAGAATTTATGTTATAAAATCTTCCGCCCACGGCTCGGACGTTTGGTTATAATCTATCTATGCAGGGTGTTTGGTAATATACTGACGATATTCAAGCACAACATAAGTTTAATAAAGTGTTTGTTTATACATGCCAAAATAAATTTCACATTTCTATGGTAAACATTTCACAAATTTATTTGTCCATACTTTCACGCTTTCATGCCTTTGAAGATAGGAGACACCTTCCTGATTTTTAACGCTTTAGGATAAACTCCATCCGCAATGCACGTGTTAAACAGGTGAGCTAAGATCGGGGTTAAGAACTCTAACTCTCACTTGCAGTTCTCTGGAGTTCCGTGGAGAGCCCGTATATATCTTTAGATCGCTTAGGAAGTATAAGCATTGTTACTATCTTCAGCACCTCGTTGGTGCTGAAAGCATCCAGGTCTAGCTGCGAGGTGGCGGGCGCTCTCACCGCCGCCAGTGCCTAGAGCGCTCCGGCGACTTCCGCGCTGAGTGCGCCGCACATTGCAGCTGCATTTAAAAGTCTGAAGTTAATCGCATCAACGGCATGTTTTGCCGTTGTGAACCTGCATCTTTTCTCAATATAACAGTATAGTCAAGTTTTACAGAATTCTCCTCACCTCAATTCATTCTTACCTTTTTTAATCATCTGACACTTTTTAAATCATCGTGTGCTATGAAGTTTTGCTGGTTAAGCTGATCAGATGAAGGGGTTGTTTAGATATTGGGTTCCAATTGAAAGTAATAAAAGCTAAAGTGATACAAATATACCAAGTGGCCTGTCATGAAAAGACTTTATGTACTTATACATTCCAAAATGGTTTTCATTTTTATTCTAGGATGTTTCTGTGATACAATGAAAAAAGTAAAATTTGGAACCCAATCTATCGCTCCCATTTGTTAGAGTTTCGATATCTTCATAGTTCATGTTGTGGTTAAGTTTTTTTAAATGCTTCTATCCATTTGAAACTTTGCAAATTTACAAAACTTTGTAATTCCGACGACAATGCAAAATTATGGTAACAGTGAGCTGATCCGATGCTGGAATCAGGAGCTGTTCCACAGAATACCTATGAATAATAGATATATAGTTTCCTATAGTTTCCCTATAGTTTCAATGACCATTCACACGCGCGCCCGATTTTGTCGCTGTCGACAAGTCCACGAACAAATCTGAGTGTGAATGTTATCGCGGTTCGGCATTTAACAATCACAAGCGGATTTGTTTACGGACACATCGCTAGCGACCAATCTGGCGGCTCGCGTTGAATGTTGGCATTAAAACTTACGTATGTGATGGAAATCGCATTCGGAGCAAATTATTAGAATTAGTATGGACTGTAGAGCTATATTCAAAACATAAGCTTGTAAAACATATTTTAAATAGGGCATGCGTACATATCGCATGTAATTAATAGGTAGTGGGACCTACTTCAGTTGCACTCACGTGAACATAAAACTCTTCGTGCAGTTCAACAATTATGTATTTCACACTTTCTAAGCACCATTACTTAGCATGCATGCTCTACCATTTTGTTAAAGTTGAAAGAAAAGCGGAATCAAATACCGGTATTGCCTCGTAGGTCACGCACCGCACGAAACGTGCCCTACGATACACTGCCCTGCGACCGCCAATTTGAGGCATAAATCCTCATGTGCCTGTAATTTCACCGGCAACCATAACCTTCAAACCGAAACACAGCAATGCTGGTTGGCGGCAGAAATAGGTGTGATGATAGTACTTCCCCGGGCGAAACCTTTTACAAGGAACTCTACTACCATTAGCATGATAGCTATCCACAAACAAATGATTACCAAGTTATGATTGAACTGGTAAGGTAACTCTACTGAAGTATCGGCAAAATTAACTTCTTTGCTAAATAATAAATAAATAAATATTGCTGGACATTTCACACAGCGCTATATAGCTCCAAACTAAGCAAAGCTTGTACTATGAGAACTAGATTACTGATAAAATACTTATATACATTTTTTTTGTAAATACATACTTATAATATATAAAGAAACAACCAGACCCGGAACAAATATATGTAGATCATGCAAACATTTGTTCCGCGGCGGGAATCGAACCCGCTACCTCTTGCGTCTCAGGCAGCTATTCGCCCACTGCACCACGGAGGTCGTCAAAAAATTGTTTTGTGTCTTGCTTTGTGTAATATTACATTAAACCTCTTCGAAAAGTTTTCATGTTATTAATTATAGAAACCAATTAGAATTTCTTCCATTCGTGCTCCAATATAACACATGATGATGAGGTTATAACAGACCCGTGACGGTTCACATAGAATCTATATAGAAATCAATTTGTAAGTCTAATAACATAGGTCCGTGATTAAAACAAATTAATAAACTGGCTAGATCTAATCTGTTTAGATCCCCTGTAATGTAATGTTAATATATTGCATTATGCACTGGAATATCAATGAGATGGGATGGGCCAGTTAGTAGTCAGGAAGAGAACATGCGGTAAAAATAATGTTACATAGTGATCATTGTAATTTTAATGCATTAATGAATATTGAATTGAATCAATTATAAAAATGTATTAATGTGATAATTATGAAAGCGACAAGAGAACGATTACTATTTCGAGTACTTACCGATAGTGGGAAGGGCATGGGGCGCTGCTGAGGCATCGAGGCGAGAGTGGCAAATGGGGGCATCCTGGCTTCTTGCGCGGGTCCGTTGTGCTCAGACTGGGGACACAGAGGACGAAGCCGTAAGCTAAGAGTTTTAAGGGGACGTAGAAACATTCGTTCTTGAAACTAGGTAGTTAGGTACTTACCGGCAGAGGGAAGGGCATCGGGCGTTGTTGATGCATGGCGAGAGGGTTGAATGGGGGCATCCTGGGCTCTTGGGCGGGTCCGTTGCGTTCTGGTTGCGGGCGGAGGGGTAGGCGCACGGGGCCAGACAGCGGGAATGCGAATACTTGGGACTGGGGCTCGGGGATCATCGGTCTGCAACAAATTAAAGAATAAGATCACCTTGCTGAAACAAAACAGTTAAAACAATCATCATCATCATATCAGCCAAAAGACGTCCACTGTTGAACATAGTTTCCCATAGATTTTCAGAGCGACCATCTTGTGTGGCCTGCACCCAACGGCACCCAGCAATCTTTATCAGGTCTTATTCCCATCTAGTGGGGGGGGGGGGGGGCGTCCTACACTGTGCTTAAAACAATATACGTGCCAAATGAAAGTATTTATAGTTAACCATAGAACTATCTTGATTTTTAAAATCCTAAAAAAAATCCAGAGTGGAACACCGTTTTCATCTCTTCAAGTACCTACCTATTTCTATTTGTGTACTAATATAATTACCTAGTCATCAAAATAGCTCTACGCGATCAAACGTAAATCGACACACTCGTATCACATGGAGTTAGCGTGAGAGCTTGCCGATTATCTCGGATCCAATTAGCATAAGCGTATAAGTTACACTCATGCGTTGACTGATTCAAGCTCTATCTTAGATCTCGTTTTCTAAGATGCGGCAACCGTCATAATGATCGTAAAATAGTGGTGAACTCCATGTCTATGTCGGCGTTGGGTGCATAATATCCAACGTTATGCTGAGCTGATCGCCATTTTGGACCGCAGACACATGAGGCGAACTGTCTTAGTAGATTCAATTGTACCTACTGTTCTATATATAATTATATAATTTATTCATGTGTCTTTTTGTGATAAATGAAAAAAAAATGATTATTCTATTATATGTTTAATCTTATTAACGCAGTGGGCGAACAGTCGGCTGAGATGCAAGATATTGCGGGTTCGATTTCCGCCGCGGAACAAATGTTTGCATGGACTACAGATATTTGTTCTACATCTGGGTGTTTCTCTATAACTATAGTTATAAGTATGTACTTAAAAATATGTAAGTATTCTATCAATTATCAATTTTCCATAGTAAACATAGTTTACAAGCTTTACTTTGTTTAGGGGCTAGATAACTATGTGTGAAATGTCCAGCATTATTTATTTATTTATAAACAATAATTGTCAATATATCTGATCACCTCTAAACGGCTGGTCCTCGGTTTTCTAGAAACCGAAGCGATACAATTCCAACCCATCACTTGGCAGAGAAGGCGATATATTTCCGCTTTCCCTTTAATCTTAATCAAACTTCAAATATCAAGTGTGTTTTCAGATCTACGTTAATAGGACACGTTTTGAATTAAAGCAATTACAGACAAGATTTAATATAATAATGTAAGATATATTTATAATGGTTGTTACTTACTTCATTTTAACCCATAAATGCAAACCTCTTGGCATTTCATTCAGCATTTGAAAGCTTTCAAATTTGTAATGCGCCAATAGATTTAACAACATAATTTCGAGTTCCTTCACTTAAACTAGGAAATCGAGAAGAAAATTACTAGTTGAAAGCATGGGTAAATTCAGACCTACCCACGCTTTACTAATGTTATAGGTTCCTTTGCTTGATAGGTAACCAGAGGGCTTAGCCAAGTTACATTCGATTAGCGATAACGGTAGTCGATAAGTCCGAAAATGTATGGGATTTGACACATGCTATGGAAATATCACGTGATATATCGACAACAAACCTATGTAGAAATCGAATCGATTCAAAGCGAATGTAGCTTGGCTACGGGCCCTGAGGGCTTAGCCAAGTTACAGTCGATTAGCGATGACGCTAGTCGATACGTCCGCAAATGTATGGGATTTGACATGGTATATATACAAATTAGGTTATAGGTAAACACTAAGGTGTTGTGGTACCGTGGTACCCACGACACAGAGACTCTTAGTAAGGAGTTAGGACTACGTATGTAACTTTTCGCAGATATAAACATAAATAAAAAAATATTGCTGAACATTTCACGCAGTTATCTAGTCCCAAACTAAGCCGAGCTTGTACTATGGGAACAAGATAACTGATAGGATACTTATATACATTTTTTTGTAAATACATACTTATAATATATAGATAAACATCCAGATCGGAACAAATATCTGTAGGTCATGCAAACATTTGTTCCGCAGTGGGAATCGAACCCGCTACCTCCTGTGTCTCAGTCGGTTCTTCGCCCACTGCGCCACGGAGGGCATCATTATTATTTATTTCATTAAGTGTTTTAATATTCAATGAATTTCATCCATTAACTATGAAATCTATTTGAATGGTCACACAATAACAGACCTCAATGTGTGATATAAAATAAATGAATAAATAGTGTTGGACATTTCACGCAGCGTACAGTGCAATCATTATTATAAATACGGGATTTATAATAATGTTTGAAATCAATCACGAAAGTTTTCTACGTATAGTACAACTTTCGCCCACATGAATGTCTAATTAGCAGAGCAAGAACAAGCATACCATTCACTTGATATAAATTGAAGGTAACTAACCATTTAGCATCTAAGTGCAGAAGAAACGATAGCTAACAAGACCTTACTGTAAGTTTGTCACGTTCTGCGGCAAGGACAAGGTACTGAATATGCATGACAGAAAATGTCTACTTCATGAGAGTTTTAGAAAATTTTCCTATCAAGGAACAAACGAGAACTGATGTAAAAGCTTCATTACAATAGTTATATGTAAATTGCTTATTTGCGCAAGAAAGTCGTTAACTCCCAGTGGCTTGGATTATTACTTCGTTAAATGTAACCATTCTGTTCTCTGGAGGTTTGTTTTCATTGTGAGTAAGGTACAGTTGCTTTCACTTGGCGTAATAAATGATAACCACTTTTTTAGAAAAATATATGTCATATTATTTCTATAAAAAACAAGTATTAAATTAAAAAAAAAACACCGATACATGAAAGATCGTTTTCCATTTCATGAAAGAATTTCCATTTTACAGCTATTAAAGCAGCATTTTAAAATTAAAGTACTGATAATCTTTAGATCAGCTGACCTAATCTTTATCACACGTAGCTAAGAACCACCCCAGTTAAACTAGCTTTCTATAAAAATAAACCGCGTCCAAATCGTTCCATCGGTTTGGGAACTAGATGCCTCAGACAGACAGACATACAGTCATAGACGTCAAACTTAACAGAACCTCTATCTGCGTCGGGGGCTAAAAATATATTTTAACACGAGAGCGCCGACATTAGCATTAGGGTTAAAAAAAACTGAATGTTTCAAACACATTTTATGCAGAGGAAAAGAAACGATCTCGTTATTTTTCAGGGTGAGCAGTGAAAATGGGTGTATGCATTTTCAAATAAGATTCCTTTTTCTGGCATGAGACATGTAACTTGGTATTTTTATACGTAGTTATATAACCGTGGCACGAAGTTCGCGGAAAAATTTCAGAATATACTGAAAAATCGATCCAAAATTAATAATTAATTGTTTGATAGTTATAATATGAGTATAGTAGGTTTAGGTCATATAAATAAATAAATATTTCTGGACATTTCACACAGCGCTATCTAGCCCCAAACTAAGCAGAGCTTGTGCCATGGGAACCAGATACCTGATAGAATACTTATATACTTTTTCTTTGTAAATACATGCTTATAAAAACATCCAGACTCGGAACAAATATCTGTAGATCATGCAAACATTTGTTCCGCGGCAGGAATCGAACCCGCTACCTCCTGCGTCTCAGTCAGCTATTCGCCCACTGCGCCACGGAGGTCGTCAAATAGATTATTGTTACCAAGCATTACCTATATTCTTTGGTAATAATATAATTATTTTTAACTAGTATTATCTGTGAAACTGATACTTTCATAAATAATTATAACCACTGCTTATTTTTGGTTGGATAACGTTATGGTTTCTCAAAACGCATGTTTAAGACTAATTTTATGACTAAGAATAATTTATTGAGTTCTTAAAATTGTTTGGTACTAGTATATAAATTACATATAGCCTAAATTAGCAAATTACAATGACCAGGTGACAATTTTATGTGGTATGTAAGTCTATTATATTTGAGCACAGCACCTGATGTAGCTCTGTTTCTCACACCAGGTCTCTGGCGAGCTTATGTTGTGTCATGAGGATTACATTGATTCGCTTCGGACTCTCGTCAAACAAAAATAACAACTGACCCATTTTGTTTGGCTAACAACATAAATTATAATCTAAATTACAAGCTAGAATTAAACTACCTAATAATAATAATGAATGTAAGGAGTGTTTAGTGATAGCACGTTCAAACTTTTTTGTATTCGCATCTACAAGCATTTACGATTTGCTCCCGCACGTAGGGTAGGCTAGCATTTGTAGTAGCGCCTCTTTACATAGTAATAGCACAGTATAAAGATAGACTATTGTAGTAGCGTCTCTTTATACTGTGCTAATAGTTAATACTCTTTGGTATTATGTAACTTTATTGACGAGATCCGTCTACCGCAAACTGTCAAAACAACCAACTCAGCATCGTTATTGAATAAAAAAGCATGTGTGCAATTCACACGTGGTAGAAGTGAAACCTTCAAATATCACGCGCATGTGCTTGGGATCTACCGACTCATTCTCTTTCTCTCTCCTACTTTCTACCTTTGTGTATCTTTCTTTCTCTCTCCCTCTTGTGTTTGAATATTGGACGCTACTCGTTGCTAACGCTCGCGCTAGCCTGTAACAGGTATACTACGCTCATGCATTCGAGTGCCACGCATTTACTCTCGCTCTGTCTTTTTCTATTCCCCCTCCCCAGGAGCGTTGACCGTTTAACGCAACAGTGCTTTCATACCACCTCCATGGTAGCGTTAAACGTTTAACGCAACCTTGTTGGAAGTCGCATTAGAAGTTTCACTTCAATAAATTATACGCAGTTGCTTGTTTCGGTTTACCGCAGTCACACGCAACTTGTCAAAAAGTTCGTAATACGAGTAGCTCTACAGGCGGGGATGCGGAAACAAGCGTAAAATATTACGCATGCGGGGCCATTCCGCATCCGTGAGCAAATCCGCACGACAGTAATAACGCTCTACCTATGCCCTACGCTGCTACCCGCGGCTTCATGAAACTCTCGAATTTTGGCCCGCCCCACTTACAAAAGGTTGTCCACCTGAAATATACAACCCAAAGTCTGAGTTTCGATTTCAGATCTCAAAAGCCAGTGAAGCATCAAAATATATCGCCATAATACTGTTCTTTCATAACTCCACGTAACAAGATTACAGGAAGTATTATGCACAGTATTAGCAGTAGCTAATACTGTAATTTTTATCTTATACCTAAGCTTATACCGTTGTCTTGTAGCGAAGCTTGTGACAAAATAAAAAACTTTTGTCTTGAGAATTTTTAAATGGACTGAAGGGAAATGCAATTTTGGACGTGGAAAACGGAAACACGACTCCACTTCGACCGGCAAGTCAAAGTCAAATATTTTTATTCATTAAAATCACAAGGATCACTTTGAAACGTCAATTTTACTGCCTGTTCCTTCGCGACCAAGCCAGGAAAGAAAGGCAAGAAACAAGGCTGGTTGTTTTTTAATGATCCTTTTAGAATACATAACAATACAGAAAATAAATTACGTCTAAATTGTAACATTTTGAACGAGTTGGAGCAATTTCAATCCCAAGCTTCTCTATCATCTAAATAATCCGATGTTTTATAGTAGGCTTTTTTATAAAGATTTTGTTTAATTACGTTTTCAAATTTGTTAATTGTCAATTTTTGTACATCCCTTGAGAGTTTGTTATATTATAAAAGCGTACATCTTGCCTTTTAAACGATTTACTAACTTTATGGAGTCTACAATTGGCAACAGTGAGTTCATCTTTATTTCTAGTATTAAAATTATGCTTATTGCTATTTTTCTTACTCAAATCAATATTTTTGTGAAAATGCATCAGACTTTCATCGTATTATTGACAAGGGAAACAAAGAATCCTTCAATCTGTAATACAATTAGTCTGTACACCTATTCTCTAAGCTATTGGGAGGTCGTCGGTACTGACCTAGGCTCGTCTCCACCATGGCAGATGATTGCAATACGCTCAGCCTGTGCACTGCGGGGGGCGAAAGCTCCAAGAATGTTGAAGGGGAATTGTCTCTCCATAGGTTCCTCGTGACGCTTCTCAACCACGCAGTTCATACGGCCTCTGGAAGTAATGACGAGTGCAGTTAGGACTTGTCCTGTTTAGAATTTACACTTTACTTCAAAGCCTCATGTTTCAACATGAGGCTTGCAGCAAACATTGCTAGTACGATCTAACGCTGGTAAAAAATCACTAGGAAGTCCTTATCAGCGTAACAAGTAATTTACATTTTGCGTGCGTTTATGTCTTTTCCACGTTGTAGAAGCTCGTAGCAGTGCTATGAAAAAAATTAATCACAGTATTTTTTTATAGTGTTATCCGAACACTTACGAATTTAATCACAGTTTATCAATGAGATGAATGTTTTATTTTTATTTTTTCCATCATAAGGCCATTTGAATGAATTTAAGACAAACTCCCTTTATCCTACAATCCCGTGGCAATTCAGCTCTTCCCTGGATTATCCGAGATTTACGGTTCGGTGTCATCAATTACCTTGATGCGGGCTGCTGACTCACATAATTGTTATTCACAAGGAAGAGTGGCGTCTCTAGGAGATAAAAATATTTTCTCTTCTTTTCGTCGTGTCATTTGAATTTTTTTATTATTTTTAGGTCTTAGTATTGGTTTATTCATATAAGCGTATGATTTTGTTCCTATTTTGTAACAAGGCGTGTTGTACTCGTAGCTCGTAGTTAGAAATAAAACCTAATGAGGCAACAGGAACGGCAATCACTCATACATTATTTAGAATGCTGCACTCAATTATGCAAACCAGAAATCAAAGTTCAACAAGTATTATAATTTCCTCATGCCTATTCGATTACACAAGTTCACGAGGCGTTTTTCCACGGAGGCTTCAGGCATTACTAATCTCCCCAAGGATTCGACTCACAGCGGCCTGCATAAGTGGTTTACGGGAAAAACTTGTAACCTTCCCGTTTTCCCGCAATAAACCCATTTGGGCCAACGGATACAACTCAGGTAAATTACATAAATTCCAAGCACATAGTTGGAATGGTGTGGTAGGAGGTAAAAGTTTTTTCTCGTTGATGATACATATCTCATAAAGTATGTAGCGCGTTTTTGCTGATGAAAACTTTGATAGCGCTTGAGTGCTGACCGGCGTGGCGCTCATATATAAACCACAACATGAATACAATGAAACTTACTATGTTTAATCATAAACGATGCCAACCTCGCGTATCAAAGGTACACCACATGTTCTATTATACAAAAATTTTTAAAAATATTATGCTGGGATTGTTAGTCTTTAGCAGCAATTTTCCCTGAGGACTCCTGAAACGAATGCATGCATTATTTTTGTGTTTGTGTGTATGTGTTTTTAAAAACTTACTTCTGGTTGTTGGCGAGGAAAGCTCCCGCGAGCTCGTCCAGGTCAAAGTGGAGGGGCACCTTGAAGACAGGTCGAATGGCTTCTAAGTCATCGTCCTCTTCCGCTGAGCTGTCGGATTCTGAACTCTCATCGCTGTTGGGAGACTCGCTCTTTACATCATCGATTTTCTGGAAATAATTTATAAACATTTTTACTGTCTACTCAGATATTTTCATTGATTAGCTGCAGTATTTTGCCAGCGCTGGGGCATATTAACATGCCGTAGCATCATGCTGAGCTGAGTACCAATTCATCCCCACACAGAACTTTTAAGTTTGTTAGTGCTTAGGTTAGATTTTATTGTTGTTGTGTTTATTTTTCTTTATTACTGTGTGGTTTTTTGAATAATTTTTTTTCTTTCTTTCTATTTTGAAATGTCGTTTTCCAGTTATGGTTTTATTTAAGTTTCAAATTGTTAATTTGAATTCGGTGAAAAATTAGTCATCTGTGCCGTATGTTGAAATGTCACATTTTTAGTAGATAAAATGTACAGTAGAGAATCTGGATCTTGAAAGAGTTGTTTTCACTTATATTATATGCTTACATGCCACTATTTATCCAAACTGATATGAGCAAAGAATTATGTTTGATATATTTTGTTTGGTTTGTTTTTACTTATTTGAGCCATTTGGGGTCAAGACCCTGGGTCCATGGAGTACCGGGGCCCATTGCGTTTTCAAAATTATTTCTGGACGTCTAGTCGAAACGAACCGATCCGAGAACTGGCGCTTATCTGGGTCAACGCATAAGCATTTCAATTCAGCGGGCCAATGCAGCCAGTGCCTTAGGGACACTTCCACCTGGTAGTGATCTGGAGCAGTTGAGCTATCTATAGATCGTTTGCAACGGTCTTTAGATGATCCAAGTCATGTAAATAATTGTATATTGTTACTAGTGGTTCGCCCCGAACTGAGATCTCGCGAGTCTCCGATTAAAACAAAAAAAATATTTGTATACTTTTATTATCAAAATAGTGCCCCAAAATACCACCTAACCAACTAACCTAACCTACAGTTTCATTCAAAAGACAGGTAACAGGAGTTCATGTACGTGGTTACACTTTTTTGGGGTACAAATTGCAGTTATTCTAAATTTCAGACTTTTGCCTATATTTGTGTCATTTAAGCTACACATACGAGTATACCAAATTATAGCACTGTGTACCCTGCGAGTTTTGTCAAAGTTCAGTTTTTATTATGCCTAATAACTCAAAAACTATAAAGATTTTACTAAAAATAAAAACGAAGTCTAAATGTACTAATAAAGACCTTTCATTTGACGTCCCAGTTGGGTTAATAGTCTCATTTTCATTATTTTTTTACCCCTCTTGAACCTCAATATCTCGACAACCGCCCAAAATTTTTAGTTCATTTAGTCACACCAAAATTGTGTCATCATTACCTACCTATGTATCAAATTTCACGATGATCGGATCAATGCTTCTAAAGTTATCCTCGGACAAACATACACACATATATACATACAATGTCAATTTGCCTAAGTTGATTTAGAGATCTCGCTTCGCTCGATCAATTAAAGACATTTTGCCTATACAACACCATCTTGTTTTGATTGTAAGAGAAAATAAGATAAAAATTTTGTAGCAAAGGCCATCTTTGTATTAACTAACGAGGTGCAATACAAAGTGGCACAATGCACGACAACTCATTCGCTTTGGTTCACCGTCTGACTCAACAGCATCCGGAAGATTCGTACGGGCGGGGGTCATGTGAAGATCGTTCGTCTTCCTGCACTTTCAACATTTTCTGCCACAGGCTCTCGAGCGAAAGTAAACACTATCGTGAGAGATCACACTGATCTAAGTAAGACTTTCGCCTGGCGACAAAGCTATGTTAATGACAAAATAAACAGTACCTATCTAGTTATCTTTCGCTTTAAGTACCTAAGTAGTATTTTTATTTAATTGCACCTTATCATTAAAACTGAAAACTTTTATATTTTAAAGTGAAAGCAATATCGCAGGTCAGTGATACCTGCAGTTATTTCAATAACAGAGAAAGCTACCGTTATCTTAGGTTTTATTTATTGCTTAGGGGAAAGTAATTACGATGAAGGTTCCTCTGGGTTTTAATTATGATTGTATGTCTCTGTGCCTTCATCATTGCTCATTAGTATAAAACTGAAATTATAGCGTTCTGCATTTCATTAACACTGGGGAATGCGAAACAAGAGCTATAATCTCGTTCTGTGCTGTTTGTCGGGTACAATAGGCTCGGACATCCTGCCGAGACAATGTGCCCGTGCACCATTGTTCCAGACCTCCATTTGTAAATATACCAGTCGATAGAGTCATCGGTCCATCGCTTCATTGATCTGTTTATGCTAATCCTCTCATTAATAAATATGCTAATTACTCTGTAACGTTACCCAATATGGTTTCGAGACTATCATATTCATTGCATAACACCACATCAGAAGTAGGGCGTCCACTCCTAAACATAGGCCTCCCCATAGATTGCCAGTGTGAACAATCTCGTGCCGCCTGCACCTAACGGCTTCAAGCAACCTACTTCTTTTACGGCTAATTAATCGAACCTGTTTCCTATATATGTACAACCAAGTAGTAAATTAAACTCTATATTTTTATTTACCTACGATGAAGTATTCCAGATTTCCAAAGTTTGCTAATAAATATCGGGTGTGAAATTGAGATGGATCAGTGGGAGAAATCTCAAGACGTAAGAGATAGAGAAAAACTATTAAAGAAATAATGTCGTCAAAATTAACATGGTTCCTTTAAACGTTTTTCTCGACATTACGATTCATAATTTCCCCCCACTGACTCAACGCAAATCTTCACATATGACTCGTGTGCCGTGCCTGGCAAATTCAGTTAATAAAACGGCCGCTTTCTAGTGGTGCAATGGTCGATACCGCCATCCACTGCCACAGCGCGCCACCGTAGGCAAGTGAAAGCTGCATGACGTCACCACTTGCATTGACTGACAAATGCACATTAAATTATTGGCACATATTGAATTGTCCCTCGATGCCGTAATCCGCAAATCGATATATTTTCATATTGTACAATTCAGTACTCCATCTAATTCCATCGGAAACCACATTGTAGATCTACATAATTAATCCTATAACCTAAGTATGAATCTAAATGGAATAGCTATCTGTTTGAATTAGCTTCTATGGCTTTAGCATAGGTAGGTATACCGAGTCGGCAATTCGCAATATCATTGATTTTCAACTGCTAACTAAACCAATCCTAGTGATACAGTTATTACGAGTATACTGCCTATACGAGTAACTACAATTTATCTACTGTCTATGCAATTTTTCTTCTTTGCCTATCTTAGATTGGAAATTAATATGTGATTAAGAATCCCACAAAAAATCTTTGAATTGCACTTTATCATAACTCTCTCTACCTGATTACGACGTTGACCGAAACAAATAATATTATCATTAATCTTTGATTATAATTACTCTGCGTAATGGATTGGTTATGGTCAAAATTTCATCTATTACGTAGTTGAGGTTTTTCGTACCTAACAGAAACAATTGAATAAGAAGATATCGATGTAGGTAGAACAATTTCTGAGGCGGATCTGAAGAACACCAGGTTGAGTTACCTAACTTGAAGCGTGTATGAAGGAAATGTGATGTAAATAAATGAAGGCAAACTTACGACAGGATTATTAGTATCCAAAGTCCCTGTCTACTCCTTCGGGAAATAGCCGTGATATACAGCATGCGCCAATAGCAAATGAGAGAGTAGTCTCAAACGGAAGTCCCGCCCTAGATAGAACACTCCAGGCACACACGAACCTACCTATACATTATATTTATGTATTTACCTGTAGTCTGTCCTCATCGATCTTGGATTCAGCGTGGTTGAGTGCGTCATCTTTGACCTGGTTGACAGGCACTGGTGCTGGGGCCGGCGGGCTCGTCTGCGACACAACTGGGGGCGCCGCGTGGAGCGCGTGCGCATTGCCGATGGGCAACGGCTCATCCTAAAACAATTCAAATAAGAATAAAAAACATTCTGCCGTGCAGGGTCGTGGAAAGTGAAAACCCGTACTTTCTGCCCACCACTGGGAAACAGGCAATAGTGTAATAAACGTAGAGTATGTACATGATAAAGTCTATCCAGTGAAAATAATAAAAAGTCGGTTCAATGCGCCTCTTCTAATCATGTTCAAATGTATTGTTATTGATATTTCTCGATAACTTGTGAGAACCAATTACGAAGTTCTATGGAAATAAAACATTGATAGCTGAAATGCCCTTGTTATTTTAATAGGTCACGATTGAACAAAGTAAAATCAAGGATTTCACAAAAACAGTGTGCGGGTAGAGTATTCTAGAAGGTTAGTTCCAGTAAGCAGGTACTTAATAGTAGTTAAGTTCGTATTTCGTGTTACCATTACTTGTGTAGGTAATGGTAATACGAATATTAGCTGGCTCCTCGGTGCGCCACCGCTACATGGTAGACATACCTCCCATGCGCACAAAGCTGTACTCTTCCACCTTTATTATGTGCAAGAACATTAAATATCTCATCAACCCGTCCATCGCTACTGTAATCAGAAATGCATGAAGTATGTACCGGCACGTATTTTTTGCGTAATCACTTTTGTTTATTGCTCATTCGAAGTGTCCAAGAATCTTTACAAAATAGTTATCTACCTATTTCTCTACAAATTACTTAGATAAAACATTACCGAGCTCGCCGCTCACTTTGGCGCAAAAACCATCAAAGTGCTCATCGCAAAATGGCGGATGACTTTTGCATGTAGCCAGGCAGTTACGTAACCTATGAAGTAGGTACTTAGGTACCTATGCAGGCTATATGTAGTTAAGTGCAACCTTCCTACACGGAGAGTCGAAGTTCGTCATTGTTCTTGTCAATTGCAGTATTCTCATTGAATAAACACAGGAGTTGGCTGCTTGGCAATCGTTCAAAGCGTTGAAAAAACATTAATAGGAAAAGTGCAAGGCTATTCTTATTCGTGTTGCCGGTTCGCGGCGTCACTGATCGCTGGCCATTGTTAAAATATTCCTAACTGAGCGTGATAAAGTCACTATCATGCATAATGACGATGCCATACTGCCGGTTCTCGAACGTGATAATACAAAGAAAGATGTAATGTTCACATAATGACTGCCTTTGGCCTTACTTTAAAGCTTACGTTGGCAAACATCCTATTGGAAAGGTAAAGGAAATCTTTGTTTGTCAATGTGGTTGCATCCTGAATATTGAGAGCGTAAGGCTCAATCCTCGTACTTATAAGCAATTTTACATTTTGTCCATTGTTGTCTAGGCTACGGTTGCCAACCGTCCTGTTTTCCCAGGACATGTCCTGTTTGTTGGGGTGTCCTGGGCTGTCCTGAATAGTTTTTAAGTAGCGTCCTGGGTTTTTAAAGGGTTTTGTGTTTTAAAATTATCTTAACTGGGAAATTGAACTTTAAAATACTAAAAACAGATGTATGACTTGGATAGCTTACTGTCAGCAAAACGCTTTTGTTTTTTTTTTTTACCTATAAGGACACAAGAGTACGTCCTCGTATTTCTACCTTGAAATACTGGATTCCAAAATTTAGAGATGGCAATCCTAGTTAGACCAATGGACAAAATGTTTCTATTAACTCTTGCCGCATATTCAAGATAATTTTAAAAGGATTAAATAAGGCAATAACTCTTTTTTAAGGATCTCATAAAATGATATTTCTTAAAATATCGCATGTGACTCTGGCCTGAATCAAACTATCGAATTGCTGTTGTGATGACAGCAAGTGATTTCATTGTTTGGATACTTAAACTAAACTACCTTAATAATCTATGTTTGGAAGTGTGAAAAACTGTGCAGTTAAGTACGTGGTATTGTCAGATAGGCAGAGATCAGCCGAGCGCGAAGTGTTCGCGACCGCAACTGATAGAAAACGACGATTACGTCGCAAACTATTGTCGCATTGTACCAGTGCACTACACCCACAACACTTTTACTGTGATTTACGAAACGGTACAAACATTTTATATTCATTGTTGTCTAAGGCATCTGAACATTGCGAGATAATAAGGAAATTACATATTCCCCTTGTAAAATACAGAACGCAATCATCTATGTCATTTGGCTGCTTTTCACTAAGACCGATGTAGTTCTAGACGTAAATACAGTTGACATCAATTCAACACTTTTTATAAATGTAGACAATTTAGATAACTTCTAGCAATTTTAGACCTACGATTGTCAGACATGATTTAGTTCGTAATGCGATGGAGAGCAAATATTTAAATTTTTAAAAAAATGTTATAAATATGGTAGCTATATCTGCGAAAATTTACATTTTGTATACGTACATAATAAATGTCACTTTTAACGCAATGGTTGGATACGTTTGATTATGCCAGTATAGAAGACTTACTTATATAAACTTTTCATACACACACATACACACCCTCTCTCTCACACACACACACCCTCATACACAATGCATTCGCATACATACTAGTGCGTCACCGTCAGTCGTCTCCAACAACATATATATCTTTAATTGTTCGGTATTTCGTTATCATGACTTAAAAACTTATTCATACCATGTCATTCGGTAGAGAACTGTTTCCTAGGCCACAGTTTATGCTTTTCTGGGAAACAGGGACACAATCTATCTATGTTTCTTTTATGGCTACAATAAATATATTTCAATTTCTTTCTTTTTTTTCTATAATAAAAGAAAAGTGACATGAACATTTCCTTCCAGCGTTTCTTTCGGCGTTCTTCTCTGTGACCTATTCTGTGACCGTTTAGAATCTTCTCGTGGTTATATATTATGTATTAACTGTTTAGGTTTAGTATTATAATTTAGTTGTTAGCGCTCATATTTTATTTTATGTCACGCTTCATTCTATTGCATACTATTGCATGCCTAGGGATGACTGGTAGGTATATGAACATTAAGTCCTCTGAAGCACTACCATATTTTGTGTGAAAGTATTAAATAAATAAATCACAACCCGAACAATGTCTCGCAGCTATAGAGAAAATTAACATTTTGTTTAATAATTATTTTCGTAAGATGATTCGTGAATTTCTATTAAACTGTGAAATCCATGAGATTAATTAAAACATTTAAAAGGTCAAATAGGAATCGGATTCTAGGGAGGTTTTGTTTAATTTAAGTTTTGAGAGTTCAAAGTTCGATTCTGCTATTTCTCCAGTTCGGAAAATTTCTACGACAACAATTTGGAATAAGGTTGAATCTTATTACATATTCATGAAAGAACGTACAACATTCTGTTTGTAAACTCTTCTTTCATAGAATGTGGTTTGACCAGGCTTGGTAAGTATAGGTAAGATCATATTAATAGATGAGGTTATCACTGATTAAGTAAATGTCACTATGTTTCTTATGAGTTTGTGATGGAAAACTAGAATTGTTGGAAACATGCCTCAGGTATTTACACTGAGTGAGCATATCTAGTGAGCGGGACACTGGTCACTGGTGTTGGACAGATTATAATTGAGATGCGCGTGTGCGGAAAATCGACTGTTTCCGTTACACGAGCGCACGTTCTCTCAGAAAACACAAATCATCCGCGTGATACAGCAAAATGGAAATTATAAATCTCTATCTACCTGTAATGACACCGGATGTATATACGATGGAAATCACATACATTTTAAAAAATTAAGGAAAATTATGCACAACTCTACCTGATTGGACGACGTCAATCTTTAAAAAATGTTTCAATAAGTACGTAGTTTCGTAGATATTTATAGTCAATTTTTTTTATTGATTCATATTATTATTTTCATTCATGAAAACATACTATATATATAATACTGTTTCTGAACAACTTTTTCGTACTAAAACAATATTAGGTAGATAAACACTTCAATACGTTAAGTCGTAGTTCGTTACAATGTTTCCTCGTGAACGTTTTCAATGAACCACGTGATGTTTACGAAATAGCCCTATACCAAATATGAACTAACTACTGTTTGTCCGCATTATACAAAGGTTAACTGGAAGAGAATGCTACCTAGCATTAATTTCGCCTATGCACAGTTTATTTTTATTTTGTGCAATAAAGAATTTTCCATTCATTCATGTTTGGTTTGTGATGCCTGATATTTCTAGCAATCAAATCGCAATTTTCTCTATAAGTCTTTCACCCTTCAGTCACCAAGTCAGTCTAAACCCTTTTATATGACAAATTTGGCACGCGATGGTACAGGTACACATTTCAGGTTACAGTGTTTCTTATTTAGCGAGAATCAACATCATCGAAACAGATGTGGAGGACTATTATATATGACACATGGCAAAAATATTTGTTTCACCTCTTTTCTTTCTGATAAACCACACCAACTATTCAAAAACCCCAGCGTCTGTTCTCTACTCGTTTTAAATTTCACGAAGCGCGCCCACCATTCGAAAGTTATCATCGGATTATGATTCAGGTGATTCAAAGACAGACAAGTTAGCTATTATTCACCAATATGGTATATATTCAAAAATGTATAGACATGAAAAATGTTATGCCTGCGAGTCTTGCGACACAGTATTTTACTCCTGCGGGTATCACTTTTCCACTTTGTTTCTGTATACTGTTAAAATGTTCCAAATAGTATATATATATATATATATTTTTAATGTAATGTCGTATTACCATAATACCATGATCAACTACAAACAGGCAACTAGAGATCGATTTTATGAGACATGGTAAAACCTTGGCGCAGTAAATCAGAGACTGGGCCATCTTAAAACAATTAATGTAATTAACAGACTGCATCGGAAAGCTAATAGTATCGATGAAAGATTTCAATTGTAATGTTCACCGGGCCAAGAACGTGTTAATTTACAATACATTTGGTTACGGGGTATGATTCAAGGACTTTGTGCCTTTTAAATGTTTGCATTCCGACTCGACGGTTAAGTTGATTTTACTAAAATATTATGATACAGACGGACACGCAGTGCGGTAAAAACAATGAGCAACACTTTTTATGGGTCTTGTAATCATATTTTGTATGTGCACACTGCACACTGTTGCCTGAAATAAATTTATAATAATAGTATTGTTATAAACACACGCTGCGTTCGTTGACAGGCATTGCCGATGTTGGAGAAAATACAACTAGCCTCAAATGGGGTTGGGCGGGACACTTTAGTAGAATGCACCCCGATAGGTGCGCTAACCTAGCTACAACTTGGAGGCCTGATGGAAGAAGCGGTCGGCCTTCGAGCAGGAGGGGTAGAGTATCGCACAGGATAGAGATAGATGGAAGGACTTTGGGTAGACCTTTGCCCAGCAGTGGGATAATATAGGTTGACAAAAAAATTATAATAACATCTTTGCGCGTAATACCTCATACATATTTATAAATTTTTAATCAATTAGCCTGTTTTGATCAGTAGGTACTCGTACTCTCGTACTGTCGTGAATGTCTCTTTCGTGTCAGATTATGAAAATGTTAGGTAGTTACCATACCACTTAATATATTGAAATTATCCTTGAAATTACTGAAATAAATACCCGATAGGTAACTTATTTATACTTACAACAGACGCTTAGCATAACAATTCATATTTGAACACATGGAACTGAAAATGTTGGTCGGTATAACCGAAACTATTAGGACCAATGTTAAAAATACAAAGAAAAAGAAAGCGTTTTGAAGCGAAGACAATAGATAAAAGGCTGTTTTTGACTCTTTCTAGAAACTAGAGACTAACGGTTTATGGAAGCGCGACGTATGCACCTACTTAATACTAAATGGTGTTAGATGTACATATTTAAATGTATCTCATACTCTATTTTCTACAAACATAGTAGAGTCGCAGTAATTCACGGCTCTGGGCACATATAATTTAAGAACATTTTAACTTTTTATACTTATTACAGATTAACAAAAAATCTAAAAGTACCGCGTTCTAGTTTAAAATTAGGCAAACAAGTTATAAAACTATGTTTTAAAGCTCATTTACATAATTATATGAATACCATGCTCTTAGATGATATATCGCGGAGATAGAATATTATAATAAGTATAAAAAATAATGTTGATAAAAATCGATATGAAATCATTTCATACAGAAATCATCGGATTTTAGCGTTCTGCTATGTTACCCCTTGTTTCATTCGAACTGACAGTGTTTTATGCCGAAACTCGGTAATTTCTGAATACGCACTGATTTGTGTTTGTTGACTTATATTTGTCTACATATCCGGCGAGTGCATTATGAACGCAATGAAGTCTCTTGTGTCACAAAGAGATGCATCCGTAACGAGTTCACTGACCGAATACTACTTTCGCAGTCGCTACATAATAGCCAGTACTTACCTAACTGTTAGATATAACAAAGTACATCAATATTAATAAACCATGGCAGATGAATACCGCGTGGCGGCGGCGTGGCTGACCTCTGACTTAGGAACATGACTTGCATCGCAATTCCTTCTATTGCTAGTTTGTATTGCACAAGTTAGAGCAAGTCAATAAACTTACCGTCCTACGTAAGTTACCTACAACATTTATTCGGTACATCTGCCACTTATATATATTTCAACGGGATAATAATGTTATCCAACACAGGTAAGGTGATGGTAAAACAAATTAGCAACATGGGTTTGATTTAATGGAAAGTATGGATTTCCATCTGGGTGTCTATGTTGAATCTATCAATATAAATAAATCAAAATAAATAAATAATGCTGGGCATTTCACTTAGCGCCATCTATCCCCAAACTAAGCAAAGCTTGTACCAGATAACTGATAGAATACTTATATACTTTTTTTTGTAAAATAATGCTTATAAATATATAGAGAAACAACCAGACTCGGAACAAATATCTGTAGATCATGAAAACATGAATTGTTCCACGGTAGAAATTAAATTGTTTCTCTATAGGAACGACTTCAGGAACTTGGACTAACTACCCTTCAGCAACGTAGAGAGCGCGGAGATCTTATAGAGACTTACAAGATCGACCACTACAGCATACCAGACTTGTCACAAACACTATATACCATGAACAATAATGCAAGGTAGAGAGGACACTCACTGAAGCTGCAACGCGGGCCAAGTACCAGCAAACCAAGGGAGCACATATTGCCCAATCGCGTAGTGGACACTTGGAATCGGTTACCAGAGTCAGTGATTAGTGCCCCCTCAGTGAACGCTTTCAAAAACAGACTGGACAAATATTTAAAGCGCACTGACAATAAATAACATATTCACACATCAGCTCTAAGAGCTGCCTGTGTATTACAAATAATAATAATATATTATAAGTATGTATTTACCAAAAAAATGTATATAAGTATTCTACCAGTTATCTGGTTCCCATAGTACAAGCTCTACTTAGTTTGGGGCTAGACAGCGCTGTGTGAAATGACCAGCAATATTTATTTTATTTATTTATTTGATTCCACTGTAGTATCTTGGTAAATAAGCTAGTTAGCATGATGGATGACATAACTCCTTCAAGAAAGTTAAAGTAAATAAGCCGTGAAAACTCCACAAGTACCTTCTTACCTTACACAATAGCAATAGCAAATACAGGGTGTTTGGTAATATACCGACGATATTCAAGTGACGGTTTCTCAAACCATAAAAAAAGACTGCTCGAAAAAAAACTACTAGTTATATTAGCAAATTTTAAAGAAAATCGATTAAGTTTAGGTAATTAATTCGATATAAAACTTACTGCCTACTCTCTGCAATCGACATCCAAAAATAAAGGCCAATTTGATATCTCTTTCGGAAATGGCTGCGGGTTTTGGGTTAGAAAGGGACAACAAGAGATATCTCGAGACGTCACTAACACAGTATCTGTGGTTAGATGGCAAGCATTATGCAATAGCACAACATAAGTTTATATACATAAAGCGTTTTTTTTTACATGCCAAAATAAATTTCACATTTCTATGGTAAACATTTCACTGCTTATGCTCATCAAAATAACCCCTTTCATTTTTGTGCGTATATTATAAAACATCCTATATACAATACTTAGGTGCTACGTTCTCTATGCAGGATTGCTACTCATAGAGATACTATAAGTAACTAGAACAAAGAGGCTCTATAAAGGTAAGATATTGCTAGATGGAGCCTACTAACTCAAATCAGGGTCATCGGAAGGGCGTGGGAAATCCTGACTTACTGCAGATGGTCAACAGTTTTGCCCATGTTAACAAAGTTAAAATCACCCGACTCGAGTTTAGGTACACAATTTCAACTAGTACCTTCTAGTGCATACTTACTTAAAAGGGACTTTTATGTAAAATCATATAATTTTATTGTATTAAAAAGATGCAAATTATAGTTTTATCTGTATTTTCCCGCATTAATTTCGAAATGTTATTTATTTTAAAACAAAAGAATTCAACGAACGTGCTCTACCAAGGTTTTATCAGTAAATTATGTATGCTTAGATATTATTTGTTTATTTATTCTATCGAATAGTCTTCTAGCATACATTTGAAACCAGTTTCTGTAGAAAGTTCTAGAATAGCGTTGGACTTCAAATCTATGCCACTATCTCAGTGACCCGGCCCAACTAATCCAATTAATTGTTTTTGACCGTAGATGTGGACGGTGAATGCTGGTCTAACCGTTGGACGGGACGACACACGCGGGGATAAATAGCGTTAGATTGAAATCACAACACAGCTCTGTTTTGTGTTGAGATTCAAGGTGAGCCAGTCCGGCGACGTGCCACGTCCTCAATGCGCTGAGACTGAGCTAAGGACGCGTTCACATCATTCATATGAACTCGCAATACAAAAGCTCGAATCTTTTACGAAATCTCTGATGAAGATTTATAACACAAATGCGACACAGATTTTTCATCACCACTTACTTACATCTTATCTCTTTGTAAAAAGAGATCAAAAGGGAGCAAGTGCTTCTATCTCAAACTCAATACTACCTAAGTAAAAAATACTTTTAGGCCTACTGTTACCTACTTGATTAACGAGTCACGTTGATTAAGCTCAGATGTTGCAGCGATTGCTAGGCACGGTGTCATGAAGGCCTTTTTAAAGCAATACTCACCTGACATGGATGCAAGAGTAGGCTTGAGTGTACGATCTTACTAAGTATACATAAGCATTGCTGGTTCCAAGTGTGTACACGGAACCACGACACATAAATATACGAAGATTACATAATTACACAAGCAAACATTGCGACTCTATACAATACATAAGACATGACGGATAATATAAATTGGGTGGTTAGGCTACTAAAATCACCTTTTCCTGTTATAAAAAACAAGGTGGTTATTTTGTAAGACGCAATTTAACAATTTTTTAAAAGGTGCAATGACCTGGGACGTGTAGTAGGTACAAGGTTCCTTAGTCAAAACACGAGGTTATGGTTAAGGTGTCCTAGCCCGCTAGGCTCAGGCCGCTGCACAACTAGGTTAATGTATGTACCTACACTCGAATTACGTCTGTTGTGGCTTTTCATCTTACATAAAGCCTAAAGGTTCAGTCAAAGTTTCCAACAAATCTTAAACTTACTAGGTACAATGTCCCCGACTTTTAAGCTGTTCTTTGTGTTGTGCCCTTGGGCAAAAGAGGATTGTTATAAGTTTCGATGTGTTTATTTTTATGCGTGTGTGTGTGTATTTCGTAAGCATGTTTGTACCTACTTACTTAAGAGGACTTTGTTGAAATGGTCATATAATTACCTAACACTGTAAACAAATACTTATTAAGTAGGTACAACTGGGTACGTAGGTACATAAAAGTTGCATCTTAGCTTAGGTTTTAATGATGATACAAAACATAACTGACATCTCAAAGATAATGCTCTTCTTTGATATATTTTTCAACATAGTCTTTGATATATTTATATTTATTTCTAAAGTTTTTGGTTAGACTTTTAATAGGTAATTAGGTACTCACAGCTAACAAGGCATCGTTTCCATAAGCTCTTTCTTCTAAGGCTAGCTGCTTGTCGAGCATAGCGTCCAGCTGTTCGAGCTGGTGGCAGGAAGCGCGAGCTGCAATCCAGCTCGAGGCCAGGATGAAGGCTCCCAGGATGATAGAAGCCGCCACCACCGTCAATGCCGCGATCCTCGCGATTTGCACAGAAGACGATAACCGTTGTCGGTACGCCTGCGTAAAATACAATAAAAAATATTAATAATTACCTAATATAAAAAGCAAAGGAACCATACATAAATCAAAGTAAAAACCCAAATACTATAACAATCTAGAAGCGTCCATTGAGGAGTTATTTTGTTTATCGTCTTTATCTATTTTCATCTAATAGGTATTAAGTACAAAATTTTACCTATCTGGATAATGGAACGAGATAAAATTAGTTTAATATTTGAATTCGGTACATATACATACCTACCTACACAATATGCCAGAAACTAACATGAAAAGCTAAAAGCTCTTTATGTACCTATATGATATGATTGGCAAGTATGAGGTTTATACATATATGAGGTGTGGAGCCAAATCTTGTGGAAGATTGTTTGCAAGGTATTGGCATGTTCCCACATACTTGGTTACGCTATTGCGCACCAAAAACGATTGCAACATAGAGGCAATAACCTATAGCAGAGCGTCTCGTCTTTAGCAAGCCAGAGTAAATGAACTGGTGGTTTACTAACAGCAAGTCGTGGTAGGTAGCAAACAATGTTGCGTAATGCTTTAAGCGGTACGGTGCGGTCGGACAGAGAAAGTGCCTCGACGATTGCATTCGAGAAATCCATCATCTTTAGAGGCCTTACTGAGGTGCGAAATTATAACGATTTCAATTTTAATTTGTTCTGACATCTTCATTATCAAATTTTGAAAACTTTCATGTCTCATTTGTACCAAAATGAGTAACATAAATAGGTCTAGTACATGGACAGCCAGATAGAAACTTTATTGTTGCTTTGCTACTCGGTATTCAAGTAATGACGTTATCGATAGGTTCAGCAAACCAACAACAGTTGCTTGGATCACACGGACACTCATATTTATTCCACGATTGTCACAAGCAGTGCTAGTGCAAGCAAATATAAATTCTTATTTAAGATTCTATCGACATATTTAAACTTCTATTCTTATAAAGGTTTATAGCGTCATAAAGCTCTATAAAACAGTAAAGACGATTTTCATCGCCCGTAGTACCTTTAAGAAAACATACACACTTTGCTTATTGCGCAAAGCGTACTCTTATAAACATACTAGCTTCTGTCCGCTGCTTCGCACACACGTGGTTTGTCAATAAAAATCCTATGTTTCAATCCAGGTCATAATCTATACAGGGTGTTTGGTAGTATACGGACGATATTCAAGTGACGGTTTCTCAAAACATAAAAAAGAGTTCTCGAAAAAAAACTACTAGTTATATTATCAAGTTTTAAAGAAAATCTACTAAGTTTAGGTGATTAATTCGATATAAAACTTACTGCCTACTCTTGCAATCGACATCCAAAAATAAAGGCCGATTTGATATCTCTTTCGGAAACGCCTGCGGGTTTTGGGTTAGAAAGGGACAACAAGAGATATCTCGAGACGTCACCAATACATTATCTGTGATTCGATGGCAAGCATTATGCAATAGCACAACATAAGTTTAATAAAGTGTTTGTTTTAACATGCCAAAATAAATTTCACATTTCTATGGTAAACGTTTCACAAATTTATTTATTATGCTCAGCAAAATAACCCCTTTCATTTTTGTGCGTATATTATCAAACACCCTATATATACACCAAATTTCATCGAATTCGGTTAAGCCGTAACAATGTGATTGAGTAGCAAACAAAGAGGCATCAAAACTTTCGCATTTTTATAATATACCTACGTGTGATTTGTCTAACACTAATATGCAAATCATGTCTTTGGTTCCAGTTACACACCGGTACGACCGTCTGCTGGTAAGTCATTAACTAATAATTAGATGCTAATATTGATACTAATTATGGCAAAGTTAGATATTTACTAAATGTTGTGAAAAAGTGAATTAAACATAAGTACATTTATCATAATATAAAATGACATGAACGTGTTTAATGTATACATACTTCGTTTTTGTAGTCGGATCGAGAATCAAGTACTGCCTGGAGCTTAAACTTCAGTTTTATGTTTTATTACTGAACATATCTAGGTAATACAGCAGTAACTCTCTGTGTAGTTTAACATAAAGTTTGATTAATTATCATTGCATCGTTAAAAGATAAGTAAGTCCTAATTTGTTTATAAATTGGTCATTTGCAAGATAAAGCTAAATGTAATGTCTGACAAGTTCTTGCAAACGTACATCCTTATTAAGGTTTCGCAAAATAGGTTTTTCCTAGTCTCTGTGTCACGAGCAGCAATATCATGCAAACAATTACGTTTTTATGTACCCGACAGACAGAGACCGACCGACAGAGTATCTATAAAGATTTCGAGCAAACATCTAGTTTGCAAGTTCGCGTGCTGTGCTGACCGACTCGTTAGGATGTGACGCAAGCCCATTGTGTCCACTTGGTCAACTAGCTAATAACGATTTCACCTGTTTTACGACGCTTATTGTTTATATTTTATGGAAAAACGCCCCATCTTTTGTTCAGTTACTTCATAGAAAGCGATTTTCCTACTTGGAATAATTATTCAGTCCTTGCAGTGAAATTCAGTAGCTATAGGTAGGGATATAGATAGATATATGATATGGCATAGATATGGCATTGGTGTTTGCCATACCTACCTAATTATTGACAAACACATGGGATCACATGGATCCCATCAATCATCAGCATATTCATATTAATTTCAGAGTTATATACAACACAGTTAACTCTAGGTATTACTAGTTCTAGAAGGATAGGTGCTTATATTACATCTTAATGACAAAAACAGCCCTTAGTAGTCATGTAGGTAACAAAGCTTTAAATACCATTAATTGTTTATTATATCTATTATCTTCTATTCTAATAAATAAGAATCAAAGTCCTGGCTGACTGACTCTCACATACAAACACACAGCCTAAACCGCTGGCTGGTCTTACAGACTTGAAATTTGGAGGGTATGTCATTTGTAGGATGTGACGCGTACTAAGGACGGATTATTAAAAATGTATCCCCTAAGGGGGGCAAAGGGGGTATTTATGTTTGTATGAAAAACCATAGTCATTGGATTTATAAACCTGTAACGTGGTAAAAATATTCTTAAAGATAAATTGTATATTTTTATTTTTCAAAAATCACCCTCTCTGTGGGTGGAAAGGGGTGTTGCAAAACATTATTCTTTGATTTACTACACGAAAAACTTTACATATTACGTAAAACAACCAAAGTACCTACCTACATATTGAATGAATGAATAAAATACTCTTTATTGCACAACAAACAAAAATACAGTAACAAAGGAAATAAACAATAAATAACGATAATATTGATACATTGGGATAATCATTATTTCTGTTATCACCCCCTAAGGTTGAAAGGGGGTGTTGTTAATAGTTCGTTTTAAAAACATTATTCATGTCATGACATCCACAAACCCAATGAATTATGTTTTATTTCCACCATGGCTTGACCATCATGATCTGATGATGGAGCCAGGAGTGAATCTAAGAACACCTTATTGGATAACAATAAGAATGGTCGTGTAAATTGTTTTTGCGAGACGTTTAACGATATCATTGACAGAGTCTAAAGACGGATATTGCCAGTTTATAAAATGTAGAGAGCTACACAACATAGTGCACCACTTCTTACAAGTAATAAACAAAAATTTCGGCTCCTAGGTATACACTAGGGATGTTACGGAGCTTCGACTCCGACTCCGATAAATCGGAACTTCCGATTGATATTCCACCCCCGGTTCAGACTTCCACTCCGACACTTTTAAATCGGAGGTAAAAGCATAGTAGATAGCGGCGGTGTCGGTCAGCATGTATGTACGAATCACACTAATCCCATCCCACTATATAATATTATAAACGCGAAAGTTTGTATGAATGTATGTGTGGATGTTTGTTATTCTTTCACGTCGTAACGGATAAACCGATTTCGATAAAATTTGGTATGTACGTAGATTAACACATAGGCTACTCTTTGTTGACAAACCACGCGTGCGATGCCGCTGGCGGAAGCTAGTATTATAAATGCGAAAGTTTGTATGTTTGTTTGTTACTCAATCACGTCATAACGACTAAACCGATTTCAATGAAATTTGGTATAGGTATACATAGATTATAACCTGGATTAACAGATTGGCTACTTTTTGTTAATAAACAACGAGTGCGAAGCCGTAGGCGGAAGTTAGTAGGTTTATTCACGTCGCGCGGGGAACCCCCTTCCCCACGCGCTTTTTGTCATCGATTACTCTTTCACTTGTTGTTTGTTACGCAATAGTTATTATTTGTTTTGTTTTGTGCGGCATTTCAATTAAAGTTATCTGTTGATTTGGACAATGAAGCCAAAATCAAGTGTTATTTGGAACTACTTCATTGAACCACCTCTGACTCCGACTCCGACTCCGATTCCGGTTCCGACACCGGCAAACCCAATTTAAAAACTCCAACTCCGAATTCGGTCTCGTTAAAACAACCTCCGTAACATCCCTAATAAACATACGCTTAGGTAGAGTAGAAGTTCAAAGTCGCAGTGGACACAGCAATTGCTAATATTTTCTTACGATAATAATATTTGTCTACTATGCAAAAAGTGCGCATGTTCAAACGAAAATGCTTAGACTTGCATCGGACTAGGTACTATGTACTTACTAATGGGAATGTATACAGGGCCGCGAAGTTATATTCAGGCGATCATTAGGGTGGTTAGATAGATGATGTTGCGTGATAAAATGTGATAAGTAGTAATGGCTATGATAATAGTTGGTCACAAACAATAGAACAATGAATTTTCCCACCTATATACATATCACAATTCTTAGAATATTACGTACATAGCTGAACAACCTCGTACCTCCTTTTAAGTTTATTTTTTACTGCATCACGCATGTTTGACAAACATGAACGATTTTGCAGTTTGTTTATTTCAAAACATGTTTGATGTTTTTATTATAACTCTATCGAAAATGCAAATACTATCCCTATCGTTCCGACTAGGTGTAGTTAGATGGTTAGTGTTAGTAGGTACCTCCTATAAACACACTTAAAAACCACAATCCGGTACTTATCAAAAAGTTTCGTACATAATATTTGCCTATTGTATATTCTCGTTCTAGCCTGTTCGTAGGTACAATCAGGGACAAAAATTGATTAACATTTTGAGATGTTATTTTCATCGAGTTTTTGAAGGACTTTGTCAAAAGCATGAGTAATATTATGAAGCTAGATGGATCTTCAAACTGAGCAACTACTGGTTACAGAAATACTTATTGAGGTTTAAAAAACACAAGTCTAGTAAGTACTTATCTTCTTTGACTGGAACGCCGGGATCCTTACTATAAAACTAAACATACCTAGCTGATACCTAATCCCCATTGGAAGAAGAATTCGGATCAACGTTTCATACCAAAATTTGTACCGATAAAATTTTACCACAAAGCAGAATATTTTGTGAGTAAAATGATCACAAACGAAGTGACACAATTTCCAACCACTGTAAAAGTTGAAATGTTGAAGGTTCTTTACAAAAATGTTGGGCAACGCAAGTAAGGCTGTGTTTACAAACAATACGCTTCGCGGCAGCGGGTAACGGCCTGACCTGGCTTGCTGGCAGCTACAGCTAGGTCCAGGCACACACCGCTTCGACAGCCCCGATGAGAGAAAGGCGCTTTCCCGCAACTCACTCGGTGGACTAGACGCTCATTTATGTGTATTTTATGATTTTAACTAGCAGTATGCTTCAATAATTGCATTTTATGATACTTTAAACAGAGGCTAGATGGCTGTTTAATAATAAGTTACGAACTTGCGATTTCTTTACAAATGTTTTATAGATAAATTGCATGTGTTTGAAGATTTATTTAACATACCTACCATTGAAAATATTTATAAGTAACTGCCGACTCATATCTAACATACCATCCTACGTAATATGGATTAGCTATTCACCCAGTAGGTATCTATAGGGCCTGGCATGGTCCAGTTACCTAATGAGTTTATTGCGTACCTTTCAAATGAGGATGTTTTTAATTTAACATTCAACAAAAGTTTAACTTTTATAAAAGTAGAATATATAACTTACCTAAATATTTACAAAATGTTTAACTCAATACCTAGATCTACCACATACATAATGTAAGTATTACGCTCTACCGTGTTCCTAGGAACTACGAATGCCGAACAATGTCGTTTGTTAATCCACAATACGGGCCAAGTTATTATTTTGAAAGCTTCGGTAGTTATGTGACAGACAAACCGTACAATCCGCTCATACTAAAAACTAATAACGGATATCATACCGGTGGCGGTTCCGACGACGCGCTGTACTCAGACGGCGGGTACTCTGGTTTCATGGTGATGGTGGCCATGGAGTCTGGTTGGTGCTCCTTCTCCATCACAGGCTTTAAATTCTTCACAATTAAAAATTAAATTCAAGTGATTTGCGCGCGCTTTGTTGGACGGTCGAGGTAGGAGTGCGCGCGAGTGAGCGGTGCCGTGCGGCGTAGGCGCAGTGTGGTGGGGCCAAGCCTGTCGCCCGCGCCCGCGCTCTCATGCAGGTGATTGTAAAGATGACACAGGCAGGAGGTTCTTTTGTGAAACTGGCGTAGAAGAAAACTGTAAAATTATTGTCATTACCTTGTTATTGGTAGGTATTTGACGACATCCGTGGTGCAGTGGGCAAATAGCCGACTGAAACGCAGGAGGTAGCGGGTTCCATTCGCGCCGCGGAACAAATGTTTGCATGATCTACAGATATTTGTTCCAGGTCTGGTTGTTTCTCAATATATTTTATGTATGTAATTACAAAAAAAATGTATGTAAGTATTCTATCAGTTATCTGATTCCCATAGTACAAGCCCCGCATACCGAATACAATATTTATTTATTTATTATTTTCTTTACTGATGAGACCAGAATGTCATCTACATTCTGATCTCATTACAACTAAGGTAGGTAGGTAGTGATTAATTGAATGCACCTTAATAAGAAGTAGTTACATATGTTCGTCTATGTAGACGTACCCATAGAGTATATTGTATAGACTGGTACCTACCTAAAAATTAGGACTGCTAACCCAACCGTAAAAACAAGTAAAACCGTAGCACACAAACACGATAATAAACACGCTCCTTTGCATTAGAACATCGTCTGGATATTTGTTTTTTGTATTTGTGTGTATACCTAGTCAAAGTACTACCATAGAATAGAAAAGTACTAATGAATAATTAAATTCAGTTTTTGATTGGCGTAAGTTAAGTAGGTCTTAGTTTAGTTCTCAAGCTTTCTAATCCAACACGATCTTCAAAGTTCAAATATGGGTAAGCATCATTCAAGGAATTCTATCACGGATTATGAAAGATAGAAAAGATTACGAATCCCTTCGGCCATCCGTTGGCCAATTAAACTTCTATCCAAAACTTCGAATAATGACACTGATCTAAAATCAGGATCACATAATGACAGTGACAACTGAATAACGTTCGCAACGTCGTGACATACTGATACTGACTGACAGTTGGCACTTGGCAGATGTCATTCCTGAAAAATCAAACCAAGCGAAAATCTATCTGCAGTGTTTTTGATCTGTCTCGTATTTCCTAATAAAACAACGGGAAATCTATTTGTTACGGTATTCAACAGTCATGGCTGCTTCTGGGAAAGGAACCTTTCAACCGGTATACAGAAAATTTTAAATTTTCATTATTTTTAGGTTATAGTTGAAATGGAACTTTATTTTCCTCTTGGAGTCCTCTTCTTCTTTTAATAACTAGGGTAGTATAGTGCTCTTTTGTTGTTCATGTTGAGCATTTCATATAACAGCATTTATTTTATAATTAAATGACTTCTCCAATAGTTATCGCTATCTAAAAATTCAGGTGGTTTTACTACTCACCTTAAGACAGTAACTAGCAGACGCCCGTGTAGGTTTAGGTTTTCTATAATATTTATTTATATACTTTTGATCCATCTGTGTACATTACATATTGCAATTATGCTATTACAATTTTCCTTGCCGTTTTGAACATACCAGTAAAATTGTTTCAGGATTCAGATGTGCACATATCATTTGAAGATCAGCAAAAAATAAACAAATTTGCCCGTCTTAATGCAAAAGTAGATGACTTTAAAGATGAACTCAAAGTAAAACAAAATGATGTTAAAAACTTGGAAGATGCAGTAGAGGAGCTGAGCTTGGCTGATGATTCTGACAAGATCCCTTACCTTGTAGGAGAGGTTTTCATCTGCCAGAGTCTAGAAGATACATTGGTAAGTTCATACCATTATAAATTAGTAAACAGTATAAAAAAATAGGTATTTGTTGGACTAGTCAGCAGACTATTCAGCCATTTTTGAACTAAGTAGTTGGTTATTTGGCCGCTTGGCAAACCCCATAAGATGGCCCAGTACTTCATTTTTTTTTTGTTTTTTTAGATGTTTGTACATCCTTGTACATCTTTTCATATAGCTTTCTCTTGTTACAGAAATCTCTAGAAGAAGCAAAAACTAAAAAAGAAGTTGAAATGAGTGAACTGTTAGGCCAAATCGATGAACTAAAAACTCAAATGGGTACCCTAAAAGCACATCTGTACGGAAAGTTTGGGAGTCATATCAATCTAGAAAATGAAGAGGAATAATACAATAAAATACAGTGAATGATATATTTATATAAATAAGATGTGTATAATGATTACAGCCTGTCTTTACTAATTATAATACTAAAACAATATTGCAAAAAGGAACAACTTCATAAGTCTATTCTGACTTAAACTTTTATGTAACTAGCTTCTATAGCATTATAGCAAAATGTTAAAGCACTACATAATATGCAAGTAAGAAGTATGTACCTATACAGGCACTATACAGACAGATTTATTTATTAGGTACTTGCTGTTTTAGATAACCTTGTAGGTTATCTTTATTAATGATTTAAATTTTTTGTAAATGCTTAAAAATAAAACATTGCTAAACAAACAATTATTTTTTTTGTACTTCATCAGAAGACTAATACAAAATAAGCAGACAATAAAATCTATTATTGAGTAAGGGTAGGGAATCTCATTAATTTTATATATTGTTTCCAATCTCAAAAAAGAATTTTTACAAATAGTTATATTTTATTTACTGTTTTAATTTCTTTACATATCTAATGTAATATATATTATTTTTTACATTGCAATAAATACATACATTATAGCCATTAAATGGTACCAAACATTGTTAAGTAGATACTAAATATATATATTTATTTTTTATTTTACATTTTAAGTGCAGCTCAACAACAGAGTAAGATGGTGTCAGTACAAAATAATATTGTGAACAAGTTTTGCTTACATACTTCACACCAATCAATATTGAATAAGTTCATAGGAGTTTGTGGCCTACTCAAAGTATACTATCATTTTTTAACATTTGAACTCCTTACCTAAATAATAATACTTGCGTCACCTATCAAAGATTAGGACGACAGGACCCCATAGGTAACCTGTGCACAAACTTGAATCACATTTTATGTGCATATAAAAAATACATCACATACAACCCAACAAATACATTGGAATATAAGAAATCACAAAAAACAATTGGCCTAAAATATAATTTTAAATGTTTTATAGCATTTCAATATATCTTTGGTGTGTAATAAATTAAATGTTTATGGACACAAATGATAAGTACTGTGAAAAAATTAAGGTTCTGATACATCTAATACAAATATAAACAAAAGCATACTGTGTGGTAGAATCGGATGATTATTATACCTATCGTATGATAGTACGATTTAAATTTATTATTATTAGATATTTAAATTTCGAATTAGGAACTCTGCGAATCTGTAGATGGTAATGAATACTTATGTCATTTGTTTTTACGAATTGGCGACAATTTAAAAAGTGTCTGTCGTGCGTCGAACTGGATTTGACTAGAGAGAATTTTCGCTCAATGATCAATGACTTTCGTTGCAGTCTTATTCAACAACAATGTTGCGATAGACTTCGCATTTCATGACGAAGCCCCATCCCGTGCCACTGTTTAACACTGGTTTAATGAGTTTAAAAGTGATCGAAGCAAACTCACTGTTGCTTCGCGAGAAGGACTTCCTTCTACGGCGACTACTGAAGATAACGTGAGTGCTGTGCAGCTAATGATAGAAGCTGATAGAAGGGTGACATATCAACAGATTCGGGCAGATTTAGGCATTGGTATGAGTCAAGTACAAAAAGTCTAGTCTAATAGACGGAAGATATAAAAAACGCCGTCGTTTGGATTGGATTGGTGTCAATCAATGCTTGAAAAGTATGACGGAGGTGACTCGAATGTTGTATATGACATTGTCACAGGTGACGAAAGCTGGATATATTGTTACGAACCCGAATGAACGACAATCTGCACAATGGATGTTTCCATTCGAAGATTTGTCGACAAAAGTAAAGAAGGGCAGAAAACGATGATTGCCTCATTCTTTGGACGACGGTCATTTCGCAACAATTGTCCTAGAAGATAAAAGGACTGTTACTGCAGATTGGTATGTCAGTCATTGTTCACCAGTTGTCTTGGAAAATGTTAGACAGCAGCGCCCAAGAAGCAGGATCCTCCTCCACCATGACAACGCTCCAACTCACACCGCCCGTTAGTGAGTCATCCTCCTTACAGTCCCGACCTGGCACCTTTGAAAAAGGCGAGGAAGAGATCCCTAAAGCAGAGGGCCCACGTGGTACGCAAAAAAAAGTGGGCCCACTACTTCAGTCAATGGTTCCATCACATGCGACGGTACTTAGAAAGGAACGGAGACTACTTCGAAAATCAATAAATATATTATCAGGCTTCTACATCTTTCCGTTTTATATTTTCTTCTTCTTCTTTAGTGTCAATGGCTGTTTAACTTCTAAAGGGACATGCCCATATAATGCTGTCAACTGCACAAAAAATTGCGTTCATCCAAAAAATATGTTACATTTTTTCGTTAATCTACGTATCAATCGATTAACACGAAAAGTATCCTACAATATTTTAAAATAATAATGAATATGAAAACGACAGGAAATGAAATGGTAGCAAATTGCCTCCAGTTGCAAACATTAGTGTTGAGCCAGAGTTGTTCTGAGACAATCATCGATTGTTGATAAAAGATCATAAATAAAACAATCGATTTATTTGACTGTATTTTCACTGACACGAAAAATCGGTCACCGATTTCAGAAGTACGAAACCAAAACGATATTTGTTTCCCAATGAGCGTTTTGTAAATCGTTTCATTTTCTCTTTAATTAACCCGGGGGTGGTATTATGCTTGACTCGCGCTGGTAGCGAGCGCCCGAGCGAGATAATCTCAGCCAATCGCAGTGCGCGCTGAATTTGCGCTCAGCTGTTGACGCACCGCAATTGATCTAAATCCTCTCGCTCTCAGCTAACCTTGATCATAATCGGCGGGCCGTTGATCTCAGCGCCACCTTCTAGATGGCTTTAGGATTAACCAGTGGAGAGAAAAAAAGCGGAAAAAAAATAACTCGGCTTATCTGTAGCATTATCTCGATTTTAATTCGATCAACAAATGAGAGGTTAAAGCTTCGCACGATTTTTGCATAAGGCCATGCAGAGACGAATTAATGTCACAGACATGAGATATTTTTTAGTTAGGCACCTATCACTCGTTATTCCTCCCAAATCATCGAATTAAGAACTAACTCAAACGATAGTCGATATCGATCGATATCGACTACCTATTCAATCCAAGTTTACAAAATCAACACAGAAATACATAATGAATTCTATTAAACATCTCCAAAGGTAAATAAGTACATTTTTTTTTCACTTGGGTACAATTGGTACTTACATTTTTCGTACATTTTATTACCTTATTACTACCCCTGACACACTAAATATCTGATTTTCAGAAGTAAATAGGTAGGTATATTTTTGTATTTATCTGTGGCGCTCGTGTTGAATCGAAATAAACTCGATTTTACTTCGATTCAACATTTGCTCAACAGAATCAGATGATTATTATTTCTTTGCATTAAAATATTGAATTTTGATTTACTGGAATAATTGCCCCCGTCTGTTGATTGTATAGGAGCGCGATGTCAAAAATGGCACTTCTGTGCGCGCGCGCCTTGAGATTAAATATAATCGATTGCTCCATTTGACCGATTATTTTGCGCCGATAAATCGATATTTCGGATAATAGTCGATGGTCGATATACCAATCCCTATGACTGTGCGCGTACGTCATTCACAAACAAGTACCTACACAAGCCGTTTCCTGTGATCTGTGTCTGTGGCCGTTTCTTTTGTTTTCTCGCGTATTTTTGTTTGTTTGCTGACTTAAAGCTTAAACGATTAAATTGATAGTAATTATCAATATCATAATTTATCTAGGAATCGTTATAATTACAATAATAAACTATTTAAGTTGTAGTTGAATACAGTGATGTAAAACTGGTTGTTTGTGAAAAATAAAAACTGATTTTTCTCATTATAGTAAACTTTTTTATAACTAACTTCTTAGCTCTTTTATTACTAACTAAGCCTAGAATCATTAGCAATTAGTTTCAAGTGTGTGCAGTGACAGCATTTTTTACAAGGGAGAGTGGGCATGCCCCTTTAATCAGTCCAATAGAGAGCAACTTCCACACCCCTCTCTGTTGCCTGGCCTGGTGGTCTTCTCGTGTGCAGATGGTTGGGCATAGAGGACATGAGAGCAGGTGGGCCAATGTTTGTAAGGTGGCCCCGCAGTGGCACTGGCTCCGGAATAGGTCGATGTAGCTCCACTTGACTAGATGGTCTTGGCAGGGGCCAACTTGAGTGCGCAACCGGTTTAGGGACTTTTATTTTCTAAAAACTTTCAGTCCGACCCACGTACAGATCTCATTAGCAAAAATATAAACTAAAAGGATTTAACCACAATAAACAACTTTGAAAATAATTTTAACTGTATACCTCAAGTTGATGGACGCGGGGCAGTGCATCGTAGGGCACGTTCCTAAGATGCGTGATCCACGAGGCAATACTTTGTTACAGGCGATAGTTACCACTTAACATCTGGTGGGCCATATGCTTGTTCTATCCAGGTCGTGTAAATAATAAAAAACTATACGCAAGTCCCTTATGCCGTATACTATACGCCATAAGAGATTAGATTTTGATGATAAGTAGTCTTGTAGTCAACTTAAATAATTATGAACTAACAAACTATGATCTAAACCTTTAATTTGTTCACAGTGCTAATACCATTAAAATCTTATTAATACTATCACAATCACTGACTTCTACACTAATATTAGTGACCATTCTGTTTAGCTTTCTCACAGTTAAAGAGACTCCACAGAATCAACACCAATGCGTCTCAAGATACAACACTAAAAACTGTACATAATTTCAGTATACCAGATACTAGAAAAATTGCCTGCAGCATTAAAGGCATCTTACACTATATTACAAAATTTAAATAAGCTACGTAAAATGTACTATTAAAAAGCAGTGAATCATACACCTTGTAAGCTGGTTCGTGAGTTTGAGAGCGATCCGGCTTGCAGCGTTTCCTCGTCGTCAGTCTCTCTGTCGTTCGTAATCCTGATGGCTTGGTACCACTGGTTTGTGAGGTCAGTCATTTGGCTCTTGCAATCTTTTAATTCCTAAAAAAAGTAAGTAATTTTAATAATTTGTCATTTTTATTTAGAAAACTTTCGTGATTGAATTCAATAATTATTATAAATACGGGATTTATCACGTGCCGTCTTATCGGTGTTTCGACCGACGATGTTTCGGTTAAATTCGTGCGAGGTGAGACGTTTTCGGAGCGGATCGCACTCACCCTGATGAAGGTTCACGAATTGAACCGAAACATTGTCGGTCGAAACACCGATAAGACGGTACGTGATAAATCCCATATTTATAATAATTTGTCATTTTTTACTTAAGAAGTGGACAACTAGAGATAACTTATAACTAAGTATAAAGAATAACTAAACAGTAGGTATGTCATTTCTACCCTGATTCTCCTAGGTTAGAGTATTTTAAAACAAGTTTCGGTATGAAGAGTATGGATTACGGTGAAATTACAGGCACATGAGGCTTTACACCTGTATGCCTCAAGTTGATGGACGCAGGGCAATGCATCGTATGGCACGTTTTTAAGGTGCGTGACCTCAGAGGCAATACTTTGCTATAGACGATGGTTACCACTTAACATTAGATGGGCCATATGCTTGTTGCATCTCAACTAATATAAAAATAGATTTAAAAAACATGAAATGACCATTGCACGGTTGACTGGTAGAATATGCTTTTAGCATTAAGTCCTCCATTTGTAAATTTTTCTGTTTGTGCAATAAAGAATTAAAAGAAACAAACATTGTGAAAAATAAATTACAATAATTATTCAGCCGCGGATCTAGAATTTATCCTAACCGGGGCAGAAACTTGATGTGGCACCCCCTCTTCTCCAGCGTTTGAGAGGGGGGGTTAAAGTTTGTAGCGATCCAAATCAAATGAACAGCCAGGTGAACTATGTAGGTGGATGCAAAGCGCTTTTTGAAAACAAGTTTTTTTTTTAACATATTTTGGAAGAAGAATTAGGCGCCCCCTGAAATAGCCGCCCGGGGCAGGTGCCCAGGTTTGCCCCTCCTAGATCCGCTGTAATTATTAAATAGTAGTTTTGCTAGTCTTGAACAGTTGCACCACTATTGGCTAAAAATATGTCCTGAACTCTACGCGCATTTACCATGTATTATATTATAAGTATGTATTTACAAAAAAAAAGTATATAAGTATTATATCAGTTATCTAGTTCCCATAGTACAATCTCTGCTTAGTTTGGGGCTAGATAGCGCTGTGTGAAATGTCCAGCAATATTTTTTTATTTACTTATATTATTCAAAACATGGTAAATGCGCACAGAGCTGACTAAAGTCAAGGGTAGGTCAAAACAAAATAGCTATAAGTATAACCGTTTTTTTTAATTTCATTAATTATTAGAGATGGGCCGAATGTGGTTTGAACCGAATCTGAACTTCGGCCGAACATTCTGTTAAAATTAAAAGTTTGGCCGAACTTCGGTACGAACTTCGGTTCAATTTTGCGCGCTTCCTCGAGTAGCACAGTTCTGCTACTGAAAGACCTATGTCCGTCCATATGGCTGGTGGGCTAAGAATAAAGACAAGTTCCCTAACATGAGTTATTTGGCTCGAATATATTTATCGTCTCCTAGAAGCTTTGTATATTCTGAGTGATTTTTTTCGGAGGCAGGAAACGTATACAAAAAAAAAACGTAACAAACTTCTGCCAGATAAGGCGGAGTCTTTGGTGTTTTTGCACCATTATTTGCCTCTAGTAAATTTTAAATATGAGTGAGTAGATAGATGAGAAAAGTTTGTTTAATTTGATTGTTGACAAAATACCCTTTAATTGTAATTTGTAATAAAAAATACTTGATGTTAATGAATGTTTAGTTTGTGAACCAAAAACGTGATTTTTTTATTTAATTTATTAATTGTAATCCAGATGTTTGTTAGGAGAATACTAAGTTTATTTCATTTTTGTAATAGTATGTCTACTTTTTATGTCTAATTAATTAGGCAGAGATTTTCAAGACTAATAAGTTAAGAAGAACTGATTTATTTTAAGGTTTACATTTACAATTTCCTAACTAAAATAAATGACCATGAATGAGTAAAAAACAATTTTATTTTACAGTAATGCTATTCTAATTCTATTAAATTTCAGTCAAAATAGGCAAGTAGGTATTGTTTTTCTTGTGCCGAATGTTCGGCATCTGAACCGAATTTCGGCCGAATTCCGAAATTCGGTTCAAGCTACCGAAATTCGGTTGAACCGAATTTCGGCCCATCCCTATTAATTATAGAATTAACAACACTTGATATCAATGTAAACAAACTCTTATAGAAAATATAAAGCAAATAACAGATTCTCATTTTACAGGCATAACTTTTAAGAAATTAGTCGCCTAGAGAGAATTATTAAAAACACTATATTTTTTAAGTAATTAAAACGAACCTGGTGCGTAAACCTTCTGGTGAAGAAAGGCGTGAGGTACTTCATGTCGAGTCGAACAAAACCTTTGATCCGCGTCGCCAGCGAGTAATTCACCTGCACAAATATTAATAAGATACCACACTCATTTACATTAACAGAACTCATTAAGTATATAACTCAAATACAGAATTGTCGTTTAATATAAACAATATGCCACCAGTTAGACAATACAATCATTAAACTATTGATGGAAATGTTAGATTAGATGGAGCAGGAATATTACCGTAACATAAGAATACGGATTAATTTACGTTTACTCGCCGATTTACTTGATTTATATGATTATGATACTGAATTGTAATGTGTTATTGCATTTTATGTTTCGACATGATTGAGTAAACATCTTAAGCATCCTATGAGGAATATTATTATGTATATACCTACCTTAAATAATAAATCATTTATCCATACGCATACATTGCTAAATATTCATTACAACAGTTGATAATACTTTGTATTAACTAACTATAGTTAATGTGGTGGTAGTTAATACGTATATAAACTGTTCAACTATTTCTGTAAACGGTTAAAATAAACAGATTATTAATTTTGATTAAGAGTCTAGCGTGACAAGACTAGAGTCGTCCCTCAAAATTAGTTGACAGTTTACAAACGAAAGTTTTGCCATCAGCTAGCGCTATAGCTTCTCCTGTTGAACACAGTCCGCCAATGAGCCAGATCATTCGGCTCTTCTATACTGTAAAGAGCGTCGTTGGGTTGCAGGATTGAGCGGTATATAAACGAGTATTCACATCGACGTAACATTTATTTCTAAATTCAATCAATTATAAGATATAACATGAAGGGCTTAAGCTAGTGCTAACATAGCGTTTCTTACCGTTGCGTATCTGGGTTATTGCTTGAATCATCAATACGCTACAATACATTCACATAAAATAGTACATTATGGAAGCTAATTGCACGATCAATATGATATGATTATTATCCAAAGGTTGTCTGGAAGAAATCGATTCAAAGCGATAAGACTACTATAAGATAAGATTGTAGTATTTGCTTTGTCTTCTATTTTGTCTGCAATTTATATTTTTTAAAGTGCACAATAAAGTGTTTTCATTCATAGGAACAAACTTGCAAAAAGTTGACAGTTGCGTCAACTAAAGTGACTGCGTCTGCGCAGCTATAAAGCAGGATTTCTTTAACCGATTATGATCATGACCAGTATTTCCTTACCTCTAGTTCCTCCTCAGTTATCTCCGACAGGTGCTCGGAGTCGATCGCCTGTCCCCACTCTTTTGTCTTGGATAAGCTCACTTCCTTCTGCTTACGCAGCGAACGGGATCGCTTCGGTTTCTTATTAGCCTGAAATATGTTTTTTTTTTTCTATTAAAAAATTATGTAACTTTATGTTTTATTCTTGACCTTCTGTCCTTTCATGGTAGTACCACTTTTTCTTGTTAACCTTGGGTTCATTTCAAATTGGTATTGTAGATGAAAGTGAAAGTATCAGTAAACATAGATAGTTAATTATTCATTGTTGTATGCTTTCATGTTTTGTGAATTATTGTTTTAATAACATACAAATTCCCTCACTATAAATTCCTTGACTTTATTATTTATTACGCTGATACATTATTCGTTAGACAAAATAATTCATTCATAGCTGAGGTGTAAAGGCGAAAGGAGCCCAATAGGTCATAAGGTTCGATCCACGTGTCATGCTTAAAGCCATGAGGAGGTCACGACCCTCAGCATTGAGGATAACGACTCGAAGAGAGAGAGAGAGAGAGTGTAAACGAAAGATCGTTCTTAGTGTTTACACCAAAATATCAACTAGCAAGAATGAGAACCAAGAACTAGAATTCTTGCACGATAGATGTGTTTACACTAAAATAATTTGATAGAGTGGGGCTAGAATGAGCGTTCGCTCGTCTGATGTACATATATCGGCCTTCACACTAATCACACTAATATTATAAATGTGAAAGTTTGGATGTTAGTTTATTTATTTATGCGTTTGTTTGTTACTCAATCACATCGTAACGGCTTTACCTGGATTACCCACATAGGCTACCTTCTATCCCATAAATCAGTTCCCGTGGGCTAAAAATGGGGTGTCAAGTTGCAACGGCGACCTTAGCTTTAATAATAGGTTACCTACACATTTAGTAGTGTAACGAGAACGAAGTCAAAGTCAATATTTTTTTATTCATTAAAATCACAAGGATCACTTTGAAACGTCAATTTTACTACCTGTTCCTTCGCGACCGAGCCAGGAAAGAAAGGCAAGAAAACAAGGCTGGTTGTTTTTTTTTTAATGATCCTTTTAGAATACATAACAATACAGAAAATAAATTACGTCTAAATTGTAACATTTTGAACGAGTTGCAGCAATTTCAATCCCAAGCTTCTCTATCATCTAAATAATCCGATATTTTATAGTAGGCTTTTTTATAAAGATTTTGTTCAATTATGTTTTTAAATTTGTTAATTATTAATTGTAAACGAGTTTATCTTTATTTCTAGTATTAAAATTATGATTATCGCTATTTTTCTTAAACAAATTAATATTTTTGTGAACATACATTAGATTTTCATAGATGTATTGACAAGGGAATGTCATAATATTTATTTCTTTAAACTTATTGCGTAATGATTCTCTGGGGCCCATATTATAAATTGCACGAACAGCCCTCTTCTGCAGCACAAAAACGGTGTTTATATCTGCAGCACTCCCCCACAGCAGTATACCGTATGACATAATGCTGTGGAAGTAGCTGAAGTAAACTAGTCTAGCTGTGTCTACGTCTGTAAAAAGACGGATCTTTTTGACTGCGTATGCCGCAGAACTAAGTCTCTTCGACAACCCATCAATGTGAGGGCCCCATTGAAGCTTATTATCTAGGGTTATACCTAAGAATACGGTGGTGTCCACAAGAGCCAACTCCTCGTCTTTGATTTTTATATCTGCTTTAACTTGTGTAACATTAGGTAGTATAAATCTAATACACTTTGTTTTCTTTTCATTTAGAAGTAGATTGTTTACATTGAACCATTTTACCACCTTAGAGATTGCATTGTTTACATCGTCAAAATCGGTTTGTCGTCGCTTTAATTTAAATAAAAGTGACGTGTCGTCTGCAAACAATACAACCTCATGATCGTCCATTACAAGATGGGGAAGATCATTAATATATACTAAAAACAAAAATGGTCCCAGAATTGATCCCTGTGGTACACCCATTTTAACCAGAGACCCCGGAGAACGCTTCCCATTCACGTCAACTCTTTGCACTCTGCCACTTAAATAAGAAGTGAGAAAGTCTAGAGCAACGCTCCTAATGCCATAATGGTGTAGTTTCCTGATCAATGTGTCATGGTCTACGCAATCAAATGCCTTGGACAAATCACAAAAAACACCTAAAGCGTCATGAGACATCTCCCAGGCATCAACTATGTGCGATATTAACTCAATACCAGCATCAGTGGTTGAGCGACCCCTGGTAAATCCGAATTGTTTATGATGCAGTAAATTATATAAATTGAAATGTCTAAGTAGTTGATTTAAAATTAGTTTTTCTAATATTTTACTAAATGTCGCAAGTACATTGAAGTGCAAGTGAGATTGGTGTAAAATTGCCAGGATCAGAACTAGTGCCTGATTTGAAAAGTGGAGTTATTTTACTGCGTTTCATTAAATCAGGGAATACACCACAGTCAATACACTCATTGAATATTAAAGCTAGTTCGGGAGCAATTATGGCAATCAATGTTTTCACGACGCTAACAGAGATGCCCCAGAGGTCCGTGGTTTTCTTAACATTTATCAGTTTGAAAGCTTTCATAATGTCATCACTATTTACATAATCAAATTTGAATCGTGTTTTGCATTCCGTAAAGTTTTTAACAATGACTCTGCGACTATGGGAGAGGAGTTTAAGGATTTTGTGGTAGACTGGAATATCGGTAAAAAATTCTTCGAACGCATTAGCTACATCACCATTCTGATTGTTCGTGGCATTGCCAATTTTCAAATGAAACTTATTGTTTTTAGTTGCGTCTTTTCCAGTCTCGCTGTTGATTATTTTCCAAGTGGCTTTTACTTTGTTTTGACTATTTTTAATTTTAGAATTCAAATGACGCGATTTTGCTTCACGACAAACATTTTTAAAAATCTTTGAATAAGTTTTGACTTTTTCTTTAAACTCCTCATTAAAATTATATTGTTTTTCAGAATAAAGATCACACAATTTTTTTCTGCTTTTATGTATTCCCACTGTTGCCCAGTCACAGAACTTTTGACCATCAGAGACCATGATCGATTTAGGTGTAAAAATTGAATTAAACACATCACTAAATTTCTTAAAAAACGTGTTGTATAAATTATTTGGATTATTATTATGTACACATGGAAGTACAGAAGTTAAGTTCAATTTAAGTTTGTCCAATCGTTTTATGGTCATAGGTAGGTACACAAGTAATTTTACTTTTTACAAGATTTTTTGTTTGAATTTCTATTTTAATTGTTTGACCAAGATGATCCGATTTAATATTACTAATTAAACCTCTATTTAAAAATTTTACATTGGCAAAAATATTGTCTATACATGTGGCCGAAGTGTCGGTTATTCAAGTAGGCTCCATAAATTAAAGCTTCAGATCAAATGATTGAAATAAACTAGTTATTCTACTATTTAATGAGTTATGTTCTAGCAAATTTATATTGAAGTCTCCGCATGCAATAATGTATTTATTTTATTTTGATAATATAAACAAAATGTCTTCCATATTTTTTTCAAAAGTTTCAAATGTGGCAGATGGTGGTCTGTAAACGCTTATAACTATGAACTGCTCCAACTCTATGCAGGCTATTTCAATATGTCTTTCTACAGAGAGGTGAACTATATCTAATCAATCTTTAAATTTGATATGTTAAGTAGAAGTCGCGGGCAACAACTAGTATATCATATAGCAAATTTCATCGTAATCGGTCGTTTAGTCGCGAAAACTTAACAAACATACTGACAGAGAGACAGGTATACGGAGTTAATTTGAGGATTTAAAATGAATATTAGAATAGAAACTTACCCTCAAAAACTTCAAGAGAGGCATTGTCGAGCCCCCAAAGAATAGCGTTGTGAAAAGCACTATAATGAGTGTCGTCGTTATAATGACGTGCCTCGTTTCATCTGAGAAGCCGAGATGGAGGGACAGGGCGTAAGATATCGCACCGCGCAACCCTGAAACATAAATATAATCTGTTACACTGTTATTCTTCCGAACCGAACTGCTTACAAACAAGTCAGCGCTAAGCAACGCTATGAGGAAAAATCTAGCGTTCTTTCTTCAGTGTACATACGTACACAAGTAAACACATAAGACAGAAATAGAAGAGAAAAACCAATGTACAAAGGCGAGTTTAACAATCTGAAATTACAGGCACTAGAGGCTTTACGCCTGTATGCCTCAAGTTGATGGACGCAGAGCAGTGCATCTATAATAAAGAATTGCCTCGTAGGTCACGCATATGACGATATAGGCGATGGTTACAACCTAACATCAGATGGGCTTGTTCCATCTCCAGGTCGTATAATAACATTTGAGCGTTGTAAAAAGTTACAAAGAAACTACACCGTTTAATATTAGTAAACAATAAGTACCACAAATTGCATATCATGTCATGATTTATCATGCAGCGCCTACCGCGCCACAGAGAGTCACAGAGGGTGGTCAGTTAAAAAGTAAAGCATTGCGTCAGATGTCCATAATAATATTAAAAGTCGAAAGTAACTCTGTCTCTCTCTTTGTTTGGTACGTTTTCACAACTAAACGGCTGGACCGATTTCGGTAAAATATGGTATATAGATTATGGCCGGGATTGGGACATACTTTTCACCCGACTGCGCAGAAGGAGGGTAACGTTTTTATTGACAAACCACGCGTGCGAAGCCGCGGGCGGGTCAGCTAGTAAAGATATGTTCTGATTGTGGCGTGATGCGTCGGAAAGACAGATTTACGAGTTACTGAGAGTGAGTTACAAGGTTTTTTTTTTATTTCTCTAACCTACCCGTCCCACTGCTGGGCAAAGGTCTCCCCCAAGTCCCTCCAAGCATCCCTATCAGTCACTATCTCCCACCATCCTTTTTGGACAGTGTCGAAATCGTCCCGCCAACGCTTTCTCGGCCGACCCCGACGTCGCCCTCCGTCTTCAGGCGTCCATGGTGTCACAATATGGGCCCATTTCTCGGAGTGCATTCGGGCAACGTGGCCCGCCTAGTCCCACAAGGTTAAGCTTAGAATTTCTATGATTACATTGGCATAAATATTTTTATGGCAGCATGCGCGACGAATTATGTAGAACCTTCTAACCGGGCCAGTAATGTTCCAAACATTACAATTAATAACAGAATTTGTACTATTCTACTAAGTAATACTGAGCCGTCTAATTTACAATTATTACGCAGATTACCGCATTTATATTATAGGTACTTAACAAAAAAAAAACAATGGCGAGTTTATGGTTTTACATGTTATAGCCTATCTGCCTGTCTTTAACATAGTACGTAGCCCCCAAACGGTTGGACCGATTTTTTATGTGTCTTTGTTTGAAAGCTGGTTTGCCAGATGGTATTTATTTATAAAAAATAAATTGTTTAGCTGCTTTTATCAAATATAGATGTTAACAGAACTGCAACGCTTTAATTTGGTCAGGCCCCCACAAACATACAATACAAAAATGTATTGGCGCGATCCTTTACCGGTTAAGTGATTTTAAATGTGTTTTCACTTTAATATGTAGGTTTAAAAAACTTTATTTCTCATAAGAACCACATGGTTCACTTAAAATGAGATACATAGAGATTTTATAACGATAATCTTAAACTCTGGGGCCTTATAACTATAATTATTATTTAAGGAGTGATATATTGCGCTATATTCTATAAGTGCTATATTCTATAAGTGCTATATTCTATAACGTTTGTACATATTTATAAGTTTATTTTTATATATATTTATATTAACACACTCTACAATGTTGTTAGGTAATTTGTTGTACAGCTCTGCTGTGCTCCCTCAAACAAAATCGTTTTCTTTCCGTAATTAGTTCGAGTGTTAGATATATGTAATTTAATTTTGTTTCTTAGATTGTGTATATTTGATTTATGTGTATAGTATCAGTGATATTTTTTATTAGAATGCAAGTGTAATAGATATAAAGTGGTTGTATATTAAATATTTTGCTTTTTTCGCATAATTCTTTTATTGGCATTAGATAGGGATAATAGAAAAGTACTTTAATTATTTTATTTTGAATCTTTGCAGAGAATTTAAGTTTGTAGCGGCAGTTGCGCCCCATATTTCAATTAAGTCCTCGAGGTGTGATTTTACTAAAGAGTTATAAATGATTGTGCGTGCCTTAATTGGAATACAGTTTGCAGCTATACGCAGTGCACCGAGCAGTGAAGTTAGTTTTGTTTTTACATGATTGATGTGCGATTTTCAATTTAGTTTATCATCTATCCACAGACCGAGATATTTTTCTAGCTTAGATTTTTAAATTATTTCCTCATTAATTGTAAGAGGCGAATACTCAGGCATGTGTTTATTTTTAGCAGAGAAAACCATAAATGATGTTTTTGATGTATTTATTGTGAGTAGATTGTATTTTAGACATTCATTGAGTATATTAAGGTCCTTTTGAGCATCAGCAATAATTTTATGAATTGATTTGTCAAAGTAGAAGAGGCAGGTGTCATTTGCGTATAATGTGAGCTGACCGGTCAGTCCTATCATATTTATATTATTAATATATGATTAAAAACATCATGTAGTATTTTTTCTAAATAAATAAAGCTGGACAATTCACATAGCGCCATCTAGCCCCAAACTAAGCACCAGATAACTGATAGAATACTTAAATATAAATACATAAGTTAAAATTTATTTAAAATCCATGTCATATTACTTTTATTTCTTACTAAGCTAATCTTACGGCCAATAAAGAACAGAAATACATAGTAACTAAAAAAAAATTAATTAAAATCACAAGGATGACGTTGAAACGTCAATTTTACCTGTACCTGTACCTTCGCGACCAAGCCAGGAAAGAAAGGCAAGAAACTCACCACTAAACCACATGATGAACATCATTTTCTTCGTGATCTTGTGTTCGCGGAACTTATTGCACAGCAGAGCTAGTGGGAATATGTTCGCGGCGCGTCCCAACAGGCACAGGATGATGCTCCACACCACCAGCGCAGGCTCCACTCGGTGACGGAAACTACACAAACACGATAATCATGATAGAACATACTAATACAATAATAGTACATCGTTATACAAGGGCTGCAAGCGATCTACACATAACTTTTCATCACGAATGGGAGGAAATTAAAAAAGTATTTTTATAACAGTTTGTTGCACAAAAGAATATTTATATCCATTGGTTTTTTTTCACTACTAGACCATCGCCTCTTTCATTTAATAGAAATAAGGATTTGTTATGGAGGTTGTATTTCATAATAGCATATTAAGAATGTGGCCTCATTCATTTTAAAATAGAAATAAAGATTTGTCGTGGTGATTGTATTTCATTTTAGCTTTGAATGCAATGAGCCTCATTCATTTTCAAATTTACTTACGGTCCTAGGCCCGTAAATTTACGGAGCCGTTATCCAGTTTACAATGACCAACTTTCAGAGCATGGGTGACGACTTTTTTCCGAACTCTTCGGTATAGCCGTTTTCCTCAATAAATTAAAGTTTAAAATAATTATCTAAAATATTTATACACTTTAAAATTAAATAGGTTAGGAAAGCTCAAGTTTTCATCTGTGTGCCCTTTGGCATAGGGATCTTATTTGTACACCGAAGAAAGATACACAGAAAAAACAACAGATTAATTTATACTTCTCAAAATTATAATCATGATACGAGGCATGCCTTTTAAGTTCTGTCGTTTCCATATTTTCCGGCAATTTTGAATTTGGAACTGTTCTATATTCGAATGTGTTTACATTTTGAATCTCAAAACAGTTGAAAGTATTAGGATTAATGCTATTGTTTAGTCACAGTTTCGATTTGAATCTGTCAGGTCACGTACGAAAATGAATCTTTCTAAGGAAAATGTTCGTGCAATAATTTTCTACAACTTTAGAAGAGGCCTGACACGGCTTCAGTGTTTAGAAGAGCTAACATCTGTATTCAGTGATGTAGCCCCATGTCTGCGGACTGTCGAACGCTGGTATTTAGAATTCCAGCGTGGACATACTAGTGTTAGTGACAGATTTCGCGAAGGACGCCCAAAATCCGCCTTCACTGAAGATAACATCATTGCTGTGAGACAACTAATTCTCGAAGATCGTCATGTGACGTATCGAGAGATAGAGGCTCTATTAGGCATCTCAGGGACAACCATTCAGAAGATCTTGCATGAAGCGCTTGGTGTGAGAAAGCTAGTTTGCCGTTGGATACCGCATCTGCTTTCCGACGATCACAAGGCGGCCCGCGTCAGATGGTGTAAGAAAACTCTGCAAAGGTTCAACCGAGGGGAGTCAAATCACGTCTACGACATCATAAGTGGTGACGAATCTTGGATCTATGCCTACGATCCTGATTCCAAACAACAATCTACAATCTGGGTCTTTCAAGACGAGCCAAAGCCGACTAAAGTTGTTCGTTCTCGAAGCACTTCAAAGAAGATGGTGGCCACGTTCGTTGGAAAAACCGGCCATGTTGCGACTATTGCACTTGAAGATCGTAGAACGGTTAACGCAGAGTGGTATACTACAGTTTGTTTACCACAAGTCATCGCCGAACTTCGAAAATCTAACTCAAAGCGACGCATCATCCTGCACCACGACAACGCAAGCTCACACAGCGCTCGTCAAACGATTGAGTATTTGAAGCAGGAAAAAGTAGAAATTCTTGACCATCCTCCATACAGTCCTGACCTAAGCCCTAACGATTTCTTTACATTTCCTAAAATTAAGAAAAGTCTTCGTGGTCAAAGGTTCCAGTCCGGTGAAGAAGCAGTCGACGCTTTCAAGTCAGCCATTTTGAACACCCCCACTTTAGAGTGGAATAAATGTTATAATAACTGGTTTGAGCGAATGGAAAAGTGTATTAAGCTACGCGGTGAATACTTTGAAAAACAATAAAAAGTACTATAAGGTTCTAGTTGTGTTTTTTTCTTCAAACGACAAAACTTAAAAGGCATGCCTCGTATGGCATAATCACGCTTGCCCGAATAAATACCCAAAGCTTCAGACAGCAAGCTACTTTGCGACGCGCCACGCGGAATCACATCGCATTGCGATTTGTGTTTCTGTCCTAACTATTTCGGCTGAAAAGAGTGGTGGATGGTTTCAAACATTATACTTCATACAGGTTTACAAATAACCAATTTCGATAAGAAGTTTGTGATGGGCAACCTAAAATACTTTTATTCCTGACAAAGAATCATGGGCATTGATTGATAATATGTTTTGTATGAATTTAGTTCATATTTATGTAAGCCTGATTGAGTATTGAAGCATTATCAATACCTAACCTAGGTACATACAAACTCAGTTTGAAAGGGAGTCAAGGTAACTTAGATTAATAATGTGTAATTTCACAGTAAAGTGGAAAAACTTGTTTTATTTTGATTTGATTATCTATGTACTTAAACGATGACTCACAAAAATATTCTAGATAATTGTGCTGAGTTATGTAGTCTTACCTGAATATAGCGAGGCCTAGATAAGCAAACACACAGGTTTCAGCTATAAAGGCTAGAGTTCGCATAGTCTGCTGCATGGTCACCTGAGTCACAGTGGACAGGTTGAAGTGAGTGTAGTGGGACATCACAATACCACAGAACAATATAGCCATGATTCCTAAAACAACAAACAACATTATAATGGTAAATTGCTTGTGAACAAGTAAACAATACTTCTATTGGCGTATCTTAAATAAAAAAATATTGATTGGGCTTTTTAGGTTTCCAGACCAATATGGTTAAATGGAACCCTTATGGTGCAACTTTGTCCATCCGTCTTTCAGAGCTGATTATCTCAGTAACTACCTACTGAAGCCATTGACTTAAAATTTGTAATAGTTATGAATAAAGCTGGCCCACTATTGCAAGTAAAAATAAACAGTGATATTTAAATTTTTATTGCCAAAAGGCTCAAAATAAAGAGAGTTTAAATTTCAAAATAAGGCTTCTAAGTCAAATGGAGTATCATATAAAAGTGCTTAATTTACAATTTACACATTCCAAAACATTTTTTTAATTTTTTATGTTGTATATTCAACATACAAAAAACTGGACTGTAACCATGTTGAACTAAATACCATTCCTCCCCCCTTATCTACAAAGTTTGTAAAGTGAAAAATCTGAAATAAGTAAATGATTGCTACAAATATTTGAAAAAATTACAGGAATAATTAAAACAATACAGAACCCTCGGTGCACAAGTTTCACTCATACTTGACCGGTATTGTTTTAGGATGTCTTTGAATTGATATTCGTTTTACTAATTTCTATGTTTGCAGTGAATGTTGAGAACAAAATAGTAATTTGTCTAAAGTATGTAGTAAATAAGAATCACCTGATAAATGTATGCCTTCTGCAAGCACATATGGAGCATATGTGAACACCAACATCATTCCAAATTCAAGTGATGGATTCTTCCTAAGATCAACATGTTTGAGCAGCAATGCACTGACCAGTGCAAACAGAACCCCAATTCCAGCAGAGGCAAAAAACATCAACCAGAAACGGTTTATAGCTGAGAGAATAGCTTCTCCAGTAGACATGATAGGGTCATTTGAATCCAAGACAGCAGTAGTCAGCACAATAGCTACAGCATCATTCAGGATACTCTCCCCAAACACCAACATGTTCAACACTGGGTCCACATCGAGAGCGTGAAATATAGCTACAGTAGCCACAGGGTCCACAGCTGATATCAATGAACCAAAAGCAAATGATTCCACAAAGCTCAGTTTATACACCACTTGTGCTAGACCCAACAAGTATATTCCAGCTCCAATTACAAATGCTGATATTGCTGTGCCCACTATAGCAAATAATAATATTGATCCAATATTTTGAAAGAAGTTTCCTTTATGCAGATTGTACCCAGACTCAAATATGATTGGTGGCAAAAGTACTAAAAAGAATGCAGTAGGTGAAAATGCCTCTTCTTTTCTCCAGTTGGCTATGTTTCTTATAGACATCAAGTTTATTATCATACCAATGAGAGCTCCCAAGAAAACAATAACCACACTTTCAGGCAGGTATGAGAATCCAGTCTGTAGCATGAGATGAATTAATAGGATTCCAAGAGCTAATATACAAAGAACAAAAAATATAGCCATTGAACTGTTGTGTTCATCTTCAGCCGAGCTCTTTTCAGGTAGTGGTGCGGCATCCGAGGGGTTCACTACAGAGGCATTTGGTGTTGCAGATGAGGACAGATTTACTGGAGTAACAGATAATATCCCTTCAGCTGATGGGCCAATATCATAAACAATATTGGCATTATTGGCACTTTCAGTGGAACTCTGTATTGTTGGGGTTGTCACACTTGCTTCACTTGAACTAGATATTTTCCCCTCACTGGACCGTTTTGACCTTGACTGGGTTAGTTGACTACTTACTACACTTTTTATTGGGTAATAATTTAAGTCCTTGTTCTCTTTATTTTCTTTATTACCATTAGAATTAATATTCTCATTTGAAAAAGATGCTTTGTAGTGTAGACCGTAGGATAAACATAAAACGCTGGATAAAATAATCCATAACAATAATTTCCTCGTACGAATCATGGTAACGATTTTGTAATGCTGCTTGGTATGGTAATATTAAGATCAGTTGTCTGTGACTGATTTAGTAGCACATTAATTTTAACAAATTAATTAATACATTTTCCTGAAAAATCACAACACACCCACGACAACGTTCGCGTTTCGTACTTTCGGTTTTTGTGAGTGATAGTTATGTGAGGTCATGTCATGTCATGTGTAGTGACACTGACAGGATGACAGTGTTCAATGCTGCCACCTTAGCAACGGATCTTGTAGCTAAACAGTACCGCGAAAAGTGATAGATTTATATATGATTATTATATTATTTATTTATATACTTTCAAAGTTTTCACAGCCATGTTTTTAAAACTGCTAACAGATGACGCTGCTCGGCTCAGCTATCCAATATATACTGTGATCTAGGACTTTAATTTAATTTTGTATATTTAAATTACATGTGAAATTTCGAAGTCAGGAGCCCTATAGTTTTGAGATATTAATTTTTGAAAATCCAAAATCGATCGCGATATATTACTGGTTATTATTATTATTGCTTATGGCTATTATTTAACGACCGATTACATAGAGTAGAGAGTAGGTAGTATTTTGTAAGGTTCACTTTACACCTTCTTTACACAGAATGGCTAGTCAATCGAGTGGTGTTGCCAACTTGATGAAGCTAACATGAGAAGCACTGCTGTCTATGGTTTTATTTACTCCAATGCAATGGATCTGTCATTGTCTTGGTTATTGTCATCCATTGATGAATTTGATGATTATGTAGATGTTCGTTCTTTCATTCAACTCATTCACTCGCTTGTTATTTTCCTTGATCAGTGGATTCTCTGTATTTTATTTTAGTAATTTACAATGGATTCGACTTTACGTGAACAAGTTATGATAAATCAATTTGTACTAGCAGCTGGTTGCGCCCAAGAACAAGCTAGACAGTTATTACAAGCTGCTCACTGGCAATTTGAGGTAAATTTTGTAATTTATGTAAACAAACAGTAGGTAGGTAATCATGAAATGGCTGCTACATAATTTGTTTTACGCTATGTAGCCTTCAAGTCTCGTCATTTATTAGTTAAGTCAATAGACATCGTACGCTAAAGTTTATAAGCCATCTCTTGGATGTAGTTAGATACATAATATTTATGTTTCTGTGTGAACTACTTTTATTTACCTCGTGCTGATTACGTTCTATGCATATTTACATACAGCTATATGTTGATGTTGACGGAATACGCAATACGTCGCGGTACTAACAAATCTTTTGCGTAATGTTATCAAAATAGTCATACCACGTATAGAGAGCAATACTTTACTCATGTATATGACTTATCGAAAATGTTAATCAGTAGGTTGAAAACTGTAACAGTTTTTTTATCTTAGCTAGCATAACATAAACAAAAGATGTCAGAGTGCATCAGATTGTAGTTTTGGTATACAATGGGAAAATGGTACATATCACCTGCATTGAAATATTGGAATGAAAAAAAACTTCTCCATGTAAATTATTGGTATACTATGTAGTCTAGGTATAGCAAAAGTAGACTATAGATAGATTTGTCAGCATATCATAGATAATAGTAATAATTAATTAAATGTACAGCCACTTAGGGTTACCTATAAGATCAACTAGGGTCCATTGGATTGAGATTCTTTATATTGACAATGATTAGCTACAACAATGCTAGCAAAGATAGTAGTGCTTACATTGTTCCCAGACTATTGTCAAACAAAAGTTTTAATGAACATAATAATCCTGCAAATACAGGATGGTACAAAAAACTGTGTCGAGGACTACTTCTAGGGTGACTCGAATTACCCCCATGTCTGTTCTACCAATTTGGATAATTTAGGAACTGCTACATAAATATATCAGAATTTCTACATATACATATATATAGAGAAGGTATAAGATATAAATGGAAGGAATATTTTGTTATCGCTTGCCGGGAGAACTGCATCAGGTATCGACCTATGCAATGTGAACCCCCTCACATACCATGGTTTACCAATGCTAGTATAAGTAGGAAGTGGATTGTAATGGCTCATAGATTGCGCTACGTCATATGCCTCTAAACAGCTTTAAATTTTTAATGAAAAAGATAGATACTCCTAATTGTAATGCTTATGGAGTGGTGGAGGATGTATACCACCTTTTAACAGAGTGTGTCCAGAGTCAATCTATGAGAGAGGAGTTGTACAGAGCGCTGAAAGTCATCCAGGTCGATGTGGGCCTGTTTCAGAGCATGTTAGCTGAGCAAACATCTGACTCAGCTAACATGCTCTACTGGTCCACATACGACCTGAAGCAGGATGTTGTGTAGTTATTAATTACTGTAGCCAATTATGGAACTGACATCGTCGTAGAGAACGACGCAAGTTCCCTAAAAAATAGATTAAAAAAAAAGGTTAAGCTCGTCTTTGTACATGCTCTCTATTTCTATACTTTTTAATGTATTTTCTTGTGTGTACAATAAAGCAAAAAAAAATAATAATATACATATAGTAAAACATCCAGACCCGGAACAAATATTTGTAGATCATGCAAACATTTGATCTGGGGTGGGAATCGAACCTGCAACCTCCTGAGTCTCAGGCGGCTATTTATACCCACTGCTTTGGAAAACTCTATGAGGCCTTTGCCCAGCAACACTACTTACAACTACTTCTGGGCTGAAAACATAATATTTCGAATTTTCTTATTACTTGGTGGGTGACTGAAAGGTGCGGGGAATAGCCACACTTAATATACCTATACTAGTGCTTGTAAGTAACAGTGTACAGTACCGTCAGCCGTTGCGCCATAGAAATTATATTTTTTACTCTAGACTAATTTGTAAAACCAAAACTATGGTAAAAATAAAATAAAATTTTAAACGTGGTTTAACAAACAAACATCCAAACTTTCGCATTTATTAGATTATTATAAATGCGAAAGTTTGGATGCTTGTTACTCAATCACGTCGTAACGGCTGAACCGATTTCGATGAAATTTGGTAATTACGTAGATTATAATCTGGATTAACACATAGGCTACTTTTTATCCTATAAATCAGGTCCAATGCGATAAAAATGGGGTATCAAAGTGTCTATAGAAAAAATATTTTAGACTTTGCGCGTGCGAAGCCGCTGACGGGTCGGCTAGTCACTAATAAACTTAAAAAACTGTTTCAATTAACATTGCATTGGAGCGTATTACGCGATTGAATAAAAAAAAAGGTGTAGTGGACGCGCCAAAGAGCTTTTACGACTTGAGAAATTAAAGCTTTTTTAAAAAAAAAAACAAACATTTTAATAGGCCCGCAAAGCTGGACGTATTAAAAACGGAGTTTGTGCGAACTACCCTTTCATGATGAAGATTGGCTTAGCCTAATTAAATTTCCAGAAAAGAAGTCCCTAAAATGAGGAACTTTTCGAAGTTAGGAAAAAAACGTGATTGTATTAGAAAAACTTCGTCGAAATTCATTGTTGATTTTCAGTACAAAAGTAACGTTTTTAGTTTATTTTCGCCAGTCAGTGCATGTTACTTTTGCTCTTAGACATAGCTCGTGCCTCACAGTCAAACTAAACGATGTCCAAATACCTCAGAGCGAAGACGTACGCTACCTGGGCATACTTTTAGATAGACGCCTTACATGGAAGAATCATATCTTTACCAAACGAAAGTCACTTGGCCTTCAACTAAGGAAACTGTATTGGCTTATGGAACGTAAATCAAAACTGAACAATGAACTTCGATGACGATATACTAAAAACTTCCTTATTTTAAGAACCGATCTTATCTGAAATTTAGTTTTTCTTTATTCTTTATTGCACACAAGAAAATACATTTAAAAATACAGAAATAGAGGTCATGTACAAAGGCGAGCTTAACCCTAAGAAGAGTTTTCTTGCAGCAAACCTTTGAGGCTAGAGAGAGAGACGATTTTCGAAATGAAATGATATGAAATGATATTTATTTGCCAGAAGTATGGTGTTTAAGTTGATTTCATTGGAATAAACCAAATTCTTGATCATGAAAACTTAATTCTGCGTAACCCTCATAGGTTTATTCGTCTATGGGTTTATTGTTCCCTCAGTAAAGGTATTTTGCGCTAAAATAACCATAGTTCCTAAACTATCCAAACTGGTTGAACATAGGTACATGGGGGTGATTCGGGTAGCCCGAACTGTGCTCTATCTCTGGACTTCCGCTTGACACTATTTTTTTGGACACCCTGTATAAGCTACGCTGTCCAACCACATTTTAGCAAAAGTCTTGTGACTACATTAGACTTATAATTTTGTGTTCACATAAAATTGGAATTAGTAAGACTTAAGTAAAACCTAAAATTTTCTTATCATCCTAGATCTCTATTATAAATAAACAAAATAAAAAGAGGATATGCTTATTATAACTCATCTGTACACTTCATATTATGTCTGTGTGTATCTACTTTTTTAATACTCCTTCCATAACTTTAAAGGTATATTGTGTATAAGAGCCGTTTGATAAAAAACTTACTTTAATGTAATGATGACAAATCGTTTTTCTGTTTATGCAGACAGCGCTATCAATATTTTTCCAAGAAGTAGCTCTTCCCAGTGGGGCCAATGGCATTGCAGCTCCACATTATCGTCAGGTAAGTAACATCTTGGGATGTACTAATTAAGTACCTGTGCATGTTGTAACTGAGTGAATTCCAAATAATTTGGAAAATTCCTCTGCCAAAAAACCTTTAGAACAATAATTGTTCGTATAGATTTTAGGCAGAGGTGCTTAATAGCTTCAGATCCCAGTCTGGTTTTATAGTACTGCCTGTCACTATATTTACGACATTAATTTAAATCACGGATAGGGCTGATGGCTAGTATTGTTGTAAAATCATAGTTTTATTTCAAATTCATTATCATGTTTTTTTTTTATTTACAATCTACCTTAATTTCAAGTCCTAAAATATCAATGAAACAGCCTGTATAAAAAAGGTAAACAAATCATATTCATTCATCATGTAAGTAGGTACCTGTTAAACTGACGCTTAAGCAAAGTTAAGCAGCATCGACGTAAAGGCGCCGCCGATTTACGTTAAAAGTTGTTTATTGAAAATGTATCGATTACTAGATAAATATTCAAGATGCCGGTATTAAAGCAATCTCTAAAATCAATTAATACGATTCTGCATATGTGTTTTAAATTAATGTCGTGAATGCGGTGACAGACTGTATAATTAAAAAATAATAAAACCGGCCAAGTGCGAGTCGGACTCGCGTACGAAGGATTCCGTATCTATAAAAACTGCAAAAAAATCACAATTGTTGTCCCCTTAAATCCCTTAAATATTTATTTTATTCTGTTTTTAGTATTTGTTGTTATAGCGGCAACAGAAATACATCATCTGTGAAAATTTCAACTATCTAACTATCACGGTTCATGAGATACAGCCTGGTGACAGACGGACAGACAGACAGGCAGCGGAGTCTTAGTAATAAGGTCCCGTTTTACCCTTTGGGTACAGAAACCTAAAAAACTCAACTCTAAAGTGCTAACTCTCCAGTTTGAAAGTATCCAACTTATTAGCACTTCATTTCCAGCAACTGATGACACCGTGCAACACTCCAGCTACGCCTCCAAATTTCCCTGACGCGCTGGCAGCGTTCTCTCGGCTGTCGACGACAGGCAGCCCCAACACGGGAGGGCACGCGGCCGGGCCGTGCGCGCCGGCCGCCGCCCCGCCCGTGTCGCCGCTCGCCACGCATCCCCCGCCACCGCACCAAATGAATCAGATGAACAACATGAACATGTTCCCCGGCTCTCCGAACGCGCAAACAAATTACACTCCTCTCTCCTGCTCAACTGCTGTAAGTTTACATATTGACCAGTGGTTCTGTGAGAACAGTAGACCTCGCGAGCCCTTATAGATAACCATGCAATAACCGACACTTTCCCCTTTCCTCTGGCTTAGCAAAGCCATTTCAGAGTTTTGAAACCAACCTACCTATGTTGGAGAGAAAGTGGAAATATTCCAATAGGAATTTTCGATGTAGAATTTTGAGCAATTACTCGCGTTCCCTTGGTACTAGGAGGTCGAATCTGGTGTCTACGGGTTCGTCTTGTAAAGGCGTAGAGAACGGCTTAGTCTGATTGTATAGGTAGGTATACATTTTCCGAAAAAAAATCTGTCCATATGTAACGCTACAGCAAACTTCCCCATTTCCCCCTCCACTACCCCTTTTGGATTTTTTTTCGCAACCGTTTGTGTAGAATGCAATTCTTAGTGTGCCTCTCAAATTTGATTGAAATCCGTCGATAAATAACGATACAGAAAACATCCCCCCTTTTTCCCCCCTAATCGAAAATAGCGAGCGACTAAAAAATTTAAATAAATCAAGGAACTTGTGTGACAATTTTTGTCAAAATCTGTTGAAAAATGCGACCTATAGGCGAGAACAGACTTCTGTCTGACGGACAAAAGCATTTTTTGGCCAATCTCGAAACTGAGACGCTTCGCTCGCTCGGTATATAATAATAACTTTTCATATATTTACCAGCAAAACTTCATAGTACAATCTATCGATAAACTGAATTTCATGCAGATCGAATCAACTGTTCGATCGTAATGTTCGGACAAACATACATACATACAAAAGCAAAATCACTCAAGTTGCCACCGAGATCTTTGCTCGCTGCGCTCTCTCGATCAACTAATACCACAGACTAGGAACAGAAGTTAAGTTTAGTACGACGAGGGAAAACAGCCGCGCACGTACGAATATCTCGGATCTAGCCGGTCGAAGTTTCGAACAAATTGATACGAGATGCTCGTATGCATCAATTTCTGACTGAGCCTATCTATTTTGTGCCAATACTTTACCATCTCTTTACTTTAATATTGTCTCTTTAAAAAAGCTAAGCATGAAAAGTTAATAAATTAACGGAACCTTCAAAGTTCTCAGCTTGCATATTATTTCCAACCATAACTTTATTTTATTTTTTCAGGTGTTCAGCAAAAATATGCCGAGATAAGTGAATGGTATTAGTTTAGGAGCATCAATAATTTATTTTTCTAATGGTGCGCAATGTGAGCTGTGGAATTGTGTATGAAAATGTATAATTACTAGGAAATATCCCAACTACAGCACGGTTTGCTGGACTTTATTTGGGGTACAATATTTAGTCAATCATGTTAATAATGCAAAATGTCGTATCTAAATAAATCTACAACCTTTTCGACTTATGCACAGAAATCCTATTAGATACCCATTAGATTAAAAAAATCAGTTATCAAAATGTATGTTGTGATTCTTTTGATGATTAAAAAGTTATCTAATCATAACCTAACCATGAATGTATGTATTATACTTAATGCTGAATAAATGAATGAAGAGGGTAACTACCCTTACTGAGATTCTAGTAAATATTATTTGTTTAGAGTGAGAAATTTTCATAAATTATAGGATGACTTAGAAAATCATGTTTTTGAAACGTGAACTGTTAAATATTTTATATGAATCCAATAAGAATAGATGCCCTCTATAGTAGCTGTAGTAAAGTTGTACATCCATCTTTAAATCAATGTTGATATTACATATTTTTATTTTAGTGTTATTTCAATATTGTCTGACTTTTTATTTAAGACATAAATTTGCTTTTTTTGGCATATTGTAAGAATAAAACAAATTGTATGATATTATGCATTTTCAGTATTGATGTTACAATTTCATTGGAAAAAATAAAACATAATTAATTGGATAGCCTTTCCATAACAATAGGGTCTGTCATATGTATGTCTGTACAGAAAATAATTAAATTATAAAAAATAAGTAGGTTAGTAAAAATATTCTATCACCATTGCATTGTAATGATCAGTAATCAATGAATAAAATGACCTGATTACAACTTTGAACTTCTAGATATGGGGTTTTCTTTAAATCAACCATAAGTTTAGTTTTTAATTTTAAAAAGGAACTGCCGAATAAAGCCATTAAGCTTTAAAACTCTATTTTATCTTTGGATAGTTCGCTAATTTATTTTTCTTCAAATATGTAAGTCTTCCTGCGTGTTTTGGTTGCAGTTTTCTTCGAGACTTTCAACGCTCTGCTCGGGACTTAAGACATTAGAAAGCTTACTCCGTTTATATATTAGCTGAAAGAAAGTTTAATTGCAGTTCAGTCAGTTTGAAAAATCGCATGATTATATAATATACGAGGGGTGATCCAAAAGTAATGATAATCAATAATAAACACAATGAATAATATAAAAAAATAAATTTATTTCTCAACATAGTCTCCTAGCAAGTCTATACATTTAGTCCATCTCTTTTCTAAACCTAAAATTCCCTTCGAAAAAAAATCTTTATCTTGACTCTCAAAAAAGTCCTCAACCGCGGCCATCACGTCGCTATCATCGTCAAATTTCTTGCCTCGGAGGTGTTCCTTGAGTCGTGGAAAGAGATAGAAGTCACTGGGGGCTAGATCTGGTGAATAGGGGGGGTGTTCCACCAGCTCGAAGCCCGCTTCCTGAATGGCAGCCATGGCAATTGCAGCTTTGTGAACCGGTGCGTTGTCTTGATGGAACAGCACTCCAGCCCGCAGTTTGCCTCGCCTTTTCTCCTTAATAGCCTCCCGCAATCTTCTTATTTGTTCTACATAGTAGGAGCCTGTAATAGTGGCCCCCTTTTCCAAGTAGTCCACCATGATTATTCCTTCCCAAAAAACAGACGCCATAACCTTCCCTGCTGAGCTTGACACTTTGAATTTCTTCGGCATCGTTTCCATGTCATCGATTGTTGTTTTGTTTCAGGATCAAAATGGTGGATCCAGGTCTCGTCCATGGTCACAAAACGTGACAAAAAATTATCTTTGTCTGCCTGAAACTTTTCGAGATTTGCTCTTGACATGTCGACTCGTTTCTTCTTTTGCTCGTCGTTTAACATTTTCGATACCCAACGCGCGGAGACCTTTCTCATATGCAATTCGTTCGCAAGGATTCTTTGAATGCTGCCATATGAGATCCCTGTGACCTCAGCTACATGCCTGATAGTCACTCTTCGATCTTCCAATACAACTTCTTCAACTTTTTTCACATTTTCTTCAGTGAGGGACGTCGATGGGCGTCCTTCGCGGTGTTCGTCTTCTGTCGATGTTCTTCCCAGCTTAAACTCCTTAGCCCAGCGTGCAACTGTGGAATATGGAGGAGAAGATGTTTCCACCAAGTTGCTGTGTATGTCTTTGGTACACATTTTTTTCAAGCAGAGGTATTTAATGACAGCTCTGATTTCGTGTTTTTCCATTTTTATGTTCACTCCTTGACAGTCCGTATTCAAATGAATGTAGCTCGCTTAGGACGTGTCTTCTTCTCACACACCGGCGAAGCCGGTGTGGGGGATGCAGTGCCGGGCTTTTTGGCCCTTTCCTGCGGAGTTCTTACCGCCCCCCGTTTCAACGGGGGGGTCATCGGGTCGGCTCGCGGAGCCTCAGGTTTGCTACTCACGCGTTACTGGCCGCCCGATGCTCACTCCGCAGGGAGGATCGTCGGACAGCCGCCGCGCAGGTACCTTCAAAGGAAGATGGGTAGGGGGAAGGGATGAGGGAAGGATACCCCGATCTGACGACGCCTGGTCGTCGTCAGTGTCTGTGGCCAGTTCCCGCGGGTACGGCTTACTCTTCGGTGGTCTTTCTGCGAGAGGGGCCAGTTCTCGCAGATGAGAGTAAGTGGAGTTGTCTAGGCGCTCAAACATCCTGGTCGCTAAGCGGCCTATAAATTGATCCAGACTTTCAATTTTCAGGTCCCGCTGTATGGTGGCGTTTCGAACGTACCGTGGCGCGTTGACGATCGTCCGGAGGCATAGGCTTTGCTGACTTCGCAGTATCTTTCTGTGGCCTTTGGCTAGCAAAGCATACCACGCGGGGGCCGCGTATGTGAGACGCGGGCGGACGTACGTCAATGTAGCTCCTGGGAATCGTGGCCTATTTATATGATTTTTTTTTCCTGAACTAGTGGGTAACTGAGCAAGTGACTGATATTTTTTTGTATTTTTGTGTGCACTAGAAATAACTGATTATCACTACTTTTGGATCACCCCTAGTACGCGTCAAAGGCGTACAGAACAGTAACAGAAACTACACTTTCACTTAGAAAACTTTCGTGATTTATTACAATCATTATTATAAATACGGTAATTATCACGTACTTGGTACGTACATTATTAGTGTTTCGACCGACAATGTTTCGGTGCGAGGCGAGGCGCAGTGCGGAGAGGATCGCACTCACCCTAATGAAGGTTCACGAAATGAACCGATATATTGTCGGTCGAATAATTCACGGATAAAACGGTAGATACTTGATAAATCCCGTATCTATACTAATATTATAACGAGGAAAGATTTGTATGTTTGTAATGAATAAACTCAAAAACTACGGGTCCGATTTCAAAAACTCTTTCATCATTAGAATGCTACAACGTAACATAGGCTATTTTTTACCTAACTGTGCAGAAGGAGGGTAATGTTTTTATTGAAAAACTACGCGTGCGAAGCTGCGGATTGGTCAGCTAGTTTATAATAATGATAGAAACTACACTTGTTGGTCCCTTTCATGTCGCAGGTTAGATCTGAGTGTGGATCTAGGAATACAAAACCTCACCTTATACAATTGCGGTTTCTCATACGCCCACATCACGACTAAGGACATTACCATAATTGATATAGAGAAAATCAAATATTTGCTGAAGTATTTGTACGCGTCCAAGAAAATGTGATACCAGCATGTAACGGCAAAAACATCCATTTTTTAGGATTCAGAACGGTAATGCATATTTTTGTCCGTAGATCAAGAACATCGCTAAAACTAAATCCTGCGACTTCTGTCACCTTTTCTTCTAGTTCTGACTTCCCCATTGTTTATGTCACTATGGTTCTGACAAAGACAAAAGCCTCTATAATCCTCACCATGGCCATTACAGAACAGTTAAAAGTGGTTTAACTTTGAGTGCTTTCGGTTTGAATTTTATTTGAATATCTTCGCATTACTATAGGTGCCAGTTTTTATTAGTTAGGGGGCATTTTAAAAGCAGTCTTTTACCTATTCAAACAAGACTTGGTTGAAGAATTGATTGATTGAAAATACTTTATTGCACTTATAAAACTAGTACAAAGGCGAACTTAATGCTAAAGAGCATTCTCTTTCAGATAACCTTTGTGTATTGAAGATAAAGAGGCGTAGATAGTGCACTGAAAAGGGAAAAAATGAAAATTTGCTCAAGACTAATAAAAATAGCATAATATAGGTACATACTACATAAATAAACCTACTTAAATACTTAAGAATACCTATTTGAGAATGGAGCTAATACCTATTTAGATAATGTTCTTATTTCCATACCATAGTCAAACTAAATTTTGATTACCTTTTCCTACTTGTTTGTGTCAAGATGGCGCTGGCGCCAACTTCTGTATAGGAAAATTCTTGTCAGCAGTTAAACACTACTACTAAGAATTCCCATTGGAATTCCTTGAATTTAATTTCCCGTCCGAAAATATTCAAATGTTAGTGGCGCCGCCAAGTGTCTACCTTCAAGATGGCGGGCGGCGCGCCACGCTATAGGTACTGTACAGGTTACAGTGACTACACTAATTTGTACCTTTAGAATTCAACACAACCTATATTCAAAATTCCTTATAGTTCGCTCCAACGCATTGGGTTTCGTCCCCGTGGTCTCTTTCCTTCCACTTTACCAGTACAAGTTTTTCAAGGTTAGGTACCGCCCAGTGGCGCGAAAGAAGGCCACAAGCCCTCCTTTCTGGCAATGTGACCAAGAAACTCAAGGATTCTACGGAGACATGTGGTGGAAAGTCCGGTCATGATGTGTAGTTCTTGGTTTCACTGGAATGCTATGTGCTGGAATTTCCGGGTATCAGTGTGGCGCCGCGCCGCCGCCATCTTGATTGTTGACACTGGCGGACGGCGCCACTAACATTTTTTGAATATTTTGTAATCTATCGAGGTACCAAATTTTTTACTATGCAGGTACCAAATGGGATACTAAATACTTTTAAAAAAATCTAATAGAAATTGGCGCCGCCAGCATGACGCACAGCACAACCCTTACTAGGGTACCTACATAGTATAAAAAAATAGTATTTGTATGATGATGGTAGGTGGAGAGTACTAAGACCATTCTCAGAGTTCTAAAACAAGATTAATTTATGTGACACTTTCAATAAATGTATTTTAGACCAGATACACAAACAAATTCATTAATGTGAATTTGAAATTTTAATAAATTTTAATATGGAGAATAAAAAGAAAACAAGTGATGTATTTCCTAATATTTTTATTTGAATATAATTAAATCTAATTTACTTACTTCTGATAGGAAGTTTATATTACCAATTAGAATACACACACACAGCTTTTTAAATTTCACAATTTATTAAAAATTTTATATTTTACAGTTTAAGATAAATTATTTGCTCTGTTTCAAAATCGTTGAGTTTTAAAAAAACATATTTTAGAGGTGCATTCCACTAAGTAGGTAAATTTATTCAATAGCTAGTAATACTAGTAGGTACAGAACCAAGAAATAACTACACTTGATTAAAAGAAATTGAAATTTGGAACTGTAAAGGCATGAACCTATACCATCATTTTACTTAGAAAACTTTCGTGATTGATTTCAATCATTATTATAACTACGGGATTTATCACGTACCGTCTTATCGGTGTTTCGGCTGACAATGTTTCGTGAACCTTTACGAATTGAACCGAAACATTGTCGGTCGAATCAGGTTGAGTGCGATCCGCTTCGAATAACGTCTCGCCTCGCACTACGCGCCCGCCGCAGCCCTCTGCACGCGAGTAGACGGACGCGGTGATGGGGATTGCATCAACGATGGCCCAACGTGTTGACAGTCTGCGTCATCATCATTATCATCACTGCTGCTCTCTTCGATAGTTCTCGGTACAGGCAAACACACAACACTAGGTCTCTACCAGGTTCACTCACTCCTCTGTTGCTTGCATCATGAAGACATGACCTCCAGGCTGGCAGTAGAACCCATCTTCTCCAAACATTGTCGATCGAAACATCGATAAAACGATATGTGATAAATCCCGTATTTATAATAATGACCATATCATCATATTCCAATTAATCACTAAAAGATGACATTTGTCAGTGCTTCCAGAGGTAGTCTAGAAATTATGTGAGTTTCTCATTTATCATATACACTACATTTCTACATACTTTAATATATTTTAAATGTACATTGATATTATCAAAGAATTGTTTATCTAAAACCATAATTAAAAAACAATTAGTAAACTTCTGAATATTATGGGGTTTTACATTGGTTAAATAATTAAGAACATATTCTTAAAATGATCTTTATCAAATTAAGCTGAAATGATGGTGTAATCGAACACACAGTGAACACTTCAAAACTAAGGATGGAATTATTACACTAATCAAGTTTCAATAAATCTATCTTTTCTGCAGGCCAAACATGATGTTTTGTGTAATTAAATAGAAGACCTCAACTAAATTATATTGAAAACAACTGATTTGTGTGTCATAAATACAGATTGTAGCTAAACATCATGGTACTGACTAGCCAGATGTATTGAAATGATTTGTCAGAATAATTTAAATACATATACCAGACATATGTCTCTAGCCACTTAGTTATTTTACTTAAGTGTTACTTAAATATACATCATCTCGGCCATTGAAGACATCTTCTTAGGTATGTGAACTAAAGTTTCAAAATAACTTGCTAATTCATCAATTGTGACATCACATGGAGGGTTAAGTGCTTGTTGTGAACAGGAACCAGTTTGACTGTGCTGTACCAACTCTCTGTTTTCTCTTGAATGTGGCACACTGCTTGCATTCTTCCACCATTTATTTTCATTACATGAAGTTGAAGCTGCATTTTGTTCTTTTAAATCACTTGATATTTTTAACTGATTACAAGTTGTAACTAGGGTGCAGAGATTGAGAGAATCTATGTTATTTTTTTCTGAAGTAGAGCCACATTCTGTTAGACCTTCTTTGTCGTCCAGAGTGCTTTGATTAACACAACTCTTTATAATTTGTAACACTGGTTCTTTGAGAATTTTATTGGTCTTTTTTTTACATATTCCAGCATTTTTACTTTTTTTCTGAGAAATACAAGCACATGAAGTGTTCTGAGCATGGGGTCTCAGATGTAAACTTCTTTTTGTTTGAATATTGAATGGATTTATATTGTTTCTGTCTGTTACTGTCATAGGCTCTATTTCTAATCTCCCCATCTCTTCTCGTAGCAATAAATCTTCTTTAGCCATTTTGAATTATACTGGAAAAGAATTAAAAATCATTAGTGTTTAGAAACTAAATTGTTTAAAGCTAAATTAAGGATAGCCTAGTTTAAACAGCAGAAGTGTAGACTGAGACTTCAAAGAATGTATACATTAGTTTGGCCCATCTAAAATAGCTAACCTTGATTGTGAAATTTCTGTTGCAGTAAAATAACAATTTAGACACGTGACTTGGTAGCTTTCTTATCAGAAACCACGGCTACACACACCTCATTTCCATCCCACTGGAACTGATTATTTTATAAAAAGTAGCCTATGTCCTATTCCAGGTCATCAACCTATGTTCCAAATATCAGCCAAATTGGTGCAGTAGTTTTGGCGATAAAGAAGCACAAATATCATCCAAACCTTTGCATTTATATTATTAGCTGGTGTCCCCCAGGGCAGCGTTATGGGCCCAGTCTTGTACTTTATATACACGTTCGACTTGCCAACGACAGCAGATGGCGTACTTGTGGGAACATTCGCAGATGACACAGCGCTGGTTGTAGCCCACGATAGCCCAATTATTCGAACATGCTCCAAAGAAGCCTAGTCGAAGTCTCAACTTGGCTCAAAGACGCATTAGGGCAAACAAAACAAAGTCAGTGTATGTTACCTTTGCTCTTAGACATAGCTCGTGCCCCGCAGTCAAACTAAACGATGTTCAAATACCTCAGAGCGAAGACATACGCTTCCTGGGCATACTTTTAGAGAGACGCCTTACATGGAAGAAGGATATCTTTACCAAACTAAAGTCACTTGGCCTTCAACTAAGGAAACTGTATTGGCTTATGGAACGTAAATCAAAACTGACCCTGGACAACAAACTCCTCCTTTACAAATGCATCCAAAAACCTGTGTGGGTAACAGAGCCGAGATGAGGGGTACAGCAGCGAACTCAAACTTGGAAATCTTTCAACGTTTTCAAACCAAAATGCACTAGTATAAAATATACTAGCCGCCCCGTGCGACAAGATCCCAAGACAACAGATATTCCAAAAACACTATAACATACAACTCTACGAGGAACAGAGAGACCAATCAGGAACCAATGAAGTCCGCGTTTACACCGATGGCTCAAAAACCAAACAGGGAACGGGCGCGGGAATTCATTCATTGGATCTCAACATAAGTATATCAATGACACTAGGTATACATAGTTCCATCTTCCAATGTGAATGCATGGCCATTACCGAAGCAGCTACCGCAATAAACAGGAGAGAGATCAAAGACTACACCATACGAATACTCTCCGACAGTACAGCAACACTCAAAGCTCTGGAGAGTCACAGCTATAACTCCAAGCTTGTTTACGAATGCCACTTAGCCCTAGAAAGAATTGCCACAAAAAACAAGGTGATCTTACAATGGATCAAGGGGCATAGCGGATCACTAGGCAACGATGCTGCAGATGAACTAGCTAGAAGAGGATCGGAAACCACGGCTATAGGCCCACCTCCATTCCTCCCTCTACCTTTCACTCAGCTACGAGCATGGATACGGAATCGTACTCTAAACCTACACAACGAACGCTGGGCACAGACCATGGACTGCAGACAGTCGAGGATGGCTCTGCCGGCCGTCTCGCCACGACTGACACGTCGACTGCTCAACCTTCAAAGACCGGACCTTCGAATCATCGTGGGGACCCTTACAGGACATGGCCCCCTGAACAAACACCTTTACACCATCGGAGTAACAGACAGCCCACTCTGCAGGGCATGTCTCACCGAAGAAGAATCAGCTGCCCACGTAGTCCTGGAATGCGTGGGGGTAACAGCACAACGTGCAGAAATCCTGGACAATCCAAGGTCACTCCGTGAAGCCTGCGAAGACCCCAGGAAACTTCTGCGCTTCTGGTCGGAGTTAGGCTGGCTATCCATATAGTCAACTCTCTCAAGCATAATGGACCACATACAGAGTTTGAATGCGGAAAAGGGAGTCCACCAACATAAACCAAAATGCAACGCATGATAACGAACGCACCATGGTACATCACTAACATCCAACTGCATCGCGACCTAGAAGTGCCAAAGGTGAAACAAGAAGTAGCTAAAAAACTGAAATCTTACACTAAACGAATGGAGCATCACCTAAATGAGCTTGCCAATGAGCTAATGAAAAAAACTACAGTATTTAGTAGATTAAAGAGGACAGCCCCTCAAGACCTCATATAGCACCTAAATGAAAGATGGAAGTGCCACTGGGCTTATTCCATACATGCCCAACGCGAACTATTCCCTAAACTCTAGCTCAATTCCCTGATGGGCAGATTGCAAGAAAATAAGGAGACTAAAAAAAATATATTATTAGTGGGATTATAATTTTGTTTGACCAAAAATAAGCTGGTCTTTTGTTTGATTTTATGCATAAGCAAGTATTCATTTTATGATTGTGCAAGTGGTAATTTTGTGAATGTCTATTCTAACATTGGAATCCACTCTAAAAAGCATACATAAACAGCGTAATAGAAAGATGTAAACGAATACTATTGAAATTGGCAAAGGCGATGTAAACTGTGAAATCTGTACTCAAGCGATATGTGAACATAAGACTGTTGATTAATAAATTAATAAAATACTAAAATTACATACCATCCGTTCTGCATTCATCAAAATTATCAAAAAAACTGCAGGTTTTCTCTGAAAAGAATTTATCGTAATTCCACAATTTCCACAACAAAATATTTTGTTTGCGTCATGTCATGAATGAATGAATGAACCAACTTATGCGTAGTCTCATTTCAATATTTTCAATCAATGTTCCATAGATTAGATAATATCGATGGTCTAGAAGACAAATGTGCTAATTACAAAATTTTGATAATTTAAAATTTTTAATGCCAAATGTATTAAATGAGCATGCTCTACCGTTTGCACCTATCCAAATGCAGTAATACCGTCTTTTTCTGTCTAAACTTCGTCTACTTGTATTCATAGCAATTTTATTGATGTCATTTTGAAGCCAAAAATATTAATGGCAGTTATTTACCATTAAATAGATATATACCATTTGCCTTGCTTAATAATATTAAGTGCTTTAAAAGTACTTGGCCAGAAAGAATAAAATTTAGACAAATGTTGTAAATGATTTAACAACAAAGTTCTAAGTAAACAATAGGAGGCCGAGATTATTAAAGATATTTACTTTATGTAACCAAGGCATTGACAAATATTAAAAAGTATATTAAGATTATTGATATTTTCATACCATATAACGTTGCATTTCATAATATCGGATTTTAGTATTGAAAAGAAATGTTTCTATTTTGCAGATTTTGGCGGGAATTTTGTATTGTCGTGCCCCGTGCGAACGGGGAATGACAATACCTTGACAAAAGATACCCACCGATTTTTTTATACTGCACGCACCGAGCGCGTGAAGTATAAAAAAAATAGAAAAAAGGAAGAGAAGCCTGGAAATATAAAATAATGACCCTAAAAATGAAGAAATTAGAAGTTTTATTTACGGATCGAATCACCTATTACTAAAAATACACGTTAAAGAAAATCATCAACGGAAACAGTTGAACGTTTCACAAACCCGTCACGTGTTACCGTCTCCACTGCTTCGATGCTGCTATCCCCACCTGCAGCAAACGCCGACGTTCGCACCGAAGCCCCTGATGCTGCCGGTACTTTACATGACGCCTCCACCACCCCGCTGCCGCTGTCCCCACCAGCAGCAAATGCCGACGTTCGTATAGAAGGCCCTGATGCTGCCGGTACTTCACATGACCCGTCCACCACCCCGCTGCCACTATCCCCGCCTGCAGCCAACGCCAACGTTCGCACAGAAGCCCCTGATGCTGCCGGTACTTCAGATGATGCCTTCACCGCCCTGCTGTCCTCGCCTGCAGCAAACCCCGACGTTCCAACAGAAGATCTTGATGTTACCGGTGCTTCACATGTCACTTCCGCTGGCCCAGTTCCGCTGTCTCCGCAGTAATCCCCAAAGTTCTTCCTGAAACACCCAATACCACCGCTGCTTCTCATGTCACCTTCGCTGCCTTGGTGCCGCTGTCTCCACCTGCAAGGAACGTCGACTTTCTCACAGAAACCTCTACTGCCTCGCTGCCACTGTCCCCGACTGCAGCAAACGCCGACGTTTCAACAGAAGACCCTGATGTTACCGGTGCTTCACGTGTCGCCTCCGCTGCCCCGGTGCCGCTATCTCCACCTGCAGTAAAAGGCAAAGTTCTTCCTGAAACACCCAATACCACCGCTGCTTCTCATGTCACCTTCGCTGCCTTGGTGCCGCTGTCTCCACCTGCAAGGAACGTCGACTTTCTCACAGAAACCTCTACTGCCTCGCTGCCACTGTCCCCGACTGTAGCAAACGCCAACGTTCCAACAGAAGACCCTGATGTTACCGGTGCTTCACGTGTCGCCTCCGCTGCCCCGGTGCCGCTATCTCCACCTGCAGTAAAAGGCAAAGTTCTTCCTAAAACACCCAATACCACCGCTGCTTCTCATATCACTTAGGTACGCTGCCTTGGTGCCGCTGTCTCCACCTGCAAGGAACACCGACTTTCTCACAGAAGCCTTTACTGCCCCGCTGCCGCTGTCTCCGCTTACAGTAAACGCCGACTGTCCAACAAAAACGACCGATGTTCCACCGAAAATCCCCGATGTCGACGGTGATGTACAAAACGACTTTGCTGCCTCGGTACCACCGTCTTCGCCTGCAGTAAACACTGAATTTCCCATAAATAAGACCGATGCCGACGCCTCCACTGCCTCGGTGCCGCTGTTTCCACCCGCAGCATCCGCCGAAGCTCTTATAGAAACCGCTTCCATAGCTAATGATCTATATAATGCCTTTAGCACTATTTTTGAACCACAAGTTAAAACTTCATCGTTTCCTTTTCAAGGATTAAGCACTTCCACCACTTCCAAGTACATCGAATAGTAATATTATAGAGCAAGTAATTCTCGATCTTCAATTGTCCGACTCAAATGTTCCCCTTTACGTAGATTCCGAATCGTCTTACCATCCAGAAAATAACAAAACTTCAACTACATCTGATACATCTTAGGACGAGAAGGAGGAAACAAATGCCCGAAAAAGAAGTAAAACATCAAACCCAGACACGTGGAAGAGAAATATTACAAAAAACAAACGTCAAAGCGGTCAATCTTATATCAACAGAAAGGGTGACATTGTTGGTGCGTAAAACTGTGTTCCTACAGATTGATGTAAACAAAAATGTAATGAAAATTTTCCTGAAAGTGTAATAGCTGATCTCTGTTGTAATTTTTGGGAACTTGGAGAAAGCAAATATTTCAACTCTTATAAAACACGCAAATATTCAATAAACACTAAATTAATATACAATACACGAAAGTGTTAAGTAACCATATAATATAAAGTTTGTATACAAACGTAATAAGTGATACTCTTTTTTGCTATTTTGGTATTATTATAGAATATTTTAGATTTTGATGTTTAAATTTATGATACGTGTGAAGATAAATACCTTAACTAAGTATAGGCAGTATATACATAATTTCCATGTAAAGTTTTAAGTTATAGTATATACCTGGAAGTTTTGAATCAATAAAAACAATCCTGAAAAATTGGTAAATCTGTAATTAGCACATTTGTCTTCTAGACCATCGATATCTATGGTTTTTAGTACAAATAGTGTTAATAACCATGATAGTTTCAAAAGTGATATCTATGGTTCTTTCACTAGCAAGAATACTACTAAAACTCTTAGCGGCTTTGTACACGTCTTCTATTTCTGTACTTTTATAATGTATTTTCTTGTGTACAATAAAGAGCGAAGATTTATCTATCTGGACTATCTGTCTGTGTGCCGCGTTATCGAAACGTCTGCAGCTTTGGTCGTAAATGTGTTTCACATACAATACATAGACGATCGGCAGGGCTTCAAAATGTATTGGCGTGAACATTGTTGATAAAATTAGGCAGGATGGACGCCGACATAATGTTTCAATAGTCTGTCTTCTCTTTGTGTACTCTGTGCTCACAAAGTTTTTTTTTTATTTTTCGTCGCTCTGCTCTTATAGTAAGACAATGACATTGACAATGACAAGAAAGGAAGGTCAGCGATAGATTGTCAGATTATCTTTACCCCAAATCAAATTGCTGGTTGTGGTGGCGAACTTGTAAAGATTCTGAAGTTGCGATTATTACTATTTAGATTGTGTGACTATTAACTGGACTTTGTTGATAAGTGGATTAATTTTATTGATTTAGTTCGACTTTGTTACAATGGAGCGGAACCCTGTAATTATTGCTGCCACAGCAAGACAAACTGCATCTGTAAGAACATATAAAATTTTAATCTACTAGGAGCATAATTTAAATCATATTTTTAATTCTTCTTTATTTATAGCTAATATTCCTTCATGGTCTTGGAGATACTGGGTGAGTTATTAATTTTGTTGAGTGTTCCTTGAAATTATATCACTACCTTTTGGTATCCGATAAATTTAACTATTTGTGTTTTAGCCATGGTTGGGCTAGCACGATTGCGGGAATTAGAGGTCCACACGTAAAGGTGATCTGCCCGACTGCGTCCACAATTCCTGTAACTCTTAATGCTGGCTTCCGTATGCCATCATGGTTTGATCTCCGAACACTGGATGCCACTGCTCCTGAAGATGAGGAAGGAATAATGAGAGCTACAACTCTAGTCCATGCATTAATTGCTGAGGAAGTTAAAGTGAGTTCTTTGCTATGTAATAAACAAACAAATTATTTTATTATAGTTTTGCACATCTGTCTATCTGACTGTTCGTCCAACCAGTTACATCTGTTTTATTTGTACACTATTAGTGCTGTAAAGCAGAAATTTGGCATGATGATATGTTTTGATGCCTAGTAAGATAATAAATAAAAAATATTATTTAAAAAACAAAAAACCCAGCTGCAATATGAAAAGAATTAATCAAGCTTGCAAATTTTGGAAATCGCGAGCGGGGATTGTAATTGATGTGATTATGTTTAAGTTTCAGTATTATTAATGTTGAATATTGGTAAAAACTGGTGGTTCGCCTTGAACTGAGATCACGCGAGTCTCCCATAAAAATAGATAAATATTATTTGTTTCAAATAAAAAAAGATAAAAAATGTTTATTATCAAAAGAAAATTACATCATTTGCCACGTTTTTTTATACCAGATACAAGTTTTACACTAGAAATAATTTTATTTAATTACCTACTTAATTAGAACCAATTACACTAATTAATTGAAAATAATTCAAAACATCAATTACATTAAATAATATATTGTCAAATTAAAATCTAAATTAAATTCTAAATCTACATATTTATTATTAAAATTATTAACAATAAAATTCAATTAAAATAATACACATAAATAAATTCATCAAATCACACACATAAATAATAAATTGAATTGTTAAATTCAATAACAGACATACCAGCATTGCAGGTGCATCAATTTAGTTGTGAAATATTTTGCAGACAGTGGTTATCTGCTCACACACTCTCCTACTTTTGAGAGAATTCTATCCGAAGAGGAATTGAGTTGCATACATGAAAGGGTAAAATACTGCAAAAAAAATACCCTGCAATTCGCTTATAAAGGTATCTAAGAAATGCCTTTTGTACTTTTTCCAAACGGAGAGTGTATGTAACCTCGTGTGGATTCCATACACAGGAGCAGGACTCCATAATAATTTTATATATATATTTTATAATAATCTATTAATCTATTTTATAGTAATCTATAACTATTAAATGGTGCCACGAAATGCGAAACCAACTAACTTGACCTACAGTTTCATTCAAATTGAAGGTAACAGGAGTTCATATTAATTAGATACTTTTTTGGGGTAGAAATTCCAGTTATTCTGGATTTCAGACTTTTCCCTATATTTGTGTCACTATATCTATGCGCATACCAAATTTCTGCACTGTGGGGTCACTGGTGTACCCTGTGAATTTCAACAAAGTTTAGTTTTTATTATGGGTAATAACTCAAAAACTACAAGGTTTAAACTAAAAACGGAGTTGAAATGTACTGATGAAGACCTTTCATTAGACATCCCATTTGAACTGATAGTCTCATGTTTTTTTACTCCTCTTAAACCCACAACTGTATTTTCGGATATTAGAAAAAAAAATTGTGTCAGCCTTGAAAATGACAACCTATCTTCTTTGATTTGATATCTAACCTTATTCAATAGGTTTTGATCAATTATTGTTTTACTTAAATCCAATATGGACGCTTGCAGCCGCCTGTGTCACTCACTCGAGATTCAGATGATTCCAATCAAATTCCAGTACAGCCCTTTATCAAATTCAGAGGTTATATGTGAATTCTTGGTAAAACCTTAAGGTTTTACCAAGAATTAAAAGTAAAAATATATATATGTCTAAAATATCATGTCAGTAAGTACCCATGTCAGGTCTGTTTATTTTTGTGATTATATTCCTAAAAAGTTAAAATAAATGTATCATCATTTATACTCCTGTGACGAGAAAATTCTGCTGCCCTTTCTTTCCACCCATATAAAAATGTAAAATAATGGGCTTTTTAAGGTTTCGAGAATGAATTTAGAGTTTTATGACCAAAATAATGATAAAAATGTTAAAGTATGGTAAAAGGAAAATCAGAATCTATCTCCCCATGTAAGTATTTACATTAGATAGCGTGAATATTACGATCAAAATCTGTATAAAAAGAGAGTGATATTACAATTTGTCAAAGTCCTTCAAGCCGTTTAGCCTACCCGAGAGGCCAAATGAATAGACATACAGCATGTGCAGTTGGGTAAAAACTTAAAAATTGTTTTTTTAGGGTACTTCCCCCGTATGGAAGTTGGAGGTATTTTATACTCACGCACCGCATCGTTTGGGCTATCGTTGAATAGATCTTCCCAAAAACAATAACTATTCCTCAACACTTTTGATACAAGAGTTAGTTTACGAAATATAAAGCTTCAAAGTGGTAATTTTCAAAGTTGAGTAGATTTATTAGTTTATTAGCAGTAACCGACCAACATATTATTATGTTTGTATTTGGGTTCGTAAACAGATCATCACAAAATTACCAAAATCAAGTGCCAAAACAATTTAGTATTTTGACTAAGATACAGTCCGCACTGACAGAACACTTCACTGTGCGTGGTTAGACGCGCGCTTGACCTATTATTTATATTCTAGTATATGATGATTTCTAATACACAAAATGGTGAAAAAATAACGTATTCTTTATAGGCTGGCGTTCCAGCAAACAGAATCCTTGTGGGTGGATTCTCCCAAGGTGGAGCTTTGGCGTTGCACTCTGCCCTGACCTACCCTGAAGCCCTGGCTGGAGTGATGTCCCTTTCCTGCTGGCTGCCAAGACATGCTCACTTCCCTGATGGTGTAAAAGCTCCTTTGGATTTACCGGTTAGTATTAGTTGAAAAAAAAGTATTTTAGCTGATAAAGTACAAGGATCATCATCATCTATTCTAAGCTGAATGACCTAGCAAGAAATAGAGAACAAGCAAAATGGGATATTTATCTTAATTATCGTATTACAAAAAGAATGCGCAGTTTTGATACCACAAGCAGAGAGAAGCACTTTTTTTTTATTCTACTTGGAGATGGAACATGCTTATGGCTCACCAAACCAAAACACAGCAACGCTGCTTGGTGGCAGAAATATAATATAAAGTGTATGGACCCACCAATTTCATAAGTCAGCATACATTTATCCTAATGCGAGCCTAAAACGAGCTCTACAAGAAATGTTGATGATAATGGAAATTTATTGAGGAGTTAAGGTAATAAAATAGAGAAAAAATCTTTATCACGCATCAGGAATACTTAAAGAACTAGTTTATGCCAAATATAGTACAATGGGCGGCCTTATCGCTGAAAGCGATTTCTTCCAGGCTATGTTTGGATGGAAAATAGCGAGCGAAGCAGTAATAGACGGCGGTGCACAGAGTAAAATTATAAAAGTAGAGAAATTAAAATAATAATGCAAACCTGTATATAAAATCCTAATACGTAAATAGTTTCTTCTTGGCAAGCGTGTACGATCGTAGACTGCATCATCGCTTACCATCAGGCGAGATCGCGCTCAAACGCTAGCCTATAATTAAAGTTACCTAAACACTAATATATATACATATTTATATGTATACCCAACTTAAACCTAAATTGTGGTCCCGCGAGTCTCCCATAAAAACAACAATTTATTATTTGTAATTTTTAACTATCAAAATAGTGCCACGAAATGCATAACCAACTTACTTGACCTACAGTTTTATTCAAATTACAGGTAACGGGAGTTCATGTCAATTGGTTAGTCTTTTTAGGGGATGAAATTGCAGTTATTCTGGATTTCAGACTTTTCCCTATATTTGGGTCACTAAGCTACACGCATACCAAATTTCAGCACTGTGGGGTCACTGGTGTACCCTGTGAATTTTGTCAAAGTTCAGATTTTATTATGGCTAATAACTTAAAAACTATAAGGTTTAAACGAAAAATAAAAACAGGGTCGAAATGTACTCACAAATACCTTTTATTAGACGTGTCACTTGACCCATTTTGTTTTTCTTTTACCCCTCTTGAACCCCAATATCTAAACAGCCCTCCCCCCCTCCCACATTTTTAGCGCTTCGAAAGTTATCCTCGGACAAACATACATACATACCTACAATGTCGATTTGCCCAAGTTGATTTGGAGCATGAATGTATTCTATGCAAATATTCTAAAACGTAGACAATTCGAATAATTCGGTAACCCAGATGAAAAAAAGCTAGGTAATGCTGCTTTATATTCAGCCTGTCTGGTTTCCACTGGCAAAGCATTGCACAGGCGCACTGTTTCTACATGACAGTAATGTTGTGGTTAAAGAATTTATGCTCAAAAGAAAATATATTATACATTTCACTTCATGAGAAACAATAGGTTTAAACTTACGTTAAATATTCAGTGAGCGAGCATGCAGAACATTGTAGGTAGTTATAGTTAATATACAGGATACCCTATACAAAGTAACTGGAATACAAAATGCAAGATACTTTCAAATTAAGTACATATTTCAGATAAAAAATTAAAAGAAAAGAAGTCGGTTTAGGTCAAATCTTGTGATCTGAATTAGAACCACTTCGTCTTATCCTATGGAGTTGAAATTTTACATGTTGGTTCAGTTCCCATGACAATGCATTTTTATGGTAAGCATGACCTGATTCTATACCCTGGATTGGCTCCAGATGAAGGAACTCCTCAACGATCAACAGTGCAGACACGATATTTTGTATACCCATTTAATTATAATAGCCCGTTCTAAGTTCCACCATGACATGGCTACTGGACTCAGGGTTGGATTCCAAGAAAGAACTCCTTAACGGTCAACAGCACAGACACGCAATTTGTATACGCATTTAATTATGATAGCCTGTTCTAAATTCCACCATGACATGGCTGCTGCACTCAGGGTTAGTTTCCAAGAAGGAACTCCTCAACGGTCAACAGCACACACGCGTAATGTTGTATATGCATTTAATTATGATAGCCTGTTCTAAGTTCCACCATGACATGGCTGCTGCACTCAGGGAACAGCCGTATCTCTGAAACTAGGTGATCTAGGATAACGGTGTCTTGGGAGAAATGGTAGGTATCAATGAGATCTACAGAAGTCAAACATCATACAGCCGTATTTCAAACTAGACAAACCAGAAAAATTAAAAATAAATTAAATAAAAAGACGCTTTTGTAGTTAGCCGAACTAAAAAATAGTAAATAATTTTCAATAAATTTAAATTAAGAGTAGTGTGATTAACAAAACAATGTATTTAATTGTAAGAAAGCAGGAATATTAAGTTTATTATCATCAGCTCATATTAATCCACTGCTGAACATCTCCATTAAGTTAATGGACATGAAAACTTCAACAACAAAAAAGAGGTATCTCAACAACTTTTCTTGCGTTCTGTTCTCAGAACTTTTTAGACACTTTGATTACATAATCTGATACTTTATAACCGCTCAGATATTTCGGATGATTCAGGTGGAGACCTGAGATGCGTTTACATCACCTTTACTTAGATTTAGGTCCATACTCCGAACAGGGTTCCGGCGGCGCGGGGCGGACGGGTAATGGGTCGCCGCTATTGGTGTGTTGTCTCACGTACCCACGTCTACACATCAAGCTATACATTACATTACATTACCTGTATAAGCTGACCTCGCATTGTGTAGGATTTATGTACAATGAGAGTTCAGATACGGGAAAGTATAGCTTGATGTGTAACCGTATATAGATAGAGATGCATACACAATACGTACGCAGAAACGTAGAACCTCTTTCGGTATGTCCTCAGTTGTTAGAATACATACAGGTGGAGCCAGAACAAATGCTAGTTGTAGAAGATAATTAAATTAAATTGCTATTGGTATTGTTTTTGTCTGCTACCCAGCCATTGTTTATTGTTAATGAAATATTTTAAAGTACCTATGCTAAGTACCATCTTTAAATAAACATTTAATGAATACCTAACCAGGTTCCACATTTATACAGGCAAGTTAAAATGGGGCTCAAAGTTGACTGGCGGCTACCAGATCTGTTATAGCTACGTGAAAATATTTTAAGGAGTCAATCCCTTACTTTTGGAAAAATTTACTCATGCGTATTTACAGATTTTGAAATAAATTACAGTCAGCGAGAAAAATGGCTTTATTCACAATTTTTAGGATTAGTCGAACTCCGAGCCCTATCGCCTCCGGGCGATAGTTTCACCATGTCCGTCTGTCTGTCTGTCTGTCTGTCCGTCCGACCAGTTACAGCCGTTTTACTCGTAGACTATTAGTGCTGTAAAGCTGATAATTGGCATGATGATGCGATTTAGTGACGCCTAGTAGTTATGAAATAAATTCTAAAAAACCCCAAAAAATGTATACATAAGTTGGTCGACTTCCACTCGTAAACCACTTAGAAGAAGAACTTTGATAAAAAAATAAAAAAAATACAACTACAGTACAGTATATGTGCTATTATTTTGGATACTTTTTAGGTTTCCAACAAAAGCTGTTTGGCTGGTATGAATATAGATTTGTCACACCCCTGGGGACGAATCTATCTTCATATAAAATTTCATCCTAATCGGTTCAGCCGTTTAGTCGTGAAAACGTAAGAAACAGACAGAGTCTAGAGTTCCTTCCGCATTTATAATATACTAGCTAATGCCAGCGGCTTCGCACGTGTGATTTGTCAACAAAAAGTAGCCTGTATTCATCCTGGTTATAACATACCAAATTTCATCGAAATCGGTTCACCCATTACGACGTGAAAGAGTACATCCACACGTACATACAAATTTTCGCGTTTATAATATTAGTGGGATTATTATAATTATAATATAGTGGAATTATAGAATGGATGCATAATGTGGTGTAATTATAATTTCAGATATTCCAAGCTCATGGGGATTGTGACCCAGTTGTCCCATTTAAATGGGGCCAGATGACGGCATCATTCCTGAAGACTTTCATGAAAAACATTGAGTTCACTACTTACCGTGGCCTCACACACAGCTCTTCAGAGGCTGAGCTCAAAGATATGAAGGGGTTCATAGAAAAAACTCTGCCTGCTGTAAAATGAATACCCCATTCACGCCTAATCCCAGGGAATCACCTTAAAGTACATTGAAATTCACTATCATAATAATTATCTTCAGTATGTATAGATACTTGTTAAATCTTCAATTATGAATTGCAATAAACTTAGATCACATCATTGACCATCAACCACATTAAAAACGCCATTAAATTGTTGGCAACTAAACTTAACTTAGAAGTTTATGTTGTAGTACTAAATAAAATATTAAAGATTATGTAGATGCAAAGTATAAAACTATGATCTAGTTTGGAGTTTACGTTATGGGTATGGTCAATGTACTTACCTACTGTAAGATTAATTGAATATTAGTTATAAATAAATTCATTGCATTTCACAATGTTTGACTTTTATTGCTTGCTACTGAGAATCTTCTGAAAGGAGATCGGAGAGTAAACAGCACGGAATATATAGAATTCATCATAACAGCCATAGGACGTCCACTGCTGAATATAAGCCTCCCTCGTAGATTTTCAAAGTAGCTAACCGATCTTGTGCGGCCTGCACCCAACAGCTCCCATCTACCTTTATCAGATCGTCTTTCTATCTAGTGGGGGGGGCCGTCCTACGCTGCGCTTTCTCCAGTGCGTGGTCTCCACTCCAGGACCTTTCTGCCCCAACGGCCGTCAATTCAGAGTAGATAGATAGATAATTTCTTTATTGCACACCATTTAAATACAATCATTTATAAGAAAATACACTCTTATACAATAGGTACAATGGGCGGCCTTATCGCTAAAAGCGATCTCTTCCAGGCAACCTTTGGATGGACAGGATCTATGTGAACAAAATAAGGACGGCGGCGTTAATCCGATATTAATAGTACACGTATATTTATAAAAAATATAGATAATATAAAATAAAATGCATAATTATAATGTATAATATAATCATAAAATTACATAAATATTAATATTATAATACATAAAAATATATATTGTCATACCTACATATATAAATTATAAAAATGTAAAATTAATAAGTGGTCTAGTGAGCGATGGATGACATATAGTGTTGTCTGACCAAGTTTTTAAAGATAGGGAGAGATTTAGCGTGACGAATTGAGACGGGTAGGGCATTCCAGAGCCTGGTAGCCTGCAAAGTAAAAGAGGAACTATAAAATACTGAGGTATGATGAGGAGTTTTTAATTGAAGGGTTTCAGAGGAACGTAAGGGTCGAGAGTTGGAAAGGTGAAGAAAGTCAAAGCGTTCTTTGAGGTAGGACGGAGTAGAAGGGATGAAAAGGATGCTGTAAAGGAGGGAAAGGATGTGCGCATTCCGGCGAAGACGGATAGGTAACCACTTAAGTCTGTGGCGATACTCTGAAATGTGATCGTACTTGCGCAAGCCAAATATGAATCTAATAGAGAAATTCTGGAGACGCTCAAGCTTGTTGAGTTGATCTTCAGTTAAATCAAGATAGCTGGCGTCAGCATAGTCGAGAATAGGATGCAACAATGATTGTGCAAGTGCAATTTTGGTGGAAGTCGGAAGGAAGTTTCGCAGCCGTTTAAGAGAGGCAGCTGCAGCAAAGGTTTTTCGGCTTACCGCTGCTAGTTGAGGTCCCCAAGATAGGTGACTATCCATGAGTACCCCCAGATTTTTGACTACCTTGCTGATTTCTATTGAAGTACCGTCAAATTTTACCTTTGGGAGATCAAGCCAATCGATTTGAGTAATCATCCGCGAGCTTCCTATTACTATTACTTGGGTTTTTGATGGATTGACTTTAAGCCCGTATGAATTGCTCCATTGTAGTATATTCTGCAAATCATTGTTTATGCCATTAATGGCTTCACCTAACCACCCAACAGGAGCTTGGGTATAAATTTGCAAATCATCTGCATAGAGGTGGTAGGACGAAGTGAGTTGTTCGGAGATAGAATTTATAAAAATAGCAAAAAGAAGAGGAGATAACACGCCGCCCTGAGGTACACCGGAACTCAATTGACACCAAGAAGAATATGTATCGTCAATACGGATACGTTGCCGGCGTCCAAACAGGTAACTACGAAACCATTCAATTACTGTTGGAGATATGTTAAGAGAGCGAAGAAAAGCTAAGAGAATATCAAAATCAACGTTATTGAACGCATTGCTAAAATCCAGGAGGGAAAGGACAGTGACCAGTCCGTTTTCCATACCATGCCTGATGTCATCAGTGATTTTGATGAGAGCAGACACGGTGCTATGGCCTGGACGAAAACCGGATTGAAAAGGGTTAAGGAGGCTGTTTGTGTTAAGGAAACGGCTAAGTTGCTGGTGTACAAGACGTTCTAGGACTTTAGATAGGAACGGGAGGATGGATATGGGACGGTATTCAGAAAAGGACGCAGGGTTAGGTTTTTTGGGAAGAGGCGTTATTTGAGCCTCCTTCCATGCACTTGGATAGGTTCCCGTGTTGATGGAGAAATTAAGTAAGTGGGTAATGATGTGGACAATTTCATCAAGGATAGGTGTAATCATCCTTTTACTAACGCAATCACTGCCAACGGCGTTAGATGAGATGGATGATATGCTCCTCTTAACATCACAATCAGTAAATTGACGAAACAAAAATGGTGAAAAGTCGGGAGTTGGTAAAGAGGAAAGATAATTTAACGTTTGAGTTTTACTAAGCCCATCAAAATTGGACGAAGCGGAGAAGTGCACATTCAAAGAATGTACATCCAAGTCTTTGGGAACACTATCTTGACGTGACTTCCCAACTCCCAATGACCGTAAGAACTTCCATACTTTGGATGGATCATTATTTTCTACAGATTCATGGATGTATCGGCGTTGAGCATCCCTACACACTCTATTGCAGTGATTTCTAACTTCAGCATATTTTTCCTTGTTTTGGTCAGACGGCTTGCGTTTACATCTAACCTTGGCAGCGAGTTTCTTATGCATTTCAGCTCGTATCTGGTCAGTTAACCAAGGTGCAGGGAGATGTTTTATCTTGACCGCTCGAACTGGCGCATGAACATCGTACAATTTCGTTATGATGCTGTTAAAACAATCTACTTTCTCGTCGATAGTATCAGCGTTAAAAACCTCAGACCAATCTACATTTTCGGCATCATTGCGCAAAGACTCCATATCCATTCCACCAAAATTGCGCTGAAAAAGAATTTTTGGCTTGGCTTTGGGAGGGCGGATTTTATATGAAAGGAATACTAGATCATGATAAGAGAAATCATCCGCCGCACACTGACCGTGCTTGGCGACATGAACTGAAGATGACACTAGGATTAAATCCAGAAGAGATGGATGACAATTTGGAAAATTATGAGTCACATCCAAAGGAAGAATGGACAAGTTGTTAGCCTGAACGATATTTTCAAGAGATGCGGAACGGTGGTCATTTTTATTAAGACAGGTATTAAAATCTCCCATAATAATGGTATGGTCGTGGAGGGGAACAAGCTCTTCAAGAAGCTTCTCAAAAGAGGAGAAGTAATCGATACGCATTGATGGGGAGTAGTAAACACCAAGTAGTATTTTGCGATGAGATAGTGAAACTTGGAGAAACAGATGCTCACCGGCACTAGATAGAGGCGGCTGTGCGGACATATTAATGATTGTATAAGGAATATGAGAGCGGAGGTATATAGCTACACCGCCGCCCCTCGCTCCAGTGCGGTCGTTGCGAATGAGTTGAAATCCTGGCAGTGAATAGGGAGTAGAGGGCAAACAAGGTTTCAACCAGGACTCTGACACAAGAATAGCGTGAATAGTTTTTAAACTGAATGACGCCAGCATTTCAGAAAAGTGAGCCGGAATGCTCTGTGCATTTATATGCACCACATTGAAGTTCTTTGGGACATCGGTAAAGGTCGATTCCAGGGTATCATGGAGAGTCGGAATGCTCCTGAAACTATCATCAGAGCAGTTCCCAGCAGAAGAGGAGCAAGACATAAATTCATCACTATCACTCATTAAGATCAAGTTGATATACTAAATAAACTAGATAATATATACCTATAAATAAATAAATAAATAAATAAGATAAAGTTACCTCTAAACAGAATGCTACACAAACAATGTTTATGTTCTGCTATGTCCGTGTCCACCCGCCAGCCAACTGTTTACTGTAGACTACATGAACAAAGAAAGGAATCATACAAAGTAATAAAATAAAATTTAAAGTACGACAAAAAGAAAGCAAAATTTTCAAAATATTAAAATTAATCCAACCGGACCGGTTTCATATTCATGCAAAACAAACTCTTCGTGGAATGAAACGTATGGAAAGAAATTGACATTAGGATTCGTTTGATAATATTGACATTGACATTCTACAACTTTGATAGTACCAATCGTAGATAGCTGTATGCTGTATAGTATAGTACAAAATAAAAATATAAATTGAAGGTTGAAAATTAAATTAATTAGAGAAATAAAGTGAATAGACGGTACATACAACATCAAAATAAAATGAGCCGGGGTCCGTTCGATCGGATTCAACTTCGTATGAAAAACACAACGATACACTATTTCCGAAGAGCTGCCGCACGTCGAACCTTCGACGGAGCCGCTATCTCCTTCACAACCGGCGTCGTTTTAGCTGCCACCGGAGCCGGCGCTGGTGCCTCCGCCCGCTGTGGGAACTTGTTCAGATCCTCAATGCTGGAGACACGGTGCCGAGCTCCATCAGGCCCGAGCACGAAAACAGAACCCTGACTGGTCCAGCATTTTGTGACGCCGAAACGCTTTCGTGCTGCCATGAACGTTTCATGGCGTGCCTTGGTTAAGAACTCTGATAACGTTACTCCAGTGTCCTTCAACGCAGTCTTGGACGACCACATCTTGTCTCGAATAGTAACGTCTCGCAGCTTGCATAGAATAGGCCGCGGCTTGTCAGATGTACCGCGCCCCATGCGATGGCATCGGCTAATGCAGGCTTTTGAGAAGCCAGGTTGCTTCAACTTCCCGGACACAGTGCTCACCACTATATATGTATATATGTATATATGTATGAGTATATATGTTGTTTGATAATATACGCACAAAAATGAAAGGGATTTTGATAAGCATTATAAATTAATTTGTGATAATTTATGTTTACGCTCTCTAACACGCACAGGCTCTAAAATGGAGGTGGGCGGGCCACTTGGTACGCATACAAGACGACAGGTGGACCCGAACAGCAACCCTATGGAAGGGCCCAGTTGGCAAGAGAAGAAAAGGGAGACCCCAAGAAAGATGACAGGACGAGATAGCAGGCAAAACATGGGTGAAAGAAAATGAAAACTCATCTGAAGCTCTCCAAACCCCTGTCCACAGTTCTCAATTTTTATGGTGACTCCTTTACAGTTCAAGCTGTGCGGCTGTGGAACGCTTTACCTTTCTCTATTAGATCATCTAATAGCGGGTTCCTATATCCGTCAGTAACCGACTACGACTCGTATTCCCTTGAAAAAATGTCAATCTTTTGACACGTTTTCAAAGAGAAATGAGGCGTAGCTGGTTACCGACGGATATAGGAACCCGACATAAATCTCTTCCTATCTTTAAAGCTAAGGTATACAACCATTTACTTTCTTTGTGTACGCACTGCTAGTTTATCGTTATGTTTATCTCCTTTTTTGTAGTTTATATATAAGTATATATTATTATATTTGTTAGTATAGGTATACAGTGTGTCCCTGGATAAAGTGCAACCCCGAAAGGGGGTGAAACTAGATCAAAAAAATAGAAAAAAAAATTTAAAAAAAATTCGTATATACTTTATTGATGTATTAAAATTTTTATTACTCACTAATTACTCTATTTAATAAAAAAATTATTTCTTCCAAAGTAGTAGGTCTATTTTGTTAAAATAAAAACCATAATCATGTCAGATATGTGACGATGACGATAAAATAACAAATAACTCACAAACGAGTGGCTATCGTGACTTAAAGTTTAATTTTTATATTAAAATTACATTTTTTAGGCTGTTTTTTTCCAATAAACTCCAAAAATCTTAAAATTAAGCCTATAATACTAGAAATTTTTATGACTTTTTATTATTGTCTGTCATAATAGCTTTTAAATAAAAAAAAACCTACGTTCTAACATAAAAAATGTGCTGGCTAGGAGCTTTTAAAGTTGACCACTGATTACGTCACCACTCAGGTAGAGACACGTTTTTTTTTGCTGCTCAGGTAGTATTAAAAATCAAATTTTAGTTACAACATTTTTATTTAACTTATTACATGTAAGTATGAAATAAGGGTTTTGTTTAATGCATTAAATGCTCAAAATGGCTTCCTTGTTGTTGTAGGCACATTGCCGCACGAAGAGCGATTTGTTGTGTGGCTCTAAGCACCATCTCTGGGTCACTTCTTATCTCATCGGCACATCGCATGATTTGATCTTGTAACTCTGCCTCGGTGTCTACGGTCGTTCTGTAGACTCTTTGTTTCATAACACCCCACAGAAAATAGTCTAGGGGTGTCAGGTCAGGTGAACGTGCCGGCCACCCGACTGGTCCATCCCGGCCGATCCACCTATTAGCGTAGTTTTCGTTTAAAAAACTTCGCACATTGCGCCCGTAGTGCGCAGGGCATCCGTCCATCTGCAAATACATCTGTTGCCTTGTAGCCAGCGGAACATCTTCCAGCAGTAGTGGCAGATCGTCTCTTAATAAGTTTAAAAAACTTTCGGCATTTAATGTTGCGGGTAAAATAACTGGCCCAATCAGCGTGTCGTCTATTAGAGCTGCCCATACATTAACTGAAAATTGCACTTGAAAAGTAGACGCCCTCTTTAGGTGTGGATTTTCCTCGGACCATACATGTAAGTTTCTGCAATTTGTGATTCCATTCCGGGTGAATTTCGCTTCATCCATCCATAAAATTTTTTTTAGGAATTGTGGATTATTTCTAATTTTTTGTTGAATCCACGTAGACATTACGCATCTTGCACGATTGTCTACATTTTCATGCAAATGCTGTACTCGCTGATAATGGTATGGATGCAATCCCTTCTTTTTCAAAATTCGCCATACGGATGTTTTTGATATACCGTGACGCAAAGCTAAGCGTCTAATGCTGGTTGTGGGATCAGCAAACAAATCGTTTAAAACGGCCTCTTCTATGGAATGGTCAATAATGGTAGCTTGTTGCTCACGGCGATCTCTTGCTAATCCAAGTCCGATGTTGGATAACTTTCGGTGAACTTCTTGGAAATTTCGTGCTGACGGTATAAGTCTGCTCGGAAACGCATTTATGTATGCAGAACGAGCGACTGTTGTGTGTCCACGTGACATACCATAATAATAATGGATGTCAGCGATTTCTCGCGGAGAGAACTCAGTCAATCGCGGCATCTCCACAACACAACAAAGTACAGTCAAAAACGTAACAAAAAGTCAAAAACAAAACAAAAGCAAAACAACGTAACAAAAACTTGAAGGCGCAGTAAGGTACGGTAGGCGGTAGCAGCGGCGAGAATATCGGAGCGACTGGCGTGCCTTGTTGTGAGTCCTGTTTCGATCCCCACCCTTCATCTTTCATAGAACAGGCCCAGCGACCATAATCTACAACAATATAAGTTAAAAAAGGGTCTCTACCTGAGTGGTGACGTAATCAGTGGTCAACTTTAAATGCTCCTAGCCAGCACATTTTTTATGTTAGAACGTAGGTTTTTATTTTATTTAAAAGCTATTATGATAGACAATAATAAAAAGTCATAAAAATTTCTAGTATTATAGGCTTAATTTTAAGATTTTTGGAGTTTATTGGAAAAAAACAGCCTAAAAAATGTAATTTTAATACAAAAATTAAACTTTAAGTCACGATAGCCACTTGTTTGTGAGTTATTTGTTATTTTATCGTCATCGTCACATATCTGACATGATTATGGTTTTTATTTTAACAAAATAGACCTACTACTTTGGAAGAAATCATTTTTTTATTAAATAGAGTCATTAGTGAGCAACAAAAATTTTAATTCATCAATAAAGTGTATACTAAATTTTTTTAATTTTTTTTTTTCTATTTTTTTGTCGATAATTTTTGATCTAGTTTCACCCCCTTTCGGGGTTGCACTTTATCCAGGGACACACTGTATATTTAGTTTATTAGTAAGTATAGGTAGTTTATGTAGGTTTATGAACATACTCGTAGATACACCGCCGTCTTTTTGATTTTGTTTTGTCCTGTCCATCCAAAGGTTGTCTGGAAGAGATCGCTTTTAGCGATAAGACCGCCCGTGTATTTTTACTATTGTATTTTTAATTTTGTTGGTGTGCAATAAAGAGTATTCTATTCTATTCTAAAACCGACAAAAATGGAAACTTTTGGAGGAGGCCTATACCCGTCGAGGGGTTCTTAATTAAAACATATACTTACATAAATATATAATATAACTATTAAAGTGAGTAAAGAAATATGTACTTATTAAGAAATCAATAAGGGCTTTTTTATTTTTTATTATTATTTTTATTTATTTTATTATGTTTACCATAGAAATGTGAAATTTATTTTGGCATGTAAACTTTCCTGGTTTGGTCGTGAAGGAACAGGCAGTAAAATTGACGTTTCAAAGTGATCCTTGTGATTTTAAAGAATAAAATATTTCGACTTTAAAAAAAAACCGAACACTATTAAACTTATGTTGTGCTATTGCATAATGCTTGCCATCTAACCACAGTTACGTCTCGAGATATCTCTTGTTGTCCCTTTCTAACCCACACCAACAGCCATTTCCGAAAGAGATATCAAATCGCCCTTTAGTTTTGGATGTCGATTGCAAGAGTAGGCAGTAAGTTTTATATCGAATTAATCACCTAAATTTAGTCGATTTTCTTTAAAATTTGATTATACAATATGTAACAAAAACCCCGTCGGATCCATGAAGAGCGTATTCCGTCATAAAAATTAAAGTCGGGCAGATGTATAAAAAACATATGTATCAAATAACTTGAAAGTTATTTATTTTTAATTTCAAGAATTATCTGAATTTTACCCCCCAAATAGGCAAATTTTACCGAGTTGTCAACTCTCGATATTCAGCTGTGGACCGAGCGAGAATGAAGTAAACAGTTATAGTAACTGTAGTAAACAGTTAGAGAATGAACAAAAGTAAGTAGTTGATAACTAGCTTTATGACACGTGCAATGTGCATTGTCTTTGAGTTCGGTATGCATTGAGGATTATTGTACCGTTTCTTTCTTTTTGAACTAAACTACGAAATTAAAACTACCTATCTATAAAAATTTATAACTCTTGTAATTATGATTGCCGCCGCCGACTTACTATTGTTACGAGCTGAGGGTTCGGGATAAAATAATGGGAATCGGTTTAACCAAAATAACACGTTTATTCAACACGATGACGATGAATACACGAACTTGGTCACACGTATCACAACACACTAATTCACATCACTGTTGCACCACTTAAAGTCACCGAAATGTTCGCACGTATAGCCAAATCCAGACTGACTCGGGAGCAACTACTGTTCACGCGAGACCCTTCCCACGTCAGTCCTCCAGGGCCTCGCTGAGACTCACTCACTCAGACTGACTGAGACTGACTGACCGGCCATCTCTCCGGCCTATTTATATCGCACACATTTCGATTGTTCGAGAACGATGTCGATCCTTCCAGGAAAGGGTCGATCCCTCGACACAATGGCCACTCCCCATTCTGTGAAACCACAAACAATAGCAACAATAACATAGCAAGACAAAAGCGTTCGATTATTACTCATTGTTTAACAGCCTCGGCGTAACACTGCCCCCTCCTAAAACATGCTCGTCCCGAGCATTGTTAGCCCCATATCGCGGCAGCCGATCAACATGAACAATTTTAGGCGCACCTCGCGCTGAAGATGTAGCAACTAGAGGAGCCACATTGCCGTCTCCAGTACTTCAGGACACCCAGAGTCCCTTTCTCATCAGCGATCCCAATTCCAGCCTCGAAAACACGGCTCTCATGATTTCTATCTGTTCTTTCACTTCCTGGAATTACTTTCCAGATAAACCGAACAATTCCCTCATCAGTCGAGCCCAATTCCAGCCTCCAAAACACGGCTCTCTTGATTTCTATCTGTTCTTTCACTTCCTGGAATTCCTTTCCAGATGAACCGAACGATTCCCTCATCAGTCGAGCACGCTCTTATGGCCAACGTCGCTGATCTTCCTGTTGACGACGCTGCTCTTCTTTATCCTGACGTCGCTGTTCCTCTTGCAACCGAGTCTGCTCCACCTGTTCATGTCGCTGTTCCTTCTGCAACCGAGCCTGCTCTTCCTACTGACGACGCTTCTCTTCTTAATGCTGACGGCGTTGTTCCTCCTGGAACCGAGCCGGCTCTTCCTGTTGACGACGCTTCTCTTCTTTATGCTGACGGCGTTCTTCCTCCTGCAACCGAGCCTGCTCTTCTTGCTGACGACGCTGCTCTTCTTTATCCCGACGACGCTGTTCTTCTTGACGACAAAGCATTGCCATAATAGCAGCAATATCGCCTGTCACAGGAGCTTGCCCCACGGATGATGATGATGATGCTCCAAATGATTCGGCGGCGGCTAATTCCATCTCCATCGGCTGACGACTCTGCCGAGCTTCTTGAACCGGAGACTCCCCAAACCGCCTTTCATCCATTTCCTGTTGTCGTTAACCTCTCGTCCTGACACCGTCCACGTTATCCTTTGGTAGAACCGGCATTATTTTATCCCACTTCTGACACCAAATTGTTACGAGCTGAGGGTTCGGGATAAAATAATGGGAATCGGTTTAACCAAAATAACACGTTTATTCAACACGATGACGATGAATACACGAACTTGGTCACACGTATCACAACACACTAATTCACATCACTGTTGCACCACTTAAAGTCACCGAAATGTTCGCACGTATAGCCAAATCCAGACTGACTCGGGAGCAACTACTGTTCACGCGAGACCCTTCCCACGTCAGTCCTCCAGGGCCTCGCTGAGACTCACTCACTCAGACTGACTGAGACTGACTGACCGGCCATCTCTCCGGCCTATTTATATCGCACACATTTCGATTGTTCGAGAACGATGTCGATCCTTCCAGGAAAGGGTCGATCCCTCGACACAATGGCCACTCCCCATTCTGCGAAACCACAAACAATAGCAACAATAACACAGCAAGACAAAAGCGTTCGAGAAGGTTCGATTATTACTCATTGTTTAACAGCCTCGGCGTAACACTATGTTTGCAAGAGAAGAGAAACGGTGTTTTTAACTCGCACAATGAACACGTTTGGGCAATGGAAAATCCGTTTGCTATTAAACCAAGCCATTTCCAACATCGTTGGCGTATTAACGTGTGGGCCGGTATACTCGGAGATCGAATCATTGGTCCGTATTTTTTAAATCGTTTTATGAGCGGTACGAACTACTTGGCGTTTTTGCGCGAAGAGCTTAGTGAAGAGTTGGACGATTTAAACGTGGCTTTTCATGGTTCAATGTGGTTCCAGCACGATGGCGCCCCGCCTCATTTTTTGCGTGTAGTTCGCGATTACTTAAATGAACAGTTTCCACAGCAATGGATAGGCAGGGGGGGGCCTATTCCATGGCCTCCACGATCTCCCGACCTCACGCCATTAGACTTTTATTTGTGGGGGCACGTCAAACAAGTTGTGTTTAATAAGCTGTGTGACTCGGAAGCGGAAATGCGAACTCGAATCGTCGCGGCTTTTGAGTCAATAAAATCTGATACAAGTGTGCTGCGAAAAGTGCGTGCCAACGTTATAAAACGGTGTCGAAGGTGCATTGAAGTTGGAGGCCGACACGTGGAACACGACCGCCGAAGTCTTGATCAAGTTGACGTGCTTCTACATAACTAGCAATACCTACCTAAGCTCTTGTTAGAGCTAACTCCAAGTTCTTTTCAGAGCTAAACCCAAGTTTTTTCAGAGCTGCAATAAACTTATTGTTTCTTGACTACAATCGTCAACAAAAAAACAAAAGACACGTGCACAGGCACGTGTCTTCGTCGTCTTAGGCTGCCTGTCCATTGACGCGGAGATAGGCGGCGGAGCGGAGAAACAAGGAAATATTAACCAATAGGATTGCATGAATAGAATTTCATGCAATCCTATTGGTTAATATTTCCTCGTTTCTCCGCTCCGCCGCCTATCTCCGCGTCTATGGACAGGCAGCCTAAAGGGCGGTCACCGTCTCCGGCGCGCCGCGTAGGCCGCCGGTGTTGCCGGATGTAAGTTTTAATTTTTGAGCGCCAAATAGTGAAATTTAGTCGTGTATTTTTTTTTCTGTAATAGAATTACATGATTGTGACCAAATATCGATACTATATCCACACCCTTAAAAATCCGACAGGGTTTTTGTTACATATTGTATACCTAGTATTTTTTTTCTAGAAGTCTTTATGTTTTGAGAAACCGTCACTTGAATATCGTCAGTATATTACCAAACACCCTGTGTTTATTTGTATTTCTCATCACCAAGTTGTTATTAAGTACATATTTCTCTAACATACATAAGTACCTACCTACTTATTATTATTATAAGAGTTACAGCTTCTATCTAATTGTTTAGGTCTTGTTTAGGTGGTGACCTATCTATCACACTTGGATTTTTTCTTATTTGTTTTGATTCACAGAACTAATAGACTTTTTCTCATTCGTTCTGTGTATAGAAGACACCCTCCAGGTATACCTAACTGAACTGTTTTATTTTATTTATTTATTAGTAAAGGCCAACAGCACACATGCTATATACAAATTTACAAAGCTATAACTATAAAATGTGTGCCAATAACAGGCATGCATTTACAATAAAATTAGAAACAGACAACAGTTAATTATATAATTAATAAAACATAGACAAAAAATTAATATCACAAATAAAAAAAACACTGTAATTTATACACGTACTTCTTCAAAAACTTCGAGATTAGGGTTCCCAACTATAGATGTAAAACAACCATCAACCGATTTATAACGTTTTAAATAAAATGTTGCCGTTTTAAACCCCAAATAAATCGGTTTAAACGGTTGAAAACTCACCTACAAAAATAAAAGAACTGTGTTTTACACTTAATTATGGGTTATTTTTGGTCACCTGACGTCTTGTTTCGTTTTAATTAGTTTATAGAAAATCAATAGAAAGTACCTACCTACATAACCTTCTACACAAAAACTTAAGTATGTAGGTATATCGTTAACCCATTCAGTGCCGTGCCCGCCCATCGGCGGGTGAAACTTTTTAACTGACACGCCAAGCCCGCCCATGGGCGGTTGGATTTCAAACTCCGATATCTAAGCCAAATACCTTTTGAAAAAAGGAAGATTTTGTGAAATGATTCGTTTTACTAAAATTGATTCGTAACCAAAACGGCCTGCAGATATCTAAGGTTTTGGAAAAAGTCAATTCCGATCTTTCATGCCGAGCCAGCCCATGGGCGGGCAATACGCTTGTTCAGAATTCACAAACCTTTTGCGAAATTTTGATTTAATAATTTATTAATAATCGGTTTCAGAAAAATATAAGATCCCAACCGATCATTCTGTAAAAACCTATCTAGTCTCTCTCGTTTGTTATATTTCTTCCTAAAAACCCTAAAATATATTTTGTATACGTTTTTAAATAGCCTATTCAGTTACATATTACAATCAAAATATCTTATAAGTTATAACAACATCCACTAATATTTGGTCTTAAAAACAAATAGGTAGTCATAATAACCAGTAATGTTTTTTAAGATGTCTACCTACAAATTCGTAAAATACAACAAAACTCATTTAGACGTTGTCATAGATAGTGTCTCTGAAAGTAGGTATATTTAAATTATTGTCAAAAATGCAATATGTACATAAATTGTGAACAACTTTCTTGAACGTTTCTTTTAATGCCTTCGACATAGAGTTTATTTTTGCCTAAAACGTCCCGGACGCGGTATTGCAAAAAGTGCCGGCCGGCCCGGCCAGTAAACAAAGGGCGGCTTTTTTTATGAGTCCGTGCTATTTTAAGCCAAATGAACCTTACGTACAAGGACATAAGGTACTTTGTAAGTATCTTTCTGGCTAGATAAAAAATAACAATAGGATGCGCCGGCGCATCTCGTTCTTTGCGTTTTTCTTTAAAAATCACTTCACTTCTGTTTTTCTAATCTTAATAATCAGACGTGTATTCCGTTCCTGTTTGCTCTTCCGACGATATTCGCTTTTGTACCTGGACTCTGATCTAATCTTGAATTTATGGTGACTGTGGCCTGTATACCTGGACTCCGAGATATCTTGAGTTGCTGTGGCTTATAGGTAAGTTTTTGATCTTTATCTTTACATAGCATAAAACATTATTATTATTATTTGTTATGTGATATCGTAAAAAAACATATTTTTGTGCGCTTCCATTGTAACCGCAGGTTAAACTATATGAGATAGATCAAAATAATGGTCTCGAAAGTTTAAATGCGAAATCGGTAGATTTGCCGAGTAAAATCGGTATATTTGGACCCTAAATCGATATCTAAAAAAAACTTCTTTGTCTAAAACTTTAGTGCTTTACAAACTCACAACAGTAGATACCTACCAACGAGTTAATCAAGAGCAAAATTACATATATTATTTAAATTACGTTATTAACCTACAATTATTCTCCAAACTAGGATAACATTTTTATTCTATTTTAGGATAATAATGAATCCTCAGCCATCTACCTCTCAGTCAGCTGCCATTCGCGATGAAATTTATGATACCTTGGCTACTTGGGATTCTGCCTACATCGCTAATGAGGAAGTTTTACATAATGAGGGTTTATCGTACGACGAACTTTATGGAATATTGGCGGATAATGTCGATGATATGCTAGAGAATGACAGTCAGGGCATCGAAACAGAAGCACATTATTTGTCTCAAGACCCTTTATGCGATGACGAAACTGAGGAGAACGTAACCACCCATGAATGGCATTATGGAAATGCGCCAAACGGCAATAATTTGGAATTTACGGCGACTACTGGACTGAAAGTCAACATGAGGGAGAAAGAGCCGTTAGATTTTTTTTGGTTGATTTTATGTCCTTCAATTTTAAATTTGATTATGACATGCACCAACAGATATGGCGAGGAATTACATAAGACGGCTTCTGCTCCGCAAGGTAGATTGAAAGAGTGGCGGCCAATAGATATGGAGACGTTAAAAACTTTTATTGGGTTGGTCATTCACATGGGGACTATTAAATATAACAGAATATCTGACTACTGGAAAACGCATTATTTATTTAATAATAATGTTTTTAGAAAATACATGTCTAGAAACAAGTTTTTAAATATAATGAGAGCTTTGAACGTCCAAAACATAGTAGGAAATGCAAGCTTAAATAAAATTAAATCTTTAATTGACGAAATAAATAAGAATATGAAAAATATTTATCATCCAACTAGAGAAATAACAATTGATGAGTCATTGATGTTATGGCGAGGAAGACTTAGTTTCCGCCAGTACATGAAATCCAAAGCCAGTGGATATGGACTCAAATTTTATAATTTAGCCGATAATACAGGCATAATTTTTAAGACACATTTATATGCTGGATCAAAAGATCCTTTAGTTTCTGGACGCGGGCATACAAATAAAGTTGTCCATTTACTAATGGATGGCCTTAAAAATATGGGCCACTCGCTTTATGTAGATAATTTTTACTGTAGCATCCCTCTTACAAGAGATTTATTAAATAGCGGTACATTTTGTACAGGGACACTTAAAATCAATAGAGAAGGGAATCCGAAAGAATTATTAAAAACGAAAATTAAAAAAGGAGAATGTTATAATACTGCATGACAGCAATAATATAACTTTGGCAAAATGGATGGACAAACGGGAGGTGCTGTTTCTTTCAAGCAAGCACAGTAGTATCTTAGAAGAAGTAAGAAATCGTACTAGAAACAGCACCTCATTGAAACCACGTGCTATAATTAAATATAATAAACATATGCGAAATGTGGACAAACATGACCAAATGCTGTCTTATTATACAGGTGAACATAAGTCAATACGGTGGTATAAGAAAGTTATTATTCACTTGATTGAAATGTGTTTAATTAATTCTTATCAATTATTTAAATCAGAAAAAAATCGAAATATTAGTTTATATGACTTTCGACTAAACATTTTGGAAAGATTGTTGCCACCTGCATTTCCCGATGAGGAAATACCTTTGGCGATTTGTCCAATACATTTTCCTCGACAAATTATTAAAGAACCTAATAGTCGGCGCGCAAAAAGGAAACAGTGCCGACAATGTGCGAAGGAAAAAAAACGTGTAGACACGGTATTTTACTGCCCTAATTGCCATGATAAACCAGGACTCTGTTTAAATTGTTTTAAGCCATACCATCGGTACTGATCTATGTTAATTATGTACATTGTGAACGAGATATTTTATATATTTTTATTTTTTTTCCCAAAATATGGAAAAATATCTCGTAATGTATGATTTTAACGATGTAATAAAAATAGTGTATAAGTGCTTAAGTTGTTAATTGTCAAATAAAACTTATTGAATTAATTAAATTTGTTTTATTTTACTTTATATTTTTAATATTCATTTTAAAAAAGAGCGTAAAAGGTTTGATGACATGACTGATTTCAGTTTTCTTTATAATTATTTACAAGAATTTCGACGTCATTTAGAAATTCCATTAGACGGTTGTCTGGCACAGTCTCTATTAATTGTCTAATTGAAATAGCTACCACATTTTTTTTACAAATGCATAGAGACATCCCAATATCCTCTTTAGTCTGGGTACTTGCAGCTTTTGTTTGTCTACTGCTAATGTTCTCCATCTTCGCTTTTATTAGTCGTTTAATTTCTTTCATATTATCGTCTTTATTAAATTCAGTTTTACTGTCTGAAAAAATAAAAATTATATTATTAAAAAAATAATTTTGAATAAATTTTCATAATGAACCTATTTTTAACTAATTTAATGCAGTTGGGGTAAAAGGTTGACGACACGTGACTTTTATAAAAGCCCATAAATATAGGCTTTTTAAAGACATTTTAGATTTCTTTACATAAAGTTATTAGCTTAATTGTATCTGATACACAGGTTTATATTATTTTCCTTCATCTTAGATTAATTAACTGAAAGTTATGACTTACCTTCATGCTCCATTACTATTTCAGCTAATAACCAATAAAATTGTCACAATTTTGCCACAAATATCGCAGAAAACTACACATACACGCTTTACACACGGTACAGTATATGTAAACTGAACATATCAAACGGTTCATGTCAAAATCTGCAACTTCATGCCGAAAACGCCAATGGGCGGGCAAGGATAGTTAATCAAGATGCCGGGACCGCCGATAGGCGGGCTGTATATCACAGTATGGTGGCATCTGGGTAATGTCGTTACTTTTCAGTAAGGCAGTGAATGGGTTAAGTAGGGTACATCGTGGTACAATGAACCAGGTAAATTTTAGAAGACAGTAACTTCAAGTTTATTTGGTTCTCGGGGTCGATTTTACGCTATTTGATAAAGAATTTATCTGTCTTTTATTTTGCATTTAAATTTCATTACATTTTTCATACATCTAGAAGGTACAAAAGAAAACAAAAAAAATTAGATTTGGTTCACTGTGTACTTTTGGGTGTACTTATTGAACCAGGGTATTTTATACATTGAACCACCCTATTTTGGGCACCATAAATATTTTATTATGTGTATTATATAGGACACTAAATAACAAAACATAGTTTTATGATTATTTTTATTATGATTTATGTTTAGTTAACATAAATTGACAATTTTATCTGAAACTGATCAATTCACTCTAACTAATCAGGTTTAATTAACATTTAACTTGCACAAAATATGAACATGTACTAGAAAGCTACTCAAAATCACGAAAAAGAGATCAACATTTTTATTTATTATTAACCTTAATCAACATCAATCTGTTTTTAATATTATTCTTAAGAAATTACACTTTGGTGCAAAAAAAACCTCACCTAGGTTAACTTACTATGTTCAGTCAATGTTAGAGTAGATTGCCATAGGATATAATGCCATTGGACATAATATTATGAATTTAAGTTATTCAAATTAGTCGCTAAATAGTCTGACTTGTGTCAAGACTCAGTGGAACTAACATAACTTCTTACAATTCTTTTGTTTTAAATTATTATCACAGGAAATTACTTGCCTTAATTAGAGAATTATTATAGAACAACTAGAAAACTATTAAAATCTTTAAGAAATCATCAAATCTTTATCAACATTATGATATTTATCATATTGTACTCCTTTTCACTAACGCAAATTTATCGTGGACGCAACACGAACTGGAAAACTGAAGGTAGAACTACAGTTTTTTGTGCCATTGATTTTTGGTGGTGGAAAAATCAAGTTTGTAGCAACATAACGACGCAACGTAGGGTATGCTAGTTTGCATTCCTTTGCGGCTGTCCTAATGCTTATTCCATGTCGGTGCAGTTTCAATTCTTTAAGCATAGTCCCAGCTGGATGGTTGCCTTTTTTTCTCGGTACAACTTTAATTCGCGCCATACTGAAAAAAGTAGATAAGTTGTTGAAAGATCTGCCAGAAAACTTACAATAAACTTTGAAGCTAAATCCCGCCAGTAAAAATATTTGACATTATTGTGCACTGAAGTGTAATTATTGGTTAGGTACTTGAAAAATAGGTTACATATTACACAAAGGCCACCTGAAAGATAATGCTATCTAGCATTAAAATCGCCTATGTACAGTTATTTTTATTTTGTGCAATAAAGATTTTTTCATTCATTCATAGAAGAATAGGTAGTACAGAATAAACCAGGTTCAATGTGAACTACCTCGATATGGTTCAATGAGAGACACAGCACATGCTTTGTACTAACCTCAAATTTTCAACGGTTCATTCTCGGCATTCCAAGCTCAAGTACGCTCTATAAAAAAGGTAAATATATGCATAATCAATGGTGGTAATCATGAAAATCTATCTTTTATAGAATTCACACTAAAAATCAAAGAAACCAGCAGAAAAAAACTTACTTTTTGGTTCACTTTTTAACAAAATGCTTCTCACACAAACGTCTTTTGCAAGCGCGCCGCACAAACTGGTGTGCGGTGAGGGGACACAGGTGCCTACTATAAGCAAGCATAAACATGAATAGGCAACGCCTCATTTCGTAGAAATAGCGATGGTTCACTGTGGCTGCCTGGTTCAATGCTAGACTACCGACCCTACTTATATCACACATTTAAAAAATCTTTACACAGTTTATAGGTAGGTACTCCGTTATATTCCTACCTCGGTAAAATCAAGAAAATGTAGTTATAATTAAGAAAAACATAGTCATCAACTTTTAAATCGTATTGTTACAAACTAGCCTCAATGTTATTTTTTTAAAAGAAACCCAAATAAACCTGTCTAGGATTTATTACTAACAATGATTTTAACTACAACAATAACATCCTAGTAAAACTTAACCACTGCTTCTAATATGGAAAGACACCAACTTTAGCACATAAACACGTCCATCGATTCCGAAAGCCAAGCGTAGCCTGCCATGAGCCCGAGGCGATCCCCGCCCCGCTATTTACACGGCCACTTGGTCCAGCCATAGGGTAGGGAAATCCCTAATACGGCCTCTCCTGACAGCAAGGCGTCCTCGCCTGCAGTATCTACTGTAGGAGGTTCAGCCCTTACAAGCTGAGCATCATCAGATCGATCACTCTCTGCAACACACAACAAAAACAGATTTGAAGTGACTTGAAAATAAGCGCAAAGTCTGAAGCTAGACAAACGTTTAAAGTCAATTTCTTTTAACAAAGTACCATTCATTTAAAAGTAGTAGATGTATGTACAAAGCTGAACTGAATAAGAAAACTCCTTATGTTATGGGCGCAAGCGTGCACTCAAGCGTCCACAAGAAAAGGAACTGTAAGTGGTTTACTAGTACAAAACAACCTTTGGATAGCTTCAGGATTCACAAACAATGATACAATGCATCTCGAATGAAAGATTCCGGACTCCATCACTCGCTATACACTGCTTCGGTAGGTCACAGGCACAGACCATAGGGTCTGTCACCCTGACACGCTAGAGACGCAAAGTTAGCGTAGCGCAGGAAAGTCACAGACAGAGACCAAAAGTGATCTGCTGCCCTGACACGCTAGAGGCCCCAAATTAGCATAGCGCAGGAAAGTCACAGACAGAGACCAAAAGTGATCTGCTGCCCTGACACGCTAGAGGCCCCAAATTAGCATAGCGCAGGAAAGTCACAGACAGAGACCAAAAGTGATCTGCTGCCCTGACACGCTAGAGGCCCCAAATTAGCATAGCGCAGGAAAGTCACAGACAGAGACCAAAAGTGATCTGCTGCCCTGACACGCTAGAGGCCCCAAATTAGCATAGCGCAGGAAAGTCACAGACAGAGACCAAAAGTGATCTGCTGCCCTGACACGCTAGAGGCCCCAAATTAGCATAGCGCAGGAGGCCATGACCCTCAGGGAAGACTGAACATGAATCCATCCAGGGCCCACTCGCCGCGCTACAGCAGGGCCGCGCTTGCCGGGTCCAGTTTCCAGGTCATATGGGCAGCCTTGCTCACGAACACGAAGTCACCTCACCAACAGCAAAGTTGCGAGGCAGCCGCCGACCTCCATTGATGCATCCTGATGCTGGATTCTAGCAGCTCAGATGCCCGTCGCCTTCTGAGAATGAAAACAACCTCTTGATATAGATTAGGGTTCTCCAAGGCGACATCTCACACTAGAGATCTGTTGACCGGAGTCGTCGCATCTACGCACACCAGCAGCTGCTGCAGTGGTGAGGTAATATTGAGAGACTTTACCTTCCAAGTTTCACAGCACGTCGGACCATTGAGAGTCTATAGTGCCAACTTCAACGCGTAGCATGTTAAGGACAGTTTGACGTACAGTTTACATGTACGTTTTTGCGGTGCTTACCAGGCGTGATAAAATTACCCAAATCACAGACTCAATTTTTGGAAGACGGCGCTGCCGAACATTCTGCCACGGTCACAAACTATAGTTGATGGGGTACCAAATAATGATACCACGTTGGTGAGTTTGAATTCATCAGTGTCTCGTTGGCTTGTATCTATAAGAAGTAAAGAAGACAGATTTTTTTAGAACTCGTCAATGACTATAAAAACATACCAACGAGGAAGGTTGCTGTGAACCACAGAACGGAGTTTTCTAGCATTGCCCAGGACTCCATTGGCTGCAGCGGAGCTCTTGGTATCTTTTTGTGTGCTAGGCATGTAATACAACGACCCCATACACTTTATCACAAATTGACGTATACCAGGAAATCTAAAATTAAGCAATATCAAATCAGTTGTTCTGTCAGTACAAGTATGATCGTGGTCGTCATGAAATACTCTCAACAAACTAAGCCTGTAGCCCTTCGGAATGAAACTAAAAAGGTCATCGGTCTGCCTCAGTTGGTGTTAACTTCTAAAACAATAAATCGTTTTCGATCGCGTACCACATTGTCTTTTTTTTTATACCCTGTTAAAAATGAAACGCGAAGATTTCAGGATGATGGTCATCAGAAGAATCATCAGGATACTGCAAACTTAACCATCACCTCTTGTAGACCGGGGCCACGGACAGTACGCTTTGTCGCGCATGTCTTCAGGAAGAAGAGACGGTGTAGCTAGTGATACTTCACCGTATGGCCATAAGCGATGTCAGACTGAAGACGGGTCTGCAGGAACTCATCGAATCCTCACCGCAATAACATCCACGGGGATCTTGGAAAGCTGCATCTATCAACCCAAAGTCCTGCTACGTTAATTCAGGATAGAGCTAGGATGGTTGGGGTCAGGTTAGAAGGAGGGTAATGCACAATACACCCCAATGCGAAACGTCAATGCAGATCTTATTTCCTCCACACTATAATTAGAATTAGACCACCTTGTCATTTTAACTACCCATTCTTCAATTTTAACGCCAACTCTGGAGTCTCCACATGAGCAGCTAACGTATGATTAAGTCAACAGAAGAGTTTCGACTAAGTAAGTCAGCATACCGGAAAGAATGGCGTAATAAATAATCACCAACAGTCGGTGCAAACGGGCTGAGATGATGATGATGAAACCAGCATGAGTCTGCATCAAACAACCATTTTTTGTAGTCGACGATGAACCTAAAGTCTTGAAGGTAACCCCACTAGCGCGCGACTATTGGTAACAAAAAGGTCTTATACGTTCCGTCAGTTTCAAAGAATTAGAGTACGTCGCTATTTGTTGCAAAAAAAATGTTGTGGCTGCAGCGCGCGTACGACGGTCGGCTAGTGTATGCGGCTCAAAGCTTTGGTAATGAGATTCTGCACCCTGAGTGGATTTATGACCTAAGTACTTAATAGCGGTCTTTTATTGGCGTGCTCTTAGAATAAGATCGCACCGAGTCCAACACTGACGTCGGTGTGAAGTTCTGTAGACAACTTAGGATCAAAGATAGCTAAGACGGGCTCATTAGTCACGCAATGAGTAAGTAGTTGCGACCAGTACTCACTCAGTGCCCCAAAAGAAGGATTCGTCTTTTCTTAGCAGGCTATGCATGCAGTTGTAGAAGCATAACTCGTGATATAGTAACGGAAATATCCTGCCAATCCTGAAAATATACGAACTTCCCTTTTGTTAGCATTAAACTTACCAAGGTTCGGCCGTACCTGACCATGTTCAATCAGTTTGCTTAGGTACTTCAGTATCCAGGAAAGTAGTTTTTTTTTTAAATAGTCATTTACCTTATACTACTGAAAGCTTATGAACGAAATGATAATGACAACGGTACGCCGAAGTTAATTTAATTTCGATACTACCCATATTCACTGTGCATGTTGCGGTTACATTATTAGAAAATAATCAGAATAAAAATAAATCGAAGAACACCTGAATTATTCACAGTAGACAATCTTTATCGGTACAAGTAAGAGGGATCTTAGTTAATGTTCTTAGCATCCACAGTGGACACGCTCTACACAGTTGATTGTAATTAGCGCATTGCTGAAATCGGCTGGTACAACAGATGTCTCGATTGAGACCTGTAAGAATAGTCGTTACATAAGAAGTAGAATACAACGTACTGGCTTTTTACTCCATGCATCAAGCTTTAAGTTGCCATTCTAATAAAATTAAAACCAATGTCAATAAAATAACAGACCCACTGTCTGTCAAAACATTAGCGGATACTTTTTGAAATACAGCTAACAAAGTTACGTATTTTGTTTCGGTTAAACAATGAGCAAACATTTACCTCAATGGACTTTTTATTGCTTGTCCGATTTGTTTACAAAAAGGGAAATATGTACTAGGTCTAATATCGCTTGATGTTGAGAGCCTCAGTTAAAGCGGAAGTTTCAGACTTACGACTTTTTTTGCGCAAAACCATTTCTTTTGATCTAGCTTGCCACAAAGACACGTAATCTTACCGTCACTAGAAATAAAACCTCACGTTTTCGTCGTCGGTAAGACATACCCTTATTAGTAGAGTGGAGGCACGAGCAGCATTGTTAGACTAACGATTATCAATTTTTAGGCTTTACGTAAACAGACAAGAATTCGACTAGCACCCTTGATGATAGTATAGCATCGGTTGCCTTGACATGAGGATAAGAGATACCTCGCACTACTATGACACTTTAACTGGTGCAATAAGCCCTTAACAATATTAGGGCACAATAGTGATTTCCACGCGTACTTCGCAAAAGTTTAGTATTAATTGAAGTTAGTGCTCAAGTCTTCATAGAGAACAGTATCAACATCAATTTTACGCGGGCACAAAGAGACACAAAATTCCACCTTAAAGCTGCTCCACAATCTATTATTATTACGCACCAAATCATTTAACATAATTTTGCATCGCCCCGTAAACAACTCTCTATGCGCCATATGTACTCGCGATTCACCCAATTATTCACTAACCATTCGTGGACGACCTCTGCGCACCACACGTCAAAGTCGTGCTCACAAATCAAAACAGTTATCAAAAGATAATAAAGTTATGAGCCTTTGTCTTAAGAAGCGCAGTGTCTACTCTCCAACAATGCTGTCCGCACCCTTAACCTGAGTCACCTCCTTTGTCACGCCCGACCCTCGCCCGCCACGGGGTGTCGGCATGCTTGGCTTTCGGTAATCGGATGCGATGGACTATCGTTAGATTGTGTCATTTTAAAATGTAGACTACTTTCGATTGCTTTTAACCTCGACAAAAACGAGCGTAAGTAACATCTGTGATGTATCGCGACGACCATAAGAACTGTAGCGTCGTCTGCGAGAGCTATCATAAGAACTACGCGAGGCATCACGGCGCCTAGCCAACCTATCTTGACTGATCATTAAACGGTTTTGTAGACGATTTGTTGGCGGGCGGCGGTTTGGTTAATAAAATGACCACGTGACTCGCGCGTCCTACTCCTAGTATGTTCCCGCCTACAAGAGTGCTCGTGTTGTCTAGGCCTGGACGAACGACCTGACATTTTATAGAACGCACAACAAACTAAAATAAAGCGTACTTACGGGTCAAACAATAGACGTAACCAACACAAAACAATGAAAACTAAATTTGGATAGCAAACGGTCTAAAACACGTGAATGATCCCACCTTTCTGATGTTACAAACTAGCCTCAATGTTATTTTTTTAAAAGAAACCCAAATAAACCTGTCTAGGATTTATTACTAACAATGATTTTAACTACAACAATAACATCCTAGTAAAACTTAACCACTGCTTCTAATATGGAAAGACACCAACTTTAGCACATAAACACGTCCATCGATTCCGAAAGCCAAGCGTAGCCTGCCATGAGCCCGAGGCGATCCCCGCCCCGCTATTTACACGGCCACTTGGTCCAGCCATAGGGTAGGGAAATCCCTAATAGTATAAATTTGTTTATTTCGGTCGTAAATGGTTTTTTTCGTTTTAAACGAATTAATTTTGAACCGGCCTTACACCTATATTCCCAAGTGATACCTGGATGGGTGCTGTGTGTGGTCCACCTTTTATGAAACTATATCGAGATCATCTTGCCTAAGTCTTCCAGCGATTCCGTCATGACTGCGATATCATCGGCAAATCTAAGGTGAGTGATGTTTCCAGCCTGGCGAAAGCCTCTAGAGCCGAGCTGACCCGACATTTTTTTTTTTTTTTCGAATGGACTAATCTCGCGGTTGGCCTCTGAGGCCGTGACAGCTTAACCGAACTTTTGGCGAGCGCAGATGGCGCTCAGCCCAGTAAGTTTTTTAGGCAACTAGCGCAAGGGCACCACTTAGGTACGAGCCTCGGCTTGGGCTGTTGCCGGGGTGGGGATAGGAGAGAAACGCCCGGGTACATGTCTGTACCTCGTATAGGCGGCGACTGAAGGGACTCGTCGACCTCGCCGGCGAGGTCGGTGTTTCTGTGAAGTGTTTGCTCTGTCTGATATAGATGACTCACCTTCCGCATTAGCGGAGGTGATTTCGTCATCCGGGTCTCCGAGAACGTGTCTCGAACGACGGAGGATTTTGTTGGCGGGCGGATCCAACGGGTAGACCGGAATGGTGTGTACCAAAGGGTTCGGATGATTAGAGGCAAGTTCATAAAACCGCTTGGAAGCGAGCTTCATGAACCTGGCTATTGATTCTAATTTCATATCGCGATGTAGATCGTTATTGCGAAAGTACCAGAGCGAGCCTGAGGCTTTTCGCAAGAAGCGATTTCGAATAACTCTAATGGCACCAACTTTAGGAGAGTGGGCAAATACTACAGATGAGTATATGTCATAATGGGACAAATGCACGCTTTGTAAAGGGTCACCTTATTTTTAAGGGACATTTTACTTTTCGCGCCTAGAAGTGAGGACAATCGTCCTAGGGTGAACTTTGCTTGGTTGCACCTCTTAGTGATGTGCAACCTAAAGGAAAGACGCCTATCGAGGATGACACCCAGATATTTGGCTGATGGGGCCCAGCGAATGGGCTGGCCAAATAGAGAGATCGGTTTGGGAATGAGGTTTCTCTGTGAGAAGTACACTGCTGTACTTTTCGACGGGTTTACCTCGATCCGCCACTTGCGGAACCAAATGGGTAATGAATGAAGGGCAGCCTGCAGCCTTATACCCACCCGATCAGGATTCCGATTGGATGTGTACAAGGCTGTGTCGTCTGCGTATAGGGCTATTTCCACTTAAGGAGTGCGGGGGATATCGCTGGTGTACAGCGTGAACAGGAGGGGGCCGAGAACGGAGCCTTGAGGGACTCCTGCTCTGACTGGTCTAGGACTAGAGAGAGTGCCTTCCACGGTGTAGCGAAAGCTGCGACCTTGTAGGTAGTCTCGTATGATGAGCACGAGTCTGTCTGGGACTCCGAGTTTAAAAGCTTGTAGAACAAGCCGTTGTGCCAGACTTTGTCGAAAGCTTTCGCTACGTCGAGGAAGACGGCACCAGTATCTGAAGGCCAGGTACTTTGCCAATTGGAGAGGACATGCTCCGTTATGCGGAGCACCTGTTGTGGGCATGAGTGTTGGGCACGGAAGCCAAACTGCTCGTCGGGAAGGAGTTTGAACTCATTGACATGAGCCCAGAGACGCTTCGCTTTGAAGGTGCAAGTTTCCATAGCCGCATTGAAGATGCAGACTAGGATATGGATAAGGGGAACAGAGAACTGTTTGAGTACTCTGTTGGAAATGCCGTCGGGGCCGGAGGCTTTCTTTGGGTGTAGGGCCTTGATAGTGTCAAAGACTTCAGAGGGCTCAATCGGATCAAGCTGACCCTCTATCTATATATATACAGTGTGTCCCTGGATAAAGTGCAACCCCGAAAGGGGGTGAAACTAGATCAAAAATTATCGACAAAAAAATAGAAAAAAAAATAAAAAAAAATTCGTATATACTTTATTGATGTATTAAAATTTTTATAATTTTTTTAAATATCGGAGCGACTGGCGTGCCTTGTTGTGAGTCCTGTTTCGATCCCCACCCTTCATCTTTCATAGAACAGGCCCAGCGACCATAATCTACAACAATATAAGTTAAAAAAGGGTCTCTACCTGAGTGGTGACGTAATCAGTGGTCAACTTTAAATGCTCCTAGCCAGCACATTTTTTATGTTAGAACGTAGGTTTTTATTTTATTTAAAAGCTATTATGATAGACAATAATAAAAAGTCATAAAAATTTCTAGTATTATAGGCTTAATTTTAAGATTTTTGGAGTTTATTGGAAAAAAACAGCCTAAAAAATGTAATTTTAATACAAAAATTAAACTTTAAGTCACGATAGCCACTTGTTTGTGAGTTATTTGTTATTTTATCGTCATCGTCACATATCTGACATGATTATGGTTTTTATTTTAACAAAATAGACCTACTACTTTGGAAGAAATCATTTTTTTATTAAATAGAGTCATTAGTGAGCAATAAAAATTTTAATTCATCAATAAAGTATATACTAAATTTTTTTAATTTTTTTTTTCTATTTTTTTGTCGATAATTTTTGATCTAGTTTCACCCCCTTTCGGGGTTGCACTTTATCCAGGGACACACTGTATATATGGCTCTATCGAAGACACTTTATATACCATTATGGAACGGGGGGGAGGGGGTTAAGGGGAGCAGGGTTCTGTGAGGTAAAGATGTTGCGACTTTACATCACAGAACTTTCCTTTCAATTCCGAGTCATACCTCCGCGTGGTACCCCCTGGTAACTGTAGTGAGAAGTGAAATAAAAATATTGTTAGTAAGTATACTTCTTACTACAGGCCAACGTGGCCGGGAGAAAAACTCCCCAAGACGCACTGGCCAGCGTGGTGTTTTACGGCTAATTCCTCTTCGTTTTATTTGTTACAACGCCAAGACGCTGAGAACGGACGAAAGATTACTTGAACTGCAAACTGAATTGGAAACAGTTAAATGGGATATAATAGGCTTCTCTGAAGTACGAAGGAAAGGAAAAGACTTAGTTAAGTTAAGCTCGAGAGATCTATTTTACTACAGAGGATATGAAGATTCCACTTACAGAGGTGTAGGATTTCTTGTGAGGAGCAGCTTAGCTTCATCTATTCAGAATTTTAAAAGCATATCTCCTAGAGTTTGTTTCGCAGTTATAAAACTGAATAAGCGCTACTCACTAAAAATCATTCAAGTTTATGCGCCAACGTCGAAATTACGAAATGGAAGAATTTTATGAAAACATACAAAAAGCACTTATTGAATCTCCCTGCCATTATAACACCATTATGGGCGATTTCAATTCTAAAATTGGTACTCCTCTAATTAATGAGAAATCTAGGTAGTTTTGGACTAGGACAACGGAATAGTAGAGGACAAACTCTTGTAAACTTCCTTGAACAGCAGAAACTCTATGTGATGAACACATTCTACCAAAAGAGACCTTCAAGGAAGTGGATATTTTGAAATCTACCACCGTTCCATAATGTCTGAAGACCCGCCTCTACAACCAATGTGTCCTGCCAACATTAAGCTACGCTGCTGATACATGGACGCTCACGAAGGAGACTGTGCACAGGATTGGAGTCGCACAGAGAGCCATGGATCGCGCCATACTCGGCATCACACTGCTAGACCGAGTCCCCAATACCGAAATTCGCAAGCGGACTAAAGTTCAAGACGTTAGCAAGCGTATATTGGGACTCAAATGTAGTTGGGCAGGACATGTGGTCAGGTGCGGTGATGACAGGTGGTGCAGGGTGCTGACTGAATGTTGGCCCCGAGATGGAACCAGGAACGCAGGTCGTCCACCGGCAAGATGGGTCGACGACATTATAAAAATCGCAGGTCATATGTGGGTTAAAACAGCGCAGGACAGAGGCGAATGGCGACAACGAAGAGAGGCCTATGCCCAGCAGTGGGATAAGAAGGGCTGATGATGATCATGATTATGGCACAGGTTGATGACGGAATCACATGAAAGCTTCTAAAAGCGGGTGAAACTCCTGTATTATAGGTAAGGTACATACCTTACCTATAATAGTTCTATAGGTACATACCTACCCTATAGAATTGTAGAAAGAGAATTCTTCTAATTGGTAAAACTATCTAAACTGGTGCTGAAGCTGAGCTGTCGGATGGTCTCCGATATTGCGTATAATGACTTTTTCTTAGTTAGAAGAGATCAACATCGATAACATTGCGTTGACTTTTTCCTAAAAGAGATCAACATCGCATAGCAGCGTTACGTTACGTGCCTTGCTTCTTCCATCCATACTATCAGCCAGATGATAGATGGCGTTCACAGACCAATTAGATGTACTACATGGTGTTTGATAAAGATTGTTATTAAGTTTTGGTAGATTAAATATGTAAGCCGATCATTGTCATTTATAAAACTGTCTCAGCGGCTCAAACCTCTAGTCCTGTATGTCTCCTGTTGCTCAAACCAGCTTTTATTTTATTTTTAATATGAAAAAGGGCTTTGATGCTGATCGACCACATTGCCCTAAAATAAAATAAACCGCTAAATGAAAAAGACTCTAAATTCAGTTATGTGTAATGTCATTTACTACGCTATTACATATTACAAGATATGTAGCTAATTTCGTGTCGCCATTAGAGAAATATGAATATGGGTTTCAGCCTTAGAGCAGTAAACCAACCGGAGACGCAACGCGCGCTAATTTCTATACAAAAAAGTCTGCCGTTTTCGGCGCGGGGGACGAGGCAACGCACACAAATACTGTTAACACAAATGCATTTTTTCAATACGTCACTACACACACACACACTACAAAATTATCAAACACCAGCATAAACTATACTCACACAAGTATAAACACACACACAGACAACCTGTCCGTGAAAGAGATGACGTCAGCTCGAAGTAAACATTGATAGTGCGAGGATCACATCGATAATAAATAATAAACTTATCGATATTTTGTGGTGAAACAGAGAATAAAAAAAAAACAACTTTTATAAAATAGTTTATTTGTAAAAATTATGTAAGCGTTACAGTTATTGCAGTTTTATCGCGCGCATTAGCAAAATGTTTATTAATTATTTTTAGAAACACTATTGATTCTTAAAATGAATAAGTTTTGTGTATATGTACCTAATACATTTCTAAGGGTCAGTCTTTTTAGACAAGTAACTAAATATATGATTTTTGTGTATACTTTTGTATGGCCGTTTTCGCAAGTTCAATATTATGCATAACAAAATCATTATCAAAGTAGTGACTTTCGATGTTTTTGAACAGTTGTCTACCAACATAATGTTGTAACACTTTATTTGTAACCCATTGGGGCGTACAAGAGCGGCTAACTTTTTTGTCATGAGACAAGTGCTTCCGGATTTCCACTTCGCTAAGACGACATAAATCAATAACTTCCTTCGATGCGTACATTAGACTACCTCTACTTTTTGGTACGTTATACTTTTTTTATTAGGCTCTCCACATAAGCCCTTTACGCATGTACAGCATTTAATTCTTTTAATAGTGGAAAATACTACGTATCCCGCTATGTATTCCACAACCTTTTCTCCAAAAGGGGATAAGTATGTTTCGATCTCTATTTCTGAAATTATATCACTTTCTTCCGAGGTATCGAGAGCGAGGGACGTTGCTGTTTCTTTATGTCTGAAAAATAAATGATAAAAATAACGTACTTTATAATGTTTACATCGACAAAATTGTTTTTGTGCTGTCCCATTACTAGCTTTCCTAGTACTGTGTTGCCAGAGTAGCAAATTAAAAGTGGCCTGTTTACGGAACAAGTGAAGATCATAAAATGCTAATAATTAATAAAGTACAAACTTAAACATACTATATTTATAGCATTAAATAAAAATATATGTTGAAAATGAAAGAACAAATGAATTTGCTAACACACACAAAAATGGCACCACGGAAGACCAGCGCTATAGTAGTATAAATATGCTACTATAGCACAATGCTGAGTGGGGACCGTTTTTGCTCACAAATTTGCTCTTTAATATAAACTCATTTATCTAAGCTGTAATGTACATTCGTGAAGCAAAATAAACGTTTTTCTATTCTAATTCATCGTTAATTCAATCAGCATCTACAATTCTATTTCACGTTATTTATGGTTAGTACCATTTCTTTATTGAATAAATTATGTTAATATTAACGAATGTGAAAAAGAACTTTTAATTAAATATTTATACAGACAACTTTAAAAATTGGCCTAAAGTAGACCTACTACCATTAAGTGGCAACACTTTTAGATTGACAATATTTTTTAGTTTTTTGCAAATTTAATGTACTATTCAACGATCAATAAAATACTAGATATACGATCGGCCCGTCAAGGATGTCCACGCTGGAGAGTGCTTAAACGCCGCTTAAGCACTCTCGGCTCTTAGTCGCGCGCTTGCCGTCGAAGTGACAACATGCCCAAGTGCTCCGTCAAAAGTTGCAAAAACAACACTTTAACTACATTAAAAAAAGATGGAATTTCGTATTTCCGGTGAGTATTACCTTAAAGTTTGATAATTTGATGAATTTGATTTTGAATTAGTCTATAATATGCTTCAAAACTATATTTTACGGAAATATTTGTAACTACAGACACACGACTACGCTACGCTACTGTCCCTTTCCCTCGCGTTGCATCGTTCATTTATCTGTACGTGACCGAAGACCAATGAACCGGACTACATTAAATTTCGAATGAATGGAGTCGCATACTAAAAACATTTTAACAAGTTTAAAAAACAATTTTATTAGTAAGCATTATATACTAATCAGATGCGGCCAATTCTAAAACTACCTTCATGAAACAAACAACTCTCGTGTTTTATTTTTATCAAATTCATTAAAAAAACACGCGGTAGCCTACCCTACCGTTAAATTGTGGGCAACGAGATAAATTTTCGGTACTAAAAATACAGGCATTTTTACCACCAGCGCCACCAAGCCCCTTTATCTGAAGTATAATAGCCTAATGTCAACTGCTCGTTATCTGTTACAAAATACACAACAGCAAAAGAGAAATTGAAACTCTTAGCTAGGCTTACAGCACTCTATATCTTTGTCCTACTTCTTGCAATATTTACTTTTTGCTGATTTCTGCCTATACTGTTAAAGTTCTAGTACTAAACATGGTTCTGCAATATTGTATATAATACAAAATTCGATTTTATTCAAAACTAGAGGTTGCCCGGGAACTTCGTACGCGAGGATGAAAATGTTATGACCCTCCTTTTTGCATCATTGACCTCGGTCTCATACATTGAAGGGAGATTTACGATTTTATTATTGTAGAGAAGAGAATTCATCTAGGACCCGAGTAGTCGGCAAGACAAATTAATCGAGCCCAAAAACTCGATGAGGTGGCATCGTTTAATCACAGTTCCCATAGCCATCTTCTGTATCCATCATCAGACCCTGGATATCATCTAGGTAAAGAATACTCTTTAACACTAATCGAACGAGCCCACACTCGATGTAACTATGTCATTTTATTACAGAGTTCCCATAGCCTGGCTCCGTCATTAAACCCTGACCTGGATATCATTTAGGATCCGAATACTAGTTAAGACAGATCAAATGAACCTAAAGTCGATGTTGTTGTGTAGTTTAGTTTAAGCACTGATGATGCACCATCTTACTGCATCATGAGATCAGCTTCATGTCGCATATGCATGCAAAATTTCAACTCAAATCAGAAACCGGGCAGGTCTAATATCGCAATATTTTATTACCTATAAACGATAGACAAGACAACGAGGCACATTAAACTGAATAGGAGCCTGTAAAAATGAAAGATTTTATCAAACTATCCGATTATTAAAAAATCCGACTTTTGAATTTGGTTAACAAATGATTTATCCCTACGTAATAGATTCGAAATTTCATTTCTCAACAAAAAAATATTGTGTACGTTTCTACTCCTCCACACTTCTGTTCCGAACGGAGTAATTTTACGATCTTCGAACAGCACATTTTGAATCCGACCTTATTGCCATACTGTTAAAGTCAACAGTTATTTAAAGGGCAAAAGAAGGCAATACATTATTACGACTTAACAGCTGCTTCATTTCATAACGTCATATCTCCAAAATGCGAATGCTTGAAATGAAACTTTTAATCTGCGGAATGAAGTCGAGTTTAGACTATTTAACTTTTGGTATTAATAATGTTAGGCATTTTCGGCACTCACACAAATGCAAGGTATCGCTCGCCGCTTTTCGGCGGTGAGTTTGTTAGGGACAGTGATTCCTGAGATTATAATTTCTTTGGTACTATTTGATAATATTTAAACGTAATAATACTTACAGATGAAAAGTAATGTTATCCTTTTGTACACTAGATGTTTTTGATCTTTTATTACACGAAAACACGTTACAATTCGGCATTTTCAGCTCACGTCGTTCCGCACTCACTGTGATCCGCTGAATGGCGCGGGGTTTTTTTTTTTTTTTTTTTTTTTTTTTCTAATGGACTAATCTCGCTGTTGGCCTCTGAGGCCGTGACAGCTTAACCGAACTTTTGGCGAGCGCAGATGGCGCTCAGCCCAGTAAGTTTTTAAAGGCAACTAGCGCAAGGGCACCACTTAGGTACGAACCTCGGCTTGGGCTGTTGCCGGGATGGGGATAGGAGAGAAACGCCCGGGTACATGTTTGTACCTCGTATAGGCGGCGACTGAAGGGATTCGTCGACCTCGCCGGCGAGATCGGTGTTTCTGTGAAGTGTTTACTCTGTCTGATGTAGATGACTCACCTTCCGCATTAGCGGAGGTGATTTCGTCATCCGGGTCTCCGAGAACGTGTCTCGGACGACGGAAATGGCGCGGGGCGCGCGGCAACTAGCTTTATATAACCGGTATGACCGGCGGTCTTGTACCTTTGGCAGAGGGGAACGCCTGTCAATGGCGCCTCCGGTTGGTTTACTGCTCTAAGGTTTCAGCCCTTTGCTCAGCCTAACAAAAGAAAGAATCTGACTAGGCGATATGGTAAAAAGACTATGGCTATGTACCCGAAAGAACAAAAAAAAATTTGTGTATGTATAAGTTAATAATCTGTGATGATTTTGGTCATGTCAAATGAAATGTCATTCATGAGCCGAGCCATGTGTGCTCTAATATGTACTTTTTTCGTTTTGATCAGGATTTTTTAGCCACAATCCTATTTCTTGAAAATAAATAGTTAATAATTTAGAACATGAGTAACCAAAACGTATCTCCAGTGAAAAAACGACGAATGTATCCCGAAGTTATTGATAGTATGTACCAAGAATATCAACACGAACGTAAACTATGTTTTTTGATCTAGATTCGCATGATTATATTTTATTTCGTGATTCTCATAGTTTACTTGCATTTTACAGATCCCCATATCACGGACGATGAAAAAATGGATGTACATTCAGAGTTACAGAAAAAAACTATTAGAAAACGCAAAAAGCCACCATCCAAGTTTCGTTTGAAAGCTTCTGGTTCAATTGCTTCTTTAGAGACTCCAATGAATGAAAGAATACCTTTAATGCTCACAGATGTCCAACACCTACTGCTACACTCTCTCCTACACAATATAAACTTAACAGAGCCTCCACGTTGGTATGTATTGGAGAGGGGTGATAGTATCATACAAACTAACTGCCTTATATTAGAAGGTCTGTCTGTCAAACACTGGGAAAAGTACAATAATGAATTTGTGCATACCAAGAAAATATTTAATGACTTTGTGGAAATTTTAACACCTTGCATCTACAATGGCTCTTTAGTTCAGGAATTGGCATTAGTACCTCTTTCTGAAACAGAAAAAGACAGCATTATTCAGAAATATGGAAGCATGAATTTAGCCCTAGAGGCAAGAAAAGACTTGATGGTGATGATGAAAGCTGTATTTCCTGTTGGAAATGAAACTGTACCAGATGAAGAAAGCTCCAGTGAGGACCAGTTTCCTAGAACTCAGCTAGTACTCTCTGCGTGGCAACTGGCTGAAGAAAGCTATCCGCTGCCACTGAAGGGCAAGTTAAAGGAAGTATATTCTGATTATGTGCTAACTAAAGATAAATATCAATCTGTTACAGCTCAATCACCACTATTTGGAGTGGATTGTGAAATGTGCATTACCAATGCTGGCTCAGAGCTGACCCGTGTCTCTGTTGTTAATGAGAAACATCAAGTTGTGTATGAGGCATTTGTGAAACCATATAATGAAATCACGGATTATCTTACGAGGTATTCTGGAGTTACAAAGACTTCTCTAGAAAATGTGAACAAAAGACTTGAAGATGTGCAAGAAGACTTACGGAAACTTCTACCTCCAGATGCTATATTGGTGGGTCAATCATTGAATGCAGATTTACATGCATTGAAAATGATGCATCCTTACATAATTGATACCAGTTTAATTTTTAATTTTACTGGTGAAAGGACACGTAAGCCAAAGCTCAAAACTTTAGCTAGAGAATTTCTAAATGAAGATATTCAATTAGGCAATAAAGGACACTGCTCTGTTGAAGATTCAGTTGCCTCAATCAAACTAGTTCAGTTGAAACTCAGCAAGTCCATCGAGTATGGAGATGCCGTTCATACAAATAGGAAGAAATATAAAGAAAAATATGGCAAAATGGTAACCACTGAAGAATATGCTTTCCCAATATTCAATCATATGATTGAACAGAAAAAGACTTCTTTAATAGTTGGATGTGATGACATCACTGGAGACTATCATTCATATTTGTCTCAGGCTAAAGAAAGTTTGTCTACACAGTTGAAGAAAGGAAAAACAAAAAAAATCAAGCTAAATACAGTTGATGATCACGAGGAAGTGATATCAACACTCACTCAGTCTGTAAATGACTACAATTTTACAATGGCACATATAAAACTAGATATGAATGAGGACAATGCTATTCAACAAGTACAAACTGTTGATTCTTGGATTGACACAGTGTGGAATAACACACCACCATGTGCATTATGTGTTGTGGTGTTTGGAGGGACTGTGAAAGACAATGGGATGGCTATGGCACAAGTGAAAACTTAGTATTCTATAAAAATTGTTATTGAGTAATGTCGGTGTGATATTAAGTTATGGCAATTAATATTTGTCGCTAATATATTTTATGCCAAATTTTAACTGTTTTTGTAATCTGTATAAATAATTACTATGGTTGATCTAAATTGTATACTAAATCAAAAACAGATTATGGTCATATGTTTATTTGGATAGGGAATAAATTTGTCCAGTTATAGGGTCGACGGCCAGCGAAGGCGGCAACTCGGCTGCGATGTCGGCTAGGGCTTCCCACCGTGTGGCGCGACTGCTCTGCGACTGACTAGGGCTCGCGTCTTCTGCTTCCTTCCTGAAATAAGTGAGTACCTTCAGTACCATGATAAATCTACGTATTTTATGTTTTGGTTTTGTAACTGTTTTCAGTAAAGGAATATCCAGAAAAGGTATTTACGACAGTTTGCGTTGTGCTCAACTTGGCCAGACAGATTTATTTATTACTAGCTACCGCCCGCGGCTTCGCATGCGTGGTTAGTCAATAGAAACACCAGAGAAGTATGGCATTACGCTACCACCTACTTCTTTTTTATCGACTATTGGAAAATACAAGAAGTTTTGTGGAACAAATAGTTCTACTTTCGTAATTTATCCGACACGTTCTATTAACACCCACGCGACTGGGCCGCCGGTACCAGCCCTATGACCATCATTTTCCTATTTGTTATTACGTCATTATACCCCTGAAGGGTCGCCATCCTGGTACAAATGACCTGTTTTCTGTCACCATTTCCCGGCCTAATGGCCTATCCCATAGATTTCCAAGCTATCTGGTGCGGCCTGCAGCTAACGCTATAACAGGTCATATTTCCATCTTGTAGGAAAGTGTAAATCAAAAATAAAAATCATACGTAACTTTATAACTTAATTTAAAAATGATATGAAATGACTAGGTATTCAAAATTAATTTTTACTTCTGACTTTAAAAGAACTTTGTATGTACTTATGTGATGCCAACCAACACAAGCTACTTACTAATTAATATACCTAGTCAGGTCATAAGTATTGTCACACAGTAAAAACTTTTCTTTTAGAATGCTGGCCACAAAAAAGTTTATAGAATTCGAATTTCGAATTGTTCATGAAAATAAAAATGTATACTTTTTAGAATTTTACTCATTTTTAAATATGGAGTGGACGCTTAAAGAAGACCGTGTTGCAGTTATTGCGTTGCATCGTTGCGGTTACGCGAAAATTCAAATTTTTGACATACTGAAAAATTTGAATATAACCAAAAGATTCGTTTATCGCACCATCAAACGATACAATGAAGACTCTAGTAGAGATGACAGGTCAAGAAGTAGTCGCTCTCGGTCTGTTAGGACTCCAGCAGTGATAAAAGCTGTGAAGGCGCGAATTCAAAGAAATCCCAAACGTAAGCAGAAACTGTTGGCCCTTCAGATGGGGTTAAGCAGAACCACGGTGAAAAGGATGTTAAATGAAGACTTAGGACTTCGGGCATATCGAAGAAAAACAGGACATCGTTTGAATGCTCATCTAATGGACCTGAGACTGAAGAGATGCCGCGCTTTGTTGAAGCGGTACGCGGCAAAAAAATATCGGGAAATTCTTTTTTCGGATGAAAAAATTTTTACCGTAGAAGAGAGCTACAACAAACAAAATTATAAGGTGTATGCACACAGTAGTGAAGAAGCGAGCAACCGTATTCCGCGTGTCCAACGAGGTCATTTTCCATCCTCGCTCATGGTATGGTTGGGAGTTTCTTATTGGGGCTTAACAGAGGTACATTTTTGTGAGAAAGGTGTAAAAACGAATGCAGTTGTGTATCAAAATACAGTCCTGACGAACCATGTGGAATCTGTTTCTCATACCATGTTCAATAACAGGCACTGGTTATTCCAACAAGATTCGACGCCAGCTCATAGAGCGAAGAGCACACAAGACTGGCTGGCGGCGCGTGAAATCGACTTCATCCGGCACGAAGACTGGCCCTCCTCCAGTCCAGATTTGAATCCGTTAGATTACAAGATATGGCAACACTTGGAGGAAAAGGCGTGCTCAAAGCCTCATCCCAATTTGGAGTCACTCAAGGCATCCTTGATTAAGGCAGCCGCCAATATTGACATGGACCTCGTTCGTGCTGCGATAGACGACTGGCCGCGCAGATTGAAGGCCTGTATTCAAAATCACGGAGGTCATTTTGAATAAACTTTAGTGTCATAAGAATCTATGTTTTGTTAAGTTCATTTTGGTATGTAAATGGTTACATAATGAATAAACTTGTTTAAATTATTTTATATTAAACATGTGACAGAACTTATGACCTGACTAGGTATTAGGTAGACATGACATAGGTACAAAGTTCAAATAATAAAACTTTTATTTTTTTGGCGTCTCACGGTATTGTGGCAAATAATATGGCATTAGGGAAACAGATTATACACAAAACCCGGGAGATACCTACACTAAATTAGTAAAGGATCAGAAGAGGAAAGGAATACATGAAATAGAAATTATACAAGTTAAGAGATATTTACAAAATTAACATTTACAAATTTGTGATTTGATATATTAATATTATTTGTACAAATAAACGATTCTAGACATTGGTACACAGATGGATTTAAAGAGGAGAGAAGGACTTTAATATTTGAAGGAAGCGGAACATGGAGTGATACAAGATCTTTGTAAAATTGAACGTGATCATTGTTAATACACGAAAAGAAAATGTGATTTACATCATCAAATTTATCTCCACAACTAGAAGATGGGTCATCTAAGATTTTCATTCGCGCCAGATGGGCTGGCGTGCATGTGTGTCCTAGTCGCATTCATATTATGATAGTAGTGGCATGTTTAGGTACTGAGATTCATTTTAAAAAACCATGCTTTGATAGGAAACATTGTTTGAATTTGTCTGTTATATCTACCCTTAGTATTGCTGGAGTCCTCCCGATCTGTATAATAAAACTTTATACTTACGTGATGCCCACTTAAAGGCTTTTCTGTAGGGTGGGATTGGATACCTAGGTATCAGAAACTACATAGACAGTTAACAAGCGGAGGGCCTAGGCAAGCATACTTAAATCTATTTTGGGCTCAAAAATAATTAATTATGGGTATAATAGCTGTGTATTGGACACACAAAAACCACACAAAAAATAAATATAAAAACGTCGATTTCTGCTCGTCTACTTTTATCCACTGAGGATTTCCGTTACCAAATGTATTACTCCTTCATCAGCTAAGCACACCATCTCGATAATACGTCCACGTATTAAAACTTTACCGAGTGGGTAAGCTAAATAGATAACGATAGCTAGATTGAAATGGATGCCTAATATTTGTTATTGGTCGTCAGTTGCGAACTTGCGAAATTCGCAAGCAATTCTGTTTTAAAGGAGTATTTACCGTTAATTACACTCCATAAGGTTAAATTCATACCACTTTTAATATAAAACGTAATTGGAAAGTCTGATAGGCCTGTAATTTCACTGGAAACCCTGCCCTGTACAACGGAACGGAACAGAGCAATTACCAGCGATTTGACAGAGGCAGGTTCCTAACTTTTATAGCAGAAATAAACCCTATCAAGTTATTAGTGGACAAAGTCGTGTAAGCTTTAACAAAACTTCATGTTTATTCCGTGGTACTTACGAACTATTGTCTTCGTTTTCTTTAGATTCAGTATTCGTTTGTGCATCCGTTTCTTCATTATCTTTTTTAGTGGATTCATTTGCTTCGTCAGATTTGGGATCCGGATCTTTGTCATGATTTGTATCTTGTTGGGTTATCTCAAAAAATTTTCCAACTACTTCTTCTAATTTTAATTTCGATAATGTGTCTTCCTTCTCTTCTTTCGAACCTAAGCTCGTTTCAATAGTATCATTATGTTCACTTTCTACAATGTGCCCATTCGTGTTTAAGTCTGGAACAATTCGTTCGGGAAATGAAAAAGGTAGTTACATACACAGTTAGGTAGGTACCTAAGGCTTTATGGCCTGTATGCCTGTATTTATACAATTTACCTTCATCAAGAGCTATTTATACAATGTACTTTTTGTACGTATCCGTGATAGCTACACTACACACGTCGCACAACAGGTAACATTCTCAAGGTTCTCTAAACATGAAACGACTACCGGTAGTCAGACATACCTACCTGCATGCATACTTCCTTCTAAGATAGAACCACTTTACGTAATCGCCCATTCTCTTGAGTAAAAATAAATAAACAAGAACATAATGTGTTGAAAAATAATTGGAACTAAATAATTGAAAAAAAAAATCCCATTTTTCTATTGTTCTAGAAAAAATCTATTTTAAAATCGCATATTGTTATTTGAGTGTTCTGACTGTTATATAGCATAAAAAACACATACCTAATACCCATAAAATACATGAAAGTTAAACGAAAACTTTCACTTTGCCACTGCCCTCGATCCTGAGCTTCTCTGGCCCAGGTGTTGCGCGCGACTATTATTGTCGTTCGTCTACCCTACGAGCTGATGAACGACCAAAGGGAAATTAAAGTTTGTAAAACCCATGAAAGTTAAACGAAAGCTTTCACTGCCACTGCCCTCGATCCTTAGCTTGTCTGGCCCAGGTGTTGCGCGCGACTATTATTGTCGTTCGTCTACCTACGAGCTGATGAACGACCAAAGGAAAATGAAAGCTTGTAAAACCCATGAAAGTTAAACGAAAGCTTTCACTTCTGCCACTGCCCTCGATCCTTAGCTTGTCTGGCCCAGGTGTTGCGCGCGACTATTATTGTCGTCCGTCTGACTTTAATTCAAAATATTGTAAAGCTTTTAAGTAGGCAGGTACCTACCTTTTTCAGGTTCTAAACTAATCGTAGATTTGTTATTCCTAACTAACTGTACAGGTTCTGGGGTATCACTTGGCGGAAGCACTTTTATTTCAGTTCGATGTTCGCACTCTGTGTGAATCGTTGCGATATGTTTTGAGTAGGTTTCTTCTGCGTCTTCATCGAATTGTATACTTTTGTCTGAAAATTAAAAATCACGTGACATTATCAAAATACAAAGTGCTTTGTAATATGTAAAGAACTATGTATGTGAACCCAAAGGAGTTATTGTCCTCGCTTACACGAACAAGGAACTAAAACTTTTCGTAATTAGTAGTTTTTCATTGAAGAAACAGTTAGTTGGCAAATTTTATGGAAAATGGCCGAATTTTTTTAGGAAAAGCTGTTTTAGATGCAAACCCCGAAGTATCTAATACGAGGCATGCCTTTTAAGTTCTGTCGTTTCCATATTTTCCGGCAATTTTGAATTTGGAACTGTTCTATATTCGAATGTGTTTACATTTTGAATCTCAAAACAGTTGAAAGTATTAGGATTAATGCTATTGTTTAGTCACAGTTTCGATTTGAATCTGTCAGGTCACGTACGAAAATGAATCTTTCTAAGGAAAATGTTCGTGCAATAATTTTCTACAACTTTAGAAGAGGCCTGACACGGCTTCAGTGTTTAGAAGAGCTAACATCTGTGTTCAGTGTTCAGTAGCCCCATGTCTGCGGACTGTCGAACGCTGGTATTTAGAATTCCAGCGTGGACATACTAGTGTTAGTGACAGATTTCGCGAAGGACGCCCAAAATCCGCCTTCACTGAAGATAACATCATTGCTGTGAGACAACTAATTCTCGAAGATCGTCATATGACGTATCGAGAGATAGAGGCTCTATTAGGCATCTCAGGGACAACCATTCAGAAGATCTTGCATGAAGCGCTTGGTGTGAGAAAGCTAGTTTGCCGTTGGATACCGCATCCGCTTTCCGACGATCACAAGGCGGCCCGCGTCAGATGGTGTAAGAAAACTCTGCAAAGGTTCAACCGAGGGGAGTCAAATCACGTCTACGACATCATAAGTGGTGACGAATCTTGGATCTATGCCTACGATCCTGATTCCAAACAACAATCTACAATCTGGGTCTTTCAAGACGAGCCAAAGCCGACTAAAGTTGTTCGTTCTCGAAGCACTTCAAAGAAGATGGTGGCCACGTTCGTTGGAAAAACCGGCCATGTTGCGACTATTGCACTTGAAGATCGTAGAACGGTTAACGCAGAGTGGTATACTACAGTTTGTTTACCACAAGTCATCGCCGAACTTCGAAAAACTAACACAAAGCGACGCATCATCCTGCACCACGACAACGCAAGCTCACACAGCGCTCGTCAAACGATTGAGTATTTGAAGCAGGAAAAAGTAGAAATTCTTGACCATCCTCCATACAGTCCTGACCTAAGCCCTAACGATTTCTTTACATTTCCTAAAATTAAGAAAAGTCTTCGTGGTCAAAGGTTCCAGTCCGGTGAAGAAGCAGTCGACGCTTTCAAGTCAGCCATTTTGAACACCCCCACTTTAGAGTGGAATAAATGTTATACTAATTGGTTTGAGCGAATGGAAAAGTGTATTAAGCTACGCGGTGAATACTTTGAAAAACAATAAAAAGTACTATAAGGTTCTAGTTGTGTTTTTTTCTTCAAACGACAAAACTTAAAAGGCATGCCTCGTAAGATAGGCACACGGTCTAAGAAACAGCTGGTTTGAAAGTGGGCAAAAGATACAATTTTTTTTTCTGAACTGAAATTTGATGAATAACTACTATATGCGATAATTTATGAAAAGTTCTACAATTTATGGTTAGTTAGAAACTAGAACTTTTCAACCTAAAGTACCTATTCTGTTTTTATTCTATTTTTAGGATCTTTGGATTACTCCCAAAGTTTTTTTCTGAAGACTTCTAGTAAAATAACTATTTTTGATACAATCAAATCAAAATTGATTTTGCAGATGATGTCAAGTTATTTTAGTCAGGATTTTGTGTTCTATGTTTGAACCGGTAGTAGAGGCTAGCCTCTACCCACCTAATTCTTTGCAATAAGTCCTGTAATTTATATGAACTATAATATCACTATTTCACTTAGGGTAAAATAAACGGCACTCCTAAGATTAGTAAAGATTTATTTTAGATAAAGATTTAAAAGCCTCGCTTCAGTTTTATTTATAGAATAAAAGCCAAGCCCAGAATGACCTTTACTTTTTGACCGGCATGAAATGATATTTATAATTACATGGCAATCGTCAACTAAGTAGGCATAGAGCGTCAATCAAGCGCAACCCATAAACGTATTTAAATTATTAACATTCAGGCAATATTCAGGCGTACTTACCTTCTTTACCTGCGTTTGCCGAGAGCGTGTTTGGGGCGCTGCTGCTAGTACAACCCATGATGCATTGAGTAGACTAGATCTGGGTTGGAGACATGAGATGAGTTTGCTTCGCGCGTAAAGTTGGAGCGAGGACCGGCAGAGCGTGTCCTTCGCGACAGCTGACCACCCTGCCTCGGCCACACAGCTCGACTGCCTGCTCGCCGCTAGCTACGTAGCTACCCGAGATCGTATCGTAACTACCTATTATGGAAGGTGGGTGCCCACTAAACTGACCTCGCACCCCCATCGCGTTTTTCCAATTAAACCAACGTAACACATTCTTTTAGTTTGACGAGCAAGTGTTTAGTGAAATACCTTACTTCCTTTCATTTGAACTTACCTTTGTTCTATCCTGCGTCAGGCAGAGGCTAGGCATAGGCATAATTTTAGTCCTAAAATAACGGACATTAGTGGGTAATATTTGTAGAAATCTACAAATATCGTCCGTTGACCAATCCAATTTTTTTTCTTAAATAATAAACCTACTACCTAAAGTAATGATATAACTGTGCTACCTCCTTATCTACCTGACCCGCGGCTAATTTACAACTTCCATAAAATTTTAAATAGCTTAGTATCATGAATCACGAGGAATGGAGCGATAATATGCTTTGCTGCACTTTTATAAGCTTAACAAATCCTAGTTTCTTTTTTTGCAATTCGTGCAAATATTTGAAGGTCCAGCTAACTTTACGCCACGCATACCTTTTCGTATATGAACTTGTGCGGAGGTAGGAATTGAACTGTAGGTAGATTATGTAGCTGGGAGTGGTAATGTAATTTGAATTTTATCCTGTATTTCGAATGTTGCACTCGATTGATAGTAGTTACGACTTTATAAGTGCTCTGTTTGTGTGATGGAAATCTTACTCTGCTCCTTATGTTCGCCAATTCAACGTGTCCGAGTGGACTTTCATGTCATTTCCACTAAAAATGTTATGTCGGCCAAGATAATGCAATATCAGGAGGGAGTTTGTTTTTACTCATGACACGACATGTTCGTCATTCTGCTCACAGTTCAGGTAATATGCATAAGTCTAGTCTAGACCAGATTAAACTCACCTCAAGGTATCAAGTAGGTATAAGCCTCAAGGTGAGTTGAGTTGAATGAGTAGAATTCGTGATATCATTTATTTTTAAGATGATCCATCTTGCTTTTAGTCAAAAATGTTGTTATGAAACTGTAATAATGCATAATGCATTCCCATTGCCAACCGTAATTTCGTTAGGTCTTACTGTGTTTATGTAAAAAAATATCAATACCAAACTGCTAAAGTCGATAAAGGCGTGCTTGAAGTAGGCCAGCATAAGTTTAAAAAGTCAACAATTAATAATCTTGGTCGACATATTTCTAACAAAAGCTCTTTGTGCTTGAATACAATTCACGCAATAGCTCTGTTTTACTCGCATCGAGTATAATTTATACAAACCCCGCCCTGAGAGGTCTGCGCCGCCGCCCGCCTAGCCAGCCGCCTAGCCGCGCGGGTGGCATACCATACCAGCAGCTGTTTTTATTCTATGCTTTTTATCCACCGTTTTCATGACCAACCCTCTAGGTCACTTTTAAAAATAGTATCTTATATTACATTTGATTAACAAACACATTAAGTATAGTGTATAATTAGGTAAAGTCTGAATTACCTACCTACTTGCCGCCTTGTGGCATGACTTTAATTTATGTGTACCTAACTGTGGAAAATGTACTTTAATTTAATTAAATAGCTCTTACACCTTGGTGGTATTTTTGAAGACATTCTCTTGGCAATGCTTTTAGTAAATAAATAATAAAAATTGCTGGACATTTCACACAGCGCTATCTAGCCCTAAACTAAGCAGAGCTTGTACTATGGGAACCAGATAACTGATAGAATACTTATTTACTTTTTTTTTGTAAATACATGCTTATAATATATAGAAAAACAACCAGACCCGGAACAAATATCTGTAGATCATGTAAACATTTGTTCCGCGGCGGGAATCCAACCCACTACCTCCTTCGTCTCAGCCGACTATTCGGCCACTGCGCCACGGAGGTCGTCACAGGCAAATGTGCACATTTTGTGTGGAATACAATAAATTATCTTATCTACCCATGATAGCAGAGGGTATATGCGAGCTAAATAGTGGGATGTTCCCGAGATAATTCTTGTTTTCGTAGACTCTACATGTAACCAAGTTTCTGTTTTGATCCCATATCCAGGAAGTTGGCTTGATAATGCAAAAATCAATACCTAGTAAAGGTATGAATGAATGAAAATACTTTATTGTACACCACACAAGAAACAAACAAAAAATATAAAAATTCACAAAGCAACAAGTACAATGGGCGGTCTTATCGCTTAGAAGCGATTTCTTCCAGACAACCTTTGGATGGCGAGGATTTTTATACATTACAATAATGGAGGGGGGTAAATATTAACAGAACGCTGATCATTTAATAGATATATAATAAAAGATATATATATATATATCTATAATAGATATTAAGGAGAGCGCTGATCATTTACAATAAAATAAAACAATATACTTAAATAAATATTGACAATACTTAGTAAAGGTACCTACTTATATCCGGATATAAGTACATAGTTAAACATCATCTGATCAACCGGATATTTGTAATAATTCATAACTTCATAAGTAGTAAGGCGAAAGGCTCCTTTTAGGACTTGATTCAGAAAATAATTTTGTATCTAAAATTTATCTTTTCATGACGTTCCATTACAAAAAGTGCTTTTTAACATGAGAAATTAAAATAATTTAACATGACCCGTGTAACAAAGCATTGCGTTCGCTTTACGAAGGTCAAGTCCATATTATATCTGACCTTTAAGATTAAAAGTATCATCGCTCACATATTTAAATTACTTATGTACCTAGTCTACCTACTTGCTTACATAGGGAACTAAGTACTTCATTAGATCCGAGAATTTCAGAGTACTTATGTCTTTTATTTAATTTATTTAGGATCACCAACAAAGCAAACATATGCATACAACATCATATACTTAAGTAACACAGCTCGTAAAATCTAGTGCTCCTTCAATAACAGGCAACCACATCTTGCACGATAAAAACAAATTTAAATTGCGAAAATAGAAAATATGATGTCTAAGTTTGTTGGTACAGATCTCTTAGGAAAAATCAATTGGTCAAGCACGTGTCGAACCACGCACGGTAAAGGGTAAAGAGTTCAGTACAGGCTTGGGGGGTTGTTGAGATATTGGGGTTCAAAAGGGGTAAAAAAAATGAAAATGAGACAACATGGTCAAGTGGGACGTCGAATGAAAGGTCTTCATTAGTACACTTAGACTCCGTTGAGTAAAGTCTTTATAGTTTTTGAGTTATTAGCCATAATTAAAACTGAATTTTGACAAAATTCACAGGGTAGGTACATCAGTGACCCTAAAGTGCTGTAATTTGGTATGCGTGTAGCTTAAGTGACACAAATATAGGCAAAAGTCTGAAATCCAGAATAACTGCAATTTGTACCCCAAAAAAGTGTTACCACTAAACATAAACTCCCGTTATCTGTAATTTGAATGAAACTGTAGGTCAAGTTAGTTGGTTGATCGAGCGAAGCAAGATCTCTAAATCAACTTGGGCAAATCGGCGTTGTATGTATGTTTGTTTGTCCGAGGATAACTTTCGAAGCGTTGATCCCATCATCGTAAAATTTTATACATAGGTAGGTAGTGATGGCACAATTTTTGTGTGACTAAATGAGCTAAAAATTTTGGGGGGTTGTTGAGATATTGGGGTTCAAGACGGGTAAAAAAATGAAAATGAGATTATTAGGCAAAGTGGGACGTCAAATGAAAGGTCTTTATTAGTACATTTAGACTTTGTTTTTATTTTTAGTAAAATTATTATAGTTGTTGAGGTTTTAGGCATAATAAAAACTGATTTTTGATAAAATTCACAGGGTACCTACACCAAGGACCCCACAGTACTGTTATTTGGTATGCATGTAGCTTAAGTGACACAAATATAGGCAAAAGTCTGAAATCCAGAATAACTGCAATTTGTACCCCAAAAAAGTATAACCACATAATATGAACTCCCGTTACCTGTAATTTGAATGAAACTGTAGGTCAAGTTATTTGGTTATGCATTTCATAGCACTACTTTGATAGTCCAAGATTAGGTACACATAATATTTTTTTGTTTTCATTGGTGTCTCGCGAGATCTCAGTTCGGGGCGAACAACTAGTTTATAGGTTCACCAAGATCTTTATCGCTATTTTTGGAGAATGTATTAATTGTGTTATAGTGTAGTACATTCTTAGTATAGCAGTATTTTGTCCTACTAACTTAATTCGGGAGAAACGCTTTTATACGTGGTAGTCTTGATGGAGCGCTTATTTGAAGAATACTTATAAGTTCGGGACAGTATACTTTGTAAATTTTCCTTCTACGACAGAACAGAATGCTCATGCGATAATTCTCTAATCTGCCAAGCAGCATTGCTGTGTTTCGGTATGAAGGGTATGGGTTCCGGTGTAATGACAGGCACATGAGGCTTTACACCTGTATGAATGAATTGAATTCACAAAGCAACAAGTACCTACAAGTTGTCAAGTTGATGGACGCAGGGTAGTGCATCGTAGGGCACGTTTCTAAAGTGCGTGACCTACGAGGCAATGTTTTCTCTGTATTCTGATATGCTTGTTCCAACACCGAGTAGTATAAATAAAAAAATTCAATTTCAAAATTGGGTTTAAAGTCAAAAAGAGCTATTACCTACCGACCCTAGGTTGGTTAACATGCTTAGGTATAACATTGAAATATGTGTCTGAAAATAAAATTAGATGAAGTTGTGCAAGTATTTATTGTAATTACAGGTTTGAACTCGGATAATTTAGCAGTAGCTCGGTTTACTGGCCTATTTAACCCATTTCTTTGCGTTATTTGTAATACCTTATCAGCCAAAAACAAAAACACACAAATTGACCAAACAAACGCGATCTGAGAAGCGGGAAATTAATTGCGTCTATAAAACTAGAAATACAAAAATAGAAATTTTGCTGGTTTACTGAACCCAGGCACTAAATCAATTTAATCACCGTTTTGTAGTGGTAATGGTAGTAACCGAAAGTGGTTGTTACTTTATTAATAAAATGTCATAAATATAAAATGTAGTGCTTATCTAAAATTTTTCCTTTGTTGTGTAATGAAGGCTTAGCGGCGGAGCGCGTACGGTTGAACCTTGAGGTGCTCCTTGCCTACGTGCGTGCGCACGGGCAAGGTCCTGCCTCGGCCACAACTAGGTCTCCGCTCAGGGCTATCGCCACGATCTCTATGGCCGCGTTCAACGGCAGCTTGCCGACCTGATAGGTAGCACGCGCTGGGCAGTTCTTAGGGAAATCTGGAAAAAGTTTTAATTGATCGATCGAAGCGAGATCTCCAATTTACATGATGTCCTGTTACCTGTAATTTGAATGAAACTGTAGGTCAAGTAAGTTGGTTTATATTTCGTGGCACTATTTTATTGCACAACAATCCCTAAACGTATTTAGCGACTAAACATGTTTGTTTTTGTGCTTTAGGAGACTCGCGAGATCTCAGTTCGGGGTGAACCATTAGTATTATAAATTCGAAAGTAACTCTGCTCCTCTGTCTGTTTGTTACGCTTTGAAAACTAAACGGCAGGACCGATTTCCATAAATTTTGGTAGATAGATAGAGATCTAAATCTATCTTTTGTATAGATAAATTATGACCGAGATTGAGACATAGGCTACTTTTACCTAACTGTGCAGAAGGAGGGTAATGTTTTTATAAACATACCACACGTGCGAAGCCACGGGTGGCAAGTCCCTGATAAATAAACGTCGACTATCTAGACTGCAGTGCGTCGTACAGAGTAAGTATAGCTACCTAATAAAGACAGTATATTGGTCATATTTGAGTGGGTAATTTGGTAAGTGTGCCTATACCTCTTAATGAATGAATTGGAACAGGCATTTATCTAATCAACCAAAACCAATTAGGTATAAGCAGTGATGCGTGCCATCTAATCGTATCTACGACAATCTGGTTCGGCAAGGCGTCCTCCGCTTTCTCCAGATCTTGCTACGGGATTTTCAGAAAACCAATTGCCTATAATAGATGTCGCTGTGTTACAACGCCTTCTATTAGCAACGCCGAAAGCTTGATTCAAGCAAGGTGGCCTTTAAAAGCCCTCAATACTAAGTAGCTTACGGGTAATAACAGATTAGGTAAGGCCTAATCAGCGGTTGTATTCATCAGAGCCACCGCGGAACTTGTCGACAGCAAATATCCAGCCCCACAATCACACTAGGTACCTAACCCATCTAGGTACAAAGATATTCAATACCTACACTGGGCATAGACCTGGTTGAACACTTGGAAATCGTCCATGTTGGCAAGCAGAATAGTGGTCATGACGACTGACTCCAGCGAGGCGCCTCCGGCTTCCAGGATGTGTCTGAGGTTATCGAGGGCCTGCTTCGTTTGCGCTTCCACGCCGCCGGAGACCAATTGAGCTTCGGAGTCCATTCCGAGCACACCGGACACGTAGAGGGTCTTATCAGCTAGAATAGCTTGGCTGGAAAAAGACTTGTCTTTTCAATGCGTAAACTTATGGTTCGGTTTAACAGCGACATAGGTACGTTTATTTAACAATTTAATATATCCCTATTTTATCAAAATTTTGATTAGGTTTCGCCTGATGGCATGTGGTGGCATTATCAAGTGTCAGACTACTCAAAGGGTGGCAACTAGTGTTGAAACTTGTGAAACATTAATGTGACCTAGTGCGGACGAGCCCACCGTGGTAACCATCGCCTATAACAGAGTAATGCCTCGCAGGTCACGCCTAGACATAAGTACTATTTTTTAGTCAAACGTACAAAAATCGATTAAAAAATCACAAAATGTTATTAAAGTTGTCGCTGATTGTACCTAACTACCTAAATTTATAAAAAAATATTTTGAACAAGTTCTAGCACAGTAAGAAACACATAAAATTATACGTACCTACAGAAGAACTTCCTACATTTTTCATAGTTGTCATAAAACTATAGTAAATAGTACGTACCTATAGGGCCCAACAGGTTTATAAATATTTGGCGAAGAAACTATAGTCTTCGTGACTCTGTTAGTGTTCGTTTTAGCAGTTTCTTGTGTTGACATATTGGCTTTAGATAATGCGTCTGTCTTGGTCTTGTAAGCTGTATCCTCTGTACTCATATTGATAGTGCAGCCGACGCGTTGTCGGCAGGGGTCGATAGTTCATAAATTATCATTACCAATCACATTGTTTTCGTAATCGCATACAAACAAAATGGTAAAAATATATCGGTGTCGTTTAGGTATTTCCAGCTATATCAATTATAAAGGCATTAGATGAATTTGAGTTAGGTATTATGATGTAAAAGTGGGTTTTATAGTATTACATTGGACTTAATAATTTCGAAAAAATGTCATTCATAAAATTTAAGGAAATTTACTGATGTTGCCGATTTCTAATTTTAATTTGACATTTTCTTTTCAAACTAAACTTGACTCATAGTGGCCACACACGTCAACGATTTCTTTGCACAAGCCTAGAAATTTGAATAAATTCTTCCTACAGAGGCCTGCGCAAAGAAGTCGTATTGTTAGCCAATTCGCTCCTCATAGATTTTTATATAAAGCTGGCTTTTCATTACCTACATAGGAGAGTAATTATAATAAAATATATCACGAGATTGTTAGGTAGAGATGCTGGATACTCAAAGTAGAGATGTATACATTACCTACATACACACATCAGTGTAAACCACTCACCATTCAAATGTAGATACGGTCGGTATACCTATATCAAGATGTAATATATTACTAATATTCACATAAATTTATTTCGAAAACTCGTTTATAAAACATAAATTTTTCACTACGTACAAAGAATATTTAAAAGAAAATATTAAAGTAAAAAATATATTTATAAAAACGGTAAACCACCGACCGCTTTTGAAGGCCCAAGCAATCAGTGGCTAGGGCTGCATGCAGAGAGAGGAACTTCCTGACTATGCGTGCCGAGTCTAGGAATAGAGTACTGCCTTCTGTATCTGACCCTTGATCCAACTTCCTAGTAAGAGCCTCAAGGTATTAAGAGGGTTTTGGGGGGGGGGTCAGATACATAAGGCAATGGAGGGGGAGGATTCTTAACAGTATTATTATTATTATAAGCCTGTTGTGTCCACTGCAGGGCAAATGTCTCCCTCCCCTCTTTCCAATCGTCTTTGTTGTTCACGAGTAAGAGATTGTTTAGCTCATCCCGCCACCTTCTCCTGGGCCTTCCACGCGGTTATTGTCCGTTGTTTGGGAGATGTAATATGTATATTTATATATTTAAGTACCTATGTCTGAAAAGCCAGCTTGAGCTGACTCACTACTCAGCGCACTGCCCACCCGCTCGTTAGGTCTTCTGTTTATCTCTCTCACACTTGTGAGTATCTTATGACATTCCTCTCACGCTGCTCAAAACTGTTTGTAGAAAAAACATAGCACTAGAAAGTGATCTTAGCTAAGCACAGCGTAGCTCAATGTTAATTAGTCATCCTAATTAGCTTTATTGTTTGTAACTTATTACCATGATGGTAATATATAAATAAATAAATAGATAAATAAATAAATATTTCTGGGCATTTCACACAGCGCTATTTAGCCCTAAACTAAGCGGAGCTTGTACTATGTGAACCAGATAACTGATAGAATACTTATATACTTTTTTTTGTAAATACTTGTAATAAGTATATAGAAAAACGTCCAGACCCGGAACAAATATCTGTAGATCATGCAAACATTTGTTCCGCGGCAGGACTCGAACCCGCTACCTCCTGCGTCTCAGCCGCCTATACGCCCACTGCGCCACGGAGGTAGTCAAACAGCTTCTTCGGTTCGTCCATCCTTACAAAGTTCATACATAGATCGCATGAATTAATCACTTATGTGATGTCAAGAAACTAATAAAAAGAGTATATTAAACTCATTTCATTTTAGAACACGCAGTAATGGAATGGGAATTCAACTCCTGCGCGATCTTTTCGAATAACCTGTCCTCAAAACATTGGGATATTTCATTTCGTTTTGAACGACCGCCAAGTTTTTTTGCTGACTGGATTTAATGTCACTGTCAAAAGTTCTAACTGTTACTGTCGCTTTGGCAAGTTGGGCATTTGTCAGTGAAATCGTTAGGTAGGTACCTATAGGTACAATAGGTCAATTATTTTATTTGTGTTCTGTGGTGGAATAATATTTGTTTTGCTATTTACGAAATTTTTAAAAGGCATTACGTTAATAATCGCAATAAAGTTTTTCGTGCAGCGATCCTGATAATCACAGGTTTTTAAGTTTAATTGTTTGGAATATGTACTGCATAAGTTTTGTTTATGTATTCATAACCTAAAATTTCGAAATTATGTTTAAAATTTCAGGAAATATGCAGGGAGTCATAAGCGTCGCAAGGACATTTACGTCTATGGTTAATTTACAAAGCAAACTGAGTATCCAGCAATCACTATTCAGTACCTTTCAAAAACCTATTAACGAGAGGTTGCTAGCACCATTTAGCCCTTTGGTAAATTTGTCTTGTGGGTTCAAAGTGAAGGGGCATGTGAGAAGACGTTGCAAATCTTGCTATATTGTTGTAAGAGATGAAAGAATTTACAATATCTGCCCTAAGTCTCCTCGTCACAAGCAAATGTCTATGAAACCTAAACCACATAACACCTGGATTCTGACACATGCAACCCAAAGCAAAGTAAGGCCATGGTAGGTTACTCTACAACAAGTACCTACAGATGGATAATGTTAGATTGTTAAATTAAATAAATAGATTTATGTAATTATTACATATGTATGCTTTTTATTGTTCTAATTATGGTAGCACTTTCATTAAAAAATTAAAAAAACATTTTTCTAGCAGGCAAATTCTTTTATGTTTTAACTTTCTAAACATATCTTCTAATTGACAGATAACTTAAACGGCTAGAGAACTTGATCATTTCTCTTGTTGATATACCATAATTGGATGCATGGTGTGTAAGTTATATCGTACAAATTTAAAAGAGTTTTCCACATACAAAGTAGATGTATGTGTGATGTCATGATACATTCAAAATCTTCTTTTTTTTATCTATTTTTCGCATATGATAAGGACTTGATGGAGAGACCTTTGCCCAGCAGTGGGACAACATAGGTTGATAAAAAAAATCTTTTTAGGGAACTTGCGTCATTCTTTGATGTCAGTTCCATAATTGTCTACAGAACATTCTCCTTTACCAATCAAGATTTATTGTAGATCTACAATATACAGTGTGTCCCTGGATAAAGTGCAACCCCGAAAGGGGGTGAAACTAGATCAAAAATTATCGACAAAAATATAGAAAAAAAAAATTCGTATATACTTTATTGATGTATTAAAATGAACAGGCCCAGCGACCATAATCTACAACAATATAAGTTAAAAAAGGGTCTCTACCTGAGTGGTGACGTAATCAGTGGTCAACTTTAAATGCTCCTAGCCAGCACATTTTTTATGTTAGAACGTAGGTTTTTATTTTATTTAAAAGCTATTATGATAGACAATAATAAAAAGTCATAAAAATTTCTAGTATTATAGGCTTAATTTTAAGATTTTTGGAGTTTATTGGAAAAAAACAGCCTAAAAAATGTAATTTTAATACAAAAATTAAACTTTAAGTCACGATAGCCACTTGTTTGTGAGTTATTTGTTATTTTATCGTCATCGTCACATATCTGACATGATTATGGTTTTTATTTTAACAAAATAGACCTACTACTTTGGAAGAAATCATTTTTTTATTAAATAGAGTCATTAGTGAGCAATAAAAATTTTAATTCATCAATAAAGTATATACTAAATTTTTTTAATTTTTTTTTTCTATTTTTTTGTCGATAATTTTTGATCTAGTTTCACCCCCTTTCGGGGTTGCACTTTATCCAGGGACACACTGTATAGTAACATGTTTCACAAACCCAGGGTAAAGACAAAAAAAAATTAAAGCCTTTTGTTTGAGGGAAAAACTGAACTCAGGGTAAATATGCATCCAATTACCCAATCACTAAGCATAATGCATTTTTATTTATTAAAATTTGTAAGTAATAATTTCACAATTCTATATCTGTAATCAAATTATTAGCCAATTAGATACACATACATACAAAACAGAAAGTTTGATTTTACATTAAGTAAAACGTAATTTCAATAGAATAAGAAATATAACCATAATAATAATGTATCTCATCCATCACATGGATTCATTCACTTTACAATCATGCATCTTCATTTGATGGCTCGGGATCTTGAGAATTGATTATGCTGTAACAATTAAAATAATCTATATACATGAGAATAATACAGCTTGGGCTACTTTTTGCAAATATTATTGATAACATGTTTAAACCAAAAAAATTAACTTAAAGCTATTCTGACCAACTACTCCTAACAAATATTACGGCAAATAGATAAACTAGATTAGTCACAGACCGTAGCTATTACATGTGCAGTATAAATTAATCAGGGGGTCTAAGGTCCAATCCAGGTGTATAATATTGCATTTATGTTCAGTTAAAGCACATCCACTTTTGTTAATCTACTTTTAACTAATGCTATTAAAGAAATAAGTTCTCAAAATGATTGTGATAATTATTGAATGTTTTACATAATTCATCTAAAATAAAATGTTAGTATAGGTACGACACTAATAATAGAGGAACACCTAAAGTGGCTACTTTAGACCCCCAGAACTGATGTATAATTTTGAATACAAGATAAATATCTCACCTTAACCTATGCAACTCCTCACTGACATCATCAATATGTATGACCACAGGCTCCACTGTAACAATCTCCACATCAGAGTCACTATCATCATCAACTATATCTACAACTATAACATCTTCAGCTTGACTCTGAGTGTTGTTTGCATTTGTATCATCATCTCTTTTCATTGGCTGGCGATTACTAGTTTCAGTCTTAATTCCAGCTATGCCTGTAAAATTACATTAACAAGGTTGAGTTGACTTTGGCTACCTAATAACTTGTTTCAGGCGTACTAATAAATGCTGGAGGACAAAGAGCTGATTTAAAACAATAAAATAAAGTCAGAAACTTCACCTTTAGCTGGGAACAGTGGTGTATCTCGTCTTACACGCCTGCGTCTTGTACGATCATTGCATTTTACTTGAGTCATGTTCTCAAAGTCGATGCAGTACAGGGCTCCAGCTAGCAACAGAGTGCATTCACCTCCACTGTTGTTGAATGCGGTTTCAAGGTCAACATTACTTCGCTCATCATATTTCCACCATCCTAGAAGACAATTTGATTTTGTAAATAAGAAATTAGGAAGGTATTACAGCACATTTTACTATTTTTATTTAAATTACCGTTTCGTCCTTCGTAGTACCACTGGTAATCAACTTCAGCATCATCTATGTTCACCTGTTGTGGTGACAACTTTTCCAACAAAATCGGATGATCCAGATAATCTGGTGGTATCTCTGCACGGCACATTGCACATCTGCTGTTCTGAATTGCAACTCCCTGTGCACACAGTTATATTAGAAAGTGCAATATATAAAAGAATATCAGGTACACATAAGAGTCCAAGAGCTTTCAATAATTAACCTACCTTTACACAGAGAAAGCAGAAAATATGTCCACAGGGTAGCTGAGTAGGATGGTGGCATTTTTGTAAGCATACCGCACAATCTTGTTCTAAAAAGGATAATACAAAGAGTTTTATGTATTTTTAAGCAATTGCTGTAGGTAAATATGTGATCCCGAGGTTCGTTCTATTTTTTGTGACCAATCTAACTTGTTTAGTTACCTTTCTTACCTTGTAAATCATCGCTCATTTTGAATAAGTACGTTATGGGAAGTTTCTTTAGCTAGCTAATTCCCGCAGATTTTCCAATGAGCGTTCATTTTTCAAAGAAATCAATTTGTAAAAGAAAAGTTGTTTTTGTTGTACTTAACTATATGTATATAAGTAAATAAAATCTGTCATTCATCTGTCAGTCAACCACACTCAGCGTTGCCACCTTACTTTTAGAAAAGAAGGCTACTATGAAGTTAAAAAGGATTCAGTTTGCCTAAATCAGGGTTTTAAAAATAGGTCTAAAACAAGCAATAAATTATTTATTGAAAAATCTGTTTAGGTTTTGCTGTATAATTTATTATCAGGTCAAATAACATGCTTTAAAAGGTCAATCCTGCCCTTTTTACGTTAAATAATAGACCTACAGTACTTCTATATAAAGTGTAGCTAGTTACTGATTATAAAAATAGGTACTTAATTCATTTACATTTTCTAAAACTAAATTCAATCAATCAAAATGCACCTATATTTTCCTAGTAGAAATGTATAATGTCAATCAATCTTGAAGCAAAAAGAGCCTAATCTAGCTAGAAAAGGGCTAAGGTGGCAACACTGGCCACACTAAAACACTCGTCAGCTGGCGGAATGACAGTGACATTGACGTATTTCATTGCCATTTATCAGTGAACACCTAGTTGAGAACGCCATCTATTGTTCAATAGCTGGCAAAAAGGTAGCAAGTACATAATGGGTTTGGTTAGGTAATAGCAGGGATGTCAGATGTACCAACTTATTGGTAAACATACTGGTTTTTAGTGTCACGTACCATGTACCAAGACTATGTACTCGGTCCTTGTATGCGAAAATACCAAGATTGGATGTTGACCGACAGATTAACCGTCAAATTTTAGAGATGCATATGAAAAAAATCATTCCAATCAGAAATCAGATTTCCTTTATAATATAAAACTTGTTAAAAATTATTTATTTATTTTTCTCAATATATTTTGAGAGAATATAATTGAGAGTGAGCGTAGGGCATTGGCGGTCCGAGGTAACATGTTGGCCCGCAGATTTTCCCGTTGTTCTGAACAAGTTAAAGTTACGCTTTTTAAAGCCTACTGTCAGAGCTTGTACACGGGAAGTCTGTGGGTCCGACATACCAAAAGATCATTGGATGTCCTACGCATCCAATATAATAACATCTTCCGGATGATGTTGCGGTTTCCCCGATACTGCAGTGCATCGGGGATGTTTGCGTATTATCACACAGATGGCTTTCACGCCATCATGCGCAAAAAAACGGCATCGCTGATGAGCAGAGTTCGGGACAGCCGCAACAGCATCCTGAGGACGGTGGCTGAGTGCTGCACATCTCCGCTCTGGAGGTGCTTTGTGCGAAGGGTGATTAATGAAGGAAGTAATTTCCTCAATTAGTCACCCTTGGCAGAAAAGAAATGGCAGATTCTATTTTCACCCAGTCCCTATTTTATACTTGTTTCATTTTTGTTTCATTTATGTTTTATTTTCTGTGTTCTAGAAACCAACATAGATTTTTAAATTTAATTTCAGTTCATTTAATTTTGATATAATTTCAATTTAATTTTAGTTTAATTTTAATATAATTTTGATTTAGTTTTAAATTAACTTTAATTTTAATATCATTATAATTTAATGTAATTTTTCACTTTAATTTACTAACATAGTTTATAAGAACCTTTATACTATTAACATATGGATCATGGATATCTGAAATAAATGACTATTTAATTTAATTTTATATCCAAAATGCAATATAAAATAGTCTCAAAACGAAAGGTTTAAAGTGATATTTCTTCGGTGCGTTCGTTAATTACTGTCTATTAACGGTACACGAAATTGAAATAAGTATAAATTTTTTTCAATAGAATGTAGCGATGAGTAAGCCCGGAGTAAGTGAATGAAATGAGTCGATTCAGCACTCGGAATTGATAGTCTTATTGATTCCGGCCAATTGCTAATAATTCCGACTCCAGAATCATTAATTATTCTTTCGATTCCGCTCGGATCGTTAGAGCTCGGGTTCGGTTTAGTTAGTTGCTTGCTTTGATTCCGACTCCGAGGGATCATCTAATTCTTCGTTTCGGTCGGCTCCGTTCGATCATTTGTTAGCACTCGGGTAAACTCGGGTTCGTTCAGTCGCTCACTAGGTTGGCATAGAAATGAATGCTTTATTTTAAATAATTTTCATTTTCATTGACATCGACAATTATTTCCTTTAAATTATGTAAGATTTTTGACATTATTATTTATCGTTATGACAAGGCTCTTTTCAATGTATAATAATAATTTATATTTATAATTACCATATAACGATTTTTTTATTACTTGCTAAAGAAACAAGCTTCTGGCCCATGTGATGTTAAGTGGTAACCATCGCCTATAACAGAGAATTGCCTCATAGGTAACGCTCGCTAGAAATATGCCCTACAATGCACTGTCCTGCGTCCATCAACTTATTTCCTATATAGTCCTATTAAACCCTACCTACCTACCTGTAGAAACTTCTTTGATCTGTGACGGACACAGATTAAAGAAGTTTCTACAGGTAGGTGCACAGTGTGATAGTGTGACCTACCAACCTAAAGCAAGGTTAAAACTATTGTGCACGCCAAGAGCGAGACGACACACCCTGATACTCCTACCTTACTAGAAACGATTAACGGTCGATTATGGACGGATTTCTCTATTCCTTTGATTCTTTTACGCCGTACTGTACTACGGAATAAAAGAATCAAAGAAATCATTAAGAGGAATCAGATCGGATGGCGGAGTCGGAATAAGTGAATACATTGACTTTGAGGACCCATGTTTACTAGGATGCGAGTTCCGACACAGTTTATTTAGCAGTGTTACAGCGCCGCAATGGAGCACAGGGGTACTAGTTTTTCGTTTTTAATACTAGCTTTCAGTTAGCCCAGCACAAGGATTTCAGAGTGGCCGTCTAACATCCCTGGGCACAGACTACTAGGATGCTAACACATGGTATGGTAATAGTTGGAGTCTTTTTTAGTTTTGCAGGCACTATTTTTTTTGCTAGCCTATGTTTTCCCCACTGATGGGCAAAGGCCTTCCCAACTCTTTTCATCTATCACGATCCTTGGCTGATTCCCACCATTCCCCTCTTTTGCAGGCACTAATGAAACTTGGTTACATACACTCATGGGCAAATTTAGAGGAACGCAACAAAATTTTTGTTTTTTTTTTATTATATTCATATAACGCACTGGCCACATATACAGGTGCAAGTAATTTAAAAAAAGAAGGATTTTTATTGTCTTTTGTTTCAGAGTTGCATTTGTTTTTTTCGGCTTATTGTTAATTTCATTGATTTGTACTGCAAGAATTTTTCCCCGCGTTTGTGTTTTTTAACAAATTACAGTTTGTTATTAACTTTTTTATTAAAAAAACTTTGTGGTCGTCTTATGTATACTTCATTTAAATGAATTAAGTTATAATGCCGGATCTCAGCGTGGCTCAAGTCTCTAGAGCCGTGACTTTGATTGAAAATGGGAACACTTACAATCACGTGGCTCAAACGTTACGAGTATCCAAGTCTGTAATTTTTCGAATTGTGAAACGATACCACCAGACTGGAGAGTATACGAGACGCAAAGGATAAGGCCGTAAAAAAGTAACAACTGCGAGAGACGACAGGTTTATTGTCAGCAGTGTGCTAAGAAATCGCACTTCGACTTCTTCCGAGGTCAAAACTAAGCTCCAGGATGTACGGCAAGTAGCAGTTAGCACCAAAACCATAAGAAGACTTAATGCGGCAGGAATAGGGGCATACTTGCTTGCCAGGTGCCCATTACTAACCACAGGTCATCGAGTAGCTCGGACCATCTTTGCTCACCGGCACACCGAAACTGGGATGATGATGCTTGGAGTAAGGTATTGTTCACTGACGAGTCCCGGTTTTGTCTTAAGCCAGATGATGGAAGGGTCAAAGTATGGAGACGACCTGGAGAAAGATCGCTCAGTGTAACATTGTCGTAAGAGCGTCTTATGGTGGAGGGTCAGTAATGGTTTGGAGTGGCATTTGTATAGGGGCTCGTACGGAGCTACACATCGTGAAAAACGGATCCCTGACTGCTTCAAGATACGTAACGGACATCTTGGAACCAATTGTGATGCTTTTTGTTCCATATGTTGGAGATCATTTTCTTTTGATGCACGATAACGCACGGCCCCACACCGCAGCGATAGTTTTGGAGTATCTAAGAGAGGTGGAAATTGAAGTTTTGGGGTAGCCAGCCCGCTCACCAGACCTAAACCCGATAGAACACGTTTGGGATAAGCTGGAAAAACAAGTTAAACAGAGAAATTCAGCACCAGCTAACTTTAGAGATCTCAAAACCGCATTGGTAGAAGAATGGAATCTCATCCCACAAACTACTATTGACGATTTAATAAAAATTATGCCCAGACGTATGCAGGCAGCTTTGACAGCAAGAGGAGGTAACACTGAATACTGAGTGTGCCACACATAAAAAAATAATCATCCGTTTGAATACTATTCAATTTGCGATATGATAGGATACAAGTGTTAATTTTCCTTACAACTACTGCAATAAGATAATTGTCACTAAATTGTTTTTTTTTATCGAGATAGTTTTAGTTTTGTTTAAAAGTTTTCATTTTATTGATCAAACCCTATTGAAAGTCAAATAAACACAAACACCACGATTTTTATGCTAATTTGTCTTTTTTATGTTGCGTTCCTCTAAATTTGTCCATGAGTGTATTTGATACCAAATATATTTGAGCACAATGGTCTGAGATAGCATTTCTTTTCAATTAACCAAGTTTCATTAGTGACGACTAAAACTAAAAGACGCCACTGCTCCATACTTATTGTTAGCTATCCAAACCTATATGTTTGCTCATGGATTAAATAGGGATTTTTTTAAATATATTAAGTTCCCCGGTTAATTGAAGACGCCGGACCGATTCGAGAAATTATTTTTTTGTTTAAAAGGGTATTTCAGGTCACAAACTATCTACTCTCAATTTCACCCAAATCAGGGTCAACCGTTTTGGACGTTAGTAATAAAAATCAAAACGCACAAATTGAACATACTTCTTTAGAACTTATTCTCCCGCCAAGCAGCATTGCTGTGTGTAGCCTATGTTTGAAGGGTGTAGTTGCCGGTGAAATTCTTCCCAGAAGGATATACCTATGTACTTTCATATTGGTCTCATAGAAATTTCATCAAAATCGTTAAGTACTTACCACACATCAAAAAAGTCTAAGCAACACATAACTTTTTAGTATTTTTTTTTCTTCGTTTTAAACTTTTATGGAATATCAAACCTTCTTTAAATAGTCAACCTCTTTGATAAACAAATAAGGTAAGTGATACAAATAAGACCTACCTACCTAATTTGAAACACTCATATTTTGATAAAATAGTCGAAAAAGGTAATAAATAAAAACGAGACATTATTCTTTGGTTTATATATTTTAAGTTTTTAAGAAAACATATTGCAATCTTTTATCAATATCACTTAAAAAGAGGTAATTCTGGAACCTTAGCTTTAGGCCTTTTTAAAACATTGTGATTGAACAAAGCCTTAAATTATGGGAATATTATTATTAGAGTGTTAATTATATAAAAATATATATTTCTGAGCCTTTTATCAAGTGTTTCCATGAGATCCTTGAACCAATTTCTAAGTTATTTTACTAAATATTATGCGTAAATTGCTACTTCAGACTTGAAGTCGCATATTAACAATAAATAAATAATAATATTAAAAAAAAAACGGATCCAAACCAACAAAAATTAGAAAATTAACATATCTTCTCAAAAATATTACAAAATATTGAAAAATTAAATTATTTTGACTGGCCTTATTAAACAAGGTAGATCTAACTAAATAAAGCCTTGGATGCACATCATTAAGGCGGGGTAGTTTGAAGGGTGACGACTTTTAGGGTTTTTTTAACAACTGTATCTCTACTGAAATGTAAAATATGCACAAAAAGAACATATTTTATTAAAATTGAACATATAATCTACCGCTTTGTGAAGATAGAAACGCGGTTAATAATACTTTCCACGATAAAAAAAAATCATAAAGTTGACACTAAATTGATTTTTAAACGGTCGATACTAAGAGGTTTATTCTTGAAATCATGTCTTTATATGAAAAGATAGAGCTTATTATTAACTAGGGAACTGTGAAAAAACAATATGAAATTCAGTTATTATTAATCTCTGTGAAAGAAAACTATCAAAATCTACTCGTTCAGGCGCTCGCGCCGGGCGGCCACTGCCCGCCGAGACGTCTTCGAGGTCGGACGTGCGTCCGCCGTCTGTCTCTCAAAAATTCCCCCCGTGTTTCAAATTAGTGCAGTGTAGATAATAATATGGGTAATAAGAAGAATAGAAGAACATTGAAACCTAAAATACAGCATAGGAAATTGTTACTCGCAAAATGGTAAGTAGATACACACTTCTCATTATTTTATCACGTTTTTGGCATGTGGATACCTAGGTACCTATGTAATAAAGTGGTAACATTTTTTAGGTAGGTAACACCAATAAAAAGTTTCTTTGTCACTCACTTATGTATGTAGGTATGTAATGAAGGTATGATATAAATGATTTTCTACGAATGACGTAAATTTCCAAACATTTGTTACATACCTACAATTTTATAGTGTTGACGCGACACAGTATAAAAACTACTGTAGGTAGTACTGACAAATTGAATTTCTAATTATTTTCGACGACCTATGTGGCCCAACGGGGCGCGGCGGGTGAAGGTCCGCCTGTGACGCAGGAGGTTCCGAGTTCGATTCCCGCCTTTGGACAAATGTTTGTACAATCTGCGAATATTTGTTCCGGGAATTCTGAATATTTTCTATGTTTATTATAAAATATCTATCTTTGTAATGTATTGTATTATGTATATCAGTCATCTAGTAACCATAGCACAAGCTCTGCTTAGCGTAACACGTAAACGTAGAATATCTACATTTCATTTGCAGCGCTTCAATGAGAAGAAACAAAGCCATTGGTGTTACTCAGGCCCGAAGCAACTCTGATTCTTCTATCCATAATTCCACATAAGTATTTTATTCGATACACTAACTAGCTGACCCGACCGACGTTGTCCTGTTCCGATTTTGCAGGCACCTTTTACAAATTTGCCAACCTGTACCTACTTACCTACATACTAACCTACCTAAATAGCTACTTACCTAACTACACACCTACCTAATACTATACAGGGTGTGTAACTAAATATTTGCAAATTGATGGTCTGATTGCACCCCCACCCCCCCGTTTTGATAGTAATCTTGACACACCCTGTATAAGTACATATACCTATATCTAAATGACTAATTATTTACTGTTACAGAATGACTCTACACAATGTCACTGTACGACTTGCTGGAATACCTACTAAACGAACATGGTGATGAATCAGCCGAAAATGATACTAATGAGTATTATAATTTTGAAATAAAATTACATACCTATGCAGCCAGGTCCAAGTAAACAATTGGATTGAATTTAAAGTCCAATCCAACCTCGTGTCCCGTTTGGACCATGCAAACCTAGGCAGCTACAATTTCATTACATTTAGTACCCATAGATGCACTAAAACTTATGAAATTGTATATTATGTTCTCGTTGCTGAATAATGATATGTGCTGTGCCACACGAAACCAAAGTATTTTTTATAAAGTGTATAAAAATACCAGTTTCAAAATTTACGTATAGTATGCAGAAGTATGTGTCGTTTTACTAAATAAATATATTTGTTACTTGTACAAGTTGTATTTTTACCTCTGTTCTCGTTGCTGAATCGAATAGTTGCATATGCCACACGAAACCAAAGTACTTTTTATTTTATTTTTCGTTGGACAAATTTTAAATTTTTATTACCTAGCTTTGTGACTGTACCTAGATCTACACATAACAAGTAACAAAAATACTGGTAATAATGTTATCAATACTACCTACCTGAAGTTAGTAATTATCTATCATACGTGCCTACTGCTTGGTTTTCTATACTGTGGCACTAAGATATCGTACGCGGTCATGTAAGTTCAAGTGGCGCACAGCCTGCCGGGCGCGTAAATAAATACGTCGCGCGCTCACCATGGGGAGGCTGAGGTAGCGCTAAATGCCTAAAGTTCTTGGATAACCTCGCCTTAATTGCCGCTCTCAAGCTTTCTTCGGACCACGTAGCCCTTTTTCGTCTTATAGGAGACATACTGAGATAATCAATCGGTAAATAAACATAATTAAAGTTAAAATTCAACAGTATTCCTATTAACGCCTAAAGTCAGAAATAAGGCCTATTTTAAAACTAGGCTTTATTTAGTACATTATACTTCATAAATATTATAAGCAGTATTTGATTTGCATATTACCTTTGTGATGATCCGTATACATTACTTGAAACAAAACTTCAAAGAATAACGTATAAAAATTCGATAGAAATGACGACAAATTAATAACGCGCAATGAAAACGCCCATCCGTCACAAACGACCGGCCACTAAACTCGCTGTGAGCGCGAGCGGGCCTCTCGCGCGCTGTTTGCCGAATCGCTGTCGTGTGTGAAGTATTTTTGATGTAAATATATTTTAACCGACTTTTCCGCACTACAGGCCTTATTTAAGCATACGCCTTATTTGTATCAAGTACCTTATATATTGGCAGTTTTTTTCAGTAATTTATGTTTTTAAACAATAAAAACATTTTTTTGTCCACTTCAACGGCATTTCATAGATGCGGTTTTATATCATAATCAACGAAAAAAAATTAGTAACCGCAGTAATCATTAGTTGTGTGTTGCGAATGTCTACGAGTTTTTACCGTGTAATGGAGAGTCGTCTTCTTACCATGAGAGAGATGCAAAGAGCTGTAGGGATGCTAGAAATTGAAAACAGTCAAACCTATGTTGCCCGGCATTTTGGTGTTCATCGAAGCGTAATTTGCCAACTCTGGCTGCGCTATTGTGACACAGGTGATCCGTCTGAACAACACCCAGGCCGAGGGCCTAGTACCACTCGTCGTCAAGACCGATACATCCAGGTAGATACATCCATACATGTTAATGTAAACGTGAACCAAAACTGACTGCCCAAGTTATCGCATCAAGGCTACAGAATGCTGATGGACCCGCTGTTTGTCCCCAAACTGTGCGAAACAGACTGCGAGAGTATGGTCTACGTGTACGTGGTCCAATCAGATGCCTACAGATCCGTCACGGAAATCGAGATCGTCGTATTCAATAGTGCAGACCACGCGTGCTATGGCCGCAAGAACGATGGGACCAAATTCTGTTCTGCGACGAATCTCGATTCGGGTTGAAACCTGATACTAGAAGAATGAAGGTATATCGTCGCCCAGGAAGTCCACCCATACAGCGGTTCGACAGTAATGGTTTGGGCTGGAATAGCTAAACACCGACAAATCAATCTCGTTTTTATAAATGGCAACCTGAATGCTGAAAATTATGCGGAACATGTGCTAGCTCCCTATGTGCGTCCAAACATTGGGACCCGAGTTTACATTGATGCACGACAATGCCTGTCCGCACACAGCGAGACGGACTCAAGAATAGCTACAGGGCGAAAATATACGCGTTTTGCCATGGCCAGCTCAATCGACTGACTTTAATCCCATTGAGCATGTGTGGGATATGCTCCAAAGAAGGGTCCTGAAAGATCTTGATGGGGTTTTAACAGAACACCAGCTAAAAAACCTGCTCAAGTTCCACTGGGACCCATTGCCCCAAGAGGAAATCAATAAGGAAATCATCGGGAGGAAATTGCTCCATGCAGAATCGTTGCCGACAAGTTTTAAACAACCGAGGGGGAAACACGCTGTATTAGATTTAATTTAAATACCCAAAAGATGGTTATAATTTAGAAGTCATATTTTTGTTGATTTTTATCATTATTTTATATTACAAAATTGTACCCAGATTCACAGCAAACTTTTATTTGTAAATAAACATTTTTTTAAAGAAATTTATAGAGTTTAATATACAACAACATAGAAATATCATTTAATTTAAAAAGAAAAGAAATTATTTAAAATAAATCTATAAAACTAAAAATATTCACAATTTGTAGTTCAAAATTGCTTAGACTTTTTTGATGTGTGTAGTTTGGTTAAGTCGGTTAAATTTTTTTGTTAAAAAGTTACTTGATATAGTACAATTTTGTTCTAGGTCTGCGGTGGTTCTGTCATTGAATATTTTTTCAAATACGTATGGAATTTTATGATTGTATTTATATCTAAAATAGGGACGCGCGTATCGTCTACGTATCAATTCATAGACATTATTATTATTATTGGTTTAGCTTTGTTCTAATATCAGATAGGTATAATAAATAAAACAAAGTCGGGTTTGTTCGAACGCTTATAACACGAGAACGGCTGGACTGATTTTCATAAGTTTTTTTTGTTGTATTTGTCTTCGTTCTGAATAGCAGAATAACTATTAAAATTTAGGAAAAATCCACGCAAAAAGAAATTAAGAAGGAAATTCATTTTCTCATACATAGATGCAACGGGTGATGTACATTGACAGCCCACATCACATGCTTGTCATGGCGGTACGAAGTTCGCCGGGTCAACTAGTATATATATATATATATATATAGAGACCATTAGAAGAAATGGCCCTACTAAGCCATGCGCCTTCTTGTAGCCTAAAATATCTGCCATACTTGACTTACGTCCATTCAAACAAAAGACCCACTAATTTCTAGGTAGTTCATAAAAACTTCGCCAAATAAGTAATAAGATAAAACAATATCATTTACTGTAGAAGTGACCATTTAATCATCATATTATAAAACTTTAATACACCGAGTAATATGGAATGGAGTGCCAAAGGAAAATTTTAAGTTCTTATTTGTTATTACACTATGAAATTGAATAATGTAGAGATAACCACAACTTTACTTGTCTCTTACTTTAAGAAGATCATTAAGATCTAGTGCTACGCATATTTCCTTGGATTCAGTGCGTGGATTCCGGTCCAAGATTTCTGTTATTGGGTAGTAGTTTTCACGGTTGTCAACATTCCACCCAGAATACTGTAAAAATTAAAAATAAATTACTGCAGGTACTTGCCAAAATTTGAATTTACGTTAGTTCCATAAATTTAAAATTATATGTTTACTTACTACACATGTGCATTTGTGCAGAACTTTTCCATTAGATTCCATTGGTATGAACTTCTGCAGTAATGCTTTTCCATCAATTTTCCAAAGATTGATTTCATCCAATTTGGAAACAACAGTGTCTCCATCCCATTTCACATCTGATTTCAGCAATACAAAGTTTCCAGACTGTAAAGAAAGCATTTTGATTAGCAAAACATGAGATTTGTAATAAATATATAATTAACATTTATTGCTAAAACTGAACTGTAGAAATATTATGAAAAATGATAATTATTGTGTCTATTGTAATCAAAATCAGTAAATCTATACTAATATTATAAATTTTAAAGTCTTGTTTGTTACATTTTCACAACCAAACCGCTAGGCAGATTTCTATGAAATTTGGAATATAAATAGATTATGAACCAGATTGTGATTTTTTTGACAAACCAGGCATGCAAAGTGGTAGGCGGAAGCTAATATATCTTTCCAAAATATGTATGTACTTACATGGAAATGCTTTGGTACATCTTTAGACTGGCTTGAATCAGACTTGTTGCCATCTGATCCATTTTTCTCATCATCAGAGCCCTCCTCCTCATCGAGATCTCCCTCCTCATCTTCTATTTCCTCATCTTCTTCTCCCTCACCCTCTACTTCACTCTCTTCTGATGATTCCTCATTCTTCTTCTTCTTTTTGGAATTGTTTAGAGCAGGTTTGGCAGCTCGTTTGCGACCAGGACGGGCAGCTGGCTCATTCTAAAAACACATTTCACATCTTAGTAAGTAGCATCAAAAGCTTATTTTGTACACACACAAATTGTATAGAATACATAATGTGACCGTTTATTTTTTTTTGTCAGAGCGGGATGCTTGCAGAATGAAATAAAAAAAACTTAATTTACTAGGTATTTATAAAAAAATGAAAAGGACATGAAAAACAATATATTAGGTATATTAATATGAAATTTTAACATTACATTGCAGTTAGACAGATTTGTTTTGTATGTTGATAGAGCAAATTAGTTCTTAAGTAGGAACGGAGCATATCACATGACTTGTCGATGTTAGAATTACAAAAATTTTGATTAATCTACGCATGTCACTCTCTCTGTCTTCCCCGTGCTACCCGCGCTGCCGCTGTCACCCGCACGTTTCGAATCCAATGATTAAACTCGTAGGTAGGTAAGGATATGTTTAATGAATTTATAGTTTGGTCCCTTTGTAAAAGCGGGACATTTTTGCTCTGGTTAGCGACAACGGGACAGACAGCCTGAAAGCGGGATTGTCCTGCCCAAAGCGGGACGAATGGTTACGTTATATATACATTCATTTTACGAATGCATACTAACTACAAATTGCAATACTAGAGTGCATACAAATTGGTAAACTAAGATGACCAAACGACTTGGCTGAAAAACAACATTACGAATATGTTTTTAGAGACGAATGGTCAGGCTAAGTAAAACATTCCAGACCTAACCTATAGCATAGTTTTTGGCCTTGGATGAGAATAACTTGGAGTATTATTTGGCTAACCTATGCTGATGAAACGTTAAAATTAAAATACAGAAAGACAATGTCAATTTTATTAACGATGAGAGGCTAGATCCACTTACAGAATCAGCATCCGGCGTCCAATCTTCACCGGAGTCCTGGAACTCTTCTGGCTCTCCGGCATGATCAGAACCTTCGGATTCATCACCTTTCTTTACAGACTTCCTTTTACGCATTATTGAAAAGATAAATGTCGCTTTTGAAGTAGAGAAAAAGCCTTTTTTAGCTTTTTATTCAACCCACGCCAAAACCAAAGGCAAAGCAAAGCAAAGTGAACGAACACAACACAGAAAACCAATACCTACTCTGAATGAAAATGAGTGAATGAAATAAAGCAAAGCAAGCAAAACTGCCTGTCACAGAAGAGTGATCAGTGAATTCAGTGCTCTAAAATTCAACGGTCTGTGGATGAATGTTCGGCGGTTTGGCGGAAACAAATTCCTTGGCGGAAACGAATGAAATATTTCATTCAGTCAGTAGAAGAGCATGATTCGAACAAGCGGGCTATAACACTTCGCAATATTTAGTACACTATATTCAGATCAGACAGACTAAGTTCTTGACTAAGACTTGGCATTATTATGTCTTTTTCATAGTCTGTCTGGATGCTCTGAGGTCTGATTAAACCAAAGTATAAAGCGGGTTTAGGGGGTCTCATCGTTAGCATCCTTGTAGTCTGTGGGCCTCATCGGCTCAAAGGAGCTCTGTTCTGACCATAGACAATTTATTTGTTTCATCATCAGCTGATTGCGTCATTCGTTACATTCTGTTATAGCAAGCAAACCAAAGAGTCAAGTCAATCAAAAACGCAAAAACAAAAAACAAGTCGTAGTAGATCGAATCTGGAGAATATTGTGTTATTTGCAATTATTTGCAAAATTGTTGTGTGATTCGAATCTCAACATGAAGTTCCAATATAAAGAAGAGCATTCGTTCGAGAAGAGGAAGACAGAAGGCGAGAAAATACGCAGGAAGTACCCCGATCGCGTACCAGTCATTGTGGAGAAAGCTCCGAAGGCTAGACTCGGAGACCTCGACAAGAAGAAGTACTTAGTGCCATCTGATCTCACTGTCGGCCAATTCTACTTCCTGATCAGGAAGCGCATACATCTGCGTCCGGAGGACGCTTTGTTCTTCTTCGTCAACAATGTCATTCCTCCTACTTCGGCCACTATGGGATCTCTCTACCAGGAACATCATGATGAAGATTTCTTTCTCTACATTGCCTTTTCCGATGAAAATGTTTATGGAAACTAACTTGTTATAAATCCATTCAATTTAAATTTTAATAGTAGGTACCTACACGTTGAAATATTTAACGTTATGGTGAAATTTTATTTTTAAGGCTTAGTTTATAATAATTGATGTATTATGTTAATATGGTTTTTAATTTTTATTGGCACTTTTAGTTTGTGTTATATTATTAGGTATCACTGATTATGAGGATAATTCCATTGTTTCCATTTCTTTGTTTGGTTTAGGCATATATGTATAACAAAACAATAAATAAACAAAACAATCTTGTTTTTTTATTATATTACCTTTTTTTTACCATATGTTCTCTTGCATGGATGACCATTTGGTTTAGGAATACCAATTAGATTTTCTTATAGTGTTGTCAAGGTAATAGGAGCAACACTTCGCTTGTGGAATGGTCTCCCTGCTGAGGTTTTCCCTAGGGACTACAGAATGGGGTTCTTTAAAATGGGCGTTTTGAAAATTTTAAAAGGTCAGCAACGCGCGAGTTGCCTTTGGTTGGTATTACAAACGTCCATAGGCTACGGTAACCGCTTAGGTACAATTAGGTGGGCCGTATGCTTGTTTGCTACCCTATTAGTATAAAAAAAATATATAATAATTTATATTTCAAGTGGGTTAAGGTGTTTTTTTTTTTCGTTTTCATTCTAGTGTAACTTGGTTATTTGAAAAGAAGTATTATTAAGAAACAAAATATGTTTTATAACAATTGTCTGAGATGCACCTCTAAAGATTTCATTAAAAACACAAAATATAATATATGATATTACAAAATATGATGATTATTTCGCATTTTTGTTTAGATAGTTTTATTCACGCGTTATGCAATGTACCTACAATTCGCATAAAGCTTTAAGGTCACAGCTCACTACATCAACAGGAGCTGCCCTGCCTTCAAAAAGGAGGCGCGCAATAAGAGGGCAGGCACGGCAGCCCTCACCACCACATCCTCGCCCCCCCCCCCCCCGTAGGGGACGCTCGCGCTCAGGGGGCAATAGCAGACCCCAAACCCCGGCCCCGCCGCACCCTCAGACACAGACCCCTGCCTCGCTACACTCTGAGGTAAGGGAAACGGCGGGACCCTCACTGATGGCCCCCGCTAGCCTACCAACCGGTAGGTTCCAACCCCCACCAGCGCCCAAGAGGAAAAAGAGGACCAAGAGAGGAGGCAGAGAGGAGCCCCCCTCTGACTCGGACGCCCCACCGCCCGCCAGAGCTCACACCACGACGGCAGTCAAGCCCCAGCCTGCAGGACCCACCACCACTACGAGCCAGACCCCCCTGCCCCCTCGGGCAGCAACTCAAGCGGTAGTCCAACCTCAGACTACCGCCCCCCGCCCGGGACCAGCAACACTGCAGATGTCGAAGAAGTTCGAAAATATAATTTATTGTATGATCTTAGTGACCGCGCGAGGTCCACTTGTTGACCACGCGGCGTCCACCCGTTGACCGCGCGAGGACCACTGGTTGACCACGCGGCGTTCACTGGTAATAACGAGGCGTCCACCCGTGGCCCACCCGCTGTCAACGTGTGAACGCCGAGCGGCGAGGCGGTGCGGGTCGGGTGCCGGGTTGATGTAGTGACTCGGCTCGGATTTCATCTCACGCGCCGGCGGCATGTGGGGCGCAGGTTTTGGATGGTGACCCCTGCCTGCGGTGCTCTATTCGCACCCCGTTAATACGGGGCGGGCATTGTGTTCGGCCCGGAGGCCTTGTTCCTTTTGACCGACGTGGACTTAATCACGGACTTGCCCTAAGGTGGGCGGTCCGGTGTGAGGTTTGGAGGTATTTGATTAGGCGATCTGGGTGTCGTTTTCTGAGGAGCATCGCCGCCGCATTGTGCTCACGTGAATAGCCGCGTACTGACTGAGCGAGCAGCCTCGCGAGGCAAATCCTCGGTCGGTCAAGACGTGCCTCACCCGAGGCAAACGCACGCGCTGCCTCACCCGAGCGTGCCGCGGCCCGAGCCGAGCGTTGTCGGTTTTTGTCGATGCTCAAAGGCGCCTCAGTACGTTTGCCGCGCTCACTCAAGACGGTAGTGTTTTGCCTCGCTTATTCGTTGCGTGTTAGTTGTGCGTCATGGATAAAGAACAGTGTCTTAAATTAATACAACTATATGGTGAATATAGACGACTTTGGGATGCACAATGTCCTGATTACACAAATAGAGGACTAAGGGCAGATGCATGCAGAAAAATAAGCCAGTCTTACAGGAGGGAAAAGTCGAGAGAAAAAAAAAGCCGAATCACAGGATCAAGTATTTATTATTTAATGTTTATGATTAGGGTTAACAACATTCATTTTATTATATCCAAAGTTACACCGGTTTTTATAGAATTTCTAATATATATTTTTTTATTTCATATTGCAGGTCGTGGTGAAATATATGTTTCGAATTGGTATGCCTATGCTATGCGGCCTCATGGTGGTCTCGGGCAAACTATACGCACGCGCGGTCTCTATTCGACTTCAAGTTAAACTGAGCGTCGATGCTCATGGTGGCTCGGCCTTGCCGCGCGAGGCAGCCTCGGATTAGAAAACTTACAGACCGAGGCCGCCTCGCGCGGCATGCGTACTGCGGCAAATGTCCGAGGCAGCCTCGCGAGGCTGCTCGCTCAGTCAGTACGCGGCTAATCACTCGCGGGCCGCGCGGGGTCACCGAGTGGTCAACTCGTTGTCCACGCGTGAACGTCATACGCCCGAGGCGATCCGGAGGTGATGTAGTGAGCGCACGTCCATACAATTTCATATAAAGAATACTAACCGCTCGAAGCGAGGCGGTGCGGGTCGATGTAGTGAGCTGTGCCTTTAAACTGACCGATCGCCCACCGCGCTCGCAATATTTAAATAATCATGTTTGATAAAGGTTCCTTTCTGGGCCTAAAAAAGGCGGTTTTCAAAATTGGGCTATATCTGTATGTTTATGAATCGATATCTCCGCCCATATTTTTAATCGATTTCGATAGGTACATACGTCTTTCTTTAATAAATAGATAGGGTGTACCCTCAAGGTGGTCTCATTTTAGTTTGGTGAGATCATTGAAACAGTAGATAGAAACTGGAAACTCAGCAAACGCATAGTTATTATTTAGAGCTTCTCAATAAAAAGCTCATCTAATATATAAAATTGTCGTGTCACAGTGTTTGTAACAAAACTCCTCCGAAACGGCTTGAGCGATTCATATGAAATTTTTTGTGTATATTCGGTAGGTCTGAGAATAGGTCGTAAAGTATTTTTCACCCTCTTACCCCCCCCCCCCCCCTCCATTTTTTAATCGCAATTTTAGTATTTTTGTATGAACAATATCCATATAATTTAACCGTCGTTCATTGACGTGAAGTCATTGTCGCGTCACTTTGATATTTCATTATGCATTTGATTTCTTTGATAATTTATATAGCAGAACAACGTTTGCGGGATCAGCTAGTAGTATATATTAGAGATTAAAGGCAATAGCTGTTTGGGTACCTACTTGTCAGTTGATCAGACCATGGGCTTCGAAGATACCTACCCTAGGAAACGCCTCAATGATAAACAGCTCATATACCTATTGCAATTGAGGTATTCTATGGAAATTATAGGCAATAGCGACTGACGGCCTTTGGGGCAGAAAGGTTCTCAGGTGGAGACCACGCACTGGAAATCGCAGCGTAGAACGTAGGGCGGCCCCTCAATAGATGGAGAGATGATTTGATAAAGGTTATTGGGAGCCGTTAGGTGCAGATTGCTCAAAATTGGTCACTCTGGAAATCTACAATGGAAGCAGTGGACGTCCTGTGGTCTGTGTATAATGATGGTGATGGAGATGTTAACAATTGTAGTGGACTTTTATCTGAGCTAAATCCAGAGATTCCAGAGCAACCAAAGGACTTAGGACAAAGATCAAATATCTCACTGTTTATTGCTAAAGAGCAGACCTTCGTGGCCGCTTGAAAAAAATTACGCCACTGCTCCACCATACCAAGTTACCCAAACCCATTTATGCTCAACCTCTAGTTGCTTCTCAAAGCAAGGAGACTTGCCTATATAATTAATTTGATAGTTGTCTGAACCAACCAGAGTTTACAATTTAAAAAAAATTGTTGCGATGACACTGCTTGTATGTATATCTAAAAAGTCCTTGCTCTGAGCTACCTACTCATATACCCTGTACTTCAATATGGATCAAGGTAAATAACACAAACTTTTATCAGGTAATCAAATTTATTATAGGTAATTGTAATTTTAAATAGGATGATGGAAACGTTTTCGTAAACAAACCTACATCAAAGTCACCTAATTTAATAGAAATTAATAATATTAGTAACTTACCTAGTAACTACAAGTGGACTGAGCTGGATGATAGTCCAATATTAACTTCACTACTCTTATAATCAAGCACAATAATAGTAGCGGAAGAAATGTCTCACATTGAAAAAACTCTTAATGCCTGTCTACAGGGTGTTTGGTAATATACCCTGACGATATTCAAATGGCGGTTTCTCAAAACATAAAAAAATACTTCTCGAAAAAAAACTACTCAGGTTTAGGTGATTAATTCGATATAAAACTTACTGCCTACTCTTGCAATCGACATCCAAAAATAAAAGCCTAATCCAGAAAAGCGATATTCAATTACTGTAAATGCGAAAAAAGTAGTGTAGATAATTTTACTCATGCCTTAAACTTAAGGCTAAACTGATTTGGATTAAATTGAGAAGAATGTGTTTAAAAAACCTATTGTTTTCTTTGGGAACCACAAGCGAACCAAGACAAAAGCTAGTTTATAATGTATTTAACATTATAAATGTTAAAAAAAACCTTGTATAAATTAACTGATAAGTAGGTTAAGTGATTCATTTAGAGGAAAGGGAAAATCCTAAACAGTAAGATATAAAAAATACAAACAAAATCGGATATACATAAGCACAAAAAATTCAAAGTTTTTTAAATAACCTCGGTGGGACTTGGAACCTTGGTTATATTATATTGTACCTATTATTAGTTCGAATGAATATATCTTTATGCTCGAATAATCTAATTATGGAGATTTTATCTATATCTTACAGTTTAGAATGACTACAGACGCCTCTCAATAAATTACCCTGTAATTAAAAGTAATTATCACAAAAGAATATGCTAACAGGCTATCTTACAAATAAAACAGACTTATAGAACAAAGTTACGCATTTTCACAATACGTTTAAAGAATAATCATCATTTTATATATTCTAGCATGTAGCCTTTTTAACTAAACCATATCTGTAAGTTTTTTAACAGCTAAACCGAGCCAGTTTGTGGATTCTTGTCAATTATTCCTAATATTTAGACCAGTTCTGATACTATAATTTAAGTTTTATGTATTGATCACAAGATAAGCAACAAAAAAATACTGGCTCTGTATTTTATCAGCTAATTACACATTGATTGCAAATAAGATTACAAGGTGAATAACTGGCAAATTGTGCTATTATCAAAGAGAAATCAACACTTTAAACAATATTATTTAACTTGAACTTGCCTTTCCTGATTAAATTAGGCTCTTGCATAGATCTAACTCAATTAATGAATTGCTTAAATACTGAGTAGATATTTTAAAACAAAATTATATTTTCATGAATCTATAATGGAAATGTTATTATGATATAAAAATTGGAATAGGATAGTAACAATTGACTTATAAACCTAGTATCTCATGTAGTGAGGTCTCTTCGAAGGGCGGCCTCGTCGCGGGCCGCGGCCGCGTGCGCCGCTCTCGCTGTCTGGAAGCAAACCTATTCATCTACTTGGTTCCATTTCATTTAAACGAAACAGACATTAAACAAGTCATTACAAAATATTCAACCCAGGTGATACCTGTGGCGATAAAACCTGTCTAGAAACGTTTTTGCAGACAATTTCACATCTTCAATTCATTTTCTCAAAAATAATTAAGTAATCAATCGCTGGTTACGAAAATTCAAGCCAAGTATGTTTCAGGCGCAATAGGTATAACCTAGGTTTGCATAAAAATTATCTCTGAAATCAACTGTTTCATACTGAGGCGTATCTACCAATTGAAGAAGATTTATTGTGCCTTGAAGCTAGTTGCAGCACTAGCAAGTTCCGGATCGGAAGTCGGGTTTCATCCTCGACGACCTCCGTGGCGCAGTGAGCGAAAAGCCGGCTGAGACGCAGGAGGTAGCGGGTTCGATTCCCGCCGCGGAACAAATGTTTGCATGATCTACATAATATATTTGTTCCGGGTCTGGATGTTTTTCTATATATTATATGCATGTATTTACAAAAAAAAAGTATACAAGTATTCTACCAGTACAAGCTGCTTAATTTGGGCTAAAAGTTCAACAATATTGAGTGGGCCGCTGGCACAGTGTGCCGTAGAGATAAAGTACAAGTACCTGCGGCGCGCATCCAGCGCTGGTTTTGCGAGTGCGGGGGTTGCAGATGCGGACGCCGCGCGGGCCGGCTCGGCGTCGCGGAGGCCGGCGCGCTCGCCTCCGCCTCGCGACCTTCCTCCGCCATCTACATTACAAAAATCTTGACGAATGAAAAACGAGCCTATAATATAAAAATATAGGTATACATATTGTACAGGAAATAACATTGAATTTACCAATAACGTTAAGTTTGTCAACGCTACTGTTGCAAACGAGGATTGGCCTGTTTGGAATCAAAAACAGATATTAACCGGCATTTCCATCAAACGGGTCTGCTTAAGCATGTTCTCATTTGTGATATTACATACCTGGTGAGGAGATGAAGGTTCACTCCCCTGTGAGCTGACTGCAGCCGCCTCTTCCTCAGCTCGCGATTCTTCCCAGTCTCTTGGTTCACCACCTTCAGCCCCTGTATTTAAGTATTACTATTATTACTAGATGACACGCTCGTAACTTCAGCGTCAGAGCCAAGCAGCGCTTATACCTACGGTATATTTATCGTCATTTTTACAAGCTTTTTATTAACTTGCAATGTATGTATGTTTGTCCGGGTGGATCTTGCAACTGAATTTAAACCGGAACGGGTTTAGAAACCTCAACCGATTGAGCTGAAATTTGGAATACATATGTAAGTTCGGTGATAATGCAATAATATGGTAAAATGGAGGTGGTCTCATGATGGAGACGGATGCTAGACAACGGAACTTCTGAATGGATTATAGTAGGCTACTAGTGTTTAGGCTCATTTGAATCTGCTTGCGGTTCCGATTATGAATTTTATAAAAGCTTGTTTTGAAAAAGCAATTATTCAACAAAAAACTTATTTATCATAATTCCAAAACTGTACAAATAAAAAATTATTGTTTTTGGAATGTTATAAATCAATCTCTTTGATCACCTCAACTGACCTCAGTAACCCTATTTTGAAATTTTAACCCCCACCATTTTGGCTGTATTGGCCATTGCTTAAGGATCCGTTTTTACTATTTTGGTCCGGCACCCTAATAACATAGAAATAAGTTCATTTGTTTTGAAGCTATTATGATTATGGCTATTTATAACAGACACAAAGAAAAATGGTGTATTTATGCTACATATTATTTTAACAAACAGACCCAGTGATTTATATTGAAGTATGACATGGCTTACAATCTACTTTGCAAAATTACAGTAATTGTAATGTAACTTGTTAATATAAAATAAATTAAATTATTGACTCAGTATTTTGTATTGTCACGCACGAGGCGGACAATTTTAAACAGTTGAAAAACGTGTTTATATCTCATGTGTCATTCTTGTTCCATTAGGCGTAGTAAGCCAGACCTATTCAAATTCTTTGACCTCGAATCGAATGTACGTATAATGCAACAAAGGATAATTTCCCTTTTTAGCATCTATGTGGAAAAACCGATAAATGTAATGCTAGTTTTCAGTTACATTTTATCGCCTGCATCGTCACACTCATTGCGTCATCAAAAAGTGTAGGTAGATAAACTGGCAATAATAAATTAGATGCAGTAGTAATAGTTATTTGTACGTGGTGTGGCAATATCAGCTGCTTTTTTGAAGGGATTCTCCAAACACGCATTCTCACACCAAACTACCTTTTTTCACCCAATTATAGTTAACCTAGAAAAACGATATTTAACTAAGAATATTATGACATGATATAGCTCAAACGACGAACGTCTCTAACGTTCGAGCGATAGCGAAGTTTATTGGGATGAAATCAGTTAAAATTTTTGATTCGTTAATTACATGTTCTAACGATTTTTTGAAAACTGGAACCCTCGGGGGGTCCCTTATAGTTTCACCATGTCCGTCTGTGTGTCTACCTTTTACAGCCGTTTTACTGTTAGTGCTGTAAAGTTGAAATTTGGCATGATGATAGATTTAAGTAACGCCTAGTATTCTGAAATAAAAAATCTTGTTTTTCAGGGTACCTCCCATATATGAATGTGGTATGATTTCTTTTTTACTCACGCAATCGTGTACTATAGGGTTTCCTGAACAAAAAATATGACGTCTCAAAGTGATCCTTGTGATTTTAATGAATAAAAGATTTTGACGTTGACTTTCAAATTTTTTTTTATACAAGAGTCCGTTTACGAAATATAAAGTTAAAAGTGGTCATTTTCGTAATAGTCGTGTGCGAGTATGTGCCCCTACCAGCCAAACCGCTATTCTTGGATACCTAAAAAGTATCCGCAATAGTAGCACATATACTGTAGTAATAAGAATGATCAAAGCTGAGTAGACTTTATTAGTTTACGAGCAGTAGTCGACCAACTTATGTCTGTAGTTGGGTTTGAAAACCGTTCATATAATTCTCATATAAAATATTCAAAATCAACTGCAAAATTTACTTTGTATTTTAAAATGACCAGGTTACAGCCGTACTGTCTACGGAACCCTTCACTGTGAGTGGTCCGACGAAAACTGAAAACGTTGTATTATTTCCATAGCTTTTCGCTAGCCTACTAACAAAAAGACTATCGCTGTCGAAGTGAATGTCGTTTGTCTAGAAATTTTACACTTTCGAGTCGCTTAACGCATAGCATGAAACCATCGATCAACAATTACCATGAATCTCATAGTACCAACCCAGCTTATGAGCAGTGCTCGTAGATCGCCAAAGATGACCCGATGACAGAGGATCGCAGATATGCTATTATCTAATTTTGAAGATGAAATGAGAAAATTTTTTACGAATTTTCTCGTCGTTATCAACACTCAAATCGGAAACCGAGAAGTAAATGTATCTCAAGACGATGCGAGATGCACTTATCCGCAACTCCTATCGTTTTAAAAACGAGACAAGATTTGAATGCGATCAGCCCAAGACAAGAATACATGACATAGAATGGAAGAGGCTTATAATATCATGCCCAGAAGTGAATGGATCGTCATCGTCCACCGTCTGACCTGATTTCACCCACTACTGAGTAGACCTCACGCCATCACTTTTATGCCATCCATCACGATCCTACGCTAGTCTCACCCGTCGATGGTCCGCGATTTTGGCCCAACTCGCTGCCGACCGGACGTCCGTGTTATAAAGTTTTATTTAGTTTTACCTGTCATGGTGTCTGTAATCAAATCTTGCAAGTAAAATCTGACCCACGTTCCGGTTTCCGATTGAGTTGAAATTTTGCATGCATATGTAAATAAGAATGCAATATTATTATCACATGGGGCTGATCTAATGATGGAGCCGGAAGGTGACCATGAGAACTCTGTAATATAACGACGCAACCCGATCGAGTTTGGGCTCGTTTGAGTCGTCTTGACAAGTACGTACTCTGGTCTTAAATTATATCCAGGGTGTGATGATGGATACCGGAAGGTGGACATGGGAAATCTGTAATAAAACGACGCAACTAGTGTTTGGCCTCATTTGAATCAGCTTGCCGTTGTGATTATGAATTTTATGAAAGCTTGTTTTGTAAAAGTAATTTTCCAAAAAAAAACTCATTGCCATTCCTCAGTCACCATTCAGCCAACCTTACTCCACCTATAGCGATATGTTGTGACAACAGCTGCATCCTTGCCATGTCTCCTGAACAACACCATTTTAGTTCCATATTCCGAAATCCTGGACCTTCGTTCGGCTTCAGTTTTCTGATTAAGATAATAACTGCCGAGGATTTCTTCAAAAACTACAGTATGAGATTCTTGAAACACGGCGTTTTAATAAAATCAAATGTGTTTATTTCAGACATACGCAATCTATTTTAAGAGGTCGGCAACGCGCGGTACTTTTGCTATTACAAACGTCCAAAGGCTACGTTAAACATTTACACGGTTACCACCGTAGTAGTATAAAAACCCTGACAAATGCGAGTCTGACTCGCGCACCGAGGCCCGAGGGTTCCGTAAAAATATTACGGGAAGTACCCTAAAGGTTTTGATTTATTTTGCGGGTGTCAATTTACGCCGCATAAATGGCCGAATTTTTTGATTGCATCGACTTATTAGAAGCTTTAATTTTTTTATAACTCCAAGGGATACCTATTAATTGTATAAAATACCTAAGTATTTATATCAATTTTAACTGGATATTATAAATACGGGATTTATCACGTACCGTCTTATCGGTGTTTTGACTGACAGTGGGCAGTGCGAGGCGAGACGTTATTCGGAGCGGTTCGCACTCACCCTGATGAAGGTTCACGAATTGAACCGAAACATTGTCGGTCGAAACACCGATAAGACGGTACGTAATAAATCCCGTATTTATAATAATGATTGAAATAAATCGCGAAAGTTTTCTAAGTAAAATTTAACTGGATACTTCCACGCGTTCCTGAGAAAAAGGGGTCTGGACAGATAGACGGAAAACAAAGTGATCTTAAAAAGGTTCCCCTCTCCTTTTGTGGAATTGAACCCTAAAAATAAAGTAATGTATATTAGGTATATGTACTAACGTGAGTCGGAGTGTTGTGGCGGCGGCGGCGGCAGCGCGGCGGCAAGGTCGGCGTGCGTGTCGTGATGCGCGTGCAGCGAGGCGCCGCCACCCGCCTCCGCGAACGTGAACCGCGCGCCGCCAGAACCACCTCCGCCGCCACCCGCACCCGCACCCGCCCCCGCGCCGCCCAGCGGCGACACTACCGCTTCACCGAACCTGTACCAAATATCACACTAATATTACTAGTGGTTCATCTCGCGAGTCTCCGATGAAACAAAAAATTTAATTAAAAAATTTAAATAGAAGTTTAATTAGTAATATTAAATCGGATCATCTTGGTCAAATAATTAAAATAGAAATTCAAACAAAAAATCTTGTAAAAAGAAAAATTACTTGTGTACCTACCTATGACCATAAAACGATTGGACAAACTTAAATTGAACTTAACTTCTGTACTTCCATGTGTACATAATAATAATCCAAATAATTTATACAACACGTTTTTTAAGAAATTTAGTGATGTGTTTAATTCAATTTTTACACCTAAATCGATCATGGTCTCTGATGGTCAAAAGTTCTGTGATTGGGCAACAGTGGGAATACATAAAAGCAGAGAAACATTGTATGATCTTTATGCTGAAAAACAATATAATTTTAATGAGGAGTTTATAGAAAAAGTCAAAAAATATTCAAAGATTTTTTAAAATGTTTGTCGTGAAGCAAAAGCTCGTCATTTGAGTTCTAAAATTAAAAATAGTCAAAACAAAGTACAAGCCACTTGGAAAATAATCAACAGCGAGACTGGAAGAGTCGCAACTAAGAACAATAAGTTTAATTTGAAAATTGGCAATGCCACGATCAATCAGGATGGTGATGTAGCTAATGCGTTCGAAGACTTTTTTACCGACATTCCAGTCTCTACCACAAAATCCTTAAACTCCTCTCCCATAGTCGCAGAGTCATTGTTAAAAGAAAACTTAACGGAATGCAAAACACAATTCAAATTTGATTATGTAAATAGTCATGACATTATAAAAGCTTTCAAATTGATAAATGTTAAGAAAACCACGGACCTCTGGGGCATCTCTGTTAGCGTCGTGAAAACATTGATTGACATAATTGCTCCTGAACTAGCTTTAATATTCAATGAGTGTATTAACTGTGGTGTATTCCCTGATTTAATGAAACACAGTAAAATAACTCCACTTTTCAAATCAGGCACTAGTACTAATCCTGGTAATTTTAGACCAATCTCAGTACTTCCGACATTTAGTAAAATATTTGAAATACTAATTTTAAATCAACTGCTTAGACATTTCAATTCACATAATTTACTGCATCATAAACAATTCGGATTTACCAGGGGTCGCTCAACCACTGATGCTGGTATTGAGTTAATATCGCACATATTTGATGCCTGGGAGAAGTCTCACGACGCTTTAGGTGTTTTTTGTGATTTGTCCAAGGCATTTGATTGCGTAGACCATGACACATTGATCAGGAAACTACACCATTATGGCATTAGGAGCGTTGCTCTAGACTTTCTCACTTCTTATTTAAGTGGCAGAGTGCAAAGAGTTGACGTGAATGGGAAGCGTTCTCCGGGGTCTCTGGTTAAAATGGGTGTACCACAGGGATCAATTCTGGGACCATTTTTGTTTTTAGTATATATTAATGATCTTCCCCATCTTGTAATGGACGATCATGAGGTTGTATTGTTTGCAGACGACACGTCACTTTTATTTAAATTAAAGCGACGACAAACCGATTTTGACGATGTAAACAATGCAATCTCTAAGGTGGTAAAATGGTTCAATGTAAACAATCTACTTCTAAATGAAAAGAAAACAAAGTGTATTAGATTTATACTACCTAATGTTACACAAGTTAAAGCAGATATAAAAATCAAAGACGAGGAGTTGGCTCTTGTGGTCACCACCGTATTCTTAGGTATAACCCTAGATAATAAGCTTCAATGGGGCCCTCACATTGATGGGTTGTCGAAGAGACTTAGTTCTGCGGCATACACAGTCAAAAAGATCCGTCTTTTTACAGACGTAGACACAGCTAGACTAGTTTACTTCAGCTACTTCCACAGCATTATGTCATACGGTATACTGCTGTGGGGGAGTGCTGCAGATATAAACACCGTTTTTGTGCTGCAGAAGAGGGCTGTTCGTGCAATTTATAATATGGGCCCCAGAGAATCATTACGCAATAAGTTTAAAGAAATAAATATTATGACATTCCCTTGTCAATACATCTATGAAAATCTAATGTATGTTCACAAAAATATTAATTTGTTTAAGAAAAATAGCGATAATCATAATTTTAATACTAGAAATAAAGATAAACTCGCTGTTGCCACTTGTAGACTCCATAAAGTTAGTAAATCGTTTAAAGGGCAAGGTGTGCGCTTTTATAACAAACTCCCAAGGGATGTACAAAAATTGACTATTAACAAATTTAAAAACGTAATTAAACAAAATCTTTATAAAAGAGCCTACTATAAAATATCGGATTAAATAAATAAATAAATAAAATAAATATTGCTGGACATTTCACACAGCGCTATCTAGTCCCAAACTAAGCAGAGCTTGTACTATGATTATTAGATTATTTAGATGATAGAGAAGCTTGGGATTGAAACTGCTCCAACTCGTTCAAAATGTTACAGTTTAGACGTAATTTCTTTTGTGTATTATGTATTGTAAAAGGATCATTAAAAAAAACAACCAGCCTTGTTTTCTTGCCTTTCTTTCCTGGCTTGGTCGCGAAGGAACAGGCAGTAAAATTGACGTTTCAAAGTGATCCTTGTGATTTTAATGAATAAAAATATTTTGAATTGTTTTTTTTTTGAAACAAAAAAATATTATTTGGTATCTTTGACTATCAAATTAGTGGCACGAAATACTTAACCAAAACTTGACCTACAGTTTCATGCAAATTACAGGTAACGCGAGTTCATGTTATGTGGTTACACTTTTTTGGGGTACAAATTGCAGTTATTCTGGATTTCAGACTTGCCTATATTTGTGTCACTAAAGCTACCAAATTTCAGCATTGTGGGGTCACTGGTGTACCCTGTGAATTTTGTCAAAGTTCAGTTTTTATTATGGCTAATAACTCAAAAAACTATAAGGACTTTATTTATAGAGACCTTTCATTTAATGCCCCACTTGACCTAATAGTCTCATTTTCATTTTTTTTTCACCCCTCTTAAACCCCAATATCTCAACAACCCCCCAACATTTTTAGCTCATTCAGTCACACCAAAATTGTGCCATCACTACCTACCTATGTATCAAATTTCACGATGATCCGATCAACGCTTCGAAAGTTATCCTCGGACAAACTAACATACTGTTACGCCGAGGCTGTTAAACAATGAGTAATAATCGAAGTTTCTCGAGCGCTTTTGTCTTGCTGTGTTATTGTTGTTATTGTCTGCGATTGCGCACAATGGGGATGGGTCGTTCTGTCGAAACACCGACCCTTTCCTGGAAGGATCGACATCGTTCTCGAACAATCGAAATGTGTGCGATATAAATAGGCCGGAGAGATGGCCGGACAGTCAGTTGAGTGAGTGAGTCTCAGCGAGGCCCTGGAGGACTGACGTGGAGAAGGGTCTCGCGTGAACAGTAGTTGCTCGCGAGTCAGTCTGGATTAAGCTATACGTGCGATCATTTCGGTGACTTTAAGTGGTGCAACAGCGGTGTGAATTAGTGTGTTGTGATTACGTGTGACCAAGTTCGTGTATTCATCGTCATGTATTAATAAAAGTGTTATTTTGGTCAGACCGATTCCCATTATTTTATCCCGAACCCTCAGCTCGTAACAATACATACAACGCCGATTTGCCCGAGTTAATTTAGAGATCTCGCATCGCTCGATCAATAAATGCGAAAGTTTGGGTATTTGTGTTGACAAACCACGCGTGCGAAAACCGCGGGCTGCAGCTAGCATATAAACTTAAAATGTTAAATAGCTCAGATAAAGCTTTGTCTCCTATCAGAAGAGCTAGTTTATAATCCCATAATATAGCATAATCCCATGAGATTCAACAGAATAGTTCAACGAAATAGTGACAGTGTGATCAACTTACCCGTCGTTGCGCCTAGGAACGAAGAGTGTAGGCGTCGAGGGAACGATGCTGTCATCGGCGTCGTCACCTCCGTTCCCGCCCAGGGACATAGTTCCGCTTGCTATAAACACACGATTTTTACCATAAAACTGTCTGAAGACGGTTTCGAGTGTGCCAAATGGAAATTATAATAATAAAGTACAAGATGTTGAAACTTAATTCTACGGCCCACATAAATATATACCTTAGTGTCTAACATACACATTATAATAGGTCGCTTTCTTAAGCGATAATACCGCCCATTATGCTTACATTTACATGTTTTATTTTTTATTTTTATATCTGTTGTGTTTAGCTTGTAAGGTATAATAAAGAATTTTCATTCATTCATTAATTATATTTGGAAATGCAACGGGTATCCAATATCCAGCTCATCTACACAGGATCCAAGCCACGCTCCCCCCCCCCCCCCCCCCAAACATCCAAACATATGTCTCGTCTCACTGTGAGACACCCGTACTTCAAACTAACTTCTACTAACTCCTTTTTTGTAACTTCAAGTTAAAACTGATTACGAATTTGGGTGTTTTAGGCAACTTGCAATCATATATCGTCAGGCAGGGCGTTTCCAGTTATTTCGCTACTGTGCAGCATTTACAAAAAAATAATTCAAAAAGATATTCTTTAGGAAACTTGGAATTATTTTTAAGTCCAACATTCAAAAAAAAAACAAAATAAAATCTGAATTTATAATAATTGTTCAATAATACAGATTCTCAGATATTTTTTAATAAAAAAATAGACGTTATGCCGGGGGCTGGGTTAGTCACGTATCACTAAGGGGAATGAGGGGGTAACGACCTCTGAGGAGTAGACTCACGCTCGGTGCCGCTGCTGATGGCTTCTATCTGCGAGTGCGGGGCCGGCTCGCTGTCGGGCTCAGCGGGCGCGGCCACGCCCTCCGGCTCGCTGCCCTCGCCCTCGTCTCCCTCCTCCCCCTCCTCGCCGTCACCACCCGCTTCCGGGGACTGCGCCGGGGAATCCTGCACATTATACATACATCATTATGCTGCATTGCCTAGCGCTGTGGCTAGCTCTCACACACTCCCAACTGATTTAAAAACGTAATTAGACAAAGTCTTTATAAAAAGGCCTAATATAACATATAGGATTATTTTGTTAAGATGATAAAAAGCTTTTGATTGAAGTTGTTCAAATTCGAACAAGTGTTACTTTATAGATGAAACTTATTTTCTTTAATGCACCTATTGTTTTGTAAAAGTATCTTTCTATTGTGTTTTAATACTGGGTTTTGACAGGTTAATATAACCTGTACTATCACTAAATACCTTGTTCCTACCCAATTACCTATATTACACAATAGATTAATTTCATTTGATTTACTTTTTGAGGAGTTGCATCTATAACGTAGCGTTCTCATGTAATAAGTATTGGTGATGTCACATTACTCATTTATAATTTAGTCGAAAGAACTATGAACACAGTAACCGGCTAAATTCTAATTTGATTCCTTGAATGCAATTCAAATCCAAGTAGAATTAAATCATGGCAAGAAAATTTTGAATTTTTCGAATTTTTTTTTAAACTATACTTTGTATCACTAAATATCTTGGTCTCATCCAATAGGGTAATTTTACCTTACATAAATTTTAATAATTTGGATAAAAGTAAGTAGCATAATAATAAAAATTAAACTAGGTGTTTGTAGTCCAGCGATTTTTGACTAAATGAGAAATAAATATATTGACCTGACGCGTTGAGTTTTCACCCTCTTCACCTTCGACCTCTTCCTCCTCCCCAGCCTCTACTTCCTGTTCCTCTTCCATATCCTCTTCGTCCTCTTCACCTCCCTGCATATAGGAAAATATAATTCTTAGACATAGACATTAATTTATTTACTACATTGGCCCACCATACAATTTGGTACATTTTGCATCAGACAGAAAAAATGATTTTTCTCACTCATTCTCTGCAAGTTGGTCATTGTAAACTCGCTAACAGCTCCGTAAATACGATGTCCCTAGGACCAATGAAAGAGGCTAGTCTGATTCTGAAGAAAATAATAACGAGAACGCTATTTTTCCTTAATAACAACTAACTGTTACGAACTTTAATAATTTCTTCCCGTTTGTGATAAAAAGTTGTATTATACTATTTTTTGACAGAGAAGAAAGGTTTTACATACTCTCCGTTTTCTTAATGAAATGTCAAACACATTGTAAGAAAGTTAAACCAAAGGTATAGTATAATATCAGTGGTATAATACCAAACCTAAAATAACCTTATTTTAAAAGCTGGCTTACATATTCATTAGGACAGTATCTTTTGAAATTGATCATCAAATGATTTTCTACAAAAAAGCAAATCCTAAGGGTTCAGTGGATTCTAGAATATCAACACCTATTTATAACCTTATTTTAATGATCCAACTCTTTTTTAAACGCGATAAAAATGTACTATCCTCTCCGAGCCGATCTCCGTGAATGGACAATAAGAGTATTTTTGCACACTTTGAAATAATCTTACCCTGTACATAGTTCCAGTGCATCTCTCATCATCTTCCTCGGAGTCAACCACGATAACGCCTTCGTCGTCTTGGTCGCATCGGGATGACGTTGGCACTTGATATTCGACCTCCACGGATCTCTCGAATCCCTAGAATAAGAAAATAAACTTAAGAGTTACTCTCCATAATCATCTTTCACTTATTCACACATTTCACACTACCTTGGTATTTTATAAACTTTCGCGATCACTGTACATAATCAACTTGGGCAAATCAGCGTTGTATGTATCTATGTTTGTTTGTTTGTCCGAGGATAGCTTTCGAAGCGTTGATCCGTTCACCGTGAAATTTGGTATTAGTAATGGCACAATCCTGGTGTGACTAAATGAGCTAAAACTGTGGAGGTAGTTGAGATATTGGGGTTCAAGGGGGATAAATCCGAATGAGACTATCAGGTCAAGTGGACGCCCCACTTGACCTGATAGTCTCATTTTGAATGTCTCATCTCTAATGATAGGTCTTCATCAATTCATTTCGACCCGTTTTTATTTTTAATTGAATTTGAACCAAAATAAATATGTAACTTTGACAAAATTCACAGGGTACACCAGTGACCCCACAATACTGAAATTTTGGTATGCGTGTAGCTTTAGTGACACAAATATAGGGAGAAGTCCAGAATAACTGCATTATAAAGTTCATTACACTATGTACAATTTCTATACGAATATTTGTATTCCGTTCCGCGGGAATTGAGCCTTACAGAAAGAACCCTCACTATTGTAGGTTTTACTTAAATTCATCTTATAATATAACTTCTAATACTACAATGAAATGTAAGCTGTTGTAAAGCTAACTTACTTGCACTCGCGTCCGCTTCGCGGTGACAGATCGTGTTTGCAAGCGTCGTTTAGCGGGTCGAGCATCTGGCGGCGGGTGGGACGTGCTGACTCCAGGCGGCGGGTGGGAAGTGCTCACGCCAGCTGGCGGGTGGGACGTGCTCACGCCTGTTGGCGGTTGCGAGGTACTGACTCCCGCTGGAGGATGAGAGGTACTGACACCTGCTGGAGGGTGGGAAGTGCTGACGCCAGCGGGGGGGTGGGAAGTGCTGACGCCAGCGGGAGGATGGGTAGTACTGACTCCGGCAGGAGGGTGGGAGGTGCTGACGCCTGCAGGAGGGTGGGAGGTACTAACGCCGGCGGGAGCGTGCGATGTGCTAACGCTCGAGGATGTCTGAGAGCTAGCGGCTGAAGTTGGTGCTGCGGTCCCTGTTCACAGAAAATGGCGATTTTCATGAACGGTGTCTTATGGAGCGATTTATGTTGTAATTAGTCTAAGTATATCTGTTACCAAATTAATTATTTTTTTGTTAAGAGTCATGTATACATAATATATATGGTGTTCCGTTACTAGTGTTTTAAGCCTGAACGGGTGCTTCCGACCATGAAACTTTTGACATGAACAACTTTTCATAGACAAAAATAACAATTTAAACATTTTATTTTTCAGGATACTTGAAATTTTTAGTTTGTCTTTGAATTTACTATTTATTAGACTGCGCCTTTCCTGGAACTTACCCTACACAAACGTAATGTTTGACTTAAGGTGTTTGACCTAAAACAGTATTCAGTTTTAATTTATTCACCATTTCATAATATTTGTATGTCAAAAACATAAACAGCTGATAAACAGAATTTTAACTGAAATCAGCAGATATTTACAAAGTGATTCTTCCATGAAAATCAACGAATTCACAGAAGACTTAGAACATTTGTTGTTTTCGTAAGTGTCGGGAATTCCCTCCAACTCGGATAACAATACTAGTTCTGGGACACCGTGTAGAAATACACTTGCAATATTTTGTGGTCACTTATACAAAAGGTAAATCTTCGTGCTACTTTGATTAAAGATGACAAACTGCATGCATTAATATTTATGACGATCGAGTAAAATAATTGGATTGTAATGTTAGTAATAGTTATAGTATAACATACCAGAAGCAGGCGGGGCGGGTGCGGCGGGGGCGGAGACGCTGGGCGCGGCGGCCGCGGCGCCGGCGGAGGCCGAACTCGTCCCGCTCGGCTGTTCAATGCGCGGCATCACCATTGCCACGGCCTGGGAAAAACACTTGAAATTCATTGGTTAGTTTCTAAAAATGCTCGTAAAACAAGGCTAAATAAAATAGATGGAATTTAACGTATGTCAATAAGATGCAATATCTTGGCTATTTGGGTTGATTCTTGTCTTGACGCTTGTTTTTGGCAGAATTCGTTGCCTTAATAACGCAAAACTTGAAACAGAGCTCAACTTCTATGCAAAAAGTGGGAATTTATAGAACATAATGTTTGGCCTCTGACTACCCCGTTGTGGGATATCTTCAAGGGTCTTCCGTCAGTTCTTCCCCGCCCACTGCCACTTGAGCTTGCCAATCCTCTAGGCTATGTTAGTGATCTTGGTTTGTCTACGAATCATTTTTGATTCGATTCGAGAAACACCAAGCATAGCAGCCTCATCAATGTCAATGCCTCATCAATCTGCTACACAGTTTTTTCTAACTTTTTGCAGCTGTCAACGTTCACTATTTATTCTTGATCCCTATGTGTTTTTGCACCCAATAAATATATTGATTTTTAAAAACTATTTAAAAAAAATATTTTTTGAATGCATTGTATGAAAAGTTTTTATTAAATTTGACCAACTTCTGCTGTCCAGATATTTTTGCAAACTTTATTCATTTTTATGCTCGGTAAAAAAATTATCTATACCAAAAAATATTTTTATAAAACACCCAATGGTGCCCAAGACAGTTTCTCTGTATCTGCTATGGTTAAAAACATCTAGTGGCTGCCCTTTACCTATTTACCTAATTTACCTACAAAAAGTAGTTCCATCGATTGTACTCTAGATTTTGATTAAACTATTTTCGATTTCGCGCTATTTGATTACAAGGCTTTAAAATTTGGAATAGGTATTAATAAAGAGCACTTACTTGCTGTGGGGCCTGGGAGTGTGTAGATGGTTGTGTGCTGCTATCACTGGCCCCCGAGCTGCCCATCCCAGCTTCACTAGTATCCATATCCTACACGGAACATGCTTCATAAGATTAAGATGTCTGACATTGTTATCACATTGTCACATGAGTAAATCTATAAAAATACGAGGCATGCCTTTTAAGTTCTGTCGTTTCCATATTTTCCGGCAATTTTGAATTTGGAACTGTTCTATATTCGAATGTGTTTACATTTTGAATCTCAAAACAGTTGAAAGTATTAGGATTAATGCTATTGTTTAGTCACAGTTTCGATTTGAATCTGTCAGGTCACGTACGAAAATGAATCTTTCTAAGGAAAATGTTCGTGCAATAATTTTCTACAACTTTAGAAGAGGCCTGACACGGTTTCAGTGTTTAGAAGAGCTAACATCTGTGTTCAGTGATGTAGCCCCATGTCTGCGGACTGTCGAACGCTGGTATTTAGAATTCCAGCGTGGACCTACTAGTGTTAGTGACAGATTTCGCGAAGGACGCCCAAAATCCGCCTTCACTGAAGATAACATCATTGCTGTGAGACAACTAATTCTCGAAGATCGTCATGTGACGTATCGAGAGATAGAGGCTCTATTAGGCATCTCAGGGACAACCATTCAGAAGATCTTGCATGAAGCGCTTGGTGTGAGAAAGCTAGTTTGCCGTTGGATACCGCATCTGCTTTCCGACGATCACAAGGCGGCCCGCGTCAGATGGTGTAAGAAAACTCTGCAAAGGTTCAACCGAGGGGAGTCAAATCACATCTACGACATCATAAGTGGTGACGAATCTTGGATCTATGCCTACGATCCTGATACCAAACAACAATCTACAATCTGGGTCTTTCAAGACGAGCCAAAGCCGACTAAAGTTGTTCGTTCTCGAAGCACTTCAAAGAAGATGGTGGCCACGTTCGTTGGAAAAACCGGCCATGTTGCGACTATTGCACTTGAAGATCGTAGAACGGTTAACGCAGAGTGGTATACTACAGTTTGTTTACCACAAGTCATCGCCGAACTTCGAAAATCTAACTCAAAGCGACGCATCATCCTGCACCACGACAACGCAAGCTCACACAGCGCTCGTCAAACGATTAGAGTATTTGAAGCAGGAAAAAGTAGAAATTCTTGACCATCCTCCATACAGTCCTGACCTAAGCCCTAACGATTTCTTTACATTTCCTAAAATTAAGAAAAGTCTTCGTGGTCAAAGGTTCCAGTCCGGTGAAGAAGCAGTCGACGCTTTCAAGACAGCCATTTTGAACACCCCACTTTAGAGTGGAATAAATGTTATAATAACTGGTTTGAGCGAATGGAAAAGTGTTTTAAGCTACGTTGTGAATACTTTGAAAAACAAAAAGTACTATAAGGTTCTAGATGTGTTTTTTTCTTCAAACGACAAAACTTAAAAGGCATGCCTCGTATACTAAGTTGTTTGAAAGGTTGTATCTCAAAAATGACTAAACTAATTGTAAAAAAATATTTGAGTGATAGAAAGTTACACTACCACTGAGTGGTATAGGCTATATTTGAATTAGATAAAGAACCTGCGTGGACTCCGGCGGCGGCGCAGTAGATGCGGCTACGGACGCGCGAGGCAGCGGGCGCGACGACGACGCCGGCATGTACTCGGTGGTATGCGCATCGTGCGGCGCCGTCGGGCCCACTTGTGCCATGGGACGAATCGACGCGAGGGGCGTCTCGCCGCCGCGCCGGCTTCCGCTCACACTCTGTTGGGCCACACCTAAAACACAATTCAAAGCTAACAAAAGGAATTCGAACACTTGTTCAAAGTAATTTGTATATACAAAGAGAAAGTATGATAAATGAATGACAGAAAGCCACTCACCAGCCATTGGTTTGATATTTGCTGTGGGTGGATCAGATGTGGTCTTCTCCGTGGTTGCTTGCTGCTTTGATGCCGACGCTTGACTAGCTAGTTGCCGTTGCAACATATTCACTTTTTGAAGGAGGGCTTCTACTTCTCGGTTTTTCTCAGCTTGAGCTTCTCCTCGTTCTTTCTCCAGTCGAGAAAGACGTCCTTCAAATTGAGACTTTATAAGAGCCAATCGCACATCCTGCTCATCGCGTGTGCTCTGCTCGATTGAGCTAGTCTTAGCACGCAACTCCTCTAATTCACGATTAAGAGTATTTTTCTGCTCCGTGAGCTGAACTATTTTACTTTTGGCTTGCTTTAGTACTTGTTTAGCCTTTTCTTCTTTATCTAAAACGGTAGTCCTTAATGTTTCAAGTTCTTGTTTCAACTTTTCATTATTTTCCTTTTCGGTAAAAAGCGTGGCTTGAAGTTCCATAATTTGTTCTTCGTGTTTCTTAGATGTCTCTAACAACTCTGCACCAGCGGCAGCTACCTGTCCTTCATTTGTTTTCTTTTCTTCTTCCACTGACTTAACAAGTTCCTCATATTGTGCCTTGTACTTTTTAGCAATTTTCCTTATTGTCATTTCTTTGCCTCGGATATCAATAAGGGAAGAGTCCTTACTTGCAATTTCTTCGCTCAATTTAGTATTTGTTTCCAAAGACGTGGACAATTTCTCTTTAAGTTTAGTGACCTCCTCTGTAAGACGTGCCATGTCATTCTTAAGTACTTGTTGCAACTCTTCAGTGAGTTTTTTGTTCTCTTCAGCTAAAGCATTTTGTTGTCGGGATGTAGCGGTATACTGTTCTTCAATTTTAGATTTTTCTACCTTAATAGAACCAAGTTCTTCATTGAGTTTTTTGACGTTATCTTTTTCGTTTGTCAACATTTTCGATAAAGCTTCCCTTTCGTTTTGAAGTCTCTTCCAATCCTCAGGGCTCGTTTTATTGGCACGTTCAACTAAAGTATTTACTCTAGATCTCCATCGAGCACAATCGGCTTTCAAGGCAGTATTTTCAGATTGCAATGATTCTATTTTAGAAGTGTACTCAGATATTTTTTCCTGCATTGGGATTAATTGTTCTTCCATTGACTTTGTAGCAGCGGTAAGGTCATTAACGTGCACAGTCAATGAGTCACGTTCTTCTCTTAAGATTCGATTACTGTCAGTCAAAGCATTCAGAGTTTCTACTTTTCTCAGAATATCAGACTGTTTATTAACTGTCACCATGTTTACTTCTGACCTTTCTCTTTCAGTTGCTAGAGCAAGTTTAGCATCATCAAGTTGTTTCTGTGCTATTTCCAATTGAGATTTGAGTCTCATTGTTTCAGCTTCCAATATGTCAAACTTAGCCATAGCAATGTCTTTTTCTTTTCTTAGATACTTAACGATTTGGAATAGTTGTTCTGAGGATTTGCCATCTTCTTCATTTACAGAGATATTCATATTTGATTCATTGGCAGATTCACTCATGCTTTCCGATTGAGACCTAGATGCATGAGAAACTGATAACTGGGTACCAAGAGCTTGAACTTGATCATGCAATAGAGAATTCTGATCATTTAAATCTTTCAAACGCTGCATCAATTGCTCGTTTTCAGTGTTTAGCATTTTTTGTCTTTCTAACCAAGAAGACTTTTCATTTTCTAGTTTTTCTTCAGCACCTTTTTTAAGGGCAAACAATTCATTTAATTGATTTTGTGCCCTGGACAATTCTTCTTTAGCTAGTGATAACGCTTGAATATCAGTAGAATGCAAAATCATTTCGTGCGTATACTTTTCCTCTGCTTTTTGAACAGCTTCAGATAATTTGGCGATTTCGGAACGTACACTTTCGATTTCAACGCGATAGTTTTCATTGCTTGCTAATGCATCCTTCAGGTCAGTCTTGGCTTTTATTAGTTCATCTCTCAGGTGAGTATTACTATCTGAGTGCTCTCCATTGGTGTGTAGCGACAACTCTGCTTCTAACTCTGCGCATTTATCTTCAAGGAATTGCAATTTAGTGCCATACTCAGAAAGTTTTGATCCAGTTTCTGTTTTATATGTTTCATATTCTGCATTTAGTGTTTTAAGTTCCTTTTCAGCACTTTCTGCGATATCACAATATTGCTTGATATGTTCTTTCGCAACATTGAGTTGTTCTTGAAGCGACTTCATTTCCACTTCTTTATCGGAAAGTTTGTTTTCGAGTTCTCGTATTTTTTTTATTGTATCAAGGGACCCATCGGTATTTGGCGCAAGAGCCATTTTTAGTTTCTTTGCGAATTCTTCATTTGCTTTACTTTTATCGGTCAAATCCTGTCTCAGTTCCGCGACATCCTTTCTGAGTACATCTGCAGCCTCTTTTTCTTCTTGCATTCTGGCTTTTGCGGTTTCTGTTTGTCTTTCTAAATGAGCAGCCAATTCTCTAAACCTATCTTGTTCTTCTTGAAGTCTTCTTCTTAAAGCAGAACATTCACGAGTGGCTTCATCCAGCCTTGTCTCTATTTTAGCACGATTTTCTACTTCAACACGCTCTAAGCTGGCTTTGATCATTTCCAAATTTTGAAGCAATAAAGATTGACCTTGTCTCTCCCGACTCATCATTTCTTTTTCAGTCTGAAGACGTAGTTCAGTGTCTTTTATTAATTTGTATTCTAATTTGAGATTTTCAAGTTGAATTTCGGTGGAGGCAAGCTTGCTTTGTGCATTCAAAGCTTCATCTCTCAAATGTTGTAAAGACACTTCATGTTTGGCAATCGTTGCATTATACGCCTTATTTTTTTCTTCAAGAGATGTAATTTGTTTTTTGTACGTAGTAATATTTGTATGAAGAATTTTAAGACGATCATTATTATATTCTGAAGTCGACGCGCATTTACTGTTAGATGCCGTAAGTTTGGTTATTTCGTGTCGCATGTTTTCAATTTGATCATATAACATTTTTTCATTTGTGACTTTTTCTTCTTTATAAGTTTTAAACTCTTCTTTCAAAAGTTCCAAATGTTTCTCCGTTTCCTTGTATTTGATTTCAAACGATGATGGTTCATGAACGGGCTGCTTTGAAACATTTTCAGTGGAGGTATCCATTGTAAATGATCCACTTTTATCGAACTCTGCTGCTTCAGTCACCGACATTTCGTGACGTTTTCCTTTCATGAGATCGTGATACAACTTTTTGAACATGTCACGCTGTCTTATAAGACCGTTTACCATTTTAGTTTGACGATCTTGTGCTTCAGTCAGTTCGGTTACTCTGTTCTTTAAACTCTCTATTTTCGATTGCATTTCGCCGCTTTCAAATTGTTCCTTATGCTGCTCGAGTTCCTCGTGCTTATCAGTTAACTCACGAACTAATCGAAGAAGCTTTTGATTGTTTGCTTGAAGCTCTTGAATGTCAGTGAATGTGACAAGCGTCTTGGAGATAACTCTTGAAGAGTTAAGATCCGAGTTTGTGGTATTGGATGACATGCGAGTTGCATCATGGTCCCCATTAGGCAGACCACCACGGTTGTGTTCAATTTCTTTCAGTAGGAAGCAAACCTGCCTACCCAAGTCAGCTAACTCACCTTTCAACTTAGCGTTTTCTCGAGTGTAATGATTAGCAATTTTAGATGCCTCACTGTATTCATCTCTCAATCTATTACACTCCATGATTAATGATTCAATCTGTTGTGACAGTGCAGAGTTAGTTTCAATAGCTTCAGTATGTTCTGACTTTTGCTTTTGCAATAGAGGAGCTTTTTCTTCTAGTTCTAAAACAATATCTTTCAGTGTTATGTTAAGTCGCCGATTCTCTTCTTTTTCTTTTGCTAGCTCATCAAGTGCTTTGACTAACTGAGAATAAACTTGTGTCAGAGACATTCCTGATTTTAGTAACTTACTTGCAGTAGCAGCAGATGGAGCTAAATCACTCAGAGCTGCATCGAGATTATTAGCATCACTCGTTTGTAAAGCTTGATTAACATTTCGTAATTCAGTTTTAAAGTTATCAATTTCTTCATTTTTCTTTTCCATCATTTCCTCGTGATCTAATTCAGCCTGTTTGAATTTCGTCTCTAACTCTCCATACTTTTCTGTTGCTTCATTCAATAGTTTTTGTAACTCCCCTATGCCTTCAGTAAGCTCTGACGTTTTAGCTTCGGCGTCGTCAAGCATATTTTTGTATAAATCAGCTAGCTTGGTTTTTGCCTCCAATTCTTTTTTATAATTTTCTGTCATTTTATGTTCTATTTCTCTTTGTTCCAACAATCGTTGGTTCAGATTTTCGGCACGGTTGTTAAGGTTCTTTTTCAATTCATTCAAGTGAGTTATTGTAGCATTAGCAGCATTTAGTTCTTCTGCTTTCTCAGACAATTGAGTTTCTAAGTTAACCAATCTGCTAGTATTATTCAATCTAACAGTTTGTAATTCTGATGTCAATCTATTAACTTCTTCAGAGAGGCCAGCAATTTGGGAATTTAATAAGGTTCTTTCTTGTTCCATTCGTTTCTCACGATATTGCAAAGCCAATTCCTTACTTTTAATATCATCAGTCTGTGCTAAGGCTTCGCATTTCGTGTCTATGGCCGCGCGCAGTTGTTGGGATATAGAGGTTTCAATAGCGGTCAATCTTTCTATTTCAGTATCACGTCTCTCCAACATACGCGTCAAGTCATTTCTTTCATCTACAGCTGCATCGCGGCCGCTTTTCATTGAAAGTATTTCATTTTCCAATCGGCCTATTTTGTCACGGGTTTTTTCAAGATCAGCGTTGTAAGTTTCAACTTGCTTCCCCAACTCCGTGATAGTCTCGTCGGCAGTACAAAGTTTTGACGCAGCATCTTCATATTTTGCAGTTGTTTCAACTAAAGCCGCTTCGAGTTCGGCAATTTTATTACCTAAGAAAACAAATATAGTACATGTAGCCACTTTAATTTTTAAATAGAAACATGGATTTCTCATGGAGATTGTATTTCATTTTAGCTTATTATTAGTTGGCCAGGCGACCATCATACCGCCTTGACATGCATATGACGCGGGCTAGCAATGTACGTCAATCGGCCATCATTAGCTTCATCTATGTATGAGAAAATTAATTTTCTTTATTTTTTTTTTGCGTGATTTTTTCCGATATTTTAATAGTTATACTGCTATTCGGGGCGAAGACAAATCCAATAAACCAAAGACCATCAAAATCGGTCTTCAGCCGTTCTTGAGTCATAAATGGTGAACTAACAAGGCTTGGTTTTATATATATAGCAGAAGATAGATATATAGATGATATAAGAGTTCTTTGTGAAAGGGCTCGCCCGGGGAAGTACTACCACCATACCTATTTCTGCCGCCAAGCAGCGTTGCTGTGTTTCATTAGCGTTGGTGTGTCGAAGAGTATGGTTGTCGGTGAAATTACAGGCACATGAGGCTTTACACCTGTATGCCTCAAGTTGATGAACGCAGAGCAGTGCATCGTAGGGCACGTATCTTAGGTGCATGACCTACGAGGCAATACTTTGTTAGCGATGGTTACCACTCAACATCAGGTGGACCATAAGCATGTTCCATCTCCAAGACGAATAAAATAAAAATCAATTTTATCGAAATCGGTTTAGCCGTTTTGAGGTGAAAGCGTAAAAAAAAGAGAGACAGAGTTACTTTCAAATTTATAATAATAGAATAGATGCGAATTTCGTGACGTGCCGCAGCTACAAATAGCCAATAACTTTTTTAATTTGACCACCTGCTATCCAGATTTTTTTACTCTAATACAATAAAATAATACTAACATAAAACTGAGCCAATTTGCGTAATAAAATAAAATTTAACTATTCATGCCAAAAATATTTCTATAAAAAAAGATTAAAAGGTTCCTCAGAAAATTTCTCTGTATTTGCTTTGGTTTTGGATTTCCCTATACTGCCTTATTTAAAAAAACGCTGAGTACACACCAACCACTGTTGCAGTGTTTAAGTTTGATGGATATGGGTGAGCCATTTGATTATTCCATCTTCAAGTCATAAAATAATAAAACATTTGTAATAACGCACTTGCAGTGTATAAGGTGTTTATCAAACTCCCAAGTGATGTATGTATAAAAATTGACAATTAACAAATTTAAAAACGTAATTAAACAAAATCTTTATAAAAAAGTCTACATATCGGATTATTTAGATGATAGAGAAGCTTGGGATTGAAATTGCTCAAACTCATTCAGAAATGTTACAATTTAGACTTAATTTACTTTCTTTAATATTATGTATTCTAAACAGATCCTTTTATTTATTTATATATTTATTAATACTTAGATTCACAGTTACATTACCGTATATTATAAACTAATTAACATAGTGCTGGACTTAAACCAAATTGAATCTACATTATGTAACACTAAACTTATAAAGACGCGGCAAAGTAGCTCGCCTGTTAACTTTAACATACTTACTTACCTATATATATATATATTTAAATTAAATATTTACATGAAAAAATACTAACAAGAAATAGTTTGCAAGAAAAAGTGAATATTAACATTTTTTAGAATATAAATAATGAAAAAAGTGCCTCTTGAGCTACAATGTTTGCTTGATCGCATTTGAAGTGTGTGTGTGTGTGTGTGTGTGTTTATGTGTGTATAGTGTACCTAGTGTGTGTGGTGTAGGATGTATTTTACAGTGTTATGTTATGTTTTAAAGTGTTAATTATCCGGTCATTTGGAAATTGCAACAAAAAAGAAGGTAGTTAACTAAAGTGCAGTTGAACCCGCTCAGAAAAATAACAACTAATAATGACTACAAACTGTTTACACAGTGAGTTTACACGCAAGGGTTACATGGCGGCAGTTTTTATACGAATAATTTTAAGACTGATGTTAAAATGTTAAAGTTAATACTATTTGTACTAAAAACGGGATATTTACCATGATTTGTGAGTTCTTGAGTGTCCCGATATCCCGTTTTTAGTACAAATAGTGTTAATAACCATGATAGTTTCAAAAGTTGTTAAAGATAATGTTTATAAAAGTTAAGTTTTCTAGGTTTAGTAATTGGAATTCAGTATCTATAACAATAAAGAGTTATCTATTCATCCATCCTATTTCCTAGCTATTTATCGGTCTGTCAAGCGGTGTCTGTTGAGACAGTTGACGGGATACCCTTGCTTTGAATGCGTTTTTAGTAGTATTAAATGGATCTATGTCGTTGAACATTTTATTATAAGTCCGAGGAAGTCTGCTAGTGATGCTATTGGCCGAGTAGTTGGTGCGATGAAAAGGCACATGAAAAAGTTGTGTGTGTCTTGTGCGCTTATTTGGAGCTCGCAGGGCCAACGTTTTAGATACAAGACACGAACTGTCTAATTTACCAGAACAGATATCATGAAACAGAGCCATTTCATGTAGAATTCTTCTCTTTCTGAGTGACATTAATTTGTGCTCCTGGCAAGATTCAGCATAATTAATATATAAGATCCTTAAAAAGAACAACCATCCTTGTTTCTTGCCTTTCTTTCCTGGCTTGGTTGCGAAAGAACAGGCAGTAAAATTGACGTTTTAAAGTGATCCTTGTGATTTTAATTAATAAAAAGATTTTGATATAATTATGCAAAGTTTCAGAAGCTCATTTATGGTATCCATTGAATAATAGGTTATGGGTTTATTGTAAATTTTGGACATGGCAGTAGTCGCACTTCATGACATTCATGCTTCATGTGTCCTTTACACACTTATTTTCCTACTTAACATTTACGAAATTGTGGACATTTACGAAATTGTGGACCCTTACCATAAAATTCATTTATTGAATTGGATTAACATTTACTTTTCATGAGACCAGAGTCAATCTTTTTTGATACAGTAGCTTTTATATCTTACTTTTCCCAATTATATATATAACCTTCTTTATTTATTTATAATAGGTTGGGGAAAAAGTCTTTTCGCATTATAGTATGTATGAACTTGTAATAAAATCTCATTTGGCTATACTATTTGTATCTTGCTGGTTTTGGTATCATTCAAAGTTTAAATTTTAAAGAAGATAATTCCAAATTCAAATTAGGAATATGTGTGATTTTTTATTTGTTTTTCGTACTGTAAAGATGAGTGAATCTAATGAAGAAATTCGATACATTTTAAAATTTTAATACAAAAAAGGTAAAAATGCAACGCAAGCCGCGATAAAAATTTGCGATGTTTATGGACCTAGTGCAGTGTCTGTGAGAGTAGCACATATTTGGTTTAAGCGTTTTCAATCCGGAAATTTTGATGTCAAAGATGCACGTCGCTCTGGTCGCCCTATTACGGATAAAATTGATGCCATTTTTGAAAAAGTGGAGCAAGATCGGCATATCAGTAGTTACGACGTAGCTGAAGAACTGGGAATTGACCACAAAATAGTTTTGGCGCATTTGAAAAAAACTGGGTACACAAAATAGCTCGATATTTGGGTACCTCAAGAGCCCACTGAAAGAAACTTAATGAACCGTGTACTCATTTGTGATTCTTTATTACGACGTAATGAAACCGAACCATTTTTGAAGAAGCTGATAACTGGTGATGAAAAGTGGATCACGTACGACAAGAACGTGCGAAAAAGGTCGTGGTCAAAGGCGGGTCAGGCTTCACAGACTGTGGCGAAACCCGGGTTAACTCGCAACAAGGTGATGCTGTGTGTGTGGTGGGTTTGGAAGGGTATTATTCATTATGAGCTGTTACCACCAGGCAGGAACATTGATTCTGAACTCTACTGCGAACAACTGATGAGATTAAAGCAAGAAGTTGAGAGAAAGCGGCCGGAATTAATCAACAGAAGGGGTGTGATTTTTCATCATGATAACGCTAGACCTCACACATCTTTAGCCACTCAGCAAAAATTAAGAGAGTTTGGCTGGGAGGTGTCAATGCATCCGCCGTATAGTCCTGACCTTGCACCTTCAGATTTCCACCTGTTTCGGTCTCTTCAGAATTCTTTAGGCAGGGTCAGGTTAACATCACGAGAGGACTGCCAAAACCACTTGTCGCGGTATTTTGATCAGAAGCCCCAAAATTTCTATAGCAATGGGATCATGTCCCTACCTACAAGATGGCAAAAAGTTATCAAACAAAATGGTACCTACATACTTTAGTTAAATGTAAATAAACTATATTAAAAAATGTTTTGAATTTTCTTAAAAAATGCAAAGAAACTTTTTCCCCAACCTAATATAATATAGGGATGCCAACAGCATAAGTATACATAGATTCTAACATTAACCTTTAGTATGCGGAAGCGCTGATCAGTGCTTTCCTTGTTATATGCGCAAGCTCTGATCAGTGCTCAGGTGACCTGCGAAACTTTTAATTGATTTTGAAACAAAATGTCTTGAAATATGGTCTACATTGTTTTATTTACCCGTTCCTACTAAATTGAACGAGCCTATGGGAACTTCACTCATTTGGTGAAGCCTATAGGAACGTTCTAACTGAAGGTTTGGTTAGAAGGAGTGAACAATGGCGATTTTTTCGAAGAGTTATGTGATTTTCATAATATTGTTTATGAGTGATATTTTGCTACAAATGTGATGTTTTTTATACCATTAGATAGCCTAGACATCAGACTAACTGTGTATAAAAAGTTACATTCAAAATATGTCACAAAATATATTGAAAAAAACATATTTCTACAACAGTTGCAGAAATAGACTTTTGGTTTGATTGTCTGAGGAAAATCAAAATGTAAAAATGTTTTAGTAATAAAATCAAAAGTAATAAAATCCAACTATCGAATAAATTCAATACTACTTATGTATACCAAACATTTTATTGCACAAAATCAATAAAATCCAAACACTAACATTGCGCTTGATTATCACACAATGTTGCCGCAGATGCGGTAACAGATTCGCGGGCCTTTGCCGCGTCTGAGAGGTTAAATGGTTTGGTTTTGTCCTAATACTTTTGCCAATTATAGGCAAATTTAGTGAATCCAAATATATAAGTATAAGTCTTCTTCATTGTACCCTTGCTAGCCAATAGTGAAAACATTCAATAGTGAGACCCACTAGCTTTCCCTGTGTTGTGGGTATCAGGAACTAAAAGTACTATGGTACTTGGTTAGCTACTTGCAAACCATTCCATAGTTTGTAAATCTCTTAGGATTCATAAAAACATTCCTTCAGCAGTCAGATAAAAAGTAACCTATGTCTCAATCCGGTCATAATATATCTACATAATATACCAAATTTCATAAAAACTCGTCCCATAATTTTAAGAAATTTAGAACACTTTTTAGAAATTTCATCAAGATTGGTCCAACCGTTTAGTCGTGAAAAGGTAACAGACAGACCGATGGAGACAGACAGAGACACAGAGTTACTTTCCATTTTTTTTAATTAGTATGGCGTATGAAATATGAATGGTCTTGCAAAATGTAGGTAACTAACAATTTGAAAAGAAACTGTTGTTGTAAACAAATTAAAAGAGACTGAATATTCGTAATTGTTCGAGGTAATAAAAAGTATCTAAAATACTATAGCTCCGACAGGTTATAAATGTATGTGTACAGAAGAAAATCACATCACTACCTACAATTTAGAATTACAGAGTTGATCATTATGAACTATCAATTTAGAATAGAAACACAAAGTGATCCAGGATTACAATATGTCAAAAATATTTCGAGTTTTCTACTAAATCGTTTGTAAAATAAGAAAGCGTCGTGTAAAAGCACCGGGCTTACCGATCAGCGATTTGTTGGTTTCATGAAGAGCCTTTGCAGTCAAATACTCTTCAAACTTATGGTCGATAAAGACATTGATTTTATTTGCCACTGTGTTCGGCAATCCAGAAAGCTCAGATTCCGTTAAAACATCTTGTAAATGATTTTTTACACCGGCTTCGGTTTCCGCAGCTTCCATTTTCGCCACACAATGACAGACAGACAGACGAACCAAACATGCGATGCGTGCGTGACAGACAGGCAGCAATGAATGAATGTTAAATATTTCAGTTCATTCAATCAATTTTGCCAACCTTTTCGTTCCAATGAGGGTTTTACATTATCTATGAGGGCTTTCCATTTTCGATATAAAAAAAAAAACCAGTTCCAACTAGCGTAATAGACGACGCTGTTTGGAGATGCGCCACCAATAATAGTACCTAGATTATTAAACTACAGGATAAAGCGCTGTCTTGCGTCACGGGCGCTATATTGAATCCCGAACGTAACGAAGGATTCTAGAGTTAACCCTACAGTGGTCGCGTACTAAAACCTGACCTGATTGGTCGCGTGGAGTACTATTGTATACCATTTATAAATTCAAATAAAAATACATTGGAGTTTTAACTATGTTTAACTTTTATAGTAATAGTGTTATTAAAGTATTGTTATATTAAAAGTAATCAATAAAAACGAATCACAACCTCTTGAGTATAAAAAAATCAACAAAACAAAAAAAAACTCTAAAGTGGCACAAAAAATCAAAAATACTAATTAGTGTTTTCTAAACAAGACAGACATACAACCTTCGAATGATCGCCACAAATAGACTTTTTGCACGTGTTGCATAGTTTTCGAGTGCTTTTATTGCGGCTTCTTCCGCAGTCGTGGCAGCGACCTATGGATCGAGTTGGTGTTTGCTGATGTTGTCGCTGTGGTTTCTGTCTGGATAATGCCAAGAAATTCTCGCGCGCAGCACTGAGTGCGTTTGTCAAGTATTTAACTTAAAGTACCTAGAAGCGCTCGTAATTTACGTTAGCGATTTTTGAGAATTTTACAAATCCGTAAGTATGGATTACATAGGTAATCCACGCGACCACTCTAGGGTTAACTCACGAGCGGAGCAAGGGAGCGAGGGGAATCCTGAGTGCAGAGAGGGATATAAGCACGCCCAAGATGCAGACAGTTTGATCCACGAGAGGAATACTCTACTTTTTACACGTTCTGTGAGACAATAAAAACAAAATCTAGATTGGTGCATACTGTGCAGAGTTACGAATAAGTTCGTATTGTTTAGGTCTCCTTGGTTCAAATTTTAATACAGATGAGGTTCCATATTCAAATAAAATTATGCCCGCGAGGGCATATTGAAATTCAGTACGACTTTACTCTCGGCTCAGCCGTAGACATTTAATCACCTGCTCTCGACGTGATTCACATGACATATCATTTGACATTGTCCAGCAGGTGATGTGAAAACAATATTGTTACGAGCTGAGGGTTCGGGATAAAATAACCATATCATAGATAAGAAACCAATCTAACCAAAATAACACATTTTATTACCAATAACATGATATATACACGATCTTAAACACAAGTAATCACAACACACTACATCACACCCCTGTTGCACAATAAACCACTAAAAATCACCGAAATATTCACACATACCTATAGCCAAATCCAAACTCGCTCTCCGGGAGTATCTCCGCCCTATTTATACTGCACGCAGTTACTACACGTTTCTGGAAGGTTCCGATGGCAACTAGAACTGTGTAGGTATTTCAAGAGTACTACTATTTCTTATTCTGTGCAACTGTAGGTAAAACGTAATAAGTATATATCACACCTATTATTACCTATTCTGTGGCACAGTAGGTATCACTTCGAGAGGCTGACTATTACTTATTCTGTAACAGCCTTGGACGTAACAATATTACATATACAGACAGAACCTCCAGGTAGGATTTTAGTAACTCACAAGTGGAGCGAGGGAGTTAACTTTAGAATCCTTCGTTACGTTCGGGATTCACTATAGCGCCCGTGACGCAAGACATCGCTTTATCCCTAGTTTAATAATCTACTATTATTGGTAGCGCATCTCCAAACAGCGCCATCTATTACGTTAGTTGGAACTAGTTTTATCTTTGTAAATCGAAAATGAAAAGTCCTCATTGACATAGACAATTCACTTTAGCGAGCAACGCACAGAATACAAATAGGAGCAACGTCATCTGTTAGCAGAGGAGGCTCAGTCTTAGCTATGAAAATGACCGTGAAAACCCCATCATTGCTGTCAAAGAGAATAAATGTAAAGATTTTTTTTGATCTTTCATATTCCATGTTTTAGTTTTAATATTATAAGCTCAACTAGTTGTATCAAGTCGCATCCATAGTAAAGGGTACCTATAAAAATTTAAAACAAAAAAAATTAACGAAATAAAAAAATATGTCAAATTCATAGAACTTTCGTAATTCTGTCTATCAATCATAGACCTACATAAAATAGAGCTGTCAGTCAGCCTGTCAATTTGGTTGGATTGGATTTTTTTGTGTCACATCACAATCTCGCTCTGCAAAACTTGATCAAAAATGAAACTATTTTATTAGATTCTCAGAATGTTTTATGTTGAAATCGTGTATTAAAAAATAACGCAAAATTGGACATTCTTAATATATGAAGTATTCATTGACATTCTAATTTGGAGAAATGGAAGAAGAGCAATGTTTACTTGAATGTGAAAATTACTTTCAAACCCATGGTATTCCTACGATTATCAAAGGATGCATTGTACAATTATGTGTAAATAAACCAGAAAATCCTGTGACCTTTCTAAGACAATATTTTCAGAAGCTGGAAAGGGTAAGTTAATAATAGTAGGTAACTCTTTTGCACAAACCCATTTCAAGGATTTTTCTAATTACTGAATTGGTAATTACTATGGAAAGTAAGAGATAAGAACTCCAAAAAACCAAATAAACTCTACTCATAATTACATACCAATCAGATTACTTGGCTTCTTGAAGAGTTAAATTTTCCAAAAGAACAATTTTTTAGAAATGGCATTAATCATAGCTCCTAGAATAACATAGGTGGATAAACCTCCTGCCAAAGGCAATCTAATCAATTATTTGATATTTATAAGTAATATATCAGTCATCTGGTTCCCATGGTACAAGTGTTGCTTAGTTTGTGGCTGGATAGCACTGTGTGAAATGTCGAGCATACTTATTTATTTATATTTTCATATAAGTTTTCTTTACCCCACATGTAGTTTCCATTCACACACACATAGGTACCATTCATTATAAATATTACCAATATATATAATATATAAATTAACAGATTATGGACCTCACAGAATTCTTAGATTTGTGTTTTGAGTACTTATGAGTGTATGTAGGTAGGTACATCAGGACTATTATGTCGGCCTAATTATCAGAATTTGTAAGTCCATATGGGCAAATTTTACAGAAGCAATCCAAAAACTGAATTTCTCACAAAGTTTGAGAGATTTATATTGAACTTTAGGTATAAAATGAGGGTATTTTTATACGTTAAAGTAACAGTGACTCAATAAAAATCTCTCAATCTTTGTGAGAAAATCTGTTTTGGTTGCTCCTGTAAAATTTGCTCATATGGACTTACAAATTCTGATAATTAATTATGCCAATGTTATTTGATTGTACTGGTATAGATTGTGAGCATCAAACCAGACCACCAATATTGTGATCCTTTCAAAATAAGATTAAATTCAAAGTAATTACAATATGTAGTTTGAGCACAATCTATAGATAATTTTAATTTTAGTTATAGTATGTATTGAAGCAGTGTATGTACAATGAAGCCTAGCAAATTTACTCAAACTGAAGCCTCAGCTAATTTTATACTCTTGAAAAACCTGTCCCAGGTAATTGTCCCAATTAATTGAGCTTTAGCTGCCACTTCGTCACCAGATGTTATATATATCTTCAAAATAAGTCTTAGTTTAGTCAAGTACTAGTTGAGTACCATCAGAATCACCATAACCTAACATAATCATTTAAGGGTTTCCTGAGACAGATTTCAATGGAAAATGCTGGAGGAGACGTTTGATATGAGGCACACTGAACTGAGAGACTGATAAAAGCAAATCAGTCAGGACACAGAGACTACAAGAAAAATAATTATATTTCAGAGAGCAAATAGGGATATTTGATACACTGGTATATTATGTTATCAATTTTTACTTATGTTTACCCAGAGCATTTATCCCTGAGTATGTATTTTGTGAATTGCAATAAGGAAAACTTATTTTTAAGTATCAGAATGGTTACTGCTCTAAACAAAAGTGGTTCTATTTATTGAATATAAATTTGCTTTTAGTTACTATGGAATGGGAGGTAAAATAATCTATAAATTATTTGTTTTGGAACTTAATAATAAACTAGCACAAAGGAAATCGCTGTAGAACAGACAAGTGCATAGTTATTAATAATTACTATTAGCCCATATTGCCCTATTGTTAGGCAAAGGCCTCCCCACTATGGTATTGTGCCACCGTTTGCCAGTCGCTCTCAAAGGCGTCCAGCTCGTCCCGCCACCTCTGGCGTATCAGGGCTCCACTTCGGTGGTAACTTTGGGCCACAGTTCATCAGGCATGTGATGGTTGATAATACTTTTAATTGATTTCAGGATCAAGTAAAGGCGGCAGCTGCTGCAGCGGCGGCTTCCGAGGGGGAATGCGATGGCGAGCTGTCGCCACTGCCTCTGCTGGGAGGGCAGCTGCCGCGGAGACGCGGCGGTATCAGTGCTGAGCCGGTCACCGAGGAAGATGCTACTAGCTATGTAAAAAAGGTACTTATTTATATTTAACAAAGTATTTCATTAATTCTCGAACAAGAAACTATTGTATTGGAACTTTTACACAACAGACTCGCTTCTTTCATTCCCCATAATGGACATCTCCAGATACTTACCCTTCTCAGTATACCTTACCACAGCTTACTTATTTCAGTGTCATTCAGAAACCATGCAAAAATAACTTTTGAAACTATAATGGTTATTAACACTAATAGTACTAAAAACTGGATATTTACCATGATGTGTGAGTTCTTGAGTGTCCCGATATTTCGACGCAGTTGCATGCGCCATGATCATGGGTAAACTGAAGTCTTTGCAATAAATAGTTATTGGCAGATACGATCTACCCTCTTTCTTAGTCTCTTGCTAGGAATGAATTCACTAATACTATCACTACTACCGGTTTCATTCTCGATCATAACTCTATTCCGACACACAACACTCACGGTATCAGGGCGCGTAATTGACACTACACTTCTTCGGTTCTTACACATTCTCACCACAGGATTCCAGGCTCCAGATAGTTGAAAACCATCTTCACGATTGAAATTCTTGTGTTTGGTAATCTCAATTGCCTCTTGAACCAGTCTTGGGATGTAATGTCGCTCAGTTGAGATTACTTGTGGGTTGTGTAGCTCGATCCAGTGGTTTGAGCCTGAGTCCAGCAGATGATCCGCTATGGCAGACTTTTGTCTGTCAACATTCTTCACCGCCCTGATATGTTCCTTCACCCGACAAGCTATTGTGCGTTTGGTTTGACCAATATAAGAACTCCCACAGCTACAGTCTATCTTATACACTCCAGAGGGCTTAGCCAAGTTACAGTCGATTAGCGATGACGCTAGTCGATACGTCCGAAAATGTATGGGATTTGACACATGCTATAGAAATACCACGTGATTCAGCGACAACAAATGTATAGCATGTGTCAAATCCCATACATTTTCGGACGTATCGACCTAGCGTCATCGCTAATCGACTGTAACTTGGCTAAGCCCTCTGGTTTTTCTAGTGGAAAGCAATCTTTTGGTGAGCGCAGGTAGTGTGTAATTTTCTTTAAAGGAGTATAGATGGTCTTCAGTGAAAATTTTTGTAGAATGTTTGCGATTTTATCTGTCACTCCTTTAATATATGGTAGAAAAGCAGGTTTTCGTTCCACCCTGCAACTGTGGGGCTTAGGTCTTGGTCGAAATGGTAAGGACCGCAATTTATAACCATTCCTAACCAGAACATTACGGACATGTGCCAATTCACCCTGAATGTGGTCCTCATCACACAGGTCGAATGCACGATTGGTAAGTGATGTGATCATGGTGCATGCAACTGCGGCGAAATATCGGGACACTCAAGAACTCACACATCATGGTAAATATCCCGTTTTTAGTACAAATAGTGTTAATAACCATGATAGTTTCAAAAGTTATATCGTAAACCGGTACGGGCCGGAAATCGGCAAAGTGGCAAACCTAGAACGCTTGCGGAAAAAGTGTGAATGTTTACGTGAATCGTTAGTGAAGTGTCGTGACGCAGACCTAATACCAGTATGCGTGCCTATTAAATCTCGCGATGACATTCCGGGATCCGCGAGTATTCTACGACAAGCGAGTGTAAAATTATAGCGAAATGATTCGGAACAACAGACATCGTTTTCATTCGTTACAAGTGGAGTTGTACAAAATTCATTGCAGGTGTGGTCTTGTGTTGTTGCCCATGGATTTTGATGTGTGCGATCGTATAACATATGAGCAAGCCCAACGCTCTGGAGAACTTAGTGCATCTAAACAAAGGCGTAAGTTGGAATTTTTATGGAATAAACAGAGGCAACATGTCCCCTACCAATATAATAACTCACAAGAAACTCGAACAGTTATCAATTTGTCCAACAAAGTCCTTAATGATTTAGCTCTCAAAGTGTTGGAGAAGGGTCTCAATTATGTACCGACCACGAAGCGCATCCCATATGAAAAGGTGATCGGCAATGTAGAGGAAGTTATCCGTTATAATAATATTCCAAAAAGCGACGCGGAGTGTCTAAGACAAGACATTGCTTTTGTGTTACGTCATGCTAAACCTCCAGAACCGAACATCACGTATGAAGAGTTGGGTGCGTTAAAAGGCTTACGCCGAGACAAAGACCTGATAATCCTTAAGGCTGACAAAGGGAATGCCACAGTGGTGATGAACGTCACAGAATACGAGGATAGAATCCAAAGCTTGCTTAGTGACACCAACACCTACAAGCCAGTTAACTACAATCCGACAAGTCGAACGCAACGTAATACCCAAAAGTTAATCAAGGAGTGTCATCATGCTATAGGTGAGGAAGTCACCAGTTTCCTCTTACGACCAAGAAACGTCCAGCCGCCTAAACTATATGGTCTGCCAAAGGTGCACAATCAGAATGCTCCGCTACGACCTATTGTGAGCCAAATTGATTCTCCTACTTATGAATTAGCGAAACATGTAGCTAAAGTATTGCAACCGACGGTGGGACTTACATCGTCTTTTGTAAGGAACTCGCAGCATTTCATACAGATACTTAAGGAGACAGAGGTACAGGATAATGAGATGATGGTCCGTTTTGACGTAGAATCTCTCTTTACGAACGTCCCCGTGGCTGACTGTATGAGGGTAGTTGAGGCGAAAATACAGCAAGACGGTATCCCGGCAGAGTATGTCAAGCTTCTGGAGCATGTTCTTTTCACCAACTTCTTCATATATAAGGGGCAATACTATCTTCAAATAGATGGAGTAGCTATGGGAAGTCCTGTTGCTCCCGTGGAGGCCAACATTTGGATGGAGTATTTCGAGAATATGGCCATCTCGTCTGCCCCTTTACCAATAAAGTTGCGGAGAAGATATGTAGATGACGTCTTCTGTATTTTGGAAGGAAACACGGCTGAAGTGGAACTCCTTTTGGCACACCTTAACGACGTACATAGTAAAATTAGGTTTACGTACGAGAAATAATGTGATCGTCGTTTGGCATTCTTGGACGTTTTGGTTCAGGTTCGAGATAATGGTAGTTTGGGCCATTCAGTTTATAGAAAACCTACACATACGGACCGATACCTACATGCTGATTCACACCATCACCCTCGACATCTTAACTCGGTGGTAACATCACTTACCAATCGTGCATTCGACCTGTCTGATGAGGACCACATTCAGGGTGAATTGGCACATGTCCGTAATGTTCTGGTTAGGAATGGTTATAAATTGCGGTCCTTACCATTTCGACCAAGACCTAAACCCCACAGTTGCAGGGTGGAACGAAAACCTGCTTTTCTACCATATATTAAAGGAGTGACAGATAAAATCGTAAACATTCTACAAAAATTTTCACTGAAGACCATCTTCACTCCTTTAAAGAAAATTACACACTACCTGCGCTCACCAAAAGATTGCTTTCCACTAGAAAAACCAGGAGTGTATAAGATAGACTGTAGCTGTGCGAGTTCTTATATTCGTCAAACCAAACGCACAATAGCTTGTCGGGTGAAGGAACATATCAGGGCGGTGAAGAATGTTGACAGACAAAAGTCTGCCATAGCGGATCATCTGCTGGACTCAGGCTCAAACCACTGGATCGAGCTACACAACCCACAAGTAATCTCAACTGAGCGACATTACATCCCAAGACTGGTTCAAGAGGCAATTGAGATTACCAAACACAAGAATTTCAATCGTGAAGATGGTTTTCAACTATCTGGAGCCTGGAATCCTGTGGTGAGAATGTGTAAGAACCGAAGAAGTGTAGTGTCAATTACGCGCCCTGATACCGTGAGTGTTGTGTGTCGGAATAGAGTTATGATCGAGAATGAAACCGGTAGTAGTGATAGTATTAGTGAATTCATTCCTAGCAAGAGACTAAGAAAGAGGGTAGATCGTATCTGCCAATAACTATTTATTGCAAAGACTTCAGTTTACCCGTGATCATGGCGCATGCAACTGCGTCGAAATATCGGGACACTCAGGAACTCACACATCATGGTAAATATCCCGTTTTTAGTACAAATACCATGCAAAAAATGCAGTAGAAAACAAATTGCTGAAAAACCCGTCTGAACTGTATTGCAATAAGTAGTTCCGGTTTATTGGTGCAACATAAGATTGAAGTAAACCGCAAAAGGTTGCTTAAAAAGAATTACAACCAAAATGAGATGATAATTACAGTAAATAATTGTAGCTGCTGTGTATTGTAGTTCTTGTTGCATAACGTTATCCTCTTATTATTACAAGAACTAAAGTGTCTAGAATATGCAGTCAATTGATTACTTATAATATTTATTTCCTTTGAATACGACCGACGAAGGAACGTGACGACGATCGAACTTACCAACCGACCGACGCACACAGGCGGAAAATCGATAAAAGCTGGCATAAACCTAATTTAAGTTATATTTGACTCATGTGTTATTTTTCTCATCATAAATCTTGCGTTAATCAGTTAAATTGTGAAATAATATATTTGAGAGTAAAGGGCTTCAGCGGTTTGGGGATACGAATAAAATAAAACAATTTAGTTCGTGAAAAGTATATTTATTATTATGAAAAATTTTCATCTACCAGACTTAATTCTAATGCTGAGAAAGATGATGTCTTTTTTGTTATTGACGTTCTTAGTCCGGTTATATACGGATCTGAAGATACCATGAGTCTATGGTATGTATCTTCCATAGCCATTTTCCTGGAAAATTTTCTTGAGTAGTGTTCTCTATATTGCCTTATGTCTTTATTGCGACTTTCTTGCGCGTCCTCGCTTAGGAGTCCTATAGCTATTCCCATATTTTCTACAATTTGATGACCGTGGATTAAAATTTTATGTAGGGTAGTGGGCATGTTAAACCATGGATAGTTAAAAATAGACGCTGATGCTGTTCGAAGGCAAAATTGCCTGAATTATGTGATTTTTTAAGCTTTTGTTTGTAAGTATAGATCATCTTGCTTAAAACGATTTTTATGTCGCTTGATATATCTAACATTCTCAGAGCATTTTGAACCTTGTTACACAAGTAATCCATTCTACCAGCATCATTCTTTGAGCTAGACTCTCTGTAATAGCCTACAAGAGGCAAATTTCTTCATTGCCGGAGCCTAGAAAGAAATACATGTAACATTATTTTAATATTTTGGATTTACACTATATAATTCACTGTAAGCAGGATAAATAGATTACTGTATATTTAATAAATAAATAAACTAAACTAAACCTAAATACAAACTACACAAATTATCTGCTGAACATTTTTTCGCACATAAATGCATATTTAGTTAAAGCGTCGCCAACGGTCGCCTTTAGTAGTAACATTTATTGATTAAGGGATAAACAAAGCGTGGAAAAAACATTATTTAAAGAAATGATATGGCAGGAAATTCAACATTTAAACTATGAGAAATAATTTTATTTAAAAAAAACTGACATTTCGTATAAAAAATCATAACAAATGTAAAAATTACGTTAGAAATCTTGAATACTACATAAATGCATAATCATTACCTCCTGGAACAGTATCTTTTGTTGATACACCAAGAACTTCACTTTATCTCACAATTTAATTCACTTGAAGTATCGCCAAAATCAAGCAAAACACATCCGCCGCTCAACAAGTCAAACTTTGGACTAAGATGGCGTCCATTCAGTGGCTTATACCTGAACAGCGCGAGCGCAGTTAGTTGGCCTTATCTATTGTGCAGTGGGCTATAACAATTAAAACGGGATTTTTCACATTTTTACTCATTTAGTTTCTGCCAGCTATTATTGATTTTACGCCTGTGTGCGACGCCGACTCACTGTATTAACGGTGTGTGCACATTAGCGATGGGTGCGAATTAACTTAGATAGGTTAACGTTACGTAATCAAGCTTCACAACCATCACTCGTTTTCCAGCAGATACTTTAATGAATCCCAGGCATCTTTTCTTATACTAATTTTCTCCAGTCTGATACGAATCTCGCTTGATCATTGTTTTCCTGCCAAATAAACAAACGGTCATTCAAACTATGAAGCTACAGGTGGTCCTCTTGGTTATTGTGTATCTTTTGGTCACTATTTAATAATAGCTTTTGAATATTCCCAACAATATTTTATTATTACATTTCTGTGGTTTTCGTAATTACGTAATGTAACATTTGTATATATTTTTCAGGTGGTGCCAAAAGATTACAAAACAATGGGTGCTTTGTCTCGTGCCATTGCGTCGAACGTGCTGTTCACTCATCTGGACGAGTCTGAGCGCGAAGATATGTTCGACGCAATGTTTGCTGTGCAGTGTCTTCCGGGCGAGACCGTCATCCGACAGGGTGATGAGGGTGACAACTTCTATATCATCGACTCGGGCGATGTTGAGGTATGTTTCAACTCACTCAATTCATATTACTAACTACTAAATACAGATTTTTTAACTGAGAGTGAAGGGCCTGATAGATGTATGACGCAATGTTAGTGGTGCTGTCTCTGGCGGGCTGTGATCTGACAGGTTGAAAATTTATATTTTAGTTGGTGTTCTAAAGCATTTCATAAAACAATAGTTATGTGAGCACAAAACTCAGAAATTCTGAAGCATGTACCTACATTTCCTTTACGATCCGTAGCTACTGACCAGTAGATGGCGTTAGGATACGCATACTGTACCCTAAATCGACAAGACAAAATTCTTTTCTTTAAATTTTAGTATATTTTCCGCACGTAATATTGTTGCGATTAGTGGACGGACCCACTCACTCAAAGAGGACGGAACACCATTGGTGAGTGGCCAGTGCGACCCAGCACACGCTGAGTTGAAGCACGCGCAGTGAGCATGATTAGACCATGGAAATAGAAGTTAATCTGTGGATGACACCGTGGGTCGTACATTTAACTATTTATAGTTCACACCATATCATGTCACTTACTACACAATATGTAACTGTTTGTCGTTCCTAAAATAAATAAAATAAAATTTGGATAGAATGACAGAACCGCCACAAAAGTGCGATCACTTTTTAAATGACAACTGATATTATGATATTCCCTTTCAAACAACGATAAAATATATGAATGATTCCTAAAACATGATTGATATTTGACAAGAATATTTGTTGATTTGACAAAATGTACACTTGTATATTAATGTATTCTTGTACAGTAATGTTATTATTAGTTACAATTTCTTTTTACTAAATAATTAGAATGTGTATTTATCTGATTTCTACCTAAATACTAATATTATAAATGCGAAAATTTTGATATTTGTTTGTAACTCAATTACGTCGTAACGATTTAGATGCAATTAGGTGTATAGATAGGATAAGACCCTTTAATTGTGCTATCACAAATAAATATATTAGTTTTGATAACGAACCGCGCTCTAGTAGGCAATATAGTTAATTTTACTTCATAAAAAATCCCTTCTGTGTTCCATTTATGTTTTACTAGCTGACCCGCCGAACTTCATACCGCCTTGACATGTATATGACGCGGGCTGCCAATGTACGTCGCCGGTAGAATTGTCAATCGGTAAACATTAGCTGCATGTATGAATGAGAAAATGAATTTTCTTCATAATTTTTTTTGCGTGAATTTTTCCGATATTTTAATAATTATTCTGCTATTTGGGTCGAAGACAAATCCAACAAATCAAAGATCATCAAAATGTTTTGTTATAAATGTTGTAACTAACCCGAGTTTGTTTTATATAGATAGATAAAGTGAGATTTTGACCGGTGTTGTATTTCAGGTGCTAGTGAACGGCGAAACGGTTACTACAATAGGCGAAGGCGGCAGTTTCGGAGAGCTAGCGCTGATATACGGCACGCCTCGAGCGGCGACCGTGCGCGCGCGCAGCTCGCTCAAGCTGTGGGGGCTGGACCGGGACTCGTACCGGCGCATCCTCATGGGCTCCACTATAAGGAAGCGGCGCATGTACGACGAATTCCTATCCCGAGTCTCTATATTAGGTAAGCATAACTAACAATCATATAATTATACTAGCTGACCCAGGCACTAATGAATTAGCCTCTAGCACTTGTAACGGACGATCAAAGACGGGGAAGGATCGAATCTAGATTTGAAATGTATTAGGTAGTTATAAGATCGAATCAGATTCAAATGTTAACAGGTAGCTAAGATTGTAACAGTTTAAACTTGTAAAGGTCAAAAGAGTGAGATAGCTACATGTAAGTCCCCGTCTAACTTTGCTGGAAACTTCGATGTATTAAGAATTGTATAACATGATTTGTGAAAGCGTGAATTACGATCCCCGCACCATGGCTAGGGCGAGGAGTATTTTTGTATAAAGGTAAACCGTTTTTAACCAGAAATTTGTGATCATTCAAGAACGCGATTTATACCTTGTAAACTAGCAACTAAGAAGAAAGTTGTGTGTGGACCGGCTCATTCGCCTACCGCGTCCACACAGTTTTTCGCGCGCGCACGGACCCTCTGCTCCGAACGATCTCGGCAGCGTTTTCTTCTGGAAACGTCTGCCGAGTCCGACCCGCTTTGTTAAGTGTGCGGGGACCGCCTTTCCCCACGAGTTCCGGACTGCGAGACAGCAGTACCCAGTGCCGCGAGCCGCTAAACCCGAACGGGATTACGGTTTCGAGGTGCTGGCGTCGTCTCGCTAGTCCCCGGTCGCGCGAAGGCGAGTGCCCAACTACGTGTTTCGTGTAGTTTTTGTGCCGTATTAACTCTGTCCAGTGTTCCGTGTTGTGTGTTTACGCGCGATGTCGGACGCTGGCGCCCCTTCCGGTGGGCCCGCCCGTGAAGGTCGGAGCTCCCGAAAGGACTCCCTCCTCCCAGAGACCTCCGACACATCCCTGCCCTCGAGTCGCGCGTCCAGCTCGGGCCGCGACAGCTCGGCCTCGCGTTCGCGCTCGGAGATCGTAGGGCAGGTGATCGAACGCTTCCTAGAGAAGAAAAGGAAGAAGAAAACCAGCACCCCAACGCCGCGCCCAGTGCCGGTAGGAAACCCTCCCACCCCCGCGGACAAGATGCCTCCGCCAAACCCACCCAAGCCACAGATTGTGAAGCCTCTGTCGCCCAGATCAGAGATCGACAGGAGCTACATAATCCTGGAAAGGCTAATAGAGGCGAAGTGCCTCCCCGCCAAATACCTCGGCGTACTGAGGAGCACCCTAGAGGAGGACGAGAGGAACCTCTCGGCCCCAGCGACGCCCACACCCGAGGAAGCCGCCGTAGTGGAGAGGCACAAAACAATTGAGATCCCGGATACCCCGACCCCAGGCCTGCGTAGGAAGCGGGCCGACGACAGCCCGTCGGAGGAGGAGGTGAAGCGCAGATGCGCCAAGCCGCACCTCACGCCACTCCCGCAACGCGCTCCCAGACCCGAACGCCCGCAACCATCGCCCCTGGACCAGCAGCAGCCTACCACGTCCAAGGCGGTCTCCTACGCATCGGCGGCAGGAACTAAAAAGGTACCGTCCTCACCATTACTACCCGCATTATCTGCCACCACCCCCCCACCCCCTCAGCCCCCGAACCCGGAAGGCTTGTCAAACAACGACAAGCCGACCGCCGTAATTAAGCCGAGATACCCCCCGCTAATAGTGGAAGTGCTGCCCAATTGGGCTACACACTTCAAAACTCTTAGGGAACGCCTAGGCCATCCACCGAATGCCCGCCCATACGGAAAAGGAGTCCGCTTCTCACCAGCGACCGGAGAAGAATACCGCACCGTACAGGCATACTTGACGACGCTAGAGCGTACGGAAAAGGTTATTTGGTTTTCGTACGCTCTCCCCGAGGAGCTTAGCCTAAAGGTGGCTATACGCGGGCTCCCCGCAGACACACCCACGGAAGAAATAGAAGGCGACCTCCGCCGGCTGGGGTTCGAACCGGAGGCCATCCGGGTCGTCCGCCCATCTAAAGGCAGGCCGGGGTGCATATTCTTTGCAAAGTTCAAGAGGACCCCTAACCTCACCCCGGACATATACAACGTAACCGAGCTATTGTGTATGCCCGGGGTAGTCATAGAGAGTTGGAAGGGGAAAAAAGGCCCCGCCCAATGCCACCGCTGCCAAGCTTTTCGCCACAGCAGCCACAATTGTCACCGGCCCCTAGCCTGTGTACGGTGCGGAGGACCCCACTTCGCGGGAGAATGCCCCAGACCACGGGACATGCCTGCTACATGCGCAAACTGTGAGGGGGCACATACCGCAAACAGCAAAGCATGCCCCGTATACAAGAAGGAGGCCAGGAATAAGAGGGCTGGCACCTCGGCTTATACCGCCGCTTCAGCGGCTCCCCATCGTAGCGAGCGCCCCCGCATGGCTGCAGCCGGGAGTACCAAAACCCCGGCCGCCCCACAGCCCCCTCACATAAACACGGTCCAGGAGTCCTCTGGACATTCGTTGATGGCCCCCGCAAATGCCCCACCACTAGTGAGGGCAAAACCCCCCAAAAAGAAAAAGAGGAGAACCAAGCGGGTAAGAATGACAGAGGACCCATCTTCTTCTTCGGATTCTGATGCACCACCCTCGCGACCCCCGCAGCCCCCTCGGATCAGCAAACCAGCGGTGATCGGAAAAAGGGCTCCCAGGACAGGAGCACCCCCGACCCCCGCCCCCCAGGAGCAGGAATCCAAGCAACTGAGCCAGCACTCCAACCCACAGCCACCACCACAACAACCCAAGCGCAAGAGGGGGAAACTGCACAGACCGGCACCCCCGCCACCCAAGACCACCCACCGCTACGACAGCGACCGGTTGGAGTTGCTGGACACGGCCCTGCAAATTTTACAGGAGGTCCTCCAAACCCTGCGAACGGGGGGAGACCCGATCCCAATTGTGCTCAGCGGGATCGGGAAGCTCTTCAAAGTAGGGAACTGAGAGTCATGTTCTGGAACGCTCGGGGCCTCACAAGTAAGAAGGGGAACAAAACACTACTTCTGAGGCCCCTACTCAAGGAGCAAAACATAGACGTGGCTCTCATCAACGAGACTATGCTAAAAAGCACCGATAAGCCTAAGTTCCCGGGCTACCAGGAATATCGAAAGGACGACCAAAGCGCGGAGGGAAGGTGCATCAGGGGTCTGATGGTCCTGGTCAGGAGACGGCTGGTCCACCAACCGCTTCCGGAGCTAGACTTGATGTCCATGAAGGCACTGGGGGTTGAGATCTGTATAGACGGCAACCCCATTCAAATCCACGCCATTTACCACCCCCCAGGAAGTACGCCGTTAGCACAAGCGGACCTCCGGAAGCTCCTACCCACACCTCCAACAGGCCAAATGATAGCGGCCGGGGACTGGAACTGCAAACACAGGTACTGGAACTCAAACCTGAGGAACAGGGACGGCGGTATCCTCCAGAAGTACGCGGAAACCCATGACTACGAGGTCGCAGGCCCAGAGACGCCCACCCACTACCCTACCCAGGTGAACCAAACACCTGACGTCATCGACCTCGCAGTCCACACCAACCTACCAAACCACCCGAAGCTGGAGGTACTGCTCGACGAGCTACAGTCCGACCACCAACCAGTCCTGTTGACTCTGGAAACCAGCCCGGCTGCTCTCAAACCACCAAGACCAAGACCCGGAATCGACTGGACCTTGTTCTCAGAGACCCTACAGAACACAGCCCCCACGCGACCAGTGGAAAACCCCGCAGAAGTGGACCAACTGGCCGCGGAGATTACGAGCGCAATCCAAGGGGCACTTTCCGAAGCCTCACTACCACCTCGCAACAACAGACTAGCGAGAGCACCAGCACACCTGACCAAACTCCTATCAGAGAAACAATGGCAGAGAACAAGAGATCCACGTCTAAAGACCAAGCTGAACGCCCTCTGCGACGAGGTGAAAGCAGAGATACAGGAGGACAACGCCAAGAAATGGGAGAGCAGGATAGAAGACGCCACAGAAGACTGGGCATCGCTCCACAAGCTCTGTCGACAGCTGAGGAACACCCCAACTCCTATCCGACCTCTCAAGCACCAAGATGGTAACCCAAGATACCGAGCTGAAGACAGAGCGGAGATCTTCGCAGACAGCCTTGAGGCTCAGTTCAAGAACAACCCAGACAAAGATCCGGTACACACAACAGAAGTGGAAACCTTTGTCGAAAACTACCTCAAGGCCGATACCCAGGAGGCAGACACCGCAGAAGGTATATTCTTCTCTCCCGGGCAAGTCCAACGGGCCATACGCCGGACAAAGCCAAGGAAGGCACCCGGCGAAGATAATATAACGAACGCTGCCATCCGCCACTTCCCCTACAAAATGATCGCCTCCGTGACCCGACTCTTCAACGGGATCATGAGAAGCGGTCACTTCCCCTCTCCCTGGAAGTCCGGCCGGGTTATCATGATACCGAAACCCGGCAAAAACATCCTGCTCCCAGAGAGCTACCGTCCAATTACCCTTCTTCCTAGCCTATCAAAATTATTTGAAAAGCTCCTCCTCACCCACATTAATCCCCACATCCCCCCGCGTCCAGAACAGTACGGATTCAGGTCGGAACACAGCACAACGCTACAACTGTGTAGGGTACTGCATCACCTCACTACCGCCCACAACAGGCGAGAACACTCAGTCGCAGTATTCCTGGACATGGAAAAAGCGTTCGACCGAGTCTGGCACGCGGGACTCCTCTATAAGATGGCTACCTCACCAATACCGCAGAAGGTGGTGAAGGTAATAGCGTCGTTTCTTCAAGGCCGCAGCTTCTCAGTGCGTGTGGAGCAAGCGCTCTCCTCCAGACGACCCATAGAGGCGGGAGTACCACAAGGCAGCTGCCTCTCCCCTGTGTGTTACTCACGATACACCGATGACATACCCAACTCAGAAGATGCTCTGTTAGCCCTTTACGCGGACGACGCAGCATATATCACAAAATCCATGAACCTCAACCACGCCGCCACCAAAATGCAAAGGATCCTAGCAGAGCTCCCCGCCTGGCTGACAAAATGGAGACTGAGTGTCAACGTGGGTAAAACACAGGCGGTGGCATTCTCGAAGAGGCTCACACTACCGCCAAAACTCACCCTGGAGGAACAACCGGTGGCCTGGTCGCACACGGCTAAGTACCTGGGGGTTACTTTAGACCGGAACCTCACGATGAGTAAACACGCCAGGAACGTCCGTGGCCTAGCGAGTACTACTAGAGCGCTACTGAAGCCCGTCCTCCGGTCCAACATTCCACTCAGAATGAAGGTTGGACTGTACAAGACTTACGTCCGCCCGCGTCTCACATACGCGGCCCCCGCGTGGTATGCTTTGTTAGCCGAAGGCCACAGAAAGACACTGCGAAGTCAGCAAAGCCAATGCCTCCGGACGATCGTAGACGCACCACGGTACGTACGGAATGCCACCATTCAGCGAGACCTAGAAATTGAGAGCTTAGACCAATTTATAGGCCGCCTAGCAACCAGGATGTTTGCGCGCCTCGACACCTCCTCTTACAAACATCTAAGAGAACTAGCTCCTCTCACAGAAAGGCCCCCTAAGAGTAAGCCGTATCCACGGGAGCTGATCATAGAAACTGACGATGAGGACCAGGCATCGTCAGACGGGGACATCCCTCCCTCATCCCTTCCCCCTACCTTCCTCCCAACAAAGGTACCTGCGCGGCGACCGTCCGACGATCCTCCCTGCGGAGTGAGCATCGGGCGGCCAGTAACGCGTGAGTAACAAACCTGAGGCTCCGCGAGCCGACCCGATGACCCCCCCGTTGAAACGGGGGGCGGAAAGAACTCTGCAGGAAAGGGCCAAAGCCCGGCACTGCATCCCCCACACCGGCTTCGCCGGTGTGTGTGAGAAGAAGACACGTCTAACAGAAATTTGTGATCATTCAAGAACGCGATTTATACCTTGTAAACTAGCAACTAAGAAGAAAGTAAATACAGTCCACTTTTGCACAGTACCGAGTCTATCAATGAAGCCTGGGTAGGACCTCTACAAGTTTTGGTCCTCCGACCCGGATAAGCCGTTCCTGCGATGACCGGACCAGTTGTTCCTGCGGAGCCGACAAGACCCGCTCCACTGGATTTTGAAGAAATAGTTACATCGTATAACCACTGAAGAAACGGCGCGGGCTTGAAGATCACCCAACGGTGCGACGAGCATCGTTGTCAAGACCGGCGCAAGGGCACGGGGTGCCTGAAGATCACCCAACGGTGCGACGTGCGACGTTGTCAAGACCGGCGCAAGGGCACGGGGTGCCTGAAGATAAGCCCGCGTCCGTTGAAGACAACCGAACGAGGACGTCACCCGAAGAGTGAAGACCCCCCACCCCCTCACGTGGCTGGTCCACGGCCCGTTTATTCCGGCCACCTAACGGTGCCAAACGGTCGGAATAGCGGGTAAACGCCTTAGGGCGGTTTTAGTGTTAGTGTTAGGGACCGCTAGGTAAGTAGGGGCATCAAGTGCTGAAGAAGATGACCACCAGGAGCCCACCAGTGACGAGGGGGAAGAAGGCTGCACTTCGCGTCTACGAAGACTACCCCGCGTCCCCGTCCGAACCCGCGCTTCCGAATGCTCCCGTTGAGCCGCGACCTGCCGAAGCGGGACCCTCCTCCGCTCGCGTAGCGTCAGAGACGACCGCGCCCGCGCCCGCGACCGAGGTAGCACCGCGAGTGACCGCACACGCCGAGCCCGAACGCCGGCGTGCCCCGTCCGTCCGCTCGCAACGCTCCACCGCCAGCGCGATGGCAAGGATCCGGCAAATTGAATTTGAAGCTGAAGAACGACTGGCCGAAATTAAGAGGCAAGAGCTCCATATTCAAGCGGAACTTATAAGGAAGAGGTTGATTGCCGAAGTCGCTACAATACGGGAAGAAGATGAACAAGAAAGCATCCAGGGCACGGGTGCACGGAACGGAGGCCTAGACACAGAACACAGAATAGAGGACTGGCTCCAACGCCATCATAAACGGGGGGAGCCAGAACAAGTGACGGATCAGGATACCAGGTATCTCTCATCGACCACGAGAGAACAGAATACGGAGCGGTATCCTCCGATTACGAACAATCGGGTCACTTTTGAACCACGAACACTGCGAGACAGATCACTCACGCCGGACCGAACGCGAGACAGAGGGATTGATCGGTTAACGGAAGCCATAGAGAAGATGGCTCACCGTAGACCACCTCCGAGACAGACGTACGACCTACCTGTATTCGGAGGTGCTGCGGGGGATTGGCTACCGTTCAAGGCAGCCATGAAGGAATCGACGACCATCCACAAGATCTCATCGGCTGAGAATCTAGCGAGGCTTAGAACATGCCTGAAAGGCGAAGCCCGTCAAGCAGTGTCGGCTTTGTTATACACTGCAACCGAACCGGCAGTTATAATGAAGACTTTGGAGCAGTGTTACGGTCGCCCAGAGATGATTATAGACAACGCGTTAGAAGAGATTAAGAAGCTACCGCGACTGGGCACGACCGCAGGCGAATTAAACGCTTTCGCCATCAAACTACAGAACGTAGTAACCGCCATCTCTTGTATGGACCAACGCGGCTACCTGCAGAACCCGATGTTTGCGCGACAGGTAGCCGAGAAGTTCACACCGCACATCCGATCAAAATGGTGCGACTATGCAGAGGAATTTGGCAACCGAAATGAACCAGAAATATTGACGCTGTCCCAGTTCCTGATGAGAGAGGCAGATCGCGCAATGCGATACGCGTATACAGCTACGCCTTCGCAGAGCACCTCAAAGGCCCGACCTACAGAGCAGCGACCCAGGGTGAACGAACGAAATCGTGGGTCGGTGTACGCTACACAGAACGCGGCATTGGAGGAGGAAGCCTCAACGAGACAGAACGCAGCAACGGACAAGAACGAGTGCCGTTGCTGCGGGGGCGACCATAGAACCATCGAGTGTAGAAAGCTCACGGCGATGCCAGTAGACAAGAGATGGGGATGGGCCAAAGAGACAGGCATATGTTTTCGCTGTCTGAACAGCAAGCATAGACGCTTTATGTGCAAGAGCAAGCGATGCGGAGTAGGTGAATGCACACGTCCGCATCACGCACTGTTACATGCGCCGAAAATAAGGAACGAAGGTGCCGGTGAACAGGGCCAGACCGAAGAATCAGCCATCACTGCATCTGCGCATGTAACAGCAAAGAATCAAGTCCTACTGAAGGTGTGTCCAGTCGTGATTAAGGGCAGTAACGGCATGGAAATAAATACGTATGCGTTACTGGACGAAGGATCAACGATAACTCTGATCGATGAAGAGATCGCCGCGATGATCGGAACGGAAGGCCCGACAAAAGCCTTGAACATCGTGGGGGCTACGACTAGTCAGAGGGAACCCGAGAGCCGGGTAGTGGATATCGTGATCCGAGGACACAAGTCGGACGCACATCGGATCACAGCGCGCACTGTGAAGAACCTGACCTTAGGAAATCAACTCGTCAGTACCGATGTGTTAAAATACGCGCACTTAAGGAAACTCCGTCCAGAAGCCGTGTGCTATGCGTCAGCGAAGCCACGCATACTCATCGGGGCCGACAACTGGCATCTTATTGTGACGAGGAAGCTTCTGACAGGGAAGAGAACCCAGCCAGCTGCATCACTAACGCAGCTGGGATGGGTTATTCATGGATCGATCCCCAGGAGCACAATAAGACAGCAGGAGACGGTACTACACGTCCATACGTGCCAAGGTGTCCAGAACGGACATACTTTGAACGACCAAGACGAGGAATTAAGCAAGCTCGTGAAAGCACACTTTGAGATAGATGCTTTGGGCGTTTCAATTAAAAGAAAGCCAAACGCAAAGGATGAGCGGGCTCAAAGCATTTTCGACAGAACAGCGAGACGAGTAAACGGTCGTTTTGAAGTGGGACTACCTTGGTCTAGCGATGAGGTGAAGATGCCGCCCAGCTACGACATGGCCATACGATGCTTACATGGGATCGAACGTAAGATGGACAGATCGCCGGAGTTTAGAAGTGCATACACCGCGCAAGTGGAGAAGCTGCTAGAAAAGGGATATGCAGAAAAAAGCGAGGAGGAACAGAGTCAGAACGAACGTCTCTGGTTTCTCCCTCACTTCGCGGTGACAAACCACAACGAGCCGGGGAAGTTTAGAATGGTTTTCGATGCAGCCGCGCGCGCTAATGGAACATGTCTCAATGACGCGCTGCTGGACGGACCAGATCTACTACAGACATTACATGGCGTCTTGTTTCGCTTCAGAACGAAGCCGATCGCGGTCACTGCGGACATTCGGGACATGTTCCTGAGGGTGACCATACGACAAGAGGACCGTACAGCCCAACACTTTCTATGGCGCGGCGACAACCGAACAGATCCACCGCAGAAGTACATGATGAAGTCCATGATATTCGGAGCGAGAAGTTCTCCATTTCTGGCTCATAGCGTCAGGAACAAGAACGCGAAAGATCACGAGCGGACACACCCGCTAGCGTTTGACGCTATAACTCGGAACCACTACATGGACGACTGGGTGGACAGCTTTGCAACGGAAGAGATAGCCGCCAGAGCTATAGCACAAGTGCAAGAGGTGCATCAACAAGCGGGTTTTGAACTTGCAAGCTGGAGCTCAAACCGTGAAGGCTTACTGGATAGTATTACCCCGGAGAACCGAGCGCATGCACCAAAAGAGCTAGCGGCCAATGCACATGTATATGGCAAGACATTGGGTATTCTTTGGATTACCGACACGGATGAACTCACCTTTAACACTGCCATACCTCGCGTACCTGAAGATGTTAAGAATGTGGCACGAACGCCAACAAAGCGGGAGGCATTGGGAGCAGTTATGTCGTTGTTCGACCCACTAGGCCTGCTGAGTCCATACACGATTACGGCAAAGATCATGTTACAAGAGTTGTGGAAAAAGAACGTGGATTGGGATGAACCTTTGCCAGCCGAGGAGGCGGCGACATTTTTTGAATGGCAAAATAATTTACGCTACGTCGCCGACCTAAGACTGCCGCGATGTTACGACGCAAGACCAGACATAATACAGCGACAACTTCATGTTTTCTGTGACGCCAGCGAGCAGGCGTTCGCTGCGGTCGCGTTTTGGCGAAATGTCAGCCAAGACGGCGTGAGCATCGCTATAGTAGCAGGAAAGGCGAAGGTTGCGCCACTAAAGGCACAGAGCATACCACGAATGGAGCTGCAGGCTAGCTTAATCGCCGCCAGACTTGCCGCGGAGATTGTCAAAAGCCACGACTTAGAAACAAATGTAACATTTTGGAGCGACTCAAAGACGGTGCTACATTGGATTAGGAACGACGAAACGAGATTCACTCCGTACGTGGCGCACCGACTCGGGGAGATAGCAGAGTTAACTCGCCCAGAACAATGGCGGTGGGTGCCCACAGCGCTTAACGTAGCAGACGACGCAACGCGATCGAGGAACACTCAGCTACGGAGCGACGATAGATGGTTTACGGGACCGGCGTTTCTATTTGAAGACGAAGAACGTTGGCCTGTAGAGGTTTCATCGCCACCAGAACAAGACGAAGAGAGAACATGTGCAGCGCACGTGAGCCAGGGATCAACGCTCATCGACATGAGCAGGTTCTCATCCCACGAACGGTTAGTTCGCACGCTGGCCCACGCGCTCACATTTTTAAAGAAATGTCGACGACGCGGTGGGCAGCTTGGGATGGGAGAACTGCGGGAGGCAGAACGCCTGCTCATCAGAGACTCGCAGCGAGCATGTTTCCCTGACGAAGTCCAGCGCCTGAAGAAAGGGATGAGCGTCGATCGAACGAGCAGGCTGTACCAACTCGACCCTAAGTACGGTGACGATGAAATAATAAGGCTGAGCGGTAGGATCAACGCCGCTACAGTACCGGATCACCTGAAGGATCCACCCATTCTGGACGGAGCGCACCGCTTATCACGTCTACTGATCAGGCGGGAACATGAGAAGAATAAGCACGCGGGCAGAGAACAGATCGTGAACAATCTGCGCCAGCGATTTTGGATACTGCGGTTGCGTCCGGCGGTCAGAACGGTTCTGAATTGAACGATTGTACGCTGTGTAAGATAAGGAGAGCGAACCCAAAGAAGCCAGTAAAGGGTGACTTGCCGAGGATGCGCCTAGAGATGAACACGAGGCCGTTCACTAACTGCGGCATCGATTGTTTCGGCCCTATGTGGGTGGCGATCGGGCGGCGCTGTGAGAAGCGATGGGGTATGCTCTTTACGTGTCTGGTAACGAGAGCTATACACGTGGAGCTTATAGCGAGTCTCAGCACCGACTCGGCTATTATGGCTATCAGGCGAATGGCTGCCCGAAGAGGGACTCCTCGTACAATCGTGTCAGACAATGGAACGAACTTCCACGGATCGGAAGTGGACTTAAAAAAGGCGTACGAAGAATGGCTCCCAGGCCTAAAAGAGTACGCACTCAAAGAGCGGATCGAGTGGCGGTACATCGACCCTGGTGCTCCAAACCAGGGGGGAGCCTGGGAGCGAATGATAAAAACGGTGAAGAGAGCCCTAGCCATCACTTTAAATGAACGTGCCCCGCGAGAGGAGGTGTTGAATACGCTAATGACAGAAATCGAGCACACCGTGAACTCGCGGCCTTTAACGCATGTACCCGTGGACCCAGAAGAAAAGGAAGCTTTAACGCCGAACCACTTTTTATTGGGGACGGCAGTAGGTTTGCCATACGTGGGAGACTGCGACGTAGCCGACAGAAGAACGTGGCGCGCCGCACAAGCTCTGGCAAACTCTTTTTGGAAGCGCTGGATCGACGAGTACTTGCCTACGTTGGCGCCGCGAGGTGACGTCAGAAGACAGCAAGAGAACGTCAAAGAAGGGGACGTCGTCATAATCGCGGACGGTTTGCTACCTCGGAACGTATGGCCGCGGGGCCAGATCGAGCGCGTGATTACGGGTCCGGACGGAGTAGTTCGGAGCGCTGAGGTGCGGACGCGGGGAGGCGTTTTCCGGAGGCCAGTGAGAAGGTTGATCGTCCTCCCGATTGAATAAGAAGGCTGCGAGGATCTGCGCCGGGGGGAGACTGTAACGGACGATCAAAGACGGGGAAGGATCGAATCTAGATTTGAAATGTATTAGGTAGTTATAAGATCGAATCAGATTCAAATGTTAACAGGTAGCTAAGATTGTAACAGTTTAAACTTGTAAAGGTCAAAAGAGTGAGATAGCTACATGTAAGTCCCCGTCTAACTTTGCTGGAAACTTCGATGTATTAAGAATTGTATAACATGATTTGTGAAAGCGTGAATTACGATCCCCGCACCATGGCTAGGGCGAGGAGTATTTTTGTATAAAGGTAAACCGTTTTTAACCAGAAATTTGTGATCATTCAAGAACGCGATTTATACCTTGTAAACTAGCAACTAAGAAGAAAGTAAATACAGTCCACTTTTGCACAGTACCGAGTCTATCAATGAAGCCTGGGTAGGACCTCTACAGCACTAATAAAATAAACTTGCTAGGTAGTGCCTTTTAATACTATTGTGATTTTGTATGAAACATTATATTGCCTTTCCATAATAAAGCACCGCACAGGAACAAGTACTACTTATTTTCTAAAACAATAAAAATCACAACACGAAATCAAAACTCAGGAAAAAACACATACTTTATTCTATTAACTACATAACTAAGGCGACGAATGAACTGGTCAACACACACATTGATCGTTTTTGTTATAACTTCATACTAATATTATAAATGCGAAAGTTTGGATGTTTGTTTATTTATTTGTTTGTTACTCAATTACGTCGTAACGGTTGAACCGATATCGATGAAATTTAGTATATACGTAGATTATACCTGGATTAACATATAGGCTATTTATTATTCCATAAATCAGGTCCCATGGGATAAAAATGGGGTGTCAAGGTTGCAACAGCGAGTTTAGCTTTAATTCTAGGTTACCTACACATTTAGTAGTGTAACGCGTACGAAGTCGCGGGCAACAGCTAGTCAGTTTATATATTTGACTTGACTGTACCTATTATTTAAAGACCTATTGTTAAAAATTTAAAGACGTGAAGTTATTGCTGATGATTATAGTTAATAGCCAGCTATCGATTGTGTTTTTATATGAGTTAACCAAAGTGACAAAATAAGTTCCAGTTATTTACCATCTTTATTAAAGGCATTCTTTTGTTTCAGAGAGTTTAGAAAAATGGGAAAGACTGACAGTAGCTGACGCCTTAGAGCCCGTATCCTTCACTGATGGCGAGATCATCGTTCGCCAAGGAGAGCCCGGGAATGACTTCTACATCATTGTTGAAGGTACTTCTCCATACCCTTTAGAAAGCTATGTCAAGTTAACCCTAAACTGGGTTATTTTTACCCCTCCCTTTCAATAAGTGTTTTATCTTGATCAAAATCAGCTGGTATCGTTTGCCTGCTAGCTGTTTTAGGTGCGTTAACCATGATCCAACGTCTTTTATGTTATAGATAAGCCCTGAGGTAGGTACATAGACTAATAAACACCCAACATGATTGTTCAATTGTAAAAAATTAAAATCATTGTTAATAGTTGATGATTGTCATGGTTTGGATCACCCGCTTATAGGTTAAACATCGTTTATTCCCAGCTTAACTTTTCGCTAATTTAATACATTTTTCATTCACTTATTTAGAATAAGTAGTATAAACAGATTACAGATAGAATGTTGAAATTGTTAAAATTATAAATATATGTTAATATATAAATCTTCAACGCCCACCTCCCCAGACAATAAAGCATGCATAGTTCTCTAAACAAGAAAAATAATTTGGGTTTCATCATCATCATCCACCCGACTTCACCCACTGCTGGGTATAGGACTCCCCAAGTTTGTGCCATCGATCCTGCGCTAGTCTCACCTGTTGATGGCCCGCGACTTTAACGATGTCTTTAAATGTTAAGTAATCTATATATCAATCAATTGCTGTTCGTTACTCTCGCAAAAACTCAAAAATGGCTTAACCAATTTGGCTGTTTTTTTTGTTGTGTTTATTTTTCAGTTTTTTTTTTCATTTTCAGGGCAAGTCTTACTTAAATACAAGAAAATTTTGAGAAGTGAAGATTAAAAATTCTGGAAAACCTAGATTGCTTTTTTTCTATGGGAATTTTGTGAACACAAGGCCATTAGGTTATATATTATTTTGAAATCCGTGCGAAGCCGGGACGTGTCAACTATTTTGAAATAGTACGGTACATGGTAATAAAATGTAGTATGTAATAGGAACAGCGGTGGTGTTCCAACAGTGCGGCGCGGCGGCCGGCGAGGCGGAGAGCGCCGCGGTGGAGGTCGGCCGTCTCGGCTGCTCCGACTACTTCGGCGAGATCGCGCTGCTGCTGGACCGCCCGCGCGCCGCCACCGTGCGCGCCGCGGGACCCCTCAAATGTGTCAAACTGGACCGTGCCAGGTAAGATACCGACATCGCCATCATTATTGACGACCTCCGTGGTGCAGTGGGCGAATAGCCGGCTGAGACGCAGGAGGTAGCGGGTTCGATTCCCACCGCGGAACAAAATGTTTGCATGATTTACAGATATTTGTTCCGGGTCTGGTTGTTTCTCTATATATTATAAGTATGTATTTACAAAAAAAAAGTATATAAGTATTATATCAGTTATCTGGTTCCCATAGTACAAGTTCTGCTTAATTTGGGGCTAGATAGCGCTGTGTGAAATGTCCAGCAATATTTATTTATTTATTATTATATACCGCATTGTAACAACAATCTAAATATCTTTATTTCGAACATAAAACAGTGTACAGAAACAAAAATGAAAACGGCGAAACCCGCAAGAGTAAACTGTGTCGCAGGTATCAACGCCCTCCTGCGTAAACCTTATTACATAAAGAGTTTCACATCTAGAATAGATCTTCATGTGACATCAATCTCACGTATCTCACGTAAGCGATGATGTGGTCTAAGATGAAGCACGAAAATCTAGAAAACACCTATTCACTCATACTTTAAAGAGACCCGGATTGTAGTCTTTAGGAAAAACGCATCTCTCGGATCTGTTTCCTGTGCTATATCGTATGGTTAATTGTAGATAAGTGTATACTCCAAGATAAGTGTGTATACTTATTTCTCCCAGCAAGCAGCTATGCTGTGTTTTGGTTTGAAGGGTATGGTTGCCAATAAAATTACTGGCACATGAGGCTTCACACTTGTATGCCTCATGAACGACATTAAATGAAAACACGGGTAGAGCTAATGGCTTGTAAAATAGAGTTTTAAAATAGAGTTTTTTCAAATTAATTACTAAAAAACTTCCCATTTTCAAACAACCTTAATAACCTTAATAAATATAAGTAGGTACCTTTTAAACTGACTAAGCGGCATCGTCACAAAGGCGCCGTCGATTTACGTTAAAAATTGTTTATTGGATATGTATCGATTACTGGATAAATACTCAAGCTACCGGTATTAAACCCACCTCTAAAATAAGTTAATGCGATTCAGGATGTATGTTTTAAATTAAGGTCGTACATACCAAAAGAGGTTGTATACTATGTAGTTGCCCGCACAGTGGTCGAAATTAGACCGATAGATATAATGAATTAGGCGAGAGTTAGTGCATATTTCACGACCTTCGAGTAACTTTAATTGACGACTAAAAATCATTCTCTCTTCAAAAATCATTCGTATTTAGTATATTTTTTATTCGTTTGAGTTCGAAAGGCTAGATAATAGAATAGATAATAGGGTAGAAGGCTACATAATTTACATCATATAAAAATTTCTAATGTCACGAAGGTTTGTTTTACTTTAGATTATTTATCACACTACCTGTTCGACAATGTCGAATTATATGTCATGTAAACCTCACCGAAAGCATATGATTAAATCCCTATGGCTGAGCCGGGAGTAAAGTTGTACTGAATTTCATTATGCCCTCGCGAGCATTTGAATATGGTGTGATTTGATTAAGGAACCTCATCTGTATTAAAATTTGAACCAAAGAGATCCACACCCAAAGAAACTTATTCGTAAATCGAACTAACCTCTGCACAGAATGCACCAACCTAGATATGGTTTTTATTGTCTCGCAGAAAGTGTGAAAAGTAGAGTATTCTCCTTGTGGATAAAGCTGTTTGCATCTTGAGCGTGCTTATATCCCTCTCTGCACTCAGGATTGTAGTAACTCCTCGCTCCGCTCGTAAGTTAACTCTAGAATCCTTCGTTACGTTCGGGATACAGCGCCCGTGACGCAAGATGCTTCTTTATCCCCTCGTTTAATAATCTACTATTTCTAAGGCTGTGTGTATAAAGAAGTTACTGTAAAGACTTACTGGTGTAATGTGACTATTTAGATAGTCTTAGGCACAATAAAATATTGTATACTGCAACCTAACTGCATTTGTTTTTTGTTTTAGATTCGAGAGAGTGCTGGGTTTGTGTGCCGATATCTTGAAACGCAATATAGCACAATACAATAGTTTTGTGTCCCTCTCGGTTTAAAAGTATAGAGTTTTATTAATTTTATTCTTGTTAATTTTTTGTAGAACGTCCATAGTAAATGCTACAGCCATAACATTATGTATGTATAAAATAGATAAGATGTTATACATAATTAAAACATAACTATAAATAACATTTTCACCAAACTTTGTACTTACATGTAAATAATATGAGAAATATGTTAGCTCTGTTCAATTGTATAAATTATTTGTATTTATAGGCAATATTTAACAGTAAGAAAATTGTAAGGTTGTAATTTTTGTTGTATTTGCTTTTTGTATTCGTGATACTAACCTTGAATGGTAGGTAATTTGAATAATAAAAACGGTTTCCTTTGTCAAGTTAACCGAACTGGATTTTTTTAAACATTTATTATTATTATTGTAGGTTTATAGTATGTAGGTATGTTTTTAATATTATATAGGGTGTTTGATAATATACGCACAAAAATTAAAGGGGTTATTTTGATGAGCATAACAAATAAATTTGTGAAATGTTTACCATAGAAATGTGAAATTTATTTTGACATGTATAAACAAAACTTTATTAAACTTATGTTGTGCTATTTCATAATGCTTGCCATCTAACCACAGATACTGACGACGGTGACGTCTCGAGATATCTCTTGTTGCCCCTTTCTAACCCAAACCAGCAGCCATTTCCGAAAGAGATCAAATCGGCCTTTATTTTTGGATGTCGATTGCAAGAGTAGGCAGTAAATTTTATATCGAATTAATCACCTAAACTTAGTCGATTTTCTTTAAAATTTGATTATATAACTAGTATTTTTTTTTTCGAGAAGTCTTTTTTTATGTTTTGAGAAACCGTCACTTGAATATCGTCAATATATTACCAAACACCCTGTATAGATCCACCTCCATCACGTGATCTATTATTATCCTATCCATACAAAGGTTGTTTGAAAGAATCGCTTTTAGCGATAAGTATTAGAATTAGTACAATGGGCGGTCCCATTGTACTAATTCTATTTGTAAAAATTATGTTCTGTATTTTACTTTGGTGTACAATAAAAGTTATTTATTTTCAATTACTGCTAGAACAGTGTTTTTCAATTATTATTACTTACATTGCCGGTTTCAGTTCAATCTCTCTAAAGTTATTGTAAAAACTAGACGTCACATAACTTGATGGAGCTGTTAAAAAATAAAAACAAACATAAATATAGGTAATACGGAACCCTTCGTTTGCGAGTCTTACTCGTACTTTACCGGTCTTGTTGAAATCGTTGCCATAGTTTATTACGGACCTGGGAGGTTTTGTAAAGGGGTCGCGACTAGGCTAAGGTAGAAAATCCCATATTCACCCTTTGATTATTTATCCATTTGTTATACACTCAATTAATCAAATGATATTACATATTTTACTGCAAGCAAACAAAGACAATGCTAAAGATTTGCTAATACCTACCTTGTTAAAGATGAACCGCGAAGATCTTAGGATGATGGTTGAAATCATCACGGGACACTGCGAACTTAACTATCACCTCCTGAAGACCGGAGCCACGGACAGTGAGCTTTGTCGCGGATGCCTTCGGGAGGAAGAGACTGGAGTTCGGCCCTCACTCACACGGGGCACGGTCCGTCATAGCGCCTCATCGTTACTTTATTCAAATAAATGAGAAAATTTAAGAACTCAAAGCAGTGTCTAGTATCACAGTGTAGCCAAAACAAACACGCGTCGAACGATAAAACAAATTTTGAAAACATCTTATGTGTGGTAAAATATAAGCAAAACAATACTGCTAAATTGTTATTCCCTAAAACGCGCATAGCTTGCAATAGTGACTCATCGCCACAGCAGACCGAGGACGGTTGACCGCGGTATTGCTACCCGCTCGCTAACTAAACTACTTACAAAACTTCATTAGAATTCATACTCTATTTCAAAATGTATAATAGTAATGTATTAATTGAAAATATGGTAAAGTAGAAAAGTAAAATAAAATGAATTATTATGCCTTTATTTAAGCTCAAGTACGTTAACAATAGTTTGAAATCAAACTGTCACCTGGTGATTCACGGACACTTCTTGATGTATTAGGTTGGGGAAAAAGTTTCTTCGCATTTTTTAAGAAAATTCACAACATTTTTTAATATAGTTTATTTACATTTAACTAAAGTATGTAGGTACCATTTTGTTTGATAACTTTTTGCCATCTTGTAGGTAGGGACATGATCCCATTGCTATAGAAATTTTGGGGCTTCTGATCAAAATACCGCGACAAGTGGTTTTGGCAGTCCTCTCGTTATGTTAACCTGACACTGCCTAAAGAATTCTGAAGAGACCGAAACAGGTGGAAATCTGAAGGTGCAAGGTCAGGACTATACGGCGGATGCATTAACACCTCCCAGCCAAACTCTCTTATTTTTTGCTGAGTGGCTAAAGATGTGTGAGGTCTAGCGTTATCATGATGAAAAACCACACCCCTTCTGTTGATTAATTCCGGCCGCTTTCTCTCAACTTCTTGCTTTAATCTCATCAGTTATTCGCAGTAGAGTTCAGAATCGATGGTCCTGCCTGGTGGTAACAGCTCATAATAATATGAATGAATAATGCCCTTCCAATCCCACCACACACACAGCATCACCTTGTTGCGAGTTAACCCGGGTTTCGCCACAGTCTGTGAAGCCTGACCGGCCTTTGACCACGACCTTTTTCGCACGTTCTTGTCGTACGTGATCCACTTTTCATCACCAGTTATCAGCTTCTTCAAAAATGGTTCGGTTTCATTACGTCGTAATAAAGAATCACAAATGAGTAGGTACACGGTTTATTAGGTAGCTTTCAGTGAGCTCGTGGGATACCCAAATATCGAGCTTTTTTGTGTACCCAGTTTTTTTCAAATGCGCCAAAACTGTTTTGTGGTCAATTCCCAGTTCTTCAGCTACGTCGTAACTACTGATATGCCGATCTTGCTCCACCTTTTCAAAAATGGCATCAATTTTATCCGTAATAGGGTGACCAGAGCGACGTGCATCTTTGACATCAAAATTGCCGGTTTGAAAACGCTTAAACCAAATTTGTGCTACTCTCACAGACACTGCACTAGGCCCATAAACATCGCAAATATTTTTCGCGGCTTGCGTTGCATTTTTACCTTTTTTGTAGTAAAATTTTAAAATGTATCGAATTTCTTCATTAGATTCACTCATCTTTACAGTACGAAAAACAAATAAAAATCACACATTTTCCTAATTTGATTTTGGAATTATCTTCTTAAAAATTTAAACTTTGAATGATACCAAAACCAGCCAGATACAAATAGTATAGCCAAAGAGATTTTATTACAAGTCCATACATACTATAATGCGAAAACTCGAAAAGACTTTCCCCAACCTATTATTTTTGCAGTCGATACTGCGATCAAATGAGGACGTGTGTAATTCGATAATTTCGCACGTCCTCATATTTTCTGACCTTTGACAGATATTACATACTAAAAAGAAAGAACATAAAATAAATATTAAAAATATCAAACTGGCTAGAAAATATTTACATAAACAAATTAAAACACATTTTAAAAACACCACGTCAAGTCCGTGTTCAGTCACATATTTTTACCTACAATCGGTTTTGTAATGGCGTGGCATTTTAATAAACATTTTTTTTTCTAATGTGGTATTACGATATTATTACCTATTTATTCACTTGAACAACCAATAATTTTACTTACTTGACTACTGAATTGTTATTTAAGTCATACTTTATGTATTTCATACTTTGATTCGAACTCTCGTATGCTCCGCTCCGTACGCATCCAAAGTCCAAACTGCGTGAATGTCGAAGCCGCACTAAATTAAGGTGTACGGATTGCAGTACAGTTCAGTGGAACAGAGTGAGTGTACGGATCGCGATATCTGTATAGTGAGTAGTACATATATATCGATGCCTCTGGTATATTCTGTGTCCTTCTTGCGAAAAGCCTCAGGCTCGCCCTGGTACTTTCGCAACAACGACCTACATCGCGATTTGAAATTAGAATCAATAGCCAGGTTCATGAAGCTCGCTTCCAAGCGGTTTTATGAACTTGCCTCTAATCATCCGAACCCTTTGGTACACACCATTCCGGTTTACCCGTTGGATCCGCCCGCCAACAAAATCCTCCGTCGTCCGAGACACGTTCTCGGAGACCCGGATGACGAAATCACCTCTGCTAATGCGGAAGGTGAGTCATCTATATCAGACAGAGCAAACACTTCACAGAAACACCGACCTCGCCGGCGAGGTCGACGAGTCCCTTCAGTCGCCGCCTATACGAGGTACAGACACGTACCCGGGCGTTTCTCTCCTATCCCCACCCCGGCAACAGCCCAAGCCGAGGCTCGTACCTTAGTGGTGCCCTGGCGCTAGTTGCCTAAAAAACTTACTGGGCTGAGCGCCATCTGCGCTCGCCAAAAGTTCGGTTAAGCTGTCACGGCCTCAGAGGCCAACAGCGAGATTAGTCCATTCGAAAAAAAAAAAAAAATATTCTGTGACCTCACTCACACGCACACAACTCACGCCAGCCCGTCGCGCGTGCATCTCTCGTTTTATTTTATTTATTGTAATATTTTGGGTTATTGTTGTACTTATAATGGTTGTAAGGGCTCATTAAACGGTGTCATATTGAATTGAAGTTTTTGGATTCTGCACCACCCATCAACCAAAGATACGATTTAAAACGTTATAAATAAAATGTTGCCGTTTTAAACCCCAAATAAATAATTATAAACGGTTGAAAACTCGCATACAAAAATAAAAGAAATGTGTTTTACACTTCACTAAGGGCAATTTTTGGTCACCTGACATAATGTTTCGTTTTTATTTAGTTTATAGAAAATCAATAGAAAGTACCTACTTACTAGAAAACTTGAGTATGTAGGTATATCGCTAAGTAGGTATATCAGTATATAACACATTTAAAAAAATCTTTACACAGTTTATAGGTACTCCGTTATATCCCTACCTCGGTAAAATCAAGAAAATGTACCTAGTTATAATTAAGAAAAACATCAACACCAATCGTTTTAAATTGAAAAAAATTGTTTATTTCGGTTTTAAAGGGTTTTTTTTTCGTTTTAAACGGATTGGTTCCATTGGTTTTAAACCGGCCTTACATACATCTATAGTTATACGTACGCCAGTCGTACCTACGCAAGTATCTATTTAGGTACCTACCTCTAATAGTACCAGGTACTTACGTATACTTATTTGCCTTATATTTTTAGAGTTATTAGTAATGTTGTACGCATAAAATAACTATTTAAAATCAAAATATCAGTTATGGAATACTATCACTTAAACTAGTAAAGAATTAGTAAGCGTTGGAAGTTCACTCACTGACAAAATACCTTCTAGAGTAGAGCTAATTGTTAGTTACCACGCGTTGTTGTTTCTTTATTTTTAATTTTGAGATGCGGTGAGCGAGTAGAAATAAGCCGAAGAAGAGATTGTTGGACTTTGTGAAGAATGCTATGGGCAAGAAAGAAGTGACAACGAAGATGACAATGCCTACATGACGGCTGATAGAGAGTTATGGAAGAAAAATACATGTTGTGCCGACCCCACGTAATGTGGGAAAAGGGTAGAAAATTGATGATGATAAGCATGAGCGAGTAGAATAGCAATTAGCAACTGTACATTTACTATTGGTTTTATGGCTATAGTGGCTAGTAATTGATATTTACTAGCTTCGTTTGTAAACGCCCTAAGCATCGTTGTCAATTTGACGTTTATTTTGGCGGGTAAAAATCAGCTGCTATGCCATGAAGAACTGCCGCTGTTTGCATGAAGTGTTTGCACTTTGCACTGCACGAACAAAGTTTATTACGAAATTATGACGAATAACCATGTTTAATGTGTAAAACGTGTACAAGTCCTCATCAATGGATCTTATCGAGTCAATAAAAAAGGATAAAGCATATCTCAAGTGTAAAATAATAGTGAAAACATGGGAAAAAGATTTCAAAGGTAAACATTCTCGTATTCCATCAAAGTTTGATATCAAAGAAGCTCCAGCAAAGATAAAATACGCTTACAAGAAGTATTTTCAATTAAAAAGTTCAGCCTTAGAGAACTCATTGTCATTATACGATTTTGATGAGGAGCAAATAAGTGATGAAAAATTGCCATCGCCAGTACCTGTTAGCAGTGAACCACATTCGGAAATTAATCATTTCGAGGCGTTAAGTCCATCTTCGGATCAGTTACTTTCTGCCCTGCCGAGCGGTCAAGAACTTGAAAAACTGCTCTCTGATCCCAAACCTCTTGATAAATCTGTGACAGAGACCTTACATCCATTTACTGAAAATCTATCCAAGAAATTGTTTCAAAACCGTAAGTTTTCACTACGAAATCCTAGAAAGCTATCATTACCAAGATCTCAGACAGTCGATAATAAAATCAACAGCTCTTATGCACAAGAAGATAACAGTGAAAATTACTTTACTTGCTTCTCGAAAGAGAAAAGAGACTCTTCAAATGATTTCTCTACATTTGATCCTGACTCAACATCAGATTTCTCATTTTCCTTGAATCTATCAAACACTGTTGGTTGCCCTAAAGCACCATCAGTGAGACAGCTGAATTCAGCATGGCTGGACCGTGTCACTGGATCACAATCAGAGGAAATACCAACACCTACAAACATTGCAGAGAAGTTTGGTTTAAGAAATATAAATGTACCAACAACAGAAACTGTGGTGACTAAAGTATCTGATTATGTAGAGAACAGTGAATCAGAAGGAGAAGAAATTGATAAAATAAAACCAGCTTTGAAGAAAAGAAAAGTCATATGCGAGCCGCCTGATTACTTGAGAAAAAAAAATATTCAAGAAAAATCAGGGAAATCAAAACAAAAAGTAAAATTAAGTAAATCACAAGATGAAAACAAGAAAGTTAAAGAAACGAAAAATCTGAAAAAGAAACCTAAAGCAAAATCAGATGATGTAGTTGATGTACACAAGCCACCTGATATAAAAGAATACATACCCTTTGGGTTAGAAGAAGTAACTCCTCGTCATTCACATGTCTCCAGTATGTTAAAATCTATTGTTTCCTTGGATTCCATTCAAGCAAAAAACAATATAGACTTCCACGCTGCTGATAAACTGGAAAATAAAATAAAAAGTGGAACCTTGAATGAGAACTTTGTTAAAATCAACATTGAGAAAAAGGTATTTGTAAGAGGCAAAAAGAATATTAATTTTTCCAAGTACAAGAAACAACAATGGAAAAATAAGAAAACTTTGCATGCTAGCATGGAGTTCCCGGAATCTGGTAAAATTGCATGTTTTAAATGTGGAGAATCTGGTCATATGGCAAGATATTGTAAAGCACATAAAGAAGAGGGACTATTGCCATTAAAAGATTATAAGGACGAAGACATGCCTACTTTAGAAGACATGCAGACTTACGTTTCACAAGAAACTAGTGACGAAAAATCTGTAACAGAACAATTATGTGACTCATTATTTAAATCCAGCAAGATACCTGAATCATTTATGAAACTTTTAGGAGAATCTGGTAATGGAAATGATTTAATGCCAGTTTATTCAGGCTATGAACATGTAGACTCAAAAGATTTAAATGACGCTCTTAAAATGTTTGGACATGAATCATTCCGGCCTGGGCAAGAAGATGCGATAAAGCGCATTTTATCTGGTATGTCAACTTTACTGATATTATCAACTGGTGGAGGAAAATCATTGTGCTACCAACTACCAGCATACCTGTACAGTAAACATTGTAAATGTTTAACATTAGTTATCTCACCATTAGTTTCGCTAATGGAAGATCAAGTTATTAACATGCCTGAATTTCTTAAAGCAGGATGTTTACATACAAACCAGCCATCTACACAACGTCGTAAAATACTACAATGCTTAAAAGACAGTGAGATCAATATCCTGCTAATCTCACCAGAGGCTCTAATATCTGGTGATAATTCGAATGGCTTTTCTGGGTTGTTTAAATCCCTACCACCAATAGCTTTTGCGTGTATAGATGAAGCTCACTGTGTTTCTCATTGGAGTCACAATTTTAGACCTAGCTATCTAATGATCTGTCGTGTACTACGTGAAAAACTAAATGTGAAATGTATTCTTGGACTTACTGCCACAGCAAGCCAGACAACCATTAAAAGTATTATCAATCATATTGATATTCCTGATGGTGTCAATGGAGTAATAACAAATCCAACGCTTCCCGACAATTTACATCTATCTGTTTCATTTGAAAGAGACAAAGATAGGGCTTTAATATCATATTTATCATCAGATCAAATTAGTATATACAATTCAATAATAGTCTATTGCATTCGAAGAGACGAGTGTGAAAGAATTGCAGCAATAGTTAGGTCATGCCTTCAAGAGACTGGTAAAGTCACTATGGAGGAGCAGAAACGGAAAAGAAAAAGAATGTCATACACAGCTGAAGCTTACCATGCTGGCATGTCTGCTGCTCAAAGGAAGAAAATTCAAAAACATTTTATGGATGGTACCTTAAGAATCATAGTTGCTACAGTAGCTTTTGGGATGGGCATAAACAAATCAGATATAAGATGTATCATACATTACAACATGCCAAGCAGTTTTGAATCTTATGTCCAAGAAGTTGGGAGGGCTGGTAGAGATAGTAAACCTGCTAATTGTCATGTATTCATAAACAACAGCAGCAATGACGTAGACGAACTGCTAAAACACATTTATTCTAATTCGATTGATAGACCAAATATAAGAAAACTGCTTCAAAAAGTGTTTATACCATGTGACTGTTCTAAATCTCAAAGAACCTCAACAAATTTATCCAGTAAGTTTTGTAAAGGCCATGAAGTTGGAATACCAATAGATGCTACAGTTGAAGAACTAGACCTGCCTTCTGAAAACTTAGCAACACTTCTATGCTATGTAGAACTCCACCCAAAGAAATATATTAAAGTGCTCAACAATGCCTATACGGTGTGTAAAATTTCATCTTATGGAGGCCCACAAAGAATTCTGGAAGCAGCAAAAACATGCAGTCCTTTGGCAATGGCTTATTTATTAGAAAGCAAAAAAGATTCTGACATTCTAAAACAAAGTGTGTTGGAATTTAATGTCATTGAAGTTGCTGCTGCAGTTGGATGGGAGAGTGGAATGACCAAATACCATTTGAAAAACTTGGAATGGATAACGGAAGGAGGCACTTCAAAGAGATCTCACTTAAAAGTAGAATTCAATACTCTGGGATTCAGAATAAAAGCTAGAGGAGATTTAATACCATCAGAACTTGATAGTATATTGGACGACCTCCATGAATCTGTTGTTTTCCAAGAAAAATCTAGATTGTATCAGTTAGAAGAATGTAGCAGAGCCTTTAAAACCTTGGGAAATTATTCTCTAGAAAATTGCAGTTTGCGTGAAGATATTATGTTAGAGAAGTCCAATGAGTTAAAAAGAACAATACGAAGTTATTTTCAAAGAGAAAATTGTTTGCCTGAAAATGTGGAACTAGAAAAACGACCATTAGACGTAGAACGCATAGCAAGCGACGTAAGAGCTCTAATAGCTTCTTATAAAGATTGTACATTTACAGGACGCAGTATAGCAAAAATATTTCAAGGAATTTCTTCCCCCAATTTTCAAGCCATAGTGTGGGGTAGATGTAAATTCTGGAGATCACACATACAGGAAGATTTTAATGGAATTATTAAAATTGCAACTCAACAATTAATTCAAATGAAAACGTGACTGAATATATTTTTATATTCTTAGTATATTTTTGAAATTATGCATGTAGTTTTTATTTGTATCTATCATTATTAACTACCTATCTTACTTTGTAAGCCTTCTGGTAAATACAGTTTATGTGAATATTTGTATCTTTCTTTATTTCTTTTAGTAGGAGTACGAACATAATGGATACCTTTACAGTTATTTAGGACCTTGTTTTTAGTAATCCATTATTATTTTTATTTCTTCACTATCCTAACAATAGAGCGATAGTACTCTATCGTATATAGGATCACAAGCTTCCGGCCGCGGCTTCGCACGCGAGATATTGTCAAAAAATCTCTAATCTAACTATGTACCAAATTTTATCGAAATCGGTCCAGCCGTTTAGCCGTGAATACGTACCAAACAAAGTTACTTTCGAATTTGTAATATTAGTATGTATGGATATCTCATTATCTCTTCATACTTCTACATAACATCCATACTAATATTGTAAATACGAAAGTAACTCTGCCCCTCTGTGTGTTTGTTACGTTTTCACGACTAAATAGCAACTAAAAACGGCTGGACCGATTTGAATGAAATTTTGTATATACGTAGATTATAACCCGGATTAACACATAGGTTACTTTTTGTTGACAAACCACGGGTGCAAAGCCGCTGGCGGAAGCTAGTTTTCAATATAGGAGACGTGATCCCGCCATAGTGCTGTTCTTTAGGCATTACTGGGCTTGTGAGTAATACTGGTCGAAAGTCACGCTCATATTTCAGGAAAAATAGTGGTTTGATAGTACTGGATATGTACTACTAAAACTAATAAGATAAATTATAAAAATATAATTCAATTTTACCATTTCATTATAAATATTCAACTTAACATATCAAGTTTACTTATTCTGTTATTCTAAGTAGGTACATTGCTAAACAACAAATTAGAGTTTTGCAAGTTTCTTTCTATAATGTTACTTATTATTACAGATGCCATATTTAAGAGTATCTGAAGCGAAAAGAAATACATTATTTAATCTTATTAGGTAAGTTCTTAGTCTATTAAGTGTACCTTTCAAAATGACTAAACATTTGCTACCCATAAAATTAACAGTCTTTTGTCATACTCTGTCTAATCTACCGGTTTCTTTATTGAGTCTACCTACCATGCCTTTAGGATCCGGGGATAAAGAGCTCCATTGTGTTAATTCACAAATATCAAATTTGTGATTACCGCACCTTACATTTTCTTTCATACTACTGCTCTGAGTTAGACATGATCCCAATACATTGTAGAAATCAAGAGTAAGTCCATCTATCCACTCTCTAAGGTCCTGACGAATTCTTTTTACATTTGAGCTTGAAATTTTTTGTAATAATCTACTTTCTTCTTCAGTGGGGGTAAAATTATTTTGGCCAGCATACAAGTATTTTTTGTATGATGACTGAGATCCAACGTGCACAATATTGGCTTCTTGGTGACCGAGTTCTTTCCCTGAGAAATACTCTAATGGAGTTATAAGAAATTTTGTAGATACTATTAAATTACTTTGTTCAAACAATCCCACTTTCCAAACACCTGGTAATAAAGGGGTCTTCAAGTTGGGTTTGATAAAATTAGTTAGGTTGTTTTCATTAACATGGATAGCACTGACGTCAGCAATGGCTCCCGCTGGGTCCAACCATATTACTGTAAAGTTTTCCGTTTTTTTATCAGCGATTGGAGAAAACTGATACAATAATCCCGGCTCTGATAGTGGTCCTAATATATTAGCATAATTTCTAAAAGTTGTCTCTTTTTGATCATATTCAGAACTTACTCTAAATATTTTAATGTTTTCTATAAAAGAATTCTCAATATTCCAATCCAAATATTTTTTTGGTTTATACCACGTTTCTATAGTTACTTCTATTCCATTGTGAATGATTCCTTTATGTACAATTAAGTTTCCTTTGTAAACATCTGCTTGATTATACAGACTTATCTCTATAATGTCTTGAGGTATAACTTGACATTTTTCTACTAATAAAATGTTGGCGTTATGGCGAGTGATACTCTCTGCGTGCGTCAGTAATGTGTCGTCAGTGCTTGATGTTAAATCATCAATATTATAAATGCTTTGCCAATAGGCTTCCAAATTATCTAATAAATAGTGGTCTTTAAATCCAATATTCTCTTCAACTCTATTTATAATTTCTTGGTTTATAATTGGCTCAAATTTTCTAGCAAAAAATAATTGTCTGTCTTGCGTATTTTGTATTCTTGGCCAATCTTCTGGTCTAAAATCATTGGGAGAACATCCACACCAGTCTACGACATGCTTGTATTGACATTTGCACCCCAGTTTCCTCTTCCAATTTGTAACATGCAAATTATTATCAATATACGTTTTGCAGAAACGGGAATTCCTTAGGACAGTGTGAAAGAAAGATTCTGCAGGTAAAAGTGTATGTTGAAATATGACATCCAAACCTTCCAACAGGTCGTCTTGCTTCCCGACAACGTACGCGACGAGTTCAGGCGATAGCGCGACCCAGTCGCTGCCACCGTCTATTATAATACCTTTCGGCAGTTTTCTCTCGCCTATGCGCCACATGTGCGTCTCACATTCAACAAAGGTTTTATCTAATCCTTGCTTTTTGATAAACCTTTGAACTTCTCGTCCGTGTGACTTGACAAAATTAAGCCCCTTGTTAGCTGAAAGAAACTGTTCTAAGTTCTCTAGAGACTTGATTGGGAAATCACTTTCACTTAGATTTATTACAAAATCCCAGTGCCACTTAAGTGCGAGTATATCTTTCATTGATGTCAAAAGCATTGTTAACAAAGATGCACCACCCCATATTGTAGAAAATCTGCTGGTAGCTAATTTAATGTTGGGAAATTGCTTTTCTAGGTCAGAAAGTTTTCTATGCAGATAATCTTGCCTCTGAAAAATAAGAAATAAGTAAGTTTAGTATTAACCTATGAAACCCATACTAATATTATAAATTCGAAAGTAAGTCTGTCTCTCTGTCTGTTGTTACTAAATGGCTGGACTGATTTCGCAGCCGAAGCCGCGGCTGCTTGTAGGATATTGGCTCCTTAAATATCTTATAAAAAAATAAGTTAAAGTAGGTAGGTACTTTTTTTTTAAAGTCCAACTCAACAATAATAAAACGAAACGAAAATATTTACATAAAACTTAAAACTCGATTAAAAGAATTAGATCTAATTAATAAAATTACATTTAATTGCAAGTTCACACCTTCATCTCCACCCAGTATATTGTCAATCAATCAAAAATTTATTTGCTTCAAATAAATCAATTGTCATTTGGTGTAATTTTAATGAATAGTAGGTGCTTAACATAGTGTGACAGTAATCAGTATTATTATCCATATACTTACAACATCAATGTGAATGTAGAAGTAATGACTACTTCTGTACAAAGCATTGATCAGACGATGGACTTGCCGTAATGCCCTTCCATTCAATGTCAGCAAGAAGACAATCCTGACAGGATCTTCTGTACCTGTTGCAATAACTGGAGTTCTAGGTTCAAATTCTGAAACAAAATAATTTTTACTGTTCATATAGCAGAGAACCAGAAAGAATTGTGTGGTTTTTATTACAGCACCCTCTGGCAAGTTAGCCATATCTAAATCTTTTGTAGATATATGGGGATATTAGTTTTTTGCACATATGCACAATCAACCTCTTACCCTAAACGCATTCACCTTTCCATCGTGGATAAAAATAACTGTTATCTATGTGAGTGGATAGATATGGATTGATAATAATGTAGATAAGAGGGAACTAGGTACTTACTTGTCAAACCAGTTTCAAACACATTCATAGTAAAATATCCTCCACAAGTATCTGCAGCATTTGCTGGACATTTCATGTCACATAAATCATCAGCAACCTTTGATTTTGTAGGAGGCAGAATTTCTCCACAAAAACATTCTGATCTACAATAAGAAAAACATGATTAAACAATACCAAATAGAAGTTAATTTAGAACTATTATCAAGCAAATAACCATCCGATAGAAGAGCTGGTTTGAGAAATATAGATAGACTAGCTGCCGCCCGGAGCTTTGCATGCATGCTTTGTCAATTTCTTCTTCTATTGTGTCAATGGTTTATGTATAATTATTTATAGGCTTAAAACTAATTTGACATTGAGTAGAACCTGGCCACTTCTATTCCAGTGTTGGTAGCCTTGTTAGCCCACCTTTTGCACAGTCAGATAAAAAGTAGCATTTGTCCTAATCTATCTTAATACAAAATTTCATCAAAAATCCATTATTTTATTATACTTACGCATATTGCACACCGGCATACAAAAATCCACCTTGAACACAGATGTCCAAACAAGCAGTGCGCGAATTGGTATTAGCATAGTTACCATAGAAGCCTGACAGTAGTCTAAGCTTCTTCTCATCTACATAGCATCCCAAATATTTACCATTAGTAACTCCATTGTGAGAGCAGTAGTTGGGTAACTTCTCAGGATAGAAATGGCCTTCTTGTATTAGGCAGGTCTTATTCACAATTTGTTGTTTACATGTCTGTGTTTTCGCACGGTGAATAGCTGATATTGCTTCTCTACTATATATTTCACATGCCGGTTTAAAATCTAGTTCCTCTACTCTCAATAACATCAAAGGTTTGTTTTGCTGCTTACTCAAAGGTAAATCTTCATCATCGAGTCCAAGACCATTCTTCCTTGCTGATACTTCAGCAGCTTCATGCCTTGCTATTGCTACGTAACCATTTTTCTTTAGTAAATTATCATTAGCAGAAGGAAAGAAACTAACTGCGATTAATAATTGAGCAAAGAATGCAATCAAAACTGATGCTATTACACATTTAGTGTACTTATAACATATTCGCCGCAAAATAATCGCCATTTCAATAACAATTCATTTTTACATTGATGGGAAACATCACATAGATAGTCACAATTCTTAATTAGTTAAATTGATTTAAAAAATCAATTATAAACTCCACTTTCCACAATCATTTCGACCAAATAAAATAACCACAAATCACAATACAAAACACAGCTGAGCTGACATAGAGCTAATAGACAGTGACAGACTAAGTGAGCTGAGCTGACTGGACTGCAGCATTTTGCCACCTTGCTTTGATTTGCATAAATCAGATTTTAAAATGGGACTAGAAAGGGCTACAACAAGTTAAAATACCTTTATAAAAAAATCTGTTGAAGTTTTTATGTACAATTTATTAACAGGTTAATTATCATGCATAAAAATTAAATCCTTACCTTCATACCATAAGCAAGTTAAACAATAATACGCTTTAATATCGTGTGTTGCTAGTACCGAGTGTAAAAATAGGCACCTACTTCATTTATATTTTATAATATTTATTGTTTACTTGTAGTTTTATTATAAATGAATTAGGAATCAATATAAAAGGGATCTGTCAAAAAGGGCTAGATTGCCCTTTTCGGGCTAAACAGTGAAAAAACGGCTATCCGCTGTAAAAAGAGCCCGAATCTAAATCTAGCCCGAAAAGGGCACAAAAAAAGGACCGAAAAGGGAAAGGAAAGGGGTGACAACACTGTAGTGGACTGATGACAAAATCTACTACTATTAGGCTACTAGCTTCGTTTGTACGGGTCCTTAAGCACTAATTAACTCACCTTTAGTTGTGTGCGATTGACCAGTTTAGATTAGACTTTGTGCTGCGTTGGTTGATAATCATTAATAGTGTACGTACATACATTAGTAAATTATATGTACCCATGTTTGCCTCGAGTGCTGGTAGAATTATAATCTCGGTAAGGTTTGTGTTATAATAAAATCGTAAGTATTATAACTAAAAATTTTTATGCACATGCATGGGTTTCCTAATTATTTTAAAATATTTTTAAGGATGTCAAAAGTTTATACCAACTTTGTTCGTGGGTATCACATTGACGAGAGACTCAAAGGAAAAGTGGCTATCGTAACAGCTTCTACAGAAGGGTAAGTAGACAGCAATAAATTATATCAACAGAAATACCTACACTATATTATTTCTCTACTTAGTTACTTTATCTTAGGTAGGTATATCAATATACTCTTGAGCTTATATCAATCCCATCAAGTTGTGTGGATACTCAAAGATCTTGTCCAACATCACTAACCGCCCGCTTCAGTTTATCCTAGGGCAAAGGTCAACTTAAATGCTAAGTTTATCTAGGAAGCTATAAAGTTACTGGGTAGGTAGATTATGTTATCATATCACAAATAATATAGTAAAATACATGCGTACTTTACATAGTTACTTGCTTTAAGAAGAACGAACAAGGGCTTTTCATTTTAGATTTAAAACGTAAAAACTAGTTCCAACTAGCGTAATAGATGGCGCTATCTGAAGATGCACCGCTAAAATATGGATTATATGCAAAACTCTCAAAGACACAATATCAAAATTTGTGTGAAACAATCTCACTTCACACATGATGTATTTCTGCTGCCACTTTAACAACAAATACTAAAAACAGAATAAAATAATATTATTTTTTATAGTTATATATTTATAATCGTATTATTTTTTAGCCCTGTGTGGAATCTGACTAATCGATACACTATCTTGAATGGATGTTGATGGTTGTTTTGGAGAAGCTTTGTTCCTTAAGAACACTGAAAATATACCTAGCAGTTTTCTTCAATATTCTTCATGCAGTATCTTAAAAAAAGATGACTTTTATGAGAAAAATGACAAGTACAAATGTTATTTACCTAATCCACACCAACTAACTTATAAGTACGTAAAATATCGCTAAAATAACTTACGGTAATTATTCCAATATGATGGCGTCACAGATAATTCAGTTACAAGAAAGTGAACTGAACAATGTGTCACGACTTTACGTCGTACACGACGTACCTACCTACGAACTAGGGTTTACATGTTTAATTGCTTGTCCATAGTATATTTAGTATATATTATTATATATTGTTATATTTAATCTTCCTACTTATTCATTTCGTTTTACGAACTCTCTTGTGAAAACGTCTGCCGTAGTTTTCGCAATAGGAGACAACGCACGGTTTAGTTATCTCTTCTATACATACCCTCCTGTTTGTAAGCAAAGAAACATCATTTTCTTAGATCAAATGATTATTTTTTATCACTGCTATTTCACACGTGAAAAATCACAGGTAATGATTTTTCATTTTAATGCCGTAATGTCACACTCCTTATTCTTGCTAGTGCTATTTCACATGTGAAAAATCACGGGCAACGAAAACGCCTGATGAATACCGAAGAAAGGCGAACGACTGATTTGTAGCAGCCCCGAATGACAACAACTGTTATACGATGAATACCGAAACTGATTTAATTTGAATAAGTTTGTTATGCGAAGGAAAATAGCATGTGTGATGGATGTGACATGCTTTTTCACATGCTACTCGTGAAACGTTCCACTACTTGATACAGCAGCGGCATCTATTAGCAGTTCTCAAAACATGGCCGTGAAAACCCCTCATTCACTTTCCTTTGTTATTCAAAGAATGACAGAGCAACGCCATCTATTAGCAGTTATAAAAACATGGCCGTGAAAAACCCTCATCGAAGTACACAGACCACTTAGATGTATGAGGTACTTCAATTATTTAAAGCTTGTTTATATTTTCAGCATTGGGTATGCGATCGCTCAGCGACTAGGCAGTGAAGGTGCTGCAGTCGTTATATGCAGTAGAAAGGAAGCAAACGTTGAGAAGGCTGTGAAGAGCCTTAAAAACGAGGGAATCACCGTAGAAGGTGTGGTGTGCCACGTATCAAATGCTGAACACAGAAAAAGACTGTTTGAAGTTGTAAGATTGTCTTATTTTCTACGTTTTATACCCCTCTTCAATATTTTAAGCTCATAGATCGTAGACATTATTACATAGTATAGAATAGAAAATACTTTATTACAACAAATACATTAGAACAATGTAAGTAAACAAAGTTCCAATGGTCCCAAAACTCTTACTTCAATCTTTCTCCAAAAGCAAAAAGAAACAAAAAACCTTTTTTCTAAGTCAAATACTGTGTTACCTTGAGTCCGACGGACACGCTGAGAATCACTCTTGCAAAGTTGCATTATGTGACAGTTTTTTTATCCGACGTCGTATGTAGGTATGAGTAAGTAACTCATCATACCTACATACGACGTCGGAAAAAAAACTGTCACATAATGCAACTTTTATCTTGTGTTACCAATAATACAGAGATTTGGTTACTTAGACGTACAGGAAATATAGTAATGAATATCAATTAACCGCTCCCATACCTACCTATAATCACAATTAATAGTAGAATAGAAATATAAAACCTTATAAACATTTTCAGGCAACCAAAAAATTTGGCGGACTGGATATTCTTGTTTCGAATGCTGCAGTTAATCCAGCTGTGTCACCAATTCTAGAAGTAGGTCTATTTATTTTGTTATTTAGTCGTAACTTTTTTATCAGCAGATAACTCAAACCTAGTTAATCGTTTCAGACCGACGAGAAAGTATGGGATAAAATATTTGAAACAAACGTTAAAAGCTCTTGGCTGCTAGCTAAAGAAGCATATCCTGAACTTATGAACAGAGGAGGTGGAAGTATCGTGTTCATTGCATCTATTGCCGGCTATCAACCGATGGAAGTAAGAATTGATACATACGAGTTTTTATTTTACGTTATTCATTGATCGGGCGAAGCGAGATCTGCAAATCAACTTGGGCAAATCGGCGTTGTATGTATGTATGCTTGCCTGAGGATAACTTTCGAAGCTATTATTCGATCATCGTGAAATTTGGTATATAGGAAGGTAGTGATAGCACAATTTTGGTGTAAATGAGCTAAAAATATGGAGCGGTTGTAGAGATATTGGGGTTCAAGAGGGGTAAAAAAAAAACTTAATGAGACTATCCGGTCAATTGGCACGTCTAATAAAAGGTCTTTGTGAGTACTTTTCGACCCCCTTTTGATTTTTAGTAATGTCTCTGTAGTTTTTGAGTTATTAGCCCCCAACAGTTTTAGCTCATTTAGTCACACCAGGATTGTGCCATCACTATTCACTACCTACCTATAAGTATACCAAATTTCACGATAATCGAATAAAAGCTTAGAAAGTTATCCTTGGACAAACAAACATACATTCATTCAACGCGGATTCGTCCACGTTGATTTGAAGTTTTCACCCGTTTTCACGACTAAATGTCTAAACCGATTTCGATAAAATTGGCATATATAGATAGATTATGACCGGAATCCAAAAAAAATCACAATTTAGCCAGCGACTAATTTTTTACAAAACTGCGCAGGAGGGCAGTGTTTTTGTTCAAAAATCGGTCCATCGTGATTTCATCCGTTTATTGATTATCTGACATATTTTTTACAGCCTCTTGGTCCCTACAGTGTTAGCAAAACAACGCTTTTAGGGCTAACGAAAGCTATCGCAAATGAAGTGACAAGCGACAATATACGAGTAAACTGCGTAGCTCCTGGAATTGTCGCCACTAAATTTGCATCTGCTGTAAGTAAAAATACCTACTTACCCATAACTACTGGAAAACCGGCTCTTCATAAATGCTTAAAAGTAGGTTTGTATTACAGATTACAGACTCTGAAGCAGGTAAAGAGAAGAGTTTATCTATAGTGCCAATGAGGAGATTTGGTAAACCATCGGAAATAGCTGGCGCAGTCGCATTCTTAGCATCAGATGACGCGAGTTATGTTACTGGGGAAACTATTGTAGTAGCTGGAGGAGCTTTTGCTCACTTGTAACACTCTTAAAAGACTGGACTGGTGATGGTTTTGAGGAAAGAAAGATAAAAAGATTTTAGAAATAAAGTATGAGCTTAATTGTATTTAAAAGGTAATAAAGGGTTTTTATATGAACTGATGGATTTTATTTAATCATCATCAGAATCTAAGAAATCTGTTTTGTTAAGACCTAAAGTATTCATTAAGTTACTTGAGGGCCCAGATGATGCTTGTTCCTCTTTCATGCTTGAAATCATATTTTGCAATATAGTTTTATCTTCTTTCAGATTTTCACCTCTGCCTTGCAGTTTTGCTCTGAGTTCTAGATCTAATTTGTCATCAGTATCATCATCTGATACAGACATAACATCATCACTAAAATCAGACTCATTTTCTTGTTCTTCTCGACCAGAAGACCACAGTTTCAAAAATTTTTCTATACAGTTCACAAACTGATCTGGGTCAAAATCTATTTGTTCATTTGTCTGTTCCTTTTCAATTGTTTCTATTCCTTCATAATCAGATGTCTTTTTGAGAAAATCTGTTAGTTCTGTTGTAATGTTCTGCGGTGTGATAATGTCATTTTTCTCAAACTTTGTTTTCTTACCATAGCGGGAGTTTAGCATGTTATTGAGCTGCTCTGGAAGGATGTTCAACCAATCTTCATCGTCCTCTACAAGATCTGTATTAGTGGAGTTTTTTATTAACTCTTTGGTTGTCAAATATTCATCAGAACCTGTTATTTCTGTCATATTACTAGCAACATTTGATATATTTGGACACTCAACTGAAGAAAAGAAGACTTTGGCTTTTTCTAACAGTTCCGTGTACTCTTGTGAACCCTCTATGTTGCCTCTAAAATATCCATTATCAGTTAAACTTTTCAAGAATTTGTGATATTCTTTTGAAGAGAAGATGTCTGAGGATCTATTCATGATCATATTGAAGCCACAAGCAATCTTCTTACCCAAAGTGGTACTTTTGTCTTTTTCAGTAGAATACATAAGGTGTTTTATAACTTTGGAGTGCAAAAGCATTGCATACAGGCACTTAGTGAATTTCACTGTTACTACCACACTGTTTTGGTAATCTAGGGTTTTACATGCTTTAATATCTATGACATCATGGTGGCAATATGTATCCACAATAGGTGCTATGAAGTTTGGTTGCAACTTGAGCAAAGCAGCAACTTTCACAGGCAACTTGACAATAGCATTATGAGTATTCTCTATAAGCTTCTCTGGGTAAGTACCAATCCTGTTTAAAATTGCTTCTTGTACATCTGAACTTGCTAGTGTTTTGTCTTCGTTTTCTACTAAACACAACATAGCATCATTGAGCTTCAAATATTCATCAACTCTTGCTAGTTTTGGTGGGATGATATGAATGCAGTTTTTATAGATAAAAACCTGGAATACAAAAACACCAATATAGTAGGAACAAGCTGCAATATTCTAAGATAAACCTTGCTATTCAATCAGTGGCGTAGCGTGGGTGTCTGCCGCCCGGGGCGGAAGAAAATTTTACCGCCCTGTTATTTAGGTGTTTTAATTTAATATGTTATATATACATACAGTAATTCTAAATAACTTATCGGGAAGAACAGGCATTATTGTGTACAGGTTACATATAAAAAAGTAATATCTAATATTATATATATAACATATTAATCACATTTATTATAAAAATTCTTACACATGTGCCACTTACATTGATAATACAGGTATAGAATGCTTATGATTATGCCTTGATGATCATCAAGATTAAGTTATTAGCGAATTGAATATAAAACGCAAATTGACTTCCAATTAGAACTACGACGATACTGTTATCTATCTATATATATAAAACTAAGTCAGGTTAGTTACACCATTTATAACTCAAGAACGGCTGGGCCGATTTCGATGATCGTTGATTCTTTGATTGGATTTGTCTCCACTACGATTATCAGAATAATTAATAAAAATCAGAAAAATTCACATAAAAAGAAATGATGAAGTAAATTCACTTTCTCATACATAATGATGGCCAATTGACCATTATACCGGGGGGATGTAGTACATATTGGCAGCCCACATCATATGCATGCAGTTATTTATATATTTATTAAAAATTAATATACCTACTTGTTAGAATTAAAAACGTAGACCGCATCATCACTTACTATCAGAGATCGTGGTCAAACACTAGTCTATAATTTAGAGAAAAAAAACTTTGTGTGTAACTAAAAGATTGTGTCTACTTTTTTAAGAGCAGTCTTTTAATGCACTATAAATGTCTATAGTATCACAGACCTCTTGCTCAATAGACAAGATAGCCAAATTGGTAAGCCTTAAAGTACTCATTGTTGATCTTAAATAGTTTATGATCAATTTCAATTTTGAAAAACAGCTGGCATTATTTAAGTGACAAAAATATGAAATGGTTCAAATATTTGCAAGATATTATTATTTATTGGGAAATTTTGCCGCTCCCTATACCTGCCGCCCGGGGCAGGCTACCCCTGCCCCCTGCTACTACGCTGTGCCACTGTATTCAATATTAAATTGAATTCACTCAACGGTTTTGAAAAGGAGCACTAATTTATAGGTAGTAGTCACCTATAAATGTCAATGATCTTACCCTGTTATCTGTGCTGTCAGGGTTAGCCCATGCAGGCAGATTATCGGCAGCTTCTATGAGAAGAAAATCTCCATCATTGTCTATAACTTTCACAATTAAATCATCAAATTGTTTAGTCAGCTCCAGAATAATGTGAACAATGAACCATTCATCTTCTATGTTATCGCCAAAACATGTGCTGCTTGTCAGGTGAACTGGAAAATCTGTAAAAAATGTATAATTCAATAGGGAATAACAAGTAGGTATTTATATTATAATAACTTTCACGAATTCAACAAAAACCTTGGAGAGTTCCTAATGTCCGCGTTAGTTTGTGGTTATGTTATGAATTATGTTAAAGCAAAAGAATACCTTTACTATTTTGTTCCAGTATGGGCAAAAAAACCTTAAACTGATCTCTGTGCCATATATATCTTTCTGATAAAGCTGCTATTCTGGTGTTTATCTTCTCGCAAAGCTGTTCCCATGATACTTTGTCTGATTTGAGAGTCGTCGAGAAAAAGAAGCACTGCACGGTATCTTCACTACTAGGCTCAAATTTATTGTGTTCATTTTCTCGAGCCGACATAGTTTTAACAAACGTATTTACGTGAAGTAAAATTGATATAAATGAGGATGCAAATGTAAACTAAATAAACCACAGAACACTATTACTAAAGTATGTACCTACTAAATATGTACACACAGTAAACATCAGGGTTGCCAATGTCATTGCTACACTATTGCCAATGCCAACTGGGCTCTGACAAATGTAGCTAACTTCACAAGCGAACCGGATGCAAGTTAGGTACTTAGATAAAAAAAAAGATTCTCAGATAACAAAGCTACCAAATAATAACATTTTCAGCCAATTTGACATGTAAAAGCAAACAGAAATAAGCTAAAATAAAGGCAGGTCTGACAGGCACTTGTCTCACCGCCGGCGATGAGCGAGAAGCGAGTAGAGCTAGAAACGAGTTGGCGAGCAGCGAGAAACGAGTGTGTAGTTCCTTTATTTGTCCCGCTGGGCTTTATAGCGAGTGAGCGAGTGCGGCGGGCGATACTACATTGTTGAAAATAATACGACCGACGTTGACGTAAAAAAACATCGATTTTTTTTCGATGTTAAAGGTAAGACGTATTAGATTAATTCTGTAAAGGTATATTTAGGTATAAATAAAGTAATTTGAATTTGAATTTCATATATCAAAATCGATGTTTTTCATACATCGATTGTATGTTTTAAATAAATTAGTTATGAATGTGGCCGCCACATTCACATACACGCCTCGTTGTGGCGTATATAAAAAAAACAGAAAACATATCAAAAAGGTGTACAATTTTGTAGGTGTACCTACCTACTTATTTAATTTTGATAAATTGTCATCAGTGCGATGCCAAACTTAGAACTTTTTCCCCGTACAAAGCAGTTATGTACTCGTAGTTAATGTACCTACCTACCTGATAACGTAAGGAAATAAAATCCCAGATATCTTAGATATTTTTAATTCCAATACGATAAACACCAAATACTTTGCAATACTTTAAGTATTCATATTTAAATCTATCGACTTCACTACAGTTTAATAATACCTAGGTATTAATAGTAGTATACCTAGGAATCCACCCCTGTCTCCATCGCTCTCTTTCTCCATCACGTCTTATTATTTAATGCAAGTTGCAGTAATCAATCAAATATAGATATCACACATACATTAAGAAGAACATACCTAAATATTAGTCTCACGTGTCTTTTGAACATGCACTTTGGTAACTAGTTCGCATAGAGTGTGCGAGGCACCGTAGTACTCGGAAAGTCGGGATCGTTCGTGCGTGTTCATACGAGTAGGATTGGTACACAAACGCATTCAAAGTGCGACCGGCCGGCCTAAAGCAACAGCTGTGTATTAATCACGCACACTATTACGCAAACGACCCTGTAGACAACTCTGTGAAGCTGCGTACGGACAGTGCGTATACAGTGTGTCCCTGGATAAAGTGCAACCCCGAAAGGGGGTGAAACTAGATCAAAAATTATCGACAATAAAATAGAAAAAAAAAATTAAAAAAATTTAGTATATACTTTATTGATGAATTAAAATTTTTATTGCTCACTAATGACTCTATTTAATAAAAAAATGATTTCTTCCAAAGTAGTAGGTCTATTTTGTTAAAATAAAAACCGTAATCATGTCAGATATGTGACGATGACGATAAAATAACAAATAACTCACAAACAAGTGGCTATCGTGACTTAAAGTTTAATTTTTGTATTAAAATTACATTTTTTAGGCTGTTTTTTTCCAATAAACTCCAAAAATCTTAAAATTAAGCCTATAATACTAGAAATTTTTATGACTTTTTATTATTGTCTATCATAATAGCTTTTAAATAAAATAAAAACCTACGTTCTAACATAAAAAATGTGCTGGCTAGGAGCATTTAAAGTTGACCACTGATTACGTCACCACTCAGGTAGAGACCCTTTTTTAACTTATATTGTTGTAGATTATGGTCGCTGGGCCTGTTCATTTTAATACATCAATAAAGTATATACGATTTTTTTTTTAATTTTTTTTTCTATTTTTTTGTCGATAATTTTTGATCTAGTTTCACCCCCTTTCGGGGTTGCACTTTATCCAGGGACACACTGTATTGGTACGCGTAGTCGGTCGGTTTTTGGTCGCGCGTCAAAAGGTACGTGCACGCCCGGGTAAGCTTTAATTGAACTGCAAAATGGATAGACTATGTTTCTCGGACTCATAGCGGATGACTGAAGCACGCGCAGCGCTATGGATCGATTGACTTCGCGTTCAGGTTCGCGGTGGTCCGTACAGGAGCTGTACGCGAATCCCGACTACGTGTTACACAGGAACGCGCTATCCGAACGCAGCTTGAGACGACCCGGTTGTTAATAAATCAATCCGGGTCGTCTACAACATGTTCGTTGTGTCGATGGGCAAACTGAACTTTAAGTGCAAGCTGCAGGCATAGGCCTCAGGTATATGACCTATTGCCCTGGCTTCCACTTGCTGGGACTACGTTAACTATTAGATTTGTGCTCAGTGCTTTCCTACCTTCCTGTAGCAGGTGGCTCCTACGGATATTTTCGCAGGCCATCCTGTGGCGTAGGTAGCCACGTCTTGGCATTACGATGGTCATCTGATCTTAATTTTAATTTATTTACTCTTCGTCGTTGACGTGATGACAGGGAGTTCAGGAGCTCATGGGGTAGGGGACGCCATGGCCCTTGAGACCACGAGTGGTTTATGGAGTCTATCAGGCAACAGTCATAAAGCCTTTTCACACAGACGACACTTTAAATATAAGACCGCATTAGAGCGGCGCTGCGCGGTGCTGTACGCCGCGCCACAAAGCGTCAAAATATTGTTTTAATGATTTTGAATGGCGCATGTCGCACTAGAGCGGCGCTGCAGTAGGCGTAGCTCCAAAAGAATATTGTGACGTGCAGCACTGCGCCGCGCAGTGCCGTTCTAATGCGATCTTACCATAACCGTCGAATATAGCTAGTTTAACTACCGGCATTAATTTCCAGACTGTCTTTTTAACTGAACTAATGTCACTGGCAAATGTCCAATACCGTGCGAAGACAAAAAAAACTGAACTATATAACGTGATTTGATCAACTGATCTGAACTGACCCGTTAGGATATATTCAAAATTCAAAATTCGTTTATTTACACTTAAATATAACTTTACAGAATTAATCTAATACGCTATACCTGGTGACAAGAAAGCTCCCGCTACTGTAGTATAAAATAGAATCTTCTTCTTATCGTAGCACTTTTGGCAGAGTGGTCGAGGTTGTCATGTCAGGGTTGTGGCGCGCTACCTATCTAAAACTTCTACAAGAAAAAAAAAATACAAATTATAATTCATTATTAACTTATTTTAGGTTAACAAGATACACAAAAAAAAACAACAGATATACAAATATGTACAATAGGCACTTAAAAAATAACTAACATAACATAGGTATACATAATTAAATACTCTCACAATAACTGAGACACACTCGCTCGATCGTCTTCCAGTGATCCGCAAACACAATATTATTGTTCTGTGGAACTGACTGACTCAGTGACTCACAATTTCACAGATAATTTCCGTATTTTGTGATTATTCTTGCTTACAACTAAAGTTGGGATTAATTTATTCGTTTTTATAGGTATTTTTAATGTCTGGCTTAACTTTCTTATGTGATTACAGTTCGGGTTCAGAAACAGAGTCTGATTTAGAAGTAAAGAAAAGGTGTAGATCGTGAATCGTCATTCTTTGAATAATACTTCTGTCAAGTTAGATATGCTCATTGCATTGTTATGTATCGTAAGATAAAAGCAGGGTTTAATATTACCATATAGTTCCATAACAATTGTAATAAACATCAAATTTCAGACCCAAACTGCCTACCCCAGATTTGAGTAAGGTGACTGTTGTTGTCTCTGAAACCCATGTGGACGATCCTCTCCAGCACGGTGGTCGGAGCCGTTCATTTCCACACATAAGAGGAAATTGGGCCACATACATTTTTGTAAAATGTAAGTTTTTTAAATTATTACCTCTAACAAGGAAAGAGAAAATACAGCTGTAGCCAACAAAATAATGTACTAACAGGAACATTTTTAAAACTTTACAGGTCCTCAAGAAGAATATCTATTGCAGCTTACTGAGAAACTAGAAAGAGTTGTACTATTGCAAAATGAATATTGGCATAGGTGTAATGATATTCATATTAGTTTGTCAAAAACATTTACTTTATCATACCATTTGATTACACCATTTACAACTAATTTGCGGAAAGCAGTTAGTGATACAGAAAGGTATATATTTTACTAGCTTTCGCCAGCAGCTTTGCACACACTGTTTGTCAATAAAAAGTAGTCTATTTTTTAATCAAGGCCATAATCTACGAACATTCAGTCGTTACAATGTGATTAAGAATAAGAAGCATTTATTGAGGTCTTAAAATTGTTTAGTACTAGTATATAGGTTACATGAAATGTTAGCCTAAATTAGCAGACTATGATGACCAGACGACAATTGTATGTGGATGTAAGGAAAATATTTGAGCAGAGTATCTGACATAGCTCTGTTTCTCACACTACGTCTCTGGTGAGCCTGTGTTGTGAGGTTTACAGTGATTCGCATCGGGCTCTTGTCAAATAAAAATAACAACTGACCCATTTTGATTGGATATGTATATAAATTATAATTTAAATTACAAGCTAGATTAAAGTACTTCATGTAGGTAAAAGGTGTGATTGTGAGTGTGTGGAGCAAGTAGTTATGATATTGTTCATTTTATTTTAAACATAAGCTATTGTATAATAATTTAAGTTGATGGGATATAAGGTCCTGCTATTGCAATTAGATTGAGTAATAAACTAACATACAAACCTTCACATTTATAATATTAGTGTGATTATTACATTTGTAGCTGTGACTTGAGTAAAACTTTTTTCCTCTTAAACTTATTTCAAATCTAAATTGAGATCTACATTTCGTCTTGATAATATTTCCATTTAGATACAGATTTTTCATTTACAGTTTTGAGTTGGAGTTCAATGGTATAAAAATTTACTGTAACGAAGATAACACAAGGACTTTTATTGCATTGGCAGTGGATCATTTTAGTGAGAGATACTTAAAAGCACTAACTCAAAAAGTCGATGATTTACTAAGTGACTATAAATTACCAAAATTTTATGAGGTATGTACCTAACCTATAGATTGTTATGTGTATTTGTCCATTTCATCTTATTTGTAAATATTTTGTAATTTTTAATTTGTTTTAGGATCCATCATTTCACATGAGTATATTTTGGATTAATGGAGATAAAAGATCAGAGGTAACAAATATTGTGAGTGAATTGAACAATATTGTTATTTGTGATACCGAAAATCATAAAACTGGTTTAGTGGATAAAGTGTACTGCAAAAGTGGTAACAAGTTCTTCCAATACTATCTGTTATAAAATGGCTGACCATTATGTAAGTAATAGTCAGAATTATCAAAATCAAGAGAGAAAAATCAATAGAGTTTACATAAATCCAAACTTTAATAGGCCAGATAATATTCCTACTTTGTCATCAAACAATATGTACTTCAATCCTAACTTTTCACATGTCTCTCCAAACTTGTTCCATAATATGCAGGAACCTAAAGATCAATCTAGCAAAGCAAGAATTCATATAAATCCTAATTTTATTCCAAAAGCAAATGCTTATAATCAGACTGTTGCTAATAATCCAGTACCTTATGTTACAAAACCTGCACTCAGTGTAACTTCATCATCAACAAACTCAACATGTACAGAACTTAATCAAGATACAACCAATAGTCAATCCACGATGCATGTTACCAAGTCTAGATACTGTTTAGTGAGACAAATAGAAAACATAATAAATAAAACTCCTAACTCAAGGCCAGTTACAAATACTGTGCAAGTTAACAAATATAAATCAGTGTCAATTAATGTTGTAAAAAACAATCTTGCTACTGTGAAACCTATTAAAAGCGTAGTTGATTCATTGTCACAGAATGCAAAGTACAAACTAAATTCTAAACCAATACAAGTTCACAATAGTAGATTTAAATTTGTCAAATCAAATACTGCCAATGTCTTGAATCAATCCGAGACAAAGCATGTTGCAGTAAGAAGGTCTTTATTAAACAAAAGCATACTAAAAACTGCATCTCGAAAATTGAACAATAGACTTGTTTTGAAAAAAAACAATATACCATGTCCATTATTTAAAAAATATGGCAAATGTTTAAGGAAAGTACGTGGCAAGTGTGAATATTTACATGACAAAAAACATGTCTCCATCTGTCGTAAATTCCTGAAGGGTATTTGCCATGATCCTGATTGCCTGCTTTCACATGATTTAACTGACAAGAAAATGCCAACTTGTTATTTTTACCTACAAGGTGCATGTACAAAAGAAAACTGCCCTTATCTCCATGTCAAACTAAATGACAAAATCAAAATCTGCCAAGACTTTCTCAGAGGTTACTGTGAAGATGGCGACAAGTGCTTATTTCGCCATATCAATATTTGTCAAGGTGGTGCAAAAGAAGTTTGTTCAAAGAAACAGTTACCATACTCTCCTGCAAGCAAAATAAATGCAGTGAAGGTAAGAAGCCGAAAGCAGTCACTTGTAATGATAAGCCAAGAACGCAGGAATACTAGAAAAAAGGTGGAAGATGGGCCTGATAACGAACAAAGATATTTTAAAGAATTTGTAGAAAGTAGAGGTTCAGGTGAGATAAGTGATATGATAAAACCAAGTAGAATTAAATTAGGCACCTTACCATCCTTTATTCAGCTTTAAATAACTTTTGCCTGAGATGTTAAATTGCTTATAGATCTAACTTAAATGCTTTTTTTTGCTATTATGGTGACACTTCATCAAGAATAACTCAAGCAAGACTAAAATTAAGGATACTAGCTGCTGCCTGTGGCCGCGCACGCCTGGTTTGTCAATAAGTCGTGTAGCCTATATCTCAATCTATCTTTATACACAATTTAATCAAAACTGGTCCAGCCAATAGCATAACAAACAGAGAGGCAGAGTGTCATACCTTCCTAATTTATATAAGGATATATATAAGGATGTGTAAATTTTACTTAAAAACTTTCGTGATTGATTTCAATTATTATTATAAATACGGTATTTCGTGAACCTTCATCAGGGTGAATGAGTGCTCCGGATAACGTCCCGCCTCGCAATGCGCGCGAGTAGACGGGCGCGGTGGTGGAGATTGCGTCAACGATGGTCCAGCGTGTTGACAGGCTGCGTCATCATCATTATCACCACTGCAGCAGTGATGATAATGATGATGACGCTACCTAAGAGTCAAGAGAGCAGCAGCTGCTCTCTTCGGCACCAACACCAATAAGACGGTACGTGATAAATCCCGTATTTATAATAATGTGTAAATTTATTATTTATCAAACTTTTGCGATCACTGTACATAATTATTGATTAAAACGGGTATTTATGACGTATGCACTTTTTTATTTGTTATCCCGACATTTCGGCTGTGTTGGAACAGGCGTGGTCACGGGTTGACTGGAGTACTTGGAGCTACCGTCGAGAAGTGTGGGAAGCTGCAGCAACTACCCTCACTTGGTCTTCGCGTCACATACGCGATAAATACCCGTTTTAATCAATAATTATGTAAATTTATTATTTTTGTAATAAAATATTATAGTTAAAAAAATGATTTTTATTATATAACAAATTAACAAGTTTAGTATCATTATTTTAGCAAGTCTGCAGCCACTGCTGAATATAATACAATAGCTTGATAAACTGATAAACAAGAAAATCTGTTAATTTAGCATATAAAGTCCCTACTAAATAGACATATCTCTTGTCTTATTTAGCTTGCAGTTTTATAAATTTGAGCAAGTACAAGTTTGGTTAAAAGTATATACATAGTATTTCCATTACTTTAACCACCTTGGGACTTTACTATTTTTGGATGTTGAAGGCCCACTTGATATTTGTGAGTTAACTGATTCTTCCAGCTTACGCCGGCTGGGAGCTCTGAAAGCGAATTTCATACTTGAATTTAAATTAGGTACCTACTTAAAAAAATAAATAGGCATATATATATATATAAATAATATGCAATAGTAGCTTGTCCCATCTATTAATACCAACCTGTATTTTGATGCTAAAATACTAGCAGCATCACTTGATGTTTTCCTTGAGTAGATATCTTCTTTAAGATATGAAGTTATCCCTTCTTCTGCCCATTTAAAATGCATATGGACACATGGCACAAATTTTGCTTCTAACAAAGTCGTTTGAGGATCAAGAGTTTCTTTCAGAGGAGTGGTGACTGTAACATACAGTTGTACAATTATTATTAAAGAAAAATAAAACTAGTTATTGTGGTAAATAATCAAGTGCAACTTACAGATTAGAAACTTTTTATCAGGAGTTTCCAAATGTTGTTTTACAAAGTTAATTACATCTAGTATGATATTTGTTGGTTGAAAAACCCCTTGAAGTATCATGCTATCTGGAAACTGTATTCTAACAACAGCATTTTTATAAACATTGAGCTTTTGAAGTGATGTCTGTAAAACAAAAATTTATATAATTGATTTGTGAAAGTAAAAATATCGATAATTCTTACTTGATTTTTGAAGATTAATATACCTGCTTTGCAATTTCAACTTTGGTAGTGGAAGTTGTTAATGGTGTACTTTCTAATAAGACCCGCTGTTGTTGCAAATCATTGTAAAGTTTACGCACTTCATCTATGGATAGCTCATAGAATTCATCAGGAAGGTCTTCTAATTCATCTTGTGCCTCATTAGGTTGCATAAATGCTATGGCTTTTAGTGAACCCAACTAAAAACAAATTAAGTTCCAAGTCAATAGGGTCATGGCAAAAACTGTATTTTATTATTATAATCATAGTGACATAATGATCAAAATGGCTATGGTCTAGTCTAGAGACATTGAGACAAAACAGAATTATGATAATTAAATACATACAAATGTGACCTCTTCCTCAATATTCAGACGGCGTTCTAAATCTTCTTTGGTCAATGACGTTTTTGATGATGTGTCTTCAACTTTCGGATCTGCCTGCCTACTTCGCATGGTGTCTGCTTCTATTTTATTCCATATATCAATTTTTTCTGGACTGTGTTTTCCTTCTGAAATACTAGGCCCACTGATACTAGGCTCATTCTTTGTTTGAATATTGGGGTTTATTTTTTCATGTTTGACTAAAGCTACAGGATCAAAGGTCTTAAGTGATGGTCCTGGGAGAGCATCTGGCTTATTAGCTGCAGCTGCCATACTGTTTTGTGCAGGGCTTTCAGAAACTGGTTTCCTGTAAATTGCAGACACATTTGCTTGTCTGAAAACAATATTAATTAAATTGTATATTTTTATTCACAGGGAGACAATTATTGATGCCAAATCAATGCTGTGTATTGTATAAATTTTATTTTCCTAATAGGTACATAATTTTTTGAATGCTTACTTTGTTTCTTCATTTTTGTCCATCAATCTGAGTATAGCTCTACCATTTATCAGTCCTAGTTGTCGTAGAGTTTTATCTCTCAACGCAGACAGGCCAGTCACTTCTTGGCGCATGTATTGGATTGATGGATTTTGAATGGACCTTAGCTCTGATGCAGCCAGTGTTTTAACAAGATCAATCAATGCAGTGTTAGGAGGGAATTCAGCAGTTCTTCTTTCACCTGAAAAACATTTAATAAACTCATATTTGCATTGCTTTTTTTAACAAAATAATTTTATTTTTATTGCAACGGATATTCATACCATCTTCCAGTAATAGTCCTATTGTAACATTTGATTCAACCCTCTTTCTCTCAGCCTCCACCATTTCCACAGTTGCCTTATTAGGCAAGTTTGAAAATCTAATGGTTGTAGACAAATCTAGGATTCGATTATGATGTTTCAAGTCATAATCGGAGGGCTGAAATCCTTGTTTGTGGCAGGTATCTTCTAAAACCTAAAATATGTTGGTGAAATCATGTTAGGCAGAAATGTCTCGAGGTAAAAAGCAGTTTTAAACATATTATTATGCGGTAATGACGTAAGTGTTCTGAGAATATGCTCCAAAACAGAGCTTAATTTTTGCAATAATTACTTCCAAACATTTACCTGTAAAATGCTGGTATCTTGCGTACAACGAATCGTTTGTCGCCTGCCATTAGGAGCAATTACTATTATATCTTTAGACATGGCTTACAGTGATAAATACAGCCACTTGTGAAGATTTACATAAATATCCGTGAAAAACTAGAAAACTACGAATTTTCAAAGTCATCAAAATACGACCGATACGATACAGCTGAAGGAAGCTATGTATGCGTATGACAATTGACATTGACGTAACAATAACAGAAACAGACGGTTGTTTTTTGACTTCAACCTGGAACACTTAATGTCAAAAGTTTGTTTCTTTCACTAAGTACTTGCCATCCTCTCCGACTTCACTGATCATCTGCGACGTCACCGGCGAATAACAAAAAAAAATAACCATATAAGACCAGCGTCACGCCAAGATGCGGCCGCTTACACCGTGCCACAAAATAGGCTGACGAAAAGCTCCGAAGAGCCACCTGTCACAAGTCAGGAAGGCCCCAAAGAGCTGAGCCTAGAGACCCGGAGATAGTACAAGTTGTAGTCTCCGCGAGTTGAAGCCAGGGCGATGGGCTACTCACCTGAGGCCCTTACCTGCAGCTCAAACGCAATAGTTGTGCGTCCACCACGCACACTAATAAGCAGTCGAGCCTGTAGATGACCTGGATTGATTTAATTGCCATCCTATGTCCTGGCCTAGGTTCTGGCCTTCACGCCGTGAACCGAACCCTGACCTCCGCTCAAACACCAATCTATCCAGTCCAGTAGGCCTAGCACAGTAACTGTAGAGACGGGTTTTGACTTGAGTAATTTTTCGGAAGAAAGAAGACACTTGTCGACCGTTTCGAGCACGGCGATTGCGAGAGAGAATGAACGGGAAGAAACGTCGACATTTCCTCAACAGTAGTCTACAATGCCGAGCACGATAGCCATCATTTTCTCTATCATTGACCTTTATGATAGACAATTTTCTTCTGAAATTGTCTAGGTCTTGCGATGCCTAGACAACGCTGTCTTTTAATATTCTTTATTTGCGACACGAAATTAGTTAGATTAGAGTATTGTGTAGTAATCTAAATGTCATGCACCCTGTTAGGGCGTGGCAAAATCTATAATAGCATTTTAAAAATGCGCATTATAACTTAAACTTATATAAGCTTTATAATATTATGTAATAAATAATTTTCTAATATTAATATTGTACTTAATATAAACTTAACGTGTATCTAAATACATATACCTGTAGGTACGTCATACGTACACTAGAAGGTAAAATTAAATTAAATTTCTGAAATTAGTTACTTATTATTACCTAAGAATATTTCTTTGTTACATTTTAATATCACATTATCTAAATGTAAGCTTATTATTATATGTTGAGATATTGGGGTTCAAGAGGGGTAAAAAAAAATGAAAATGAGACTATTAGGTCAAGTAAGACGTCAAATGAAAGGTCTTCATTAGTAAATTTCGACCCCGTTTTTATTTTTAATAATGTTTTTGTAGTTTTTGAGTTATTAGACATAATAAAAACTAAACTTTGACAAAATTCACCGGATACACCAGTGACCCCACAGTGCTGTAATTTGGTACGCGTGTAGCTTAAATATCACAAATATAGGCAAAAGTCTGAAATCTAGATATCTGTAATTTTTACTCCAAAAAAGGGTAACTAATTAACATGAACTCCGTTACCTGTAATTTGAATTAAACTGTAGGTCAAGTAAGTTGGTTATTTTTATTAATAATATTTTTTTTGTTTTTATGGTAGACTCGCGAGATCTCAGTTCAGGGCGAACCACTAGTGAATATAGTCGTGAGATTATTATTATATAAACTAATATACCTACCTTATACATTCATCATCATCATTGGCTTGTGCGTCTATTCCAGACGATTTAGGTAATACCTGAGGTGATGGTACATTTTTAGGGTTCCGTACCCAAAGGGTAAAACAGGACCCTATTACTAAGACTCCGCTGTCTGTCTGTCCGTCTGTCACCAGGCTGTATCTCATGAACCGTGATAGTTAGACAGTTGAAATTTTCACAGATGCTGTAAACAGCAGACATGACTTTTTTGCCTTTTATACATAATGGTACGGAACCCTTCGTGCGCGAGTCCGACTCGCACTTGGCCGGTTTTTATTTAATGTAGGTGTGCGTGCAGCTCAATGCGAGAACGCACTTGGTGACCGCAAATTGTGGAAGTGTATGTTGCGATAGTCGACCGGTTGGATTCATTTCACGTAAACACTTCTTCCATTTTGGTCTGTCCTCAACAAGTTCTGCCCAGTGCGTCATTTACACTACATTCCACTACATTATTGATCGAGCGAAGCGAGATCTCCAAATCAACTTGGGCAAATCGGCGTTGTATGTATGTATGTAAGTATGTATGTTTGTTTGTCCTAGGATAACTTTCGAAGCGTTGATCTGATCATCGTGAAATTTGATACATAGGTAGGTAGTGATGGCACAATTTTGGTGTGTTTTAATGAGCTAAAACTGTTGGGGGGTTGTTGAGATATTGGGGTTCAAGAGGGGTAAAAAAAATGAGACTTTTAGGTCAAGTGGGACTTCAAATGAACGTCTTCATTAGTACATTTCAACCGTGTTTTTATTTTTAGTTTAATTTTTGTAGTTTTTGAGTTATTAGGCATAATAAAAACAAAGCTGACAAAATTCACAGGGTACACCAGTGGCCCCGCAGTGCTGTAATTTGGTATGCGTGTAGCTCAAGTAACACAAATATAGGCAAAAGTCTAAAATTGAGAATAACTGCAATTTGTACCCCAAAAAAGGGTAACCAGATAACATGAACACCCGTTACCTGTAATTTGAATGAAAGTGTAGGTCAGGTAATGTGGTTATTTATTTCGTGGCACTATTTTGATAGTCAAAGATTACGAATATTTTTTTTTGTGTTTATTGGAGACTCGCGAGATCTCAGTTCGGGGCGAACCACTAGTTTATTGTCATCATAAAAATCAGTTAGTAACATTTTTGCACTAGTAAATCTTTGAGTTTATTTATAAACGTTTTGTCTTTCAATTCGGTTTTTAAACTTACAGGTATTTTATTGTAAATTTTGATGGCTGTGTAATGCGGATTTTTTCTGTATATTTCAAGTTTCTGTTCTGGCAGTAGTAGGTTGTTTTGTCTTCGCGGGTTTGGATCATGTTGGTATAGGTACAGGTGCTTTCTCACAAACATTGCTGCTTCTAATATGTAGATGCACGGTAGTGTCAGTATCTTCTGCTCTACAAAGTGAGGCCGACAGCTGTTCCGCTGGCGGATGTTTACAATTATGCGTAGACATTTTTTTTGCAATACGAAAAGCTGTCCAGCATCGACACTATTTCCTCACATTATAACAGAATAGCTCAGTCCTGAGTCTTCTCAAGTTGTCACTTTCGCACTCTTCTCAGGCTTGCCAACAATTTTTGGTTAGATAGGTATAATATATGTACCTACAAGAGAAGGATACTCTGTCCATAGCGTTGTTTAAATAATTAAGTATAATATATTAATAATAGAAAAAACCTTATTGAGCCTGCTCGGGGCAAAGATAATTTCGGAAGAATCCAGAGAATGGAATGTAATAACGCTTTATTGTAGGTACATCACACTTATATTTAAAAACAATATAAAAAAACAAATACCTAACAATACACGCAGAAATACAAGTTGCGGTCAGAGCCTTGTCGTCTCTTCGAAGAGTAGACAAGGAAATCGCTGTACTAGCCTTGCTGGACAAAAACGGGATAAGTCTCATAAGCAAGTCGGTAGCTGAGTTTCTGTTGAGCCCGTCACCAAGCCTCTGTTGGGATGTCTTCATCTCGCCCGCCGAAATGCGAAAAGCCGTACTTCGGTTACCCAGGCGAAAAGCTCCGGGCTCCATAAAATTCCAACAGCCGCTCTACACCACCTACCGCGAAGGCGCATTACTTCGTTGGCCCGTCTTTTCAACGGACTGCTACGGACAGGACATTTCCCGGATGTTGGAAAACGGGAAAAGTCATAGTAGGTACTTTCAAAACCCGGAAAGACAGCCGGCGAATAACCGCCCTATAACGCTTCTACCGCATATCGCGAAATTGTTCGTACATTTGTTGCTACGTAGGCTAACGCACTGGATCGAACCTGGGCCCGAGCAGTTTGGGTTTTGCAGTCACCATTCTACCACGGGTTCTTCACCACCTCTCGCACGAGATGAACAACGGACGCAGAACATTAGGAATTTTCTTCGACATCGAGAAGGCCTACGATCGAGTTTAGCACGAAGGTCTCTTATTTAAGCTCAATGCATCCAATATTCATTTTTTTTTGCGACTTATCTCCAGACATATTATGCTAGTTGAAACTAGTTTTTTTATATAAATCGAAAATTAAAAGCCCTCATTAGAAAAACCAATGATATTGTCCAAAAAATATATTTTATTGTAGTAGACAACACGAGGGCGTGCGCCTGGCGCCCAGCCTGAGCCGTGCGCACGTCCAAAACAACTCTTCGCTATCTACGTCCAGCTCTCTTGTTTTATTAATTGGAATAGTTTATTTAATAATTACATCTCTTCTTTTATCTGTCCGTATTTTTAACATTAGGTATAACTACTTCGTCTTGTATAACTTGGTGTAAGAACAGCCTTCAGGAATTGAATTAGGTTGGCGCAAAATACGCCTCACAGCACTGTTTCCATTTCTACTCGAGTCCGCTCTCTGGAAGAAATAAAATAATGTTTAAGTTAAGAACGCTTCTATAATATTACAATTATAAAAAGATATAAATAGGTTATGTTCTTATGACTTTTGAAACTATCATGTTTATCCCTATAAGTTGCGAATCGTGCGGGTAGTCACAGGTAAACTAGAGTACTCCCTATTTTCTGACCGAGCCCAATTTTCTAATTTAAACAACTTCCTTCGATAGTTATGAATAAAATAGTGCTGGACATTTCACACAGTCCTATCAAGTCCCAAACTAAGCAATGCTTGTAGCCTACTATAAGAACCAGATAACTTATAGAATACTTGTCTTACCCTTATACCTACTTACTTTTTTGTAAATTGTAAATACATACCTACCTACTTACTTAATATATAAAAATCTATACAACCTGTTATGTTATAATACGACATTAATTTAAAACATATATCCGGAATGGTATTACCTGATTTCAGAGGTGGGCTTAATACCGGTAGCTTGAATATATATTCAGTAATGGTTGTTTGAATTTTTTTTTTCTATGGTATATCTGAAATCATGCAAATATTTGTTCCGGGGCGGGAATCGAACCCGCAAACTCCTGCGTCTCAGCCGGTTACTCGCCCACTGCGCTACCGACGTCGTTATTTATTACATTCATGTTTTGTATGATAGATCTAAGTGGCTCTAAATATACCTTTATTATGTATGGAAAATGGGGCACCTTTGAATTTTTTTACATCATTGCTCATAGCATCCAAAATGATCATTACATTCTATTGATTTTTTTAAATGGTAGTATGTTCTACTATCTAGCTATAATAACATCATATCAGGGTATGATCAACATATTTATGGTTTAGTTAGTACCTATTCCTAATTTTCTGAAGTAAGTCAAATGTTCAAAGCCGGAGGTAGCGGGTTCGATTCTCGCCGCGTAACAAATGTTTGCATGATCTACAGATATTTGTTCCGGGTCTGTAGGTATGTGTTTCTATATATTATAAGAATGTATTAAATAAAATTAAGTATTCTATCAGTTATCTGGTTCCCATAGTACAAGCTCTGCTTAGTTTGGAGTTAGATAACGCTGTGTGAAATGTCCAGCAATATTTATTTATTATTATTTTATTTATGAGAACCAGTTAACTGATAGAATACATATACTTTTTGTAAATTCATACTTATAATTATATAAAGAAACAACCAGACCCGAAACAAATATCTGTAGATTTCATGCAAATATTTGTTCTACGGTGGGAATCGAACCCGTAACTTCCTGCGTCTCAGACGACTATTCGCCCACTGCGCCACGGAGGTCGCCGAAATATTAATAATCATAAATATTTTAGTATACAAAACTCTTCTTTGAATGTTACCTCCTTATTCTGTAATAGTATTTAAACTAACCCAATTTAAATTTGGTAAAGTCAAATTTAAAACAAAACATTGCCGCTGTGCGTGACATCTCGTTTTGATAATGTTTTTTGTTCATTCCCTCTTGATTCCCTCTATCTGAGTAATAGTGATCTGTGCCTCTATCAGTCATTATCTCAGAACACATACACTACAATCATCTGTCCCATTCGATGCGCAAAACAAAGTAGTCAAGTGTGATTTTGATCTCGCGAATGAGTGTTCCATACATCTAGCCACTCAAAAAATGTGACCGTCACGGGACGCCCGATAAATGTGAAACATCTAAATTCATAGTTAATTAAAGAATTTATAATTAAAGAAAACCATTTATAATCATGTTATCATAATACTTATCTTATAATATTAACATACGTAATATAAATGTGTGACAGCTTCATGCCGGCATCCGACTGGAACGACTTTTTTGACTTTTGACAATTATCTATTTTTTTTTGGTGCAAAATGTCTTTAATAACAATAAATATTTATATGACTAAAATACAGAAGAAACAGTTGAATCATCTAAAGACCGTTGCAAATGATCTATAGATCAACTGCTCCAGATCATTAAAGTGGAAGTGTCCCCAAGACACTGGCTGCATTGCCCCGCTGAATTGCAATGCTTATGCGTTGACCTAGATAAGCACCAGCTCTCGGATCACACGTCGCCTCGACCAGACGCCCAGAAAGAATTTTGAAAACGTGATGGGCTCCGGTACCCCAATTATTGATATTTCATTGATAAATTATATTATTTTATGGCATCGCTATGACGCCATGACGGTATGCCGTCAGAGCGTGATCATGACATACATGTCGGTCTCGCCCCCAAGGCGTGCCAATAGATTTTTCACAGCAAAAATCTCTTTTCTTCTGTGACGTCTTTAAGACGTCACAGTTCAACGTTACGTTAAAAGTAACACGAATGCAAGTGTATATTTTTTGTGAGAAATAAAAAACTGTTTACTTTATGTACTTGTACATACTCGTACCTGTATCTACCAGTTTCTAATTAATACCCTTTCAATTATTTTCCAAAAGTTTTACGTTTCGTACTGAAAACCAACTACCGCTTCCCATCATCATCATCATTGAAACAACAATGGTCGAAGTGTTGAAGGGCCATGATGATGATGATACCGCTTCCCGCGTATTTATCTGTTGACTGACAAACACTGGCAGTTGACATTGATAGACGTGAAGGTCGGTGCTGCCATGTTATGAAAATAAATTCTACCTTTGCATTGAAACTAACTTCATAAAACGGTTTGTTCAAAGCTGCCCCCTTCACCCCTACGTCTGTTTACCTCGCGCGTAGATCACCGCAAGAGAGCGGACGGTCGAGATCAGGCAGCAGGTCGGCAGGCGGGCGTAGCGTGCGCGGCCGCGTGGCGTCGTGCGCGCCGCCCGCCAGTAGCGCCGCGGCAGAGGCCAATCGGCGCGGAGGCGCAGCCAGCCCGTGCGCCGCCAGCGCGGCTGCCAGCTGCCGCGCTCGCGATATCGCCGCGTCACGTTCGTGACGGGCTCGCCAAACCTTATAAACAACACATACTAATCAAACATTTTAAAAAACCCCGCCACCTAAAAAACTCATTTAAAGTTCCAGTTTACAGCTGAGATCCCTTCATCAAATAGGAAATGTGATGATAATCTTGAGATCGATTTTCGGTGCTGTCTGGAAATAAGCCGCAAAGTAGGACTTATGGCAGAGCAGCGCCATCTTTTAGCAGTTTTAAAAACATTAGGTACCTACAATCAGCGACATCACACACGTGAAACAATCAGCGTTTCACGACCGATTGCTGTCGTTGATTTTACGTAATTAGGTGGCGGGTCAGCCCGTCCCTTTAACAACTATAGTGCATATCCCACGTAAGGTACACCCTGACCCGAACGATAGGTAGACGACAGCGACTGGCTTACGTAATAAGGCTACCGGTCGAATGACAAGTCTTCATTAACATGCTTTAGTTAGAACATAGAGAAATACTAATAGACTTGCTTTAGCCAATAAAACACTTAGAAGTAGCACGGATGAGACTGGGGGATAACAATGAACAATGAATAGACTTTTCTGTGTTCTGTACACTGAGCACAGAAAACGAATACCCAGTCTACTAGTATTTCTCTGGCTAATAATCACATGGAGCGATAGAAGCCCTTCATTAGTATTTCTCTATGAAGCCCCCTTACTGCGGCATGCGCCACCGATTCCACTACTAGAACTACAAGACTAGAATTGGCAGGGTCCCAATTCTAGTGAGAACTTACGCTCGCATCCAACAAGAAGGTACACTCGTATTCACTTAAAATTATTTGAATTATAAATTGTAATACCTGTGCAGCACATACGGCGGATCGGCAGTGACCTCGTCCACCGGCTCCGAAACCTCTGGTAGCCGCCTCCACCACGGCCCCGTGGAAAGTGAGCGATTGTCCTGAAAAATAATGAAGAAATTAAATTAATAAGAAAAATGCTTAAGAAGAAAGAACGTGTCAATATGAACCAACTTTCGATTCGCCAAAGCCCAGGTAAGATTTGCACTTTCGTTGTATTATCAGAACCGAACCAAATACCTCAGAGTTACGATGTGTGGACAGACACACATATAAACTATTTAGTCTTTATTTAGTCAATCCAACATACAATATAGTTTCGTAAAAGTTCCTTAGTGGGTAATATAAAAAGTATGTGCCCTGTAAGGGTATGGTAAGGTAAAAAATGGTTTTAAAACTTATAAACTAGTGGTTCGCCCCGAACTGAGATTTCGCGATAAAAACAAAAAGAATATTGTTCGTAATCTTTGACTATCAAAATAGTGCCACGAAATAAATAACCAATTAACTTCATCTACAGTTTCATTCTAATTACAGGTATCGGGAGTTCATCAATTTACTTGGTTGTGCGTTTCGTGGCACTATTTTAATAATCAAGGATTATGAGTAATATTTTTTTTGGTTTTTTTGGGAGACTCGCGAGATCTCAGTTCGTGGCGAACCACTTAGACATAAATATAGTATGGGCCTTTCTGTATATTTCTAACTTGGGTACTGGAAGCACTAAATTTTCCCATCTCCGCTGATTTTTGATCGAGCGAAGCGAGATCTCCAAATAAACTTGGGCAAATCGGCGTTGTATGTATGTATTTTTTTTTTGTCCGAGGATAACTTTCGAAGCGTTGATCCGATCATCATGAAATTTGATAGATAGGTAGGTAGTGATGGCACAATTTTGGTGTGATTAAATGAGCTAAAAATGTTAGGGGGTTGTTGAGATATTGGGGTTCAAGAGTGGTAAAAAAAAATGAAAATTATACTATTAGTTCAAATAGGACGTCAAATGATAGGTCTTGATTCGGACATTTGAACCCCGTTTTTATTTTTAGTTTAGTCCTTGTAGTTTTTTAGTTATTAGCCATACTAAAAACAAAACTTTGACAAAATTCACAGGGTACACCAGTGATCCCACAATGCTGAAATTTGGTATTCGTGTAGCTTTAGTAACACAAATAGAGGCAAAAGTCTGAAATCCAGAATAACTGCAATTTATTCCCAAAAAATCAATAACCAATTAACAAGAACCCCCGTTACCTCTAATTTGAATGAAACTGTAGGCCAAGTAGATTGGTTATGCATTTTGTGGCATTAATTTATTAGTTAAAGATTAAGGCCGGCATGCACATAGATCACTAAACGTAGTTAGCGACTAAACATGTTTAAATTTGACGTATTTGTATGATTTGACAACGCCTTAAATCATATTTAGCCACTAAATACGTTTAGGCATCGTTGTGCAAATCGCCCTAAGAATAATACTTATTTTGTGAGATTCTCGAGATCTCAGTTCGGGGCGAACCACTAGTTATCAAGTTCGTAAAGGTCTAAATGTTTTCTGACAAATACTGCAGTTTAAATAAATGTAAATGCTCGGTAAAGTTAACATATAAGGTAATAACAGGATAAGTCAAATACGGCCGGCAGCTGTTGCGTTGGTGAATGTTCAGAATAATACGTAGACATTTTTTTTGCATGGTAAACAGCTGGCCAGCCTCAACGGCTCAACGCTGTCGCACCAATAATTACCTACTACCCCATATCGCCCCACTAGCAGTTTCTATGTTTGTGTTTGACTTGAGAATTGATAACGCGTAAAGAAATTGACACAGCTTGGCTTTCGTTTTTTCTATGTGCCCTTTCCAGGTTACATTATAAACAAGTACCTACTACAAATGAAATAAGGCAACCGTATCGAGTTCTCAGGGGCATTCGCATAGATTCGCATCGTTAGATTCGTTCTAAAATACCTAAACTACCTCTGTTAGATTACTTTTTGTATTCCAAGATGCTAATACTGATTTACAATTTTGCAAGTTTGAAGATCAACAGATGGAAAATTAAAAACATGCTACGGGTTGTGTTATGGGCAAATGCAAAGGTTTGCATATGTGTATGCACGCACGCCTAAAATACGAAATGACTTTTAAAATCCTTCATTACCCATGGATAAAGACACCAGGGCACAACACGGGCCCGCGCTGGAGGCGGCGAGGTGCGAACGCATGTATCTGAAGTAAACGTGTTCCAGACCCAGTAGAATCGCTGCGAGCAGTATACCAGCCATCAGCAATAAAAATGCAGACAAAAACTGCTCGAGCGCCAGTGGGTCTGACGACTTGTGCTCTTGTTTGTTTGGCTTACAAGTCCCCGTCATCCAATACCTGTACATATTAGTCACATTTAAGAAATGATATAGTCATACTATTGTTTAAAACCATCAGCCAACGAATTTTTTACCTGCGTAATCGCTCAAGGTCTCCATTGGATCGTAAGTCGAGTAATCTTTTATTGAACATACTGAGGTATTTTGAATTTCGTGTAAATGCTAAACCGTATCCAGACATAGCATACCACGATCCTACAGTTAAGAGTCGACAGTCTTCGTCCTATAAGAAAAATAAATATTTAACAAAATCAGCATGAGAAAATTTATAAGCTAATGGAAAAGTGTACAGGATGCCTTACTTGTGAGACTAAATAGTCCAAGACTGTACCATCGTAGATGAAAGCATCCAGTTCTGCTGTCAGAACGCTTGTCACACCTGCACTGACCGTGCTTCGGTTAAATCTGGAAAAAATATTTTTGTCGGTAATCTTATATTCCCTCGTTAAAGGTTTTCATTCAAGCAATCGTGAACGCATTCAATGTCACTAGTTTTTAAAAAGTTACTTACTGTGTCATATACAAGTGTGGATCAGTAAAGTATTTGGACAGAGTGGCATCCGTGTGAGACCACGGTACTGTGCCAAACTTGAGCGCTGGCCTGTAAGACATAGGCCTAGCTATCCGCGGATCATCTAGTCCGCTCAACTCATGGAACTCCTCCCTTGTTATCATGAATGCAGCCAAGTTCGCAGTGTAGATAGCAAGGAACACCACGGCAAACATGGCCCACATGTTAGTCATGAAGCGGGAAGTGAAACCTCTCGGCGAGTCCACATGAACTGATGCCTGTTGAAATAAATACAAAAAGTTATACCCGTGCCTCTCTCCTCAACTAACTACCAAACTTATAACGTTAACCGTACCTGAAAAAGAACAGCCCAAACGAGCCAGTAAGTCCTACAAAGAGAAAATCGGTTCTGTGGAACTCGCTTCGATTCTTGGCCCGTGGAACAATCAAAGCCACTAGGTGACATCCATTCGAAGAAGAATATCATGAACGTGGCAGCTTGGATAGCCACCGCGCCTACGAGCATCCACGACGCGGTGTCGAAAGGTTCAAGAAACGCGGTGGGTGAGATTATACCAGTCCGTTTCGCAACTACTATCGCAACACCAGTCTCCATGAAAGGTACACTAAAATCCACAACTGCTTCTCGATCCGAATTAATGATAAGAGATGTTAGTACCTGTGGAAAAGAAGAACGCGGTTAAGATATTTTAAGCCGATAAGGGTTATTATGGAAGATTATTTTATATCAAACTTGCCATATCCGTTTTTTTATTCACTAAGTCTGATATTAGGCCATTCCATTTTCCATTGTGAAGTGTGCCCCATCGCCCATCTTCCACTCGCACGAGTTCATAAGTGAACCCTAACTGCTCCGCTAGTTGTTGCAACAAGTCTATGCAGAAGCCACTACAGCACTGGTATAGTGAACTATTCCCGTGAGCTGTTCCAGCCTCTAACCTGAAAAATGCGTACAGAATAAACAAAGGCCTTACCAGGGGAGTCAAGTAGAGATGAAAACACTTACCCTGCGACTTCAGTCTCAGGAGCAATGCGGCAAATTACTCCTCTATCTAAAGAACATCGCCCGCTCACAGGATCAGGTGGCGCAAGATTTATGTAAGGTGGTTCTTCCAGAAACGTGATTCGCATATGAAACTTTTCTGGCACACCTTGGGGTGGTGTGTGCAGCCCACCAGGCCAGACAATATCTTTTATAATGAGCCGTTCTTTTGGGTAAGAATTCCACGTACCGATTTCTTCCCACACCAACTGAGTAACAAAAGATTATGAAATATATAAGATGGGACTTGGGACTCGCTCAGTCCAATTTTACCTTGCATTATCATCCTAGGAATAAACAATATTGTACAAAATAAATTAATAACCTGTTCTCCAATAGACGGCCTCAAATTCATGATCTTTAGCTCAGCAGCCCGTAGTTCGCCGTCCGGCGTAAACTCAATGCTGGGCCGACCTGGCTCGTTGTCGACGCTGACATTGCGCAGATGGCGGTAAAACCGTTCACCAGTAGACCATCGGGCCTCGCCAGCGCCCGCTCCACTGCAACTCAACCGAGTTCCGAGTGGATGTCGAATATTCTCTGCTTCTGATACGTATGACTCTACACCATACGCGAAAACCTTTACTGCCGTAGCGATTTCGGCAATCAGTGATGAACTTGACGTATCAAAATGCACACCTGTTAAAACAGTACACCAACATAATTACTTATCTCAAAGTTAGGGCTTACAGACATATATTTCCATTAATTATTTATTACTTATCAACATTAGTTTAGTTATTAGTGGGTGGGTTGGGTAGTAACAAATAACATGAACAACACAAAATTACTGTAATATTTCGGTAAATTACATTCAAAAGTTTCTTACCCAGCATGCCGACAGGAAACTTGTTCGGCTGCTGCATGGAACCTAAAACGCTCTGTGTTACGATCCAGACAAAGTTCTCGCCGGTGAGATGGAGGTCGCCAGCAGCGGACAGGATATCTGCGGCTTCCTCGCGCGTCGCGTACAGAAGCATCACGCGCGCTTCACTCGTCACCAGCTCACTAAGGTCTGACGGCCTTTTCACTACAATTGCGTTTAGTATTGTAAACTTGAAACGATCCTGCAAACGAAGAAAATAATGTCAATAGTACAATTCAGAAAAACTCTACTTTTGCAACTCACTAAAGCAGAAGAATACGTACTTGAAGTGCTGTGACTCTTTCTCGAACAGCTTGTATAAAATCGTCGTGACCAGCAATAGCTGAAGTAACGACACTAAACTGGTGCCACTTATACCGCTCTAATATAGAGAGCATAGCGGCTGTCTGATGTTCTATGGACGGGGCCAACTGAAGACGCAACGACGCGTGTGAAGCTCGCTTCTCGAGGCCACTGTTATCTGCGTTCCACGCAATCACCTGTAGCAAGATAGCCATTTCTTATACTCGCCCTCATACATATTCTATGTTTGCAAGTTCTAAGTAGGTAAGTTATAAAGTGACATGAATCAAGTATTAAATGCATAGAGAGAGAAAAGCTTTTACCGGTATGCCGAGATATCCGGCGAGTTGTAGAAAATACTGTGCAGAGGCAGTAGAACGCCCGTATTGTTCATGATTCATAAGATAAAGGATAGCAGACACGTTGACTGCTAGAAATTCTTTACATAGCGAGTCCAGGATAGCTGAAAGCGTATAAAATAGTCAGTAGACTCTAAGTATAGCGTTCAGAAGTATCAATATAATGTTTTTGAACCAGTAAACACTTACACATAGGACTAGGTGTCAAGCCCTGAGTCGAAAGCGTAATATTTAGGCGCACGTGCGAGAATAGTTTGAGTTTACGCGGCAGCTTGGCGAGTGCTGCTTTTTCGGCTTTGGTGTAGTCGCGGGTGCCAAAGGCTTTGTGTGGCACTACGAGGGCCGCGGTGATGACAGATGGAGCGCGTGGCGGAGGCGGCGCAGGTGAGGTTCTCGCGCGTCGAATGCCATCACCCCCGATTCGCACTCCGCCACCACGGCCACCGTCACGTGCTCCGCCGCCGATCCCGCCGCCTCCGCCAATTTTGATCCCGCCGCCGCGTTCCGCCGCAATTGCCGCCGCCGCCGCTACCAGCGCTCCCAGTACCGCCAGCAACATCACTGTTGAGCGCGTTTGCATCTTCATCTTCGATGCTAAACAAAATAAATATAAACAGTTAAGTATGTTTAATAAGTATCTACTTATTTAAGTAATTCCCTGATCAAACACTGAACTAAGGGCGCGGCCAATGTTAGATTTGGCTTAGGTAGGTACATACTTCATTCAGACATAAGATTTAATGTCTGGGCATTTAATATCAACCTATAATAGTTGCTGTTTACTGGGTGATGCTTTGGCGCCAACAATAGCCGATACGATAATAAGGAAAACACACGAGCGGAGTACCTTGCTCGCTACCTACCAACTCGGAGAGTTCAAGATATTTGAAACTCATTAATTCATGTGCAGGTTTAATCCAATGTTAATCTGTCTGTGCTGTTTGTTCTCAAGATTAAAAACCCCATTAGACGTGCCAGTCGGACCACCCCATAATTCCTTAGGTATATTTTATGGAAACAAAATAAGAGTAGATACCTAAGTAGGTACTAACTGGTTACTTAACTGTTGCTATAAAAGTAAAAAGCTATAAGCCACTTTCTATAGCTCGAGATTCTACCTTTACAAATCGATCATTACTCCGATCACATCGAATCTTATGTTCATATTACAGTAGTTCATACCTACCTAGGTACCTAGTTGATATCAGTGGATGCATTTTGATTATTTATTTGTTAGAAAGGTGCATTCCAAAACGGTGCAGGTTTACTTGAGTTCGCTGTCTGGTGGTAATCTGACTACCAATTAAATAAATAACACAGTCATTGGAAGGTTAAGAACACGCCCAAGATGCATAGATTTTTTTTTTAGACAGTAAGTACCTACCTAATATTAACTAACTCTGTGATAATATTGCAGGATAAATTAAAAGGATGTTCTCTTACATATTAAAAATAAAATAAAATAGTTATGTAGGTACCTATAAGCGCAATAATCGGCGGTGGCGGCAGTGGCAGCGCCGGCGCGACGCGTCACGAATTGCTTTCCACATAAACTCAGGTGGCGGCGCGGGCCAACATGGGGTCGTTCTAGGACGGACGTTGGCTCGGCTCCGCGCCGCCTTCAACTCGAGCCGTGTGCCGCGCGTGTTTATGTAAGCGCCACGCCCCGGAGCCACGCTCCGGCTGTTTGGGGCGCGGCGCGAAGCGCGAAAGCACCTCCAGACGCCGCTGAGCGTCGACTGACGCGCCCTCACCTCGCCCTAGCGTCCTTGTTCTACCGCGCTTGCGTCGACTACATACTACTTCCAAGTACCATTCTACGCCTCCCGTTACATAATAGAAAATAAACGGCGACAAAAGCATCACTCATTATACGAGTAGCGTAGCGAGCTTACGCATAAATAACATACACATTTCCGATATTTACCCGATTACTTACCCCCGTGGCAGGGCTTTGTTTTGAAATACGTAACGAGCATTAATCTGTGTGAAAATTTAAAACTCCATACCTATGTAGGTACTTACCTAGTTCATTAATATGTTATCTGTAACCTAGGCATAAAGAAAAGTAAATATAGGAGACATGGGATGGACACTGATAAATACCTACCTACCAATACAAATGAATTGGTAATGTTCTCGAAATATACAAAACGAACCCCTCGCCACCTGGAATATGGATATAAAGTTTGGAGCCTTATCTCTACTTGAAAGTGGTCAAAGGAAAGCAACAAAGATCCCCAAGCTCTACGTCGTAAATCCTATGATGACAGTTTCCATTCATTGCGACGCGACGCCTTACCACTCTTGAGCATAGACGTTTTTGAGGTAACATTTTTAAAACTTAGGTACAAGATTATTGCCCGCATCTACAACCTACCAGAAATACACAATTCCCGAGGACACCACCATAAATTCAATCATACTCCTTGTCTAAATCATGCACTGTCTATTTGTTACGTTTTTACGACTAAACGGCTAGCCGTTGGTCTAGACCAATTTTGATGAAATTTGGTATACAGATAGATAATAACCGGGATTGGGACATAGGCTACCTACTACTAACCCGACTGCGCAGGAGGGTGTTGTTTGTATTAACAAACCACGCGCAATCCTGGCCTGTAGGCTATTTAAGCAATTGCTTAGGGCATCCCGTCTAGGGGGACACCAGAGACGGTCAAATGTGACGAACACATAATGTTGGCTGTGTAAGATGTTCCCGTGGTGAGTTGACGTCAGGTAGGCGGCCGGTCGTAAAAATATAGCCAAATCTTAAGACAACATGTGAAATCATGTTGTGCCGACCCCACCTAGCATGAGATAAGGGCAGGAACAACACATACTGACAACTTCACAAACAATAATTCTGACAACCTCCGTGGTGTAGTGGGCGAATAGCCGGCTGAGACGCAGGAGGTAGCGTGTTCGATCCCCGCTGCGGAACAAATGTTCCGCATGATCTACAGATATTTGTTCCGGGTCTGGGTGTTTCTCTCTATATTATAAGTATGTATTTACAAAAAAAATGTATATAAGTATTCTATCAGTTATCTGGTTCCCATAGTACAAGCTCTGCTTAATTTGGGGCTAGATATCCCTGTGTGAAATGTCCAGCAATATTTATTTATTTATTTACATACGTATTCTACCTACGATACCTACGTATTAACATTTTTTTTTAGTTCTACTTTTACTACTTACTAGTTTTTTAGAACTAAAAAAATGTTAATACGTAGGTATCGAATTCACTTAAGGATAGGGGGGGGGGGGTACAGGGGAAGATTGCTTAGGGCATCAAGTTACCTTAATCCGGCACTGACCACGCGTGCGAAGCCGCGAGTGGCCAGCTAGATTATTATCCTACGTGTTTTGTTAAGTAAGACATTAAATGAAAACACGGGTAGGGCTAATGGCTAGTATTGTTGTAAAATAGTTTTTTTCAAATACATTACCATAGAAAATTTAAATTTTCAGATAACTTATAAATCAATGGAACATCCTGTATAAAATAGGTAAATGAATCACATTCACTCATCATGTAACATTGTAACCTAACTGACTAACCGGTATCGTCGCAAAGGCGCCGCCGATTTAAGTTAAAAATTGTTTATTGGAAATGCATCGATTACTGGATAAATATTCAAGCTGCCGGTATGAAACCCACCTCTAAAATCAGTTAATACGATATAACTTTTGAAACTATCGTGGTTATGAACACTATTTGTACTAAAAACGGGATATTTACCATGATTTGTGTTTTTGAGTGTCCCGATATTTCGACGCAGTTGCATGCGCCATGATCACGGGGTCTTTGCAAGTGGGTAGTTATTGGCAAATATAATGATCTACCCTCTTTCTTATTCTCTTGCTTGGAATGAATTCACTAATACTATCACTACTACCCTGTTTAAACTAACCCGTAAATATGCCGTTTTTAGTACAAACAGTTAATACGATTCCGGATGTGTGTTTTAAATTAGGTAATGTTGTACATAGCAAAACAGGTTGTTTATTGTGGCATTTAATTTATTATTTTATATTTAATCCAATTTATTATTTGTTGTAATATTGTTTTTCTCTGAGATTGTCCATGTATTTTTATTTTTTTATTGATGTGTAACATCTTTCTTCTCGCTTTGTGGGAGTGATTTTGGCACAAGGGACGGAAATGTGTAACAGGAAACCGGGGAAGCGCTTCGACCAAAGAGCGCGCGCGGTGGTCAATGTTTTTCCATACGAGACTATATTAGGCCTCTTTCATTTAATAGAAAGAAGGATTTGCCATGGAGGTTGTATTTCATCATAGCATAATATGAATACACTGAGCCTCATTCTATTTTTAAATTATCGAGTTTTCAATGACCAACTCTCAGAGTGATGAATTCGGTAGATATGATTAAGATTTGCTTTGTTTTCTATTTTGTTTGTAGTTTTTTGTTTATACGTAGGTCACACTAAAAGTTTTGCGTAACTTAGAAAAACAACATGTTATAACCAAAATATTATGTTTAGGTACTGCTTTTCAAAATACTCTCCTTTACATTTTAAACACTTTTTCATGCGTTCGAACCTTTTTTTTAAAACAGGAGGACCACAGATCTGAAGGCATGTTTTCTACGTGCTGATTGAACGCTATCACTGCATCTTCGGAGTTGGTAAAAGTAAAACCTCTCATCAAATCTTTGATTTTGGGGAAAATACAGAAATCACAGGGTGCTAGGTCGGGGCTATGTGCAGGTTGGGTGACGAGTTGTACTTTTTCGGAAGCTGGAAATGACTTTGTTTTGTTGGCCGTGTGTGAAGAAGCGTTGTCATGATGTAGGAGAACGCGGTTTTGGTCGGCTTTCGCGAACTTTTTCTAACACCCTGGGTAAACAAATGGTAGAATACCACTCGGCATTAACACTCTTTTGATCTTCAAGTGGAATTGTGCAGATGGGACCCGTAGCTGAGAAAAAAAACGCGATCATTTTTTTACCAACGTTTCTCGCCTGCCTTACTTTTGTTGGCCTGTTCTCATTTTCAAACACCTATTCACAAGATTTCTTTTTTCGGGTTCAAAACAATAAATCCAAGTTTCGTCTCCTGTGACAATGTCATAAACAGCATTAGAATGTCCGTGGTAGTACTTCAGTAGCATCTGTGAGCACCATTCCACGCGAGCCCGCTTCTGCTCCGCTGTCAGTTCATGAAGCATCCAACGACAACAAAGTTTCCGAACTTTCAATTCTTCGTGTAAAATTTTCTGAATTTGGCTCATACCAATCCCCAATAGTCCTCGAATTGTCTCATAGGTAATCCGCGGGTTTTCTTCAATTAGCCGCTTAACAGTAGCCACATTATTTTCGTTGACGGCAGTTGAAGGCCGCCCTTCACGAAATTCGTCATGTAAAGAAACCCGAAGTCTCTCATTCTGCAAACCATCGCCTTACGGTGCTCAAACAAGGTGCTTCTCTCCCAAAAGCATTTTGAAGACGAGCGGCAGTCTTGCGGAGAGAGAACTTTTAAAATCATAAAAAATCATCGCTCTAAAATCTTTTCGACTTAAGTCCATTTTCGTTGCGTACGTAAAACTTTGATGTGTGATAAAAAATAGTTGACAAATGATTTCCCGCCAATTTTTTTTTTTTTTTACTAAGAAGGTAACAACGTTTCAAAAAATATAACATTCGAAATTCAAATAGTTCCGATTAGCTAGAAGTGCAAAACTTTCAGTGTGCCCCATGTATGGCGTACAATAAAAACATTATGCGACTACTGTAAGGCTCGTATTTTTTTTACTGAGATTTTGTGTTAGTGTTAGGATTGTGTAATGTAATGTAGGGATGTATTTATATCTGAATTAAATAAATTAATAATAGTAGGCAACTGGGACAGACTTTCGAGCGTGGCTATAAAACTAAAAACCTTTTCAAGATAGCCAGTCTTCTGGCGGAGGATAATCATCATGGCGTTTACCTTATTCATTCATTCATAAAACATTACATTTATTAGCAAGGTCATTAGCGTACTCGTAACGCCATCTATAGACAGCGCTGGAACCTTGATAAGGCGGTCTTGAAATTTTGTAAACAGTGTTTTAGGGAGTACTAAAAAACTTTTTACTCACAATTTGACAGGAAAAAAAATCGGTTTGACACTGCTGGCTGAGTAGTGCTGTACCACTTGTGCAATGTACTGCTTGCTATCTATCAATGGGTAATCAATTATGTAATTTGAGACTAGCAAATGGGTTCCTACCTACCTACATTGCTAAACAAACTAAGTGAGCGAATAGGACTACCTACCTCAGGACACAGGCAACGAGTGCCGGCCGACTCAAAAATAATGATGCCCAGCTTCCATCATGACTATTTTACAAGCAGATTATGGTACCCTAATACACGTTACACGGGTTACACCCTTCATCCATCTATGTCAGATACTCACTTGCGACACATGTGATTAAATTTTACCTACAGGGTGTGGCGAGTAATGCAGCCTCCACAAATCAAAAAGATAATTTCTCAGAGAGTGCTACTAAATGCCTAACCACTAGTAACACCTTTTTGTATGTTCATGACTGACTGGATATGTCAATAGCACTCATGAGGGCTTTATGAATAAGGCGATAGTAATAGGTTAGTTTCCATATTCCCCACTGCTCTGCCCCACTAGAGGGGATTATGAGCTATCAATTATGCAATTTCATAAATCTCAATATGAAACCAACCCAAAGTGATACTTGCCAGTATTGTCACATTTGTAAATCCATCATATTATCGCAAAAGGGTTAGAAATGTCATAAGTATCTACATACTTTAAAGTATGTAGAATGTACCCAAGTTGAAAAATGTTGAAATTAACAGGGATATTTTAAGTTTTCATTTTTAGTGGTATAGGTATTTCTTATATATTCCAAAGTATATTTCTTGTGTGGATGCAAGATAAAGCTATAAATAAAATTGTATTTTCAAGTAGATTCATAAATCTAATAATCAATTTATAAAGAATTCCAAAAGAAAATAGTTAAATTTTAATTTAGGCTTATTAGTCAACTATCAGGGAAGTTTTTTCTAGAAATTAAATAAAGGCATATACAATACTGAAAAATAAAGCAGTCTACATAATACTATTTAAAAATAACACAATTTAATTTATAGATTGTGTTTCTAACGTCATCATTATCTTAAATGCATTGCAATGTCTTTGGTAAAACTTAGCAGCTATAAATTGAAAAATATCACAGATATGTTTAACACATCCTCAGTGAGGTGTACAATAACCATGTATAACAGTCAATGTCTGTACATAATCCTATATGTACATAGAATTGTAAAAATAGTTACAAATGTTTATCAAGAGTTATTATCACTGTCCCTACACACTTAGTTGAGGTCCAATACCCTGTAAGAAAAAAATCTGTACTTGACCAATCATACAGCACTGATATAAAAGCTGTAGGTACTGTCCAAGCTGATTTCCCTAGAAAAACTTGATTGTAAAGTCTTTCAATAATTGTCCAAAAATAGTTCAACACCACACACATTTTATTCAAGAAAGTTCACAGTTTATGCACAATTTTTTATTTATTATTTATCTATAAATCAATACATCGGTGGTCACATAACTTAACGGCGATCACGATATGACCTATGTGAATCACGTTCACGGCTGCGGCCTCTGGAGCGTTCAGAAGTGCGCCAAAGAAATTCATCAACAGACCGTTCATAAGACCTTTTATCATACACAATCACTGGTCTAGGGTACTCAGGAACCTCATAATATCGTGGGGGTGGAGGTGGTGGTGGAGGTGGCAGTCCATCATAACTTGCCATAGCACCACTGTATCCTGGTGGAGGATAAGGCAAAGGTGGTAGTTGATGGTGCATAGAACGCATATACTCTGCTACATAGGCCTCAGCTGCTGAACTGGTCCCATAACTGTCTCTGTTACGGGTGAACCAAGCTGGCAATCGGTCTCGTATGTTATAAGGTGATGGCGACCTACGTTTGAATGTATTCGACGGTGCTCTGCTTCTGTTAAACATATATGGCTTGCGCCTGCTTCTAGAGGAATTTAATCGGTTTCTGAAGCCAGAACCTCTTGAAGACATTGGTGCACGATAAGTCCTGTAATTTCCACTGCTTTTCGTGTATGATTTTTTAGATGCTTCCTTAGATTTCCGCAAAATTGGCGTCATTTCAATACCCTCATCTTCGGCAAACAGCCTACACAATTCTTCTGCAACTTTAGGCTCTATTTCTTGACCATCTCTGCCAATTTTTACTGGTTTGCCTTCATTCCACGGATTGTACAGATGAAGCGTACTGCTAAAAGGTAAATCTTTGCGACATATCCAATCAACCTTGAAAACACCATCTAATACTTTAGCAGACAGTCCTGGTGGCAAAACCCACGAAACAGAGGGAACATCACGCCGAGATTCGCTGCTAAGTCTGGCGAATCCAGCAAATTTACCACTTTCCTTCACTGAAAATACCAACAGTACATTTCTTGACTCTCGAAAGGCTTGATTCAAGTTTGCTTCATTTTGAGGTAAGGTTGACCATACGCCCTTTGCTTTTGACAGCGTTATATTTTCTGCGTTGTTTGACTTGATCAGAAAAAAACGTGTGTCTCGGAACAAGTAGTTAAGTTTAGTCATGTAGTCGTAAGTCTTTATCTTGTTACTTGCATCAGTGATGCGTCGTCTTTTCTTGTGAGATGGTGATTGACTTTCGGATTTGATACGTTTGCGATTACCGCGTCTCTCTTTAGATTTTGTGCTGACTGAGCTGATACTAGGATTAGTAGATTCGCTGGATGTCGAACTAGACACCTCGCTGCGCGTATCAAAATCTTTTCCCTCTTCCAATTGCTTTAGCTCTTCGCCGATTTCTGCTTCTACTTCACCGACGCCAAGATTCACAGCGTCGGTGTTGTTTGAGGTTTCCATTTTAGTTCACTTTTTGGAAATTAATACATGTGGTCGTTATTCAATGACGAACTGGGTACTAAACGAGATCCACTTGCAGATTTTACAATTTTTAAACTCAGATTTTCTTGTAACTTCCACAAAAACAAGAAAATTTACAACGAGGAAAGATACTACATCCAAGAAAGCCAAATCCGTCCGAAAACGAATAGACTAAAAAATGGATGGAATGAATGATTGTTGTGATTGTGTGTGATACAATATTATTGTTCTGTGGTGATGTGGTGATACACAAATGCACAGAATGTTAAAGTATGTACAGATAATAAAAATCATCGAACATCGAAAGTGACGCTCCACTATGTCCAAAATTAAATGTTTACGATGCATGGCTGTCGGTGTCGGTCGTATGCAGTTATTATATAGGTATACAACTCTCTACCCATTGACAGGAAAATTATAGATAGTCCAATTACATTTAAGACCAGGCTTAAAAAGTTTTTGCTGGAAGGGTGTTTTTAGTCAGTGGATGATTTCAAGTTACAATGCAATTCAAAATAATTTAAGTAATTCTATTATATTGTTGACATTTTTTAATTATTGTTATTATAATGATTTCTATATTTTCTCTGACATTGTTATTTAAGTGTTGTTTTTGGTTTGGTTTGTATTTTGATTTATGTTAGTTTTATTGATTTTTTTTTAATTTAATGTGTATGATTATTTAATTTAATGTACCTATATGTAGAAAATTTCGAATACAGTTGGTTGATTGTTTTATGAATAAATGAAATGAAATGAAATAAAATGACGCTGTGCGTCGCGAATGCACTGCCCTATAATGATCAAGATTCAAGATTCATTTCATCAAATAAGGATAGGTACCTAACATTATAGACAAATCCAAATCGTTACCCTAATACACAAGAAATAATAAAATAAACTTAAAAACTAACAGATAAAAAACAATTAAACATTAGACAAACAATCACACAGTAGTTATACAAAAAAAAACAAAAAGTACATCACAATTAATAACACATTATTTATTATTATTATTATCAGCCATTCGTGTCCCACTGCTGGGCAAAGGCCTCCCCCCATTCTTTCCAGACGTCGTCCAGAGAGTCGTCAGACGCGGTCCTGAGCTGATTGTGGCCAATCCGTTAGGAATTTATCCAGCTCGTCCCGCCATCTACGTTTTGGTCTGCCGCATCGCCTTCTCGCTGGATCAGGACGCCACTCGGTGGCTATCCTTGCCCACAGCTCACTTGGCATGCGACAGACATGCCCAGCCCAGTAGGCATGGGCGTTTATTCAACGGACTAGTCGAATCAACCGTCGATTAACATTCGACGCTTCAACGGTCTATCGTTTATTCGTAGACTAGTTGAATTCGTAGACGGTTGAATAAAATGTTGAGACGTTTGTTTCAACTAGAGCGCGACGGCTCGACGCGTAAACATAGTCGTATAATACGGGAACGGTAGATAGCTGGCTCGACGCGACGATAAAATAAATTTGAACTTTAAAGTTACGTAGGTAGCGTTCATATTTGAATAAATAGTTATAGTGAGTTAAGCATTTATTAAAATTATCCTGTCGATTAAAGAAAAAGGATACCAATTACTTAATTTTTCACAACAATCTAACTGGACATTACATTACGGTCGACCTCGAGTTCAAAACAGTGTTACTTGGATGTTGCCAATTTCAGGGACACCACACTGCTGCTAATTAAATATCGCAGCCAGCCGTAGGACTATATCTACTTGTCGCGACGAGATTGCGTCGACGTCGAGCGGCTTTATCGTTGACTTTCTCAACGAATAGACTATAGGTCACGTTATGAACTAGTCGAAAAATTCAACTACTTGATTGACTAGTCGACGATCGACGATGAACGGTTTCGTTTCGTTTATGAAAAAATCGTTGACGACCCATCTCTACAGCCCAGTTCCACTTCAGCTGAGCGGCTTTGGTGGCTACGTCAACAATTTTGGTCTTTGAGCGCAGTTCAGTGTTCCGGACTCTATCCGTTCGCTTGACACCCAAGATGCTGCGTTCCATCGCACGCTGACAAACTTTGAGCTTGGACTTTAAAATGTTAGTCAGTGACCAGTTCTGCGCACCATATGTCAAAACGGGAAGGATGCATACGTCCATTAGCTTTCTCCATAACACATTAATAACTTAAAAATATTATTAATTCTTCGGGTCATCCTGCAATAGCGCCTGCTGGATAAAAACTTTCATTTCCTCTCAAAATATTATTAAAAATTACAACGTATATCGAACCTCAAGGTGCATGAAAACAATTTGGAAAAATACAAATAAATACCATTGTAATTTAATAAAATTGTAGGTAAAATTCTTCCCTACCTTGGATAAGTTCAAACTGTGCCCTAATGATTCCCATAATAATTTACATCCTATTTAGATTTCCATATTGCAAGGTATAATGTCATATGGTTACAAAAATGATTAAACTAAAAATTGTATCCATATCATCAATACATCTAAACATAAAATTTACTACCGATAATTAATTTAGTGGTTATAATAATTTTGTAGTCATAACGTTTAACTTTACTTATACCTAAAGTCATATAATTTCTTGTCATACCATTTCAATTCGGCCACGGTGACTGCGCTCATTCTGGACAGGCATATTTAACTCTGCTATTATAGGTCGTCAATACAATTTTCAATGAAATTTGGTATAGACTAGTGGTTCACTCCGAACTGAGATCTCACGAGTCTCCATCTAAATCTCATGCTAAAAAATGTTATAATCTTTGACCAATAATATAGTACTATGTAAACTATAAAGTTACCCACGAAATGCACGGCCAAATAACTTGACCTGTTCCTGCAGTTTCATTTAAATTAAAAGTAACGGGAGTTTATATTTTTTGGTTATACCTACATTTTGGGGTAGAAATTGCAGTTATTCTGGAATTCAGACTTTTCTCTATTATTTGTGCCTAAAGCTACACGCATACAAAATTTCAGCCTTGTGAGGTCACTGGTGTACCCTGTGAATTTGGTCAAAGTTGTGTTTTCATTATGTCTAATAACTTAAAACTACAGTTAAACCTGTAGTTTTTAAGTTATTAGTACTAAAAATAAAAACGGGTTCGAAATGTACTGTTATATGGCATACATGTACCTTTCATTAGACGTCCCATTTGACCTAAGGATCTCATTTTTTTCCCCCCTCTTGAACCCCAATATCTCAACAACTACAGAATAGTGTCAGTGCCATCACTATATACCTAAGGCTGGCCTCACACAGCCGGAAAACCTATCTGAATTAAGAATCTTAATTCAGACTCTTAATTCCGGCTCCTTCAACTCACATTATCTTAAAAATTGAGATAGATCAGTAGTCTCTTGTTTCACGACACACGCAAACGTCTCAAAATGGAGGAGGAATTAATACTAATCGCATTGTTATTGGCTCAATACAGAAAAAAAAAGAAATGCAAACGCATACACTGGATTCATCCTCTTAATGTAAACAGAATAAAAGAGAGTCAGTTTTACATTACGGCGACAAAGTTACGACAATTTCCTGAAAGATTCTTCGATTACTACAGAATGTCGATAGCATCATTTGATGAATTACTAAGTTTGCTGAAGAATAAACTCCAAAAAGAAGACACACATATGAGAAAAGCCATTTCTGCTGAAGAAAGACTCACAATAACTTTAAGGTAAGATTATTTATGTAGGTAGGTACATATTTTAAAATCATAATAAAGTAGTTAAGTCAGATAATTTTATTCAAAAAGTACAGTACTCATTTGAAAGTCAAATAACTACTGATTTGTTGTTTACATTCGTCATAAATTAAGTTTTCGTCTGTTTCTGAAGTGGACGCAGTAGGTTGATCGTAATAATTGCCATGAGCATTGGACTGTTGACCACTTGAAATAGATTCAACGATATCCTGCTGAGCAGAAGTGGATGCAGTAGGTTGGTTATAGGTTTCCAATGAATTTATGATAACGTTCGGGGCAGAATCAATGTCGTATAGAACTCCACGTGTTCGAGCAGATGGTCCAGGAATGGTGATTACAGTTTGCGGGCCACTAGTGGATGTCCCTGAATATCTTGATTGCGCTGAACTGCTGCGGGAAACTTGTTGATAGATCGGAGTGTACATAGTTGGTGGGCTAGGGGTGGTTGAATTAATATAGTACGGCGAAGAGATGTTCGCATTTCCATTAAATATTGTTTTGAGTAACTGCATCATGCCTAACTTAAAGTCAATTTTTTGCAAATGCGTCATTTTTTTCATATCACCATGAAAACTCAAAAGATATCTTTTATCATCATCAATGTCTTCAGTTGGAGTATTTTTTTTCGTTTTTAGTATATTCAGTATTTCTCCTGGTACATCTACTGTTTTTTTCTTTTTTGATTGTGATTCTTCATTGGTATTCTTCTTGGCATTTTCGGTTTTTGTCTTTTCTAGCGCTCTTCGTGTTTCAATATCTATTTGTTCCTTATTTCCATCTTCCATAGGTGTTTCTGTATCTCTTACTGATAGCTCGTCATTTTCTTCTGCTTCATAATTACCCTCGGGGTTTCTCCGTGCAACTACTTTGTCCAAGAAACTTAAAATGTCTGCGTAAACATATCTTTTTCCCCTTTTTGCAGCGGATCCTGTAGGACAACTCTTAAGTTTTTGTTTATCTTTTTTGTAATAATCTCGACAGTTACTCCATTTCCTTTTAAGTTCTAAACCTGTAAGTAAAATAGAAGTTATAAGTAATTTACTGTTATTGTTCCAGATACCTCGCTACTGGTGATAACTTCGAAGTTTTGAAGTATGCTTTTCTGATGGGTAGTACCACAATCTCCAGTATTGTTTCGGAAACTTGTTCTATTATATGGGAAGTATTACAACCATTAGAAATGAAACCACCACCATCACAAGAGCGGTGGCTTGAAATATCTGAAAACTTCTATAAGAAAACTAATTTTCCTAATTGTCTGGGAGCTGTGGATGGAAAACACATAAGACTGATTTCGCCACATCACAGTGGCTCAAATTATTACAATTACAAGAATTTCAATTCTATTGTATTGATGGCCGTTGTTGATGCAGACTATCGTTTTATAGCGGTGGATATTGGTTCATATGGCAGAGAAGGAGATAGCAGTATATTTAAGCAATGGAATTTTGGAAAAATGCTGTCCGAGTATCGCCTTAATTTGCCAGCCCCAAAAGATTTACCTAATTCCACAATAAAGACCCCTCACGTATTTCTTGGAGATGAAGCTTTTCCACTAAATGCAGACTTTCTAAGGCCTTATCCAAGAAACTACTTAAATAACACTCGCAGAGTCTTTAATTACAGACTCAGTCGAGCGCGCAGAGTAGTGGAATGCGCTTTTGGTATTCTGAGCAACAAATGGAGAGTTTTTCACACAAATATGACAATACCGCCTGACTTTGCTGTAAAAGTAACGAAAGCAGCATGTGTGTTACATAATTATGTTCGTTCAAGAGATGGGTACAAATTTGAAGATATGTTAACACACTGTTTCGATGATCTTCCATATGATACACCGCATTACAGATCATCTAATACGGGAAGGCACGTTAGAGATAACATTGCACAGTACTTCATGATGCCATGCGGTGAAATAACATGGCAATACAATAACCGATTTATTAGCAATGATGACTGAGTATTATAATTTTTGTACTTACTTTTTATTTTTCTTTCTTCGATACTTAATTGGTCATAATTTGGAATTAAAACGTTAAATATTTTCAACCATGCTATGTCTTTTTTTTCCCTATCGTGATAGTCTTCAATAGAAGTGTCCCATAAGCAAGGATGGCTTTCGATGCACAAAATCAAATTTTCCGTCTCAGACATCACGCATCAAAACTCGTCGTGACACGTCCAGCCGCAATCACTAGCAGTGTGAACTGAGCAATTCATAATCTGAATTCAATATGTGTGTGTTGCTCTATGCAAATGTATGGGATTACGCGCGTTCTGAATTCAAAATCTTAATATTCCGATCAGGAATTCAGAACGCTCGTCAGTATCATTCTTACAGATCGATCTGATAAATTCAGAGTCTGAAAAAATCAGAATGTGTGTGGAGAATGTATAAATTGTATGGATTCCGGGCTTTCTGAATTAAGAATCTGAATTCCGTTTCTGAATTCAGAAAGACATTCCGGATGTCTGAGGCCAGCCTAATACTTTCACACCGTGGCACTGGAACGTGATTTTAGGAGAATGAACCTAAATGGGTTTGTCAGCTGATTTTGTGTTCGATAGGTTGGTACTTTTTATTTGTGTTGATTGAAAAACTTGAAAATACCGCGGGTTTTGGTCAATAGATCCGGTAATCCGGTTTCTTTGATGGAGTTTTTGTTTCTATTAGTTTGTGTAAATGTTTTTAGATTAGTTTTAGCCAAGTAGACAACCGAATTCATTCAAAATGCATTACGTACAAAAGTATTTGGAAAAACTGCCGACTCTCAAACCAAATACACCACAAGTGACTCAAGCAACAAGTGCAAAAAAATCTAACATTTCACTCTATTGCAATTACTACAGCTTTTATTCTCAAAAGGTATTTTTATTTACTTACATTATAACAGTACCTGCCTAGGTAAATAAAAGTTAAAATAAAGATTTTCTTTTTCAGGTGCTAATGTCGCTTTATGAAAAAAATATTGATTTTGAGCCATTGCCTGTAGATATCATTAGAGGAGAACAATATTCTTCGTGGTTTCTTGAAATCAATCCAAGAGGAGAAATACCAGTACTAAAAGTAAAAGATGAAACCATACCAGACTCAACCAGAATCTTAGATTACTTGGAATTTTACTTAGACTCAGGTGACTTATTTAAACTAATACTACTTATTATAAACTTTGCATAAGAATTAAATAGAAAGTATTGCAAAATACAATTGTAAAACTATTGTACACTAATTGTATGACTATTGTAATACTTCTTATGGTAGGTACTAGGAATCTATCTACTATTTAATAAATAGTCACTTTAGTTGAAATTATAGTGCATAATAAAATCTTATTACAGAACTGACTCCATTGTTAAATGTTTCAAATGACAGCAAAGTGATTCGGAACATAAACAAGTTTAGAGAGCTAATTGAAGCATTGCCAGCCGGAGTGATCACTGTGGGATCATTCTTCCATCCTCATCTGTGTGGAAGTCCCAAACTGCCTTTTGTCCTTCCTGTCAGAGAAGTTTTAAAAAGTAAGTTATAGTTTATCCTTACTAATATTATAAATTCGAAAGTAACTCTGTCTGAAATAAAAGGCAGCATCAATTTTGATGTAATTTGGTGTACAGATAGATTATGATATTGAGACAGGCTACTTTTTACCTAACTGCGCAGGAGGAAGTTAATGTTTTCATTAACACACCGCAAGTGTGAAGCCACAGGAGGGTCAGCCAGTACTACCTTGTTCCATTATTATCATAATCTACTCAGTCTAGCTATAGCTTTCTGTATGTCCAGACTCTAGAGAAGACTGGTTGAACAGCCAGTTACGCGGAGGCAGGGTGTCTAAACTGGTACACAGATGGTTCTAAAATAGGACCGGATGTAGGCTGTGGAATTTATGGAGAGCGACCCAAGTTGAAGAGATGTATTAGTTTGGGAAAATACGCCTCCATTTTCCAAGCAGAGGTATACACCTTTCTAGAATGTGCGGAAACCAATCTGCAAAAGCAATAGGTACACCAACCAAACAATCTGCATCAATTCTGACAGCCAGGCAGCTCTTATGGCACTGGATTCGAAGGTCATCTCGTCCAGGCTGGTCCACGACTTTCTGTCACGTTTAAACGCTCTGGGCGTAAAGAACAGAGTTATCTTAAGATGAGTTCCGGGACATGCAGGTATCGAAGGTAACGAATGTGCCGACGAGCTTGCGCGAGCTGGGGCAAATGGAACACGGCAGGGCCCTGAGCCGTTCTGTGGTATACCAAAAAGCCTGGCACAAAGAACTCATATGAACTTCTGCTTTGAAGAATCGTCCAAACTTTTGATCAATTCTTCAGGCATGAACCAATCCAAATAATTTTTTTTGAAAATTTGCGATGTTTATGGACCTAGTGCAGTGTCTGTGAGAGTAGCACAAATTTGGTTTAAGCGTTTTCAATCCGGAAATTTTGATGTCAAAGATGCACGTCGCTCTGGTCGCCTTATTAAATATTATTTATAATTATTAAATATAATATATATTAGATAAAATTGATGCCATTTTTGAAAAACTGGAGCAAGATCGGCATATCAGTAGTTACGACGTAGCTGAAGAACTGGGAATTGACCACAAAACAGTTTTGATGCATTTGAAAAAAACTGGGTACCTACACAAAAAAGCTCGATATTTGGGTACCCCACGAGCTCACTGAAAGAAACCTAATGAACCGTGTACTCATTTGTGATTATTTATTACGACGTAATGAAACCGAACCATTTTTGAAGAAGCTGATAACTGGTGATGAAAAGTGGATCACGTACGACAAGAACGTGCGAAAAAGGTCGTGGTCAAAGGCCGGTCAGGCTTTACAGACTGTGGCGAAACCCGGGTTAACTCGCAACAAGCAAATTAGCTATCTGATTAGAAAAAGATTTTACCATTTTATCATTCCTAAGCTTAATTCGTTTGTTAATTAACCAAAAATGACAGCAGGAAAGTAAGATTTAATTAATATTTGAAGGTTTTATTTATTTTAGTTTAGCTAAATTTATGAAACAAAACAACAAGTAATATTTGTTAATTATTTATTTACAAAAAGTTTTCAAAATGTCGGCCTTCTTGGTCGATACAAATCCTACATCGTCTTAAAAAGTTTTCCTTTAATCGTATGAAAGCTATTCTAGTTGCCTTAATTTTTTCTTCGGCCTGTTTTAATTTTGTTCTCAGTTCGGCCTCTATCTATTTGCTTTCGACTGTTGTACCTAGGTACTTTAAAATAAGTACATAATTTGGGCACTTGCTCCAATTAGACTTAAACATATACCTTCTCACTACATACTACTATTACATATTCATATGAGATGTTGTTAGGTTATACGACATTCCTACACCGAGATAAAAAATATAGATACAATATTTACAGAATTAAATGATTGATGATGTCTATCAGAACTTTTGACTTCTGAAAAGTTATAAATAGACACCTACCGAAGTACCTACTTACATAACATTCATACTTAAACTTTTATTTTGAGTTTGATAAACGTGAAAATATGAAGAGAAAGTACCTACCTACCTATGTGAATGTATCTTGACCTTGTATGACTAACTGCACTGATTGTGATCAGCATATATGTATTAATATTGATTGAATCATTCTTGTTGGTCAATAAAACGAATTTTTGTTTACGACATTAATTTTCAGCATCCATCTTAAAATGTCTGTAGAGATTGTAGATTATGGATTCAATACCTACTTGTAGCCTGAATATTTTATCGAGCGAAGCGAGACCTCCAAATCAACTTGCGCAAATTGGCGTCGTATGTATGTATATTTGTTTGTCTGAGGATAACTTTCGAAGCGTTGATCCAATCATCGTGAAATTTGATATTTATTTCTCTAGTTTCTCCTTTTTAAAACTACATTTCCCATCATTATTATGTTGTTCTTTGAGTGCCCTACATTTAGCAGAACTTGATAATTCTAAAAATCGGCGTTCGCCTGCACAGTTGACCTTAGCATCCAAAACCTAGAAATCAAAACCTAACTTTGAATCTAATTTACTAACAATAAAAAAAATAATAATAAAAAATAAAAAAAAATAAAATCTTTATTCATTTTTCATATTGCTGAGATTAACATTACGGATTAGTATCTACTTATAGGTAACACTTTATACATTGCCTGAACTAGGAGGACCTGTATCTCAGTGATCCTAACAATGATCCTTAGTTCATTGAATTAAATATGTGAATAAAATGAAAGTAAAAATAAAACATCCATAACTGTCGTCAATAGTTTTACTTTTTTTTTCAGTATCGGGTTCTCGTTAGCGTTCAAAACACTTAATTTTTCGAAGCTCGCTCTGACCGCCGATAGTCTTGATTCAGTTTTGTGTTATCGCTGATCACTCCACTCGCAGATAGCCTTACTTCATTTCATGATTTCGTTAGCGTCCAAAACACTTAATTTTTCGCTGCTCGCTCCGCTCTACTCGCCGATAGCCTTACTTCATTTCATGATCTCGTTAGGGTCCAAAACACTTAATTTTTCGAAGCTCGCTCTGATCGCCGATAGTCTTGATTTAGTTTTGTGCTCTCGTAGGTGTTCAAAACACTTCATTTATCGCTGATCGCTCCACTCGCCGATAGCTTTACTTCATTTCATGATCTCGTTAGCGTCCAAAACACTTAATTTTTCGCTGCTCGCTCCGCTCTACTCGCCGATAGCTTTACTTCATTTCATGCTTTCGTTAGCGTCCAAAACACTTCATTTTATATTATGTACCTACTTACATTGCTGGTTTCAGTTGCATCTGTTAAAGTTGTTGTGTTAAGCTAGAAGGCGCTTCTAAATTTGAAAAAAAACGTACCTAAATAATGGTGCATACAGAATGATCTCAGTGCACGAATCTCACTCGTACTTAACCGGTCTTGATGAATCAATTTGAAGTCAATTTTAATTAAGACCTGAGGGCTGCCATGTTTTTTTTACTTGTAAAGAGGTCGAAAGGATATCGAATTGTAGAGGTCGAAAGTGGCGGCAAAATTCGAATAGTCTATTAACCAACATCACGTAATACACCAACGCAATTTTTTATGTATCTCAAAGACTGATTACTTGCCGACTGCCATCTGAGTAGGTATAATCGGTAGGTATATCTACCTAGCTCATTGCAATAAAGTCACGTTTTGTTGGGATAAAGCTTGAACCCCCGACCTTTTCATCAGTAAGTTCTTCCTATCGTGTTAATAATATCACGCAAAATTACTGATTGTAGTGTACTTACTACAAGTAGTAGGTACCAGGTTTAGTTAGTAATGGATGGGGAATTCAAACCCGCTTTACACTTGGCTAAATTCAGACAGACTATGTGGAAGTGTCTAAGCACTGTACTGTGTAGTAGACTTTACAGTGGAGTAAAATACTTGTGACTCGAGTCTACTCAGCGCAGCGTACTGACTACGGAAGCGGAACCCTTCACTGAGCGTTGTCCACATGCGCGTAACCAATTTATTCTAGTATATTGTTATGTGCCTAGGTACCTACCTATTAGTCTGCTAAACACAGAATTTGAATTTTTGTATTATTAAGAGTCAACTATACCTTGTACAACTGTCTCAATCACTCCATGCGAAAATACCCGCAGTGCGAGGACTACTTGGAGGCGCGAGAGTGAAAACCAAACAAAATTGTATAAAATGATGATGTATTACAAAACTATTAGTTATTATGAAAAATCGAAACAAAGCTAATATGCGTCCTATAAATATCGATAAGTAAGTAAAGTTTCATGAACTTTATAATGTATTTATTGAATGTGTCGCGTTTATTTTGCTGCATTTTGGGCGTGACTTTGGAATTGTTTTTTTAGAAATCGTATTTTCGCTTCACATGGTCTTTAGCTTATATCCTCAACTTTTACATATATTTATTACAAAGTAAATTATGCAGTTTTACTGGTAAAAATGTAGGATCATATGAAGCTATCTGATGTATAGTACACTCATAATCCTGTTTGCCTTTTAATTAAAACGAGTCTCTGCAGGTAAAAATTTGACAAAACCCTGAAAAAAAACGTGACTTCAGTAATAAAAAACCTTATTATCTCAAATAATCTTAGATAGGTAAGTTACCTATCTGAGCATCTTCTATCCTGCGTAACATTGAAAATATATTACATTTTTGGTCACGGGGTGTCGTGAAACGTCATCACTACACACCGACAGCGCGAATCGAAATCCTGTCAGTTGTTTTGTGCCTAGGTATGTCCTTTACACCCAATTATACCTACTATTTTATGTAGGTATAATACTGTCTGTATTTTAATTAAGTATTTTATAGCCCAAGTACTTACTCTTACCTGCATAATGCTGTTTTATTATGGATTTTAAAAACAAACAAAATAAGTATACATATTATTAATATCACCGTCGTGTTATCTCGACCGTGAATAATTTTTTCCCCATGACTCATTATGCAAGTAGGTACTTACCTACATAAGTAGGAAGTACCTAGATACTCATTTACAACCTTCGTTATGTGGTATCATCTATCCATGACGTTTATTTTTTAACCTTAATCCCACCTCTACAAAAAAACCTACTGAGCTATTAACAGGAAGTGGTTAGGTACTCTATCTTAAGTTAGGTAGGTATAGCGTGACTTTAGTTCATAAGCATTAACAATATAAGTCAATTCCTATGCCAAACGTAGGAATTTACTTAAATTGTTGGCATACCTATAAGTTCTGCTTTATTCTTTTATTTTGTCCGGTTTCGTCGTTTTTTCATCCATAACTTTCGCTTTGAACAGACTTTCGCCGCCGCGACCTTACCAGAATTTATTAGGGTTATTCATTGACATACCAAACCTACCTAGAACAACATTATCTTAGCTATAAATCGAGCTACAGTTTTTACTTCCAACAAATTTATTTTTCTCAGGTGGAGATTTGGGTAGTTCCCGAAACTTGAGAAAACTAGCTGAAGAAAATCCAAATGCTAAGAGCGTGCTTTTGTACAAAGCTGAGATCCAGGACCGGAAGCATGAGATACTCTCGAACGAGGAAGAGTACCTGAAGATATTGAACGTCGTAGAACAGGTGTTGACGCAAGTTGAAGAGCAGTTGAAAACTCAACAAGAGGGTGAGTAGATCTGGGAGGTTTTTGTAACAAGCCATGTTTGTAAGATGATGGTGGAATGGAACGATGTTTTTGCAATACCTAATGTCGAAGAAAAACGACCTACCTTTAAGGTTTGAGTATCATCTCTTATCTCTAGTTTCGTCGTCGCATTTTTGTGCGGTGATGTTGACTAGCGTAGGTACAATGCGTATATAGATGCAGCAGTGTTTTTTAATGTTGGTTGTAAACAATGATTTGTTCAATCTACAGGATGCTGGCTGTGCTGTGAGAACTTCAGCATTGCCGACATCAATTTAGCTGTGTTACTGCAACGACTCTGGGAGCTCGGCTTCGAGGAGAGATACTGGAGCAACGGAAAACGGCCTTTGCTAGAAGAGTATTTCAATCGCGTCAGACAACGCGAATCTTTCAAGTTAACTATTCCTAACTTACCGTATCACGTTAAGATGATTGTCTTGTCCCAGCCCCCGGCGTACCTCGGGGCAGCGGGTGCCGCCTCACTTGGTGTTGTACTAGCAGTTGCTTACGTTTTCAAAAAAATTATTTATTAAATTTTTAAATACCGAAATTAGTTTTCTCGAATGCTACTCGAAATGGTAGAACATGATCTGATGTGATAAAATCTGATTTGTGTAGTAGGACATTCGTTGGGTAGGTAAGTAGGTAGATATTTTTTCGCATTTCTTGGTTTTGAAAGTTGATAGTGTTGGACCCTGATTGAATGTTCGTGATCTCAGCGCCGCCGGCGCCGCCGAGCTGCCGGCGCCTACAAGAGACTGGGTAAATGAGGGGTACGCTGCGTGCGTTATGCGAGTCCGCCTGGCAAATCGTCGACTGGGACAACAGTCGATACCCAATCAAACCCATCGCTGTGTGAGTTGACACACGCCCGGCTGTTGCCCCCATGGACCACCTTAGGCCACAAAGACCTCTTGTCAAGTCTCAAAACCATTAGCACTATAGTACCTAGGTCTACAATGTACCCATAGATATGTATAATTTATTGAATGTTACAAACAGTGGTAAGACAAAATTCCAATATTTCGGATTAAAATGTACCAATTTATCAAAGATGGTTGCAGCATTTCGAGACCTGGTGAAGTAATGTACCTAGTAGGTACATCATTATGTATGTACTCACCTACTTTTTATTAAAAAAGAGGTAGTTAACTTGTTACTTACACATAGATCTAAAAAAAATTTTCCACTTGTACTTATCAAAGTTTAAGAAATGAATAAACTTTTGATGAGATAGCTAGGTACTTTTTTTATTTATTTATTTTTTATTTATTATTATTTACACTTAAATATAACTTTACAGAATTAATCTAATACGCTATATCTAAAACTTCTACAAGAAAAAAAAATACAAATTATAATATACTTACCTACATTCATTATTAACTTATTTTAACAAGATACACAAAAAAAACACAACAGATATACAAATACAATAGGCACATAAAAAAACTAACATAACATAGGTATACATAATTAAATACTCTCACAATAACTGAGACACACTCGCTCGATCGTCTTCCAGTCATCCGCAAACACATCAAACTGAGGATGGATGGAAATAAGCTCATTAAGGCTGCGCTGCGCACGGGAGATGGGTGACTGTTGGCAGTGCAACGTACGTGCTCGCAGTGGTTCCAACAAGCGCACTCGGCCTGATCGAAATCTGGCACGTTGTTCGGGCACGCAAAGCCGGCTGGCTTCAGTGAGAAGAGTGGGACAATCAGTTATACCTTTCAACACACTGCAGAGAGTTATGATTTGAACATAGAGCCGCCTTGTTTCTAGGGAGTTATAACCTAAGGTACCTTGCAAAAACTTTGTAGGGTACATAAACGGATAGTATCCATAAAGCTTTTTATATTAAAAACGCAAAAATCTTTTTTGAACTTTTTCTAACATAAGTGAGTATTTGACTTCATATGGGTTCCAAACGCATGCACTAGATTCAACTTTGGACCGGATTAAAGAAGTGTATAGAAGTTTAATAGCATTAACATTGGTAAAGTTTTTACAATTACGGGATACGAAACCTAGTTTTTTAAAACAAGAGACAGTAAGTGTACGGATATGGTCGTGAAAATTTAGTTCAGTGTCGAATACTACGCCAAGATCCTTAACCGAATAGCACCGTTTGATCGTCTCACCGCTAAGCTCATACTGTGCAACCGTATAATGTGATGACCGAGTAAAGGTTACTACTTCGCATTTGGACATGTTAAAGTGGAGTCGATTTGCGTCACTCCATGCTTGAATTGCATTTATATCACTCTGCAGATCATCACAGTCTTTAGGCGTTTTAATGCTAGTGAAGACCTTGACATCGTCTGCGTAAATTAGGCAATTCGCTTTACTTATACACTTAGTCAGATCATCAATCATGATAGTGAACAGTAATGGACCTAGCGACGAACCTTGACTAACGCCTGAACGGGTATGGTAAGAAGGGGAGTCATAACATCCGAGTCGCACAAACTGTTTTCGGTCACCCAGATAGCTGGCAAACGTATTTACACAGTACGTTATTTACACAGTAGTTTGATAAAACTTTCGAGTCCCGTTTGAAAATCACTCATGAAAAATGTCACAATTTACCTACTTAACCACGTTGACGCCATTTTCGCGGCCGACAGCCCAGATTTTTAAAGAACAAAACCTACCTAACTACAAAAGAAAAGTAGGCCCTCAATGAGGTAACATTTGGCTTCATACTGTCAGAATATGTAGTGCTAGAAAAACTAGTAAACTTAGGTTTACCCGGGTTAACCACACTAACCAAGCTTTTTCGGTAAAGTCCGAATAATCACTGAAATATTAGATACCAGCTTCGGGCCGCAGCTTCGCACGCGTGGTTTGTAAAAAAAGTAGCCTAAGTATGTGTTATCCAGGTTATAATCTACGTACATACCAAATTTCATCGGTTCAGCCGTTACGACGTGATTGAGTAATAAACAAACATCCAAACTTTCTCAATTATACATATTACTTAGTGTGATTTTATTTCAATGTAACATACAAAAGGTTACTTAAATTAAGTATTCTAGATGTATGTAGAAGTAAGTACCAGGTTTCCTGTAAGGGTGTGGCAAGGTATGGTACCTATAATAAAATGTGAATATTTAGGTGAATACGAATGACATTTATACGTTACGTACCTACATATTATAAATACGTTAAATCATATATGAGCAAGTCTTGTCAAATCATACAAATACGTCAATTTAAACATGTTTCGTCGCTAAATACGTACCTATAGGGATCGCTGTGCAAGCCGGCCTAAAGAGACTACTAAATTAAGTAGGTAATTTTGAACAAGGTGGCTAGTAGTCAACACCAAAATTGTACTGTTGACTAAAACTAGCCTGCAAGCCCCATCTTTCTAAAACGTCATTTTTATTATGATGGCGTGTTTGAGGGTCTCAATTTGACCACAGACTGAAACTAGCCCGCAAATACCCCATCTTTTTAAAATCTACTTAATTTTAGAAATGTCTCTTTAAATGTCATTCTAAAAAGATCTTTAGCGTGAACAAAATAAGAACGTTCGTATTTTCAAAATGTTAGTTAACCGATTCGTTGCGATGTCTAATTTTGCAAACTTCTAACTGTAGCGTTGAACAAAATTACCGTGACACGGCTGCCGTGCCAAGCGCCATACGATTAAATGACATGGCTCCTGTGTCTTCAGCCATGCGGAAAAGAAAACAGTGTTTTTTACCATTTTTACGTGGTTCTAAGCGTTAAACTTTTAGTTTACATTCGAAATCTAACGTGAACGGTCAGGAACGTAGTTTCAAGTGATAAAAAATGTAAAAATAAGTGTATTTTTGGAAATGGATGGTAAGTGGCTTTTTTAATACAGGTGTGATAAACCTTTTCTACTTACATTAGTTCTAAAATTATTGTTTTGGTTTTCCTGATAAGAAATTTCAAGTATTTTAAAGTAAATTATTGCCTATTTATTGTTTAAGAATTACGGCGTAAAAGAAAATATATTCCCGAGACAAAAATTGAAACTCAACGCGACGACGATGACCAAATATTAGAGCAAAATTCGCAAACATATTCACAACACTGGGAAAACTCAGAACACTTGAAATCTATACATGAGGATACTTCAACGTGCATAAAAAAACAGATGGTGGACAGATCAACGTGTTTAGAAAATAATATGGTGGACAGTTCAAAGTGCATAGAAAAAACTAAGGATGATGAGCGTCATGTTTGGAACATGACGCTGTATTGGATATACATGGATGTAAATATTTTGGCCAGTTAGTTTTGGCCAACGTATGTGTGTTTACATAATAGCTCCTCAGTTAAACCCACGCTGGTATAAAAATTATCTACATACAAGGAATGGCCTTTTTCAATATACTTTTGCATAAGCAAATGAACCACTTTTTTAATATGATTTCTACCGCCGACTTGCACATCCTGGGAGCCTGCGTACACGTGAATATTTAAAATAATTCCGTTGGCATCGGCTAAAATGTATAATTTAATTCCGTATTTATGTGTTTTTCCTTTATTGTATTGACGGAAGAAAAGTCTTCCTTTCCACAGAATAAGAGACTCATCGATTGTTAGCTCTCTTAATGGATAATATACTGAATTAACCGTGTCGTTGAATAAATCAATTAAAGATTTAATTTTAAATATACTCTCTGGTCTTTCATTATTCTGAACATTTAAGGCTCTTAAAATTAAAAAAAACCTGTCCCTCGACATAAATATATGTGGACTTAAGCGGAACAGATAATGAGTGGACCAATAATCTACCATTCTATTGAGTTTTATTGTTCCCATCAGCAACAGTATGCCTAGAAATGTTTTAAATTCGGTGACACTTACATCGGTCCATTGTCTAAATCGAGCTCGAGAAGTAGTCGCTGCTGCTTTCAGTCTGTTGCCGTACTTATTTGTACAATCCAATATTAAATTCATGAATTGGGCATTCAAAAATAAAACGAAATAGTCCAAAGGACTTTGGACGTGTACATCATGTGGCGACAATATACCACTGGTTCCGATATTCCAATATTCTGATTAGTTTCTGACATCCTATTTCGGTAGCGGTAATTGTCTTTTGCGCTAAGATTCTCCTAAAATGTTAAAAAAATGTTCTCTCAAATCGTTCACATTTCTGATATAAAAATAAGCAATTTTTTAATATTATTTATTTCAATTATATTATTATACAAAAATCCTCATCATTAAAATTTTCAAAAAGGTTGGTGACCCCTATTTTTTAAAAAACAATACAATATCCAGAAACGAATGCTACAAGCTTGATTAACGTTAAAAATAAAAAAGTTTTGTTCTGGGGTAGATCTCCCTAAAACTTAATTTGAAGGAATTACCATCGATTTCAAAATGGCACGGCTCACGTGCCTAACGCCACACGCAAAAGAAAATGATGACACGGCTGCCGTGCCATCCGCAATGAATCGGTTAATCCAATAAACAATAATATGTAGTCTTTGAGTTAGTCTGCGTAAACAGAATCGCCATCATTGTCTTTAAACTACTTCAAAGTAGGTAGGTACCTACCTAGATATATATGATATGTTAATAAATTTCGAATTCGGAGATTACCCGTGTACACCTAGAGGTGTTCATATTTCCTAACAACTTACATTAGCATTATTCACACTTTACCTAACAAATGCTAAGTAAACCCAGGTAAACCTAGGGTTAATTCTTTTTCTAACATTACCCATAGCATATATTATATTCTAATTCAGATCAGTTACAACGTGATTGAGTAACACAAACACCCAAACTTTCGCAATTATAATATTAGTGTGCTAATGAAGAATCAGTATGTATTATTATAGAGTATTATTATACCTACTTATTAATTATTTATTTCATCTGTATTATTTATAGGTACTTGCATCCTGATATTTCTTCAAAGAATAAACAACATTATTTTCCAATTGAGTAAATGAATGTTTTATTTAAAATCTAATCTACCCAGGTAAGTAAATAGTAGGTACTCTTAAAGTATAAGTAAAAACTCATTTAGTTGAACACAGCACCTTTATAATAAAAATGTTTAGTATAAATTAATTTAAACAAACAATAAAATAACAAAAAAACCATAATACCAAACAAACTTACATGCAATAGCTTATGGACTATAGCAAGCAAGCTCAATAAAAATACTATTCTGGCAAACTATCGAACTAGTATAGTTTTACGAGTGCTCGCAACAGTCTTCTCAAAATCAATTATATTCCTTATCTAGTATCATCAGCTGGTTCAGTGTTGTCTTGGCTTCTGTTTAAAGGCATTCCCATGAAATGTTTACTGCCATTAGTAGAACTTCTTTTTTTGTACACCGGTGTATTCTGTGCCAGTTTGTCTTTATTATATTTAAATAATCCATCACCAGGCAAGCTTGGCAAAATGTTTGGAATTGTATACCAAACTCTGTAGGTAACAAACCATGTAAATATCGCTATTACTCCACTAATAAACTTTTCAACCATAATGTGATAGTATATGATTGTAGACACAAGCATCACGTCCCACAGTAATTGAAGAAAAGCAATGGCTATCAATAATGCTCTTACATATGGAGTATAGTTCTCATATGACAATTTTAGAACATTTAGCTCTTCTGTCTTTATATTCTTGAGGGGATTTGTTCTGAGTGATTTATCACCTACACTTCTTGCATATTTCTCATCTCTTATAAAATCTTTAATGCGCTCCCATCCATTTATTGCTCGGGCTTCTTCAATCATAACTAAACTTGAATATATGAGTATAAAACAGTGACCAGATATATCAAAACCATTCCAGAAGTGCCCATTTTTCAAGCAGGTTATTTTATCATTAATCAATTTTTGGTTACACCGTCCATAGTTTGTTTCCACAATATTGAAAAGGGTTGTCCACATATACCAGAAGAAAGTAGCAATCATTAACCGTAGTATATGTGATATGGCGATCATTCTCCTATTGCCACAACAAGTTGTGTATGATGTCAAAACAACATAGGGCACTGCCAGAAACAGTGTCCAAAACCAACCAAATTTAACGAAATATTGGTTAAATACATTGTCACTTCTAGAAAAATATGATTTTGGAAAAGTCAGAACATCTGCTACAAGCGAAAGCAGAAAGAGAGCCCCCAAATATACAGCTATTTTTAAATTGGTGTCAAAGAAAAGTATCTTCTTACAAATGTGCACAATCATCAGAGCAAATATTTCTAAGACTGAAGATGCTTCTCGAGTAGGTTTGGTACCTTTTCCTTCTGGTTCATTTTGTATTTTAGAGTGCATTCTTTTTTTGTTATCGAAACTTGGTCTGCTACTCATGATTTCAGACTAGACTCTTGGTTGATGTAGGAATATCTACACAGCGCCGCCCCCGTCAGCGTCATACAAAAATGAAAAAGACTGTGTGCTCGGCTCGGTCGGTCGGACTTCGGTTCGGAACAGTGCTGCCAACTGGGCTCTGACTAATGTAGACTTCACTTAAAAACCAGAAACATTTATTGTTTTATCTGATTTTACAATGGGATCTTATTAAACTTAGCAAGTTAGGGTTGAGCCGGGTGTAATTTACCTAGCTACCAAACCTCTCAAATAAGTGAATTGGTATAAAAGCAAACAAAAACTAGCTAAAGGGTTGTATCTATACTCGGCGCGGCGAACCTTGATCCCTATGACACTGATAGCTAATGTCACCATATAACATTGTAGTGGCGTCACCATTAAATTGGGATCATATTGGGGGCGTCTTAAAATTTATTTTTTTCCATTAATTTATCCATTAATTATTTAATTAATTATAATCCATTTATCCATGCCATTTATAAATTTTACGTAGCTTTATACCATTAGTAATGATATTCCGTTGATATTTTTAACAATTCTTAACATTTACAAGAAGTTATCTCAATCTGAATTTATGTTTACGTCCTGCAAAACTTACGTCGTGTGACGTTTATCGACTAGGGCGGCAAGTATCGATAAAAAAATGTCGGTACATAATGGAAACGAGTGCACTTTTTCAGACAAAATAAATAAATGGGGAACATTCATTTTCATGATAAAATATATACTTATATAGCAAAAACGTGTTTACCGGGTTAAACATTATTAGAAAATAACAAGGTTGGAAACTTTCGTTTTACTTACCTACTTAACCTATGCCAAAAATCTTAAATTAATACAACAACAACATAATGGACATTAAAAATGCACATTAAAATATTTTTTACAACATGTTTATCAACGTGGCTGAATGCAAGCCACGCCTTTGTCTAAAAAAAAAATTATCGACACGACCAAAGACACGACCCATCACTAACACAAACTGTCATAGGGATCAAGGTTCGCCGCGCCGAGTTTAGAATATTTAGCTATAAATAGTGATTATTTTAGCTATGCATTGAAAAATTGCTAGATCTAGCTATGAAGTATTCAAGTTGGCATCACTGCTTCGGAGTTACACACGGAGTACCTACAACTGAGCTGTCTGTTTTGACTTTGAAGGTTGAAGCGCGTTTTCTGATATTGACATACTAGAGATATAATAGTGCTTTTAGACTGGCCATGTTTTATGGTGTCTATGTGTGTGAGTGTGTGGTCTAACGGTTTTTACAGTATTCATTAATCACACAGGCTAAATTCAGCTAGCAGAAGCCGCAGAGCTGTTAAATCTTGATGATTTTGATTCTATAGACATACCTACAGATCCAAGATAACCCCGCTCTGGCGTGGCAGTGCTGCCAATTTAGTGACAACTTTTGTGTGACTTAACTGACGACTTTTGGAGTACAAATCAAAACTGTTTAGAGCCAGTAATAGATACATTTTTGTTACCTCGATATAGAGTGATACAGTGCCAAGAGATATAATATTTAAGGAAAACTCAAACGGAATTGCGTGCCAAATTTAAACTTTATTTAATTAATGATGCATTCGTACATGCTCTTACATATCTATTTCAAAAAAAAATATTTAAAACTACACATCTATTTTTTTCAAAGAAGAACAGTCACTGCTCATAGGAAATTTATATTAAATATATAAATATAATATGATACGCAGAAGGTAGCGGGTTCGATCCCCGCAGCGGAACAAATGTTTGCATGATCTACAGATATATTCCGGGTCTGGTTGTTTCTCTATATATTATTAGTACCACAAAAAAAATGTAGGTATATAAGTAGTCTATCGGTTATCTGGTTCCCATAGTACAAGCTCTGCTTAATTTCGGGCTAGATAGCGCTGTGTAAAATGTCCAGCAATATTTATTTATTAATTTCGTGTCGCAAAAATATGAAAATAAAAAATAAATAGATGGGTGTCAATATTTATGTCAAAAGGGTGTAATCTTTAACTTCTTTTATGTTAAGAGTGGTGCTGAGTGAGGTTAAATTTAGCGGTGTTTTTTGATATGGACTGAATAGCATTATTTTAGTGTTATTAGGTTTTATTTAGAAAAGGAATATTTGATATTTTTCAGTGAGTTAGTATTTGTTGTGCATTTAAAACGAAGAGATACGTCATCGGCAAAAATAATGCAAAGGGAGTCAATTGCTTTTGGTAAGTCGTTGATATGGATAATGAACAAGGCACATTCTAGAACACTTCCCTGAGGAATGGAATAATTCAAGGTTCGTTGGTTAAGACTGCACAGTTTGAACGTCTAGTTTCCAAGATACAGCTGTTTGAAGTTTGACAGCTGTCATTAAAAATGCAGATCTCATTGATACCATTTGTCTCAAGACACCGCTAGCCTAGAACGTCTATTTTTATAATTGATACCTACTATTTGTCCCAAGATACCGTCGGCCTAGAACGTCTAGTTTCCAAGTTAAGACTGTTTGAAGTTTGACAGCTGTCATTAAAAATGCAGATCTCATTGATACGAGTACATACCATTTGTCCCCAGACACCGCTAGCCTAGAACGTCTTGTTCACAAGATTTTGTCTGTTTGAAGTTTGGCAGTTGTCATCAGCAGTTTGTTCATTTCGGTTACCTACCTACCTAGGTACCTACTACGGTGCCCTACCGCTACGATGGCGTGGGTGACACCTAACATGTCAATATGTTATTCGACAATTCTAGGGATGCGGTGAAGAAAAAAATCGAACCGGTTATTGGCGATTATGAGTTACTAGTTGAGACGCATACAAGAGTTTCTTAGACCAGAGAATCGATCTATCATAACTATGACTAAAAGTTTGTTGGAACATATTTCTTGTTTGAAGTAGGTCATAACCTCATTTCAAACCCTCAAAACGCAAAACAACCAAATAACAAAAACGTGGTATTGCAGTAATATGTACTAATTTCAATAAAAGCGTGTGGTAAAAATATCGTACAATATATAAATTACTTTTAAAAAATTAATTAAATAAAAAAATGACTTGAAAATAATTGATTGAAAATTTTAAAGAAAATATGTGTAAATCGCTTGTCAGGGGTAAAAAATAATAAAATTATTCAATAAAACTTAATCAACCAAAATCCATTTTTCTAACAAGAAGTGCGCCAGTAGAACATTATGTTCTATGGCTTGTGGGAGTTTTGCGACGTCCCAAGTCGAAGAATTGAAACGACGGTGTTAATGTGAACCACACTATATTACCAATGACTTAAACTAGGTAAGTACATGGGTCATGAGGGAACCAGCGCTAGGGAAGATAATTAATGGATAACCATGTGAAACACAATCTTTTTCCAAAAGTCCCAAGTTCCAACCGCGTGTCAACTGACAGTGGCAGATCTACTATCGTAGGGATGCCCCTGCGTACTAGTGATGTAGATATGTAGAACGCCACAGGCTGTCACACCGGATAGCCGCTTATAATACTGTCAATTTTAGAAGACTTCTCCGTAAAGTCGAAGACTTGCGATATTGGGTTCGTTCAAATTCTGGGTGAACTTCTTCGTAACCGTCGCTTCCAAGTTCATCTTTTATCAGATAAAAGCAGATGACGCTGCCTAAATAACGGTCTTCCCCAAGGGAGCGTGCTTGCACCAACTCTCTTCAACATATTGCGCCCTTGCGACAAGAACGTGTTATCTCCGAAAACCACTTTATTAAGAAATCGAATTATTATTTATATGAATTCCTTCAAAGTCGATTTCTGATAAAAGTGGTTTTCGGAGATAACACGTTCTTGTCGTAAGGGCGCGATATATACAAATGACCAACCCAGCAGCCCATCTACAACTCGCTTTTTGTATGCGGACGACCTAGCGTTGACGACACAAACGTCCACTTTTGAGGAGGTCGAAGTCAAGCTTACGGCAGCACTGACTGAGCTGGACGAGTACTACAAAGTCAATGGCCTTAGACCAAATCCGTCAAAAACGCAAACCTGTGCCTTTCAACTGTGCAATCAACATGCCAAACGGACCTTAAACATAACCTGGCAAGGAGTAACTATCAAACAGGGAAACCTTCCAAAATACCTGGGGGTAACGTTAGACCGGTCTCTGAATTATAAGGTTCACTGGCACAAAACTAAAATGAAAGTGGGAGCACAAAAGAACCTCCTCCGTCGATTAACATCTACTAAAGGGGAGCAGCTCCAGAGGTTCTCTGCACGACGGGCCTGGCATTGTTCTTTTCAGCCGGCGAATATGCTTGCTCAGTCTAGAACCGGTCCGCACACGCTAGGGTCATCGATGTTGCGCTGAATGACACATGCCGTTTTATAACAGGATGTCTGAAGCCAACCCCTCTAAACCTCATCTACCCTTTGGCAGGTATACCACCACTCGGAGTGCGTCGGGATGTGGCCTGCTCCATAGAAAAATATAAGCAGGAGCATGACAGTCAACATCCTCTATATAGCCATCAAATTCCACAAGGCCACCTGAAAAGTCGTAAGAGTTTTCTGCGTTCCACGCAGGCCACCAGCGACGACCCATATGTTGCTAGACGCGCACTGTGGATCGATAGTAACCCCCCACCACCTGATTTCATTCCCCCTCAAGAACAGCTTCCACCAGGGCACGATCTGCCGTGGCCAGTGTGGAAGTCCTTAAGTAGGCTTCACACACAGGTTGTTTGCTGTAGGGTCAATATGTGCAAATGGGGGTTCAGGGATTCCAGCCAAACGCAATGCGACTGTGGTGATCCTGCACAATCGATGAAACACCTGCTAATGTGCCCTTTGTGCCCGAATACCTGCACAATGGAAGACTTAAAAATGGCTTCTCCTGACGCCATCAATGTAGCCAAGTACCTATCTAACACAATATAAGTAGACCTATTGATACGCTAAGAAGAAGACCGGACTCTATGAAAATAACTTTAAAAACTCAGCTTTCGGCTCGCATAAGACCAGTCTACGATTCGTCTATGTTGATCATCCAAAATCTACTTCCATACTAATTCGATAAAGCTCACTCGTCTCTGTCATATTTTGGCATTAAATCGATAGTTGATTATTTAATTTCGAATTTCGATTCGATTTTGGTTTGGACGTCCCTAACGACGCTCAACTTGTACGCGTAGGTGCGTAAGCCAACCAAGCATTTTCCCTCCTTTTGCGTCGAACGAAATATTTATTTTTTAAGACAGTAAAATAGTGTAAAGCTAAAATGCGTAAAATATCTAAAAGCCGTGCAGATGATGATGTGATATCTTCTACGAACGGATCAATTCTCAACGATGAAGCGGAAGGTTCTGCTGCTAAAGAAGACGTAAACGACGACGATGCGGGGGTCGATTCCAATGATGAGACTGACGACAAAGATGAAAATGATCGTAAGTCGGACGCTTCCTACTCCGAGGGAACCCCGAAAAAATCCAAGCTCAAGAAAAAGACCAAGAAAACGAAGTCGGGAAAAGGAAAATCTGCTGAAGCGGAGTATGAGGTTTGTAAAAAAATGCATGACCAGTTTAGGGCGCGAATTTCAATGTGGCACTCGAATTTACCTTTGTATTTTTAATGTCTTTAATTGTTTTAATAAGTACAAACAATATCCCCATACCTATTTCTGCCGCCAAGCAGCATTGCTGTGTTTCGGTTTGAAGGGTATGAGTGTCAGTGAAATTAGACACATGAGGCTTTACACCTGTATTCCTCAAGTTGAAGGATGCAGAGAAGTGCATCGTGGGGAATGTTCCTATGGTGCATGACCGGTTGACTGGTAGAAAATGTTTTTAGCATTAAGTCGTCCATTTGTACATTTTTCTTTTTGTGCAATAAAAGAATTAAAACAAACAAACCTACGAATTAACTATTATGCACTATGAAAAAAGGTGTGATGCTAACAAGATTTTTTGTGTGTGAAACCTAAGTAAAAGAATAATATTTTTTTATATAGATTATTATTTAATTTCAGGTTGATAAAATAATAGCTGCAAAAAAAATTAAAGGCAAATTGCATTATCTGATCCGCTGGAAAGGATATGATGCTGACAATGACACTTGGGAGCCAGAAAAAACAGTGTCATGCCCGGATTTGATCACTAAATACAAAGAAGAGGTAACATTGAAAGACATTCTAGAATACATTCAGTCATGTTTTATCACTCATCTTGTTCCATGACTTTCCACCCTTTGCTTTACATGCCCATCCATACTTCAGCTCCTCAACTTATCTGTGCTTATTTATTACTACATGTAATGTACTTATTCCATATCTTTACATTCTAGTTACACATTAATATCAACATTTGGATATCAATACAATCTAAGACATGTAAATCACTAAAATTATAGATTGTGGTAGAAATATTAGAAGATGTTATGTAAGCTTATGACTACAGAAAAATCATAATCTTTCAGATCTCATGTTGGAGCCAGTTAATTTAATTATTAATTAAATTTTTTTTATACCTGACAAGTTTTTGTCCCAGTAGATACAATTTTTGATAGAGCGAAGCGAGGTCTCTAAATTGACATGGGCAAATTAGCATTGTTTTCCTGTTCCTGTTCATATGTTTGTTTTCCGAAGATAACTTTTGAAGCGTTTATCTGATTACCATGAAATTTGGTATACAGGTAGGTAGTGATGGCACAATTTTGGTGTGACTCAATGAGCTAAAAATGTGGGGGGGGGTTGTTGAGATATTGGGGTTCAAGAGGGGTAAAAAAACCAAAATGGGACTATCTGGTCAACTGGCACATCTAATAAAAGGTCTTTGTGAGTACATTTCGACCCCGTTTTATTTTTAGTTTAACCTTGTAGTCTTTAAATTATTAGCCAAAATAAAAACTGAACTTTGACAATATTCACAGGGTACACCAGTGACCCCACAGTGCTGAAATTTGGTATGCGTGTAATTTTAGTAACACAAATATAGGCAAAAGTCTGAAATCCAAAATAACTGCAATTTCTACCCCAAAAAAGTATAACCAGTTAACATGAACTCCTGTTACCTGTAATTTGAATGAAACTAGGTCAAGTAAAGTGGTTATGTATTTCGTGGCACTATTTTGATAGTCAAAGATTAAGAATAATATATTTTTGTTTATATGAGAGACTCGAGATCTCAGTTCGAGGCGAACCACTAGTAATGTTTATTTTGAACAGCTTCTTTACAAATAAAATAGGTTTTATTAAGAGTTTCTAATAAATTATTTTCGTAATACAGAAAGAAAACTCTCGCAAGAGCAAATTTGAGAAGTCAAAAGCCGAGAAGAAAGGCAAGAAAAGGAAATCTAAGGATACCAACAAATCACCAGCTAAGAAACCAAAAACTGATTGGGATAGCTCAAAAGATGATGAAAATGCTGAATATGAGGTAAACTTAATATGAGACTGAAATAACAGCCATAATGTGTATGTGTAATAAGCATAATGTGAACAAATTCTTGTACCTGTGACATTTTTTTTGAATTTTCATTATATGTGAGTATACAAATATTGATGACAATATTCTGCTTATACTAGATTTGTGCTCACAAGCAGTAGTTTCCCTCCCATTTCTGTCAATGCTTGTGTGTTAAGGCTAAAAAATTCTATCTTTTAGGTTGAGCGTATTATGGAAGTGCATCACAAGAAGGATGGATCTCGCGAGTTTCTTATTCACTGGAAGGGGTGGTCCAACAAATTTGATTCCTGGGAACCTGAGGACAATTTAAACTGTTCTGATTTAATCAAGAAGTTCATGGACAAGGTAAGTTTTAGCTGTAACTGCTGTTTGCGACTCAGGTTGCACCCAACCTCACCCGCGCGCGCTGTGCTTGGATCGTAGGCTAGGCGGGCGCGTTTTTAACTTCATTGACCGGTTGTAAACATGTACCAAGCTTGCGAGCATTTCCGCAACCGCGGCGGCTACGAAATATAACAAATCCACTCCCGAAACCAAAAGTTTCGTTACATAAACATTATACCTTCTCCTTATGAAGGCTGCTGGCATGTTCCAGACCTGAAATTCGAAGACGTGTGACGCACGGAAGCAGTCATAATCAACATAAATCATCCGAACTCTGTTTAGGGGCACAAAATTTGGTCACCAATTTTAAATAAAACATGGTGAGCGTAAGATACCCAAGAGCAGTTGACTTTTAGAGAAGGATTAGCCATAATCCTATATATATATAACGAAAAAAAAATTTGAAGAAATAAGCCATTATTTCTTCAAATTTTTTTTTGTATAATCTTGCATGCATCCTATTTATTTATTTTGTAACTTTTGCGTAGGTGTCTGATGCGAAAAAGACTCAGTCACGGAGCCTGAGAGTTGCTCCGGAGTCAACCAACAGATTTACGTTGCAAGATCCAACCTCAGGTCGCAGATTGAGCAAGAGACGTGGCCAGCGCCAAAGGTAAACATATAATGACTACTACCGTACGTGTGTTGATTTTGGCATGGTTTATCCTATTGAGTAATGTAAGTTTTTGTAATAAGTGGTTTTGGACAAAGTTTGGTTTCAAACATTACGAAAATGGGTTTATACAGATATGGTTATCAGATTTACCTAACTAACGATCCCTGCACCAGGCAAAACCTATATTGTATGGACCTGAGTACGATTAACAAATTAAAATTTATTTATAGCCTCAGTTAACGACTATATAAAAAATAATGATTAAAACTAGAAAAAATACTAAAGGGTCCGCCAAATAACTTTTTTTTTATAATGCTATAAAAAAAAACTACTGAATATTTTCTCAAATTTCTTTTTATTTGAAAGTACAATCCTTCCGGTTAATAATGGAAAATAATTTCATTCAAATGGCTGCCTCGGCTGGCCATGCAGTAGCCTACACGATTGGTCCAATTTTTAAGCACATTATCGATTGTGTGCAGCTGTATTTCACCAATGGCTTCACGAATATTGTCCTTTAAAGCGTCAATTGTCTCTGGCTGGTCGGCGTAACACTTATCTTTGACGGCACCCCACAAATAATAATCCAACGGTGTCAAACCGCAGCTCCGAGGTGGCCAAACGACATCAGCTCTGCGGCTGATAATGCGATCTTCGAAAACAGGGCGCAAAACATCGAGTGTAGCTTCGGCTGTGTGGCACGTAGCGCCGTCCTGTTGAAACCAAATGTTGCCAATATCCTCCTCTTCAATTTTTGTGAACAAAAATTCGTTCAACATGGCCCGATATCGATCGCCATTGACTGTAACGGCCACTCCTTGCTCATTTTCGAAGAAAAATGGCTCAATTATGCCTCTGGACCAAAATCCGCACCAAACAGTGACTCGTTTTGGGTGCGTCGGCTTTTCAATGTATGCGTGCGGGTTTTCTGTGCCCCAAATGCGACAATTTTGCTTGTTTACATACCCGCCAAGATCAAAATGAGCTTCATCTGAAAAGATGATTTTTTAGGCAAAATCGGTATCTTCTGTAAGTCGATGGCAGGCCCACTTAGCGAAGCGAAAACGCATTGGATGGTCAGTTGGCTTCAACTCCTGAACCAATTTTTTTTTTTTTTATATAAATTATAGGCTAGCGTTTGACCACTATCTCGCCTGATGGTAAGCGATGATGCAGTCTACGATGGTACACGCTTGCCTAGAAGAAACCTATTCACTCGTGACTTGAAGATCCCTAGGTTGTAGTTATCAGGAAACAGACTCAGGCAAGGCGTTCCACTCCTTGGCGGATTTTCAATTGGACTTTGTATGGCGTCATACCAAGATCTTTATGCAAAATTCGTCTCAATGATGTCTCCGAAATGTTAAATTGTTGAGAACGACGGTGAATTGATGTTGATGACGCTTCACGCACACTTTCTGCCACAGCACCAATATTCTCGGGTGTACGCACTGTTTTTGGCTTTTCACGCTTTGGTTTATCGATGAGGATGCCAGTTTCTTTCACTTTTTTCACAAGATAACGAACATACGGAGCTGACGGTGCTTCTCTTCTTCCAAAATCTGTACGCAATTTTCGCACACATTCTGCAACATTACCATGATTTTTAAAGTAATGTCGCAATATTTCCCAGCGTTGTTCAAGCGTATACACAACCATATTCGTTCAGCGGAAGGATAAAACTAATTATCTGTCAACTCAGACATGAGCTAAGTGTTATTCACGAAATAAGCACTAGTTGAAAAAAAAAAACGTTAGATGGCGGACCCTTTATATATAAAATTTGTAATTAGAGTCTAAGTGTATCAATTTGTCATCACACTAATAATATAAATGCGAACTTTTGGATGTTTGTTTGTAACTCAGTCACGTCGTAACGGCTGAACCGATTTCCATGAAATTTGGTATAAAGATAGATTATGACTTGGATTGACACATAGGCTACTTTTTAAATACAAACTACGCCTGCGAAGGCGTGGGCGGAGAGCTAGTGTTTAAATAAAACCATGTACAATGTTGTTTTTTGTTTTTCAGAGTTCGTTATGATAATGCTGAATAGTGTGGTATGTGGAGGAGTAAGGAGGCTGTATTGATGCGTAACGTAAGGTTTCTTTTAAATGTTTTAACTATAGAAGCAGTAATGTGCCCAATCCGTGTTTGTTTTTATAGTAGGACGGCGACAGGATCTACTGTGTTAGAGCAATGCTAATTAGCTTATTTTTTAACTTTATATAGAGTTTTTTCTTAAAATATCAACATGCTTCTACCGAAATGCAATAATTTTTGAAATTAATAGGAAATATCGTCCTTAACTAAGTAAACTGTTAACATGGCTCTGATGTGACGGAAAAGAGTTAAGCTGTTGTTCAATAGTATAGTTTTTCCAATGTAAAATTTACTTCCAAATACTTGGTTTATATTGAATCTTGAGAATAATACATATAATTAATTTAGTTTGATGTAACAAAAAACTTTGTCTACAGTATAATTAATATGATTTCTCTTGTATAAAAAGTAAAAGTCTACAAGCTCTTATTTTGAGTTCATAAATTTAAAAAACCCTATTCTTTCTGTTCTAGAAGAAGGAAACCAAAATAGTGTCCAGCACTTATCATTGTGTACATTTTTGTATGAACCAGTTCTATGTAAATTTGTTGATTCAAATGTGCTTACACTCCCCATACAAATGTAACATAGTATCACAACCAATTCGTAATAATGTAAAGATGGGTAATGGATATGTGGCACAAATAATATATATACAATTCTTTTTTCTTTAGTAAAATAATTATTTTATGTTATTAATGTATTGTTTTGTTTATGTCAGAGCCAGGGTGCATTATGTCGTGTTTATTTGTTTTGTTCTGGATTATGTTTCAATAGGTTCTGTCATTTAAAATAAGTACATCATGTACATCCTATTAAGAATTCAGTAGGTAATACTTAAACATTTTATTCATTTAGCACTTTTTCTTTGCTAAATATAATTTTCCTTTATATTCATGATTTATATTAAGTTGTCAATTATAGCATTACACATCAAACTTCAATTTTGTTTGTTTTTAATTAGTATGTAGGAAAGATTAATAATATACTTTCTTCATATGTAGTTTTTAGTTTATAAAAATCTTGAATAAAGTAAGACATGTGTAATAATAATAACTACTTTCACAGTAAAATGTGTCTACCTAACAAATATCTTCTTTTGGCGTGTTTAATGCCTGCCTTTATTGAAGTGGTTTAATTCGAAATAAGTACATTTTGTTGTCAACAAAGATAAAAAAAATATATTGAATATGCCCCCCTATGTACTTTTGACAGTTTCATAACGAATGTCATTATTTAAACTGTTCTAAATAAATGTACGTATTTAATTTGAATATTCTCGTTAGCTCAAGCCTCACGACCATACAAAAATGTATCGGTGTGATCCTTGACGGGTTCATTCGGCATTGGGTGTTATCAACATGGTACTGATTATTCAAGTTATAATAGTTGGTGTGTTTCGATGTAAGTAATTAAAAAAACGTATCATAATACCCTAATTAATGTTTTATTTGCAAACTTCATCCCAACTACAGAATTAAGGTTATTTTTGTATTTACTAAAATGTTTTCGGTGTGATTATAGTTAATTAGCTATATTTAATGACGAAAAAACCAAACATGGAATCATGGAAACCAAATCTTTAGCGAGCGAGGCCCAACGTTCTGTCAATTTATATTTTACTTAGAAACTTTCGTGATTTATTTCAGTAATTATAAATAGAGACATACCGTAGCCAACACAAAAATATATCTCTTAGAGCTGATTCGCACCACCATCCAGCTCACTTAGCCTGAGTACCAAGTACTTTGATGAATTAGAGGGCTGAAGTTAGGACATATCCACAAGATCAAAACCCTTTTATGTATAACAACGGTGGGTAGAGTAGTAGCGTAGTACAGGAACACCCACCAAAACCTTTTATTTTATGGAACCCCATATCAAATGATAACAAATCGAAGACACTAATTTAATAAGCAAAAATTTTTAAATTTATTAAAAATTAGAAATATTAGGTTGGGGAAAAAGTTTCTTCGCATTTTTTAAGAAAATTCAAAACATTTTTTAATATAGTTTATTTACATTTAACTAAAGTATATAGGTACCATTTTGTTCGATAACTTTTTGCCATCTTGTAGGCAGGGACATGATCCCATTGCTATAGAAATTTTGGGGCTTCTGATCAAAATACCGCAACAAGTGGTTTTGGCAGTCCTCTCGTGATGTTAACCTGACACTGCCTAAAGAATTCTGAAGAGACCGAAACAGGTGGAAATCTGAAGGTGCAAGGTCAGGACTATACGGCGGATGCATTAACACCTCCCAGCCAAACTCTCTTAATTTTTGCTGAGTGGCTACAGATGTGTGAGGTCTAGCGTTATCATGATGAAAAACCACACCCCTTCTGTTGATTAATTCCGGCCGCTTTCTCTCAAATCTTGGTTTAATCTCATCAGTTGTTCGCAGTAGAGTTTAGAATCGATGGTCCTGCCTGGTGGTAACAGCTCATAATGAATAATGCCCTTCCAATCCCACCACACACACAGCATCACCTTGTTGCGAGTTAACCCGGGTTTCGCCACAGTCTGTGAAGCCTGACCGGCCTTTGACCACGACTTTTTTCGCACGTTCTTGTCGTACGTGATCCACTTTTCACCACCAGTTATCAGCTTCTTCAAAAATGGTTCGGTTTCATTACGTCGTAATAAAGAATCACAAATGAGTACACGGTTCATTAGGTTTCTTTCACTGAGCTCGTGGGGTACCCAAATATCGAGCTTTTTTGTGTACCCAGTTTTTTCAAATGCGCCAAAACTATTTAGTGGTCAATCCCCAGTTCTTCCGCTACGTCGTAACTACTGATATGCCGATCTTGCTCCACTTTTTCAAAAATCGCATCAATTTTATCCGTAATAGGGCGACCAGAGCGACTGCACATTTGACCTCAAAATTTCCGGATTGAAAACGCTTAAACCAAATTTGTGCTACTCTCACAGACACTGCACTAGGTCCATAAACATCGCAAATGTTTTTACGCGGCTTGCGTTGCACTTTTACCTTTTTTGTAGTAAAATTTTAAAATGTATCGAATTTCTTCATTAGATTCACTCATCTTTACAGTACGAAAAAAAAATAAAAATCACACATTTTCCTAATTTGAATTTGGAATTATCTTCTTTAAAATTTAAACTTTGAATGATACCAAAACCAGCCAGAGACAAATAGTATAGCCAAAGAGATTTTATTACAAGTTCATACATACTATAATGCGAAAAGACTTTTTCCCCAACCTATTATTTTAGAAGTAAAACATATTATTCTTTACTTTAACTTTTAATGTGAAGAATACCACTGTTTTATCAATAATTCCTTTGTAGTTCAGTTTTATGCGCATATATCTGGTAGCATCCAATCTCAACCTGAATTTGTTTTTTGTATAAGTAAGCTGAAAAACATGTTTCACAACGATACGATTTGTACTTAACATTGGTAATATTAAACAGCCGAACATAGGAATACTTTCGGAACCCTAGTAACTTTTCTAGGATCCACTTTAGGAATCGCTGCCGTAGTAGGTTGGTAGGTAAGTACTTTTATGAAGGGAAAAACAGATAAGATTAGAAATTGTCGGTCCATCTAACCAGTTAAAGCCGTTTTACTGTTTAGACTATTAGTGCTTTAAAGATGTTGGTATGATGATAGGTTTGAGTGACGCCTAGTAATTAATTTTTCAGGATAGGTACCTCCCCTATATTAACGTGGGGGGGATTTTTGACACCCCACTATAAGGTTTCCTAAACACTTTTGAATCAACTGAATCCGTTTACGAAATTATAAAGCTTCACTTCAAAGCCATATTTTTGTAAGTAGTGCGCCGCCTGGGCGCGTCGCTCCACGCGTCCCGCGACCCGCGCCCCGCTCATACCGCTAAACGCATCTGATCGACTTCTGCGTAGGTCATGTTAATGCTCGTCTCGTGCCGCTTCTTGTGTAACATTTGAAAAAATAAGATTACTCAAAAACTGGGTATATTATATTTCATTTAGGTATTTATTTAATAACTAGACTTACATTAATACACAGGAAATATGTAATTTAGGTAATTTCATTACAAAATAAAATGTTTGCATCAGCGTCATCTGTTCGACGTACCTACCTAATCAAACTCAAATTCAAGGCGGCCTAACTATCTATTTCCGGCGCTTCGGTTGGGTAGCATACGTTTAGGTACATTTTAAATTCGGTCGCGTCAGTTTCCAAGACGATCACTTCTGTTCCACGAACAGTTCACACGACGCCTTCCAGATCGGGTCTCGGCGGCGCCGCCAGCGAGAGATCGAATCCGTCCGGCGGTGTCTCGTCGGCGCGGCGCACGCGCGCCGTCAGCGCCACCGCGCGCTCGGGCACGCGCCGCCCGCACATGCCGCAGCACGCCTCCGCCGCGCACTCCGCGTGCGCCGCGCGCCCGCAGTGCAGCGTGCGTGCCGCTGCCCCCGCCGCCAGCGCCTCCCCGCACTGCACGCACGCGCCGCGCACCGCTACGCCGCGCCCCGCCGCCGCTAACTCGCGCGCCAGCGCCGCGTGCGCCTCTCGCCCCGCTGCGCGCGCGCAGCACGACCACAGCCGCGCTCGGTGCGCCGCGCACGCGGCCATCGTCTGCGCGGCCGCGCGCGACGCGCACGCACGCTCCAGCGCCTCGCTCGCCGGCAGGTACGCCAGCGCCTCCAGCAGCAAAGCTGGTGGCGCGCTGGCGCCGGCGCCGCGCAGCAGCCGCGACCACATGTCGCCGGCGACGTGCGGCGGCACGGTGGGCGCCACGCGCGCGCACAGCGAGCCCGCCTCGGAGAGCGCCGCCGCCGCCGCCTCGCCGCCGGGCGGCGCGCTCGCGGCCAGGCGTAGCAACACGTCGAGCGCGCCCGGCGCGTCGCCCGCCGCCTCGAGACACGCCGGCTCGGCCTCGGGAGGGCCCGCCTCGCGCACCGCGGCGAGCGCATCCTCGGGGCGCACGCGGCCTGCCTCCTCCTCGAGGAAGGCGCGCACGGCGCCGGGGCGGCGCGCGCACAGGTTGCGCAGGTGCGCGGCCGCAGCATCCCCGCGCAGGTGTCCCGCGGCACGCAGGCCTTCGCCGAACTCAAGCGCGCGCTCGCCGGCGACGGCTCGCAGCGTCACGGCGACGGCATCGGGCAGACGGTCGCCGACGAGCGCGGCGGCGGCGCGCGGGCGCAGCTCCACGAGCGCCGGGAGGTGCTGCGCGAGGCGCGCGCTAGCCTCGTCCGCGGACGTCTGCGCTCGCAGGAACTCGAACAGCTCGTCGAGGTCGGCCTCCGAAGGCTGGTCGACGTCGAAGAAGCGTTCGAGCGCGGCGTCGAGAGGCGCCGGCCGCGCGGCCTCGAGGCGCCACAGTACGCGCGGACGGGCCGGGGGCGGAGGCGCGGCGTGTGGTGCGCGCGCGTGCAGGGCGAGCCAGGCGCGGTCGGCTCGCTCGCCGCTGGTGCCCGCCGCCAACTCGAACAGCTCCGCAATCATTGTCCGGTCGGGGGGGAGTGCGCCCGAGTTTAGCTGCCCCGTTAGAAATTCTAATATTTCGATACGGTCGCGAGCGTCCTGAAACAAACATATTCTATCAGGTTCGTATGAGGTAATATCTGGCTCCTGGTGTCGAAATTTTTTAGCTTAATCTAGCTTATCATTTACCTATTTGCTTTTAACTTTTCGCCACTAAAACCACATTGTCTGTATTGGGAGTGATTGGCAATAACAATTGAAATTATTATTATTTTTATTTAATTTATTGGAAAATCAACAGCTATTATCTTAGATAGATTACAGTAATAATTTCAGAAAGCTAATTACAGATTTTCACATATAGTAACTATATAACTACATAACAACAATGTGAACTTAAGCACACAAAAGCTCACTTGACGATAACATGGAATAATATCCATGTATGTACGTACAGTTAATATAAGTGAACTTAAGTAAATATATCGTGTTTTACTCCGGGTTTTTTATAGGTGAAATAAGCTATTCAGTATAGTTACACACTATAAAACATGTTGGATATACGGGCGTGTCGCGTTAAATTATTGTTAATAGCATGAATTGTTAAGAGCATAGATTGAATAGATACTGACGGTTCGTTGGTGCGCGATGGCTGCGAGCGCGCGCGCCACGCGCAGGCGGTTGTGCTTGGCGAGCGGGCCTGCGAAGGGCGGTTCGCGCGCGCATTGCTCCAGCAGCCGCACGCTCGCGCCCGCCTCGTGCTCCACCATCACGCGCAGCGGAGACCGTCCGCTGCTGCCCTGGAACCGCACACATATCTACTACAGGCCACTTCCAATAATACCTATAGACTTTATATCCAGCAGTTTTTTATAATTTAGTCGTTTCAATAGGCCCCATTTGACGTCTATCATTTTTCTCGCCGTGACGAACTCTTCTTGCTTTGAACGAACGTCTACTCAAGAAGTCGAAAAATCAACCATGAAATGCCAAATAATTATTACGATATCTGACACTACTCCAAAGTTATATTATTATATGCAGATGATTTACAAATTTACACACAAGCCCCGATTGACAACATTAACGGAGCTATCAGTTTATTAAACTCGGATTTGGACCGAATTTGTGACTGGAGCAAATCCTTTGGCCTTACCATAAACCCTAAAAAGACACAAGTGATCATAATCAGTAGTCACAAAATGATTCCTAGGCTAGATTTTGCACAACTTCCACCTGTGCTTTTTAATGGAACACAAATAGCTATCAGTCAGACGGTGAAAAACTTGGGAATTATCATGGACACCAAACTATCATGGGTGCCGTGTATTGCTGAGATCAGCCGCAAAATGTTTGCTCCTTCAGCTTCTCTACGTAGACTTCGTAACTTTTTACCGACCGCCACCAAAATTGCGCTTGCACAATCCCTTCTACTCCCTATCTTAGATTACGCCGACGCCAGCTACCTCGACATTTCCGAAGTCCAATTGAGCAAACTTGAGCGCCTTCAAAACCTTTGTATTCGGTTCATATTCGGCTTGCGCAAGTATGGCCATGTCTCAGAATTCCGCGCAAAACTCAAATGGCTCCCTATCCGTCTTCGCCGGAATGCACATATTCTATCACTTCTTTATAACATTCTTTTTAAACCCACTTCACCTTCTTATCTAAAGGAGCGTTTCGTGTTTTTGTATCAGGCACACTCTCGAAACCTTCGTTCTTCCGAAGCTCTACAGCTTCGTACTCCCGTCCATAGTTCACAATTTTATGGTGACTCCCTCACAGTACAAGCTGTGCGCCTGTGGAACGCCTTACCTTTGTCCATAAGGTCGTCCCAATCTCTTCCTATTTTCAAAGTCAAGGTATACAACCATTTTCTTTCGTTGTCTCGTAACTGCTAGCTAGTGTTTATGTTATTTATCCTCCATATTATGTAGTGTAGTTTATTTATATATTATTTGTATGTATTTAAGTTTATGTTTATTATTATACATAATCAATATGTAGGTATATATTATTTTATCGGTTCTGTTTATGTATGTTTATGCTTAAATGTACTCTTACACTGCTGTCTTTTGATTTTTGTTTATCCTGTCCATCCAAAGGTTGTCTGGAAGAGATCGCTTTTAGCAATAAGACCGCCCATTGTACGGTTATTTATTGTTTATTTCCTTTGTTACTGTATGTTTGTTTGGTGTGCAATAAATAGTATTTCATTCATTCATTATTAGGTTCAGTGCCGTAGAGTTGAGATAGTTTTTAACACGATAACAGTCCCCATACAAAATGTTTGAATTTCATTGTAAGTCCCGCATATTACCTCAGTCTTAAAATGCGTCTTGTTAAAGACGTAAATAATAAGACATGTAATCGAAACACTTCTAAATACTTAGTGAGTGCAATAGGAAGTAAACCATATCTTTTAGTATCATGAAAAAACAGAACTTTCAAGAGCCGTACTCAGGACTGGCACTTTATCGATATACGAGGCATGCCTTTTAAGTTCTGTCGTTTCCATATTTTCCGGCAATTTTGAATTTGGAACTGTTCTATATTCGAATGTGTTTACATTTTGAATCTCAAAACAGTTGAAAGTATTAGGATTAATGCTATTGTTTAGTCACAGTTTCGATTTGAATCTGTCAGGTCACGTACGAAAATGAATCTTTCTAAGGAAAATGTTCGTGCAATAATTTTCTACAACTTTAGAAGAGGCCTGACACGGCTTCAGTGTTTAGAAGAGCTAACATCTGTGTTCAGTGATGTAGCCCCATGTCTGCGGACTGTCGAACGCTGGTATTTAGAATTCCAGCGTGGACATATGTACTAGTGTTAGTGACAGATTTCGCGAAGGACGCCCAAAATCCGCCTTCACTGAAGATAACATCATTGCTGTGAGACAACTAATTCTCGAAGATCGTCATGTGACGTATCGAGAGATAGAGGCTCTATTAGGCATCTCAGGGACAACCATTCAGAAGATCTTGCATGAAGCGCTTGGTGTGAGAAAGCTAGTTTGCCGTTGGATACCGCATCTGCTTTCCGACGATCACAAGGCGGCCCGCGTCAGATGGTGTAAGAAAACTCTGCAAAGGTTCAACCGAGGGGAGTCAAATCACGTCTACGACATCATAAGTGGTGACGAATCTTGGATCTATGCCTACGATCCTGATACCAAACAACAATCTACAATCTGGGTCTTTCAAGACGAGCCAAAGCCGACTAAAGTTGTTCGTTCTCGAAGCACTTCAAAGAAGATGGTGGCCACGTTCGTTGGAAAAACCGGCCATGTTGCGACTATTGCACTTGAAGATCGTAGAACGGTTAACGCAGAGTGGTATACTACAGTTTGTTTACCACAAGTCATCGCCGAACTTCGAAAATCTAACTCAAAGCGACGCATCATCCTGCACCACGACAACGCAAGCTCACACAGCGCTCGTCAAACGATTGAGTATTTGAAGCAGGAAAAAGTAGAAATTCTTGACCATCCTCCATACAGTCCTGACCTAAGCCCTAACGATTTCTTTACATTTCCTAAAATTAAGAAAAGTCTTCGTGGTCAAAGGTTCCAGTCCGGTGAAGAAGCAGTCGACGCTTTCAAGACAGCCATTTTGAACACCCCACTTTAGAGTGGAATAAATGTTATAATAACTGGTTTGAGCGAATGGAAAAGTGTATTAAGCTACGCGGTGAATACTTTGAAAAACAATAAAAAGTACTATAAGGTTCTAGATGTGTTTTTTTCTTCAAACGACAAAACTTAAAAGGCATGCCTCGTATAAATACTTTTTGTTATTAGTAGATTTTGAAGTGTCAGGTAATAGAACGTCAACTCAAGTCAATGTAGGTAATTCTTTTGTTTATTTTACCACATTTGTTCACTTCACGAAGTTGAAAATGGTTGAACGTTTACAAAGAATATTAGAAGATTCTGATTTCGACGACGATTTGTTGGATTCTGACGAGGAAAACTAAGATGCAGCTTGTTTTTTGGCAATGGATGACATAGTAGAAAGTATCGAAGCCATACAAGCTGAAATTCAAAACAGTCTTCCTAGAAATCGACGAAGCCGCAGTCTCCATCGTGAACAGGTACGACGACGTGCACGTAATCGATCTGCAAGCCCTTTCGCATGGCAATCAAATGTTTCCAACTTATCAAGGAAACTTTTTACGGGTCGTATGGAGCCTACACGACACACAAGATTATTTGGTAATGATGAACAAATTTCTATGATATTCCGTCACATTATAAATGACGAGGTACTGTGTTTAATGGTAGAATACACAAATATATATGGTTCTCGTATGAAAGTAGCAAATGATCTACCGTCTGCTCGAATTAAACGTTGGAAAGATGTTGACGCGTCCGAAATGCTCAAATTTATTGGAGTGATAATACTGACTGGATTGATAAAGTTTCCAACAGTTGAATCATATTGGAAAATGGACGAAATATATTATCACCCATTACTCCATAAGATAGGCATGTCCTATAATAGATTTGTTTTGTTAATGAAATGTTGGCATTTTTGCGACAACGACACTCCAAGAGACGAAGATGATAGATTGTACAAGATTAGTCAATTAATAAATCTCATTATACGAAATTGTCGATCTATTTACACACCAGGAGAGGTGATAGTTGTGGACGAGTCTATGGTCCATTTTAGAGGTCGACTTTTATTTAGACAGTATTTACCATCTAAAGCACATAAATATGGCATAAAAATATACAAAATATGCACAGTCGATGGTTATACTTGGGGATACAAGATTTACTGTGGTCAAAGTAATAATTTACATGGATTAGACAAACCTGGAAGCATTGTCGTGGAGTTAGCAGAAGACTTGCTGGATGAAGGACGATGTATAGTAACGGATAACTATTACACAAGTACCTATCCCCTTAGCGGAATATCTGCTATCAAGAAATACAGATTTGTTAGGCACTTTAAAATTGAATAGAAAATATGTACCTCGTGACATTGTAAATGCAAATTTAGATCTAGGACAAATAGCTGCGATGCAAAAACAGAATGAGATGACGGTATTAAAATGGAAAGATAAAAGAGCTGTTACAATGTTATCAACCTGTCATGGTCATGAGATGTCTTTGTCTGGAGGAAGAGTACCAAAAATTAAGCCAAAAATGGTAATTGACTATAATTTACGAAAAAAAGGTATAGACATTGCGGACCAATTGTCGTCATACCATGGACCCATTCGCAAAAGTATAAGATGGTATAAAAAAATTGCCATAGATCTTATCACCATTGCGGTGGTAAATTCGACTATACTTTATAATGAGCTACATCCAAGCGGCAACAAAAAAATGACGATTTTAAAAGCCCAAGAGGAAATAGTTAGATCTATTATACGTAGTGATCTAGCCCTCCACACATCGTCTTCAATAGATACAAATTCAGCTCGGGAACAACACCTTTCTGGTCAAGGTTCCGCACATAGATTAGAACATATAACTAAAGTACGCAACCGGGATGTACGCCGACGATGTGCCTCCTGTTATAAGAAATTATTTCAAGAAGGCAAATCCGTACCTTATGCCAGAAAAAAGGCGAAAAAAGTCATGTCGGAATGCAAAAAATGTGAGAAAGCGTTATGCTTGCCATGTTTTAATGATTTACATAAATAAGAATATTACATTCAGTCTCTTACATCGTTCTAAAAAGTATTTAATTTTAATATTACCAACTTTTTGGTGTCAACTCCAATGACAATAATATGGTCCAATATCTATTATCTTTGACGTTGCGGGAAAGTCAAAAGTAAAGAAACAAAATATTATACATAAAAATATCAATATGTTACATACTTAATTCTCAGAAATTATACGATTTAAGTATTGATAAAGTACTAACTATTCTGAAAAAAAAAATTGGAGGAATATTTACCGGATGACGAAATTGTTTCTCTTTTCGAGGTAATAGTAAAAATAGTGTGAATGTATGGTTATTAGTATTAATCTTTTTTTTTAAATGAAATATATTTTAAGTATTATGTTATAGATTGAATCTGTGAAGAGAAAATTGAAACAGTTACATGTACCGTTAACTATTATCTGTGATATATTTTTCAAAATTTTACCGGACTGCGAAGTAATGATTGATGACGAAGAAATTATTTTAACAGCCAAATGCACTAATTGTATGAAGCCATGCAAATACCTCAATTATACCATACAACAACAAGATGTTTATTGTAAATCTTGTACAGGTGAATGTTTCATTAAATGTGGACACTACGGTTGCAATTGTATGGCATACGTCCAAGCCAAGTATGGCCTTGGCTTAACCGATATTTTTGATGATATAAAGAAATAAAATATAATATAAACACATATAAATATGTTTTATTAATCATACAGATAGGGTTAAAAGTTAAAAGTGACCGCAAGCATTTTGAATAAAATATTTCGAAACCTTTCTATCAAGAACAAGAAATGTTTTGCAAACCATTTCACCAAACCACCTTAGTACCCCTTACTCCTTAAGTTACCCTTAGTGCGTACCTGGTCGTTCCGTAGTGACCCATATGTGGGACACGGACGTGTAGAGCCAGTTCATAGTGACCCATATATGTGGCACTGGACGTTGAACGTGTTAAACCACTTCGGAACCAAACACTCTCGATTATTATAAAAATCGAAACATTTACTAAACTTAAGATGGTTGTCATCGTTTTTAATCACCGGAACCAAACAAAATCGATTATTACAAAAAATCTAAACATTTACTTAATTTTAGATTTATATAAAAAGTAACGTAGGTATTTAATTTTTTTAATGTTTTACACATATCGTTATACACAATCGATTATTTGATGCACCTACAATGAGGGGTTTTCACGGTCATGTTTTTATAACTGCTAACAGATGGCGTTGCTCTGTTATATACATATTACGCTTGTTGGACCTAGTTTTTTAAAGTCGACAATAAATAGCCCTCTTTGGCTAAAAAGGCAGGAAAAGAAAAAACAAAAACTTTGGTTCTAACTCTTTGATCCAATCAACGCTGTTGAAAAAACCAAATACGTTATGTCAATGGGATTTTCTCTCGCAAGGCATTGATTCGTCGCGCCGGGTGATGACGGAATCACATGAGCTGTTACAATTTAGACACTTACTTAATTTATTTTCTTTATTGTTATGTATTGTAAAAGGATCATTAAAAATAACATCCAGCCTTGTTTCTTGCGTTTCTTTCCTGGCTTGGTCGCGGAGAAACAGGCTGTAAAATTGACGTTTCAAAGTGATCCTTGTGATTTTAACCCTGCAGTGGTCGCGTACTAAAACCTGACCTGATTGGTCGCGTGGAGTACTATTGTATACCATTTATAAATTCAAATAAAAATACATTTGAGCTTCAACTACGTTTAATTCTTATTGTAATAGTGTTATTAAGTATTGTTGTATTAAAAGCAATCAATAAAAACGAATCACAAAGTCTGAATATAAAAAAAATCAACAAAACAAAAAAAAACTTCTAAAATGGCACAAAAAATCAAAAATACTAATTAGTGTTTTTTAAACAAGACAGACATACAACCTTCGAATGATCGCCACAAATAGGCTTTTTGCACGTGTTGCATAGTTTTCGAGTGCTTTTATTGCGGCTTCTTCCGCAGTTGTGGCAGCGACCTATGGATCGAGTTGGTGTTTGCTGATGTTGTCGCTGTGGTTCTGTCTGGATAATGCCAAGAAATTCTCGTGCGCAGCACTTAGTGCGTTTGTCAATTATTTAACTTAAAGTACCTAGAAGCGCTCGTAATTTACGTTAGCGATTTTTGAGAATTTTACAATTCCATAAGTGTGGATTACATAGGTAATCCACGCGACCACTCTAGGGTTAATGAATAAATACATTTTGATTTTGCTTCTAAAATCGGGTGGAACACCGGTATTTAAAGCCCTTTAGAAGCTCTTTCATTGTTATCTTCGAGGGCAAAACGCCGGCGCAGGAAACATGGAACGGAAGCGTGGTCTCAGTGTTCATTAGTGAACATTTTATTTAATCCTACTGATATTAATTAAACCTTGTGCCTTGTCAAAAAAAGCTCATTCGCCCATCTAATTTTATTTAAAGATTAAGAGTTCCTATAAAAGCTCCCATCTTGAATCGATATTTATCAAACTTTAGCTCGAAAAAAATGCTAATTAGCAATACGTTCCGCTATGTATTATTTTATCGGTGCCATATAAAATTTTCTAATCTAATCTACCTCATCCTCTCCATCTATCTACCTATATCATCATCCTCAATATTTTTTTTAATGAAAAAGGATATAAATTATGTATATATATATATATATATAACCAGTCTAGTTTGATATTAAATTAACCTAAGTTAAACTAAACGATTACAAACTCTTAGTACAATTAATCAAAATATCTAAAGAATCGGTTTTCTAGCAACCGGTTTTTTATTTTTCCTCTAATTCCCATCTCTACTCTCAGTATTTTGGCAACGTCAAAACGGGCCTGTTCGAAAGAAAGAACTTTATGTATTTAGTTAATTAAGTAAATATCGTTTTTTTTTGTATAATAAGCACGTCAACCTAATAAATAAAAAAAAAAATATTGCTGGACATTTCACACAGCGTTATCTAGCCCCAAACTAAGCAGAGCTTGTACTATGGGAACCAGATAACTGATAGAATACTTATATACTTTTTTTTTTGCAAATACATACGTATAATATATAGAAAAACACCCAGACACGGAACAAATATCTGTAGATCATGCAAACATTTGTTCCGCGGCGGGAATCGAACCCGCTACCTCCTGCGTCTCAGCCGGCTATACGCCCACTGCGCCACGGAGGCAGTCAACTCAACATCTAATGATCTTCAACTCGTCACGGATTACTAGTACAAAATGGTGACTAGCATTAAGTCCTCGTTTTGTACATATGTGAGTGTGCAATGCGTCTGTGAATACCTCGTCGAGTAGCGCGTGCAGTGCATCGTGACGTGCCGAAGGGCGGCGATGGTCCGGCAGCGGACGGCCGCCAGCCGCGCGGCCCGCCAGCGCGTCCGCCGCCGCCAGCACCAGCGCCGAGCCAGCGCACGCGCACGCGCCGCCGCGCGCCACCGCGCAGCTAGACGACACGTGCGCCGACAGCGAGCGCAGCGCATCGCTCCAACCGCCTGAAAGTACAAGTCTAAAGACCACCATTCACAGGCGCTCCCTTCCTGTGGATTTGTCGCTGGCGACAAGTCTAGAAGCCCTTTAGGGTGACTAAGCAACATAGTGCTTTGCTGCGTTGCGCTGTGGCCTGTGCTGTTTTAAACCTTTTGTTTGTTTCCTCATTATAATCTATGAGGAGCGAATTGGCTGAATAGAGCAAAGCACAGGCAGTGCCGGCCCGAACATTCCTGGTGCCCGAGGCGAAAGACTAGAACGGCGTCCTTTTAAGAGAATTCGTGACAAAAAATAACAATAATGTAAACAGACTAAGACAAGCAAGCCTGCCCAAATACGTTTAGGCAAACATGCTGAGGCATCGCTGCGAACATTGCCTTAAGTGTATCATTTTGAATCATAAAATAAGGGTGACTTCCGTAACCATGCCGAAACATATTTAGTGGCTAAATATGATGTAAGGAGTTGTCAAATCATAAAAAAAACGTCAAAGTTAAATATGTTTAGTCGCCAAATACCTTTAGGGATCGTTGTGCATTTAGAGTACTTATTTATCACATAAAGGAGAGTGTGCACACATCTTTCATTATTGCTACATAAAAAAGTAAAATAATAAAAAAAGGTTGTAGGTAGGTAAGATTAATTTTTTTGCAAAAGTGGAATCAATCTTCTTAAAACTATTGTTTCAGCTATTTCTTGCTTTATAGATAAGGTTGACAATCCCACAAGTCTTTCTTGAGCAAAGATACATATTTTGGTAGAAAAATGGGTAAAAAATCGGGAGTTTTTTTGAATTTGTAAATTTAAAAAAAACTTTTTATTTTTTTATTTCGATAGCGCTGTTTGCCGTCGCCTAGTTCGCCTATGTGAACGCGCCGGCCCTGAGCGCAGTACACATTAGTTTAACGTTGATTAGTCACTCTTAAGCATTGGCCTATAAATCTCTCGCGGAAAAAGCCTTAGCTCTTCACAAGACTTTTCGAATTCAGTTTCAGTTTATTCGGGAAAAGAGAAGGCACCTAATTTAATATAATATTTTTACTAGGAATAAAACACTCTACGCTAAGGGTGTTACCACACCAATCGATCGATGCCATCGATTGATGTAAAATAAGATCAGTCGACGTCGATCGATATTTCCTACTATGCTGCATTGTCGACTGATTTCAGTTTACTATCACTCAATGGCATCGATCGTTGCTCGATCGATTAGTGTAGTAGCACCCTAAGTATCAGCTTACACACAATAAAAATAAATTAATTCATAGGTTACAAATAAAATGAAATATAATCGTGTTTGTCTCGGCTAACGAAATTAAATAATATTTATTGCATGAAATATGGATAAATTACAAGATGTAAATTTTAGTTTAGGTCCAACATATTTCACTTAAGCTAAGCATGACATTTAAATTATGTACAATGAATACTAGTGGTTCGCCCCGAACTGAGATCTCGCGAGTCTCACATAAAAACAAAAAAACATTATTAGTAATCCTTGACTATCAAAATAGTGCCATGAAATGCACAACCAAATTACTTGACCTATAGTTTCATTCAAATTACAGGTAATGGGAGTACATGTACAATTTTTTGGGGTAGAAATTGCAGTTATTCTGGATTTCAGACTTTTCCTTATATTTATGTCACTAAAGCTGTACGCACACCAAATTTCAGCACTGTCACTGGTGTACCTGGGAATTTTATAAAAGTTCACTTTTTAACCGACTTTTAAAAAAGGAGGAGGTTCTCATTTCGTTGGAGTCTTTTTTTTATGTATGTTCCCCGATTACTCTAAGACGCCTGGACTGATTCGAGATATTATTTTTTTGTTTTAAAGGGTATACTTCCCAGGTCGCCCCATTGGCACCAAGTCAGGATCTGGTGATGGGATCCCAAAAAAATTGAGGGCAACCCTCAAATTTTATAAGGACGCAATAAGGTTTTATCTTATTCATGTTAATTGAAATGTGCAATTCGGTTTTATCTTATTATTATTATTGTTATGTTGAACTCCGTCATTTATCAACTGATTTAGATAATTGTTTTTTATTTGAAAGGATATACTTTCAGATTGGTTCCATAGAAATTTCATCAAAATCGGTTACATTTTTGTTAAAATGTTACAGTATATCATGGCTAATAATTTAAAAACTACAAAGTTTAAACCAAAAATAACTAGTGGTTCGCCCCGAACTGAGATCTCGCGAATCTCCTAAAATAAATATTATTCTTAGGGCGACTTGCACAACGATGCCTAAACATATTTAGTGACTAAATATAATTTAAGGAGTTGTCAAATCATACAAATACTTCAAAATTAAACATGTTTATTCGCTAAATACGTTTAGTGATCTTTGTGCATGCTGGCTTTAATCTTTGACTAATAAATTGGTGCCAAGAAATGAATAACCAACCGACTTGACCCACAGTTTCATTCAAATTAGATGTAACGGAGGTTCTCGTTAATTGGTTATATTTTTTGGGGTACAAATGGCAGTTATTCTGGATTTCAGACTTTTGTCTATATTTGTGTCATTAAAAGCTACACGAATACCAAATTTCAGCATTGTGGGGTCACTGGTGTACCCTGTGAATTTGTCAAAGTTTTGTTTTTATCATGGCTAATAACTCAAAAACTACAAAAATTAAACTAAAAATAAAAACGGGGTTAAAACTTACTAATTCATGGGTAAAACCTTTCATTTGACGTCCCACTTGACCTAATAGTCTCATTTTCATATTTTTTTACCCCTCTTCAACCCCAATATCTCAACAACCCCCCAATATTTTTAGCTCATTGAGTCACACCAAAATTGTGCCATCCCTGCCTACCTATACAGTGTGTTTTTTTAACTGTACGCACACCCATAACCAGAGGAGATACAGGTGCAGTTTCTTTTGAAACCTCAGCTCCTTTTTGGAGAAAAATATTTAGGCATTACAATTTTTTTGGTCAAGCGTGAGTAGCGCCTTAAAATGAATCAAGTTGGTAAATTTTTTTTTGATGCCGATCGATGCAGTTCTTTGTAAGGATCATTTTATTGTATCGAATGAAAAAAAATCTGAGCAGCAGAAGTAAGACACGCTTGACCAAAAAAATTTTAATGCCAAAATGTTTTTCTTCGAAAAAGAGCTGATGTTTTAAAAGAAACTGCACCTGTATCTCCTCTGGTTATGGGTGCTGCCGTACTGTCCCAGTTAAAAAAACACTGTACTTATACCAAATTTCATGATGATCGGATAAACGCTACGAAAGTTATCCTCGGACAAACAAACATACATACATACAACGCCGATTTGCCCAAGTTGATTTGGAGATCTCGCTTTGCTCGATCAAAAACGAGATCGAAATGTACTCATGGAGACCTTTCATTAGACGTGCCACTTGACAGAATACTTTTGGTGTTTTTATACACCTCTTGAACCCCCCCACATTTTTAGCTCATTTAGTCACACCAGGATTGTGCCATCACTACCAACCTATATACGAAATTTCGCGATGATCGGATCAACGCTTCGAAAGTTATCCTCGGACAAACAAACATACTACATACAACGCCGATTTCCCCAAGTTCATTTGGAGATCTCGCTTCGCTCGATCAATGAATCTTCAACGGCCAACTGTTTTACCTGCCACCTGTGATAAGAGGGGTTTTTATCGAATACATACCTAATAACTAGAATAGTTACCAATAGCAGCAGCAATAGCGCCGACGCCGCGCCACAGCCCCTTCTCGCGCGTAAATACGCTCGCTCTATGCGGGTCTAGAGACGTGAGCGGCAACGACGCGACTACTCTTTCTACTAAAGTCGGCTCGAAGTCTGCCAGTCGCTCGATCAACGCCTACGAATCACAACGAACTGATATTAGCTGCCAGTTTTTTCCAAAGTCCTAAATTAATGTTCAATCATGGGGACAGAGTAAGCAATGTCTCGCAAACTTGAAAAGCAGAAACTTCTCAACCAAAAATTCCCCGTGCTATATTTACTTAAAACAGGAAATTTTTAGATTTGAAGATTTGGCTACTGATAACTCTGTCAAAATGAGATGGTTTCCATTATAATTTTTAATCAACTTTCAGTTCTCAATTCGTAGGTTCTTTTTTCAAATTTATATTCAGTGATAGTTTTTACGGCATTGCCCGATTTAAATGTTTAATCTTTGTTAGAAAGGGGGTACCTCAGTGGTAGTCCCATATACATTTGGTCAAGATCTGATGATGGGATCTATGAGAAAATTATCAAACTCTTATATTTGTAAAGCATCTGCACATTTCTTTTAGATTTTCTGAAATCGGTTACATTTTTGTTACTTACGCTAAAGCAATTTAAAGGCTGCACTAAGCGTGATAAGATATCTACCTGAGTAGAGTCAGGCGAAGGCGGAATGTTAGCCAGCTCTCCGCGAACCGCAGCGTCGCCCAGAGCCTCCACGAAGGACCGTTCACAAGAACACTGCTCCCACAACGTGACCCATAACTCCTCACTGAAACATATTTACTAAATATAATTATGGAAGCCATACCTAAAAGAATAATAGATCATCTCTTCAATCATAGAGTAAGTTCGTATGTTTTTCGTTTGATAATTATAGCTCTTCATGTATTTCTGTGGATAACAGTGAATAAGCTAAACGAATGGCGAGATGCGCGTTATAACTCAATTTATACCTTACTGTTTATGTAATGTTCAATCAATAGATGTCTCAGACTAAGAGAATCGAAGTTGCTTACCTAAGATCGTGTTTAATGCATAGTCTCACAACTTGCTCTGCAACATTCTTGTTGCTCACAATATGAGACCGTTCTGAGATATTGTCGATGAGCCGCAGTGCCAACGCTTTAGCGTCAGATCCGCGAGTGCTGCTCAGCAGTCTCAGGGATTGCAAATGTCGTCCGGCTGAGAAGAACGAGTGCGCTCGGGAGAGCAAGTCCCTCGGGCGGACGCGCACCACGCCGCGGCGGCCCAGCAGCGACAGCGCGCCGTCCGTCACGCACGCACCCGCCAGCGCGCTACCGCCTACGATGCACATGGCGCGAGACACGCGTCCGTCAGTCCAGTGACCCTGTCGGTTCAGTTATATATATTTTAAGCTAAGGGGTAATAAATACAATCTTGCTAAATTAAGTGCAGAAAATAAACTTGCAAACCTTGAAAAAAGCTGATGCATAAACTGGTTCAATGTCAGAAAGTTCCAAGGGCTTATCATAATCATCTCCCCACAGCCGTAAATTCTCATCTTTGTCGAATATCGCCAAAGAGCCTCCGAGCCAGCCCAACCACAGTGGAATAGTTCTCAGCTCTACTCGTTTCATCGGCCTGATGGATATAGACGAGCCTGTGATGTTCATGGATAGCCATTGCAGTGTTGTGGCTCGCGCACAAACCAGTACTCTGTCGTCGGTTTCGCTCCACTCGAGCAGCGGCAGCGTCTCTGGCGGCCCTGTGAGTCGCATCCCGGCTGCGCGACCTCCAGCGACGATGATAACCCTAGTTAGCGTCGCCAGTGCTAAAACACGAGCGCAGCGAGCGGCCATTGTAACCACTTCGCCTCGAGCTCCTGAAAAGAGGCAGGACGTTCTGGCTGAGCGCACTCCAAGAGGACGCGAAAATTTGATCAACCAGACAGAGCCACCAGTATCCAGAGCAAGGCCTGAGGTAGCAGCCCATGTCACACGCAATATTCCCCACATTTCTCCGCCTAGTGTAACGCGTCGCAATATTGTTCCTTGTGTGCTTTCGTACTGGCATATAAGGCCTCTACCATAGCCAGCAAGAAGCCTAGAGCTGTCATTATTGTATGCCAATGATGAAACCGCACCACTCGAGTCAACATTGGCATTGCAGACCCATCTCAGTGTTTGTTCATAGAATGATAGGAGTTGTCCATGAGCAGTGCCCACAGTGATTTTCCCGTCAGTGCCAACACCTAGAGCTGTAGCAGCTCCAGCTGATGATCTTTCCTGTAATCAAATATAATTTCTTGCATTCAGCTTGAGTTTAGTGTAGTGTAAAGTAGCTGCAGATACAGGATTTCGTTAAAGGGGGGCCATTTTTGTGTGATTTTACCTATCTTCTAGAAAATTCGTTCTAAACGAATTTTTTTATATAGTTTGTCATCCATGTAATACTTTTTTTTAATTCTATTTTTAGGGAACTTGTGGCATTCACATGTAATACTTGCATTTCAATAATGCTATTTGTCCATCTTAAACAAAATCTAAACTATAATAAAACTGTAGAACACATGATACATTTAAAATATTTTCCAAAAACTGATTACCGGTGATGAAAGGAGTGTAAAAGAATACAAGTCCTGTTTGAAATGACTATTTGTTTGAACATGCTAATCTCCAAAACTACTTGACGAATTTTGATGGGATTTTAATAGGTAACTTAAATGTAACTTGGGGGCAACATATACTTTATAACATCGAAATCAGCTCATGGAATAAAAGGTATTTAAGTTAAAAAGGCACTCACAAGTCAAAAATAAACATTACATTATTTCAGTATAAAAATAATTACAAAACAAAGTGCTCTGGTTATGAGCCACTGGGGGGGGGCAATTGCAATATTCATATATTATTTATAAATTTATTTTGACTTTTAACCATTTTCAATTTTTCTCCTCCTCCTCACCTTAATTCCTGTCAAACTAAATCTCACCTGATCATTATGATTAAATAGTGTCTTAAATTCACCTGGGCTTGTTTAATCTGCTGGGACACAGCCAGCAGGAAATCCACTTGAAGTGCAGAACAATTAGCTGGTTCTTCTTCATATTTGACTTGTTCATTATCTGCACCTTCTTCTGTGGATAACACTTCCTCCAATGTAGGTGCCTCACTAGCAGGCAGTGCATATTCAATTTCATCTAACTACAAAGAAATTAAGATGTTAGGTATACTCACATTAGATTGGTGTGTAGGAGAATTGTAGGAAGGCTCATTGCTTGGAACAATTTTCAATGGATAACCAAACAGGAAATGAGAAAGAGATGGTATGGCTCGTTTTATATCAAACATATTTTGGACTATGTACCATAAAGATATCTCTTTATGTAAATATGATAGAACCTAAGTATTTTCCAAGCATTACTTAGGTATTTTTTGTTCTTAACACTTTGTCTTAGAATTGTGTGTGGCATGATGTAAACAAAGGGGCGTTTCTTACCTCTTCAATATCAAGATAGTGCAGGCTACCGACAGACTCCAAATCAGAGTCTAATAACGATTGCACTGATGGAGTTTTTAATAAATCCATACCGATAGTGGCACTAACATCGATGCATAGGACTACTATATGATTGTATGGGCCAGGGCATACAGACAGAATACGTAAAGCGGTTTACTCTAACTAAAACTCTAGCATTCTCACTCACAATACAATAGGTACCTATAGGTACATCAATCACAATGATCAGCTGACATTTTGAAGTTGACAGTTAGAATTGACCTAAAGTGACCCAGAACGTCGCGTCGTCTTAATTTCAACGGTGCAGCTGAATTAAATAAGCATGCATTTCATCACTCAACTTCACACAAGGCGAAAATTATTTGGTCTCATAGTTCAAACTTCAACAACCGTTGCACACATGATCTGTGGCGCTGCTGGCGTAAAGAAACGGGTTGGACCGCGAGATGGTGACACAAAATGTCAGGTCATTAGGGCGACCCTAATTCTAATTCTATGATCGGACAACCAGACGCTCCGCGTTGCGCCACCGCTACATGGTAGACATACCTCCCATACGCACAAAGCGGTACTCTTCCACCTTTATTATGCGCACCGCCAAGGAGTGGAACGCCTTGCCTGAGTCTGTGTTTCCTGATAACTACAACCTAGGGATCTTCAAGTCACGAGTGAATAGGTTTCTTCTAGGCAAGCGTGTACCATCGTAGACTGCATCATCGCTCACCATCAGGCGAGATAGTGGTCAAACGCTAGCCTATAATTTATATAAAAAAAATAAAAAAAAACCCTACAGGGTCCAATTACCTACGTAATGACAAAAAAGAAAATAATGGTCATAGTGCTGGTACCGACGGCCCAATCGCGTGGGCGTTAATCGAACGTGTCGGATGTATTACAATTAGTGTAGAACGATTTGTGCTACAAAACTTCTTGTATTTTCCGATAGTCGATAAAAAAAGGAGTAGGCGGTAGCGTAATGCCATACTTCTCCGGTGTGACTTACAGCCCGCCATACCAACGAGAACACATTAATTTTAAAAACAATTCAACCATTTGTACCCGGCTAATTTTTGCACAGTTAATCATCGTCAAGTAGCCATTCACGAAAATCACCATAGCATACTTTTTCGACGGTTCCAAATGGCCGCCATACCGCGGCAAAGGAGTAATTTTTTTTTTCAAAACTATTTGTACCAGTATTGCATTTGAATTTGGACAGTATACATATTCATGCTGTCTGTGTGGGCTGTAAGTCACACCGGAGAAGTATGGCATTACGCTACCGCCTACTTCGTTTTTATCGACTATCGGAAAATATAAGAAGTTTTGTGGAACAAATCGTTCGACATTCGTAATTTATCCGACACGTTCGATTAACGCCCACACGATTGGACCGCCGCGCCGGTACCAGCACTATGACCATCATTTTTCAGATTCCATTTGAATGATTTTTAGCAGGTTATGAAAAGGAAAATAGCAGGTGTGATTTTTGTTTTAGCTGAGAGAGCTAGAGAGAGGGGGTTTCTTTTTAATTAATCGAGATCGCTTTTAGCGATAAGGCCGCCCATTGTACCTATTGTTTAAGAGTGTATTTTCTTATAAATAATTGTATTTAAATGGTGTGCAATAAAGGAATTATCTATCTATCTATTAATTAATTATGTTTACATTAGATGTATTGTATGTATTGATAAGTATATATATAACACTTAAGCTACACTCATACCAAATTACAGCACTGTGGGATCACTGGTGTACCCTATGAATGTTGTCAAAGTTTTGTTTTTATTATGGCTAATAACTCAAAAACTTCACTAAAAATAAAAACGGGGTCGAAATGTACTAATCAAGACCTTTCATCTGACATCTCATTTAACCTAATAGTAACATTTTAATTTTTTTTTACCCTACTTAAACCCAAATATCTCAACAACCCTCCAACATTTCTAGTTCTTATTCATACCAAAACTGTGCCATTACTACCTACCTATATACAATTATGCATGGACACTGGCAAATTTAGACAATGCTTAACTTCTAGTCGCCATCTTGTTGTGAAACTTGAAGAGGTCACCGTAAGTTTATAAAGAATTGTATTGTAATATATATATATAAATAAATAAATAAATATATATATACATATATATATATTTAAATACGGACCTCTTCGACTTGCACAACTTGTGAAATTCTATTTTAATTTTATGGTTATTACCAAAACAGAAAAAGTCGAATGTCGATTTTCAAAGGTGAGATTCAGTACTACATATCGATTTAAAAAATCGATTCTTCGATTAATCGATCTCAGATCGCCATCCCTAGTTCGTATTGACTATTGAGTTGGTACGTTGGTCTGGCCGTTTGTTACGTTGCCTCGCCTCATACTTTGTTTCAATGCTTTAAACCTAAGAAATCGTTGATTTTACGGATTACATTCTATTTCTAAGTTTTAAAAGCGCTTTCTGCCGTAATACCTGTTATTTGTGACTAAAGTGTACATTGGCAAACTTGGACAATGCTTATCTTCTAGTCGCCATCTTGTTGTGAAACTTGAAGAGGTCACCGTAAGTTTATGATATTGTTCTAAAGTCCCGAACCATGTCTGAGAGTAATTCAAAGGATCCTCCTTTACAAACTCTGAACGGCATGCCGCCAAATCATAACCCATGGATGTATGGCATGTATAATCCATACAATGGTTATCATGGTGTATATCCACCACAATATAACCACTACTTCAATCACATGGGCAATAACGCAGGATTTCCAAACGGTCTTCGGCAATTTCAACAAAACCATGATCATGGGCATCCCCAGTTTTCCAAGCCTCCTCCGCCAAGTCCCCTACTGGGAATGTCTCCTCTCGATACCAACCGTCCCATTTTTAATCAATCACCGATTAGAATCAATCTAAACAGTGTTAAAAAGCCTTCTCTATTGTTAAATGAAAATCCACTCAACAACAATAATCCTAAAAAGAAACGCAAAAAGAATAATAACAATTATGGCCACCAAAATGATGAATCTTTGTCAATGTTAGATCCTCCTTTACCAAATCAACCCCCACCGTTGCCCCCCCTCCCTCCCCCAGAAGATCCCCAGCCCCCTCCACCACCACCACCTCTTGATGTTCCGCTGCCTCCTCCAATAGCTACTGAAGACATTCCTGAGCCACCAACAGAGCCCACAAATGATGGTAATCAACAGAGAGACACAGAAGGCGACAATAACAAGACTCATCATCTAAACATTCTAAACTCTCAGTTCACAAGCTCGCCTGGATTATGGCCAGATAGCCTAGAGAGGTACATCAAAAAATGTTATGTAAAATGCAAATCAAGTTTTGATCGTGACCAAATTGATATATGTTTGAGAGGACGTATAACAGCTGCAAGTGCTAAGGATGAATTATGGACTAGGAATTGGGATAATGAGCCAATACCTAGTGTCCATAGTGAACGTAATAACTTGACAGTAAAGCCTAACAACACTGTTAAGCCGGTACGCGGTACATTGAGCTTATATCAAAAATGTGAGAATATTGCAGAGTCACGTAAAGGTAGATCTGGAAGGAATTTCAATGGACATAAAAATTCTCCGCAAAGGAGACGGCGGTTACATTCAAGAACTAGATCCAGATCTAGGAGTCCTGCCAGGAAAAGGCTAAGGTAAAGTTTGATTGATTTGATGTATTTATTTCTTGATCAATTATTATACAATCATGTCTGAAAATGTAATTACACAAAAATAATAATAATATGTTCTAATATAATTAGAATAATACATGCACACAACACAATAATAAAAATTAAAAATAAATCAAGTAAATAATAGAATCAGAATAAAATACTATTAATGTCAATTTAGCTACATACTGTAGTTATGTTAGTTACGAAAGTTACTTTCGTTTTTCACATAATTTGTACCATTGTTTAAGTTCCAAATAAAGAATTTATGATTATGATAAAATATGATTTTTATCAATCACACAAATAAAGGGTAAAAATAATCAATATGTACTAATATGTAGCATTAAAATTAGATTAAATAATAAATATGTCCCATTTCATAAAAACCATCTATGGAATAGTAGCACCCTTTCAACAAAAGCTTTTTCAATTTTAATTTAAACAAATTAGGGAAACTATTATCATTATGTCGACTAGTAATCCATTGAATAATTTAACAGCCTGATATCTACTACAGTGTTTGGCCATATTAAGTTTCAGGCAGAAGGGCATCACAATATCCTTCCTTCTTGTTGTGAGCCTAGGTGTTCTTTGCTCCACTGTTTTGTAGCAGCACAGGTGCTGGACTATATCTACCATAGTGACCAAGATATACAAACTGGGAATTCTTAAGATGCAATTGTTGGTGTTTTAGATACAATGTTTAATATTATTTTGTTATATTGCAGTAACTCTTCTACATCTGGGGATGAAATTGAAGACAGGAAACCAGCTAAAGCTAAAGGGCGAGTGAAGGTTAAGGACAGGTTATCTTTGGACCAGAAGAAACCAGATAAGTATAACAACAAAAATGCCAAAAAGAAACAGTACAACCAGTTCATTGTGGAGGATAATCACGGCAATGCTGAAAGACTCCAAAAACGAGCTGAAAGATTTGCTGGTTCTAATAATGTTCCCACCATAGCAAGCTCAGTTCAGGGAGGCAATAAGAGGGTAGACATTTCTGTAAGGAAACCTATCATTCAGGATACGGAAGGAGATTATGAATTGAACAACATGCACATAGTTGGTACATGCTTAGACTTGGAGAAATCCTTCTTGAGATTGACAAAAGCACCTGAAGCATGTGAAGTAAGACCAGCCCATGTACTTATGAATTCACTCAAAAATGTCAAAGAAAAGTGGATTGAGAAGCAGGACTATAGATATGCATGCGATCAATTGAAATCGATTAGACAGGATTTGACGGTAAATATATATATTTGTCATTGCTTTTTGTTATTGTGAAATATATATACTAAATGTTTTGTGTTCTTTTAGGTGCAAGGTATTAGAGATAACTTTACAGTTGTGGTGTATGAAACACATGCAAGAATTGCTCTAGAAAAAGGAGACCATGAAGAGTTTAATCAATGCCAAACTCAACTCAAGATGTTGTACAGTGAACTACCAGAGAGCCGGTCAAATGCCTCCGAGTTCACTGCATACAGAATTTTGTACTATATTTTCACAAAAAATACTTTAGGTGAGTTGTTATTTATAGAGTATAGAATATGACTAGCTGTTTTGGCCCTGCTTCGCACTATAGCACTCAGAAATATCGTAGTTTCCTATCAGTGAAATAATTTTCAGAATCCGAACAGTAGTACTGGAGATTATCCCTACATCCAATCGAACAAACTCACTACCTTTTTCTTTTTATTTGTTATCCTGACGTTTTGACTTTGTTGCAAAAGCCGTGGTCGCAGGGATAACAAGTATAAAAAACCGCGATAAATACCCATTTATATCAGTAATTATGTACAGTGATCAGAGTTTAAAAAATACTAAATACCTACTTGTTTGTTTATGATACATGATTTTCAGGACTTATTATTAATTAGGAACCTATTTTTCAGATTTATCAACCATTTTCCAATTTTTGTCAAAGGATGATAGAGAACATGAATGCATAAAACATGCCCTTGAAACACGATGCGCCTGGGCCACTGGAAACCTGCATAAGTTTTTCTTGTTGTACAAGACTGCTCCACTTATGTCTGCCTACCTCATGGACTGGTTTGTGGATAGAGAAAGGAAGCTCTACCTCAAATACATCATTAAGTCGTACGTCTTTCTACCATGTTTTAATATTTCAACAAATGTTTTAATACAAACTAATTTTTACATAACTAAATTACATTCTCTATTTATGTCAATATTGGATATTGAAAGGTATGTCAGGATCATAGTAAGTAGGTGGTCTTTGCCTACTCCTCTGGGAAACAAGCATGATCACATGTATGTATGTAATAAATAATAAAAAAAATTAATTGCAAATAAAGAAGTATGAGTGAAAGATCCTAAGTTAGATGATCCACCACCACCATACCACTACTATCTATGGCTTTTCGAAGCGAAGTGTCCATCTTTTATTTCACTTATTCAACAACATTCCACACAAACATTATTGTGTTGTGTTATCTACGCAGCCGAAGTTTGCAAGTTGATATAGATATTAGCCATCTAAAATCTTTAGATGCTCCAACTATTTCTTATGTATTTTGTTGTATTTATAGTCTTGTAAATAATTGTATATTATTTCTGTTAATAAATGTATGTTACTATTAGCTATCTTATAGTGACCACTACATCTATTTGATTGACTATTCCTAATTGCCATCATCAGTCACCAACCAATGGTGGTAGCATCACGCAGTTGGTTGCCATCACAGGAGGCATGACATAGCTCTAATGGCAATTTGAAATAGCCAGCACTTATTTATTTACTGATAATAAGCTTAAAATATCTGGTTTACAAAATACATGATTAGTAATATTCTAAACTTAGCACAGTTTATATTAGCCGGCATTGCTGGTCGTGTTTTATTAACATGTTTTTCTATGCACAGCTACAGACAGAATGTTCCTGTGGACTTCATCGTTCGAGAGTTGGCGTTCGAGTCCAGTTCTAAGGCTATTGAATTCTTAAATAAGTTTCCTCTGTCATATACTGGCGATCAAACTCAAATCGATTGCAAGGCCAGTACCCCAGCTTTAGCGAATATTTAACATTTTCTATTAAGCAGTCGTCCTGTTACAGTAGCATATTCCTGTGCGGTGATGTGAATGCTGTACATAACAGGATGCGCCACTTTAGCGGAGCCGTGTCATCGTTGCGTCACGTCTTATTCTCACCTCATTCTAATCAGCTTTACTAGGAATAAGTTGGCAGAAATAAGCTTCAGCTGATAAAGTTGTGCTTCAGAGGAAGAAGACCGTAATTGCACCAAGAAAGAAGATATAGACGACTGATGTTGAAGCTGGGAAAAATAGTAACAAGTGTAGTGCAGAATAAACTGTCATGGACTTTTAAAGTGCTCTGAAAGACTTTGTGTTGATGTTTTAGTTAGAGTATTTGTAAATATTGTACATTACTCAATAATCGGTTAATTCACACTATGCACATTAGATATTTTTAATAATATAAATTATGATTTCTATTTTGTTTTTTATTGTTTCCCTAAATGTGTGTAGGTTACTCACATCGCGCAAGTTTAACTAAGATTTAGATCATGATTGTGTTGCAAATTACTGTAATTTTTTGGGTAGGATTAGGTGTCTACTTGATAATTAGTACCTACCAAAGTCTGTAGAATACCAAAGTCATACAGGATGCTTAGAAATAAGTATATAGGTACCCCAAAAGGGCGGGTAATTCGTTACATGAAAAAAATAATTCTAAATAAATTAATACTCTAAAGTTCTTATATAACTTATACCTTATATATTATAACTTATGTTAACTTTAGTGTTTGCCTTAGCTGCCTGTCCACTGGAGCTGAGAGGAGAAAAGAGGAACAGTTTTGCCAAAATTAATGTATGAGTCGTACATAAATTATGACAGATAGAAGCAATGTTATGAATTAAGGCTATTTCGGGTATCCATTCCTAAAGGGGTTTCACACATGGCAGCTATAATGTAAAGATGCATATTATGGCACGATACATCTCATTACATCTTTCCGTAGATATCGTCAGGAGACCACACACGACAGCTATACTGTATATTTTTACATCTTTGTATCTTAAAATACAGAGCGATACGAAAATATAAATTTATTTACAGCTGGAAAGTACGTCAATCGGGACATATACCAATGGAATGAAGGAAAAGATACATTACCATTACCTGTTGTGTGTGTGATATATTAAGATAATTTAAAGCTATACATCCTGGAATGTAATGTACACTAATATACATTATATTAGTGTACATACATTACATTGTGTGTATTACAATTAGTGAGAAGCCCTTAACACACATACAGATTCTAATGTGTGTTTATGTGGATGAACTTTGAAGATCTATGAATGCTTCATAATCCAGGACGGTTTGCATTGCAGATTGACTTCTGATGATGAACGGATTTTTTTACCCATTAAATACCAATGTCACTATCTGGAAAGTAACATCTGACAAAGATTGCAGAAGATTTACCAAATGTCTGTCTATTTAAAAATAATATTTGTACTTATCTGTGGTATTACTAAACAGCCAAAAATAAAAATAATTTCGTGAAACCTTAGTGACTTATATGCAGAACCCACTTTAGGAATTGCTGCAGTAGTCTACTTACTAAAGTATTGCCTGTTTAAACTTTATCCACAGCCCTTCAATAAAAATCAACAAATCAATACATAACAATTATTATCAATTTAATAAATAAAGCTTTTCTCAGATCTAAAATACACAATGTCATAAACATTTACCTTATGAATATTTTTTTTATACCTTATTCTTAAAACATGAAGAACTTATATAACTAGGACAAGTTATGGAATGTATTTGAATTCTTTACACTTTATTTTAGAAATGTGGGAGACAAACTTTTCCAGCAAATAACTCTGAAATCACAGTGATCCATAGTGATAGCACAAAAAGTATGTAAGATATTCCCACTTGGTGGCTATTAGGTAGCTGGTAGGGCTGACCCCCAATTTCATCGACATGGAAGCCTAGCGGGAAAATCACTGCAGCAAGGCAGAACACTACCACTGTAAATAGAAAAAATAGTTGATTACTAATGTCTATGTTCAGCAGTAGTAGTCCTATGACTGATATGATGATGAGTTGACTAGAAACATTTACATACTTGAACTTGTGTAACTTTTAAATGAGTTATGTGTTGACTTTATACAGTTTAAGCTACCTGGTGGTCATTTTGTAGTAGCTCATTTAATAGTATGTGTAATTAATAGTATATAGTACATTTAATATTAGTAGATCATTTAACTGCAATTTGGGAATGCTGAACAGAATCAACACCAGCGCAGAAAATGTATTCATAAAATAGAGTTGTGGTAAGTTATACTTACTTGCAGCAAATCCCACCCATCGCGCATAGGGAATGACATTCCGATCAAAATGACTAGAAGCTAGCAGAATAACAGTTGTTGTGATACATATGCATCCTATGAAGATGCATGTCAGAGCTAGTAGCCATTCAGGTTGCAAATCTGGAGTGAAACAAACTTGAGGTCTGTTGTAGAGAGTTATACAAGACCACATAAGCCCCAGCCGTGTATCACCTGAAATGTACACCATTATAAAGTCAAATCAATAATTTATAAAAATCCATAAATGTAGTTTTTTATGGTAGGTAGAAGGTATCAAGTTTAGAGGTGTGAAGAAGTCTTTCCTTAGATGTATTCATGGGATAAAGATTTTAAAGTGTAGAATCGTTATTGCTTGGTCTGTTTAATAATTACCTCCTACATCCGTGATAATCCAATCGGGCATAGCAAGACTCACTATTGCAAAAACATCTGCGGCCATGAACAAAGTTCCTGAAATCACTGTTAGTTTATCCATTTTACAAGTATTACTGCATATTATGTTCTAAGTAAAATAATTCAAGGATATCCTAATGTTGTGGTCATATAATAACGATTTGTTTTCTGTTTGTTTTTGTTGTTTGTACAACAAATTACACAAAAACAGATTTTTTTACGATTCAGGAAACGAAACGAGCGAGAGAAATGACATGTGACAGTGTGGACATAGCTTAGATCTTGCTTGATTGACAGTGACATTCATTACCAACCTAGCTACCGTCTACTGACAATGAAAGTCAAGATTTTTTTAGCAATTTTATAATGCCTTCGCCCAACAAAGCATTGCAATATTCTACGTAGGGCACAGGAGCGGAATGTTTTATTGGTTTTAGGTTTCGTTGAATACAGTGTACGTACGACAGAAATATATTTGCACCTACGTAAGTAATCTGGCAAATTAATCCTCGACTTTCGGTTCAAACAACTTTCAGATTCTAAAAGCCGGACAGTTTCCATTTCTTCCTTAGCTATCTATAACCTTTAGAGTAGTGTTATGCTTGTCTCTTATTATTTTCATCTTGGTCTCCTCTACTGTTATTTATTATACTTAATTAATACAAAAAAAGCTGCACATCATGGGTCACATGATGAAACCTAGGTATAGATAGTGTGAGTAGGTATACCTACCGGAAATAGAATATGCAATCAGGATTTAAATAAACACACATTATATTTCATATCATTTATGATACGTATCCGTAATTGCTAAATAATTAAAATAAAAATACTTCAACGCCGATATTCAAGCCAAAGTCGTCGTTTGTCGTCAAGCCTTATAAATAGATAGGTACCTACCTACTTAGGTACATAAAATTAAAATAAGGGGCTGTGTTATATAAAAGTTACATCTAAATAAGTATGTAATTAAGTATAACTGTACGTAACTAATGTTACGACTAGGTAATTCCCTTAACTAGGTACATCGAAATAATTGCAGTTTACATCCAGTTTAGATTCTACACCGTGAAGGATTGTAAAAAACTACTGAAAGTATAGGTACTCCGGTAATCATTAATAATGTCTGTTTTAGTAGAATTTCCGTCACATCTTCCACAGCCACGTAGCAGCAGAACAATCTGAATAATAGGCAGATCAGAGATCTTATTTCTTTGAGATCAAGTTCATATTATTGCTACATCACATGTTTGTGTAGCGATAAATTGAAATTAAGCAAAACTAATGAAGTTTTACCATTATTAAATTTTAAGAAGGGATAAATGGGCCCTAATTTGTCACGTAGCCCTTACAAGACAGTAACACTAAACTTTTGTTGTTTTTTAGGCTGATAACGGATTTTAATACTGCATCACGTTCTTGGGATCACACATTTTGTCTGGCTAAGAGCACATGCTAGTTGTTTTTGGGCGGATCGCGGTTGTATGCCTGGATCTACGGTGGGGCGGTCGGTGCAGCGCTGCTGTTGACGGTATTGCTTGTCGCTGTAGAGCTGGTGTCATCAGGCTCGTCTATTTGTAGCCACGGCATGCGCTTCTGGAGTTCCTGTCTGGAAACCAAAAGAAACATTTAGGGATAGAGTACCTACGTTACATCATTATCGTATGCCTGTGAGCCTTGTGCGCAGACTGGCCAGGGTGGAAGGCACAAATTACACTGAACCTACGTTTGATTAGAGTGGCTTCATATCGTCGTATCCTACGAATAAGGCAACAGACGCCATTGTCACCTTTTATTTTTATTGCATTTTTGGAATCTTCACTATCATTTACATCTAAACAATTCGAAAAAAGTTCAAAAATAAATTTAAATCAATAAAATATTAAAGTTTTAAAATCGGTCACAATTACATTGCTGAGTTTTGCCCGGCGAATACGGTTCCAAACGCTCTGGTAGCAGTGTTCCACGCGCGAAATCGAGCGGGTGGGGCGGAGCGCGGGTGATAAATGCAAGTGGCGCTTTTTTCGTCCAAGATTACCGTGGAGTGTGGACAAGCGAGCTCATAAATTAATATCTATGGTTAAGAAAGAAGAACATAAAAGACAGAAAGTAAAATGTAAGTACCTACTTATCTCAATTTTCATGTTAGGTACCTATACCTATGTCTGTTTGTAGGTACGTCTATATTATTAACTAGGTGACCCACCCTGGCTTCGTGCAGGTTTTAATATAGGGACATATATAAAAACCTTCCCCTTGAATCACTCTATCCATTGTTGAAAATCGCATTAGAATCAGTTACGTAGTAAGTACCTATAAAAGATCTAAGCGTACCTACAGACAGATAGACAGCGGGAAGCGACATTGTTTTCTATGTATATTAAGTAAGGAAATGCTTATTACGAAGTGTGTGATTATTATTTTTTCATGTTAGTAGGTATTGTACTATAGGTAGAAGATGGTAGCTGTGGTTGAGCTGAATTTAACTTATTTTTATTTTTTTAGGTAAGTATAGCTAGTTTATGTAATGGTAATGAGTCTCCGGTACCACAAGGATGTGAAAAAGAAGTTTTATTTCTATCAAACCTAATCGGAAATGAACTAGATTTTGTAAGTTGTCAATTGATACTTCCTTCCTTTGCCTATCGATTTAATACTACAAAATATAAGTACAGGTTGTAAAAAGACTACTACCGAAAACATTGTAGGGTGAAAGTACTTATCAATAGCAACAACTTTTCATGGAATCAAACCTTTAATCGCCCTGTTCCATACGTCATGACTGTTGGCTTAGTATGTAGGTGCCACCTTTTAATCCTTGTTACTAAGATTCCTTTCCTATCTATTCTATCTTATGATGATGACTAACATAGGTATTATAATGAGTAACTAAGTAACTTACTTTATTTTTAGTGTGATGAAAATGAAAACAATTCCCCGGACCCTAAGGTTTCAATCAGCATAAACAACATACGTCCACCTTTACGAGAAGTACAAAACCTGGAACATCAAGACCAACAAACCTGCCAGCACTCTAACGATGAATCAATTCAGCACGAAAATACTAACACCAGTCCATCAGTCTTAGAAGTTATAGATTCCACACAATGGACTAACAATACTACCAATGTGTCTGATGGCTTGCTAGCAGCCACTGACGCCCAAATTGAGATTCCATTACCAGCTCTATGGTTAGAAGTTCAAAATCTATCAGTTAATTCTGTTAACATAAATTTAGAAAGCCCGGCTTCCAGTTTTACGATTCCAACTCCTCAATCATCAGTAGTGAGTTCGCCTGCATCAACCCATTCAAGAAAGCGTAAATGTGTAAAAAAACAAGAACCAGGTAAAGTACGAACTAGAAATATATTACATTGGCAAGGTTTTAAGAGAAAATAATTGAAAAATAAAGGAAAACCATTCACTAACAGGGCAGGCAAAACTATACAAGAAAAAGAAATAAAGCCGCCATGCTCGTGGCGGTGTCCAAGAAAATGCAGGGAAAAATTTGATTGTGTTGAAAGAGCTGAAATTTTTAAATCCTATTGGGATTTAGAAAGTCATGAGCTGCAGTGGAACTTTATGAGTAAATATGTGTCATCATACGAGCCTAAAAGAATTAAAGCAGTAGGACCAAATAAAACTCAAATCATGACGTACACATTGCCCAAAAAAACTGACGGAATTGTCGCCAACCCTGTCGTAGTTTGTCGTACTATGTTTTTAAACACGCTGTCGATTAGTTCTAAAACTACAGGAAAACAATCACAACGTTAATTTGTCTGACATGAGAGGACGACACAATAATCGACCACATAAAATAAAACCCAGTATTGTGGACAGTGTAAGGGATCATATACTTTCTCTGGCTCCAGTCGAATCTCACTACTGCCGAAAATATAGTACAAAATATTACTTAGACGGGCAACTTTCATACACAATACTGCATAAACTTTATAGCGAATGGTTTAAAACTGAAAAATATGGCACGGTTATGGCGACCGCTCGGCAGTATCAAGATATTGTAAATGATAACTTTAATATAGCGTTTTATGCCCCAAAAAAAGACCAATGCGAAAAGTGCCACGCTTTCCACAACATTAAAGATACAACTGATGAGCAAAAATCTGAGCAAGACAAGCACATGAAATGTAAAGAGGTAGCAAGATCTTTAAAAGAAGCCGACAAAAAAAGAAGCTCTAGAATGCTGTAGCATATTAACAGCATGCTTTGACATGCAAAAAATTTTAACATGTCCTTTCGGGAATGTCGATGTGCTTTATTATAAAAGAAAACTTAATCTTTACAATTTCACAGTCTATGAACTTGCAAAAAAGCAAGGATTCTGTTACATGTGGAACGAAACAATAGGAAAGAAGAGTGCAAACGAAATTAGTAGTAGTCTTGCATCATTTATGACATCGAAAATAGAAGAGGGCACTAAAGAATTTAGATTTTGGTCGGATAATTGTTCAGGACAAAATCGAATTCGAATAGTCTTTGCTATGTATCAATTCTTCGTCGAAAAATATGATATTGAATAAATAACACATCGGTTTTTAGAAGTGGGACACACGCAAAGTGAAGGTGACAGTGTCTACTCAGTCATTGAAGGAGCGTCTAAAAATATAACTCTTTACACTCCTGACCAATGGTACAACGTAGTACGATGGGCTAAAGTAAAAGCAGAATCGTACAGAGTAAAAGAAATGACGCTTAACGATATTTACAACTACCGCCCACTGCTGCAAACGGAAAAAACTGGATTGTTAATGACGATGGCGAAAAAGTTTATTGGAATAAAATAAAGGAAGTGCACGTAAATACAAAAAACACAAATGCTATAAAATATAAGTATGAGTTGAATGAAAACTACAAAACTATTACGTCTCTTAAAAAGATAACGACAAGAAAAACAAATAAGAATTTGAACATAGTGACATGTGTAGAAAAGGTGAATACTGAACCTATTAAACTAAAAAATGATAAGTACAAAGACCTCTTGTCATTATGCACCGCAAATATAATTCTGGAAGAGTTTCAGCAGTTTTTTAAGTCATTGCCCCATGAATCTGTAGCTTCTACAGCTAATGACAGTGCAGATGAAGAACAATAAAGCCCAATTGAGATGCTAATTGATTTGCTCGATTAATGAAAATGAGAGGTCTCTCATTATATAATCGAGAAAAATAATATAAACAATGCTCCGAAAGCTCAAAATCACTCGTCTCACTCAAATCCCACTTAATACAAATGTGATAACATTTTGATCTCTATAATACAATTTGTTTGTAATTTCCTTAAAACTAATTAATGTGCATGTTAACTTTTTATTTTATATTATAAATTGCCAAAAACTTAAACATTTATCAAATAATGAAGTCATCTTAAATATTAATTAATATTCAATACTATTATGCTAATTTTTATAGAACCAAATATATTGTTACTAAAAAAGTAGATTATTATTGTACCAAATTGAAGAAAATATTATATTTTACCCAAGATTTATAGAAATTGTGATTAAATATAAATATATAAGAGAACATTCTAGTCAGAAAAATTGAGCTAATTATGCTGGTGGTATAATTTGTTATTGATAATTTTATATTTTAAAGTAAGCACAAATTAGTAAGTAATAAGCTATAATATAGGTATTATATTGTAATTTAAATACCCTCCGTGTTCCGCAACTCTTAGAATAAGGTTATTAGTTTTTAAAAACAATTTTATAAAATTATGTTCCTGTATGTTGATTAATATATTGTGTTTAATAAATTACTTAGTTCTTTTTTACATAAGTTTATTTTATAATTTCTCCACTGGCGAATAAAGGTTCTCGACTGGCGACTATATTTCCTCCTGTGCTAGCAAATAATAATGTATTTAGGTAGGTAATAAAATAACGTGTCAGTGCAACAAAACTAAAAATCTTAGGTGGAGCCACAATACCACAAGACCTTTTTTTAAATGCCTACTAAGGTACAACCGTTTATAAAGTATTTAGAAAAAAGATTGAATCTCGTGTATGTAGTGTTTTTGACACCCTATATAATTTAAGTATTATTTTATTATATTGTTCCTCAATAAAATTATGATGAAATATTTTTGATGAGTAGGTACTTTTACCTTTTGAAGTTTTCGAGAGTAGTCTTGGTACAAGGGTATGGTTGCCGGTGAAATTACAGGCACATGAGGCTTTACACCTGTATGCCTCAAGTTCATGGACGCAGGGCAGTGCATCGTAGGGCACGTTTCTATGGTGCATGACCTATGAGGCATTATTTTGATATAGGCGACGGTTACCACTTAACATCAGGTGGGCCATATGCTTGTTCCATCAACAGGTATTATAAAAAAAAACATCCGGTAGACGGGGATAAAATATTTCCATTTTTCCTACGTATTAGTGAGTAGGTAAATAAATACTTAGATACTCCGGGCGAACAAGGTCACCAAGGCGTTTAGGTAGCGTGGTCAACAAAAATCTCCGTGGAAAAAAGTTACCAAAGCGCTTTGGACCAAGCCAACCAGAAAATAATACACGGAATAAGGTGCTAAGTGACATAAGTAAGGAAAAACACAGTGTTATATTGATAAAAAGTGCTCGAAATGGTAAATAGGACGTATTAAAAACAAATAAAAAAATAATTTAATTAAAAAGTTTTAAACTCATCGAAATAATCAGAAAAAACCGCCTACTGTAAAGTTGGTGTTTTGCAAGTGTGACTCTATTCGTAGGATACGACGATATAATATCAAACTTGTAATGAATTTAGGCACCACCGAATATGCCGATGTACCGACGAACGAACTGTATATACCTACATATATCACAATTATAGTTAGTTGGTATCCTTATTTCGGCAAATTTGAATTTAGATTTCTAGGGTTTGGTGTTTTTTATTTTTTACAAATACGAAGACTGCTTACAGATTTTGCAACGCAGCAGGTAACTCGAACGCTTATCATTATGTATGCAGATCATTATATTTGTTGTTATTTTTAGTGCGTTCACAAACACATTCAATTTCAATTTATTTACTAACTTAGTAATAGCATAACAGTTTACAAAAACCAAATCGTTATAACTAATATAGATAATTGATCGAGCCAAGCGAGATCTCCAAATCAACTTGGGCAAATCGGCGTTGTATGTATATAGTATATTAGGGGTATGTGTGGTGGATGTCTCAGGAGTGTAAATAAATAAGACCAACTCACGGCATTCGATTGTATATAATGTCCGTCAACACAAATCCATATACCAAAGTTCAGAAGGCACAAAAGAGTAGAACACACAAGCACAGGCACAGTAGGAGAGTTCGTAAACAGGAGACAGTCAATAATAAATGGGCAGAAAAGAATGTTATAGCAAACAAACAAGTAAACACGGTATCGCGTATGTAAAGTGCAAGGACGGCGAACGTGCGCTTCGCGTCGTGACTAGGCTATGACTGGCTTGACCTCTGCAGGCGGCGGCCGGCGCTCGCGCATTCTAATATCTACGTTATTCCCCGGGACGCAAAAAGTGATGGGGTGAAGTCGATAGTTCTCTTACGAAACTTATCGATATCGACCGGACCAACTGGTACATAATATTATAAACGTATAGTGTAAGTATAAGTATTGCAAATAGAAAGAATAAATAGATAGATAATTAGGTACATATATATTATTGTAAATATTGTGTTATATGTAAGTAATAAAATATACCAAGTAGGATAATTAAGATTAATTGTGTAGTAGGTAGCCTACATGTATGTTTGTTTGTCCGAGGATAACTTTCGATGCATTGATCCGATCATTGTGTAATTTGATACGTAGGTAGGTAGTGATGGCACAATTTTGGTGTGACTACATCAGCTAAAAATGTTGGGGGGTTGTTGAGATATTGGTGTTCAAGAGGGGTAAAAAAAATGAATATTAAACTATTAGGTCAAATGAGACATCAAATGAAAGCTCTTCATTAGTACATTTCGACTCCGTTTTTATTTTTAGAAAAGTTTTTGTGTTATTAGCCATAATAAAAACTAAACTTTGACAAAATTCACAGGGTACACCAGTGATCACACAGTGCTGTTATTTGGTATGCGTGTAGCTTAAGTATCACAAATATAGGCAAGAGTCTGAAATACAGAAAAACTGAAATTTGTACCCCAAAAAGTACCAATTTACATGAACTCACTTTACCTGTAATTTGAATGAAACTGTAGGTCAAGTTAGGTGGTTATTTATTTTGTGGCACTATTTTATTAGTCAAAGATTAAGGCCGGATTGCACAACAATCCCTTAACGTATTTAGCGACTAAACATGTTTAAATTTTACGTATTTGTATGATTTGACAACTCTTTAAATCATATTTAGCCACTAAATACGTTTAGGCATAACTGCGCGTGTCGCCCTAAGAATATTTGTTTTTGTGTTTTGAAGCGAGGGAGACTCGCGAGATCTCAGTTCGGGGCGAACCACTAGTATATTAAATGTATGGGAAATGTTGCATTGTATGTTGTGTTCCAAATCATCTAAACCCGGCTTAACGTAAAAATTGAGACGTGTTTCGTGAAATAGACGGATTTATAGGGATTGGTACCTGTATTTCGGATGACTGATCGCATAAACCCACGGGTCTATACACGCCACCGCTTTGCAGGCTACTGCAGGAATCATAGTTACCTAAAAAACGATAATATACACTTTTATTATTATTAAGCGTTACATAAAAGACAGGGCATTTAAACAATGTTATTTTATTGAAAACATTTATCTTTTTCCGTTTACAGGTCAAAAAAAGGATAATATATTTATCCATGATAATTACAGTATGTAGGTAGAATTTTTTTTAGTATATTTCTATAGAGATTGTTATCCAGCTGCCTAGCCTGGATTTATAAGAACCTTTATATTATTAACATTGATATGGATCATGGATATCTGAAATAAATTTCTATTTAGAAAACACGATCGTAGGTTCTTTAACTATGTCGAGCCGAAAAAGCAATTTACCTGATTTCTTTTGATTGTGACAAAAGTAGATGTTACCTTAGTACATACCAGTTCTGCGTAAGTATTGTTTCGATGTACTGGTCAATGGTACCTTATCTTACTTGGTTCTAATATCCATCCGTACAGGGGCTTTGACAGCTGTTGGGATTTATTCTGGTGGTGTTACTTACACCAGGAGTGAGTAACTGTTGGTCTCCAAAAGCTCCTATGAGCGCCATCACTCCATACGGAGTCCACGAGGCAACGAAAAGGAAGCATACGGTGAGGGCTGCCTTGGCTATTCTGATTTCAGCTGACTCCGCACCCGCTTGCTGGTTGGAGCGCAGTGATTCTACATTCATCTTTTTCGCTTGATCTCTGTAAAATAATTAACGTGATATTTGCAGTTCAGCCACTAGATGACTAAAACCTTTAGATTGGTGCTATAAAACAAACTAACTACCTAACTCTTTTACCAATATTACAAATCTATACACAGATGTTTCATGTTACTCGGTGGATTTATCCTAGTTGCACTCCTAGTAGTAGTCTTCTACTACGCCATAAAATTTGACAGACTTAGGAAAAAAAAATGGATACTTCTCGACAGTCTTAGAAGCTTAGAAGTTTAACACATTTGGCGCAATGTAGGTACTAGTTGTAGATTAACTATTGATTCGCATTATTTTATTAGTCATATTTTTAATAAGCATGATGTTTTACGATATAATATTAGGTAATGGTAATGATTTGTAACCATAAATCACTACTCTAACATCACTTATATTAATTTTGCTAGTAATATTATTTAAAAAGCATATTGGTATCGTGTCATAATATATACTTAATATGCCTAAAGTTTTACTTTATATCGACAACTTGTATATTTAGTATTAATATATTTTTTAATTAATATTAAAATAACGTCATAATATTTTATATCTCTCCCACAGAAAAGAAAAAGGTATCAGAAGAAAACGAAAAGAATCAAACATTTCAATTTTCTAATTCTAAACTAATCTGATTACACATAACCGGGATTGTTAAAAGCAATTGGCGCAAACTTAAATTAAATAATTTGTAATAAATAATAAAAAAAAACCTACTAATCGATATTTACTAAGTTTTAATAAGTAAAAATTCTTATGATTTTGTATTGAAAGGATGGATTAAATAAATTGATTTAGGTATTATTTTCATTTCATGGTGACATATTCATTCGCATTATGTTATTTATCATTGTAACATTATGTATTGACGACCTCCGTGGTACAGTGGGCAAATAGCCGGCTGAGACGCTGAGCGGGTTCAATTTCTGCCACCGGAACAAATGTTTGTATGATTTACAGATATTTGTTCCGGGTCTGGATGTTTTTCTATATATATTTTCTATATAAAAAAAATATATTAGTATTCTATCAGTTATCTGGTTCCCATAGTACAAGCTCTGCTTAGTTTGGGGCTAGATAGCGCTGTGTGAAATGTGCAGCCATATTTATTTATTACGTTTATTAATCTACCTAATAAGGTAGAATGTGGCGCTCGCCGGCCACTGCTGCGGCACGCTCATGTTGCTCGCTCGGCTCAGTCTGTAGTTACTTTTATTACATTATATCTGTATACTAAACTAACCTAACCTATATTGTCCCGTATAGAATAAAAATATAGGACCTCTACTCTAAAAATTTGGATCAATAATGATTATGTTCAAGAGTATTAGGTTTAATAACTATTATGACATTAAAGTTTATATCAAACAAAATTATTAACATGACTAGTATACGACAAGAAATGATTATACGACAAGAAATGAGTATATGACAAGAAATGAGTATATGACAAGAAACTATAGGAGTTGTAACCATTACACTCATTGATTATGTCTGACAAATATTAGGCTACCATAAATGTAGTATTTTTAAACTTACGCGACCACTGTACATAATTACTGATTGAAACAGGTATTTATCGCGTAAGTACCTTTTTTAACTGTTATTCCGGCATTTTGGCTATGTTGCAACAGCCGTGGTCACGGACTCTATAAATAAATGTATCTCTATAAAAAATATACGAATCTAATATTTTGACTATCATACTTCATGACTAGATATGTATAAAGTATGAGTTTATGATAAAAAAACATTATGCCAAAGAATAGTCACCACTGGCTGTACCCAGTACCATACTGGTTGACAGTCAGGCCGTAACATCCAGCCTTCCTTTTCCTACTTTTCTTCGCACCTTGTTTAGTTCCTTTATTTAATTGGTGTTTACCTGAGCGCCGCCTCATGAGCGAACACCTGCTTCACGATACCGCTGTAGAAGTATATGATCATTGACATGGGGAATACATAGCTGCACGAGAATATGCAGGCCACGAACAGTTTTGTGTCGAATGTGTTGGTCAGGTAGTCGAATGAGCATGAAGTTAGATATCCCTCTGAAAAAAACGGACCTTTAAAGTTCTGTAGTTTTTAAGCTCAATATCGGATCACGCAGATGATCAACTAATAAAAACTTGGTTGACTAATAATTATACATACTACCACCCTAGATTTAGATAGGTTACATAATGTAGAAAACAATTTAATGAATCTACAACTCTAAATAATTATAGAAATAAATGATACAAAGTACACACACACAGACTGTACCTTACATATATATTGTAGTTGTTTGTTATTCCTTAATAAATAAATAAATAATAAATAAGTAGGTACCTAGGTATTTAAGAAAAAATCAAAAATGTGAGGAATTTCTTTCAATCAAAGTTTATATTCTTAGTAGTGTTAGTTTTCAAGTAGGCTAAGAATTTACCGTGAGAAACAAATAATACCTGGAACGTATCTGCCCCAGATTTTGAACAAAGGCAAGAGAGCCCAAGGCGTCGCATAAATCCAGATGAAAGCAATCATCAGAAGGACTTTTCCTCTTGATAGTCTGCCATCTAATGGCCTTGTTATTGTAGAGTGTCTGAAATAATAATAAATTTTAGAATAAAAGAGCGCGTTGAAGTCTAATGTATGAAAAGTTACGAATACAGTTGAAAAGTACAAAATACAGGTAGAATTTTTTACGAGCATTACAAAATTGGAAACACATACGAATAATTTATCAAACAGTCTTTACCTATCATATGCGATACAAGCATTGGTCATGCCAGCCCCTATGCCACTGTACGCGCCCATCAGTGCAAACACTTGACAGCCGATATTCCCTAGTGCAAAGCCTTTCATAGCACTGTTATAGATAAATATAGGCGCTTTTGCCATCATTATAAAATCTAAAATCGCTAGTTGTAGGATTAGGAGATTACTTGACGTTCGTAAGCTTTTCGTCCTGCAACAAAAATATTATAACAAAATGTAGGTGAACACAAATCTGTCTAATGGACCCTAATGGGCCCCACACACGTCAACTATTTATTTGTGCAAGCTTCTGTGGGTTAATTTGTTCCGATTTCTAGGCTTGCACCAGGCTTGCTGTAAAGAAATCGTTGACGTGTGTGGGCTCTATTATGCTTATTACCCGACTACACAGTAGGATGATAATGTTTTTTCTATTGTTTTCAGATCAGATTTCAAGTATATTAGGACCGAATTAAAATAATATTTTTATGATCTTAAAAACTAATGTTGAAACTTTGAACTACGACCTTTATATAAGTGAGGTAGGTACCTATCTATTAAATTAATTTAAAGTTAGAAAAACATATTTTAAACATAAATGGGGACATTCACTTGCATCGATATGGGTCGACGACATCTTTGAGACCGTGAGTACACCCAATTGAACAGATCGGAATGAATGCCATAACAAAGAGAGAACTAATGTCTGCCAGTGGATCGTTTCGGACTAAAAAAAACTCTCATGATAAAGCATATAAAAAATGTTCATGAAAAAACAAGTGTGGCAGTTTCGTGTTCCAAAAATACGTAAAAACAACTCACGTGGAAAATATAAAAATAACCAGTCCATTTCCAACGAGCGCAGCAGCCGTGAAGAATATGTAGAGTAGCGCGAGGGCTGTGTGTGCGGAGGCAGGTGGCGCCGGATACGAGAGCCAGTGCTCAGGCACCGCCGCCAGGTCATCGCCAGTGAGGCCGGCGCCTAGCAGCTCCACGTCTCCCGAGCCACTCGACCTGTGCAATCAAACAATGGACTAACAACACATCTACGAAATTAAGAGACATCCAACACGAGGCCATTTACAAATCAGTTCAGTGACGGCAATTGCTTCGTTTTATTTGAAGATAAGACTGAACTTATTAAAGAACCGTCATCTGACAGCTGTTGCATAAAAGCAATTATAATTTGAAACTTTTTACTCAGGAACAGGTACTGTACTTAAACTAAAATCATCGTAGGCAAAAACAAAAGTGTAAATACTTACTTTAGTGCTTGGAAATGAGCTCCATAGTAGTAGCTTTCTGTATTATTTTCCATTTTGTAGGTTGTGAGCAGTCCTCGGTAGTGCGTCCACTCCCCTGACTGACTGCTGGCTTCAGCTCTTCGCTCTTCAGTTTTATATCAGTTATATTCACTAATGAGATTTACCGGATAATCCCCCCTGACGCCCTTTATAAGATTAGCTGAGGTTTTGGCTCGCACACTGACACAGATTTATGTTTATTGAGGCACTTTCCCATGCAAGTAGACAGTAGGATGCCGTAGAGTTAGGAAACCATACAACCAGGCTTGTTCAGTTGTTTGTGTTTCTCTGTGTAATGTACGAATTAAATACATCAGAATCAGGAGTAGGCTTTTATTCACGGTGCGGCAGAATGGTTTCCGATTTTGGGATAAGAGGTTGTTTATATTCATATTACGAAATAACTTTAAAACATTTTATCACGTACTGTAATTGAAACTGTTATATCTATACATAAATGCTATTAATTATTAATATGGATGTTTTCGAGTTGTATTTTTATCGCAGCTAAAAGTATTTTTCTCACGTTGCAGTTGCCAGTTTTTGTATTTGTAATGGTTTTTAATAACAAAAATAGTAAAATACAAGATATTAATCAGTAGGTAAATATACTAAAAAGAAAGTAAAAAAAAGTATCCATTGTCAACAAATTTATTAGACATCACAACAACCATTTTTGGATTGAGTACACATTGCTATAGGTTTACAAAATTACTTCTAAATTCAGCGGGTGGCTATAATTAGAGTAGAGAAAAGGAAACAGTTCTGTTACAGCTATTCACTCATTGAATTAACCCTTTTATACAGATATAAAGCGTCGAAGGTGTAAGAAATCATCAGATACATTATTCTGAAGATAATCTTAGAAAGATGAATGTGCCTATGCGATTAGGCCGTGCTCTATTCATTCATTGGCATAATTAATTCAATTAAATTCATATATATGTACACTGTTATAATATTATACACGTACAACCTTGTTAAATCATTTCATGTGAAAACAAATAACATTATTAGTGTAAATAAAAATATGAGCTAAGCGAAATGGTATTACAAAATATATACTAAAAATAAACTTTTAGATTACCCATAAATTAAGGAACCTTACGTAGATGCTGTTTTATTTTATACGCGTATGTGTTTTGATTAGTTTGGACCATACCATTAAATCAAATATTAAGATATGCAAACGCATCCAGGCGTTCGCGCGGCATCGACACAGCGTCTCTGCGTTGCGTGTTCATTGAACCATCCTTTTGCTTTGTTGTAGTTGGAAAACTGCACGTGGTGTCTACGCAGAGTCTACCTCGCAGTACCTACGAGGAGTCTGTACTATACGCTGGGAGAACATTAATATCAGTTCGAATGTTTTTTGACGTAATGTGGTCGACTATATTAGCTTCAAACTAAATAAAATAACTATTTTCAAGCCGAAATAATTTTCCGTAAGTATTCGGGCAGGTAACACTATAAAAATACAAATACTATTTGAAATAAGCAACGCGACATCTCTTGTCAATGTACTAATCTGCAACGTATGGCATTGAGCAGGTCAAAAACTGTATAAGTTTTCCAGTAGATGGAGCTAACGGCGCTTTAGTCGTAATCTGAATCATCTCACTAATTTCGACCTTGACGTGACAGAGCCCGGTAGCACAATTGGCTAGTGCATCCTCGTATTAAGAGAAAGGTTGCGAGTTCATGTCCCGTCTAGGCTTAAAAATTTTTGAGATGGTTTTAAAATCTTGTTAACTATAAACAATATTATTTTTGTTTGCAATGAAAAGTGTTTGAAATACTTTCTTGAAAACTACATTATAACACAGAAAGCTGCACGAATGGTTACATAGCTCCTGCGTATTCAAGATTTAACTACCCGATTTGGGAATTGAGTACTTTTTAAATGTTGTTTACTTATGTTGATTTCAATCATATAATATAATGTTATCATGGGTAAATGATAATTTTAGACAAATTATAATTTTAGTTTGCCCATTTCTTTGTAAAGTACTTTTACATTTTAACATAATATTTATTAATGGTAACACGTAGGGGGCATGGCAATTGTTAATTCAAAACTAATCAAATTTGATTTATCATTTCTCGGATTATAACTACTTTATATCAAATGTTAGTAATTATTGTTTTATTTTCCATATTACGAGTCTGATGTTTTTATTATTAAAATTCGCTTTAATCAGTCTTTTTAAAAATACTAAATGATGTAATGTGTCTATGGCTTAAATTGTGATTCGTTAGTATAATTTTTATTGTTTCAATCCTTTTTTATCACAGCCTTCTTACTAATAAGAAGGTTTCGTCGTATGGAACCAGTTTAAGATAACGGTTCGATCAAATGGAATTATTTTAATTCCTCATATTAGTATGATTATTCATATGATGTCCACAAAAAAGTAATTATGTATGTTATTAAAATGATTAGGTTAAAGGTGAAAGTTGTGCTACGAAAAGTGCTACGAGCAAAGCTACGAGGCTGCGGTGCGTAGCCAGCGTAGCATCAAACGTAGCATTCATAAGCATCTGTACCAGTCTTTCTATTACAAAATGTTGATACTCTTTTGCCTGCTGAAGAATTAGACTCTCCTTACTTCAATGTGGGGTTTATGGATTATCATTCTCAAGTGAAATCGACTATACTCACGAACTAATACTAAATCACATTAAATATAACCTAACTATTAAAATTTATATAACAGTGATTCTAAAATATAGATAAGTATAATTGTCGTCGCTTTACGAAGACACATCGAAAAGTTCACAAGTGAATATACCAAATACCTACCTAGCACATATAAACCGTAACAAGACATTGTATATTTATACAAAATTTATCAACAAAAGTCGGCATTTGTCTCTTCAGATCGAGACGGAGGTTGTTCTCATACGTCAGGGGGCGGAGTTTGTGTTTGTATTAATGATTCATCTGATCTCTCATGCACGTCTCCCAATTGTCTTTCTGCGTCTTGCTCTGTGTGCATGGCAATGGTACTTGCTTCTGGTTCACAACGATCTTCAAAGTTCAAAAGTGCATTATCGTTTCGACGGGCTTCCGCTACGCTTGTTTCCTCCCCCGCTTCTGTAAGCCACTGTGCTGTCTCATGTTCACCTCCTTCTTTAGCATCATTTTCATTGTAATTCGTATCATTCGGCCCATAGTATATCTCATGATCTTGCTCATCGTAATTATCATAATCATCGTCCTCACCTACAGTATTACTAGTATCTTGTGTTTCTACGAGTGTTTGTAACGCTTCTTCTCGTATTATATTCTCATTCTGATGATGTAGCGACACAATTTCTTCATCCATATGTAGTATAAATATTCTCGGTGCTATATCATCTTTATTGTCTGATTTACCTGTTAGCGCATCAGTTTGTCTTTCCATTTCTTGCATTTGTTTTATATCTGTCTGTTGTTCGGTAAGTTGTATAGTGATGCAAGTATCGGGGGGTTCAAGTGGGCTAGTGAGGGAGAGTCTTGGTGAGGATATGGGGGACGGTCGAGGTGAGGTGCGAGTTGGTGGCGGTGCACTGCTGGCACGCAATTCGCTTTCTATGGAGAGGCGTGTTGTATCTATTGTTGCGATAGACTCTCTACCGGATGTTCTGTAAGCAAATATTCAGTGAAACCTGGTTAAGTGGGCCCTGGGTATGTGAAAAACTTCTTGTTGTTGATAATTAAAATAAGGTATCGACACTTTTGCATTGAAATACCTCTGCAATACCTACTAAAAAATACCTACTGGCAATTTTGAAACTTTTGTAACTGAAACTTGATTTCTTAGATTTTTTAGATGTACTTCTATAATTGGGACTTTGTAGCTCAATAGCCCGTATAAGTGGGACAATTTATCAGGTTTAGACAAGTTATAACGCATTTTAAACCAACAAACAGTCTAATTACTTCCTTACTTGCTTTGTTTGTCAGTACTATCTAAGAGTTTAAACATATGTATAAACATTTTCATCTCTTTATATGAAAAATGGTAAATTTCAACTTCTTATTCTTATAAGTCTACTGTCATGTAAACCTGCGTATTTGGTAAACTGGGTAAATGAAAAGCTTCTGTATGTTATAAAAAATGGTAAATATATAAAAATATATAGGTCCCTTCAGATCGCACTTATCAAGGTTTCACTGTATTAGATTTAGTTAGATCGGAAGTAATTGTTAATTTCTTTAATTTGTTAAAAAAACGGGAAAAGACCAAAATTAGGTACAAGTTACGTCTAAGTCATGGTCTAGTTCATTTCCCAGAAACATGTTTACAATGTCATGATCAGGCAAGACACTCTTATTATACGCTAATGATTATAATTATGATCAAATGTATTTTAAAATACTTACTTCACAGTTTCCTCAGCATTATTTATGTTGGCTGTGCTACCTATTGGAGTTGCTGAAAATAAAAAATCTGATTTAAGTATAAACACAAACTATATATTGTACAATTACTTTGATTTTTAGCTATAACACTAAAATATCTAGTTACCTCAGTGTTATACTAAACTTAATGTCATGTTGTAGTAATTTGAAGCAAAGGTCCCTCGCGTCTAAACACAAGTTCTCACTTAGAGCGAGGAGTCGAAGCATTCACTGTACATAGGTTTCAAGAAAAGTATACAGCTGCACTACACCAACACCATACTTATAGCAAAGCTAAATCAATGATTATTATTTATCATTATTATAAATATGGGATTTATGAGGTACCGTCTTATCGGTGTTTCGACCGACGACAGTGCGAGGCGAGACGTTATTCGGAGCGGATCGCACTCACCCTGATGAAGGTTCACGAATTGAACCGAAACACTGTCGGTCGAAACACCGAAATACAGATAAGGCGGTATGTGCTAAATCCCGTACTTATAATAATGATTGAAATCAGTCACGAAAGTTTTCTAAGATAATTATTTATTGTAAAAATATAATATGTCTTCCCTTGAAAATTAGCTAAGGCCCAGTTATGTAAGAAACTGATACCTATGTATACTTATAACCTTTCTGCTAATAAATAAATAAATATTTTTATATAACAATGCAACATGTTTAAAAAAAAAAATATTTATTTGGATCTCAGACAATAGTTAAAAAGAAAAAAAATGTGAACATCTGCAGAAGTATTAAACTGTGTCGCAAACATCAGCGCCCTCCTCCGGAAGATATTAAAGTAGATTCCAGTCACAGTACAAAGATTACACATTACAATAAAGTTTTGGATACAATGTGTAACAGGAAAGACCTATCGGTGTGTGTAAGTATGTATGGAGGTGTGTCTTAGGGTGATGTGTGTGTGTGTGTGTGTTATAACTAAAATCAACAATTTTGATTCCCAGATACGATTTTTTTTTAATCATTGGTTGTTATTATTACTATAATCAACGATATACGATTCTGCTTATACATTTTTTTCTTTGTTGTAACTGAAGTCACTAAGTGTTTATAAAAGCATAGATATTGGTATCACTCACCTAGCACGGTGTCATCCCGCAGCCGCTGCTGGCGCGCGAGTGGCCGGCGGCGCGTGTTGTCGCGCACGCGCAGAGTCACGCCCGCGCATGCGCCGCTCGCGTGCAGGTCCAGCGCCAGGGACGACTGGGATCCGCACTCTGATTCTACTGCACTTGCGCTGCATGCAACATGTAAGTACACTCACATTTCTCGTACAATTTTTATAGTGTTATTTAGGTTCATTATAAAAATTACAAACAGTGTTAGGTATTTAATAATTTTAAAAAACCTACTTTTTTAAGTGTCAGTCAGAAAAATCGATAAAATATTAGATTTAAAATGGCCACAAAAATTACGAATGAGTCGGGATTTCAACCCTAAATTTCTCTGTAATATTGGAGATGATTTTAAAATCATAAATAATCTGAAAGAAACCCTTTAGGACTCTATACCTACAAGAATCAAGACTTTAGGGCTTTAAGGGCAAGAGCTTTAAGGGTCCTAAAATAAAAACCTTTATAAGCATGTGACGACTAGTAACAAAAGCAGCTTTCTAAAATTATCCAAACAATAGGTAATTAAACGAAAACGACATTAATAACTTAAAAAAAAATTATCTATTACGAAAGGTTATCAAGCAAAAATGTGTAAACGGAAAATGTCGGGCATTCTACTGAACTTATACCGTGTTATACAAAAAGGCGGTATTGGAGGAATATACATTAGTGTCTTCACTACGTACCTTGAAAAATCTATATGATAATAAGTAGTTATAGGATGTAATTGTTTTGAAATAAACAAAAATATACGCTGTCTTTTGAATAACACGGTTACGTGCAAGCATGTAATGTACCTTACTGCTGACTGGGGCGGCTCGTCTACGGAGAGCGCGTAGCGGCGTAGCGGGCGGCGTAGCGCTGCTACAGGCAGCGTAGCACGCCCGGCGTTGCTACGCAAGTCCGGCGCTGAGCCAAAGCGAGCCCTGCCTTTCACTCTCTCCCCGGTATATCTGTGTGGTATTTCTACACTCACAGCTTCTGATTTAGATCGTTAGATACGTCCTCGGACAATGTTAAGCTTTATTTCGCAATGTAAAAATATGAGTAAAGAATTGAGAACCACAGATACTTTGTCTATAAAAAAGCGGTATCTCTTATAATATAAGCATACAATTTGGTTACAAGGAGATTACAAACCCTGAATACGTTATTTATGAGTTACTGAAATAAACATTTATGTTTACTAGTTAGTGGTCGAATTCAGCTCCTCCCATTCCTTCTCCATATAAAGTTTAACCATGCCAAATTCCATCCTCTTCCGTGCCCACAATCAGCTTACAAGTCACTTTTTAACAAAAATATCATCGACTTAACCAAACCACGGAACTGATTTTGATGAAACTTCTATGAGACCAATATAAAAGAATATCCTTTCAAATAAATTAAATAATTTTCCAAATCGTTTGATAAATAACGGAGTTCTGAGGTAAAAACATAAAGCGTAATTGCGTGCCTGTACAATTTGAGGGTTGCCCTCGATTTTTTTGGGATCCCATCACCAGATCCTGACTTGGTTCCAATGAGGCCACCTAGGAAGCTACGTAGCTTGTTTACCAGTTTTTCGTAGTCCTTTTAAACAAAAAAATATTTTTTCGAATCGGTCCAGGCGTCTTCAAGTAATCGGGAAACATACATAAAAAGATTCCAACGAATTGAGAACCTCCTCTTTTTTTAAGTTGGTTAAAAAAGAGGTACTAAGTTTCTCTTCACGTATTAGTATACTATAGATTGTTTTATTCGTTAACCCAGAACTAGTGTTGGAGAGGATGACTTAACCTTAGAACTACTAACTGATAGACTACTAGCTGATCGGTATATTTTAGTATCGGTAATAATAATCTGATCGAGTATATTTTATGTTTTAATACTGCGTTTAGAAAAAAAATATGTTAATACTAACTACCAGTCATCATTTGCATGCAAAACGATGACCAGGCGATTCTGTAATTTTATTTGTCACTTAGTTAAAAACAAGATACTACCGCCTGAAGTTGTGTAAACTTATTTTGAATCTCACTCTTTAATTAAGAGAGTGTTAGGTTAACATCACGAGAGGACTGCCAAAACCACTTGTCGCGGTATTTTGATCAGAAGCCCCAAAATTTCTATAGCAATGGGATCATGTCCCTACCTACAAGATGGCAAAAAGTTATCGAACACAATGGTACGTACATACTTTAGTTAAATGTAAATAAACTATATTAAAAAATGTTTTGAATTTTCTTAAAAAATGCGAAAAAACTTTTCCCCCAATCTAATACTTTAATTTTCACTCTTTCTGTGAGACAATAAAAACCAAATCTAGGTTGGAGCATTCTGTGCAGAGGTTAGTTTGATTTACGAATAAGTTCTTATTGTGTGGGTCTCTTTGGTTCAAATTTTAATACAAAGGAGGTGCACAACTCAAATTCCATTATACCCGCGAGCGCTTAATGAAATTCAGTACAACTTTACTCCCAGCTCAGCCGTAGCGATTTAATCACCGGCTTTCGGTGAGGTTTACATGACATATAATCTGACATTGTCGAGCAGGTGGTGTGAAAACATATTTTATTAACATCTCGATCGCATAATTTTCTTGAATGGAAATACGAGTACCACAGAGTAAAAGCAAGTTACAAAGCAATATGCAAGTAAGCACTAGTATTTAGCTTAATCTTTATATGCCATTTACTGACGCCCATAAGCTTCCTATACCTTGCTTTTTCTGAGTAAATAATATCACCAAGTATCCCATCAAAAGATACAGAGCTGTCCCTGAACTCTCAGGATATATTAGGTGCTGCAATATAAACTACAAATAATGACGGAGTATAATTTTGAGACCATAAATATATGATGTTTTTTTATTCCAAAAAAACTTTATATTTGAGTTTTTGTGCCTAACATGTAGGTACTTACCGTCCTGCCGAACACACCGTACGCGCTCTGTTGGGCCGGGCGGGGTTATTGAACCAGAGTGGTTGTTGAACAACTGGCAGTAACTTTTTAATAATCTGTGACATCGTACAATATGCTAGTTTACATTTCATCCAACAGCATTTTATCGATTTTCTCGAGATTTTGATAATAAAACGAGAAAATTTTACGGATACATTTATTTTTTGCATAGAAACAATCCGTTCAATACAATTAGTTTAAATTGCAACACATAATACAAGCTACGTAGCTAGAAGGTAGGCATAGCATTTTTTCTTCCCTAAATTAGCAACAAAGTGACTAAATTAGTAACTTGTAACGAAGCATGACCATAGATTCTATGCCAGAATAATTCGGACATGAGGCCAATTTGCAGGTCATATCTTAAAACAGTTCTATTGAAGTTTAACCTCTTTAGGATCAAAAATGCAGTTGGAGGTCTCAACGGCTCTTCAAAAAAACATGTCACCGCGAAAAAACAAGAACTTGTCAAAGTTTTATTTTGTAAAGTCACATATTTGTATTATGAAAGGCTGGCCTGCAAACTGTCCTCGTATACGGAGTCCCATTATTTCCTTACTTGATTTGCACAGGCCGGTGTTTGTGCAACGGCACGAGTGGTAGGGAATGCGGCAGCGGCAGCACGTGCGGCAAGCGGTAGACGCCGAGCTGGTCGAGTCGAGCGGGTGCCGCGCACTGCGGCCCGCGGCGCGGCAAGGGTCGCGGCATGGCGGTCGGCCGCGCGGGCGTCACCTTCGCCGCGCTGTCGCGAGCCTCGAACGTCATCACGCATGCTGCTACTACAATGAATCCTGTAAGTTAAGAAAAGCATAGGTAAATCTGGGCAATAACCATGCAATTTAACCAATGTTTTGGGGTATGTGTATCAGTTATGTAGGTCTTTAGATGGTTGAACTGTTTCTTTTATAACTATTTTATATTTTTATATAATAAGAAAAATCAATACTAATATTATAAATGCGAAAGTAACTCTGTTTGTTTGTAAGTTTGTTTGTTTGTTACCTTTTCACGACTAAAGGCCTGAACGGATCGTAATGAAATTTGGTAAGAAGATAGATTATATCCTGGGGAAGATAAGCTATGTTTTGTTTCAAAAAATAATCTTGAAAGGGGTGAAATAGGGGTTGAAAGTTTCATATAATTTAACCGTTGTTCATTGACGTGAAGTCATTTACATGAAGTGTTGCATTACTTTGACATTTCATTTTGCATTTGATTTTTTTGATAATTTATATGGCAGAACAGAGTTTGCCAGGTCAGCTAGTTTATTTATTTTAACTCTTTTGATGGCCAGTAAAGATAAATAAATAAATGTTGTAAATGAAAGTTTTTCTTTAAGTTGACTTCGTTTTCAACTTCCACTGATTTACCTCCAAATCCCATTACAATCGGTCCAACGTAAGATAAGTTGTTGAGATGGAAACCACGGGCCTCGTCCTTCACAGATACGGTGGCGTTGCCTCGGATCTCCTGGTCCACTGACAGGAAGTCTGCGTAATATCCTGAAATAATAAAATATATGGGTTAGCGATTATTTGTAATAAACTACTAGATTTTATGATAACTTCAGCAATATTTACTGTCTTTTAAACCTAATTTAAATGTTTGTTGTAAAAACGACCGCCGCCATCTTGTTGTTTGTTGGCTGTTGCGCACCTATATGACCGATGCCAGCTGTCGGTCTGGATAGAATTCCATCTGTCATTCTAACCCCCGCCGACATCACGGTAGCGATCGACTCCCTTAATACATGTCACTACGCAGTTAGCGATTCATCGAAGCAGGTTCCCGCAATGGTCGACAACCGTGAGTCTTTGCCAGATGATATCAGACTTCTGATAACGGAGTCAAACGCAGCTGTCAAGCTATACAGCTACTGTCTCTCTAAAGATAATCGTGTTTATACACCGATACGTAGGTACACGATAGGTAAGAGAGCACATCAAAGAACACCGCAATCGCAAGTGGGAGAATTTTCTGGCGGGGATCGAGTCTAGCCACCTGGCTTATTGAATGCTGGCTCGATCCATGAAGGCAGACGCTTCCGCTCCGATGCTTCCTCTCATCCGCCCCAACCAACCGCCGCAACCAACCACGTCTTTAAATGCGGGGCAAATGGAGACGAAGGAAAAGGCCAACTATTTGACTGAATTCCTCGAGTCCAAAGCTTCTCTTGTTTTTTAAAACATTCAAAATTCAAAATGTTTTATTCATTAAAATCACAAGGATCACGTAAAACATTGAAACGTCAATTTTACTATCTGTTCCTTCGCGACCAAACCAAAAAAGAAAGGCAAAAAACAAGGCTGGTTGTTCATTTTAATGATCCTTTTAGAATACATAACTATATAGAAAATAAATTACGCCTATTTGTTTGTTTACGTCTATTTCTATCTATCTGGAACAAATAGCTGGAGGTAGCGGGTTCGATTCCTGCCGCGGAACAAATGTTTGCATGATCTACAGATATTTGTTCCGGGTCTGGTTGTTTCTCTATATATTATAAGTATGTATTTACAAAAAAATGTATATAAGTATTCTATCAGTTATCTGGTTCTTATAGTACCTACAAGCCCTGCTTAGTTTGGGGCTAGATAGCGCTGTGTGAAATGTCCAGCAATATTTATTTTATTTTATTTAATGTTTGCATGATCTCTTTTATACTTGTTTTTCGTCTGGTTGTTTTTCTATATATTATAAGTATGTATTTACAAAAAAAGGTATTTAAGTATTCTATTAGTTATCTGGTCCCCATAGTACAAGCTCCGCTTAGTTTGGGGCTAGATAGCGCTGTGTGAAATGTCCAGCAATATTTATTTATTTAGATGCTTGAGCAAATTGTTGGTAATACCATCAGGGCTAGGGGCTTTCCTTGAGATTCTTGATAATATCAAAGACTTCAGAAGCCTCAATTGAGGTTATTGGGGACGTAAGGGGTAGAGAAAATATGCGGTTGACTTGATTGTTTACCGTTTCAAGGCGAACAGTCTTGAAGGGTTCAAGAAGCTTGGGATTGAAATTGCTCCAACTTGACCGAGTCAAGAGACTCAAGCAGTTCCCCTTAACTACATCCCAGTCAGCATTTTCAATCCGGTTGTGGAAACCTGTACATGCTCTGACATCTGGAAGGAAGCCAACGTCATCGGCATCCGTAAATCCGGAAAAAAATCGAATGGTCCTACTAGTTATCACCCCATCAGTCTCCTCAGTAGTCTGGAGAAAATCTATGAACGTCTCCTTCGGAATTGTTTCTAGTCCCATGTATTATCAACGAGTTTAAAGTCCTTCCCGATGAGTAGTTTGGATTTTGATCCCGATGCTCATGTCCACTACAGGTGCATCGCATGACGAAGGACGTCCTGTCTAACTGGCACAGTACCTGGCCTGCAGATACTGGTGCCACCATCCTCAACGTAGCGAAAGCTTTCGACAAGGTCGTGCACAACGGCTTGATCTATAAGCTTTCCAAACTCGGAGTCCCAGACAGACACTTGCTCATCATAATAGGTTAACTTCAAGGTCGCAGTTTTTGCTACAAAGTAGAAGGTAGGTATGTATCTAATCCCAGAATAGTCAGAGCTTGATTCCCACAAGGCTCTGTATTCGCTCTCCTCTCCTATTTACGCTGTACATCAGCAACATAACCTGCACTCCTCAAGTGGAAACCCTATACGAGACAACACAGCTTTGTACACATCAAACTGGAATCCCGGACGGTTGCGCTTAAGGCAGCAAGCTGCGCTAAATGCCCTATGCCACTTTGTTTTGCAGTGGCGCATTAAGGTGAATCCGTTGAAAACTGCAGCTGTGTCTTTACATGAGAAACCTCAACCCCGGGGGTGGTTATTCTTTGGCGAACCCATTCTTTGGGTTCAATCCGCCAAATACTTGGGTGTAATCCTTGATTGACGTCTATCCTTTAAGAAACATATCACCAAGAGATGCAACCAATCTAAGTTCATCCTAGGGCGGTTAAATTACCTCATATGCAAGAAGAGTAAAATGACTATTAGATATAAGACGTCACTTCAAAAAGATTACATCATAAAACAAATGCAATACACCATACAAAAATGGTTACTCGGTTGATTTAAGAGTTCAATAGCTGGCTGAGGGAGGAGTGAGAGATCTGAAAATATTTAATCCGGGTCTGGGTACTGGATGGTGTTATTTTTATATATTATATATAAATACTAGACCTTTGCCCAGCAGTGGGACAGTATAGGTTATTGAAAAAAATATATATACACACATATATATGGCGGTAAATCGTAATAGGTTGTAAAATGCATAATTACTGAGTTTGATGTAAATTCAAACGAAACTGTTTAGTGTTATTTATTTATATCTACTGCATAATATTTTTTCAATATAATTTGTTGAAACTTTATTATTACCGATAACCTGTTTTAATCCATACGTCAAGCGAAGCTGAATTTTAATGGAATCAAAAATGAATTCCCGCAGCAATCGAAACAAAGAGCCTACATGCGAGCTCAGTTCGATGAACACGCCGGGGGCTTATCCGGAAGTGTCAACGGCGGAACATTCGCTCCCGAGCCGGATGTACCGCGGGCGGTACTACGACAACGTGTCACATACATGGACGTACCGGCGAAATGGTCGACGCTTTCGCGTCCGTTCAAATAGCCATCAATTTTGGTGTTAATTGGATTTGTGCACCGATTTACGAGTATTGTAATAATAGATATGATTTTTATAAAATGCCAGGCATTTTTACGTTCGTTGAATTAGTGATGGAGGAAATTTAATAAATTATGGGTATTTATTTAATATTTTTTAACCCCTAACGCAGAAATTTGAATATTTTGTGTGGTGTTATAATTTGACGCCTATACCTGTGTGTCTATCTGTGGCATCGTAGCTCCCAAAGGGATGGACCTATTCGGACTCGGTTTTTTTAAATATAAAGTTAGTGTGTGAAACCTTGAGTCGTTCTTAGCTTTGTGTGATGCAGATCAGGTCAGCTGATCCGACGAATTTTTTTAGTTTGCCTTTTTGGTAAAAGGAGCTGTAAAATGGGAATTTATTTTATGTTTTTTGTTTTGGGATTTATAAATTTTTGATTTATAGACACATGTTTATATAATGTCCGACGCTCATCAGTTGACAATAATGAAGGCAAGGTATTAGGTTAGTTAATTAGGTATTATTGTTAAAACTTATAGAATTTTTAAAAGTTTCAAGGTATGTAAATGCCATACAAATGAATGCTGATTGTTAGTGCGAATAATGAATGTTGTAGTTTTGTTTGTCGTTTATTAAAAAGCCAACTCACCGATGACAGCCATTGCTGCCCCCAACAGCATGAGCAGTAATCCTGCAGAGAGTGCTCGACACGCGTGCCATAGACACTGGGAGCTCATTTTACCACGAACCACCTGGAAATTATAGTTGACTGCGTTAAAATTAGAAAATTAAATGCGTTAGAACATGTTGTTGGAGTTTATTATAATAGGTTGGGGAAAAAGTCTTTTCGCATTATATAGGTAGTATGTATGAACTTGTAATAAAATATCTTTGGCTATACTATTTGTATCCGGCTGGTTTTGGTATCATTCAAAGTTTAAATTTTAAAGAAGATAATTCCAAATTCAAATTAGGAAAATGTGTGATTTTTATTTGTTTTTCGTACTGTAAAGATGAGTGAATCTAATGAAGAAATTCGATACATTTTAAAATTTTACTACAAATAAGGTAAAAATGCAACGCAAGCCGCGAAAAAAATTTGCGATATTTATGGACCTAGTGCAGTGTCTGTGAGAGTAGTACAAATTTGGTTTAAGCGTTTTCAATCCGGAAATTTCGATGTCAAAGATGCACGTCGCTCTGGTCGCCCTATTACGGATAAAATTGATGCTATTTTTGAAAAAGTGGAGCTAGATCGGCATATAAGTAATTAAGCCGTAGCTGAAGAACTGGGAATTGACCACAAAACAGTTTTGGCGCATTTGAAAACAACTGGGTACACAACAAAGCTCGATATTTGGGTACCCCACGAGCTCACTGAAAGAAATCTAATGAACCATGTACACGTTTGTGATTCTTTATTACGACGTAATGAAACCGAACCATTTTTGAAGAAGCTGATAACTGGTGATGAAAAGTGGATCACGTACGACAAGCACGTTCGTAAAAGGTCGTGGTCAAAGGCCGGTCAGGCTTCACAGACTGTGGCGAAACCCGGGTTAACTCGCAACAAGGTGATACTGTGTGTGTGATGGGATTGGAAGGGTGTTATTCATTATGAGCTGTTACCACCAGGCAAGACCATCGATTCTGAACTCTACTGCGAATAACTGATGAGATTAAAGCAAGAAGTTGAGAGAAAGCGGCCGGAATTAATCAACAGAAGGGGTGTGGTTTTTCATCATGATAACGCTAGACCTCACACACATCTTTAGACACTCAGCAAAAATTAAGAGAGTTTGGCTGGGAGGTGTTAATGCATCCGCCGTATAGTCCTAACCTTGTACCTTCAGATTTCCACCTGTTTCGGTCTCTTCAGAATTCTTTAGGCAGTGTCAGGTTAACATCACGAGAGGACTGCCAAAACCACTTGTCGCGGTATTTTGATCAGAAGCCCCAAAAATTCTATAGCAATGGGACCATGTCCCTACCTACAAGATGGCAAAAAATTATCAAACAAAATGGTACCTACATACTTTAGTTAAATGTAAATAAACTATATTAAAAAATGTTTTGAATTTTCTTAAAAAATGCGAAGAAACTTTTTCCCCAACCTATTATTATAAAAACAAACACGATAACTGGCTACGAATGAATAAGACATTGCTTCAAAAGTGAACAATAAGAGACTTTCAGCACTGTGGGATGTAGACATCAGCAATAATGCTGCTCGTCCATAAACAAATTAAATAAATATCTATTTAATTCTCTAAAGATCACTCAAACCACTTGAGAGAATCGAACTGCATATTATTAGTTCGTCATCAAGCATTGAACAAAATAAATGCGGGAATGGTTTGAAATACGTATAAACTAACGAACGAACTGCGGAAAACTGTTGTTGTTGGTGGTCGTGTTCATATTTTCAGTAGGTAGTATGTTTAAAAACATGGTATTTTATGTAGAATGAAGTTTCTACTTGCAGCTACTGGAATAATATTGAAATAATAGTAAAGTATAATTTTAACGAAGATGTTGCATTTAAAGTAACTAGAAAGATTATGGTCTACGTCTTTGAATGCTATGGATGTATTTTCTGTAATGACAATATTGTAATGGTTCCTACCTACACCGAAGAAGATAGATTGATATAGGTACTCTTTTATGCACACCAATCAAAATTAAATAGACAAAAAGGGAAGTACAACGGACAGTCTTATCCCTAAAAGCTATCTCTTGGACAGGGCATACTTTGGATGGGCAGGACAAAAAAATAAAAAAGACGGTGGTATATATATGACCATAACCCTACATGAAGCAGCTACTTTTTTACTTACTAATAAACATAGAACTAAATACATATAAATATGTATAATACAATATATACATATATAAACTACAGTAAAGGAGATAAAAATAATGATAAACTAGCAGTGCCTAGACAAAGAATGAACTCGGTTTTGATTTAGTCCTAGAAGCAATGTAAATACTTAAATTAAAATTAATATCTAACAAGTCGTTATGGCCAGGCAAAACGGTTGTTCCAATTCAATTGTCTCTCGAGTAGATACGTTAGTTTTAATGTATTCAAGGATTGTAGTCATGCAACAAGTCTTTAGCCAACTGTTGAGTTTTTGCTTATCTTCAAAATAAATCTTTTCCATTTTATAAAATACTCGAATACATCTTTTCCGGCAACGAAATACTTACCTACAGTTTGTACATCGAAATCATGACAATAACATCCAAATTGGTCCTAAGTAAACTACGTTTCATCCCAATGACTGTGAAATGTAATAAAACAAGTTATTCTAAATTAAATTAATTAATAACAATATAACAAAATGGTCTCCCAAAAATCAGCAACGCATCCAATGCACATCATCGATTGAATATCATGTAGGTTATGATGAATGAAAGTTACAACTGGAATATTTGTAGAGTAGAACGCAGACTAGTTTGGCAGTCAGGTTGCACATTGTAAATGGAATGAATGGTGTACCTGGACATTCCAGGTGGCCCCGGAGGCGGGATGGGCGCGCCGCAGCGGGCCGGTGACACTCCTGGCTCGCCGCATGCTACTGTCGCGGCTCGCAAGCAGACTCCGGCCACTCGCGCATGCGCACCGCGCGCGCAGCCTCCCTCGGCTACACTAGCCACCTGCCTCCTAATTCTGATAACATTATTGTCATGCTTCAGAACCGGATCCCTAACTCAATGATTAATTAATATATTCCATTTATGATTTGTAAAGATTTATAACTAAATTTTTTTTTTAAATTTAACGATCCGTATGTCTTACTAATTATAGTAAGTTTTTTTGCACGGGTTGGTTATTTTGTTGGTTAGTTTTGTGTATATCATAACTGTGGTTTAGTCAACCTCAAATCAATTTAAAATAATCTATATACCATCCGCGGCTTCGCTCGCGTGGTAGATTTGTCAATAAAATAATTACTCTCCTTCGCAGTCGGTTACAAAGTAGTCTATGCCCCGGTCATAATCTGTATACCATACTTCATCGAAAGAGTCCAGCCGTTTAGGGGTGAAAACGTAACAACAGACAGACAGAGAGACCGCTACTTTCGTATTTATAACATTAGTATGGATAGTATGGATGAAAACCACATTATTGTAAAACCATATTTTTTACAAACAAAATAAAAGACACAAAGCAAATCCAATGGGCGGTCTTATCACTTTGGAGCGACTTTTTCCAAATAAATTTTGAATGGAGAGGAATTTTGTTATTACTAAGTTAATGGTCACATGGATGAAGAGAGTGCAACTAATACCTAAATACATTCACATAAATTATGATTTACTTAAAGTAATAATACCTACATAAGCTCTTAGACAAGAAACGACAACAAACATATAAAATACATTAGCATGATAGAGCTCTTAGTAATAAATTTACAAATAAACGTACAGCGGTACGTAAGTAAGGAGCAGAAAGAGCAGGAGGTATCTAACCCGTCAAGGACCACGCCATTAATTGGTTGTGGTATCTGACCGATTAGTACTTACTTTAACTTAGGTACCTACCTGCTTATGTTGGATATATGACAAAATACAATCAGATAGCAAAGTACATTATGTGTGCTTTTGTTGTTTGAAAAGTAGGGGAACCGCAGCATAGTACTCACATTTAACTTTCAAACCGCCTCCCCAGCCTCTCGCCCGTAATGTTTATATTTTCGCTTTGGGAAATCTGGACAAAAAATAAACTTGTAATGATTTTATTTGAAGTAATTTTATTAAAAAAAAAAAAAACTGAATTACTTAATTGGAAAGTCAGTTATTGAGAGTGTGAACTGGGTGGACATGGATATTTTTTATGAGAAAAATTATTTCCCCCGGGATCTGTATTTTATAATTATCAGGAATTCCTATATTTTGATGAACGAAAATTTACTAGACCCCAAGCAACTTCAACTCCATTGATTTAGGGTACGTAAAGTGAACTGTGTGATTTATTGTTTTCGCAGTGCGTGTGAGTACTACAGGATTCATTGGGTACACAAAGCGATCACTTGTGATTATTTTCACAGCGAGAATTTAATCATTTTTAATTTGTTATTTTATCCGGCCAAAGTATTGTGTAGGGAGGCAGTTGTAGGGCGACGATTGTGCATCTGAAAGATGTGTCCGGCGGCAGAGAGGGGGGAGAAGTGCGCGGGGAGAAGCGGGCCCACGCTCGCTCGAGGCGCCGGCGCGGCCGGGTCGCCCGGGCTCGAGCCCGCGGCCCGGGCGACCCACGCGCGGCATTCCCCAGCCGGCTGCCTCGAGATGCGCGCCGCCACGAGACAGACCGCGCGCGCCGCGGCTCACTGCTCCCCGGCCGCCGTCCGGCCTCGCCTTGAGGGCCGCACCGGCGGCGCCGAGCCGCGTTAACAGACGATTTTTATGGTGGAGCGAACCGGGCGGAGCGCCGGGAGGCAGGTGGCGTCGCGCAGGTGCGGCCCGCGCCCGGCCCGGGGCCGAATACGGAGGCGCGGGCACGCCGCAGCGCGCGCCCGCCCGCCTCGTCGCGCTCATGGAGCCGCCGTGGGAGCTCGAGCTGGAGCTGCGGCGACACATCGAGACCTGCGCGTGCACCTGCGACCACATGGGCTACGGGAACTATATGGACTATCAAGTGGCGCCCGCGGCGCACGCCTGCATGTGCCGCGCCATCACCTCGCCGCACGCCCACGTACGTTCCTCGAATGCCGTCCGTCCCCATCGCACCGGCCCCATCCTGCATGACCTCTCACTGTCACCACCGCACCACTGCCACTTGCCCGATAGGGGACCTCGTCACGCTGACTTGTTGGTAGTGTTCGTATCTCTTCAATAGTTCCTTCATCTCGAACATTAGGTAGCTAACCTAATGTTTACCTACTTGTATATATGTACAATAATTATGATGTGTGTGTTGCCAAACGTGTACGTACATCCTACAAGCTTCGTTTTCAGTTTCATTTATTAATTATTTATCGGTAACCATGTGACTTTGCATACATAAATGTTTTTTTAGGGTACAAACAAATCTTTATTCATTTTAACGTTTAGTAGCATTGCTCTTAATTGACAAACTCTTAAAAATAAATCAATCTTAGTGACCTGGTAGGTTAATGTTATTAGGGTGTTAAAATTAGTTTCTCATATAAGTGAAATGTAAATTTCTTTTGAGAAAATAAATGTTCTTTAACTATAATGTAGCTAAATATTTGATATTATCATTGTTTTACTCAATAGGAGTCACGCGTGATTACACAATTGTCAATCGATCTTATAATTATAGGGATAAACTGTCTTTCAAAAACAAAATAAGCGTAAGCGGGAAGATTATGAAGAGGACCTACCGTATTTGTGTTAATCATCTAGTTTCATCACCTTTTCTTCGTACAGGACACACGTACCTTTGCTCATTGATTTGAATCCAGGCCAATAAAGTAGTTTTTAACGTTGGTCCGTTATACATTGGGACAATTATTACAAAGAAACATACATTTGGTATAAGACGAATTAAAATAATGTGTAATTATTTGTATCCATCTTATGATCATAATTGTATCCATCTAATGTTGCAACTTTGACCAGACGCCGTAGGTATATATCTTCAAATTGATATATGTAAAATCGAATTAAAGGTTTTTAAACCCTTTGTTTATGCTTGTCCTCAGTAAAATCACACAAATGTAATAAATGGCAAAATGTGATAACGTCCCCACTGAAAAAATTATCATCGTGTGTTTAGAACTAAACATTTAATAAACTCTCTTAGAACTATCTGCTTCTAAGAGTTTTTTAGCTAGTTCTGTAGCACTAAACATACGGTCTACTGTACCTATCAAAATATTTGATCACATAGATCCTGTCCATCCAAAGGTTCCCTGGAAAAGATAGCTTTTAGCGATAAGGCCGCCCATGTACAATCTAATCTAATTACTGAAAATATAAATACTGACATACAAATTTTATATGGAGTAATGTATATAGTATACGTTTTACAAAGAATACTAGACAAGAATACATTATGTAGTTTTCGAGGAATAAATAAGCATACCTAACGTTTACATTATTGATCCCGAAATCAAACTTCAGTTGAAATTGAGCGCCATTCCAATGAGCCTCTGCCCACTCAACTGAAAACCCTCTATTCTTTCCCGCATCCATTAGCAAAAACAACGATAAATTCTACCTTTCTCGCCGACTCTCGTTTCAGGGTAGGGTAGGGTTTTCATGTAAGATCGACTACCTTGTGTTGGACCTAAACAAAAATGTGCATCTTGTAATTTAACCATATTTCATGCAATAAATATTATTTCATTTCATTTTTAGGTAAAAGTGAGTTAGTTGGTTTGAGTTATGGCCAACCCTGGAGTCGGAGGTTATAAGCCAGACACCGCCTCCGACCTACTAAAGTTATTAGGGCCCAGACAAAATACATTGAGGTTGTTTTCTTTTCTTAGAATTGGAATAATCAGTAAAATATTCCAGCACCGGCATGATTCTAACCAAAAGAGAACCTATTTCAGCAACTATTTACAAAATTATTGTTAGCAGTTATTTTATTTATAGTGTTATTGATTGATTGGTTGAAAATACTTTATTGCACTTATAAAACTAGTACAAAGGCGAACTTTATGCTAAAGAGCATGATTATGCATTCTCTTTCAGATAATCTTTGTGTATTGTAGATAAAGGTGTGTAGGTAGTGCACAGAAAATAGGAAATAATAATAATAATGCACTCTTCCATATAAACTTTAACAATCTACGTACGTGCAATATGTTAAAAAAGGGTTTGAAAGTTATCTCTTCACGTATTATTATAATTATTAAAACTTACGACGATATGTAAAAAAAATTGAGCCGCTAAGTACCTAACTGTCGTATTCAATAACGAAAAATGGTACTGATTTCATATTTAAGCAATATTATTGGAGGATTTAAACTACATAAATAAAAGCCAGAAACGCAATTGGTGCAACTTTTTTCGATACAATTATTTGTCAAAATCGGCTCTTCTAAATCACTCGTTCATTCTTCGACTAAAAAATATTTAAAGTATTTTTTTACACAGTTATGTAGGTAATTATGGTACCTAAATTAATGGAAAAGCATTTTTTTTATTTGTTGGTTCTCATGCAATTTGAGATTTTATCTTTTGTCGCTTACGTCATTTACTCCTGCGACAGTGCGGCGCGGCTATGATATATGTTTGTCTCGTTCTTCACCTAAACAAGTAAATAGCACTGTCACTTTTTTGTGCGCGGGACACAGATCTACATTATCCGCCCAATCGTCACCGAAATTAAATTTGTATATCGTCGCGAAAGTAACTGTTTGTTTGTTAGTTTGTTTGTTTGTCAGCTTTTCACGCCTAAAGGGCTGAACGGATCGTAATAAATTTGGCAAGAAGATAGATTATATCCTGGGGAAGGCTATCTTTTGTTACAAGAAATTATCTTAAAAGGGGTGAAATAGGGGTTGAAAGTTCCATATAATTTAACCGTCGTTCAATACGTAAAGGTTCTTTAAATGTAGTATTCACGGGGCGGTTATCGTTGGAGAGTGTCTTCCGTGCTCGTTTATTTCAGCGATTGTGCAGGCAAATCTCTGGTTCCGTTAGAAGCGGTGACCGTCATGATGACAGTAATTGTGGTGAACTTGATTTCCCTTACTTTAAAGACATAATCTTTTACTTTTAAGTTAAACCGACCCAGAAAAATCGTAAATATATCTATTATTGGTAAAATATGTTCGAAGTACAAAATTAATAACGATGACACATTGCTTTTTTTTTAATTGTGTTTGTTTTGTTTGTTGTATTCTTTATTGCACAAACAGAAAATAATACAAATGGTGGACTTAATGCTAAAAGCATTTTGTACCAGTCAACCGTGACAGATAAAAACCTAAGGTTGGCTTGCTTAACTAGGAACTAACAAAAAATACAAACAGAAATAAAAAAACTACTAACTACCTACATAAATATACCTAATAATACTCACAAATACAATATAATTATAAAAAATAATAAAATACACAAATATAACACATAAATAGATAACACAAATTAATATACATATAATAAATAAATAAATCTAATAATAAATACGGAAAGCTCACGTGGAATTATGAATTTAAATAGTGACTATGGACACAGCGTTTGAAAGCTGGTTTTGATGACATTTTCTAATACTGAGGGGAAGAGCGTGCTTTTTAATAAATATGTGCTATTCAATAAAATGATGATGAAACCTTTTACTGTTTTTAAAAAACCTACTCAACGAGAATTTTTGTATAGAGGAGTTACCCTAAAAAAAACAAGTTTTTTTAGTTTTTATTTCTTAACATACTAGGGGTCACTATATAGGATGTTTGTTAATATACGCACAAAAATGAAAGGGGTTATTTTGATGAGTATAATAAATAAATTTGTGAAATTTTTACCATAGAATATCGTCAGTATATTACAAAAAATCCTGTGTAACGTATCATCACGTCTAATTTCAGCTCTATAGCACTACATGCCAGCACAGTCTACGAATAAAACAGCTTTAACTGTCGGACAGGCAAACAGACAGACAGACGGATATGACGAGTCTTTAAGGGTTCCTAGTTTAACTACGAAATCCTAAAGTAATATCAATATTGTTTAGTAATTGGCGCATGCGAGAATGAACATGCTAGAATGCACCTCACGAAATCGGTATTAAGGTTAAAAATATGAGTGAAACAATAACTAAATTGTTGTTTCACTAGCATATGCAATATTGAGGTATAGCCTAGCTCGCCTACCTATAGTGATTTTTTTTTCAATGTTGATTGAATTTCATACGTGATCGCGCACCAAAAAATTCTAACCACATTCGTTGCTATAAACCGCAAAAAGCGGCGGCCTTTGAGGCAATTAAGCGATGTCGGTGCGGACGCTAAAAGCGTGTCGAGAGGCGCGTTGCGGTTTTCATCGAGCACTACAACTGTTTACCCTTTACGTTTTTCCCCTTGGGCCCTGCCCCCCAATTAAAGTAGCCAGGGTTTTTGCAAACGAAATTATTAATGGTAGTCATGTTGACATTCTTAAGTTTCTAAATCTTCTAAAATTTCAATATGGAAAGTTGAAATGTGTTCCCTTTTAAAGTGATAGGGGGTATGGAAAATGAGTGAGAAATTTCAATTAGTACTATGCTCAAGCATGAATCGAAACTCAAGCGTAATTTTTGACAGTTTTTAATGAAACTATGGCCAAAATCTATGCTCGTGTCTCGGTTTTGTTTACATCTTGTATTTCAAATAATCTAGCCTTAAAATGCCAGAATGATCACCATAGTTACGATCTTCATGGCCACTTTGCTAACGCAATTGGCTTGCTCCGGGGCACAGGAAACGCGGGTATACATACCTACCACAGAATAAAATATAGTCAGTGGCCCGGCGGGTTAAGGTGAACTGAGGGCCTTGCAGACCCACGAGAGTAATCAGGTATCGTAGTACCGTGCCTCGCCACAAGCTCCCCCAAGGGTCTCTAATTATTATTTAGTATTCATGGAACCTATATTACGTGTGCTTGTTTATGATTTAGTTTTTCTTTGGTTGTATTAAAAGTACTCGTAGCTTAGCATTAAAAGTAGTGACTCTCTATTACGTATCTTTTCTAGGTAGACTTTCATTAAATTTAGGAATATTTTATCGAAACTCTTAAGTCAAACTGAATCTATGAAGGATAATGCTTCCACGACAAAATTCACTCTTTTGTATCGCATACACACTTTGCCTAAAAGTCTGAAGTAAAAAGCGCTATAAAACGATCAGAAACACGCTTTTTGGATAACTTCGGTAGAGCCCGGCCAAATGTTTTCATCAAAGTTGCCTTTTTTTACTACCGACAATTTATACCCTTTTTTATATATAATTTTACACAGAACATTTTCTGATCGGGCTATAATTAACACCATATTTCTTTTGAAGTCTTATTTGCATACAGTATATTAAAAACCGTGTAACTTTAGCGCGTAGGTACTCGATATATTTGCTTATCTCGTCAAAGCTCAAGGGACGTTAATATTATGATGGTTTTCTATTTATTTACCTGAGTTTTCGCCTCTCACGACTTATCTTTGATTCCTTTAATCATTGCATTGAAATACAAACGTGGCAGTTGTTTGCTTTCCCTTTCATTATCTTTATTTATTATTCCACTATGAACTTTGTGCGCGTGTTGTTAAAAAAATAGCAAACCTTGATAAAACATAATGCCTTCGTAAAACGTTGTTGGCTGAACATTTTCAGGACACAGGTGTTAAAAGGAAGGAAAATATTATATATCTCTTCCTTAATCATGGCGTGTGAACGGCGTTCCCCGTTTGCCATTTTTAAAAAATGTTTCCCCGGAAACTTTTCACACTGTAGCACTTTTCACATGCCACATGTTGGGCATTTTTCGCACCACTTTTCATAAAGTGTTTAACACTTCAGTGACTGTGCTCATTCTATATATTTGGTAAGAACTCAGCGATAGCAGAGGCTTTATTGCAAATTTACATCATAAGTAAATTTGTAAAAAGCACTACCGATTTTCCATTATGAAGTCCATGGATCACTTTTGTACGTGGTGTTCGTGGAACTTTAATAACCTTTCACAAGTTTGCGGGAATCTAATAATATAGTGTTAATATGGTGATGATCTAGTTGGTTATGTCTAAAGATACTCCAGCAAAGTGATTTATTTCGGAACCTAAAGCAAAAAAATACATATTTAGTATTATTTGCTTAGAAAAAGTATATGCTGATGGTCTGTTTCAGTAATTTATATAAAACTGTGGGTTATTGTGGATCTCATATTAAGGCTTCAGGTCGCTCAGCGAACTATGAAGAGGGCTATGCTTGGCGTTTCTCTACTAAAGGAGATCCGCAGACAAATAGTGGATTAGCAAGCTGAAGTGGCAATAGAATGGGCGCACAGTTTGAAGGACTGACAGGCAGAAAGGTGGGAACCACGCACTAGAATGCGCATCGTAGATGTATTAAAAGTTGCGTCCAGGGTGCCGTTGGGTGCAGGTCGCACAAGAACGGTTGCTTTTGAAATCTATGGGGGAAGCCTTTTTTCAGCAGTCATAGCTATGATATAAGTTTTGAAACTATCATGGTTATTGTATAAAAACGGGATATTTACAATGATTTGTGAGTTTTTGTTTATCCCGATATATCGACGCAGTTGGATGCGCCATGATCACAGGTAAACTGAAGTCTTTGCGAGTGGATGGTTATTGGCAGATATAACGATCTACCCTTTTTCTCAGTCTCTTGCTAGGTAATTTACTAATTGATCAAGCGAAGCGAGATCTCCAAATCAATTTGGGCAAATCGGCGTTGTATGTATGTATATATATATATATATATGTATATTTGTTTGTCCGAGGATAACTTTCGAAGCGTTTATCCGATCATCGTGAAATTTGGTATATAGGTAGGTAATGATGGCACAATTTTGATGTGACTCAATGAGCTAAAAATTTCGGGGGGTTGTTGAGATATCGGGGTTCAAGAGGGGTAAAAAAAATGAAAATGAGACTTTTAGATCAAGTGAGACGTCAAATGAAAGGTCTTTATTAGTAAATTTCGACCCCGATTTTACTTTAAGCAAAGTTTTTTGTAGTTTTTGAGTTATTAGCCATAATTAAAACTAAACTTTGACAAAACTCACAGAGTATCTACACCAGTGACCCCACAGTACTGTAATTTGGTATGCGTGTAGCTTATGTATCACAAATAGGCAAAAGTCTGAAATCTAGTAGAATAACTGCAATTTGTACCCCAAAAAAGGTTAACCAATTTACATGAACTCCCATTACCTGTAATTTGAATGAAACTGTAGGTCAAGTTTTTTGGTTTTTATTTCGTGGCACTATTTTGATCGTCAAAGATTACGAATAATATTTTTTTTTTATGGTAGACTCGCAAGATCTCAGTTCGAGGCGAACCACTAGTAGATACTATTACTACAATAAATTACGGTAAATATCCCGTTTTTAGTACAAATAGTGTCATAGATATGGTTGACGCAAATAATGATTATGATGGTGATATGAAACTGTGTTTATGTCATCCATGCCGGTGAAATTACAGGCTTTACACCTGTAGTCCTCAAGTGAATGGACGCAGGGCAGTGGATCGTAGGGCAGATTTCTAAGGTGTGTGACCTACGAGGCAATTCTCCGTTATAGGCGATGGTTATCAATTAACATTAGGTAGGCCATAAGCTTGTTTCATCTCCAGTAGCACAAAAAAATCCATCACAGTTTTATATCAAAAAAATATCTGTTTACGCAACTGCCAAACAACAACCAACATGGGTAAAGTATTCACTCACCCAAGATCTCAGTTATGGAATGTCTATGAACACGCGTCCATTACCACTCGGTCCATGGCATACGTGCTGTAATGTATTCTGTGGCGAGTCCGTGTATAAAAGCGGTACGTACGCTCGGCTAGCTCCCGTAGGTAAGGTAACAATGGGAGCGCAAATTTTACGCAACATTATGTCGGCGGCTGAGGGCTGCGGCCTGTGAACCATGAACCTGGCCGGTGCCGATGAGCTGCCCGTTATGTATAATGAATAATGTTACACTTATTTATGGAAAAGGCTATTTTCTGTAAGATATACTTAACAGGAAAATATATTCTTAACCTATAGGCTAGGTTATGCCGGGAGATTTTTAATTCGACCTTAAATAAAACTAGTCCAATGGACTCTTCATTTAAACTTTAGTGAAGCTGAAAAAATGCTCAAAACTTTCGCAAAAAAATATCTCCAGCTTAACAAGTCTTTGCTGCAATTTAACTAATATGTTTAAAAACTGAACCCCGACTTTGTTGGTACCGATATTATTTATTTATTATTTATCCTGCTAAAACATATCCATCTTTTTAGCTTTGCCGTAGTGAAGTAAAAATATAGCCTATGTTACCTGAACTATATTAACGATTGCCACCTCATTCATAAAAATTGGATGAGTAGTTTAGGCGCTCCGGTGGAACATACATAGACTGCTAAAAACATAACCCTTCCTTTTGGCTTTGCCATAGTCAGATAAAACATAGGTTGAATTAGTATTTTTATTTTTATAGTGTTATCCGAACACATACGGAAAATTCCAAGATTTTAAAACCATCTCAAAAAATTTCAAGGTAGCACAATTGGATAGTGCATCCTCGTATCAAGAGGAAGGTTGCGGGTTCAAGTGCCGTCTAGGCTTGAAAATTTTTGAGATGTTTTTAAAATCTTAGGCTGAATTAAATTTATCTATAGGCTTACCATGACCTGGTTATTGCGATGCAGTTCAAAAATTATTTAGTTAATTGCTTGTTTCTTTTTACTGTAATTGTTTATTATTTTATAGGTATATATTATTATATTATTTATATAACAAGCTTTGCTTAGTTTGGGATTACCAACCACTGTGTGAAACGTCCAGCTTTATTTATTTATCTGTCGGTCAACGCATCCAGCCAGTTAGATAAAGTCAGGGACTGATGAGTGTTAAGAATAGCCGTGTCGTTTCAAGCACATGCTTTAATTTTCAAGTATTCACTTCAGCTTCACTGAGCTGTAAACTACAGCTCACTAAATAGATAACAGCCTGTCTATTGTAATACTATTTTGAACGTTGTAGAAATAGTGACAAAGGATAAACTGATTAAACAAACAATGCAGGGCTTATTTTGAAACTAGTTGGTCGTGGTATCTTGTAAGCATGTTTTTCTTCTATCACAAAAAAGTTCAAAGCTTTGAGCACACGTCTGTAGCTAGTTATTGTATTCGTTGAAGTTTATTTTTGCTTGCACAAAAGACACGCTTTAAGTACACATGTACTTCAATTACTGTTATTTATTTTTAATTTATATTTATGTTAAAAACATAAAATATGTGTGACGTAATTTATGGATGTATTCCTTTAGTATGTTTAGAACATCTTTGTATCTAGACTATTTCATAACTGAAATCTCTCATGAAACTGTTAAATGCGTACCACAACTAGTTATCGTACCTAATTGTCGTGGGTTATCGTACTATGCAGTTACACTTTTTTATATATTACTCGCGTTAGACTATTTCGGAAACGATTTTTTCTCTATTTGTCCGAAAATATAAATATCCTGCGCGCCGCATGCAGCACGTGTAGCACAAGGTTTGCTAGTTTCGTAGATCCCTCGTAGCGCATCTACGCGATGAACGAATGTTGTAAATTATTGTAAATTTGGATGTTTTAGTTTTAAACTTCAATAAAAAATACTAATTACCTTAATCATCTAATATATAAAATTCTCGTGTCACAGTTTTCGTTGCCATACTCCTCCGAAACGGCTTGACCGATTTTGATGAAATTTTTTCTGCTTATCCGGTATCTATGAGAATCGGCCAACATCTATTTTTCATCCCCCTAAATGTTAGGGGTCGTCCACCCCAAATTTTTTTTTTTTAATTTTTTGACAAAATTTTTAATTTCTATTTTTTATGATACAGCATACAAAAATACATGCAACCCTAAATTTTTACCCTTCTACCACCAACCCCTATCTCAACTTGGCAACAGAACATCTAAGGCGGTACGAAGTTCGCGGGGTCAGCTAGTTAAATATATATTTCTTCATTATTTTATATTTACAATGAGAAATTTATTTTATGTTTCTAAACATAAGCATTTAATAAAAAAAATCTTGGACTGTTCAAATTATTAATAATTTAAATAATTAAAATGCAATTTTCTTTAATCTTAGGGATACCGCACTGGGCTGTATCGGTGGGTCTAAACTGCATTAATTTTTATCTCCAAATACACCTACTGAAAATAATAGTGAAATGACTATAATTTCAAAGTATAACACTGCATCATCATAATTAACTTTGGGCCGAAAATATCTGGCCGGCGATTGTCATTTGAATCTGGAACATTGATGAGTCGATTGTTATTTCGCGCGGAAACTGGCTCGGCCGACCAGCGCCATGCAATCGATGCAGCCACCGCACCGCCCCCGTTACGACATTCACGTCTTACGACCACTTTCAAACTTGTACAGATCCTATAGTTAATTGAAGACATTGAAAACAACAAGTTAGATTTTAAATAAACTGTAGGTAGGTCCAGGTAGGTCCGCTTACCAGTTGTAGTTTTTGATTTAGGCAGCATAAGGCAAACTTTTTTAATTTTATTTTTTTATATTATTTATTTAAATTTTACATAGCCATTATAATAACACCAAAGCGACAGTGCAAAACCTTAATATCTAGTACTTATAAACTACTTATTTAAACTTAAACTAGATAAATCCTACTTATTTTTGCATTGGAAAGTGCGACACAGTTTTAACTATTGCACTTTTCAGTGTTTCATCTACGTATAAAGCTATCCTGTGTGTATTTATGTTCAAAATAAATGATTGATTGATTGATTGACTTATACTTACTTACTTATAAAATACAAGAAGACCATATCTGTGAATTTCACCAAGGTAATATTGAAAATATCAACATCTTTGGCTAGACATAAGCTGTTGATGACCCGAAGGGCTCGCGTGAATGGAGCTTCGCTCAGGAGATTAGTCCTTGCCCTCGGGATCGCGAGCAGTTTAGGTCGTCGCCGCCTATAAACGTAATTATCAGGTACTTACATACCCACACACATCAGCACTCGCGGATTGTGCACCATACCTCCTCTCAGTAGACGAAAGATATATGTTACCAACAACATTTCCCGTCTAACTTCTAGTTTTAACTAACCCACCATGCCTAATACGAATAGAGTGGGATACATTAAAGGGTAAAAGGGGTTTTCACTAAGCAACACTATATTCTAGGTGACCTTATAGATTTGTTCAGAAACTTGTAAGCCACAACGATGTTGTAAATTGCAGAAAACATTGTCTATTCATTGCATAATTCTTCCGACTTAATTTTGTCAAAAGCGAGCTTAATAATGTGCTTGTCATATCTCTGGCTGGGCTCTTTTATTTGAGAACCCAAAAGTTAACTTAGTTATGATTGTATTATAAATATTAATTTACTTTCCATGTTGGTTCTGTTTGAGTGAAAATTTGGAGTAAAAGCGAGGGTACCCGCCGAAGTTTGGCATTTGCCGTGAACTCTGTTTCGCGCTAGGTGTAACTTTCATCATGACATCACATTAAAATGATATCTTCTAAGTAGATCAATTTATGGATTGATAATATGACTGGAATGTTGACTTTTAAAGAGTAATTTGACTTCTTATTTGATCTTCATAATTGTCTCTATATAAGCGGAAAGATTATTTCATAAAAGCGTGCTTCTATTTAAAATGGTTTCTCAGTAGCTTTCAGGTTTTCACAACTCACAATATTATTATTATTCATTTGTATCTCAACGGTCCGTATTAGAACGTGCTTCCGTGTTATCGGAAGCGCTGGTAGGAATAACGTGCACACTGCACTCTTGAATGCAGTAGTCTTGAATTCATATTATCCTTTCAGATTAATTTATTTAATGTTTCGGGTGACTTGCGCAACGATGCTTAAACGTATTTAATGGCTAAATATGATTTTAGGAGTTTTCAAGTCATACAAATACTACATAAATTACCATAAAACAATAATTACCTTTCTTTTCCGATCTACTACAGTTCTCACAGCCTTAATATCACCCTACGGTGGTTGTCCTCTTCCTACTGTAGAGTCCCCAACCCCGATGACAATAAAATAACCTAATAGCCTTGACCTGATGCTGCAGGCAGGCGTGTCGTTACATGACGGAATTTCTCTGCAGATCTCTACAAACCTCTCTACATATAAATTATCTTTGAAGAGTGGTTTCATGCAACTGTTTTTTCTATGCGTGTATTACGAGAAAGCTGATATTATAAGAATAACAATAATATTTTTTTATTGTAGGCACATCGATCCATATAAAAATAATACACAAAATAAATGTTTTTGAAAGTATCCACCCAACGTCTATAAATGTCTTTTTGCCAGAATTGATTATATTAAACATAATCTACAATGTGGATAACATACTGTTGACTAAAACTAAACTGAATTTCGGTTTGACAAGTTAGAATTGCCCCTAATCTCTAATAAGGTCAAAATACGGACCAAATAATATGATTACTGTACATAAAACACCTGCAGTGCTAATGCGTCGCCCACGACCTTACATCATTCACATTAGTGGGATTAGAACAAATGAGTGCGAAAATATGAGCAACGTAATTTGTACGAAGGTTTTTAGCCGAGACTAAAATCCCGGCGACGGGAGGCCTTCGCGCCAGTTCCCTGTAAATGGGTCAGAGGCGAAACCCCCCCCCCCCCCTTCCCCCTTAACAGTGTGTGCCCCTTGCATAATTGAACACGCGGCAAATTATTGTCGCGCTTGAATACACTATATTTGCAATCCTTAAAATCTATCTTCTAGTGCATTGATGCATTTTAATTCTATGATGTTAGAAAAACAGGTAATATGATGACAAATAAAAAAGTTTAAAAATCAAAATATTTCGGGTTGACATACATATTCTGAACCACCAAAAAACCATGATAAACATCACTTAACTGTCTTGAAAGTCATCATACTATATGTATGAGTACCTCATTTGAAGGTTTTTAAGTTTAAAGAGGTTATGCACTTTTACGACACGACCTCATAGGAACGTAGAGTTCGAAATTTGGAATGGTAAGGACGTAGTAGAACATTTTGGTTAGAAGAAAATAGTTTTCTTTTAGTTTGTCTTAGAAGTTTAATTTAATGTGTATTGTTTTGTGCAATTTTTTTACATTACACTAATATAAATATGAATGTTTGGATGTTTGTTTATTTGTTTGTTTGTCCCTCAATCACGTCCTAACGGCGGCACCGATTTCGATGAAATTTGGTATATACGTACCTGGATTACCACACAAACTACTTTTTATCCCATAAATCAGTTTCCATGGGATAAAAATGGGGTGTCAAATCAAGTTGCAACAGAGGGCTTAGCTTTATTTCTAGGTTACCTACATATTTAGAAGTGTAACGCGTACGAAGTCGCGGGCAACAGCTAGTTTACAATATATATAGTACAGGTATTCGGTAAAGCAAATTTCCTTTTAATGTAATATTTTTTTAGAAATGTACACAAAAAAAATCCTCAAAGTCAGAACCATTAATATTTTCCTACGCACACGTTATGTTTTTGTGGTAATTCCTATTAATGAAACCGTTGGCTAATGTAAGAGGGCTTTAAATTTCTCTGAACATGTAGCCCCGAAGTCTGCAAACTTAATTGGTCTTGAGCTTAACTCAAGGTTTCCATTTCTAGTATTAGCTTAGATTCTGAGGCTGCCTATGCTGGTCACCATATCAAACCCAAAGGAAAACGTTTTAATATGTTTTGTAATTTCAGGCCGCTGTGCCGGAGGGCATGACATTTCCTGGTCCGCTCCCGGACGTAGCGGAACGGTGCGGGCGCTGGGCGGCCGACTCGCTGTCGGCCTCGGCATCGGGCAGCTCGGACGAGAAGCCCATGCCGCGGCGGCCGCGCTGGCGCATCGCCCTAGCAGGGTTGCTCGTCCTGACCGCCCTCGGCGCCGCGCTCGCACTGCCCCTCGCGCTAGGCGGAGGTGGCCGAGCCACTCCTGAGCAGAGACTCACAACCATAAAGCGTATGTTACGCGATTCGCCGCTCGTGGATGGCCACAACGATCTGGCCTGGAACGTACGAAAGTTTCTACATAACAAAATCGGCGAGTTCAATCTGAGCGCCAGCCTCAACGGGCTCGAGCCGTGGGTGCATTCGCGCTGGTCGCAAACTGACATTCCGCGGATGAGGGACGGTCAAGTTGGTGCTCAGTTTTGGTCGGCATACGTGCCTTGCGGGGCGCAGGATCGGGACGCCGTTCAGCTCGCCCTCGAGCAAATAGACGTCATCCAGAGAATAGTGGATATGAACGCGGCACACCTTGTTCTCGTGACGGATGCTGCTGAACTTCTAGAAGCGCATCGTGACGGCCAAATAGCTTCACTTATCGGCGTGGAGGGTGGGCACGCTCTCGGGGATTCGCTGGCAGTGCTCCGAGCGTTTTATCAGCTGGGTGCGCGCTATCTCACCGTCACTCACACGTGCGACAACCGGTGGGCGCGCACGGCTGGCACTCCCGGAGGACTTACAGAGTTCGGTAAAGCCGTCGTGCGAGAAATGAATCGACTAGGGATGATCGTAGATCTATCACACGCCAGTGAAGAAACCGTGCGGGACGCGCTGGAAACTTCCCAGGCACCGGTAATCTTTTCGCATTCGGGCGCAGCGGCGGTGTGTAACGCCACTAGGAACGTTCCAGACGATTTACTTCGCATGGTGGCCTCTAAGGGCGGAGTCTTTATGATAAATTTTTACGCGAAATTGGTAGCATGCAGCGACAGCGCGACGATGGAGGACGTGGTGGCGCACATAAAGCACGTGCGGCGCGTGTGCGGGGTGGAGCACGTGGGGCTGGGCGCGGGGTACGACGGCATCGACAAGCCGCCGGCGGGGCTCGAGGACGTGTCGCGGTACCCGCACTTGCTGGCCGAGCTGCTGCGCGACCCCGACTGGAGCGAGGAGGACGTGCGCAAGCTGGCTGGCCTGAACGTGGTGCGCGTGCTGCAGCAGGTGGAGCGCGTGCGCGACCAATGGCGGCGCGCGGCCGTGCTGCCGGGCGAGGAGTCGGCGGGCGTGCGTCGCGGTGACTGTGTCTACCCTGCCGCGTGACCACGGCTCTCCGCTGCGTCCTCCCGCGGCCACCCTCGTACTGCTCAATATTGACACTTGTTGAAGGTAGTTATACATGTATATTAGTGTCCAAATGTGATTTAGAATTTAAAAGTAACCTCTATGAATATAGCACAAAAATTTTATGAAGGAACGCGCGCTGGGCGCTTTGCCTCGCCGCCGTTGCGGGCGCGCGGCGTGGCGTGCCGGTTGAACTCTTCTCCATCCATGCACTCGACTTCGTTGACGAAAGCCCTGTGATCCGCAATGTACAGTCAGTGACAAATATTTAATTTCTAACTTATTGGTAACCTAATCCACCGGTTGCTCGAACTGACTTCTGAGGTCTAGAAAAACATTAGAAAATTCATATCGTAGGTTTTATTATTGTTATAGGTATATTCATTTTATACACCAAATCAAGCTGTACACTGATAAGATATTTGAGTTGATCAATGTTTAAGTAACCGGCCGTTTAGATTTTTTGTATCAAAGTGATACAAAAATTTTAGATTTTAGACTTCTTCAACTATTCATTTATTGTAGTTACGTAGAAAACAAATATTGTACGAGTATCTTAGACTTTCAGTGTATTGTTTTCAAATAAACATAGCCGTATTATTCGGTTTTTGCAATGGTCAAATTCGGAGCAATAATATAGAGTAGGGACAGAAGCAGACGTACCTATGTCACTTCGAGTATCTGCTTGCATTGTAAATTGAGCTATAACGCGATTGATTTAGATTTAGTTGGACGATAGATCGACGTTTTAAATCTTGATTGTACAACTTCGCGCTCATTTAAAACATAAGGGTCTTACCACAAAAAAGTTAAACACCCGTTGAACACCTGTTCGAAGAATTCCGTAACTTTTTTTTTGAAAGGCCCCAAATGCTTGTTGTGAATTGATTTATCAGTCGTACCTCGCATTCGTACGTAATAGATATAGATTGACAAGAGTATATAGCTTTGCACGCTGGAATAACTCTCCTACTATTTAAGTCGAATAAATGTCAACTTATTAGCAATTTATCCTATATTTTTTCTTGGAAATAATATTGTCATACTCTCTAGATAAATCGAGATGTACCTAAGCAGTTTTCTGTCAGTTTTTTAATTGATATCTGTCAAAATGTCTAAGCTTGAGTTTTGATTATTGCTTTAGCATTGTTTCAGAATATGGACCTCTAGTGATAAAGCAATTTAATTGCTGTACCTATCTACAAACTGTGTCCGGTTTAGGGGCATAGATAGAGATTTCTCTTCTGTGGTGTGATTGTTGGAAGGTACTACGAATTTTGTCGTAGCACATCTACCTATTCTGCCCAAATTTACACAAACAGCTAAACCAGATCAGACCATCAGTTAGGTAACTTTCATTCCACTTAATTTCAATTTAAAATCGGTATAAATATACAGATAATACGATCTATGCTACAATAATACCTTGTTTTTACCAAATTGGTCGGGTTTTCTTCAGACTGTTTGAACTGATGAACCCATGGCTTTTTAAAATATAAAATAAGAATTATAATCGATTTAACTATTCTGGAGCTACGATGGTACAGACACACAAACTCAGACAAAGCTTCAAATAAAATAAATACCCCTCTTTTTGCGACTAAATAAAAACTTGAGTTACCCTTTACTATACAAATTACTGCCCTTCTGTCTTCATTTACAATAGTCATTTGGTTCTACAAGCTTTCGAAATTATATTAATCACTTTGATAATAACCTGCTGTTTTTTAAGAAAATTCAATATACAGCATGAACATTCTATTAAATTAAGAATCAGATTTGATTGTTTTTTATCAGTTGTGTTAAGCGCAAAAGCATAAGTTAAACGTTTTTTTTAAGTAAAATATTTTTTTATTTTATTTTAATCAAGTTGTTGAGTGTCATGGTTGAATCACCCCTTTTCAAGTTATCATACATACTAATATTTTGAAGCATCGTGCATTATTATTATTATTATATACTTTCCTCTTATTTTCTGTAGTCGTTTATTTCAACGACTCAGTCTTGCGAGTTTGTCTAGTTACTTTAGAAGGTGTCGTTATAAAGTCGAGATAAATAATTGTAAAACTAGGACCTACTTAGCTCATGCTCGAGCTTACCACAGTCGATATTTCGATGATCACATAAAAGGTAAAGACATACTGGTCCCACGTACGCAACGTATGCTGACACGTTATTTCATATCAAATGCGTGGAACACGTAGGAATGCATTGCATGCCATAAGTATGTTTCTTATTCTTAGGTTTTCTATATGAAATGAAGTGTCCAGATGTCCATATAGCGTTGCATATACGACTGTCTTTACCTTTATGTACATTAGTGGTAAAGAGAGAGAGAGAGACAAGGCTGCTAAGTAACGCCTGTTTATCTCGGACTACCCTAGGTACTATTTAATTTAAGTTAGAGATCTGTCTCCCTCTTAACTAGTTAGCTCCAATCTATTGTAAAAATCGTACGTTAACATTGGCGTTTGGACGCTAATTTTAACGACGATTACCGTTACATTAATTAGGATATTGAAATAATCCACATAGGCAATGTTGTTTTATTATATAATATAGAGTATTCTAAATAGCCTTGGCTACCAACTGGAATCTGAACTATCCAATTTTGTGCCAAATTAGTATTAAGTTTTCAGGTCGGCACGTTGGTGTCTATGAGAAATAAGGTGGGCATTCATGTACGTAACGTACCTACGCGTATGTCTTATAAGATTTTTTTACACTTGGAGATCGTACGATGTTAAGCCATCGCCTTTAATTAAACAATGCATTGCCAGCCGATTCCTTGTGGTCCAGTATGACTACGACCCTCGTAGGTCGAGCACCTTAGGAACGTGCCCTAGTTAACTCCTTTAGTTTATAACTAAAGGTAATCCAGGTGGTGGTTGTTCTTTGTCTGACATAATTCAACGTTAATTCTTTTGGTATAAAAATCGTCATAAGTACCTATAATTATGTAAGCATAACCTACTTACTTTCACAAATGTTGTCTCTGACTGTACAAAACTTGTGGCGCAATTATTATGAAAAAAATGTGTTTATAGAAAAATAAAATCTTTATTTATACATTATTGAATTTTATTCATATTCTTGCTTGCAAGTGAATTTTAATTTCGTCACTTGAGTGTACAAAGTATGTAGATAAGTACCTAACTCAGTACTTTTTCAATAATAAAAAGATTTTCTGATTGTGTCTATTTCATTCCGTAGTAACAGTCTTGCTAAAAGCTATTGTCAATGCAGAGATTTATCAGAAAATATATAGGTACCTACACGTGCTCAATAGGTGGTGAATAGAATTACATCGTGAGAAAGCCATTACCAAATAGCACTAAACGTAGTTAATTATATCTGTGCTTCCACCAATCCTAAATAAAAGGATCATGGTTTCATTTATAGAATGGTGCAGGTAGGTACTCTAAATTCTTAAATGACATACCACACATACAGTGACGCTATTGATAATGATGAGAGAATGAAAAAAAAAAACATGTTTATGCTAGGTCTAAATGGCACGCCTTGCTTCGCGTGCCGAATTTACGTAGCACTGCGTAGCATTCATATCCGTTCTATTAGCACAAAACAAAAAATAGAAAGTAGTTGTATGCTATCTTCTGTAATAGCATCAAAAATTGACCAGTGAGTGAAGCTTTCATTTTCTGGTAGACTAACGAACACCAGCTGGTTCTGCCAAACGTCAGTTGTCTACGATTTGTCGATGTCAAAGTCAAAATTGTCATTTGAAGATCATCTCTTCTTGTTCTTTCTCACTCTGTCTGTAAGTAATCTCACTCGCTCGCTTGCCTACGCCTACCTGCAGTGATGCCAACTTAGCTACTTTGAAGCCAGATCTAGCAATTTTTGGTATAGAACAACTACTATATTAAAAATTTTGTAGCTTAATATTCTAGCTATTTTTTGTTTTGTGTAAAATAGACTGAAAATTGTATACTTGTCATTTATTTGTAAGCTTTGGTAGCTAGGTGACTTGCATCCGATTCGCCCCTAACTTGATTACGCATTTACAGTTTCATTTCAATTGTTAATTTTAACTCATTTCGATAATTTGGAATTTATAAGAGTTTATAAGTTCATGCACCTATTGGGGATGATTTTATGGACTTACGCATACAAAATTACATTTTGTTAGAACCTGATTATTTTATACCAGCCCAATCACTACAATGAAGTCAATATAAAAAAATCTTTGTAGGAATTGAAGATTTTGAAAAACATGGAATTCCAAAATCTAGTAACCATTAACCTCAAAATATGGCTATCTATCAGCAACTTTTTGAGGTGAAGTTAGCTACATTTGTCAGATCGCAGTTGGCAACAGTGCCTGCCTGCCTGCTGGCTTGCCTTGCTTTCGCTTTACTTCAACAGTTTTATTTAAGTTCATCTGAAAAATTTAATTACTAACGAGATTTCAAGTTTTGTTGCTGAATTGAACCTGAAGACATTAATAATTTAGTGTTTTGAGATAAATCAGACATAATTCGACGAGAACACGGACAGATTACCAGTGCTGAAATAATTTGTTTTGAATAATTTTACTGAAACTAGTTTGTACAGACCTTTGCTCAACAGATTGGGTAAGCTATCTCAAACATCCGACGTATGTTTGTAATTATTGTATGGGTGATGCAAATGGTGTTAAGGTGATTAATGTTATATTTGTGCAACAATCACACGATGACTGAATTCTATTGCACGTTCATTTCATTTTATCCTTTGGTATTGCATGCAGCATTACCTTGAACAGGAGATGGATCCTTCACAAGGTTGGTTTCACCAACACACGTAAATCAAATTAGATATGATGAGGTTTTTATAATTTTCATAGAGCTTGTAAAAACCACTCACCTTGAGTAATAAAGCTTGAAAATAGCTTTGATCCTGTGATGTAGGAGCTGATGGGTTAATATTTATGTGATTGACCAAATGTGTCGCATAATGCATAATCAGTTGAATAAATCAGGAACCTAATACATGGACTACACTTTCCATAAAAATATTTGTCGTAGTGCATACTTACTTTGAAACTATGTGTTTGTGTTGCAGTCCATTCAATAAGGTAGATTTTAGGTAGTGTTTATCATCTCACACATCTCCAACCAACATAACGTCACAAATAAGTTTGAACTTCACTTTTCAATCTTGTTGCTAACATTCTATCTTAACTGAGCTTGTAACACTACACAGTTTTAGCATGGCTATTTGCTTAGATTATTACATTTTGCAAACTCTATTACAAAACGATTGTTAATTCAACAGATCCTTTCACCGATTCTGTGTCATCAATTTTGGAACGGAAGGTCAGAGGTTGGCTCTTTGGCGTCATTGACGACATGCGTCGCAGCAGCCCTGTGCAACAGTGGCTGGACTCACTACCCAGCAGCACCCAGTCAGAGCCAACCCAACCTGAACCTAAAGAGGAAGAAACAGAAACCAAAGTTGAAGTAAAGTCTGATGATAGTAAAGCTGAGGAAACCCTCACAGGGAACACCATTATTGAGCCGGGTAAAGAAGAAACAGCAGTACCGGATGAAGTAAAAGAAGTAGAAGTTTTAGAAGTTCCTAGTAGAGATGTGTGGAAGCGTAAGTCTTTAGAGAGTGGAGTCTTGACTAGTACACCACAGAGAGCTCACCCCAAGAGACTACAGAGAGACCATTCTGTTCAGTCTGAAGGGCATACAACTAAGTTCAAGAGCCCTCTTTTCAGAGATCATTCACTTCAGGTAATATAATTTAGAATTAATTTGCTTTATAAAGTTTTCTTTTAATCTTAGCATCTAAAGTGGGCTCATTGTTGTATTTGTGTTTCATATCTCTATTTTTTTTGTCCTAGCAATAAAAGTTCCCAAAATAATTTCAATCAAATAATCAATAGGACTATACTATAACTATAATATGTTATTGTCATGGCTATAGAAGAATGGTATCTTCTAATACAAGCATTTTTTTTGTGCATAAAAGGAGATACCTTACCCTATGTAAACTATTTATAAGTTACCGAAATAAACAATTTTTATTTATATTTCTAATCAAGAAATTACATGTTGTCTAAAATCTATGTTCACCATTGAAAGTGGCCACTTGATACAACAATTTCTCACTCATATTGAACACTCACACATGAATTACATTTTATAACTAACCTTTGACAATTTTATGCTACATTTACAGTCAGATGCCAGTGGATCCAGTGGTAGTTCAGTTCTAAATGTGCTTGGAGCGAGGAAGGTTGATGCCGAATCAGTTCTAATTGCCTTAGGATTTGGACCCAGTGAAAAACAGCAAAAGCTGCAGAGAATACCAGACCGCTTTTTAGCCCCTTCAAAAGTAAGATATGTTATATTTGGTATTGTTCTTTTTATTCTTCCTGCCCTTTTCCCACATTACGCAGGGTCAGTGCGACATGTATTCCTCCTGCACATCTCTCTATCAGCCATCATCTCCATTGTCACTTCTTTCCTACCCATATTATACTTCACACATTCCATCCATCTCTATACTTCTATATCCATCCACATTCATATCTAACACTCTTAGTCACATGATTTTCTTCCCTCCGCATGACATGCCCATACCACGCCTAGCCTCTTACTCCTCAATTTCAATATTTGGTATTGTTCCAATAGAGGAATTAATAATAGTATTTATACTGTTGGTGTTACAGTATTGTTCAATTACTATCACCTGCAAGTATTAGGATTAATGATAAAGTATAGCTTATATTATGACATGAAAATGCTACTCATTATTATTTGCTAATAAATGAAAAATATAACAAATGAACATGCATAAAACTGCTAAACCCTTGATAATCGTTTAGCTTTCCTTATAATCTTCTTAGTTGTAGCACTATTGGCGGAGTAGTTGTGGCTGTCATGGCCACTCCTCACTCTTTGCACTGATGCCTGTCTAGCACATTTGTTAGGGGAACATTAAATAAATAAATAAATATTGGTGCACATTTCAAAGAGCGCTATCTAGCCCCAAACTAAGCAGAGCTTGTACTAAGGGAACCAGATATCTGATAGAATATTTATATACTTGTTTTTTTATAATATATAGAAAAATATCCAGACCCAGAACAAATATCTGTACCTAGATCATACAAACATTAGTTCCGTGGCGGGAATCGAACCCGCTACCTCTTGCGTTTCAGCCGGCTATTCGCCCACTACACCACCGAGGTCGACATATCAGTCAGCCTTAATTACGTAAACAAATTCTTTCTAATTTCAGCTCAAAGGCATTAGCACTGAAAAATTTATAAAAGATGAACAGCATTCAATGCGCATGCATGACTGCGGCGTGTTTGGATATAGAGGGCTCACAGGTCAGTGTTATACATAACTATCCATTGATACATTCTTCAATCTACGATTACAAGATGGCATTCAATCAAACAACTATTTGATGACGGATACTCTATCTCATACAAAAATAATGTCAAAAACTGTCTACATAAAGATTAAATTCTATAAGCCGTATCTAATACAGACCTTAGGGCTTAGCCAAGTTACAGTCGATTGGCGATGACGCTAGTCGATACGTCCGAAAATGTATGGGATTTGACACCTGCTATAGAAATATGACGTCATTCAGCGACAACAAATGTATGTAGAAGTCGAATAGATTCGTGGCGAATGACATTTGGCTACGGGCCCTTATCGCTCAGTTATAAAGTCAGCTTTGTCTTTGGCAGACTAATTTGAAATATGTCACTTTTAATGCACATACCCAATTATCGAGTCATATTTATTGATCAAAGTATTTATTTAGGTAAAAATAATGGGATACTTTACCAGATGGAGATGCCAATCTTAAATTGCACGCCCTCACCACCGCATCTACTAGAAGTTTATGTAAAATAAGACATTTCAAAATTATCCTTAAAGCTGCAATGAATAAAGATTGAATAAATGAATGAATTAAATACTCTTTATTGCACACCAAAAAATACAGTAACAAAGGAAATAAACAATAAATAACGGTACACTGGGTGATCTTATCGCTACCTCTTCCAGACAACCTTTGGATGATTGATTGTCTTTCTTGTAATGAAGTAGTGTAGCGCGCAATTTGAAACCGAAGGTTCTCTATTTAGGCTAAGGTTAATTATAAATAAAGTTTTTTTTATGCTACCTGGAGATGGAACAAGCATATGGCCAATCTGTGTATTATTATTACGTATTAATAAGATTTAATATTTATGCACCTGTAAAATAGGTGTGATTCATTTATACTACTAATATAAAAGTAAACAAGTTTGTATAATACTACTTCCCGAGTTGTTCATATTGTATTTATTTATGGTTGCTTGTAAAGGCTTGGTGCTTATAAAACACTAATGAGTTTATTTTAGATTAGCGGCATTAATTAATTACTTACGTACCTAACTTTCATAATTAGAACTAATCAAAACTTTTCAAAGAAGCTTTGAACCCGTCGATAACTTATCTAGCCCGGTGGATAATATATCAGCTAAACGCGACAGGGTCTTGACTCACTAATGTTATAAATGCGAAAGTTTGGATGTTTGTTTGTTACTCAATCACGTCATAACGGCTGAACCGATTTCGATGAAATTTGGTAAGAATATAGATAGATTATTACCTGGATTTGAACATAATCTACTTTTTACTGTCAAACTACGCGAGTAAAGCCGCGTGTTAGTATTGTAGTATTTTTCCGATAAACCACATCTCTATTTTTTTTGTCCTCTATTTTCTCTCTCAGTTCAGATATTAAGTGTTTTGCTATAATTCATTTTACGATTAATAGAAAAGTATTTATTTAGTTAGGATTAGTTTATGAAGGTTTATGATGATTCAGTGGCCGCTTTAGACCCTCAGTTATGTTGTACTTTACTCTTATTTTCAATATTTAATCAATCATTGATCGTAAATTAGTTGCCAGGATTTTTTAGTTATTTCCCATCTAAAATGCCGTTTGTATGGTGAGCGATCTTAGTTCATTATAGGTCAAAATTTGTGGTAGATATGGTATAACTTCAATTGACTGGGGTACTTATATAATATGTAAAATGGTTTAACATCGTGTAACACTATTCGATTCTATGATACCGGGTGTAAGTGATAGATAAAACACCGTGTTTTCCATTTTGAAGGTTGTTCTTATGAACGAGTACTCTTACACCCTGTATAAGGTAATTACATTATAATCCTATTGATAAAATAAATGTAATTGTTAATGCTACTAACAAATGCGTTGAACTAACAGACCACTGCACGCCCGTGTGCCGCTTTATGAAACCAGTTTCGCCGGGTTGTCATATTTCGTACCAAGTTCCGGAAATCGCAGTTCAGTAAGTATCATTTATGTAAGTTAAGTCTGTATTAAGCGACGACATAAATTGATTAAAAAAACAGTCTCATACACGGACCGAAGTATCCGTTTTTCCGGAGTTTCGTTAAAACGAGTGAAAGGATTCATTAAGGGTAAAAACGGCTCAGGCCTAGTTGACATACCACCCATTCGCACACCGCTTTGGTTCTAAGTTCTTGATGCGTACAGCTAAGGTTTGGAACACTTTGCCGTCGTTTGTTTTACCTAAAGAATACAATCCGGGCCTCTTTAAGGTTCTAGTTCTTCGTGATTCATCTTAGACCACATCATCGCTTACCATCAGGTGAGATTGTGGTCAAACGAAGATCTATACAATTAAAAAATAAAAATAAAATTTGGCATTTTGGGTCACAAAAGCGGCGGTTGCAAATTTTTTGATCTATTCCATATTGTTCAACTAGTTGAACTTTTTGCGCTGAATTTTCCCATATAGTCCAAGAATTCTGTAATAACATGAAAGTTGATCTAAATGAAATTTATTTGTTCAAAACAAACAAAAAAAACTAATAAGTCCCTCTCACTCCCTCCATTGGAGCTTAAATTGGGGTTTGATCATCTTAATTTGTTAATCAATGTATGTCGCCGATTGTACCACGGGTATTGGTGTTGATTCTGTTTTACCGCTGCACGAGGCCAGTTACTAAGATTATAGCCATACTCGTAAGTACTCTTTCTCTGCCGTCTACAGAAAAAGATATAAATTTTAGTGCTGTTAGTGTTTTCATTATTTTCAGTTTGTACGTAGGTAGTTGGATGCTTTACTAATTAACATAATACACGTGTGTGATTAACATAAACATGCTTATCTGTGTTGGGATTTGAATAACAGCTTTATTTACGTTTATTCTTATCATCTCTTACGTATCTACGTTTAAGAGTAAATTGTATTGTTTTTGATATTCAAATTATGATATTGATTGTTGAAATGATCTGCTAGCACGTCGCCCTAAGTATTTGATAGTTTTGATTATAATGAGCGAGCAAGATTTTTAAAGTTAAGATGGCAGAATCGGCATTGTTTGTGTGTGTATGTATACATTAAGCAGTGACGTGACGCAGTGTGCGAATAGCCGGCTGAGACGTAGGAGGTAGCGGGTTCGTTTCCCGCCGCGGAACATATGTTTGCATGATCTACAGATATTTGTTCTGGATGTTTTTCTATATATTATAAGTATGTATTTACAAAAAAAAAGTATTTAAGTATTCTATCAGTTATCTGGTTCCCATAGCTCTGCTTAGTTTGGGGCTAGATAGCGCTGTGTGAAATGTCCAGCAATATTTATTTGATTTGTTTATTAACATAATTGTTAAGTTGATACGAACCATAGTACCGCAACACCCAGAAACCAATACTTGTAGATCACGTAGGTACATTTGTCCTGCAGCGGGAACCGAACGCGTGTCGCGTGCCTAAATCTCTATCAATACATACTTTCAAGGTAAATAACGAAGAAACTGAACAAATTGTCGCGTTACAGGGAATCCCCATGTTCCACCGTCGACAATTGTAGCTAAGATCATGGAGTGTATTCTGCAGGACGACGCGACCCGCGAAGAAGCATTGATCAAAGCCAGACACTCTATCGGGGACATGAGGAGCCAATCGAATGTCTATGCCGCTATTTTAGCCTCAAGACTACGCAATCTCTGAGCCAAAATGTGAATTTAATTAGCATAACTTCGTTATTTTTAAGAAATTGAGCGGTTACTTTACCCGCGTTATTCTAACAGCCGTTTTAATTCTATCTTCGCTATGTCTTCTGTTTGCTATTTTCTCTCTCTTTTCTTCCTCAATTGACAGGCAAGGAGATTGAAATTTAAACCAAAAAACTTATAAGGCTTTTTGTGTGACCGTGTCAAACGGCCGACACGGTCGCTCTAAGTAAATGTAAATGGTTTAACATTTTGTCGAATTGATAATAGTAAAAGTTTATAGTAAAGTGTTTTATCGTCGTAAATGTACCTGTATATATTTCAACAATATTAGATTTTATTATAACTTTTTTAGTCTGTCAAAAACCGGTGAGTTAGTACCTGCAAGATTAAGATCCTTAAAGGATGTCACAAAATCCTAATTAAAACCCAGAATTAACTATAATCCCGTGAGTTCTATTTCAGATTTTCTCGATAAGAAATGGATTATCTCCAAGACTCATTTCCTATCGCTTCTAGCATTATAGTGCCATTCACCGATAGTTTTTTAAGTATAGCATGAATGAGAAATTACTTGAACACACTTGACTGAAAACACTTTGTTGTTCACCATAAATAATGTTGTCATTAAAACGGTTACACCTACTTTTGCTGATTTGCAACTGTAGTCTCACTAATCCGGCACTATTAAAAACCAGGGGGTTGCCGGATTATTGGAATGTTCGGATTATTGAATTGTATAGAAAATTAATAATCTTTCTTTTTATTCTTAATATATAAAACAAAGTTGGGTTTGTTCGAACACTTATAACTCGAGAACGGCTGGACCGATTTTCATGGTTTTTGTATTTGTCTTCGTTACGAATAGAATAACTATTAAAACATTGGAAAATCTAAGACAAAAAAACTTTTTTTTTTGGTGTGTACATTGACAGCCTGAGTCATATGCATGTCAATGCGATACGAAGTTCGGTGGGTCAACTAGTATGTAAATAAAATGAAGCTATTTATAAAATTTTGAGTATGGAGGCGTGAGCGGAGGGTGCCGGATTAGTGGACGTACCAGACTACTGAAGTGCCGGATTGCGGAGATTTGTATTTGCAAAAGACAAAACACTTTATATGGAACCAATCTACCAAACGCATCTTATTACGAAAATAGTATGTTTTACCACCCCTAAATATGATACGGTGATTCATTGATATGTTTTAGACGTTAAAAAACTAGCAGTATAGGTTTTCTTTTTTAATCCTGACTTGACTAAACTCTTAATAGATTCAAAGTAAGAGGTTTGGATCTATTAAGAGTTTAGAAATAAGGAAAAACCTAGTTTTATAGCGTGTAAAAGTCTAAAATAATCATGAATATTATAACAATGTAATATTTAGGAGTGGAAAAACGTGCCTTTATGTATGGAACGTTTGGCATGCCCTTGTCTTAAATATTCCAATATATGTCCTAATAGAATTTATTAGTAGGTATTGCAAGACTAGGAAAACTTATATTAATCGTTGATAGTTTCATTTCACTGAAAAGTAAAAGTCTGAAGTAGGATCAGGCAGTAAAGCAAGTTGCATTTAGAACTACTGGTAGAAACCAAAGAGTTCGGAAAGAAATGAACTGAACCCAGGGCGCTAGTGTCTATGAATAAGGATCAAAAACATAAATTTTCAACCTTATTTTCATCTGATAACCGTTAATTCCTCAAACGGCCGCGGGAGTTTTGTAAACCGGACTCTACCTCTGGTTCTACCAGTAGAACTTGGCGAAACAGAGACTTCCTATGGAAAATATATAAATAAGGAAACCCATAATTTTATTGTAGGGTAATTAGAATTTTGGGGTAATTAAATTTCCTCAAGATATTAATATACTATTAATTAATTTATTACGCTCAATAAAACATTTATTTTACTTATCAACTGTTGACTGAGCGATTTGTTAAGGTGATGTGGTTTTAATTGTTTTTTAAGTTTATTTGTCTCAAAAATTATATTATAATGCTGTTATGGTAATGATGGAATTATTAACATAGTCAGTCACCGCATTCACGACATTAATTTAAAACACATATGCAGAATTGTAATAACTGGATTTTAGAGATTGGTTTAGCTTGAATATTTATCAAGTAATCGATACATTCCAATAAACAATTTTTAACGTAAATCGGCGGCGCCTTTGCGCCGATGGCGCTTATTCAGTTTAACAGGTAACTTAACAATATTCATAATGTAAGCATTATGAATATGATTTGTTTACCTATTTTATACAGGCTGCTTCATTGATATGTTAGGTCTTGAAATTAAAATCGATAAAAAATTCCAATGATAATTAATTTGAAAAAAACTATTTACAACAATAATTGCCGTCAGCCCTACCCGTGATTTAAATTAATGTCGTAAATGCGGTGACACGCAGTATATTTGTCATTAGGTGTAAGTTGAGATATGTGTTTGAATTATGTCATGTACGTATAACGTTTCATAATAATTTGTTTAACGATTTCTGTATTAGGCGTTTTAAGATATAATATAATAATGGTTATTTTTGCTTAATTTTAATTAGTTAGTAGGTAATCAATACTATTAACATTTTGTGTTTTAAAATATTATTTGCAAGTAACATTTTATTGTATTCAAGTAGTTATGTGCACTTCAAATAATATATCAATCCTTTTTTGGTATGTACATAATTAAATGTTAACTAAATTAATACCAACAGAGTGAAATTAAAAATTTTACACTATATTTTAGATTGTGTTTAGCCCACGCAATAATAATAAATGCTGTATGAATGCTATTTAAAACAATATATTTTGTAAATAAGATCTGGATTCAGCAGCTAATGAGCTCCAAGTGCGTCAAATTAAATGCATTTAATTGATTTGTGCCTTAATAATATGTATACCTACTTATATATTTCTCTAATGCCATTATTCTACTTAAATATTATAAGAATATTCAAAATTATCAATATATTGTAATAGTTATTCTAAATAATACATATCTTTGTGAAATTATTAATGTGATTTTCTAAGAATGTTTCGCGTGAATGTATAAAACTTTTAATTAATTCAGGACTTTTATTATTAATTAACAAATTAGAATCAACAATTGTATTGATTAAAACTGTATTTATGAGGGAACAAGTTGTAAAAACAGAATAAAAGTTTTGTTTCTTGAATATTTTATTTAATATTTGCCTACCTACTACTGCTATAATGCTTGCTATTTAATTATCAATAATAGGTAAGATTATTGTACCATCCTCCAAATAATTCTTTTCGTATACAGAACTTGCGAAATTCATCGAAGCAGAGCATCAGTGCCGAAAATGGAACAGCGAAAAACCACCTGTCGACCAAACTAATATTTCAATCCACCGCATTAAAACGTTCTTAGGTAATTTAAAGTTCGAAACTAGTATACAACCTGTATTGTTATGTACGACATTAATTTAAAATACACAGCAGAAATCGATTTACTGATTTAGAGGTGGGTATAATACCGGTTGCTTGAAAATTTATCCAGTAATCGATACATTGCCAAAAAAACAACTTTTAACGTAAATCGGCGGCGCCTTTGCGACTATTCACGATGCCGCCTTATTCAGTTTAACAGGTACCTACCTGCTTATATTACGAATGAATATGATTTGTTTACGTATTTTATACAGGCTGTTTCATTGATATTTTAAGACTTGATAAAGTTGTAGGAAAATTTAAATTTATCTGTGGTTAGAAAAAAAAAACTTAAAAAAACATATTTTACAACAATACTATCCATTAGCCCAAAACGTGTTTTCATTTAATGCCGTTCATAACAAAACACAAAATATAAAATAATCTACTATTAAAAAATAATATACATCTACAGGCTACATACTGTAGCGCCGGGTAGCTTGGCTGACTTCAGGGCTGCCAAGTTAAAACATACTGTAGTTTAAAAAGCGTTTTACCATCGTGCCCGTAAAGGATAGGTTTGAAAGAAGGTGTTCAGTCCAGGAATATAGCAAAGAAGCAGCGCAAGAACTATCTCGAATACCAGTCCTGCGTTTAGCACTCGGTTTTTCATTCCTGAAAAATGCAATATAATACCAATAAATGGTTTTAATTTTTCTTATAAAAAGGTTATTTTGTTCGATTTACTCTAGTTTTCTTGCGATAAATCTGTAAACTCACCAACATAAAACAGAGAGTTGTATCTCGTTTTGCAGATAATTGCGTTCATGACCTGCGTGACAACCACGGCTACGAAATATGCGGCTTGGCACGCCCGCTCTACTTCTTTGCGTTCGGCATACGTCCACTCCTGACCGAAGGAGTCTTGGACGTCGCTGATCGCCTCATTGTCCCACTGCTGCCTTATACCTGATACGACAAAATCGATGACCAGCGCTGGACTACCTTCTATCAATGCAATGATCGAAGAGGATCATTATTAGAATCGTAAGCGTTATCTTTGTAGAGATCCATAACGCAAATCGTAAACGTCAAGATGGCACTGGTGGAGACCACGTCTTAATAATATCTTACCACCTCTCAGTACAATCACCATATATGGGTGGGAAGATACCATAATATTAGTAATATAAAACGAATATTTACCTAATACATAAGGATAAATTCTGATATGAAATTAATAATAACCAAAAAGTATTTGAGGATAAAATCCATGCTCAGCCATGACGATAAAGTATGCGAACATTCCAGCCGCAAATTCGATCAAACCAAGATGACCATAGGCCAGTGTGATCATCTTTGTTGAAACCAGCGGTTCAGACGGGCGGGGCGGACGGGCCATCACGTCTGACTCAGCTTCCTCGTACGCCAAGGACACTGCTGGCCACATGTCAGTGCCGAGATCCACGCATAGTATTGTCATCACACCTAGAAAGAATGAGTCAATTTTGTGTTGTCCGGCCATTGCTAGTAGGCCGCTTCCAACTTTATAAAGTTTGTTTGTTTGCGCTAACTTTTCGCGTTTTAATGTAACTTCCACCAGAGTCGATCGTTGCTTGAAACATGACTACAGCTTAACATATATTATAGCATACCTAAAGGTAGAGGTATTGAGAACAGGATAAACATGAACACAGGAAGGACTTCAGGCACGTTTGAAATGAGGATGTAGCAAATGGATTTCTTGAGATTGTCGAATATCTTTCTCCCCTCTTCAATGCCAGTCACGATCGTTGCGAAGTTATCGTCCATCAGAATTATGTCCGCTGTTTGTTTTGATACCTGTGCGTTGAGTTAAAATTACGCATGCGCTAGGTACCTACGTACATCATATGTATGTGTTCAATTGTAGCTACTATAGGTATCCAAAACTTCTGGTAGAAAAAACTCACTTGAGAGCCAGTAATGCCCATAGAAATGCCGATATCGGCTTTCCGTAGGGCTGGCGCATCGTTGACTCCGTCTCCTGTGACAGCCACAACGTCTCCTCGGCGCTGGCAAGCTTCCACTATCTGAAGCTTTTGTGTTGGGGATGTTCGAGCAAAAACTAGAAGTTTCCGAGTGATTAGGATGTTCATTTGCGTTTAGGTATCTTTAGAAACATTTTAAGGTATGTATTTGAAACAATTTAAGTTATGCATTTAAAATCATTGTGCTGTAATTTTGCCTGCACTGATAATACTAGTGTCCCGCCCGTAATTAACTCACCGATTTCATGATGTTTTTCAAGAGTCCAATTCAATAAATCCGGAGTCATATTCCTTAGATCAGAACCGGTAACGACGTGGCAATTCGAAGTAGTGGCAATGCCAACGTTCATGGCTATGGCCCTCGCAGTGGCAGGGTGGTCGCCAGTTATCATCAACACTCGAACTCCTGCTTCACGGACGCGATGTATTGCTGATCGTACCTTTTACATTGAATCAGTAGGTACCTATTGTATGTATTAATTATTTTCGTCCTATTCCATTCTTCATGAGCTGTCACCTCAGCACTTGTCCTTTCATACGTATGTCAGCGTTCACTCGATCACACATGGGCTACCTAAATTCATACCCTCGCATACATTTCACTTTTAAGATATAATTTCCTCCGCATCACATGTCCAACTCTATATCATACTAGCTGACCCACCCAGGCTTAGTAAGATTTGTATAAAAAAAGCCTATAGCTCTCAGGGATAGTGTAGCTTTATAACTGTGAAATAATTTTCAAAATCGGTTCAGTAATTTCGGAGATTTCGAATTACATCCAAACAAACAAACTCACTTTACCTCTTTATATTATTAGTATAGATGGCCTACTCTACCACGCTATCCTTAACTCTCTACGTCTCTGGCGCTATTTTCAAACTTTGTATACCTACAAAAAGTGAATGTGGTATGGTACCTCTTGTCTAGGTGGATCCATGATACCCATAACTCCAAGCAATCGTAATCCATCTACGGGAAAGTTAATATCGTCTGTGTCAAATGAAAAATCCGGAGGATACATTCTAGGGTCCAGGAGCAAATCAGCGAAAGCCATAGTTCTTTCACCTTGGAAAAAAGTAAAATTATATATAAATTTGTAAGAGTACATGTAAGTATAAAATATGAAGACTTCAATCTATTTACCGGTACTAGCCAAGACTTCAGTAGCTTTTTCAGCTGCTTCTTTCATATCTTTAGTTAGATTACCGTTTTTGTTCTCCAATACAATGGTAGAACATCGTTGAAATATGCATTCGGGTGCACCTTTCATGACAACGAAATAACGGGCCGACTTTGTGTCAAGGTGGACACTGATCTATAACATCACAATTTAATTATTGCTAGGCTAAAGGTATTCATTGAAAAATGATTATAGTCCTTAATGTACACAATACAAGCAATCAACCACAGCGTGTTGGGTCACGGAATAATTATTACCTAATACTTGCTGTTAAATGCAAGTATTACTACTGATTCTTTACTGTTCGCGATAATTCAGTATGGAAACGTGTAGTTTCATTAAAGTAACGTTACTACCTGATACTTGTTCAGAGAGTTGAAAGGGATTTCAACGATTTTGGGATAATTAGCTCTAATAGCATTTGGATCGTCGTATTGGAAGATGAACGCTAGGATTGCCGTTTCAGATGCATCACCAACAATACCACCATCAGCCATCTCGGTTGCGTTGCTGCATAGTGCTCCACAAATTGTCAAAGCTAAAGTTAAATGGAGAAAAGAAACGTCAATAGACCTTCTCTAAATTATAAAATGGATAACGTTTTGAAAACGGAGGAACTCTAACCTTGATTGTTTTGTAACATAGCTGAAAAGTAAACACATATTTTTTTACAATGTTAGGTTTTATAAAACACTCGAGCGTAAGTTAATCTTAATTGTTATGTATTCAATTAGTTTAATAGTTTTAAAGAGCATACTTGATGACTCCGGACCGTGCACCGAATAAATTCTATTGTAAATCCAAATGTGTTGAACAGACATTTTGTTTTCAGTGAGAGTGCCTGTTTTGTCGGAGCAAATAGTAGTGCAGGCACCTAGGGCTTCTATAGCATCTAGGTTTTTCACCAGGCAATGCTTCTTAACCATGTTTTGTGCCGTCAACGTTAACGATGCTGTTACAGTAGGTTGTAAACCTAACGGCAAGGACATAGGTAATCTTCACATCTTTAAATAAATAAATTACACTCAGCAGTCACATACACTAGGATTCCTACGGTATTATCAATTCTTCTATGGTAGGCTACCACACACAACAATCCGACACGAAAATATTGGTAGATCGTACAAACATACATCCCGCAGCATATTATTTGTTTCGCTTTCACATCGTAACGCCTAAACCGATTTCGAAGTAATTTGGTAGGTATATAGGTGACCTAGGCGCCAGCCACAATCTTTTAGAAACCATCATGTTTCAGGAGCGTTTTGTTTCAAGCTTGCAACAACATTACTTCGATTTGAAAGTTTCAAATCGTTGCTACAATATGTATATAGGTACATAATGTTATTATAATTTTTAATAACGTTGTAGGTATATTTAGTGTTTTCTACTGATTAAACCACGTTCAGTATAAAACATTGCGAAAATAAACACGATTTACTTACTTTTTAGGCTTATGTGAAACGTTTTGAGTGAACGATTTATGGTGACGTCACCAAAACTGCTTCGCCTTTGCAATAATAAAATAAGCTTACTAGGTAATTGAGGGTCATGGTACAAAATGTCAGCGTAATATTATTTAAATATTGCTATAAGAGATTGAGGTTGGCCTCCTGGATTGAGACTGGCTACTTTTTATAGACAAACCACGCGGCCCAAAGCTAGTGCATATATATAAGTCTTTCTTATAATATGGTCTACTAAAATGTTAAGTAGGTATCTAAAGCTAACACATACCTTCAGGGATATTAGCAACAATAATCCCAATAACAAATATTGAAGTCTGCATGAACGGATAGCCAAGAGAGAGCGAAGCAACGGCAATTATGCAACCTAGGCTCAAGGCCCAGAAGGACATGTATCGCATAAAGCGACCCAGTTCACGAGACAGCGGCGAAGGTGCTGGTTGAAGGCGAGCGGCTAAGCCTGCCACTCGACCGAGGGCAGTTAAGTCACCACAACATAGAACTACACCTGCACGGTATAAACAAGATTACTTGTAGGTACATAAAATCATATCAGCCATAAGACGTCACTGCTGAGCATAGTCCTCCCCCATAGATTTCCAGAGCGACCGATATTGTGCGGCGTACTCAACAACGGGAGCCGTTGGGTGCAGGCGCAACCTTCATAAGGTCGTCTTTCCATCAAGTGGGGGGCCGGCCGACCTACGCTGAGCTTTCCAGTGCGTGGTCTCCACTCTAGAAACTTTCTGCCCCAACGGCCGTCAGTTCTTCGAGCTATGGGCCCCGCCCACTGCCACTTCAACTTGGTAATTCTTTTGACTATGTCTGTGACCTTGGTTTGTCTAAGGATCTCTTTATTGCTGATTCGATCTCGATCTCGAAGAGAAAACCATATAACCGAGTACATAAAAAAGAGACAGAAAATATTGTTTTCCGTACTATTTGATACTAATGTGTGTACGGTGCAGATTGACCATTTGCATGTATGGAAGTAAATTTATTGAAAGTTTTCACAATTCCAAACTAGATGTCGCCACAGGAAAAGTTAGAACGCGCTATCGATGCGTTTTGAGTTTTCTGTATAATAATTTTGTGACTATCAATTTGTTAACGTGACTCTTATTCGGAGACGAAAAAGAGGTCGCGGGTTCGATTCTTGTGTTTTTGTATGGCCGATAGTACTTTATTAGTACTATGCCGTTATCATGTTAATATCAAAATGTCTAAGTGTGTAAGTTGTCGTCATACAATCGGCAAAAAAGAATACGAACGAACAGATTAAATTAACGATTTTGATGTAATATGGAATTTAGATAGATTATGGACCTTGACCTGGATTGAGACATTTTAATAGCAAACCGCGCGCGCGGTTTGTTATTAAAAAGTACTTACGCGCGCGCGCGTAAGAAACCGCGTACGGAAGCTAGTAAAAAATAAATTCTGGGTTTTATCTTGTTTACCTATAGCCCAACCCTCCACACATAGGGTAGAGAAGAAAGCCACATTAGGCGATTCCAGTATATTAGCTGTTCCTCCAGCATTCGATCGTAGAACAGCTACCGATTCTCCAGTTAGTGAGGAATTATCGACCTGGAAATTTGGTCATGAAAGCGAATTAGTCTTCTGATAAGAAAAAAATTGTCAAGGGCGTGTCGGACCACACTTAGGGAAGGGTTCCGTAGTAAGTACAACTGTATCTTAGTCATTCTAAAGAACAAAGTTAACTTTACAGTCATTTTGTATGAACTGTGTGCAAATCCAACTGCATAGACTTAAGTTGGCCGATCACTGCTTGTAAAGTGGATTTTATTAGGTATACAAAACTAGCGTGGTGGTAACCTTAATATAGTGTTTTTGAAAGACCTATTCAACGACACACCAAACATTAGGGGGTGTGAGTAAAAAAAGTCACCCCCAACTTCCTTATAGTCCCCTAACTTACCCTGAAAAACAAGTATTTTTAGTTTTTATTTCACAACATAGAAGGCGTTACTAAAACGTATAATTATGCCAAATTTAAGCTTTACAGCACCAATAGTCTACGAATAAAACAGCTGTAAGCCTATAACTGGTCGGACGGACATGGCGAAACTATAAGGTTTATAAGGTTCGTTCGAATACAGAACCCTTGAGATTGTGATATTTGTGGATTTACTTTGAATCCTCTACTATCGATGATCCGTATGTCTGCCGGCACCACGTCTCCTGCCTTCACGTGAACGATATCGCCTTTCACAATGTCACTGAGTGGTGTTTCTTGGTTAAGGACACCATCTCGAATACAGCTTGTATTATTTGGTAACATGCTGTTGAACGTTTTCATTATCTGCAAAGAATCAGAATTCGAAGGATGCGCTCGGCGGTTCATTAATAAATTAAATTCTCAAAAAATTTACTAAACCTTGTTCAGTCCTTTGCGTTTACTCTCTAGTCGTAGATATGTAAATACTACTAGACTTAGACCTTCATGACTTATCCCTCCTTCCCCCTTCCACCATCGGACAAATAGACGTACTGAAAAGTACCACCCATACCTGTTCGGCATACCACCTTGCCATACCAAATGATTCGCGACTAAACTTTATTAAAATATTTCTCATAACAAACGAATTAAGTGGATGTTTTACCGGACGGACGTATCCAAGTTCAGATTAATCAGGTACCCTCTAGGCAAGCGTGCTCTATCTTCGACCACACTATGTACCTATTGGTCAAGCTGGAGATTTATTTTACCAAAAAATAAAACAATCGACAGAATCCAAGACCAAACCGTCAATTTAAGTCTTTCCAGAAGGTCAGTTTCTGAACTCGTCTCGTGTTCTAATTCGGCTCTCCCTAATCGTCCGACGTACGTACAATTTAATTACATTTATACAAAATTATAAATGTATGGGTGCTTGTAGGAGTTATGCGAAATCATAATGTAGGTACAGGTTTACCCTAGAACTCTTGAAGTTTTGATAAAAACTAAAAAGGCCGCAAATGATGTCCACAGCAATGAGAACACATCCAAGGTACAGGTTATCAAGTGAGGGATTTGCTTTCGCGGACGATTCCATTAAGAATGCTACTATGCATAGGACAGCTCCGATCCAAATCAATATGGAAAATCCTGAAAATAATAACAAAGGTTCGCTTCTAGTGGGCACTGTTTTTTTTTGACCTGACATTGGTATTTCCCCCAACCTTCAAAATCAAAGGGAGGGGGGGATGTAAGTAAAGAAATCAGGAAGGTATCACAAAAATACGATTTTATTAATTCTACCTATAGGTACCTGTGCAAAGCGATTTAAACAGGACTAGTGGCCATCCATTTTGTGTCGCCGGTGTAAGAGTGTTGTATCCATAGTAGTGTAGTAATTCCTCGGCCCTGGCTTTGGTCAAGCCATTTACCGGATGAGTTCCAAGCTGTTCGTATAACTCTTCTAGAACATTGAAGAACACCACCGGAAATGCAGGTATACCAAGATTATCACAACTATGCATTGTGGTTGATCGTAGATTATGCGGCTTATAGTGTATTTATGGGATATTTTGTTTTTGTTCTTTATAGTTGAAAGTTGTTTATAGTTGAAGTATGTAAGTTCGTTTAAAAATTTAAATTGAAGACGAATTAGAATAAAAATAAGCAACAATATAAAACCTTATATAGCACTTAACTTATATTAGCACTAATCTATTAGGTAAAAAAACTAAATAATCATTGATTGGTTTTACAAAGATCAATTTAAAACTATTTACTATGACTATCATTTTAATATTTACGATCAGTATATTTTTGAGGGACGCGCTATTTTAATCAAATGTACCTATACAATGATGTTACAGAAAATATGTTTTCTACATTACGCAAAGGTTAACTGGAAGATAATGCTTGCTAGGATTACCTAAGTTCGCTTATATACAGATATATTATTTTTTGTGCAATAAAGGAAATTTTCAATCAATCAATAATCTATATACCTATACCAAACAAAGTCTGGTTAGTTACACCTTTTATAACTCAAAAACGGCTGAATGATGATGGTCTTTGATTTGTTGGGATTGTCTTCACCCCAAAGCAGCATAACTATTAAAATATCAGAAAAATAAACGCAAAAAGAAATTATGAAGAAAATTCATTTTCTCATACATAGATGCAGCTAATGATGGCCGATTGACAATTCTACCGGGGCGACGTACATTGGCAGCCCGCGTCATATGCATGTCAAGGCGGTACAAAATTCGGCGGGTCAACTAGTAGAGCATAATTTTGTGTATGCGAGAAAGCAGTGAAGACTGAAGTACTTTACTCACGGAGTGGTATCAGATGCGAGTCCGTCTCAATCTCTTGCTTCAATAAGTTCAATCGGGTGTTACTTAGATCTCTAGAGCGGAGGCCTTTCGGTTTACTAGGCCGAAACAGATCCGATATGGAGGCGGTATTTGAAGTTCGAGAATCCATTTTTTATTGTTATTATTTTCAAGAATTTGATTTGTCTACTGAAAGTACCTACTGCCCAAAACAGGAAGGCCATGGAGATCGGATACATAGACGTAAGTATTATTTTGTCTAAATGTCTAGTTTGTTTAGTTATCACTGATTCAAGGACCAAATTTCATTCGCATTACAATATTTTTGTAGTATCTAAGCGTATTTAAAGCTAGCACTTTTTGGCAGACGACAAGGTTGATAGCTGTCCGCTATTGAAAAGGGGAGATCTCCCTACCGAGCGACGTTTGGCTCAGGATCCTAAGACCAAGAGGGTTTTTTGAGAAGTAATAATGTTCAGTTCAGTTCAGTTCTTGTTTGTGGCTACTGTGACTAGGGAGTGTCACAATTCCGCCAATGTCAATGTCATTATTTTCATAAACTTATGAGAGAGTGTAGGCCTCACTAACCCACATTATCTATAATATTAGGTTGGGGAAAAGTTTTTTCGCATTTTTTAAGAAAACTCAAAACATTTTTAATATAGTTTATTTACATTTAACTAAAGTATGTAGGTACCATTTTGTTCGATAACTTTTTGCCATCTTGTAGGTACGGACATGATCCCATTGCTATAGAAATTTTGGGGCTTCTGATCAAAATACCGCGACAAGTGGTTTTGGCAGTCCTCTCGTGATGTTAACCTGACACTGCCTAAAGAATTCTGAAGAGACCGAAACAGGTAGAAATCTGAAGGTGCAAGGTCAGGACTATACGGCGGATGCATTAACACCTCCCAGCCAAACTCTTAATTTTTGCGGAGTGGCTAAAGATGTGTGAGGTCTAGCGTTATCATGATGAAAAACCACACCCCTTCTGTTGATTAATTACGGCCGCTTTCTCTCAACTTCTTGCTTTAATCTCATCAGTTGTTCGCAGTAGAGTTCAGAATCGATGGTCCTGCCTGGTGATAACAGCTCATAATGAATAATGCCCTTCCCATCCCACCACACACCTTGTTGCGAGTTAACCCGGGTTTCGCCACAGTCTGTAAAGCCTGACGGCCTTTGACCACGACCTTTTTCGCACGTTCTTGTCGTACGTGATCCACTTTTCATCACCAGTTATCAGCTTCTTTAGAAATGGTTCGGTTTCATTACGTCGTAATAAAGAATCACAAATGAGTACCTACACGGTTCATTAGGTTTCTTTCAGTGAGCTCGTGGGGTACCCAAATATCGAGTTTTTTTGTGTACCCAGTTTTTTTCAAATGCGTCAATACTGTTTTGTGGTCAATTCCCAGTTCTTCAGCTACGTCGTAACTACTGATATGCCGATCTTGCTCAACTTTTTCAAAAATAGCATCAATTTTATCCGTAATAGGGCGACCAGAGCGACGTGCATCTTTGACATCAAAATTTCCGGATTGAAAACGCTTTAACCAAATTTGTGCTACTCTCACAGACACTGCACTAGGTCCTTAAACATCGCAAATTTTTTTCGCGGCTTGCGTTGCATTTTTACCTTTTTTGTAGTAGAATTTTAAAATGTTCGAATTTCTTCATTAGATTCACTCATCTTTACATTACGAAAAACAAATAAAAATCACACATTTTCCTAATTTGAATTTGAAATTATCTTCTTTAAAATTTAAACTTTGAATGATACCAAAACCAGCCGGATACACATAGTATAGCCAAAGAGATTTTATTACAAGTTCATACATACTATAATGCGAAAAGACTTTTTCCCCAACCTATTAGTATTAGCAGAGACCAGTAATATAAATAGACTGCCAGTCTCGAACAAATTAATGTAACTCGATATTTGATTACCTGTTAGGACGCGAGATGTCGCTAGGAGTTCCAAATCATTATATTTATGTGACCTCTAGCCAACATCTAGCTTACTACCGCTCACGAAAAAAACGATAAAAAATAGATGGCGCTATTTCCAATTTAACGTGCGCGATAGTATTAATGCGACGTTGTCAGTTTGCACGGTATGCGATGTTGCCGGTCTTCAGTTTCGTTAAAACTTCAGTCTTAAGTATTTTTTGAGACTTGCGCACAGTTTTATCGGAATTGCCAGAACATGAAAGTTTCCGTCAAAATAGGGTTTTTTTAGGAAAGGAAAGCCTTGCTGGTGCAATAATAAATAGATATATTTAATTCATTACTTAGGTCTATGATCGTACCATTATCACCTAAATGCGGAAATACCTATTTGTAAAATACGTACCTATTTGTAGTGATATGTACAGATATGTAGAATACTTTTTGAAACAAAATAAAATTCATTTGTAAGTACCCGGCAAATGCATACTACAAGATAATACGTTATTTACTAAAATAATAAACTTAATTACATAAGTACACTACATATAATAAGTGCAACAAAATTTCTTAGACTTGCTAGTCGTGACTTTTGAGAAGTGAGGTTTGGCAACACAGCATGCAACAAATTAGATGCAAACAGCGTGGCTGTTTGCTTGCTTGCTGGCTGTCATTCAATGTCAGTCAGTTCATGGTTCCCACTCGTTCCCGCTCATTTTCTTGTGGCTAATTGTTTTGTTTTCGGCTTTCGGGTGAATTTCTTTGCGTTTGGATTTCTCAGTACAATAATTCTGCTTGCCTACTAAGATTATGATTTTTTTTTGTTTTTATTGGACACTCGCGAGATCTCAGTTCGGGGCGAACCACTAGTTATTGATCGAGCGAAGCGAGATCTCCAAATCAACAAATCGGCGTTGTACGAGTATGTATGTATGTTTGTTTGTCCGAGGATAACTTTCGAAGCGTTTATCCGATCATCGTGAAATTTGGTATATAGGTAGGTAATGATAGCACAATTTTGGTGTGACAAATGAGTTAAAAATTTTTGGAGGGTTGTTGAGATATTGGGGTTCAATAGGGGTAAAAAAAATAAAAATGAGACTATTAGGTCAAATGAGACGTCAAATGAAAGGTCTTCATTAGTATATTTAAACCCCTTTTTGATTTTTGATTATTTAATAATAAAAAGTTTGATTATTTCATATTATTTATTGAATATTGTTTAATTTTTAAATTGAGCACTAGGAAATCCGCATCATTAGGTTTAGAATCGTATTGGCTTAGTCCGTAGAGCTCTGATGGTAAAAGAAAGCATAGTAATTAAAACCGTTATGCTCTAAACTAGAACAAAATAGTTTGAATTAATGTGTCTCCAATAAATAGGTAGGTACCTATTTATAGCGATAGACTCGCCAACTTAAAAATCCTGCAGCGTAGGATTTTTGCTGTAGTGAGTATATAATGGCTAACTACCTACATTGCATTGTTTTTTTAGGCGACGATACCCTTAGAAGTAAAAAAATCTGCCATTTAATTTTGTGTTAAGCGCCATCTAGGTAAAAAACAATGCGTTTTTTTGTATGATACCTTTCATCCTATTCCTACGCCATCTGTGATTAAGCATACGAAAGTGGTAAATAATCAATATGAAATAAAATCGGTAAATCTTGTTGCATGGACAATATTACTTATTCTAAAAAAAACCAGAATAATTTTGGTGTGTTGTAGTGAAAATATATTTTAATTTGTTTGGTTGCAATGGCCGCTATGAAAGTTTCCAGGCTATGAGACAGCGCCATCTAGAAATAATACGGGATTTTGAACTTTTTGCGGATTACGTTTTTTTCAATGGACTTGACAGTCTATTTATATTACTGGTCTCTGGTATTAGCAACGAACATTGTGCTGTTTTATATGTATTATGTTGTATTGTCTATTTTATTTTAGAGTTATCAAGGGTTTTTCACAATTTAGATTACCGGTCATATTCTTGACCTACACTATCTCCTAAGATAATGAAAATATCGCGATATTGACATTGGCGGAATTGTGACACTCCCTAGTCACAGTAGCCACAAACAAGAACTGAACTGAACTGAGAGTGTAGGTCAAGAATATGACCGGTATTCTGAATTTTGAAAAACCCTTGATAACTCAACAAAAGAGACAACACAATTCTAAAACAGCACAATGCTAGTTCTAATATAGATAATGTGGGTTAGCGAGATAGTAATACATATAATTATATACAATCGTAATATAATCTGTAATATACAATATTCAATTAAATAAAATTTAGTTTTTGCGCGATCAAGGATTGGTTCTTCCAATTTCCGTTAGATGTCGTTGACGCTCGCTCTGTAGGTTGACTTGATGCCAACGTTGTTTTTCCATGTAGCGATAGATGTCGCTACACAAATATTTTAATTGTAAACTCCAATAGGTTTTATCAAAATTCTACTATGTATAAGTTCTTAGATTGGTATATTATCAATTAGGTGCATGACTAATCGTTATCGTAGTTAGATTAAGAAAAGGTATATTTAAAAAAGGTACATTTAAATTAAAATGTTGTTTTTATAACTTAAAATAGGTATATTATTTTAAAAGTATCTAGGTACTTACAAAAGTTTAAAAAATTTAAAATTAGTAGGTACTGTTTGGGGTTAATAACTTTGAGCAAAATAATTATGATAATTAATATTAAGAAACAAAAGATAATGTATGGGTACCTGTAAGCAGAGACCAGTATTACTGGTCTCTGCCGTAAGTAACAATATAAAGTAGGTACTTAAGTAAAAGTTAACAACCGAATACACCATTTACCCGACAGTAAAACAAGACTAGACTTATGTTTTTAAATGCAAACTGGACTGATAATTTCCTCTCTCAAAGTTTACTTTTGCCATTTTGAGATGCTCTGATCCCGGCTGCCCAGATTTCAGTCAGACCTTTGATTTCTGCTGTGTTTGCACTTAACAACTCATTTTGTAATTCTCCCTTCATGAGTTTCTTTGAAAGTGATACAGAATTGGAAGGTAGGTTTGACACTTCAAGTATCTTATCCCATACTTTACTTTGAATCTCATCAGATTTGTACAAATAGTTGACAAAGCCCCAGTCTAGGGCCTCTTTGGCAGACATTTTGTGGTTGAAGAGCAGCATTTCTGCAGCCTGCAAATAAAAAAACGTATCATAAGTAATTGATAACAAAAAAATATTTATAATTAATATAGTTTCAATTGTTTCTTATGTATTTTTATAGTCTTGTTAATAATTGTATGTTCTTTCTGTTATTAAATACTTATATCAGTTAATCAAATTCTGATTATTAAATATTCAATTCAAATAGCATACCTACATATTTTTATTGAGTGGATCAATGGATTACATTTGAAATTTGTATGTGCAGTGCACACAAACTCTTAAAACAATAGCCCTCTTATGCAATAAGTGTCTTTAAGGGTGTTTGGTCTGCACTGCATATGCACATCTCCATGGATGTTAGTTAATAACAAACAATTCAATACCAAAGTAAGATTGCGAAACGATTAATGAACTTCATAACACATGGAAAAATATTAATTTATGAAGTATACTAGATAGGTACAAATATTTAATTTACTATATATTATATAAATGAAAAATGAATGATATGGGTAGGAAAGAAGTGACAATGGAGATGACAGCTGATAGAGAGATATAAAAGAAAAATACATGTTGTGCCGACCTGCGTAATGTGGGAAAAGGGCAGGAAGAAGATTAGATAAGTACAGTTATTTAATTTATTATGATATTTGTTGATAGATTGACATTATGTATTATTATCATATAGTATATATGTATAATTATTTGGTCTGTCTGTTTAGAAAATAACACAAACCTTCCTTTCTCCAAGCAATCTGGGGAATGTAAATGTTGAACATCCTTCTGCTACGATTCCTAATTTTGTGAAGGGAGTATAGAAGTATGCCTGAAAAATAAACCTAGATTAAATTTCTACACTCTATATTTTATACAGATATGTTACAACTGAAGTGCAGGCCACACCACAAGCTAATTTTGAAATCTGCTGTATTTTCATACTGTCAATTGCAGGGCTAAGTTAAATTATCTTGCGGTGTAGTCTGCGCTTAATAATTCAAACTTACATTTTCTGCAGCAAACACCAAATCACACAGTGCTAATGTGGTAGCAGCTATTCCAATAGCTGGTCCATTCACAATAGCAACCAATAGCTTAGGAAATGTTATAAAAGCTTTAATGTAATCATGTAAGACAGTTTCAAAGTTGCTCTCTAGTGGTGGTTTTGCTGCCGTCGCAATGAAGTCATTACCGCTACTGTAGAAGTCTCCTGACCCCGTCAAAACCATAACAGATATATCCTTGTCAGTAGCGGCACTGTTTAGTATGTTCATGACCCTAATATACATGTTCTCATCAATGGCATTTTTCCGGCTGGGTTTATTGTATTTCACCACTTTTATACTTCCTTGTCGGGACTCGAGAATTGTTTCAACGATTTCCATGGTCTCTGGTATTTTATCAGGGAGCTAATCAATATTTTATCAATAATTTAAGAAGTTGCTAAGTTACAGGAAGCAGTTTTACTATTTTTATGAAATTTAGATCGGTCGGTGTATGAACCACTTGAATTTGAATTTTGACTTGACCACCTACTTTGACCTTCACTCGCTCAGTCTATCAGCTTCGTAGACTGTTCTCTGTCTACAGTCAGCTTTGTCTGTCTGTCCATGCCTGTCAGCTGATCACAGATTTGTCTGTAGGTACCTCCTTCATCAGGGGTCTATGACACTTCAATCATCTTACCATCTAGGTTTGGGAAGTGCGGGTAACTGGCTTCTACGACTACTACGACTACATATGAGTCACGGGGTAGTGACCGGTGTGCCATTCTTACAGTTGGCCCCTCGGGCATTAGGAGGCCAATTTCTAGGTTTTCAAGGCCCTTTAGCCCTTTTCACATACTCTACGAAGAGTCTGGCGAGCGTAGGAGTTCGCGGGGTAATGGATGGCAAGGAGTTAGACTGTCCGCGCGTTCAGCGGAGCGATGGCGATATAGGATGGCAAACCTCCGTACGGTATCTTGGCATCGACCGACATCGACATGTCGCTAAGAATCAACCTTAGGTGGAGCGCGCGTTACAACAAACACGCGCCGCCCGAGCTATGCTTCGACCTTTAACATCGAGATTGCTATTGAGGACAAAGATGGTGTTTGCAAAACTTACATCCGCTTGTGGCTTACTTACGCAGTACTAGCGTGGTACGCGCTATGTTCCGCCACCAACAAACAGAGGATGCAAACCCAACAAAACATCGCCCTACGTGTCTGCACAAGAGCAGCATCGTCAGGAATGACGACATAGCCCGCGACGTACAGATTAAAGTGTTGAAGACCCATGATGGATCAGAAATCTGACTGTAGAAATTCCTTGGTCTTCTGACTTGATATGACCAATCCATGATAACTTGGATTTGGCTGATATATTGATTCTAAAAAAATATCGGCTACATCAAACGTATTAGCGATAGCGCTACATATGTACAAATAATAGTATAGTTATTTATTTTATGATGTCCATACATGTTGTCAGTTGATGGTCAAAATAAGCGTAGACCTGAGGGGTAGGCAGACGAAACGAGACTTTGTGACAATGACAAACGCGATATTTCTGTCTATCTGACAATTACTTACTGTCAAATTTGACCTCGTCCATTCCCAGTCGTCCTTCGCCTTCCCACCCCTCTTCATTCACTTTCAGAATGAAATGGGCCTTAAAAATTTAAATTAGGGATGCTTAAATTAGTTTCGCGGCTATACAGACACAGCAGTTCACATGTTTTGAGTAGATCCGTTGTTTATACTAATGGTATAGTGTCTAATAATTTATCAAACCAGTTAACAATGTTTAAGTCCACTGTTACCAATCTTCAGGAGGCCACCGTAGATCAAGTTCAAGAGTTCTTGAATTCCTTTGACACAGTTCTAACAGATTGCGATGGTAAGATGTTTCTAAAATAATATTGGCACGCAATATATGCAATTTACTAAAATAAATTCATAAACTATCTTTAAGTACTTAGACCACATGTTAGGTAGAGCAAGGTCAAGGTGTTTCTATTCAAATCTACTATGTCGCTGTGTACTGTAAAAGTTGAGGGGTGACGAGTCAGGTTAGATACCTTTTCTAATAGCATGATATTTTTTCAGGGGTCCTCTGGATTGACAATAATTCCATTCCTGGGGCAGCTGATGCCATGAACTTCTTTCGGAAAATTGGGAAAAAGATTTTTTATGTGACGAACAACTCGACTAAAATCCGCAGTGACTTTGCCAACAAGGCACAGCAACTAGGCTTTATTGCCAATCAGGTAACTCAGTCCTAGAAATAAATATTTTCCTGTATAGGTATATTATCACTGTGATCAAAATCCTGAAATAAAACTGGTTAAGTACTGGTTGTTTGTTAGGATGGTGCCTCCAACCTGATCTCTGACACTGATTTCTTCATATGATTGTACCTATCTTGTTGGTACAAGCACAATTATGAAGCGAATACTAATTATTTGTCTTTACTAACTAAACTCATGTTTTTTTCAGGATGAGATTCTGTCTACCGCATATCTAGTAGCTCATTATTTAAAAGGGATTGGATTTACTAAAAAAGTATACTTGGTTGGCTCAAATGGCATTGCTGATGAGTTGAAAGCAGTGGGAATCAGACATTCAGGTGTTGGGGTGAGGAAATAAAATTATATTACAGATATTAAAAGGAAGCAGAGCATGTTCATTAAAAGTTATAATTTTGAGCTAGGGTGCTATATGTACTTAGTTAATAGTATATGAAAGTCCTATAACTGATAGATATTATGATGATGATAATAATAGTATAGAATAAGAATATGTGTTTTTTTTAAATAAAATAAATTTTCTAAGTATTCCGTTACTTCCTTAAATTAGCATTTCACAAATTATATGAATATCACACTTCCTAGGTATTAAGAATCAAATGAACCATGTATAATTATTATCATTACAAATAAAGTATAGTTACATAAGTTTTTCATTACCTAACCGATGACATCAGTGCATTACACAATTATAGAGATCATTTAATTTTGTTACAGCCAGACCCAGTGAAGCCAGATTTCAAGTCCATGAAACCTTCGGAGTTAGATCCCGAAGTGGGTGCAGTGGTAGTAGGATTTGATGAACACGTCAGCTACCCAAAATTCATGAAGGCTGCTTCTTATCTGGCTTCTGAAGAATGTTTATTTATTGCCACTAACACTGATGAAAGGTTTCCAAAAGGAGGTTCTATAGTGGTACCCGGCACTGGGACCTTAGTGAGGGCAGTTGAGACATGCTCAGAGAGGAAGGCTCTGGTTTTGGGCAAGCCTCATGCTTATGTGAGAAAATTTTTGGAGTCTTGTGGACTGAATCCTGCTAGAACATTGATGATTGGAGACAGGTAATATACAATTGATTTTTATTTTTGTTTATTATTGCATCAACATCTGAGATGGGAAATCTACTGCTAACCTGCCTTTACCATAGATTTACGGATATTCATAAATAATTTAGTTGTGCACCTGTTTTTCCAAGTATTGCAATAACAGGGCATAGAGTAATCATTTAATAAAGATTATTGAGGTTGTTTGTTTGTTGCTTTTTACCTTATTATTAGGTAGATAGGATCATCACACACTAGGGGCGCGAAGAAGTAACGTAAGACCCTGGATAAAAAAGTATAACTCATATAATTGTATTTAAACGTGTCTTGTCCTCAGATGCAACACAGACATTGAGTTGGGTGTTCGTTGCGGGTTCCAGACTTTGCTTGTTCTGTCTGGTGTCACCTCTGTCAAAGACTTGGAGAAAATCCGTCTTGAAAAGAAACCACCGCTGCCTGACGTAGTCTTGCCGAAGTTAGGGGATCTGCTCTCACTAGTACCCCCCTCATAGTACTATTTATAGTATATGAACTTTGCATGCGCAAATAGGTCAATTTTAGTCAGAATTAAAATGCAAAGCATGTAGATTTAGATTTCAAACTCAAACATAATATGTGTTTTCGCTATAGTTTTTGTGTGGGACGGAACTTAGAGATTTCAGAATATGCAAAGAAGTAACAACATTTTTTTTACTTTTGCTTACATAATAGGCCCTCTACACATTGACCGAGGGCTCTCGGTCAAACATTTGCCTAATCTCGGCTGCATTCTAATAGTCCCCACACACTAGTTAGTGTTTGTCATTATTCGTTTTGTCACAGCCAATGTGATGTGTGCTCTTTAGAGATGTGGTTAGTCAAATTTACAAGCAAAGAACCACATCACATTATTTAGGTTTATTCACGTTGTTAAGTAGATGACTATGCATATAGTCAATTAAATATCCACGTATATGACATACTTACATAGTTATCATTTTATCTTACATATGTATCTATAGACCGTAATATTTCATGAATTTATTTTATACTTATCTACATGTAGGTCTTTAAATATTATCGACATTACACTGGGCTAATAATTTGATTAGCAGTTGTTTCTAAATAAATAGGTTACATTTCCTGTTTTAAAAATGGAAAATAGGTATTAGAGCTTTCATCGAATGTAGTTTGACTATCGACATAGTTGTGTACATTAAATGTACAATTTATAATTTTCTGTGATTCGTTAAATGGCTGTAAATATTTATGACAAGTAATTCATATACAAGTACATACATAAATCGTCGTTACTATCGTTGTTATGTAAGGGTCAATTTACATTGCCGCGGAACCGAATGCAAGCGAATTAATTGTACATAGCATAATGATATTTTTCAAACTCTCGCGATCACAGTACATAATTGCTGATTAAAACGGGTATTTATCGCGTATGTACCTTTTTATATGTTAATATAAAAAAATGGGATAACAAATAAAAAAGGTACATACGCGATAAATACCCGTAATAACATAGCATAATGAACTTTACGTAAATTGTGTAACGTTTATAAGTGCCTGACCTTATGCGCTTACAAATCGATAAATAGGGACGTGCTAAAAATGCGCGAGAATTCTCCGGAAGACCTGCTTTTGGCCTTATCTAGTTTGTACGTTACATAATTGACATAAAGATATAATGCTACGCACAATAAATTCGCTTCCATTCCGTTCTGCGGCAATATAAATTGAGCCCAACACTACTAACATAACTTATTGCTAAATAATGTATTATTTGTTTGTTATTAATCTTTTATTGTTATTGTTGAATACACATAGGAGGTAAAAATGTTAACTTAAGAGCTTTAATGGGAACATAATCGACTATAATAATATTCTCAATAAGTTAGGAATAGTTTTAATAGATCAAAATATCGATACAGTCTTATGTTGAATACCCTTGACAATTGTTACCTATCCCAATCCCAATTTAATGTTACCATTTTATTTAAAGTTATATGAACTTTTGTTGAAGTTATGAAAACTGGTTATCTATTTTTTACACCCTATGATGTATGTTTGGGAGATTCCTCGCTGTGGTTGTTCTTACGCTTAGTATTCAAGTGTTCATATAGCTTTTTGTATAATTACCGTACAAATTATGATAGAATACAATAAAATGCTTTTATAGAATCGTTGAAGAGTTTTTGTCTAAAAGTCGTTAGTGTACCTAAACTCCAAACGCATAATTTTTAACGCCTACACAAAGCTCTACGAAAATAAAATGTGGGACAGTGTCAGTGCGATTGGGATGTATGAATTGCATCATTCTGTTACATAATAGGAATACTTCAGTATAAATTGGGCTGGTTTTAGTACGCCCACGCTTCGTGTGGTAGATAATTTATTTATTTGAAATTATTATTAACCTACCTAGCAGTAGGATTTAATCGAATGATAGGTTTCGGTACCAGAGTTCTGATTTATTTTTAATGTAAAATATGTATTATCTAAATACACCAATGTCAGATCTCAGCCTTTTGTAACAACTATAGAATCAAAAGAAATTGTTTATAACCTTAGACTTAAGACCAGAGACCAGTAAGTAAGACCAACATAAGATGTAGGTAGAGCTCTTAAACAGCTACGTACCTAGTTATCTACTCTACATTTTAAAAAGTTATTTCGAGATAATTTTAACATGTACCCATTATGGGGTGTAAAATGCGTAAAAATACGCATGCGTCGTTGTGTCGTTTCATAGTGAGCTATCCCTGTGACTGTGGGCTTGGCTTGTCAACATTTGGGCGTGCATTGCGTTTAGCGCTCGCGTTTTCGCGCCACCAGTATCAAAGTAGTCGCGGAAGGCGCGCTACGTGAAAATCATTTTCCCCGAACAGTCTATTGTGATCTCATTTTACTAACTCAAATCCTGAAAGTTGACGTGAGTCTTTTATCATTTTTAATTTTCACATCTTATTTTATGCACGCAAACATTTTTATTAGGAATCTGTGTACCTAAAATCGGATTCGTAGCACTCGTAGCCACATTTTCATCTTAGTGTTTAGTGTTAAATAGAAAAATGTTCAGTAGTTTATTGACACAACAATGGTGGTGGTTAAATTGAAAATCCGTAATTTAATATCCGTGGATTCGTTTTCCGAATTGAGGAAGATACTGAATGCAACTGTATGTCTCGGTAGAGCGCAGAGTTCATCCCATTTTGTTTGCCTTACGAAAACAAAGAACTTGTAAGGGTGCTCTACCGGGCAGGGACGCGGACAGTGGCGCCAACTTGCCCCGCAAATGGCACTCCCCTTTTTATTTTATGGAGGGATGATACAATCCAAAACGCCTGGCGTAGCTTTATATTATTATGGATCTATTAATGTCTGGGGTGTTATGGAGGCTCGATTCTTGTTTTGTCCGGTAATTTTACGGCCACGCATGTTCCAGACAGTAGGTACACTTACAATTTTAGTTTGATCATGAAATTAACCGGTCATAATTTACCTACAGTGTTAGGTAGGTACATACATTACCTTCAAGTTCTTCAACATTGTTTTTGATCGTATACATTAGAATAGTGATAATGAGTGATTAATAGCAATATATTAAAAGTTTCCTGGCGATAAAAACGTTATCTGGAGTAGGTGTTAATTATGTTTATCCTACTCGAAATGTTTTATGCAATTTATTGATAACAGCCACGGTAGTGATCGGAAGACTTTGTTATGACGTCTTAAAACAAGGCGTCATCACCACAAAATAATTAGAGAGTGCAGGACAGATCAGCAGGGCTAGCACAGCGATTTCCTTGTCTACTCTTCGAAGAGACGACAAGGCTCTGACCGCAACTTGTATTTCTGCGTGTATTGTTATTTGTTTTTTGTATATTGTTTTGAAATTTGAGTGTGATGTACAATAAAGCGTTATTCTATTCCACTCTTTGTCGATTCTTCCGAAATTGTCTTTGCCAAGAGCAGCCACAATAAGTTTTATTCCTAGACAAGAGAAAGATTCTCTGTCTATAGGAACGAAAGTTGTATATAGTGTTACGCCGAGGCTGTTAAACAATGAGTAATAATCGAACCTTCTCGAACGCTTTTGTCTTGCTGTGTTATTGTTGCTATTGTTTGTGGTTTCGCAGAATGGGGAGTGAGTCTGAGTGAGTCAGTCAGTCTGAGTCAGTTAGTGAGTGAGTTAGTCTCAGCGAGGCCCTGGAGGACTGACGTGGGAAGGGTCTCGCGTGAACAGTAGTTGCTCCCGAGTCAGTCTGGATTTAGCTATACATACGTGTGAACATTTCGGTGACTTTAAGTGGTGCACCAGTGGTGTGAATTAGTGTGTTGTGATACGTGTGACCAAGTTCGTGTATTCATCGTTTAGTGCTGAATAAAAGTGTTATTTTGATTAGATCGATTCCCATTATTTTATCCCGAACCCTCAGCTCGTAACAATTTGGTGTCAGAAGTGGGATAAAATAATGCCGGTTCTACCAATGAATAACGTGGACGGTGTCAGGACGAGAGGTCAACGACAACAGGAAATGGATGAAAGGCGGTTTGGAGATTCTCCGGTTCAAGAAGCTCGGCGGAGTCGTCAGCCGATGAAGATGGAATCAGCCGCCGCCGAATCATTTGGAGCACCATCATCATCATCCGTGGGGCAAGCTCCTGTGACAGGCGATCTTGCTGCTATTATGGCCATTCTTTGTCGTCAACAAGAAGAGCAGCGACGTTGGCAGGAAGAACAGCGACGTCAGGATAAGGAAGCGCAACGTCGTCAGCAAGAAGAGCAGGCTCGGTTGCAGGAAGAACAGCGACGTCAGGATAAGGAAGAGCAGCGTCGTCAGCAAGAAGAGCAGGCTCGGTTGCAGGCAAAACAGCGACGTCAGGATAAGGAAGAGCAGCGTCGTCAGCAAGATGAGCAGGTTCGGTTGCAGGAGGAACAACGCCGTCAGCATTAAGAAGAGAAGCGTCGTCAACGGGAAGAGCAGGCTCGGTTGCAGAAGGAACAGCGACATGAACAGGTGGAGCAGACTCGGTTGCAAGAGGAACAGCGACGTCAGGATAAAGAAGAGCAGCGTCGTCAACAGGAAGATCAGCGACGTTGGCCATAAGAGCGTGCTCGACTGATGAGGGAATCGTTCGGTTCATCTGGAAAGGAATTCCAGGAAGTGAAAGAACAGATAGAAATCATGAGAGCCGTGTTTTGGAGGCTGGAATTGGGATCGCTGATGAGAAAGGGACTCTGGGTGTCCTGAAGTACTGGAGACGGCAATGTGGCTCCTCTAGTTGCTACATCTTCAGCGCGAGGTGCGCCAAAATTGTTCGTGTTGATCGGCTGCCGCGATATGGGGCTAAAAATGCTCGGGACGAGCATGTTTTAGGAGGGGGCAGTGTTACGCCGAGGCTGTTAAACAATGAGTAATAATCGAACCTTCTCGAACGCTTTTGTCTTGCTGTGTTATTGTTTGTGGTTTCGCAGAATGGGGAGTGAGTCTGAGTGAGTCAGTCAGTCTGAGTCAGTTAGTGAGTGAGTTAGTCTCAGCGAGGCCCTGGAGGACTGACGTGGGAAGGGTCTCGCGTGAACAGTAGTTGCTCCCGAGTCAGTCTGGATTTAGCTATACGTGTGAACATTTCGGTGACTTTAAGTGGTGCACCAGTGGTGTGAATTAGTGTGTTGTGATACGTGTGACCAAGTTCGTGTATTCATCGTTTAGTGCTGAATAAAAGTGTTATTTTGGTTAGATCGATTCCCATTATTTTATCCCGAACCCTCAGCTCGTAACAATAATAATTAATTAAATATCTAACCAAAAACTGTTGGCAAGCGCGTGATTGAGAAGAGTGCGAAAGAGACAACTTGAGAAGACAGTGTTGTCTAGGCATCGTAAGACCTAGACAGTTTCAGAAGAAAGTTGTCTATCCTTAAATGTCAAAGATAGAGAAAATTATGGCTATCATGCTCGGCGTTGTAGACTACTGTCGAGGAAGTGTCGACAATGTTTTTTCCCGTTCACTCTCGCAATTGCCGTGCTCGAGACGGTCGACAAGTTTCTTCTTTGTTCCGATAAATGACTCATGACTAAATCCTTCTCTATAGTTACTGTGCTAGACCTATTGAAGTAAGAAGTTTACCTCTACTAAGTGCTTACCTACATATAATTACATATGAATAGATTAAAATAAATTGACCGTGTTCATAACAAAAAGCATAGGTACCTAGGTTACATTTTTAGGTGTTGATTATTTTTAGTTTGAATTTTGATAACGATAGATTTTTGCCCTATGTTTGAAAAACTTACAGTCACATCAAAAACTATTAAAATATTGTAACAATTAAATTTCAGTTTTTATAACCTACTCAATGGAAATGACGCGGCGCTCTGATACAGTTCCCTTAATTTTTTTAACGAAGCAATCTTTATATATAAAGTGTAATAGGCACCTATGGAAAGAGGGAAGACAGGTCTTTGCGTTGCTGTGGGAAACATAGGGCTTATAAATTAAAACTTTACAAGCCCAATTGAGTTTTCCATTTGTTTGTTTTCGCGTCTGGACTGCCCCATCCTTACCAAATGGATGCAAATACTTTTAGGTAATAGTTAAGGTCGTATGTTATTTATAATTATTTCAATTTATTTAATTATTAAACTGTCAATAGTTTAATAATTAAATATTGCTATTAAATTATTCAATTATCTGTATTATTAATTTTTGTATAATTATTTGATGATGAAATATTGCATGTTAGCGGTTAAGAATTTTTGTATGGATTTTAAATCTGAATTGAATAAGTAATAATAATTGTGTGAGCAGAGTACTTAACCTACGGTTCGTACCTACACCGTTTAAAAATTGCCAAATATATAAAACAGAAACAAATATCTAAATTCCGTTATATATCTAATTTTTGAAGTGAAAACGTCTTTAGGCGCGTTAGGCATTTTTTGATATGGGAAAAAACCATTGAACTCGCGACACTGTCACCGTTACCGACACCTCTGTATATGAAGTGAATACTTCTTTAGGCGCGTTGGGCATTTTTTGAGATGGGGGAAAAAACCATTGACCTCGCGACACTGTTACCGTTACCGTTACCTCTGTATATAAGTATCTCGTAATTGTTCAAGTTTTCACATCTGTCAGCACTCCCGGTGTGCCACTTTTTTGTATTAATCAGATATAATCTTGCGTAAGTACACACGGCTACACCTCAAGCTATAATTTCCAGTATAAGCTGACCTCGCATTGTGTAGGTTTTCCGTACAATGAGAGGTCAGCATAGACTGGAATTGTATAGCTTGATGTGTAGCCGTGTGTACCTAATTGATTGAATTGCATTTAATAGTCGAACAATTACATTTTTGACTGAGGTAGGTAAGCGGTAAGTTATTTAGTGTAAATAAAAAAAAACATTCACTAGCAACGCTCAAAAAATATTAGGCACGCAACGGTAAAACTCAAGTGCCTGGAGTTCAGATAGCTATACTTACTTACAAATTAGCCAGTCAGAACATGAATATTTTTTTTTTTTTATATTATTGCTCACCAAGAATAACTTACAATTCAAAACTAATTTAAAAGAATCGTCATTGTATATACACGATAGTGTTGAAAGGTCGACATTGAAATCCTGTTTGAATACTTTGAATTCACCAACGATAGCTATGTATTTAAGCATGATATCATGAATAAGCTGACCTCATAGAAAAAATACCAGTCAGATTCACACATAATGTCCGTTAGTAGGGTGTTATTATGAAAATTATCAAACAAGTTCCGTAGTAGAAGCAAAAGAGTTCAGAGTCCTTTTTAGCGGTTTAACAATTCTGTTGAAAGAGTACCTTTACACGTACCTACAGCTAGCCTAGTTCTTTGTATAATATTTTGACAATAATATTAATAAATTATTTAATTCTGGCAACAATAAAATAGTTACAGGCTACTAATAAACTTATTCTCCGGCCCATAAAGATTACCTTAGCCTAAAATACATATAATAATAAAAACTTATATTTATTTACTACATAAACACTGTGTGAGTTCTCGACAATATTAAAGTATTAATTGAAATTCAATGTTTTCCGCTCAGGAAGTCACCGTCCATTGTGAATTTTCCTTTTCAAAACATTGCCATACAAATAAATAGATATTCTTGTGACGACCTGACCTTGCCGCTATTTGCTAAAGTTATGATCGTATATAGTTAGCAAAAATATAAGTAATTAATAGAACTTAGGAGGTCGTTTGTGTTTAACACGTCTTACTATGAAAGCTTAGAATTGTAAGCATGTGCAAGTGAATGCCTAGACCTGTATTAGTGTATTCCAATTCCGTAGACATCAGGGAAAGTCTGCAGTAGCAACATAACCTGAACCGCTGGCTGGGTACAAACTCTGCTATAGAAACTTGCAAGGCCGTTCACATCTGTCTAGTTTTTCGCACGCCACCTTGCTTTCCAGATTTCCCTCCATTTGCAGTTGGCCCGTAGTAATTTAGTTTTTTTTCCAAACTTTCGCTTTTACTTCGCAAAGTTCAAGCTCATCAGAAAACTTCTTGTGTTTATGGGAATTAACTTGTGATGTAATTAGCGCAAGATGATGAATCAGTGTCAGTCAGTAAAATTGTGAATGTAATTTGTGTATTCTATAATCTAATTTCGTTCAGGATGATCCGCTAAAAATAGGAAAGTTGGCCACAGCGGCTCCACTGATTTGTATGAAATGTGAAATATTATTTTGTGCTTTAGGTAGATTATTATATTCAAGACTTGTGTCCAGAGGTATCATCATCGCAGATGCTACCGTGGCCAGACGAGGTACCTAAATAGGTATATAAAATTTTACAACTCTTTATTATGATCCTGATCACGTTCGAACTTAGTTAACTCACTTAATGTCCCATAGGTAGTAGTAGGCCAATAGGCACTTCTACTTCTCTGGTAAATTACAAGTCATTTAAATGAGCAACCTGCTGTGGTCATTAGCTAGTAGGTTACAGTGTAAAAATAACTGTGGAAAGCATTAGTAATGTAGTCAAAACTACTTAGTTTTTTAAGTTAATGGCAAGATGCCACTGTTATTTTATCTAATTGCTCTACCATCGCTTTAAGTTATTGTGGAACCTGCTCAGGCGTGAAGGCTTCTGCAATGCATATAAATAATCACACTAATATTATAAATGCGAAAGTTCATGTTTTCTGTTAGGTACTCAATCACGTCGTATTTATATTTATTTGGTATATAAATAGATTATGATTAAAACATGGATAATTTTTTATTGACAAACCTCGTGTGCGAAGCCGCGGGCGGAAGCTAGTCTACCATAAAGATGTTCTATCATCATCGCTTGAAATTTGAAATAGACATAAATAATACTGACCTTCTCAAGGTCAAGTGGGGCATCATATCAAAGAGATTGATTAACACATTCGAAAACCATTTTGTATGTACAGTTTTGGAGTTATGATGAAAAATTACGAAAAAATACCTCCCCCCCCACATATCCTAAGTTTGCAAAGTGAAACATCTGAAATTGATAGGCATGCCTACAGGAAAACTATAACGAAGTCTCTAACTAGAACAGTTTTTTAGATATCTTCTTAAAAGTATTCTCTTGGTTTACCGGTCACATGTTGTTTTAATTAACATACAAATAAACCTAAGTTCGGAACCCTCGGTTAGTGAGTCCTATTCGCACTTGACTGGTCTTGTTTTCTATTCCAATACCAAGATATCTGTTTAATTAAATATTTATCAGAGCGGTGTCGCTAGTATAACGAGGTTTCTATCAATGACATCATGTCATCCGTTAAATTAAACAGAAATCAGAACGTTTTTATTTGCCAAAATATAGGTACCTACATAAAATTCGATATTACATTTTATTGATCCTTATTATTCTACCATCCAGACAGAAGTTCAACAGTATAAGAAGTCCTTAGATATATACTTCTAAGTATATTTATTTTATGGATGACTCATTTACCCATCACTGCCTGAAGTCGTAATGCGAATATTGGAATGTTGACGTCATACTTTAAATAGGTCACTGTCTATTCCACCCTTATTTATCATTCCGAGGGAATAAAAATAACGTACCTCAAGAGGTAAGTTATTTTTGGTTTGCCATCGCCATTGGTCGCAATTTCGCTTGATTAAATCTCAACTAGTGGTTTGCCCCGAACTGCGATCTCGCAAGTCTCCCAAATCACAAAAAAAAAATATTCTTAGGGCGACTCGCGCAACGATGCATAAGCGTATAAGTTCATGTTAATTGATTACACCTTTTTGGGGTAGAATTGCAGTTATTCTGGATTTCAGACTTTTCCTTATATTTGTGTTACTAAAGCTACACGCATACCAAATTTCAGCACTGTGGGGTCACTGGTGTACCCTGTGAAGTTTGTCAAAATTCAGTTTTTGTTATGGTTAATAACTTAAAAACTACAAGGTATAAAGTAAAAATAAAAACGGGGTCGAAATGTACTCACAGACGTGCCACTTGGCCGGATAGTCTCATTTTTTTTTACCCCTCTTGAACCCCAATATGTCAACAACCCCCCACATTTTTAGCTCAATTAGTCACACCAAAATTGTGCCATCACTACCTACCTATATACCAAATTTCACGATGATCGGATAAACGCTTCGAAAGTTATGCTCGGACAAACAAACTTACATACATATATACAACGCCGATTTGCCCAAGTTGAAATAGAGATCTGGCTTCGCTCGATCAAATATTCGTCGCAGACGAAGAAAGTGAATATTATTAGAAACTTAATTTTCCGTCATATTTCAGGGTCTCTAGCAATCATACTGCATGTGATAACAAAGATAAGCATTTATTTATATGATAATATTTTAAACTCGCTGTTGCCACTTGTAGACTCCATAAAGTTAGTAAATCGTTTAAAGGGCAAGGTGTACGCTTTTATAACAAACTCCCAAGGGATGTACAAAAATTGACAATTAACAAATTTAAAAACGTAATTAAACAAAATCTTTATAAAAGAGCCTACTATAAAATATCGGATTATTTAGATGATAGAGAAGCTTGGGATTGAAATTGCTCCAACTCGTTCAAAATGTTACAATTTAGACGTAATTTATGTTCTGTATTATGTATTGTAAAAGGATCATTAAAAAAAACAACCAGCCTTGTTTCTTGCCTTTCTTTCCTGGCTTGGTCGCGAAGGAACAGGCAGTAAAATTGACGTTTCAAAGTGATCCTTGTGATTTGAATGAATAAAAATATTTGAATTTGAATATATATATCAGACTGACCTGATAACAAAAGTATAATCAAGGATGCAAGTTAATTTTAGCAACAATGTTTAACCCCTTGGACTATATCATAAGCAACACAGCTGTACTATATCATAACCTCAAATCGATTTTATTAATTTATGAGCTACGACATCGACACCACAGTCAGACTAATGTATCAAACTCATAACACCTCTCTTTTTACTTCGGGGTATTTATTCCGAATTCAACATTGTAGTTGCATTGCTTATAACAATCGATGTGGTAAATAGTATATTCGTTTTTGATGTGAATATTATAGAATAGAACTGGCAGAACACAGTTAAGGCGGTTCTGTGGCACAGTATATATAGTAGTACAAGCTTCCGCTCGCGGCTTCGCACGCGCGTTGTTTGTCAATAAAAACAGAACTCTCATTCTGCGCAGCCGTGTAATAAGTAGCCTATGTCTCAAAAACGGTCATAATCTATTTATATACCAAATTTCATCGTAATCGTTCCAGCTGTTTAGTCGTAAAAATGTAACAAACCGATAGACAGAGAAACACAGTTACTTTCGAATTTATAGTATAGGTATGGAAGTACTGGGCAGTGCAAGGGGTATGGGCAGGGAGAGTGCATGAAACGATGTCGGGAACTAGGTCGGGAGGTGCCATTCATAGTGACCCAAGGTAGTTGCTTGGTAGCGGCACAGAGAAGTAATATACTACATGTAGCGGTACAGCTATACAAATGTAAGTGTAGTCATGCAATTTATAGCTACGTTTAATTTAATTACGTTCAACTGTACAGGATTTGTATATCGGTGCTCCAGATACAGTTAATTGATTTTGCTTAAGTTAAAGGTAGAGCGCAGCTGCTCTATAGTAGATTATTAAACGAGGGGATATAGCAGTGTCTTGCGTCACGGGCGCTATACAGTGTGTCCCTGGATAAAGTGCAACCCCGAAAGGGGGTGAAACTAGATCAAAAATTATCGACAAAAAAATAGAAAAAAAAAATTAAAAAAATTTAGTATATACTTTATTGATGAATTAAACATTTTATTGCTCACTAATGACTCTATTTAATAAAAAAATGATTTCTTCCAAAGTAGTAGGTCTATTTTGTTAAAATAAAAACCATAATCATGTCAGATATGTGACGATGACGATAAAATAACAAATAACTCACAAACAAGTGGCTATCGTGACTTAAAGTTTAATTTTTGTATTAAAATTACATTTTTTAGGCTGTTTTTTTCCAATAAACTCCAAAAATCTTAAAATTAAGCCTATAATACTAGAAATTTTTATGACTTTTTATTATTGTCTATCATAATAGCTTTTAAATAAAATAAAAACCTACGTTCTAACATAAAAAATGTGCTGGCTAGGTGCATTTAAAGTTGACACGCCAGCACATTTTTTATGTTAGAACGTAGGTTTTTTTTTATTTAAAAGCTATTATGATAGACAATAATAAAAAGTCATAAAAATTTCTAGTATTATAGGCTTAATTTTAAGATTTTTGGAGTTTATTGGAAAAAAACAGCCTAAAAAATGTAATTTTAATACAAAAATTAAACTTTAAGTCACGATAGCCACTCGTTTGTGAGTTATTTGTTATTTTATCGTCATCGTCACATATCTGACATGATTATGGTTTTTATTTTAACAAAATAGACCTACTACTTTGGAAGAAATAATTTTTTTATTAAATAGAGTAATTAGTGAGTAATAAAAATTTTAATACATCAATAAAGTATATACGAATTTTTTTTTATTTTTTTTTTCTATTTTTTTGTCGATAATTTTTGATCTAGTTTCACCCCCTTTCGGGGTTGCACTTTATCCAGGGACACACTGTATTAGGAAGGATTCTAGAGTTAACTCACGAGCGGAACGAAGGAGAACACATTAATATAGGGCTAACCCTAACCCTATGTTGATCTACAAACTGTAATTAATATTATACTCTAAAACGGTGAATGATTCTTTACTCTTGAGTACCGCCCTATGTGGTAAATGCTTTGTTAGACTTGGAGGATGTCAGTATGAAATCATTTAAGAAAGAGGACGGACTTTCTTGAATAGTTGATCAGAAGAAGGAACCTACGACCATTAAAAGTTAATGAAGTGCGATCTATCAAACGTTTATTTCTATTGCATATATCAGATGATTGAAATAAATCCCAAAAGTTTTCTAAGTAAAATATCAGACGATCTTTGTTAGAATCAGTAATTTCTATTTATGGACCCTAGAGGCGATAGCCGTATAATTAGAGCGAGGTGTTTGCCTGGCTGTGGTTTCTTTAGGATTCATAAAACACTTATCTAAATAGGTATTCGCCTTTGTTATTATAGCACTGAAGGCTATTTTTCACCCCTTTAAATACGCCCTTGAACACAGTTTTCGGCAAAGTGAAAACGAAATAGACTGCTTTTTTTGTCGATCGATATGTTCAGAAACTATCGGTTCCATATTTAGATTATAAGTGACTCACACTCCCCCCTCTAAAATCAGGAATTGAATGGGCACCTTGATCCTTTAGGTCAGGTCGTTTAGACTAGTTCTAATGCGTAATTGCTAGCACCCACAGCTTCAAAGCGGAGGTGTTATATCGCATTTTTCCTGGAACCCCCGCAAATGTCAGGATAGTAATTGTAAAATATTTTTTAAATAGACTGTTGTCTGACCGATGTCATTTCCTTATTTGAGACAAACTTACATAATGTTGGTATTGCATGCGTTAGATCAATACCTACATACAGACACACAAATATAACCCGGAGGTAGGTATCTATGTAATATGCATGTGTGCTCCCATGTGCAATGTGAAGATTGCCTGGAAACGACGATTGCTAGGTCACGGGAAGCTACACCGCATTTAGTTACGTACGTAGAACCATCAGAAGACCTCAGAAACAACGCGATTCTCTACAGATTTTCAGTATGAAAAAGAATGTTCTACTAAAAACATTGAAACACAGTGCCTCATGGAAAAAGATTTAAAAGAAAGTAAGCGATTATTCATGCACTGCAGTGACCTAAAACCTTATCAGTGAACCAGCGGCGCCATGTGCCAATAGCATGGTGCACGCTACAATGCAAAGCGTAAGATGTAAATCTCATAGCTGTTTACTAGTTTGCAGCAAATCGCTATAGCGTCAAGGTTGATGATGTAATTGCCGTTTTTAGCGTTCAAACGTGATCCGCTACGAATCTACCTATCTGTTTTATGTACGAAATAGTGATGTGCCGATGGAATGATAATATTTCGGACACGGATCAGTTTGCGTCAGTAATTTCAAGAAGTTCTCGTTTTTCGTCGTATTTTATTACTAAAGATAATCACTTTCTCATAATTTTCTTATATCACTTGATTGATATACCTAATTATGCATAGGACTCTACCTTATTTCCATACTTAGGTATCATTGTACTTCTTAGCTTCTTCCTTTCTATTTCCGATAGAAATTATTGATTGAGACCGATAGCCATAATTGTTACACAAGAAAAAAATATAAATTTTCTATATATATTTCTGGCGCAGCACTAGCGCAAACTCTATGAGATATAACTACAAACACAACGTTCTGTGTTGTTGGTATTTGGTTATTTATTTTGCGCATGACATCACCCTTGGCCCTGGCGTATCGCGTACGTTCGAAATATGTTATTGACGGTGGTAATGGATAACGCGCCGCTGGTTAACCGATCGTGTATGCAGCAATAGATAGGTACCTACTTTTCTGATAACTAGGAAATGTTAGGTAACTTTACAAAATCTACAAATTGCATAGACATGGTCCAAGAAACGTATTAATTTTAGTCAAGTTGACAAAAAAATTGCCAACGAATTCATCATTGTGTTCGCTATAGGAAAAAAATCGAGCTGCGTTCCATAACACTGGCCTACACTCATTTTGGTGCCTAAGATTTTAGACCTGATTTTAGGTATATTTTGTGACCTGATACGAGAAAACTAGTCACATTTTTCATATCAGCTCTTGTTGATGAGAAAGAAGAAAAAAAAAGCAAGCAAAATACAAGCGAATTACCGTGTCATTAATCGGTTTCCGTTGATCTTTCATTATATACTCACCAAATATGTAACAAAACATATCAGGATCGTTAATGCAACTTCTTGATTTACTTGCCATCATAAATTAATACGATAAATGTCATAAAAGTAGTTATAACATGGACTGATTTTGAATAAAACCGTAAAAAAGTTCAAATAAGAATTGTAGGTAAAACAGAGCTGTCAGCTGACATCTAGTAGCAGCAATGTAGTTCATACTACCTACTTTACCGACTACAGATGCGAACAGACCTGCACCAAAACAAAAAATTTTTTTTGTAGGCCAGTGTAATATATCCTTATATTTCTGTTTCTAATGGTCAACGAGCAACGAGAGTTAGAACATCTTATAGAGCTTTACTTTACAAGTGGTCACACAAATAGTCTATTTTAGGAAAATTGTACATTACTTAAGTTTTAACCTTAGCCGATTTATTGCATAAGGCAATTAGTAGGTAAGTATAGTAAACATTTTGTAAGTTGATATCATAAATCTTTGAAATTTTATCTAGGAGCTTTCTTATTGTCTCTAAATCAACTTGGGCAAATCGGCGTTGTATGTATGTATGTATGTTTGTTTGTCCGAAGATAACTTTCGAAGCGTTGATCCAATCATTGTGAAATTTGATACATAGGTAGGTAGTAATGGCACAATTTTGGTGTGACTAAATGAGCTAAAATGTTGAGGGGTTGTTGAGATATTGGGGTTCAAGAGGGATAAAAAAAAATGAGGCTAAAAAATTAAAAGGATGTCAAATGAAAGGTCTTTGTTTGTAAATTTCAACCCCGTTTTTATTTTTAGTTTGATACTTGTAGTTTTTGAGTTATTAGCCATTATAAAAACAAAACTTTTGACTAAATTCACAGGGTACACCAGTGACCCCACAATGCTGAAATTTGGTATGCGTGTAGCTTTAGTGACACAAATATAGGAAAAAGTCTGAAACTCAGAATAACTGCAATTTCTACCCCTAAAAAAGTAACCAATTTACATGAACCCCCGTTACCTCTAATTTTAATGAAACTGTAGGTCAAGTAGGTGGTTATGCATTTCGTGGCACTAATTTATTAGTCAAAGATTAAGGCCGGCATGCAAAAAGATCACTAAACGTATTTAGCGGCTAAACATGTTTAAATTTGACGTATTTGTATGATTTGACAACTCCTATCATCATATCATTCACTATGTTAATTAGTTTATAATATACGGTACAAATGTATGTGAATCTAAGTACTTATTAATAAATAAAATAAAATTAAATAAATAAATATTTAGCCCCTAAATACATTTAGGCATCATCGTTGTGCAAGTCGCCCTAAGAATAATATTTGTTTTGTTATTTGGGAGAATCGCGAGATCTCAGTTCGGGGCGAACCACTAGTATTATTATTTGGAGCCTGTACTGTCCCACTGCAGGGCAAAGGCTTCCTTCCTTCCACTCCACTCTATATCGTGCGCGTGTATAGTCTGGCAGAGATGGCCTATATGTATATACCTTAAAGTACCTATAATTTAAAATATTCATTGCCAAGTGTAAAGAGGGACTTAACCGTACGATCATTGTCTTTGACCGTATTTATCACAACTCATATGTTTCGTAGCCATCTAGACAAATCTAGTAGCATTGTTTCCATGGCCCCATGGATTAACAGTCCGCCGGCTGATCAGTTAATTGCAACCACAAATTCGCAGTTCCCTTTAAGAACTTTAAGTTCGTTCTACGCAGGTCTTGGACGGCCGCCCCATAGGATCAGAAAATGCAGGCGAACCATTAATCAATGGGGCCCTCATGAAAAAAATTACATGCGGATCCCGCATCCTTCTCTTTGATACGGATTTGAAACTACCGCGCCTTTTTTCAAACTGAGCTAAAATTAATGTTCTTATTCCTTAAAACGTTCCAGTGAATCTAACCGAAGATGTCTGAAGCACAAGAAGCCGTGGAGCAAGTGACGCAGGAGGTGAAGGCCATCAAGCTTGAAAACGGCAGCGCACCGGGCGCGGCCAACGGAACGCCCAAGGAGGACAATGCTATACCCTTCAAGGTAACCGCTTATAGAGCTGGAATAACAAAGATTCCCAACTAAAATATAGGTTTTGATTACTTTTTTGTGTTTCCTGATGATAATATAACTTAATACTTAAACTTTCAACCAAATAAGTGATTTTCAAGAGCGCCTTGAATTTCGTGTTACTAATAGATGGCGTTGCTATTTAGAGTTTTTTTTATATCATTGATGGCAGTTGTTACCTATTTACTTTAATTATATCTCATAGAGTTTACGCCCGGCGCCGCCAGTGCGCCAGAAATTCGTATTTAGGGAAATCCTACGTTTTTTCTCGTAGAAGAAATAAGGAAAAGGTACCTCAAATAATAATGTATATCGGAAACAGAACGGAAGAGCTATGAATTACGATGCCTAGGTGTGGATATAAAATAGTGTCTCCTATGCATACTTATATCCATTCTAAAAATAGAGAACTATCAAAAAACGTAAAACTACCACATTACCATGATTAACCTCTGCTCGCCATCAATGGATGCTACCAATCTCTCACCAAATCCTAATAGTTAATCCTAAAGGTTTGGTCAGAGCTCGAACGCGGGCAAATATCTTTTAGAGACCACTATATCATTTCATTTGGGCCCAAGAAAACTTGAACAATTATTTTATTTTAATGGAAATTTCAAAGCTAACATTCAAAGTTATTTTGGGGCATAATAGATATTTCTTGAAAACTGAAAATTTGTGTAAAATTCCTAACTGTCCAAAGCTTTTCGTAACAAGACAATGCAAACCCGTTCAAGGTAAATACTGCGCTAAAGGGTGTCCATGACGTCAACACTTATTACTTTGCGGTAACAGTAACTAGTGAAAACTAATGCATATTCATGATTGCTTAGAAAGTTTCACCTACTTGGTAGAAACATTACAAACTTAATACATAGAGACTTGTACTAGAGAGCCCTAACATAGCCTAGATTCAATAGAAGTTGATTTTTTTTTCCAAACTCTTAGCCTTAAACGATGTTGGTTATGAGTAAATCTGGAAAGTTAAACAGAGAAAACCACAGTAAAAAAAACAAAGTGTCCTGGAATCACAGGGTGCTCCAAGATCCAAGAAGTACCTACGTTAACCAGAAAATGGCTGATTCTTCTTATGAAACGTCATAAAATAAGTAGAAATTCAACAATTTTTAAATGAACAAACCATCTCATTAGCCCGTCTTCAATCAGCTGTTACTTGGAACGTGTGCCTACCTTAAGCTTTCACTAAAACGCACAAAGATGTTTTGCTTCAGGTTTTGCATTTAAACAAGTGATATTTTCATAATGTTCTTCAATGAAAAACACAAAGAATTTCAAAAAGTCGTAGATCAAACATTATTCGCGTAAGCGAGGACATATGTCATATGTACACATTCCGAAGCACCTTGTATAATGCTAATGTTTCAATGGTTGCCTTAACGTCTTACTGAAACTTAAAAACAATGATTTCTAAGTAAAAATATTAAATGTCTATTTTCTATATACATTCTAGGACGCATTCAAAGCATTCTGCAAATTCGGCGACATCAAATCAGACGGTAAACTGATCACTCTTTCTCAAAGTGACAAGTGGATGAAACAGGCTAAAGTGATCGACGGCAAGAAAATCACAACCACAGACACAGCGATCAACTTCAAGAAACTCAAGTCCCTCAAGGTCGGCATTGACGACTACCAGAAGTTCTTGGAAGAACTCGCGAAGAGCAAAAAATTGGAACTCGACGATATCAAAAGGAAGCTCACCACTTGCGGTCAGCCCGGCATTTCATCACATGTAAGTACCTATATCTTTCTCAAAGGGGTTAAGTTTGACAAGTGTCAAACACTACCAAAGAACAATAAAATCACATGATACAACATTGGAATATCGTCATGTCGGAATATTGATCCAGGATTAACTTTTTGAGTGTTATTTTTATTATAAAGTGCAATGAAACTTGGTGCTTGTTAATTACACTCATTGGTTATGGATGACATAATAATTACTTGGGATTGTGTGATTGATTTTTCGATTTCGTACAAAGTTATCACGGCAAGCAAAATGATAGACATCAAATCGGACCTAATACGAGGCATGCCTTTTAAGTTTTGTCGTTTGAAGAAAAAAACACAACTAGAACCTTATAGTACTTTTTATTGTTTTTCAAAGTATTCACCGCGTAGCTTAATACATTTTTCCATTCGCTCAAACCAGTTATTATAACATTTATTCCACTCTAAAGTGGGGGTGTTCAAAATGGCTGACTTGAAAGCGTCGACTGCTTCTTCACCGGACTGGAACCTTTGACCACGAAGACTTTTCTTACTTTTAGGAAATGTAAAGAAATCGTTAGGGCTTAGGTCAGGACTGTATGGAGGATGGTCAAGAATTTCTACTTTTTCCTGCTTCAAATACTCAATCGTTTGACGAGCGCTGTGTGAGCTTGCGTTGTCGTGGTGCAGGATGATGCGTCGCTTTGAGTTAGATTTTCGAAGTTCGGCGATGACTTGTGGTAAACAAACTGTAGTATACCACTCTGCGTTAACCGTTCTACGATCTTCAAGTGCAATAGTCGCAACATGGCCGGTTTTTCCAACGAACGTGGCCACCATCTTCTTTGAAGTGCTTCGAGAACGAACAACTTTAGTCGGCTTTGGCTCGTCTTGAAAGACCCAGATTGTAGATTGTTGTTTGGAATCAGGATCGTAGGCATAGATCCAAGATTCGTCACCACTTATGATGTCGTAGACGTGATTTGACTCCCCTCGGTTGAACCTTTGCAGAGTTTTCTTACACCATCTGACGCGGGCCGCCTTGTGATCGTCGGAAAGCAGATGCGGTATCCAACGGCAAACTAGCTTTCTCACACCAAGCGCTTCATGCAAGATCTTCTGAATGGTTGTCCCTGAGATGCCTAATAGAGCCTCTATCTCTCGATACGTCACATGACGATCTTCGAGAATTAGTTGTCTCACAGCAATGATGTTATCTTCAGTGAAGGCGGATTTTGGGCGTCCTTCGCGAAATCTGTCACTAACACTAGTATGTCCACGCTGGAATTCTAAATACCAGCGTTCGACAGTCCGCAGACATGGGGCTACATCACTGAACACAGATGTTAGCTCTTCTAAACACTGAAGCCGTGTCAGGCCTCTTCTAAAGTTGTAGAAAATTATTGCACGAACATTTTCCTTAGAAAGATTCATTTTCGTACGTGACCTGACAGATTCTAATCGAAACTGTGACTAAACAATAGCATTAATCCTAATACTTTCAACTGTTTTGAGATTCAAAATGTAAACACATTCGAATATAGAACAGTTCCAAATTCAAAATTGCCGGAAAATATGGAAACGACAGAACTTAAAAGGCATGCCTCGTAGATTGCCTTTAGTGTAGTGTCATTATTCATCATAACTTGGACCTCCAAATTATAACCAACACTGAATTTCGTGAACCTATCAATGAGCACTGTATTTTCGGCTATCAGAATATCTAAAATAAAATTCTCGTGTCACAGTGTTTGTAACAAAACTCCTTCGAAACGGCTTGACCGATTCTTATGATTTTTTTTGTGTATATTCGATAGGTCTGAGAATAGGACGTAAACTATTCATACTGATAGGTGATCCACCCCAAAAATGTTTATTTTATTTTTTTATGATTTGGCAATAAAAAATACATACAAACATACATTTTCCTCCTTCTACCACCAACCCCTATTTTTTAATAGCGATGTTAGTACTTTAATAATTTTCTACTTTGAATATAAAGATAGTTAATAGTGGGTACGTGCACAGAAAAGGACATTAAAAAAAGTAATTTAACTCAGCTTAGCAACATACAATTTATTGATTCTAAGGCGGTACGAAGTTCGTGGGGTCAGCTAGTACATAAATATAATAGTAGAATGCTGTCAATAATCTTAATGTGACTACCGCATCTTATTTTATCGACCTTTATAAAGGATGTTTAGTTAACAGCTAAGCTTTTGTTATTACTTAGTTTAGTTATTAGTAATCAATTTGAGAATTAATTATCAATGATGCAGATACGCATTTATTGAAACCTAAGAGCACATCCAAGTTACCTATTGACAACAGGACAATAACTTGTTATCAACAATGTCAACGCATAACAATAACCAGGTAAGTATCTAGAAAGACGTGTAGATTTAACAATATTTATGTGTATAGCGTATAGTTTTTGCAGTTAGGTCACGTTTCATTGTCAATCATGACTCACATCTATTCTTATATTTTGTTGTACATAGGCGATAATAATGGCTACCTAATTGGTTGTCCAAGTACCAACCTATCAGTAAATGTATTTTTTATTGTGATTGATTTACTATAGGTAATATTGACGTCAAAAACAATAAGCTCATAATCAATCAACATGTATTTATTCATTAAAATCACAAGGATCACTCTGAAACGTCAATTGTACCTGTTCTTCCGCGACCAAGCTAGGAAAGCAAGGCATGAAACAAAGCTGGTTGTCTTTTTAATGAGCTTCTCATCATCTAAATAATCCGGTATATTATAGGTAGTAGGCTTTTTTAATTGCACCCATTGACCCCCCCCCCCCCCACCCTGGATCCACGCTTGACCTGAGGGGAAGTACCCCGGATGGTGGAGGTTAGGCGGCGGACTAGGTAATTACGTGAGCCAATGTTTTGTTTTGCGTTCTGACAGTATTCCTTAAGAGTTAACGATCGATCGAGGGATCTACCAGAGGGCTTAGCCAAGTTACAGTCGATTAGAGATGACGCTAGTCGATACGTCCGCAAATGTATGGGATTTGACACATGCTATAGAAATATTACGTCATTCAGCGACAACAAATGTATGTAGAAATCGAATAGATTCGTGGCGAATGACATTTGGCTACGGGCCCAGGGGACTCTTAGGTTGACTATTACTATGTGGCAAGCACCTATCTATACATGTCGTATAGGTAGGTACTGAGGCAAAGGGGCTGATTGCTTCCGATCTTTTCGATAAATGGAGGGTTGAGGATAATGATTAGGTTTATAAGCTTCCATCTGGAATTATATTTGTTATTTTGATTTGCAGGTAACAAAGTCCCCCGCCGCAGCCGCAGCCGTAGACCGACTCACAGACACCAGTAAGTACACCGGCTCGCACAAACAACGGTTCGACGACTCGGGCAAGGGGAAGGGCATCGCCGGACGGAAGGACCTCGTCGACGGCTCCGGATACGTCTCCGGGTATCAACATAAGGATTCTTATAACAAGGGAAATTAGGCACAAAACCACGCATGTTGTAAGAGACGGCAAACGGAGATGAAGCATCTTTTAAGCTTTGTAAATCTAAAGCACTGTAATTGTAGGTACGGCTTGAAAGGCCTTTTCTCTTAAAGAATACTAAAATATATTTTCCCCATCCATTTAGATTTTAATATTTCGATTACCGACGTAAGCGTTTAAGGCATGTTAAAAGCTTTCAATCTCCGGATACGATATTGTCGTTCGACCCGGCGCGGCATCACCAAAGGGACGGCACGTCAGGCCGGAAAACCTGATCCGGAAATGGCATCGTACTGTCATTACTAAGTACCAACAATAGAACATTTTAGGGGCATTACAGGCAACTTTTGGAGATTATGTGTAAATAAGATCAGGGCGTAGCACCCACTGCGTTAAGACAGAAAAGCACGTAGGTGTACAAACCTATTTGGAGGCATCAATGTGCTTTTATGAGAGCATAACTGCCGTAGCACGTCAATAATTTATTAACATTATAAACGTCCTCAACAGGGCACCTTTTTATATAATTAGGCAATCCATAAGATAGTCCTAAAAAAATCTTTGCGCTGCCAAACGGCTGCATAGTCACCCGTTTACTTCGTGCAAAAGACAGTCTGTCATAAAAGTAGCCACTTTGGGAATGTGGCGTCCATGGCATCTTTCGATCTAGAGAGGGTATATTTATATATTTTTCAAGTAAGTACCTCCCTAGTAGCGTTAGGTTTAAATTTTATTAATGCCTTTACTATTTCTATAAATAACAAGAGACATTCGACAAATAATGCACGTAATGTTTCACTCAATGACAAGTGCAAAATAATTGAGACACAAATATCGGGATACATTCCTTACCTTTATATACCTATTAATTACATTACCTGCATGTAGGAAAATACTTTTTTTATATCATAATATTGTTAATTTTATATTACTACGGGGTGTGTTAGACTCTAATACAAAAATATAATGAATAAAAATTATGTTTTAAATTAATACTCGTCCTTATCTCGCACTTGTTCTATCTTAACTTTTCTGATGATTATGATCGTAGAATGTAGTAAGTACAAAGATATACAATATCTAGTAGAGATATTTCAAGCTAAAATTGCGCGCCCCAACCTAGTTCACTTGGAATTTATAAACATTCCAATAAGATCATGATATCAATGAATAGATTGTTTATCTTGACGTAATAAATTAGGGGGGGGGGGGGGCTGTTATAGCATATACGATATCTACATAAAGAGAATAACTCTAGCAATATTGTGTCATATAAAATAAGTACATAACTTCATATAGCTTTTTTCATCATATTTAGACGAAAAGAAAGTGGTTGATATACGAAATACCTACCAAATAAGCATTTTAAATACCTACCTACTTGTGTAATCTTATTTTGTTATAAAAATTAAACATTATTTATAAATTAAACCATGTTTTTTAATACTTTTACCTTGTCAAATATATTTCATGCAAAATAAATAAAATACACGGATGAATTATAATAGGTACAATTTATTTGTCTTAAAAACTACAAATACATGTGTAAAGCACTAACATTTTTATGAATTTATATTTATTAATAAACGAATGATATACTTATGCATATACAAGCATATGAATGCAATATAAGTCGTATTTTTATATTGTTTCAAGTACATAACAACTCTCTGATAAACAATAACAGTAAGACTGTTCTGTGTAATCAATAGTAAACGCTAGCGCACACTATCGTCAAAACCATTCCGAAAGCAATCTGCTAGTTTACATCAACAAACAAGAATAGCAACTTTTAAAAGAGACTAGTCCAAACATACTGATAGTGAGTGATATTGCGAATATCATAACATGCATTATTGTGGTGATCTATGCATTTATCTATCACAAAGGGAGGTTGATATATTTCGATCGCGCTTTAACTTTGAAGAATGCTGAATTCTTGTCTTGTCCTTGTTAATAATGATTATGGAGTACCATCTTAATATTATGTTAGAATTTGCGCAAATAGACTGTTTGGTGAAATGACAATCATTTCGATGTTGCATTAGGTTGGTATAAATTACGCGCGTAGTAGACGAACTTTAAATATCTCTCATCAAACTGATGCATAACCATTATTTGATGGAATATGGTAGCAGGTAGGGCAACATATAAGAAACAGTTACATAGTTGTTATTTGCTATTTTTTGAAACAGAGTATATACATTTGTACAACATAATCTTTCAGAATTTTTTAGTAGAAATCATAAAAAATATATAAAATATTTCGAACATTATATATATTTATATTATATATATATGTTTCTGAAGGGTGTTTTGTAATATACGCACAACAATGAAAGGGGTTATTTTGATGAGCATAATATATAAATTTGTGAAATGTTTACCATAGAAATGTGAAATTTATTTTGGCATGTAAAAACAAACACTTTATTATACTTATGTTGTGCTATTGCATAATGCTTGCCATCTAACCACAGATACTGTATTGGTAACGTCTCGAGATATCTCTTATTGTCCCTTTTTAACCCAAAAACTACTTCATATCAGATCGGCCTTTATGTTTAGATGTCGATTGCAAGAGTTTTATATCGAATTAATCACCTAAACTTAGTCGAGTTTCTTTAAAATTGTTAATATAACTAGTAGTTTTTTTTCGAGAAGTCTTTTTTATGTTTTTATGAAACCGTCACTTGAATATCGTCAATATATTACCAAACACCGTGTATAATTAGTTTCTGTGCAACTCACTGCTAACCGAAAAACAAAGGGTCTTACTTACCACAAGAAAGCTAAACACTGTTTAGCGGGTGTTTAAGAAAAAACTTAACAAAAATTGGTAAGGAATTTTTTAAACATGCATTAAACAGTTGTTTAGATTTTTTGTGGTAACAAGGAAATGTTTTAAAGGTTATTTTGTCAGGCATAGCTGCCATATTTCACAATGTTGTTATTATTCTGTTTTTGACGTTAAAAGTAACAGATAACCAATTCAGTTTTGGATTACCAGGTTAAATATTATTGTCCATAATTGAGTATTATTTTCGTTTGCGTTCACAAATTAAAATTTTCAAGTTTTAACTTGATGAACTGTTAAAATATTAAAAAACTATTTAAATAATTAAAACATAATAAAATGTATACCTGTCTCAAACAAATATTGATACGAAGCTAATTTTAGTACCTTAATACACGAAATATTATAATCTCTCATTTATGTTTAAAACATTAAAAACACAAATCCATAAAATGAGATGGCATTACAGTTTATATATTTAATAAAGTATGGCATATCAAGAATTAGTCGCGGTTTGTTTTTAAATGACAGTGGGACTGTTTATATCCTATTAATTAGATTGACATTTCTCGAGGTCAGTATTTTGGGCGCAGTATATAACCTCACTTCATGTGACATTGACTCGCTAATTAGATAACATAGTATTATAAGTCACCTACAATATAGGCACTATATGGGCACCTCTCACTTGATCAGATAATATCAGAATTTTTATGCAAATTCAGTTGATTATGAGATTCCTATGAAAACAAGGTAACTTCGTATTTTTAAAGGTAATCAATATATTATTTTTGAAGTAAAATATTTAATTTATCGTAGGTATTACATTTCTTTTTCATGAGTATATAGTATATGTGTTTATGCAATCTTAATTTTATATTCTCTAAAACATATTATTTATATACCATTTTAAACATAATTAAATGATAGTAATATTACATTGCATTATTAATTTAATTAAAATAATAAAATCATTCCATAACTCATTAAAATATCAATCAAAGTTGTAGTACCAATTTTAACTTATCATCAAATAGAACCACCTAGGTTCTATTTGATGTTGTTAAACATGGCACAAAACGAACACTTCACACAAAACCAATGCTACATTTAATGGAATTATGAATTTTCTATATACTTTATAGTCATACAAACATATCACAAAATAGGTGGTATTATCAACTCTTACATTGGGCCTTCAATTGTACTATGTTTCATAGCGAAATAATAGACAGCCCGACTGCCTAGAAGGAAAGCGACCAAGAATGCTCCAACATAGGCTACATAGATGCCACCTCCGTGACTCTTAGCTGTCGATAATGTGCCAAGGGTGACTCCTAGGGCGATGGCGAGGAAAATAAGCGCCAGTACAGCGAAAATGGTACCTCTCAATCTAGCCATGCGCGGTCCCACTGACGATACCTTGCGGCAATGCGGGCATCTCACCGGGGCATTCTTCAGCAACTGATACTGGAAACACAACGATCAAAATAAGTAAATAACGAACACAAACATATCGAGGACATTGTGCTTGCCTGCTTGTTTACAATAACAATTGGCACAACACAGATATTAATAACTATTGATTACTAAGATCACAAGGAATATATTTATTAAACTTCATATTAGATTACTCCATCATACATACGTTGTTGATACGGCATTAGGATACTAATATCAATTTTATTTCAGGAATTAGAGAAGTACAACACAATGTTACCCGTAGAAACATATACTTTAACCTAAATATGATATTACAAACTGTATTGTCACATTAAGACTGCAACATGGAACAAGCATTTATGTGAGTGCATTAAAAGCATTCTATGACTAATCTTTGAGTTGTTATGATATGAGTGCAATAGCAATTCAGTAAACATACAGCAGTTCAAATAGATATGTCAGTATCAAGTAATGATCAAGATAAATGTTGATGATTTAAATAGGGACTTCATTGATGTCTAATAGTGTTCTTTTAATGAAGTAATGAGCAATCCTTTTTTTTGAGCCTAATTTTTTGAGCACCTAGAGTACAATGGCTGGCTTCTAATGATGGGGTAATTTACTTTTCAAGATAAAACACAATGAGATAAGTACTACATCGTTCCTGTCATATTACCATAAGAATTAAATCAAAATTGTATGTGTTGTGTCCTGATTTAGTAACAGAAGGATGTTTATTTTATTTATTTATCAACAAAAATCACAACCAAAAACGGATTTACATTTTATAGATCTACAAATAACGAAGACAATCACCAAAAATATGCCAGTAGTTACATGTGGTGAACATAAGATACCCACTTGAATGTAGGGTCTTAAAACTTACAATTAGTATACTATATTCGCGTTTGCGATTATTATATTTGTGAATGTGTTTTTGTTATAATAAGTTCTCATTTAAGTGAATTGTAAACTCTTATGAGAATAACCGTCTTAAACCTACATATATTGCAAGTTTTATTGTTTGGATGTATCCACATTAGTTATTATGTCATCCTTACTAATATTATAAATTAAAAAGTAACTTTGTGTCTCTGTCTGTCTGTATGTTACGTTTCCACAAGTGGCTGGATTTATAAAATCCGAAAAGGCAGTTATTTTTTTCTTCAAAATAACAACAAGTTTTCTAAAAACTAAACCTAACTAAAATATAAATTGTAGCTTGCCTCAATGAGGTAAAATTTTGCTCCACCCTGTATTATGACTGAGGTAGAGACAGGCTACGTTTTTCCCAACTAGACAGAGGGTAATGTTTTGTTGATCGAGCGAAGCGAGATCTCTAAATCAACTTGGGCAAATCGGCGTTATATGTATGCATGTATGTATGTATGTTTATTTGTCCGAGGATAACTTTCGAAGCGTTAATCCGATCATCGTGAAATTTGGTATATAGGTATTTGGTATATAGTGATGGCACAATTTTGATGTGACTAAAGTAGTTAAAAATATTGGGGGGGTTTTTGAGATATTGAGGTTCAAGTGGGGTAAAAAAAAATGAGACTTAGATCAAATGGGACATCAAATGAAAGGTTATACCTTTCAACCCCGTTTTTATTTTGAGTTTAATATTTGTAGTTTTTGAGTTATTAGCCTTAATAAAAACAAAACTTTGACAAAATTCACAGGGTACACCAGTGACCCCAGTGCTGAAATTTGCTATGCGTGTAGCTTTAGTGACACAAATATAGGCAAAAGTCTGAAATCCAGAATAACTGCAATTTCTACCCCAAAAAAGGAAACCAATTAACCTGGACTCCCATTACCTGTAATTTTGATGAAACTGTAGGTCAAGTCAGTTGGTTAATCATTTTTTTGCACTATTTTGATAGTTAAACATTACAATTTTTTTTTTGTTTTTATGGGAGACGCGAGATTTGAGTTCGGGGCGACCCACTTGTTTTATGTATTATTTATTAGTTGTATTTTATTGTTAAAATATGCGTGTGAAGCCGCGGGTGGGTCAGCTAGCTATTAATGTAACTTGCTATACATATAGCAGGATAATAAAGTGTGTTATCAGTATCATGAATATCGCTATAGATGTAATTGATTGTCATTCACCTTTTCATTCAATCCACTAATGATCACAAATTCTGCCAGGATCTTGGAATACTCCAAGACCCTGGCAGAATTTGTGATCATCTTGATCAAATCTTGATCAACACAGCTGGGCTATGCTAGACATCGTGATATCTAGCCAGCGCAGCTCACAATTGTTTTCACACTACATATTAACTTTGGTGCAACATGTAAAGTCAGGCTTCCCAGTTGCAGTCAACTCTTATGATTGGCTGCAAACTATGACTCCAGCTATGCAGTATTAGTCCTGCTATTTTTGTTACATACATACATATATAAGTATTCTATCAGTTATCTGATTTCCATAGTACAAGCTTTGCTAGTGTGGGGCTAGATAGTGCTGTGTGAAATGTCCGGCATTATTTTTATTATTATTTTTTAAATATTTTATGTATTGACTACAGGAATCATGGCCAGTGATGTAAAAACCCCCTTATAAAGTAATATATAGCTTAATATAAAGTAATATAGCTCAATGTATAGCTCAAATATGACTGCCTCTGTGGCGCAGTGGGTGTATAGCCGGCTGAGACGCAGGAGGTAGCGGGTTCTATTCCCGCCGCGGAACAAATGTTTGTATGATCTACAGATATTTGTTCCGTGTCTGGGTATTTTTCTATTTATTATAAGTATTTATTTACAAAAAAAAGTATATACATATTCTATCAGTTATCTGGTTCCCATAGTACAAGCTCTGCTTAGTTTGGGGCTAGATAGCGATGTGTGAAATGTCCAGCAATATTTATTGTTTATTATTAATGTATATAGCTTACCAAGAATGTATCCTGGCAATGGGCACAGATAACTCTGCACATCCCAGGGAGTGTTGGAACCGGTGGAGTAACAGGGGACGGTGCAAGGTTGATGATTCTCTTGCAGTCGGCTCGGGGGCAAGCGATGCGTTGAGATGATGATTTGCAGATTAACAGACAGTTGCATGGGCAACGTACATATTTCTTGCCTGGTGGGGCATTTCTTATTGGCTGGAACAAATAGGTGCCAAAATCAATATGTGTACTGCTATGGTTCAATTTGTAAGGCCTTATTTGCAGACAAAAGTGTGGTTTGTTGTTATTTGAATAATGAAAGGAAAACTAGAAAGGTCAAACACATTGCTGATATGTCATCATTAGAACTCATACAATTTAATTGTTTGTCATAATTATAATAATTAAGTAAATAATGGCTTCAGCATGAAATTCTTACCGTTGCTTCATTGCAATCTGAACATTTTACAACATGTTGCTCTCGCTTCCCTGATATGTCAATCATAGTCTGACACACTCGACATGTTACCATCGGCAGTCCCGCTTGTTGGTAAGGAGGAGGCAGCTCGTCCGGCCCAATAGGTGATATTGTGCTGACATTTACCTCTTCTGCCATAGAAAAATAATAACACAAAACATTATTAGGGTACGTATAATAAAAGGGGAACGTAACCAATCATGTAACAACTGGAAAGCCAGTTACACAACTTATTCATTTTGCGACTAGTTTGCAGAACATTCAGGCCATCATAATTACATTGTTTAGCAACAAAACTGTCTATGCTGGTTGAATCATCGACTGCCAAAACAAAGATACCATTTTTATCCTTACCATCTCTCAGTAATGGCTGATTTTCACTTTGTCCGTCACCCATGGTGGAGTTATGCAGTTTTAGAACGTATTATGCTAATCAATACAACTAAAACATGAATCCTTTTGACAAATTTCCGAAAATACTTGTTTCGAAAATGACGGATTTCTGACGGATCACCAAACCTAATGTTTTTTTATCGATCGATTTGTTTGGTTGGGGTAATATGATTAAACAGCCTGGTCTGTCACTGTCATATGCTTCCACAAACCTAGAACTACAAAACTTCTAAGTGGTACTAAGTCATAAGGTGACTTTAGCAACGATGCCTAAACGTATTTTAACGTTTTATTTTAGTGGCTAAATAAGATTTGTAGATATGTTAAATCAGACAAATACGTCTTTAAACATGTTTAGTCGCTAAATATGTTTAGGGATCGTTGTGCAAGCTAGGCTAAGAGGGTAATTAGAACATATAAAAGTCTTGTGTATCACTCAAGAAATTGTTAGTTTGATAGGCTTGATGCAAAAAATCTGTGATTTATGTGACGGATAACTGTGACTGATGAGTGAGTGACATGATCGATGGATCTCTCTCTTTCATTCATTGTTTTGGTTTCAATTCTCAACGTTGGTTTGTTGAGGTTATAAATTTTGAATGCATGTGATATATTTACGTAAATATGGGGAGTAAAGTTCATAGATTGCGTTGTTACAACCCCAAGCCGCAACCTATTAACTGTGCGTCACTCAACAAATCTACTCACCAATTGGCGATTGCACGGTAATAAATACTTAGAACGCATCTAAGTGCACGCAAGTTTTACGGCCGAATTTTATATTAAAAACATAACTATATTTACAGTGGTGATGCTTCTATTGAAATATGGGATGTAAAATATGCTCCGTATCCCATAAAATTCATTCCGGGTGTCGAGAACGGGTCTGTGGAAGCGCTATGTTGGGTGCAGGAGAGGTTGCTGTCTACTGGACTAGGCGGTGCATTGGTAGAATGGGATCTCGAAACTCTTGCCGTAAAAGCCACCACGTTGCTAACGGGCTACGCTGCGTGGTGCCTCGACGTCACCCCAGATAATACACTTACAGCAGTGGGCACTGAGCAAGGCTACATTAATTTATTCAATGTTGAGAATGGTGATATTGTTTACCAGAAGCTTTTTGATAAGCAGGAAGGCAGAATATTGTGCTGCAAGTTCAATAACACGGGAAATGTACTCGCTACAGGTAATATCAGAACTTATTTAATTACTGAATTTTTATGTGGACAGTGTCCCATTTGTTAGGGTTGGTTTATATAACTATCAAGTTTATGTGAAGTTCTTATCAACAGATCTCTTTTACAGGTTCAGTAGATTCAATAAGAATCTGGAATGTCAAGACTGGTCAAGCAACAAGCCGTTTGTCTGTTGGTAAACGTGAAGAAGAGGTGATTGTGTGGTGCCTGGCATTTCTATCTGACAATACTATTATCTCAGGGGACAGTCTTGGCAGACTCTCATTTTGGGATAGTGTTATGGGTGACCAGGTAACACTTTTATTTAAATACTTATGCACCTGTTGCACACCTTAAAAATATGTTTCATAAAATAATATCACATCACATACAGGAGAGTAAGGAGAAAGAATAATTTTTATTATGCCTGGCTAAGTGATCTCATTCACTGTTAGAGCCTATTCACATGGTGTATTTTCTTCAAAGACTAATGCTGTGTAGTTTCACCATATTTATTTCTGCAGTGATGCGGCATGACTGTGTTTCGGTTTGAAGGGTGAAATTACAGCAACCCAGCTTAAAACATGTATGCCTCAAATTGATGGACAGGTGCATGACCTACGAGGCAATGCTTTGTTATAGGGGATGGTTACCACTTAATAAAAGGTCTCTTCTCTTCAGAACACGGGTCATATTCTTGATGTAGATAGTAAGTTAAGAATATGATACATCCTAATAAGTTTATGAAAGTATATTGACATTGACGTAATTGTGACACTCTCTAGTAACAGTAGCCACAAACAAGAACTGAACTGAACTCTTAGTATTTTCATGAATACTTTTATTTGCAGATAGAGTCATTTACAACACACAAGGCTGATATAACAGCTCTAGCAATCTCAGATGATGAGCAGAACCTGTACTGCAGTGGAGTGGACCCCACCATGGTGCACTTTGTTAGAGTGCAGAACAGTCAGGACAAGAGTGAAACAACAGGAATAGATACGAAAACAACAGAAGGTTCAGTTTGGGCCAAAAATGTACAAAAACATATTCATGAACATGATGTTAGGTATGTTTGTTTTTATTTTAATACTGGCTTCTGCACGCTGCTTCGTGTTTATAGTTTGTCAAAATTGACCATTAGAAGTAAGCCAAGTTTTCAAGTCATTATATATCTACATATATACCAAATTTAATTGAAATCGGTCCAGCTGTTTTGTCATGATAACGTAACAAACAGACGGATACTTTCGAATTTATAAAATAAGTGTGGATTTGTCTAGTAAAGTGTTGCTGTATAGTACCATTCATATGTCTTGTGCGTGATGCGCGCTCGTTATTTGCTCGCGCGAATGTGTGAACCCGCCATTAAATACAATTTGTTTGTATACAGAGTTATAATTATACATGGGGACCAGCAAATATCAGCAGGCACAAGTGGCTACCTAGTATTCACAAGCTACCCACCTCTATGGACCATGAGGATACCACCCATGATTACACCACCACGCTCATCTGTCAGTGAAAGCAAAAAACTGCTGCTATTGAGGTACTTTTCCGTTCAATTTTGAATACTAGAGATGTAAATAGTTTAATACCTTCTCATACTAAAGAGTGCTTAGTGACAGATGTTCAGTAAGCACTCTTCGTAACTTATTGACAGTGACTTTATCTGATAATGCTCTGTACCTATGGATTCTTACTAAGAATCTTTATATACCTATATAATTATACCCAGTGACTAGGTATAATTATATGAAATCTAAGGTATTGATATAGTCTAGGTCCTAGTCTATATCAATACCTCAGACTTTAAGGTATTGATTGTTGATCAACTTAGTAAATTTTTGGCAATTTTGAATCCAAAGGAGGATTGATTGTATTGTTCTAAAGTGCGTCATTATTCCCCGCACTAAACCGATCGATAGCAAGTAGCGCGGCTATGCGCGCAGTTTGCTGGTTCGGTCTTCGCTGTGGGATAAATGTTTGTATGCTTGCCAAATATTTGTTCCGGATCTGTTGTGGTGCTGTGACGACCTCTGTGATGCAGTGGGCGAATAGCTGTCTGTGACGCAGGAGGTTGCGGGTTCGATTCCCACTGCGGAACAAATGTCTACAGATATTTGTACGGGGTCTGGTGGTTTATCTATATATTATAAGTATGTATTTACAAAAAAAAAGAAATACTGTTAAAATGTTTAAAACTGACATATCTATGCACTACCCCAGTTAAACTAAACTAGCTTTCTATTAATAAAAACCGCGTTCAAGTCGGTCCATCCGTTTGGGAGGGAACTACGATGCCACAGACAGACAGAGAGACACACAGAATCCACAGGAATATAACACCCCTCTTTTTGAGTCGGGAGTTCATAAAAACATTTTCAATGATCATGTCAGTGATTAGCTAAATAAAAAACCTTGTTACAGGTATAGCACTTATTTAGAAATTTGGAAACTGGGCTCTTACGCGATCGATGAAAGCGGCAACGCTATCACAAGTACCGTCATCCCGGGCGACGACAATAAAAAGGACAAAAAGGCAAATCAAAGCAAAGAAAATGAAGTTCAGATCGAACAGGATACAACTGACAACATTTACAAGTTCGTTCTTCCAAAGAGACATAGGAAACCAGTTTCTCTGGATATAACTGAGAAACCAGTAAAGTTACTCCAAATTCATTCAAAGCACAAGAAACAGATACGTTTTTGCGAAATGTCGCCAACAGGCGAATTTATAATCTATGGCACAGATGGCCATTTGAGAATGCTTAAAATGGAAGTAGAAAACGAAGAAGATAATGATGTAAGTGTATTGTCAAATAATCATTAAAGTGATTCTATGAAATATATTAGTTGTAAATTATATAAAAAGGCATTTGATTGATGCCGCGCGCTGTATTCTCACTCGCCTTACATAAATAAATAATGCTGGATTTTTCACACAGGGCTATATAGCCCCAAACTAAGCAAAGCTTGTACTATGGGAACAAGATAACTGATAGAATACTTATATATAGGTATATTTTTATTTGTAAATACATATGTACTTATAATATACAGAAAAACACCCCGAGCCGGAACAAATATCATTTAATTAATAAACTAGATGACTCGCCGAACTTCGTACTGCCTTGATATGCATATGACACGGGCTGCCAATGTGCGGCGCCGGTAGAATTGTCAATCGGCTATCATTAGCTGCATCTATGTATGAGAAAATGAATTTTCGTCATAACTTTTTTTTGCGTCATTTTTTCGATATTTTAATAGTTATTCTGCTATTCGGGGCGGAGACAAATCCAACTAATCAAAGATCATCAAAATCGGTCTGGCCGTTCTTGAGTTATAAATGGCGTAACAAACCCGACTTTGTTTTATATATATATATATATATATATATCAATCAACAAAATCAATCAAAATTAAAGAACAAAATCAGATTGTATATATATACAGGGTGGTTTTTTGAGAAGGACATCGTCGTCCTGAACCAGCCTGTATACATAGAATGACAGTAATAAGTCATGAATTATCGCAAAACCTCCGACAAATCACTTTTGCTAAGCAGGTGGCGGAAAGGAGATAGAGGGATTAGGTCTTATAGAGTTACAAATGTTACAGGGAGATCAGCAAAGGATATTTATGTCAAGGCTGACAGTGCACGGTATAAAGTCGTGCGATCGCGTCGCCTTCACGCACGACGCGCGCATGATGGTGGCGCACACCGCCGGCACGCTACATGTGCTCCAAGTGGACCCGGACGTCGGCGCCTCTCTCGTACATAACATTAATACAGACAAATGTAAGTACACTTTATAACGTTATCTTTTTCTTCTTCTTTCTTGTCAATAGCTTATAACCATATTTTTCACACCACGTGCTCGACAGTGTCAAATTATATGTCATGTAAACCTCACCAAAAGCAGGTCATTAAATCCCTGCGGCTGAGCCGGGAGTAAAGTTGTACTGAATTTTGTGGTTTGAATTTGTTACCTCATCTGTATTAAAATTTGAACCAGAGACCCACACCATAAAAACTTATTCGTAAATCGAACTAACCTCTGCACAGAATGCATCAACCTAGATTTGGTTTTTGTTGTCTTGCAGAAAGTGTGAAAAATAGAGTATTCTCCTTGTGGATAAAGCTGTCTAAATCTTGGGCGTGCTTATATCTCTCTCTGCTCTCAGGATTCTAGTAAATCCCTCGCTCCGCTCGTGAGTTAACTCTAGAATCCTTACGTTCGGGATTCAATAAAGCGCCCGTGACGCACGACACTGCTTTATCTCCTCGTTTAAAAATCTACTATTAATACGCAATGTTAGGGTTGAGTAATAACGTAATAAAGCAATAAATAATTATTGCCAGTGCACAGTGGTCCAAATTTGACCGTATTATTATTATTTTATCTTAATTTTAGCATTGTAACTCCATTATTTCTACATAATATGTATATAGATTCTGTGATTTGTAGCCATTAGTATTACTCAGATCAACGATGTTAGGTAACGTTCCGCGTGGTTGCTACTTGGATGCGTGACCGTCAGTGGTATTTTCAATTGAACGCTTTAGTGCTTCAGGGGCGTTAAGATTTTGGTGTCAGCTATAAAAGTGGTGATGCAATGTCGTAGATCATTCGAACATACTTTAATTTAAAGTCAATAATGAAGGAACATCTATGTTCATCGTTACGCTACAATATAAATAAATAAATAAATAAATATTGCTGCACATTTCACACAGCGCTATCTAGCCCCAAACTAAGCAGAGCTTGTACTATGGGAACCAGATAACTGATAGAATACTTATATACTTTTTTTTTGTAAATACATACTTATAATATATAGAAAAACACCCAGACACGGAACAAATATCTGTAGATCATGCAAACATTTGTTCCGCGGCGGGAATCGAACCCGCTACCTCCTGCGTCTCAGCCGGCTATACGCCCACTGCGCCACGGAGACAGTCAATATGAAAAAAGAGTATGAGTTTTATTTTATCAAGTTCTTGTACAGTACTAGACGCCAACGCTACTGACAGACGGGGCCGGGCTCATGAAACGTGAGAATAGCGACGATGATATTGGTATCTCGCTCGCTGTTGCAGCCCTTATGGGAGCCGTTAGTGATGCGCCGAGTATCTATCAAAAAACTAATTACCAGTGATTGTATTGAAAAGGAAACAAACATGTTTATTGGCACCGTCTGCCACAAGTCTTGGCATATACTAGTATGAACCTATGATTATTTTTATTGCAAGTTCAATGCATGCGATGTTCAAACGTCTTATTGACCGCCCTGTACTTTGAGACTATAACTTCATAAATCAATTTGACACAGAAGAACGCTGTACAATAATTAATGTTTTATTAGATTTCAGCACAAAATCGATACTGCACTTGATAATATCGAAGCAATCGCCGAGCGGTGCGACATATTTAGTAGTAGCTGACACAAAATGTGCTATCTCGATTTGGACGCTAAACGGGAAGAAGTTCGAACATTACGTAAATTTACCGACGTATCACTGCATACCCTCGGCCATGTCTGTAGTTGGCGAGAATGAGGTCTTGCATGTTACGTACGTGGATCAAAAGGTGAGACCATAATAAATACAAAAAAAAAAAACCGGAGTGTTATCAACTCTATACGGGATGGGGCAAACTGTTACCTCATTGAGGGTAGCTACCTTTTCTTTAGTATTTAGGTTTTGTTCTTAGGAAACCACGGGTTTATTTTGATGAAAATTAGAGCCGTTTATTCGGATTTAAAAAGTTTATAGTCATTACATTTGTCAAAAAAACAAGTTGACCATACCTATTTCTGCCGCCAAGCAGCATTGCTGTGTTTTGGTTTGAAGGGTATGGTTGCCGGTAAAATTACAGGCACATGAGGCTTTACACCTGTATGCCTCAACTTGATGGACGCAGGGCAGTGCATCGAAGGGCACATTTCTAACGTACGTGACCTACGAGGCATTTCTCTGTTATAGGCGATGGTTACCGCTTAACATCATGCGGGCCATAAGTTTGTTCCATCTCCATGTAGTATAAAAAACAAAAATCGGCTCTATTTTCTATCAAAAACACTTTTCCCAAAGTAAGTTGTAATATCAATCAAATCAAATTGTAATATTTTGCAAAAAATATAAAAAGTTTTCCACACAATTTCTATGTTGATTGAGGACTGTACTGTACTTACTGTACTTTAAACAATCTGAATATGTGATCCTACCGGTGGACAAAAAACTACATAATATGTAGTTACATATTATGTAACTAGTTGTTCGCCCCGAACGGAGATCTCGCGAGTCTCCGATTATAACAAAAAATATTATTTGTAATCTTTGTCTATCAAAATAGGGCTACGAAATAAATAACCAACTTACTTGACTTACAGTTTCATTCAAATTACAGGTAACGGGGGTTCATGTTATTTGGTTATACTTTTTTCGGGTACAAATTGCAGTTATTCAAGAGTTCAGACTTTTGTCTATATTTGTATCACTTAAGCTACACACATACCAAATTACAGCACTATGGCGACACTGGTGTACCCTGTAAATTTTGTTAAAGTTCAGTTTTTAATATGGCTAATAACTCAAAAACTATAAGGACTTTACTACTGAAGTAGGACTGTACTAATGAAGACCTTTCATTTGACGTCCCACTTGACTTAAGTCTCATTTTAATTTTTTTTTACCACTCTTGAATCCCAATATCTCAACAATAGAAATAGAAAACGATTTATTTTGTGTCCATTTTTACATTCTATGAATACAACAGTTATACTTATACCAAATACAAGACTACAAAATAGGTCGTCACTCAGCGGTGAGCCACCGTAACATATAGCTACTGTAGCGCTGGTATTATGTGACGCCTTTAGTGCGTGTGACCACCAGAAAATAGAAACACGCGTTTACAATATCAATTAACATATAAAAGTTTACAAGATTTACTAAAAACAAAAATTAAAAATTCAAATAAATATTTTTACACAATAACTGCTAAACATTGCACATACCTAACTAATTAAAGCAAGACTATTTATGAGATCAAAACTAAACAATAAAAATAACAGTAAAATAAACAACAAATTTCTGCAAGATATTAAATAAATAAAATATTAAATATTGTTACGAGCTGAGGGTTCGGGATAAAATAATGGGAATCGATCTCACCAAAATAACAGTTTTATTCAGCACTAAACGATGAATACACGAACTTGGTCACACTTATCACAACACACTAATTCACACCACTTAAAGTCACCGAAATGTTCGCACGTATAGCCAAATCCAGACTCCTCGCGAGCAACTACTGTTCACGCGAGACCCTTCTCCACGTCAGTCCTCCAGGGCCTCGCTGAGACTCGCTCACTGACTGACTCACTCAGACTCGAGACTGGCTGTCCGGCCATCTCTCCGGCCTATTTATATCGCACACATTTCGATTGTTCGAGAACGATGTCGATCCTTCCAGGAAAGGGTCGGTCCCTCGACACAATGGCCGCTCCCCATTCTGCGAAACCACAAACAATAGCAACAATAACACAGCAAGACAAAAGCGTTCGAGAAGGTTCGATTATTACTCATTGTTTAACAGCCTCGGCGTAACAATATTTTGAGGAACTATTAATTTAACATACAGAACAAAAGTAACCTTTGCAACTAAATCAAACTAAATATAGGCCCAGAACGACTACCTACTGATGGAGTCATTTGTGAAAGCAATATAATTTTCTCAAGTGAAATTTTAAAAGAGTGAACCGATTGACCGACGACAGGCAATCCCACAACATTTTTAGCTCATTTAGTCACACCAAAATTGTGCCTTCACTACCTATGTATTAAATTTCACGATGATTGGATCAACTCTTCGAAAGTTATCCTCGGACAAACAAACATACATAGATACATACAACGCCGATTTGCTTGTTTTTGATTTGCTTTGATTGAAGTTGACAATTAATGAAGCTAATTGTGCCAATCGAATTATTTCATTATTAATAAATATTATGACATTCCCTTGTCAACACATCTATGAAAATCTGATGTATGTTCACAAAAAAAAATTAATTTGTTTAAGAAAAATAGCGATAATCACAATTTTAATACTAGGAATAAAGATAAACTCGCGGTTGCCACTTGTAGACTCCATAAAGTTAGTAAATCGTTCGAAGGGTACGCTTTTATAACAAACTCCCAAGTGATGTACAAAAATGGACAACAAACAAATTAAACAAAATCTTTATAAAAAAGCCTACTATAACAAATATCGGATTATTTAGATGATAGAGAAGCTTGGGATTGAAATTGCTCCAACTTGGTCAAAAATGTTACATTTTAATCGTAATTTATTTTCTTTGTTGTTATGTATTCTAAAAGGATTATTAAAAACAACAACCTCAAATTCAAAGTGTTCCTTGTGATTTTAATGAATAAAAACAATTTGACTTTTATTTTATTTATTTCAGATCGTAGAATACGAACTACCTTCAAAGACATTCGTGGAGTGGGCAGATATAGTATTACCGAGGCAATGGTTCGCGCGCACCTCCGCAATTCACAGTGTCACGAAACACCCCGAGCGGAAAGCGATCGTGTTTCAAGATCAAAACTCAATCTGGGTTATTGAAAAGGTAAAAAACAATGCTCTGCTACAGTTAAATCGTATCACGTGTTATCCAGGTGTTAATACCAAATTTCATCGAAATCGGTTCAGCCGTTAGGACATGAAAGAGTAACAAACATCCACCCATACATCCATGCAAACTTTCGCGTTAATAATATTAGTGGGATAGTTGTATGTAAAAAAAACGTTTTGGTTTGCCTTCAAATTAGTTGTTTTATTTAACTGCGCAGAAAATGGTTAAAGTTTGTAAAATGTACGTATAAAATTTGTCTGTTTATATATCACAACCTATACTAAACGTTTTGACGGATTTTGACAAATGATGTATCATTGGAATCATTTGTGGCACAAGAGTGACATAGTCTATATGAAATCCAAAATATCCATCAAAAACTATCGAGTAAGGTATCAAAATGAAGGTATTTAAAAGGATATTCCAAAATTATGTAAATACGTAAAAAGTAGTAATAGTAGTGATTTTGATTATAATTTATGAGTAGGTACGTATTAAAAAAATAAAAAAGTATTTTATCAGTGGTTCCCACGGTACAAGCTTTACTTGGTTTGAGGCTAGATGGCGCTGTGTGATACGTCCATTATTTATTATTTTATTGATGATTTTTTTTTTCAGGAATATAAAAATGCGAATCCTGATATTAAAATGCTGCCTTTCAAAATAATACCTATAAAGGTAAGTAACTCAGTTTGGATGATACATAAGGTGGATGGATAATATGGATATCCCTGTCGTCTATTACCTAAGTAAATACGAGGTATGGCGAATACCTTAACGGATGAACTGACATCCTGGCAGCGCTGATATCTTGCTTGCTTGTTTATGTGATTCTCTGGTATTCAAACTTATCGTACGTTTTGGCCGTTGGGGCAGGTTTCTAGAGTGGAGACCACGCACTTGAAAGCGCAGCGTAGGACGGCCCCCTACTCGATGGAAAGATGACCTCATAAAGGTTGCTGGGAGCCGTTGGGCCGCACAAGATCAGTTGCTCTAGAAATCTATGGGGTAGGCCTATGTGCAGCAGTGGACGTTCTATGGCCGATATGATGATGATGATGATGGTGATGTACATTTTAGGGGTATACAATTTAAGCTCAATTAACATTCTACCAGATAATGTCCTGGTGTGCAAGTATTACATAAAATTAATGTAAAATTTGAATTAACTATTCTTACACAATATAAAAAATGTCAATAAAATAAAATAACGTCAAGTCTAGCACTTATAATTAAAATATTCCGCAATGGTGTAAAAACATTTAGATGTTAACCATTTATTAATTCGGCGTTTAAATAAAGTCATGGGTAAATCTTTTAATTCGTCTAGTAATTTATTATATATTTTTAGTGCTATGCAACGAGCGTTACTGTTAAAAAATGTCGAGTTGTGCTTTGGTAGTTGTTTGGTGGTTTGGACAACCCCCCGTGACCTCCACCATCCCCATAGTTACACCATCGCGCAGCTAAACCCTTACCTGGTTCCGATACTTGTCAACCTGATACAATCCATCTCACGAACTAAACACACTGGAAATAGCAAATACACGCTAAATATAATAATATGATGTACGATCCACTATACTATCCAAGCACTGGTATATACTGGTACGACGACCCCCGTGGCGCAGTGGGTAAATAGCAGGAAGTTGCGAGTCCGATTCCCACCCCGGAACAAATGTTTGCATGATCAACAGATATTTGTTCCGTGTCTGGTTGTTTCTCTATAAGTATGCATTATAAAGTATGTATTTACAAAAAAAAGTATATAAGAATTCTATCAGTTAACTGATTCCCATAGTACAAGCTTTGCTTAGTTCGGGGCTAGATGGCGCTGTGTGAAATGTCCAGCATTATTTATTTAATAAATCAACAAGTAACTTTTTATGTATCTAATTACGGCCATGCGGCGATGTAAGCGACGAGCTGGCACACTTTAGATGCTTCAATTTTAAGTTAGTGGTGTTAATATGTGAAAATACGTTTGTTTCAGTACCTGGCGGGATTCCACTGGCTCGATAAAAACGAGGCGGTGATGATAGAGCTCCTACCCGATAACATCGTCTCACAACTGCCGGACATGGTCGCCACTAAGAAACACTAGCGATAAGGTATACTTGCAATAAACAATAACAAATAATGTAGCTATTTTATTTATGTACATTTTTACCCATATACTCGAAATCCGACGATTTGACAGGTGTCAAGATATACCAACAAACAACAAAACCAAATGATACAACATTCGAATCACGTCCCGACGAAATTTCGATTTAGGATTAACTAGTATTTCTGTATTATTCTTCAATATAAAGTGAAACTTGGTGCTTATTAATTATACTCATTGTTGTATATAACATAATAATTAATTGTCATTATGTGGTTAATTTTTCGGTTTCTTTTGTAGACGTTCGTAAAATGTTATCACGGCATGCAAAATGATAGATATCAAATCGTACCTATTACATTTTCAAAACAGTAGTACATACTCATTATGTATACAATAGAGAATAGTATAGAAAACGCTTTATTGTATACCACACTTAAATTAACAAATCATATTTAAAACTTAAAACTAGATACGCGATAGTACAATTGGTTTTTAAAATCGCTTTCAAAATTCAAAAAACGAATGATAACAAAATCGGGGGATACAGTTTGGTGTTGTAGCCACATATCTGTCATCTCCATCCAAAATGCAATTACACGACTGGATAGCTAATGGATCAAAGAATTAGTTATGCTACGTGAGGACTGTGACGCATCGCGCGCGGAGGAGGGGGAAGTGCCGCCACTTTGAGGTCATTTTGCTGCGTTTCAAGATTTCCATTTAGTATGACTCAAAGGACTTCTTAGTGTTCAAACATGATTATAAACATAAAATAGCGTATTTTATATTTTGTATAGAAAATATTACCTGTAGTACACGTAATCACGTACAACACACGGTAGTGTCCATGTCACAGCCACACCTCTTTTTTTTGATCAACCGAGAACCGGAACAGAGAGACCGAGAAATACAGCATCCAAAATACTGGTTTGATATAAATCCGCCAACTTTATTCCCAATAGTGCTCTACCATCGGAATTACGAGAACAATGTTTGTTTTACGACTTTTTGTTTATGTTACAACTACACAGGGACCACTAACACAAAAAAGGTACAGAAGTTAAGTTTAGTACAACGAGCGGAAACAGGCAAGTCGCTCGAACGTTCGACCGACTTTGTACTAAACTTCACCTCTGTAACTATTTATTTTGTGCCACATAGGCTCTGGTCTAGACTGAAAAACCCACGTAGTCCCAACATCACGCCTTTGAAAAGTATTTTTGCCAAACAAGATTAGCCAACACTATTTTTCCACGTAAAATTGAGACTATGCTCACAAATGTCTAAAAAGAAACTAAACCCATATTCGAAAACTAAACTCAAAACTAAATCGAGATTGATACTTAGATTTTGACAATTCACTGAAATCTTAAAAAAAATACGCTTGAGCATATTAATTTCATTTATTTTATCTTTTGATAAATTACATATTCTTATTAAATATAATAATACGGTTAAACAAACTTTATTCTCAAAAAAAAAATATGCATTTACTTAATATGAGAACTTTAAAAAACTAAATAGGTGCTTAAAACTATGACAGTATGCGAGCGCACTAAATTAACAATAAAATGAAGTAGGTACATTATTTGTATAAATTTTATGATTATTATTTGTATAATAATAATACATATTCTATTAAAATACTTAAAATAATTAACTGTAAAGTACAATGTCACATTGGTAGAATTGGCCATCTATTTCATTCTACCGCGAGTCTTTATCCAAATGATTCAAGAAGTCAAAGGGAGTGATGCTAAGTTGCTTCGGCTGCGTCAACAAATCGTCTGTGACTTCGAGCCGTGAGACAGGCAGGTTGTAGGAAATCGGGTCTCCATCGACGCTTCTGCAACGAACAAAAATAACATTATCAATATATTAAAACTTCATAATAAAAAGTCCTAACGTAGAGTATTAATATAAATTGAGATTAACTATGTGCTCCCTATAAGTAAGTGAGCCACAACATCACTAGCTCTAAAAGACTTCTATAGGCCTATACTATTTAATTTATTTAGTGTGGTATAGTGCTGACCTGAACGACAGGTAATCACTTATTCACATTCATTATTTATGCCCTTTTCAGATTATCTGTTAGAAGCCTCTTTGAAAATATTTCTCAAGCGGGACTGAAGAAGGGTCACAGAAATAATTTTTCATCCCATCTATTCGAAAAACTACGTTTTGTTCATTAAGTGTGAGCAAAATAGATGTTTTCTCTTTTAGACTTTTACAGGGGGTAATGAGTTTGAATTTGGAACATACATTTTCTAATGTAACGCGCGCCATACGATCAAAGAGCAATTGAATAATACTATTGTAGGGTACAGAAGGATCACTCCGCAAATACATTTCATGAAGTGCAATTCAGCTTACTTTATCATGTTTATTTAAATGTATTTATGGAGTGATCCTTCCGTACCCAACTATTACTACTAAATAGTACTATTACATAGTAATTGTAAGTACACCGCTGCGCTGTGTGGCAAAAAAATATATTATTTGCCAAGGCTTTTTCTATCGCATAATACCTGTTTTGACGTGCGGCAATTCACTCGGCCGATGTTCGTGTAGCTTCGTAAGTTCGTAGGTACTTAAAGTGTGGAGTGCTATAACTAGCCCGGCCTGATATTACTAAAATACCTGTACAGGGACAAAAATACATACGCTTCTTCGGAACAAGTAACGACGTAGACCCGATGAGGGGATGGTTCTTATCATGAAAAACAATATGTACCTAATTTTAAAAGTCTAACGTCTAACATAAAAAAATATCGAACTTTACAGTATGTAAACAGCTGTTTCATGGCTCTGTGCCTATATTTACTTGAAGTTATACACCTGAAAGTTGAAACAGCTTAATAACTTATGGTCAGCAGAAAACTACCCCCTTTCGGTTAGTACACAATTTCCAAAGTTTTCTGTAGATACTTCTGTGTTGCGAAGGCACTTACCCCAAGAATATTAACGTCTGCTTATAGGGGTCGTAAATCTGGCCGGGCTTCAAAGGCGGGCGGGTCGGGTAGTCTCGGTCAGTTTTCACTAGGCGGCCGTATCGCTCGAGGGGACAAAGTGCGCGGCGACCGACTATTGCTAGGTAACAGAAGATATTTACCTTAGTGCTGATAAGCTCAAAGACCAGTGTATTAAAACCTTGTGTTCACTAGGAGACAAATGTCCCGGAACATGATGTGTCGTCTGACATCGTGCCATGTCGAGTAACATGAGACACCGCGCGAGTGCGAAAGTGTCGCGATAAATGATGTCCGACGAAGTTGCACGACATATTATAGTCTAGAGACATCGCTTGACATGTCTGGCGACATGTTCTGTGACATTTTGATGACAATAGATAGATCGAAGATAGAAAACGCTTTAATGTACACAACACATAAATTAACAAACAATATTAGAACAAATAATTCTAGAGGTGCACTATTAACTATATGATTATATGTATTTACGTATAATCATATAGTTAATAGTGCACCTCTCAGTCATTTGACTAGAATTAGCGGTAGGGAATAATTTAACAAATTACTTACCTACAAATAGGTCGGTAATGACTATGTGCTAGATGGTAGATTAAATAGCGATCAACAAAACGTAACATTATGTATTTTTTGTCTACTAGTAAATACACGGGCTGAAAATAAAACAGCACTGAAAGGGAACATAGACTTCTATGGTGATGGCTAGGCATTGACATTTGACGCCGTCCCCTCTACAATTACCTATAGTTTTTACGAACAACCAAGCTAAAAAAAGTTAAATCAAAACATACCTTAGGTATTATATTCCTACCTAGATAGATAGGATTTACAAAGATAAACCAAAGTTAAATTTGTAAATTGTAGCAATTTCTACTAAAGAAATGTACTGTTCAATAACAAGGCGATTGTACCTGTAGTTTAATTTTTGTAGAGCCGGTCTTCTACGAGCACGCCTAACGTACTAACAATAATTTTCGCGCTAATTGACACATGAACGCGAAATTTACCTACACGTAGTAAGTTTATTTCATAAAGTCATATTCGGCCTTTTGTCGTTTAGCGTGAACATTTCTACATTTTGTTCGTAATGTATAGTGTCATTCATGTATCGTTCATTATATTTTATAGGTGTTTGGTCAAATGATCGCAATAGCGCTTACATATATCTACGCCTTAACCTGCAAAAAGCGCTTCGCGTGTAGCTAGCTTAGTCAGCTTAGTCTTTATTATCAAACTAGCTGACCTGCCCGCGGCTTCGCACGGATGGTATTTTAATAAACATTACTCTCATTTTGCGCAGTTGGTTAAAAAATAGCCTATGTCCTTTCCCAGGATCTCCTTGCAAAATTTCATTACGATCCGTTCAGCCGTTTAGTCGTGTAAAGGTAACAAACAAACTAACAAACAAACAGTGTTATGTATGTATTATACATATAAACCTTCCTCTTGAATCACTCTATCTATTGCTGAAAACTGCATTAAAATCCGTTGAGTAGTTTAAAAGATGTAAGCGATCAGACAGCGGAAGCGACTTCATTTTATACTATATAATATATGTAAAGATAAGTTAATCGACATTCTGTGCTGTTTTCAATGGTTGACAGCTAGTGTTTCCGTCCTTCTGAGGACACGTTAAGATGTCGGTCCCTGTTTTAAAACTTCAAGCGGTCTTAATAATCTAACACCAGAGCTGGCCACTTACTCATACGAACTTATTTATATATGGTGTTAATTTCGAAGCATTGTTCGTAATGATATATTAGGTCTTTACCTATGAAATTGCCGTTTTGTATGGAATAAGTGAAAGTACTTATTATTTTAAACTTTTTTATTTCTGTTATTCAAAGTAATCACCCATGCAATCGAAGCATATATGCCAACGCATTGGCAGTTTATTGATGCCCTTGTAAAAATCAGCTTGACGGGAGGCAACAAACTCTTCAAAGGCATTTTGTACTGCCTCTCGGGAATTGAATTTTTTACCCACTAAAAAGTTGTCTAAATTTTGGAAAAAGTAATAGTCGGTAGGTGCAAGGTCTGTTGAGTATGGCGGATGAGGGAGAGCTTCCAACCCCAGCTCTTGCAGCTTGAAGACTGTCTGTTGTGCAGTATGGGGTCGCGCGTTGTCGTGAAGGAGCAGTGGGGACGACCGATTGACCAAAGCTGGTTGCCGATGTGCAAGCTTCTCCATCATTGTCTCCAGTTCTTCACAGTACACATCTGCAGTAATGGTCATGCCGTTTTGTAAAAAGCTGTGGTAAATCACACCCGCACTAGACCACCAAACAGTGACCATCACCTTTTTAGGGGTAATTTTTGGTTTAGGGCATTGCTTTGGTGCTGAACCAGGATCGAACCAACTTGCTGAGCGCTTTCGATTGTCGAACAGAATTTATTTTTCATCGCACGAAACAATTCAGTTCAAAATTCCTTCAGTTCTTTGCCTATTGAGCAGCGCGAGGCAGGTGTCGACGCGTACGTTGCGCTGGCGATCGTTAAGTTCGTGGGGCACTATCAAGTTTTTTTACCTTGCCTATTTGTCGCAAATGGATCAAAATTGTTTTGATGCTAACATCAAAAGCTGTTGCTAGCTCAGCTGTAGATTGAGTTTCGTCAGCTTCCACAATCGCCTTTAATTCATCATTGATGACCAAAGTCTCCGGACGACCACGAGCTTCATTTTTCAAGTCAAAATTTCCAGAACGGAACCGGGAAAAACAATAACGGGTTGTGCGTTCGTTTGTACAGTTCTCTCCGTAAACGTTTTTGATGTTACGTGCCGTTTTTGTCGCGTTGGTGCCACGACGGAACTCTTATTCCATAATTACACGAATTTTTAAAGTATCCATTATGACGAAAAATGTTCAAATGTAATGAAAATACAACGCTAATCAATAAACAAAAGACTGAGTTTGCAAAAAGAATGTCATGTTTTTAAAACAAAATTAATTTGAATTTAGAATACAAAGCCATTCCAACTTTGTTTCTATTTGAAATGACCAGTACTTAAGAACGGCAATTTCATTGGTAAAGACCTATTATACTCTCTTACTACTCTTTGTAGCAAGTAAACATGGCTGGTTTAGTGCGTAGGAGACAACCACCATCAATCACATATGGTCATCATAATGCTCTCTACCTTTACGCCGCACCCGAGGCCTGTCCCAAATCTATTTTAAGTATGTTTGTTTAACGCCATTAGACGAAATTGTGCTAGGCTGTGTGATTACGCTAATTGAAAGCAGGTGTAACGAAGCGCGTAATTATTTACAAAACAATTGTTTCTGACGACATTTAGGATTCCGTAGGTCAACTAACCTTATAGTTTCGGTATGTTAGTCTGTCTGTCTGTAACTGTGTGTCTGTCTTAGTGTTGTAAAGCTGCTACATGCATGATACATTTTGGTGACGTTTATAGGTTATAAAATATTATTAAGGATATCTCCACTACGGAAGAATAAGTGTGTTTATTTATTTCTTGCGTGTGAGGTAGTATTTTATATTGGTAGGTATTCCAAAAATATTTCACACAAACTATTTTCGATACAGTGATCCGTCTACCAAATACGAAGCTATATGAAATACGGAACGGATTTTCATGTGGTTTTCACCAATTGATAGAAAAATAAAAAAAAAAATTATATTAAAAATTTATTAAATTTATGTGCCTGGTGATTTCCTCATGTAGTCAAAAAAACCTACCGTTTGCCATTAGGCGAACGCCTCTAATCTCGTGTTACTTATAATGAACCAATTTGATGCGGTTTTCACTTGTGAGTAGGGTAATGCCTAAGTATGCTTACCTACCAAGAGTTGGTGAAATCAGGGTGAGCTTGTTAACGTTTCAAAAAATCACCTTGTACCAGTCTGACTCATATTTGCAAGTAGCTTGTACATACCTTTTAAAACATAATACTTGAATGAAAATTAGTTTAAAGTTATTATAAATGTCTAAAATTAACAAATTATTGGCTGTAGACTCTTTTCGATTCCACCCTGTACAGAGTAATAATATAGGTACAGAAACCTTCTGTGTTTGTGGTCTGACACGCGCTTAACCAATTTATTGTACCTACATACTACGTATTTCAGCGATAGCACAATCTCTAATTAGGCACAGTTTTATCGATATAACTCAGCCCGAAGTTAATTTTATTACGATATTGATTTTTAGGAGCAGCGGTAGTTTGTCCTGGACCCATTGTGTTTAGAGATTATACCGATTGTGACATTTCTCTACCTTTTCTGATAATTTCGACAGATCATTATACAATTCATGCTGTCATTTCGATATTTTAAGACGATATACAAATTTAATTTCGATGACGATTGGGCGGAGCATCCGAAAATGCAAAAAAGTGACAGTGCTATTTACGTCAATGAGACAAACATGTATCATAACCGCGCCGCATTGTTGCAGGAATAAATGACGTAAGCGACAAAAGATGAAATCTCGAATTGCACGAGCCAACAAATGAAAAAAAATGCTTTTCCATTAAATTAGGTACCACAATTACCTACATAAGTATGTAAAAAAATACTTTAAATCTTTTCTAGAGTCGGGGAATAAACGATATTAGTGTTTTAGAAGAGCCAATTTTGACAAATAATTGTATCGAGAAAAGTTTACCAATTGCGTTACTGACTTTCATTTACATATGTAGTTTAAATCCTCAAATATATATTGCTTAAATATGAAATTAGTAATATTTGCTATTGAATACGACAGTTACTTAGCGGCTCAATTTTTTTTACATATCGTCTTAAGCTTCAACTTACCAGCTGATGTAGGAGGAAGTGGGAAAGGCGAAGGATCTACCACCACGGGATAACGTTTCGGCGCTAGATGGCAGCTCACGGAACGAACCGCCTCTCTGTATTCTTCTGGCGTGAATCCTGTAACATAACATTGATCAACTGCTAGTGGCCTCATTTAGTCATCTAGATCCATTAACCGAAGTTTAAGGTATCCCCAATCAATAGCGAAGATGGATGTTTTGACTCCTAGGTACCTTGTTTTTGCGCCTCTTCTTCCTGTATTTCTCGAATTTTACTAAGAAATCCCCATGTTGGCTCCCAGAGTTTCGCTGCATGTTTTTCTTTTTTTGTAACAGAAGTCCTGAAAAACAAAGAACGCTAGTCACGTTTTTTCTCAGAAACCGCAAGAAATAAACCATATTCTTAACACAATCTCTCTCTCTCTGTGCATCGTTTCCTCAATGTAGAGGGTCGTGACCGCATTGCATGATTTTTTCTTGTACAATCTTCTTCCATTTGTCGCGATCTCCGGCGTGACGAATAGCGTTGTGTAGTGGTGTGTCGAGAGCGGTGCGGATTTGATCGGTCCAGCGGATAGGGCTGCGTCCTCTTGGTCTGCGTCCCTCGCGTCTTAACACAATAAGGATGGGAAAATGTAAGTTACATGATGCCCTGTGCTTTTACAGGATCAATGGATGGTTCTCGGCGTCCTGCTGCAGGAGGTGGCGGCGGTGGAGCCCCGTTTTCCATTTTTACAAATCAAACGTACAATCATAGACCAACAGTAAAGTCAGAATACAAAATAATTCACTTTTTATAGGGAGCCAAGAAATGGTGCGTCTAAAACGAGCGTCGCGTTGCTTAGGGCTGCTAATAGCAATCGATCTAACTTGATGGGAACGGGAACTAGGAACTTTCTTGAATTTACTTGTCCTGTTATATTATATATTTAAGATAGCGGAATCGTTGTAAATCATTAGATTTAGAATAGAATAGAAAGATTTAGATTTTATAACACACAAGCTACTGACATGTAAAAAATCTAAGATGCATGTATGTAAGCTTAATGTTACCTCTTTTCTTTATGAACTACTTAAATATCGTAGTTTAATTAAAATAACAGCTTTTTCTAATAAACCTATTGGTTTAACCTCTTAGATTGTCAAAATACTATAAAAACGAGTACCAAGCCTACTTACTAGTACTAGATGCTAGTGCACAGTGGTCGAAATTCGACTTGAATTTTTTTTTTACCTTAATTTCTGCATTTAGCTACACCAAAATCATATAAACTTTAACATGCCAAATCTCACAATCCTCAATGCGTGCAATAAGCAATCATAGTTAATAAAAAACAACCAGAATTATTAAAGTTTTAAAACAGTCTGGAAGCATTCAGTGCATTCAAGCATAATTGAATTAAATCGTAGGCACAACGTCTCCTCGACTGCAGGGTTGTACGTCAATTACAAATTCAAAGTTTTGTTAAGGACACGTCCGCTTTGAGACTCAGACACACGGCGGAGATGTTTAGACCAGACGGCCTGTAAAATTTTCAAGCATATTTTTATTTTCTTCGTTTACGTGAATGAAAAAGCTTGCTTAGCTCTGCAAGGATGAAATGTCCTAGCTTAGTACTAGCTTAGGGAGTTACAATTCGATCACAAACCGTAAATAGTTTAAATTATAAGATATATATCTTACTAGCTGTTGTCCGCAACTTCGTACGCGTTACACCACTAAATGTATAGGTAATCTAGAAATAAAGCTAAACTCGCTGTAGCAACTTGACTTGACACCCCATTTTTATCACATGGGAACTGATTTATGGGATAAAAGGTAGCCTATATTCAGGTTATAACATACCAAATTTCATCGTAATCGTTTTAGCCGTTACGACGTGTTTGAGTAATAAACAAACAAAGAAATAGACAAAACATCCAAACTTTCACATTTATAATATTAGTGTGATAAGCTTCCGCCCGGATTCGCACGCGTTCTCCTGTGCAGTCCGATAAAAAATAACCTATAGCTCAATCTGGGCTATAATCTTTCTATATTAAATCAAATTTCCGTTAACAAACATACAGGCAGAGACTAAGAGAGAGAGAGAGTTACTTTCGAATTTATACTAGTGATTCGACCCGAACTGAGATCTCGCGTAATCTTTTACTATCAAAATAGAGTCACGAAATGTATATCCAAATAACTTGGCCTACAATTTCATTCAAATTACAGGTAACGGGAGTTTATGTTAATTGGTTACTCTTTTTTGGGGTAGAAATTGCAGTTATTCTGGATTTCAGACTTTTGCCTGTATTTGTGTCACTAAATCTACACGCATACTAAATTTTAACACTGTGGGGTCACTGTGTACCCTGTGAATTTCATCAAAGTTCAGTCTTTATTATGGCTAATAACTTAAAAAAACTGCAAGGACTAAGCTAGAAATAAAAACGGGGTCGAAATATACTAATGAAGACCTTTCATTTGACCTAAGTCTAACTTCACTTTTTTTACCTCTTTTGAACCCCAATATCTCAACAACCCCCAAACATTTTTTGATCAGCAGTTTAAACTAAAATTCTACGCTTAAACCATCACTGACAAAGAAAAGTTTTAGTTTAAGCTTAGAATTTTAGTTTAAACTGCCATTGATCTTAAGGGCCTTATAGTCACACCAGAATTGTGCCATCACTGCCTACCTATGTATCAAATTTCAAGATGATCGGATCAACGCTTTGAAAGTTATCCTCGGACAAACAAACAAACATACATGCATACGTACAACGCCGATTTGCCCAAGTTGATTTAAAGATCTCGCTTCGCTCGATCAAATATTAGTATTAGTTTGCATACGTTACATACACTGTGTGACTACGAAAATCACGTGATATTCGCTATTTTCATAACTATCTCTCATCTGATTTAAAAGCTGTCAACAGTGTAAAGATGCACAATTTTGATGATGAATCTAGATTAACATGATGGAGAGTTAAAATCACCCTCTTTATAATCGATGACTGGGTGTGCTCTCCGCGCGTGAAATACAATGCATGGATGCAATGCGGAAGTGTAACAGACAGATCCCGACAGATAACGAGTGTCCATAATGTTATGTTATATTATTGTATCAAGTTGTTAAGGGTACTTACTATAAACTATGTTATGAATAGGCGTGCTAATTACTTTCTTACATTGTAGCAATTGCATGATAACAACGCGACGCCGACGGGGCGTTGTATGCGCATAAAATTGACATACCTACCAAATACTTCGTGTGCATTATTTCGTTTATTGGTCGAGCGAAGCGAGGTCTCTAAATCAACTTGGGCAAATCGGCGTTGTACGTACGTTTGTGTGTCCGAGGATAACTTTCGAAGCGTTGACCCGATCATCGTGAAATTTTATACATAATTAGGTAGTGATGTCACAATTTTGGTGTGATTAAATGAGCTAAAAATGTTGGGGGGTTGTTGAGATATTGAGGTTTAAAAGGGGTAAAAAAAATGGAAATGAGACTATTATTCAAGTGGGACGTTAAATGAAAGGTCATCATTAGTACATTTAGACTGTTTTTATTTTTAGTAAAGTCCTTATAGTTTTTGAGTTACTAGCCATAATAAAATCCAGAATAACTGCCATTTGTACCCCAAAAAAGAGTAACCAATTAACATGAACTACCGTAATTTGAATAAAACTGTAGTCCAAGTTAGCTGTTTATGAATTTCGTGGCACTATTTTGATAGTCAAAGATTACAAATCATATTTTTTAGTTTTAATCGAAGACTCGCGAGATCTCTGTTCGGGGCGAACCACTAGTTTATCTTAAGGTACAATTCCGTAGGTGACTGCAGGTAGCAGCAGCAGGCGACGTGTCTCTTGTGTCACTGTCAATGAATAAGCTAGCCTTTTCTTCAGCTGTGCCTACAATATCTAGGTCTGAATAAATAAAACTACTTGATTGGTAGGTATAACTCCCTCGGGCGGGTTCTGCACATAAAAAGGATGTATTGAATTCGCTTCATCGAGCCGTAAATGTTGAGCTTGATTGAAGTGTAGGATAGAAAAGACTTATTTGTGCTGAATATTAAGAGAAGAAAGGAAAGAAATGAGGTTATTTAGGTGAACGGTTTTAGTGCTTGTATTTATTACCGACCTGGTAAATTGTGAAAGTTTATCGAAAGGAAGATTTAACGCTGATGTAGGGGAGACTTGACGAATTCGTACCCCCTAAGGGAATAACTTGAAATATAACAAAGACAGAATGTTTCTGTCTTTGTTATACATATTTCAAGTTTTAATAAACTTTATTCTATGAGTAATCAATAACAATACCATATTGCACTTACAATTAGTAAACTTTAGAGTAATATTATTTAAAAAAAAAGTGAAAAAGTACGATTTAGGATCATGTACGTTTAATTTGTAGCACGCTTTTCCTTAATCGTACTTGGATATCTTATAGTTAGTGTTTGCCTCAAAATCACAGCAAATGAACTAAAACCACTTCTTATATTACTAGATTAATAAACTATTTGATTTTGCATAGCAAATCTTATAGTTTTCTTTAATTCTTTGCAGTCATCACATATTATAATGTTTATTAACTCCAGCACAAAGCTCGTGTAACCAGGCCTCACAGTGGGTGTACTGAATCATATCTTCTTTTATATTTTCTTCGCACAACTTACAGTAGGTACCAGTTTTCTTTATTACTTTTTTCTTTCTATTATTTTTTTTGGTAATATTTTTTGGGTACGAAAAAGGCAAGTTTCCCCTACGTATACTTACATCATATTTTTTTTCCTTTCGGTGTGTTTATTAACTAACACTTAAGTAGTTTTGTGTTAGTTAATGTATTTATTTAATTGGATAATAAACAGAGCAATGAGACCGTTCTGTATCTATATTGTTTATTTATAAACTAAAGATTTAGTTTATCTATACTAGTAAGTAAACTACTCAAAACAAAATAGGGCCCACTTGAAATATTTCGATATTTTGCCCGACAAATTTTTTTTTGCGAGTTGTTGGCATACTGATGTATGGAAATGTTAAGTAGACATATTTATTGATCATAAATTAACACTTAAACGCCAAGTTTAGGGTAGTTCTTAAGTGGGTAGACAAGAAACAAAAACTTACGATATACCGCAGAATCTGTGAGTGCCCTTACATTGTTGCTCAGTGGGTTTGTTGTGTCTAACGAAGAAGTTATCGTAACCATACCTTTTAATTATCGATTACATTACTGTTTGCAAAAACAATGCCTGGTTCTCGACATCACATGGATACGGAATCCGCGACTAGAGCCATTGTTTTGCTTCAGCAGGGAAATTCGCAAAGATCGGTAGCTTCAAGCTTAGGTGTGTCAAGACGAGGTATTCGAAATGTATGGGAACGCTTTCAAGAGACAGGTAGTGTGAGTAGGAGGCGCGGTTCAGGTAGAACCCGAGCGACAACCTCCCAAGAAGACCGATACATCCGACTCTCTGCACGTCGCGAGCGAACTGTAACTGCACGCATATTGAGAAACCGCTTACGTGACGTCACTGGAACGCGAGTGAGTGACCAAACTGTTCGCAACAGACTTCATGAAGACCAACAACGCTCCAGAATGCCACTTGTTCGGCTCAAATTGACCAGAGCCCACCGTGCAGCACGATTAAGGTTTGCACGTGATCACCTCGAATGGACCATGAATAATTGGAGGACAGTGCTTTTTACAGATGAATCTAAAGTAAAGTTTTTTAATGATGACAGATGCGTACGAGTTTCGCGACGACCTGGAGAACGTTTTACAGAACCATGTATTCGTGAAACTGACCGCTTTGATGGACCCAGTATTATGGTATGGGGTGGGATTAGCATAATGGGCAAAACCGAGCTAGTGATTTTGGATGAGGGCAATGTAACGGCCGCCAGCTATGTTCAGCATGTCATCCGACCTCATGTGATCCCATATTCACAGCGAGTAGGCCCTAACTTTATTCTGATGCAAGACAACGCTCGCCCTCATACTGCCAGAGTGACCCAAAGTGCAATCTCCGAAGCTGGTATCGCAGTTCTACCCTGGCCTGCCATGAGTCCGGACCTGAATCCGATCGAGCATATCTGGGACCAGTTGAAAAGAAGCCTTAAAGACAACCACACTGAAATTCATAGCCGACAGTTGATAACTGCTTTAAAAATGTGTTGGGAGCAAATTCCAGATGAAAACGTCATCCACCTTATAGAGAGTGTTCCAAACCGACTCAGAGAGTGTGTGCGCAATAGGGGAGGACCTACGCGTTACTAAACATAAGGCATTGAAGCAACCCTAAGAACATGTTTATTAAAAAATGTGCTCGTGTCTTCAACGTGTTGTTTTGGAAAACCGTGTAATTTTAAGTTAATGTGTAAAACGCGCATTTATTGACGATTTTTTTGGCAAAAATAAGGCATTGTAATGTTTTATTTAATGATTCTGAATGTGTTAACCTATTTCTAAAATTAAACTTGAAATAAATGGTACACATTTTTTTTTTTATTTTAATTTAAATCGTATTTTATTGGGTGGGCCCTATTTTGTTTTGAGTAGTTTATTATAAAGAGGAAATATTTGTATTTTTGTAACGAATAAACTCAAAAATTACTGGTCCGATTTCAAAAATTATTTCACAACTAAAATGCTACATTATCCCTGAGTAGCATAGGGTACTTTTTACCCAACTGCGCAGAAGCAGGGTAATGTTTTTATTGAAAAACTACGCGTGCGAAGATGCAGATTGGTCAACTAGTAATAATGATAATCGCGGTCGAAAATGTAGAGAAGGGAATTGTCATTGAGCCCAATGAATATTTTTTTGAGCATACAATTATTACGTATGGCGAACATATTTTTCTTATAGGCTATTCTATTTACTTTAAGAATGGACTCAATAACCTTAAGATTTTTATTCACAACGCCAGGATATGTGGCAATGTGACCATTAGCACCACTATCCGATGGGAAAGACTGTTTTTATAAACATCACTAACTTCCGCTTGCGGCTTCGCACGCGTGGTTTGCCAATAAAAAGTAGTTCGAGCCAAGCCAGAGCTCTATCTATATTTCATCGAAATCGGTTCATCCGTTACGACGTGACTGAGTAACAAACAAACATCCAAACTTTCGCATTTTGATTACCTATATAATGTACACAGTGTGATGTGAATAATTAAAGGTATAAAAAGGTATAAAAGGTAATTAAAGGTTCTTGATGCTACGGAGGAACTTCTCAATAAACTGGAACGTCTACAGAACTTGTGCATTCGTTTTATATTCGGTCTGCGCAAGTTTGATCACGTATCCAATTTTAGATCCCAACTTAAATGGCTCCCTATTCGTCTTCGCCGTGATCTTCACGTCTTATCACTCCTCTTCAAAGTATTATATTGTCCACTCTCTCCCTCTTACCTCCGTGAGCGTTTTGAATTTCTTGTCCCTCGCAGTGTGCCATGCCGGTCCTCTAAGTCTCTTCTCCTCAAAACACCTCAACACACTTCTAGCCGCTATGGAGGCTCCTTCACCGTTTATGCGGTAAAAATTTGGAATGCCCTTCCTCATGAAGTTCGCGCTAGCCCATCACTCAACATTTTTAAACGGAAAGTTAAAGAGCACTACCTTTCTCTGTAATTTTATATTATTATATATAGGTATATATTTATATTACGTAGGTATATATTATTATTCCATATAATTTATTTATTATAATTATAATATTATAACATAATTTGAGTATAGTTCATATTCGTTTTGGGTATATATATATTTATTTATGTTTTTGTACACTCACCTACCTTTAAAATCATTTCTCTCTCTAGCCTCAAAGGTTTGCTGGAAGAAAACTCTTCTTAGGGTTAAGCTCGCCTTTGTGCATGACCTCTTTTTCTGTATTTTCAAATGTATTTTCTTGTGTGCAATAAAGAATAAAGAATAAAGAAAAAATAATGCGTCTTCTATAAATATAAGTATTGGAATTAAGGCATGATCCATCCAAAGGTATTTACGCGTATTGACAACTAAAACTTAGTAAAAGGTTAATTCAAGTAAGTACCTAGTAATTAATCCTAAATTCTGATTTATAGTAACCTCCGCATAACCTAAAACTACTAACTTTCAAGTGTGATTTATGTCACCCTCACACCCATGAGTCACATTACTTATGGGTCAAACTAACTTCTTCACAACACTTTGACCCAGTCAAAGTGAAGACATAGTTTAGAATAATTGCGTTAAAATATCTGAAAAGCGGCTCTCTATGTTCACAAATTATTATATCACACGAATAAATCATGAATCTATTCAGAACTTTATCCCAGTCAAAGTTAGGGCATATTTCAACATTGATTGCGTGATAATACGAGAAGGTAGGCATCCACTAAATTATTCGGTGTTGATAATGAAAAGCTTCCGCGCCGCCGCGCTGTCCGCAAGTTCATAGCTCGGGTACCTAATACCTAGGCCGATTTACATTACTGTCTGTATATTTATTTACTATTCGTCAATATATAGAGTTTCGGAATCACACAAATATTCTTAAGCGTCCTGTAATTAACAGGAGAAACGTTTTGGAAGAGATTTTTGCCCATATTAATAGGATAAAATAATTTTATAAATTTACTTCATATTATTAATTTTGTTAGCGCACCTAGGTGCGTAATTTTTTTGTTTAATTGTTTATTCATACTTAATCTATTCGGCGATTTTAATCTGGCAGCACAGTAGGTATGTTGTTTCTGATTCGATCGGTGACTTGACACCCAGAATACCTACTGCGTTCGTGAGGATGGGGAGAATGCATACATTCATTGATCAAGCGAAGCGAGATCTCCAAATCAACTTGGGCAAATCGGCGTTGTATGTGTGTATGTATGTATGTTTGTTTGTCCGAGGATAACTTTCGAAGCGTTTATCCGATCATCCTGAAATTTGGTATATAGGTAGGTAGTGATGGCACAATTTTGGTGTGACTCAATGAGCTAAAAATGTGGGGGGTTGTTGAGATATTGGGATTCAAGATGGGTAAAAAAAATCGCAATGAGACTATCCGGTAAAATGTCACGTCTAATAAAAGGTATTTGTAAGTACATTTCGACCCTGTTTTTAATTTTAGTTTAAACTTTTTAGTTTCTAAGTTATTAGCCATAATATAAACTGAACTTTGACAAAATTCACAGGGTACACCAGTGACCCCACAGTGCTGAAATTTGGTATGCGTGTAGCTTTAGTGACACAAATAAAGGCAAAAGTCTGAAATCCAGAATAACTGCAATTTCTACCCCCAAAAAAGTATAACCATAATACATGACCTCCCGTTACCTGTAATTTGAATGAAACTGTAGGTCAACTTAGTTGGTTATTCATTTCGTGGCATTATTTTGATAGTCAAAGATTACGAATAATAGTTTTGGTTTTTATGGGAGACTCGCGAGATCTCAGTTCGGGGCGAACCACTAATTATTTAATAAGCTCATCTTTTCTTTTATTACTCCCTGCGTAAATGAGAACAAATGTTTATTGTCATCCAATATTGTAAATAGTTTAACTTCTGTAAACTTTTTTAAGACTTTTGTAAGGCTATTAAATCTTTTTATACATTTATAAACCCGTTACCTACTTATCTATTAAGAAGCTAAGCCCAGACAGAGGGCATATTTTAAAACTGATTGCGTGTTACTGAAAGGCTCCCGTCCGCAAGGTTACGTGATTATGTTCGTGCGTCTACATCTCGGCTAGAAGGCAGTACAAGGCGAGTAGACACCAGACGGACGCAGCAAAGGGCGACGGAAGGGCAGACAGATTGCACTCAGACGCTACGGTTACGGTATAATTACAACTACTGGTTTATACACGCGGTTTCACCCCTAAATAAAAATAAGATCTGTTTTTATAATCAAATTAGTACCTAAAATGTATTTACAAAACACACATTGCAGTTAGTGTCTTATCGATTCCAGTATGAATATCACGAGGAGGCTTCAAAAAAAAACATTACCACAGACGAGTTCATATCTACCTCTAACTATTAACAAATGGAAGAATGACAATCTAACGTTTAGAACACTATATGAAAGAATCATCTAAAGACGACGGTCGAGCGACCGTTGAGCGTCTTTCGAGCGGTTATAATGTCGCGCGCAATAGCGTGCCAAGCGGGTCGTATGTCCATTTTTAGCAGACTACCAAAAAAGGAGGAGGTACTCAATTCGCCTGGCTGTATCACTTCTTTAAGGTTCCGTAGTCAAACTAGGCAACCTTTACAGTTTGGCCATGTCCGGTGTCTGTCTGTTTTAATCTTAATTATAGTTGCGTCGTTTCAATAGTTGCGTGATAACTTTGAACGAGCGTCTACACAAGAAGTCGAAAAAATAACCATGTAATGCCAAATAATTAGAATCTGACGCTATTCCAATGTTGTATCATTAGGTTCAGTACCGTAGAGTTGAGATCGTTTGTAAACCACTTCGGAACCAAACAAACTTGATTATTATAAAAAACCGGCCAAGTGCTCACAAAGGGTTCCGTACCATTATTCTATAATAAATTGTATGAGCGCCCGTACAACTCAGAGGAGTATATTAATTGGCGTCAACTATGTATGTATGGGGACACCCTTTAATTTTCAACTTTTTTTTGTTTTGGAATTTTTTCTTTATTTGTGCTGACCTTAATTTTTGCCAAATTTCGTGCTTCTAGGTCAACAGGAACTACCATATAGGTTTTCGACCCAAAACCTATAGGGTACTTCCGTTTGGCCTAGAATTGTAAATTTTGGACTAGGTAACTAAACATGTTTAAATTTGACGTATTTGTATGATTTGACAACTATTGCTTGTGTATATATTATATGTATCTTATTATACTCTATGTATTTTATCAACCTATATGTGTTTACACGTAATTTTGGTTAAGTCGTATTTTTAGTTTAATTAAAATTTAGATTGTCTATATATAAATTCTTTTTATAAAAATTAAATCCGTTTTGGCCGTAAGTTAAGCTTAGTAATAGTTTGTATCTATATATTAAGGGATTTTGTTAAATAAATAAATAAACTCTCATATATCATATTTAAGCACTAAATACGATAAGGCTTCGTTGCGCAAGTCGCTCTTAAAGGTCTATCTATGCCATCTATGCTTGTCAATGATATGCTATAGTCAAACATCGAAGCTCCAGCGCTCCTAGGTTTGGCTAGTCAATCCTTAGGTCTGACATAAAGGCTTGGTCAAAGTCCAAACCAATAGCATGTAATATTGGTTTGGATTTTGACCAAGAACCTTTGACTAACGAATTTTTGTCTAATCCTAGGAGAGACTAATTTGGAAAGTCAAACGCCGAAAGAGATGAAATCGGACTTTGACCAGTCAGACCTAAATCAGTAAGTGCAAATACTTATCTGTAGTAATTAAGTAATATCACTATCACTTAAAAAAAGCATTAAGTATTTAAAAACAATTGTCTATAAGGCAAAGAGTCAGTTTTTTCTTGAATATTAGTGCTTCTAAGTTTATTAGTGTTTATCAAGGCACCTTTTAAGGTTAACCAGTCGTAGCTAGTATATTAACATGTAAGTAGTAGGATATTTTACTGTAATGTAATGTGTAGTAGGTCCCTTAGTAGGTTCAATATGATACTTTCCTTTTGCGAGCAGCCACAGGTATGTCTCGTAAAATTAATCCGTCAATGACCACGACAATACACATTGATGGTTGGTGGTACCCGACCAATTACAACACGTGTTTTAGTTTTCCATCATTCATGCTCTGAAAGTTGGTAAACTCGATAAATGCGATTGCACTACGGTCGTAAGTAAATTTGAAATTATAAATAAATGACAGATCTTTAATTCTATTTAAAATAAAGAGGTTACATTCTTAACTGCTGAAATCAAATACAAATCCTTATTTATATTTCAAAATGGGAGAAGCCACATTCTTAGTATGATATAAAGAAATACAACGTCCATGACTAATCCTTATTTCTGTTTAAAAATGAAAGAGGCTAGTAGTGAAAACAAAAACAATGGATACCGGAAACGCAAATTTACTTTTTAGCAATAAAATATAGTATTTTATAATTTCCTCGCATTCGTTCCTCGATTAGCGTTCTCACTTGCGTAGGCAGAATTACTGGAAAAATTTAATAATTTAGCAATATTTTATTTAGTTTGGCTAGCTAATATTTTTATTTTAAAATAATAGTATATTTTAATACCCCATCCAACCAAATCTCAAAAATCTGATAATTCGTTTAGTAGGGTACGTATTTGCCAATTCATATTCACGAGAGCCCTACAAAATACGATCTAGAAGGGTCGTGATTAATCTCGACCCACCTTTCCACATCACTTACCTATATAATGAAAAGCTAACACGGGTACCTTTGAAACATTGAAAAATAACATAGGTACGTCTGAAAACTCTTGGAGTATTTGAAAGGCTCACGGGTCTACACGTGATATTAATAGTGTCTAGACTTCGTTTAGCAGTGGATTGTAAAGCAGTGACTGTTGGCCGTAGAGGTCGGTGGGGTCTGACCTCTTAATTTGCAATTCACCTGAATGTCATTAATTACAATTTTTCAGACTTAAGGCGCTGATGTATATGCTGTAGTTAAATTTGTATGAATATTTATGTGTGACCTATAAACATTCTATTTAATTAATACTTTTAGTGAGACCACGATTCTATAATAATAGCAAAAATAAAAATAAAAATACAAATGCATAAATCGACTTATTTACCTATTTAGGTCAGGTCAAATAGTATGATAACGTATGCCAGTAGCAAAATTATTATTCTGTCTGAGCCTCCATTTTTTAATGAACGTAAAATTTAATATCAGAAATGTCTCTTCTTTTGGCTTGGCTATATGCTGGTTTAGGAAGTAGAGTCTATGCCGTTGAAATATCGCCTCTATTTCAGTGGCATACGATTGAGAGCATGTCAGAGGCTGAGAGCATAGCTTACGTGCCTAGTAACAGCGCACTCGGATTTTATTTCATGGGAAGTGCATAAAATTTTTAGCGGAAGCTACGTCTGCGTCGCTGCAGATGCCAGATACGTCTCGTTAGTTTCTCGGAACGTAGAGTCTTTGTATTTGAGTGTTTGCTGTAAAAATATTGAGAGTTGTAATCCTTAATGGTAAAACAAAACTAATAATAATAAAACTACTTTTCAATTTTAGCGCTATACCGTTGTTGTAAGTTCTGGTTTTTGGATATCGCAATTCAGTAACTGCGGAAAGATGTTGCCAGATGCGCAGACGGAAAAGCTCTATTTCTGTTTTTTCCAATGCCGTATTGTCATAAAGCTTTATCTTTCAGGCCTAGATTTGCAGAGCTAGACTAATCATTTCGCCCGCCTACGTTTCTCTCCATCTTCAGTTTTATTTTACAACATAAAATCATCTTACGGTGATAAAAGTGTGCTAGTGTGCGTGGCCCAATTCCGTCGGTAGCGGCAGCGAGGCTGAAGGGTCGTGGAAGGAAAGGGCTCGTTCTATTCTGTAAGCTGTGTCTACCTTCCCAACCTTTCGCACGCCCCCGCGTCTAGACTCTAGCCAACATAAACTTACATAATTCGCCACTCCGCCTGCACGCACCAAATATTCCAAATATTAGGTTAACCATTCGACTTTGTTAGTTATGATTTACAGTCGGTGGCTTTCTCAAATTCCTATTAGTTTACATTTACTTAACCTTACGTAGAATTGTGAGATAAATTATCTTGTTCTTGTGGAATAACCTTATCTTGCTTTGTATGATAATTTATTCCCGGTTGAAAATTAAAACAATATGATTTTCCGTAATACGGCTCGATACAAGCAAATTAAAGATTTTGTAATTTTGTTGGGTGCCCACTAAATTGATTTCGCTAAAAAAATATAAAATCATCACACTGGTAAATATATGGCTTTACTACAAAAAGTTAAACACTCGTGGAACAAAAAAAAATCCTTCCAATAATTGGTGTTTTTCCTTCTGTACTATCACTAATTTCCATATCATTTTATTTATCCTCTCTGCTACGAAAAAACTTGCTTAGTGTTAATTAGCCTATATTATCTCTTTATTGGAAAATGATTAAACTAAGCCAAAAATAAATTGGGACGAGCTACTTTTTATCCATCAAACATCCGACTGTACCTACCTAGGCTTTACAAAATTAATAAAGCAAGAGTTTCTTAAGCCTGCTTCTAAAAGGTCATGTCGCTATAAAATTGTGTGTCATCTCACCGGCTTGGGTATTGAAAATAAGGAGATATTTAAGCATTAGTTAGACTGAGCAGTGAACAAAGGTAACAGCTTCTACTAAAACGACTGGGTTATTCCATCAAACTTCTGTTTTGCATTCTTGCATTCTGTCCAAGAGCTATAACATACAGGGAGTTTTTTTAGTTTACACAAAAGACAATAAAACACTTTGGACTGTGGTTTTTTTCAGGTGTTATTATGCGCAATATTTTTCACATAGTAGACATGATTCGCTGCGCCCCATTGGGTGGCCATGTCAGACGTGCTAAAAACGCGTAGGGTAGAGTAAAATGAAAATATTACCTAAATAATGTTTAAATTATAGCTACTATACTGACAGCTGTAATTTAATGTTTAGTAAATCAGCACAAACGATTTTGAAATTCTGCAGTTTGTTGCTGCAGGCTGCGATCGCTCTGAATCACATATTGGCCAGCTGAAGTCTTGATAAGCTGTAACAAAGGGGTGCGTTGCGGTGCACGTTGGCGGCCGGGGTGGCTAGCGAGGGTGTAGGCTGTCTAGACTGCGCCCTACACGACACTAATTAATATTACCGTCCGTCTGTCTGTTCCACGGCTCGGCAGGGCGCGCGGCTGTGCAACAACACGCTCTAATTGCCCTTGTAACTGCGATTACGACATTTTATTCAAAAGGAAAATAGTTGGAAAGTACCTTTTTATGAACCAATTGCTAATAAACTTTTGTATGAGTCAGCTCTTTCACGTTGAGAACAAAAGTTAATGTTTTTTTTGTGCGTGATTCTACATAGATTTGCCGTTTTAATGCCAATTTTTTATAAATATACATAGGTATGTGACATATGTTTAATATTAAAGTGAAAGTAGGTAAGTCAAAATTATTATTCGTAAATCCTCATTTAACAACTGAAGATGCAATGATGCTTCGATACCTAGAGATCTGTTAGATAGCTGATCTATTAGATGCTGAACTCTTATATTGCTAATTCCAGTGCTCACTGTGTCAAATAGCATTATTGATAACCTAGCTTTTACAGCGTCTGCTTCAAAATAGGCATTTTAGCGCTAAATGTGGAATAAAAGTTGGGCAGTCGTCGGTGGCAGCGGCGGCGGCGGCGCTGGCCTAGAATGCATTTGATCGCAAAACATAACCCTCGAGTAACCTCCAGACGGCCCGTCCTCCGATCTCCGTCACTTGTTTGCTGGCTACCGTCTAGAAAAGACAAACCCTATTGACTTGACGTCATCTAATGTACATTTTACATTCACCTGCAAAAACGCACTTTGCTGATCGTAAACTATGTAAAGTGTATTTTACGCGTAATGGCTGAAGTAGGTCTACGAATATTTTTAGACGAAAGTCGGGCAGGTTGTACATTAAAACACCGGCCGTATTTCTCACCTATATAGTCTCATTAATAGTTATCCGCCATGTGCCCTGTGAGTCACCCTTGTCACCTAAACTTAATGTAAATTTACACCTAGCTTTTCGCACATGGTGGAATCAAATTATATGAACGATGATTCAACGCAGAAATATCCGTAGTTTATAAAATGCGATCCTGGTTTTTCCGGAAGTCCGAGGAAAATGTTTATGCAATGGCTCTACATGGAATGGATATGCGTGTGATGTGCCCCTTTTTGAAACGTGAATACGAGTAGGTGTGGAATTGTTTTATTTGCAGTTCGGAATGTGAAAATATGATAGAGTAAGACCTTAGTAGGTAGATATCGAAGAATGAAATACTTGCACATAAATGTGATTGATAAACACAATCTTTCTTTACTGTAAGTACCTACCACCGACACCCACATATATTCCAAAGCAACTATCATCAAAACATGTAGAAATTTGTAAATAAAGTACCTCAAAAGTATTTGAGAACTTAAGTTGACAGTCAAACCCAGTAAAATGTCTTGGATAACAAAATAAATTATGTTGTTAAACGCGTAAGCATCCCATAAAAGCAGTGAGCATAAAGTGCTTACAAAAATAAACTTTATAGCTTGATTAGAAGGTTAACTTATTAGACCTTTGTTGATAGTTGTGTCATCGAAGGGCGGGCTATGACTCTGCCGATACGTCTGGGTCGACATCGATACTTGCAGACTGCATTACGACGCGCGGCTCGTCTCGATTCACCTCTAGACGGCTCTCAGGACGCCGCGCGCTCGCAAGCGCACTTTGTCTAGTCTAGACGAATTGCATTATGGAAATTTATATACCTAGACGCCTATTTATATTAACTGAAAGTTTGTTTTTACTATAAAATGCTGTTTCGATTTTAGTTAGCTTTTTATGAACAAATAAGTGCTGGGCTTAAAGAACACAAGTGTTTGTCTACAGTCTAGACTCTATACTGTTAATGAATTATAAAAGCGTTCATGTGCACAGGTATTTTATCTTATCTTGCAATAATTTTTACAATAACATCTATTTTGATCAGAATATAAAGCTATATTTCCGAATGAGATAAAGTATAATGATCATTTATGAATTATTAATTTATCAGCTATCTTCATGGAGCTAATCTGTGTATGTAGGTACGTAATACCTGATTGTTATACTTTTTATGGAGTAAATTATTTTCTACCTTATTAGTCTGAGCTCGTCGTTGTTACAGTGAAGACATCTTAAAATGGGAAAAGTTCGCGAAATTAGCAGTGAAACTCGCTCTGCCATAGTTGTTTTATACGGCGAAGGCAAATCTGAACGTGCGATTGCCTCTCAACTTAAGTTGTCGAAGACTTGTGTTCATAACACAATAACCCGATACAAGGAGACTGGCAGTAATCAAGATCGTTCGCGTTCGGGAAGGCCGAGAACTACCACTTCTCGCGAGGATCACTTCATCGTCACTACCAGCAAGCGGAATAGACGCCTAACAGCACCAGAAATCCGCGTAGAAGTGAACAAATCCCGATCAGAACCTGTATCATTGACTACAGTAAAAAGACGTTTGAGAGATGCTAAGTTATTTGGTCGCGTCGCCGTTCGAAAACCACTACTAAGGCCACAAAACAAAAAGAAACGGATGCAGTGGGCCCTTACCCATCGAGACTGGACTGAAGAAGACTTTAAACAAGTTCTTTGGTCAGATGAATCCAAATTTGAAATATTTGGTTCAAAACGACGAATTTTTGTTCGACGTAACGTCGAGGAAAAGATGATGCCAGACTGTGTGGTGCCAACAGTCAAGCATGGTGGTGGTTCCATTATGGTCTGGGGATGCTTCTCGGGCCATGGAACCGGAGATTTGGTACGAGTCGAAGGAATCATGAAAAAGGAGCAATATAAACGAATACTACAGCAAAATGCCATTCCGTCTGGTTCAAGAATAATTGGAGATGGATTTTTTTTCCAACAAGATAATGACCCAAAACATAGTTCAAAATTATGCAGGGGTTATTTAGAACACAAAGAAACAGAAGGGGTTTTAAAAAACATGGTGTGGCCCCCTCAGAGTCCGGATCTCAACCCGATTGAGCTTTTGTGGGAAGAGCTTGATAGAAATGTGCGCAGTTGTTGTCCCACTTCGCAAGAAGACATGTGGAAGGCTTTACAAGAAAGCTGGAACAATATATCACAAGATACAATCGACAAATTGATTGCTCGTATGCCAAGAATAGTGAAAGTAGTAATAAAATGCAAGGGAGGGTTTTTCGACGAAAAATCTGTATAAAATATGAGCGACATTTTTAAAGTAAATGGTTGATTTTTCTTGATTTTTTTGTTTTCTTCATAATGTATGTGTATTAGGAAATAAGTATTTTAATTCATAATTAAACCTCTTGCTTTGTATTTTGAGTTTTATTTCATTTTCCTACTTTGATGTAGGTGGTCTCAAACTTTTGGCCGGCAGTGTACATCTACATCTACACTAATATTATAAAGAGGAAAGATTTGTACCTATTTTTGTATGTTTGTATGTTTGTAATGAATAGGCTCAAAAAGTACTGGGCCGATTTAAAAAATTCTTTCACCAATAGAATGCTACATTCTTCCAATTTGACATAGGCTATATTTTATTTTGAAAAAAATTAGGGATCCTTGGTAAAATTTGAACAATGTAACCGAAGGTGTAGAAAAATGAGTCTTAAAATGTCTTTCGTCGAATGCGCTGCCGAAACTATTAGCGATAGAACAAAATAATGTACAACAATATTGAAGAACATCATAATGTCTACAAAAAACTCCGCGGTAGCATATGTCCAACTATTGTAGTTATGTCACTACAACAACTTTTTTCATTTTAAACATTAATGAAAATGCTAACCAAATTCAAACCATGCTATTTATGTGTTTATATTAATCCTTATCCAAATAAATTATTTTATGGTCAAGACCATTTAACTACCTATAAAATAGTTTTTAATTATTTAAATTGGACTTTCCATTCAAAAGATATTACGAATTAAAAAATTCAAACAGTAAACAAAACCGCCATAGCGCCGTGGCCGTTGTTTGCGATGCAGTCTGAAAAGCGCGCCGGGCATCGCGGCGGGCGGGGTGGAGGCTATTATCGTTAATATATAATTAATAAATAATAATTTTTTAATAAATAAAAATATTTGTGAAAAAAAGTGTTTTATGTCCAAATTTCCAAAAATAAATAATTGTCTACCCCGTGCGAAGCTGGGACGGGCTGCTAGTATTTTTAATTTTGAAAGGGATTTATGTGCTAAGGTTTACTTTTAGAAGCAAGCCTATCAAAGTATTATTTTTCTGAAAATAATGGTACAATTGGTTTGTATGCTTTAATTAAACCGCAACAAAACGTTTCTTGTGTGTTTGGATGGCTATTCGAAAGCCAAAATGATCTTTTGAACGTATTTATGTAGACCAAAATATGAACATCTGATGCTATTTTTCTATTGTAGTAAGTGGGATAAAAAATATGAAGTATATTTGACGGAAAACTATATGTTCAGGACGCTAAAGGAATAACTCAATGAGTGACGATAATATAGTTCGAATTATTCTTCCAAAGTTTATGTAAGGAAAACCATTGACGGCTGCGATTGCCGCAAACTACGAATCATCGGCGTTCAAATTTATCGATGTCGCCCCCCTGGACTTGTGTAGCGGGATTTGGGGCATACTCCTTAATGGCGAGGAGTCAGCTCAAACAAGGAGGGAGCGACCCCACGCATAGCCCGTCGTTCTATTTTCTGCCGTCTAGCAGGGGTGTTACGAAAAATACGCTTCGATTGTTTCCTAGACACGAATTTGATTTTACATCATATATCTTTAATTTAAAGAAACGTAATGGTATGTCAATTACTAGTTTCTGCTAATCGTAGTATGGTTAAAAATTATATTCTCGGGCTTTATTTATTAGGTTCTTTTTGAGCACTATTTCTTGTATATATTTACGTCATATTTTAGTTAAAAAATCGCATTCGGCAGGAACCCACAGCTGTGAATTAGCTCGCCGTGGAAAAAACAACATTGATGTTCTCAGGGAGTGCACATCTGAGCATCAAATATGGCAATTTGGGCAAAAAGTAGTTTCAAAGTAGTCGCAATGACTCGCACGCAGACGACGACGCCGCGCCAACCGTTAGTTATGGCCGCTCCACTTTAAACCTCATCCATTCTAATTTAGCAAAAGTGCCGGCCGATAACGCGGAGGAAGAACTCATATCCGTCGCTGACGGGAGCACGAGTGTCCTGGAATCAGCTAATCTCTGATAAACACTCACGTCGCCAGTCATACCTTTAACGTCTTTGCATCGCTTGAAAACCATAGGCACTTTTGGTGCACTTGTATCGGTCTTTTCCCAAATCCTGCCAAGTGAGCTCTTAAATTTCGTTTTCGTTTTAATTTGTTTTGCTTGACCATTGTGAATGTCTATAGAAATCCTGTTTGATTTTGGCTGAAGTGAGTGCGAAGACGGACAAGGAATTAATTTACACAATTCTGAATTCGATTGAAAGATTCGGTTTGAAAGGACTCGCTGATCAGCTTAACATTGAATGACCTCTCCTTCCATTATCGCCATTGTTATGAACTGAACTATAAAGGTACTCGTATTGTATTCTGCGCACCTAATCTCAATCAGAGACTTGAGAACCCGGCTCTATTGTCTGTTAAAACAATACCTACATATTGAAGTACCGCCGAGTCGTACTTGTGTTAAGTAGTGACACGCAGACGGACAGACAATGCATCGGTTTGAGTCATATGAGTAATTGTTATTGGATGCGTGCTTACATAATGGCTGGTGTCGTGTGGCGCGACGTTACGCTATTATGCCGTTTCCCTTTACACGAGGTGGCCTGTGACGTCACTTAATAGCATTTCGTCTGAGACGTCGGACAGTCTGCCCGAGCCAAGCTACCGGTGTCCGTTTCTCGGCCAACTTCTGAAGACTATTGCTAGCGCACATCCCTTTCGTGCACAGGTAAATGCGGAGAAGTGGGAAAAGGAAGGAGCTTACACCCAACGGATCATAACGAGGCGGATTTGTGAGCGGGCCACCGCCGCCCGCCTTTTCAGCTTTATTCATAGTCCGTCCGCCGCTTAACAACGTTTATTATTTTAGTTCGCGTTATGAATAACTAATTAGCACTACAACAATGTCATGAAAGGTTAATCTATTTAAATTAGAGCGTGCATTGTTTGTTTGGGTTTAATTATAGTGGGATGGATTTATAAGATATCCTGTGAAAATTGATAAAATTAAACGTTACCGCTTTTACAATACTCACTTTAGCATGAAAATATGCATCAAGTAGCAACGAATAAGCATAACTAACCAAAAATAGAGTAGATAATCAATACTTACGGTAAAAAGATTTGGGGATATTGGGTTTATAGAATGATAATTTAATAAGTAAGGTGTGCGTAATCCCTTTTCCAAGCCATGCTATACTTAAATCAAATTCAGTAAGCTCTATAATAATTAATTAGAAATGAAATTTTGCGTAGCAGTGCCGTCGTTAATTTGTTGCGGTGAATTAAACCGTGATACAGTGGCAATCTGTCTGCATATTGCAGGGCTAGGGCTCTGATTGCGATCTGACTAGGTGCGTGTCGAGAGCGGGGGTGGCCTTAACCTTGAACGCCGCCGTCTGACCTCAGCCCGCGTCATCGCGACCCCTCACCACCCTCACCCCCTTACCCCCGCACACCGCCAGCCCCTTCCTTTCCCGTCTCGACTCGCACCCTATAAATGAGCCTGAAAATCGTGTTAAATATACGCAGTAAACGTCTCTAAGTTGGATGGACGCAGATAATTAATTTTGTCTCCTGTCGATTCTGGTCAGAATTACATTTTTATGGCTTGCGTTTTAAACTAAATTGATATATGAACTATTTCGTTAGACAAAGTGCAGAGATAATTAAATGAAACCCAGGAATTTAGGATAAATCCGCCAGTGGCATTATTCATTTCGATGTGTCCTCTGATGAATAAAATATGAGATAAAACCTGTACTTACAAAACAATAAAAATATGACGTTTCAAAGCGTATGTGAAAGTAGGTTTTCGAATGTCCTTATTGCTTAAAGGTTTTTCAGGAAAACCCCAAAATGGCCAAAACGGAACCCTTACGGTGAGAGTTTGTCCATCTGTTAGTCCGTCTGTCACAGCGAATTATTTCAGCAACTACTGAAACTATTGACTTGTAATTTGGAAAAGATATAAATATCACATCATCATCATCATCATCGTCAGCCTTTCTCATCCCACTGCTGGGCATAGGCCTCTCTTCGTTGTCGCCATTCACCTCTGTCCTGCGCTGTTCTAACCCATATACGACCTGCGATTTTTATAATGTCGTCGACCCATCTTGCCGGTGGACGACCTGCGTTCCTAGTTCCATCTCGGGGCCACCACTCAGTCAGCATCCTGCTCCACCTGCCATCACCGCGCCTGGCCACATGTCCTGCCCAACTCCATTTGAGAAACTCATAGAAAAGATATATGTAGCTTATTTCTTGATCAATTGTGGGGACTTCGGCATACTCGTGGATCTCCTTGTTGGTTGTGGTCCATGAGACATTAGCAATGACTCGTAGGATTTTGTTCTGACAGCGTTGCATGATAGCACAATTAGATTTGCTGGCCGTACTCCAAATTTGTAGCCCACACTAATTTAAGGATGCTGCTGTAAACCAGACGCTTGTCTGGTAAGACGCTAGTAAGAGTTGAGATTGCGGTCCAAGCAACCAGAAAAGGCTCTTGAATCGAGTGTCGAGATTTGCTCTCTTACCTTTGACGTGGAACATCCATGTCAAGCGTATATCTTATCTAGTGTGAATCCGAGGTATTTAACAGAGTCCTCACGTGGCAGAACGTCACCGCCACAGTAGAATGGTGGGCAGTTTACTCTTCAGAGTGCGGAGGTGATGTGGGAAGATTTTGCGGCACTGCTTGTGCGAATTCTCCATAAAATGGCGCTGATAAATTTACATAAATATGATCTATATTTATGTAAATTTATCATTAAATTATCGTACTTGACCAGTCTTGTTTAACTATTTAGTTGAGTTTACAGCTCACTGCAAGTACATCCACTGTAATTCGTAATGTAATCTTATAACACAGTTCCCATGTTTACGGATTCACTAGCAGGATACATTGTTTGTTTAGTCTGCACACCCGCAGATTCGCTGAATAAAATAATCTAGAAGAGACACATTAATCTTAATACATTTATTTATAGGCATCTGTGCCGCGTTCAGTGACTCACTATTTATACAGAATCAGCTATTGAACCTAGAAATCTATGATTTGGTGTTTTGACTCGTAATCTAATTCAATTTCGTAATATTTCTACAACTTGTGATTTTTAACACAGAAATAAGATTGTTATGAAAAAAACATAAAATAATAAGGAAAAGTAAAAACTCACAGTATATGTAATTACAGTATGTGTAAGTACTCTATTTGGTAATTAAAAAACTGTAGAAATATTAAAATAATAGTTTTCTAAAGATGATGACAAATGCTCTTTATCTCTCCATTCCCAATTTAAATCTTCTACAATAGTTACCTCCATCATAATCAGCCGTAGGATGATCCTAAATGGCCTACACCTTTGAGTTTCGGCTTCGAGAAATCTTTATAAGTTCCTATTTCTATCTAGTGATAAACCGTCCTATTCTGTACTTTCCACTTCCATGGTTTCCTTCAAGAACTTTTCTGCCACAACGACCGTCAGTTTCACCGAGGTATGCGCTCTGCCATTTCAACTCGCTAATCCTCTGGGCTACGTGTCGTTTATCTACGAATCTCTTCATTTCGGATTAAGTCTTAAAGAGCAACGCCAAGCATAGCTCTCTACTCTATAGCACCCTATGTCACATCACAATACAATACAATATTTATTTATTGGTTTATAGGCGCATTATCGCTGGTATGTTTACATGATACAATGTTGAAAGTCTCTTAATGTTCACTTTTGTAGTTATATACCTACCAACCTTTCCATGAAATTGTTACTGTGTTACTATTTCATGCATTAACATACATAATACTGTTATACTAAGTTATCTGAATGCCCTTGGTCGCTAAAAAGTTTCAACGCTAAAACGCTATTAAACTGCCTGTCACTAGGCGAAGTATATTTTCGGGTGTGGCGTTCGGGCGTCCTCTAGACAGCATGGTGACCATGCGAGGACGCAGACAACAGACGCACACCTTGCTCAATCTAGACAGCCAATCAGTCAGCACACATTGTGTGCACTTGGGCATGACTTTGGCTCAAATCAAAAGACTGCGCCGAAGTTGATGACTTTAGATCGATGTACGTGGGTCACACTGAAATAAAAAACGGAAAGATGTAGAAGCCTGTTAATATTTTTATTGCTTTTCGAAGTAGTCTCCGTTCCTTTCTAAGCACCATCACATGATAGGGACATGTTAAGGGACTTTTTCATCTTCAGGGTTCATAAAACGAATTCCTTTAAGTTTATCTTTTATTTTTTTAAATAAATAAAAGTCACAAGGTGCCAGGTCAGGACTATAAGGAGGATGACTCACTAACTCCACCTTCGATATCTTCGATATACAAATATTCGATAGTCCGTCTGGCGGAGTGAGCTGGAGCGTTGTCGTGGTGTAGGTAGTAGTTGTAGTAGTCGAGGTGGAGTGTAGTAGTGGATCCTGCTTCTTGGGCGCTGCTGTCTAACATTTTTCAAGACAACTGGTAAACAATGACTGACATACCAATCTGCAGTAGCAGTCCTTTTATCTTCTAAGACAATTGTTGCGAAATGACCCGCCCGTCGAAAGAATGAGGCAATCATATTTTTCCTTTGACTTCTGCCCTTCTTTACTTTTGTCGGCAAATCTTCGAATGGAAACATCCATTGCGCGAATTGTCTTTTGGTTTCGGATACGTTATAATATATCCAGCTTTCATCACCGGTGACGAGGTCATATACAGCATTCGTTATACTTTTCAAGCATTGAGCGGCACCAATCCAAACGACGTTGTTTTTGATCTTCCGTCAAATTATACGGTATACATCTAATACAAAGCTTTCTGACGCCTGAATACTTTGTATACTTTTGTAATTGATTTATACCAATGCCTAAAGCTGCCCGAATCTGTTGATATGTCATCCTCCTATCAGCTTCTATCATGAGCCGCACAGCACTCACGTTATCTTCAGCAGTTGCCGTAGAAAAACGTCCTTCTCGCGAAGCAACAGTGAGTTTGCTTCTATCACGTTTAAACTCATTAAACCAGTTGTAAACGGTGGCACGGGACGGGGCTTCGTCATGAAATGCTAATCAAAGTCTATCGCAACATTGTTGTTGAGTAAGACCGCAACGAAATTCGTAATATATCATTAAGCGAATATTTTATCTAGCCAAATCCATTTAGACGCACGACAGACACTTTTTAAATTGCCGCCAGTTTGTAAAAACAAATAACATATGACTTTATTACGCATCTACATATTCCCAAAGAGTTTCTAATTCGAAATACATTTTTCATCGCCCGCTTTTCTTACAAACATTTTCAGTGTGACCCCCGTATATGCTATAGTCAAACATCGAAGCTCCAGCGCTCCTACATAGATTTGGCTAGTCAAACCTCAGATCTGACATAAAGGCTTAGTCAAAGTCCAAACCAATAGCATTTTTCTGGGAGAAACTAATTTGTACAGCCAATCGCCGAAACTCAATTTAATGAAATCGGGGTTTGACCAATCAGACACAAATTAGTAAATGTTGGTTTGTTACATTAGATATAATTCAAGACGAGGCGCCCCGACTAGAGCAGGTTAGGTTCAGAATGTCAGTCAGTAAGTGGCGACTCAGTTCACCCCGAATTGAGTAGGTTAGGTCTAGATTAGTGGGAGAATCGACACGGGGCACTCCGACTCTAGGCGGTCTTGTGCGAGACGCCGCTGATCTTCGTAGTGGAGTGTAGGTTGAGTTGTCGCACAAGCGACACTCAGGGGCAGCCACGCGAGAGTTCTGGCGGAAGACCATCTCAGAACACTAGAGACAGAATCGAAACGGGCCAGTCTGACTTGATTACGTTAGGTTCAAAAAACAAACTAACACTTACTAATTTAGGTCTGATATATAAACAAGTTTTAGCGATTACTCGCGGTCTCTTGGTCCTAGGAGATCGAGTCTGGTGTCTGCGGGTTCGTCTCGTAAAGGTGGAGAGTACTGCGTAGCCAGATTGGTATAGGTAGGTATAAATTTTCCGAAAAAATCGGCCATATATAACGCTACAGCAAACTCCCCCCCCCCTCCACTCCCCCTTTTCGCCCCTCCACTCCCGCATTTTGGATTTTTTTCGTAACATCTTGTGTAGAATAAAGCGCTTTGAAGCGATTTCTTCCAGACAACCTTTGGATGGAGAGGATTTCGTTATGTCAAAGATATGGTCGGGGGTGCACTTTAAAGCCTAAGATGTGGATGTAGAGAGTGCAACTATTACCTAAATACTATATAAAATACAAAGAGACATAAATACATAAATTATTAAATTATAAACCTAAATATAATGTATAAAATTATGATAAATACAATATTTATAATACATACATAAGTTAAATATTACATTAATTTATGTGCGATACTATGACGTTTCTGATAGATATAAGCTTTTTACCCTAGATTTAAATTTAGCTAAGGATGAGGCTTACCGTATTGTTATTGATAATGCATTCTATAGAAGTACTGCTCGGACCGTAAAAGAACTGTTATAGAAGCTGGTACTATGGACTGGCGTTTTTAGCAATAGATTTTCAGACGACCGGACAGACAGAGACAGAGGGGATGGGAAGAATGATAAAACGAAGACGAATTTGTAGATCGTCTGCATATAGATTTTAGGAAGAAGTAATTTGATGTGATATTGAATGTTATGTGGTTACACTTTTTTGGGGTACAAATTGCAGTTATTCTGGATTCCAGACTTTTACCTATATTTGTGTCACTTAAGCTACACGTATACCAAATTACAGTACTGTGGGGTCACTGGTGTACCCTGTGAATTTTGTCAAAGTTCAGTTTTATATGGCTAATGACTCAAAAACTATTCACTCTTTACTAAAAATAAAAACCGAATCTAAGGGCCGAATTCACCGTCGAAACTAAACGCGATTAGTTCAAGCTAAACTCAGTTTACGCGTATAACTGAGTTCAAGGCTACAGTTTGCATTTCACCAACATCAACTGAACGCAGTTAAAGCTAAACGCGGTTCAAATTCTGAACGTCCAATTTTCAACGTTTAGCTCATCTAAACGAGTTTAGAGAGATGTCAATCAAAAGTCAAGAAGTGTCATTGACTTTATTTTGCGAAATATTTATTACCTACGTATTTTTTATACCTATTATTCATAAAGTTTATATCAAGAATGAAAAGAGCGTTGGCACTAGCTTTTGACGAAAGTAATGATGAATACTTTGTTCGTCATCCAAGATGGATACGCGAAAGAGAAGAACACATCATTTCATCTCATCATTTTTTGATGCCATGGTTACAGCATCAGTCTTCTTGCACTCCACAATACTAAAATGCATTCCGACCACATCAACGAAGGCCATTTTTTCGCTAGCGGCAAAAGTTGGGTCCCTTTTCCGTTTCGACATCATGCAAATCACACCACACAGGAATATTCTTATAAAGACGGCAAAACACCAAAATACACATTGAACACAGACTACTACGAATGGGGCGACGTAACGACAAACAAAACGTGATTGAAAGTTTTGTTTGACAATTGCGTTTCGATCGCATCGATATTGATAAGTTTGGTTGCACCAAGACTATAGAATGGTATTAGACCATGGTCTAAACAACATTTGTTTTGGAAAAACAGTGATTTCATTTTCACCTTGTATGCTTTGATTGGATTTATATTATTCTAGCTGACCCGCCAAGACTTAGCACGGATTGTTATCACAATAAACTTTAGCCTATAAGCAGTCAGGGATAGTGTAACTTTCTAGCAGTAAAATAATTATCAAAATCAGTTCAGAAGTTCCGGAGATTACAAACCTACAAACTTACCCCCCTTACAACCCCATTAACAAAGATTTAATAAAATCGCTGTGACCCGTGTGTAATTATTTGTTTAAGTAGTAGATTATATTTCGCTTCAATATTTAAATTTTATATAGAGTGTATATAATGAGGTTTTCTATACAAATTTGGTATGCCGATAAATTAATATTGCTATCAGCATACAATTTCTAGGAATAATCACGTGTCTATGCGAGTTCGTAGGTACCTAGTTATGTAGTTATGTACGTAGTAATATATAACAATTATGTATTTTAAATATCCGTCCACAATCTATGGCCATAAAAATTTACTTTAAGTTATTTCAATACTTGTTCTACAAGCCATAGTTACCTATATAAGGTGATATACAAAGTGATACGGGTCACTTCAACTTCGTGTATTAGTAGATACAATCATGAAGTCAAATTTAATAACTTTAACTATTCTGATATGTATAGTTGTTAATAGTGAAGCCGAAATAGTTAGTATGAACCGAAATCCTAAAAAAAGGGATGACAAATCTAAATTAAAAGTAGCTTTACCCCTGGATGCATCAACAAACGTTCCAAATACTGAAAGTATCATCCTTTCTGATACAACTGAAGATCAAAATAAACAGTCTACTGCCACTTCTCATCCTGAACGTAATGAAGAAACACAATCAACTGAGGAACCGCACAATGTAGAAACAACACCAATTGAAAATCCTACAACCAAATCTAATATAGATACGACAACTGAACACAATATTGATACAACAAAAGATAAAAATGGTAAGAAACAAATCAAATATCTACTTATATATATTCGTTAATTGCTTAAACAACTTGCCATAAATGTACCCAGTTTCTATGATGAATACCGTAAGCTCTGAATATGGAGACGGCCACTTGAGTATTCATAGTACACTGACCGTGTTTGAGCTCATTCATTCTAAACAGCTCTCAGTTCCCAATATCTTCATCGTCATTGGCTTGAAGAACAATCGCACTAAAATTATATATTTTTGGTAACGAAACTTTAACTCATCATTCATTTATTTTTCACAATTGGCGTACAAAAGAGAACAAACATCGATTAAATTAAAAAAAAATCTGATGATGATAAAATACTAACTTAGTACGATTTTGATAGTATTTGTTTATTTTACGTTTAACATTCTCCATTTCTTTTTATTATTTAGATGCAATATGCCCAGAAGGACAGAGCAACTTTATTAAGCAAGATTTAATTAATATAATAATGTATTTTTCTGAGGAATTGAGTATTATGAAAAGCATAAGCGATACTTACCACTATAATGCGATATTGGCTGCGACTGAACTCTTAGAACAGTGGAATAATTATGAAAAGAAATTTGGCGCACGCCCTGCTCATTTAAAGCATGTTTTGCAGGACATTAACAACACACGACATTTACAAATTGTACCGCAAGTCAACAAAGCAGTTGCTATATTACAAGAATTTTCTGTGGTTCAAAAAGATTTTAATATGCTCCAAGCTAAAACATTAAAATTGCTGGATGACCTAGAAAGATACAAAAATATATGCAAATACAATAAATGCGGTGTGCAATTACAACTACGTCGTATGTATTTACTCATTATAAAATACCTAACTACAATACATCACATTACCTATTGTCATCAGTTTTATGTACGTGTACTAATATCACAAATGCGAAATTAAGTTTGTTTGTTACGCTTTTACGTCATAACGGCTAAATTGGTATACCTATAAATATATTATGACCTGGAATGAGTCATAGGCTACTTTTTTTTGACAAAACACGCGTGTGAAACCGGCTGCGGAAGCTAGTTTTATGTAAGCATGTAAATTTATAATATAAATATTGGTGGACATTTCACACAGCGCTATCTAGCCCCAAACTAAGCCGAGCTTGTACTATGGGAACCAGAGAACTGATAGAATACTTTTTTTGTAAATACATACTTATAATATATAGAAAAACATCCAGACTCAGAACAAATATATGTAGATCATGCAAACATTTGTTCCGTGGCGGGAATAAAACTCGCTACCTCCTATGTCTCAGCCGGCTATATGCCTACTGCGCCACGGAGGTCGTAATATATAATTTAATTTAAGAATCTAGTAAATGGTCAGATAGATAGTCAGATTTAAGTTTTTGTACCTTGTAGCACGCAAACCATCTTTTCTACCACCACATAGGTTTTACTGCTTTCTTGGAAAATGCAATAAAGGATAAGTTCGCCTACTTACTTGTAAAATTTGTATGTGCAGCAAAGTTTAAATATTTAAACTTCAATTAATAAGTTTGTTGCAGGTAATATTTTATTGAAAAAAAATGCTAAAATCATCTCAAAACCTGATGATGGAAGTTTGTGTTCTACTATAGCGGATGTGAGTGCAATAGTAATCGAAAAACTTGAGTCGTTTGAACAAGAAGAAATAGAAAATATAAAAAAAGTTATTGATGACAATGTAAACCTTTTACAAAAAACTATTTCTGAGTTGAAGCTGTCTTTGAGAAAGGCAGCCGTTAGTCAATTTGGAGTAGCCATGTTTGAGATACATAATCTATTTGATGATCAATTTCACTTTTTGAAAACTTTAAAGGAGTTTAACAAGGAATCACTCACAAGTTTATTTCAAAAAGTGACCGTGAACATACATTATAAACTTCTGGATCTAGAACCCAAGATTCAGCAATATAGACAACACTGTCTTGATTGCAAGCAAGTGCACCTCCGTCGAAGTGAGTAACCCTCTAAATAATTAATGCTGGACATTTCACACAGCGCTATCTAGCCCCAAACTATAAAGCAAAGCTCGTACTATGAGAATCATATAACGATTGAATACCTACTTATATAAGGTCTTGCAATTAAAACTAACAATGACGGAGTTTATTTTTGAGACCATAAACTAAATAATGGTTTTATTTAATCCAAACTACTTTATTTTTTAATTCCTGTTGATCGGTCGGTGTTCATTGACCGGGCGGGACTTTGACTGGGCGGGGTCATTGGACGGCTCATAGTAACGTTTTAGTAATCGATTTTCTCGAGATTTTGATAATAAAACAAGAAAATTGTATAGATACATTTATTTGTATTTTTGTGTTTTGAAGGGACGGTCCCTTCAAAACAATTTGAAGACACCCTGTATACAATTTATTTTTGTAATTTCGTGCTTATATAACTTATAGAGACTTATAACCAGAGCCGGAAAAAATAGGTGAACTTGTAGATTAAGAGTCTTTAACAGTCTCAAAGAAAAAATAACTGATTATTTCCGTGCCTATATTATTTTTCAGGAATTGCCGTAAATGACGATGACCTAAAACCAATTGAAATAGAGCCAGTTAAAAACGAAACCAATCTTTTAGATCGGCTACTGGATGAAACAATTGATGTATTTAGGAAAAGGAATCAGATTCATGTTCAAAATATCTTCTTAAAACTGAATGAAACTATAAATAATAAGAATTTGGTTGAGGAGGAAATTGCTAAACTTATACCAGTACAGGAGAGTGTAAGTAATCAAACAGAAGTTGAGAAGCAGGCACTTGAGATACTAATGGAATCTGTACCACAAAAATCGCGTGAAGAAATGCAGATCGTGCTTGGTGAATCACAAGACTTATTGACTACCATAGATGAAACCTTGAAATTTCTGATCAAAGTAATCAATAAATGAATATAAATTTCTTCTTTTTCTTGTATACTTTAATTTAAAGTCTAGCTTTCTTGTTACTTGAGTAACTTGTTTATTTATTTAAATTTGTCTTCGTATATTTTATAAAAAATATAATATATATAGCCAACTATAAATTTTAATTATTATATCCGTGTACTGGAAATAGCTGCGTAGGGCGGCCGCACAAAAATATTCTTAAACGGAGATACCTAAAGATAGACTGTACCTATCTTTTGATCGAGTGAGTGAAGATCTCTGATTTTGCTTTTGTATGAATTGTATGAATGAATGAATGAGAATTCTTTATTATACCTTACAAGCTAAACACAACAGATATAAAAATAAAAATAAAACAAATAAATGTAAGTATAATGGGCGGTCTTATCGCTTAACAAAGCGATCTCTTCCAGACAACCTTTGGATGGAGAGGAGCATTGCATAATGGAAGATTGGCTGAGGTGTAAAAAGAATAAACTTAATAATAGAAAAAGAAAAATTACTTAACCTTAAATACATAAACAATAGGTACATAAATCATTTTAAATAAGTAAATATCATATATAAAATAAATAAATATGTACTTACATACATACATATATTAATATATACATATATTAATAATGTATGTGGTATGTTTGTCCAAGCTTAACTATCGAATCCTTGATTCGATCTGCATGAAATTTAGTGGGTCGATAGCTTGTACAATGAAGTTTTGTGTGTAAGCATATGAGCGGAATCGATGAAGGGGTTGTTAAGATATTGGGTAACTAAAATGTAAGTACAAATATATCAAGTGGTCATATGATATGTCCCGAAACAATTTGGAAAACGCGAGTGGCCCCGGTACCCCATGGGACCCAGGATCTCGTTCGACCCCAAATGGCTCAAATGTGTAAGCTCTGTCGAGATTTCAATATTTACGCCGCTTAAGATCTTCGGCTGAATTTGCCACCGCCCTAACTGTTGTACCAGGCAGAAGAGATGGCACAAAGTATAGACTATTGACGCATGTATCGTCCTACATCAAAGGCCTACCCTTCGCCCAAGGTACAAGAGCCATACCGTCAGGCCGCTTACCGTCGTCCTTCATGAATCAGACCGTTCGGCTCGAGAACGGCTGGAACAAATACAATATAATATATAATCATATTTAATTTAATATATTTCTAACACGTATTATATATACATTTTAGCTTTATGAACTCCTTGTCCATATAAACTTTAACTATGCCAAATCACACACTCCTTCGTGCGCGCAATTACCTTAAAAAGGAATACAAAAATAGAGACAGATTTACTTTCGAATTTCCAATGTTAGTATGGATGTGTCTATCCTTACTTATAGGTATTATAAATCTGAAAGTAACTGTCTCTCTGTTTGTTACGTTTTTACGACTAAACGGCGGGACAGATTTCGATGAAATTTGGTATAGGTATAGATTATGACCGGGATTGAGACATAGGCTACTTTTTATCCTTCAAATGTTCAAACCCTTCAATGTTGTACTAATATAGTACAGTGACTATCGAGACATTCCTGTTTTAAAGAGTATTTGCTGATGTTTTTAAGTGAGTTCAACCTTTTTTGAATAAAATCGGATTGAGTTTTCAAACATGTGTCAAAATAAATAGTAATTTAAATCAAAAACACTAAGCAGTATTGATATCAACTTCGAAGCAAATCACCGCCAAAATAACTTTCTACCTCTTTTTAACCTCATTAGGGGATGAATTTCAATAAAATACGAAACACATCTCCCATCAATTCTGTTAAAAAAGGTTTATGCAAAATTTGAAATAGATTGGACCAATGAATCACGTTGTTCCATACAAACTTTGCCCCCCTTTTTCACCCCCTTAGGGATAGAATTTTGGAAAATCCTTTCTTATCAGATGCCTACGTCATACAAAGAACACACCCTCTAAGTTTCAGGTCTCTACGATCAGCGGTTTAGGCTGTGCGTTGATTCATCGGTCAGTAATTCAGGGCAAAGCATTTTATATGTATAGAAGAGATAGATTATATATAATGCGAACCAGATAACTTGTAGGTAGATGCTTTATTCCATTAATTAACCTTTAGTAAATAGGAACACACTTATAATAATAGAGAAACACGCAGACCTGTATCAAATATCAAAGATCATGCAAAAATTTGTTCCGCAGCAGGAATCGAGACCGGAACCTCCTGTGTCTCAAAAAAAATATTCAAAAATTCTTTATTATATTACAAGAACTGTGGGTTACATGGGTTGGGATCTCCTCTGTTAAGTTGCAATATCCTGTATCAGAGTAGTCCCCTCTTTCTTACGGTGATCTTTAGGTATAAACATTAAACTTAGGTATTTTAGTAATAATTATCAAATATGACAGATTTAAAGATATACATAGATATAAATAGATAAATAATAGAATACACATATAAATGATCACAAATACATAAACAAACTTGTAATTATATTAAGTATGCATGTGTAATATATGTAGATTAGTTATTAAGGCCTAGAAGAGATCTTCTGTTTCTTGTTACGTTATGGATTTTAGCCAAGAGGTTATTGTATTTTTTCATTGAAAGTTGGACATTGTATATATTTTTAATTTCTATTTATTTTGTTATATAAATTGACAGATTGATTACTAAATTGTTTTGAAGCAAGTACAGTTTTGGTCACATGATGTTTTAATACAGATCTTTGATTTCTTTTACATTTAATATTTGGGTCAATCTTTAAGCTTTTGTGAGTTCTAAGGACGCATTGCTGTATCTCTCAGCCGGCTATTCACCCACTGCGCCACGAAAGTCATAAATGCCGATTTAGATGACCCTATTAAGAATAGCTGTATTGTTTTTATTTATTTATTCGACAAAAAATTACTTATCAATATAACATAAAACACTGTAAAACCCAAGGTTTGTCTCGGTGACTTAGAGACGCTCGAGCCGCTACACATTATTTAGTTGCACGAGTAGGATAATGTATAACTTGAGTATTCAATTTTGTTAAATGATTTATTTTTTGGCTATGCATCGCTCGTAAAACGGAGGGTGACCGACCGGACAGATAGCCGTTTACCGATTCAGCGCTCAATAAATCTGAATAGGTATTGTGCGCGGGCGCATACAAAAGTATTCGTAAGTAGATTAATTCGTAAAGGTTCAAGGAGGCGTTGACATCGTTTTGCAGGACGTGTCGTGCTTGCTACTCATCGTTTCGAATGCATCGGAGCACCTTTGTTTCTGAGGCATCACAATTAATCGCGAACAATACAGCACGCGCGCGGTACGAAGCTATAAAGACGATAAGCGACGTTTGTTCTTGACATATAAGAAAGCTTTTGAGGTCGCATTTTAAATTCGAAAGTATCAATCGTTTTTAGGGTTTCGTAGTCGAACTAGGAACTAGTTTCGCCATGTCCTTCTGTCGGTTTGTCTGTCTATGCGACCAGTTACTACCGTTTTATTCGTATACAATTGTAAACCTGTAATTTGGCATATACTCGTACGTTCTGTGACGCCTAGTAAGTTGAAAAATAATAAAACCGGCCAAGTGCCAGTCGAACTTGCACATGAAGGGTTCCCTACCATTATCTATAAAAACGGAAAAAATCACGTTTGTTGTATGGGAGCCCCCTTAAATATTTGTTTTATTTTAATTTAATTAATTATTTTTAAATTGATTATATATCTTAATATTCTGTGAATATTTCAATCGTATACCTGTTGCCGTTATCAATATCGAGCTAAAACGAGCAAAAAATCACTTTTGTTGTATGAGAGCCCCCTTAAATAGTTATGTTATTCTGTTTTTAGTATTTGTTGTTATATCGGCAACGAAAATATATCATCTGTGACAATTTCAACTATATAACTATCACGGTTTATGAGATACAGCCTGGTGACAGACAGACAGCGGAGCCTTAGTAATACGGTGCCGTTTTACCCTTTGGGTACGGAACTCTAAAAACAAAAATAACTTGTTTTAGCATACCTCGCCCCTGCACGCCCTCGTTAAATAGGTGTTTCAAAAACACTTAAGGTTTCCTCAAATTTTTTTTGATAGGTACTAGAGTCCGCTCACGAAGCATGAAGCTTCGAAGTGGCTTCTTCGTAACGTTTGTGTCTCGAGAAGAATAATAATAACAGCAAGAGGGCCTGAACGTATTATGGAAAATATCGTCAGCTTTCCAATTCGTCTGGACATGTAAGTTAAAATGTGATTAAAATGCAGCCTCACGGTGCGACGCGGTGGTGACGGGGACCCGAGGTGCACAGGGTAACCAAGACAGTACGACTATTTGCGATATGCTTGTTAGTACACACGGTTACACATCAAGCTATACATTTCCAGTATAAGCTGACCTCGCATTTTGTGTGTACTACAGTTTGGCACGGACATTATTATGAATCCAAATAAATCTATAATTTATAATTTCTAATTGTACCCGCCACGACTTCGTACGTGTAGAACTAAACGTGTACAATAGGATAAGATTTAGATATCTGGTTTAAAGTGGTGTACAATAACGTGTAGCTACATTTGCGTGTTATCAAAGAACCTACACACGACCCATCTACTGTCATCTAGATCTCAGCCGTCTTTAGATCCTGGTAGTCAATACGTCTCGCAAAAACTATCTAAGGTGGGACGATTCCTATACAAACAATCATTTGACATTCACTAGATAACTGAACAACAGAAATGTCTTAAACATATGCGTATCGAATTAGTTACGTCTTATTATTCCCGCAAAATCAATAAAACTGCACACTTTTGTTAATAAATATCTAAATAATTTAATTTTCACTTATTTGAAATGTCATTTAAAAGTGTTTTTTTTCGAATTATTATGTCTTTTATGAACGCAAACACAATCCTTCTTGTTCTCCACTAAGAAGTGACCCTAGTAGTCATTAATTCAGTATTTTATGTGTATTGTATTTTATATTTATGTGTCTGTATTTTATTTCGTTCATCCACTTTGTAGTGGATTAAAATGTTACATGTCAGATCTTATTGACTAGTCAAGAGTCCAGCACTGCATATGTTCCCTGCAAGTAAGGGTGTAGCAATATTAAAGCTAACTAGGTAATATCGTCAAATATCTCGCAAAAACAATTTAAAAGAACCCAATCACAATCCTTCTGTTATCCACTAAGAAGTTCTGTTAATTCCTTACAGGTTCCATCATCAGACCCTAGTTGTCGTATCGTCAAAGTAGATCGTAAAAACAATTTAAAAGCACCCAAATACTACTGTTATGTCATCCATTAAGGAGATAAAATATTGCACTATTTACCTTGAAAAGTATATACTTAAGCTAATTAAAACCATTGAATAATGTTTAATTATACGAACTACATCTTCCCTTTTCAACCCTAGGGGGTGATATTTACAGACTGAAGAAAATATGATTCCATATATTATATGAAACTGATAAGTATTTATTTAAAGTGGTACGCTTATTAACATAATGAATAGTTGCCGTACAATGTTCAACACCCTTTTTCATCCACACAGGGGTTGATTTTTGAAAAATAAAACAATACAATTTCTCCTAATTATTTTAAAAACAGGCACCCAAGGACTGCGGTTTTTCATACAAAAGTAATCAACGGATTTCAGAAAATCCGTTCTTATTACGCTTCTACACCACACCCAACAACTGTCAATGGGGCCAAAATATTCGTGTCAAAATTTCAAAATAGGGTTACTAGATCATCTGGGCTAGCATTGTTATGTTGTATAGATTTGGTATATCGATGGAAAATCACGAAATAAATTAATACTGTTCCCTCCCCTTATCTCCATCTTCATTTCGGAGAATGTGCTGCGGAGTTTTTCAACCTGATCCCACCATCCCCATTCTATCATCGGACAACCAGATGTTCCGCTACATGGTAGACATACCTCCCAAACGCACAAAGCGGTACTCTTCCACCTTTATTATGCGCACCGCCAAGGAGTGGAACGCCTTGCCTGAGTCTGTTTTTCCTGATAACTACAACCTAGGGTCTTCAAGTCGCGAGTGAATAGGTTTCTTCTAGGCTAGTGTGTACCATCGTAGACGGCATCATCGCTTACCATCAGGCGAGATCGTGGTCAAACGCTAGCTTGAATTATAATAAAAAAACTCTTAAGTTTTCAAAGCGAGAAATCTGAAATTAATATGATTCCTTAAAATTATCATTTCTGAGTTTACTGCTCACACAACAAGATGGCATTACTAAATTAGCATAAGGTAAGTACGGGAACCTCGGCGGGCGAGTCTTACTAGCACTCGCTCGGTCTTGTTTAAGTGACTGCGAGATGTTTGTTCTTAATTTGCCAATATAATGTATGTTATGTCAATAGAACCACAAAAAACAAATTTAGCACATTTTACGAATACTGACATATTTTTCTACATCCAAAATAGCTCGGTCTTTTCACTATTGATGAGTTCACATTTAGTAATTTTGGTAGTCGTCAAAGAGGACTTAAGTTAGCAGTGTAAAACCAGGTATACAAGGATAAATATAATAAAAAATTGAATTCAGGCTACAATAAAATAGTCACAGGATAGTAATTAACTTATTCTACGACCCATAAAGATACATTAGCCGAAAATACATATTATAATAAAAATATATTCATAATTACTACATAAACACTGAGTTCTCGCACGCAATGAACTATGCACATAATGTACTTAGTCTAGTTCAATAGTAAGTTACTGTGTAAAGTTAGGTTTTACCTTCTGTTCTTTGTCCACTGTGTGAGGTTCCGCAAGGGCGAGGGGACGACGCGGCGCCGACGGTGTGCGCTGCACCGCCCGTAACGGCGACCCTCCTCCGCAGAGGACAGCGCAGCACACAAGTTACAATCACAAAATCAATACGTACAGAAGTAAAGCCCTGGCAGATTTTTTATTTTTTATTATTTGGCCCACTAAACTGGACGTTACACGAAACAATAGACGAAAAAAAACAACATAGTCTCAGAGTCTTCAAGTCCAGAGTGAACAGATTATTTTTAGGCAAGCGTTCTCCATTTTTGATAATACCATCACTTACCATCAGGTGTGGTAGTGGTCAAGCGCTTGACTATCATCAATTTAAAAAAAATACAATTTTACCAAAGACGGTGTACGTCCTTTTAGAAATAGGCACAGCATGCAAAAAGTTTCTTGATTTTAATTACCTACGCTTGAGCATAGCGCTAGGGCTGGCACCTACAATATTCTGTTATAAATTATTTAACAGATACACAAAATAAGAACGTTTATTCATTGTCATGTAAACATTGATCACAAGTGAATTCACAATCATCTAACAAATTATGTCACTCAAAACATGTTTTCGTCTCACCAAAGCGCGGCACGACCGACTGGCATTCGACCGACTTGATCTGAGATCATCGTACGTGTGCTCCTATGGTGCGTGTGCCTGTTATCACTCGTTGTACTAAGCTTAACTTCTGTACTATTCTGTGTTACAAATATGTTCTAATTGAGTGTTATTGTACTGGTGCGTTGTTGTACCTGCGCTGTTATTGGGGTGGTTGCACCGTCTACAAGGGCAAGGGGACGCTTGTCGTTGCAGCAGTCAGCACACCACATGCTAGCAAGTTACGATTTTTAACTGAAAATATTTTACTAGTAAGTAGTTCACTCCGAACCGAGATCTCGCGAGTGTCAATAAAAATCCCAATCAACTACCAGTTCATTTGACTAGTAATATTTAATTTAGATTTTTCAAAGAAGTACTTACATATTATTAGCTTGCATGTACATTTTTTGTACCTACAATTTAGAAGGAAGCATAGACTTTGTAAGGTACTCCTGGGTACGACCCCTACTGTAATTCTTACTTCAGAATCCTAAAAAACACAGAGGGAAATTATATTTTTTTTGCACTTGATAAGTTGAACCATTTTTATCAATTGCCCAAAAAGTTGGAATCCTTAAATGCAGCCCTTTCGAATTATACCCCACACGATACAAGAATCATTATTTTGAGGGGTCTCATTACTTACTCCCTTAAAAACCTTATTTTTTTATTAATAAAATAGTGCTTACTTTTACATTGTAAAGAATTTGCGCATAAAAGTATCACACTAATATTATAAATGCGAAATTTTGGATGTTTGTTTGTTTCTTACTCAATCACGTCAAAACGGCTGAACCGATTACGATGAAATTTGGTATGTACGTAGATTATAACGTGGATTAACACATAGGCTACTTTTATTGACAAACTATGCGTACGAAACGGGCGGAAGCTAGTAGACCCATAAAACCCTATTCAAAGCAGTTTGGTCCTTTTCTGAAAGAACTCTAATCTGTAAACAAATATATTATTTCTGATCTCGTTGCTGATAAAACCCTTTTCATAATTGTTGCGTGAACGATATTATTTTTATTACAAAAAGTTACATAATTACAGGAGATCTACTCTGAAATAATTGAGTTTTAAGAAACCACTTACTCAAGCCAATTAGTAGCCCAATCTAAAGTTTCAAAGTGTCATATGAACGTGTGAGCAGTGTCATCTAAAGGACGACGAAGCTACGTCATCGACGTGACCACAACCGACACAAAAAAACATAGATTTTTCGGTAGAGTCTTAATAATGCAGGCATTTATTTTATTTTATTTACTTATAAGGTATTGAAAATAAAACCCTTACGATGAGAATCAGCTTTGAATGTCATATGAAGGTGCAGATGCAAGATGTTGGTTTGTAAAGTACCTACCTACTTATAAATGCATTTATAAGTAGGTAGGTACACGAGAGTAGATATACCTTGCAAGGTCTTAAAGGTATAGGTAGGAAACATTTGTTTTGTCGAAATAATAAGGTTCAACGTTTTCATTAAAGCAAGAACTAAAAAAATAACTAAGCCAAGCCACAAAAAATGCTGGACAAGGAATGAAACCAGAATAGGTCACAACATTTTATTGTCCAAATCAATTTCCACGATGATTCGGCGCGTTTGTATACAGGATATTTGGTAATATACTGACGATATTCAAGTAACGGTTTCTCAAAACATAAAAAACGACTTCTCGAAAAAAACTACTAGTTTTTCTTTCCTTTACTAAGTTTAGGTGATTAATTCGATATAAAACTTACTGCCTTACTCTTGCAATCGACATCCAAAAATAAAGGCCGATTTGATATCTCTTTCGGAAATGGCTGCGGGTTTTGGGTAAGAAAGGGACAACGAGAGATATCTCGAGACGTCACCAATACAGTAGTATCTGTGGTTAGATGGCAAGCATTATGCAATATCACAACATAAATTTAATAAAGTGTTTGTTTTTACATGCCAAAATAAATTTCACATTTCTATGGTAAACATTTCACAAATTTATTTATTATGCTCATCAAAATAACCCCTTTCATTTTTGTGCGTATACTATCAAATATATATGTAGGTTTGTTTGTTTGTGCGAGGAAAACTTTCGAGGCGTTACTTGACGTCTTCGTCTTAGAGGTAGGGAGGTAGTGGTGGCACAATCCTGGTGTGATTAAATGAGTTAAAAATGCGAGGGGTTTGTTGAGATATTGGGAGATGAATCCTTATAGTTTCACCATGTCCGATTGTCTGTCTGTTTGTCTATCCATCCAACCAGTTACAGCCGTTTTATTCGTAGATTATTAGTGTTACAAAGTGAAATTTGGCATGATGATACGTTTGAGTTAAGAAGACATAATTCCTTCTATTTTAGAAATTACCTTCTTACGATCAACTTGACTAGCGTGGGGCGGGCGTTCTTCTCTTGATGGTCTCAGCCCACCTCAGACACGTCCTGCCTGTCTGTTTGTACGCCGGAAATAAAAAATAACAAAACTGTCTTATGGAAAATTAATTAATCTGCTAGTTTTATATACACTCGCGCTAATTTTATATAAATAAAAGTTAGCCCATAGTTCCATTATGAGTTAATCTGTATGTCCTATAGGTAGTTTAGAATCTATTTCTAACTTTTATCTAATTTATCCGCTGACAATGGAGCTGAAACCCGCATAAATGACCTAAGGATAGAGTATGCTGGCTAGAAAAAAAAAACTATATGACTATCGGGCCTGGTGCACCAAATTAAAAACTATAGGTATGCATAAGTCATTTATGCGGGTTTCATCTCCATTGTCCGCGGATACCCTTTAAAACATTTCAAAGTCGTACCCAATAAGTATCTGAATAAAAAAATAATAAATGTCTTAAAAGGTTAGCCTGACATCCATCAGTGTATGGTTACATTTTATAATACTCACTCGGATCATAAATATAGTTGAGTCATACATACCGGCAGGACGTGTGAAGGTGGACCAAGGCTTCTTCTATAAGACTGTTTGTTTATTGGCGGAGTGGTTTCTAAATGTGTTCCTACCACAAGAGTGTCCAACCTTCCAAAACAACTAAAATTTTTACAATTAGTTATTGGAAGTGAAAATGAATTGTGTTGATTTGAGACTTGCTCACTCCACGCTTGACATGCCTCAAATATCATACATTCATCGAATGCGATAGAGATATCCCGTTGCTAGTCACTTACAAAAGGCAAACGATTAGTCGTTTCGTGATTCGTCGGCATCGGCGGCCTGCCGCATACCTTGTAACTCAGTGTGCTAAGAACCTTAGATTGATCGGGCACCGGATCACAATGGCAGTGACTTGCAACTGCAAGGTGACAGCTGTTTAAATTTTCATATTTTTGCTTATGAATAGCCATTAAATGAGTTTGTTCGCATAAAGGCATGTGGGTGGAATGATCTTTTGGCAACCTCTGACGATGCAACTTCTTATTGACCGAGCGAAGCGAGATCTCAAAATCCACTTGTACGATTGGCGTTGTATGTATTGGAACGTCCTTTAATCATTTGAAGTTCGAACAGGGGAGGGTCTTAGAATAACATCACGATTAATCACGGGGAGGGGAGGGGATGTTGCGACAATCACGTGTATATTTTGCGTGCGACCATGTGAAATCCTGAACGAGCGAATTAATGTCTAAAAAGCAATAACAACAATATTTAGCTCTCAGCAGACTGTCCTCCCATGCATGCGTATAGTTTTGAGTTATTAGCCAATATAAAAACTTAATTTTGACGAAATTCACAGAGAACACCAGTAACCCCACAGTGCTGGATTTGCTTTAGTGGCAAAATTAAAGCGAAAAGTCTGAAATCTAGAATAACCACAATTTCTACCACAAAAAAGTGCGATAGGTACTTGTAATTTGAATTCAGTTGTTTTGGTCGCGTATCTCGTGGATACTTTACATTCTAAAGTTTACTTGGCACTATTTATTAGTATCAGATTAGGGAAAGACTTTTTTAGTTTTTATGGCAATCCCCTCAAAAAATTGTTTCAAAGAGTGCAAAACAATATCATTTCCTTCTTCTATTTTCTATGTTTGTGAAGGAAGAATTAGAGGTAGAAGGGGTCGTACTCTTACAAGGTGAATATAATTCATTCTAAATTAATAACTAAATAAAATGTTTATTCTTTATTCTTTATTGCACACAAGAAAATACATTTGTAAATACAGAAAAAGAGGTCATGTACAAATGCGAGCTTAACCCTAAGAAGAATTTTCTTCCAGCAAACCTTTGAGGCTTTGTTTGTATGAGTATTAGCGGAATTAACTGCTAATGAGGGGTTTTCACGGTCATGTTATTGTAGCTGCTAACAGATGGCGTTACTCTTTCATATCATATGATGATTATCAAAGGAAAGTGAATTGTCAATGTCGATTGCCGTGTCTACATTACTTGAAATTATAAAAAAAAAATTTGAGTTTGTTTATCATCTTATCTTCAGATATCGCGCATATTACGGTTGTTAGAACTAGTTATTTTTAATAAATAGAAAAGGAAAAGCCTGCATTGATAGAAATGTTTATTCAGACTCGCAAGATCTTAGTTTGTGGCGAATACTAGTCACCTGATGACCTTTTTTTTTTTTTTTTTTTTTTTTTTTTTTTTTTTTTTTTTTTTTTTTTTTTTCGAGGAGTAAATCTGCATCCAGATACCCGTATTGCATGCAGGGTACAATACGGGTTATGTGAGGTTGTCGGACTCAACGACCCACTAAAACCTCCCCGGTGGCCGGCCTCAATGCATGTCACAGGGTTCTGGGATCTCACAAGAAACGCACCAGAGCCCCCCTCATGCACAACGCCCATAAAGAGCACGTCCCAGGGGCTGTTGCCCCCAGCACCCTCACGGTGCGTGCACAGCAGCACATGCCACATTGTGCGGCTGCCCTCCCTGAGTCCGCTATCCGGGTTGGCCAGAGCCCTCCCTCTGACTACCCACGTACCCGAAAGGTCCCCTGTATGGCAGGGGACACCATTACTCTGCCCCTTCACGAGGCGGGCGGCGCGGGGTGGCCGTTGCCTGCACCCCGCCGCCGCCTTCTCCGAGCGGGATCGGCCCTCTCCCGATCTCGCTCAGCGGCCTCTTTCCGAACCAATACGGTCTCACAGAAAGAGGCCACGGCCTTCCAGCCGTCCTCGTCTGCCAACATAGCCGCTACTACGTTTGGCAGACGGAGGTCCTGCCCGATCCTGGTGATCAGGTTCCGCCTTTCCACGCACCACGCTGAGCATTCCTCGAGCGTATGCTGGGCAGAATCCCGGTCCCACCCACAATGGTGACATTGCGGTGTCCGTTCGCGTCCAATCCTATTTAGGTACTCACCGAAGCACCCGTGCCCGGTGAGTACCTGGGTAAGTCGATAGGTGACATTTCCCCATTCCCTCCCTAGCCAGCCTTCGAAGCTCGGCAGAATTGCGCCAACGATGCGCTGGCGCGAGTACCGCGGTTTGTCGAACCGCTCGCGCCATTCTACGAGCGCACGTTGTCGCTCCTCATGCCTTACCTCCACCGGCGCTGCTCCGCCCCTGTCATCCTGTCGAAGACGAACGTACACCCGTGTGTCCATCGCTGCCAAGATGTCAAAGGGCGGAAACCGCGCCAAGAGAGTTGCCGCCTCAAACGATATCGTTCGGTATCCTCGCGCGATACGAATAGCTATAGTGCGCTGCAGACTATTATACATAGTCCTGCAGCGCCTAACACCCGTCAGTCTACTGGACCACACAGGTGCTCCGTAGAGGGCCATCGATCGCACGACCCCCGCGTAGAGTCGGCGAACCCCCTCCCTTGGCCCCCCGAGATTGGGCAGCAGTCTGTGCAGAGCACCCACTACCTTCTGGATCCGAAGAACCGCACAGTTGAAGTGCTCTTCGAAACCCCAGCGACTGTCCAAGGTGAGCCCCAGGTACTTGAGGTACCGCCCCACCTGGACATCAACGTCACCCACGCGAACGGACATGCTGGGTGGTTCCTTTCCCCTCGGGAACTTGTGGAACCACAGCGCTTCGGTCTTCTGAGGCGCTATCCGCAAACCCAGCTCGTGGATCTTGTTGACGACGCAAGCCACCCCAAGCTCGGCGAGCTCTCTGGTCCCGTCGAAGGAGTCCCCGTCAGCTAACACTAAAGTGTTATCCGCGTAGCAGACAACGTGTATGCCGACGGGGAGATCGACGCGCAAGACCACATCGTATGCAAGGTTCCACAAGAGCGGGCCCAAAACGGACCCTTGCGGAACCCCACAAAACACCTCCCTCCGGTGCAATGCACCGTCCCGGCCCACATACTGCACACATCTGTCGCGCAGATAGGCGCCAACTATGCGCTGCAGGTAGAGGGGAACTCCATGAAAAACGAGCGCCTCCCTGATCGCCCTCCAGGGCAAGGAATTAAACGCGTTGACGATATCCAAAGACACCGCCAACATCTTCCCGCCCCGGGACACGGCCTGCTTCGATAGTGACTGGACGCGAAGAATCGCGTCAACTGTCGACCGCGCCCGTCGGAAACCAAACTGGTTATCTGACAGGTCGGGACCTTCCTGCTGCAGATGAGTGCATAGACGAGCGGCAATTATTCTTTCAAACAATTTGCCAGCCTCGTCCAGCAGGCATATGGGACGATACGCAGACGGAGAATCCGTGGCCCTGCCACCCTTCTTCAAGAGGACCACCCTTGCCTCCTTCCAATCCTTGGGGAAAGTTCCAGAGCAGAAGCAACTATCAAATAGTCGCCTCAGCCTGTCCCCCAATCCGGCGGAAAGAGCCAGCACCCACGCCCGACCAGGAATCCCATCCGGGCCTGGCGCGGTGTTACGTGCCCCGAGGCGCTTCACAGCTCGGTGCAATTCCTCTTCAGTTACCCCCAGTTCATCGGATCAGGAGTCACCTGATGACCCACACTAGCCCATCTGATGGTTAGCTGTTGCAAAAGCTTATGGACTTTTGTAACGCCTGCGGGTTGCTGACCCTTACAAACTTTAATACGCCCTTTATGAAAGACCCTATACTGTAAATAATTTGAAACTTAATTAACTGAAAGGATGAATAGACGCTAGCCTTCTTCATTTAAAATCCTATTCCCGGCAATTCAACGCTGCGTTCTTCACATAGTAATACTGCCAGCAGGGTTAGCACAGCGATTTCCTTGTCTACTCTTCGAAGAGACGACAAGGCTCTGACCGAAACTTGTATTTCTGCGTGTATTGTTATTTGTTTTTTTATATTGTTTTTTAAACTTGAGTGTGATGTACAATAAAGCGTTACTCTATTCCATTCTCAGTCGATTCTTCCGAAATTGTCTTTGCCACGAGCAGCCTCAATAAGTTTTATTCCTAGACAAGAGAAAGATACTCTGCCTATAGCAACGTACGTTGTATATATAATTAATTAAATATCTAACCAAAAATTGTTGGCAAGTGCGTGATTGAGAAGAGTGCGAAAGAGACTTGAGAAGACAGTGTAGTCTAGGCATCGTAAGACCTAGACAATTTCAGAAGAAAGTGGTCCATCCTTAAATGGCAAAGATTATAGATAGAAAATTATGGCTATTGTGCTCGGCGCTTTAGACTACTGTCGAGGAAGTGTCGACAACGTTTCTTCCCGTTCACTCTCGCAATCCCCGTGCTCGAGACGGTCGATAAGTGTCTTCTTTGTTCCAATAAATGACTCATGACTAAATCCTTCTCTACAGTTACTGTGCTAGGCCTACAGCAGACGCATCTTCAATTGATAGATAAATAATAGTAAAAAAACTAAAAAACGCGCTTTTGTAGATAACATATTTTGTAGATGACTTGTAGATATGCCATCATACAAGTCCATCATAGTTTTGGTTCCTTTGTTGCTGAGTAAATAAATAAATATTATTATTATTATATGCACAGTAGAGATTCAATATTGCGTCCTCTCACTTCTATTGTCAGCCTAGGTAATAAAGGAGTTGTCTGACCTATATTATAATGCACCTATAGCGACGCCTGGCTACACGGCCGCCGGTGTTTTAGCCATCATCCGGTGCTTTTTACGCGGCGTTGCCCCAACAGGACTTCCATCTTACCGCTTCTTCGCATTTCCTTTGCTTCTGAGTTTTAGTATTCCGTATCAAAAACTTGAAAACGGAACACAAACTGGAGTTTTTCTATCACGGACTCCCAGAACGATACGATCTCAATTACCTAATAAATGATTATGTAAATATGTAGGTATTTTAAAATTAATGTTCGTTTAACACAGTTTTCGAAATTATGGAGGCTAGGTTGTAAATTGTAATTGGGTGACGGTACTTGCTCATCAATCATGAGAATCATCATCAACAGTCAATCATCGTCCGAATCATGAGAATCGTCCTCCATTGTATCAAAGAAAATAAACACTGAAAATCATAATATTTATATGAAATAGCATTTATAAAAAATATAATTTCCATGCTACTGGTTTCGTAGAGTGGTTCCACTAGTATTATCGTCAAAACAAACACAATTACTTATAAAATTACTTTTAATTGCTAACGCTGACATAGAACTGCATGAACAGATCTTTTGGAGTGTAAATCTATCTACAGACTACAGCCATCAATATTTTTTACATCTAAAATGATTATTAAATAAATTTCAGTTTCAAGGTTTGACCTAGCCAAAAAAAATATTATAAGTTAAAGTAAGCTTCAAAAAACAAAAACAAAAAAACGGGCCTGCAACTTTTTTGGTCGGAAATTAAATAAAATTGAAACATTAATCTCCTACGCAGTTAGGTAAATACAGGGTGTTTGATAATATACGCACAAAACAAAAGGGGTTATTTTGATGAGCATAGATTAATAAATAAATTTGTAAAATGTTTACCATAGAAATGTGAAATTTATTTTGGCATGGACAAACACATTATTAAACTTTTGTTGTGCTATTGCATAATACTTGTTATCTAACCTCAGATACTGTATTGGTGACGTCTCGAGATATTTCTTGTTGTCCCTTTCTAACCTAAAACCCGCAGCCATTTCCGAAAGAGATATCAAATCAGCCTAATTGGATGTCGATTGCAAGAGTAGGCAGTAAGTTTTATATCGAATTAATCATCTAGACTTATTTATTTATTTTAATACTTTATTGCACAAAAAATACTAATTACATGTACAAAAGCTGAGCTTAATGCTTATAGCATTATCGATACTTCGTCGATTTTCTTTAAAATTTTATAATATAACTAGTGGTTTTTTTTTCCAGAAATGTTTTTTTATGTTTTGAATATTGTCAGTATATTACCAAACACCCTTTATAAGTTAATAAAGTGCGAATTATAATGAAATGGAACACTAATTTCACGTGGCTAGACTCACACTTGACCGATTTTAATGACTTGTTTGTTTTGCGCGGAAGTCGATTAGAGGAACAACTTAACATTATTCACACGTAACACGGTAAGTTCCTACCTAAGTGCACATTAAGCCTAATGCGGAGATTGTTGCTTGCCTGAGCGGAAAATGAAGAAAGTACATAGTTTATTGCATTTGTAACATCATGAATAATTAAATTAATAGAAGTTTAAACGTTATATTTCTACTATCTACTGTTCACTTTTAATTTATTTCGAGAGATTTACGATGGTTAGCAGCAATATGCTGAGGCTGGGACTGTTTGATCCAGACAGCAAGGAAGAATACTACTAATTACTCATCACCTACCTACTAATTCATTCTCTTCTTGTGTGTTAATATATTTTTTTTTAATTTGAACCTCGTGGTCCGTCCTGTGTATGTCGTATAAATGTATTTTTCACACCACCTGCTCGACAATGTTAAATTATATGTCATGTAAAACTCACCGAAAGCAGGTGATTAAATCCCTACGGCTGAGCTGGGAGTAAAGTTGTACTGAATTTCATTGCCCTAGCGGGCATAATGTGATATGAATTTGGAACTTCATCTGTATTAAAATTTGAACCAAAGAGACCCACACAATAAGAACTTATTCGTAAATCGAACTAATCTCTGCACAGAATGCACTAACTGTGGCACTAACCTTGATTTGGTTTTTATTGTCTCGGAGAAAGTATGAAAAGTAGAGTATTCTCTTCGTGGATAAAGCTGTCTGCATCTTGGGCGTGCTTATATCCCTCTCTGCACTCTGGATTCTAGTAAGTCCCTCGCTCTGCTCGTGAGTAAACTCTAGAATCCTTCTTACGTTCGGGATTCAATATAGCGCCCGTGACGCAAGACACTGCTTTATCCCCTCGTTTAATAATCTACTATTCTTTCTTTTTACCCAGCAATTAGACAGCAAATAATTATCATTTTCACAAGAAGAAGCAAGATATAGTAGGTATACGGACGGACTTAATCCAAATTTACTTAGGTTTATTAGATCAAGACAATATATACAATTATGACTTTACTTACTTGATAAAAACATCTTTTTAGTCGTAAACAAAATAGTTTAGGGTTGAACATGTTATGTGCATGTCTAAACAAAAAGCTATTGCTTACAATCGTCAATAACTTCAAATTTAAAATGGCAAAATTTATCAAAGAAAGCTTTCAATGGATTCAACAATATGCAAATCTACCATCCACACTGCAGAATACAAAATGTGATCGCAGTTCATAATAGAGAATGCACTTTAACCTTTGTGAAACATGCACAAATGTATAATACCACTGAAAACCCGTCAGAGAGGTTGCTGACCTCGGATTTGTCCACTGCATTCAATGTTGAAATGAGGATATTACATTCTCTCGTGCCTCTGCACAGTGAAGTACACATTTTTACTGATATTTATTTTCATACAGGTACCTACTTGTTTATTATATTTTTAACCCTATATCGTGCCATCATAGTCGCGTATTTTAGAAATAAACTAAAAACTGAATTGAGGCTAAAGCATAGTTTTTTTCTATGCTTTAGTTCTGATGTAGAATAATATAGAAAGGATACCTACGGCTAAAGAAATAAATTCTATTGAAGGAAGGTTGATTTTATACCTACACAAACACTTTTCTGTGTACACTGTCCGTAGCCCTTGTTATCGGGTAAGCTATTTACGAGAAAGCGTTTACCTACACGAGTGCAATTTCTAGATAAAATATTGACTCTCCTTTTAGATAGGTAGGTAACCTTCTTATAGGCAAATCTAATTTGATACCGTTGGCAAAATGTTACGAAGTTATGCTCCAAATCTCCTGAAAGTAATTTTATGATAAGTCTCTATAACTTTTGAACTCAAAAAGTCGATCATTTATCTTGTGCGTTTGATTTGTGCAACTTTTGGTGAAAATTTTCGGCATTCGCTTGGTAAAGGAATGCTTGGGACAGGATTTTAAGATGGCTTGTCCAACACCTATGTATATCATTCTCTCAACTTAATCAGCTATCTCTTATCTATGCCATAATATGTAGGTATGTATGTTTTTTTTTACAAAGTATTTGTCGAGCATAGTCAAATCGAATAAGTTGGTTGAAAAAAGTATGTATACCCGATATAGGTAAAATTATCATTGTCCACTAGTTCTCATAGGATTCAAGTAAAAACTAGGCTGCCTATACCTATCTTATATCAAAGGCAGCCCGTGTACAGAATTTAAATTATTGTCAGTTTCTTCATCGTTGCAATGTTAATGAGAAATATAAATAAATAACTCAAACGAACAGTTACATGCATAGTCACACCACACACTAGGATTTCCTGTATCGTAAGTATGAGCAACAAGACCCGGTACAAATAATTGCAGATCATTGCTTTGGAATTCCAGTCCTCTCAGCGTCGTCGAAAATAGGTAGTCAATAACGGGAAACAATAATATTGACAGTACCACTTGTACACTACCATCGTACGACACTACCATCGTTGCATAAGATATCATAAACGCTAGTGAAATCGGAGGCAATGGCCAGTGGAGGCAAGTTGGCGGGCGCCCGGGTGCATCGAACACGGTGCATCGATGCACCGTACATCGCCCTCCCCCTACTCCCTGCACTCACCCCCAGTTGATAGGGGTGTGCGACAGGGTTTTGAAACCTCAGGTTTTTTTTATGCAAACTCGACTTCAACCCAACCGTCTTGTTGCCACATCACTTAGGCAACCCTAAAACCTATCATAACCAACAAATAAGTAATTGTTTTTTATTGTAATCAAGCATTTGACCACTACTTCACCTGGTGTTAAGTGAAGATGTGGTCGAAGATGGTGCACGGTTGCCTAGAAAGAACCTATACACTGTCTAAGATTGGAAACTCGATTATAGCTTCAACCTGGATAGTAGTAATGTTATCACGATATGCGATAGACAATTCAGATAACCATTTAATAATAATACCAGTTACAGTTTTAGGCTAGTTTTGTTTTCGTAGTTTGTTCTTTAGATGTGTTTTCCTAGACAAAATAAAGAATAAACTCTACATTATTTTACTACTTGCTGTTGCCCGCGAATTCGTACGCTAACTGTGTAGGTAACCTAGAAATAAAGCTAAACTCGCTATTTCAACTTGACACCCTATTTTTATCCCATGGGACCTGATTTATGTGATAAAAAGTAGCATATGTGTTAATCCAGGTTCTAATCTACGTACCTACGTACTAAAATTAATCGAAATCGGTTCAGCCGTTGACGTGATTGAGTAACAAATAAACAAATATCCAAACTTTCTTTATAATATTAGTGTGATTGATTACTCATAGTCAAAAATCGTTTGAGCCATATGGCTCTATCTCTGACAATGCACTTTCTGAAATCACCTTGTTGACATGTCTGCTACAAAATGTTTTAGATATCTCAGTAACAATCAGATGCACTGTGAAATGTGCATCCCTACTCGGTATATCAATTCATTCTTCTCGAATAATCCGTGCATTGACGTGGCTGCACCCATAACCCCAAGTTTGCACTCCGAGCGCACCCATCGTAATAATTATGCATGTGACAAGAGAACATTGACCACCTTATTTGAAAACTTTTATGATCTCTAACTAAACGGCAAACGGATGAATATAAAATAAAAGGTTTGTACATTCGCTTTTAAACGTCTGATTATAGTTAGTGTATTGACGAAAATGTAAGTTTGCGGTAGAGTAACGATTACGTAAAAAATTCTACAGCTCCTTGTGATATTATAAAGCAATAGCTAATTATATTATATAAAGCTCGATTACCACTCACTGACTGACTGACTCATTGACATGTTTGTTCTCCCAGATGCCACCTCGTAGGGTGAAAATGTTTGGTGGGATCGTATAGAGAGAGTTCCGATGAGTTGGGAATAAATCCTAAAGTACCCCTTTTGTCCCCCATTCGCTCCCATCGACCTCGTATCTCGGAAAGTATAGGTCTTAGAGCGTTGGTGCAAAAACTAATGTTGCAGAGGACATTTTTTTATATCCGGTTCCATGAAAAAAAAATTGTCTTTCATACAAAAAAAAAATTGTCCCATACAAAATATTTCTGTATGAATACCGTAAACCGTATATTTCGTTTGCCGTAATTTTCATACTGTTTTTGTAGGGAGCCCATGGCTTGTGTGTACTATAAAATTACTGTAAATTTGCTTGATTCTATATAATGTTGGTGGAGGGGCATGAGACAACTTTCATAGTTTTTGCAAAGGTCATCATCATCATTTTGAACATCCAATTTTTTTTTTTTTTAGTATGCAACGTTCATCATGTTTATTTTGGAACATCCACATTTTTTTAATTATGCCTCATCCACAATGATCACTTTGAAACGTCATTTTTTTTTTTTTATTATGCAACATCCACTGTGATCATTTTGGTACATCATTTTTTTAATTACGCCTCATCCACAATGATCACTTTGGAACGTCAATTATTTTTTATTTTTTTATAATGCATCATCCACTGTGATCATTTTGGAAAATCAATTTTTTTAAATTATGCCTCATCCACAATGATCATTTTGGAACGTCAATTTCTTTTTTTTTATTATGCAACATCCACTGTGATAATTTTGGAACATCAATTTTTTTAATTATGCCTCATCCGCAATGATCATTTTGGAACGTCAATTTTTTTTTTTTAATTATGCCTCATCCACAATGATCACTTTTGGAACGTCAATTTTTTTTTATTATGCAACATCCATTGTGATCATTTTGGAACATCAATTTTTTTTTATTTATGCCTCATCCACTATGATCATTTTGGAACGTCAATTTTTTTTTTATTATGCGACATCCACTATTCGAATATTATCTTTGATTGCTTGTTACACTTCGTCATCCTCTTTTATTGTTTCTTCCGCCTCCACATCTTCTATTTTTGCATGTTCCACTTCGTTATCCTTTTAAAATGCTTCTTCTACTTCATATCCTCTTTAATTGCTTCAGTTACTTCATTATGCGCTCTACAAAATTGTGGTGTTTCATACAAAACTTCAATCGCTCATATCTTCTAAACGCGAAGAGATAGCCCTAGCAAACTTGTACAAAATATTGGTATAAATTTTTGGTGGAACTGTTTTTTTATTGTCATCCTTGACATCCTTTTTGAATGCTTCTCTCACTTCGTCATCTTCTTTGAATGTTTTTTCCACTTCGACATCATCTTTGACTGCTTCTTTAACTTCGATATCCTCTTTGATTGCTTCTCCCACTTCGATATCGTCTTTGACTGCTTCTTCCATTTCGATATCGTCTTTGATTGCTTTTTCACTTCGTCATCTTCTTTGAATGCTTCTACCACCTTGGTATCCTCTTTGATTGCTTACTCAACTTCAATTTCCTCTTTGATTGTTTCTGCCACTTCGATATCCTATTTGATTGCTTCTTCCACTTCAACATTCTCTTTGATAGTTTCTTCCACTTCGATATCCAATCAACAAATTTATGATTTTTCTCACAAAACTTTAATCGCTCGTATCTTCTAAACGGGAAGAGATAGCACTAGCAAACTTTGACAAAATATTAGTTCAAATTTTTGATCATTATCATTTTACAACATACATTTATATTATGCAACGTCAATCCTGATCATTTTGGAACGTCCAGATTTTTTTTTATGCAACGTTCATCATGATCTTTTTTGCAACGTTCAATTTTTTTTATACAACTATTATCATGATCATTTTGGAACATCCAATTTTTTTCTCTTTGATTGCTTGTTCCACTTCGATATCCTCTTTGATTGCTTCTTCCACATTGATATCCTATTTGATTGCTTCTTTAACTTTGATATCCTCTACGATTGCTTGTTCCACTTCGATATCCTCTTTTATTTCGATATCGTCTTTGATTGCTTTTTCACTTCGTCATCTTCTTTGAATGCTTCTACCACCTTGGTATCCTCTTTGATTGCTTACTCAACTTCAATTTCCTCTTTGATTGTTTCTGCCACTTCGATATCCTATTTGATTGCTTCTTCCACTTCAACATTCTCTTTGATAGTTTCTTCCACTTCGATATCCAATCAACAAATTTATGATTTTTCTCACAAAACTTTAATCGCTCGTATCTTCTAAACGGGAAGAGATAGCACTAGCAAACTTTGACAAAATATTAGTTCAAATTTTTGATCATTATCATTTTACAACATACATTTATATTATGCAACGTCAATCCTGATCATTTTGGAACGTCCAGATTTTTTTTTATGCAACGTTCATCATGATCTTTTTTGCAACGTTCAATTTTTTTTATACAACTATTATCATGATCATTTTGGAACATCCAATTTTTTTCTCTTTGATTGCTTGTTCCACTTCGATATCCTCTTTGATTGCTTCTTCCACATTGATATCCTATTTGATTGCTTCTTTAACTTTGATATCCTCTACGATTGCTTGTTCCACTTCGATATCCTCTTTTATTCCTTCTTCATCTTCAATATCCATTGGATTGCTTCTTCATCTTTGATATCCTCTTTGATGGCATTTTCACTTCGGTATCCTCTGTAAGGGCTCCTTCCTCTTTGATTTCCGTTTGATTGCTTCTTGCACTGCATTATTCTCTTTGATTGCGTCTTCATCTTCGATATCGTCTTTGATAGCATTTTCACTTCGATATCCTCTGTGATGGCTTCTTCCACTTCGATACCCTCTTTGATTGCTTCTTCCACTTCGATATCCTCTTTGATTGTTTCTTCCGCCTCGACATCTTCTATTTTTGCATGTTCCACTTCGTTATCCCTTTAAAATGCTTCTTCTACTTTCATATCCTCTTTAATTGCTTCAGTTACTTCATTATGCTCTCTACAAAATTGTGGTCTTTCATACAAAACTTCAATCGCTCGTATCTTCTAAACGGGAAGAGATAGCCCTAGCAAACTTGTACAAAATATTGGTATACATTTTTGGTGCAACTGTTTTTTTATTGTCATCCTTGACATCCTTTTTGAATGCTTCTCTCACTTCGTCATCTTCTTTGAATGTTTTTTCCACTTCGACATCATCTTTGACTGCTTCTTTAACTTCGATATCCTCTTTGATTGCTTCTCCCACTTCGATATCGTCTTTGATTGCTTTTTTCACTTCGTCATCTTCTTTGAATGCTTCTACCGCCTCGGTATCCTCTTTGATTGCTTACTCAACTTCAATTTCCTCTTTGATTGTTTCTGCCACTTCGATATCCTATTTGATTGCTTCTTCCACTTCAACATTCTCTTTGATAGTTTCTTCCACTTCGATATCCAATCAACAAATTTATGATTTTTCTTACAAAACTTTAATCGCTCGTATCTTCTAAACGGGAAGAGATAGCACTAGCAAACTTTTACAAAATATTGGTACAAATTTTTGGTGGAATTGGTTTTTTTAATACCATCATTGCCCTTGACGTCTTTTACTCAATTTCAATTTCCTCTTTAATTGTTTCTGCTACTTCGATATCCTATTTGATTGCTTCTTTCACTTCAATATCCTCTTTGATTGCTTCTTCCACTTCGATATCATCTTTGATTGCTGCTTCCACTTGGATATCCTCTTTGATTTGATTGCTTCTTCCATTTCGATCGTCTTTGACTGCTTCTTACACATGGATATCCTCTTCGATGACTTTAAACAGCTCGATATCCTCTTTGATTGCTTCTTCCACTTTGATATCCTCTTTTATTGCTTCTACCAATTCGATATCATCTTCGATTTCCTTTTGATTGCTTCTTGCACTGCAATATTCTCTTTGATTGCGTCTTCATCTTCGATATCGTTTTTGATAGCATTTTCACTTCGATATCCTCTGTGATGGCTTCTTCCACTTCGATACCCTCTTTGATTGCTTCTTCCACTTCGATATCCTCTTTGATTGCTCCTTCCACTTCGATATCCTCTTTGATTGCTTCTTCCACTTCGATATCGTCTTTGACTGTTTCTTCCACTTCGATATCGTCTTTGATTGCTTTTTTCAATTCGTCATCCTCTTAGAACGCTTCTACCACCTCGGTATCCTCTTTGATTGCTTACTCAACTTTAATTTCCTCTTTCATTGTTTCTGCTACTTCGATATCCTATTTGATTGCTTCTTTCACTTCAATATCCTCTTTGATTGCTTCTTCCACTTCGATATCGTTTTTGACTGTTTCTTCCACTTAGATATTGTCTTTGATTGCTTTTTTCACTTCGTCATCCTCTTAGAATGCTCTTACCACCTCGGTATCCTCTTCGATTGCTTACTCAACTTTAATTTCCTCTTTGATTGTTTCTGCTACTTCGATATCCTATTTGATTGCTTCTTTCACTTCAATATCCTCTTTGATTGCTTCTTCCACTTCGATATCGTTTTTGACTGTTTCTTCCACTTCGATATTGTCTTTGATTGCTTTTTTTACTTCGTCATCCTCTTAGAATGCTCTTACCACCTCGGTATCCTCTTTGATTGCTTACTCAACTTAAATTTCCTCATTGATTGTTTCTGCTGCTTCGATATCCTATTTGATTGCTTCTTCCATTTCGATATCGTCTTTGACTGCTTCTTACACATGGATATCCTCTTTGATGGCTTTTAACGGCTCGATATCCTCTTTAATTACTTCTTCGACTAAAAGAAAAACACGCGAGCTGCGAGCAGCTCGCGCACAACGCAACCTCTAGTTATTATATTATATAAAGCTCGATTACCACTCACTGACTGACTGACTCATTGACATGTTTGTTCTCCCAGATGCCACCTCGTAGGGTGAAAATGTTTGGTGCCATCGTATAGAGGGAGTTCCGATGAGTTGGGAATAAATCCTAAAGTACCCCTTTTGTCCCCCATTCGCTCACATCGACCTCGTATCTCGGAAAGTATAGGTCTTAGAGAGTTGGTGCAAAAACTAATGTTGCAGAGGACATTTTTTTATATCCGGTTCCATGAAAAAAAAATTGTCTTTCATACAAAAAAAAAATTGTCCCATACAAAATATTTCTGTATGAATACCGTAAACCGTATATTTCGTTTGCCGTAATTTTCATACTGTTTTTGTAGGGAGCCCATGGCTTGTGTGTACTATAAAATTACTGTAAATTTGCTTGATTCTATATAATGGTGGTGGAGGGGCATGAGACAACTTTCATAGTTTTTGCAAAGGTCATCATCATCATTTTGGAACATCCAAATTTTTTTTTTTTTTTTAGTATGCAACGTTCATCATGTTTATTTTGGAACATCCACATTTTTTTAATTATGCCTCATCCACAATGATCACTTTGGAACGTCAATTATTTTTTTTTATTATGCAACATCCACTGTGATCATTTTGGTACATCATTTTTTTTAATTATGCCTCATCCACAATGATCACTTTGGAACGTCAATTATTTTTTTTTATTATGCATCATCCACTGTGATATTTTGGTACATCATTTTTTTTAATTATGCCTCATCCACAATGATCACTTTGGAACGTCAATTTTTTTTTTTATTATGCAAAATACTTTGTGATCATTTTGGAACGTCAATTTTTTTTAATTATGCCTCATCCACAATGATCACTTTTGGAACGTCATTTTTTTTTATTATGCAAAATCCTTTGTGATCATTTTGGAAAATCAATTTTTTTTAAATTATGCCTCATCCACAATGATCATTTTGGAACGTCAATTTTTTTTAATTATGCCTCATCCATAATGATCACTTTTGGAACGTCATTTTTTTTTTATTATGCAAAATCCTTTGTGATCATTTTGGAAAATCAATTTTTTTTAAATTATGCCTCATCCACAATGATCACTTTTGGAACGTCATTTTTTTTTATTATGCAAAATCCTTTGTGATCATTTTGGAAAATCAATTTTTTTTTAATTATGCCTCATCCACAATGATCATTTTGGAACGTCAATTTTTTTTATTATGCAAAATCCTTTGTGATCATTTTGGAAAATCAATTTTTTTTTAATAATGCCTCATCCACAATGATCACTTTTGGAACGTCAGTTTTTTTTTACTATGCAAAATCCTTTGTGATCATTTTGGAACATCATTTTGTTTTAAATTATGCCTCATCCACAATGATCACTTTTGGAACGTCATTTTTTTTTATTATGCAAAATCCTTAGTGATCACTTTGGAAAATCAATTTTTTTTAAATTATGCCTCATCCACAATGATCATTTTGGAACGTCAATTTTTTTTAATTATGCCTCATCCACAATGATCACTTTTGGAACGTCATTTTTTTTTATTATGCAAAATCCTTTGTGATCATTTTGGAAAATCAATTTTTTTTTAATTATGCCTCATCCACAATGATCATTTTGGAACGTCAATTTTTTTTTTATTATGCAAAATCCTTTGTGATCATTTTGGAAAATCAATTTTTTTAATTATGCCTCATCCACAATGATCACTTTTGGAACGTCAGTTTTTTTTACTATGCAAAATCCTTTGTGATCATTATGGAACATCATTTTGTTTTAAATTATGCCTCATCCACAATTATCACTTTTGGAACGTCATTTTTTTTTATTATGCAAAATCCTTTGTGATCATTTTGGAAAATCATTTTTTTTAAATTATGCCTCATCCACAATGATCATTTTGGAACGTCAATTTTTTTTTATTATGCAAAATCCTTTGTGATCATTTTGGAAAATCAATTTTTTTTAATTATGCCTCATCCACAATGATCACTTTTGGAACGTCAGTTTTTTTTTACTATGCAAAATCCTTTGTGATCATTTTGGAACATCATTTTGTTTTAAATTATGCCTCATCCACAATGATCACTTTTGGAACGTCATTTTTTTTTATTATGCAAAATCCTTTGTGATCACTTTGGAAAATCAATTTTTTTTAAATTATGCCTCATCCACAATGATCATTTTGGAACGTCAATTTTTTTTAATTATGCCTCATCCACAATGATCACTTTTGGAACGTCATTTTTTTTTATTATGCAAAATCCTTTGTGATCATTTTGGAAAATCAATTTTTTTTTAATTATGCCTCATCCACAATGATCATTTTGGAACGTCAATTTTTTTTTTATTATGCAAAATCCTTTGTGATCATTTTGGAAAATCAATTTTTTTAATTATGCCTCATCCACAATGATCACTTTTGGAACGTCAGTTTTTTTTACTATGCAAAATCCTTTGTGATCATTTTGGAACATCATTTTGTTTTAAATTATGCCTCATCCACAATTATCACTTTTGGAACGTCATTTTTTTTTATTATGCAAAATCCTTTGTGATCATTTTGGAAAATCATTTTTTTTAAATTATGCCTCATCCACAATGATCATTTTGGAACGTCAATTTCTTTTTTTTTATTATGCAACATCCACTGTGATAATTTTGGAACATCAATTTTTTTTAATTATGCCTCATCCGCAATGATCATTTTGGAACGTCAATTTTTTTTTAAATTATGCCTCATCCACAATGATCACTTTTGGAACGTCAATTTTTTTTTTATTATGCAACATCCACTGTGATCATTTTGGAACATCAATTTTTTTTTATTTATGCCTCATCCACTATGATCATTTTGGAACGTCAATTTTTTTTTATTATGCGACATCCACTATTCGAATATTCTCTTTGATTACTTGTTACACTTCGTCATCCTCTTTTATTGTTTCTTCCGCCTCCACATCTTCTATTTTTGCATGTTCCACTTCGTTATCCTTTTAAAATGCTTCTTCTACTTCATATCCTCTTTAATTGCTTCAGTTACTTCATTATGCGCTCTACAAAATTGTGGTGTTTCATACAAAACTTCAATCGCTCATATCTTCTAAATGGGAAGAGATAGCCCTAGCAAACTTGTACAAAATATTGGTATAAACTTTTGGTGGAACTGTTTTTTTATTGTCATCCTTGACATCCTTTTTGAATGCTTCTCTCACTTCGTCATCTTCTTTGAATGTTTTTTCCACTTCGACATCATCTTTGACTGCTTCTTTAACTTTGATATCCTCTTTGATTGCTTCTCCCACTTCGATATCGTCTTTGACTGCTTCTTCCATTTCGATATCGTCTTTGATTGCTTTTTCACTTCGTCATCTTCTTTGAATGCTTCTACCACCTTGGTATCCTCTTTGATTGCTTACTCAACTTCAATTTCCGCTTTGATTGTTTCTGCCACTTCGATATCCTATTTGATTGCTTCTTCCACTTCAACATTCTCTTTGATAGTTTCTTCCACTTCGATATCTAATCAACAAATTTATGATTTTTCTTACAAAACTTTAATCGCTCGTATCTTCTAAACGGGAAGAGATAGCACTAGCAAACTTTGACAAAATATTAGTACAAATTTTTGATCATTATCATTTTACAACATACATTTATATTATGCAACGTCAATCCTGATCATTTTGGAACGTCCAGATTTTTTTTATGCAACGTTCATCATGATCTTTTTTGCAACGTTCAATTTTTTTTATACAACTATTATCATGATCATTTTGGAACATCCAATTTTTTTCTCTTTGATTGCTTGTTCCACTTAGATATCCTCTTTGATTGCTTCTTCCACATTGATATCCTATTTGATTGCTTCTTTAACTTTGATATCCTCTACGATTGCTTGTTCCACTTCGATATCCTCTTTTATTCCTTCTTCATCTTCAATATCCATTGGATTGCTTCTTCATCTTTGATATCCTCTTTGATGGCATTTTCACTTCGGTATCCTCTGTAAGGGCTCCTTCCTCTTTGATTTCCGTTTGATTGCTTCTTGCACTGCAATATTTTCTTTGATTGCGTCTTCATATTCGATATCGTTTTTGATTGCATTTTTACTTCGATATCCTGTGATGGCTTCTTCCACTTTGATATCCTCTTTGATTGCTTCTTCCACTTCGATATCCGCTTTGATTGCTTGTTCCATTTTGATATCGTCGTTGACTATTTCTTTCACTTCGATATCGTCTTTGATTGCTTTTTTCACTTCGTCATCCTCTTTGAATACTTCTACCAACTCGGTATCCTCTTTGATTCCTTAGTCAACTTCAATTTTCTCTTTGATTGTTTTTGCTACTTCGATATCCTATTTGATTGCTTCTCCCACTTCAATATCCTCTTTGTTTACTCCTTCCACTTCGATATCATCTTCGATTTCCTTTTGATTGCTTCTTGCACTGCATTATTCTCTTTGATTGCGTCTTCATCTTCGATATCGTCTTTGATAGCATTTTCACTTCGATATCCTCTGTGATGGCTTCTTCCACTTCGATACCCTCTTTGATTGCTTCTTCCACTTCGATATCCTCTTTGATTGTTTCTTCCGCCTCGACATCTTCTATTTTTGCATGTTCCACTTCGTTATCCCTTTAAAATGCTTCTTCTACTTTCATATCCTCTTTAATTGCTTCAGTTACTTCATTATGCTCTCTACAAAATTGTGGTCTTTCATACAAAACTTCAATCGCTCGTATCTTCTAAACGGGAAGAGATAGCCCTAGCAAACTTGTACAAAATATTGGTATAAATTTTTGGTGCAACTGTTTTTTTATTGTCATCCTTGACATCCTTTTTGAATGCTTCTCTCACTTCGTCATCTTCTTTGAATGTTTTTTCCACTTAACTTCGATATCCTCTTTGATTGCTTCTCCCACTTCGATATCGTCTTTGACTGCTTCTTCCATTTCGATATCGTCTTTGATTGCTTTTTCAGTTCGTCATCTTCTTTGAATGCTTCTACCACCTTGGTATCCTCTTTGATTGCTTACTCAACTTCAATTTCCGCTTTGATTGTTTCTGCCACTTCGATATCCTATTTGATTGCTCCTTCCACTTCAACATTCTCTTTGATAGTTTCTTCCACTTCGATATCCAATCAACAAATTTATGATTTTTCTTACAAAACTTTAATCGCTCGTATCTTCTAAACGGGAAGAGATAGCACTAGCAAACTTTGACAAAATATTAGTACAAATTTTTGATCATTATCATTTTGCAACATACATTTATATTATGCAACGTCAATCATGATCATTTTGGAACGTCCAGATTTTTTTTATGCAACGTTCATCATGATCTTTTTTGCAACGTTCAATTTTTTTTTATACAACCATTATCATGATAATTTTGGAACATCCAATTTTTTTCTCTTTGATTGCTTGTTCCACTTCGATATCCTCTTTGATTGCTTCTTCCACATTGGTATCCTCTTTGATTGCTTCTTTAACTTTGATATCCTCTACGATTGCTTGTTCCGCTTCGATATCCTCTTTTATTCCTTCTTCATCTTCAATATCCATTGGATTGCTTCTTCCACTTCGATATCGTCTTTGATTGCTTTTTTTACTTCGTCATCCTCTTAGAATGCTTCTACCACCTTGGTATCCTCTTTGATTTCTTCCTCAACTTTAATTTCCTCTTTGATTGTTTCTGCTACTTCGATATCCTATTTGATTGCTTCTTTCACTTCAATATCCTCTTTGATTGCTTCTTCCACTTCGATATCATCTTTGATTGCTGCTTCCACTTGGAAATCCTCTTTGATTTGATTGCTTCTTCCATTTCGATATCGTCTTTGACTGCTTCTTACACATGGATATCCTCTTTGATGGCTTTTAACAGCTCGATATCCTCTTTAATTACTTCTTCGACTAAAAGAAAAACACGCGAGCTGCGAGCAGCTCGCGCACAACGCAACCTCTAGTTATATTATATAAAGCTCGATTACCACTGACTGACTGACTGACTCATTGACATGTTTGTTCTCCCAGATGCCACCTCGTAGGGTGAAAATGTTTGGTGGGATCGTATAGAGGGAGTTCCAATGAGTTGGGAATAAATCCTAAAGTACCCCTTTTGTCCCCCATTCGCTCCCATCCACCTCGTATCTCGGAAAGTATAGGTCTTACAGCGTTGGTGCAAAAACTAATGTTGCTTAGGACATTTTTTTATATCCGGATCCATGAAAAAAAAATTGTCTTTCATACAAAAAAAAAATTGTCCCATACAAAATATTTCTGTATGAATACCGTAAACCGTATATTTCGTTTGCCGTAATTTTCATACTGTTATTGTAGGGAGCCCACGGCTTGTGTGTACTATAAAATTACTGTAAATTTGCTTGATTCTATTTAATGGTGGTGGAGGGACATGAGATAACTTTCATAGTTTTTGCAAAGGTCATCATCATCATTTTGGAACATCCAATTTTTTTTTTTTTTAGTATGCAACGTGCATCATGTTTATTTTGGAACATCCACATTTTTTTAATTATGCCTCATCCACAATGATCACTTTGGAACGTCAATTTTTTTTTATTATGCATCATCCACTGTGATCATTTTTGAACATCATTTTTTTTTCAATTATGCCTCATCCACTATGATCACTTTGGAACGTCAATTTTTTTTTTATTATGCAACATCCACTGTGATATTTTGGTACATCATTTTTTTTATTTATGCCTCATCCACAATGATCACTTTGGAACGTCAATTTTTTGTTTTTATTATGCAACATCCACTGTGATCATTTTGGTACATCATTTTTTTTAATTATGCCTCATCCACAATGATCACTTTGGAACGTCAATTTTTTTTTTTATTATGCAACATCCACTGTGATCATTTTGGTACATCATTTTTTTAATTACGCCTCATCCACAATGATCACTTTGGAACGTCAATTTTTTTTTATTATGCAACACATAATTTTTTTAATTATGCCACATCCACAATGATCACTTTGGAACGTCAATTATTTTTTTTTTATTATGCATCATCCACTGTGATCATTTTAGAACATCATTTTTTTAATTATGCCTCATCCACAATGATCACTTTGGAACGTCATTTTTTTTTTTTATTATGCAATATCCACTTTGATTATTTGGTACATCATTTTTTTTAATTATGCCTCATCCACAATGATCACTTTGGAACGTCAATTTTTTTTTTTTTTTATTATGCAACATCCACTGTGATATTTTGGTACATCATTTTTTTTAATTATGCCTCATCCACAATGATCACTTTGGAACGTCAATTATTATTATTTTTTTTGTATTATGCAACATCCACTGTGATCATTTTGGTACATATTTTTTTTTTATTATGCCTCATCCACAATGATCACTTTGGAACGTCAATTATTTTTTTTTTATTATGCATCATCCACTGTGATCATTTTGGAACATCATTTTTTTTAAATATGCCTCATCCACAATGATCACTTTGGAACGTCAATTATTATTATTTTTTTTGTATTATGCAACACATAATTTTTTTTAATTATGCCTCATCCACAATGATCACTTTGGAACGTCAATTATTATTATTTAATTATTATGCATCATCCACTGTGATCATTTTGGAACATCATTTTTTTTAATTATGCCTCATCCACAATGATCACTTTGGAACGTCAATTATTATTATTTTTTTTGTATTATGCAACATCCACTGTGATCATTTTGGTACATCATTTTTTTTTTATTATGCCTCATCCACAATGATCACTTTGGAACGTCAATTATTTTTTTTATTATGCAACATCCACTGTGATCATTTTGGTACATATTTTTTTTTAAATTATGCCTCATCCACATGATCATTTTGGAACGTCAATTTTTTTTTATTATGCAACATCCACTGTGATCATTTTGGAAAATCAATTTTTTTTTGTAGCACAAATTTTTGGTGGAATCGTTATTTTACGGTCATCATCGCCCTTGCCATCATTTTGAATTCTTCTCTCACTTCCTTTTCGTTTTCGAATGTTTCTTCCACATTGATATCCTCTTTAATTGTTTCTATAACTTCGAAATCCTCTTTGATGGCATTTTTACTTCAATATACTTTTGAATTGTTTTTTCTATTTTTCTATTTTCTTCAATTACTTCTCTTACTTCAATATCGACTCTACAAAATTATGGGTTTTAATACAAATCTTAAATCGCTCGTATCTTCTAAACGGGAAGAGATAGCTATAGGAAACTTTTACAAAATGTTGGTATAAGTTTTTGGTTAAACCGTTTTTTTTATTTTTATCATTGTCCTCGACGTCCTTTTTGAATGCTTCTCTCACTTCGTCTTCCTCTTTGAATGCTTCTTTCCCTTCGTCATCCTCTTTGACTGTTTCTTCCACCTCGATATCCTCTACTTTTGCTTCTTCCATCTCGATATCTTCTTTGATTGCTTCTTCCACTTTGATATCGTCTTTGATTGCTTCTTTAACTTCGATATCCAATTTGATTGCTACTTTTACTTCGATATCGTCTTTGATTGCTTCTTTTACTGGGATATCCTCTTTGATGGCTTCTTTAACTTCGATATCCTATTTGATTGCTTCTGTAACTTCGTCATCCTGTTTTAATTCTTCTACGACCTCACTATGCTCTTAGGGCGCGTCTTCAACTTCGATACTGAAACACATGGGCATAGTAAACTTTTACAAAATGATAGTACAAATGTTTGTCGGAATCGTTTTTTTATTGTCATCAACAACCTTGATATTCTTTTTAAATACTTCTCTCACTTCGACATCCTCTTAGACTTCCAACACCTTGATATCCTCTTTTAATGCTGTTCCACAGTATATTGAACCCTGTTTGATTCCTTTTTTCACTTTGGAATTGTCTTTCTTCTTTGATTGCTTCTTCATCTTCGATATCTTTTATGATTGCTTCTTTCACTTCAATATCCTTTTAGAGTGCTTCTTTCACTTCGATATCGTCTTTGTTTGCTTCATTCATTTCGTCATCCTCTTTAAATATTACTACCACCTCGGTATCCTCTTTGATTGCTTACTCCACTTTTGTTTTATTATGCAACATTCACTATTCTGGTATTCTCTTTGATTGCTTCTTCCACTTCGATATCCTCTTTGATTGTATCTTCCACTTCGACGTCCTTTTTGTTTGTTTGTTCCACTTCGTCATCCTCTTTGATTGTTTCTTCCACCTCAACATCTTCTATTTTTGCATGTTCCACTTCGATATCCTTTTAAATTGCTTCTTCTATTTCATATCCTCTTTAATTGCTTCATTTACTTCATTGCCCTCTCTACAAAATTATGGTGTTTCATACAAAACTTCAATCGCTCGTATCTTCTAAGCGGGAAGTGATAGCCTTAGCAAACTTGTACAAAATATTGGTATCAATTTTTGTTGGAATCGTGTTTTTTATTATCGTCCTTGAATGCTTCTCTCACTTCGTCTTCCTCTTTGAATGTTTCTTCCACTTCGACATCATCTTTGACTGCTTCTTTAACTTCGATATCCTCTTTGATTGCTTCTCCCACTTCGATATCGTCTTTGACTGCTTCTTCCATTTCGATATCGTCTTTAATTGCTTTTTTCACTTCGTCATCTTCTTTGAATGCTTCTACCACCTCGGTATCCCCTTTGATTGCTTACTCAACTTCAATTTCCTCTTTGATTGTTTCTGTCACTTCGATATCCTATTTGATTGCTCCTTCCACTTCAATATCCTCTTTGATTGCTTCTTCCACTTCGATATCATCTTCGATTTCCTTTTGATTGATTGTTGCACTGCAATATTCTCTTTCATTGCGTCTTCATCTTCGATATCGTCTTCGATAGCAATTTTACTTCCATGTCCTCTGTGATGGCTTCTTCCACTTCGATATCCTCATTGATTCGATTGCTTCTTCCATTTCGATATTGTTTTGACTGCTTCTTACACATGGATATCCTCTTTGATAGCTTTTAACAGCTCGATATCATCTTTGATTGCTTTTTTCACTTCGGCATCCTCTTAGAATGCTTCTACCACCTCGGTATCCTCTTTAATTGCTTACTCAACTTCAATTTCCTCTTTGATTGTTTCTGCTGCTTCGATATCCTATTTGATTGCTTCTTTCACTTCAATATGCTCTTTAATTACTGCTTCCACTTGGAAATCCTCTTCGATTTGATTGCTTCTTCCATTTTCATATCGTCTTTGACTGCTTCTTACACATGGATATCCTGTTTGATGGCTTTTAACAGCTCGATATCCTCATTAATTACTTCTTCGACTAAAAGAAAAACACGCGAGCTGCGAGCAGCTCGCGCACAACGCAACCTCTAGTTATATTATATAAAGCTCGATTACCACTCACTGACTGACTGACTGACTCATTGACATGTTTGTTCTCCCAGATGCCACCTTGTAGGGTGAAAATGTTTGGTGGGATCGTATAGAGGGAGTTCCGATGAGTTGGGAATAAATCCTAAAGTACCCCTTTTGTCCCCCATTCGCTCACATCGACCTCGTATCTCGGAAAGTATAGGTCTTAGAGAGTTGGTGCAAAAACTAATGTTGCAGAGGACATTTTTTTATATCCGGTTCCATGAAAAAAAAATTGTCTTTCATACAAAAAAAAAATTGTCCCATACAAAATATTTCTGTATGAATACCGTAAACCGTATATTTCGTTTGCCGTAATTTTCATACTGTTTTTGTAGGGAGCCCACGGCTTGTGTGTACTATAAAATTACTGTAAATTTGCTTGATTCTATATAATGGTGGTGGAGGGACATGAGATAACTTTCATAGTTTTTTGCAAAGGTCATCATCATCATTTTGGAACATCCACATTTTTTTAATTATGCCTCATCCACAATGATCACTTTGGAACGTCAATTATTTTTTTTTTTATTATGCAACATCCACTGTGATCATTTTGGTACATCATTTTTTTTAATTATGCCTCATCCACAATGATCACTTTGGAACGTCAATTATTATTATTTTTTTTGTATTATGCAACATCCACTGTGATCATTTTGGTACATCATTTTTTTTAATTATGCCTCATCCACAATGATCACTTTGGAACGTCAATTATTATTATTTTTTTTGTATTATGCAACATCCACTGTGATCATTTTGGTACATAATTTTTTTTATTATGCCTCATCCACAATGATCACTTTGGAACGTCAATTATTTTTTTTATTATGCAACATCCACTGTAATAATTTTGGTACATCATTTTTTTAATTACGCCTCATCCACAATGATCACTTTGGAACGTCAATTATTTTTTTTTTATCATGCAACACATATTTTTTTTTAATTATGCCTCATCCACAAGGATCACTTTGGAACGTCAATTATTTTTTTTATTATGCATCATCCACTGTGATCATTTTGGAACATCATTTTTTTAATTATGCCTCATCCACAATGATCACTTTGGAACGTCAATTATTATTATTTTTTTTTGTATTATGCAACATCCACTATGATCATTTTGGTACATAATTTTTTTTATTATGCCTCATCCACAATGATCACTTTGGAACGTCAATTATTTTTTTTTATTATGCAACATCCACTGTGATCATTTTGGTACATAATTTTTTTTAATTATGCCTCATCCACAATGATCACTTTGGAACGTCAATTATTATTATTTTTTTTGTATTATGCAACATCCACTGTGATCATTATGGTACATAATTTTTTTTATTATGCCTCATCCACAATGATCACTTTGGAACGTCAATTATTTTTTTTATCATGCAACATCCACTGTAATCATTTTGGTACATCATTTTTTTAATTACGCCTCATCCACAATGATCACTTTGGAACGTCAATTATTTTTTTTTATTATGCAACACATCATTTTTTTTAATTATGCCTCATCCACAATGATCACTTTGGAACGTCAATTATTTTTTTTTATTATGCATCATCCACTGTGATCATTTTGGAACATCATTTTTTTTAATTATGCCTCATCCACAATGATCACTTTGGAACGTCAATTATTATTATTTTTTTGTATTATGCAACATCCACTGTGATCATTTTGGTACATCATTTTTTTAATTACGCCTCATCCACAATGATCACTTTGGAACGTCAATTTTTTTTTATTATGCATCATCCACTGTGATCATTTTGGAACATAATTTTTTTTTAATTTTGCCTCATCCACATGATCATTTTGGAACGTCAATTTTTTAATTATGCCTCATCCACAATGATCACTTTGGAACGTCAATTATTTTTTTTTTGTATTATGCAATATCCACTGTGATCATTTTGGTACATAATTTTTTTTATTATGCCTCATCCACAATGATCACTTTGGAACGTCAATTATTTTTTTTATTATGCAACATCCACTGTAATCATTTTGGTACATCATTTTTTTAATTATGCCTCATCCACAATGATCACTTTGGAACATAATTTTTTTTTTTTATTATGCATCATCCACTGTGATCATTTTGGAACATCATTTTTTTTAATTATGCCTCATCCACAATGATCACTTTGGAACGTCAATTATTATTATTTTTTTGTATTATGCAACATCCACTGTGATCATTTTGGTACATCATTTTTTTAATTACGCCTCATCCACAATGATCACTTTGGAACGTCAATTTTTTTTATTATGCATCATCCACTGTGATCATTTTGGAACATAATTTTTTTTTAATTTTGCCTCATCCGCATGATCATTTTGGAACGTCAATTTTTTTTTATTATGCAACATCCACTGTGATCATTTTGGAAAATTATTTTTTTTTGTATCACAAATTTTTGGTGGAATCGTTATTTTACGGTCATCATCGCCCTTGCCATTATTTTGAATTCTTCTCTCACTTCCTTTTCGTTTTCGAATGTTTCTTCCACATTGATATCCTCTTTAATTGTTTCTATAACTTCGAAATCCTCTTTGATGGCATTTTTACTTCAATATACTTTTGAATTGTTTTTTCCATTTTTATATTTTCTTCAATTACTTCTCTTACTTCAATATCGACTCTTCAAAATTATGGGTTTTAATACATATCTTAAATCGCTCGTATCTTCTAAACGGGAAGAGTTACGCGTAACAAACTTTTACAAAATATTGGTACAAATTTTTGGTGGAATGGTTTTTTTAATACCATCATTGCGCTTGACATCCTTTTTGAATGCTTCTCTCACTTGGTCTTCCTCCTTGAATGCTTCTTTAACCTCGATATCCTCTATTTTTGCTTCTTTCACATTGATATCCTTTTTAATTGCTTTTTCTACTTATATATTTTCTTCAATTGCTTCTTTTACTTCAATTCCCACTCTACAAAATTATGGGTTTTAATACAAATCTTAAATCGCTCGTATCTTCTAAACGGGAAGAGTTACGCGTAGCAAACTTTTACAAAATATTGGTACTAATTTTTGGTGGAGTAGTTTTTTTAATACCACATTGCCCTTGACATCCTTTTTAAATGCTTCTTTCACTTCGTCTTCCACTTTGAATGATTCTTTCAACTCGATATCCTCTATTTTTGCTTCTTCCACTTTGATATCCTTTTTAATTGCTTTTTCTACTTATATATTTTCTTCAATTGCTTCTGTTACTTCAATTTCCACTCTACAAAATACAAATCTTAAATCGCTCGTATCTTCTAAACGGGAAGAGTTACGTGTAGCAAACTTTTACAAAATATTGGTACAAATTTTTGTTGGAATAGTTTTTTTAATACCATCATTGCCCTTGACATCCTTTCTGAATGCTTCTCTTACTTCGTCTTCCTCTTTAAATGCTTATTTCACCACGATATCCTCTATTTTTGCTTCTTCCGCTTTGATATCCTTTTTAATTGCTTTTTCTACTTACATATTTTCTTCAATTGCTTCTTTTACTTCAATTTCCACTCTACAAAATTATGGGTTTTAATACAAATCTTAAATCGCTCGAATCTTCTAAACGGGAAGAGTTACGCCTACCAAACTTTTACAAAATATTGGTACAAATTTTTGATGGAATAGTTTTTTTAATACCATCATTGCCCTTGACATCCTTTTTAAATACTTCTCTCACTTGGGCTTCCTCCTTGAATGCTTCTTTCATCTCGATATCCTCTATTTTGGCTTCTTCCACTTTGATATCCTTTTTAATTGCTTCTTCCACTTCGATATCATCTTTGAATGCTGCGTCCACTTGGAAATCCTCTATGATTTCATTGCTTCTTCCATTTAGATATCGTCTTTGACTGCTTCTTACACATGGATATCCTCTTCGATAGCTTTTAACAGCTCGATATCCTCTTTGATTGCTTCTTCCACTTTGATATCCTCTTTTATTGCTTCTACCAATTCGATATCATCTTCGATTTCCTTTTGATTGCTTCTTGCACTGCAATATTCTCTTTGATTGCGTCTTTATCTTCGATATGGTTTTTGATAGCATTTTCACTTCAATATCCTCTGTGATGGCTTCTTACACTTCGATATCTTCTTTGATTGCTTCTTCCACTTCGATATCCTCTAAGATTGCTTCTTCCACTTCGATACCTTCTTTGATTGCTTCTTCCACTTCGATATCGTCTTTGATTGCTTTTTTCACTTCGTCATCTTAGAATGCTTCTACCACCTCGGTATCCTCTTTGATTGCTTACTCAACTTCAATTTCCTCTTTAATAGTTTCTGCTAATTCGATATCCTATTTGATTGCTGCTTTCACTTCAATATCCTGTTTGATTGCTTCTTGCACTTCGAAATCATATTTGATTGCTGCTTCCATTTGGATATCTTCTTTGATTTGATTGCTTCTTCCATTTCGATATCGTCTTTGACTGCTTCTTACACATGGATATCCTTTTTGATCGCTTTTAACAGCTCGAAATCCTCTTTGATTGCTTCTTCGACAAAAACAATAACACGCGAGTTGCGTGCAACTCGCGCACTACGCAACCTCTAGTCATTGATATAAAACGCTACCTTTTTAGAGTTTTATTAATTTAACTGCGGCTGCAGCATTCATAACTTTTATCATAAAAAATACCTTCTTTTTTTCATGAACAAAAGACATCAACGCGTTGTAGGTTATTAATCAATTTTGTTTCTGATTTTATGAAGTACAAAACATGTAATTTTACAACCGTTGTGCAAACCTATTATAGTGTTATATTAGGGATAATAAAAAAATACTATTTCTTACATTGCCATTCAGACAACAATAACTGTTGGAAATGTGATGTATTGGAGAATAGTGTCATTGTTCTATTGTGAGGTCTATGTTGGTTTAGAACCATGGACATAGCCTGAAAACTAAACAGCTTGGTCACTTTTCAGGTGAACTTACTTTGTAAGATAATAGAACGATTATCTTTAAACTATTCGTAGGTACCATATCAGTGTTGTTACAGGCCACTATAACATAGATTCGTTTTCAGTATCTAATGCTAACCATTCTTGCGCTAAAACATTCTCTTCACTCTCTACTCACATCTGAATAGGTACATATATGATGCTGAAGCTCAAGTGCTATAAGCTCAAGTGGGGTATCAAATGAAAGGTCTTTATTAGCACATTTCAACCCTGTTTATTTTTAGTTAAATACTCGTAGTTTTTGAGCCATAATAAAAAGAAAACTTTGACTAAATTCACAGGGTACACCTGTGCCCCTATAATGCTGAAATTTGGTATTCGTGTAGCTTTAGTGACACAAATATAGGCAAAAGTCTGAAATCCCGAATAAGTGCATCTTGTACCCCAAAAAAGAATAACCACTTACCTAATATGAACTCCCGTTACCTGTAATTTGAATGAAACTGTAGGTCAATTACGGTGGTTAATTTCGTGGCACTATTTTGATAGTCAAAGATAATAAAATAATATATTTTAGTTTTTATTGGAGACTCGCAATTTTATCTCTCAGAAACGTCGTAGTATCGCTATAGATATATATGTATGTATGTTTATGTATATTTTTATTTAATTTTATTTATTGTAGGTATATTATTGTCAATATTTATTTAAGTATATTGTTTTATTTTATTGTAAATGATCAGCGCTCTACTTAAATTTAATTATTGTTCTGTTAATGTTTCCCCCCTCCATTATTGTAACGTTACAAAAATCCTCTCCATCCAAAGTTTGTCTGGGAGAAATCGCTTCTAAGCGATAAGACCGCCCATTGTACGTGTTGCTTTGTAAATTTTTATGTTTATGTTTGTTTCTTGTATGGTGTACAATAAAGTATTTTCTTTCATTCATTCATTCATCCGCAAGATCTCAGTTCGGGGCGAACCACTAGTATAAAACTGAGTAGCAGTGCCAGCGCCCTCCTCCTTAACATAGAGGTATGTTCCTAAAAGTATTGCGGTACAAGATTAAATAAGGAAGTAAAAAGAATTTAAAAAAGGAATAACAATTACAAAATAAATTCTTAAAAACGAATTAAAATAAAATACCATTTTGTGCGACAACAACAGCGTTATGGGAGATAGGGTTGTGAAGGGATGGGATGTTACTCAATCATTTTTATTGCACGCCAATGTTGATGTGATATGTACAGTCAAGTTGTCAATCGGCGTAGCTCTGTCATATGTACGAAGTGAGGTAGCTAACTGATTGTTCCTTTGGACTGTGCCGTGAGTGGCACTAGCAATCAGCGCGTAAACTTGCGTCGTGGATTGCGTAATTTGCGCACTAGTTGTACCTACTTAATGGTGCGTATGCACTTTCACGGTAATCTGAGTTATGTGCCCCTTTTCCGTGCTCGACATCGGCAGGTATATGCTTTAGCTATGAGTCAATAAATCGCAGTCAGCTAGTCTATTATAACGTAATTATTTCCGGATTTCCAATTTTAAAACGATAAAAATTACGATAAATTATATAAAGCTTATTTTTTACGCTATTATGCTTATTATGAAGAGAAGAGAAGAGAGAGACAATAGAAGAGCTAGCAACAGAGAAGGAAAACTTGAATGAAACCCGGCTCCGGCCAGCCGTTATGCACCTGCAACCGAACCGACATGACACCGCATGTATCGACTCGTCTTTCCTGTGGATCCTGTCGGCAAGGTCGAGAGGGTAGCGTCGGTTCCTGGGAATACCTATGTTATCAAAAGGAGTCCCAGGCACAGTGGCGTCAGTGGAGAGGACACTTCACCCATCTCAGCTTCCTGGGGTGGATAGAAAGAAAGTGCCCGATCTATCCAACCTCACGCTATACCTTCTATAGATATAAAGGCCCATGATGATGATGATGCTTATTATATTAGTTTGATTGATTAAAGTAAAAAAAACATAGGTATCTTTGAGACGCGCTGAATATGAGCCGCATTTCTTTAACAAAGTGAACTATTATACTGAGTAAAATGTTCTGTTTTATTAGAATCAAAACAGGAAGCCATTGAATGAATATTGTATAGAACCTTTGGCCCTGTTGAGAAGTAAAATACTTGGTAACAAATAAATTTCCTTTGACGTAACTTTTCTTAGTTCAATTATTATTAAACCGGCTCCTATAGGAAGCCGCAAAGTTTCAGACTATGTGGTTCTTGCAACAACTTCCAGCTAATACCGGCCTCTTACAAGACCATACTTTTATTTAGTTTTTATTTTATTTAGGTGCTTTTCTTATTTGTTAGAGGTTTATGTAGTTCAAATCTTGAAGTCTACTTTGGTGTAGGCATTTAAGCTAAAATTTGAACAAGAGGCCCAGATAGATAGATAAAAAATACTTTACGTAACTAAAACCATATAAAACAAAACAATTAGGTACATGTATGAATAAAAAAATTAAAAACCCCCCAAAAAGAGGGCTTTTTGCATCAGGGGTTAAAAACTGACATATCTAAGAACCACCCCAGTTAAACTAACTTTCTATTAAAAAAACTGCGCCCTAATCAGTCCATCTGTTTGAGTACTATGATGAAACAGACGGACACACACATAGGCGTCAAACTTATAACACACTTCTTTTTGCGTCGGGTGTTAAAAACTGACATAGCTAAGAACAACCCCAGTTAATCTAGCTTTCTATTAAAAAAACCGAGACCTAATCGGCCTATCCGTTTGAGAACTGCGATGCAATAGACGCACACACACACATAGGCGCCAAACTCTTGCACACACTTTTGCGTCGGGGTTTAAAAATGAGCACTACTTAAATTAACGTATACAATTAGCGGTCTTATCGCTAAGTATCGATCCCAGACAACCTTACTTACCTACTGATGCGTAGTTCTGATGAAGAATGGTATTTAACAATGGTAGACTAATGGCCGTAGGTATTTGAGCTTCTTTTGATTAGCTCACGGTGCTGATGTGTCAAAAATTACCAGCAAATCATTATGTTTGGAAACGAAATAAAATGTGCTAGTCTGGTTCCCTAATAAGGACAAGAACCGACCCCTTAACCAATATTTGAACTTAGCATTTTTAGGGCACGCAGACAGCCTAGGCAGGGCGAACACCCGTGAGCACTTTAGCCACAGCATAGCCAACAATTAGTAGGTAACTTCAGCGGCCTTCCTGTAGAAGTGTAGAGCCTTCACCGCGTCGCGTCGACCAGTCTAGACGTCTGGCGCCTACCACATGTCGCAATCAACGCCGGCAGACGGACCACGACTCGACTGGTTTCTCAAATTGTTATAATAACTTTAAATGCCATCATGACTTTAAAATTGTGTTTTACGACACGACAGTCACTTCGGACAATTGACGTATCTCTGAATTCATACTGTTGTCTTATCTATATTATATTATAAATTCAAAAGTAACTGACTCTCTGTCTGTCTGTCGGTTTGTTATGTTTTCACGATTGACCGGCTTGACCGATTTCGATGATATTGTATATATAGATAGATTATGGCATAGGTTACTTTAACCCGAATGTGCAGAACAAGGGTAAGTTTTTATTGACATACGTGCGAAGCCGCGAGCGTATGCTAGTCCATTTATTTTATAAATGTAATAATATACCGGCTTTGAAGGCGTAAAGCATAGATCATCCAGCTATTAGTAAGAAAACATTTAATAAACTAAGCACAAACAACATGAAAACAACAAATTAAGAAGCTCATTTTCCTTCTATCATTAGTAAATTACTTAAAATATATCTTAAACCATAATACTGCTCTACATTGATACGATTTAATTTATCTGTAGGTATCCCGCATGCACATACTATGTCATTATACATAAAAAGACCGCATCGTAACAACCACAACTTATAAGGGTAATCATAACAGATCAGCTGCTAGTTTAATTGGTTCCGGTGCGCTTATGTAGTTCTCACGTAGCTCTCAGACGTAAGGTGTTCTTACACTGGCGGTTAAAATTGCTTCAATCCAAGTAATTTTGACATGACGATCGCATTCTAAAACTATGCTCGAGCGTTATTAGATACTCTAGATCGACTAAGCGGTTCTAAGCGGTACCTCATATAAACAATCACTAATCGAATTGAACCGTAATATAGGACAGTTTAAAGAAATAAATCTCGATAATATGAAGAGAGAAATCTTAACAATTACAAAATACTGCTGCATTTTTTAATATTTCTCGAACTTGTTCCACTTGCACTGTATCGCCGAGCAACATTTGCTTAAAAGTTGACCATGTGTGACTGACGATGGTGCGTAGTCTACGCTCGTGCTTAATTACACACTCCACGCAGCGTAACTGAGTACGCAATTGAAACGCACAAGATCGTAGTTAGCTCTTTCTTGTACTCTCGCCGCGCGTGATTATGTTACTGTAGTTTTCTTCTAGAAAAATCCTTACTTATTCCATCTAAAATAATCTTTATTTTTTTTAAAGCTTAGAAGAACGAAAAGTACTTGTAAAACTAACAGGCAATGCCGTATCTGCTCTAGTAGTTAATCTATGTCGGTGACGCATCAATAAATCCACATCGAGACAAGGTCGGGGCGAGGGCGAGGGCGCGGGCCTAGTTCGCACTCACCGGCCAGCGAACAATGCCGCTAATGGTAGACAGCGCGTGACTCAAACAACTGTATGTCACTCTGCACCTTCGACTCTTGGGTCGTGTGGTTACCTCATGACCAACCTGTACATACACTAAAATAATAAAGGTGCTCTGATGCCGTTCTGGGTGGCGGCCAGTTTCTGGTTGGAGTTTGCTGCCATTTGTTGATATGTAAAACCTGTTTTGTATTTAACTAACTTTTCTTTTTCGAGAGCAGTAAATACTAAAAAGGCATTTAGTGGTAGAGGTTCTTATATACCTTCCATAACGTCCGATAGTTATGTAGATAATTCCTGTTATCTACAGTCAGTTGTAGTTACACAAAACACATAGTTTAATTCAATGAACATAGTTTACAACTTTACAGTACAAGACCAATACGTTATAACTAGGTACTACAAAACAAATATAAAAAAATAAACATACAGCTATCCTCACATACATACAAACAAATAGAACGCGAAAAAAGTTATACACACAGGAAAATACAGTAATAAAATGAAAATACAATTAAGCAGTGGACAAAAATATAATACTAAATTACTCAATATACTTGTATAAAACTTTATACAATACATATAACATAAATAAACATGAAATTGAGGTGGGTATGTATCTCAGTGTGCTTCACAAAAGCTGAGACACTTCCTGTCAATGGAATGTAGTTTAGTTGCGAATATGTATAGTGTGTGTACATGTAAAATTGGTACATAATACGGCTATGAATATAATAAAACAATACAAAAAGCATTGCTAATACAGCCGCTATGACGATAAAATTATAAACTTTATATTTTTAACCGTCTTCCAAAGAAGGAGGTGTTCAATATGTTTGCTCATAAGGCATCCCATTTGTTTATTAATACTTTACTTTATGACAACCATCAAGAGAGACTGCCATTTCTAAACAGTACTTTTTCCATAAAAATTTATGGCCTACGACATGTATAATATAAATTATTCTTAAGCAGTAAAACAGCTTTCTTCAGACCAGACATACTTTATCGTCAATCTGTGCGCAAGGTCGTGAGGGCAGACTTACCTTCCTCTTTTGCCTTTTAAAGAGTTAGGTACTCTTTAGCTGCTATTATAACAAGATCCTATTGCACTTACCTAACCAATTTGACTCCAAGAACTAGGCTCAAATTTGTTTGAAAAATTTGTATAAGATACCGATACAGTTAAAAATTTGCATACATACAGCTTGCAGCCTAACTCGTATCAGATGTTCAATTTATAACCTGCTAGTTCTGACAACAAAGATCTCCGAACTACTATAGATACATAATCGCAGGAAGAAACAACGCGTAACGTTTTGATTAATTTGATTACACAGGAAATTGGCTAGTCAATACAAAAATGTACGAGTGAGATAGCGCTGTCTGGGACCCTATTCTTGGGATCTCATAGAAATGTCGCTTGTGCGATTTATTTATATCAAATACCGGTTTTATTTCTAATGTCAGTTATGTTATTATTGCCTATAACAAAGTATTGCCTCGTAGGGTCACGCACTTTAGAAACGTGCCCTACGATGCATCTACTTGAGGCATACAGGTGTAAAGCCTCATGTGCCTATAATTTCACCGGCAACAATACCTTGCAACGCGAAACACAGCAATGCTACACAAACACTACACAAAGGTTGGGTGGAAGAAAATGCTAATTAGCATTAAGTTCGCCTATGTAATAAATAAATAAATATTGCTGGACATTTCACACAGCGCTATCTAGCCCCAAATTAAGCAGAGCTTGTACTATGGGAACCAGATAACTGATAGAATACTTATATACATTTTTTTTTGTAAATACATAATTATAATATATAGAGAAACAACCAGACCCGGAACAAATATCTGTTCATGCAAACATTTGTTCCGCAGCGGGGATCGAACCCGCTACCTCCTGCGTCTTAGCCGGCTATTCGCCCACTGCACCACGGAGGTTGTAATATTTTACTAGTGCATTTAAGAATTTTCTAATCTAATCTAATCTCATGCTGCTTGGCGGCAGAAATAGGTAGCATGGTGGTAGCACTTCCTCGGGCGAGCCCTTTCACAAGCAACTCTACTACTCTTTGACTCTTGTTATGCGAATTTATTGAGATTGACTCATATTTAACATAGTCAATACAATACCTATTACTTTTGTAATAGTTGCTAGGTGATTTTATGGTGTTCTCTTCAGTCCCATAATGATGTTGTTTTCACTTTGTTTGCCATAATAATAAGTTTACATAATTATTTATTGACATAACCTTCCTTGAACGTTATGTCGTCTAAGGCAACAGAGGTTGACAATACTTCCTTGGTTTATCGATGGTACGCAGTTAAAATTAGAGATTACAATTATGGTATACAATAAAGAGGTTGACAAAAGGATGTGAGCTGGAGGAGCACAGAATCCTGAGGCTTATGGCCTTACAGCATAGCAGTATACAACGTGGTAAGCACAGCAGGTATAATTGTTACAGTTTCGTAAATTAGAATGGGCGCCATCTGACGACAAGGTGCGTCAGAAAATAGAGTATGGTTCCTAGGGGTCAACTCGGGTAAAAATATAGATTAGATACACCTAGTATGATGTTCCGTCGACCACTCCTGGCGCCTGTCCGGAGAGAAGATGTGAGCAGAGCTTGCGGCGGTAGGCGTTGTAGGAAAATCAGGCTCCCGGAGTGTGTCGGAGTAGCTGGTCTGGCGGACGAGAGCGGTCACGCCTCTTACGGCTTGGATATTGCGTAGGTAGAACCGTTATCAAAAGAAGAGGAAAAGGGAAGAAAAGAAAATAAAACCGACTTCCAGATTCAGAAGCGTGTTGCACAGAATTTAAATAGAAAGTATGAAATGTTTGCTAATTTTGAGAATGTCACGTGATGTAAAATCATACACGTTACAATTGTACTAATGTAGTTATTCATAATACCACCAACCTAATACTCAACTCAACTAATATTCATTTACTTCTTATTTATTTGTACTAATGGTTCCGATGTTAGGTTAGTTATTTGAATAAAATACAATTTGCATAATTAATTCAGAATGCGTATGAAAAATGCATACCACTTAAAAAGAATATTTGTTTTTGTGAATAAAACTTATATGGAATGTATATTTAGAAAGGATTTTAGGATACGAAAAACGTATGTCAAGAAACAATATGTGAATTACATATTAAGTTAAAAGAGTAGGTAGTAGGTATGACGAAACAATTTTACCTGTCACGGTTGACTGGTAGAAAATGCTTTTAGCATTAACTCCTCTATTTGTACATATTTCTTTTTGTGCAATATAGAATTAAAACAAACAAATAATTATTTTACCCTAGCGTCTTAGCTGTGGTAAGTGTAGTCATATTTATATGATAAACTAGCTTCAGCAAGAGGCTTAGCGTGCGTGGTTCGTCAATAAAAACACATGAGAACCTACTCCATGAAAGGCACTAAGATGTGCCAATTTTCATGGTTATTATAAGTAATTATGTACAGTAACCGCGAAAGTTTGAATACTATTTAATGGTGATCGGCCAAACGATGTCGGAGTTTATCAATCTTAGATATATACAAATATAATATATACGCGGGCTGTCAATTAACGTCACCCCGGTAGAATTAAAAATCTGCCATCATTATGTATGAGGAAATCAATTTTCTTCATAATTTCTTTTTGCGTGAAATTTTCCGATATTTTAATAGTTATTCTGCTATTCGGGGATAAGACAAATCAAAGATCATCAAAATCGGTCCAGCCGTTCTCGAGTTATAAGTGTTTGAACAAACCCTACTTTGTTTTATTGATCGAGCGAAGCGAGATCTAAAAATCAACTCAGGTAAATCGGCGTTGTATCTATGTATGTATGTATGTTTGTTTGTCCGAGGCTAACTTTCGAAGCGTTTATCCGATCATCATGAAATTTGGTATATACGAGTAGGTAAATGATGGCACAATTTTCGTGTGAATCAATGAGCTAAAAATATGGGGGGGTTGTTGAGATAATAGGGTTCAAGAGGGGTAAAAAAAACAAAATGGAATTATCTGGTCAAGTGGCACGTCTGATGAAAAGTCTTTGTGGTTTTATTAGGATTACTTTTAGTTTAAACTTTGTAGTTTTTAAGTTATCAGCCATAATAAAAACTGAACTTTGACAAAATTCACAGGGTACACTAGTGACCCCACAGTGCTGAAATTTGGTATGCGTGTAGCTTCAGTGACAAAAATATAGGCAAAATTCTGAAATCCAGAATAACTGCAATTTCTACCTCAAAACAGAGTAACCAAATAACATGAACTCCCGTTACCCGTTATTTGAATGAAACTGTAGGTCAAGTAAAGTGGTAATGCATTTCGTGGCACTATTTTGATAGTCAAAGATTACGAATAACTTTTTTTTGTTTTTATTGGAGACTCGCGAGATCTCAGTTCAGGGCGAACCACTAGTATATTAAGAAGATATCTGAGATCACCAAAATCCGTTTTTATTACATAAATAGATGTAGATATAAGAAGATGTACTTATTTCATGTTACATTGCACCTATAATTGTTATCGCGAATGCGACATAGGTATTTTTGAGTTCTTGAGAATATTTCCCAGGTGTCTGATACGTGTCAGAGGCGTGACACGCAGACTAGGGCTGCGTGTGACACATTATCTTTTGATAGCAATATCTGCCATCTTGCGTCAATACAGTTACAGACACGCGATTAGTAAATACAGCTAAATTATGTAATTAATTACCTGCATATTGCATACCTGCGTATAATGACAACAAACTTAAAGGAAACACCCAGCTTTGATCCAAGACTAGTTTCTATCTATCTATATATGTCGGTCAGCCTAGCTACCTAGATCGTTCTTCCCTAGCGGTTATTTACACTCACATAAAAATCGAAAAAGGCTTAAAAAATTACAATGTTACGACCATAAATTGCATCACATTTGGCTAGTGAAAGGCCGGATTCCTATTGATTTCAATATTATATGTGACGTGGGTGAGGTGGTCTTCCCTCTTATCTAAAATCCCTGTAATCCGGTAAATAGTCCAACTATCTTGCTGTATAGACAGAACTAGATATCTACCTAAATCTATAGGTGTACAGGTATAGTAAGTTTAGAGGAAACTTGTGTTGTCAGCTGATAGGATATCATATCAGCCATGTCACGGCGCGGCGGGACGTTATCTCTATAGGCGATAGCACTTGATACGGTTCGCTTGCACACTGTTTCAACTTGTCTGGGCAAATGTTTGTTTAGTTATGTTATGGTCTGTCTGCTTGCTAATGAGGTCATTTCCACTTGATACGCACGTTCATGGAATAACCTCCGTCATGGAATCTATGTTGCATATAACAAGCGTTATAACACCGATTATGTAAACGCAAATACATAGTGGATGTGTCGGTGACGAAATAGAGTCAATAATTAAAACAGCTAGACATTCCACATCTTGTTTGTCGTCTTATCTTAGAGATCTTTTTATAGATTACTAAAAAGTACCGATAAGTATCAAAACAGAGAAATAAAATACTACGTACCTACAAGTAGGTACTATGTGTTCGACGACCTCCGTGGTGCAGTGGGCGAATAGCCAGCTGGGACGCAGGAGGTAGCGAGTTCGATTGTCACCGCGAAACAAATGTTTGCATGATCTACAGATATTTGTTCCGGGTTTGGTTGTTTCTCTATGTATTATAAGTATGTATTAAAAAAAAATGTATAGTATAAGTATTCTATCAGTTATCTGGTTCCCATAGTACAAGCTCTGCTTAGTTTGGGGCTAGATAGCGCTGTGTGAAATGTCCAGCAATATTTATTTATGGTAGCTGTCGTGGATTGTACTGTACTTATACTTAGGTAAGTTCGATACAAGAACGGCGGGCGGGGTATTTCGGCCTTCCTGGAGAGCCTTCAGGTGACGCGACGACCCGTCTAGACGTCTGGCGCCTACCATGTGTCGCAACCCGACCGTACCGCACTTACGAGACTCAATCTTTCGAGATTACTACTCTTGAATGTAAAGCTGCCTGCTAATTTATAGGCACTAAAATGTGATGTGGTGTGGATGCTAAACAGATTCTACGAATGAACAACTAGACAGTAACTAACAAACATTTTGTAAAACCTAATAAAACGTTTGATGGTAAGATCAGAGCACGAATCTATTTAGCACCATTAGCATAGCCTTTGGAGTTTGTATTGTATTTAACATGTTTATAAGGTAACGTAAGAGTTAAGCAAACATTTATTTCTATATTAGATTTTATGAAGCGTCGTGTGCAGCTACTTTCATAAATATGTAAAAAAACTAATTTGGTTGTCTGTCAATGCTCTATAATTTATTTTTCGTTCATAATTTAAGTGTGATCCTGTAGCACATAAATCTTGTTAGACAAAAAGATTCTCGAATATATTTTAGGATCAGTCCAACTGTACATGGATTATTAGGTAGGTAACAGTCAGAAACTGGTTCGACTCTTACTCATAAATCAACGAGAATAAACAAATGCTATAAATTACAGAAGTTATATCTGTGTGAAATATTTAAATGAATCTTTGGAAGAATATATTGCTGGTCAAGTTAAACTAGGCGAATATTTTATTGCAAAGATAACATCCGAAAAGGAAACGTATGTTTATATGCCGTTCGATTTTAATGGAAGAGAAGAAAATATCTAGATAAAAAGTAGGAGTTGTGAACAGTTGTAACTTTTTACGCAACTCAACATGTAAATAAGCACGTGAATGACCCACCGGGGAGCATTCGATATAAATGTAAGTTTCCACGGGTTTTGTTGCTAGCCGTAAGAAATAATTTATTGAAAACTAATACTCTTACGCCGGGAAACACATTTTTCTCAGGCACCGAAGCGTATCGCATATCTGAACAACATACGAACACCGGGGCGAAAGCTGACGCTCCGCTGGGTTGTGTAGCTAGAGGATTGCGGAAGGTAGCCCATCTGCCAGGTGTGAACCCAGACGGAAGGCGTCGTAAATTGCAAGCAGCAGACCAACAAAGACACCAGAAAACCGTAAAAATACTAGTGCATTATAAGCCTCAAACATGTTGCATATACTGATTGAGTAGTGTTATATTATATATATCCAAACAAGTTATTGGACCCTGAAACAAACGAATTGAAGGTGGACTTCTTTGCTTTAAATATGCGAAGTGCGGTAGATGCCTATTGATTCACAAATTTGATCTCGGAAACCTTCAAACAAAATCATTCAGGAACTGGTATATAAATTATGAAAGCATGTCGGTCATGGTTGCTCAATGATGGCTACGCCAAGTTAGCTGGTACACTTGTGGAGTTTTGTGTGATATATGCAATGCAATAAGTACATTGCTCGCTTATTAGGAGAGTGAATGTGAAATGAATGAATGGACGTGCGTAATATCTGGGCCATGGTCGGAACCTTACTGTTCGCGATGGCATTTGTCTATTTGACCGTGACATTCGATTGGCGGATCGTCTCCGACTATAGCTAAAGCCGGATCGACCTGCATTTACAGCGTATCGGGTTTTGTCTGCTCGACAATTTGCCCCTCCCCCTCCTACGCATATTTCATAATAGTCAAATAGTTTAAAATTAGGTTGACGTTACGATCGGTTATTTATTTATAGCTTCTAAATGCAGGCATGCATTTTAATGTTCAGCCTTGTTCATCAACTGTTTTATAGCTGAGGCGGTGCGTCTAGACAGGTGTGTCTGTTTTCTTCAACACACGTCTAATGCTATGCGAACGTGAATACTAAATTGACCGCGACAATAAAATTCAAAGAAATATGTGATGTTTCTAATGACATTTAAAGACTAGGCACATTTATTGGTTTATTAATTACGCTGTTTGTGATAAAAGCTGGATTTTAATTGAAATAAGGACATTAGGTGCCCGAAGAAAATGGAAACCAGAATATTATATTTTATGCAATAGCGTTACTTATCGGTGTTAATGCATTTCCTACTTGTTTGCATCTTTCCGATTATGTTCATAAATAAAGTGTAATCGATATTTTATAAATCAATCACAATTCACCACGGAGATGGCGGGATCACTTGTTTGTGCATCAACTTGATGAACATTTTTGATTAAAATATGAAAATAAGTTGCTCGAAATACGATTAATCTATTTCTATTTTCTAAGGTTTTCTGGAAAAAAACTCATATTCGCGTTAAGCTTGCCTTTGTAGGTACATACCATTTTTGTAAACCTTTTTTCTGTTACGTACATAATTGTGTATGATAGAAAAATAATTGAATTACCTATTTTTGGATTTGGTTAAAAATATACGTAAGTATGTACGTGGTATTAATATTAGTAATTTTGTACATACAAAATGTTATTATCTGTTTTTCTTCCGTGCATATCGCATATGGCAACAAAAACAGTGGAAAATTTTCTTACTCAGATTGCGATAGGTCTCAATGACGTTTTCAGACTATTTGATGTTTTTATGTGCTTATTATGTGTTTACAAAGTCATTGAAGTCTATTACTAAAACTAATTAAACGTTGTGTTGAAATAGCGTCTAACTAAACGATAAACGAGAGTTCCACACATGATAGAGAAAATCTGGTAGCAAAAAACGGCTAGGTAGGTACCTATACTTTAGGTAGGTACTTGCAGAGTCGGGCTTCTATTTTGAGGATTGTTCATAGATCCAGTAGTTCTAACTTATGAATGAAACTACTGAAATAAAATAACTGTTTACGTTAACACAGATGGCTAGATTCCAAGGCTGTCTAGTAAAGAGTGACTAAACGGACTTTTGATACAGATTTTGATACGTATTTAAACTGTTAGTGCCCAAGTGATTTAACTGTAAACCCAAACCAATTTGTGATCATAATCTTATTTACAATAAACGGTCGTTGCTGCATGAGATTCATAAATAAATAAATATTACTGGACATTTCACACAGCGCTATCTAGCCCCAAACTAAGCAGAACTTGTACTATGGGAACCAGATAACTGATAGAATACTTATATACCTTTTTTTTTGTAAATGCATACTTATAATTGTATATAGAAAAACATCCAGACCCGAAACAAATATATGTAGATCATGCAAACATTTGTTCCGCAGCGGGAATCGAACCCGCTACCTCCTGCGTCTCAGCCGGCTGTTCGCCCACTGCGCCACGGAGGTCGATTATTTCATTATATCCATCAAGTCAATGTATTTATGAAGTCTATTTCATTTCATTTTATTCTAGATTTGGGTCCAGATATTTCGCAATTCTGGTTCTGCTTCGTATTTCTGATGCCGCATAGTATTGCACGAACAAACAACTCTATGAAACAGTATTTACGTAAATCCCTTCTACCCACATGAAGTTCATAACGAACAATCAGTCATGCGGTATCCAGTTCAGTGATTCAAAGCTGGGTTGCTCAATGTTCACTCAATTTACGTTAGATGCCGTATTATGAAAATGTTTTCAATGAGTTCCTCATGTGATGACATGGTTGCTTGTCCATCTGGGTATATTCTTCATTATTAAGTCCACCAGATTATTTATTTATTTATTGTACCCAGCTAAGCAAGAAAAGGCATAGCAAATTGTCTTTCCAAGAATTATTCTATGATAATTTAAAACAAAAGTTACTTGAGATTGGTAAAACATATACGTGTATGTGAAATGAGAGATAATTGCACTTCCAGCACATAGTTTGCACATAGTTAGCTAAGTATTTTCCTAATTAGGAATTTAATTTTAGGAATGTACGGCAGAGCTTAAACAATTGAAATAATATTTAGAAGTTATTCCAACTATTTTAATTAGAGAAACTGAACCTAACCGCTATGCTTTGGTACCTAGCAGACATAAATATATAGTTAGTTATCTGGCTGAATACGCAGTTGGACAAGTTGGACCGCAGTTGGGTTTGTAAATTGATATATTCGGGTAATATTGACCAAATATGCCTAGTCTGGGTAAACAAAGGCAACATTTGCATGGCATAACTGAAGTTCCCAAACAGGAAATCGCATTGAATAAACATTACAGTGCTTACCTTTTTCAATCTAAGCAGATCTTTAGCAATATATTCAGTGGGTAGCACGTACCATACTCTTTATCTTAGAGACCAAGATGGTACCAAGTATAACGCAATGGGTGTTTAAATTATTTAGGTAGAAGTCTCCAATTGTAATGTTTACCATATTATGAAATTTTTCAGAACTCTACCTCGAAATTTGCTGTATATACCTTTGTTTTCCAACTAGAGTTCAAACGGTTGATTGGAACCAAGTGCATCTAAGCAAAGTGCAGTTGCTGGTCGTGCGATTCGAGGGCGAGACCGGTCAACATCCGGTATCGCGAGCACGGGATGTGGCCCCGAGGTGAGCCCGGGCCGGAGTCGGGCCTGTGCCGGCACCGGTGCCGCCGGCGCCGGGGCCGGGTGCCATATTCGGTCAGTGCACATTGTTGTTTACCGGCGCGGGTATCACGAGGCCGCGTGACGTAGCGTCTAGACGCGCCCGCACCGCGCCCGCGCCTTTCCCTCCACCCGCTACGCCTGCCACCCGACGACCATGCACTGTTTCGATCACCAGCTTATCTTTACCGTAATGCTGCACTGTACCAGTGCACTCGGGGTAACATGAAACAGACTTTCAATACCGATTAGCACGCCGCGAATCGACGCCCGAAAGGCGGCCGACTCGTTTCTGTCCTAATGACGCTGATTGTTATCGCGAGATGATCTTTAAATCCAGGATATGGCCTTCTTATGACAGTAGAAATAAAGATTTATCTATAATATTTCTAGCTGACTGTCTACCTAAACGTTAAAAATATATTCAGCTTCATTGTCTCATCTGTAGTATCTTTAAAGATGCTGTAGGTTCCGAATGTAGTACATTAGTCTATTCATAAAATATAAAGGCTCTTATTCTATCGTAGTGCATCTCAGTACCTACTTCACTATTTGTACTAAGAACAGGATATTTACCATGATAGCAAGTAACTTTTTAATAAAAAAATAACCGACTTCAGATAACAGAAAAATTTCAGGGTTGCCTTCGACTTTTTTGAAATCCCATCACCAAAATCTGACTTGGTGCCAATGGGAGCATCCGGAAAGTACAAGAATTTCTTGGTCTTCGAGTAATTGGGGAACATAAAAAAAAGATTCCGACGAATTGAGAACCTCCTCCTTTTTTGAAGTCGGTTAAAAATGAAATAGTGTTCATAACCATGATAGTTTCTAAAGTTATATAGTTACCTACTTCGTTAAATAATTAGCCAATTAAGAACGTAAAACAATTTAAACTCAATTAAATGCAAGTTTTTAATGAAATACAGGCGAAGGCTATGCGGCAAATGTTTACAAAATAACACAAAAACTTGTTTGTGATGCGAAATGTCACAACAGGCAGTTTGATACGTCTGTTTCATGAACATAGGCCTTTGGTCTGGGCGCTAGTGTCTATGAATAAGGATCAAAAACATAAATTTTCAACCTTATTTTCATCTGATAGCCGTTAGTTCCTCAAACGGCCGCGGAACTTTTTTTTATGAAGTGGACTCTAGCCTGTCTGTACAAAGATACTAATTGCTGCACATGCATTAGTCATGTGCAAAAGTCGTCTAGCAACTAGCGATAATTATCGCTGATCTTGTCGAAGTCATTGCTACAAAAAACCAGTTAAGTGACCGGAGACTAAGTTATGACCATCAATTCTGCGCAAATAACATTTCAGAAGCCTTTGTTTTTCTCCTCATTATCGGATATATTTTACGAACCATTGCATACTTATGGTGTAGGGGTAGGTAGAGCTATTGGTGATTTAAAAAAGTACAGAACTGTATACAAGCTTTGTTCCGGAACATGTATGTTATCCAAGAGAGTCATTGTCCTCACTAATATGGAAAATGTTTCTTAAGTTACTTTTACAAATTCGATGGTATTAATTGTAGATATCTGACAAATGAATAAATAGATTTTTCTAAACGGTGATGTAAGTAAATTACTTTTGCGCGAAGTCCAGAGTGAATAGACGACCTCCATAGTGCAGTGGGTTCGATACTTGCCGCGGAATAAATGGTTGCATGATCTACAAATATTTGTTCCGGGTCTGGTTGTAAAAAAATGTATATAAGTATTCTATCAGTTATCTGGTTCGCATAGTACATAGTTCTGCTTAGTTTGGGGCTAGATAGCGCTGTGTTAAATGTCTAGCAATATTTATTTATTATAATAGGTTCTTTCTAGGCAAGCGTGCTCCATCTTCGATCGCACCATCACTTACCATCAGGTAAGGTAGTGGTCAAGCGCTATCATAAATTTAAAAAAATAATAAGTTGGGATAATTGATCTACCGAACTATAAAATATGGTGGTTTCATCTGTTTGGAGACAAGTAATCAGCAGTAGTCATACAAACTGACCAACAGGAAGACGCCACTTACGTTACAGCAAAAATAGTTTATAGTGAATGGTTTATACTCACCTAGATTAAAATGGTCATAAATTTTAGCCAACATTGTACAGCGACAACACTAGAGTAATAATCAACCAACTATAGGACGTAGACAACTTGCTTACTGTTTCGTATTGGATTATGAAATTCTTAGTGCAATAAAATGCTAAAATGAGACCTTTGTTATTTGAGTTGATTGTCATAAGTTTTTGGTGCTGTTTTTTTCTGTGACGGCTCTAGACATTCTCTTAGAGCTGCCAACCTGCCGTATATCGTCTTCAATAGATAGCAGTTTAATTCTTGACATTCGAGAATTATCGACATTAAGACTCTGAGGACACACACTCATCCTCTTTTATCATACTCGTGCATTCCTTTATGCCGCAACCATACATTGACCTCAACTTTAGTCCCAAGACTAAATTACCAATTTTTTATCGAACTATTTCACCACATAGTGTCCAAGACCGATCTACATATTGGTGTAATTTGATCTAAAATATTCGGGCAAACAATGCCGATATGGGGCCGCGGTATCTTTGTTATCGACAAAATACCTACTCTCTTTCTGTAGCTTGTGTTTATTCACTCTATCGCAGCCACCGACAACAAATGACCTAGACAGAGTTATCACGTCTGTCTGGCGCATAATTGTCTGGTAGGCAATTAAACTCAAGCGAAACTGCACAAACTGCCTTTGAAAGTTTCCGCGCTAAGCCGCGAGTCCAGACGGGGTTTCACAAATAATTTCCACCGGCACGAGATAAAACAACCCTTAACGACATGAAGCAGACGACAGAAGTTAAAAGTTCAACAACTCTTTCGCAAATAATATTAACAATGCAAATATTATTTGCTTTTTAATAAAATAAAATTTATGAAAAAATCCGTTCTGTAGATTTTTTCATGGTTAACAAATAGCACTATGTTGTTGCACAATGATCGATTACGTACGGCTAATGCAAAATAATCGAACTTGCTAAATATGGCATTCAATTCAGGAAGGATATGAGTTCTATAATAGTGTCTTGTCTAAAAATGTTCCTATAATCGATAAGGTTTATTTTGATCGAAGTCTATCACATCAATCAAAAGTGTCTAGACAGAAATTATTACGAGAGCCTTCCGGTGACATTATCAATATATTATGTCGCAGGTATGAATACTAACAGAATTTTCAGGCAAACCTGAAATAATTTAATCCCTTAAAGTTTCGCCATGTCCAAGTCCATCTGCCTGTCTGTCCGTCCAGTTGTACCCGTTTTAAATGCAAACTATAATTACCTACTGCTGTAAATCTGATATTAGACATGATGATACATTTAAGTGACACCTAATAAGGTATAAAATAAAACCTTTCTAAACTTGTTTATTTAAGTTACTTATTTATGTAAATCGGTTAAAGGGCAAGGTTTACGCTTTTATAACAAACTCCGAAGTGATGTAGAAAAATTGACAATGAACAAATTAAATAACGTAATTAAACAAAATCTTTATAAAAAGCCTACTATAAATTATCGGAGTATTCAGATGATCGAAAGCTTGGCATCGAAATTGCTCCAACTCTTTAAAAAATTTTACAATGTAGACGTAATTTATTTTCTTTATAGTTGTGTATTCTAAAAGGATCATTAAAAAAACAAGCAGCCATGTTTCTTGCCTTTCTTTCCTAGATTTTCGCAAAAGAACAGGCAGTAAAATTGCAGATGAGAGATGGCAGATCCTTGTGATGTTAATAAAAAAATATTTTAGATTTTTTGATTTTAAATTGTGAGGTATTTTTTATTCACGCACCCGATCGTTTGAGGTATTGGTTTCCTGAACACATCTGTGATGATTGATACGAGTGCATATAAAGCTTAAAGTGGCCATTTTCATAATAGTGCCCCCCCCCCATCCCTACAGGCCAAACCGCTATGCTTGTATATCTAAAATGTATCCACAATAGTAGCACATAAAATATACAGGGCCGTCAGCAGGAATATCTATGTTAGAAGTTAGCAAGACGATAGTAATATTTTAACCAATGACAACCTTTAAGTGTCTGAAACTTGATGATGACAGTAAATCAACTGCAAGCTGATCGTCCCGCTAACGTCTAACGTAACATTCGTGCTAAGGCCCCCATAGTAGTAAAAAGATTTATCAAAGCTGAGTAGACTAGGTTTACGAGCAGTAGTTGGCCAACTTATATGTGTAGTTGGGGCTGTAAACAACTTATATTACTCAAATAATGTTCATAAAAAGTACCAAAATCAACTACAAAATTAACTTTTTATATTATACTCGTAACTAGCTAAACCGCCCGCGGCTTCGTACGCGTGGTTTGTCAATATAACATTACCCTCCTGTGCGTTCGCGTAAAGTGTATCCTATGTCTCAAGTCTATTCATAATCTATCTAGGTATATAGTTACCAAATTCCATCGAAATCGGTCGAGCCGTTAAGTCGTGAAAAGGTAACAAACAAACAGAGAGACAGAGTTACTTTCAAATCGTACGTAGATTATAACCTGGATTAACACATAACAACATTTTATTGACAAGCAACGCGTGCAAAGCTGCTGGCGGAAGCTAGTTATACATATTAACCTTTCTTTTGAATTACTCTATCTATTGCTGAAAACTGCATTAAAATCCGTTGAGTAGTTTAAAAGATCTAAGGAAACAGATAGCGGAAGCGACTTCATTTTATACCATGTATGTAAATATAAAGATGACTAAGATACAGCCGTATTGACTACGGAACCCTTCACACTGTGTGTGGTGAGAAGAAATAAAGAACACACGTAAAAAAGGACATACTACATGTTTTGTCATGTGCGACATTAAATGCAAACACGGGTAGGGATAATGACTAGTATTGTTGTAATATTCATTTTTTCACATTCATTACCATAGAAATTTTAAAAATTACAAACGTCCTAATATTAAGTCCTTAAATAACAATGAAACAGCCTGTATAAACTAGGTAAACAAATCGTATTAATTCATCATGTAAGTAGGTACCTGTTATACTGATTAAGCGGCATCGGCACAAAGACACATAATTGTTTATTGGAAATGTATCGATCACTGGATAAAAATTCAAGCCACCGGTATTAAACCCACCTCTAAAACCAATTAATACGATTCTGGAAGTGTGTTTTAAATTAATGTCGTAAATAGCAAAACACGTATACGACTGAGTAGATCGATAATTCAACCTAAAAAAATGTAAGAATAAAGATTTAAATATGAATATTGCATTCAGCATGTCAAAGGGGCTGTTAATATTCTTTTAAGGTTTTCAAGCACAGATTGAAAGAACCATATGATACAATTATCGCGTATGTACCTATTGTTATCCCGACGTTTCGGCTGTGGAGCTACCGTCAAGAAGTGTGGGAAGCTGCAGCAACTACCCTCACTTGGTCTTCAGAATTAGAAATGTCCTCGTTCATATTACGACACACTACACTAACCGTATCTACGCACTGAGACGACCGATCACGACGCGCACACCTAGCAATCACCGGGTTCCAGGATACTGAGTCTATAGTCATCTTCCCGATTGAAATTTTGATGATTCGGTCCCGAGTCTACCAGATGAGCCTCATCTGGTAGACTCGAGACCGAATCATTAGATTGAACTTCATGATCCATGAAGGTTCTCTCTGGTGAACGCCATTATTACAAGAGAATGGTTCGTGAGGCGATTGAAATCAAGAAATTTCATCATTTCAACCCGTTGCAACACAGCCGAAACGTCGGGATAACAAATAAAAAAGGTACACACGCGATAAATACCCGTTTTAATCAGTAATTATGTACAGTGATCGCGAAAGTTTGAAAAATACAACTATATGATATTTACTCGAGTGAATCAGCAGTTGTTTATCACGTTTACATTTACAGAAAATTTGTCACTACATAAAAAAAATATAATATATAGGTTTATATATATTTTTTTTAATAAAAAAAAATTATAAGTATTCTATCAGTTATCTGGTTCCCATAGACAAGCTCTGCTTAGTTTGGGGCTAGATAGCGTTGTGTGAAATGTCCAGCAATATTTATTTATTCATTTATTTATTATTAATCATAATCATGGTGGCATGACTATTGACACAATAAGTTCATTCCTGCCTAAATCTACAATCGCTATGGAATGAACGCTGGATTTGCAAGAGCGAGGAAGAATGACGGTATTAAAATTTATATCTTACCTATATTGTTCTGAGTTTTAAGCCGTCGCGTTTCTGTACAGTTTGAAGGATAGGACAAGTCAGGCGGAATTAATATTAGTGGATACTAATGGTTTAATACTTTATCAATTGGCTATAAGACCGCCAATTATACACTGTGATTTACATTTTTCTAATTTAATTGGTTTGTTTTATGGTGTGCAGTAAAGTAAATAAAGCAGCTACTTCCACACTATTATGTCATACGGTATACTGCTGTGGGGGAATGCTGTTTTTGTGTTGCAGAAGAGGGCTGTTCGTGCAATTTTTAATATGGGCCCCAGAGAATCATTATGCAATAAGGTTAAAGAAATAAATATTATGACATTCCCTCTATATTAATTATTATTTATTTATGATATATGAAAATCTAATGTATGTTCACAAAAATATTAATTTGTTTAAGAAAAATAGCGATAATCATAATTTTAATAGTAGAAATAAACTCGCTGTTGCCACTTGTAGACTCCATAAAGTTAGTAAATCGTTTAAAGAGCAAGGTGTACCTACGCTTTTATAACAAACTCCCAAGTCATGTTCACAAAAATTGACAATTCATAAATTTAAAAACGTAATTAAACAATTTTTTTATAAAAAAGCCTACTCTAAAATATGGGATTAATTAGATGATAGAGAAGCTTGGGATTGGAATTGCTCCAACTCGTTTAAAAAATGTTACAATTTAGACGTAATTTGTTTTCTTTATTGTTATGTATTCTAGAAGGATCATTAAAAAAAACAACCAGCCTTGTTTCTTGCCATTCTTTCTTGGCTTAGTCGCGACAGTAACTAGTTACAGGCAGTAAAATTGATGTTTCAAAGTGATCCTTGTGATTTTAATGAATAAAAGATTGTGACTTTGACTTTGATTATTTTTTATTCTATTCTATCATACATAGTCCTTGTATTTATAATCAGTCTGCCAAATTAACTGCGGTAACAAGCCTAATTATAATAATGAATGATCATGAAGATCGTGCAATCAATTGAATATATCACCTGATTACACATACCTACAATACGAGTATATTAATGTTTTCAGCTGTGGAGTATATTAATGTTTTCAGCCAGAGGCCGACGTTATCATAGTGAAGCGCGTCAGATACGGTGAAGATGCTATAATATTTTATGTTAAGATATGATTCCTATACAAACGTTCTAGGGCGATTCACTAGATAACTACAAAATCAATAAAATTGTACACTTACATTCATAAAAGACATAATTCGAAAAAAACACTTTGTAATGATATTGCAAGATAAATAAATAAATATTGCAGGACATTTCACACAGCGCTATATAGCCCAAACTAAGCAGAGCTTGTACGATGGGAACCAGATAACTGATAAAGTACTTATATACTTTTTTTTGTAAATACATACTTATAATATATAGAAAAACACCCAGACACGGAACAAATATCTGTAGATCATGCAACCATTTGTTCCGCGGCAGGAATTGAACCCGCTACCTCCTGCGTCTCAGCCGGCTATACGCCCACTGCGCCACGGAGGCAGTCAAGATGTGGAATGAGCTACCATCTGAGGTTTTCCCATTAGGTTACGACATGGCACGCTTCAAGAGAAATGTAAAGAGGTTTCTACCCCGGTTGTTGCCGGTGTTAATATGCGACGGTGACCTCTTACCATCAGGTGGGCCGTAAGCCTGTTTCCCCACAAATAACATTAAAAAAAATGTAACAATTGAAAAATTTATTGATTTTGCGGGACTAACTAAATACGTAACAATAATATAATCTTGGAGTCATCAAGTCCAGAGAGAATAGGTTCTTTCTAGGCAAGCGTGCTCCAACTTCGATCACGACCTTCACTTACCATCAGGTGAGGTCAAGCGTCAAGCGCTTTTATCATCACTAAAAAAAAAACTTGATAAACATATGTTAGTTATTTCTGCTGTTCAGTTACCTTGTGAATGTCAAATGATTGTTTGTATAGGAATCGTACCACCTTAAGATAAATATCACTCACCATACATCCAATGGAAGATGAAAATTGTGCGATGGTCCATTGGATTGTATGGCGAGCTATATTTTATCTTAACATGAAATATTATAGCATCTTCACCGTGTGTGACATCCTTAAGAAACTAGGTTTTGTTAATGTCTTCCTGGCATAGTTTGATAGATAGTATATAAAAAAATCTGTGGGTTCACCATTTTGAGCAATAAATATTCAAACATGCGCATTCATATACATATTTTAGTTTTTTGATCAAATCTGTAAAAATTTCGATTAGGCAGCAAATGTTATCACAGAAAATTATGCAAATTGTTTACCGTATTTCATTCAGGTTTCAGATAACCTACCTATTGTATTCAGTCGGTGTATTTTTGCAGGGGTAATTACGATTTTCTTAGGTTCATCATCATCATCCACAGCCAGACTTCACTAATTGCTGGATTTAGTCAAAATATTAATCATTAAGTGTAATTAATTAAGAAATTAATATTAATCATTAATTTCCCTTTTTCGATACAGTATGTAGCACTTAGAGGAATTAAAAAAAAATTATAACAAAAAATCTGAAAATCTAAGTAAAAATTCATTTAGTTCTCAATATTTTATGAAAGTAATAAAAGTATATTTTCAAGAAAAGATAGTCGGCGCAAACAGTCAATATTATAACTCATTTTTCAAAATTGATCTTAATACCAATAACATAGTGTTCCCACATACTTAAGATTAGCCAGTACCTACTCTGTACGACACGTCAAAACAATATATCTGTTAAACGTAGAATTATGAGAAAATTTACTTTCTGCGAGTAAAAGAAGCATAAACAAAAAAGTCGAGAAAAATAGATTTTTCTCCAATCAGATCCCATCCAAGCCCAGCGAATTGCAATTCTTTAGAGTTGGCGTTCGAGTAAAAAGCGAAGAATTACCGGCAATAAATCGCTTGATTCTAAAGGCATGCCGTAAGTCTAGTCTCTTCTCTAGCCGACCGTGGACCGAACAATGGATTAACAAGCAAGCTAAACTAACATGCATATTTTATACGAGGTTCAAAAGCTAAGCGGGCGGTTCATTAAGAGTTCAAGGTTTTATAATGACGGCTGAAGAAGACGTAATGTCATGGACTTTGTAAATAAATTATAGATATACTTACAATATTAGTTGTTATGTAGGTACTTTTGTAATTTAACCTACTTGGCCAAGTCTCGATGTTAAAATTGTGTAACTAGTACGTAAGTAGTTGTTTTATACCTTATTTTACTAAACCACCTTTTTATACGTTTAGTCAGGTTAGACCTACATGAGGTTTAAATCTAAGTAGTAGGCTGCCTGGAGAAGCGACGCCAATGAGTGTGGTTTGTGTGTCGGAATCTCAGTAGGTAAAAACAAACATCTACGAACCAATACAATCAGCAATAGGTATTATGTGAGAAACATGATCAAAGTTGATCAAACGTAAGCAAAAGATTGAATAAATAGGTGCCGATTACATACAGCCGAATTGCAATCGCGCCCGCGGCCTGCGATGGGAGAGATCGCGCCAGACGGCTACCGAAATTTGGGTTAGGCGCTTTTTGTGCAGCGCGGGCGCCGGTGGAGACACGAGCGCCGCGAGGTCGATGAGCCCCTAGCCTGCCCCTCCCGCTACCCTACCTTCGCGACCAGTTCCACCACAAGGTGCAGCGGCCGCAGCCATCCAACCCTACATATCTACCACCTGCCAGACGCTAAGCGAGTATACCTACCTAATTTAATGAAACAGCCTCGCCTTCGACACGGCCGGTGTTGACTTTCGAGATCAACAGGATAATGCTACGACGGTACCCACAAACTTTGAGCATTCTGCAAACGAATAAACATTTATCTTGCACTAAAGCTAATGACAGCAACAAAAATCTAAAGATCAAAGTGATGACTGCATTCATCTTTTTGTAGAATACTCGTAGACAGTATAATTTCTAATGTCAGAAGCCAGTATCAATATGTCAACTATAATTTTAATACCTACCTTGATAAAATTTACTTTAATACTCTTATGATCTTCAGTGAGAAATACCTAGCTAAAAGATGGAGCAATAATCTGAATTATATACGCACTCGTATTTAATTCAGATAAGACAGGCACACCAGGCAATGAAGCGTTTGGAATCGAGTTCGATGAAATGTCAGCATACCTGAGCACTTGCTCTACACTCGAATTGCATCAACCGATGGCATAACTTCGTGGGTGCATAGTTTAATACAATTTGACAGGCGAGTGTCGTGCCGTGCATTCGGACACTGACTAGTTTTCCAGATCCGTGCCAAAAGTTCGACTTTTGCTGAATTAGCTTCTGATAATCAAATTATTTGTTAATTTATGAAAGTACGATTGCCTGTTCTGTAAAACTGGTCATTAGATACCTCATTTTACAAACCATAAATTTACCAATAATTTATTTTCCATGGCTGAATGGTATAGTTATACAAAAATGAAATCTCCATTATTATTAAAGCTATTTTTGTACTACGATGATTTTAATTATCGTAATTGCAATTAAATGTACAGACTCTTGATCAACTTTAAGTCTCAAAAACTGAAAAGATGTGTACACATCTAGTTTTTTATGGTGCATGAAAACATCTTTAAAGTGTCGTCTGTCACTTTACCTGCTCTAGAGACTGGGTGCCACCTGTAATATATTGGTACGTACGGGTACGTACAATAGCTGTTTTTAATTGGCAGCTCAGTTTTTATGCAGGTCCTTTGTGACTGTTGCATTTTTTGCGAACACCTTTCGAGATCAGTCTGGAGATAGAGGTGTATGAATGGCGTGTCTAGACGTGCCATCCGTCTCGGCTTAGACACATATGCGCCCGGTTGTTTGTCTACCACAGAATGCGACCAGCCAAATGTGCACTGAATAATATAATCATTGGCACACCATATTTTTTGCAGCATGTCTTTGACTTTTTGCAGCGCTCGTCACTGTATGATGCTATGAATAAGGATAGGTCTAATCGTGTCTGGAGATTCATATCTGACACAACAGACACAAGCCTTAGCAGTTACTTAGATAGCGGCGACCACTTGATATTATTTATCTACGTTTTGCAGGTCGACCAGATTCATGAATTTGCAATCATGTTTTAAAGACTTGAAGTAAGATTATAAATACTTTTAAAATAAACAAACATAATTATATTGAGGCAAATAATGGACTTAGGAAACACAAGCACAAGCACCTACGAAAGCTCTAAATATCGTACGTGAAGTGAAAAAGGCATGAGGAACTTGAAACGAATGCCGAATATCAATAGTCCTAACTAAGAATCTCATTGTGGAAGATCCTTCAAAAAATATACCTATAATGTAAAATATATTTCCATTTCTTCCATTTTTTGTGTAAAAATAATGATAAGAAGGATTTGTAACGATAAGTATAAATAAATAAAACCCAGCCGTCTTTTACGAGAACATAATCCTGGATATCAGAATCTAAGAGTTGGTACATTGTACTACAACACCCAGAGCCGAAACAAATGTTTACAGTTAATGCAAATTAAGAAAAACCCGACTGCAGGGCAAACTGAAAAGAGGAAAACAAGCTTGCATTTTTGATAAACGCAGGCGGGAAGTGATCTTTAGTGATATCACACAAATATTAATAGTATCGTCATCATGGATGTTGATTATATTCCCCGCCTGCAGTTCCACAAAAAACTATATTACGTCTCCGTGATCCACAGGGTGAAAACCTCGTTGATCTCGGAATGGTAAGAGGCACATTGAATATTAATGTACAAATAGAAAGGTCTCGTCTGATCAAGTCCACGCGCCGACCCTCTCATGCTCAAATCCAAACCCCCGAGAGCTTTACACTCGAGTTTAAAATCACTTCGATCGCCTAGATAGCTGCGTTACCGTGGCCAGTTATAATAATAGGCTGGTAGAAACTGACCACGAGGTTGGGGCTTGGTTTTCAGAACCCGCCAAAAAAATAGACCTCAAAGCTTTCTAACCATACCCAGAATCTTATGACAGATCAAGCACTATGACACTCTCGTCTTTCGATTACGCTAAGTCCTATAGGCAGCATAATAGACGTATCTATAAATCCTTGCGACACGATGTTCATTTCTTTAATACCCAAACTTAAAGATAAAATAGAGCGGAATAAATGCTCCAAAGTGTTTGCAAGGAATGCGTCTATTTTGCAAAGTCAGTTGACGAAGCTGAAAATGGAATATGAGAGAGTAGTACGAAGCCAGAGGTATTAGGGGAGATCGAAAAGTTCTATGGACAGTTATAAAGCTCTATAACATACGACATGGTACACTTCAAGAAAAATGTAAAGAGGTTTCTACAGGGTAGGGAACGCATCGACAATACCCCGGGTGTTGCCGGTGTCAATAGGCGATGGTGACAGCTTACCATCAGGTGGGCCGTAAGCCTGTTTCCCCTCCTTGTTGTGTTGTTGGGGTAGAAATGTTCTAAAGTGGAGACCACGCACTGGAAAGTGCATTGTAGGAGTTTTCACTAGATGGAAAGACGTCCTGATAAAGGTTACTGGAAGCCGTTGGGGGCAGGCGTCACAAGATCGGTCGCTCTGGAAATCTATGAGGGAGGCCTATGTCTTGCAGTGGGCGTCCTATGGCTGTTATGATGATGATGCATACAAACACCCTAAAAACATTACCCTCCGTTTGTGCAGTCGGGTAAAATAGGCTTTGTCTGTTGTGAAAATAATTACAGCAGTATTGTAATATTTTAGCTGCATGCATTGCAACAGAGGGTCCATCTCGTCGTCTCGGAGAGAGCGGCGACTGCAGACGGAGCGCGTCTAGAGAGTATAAATTATCGAATGACATTACCATTGAAACTCGCATGTGAAATAAACTTAAAATATAATATTATCAACGTATTTCGCTAGCAATTTCAAAAAATGCTAATCTGGAATCTGTTCCACGGCTTAGTTATTAACATTAGGGCAATCTCTCGCTTGATGAAGATAGGTAGATAGAAAGACAGATAGATGCCTGAAAATGACGTACCTAGCGGTAGTAAACGAAAGTTACTCTCTATATAAATAAAGATAACTCTATAGTACCTATTCTTAAATGGTCAGAATGTTGTCATATTTCTGAAGGTCACCGAATGAACATATGAGCCATTTTTAGGATTTTGCTTCTGGTACGACGAACATCGTGGGTATCGTTTAAGATACCAAACCTCTATAATTTTAGATTGAAAGGCACCGAAAATTACCTTTATATTAAAACCCCACGATGAAGAAATAAGTGTTAGTCTTAATGGTATCTAATTTGTTTCCATACACAAATTACTTTATAATTTGGGGTTTACAAAGTCTCGTCGTAACTCATATTTTCTTATACCGATGGAATCAATTTTCGGAGAACAACTGTTATTTTTTTATTACCGTAATCATTTTCTTTTAATTTCTCTACTGCACTAGCCTCGCCTCTGATCACCGCTCAAAATCAGCGTTGGGTGCAAAAACTCAACATAATGCTAAACTGAACGCCATTTTGATAGGTACCGAGACAACCGGCTAATAGTTTTGGTACTTATATTTGTTTCGTGTGTGCCAAATAAATGATCAATATATTCTTCTATTCTATTTATACAAAACAATTCGAGTTTTATCTTTATAGTAGGGAGTCAAGTTGGTAGCGTGGACGGGAAAATTTCATTACAACTACACTTTGCTGACAACAGTAGCATAAAGTATGTAGCTGGTATACCATTAACTGCTAGTCCTTGGATAGAGAGATACATAGATACTTAGGTAGGTACTTATCTACTATATTATTCACAGACAATGCAATTTTGTTGCTGTATACGACGGGAGGAGTTGTTTTCGTTGTGTCCTACAAAGTAAGCTCTGTACAAATATGCTACAATTTATTGTTGTGAATAGTTTTAGTATATTCGAAGGCATTATAAAATGTAAATGCAATATTTCTATGTTAATTTCTTTTATGGCCATAAAAATTACCTGTAGATAAATAAATTAGAATAATTAATCCGTTGACATTAAAATAGACTTAAAAAGATAAGCAACATGTTTGCGACAGATTGGCGTTGCCCGCGTCTAGACAGGGCGCAGACGATTTTTTTAACAACGCCCGTCTAACTGAGACCTAAGTTATTCTGTCTACGAGGTCATGAAGTGGCTTTTTTTTTGGGTGGCTTTACATTGCAAAAGCAGGATAGTGCTGTCAATACTGATGGTACATAGGTTTTATGAGAACAATGCCCCGCGGCAAACCTATGTCATCCTTTCTCTCAAGCAATAATATCATTGTATTTTGTGTATTAGGTTGTAGATAGGCACTTATTGTTACTTTAATGGCTTAATTAGGAGACAAGATGGACAAACTAAACTTCGTGTAGTATTCTCAGATTACACTTACCTGGAAAGGCTATATTAAATTCACGTTAAAACTACATTATATGAGCCCATTTGAAAAATAAAAGCAAGACACAGATTACTCGCACTTACAAATTAATAGAGGACAGAATTAAATGCAAGTCTGTTCGTCCGTAAAGGTCGTGATTACGTCTGGAGGACAATCATTAAACCTGCACCTCTTAGTTCTGCAACCCAAAACAAAAGGTTTATTACCACTGACATTAAAAATGACGCGCGTCGTATTATGGATCGTAAAGTTATGACAAGTGAGATAACGAGTGCACCTGAAACTCAATCCTGTATTCTAGAAATAACTGATGTTTACGTTCACTAACTTGTCATGATACCTAATGTAGGTAAACGTGCACAGATGCACAATGTTTTTGGCAAGTGCATTTAAATATGCACGGATGTATCGATCATGCTAAGTCTTCATAACGGTAGGAATGGAAGATTTAAATAAAACTACTTTAAAAATTAGGACTACATCGGCATACCAGTTATTGACGATTATGCTGATGCATAATCGTCGGTAAGTAAATAAATAAAAATTTAGTTATTACCGAGCAGATTAGTCCAGATGGCGCTGGAAAAAGGCCTTTTCCCAGCAGTGGAACATAGAGGACTGAAAATAATAATACCTAACCAACAAACTTTACTGACGTTTAAAACTAAGTAAAATACATCTAAGTATGTAAATAATTTTCATCAGAAAAGTTTTTGTGGCAGGAATTATGAAAAAAAATCTACCACTTCTATTGTGCAGATTTAACAGAACAGATGCAAACATTTCATACAGCGCATAGCAACTTGTGTTTATAGCTGATAGGTAGATGCTTAATTTCTCAATATTTGGCAGAGATGTTAACGCCCTCGCGCAAGTCTAGTCTAGACTTAGACTCAGACTCTATTAGGGGGGTCATCGTCAGTGTGACCATCGGGCGCGGCGCAATTCGCTACAATAATGACTGGGTTGTTTGGCGAGCTGGCTGGTCTCGCTGCATCGCAATGACGCACTCGTCTGATGATCAGTTTTTGTGGGCAGCAGCGCGGGGGAAAGCCCGCCTATTTACCAGCCGCGAATCTAGACTATGAGTAAGTATGTGTCTAGACGTCGGTTCCAGGAGGTCGTGAGACGCTTTCACATATTTATTCAGACATGCCGAAATGAGGCTCCTGACACAATCGCCGATTACGTGACGTAATTTAGAATTAATACAAGTCTGTACTGAATTTCAATAAGTTTTTTGTGTAACAATAAAAGTTATTATTTATCAGATAGCTTCAGGGGATAAAGTACATGTTTAAGTTAGACTAAATAATCGTTTATCTGTAGGTATAGTCATTTGATAGATTATAAAAAAGATTTAGAAGCAGAAATATTGTCTCCATCTGATAAAACAAGACGTGTTGAAAACCAGCAAAAAAAATCGTAATATAAGACTATATTAATCTCCATAATCCGTGAAAATATCTCAAGGGGGTAGTCAGAAGAAGTCGAAACATTACATTTGTTTCATGCCCACTTTTCCATAGAAGTTATGCATGCCCATAGCCGCCACCACCAGACCAGAAAAATCTAGTAAAATTGCCAAAGCTTTCTTGGTATCTACCGTTTGAATAAAACCAATGATGTGATCAAACCATTGCTGAATTGGCATTCATTCACAATTAACACAAGAAAATATTTCGTTTCGACCGATGAAATACCAACCTATTTTGTTTCTGTCATTTCAGGCGCTGAAATGTTGAATGGATTTGCGTGCAAGGGTTTATTTGGAACACATTATATTATTACTATGAATAAACTTTTTTGAAAGATAGCAAATAAAGAAATTTATTACATAATCGTGTAATAAATTAAATGACAACACTCCAAGGGCCTTCTTATTCACAGACAGGCAGTCGTGTATACTTTGTTGTGTGGTTAACCCAACACTGTCAATAGTCACAATACCTACTGTATTGAATGGCCAGTATTAATTCAGCCGTCGGTTTTCTATGGCATGGCCGTGTATTCAGTGTATTCAGTCCCAGACAGGTGCTGGATATTATGTATTTTCGCTATTTATAGAGCCATGTCCAGTACATATTGCGGGAGCACGTCGGTACAGTCAGGCCAAAAAGTTACACTTCAATATGAGATCCATTGAATTCTGAAATCAATGGTAGAAGATTTAGAACTTACAAACAGTAGAAGAGTGAGTTTACAAAATACTCTGAATGATCGCTTATTATACCATAATTGTTAATTACTTACATCGAAATCGACATAATACCTACCTTCTATTTTAATATATTCAGCAAACAAATTGATGGTTCAACTCTTCAACACAAACAATTTGGTCGTAGAGTTCCTACATGTATCAATTGTTGATGATTTTGTAGGTAAGTGTACAGATATGTCCGCCGCGCCGCAAACATTGTTGCTGTAGCTATAGGTACAACATTGCCGGCTGTGCCCGGTCGGTGCCCATCTATATGCTTATTTATGAAACCGGAGGCTGCACCAAAGCCTCGTGCCGCGACTAATCTCACATTCTCTGCCTCACTTCAACCTTTTTGCCTGTCTGCGGCTCTGATGCCAGCCAACCTCGAATATAAGGCGTGCAATGCACGCTCAATACATTGATCAATCCTTGATCTTAATAATACTGATGGTATTGAAGTGTCAATTTTACCATTCATAAACTATTTCGTAGTCGATTCATGTGTTTGTTTGTTGGTCGCCCATTGCATTGCCTTTTTAGTTTTAGTCTAGTGTTATATTGTTTTTGTGTGGTATAATAAGGAGTTATCATAATTTTGTTACTAATAAAATCTTAAATTACTTCAACCATCTTATAACAAAGTAGGTATAGTTTTGATGTCAGTAAAATTTCTCAACCCAGAATGAACGTGTATAGTGGGCCCCTTAAATAAGGATTTAATGCAAGCTTGATTTATGTAAATGAATAAAAAACCGATCAGACAATACCTACTCTGTTCATCGCACGAGTATGTCAAGGATTTGTAATCGTCTGGAAAACACTGACATTTTGAAATGAGGGACTCTACAATGTTGCGTAATAGACCTCGCGCTTTCTTGTTTCCTTTTAGATCGTAATCACACCGGCGAGTTCATAACGTGTTTCCACCGCGGCGATTTTTAAACGTGCTCGATGCAATACATACGTAAAATAACGTTACAATATAGTTTCTACAATATGACTGGCTGAAGTATGGCGAGGCGCGCGTGTTTACCTATTGAGGGAACGCAGCGTGCGTCGTGAGCTTGTCGTGCTGTCGTCGCGGCGAACACGTTCTCAAATCGCCTCACCGGAAACACGCTGGCAACGCAACTCGCCAGTGTGATAACACCTTTACACCTTCAGTTTTACACGTACAAATTGAGTTATTCGCCTTTATTGAACACATAAAATATGAAATGTTCTAGCGATTCTACGTAAAGAATTAAAGTTTTTGTAACGAATATGATCCAGTCATTCTTATTTAGTTACCTTCCTGTCTTGGCTTGCGTAGGTATAATTACCATAAAAATTGTTAGCTTTTTAAACTTCAGCAAAAGTCTTTGTTTGCTTTTATAGGGTTCCGTACTTCAATAGAAAAAAGAAACCCTTATAGGATCACTACGATTTCCGCCTGTTTGTATGTCAAGACCCCTTTTCTCAGGAACGCGTGAAGGTATCAAGTTAAAATTAATATCAAATACTTAAGTATATGATCCCGAAGTATAAAACAATAAAACAATCAAGCTTCTAAGCCAAAAATACGGCCACCTATCCCGCTTTTTTAACACTCGAAAATAAATCAAGGGTACTTCCCGTTCACGAAGAATGAATGAATGAAAACACTTTATAAACAAAATAAACAAAAAAAAAACATTTTTTTACAGAATCATAAAATTTGCCAAGAAGCAAGGTATCACAGCATAAGTAAAGGAAAAAACTGAAAAATCGTTAATTTGTTATAATATCGAATAAAAATATATTTTTACAGAACCCCCGGTGCGCGAGTGAACTCGCAAATGTCCGGTTTTTTAAACTTCTGAAATCCAATCCAAACCACAAACCACAGCTGAGACAGGTAGGTATTTCCGAAACGATTGACACACGTACTGCAAACTTTCGAAATTTTAGTCATATTAGAGTAATAAAACACTAATAAAACATGTACTCGTAAATGATCCAACCGAATTTGTTGCTAGCCAAGAAAATAATTTTATGATCCCAATGACTGCATTTTTATTTGCAGTCCGGTTTGTTTGTCATTTACAAACTTGTCTAAACCAAGAAAGTTCGACCACAATAATTTTGGTCTTTCTATTAAGGAACTCCACGCATATTAATAATAGATCAAATATGTTAAAGTACATATTACTTACTTACTACAGTCAAAGCTGTGACAAAGTAGGAAAATAGAAGTGATAAATACATTTTAATTTATTTGCATAAAATATGTCCTATCCACTGCAGAATATAAAAATAAGTGTTCTTTTTACCGACAAAATTAGACAACGTGATGCTAGATTAAGCAATAGAGTCAATTTACAATATTACTTCTTTGACAATGCCGTTGTTCAGCAGCAACGATTTGACATTTATTTATTCATGTAAGTTCCTATTTATTAACTTTCCTAAGTATTTAATGACTTATTCAATTTAATGTTACGTAAATTCTTTGACAATGCCTATCTACAGTAGATATATGAAATGTTTGTCTGTTTCTAGCACCTCCAAAATTATGGTGCAATGAGGTAGGTGCTCAAAAGCCTATGTAATTATTTAAGTATTAATGATGTAACCAAGAGTTGAATAAATTTACCCTACGGTTTGAATAAATGAGTATGAATAGCTGATATTAATTGAAATCTTAAAGTTTCAAAAACTAAGATGTCTTCACAGATTTTTGGCGTTGCGAATACGCATTACCGCTGATATGTTTTGGCTGTATGAAATTGAATAGCCGACCGCAAAGCCTTGTTTTTTAGGCAACCGATACCTGCTACCAAATAGGATTGCAAGAGTAGCAAGTAACCACAGGCAGCGGGGTAGGGGCAGGGTGTCTAGACAGGCCGCAGACGCGGGAGGCTGCGCCGCTCACGCACACAAGCACACGGTGCATCGCCCGATTTCTCTGTGCTTCTGTAGCCACTGCACTGAACACAACCACACATTGCACTCGGAGTTTTTGACCTTTAGCGGACGTTGGATTACTTGGACATTCAAATTTATTAAAAAATAAATGATAAGTCATCCAAGGTGCAGGAAAGTCAAGTAGTTTTTAAATATTATGGAAGGTCACGGATTTATTTTTATATGTAAGTATAATATCTTCACGAGCTCATATTTTATAGATGGCTCTCCCTTCTCACTATTTATTTGACAAGTTTCCCATACGGTAGTGCGCGCAAACGCATATAATGAAAATGACAACTTTCAAGCTTCATATTTCGTAAAAGGGGCTATTGTTATCAAAGTATTAAATAAATCTTAGTGTTTTTGGAAGACCTATTCATCGGCACCCCGCAGGATGGCGTGAATGAATAAACCTCCACCTTCAACTTGTATATAAGTTGAAGGGGTAATTTGATTACTTACTACTAGTAATAATATTAAATTAAAATTACTTAGTAATTACGATACGTTTCAGTTTACGATACTTTTTAGTGACGCCATCGCCGTTAAGTTACTAGGCGACACCAAAACGTTTCATTATGTCAAACTTCAGCTTTACAGCTATAATTACTTACTTACAAAACCTACTTAGCCCAGCTTGCGCAACGATCCCTTAACGTAACGACTAAACATGTTTAAATTTGACGTATTTGTATGAATTTATAACTATCTTAGGGCGACTTGCGCAACTTCTAATCGTATTTAGTGCCTAAAAATGAATAAGAAATTTGTCAAATCATACAAAAACGTCTAAATTAAACATTTTTATTCGCTTATTACGTTTAGGGATCGTTGAGCAAGTTGTGTCATTATTTTTAACTCTCATTCATTCGTCATTATTCTTAATACTCGTTTAATTTTGTCGCATTCGTGATGAAAAGTTATATGTTATACTCGGGTGTAAGCGATTAATAACACCCTCGATTAGCGTAAATATCTTGGGTGTACAATATATCGCTTACATCCCTTGTATAACAATGTACTATTATACTCGGTGGGTGTATAATAACATCGTCAATGTTTACTGAATTCTCATGAACGAGTAAATAAGTACCTTCACTTGGCTGACGCAAATGTATGAGCAAAGTACATAAACTATGGCATTAATAAGATAAATAGGTATCTTATTTGTAATGGCTATTAATAGCGTTGATAGCGAGAGCGAGTGAAACTCATTAAATTCTTGTTAATAGTTTAACCATTAATAACTAGTGGTTCGGCCCAAACTGAGATCTCGCGAGTCTCCCATAAAAACCAAAAAAATATATTATTTGTAATCTTTGACTATCAAAATAGTGCCACGAAATGCATTACCATATAACTTGATCTACAGTTTCATCCAAATTACAGGTAACGGGAGTTCATGTAAATTGGTGATCATTTTGGGGTTAGAAATTGTAGTAATTCTAAATTTCAGACTTTTGCATATATTTGTGTCACTAAAGCTACACACATACCAAATTTCAGCACTGTGGGGTCACTGGTGTACCCTATGAATTTTGTCAAAGTTCAGATTTTATAATAGCTAATAACTCAAAAACTACAAAATTAAACTAAAAATGAAAACAGGGTTGAAATGTACTAATAAAGACCTTTCATTTGATGCCCCACTTGACCTAAAAGTCTCATTTTCATTTTTTTTTACACCTCTTGAACCCCAATCTCAACAATCCCCCAACATTTTTAGCTCATTTAGTCACACCAAAATTGTCCCATCACTTCCTACCTATATACAAAATTTCACGATGATCGGACGAACGCTTCGAAAGTTATGCTCAGACAAACAAACATACATACATACAACGCCGATTCGCCCAAGTTGATTTGGAGATATAAATAATAAATTTCAACCATTTAGATCTCTCCTTTAAATAAACGACCGTCACTTTGTGATGCGCAACACTATGATGATCTCCACAGATACTGTAATTTTAGTCAGATATTAATGGTTAATTAAATAGGTCAAGCGGCAAGCGCGTGTCGAATCATGCACAGTGATACCTTCACTTTTCTCCTTTACGCTAAATAGGTCTTTTAAAAACATTATAAGGTTTGCGCAACACTTTTTTGATGCAAGAGCCCATTTATGTAAAGCCCGAAATATAAAGCCTCATTTTCGTAATCGTCGTTGTGATCCCCCCCTTCCAGTCAACATGTTATTCATGTATGCCTAAATAGTATCATAATTATTATTGTTGTGGTAACAATTATCAAAACTGAGTAAATTTACTATTTAATTTATTTATTTTTTACGAGCAGTAGTCGACCAACTTATGTCTGTAGTTGGATTTGTAAACAGTTTATATAATGTTCATACAAAATAACCAAAATCAACTGCAAAATTAACTTTGTATTTTAACATGATTCAGATACAATACTGGTTACGGAACCCTTCACAGAGCGTGGTTCGATACACGCTTGAACATTTTTTTTTTCTAAATCCCACTATCAGACGTCATCACTATCACACTAATATTATAATGCGAAAGTGTGGATGTTTGTTACCCAACCGCGACGTAACGGCTGAAACGATTTCGATGAAATTTATTACATAGATAGATTGTGACCAGTGGTCAGTGACGGTGGTCAGGTTAGAAGGGGGGTAATGCACAATACACCCCAATGCGGGACGTCAGTGCAAATCTTATTCCCCCGACCCTAGAATTAGAATTATAATTAGATTGTGACCTGGATTGATAGACTATTTTTTACTACATTTTTACCTATCTATCCTATACTAGCTGACCTGCCCAGGATTCGCACGGATTTTTCTCAAAATAAAATATAGCCATTAGAACTTAGGGATACTCGTATTGTAGCTTGTAGTATTGTAGATTAGGGATTTTTAGTGAAAGAAAACTCTTTCACTAAACACTCTAATATTGTAAATGCGAAAGTTTAGATGTTTGTTTGTTTGTTACTGAATCACATCATAGCGGCTGAACCAATTTCAATGGAATTTGGTATGTCAATAGATTATGACCTGGATTGACGTATAGGCTACTTTTCATTAATAAAACATGCGTGCGAAGCCGCGGGCGGAAGCTAGTAGTACCATAAGATCAGATCAGTATTTGCCGAGATTACCCCTACTTCCAATCAAACAAACTCACAAACTTTACCTTTTAAAATAATTATAGAAGTATAGATATCAATAAAATACATATATACCTGCTTCGTGTACTTTATTGATTCTCTACCTGTTTTCCGAATGCAGGTAGACCGGTTTTCCAAATTATTGCATTCGATTGCCAACGCATCCTCAAAGGAGCTCGTGTAAATCTACGTGCACTGTATTTAAGTTCTCTGCTTAAAGGTTTATAGAAAAACGTACAAAACCCAAGGTTTGACCACGCCGCGCCGCGCAGACAAAAGATAAGCAAAAAGCATCTACAACTCGTTGCATCGTTCTTGAAAACTAATCCCGCTTGTACTAGTATGATTTTCGTTTTCATTTTCAGCGTGTCTTTTCATTCTGTTGATTCTCATTACAAAGCTGATCTGATACATTTTTTTAATTTGCTCATTTACCCCTTATATTACAAGAATTTTCCCTTAATGGGATCATCTCGTACCACTTTCCATAATATATACCTTTTAGGTAAAAAAAGCATGTGTGCAATTCACACGTGGTAGAAGTGAAACCTTAAAAAATTTTGGTTTCAAGATAATGAGACGAATGTAAAATTTAGAGGAGATGATAATTGTAGGTTTTAGTAATGATCATAGTGATGCAATGTTAAATTATTAACACAAGTGGAGGGAGTACGAAGCAAAGCACAAAGAGAACCACGAACATAAGAAACACTGTGTATTAATTATTGATTAAAACGGGTATTTATCGCGTATGTACAATTTTTACTATGTTACAGCCGAAACGTCGGGATAAAAAAATAAAAAAGGTACATACGCGATAAATACCAGTTTTAATCAATAATTATGTACAGTGATCGCAAAAGTTAGAAAAATAACACTGTACCTATGTATGTATGTTTCCTATCTCATTTTCTCCCACGTTAAATCTTATGAATTTATGTGTCTGTCTCTTTTTACTGTCGCTTTTTCGTTTCATCGACTTTCAAATCACAACGATGCTAAAGAAGTTTTCACTTCAAAAACGATACAATATTTTGACTTTGATAAGAACATCTGCTTTAATATTTATAAATAAGCGTGTTTATCAGTTTCTTTAAAACTCACTTATCTTGTCCTTTTTTGGTTCTTTTATTTCTACATTCTCTGTTTTTCCCGAAGACTGCACTTCTGCTTGACCCCAAGGACCCTTTATTCCAATGATTGTCAAAAAGATTGGGGTAGCGGGAATCCAACTCCTTAGACGCAACCTCTTGCATCTCTCGCCCACCGCGCCACAAAGTTCATCAACATTTTTTTATTCCTCATAACTAATTGCTACTAGTTGACCCGCCCCGGCCGGTTGACCTATAGTTTTGAAAAAATCGTCGTCCTACACGCGTCACGGCCGCTGTGTGCAAGCGGATTGTGTCACGGGAAATTACAGAGTTCACGAGTTGTTCACCGGTAATTTTGATATACTCAAGCAGCTATTAAGAATGATAGTAAATAATAAAATGAAATTAATTTGAATACTACTAGTGCTTCGCCCCGAACTGAGATCTCGCGAGTCTCCGATTTAAAGAAAAAAAAATTATTTGTTATCTTTGACTATCAAAATAGTGGCACGAAATAAATAATAATTTAACTTGACCTACAGTTTCATTCAAATTACAGGTAACGTGAGTTCATGTGATGTGGTCACACTACTTTTATATCCATCCACACTCATAATAATATCTAACACTCTTTTAGTCACATGATTTTCTTCCCTACGCATGACATGCCCATACCACACTAGCCTCTTACTCCTCAACTTTTATATCACTGCACGGGCGCTACTTTTAAACTTCCTCTAATATACTCATTCCTTATCTTATCCATTCTCGTTACCCCACACATCCATCTCAACAATCGCATTTCCGCCGCGTGCACTCTTCTTTCATCCGTTCCTTTCGTGGCCCAACACTCAGAACCGTACATTACGACAGGTCAAATTTTCCCCATAATATGCCGTAGTATTCATAATTATTCTGTTTTTATGCTCGCATTTCTGTGTTCCGGTTTGAAGTGTATGTGCCGGTGAAAATAAAGACACATAACATACCTCATTCAGGGTGATTCGGCGTGAGTGATCCCTTTGGCGCTACAATCATCCGTAGGCTACGATTGTAGGGTATACCATAAGGCCGGCCGTATCTCTAAAGAGCCCGCTGGATCCCGATGTATTTAATAAATAAATAAATATTGCTGGACATTTAACACAGCGCTATCTAGCCCCAAACTAAGCAGAGCTTGTACTATGGGAACCAGATAACTGATTACTTTTATTTTGTACTTATAATATATAGAAAAACACCCAGACACGTAACAAATATCTGTGGATCATACAAACATTTGTTCCGTGGCGGGAATCGAACCCGCTACCTCCTGCATCTCAGCCGGCTATACGCCCACTGCGCAACGGAGGTCGTCATATATCGTTATACAAGGGCTGGAAGCGATCAATTACACCCAAGATAATTTTTTTCGCTTGCGTTCGCTCGCTCGTTGAGTTCAAGGGTCATTGATCACTTACACCCGAGTATAGACATATCTTCACATCACGAATGCGTGGAAATTATAAATCTTTTTCATAAAAATTTGTTGCTAATAAAGAAAATTTGCGTTCCCGGTGTCCCTTATATTATGTATTTTATTTCCTCATGGGACTATGGACAGTTAATTTTTAAGTAGAACTAAGGATTTGTCATACAAATTGTATTTCTTTATAACATATCATTAATGTAATTTGCATCCATTTTCAAATTTACGTTCAGCCGTCTAGAAATCACATTTTCGAAGCAGTTTTCGAGTTAACAATTACCTACTTAAAGCATGATGAAAAAAATAGCTGTCGTAAAAATATATCAGTCGAATTAATTAATCTAAAAATCAAATTGTATAAAGTTATTTTCAATAGGAGTTAATTTCTTTGTGTATGACGTCATTTATTCTTGATATCTGAGTAATACTTGTAGAAGTCATTAACACAATGTAATTTGCGTTATGTATAACATTATTTACCGGAGAGCGGAGAACAAAGCGGAACACCGGGTGCAGAGCGGCCGATAAGCGAGGCGACCGACGTGGATGCCAGGGCTGCCATCGAACTGATATCTTTCGTTTTAATAACTGCATATAATAACTACAGTAAAATTCTAAATTTATTTATTCATTCAAATCCGAAGGACACTTTGAAATGGCAATTTTACCATCTCATTCGCCGCGACCAACCCAGGAAAGAATCAGGCAAGAAACAAGGTGGTTATATTATTTTCCTTTTACGATAATTAAAAATATATTATAGTGTTTGCTTTCTGTAATAGATTGCTTTATAAATTATGATTTAAATCTACGAGTTTGAAGCTTAAAAGCGTTTTCCGGGAGTTTATTATAAATTCGCACAGAATTCCCCATAAAAGACTTAGGTACTTTCTTTAACTGAAACTTGTGCAGTTTATTTCCATTTCTAGTGCATAATCCCTTTTGTTATTTTAGTCTCTCAATTAATCGATGTTTTACAGATAGATAGATAAGTAGAACAGTTAATACCATTATTGCGCACCATTAAAAATAAACAAATTAAAAAACAATACATTCTTCCAGGCAACCTTTGGATGGACAGGATCTATATGAACAAATAACTACGGCGGCGTAAATCAGATAATAATAGAACAAATACTACGTGTTTTGTTATGTACGACATTAAATGAAAACACGGGTAAGGCTAATAGCCTAGTATTGATGTCACATAGGTTTTTCAAATTCATTCATTTTTTTTTTTTTAGAAAATTTTAATTTTCTAACAACCTTAATATAAGTCCGAAAATATTAATGAAACAGCCTGTATAAATTAAATAAACAAATCATATTCATTCATCGTGTATATAGGTAACTGTTAAAGCGGCATCGTCGCAAAGGCACCGCCGATTTATGTAAAAAAAAATTGGAATACTATCAATTACTGAATAAATATTAAAGCTACGGGTATTACACCCACCTCTTAAATCAATTAATACGATTCCGGATGTGTGTTTCAAATTAATATCGTGCATAAAGAAACAGGTTTACAGTTTTATATAAAATAAAGATATAATAAATTAAATGCATCAAGATAAATAATAGTTTGCATCACAATTGTATCACATAGTTTTTACGGTGTTCTCTGTAGTTGTATTGTTATTAGTTGTGCAATAAAGAATTATCTAATCTAATCTAATCTAAAGATCGTTCAACAACACACCGTTTCTTTTCTATTTTTATACTATTATGTAAATACTTGTAGTTACCTGTACACTTTGCACTTGGTGAACTGATTGTGATAATTCTTTAGGTAACCTCAAGGGTGGTCGAAAACAAATAGCTAACACTAAAAACACAAATTAAAACCACTTACTTATTGCTCCAATGTTTGTTTGGAACAACTTCAAAAGTTGCTGTATAGAATGTAGGTCATACACACACAAGCACACACAAGTTCACACACACACACACACGCACACACCCTCTCATACATACACACAAACTCATACACACATACAAACTCATAAACACATACGCGCACATAATCACACATGTGTTCCACATGTATTGTTGTACCATGTTTTTGTTCCAAAATAAAGTTATTTTGATTTTTTTTTATTTTGGTTTTTGAAATAGAAGTAGAAAATAGTTATTCCGCTAAATCCTTGCCTATGTAGCTTCATAAGATTATATTAATTTAATTCTTTTCCGTAATTTTAGTTTTTGTTAAATACTTATTATTGATCCTAAGTTGCTGGCAAAGACAGGCTATGCCAGCTCAGCTCCGTTATAAGGACAGGTAAACTTATTTATAAATACAATATCTGTATGGAAAATATATGAGATAACATATTTTACTAATACTTAACATTTGTAAATATTACACCAATGGTTCCATTTTGTATAAATAATTTTAAGAATGAGTCCAGAGCTAGAGCATTCGTAGGTGGGTAATGTATTGATGAAATTTGCAAAGCATTTCCATACTCTAAAGCTTTTTATAAATTTTAGCAGCATGACAGATGTTTTCAAACTACTTTTTCTCTCAGACGTCATACAAAAAGGGATAAAAAGGGGTGACCTAAGTAGAGTAAAATATTCTAGTAATTATAAGTTTTTTTTCTGAATTACTAACTTGTTGTTGGCCTCTGAGGCTGACGAAATTATGGCGAGCGTAGAGGGCGCTCAGCCCATTAATTTTACTTTATTTATTCCAAATTATTTTGTAAAACATTGTCAACCCTAGAGCGGCGAGTGCGCGACGAGGCACACAGGCCGGCACGGCGGCACGGGGTCGACGCTCGGCACGTAAACAGATAACTCCGATTGATTACACGACACTGCCCACTCCGAGATACTCAATACAACTCACAAAAGAACTTACATTTTGCTCAAAGTACTCGATTTCTCATGCATCATCAGAATTTCCTCGAGACTTGTCTTCATAAATGCGCTAGTGTGTGTAATGTGTGCGCATACTTTGTTGAAAAGGCTCTACGTGATTTGTGTCGGACGCGCAACACAAAACTTGTTCCAATAGCTGATCCATTTTGCACCATCTTATCAATCGCTGAAAGTATCTCTTTAGATATTGTCAAAGAGCGTCACACAAAGATAATGTTCAAGTGAACCCGCCTTTCTATGTAACAGATATAAAAGTCAAGGTCGTAAAAGGCAATGCAATTGTTAGATATTTATAAAAAAATCTATCTTTTTTGTCAGTTATCTGATTCCCATAGTTCAAAGTTAGTTTGGGGCTAGAGAGCGCTATGTAAAATGTTCAGCATTCTTTTTTTTACTTATTTACCTTCTAGCGTTTTCTAGCGTGCTGGAGGGTTGACACGCTGGAACCCACATTCTACATAAATTCATTGATTTAATGAAATCGTATCCTTTAACGTGGTTATATCAGAGGTAATGATAGTGACGTTGTCATAACGGTGATGGTGCTTGTTAATTCAGTTGGCGAAAGCTGTCGCGTTAAGCCTGAAACTTACTAGACGCGACAGTACATGCGTGCTATGAAATACAAGAAAATAGATATAAAAAACTCCTGTTGTTATTTCTTTCGACCTTATAAATTTATCTTCTGAGACAGCACTAACTTCGTACTTTATGTAGGAAACCTTCCAAGAAGACATAAGGAAATAATACCAATATACAAACTCAAACCAAAAAGAAAAATCAAACAAAAACATGTTGCTTGTTCTTACTTAAATTATAATAAAGATGTACTCAAATAAGAATGTGCTTTGTTTACAAGCTCGTTCAAAAGCAAAGAAAAATAAATTTATTATATTGTTGATTATACACAACGGTAATAAAGATAATAAAACAGAATATTCGTAGAAACAAAATAAATGCTGTTCTTTTTTCGTTACACAATTTATGTTCCATACAAAAGACATCAACGCGCGCTAAATAAAAATCGACGAGCTGAAAAACAAAGTTAAAGTTACTAGAGATGTATCTTTTCCTGTACCATTCCTGTAAATTGCGCTTTCAGCTTCGCTCCCAAAGTATCAAGCAAAATAGCTTCGAATACAGTGTCGTAAAATCTGTAGGTATATACCTAAGTAATTGATGTTCGCGTAGGTATAGGTACATTAACATTGTCATACTTGATTTACGGACTACAAGGCAGTTTAGTTTTTATAAGATATTTATGTTATAAGTATGTTAATTATGTGCACCTTATCACAGTACAATCTATTTATCTTTATTTAAGAGACATCATGCTAAATGAAACTTCAATTTTGACGATACTTTATACTATGGTTTAGGCTTCAAGGTATGAGACAGAGCAAAACAATGCCTGAAATGTATGTAGGTAGGTATCTACTTCCCAAATTAAAGTAGGCATTCGATACCCGTGATATAGGTACTACCTACACAAAGAAGATTTATTCCTATGTTGCTTGTTAAAAAGCAGCATGCAATTAAAGTTTTAGCCGGGAGCTATGCAAGTGTCCACGAAAGCATGCATCGTATAAAAAGACAATTTGTAAATGCAATTTGCAAAATGTAATTGCAGACGCCGGCGGCGGCGGGTGGCGGGCGCCGGCCAGCGGAGTGCAGTACTAATGAAAATTTAAAGTAACCGGTGTGAGCGCATCTCTGGTTCAATTCAGAAGCAGATAACTAAAAAAACTGAAAGCAGCCATCCAAATTTTGATAACTATTTTGGAAAACTGCTTTTATAGTCGCAAAATTGCGTGAAACCCTTATGCTTGTGGCATTCAGTGTTTTCAGTTTTGTGGCCCCAGTGCGCTTTCATGTTCATCTTGCGTATTCGTTGCGACCGACGCATGCAATAGCGCATGCCTTAAAATAGTTCGACAACAACGCATGCCCTTAGCGCACGCCGATCCGTCACCGATGGGTTGGCGTGCAACATTCCGAGTGTTTTACCAGACAAAATGGCGGATGATTGTTGTTCCGATTCTTCAATTAGTATTTCATCCAGATTCTCCTTTTCTTGCTTTTTTCCCCTGCACATAACACTAAATATGCCGCAAAGATAGCTAAAAGTTCACAAGCGTCCATCTTGACGACTGATCGAGGCGCACAGGTGTAGACGATAAGCTGCATGCGTCTTATGGCAATTAATATTGCATACGCTTGACGAATTGAAAGTTGAAAACGCAAGATGAACACGAAAGCGCACTAGTGTAACATGCAAGGGCACACATAGCTTGTGGATGGTTTGCCTTCTCAAGCTTTTAGATACCCTCATTTACCTAACCTTCTGTGAACGCATAAGTTTTTAGTTTTTCTGACCTAGCCACGAAAAAACTAAAGCTTTCTTTTCGTATCAGTGACTCATAATTATATAATTATAAACCACCTCTACAACCTTAACAGTTGCCTCATCGAGCTGTTCCCGGGTGCAGATGAAGGGCACTGAGGGCAGAGGAGCAAGTGAAATATACTCTGAGGCCTTCATCATCACCATATCAGCCAGAGAACGTGAACTGCGGAACATAGGCCTCCCCATTGGCCCTAAACTGGACTCAGCGGAAGACCAGCGCTGGGGCATATTAACATGCCGTAGCATCATGCTGAGCTGAGTACCAATTCATCTCCACACAGAGCTTGTAAGTTTGTTTATGCTAAGGTTAGATTTTGTTGTTGTTGTGTTTTATTTTTCTTTTTTACTTTGCGGTTTTTTGAATAATTCTTTCTTTCTTTCTTTCTTTCTCTCCATAGATTTATAGATCGACTGATCTTGTACGGCCATGCAGGCCGTACAATGGCTCCCAGCAACCTTTATCAGGTCGTCTTTATAGTGGGGGTCCTAATCTGCGTGTTTTTTCACTGCTAGAATAGTCTTGTAGGCCATAGGGCCTCTTTCCTTTTTAAATAGAAATAAGGATTTGCCATCGAGATATTATTTAATTTTAGCATTTATTATTGCAACCTCTTTTATTTTCAAATAGAAATAAGGATTTGTCATGGAGATTGTATTTCATTGTAGCTTGTTAAAAATGCAAAGAGCCTCATACTATTTTGAAATTTATTTACGGTCCTAGTGCCGCAAATCGCATTTACGGGGCCGATATCGTGTTTATAATTATCAACTTTCAGAGCATGAGTGATGTAAAATATATTATTTTGCTTAATCTATCAGAAACCTTGTAACGAAAGAGCGGGACGCGGGGCGGGGCTGACACAATTTATCTTCATACCTATAAGGCGGTCTCGAACCTATGTTTTATTGTATGGCTATCAATAAAATATTAGCTTAATTTGAAAAAATATAACACACCCGCAGATTAAAAAAAAGAAGTGGCACTCTGGGAGTGCCGACAGAAGTGAAAACTTGAACAATTACGAGATACTTATATACAGAGGTGTCGGTAACGGTAACGTTAACAGTGTCACGAGTTCAATGGTTTTTTCTCATCTAAAAAAAGGCCCGACGCGCCTAAAGAAGTTTTCACTACTTAAATACAGAGGTGTCGGTAACCGTAACGGTAATAGTGTCGCGAGTTCAATGGTTTTTTTCCATTTAAAAATGCCAACGCGCCTAAAAAAGTTTTCACTTCAAAACATGTATTACATTATGAAAAGATATTTGATCAAGCAAAGCGAGATCTCCAAATCAACTTGGGCAAATCGGCGTTGTACTCGTATGTATGTATGTATGTTTGTTTGTCCGAGAATAACCTTCGAAGCGTTTATCCGATCATCGTGAAATTTGGTATAAAGGTAGGTAATGATGGCACAATTTTGATGTGACTCAATGAGCTAAAAATTTTGGGGGGTTGTTCAGATATTGGGGTTCAAGAGGGGTAAAAAAAATGAAAATGAGACTATTAGGTCAAGTGAGACGTCAAATGAAAGGTCTTCATTAGTACATTTCGACCCTCTTTTTATTTTTAGTAAAGTTTTTGTAGCTTTTGAGTAATAATAAAAACTAAACTTTGACAAAATTCACAGGGTACCTACACCAGTGAACCCACAGTGCTGTAATTTAGTATGCATGTAGCTTAAGTATCACAAATATAGGCAAGTCTGAAATCTAGAATTACTGCAATTTGTATCCCAAAAAAGGTTAACCAATTAACATGAACTCCCGTTACCTGTAATTTGAATAAAACTGTAGGTCAAGTTAGTTGGTTATTTATTTCGTGGCACGATTTTGATAGTCAAAGATTACGAATAATTTTTTTAAATGTTTTTATGGTAGAGTTCGGGGCGAACCACTAGTTATTAGGTCAATACGTGCAGACTGCAGAGCTAACTAAACCACGGATTTCCTTACGATGTTTTCCTACTCTGTAAATGCGTACATATTTTTTGGATTCAAAAACTCATTGCAGTGCGACCGGGATTCGAATCCTCAACCTCCGAATCGGGAAACCGGAGTACATCCCACTAGACCAACACAGCTCCTCCACAATCAAAGAAGATTGGATAACCGTTGTCAAAAAACCTATTGTTCACATGCTGAATTTTAAATACATAGTTATCTGTGACCAGCTCGACAGATCTTACATACAAGGTCTGCCGTGCTGGTCAAGTTCCTGAATAGGAAATCATCGCTCATCTCCTATAACTCAAAAGTAAGGCTCCAGCGGCGGGTGAAGCGAGACAGGGGTAGGGGGAGGGAGTGGCCACATGCTCCGATGCATCGCGACCTCAGTGCAGTGACCCGTCCACCCGCCGCCCGCCGCCCGCATGCAGCCAGCAAGCTCGGTGTCAACCATTCTACTCAAAGGATATATTCGCTATGTGCATTGGATTCTTTATCTAATCCGTCCGTAGCAGCCGCTACTGAGATCTCCAAGTTCAGTTTATTCTTTTTTATCTGTAGGCATCTCACTTGGTTTTGTTTTTCACTTCTGACGAAAGTATACACTTTTAAGTATGAAATAATCGTCGAAATATAATGTATTTTGTAGCTCTCAAATTGACGCCGATTAATAGTTGTTAGCTACCTTAACCAGATCATTATCTGAGGACAGGATGACACCATAACTAATGTCAAAGTTGAACTACATAAACATTTTTAATTGACATGTTTCGTATTCGCTGTTTTAAGAATGATCGACTTTGATGATCCAACTTCATCCTAGTTGGATACCGGATGATACATAAGAAAACTATGGAACTAACTAACTAAGAAGAAACGCTAAAAAGACATGTAGTTCATGGAATGTGTTATACCATTATAATTCGAATCGAAAGGTGCTATTGTGGGCTGATGATGAAAGGCTCGCATATCACCGTCCCTTTTATGGTCACATACATGCCAAAACATTCGTGATAGAATGTTACACAGAGAATTCTAAGCAATCAAACGGAGTAACTAACAGTAATTATTTGATTTTAGTAGACTAGCAATCCTGTTGCTCGTTTGCTTCGCTGGTTGTATTGAGTGCAGCACTTCAACTTCTATGGCCCAGAATATTTACACAGGTGGAACTTCCCGACGTATGAGAGTTCAACGTAATGTCAAACACCTATCTATATCAGAAATAATTTTACGGCTAAATATAAACCGTGCATTAGAATTCACAACACAGAGAGCGCGAGACAGTGAGATAGTGCGAGTCTCTGTTTCCTTGCCAATAGCTGCGACATTGTATCTATTGACACGGCCAGCAGCACGTTCGCCGCCACCTATTTCGAGGAGACAAATGGCGCACGTGTCCTGACTCTACCGCGATCCTCCTAATCCTGTTCCTTATTATTTTTTATTTTGATGATAAACACAATCCATATCTATGGTTACCAAATTTTGAATCAATTAAATTTCCAGAGTGCTTACAGGCGAGTAAGAATAAAGTGGTTCCTATATTTTGTAACGATCATCACTCGCTTGACCTACTGGCAGGTTTGGGACGGTGGTAGTGATGCCTGTGCAGGTGGCGCGCCACGGTACATATCGCATCACCGCCCGCCCGCAATTTCGCGTAAAATTGGCAGCGTGCGGCGGGCGGGCGGCGGCGGCGGCGAATAGCGTCGCTCCCGAAATAGTGTTCGGGCGCGGTCGTACGCTCTCGGGAGCGGCGCTCCAGTCGCCGTGTGGCCGCGCGCGCGCACCCGCGTCGCCTGCTAGCCGTCCCGACGCCGCACGAATACCCGGGTGACAGGGCGAGCTCTCCGGTTCACGAACCGACGACGGTGCGCGTATTTCGGTCGCGAGAGGGCCCCGGGCCGCGTCGGGCGCGCTGCCCGCGCGCTGGCCGCCGTGCTCTGGTGGTGGTGCGTGGCGCTGCTGCGGCTGGTCGCGCTCTGCGCGCCTCCCCCCGGCCCGTCCGCCGCGCCGCCCTCCGCCCGCGCCGCGGAAGATGCGGTCGCATGCGCGAGTGCGCCCTCCAACACCAGCGAGTCGACGCCGCCGCCGCCGCCGACCGCGGCGCCCGACCCGCCCCCGCACACCGGTCAGTACGCTTACTGCCCTGCGCTTTGCGCTACCAGAGGCGTCGCGGGCGCATCTATCCGATACATCCAACACTTCGCTGAATATCTGTCCCTGCCTATTTTAAGTTGATATTTACTTGTAAATAAAATTAAATAGATACACCGGTTGGTATCCGATGCAATCCACCTTTTACCGATTGTTTATACGGTGACGGTATAGTCGATACGTAACACTTTCTAAAATTATAAACGCAATTATAATAAGTACGAAGATCCATCTTTGAAACTGCCGCTATTTGTGATATCTACTATAGGTCCGTAGATTATATGCGCGTTGAGTAGCGTGACATTGTTTTCTTGCCTTTCTTTCCTGGCTTGGTCGCGAAGGAACAGGCAGTAAAATTGACGTTTCAAAGTGATCCTTGTGATTTTAATGAATAAAAATATTTGACTTTGACTTTGACTTTTTTGACAAGCGCGGTGGGTAATAGTGATCTCTTTAAAACATGCATGGCCTGCATGTTGATAAACATTGCTTGTGCAAATATAACTACATTAACTATACTATCAAAAGCTGATGAGGCTAATGAAACTCAGCAAATTAAAAAAATATTTTATTAATGTTTTACATCTAGTTAGCGACAAACACAATCAAATGTTTGATTACACACAATGCAAACAAAACGTGCTCTCACTAAGACAACGCAGATATCCACAAGTATTAATTTCATTTTAAACTTTTGATTAGCTAGCAAGTGAAATGCCCATAGCGCCTGCTTAGTAAGTAGGTACCTACTCTTTACAGTATACCGGAAAATCAATACGACCTCCACTTCATGGCAGTTTCACTCTTAGTTCTTTGGAGGCTGAAGGTATAAAACGAAAGAAGCCTTACAGTCGTTAAAACGCTGAGATAAAAGCCAGAAGTTTCAAGTAATAATTTCGTATAAAATAGGATTATGAGTAAAATGCCTACAGTAGTAATGCGATAGAGGGCGCGCCGCGGCGGCGTCGGCAGGGCGCGCAATGTAGGTCATCAGAGCGAAGGTTCCGCCGACATCCCTCGCCCTCAATCGCTTTAAACCTCCCCTTCGGATGTATTTTGCAAAATTTTCATGTACCTACTGCACAACTAGAACTGCCTCGTATTTATTAGGTTTAGACGACAATTATCAAAACATTTCATTAGATTACATTTTTGATGCATGATTTTAGACCATTATCTGAAATTAGCGACCTTAGCTAATCCGATTCATTTTCATAATTACATGTTCTACGTTTGCATCGCATCCTTTAATCCTAGTCTTCGAAAGATCATGAATATATAAAACTGTAAGTGCTTATTTCACCACCTCTGAGTAACGCTATCCAACGGATATATAAAATATATACGTGTTTTGTTTTCACATGGAAACAGATATAGAGAGAATGATTTTTACCCGTCAATTAAAGTTACTCGGAGGTCGTGAAAGAAGCTCTTAATCTTGAGTAAAAGGAACATCTGAATAACACACCCATTGTAGGTACGTAAAAATATTTCTAACGCCTTGGTAGCTTCACACGAGTAGTTCGTAACTAGTTTTACGCGCAAAATAAAGTACATACGTATTTATAAGTGTTTTGTTCGTCAATAAGAGTAAATTATGAGTCAATTTATTTACTTAATAGCATCAAAGTAGTAGCTAGTATATTTTTCATCGTAACGCCAAAACTATACAACAAAAAATAAAACGGTTTAAATATGAATAAATAATAATATGTCTATCTTTAGGTATTTATTTATGTATGTATTAGGATTGTAAGTACCTACAGTTTTTATTTGATATAATTTTTATATAGATTATTTCATTCGTTTGTAAATATACTCTGTGCACCGCTGCCCATTACTGCTCCGTTATTTACTTTCCATCCAAAGGTTGCCTGGAAGAAATCGCTTTCAGCGATAAGGCCGCCCATTGTACTTTATTTAGCTTAAATTAGTTTTTTTTAAGTATTCCTGGTGTACAATAAAGGATTATTCTATTCTATTCTATGATTTTTAAAGAAATTATGCCCTACTTGACCTAGTAACCCTATTTTAAAATTTTGACAGCCACCATTTATATCTTTCATTATAATTATTATTTATAAGTATATTCCCTAAAAAGGAATGATATATTTATTTGTTCTGGGTGCTTTAAGAAATAATCACAGGGAAGATGAAAGTAAACCAATATTATAGTTCAATTCGTTTATCATGTAGGTACTTTCATATACTCGTAGATACTAGGTACTCTTACGAACGTCATAATAAAACAAAATAGATACTTAACAATTTAAAGTAGGTATAACAATTTAATATTAACATCATACTAGGCACAGATCAATAAAAGGATTGTGTGGTTTTATGAAACCACGGTAAAAGTGAAACTTTGTTTCACATTATAGACATTTAACTAAAAATTTTCGTGGGCACAAATGAGAAATGAGTTTATATACTACACGGTCAGCTGATGCGAACTATAGGCGCCGCCATATTGGCCTCGGCTGCTCTGACGAGCGCCTTTCACTTTATCCCTATTCCGCGGCCGACCGTCACGCAACATGCAACACACAGACGAAAAAGTTTGGGACGATGTAATAAAAGTTTCACTTTAAAATAACAATCAGACTTTCAAAGATACAATGTCAAAATGAATAAAGATAAGCGTAATATAAAAAACTAAACGTAACAAAGGTAAAAAAATACAAATTTAAAATGATAATATTACTTATTTAAAATACTATTAAACAATGTCAGAATAATTATATGTGAGCACAAAATTAAATATAAAACAATAAAATGTCAAACAGGTGTAAAACAAATGTCAAAACGATCATTACTATTAAGGTTACTCACAAACGATTCCTCCACGATTTTCTATCATCAACATCAATGAAGTCGTCAATCTAGTAGTAGGCTTTTTGCAACAGAATCTTTTTAATTTGTGGCTTAAACATTTTTTTATTTAGGCTGATTATATAGACTATGGTAAAATGCTGTAAAAACGAACGTCATGTCAATCTGGTGTTTGACAATACCACTTTATTGTTGTTCCTAGTGTTGTAATTATGGATGTGTGTACTTCTACTACTTGTACTGTTCTTTGTAATCTTCTTTAACGATTTCCTTACATGCATGATCGTTACATACATATATGTACATTGTATAGGGATGGCATAGTTAATGCAGCAATTTGTTTAAATAGTTACCTCAGTGAATCTCAAGGTCTAAGTCCGTATATTAAATAAATAAATAAATATTGCTGGACATTTCACACAGCGCTATCTAGCCCCAAACTAAGCAGAGCTTGTACTATGGGAACCAAATAACTGATATAATACTTATATTGCTCGAATTTTTGCAAAATTCATTTTCATCAGCAGAATTTCCCCATAACAAAATAGCATAACACTTTATAATGTGAAAATAACTATATTATACGAGTCTAGCAGCTGTAATATAATTTGATATTTCTCTTATTTTTCTCACTATATATGCTTTATTACCATCACTTATGTCTCAGATCCCAATTATTAATATTTATACGCAACATAAATGAACATCCACGCAGGGCTATCGAAACGAAGACAAAACAATTGTATCCCGTTTCTCGGAACCACAACATTACCTACCTATAATCTACTGACGGGCAGGTCAAAGATAAAGCAGCTGTGATAAGCGACTGAACACACATACCATGCCAATTATACGATAGGCATATTGTTGTGTGATTCAATTTGCTAATTGGGCCGCTCGCTAATATCACGGTGTCTAGGGTCATACCGAGCCCGATAAAATTATCAATTTATTAGATACGGTGCCTTTTTATATCTTCTCGGAACCAAGATAGTTGACCACATTTTTTCATTCATAGTCGAATTGGAGTACCTTCTTTAATAATAGTTCACCAAGCCGTTTTCGGCTATGGCTTATGCTTTAAATAGAGCTTACCTACTTTATGTACCTACTCAATAAAGGGCTATAAAGTTGATTTGGTTTAAAAGTTATTCAGCGGACTCACTTTATCGCATTCGAACTCTTATGTGGTCCATTGTGTGTGAGAGTTTGCTATTTATAGATACTTAACCCTTAATGAACAGAAATTTCCTGGGGTCTTCTCAGGCTTCAGAAGGCAAAGTGATCTCGGGTTACTTATTTAGAATATTGCACGTTGCCGTTGTTCTGTTAATACCCTTCTTCCTACGAATTCCATGAGTTATTTGGAAACCCTTATTATATCTATTTAATGATACATTAAGTTGCCATCAGTAAGAATTTAAAAATCCTAAAACAGTGAATAGCTAACACATTGTATTGTGTTGTAAGTGGCTCGATAGTTCACGCTAAAATATACAAAACGATAAGTGCCACTTGACACTTACTCATTGTTATCAGATGTTAAGTTCAGACGCAATAATAGTAACTCTTCGGTTCTCTCGCTTAAGAGAGAGATGGTAGATAGAAGTATACAGGTTGTAATTTACCTCACTTAAACCTATACGAATTTGAAGCTTGAATTTCATTGAATTTTATATTTTGTGAACGCAGGTGTCTCGCATAAAAGCGCCCCGCGATTGAGATTCATCAAGTCAATGTTGCTGTGCGATTTGCAATTTCTATTCCAGCTGCATCCAAAATGCTGAATTTGATTTATTCGTAGACTTCGAAGGAAGGTTGGTATCGAATACACGTTCTTATAAAAACGTACACGCCATAATAATTCAGATTGTTTTAGAACTTTATCAATCCTCGATTCGACTTTCGAGAGTGGACTACCTAGGGCGCTTACTAATATCTGTACTAAATACAAGGACCTTTGAAATATATATACATATATAATATATGTATATGTAGGAATATTAACCCAATAAGATAAGTCCTAAAGTGTGTGCTCTAATTCATGAAACAAAGAGAAAGTAGTTGATATTCGGATTCATTTTAGGAAATTATTCATTTCCATGGCAGGATCACGTTCCAAAGCATCCTGTACTTTGTAGCGTAGTTGAGCTATAAATATGAAGACCATTTTTAGTTCCGTAAGAAAATCTACTTCAAAACCTTCAAGGCTGAATTGAATGAATCCAATAAATTAAAACTGAATAGCTATGAAGAGCACTGAGCTACTGGGAAATCTGTACAACGCTAACCTAGTCGGAAAATTTCTTAGAATAAGGTTTAGTAAAACGTTGCGTGAAGTTTAGGTAGACGAAGCAAGTTCGTCCCGTAGGTTGGGTGAGGGTGTGGGGCGGGAGAGGTTTGTTATGGCGGCGGCAGGAAACGCCCGGTGGCACGTGTAAGAGCGGCCTTGAGACGGCAGGTCGTCGAACGCGGCTCGCCGCCGCCGCCGGTACACAGCCGCCGACGCCCTCGGCCTAGCCGCGACGACACCATAGCCCCTGCCGCCTGCTCTATCCACTCTTGCCAGCTTATCACCATTAACGATGTCATTCGAAACGCTTACCATCGTCTCAGCCTTCCCTTCCCCCATCGATTGCTAGACCATCCTCGCCATCACCTTCCACGAGCGGCGCCTCCGATCGCGTCATACTATTTCCAATTCGTATCAGGTCAACGCCGTTATCGGTCGCTCATATGTGAATTATGCATTATGAATATAGTTTGAATTTAAAAAAGCGAGTTAGGATTTTTTTGGGGTAGTAATTAACCGAGCGAAGTGAGGTCTCCAAATCAAGTTGTATAATTCAGAATTTAAATCATTGTTTGTATAACTTTTGAAATTATCCTAGTTTTGAACACTATTTGTACTAAGAAATAGGGTAGATCGTTATATCTGCCAATAACCATCCACTCGCAAAGACTTCAGTTTACCAGTGATCATGGCGCATGCAACTGCGTCGAAATATCGGGACACTCAAGAACTCACAAATCATGGTAAATATCCCTTTTTTAGTACAAATATTGTTTGTATGTTAATCTGAGTATAACTTTCGATTGATTTTGATTAGAATTTTGCGATAATTGTCCAATATTACAAAATTGGCAACAATTTTAGGAATACCCATAGCAGTGCCATTTTAACATATTCATCTGTGACTATCTAAGGGTTGGGAGTAAGGCAGCAGGTGTGTCAAACCTATTCTCGACTTTGGGTTTGCGTGGCGTGGCATAGCCCTTTCTTCTATGCCCAGCAGTAGGATGAGAAAAGCTGACGATGATAATGGTGATGATGACGAATTCGAATCTAATACGTTATTTTAAAAAAAATTGCTCAGTGCTATTTTATTATAAGTACCTTTACTATCACTAGCAATATTTAGCCTCTTCGAGAAGGTTCCATCCAACAGGTAATCACAAATTTCGGCTCCGCTCGAACAGTAAAACGATCGATATTTCTCGTAGGTGACAGGCTGTAAGACAACAACTTATTCCATTCTCTGCATTCATTTCATATGAAATGAATTTGGAAATGAGGTCAACTTTATCCTATTTAAGGTATCTAAATGAACTTTGAACGAGAACGTTTATTGTGTTATATTCGACGTTATTACGAGTATGTCAACAAATAAAGTATATTATAATCGAGTGCTTGTGCACTATACAGAGTGCGTCACGTCGAGGACGGCTGAGTGCTCACACCACCAACTCTGCGTTATCAGTCTGATAAAGGAGCTCGTAAGAGAATGGGGTGTTTGGAGGTGCGAGGGGAAGGGAAGTGGGTCGCGAGGCCGTCACCCGAGCTCGGCCTAAGCCGACGACCTACGGCCGTCTCAACCCCTGAGCAATTTCGAACCAGGAGACGGTACTAAAATACGGATGAAATTACACAAAAAACGTCTGGCTTTCATATTAAAAATTTAAAAAATAATTTTTGGAAAAAAGAAACTAGAGTTAGGCCATTCATTTTAGTAGGTATCTCTTTACATCATCGACATTAAATTGATTGAACAGTAACTCATTAATAGTTATTTTTCCTACTATACACAACAGCAAACTATTGTTATGAGAGAGGTATTATAATCATCATTGCAGGTACCATTCTACCATTTTCCACATTGGTGTTCTACTTACTAGGACGATGAGCTCGAGAAACATCGCAACGCGCTCAGCGCACCGCAGCGCCCGCCGCCTAGTAATAAAATCAATGTTATCGTACCGTGCAAATTTCTATGGTAATATTTATTTTCAAATGGCATAGATTTCCCAGTAGGTTTTACAGAAGTACTTAAGTAGAGTATGCAGTGGCATTGCCACGGTGGCATTGCCGCTGTGGCATTGCCACCGTGGCAAACAGGATGTCTATAGTCTGCTCTTTGTAGATAATATTTTTGCTTCAATGTTATAATTTTGGGATCAAAAGAAATTTCTGAGGTGATTTTTTGTAACATGGACTACACAGGTTGCTTTGAACCAATGGAACGAATTTTTTTTTTAATAAAGCCTATTTCAACATTTGGTTCAATGTGTTTTTTGTTGTTTTTATTTTCTTTTGGTTACACTTCTATTTTCTGTTACTTATTCTTCTCATTTCTGTGCTATTTTTATATACATGTCCGCAACTAGTAATATGGCCTTAAGGAAAGACCAGCGCTGGTGATTGCAACCAGAAAATGCTGGTGTTATGGACGTTTTTGTAACGCGAACAACAACCACACGGTACATATTGTACTTAGTTTGCGCTTTTAAAGATTTTTGAGTTTTTTTTTCTATTTATGTGTTGGTGTTATTGAAAATGACTATTAATCTATTCGGTTTATTCCTTTGAGCTTATTTTTAGGGTTCCGTACCTCAAATGGAAAAAGGGGCTCTTATATATAGGATAGACGTTTACCGTTTGTCTGTCTGTAAAACCCCGTTTTCTCAAGAACGTGTAGTGTAAAAGTATCAAGTTGAAATTGATATCAAATACTTAGGTCTACGGTCCCTTTGAGCTGTAAATAAATAAAGCTTCCAAGTCAACGTAATCAAAAAATACGGCCATTTGTGCCGCATATTTGGATACTCCCAAATAAATCCAAAACCAGTAGGATATTTCCCGTCAGCCTAGAATTATGAAGGCAAGAAGCCCAAGTAAAGGAAAAATATGAAAATCGTTAATTTCTAGTTACATGACATATTTTTAATTATTGTCTATGTCTTGTCTATTGTCTTTTTACGGCTGTCTCGGTGCGCGAGTCAGACTCGCACTAGACCGGCTTTCTTATTATTCTGTCCATTCTCACAAACATACGAGATATTTGAGTACTTATCTAATATATACGAGGGTCATTCAATAAATACTTAGCCTACAAAAAGTAAACGAAAATTTTGGAAAAGTGGCAATTTATTTTTCAACATAGTCTCCTTTTAGTTCGATACACTTAGCCCAGCGATGCTCCAACTTTTTTAACCCGTCCGAAAAATAGTTTTTGTCAAACTCTGCAAAATAAGCCTCCGTGGCGGCGATGACCTCCTCATTTCATCCATATCTATTCCCGGCGAGAGATTTTTTCAGATTGGGAAACAGAAAGAAGTCACAAGGGGCCAAATCTGGAGAATACGGTGGATGGGGCAGCAATTCGTAGCGTAATTCGACCAATTTGGCCATGGCAACGGCAGACGTGTGAACCGGTGCGTTGTCGTGATGAAACAGCACTTTTTTCTTCGCCAGATGGGGTCGTTTTTTCTTTAATTCGGCGTAGAATCGGCCTAATAAATCGGTATAGTAAAGCCCTGTAATTGTTTTACCCTTCTCGAGGTAATCGATGTAGATCACACCTTGTGAATCCCAGAAAACGGTGGCCATAACTTTTCCGGCCGATTTTACAGTTTTCGCCTTCTTTGGAGCAAGTTCCCCGGTCTGGATCCATTGTTTTGATTGCTCCTTGGTCTCTGGTGTATACCAGTGGACCCATGTTTCATCGACGGTCACAAAACGACGCAAAAACTCTGCTGGATTCCGCTTAAACAGCGCCAAACACGTCTCCGATGTGGTCTCACTGTTGCACTTGTTTTCCGGTGTGAGTAAACGCGGCACCCATCGCGCCGACAGCTTTCTCATGCCGAGTTCCTCGTGAAGAATATGACGCACTGTTCCTTCTGAAATGCCTACAGTCTTAGCTAGCTCCAGAACCTTCAATCGGCGATCTGCCAATACGAGATCATGGATTTTTTTAATGTTTTCCTCCGTAGCAGCTGTTTTCGGTGCACCTGGACGTGGTTCATCAAAAACCGACGTACGGCCACGTGCAAACTCGTTGAACCAATTCTTGACGGTGGCCATCGATGGAGAAGAGTCACCGTACACAGCACCCAAGCGCTCTTTGATTTCGATGCGCGTTTTCCCTTCCAAAAATAGGAATCGAATCACCGAACGATATTGCTCTTTTTCCATTTTTGTGAAACCGATCGATACGTTCGCTTCCATAAGTTGTCAAATTAAAACAAATGAAGGGATTGGAATGAAAATTTGAAAAAAGAATTAAAAAAGAATGTGCTACACTGTGGTAAAACTCTTTTGAAACTACAGCGCCCTCTGGCGATGAGGCTAGGTACTTATTGAATGCACCTCGTATCTAAACCAGCTGATTTCCAAAAAAAATCCTGACTAACTGTTTTACAATTAAATACATCTTGTTTTGAAAAGTCGTAGAACAAACTAGTTACCTAAGACAAAGACTCCTTATATATTCCGAAGCAGTCAGTATGTATATTAGAAAAGTTGAATTGTATTGCATTTGTGAAACTTAAACTTGTAACGAGATGGAAGAGCCTGCATTACGAAAGAAAGAACTCCCTTGGCCTGGGCGTTAGTGTCTGTGCTCATATCAGTATTATTTTCACCGTTAGTTCGTCCGCGGCCGCGTAAGTGTGGGATTTATTTCATGAAACCGACCTTACACAAGGACTAACAAACCACCATACATTACGCATAACGACAGTGCGAACTGCCCTGCGGCTGCGGGGGATTAATCAATAGCGCTCGCCGTGTACCTCTAGTATTGTGTAATGTACTGTGATTGACCTTCCTTACCTTTTATTAAACGGTTTCTGATTGTTTTTTGTTTTTTTTTATACCACTAAGGTAGCAAACAAGCATACGGCCCATCTGATGGTAAGCGGTTACCGTAGCTTATGGACGTTTGTAACACCAAAGGTATTACTCGCGCGTTGCCGACACTTTAAAATTTTCAAAACGCCCTTTTTGAAGAACCCCATACTGTAGTCCCTAGAGAAAACCTTGGCAGGGAGACCATTCCACAAACAAATAGTTTGGAACTATGGTTCATCATCATCATCATAATCAGCCATACGAGACCGATAAAACTAACATAAAATAAAGTGGAGACACTGCATTACTTCTATTTAATAACGCTTGACGCAATCTAAAAAACCCTAGACAGACAATCTCAGCATAAATAAAGCTGCTCTACTTTGCGATTTCAGATATTTAATCTAAGCGCACTCAGGCCTTACTACGGCCAAGTTTTTGTATGTTCTTCTTAGAGCTTCACCCGTAAGTTTCTCTTTGACGTCCTTAATAGTGCACTTTAGAAGGCTCCACTGGATTTTATACACCGTAAAAATTCTTGAATAAATTCAAGGATATTATATATTTATATTAGGTATATATTATTATTCCTTATAATTGATTTATTACAATTATAATATTATAACATACTTTAACTATAGTTCATATTAGTTTTGGGTATATATATTTATTTATGTTTTTGTACACTCACCTACTTTTAAAATCATCTCTCTCTCTCTAGCCTCAAAGGTTTGCTGGAAGAAAACTCTTCTTAACCCTAAGCTTAACCCTAAGGTTAAGCTCGCCTTTGTACATGACCTCTATTTCTGTATTTTTAAATGTATTTTCTTGTGTGCAATAAAGAATAAAATATTCTACTGTGTATGTAGGTAAACTAGTACAATACCTTGTAAACTGCTGCTACGAGTAGAAAGTTTTCTCTAGAAATAAGAAGATAGTCGTTGCTGACATACGCAGCTGTAACTGACGGATGGACGGACAAAGTCGCACCAGGGTTCCATTTTTACCATTTTGGTCCAAAACCCTAAAAAGGTAAATCATATATTACATTCGGTACACTCCGTTCTTGTTAAATTCAGTAAGTTTATCACAACACATATGAGAACGTGACTTGTTATTTGATGAACAATGTGTAACATCTTATTACCAGTCTAAATAAAGTAGCTCTTTGCTCTTTATATCTCCAACGAAGGACATGTCAATATTTATTTATGTACTTACGTCTGTGAAATGCATTGCTTGCAGATAAATGTTTAGTTTTTTCGTGGCTTTTTAGTCTCGCAAGGCGACATTGTCGATTTATTACGTTTTTCATTGCAATGCAACTGTTAATTGTGAACATTCATACTCTTTTTTGTTATTTACTTGGTCCCTAGTTAACTACGAAAGTGTGGAGTGAGCATCAGTACAGAACAGTGACTTATCTATATATATATGAAAAAAATATGATATAATTATATATGAATTCCCATAACCCTCACTCGTAGGTTAGATAGTATATACCTTATACGATTTTGGGTTTTAAGGTACATATTTCATAATTTTCATCCTAAGTTTGACATCTACACTCCGCTGTGTTACGTTTGTCGGTCGGTACGATCTCAACTCAAGTAGGAAGGTTAATTTTTTTTTTAGAGGCGTTACAGTATAAGGCTGTGTATAGTTATAGGTACTCTAAAAACATAACAACGAGGTTTAGTTAACTTTTACATGCGTCGAACGGTTACGTATTAAATATTTTATGAACTTTGAATAGTGCACGCAGTATCTAAGTAGTATCATATAGTTTACGTTGTGTTAAATATCAGTTGGTAGTGGTTTGTGGACAGTGTGACGCGCGTGACTTGCACCGCGGCCGCGCACGCGCCCGAAATAACACGCAAAACACGACGAAAACAATCGCAACCGCGCCTGCGTCCTCACGCGCAAGCAAAAATGACAGAAAATATGCACGAGTGTACCACGCGCCTTACCTTACATTAATATTATAGTTTGGTTACAGCCTCACTGTCTAGATAACAACGCTAAAAGTATACCTAAAGATGCCACAGTCAGACACATGAACATTCACACATATAGACACATATAGACGTTAAACTTATAATACCCCCACCCCACCCCCCTTTTAGCTTCGGGGAAAAAAAGAGAACCGGTCGTTTTATTTGTCAAATAAAGTTAACCGGACATTGTAATAATAACCAATAATTGTAATAATTTTGTAAGCATGTAAATGTTAGCTGCCCTGGTATTATTGTTTTATTGTTATTTATAAAATAGAATGCTTTATATTTTAGAGCCAGTTTCAAGAGTCACAATTCCAATTTCCTGTTTTTACCTGTTTTCATTAAACCTGTTTTATTTTATTTTACATGCATTTAATAATTTTACATTTCTTTGCCGTACAATAAAACCAGAAAGATAACATGAATCTACAAAACGCGCTACTGTCACAGGTGCTTTGCTAATTTTCTTTTGATGGATGATCGTAAAAAGGGGCTTGTTATTACACAACCCCTATACAAGTACAACCTAGGTAGAGTGGTTTGTTTCGTCTACAGTGAATGTTATACATACTTGTAAGTACCAAAATTCCTATCATCAGTGATGCCAACTTAGCTACTTACTTTATAACTAGAGCTACATCGAAAGGTTGCTAAATTATAAGAAACAAAACTAAAAAAATGTATAGCTAAATATTCTACACATGGCTACACTTTTTAGGTACTTTTTGTTTGCTTTTGCATGTCAAATTGACTGAAAATTGTATAATAATTCACATAATTGTAAGCTTTGGTAGCTAGGTAACTTGCATCCTAATCACCTGTAATTTGCTTATGCATTTAAAGTTTAATTTAAATTGGAGAATTAAACGCACTTACGAGTAATGTGTGTTTTTATAAACTTAAAAATGCTTAATTGATATACACAAAATATAATTTAATTACAAACTGAGTTTTTTTACAAGCTAAATCACTATAATGTAGTGATAATAAAAAGAACTTCAAAATCTAGCAACTTTTAACCTAAAAATATGGTTACCTAGCAACTTTTTTAGGTGATGCTAGCTATATTTGCCAGAGCTCAGTTGGCAACAGTGCCCAAAATCAAAACAGTGAAGCACTGAAATTACTTATACGAAAACCAAAACTTGTAAAATATGGTTGTTTTAATGAGTTTTAAATGAGGTCTGAAAGATTAATTGCTAAGTTTTTGAGTAGCAGTGCTACGCCAACCGCTACGACGGCGGCAGCGGGTGCGGCGGCCAGCGGCGCCCCTCCGCACCCGCCGCGCTCCGCTCTGCGTCTCTCCGCTCAATCGATACTGCACCTCGGGTGAGGCCTCATACATCCTTTGTGAAAAACTATGCTAAATAGCATCGGTAAATGTGGCTGTGTTCGCGCTGGCTTTGTTCAATTATCTTTTACATTCCTTTGCTGCGCCTATCGTTGGTATCGTAGGTGCACACGGCAAAAACAATGTAACACATCACAGATCAAATGGAAATTGTGATGAAAATTTAAAATACAACCAAAAACGTATTTCGGGTAGATTGAAGGGGCCCAATTCTGCTAATTTATAAGAAAAACTATTATGGAGCCATACCATTGCTAAACGATTATGATTGTTATTCCTGTCATAAGCTGCCAAACGTTCAATGGGGTTGTCATAGCAACGGCGGTCATTGAAAAAAGATTGTGTTAGTAGAATACCAAAAGGTATCTATAGTGGCGATTTTTCTACGATACCATAGTCATAGTGAAGCGATTGGTTTAGTAGAATTGGGGCCCAGATTGTTTGTTTACTCTAACAGCAGAAGATATATCTCTTCCTTCGATTAATTGCGAGTTTAGCCATAGAATGTTTCTTGATAATTGTATGGAAAACGCAGTCTAACGCAGGTATTTATGTATTTACTTAAAGCTTCATATATCTAAAATGACCTAACTTGCTGCATAGATACTTAAAGATCGCTATAACGAAACAGCAGCTGCGAACATTGGCTGGCCTTCCATTAGAACATTGATTTTAATATGTTCCGAAATGAGATCGGCGAACAAGCGCCCTAAACAATGTTGTCCTAGAGGATGTTTTGTTGGAGAGCCGATAGAAATAACCAGTAATATATCGTCGAGACCAACTCGCAATTTATACGTCTTACCACTAAAATAACTAGAACTAAAGTTAAACATGATATTAAGTTAGTACGTAAAGTATTCTCAATAAAAAACTAGTGAAAATAATATTAATAAAATAAATATTAATAAAAACAACTATTTATTTAATTTTTTGAATTTTTGGAAAACTTACAGCTAGGTTACAGAAAGGTATTTGAGTAGGAAATAAACAACAGTAAATGCTACTTATTACAAGAAGGCCAATTAAAATTTTCCGCAAGTAAGGTAGGAGATGAATAGGCAATATATATATTAAAAGTTGTGATTGTTCTAGAATGGATAGATAGATAATGGATTCTAGAACAAAATTTCCAATTGTTACAATAATTATTTTCACTATCTAATAACGATAAGTATAACACTTATGAAACACGTACCTAAAACTTATATTCACGAGTTACCTCACAAATATAGACACACAAAACAGGAAAAAATTAAATTGTTCATCTTTTTATTTTTCAGATAGGACAACATACCGAACCTTTTTTAAAAATCTATAAATGCATTAAACTCTTCTTCAGAAAGGTGTATAATTTAAATGGATTACCAGGAGTTGTCATACTTTATAAGATTTCATGACTAAGGCAACTTTGCCAAGTACCGTAGGAAACTGCGTAGCACCACAGAATAAAATAATAGTAGGTACCTTACGTAGCACTTTGAATAATGTCATTAGTTTTCTTTGGAAATGTGTGGTTTTTGGTCTCCATTAACGTCTAATGAACGAGAGAGTAGGTAGCATATTTAATTCATTACTCAGATACATATTGGTAATAACAAAATATAAAACTGAAATGAAAAATGTATAACACAAAATTAGGATTAATTTAATTAAGTTACGAGTTACTTATGTCATGTTTGACGTCCGTGGCGCAGTGGGCGAATAGCCGGCTGAGACTCAGGAGGTAGTGGGTTCGATTCCCGCCGCGGAACAAATGTTTGCATGATCTACAGATATTTGTTCCGGGTCTGGTTATTTTTCTATATATTATAAGTGTGTATTTAGGTACAAAAAAAAGTATATAAGTATTCTATCAGTTATCTGGTTCCCATAGTACAAGCTCTGCTTAGTTTGGGGCTAGATAGGGCTGTGTGAAATGTCCAGCAATGTTTATTTATTTATTTATGTTGTTGTTATATAATTATTACTTTAAAATTAAGTTTATAGATTTTATCAAAAAAATATAAAACTAAAAACAATCCAAAAATATATATAAAAACTGGCTCAAAGTTTATGTAGGATATTCGTTATAAAACTATGTATAACACGATAACATTTGTCTAAACGTAGGGATAAAATGTTATATAACTGCTGTGTGGCACCATTATCAGCATAGCCGCAGTCTAATCTTAAAAGATGACAGCTTTGCAACATGTTTAGATTAGATACGACATCCGCCATTCATCCGAAATGCATTTACGTCCTTCAATAAGATCGTCTGAGTCGGAGCATTCAATAGACAATAGTTTCTTGGCCGGATTTCTCTCGAGCTGACGGCGATGACGGCGGCGGCGCAGCTTCGTGTTATTCATTTATTTATAGCGAGCCGGCAGCGCACATCGCCACCACTCCGACGTTGACAAACAACTTATATTAGCAGTTTAGCAGCAAGCACACTAGCTAAAGGAACACAGCCATTACACAGTGACATCCTCTGATATAATGACCTTCAACTAGTGTCATTCGCGACGACGCCGACGACGTTGCGACACTGATGCGTCCTGTCCTGTCCTCATCGATGCCCGAATTAAGGTCTACCGCATCCTAATGTTTTCTAATTCTGACAGCTGAGTTGTTTAGTGTAAACGATTGTAACCTTGTGTAAACTAGTGGTTCGCCCCGATCTGAGATCTCGCGAATCTCCCAAAAAACAAAATAAATATTATTCTTAACGCGAGTTGCACAACGATGCCCAAACGTATTTAGTGGCTAAATATGATTTAAGGAGTTGTCAAATCATACAATTACGTCAAATTTAAACATGTTTAGTCGCTAAATATGTTTAGTGATTTTTGTGCAACATGTCGGCCTTAATCTTTGACTAATACATTAGTTCCACGAAATGCATAACCAAATCACTTGACCTACAGTTTCATTAAAATTAGAGGTAACGGGGGTTCATGTTAATTGGTTAAACTTTTTAGGGGTATAAATTGCAGTTATTCTGGATTTCAGACTTTTCCCTATATTTGTGTCATTAAAGCTACACGAATACCAAATTACAGCATTGTGGGGTCACTGGTGTACCCTGTGAACTTTGTCAAAGTTTTGTTTTTTTTTATGGCTAATAACTCAAAAACTACAAGGATTAAACTAATAATAAAAACGGGGTTGAAATGTACTAATGAAGACCTTTCATTTGACCTTCAAATTTCACGATGATCGGATCAACGCTTCGAAAGTTATCCTCGGACAAACAAACATACATCATACATACAGACAACGCCAATTTGCCCAAGTTGGATTGATTTAGAGATCTCGCTTCACTCGATCAACTACTGCTACTTCTTTAAGTTTCGTTGTTATAACGTTAAGGTTAAACATCTTAAATGAGAAAGTAACTATAACATATCATCTACATATTAGCTATAGGTCATCGAACCAGTTACAGGGCAGAGACCGTGCCATACGCAAAAAAATCTTCACTTCGCTACAATTTGAATGCTCTACATAATTTAGTTCAATTTGCTCTATGTAGATCGCCATTTGCAAGTCACGTTACGTTATGTCACCTTTTATTTGCTTCATTGTTGAGTTTTCCGCAGTCTGAGCATAATTTACCTATTACTATTAATTAGAATGTGACGCAAGTGGGGCGCCGTTTGTCCGCCGGCTTGCTGCCTACACGCTCACCTTCCTAATTACAGTACGTCTAGACATCCCGCCAGCCACCCTAAGCCCCAGCCCCCCCCCCCCCCCCCCCGCTTATCAAATACAGCTTACAATGTACCAAATACATGCCTCCTATCCGTAGCACCTCGACAAATTGAGCTCCAAACTTTTAGGACTCTTCGTAATATAATACCATCTAACATAATTCAAAATTCGTTGCCAAATATTAGAGAAGGCTTGTGAGCTATTATATCTATTTTTTATCTCTGCTAAGTGAAAAAACATTGTTCAGTTTCTTTAATGACATAATAGGTACGGTAATAAATTAAAAACAATATATACGGTTTTGTTTTATTTGTATTTGCTGTCTAGACTATTTAATAATACGTACACAACTTTTATCTGTTAGCTACATTCAATTATCGACGCTATTTTTAGTTTACGTTTTATTTTCTCAGTTCATTGCATATATATGATAAGTTATACTCGTATGTCTAGATTTGCTCAACAAAGGCTTTGCAACCTACCTTATATCTTATTATAATAAGATATAAGGTATTTTTACTCGTATTTTTATTTGATATTATATTATCTTTTTTCGCTTAAACTCAAATAATTAGTTTTTGACGTAAACTGGTTGACTAAGTATCTGATAACACTCTGTTAAGTAGTTTTTAGCCCTAAATCAGAGTTCGTATGAGCTAGTAACCAACTTAGGTTTTCAATGTATATAGGCCGTTTAACTTTTTAACTAAGAATGTCGAACACCTGATGAAATCTTTTCATTATAGAGGTACCTACTTAATGTTGTGATCTGAGGGTAATATTAATCCCTAGTTTACAATTTCCTGATCCTGTACCTACTTGGCACCACGTATAATAGGCTATCACAATATTTCACGTCTACGGCATTTGGCCCCAATTTAACAGTACGAAAAGTTTTATAGGGAATTTAGGTTTCAAGAATTTCGATGAAGCTTCGGAAATGAGGTAGGATTCCATAGCTTTTGTGAAACATTCCATAGCGAACGAATTATGTGTAAAAATGGTTTCTAGTAAGTGTATTAGAATGTTCTGTAATGTATCTGTTTTATTCTTTATAGATTTTATGACAATGGAATGTGGCATGAGCTATATATTATTTGTATTAGGTACATTTTCATGATTATAGTGAAAAATTCTATTACGCAAAACATTGTTATTTTTAAAATTTCAAGTGATACGTCCATTATCTTCTGTGAGTACGTAATGTCTTCGAATAAAGTATTCAGATAAAGGCAGAGTCATCGCATGCGTATAGCGTGATTGCCACGTTGTATTTGGTCGGACAATGTTCCAATGCCTCATAATTACCTACAGTAATTGTTGGTTTAATTATCATCGCTGATTGTGATCCCGGATCACATTTTATGCAATGTTTATGTATAAAATCCAATTAAGATTAGGTAGTTAAGCGGGTAGTACTCGTAGCTTACAGCTGACCCTAAAATCGTGGGAAAGTTTGCGTTAATCGTAGCACTGCTTCTAATGTTTTGTACTAAAATTATAAAGTGCAGGCGTGAGTGTAGGTGTGTAGTCTATCTTTAGAGCATCTTGTAATTGTTTAGTGTCAGGGCACAAATGCCGCCGCTGAGGGCAAGGCAGCAGCCTCCGCGGAGTTCACGCCACGTGGCCAGGTATCGCCAGCTGGAGACGCTATTTCGGTGATCGGCGGCAGGCCCCGGCAGACCGACACCAGACGTCGCCGCCGCCCCCGCGCTCCTCGCAACCTCTATAAATAACCGCACTGTGCATTCTTGAGCGAACGATGTCGAATTTTTGTCGAGTACGCGCCACCACATGCCGTTTGTTTTGGCCTAAAAGACTGCGGTGGGCTTTGTTCTGTCCTGCGTGACTCGAGCGCATCCCGATCGCAAGATGGGCACTCACTTATGCGTCCGCGCCGCCGTACTCACCTATGCCTATAATTACGCGCGGCTTGGCGATCTACACTGGCGACTCCACATTTACACGTGCAGTAGCTATATTTTCTCCGCTTTCTTTTTTATTAGCCAACTATTTTGTTTTAGTATTAGCATTCAAAGTAAACGGTTTAGACCTTGAATGTTTTTCGTCATAAGAAGTCTGCATTCCATATTTCATACTCGTAAGTCAACAAAAATGCACAGTCAAACAAATAAGTTTTTATACTTACATCGCATTATTATGTATATTACTATCAAAACATCAATATTGATTTAATTATACTCATATAGGTACGTACCCTACCTATATGAGTGTGATGGATTGGTGGGTATGTATGTAAATAGGTGTGTGCGTTTTACAACCCTTCACCTGAATACTTGAAAGGGAAAAATAAGTAGGTATCTTCAGAAAATTCATGGTTGTCTGAAAGAAATCGCTTTAAGTCATAGGACCGCCCATTGTGCATTTAGTTTAGTTGTTTAAGTATTATGTAATATATGTACAACAAAAATGTACCTATATCTATCCATTGAACAAAAGCTGAATACTTCGGTAATTTAGCGACCTCAGTTGTATCTCAGTTTCACATGCGCTCTGCAATTCGTATATTAGAGGCAAAACACTGGTCCGTCAGGAATAGCAAGTAGCATGTGCCCAAGAGTCAATATCAATGCACCGGAGATGCAAGCGGAATGCAAATGGTACGGTAACATGCATGCAACATTATGCGTGCGACTCTCGTTCAACCAATGCGTTCGACTTAGCACAGTTTGTTTGTTTTCATTAACGTAAGAATGGGTACAGAGCTTACATGTTTGTGATTTCATTATTTTCCGACGACCTACAAACTATCATATTGATGAGTCATCTGAGAGATATCCGCTGGTGTGCAGGAATGCCATGATTATACGCCGCGGTTGCTCTTTCTTGAAAATTGAACGTCCATGACCTTCGCAATGTAATGTTCGTTTAAATACTATAACAATTAACAATATATTATGTTTTAAATTATTTTTATTACACGTTAGTTTATCTGAAAGCTTAAAAAGTCAACAAAAGCAGTGTTCTGGTTTATTAGCTCTAGGTAGGATGTACCTACTTAGTTTTTGCGTTAGATAAAGTAAAAATAGTTAAATATTAGAAACTACATTATTGGAGACGTGATGTGAATCGATACTGCAACCAGGGATGGGCAGAAAATACAAATACGTATTTTGTATTTGCAATTTAATTACTTCGTAAAAATGTAATTTGTAATTGGTATTTCAAATACCTGACGCTGAGGTAATTTGTAATTAGTATTACAAATATTCTTCAAAATACATCTGAACATAAATACATTCAGCGATCTTATTAATGGTGCGTTCTACAGAAAATAGCGCTCGATAGTTTTCGTAACTATTCATCTTCTTCGATCGTTAAAGTGGCAACACTGCACCTTTACTGTATGTCAAATTGTCAAGTACCTAACACTTGACTGTATTTTGTAATTTGTATTTTGTATTTTAAATAAAAATAGTTAAAATACTGTATTTTATATCATATATTTCAAATACAGGACTTAAAATATTTTGTATTTCGTATTATAAATACGTGCGAGATAGTATTTTGTAATTTGTATTTTAATTAAAGCAAAGCATGTATTTTGCCTAGCTCTAACTGCAACGACGATTTCTTTCTTTCTGACGAGTCTTTCTTCTTCCAATATCAAAATCCTTCTCTCCTCTTTGGATCCATCCGTATACATTACATCATATTGTTATGTGTTAGGTATACGTCTCAAAAAAACTATTTAAAAGGAACCCAAAGACGATCTACTGGAATCCATTATGAAGTTCTGTTGATTCCTTCCTGGCTCCATTATCAGACCCTAGCGATCGTATCTTGATAAAATCTCTCATCATTTATCTTGCAAAGTAGTTAAGCAAAGTTATACGTTCTTAATGAATATTAACATTCTTAAATTATATATTCTTAATGACTACAACATTCCTTTTCAACCTTAGGAGGTGATTTTTGTACGCTATATTACTTTCATTTTGTAAAGTAATTTTATAAGACAACGCACTGACAGTTTCATATAATGTTAGGTTCATAGAAGTAAAATAAATAAATAAATATTGCTGGACATTTCACACAGCGCTATTTAGCCCCATACTAAGCAGAGCTTGTACTATGGGAACCAGATAACTGACAGAATACTTATATACATTTTTTTTTGTAAATACATAGCTACTTATAATAAATAGACAAACACCCGGAACAAATATCTGTAGATCATGCAAACATTTGTTCCGTGGCGGGAATCGAACCCGCTACCTCCTGCGTCTCAGCCGGCTATACGCCCACTGCATCACGGAGGTCGTCAAAAGTGTTAAGAAGTGCGTTAGGAATTGTACATTATTTGCCAAAAACCTTAAGCACACCGAACTTTACGGAAAACGAAGATTATTTAGTCGTACATAGCACTTAGGTGTTTGATAATATACGCACAAAAATGAAAGGGATTATTTTGATGAGTATAATAAATAAGTTTGTGAAATGTTTACCACAGAAATTTAATTTATTTTTGAAATTTATTTTGGCATGTAAAAACAAACACTTTGTTAAACTTATGTTGTGCTATTGCATAATGCTTCCACAGATATTGTATTATTGGTGACGTCTCGAGATATCTCTTGTTGCCCCTTTCTAACCCAAAACCCGCAGCCATTTCCGAAAGAGATATCAAATCGGCCTTTATTTTTGGATGTCGATTGCAAGAGTAGGCAGTAAATTTTATATCGAATTTATATCGAAACACCTTGATGATTTTCTTTAAAAATTGTTAATATAACTAGTAGTGCTTTTTTCGATAAGTCTTTTTTTATGTTTTGTGAAACCGTCACTTGAACATCGTCTGTATATTACCAAACACCCTGTATATGGTCACGTTCACACGCAGATACCTATATCCTCATACCAACTACTAAGTTATTAGAACATGCGCTCGCTTTTACATCGGTCGTTCGTCGAGTGAGATATTCTGATTAAGGTTTGCTAAATTTAGCTCAACCACGCAAACAAACTCCTCGCAAAAATAGAACGGCACATAAGGCACAATTGCACAAGCTTTTAGGCATTTGACGGCACTGCGTTCTGCATTTCTCGACAGTTTTGTTATTATGTACGTTAATGTTAAGTTAAAGACTAGTTTATTGTTGGTATACAATAAACTAGTCTTTAACTTAACATTTGACGACCTCAGTGGCGCAGTGGGCGTATAGCCGGCTAAGACGCAGGAGGTAGCGGGTTCGATTCCTGCTGCGAAACAAATATTTGCATGATCTACAGATATTTGTTCCGGTTCTGGATGTTTTTCTATATATTATAAGTATGTATTTACAAAAAAAAGTATTTACGTATTCTATCAGTTATCTAGTTCCCATAGTACAAGCTCTGCTTAGTTTGGGGCTTGATAGCGCTATGTGAAATGTATTTATATGTATTTATTTATTATTTATTTTCATAACGAAGATATAACTGATGGTTAATAACTTCACCACAAGATATTCAGAAGCAACCATGATAAAACTTGAATGAATATCCTACCCGCATTTAACATTTTGTAATATTTCTAAAAAAAATAAAAACAGGCACAGATATATTAACGTTTTGTGGTGGTATTACAATTATTAACAGACCTCCAAATGGTTCTACGAACGGTCTACGGCGGTGCTACGATGCTACAAGATAAATCATGGTTGTACAAAATTATAAAAATATTGAACAAAATGAATTACCTATATTGTTTTGGTTTATTGGTAGACTGTGTGCTTATTATATTACCTATATAATTTTTAAGGGTCTTAATTGTTTATCTTTATCGAAGCTTTTGTCTTGTGTTTGATATAGTAGACGATACATAGTCATAGTAATCATATCATAAAGCATAATGTTAGCAAACATTTAATCATAAAAGTGACATGGATGACATCTCGAAATCTTACTCGGCAATTACTTTTTGAATAAAAATCGGAGGGTTCACTATAGGCTCTATTTCTTTTGCACAGAACTAACAAAACTAGAAGCAAGTGTGATTATCTACGATATGGTCTATACATTATTAAAGTTTTGCTACGTAAGTAAGAATGAAACGTACTTTACGGAGTTGCTGAAGATAAATATAAGCAAGTGAGTGGAAATCCTATCATCGTGGACGATGGATGGCACACCAATAAAATACAATGTGCCTTTTCCTCAAGAATCGTCCTTAATACAAAAGTACGCAGGCTACAAAATTGCCGATATTGTAGAATTATCTCTACGTATTCGAAAACACCTAGTATAGAACCAACAGTTAACCTTCCCTTATATTACATATTTCTGGTTCTATGTGACTTTCAGTAGAAGATTATGAGAGAGTGCGAAAAGAAGGTAACTACGACAAATAATTCCCGTAGGTACATTAATGGTCTGTGAATAATTCTATTCATATTTCTGACGTTTAGCGGGTTGCTACTATAAAAATAAATAGTGTTATAAAAAAATTACAGTTAATCTGACGACTCATTAGCTCATTGAGTTGATGAGAGTTAAAGTGCTGAGACTTTGACTTAATTTAAAGAAAATAGAACTGTTATTGAGCTGAATTGAATCACTCTTTCGTAAAAATGATATGTGCTGCATCAGCACTAGCGGTCGGGTAGTGTGGCAACTTATTACGCATTTTGACATATCATAAACGTTAAAAATATGAATGGAAATATTTGTCAGAGAATAGTTTGAGGTACATTGACGGAATAGGGACGCGTGCGTCTTTGAGTTTATTACCATTTTTGTTGAATGGAGGTGCTTCTCATAATTGTGTTCTACCAAGCTAAGCTAAGGTAATGGAAATAGTTTTTAGAAGTGTATTTTATGGTATTTCAGAGTGGTGGTGGGCGGGCGCATGCGTGGGCGGAGCAGTGTTGCTGTGCGCGGCCGGCGCGCTGGCCCGCCCGCACCTGCGCCGCCGCGCAGCCGACACAGCCGCCGCCGCCGACCCCGTGAGTCATTGTTAATCTCACCTTTATTTGTTTGCTATCGCACGGCTTGTATATTTTTGCCAGTCTTTTCTAGTTGTCAAATCGTTGTTTAAGCGGCGTTGACACTAAACGAGTTGTCACGGACCGAGAAAAATCTGACGTTTCTTGGACTAATTTTGGATAGTGCGTCAACAGCGTATCCGATTTTTTTTTGACTTTGTATTCAATCCGTGTTAGGGATGGAACATTTCAAGTAGCATGTGAAAATCGTATATAAGTAATAATCACACCTGCTACTTTTCTTCGCGTAACCTGCTAAGAATCATTCCGATGAAATCCCTCTTCGTAACACTTATGTTGGTTTCGTGCGAAACTACCTACTGCTAAATAGCATATCATTCAGATTTCGGCGGTTCCGTTTGAACCTGTGAAAAAGCAGATTCCTGTTTTTGGTCGGTCGTATTAGTTTAAATCTGTTAAATCGCGTAGCAAGTGCTAAATAACTAGTGTGACAATATGTTATACAAATTAATTGCCTGTGTAATTCCACATGTGAAATAGTAAAAAAAATGTATCATACCACGAAATTAATTAAAAGTAGAATCATTTCCATGTTTAATCGGACCGTACTCAACTTTTCGAGCTGGCTCTTATCCGAGTTTCATAATTTTCATATACCTACCTACAAAAGTCATTTTAAATGGTGGACGATAGCGTAAACAACAAATCACGACCTAAAGAAAGACTGATTGATTGAAAGCTCTTCTATTAACATTTCTGCGACAACTTCGATAAGCAGCGACTACAGCTATATATAATAGATAGATCGATAATTATTTATTGTTACACCAAATTACAATAACTTAACCTAGAAAACTACATGGTGGTGCAATCTACAATAATACCTAGACGGAAAAATTATCATCCTTTAGATACGAGAATAATCTTATAGGTCTCAACCACAAACACATAAAACGCGGATTAAAAACACATGTACCTACGTGAAATCTCGGTCCGTGAAAACTCTTGAAGTGTGAACCCTGGTTGAAGCTGGGTGCATTATAATGAATCTTTGAAGCCATCCCGAAAAGTGCGATAAATAATTTTATTTCTGCATTTTATCCATTGGCAATTAATAAAAATCAAAGAGTATTAATTTGCACTAAAATACACTAGTTTAAACCATCACAATAACTTTTTTAACAAAAATATAACCAACTTCAAGAGCAGAAAATTAAAAAAAATCGGAATAATGTAAAGTTGTATTTCAAAATTATTTTGCCCCTATCAAACTTATATGGGACCACCCTCAAGCCTATGAATTAAAAAAATAATCATCAAAATTCGTTTATCCAGTAAAAAGTTACATAAAATAAAATAATAAAACCCACGAATTAAAAACCTCCTTCTTTGAAGTCGGTTAAATTTAGGCTCATGACTCCACAAATTGCCGCCAGATAAATCGATTTTTGATCTTTTTGATAGTATAAATCTTCAGATAAAACCTGTAGTTTTATGAAGCAAGATGATATTAATTGATTGAAAATTCTTTATTGCACAAAAATACACAAAAATTCTTCCTGAAGTTCAATCCCTATACTTTGTTTTGAACGTAGATACCTATCTTAATCGAATGCATGTAACACAGAATAGATAAAGCACCAGAAGACGCATTCAGCTGTGATTGCAAGCCGTGCGCTGTGTCCATAAAACTAAGCCCGCGTCCCGCGCCCACCTCACCCCCACCCGCGTAATGTTTCTAGCGTAGTCATTATATACCTACCCATTTTGGGGTAAATATTTTGGTAAGACACAACTAATATGGCACTATTTTATTAATCAAATATCAAGGCCGATTTGCAAAACGATCCCTAAACGTATTTAGCGACTTAACATGTTTAAATTTAACATATTTGTATGATTTGAGAACTCCTTAAATCATATTTAGCCACTAAATACGTTTAGGCATCGTTGCGCAAATCGCCTTAAAAATATTTCTTTTTTGTTTTTTGGGAGATTTGCGAGATCTCAGTGCGGGGCGAACCACTAGTATAATTTAAAACTACAACTAATAAAAGCTTTTAATCTCACAATTCTAGAGTAGGGAAAATAATAACACTCGATATTTGGCAACACCAGCAAAATGGAGGATCATTATTTACGACAATTACAAACCGAACCTATTCAATAAACAAATAACACAACATCTAAATGCGCTTCTTACGTATGAAATGTGATCCTATCTTGTTTTTTTTTGAGCCCAGCTGAATTAGCCACTTTTTTATCCATGAGCTTAGAGCTCGTCTAAATTAACTAATAATTTACGAGATATTAAAAATGGTAGGTTGTGAACAAATTGTGAGACCAATGATAAAATTGCAGAGAACAATGACCGCGTGTTACGGACAATAATAGAATCCCTAAAGAACCTCATGCTTAAATGATAAATCAGTCTAGGTCACATCAACAATCTAGTTTGACAATTGCTTACCTATCGCATAAACGTGTTTCCTATAAGGATTTTAATGTAGCTGGTCAGCTTATCACAAATTAAAACGCGAAATTAGAATAAATAAATAAATATAATAAATAAATATTGCTGGACATGTCACACAGCGCTATCTAGCCCCAAACTAAGCAGAGCTTGTACTATGGGAACCAGATAACTGATAGAATACTTATATACCTTTTTTTTTGTAAATACATACTTATCATATACAGGGTTACAGGAAAAATCGTGCTAGATCCGTTAAGGGCGTGGAGTACCCATCATTTCTGACTTATTTCACTATGAAACACCCTACCCTAAACTTAACCCTTTTCGAGATATTCGACTTTTAAATTTTTTATTGAAAATTGCCGATTTTTAGGCTACTAAATTTATTTTTGTTTATTTTGTGTGTCTTATTATTATTATTATTGCATTTTTACATGTGTAATAAGATGCTTTAGGACGTCTATCATTAAAATAGTGCATAAGTTAATTGAATAGACCGTAGTAGACAAGTGAAAGTTAAGAAATAAAAAAAATATATTAGAAAGTTTATTTTCCTCTAAGGGATATCTAAAAAAAATATTATTGCAATTGTTCGGCAGATGTTTTTTAAAATATCTACGTTTCATCAGCTATCTAACGAGGTATAATAATCTAGGGTTTTATTCAAATGCATTGAAAAAAATTTAGTTTTATAGGCGACAGTGGAGAAGAAAATTTATACTTAGCCCTAAAAAGTAAAATAAAATAATAGGTAAGCATGAAATGTCATTTATTAAAGATTTTCACACAACTTTTTCTTATTCTACAGTTCATGTTCAACATGGCCGCCTCTATTTCTGATACATTGTCGCATCCTTCTACGGAGACCAGTCTTTACTACTCCAGTGGTTAACGTGGTCCTCATTTTATTGGCTATACCCGTACCATTACACGCCGGTACACGTTATTGAAGAAGGAGACCCCGCGAGAAGATTGGACTTTTGCAGATTTATGCTAAATGCTGACGTAGAAGACCCAGATTTTCTAAGAAATATCTTGTGGACGGATGAGTCCAAATTTGATAAAGATGGCATAACTAACTATCACAACGCCCATTACTGGGCCCCAAAAGAGCTAAGGAATCCCAATAAGAATAGAGTGAAGCGGTCCCAACGAAGATTCAGCGTGAATGTGTGGATGGGCATTATCTCCAATCATTTGATTGGACCTTACTTTCTCCCAGATAATCTAAATGGGGAAAGCTACGAAAATTTCCTGAGAGCAGACTTAAGTGATTTGCTGGATGATCTGCCACTCAACCTGATCAGGGACATGTGGTTCCAACACGATGGCTGCCCTGCCCATTTCAGGAGACGTGTCAGAGACTGGCTGGACACAAATTATCCAAACAAATGGATAGGACGAGGTGGACCGTTGCCATGGCCAGCAAGAAGTCCGGACCTAACCCCCATGGATTTTCACGTGTGGGGGTGCATGAAAAGTCTTGTGTACAGCGAGCCGAATCCAGTTTCGTCTGTGGAAGACTTACGAGAAAGGATTGTGGATGCAGCCAATAAAATGAGGACCACGTTAACCACTGGAGTAGTAAAGACTGGTCTCCGTAGAAGGATGCGACAATGTATCAGAAATAGAGGCGGCCATGTTGAACATGAACTGTAGAATAAGAAAAAGTTGTGTGAAAATCTTTAATAAATGACATTTCATGCTTACCTATTATTTTATTTTACTTTTTAGGGCTAAGTATAAATTTTCTTCTCCACTGTCGCCTATAAAACTAAATTTTTTTCAATGCATTTGAATAAAACCCTAGATTATTATACCTCGTTAGATAGCTGATGAAACGTAGATATTTTAAAAAACATCTGCCGAACAATTGCCATAATATTTTTTTTAGATATCCCTTAGAGAAAAATAAACTTTCTAATATTTTTTTTTATTTCTTAACTTTCACTTGTCTACTACGGTCTATTCAATTAACTTATGCACTATTTTAATGATAGACGTCCTAAAGCATCTTATTACACATGTAAAAATGCAATAATAATAATAATAAGATACACAAAATAAACAAAAATAAATTTAGTAGCCTAAAAATCGGCATATTTCAATAAAAAAATTAAAAGTCGAATATCTCGAAAAGGGTTAAGTTTAGGGTAGGGTGTTTCATAGTGAAATAAGTCAGATATGATGGGTACTCCACGCCCTTAACGGATCTAGCACGATTTTTCCTGTAACCCTGTATAGAAAAACATCCAGACCCGGAACAAATATCTGTAGATCATGCAAACATTTGTTCCGCGGCGGCGGAGGTAGTCAAAAATACACAAAGAATAATACACAAATCAATATAATTAAAATGTAAGTTTAGGTACACGCAGTTATAAGCTCACCACCAGCTACAGTATCGTGGCTCCTAGCTCTATTTAACAACTGCTTCAGAGATGCTTTGATTACTAAGCTTTGGAGACGAGCGAAACTGGTGGTTCTGCTAAAGCCTAGGTATACTTTGCTGTGTCACACATTTAAGCTGTTTAAAAGGCTCTTACTAAGTCGTCTGATTCCTGTTATTGAAACGAATTTTATCCCCGAACAAATCGGCTTTAGACCTGGGAAGTCTTGCACAAACCAAACTCTTAAACTAACACAGTTTATAGAAGATGGATTTGAGATGCGTAAAGTCACAGGCATTGTATTCGTAGACCTATCAGATAGATATAGTATATAGACATTTATTTCGACACAAGTAACAAACACACAGAAACTACATACAGTGGATAAGTAAAGACATACAATTAAATAAAGACAATAAAATACAGACAATTAAAAACACGTTACTTAAACAAAAAATAATAAATAATACTAAAAATACGTACCCAGTCACTATGAGCCCTGTGCCGAAAAAGGGGAATGGCTCAGCATTATGCTGAACAATAAACTTATTGCTCAGCGCTGGTCTACAGCCATTAAACCTGCATTGGCGTCACGGACGTCAGTCCAAAGTTAAAACTTAAAATAAGTGCCTTATTTGAAAAAAGATAACAACAAAATTTATTAGTAAAAGAATAATTACAAGTTGCCTGCCCAGCCAATTGTACCTACCTACCTACCTAAGATGTCGAGTAAAACGCAGCTAATAATAAAGTTAATAATAAAAATAATACAACAATAAAAACAAGTAACAAGTACTCACAGGATACCCTCATACACTCATCTGCAGCTTATGACACCGTTAATATCAAACGGCTACTAGTAAAGACCAATGACCTTACCCGGGATACGGGTGTTGTCTATATTTTGGGTATGATACTACACAACCGGCGCTTTTAAGTTTATCATAATAAAACCAAAAGCAGGTGGCGATGTCAAAAAAACGGGCCCCCTCAGGGAAACCTACTGGCACCGGCATTATTCAACATCTATACTAATGACCAGCCTAGTACCGAACGAACCTAACGCTTTCTGTATGCCGATGGTCTTAGCCGCTCAAACACACAGTTTCAAAGAGGCCGAATAAAGATTGACGGAGGCACTGGAGACACTCGACACATACTATAATATATGCTCTCCAGCCTAACCCATCTAAGACTCAGTCGTGTGTCTTCCATCTCCGCAACCGTCAATCTAAGAAGACTCTCAACCTATCGTGGGGTAGTGTCGACATTGAGCACAATGAGCATCCACGCTACTTGGGAATAATGCTAGACCGAGCGCTCACTTTCACAGCGCATTGCCATGTGACGAAAATGCAGGTGGGTGCGAGAAACAACTTGCTTCGACGCTTGACGTCCACCACTCTCTTTCTCCGCTGGCGAATTTACATTTCCTGTGTGGCATCGATCCGCTCATGCCAAGGAGGTTATCGATACCTGCCGCATCGTAACAGGATGCCTAAAGGAAAATAAACAGGAAGTCTACGTCCCTAAAGATGTTGTCCCCCTTAGCTGGTATAGCTCCACCAGAGATCCGACGTAAAGTAGCCTCCCGATCAGAGAACCTTAAATAGGGAACAGTCAGCCGGCATCCCCTGTTTGAGTACCAGCCGCCACCTGCCCGCCTGAAAAGCCTGAGAAATTTACTGAGGCACTCTGTTTCTCTCGATAAAAGTGCAGCGGAGGCGAGATGCGAACTCTGGCAGATCAAGTGCCCCCTCCACTGGATTTTGTCTCTCCAGTAAAACACTTGCCCTCACATTCTCCTAGTGCCCAGGTAGGCCGTTGTTGAAAAAACTTGGCAAAATGGGGCATACATAGTTGATCAAAATCATATTCACTGTGACTGTGGCACTCCTATACAGAATATGCCACACTTGCTTTTCTGCCCCCAGTACCCCTCCACCTACACTCAGGAGCTGCTCAATGAGGTAACCGATGAGGCTGTAGAGATACCCACTGGTCTACCCACTATCCAACTCCCAAGTGGTCCAAATCAATATAATTCAGAATTATTATTTCATTCTTCATTGTTATCAACACGCGTCATTGACAAATTCTAAAAAACATGTCGTGTAACTTCTTTACGCAGGAAGCAGTAAAAGAAAAATTTATATGAGCGCAATATTGACAATATTGCATGTCTTACTAGCTACTAATTTGCTAGTTATAGCAATAAATGACAATTAACAAAATGTGGTACACTTTGGAGAATCACTTCGAATAACTCACCTTGTCGAAATAGGACGCGTCTTGTCTCTATAGAAGTGCTCTGGCCGATTGGGTAACGGCAGGCGCGTCGTTTGGTGTCCAACACAAACTTTCAAGGCGTTTGGTTTTAATTAAGTATGTATGTAGGTATAAAATTAAACAAAAAGTGTATAATTGATTTCCAGGGGAGTTATTTACACGGGTTTTCGACAATAAATAAAAGAGATTGTAATCTGTAACTATCAGATAACAGAATTAAACATAGGTAGTAAAAAAATATATATTTTATGAGGAGAAACAGCGATGCGCAGGTCATTTTCATATACCAATTTTAGATACGATTTTTAGAGGGTTTTTCTTAATATCTCTTTTTTTCACATTATTGAAATAAAATTGTATTTATGATACCTTTTTCGTAATTTGTATTATAGGCATTTAAATACAAGCCGTTGTTTTCAAAATAATAATCTGTTTAAGAATAATCTTGACCGGAGTAAATTTTAGGCCTAAAAGAGATTCACCCAGGTACTAAAGCAGATTTTCAAAATTTAGAAAGCATCACTCATCAGAATGATTACGTAATTACCTAATTCTATAGCACCTACCTACCTCACCTACTTGGTGGTTTACTTTGGTTAATTAATTACAAATACTTGCATAGGTACCTAGGTAGGTAGGTATGCTACTTAATTTTCTTCGATTTTGTTCAAGCTCTTGAAGTTTTTTGCTCAGGTTACCATCCAGAGCTTAAAATGCATCCGCCCTTAGCAAAGGGTACAAAGTCAATACAAAGAGATACCTGCTATGAAAAAAATAGTACCTACTAATGTACCTCCTTATTTTATGTAATTTAAGCATTACGGCGCCATAATAAGGATTACATTATTAATTACCTACATCTTATTCTCTTATTGTTACTTACGTAAAATAAAAAAAGTACCTATGATTTGCTTAACGATTTCCTACGGTAGCTAAATCCTATTTTTTTGCAATTTGCTATGTCCTTTGCAGAAATAATCAATCATTATACCTACTTGTTACATACATAATGATGATGGGTTACGCATCACTATGACTACAACTCGATCATTGAGCAATGCCAACCGTCTCGTCTCGCACAAACCGACGACAACGCGTCATCGCGTGCTATGTGTAATACAGTTTATAGGTAAGCATATATCTTGACAACGTCGACGGTAGCAGCAATCGAGCTCCTTTTTAAATGTGTGCGAACTCATATGCGTACCTACACATAGGTACACACGATACGCGCACTGTAATCTACTCACACTTACTTACGCAAGGTACGTCGTATCATCGACATAACCAATCCAAGTACTCAAAGAGCACACATAGCCAGCTAGACAGATCGTTTCAATGTGGGCATCGTTGTTTTACTCACCGAACATGCTAGTGTGCGTGTGTAGCAACATCGGGGCAGCCGGTGCACCACCCGCTCGCCTGTTCTCCCCGCTACGCGACTGCGAACGCTGCCGAGCCGCGCGGTCCGCGTCAGTCATTGAACAACAAGACTCGCTCGATGGCAGGCGTCTTCCTGCCAATATGAAAAAAAGAGTTGTTAAACTCTGACAAAAAAAACGCGATCGTGTAAATTATATTTATTCTTAAATAACAAATTATATTATTTTATTAGTGTTAATACATACATTGAAAGCTATATATTTTATTTATTAGTGAATGATAGCTAAATATTGTAGACTCGCTATTGTACTCTGTGATTGTTGTGCTGCAAATTGGAGATGTTATAAAATCGGATTCTGAAAATGTCAGTGAATGTGAGGTGTAACATAACTACAAGTGATATTTGTGATCGATTTTTTTGCTGATAGTGACTCGATTCCTGAATCATCGAAATCGGATACTAGCACATCACTAACTGTCAAAAATAGGTGGAAAACCTACAAAATTTGTGGACGACACTGACTCAAATAGTAAGTAGAGTTTTACAAGCCAAATTCCGAAGTAAATGCGATCAAAATTTAGTGTAACTATCGATAACACAATAATTTCAGTGCATAACATTATCAGTCAAAGTTGCATTGTGTAAAAAGAAAAGAAACAATAATAATTGTAAATAGATGCGAGTGGAAGAATGTTTGTACTGGAGAGGATTGAGGCCCGAGGCGAGTCGGATGGCCGCGAGACGGCCGGAGCGTGCCAAGTGATAAGAGGCGCGCCGATAGCGACGTCACACCCAGACGTTGTTTGTGTGAATTTAAATAAATTTTCATGACAGACAGTTCCGTAATCACATAACGCCTTATCATAGTCGTGATATGCCAACTCAATATGTGCACATCTTATGGATATGCTCCTCCATAATAGTGGGTATACTTTATATTCTTTAGTTAAAACCTTTTTTTGACCAGCCAAAACTACCAGCTCCTAAAACAAGTTCTTAGAGTAGAAAGAATTGACTATAAGTACTTTATAGGTATAAAAATACTAGGCCACTTTCTATTTTATATGCCTTAAATTTAACACTAGAAATAACTACTTCATAGGTTTTTAAATAATTATGTAAGCTTTTCTAACTATATTTCGGATATATACCTACCTATATAATGGTACCATAAGATAATCATTATTTAAGTACAATAATAATATAATAACTATTTCAAAATCGTACTTACACCTACAGACTGGAAATAACAAATCCAGTCTTCTAAGTAATGTATGCTTATCGTGACTTCATTCATACACATACTATTACATACCCACCTATTTTAGTGTATGAGAATAAAACAGAAAAGGTTTCAAATTGTATCATAACACTGCAAATAGATCAGACACAATGTCATTCATAAAATAGCTATAGTGGAAATAGTTTGCACTTTACATTTTCAATGTATATTTCAGATGTTTTATTTTAAACTGTTGTTATTGTTTGATATGAAACATAAGTGTGGTCTATGACTACGATAGAGTTAGACTGAAATCATTAAGGGAGACTTGCACAATAATCCCTAAATGTATTTAGCGACTAAACATGTTTTAATTTGATGTATTTGTATGATTTAACAAGTCTAAATCATATTTAGCCATTAAATATGTTTAGGTATCGTTGCGCAAGTCACCCTAAGAACCTGTTATGACACATGAACAGACAAAATGTTATAAAATAGGTCTTAATGTATAAAATATAATATGTGTGGATCTGCAAACTAGTCTTATTTTATAAGTGTCTCATTAGGGAAACTGACTCCCAAAGCCATAATTAAATTAAAATGTTCTTGAATATGGGCCTAATGCAAGCCTCTGAGCACCTTGCATAATACTTTGCAAATGTTACCTCTCATGCACCATTAACCCAGGTCCTAGGTTGTATGCTAACATCTCAAATACATTTTTTTACAAGGTAGAAGACAAGAACTGTTCCACTAAAGCACACTCAACTGTTATCTCATTGTTTTCTTTATGGAATTAATAAGATAATATGTACTTGTGTCTGATATAATTTGCAATCATTACTTCAGCTGTATCTCCTTACTAATCATGTTACTAAAAACCTGCATTACCATTGAAATGCTTACAAAGTGTTTTGTCTTTTCGGTTGTTACCTACTTACTTACAAATCTGATTAAAAGACAAAACTCATAATGTAACCACTCCGTGGATAGCTAGTTTAATCGTTCAGGCACAACAACCATACAAAAATGTAATGACGGGTTAATCATTAAGCAGTAAAAGTCTGCGAATCCTCTCCACAATACTTTCACTGACAGAAGAGCTCCTTGGTTAGAGGTTTTGCCATCAATAAATAACACTCAACGGTCACTAAGTCCGGGCCCCACACTAGGATCCTGTGTTTTTGTGGGTATCAGGAGCTATAAGTACCATGGTGCACATGCATACACATGTTAATGCTGATTTACAGAGCTCATAGAGCGTAATGAGAATCAGGATGACCACATAATGAGAGCAGTGTGTTGTGATTTGCAGATGCTCTCGGTACAAGTGCCGGGGTGTGCGGGTATGGAGCGGCTGGGCGCGCCGGGGGGACCGCGCCTTCGGCACGATCACAGACACCACCATTCCACATTGTAAGTATATCTAGTAAGCACCTCTGGAATAGGTTGCCAGAGGCAGTGATTATGTACTCCATCAGTGAACTCTTAAAAATGGACTAGACATACGTAAGTGCACTGACAATGCATCCATCTATAAGCTGCCAGTGTATAAAATAATATTAAAATATCCATTCTTTTCTTTCCATATAATCTAAATCAGTGACAAGATTGTGTTTCTTTTGAGGCTTTTAAGTAAAACTTGATTGCCTCTTAAAATGTATGTCTGACTAAAGTCACTTTGATTCAAGATCTATTTACTTATTACGAAATGTATGCATTAAAAGAGCTTGACGAGGTTCTCTGTTTTTTGTTATTATTATCATAGATTCTAATATCCTACTAATTAATGCTTGGTATGCTACTCTGAATAACCTTTTGATTTTTTGAAAACACTGGCGTAAAAATACACTGATAAAAAGATGTACCATACAGGAAGGTTCCTTTCTTTCCAAAGTATTCTTGAAATGAAAGTTTTTTGAATTGATTCTGAAAATATTAATTATGCTCATTTTGACAGGATGTTTACTTCAATGCTATTTCCTTATTTCACAAAGTTTAAATGTAATCAATAAAACTGCAATAGTTGGACAGAATTACATTTGAATTTGAAATAGATACCTAAAGGTTGTGACCTGCAACAAACAGTACCTACCTATATTACTTATTTTCCCAATACCACCTTGATAGAAGCTCAAATTTATAATAAGCCAAAATTCGCATCACACCTAATCATAGTTTATCACGTTTCCAGGGAATGGGAGAAGCAGCAAAGGTTGCAGGCGATGGTGGGTCGCCTCCAGGAGATGGTGGAGCAGGAAACGCGTGCGCGCTCCGCCGCGGCCGCCGAGCGACTGGGCTTACCGCCCAGCATACAGCTGCCGGACGGCGAGTACGGCCAGGACGCACATTTGCAGCTGCGAGTCCCTTATCAGGTACTGCTTTGGGTGTCCAATAGGGATGCATGCTTTACCTGGTACTATGTACCAATCAGTTTGTTTTATTTTCCAGCGCTCAGTGATGATTTTATATTGCTGCATATTTCCTAGTTTCTTTGCACAACAGGAGTGTACAGTACTGTAGTTGCTGGTAGTTGGCCACCAGACTGCTAAAACGCTTTGTCTCGATGCTTTCTTGTCACATTAGTGCGCAAATTTCAACTCATCTGCAGTTTTGCATTTCATAAAACGTTTTATAACTGGAGTTGAGGATGAAGGGTATAACAGGCCTACTGGCTGTGACGTGTTTACGTATTTCTGCTTCAATCGAGCACATGCTGGTCCCTTTGTCCAGTGATATAAGCAAGATAGAACAAAACTTTCCTGCGTTTATCGATATACTACGCAATACAGATACTGACTGTTAATTAGACACTATAAATGCATTGTGCACTAAAATCTGTATTGGGCACTATAGCATCCGCGTCCCTTTTCAAAGCCAAAGCTGCCAATTTGCCACCAGGCTCTGTATAATCTTCTAACTAGGTCTAGGTCGTAATGATCTCAGTCAATAGACGCCTGCTGCTGGGCATAGGCCTCCCTCATAAAACGTCAATGGTGTCATTGCTAAGTGCCACCACAATCCACTGTTACATTGAGTGGGGTTGGGTTCTACACTGCGTCTCATAGTAAATTGAATATAAGAAAGTAATGTTTCTGTAATGTGATTCCAGCAAGCCGAGCTGACAAGGAGCAGCTTCCAGCCTCCGCCGAACAAGTGCGTGAGCGACTTGCCGGAGTGGGCGGGCGGCGCGGGGGAGCGCGCGGCCACGGGCGCCGGTGCCGGCAAGAAGGACGGGCTGCTACAGAAGGCGACGCGCTGGTGGGTGCGCATCGGCGCGCGGCCGCCGCCGGCGTTCCTGCCCGCGAGCGCGCCGCCGCCGTGCGTGATGGTGCCGCGCCGCGCCGCGCCGTCGCCGCCGCCCGACGCGTGACGCCGCCGCCGCCCGCCGTATCTCGCTTACATTCCATTACCGGGACGCTCGGACTCACCGCGCCGGAGTATTACACACTCGGTATATTTATTTGGGACGCGGGACAGCGCGGCCGTGGTGTGTGTGCCGTTGCGTTGCATTGCGTTGCGTGGTGTGCGTCCGTGTTCCTTACGCCGTGCGCCGTGCGCCGTCGCCGACTCGAGCGATAACTAAGACTGAAATATAATAAAAAGATATAACGTTATAAAGTCTACGTTGAAGTATGTTGTCTTAGGTAAAATTAATTCAAATAGACAATTTAAAGTATATAATATTTAATGAATCTTTGGATTGTAACCTTGGATGATATTGTATATTACGAGGAGGTCTGTCAATAGTGAGCTGAATCTTGCAGTGTATGGTTTCTTGTGTAAGTGACCTGTTTCATTTTTATCCAGCAGCTGTAAATCTGTGTTTAAACAACTTTTATATATATTTATAATTAATTATGTGTAAAAAGAATGCATATCAGTACAGTAAATGCAAGGAATATTAATTTACGCCGCATAGTTACTATATTATTGTAAATATTGTCACTACTTTAACATTAGAATAACGATGGCCGATGCCGCAATCCGAGGGTCTTTTCAATTGAGTGTTTGCTACATTCCATATTTATGTTGAAATATTCTCTATATTACTGTGTTTGATGCTTACAGCTGTCTGTCTACCAGCAGTCCTTGTCTATGTCCTCACAGCTGTTGGTCTACCATTAGTCCTTGTGTCCTTACAAAGCGTTTGTTTAGTGGTCCTCGACTGCGTGTCCATGCCCCTCACTGTGGATGTTGCGTCCTGCTGATGATTACGTACACACACGCTTACATCGTCACGCCGACAATAAAACTTAAATCGACTAGTGACTGATATTTTAAATACAGATGAATAGAAATCTCATTAGATAATGAAAAACATGTAAATGATACATATTGATTAAATTAGGTTTTAATTAGCTATTTATTAAGTACATTGTAAGTTCGGCTGTGCATACCTCGCACGAGGCAATCATTCGAGTCATATTTCATAGTCAATTCCTGTGCTGGATATGTGCAGCCGAAGCAATGTCCTGTAAAGTGTAATGACGTTATAAGCTATGTCAACAACACTTGCCCTTAAATCATTGATAGGTTATCGTGTTCATGTTTGTAGCGTGTTGTCTTTTGGTCCTACATCTCTAGATTATATATATGACACGCGCCAAAAAACATACTTCAACTTAATCCATTGTGCTTTGTGACGATAGGGCTATAGCCTCCTGTCGTTCGTGGTTTAGGCAGATATAGGAATGTTTTATTCCTGTTCGACTGAATAAAACATTTAACTAGTAGACTGCGATTACGGGTCTAGCTTAGGTGGCGCGTTATGAGGTTGACAAGCACGACATTAACGCATATTTACATAGATTATGCATAACTTATAGATGAATTATATTTAAACTTATACCAAGATGTCGTGCTTGCTACCTAAATGTCTTGCTGTGGCTATTATGCTCAACAGTACTGAAAAACACCATACAAATGTTCAAAATAGATTCAAATTGTTTTTTTTTTATTTTATTGTCACAATGTTAAATTATTGTTGTGTCTTTGGTATTTTGCAAAGATATCTAAAAATATAGATAAGCAATTGCCAAGGAAAATATTTTCATGATAATTTAGGAAAATTGACAGCATATAATTAGCAATGATAAATGCTGTTTGAGTCGTAGTTAAAACAATCGATGTTGCAGCTTTAATTGTATCAATTTAAATTCATGAATGATGATAACGTACTTTAGGTTCTGTTATAGCAAAGCATCCGAAAATACCAACTTTCTATAGAGACTTAATATCTGTAAAATAAAATTGTCAGCCCTCTTACTCATTAAAATATCTTATACTTAGTGTTTAAGGTACATAAGTAGCAACCATACCTTTAACCTTCCATTTACAATTTGAATAGGTTTGTAAGGTTTCAATTTAAGCCCTAAGTGATAATTTTGAATACAGATAACATTACTGTGAAATTAATTTGAAAAATGGACTATTTAATACATGTTCAACCCTAACCAACTAGGGTTTTATAATTTTGAACCATTGGTCTAGTCATTCAGCTGTCCAACACAAACTGTACTTAACACTAAAAATGGGACTCTAAATAGTGTAAATTAAACTTTTATTACTGTAAATGAATTTCACAATGTTGTTATGCAGTATGTTAGCTAATTATTGAAAAATGAACTATAATTCATAGGTATTTCCAAAGTAATTAGGAGTAAGTGATTATTGGCGTTAAATATTTGGCTGAGTAAGAGGGCCTTTGTATATATACCACTTCTGTAAGTAACCTATATCAAACTGTTCACTTAACGACTTTTATAAACAAAAAAGTTCCCTGGTTTATGGGAATATAATTTAGTACCTAAGAACAAAACTTACAATAGTCAAATTACATCTAAAAATAATAGTGCATAGATAACTTAACTGTACAAAATGCTGGTAAAATATAAAAGTTGTTTAAAATAGTTTCACAGAATAGATTAATCTAGTTATCAAACAATATTCCATTGTCATATTAATAAGTAAAAGCAGATGCAAATGTTTAATGAAAAAAAAAACAGCATTAAATTATGACCTACCAATAATACACATTGGATTTTATTTTAACCCCAATAACTGCTGGTTGTATATATACCTTGTATTGATATTTGTTTAAAGCTGACTTTTGAGAGAGCTATGTTTGGTAGTAAGTGGTGCAGCCATTTTCAGGATCCCAGTTTGTCTCAGCCGCAGCGTTAGTACCTGGATATTGGGTGACCCAAGGAAGATGTATGCTTTAGTACATCTTCCTTGGGGTGACGTATTTATAAATAAAATGAAGACTGTATGTAGTTAGGTTATGCATTTCTGATACCCTATAGGTCACTATTCAAAATTTCTAAAATTCCATCTACCGATGAGTAGAGTATTTAGACCTAGTAGCTAGCTAAAGGTCCTAACTGTGACCTAACACATAACGTACAAATATTTTAATGTATTCATTTAAATAATCCTTTCCTTCATTCTATTGCTATTATATTCCCGGTTTTTTTTTATTTAGTTATGGCAAACACACAAAATCGTGTGAGGTCAAAAAAACCCTCAATAGCTAAAAGCTCTAAAGCCAACCACGTCAATGCCATGGCAGGTGGTATGGTCTACCAAGGAAGATTGGTTGGTCTACGGGCAATTCTGTTTCTAACAATGAAAATGGGAAATGTAATAGTCCGATTTTAGCATGCTGCCGTGATTGATAACTTTGTACGAACGTCTACACAAGAAATCGAAAAATCAACCACAGTGCCAAATAATCATCAAGTTATCCATACACTACATGTAGCAATGAGTTTAATTAACTAGAGTTTCTGAGTGTAATTTTTCATTAAAAAGGGAAACATGGTGTCTAATTAATCCTGAATCGTTAATTCGACGACGTTATTCCAATGTACATTTGGCTCACAGACCTTATTTAGGTACCTAGGTAGGTACATTTGGCTTTGCTGTTCGTTATTTGACAATTCTGAGTTTGACACCTGCCAAATAATCCGTTATGCCACGAGAGTGTAGCAAAGTAGCAGCAAAGCAAATTGAGTGAAGGGAGAAGTACGTGAAAATATTGTTTGTTTCTTTTCTGAAGATTTTATTTCTCCACTTAATTTACAAGCTCAAGACATAACGATGCAGATTTATGTGGACTGGTGAGTAAACCAAACTTATTTATAAAACATAAAACATCAGTGATTGAAACTAAAAAAAAAATTGTACAAACAAACCTAAGGAGCACTCACACTGTATAAAACGTTTAAGTATATTGAATTGCTTGACTGATGGTAATCCTATACAGTTACAAAATTAGTTCCTTTAGATATAGATTCTTATATAATTAATTACCGAATAAAAGGGTTTTTCATTTTCGATTCAAAAAACATTAGTTCCAACTAGCATAATAGACGCTATATAGAGATAAGCTCCTATTAAATGTGGTTTATATGCCAAAATCTTAAAGACGCATTATCAAAATTAGTCTAAAAAAATCTCACCTCGTCAATTAAACAAACGCAAATTATTATTTTTTTAATCTCAAGTTGATTAAAAAAATGGATAACCCAAATGAGCTTGCCAAGGCGCTAATGAAAAAAAACAAAACTTTTAGTAGACTCATTAACTTATTCGTGCTTCACTACTGTGATAAAAAAAGCATGTGTGCAATTCACACGTGGTAGAAGTGAAACCTTCAAAAATTTTGGTTTCAAGATGATGAGACGAATGTAAAATTTCGGGAAGATGATAATTGTAGGTTTTAGTAATGATCGTAGTGATGCAAAGTTAGTTATTTATTAACACGAGTGGAGGGAGTACGAAGCAAAGCACAAAGAGAATCACGAACATAAGAAACACTGTATAATGCTTCCTATCTCATTTTCTCCCACGTTAAATCTTATGAATTTATGTGTCTGTCTCTTTTTACTGTCGCTTTTTCGTTTCATCGACTTTCAAATCACAATCAAATAATATCTCAAAAACTATAGTGTTGCGCACGTTGCCACTTCACATGTAGACTTCCTTTATGTATATCTACACATGAAAAAAAAGTGAAAGTCTATGCTGCGCTTTCCAGTGCGCAGCGTAGGACCCCAAAGAATGACCTTCGATGGCGTCGAAATAAGTTTTGGTGTGAGAACCGATTTTGGATTTGATTGTGATAAAGATAGCTATCAATATTATTCGTCAATTTTATTGATACCATTCCGCTTGGAAACTGCTAAAATGGTTTGTCCAGTGTGTATAGTTCTTAAAATTGTGGTTTTTATGACTGACAGTCACACTGGACAATCAATTGACAGAAACCAGCTGCTAAAGTTATGCTTGCTTGGTTACAAACAGTTTATTTCTCTAAGAATTTGCATCTTCCTTGGTATTTCTTTATGGTTACAAAAAAAATCACAAAAATGCTTTGGTCTGTTACAAGTTCCTTGGAATAAAATAAGCACAAGTGTTCTTTCTGTTCCGGTCCTGAGGGCAATGCACACCGAAAGTGTCAGATATAAAATAGTGTTCTGTGAATAAGCGAAAGTGTCTGAGACAAACTTAGGTCTAAATCGGAGATTTACTCAAAAATAACTCTACCAACTGTATTAAACTGCTTATGTGCAGCTTGCGGTTTTATATTGACCAATAACTAGCCAACTATTCGGTAAGTGATACTAAAATATTTGTTTTTTTATCCATTAAAAATATACCAGTTTTCTTTGAATAAAATTGAAAACACAGAATTTTAACGGTATCTTATTGCTTGCAGTATATTCCAGGATCATCATACTCGATTGAATGAAGCTATTAACCAAATAAGAAAACCACATTAAAAATGGGACCACCAAAGAAATTTAAGAAATATGATTCTAAATCTGGAAGTGACCGGTCAGGTAAGTTGTGTACATACTTCCCAAAACTTTGGTCTGAAATTAGACGTTTGGGCTTTACAATATAATTTAGAATGTAAAAAAAACCCCATCACTCAGTCATATAGCTATTAGTTGCACAGAATTATTTATGGGACAGACAGAACAGAAGTGTTCTGGCCTCTGTGTATGTTTAGAACAAAAATTGCAAGTTTGCCTGACAAGTTGTAACATGTTTTCTCTAATAATTTAATATTACATGGAAACACGTTGGCTAATCTTCCGTTATTTAATGATCCCTCCATCCAAAAGTTGTCTGAAGCAATCACTTTCTTTAGCAATAAGATTTATTTGTTATCTTTATATCTAGCTTGTAGGTACATACATAGAATAGAAAATTATTTGCAACATCACAGTAAAGACACAAAAAAAAGATACAAAAGATAACTTAAAACTAAACAATCTACTGTCATAAGTTGCAAATAGGACTCTAACTCAGCATAATCCATACAATACAAATTAGAAAATATCTCTGTCTCTCTCTGTCTGTTGGTTACAGTTTTTTTTTTTTTATCTAGTTTTTTAAGGAACTTGCGTCGTTCTCTACGACGATGTCAGTTCCATAATTGGCTACAGTAAATAATGACTACACAGCATCCTTCAGCAGGTCGTATATGGACCGGTAGAGCATGTTAGCTGAGTCAGATGTTTGCTCAGCTAATACAGGCTACTTTATGCATAGAAGGAGGGTAATGTTTTTATTGACAAATCAATGCGTGTGAAGCCGCAGGTGGCAGTTAATATTATATAATTTCACACATGAATTCAATCATAAATGGATATATGAAGCCTCTTATTCCAATTTGTGTACAATTCCTATTTTGACATCTAATTTTTTGACAATTAATCCTATTAATCCATTTAGTAAGGGCCTTCCCCATCCTTTTCCATTTGTGGACTATAAGTGTCTCTAATGGAAATCAATTATTTCATCATCATCATCCTCAGCTTGCATTCATCCATCGCTGGGTAAGCTTCTCCATTTTGTGCCATGTAATTCTGTCTTTGGCAGATCGCATCTGGTCTTATTAGTGATCCTTTCAATAATTTAACATTGCTAATATTATTTCAGGTAAAAAAAAGAAAGTAGAAGAAGAAATGACCATAGACCTGGTAGACGATGATAACACAGAAAATGTTGGAGTGCCGGGAGCGGCCATGGCAGATGCGGAGAAGAATGACCAGGTCCCGGAAGATGAATTTGGTGCCAAAGATTACAGGTAGGTTTATCTATAATAATAATATAAAAAGGTTAAGTTGTTTGTATGTTCCTAGCGCCCTACCACCATGGGAACTGAGAGGGGGTAATCTCAGAAACTACTGATTCTGAAAACTCTTGTACTGATAGAATGCTACACCATGCCTGAGTCTATAGGCTACATTTTATCCTAATAAAAATTAGTGCAAAGCTGAGGCAGGTCAGCTAGTATGAGATGAACTTAAACCCTAATGTTGGGAGTTTATTACCTCCGATAAGGTTAAGATACAGAGCATCTTAGTACGAGTCAGTAAGATTGTAGTTGACTGTTAAATTTTATTTTATAAATTATAATTTTAATTGGTATTCTTAATTAATCAGTATTAATTAGTACCTATTTTTTCATTATGAAGAACATTCAGAAAGATCGGAATAGAGTTTCGAATGTTATCAGACAAACATACGCCGATTCGTTGATTTCGAGATCTTACATCGCATGATCAATAAATATTTAAGAATGATACAAATTTTACTTGATTATGTATATTTCGGTACTTAAAAACATCAGCAATATATAAATACAGGATATCTATCTAACATTATTCGTTTCAGAAATCAAATGACATTAAAACCGGACAATGCCAGTCGCCCACTATGGGTGGCTCCCAATGGACACATATTCCTGGAAGCCTTCTCTCCTGTGTACAAACATGCACATGATTTCCTTATTGCAATAGCTGAGCCAGTATGCAGGTATTGTACAGCTTGTAGTAACTACCAGGAAGTGTGATTGGTGCTCCCTCAGTAAACTCTTTCAAAACGGACTTACATCTTCACAGAGTTTATAAATTAAGATACAGTAATTTCATAAAGAAATTAAGTTTGTATGAGAGAGTAGTGCCCTCCAACGTACGAAGGGGCTTAGTCGCAAATGCATTATGCAGACACTGATTCAAAAAGTTACCACTAGTACTTCTTAAAACACAATGCGTAAAAAATGTAAATCCTCTATTCATGTCTATTTCTGTCGCAAGGCAGCATTGCTGTGTTCCGATTTGAAAGGTATGGGTTCCAGTGAAATTACAGGCACATGAGGCTTTACACCTGTATGCCAAGTTGGTAGACGCAGGGTAGTGCCTCTCTGCATCATCACAAAGCAATAGACTTACGAGGCAATGCTTTGTTAAAGGTGATGGTTAACGCTTACGCGATGGTTATCAGGTTACATTTTTGTTTTGTTATGCCATTTGCATGTTACATCTACAAGTTGGACAAAAAAAAAGGTTTTTATCGTATTAATATTTATAGACATCAACCCCTTTTAGTAATAGTTGCATTTAAAGGCATCTAGATCGAAACTTGACTAGATGTAATTTCAGGAATCGGCCTTCTGGTGTTCAGAGGAGATTCATGATTGACTTGAGTGCGTCGTCTGAAATGAGATTATAATTGCAGGCCCCAACACATACACGAGTACAAGTTAACAGCGTACAGCCTGTACGCCGCGGTGTCCGTGGGTTTGCAGACCGGGGACATTGTAGAGTACCTGCAGCGGCTGAGCAAGTGTTCGGTACCGGCGGGGATCATAGAGTTCATACAACTCTGTACACTCTCCTATGGGAAGGTGAAACTGGTGCTGAAACATAACAGGTACTTGATGCTTAGAGGAAGCTTTTGTTGATGGACTATCCTTTACACTTATTGAACCGGTTATCTATTCTAATATTATAAAGAGGCAACAATTGTGAGTTTCTTTGTTTGGATGTAATGGGTAACCTCCGGAACTGAACCGCTTTTGAAAATTATTTTACTGATAGAAAGCTACACCATCCCTGAATGCTATAAGCTATATTTTATTTTGATAAATATCCGTGCGAAGCCGGGCGGGTCAGCTTCAACTAGTGGATAGTATGTGGATGAGTTTATAGACAATAAGCTTCCGCCTGCGGCTTCGTATGCCTGGTTTGTCAATATAAAGTAGCTTATGTCTCAATCCATCTATATAGTAAATTAAATCATAATCGGTCCGGGTGACAGAGACTACATTTTTACCCGAACATGGCAAAGGAATGGAAGCCAAAAAGGAAGGGTTATGTTTTTTGCAGTCTATGGAAATATACTACTCAACCGATTTTAACGAATGAGGTGTCAATTCGTTATTATGGTGCGGGTGAGCTACATAGGTATTATGTAGTCGGGTGTCAGTTTTTAAACTTACATAGCTTGTTTTCTTTTACCTAAAATGAACGCTAATTACTTTTAAGTTGATCATATTACTATAATATTCAATTACTCTCATACATTTTTTTTCTAGGAATCGACATACATACTGCTACACCACTTGCTGACGTACTTGTTTTGCCTACTTTTTCCAGGTACCTAGTAGAGAGTAAACACGTAGAAGTGCTGCAGAAGTTGCTGAAAGATCCGGTGATCCAACAATGCCGCCTGCGACGCGACGGCGAGGAGGACCTAGTCGCGAATGCGCTACCTACCAATAAAGCAATCTCTGCCGCTGGGATACCAGGTATACCTACAGAACTCGTTTTGTAGTGCATGCACATTGCTTCATAATTACAGTCTCAGCTTACGGGTTTAAATATAGCTAATAACAAAACTACTAAAAATTATAACTTATACTAAGCCTAGCACAACGATCCCTAAACGTTTAACTAGCGACTAAACATGTTTAAATTTTAAGTATTTTTATGATTTGACAACTCCTTAAATTATGTTTAGCCATTAAATACGTTTGCGCAAATCGCCCTAAGAGTTTCAACTCTTCAAAATCGATGCAGCAGTTTGCACTAGCGCTGAGCAGACTTCGTGAAATAGAAAAACTATGAAACATTATTCAATTATGGTGTTACGAGCTGAGGGTTCGGGATAAAATAATGGGAATCGATCTAACCAAATTAACACTTTTATTCAACACTAAAACGATGAATACACGAACTTAGTCACACGTTATCACAATACACTAATTACACCACTTTTGCACCACTAAAAGTCACCGAAATGTTCGCACGTATAGCAAAATCCAGACTGACTCGCGAGCAACTACTGTTCACGCGAGACCCTTGTCCACGTCAGTCCTCCAGGGCCTCGCTGAGACTGACTGTCCGGCCATCTCTCCGGCCTATTTATATCGCACACAATTCACTACACTAGAACGATCTCGAACGTTCCAGGAAAAGGGTCGGTGTTTCGACAGAATGACCACTCCCCATTCTGCGAAACCGTAGAAAATAACACAGCAGGTACCTAAGACAAAAGCGTTCGAGAAATTTCGATTATTACTCATTGTTTAACAGCCTCGGCGTAACAATTGTAAGAATATTTTCGTAATTTATTTCAATTATTTAATTTCATGGTCATTGTACTCTTTTTAAGCTTATTGCTCGCACGGAAAAGTGGATTTGGAATAGTTAAAGTTTATATGGAGGAGAGGCGAATGCTAAAATCAAGGTACATGTATAATATTATACATAAACCGTTATTTATTGTTTATTGCCTTTGTTACTGTATTTTTTTTTTGTGTTCAATAAAGAGTATTTCATTCATTCATTCATTATATTAATGTATAATGAATGTGGCAACACTGAAAATTTAAAAATAAACTATCAATAATTGAATCAGGATCAAACATGACAAACTACCAAATAAAAACTGACTGTAATAAATCTGTGTCCAAGGCAAGGTATGAGGTATCTGTCTTGCTCGACCAATCACAATCACAAAAGTAGTGGTATAAAAATGCTACTATAGCACAATGCTGAGTGGTGACCGTTTTTGCTCACAAAATTTGCTCTATTTATTCTATTTATTTATTATTCTATACTCGTTTGTCTAAGCTGTAATGTACACTTGTGATGCAAAATAAACTTTTTTCTATTATATTCTATACAAGCGTTTATTCTATTTCAACATATGTAAGTCGGACCATTTTTTAATTTATTAATTTTAAGAAACCAACGGCGATACAAGTTATATCAACAGGTTCTATAGATAAACATGGAACCCTGGTTTAGGACCCATGTTTAAGAAAATGTCATTAAAGTACATAAATTCCATAAGACACATGCATGAAAAATTACAAGTAACCGGCCTATGACGCAAATTGGGACACATTCTTCCCCTTCATAATATTTTGTGTTTTAGCTACTTTATTCTAATAAATTATCAAAAATACCAATAAAAAACAAATATTTACTTATCATTGTAACAAACTTTGGAACTACAATAAATGAACGTCCAAAGTTTACAAAGAAATCTTTCGGTTTATCAAAATTCTGTCAAATGTCAGATTGTAACATTTGGTCCTAAACAACTCATTTATTGTTTTGAGGCGAAGAAAAGCCCGCAGCAGCTAACGGTGGTGTGCCGGAAGACATCAGTCAATTCTACCAGCAGCTAGACAAGGATGACGAGGACGACGAGGCCACGGAGATCGCCACCAACCCGGCCGTCGCCTTCGAAGTAGACCCTGAAAAGATTGAGGTAACTAGTTATCTCTTTCCCCCACTCTCCACTCTTTCTGTGAAATGTGCAAAGACATTTATCAATCACACTAATATTATAAATGTGAAACTATGGATGTTTGTTTGTTACTGAATCACGTCGTAACGGCTTAACCGATTTTGATGAAATTTGGTATACAGGTAGATTATAGCCTATAGGCTACTTTTTATCTCATAAATCAGTTCCCATGGGATAAAACTGGGGTGTCAAGTCAAGTTGCAATAGCGAATTTAGCTTTATTTCTAGGTTACCTACACATTTAGAAGTGTAACGGGTAACGAAGTCGCGGGCATCAGCTAGTACTTTTATATATTTTTAGTAGTAGAGTTCTTTGTGAAAGAGGGAGTATCACCATCATACCATTTCTGCCGCTAAGCAGCATTACTGTGTTTCGTTTTGAAGGGCATGGGTGCCGGTGAAATTACAGGCACATGAGGCTTTACGTATGCCTTAAGTAGTTGTACGCAGGACAGTGCATCGTAGGGCACGTTCGTAGGCATGACCTACAAGGCAATGCTTTGTTATAGCCGATGGTTACTACTTAACATCATTTGGAATATTTGATTGCTCCAACACGTTATAAAAAAAACCTATATAATTGGTTGGGGAAAAAGTCTTTTCGCATTATAGTATGTATGAACTTGTAATAAAATCCCTTTGGCTATACAATTTGTATCTGGCTGGTTTTGGTATCATTCAAAGTTTAAATTTTAAAGAAGATAATTCCAAATTCAAATTAGAAAAATGTGTGATTTTTATTTGTTTTTCGTACTGTAAAGATGAGTGAATCGAATGAAGAAATTCGATACATTTTAAAATTTTACTACAAAAAAAGTAAAAATGCAACGCAAGCCGCGAAAAAAATTTGCGCTGTTTATGGACCTAGTGCAGTGTCTGTGAGAGTAGCACAAATTTGGTTTAAGCGTTTTCAATCCGGAAATTTTGATGTCAAAGATGCACGTCGCTCTGGTCGCCCTATTACGGATAAAATAGATGTCATTTTTGAAAAAGTGGAGCAAGATCGGCATATCAGTAGTTACGACGTAGCTGAAGAACTGGGAATTGACCACAAAACAGTTTTGGCGCATTTGAAAAAAACTGTGTACACAAAAAAGCTCGATATTTAGGTACCCCACGAGCTCACTGAAAGAAACCTAATGAACCGTGTACTCATTTGTGATTCTTTATTACGACGTAATGAAACCGAACCATTTGTGAAGAAGCTGATAACTGGTGACGAAAAGTGGATCACGTACGACAAGAACGTGCGAAAAAGGTCGTGGTCAAAGGCCGGCCAGGCTTCACAGACTGTGGCGAAACCCGGGTTAACTCGCAACAAGGTGATGCTGTGTGTGTGGTGGGATTGGAAGGGCATTATTCATTACGAGCTGTTACCACCAGGCAGGACCATCGATTCTGAACTCTACTGCGAACAACTGATGAGATTAAAGCAAGAAGTTGAGAGGAAGCGGCCGGAATTAATCAACAGAAGGGGTGTGGTTTTTCATCATGATAACGCTAGACCTCACACATCTTAGGCCACTCAGCAAAAATTAAGAGAGTTTGGCTGGGAGGTGTTAATTCATCCGCCGTATAGTCCTAACCTTGCACCTTCAGGTTTCCACCTGTTTCGGCCTCTTCAGAATTCTTTAGGCAGTGTCAGGTTAACATCACGAGAGGACTGCCAAAACGACTTGTCGCGGTATTTTGATCAGAAGCCACAAAATTTCTATAGCAATGGGATCATGTCCCTACCTACAAGATGGCAAAAAGTTATCGAACAAAATGGTACCTGCATACTTTAGTTAAATGTAAATAAACTATAGTAAAAAATGATTTGAATTTTCTTAAAAAATGCGAAGTAACTTTTTCCCCAACCTAATATGATTACTAGCGGCCCGTCCCGGCTTCGCACGGGTGGACATTTATTTTTTAAACATTTATTATGGCTAATATTTTTACACCTTGGGTTACATTATTGAAGTTTTAGTAGGGACCCCAAATTTTTTTCTAGTAATAAATATAGCCTATGTTGCTCAGGGATAATTGTAGCATTCTAATGGTGAAATAATATTTGAAATTGGACTAGTAGTTTTTTAGTTTATTCGTTACAAACATACAAAAATACATTTCCTCTTTATAATATTACTAGTTGACCCGGTGAACTTCGTACCGCCTTGACATGCATATGACGCGGGCTGCCAATGTACGTGGAGTTGTCATCATTAGCTGCAACTATGTATGAGATAATGAATTTTCTTCATATTTTTTTTTGCGTGTATTTTTCGGATAATTTAATGGTTATTCTGCTAGTCGGAGTGGAGACAAATCCAACAAATCAAAGATCATCAAAATCGATCCAGCTGTTCTTGAGTTATAAATGGTGTAACTCACCCGACTTATAATATTTTTATGTACTAATAGACTAGACTAATATATTTGCCAAATTTAATTTAATATTTTGTTCCTTATTGGGGGCGTGCCGTTCGTGTTAAATTAGAAGCCCGTAAATTCGACATATAATTGTAGCAAAATTGTTAATCTGTCAAACAAGAACAGATGCACCTTTCTCATCAATTTTTTGATTTGAATTTCCTATACCTAGTTCCTATAGAAAGCTTTTATTTGTTAGGTAATTCAAAAGCGATGTATTGAGTTGGAGCACCCGTTACTGGCGGAGTACGATTTCCGCAACGACTCAGTGAACCCCGACATCAACATAGATCTGAAGCCGACGGCCGTCCTGCGACCCTACCAGGAGAAGAGCTTGAGGAAGATGTTCGGAAACGGACGGGCAAGGTATGTCTGAATCGATATTAATACTTAATATTCATTATCACAAAGATCACTTTGAAACGGCAATTTTACCGCTTGTTCCTCCGCTACGAAGCCAGGAAAGAATCAGGCAGAAACAAGGCTGGTTATTCTTTTTAATGATCCTTTACACAATATAACAATAGGAATAATATAGAAAATAAAAGTAGTTGTCAATAAAAAGTAGCCTGTCTTAATCTAGCTCATAATCTATCTACATACCAAATTTTATCAAAATCAGTTCAGCCGTTATGACGTGAAAGCGAAACAAGCAATCGAACAAACTCACTTTCGAATTTATAATATCTATACATAGTATTTTTCAAACTTTCGCGATTACTATAAATCATTACTGAATTAAACGGGTATTTATCTCGTTACCTGTTTTACCTGTTATTATGTTGGTTAGTATATGCTAATAGATAATGTAATATATAGGTAATAAATACAACTTACTTGGACACTATATACCTATTATCTACTTTCATAGTTTATATTAATTTATTAACTTTTACTTAAATACTAATTACCTACTATCTACCTAAGCTATAACTAAACTAATTTGTTTATGTACCTACTACATAAGTAGTACTAAATTTATAATTCTTTCGCATTGGAAGTGACAGTGTTTTTGAATGAGAAAACAAAGATTGTTTAAATTTATTTAGTAGTAGAGTTGGTTGTGAAAGTACTCGTCCTGGGAAGTGCTGTCACCATACTTATTTCTGTCGCCAAACAGCATTGCTGTGTTTCGGGTTGAAGGGTTGCCGGTGAAATTACAGGCACATGAGGCTTTACACCTGTATGCCTCAAGCCAAGGACGCAGGACAGTGCATCGTAGGGCATGTTTCTAAGAGGCGTGACCTATGAAGCAATACTTTGTTATAGGCGATGGTTACCACTTAACATCAGGTTCAACAAGCCTATAGCCCGGCTTGTTCCATCTCCAGGTGGTATAAAAAAAAAGAAGTAATTTCTCTGGGTTTTAAGTATCGAAGTAATGTGTAGCAGCTCGAGTGTTTCTAAGCACCGAGACTTAAGGTTTCACAGTGCTTTATGTATTACTGTTAGTATGTAACTTTATGTCTTATAAATAGGTGAATATGTGTGTTCAGGTCCGGTGTGATAGTGCTTCCTTGCGGCGCGGGCAAGTCGCTGGTGGGCGTGACGGCGGTGTGCACTGTGCGCAAGCGCGCGCTCATACTGTGCAACTCCGGCGTCTCCGTCGAACAGTGGAAGCAGCAGTTCAAGTGCTGGTCCACTGCCGACGATAGTATGATTTGCAGGTTAATGATAATTATATAATACTATTTATATTAATCAACGATTATTGTTCCGATAGCTCATAGCTCATAGATACCGTTCTGAACCCAGGGAGTGGTATGTCGGACTCCTACCGGCTAAACCTCCACGGCGTTCCTCCTCTCGCTTTATTCCGGGAAAAGGGATCAGAGAACCTTCCGCGACCCCGGTGGCGTTGGATCGCTCTTGCGAGCCCTATCTCTCAGGGCTAAGCCCAGCTTTCTCATTTGAGAGGCGCACGGATATTCGTGCGACGCCATCATCTCTACTGCTATGGGGAATGGAGGTCGGCATACGCCCTCCTCCTTCGCCCCGGTCTCCTGCGGCGGGTCGGGAGAGTGCTCTCCAATTCCCTGTCCCTGTCCACTGCCTCCTGCTGCACTACTTTTTCACAGAAGTCCCTAACAGCTTGCCACGACCTATCGCTTTCGACCATTGTGCAAACTACGGTCGAGAGAGAGAGGTCGTGAACTTCTTCTTCTTAGCGTGTCAAGAGTTCTACGTTTCCATTCATAGATAGATAGATAGATAGATAATACTTTATTGCATACCACGAAACAAATACATATAAAAAAACAACTACGTAAATCTATGGATACAATTGGCGGTCTTATCGCTAATTAGCGATCTCTACCAGACAACCTTTGGATGGAATGGACTGTGTAGACATTACCTGGGGTGTAATGGTGTACCTAACATATTACATGTACATACATACTAATACTAATTATATAAAAATTAAAAATTAAAACTTACATAAATGAAAATTACATGAATCTAAATAATAATTAATAATAAATACATATATATTTAGCGACAAATACTCAGATAGTGTTCTCTGAGCATACGTTTAAAAATGGCAAGTGACTTGGCACATCTGATAGCCACCGGCAGCGCGTTCCATAACCGGACAGCCTGCACTGTAAAAGACTTATCAAAGTAGGAGGAGGAGTGTACAGGTGTCCTGAGTTGGAGTGTGTCAGATGAACGCAAGGATCGAGGATTGGATTGATAGAGGAAATGGAAGCGTTCTTTAAGATAGGAAGGTGAGGAAGGGTTGAACAGGGTGTTATATAAATGCTGAAGGGTGTGAGTATCCCGGCAAAGGCGTATGGGTAACCACTTGAGCTTACTGCGAAATTCGGACACATGGTCATACTTCCGCAAGCCGAAGATGAACCGGATGCCAAAGTTTTGCAAGCGCTCAAGTTTATCTAGTTGCTGTTCAGTGAGATCTAGATAAGAAGCATCAGCATAATCTAGTATCGGGAGAAGAAGCGACTGCGCGAGCGAAATTTTAGTGGCAGTCGGAAGGAAGTTACGCAATCTCCTAAGAGAACCCGCTGAGGCAAACATCTTACGGCTGACTTCAGATATCTGAGGTCCCCATGACAGTTGCCTGTCTATGAGAACGCCTAAATTTTTCACCGTCTCACTCTGCTTAACGTAGGTGCCACCAAATATAATTTGTGGAAGGCAAGACCAGTCTATCCTCGATATCATCCTAGAACCCCCAACGACGATTACTTGAGTTTTAAGTGGGTTAACTCTAAGACCATGTGCCTTGCTCCAGTCCAGAATACGGTCTAGGTCGAGGTTTATACTATATATAGCTTCAGGCAGCTGCTCTACTGTATCTTGTGTGTTCATAGTATGTTGGAAAGGTGTTTGGCCACAACAATGGCATCAGGCGAGGCGGCCATTAGGTCCTCTATCGTGTATGTGTTCGGACATAAAGGGCACATTAGCAAGTGCTGCATTGACTGCATGGGATCACCGCAGTCGCACTACGCCAAGTTAGGGTCCCTGAATCCCCATTTACACATATTAAGTCTGCAGCGGCCAACCTGGGTGCGGAGCCTGTTTAAGGACTTCCAGACTGGCCACTGCAGATCATGCCCGGGTGGTAACTGTTCCTGTGGGGTGGCAAAATCAGGCGGTGGGGAATTCCTTTTTATCCACAGAGTGCGTCTAGTAGCAGCCGGGTTATCGCTCGTGGCCCTTGTGAAGCGTTGAAAGCTCTTTCTACTTTTAAGGCGGCCTTGCGGGATGTTATGGTCATATAAGGGGTGTCGATAATCATGCTCTTGTTTGTGCTTTTCAATAGAGCAAGCCACATCTCGTCGCGCTCCAGGGTGTGATATGCCTGCCAAAGGGTATATCAGGTTTAGAGGGGTTGGCTTCAGACATCCTGTTATTATCCGGCATGTATCATTTAACGCGACATCGACGACCTTTGCATGTGCGGACCGGTTCCAGACTGGGCAAGCATATTCGCCGGATGAAAAACACAGTGCCAGGCGCGAGTACGTCTGGGGCTGCACCCCATTTGGTAGTTATAAGTCGACGGAGAAGATTGTTTCGGGTACCAACTTTCATCTTAGTTTTATAGCACTGTGCTTTATAGTTCAGTGACCTATCCAGAGTTACCCCCAGGTATTTTGGAAAGTGTTGGATAGGAACTCCTTGCCAGGTTATATTTAGGGTCCGGCTGGCTTGTTTTGGTTGCGCAGATGAAAGGCACAGGATTGGATTTTAGATGGATTTGGCCTTAAGCCATTCTCTTCGTAATAACTCCCTAATTCAGCCAAGGCTAGTGTTAGCTTGTCTTCGGTCTCTTCAAAGGTTGAAGTTTGAGTCGTCAGCGCTAAATCGTCCGCATATAGAAAACGTGTAGTAGATGGACTATTGGGTTGGTCATTCGTATAAATGTTAAAGAGAGTTGGTGCAAGCACAAGTCACAAGTCAGGTTTTCGACTTTGCGAAGAAGTCTTTTAACATTAACAATAGCGTATGCGGCAGATAGGTCAACAAGAACCAAACCAGTGATACTGTTTGCCTCGAAACCGTCTTCAGTATGCTGGGTAAGCTTGAGCGTCTGACCGCAGCAAGCTTTCCCGGGTCTGAATCCTGCTTGTTCAGGGATCAGCTGAGGCTCTATAATCGGGGTAAGTCGGTTGAGGAGAAGCCTTTCAAATAGTTTATATAGGTGGCATAGGAGGGAAATAGGTCTATAACTTTTAGGGTCTGAAGGGGGTTTTTCAGGCTTCAAAAGTGCTACAACTTTGGCGCGTCTCCACATTTTTGGGATTTTCTTAGTTTCCAGGCAGTTATTAAAGCACAACAGAAGCCAAGATACACCAATTGGTCCGAGATGTTTAATTTGATCAACTAACAAGTCATCTGCCCCTGCAGCTTTTCCGTTCTTCAGAGCTCTTATTGCAAGTATAATTTCGGTTAGTGTAAAAGGTTTGCTAATTTGATTTGAGTTGTTTTTATCTGAGATTTTAGTTTTTTGTGGTCTGGGTAGTTGCTTGGGTGGTTTACTGTTGAGTAAAAGCTGGTGAGCTACTTGATTAGCTGTAACTTGTCCTTAGTTTGTAGCAGTGGGAGGGTTCCCTGTGAGTTTTTGAATTGTCGTCCAGGCCTTTTTACTGTTATGGGTCATGTTGATGTTTGAGACTATAGACACCCACGTTTCTCTCCGGTTTGGTCGTGAACTATTATGTCATCACATCACATAGCGATAGCCTCGACCAATATTTAAAAAAACTCTCGCTGGGAAGTTGGATACGGGTCAGATACGATCAGGCGGTAGTCCTGGACTCGGCACGCATAGTCCGGAGGTTCCTCGACATCCTGTATTATTGAACAAATGGATTCTATTGCCGATAAGGATCAATCTTTGCAAAGAAATGTATTACTAAAAATGAAAGGAAATAGCAAATTTTTACAAATTACTTTTTAATATCTCAATTATACCTAACTAATAAGTTGCTCAAAATGGTTTCCATTGACTCCAATGCATAAGTTTATATGTCGTATTTCTTCCGTGTAAAAATAATAAAATAGTATGCCTATGTCCGTGGCATGTTCCCAAACGGTTGAGATTACCAACACCCCATTTTGCACATTTTTCATTTAAATGAATACATGAGTTGTTCTTTGTCATATCCACATGAGTGGTTCTGCTGTAACCAATTGTTTATTCCAATGTACTGCTTAATTGTAATAAGTTTATTTATATTAATACTTAAATGACATTTATAATATATTTTTGACATGCCAATATTATAAAATACCTTCCGCCCGCGCCTTCGCACGCGTATTTTGTCAATAAGAAGTAGCCTTTGTGTTAATCCAGGTTATAATCTATGTACATACCAAATTTCATCGAACAAACATCCAAATTTTTGCATTTATAATATTAGTGTGATGAAATGGTGAATAAATGAATACTGATAATATTGCTAACATTTCAGATTCACATCAGAAGCGAAAGACAAGCCGATGGGCGCGGGCATCCTGATCACCACGTACTCCATGATAACGCATGGGCAGCGTCGCTCCTGGGAGGCGGAGCAGACCATGAAGTGGCTGCAGGCGCAGGAGTGGGGGCTGGTGGTGCTGGACGAGGTGCACACCATCCCCGCCAAGATGTTCCGCCGAGTGCTCACCATCGTGCATTCACATGCTAAACTAGGTAACTCGCACTGCCCAACTCTATATTTATATTCATACGAGAAGAGACAACTTATTTATTTACTACTAGCTGACCCGCCCGCGGCTTCGCACGCGTTCTTTTTTTCAATAAAAGTAATACCCTCCTTTCGCGCAGTCGGTTAAAAAGTAGCCTATGTCCTTCCACAGGATATAACCTATCTCCTTGCCAAATTTCATTACCATCCGTTCAGCTGTTTAGTCGTGAAATGATAACAAATAAACAGAGTTACTTTCTCATTTATAATTTTAGTATGGATAATGTAAGTAGGTATATATAACCTTAATATTATACCATAGAACCATGCAAGGTATGTCTGGATATTCAAATTCGTCGATATTATACGTAACTTTAACACATTTCAACAAGACAACACAGTACTCAATCAGCTTATGACACCTGCTATGCAAATTACCACCTAATACACTACTAAATACATTGTAATAAAATGCTGGAAATTTCACACAGCGCTATCTAGCCCCAAACTAAACAAAGCTTGTACTTAGATAGAATACTAAGTCTTTATTATAAATACGCGATTTATCACTTACCTTTTTTCGGTGTTTCGACCGACAATGTTTCGGGATAAATTCCGCATTTATAATAATGATTGAACTAATCACGAAAGTTTTCTAAGTACTCAGTACAAGTTTTGCTTATTTTTTTTTGTAAATTTGTTCTTATAATAATATAGAAAAATACCCAAACACGGAACAAATATATGTACACCATGCAATCATTTGCCCCGCAGCGGGAATCGAATCAGCGGCTATTCGCCCACTGCGCCACAGAGGTCGACAGTTATAGTTAATACTAGCAGAGCCTAGAAATAAAGCTAAACTCGCTGTTGCAACTTGACATCCCATTTTTATCCCATGCATGGCAACTGATTTATGGGATAAAAAGTAGCCTAAGTGGTAATCCAGGTTGTCCATCTACGTTCATACCAAATTTCATCGAAATCGGTTCAGCCGTTTTGACGTGATCAAACAAACAAACATCCAAACTTTCGCATTTATAATTTTTTATCGCGAGAAGAATTGCAGAAAATGAAAAAAAAAAGCAAAATTGAATTACGGTTGAATTTCGATCACTGTGCGTACAACTAGTTTATAAAATTCCCGCAAGAATTAAAACGCTCAATCATACACCCAATCTATAAGAGCGGAGACAGAGACGATATTAATAATTATAGATCGATTTCAGTTCTGCCTGTCATATCAAAAATAATAGAAAAACTTATTAACACTAGACTTATTAAATTCTTTAACACATTTGACATCCTATCAAAACATCAATATGGTTTTCGTTCAGGCATCAGCCCTGAAGATGCCATCAAAGACCTCACAAAAAAATTACTAGTAATCTGGACCAAAAGTACAAAACATTGTGTATCTTTTTGGATCTAAAAAGGCTTTCGATACCGTCTCTGTCCCCCCCCCACTCTTATTAGGAAGCTTGACAAGCTTGGCATCCGTGGCACGTTTCTCAAGTTACTGACTAATTACCTCCATGGTCGTATTCAACGGGTCAAACTTAACAATTACATAATTAGTACAGACGATAACACCTCTGACTATGGTGTGCCACAGGGAAGCGTCCTTGGTCGCAAATTATTTCTAGCTTATATAAATGACTTGACAGATAAACAATTGACAAATGGACATGTTTTTTCATACGCGGATGATACAGCAATACTCTTTTGTGGCAAATCATGGTCGAGACATATAAACTAGCTGAAAGGGGACTTGGTGAAGTGATCAACTGGTTAAACATAAATCTTCTTTTTTTAAATATTTCAAAAACAAATTATGTGGCTTTTTGGAATCTATTTATATCTTCTCTATTTATATCTATATATATCTTTAAATCTGTCCAATAATTATGTAATTCATATTTGATAATTTTACTAAAATACCTAAGTTTAATGTTTATACCTTAAGATCACCGTAAGAAAGAGGAGACTCATCTAATACAGGTTATTGCAACTTAACAGAGGAGATCCCAACCCATGTAACCCACAGTTATTGTAATACAATAAAGAATTTTTGATTTGATTGAAAATGTTTAATTTTTGTCTAAATCCAAGTTATAATCTATCTATATACCAAGTTTTATCGAAATCGGTCCAGCCGTTTAGTCGTGAAAACGTAACAAACAAAGAGAGAGAGAGCGTTAGTGCTTTAATTTGTATATTCTAATCACAACAGTAGTAGAGATCCTTGTGAAGGTCAGGTTGCGAATGATGATGACGCTGAACTAAAATCATAGTAGAATCTTGATTATCAGAAATCAAAATGTTTACGAGCTGAGGGTTCGGGATAAAATAATGAAAATTAATGTAACCCAAAATAACACTTTTATTCAACACTAAAACGATAAATACACGAACTTAGTCACAAGTAATCACAACACACTAATTCACACCACTGTTGCACAATAAACCACCAAAAGTCACCGAAATATTCGCACGTATCGTTAAAACCAGACTGACGCTTCGGGATTCTCTACGCACTATTTATACCGCGGTCAGTACATATCTCTCAAACGTTCTCGATGGTTCCACTGGCAACCAGAAATGTGTAGGTATTTCTTATTCTGTGCAACTGTAGGTAAAAACGTAGTACGTTCCATACCAAGTCTTACTTATTCTGTGACACAGTAGGTGTAACTTCGAGAAGCCGACTATTACCTATTCTGTAACAGCCTTGGCGTAACAATATTTATTCATTGGCAACATATAAAGTCATTAATTTCTAATGAGACTTCTAATGCGCTTGTTAAGAGATTTTAGCATCAATTGTAGTAATTGTAAAACAAATGGTCACCTCCCAGGTCTGACTGCCACGCTGCTCCGCGAGGACGACAAGATCGCGGATCTGAATTTCCTGATCGGCCCCAAGTTGTACGAAGCGAACTGGCTGGAGCTGCAAGCGAACGGGTTTATCGCTAAAGTGCAGTGCGCCGAGGTATGGTGCCCCATGACGCCGGAGTTCTACAGAGAATACCTTATACAAAAGTTAGTTTTAAATACTTAGATTATACGTCATTTTTTACAATTTTCGTCAGCATTTAAAATAATTATGAGAAATAAAGTAAAATGTATCCTATTTTTAAAGTACCATTTGAAAGTTATGTTTTGTGTTACAGAATAAACAAGAAAATGCTGCTATACGTGATGAACCCGTCCAAATTCCGCGCGTGCCAGTTCCTGGTGCGCTACCACGAGCGGCGCGGCGACAAAACAATCGTGTTCTCGGATAACGTATTCGCGCTGCGCCACTACGCCGTCAAGATGAACAAGCCATACATCTACGGACCCACCTCGCAGAGCGAGAGGATACAGATCCTGCAGAACTTCAAGTTCAATCATAAAGTGAACACGATATTCGTCAGCAAGGTCGCCGACACGAGCTTCGATTTGCCGGAAGCTAATGTACTCATTCAGATATCTTCGCATGGCGGCTCAAGAAGGCAGGAAGCTCAGAGACTAGGTGATTGCCTCTATCACTTTATTTATGTTACTTTAAAACGCTACTATACAGTACTAGCCGACCCGCCCGCAGCTTCGCACGCGTGGTTTGTCCATAAAAAACATTACCCTCTTTCTTCGAAGTAGGGTAAAAAGTAGCCTATGTTTGAATCCCAATCATAAAAAAACAAGACTCAACCGTCGATTACGGGCCAATTCAAATTCTATAGAGAGCGACTTTTTGTAGAACTTGTGCATTTACTGTATAAATTCTGTGTTTTATTTTCGCTTACGAAATAATCGGTTGCCGATTGTCTGATGCGGGTTATCTTAGTCGGAAAGGGTGATTACGTTTCACGTTTTTGTGACATCAAGTAAATTCAATATCAATACATCTTAATAAAAAAATATGCTCAGGCGGAGGTGGAAAGGTTTGGATACGCGGGGCCTCCTTCTGCGCGGGGCCCGTAGCAATTGCTATTTTGTGGTTAATCCGGCCCTGGGGCGGGGCACATAGCCTTTGCCAGTCGTTGGAGCAAAACCTAGAGTGGAGACAACGCACTAGAAAATGCAGCGTAGGACGGCCCACCACTAGACGGAAAGACTTGATAAAGGTTGCTGGGAGCCATTGGATGCTGGCCGCACAAGATCGGTCGCTCTGGAAATGTATGGGATAATCTACGTTCAGCAGTGGACGTCGTGTATCTGATTTAATGATGATTGTGAACTTTGGCTCCTTTTTGTGTTTGTGAACTTTAGTATAGGTAAAGTAAAATGCATCATATTGTTTTAGGTCGAATTTTGAGAGCGAAAAAGGGAGCTTTAGCAGAAGAATATAACGCGTTCTTCTACACCCTGGTATCACAGGACACATTGGAGATGGCATACAGTAGAAAAAGACAAAGATTTTTAGTCAATCAAGGATACAGTTACAAGGTAATATATTGTTTTTGGCGTTCAGCAGTGAACGTCCTTTTGTATGTTATTTGTGGGGAAACAGGCTTACGGCCCACCTGATGGTAAGCGGTCACCGTCGCATATTGACACCGGCAACACCCGGGGCATTGACGATGCGTTCCCTACACTGTAAAAACCTTTTAACATTTCTCTTGAAGCGTGCCATGTCGTGGCCTCAGATGGTAGCTCATTCCACATCTTGCAAGTATGGGGTAGAAAAGATCGCGTGAAGCGTGTAATTCGCGATACCCAATTGTCGATGATATGTGGATGAGCTTTATTACGTTGTCGAGAAGTGCGGTGGTAAAATCTCGACGACGGGATCAGATCGAATAGCTCCTCAGAACATTCCCCTTTATACAGGCGGTAGAATACACTGAGCGATCCGATGTCACGGCGTTGACTCAGTGGTTCTAACCTGTTGTCGAGTTTGGGATCGCCAATGATTCTAATGGCTCTTCTCTGAAGGGAGTCAAAACGAAGTAATTGGTACTTTGGAGCTCCATGCCAAAGATGGGAACAGTATTCTACGTGCGGCCGAACTTGCGCTTTGTACAGCAATAGCCGTTGTTGTGCCGTAAAATACTATTTGACGCGGTTAAGGACTCCAAGTTTTTTGGAGGCGAGCACAGCTTTTGCTTCTAAGTGACTCCCATACTGGATCTCATTAGAAATTTCGACTCCCAGAATCCCTATACTCCTAACGGTCCTAACGGTTATATAACGGTTCTGTGGCTGATATGATGATGATTTGTTGTGGATAGTAGCAGATGTAAAAAAACTACTCCCGGGAACTTCAAAAGATGAAGTACTTACTCATTTTAAACAACTCTGGAACCTACTTTTACTCTGAACAAAAACTGATTCATACAAAGGTACCGCAGGGTCCCTCACGAAACCGGCTTTATACATACTCAATATAAAATGTAATTTGTATAAAACCTATTTGTGATGAGAAAATAAACATTTTATTTATTACTAGCTTTCGCCAGCGGCTTCGAGCGCGTGGTTCGTCAATAAAAGGTAGCCTATGTCTAAATCCAGGTCATAATCTACATACTAAATTTCATCGAAATCGGTCCAGTCGTGAAAACATAACGAACAAACCGAAAGACAAAGTTACTTTCGAATTTATAATATTAGTGTGGATTTTTTGACTGTATTTTATCATCACAACATTCCATAAAGTTTTGCATTCTTACAGGTGATCACGGAATTGAAAGGAATGGACACAGAGCCAGACATGTTTTATACTACTCGAGAAGAACAAGGGTTGCTGTTACAACAGGTTTGTTACTCAAACTAGTTATAGTGGCGGAAACGAACACTGGCCAATGTTTGCTTATCGTACTGCTTGTACATAGGAAGCACCTGAAAAGTCGCCGTCGCTCCATACTTAAATACTCAATCCCATTTGATTTAACTCGAATGAATGAACAAACCACTTACGCGGGCTCGTCCAACGTGCGGATCTAGAAAATAGCATTAGCCCTAACGTGGATGCTTAGCCATCCAACGTTGGCCCCAATGCCACTCGTCCAACGTGTGGATCTAGAAAATAGCATTAGCCCTAACGTGGATGCTTAGCCAGTCAACGTTGGCCCCAACGCCACTCATCCAACGTGTGGATCTAGAAAATAGCATTAGCCCTAACGTGGATGCTTAGCTATCCAACGTTGGCCCCAACGCCACTCGTCCAACGTGTGGATCTAGAAAATAGCATTAGCCCTAACGTGGATGCTTAGCCATCCAACGTTGGCCCCAATGCCACTCGTCCAACGTGTGGATCTAGAAAATAGCATTAGCCCTAACGTGGATGCTTAGCCAGTCAACGTTGGCCCCAACGCCACTCATCCAACGTGTGGATCTAGAAAATAGCATTAGCCCTAACGTGGATGCTTAGCTATCCAACGTTGGCCCCAACGCCACTCGTCCAACGTGTGGATCTAGAAAATAGCATTAGCCCTAACGTGGATGCTTAGCCAGTCAACGTTGGCCCCAACGCCACTCATCCAACGTGTGGATCTAGAAAATAGCAGTAGCCCTAACGTGGATGCTTAGCCATCCAACGTTGGCCCCAACGCCACTCATCCAACGTGTGGATCTAGAAAATAGCATTAACCCTAACGTGGATGCTTAGCCAGTCAACGTTGGCCCCAACGCCACTCATCCAACGTGTGGATCTAGAAAATAGCAGTAGCCCTAACGTGGATGCTTAGCCATCCAACGTTGGCCCCAACGCCACTCGTCCAACGTGTGGATCTAGAAAATAGCATTAGCCCTAACGTGGATGCTTAGCCAGTCAACGTTGGCCCCAAGGCCACTCATCCAACGTGTGGATCTAGAAAATAGCATTAGCCCTAACGTGGATGCTTAGTCAGTCAACGTTGGCCCCAACGCCACTCATCCAACGTGTGGATCTAGAAAATAGCATTAACCCTAACGTGGATGCTTAGCCAGTCAACGTTGGCCCCAACGCCACTCATCCAACGTGTGGATCTAGAAAATAGCATTAGCCCTAACGTGGATGCTTAGTCAGTCAACGTTGGCCCCAACGCCACTCATCCAACGTATGGATCTAGAAAATAGCATTAACCCTAACGTGGATGCTTAGCCAGTCAACGTTGGCCCCAACGCCACTCGTCCAACGTGTAGATCTAGAAAATAGCATTATACTTACGTGGATGCTTAGTCAGCCAACTTTAGCCCCAACGCCACTCGTCCAACGTGTGGATCTAGAAAATACCATTAGCCCTAACGTGGATGCTTAGCCAGCCAACGTTGGCCCCAACGCCACTCATCCAACGTGTGGATCTAGAAAATAGCATTATCCCCAACGTGGATGCCTAGCAAATTAACTAACCAACGTTTGGAGCCGGCGTTATCGTATAACAAGCAATATAGAAATAACAAAGCGATCTTATAATTAATAAATAAAAAAATCTTCTGATAAGTAGAATATAATGACTTTTAATTATGATTCAAAGTCAAAGTCTAATATTTTTATTCATTAAAATCACAAGGATCACTTTGAAACGTCAATTTTACTGCCTGTTCCTTCGCGACCAAGCCAGGAAAGAAAGGCAAGAAACAAGGCTGGTTGTTTTTTTTATGATCCTTTTAATACATAATCATTTCTTTTAATCATTAAATGCTCTCCAACAATCTTGTGACAGATTCGGCCTTGTCATTAGTTTATCAAAAACACAGATTCTCAAACAACCACTTCGAGGGTGTGCTCCTGATGAGACCAATGCTAACCTAGATGGTAAGCCTCTCGAGGAAGTCAATTGTTTCAAATACTTCTTTAATTTAAATAAAAGTGACGTGTCATCTGCAAACAATACAACCTCATGATCGTCCCTTACAAGATGGGGAAGATCATTAATATATACTAAAAATAAAAATGGTCCCAGAATTGACCCATGTGGTACACCCATTTTAACCAGAGACCCCGGAGAACGCTTCCCATTCACGTCAACTCTTTGCACTCTGCCACTTAAATAACAAGTGAGAAAGTCTAGAGCAACGCTCCTAATGCCATAATGGTGTAGTTTCCTGATCAATGTGTCATGGTCTACGCAATCAAATGCCTTGGACAAATCACAAAAAACACCTAAAGCGTCATGAGACTTCTCCCAGGCATCAAATATGTGCGATATTAACTCAATACCAGCATCAGTGGTTGAGCGACCCCTGGTAAATCCGAATTGTTTATGATGCAGTTAATTATGTGAATTGAAATGTCTAAGCAATTGATTTAAAATTAGTTTTTCAAATATTTTACTAAATGTCGGAATTACAGAGATTGGTCTAAAATTAGCAGGATCAGAACTAGTGCCTGATTTGAATAGTGGAGTTATTTTACTGTGTTTCATTAAATCAGGGAATACACCACGATCAATACACTCATTGAATATTAAAGCTAGTTCAGGAGCAATTATGTCAATCAATGTTTTCACGACGCTAACAGAGATGCCCCAGAGGTCCGTGGTTTTCTTAACATTTATCAGTTTAAAAGCTTTTATAATGACGTCACTATTTACATAATCAAATTTGAATTGTGTTTTGCATTCCGTTAAGTTTTCTTTTAACAATGACTCTGCGACTATGGGGATTTTGTGGTAGACTGGAATATCGGTAAAAAAATCTTCGAACGCATTAGCTACATCACCATCCTGATTGATCGTGGCATTGCCAATTTTCAAATTAAACTTATTGTTCTTAGTTGCGACTCTTCCAGTCTCGCTGTTGTTATTGTTTGTATGTGACATTTTAAATACATTATTATTAGTATGTAATAATGTTTGCAGATATAAACACCGTTTTTGTGCTGCAGAAGAAGGCTGTTCGTGCAATTTATAATATGGGCCCCAGAGAATCATTACGCAATAAGTTTAAAAAAAAAATATTATGACATTCCCTTGTCAATACATCTATGAAAATCTAATGTATGTTCACAAAAATATTAATTTGTTTAAGAAAAATAGCGATAATCATAATTTTAATACTAGAAATAAAGATAAACTCGCTGTTGCCACTTGTAGACTCTATAAAGTTAGTAAATCGTTTAAAGGGCTAGGTGTACGCTTTATAACAAACTCCCAAGGGATGTACAAAAATTGACAATTAACAAATTTAAAAACGTAATTAAACAAAATCTTTATAAAAGAGCCTACTATAAAATATCGGATTATTTGGATGATAGAGAAACTTGGGATTGAAATTGCTCCAACTCGTTCAAAATGTTACAATTTAGACGTAATTTATTTTCTGTATTATGTATTGTAAAAGGATCATTAAAAAAAACAACCAGCCTTGTTTCTTGCCTTTCTTTCCTGGCTTGGTCGTGAAGGAACAGGCAGTAAAATTGACGTTTCAAAGTGATCCTTGTGATTTTAATGAATAAAAATATTTGACTTTGTATACAATTAGTAGGAACTAGAGTACATAAATTAAAATGTCTAGTCTAGTCAAAATAAATAATTTAATTTCAAAATAAACCAATGATTGCGTGTGAATTTGCAGGTATTAGCAGCATCAGAAACGGAATGCGAGGAGGAGCGTGAAGGTGGAGTGGGGGGTATGGGGGTGTCGCGGCGCGGGGGGGCGCTCTCCTCGTTCGCGGGCGCCGACGACGCGCTCTACATGGAGCATCGGAGGAACGCATCGCACAATAAACATCCGCTCTTCAAGAAATTCCGATGCTAACATGTACGTATTCCAACTATCCTACCGGCTGCGCCATCTTAACGATTTTGTGTAGTTATAGTCTAGCTACATTATACAATTTGGGTGCCGATTGTCTATGCACAATATTTGATATTCAACAAGTTTTTTTTTAACATGATGATCACCCCCAGACCCTACGGAAGATTTTATGATAAAATGTAACCTAGATTAACAAACAATACAGATTTATGTTACTTAGGTTACTTACTTACGTTTTCGGATTTGCATTATTTCTTTTTGAAACATATGTAAAAGTAGGTTTTGGAATAGAACAGACGTTTGGTATCAGAAACGAATTATATCACATAGATTTACGATATCCTTATTATTTTTTTATTTTATGGTGTGCAATAATAATATATTATTAAACGAGGGGATAAAGCAGAGTCTTGCGTCACGGGCGCTACATTGAATCCCGAACGTAACGAAGGATTCTAGAGTTAACTCATGAGCGGAACGAGGGAATATTACTAGAATCCTGAGTGCAGAGAGGGATATAAGCACGCCCAAGATGCAGACATCTTTATCCACGAGGAGAATACTCTTCTTTTCACACATTCTGCGAGACAATAAAGACCAAATCTAGGTTGGTGCATTCTGTGCAGAGGTTAGTTCGATTTACGAATACGTTCTTACTGTGTGGGTCTCTTTGGTTCAAATTTTAATACAGATGAGGTTCTAAATTCAAATCACATTGTGTCCGCGAGGGTATAATGGAATTCAGTACAAATTTACTCCTGGCTCAGCTGTAGGGATTTAATCACCTCCTTTTGGTGAGGTTTACATGACATAATTTGACAGTGTCGAGTAGGTGTTGTGAAAAGTATTTTCTATTTATCTACACTTACCATATTCACAAAGACACATGTTCCACGTTTTCATTTGTTTCTTTTCATTTCAGACAAATCCTAAATACGATAATACAAGACAGTGAATGCAAAACTGAGAAGTACTTAACGTTTTTACTCGTAAAAACATTACCTTCCAGAACAAAATACAATATCTTAAACCAATCCAATATTTTATTTATGTCCTTTATTCCTTTGTGTCCTTCTTTTACTATTATAATAAATAATAAAACTTAACTCGGGCCTTAATGTCCGTCAAGAGACTCGGCCGCTGTATAAGCCTAAGCGCCTTATTATTAAAGTTTTGTTTGACAGTAAAACCGAGAACGAAGCAGGCGTTCCGGAATGGGCGATAGTGGAGCTTCAAGGACTCGTCCAGATGAAGCAAGAGGCCGGAGGAGCCGCTGTGGTCGGCGACCTACACTTCTACAACAGAAACCGACATCCAGTTCTAATTTTAGGGCACCACGTCCTCAGCGGCAAAGAAACTAAACTGGAACATCCGATGGCCGTCATCGAGAAAATCGCTATCGGCGATAAAACCACATACAAAGTGAAAGCTGTAGTTAAAAAGAAATTGTTATTCAAATCTAGACCTAAACCGATTATTTCGAATGTTGCTGAAAGAGTTTAATTTACTATTGCAATAAATAAGTAAAATCATCTGTAATTTTTTTCTAACTTTAATCATCCCATTCATCTTTCGGTAAACCTAACCTTGTTTTTTTTAATTAGGAAATTTGCAACGACATTGATTGTGAATCAAGCCTTGACTTTAGAATACTAGCTAAATAGAGTTTTCGAGAAATGAAATAACTGGTATATACATATTACTATATTTTCCATACTCACAATGTGAGATATGACATCGTTCTGACATATTATGATCTTCGTAATTACCCAAATAATAACTATGCTATACATCTACCATAATAATTATAATCATAACATACACAATAATGTACTACCAAGTTTTATGAATAAACTGAAAACATCCCAGTGAAAAGCTTACGAGATATTAATGTTACTTTCATTAATTTTAATAAAGATTTACATACTTAACTAGCAATAACTTTATATTATTCGAATGCACTCGCTGTGTTATACGGTCACGCTCTTCGTCAAATAATCTTTACAATCTATTGGACTGAAAGAAAATAGCATTCAAACTTCCACATGCTTTCTAAATAAATTCAATTTCTTTATTTACCTAACAAAATATAATTTTGTACAATGTGGTTTATCCGATACATTACCTGATTTTAAATTTAATTTGCATCGAAATCAATAACACAATTAACTGTGATATTGTTAACGCCTGCTGAAAACCACACAATATATTAATGTCATATATTAATTAACTCCAACATAAACATGTTTTGTAAATGTAGATGATAATGAGTCTTTAATTAGCGGTTAGAAAATAACTATCAATAGCGGTCGCACATAGAGTCGTTGCCTAAATAAAGAAAGCATAAAATGATTGGTCATTCAAAAAGTATACAGATCAACTTTAAGATCCCTGAAGGTAACGAATCAATGTGCGACAGTGAAGGCTGTCCTAAAACTTATACAGTTATCTATATTATTATTATTTATTTCTTTAGCAAAACAATCTACATATCTGATACCATCTTTAAGATGTATGAATATAATTAGTTACACGAAAGGCACTTTATTTAAAACGAAAAAAGGGATACATCTATACTTATAACAACAAATAAACTAAACTATATTTTTTTATTGATAGAGAATAAAATAGAAGATTTTGCACGCGATGCAGAGGAATGAATAGACGTAGATACCTACTACTAAATTAAACAAATGTAATGCTTCAATTTAACCTAAGCAATAACGATAAATAAGATATCGAACTGTTTTCTTCTGAATTACAGTATTCGAGTAAAGATATGCAATGTTATTTCCATAGAGGCTGTTCAAAACTTTGGCTGGGAACAAAAACATTATTATCACTAAAACTAATAAACTCTAAAAACAAATTGATAAACAACATCCATCAACGTAAAATAATGATTAATCTACAAATTAAACCTAATAACATAATATGTTACTTTAAACAGTAATGTGCATTTCATACATAATGCACCTACGACATTACTCCAATAAAATCATGGGGTTACCTCCATCATGTCCAGTCTTTTTATAAAACTCTCTAACTCCATACATTTATTTGCACGCTTTATTGCACAAATAATGAATTTGGATTCTTACACATTATGCACAATCATTATTTTAAGAACTAATACGACACTAGCTTAGTAACGCCGGTTGGTATTGTATGTCCAATTTCACAAATTAGTTCTAAAATAAATAAGTTTTTAACATGCTACAGCGACACTGATCAAATTAAACATTTTATTAAACTGTTATACGAACGGGAATACAATGTATCGGCGAGATCTAAATCACGATACTGTCAAAGTTTACTTCTGTTTTTCGACTATAAATTTCAAAAAAATAATTTTCCTAATTGGTCAAATTGTAGGGGACTATCAGTCACTCACTCGTAAGATAACGATCAGTGGTGGTGTTGGGCAGCGTGCAAGCTGGCCCGCAGCAGCTCCATGCCCTGTGCGGATGTCCAGTAGTTCACTAGGAGATCTCGTTCCTTCTCGAGACTCGTCCGGAATGTAGAGATAGGACCGGTTTTCTTCATGCCGAGCATTTGTTTTTTCAGGATGATATTCTGCAAGAAAAATTGTGTTTACTAGGCAGATTGTAAATTAACAATCGTAGACATAGACATATACAGACATTTATTTGCTACCATAGCACAAACAAATTCACACAATACATTCAAAATACAAATACGTAGGGGATCTATATAGCAGATATTCTTATTCTTTGAGTATTTATAATATAACTAATTCTTAACGAAGTAAAATACATTCGAATTATTATGTAGATAGCAGTTCAAGGCTATCTTATCTCAACATTTGCCAAGTGACCTATTAATCCTAGTACAGTTATTTGAGTAACACAGTGTCGAGTAGGTTCAGCTGATCCGCTCTAATGTTGTCTATTAAAATTGTACTTTTACTGTGCGCTCTTTATAGTTCTGCAAGATCAAGTGAAGACGAGGATCCTGTTCTGTATTACTATGGCTTAGTAAGTATATTTTATTTATTTAATACCTTTACACAAAATAGGAATAGGATTATCTACCAGTGGTTTTACCTTATCGTATTTCTATAATTAAACTGCATATAAACTGCTCCATCGTTATATTAGGTCTTTACCTATGAAATTGCCGTTTTGTATGGAATAAGTGAAAGTACTTATTTTTTAAACTTTTTTATTTCTGTTATTCAAAGTAATCACCCATGCAATCGACGCATCTTTGCCAACGCATTGGCAGTTTATTGATGCCCTTCTTGTAAAAATCAGCTGGACGGGAGGCAACAAACTCTTCAAAGGCAATTTGTACTGCCTCTCGGGAATTGAATTTTTTACCCACTAAAAAGTTTTCAAAATTTTGGAAAAAGTAATAGTCGGTAGGTGCAAGGTCTGGTGAGTATGGCGGATGAGGGAGAACTTCCAACCCCAGCTCTTGCAGCTTGGAGACTGTGTTGTGCAGTATGGGGTCGCGCGTTGTCGTGAAGGAGCAGCGGGGACGACCATTTGACCAAAGCTGGTTGCCGATGTGCAAGCTTTTCCATCATTGTCTCCAGTTCTTCACAGCACACATCTGCAGTAATGCTCATCCGTTTTGTAAAAAGCTGTGGTGAATCACACCCGCACTAGACCACCAAACAGTAACCATCACCTTTTTAGGGGTCATTTTTGATTTAGGACATTGCTTTGGTGCTGAACCAGGATCTAACCAACTTGCTGAGCGCTTTCGATTGTCGAACAGAATCCATTTTTCATCGCACGAACAATTCGGTTTAAAATTCCTTCATTTCTTTGCCTATTGAGCAGCGCGAGGCAGGTCTCGACGCGTACGTTGCGCTGGCGATCGTTAAGTTCGTGGGGCACCCATCTATCAAGTTTTTTTACCTTGCCTATTTGTCGCAAATGGATCAAAATTGTTTTGATGCTAACATCAAAAGCTGCTGCTAGCTCAGCTGTAGATTGAGTTTCGTCAGCTTCCACAATCGCCTTTAATTCATCACTGTTGACCAAAGTCTCCGGACGACCACGAGCTTCATTTTTCAAGTCAAAATTTCCAGAACGGAACCGGGAAAACCAATAACGGGTTGTGCGTTCGTTTGTACAGTTCTCTCCGTAAACGTTTTTGATGTTACGTGCCGTTTGTGTCGCGTTGGCGCCACGACGGAACTCATATTCCATAATTACACGAATTTTTAAAGTATCCATTATGACGAAAAATATTCAAATGTAATGAAAATACAACGCTAATCAATAAACAAAAGACTGAGTTTGTAAAAAGAATGTAATGTTTTGAAAACAAAATTAATTTGAATTTAGAATACAAAGCCATTCCAAACTTTTTTTCTATTTGAAATGACCAGTACTGAAAAACGGCAATTTCATAGGTTATTTTATTTTAAATTATATTTATATTATTATATTATAAATAATTAGTTACCTATTATTTTGTTGTATTCAAACCCAATTTCAATAAAGTTTTAATTTAGCCGAAGCATTTGTATAATTAGAAAAAACTTTAGATCGGATAGTTTTATATTGTTCTACCTTTTTACAGAGTTACTATTCCTTATACTTATTTTATTATGTATGAATACATGTCTCAATCTCGGTCATAATCTGCTTAAATGCCAAATTTCATCCAAATCGGTCCAGCCGTTTAGTCGTGAAAAGTAACATACAGACAGACATACACAGTTACTTTCGAATTTAAAATATTACTATGGATTAGGAGGAGAACGAAAGAAGCCTGCCGGCGTGCGTAGATCAGCAGGCTTGCTCAGCGCTGATCCAGCGGTACTGGCGCGCCACAGCCCTCGTGAGGCTTTGCCGCTGCGGCCGGCGGCAGCGATGCGACGAGCGCGCCGCCTCCGACCGACTGCTAGAATTCAACAACCGCGCTCATTTGCAGGTAATTCAAGACAAAACGAAACCTAACCAAGAAAATACCTCTATGGCTTAAACGAAATATTTTACGTACGTGTTACCAGTGATGATATATGGCACAGGAACGTGGTTCCTCACTGTAGGTATCGATCCCAGGTCTATGATATTGGTTAGACAAAGTTGTTTAACCTAGTTGGACGTTAACCGAAGACTCCGACCACCTGATCCACCAGATCTGACCACTATTGCTCATACGAACTTATTTTTGCTTTAGAACTTGTGAGCTGTAATGAGGGACAAAATCCTCTACTTAACAAATCGAAATCGTGTAGTAAAGGGTAACAACTTTTACGTGGCTGTCTGTAAAAATCATTCATCAAGACGATAAAGTTTCGTAAAATGAGAATCAGATAATGTATGAAAACATCTTTCTGTTCTTATGCAGTTATGATAATAACTTATCAAGCTTGTTTTGATAAATGCGATTGCGGTAAGAGCTAATGAAAAAATCAATAGCTCGAAGGTTTCATTCAATGCAGATCACAAAGAGGTGTGTTCACAAAGGATCGATACAATACTAGGTTGATACTAATGAGAACGACCTTGGACCCAAATCTGGTTAATATTGTGATTAACCAGCTCTCCTATTCTACATATATCTTTTTTTTATTTACTTTTTATTGATGATAGTCAAGCGCTTGACCACTACCTCACCTGGTGGTAAGTGATGGTGTGATTGAAGATGGAGCACGCTTGCCTAGAAAGAACCTATTCACTCTGGACTTGAAGACTCCGAGATTATACTGGTTCGGAAAAACATATGCCGGAAGTGAGTTCCACTCCTTACTTGTACTAACAAGAAAAGTTGAAGCAAATCGTTTGGTACGGCAAGGTGGTATGCCGACCAGGTATGGGTGGTACTTCTCGGTACGTCTGCTTGTACGGTGGTGGAAGGGGGAAGGAGGGATAAGGTCATTAGGATCTTGCGCACCTTCATCAAAATGAATCTTGTAAAAAAACTATCGTGATAATCACCTAGAGACCAACACGTAATCCCCATAGTACGTAACAAATAAATTGTTAAATGTGTGTTCTTCACTGACTGAATAGGGGGTCAAAATGTGCTTTGAGATTAATGTACGAAAAAAAAATAGAATAGTAGGTATGTAGTGTAAATATAATTTATATCTTTTTCATTTCAGTTTTGTCAACCTACCACAAATTGGCCAGAATGTAATATAAGCGGCGCGCCGCTTACGGTGACCACATCATACGATCAAATGGACCCAGAAGAGCTCGAAAAACAACACCACGAACATATAGAACTTATACCACCTAAGGTTACCGTCAAATGCAAATGTCAGGACCCTAACTACTGGAGGCTAAACTTTACTAAAGACAATGTCAAAACGTTCCAATGTGCTTCCCTGCCTCAGTGTAGAACGGGAGAGTTCTGTGGCAATGTCAGTTACGACATGAACGCGTTGTATCAATCCTGCTTGTGTCCAAAGCATCACATTTGCGTACACAACGGTGGCGTCAGCCGCATACTAATATCAGAGCTCTTGTATAAAGGAAGAGGATGGAGAGCTTATTGTCAGAGAATTGAGAGTGACAGTGATTATAGCGAAGAAGATTATTGACTACTAGCCCAGTACTAGATTATTGTCGACAAAAAGTAGCCTGTTTTAATCCAGGTTATAATCTACGTAAACAAAGAGTGGAACGCCTTGCCAGATTCTGTGTTTCCTGATAGCTACAACCTGGGTATCTTTAAGTCGCGAGTGAATAGGTTTCTTCTAGGCAAGCGTGTACCATCATAGACTGCATCATCGCGCCCCATCGCACGAGATCGTGGTCAAAAGCAAGTTTAAATGTATATAAAAAAAAAACATATTACCAAATTTCATTGAAGTTGGTTCAGCCGTTACGACGTGATTGAGTAACAAACAAACGTCGGAACATTTATAATATTAGTGTGATTATTACAACGTATTTGTAAAACCCGACCTATGTCTGTGCGTCTCTGTCTGTGGCATCATATTTTCTAAACGGATGGACCTATTCGGACGCGGTGTTTTTTTTATAGAAAGTAGATTAACTGGTTTACTTCTTAGCTATGTGTGATCAAGATCAGGTCAGCCGATCCGAAGATTATCAGCACTTTTCCTTTTTGGTGAAAGGAAGTGAAGGGTTTTATAAGTGTCAGGTTTAAATGTATCACTCTAATACAATAAATGCGAAAGTTTGGATGTTGTTTATTTATTTATTTGTTTATTACTCTATCACGTCGTAACGGCTGAACCGTTTTCGGACCTGAATTACCACATAGGCTACTTTTTATAAAAATGGGGTGTCAAGTTGCAACAGCCAGCTTAGCTTTATTTCTGGTTTGCCTACACGTTTAGTGTTGTAACGCGTACGAAGTCGCGGGCAGCAGCTAGTAATTAATGCTTGTTTTAGGGTAAAAACCGGTTTTCATCGACTGATAATAACTTTCGCAAAACATCTTCGTGCATTTAAAATAAAAATAAATAAATAAATAATGCTAGACATCTCACACAGCGCTATCTAGCCCCCCAATCTATTTAGACATTAGGCAGCATTCTTTTCGTCAACTAGTGTCACCCTACAGTCATATAAATATTGTTGACCACACACAAGGAGACCGTGTAACGTGGATATCAAAAACTACGAGAACCGACCACAACCACCCAGACCGGAGATAAAATAATTACATATACCCACGACCACTATCGAACCTAGCGCCTTATCACGTTGCTGTAGATAAAATAAGAGATCTTCTAATCACACTAATATTAATAAATGCGAAAGTTTGGATGTTTGTTTGTTTGTTTATTACTCAATCACGTCGTTACGGCTGAACCGATTTCGGTGTTTAGATAGATTTAGACCTGGATTAAAACAAAGGCTATTTTTTATTGACAACGCACGCGTGCGAAGCCGTGGGGAAGCTCTAAAATAATGCCATCTCCACCGCGTCCACTATGAGTCAACTTTTAATGGACGCAGTGGAGGTGGCGTTATTTCAGGATGGGAGATAGAAGTGGTGGCATAATTTAAGACAAAAGATCTACTATTCAAATGTAGGGCTTACTTCATACGGTTGGGCAGCGATATCCTTAGCAATCCCGCGGAGTTGCTCCTGGAATCTGTCGGGCCAGATCACTCGGCTGACGAGACCGCTGTTTAAAGCCTCTGAAGCCGACAGTTCCCGACCGAAGATGATCAAATCGTTCAACTGGAAACATAATTATTTCGTGACGACCTCCGTGGTGCAGTGGGCGAATAGCCGGCTGAGACGCAGGAGGTAGCAGGTTCGATTCCCGCCGCGGAACAAATGTTTGCATGATCTACAGATATTTGTTCCGGGTCTGGTTATTTCTCTATATATTATATATACAAAAAAAAGCATTTAAGTATTCTATCAGTTATCTGGTTCCCATAGTACAAGCTTTGCTTAGTTTGGGGCTAGATAGCGCAGTGCGAAATGTCCAACAATATTTATATTTTATTTATTTTAATAATAAACTTTTAAGATTTTCATGGAATTGTTTTCTTTCTTATAATCCTCACTGCACTAATTATATTATATAAAGCTTGATTACCATCCACACTATAAATTTTATCATCCCATAATATGGGCAATGCTACAATGGCAGAAGTAACTTAAGATGGATAATTATCATATGTTATTATGATAGGATATCTCCTGACTTTGTCCTGTAAAGTACTTTCTTTTAATATCATTAACTAAATTTCAATCCCCACAGAATTCATTTCATAAGGCATCTTTTTCTCTATATTATTATTATTTATTTATTTTTAACCTGTGTTGTCCCACTGCAGGGCAAAGGCCTCTCTTCCCTCTATAGGTACAGTCAATAGCAATAAGAGGTTAACAATTTGAACTTCATCACAATAAAGAGAGCTTTTAGATACACTGTATGTGTTCGTTCAATAAAACAATTTGAATGGGGCATGGTACTAAACTGTTTCCATCTTATTGCTAGTGACTACCACATCCACATTAATTTTATTAGAAAAAGTTGCAAAGCAACTTACCACATTTTGCGGTAAGCCTCTGGAAGCAAGCACACCAGCCCCCGGGTGCAACACAGAATCCGGGCGTTCTGAATGAGAGAAGGTGGCATTTTCACTGGCCAGTAGCACATCGCTTAGCGCTGCTAACGCCAGGCTGAATCCCTGTGTCTTGCCTTCTACTCCTACTAGAATTAGTTTGCTGTGTTTCTCCATTGTGCGCATAAGTGATCTGAAAAAGAAGGTTGTTTGGTGTTAGTGTATTTTAAGACAAAACTAAACTGAAGAGCTGATAAGAGGCTAAGAGTATTGTAAGTAGAACTATGATTATTGAATTATTTTCAAAAATATAATAACATCATTATTCAACTATGGGTCCAAACTACACATAGGCAACTTAACCGTCATACCTGGATCAAATATTTGCAGATCATGTAAACATTTACGCCGCAGCGGGAATCAAACCTGCACTTCTTGCATTTCAGCAGTCGTAGAGGTCGTCAATTAAAGTTGAGAAATGGGAAAATTTTAAAATCTTACTGTTAATTTTACAGTCATGTTATGAGCTTAAATTACACAATGCAGGTACAACAATATTTACCTTGCATGATCAGCAATATCTTGAGCATGTTTTGCATCTTCAAGAATGGGTTTCAAATCCAATCCAGAGCATAAAGTTCCACACTCTGATGTTATCAAAGTGACTGTGATTTCATTGTTAGAGTCCACAAGAGAAAGCATGTTTTCCAATACTTTCATTATCTGCAAAATAAACAAATGTTTTCATTACAAAATTAAATGCCAGTTCGTAAGTTATTGAAGAATTCATTTATATAATTTTCTTACCTGAATACTAAACAAGGACCCTGCTTTCCGAATGCATATTTCAGCTAATTTTTGATCAAAATTAACTGTAACTTCAGTGGAGACTTCCTCTAATTGTACTGGTGCAGGCACAACTTTCTTAACTTTTGCTGGCTTTTCCGTTTTATAACCTGGATGTTTCCTTTTATTCAAAGCCTGAGATAACTTGGAGTTTAGCTTCTCCTTTATTGATAAACAGTCACTCTTATTCATTATGTCTCTTCGGGGAGTGCTAGTCTTTTCGCCCATGAAAACATCTGAAGTACTTTTTTCAACAATGGGTACATCCTGGTAGGTTGATGTTTGGCTTACATTAGATAAACCTCCTTCAATATCACTGAGTCTCCTTGGACTCATACAAGGACTTGAGTAAGAGCTGGATGAGTGTCGGCGGTAGATTATAGAATCATCTGCACTGTGGTTCTCAAAATCTTCACTCACAGCTGGAGATTTTACAGAACTACTTAAAGAAAGTCTATGTTTTGCACTTCCAAGCTTTTTGTGATCACCTTCGTCAGATTTCAATTTACTTTTTCTTTCACGGAACTTCATTTCTTTTGTGTCTGGCGTGTTGCTTTGAATGTTTTTGATGAATTCTGCTTTGCTTTTCATGTTCTTATTGCCCAAACTAGCTTCTGGTGTGAGCTGGCATATCATATTAACAGCACCTTCATCCATCAGTAGCTTGTCAATTTCTGTAAGTCTTTTAGTAGATTGCTTGCTGTTCTTAGGTTGAGGTTTTTTCCATTGCATTTTAGATAAAGGAGATTTAGTTTTAGATAAAGATGTCTGTACCAGTTGTTCTGCCTTAACCTTTCTAGGAATTGATTGTACAGGTTGTTCTTTTTCTGAGAATGCATCTTTTTCCTTTTTTATATGGACTTTGGATTTAGTGAATGTGTCTGGATTATCAGGATCAAAAATAACTTTTTTTTTAATGACTCTCCCTAATCTCCGCTGAGGTAGAGACTCATCACTATTCTTATTGTTTGGAGTTGGTTCATCACTTACTGAAGCATCTGCAATATTTGCTTCACTCTCATCTCCTTGGTTCTCATTTTGTTTATCCTCTTCCAGGACTACAGACTCGTGTGATTTCTCAAGCTCTTCTGTACATACGTCTTCACTTACAACCACAATAGTGTTAGCTACATCTGGCTCCATGGCGTCATCATCACTCCAGTCTTGCACCAAAGCATTAACAATACTTTCTTTCTTGGGTTTTTCAGCTACTTTTACTTTTGTTGCTTTTGGGACATTAGGTAAGCTATTTGTTTCAATTACTTTTCGTTTTGCTTCTTTTGGAATATTTTGTACTGTGCATGTTTCAATTACTTTTCCTTTTGCTTCTTTTAGAACATTCTGTACAGTGCTTTTTTCTATTATATTTCCTTTTGTTTCTTTTGGAACATTCTGTTCAGAGCTTGTTTCAGTTACTTTGCCTTTTGGACCTTTCAGTGGAGTGCTTGGTTCAATTATTTTACCTTTCCCTGCTTTCGAATTGTTGGCTGAGCTAATTATTACAATTTCTTTGCCTTTTGCTTCTTTTGAAACACTCTGTGATGTGCTTGTTTCAATAACTTTGCCTTTTGCTTCCTTCGGAACATTCTGTAAGCTACTTGTTTCATCTACTGTTGTTTCTTTTGAAATGATATTCCTCTTAGGTTGTCTTTTCTCTGGTTTCTTGGGTGAAATACGATTTCTTTTTCTGGAATCACTACCTTTGAGCCTGTTAAGCTGTTGCATTGCCAAATGTTCTTCTAATTTTTTACTGTCTGCATTAAAATTATCTGAAATCATCTTTCTAGACTGTTCTATATCATTCCCTTCCAAAATGTCCAGCAACTCTTCTTTGTTAAAGACTTCCTGTTCAGAGTTATTGTTTTCAATAGTTTCAGGAACATCTGATGAACGTAACACATCACTCAGCTCAATATTATGACCAAGTTCAGTCAAAATATTGCTGCTATCAGGTTCATCATATGTTGCTGTATTAATTTCTTCATCAAGTTCAGCAGTATTGTTTTCTATGAAGATCTCTGTTTCAAATGTTATATTTCCAGCACTAGCATCCACAATGCCATCAACTTCAACTATAGATTCTTCAACAACTGGTTCTTCAATAACTTCTGTTAATATTACTGTATTACCATCTACACTTACAAGTACAGTGGGCTCAGCTTCCTGGATCTCTGTAGTTATCTCAGTATCTTCAACTTCCTTGCTATAAACAGGGTTGTCATCAGCTGAAGATATCTCAGCATCCTCAGCCTCAGTAGCTTCAGTCACAGTACCATAATCCTCTTCAATTTTTCTAACCAGAGGACCTACATCATCAGATACAGTGGTTTCGACTACTAGTTCGTTCTTCAAGTCTACAACTTCTGACTCGGCGACGCCGTTTGATGTGTGACATACATCCGTTTCTACTGATACCTCGGTGTCCACCATAATCTCATCACTAGTATTAAATTTTGCGCTTCCGTCCGCAGCATTTGTTGGTGGAGGCTCTTCTATAGCTTCCATTATTTTATAGAAATCCCTAACTTACTTCAAGAGCTCACTTCCAAGGATAACCTAATAATCTATGGTGAGCAAATAAACTGTTTAATTGCAAAGACAAAACTAACCGTACTAGATTGTCTTACACTATTTTCTTTTGCTTATTTTTTTTTACAGATCCTACGAGTGCAATGCAAAATTTTTACAAAATAAACTCATCAATTTCTTTTGAGATTTCTTTACGTTGCGTCGGATGATCTATGTTGTCTATGGTGTCATAGATGAAGTGCGTTACAAATATGTCAAAAAAAAGAAGTGTCAAAGTCATAAACAAGTTACTATGTAGAGTCTCGTCGAGCGAACTCAGACACACGTGGACAAATACTCAAATGAGGGATTTTCATACTCGATTTACAAAAAAAGTAGTTATAACTAGCGTAATAGATGGCGCCGTCTACAAAAGCACCCGAGACATGCTCCGGTGCTTGCATATAAATATATTTTTAAACTTACCAAACTGTCAAAGTCGCAAAGGCAACATCAGCATTTTTAAAGAACATGCTCACTCCGTTTTTGTTTCCACTTGTGTGTGGCAGTCAATTTTCATTTGTTATCATATTATTTTTTAGACCTGTCTAATTAGATTAGTCAGATTCCATCTGACTAATCGATACACTATATCTTGAATGGATGTTGATGGTTGTTCTGGAGAAGCTTTGTTCCATAAGAACACTGAAGATATAGCAGTATTCTTCAATATCATTCAGGCAGTATCTTTTAAATAAGATAACTTTTAGGAGAAAAAATGACAAGTGCATAAATACCTAATCCACACCAACCAACTTGTAAGTACCTAGGTAGTTAAGTACGTAAAATATCGCTAAAAGAACTTACGGTAATTATTCCAATATGATGGCGTCCTAAATAAATCAGTTACACGAAAGTGAGCTGAACATATTATAGAGGACTTCAATATGTGCGAACTCCATCCTTTGGAAAACAGTGTCTGTCGTTGTTTTCGCAACAGGAGACAACGCACGGTTTAGTCATCTCTTCTATACATACCTTCCTGTTTGTAAGTAACTTTAAATGATTTTGTTCTAATTCAAGTTTTGATTAGTACAGTATCAATCAACACTTGATGAAAGTGAATTCACTTTCTTTTGGACACAGACAAAACACAGAAGTGCATGATAGGCATGGAAATTATTGCTATTTTTACATCATTTTCATATGATCAAATAGTGATTTTTAACACTGCTATTTCAGATGTGAAAAATCACAGGCAATTATTTTTCATTATAATGCCGTAATTTCACACTTGTTATTCTTGCTAGTGCTATTTCACATGTGAAGAATCACAGGAAACGAAAATGCCTGATGAATTCCGAAGAAATGCGAACGACTATGATTTATAGCACAACAACAGATATACATACCGAAAGTCATTTCATTTGAATGAGTTTTAACAGGTTATACGAAGGAAAATAACAGGTGTGACATGTGATTTTTCACATACTATTCGTGAAACGTTCCATCCCTAGTGCTTGATGGAGCCACGCCATCTATTAGCAGTTCTAAAAACATGGCCGTGAAAACCCCTCATTTCCAGTGTAGAACAGGGTGGCATTAATCACAGAATTTTTTCAAGTACACTATTTGAAAAATTTAGACTAGTAGATACATAGACAGTAAGACAAAAAAAGATAATTTTATCCGAACTCTTCAGTCTCGACTGGACACTCAACACACACACACACACACAACTCAACACAACAACACACAACAACTCGACACTTGTACTAAATTATTTAGTACAAGTGTCGACTCCTTTTAAATTTCAACTTCTTTTCAATTTAGTCTAAATTGATTCCATATTTATTTACTGAATTTAGCCAAGTGTAAAGCGGGATTTAGTTTCTGCCTGTGGTAATGGAATGGCAAAAAAATTGCTACGACGCTGTTAATGTCAGACAAGTCTACCTATTACGCTATGGTCACTGGTCAGACAGGTCAGACAGAAGGCAGGGCCCAAGGCTGCCAACTGTAAGAGTTTCCTCGTACAAATACGATATATGTGGTCTGCAGTGAATCTCGTACAGAACGAATGTACGACCTCACCTCATGTACGACTTACGAGATTTTGACATAGCCATGTACATACACCATGAATATCAAATAAATTGTTATGGAAAACCGTAGAATGATATTTTGATGTGTAACATCTTTTCTCTCGGTTTGTGGGAGTGATTTTGGCAAAAGGAACGGAAATGTGTAACAGGAAACCGGGGAAGCTCGCCTTTGTACATGTCCATTTTGTAAGCTGTTTCTGTCTGTAATCTATTTGTGTACAATAAAGAATAAAGCGCGTTGACCAATGAGCGCGCGTGGTGGTCAGATGTTACACATTATAATATGTGCGACTACTTTAAGACTCGTAGTTTTTTTATTTTTAGCTCATTCGTCATTAAGTAGTGATCGGATGCATATTTACCTAAACTTCAAAGTTGGCTAGAATGTATATAGCATTTTAATCGAAAAAAATCCGGGATTAACTAATTTATCACGTGTTATTTTTTTTTCTACTAAACCTAAACATCCCTCAAAACTGCATAGGTTTTTAAGATATGTCATTCATCCCTCATATAGTCTAAAGAAATTTACATTCTATGAAAAAACGCACACTTTGGCACATAGGTATACTTACTTAATGCCTTGTTACAACGTAACATGGATGCTTTTCCCTACTGTTACTGTCAGTAATTTTTGATGAAGCGAAAGTAACCCTGTAACAAGTGTCAGATCGGGCCTAATAAACCTTAGGGAATAGAAGCATTTTGTAAGTGTGCTAGTGAGATGGCAAATTCTACCTGCTTAATATTTAACGTTAAATTAATATAATCCCGGGATTTCATTTTAATAAAAATATTCTAAGAAGCCGCTTCCATGATTTGTTACCCAAAAATCAACTTTAGGTAAATATGCATCCGAATATCCGATCACTAGTCATGTCTTCTCATACCCCACATACACCATGAAAATGAAATCGTAGAATTAACTTTTTTATAGCCCATTCCTAAAAATCATCTTCTGAAAAACACCAATTTACTGAACGTACGATGTTTGAGATACAAAATATGTGATTTTAACTGCTTTTGTACGAGGAAAAAAGTTCTACGGTTGGCAACCCTCGTCCTTTTCGCTCGCTTGTGGTTTTTCCCAAAAAAATTGATTAGGTTTTTATTTTAGCCTTTGTTTTACGCGATTTTTAAACAATCGTAAAACTACAAACAGCATGAATATTCTTCCGAAGAAGAGATGGCATGTAAGAACCAAGGAAAATATAGCGAGGGTAAGAAAAGATGAAGCAGAAGCTGCAGAGAAAGAGAGACAAGAGAATTTACGAATCGAAAACGCTGACCGAGAAGCACGTCTTAGTGTTTTGAAATACAAAAGTAAACAAAAGCTACTTGAAGCTGGTGTAACTGAAGCAACAGTCCCAGATCAAAGTGCCACAGCCCCGAGTGAACATATCAACTTATTTGCTGATTTCGATAATGCTATAAAAAAAACAAACAAAGAACATGATAATGAAATAAAAGAAAAGAATGAAGACTATGAAAAGAAAATCGGCTATCTTACATATCTTGGACAAGATACGAATGAATCACTTAAAAAAAAGAACTGGTACGAAGTAGCTCCTGATACAAGTAGGTTTTCAAGGTCTGATGAAATAAAAGAAACATATAATAAACTTGTAATAAAAGATAAGGATGGCAAACCCAAGCATAGTGAATTAGACATAAAAAATGGAGAAATTGAATGGAAATTAAAACAAAGATTAGATCCTATACAAGCCTTTAAAAAATACTGTCATGGAAAAACTAAGAAGTTGAGTGACGATTCTTCAAAAGAAAAAAGCAAGAAATATATTTCAAATGATAAAAACAACAAGCATAAAGATGATAAAAAAGATAAACTCCTCAAATTAAGAGAAGCACGCCTCAAGCGCGAAAGAGAAGAGAAGTTGAAAACTGAAATGTTTCTGACCAAACTAAATGGAGCAGCTGATGAAACAGCATCTTCAGGTTGCAAGGAACCTGAAACTAGTAGAATCAAGCCTAAATACAATTCCCAATTTAATCCTGAACTTGCAAGACAGAACTATAAATAACTTTTTACATTTGGAATGGTGTAAACTAATGTAAATTATAAGTGAGGAGTGGAAAAGGTTGGGCATTCAATCTATCGATTATACCTATCAAAAGTAAATGAAGGCCAATTTCCATTTATAAAATGATCACATTCAAGTTTCAAACTAATTTAGTTGTTATGCAATGTAACTGGAAGATGGTACAAAGGCACCATCATTCTTTTGACTGGAAGTTGATTAAGGTATAGTTCAAAATTAGGAGAATAAGGGGTACTGTAAATAAATGACCTCATAAATGACATAGTATCATACTAACTTATATTTGCAGTTTCAATATATACAATTTTCTAATATAGCATACCTATAGTCTATAGTGTCTATTTTGTATACAATAAACAATTTACATTTTACAAGTTTTTTTCATGATCCCCTGCTTTGGAAAGTATGTGTGAACAACATCATTGGAAGTTTGTTTTCTAATTTTTTGAAAGAGTAATGGAATGTTTCACAGAACAGCTCCAAAATTCTCACATAGCAAGCTCCTTCGGTCGGCACGTCTGTGTACTTGGCTCTGAAAATAAAATAAATTACTTACACAGTACCTACATACACTCACACTTGGTATTTCATTTTGAGTTTGAATTTTGAATACACCAATATATGTACAGAAGAGATCTCTTACTTAGTATAGTTGCATATGAATTCAACAAATAAATCAAGATTTTCTGTTCTGGTTTGATGCAATAGGGTGTAAATTCCGACAATTAGTGGAAATCCATCAATATTCTCTCCCGGTTTTCGCGACATGAGATCACCTGAAATAAAAAAATATTATAGTTATCTTTATAATAAAAATCCGGTGTGCATGTGTTCGCTATTTCTCTCCTAACCGGCATGACCGATTTTGATAAAAAAAAATGTACTCAAGGGTTCACCTGTATGGTTGGACCAGGTCGGTAGGTCGCGCGAGATTCAGAAAATTGGCGAACGAAGTCGCCAGCATTCAACTAGTCAAAAATAAATATTCAAAAGTTAATTGGATAGCTATAATGATACATTCATAATTCATAAAGACGTTTATTTTCTCTCTCACAAAAGGAACTCGTGAACTAGGTATTTTTAAAGATAATACAATATAGAATTAAAAGTAAAAGACAAAATAATTATGAAAAAAATTATAGGGCTTAGGCCAAACATACCCATTTTGTAACCTGTTGTGAGAGACTGGTGCCTGAAGTAGGTTTATAAAAAACCTGTGATAGAGGTCCATTACCTAATACATTTTAATGATGTTATTTTAATGTTAATGTAACGTTTGTTATGATAGCGTCTCCTACAGGTCTTTAACTAACTGTACATTAAACCTAACTATGTATGGAAATAGTTCTCACAGGTATCTGCTAGGGCGCTATTAGTGTCTTCATGCAAAAAAGCCTGGTATATCATATGATGTGTTTTCATAGGTTACCTAGGTCTATGCAACAAATATACAGTGTGTCCCTGGATAAAGTGCAACCCCGAAAGGGGGTGAAACTAAATCAAAAATTATCGACAAAAAAATAGAAAAAAAAAAATTAAAAAAATTTAGTATATACTTTATTGATGAATTAAAATTTTTATTGCTCACTAATGACTCTATTTAATAAAAAAATGATTTCTTCCAAAGTAGTAGGTCTATTTTGTTAAAATAAAAACCATAATCATGTCAGATATGTGACGATGACGATAAAATAACAAATAACTCACAAACAAGTGGCTATCGTGACTTAAAGTTTAATTTTTGTATTAAAATTACATTTTTTAGGCTGTTTTTTCCAATAAACTCCAAAAATCTTAAAATTAAGCCTATAATACTAGAAATTTTTATGACTTTTTATTATTGTCTATCATAATAGCTTTTAAATAAAATAAAAACCTACGTTCTAACATAAAAAATGTGCTGGCTAGGAGCATTTAAAGTTGACACGCCAGCACATTTTTTATGTAAGAACGTAGGTTTTTTTTATTTAAAAGCTATTATGATAGACAATAATAAAAAGTCATAAAAATTTCTAGTATTATAGGCTTAATTTTAAGATTTTTGGAGTTTATTGGAAAAAAACAGCCTAAAAAATGTAATTTTAATACAAAAATTAAACTTTAAGTCACGATAGCCACTCGTTTGTGAGTTATTTGTTATTTTATCGTCATCGTCACATATCTGACATGATTATGGTTTTTATTTTAACAAAATAGACCTACTACTTTGGAAGAAATAATTTTTTTATTAAATAGAGTAATTAGTGAGTAATAAAAATTTTAATACATCAATAAAGTATATACGAATTTTTTTTTATTTTTTTTTTCTATTTTTTTGTCGATAATTTTTGATCTAGTTTCACCCCCTTTCGGGGTTGCACTTTATCCAGGGACACACTGTATAATTGACTGGTCCACTCTCCCACAAGTGGTCTTTGAAGGAATAGCAATCCCATACAGCGAAACCGTTATTACCTAAAACTAAGAATTTAGGTATCATAATTGATCGCAACTTTTCATGGAAGGCTCAGCTTGAACTAACCAGCCGGAAGTTGTTTGGGTCAGCCGGTTCACTAAGGACGCAACTTTTTGCCTACGTCCACCAAGAATGCGCTTGCACAATCGCTTCGCCTAGACTATGCCGATGTTTATTATCTGGACCTCACCAAGGAACAGCTTAGCTAGCTCGAGCGCCTACAAAATTTTTGTATCAGATTTATATTTGGCCTCCGTAAATATCATCATGTGGATCCCTTCCGTTGAAAGCTTAAGTGGCTTCCAAATTGTCTTCGACGGAATACGCATATCCTCTCTGTTCTCTATTCTTTTCAATCTCTTCTCTCCTCACTGTCCGAAAGATAGATTTGAATTTCTTCATACTTCAAGAAACTATTACTCTTAGGTCATCAGAAAACTTGATACTCAGAACTCCTTCGCACAGCACTTCCTTTTATAGCGCTTCTTTTACTGTCCAGGCCGTTCGGCTGTGGAATGCTCTGCCCGAAGAAATAAGACGGTTATCCTCTTTACACACCTTCAAGTTGAAGGCGAAACAACAATACCTAACGATGTCATCTTCCTAGAGTTATTTATTTATTATTATTATTTGGAGCCTGTACTGTCCCACTGCAGGGCAAAGGCCTCCCTTCCTTCCTTCCACTCCACTCTATCATACGCTTGTGTAGTCCAGTGTTCCATATACGAGTCGAGTTCGTCTTTCCATCGGCGTCGCGGTCTGCCACGTGGTCGTTTTCTGTTTTTGGGATCCACTCGGTGATAGACTTTGCCCATAACTCCTCCGACATGTGGCAGACGTGTCCCGCCCAGTCCCACTTTAACTTGCCGACTTATTACTATTTAAGTATTTTATCTGTTAGTATAGTTTGCTATATGCATATACCTATACACTATACATGGTGTTTGATAATATACGCACAATGAAATGAAAGGGATTGTTTTGATGAGCATAATAAATAAATTTGTGAAATGTTTACAATAGAAATGTGTAATTTATTTTGGCATATAAAAACAAACACTTTATTAAACTTATGTTGTGCTATTTCATAATGCTTGCCATCTAACCACAGATACTGTATTGGTGACGTCTCGAGATATCGCTTGTTGTCCCTTTCTAACCCAAAACCCGCAGCCATTTCCAAAAGAGGTATCAAATCGACCTTTATTTTTGGATGTCGATTGCAAGAGTAGGCAGTAAGTTTTATATCTAATTAATCACCTGCACTTAGTTGATTTTCTTTAAAATTTGATGATAAAACTATTAGTTTTTTTTCCGAGAAGTCTTTTTTTATGTTTTGAGAAAGCGTCACTTGAATATCGTCAGTATATTACCAAACATCCTGTATATTAGTCTATTTTATAAGTATTTGAAGTATCAGGATTAAAACTATCATATTTTTTTTATTATACCTACCTAAGAATATATGTTTAAATGTATCCTCCAAAGTACACCGGACTCTGTATCTTCGTAAATTTCACTCCATCCAACGGTTGCCTGGAAGAGATCGCTTTCAGCGATAAGGCCGCCCATTGTATTGCCTTATTTATTCTAGCCTAGCACATGTTTTTGTGTTATTTCTATTTGTGTGGTAATTCAATAAAGAGTTATCTATCTATCTAATACACATTAGGTATTCATGAGTGCCCATCGTTCAGATAGATACATATTAGGTTGGGGAAAAAGTTTCTTCGCATTTTTTAAGAAAATTCAAAACATTTTTTAATACAGTTTATTTACAACTAAAGTATGTAGGTACCATTTTGTTCGATAACTTTTTGCCATCTTGTAGGTAGGGACATGATCCCATTGCTATAGAAATTTTGGGGCTTCTGATCAAAATACCGCGACAAGTGGTTTTGGCAGTCCTCTCGTGATGTTAACCTGACACTGCCTAAAGAATTCTAAAGAGACCGAAACAGGTGGAAATCTGAAGGTGCAAGTTCAGGACTATACGGCGGATGCATTAACACCTCCCAGCCAAACTCTCTTAATTTTTGCTGAGTGGCTAAAGATGTGTGAGGTCTAGCGTTATCATGATGAAAAACCACACCCCTTCTGTTGATTAATTCCGGCCGCTTTCTCTTAACTTCTTGCTTTAATCTCATCAGTTGTTCGCAGTAGAGTTCAGAATCGATGGTCCTGCCTGATGGTAAAAGCTCATAATGAATAATGCCCTTCCAATCCCACCACACACACAGCATCACCTTGTTGCGAGTTAACCCGGGTTTCGCCACAGTCTGTGAAGCCTGGCCGGCCTTTGACCACGACCTTTTTCGCACGTTCTTGTCGTACGTGATCCACTTTTCGTCACCAGTTATCAGCTTCTTCAAAAATGGTTCGGTTTCATTACGTCAAAATAAAGAATCACAAATGAGTACACGGTTCATTAGGTTTCTTTCAGTGAGCTCGTGGGGTACCCAAAAATCGAGCTTTTTTGTGTACCCAGTTTTTTTCAAATGCGCCAAAACTGTTATGTGGTCAATTCCTAGTTCTTCAGCTACGTCGTAACTACTGATATGCCGATCTTGCTCTACTTTTTCAAAAATGGCATCAATTTTATCCGTAATAGGGCGACCAGAGCGACGTACATCTTTGACATCAAAATTTGCGGATTGAAAACGCTTAAACCAAATTTGTGCTACTCTCACAGACACTGCACTAGGTCCATAAACATCGCAAATTTTTTTCGCGGCTTGCGTTGCATTTTTCCTTATTTTGTAGTAAAATTTTAAAATGTATCGAATTTCTTCATTAGATTCACTCATCTTTACAGTACGAAAAACAAATAAACATCACACATTTTCCTAATTTTAATTTGGAACTACATATATTCTTTAAAATTTAAACTTTGAATGACACCAAAACCAGCCAGATACAAATAGTATAGCCAAATAGCCCAAGAGCCCACGACGGCCAGACCTTCATTATTTTATAAAAGTTGAAATTTTCTCTGTACATGTCTCCTATACAGGTAAGAACGACCAGCGACTATAGAGTTTGGGTTGTGGTTACCTGGGCAGGTAACAGGTAGTAAAGGTGTATAAAATAGTACTTAAAATTTGTTAGAACATAAAGCTCAATTTTTTTATATTTTCTTCGGGATAACTATAGAAATCTCGTCATCCATTGCCGGACACTTATGACAGTTGCTACCCCTTGCCAGACACCCCTAAACTTTGATAAATTACAATTATACTTTCGTTATAGTATAAAAGCTCAATTTTATATATGTTACTTGGGGACCTATAAAAAGATGTTACCTCAATAGCCGGACAGTTTTTGTGGTTTTTACATCTTGCCAGACACATTGAAAGTCCACTGTAGGTGCGAGCGCGAATACTTAGTCGATTACTATTTTTTAAGATATCTAATAAAAAATAATTTTATTACGTTCATAGCCATGTTGTATAAAGTAAAAAATATTAGTTTAATATCATAAAAATATAATAAAAAGCATGATTACAGGTAAAAAAAATATTTAAACTTGTTTATTAATTTAAGCATTGTCGTCGATGTTTTCATTTTCTTCATCACTACTACTCCAGTCGATGGCATGATCGTCCTCAACATCACCTTCTTCGTCAGTTTCTGAAAGAAAAATAAGCAAGTTTATACAATTATGAATGATTAAAAAATTATGTATCATAATTTGTCATAATAATTATATACCTGATTGAGTTTTGAGCGAATCACTAACATAACTCGGTAGTTGATCCCCTTCAAACCATTTGAACTGGTATTTGTCATCTTTTAATACCCAGCCGTTATTGTCTGGTTGATATGTGGTTGGATTTTTCAAATGAGCATTATTCCAAATGGTACATATATAGTTTGCTCGCAGAAATTGCTGCAGTAGCTCGCTTTTGCAAGGCGGTAGGAGGCTAGCGTCAAAATTTCGCAACTTCTTTCGGTCAAAAGCTTCGTTTACATCGGAGACTGTGTACGAGTCGATGAATATTTGAAGTCTAGTGGCATCAACATCAATTACATTAGGGACATTGTAGACATTGCATATAAATCTCTGAATAATATTAAAGATGTTTTGTTGATGATTTAAATTTTCAATTAATTCGTTGTTGCCGAAGTTCTTGAAAGCTTCCTGGTACTCTGGATCTTTTTTTAATATCTTGTATGGTCTTAATTTTCCTTTTCTGAAGAGCGCAGGATTAAAATCACAACCTGTGATGGCATGAAATCCAGGTAAGCTCTGACAAATTAACAGTCCCAACTCTGCATGTATTTTGGTTAGGTCTACATACCTTAAATTATTGCCAGTGCCTGTAAGCATCCAAACAACCGTATCACTTTTAAGGTGATGCATGTTACCAAGCATTATAGCCGCAATATCGGTATCAGCACTTCTTATTACTATTTCTGCTGGAAAGTTGATGTTACATGCATGATATACTATCTTCGTATCTGCTTCCTCGTGTGCTGGGCATGACAACTCTTCATCAATCCTTGAGACAACTTTATTGGAATTATCAACAGTGAAAGAATGACACTTTCTGAAATTGATGTATATTGTTTTGTTGCCAATAAATGGCACCACTTCATCAGTAGCCCAATGTGAAATAAAAAAATTAACTAAAGCTTCTTTGAAATTTAAATTTTTTAACTCTTTCGCGAAATCACTTGGTCGAATTTGTTCGGGCCCAGTTATAGAGTATTCCAATTGCGCGGATTCTAACCGTTGGGAATGCTCATAATCTTTGATCGATGGAGTAAAGTATTGATCAAAGATCACATCAATTCTCGAAGCTTGAAATTGAGTAGCCATTTGCAACAATTTTTTTGAAATATTTCCAAATGTTTTTGGAACATTTTTCATTGTATGCAGTAGGAAGAAACCGTCAATTATTATAACATCTATATGATGTGGTTGCTCATGCTGGACCTCTTTCTCTAGACATTTCATCAGAGCAGATTTATCTGTCTTACAAATAGCGCCATCCAAATGGCACATGGACAATGGCACTGAGGTAATCGGGTAAGACAAAATCTTTGAAATGTCTACATTAAAATCCATTGAGATACCCAGCATGCGTCCAAATAGATCTCTTTGAATTTTAATTTCCTGAATTTTACCACCTATTTGAACTTTCTTCTTCTTCTTATAATCCATAGAAAAATTGTCAATTGAATTTTTTTTTATAGCTTTTTCAAATCTGGTTATATCTGATAAACATTCGGAAACAAATGTTTTACGAAGATCATCTCCATTTTTTTCAATGTTTAAAAGGAATGTCTCTACCGATGGCGATGCAGATTTTCCAGATGAAATATTTATTAGTTGGTCTTTTGGCAATTCTGAACTGAAGGGATTAATAAATCGATCAAAGGTATCGATAAATTGTCTCAATTGTTTGGTATTTTTCCGGATATTATGAAGATTTAAGTCTGTTGAAACATCTTGATGAGACTGAAGTCCTAGTTCTTGATAAACTTGACTTATTATTGTTGACCTAACATCATGATTACGAGCCCACCGTTGACGTGCCGAAATTGAATTGGTAAAGTGTATAACACCTGTGAGCCTTCTAGCAGCGTCTGCATTTATAGTTTGCTCTAATACCAGGTCAATCGGTTGTCTAGAAAATGGTTTGGTGGTCCGTTTAATACCAAAGCAACCTTGTTTAAATCCTTCGTATAAGTCAGGATGAGTTTCTGCAGCTTTCAACAAATTATCATAATATTTTACGGTCCATCGTGCATAATTTTGTTGGTTGCATATAAAAAATAAATTTGTAATTTTAGGCAATGTTGATATAAAAAGCTCAAAATTCCCCGTACGAATGCTCCGTGACAAGTTCAAGTAATGATGTATGAGATTGATGTATATTAAGTAAAATTGTGAAGTTTTACCATGCTCACCATTGAGACATTGTTGCTTGAAAATATTGTAATTATTCATCAATTCTGTCAGTTCATTATTTTCAATGTTAAATGACGATATTTCACAGTTTTGTAGTCTTTTCACTTCCTCTATCATATCATCTGTTAATGTTATGTTGTCATGTTGTAAAAATGATTTAAAATTTAGAACTTCCAATCCCAATGCTACCAGAGGATGCAATCTTTTGCAGCGGTTGAAATGCTTTCCATCAAGAAATCCATTTACAGAACCGTTTGCCAGCAAACTACTCTCAACCATAACATTTGTTAACCCACAATCACTTATAAATTTACCGATTGCTTTAAAATAAGCCATCATAATGTGAAACGGTCCGAGATGTATGAATAAATTATCAAATTTGGGTTTTTCCGTAGATTGTATTTGCAATGCTATTTTTGCTATAGCAAGATCATAGGTTACCTGGATGTAATTTTGATGTAAATCTTCAGCAATTTTTTTACTCTGTTCCATAGTTTCTAGCACTATAGATGTACTAGTTGGTGATGCATTGATAGGGGTTAAATAAGAAATACGTTGTTGTGAGGTAGCATTGTTACAAATCCGGCTATTGAAACCAACCCACATAGGAACGTCAGGTAATTGCAAAACATGACTGATCATCCATATATTGTCGATTTCGGTGTATAGCTGCGAGTTTGTACAGTGTATAACTTCTGTATCATCAATTGTTGATTGCAGTTCACTTCTCATTTTCGGTTTCTTAGCATACGGAATCTCTTCTGTAGATATGGCTTCAAAAGTTCTTCTTCTTCTTTTTTTTGCCGTTGTATGTGGTAAATTATTTTCATTATTTGTAATCGGCGCTTCAGACTCGTCAAGTTCTTTAGGCATCTCAGATTCCTCGGTTGTATTGGCTTCGATGTTCTGGTATATAATTCCAACGGTGTCATGTAGAGTATCTTTTCCGCTTGTAGTTTCCACAAAACGATCGAAATTATCATATGCCACACCAGTAAAAAGTTCAGGATTTCTTTTAATCGTCTCTGGATACAAACTGGATTTTTCGAAAGAAGTATAAGTTGTTTCAGTCTCTAGCTCCTCGATGCCCTGATAGCTAATACAATGGCCATATCGATTAACAATATCGATAATTTTTCTACTGCTTGTTAAGCTCTTTAAAGTTATACCTAACATGATGTGCTTTGGTGTTTTTACATGACCATTATGAACTGCGAAGATTACGTCTTGAGAATAAGAACGCACTTGACGAGCACATTTCAGGCTTTTCTTCCGTTTTTCATTACATCCACCTAGAAGAGTATAGTAAAAGTCCAGTAATTGTGGTGGTATCGAAACTTCTCCTGACATTAAATGTTCTGTTGTTAAGTTTTTTGTCGGTAACTTATTTTTTTCAATTTGCAGTATTAATTTTCTTAAAATTAATGCAGCTTTTTGCAAAGTATTTTCAGTTTGTAAATTTTCAATTATAGTATCGTCTATTGCTTGCAAGTAATTGGGGGCTATTATTTTTTTATTGCGAATAGTAAAAAATTTGATATCTTTTGAAAAATTTTTCAAAATTTTTTCTTCTAGGTGGTGCGCAGTAAAAACGGAATTCATTTCAATAGAATTTTCTTTAAAGATCTTTTCCAATTCATCAGTGTACACTTCATGTAAATATACTAATAAATAACAGCGCCCTTTTTTAATTACGTCTTCCTCTATGGTGCCACTTATTTCATTAAAAGCTAATTGGTGATATTCTCGATGAAAATGCCAATCACTTTTACTGGATGGTTTTTTAGAAGAGGATAATTTATTATTGAAACTGACTCTACATTCTGTATGGTATGATATTTTTGGACCAGAAATTTTTGTTAATTTATTTAATAATTCTGTAAACTCCTCTTGACCTTCGATGTTGGGTAGTACACTAGATTTAAATTGGTTAGTGTCGGTTTTGTGGAGTGGAAGCATTTTTGAGTTTTTTTTTTTATTTTTCCTGTCACAAAATACACAAACATTTTCATAGTTGATATTATTAGCTTCCTTTTCCGTTAAAATATTTGCATCCTGAGTTGAATCATTATTTTCACTAACATCTGGTTCACAAATTTCAATATTTTCTTGAGAAGTTGTAGCTTGAGGTCCTATTGATTCAGAAGTTAAACTTGATTGCAATGTTATTGAAGATTCTGTAGAGGAAGACTGTAAATGAGATGGTTCTGTGGTCAACTTAGGTATCAATGACGAGGTTGTTGAGCTACTGTTTGTAGGTGCACTGGCTGATTTTTGTTTTTCACTTTTTTTTGTCGGTTTTTCAGGTTCAGAAATTAAGTATTTTTTTATAAGTCCTGTAAATGCTTTATAACATTCCCGATGATATCCATTTTCTGTATACTCATCAGGCAAAATAATGTCTTTATATTTAAGGTTATTTTTTTTTCTGATTTTCAAAACAGTTTGACATTTTTTTAATGTTTCTTCCGAGAACAATATTATTTTACCATCACTTTTATTACAAACGAAACAAATTAATGTATCTCCCATGATAACACTTTTTACTAAAATTATGCTTTTATTTCACAAAAAACTGCACAAATATCAATTATAAAACGTTGGTTGTATTTACACATAACAATTCAATACATCACTAAATAACAGATGGTGCGCAGTAAAAGAACGCACTCGACTAAGTGCTCTATCTCACTCGCACCCGCTTGAACAGTTGTTACCTCACGCTCGCACCTACAGTGGACTTTCAATGTGTCTGGCAAGATGTAAAAACCACAAAAACTGTCCGGCTATTGAGGTAACATCTTTTTATAGGTCCCCAAGTAACATATATAAAATTGAGCTTTTATACTATAACGAAAGTATAATTGTAATTTATCAAAGTTTAGGGGTGTCTGGCAAGGGGTAGCAACTGTCATAAGTGTCCGGCAATGGATGACGAGATTTCTATAGTTATCCCGAAGAAAATATAAAAAAATTGAGCTTTATGTTCTAACAAATTTTAAGTACTATTTTATACACCTTTACTACCTGTTACCTGCCCAGGTAACCACAACCCAAACTCTATAGTCGCTGGTCGTTCTTACCTGTATAGGAGACATGTACAGAGAAAATTTCAACTTTTATAAAATAATGAAGGTCTGGCCGTCGTGGGCTCTTGGGCTAAAAGAGATTTTATTACAAGTTCATACATACTGTTACGCCGAGGCTGTTAAACAATGAGTAATAACCGAAGTTTCTCGAGCGCTTTTGTCTTGCTGTGTTATTGTTGCTATTGTTTGTGGTTTCGCAGAATGGGGAGTGGCCATTGTGTCGAGGGACCGACCCTTTCCTGGAAGGATCGACATCGTTCTCGAACAATCGAAATGTGTGCGATATAAATAGGTCGGAGAGATGTCCGGACAATCAGTCTGAGTGAGTCTCAGCGAGGCCCTGGAGGACTGACGTGGAGAAGGGTCTCGCGAGTCAGTCTGGATTCAGCTATACGTGTGAACATTTCGGTGACTCTAAGTGGTGCAACTGTGGTGTGAATTAGTGTGTTGTGATTACGTGTGACAAAGTTCGTGTATTCATCGTTTAGTGCTGTATAAAAGTGTTATTTTGGTTGAATCGATTCCCATTATTTTATCCCGAACCCTCAGCTCGTAACAATTTGGTGTCAGAAGTGGGATAAAATAATGCCGGTTCTACCAAAGGATAACTTGGATGGTGTAAAAACGAGAGGTCAACGACGGTCAACGGTTTGGGGAGTCTCCGGTTCAAGAAGCTCGGCAGAGTCGTCAGCCGATGGAGATGGAATCAGCCGCCGCCGAATCATTTGGAGCACCATCATCATCATCATCATCCGTGGGGCAAGCTTCTGTGACAGGCGATCTTGCTGCTATTATGGCAATGCTTTGTCGTCAAGAAGAACAGCGTCGTCAGAATAAAGAAGAGCAGCGTCGTCAACAGGAAGAGCAGGCTCAGTTGCAGGATGAACAACGCCGTCAGCATAAAGAAGAGAAGCGTCGTCAACAGGAAGAGCCGGCTCGGTTGCAGGAGGAACAACGCCGTCAGCATTAAGAAGAGAAGCGTCGTCAGCAGGAAGAGCAGGCTCGGTTGCAGAAGGAACAGCGACATGAACAGGTGGAGCAGACTCGGTTGCAAGAGGAACAGCGACGTCAGGATAAAGAAGAGCAGCGTCGTCAACAGGAAGATCAGCGACGTTGGCCATAAGAGCGTGCTCGACTGATGAGGGAATCGTTCGGTTCATCTGGAAAGGAATTCCAGGAAGTGAAAGAACAGATAGAAATCATGAGAGCCGTGTTTTGGAGGCTGGAATTGGGATCGCTGATGAGAAAGGGACTCTGGGTGTCCTGAAGTACTGGAGACGGCAATGTGGCTCCTCTAGTTGCTACATCTTCAGCGCGAGGTGCGCCTAAAATTGTTCGTGTTGATCGGCTGCCGCGATATGGGGCTAAGAATGCTCGGGACGAGCATGTTTTAGGAGGGGGCAGTGTTACGCCGAGGCTGTTAAACAATGAGTAATAACCGAAGTTTCTCGAGCGCTTTTGTCTTGCTGTGTTATTGTTGCTATTGTTTGTGGTTTCGCAGAATGGGGAGTGGCCATTGTGTCGAGGGACCGACCCTTTCCTGGAAGGATCGACATCGTTCTCGAACAATCGAAATGTGTGCGATATAAATAGGTCGGAGAGATGTCCGGACAATCAGTCTGAGTGAGTCTCAGCGAGGCCCTGGAGGACTGACGTGGAGAAGGGTCTCGCGAGTCAGTCTGGATTCAGCTATACGTGTGAACATTTCGGTGACTCTAAGTGGTGCAACTGTGGTGTGAATTAGTGTGTTGTGATTACGTGTGACAAAGTTCGTGTATTCATCGTTTAGTGCTGTATAAAAGTGTTATTTTGGTTGAATCGATTCCCATTATTTTATCCCGAACCCTCAGCTCGTAACAATACTATAATGCGAAAAGACTTTTTCCCCAACCTATTAGGTAAATAGTATACCCAATCGACTATCGAGCATATCGTAGCTGGTCGCAGTAAGTATAGCCATTAACACTACATTCCTAAGTACTTTAGGATACTTATCGATTATTTTTAAGCACAAAATCGTACAAATATACGTATCCAGATTCCAGTCTTACCTGTTGTAAAGCACATATGCAGTTTAGGTAACTGTGAAATTAGTACTATTGCCATCACCCGCCCCATGTCCACAGTCAGGAATTCTTGAATATTCTTCACGTATATTTTATCGTACGGCTCGTATAGTCCAGATCGCAGCAAATAGTCCTCAAGGTTTTGCAGGAGTGCGGGCGATACTTTTGATTTTGTGTCATCAATTTGTTTCCTTTTCAGTTCAAGTAATAAAGCCCTGCAAAAAAATTTAATAGATATAAAATTTATCTGTGCAATATTTTCCCTCTTGTGTCAGCAGTTCGGTAGTTATTCGGAACCACTGAAACGTTTTGGTGTCAATAGTCTGGTTGGTCGCGTCATGTAAAAAGAACGCTGGAAGAAAGTAGAGGCGGTATGTTTGCGCATGAGTACACTCGCGCACGAAAGTACTAGGCCAATAGTCGACTGACGAACCAATAGCGCACCGGCAAGCATGTGGTGCGTGACCCGCCCGCCCCGCGCCGCACATCATGAAATCATGAAACATTACCCACCTTCTGTGTAGTCAGGTAATTATGTCAAACATTTTAAGCCTTCTATTTACTAGGGTACAAAATGTCCTCGGGAACTCGTGTCGTCTGATAAGTCCTGTGTGACAAAGTTCTGGTAGAAAGTACCTACATAAAGAATATGAATCAAAATGTCGCTAACCCGTCATATATCATACATGCTTAAGTCACTCGATATTCCTGGCGACCAAAATGTCTCGGAACATTACTGTACCCCTATACCAGGGGTTCCCAAACTTTTACAGTTCACGGCGTACTTACAGGTTTAGTATTTTGTCTCGGCGCCCTAGCTAATTGAAATTGGGTACAATGATACGAAGTAGATAGGCACAAAAATTGAAACATTCACAATATGAAATTCCCGGAGAACGGTAAACAGGAGCGCCTCACGGCGGCGCCCCTCTTTACTCTCTACGGCGCACATATTACATATGCATATACTGCTTAAAAATAAGTCAGGTGGGTACTTCTTAAAAAACATCGATGGTGGATAGATACATACTCATTCAGCGTTTGCAAGGAAGCCTCCAAATGTGCAGAGTCAAACTTACAGCTCGTGTTCAGCTGGTAAGCGATGTGTTTCCTGAGGATCTGCAGAGTTCCGATCAGTACTAGCACATCAGACATCTGCTGCGTCATTTTATTCAGCTTTGATAATATCGGTTCCATATTTTCCCTCATAAAAGCTCCTATAAATATCTTGTCCATATTTCCTTTAATGATATCCTGCATGTTTAGCAGCTGGTTTTTGATCATGAACGCGTATAGCATGTCTAAGCCGTGCAATCCAACGACTCCGATTGCTTCGTTTAGTTTTGAAAACGTTTTTGTATTTATGATTTCGTGTTGAGTTTTTATGTCGAACCAAGCTGTGCATACGCTTATGTAAGTGACAATTCTGTAACACAACATTGCAACTTTAGTCTGCGTACCTACCTCAATTACCACCTATCTATAGATACTAAAAACAGTCGGGCTTCCAATGAAGATAATCGGCTAGTTTCGAGCGTCAACTCTATCAATAATAGGTGTGTGCAAGGAATTTGTACGGTCAGTGAATTTTTAACGCTAATTAGTCAGCCTTTGATTTGATAGTGTTTCGTGCGACAGGAACAACGCTCTACAAATTCGAATGTGGTCGATTATGGTCGATAGTTTTTCTAAAGCATCGAGCTTTAGAAAAACAGCATTATTTACGGCCTTGCCTTTACACATTTACCTAAGTCATATAATAAAAACAAGAGAAGAGAAGGTACAGAAAGGATATGTGACGTTATAATGCACTTGGTTGCCTACCTTGCGTCCACAAGTTGAACTATTTGCCTCGCGAGGCTCCCCATGAAACCGGCTGAAGGGCTGTACAACGTTACGCCTTTGCGTAAGCTGATCTCTTTCGCGACGCTGTCTTTTATTATTGCTGATACCTGAAAAAAACGTTAAACAAAATGTCATCATCATCATACTAACCAAAGAACCAAAAAAAAATAATATCTATGGGAGAGGCCTATGTTCAGCAGTGGACGTCTTTTGGCTGATATAATGATGATGATACTTGATCAGGACCTCAGGCGAGATGACATGGTCTACACGTGCTGTGCTAACTAAGCCGCGTGTTTCCTCACGATACTGTAACTTTAATGAAATGAAGATAAAGTTTTGCGTCAGATAATGTGAACGAACACCGCAGTACTATCGATAAATACCTGTATTTGCCAGATACGTAATCCATGGATATTTATATAATCTTGAATATATTCCAAAGACCTCTTGTAACCATCCATACTCTCAGACAATTTTTGCAGTCTTGTCACCAAGTTAGTTGCAGTCAGTGCTTTCTTTCCTTGAGGCTCTATAAATTCCTCAAACTTTTTACTGATATGCCGCTCCAGTTCTTTTAAAAGTCCCTCTTCGAGCAGCTCAGCGGGGTCTACTCTTATAACACCAACCAAAGTAGATCTCATGTCCAAAATACCTTTAAAAATATACTTTATATTATTGAAATAATCCCAAATCTTCTGTTTTTTTTTATTCCTTAATTACGGAATCAACTACACTTAATATCAATGCAAACAAACTCTTATAGTTATTGCTTAATGCCCATAACAGATTTTCATTTTATAGACAACTTTTTAGAAATTAGACACCTAGAGAGAATTATTAAAACACAACATAATTTTTATTTTTTTAAAATAATTAAAATTAAATGAATATTAAATATTTAAAATGCCAAATTCTGCTGATAGAATGTCGTTTACATTATTAACGGTTAGAGCGAGTACACATTAGGCGTTTTGAAGCGTGCGCTTTAGTAACGCGCGTTTTAAGAATAAAAAGGTTGGTTGAGGTGTACACTTGACTTCTGATCAAGCACGCGCCAGACACGCGCTGTCAGATTTTCGTTCGAACGCGCGTTGCGCGGGCTACAGCTGCGCGCTTGTAGGTAGATACATGCACCGCCAACGCCATTTCCCGTACATTTGATCGCGCGCTTTCGTGTAGGGTGGACGCATCAAAATGGAGATTGAGCACTTCGATACAGATTTATTTCTCGATGAAATTCAAAAGTGTCCAGCTATATGGAACATGGAAAGTCCTGATTATAAAAACAAAATATTAAAAAGTAGTAATTGGGAGCATATAGTTGAAATTTTCAGTGATTGTGAAGACAATTTGGAATATTAGATGCACCCAAAATTCTCTTGGCCACACACAAGCAATCACTTCGACGTCCATTTCCAAACTGAGCCAGTACTATGGCCACCTTGGTAATGCTCGTTAAACGCCGTGCTAAGAGCGCTGTATGTACGCTACTAACGCGTGCTGAAAGTAATGCCGAGCGCTTAATGTGTACTCGCCTTTAAGCAATTGTGATTTTATTTATTTACTATCTATATTAAAAATGGCCGTTGCACCTTTTTCCACTCTTGTTGCGGTAGACGCTGCTGAAAAGGATGGGGAGGGATCAAATCAAATCAAATAACTTTATTTTGGAACAAAAACATGGTATAATACTGGAACACGATAGTATTCGCAGAAGTTATAAACTGTGTCGCGAACACTAACGCCCCCCTCCAGAGTTTATTATTTCCAATTATCATTATTACTATTAGATCAGGAGTCTAATATCCTTAGACAGATTTTTAAATACTTAATAGCGCAACAGACTAAATAACAGGACGTACTGTGTGGCGAGTGAGATAAGTAACCGACTAAGATGCAAAAGGTTGCGGGTGTAATTTCCGCTGCCGGATAAATGCTCCATTATCTTCAAATATTCGTTCCAGGTGTGGTGACATGGTACTTATAGTTCTTGCTACAGGGGATCCTAGTATGGGCTCAGGACTGTGGGTAAGGTGTTGTGTGAAAAAAAAAGCAAAATCATTGGTACCTGTGGTGAATGTGGATGCTGAATGGGTCAATTTAGCCACTTCCATTCTATGGTCCAACTGCGCAAATTCTCGCAATCTTTCTTTCTCCAGCCTAGTGGGAACTTCCTTGATTGTCCAAGTCTGTAGATCAATAATCTTTTCAACAATATTGAAGACCATTTCCGGAATGATTTGCAGTACTTTTTGGATATATTTGATCAACTCATTGCTGTAGTATTGTGATACTGATACCAAGTCATCGCTATGAGCCTGGTTTATCCTGAGAAGTGGAATTTCCATAGCACTTGCCAATTTGAGGAACAATGATCTCAGTCTACTTGTGACCGATGGATTTTCTTTGATACTATTTTGCATATATTTAGTGTAAAGATCGATGGTGCACCAAGCGTAACTAACATCAGCTGCGGTTTCCAGAGTTACTAACGAGTCCTCTTTCAAAGAGGCTGTTCTTAACAGATACTTCAAGGCATCCTTACTATCAGAAAGAAATTGCACTATGGTTGACGTAGCTCTTATTCCATGAAACTCTTCAACTTCCTCCAAAGCTTGTAGCAGCTGAGTTACTTTCTTTATTGATTTGGAAGACGTGGGTTCACCCAGAGATGCTACTTGTTTAGCAATACTTTCAAACCATAATTTCAGTTGCTCATTCTCTGGTATTTTAGCAATAGGCTTAGCTCCTGAAAATAGTTCTGCTAAACTATTGAGTGCTTCCTCAGCATCGGATTTATTTTTATTCCAAGCTTCAGTTCTATTATCTAGCAGCCTCTTCAAAACTTCTCTTACTATTAATTCCAGTTCCGCTGTGCTTATGAGAAGTTCCAGCAATTTTAATGGATCATAGTGTGATTCTTTTAGTACAACTTCTCTGAGCTGTTTACTCTTTTTGTTGGTGTCGTAAAATATAACATCACAGTTGTGTAATAAAACCCACCTCACGATAAGATTTGAGTTCAACAGAACATTTAATATTTTGTTGATGTTATCCAGTACAAAATCGTCAGTAAGTGTGCCTTCTTTCAACAACTGATGAGTTTTAATTATCAGTGATTGTACAGAACTGCCTCTCTTACCAGATATTTCTTTGACTGTTTTTGTGTTACAAGTGTTGGCAAGTGCTGATTTAGCTGCTCTAAAGTGTTCCCAGAACTCTATTAAGTTGAGAGTTACTCCCATGTAGATCGGTACAACCCAGTTGCTTGGGAAGAATTTGTCAGCGATTTCTCGCATTTTGGAAGTATCTGTATGTAAGTAATGTGGAGTGAAGAACAAGCAAATCACAAGCATGCTAGCCTGAGTAGCCAGAGCAGATGCCTGGTCTTCTGGCATGGTGAAAACTGCTAATTGGTTGTATATGTCTTCAGATCTCAGTTTTCCGACAACTTTCTCGACAAATTCTGGACGGATGGGGACTCGGCTAAAATTACCATCATATGATTAAAAAAACGTTCTAGGCTTTTACATCAATTGATTTAACGTAAAATATTTCTTACAAATCAGGAATATTTTACAATTTAGTAAACAAGTAGTGTATTTCTAAAAGAATTCGTGCTCACCTAAAGTATTCCACAGGGTAATCTGTTGGCCGTTTCCCATTTAGTTGATCATAGCCAGTGTCCCTCAAAAGTTTGCATACATCATCTATATTGGTCTGCGACTGACTGGTGCTGTAGCGGTAGAACGCCACTAACAATCTTTCTCTCAACATGCCGGGAATGAACAGGTCGCATAAAAGGAGCATGGCGCCATATAGGTATAGTGACTCACACTGAAATCGGAAATGGCTGAATTAGATTTTGCAGGCTATAAAAATCGAAAAAAGGTTAAAGGTTGCGGGGAGCCGTTGGGTGTAGGCCGCACAAGATCGGTCACTTTGGAAATCTATGGATGTTATTATGTGATCGCGCTGCTGATAGCGTGTTTAATTAGGTTTAACCCTAGATCAGGAGTTCCCTCAGTATGGGTCGCGACCAAATATTGAGTGGGCCCTGAAACATAAGATAACCCGAGCGATCGGGCTAACAGCCGGACGGCCACTGAGGGGCACTGGCGTTCTTTTCTATTCTATTCTAAATTAGAGTTGTTTTTTCTTATTTGTCCTTTATCCATATTGATGACGCTTATATTTCCATTGTTTATGAGCTAACTAAAGTTCCTAAATTACAATATATATGTTGTCTGTGATGATATAAAAAAAAAATAGGTTATTTGAAACAAACTCTCAGTCGGTGTCCGCCGTGAGGTTTCGCGTCGGCGAATATTTTCTTCCCTCTGACAACCAGCATTACCAATATTGTATGCCCCCTTTTTAAAACTGCCAAGAGGTGGGCCCCGAATTTGGCAGTTTTTGTTAGGTGGCGGTTCGGAGCTCAATCGAGTTTGGGAACCACTGCCCCAGATAATAAGCTTCTATCGGGCCCGGCATTGATAAGTTGTCGAAGAGACTTAGTTCTGCGGCATACGCACTCAGAAAGATCTGTCTTTTTACAGACACACCATTGTTTCGTACTGTTAACTGCTCTGGGAGAGTGCTGCAGATATAAACACCGTTTTTGTGCTACAGAAGAGGACTGTTCGTGGAATTTATAATATGAGCCCCAAAGATTAGTTTAAAGAAATAAATATTATGAATTATGAATAATATGTATGAAAATCTAATGTTTGTCCACAAAAATATTAATTATTAATTTGTTTAAGAAAAATAGCGATAATCATAACTTTAATACTAGGAATAAAGATAAACTCGTTTTTGCCACTTGTAGACTCCATATAGTTAGTAAATCGTTTAAAGGGCAAGTTGTACGCTTTTATAACAAATTCCCAAGTAATGTACAAAAATTTGCAAATAACACATTTAAAAACGATGTTAATCATAATCTTTTTATTGCGATTGAAAGTGCTCCAACTCTGTCAAATCTGTTACAATTTAGACTTAATTTATTATTATTATTTATTGCTTAACACAGGCTTTAGGCCTGGACCTTTACAAAGGCATTACCGGGGCCGAAGCCAACGAGTAAGAGGCCTGTTTGGTTTTATATAAAACACTATGACAAGATAGAGGTGACAGATGGTAGTACTATTGCAACACATAGATTAGAGTCCGGCTATTGTTAGAGTAATGCTTATGAAAAAGAGTATGGGCTATCAGAGAAATGAGACACGGCACCTGCCAATCCTGTAATATTAAGAATGATTGAGGCAGGTGGTGACTAGCCGTCCACAAAACAGGCCCCCATGAGTGCCGTCAATAGAAGTCAGCGTAAGGGGCAATGTTGGTGTGGGCGGTTAAAGGGTTTGAGAGGTGTGCTGCAGTTTCACTAAGCGCTACTCCCGGCTTTATGCCTTTAACACTTCAACCCTTGGAGCGTAGGTTCCGCTCTCTGCTTATTATTATATTCTAAAAGGAGCATTAAAAAGATCAACCAGCCTTGTTTCATGCCTTTCTTTCCTGGCTTGGTCGCGAAAGAACAGGCAATAAAATGGACGTTTCAAAGTGATCCTTGTGATTTTGATGAATAATAAATTTTGATTTTGAATTAACAGCGCCTCTAGTTCGGTAACTTGTTTCAGCATTCAGATCCCGCGAAACTGAATAAGAGCATGCTATAAAAACTCAAATCAAATACGCTTATTTCATTTTAATGGTTTGCTTCAATAGAAAATAACTATTAATAAAAAAGCGGTAGTAGTCTTTGAGTTTTTCGATTGGGAAAAGAAACTGAGTCTTTAGTATATAGTTACTATAGCTGGTTTTAACATTCACATCCCATGAAACTGACCCATGAGTGTAAAAGCTGGTAGCACGGAATCTGTCTATAAAAATTTATAATTGAAGTAGATTTACCAAAAGTTGTTTCCCTTCAACGTCTTTCATTGCTGTCTCCATATTTTGCTGAATGAAAGCATTGTCATTCAACTGTTCCAAAAACAAGTTTTGATCAACTATGTATTGGTAAATATTCTCAAATAGCAAATAGAATCTTGTTATCAGTTCTAAGTATTTTTCTTTGAGCTCATCATCTAAATCTTGTAGTTTCTGGAAGAAAACACAAAGTAAGGTCAGGTTCAAAATTGCAGTCATACTTTATGCATAAAAACAGTCTGCAGCAGTGTGACATACTAACAGTCACTCTCAAAATTGCAGTGTATGCAATTAAGCTAATTAACTACTTGTCTGCAAACTATGTCTGCAGCCCACTGTACTAGCAATATTGATATTTTAAAAGCATAATTCACTTGACTGTGAATATAGCAGAAGTTTTAAGATTTATAGCTATTATTATTATTATTTATTTATTTTATCAGATAACAATGGATCTATTTTGTTAGTAAAAAGCTTAAATCTAGGGGAGTTAGTACTTAATCACTAATTGCGATTTAGTCCTCTGTGTGAGCTTCCACATCAGAGGACAGTCGAATTTATTGGCAATGACGTTCAGGATGGTGTTGCCGCTCTCGCGCACCGTGCGCATTAGTGAGGCTGTTTTTTTACGCCAGATGGCATCAAAGTTGTCTGCTCGTGCTTCGGCGAACATGCCTGAGGCACTACAGAAGCGCGGAAGCCGCAACAGCGCCCTGAACGCATTATTAAATTGGACTCGCAGAGCATTGTAAGCCCTTTGCGTATACTGAAACCACAAACTCGCAGAGTACAGCGATGTACAGTACGCTTTAAAAAGAGTCACTTTGACCGCGTCTGTACATCGCGCGAATCTGCGGGCCAGCATATTTGCCCGGACTGCCAATGCTCTGCGTTCTCTCTCCATATCGGTGTCATCTCGCAAGTCGTCAGTTACCAGATGCCCTAGATGTTTAAATTGGAATACCCTTTTTAGTAGTGCCCCATTGAGAGTCACGGGGGGAACAAAGGTAGGGCACTTGGTATCCGAGCTGAAGACCATGAGCTCCGACTTTTTGGCATTATAAATAAGGCCATGTGCTGTCACATACGACTCACAGACCACCAGTAACTTTCGGAGAGCGCTAATCGAGGGAGCCAGCAGCACCATGTCATCGGCATAGCTCAGGTTATTTATACACACACCGTCTATGTAGCAGCCCACAGGCAAGCCGCTGAGTCGCTCGATCAGCCCATTTACGTACAGACTGAAGAGCGAAGGCGAGCTCAACCCTCCCTGCCTCACCCCGCACTCCAGCCTACACGAGTCCGACAGCTCACCCGCCCATCTCACGCGGTTTTCCTGATTTAGATACCAATATCTAAATATTGATACCAACTCCAGTGGCAGCCCAGTGTCTGTCAGCTTCTGCCACAGCAAATCGTAGTAGACGAGGTCGAAAGCACGAGAAAGATCCAGGAAGCAGGCATAAACTGGAGTTTGCCTATCAGTGTAATACTTGACAGTATGCTTCAGACTAAGAATGGCAGTCTCAGTTGACAGGTCTTGCCGAAAATATGACAAAAATTATTTTTAAAGTTCATAAGTATTCTAGCCAAATAAGATTAAATACTTTAGATGTATTATGCTTAACGAAAATTTACATAATGATATTAAAGACCTTATCTTCCAACAACTATTAACCTACCAATGTTTACTTACCACATTTAATGATATTTTCTTATCTTGAGCATCAGATATTTTAAAATAACTAAAGTCCATTATGATATCCTGATATTTGTGCTGCAATTCCTTAGTTTCCAATCTGTAAAATAAGTTACAGTATACAGGGTGGATTATAATTGAATGCTCAATAGACTGATGTAAAGGCCTCAGCTTACATTTTTTTAAATATACTAGGTACATGGTTATGGAACAAGCAGTCCACCTAATGTTAAGATGCCCTACGATGCACTGCCCTGCATCCATCAACTTAAGACATACATGTGAAAAGTCTTTTAATCCTGTAATTTCACCTGCACCCTAACCCTTCAAATGGAAAAAAGTAATGATGCTTGTCAGCAGAATTAAGTATGATGGTAGTACTTCCTCAGGTGAGCTCTTTCACAAAGAACTCAACTACTAATAAACACATCTATTTATACTATTATTCAATAAGCCAAGTCAGAGGCCTTTAGACGGCTTGAAAACTCTCGACACCAGAAAGTCAAAGTCAAATATTTTTATTCATTAAAATCACAAGGATCACTTTGAAACGTCAATTTTACTGCCTGTTCCTTCGCGACCAAGCCAGGAAAGAAAGGCATGAAACAAGGCTGGTTGATCTTTTTAATGCTCCTTTTAGAATATTATAATAATAATAATAAGCAGAGAGCGAAACCTATGCTCCAAGGGTTGAAGTGTTAAAGGCATAACGCCGGGAGTAGCGCTTAGTGAAACTGCAGCACACCTCTCAAACCCTTTAACCGCCCACACCAACATTGCCCCTTACGCTGGCTTCTATTGACGGCACTCATGGGGGCCTGTTTTGTGGACGGCTAGTCACCACCTGCCTCAATCATTCTTAATATTACAGGATTGGCAGGTGCCGTATCTCATTTCTCTGATAGCCCATACTCTTTTTCATAAGCATTACTCTAACAATAGCCTGAACTCTAATCTATGTGTTGCAATAGTACTACCATCTGTCACCTCTATCTTGTCATAGTGTTTTTTATAAAACCAAACAGGCCTCTTACTCGTTGGCTTCGGCCCCGGTAATGCCTTTGTAAAGGTCCAGGCCTAAAGCCTGTGTTAAGCAATAAATAATAATAATAAATTAAGTCTAAATTGTAACAGTTTTGACAGAGTTGGAGCACTTTCAATCGCAATAAAAAGATTTTGATTAACATCGTTTTTAAATGTGTTACTTATTTGCAAATTTTTGTACATTACTTGGGAATTTGTTATAAAAGCGTACACCTTGCCCTTTAAACGATTTACTTACTTTATGGAGTCTACAAGTAGCAACAGCGAGTTTATCTTTATTTCTAGTATTAAAATTATGATCATCGCTATTTTTCTTAAACAAATTAATATTCTTGTGAACATACATCAGATTCGCATAGATGTATTGACAAGGGAATGTCATAACATTTATTTCTTTAAACTTATTGCGTAATGTAAGTATTCTATCAGTTATTTGGTTCTCATAGTACAAGCTCTGCTTAATTTGAGGCTAGATAGCGCTGTGTGAAATGTCCAGCAATATTTATTTATTTTATAATGATTCTCTGGGGCCCATATTATATATTGCACGAACAGCCCTCTTCTGCAGCACAAAAACGGTGTTTATATTTGCAGCACTCCCCCACAGCAGTACACCGTATGACATAATGCTGTGGAAGTAGCTGAAGTAAACTAGTCTAGCTGTGTCTACGTCTGTAAAGAGATGGATCTTTTTGACTGTGTATGCCGCAGAGCTAAGTCTCTTCGACAACTTATCATGTGAGGGCCCCATTGAAGCTTATTATCTAGGGTTATACCTAAGAATATGGTGGTGTCCACAAGAGCCAACTCCTCGTCTTTGATTTTTATATCTGCTTTAACTTGTGTAACATTAGGTAGTATAAATCTAATCCATTTAGTTTTCTTTTCATTTAGAAGTAGATTATTTACATTGAACCATTTTAAGACCTTAGAGATTGCATTGTTTACATCGTTAAAATCGGTTTGTCATCGCTTTAATTTAAATAAAAGTGATGTGTCATCTGCAAACAATACAACCTCATGATCGTCCCTTACAAGATGGGGAAGATCATTAATATATACTAGAAACAAAAATGGTCCCAGAATTGATCCCTGTGGTACACCCTTTTTAACCAGAAACCCCGGCTAGGCTACTTAGCTCATACGAAGAAGAAGAAGAAGTATGAATAACTTAATATAAATACAGAACAGTAGAATTGGTAGACTGTAGCTACCTACTACAATAATTTTCTTTCAGGTTAAATTCGGCAATATAGGTATCCCTAATAAATTAATAAATCAATCTGTACACAATAAGTTGTCCAGCAGAGGGTATAGAAAAACTACTCACAAACCTTTTTAATTTGACACCATCTTTAAATTATAACATAAAACCCACTTTAAAACATCTAGCCTACCTTTATTAATGTAGGTACAACAAACTTCCAGAACGGTATATATTAGGCAAAATTTTCCTTTTGAAAATGGGTTTGAAGAGGTTTTGAAACTGCATGCTAAGTTTAGGAGATACCAATTAGTTAGTATTACTGTACATAAAATACAAAATCTTAACCCTAGAGTGGTCGCGTGGATTACCTATGTAATCCACACTTACGGAATTGTAAAATTCTCAAAAACGTAAATTAAGTGCAAAAAGTTTATTTGTGGCGATCATTCGAAGGTTGTTTGTCTGTCTTGTTTAGAAAACATTAATTAGTATTTTTGATTTTTTGTGCCATTTTAGAGGTTTTTTTTGTTTTGTTGACTTTTTTTATATTCAGAGGTTGTGATTCGTTTTTATTGATTGCTTTTAATACAACAATACTTAATAACACTATTACAATAAGAATTAAACATAGTTGAAGCTCAATTATATTTTTATTTGAATTTATAAATGGTATACAATAGTACTCCACGCGACCAATCAGGTCAGGTTTTAGTACGCGACCACTGTAGGGTTAAATAGCAACTATTATCAACAAACATTACTTACAAATATTTCAATGGCACATGATCCTTTAGTCTCAGTATTTCAGCAATAATAGCATTACCGTGTGAAACCAATTTCAATAAGTTTTGAGCACAGATATTGTCTTCAGACATAAACTGCTTCATTGTAAGATTTTAAAGGTTTCAAATGCTAAAATGGATAAAAGTTTTTAGAAGTCCAAGACTTGTTTTCGAATTTAAACTAGTGATACATTAAATCAGGAGCTATTAGAAAATGCAGTAGAGTGCACGTAAATAAAGAATTCGAGAAAATCACGGAATAATTAATAAATTACACCGACCAAAACAAAAACACCATGTTGAATTTTGCGTTTAAACAACACGACCATGTCGACCATAGAGAAATAGACTGTTTGCGAAATTGCGACGTCAACTTTATCATCATCTTCAATGTCAGTTTTCTCTGTCTTACGTACAAAGACAATGACATATATGCAAAGCAGAGTTAGTTGTCACTTGTAGTTAGTCTGTCGCCTCTATCGGGCTGTCCCTCATGTCACTGTCAGTCAGTCAGTCGGTTCGTTTCTTCGATTCGATGTGCGCAGAGTAGGTACTTAATAAAATAAATATGGTCATTTAGGTAATCATTTAGCGGCAGGCAGCACGAGCAGCATACCCTGCAGCTCTGCAGCCAACCAGGCCAAAGCAAATTTAGCCTCGGAGGATATACCCAGTGACAGTGACTAGTTGGATCCACCATGAAGTAATCGTGATTAATCAAACAACTCTTTAAAAAGTATTAGAATCCCTTAAAAAATGACATCTTTATTTAGCTATGAAACCCTTGTGCATGCAGTAGCTGGTGCTACGGTACGTACTTAATGTAAATAATCATACCACTATATCCTATTAATTTTTATGCTTTCAAACATTTGTTCTCAGTTGTTATGTTAGTTTTCTTACACTCGAATCACAGTATGTAATCCTAATTAATAGGACCAGTTTGTCTTCACATACTTCCTTATCATCTTTTCGTCTATCATTATCTTATGACTAGGAGCAAAAGCATAATATACTCTTTACATTTTAATTTGAACCTTTGAACCCACAAATGGTAGGTAAATACTTACTTTTAGGACAAGTCATGGTTAATTAATTTAAAGGAACTCTCTAAGTACATATTGAATGTAAACTATGCGTGGTATACACACACTAGTTATAAACCTTTTACCTCTTTGTTTATTCTTTTGGGACATTTATTATTATTTTTATAGTTTGAATTAGGTGCAAATAAACAATAAAAATTACAACTAATAATAACTATCTTTTGTTTTTAGGGCAGCATAGTGGGTATGTCTGTGTTTTACCCATTGGACACAGTGAGATCAAGATTACAAGGTAAACTTGTCATTCCAAGGTGCTTAGAATTATTACAAAATATTGACCTTCTGTGGCACAAATATAACCATCAAATATTTTCTTGTCCACAGTTGAAGATTCAAAGAAGCTTGAAGGATCATCATGGGAAATACTTTTAAAATTGGCTAATGAAGAAGGCATTGATTCTTTGTACAGGGGCTTGACACCAGTCTTGCAGTCACTTTCTGTCTCGAATTTTGTGTACTTCTATACATTTCATGCTTTAAGACGAACTACTGTGAAATCATCAGCAATTCAAGATTTGATGTTTGGTGTCATTGCTGGTAGCATCAATGTTGTTCTTACATCCCCTCTCTGGGTTGTAAACACTAGAATGAAGTTTGATAAGAACCGCTACAGTAGCCTTTTGGGGGGCTTAGTAGAAGTTGCTAAAAAAGAAGGGGCTCAAGGCCTTTGGTCTGGAACCATTCCTTCTTTGTTACTTGTGTCAAACCCTGCTATTCAATTTATGGTTTATGAATCATTGAAGAGAAATTTAACTGCTAAAGGCTCTTTTGACGCCTACACAGGATTTTTGATAGGGGCTCTTGCCAAAGCAGTGGCAACAACATTGACATATCCGATACAACTCATACAGTCTAGACTGCGTGCTGGTACTAGCATGAAACCTTTGCTAAAAGATGTCAAAAGTAATCCATTGAACATGTTCAGAGGCTTGGAAGCTAAATTATTACAAACTGTTATGACCGCTGCATTAATGTTTATAATTTATGAAAAAATTGTGCGCTTAGTACTAACTATTATGAGAGTTAGAATGGCAAAACGTAATTAATCTTTATTCTCTTCAAAAATAGTTACCTACTTAACCCTACTAAGACATTGTGGTCAAATTAGTACACCTACCTAATACAAGTATTTAAATATTATAAAATCTTATTACAAAAAAAAACAACTAGTCATAATTATGAGGTATTTTGGTATGATAATTTTTGTAAACCTAAAAAAAAATTTAGTTTCAAAAATTTAATCTCACTTTAATATTTTGTATTCAAATGAGGCTCCATAAATTTTCAGGTTCCTTTGTTTGAAAATATGATTAATCATGTCATTGTGTTATTAGCTTACTAGATTAGATGTCTGTGACCTTGTTTGCATGCATCAACTTAGCCTAGTACATTAAATTGTAGCATTGATACTAGGATCTGTTAGCCTTAAGTCATGTTTATTTTTTACAACTTAAAGTAAATATTGGTTCTTTGATGCCATCATTAGGTACTTCTTGAGACTATTTTCAATTTACTGTAGATTACCTTCTAATGTGGTAGGTGTATTAACCTCGTAATTTTTGTAGCCAAGATGTTTCTCATCTCTACCTAATTCATCAACATAATGCATTTTATGAAACTTTTTTAAGTGGTCATTCCTTTAATAATATTATATTATTTAGTAAATGTGATTAAGTTTAAATAAAGATTGTAAGAACCAGTTTATATGATACTGGACCATTATTTATTTAAATAGGTATGTAGTTATTATATCAACTAAACAGTTCTCATCCAAGACTAATATTAAATGCTTAATAAAATGTCATAAATTGTTAAGGTCACTTAACTTTTTCTAGTGTTCAATTCAGAGGGTAAAGATTGTTTTTGCTTTTGCGTAGTGCTATAGTTCCACAATTTAGACTAAACATCGAAAGGTACGTACAGAGCGTATTTGTCCCTATTTATTTTATACAATTTGGTCAAAGATTTGGTTTTAAACATGGTTTTGGGAAATGGTAATGGTTAGTTAAGGCGTGTGAAACATTGTGATAATTTTATTGTAGTCTGTTTTGTTTTATAGGTGTTATGTTTTAATTTATATGTTGTTAATAGCTCATGCATGACAATTTGTATCTTCGACAATGCTATGAACTGCGCCCTAATTAATACGTTTCAACGTGTCTATGACATAAGATTGCAATGAACAAAGATTGTTTTTCTTTAAAGTCATTACTAATGAAGTAGTTTGTCGCGTTTAAGACTAGATGATTTATAGCGCAATAAAAATAATACCTTATTGATCCTATTGTTGTGGTATATTGTGCTTGGACATTTTCTTCGTAACTATTAAGTCGGTTTTATGTCGTGTTGAAAAAAATAAAAAGATTACTTACGGAAACATTGTTTACTATTTATTCCTTTTTAATTTACAATGGCATTCTTAATTTGAGCTAATTTCATGTCTTCTGATGTTCTTATAACTACTTTGGTGTATTCTTCGACAAGATTATTCAATTCGTCGTAAATCTGAAACAAAATGACAAAATAAGTCAATTTAATCGACAAATTCCAATGACTTGACATATTTTTAATTTATTTATATTGAACTGATAATAATTAATGTTTTTTCAGTTGGTAATAAAGTAACCTAGATTACTTTATTACCAACTGATGTAACCCATGTATTGCAAATAAATTAATATTCATCTTTAAAAATTAATTATAGTAATACGGCTTATTATTTTACGAAGTTATAATACAAGGTTAAAACGTTTAAGTCCGGGCGAATGTGCCCTCCCCACTGCCACTTCAGCTGTGCTACTTCAGTGTCTTTGGCTCTTCTAGGAATCTCCTCACTTGTGATTCGATCCCTTATTGAAAATGAAGTAGAGTGGTATTGAAATAGTGAATAGTGATACCTGTTGGACGTATGGGTTCCGCGTGTGATGCGACAGCTCGGCCAGCAGCAGGTCGGCCAGAGCGAGCGGCGCGGCGCGCGGCGCGGCCGGGCAGTGCGGTAGCAGCGTGCGCAGCGCCCGCCTCAACGCGTCGCAGCACGCGGACGCCGCTTCGCACGCGCGCCCGCCGCTTAGCAGAGCTCGGATGCAGCCAGCACCGTCAACTTCCTATAATAATATAAGGGTTCTGACTGCAGACATCAATAGATTCAGCACATATCTACCCACCGCTGGGCATAGGCCTCATCCAATCCAATTTTTACTAGCGGTCCGCATCCTACTTTGGTAACAATCTCAATGTAATAAAGGGGTTTGAAATTTTTGTACGGAATAACATAGAATATCATTTATTGAAAAAGAAGAACAATAACATTCATTAGTTAATAAAGTTACTGTAACATCAGTCTCTCGTCATATTCAAATTACAACACTATATTAAGAATAAAAAACATATTACATAACAGTCACTTAATACATTTCAATAATTTTCAATAAATTATTTATAAAAGTAATATCCGCTGTAAAGGGGCGTCAATTTGTAACATATACTAATTAATAAAAATCATAAAAATAAAATAATAAGTGAAAAAATATATTATAAAATATAATCATACTGTTTTGTTTAGCTAACATCAGTGTCATGGTTGAAATTAAAGTTACTGTAGTCATTTTCTAAATACAGTCAAAATCTGTTATAACGACATCGAAGGGACTACTCATTTTGAGTCGTAAAAACCGATAGTTGTAACAACCGGTGACAGGTATTAATAGGAAAGATAATACATATGTATATTCATGTAGGAAATTAAACCGCATTTTGTTTACTTCAATACAAACGTATAATATAAAAGAACAATATCATTTTTCCATCATTTTTGTATGCATAAAATCTGTAATTTTAGTTTGTTTGAAACACTTCTGTCGTGCATACACATTTTGTAATTCACGTTAGATTTTAATCAGCGTATCGTCACAATTTCCCTGCATGTGGAACTCTTCATTAAAAAGAACAATCTTTCGTAATACACTAACAGCATTGAGACCGTCAATCAAAGTTGGCACTGTAAATTGTTCTTCCGTTGTGCTTTGTTTCTAAGAATTACAAAAGACCCTAAACTTTGTTTACTTTTACGATAATAGCCATTGACTATTATACTGTACCAGATGTGGATACAGTTACCTATTCAAATTGTTTACAATACAGCTGAGCCGGTCGTTCTACAGATATAATTCTCCGAAAACATTAACCAAATGTGGTCGCTTAATGCGGTATGTCTAGTAAACAATGTCGTAAAAACCAATGTTTTCGATAAGGCGGTCATATAACATTCAGCCAGGACCTTTGATTTTGGTCAATTTAACCAGTATGTTGTTCTAAACGATGTCGCCATAAACGGTTTTGACTGTATTCACTAACATTGTAAATTGTTTTAGTTAGTAGGAGTAGTTTGACTTTGTTACAGAAAGAGTTTTCACAGGTGATTTGTCTTACGCTTAATGGAAGTTTATTAAACAATTGTGATCCATTAACCAGCGGTTGTTTTTTTAACAAGTTTAGTCTATATCTAGCCGACTCCAAACACATTCCGTTTCTAATACTTCTGCTACTGTTAGCTCCTCTTATTTTGACTAACAGATGTTAACTAACAGAATGTTCATAGAGTGACACTTTATTAGGACATTATGCAATTTGTCATTTTTTTGTTCGTCTATATCTGTGGCAGAAGCTTACAGACACTGTGCTGCAGTCGGAGTTGGTATCAATATTTAGATATTGGTATCTAAACCAGGAAAACCGCGTGAGATGGGCGGGTGAGCTGTCGGACTCGTGCAGGCTGGAGTGCGGGTGAGGCAGAGAGGATTGATATCACCTTCGCTCTTCAGCCTGTTCGTGAATGAGCTGATCGAGTGACTCAGCAGCCTGAGCTATGAAGATGACATGATACTGCTGGCTCCCTCGATTACCGCTCTCCGAAAATTACTGGTGGTCTGTGAGTCTTATGTGACCTCACATGGCCTTATTTATGATGTTATAAAGTCGGAGCTCATGGTCTTCAGGTCGGGTATTACGTGCTCTACCTTTGTTTCTCCCGTGACTCTCAATGGGGCACCACTAAAAAGGGTTTTCCAATTGAAATATTTAGGGCATCTGGTAACTGACGACTTTCGAGATGACACCGATATGGAGAGGGAACGCAGAACATTGTCAGTCCGGGCGAATATGCTGGCACGCTGATTCGCGCGATGTACGGAAGCTGTCAAAGTGACCCTTTTTAAAGCGTTCTTTATATCGTTGTACTCCGCGAGTATGTGGTTTCTACTGTGGTATACGCAAAGTGCATATAAAGCTCTGCGAGTCCAATTTAATAATGCGTTCAGGGCGCTGTTGCGGCTCCCGCGCTTCTGTAGTGCCTCAGGCATGTTCGCCGAAGCACGTGCCACGTGTAAACACAGCTTCACTTCTGCGCACGGTACGCGAGAGCTGCAATACCATCCTGAACATCATCGCCAACAAACTCGATTGTCCTGATGTGGAAGCTCACGCAGAGGACTAAATCGCAATTAATAATTAAGCTTTTTAATAACAACAAGGATCCATTGTTGTCTTAATGAATAAATAAATTATTAAATAATTATTATATGACACCAACTACTAAACTAATACTAAACTACTAAATACAAGATTTATTACGCACAACCAAATTGAAAAAAAAATCGCTGATTAGTACTATGCAGATTAAAAACTTTTGTTTTCAAACCCTTCTTACAGATTTAAACATAGAATAAATTCGAGATGCACTTTTGTTTGGAATTTGCCTGCAAGTCAGTACTATTCTTTATTAGAATTAGAAACTTACCATGTATCTTTGTAAGAACCAGTGAGGCAGGAACTGTCCAGTACTTATAGCCCTCTTAGTGACCGCTAGCATTGTCTCCGGGTCAGCATCTATCAAACTTTTGTAGATACTATCGAAGTCAATACTTTCACTCTCTGAAATAAATTAGAATGTTTATTAATACATAATAGTAAATAATTTATTTCAAGAATCAATATTATAGTTATAGGGCGGTAATAGTACATTGTTATACAAATGCTGTAAGCAATCAATTTGTGCACCCGAGATTTTTTTTATTGTTAATTTATTTAATTCCGACAAAATACATCCATAAATTACATAATCCTTATAGAACTAACACAAAATCTAATATAAATAAAAATATTAAAAAAATAGTCACAATATTATCACAAATAACAAACAAAATAAAAATGAAATAATAAATTAAAATGTCAGATTATGCATATTAAGTTTTGAAATTAGATTAAATTGAATTGAATTGCAATAGGTACATAATAAATTTATAATCTACGGTGTTATTTGACGACCTTCGTGGTGCAGTGGACGAATAGCCGGTTACGACGCCAGAGGTTCCGGGTTCGATTCCCGCCGCGGCACAAATGTTTGCATGATCTACATATTTATTCTGGGTTTGGATATTTTTACAAATATTATAAGTGTGTATTTACAATAAAAAAGGATACAACCTGTTTTGTTATGTACGACATTAGTGCATAAGTACATAAATGTATGTATAAGTATTCTATCAGTTATCTGGGTTCCCATAGTACAAGCTTTGCTTAGTTTGGGGCTAGATAGCTCTGTGTGAAATGTCCAGCATTATTTATTTATTAATTACTTACATCTTAGTATAACAAATAACTTTTTATCACGAATGCGACGAAATGAAAAAGTATTTTTATAACAATTTTTTGTTCGAAAGAAAATTTGCGAAAAAGTGAATGTAAAAACAATGGTTACCGGGAAAACAAATATTCTTTTTAGCAACGAACTTTTATACCTAAAAAAAGACTTTTATAATTCTTCACGTCCGTGATTAAAAGTTATGTGTTACACTCGGGTATACAATAGATCTTTTACAGCCCTTGTATAACAATGTATAATAAAAACCGTCGATCGACACTTCAGATACTTAAATAATTATTTAGTTTTAATAGTGCTTACTCATTAGTGCTTGCTGTACAGGATCCATCGAGTCAGGGTCTTCGGCACGAAGCTCTGCTGCAAGTTCTTCCGGACCAATAACCTATGAATAAAAAAAAAATAAAGATGGTGAAGGAAACTCTTACAAATATTCCGGACGGTGTTTAAGCGTGAAAAATTACTGTGTTCACATACTAGCAATCAATGAGTACCCCACTCTGAACAAAACGACGATATCAGTCTCAAGTGCATAAGAACGCTCGCTGCGAGTATTAATGCGAGAGCCACGCCTCTAGCGGCTCGCTCGTACATCAGTGTACATACTGTACCTGCAGGTCACGTGACTGCATGGCGGAGCAGGCGGGGCGCGCGAGGAAGGCGTGCTCGGGCCGCGCCAGGCGCAGGCAGGTGAGCGCCGCCGCCAGCCAGCGTCGCCGCGCCTCGCGTCCGCCCGCGCCGGCCCCCAGGCATCTAGCGGCTCGCTCGTACATCACTGCCGCTGCTGCAAAATAATAAAGGTTCAAACAAATTACCAACTAGAAATTAATAACATGGATGGAAGACGATATTAGAAGTTTTAAAGTCCATTCATCTTGGAATTCTCATACTGATGATTATTGTTTGAAGATCTTTGATTTAGTTATGTTGCGCTATAGCCTTAACCGAATAGTTGTCTAGGCACCCAGTAATAGCAGACCAACTTTTATTATTGTTACGTCAGAACACAGAACACAGTTACACAGAATGAATACTGCCATGCCGGTGTCAAACCATATCATAGAATAGATAATACTTACACGGAGCAATACAAAGAATAAACAATACTAGGCAGACGCGACACGATAATCGGCACCAGCACGCCGCTGTGGCTTTGCGGGAGTGAACTTAAATGTTCCAATTCGTGGATGAAACGCTTGCGCGCCAAAGAGTTCGGGTACACATTCTCCCTCTACTTAGCTATAAGTGCAATATTTACAAGCAAATTTTTAGTGGTTTAAAGTGTGTTATTTTGATTGAAGTGTTGCATAACTGCGTTATTTTGTTTAAATTGGTTTGAATTATTTTTACCGAACTCCCAGCTCGAACCAGTATGTTAACGATATGAAGAGGATGTTAGATTAATACATAGATGCACGAAATGGAAGAGCTTGCACCTAACAATAGCTATAAGTTGACAATGATATAGATATGACGCTCTGGGGACTAATTCACGTAACACAATTTTAAAAACATAACTACAGTTGACGCAAACGAGATTGGATTATGAATTGAATATATTTTGGCATTCTGCTACATTAATATTACAATATTAACTTTATATAACTAAGTGTATAATCGCATACCAGTCAACTCGTACCATTGTATTATCAATTACGTGAATACCGTTTATGATATTTAACTTAACGAGACTAGACTGAAGCTTGAATTTTACTATTTTAAGTTACGTGAATTTGCCTTTTGAAGGGTTATTTTTACATAGTTTTTTATTTAATTACTTACCCTTTCTATAATGGTGTCGGTTGATATGCAGTGCATATAAGAAGTCGTAGTAAGGGTTATGAGTGTGTGGTTCATGTAGCTTCGCGCGCTGGGCCGCTGCTCTTTCTGCCTCGCTGGCTAATGCGCCGCACGATACCAACGCACCGAGCTCGCCGCGGGAACCTGTACAACAAACAATACTAATAATGCGCGCTTTTCAATCAAGCTTCCAGTGTTCTCCATAGATGGCATTGCGAATACAGGTGTAAACGTGATCTGATATTTTCTGAATAATTTTCAGGACTTTAGGTATAGATGTTTGGAACTGAAATTTAATATAAAACACCCAAAGTGGCCACTTTAAGATAATCAAATGGCCGAGCATAGGGATGCAAGACTCACATAGAATACGCAAAAAACGCAAGAACGCGTAAAATGTGAAAATAATCTTCTCTTCAGTACTGGGACAAAAGTAGGTGAATCTTAGCATAATAATCATCATCATTTTATTAAAAATGTATAGATACGATTCTAGCGGTTCAGTTTGAAAAACTAAATGAAGTCTGTGACTATATCAAGTCTTTGGTGAAACATTTTTTTTACATAGGATTAGCAAGGTGAAGTGGTAGCGGCATTCGTATTTCTAAAAAAACACGTAAAATGTATGTCTCCTATATGTCTACACGAATATTAGAGGAAGACACAATAATGCTCTATATACAAAGCCAGCCAGTGTAGTAAACATATTTATGCGCCTAGTGTAGACGCTCTGTATGCTCTTATTAATCCCGTATCGGATTAATAAGTAAAAATAGAGTAAAAAGTAAAAAAGTAAAAATAAGTTAATAAGTAAAAAGGAATAATGAGTAAAAATGTTTGGGCCAACCAGACACTACCCAAGCCGTCTGCAACAGACGAACAGGGCAATGATGATGCCAAAGCTATAAAGTGACCTCTCCAAACCCCCAGATCAGAGTTACCGAGTGTAGTGAGAAGTGTGGCAGCGGCCGCGGCTCTGGCGTGAGGCGCAGGGTTGGCTGCGGCGGCGCTGAGAGCGCGTTGAGTGCGTCCGCCCGCCAAGTGCCATTTGAACACCAGCCACTGGAACATCGCCTGTACACAAAGTTTTATATCTTTACTTCACTTTTTCATCATCATCAATATTCCAATATCCCTCAAATTGATCGAATACTATTTGTATAATACAGTTTCGAATATTTGCAAGCCTACACCGTGTAGGCCCTCACAGAGTTTGTGCCATTCACCACGATCTTGCGTTAGTCTCTCCCATTGACGGCCCGTGACTTTAACGATGTCGCCCACCCATCTCGCTGCCGGACGGAACCCTTCTACAGCCACTCCTCGGCCACCATTCAGTCATTACTTTGCTCCACCTGTCGTCACCACATCTTGCCAACTGTCACTTTTTACATTAAGATTATTGCCACTATTAGCTACATTCATAAAATGCACCCATCTCGCTGCCGGACGGAACCATTCCACAGCCACTCCTCGGCCACCATTCAGTCATTACTTTGCTCCACCTGTCGTCACCACATCTTGCCAAGTGTCACTTTTTACATTAAGATTATTGCCACTATTAGCTACATTCATAAAATGCTTAGTACAAAGTACAAACCATAATAAATTCTTATTTCTATTTAATAAATTGGTCAAGCACATATCGAACCACACACAGTTAAGAGTTCTGTAGCCAGTACTGCTGTATATTAGTCATATTTGAATACAAAGTTAATTTGGCAGTTGATTTTGGTTATTTTGTATGAAAATTATATCAATTCTACGTAAACCCATCTACAGACAAAAAAAAACGATCAAGTGCGAGTCGGACCCGCGCACGAAGGGTTCCGTACCATTATCTATAATAAATTGTATGAGCGCCCATACAACTCAAAGGACTAACTTAATTGGCGTCAACTATGTATGTATAGGGAACACACTTTAATTTTCATTTGTTTTTTATTTTTTGGAATTTTGTGCAGTAAGTCAACGGGAACTACCATATAGGTTTTCGACCCAAAACCTATAGGGTACTTTCGGTTGACCTAGAATTGTAAATTTTGGTTAAAAGCAAGGTAAAGCCTGATGGCCTATTCACCCTGATGAATGTTGACGAATTGAACCGAATCATTGTCGGTCGGAACACCGATAAATCCCGTATTTATAATAATGATTGAAATAAATCACGAAAGTTTTCTAAGTAAAATATATCGTTACTATAGTAGATTGTATCACAAGGGACCAAAATATTGATTGAGGGCGAGAGTAATTGAAAAATAAATAAGAAATGCTTTTCGTACTGACGAATTTACGTATTTGAATATTTACATAACCAAATTACAAATTCACATTAATATTAGATACATTTTCGCAATTATGATAATTACTGCGTTCAATTTTACACTTTCTGACATTAATATTTCACTTTCACTGCTTCGCTGCTAGAACTCATCTTTTATTCAATTTGTGTGAATCAAATTAAAATTGTCTGTAATATTTTGATAAAAAGTAATAAAATACTAATAAGAAGTTCCCGCGGATTTTTTTAAACATGGTTTTAATGTCGGGTCGTCAGGCGCGCTTTTTTTATTACCGGCCAGGACTTTATCGAAGCGAATTGCGTTCAAACTGTTCAACTAAATAGTGTTCTAAATTCAAAAGTAATTTTGTCACTGTTATTAAGTGCGCCGGAATTACCCAGTTTGCTCGCACTTATCGAGGAACCCTTCGCCTTTTTTTGAATAGAGGGGATGAAAAAGCTATTCTAACGCATGTTTTGTGAATAAATAGCACCTGATGTAAGGCGGACTTACCAAATTAGGATCTTCTTTGTCAGCTATGCTGATAGCCGTCTCAGCGAGGCGCACGACGCACGCGCCTGCATCATGGATTTCAAACAGCTTTATAACCTGCAATGCAATTACAACAGATAAGATCAACATTCGGACCACGTGACCTGGATGGAATAAGATAGATAGGCCTCAGAAAGCACAAGATACCACCCGTAGACGGCAGAAGGCGACGCGGTCGCCCGAGAATACGCTAGTGCGATGACCTTGATATCTTCAACAGGGATTGGGTAGAGTTGGCCGGGGGTCGAGAGGAGTGGAAAGAGTGGAGACCTTTGCCCAGCCGGGGACAGTACAGGTTAGAAAAAAAAAGGTCAAAATTTAAAATACTATGTAAATAAAATGTCGGAAAATGTATTCACGGATCGATATATGGAGTTTGATTGTGTACCCTAGTAAACGGAATCTTTTTGCTCATACACAGGTTGGTTCAAATCAGAAACTGCAGAAAAAACAAGACCGTCGAAGTACGAGTGGGATTGGGACGCGGTTTGACAGTAAAAGGCTGCCTATGTTTTAATCTAGAACATAATCTATCAAATTTCATCGGAATCTGTACAGCCGTTTAGTCGAGAAAACGTAACAAAGATCCACATAGATTTACTCTAGAATTGATATTGTATGGATTCTATGTCTTTTAGCCATAAGACCACCAATTGTACTATCGCGTATCTAGATATATGTTTTAAATATGATTTGTTAATTCTTTGTTGTATACAAGAAAATACATTAATAAATACAGAAATAGAGGACATGTACAAAAGCGAGCTTAACCCTAGAAATAATTTTCTTCCAGCAAACCTTTGATGAGAGATGATTTTAAAGGTAGGTAAGTATACAAGAATCATAAATATGTTTATCTTAAACAAATATAACGAACTATGCCTAAAGTAACTAATAATATTATGATTGTAATAAATAAACTAATATATATAAATATATACCTACAATAAAATAAAATGACAGAGAAAGATTACTCTTTAACTTTCCGTTTGAAAGTTAATTTAAGTGATACAATGAGCGTTTTCTATTATATTCTATGGCAATACAGGGTGAACTGAAAATGTCTACCTTCATGTAGTAAAGCACAAGTGCTTGGTGCTGTGTTAATCTCTCTTCGGGCGGCGCAACCATTTGCCGAAGAAAGGGCTCGGTGCTGACGCCTTTAGCCGCTTTGCAGAAAGCGGTGTACGCATTTTCCGAGTCATCAAGGTCTAGTAATGCCAGACCCAAAATGAACTGACCTGTGGGGTACAAGTTTAGGAGTTTAAGCTAGGAAATTATTCATTTACAGACCTTCACAGTAACAAGTAACTTTTCACAAAACTTCAGAAAATACAAAATCCAACAAATGTGCCGATGCCTTATCGAATTGAACAGTTTGATGATTTACTTATGGAATCATCAGCTCTTGACAAAATTTATATGGGAACCTCAGGGGTGGCTGAAGTAATAATCATTGAAATCAGACAATGGTAAATATTTATCGCTGAACTGAAAACTGCATGACGTAGGAAATCACACGTCATAGTCACATAGTCATCGGGCTATGTGGCATCCGGGCTTGTCAGGGACTGTTTTTTAATGGCTCCTTACCAATCCGTGGCACAACCAAACATTTGAATGTTTTCTGCATCGACTACACACGATCCGAGGCCATCCGACTCCGATTTTTACCTGGAAGTAACCGGGACGAGGTCCGGATTCGCAGGATTGGGGAGACCCGGATGCCATAGTCCGAGCCTAAATTTCGAAAACGGAACAGAACATCGACTCCTCGGGATGATTCTTTCAAGGTTGGCTTATTTTATTTAGTTTAATCAAGAGCATTGATGAAATTGTATTATTTTCTGTCAAACAAAAATGAACTTTACTTACGTGAGCAAGAGTTCCATTCGCACCATGGCTCCAACATAACGACATAGCTCTGTACAAGTCTCGGCTGGTTGATACTCGCTAACCACCAGCCGAATTCAAAACCACCGGTCACCGCCCATCTGATGTTGTCTATAGGATCTTATTGTAAGCACTCAATGTTTGCTACATTTCCCATCATTAAATAGTCTGTTATATTTATTCATACTCTAATGTGAACATTGTAGAATTAAAATAAAGATATATGGCCTGAAAAATACTTTAGAGACTAACAGTGCTAGCGCATTACTAGATACTAAGCAGTCTCGAGTGTCAGCTAAATTACGAGCTCGTAGCAGTAGCAAGCATAAAAGTACTAGCATTGCTAGGGCATTGCAAGTAGGATTTTGTTAAAAATTCACCACATCAACAATGTAAATAGTCTATAGGAGGCAAAGCGGCCATTTGGGCTGCAACGGGAAACATTGGGCTTATAAATTAAATTATTTTCATTACAAGCTTCCACCCGCGGCTTCGCACGCGTGTCTTTACAATAAAAACATTACCCTCCTTCTGTGCAGTCGTGTAAAAAGTAGCCTAGGTATGTCTCAATCCCAGTTATAATCTATCTATATACAAAATAGCATTGATATCAGTCGTGAAAAAGTAACTAACAGACTGACAGAGTTACTTTCGAATTTATAATATTAGTATGGATATTTTTAATAATCTATTCCGCCCCACAATTAAACCAACAATATAAAATTGTCAAAAGGATACAACTGATGCGAGAGATGGTAAGCCATCAACGGCAGCGCCTGATGCCACGACGTCGGTGCATTGGCGTGGGCCAGCTGCACTCTAGCGCGCTTCCCGCCCGCTCCTCGCGCGTACCCTTGCACCACGCCTTCCGACGCACTGCACACAGACGCGGAGCCCGCGTCCGCACCCAGCGCTGATAGCTTCAGGCGGAAAGCTTCTGCTGAACCAGATACTCTGCCAACAGTTACAAATTAAGTCTATCGCCAAATGGAACAACTACTTGTCATCAGGCTAACCTACAGAGTGAACGGTACGGACACGACATCTGACGGCAAATGGAAGAACTATCCTAGATCACGCAAACTAAATAATCTGAGCGGTGGGAGATCTCTCCTTTTCCTTAACGGACAACATGACGTGTGCCAAGTCTTTTCATGCTAATATAATTATTAAAATGACTAAATATCCGTTCACAGAGACCAGTTCGGAGAGGAGAGTACATTTTTATTGCGTTTAAAAATGAGTTTTGGGTCATTGAAAAAAAGGTTGTTTTTTTCATTACCCTTTTTTTTTAAATGGTGCCGACCTAACGCTCTCAGTGTAAAAGCAAATCAACCTTATTTTAATGACCCAAAACTCTCTGGTCTGTGTGAACGGACATTAACTGGCCACGTGTCTTGCAAAAAAAATCTATGTAACAAAAAAATATTCTATTCTTTGATTGTGTTACAGATCGCCAATGACATCATTGCGTTTGTGAATGTAAATGATGAATGTTAGACGTTACATAAAATCGGTACTCACGGGCGATGTAGTAACGCCGCTCGTAGCCACAGTAGAGCGCGGTACGCCTGCCAATGCACCGCGCAATGCCCCGCGCCCGGCACGCCGCCCGCGCCGCGCCATACACCTAACGCGGCCAAAGCACCGCGTACCACACGACATCTGAAAGAACCCACAGTTTGTAATGCTTTTTAAGAGATTCGCTGGAGGAGTTCACAAGACTTTGTGGTGGATTCGGCCATTTTTGTATTATTAAGTATCCAGCTGTATATCACACAGAATCAAAAATACTGAACGCGTCACGACGAATAAGGAACTATTGGAATAATTTTAGCTCAGCGCCTTTCGCCTACACAGGACCAAGGATGCATCTGCCTGGAGGTTAATTCTTGAAATAATAACGTACGATGCTTGCACCGGATATCCAGCGCTCCGGCGTACGCCTTCGCCGGTTATCCGAAATCCGGACTCCGGTCGAAATCCGGTCCATATCCATTATCGAGCAATATTTGTTAACTGTTTACAAATACCCCTGTATATTCTTGTCCATAGCCTATTTCCAGTGGTTCCTGGATAAAAAGTAACTTAAATTCTATAAACAGCTATTTAAGCTTGTACTCTTATCGGTTCAGCCGTTACAACGTTACTAAGCAATAAACACATCAAATTAGGTTTGACAAATGTTACCTCATCTCAGCCATTTGTCGTATAGACTCAGTGATGACGGCGACTCCCAGATCACTCGCAAACAGACTCTCGTATTCGTCCATTAATCCAGCATCTCTTTCTTCATCTTCCCCTGGAAACCAAATTCTGTAGAACTACGAGATAAAGCGTCAGTTAAATAAAATATACAGGGTGAATTTGTAAACTTCAGTATTGGATTGAAATGAACACAGATTATTGTTCTGGATTAAGAGCCGAGTCGTTTCTCAAAATTTGTTGACACACAAATTCACCTTGTATTTTTTATGTACATTTTATCTCTTATCATATTTTTATCGAAATTAACTTAGATTTTGATTATTTCTGATAAATATGATAGGATTTTTGGAACAAACAAAAAATTTTGTTAAGATTCTCTAGCCGGGAAAAACAAACCACCCATACTTAACTTGAAAATGACTTCCATCATGGATTTTTTTACAGAATTGATTTTAGTTTATAATAATGAGATCACAAATGAACTACAGATGCAAATTTTACCAAAAAATCCCTTGCTTGGTAGTGATTTTAAGTATGGGAGGTTTATTTTATAAAATTTGACTGAAATAAGGTTCCCAAAGCTTGGTTGTACATTATTATACAGTTACGTCTGAAAAATGTACTCACTTGTTTTCTTGGGTAGTTCTGGGACATCTAATCTGAGCGCGTCATTCAACTCTAGAACAGCGTTCTGCAAATCTTTGATTGGCTCCAGGATTGATTTGAGCTCGTCTATTTGCTGGGGCGATAATGTCTGAAATTAAAAACTAATTGTGATTAGTCTGCGCCAGGTTTTAATGTAGCCACTTGATTACTTCAAACATGCGTAAAAGCATGATAAAATAATGTTTACCTAACTATACAAGTAACAACATTATGTAGGGTATAATGTTGAGCTGCTTGCTGCGTAAAATATACTTACATGAAAATTTTCATTGGTCAATTTTCTTATAACTATTCCTTTTTATTATTATTACTTATTAATTTATAATTCTGCTTTTGTGTTTTCCATCGTAAACTGCATAATCACTTCCCATCGGGCGAGATCGTGGTCAAACGCTAGCCATTAACTAAAAAACTTTTCCCCCTCCTTGTCCCCACTACCACTAGTCAGCATGTATGTGTATTACCGGATGGTGCGGCGGCGGCGACTGCAGCAGATGCAGCAAGCGCGGCAGCAGGCGATGCTGCGGCGCGGCGCACGCGAACAGGCGCCTCTCGAGCTCCCCCGCGCCCCCCGCCCCGCCTGCGCGCTCCCACCTCGCCCCCGCTACCACCACACGGACCGCTTCAGATGATAGCTCGCCGGTTTCACCGGCACCTGTACAGCGGTGAATAAACAAGATGAAAGCAAAACAACTAAACGGATTTAAAAAGTTGTGTGTAGACTACGATAGTAGTTGGTAAAAGCGGGTGTCCTATTTGAGCGGTCTTATACCCGACGTCATTATACTAACGTGTGATGATGCCGCTGGCTTAAAGCCAAATAAGATTGGTGGGTCTGATCAACATCTGTTTGATTCTCATATGATATGGATCAAATCATCCCAAACCAGGCTATAAAAAATGACTATCTAACGAGAAATAACATCATATAGGATAACAAGGACAGGATAAAATAATAAGTATTTATAGTTTACCAATCCCAGAATCCAGTAGAGACAGATCAGGTGACAGCATCATTCGTTCCAGCGGCTCCAATTCCGTGATCAAGGAGATGCCAGCGCGACGCACTACTGCACACCACCAGCCATTTTCACCATCGCAACCCTAAACAAATACACTAAAATTATATACCACAGAAAATATTACACAATAAAAACTGGTGGGCCCCACACTAGGATCTAGCCTGTATCGCGGCAGCATGTGTAACAATTCTAACGTAACATGTTTAAAGTATTGGCAAGTATAGAACGCCAGCTCCAGAGTTCACGTCTTTTCTGGCTTATTGAAATGCCTTAAGGTAGTTCGATTCCTGTACAAACAATCAGTGCACATTCACTAGATAATTGAACTATTAAACATATGCGCATCGAATTAGTAACATATATTATTGCCGGCAAATCAATAAATGGCACATTTTCATTCATAAAAGACAACACGAAAACAATTACTTTTTAGGGTTCCGTACAGCAAAAGGTAAACAAGGAACCCTTATAAGATCACTCTCTTGTCCGTCTGTCCATGTGTCACCACCGGTTTTCTCAGGAACGGGTGGACCTAGCAGGTTGAAATTTATACCAGATACTGATGTCTATTAGGTGTATAAAAATCAAAGTCCTGAGTCAACACGATAAAAAGATATGGACAAATTTAGATTTTCGCGAAAATTTGTAAGTACCAAAATCTACCTTAATTTTCAACTTTTTTATTTATTTTTTCCTTTACTTGTGCTGAACTTGCTTTTAACCAAAATTGACAATTCTAGGTCAACCTGAAGTACCCTATAGGTTTTGGGTCGAAAACCTATATGGTAGTTCCCGTAGACCTAAAATCACGAAATTTGGCAAAAAGCAAGGTCTCGCAGTACAAATAAAGGAAAACATCCAATTAATAAAAAAAGTTAAAAATTAAAGGGTGTCTCCATACATACATGGTTGACCCCAATTAAGATAGTTCTCGAGAGTTGTATTGGCGCTCGTACAACTTATTATAAATAATGGTACGGAACCCTTCGTGCGCGAGTCCGGCTCGCACTGGGCCGGGTTTTTAATGACATTTCAATTAAGTGATAATTATGAATACTTAGGTATTTACGGAGTGAGCAATGTTTTATTGATTTACCGACAATAATAATACGTATCTAATTCGATACGCATATGTTTGAAGATTTACATAGCTCAAACTATTTTGCTATTGGTTAAACTTCCTGAAATGGGCAAAATGAGGATGAACAGATCTGGAGTTACCTCTTTAGAAACCATGAGGCCGAGAGGTTTCTGCAGACTCTCCATGTACTGCATGCACCAACTGTAAAGCTCTGACCAGCACCTGAACGTAATACGACATTTATGGTGATTCTGTTTAGCATTCTAGTTTTTATTCAACTGCGTTGAAGGGTAATGTTTTAGGATGTGTGTATGTGTTGAATATGTTGAAAATCTTTACATAGTATAAAATGAAGTCGCTTCCACTGTCTATCCGCTTAGATCTATTAAATTACTCAACGGATTTTAATGCAGTTTTCAGCAATAGACAGAGTGATTCAAGAGGAAAATTTATATGTAAAATACATACATAACTCTGTTTGTTTGTTACCTTTACACGACTAAACGGCTGAACGGATAGTAATTTAATTTTGCAAGGAGATAGATTACATCCTGGGAAATGACATAGGCTACTCCAACTGCGCAAAATGAGGGTAACGTTTTATTGAAAAACCTCCCGTACGTAGCCGCGGGCGGGTCAGCTAGTTGTAAATAATTAAATTAATTAAAATTATTTAATTTAATAAAACAAAAATTTTTCTATGAAATAAAGCTGATTGACATTGTATGCGAAAACGATTATGGACGATCTCAAACTGTATCACTAACCACCTGTTACTAAACCCATATTCGCAATCAATAAATTAATAAATAAATTTGGAGCCTGTACTGTCCCACTGCAGGGCAAAGGCTTCCCTTTCTTCCTTCCACTCCACTCTATCATACGCTTGTGTAGTCCAGTGTTCCATATACGAGTCGAGTTCGTCTTTCCATCGGCGTCGCGGTCTGCCACGTGGTCGTTTTCTGTTCAACACAAATCGCGGACGTTGGGCACCAAGTAGGCCAAGTTAAAGTGGGATTGGGCGGGACACGTCTGCCGCATGTCAGAGGAGTTATGGGCAAAATCCACCACCGAGTGGATCCCAAAAGACAGAGAACGACCACGTGATAAATAAATAATAAATAAATATTGCTGGACATTTCACACAGCGCTATCTAGCCCCAAACTAAGCAGAGTTTGTACTATGGGAACCAGATAACTGATAGAATACTTAATACTTTTTTTTTGTAAATACATACTTAAAATAAATAGAAAAACAAGCAGACCCGGAACAAATATCTGTAGATCATGCAAATATTTGTTCCACGGCGGGAATCGAACCCACTACCTCCTGCGTCTCAGCCGGCTGTTCGTCCACTGCGCCACGGAGGTCGTCGTCGAAAAATTGATTGATTGATTGTTCATATTACGTCTGTTCATTTAGCGCATCGTGTCGCCGTATCAATAATAACGTACCTAAGTAACCTCTCTGTGATGTGATGATATTAATGTACCCGCCTGCGATTAACAAAATGTGCAAGTTTGTGTCTGTGTTTGTCTCTTTTTAGCCTGGTATTGTTTTTTAAGTGGTTACCTTATTTTTGTCGCTTCATCTTTGATAGACATTAGATACTATCCTTGTGGAAATATAATTTGGTCGGATTTCACAGGTGTCAAAATACTATCAACGAACAACAGAGCCAAATGATATCGTCGTGTCGAGTATAATTTTACAATACAAAATAAAAAATGGTGGTTATTAATTATACTCATAGTTATAGTGTAGTAGCTGCCCATTACCCTCCTGCGAAGTTAGGTAAAAAGTAGCCTTTGTTACTGAGGGATAATGTAGCATTCTAACGATGAAATAATTTTTGAAATCGGGACAGTAGTTTGAGTTTATTCGTTGCAAACATACATGTCTTTCCTCTTTATAATATTATAGTATAGATGGATAACATATTCATTATTTGGCATTATGTGGTCGATTTTTCGATTTCTTGTGTAGACGCGTTGTCATAAATCTCATAATTATAGTGAAAATTCCTAATGACTTTTGACCCACTTACTTATGCATTAGATGGGCTTGGTCCGGCGATGCGGTTCTCGCAGACAGTTGCCTGAGCCGAGCTTGTACTGCATTCATAGCAGAATCTCCCAGGTCAATCTCTATGTTCAGTTCGTTACTTCCCCATGTCCGGTTGTATATCTAAGACGAGTGCAGAAAGTTATGAACAAAGCGCTATTGAAATTTATCAATTTTAATACAATATTTTGTGAACATCATTCATTCACAATGAATTCTTTACTCAGTTTGAAAAAGACATTAGTTGAATTTTATTGGACTATTATTATAGGCACACAACAATAAATACTCTTTATAAATATGTTAAGTTGAACAGAATCCATTGGATCTTACTGCTCGGTCAAGGCCTCTCCCTACTGTCTGTGGCTATTTTTGGCCAGTCTATGAAAGATGCCGTCTAACGTTTTATGGGATCCAGTCGAAGGTCGTTTCATCCCACAGTTCGTTCGGCAAGGCATTGAAATGTTTAGAAAAGAAGAATGATCACGCGCGCGCTCTTTTATATGATACCTCAATTTGACCCCTTTGTTAATCATAATAATAATATTATAATGTATTTTAACTTGCAATTAAATTGGGCAAGTATTATTCAGAACTGTTCGAAATATCAAGTCAATAGCTTCAGTAATTGTTGAGATAATCAGCGATGGCTGTAACAGATGAACAATGTCGCAACGATTTCTTTTTTACCATTTTGACGCTACAAAATTAATGCACCCTATCTTTGAGATTAATAATAGATTATGAGTTTTTATACGATGTTAATCTCCCAGCCACTTAGGATGTTAGGATACAAAACATTTCAACTTTTTTTTTTTTATAGGACTCGATATGGAAGAAGCACGGCCCACCTGATATTAAGTGGTAACCATCGCCTATAACAAAGTATTGCCTCGTAGGTCACGTAAATTAGGAACGTGCCCTAAGATGCACTGCCGTGGCCAGCAACTTGAGGCATGTTGTAAAACCTCACGTTCCTGTAATTTCACCGACAACCATACCCTTCAAACCGAAGCAATGCTATTTGGCGGCAGAAATAAGTAAGGCGGTAGTACTTCCCCGGGCGAGCCCTTTTACAAGGAACTGTACTACTTTTGAACTTATGCGCACCGCCAAGGAGCGGAACGCCTTGCTTGAGTCTATGTTTCCTGATAACTACAACCTAGGTCTTCAAGTAGCGAGTAAGTAGGTGTCTTATAGACAAGCGTAAGCCATCGTAGACTGCATCATCGTTTACTATCAGGCGAAATTGTAGTCAAACACTAGCCTATAATAGAAAAAAAAACTACTTAAGAGACTCACAGCAATAGCTTTCCTGATGACGGCAGGTGGGAATAAAGCTGGGGCGAGCAGTCTATCGCGATACTGCTGGTGGTTGCTAAGCTGAGGCAGGGCAGGCGCGCCTTCTCGACTGGCTACCGCGCGCCACATTGCTTCCGCGCCTACTACACTACCTGAAACAAAAGTATGCTTTTTATTGTTGTGTCAGTTCTACTTGAAGTTGAAGCTTATAGTTCTACTATGACCGATGATGATGATGAATAAGTGGTGGTACAATGGACGGCCTTATCACTTAAAGCAATCTTCCAGACAACTATTGGATGGTCTGGATGGAAAAGTATGGGAAGGAGCGGAGGGCGAGTGGCCAATTAAGACATTAGAGGTTTCGATTTCCGCTGCGGAACAAATGTTTGCATGTTTGTAAATATTTGTTTCAGGTCAGCGTGGTAGCACAGTACTCATAGATTTTGATACCTAGTACCGGGCAACCTAATGTGGTAGACTAGATCCGTGGCTCGCTCTGCACCGTCAGAACAGTAGTCATGGAAGTGATTGCTACTTTTAATTCATTTTCTTTTTGTCATATGATTAATTTTTTTCACTGCTATTTCACAGCATAATGTCGCCCATTATATTTAGCACTTGTTACGCGATTTAACAAATTCAATCGAATACGACCGATGATTTCCGATGAAAAACGAAGTATCTGCTAATTAGCAATTTCGAACGGAACCGTTGAAATCCGAACGATATGCTATTTAGCAATAATTACTCGAGCAAGAAACCAACCGAAATGTTACGAGAAATTTCATCAGAATGATTTTTAGCAGGTGTGACGTATGATTATTATTTTCATATGATCCAAGGATTATCACGCGCCTTTTAACCTCACCATTATGTTGTAATACTAAAGGTGATTCTTAGGAGTTTATATTTTTAATTGTATTCTTACTTGTTATAATAGTGTCGCCGTCAGGTTGACTCCACAACGCCCAAATAACATTATTTCCGTCTCCATAACCAATTTCGTAATCCAACAGGTCAAGCTGAAATAAAAAGGTTCATATTAAGTAAGTGATCACTCAAAGGCCTCCGATACGGCTTGACAACTCACATTTCATACTTGCTAACCCACCCACCGGCTTCGCATGGATTTTTATCAATATAAAACATAGCCTTACCACTCAGGGATAATCTAGTTTCCCATTAGTGAAAGAATTTTCATAATAGGTTTTCTAGTTCCGGAGTTAAGTAGATGACACAATTTAAATTTAATTTAACCTTGTATTTCGTAATATTGTTTTCTGTTTTGTGTACCATAATGAATAAATAATAATGATAATAATTTAAAAAGTTAGTACCGTTTTTTTTCTTACCTGAGGTCCAAAAATACGGCTAATATGTGAGAATTTCACCAAACCGGCGCCGCTATCATGCATCCTCATGACAGCGAATTCACATTCATTTGGAAAAGAGAGATATGCAACGAGTATGACGCTTCCATCTGCGCCGGTCGTCTTCTGCAGCATGTGACCATGTGCTGAAATTATTCACTCTTTTTCAATACGCAATGCATTGTAGTAGGTAGATTGGTTCACATGAACCCTGGCATGGTATTACAAGGAAGGCAGCTCATGTTTTCCTATTTAAATAGGTAAGCATGCTGTTTATACTTTACAATTTATTCGATATTTTAATATATTAGGTTGGGGAAAAAGTTTCTTCGCATTTTTTAAGAAAATTCAAAACATTTTTTAATATAGTTTATTTACATTTAACTTAAGTATGTAGGTACCATTTTGTTCGATAACTTTTTACCATCTTGTAGGTATAGGGACATGATCCCATTGCTATAGAAATTTTGGGGCTTCTGATCAAAATACCGCGTCAAGTGGTTTTGGCAGTCCTCTCATGATGTTTACCTGAGACTGCCTAAAGAATTCTGAAGAGACCGAAACAGTTGGAAATCAGGAGGTGCAAGGTCAGGACTATACGGCGGATGCATTATCACCTCCCTCCCAGCCAAACTCTCTTGATTTTTGCTGAGTGGCTAAAGTTGTGTGAGGTCTAGCGTTATCATGATGAAAAACCACACCCCTTCTGTTGATCAATTCCGGCCGCTTTCTCTCAACTTCTTGCTTTAATCTCATCAGTTGTTCGCAGTAGAGTTCAGAATCGATGGTCCTGCCTGGTGGTAACAGCTCATAATGAATAATGCCCTTCCAATCCCACCACACACACAGCATCACCTTGTTGCGAGTTAACCCGGGTTTCGCCACAGTCTGTGAAGCCTGACCGGCCTTTGACCACGACCTTTTTTGCACGTTCTTGTCGTACGTGATCCACTTTTCATCACCAGTTATCAGCTTCTTCAAAAATGGTTCGGTTTCATTACGTCCTAATAAAGAATCACAAATGAGTACATGGTTCATTAAGTTTCTTTCAGTGAGCTTGTGGGGTACCCAAATATCGAGCTTTTTTGTGTACCCAGTTTTTTCAAATGCGCCATAACTGTTTTGTAGTCAATTCCCAGTTCTTCAGCTACGTCGTAACTATGATATGCCGATCTTGCTCCACTTTTTCAAAAATGGCATCAATTTTATCCGTAATAGGGCGACCAGAGCGACGTGCATCTTTGACCGCAAAATTTCCGGATTGAAAACGCTTAAACCAAATTTGTGCTACTCTCATAGACACTGCACTAGGCCCATAAACATCGCAAATTTTTTCCGCGGCTTGCGTTGCATTTTTACCTTTTTTGTAGTAAAATTTTAAAATGTATCGAATTTCTTCATTAGATTCACTCATCTTTACAGTACGAAAAACAAATAAAAATCATACATTTTCCTAATTTGAATTTATCTTCTTTAAAATTTAAACTTTGAATGATAGCAAAACCAGCCAGACACAAATAGTATAGCCAAAGAGATTTTATTACAAGTTCATACATACTATAATGCGAAGACTTTTTCCCCAACCTATTATTATACTTTGTGGATGGGTTACTAATTATTTCTACTTATTTGATTATTATTATATGTACTGACATACCTATATATGAACATTGTAATTTGTCAAAGAATGAATAAATTAATTAATTATAAATATTGATTAGTTTTATAATGGCTAATTAATTATTATTTTTATTGAGTCTATCAAAGTTTATAAGCTTGTTATTATTTTAAAAATTATTAAAAATGAGTTTTTATGCTGTATATTACTATTCCACCAATATGTCTACATTTCATGATGTCAGTCTACAACAAATAATGATTAAAAGTAATTAATATAACATTACTATGTCAAAATTAATAGTCAATTAAAGTAGGCATAATTTTAGTAAAGATAGTGATGTCATAGTATACTTGTACATATATAGATGGTTACTATCTTTATTGCACACCATTAAAAAATAAATAAACAATTAGGGCAAAAAAATAATATTTGGTTAGATCGAAGGTACTATTGGCAACCCAATCGTTAGTTAGTTAGTGTACTTTTAAAATGGGGTGTCATTGACATCACTTAGCAGAAATATTTTCTGATACTTTTTGTAATTCTATGTTTTTCATTGAAGAATCACTTGCTTTAAATCAGGGGTCATTGACCTCACTTAGGAGAAATGAATGTGACACTTTTTGAAATTCGATGTTTTTCATTGTGTCAATTGGAAAAAATCTGCTGTCTTGGGACCTGTTTATCAGCTGTTCTAGTTGAATGACATTGACATTACGTTTTTTTAAGGCATGTTCTAGGGAAGCCACAAAGTCTAAAGCACATATTTATAGGCAAAGTAAAAGTTAAAAAAAATCCTACAAAATATATAGAAATTATTATTTTTTTCATTAAAAGTGGTTTATTTTCATGAGCAGAATCTCCGACATCGGGATAACTTATAATTGGGAGCGACCTGTACACAGCGTCAAAGATTAGTCAAGTCACCTCTTGCATCGTCCTTCGCTCGTCCACGTACATTCTTTATTGTACACAAATAAATTACGTAATATCAGAGACATGTTCAAACATATTAAACGTAATCATTGGACTTGCCTCTGACTACCCCATTGTGGGATATTTTTTTTTTATGCGTTTATTGTTAGTGTTTAGTACTATAATGAGTTCAGAAGTAAATGAATAGTTACGAGGTGGTCGCGGCTTCACTATGGTCTGCGAGAGAGGGGTAGACACGGCTACAGGCGCTCCGCCCTCGTCCAGACTCCAAGCGCGTAGACATGTATCGCCACATACTGCGATCGCCAATCCATTCGAGAGCACAACGCCGTATGTTTCGATGCCATCGGCACTTTTGCCTCTGCAATAATATTACAATTAACAATGTCCGGAGTCAATCTATGAGAGAGGATGTACAGAGTGCTAAAAGTCAACCAGGTCGATGTGGGCCTGTTTCAGAGTGTGTTAGCTGAACAAACATATGACTCAGCTAACATACTCTACCGGTCCACATACGACCTGCCTGGAGGATGTTTTGTAATTATTTCTATAGACAATTATGGAACTCCCGACGCAAGTTCCCTAAAAAATAGATTTAAAAAAAACATTCAAGATTGGGTAAGCTAAGAAAAGTGTGTCTATTTTCACTACTGGGGCAGTGGGCTATCAATTAAGCTGAAAATGATGATTTATTTACAATGATGATCAATGACTGGAAGTCTAAACGCCACTTCAACCGATCCTAAATAAATCTAAGTAAATACATAAACATTTTCTTCTGCAAGTGTATCTTCTACTTGTGATTTTATCTATCTCTCTATCTATTTCCTAATAAGTTTTAACAACTAATTTGCTGGACCGATTTCGAAGATATTTGGTGTATAGATAGATTATGACTAGGCTACTTTTTACGACTAACTTTACTTGACGACCTCGGTGGCGCAGTGGGCGAATAACCTGCTGAGACGCAGGAGGTTGCGGGTTTAGTTCCCGCCGCAGAACAAATGTTGCCATGATCTACAGATATTTGTTTCAGGTTTGGGTGTTTCTCTGTACAATATAAGTAGGTGGTTTAACATATGTTTTTTTTATAAATTATAGGCTAGCGTTTGACCACGATCTCGGCTGATGATAAGCGATGATGCAGTGTACGATGGTACATGCTTGCCTAGAAGAAACCTATTCACTCGCGACTTACATGTATAAGAATTCTATTAGCTATCTGGTTCCCATAGTCTAAGCTTTGTTTAGTTTGGGGCTGGATAGCGCTGTGTGAAATGTCTACAATTATTTATTTATTTGCTTCTCTAAGAACCCACCTTAGTGCACCAGTAATTCCAGACAGGAACCTTGGTACAGTGGATTCCCGTTTCAGTAGCGTTGTAACAGCAGAGCCAGCTACCGGTAGCTTTACCAAAAGTACGCCACCTTCTCCACTGTGGCCAAATGCGAGGGCAAACACAGCTTCTCCATTGTCGCGAAGAAGTGATGCGCATGTGTGGGCGACACCTGCATCTGTAGATATAAAACAAGTTTTTTTCTCCTTTTTACCACCGATTTTCTCAGGAACGGGTGGACCTAGTAAGTTGAAATTTATACCAGATACTGAGGTCTATAGTCTCTATTAGGTCTATAAAAATCAAAGTCCTGAGTCAACACGATAAAAAGATATGGGCAAATTTAGATTTTCCCGAAAACTTGTATGTACCAAAATTAACTTTATTTTCATCTTTTTTATTTTTTGAAATTTTCCCTTTACTTGCGCTGTAAGACCTTGCTTTTAATCAAAATTGACAATTCTAGGTAAACCGGAAGTACCCTATAGGTTTTGGGACGAAAACCTATATGGTAGTTCCGGTTGACCTAGAATCACGAAGTTTGGCAAAAAGCAAGGTCTAGATAAAGGAAATATTCCAAAAAATAAAATAAGTTCAAAATTAAAGGGTGTCCCCATACATACATAGTTGACGCCAATTAAGATAATCCTCTGAGTTGCATGGGCGCTCATACAACTCATTATAGATAATGGTACGGAACCCTTCGTGTGCGAGTCCGACTCGCACTTAGCCGGTTTTTTTTATACAACATTGAGATGGAACAAGCATATTATGGCCAACCTAAGAAATGTGCACTACAATGCACTGCCCAGCATCCATCAACTTGAGGCATACAGGATTTTTATTTTGTGCATTTTAATAATAATGATACAACGTTTATTTCAGGCAACAATGTGCACATATAAAATATATATTTCAAAAATATATGATTAGGTATTTTGAGGTTGGATTAAATGCTCTCCACTTTTCACTTCAAATATGTTTTGAGTTTACTTGTACAATATTTGTACATCTAGAGCAGATTATAGTTGCACATAACTTTATTGAAAATCTTATTGAAGATTTTAGTTTGGATTTTCAAAATGTTTGTTTTTAGGTAGGTTTTAAAGTAATACAGAGAGATTGTGAAATTGTCTGGAATAAAGTAGGCATGTTAACAGAGACCTTTCTTATAATTACAACTTACTGGCATTGGAATACTGATTCAGTATGTAATAGTTGTTAGGGTTGTTCACAGAACTGGTGTCTTGGAATACTGAAGGTGATGTGCTGCTGAGTGATCCAAATGTTGACTGAAAAGGTTTAATATTTTAAACTACTGTGTAGTTTTTTGTGTATGTTTCTAGTTCCATTGTTTTAATCTCACCAGTTTAACTCTACATATAGTTTGCAATTTTTGAAATAATTAACACTATATAAAAATATTAATGACACAAGTGCTGGACAAAACCAATTACCCGCAATATACAAGTTATTTATCTACCCTTACTCTACAGACATCACACTTTAATTTGATAGTGTTCTTTCAGATAACATACATATTCTGAAGCACTTTGTAGGGTAGTTGAACTCTATCTATCTATAGATCCCGATATATGTAGATTGCAATGGTACTTAGGTTACCCTACCATTTAATTCGTAATTTAATTTATTTTAATATCATTTGTTTTATATGTAAATATACATAAAAGGTTTACCTTCTTATCTAATGTGGACGGGTGAGGGAAAATTAATCTGTGTACAGAAGAAACTGTTGCTGCTAATATCACCAAATGTTGTGAAACATTTCGTTCATAAATAGTAATATTATTCAGTGGTGGTGTTCCAGGAGCTACTTTGCATCTCAAGTTGGATCCAGATAGATTGAGATCCAGTGAAGATTCTGATAGCTCAATACCATCTGAAGTAGTTTGCCTGTAAAAGTGATGTGCTAAGTTTTATATGTATGTATGTATTTGAGCATGCGGCATACTGACTGAACTGACAACAGAGTATACATATCATATGTATTGAGATAATACAGCAGATTTAAAACAAGATGAGATGACAAATTCATCATATTTCAATGGTAGTGGTTCACAGCACATTATCCGAGCATTGCAAAATTATTTCAAATTATATCGCAAAAGAAACTAACTTAACAAAACACTAACTGAACTAAATATAGGTGTGATTAGCTTATAATTATAATAAAGTAAACATTAACCCATCAAGGATCACACATTTTTTATAGTTGTGGTGCCTGATTGATCACAAGTCTTTCAACACTGTGTGATGTTAATATATCACCAACAATGCTGCTTGTCTGCAGTATTTTTTTACAATGCTTACCAATGGATAAACCGATTTCGTGTGTATATTTTTTTTGAGTCTTTATACCAATATCCACCTGCTTTTGGTGGTAGTTTTATGTCTTGCAAAGTACTGTGGGTGCCTCCTGAAAGCATAGCAAATAGTTTGATTGTAAACAGTACTTGTAAAATTGCCAAATTACAACTTTTGTATCAACGTTATATTAAATCGTTTCAAAGATTCATTACATACCTGTATTTAATACGATTTCCTTCCATTTTTCTGGTATGTTATGGTTTGGTGCAATTTCTTTAAATGTTACTGGCATTGCATCAAGGAACTCCATGGTGTATTACACTCTAACCCCTTTATTATATATTCCAATGTTATTAAATTGAAATGATAAATTAACAGTATATGTCTAATTTATTTACAACATTTTTGCGGTAAATCAAACAACTACAAGTAAACAGCGGGCGGCGGCAGTTATTTATTTTGACATTTTGAGGTTAAGTTTCATTCCAACTGTCATAAAATAAAGCGGACGACAGACGAGTTCGAGGCATATCCTTAGTTCAAGGATAGTGCTGGATCCTTTATGGGATAGTGCTTTAGTTGAGTGACATCTGGTACTCACTAAACTCTCACTCAAAATAATATCATTCTCTTTGTCTATTCACTGTTCGTGTTTATATTCTCTTTGATTTTAGTCTGTGGTTTTTTTAGGTGTAATGCGCGAGTTTTCACCAATTTCGTATTTTTTATATATTTTTCTAATACAAAGCGAAAATATTGCAAGATTCTCAACGCGAATGTATTGTAAAATTTTTCAAGTGCACACGCAACACGAACACGGAATATGATATTGTGTTATTTTGTGGCAAAAAATATCTAAAAGGTAAGATCAAAATTTGCATCGATTTTATGTTTATTCACAGTGCGAAATTTCAGTAAATTCTTAATTACTGTGGTCATAATTTAATTACGGTGGTAATATTAAGCTACAACCATTCACAGCGAATTTACCGCGATTCGTGCCTGAATAAAAAGTGAAAACCAGTCTAACAATGACATAAAAATTTCATCAAATTTGGTTAAGCCGCAACAGCGTGATCACAAACAAACATTTATAACTAATCGCGTTCTATTTATTATTTTTTTCAAAGTCTACTCACCTATTTGGTGCATTGTAAAACCATTCTGATACAACTTTTATTTAAAATACTCTAAAATATTTTTTTTATTTATTACAAAATTAACTGTCTGAGATAGCCTATATTATTTGTAAAATGTACATAAACCGGCTTAATATTTAAATAATTTCTTATTAATTTGAGAATAAACAAAAGCTATATCTACCGCATGCTGCCTTCTTATTTGATTCAGTCCATTTTTTTTAACTTAAAGTATTACTGTGAGGGCTTAATATCACAGCCTAGATAAAAGCCAACATATTATTTAATAAACTGTTATGTAATAAAATAATATATCAGGATATGCTTGCAAGTTTGTCTTAACCTGCAATTATTAACTTAGCTTTTTGAAGATTTGGTACCTTTCTCGTTATAAAGTGCTAACTAATCATCAATCTATGTATGAAAATAGTACAGTAAAGCGTAAATTGTATCAGTTTCTTCTCACTACAAAAAAATCACTACAAAAAGTTCTTGGGTTCATAGTCCAAATTGTGTAAGTCACTAAACAGCATGCAATACAAACCAATGTTAGATGTATTGTGCAAGTACTATGTTAAATTGATTAGTCTAAAGTATGTAAGTTAAGCACTTTTGTCCTGGTCAGCCTTTCTGTCGAGTTGCTGCTATTGACCTCTACTGAATATAGAATGAAAAGCAGCATGTGAAACCTATCATATTGTTGTTTAAAATCATAGTAATTGTTTATTCATGCAATAATTTGTATAATTCTTTATCCAAATTACAGTTATAAGGATTATTAAACCTAATTAACATACTAGTTATTACCACGGATCTGAGCTAATTAATATGATCTGCACTTATATTCGGCTTTTATGTGTATAATGAGTTGACCACCCTCTTAGTAATTACCCAGCTTGGCATCAGCATTTCTGAAGCTATGGGCTTCTAGCCTCACTTCCTCTGCTTTTTTCTCCTTAGCCATCCTCAACATGTTTGTCTTGTAATGATTTTAAAATTTTATACCAATGCTGATGTCTGCCAAACCTACTTACTACTGTGGCATTTACACTGTCTAATGAAGATAATTAATAAACTGCCTGATGTCATGCTGTTGTAGTACAGTATCTGACAGATTGATATGTGGCATTGGCTTAGCAACACCTATAGTCTATGTATACTATACCATTCATCTTGCACTTATCTATATAGCCTGGGGATAAATAAATAGTTTGTTCAGAACGCATTGGCGGGGTGCGAGCACGGAGCGGGCGCGGCCGGCTCGGGCGGCGGGCGGCCGGCGGACACCATTCGCCGCGTTAAGGTGAAGATGTCGTCGGTGTCCGCGCAGGGCGTCGTTGAGCGCGCATCAGCAGAGCTCTCACGTCGAATCACAGGTGCCTTCCCTTACTTCTACTGAGCACTTTGTCATTTAAAAGAATAAACCTTTTCTTGCCTGATTCTTTCCTGACTTGGTCGCTGAGGAACAGGTGTATAAATTGACGTTTCAAAATAATACTTGTAATATTCATGAATAATTTAATTGTGAATTTTAACTGATATAGGTACCTCATCACATCACTGCCCAAAATATGTAATTTAATATTTGTTTGCATTGCCAGGCTTAGGACTCCGCGGACGAAAGCGTTCCCCTGGTGTGGTGGAACGCGTCGCGAACGCACTCTGCGGTCCAGCAGCCGCCGCGGCAGCCCCCCGCGTACCCCGTAGGAGGCGGCCCTCCCCGCGCCCACTCGTCTGGAGCCAATTCATTCTCGAAGAACGTTTCCTCGAAAAATTCTTCCTCTACTTCAACGCTAATGACCGAAGGACGCTAGCACAAGTCTGCACTCGATGGCGAGATATACTTTACTCCTCACCTCGCTGGTGGAACGGCCTGATCGGAATGGTGGATTGCAGAGAACTGCGATCTACATCTGGCTGCTGTGTACAGAGATTCTACAATTCTATGATAAGAAGAGGTATACGCGGAGTGGCACTTGTCTCAGGCTCTGACGATGATATAAATGAATTCATTCGGCAATTCCCTTTATCGGCTCACCACCTTCATGCTATTGGTCTAAAAGGTTGCACTATAACGGATCGAGGATTGGAAGCTATCCTAGATCATTTGCAGGTTCGTACCATCTACCAATATGCAATGCTATTTCATAAGACTGATTTTGCTTTACAACTAATTCTTCATTTTAGGTGCTCTTTGAGCTAGAACTAACCGGATGCAATGAAATAACAGAGGCAGGTCTATGGGCATGTCTAACTCCACGCATTGTCTCACTCACGCTTACTGACTGCATTAACATTGCTGATGAAGCTGTAAGTATAAAAATTTTACCACTTAGTATTTGACCAAGTAATTTTTCAACGGTATAAAACTCAGCTTATGTTTTATCACGTATGCCTTTCAGAAAATCCTCATAAAAATGTTTTATCAAATAGGTCGGCGCAGTAGCTCAGCTGCTGCCGTCTCTGTACGAGTTTTCCCTCCAAGCATACCATGTCACTGACGCCGCTCTTGGATACTTCTCGCCGAAACAGAGCTCTTCGCTCAGTGTCCTACGATTGCACAGCTGTTGGGAGCTTACTAACCATGGCGTCGTTAATATTGGTAAGACTACTCTCCTCTTCTTTTTCATGAATTCCTAAGGCCCTTAGTAATTTATCATAGTATCGATCACTCGGGCAAGAATCACCCACTTTATAGGCCACCTTCCTTTTTGCCATCTTCCTCGGTCAGTGGTTTGATCCAGGTTTTTCCCGAGACTTTTATGATGACATCGACCCACTGCAACTAAGAGGTGCAGAAATTAGTTGTTAGTAGTTTGGCGAGATTAGAATCCAGAACTGTAGTACTTACGAATACGCCTTTTTACAAGCTTTTTATTAACTTGCAATGTATGTATGTTTGTCCGGGTGGAATCTTGCAACTGAATTTTAAACCCGTTCCCGTCAACCGATTGAGCTGAAATTTGAAATACATATATAACTTCGGTGACAATGCAATAATATGGTACCATGGAGGTGGTCTCATGATGGAGACGGATGCCAGACAACGGAACTTCTGAATGGATTATAGTAGGTTACCTAGTGTTTGGGCTCATTTGAATCTGCTTGCGGTTCCGATTATGAATTTTATAAAAACTTGTTTTGAGAAAGTTATTTTTTAACAAAAAACTTATTAATTATTAAATACATATTCTACGATTTACTGTGTTTATATACTACCTTTAATGTATTTCCATTGCCACATTTAAAACCTGCTCTCATATAAAAAGTCCTAATTACCACGTGGTGTTCTCTTTGACAAGTTATGTGTGTAGTGCCGTAGGCCCTTGACCCGGATAGTGAATGTGGAGGAATGCTCGAGTTAATTGGCACTTTTAATTCGCTTACCAACTTCAGAGTTCCTATGGTTTGATTTCCACTAACCTAATAATAACCTAACATGCCATGTAGCTTAAAATATATTTGGGGCTTAAAATACCTACTTCAATATCTAATGATTTAAATCTAGACGTGGGACCTATAAGTATAGATATGTGCCTAGATCGATATAAGTCTAATTGAAGTTTGCCGTGCAGTCAGCGATGCAGTAATAATGAACTTGGGTTTACTGAGTTAGCTTATGCGACACGGTCCCTCCTTAAAAAGTTAAGGGCAAGTTCTATTACCATATTATTGATAGGCGAGTAAGCGTTCGTAATGAAGATATCTTGGGCGCTCATAGTCGGCAGTGCAAATACGAAACTTGCGAATTTATCGATTATTAACGGACAGATCGTATGGAACTAAGTTTATAGTGTAACAGCAGTGCAAGTACAGAACTTGCCGATCGACAAATTGACGTTTATATTCGGCATATCCGTTAAAAATTCCCAAAATTTGGTCTGGTTTCACCCCATTTTATGTGTTTTTCCGGTGCACTTTATGAATACTCACATATCATAACTAGTGGTTCGCCCCGAACTGAGATCTCGCGAATCTCTCATAAAAACAAAAATATATGATTCGTAATCTTTCATTATCAAAATAGTGCCACGAAATAAACAACCACCTTACTTGACCTACAGTTTCATTCAAGTTACAGGTAACGGGAGTTCATATAAAGTGGTTACTCTTTTTTGGGGTACAAAAGGCAGTTATTCTGGATTTCAGACTTTTGCCTATATTTGTGTGACTAAAGCTACACGAATACCGAATTTCAGCATTGTGGGGTCACTGGCTTACCCTGTGAATTTTGTCAAAGTTTTATTTTTATCATAGCTAATAACTCAAAAACTACAAGGACTAATGAAGACCTTTCATTTGACGTCCCACTTGACCTAATAGTCTCATTTTAGTTTATTTTTACCGCTCTTGAACTCCAATATCTCAACAACCCCCCAACATTTTTAGCTCATTTAGTCACATCAAAATTGTGCCATCATTGTATCACCTATGTATCAAATTTCACGATGATCGGATCAACGCTTCGAAAGTTATCCTCGGACAAACAAACAAACATACATACTTGCATACATACATACAAGGCCACCCTATCCATGGTATGGCCAGTGGTATGATGGGTCCGCAGATAGTTGAGAGGTATTCGCGATTTTGACGAATCTAAACGTAGTTCCTCGCAATCACTACTTGGCATTTGCAGATGAGCGCACGACTTTAATAGGTAGGTACATATTATAAATTTACTAACCTGTTTCAAATTTCAGCATTTGATATTTCAAGTTATTGTTATTATTCAGTTCCAGTTTCCATGCGATCTGTTTTTTACTGTTATTGATTCTGAGAAAATAAAGCCCGAGGCAGGGAGGTGCGTGGGAAGAATTTAATCAAAACATGAGAACGTAATTAATTTATCTACCTTCGTTATCCAATACAATGTTGTATAAACAGTCTAATTTTAATTACTTTGTCTGTTTTAAGATATTTTATACCCACATGCAGTAATTAGCAGAACGTTCCTTAATACCTATTTCGAAATTAGTTCGCTGTTATATTATATATCGTATGTACCTATAGTTTAATATCAAAATTCTGAGTTTTACTTAGTTAGATATATCTTTACGGTTATACCTACGTAACTTATAAGGCAAAACCTGAGGACACAAAAAGGAAAAGGCGGCTTTCCTGTAGTTGTAGATATTTCGAAATAAGATGATAAAGAGAAACATAGCAAGTGCCATAAGTAAGTATTGGCATACTTTTATTTTCATACTACATGCTTATAAACTTGGATCCACCATTTTAGAAATGGCAGGTAAATAATGACTCTATGATGATGAAACCAGGAGAGAATAAAGATAATTCTAATGGAAAACAGTAGAGAGATGTTTGGGTTCTTTTATACGATATAATTGTGACTACCAGGGTCTGCAAACGGGGAGATCGTGGGTGGATAATAGTCGAAGGATCGTTTTTGGGTTCTTTCATACTAAGTCTATTTTCAATGTTAATGGAGATAGGGCAACCTTCCACTGTCACTTAAGCGAAAACTCATCGACATGTGTATCTTACCCATTCTAACCTACGGTGCTCAGACTTGGTCATTGACGGACTCACAAAAGTTCAAACTCGGGGTATGCCAACGAGCGATGGAGCGTAGCATTTTAGGTGTTAAGCGGACCGATAGAATCCGCAACACTACTCTACGCTCTATGACCGGAATCATCGACGTAGGGTACAAGGCTGCAAGACTCAAATGGGACTGGGCGGGTCATGTCACTCGAATGCACCCTGAAAGGTGGACTAAGATCTCCACCGACTGGCAACCTACAGGACGACGGCAACGAGGCAGACCGCGAAAACGTTGGCGCGACGATCTGGATGGGTTCCATTCTGACTGGCAGGAGATTTCTGGAGAACGCAAGGAATGGAAGCAAATGGGGGAGACCTTTGCCCAGCAGTGGGACAGTATAGGTTATTAAAAAAAAAATGCAGATAGCTCCACATTCCACAGCACATAGCACCATTTTTCTACTTGGTCAAAAACGTGAGCTACTTTACGTTTAGTTTAGAGGATTTACGCGTACGAAGTCGCCGGTTACAGCTATAATGTTTATTTCCCAGTGCACTCTCTGCCGAATCTGACGGTGCTGTCACTGAGCGGCTGCAGCAAGGTGACGGACGAAGGCGTAGAGTTACTGGCTGAGAACTTACCGCGCCTGCGCAGCCTAGACTTGAGCTGGTGTCCGCGGGTCACGGACAATGCTCTCGAGTATATCGCCTGCGATCTCAACCATCTTGAAGAGTTGACGTTGGATAGGTAATTGCATTATTTTGGTTCTATTTTATCATCGTCATAATCAACCCACATTAGTCTACTGCTGCACATTGGCCTCTCCCAACACGCGCTACTGAGCCCGCTCTCCGGCTCTTCGTCCACCTTCTGCATGCCGCCCTACACTATGCTTCATGGGCGTTCCCACCCTGATCGCTGACTCGAAGCTAAAAATTTAGGTTTAAATTCAGAATTATCGCTTGAAACAATGCAATATCGATGGATCTTTCTATTTCACTTGCAATTGAGTTTGTTTACTTCTGCCCCCTAAAAAAATAGTGGGCGCGCCCATTATACGTTTGCCCTCATGCGGTCTGCAATCAAGAACCCGTGTATCTCACAGCCACTTCAGCTTCCTAATCCGCTGGACTATGTCGGTGACCTTGGTCTAATAAATAAATAAATATTGCTGGACTTTTCACACAGCGCTATCTAGTCCTAAACTAAGCAGAGCTTGTACTATGGGAACCAGATAACTGATAAAATACTTATATATATTTTTTTGTAATTTTCGTTCTTATAATATAGAAAAACATCCAGACCCATAGAAATTATACGGGAATAGAACCCGCTACCTCCTGCGTCCTCTGCCGGCTATTAGAGAGTACAATGGTACCACAACACCCATGTTAACGCACAAGTACGACAGAAATCCGGTCCATCGCCCCCGCGTGCCCGCGCAGGACAGTGATTTGGCCGTTGTGAGTGTGACGAGCAATAGACGTCTATCTAGTTTCCAGTAATAAAGGACTACTAATTATATAAGGTGTTGCATTTTAAACTAATCATATTGCAGGGACGGTTTCTACAAAAAAATAAAATCTAAATGTATCTTCACAGGGTGTTTGGTAATATACTGACGATATTCAAGTGACGGTTTCTCAAAACATAAAAAAAGACTTCTCTAAAAAAAAACTACTAGATATATTATCGAATTTTAAAGAAAATCAACTAAGTTTAGGTGATTAATTCGATATAAAACTTACTGCCTACTCTTGCAATCGGCATCCAAAAATAAAAAAGGCCGATTTGATATTTCTTTCTGAAATGGTTGTGGGTTTTAGGTTAGAAAGGGACAACAAGAGATATCTCGAGACGTCACCAATACAGTATTTGTGGTTTTAATTTGCATTATGCAATAGCACAACATAAGTTTTATAAACTTGTTTTTACATGCCGAAATAAATTTTACATTTCTATGGTAAACATTTCACAAATTTATTTAATAGGCTTATCATAATAACACCGTTCATTTTTGTGTGTATATTATCAAACACACTATATAAATATTCCTATCAAAATCTCGAGAAAATCGATAAAATGCTGCTCGACGAGATGTTAGAGAATTAGTAATAAACTACCGATTCAGAGCTAGTTCAATGACCCAACCAGTCAACAGAGCGCGTATAGTGAGTACGGTAGGGCGGGAAGTAACTACATGCTAGGCACAAAAACTCAAAAAAAAATTTTTTGAAATAAAAGAAAAATAAAAACATTATTTACTTATTATTTATTTATGGTCTCAAAAATATACTCCATCATTATTTGTAGTTTTAATTGCATATTCGCGTTCCTTTATTGGAGAATCCCCTGTACTCAACAACCCAGATAATGCAAATATGTATTTCTCCAGTAATGTGATTCAAATCCCTACTTAGATAATTAATGGTAATGCCTGTATCTAATGTGTATTTGACAGATGCGTGCACATAACGGATATTGGCGTGGGTTACATCAGCACCATGCAGTCTCTGGTCGCTCTGTTCTTGCGGTGGTGTTCGCAGCTCCGTGATTTCGGCGTGCAACATTTATGTGGGATGCGCTCTCTACAACTTCTTTCTTTGGCTGGTTAGTATTAACTTATCTTAACCCTTAATCAAATACGAGGAAATAATTTCCCACTTAGTCCGGATGAGCAACATCAATATATTTTTTTGAATGACAACCATATTTTGACATTTTGTAATGCCCCTCATTTCCCCCTTTTATCCAGGTTCTTATCATAAAATTTGAATTCTATTCACAAAACCCACATAAGAACCGATCTTAGTTTTTATTTTTCTCTTAAAAAGTTTTCGATTTGATTAAGGGTTAACATAACCACTTAGTAGACAACATCCTTAGCTAAGCCACTAGCCTTGCCTGCTGTTCCAACCTTTGAATAGACTTAGGCTTTACCTAATACAGTACGTTACTAGTTTACTACAGTGCAATCTGTCTCTAGGTGCGCTGCAGCAGAATATATGGGCATCCTATAAAACAATCTTTATAGATTGTTAATTTTGATAATATGTTATCCACAGCTCTATGAAAATATTAACATAAATCACACTAAAACTATTAATCATATCGTTACCGGCTAAACCGATTTAGATGAAAATTGGTAGAGCGATTCAAACATACAGCTGCTTTTTATTGGCAAAACACGAGTGCGAAATTGCGTGGGGATTTAGTATATTGTAAAAAGTAGTTAATACCATTTCAGGAAGTTAAAGGCCGCTGCACACCAGATGCACTGAATCTGTGTTTCCTGATAACTACAACCTAGGGATCTTCAAGTCGCGAGTGAATAGGTTTCTTCTAGGCAAGCGTGTACCATCGTAGACTGCATCATCGCGCCCCATCAGGCGAGATAGTGGTCAAACGCTAGCCTATAATTTATGACGGCCTCCGTGGGTTCGATTCTCGCCGCGGAACAAATGTTTGCATGATCTACAGATATTTGTTCCCTGTCTGAGTGTTTTTCTATACTGACCGGTCAGTGGTCAACTTTAAATGCTCCTAGCGTCAGTGGTCAACTTTAAATGCTCCTAGCCAGCACATTTTTTATGTTAGAACGTAGGTTTTTATTTCATTTAAAAGCTATTATGATAGACAATAATAAAAAGTCATAAAAATAAAATAAAGCCTATAATACTAGAAATTGAATGACCACTGACGGTCAGTGGTCAACTTTAAATGCTCCTAGCCAGCACATTTTTTATGTTAGAACGTAGGTTTTTATTTCATTTAAAAGCTATTATGATAGACAATAATAAAAAGTCATAAAAATTTCTAGTATTATAGGCTTAATTTTAAGATTTTTGGAGTTTATTGGAAATTAATAAGCATTTAAAGTTGACCACTGACCGTCAGTGGTCAACTTTAAATGCTCCTAGCCAGCACATTTTTTATGTTAGAACGTAGGTTTTTATTTTATTTAAAAGCTATTATGATAGACAATAATAAAAAGTCATAAAAATTTCTAGTATTATAGGCTTAATTTTAAGATTTTTGGAGTTTATTGGAAAAAAACAGCCTAAAAAATGTAATTTTAATACAAAAATTAAACTTTAAGTCACGATAGCCACTCGTTTGTGAGTTATTTGTTATTTTATCGTCATCGTCACATATCTGACATGATTATGGTTTTTATTTTAACAAAATAGACCTACTACTTTGGAAGAAATCATTTTTTTATTAAATAGAGTCATTAGTGAGTAATAAAAATTTTAATACATCAATAAAGTATATACGAATTTTTTTTTAATTTTTTTTTTCTATATTTTTGTCGATAATTTTTGATCTAGTTTCACCCCCTTTCGGGGTTGCACTTTATCCAGGGCCACACTGTATATTATATGTATGTATTTACAAAAAAAAAGTATATAAGTATTCTATCAGTTATCTGGTTCCCATAGTACAAGCTCTGCTTAGTTTGGGGTTAGATAGCGCTGTGTGAAATATCCAGCAATATTTATTTATATAAAAAAAGATGCGTAACGTGCACATTTCATTGCGTTGTAATGAGTAGGAGGAAGAGTCCCACTGCTTAGTATGAATTGATATGGGGCACTGACGTACGCAAGCCACCGCATGGACGAACCACCATTACTAGATAGACAAAAACTGTTAGATATTCTGCTGTCTTATCATAATCCACCAAGCTGGCGAGCATTTTTCAAACTTTCGCGATCGCTGTACATAATTACTGATTTAAACGAGTATTTATCGCGAATGTACCTTTTTTATTTATTATCCCGACGTTTCAAACTGTGTTGCAACAGCCGTGGTCGCGGGCAGACTCGCTCTCACAGCGCTTTTACCCGTCCGTATATCTTTCTATGCACTTCGGATTCACAGGAACCGTTGCTTACTGTAGGCCAGGTAAACAGCTGTCTACTGTTTCTAGATCTAGTTTACCGTAGGCAGACAGAATGTAAACACACGTGTAAACTTTTGCTTGTTTCAGGATGCCCTCTCCTAACATCCGGCGGGCTCTCAAGCCTCATCCAATTGCGACAACTGCGTGAGCTGGAGCTCACCAACTGTCCCGGCGCCTCGCCGGAGCTCTTCGACTACCTTCACGAACACTTGCCGAGATGCCTCATTATAGAATAAGGTACTGCATCTAGGTATTAACAACTCTATGACGATCCCAGCGGCCTTATTTCATAAAGACACCACATTTGGAATAATGGAGTAGATACAACGTTTTTATATTCATTCATTGATGTTTTACAAATCATTTTGAATAGTCTAGTAAAATTTTACTAGACTAGTAAGCGCTGAAGAAACAGGCAAATCCGTGGAAACTTTGTCTAAACCTCTAGGACCTTACCACAAAAAAGATAAACACCCGTTTAGATTAGATTAGATAATTCTTTATTGCACACCCTAAAACAATACAATTAAAAAGAACACCGTAAAACTATGTGATACAATTGGCGGTCTTATCGCTGAATAGCGATCTCTACCAGACAACCTTTGGATGGAATGGACTGTGTGGACATTACCTACCTGGGGTGTAATGGTGTACCTAACATACTACATATACATACTTATACTTATGATACTACACTAATATTACAAATGTGAAAGTTTGTTTGTTACTCAATCACGTCGTAATGGCTGAACTGATTTCGATGAAATTTGGTATATACGTAGATTATAACTAGGATTAGCACATAGGCTACCTTTTATCCTATAAATCTGTTCCCATGGGATAAAAATGGGGTGTCAAGCCAAGTTGCAACAGCGAGTTTAGCTTTATTTCTAGACTACCTACACATTTAGTAGTGTAACGCGTACAAAGTCGCGGGCAACAGCTAGTTAATAATAAACACATAGATATTTAGCGACAAATACTTAAAAAGTGTTCTCTGAGCATACGTTTAAAAACGACAATTGGCTTTAACACATGTTTTAAAAATCCTTAGCAATAACTGGTAAGGGATTGTGCCAACGGGTGTTTAACTTTTTTGATATCGAACTTATTTTACATTACGTCATCTTTAAGCGATCCTATTGGTCATTGATCACGTGATTTGCTTGCCTTTATAAGACTCTATTGTTCCAAATTTGTAGCCTGACTATTTCCTATGATACAGCACCAGAACCGCAGCCGATTCCGTCCAACCGCGGTTTTCTTCCGACCTTCCTTCAAGAGACGACAGTATTTGCGTGGGTATCGTTAAGGTTGCTTATACTAAGGTAAACTCTATTTCAGACTTATGCAGAACGTTTTGAGTTGACCCTATGTAAATGTTTTTGATAAATAATTATACATAACAAAACACAGATTTGTTCATCTACTTTTCGGTCTAACTTGAGGTGCCCGTAAACAAGCAACATTTTCTTGGCAATGTATTGCCGACAAGTGTTTTAGCAACGTTACGGCGCGTATTGATAATATTGCCATTTAACCCGGCCGTATGACACAATTGCCGATAAAATCGAGTATCAAATTGTAATAACAGATAATAGTTTTTTTTTACATAACGTGGAGATGGAACAAGCTTAAGGCTTACTTGATGTTAAGACGATATATAAATTTAATTTCGGTGACGATTGGGCGGAGCATCCGGAAATGCAAAAGAGTGACAGTGCTATTTACTTGCTTAGGTGAAGAATGAGACAAACATGTATCATAACCGCGCCGCATTGTCGCAGGAGTAAATGACGTAAGCGACAAAAGATAAAATCTCGAATTGCATGAGAACCAACAAATGAAAAAAAATGCTTTTCCATTAATTTAGGTGCCATAATTACCTACATAAGTATGTAAACAAATACTTTAAATCTTTTCTAGAGTCGGAGAATGAACGATATTAGTGTTTTAGAAGAGCCGATTTTGACAAATAATTGTATCGAGAAAAGTTTCACCAATTGTGTTTCTGACTTTCATTTATGTAGTTTAAATCCTCAAGTAAATATTGCTTAAATATGAAAACAGTACCATTTTTCGTTATTGAATACGATCGTTACTTAGCGGGTAAAATTTTTTTACGTATCGTCTTAAGTGGTAAGCATTGCCTCTTAGGTCATGCATCTTAGGAACGTGCCCTACGATGCACTGCCCTGCGTCCATTAACTTGAGGCGTACGGTGTTGTACCTCATGTGTTTGTAATTTCGAAGGTTCCCAACCCCTTCAAACTGAAACACAGCAATGCTGCTTGGCAGCAGAAATAGTTGATCGAGCGAAGCGAGATCTCCAAATCTACTTGGGCAAATCAGCGTTGTATGTATGTATGTTTGTTTGTCCGAGGATAACTTTCGAAGCGTTTATTCGATCATCGTGAAATTTGGTATATAGGTAGGTAGTGATGGCACAATTTTGCAATGACAAAAATGTTGGGGGGTTGTTGAGATATTGGGGTTCAAGAGGGGTAAAAAAAAATGAGACTATAAAGTCAAGTGGGACGTCAAATGAAAGGTCTTCATTAGTACATTTCAACCCTGTTTTTATTTTTAGTTTAATCCTTGTAGTTTTTGAGTTATTAGCTATGATAAAAATAAAACTTTTGACAAAATTCACAGGGTACACCAGTGACCCCACAATGCTGAAATTCGGTATTCGTGTAGCTTTAGTCACACAAATATAGGCAAAAGTCTGAAATCCAGAATAACTGCATTTTGTACCCCAAAAAAGAAAAACCACTGTATATGAACTCCCGTTACCTGTAATTTGAATGAAACTGTAGGTCAAGTAAGGTGGTAGTTTGTTTCTCGGCACTATTTTGATAGTCAAAGATTAGGAATAATATATATATTTTTTTATGGGAGACTCGCGAGATCTCAGTTCGGGGCGAACCACTAGTTAAATACATACTAAAATGTGATGACGGTCTCTACTGTGCGTTGCCGGCTACACGTGAAAAGATTACTCGTTTACGAGCACCTATACAGATGTTTCCTAACGTTCTGCCATCTTTACCTACTCCCTTAAACGGCGGGCCATCTTTGACTTTGTGATTTTCAATTTGAATGGGCACGATTGGAGAAGTAAGATAGTAAGAGAGTGAAAGGTATCTAATTATCTATGTCATAAGATCGCCTTCATAAAAATATTATAAACCATGTTCACTTCAACACTGTTCTTTAGAAATATGAATATTTATTAGAAATCAAGAGCAAATTATGAATGAGAAAAATGGTTTGCTTTTTGTCTAGCTTCTCAACCCCTTCAAAATGTAATCCTTTATTCCCACCAGTCCGTATCTTGAAGCGCTCGTGCGTCAACTAGGTTGAACGTTCAGCACGGTCAATGTTAGGATGGGTGACCGTTAGTAGCATTTAAAACTGAGCGCTGAATCCACCCGTAATTTATCGAATTGTGTGTAGAATAGTTCGATGTGATTTCTGTGTTTTAAGCATTTGAAATTTTATCGATGTATTTAGTATGTAACTTAAGTTTTTGTGTGTAACTTAAATAAATACAGATATTATTTATTTATAAAATTTGCTCAAATTAAATCACGTTGTGTCGGGAACAGTGTTAAGGTTCAAAATGAGGTACTTACGTAAATTAATGATTACTTCTATGTACCAGCTATATATTGAAACAAACACATGTTTTGTAGCAAATACATTTACTTTAAGCATTTTATATATTATTTCATTGGAATAAAAATATGTTTTTCAAAACCTATAGTTAAAAACTCATTTTCGTTAAATCCTGTAAAGTAAGTTTCATTATGTAGCTGGTTCATTATGAATACTCATTGAAATAAAATTAAAAATGCCCTATTACTAGCTCTATTCCAGTCTGTAGCGATTTCAAGCCAAGACGCTTATAGCTCGATAAGATATACATAGTATGTAAGTATCTATTTATTTTCCTAAAAATCTTATGTAGGTACAAAAAGCTTAAAATTATAATGATATTATGTAAATCGAGATTTAAGTCCTGTTAAAAGCGCAGTATGGCAGCTCTGTTTGCTATCTCATTGATAATAAAATCGGTATTTAATTATAATTTGTAAGTATGTATATAGAATCTCTTTGAAATTCAAATTTGGGTCAATTTCAATATTTATTTTTAGTTAGATAAGTTTCAACTCTAGTCAAAAATACTTTTTAAACATAATAATTTTTTACATTTTTTCATGTAAATTTATTTAAGAATATGATGTTTTCCTAGTCAATTGTTTAGTTATAATTTCGAACAATAACATTAGGAGTTAAGGTTTTACTTTTTGCATTTGACAGTTCTTTTGCAAATTAAGTGTACGGTTTACGTGAGCATTATATTATAACTATATTGTCATATACCGTCCGAAAAAACGCGCGAACAAATTAAAACTATTTTGCTACGAAACCCAATTCTTAAAACATTGACGCTCGGTAGGGGAGTATTACTTGCAATGTGAAAAGTAATTGGTTTAATACTTTTGATGGTAACTTTCTCGCACCGGAATTTCAAATCAGATAAACACTTAATGCTCCACAGTAATATACCTTCGGGCTTAGCCAAATTACATTCGATTAGCGATGACGCTAGTCGATAAGTCCGAAAATGTATGGGGTTGACACATGCTATGGAAATATCACATAATGTATCGATAACGAACATACGAGTATGTAGAAATCGAATTGATTCGAAGCGAATGCGTTTTGGCTAAGGCTTCTTGTTCTTTTAGGACGTACAAAGACCATTAACCCTCATAGTAAGATATTGTAAGGCTGTTAAATAAATATGTAAAAACTGCCCACCGAGCGCCAACAAATCACAAGTCAACCTTTATAGGCTAGTTGTACTATAAAGCTTCTAAAAGAGACTTCAAAAGCGCAATCCGTAATTAGATAGTCGTTAGTTTTGTAGCAATTATGTAAAACAAGTGCACTCAATCAAATTAAGGCATGGCTATAGTTGATTCGTGAATTGAAGCCTTTTACCATAGGCCATAGGACCACATAGTAAATTGCAGTAAAGTATCCCTACATAACTAAGCATTTATATAAATCATTATCGCATTTTAATTGAAATACTTAATGACAAATATCCCTTCAAGCGCGGTTTGAAAACAGCTACTAAACAGTCTTTGAGTATTTTAAGATATATGTTTTTAACAGAAGCATGCTGGAGTTAATTTTATATACGAATAGTTTCTTAACGAACCGCTTCTAAATAAAATAAAGCAAGCGGCAAATATTATGACAAAAAGCGCGTTTATATTCATAGGTGGATATATAAATATTTATAAGTCAAATATTTAATACAATAATAAGGAGATCTCGGCTTCAAAAGGTGGTTGTATTAAATTGTAAAAGCAATAGAAATAAGACTATTCCTTTTTTTGGAGTATGTATTTATTCAGGTTGTTTCGAGTGATCTGACAACACATTTTACCTCTTTAATTATTTGTATCATCATTGTAATTTTTTTCTGGTTTTAGGCAGTTGTCTCACCGCCGGCGAGTAAGCGATTACCTATCAACTATTTTTTCGCTCGATTCCGTGTCAGTAAAAGAGACAAGTATATTAATAGTTGATCGCTGGCCGTTCACACTGCCGCCGGCGAGAACTCGCTCGGCGATGGTCGCTTGGCGGTCAGAACACACGGCGTAAGATGATGAGTATCGGCCGCCGCACTCGCGCACTCGCTCATCGCCGGCGGTGAGACAAGTGCCTAACGCACGTAAATTTACGTGTAGCAATTCATACGTAAGCGTAGTATTACATAAACGACTGACCTTTGCTCAGACTATTAAACATTAAGGGCCTTACGGCAAAGAAGTTAATAAGTCACAGTTGAACACCTGTTTGAAAAAATCCTTAGCAATCATTGGTAAGGAATTTTTATACAGGTGTTTAACTTTTTGGTGGTAAGGCCATTATTGTTTTCCCGTTCTAAAAAATGTATATTTGACTGTATCAACAACCTACCAATTGGGATCTAATCACAGATAAATGTGTCTGCATGTGGGTTGTCAAATGGTTGTCAAACGCCTTTATCGTTGATTAGTATTTATGTGTTTAAATAGGTACCCTGACCATCCCATCAGATCCCATTTGTATGAGCATTGAAATGACTTCATTTTAATATAACTAGTTTATCGTGATCCGGAGTACCAATCGCGCAAGTCGAGTTTTAGATCTTGTTTCTCTCAATATTTACATAAGTATATTAGGTAATTTATAAGTTTTCCCTTTAGTACCTGCTTGTAATGTAATTTTTGAGTGTAAATAATTTTTTTGTGTTAAATGCACCTGCTAGAGAAATATGTTTCATTGGCATCATCTGTAATGTTTGTAATTTAGTATAGTCCAATTAAATGTCACTATTTGTACAATACCAAGTGAGATGTTATAGTGCAATATAGATGTACTGTTTTATCCAGTTGTTTCATTTGTTATTTCTGTTAATTACTACCTAAATAAGCTCCAACCACCAGATCTACTGACTAATAATTTTTAAGCTATATATTATGTATACGAAGCTAGAAAGCTATTAAAATAGGTTCAAGTACCTTGGCTATATCGAGACATCGAGCCTTGAAGGCGACGAGGATACGTGTTACCTATAACAGCATCTTTAGGCAACTAACGGCAGGCAGCACTGCTGCGCAACACTGCTGCGCAACACTGCTGCTTGCTGCCGAGATCGGAATCATACCTTTAGAGTAATGCTAATGGATTGGATACTGGGCTATGGGAGAGATACGGCACTTGCCAATTCCGCTATGTCAAAAACGATTGAGGCAGATGGTGGCTGGCCACACACACAAATATTATAAGTAAAAATGATACAATGTCTTCTGTTTGTACGATTTATTGCAATAACCGATAACAGTCTTCACAAAACAAAATACGTTTGATGACAACACAGCATGAGACACTAATGGTAACTTCATTATTATTATAGCTCAAACATCACAAAATTTTGACTAAACTCAAAAGTACTGGATTAAATACAAAACATTGAACTTTTGATGCAGGTTATGTTTTAGCTCCGAAAGCGTTACAGTGTCTGTTAGATATTCCTCTGCAAAATGTTTCTCGATGTTGCGAAACAAAAACAAAATATGCACTCAGCACCAGAAATAAAACACCAACATCTAACATAAATTATAATAAATATATACACATTTACAAAGTATGTATTAATAGGCCTGTAGGCTTATGGCAGTTATTTTTATGAACACGCCACAAGAACTGTATCTAACTATTATAACTTCTATTCTCAAAAGATTGCTCTCTTCAATAACAACTTCCTAATTGTACCGTAGTACACGTAGGACGTGTACGTGTACGTGAACCGCACTTGCAGTTTATTTATTATTGCTCATTGTGCAAGTGCAACTAGGTACATTTACGTTTTATTGCAAATGGTGTAATTTAGGCATCGCGTGAATTTATACTAACTACAAGAATTTACTAACAATGTAAATACATACGTGTTGCAACATTTAAAATAGACTAAAAGAAAAAAACCGCCATAATTTAAGCGCTGTTTAGCTTTACATTGATAACTCCACTGTCTCCTAAAATTGCATTTAAAATATGTTAAATGCATCAGTGTGGAATCTTTTGTGGTAGCGGAGACTAAACAAAATAAGAACTATTGGCAAAATATAAAGTACAGTTTAAGGATATACTCGTAATAAAGTGATTAAATAAACAACTTACTTTGAATGTCACTTCAAATAAATAAAATGTAATTAGATCCCTATTAAATCGTCATCTCAATTGAAACGTAACTGCAGAAATCGTTTAGTTTCAGTCTTGGTTCATTTGGTCCTGGAAATAATGAAAAACGTGAATATTAGTCCCAATCGTTTTGTACGATGTACGCCCCATTTCTATAAACCTGTTAATCGCCACAGACACGGTTCTTTTCAAAATTAAAAAAAAATGACAAACTTGTTTAAAACTGAGTGGCAGTGCGATCGCCCTCCTTAACGAGTAGAGTTCCTAAATGAGAACTTACCGATCAATGGTAAGCCTGCAGGTAAGCAGTGGTGGAGGCGAGGTCGCGCCGCAGCCAGGCCGCGTTCAGGCGCACGGTCTCCAGCGCCTGCTGCACGGAGCGCTCCGTGCCCGGCGACGCGTGCGTGCGGAAGAACTGCTCGATCTCCAGCGCGGCGGCCTCCGACGCGAAGTTCTCCGTGGTGGACTTCACCAGGCGCGCCAGCAGGAACCCGCCCTGCAAATACACGATGTTGATAGGTGTAATACTGTTCAAATCAACGGATTATTTCGTTTGCGCGAAATCATTTATTAGTTGGTTAGTTCTAGCATTTGCCGTTAGATATCGCAGTCTCGGTATCATATTTGACGCTCGCTCTTTAGATGTATAATACATACATAACTCTGTTTGTTAGTTTGTTTGACGTTTGTCGTTTATACGACTAAACGGCTGAACGGATCGTAGTTAAATTTTGCAAAGAGAGATTATATCCTGGGAAAAGACATGGGCTACTTTTTAGCCAAGTGCACAAAATGAGGGTAATGTTTTATTGAAAAATCACCGTGCGAAGCCACGGGCGGGTCCGTTAGTACTTAAATAAGTCCCACTTTAGTCATACAAATATAACACCCAATAATCAAATATAATTCTAACACGACACTAGGGTTGCATAAGACGTTAGATATTAACTACACAACTAAATAAGCATGATTGCTTATTTAGTGTTAGTACTATGTTGAAAAACTTTGATGAAAATCTAAAAACAGATTTTGCTGGATTATAGCATTTTTAATTTATATACTGTTAAAAATGGTATTCATCATGATCATTTCAGCCCGGAATCACCTACTACTGGGTATACGCCTTCTTTATATTAATGGTGTTATAAAAAACTGGTATTGTTGGTATTTATATTTAAAACAACCGTACCTGGTATCTGTCCATGAACTCTTGCCAATGGTCCTTGAAGAACTCCCAAGCCAGGTCGCGACCGTGTCTGCTGATTGCCACCGATACTATGACGAAAACGGTGTCTTGCGCACGCACTTCGTCCTACAAGATAAAACAAAAAGCTTAATGAAACACGTAATTCATCGAAATAATAAATAAACGGGACATAAGCATTGTCTTGAGGTGTATAATCATAGATACTGTCCATCCAAAGGTTGCCTAGAAGAGATCGCTTTTAGCGATAAGGCCGCCCATTGTACCTATTATTCAAGAGTGTATTTTCTTATAAATGTTTGTATTTAAATGGTGTGCAATAAAGGAATTATCTATCTATTTATCTATAATCAATCACATTAGTTTAAGCACTGTTGTCTTTCAACAACCCTTACAAAATTAGGCATATATAATAGTATATTGTTTTACAAGAACCGTAAGCAATCAATTAAAGAGTTCGAAAGTGTATTTGATCGCTTACACCCGAGAATAACATTACTTTTCATAATGAATGTGAGTAAATTAAAACAGACTTGAAAAAAAAATATATAAATATTATCAGTATATGCATTTTACATACAAATTCGTCAGTGCACTAAATATTGCAAAGTGTAATTGCCCGTTTTAGTACTAAGCTCGTGTAAACTAGGCATTACAAACACTTACCGAGATAGCAAAGTCAAGCACACGTTTGAGCAGCGCCGGGTCTCGAACAGCGCCCAGCGCGCGGCTGATGCGGTCCTTCTCTTCGTGCAGGTCGGCCGCGCGGTACAGCGACAGGAAGCGCTCGAACGTGCGCTCATCCGCGCCGCTCAGCTCGGCGCGGTAGCACGCGGAGCGCAGGTCCGCGGCCAACGAGCCCTGCCCGGACAGGTGTCGATCGAACCTGTCCATAGATTATAACACTTGTGAAAAGGCCGCCAAGAGATGACTCTGACGTTATGATTTAGATGGATAGATAATATAATTGCACACCATTCAAAATAAACTAATTAAACAAAATATATATATTAGGTACAATGAGCGGCCTTATCACTAAAAGCGATTTCTTCCTTGTCATGGAATTAGATTAAAAGTTAGACCCTTGTCTAACATTTGATCTAATTCCTGAGGCTGTTTATTAATAAGTAACAAGTTCATCATTATCATCTGCCTGCCCTTTTCCCACATTACGTGGGGTCGGCACAACATGTATTTTTATTCCATACCTCTCTATCAGCCGTCACTTCCGTTGTCACATTCTTCACGTAGTCCATCTTTCCTCTACTTCTAAATCCATCCACATTCATATCAACACTCTTTTAGTAACATGATTTTCTTCCCTCTGCATGACATGCCCATACCGCGCTAGCCTCTTACTCCTCAACTTTTCTATCACTGGCGCTACTTTCAAACGATATAATTCTTAATAAGTACCAAGATATTAGCAAACAATTAAAATATGGTAACATGGTTGCACTTTTATTAAACTTGGATACCAAACATTTAAATTAGTCTGTCTGGTGGTATCTCTGTTGCCTACCGAAATTTTAAACGTATTATACCCATCTTTTAGCTTCGCGGGTTAATTAAATGAAAAATTATTTGTAATACCCCTGGCTAGAAATTATCTAGATATGATAATTATGTTTAATGAAAACAAAAACAAAAGATACCGATCGGTAATGCGCATTGCTGCAAATCTATTGATTATTTGATGACCTTGATTAAACAATTTCCGTTCTTAGCTTCCATATTTATTGCAAATCGATAAAAATATAAATTCTATGTCTGTTGAAAAGATCAAGGTTTTATCAGTACTTAATTCTCACCGAGTTTTAGCCTCTTTAATTGTATCTGGGTCTTCGAAGCTGATCATTTTGTTGAGCACGAGACTCCTGAGCAAAGTGTCGAGATGGCTCTCCTTCTCCTCGGCGTCCCATCCAAGTTTCTTGGTGACGTTCGAGTACAGTTTGCGTCCGAAGTTCTTCAGCGGTTTGTCGAGAGGCGTGTGCGATAGTAGCGCGCTCAGCTTCGACATGCAGTTGGAAATTGAGGACCAAACTGTGAAGTTTGTCTCGTTGCTGAATGCTTCCATGATCTTTAGACACTGTAAAAAATTACATATTTTGAAAATTGATGGCTATTATAGCCATCAATTGTTGGGATTTATGCTTTCAGGAAATCTTAAACGGAAAAGCCCTAAAATTCAGATAGTGGGACTTAATCCTCTAGCTAGACTATTTTCACTTTGTATACAACAGCACACACAAACAAAGATAGTCTTTCAAATAAAAATCAGGATTATTGACAAGTTCTAAGTAAATCTAAATCCTAATGACCAGTAAAACCTTTTTTCATTTTATACTATCTGGAGATGGAACAAGCAAATGCCCCACCTGATAACTGATAACATCTTCGACTAATATAAGAATTTGGTAAGTTTCGAATATACACTTAGCGGCACAATTAACCGCCCACCCTTTTAAAGTGGCAAATTTTGATGTTATCGAAGTTGTAAGTTATTGGGCATAAATAAGTCAAGTGTGAAAGAAATGTAGTGACGAAAAAATTACAAACTACCCACTTAACTTTGTTTTTTTTTACGCATAAGTTGTGAATAGGATAAATATCGAACTTCGTCTCATTATCGTTATCGTTGCCATACTGCTTACATTGCTTCAGTGGCATTCAAAGTAAACAATTTGAGTTTGTTTTGGTTTCGTAACTTAAAGCTAGTGTTTGGACATCACAAACATGCCATTTGATGCTAATTCAGTGGCGAGAGCCGTCGCTCTTATCGACGAAGGGTTTAGTCAGCGTTACGTGGCGCGGAAGCTTGGTGTCGCACGTACCACCTTAAGGGATGCAGTGAAACGGTTTCGGGAAACTGGCTCTTATGAGCGAAGACCAGGACAGGGCCGAAAAAGATGCACCCCCGCTCGTGACGACCGATTTCTTGTGACCAATGTTCTAAGAAATCGGTTCACTACAGCTGTTGAGGCAAGAAACCAACTTCGTGAGGTTCGCAATGTTCAAGTGAGTGAAAGAACAGTGAGAAGAAGACTAGGAGAGAATGCCCTTGGAGCTTTTCGACCATCTTGAGTGCCACAATTGCTCGTAGGCCACCGGAGAGAAAGACTTCGTTTTTCCCGAGAGCACGCCGAATGGAATATGGAACAATGGAAGAATGTTATGTTTACTGACGAGACAAGAATATGCTTGCACGATCCTGACGGTCGCCAGCGTGTATACAGACGCAAGAATGAAAGGTTTGCACCATGTACTGTTGTGGAAACAGTAGGTTACCAAGGTGGCTCTATCATGATATGGGGCGGCATTACTTACGAAGCACGCACCGACTTGGTTATCTTCGAAAGAGGTGGAATAAATGCTCAGAGGTATGTAACAGAAGTGTTGGAACCTCATGTAATGCCATTTGCTCCATTTATTGGCGAAGATTTTTTATTAATGCAGGACAACGCTCGCCCCCACGTTGCTAGAGTTGTTACCGCGTACCTGGATACCGTCGGCATTCGAAAATTAACATGGCCATCCCGGAGCCCAGATTTAAATCCTGTTGAACACATATGGGATAATTTAAAAAGACGTGTTCGAAGCCGCATACCAGCTCCAACCACCATAGATAAATTAAAACAATCCGTGATTGAGGAGTGGCAGAACATTCCACAACAACAGATCAAAGATGTCATCGACAGCATGCCAAACCGTTTGATTGAAGTCATGAGGGCTAGAGGTGGAAATACGCACTATTAGAATTCATTTATTCAGCAGATTTTTTATTTTTAAGCCATTTCATCACATTTGTTAATTTACGGTCAAAGTGTTTTTCAGACTTTTTTATAAATAAACGTAATAATTAAAAACAATATTATCTTTCATTTTACTTCAATATACCTACGTTATAAAATAACATTCACAAGTAAGGCCACAATTTATTTTTTTTAACCAAAATCGTAAAAAATCAAGGTGGGCGGTTAATTGTGCCGCTGAGTGTAGAACCAATGACTTATTGAGACCAAAATGACTATGACTAAACTTGAAAAGCTTATCCTTTAGCTGCTCTAAGGCTCAATTCACACCGAGATGGCAGTGAAGCGGCGAGCATTAGCGCATAGCATTTTAAACTTAATTTTCATTACTTTAGTTTATATTATCGCTTGAGGGTCAGATTTCTTCGTGCCGAGCTAGACGCTTGTAGGCGCTGCCATGTCAGTGTGAATGGAGCCTAAAGCAGCGCAGTTACTGGTCAGCAACTTACATCGGCAGTAGGCGTGTGTCCGGCCTGCACCAATGCGAAGCAGTCGTCCAGGAGGCCGAGGCGGTCCAGGGGCGGCAATGTGCCGTCGCGGATGGCGGGGACCAGCTGCGCCAGCATGGACGCCGGATAGCGAGTACGATAGTACCCAACCTGTAACACAAGTACAGGTGAGATCTACCCAACAATTTATTCGCATAATACACAGCGATCTCCGAGACGCGGTAGGCAAGGGAACACGTAAATTTGCCAAATTATTCGTCCTAACACTTACTAATTGAAAGGTACATTTTGAGCTCCAACTCGGAAGTAATTATGAAACATGTACTATTAGTAACCGCAGGTAGACACAGTGGAAGCCTGAAATATCACTACTATCCTAGTGGGGGACGAGATCTATCGCAAACTGAAGGGTAAAGTTAGGTGATTTGTACATTTACAATATTATGGTATACAGCTAGTTTAATACAGAGAACCATAAAACTGAGACAACTAAAACATGCAACTGCCAAATGAGGGTGGATTGGTAAAAAAATCTTTATAAAAATCATAGCATATAAATAGTTTCATTGATTTTATGAAACGAGGTGAATGAACTCAATAAAATAAGTTAAGTAAAGAAGAATGGCTTCAGTCACACTAATATTATAAATGCGAAAGTTTGGATGTTTGTTTATTCATTTGTTAGTTACTCAATCACGTCGTAACGGCTGAACTGATTACGATGAAATTTGGTATGTACGTAGATTATAACCTGGATCAACACATAGGTTACTTTTTATGGACAAATCACGCCCGCGAAGCCGTGGGCGGAAGCTAGTCTGTTATGTTTCTTAGTTTAATCATACAGGAAGTTGACAACACAACATACATTGGAACTAATTTATCCTATGTGCAAATAACAGCAAGGTTATCCAGTTACCTTATACTGACTAACATGAACATGGCGAACAGATCTGGATCTATTGAATTAATTAATAGATTGTGTCTAGAATAGATCTACGTAACGAATACTTACAGTTCCAGGGTTCAGTTTCACCCAAGAAGTCTCGGCGACATTCTTCAGAACTACTTGCTGTGTTTTATCTTCTAATACAGTAGATAGTGCAATCTAAAAACAAAATTATGAGGAATATGTTATTTGAAAAATATCACAAGTTGTTCTATTCTAAAGATCATACTTGCTACACTAATAATACAAATGTTTTTATGGACTAAGAAGATCCAAGAATACTTTTTATAGATACATAAATTGTAAATCTTAACTATTCGGCGTAATAATCATAAACATATGTAAAATACAGATTAAAACATGGGATAAACAACTTTATACAAAGTGTGTGTTAAAACTACAAAGATATAGTACAAATTACATTTTCATCAATTGCAACAAGATCCCTGAGTGATTCCTTTTTGATATCACATATGCAATAATTTTCAATGCTTTTTTTATCAGATATCTGCCAATAGAAGGAAAGATAATTAAAGTATAGAATAATATCAAAAATGCAACCAATCGTACTTATCAATCAATCATAATCAAAAAAATCATGAAAATAATTTTTATCTGAAGATTAGGTCAAAGTCAATTGAATTGATGATAAAACATTGTATCACTTTGATTAGATAATCAAATCAATACAGTTTTCTTTTTTATAAATTGTAGGCTAGCGCTTGACCACTATCTCGCCTGATGGCGCGCGATGATGCAGTCTACGATGGTACACGCTTGCCTTGAAGAAACCTATTCACTCGCGACTTGAAGATCTCTAGGTTGCCCTTAGAAAGAAATAACTTTGTCTTACCTTTGCTGGATGCTCTTGTGTAGATACAGTGATGGGTACCATCCACAGATTGTCATCTCCTGGGCTGCCATCAGCACAGAACTTACTTTGGGTCAGTGTTAAAATACGATCTACACCTTTTTGTTCTGAGCTCACCTGCAATATAAAATGATGATTTGAGAAAGATTTTAATGAAAACTCGGCGCCTAAACGGTTTAACCTCTCGCCTCCCGCCGACTCGATATCGAGCATAGAACAATAGAAAATCTATTGTGTTTTATTTCCCGGTATTCTAGCGGTTAAATACGAGGTGCATTCAATAAGTACCTAGCCTCATCGCCAGAGGGCGCTGTAGTTTCAAAAGAATTTTACCACAGTGTAGCACATTCTTTTTTAATTCTTTTTTCAAATTTTCATTCCAATCCCTTCATTTGTTTTAATTTGACAACTTATGGAAGCGAACGTATCGATCGGTTTTACAAAAATGGAAAAAGAGCAATATCGTTCGGTGATTCGATTCCTATTTTTGGAAGGGAAAACGCGCATCGAAATCAAAGAGCGCTTGGATGCTGTGTACGGTGACTCTTCTCCATCGATGGCCACCGTCAATAATTGGTTCAACGAGTTTGCACGTGGCCGTACGTCGGTTTTTGATGAACCACGTCCAGGTGCACCGAAAACAGCTGCTACGGAGGAAAACATTAAAAAAATCCATGATCTCGTATTGGCAGATCGCCGATTGAAGGTTCGGGAGCTAGCTGAAACTGTAGGCATTTAAGAAGGAACAGTGCATCATATTCTTCACGAGGAACTCGGCATGAGAAAGCTGTCGGCGCGATGGGTGCCGCGTTTACTCACACCGGAAAACAAGTGCAACCGTGAGACCACATCGGAGACGTGTTTGGCGCTGTTTAAGCGGAATCCAGCGGAGTTTTTGCGTCGTTTTGTGACCGTCGATGAAACCTGGACCCACTGGTACACACCAGAGACCAAGGAACAATCAAAACAATGGCTCCAGACCGGGGAACGTGCTCCAAAGAAGGCGAAAACTGTAAAATCGGCCGGAAAAGTTATGGCCACCGTTTTCTGAGATTCACAAGGTGTGATCTACATCGATTACCTCGAGAAGGGTAAAACAATTACAGGGCTTTACTATGCCGATTTATTGGGCCGATTCGACGCCGAATTAAAGAAAAAACGACCCCATCTGGCGATGAAAAAAGTGCTGTTTCACCACGACAACGCACCGGTTCACACGTCTGCCGTTGCCATGGCCAAATTGGTCGAATTACGCTACGAATTGCTGCCCCATCCACCGTATTCTCCAGATTTGGCCCCTTGTGACTTCTTTTTGTTTCCTAATCTGAAAAAATCTCTCGCCGGGAATAGATATGGATCAAATGAGGAGGTCATCGCCGCCACGGAGGCCTATTTTGCAGAGTTTGACAAAAACTATTTTTTCGGATCGGACGGGTTAAAAAAGTTGGAGCATCGCTGGGCTAAGTGTATCGAACTAAAAGGAGACTATGTTGAAAAATAAATTGCCACTTTTCCAAAATTTTCGTTTACTTTTTGTAGGCTAAGTATTTATTGAATGACCCTCGTAGGTTCAGTAACATTTTTCCCAGACTTGAGGTATAGCTAGATAGTTTTCTTAAACCAAAAATAATGTAAATTATGACAAAAAAAATAATTGCACAACTTTATGGAGACAGAAGTTGTATGTGTCACAATAATGGGTTAAAAATAGTAGGTAGGTAAAGTGGTGATATGAAATGGAAACAATTTGTAATGCTCTTGTTATAGAAACCAACCTCAACTACTGGGAAGCCCATTTGCTTGGTCCATGTTGACATAACAGCACCAACTGGCTTGTTGGATGCTTCTTCTAAGGCCGCCCATAGGTCCTCTGTGAATGTGTTCTTGTACTGAAATAGTTTAACATCATTTAATTAAGTTCAGAAGAATCTTACCCTAATAGAATAAATCGCTTTCAGCGATAAGGCCGCCCATTCTACATAATATTGTATATTTGGCATAAACTGATTCTTCAAGCATTCCTGGCATACAATTTTTTTATCTACCCTACATTTTCCCACTGCTGAGCCAAGGCCTCCCCCAACTCCTTCCACCTATCATGATCCTTGGCAGATTCCCACCATTCCTTCTCGAATCCATTGATGTCGTCGCGCCAACGCAGTCGCGGCCGACCCCGACAACAAAGCGGCGTACAATAAAGCGTTTTAAATTACATTCTTAAACTTTAATTTGGATTATCTAGCGCCGTTATGCGTCGTTATAAATTGTAAGATAAAAATGTGGTTCCCACATCTGGTAAATAAAGCAACATTGTGCAAAATTCTTTAAAAAAAACAACATGATGATGCATTTTGTAACAGTATCTCTCAACAATCTTGAGTTGGTGCCAAGTAAATATTTACTTTGTTTATTTGCTTGGAACTGTGGAATGGAATAAACACAGTAATTTACTTCTAGGTTTTAAATTACGAAAATTCATAATTAATTTATTGCATTTACATGAATACAGTACAATATTATTTAGTTAGTAGTACAGGTATTATTTATATTCTGTTAGGTATGCACATTGAACCCGTCAGGGCGCTGCAAATTAAATTTTAATTGTTTGATTGATCATTGTATACATAAAACACATTATTTACCACATTACATTCAATTAGGTAACAAAATTCAATCAGAGATGTCATTCTTACGTCTAAGTGCACACATTTCTGGCGAGATTTTTAGTCAGGTAGGTATGCCCAATGTTCATGTCAATAAAAGTACGAAACAAACAAGTAGGTATACGGGAATAATGACGGTCATTTAAATTCAATTAAAGTTATTGTTGCATGTATATTAATATTCGGAGTCAGACAAAAAAGGAGTAGTTAAGTAAATGGTCAGGTTAGTACACACGGCTACACATCAAGCTATAAATTTCCAGTCTATGCTAACCTCTCATTGTACAGAAAACCTACACAATGCGAGGTCAGCTTATACTGGAATTGTATAGCTTGAGGTGTAGCCATGTGTACCCAAGTATGTAGAAATTCCAGTAACATTATCACAAAACAAGAGTTTCAACTTGTTGTTACTTGAAATTTTTACTGGTACAACTCAGATAAAAACATGTGCTAGTGATAATTTCATTGTGTATAACATTTTATCATTGTACTGTTTGATGAGGTTGAGAGTAAACAAACATTATAACAAGTTGAACAATGATATTTACCTGATGTCTGGTAAGATAGATGTTCATTCCCTTCCGGAAATCATCATCTCCAATGTACTTGTGCAACATGCGAATGACAGAAGCACCTTTATTGTAAGAGATGTCATCAAATATCTCATCTATTTCTGAGGGATGCCCCACAGGCACCTCAATAGGGTGGGAGTTCTTAAGACAGTCCAGTTCCAGAGCCCTAAAATAAAGAGTACTTATCATAGCCTGATAGATAATGTAAGTCCAGTAAATAAATTAGTATGCAGCACATGAAATAAAAAGTTAATTTTGCATTGTTGTTAAACAGATCGGTGACTTTACATTTATTTTACTTCTTGGCACAAGGCCAAGTCTGCTGAATCTGTTTTGTAGTTAAATGTTATTAGCATTCATACCTGATATAGTTTTCTGTGACAAACTGTGTCCAAATGTCATATTCAGGGAACAGATGATTCACACAGAGGAATTCAACGAATGAAGCATAGCCCTCATTCAGCCATAGATGAGTCCACCACTCCATAGTAACCAGGTTGCCAAACCATTGGTGAGCTAGCTCATGGCCCACCACAAGAGCTATCCACTGCCTTCGCACAGCTGAAGTGTGCTCCTCATCAACGAGCAGGCAGGTCTCTCTGTACGTCACCAAACCCCAATTTTCCATAGCACCAGCAGAAAAATCAGCTATCGCTATAAGGTCAATCTTAGGCAATGGATAAGCAATATCAAAATACTCTTTGTAGTAAGGAAGAACTCTAGCAGCCACTTCCAGAGCAAACATTCCCTGTTTACTCTTTCCCACAGGTGTGTAAACACGCACTAGCACACCATCACGAGATTTTCTTTCAACATAATCATATTCTCCTACAACTACTGCCACCAGATAAGTCGACATAATGGGAGTTGTATCAAATTGTAAGATTTTCTTTTCTCCCACCAGTTTCTCATGTTTAACTGGCATGTTGGAAAGGGCAACTCTGTCAGAGGGTACTTCAAGCATTATGTCAAAGGTGGCTTTAATTGCGGGCTCATCCCAACAGGGAAAGCATCGGCGCGCGTCCGTCGCCTCGAACTGCGTGACGGCGGCGTAGCGCTCCTCACCGGACGGCGTCAGGTATTTGCTGCGGTAGAGCCCCTTCATCTTGTCGTTGATCTCGCCCGTGAACTCGCAGTACAGCGTGGCCTCTCCGGGGCTCAGCGGCTCCGTGAACGATATCGTTGCTGTCTCGTCCGCCGCGTTTAGTTTCACCTCCGACGGCAGGCGGGCGGAGTTAGAGTCTCTGCCTTCATACTCCAGTTGCACATTGCTTAGTTCCAAATCCAGACAGTTCAACACGATATCGTTTGTAGAATTCGCGATCTGAAACACAACACGTAGCGGTGTAACGCGTCACTTAGAAGCGGATAATTCGCAACGGCAATGATGAAATATTTTCTTACCGATACTTTCACTGCTGTTTTCCCCTTGAATGTTAATTTTTCTAAATTTGGCACCAATTCTAAATTGTAATGCTTAGGAATTACATGTTTGGGGAGGCGCTGAAACGGTTTGTTTTCGGACATTGTCACTTTTTCTTTCAAGATCGTAAATGTGGGACGCGCTGTACAGAAATACCGTAATGACCGAGTGACAGAGTGAACTCGCGCTCCAACGGCGCCGCTGATACGAACCCCCCTCGCCCGCCTCGCACCCCACTCCGAATAACGGTATTCGCTACGTAAGAAATTACAATGGCGAACAGTAAATTGACGATGTTGAATATGAATTGCAAATGAATTACGTATTGCGCGTAGTAGTTGCAGCGTCATGGAAAACAGTTACTACTGGAATTAGTGAAAGTTTCATGCAAACTGTAAAAGATAAGTTCTTTAATTTTCAAATCGAGATTTAGAGGTTAGTTAATTTTGAGTTTGACAAATTTGACATCGACAATTCAATTTGTCATGACAGCTGAAATGTGGGCGTGTCACAATCCGCTGATGATTCATTCATGGTGCATTCCGCATTAGGTGCATTCCGAATCACAACATAATCGCTAGGTCTGCCGTAAGTTTGCCGTTATCAAGAATTTTAACAACACGAAGGACCCCTCTACCTCATCTACTTAGAGTCTCAACCCCAAACAGTGTACCTCTAGCCCTCTACGCTTAAGATCTTCAGTTAATTTTGCCGCCAAACCCACCGGGGCGGCGGCGGCGGCGCGGCGGCCGGCGCCCTTGAACTAATTCATCACACTCATTATTCTAAGTCATCACATGGGGGTAACTCTGGATAGGTCACTGAACTATAAAGCACAGTGCTATAAAACTAAGATGAAAGTTGGTACCCGAAATAATCTTCTGCGTCGACTTATAACTACCAAATGGGGTGCAGCCCCAGACGTACTCCGCACTACTGGCCTGGCACTGTGTTTTTCATCCGGCGAATATGCTTGCCCAGTCTGGAGCCGGTCCGCACATGCAAAGGTCGTCGATGTCGCGTTAAACGATACATGCCGGATAATAACAGGATGTCTGAAGCCAACCCCTCTAAACCTGATATACCCTTTGGCAGGCATATCGCCCCCTGGAGTGCGACGAGATGTGGCTTGCTCTATTGAAAAGCACAAACAAGAGCATGATTATCGACACCCTTTATATGACCATAACATCCCGCAAGGCCGCCTTAAAAGTCGAAAGAGCTTTCAACGCTTCACAAGGGCCACGAGCGATGACCCGGCTGCTACCAGACGCACTCTGTGGATAAAAAGAAACTCCCCACCGCCTGATTTTACCACCCCACAGGAACAGTTACCACCCGGGCATGATCTGCAGTGGCCAGTATGGAAATCCTTAAACAGGCTCCGCACCCAGGTTGGCCGCTGCAGACTTAGTATGTGCAAATGGGGATTCAGGGACCCTAACTTGACGTAGTGTGACTGCGGTGATCCCACGCAGTCAATGCAGCACTTGCTAATGTGCCCTTTATGTCCGAACACATGCACGATGGAGGACCTAATGGCCGCCTCGCCTGATGCCATTGCTGTGGCCAAACACCTGTCCAACATACTATGAATGGAAACGTAGAACTCTTGACACGCTAAGAAGAAGAAGATCACATAATTTTTTGGCTAAGTCTTCGTCAAAACCAAGCATAACGAAAAGCAGTCATTACGTTCCGTTTCACATACGATCGTAAGCTTAAAAGTCAAAGACAATAGACGTACGGTGCAGAAAGAGCAATGACATTTGTCAAAGTCAAATAAAAAATTGCTAACCTTTCTTCTTTTCTCTCTGAGTGTAAAATTGTTGGATTATTGGTTTTTTGATATCTCTAAAAACAAATACTGGATTGTATTTATTCAGATTCCTAGTTCTGATCAAGTTTGTATGCTAAATGCTTGCAAAAATAAACTTCTGAGTAATTCTACTGTAGGTAGTGCGCGCCGGTGAAACTGATCATGGCGAATCCGTCAGCAGGCGTTGGTAAGATTATTTTCAACAAATTCTTCCTGTCTTGATTTTGAGTCGTGTGTTCATTATTCATTTATCTTTTTGAAGTACATTAGAGAAGTTAATTAAGTAATTATGTTGTTTTTATCCGAACAGTGGTGCCGCGGAACTTTCGTCTTCTAGAAGAACTTGAGCAAGGCCAAAAAGGAGTGGGCGATGGAACCATTTCCTGGGGACTCGAGAGCGATGATGACATGACCCTCACTCACTGGACTGGCATGATAATTGGACCCCCTAGGGTAAAAATTGCTTATATCATTTCAGCAACTCACAGCAAACTCAAAACAAAATAGAGTGCAGGCCATTCTGAAGAAACTTACACATATCTGGTTATATATAGTTATCTGGTTCCCATAGTACAAGCTCTGCTTAGTTTGGGGCTAGATAGCGCTGTGTTAAATGTCCAGTAATATTTATATTATTATTATATATTTATATCTAACTCAATGACTCATTTCAATGCCCACTTATTGTTACAGTCTCATTAAATTACAAACTGCTTCCAGGATGGCCATTTGTAAACATGTTCACTGCTTTCACTCAATAGTGTGTGTGTCATATGTGTTCCCCGCCACACTTCAGCCAGTCCTATTGTATAAACAATTGTAACATATTGTATTAACGTGGTGTTATCTAGAAAGATATAATCCCATTATTTTCTTTCAGACTCCGTATGAAAATAGAATGTACTCTCTTAAAGTAGAGTGCGGCACGAGATACCCTGATGAGCCTCCAACTGCTCGATTCATCTCTAGGATCAACATGAACTGTGTAAACAGTCAGACTGGACTTGTAAGTATGGATGACAAAGAAGCCATTCTAACCCAGCCAAAGCCTGTTACAGAAAGCCCAAGTCACTGTCAATTAAACATTGATGGTATTAGAAATATGTAAATGTTTTTGATGTTATCAAGTCATGAAATTTCAATGATGTAATTCAAAGGCCTTGACATTCTTAGAAGTCTTAAAGCCTATTTTGATCAAGTAACTCAAGATTTTTTTTAAATTATAAAATCAGTGTTTACTGTTTATTTTATTTTACTAGTTTTCTCTAAAACTGTATCATGTATGTTCTTATAATTAAAATAATACCTTTTTAATTTGAAGGTGGATAATAGACAAGTCCCGATTCTTGCAAGATGGCAACGCGACTACACTATCAAGACAGTCTTGCAAGAGCTGAGACGTCTCATGACACTCAAGGAGAACATGAAGCTATCTCAGCCCCCAGAAGGAAGCACTTTCTAGTTCCTCTCTCGACTTCATTTGTCTCAATAGACCCAATCTACTCTGCCTTTCGATCTACATTATTTTTATATGTGCAAAAGACAGTTATAATTTTTGTCACATATATTTTACTTTAAGTAATGCTTTGCTAGTGTGTATCGTTAGATTTGAATAATGCATTTATTACACTTTGTATCTTACCTTCCTGCTGATTGCAGATTTCAGCCGTAGATTGGGCAAACAAGTATGATTCCTTTTCAAATGGCTCTTTCATTTACCCCACTTAGGGGTGACCTCCATTTATTTTATCATACTACCTAAATTATTGTGGCCTTTTATGAAAGTTAAACTTACTTTTGGTATTAATAAGGCTGGTTCTTACTGATGTCTTTGTTTTAGGTAAGTGATCTTGATGCTTATTCTTTTAAACAAATGGAGGAGGCTTTCCAACTTCAATGCTTCAGGTTTTACCACATCTATCACTTTTGCATTTGTTTAAAAGTATGAGTGACTCACTATTTTTAAATATTATCTCAACTCTTTCTGAATTTTTCATCTTATTTTCTATAAAAACTAGGTCATTATTTGATTTAAAAGTAAAAGGACGTAGCTTTGTTTCATATAGTATAACTTGATCAAGTGTATCATAATGTAGAACATTAATATTTCTTAGGAACTTAAGATAAAGTACTCTGGATTCTTTGAAGGCTTTGCATCAGACATTATTTTATTCAAGCAAGCATTGCATTTAATGCAACATCAGTGTGGCTGCACTCATAATTACTAGAACTATTGAGTTTGCTCCTATGCAACTACTCTGCGTGATTTTATTAATACAAACCAAATGCTAAGTCAAATTGTTTCATAGCATTAAATATTTTTACCAATGTATTACTAGCAAAGGTAAATAAATCAATGAACACTGTCGTAATAACGTGTTTTATTTATTCCTAAAATATAAACTTGATAGGTACTGTTATTCTTCTAAGCTTTATTGTAAAAACATAAATACTTACGTCTAGGAAAACTATATTCAGTAAACACATTATGTAGTGCTTTAGAAAAAGATAATCGGCCACGTTAGAATTTTTAGAACGTTGGCGCGTTGTACCCGCCTAGAGCTGTCGCTCGCACGCGTGTCGCTTGCAGTGTGGCCAACTGCGATACTTGCCAATAGTTCACTAGGATCACTCACTAAGCAAGCATCCAGCTTGGCTTTGGCATTAAGCGAGGTTCATCATTAATAGTGTGGCCTAACAATCCGATATATTTTATGACCTTCACATCCACACTTTTTGGGCTTCCATAGTCTCACTAGGCTAGAGAACCTCCATGGTACTTAGTTCGTTGTAATGGCTTATTAGTTTTGCTGTAATCGTTCAACTGCAGAGATACTTTTCAGCTTGTCACGTAGATAGTGTTATTAGTATATGCACCCCATAGATTTCGAGAGCAACAGATATCTTGTGCGGCCTGCACCCAACCGTAACTGTACAGACATTTGAACTTATTTGAGGAACATTTTCATTTGAAGTAAAAGGAATGATGGGAGCGAAAAATAATACAAAAGGTTTTTTCGAAATAAAGCCAAATATTAGTTAAAAACATTTTTGTTTGGACACTACCATACATTAATACAGATTTTGAAAACACGTCATCTCAATACATTCATTACATTATTTTAACAATTAAATTGTAGATAAATGAAAAATAAATTTACAAGTTGAATGGATTCTCATACAAACAATATGGTATGCTTCACTACCTATACAAACAAGGTTAGGTATAATACGCACAGAATTTAACCAAGATTGTTTTAATGCTTCTTATCTATAAGAAGTTGGAGCTGGCAGCATTAATAATAATTAAAAATTAGGGAGATATTTGGCTAAAATATTTGCAAGATAGTGAAACATCCATTTAATCTCAAAGATCAATAAAATATCAAGCACCGTATAAACGTCCACGCACCATTACAAACTTGCTCATTTACGTTGGCACCATACAGCACGAAGTGTAGTAGGAAATGCATACATACAATTTCATTAAATCTTTGGTCTGGTTAATTATTGCAAAATCAGCGAACCAACCGCCGCACGAATCAATCATTATTTAAAGACAGGTCAAAATCATTGACTCTATACTTAACAACATTTTGTATAGGAAGTAAGTTTACGAGTACATACATAATGGCTAAAAAACAAAGTTACTTATTTAAAAAATAGTATTTGAGATGATAAACTATTTATTTACAACGATTTAAATATGTACATAAGATACACAAAATTAAATTACTTACAAAGTATATAATGTAGAATAAAAACTAGAACACATAAATAACTAATTTCCACATCTAATCCGACTAACGTCAAATGCTTCAAAATGTTTACTTATTGCAATCTGGAATTTATCACATGGAACAAGAAGACGAATTTGAACCTTACGTTAATGAAATTACTAGGTATATAGTATAGCGTATTAAACTTGTTGTATTTACGTCACAGTAGATTTATTACAAGACTGAAACGTCTTCTCATGGCGAACGCACAAAACAATCGACCCCTAGAAATTACTTACAAAACTAGCAAGTTAATTATTTGTATAAATAAATTAGAAAATAGCAAATATAAATTAAAATTGACAATGCTTTAAAAATAGTGCAACATTCCACAATAGTAAATAAACATCCCGCATACAAAAATATTATTTAAAACTTATTTATTTATGTAATACATACTATTATTATTTTTGTTCGTTTTATTTTTACTATATTAAAAAGTAGTTATTGCTTGCGACAATGCCGCTTGTAGTAATTTAAACTTATGAATTAAAGATGGAAGAGCGGGAAGTGGAAACTATATGTATTACTAAAAATAAGATCTAACTTCTCATCAATGGTGTACATCAATGAATATATAAATGAAATCATCGTAAGCATTCCGTCTGCGTATATATACAGCGCCAGCGTCTGTAGGGTGGGTAAGTTATATTTAGTCATGTGGACGCACTTTTAGAGGTAGGTAATATTTTGTAATTTATTTTCATACGCATTTTATGTAAGCCATGTGTACCAAACAAATACTAAATTCGTCACTAATATATCGGTAATTTAAGCAAAAGTAAAGCTTTTCCTCTAAAACACTTAAAGGTACATTTCTAGGACACAAGACAGTAGGAGATTTCAAAACAACTTATTTTTCGTGGCCGCACCGAGTAAAAAATGTTGTGGATGTTATCCGAATTTCAGAAATAAAGAAACAACACATAGACTTCAGGCAAATTCGATGTAGAATGTTTTTTATTAAACAAACCGCAATGTCTTGCTTGGTATTGATATTTAGGGCCTTAACACACTGGCGATGTGCGAACGTGCTTCCCGCTAGGCGATCTAAACGTACTCGCCACGTGCACGCCACATTCCTTCAACCAATACTACACACTAAACATGGGTACTCTTTATTCCTTAAAGTGAATGTATTCACTTATTCCGACTCCACCATCCGATCTGATTCCTCTTAATGATTCTTTTACTCAGTAGTACAGTACGGCATAAAAGAATCAAAGGAATAGAGAAATCCGACAATAATCGACCGTTAATCGTTTCTAGTAAGGTAATAGGAGTATCGGGGTGTGTCGTCTCGCTCTTGGCGCGCACAATAGTTTAAACCTTGCTTTATATTGGTAGGTTAGATTAAAGATATTTCTACAAGTAGGTGCTTAATAGGACTATATAGATAATAAGTTGATGGACGCATGGCAGTGCATAGTATGGCACATTTCTAGCGAGCGTGACCTACGGGGCAATTCTTTGTTATAGGCGATGGTTACCACTTAACATCAGGTGGGCCAGAAGCTTGTTTCACATGCATGTGATAAAAAAAATCATTAAGTGGTAATTATATATAAATTATTATTATATATTGAAAAGAGCCTTGTCATAACGATAAATAATAATGTCAAAATTTTACTTAATTTAAAGAAAATAATTGTCGATGTCAATGAAAATGGTTTTAAAAAAAATCATTCATTTCCATGCCTACCTAGCGAGTGACTGAACGAATCCGAGTTTACCCGAGCGCTAACCAACGATTAACGGAGCCTGCCGAATCGAAGAAATAAATGATTCCTCGGAGTCGGAATCAAAGCAAGCAACTATCTAAACCGAACCCGAGCTCTAACGATCCTAGCCGAATCGAAAGAATAAAATTAACATAGACATATTCTACCGATAGACAAGAAAATTCTTGAAAAAAGTTTGTTCAAATGCTGGTGAGTTAGAACTATAGTTCGCTGCAGCGCTAAAACATTATTTATGTGATCTAACCAAACTATTAAAACATGCAGCGCTAGATCGTGTATAGAGTTTAGTTTACTCGCGACCAAAACGTTGTAATCGCCATGAAATTCATGGCGCTTACGCGTTCCGTTCAACATAGTGTAACAACCTGTCGTCCTTATAGATTTTACACTACAGACGTGTCACAGCTTTTGTATCTACAAAACTTCAACTTCAAATCATACTGTATTTCAAAATGTATAATAGTAATGTAATAATTGAAAATGGTAAAGTAGAAAAATAAAACGAATTGTTATGCGTTTATTTAAGCTCAAGTACGTCAACAATAGTTTGAAATCAAACGGATGATTCACTGACACTTCTTGATGTATTTTTGCAGTATCGAATTACGCACGTCGTCATATTTTCTGACCTTTGACAGATATTAGATACTAAAAAGAAAAACATAAAATAAATATTAAAAAATATCAAACTGGCTAGAAAACATAAACAAACTAAAACACTTTCTAAAACACCACGTCAAGTCCGTGTTCAGTCACATATTTTAACCTACAACCGGTTTTATAATGGAATATCTGCATATTTTAGTCTATGATTTTAGAAGGCGTGTCATTATAATAAACAATTTTTTTTCTAATGTATTTAAGGTAGGTCCTATTACGATATTATTACCTATTTATTCATTTGAACAACCAATAATTTTACTTACTTGACTACTGAATTGTTATTTATGTCACGCTTTATGTATTTTATACATTGTAATATAATGGATTCTAATAATAATATAAATAATGAGTTCATTCATATAATGTATTCGAATTCTCGTATTAATAGTGCCACTCCGTACGCGTCCAAACTGCGTGAATGTCGAAGCCGCACTAAAGTAAGGTGTACGGATTGCAGTATAGTTCAGTGGAACACAGTGAATGTTCGGATCGCGATATCTAGTGCGTAGTACATATATATCGATGAAAATTAATGATTCCGGAGTCGGAGTCATTAGCAATTGGCCGGAATCAATAAGACTATCAACTCACGAGTGTTGAATCGACTCTCTAAAACTGGGTATCGGCCTTGAGGTAAAACTACCTCAAGACCGATACCCAGGAGGCAGACACCACAGAAGGTATATTCTTCACTCCCGGGCAAGTCCAACGGGCCATACGTCGGACAAAGCCAAGGAAGGCTCCCTGCGAAGACAATATAACGAACGCTGCCATCCGTCACTTCCCCTACATAATGATCGCCTCCGTGACCCGGCTCTTCAACGGGATCATGCGAAGCGGTCACTTCCCCTCTCCATGGAAATCCGGCCGGGTTATCATGATTCCGAAACCCGGCAAAAACATCCTGCTCCCAGAGAGCTATCGCCCGATCACCCTTCTTCCCAGCCTATCAAAACTGTTTGAAAAGCTCCCCCTCACCCACATTAATCCCTATATCCCCACGCGTCCAGAACAGTACGGATTCAGGTCAGAACATAGCACGACGCTTCAACTGAGCAGGGTACTGCATCACCTCACTACCGCCCACAACAGGCGCGAACACTCAGTCGCAGTATTCCTAGACATGGAAAAAGCGTTTGACCGAGTCTGTCACGGGGGACTCCTCTATAAGATGGCTACCTCACCAATACGGCAGAAGGTGGTGAAGGTAATAGCGTCGTTTCTACAAGGCCGCAGCTTCTCAGTGCGCGTGGAGCAAGCGCTCTTTTCCAGACGACCCCATAGAGGCGGGAGTACCCCAAGGCAGCTGCCTCTCCCCTGTGTGTTACTCATGATACACCGATGACATACCCAACACGGAAGATGCTATGTTAGCCCTTTACGCGGACGACGCAGCATACATAACGAAATCCATGAACCTCAATCACACCGCCACCAAAATGCAAAGGGTCCTAACAGAGCTCCCCGCCTGGCTGACAAAATGGAGACTAGAGTGTCAACATGAGTAAAACACAGGCGGTGGCATTCTCGAAGATGCTCACCCTGCCGCCAAAACTCACCCTGGAGGAACAACCGGTGGCCTGGTCGCACACGGCTAAATACTTGAGGATAACTTTAGACCGTAACCTATATGATAAGCAAACACGCAAGGAACGTCCGTGGCCTAGCGAGTACTAATCGAGCGCTACTCAAGCCCGCCCTGCAGTCCAACATTCCACTCCGAATAAAGGTTGGACTGTACAAGACTTACGTCCGCCCGCGTCTCACATACGCGGCCCCCGCGTGGTATGCTTTGTTAGCTAAAGGCCACAGAAAGATACTGCGAAGTCAGCAAAGCCTATGCCTCCGGACGATCGTAGACGCGCCACGGTACGTAAGGAATGCCACCATCCAGCGAGACCTAGAAATTGAGAGCTTAGACCAATTCATAGGCCGCCTAGCAACCAGGATGTTTGCGCGCCTTGACAACTCTTACCAGCCTCTAAGAGAACTAGCTCCTTTCACAGAAAGACCCCCAAAGAGCAAGCCGTACCCGCGGGAGCTGGCCACAGAAACTGACGACACAGACCAGGCATCGTCAGCAGGGGCATCCCTCCCTCATCCCTTCCCCCTACCCTCCTCCCAACAAACGCAGACCTACGCGACGACAGCCGACCAACGATCCTCCTGACCTGCGGAGTGAGCATCGGGCGGCCAGTAACGCGTGAGTAGTAAACCTGAGGCTCCGCGAGCCGATCCGATGACCCCCCCCCGTAGAAACGGGGGGCGGAAAGAACTCCGCAGGAAAGGGCCAAAAAGCCCAGCACTGCATCCCCACACGTGTGTGAGAAGAAAACACGTCTTGAATCGACTCATTTCATTCGCTTACTCCGGAGTCAGTCGTATTGTAGGAACTATTGTTAACTACGTATTGTAACAACGCCACGCACACGCCGCGACCCCGGTGACTGATCTCCTCGCTGGAAACACGCAAATTGCCAGTGTGATAACGCCAGAATTTACGTTCAATGTCCATTTGACAATATAGCGATTAATCACTTTATACATTTTGACAAAACATCTACTTTATGCGAGTAAATTTCAGGGAGGTAACTTTCGTTGCACTCAATTTCAATTTAAATATGGATGATACCTACGGTTGATTAATCTCTTTATTACTCATAAAGACAGTTTCTACTCCAATAATACTTTGTAAATTGGTCGGGTTTTTCGCCGACTAAAAAACAGGTTAAAAATGGGCGACATCGAATTTGCCTAAGTATAGTGGGGACGGCCCACAGCCACGAAAGTTATAAACCTACCATTATACTCTCGAGCGGACGACAAGTTTATAGGAATTACAATGAGTATGAATCAGTCAACAGTTGCGATTACACAAATTTATCTAAAAATGTCTTCGTTTAAGAATAGAAATGACGCGCATTAACAGAAATGTTGTAGAAACCCTGTTTACCTATTGTGATACGATCTTCATCATTAAATAACGCGAATAGCTCAAAACGTTCCAGTGTGAAGTACCTTGTATATTAAGAAGGCTGCTGGCCCCGACATAAATGAATTAATTATTTTATTCTATGCCTTTTTGTCAAACGTCAAAATGGTAAATAAGTTTGTTAAAAATATATTGTTAAAAGGTTTATAAGTTCGGTTTATAAGTTATCCGGCTTATAGACAATTATATCAGTTATCGAATTTATCTGACCATATTTTGTCTCCATCAGTATGTTAGGGGGACTAAATGGGGCACTTTGAGTCTTAGAGCATTAAACCAACCGGAGGCGCCATTGACAGGCGTTCCCCTCTGCCAAAGGTACAAGACCGCCGGTCATACCGGTTATATAAAACTAGTTGCCGCGCGCCCCGCGCCATTCAGCGGATCACAATGAGTGCGGAACGATGTGAGCTGAAAATGCCGAATTGTAACGTGTTTTCGCGTCATAAAAGATCAAAAACATCTAGTGTACAAAAGGATAACATTACTTTTCATCTGTAAGTATTATTACGTTTAAATATTATCAAATAGTACATTAAATTTGCAAAAAACTAAAAAATATTGTCAATATAAAAGTGTTGCCACTTAACGGTAGTAGGTCTACTTTAGGCCAATTTTTAAAGTTGTCTGTATAAATATTTAATTAAAAGTTCTTTTTCACATTCGTTAATATTAACATAATTTATTCAATAAAGAAATGGTACTAACCATAAATAACGTGAAATATAATTGTAGATGCTGATTGAATTAACGATGAATTAGAATAGAATAGAAAAACGTTTATTTTGCTTCACGAATGTACATTACAGCTTAGATAAATGAGTTTATATTATAGAGCAAATTTGTGAGCAACAACGGTCCCCACTCAGCATTGTGCTATAGTAGCATATTTATACTACTATAGCGCTGGTCTTCCGTGGTGCCATTTTTGTGTGTGTTAGCAAATTCATTTGTTCTTTCATTTTCAACATATATTTTTATTTTATGCTATTAATATAGTATGTTTAAGTTTGTACTTTATTAATTATTAGCATTTTATGATCTTCACTTGTTCCGTAAACAGGCCACTTTTAATTTGCTACTCTGGCAACACAGTACTAGGAAAGCTAGTGATGGGACAGCACAAAAACAATTTTGTCGATGTAAACATTATAAAGTACGTTATTTTTATCATTTATTTTTCAGACATAAAGAAACAGCAACGTCCCTCGCCCTCGATACCTCGAAAGAAAGTGATATAATTTCAGAAATAGAGATCGAAACATACTTATCCCCTTTTGGAGAAAAGGTTGTGGAATACATAGCGGGATACGTAGTATTTTCCACTATTAAAAGAATTAAATGCTGTACATTCGTAAAGGGCTTATGTGGAGAGCCTAATAAAAAAAATATAACGTACCAAAAAGTAGAGGTAGTCTAATGTACGCATCGAAGGAAGTTATTGATTTATGTCGTCTTAGCGAAGTGGAAATCCGGAAGCACTTGTCTTATGACAAAAAAGTTAGCCGCTCTTGTACGCCCCAATGGGTTACAAATAAAGTGTTACAACATTATGTTGGTAGACAACTGTTCAGAAACATCGAAAGTCACTACTTTGATAATGATTTTGTTATGCATAATATTGAACTTGCGAAAACGGCCATACAAAAGTATACACAAAAATCATATATTTAGTTACTTGTCTAAAAAGACTGACCCTAAGAAATGTATTAGGTACATATACACAAAACTTATTCATTTTAAGAATCAATAGTGTTTCTAAAAATAATTAATAAACATTTAGCTAATGCGCGCGATAAAACTGCAATAACTGTAACGCTTACATAATTTTTACAAATAAACTATTTTATAAAAGTTGTTTTTTTTATTCTCTGTTTCACCACAAAATATCGATAAGTTTATTATTTATTATCGATGTGATCCTCGCACTATCAATGTTTACTTCGAGCTGACGTCATCTCTTTCACGGACAGGTTGTCTGTGTGTGTGTTTATACTTGTGTGAGTATAGTTCATGCTGGTGTTTGATAATTTTGTAGTGTGTGTGTGTAGTGACGTATCGAAAAAATGCATTTGTGTTAACAGTATTTGTGTGCGTTGCCTCGTCCCCCGCGCCGAAAACGGCAGACTTTTTTGTATAGAAATTAGCGCGCGTGGCATCTCCGGTTGGTTTTCTGCTCTAAGCTTTGAGTGGATCATTTCTATTTTTATGTACTACCAACAAAAGTTCTCAAATGGTTTATCAATACCAATATTATAAATTTACTAACTCTATCTCTGTCTGTTTGTTACGTTTTCACGACTAAACGGCTGGACCGATTTTTGTGAAATTTGAAATAAAGATAGATTATAACCTGAATTGAGACACCGGAATTCTACTGTTGACATGTATGCTAGATATAATTTGATAACAGGAACCTGCGTTTTGCAAAACGTGAACCAAATCAACCACGCTGTGCACACTTGTGTTTTGTGTCAGATACAAGCTCCCAGTGAATATTTTACATTTTATTTTTGTACAATCACTATCTGTGCAGACGTAGACACTGTTTCTGTTCAGTTGCTTCCACTTGACACACGGATTGCCACGGAAAACCACGGTTTCCCGTGATGGTGTCCTGTGTCAGCAACAAAAAGTGTCTACGTTTGCGCAGCGCCTAAAAAAACAAGGCTAATTTGATTTTGTTTGTAAAAGTAGCATCATACACCACAAGATAATAAGTAGAAGTAAGAAATGAATTCAATAGAAAAAGATAATTTAAGATATCTAAAATTAGTAGTATGTACACCAAATATTATCATATTTAATTCATCAAAATAAATTAATAATTATGTATTTTTTCTTGTCTCTAAATTTTCTGAGTAAATATGTTATTTATCGATTTATACATATTGTACGTAAACTCAATTTGAGATTTGGCTACTCTACTCTTTATTTTTAGATATGGTATTTACTGGTTTTAATAGTTAGTTAACTTTTTATATGTAGATCATCTTTACATGGGTAGCTTCTGAGACTTATTTTTTTAGGATTACTTACTCTTATTTATAAATCGGTGCAAACCCATGAAATAACTATAAATACCTAACATAATGTTATGACAGTATTTTGTCTCTTTCATTTATAAATGTGATACGTTTTAGAAAAAGACAAAACATTGTATAGGCATAAAACCAGTCAGGTAAAAATCTGTCAAAATACAGCGTGAATTTATAAACAGGCAACATATTTTGAGAAAATTATTTTATATAAATAGGGCTTTTTATTTTTTGATAAAAAAAAACTTGTTCCAACTAGCATAACAGGTAGCGCTGTCAGGAGATACGCCTCCAAAAAATATGGTTTATATGCCAAAATCTCGAAGAACCAAAATCAAAATTTGTCTAAACAATCTCTCTTTGCCAGATAAAAAAACACAAATGTCATTTTTTATTTCAAGTTCCTCGGAAAGTAATCTTGGTACGGCAATTGACATTGACAATTCACTTTTCTTTGTTAATCAGAGCATGACAGAGCAACGCCATCTGTTAACAGTTATAAAAACATGGCCGTGAAAATCCCTCATTAGAGTTTTGATTTATCTATGAGCCATAGAATAAGTTTACCTGAAATGAATGGTTTTATTTGATTAATATTAATTGGAAAACCCACCGTGGGTATAAACCGGACTGTCTAAATACGCCGCGATGCATGAGAAGGTGGATTTACAACCTCATTATTGGATATAATCAAATTACAGTAAAATTACTATCAAATTGTTCAGTATTTTGGGCAGGGCAAAGTTGTTCCTTAAAATTTGTCATCTGCTTCCAAAATAATTTTAAAGTTTAGTTTTATTATAGCTTTTCATTCAGGTTATAGTTATTTCATAGCTTTATTAATAAGTAAATAGGTTATAAATAATACATATTTAAGCTTACTAAGGGCATTACAAGGAATGGAACATTCAGATATGCAAGATTAGTCAGAATCATACATCATTACCATTAGGTTAATTTACTTGGGACAAGGTTATTCTTTCACAGAGTTGCACGAACTCTTGTGGGTGTAAAGTGACCACTTTAGTTTTGTCCAAATTTCTCAAAAATTTTGTAATTCTCGACACTTACAAGAATAACAAATGTTCTACGACTTTATGAATGATTTTCATCGGAGAATCACTTGGTATAAATTCTAATAATCAGCTCTTTTAGGTCAGGTATAAGGGAAAGTGCAAAGTCTAAATAAGAGCAGTCAAAATCAAAAATTCAAGAAATTTTCGCTTAAAAATAAAATGTTTACATTATTATTTTTTCTATACAAAGTTGGAATCATCCCCATCAGGCTTAAACTACTAATTCCAGGACACCCTTTAGAACACAATATGATCAGATTACAAAACTGTTGGCGAAGCTGATGATTTACCTAAAGTGGTCACTTAAAATCCCGTGGGCAATTATTCCTTAAATTAATTTAAAAGGAGTATTCAGGACAGAATCATTCTCCAATTTACCGAGATAAATAAATACGGAGCGGCTAATTTAATAATCTATCAATCGAAATGAAATAAGGCTACATCTTGTCGCCACGACTAAAGCGAAAAGCTAGCCAGTACTTAATACAAAGCTTTATTGCAATCGCGAGATTCAATGCTCCATTTATTGTACAGTGGATTTACAAAGCATCACGGTTATTGGTGTTTCTATACTTGAGTTATCTACAAGTCAACATCTCTCAATTTTTACCAAGATGGCTGTGGCTGGCAGCAATGCCATCAGCAGTTTAAGTATTTAAACTATCAGCCGTTGTCATCTCGGTGTTAATTGAACATTAGGCGGCAGATAGTAAGGTACCCACTGGAGCCCACATAGAGACCTATGAACAAAGGTCGAACTTGTCTTTTCCATACATTCCTACCTGTCATCCGCCAAATCTTTTTGACTTGTTCGTTAGTTCTTCAAATGGCCGCAGACTTCTTTTGTGAATAGCACTCTAGCGTTAGGGCATGGCCGCCAGCGGACGTAGAATCAGCGTTTAATGGATGTGGTATCTGAGACGTAGCGCTCTGTAGGACGGTCACGTGGCCTCGGGGGCGGGGCTAGCGGGGGGCGTGGCTTGTGCTAGCATAGGCCATGAAGGCGTCGCGCCTGCGCAGACGGACGCGCGGCTGCTAATAGACGTAGTAACGGGCGACCGCACAAGGCTACGAACCCGGCGCCCCCCCAGCGTGCGCCGCTCGCCTCTTCCACCTGGTAAGCAGAAACCACTATACATATTTATTTCCAGCGTTTTGCTTTTTATATTGTTTGAACTTTGAAATGGGCAGATACTGGTACTGTGGCTCAAGAAAAGGTTCTTAGAAGTTTAACCTTAACTTTTGTAGAGATTGGAAAGGGGGTTATATTAACTAAATAAAGTTTTCGTAAAGTATTTCAAACGGCTGCCATAGACGACAGTATTTTAGTGTGATTTAGTTTGTGATGCACCAAAAGTTTGCGTCCATTACCTACAAACTTTTTACGCTTTGTGTGCGTTACTGCATATAATTGTTATGAGGCATTGTCTGTCATCTGTGGTATGCCTTAAGGCGGGTATCCATTATGATCGCGCACCTTCATGATACGTTTTCATTCGTGTTCACGCATTAAAAAGTTATGTCGGCCATGTCTCATGATCATGTACCAAACAACTAAAAATCCTGATCAATTATCATAGTACTCAATGTAGTGTTTACCTCTGCGATCCGATTGAGCGAGCGTGACTCCCTCAGGCGGCTCTCCTTGCGCGCGGCGCGGCGTCGCCGGCCGCCGCCCGAGCCCGTGGCGGGCGGCGCGCGCCCGTCCCCGCCCGCACCCCCACCCGCACCCGCGCCCGCACCCCCGCCTGGAGTGCCTGCGAACAACACGTCAACAAAACTATTGTATTGCACCATCTTCTTTATTTTTAGCATATTATGAATTTTTCATTATAGCGCTATGTGAATAAGTGTCCAGCATTGTTGTCCAGCATTATTATTACATATAATTTTTGTTTTTATTTCTATAAATCTACAATACACAAAGGTTAACTGGAAGAGAATGCTCTTTAGCATTAAGTTCGCCTTTGTATTAGTTTTATAAGTGCAATAAAGTATTTTCAATCAATCAATCAATAAATGTATGTTTTTGAAAATAAGTTAAAAGTAGTGTATATGTAACCTGTGGCAGCGGGCGTGGTCCCCGCCCCCCGCGCACCGCCCGCTCCCCCCGCGCCGCGCTCCTGGCTATCGCTGGAGTCCTCATGCGAGTCTCGGCGCGCGCGGTCGGGCGGCGCGTCCGCTCTCTCCGCACGCTTCTTCTTTTCAGAGTCGTCGTCGGAGAGGTCAGAGGAGGAGCAGGAGCCGGCACGGGGCCGCCGCCGCCGGCACTCGATGCGGGTGCGCCGGGCGGGCGGGGGTGCGGGGGGAGGACCGCGCCCCGTTATGCGAAGCTCCGTGCCGCCTTCCTCGTCTAGGTTTACCTGAAAATACAAGAATAATCGGTGGACTAAGAAAAAATAGTATTATCTACTACCTCTGTTACTATAATGCGCGCAAGCGATTTGCATCATTTACTGCGTAAAACCATTTTTAGTGACAATGTCACAAACCAAACAGTTCTAATATTATCGAGGAAAATACAGAGGACTGGGTATGATATACCCGGATGCAACTGCTAATGTGTTAATGACTAACTCAAAACTCATGTCTTACTACGCTTACTCTGAAACAGTTATTCATCATTGTTCTTCGTTGTAATGTAAGGTATGTTGTACAGTAAACCCACCCTCGTAAGGTTGTCAGCGTGATGCGTGCGATGATGCTGCGGCGCGGGTGCATCGAACGCGTGGCACGCCGCGAGCGGGTGCGTCGCGTGCACTCGCGCCGCTAGGTGTAGGCATCCTTCAGGGCGCGACCCGCGGCGCGGGTCGGCCAGTCGTTATAGTATGTTGTACAGTAAACCCACCCTCGTAAGGTTGTCAGCGAGATGCGTGCGATGGTGCTGCGACGCGGATGCGTTGACCGCGTGGCACGCCGCGGGCGGGTGCGTCGCATGCACTCGCACCGCTAGGTGCAGGCGTCCCTCAGAGCGCGACCTGCGCCGCGGGTCGGCCGGTCGTTATAGTATGTTGTACAGTAAATCCACCCTCGTAAGGTTGTCAGCGAGATGCGTGCGATGGTGCTGCGACGCGGATGCGTTGACCGCGTGGTACGCCGCGGGCGGGTGCGTCGCATGCACTCGCGCCGTTAGGTGTAGGCGTCCCTCAGAACGCGACCCGCGCCGCGGGTCGGCCGGTCGTTATAGTATGTTGTACAGTAAACCCACCCTCGTAAGGTTGTCAGCGAGATGCGTGCGATGGTGCTGCGGCGCGGGTGCGTCGACCGCGTGGCACGCCGCGGGCGGGTGCATCGCATGCACTCGCGCCGCTAGGTGCAGGCGTCCCTCAGAGCGCGACCCGCGGCGCGGGTCGGCCGGGCGCGAGGCGGGCACGGCACTCTCCTCGTCGTCTTCTTCTTCGCGGACGATGCTGCATTTGCGCGATCGCTAATAACAACATCGCATATTTCAGATGCAGTCACACAGTCAAAGTATACTTGGACAAAGTGTGAATGACTCTTCAAAAATCATAAATTCTTTATTATTTTACAAGAACTGGGGGTAACATGGGTTGGGATCTCCTTTGATAAGTTGCAATAGCCAGTATTAGAGGAGTCTCCTATTTCTTTATAAACGTTTAATTTAGGTATTTTAGTAAAAATTAACAAATAGGAATATACATAATTATTGGACAGGTTTAATGATATACATAAATAGATAAATAGTAGAATACAAATATAAATGATCACAATAATATTATAAATGCGAAAGTTTGGATGCATGTTTATTTATTTGTTTGTTTGTTACTCAATCACGTTGTAATGGCTGAACCGATTTCGATTAAATTTGGTATGTACGTAGATTATAACCTGGATTAACACATAGGCTATTTTTTTTTGACAAACAACGCGTGCGAAGCCGCTGGCGGAAGCAATTTAAAAATGCATAAATAAACTCTTGATGGTCTTGAAAACGTAAACAGGCAGACAGAAAGTTTTTCGAATTCATAAGTAATTAAGAAGGATAGTTACCGGCGGAACGTCCTGTGGCGTCCTTGGTGCGGCTGATAAAGTGGGCGGGGCTAGTAGAGACCGGCCCCCCGCGCCCTTGCCCCCACCCGCGGCTCCCCCACTCTGCGGCACGCTGAGCGCTTCGGGCCGACGAGCGACGCGACCGGCTTCTTGTTTACGTAGTACGTCAGTTCTGTGCAAAAATTTGCCTTTTATTTTTGATTTGGCTTTATGAAGATGTTTTATTTGTATCATGGTTTTTTAAACTTTTAGGGCGAGAACAAAACTCGTAATCGAATTGAGACTTAAGCTTATATCTTTAATAGACAGTCGAAAATTCTAGAGTAGATAGTAGAGTTTATAATCACACTTGAGCCACCTACATCACAAATGAAGTATGTATGATAAATAATTTGATGTGTTCACGATTTTGCCATTTTTATTTAGATCGCATTTCCGCAAGGATAATTTATATTAATTAGAACTAGGCAAAATTGTGTTGTGTGAATGCGCGAACAATTGTATTAGGTAAAGGATTTTCCTCAATAAATAAACAGATAATAAATATCAGTTTCAGTTTTTATCACTTATGTGAGTTGAACAATTATGTACCTTTTAGCCTTCAATTTTCTCTCAGCCAGCAGATAATAAGTGGCTGTTATATGATTGTAATCATTTGTTTCAAGAGATTCCAGAATTTGCTCCTTGGTGGCGATCGATCCGTTGACCATCTTTTGGACTATGGCTGCACGGTCTTCTTCACAAAGTTGTTCTTTTGCCACTAATGGAGTGTCAAAGTCTTCCACTGTGACTCCTTCACCGGCTGTCACCCATGGATCTGTAGCTATTTCCGATAATGTTGCTCTTTTCTCAGGTTCCCTAACCAACATTCTTCCTATAAGCCTGGAAACAATATTGAATTAAAAGAAATTCACAAAAAAATAAATATAAAATGAAATTGAATAAAGAACCTTACCTTTTACATGAATTTGATATATGAGATGGTATAGTATATTTACAGTCCATTATCATAGTTAAAGTTTCACTATCATTAGCTTCTTGGAAAGGGGCGTTACCACACACTAACATATAGAGAATAACACCAAGCGACCACACGTCTACCGCGGGAGCGTCGTAAGAGTCACCAAGCAGTATTTCTGGCGCAGAATAAGCAAGCGATCCGCATGAAGTCTCTAATTTTTGACCCGGACAAAATTTATTACTGAACCCAAAGTCAGTTAACTTAACTACGCCTAATTTTTCAAAAAATACTACATTTTCTGGTTTTAAATCTCGATGGACAACGTGTAATCTGAAAAAGATAAAGGCTATTAGTCTTCTAAAGTAAAACAATTTTGTTATTAAATTAGCTATGGCTTTTTTGTCAAATTACAACACACACATACATTATTTTTATTACACAATTGCTTTTGTTCCTTTTAGGGTTCTGTAGTCAAACTCGGAAACCTTATAGTATCTGTTCGTCCGACCAGTTACATCTGTTTTATTCATAGGCGTAGTGCTATAAAGCTGAAATTTGGTAGGATGATCCGTTTCAGTGATGCCTAGTAAGCAAAACTAAACAAACTAGTTTTTTTAGGGTACCTCCCTTATATGGAAGTAGGGGATGATTTTTGTTTACTCACTCAGGATGGGATATCCTTGAATAGGTCTTTCAAAAACATTATAAAACATATTAACATTATAATGAATTCCCAAACACTTTTTTGGTACAAGAGCCCGTTTACGAAATATAAAGCTTGTTTTCGTAATAGTCGTGTGTAAATTTCGTGTTAGTAAAATGCATGTTTTTTATAATAATTATGTTTGTGTGTGAATAAAGTTCAAATAAATGAATTATGTATCTTGTTAATTAAAATCACCTATGGCAGTAAGAGATCGCGCGAACAATTTGGCGGAAATATTCACGAGCAAGGCTTTCAGATAATCCTGATTCATGTCGCATGATGTAGTCGTACAAATCACCTCCGTCTCCTAGTTCTAATATCAGGTACAATTTTGTTTGTGTGTCGATTACTTCATAGAGCCTTACAACATTGGGATGTTGTACTAGTTTCATACATCGGACCTGAAAATAAATTTAATAAAATAAACTTACAACGAGCATTGAACTTCACATGATTTTCTTGTTGTTTTTTGGTATTCCATGCTGACACCAAATGAAGAAGCATGAAACTTCTTTATTTTAGCCCTTATTTTCAATAAAAACGCTCTTGACAGAGTGTTGTGGTTATCAAGTTGTATCATTATTTTTGAAGGTTGTTGACAAATGTGAGGATCTCACATTTGTTTCTGTTGATGGGCATGCTGGTGTATCCACCGCATGGGCGGTCTGGTGTAATAGCAGCACTAAGACACCAATTTAAATTATATTGAGCTCCTTGTAACATACTGATTGGACATTATTTCCCCAGTAACAGAATGGTCCATGATTGAATCATATCACCAGAAGATGCAAAACTCATGTAAAAACAACCTTGATGATTGCCTAGGAACTAATATGACATTAAGTACTACAAAAGTGAACAATATGTGACTTTCAACATTGTGATGTAGACACATAAGCAAAAATGCTGCTTGTCCATAAACAAATCCACACTAATATCATAAATTCGAAAGTCTATCTTTTAGTTTGTTACATTTTTTCAACTCAGCTGAACAGATTTTTATGAAATTTGGTAGGTAAGTATATAGATATATCATAATATAAAATATATATAAAAAGTTGCCCATGTCTCAATCCAGGTCATAACCTGGATTGAGAAATGGGCAACTTTTTATAGACAAAACACTTGTGCAAAGCTATCAGGGGAGGCTAGTAAATAAATAAAATGCTTTTTATGATTTGTGTATCTAACAGAATATAACTTTTGAAACTATCATGGTTATTAACACTATTTGTACTAAAAACGGGATATTTACCATGATTTGTGAGTTCTAGAGTGTCCCGATATTTCGACGCAGTTGCATGCGCCATGATCACGGGTAAACTCTATCGATATCGGGACACTCAAGAACTCACAAATCATGGTAAACATCCCGTTTTTAGTACAAATAGAGCTAACAGAATATGTTTAAATTATTAATTAATTCTAAAGCAGCAGCAATAACTAAATAGAATTACCTCTTGGAACAAATGTGACTTGGAGACTTCATCCAATTTACTTTTGTCTATTACTTTAACAGCCACCTTTTCTCCAGTAAACACGTGCCGAGCTAACTTCACTACGGCAAAATGACCAGACCCAAGTGTGTCAAGAAGATCATAGAGTCCAGCTATTTTAGTATCATACGGCCCAACTCCAGCTCCCATATTTCCAACATTTCCACAATTATTATTCATGGCGTTATTCTACAAAACAAAATGTTTAATAAGCATACGGTAAGACTTACAATTTATATTGTAACCACTCTTATGTAAACAATATTATTTTTTTACAATTTGGATTGTAGGGATCACATTGAATAAATTTACTAGCAAATATTTTGAAACGTTACATAGGTACAAGCGGGCAATAGTCGTAGGGTATTTAGATGACCTAAATTTTGTGATATCAAGGAAATGCAACCAATTGGTAATGATTTATTTCTAGAAAACAACAACAGCTTGAGTTTAGTTTTTGAACAGATAATCAGAATGTTTTTTAACAGTATTATTATAAAGCCAATCAACCTTGTTCGGAGAACCTTAACCGGAGAAATTAAAATATCAGCAAGGAAATATGAACAGCACTTTCAACCACAATATTGGATATATCAGGTACTTTATTGATTCACAATTCCACAGACATTTCAGCAATGAGAACTTTGCCTGTCTTTTCTAACGAAGAACAAAGATACATAGTTATTTTATAAATAGCAAAATAAATTGTAAAATAAATTTGATACAGAAGAATCACAAAATCGCCATTTCACAAAAATTCATTTTGTTCCGAACGAAACTGTCATCTTCTTTTCCTTTTTTTTCAATCAATCAATCATCGCATGGGGCACAGATGATAAAACTGCGAACTTCAAATTGTTCATGGAATCGGTCAAAAGTCAGCGCTAAAAGTCTACCTTGTTTTGTGCTATTGCCTCGTCTATGCTACCCAAATTCAGCCAATTATATCAATATAAACGTACCTACAAATATGAAAGTACGTAAGCCGAAATGTACGATTTTTGTAAAACGAATTATTATTTGGGTATTTTGGGTGCCAACAAAGGAAAGGAATAGTGAAAAATATGTTCTTTAGCGGGAATCGAACCCGCAACTTCCTGCATATCAGTCTGCTATTTGCTCACTGTCCCACGGCCACAGAACACAAATATCCAGGCCACGCATGGCCGTGAAACTATTAAGGTAAGACCGCATAAGAACGGCGCTGCACGGCGCAGCGCTGCACGTCACAATATTTTTTTGGAGCTACGCCTACTGCAGCGCCGCTCGAGTGCGACATTCAAAATCATTATAACAATATGTATGTTGATGCTTTGTGGCGCGGGGTGCAGCACCGCGCAGCGCTGCTCTAATGCGGTCTTACCTTTAATCTATAGGTCTGGGTCAGTACGCGAAATGGCGCTGATGATCATGGTGTCTTCAAAAATTATTATACCATTGTTGTTTGGGAAATGTTGGTGAGGGTCGGACTTTTGTCTTTGACTTTGAAGCCCTGGCTTTAACGTCAGAGACGACTATCTCTGAGTCACGGAGTGATGACTGGCTTGCAGTTTGGCCTCTCAGAGGTTACGTGGCCGATGTCTTGGCATGTCTCTTGTGGCATGCGCTATGGAGAGGACGGTGAGCACAGGAGCTCCCGCGGTAATGGACGCCAGGGAGTTCGGATGTCAGGTGACCGTGCGTGCAGTGGAGCAATCTTATTAAGGTGAGCGTGGCTGCAATTGACGGCGCGATCGTACATGCGATGCACTAACATTATAGGTAATACCGCATTAGAGCAGCGCTGTGCGATGCTGCACGTCGTGCCACAAAGCGTCAAAATATTGTTTTAATGATTTTGAATGGCGCATGTCGCACTAGAGCGGCGCTGCAGTAGGTGTAGCCCCAAAAGAATATTGTGACGTGCAGCGCTGCGCCGTTCTAATGCGGTCTTACCTTAACACAAAATTCTCAACGCTGGACATCTGCACGTGGCGGGTGATGACGCTGTTCCTGACGTAACGTTCTGTTCCTGTACAGACACGTAGGGCTATGCTTTACTGGGCTTCTATCCTGTTTGTTGGTAGCGGAACATTGAGTGTACCACGCTGGTGCTGCGTAGGTGAGCCGCGAGCGGATGTAAATTTTGTAAACCCCCATCTTAGTCCTTAGCGGTAGTCTCGAGGTTAGAACAGGTTGGAGCATAGCTCTGGCAGCGCGCGTTTGTTGTAACGTGCGCTCCATCTGAGGATTCATTCTCCATGACCTGTCGATGCCAAGGTACCGGAGGGAGGTTTACCATCCTGTCTTGGCCTCGCAACTTCAGTGGTGGGATGGGAGTATGGTTCGTCGGCATGTGTTATGGTGCGCAGCCGTCTTACCCACGTTGACTACCATGCGCCACTTGTCTAACCACGCCGGAAAAAGGTTAAGCAGGCGTTGCTTGTGAGAAGCAGCGACCTCTGGGTTGTAGGATGATGAGTACCATGGGGGTAACAAATAATATTCTTACAAACTAGCCTCAAAATTATTTTTTTAAAAAGAAACCCAAATCAACCTGTCTAGGATTTATTACTAACAATGATATTAACTAAAACAATAACATCCTAGTAAAACTTAACCACTGCTTGTAATATGGAAAAACACCAACTCTAGCACTTATACACGTCCATCGATTCCGAAAGCCAAGCACAGCGTGCCCGTGCCGAGGCGATGTGCGCCCGGCTATTTTCACGGCCACTTGGTCCAGCCATGAAATAATATATTGTTACAAACTAGCCTCAATGTTATTTTTTTAAAAGAAACCCAAATAAACCTGTCTAGGATTTATTACTAACAATGATTTTAACTACAACAATAACATCCTAGTAAAACTTAACCACTGCTTCTAATATGGAAAGACACCAACTTTAGCACATAAACACGTCCATCGATTCCGAAAGCCAAGCGTAGCCTGCCATGAGCCCGAGGCGATCCCCGCCCCGCTATTTACACGGCCACTTGGTCCAGCCATAGGGTAGGGAAATCCCTAATACGGCCTCTCCTGACAGCAAGGCGTCCTCGCCTGCAGTATCTACTGTAGGAGGTTCAGCCCTTACAAGCTGAGCATCATCAGATCGATCACTCTCTGCAACACACAACAAAAACAGATTTGAAGTGACTTGAAAATAAGCGCAAAGTCTGAAGCTAGACAAACGTTTAAAGTCAATTTCTTTTAACAAAGTACCATTCATTTAAAAGTAGTAGATGTATGTACAAAGCTGAACTGAATAAGAAAACTCCTTATGTTATGGGCGCAAGCGTGCACTCAAGCGTCCACAAGAAAAGGAACTGTAAGTGGTTTACTAGTACAAAACAACCTTTGGATAGCTTCAGGATTCACAAACAATGATACAATGCATCTCGAATGAAAGATTCCGGACTCCATCACTCGCTATACACTGCTTCGGTAGGTCACAGGCACAGACCATAGGGTCTGTCACCCTGACACGCTAGAGACGCAAAGTTAGCGTAGCGCAGGAAAGTCACAGACAGAGACCAAAAGTGATCTGCTGCCCTGACACGCTAGAGGCCCAAAGTTAGCATAGCGCAGGAAAGTCACAGACAGAGACCAAAAGTGATCTGCTGCCCTGACACGCTAGAGGCCCCAAGTTAGCATAGCGCAGGAAAGTCACAGACAGAGACCAAAAGTGATCTGCTGCCCTGACACGCTAGAGGCCCCAAGTTAGCTTAACGTCGGAGGCCATGACCCTCAGGGAAGACTGAACATGAATCCATCCAGGGCCCACTCGCCGCGCTACAGCAGGGCCGCGCTTGCCGGGTCCAGTTTCCAGGTCATATGGGCAGCCTTGCTCACGAACACGAAGTCACCTCACCAACAGCAAAGTTGCGAGGCAGCCGCCGACCTCCATTGATGCATCCTGATGCTGGATTCTAGCAGCTCAGATGCCCGTCGCCTTCTGAGAATGAAAACAACCTCTTGATATATGTAGATTAGGGTTCTCCAAGGCGACATCTCACACTAGAGATCTGTTGACCGGAGTCGTCGCATCTACGCACACCAGCAGCTGCTGCAGTGGTGAGGTAATATTGAGAGACTTTACCTTCCAAGTTTCACAGCACGTCGGACCATTGAGAGTCTATAGTGCCAACTTCAACGCGTAGCATGTTAAGGACAGTTTGACGTACAGTTTACCTGTACGTTTTTGCGGTGCTTACCAGGCGTGATAAAATTACCCAAATCACAGACTCAATTTTTGGAAGACGGCGCTGCCGAACATTCTGCCACGGTCACAAACTATAGTTGATGGGGTACCAAATAATGATACCACGTTGGTGAGTTTGAATTCATCAGTGTCTCGTTGGCTTGTATCTATAAGAAGTAAAGAAGACAGATTTTTTTAGAACTCGTCGATGACTATAAAAACATACCAACGAGGAAGGTTGCTGTGAACCACAGAACGGAGTTTTCTAGCATTGCTCAGGACTCCATTGGCTGCAGCGGAGCTCTTGGTATCTTTTTGTGTGCTAGGCATGTAATACAACGACCCCATACACTTTATCACAAATTGACGTACATATACCAGGAAATCTAAAATTAAGCAATATCAAATCAGTTGTTCTGTCAGTACAGGTATGATCGTGGTCGTCATGAAATACTCTCAACAAACTAAGCCTTTAGCCCTTCGGAATGAAACTAAAAAGGTCATCGGTCTGCCTCAGTTGGTGTTAACTTCTAAAACAATAAATCGTTTTCGATCGTGTACCACATTGTATTTTTTTTTATACCCTGTTAAAAATGAAACGCGAAGATTTCAGGATGATGGTCATTAGAAGAATCATCAGGATACTGCAAACTTAACCATCACCTCTTGTAGACCGGGGCCACGGACAGTACGCTTTGTCGCGCATGTCTTCAGGAAGAAGAGACGGTGTAGCTAGTGATACTTCACCGTATGGCCATAAGCGATGTCAGACTGAAGACGGGTCTGCAGGAACTCATCGAATCCTCACCGCAATAACATCCACGGGGATCTTGGAAAGCTGCATCTATCAACCCAAAGTCCTGCTACGTTAATTCAGGATAGAGCTAGGATGGTTGGGGTCAGGTTAGAAGGAGGGTAATGCACAATACACCCCAATGCGGAACGTCAATGCAGATCTTATTTCCTCCACACTATAATTAGAATTAGACCACCTTGTCATTTTAACTACCCATTCTTCAATTTTAACGCCAACTATGGAGTCTCCACATGAGCAGCTAACGTATGATTAAGTCAACAGAAGAGTTTAGACTAAGTAAGTCAGCATACCGGAAAGAATGGCGTAATAAATAATCACCAACAGTCGGTGCAAACGGGCTGAGATGATGATGATGAAACCAGCATGAGTCTGCATCAAACAACCATTTTTTGTAGTCGACGATGAACCTAAAGTCTTGAAGGTAACCCCACTAGCGCGCGACTATTGGTAACAAAAAGGTCTTATACCTACGTTCCGTCAGTTTCAAAGAATTAGAGTACGTCGCTATTTGTTGCAAAAAAAAAAATGTTGTGGCTGCAGCGCGCGTACGACGGTCGGCTAGTGTATGCGGCTCAAAGCTTTGGTAATGAGATTCTGCACCCTGAGTGGATTTATGACCTAAGTACTTAATAGCGGTCTTTTATTGGCGTGCTCTTAGAATAAGATCGCACCGAGTCCAACACTGACGTCGGTGTGAAGTTCTGTAGACAACTTAGGATCAAAGATAGCTAAGACGGGCTCATTAGTCACGCAATGAGTAAGTAGTTGCGACCAGTACTCACTCAGTGCCCCAAAAGAAGGATTCGTCTTTTCTTAGCAGGCTATGCATGCAGTTGTAGAAGCATAACTCGTGATATAGTAACGGAAATATCCTGCCAATCCTGAAAATATACGAACTTCCCTTTTGTTAGCATTAAACTTACCAAGGTTCGGCCGTACCTGACCATGTTCAATCAGTTTGCTTAGGTACTTCAGTATCCAGGAAAGTAGTTTTTTTTTAAATAGTCATTTACCTTATACTACTGAAAGCTTATGAACGAAATGATAATGACAACGGTACGCCGAAGTTAATTTAATTTCGATACTACCCGTATTCACTGTGCATGTTGCGGTTACATTATTAGAAAATAATCAGAATAAAAATAAATCGAAGAACACCTGAATTATTCACAGTAGACAATCTTTATCGGTACAAGTAAGAGGGATCTTAGTTAATGTTCTTAGCATCCACAGTGGACACGCTCTACACAGTTGATTGTAATTAGCGCATTGCTGAAATCGGCTGGTACAACAAATGTCTCGATTGAGACCTGTAAGAATAGTCATTACATAAGAAGTAGAATACAACGTACTGGCTTCCTACTCCATGCATCAAGCTTTAAGTTGCCATTCTAATAAAATTAAAACCAATGTCAATAAAATAACAGGCCCACTGTCATCAAAATATTAGCGGATACTTTTTGAAATACAGCTAACAAAGTTACGTATTTTGTTTCGGTTAAACAATGAGCAAACATTTACCTCAATGGACTTTTTATTGCTTGTCCGATTTGTTTACAAAAAGGGAAATATGTACTAGGTCTAATATCGCTTGATGTTGAGAGCCTCAGTTAAAGCGGAAGTTTCAGATTTAGACTTTTTTGCGCAAAACCATTTCTTTTGATCTAGCTTGCCACAAAGACACGTAATTTTACCGTCACTAGAAATAAAACCTCACGTTTTCGTCGTCGGTAAGACATACCCTTATTAGTAGAGGGGAGGCACGAGCAGCATTGTTAGACTAACGATTATCAATTTTTAGGCTTTACGTAAACAGACAAGAATTCGACTAGCACCCTTGATGATAGTTTAGCATCGGTTGCCTTGACATGAGGATAAGAGATACCTCGCACTACTATGACACTTTAACTGGTGCAATAAGCCCTTAACAATATTAGGGCACAATAGTGATTTCCACGCGTACTTCGCAAAAGTTTAGTATTAATTGAAGTTAGTGCTCAAGTCTTCATAGAGAACAGTATCAACATCAATTTTACGCGGGCACAAAGAGACACAAAATTCCACCTTAAAGCTGCTCCACAATCTATTATTATTACGCACCAAATCATTTAACATAATTTTGCATCGCCCCGTAAACAACTCTCTATGCGCCATATGTACTCGCGATTCACCCAATTATTCACTAACCATTCGTGGACGACCTCTGCGCACCACACGTCAAAGTCGTGCTCACAAATCAAAACAGTTATCAAAAGATAATAAAGTTATGAGCCTTTGTCTTAAGAAGCGCAGTGTCTACTCTCCAACAATGCTGTCCGCACCCTTAACCTGAGTCACCTCCTTTGTCACGCCCGACCCTCGCCCGCCGCGGGGTGTCGGCATGCTTGGCTTTCGGTAATCGGATGCGATGGACTATCGTTAGATTGTGTCATTTTAAAATGTAGACTACTTTCGATTGCTTTTAACCTCGACAAAAACGAGCGTAAGTAACATCTGTGATGTATCGCGACGACCATAAGAACTGTAGCGTCGTCTGCGAGAGCTATCATAAGAACTACGCGAGGCATCACGGCGCCTAGCCAACCTATCTTGACTGATCATTAAACGGTTTTGTAGACGATTTGTTGGCGGGCGGCGGTTTGGTTAATAAAATGACCACGTGACTCGCGCGTCCTACTCCTAGTATGTTCCCGCCTACGAGAGTGCTCGTGTTGTCTAGGCCTGGACGAACGACCTGACATTTTATAGAACGCACAACAAACTAAAATAAAGCGTACTTACGGGTCAAACAATAGACGTACCCAACACAAAACAATGAAAACTAAATTTGGATAGCAAACGGTCTAAAACACGTGAATGATCCCACCTTTCTGATGTTACAAACTAGCCTCAATGTTATTTTGTTAAAAGAAACCCAAATAAACCTGTCTAGGATTTATTACTAACAATGATTTTAACTACAACAATAACATCCTAGTAAAACTTAACCACTGCTTCTAATATGGAAAGACACCAACTTTAGCACATAAACACGTCCATCGATTCCGAAAGCCAAGCGTAGCCTGCCATGAGCCCGAGGCGATCCCCGCCCCGCTATTTACACGGCCACTTGGTCCAGCCATAGGGTAGGGAAATCCCTAATAATATTGTTACAAACTAGCCTCAATGTTATTTTTTTAAAAGAAACCCAAATAAACCTGTCTAGGATTTATTACTAACAATGATTTTAACTACAACAATAACATCCTAGTAAAACTTAACCACTGCTTCTAATATGGAAAGACACCAACTTTAGCACATAAACACGTCCATCGATTCCGAAAGCCAAGCGTAGCCTGCCATGAGCCCGAGGCGATCCCCGCCCCGCTATTTACACGGCCACTTGGTCCAGCCATAGGGTAGGGAAATCCCTAATACGGCCTCTCCTGACAGCAAGGCGTCCTCGCCTGCAGTATCTACTGTAGGAGGTTCAGCCCTTACAAGCTGAGCATCATCAGATCGATCACTCTCTGCAACACACAACAAAAACAGATTTGAAGTGACTTGAAAATAAGCGCAAAGTCTGAAGCTAGACAAACGTTTAAAGTCAATTTCTTTTAACAAAGTACCATTCATTTAAAGTAGTAGATGTATGTACAAAGCTGAACTGAATAAGAAAACTCCTTATGTTATGGGCGCAAGCGTGCACTCAAGCGTCCACAAGAAAAGGAACTGTAAGTGGTTTACTAGTACAAAACAACCTTTGGATAGCTTCAGGATTCGCAAACAATGATACAATGCATCTCGAATGAAAGATTCCGGACTCCATCACTCGCTATACACTGCTTCGGTAGGTCACAGGCACAGACCATAGGGTCTGTCACCCTGACACGCTAGAGACGCAAAGTTAGCGTAGCGCAGGAAAGTCACAGACAGAGACCAAAAGTGATCTGCTGCCCTGACACGCTAGAGGCCCCAAGTTAGCATAGCGCAGGAAAGTCACAGACAGAGACCAAAAGTGATCTGCTGCCCTGACACGCTAGAGGCCCCAAGTTAGCATAGCGCAGGAAAGTCACAGACAGAGACCAAAAGTGATCTGCTGCCCTGACACGCTAGAGGCCCCAAGTTAGCTTAACGTCGGAGGCCATGACCCTCAGGGAAGACTGAACATGAATCCATCCAGGGCCCACTCGCCGCGCTACAGCAGGGCCGCGCTTGCCGGGTCCAGTTTCCAGGTCATATGGGCAGCCTTGCTCACGAACACGAAGTCACCTCACCAACAGCAAAGTTGCGAGGCAGCCGCCGACCTCCATTGATGCATCCTGATGCTGGATTCTAGCAGCTCAGATGCCCGTCGCCTTCTGAGAATGAAAACAACCTCTTGATATATGTAGATTAGGGTTCTCCAAGGCGACATCTCACACTAGAGATCTGTTGACCGGAGTCGTCGCATCTACGCACACCAGCAGCTGCTGCAGTGGTGAGGTAATATTGAGAGACTTTACCTTCCAAGTTTCACAGCACGTCGGACCATTGAGAGTCTATAGTGCCAACTTCAACGCGTAGCATGTTAAGGACAGTTTGACGTACAGTTTACCTGTACGTTTTTGCGGTGCTTACCAGGCGTGATAAAATTACCCAAATCACAGACTCAATTTTTGGAAGACGGCGCTGCCGAACATTCTGCCACGGTCACAAACTATAGTTGATGGGGTACCAAATAATGATACCACGTTGGTGAGTTTGAATTCATCAGTGTCTCGTTGGCTTGTATCTATAAGAAGTAAAGAAGACAGATTTTTTTAGAACTCGTCGATGACTATAAAAACATACCAACGAGGAAGGTTGCTGTGAACCACAGAACGGAGTTTTCTAGCATTGCCCAGGACTCCATTGGCTGCAGCGGAGCTCTTGGTATCTTTTTGTGTGCTAGGCATGTAATACAACGACCCCATACACTTTATCACAAATTGACGTATACCAGGAAATCTAAAATTAAGCAATATCAAATCAGTTGTTCTGTCAGTACAGGTATGATCGTGGTCGTCATGAAATACTCTCAACAAACTAAGCCTGTAGCCCTTCGGAATGAAACTAAAAAGGTCATCGGTCTGCCTCAGTTGGTGTTAACTTCTAAAACAATAAATCGTTTTCGATCGTGTACCACATTGTATTTTTTTTTATACCCTGTTAAAAATGAAACGCGAAGATTTCAGGATGATGGTCATCAGAAGAATCATCAGGATACTGCAAACTTAACCATCACCTCTTGTAGACCGGGGCCACGGACAGTACGCTTTGTCGCGCATGTCTTCAGGAAGAAGAGACGGTGTAGCTAGTGATACTTCACCGTATGGCCATAAGCGATGTCAGACTGAAGACGGGTCTGCAGGAACTCATCGAATCCTCACCGCAATAACATCCACGGGGATCTTGGAAAGCTGCATCTATCAACCCAAAGTCCTGCTACGTTAATTCAGGATAGAGCTAGGATGGTTGGGGTCAGGTTAGAAGGAGGGTAATGCACAATACACCCCAATGCGGAACGTCAATGCAGATCTTATTTCCTCCACACTATAATTAGAATTAGACCACCTTGTCATTTTAACTACCCATTCTTCAATTTTAACGCCAACTATGGAGTCTCCACATGAGCAGCTAACGTATGATTAAGTCAACAGAAGAGTTTCGACTAAGTAAGTCAGCATACCGGAAAGAATGGCGTAATAAATAATCACCAACAGTCAGTGTGCTGCCTAGTACAAGCTAGCGGGACAAAATTATTTTATCCGTTATATCAATTGTATAGGTGTTTTCTCAACATAATATGCTATATCAAAAGATATTAAGTCACATATTTCTTTTTTTTTACGTTTACTAGGTAAATGTAAAGAAAAATACTTTTGCCTTATCTGTAGTGGTACCTTCTTAACTATTGAGGGAAATATAACTAATTACTGGTACCTATCTAGGTAATCGTAGCTATTTACACGTTTCAACAGATATACCTATATGGAAGATACCAATTATACTTAGTAGTTTTTAACCTTTTATACCTATGTAAATGTATGGGCCCCAGGATTTTGTAAAACAAAATAGATTATACAGGAAATGATAAATTTATTTGCAAACAAAATTAAAGTGTTATATAAACAATTTCTATACCTATCTATGTATTTAATTAAATCAACAAACAACTATACTTAAAACAACAACATTATTTACAAAATCACAATTATTTACATTATTTATTTACCTATATACTTACATTAACTAAATTACTAATAACTAGAAATACGAGGTATAGGATAAATAAAAATATATACAGAACAGAAATACTATACAATCTTTTAATTGTCAGATAATTCGTCGTCATCACTCTCCCAATCAGTAGAGTCTGACAACAAATAATCGTCCTCCTCAATTTCGCCAACTGATGATGACGATCGAGATGGCAATGGAGGAGGGACAATCAACTGCAGAACCTCAGCTGGAAAAGTAGTCATCTTTTTACGCGGCAACTCTCTAAATGTGTTTATTACAGGATCAGACGTAATCAAAAGCATTCTCAAAAGATCTTTATTCGTGGTAACTCGTGACCGCTTCCTTGTGTGTCGCTCACGGAATCGACGGCAATCTTTATTCCTTGCCTCTTGGGCTTCTTCAGAAAGCTGCCCAATTGGAAGAATACAGGATTTTATCACTTCCGCACTGTGCACAAGTATCTTGTGCACAGTAACGGGCATGGAGTACCACGAATAAAGATCAAGGTATAGCTTTTTTGTATCAGCGCAAAACGTTTCGAATTCCAAGAAATTTATGTCATATCCCGATGACAGAGTTCTTAAAATTACATGAAATTTCTGAATAAGAGTTACATCCAACCCTGTAATTTCACTGCTCAGTTCAGAATTGGAAAAAAATCTACGCGCGGTGTTTCCATCATTCGTGTTGCCATAGCCAGGTTTTGGTTTATCTACTATGAGACCCATACGATCTTTAAATGCTTTTTGGATCTCCTGTGAGCGTTGCTTGACAGCAGCTTTATCGTTATCGCCTCTGACTTGCCACTTTTTTATACCTAAACGATAACTGATGTGAAGCATACACTCAAAAGTTCGAATCCAGGCATGCAAAGTCGATAAACCAAATTTATACAGTTCTTCGTTACTATTATAAGTCCTTGACTCCTCGTTCATAGTAGACGGAGTGGCACCACAAATATAACACTTCTGTGTTGACCGCGTGTCCGTTAATGCGTTACACACTTTTCCATCGGTCATCGTCAACATCAAATCGTGTTTTACAGAGATTTGAGTTCCATCCACGCTACAAAGAGTTGGAGCAAGTTCATTTATTTGATCTAAAATTTGTTTGGTTTCTCCTTTCGTGAACTCAGTTGTCTCCTTGGCGAAAATGAATTTGATAGGACGGCAATAAATGGTAGAGGATGGTCGCGGATTCTGCCAAATTACAGTGTCATTTTCTATTAACCTCAAGGGGACAAATGAGTACACGAATAGAAATTCGTCAGTAGCAGTGGTGTCTTCAAATCTCTGTTTATATGTACTGTGCCCCGAACTCCCATCACAACCCCATTTACTTAACAATTTATAAGATGAACGAGGTAACACACTCCTAATAACCTCAGACTGAGCTTCAATTAACCGTTCAGCCGTTTTATTTAAAATCGCCTGAAGATTAATTTCAGCTCGAGTTTCGGTTACTGAAATGTGTTCATCAGAAGGACAACAAGCAGCTTTGGACTTACCTAAACTGAAGAACGATGGATACACTTGATGTCCCGCTTTCAATGCCCACTTCCTAGTTTGTTTGTAACCGTGTGTAGTTAATTTAGAGTCTATATAATAAGCTAACGCTTCGTCCGGAGATAACTGCCTACCTTGTTCACAACACTTGTTCGTTTTTGGTATATCACTTATTTCTTTTAGTTGTTTAGCCATATTGCGATGCCCTTCCTTCCGAGTAGCTAATTCTGCGGCTACAATGAGCTCATTCGCACTTCTTGTTCCTAAAAGATCTTCAACTCTTCGTTTCTTCGTCTTTAACGACGAATCCTCAAATGACTTCTTAGGTCGTCGGCCTGCAGTTGATAGTCCTGACGTTGATGGCTGGTTTATGGACACCGCAAGCTCTATTCCACATCCCTCTAGCCAGCCTTTATATTTCGTCAAAAATAAATCTATATTAAATTTCGACGAAGTCCATTTTTCGTTTAATTTCGACGAAAGACTAGAAATTTTCATTTTGAGTTTTCTTAGAATTTCGTCAGAAACATCAATTACACTATGTTTTTCACAGAAGGCGTCAAAAATGCGACTAGCTCTTTCATTTTTCTCATATTTAAGCCATTCTTCGAAAAATTCAAGTTTCGTCATAGTTACGACTCGGTCTGGAAAAACGAAAATAAAATTAATTGCGGGCCTTTTCGGGAGCTAAAATATGTATTCTACTATACTTAAATGTTATATATATAACATATATAAAAATTAAGGTGGATACATTTGGATACAAAAAGTTACATCCCTTTACATTTCACAATTACTAATAAATTTACAAGATATGACTACGTACATTCAAACTTGTATTACACAAATATATAAGGCTATATTTGTAAAAAAATTACGTAATATAAGTATACATACCTTCAACAGAATGTTCCATCACAAAAAACTTTATTCACTTTGGAAATAATTTTGAGAGATGTTATCACAAGTGTGCGTAAAATGCAACTAATTTGCTTATGCAAAACAACTTTCCTTATCACTTACCTTACACCCCCGGATAAGTACCATAATTAGGTGATTAGCGTAATCTATTGTTTGATTTCGGTACCTGGGGGGTTTTGTTTACATGTTGTTACCAAAAGTTCCTGGAAATTAGGACTTCGATTTTGTCCCGCTAGCTTGTACTAGGCAGCACACTGTCGGTGCAAACGGGCTGAGATGATGATGATGAAACCAGCATGAGTCTGCATCAAACAACCATTTTTTGTAGTCGACGATGAACCTAAAGTCTTGAAGGTAACCCCACTAGCGCGCGACTATTGGTAACAAAAAGGTCTTATACCTACGTTCCGTCAGTTTCAAAGAATTAGAGTACGTCGCTATTTGTTGCAAAAAAAAAAATGTTGTGGCTGCAGCGCGCGTACGACGGTCGGCTAGTGTATGCGGCTCAAAGCTTTGGTAATGAGATTCTGCACCCTGAGTGGATTTATGACCTAAGTACTTAATAGCGGTCTTTTATTGGCGTGCTCTTAGAATAAGATCACACCGAGTCCAACACTGACGTCGGTGTGAAGTTCTGTAGACAACTTAGGATCAAAGATAGCTAAGACGGGCTCATTAGTCACGCAATGAGTAAGTAGTTGCGACCAGTACTCACTCAGTGCCCCAAAAGAAGGATTCGTCTTTTCTTAGCAGGCTATGCATGCAGTTGTAGAAGCATAACTCGTGATATAGTAACGGAAATATCCTGCCAATCCTGAAAATATACGAACTTCCCTTTTGTTAGCATTAAACTTACCAAGGTTCGGCCGTACCTGACCATGTTCAATCAGTTTGCTTAGGTACTTCAGTATCCAGGAAAGTAGTTTTTTTTTTAAATAGTCATTTACCTTATACTACTGAAAGCTTATGAACGAAATGATAATGACAACGGTACGCCGAAGTTAATTTAATTTCGATACTACCCGTATTCACTGTGCATGTTGCGGTTACATTATTAGAAAATAATCAGAATAAAAATAAATCGAAGAACACCTGAATTATTCACAGTAGACAATCTTTATCGGTACAAGTAAGAGGGATCTTAGTTAATGTTCTTAGCATCCACAGTGGACACGCTCTACACAGTTGATTGTAATTAGCGCATTGCTGAAATCGGCTGGTACAACAAATGTCTCGATTGAGACCTGTAAGAATAGTCATTACATAAGAAGTAGAATACAACGTACTGGCTTCCTACTCCATGCATCAAGCTTTAAGTTGCCATTCTAATAAAATTAAAACCAATGTCAATAAAATAACAGGCCCACTGTCATCAAAATATTAGCGGATACTTTTTGAAATACAGCTAACAAAGTTACGTATTTTGTTTCGGTTAAACAATGAGCAAACATTTACCTCAATGAACTTTTTATTGCTTGTCCGATTTGTTTACAAAAAGGGAAATATGTACTAGGTCTAATATCGCTTGATGTTGAGAGCCTCAGTTAAAGCGGAAGTTTCAGATTTAGACTTTTTTGCGCAAAACCATTTCTTTTGATCTAGCTTGCCACAAAGACACGTAATTTTACCGTCACTAGAAATAAAACCTCACGTTTTCGTCGTCGGTAAGACATACCCTTATTAGTAGAGGGGAGGCACGAGCAGCATTGTTAGACTAACGATTATAAATTTTTAGGCTTTACGTAAACAGACAAGAATTCGACTAGCACCCTTGATGATAGTTTAGCATCGGTTGCCTTGACATGAGGATAAGAGATACCTCGCACTACTATGACACTTTAACTGGTGCAATAAGCCCTTAACAATATTAGGGCACAATAGTGATTTCCACGCGTACTTCGCAAAAGTTTAGTATTAATTGAAGTTAGTGCTCAAGTCTTCATAGAGAACAGTATCAACATCAATTTTACGCGGGCACAAAGAGACACAAAATTCCACCTTAAAGCTGCTCCACAATCTATTATTATTACGCACCAAATCATTTAACATAATTTTGCATCGCCCCGTAAACAACTCTCTATGCGCCATATGTACTCGCGATTCACCCAATTATTCACTAACCATTCGTGGACGACCTCTGCGCACCACACGTCAAAGTCGTGCTCACAAATCAAAACAATTATCGAAAGATAATAAAGTAATATAATAAAGCCTTTGTCTTAAGAAGCGCAGTGTCTACTCTCCAACAATGCTGTCCGCACCCTTAACCTGAGTCACCTCCTTTGTCACGCCCGACCCTCGCCCGCCACTGGGTGTCGGCATGCTTGGCTTTCGGTAATCGGATGCGATGGACTATCGTTAGATTGTGTCATTTTAAAATGTAGACTACTTTCGATTGCTTTTAACCTCGACAAAAACGAGCGTAAGTAACATCTGTGATGTATCGCGACGACCATGAGAACTGTAGCGTCGTCTGCGAGAGCTATCATAAGAACTACGCGAGGCATCACGGCGCCTAGCCAACCTATCTTGACTGATCATTAAACGGTTTTGTAGACGATTTGTTGGCGGGCGGCGGTTTGGTTAATAAAATGACCACGTGACTCGCGCGTCCTACTCCTAGTATGTTCCCGCCTACGAGAGTGCTCGTGTTGTCTAGGCCTGGACGAACGACCTGACATTTTATAGAACGCACAACAAACTAAAATAAAGCGTACTTACGGGTCAAACAATAGACGTAACCAACACAAAACAATGAAAACTAAATTTGGATAGCAAACGATCTAAAACACGTGAATGATCCCACCTTTCTGATGTTACAAACTAGCCTCAATGTTATTTTTTTAAAAGAAACCCAAATAAATCTGTCTAGGATTTATTACTAACAATGATTTTAACTACAACAATAACATCCTAGTAAAACTTAACCACTGCTTCTAATATGGAAAGACACCAACTTTAGCACATAAACATGTCCATCGATTCCGAAAGCCAAGCGTAGCCTGCCATGAGCCCGAGGCGATCCCCGCCCCGCTATTTACACGGCCACTTGGTCCAGCCATAGGGTAGGGAAATCCCTAATAATATATTCTAGAGAATTTCACTACCCCATGGCCGGACCAAGAATATATGTTCTCTTCTCTTCTCTAAGAATATATATTCTTAGAGAATTTCACTATCCCATGGCCGGACCAAGTGGCCGTAAAAATAGCCGGGCGTGCATCGCCTCGGCACGCGCACGATGTACTTGGCTTTCGTTTTTTTTTTCGGATGGACAATACTCGCTGGTTGCCTCTGAGGCCGTGACAGCTTAACCGAACTTTTGGCTAGCGACGATGGCGCTCAGCCCAGTAAGTTATTTACTTGGCTTTCGGAATCGATGGACGTGTATAAGTACTAGAGTTGATTTTTTCCATATTAGAAGCAGTGGTTAAGTTTTACTAGGATGTTATTGTTTTAGATAAAATCATTGTTATATAGTAATAAATCCTAGACAGGTTGATTTGGGTTTCTTTTTAAAAAAATAACTGAGGCTAGTTTGTAAAATATATTTTTTTTGGCGTCGCACGGTTTTGAACTGACATGGCAGATGACAGTGACAAATCCAGTCTGTCTGTCTTTAGGGGTACCGTACCGGTGTGCGAAAATAGCGAGTGGCGGAAACCGGGGCAACTTACTAAACTTTTGCGTTTCTCCTATATTTAATTTACTTTGTTAGTGTTCTCCTCTAATTATTACACACAATCATGGTGTTAGGTCATGATATTCTTACGAGTGAAAGAACTCAAGATATCAAAATATCAGAAGATGTATCCTTCGATTCAATGCTCTTGTCTCCAGATACTCTGAAAGGTTTGAAAAATTCAGGGTTTTATGTTCCATCTCCAATACAACTACATGGAATACCTTTGGGAAAATGCGGATTTGGTGAGAGCATACTTGTTGTAACTCTTTACTTCATAGATTGTTTGAGGCTAAATATTTTTTTATTGTAAACAACGTCCGCCCGCAAGCGCCTGCGCACGCGTGGTATGTCAATAAAAAAAAAAGATTTCAATCCAGATCCTACTCTATCAGTATACCAAAATTTCATCGAAATTGTTCCAGCCTTTTAGTTGTGAAGACGTAACAAACAGACAAATTAGTATAGATATGTTTATTTTTCAGATCTTTTATTGGAAGCAAAATCTGGAACTGGGAAAACTGCAGTTTTTGCTGTTATAGCTTTGGAAAAACTGGATTTAAACAGTGGTGTACAAACTTTGATATTAGCACCTACAAGAGAAATAGCTTCACAAATATGTGATGTTATCAGGATAGTTGGTGCCCATTTTGAAGGTATTTTAATATAGTCCATTTTACAGTAGGAATTATATTTTGCATAATACACCCCAATGCGGGATGTAAGTGCAGATCTTATTCTCCCCACCCCAAAATTAGTTCATTTTATAGTCAGCTTAATTCTAATTCTAGGATGGGGAGAATAAGGTCTGCACTGACGTCCCGCATTGAGGTGTACTGTGCATTACTCGCCTTCTAACCTGACCCCAGCCATTCCAACTCCTTAAAGTAGCAAAGTAGGACTTTTTTTGTTTGATTTAATTCTTTATTGCACAAAAAGAAAAATGTACAAATGGAGGACTTAATGCTAAAAGCATTTTCTACGAGTCAACTGTTAACTTTGTGTTGGTGGCAGCAGTTTTCTAGTCAGCTTAATAGCATAAACAATTTTGATTAAACCCATATACCCATAGGATGTCCACTGCTAAACATAGGCCTTCCTAGATTTCCAGAGTGATCAATCTTGTGTCGCCTGCACCTAATGGCTCCCAGCATCATCTTTCCATTAAATATTATATGTTTTCATTGTGGAGGACCATCCTATGATGCATTTTCCTGTGTGTGGTCTTCACTTGAGCACCTTTATAACTCAATGGTTGTCAGTTCTTTGCGCTATGTGTCCTGCCCACTGTCACTGTTACAAATGTCATAATACTGACTACAAAGACACTGAGAAAGTTAGCAAAATATATTATTTACTTAGTTATTTCTTTTGCAGGTCTATCCGTAGAGGTAGTAATGGGTGGCTTGCCATTTGAAGAAGATGTTGAGAAATTCAAAAAGAAAGTGCATATTGTTGTTGGAAGTCCTGGGAGATTGCACTACCTGATCCATGGTAAACACATTGATGTGTCATCTGTGAGACTCATGGTGCTAGATGAAGCTGATAAGCTTGTTGAGAAAAGTTTTCTAACAGACATAAATTATATTTTCTCTATAATGCCAAGCCAAAAACAGATTATTATGAGCAGTGCCACTTTTCCAGAAAATGTTAAAACAATCATGAATAATTATGTTCAAAATGCACATCATGTTTGTCCAGACACCAGCAGTGTATTGCTAGGTATTGAGCAGAATGTCACAGTGGTACCAAGTCATGTCAATATTGTAAAACAGACTAAAAACAAATATGAAGAATTGCACAACATACTTTCTAAAAAACAATTTAAACAGTGCTTAATTTTTTGTAACTATCAAGTTAGAGTTGTTGAAGTTCATAGAATGCTCAAAAAAGATAAATGGCCAGCTGACAAACTCTTTGGTAAGCAAGATCAGATTGATCGACTTGAAGCACTCAAAATATTACAGGACTATCAATGCAGGATATTAGTGACTACAGATTTGACTGCAAGAGGCATTGATGCATCTAATGTAGATTTAGTTATCAACTTTGAGAAGCCACATGATTGGCAAACATATTTGCATAGAATAGGAAGAGCGGGAAGATTTGGCTCTTATGGAAGTTCAATTACTATTCTCAGTGAAGGAGATGAAATAATAAAATTCAAAGAGTTATTAGCAGCTATAAACATTCCATTTGACTTGAAGTACTTATGGAATAAGGAACCTTTTCTAATGGATAGCTCAATTAAAAAAGAAGAAATTTTTCTCAACAAAGAAGAAGTGAAGAAGTTTGAAACAAAAGAACCCAAAGGAAAATTGGGCATAAAAGAGACTTACGAAGAGTTGTGGAAGATATTATCTGTTGATCCAACTCATACAAAACAAAAAGAAATACTTGATATTCCAACTTTTGAGAGCTTGTGTGAATCTTTTGAACAAGCAGGTACTAGATACTTGGATAAAATTGAAAGTTTTTCAGATCTGATGTCTTCTTTCCAAAATCACAAGATTGAAAACAAAGACCAGATTAATTACAAACTTGTAGAAGTCAATAAATTTATTATCCCACACACTATATTCAATCGCAATGTAGTTTTACAAAGATTTCGAAATTATCAAAAGGCTGTAACACATAGTGAGAAAAGTATAAATGACGTTAATTATCAATGTGAAAAAGCAAATGGTTCCCAAGATGATAATAACACTAGATCTAACAAAATCAATGGCATCAGTAAATCAGGTAATACAGAAAATTATGATAACAGTGTAAGAATCAAAGAATCAGTTAAAAATGATAATCCTAATAAAGAAAAAGAATCATGTAGATCTAAGTATAATGAGGATGCTAGTGGAAGTCAAGATCACCAGTCTGGAACTAAAGACAATGATCTAAGTTTACCAACTGCTTCTACAAGTTCCACATGTAAGACAAATGTACAGATTACAACCAACAAGAATATTAACGATCACAGTAAAAGATTAATTGAAAATAAAGAGAATACTTGTGGAAGTAAAGATCACTGGTCTGGAATTATACATGATGATTTCCCAATTGCTTCTACAAGCTCCACATGCAAGACAAGTAAAAACTGTTCAAGCGAGAGTAAAAACAATATTAAAAATAAAGCTCAAATACCAAACAAAACTATTCCTAAAAAGAATATCAGAAATGAGGAAGAACCTCACAAAAGATCACATTATGTTGATAATGCCCTTGGAATTATTGACCATCCCCAGACTGAACTTCATGGTGAAGAAAAAATATTGTTTGTAGCCAAAGAACCTCACAATAAACGATCACATTATATTGATAATGCCCTTGGAATTATCGACCATCCCTGGAATGACCATAATGATGAAGAGAAAGCAATGCTTGCAGCAAACCTTCCAATTGCTTTCGGTACATCAAAGCAAAATCGTACAAGATCAAAGAGGCACAAAAATGTCAATCAAACAAATTTAAACAGAACCTCAAAAGACATTGAATGTATAATTCCACTGCCTAAACCTATATCCAATGACAAACAAAGGGATTCTCATATAGAATCAGCAGATGATGCAAGACTAGAAGATAAATCTGTATCACACAAATTAGAGGTTAAAAAAACAAAATCCAAAAATAAACGAAATGTAAGTAATAATCATAGCAACGATGTTGGATACAATTATAGTATACAGGAAAGGCGACAAGAGTTTGATCTGTGGTATCACAAATTACATCAACACATGGAAATGATTGAAAGACATGTATACAATGAAGAAATGGCCAAAACTAACTTTATTAGTTTTTAGAATATATATTTTAGAAGCAATTTCAATGTTGATCTTAAAACATAAAAGGATATTTCAAATACTTACATTACCTATTTATTAAAACCTTAGTAATGCAGTGGGACTATTCATATAAAAGTAGAGTTCCTGGTGAAAGGGCTCGCCCTGGGAAGTACTACCACCATACCTATTACTGCCGCCAAGCAGCATTGCTGTTTCGGTTTGAAGGGTATGGTTGTCGGTGAAATTACAGGCACATGAGGCTTTACATTACACCTTTATGCCTCCAGTTGATGGACGCAGGAAAGTGCATCATGGGCAACATTTGTAATGTGCGTGACCTACTAGGCAATCCTCTGTTATAGGCGATGGTTACCACTTGATATCAGGTGGGCCATAGGCTTGTTTCATCCCCATGTATAAAAAAAAATACATATAAAAACAGAAATCTGTACTAATATTATAAACAGGAAAGATTTGTATGTTTGTAATGAATAAACTCAAAAACTGCTGGTCCGATTTCAAAAATTGTTTCACCTTTAGAATGCTACATTATCCCTGAGTAACTAGACTACTTTTTAACCAACTGCGCAGAAGGAGGGTGATAAATTTTTTATACAAAAACTACGCGTGCGAAGCTGCAGATTGGTCAGCTAGTAAATTATAAAATGCATGCAGCTGTCTAAAGCCATAACATGGCAAACAGATATCTGTATAAACGAAAGAAAAGAAAGAATAGTTTGATCCGTGGTATCAGCAGTATAATGTAAAATACTAAAAAATCTGTCATACATAATTATATTATGTATGACCCCACTCTTTGTATACCCTTATTTAGTAGAATATTATTACTCTTGGTATGTATTTGTTTTCTAATATCTTGATCTACATTAGCTTTGTATAAATACCTACCGCGGCACTAACCTCTGTTTCGTAAAAAAAAAATTATCGAATCATGAATTTTTCAAATCATTATCATTTCCTTTTATGACTTTGTAAATTTTGTAATGGATTCAAACAGGATTATACAAATAAAATGCCGCATTCAACTCGAAAATCTTTATTCACTTACTACCAATAAGAAAAACCTGTAAATAAAGCACAGTTGATATCATTTAATAATTACGATAAAGCTTCAACAAATTAAGACTTAGAAATCGCAAATGCAATTTCCAAAGCTCCGCACACACCGAACGCGGATCGGTGCAAGGTGCGGTGCAGTTAGAGACCGCCCCGCACCGCTTTTGGCGCGCATTGCTCACGCAGAGCGGCGGAGAACGGCGGGTCAGGCACGGGACGGGCAGAGTGTAATGCCGCACATTAGATATCGCGCCGCGGTCGGTGTGTCGAGCTTCTAACGACTTCTTATACCTATTTCCTTAATCTTTATGGACTAATGAAGCTTTTTCGCAATCAAAATATATTACCTGTGTATAATAATTAATATAGGTAGATTTATGGAAGAATAATTTAAAAAATGCTTAGAAAATATTAATAAACAGTGGGTGACTGGTATGTGTAATGATTTAGTGATTTGTAATATTATTTTAAGACGTAATCGTAGCAGATGCACAAATGTGCTAACTGACAAACACATGCGCAGGCATTTTTTTTAATTATTACACCCAACAGTCGCAAACACAGCCAGGATTAAACATGAATCAGATTTTAAAATCAGTCAATGTTTGTTTGATAGATCAGATAAAAATATGTGCACTCATTTACACACATTTAAAAATCTCCTTAATTATTACTGCTTAAAATTATCAACAAAAATAAATACAAGACGAATACTTTTATTACTAATTATATTCTTTGGGTTTTGCAAACAGGCACTGCCAAACTTTTTATTAATTTTGTTCGAAGTGAATTTAGGCGCAGACTATGGCCAAGATGTTACACTAGTGACCCGGCGAACTTCGTACCGCCTTGACATGCATATGACGCGGGCTGTAAATATACGTCGGCCATCATTATCTGCATCAATGTATGAGAAAATAATTTTTCTTCATAATATCTTTTTGCGTGAATTTTTCTGATATTTTAATAATTGTTCTGCTATTCGGGACGGATACAAATACAACAAATCAAAAACCATGAAAATCGGTCCAGCCGTTTTCGAGTTATAAGTGTTCGAACAAACCCGACATTGTTTTATATAAAAAAAGATATAACCCACATTAGTATTCCCTGTAAGTACTGTGGTTGTTAGAAACCGTATTTGTCCCGCAGCGGAAATCGAACCCGTAACCTGCATCTCAGTTGGCTTACCCACCTCTTCACTAACTACGTCATCTAAGCATTACCGCGGGATCAGAATCTGATCATAGTCTGTGCCTATTACCCTACCACAGTTTGATCTATATTATTATACTAAGATCTCAGAGCCGCCAGACCTACATCATTTTAGCTAAGCTGAATTTTTAGAATAGAATAGTGTATAAATAGTGGGTAGACATGTGTACCTGGAACGGCTTTTATTGATATTTATTTGAATTAATTTGGTGATACCCCGTGGATTTGTGTGAAAACTTCTTTAGGCGCGTTGGGCATTTGAGATGGGAAAATACCATTGAACTCGCGACAGTGTTACCGACACCTCTGTAAATAATTTGATTTTTTGTATTTTGTGGAAAGAAGAGTGGCCCCAATTAGCTGATAGCCGGGATTCGTGGAGGGAGGGAAGTGAGACTCTACGGGCTGATAATAATATTGCGGAGGGGCGTAAGGCAACTTTCTTAGTAAATTTTCATGTTTATACGACATTCATCATGATCATTTTGCAACATCCAATTTTTTTTGTTTGTGGAGGGGCATAAGACAACTTTCTTTGTATATTTTCACGTTTATGCGACATCCATCATGATCATTTTGCAAATTTTTTATTTTATGGAGGATATCTCTATCTATGGATAAGACTATTTTCTAAGTATATTTTCATGTTTATGCGATGATCATTTTGCAACATACAATTTTTTTTTTGAAGTGGAAACTTCTGTTAGGCATTTTTGAGATGGGAAAAACCATTGAATCCGCGACACCGTTCCTGACGATTCAAAAAATACACACGTAATTGTTCAAGTTTTCACCTCTGTCGGCATCCCGGAGTGCCACTTTTTTATGTACCTTTTGGTAGCTGCTACCTCTTAAAGGGCCCAACTTTCAAGCTAGCAAGTACGTTCATAACTATACAACACTATTCTATCTCAAAATTTCAGCTTTGCTAAAAATTAAGTAAGTCTGGCGGCTCTGGGATCTTGGACTATATCTATAAAATAAAGCTTTGACACACAGCAGATCTGCTATCGACATGGTTAATATCTACTTAAGTACATCATGGACAATTATAACATAATTTTACTTCAATTATTATTAAAAACTGGAGCTTTAACGTACCGAAAATTGTATCCTGTTATCGCTCAGGCATCACAAGTACTCGCAACCATACAAAAATGTATCTGCGTGATCCTTGACGGGTTATCGTTTGATAGAGTGAAAGACAAAACGGTGCCGTGAAGTTTCAAACGAGAAAATTGACGAGACGTCTTCGCTATTCGACTGAATCACCATTAGATACATATGTATAATAGGCTCGAGCGAGTGTCTAAGACCGAGACAATCCGAGTGTATGTAACTATAATGTTAAATGAAAAAACAAAAAAGAAATTTACGAAAGTATAACATAGTTCTGTTTTACACAAAAAGAATAACAACGATACCGCCAGCCCAGACAAGTTCACAAAGACCTAACGCATTGAGCCCACTTACAAAAACCGTTGTACAGCGTTTAACAGAACGTTACAATTCGTAAATTCGGTATCTAAAACTCGCGCTTCTGTATGTGTGCCAAAGCTAAAAGTACTGGAACACAAATATTTTGGAGCACATGTAGAGAAGTCATCAGGCCACTGATAATTTACTTTACTAATCCTTTTTCTCGTGAGTTTCTGAAACGAAAACAAGAAGTAGTAAACGACAACAAAGTGTTAAAAATAAATTTGGTGCTTGACCGCAGACAGTGGTCAAAAACATCTATTGTGACTAGTGTTGCCAGGTGTCCCGATTTGCGCGGGACGACCCGATTTTCATGGGTCTTGTGACACATCCGGATTCACCCTTGATCGGGACGGCGAATGTCCCGATTTTTCACTAACCTCCTTAGTGTGTTTCTCTTCTTAGTGTTCTCCTTAGTGTATTCTATGCACCTAACTAAATTGTTGGATAGGTCTGTGAGGGGGAAAATAAATACCTAATTATTATATAGGATACATTTCCTAACAGAAATTATATACAATTATTAACGTCTTTAAAAAAAACTAACCACCCGATCACAATACATGATGATAATGATTCACAAAAATCTCTTTTTTTAGCTATTTGTAGCTATTTTAGCTGTCCCGATTTTTAAACCTTTCGTTCCGAAATTTGCCATACTGGACCTGGCAACACTAATTGTGACGCACTTCCCCCTAACACCTCAATTCATACCATATAAAAGAATTTGTTAGCTCCATGCGTGCTACAGGAAAGTTCGGTTAAGCTGTCACGGCCTCAGAGGCCAACAGCGAGATTAGTCCATTCGAAAAAAAAAATGCGTGCTACAGGCGGCTAGTACTTTTAGCGACTGCTCGCTTGGTGCATGCGAGTTACAAGCAAAAAATAATATTAGTTCTTAGTGACCATTTAAAACTAAATTAAAACGTAGAAAGAGTTTAGTTCTAGAATGCTACCCAATGACTAATTAGCCTGTTTCATCCCAATGCAAGGTAACGGTCTCCCTTCCCTTTTCTCATTCTTCGCTATCTTTATATTATAAGCCTGGGGCAGCCCCCTGTTTTGTATATCAAACCTGGGTCGTCCACGTGGCAGCTTAGCGGTTTAGCGTAGAACCCACTTATTAATGTTAGAATTACCACTGAGTAGGTCCCACGGTTAAGTGATGAACTCATGCCTGACCTCAAATTCACCGCTCGCCTCAAAAACATCACACACGTTTTCCGACTGTATGGGCTAAACCGTACATTCAGCATACAAACCAGGTCCCATCAAATGTCATAGCAATCGTAATGTACAGGATTAGCAGTGTAGCTGTACATAATGGTCCTTCGAGCTGGATAAGAAGCGTACCTGGGGTATCCTCCTCGTCAGCGTCAAGTATATCGGCGCAGCACACGGAGTAGCAGATGAGTGAGAGGAAGCCGAGCGGCAGGCCGAACACGAGCGCCGTTAGCACCGGGTTGCCGCGCCACATGTTGGCGAGCATGCTGCGAGCTTCGAAGAACCCGCGGTACACGCGCACCGGCCAGTGGTTGCCGCCGTATGTCTGCACAATGTGATCAACTATTTTAAATTTTTTTTTTTTTTTTTTTAAAGGAGGATTTTTATTTTTATGTTTATTACTTCAGAACCCATTTATCAACCGATTTGGTAAATTCTTTTTTTATTTGAATCAGATTGGTCCCGTAAAATTTAATCAAAATCGGTTCATTGGTTTGGTTTACGTTCGTCAAAATCAATCAAAATAACTGGTTTCGTTATATTTTAGTTAAAAAATGACTTGTTCTTGGAACAGTAACTGCACCGCGCTGCGTTTGGTGTGTTATCTCATTTACAGGGTGGTAAAAAATATCTACATGTAATAAATTTGTTAATTTTAATATTTTCCAAAACTGTAATCGGTCAGGTACCACAACCATAAAAATGTATTGGCGTGGCCCTTGACGAGTACGAACGAGTAAACTGAGTCAAATTACATACCTATCTATCATTTATTAAATTTTTTTAAAAGTAATTGTAGGGTGTTTAATAATATACGCACAAAAAAGAAAGGGGTTATTTTTGATGAGCATAATAAATACATTTATGAAATGTACCATAGACATGTGAAATTTATTTTGGCACGTAAAAACAAACACTTTATTAAACTTATGTTGTGCTATTGCATAATGCTTGCCATCTAACCCCAGATACTGTATTGCTGACGTCTCGAGATATCTCTTGTTGTCCCTTTCTAACCCAAAACCCGCAGCCATTTCCGAAAGAGATATCAAATCGGCCTTTTTTTTGGATGTCGATTCTAAGAGTAAGCAGTAAGTTTTAAATCGAATTAATAATCTAAACTTAGTCAATTTTCTTTAAAATTTGATAATATAACTAGTAGGTTTTTTACGAGAAGTCTTTTTTTATGTTTTGAGAAACCGTCACTTGAATATCGTCGGTATATTGCCAAACAATCTGTATATCTGAGAATTATTTTAACTTTGAATTTTGCTTTGGAAATAACAGACCCAGCCTGATTTTAGCATGTTTGGTAAGCATAACACTTGCTTAGGTTTTTACCCTGCTAACCGCATCCAAATTGGTTCTATAGTTTCGTCATAATATGACATGAGAACGGACAGATCGGCAAAGGGCAAAAGCAAATGGAATTATTTCGACTGCATTATTAAGCCTAAAATTATGACAGACATGCCCATGTCTTCGCACGCGTGGTGTGTCAATAAAAAGTAGCCTATGTTTCAATCCAGGTCATAATCTATCTATATACCAAATTTCATCAAAATCGAAGATTTTTAAAACCATCTCAAAAATTTCAAGCCTGGACGAACTAATCATCTCACTAATTTTGACCTTGACGTGACATGGCCTGGTTGGATAGTGCATCCTCGTATCAAGAGGAAGGTTGCGGGTTCAAGTCCCGTTTAGGCTTGAAATTTTGGAGATGGTTTTAAAAATCTTGGAATTTTCCGTATGTGTTCAGATAACACTATAAAATAAAAATACTATTCATCGAAATCGGTTAAGCCGTTATGACGTGATTGAGTAACCAACAAACATCCAAACTTTAGCATTATACTATTATTATGATTATGACAGATAGAAAAATCTACGCTTAGTCTCGATTCACGTAAGAGCGCAGTTAAACGGGTCTTAGAAAAAGAACATGGTCTGGTTGTATAGTTACGGGCGCAAGTTGCAGATGAATCTGATCAAGGAACAGTGAAACAGCCTCTGGCGTCATCAGCACCGGGTCATCATCCGGTATATGGTGGTGGCTGGTTGTGGAGTTCAGGACTAGCAGATTAGGCATCGTCAGCTCAGACATGGCGATTGAGTTCGCTAGCTCCGGGGTACCCATCCAGCCAAATTGGAAGCGGTGGTGAAGTTCTCTTTTTCGTTTTCTGAAAAGAAATTTACGTAATCATTTATTTTGAAAAGTTGGTCCGTAGCGCGGATAATATACAATTAAATTAAATTAAGATCATAATAATGTAACGCAAAACCTTAGAAACCCAACCCAACTTATTTTTTTTTAAATTAAAAGTCCGGATGCGAGATGATGATAAAGAAATATTTTTTTACCATCCCACTTTTAGGCAAAGGATTTTCCCAAATCATTCTACTAAAAATGTACAAATTATTCGTATTATTATTGTATTCATGTTCTCCTGAGCATAAGATTCGTAACGTAAGTTATAGTTTCGAATCTTATCAGTGTGTTAAGACTTCATTGGCGGTGGTTGCCAACAAATTTTAGAAGCGGCGGCGTCGAAGAAAACTCGATCCCGATCAAACTATTTACAGGTGTTGAGTTTTTTCAGCACATACGAGGTGCATTCAATAAGTACCTAGCCTCATCGCCAGAGGGCGCTGTAGTTTCAAAAGAGTTTTACCACAGTGTAGCACATTCTTTTTTAATTCTTTTTTCAAATTTTCATTCCAATCCCTTCATTTGTTTTAATTTGACAACTTATGGAAGCGAACGTATCGATCGGTTTTACAAAAATGGAAAAAGAGCAATATCATTCGGTGATTCGGTTCCTATTTTTGGAAGGGAAAACGCGCATCGAATTCAAAGAGCGCTTGGATGCTGTATACGGTGACTCTTCTCCATCGATGGCCACCGCCAAGAATTGGTTCAACGAGTTTGCACGTGGCCGTACGTCGGTTTTTGATGAACCACGTCCAGGTGCACCGAAAACAGCTGCTACGGAGGAAAACATTAAAAAAATCCATGATCTCGTATTGGCAGATCGCCGATTGAAGGTTCGGGAGCTAGCTGAGACTGTAGGCATTTCAGAAGGAACAGTGCATCATATTCTTCACGAGGAACTCGGCATGAGAAAGCTGTCGGCGCGATGGGTGCCGCGTTTACTCACACCTGAAAACAAGTGCAACCGTGAGACCACATCGGAGACGTGTTTGGCGCTGTTTAAGCGGAATCCAGCGGAGTTTTTGCGTCGTTTTGTGACCGTCGATGAAACCTGGATCCACTGGTACACACCAGAGACCAAGGAGCAATCAAAACAATGGATCCAGACCAGGGAACGTGCTCCAAAGAAGGCGAAAACTGTAAAATCGGCCGGAAAAGTTATGGCCACTGTTTTCTGGGATTCACAAGGTGTGATCTACATCGATTACCTCGAGAAGGATAAAACAATTACAGGGCTTTACTATGCCGATTTATTGGGCTGATTCGACGCCGAATTAATGAAAAAACGACCCCATCTGGCGAAGAAAAAAGTGCTGTTTCACCACGACAACGCACCGGTTCACACGTCTGCCGTTGCCATGGCCAAATTGGTCGAATTACGCTACGAATTGCTGCCCCATCCACCGTATTCTCCAGATTTGGCCCCTTGTGACTTCTTTTTGTTTCCTAATCTGAAAAAATCTCTCGCCGGGAATAGATATGGATCAAATGAGGAGGTCATCGCCGCCACGGAGGCCTATTTTGCAGAGTTTGACAAAAACTATTTTTCGGACGGGTTAAAAAAGTTGGAGCATCGCTGGGCTATGTGTATCGAACTAAAAGGAGACTATGTTGAAAAATAAATTGCCACTTTTCCAAAATTTTCGTTTACTTTTTGTAGGCTAAGTATTTATTGAATGACCCTCGTATGTAATACTCTACCTGATAATTCCTTCAACCATATCTTTGAAATCTCGTTCAGTTTGAGTAATTTCATTGAGTTTGTTCTCAGATACAACAGCTATGACAATATACTTTTCTGTGTCCATCAGGTTGTGTATATTAGCTCTCGTTATTTTAGGGAAGAACCCAAATCTTTCTGCATTTATCCATTTGTCTAATGTATTATTCAAAGCATCTTTGTCTTCCAGAACCAGAGTATTTGCTGTAATTAAAATAATAAATATTGTAGCAGTAACTATACTTCACACTTCCATGTTTCATAGGGTGATAAGATGCCAGTCCTGACTTTGAAAGTTGAGAAGTAATTTCGGAGAATTTCAAATTGTCTTACCTCTGGTTCACACAAACTAATGCTAAAATTTAGAGTAAACACTATTCAATAAATACCTTCAAAGAAGAAAATTTCATCATCTTTATGAACAAACACAGCTGTTTCATTTGGTAATGTAACTTCTTGCTCTATTACATCTGGTGTCATGGCATAGAACCATGAATGAGGCTGGTACTTTTCTGCATTTAACATGAATGTTTCCTGGAAATGTGTATTTTACATACATCAAAAATTAATTTTTTTAGTTGATGCAGCTCATAAATATCTATATGTTGAATCAGTGAGTATGATCTAGCCTAAATTCGTTAAGTTACCCATAGGTGACCCTGTTGCTTCCCAACAAATCCAAAGAAGACTGGATGTGTTTCTTTTAGGTAGCCAATACTGTCAGCCTGAGATATTCTTTGCACTGCCGGCTGTGACATACGCATGGCATAGTTCACCATGTCATCCTTCTGTCTGTCTCCCACATACTCATGATGATTGGTACCTTTGATACTGGAATAAAAGAAAGCAAGAAGTACTTAAGGTAAACGAAACAGAATATTACACCATTTCTTTTTAATTTCCATTTCGGCTGAGATGCAGGAGGTTGCAGGGTTGATTCCCACTGCAGACCAAATGTTTGCATGATCTACAGGTATTTACTTCACATCTGGGTGTTTTTCTGTATACTATAAGTATGTGTTAAGAAAACAAAAGTATATAAGTGTTCTATCAGTTATCTGGTTCCCATAGTACAAGCTTTGCTTAGTTAGTGGCTAGATAGCACTGTGTAAAAGGCCAGAGCTCTGAAATAAAGGCAAATTTCATACCACTTCCTAGGTTTACTAAGATTTTGTTAACAGAGGAAACTACTATAATTTTTAAACCTAGTGTTTTAATTGTGGTTCAGAGAAACCAAAGTATATGTTAGTGGGAGAGTATTTTGATTACTTACAATAGTATTGTAGGGTAGCCACGAATTTTGTAGAGTGAAGCAAAAGCAGGAAACCGAGTGCAGTCAACTTTGGCTACTTTGATAGGTGTGTTGTAAAGGGATTGGGCCACATGCGCCCATACCGGCTCCAGGCGACGGCAGTGCGCACACCACGGCGCATAGAACTTTACAAACCACATACCCTCATGGCTTATTTCCATAAACTTGTCACTCAGTTCAAACACCCTAGATGCTGAACTTACAGACACCGCTGTAAAATTTAAAAATAAAACTCATGTTGTATTCATAATTTTAAACAATTTGCCGAGTAAACAAAACCGAAATAGATGTCAAAGCAAAATCACCTGCTAGGAACAAGATACAGGATTCCAAAAATTTCATCGTTGCGGTTACTTTACGGGTTGTAATAAATTATTTCATGATAAACAGTAGTAATTAATTTCTACACAAAAATAAAAATTTTAAAGCATTAGCAAGCCTGTACGGCCGTGGTACATTGGCCACCCACCAAACGAAAACGAAAATCGATAAACATAATCTGTCAAATTGAATTTGATACATAGTTGGTGATGGTGATAGTAGACTGAAACTGACATTGGCAAAGGGGTTTTTATGACAGTAAAAGAAATTGCAAAGGGTTATGATCGCCCATTTTACTTTATTTATTGTATGTTTTTGTTATTTTGTTTGGTGTGCAATATAAAGATTATCTATCAAAGCCTTTAATTGATTAGTTCAAAGCTTCTGATCATATCCAGCGTAAAGGACTTTAAAGTAATGTTGGCCTCAAGGCCATTGCTCCGCTGCGCACGCGGCCAACACTATAAGCTAGGACTCACTGGCACTCCGGACACTAATTACCCCGTGACTCAGAGTAAAAGCACTCTATAGCAAAGAATCCAAGGCCACAGGGTTAGCCTTTTTTATTGTTTTTTTTATTAATTGTAGGTAAGCCTACAATTTCCAAACCGACTTGGTCGAAGTGTTGAAGACCTCTAATCATGTCTTTTATCGACGCAGAGTGCGTGCGTCTTTGCGTGGCGTGGTGCGTCCGTGCAGGCTTCGATTGATTAGAGTTGAGCCACATTACAAAAAATAGGTACAAGTTTTCTAAAATCGAACATTTATTGATTGTCTATCACGTCCTGTCGTGGCTTGACATAAGTTTTCTCGTCTTTGTCAAAAGGAGTTTTGAAAACCACTGCAATCAAGCTAATCTATCTACCATATTTTTACTAGGTACCTTTGCTTTCACTACAAAAAAGTACTTTTAAGTACTATTTTGGCGATCTATCGAAGCTTTAGTTCCCAACTTCCCCTACCCATACCATACTTCCCAACTCTATTCGATTAGACAGTTCGAAATTTTCGTGAGGTTGGTGGATTGGATTTCGTTCGTTTTATAAAATTTTTGCTGAAAATACACATGTTTACAGAAATCGGATTATGCTGTGTTTAGATTCGAGCTATAAACTTTGATGTAACCTGCAATCAATAAAGTGTAGTGCTATGATTTGATAACGTGATAGTGCAGTTTTGGAGGTAAAATGCCCGCATCCATTTGCGACCCAGTAACAAACGCGTTGCGTTTATCTCTCGCTCCAGACGAATCACAAAACTCATCTTTGCTGGATAGCAGATTGTATTCTTCTGCTAAAAATGTTCTTTTGTCAAAGATTGAGTTTGAAGAATCAGGTGATTACCAAAGTAATGTTCTAGATGGACTGAAGTCTAAGTACGTGGTGATCCGACCTAAAAAGCCTATGCTCGAGACTAAACTACTGAAAAAGGATTGCATTTCTTCGTCTCAAACATCAGGTATGTTTTTAAAAACATTTAGACAATTATACCTACGAAGTTTGTCGTTATCTGCTGTGATTAGATAAATTTAGAGGTTATATATTTCTGAACAGTTGTCAGCTCTGCATTGTAGGATTGGTAGTTTACTTCCAGTGCTTGTAATAATTATATCAAGATGTATGTTTTCATGGATAGATTGCTGTGCACATAATTAAATTTATTTGTGGCAAATTCCTAGGATTGTCTATTTTTATAACCTAGTGCACATAGCATTGATGTCATTACATCAATATAAGATTATTTATAAAGCGCCTGATTGATTTATAAACATATCATTTTGTAGCTAGTGTCTTTATACTCACTGTTTGTCTAGTGTAATCTGAATAATATCTTAATGAAATTATAAAAATGTATTTCCTTCTGCTACTTCCTTGAATTCCTTTCAACATTTATTTACTTACAATGTATAATGTAATGCCTACTTCACAACTAAACCAGTTTAACTCATATTATTTATACAAATATAAAATATATTTATTTCAGTAAACTTAATCTATTTACATTTCATGGGTTTGGGACCCTCTTTTAAGTATAAAATACCTGTGTTAGAGGGTCTCAAAACAAGTTAGTTCAATTCATGTTTAATATGGTTTCAAACACCATCAAAAATTGGTTTCAGAAGCCTGTAAAATTATTGAAGATGGAATACCAAAGCCAAAACGAGTTCTATTCCCAGTGGAAAAGGTTCATCTCGGTTGGCAAAGTGCATGGTCAGCGGGGGCTGGTATGCAAAATGTGGGTAATACTTGCTACCTGAACTCAACACTGCAGGCACTGTTCCATGTTCCAGCCCTTGCAAACTGGCTTGTATCAGAAAGTGCTCATACCGAAAAATGTAATCAGCAAGGTAAATTAAGTTTTCTATTTTCTCTTTCTAAATTGTTATTATTTTGTAAAGATTAGAAACTGGAATAATTGTTTGTTCTGCATTATTCTTTCTGATTGCTTCAAGCCATGAGAAAGGTTCTAATCTAGTCATCTAGTCACTCTATGGAGTGTGTAGCTACTATAGATCTATGTCTACTATAAAGTGGTTGAGAAAACCATTTTGATGTTATTGTTTATTACAGAAGCATGTGTGATATGTGGTATGCGTGCGTCATTGATGGCCACTCAGAAAAGTGGAGGTGCACCCATCAAGCCATGGCAGGTGTACTCCAAACTACGCCTAATTTGCAGACATCTGACTCCTGGAAGACAGGAAGATGCTCATGAGTTCCTCAGGTAAGATTCACTGCCAATCATTTGATCTCACTAATGTGTCCAAAAGAGGTACCTATTTAATTTTAGATCTCGATACTTTGTAGTGAGTAAGTAAATTGGTGTAAAATATCTTCCAAAACATCCTCTCCAACTTGCATTTCTTAGCTCCACATAAATGTTCACTGAAGTATAATCCATTTTTACCAATTTTCAGGTACCTTGTGGAGGCTATGGAGAAATGTTACTTACAGAGGTTTATCAACTCTGATAAAATGGACCAGTATAGCAAAGAAACCACTCCAATGAATCAAATATTGGGTGGCTACCTACGCTCCACTGTCCGTTGTCTTGCCTGCCACCACCTTTCTACAACTTATCAGCATTTCCAAGTAAGAAAGAAACCACTTATTTAATAAATTATGATTTTCATGTGCTTGATAATGTAGAAAACTATTATAACAAATTTGTGTTTACAGGATCTGCTGCTAGATATAAGAAAACATTCAACACTAGATGAAGCATTAGATTCTTTTTTCTCTAGAGAGAGATTGGAAGATTTAGGATATAAGTGTGAAGCCTGCAATAAAAAGGTATGCTTTCATTTTCAGATAAAATAAGCTTTAATTTACCTGTTCCTTTATTCTATGAATTCTTAATTTTTTCAGGTATCTGCAACGAAACAGTTCTTCATAGAACGAGCGCCCATGGTGCTCTGTATTGCACTCAAAAGGTTCTCATTAGCTGGAGGGAAGCTTTCAAAACATGTCCAATTCCGAAAGAAGATTTCCCTCAATAAATACAGTTTCAACAAAAACAACCAGCAACTGGTAAGTTAAATAATTATTTAATTGTGCAAGTTACTCTTACTAAATACTAAAATAGGGAAAATTGTAACTGAACATATCTGATTTTGCAGTCCTACAAATTGGTTAGTTTGGTGACGCATCTGGGGCCATCTCAGAATTGCGGCCACTACACGGCCATTGGACAGGCGCCAAACGGCAACTACTACCAGTTTGATGACAGTTGCGTCCGGCCTCTTCCTCTCTCAGCAGTATTGGGAACCAATGCCTACATCATGTTCTTTGAAAAGGACAACACACTGGAAGAAACATTAGCTTTGTCCGCATCGACGTCCAGTGCAGTCTATGGACCACAGCTGCCAGATAATATTCTAAACAAAGAAAAAAGTCCCCTCAAATTGACATTCTACAGAAGTGATGAGAGAAAACCAATCATTCTAAATAACACCTCTGAAATACCCAAATCAGAAGTAAAGCCTATTATTCTAAATAGCACTCTCAGTAAATCAACAGAATCAGCCAATAGTAACTCTGAACCCTGGGTAGTGAAACAAAATGGCGACGTAGAAAAAGTGGTCCAGCCAAAGATATTAAATGGTACAGACAAAACCAACATGAAGTTGGATGATGATAAAAAAATTTGTTTTGTGATTAAAAGACAAAATTGTGATGATGCCCATGCAAAGCCTAGACGGACCAACTCTGATTCTGATCTCAGATTGGCTAATGGAATGAAACCTTTTGAGAAACCAGCATCAGGCAGTAGTAAACTGGTCAGGCCTGCGAAATCTCCCCTAGAAAAATTAGAAGAACAAATGAATATAAGTGATTCTGCATCAAATCATTCCCAAAAGAACGGCAATGGTATCTCAAGGCTGGTTCCTTACGACTCCGAGTCGAGCGGCGACGAGCGCAATGACAGACTGAATGATGATGGACTTAAAAAGCCAGAGGTCCGGAAACCGAAACCTAGTCGTTGCCAATCGCCCAAGCGGCTGATCATCACCACTAAGAGTATGCACCACGCGTGGACCGTGTCCAACGAGAACAGCGGCCCGCTGCTCAGCCCTAGTCTAAATGGCGATACTATTAAAAAGTAAGTTTTCTCCAGATAAATAAAAATTTTTTTTTTTCCAATTGTCATTTATATAAATAATTTATCCTGATTTCAGAGTAAAAGATGAGCGTCGAGAAAACGAACAGAGTCCTAACACGAGCGTGAGCAGTATGTCTCCGCTGAGTGATCGCAGCGAGCCTTCGCCTACAGTCGCGCCGCACCCGCCGCCCGCAGTCGCGCCGCACCCGCCGCCTGCCGCGAGCGCGGACCCGCCTGCGCCGCACCAAGTGACCGTACCCTTTGAGACGATGCGCCACTTGCAAACAGTGTCCCATCGAGGCTACGGAGCCCCTGTCTCCTCGTGGAATGGAACTCATAGTGCCATGTCGCGGCAGGTAATATTTGATGAGAAACTCCTAGTAAGCCCGGAACTCGGATCTTGCGATATTCTGGTATACATTTCGAATTTACTGATTTACCGACTTCATGAATTTAACAATTTAAAATTTATGTAACATATAGAATTTGATTGCCGCGATATGATGGGCAAAGTGATTAAATAAAATATCAGATTCATGTCGGTATAATATAAAAGTGTATATTATTTGAAAGTTAAAATAAATTGGTTTTTTGAAATGTTCGCCTCTGCAGTCAGAATACAAGATTCTCGCATTTTTAAAGTGATCATCGTTTCAATAAGAATTGCGCGCGTGATATTGAATTCATAAACTTACCGTGTTTGATGCTTTCAAGGTGTTTGAGGAGAGGCGAGACGAGCGAAAGCGTGCGCTCGAAGCCACTGATGAGATGGACCGAGGTCGCGTCAAGAAGGTGAAGAAGTTACACCAATTCAACCGGTTTAACAATAATAGGAACTCATACAATCCCTTCCAGGTAAATAATAACGGCAATATTTACATGTAAAGGAGATGCATTTACAAGAAAACTTAGCTGACCCGCTTGCGGCTTCTCACTTGTGGTTTTTCAATAAAAACACTACCCCCCTTTTGCGCAGTTGGGTAAAAAGGAGCCTATTTCCTAATCCTGGTCATAATCTATCTGTCTACCAAATTTCACCGAAATCGGTCCTGCCGTTTAGTCGTTAAAAGGTAACAAAAAAACAGTTACTTTCGCATTTATAATATTAGTATGGATACCTTTATTAAAAGTCAACTTGACAAAGTCCTGGCCGCTGACGGGCAGCAGCGTCAGCGGCGCGACAAACTGTGTCCTGCGATCGCCAACCCGCATGCCCAGCGTGGCGATTATGGGCAAACCCTCCCAATGACAAATACAACAACACAACGGCCCCCAGTTCCCGGCCGCCCCGCTATTCCTGGCCAAGGTGGCGGTCATGGTAACGGCGGGGCAGGGGGTGCTAGGAATCCCCGGGCTACGGTAGGCTACCAAAAACAAAAACAACTGACCTTGGCGACGTACAACGGAAGGACACTGCGACTCGACGAGCACTTGGCACAATTAGAGGCGGAATTGAAGAACATAAGATGGGATATACTCGGGTTATGTGAAGTCCGAAGAGAGGGGGAGGACACCGTAACTCTGGACTCGGGCCATCTTATGTATTTCCGAGAAGGAGATCAACTTTCCCAAGGTGGCGTGGGGTTCCTCGTTAATAAAGTCCTAGCCGGTAACGTTGAAGAAATATCTAGTGTCTCGAACAGGGTTGCGTACCTGATACTTAGAATATCCAAACGATATAGTCTGAAAGTTATACAGGTTTACGCACCTACCGGGACACATAGGACTGAAGAGGTAGAGGAGATGTACGAAGATATATCCAAAGCTCTTCATAACACCACCAAGGCTCACTTCAACGTTATCATGGGGGACTTCAACGCTAGAGTGGGAGTACAGACTTGCAGCGAATTGAGACTAGGAGCGCACGGTGTCGGAAGTAGGAACGACAGGGGGCAAATGCTCGTCAACTTTCTAGAACAGAAGGGGCTTTTCTTAATGAACTCGTTCTACAAGAAGAAGCCCCACAGAAAGTGGACGTGGCGAAGCCCAGACTCAGCAACCAAAAACGAGATCGACTTTATCATGACGGACAAAAGACACATATTTAGGGATGTTTCAGTGGTCAATAGGTTTAATACCGGAAGCGATCACAGAATGGTCCGAGGCATCCTAAATATCGATGTCCAGCTGGAGAGACGCCGCATGATGAAGTCCACGCTCCGACCTAACCTGCTCCAAATCAGTGCTGGATCTGAAGCCTTCCAGGAGAAACTGGAAGATCGTTTCGCTGCCGTGGAAACCACAGAAGACGTAAACGAGGAACTTCAAAGCATACTAAAAGTCGTGAGGGAAGAAGGTGAAAAATTCTGCACTTTGAGGCGTAAGGGCAAGAAATCTGATATTTCAGATGAGACTTTGCGGCTGATGACAAAACGACGGGAAGACGCAGAGGCTACTTCAGCACAGCGATTGGCTCTCAACAAACAAATTGCTAGGCTGGTTAGACGTGACCTTCGGTGCTCCAGCACACGCCGGATCGAGAACGCGATCGAGCAGAATCGAGGGTCTAAAGTGTTCAGCCAGCAGCTTGGAAGGAGCCACCTAACAAAGCTTAAAACTTCGAGTGGCCTCACCGTTTTGTCTAAGCCGCGGATTCTCTCTGAAATTGAAGATTTCTACAGCCAATTGTATCACTCTCATGCTCCTCGCCCAGAACCCGACACTTACGACTCCAGAGCTACGCTTACGCGCCACTTCACAGACGAGTTGCCGGATGTCAGCGTAGAAGAAGTGGGAATGGCTCTAAGGCAACTTAAAAATGGAAAAGCCCCCGGTGATGACGGAATCACGTCTGGGCTTCTGAGAGCAGGAGGAGTTCCAGTGTTAAGGGAACTACAGAAGCTTTTTAACTCTGTCATTCACCGTGGGAGAACTCCGGAGGCGTGGAACAGGAGTATTGTTGTCCTTTTCTTTAAAAAAGGTGACAAAACACTATTGAAAAACTACAGGCCCATTTCACTCCTGAGCCACGTCTATAAGTTGTTCTCAAGGGTCATCACAAATCGTCTGGCTAGAAGATTCGACGAATTTCAGCCCCCTGAACAGGCCGGGTTTCGAAGCGGTTACAGTACCGTAGACCACATCCACACAGTGCGGCAGATTATACAGAAGTCTGAGGAGTATAATCAGCCCTTGTGCCTAGCATTTGTGGACTACGAGAAGGCCTTTGACTCCGTTGAAACCTGGGCTGTTCTGGAATCTCTGCAGCGATGCCAAGTAGACTGTCGTTACATCGACGTGCTGAGATGTCTCTACGAATCAGCCACCATGAGTGTCCAGGTACAAGACCAGCAATCTAATCCCATCCAGTTGCGTAGAGGAGTGCGACAGGGGGATGTCATATCCCCGAAACTGTTCACTAACGCACTGGAGGATTTGTTTAAGACGCTGGACTGGAAAAACATGGGCATTAACATAAATGGCGAGCACATCTCACACTTGCGATTTGCAGACGACATAGTCCTGATGGCGGAGTCGCTGCAGGAGCTGCAGAGCATGCTGGACGACCTAGCTGACTCCTCTCAACGAATTGGTTTACGGATGAACTTGGACAAAACCAAGGTTATGTTTAATGTTCATATACATCCGGAACCAGTTGTCGTACAAGGTCATCCACTCGAAGTAGTTCAAGACTACGTATACCTCGGCCAGATAGTGCAATTGGGTAGACACAACTTCGAGAAGGAGGCCAAGAGGAGGATTCAGTTGGGTTGGGCAGCATTTGGGAAATTAGGTCGAATCTTCTCGTCACCTATACCACAATGCCTGAAATCTAAAGTGTTTAATCAGTGCGTCCTACCCGTAATGACCTACGGTGCTGAGACGTGGACGCTCACGGTAGGACTAGTCCACCAATTTAAGGTTGCGCAGCGAGCTATGGAACGGGCTATGCTTGGAGTTTCTCTGAAGGATAAAATCCGTAACGAGGTTATCCGACAGAGAACCAAGGTCACCGACATAGCTCAGCGGATTAGCAAACTGAAGTGGCAGTGGACTGGCCATATATGCCGGAGAACCGACAACCGTTGGGGTAAACGAGTTCTTGAGTGGAGACCGCGTCTCGGAAAACGTAGTGTGGGGCGCCCCCCGGCTAGGTGGAGCGATGACATAAGAAAGGTGGCGGGCAGAAACTGGATGAGAAGAGCCGAAGACCGGGCTCAGTGGCGCGTATTGGGAGAGGCCTATGTCCAGCAGTGGACTAATGTGGGCTGATGATGATGATGATGAACTTGACAAAGTGCTTTCGGATTCCATATTCCTCAGATTTCAATAGATCTCTTATAAGTATGCTTGAAAAACATATCTTGTTCTTATATAGGTATAATTGTTATTGTATTAGGATATTTTTTATCTTTTGGTCTCGTAAATTTAACAGGAAAAGCAGAACAAACCACATTGGGGCGGTAATTTCAAGTATAGAGGAGAACGGCGCCCCAATAACCACTTCAATAAACATAACCATAACAAGTACAAAAGGTTCAACAACAGGTAAATACATTTTATGGATTTTAAACTCTTATAACAATCATAAACCCATAACCAAAGAACTCTATACTATAGCTAATCTCTGATTTGACATTATAAAATGGTATAAAAGGCGGGTTTAAAGTTAAACTGTTTTTGCAGGTACAGTAACAATAATGGGCACCACTACCCGCGGCACCACTGACCCCGAGCGGCCTGTGTGAGCACAGCAGTGTATATAGATAGCATATTTTATATAGCATTATGGACTTAATTTTTAGTCAAAGTTGCAATAAGCCTGTGTTGGTAATTTTTCGACATATTCTACCCGCGTTTCTATAAACTTGCTCTTTCCTTGGTTTATTCAATTGAATGAGTTTATTAGCAACAGGGTACATGTTCCGCTACCGCCGCCGCCGCCAAGTCCGGTACCGCGCGCCGGTTGTCCAGCCTATAGTTTAGTATATTGTGTTCTGTAGGAAATTGTTGAAGATTTGTATTAAAACAAGAGATATTTTACTGCCAGTGTCAGCCTTTATTACAATGAATATGCGGATACCTTTATAAATGTGTAAGTAATTATATAATTATAGTTATAGTTGAATTGTAACATTTAATAGATATATATCAGTTGTTTTGGTACCACCAAAGCTTCATTTTTATTATTCAACTAGAAAGCAATACTTCCTGTTTGGTGACATATTAAATGTCAAATATTGCAGTATATGTCAATATTATCAATGATAGACACGAGTGTCTATTAATAAAGCTTAACATCTGTTTAATAAATTCGGTTCTAAAGAAGTTTATTAGAAAAGTGCATCAGTAATTTTATAGACTGCTGCACTAAATCGACACCATGACTTTATTAGGAAACATTAAATAAATAATATAATATCTTCTACCCTGACATTTAAAAGATTGTTCTAAGAACCAATTTTTTTTTATGATCATGTTTATTATGTGATTCAGATGTGGTCCTTGTGACCGAAACAATTGAATAATTAGCTTGTAAAATAGCTTTTTGAACAGAAAACCATTTTTATTTTGAAATAGATGTTTTTTGTTTGTGCTCAAACATAGTGAAGTTTATTCAATAATCTGTTTATTTATGTGTTTGTCCAAGATGGGATACAAAATGACTGAAAACATTATTAGTTGTGGATTGTTGTTACGTTATTTTTATATAGTACTGGAGAAGTATGTTACCTTGATACATTTTTCCTTCATTTAAAATACAAATTAAGTATCTACTATCGATCATACAAGTATTTTGAATTATTTTGTAGTTCCTCGTTAACTGTATCCTTGCATTTGGGATAAATACTTTTTAAGTTTTAGCATACATAAAAGTAATTTTTACACATGATTGGCGCATAGCTTAATTTTAAATTATAACGAATTATTAACGAACATTTGTATGCAAGTAGCCAACATTATTTTTAATTAATGATTATTATATCAATGTAATAAGTTTTTTGACGTTGGGCCCGCGTTGGAGCAGCGAGTCAAGGGGCCTATTTATCTGTATTTTGTTCGCTGAGATAGTCTATTTTTCCCCAACGTGCGTCTTTCATATTGTGTAACAGAGAACCTGTTTTTTAAACAATTCTCTTGTGTTATGCATGTAACAAGTAATGAACCGATTCACTAGTAAATTAACCTTGTTACGCATGGCTACTAAATCTATCCAGGAACCTTCCTTGAGATCGATAAAGTAAAAGAATCGGTGAAGCCGTTTTGGAGATAAACGTTGACAGACAAATATCTTTTTTACGTTTGTTCGTCGTCGTCGAATTCGATCGTCGAACGACTGAGTTCTATTTTCTCATTGTTCGACCGTTGAACTTATTTTAATCGAGAAACAAAAAAAAATGAACTAAAATTTAAAAAACCGCTTGTTTTGTCAAAAAGGTTTATAATTGTATACATAATATGTTTGTACATCTGTACCACACCCTTGGTCAAATACATAATTGAAAAAATATTATTCTGTCTTGCATAACTCAACAAGCTTAACCAGAAACAAAGAAAATGCTTATATGTGTAATAAATGATCATTACTCAAAGATCATATTGGAAACATTATGTACTTATACAAATATAAACCTTTTTGATGACACAAGCGTTTTTTAGATTTTTTTTTGTTTCTTGATTAAAATAAGTTCGACGGTCAAAATAATGAGAAAAACAAATTCTCACTAGTTCGACTATCGAAATAATGAGAACAAACGTCTTTTTAGCCCAATAAATTACCTCTGTTACATCGCAATTAAATACTACACTCGGACGTACCTAGACCTAGTCTTTCTCCTACCTTTTAGCATTTAGTTTCATAAACTATTAACAATTTGCTTTCCGGTCTTCCTATCAGAACACATCAGCATTTTTTTGAGATTCGGTATCGGAAAATCTTTTAATAATAAAAGTGTTATTAGGTACTGAAAATCCAAATTTCAGACGCATTATATATTGTAAAAGTGGGAAATCGTTATCATAATACACATGTTGAGAAACGGCACTGTCAGTTATTCATTGCAGCAAGTGTGCTTTGGTAGGGGGCGGTGCATTTTTTATTTGAATATTGGATAGATATAAATACAGATTATGGTACTGAATCACAGGCAAAATAGTTTCTCAAAATGTGTGTACTGATAACAATATCTCCCTATTTAATAACTAATGAGGATAGGTTTTTAATACCAACCATAAAATCCTTTAGAGATTTTGGCAAGTAAAATAATACTTCCTGTGAAATAATGTGTGAGTTGAAAGAAAAGAAAGTTTACCATCTAATGTTCTTAGTTTTGTTCATTTCCCCCTATTATTTAATTTTACAACATTTAAATGTATACTTTTTGTAAACGAAAAGTATCCAAAAATACTACTAAATAAATGTACCAAAAATAAGTTAATAAAAAGTCATAAACAACATTTAAATAAGTTTATTACAATATAATTTACAAGTAAGCTTCATCCTGAGATCCCTGAAATGGTAACACAGGCTGATGTACTGTTATACTGATGAAACTACAACCATTGATATTTGGCAGTCGAACACAGGGTCTCACAATTTAAATCTTAATTAGATTTAAATATCTATATGATTTACTTGTTTTATTAACAAAATATGTTGCAAAATACGCACATTCGTGCTAACCCGTAGCCTTATTACGTAAGCCAATTGCTGATCAGGCCGTCCCTTTCACACCTAGAGTGCGTATCTCACGTGTGTAAGAGATGGCCTGACCAGCGATAGCGACGCGACAGCAATTGGCTTACGCAATAAGGCTACCGGTATTACAACAATATCCATAATATTAATTCGAAAGTATATCTCTCTTTTTCTGTTTATGTTGTCACGGTTAAACGGCTGGACCAATTTCGATCAAATTTAAGTATAGATAGGTAATGCCCTGGATTGAGACAGGCTACTTTTAATTGACATACCACGCGAAGTCGCGGGTGGTAAAATCACAACTATGTGAAAAAAGCTAGTGTCTTCTTCATCTGACTGGAAGCGACTGGACTTTTTGGCAGCTCTATCCCTTTCTATGGTAATATACGTCGCCGTAGCACGTCGTCTGCCGAAGAGCGCGGGCGTTGGCGACAATGTTTCTTGTCTAGTTAGTGACATTATATCATTCAGTCTGGCACTCAAAAACGTACATCACTAGAACGACGGTCGCTGCAAGCGATACATTTTACGATGCATTAAACAGCGAGTTACTCAAATCTAATAAACCCTAGCAAAGATCAAAGGGCTTAGCCAAGTTACAGTCGATTAGCAATGACGCTAGTCGATAAGTCGAAAAATGTATGGGATTTGACACATGCTATGGAAATACCATTTGATATATCGACAACAAATGTAGGTACATATGTAGAAATCGAATCGATTCGGAGCGAATGTAATTTGGCTACGGGCCCAGGAACGTACCGGAAAGACGCGAGGACTCGCAGTAAAGAACATTTAGAAGAGAGGTGGCAAGCTTCGCGAGTCCTTCTTAACCATAAACTGATTTCTTATCCTTTGGTCTTAAAAATATAAATACGAACATCATACACCTATGTACATTGCAGATTCACAAACAAGATTTATGATTTACTAGCTTCCGCCCGCGGCATCGCACGCGTGTTTTGTCAATAAAAAGCAGCCTATGTGTTAATTCAGGTTATAATCTACGTACATTTTTTTATTTTTTAAATTATAGGCTAGCGTTTAACCACTATCTCGCTTGATGGCGCGCGATGATGCAGTCTACGATGGTACACGCTTGCCTAGAAGAAACCTATTCACTTGTGACTTGAAGATGCCTAGGTTGTAGTTATCAGGAAACAGACTCAGGCAAGGCATTCCACTTCTAAATACATACATACTAAATATCATTAAAATCCATTCAGTAGATTTTGCGCGAAACAGTAACAAACACCCACTCATACTTACATACAAACATTTGAAAAAGAAAACAATGTAACGTCAACCAAACGAGAAATTACCTAAACTATACCAGAAATGGGGCCGTTCAAGTATTACGGAAGCAGATTTATTACAATTATGTACCCCCCCCCCCGTGTCAGCAAAAGTAAGCAAAGCTCTTCCCCCCCCCCCCCCCTCCCATGCTTACGTAAACATTGTTTATGCAACTCCGAATATGCGTTTCGTTTTCAAGCATAGACAATGTGTATATCTGACGTAATCACCATCTAGACCCCCCTGTTAGCGACGCAAACTTATATTTCGTCGTATCCTACGAATAAGGCAACAGACGCCATTGTCACCTTTTATTTTTATTGCATTTTTGGAAACTTCACTATCATTTACATCTGAACAATTCGAAAAAAGTTCAAAAATAAGTTTAAATCAATAAAATATTAAAGTTTTAAAATTCGGTCACAATTACATTGCTGAGTTTTGCCCGGCGAATACGGTTCCAAACGCTCTGGTAGCAGTGTTCCACGCGCGAAATCGAGCGGGTGGGGCGGAGCGCGGGTGATAAACGCAAGTGGCGCTTTATTCGTCCAAGATTACCGTGCAGTGCGGACATGAATGTGCTGCGTATCGTGAATTCGTAAATACACAATGAAGCGAGCTCATAAATTAATATCTATGGTTAAAAAGAAGAACATAAAAGACAGAAAGTAAAATGTAAGTACCTACTTATCTCAATTTTAATGACCCTAAGGTTTCAATCAGCATAAACAACATACGTCCACCTTTACGAGAAGTACAAAACCTGGAACATCAAGACCAACAAACCTGCCAGCATTCTAACGATGAATCAATCCAGCACGAAAATACTAACACCAGTCCATCAGTCTTAGAAGTTATAGATTCCGCACAATGGGCTGACAATACTCGTACTACCAATGTGTCTGATAGCTTGATAACAGCCACTGACGCCGAAATTGAAATTCCATCACCAGCTCCATGGTTAGAAGTTCAAAATCTATCAGTTAATTCTGTTAACATAAATTTAGAAAGCCCGGCTTCCAGTTTTACAATTCCAACTCCTCAATCATCAGTAGTGAGTTCGCCTGCATCAACTCATTCAAGAAAGCGTAAATGTGTAAAAAACAAGGACCAGGTAAAGTACGAACTAGAAATATATTACAATGGCAAGATATTAAGAGAAAAGAATTGAAAAATAAAGGAAAACCATTCACTAACAGGTCAGGCAAAACTATACAAGAAAAAGAAATAAAGCCGCCATGCTCGTGGCGGTGTCCAAGAAAATGCAGGGAAAAATTAGATTGTGTTGAAAGAACTGAAATTTTAAATCCTGTTGGGATTTAGGAAGTCACGAGCTGCAGTGGAACTTTATAAGTAAATATGTGTCATCACACGAGCCTAAAAGAATTAAAACGGAAGGACCAAATAAAACTCAAATCATGACGTACACATTGCCCAAAAAACTGACGGAATTGTCGCCAACCCTGTCGTAGTTTGTCGTACTATGTTTTTAAACACGCTGTCGATTAGTTCTAAAACTGTTAGAACAGTATTTAAAAAACTACAGGAAAACAATCACAACGTCAATTTGTCTGACATGAGAGGACGACACAATAATCGACCACATAAAATAAAACCCAGTATTGTGGACAGTGTAAGGGATCATATACTTTCTCTGGCTCCGGTCGAATCTCACTACTGCCGAAAATATAGTACAAAATATTACTTAGACGGGCAACTTTCATACACAAGACTGCGTAAACTTTATGGTTTAAAACTGAAAAATATGGCACGGTTATGGCGACCGCTCGGCAGTATCAAGATATTGTAAATGATAACTTTAATATAGCGTTTTATGCCCCAAAAAAAGACCAATGCGAAAAGTGCCACGCTTTCCATAACATTAAAGATACAACTGATGAGCAAAAATCTAAGCAAGACAAGCACATGAAATGTAAAGAGGTAGCAAGATCTTTAAAAGAAGCCGACAAAAAAGAAGCTCTAGAATGCTGTAGCATATTAACAGCATGCTTTGACATGCAAAAAATTTTAACTTGTCCTTTCGGGAATGTCGGTGTGTTTTATTATAAAAGAAAACTTAATCTTTACAATTTCACAGTCTATGACCTTGCAAAAAAGCAAGGATTCTGTTATATGTGGAACGAAACAATAGGAAAAAAGGGTGCAAACGAAATTAGTAGTGGTCTTGCATCATTTATGACATCGAAAATAGAAGAGGGCGGCTAAAGAATTTAGATTTTGGTCAGATAATTGTTCAGGACAAAATCGAAATCGAATAGTTTTTGCTATGTATCAATTCTTCGTCGAAAAATATGATATTGAATCAATAACACATCGGTTTTTAGAAGTGGGACACACGCAAAGTGAAGGTGACAGTGTCCACTCAGTCATTGAAGAAGAGTCTAAAAATAGAACTCTTTACACTCCTGACCAATGGTACAACGTAGTACGATGGGCTAAAGTAAAAGGAGAATCATACAGAGTAAAAGAAATGACGCTTAAAGATATTTACAACTACCGCCCACTACTAAACGGAAAAAACTGGATTGTTAATGACGATGGTGAAAAAGTTTATTGGAATAAAATAAAGGAAGTGCACGTAAATACGAAAAACACAAATGCTTTAAAATATAGGTATGAGTTGAATGAAAACTACAAAACTATTACGTCTCTAAAAAAGATAACGACAAGAAAAACAAATAATAATTTGAACATAGTATTATGTGTAGAAAAGGTGAATACTGAACCTATTAAAATTAAAAATGATAAGTACAAAGACCTCTTGTCATTATGCACAGCAAATATAATTCCGGAAGAGTTTCAGCAGTTTTTTAAGTCATTGCCCCATGAATCTGTAGCTTCTACAGCTAATGCCAGTGCAGATGAAGAACAATAAAGCCTAATTAAGATCCTAATTGATTTGCTCGATTAATGAGAATGAGAGGTCTCTCATTATATAATCGAGCAAAATAATAGAAACAATGCTCCGAAAGCTCAAAATCACTCGTCTCACTCAAATCCCACCTAATATAAATGTGATAACATTTTGATCTCTATAATACAATTTGTTTGTAATTTCCTTAAAACTAATTAATGTGCATGTTAACTTTTTGTTTTATATTATAAATTGCCAAAAACTTAAACATTTACCAAATAATCAAGTCATCTTAAATATTAATTAATATTCAATACTAATTTCAATGCTAATTTTTATAGAACCAAATATATTGTTACTAAAAAGTAGATTATTATTGCACCAAACTGAAGAAAATATTATTATTTTAATAAAGATTTATAGAAATTGTGATTAAATATAAATATATAAGAGAACATTCTAGTAAGAAAAATTGAGCTAATTATGCTGGTGGTATAATTTGTTATTGATAATTATAAATTTTAAAGTAAGCACAAATTAGTAAGTGATAAATAAGCTATAATATTATATTGTAATTTAAATACCCTCCGTGTTCCGCAACTCTTAGAATAAGGTTATTAGTTTTTAAAAATAATTTTATAAAATTATGTTCCTTTATGTTGATTAATATATTGTGTTTTAATAAATTACTTAGTTCTTTTTTACATAAGTTTATTTTATAATTCTCTCCACTGGAGAATAAAGGTTCTCGAGTGGCGACTATACTTTCCTCCTGTGCTAACAAATAATAATGTATTTAGGTAGGTAATAAAATAACGTGTCAGAGCAACAAAACTAATAAAATATTAGGTGCAGTCATAATACCACAAGACCTTTTTTTAAATGCCCACTAAGGTACAACCGTTTATAAAGTATTTAGAAAAAAGATTGAATCTCGTGTATGTAGTGTTTTTTGACACCCTATATAATTTCAGTATTATCTTATTATATTGTTCTTCAATAAAATTATGATGAAATATTTTTGATGAGTAGGTACTTTTACCTTTTGAAGTTTTCGAGAGTTGTCTTGGTACAAGGGTATGGTTACCGGTGAAATTACAGGCACATGAGGCTTTACACCTGTATGCCTCAAGTTCATGGATGCAGGGCAGTGCATCGTAGAGCACGATTCTATGGTGCGTGACCTATGCGGCATTATTTTGATATAGGCGACGGTTACCACTTAACATCAGGTGGGCCATATGCTTGTTCCATCAACAGGTATTATAAAAAAAAACATCCGGTAGACGGGGATAAAATATTTCCATTCTACCTACGTATTAGTGAGTAGGTAAATAAATACTTAGATACATACTACTTAAAAACTTAAATACTTAATTATATCTTTTTGTACTTAGGTACCTACCTAAGTATCTAGTTGGTACCTACAAAATACTTGGAGTATAATATAATTATCTAAGGCAGTACCTAGTCAGAAGTACATCGAAACATAACATATATATTTTGGCACATGCCCATATTTATTTTATTGCCATCAGCACCTCGCCAACTCCAGGCGAACAAGGTCACCAAGGCGTTTAGGTAGCGTGGTCAACAAAAATCTCCGTGGAAAAAGGTTACTAAGGCGCTTTGGACCAAGCCAACCAGAAAATAATACACGGAGTAAGGTGCTAAGTGACAAAAGTAAGGAAAAACAAAGTGTTATTTTAATAAAAAGTACTCGTAATGGTAAATAGGACGTATTAAAAACAAATAAAAAAATAATTTAATTAAAAAGTTTTAAACTCATCGAAATAATCAGAAAAAACCGCCTGCTGTAAAGTTGGTGTTTTGCAAGTGTGACTCTATTCGTAGGATACGACGATTTATGCATAATGATGTGCAAGGTGCGTGCGGGGTACGGGGAAAGGGGCGCGCGGTCTAGCCAACACTAATTAGTACGAGTTGGCACAGTCAGTCGAAATACTAGCCCCGCGTGAATCGCACGCTCCTTTACGCTAAGTCGAGTTTTATGTTTCTTTGCCCAATACACGATTGTTCGCACAAATAAGTGGCTTCATTTACCTTAAATACATAGGTATAGGTACATACTCACCATTTTTACCTGCAACGCCTTCATGGTTCTTCGACCGGATCATAAATGTACCACACACCGCCGCGGAGCAGAAAAATGGTGAACACCCGCAGTACCGCGCGAAATGAAAGTCAGTCTAAGGACATAGCTCAATCGCAGACACAAACGAAAAACGATGATGTGAACCTGAAAGTGATCGATAAAGAAATACCTGGAACAAGTGCTGAAAGTGAAAAATGTGAAATAAAAGAAACACTTAAAGTACCGTCACATATATCAAAATCGCAAAAAATAAGAAAGTCAACATCATCATCGTCTTCGATTCTGGCACGAAAGAAACGGCTTGAGCTGGAAGCAGCAGAGGAAAAGGCTCGTATTCAAATGGAACTAATCGACAAAAAGTTAGCAGCTGATTTGGCAGCTGTTGATGAACAATACAGTCCACAAGCATCGGAGTCCGACAGCCAACAAGGTGACGGCAAGGATATACAGAAGTGGCTTGAGCGCAGTCAGCAGGAATTGGAGAAACAGAGGGACAACAAACATGGAACACTCAAAGGCTCTCTGTTTCCGCCGCCGGATGTCGACGGCACTAACGGTCCAGTCCAACAATTGGCCAGCGCACTGAGGGACCTGGTAGCATCTTCAGCAACCACCAGTTACAGCGCCAACCTTCTTAGCCGCATCAGCACACCAAAATAACTACCGTTATTTTTTGGTGACCCTATGGACTGGCTGTCGTTCAAAAACGCATACGAGGAATCCACTGACGTATGTAAGTTTAGTGAAAAAGAGAACTTATGGAGATTACGAAAGTGTCTACGAGGCTCCGCTAAAGAAGCGGTCTCAGCTTTACTGATAAGCACTACGTCGCCTGACATTGTGATTTCTACCCTCGAATTACAATTTGGAAACCCAGAAATTATTATCACAAGAATTTTAAATGAAGTAAAGAAGCTTAACCCTTTACCACAAGAATACCACAAGGATATAGTGACGTTTTCAGTGAAAATAAAAAACTTTGTGGCTTCTGTACGTGCACTAAAGTGTGAAGAGTACCTACAAGGTGTTGGCGTGGTGAACATAGTACTTGCTAAATTACCTACGGTACTATTGTCCAAGTGGGCCGATTACAGCTACCCACTCATAACCGAACGTAAGAAAGCTAGACTAGATATACTAGCTGATTTTTTAAGCGAGGAAGCTACCAAAATATCTACATGTAGTGCTCACCTGATAAACATACGATGGGACAATAAACGTAAATACAACGAAGAGTACTCTGGTCAAAGTCACAGCCAGACGGTTTTATTGCAAACTGAAAATAGTAAACAGAGTGATGAAAAGTGCCGTTTTTGCCGTGTCTCTGTACATAAACTAACAGATTGTAAGAAGTTTAAGAAATCGCTTCGTAAGGACCGTTGGCGTTACGTAAAACGCGCAGGTTTATGCTACAAGTGCCTGTTATCCCAACATGACAGGCAGACTTGCCCCGCCGCAGCCTGTGACGCCGATGGGTGCGGTGAACCTCACCACCGACTCCTGCACTATGTTCCGAGCTCACGACCAAACAACAACAATAGCATCACATTGCAGCCACAACCAGCAACGACAGGAACTGAATCAGCTGTAGAAAGTGTTAATAACATTCATCGCAATAGACAGAACAGTTCAGTGTTATTAAAGGTCGTACCTATAGTGATTTACGGACCGAAAGGTAAAATCAATACTTGTGCATTGCTGGATGACGGCTCGACTGTGTCTATGATAAGTGCGAGACTAGCGACGCGCGCCGGCTTGCGCGGGCGCAAGCTGCCAATGCGAGTGCGCGGTGCTTGGAACAATACCGATTTGTTGTGCGACACGGAACTATTGGACTTGACTTTATCGAATAGACAAGGTGATAAATATAACATCAGTGTACGCAGTGTTAACGAACTATGTTTACCTCAACAAGACTTAACTTCAGTGAAGTGTGAGAACTATAACTATTTACACAGCCTTAAAAACGAGTTGTGTTCGGGCCTACAAAAACCGGAAGTGTTAATAGGACAGGACAATTACCATTTACTGTCACCTTTGGAAGTAGTGGTAGGCGGGCCCAGCGAGCCGTGCGCGACCCGCACGCCCATGGGCTGGTGCCTGCACGGTCGGGTGCCACACTCGGCTTCTTCGCCGCGTGACCATCAATCCACGCTCTTTGTTCACGACGACACTGCACCAAATAAGGATGATGATGACTGCAGTCTTCGCGACCTTCATGACGAGGTACAACATTATTTTTCTATGGAGTCTATGGGAGTTTCTGCTTCTAAACCACGGCAGAACTCAGACGACCAACGTGCCTGGCACCTTATGGAACAAAACGCCAAGCTCGCTGACGGCAGGTGGCAGGTGGGCTTACCCTGGAAGGACAACAATTGCGTAATGCCCGACTCACTACCTACAGCCACGACCCGGCTTAGGGGAGTGGTACACAAAATGAAAAATAATACCGAATACGCACAAAGATACCACGAACGTGTACAACATTTATTACAAAATGATTACGCACAAGTGTTAGTAAATTCAAAAACTACACAAAAGACATGGTACTTACCTCATTTCGGCGTTGATAACCAGAACAAAAAGAAGCTGCGATTGGTGTTCGACGCTGCAGCTACAATTTCAAAGTTATCGCTCAATGATTATCTACTAAAAGGACCTGACCTACTTATGTCGCTGTTTGGAATAATGTTACGCTTCCGAGAAAATAAAATAGCAGTAATGGGGGACATAAAAGATATGTTTTTGAGGGTAAAAATACGCCCAGAAGATCAAAACGCATTGCGATTTATATACAGAGGTAACCCAACCAATGAATACAATTCTAATATGATACAAGAACCGATAAAAACATTCGTGATGACGTCATTGATATTCGGTGCTAACTGTTCACCATTTATAGCTCAATATGTTAAAAACAAGAACGCTCAACGCTACGGGTCGTACTCAAGGAAAGAGCTCCACGTGATGAGGTGTTGAGCACACTACTAGCCGAGGTTGAGAATATTGTTAATAGCCGACCACTGTCTCATGTATCTGTGGAACCTGGAAGCGTAGAAAGCCTCACTCCGAAACATTTTTTACTGGGAACGACTGTGGATTCGCCGCAGATAGGCAAATTTGATGATTCAGACCTGTACTTACGGAAACAATGGCGGATCTCTCAGCGACTGGCGGATATGTTTTGGAACAGATGGCTGAAGGAAGTTTTACCTGACCTATTGCCTCGGAAAAAGTGGAACAAAGATCAAAGACCCCTGCAAGTAGGCGATTTAGTATACATAGTCGACCCGAATGGACCCAGGAACAAGTGGCCAAAGGGATTAATACAAGAAGTATGCCCTGGGAAAGATAAACGGGTTAGAATGGTAAAAATTAAGACTATGACTGGAGTACTTACCCGATCAGCTGCACGCGTCGCTCGAATACCGTTAGCTGATGAGTGCTGCTAGCAGCACTGGGGTGGGGCGTGTTAGCGACGCAAACTTATATTTATGCATAATGATGTGCAAGGTGCGTGCGGGGTACGGGGAAAGGGGCGCGCGGTCTAGCCAACACTAATTAGTACGAGTTGGCACAGTCAGTCGAAATACTAGCCCCGCGTGAATCGCACGCTCCTTTACGCTAAGTCGAGTTTTATGTTTCTTTGCCCAATACACGATTGTTCGCACAAATAAGTGGCTTCATTTACCTTAAATACATAGGTATAGGTACATACTCACCATTTTTACCTGCAACGCCTTCACCCCCCAACCCCCATGTCATCAAAAATAAGCAAAGCATAGATACCCCCCTCCCCCCCCCTATAGTGCTTACGTAATACTTGAACGGTCGCTATGACGATAAACCGGTTGCAGGAATAACGCGGGCGGAGATTATTGTATGTAAGTTCCAAGAGTTCCATAATAGGGTGAACTTATGGAAAAGCTCATCTTTGTAACATATGACTGTAATTAAGATAATTATGTTTAAATCACAGTTCATTATATATTATATTTAGTGTTAAGTACTAACTAATTTAAGATTGCCCACCACAATGCACTCTTACCTCAACTCTTGTGGTCTATATTTCAGAACTAAATTAAAAAACCGAATGGACTCGTAGGACCGGTTCCCACACAAACGGTGAGATGTGTTTTATTCATAGAATAGAATCACGTCATCAACGAGACGTTACTATTGGTTGATAGCTTAGATTTTTTATTTCATTTTTACTGTAAAAATTCTAAGCATGAGTCTCTACGCTTGAGCACTTTTATAAATATTCCTCTCATTTTTAATAAAAAAAAAAATTGTCAACTATTGACTTAATTTTACTAATTATAAAAATATGATCAGCGTACTAAACAAACACACATCAGTATGGCCAGTTGAATTACCAATGTAAACACATATTGTGCCGATTTTGTGCAATATCCTTATTAAGAATGATGCACAGAATAGTATATATACCAGTATCTCAAATTATGAACTAGCACCATTTATATTATATTCGATCTACACTTTATTTCATTTACTCTGGTGCCGTGTCATGGACGTGGTTTATCAAAAAGTTCACTGACTTTATTTTACGTATTATGGAATCCTCACAGTAATTCGGTTATGGAGGTAGTTCATTCAACACCACCAAAATGTAACTTGGTGATGTGGAAGTTGATGTTATTCGTTCGCGGAAATATATTTTAGAATGTCGTCTTGAGGCATCCGTCCCGTGGGTTGGCACATCTTATTTGGAAGCATCCGGAACATTTTTCTTCTTTGCGCGTCTTCGACTAGTGTTCGCCATTGATTATTTTTCTGCAACACAATTTGCGATTGATGCTATATTTGTTGGGTTGATGGATGAATGCTGCTTCAAGGAGGTAGAATGGCTGGGGTCAGGTTAGAAGGGGGGGGGGGGGGTAATGCACAATATACCCCAATGCGGGACGTCAGTGCAGATGTTATTCCCCCCACCCTAGAATTATAATTAGATAGATGCTAAATAGTATTTGGCATGTCGACAATCGTGATTGGGCACGCCAGCTGTGTTCATGTTCGACATTGCCCATGCATTTATCGTACCTAAGTTTCATTTTTAAACAGATAGATGGCGCTCCGATCTATTTATGAAATCGGAACTGTTTTGTTCTTCTTAATTTGTTTTGGAAAACCCTTAATTTTAATAATAATAATTTATTTTATGCAACAGTAGAACAGCTACGGGATGTTAACTTATTCTACAGCCCATAGAGATAAATACACCAAATCAAATTAGTTTATTGCGTAATATGGGTAGGTACAAGCTGTTTAGTATTACATAGTATAAGTGCAGCCATATTCAGCGATTTACACATGCAATTCCGAGTTTAATTAGTAGGTTCCATTATAATTATACTTAACTAGTGGTTCGCCCCGAACTGAGACCTCGCGAATCTCCCAAAATAAATATTATTCTTAGGGCGACTTGCACAACGATGCCTAAACGTATTAAGTGGCTAAATATGATTTAAGAAGTTGTCAAATCTTACAAATACCTACTTCAAATTTAGACATGTTTACTCGCTAAATACGTTTAGTGATCTTTATGCATGCCGGCTTTAATCTTTGACGAATACATTGGTGCCACGAAATTTTTTTTTTTATTCATCACTATATCAACAGCACTTGATATCAATGTATACAAACTCTTATAGCTAATGCTTAATAACAGATTCACATTTTATAGACCTTTAAGAAATTAGTCGCCTAGAGAAAAAGATCAAAAACACAATACAATATATTAATTAATTTTCAAGGAATTTAGTAGGTACGCATTTGAAGAATGAAAGGGAAGGAGGGATTATCAACCTACTTGACCTATAGTTTCATTTAAATTAGATGTAATGGGGGGTTCTTGTTAATTGGGTATATTTTTTTGGGGTACAAATGGCAGTTATTCTGGATTTCAGACTTTTGCTTATATTTGTGTCACTAAAGCTACACGAATACCAAATTTCAGCATTGTGGGGTCACTGGTGTACCCTGTGAATTTTGTCAGTTTTATTTTTATTATGGCTAATAACTCAAAAACTACAAAATTTATACTAAAAATAAAAACGGGGTTCAAATGTACTAACGAAGACCTTTCATTTGACGTCCCATTTGATCTAATACTCTCATTTTAATTTTTTTTTCCCTCTTGATCCCCTATATCTCAACAACCCCCAAACATTTTTAGCTCATTTAGTTACACCAAAATTGTGCCATCACCTACCTATGTATAAAATTTCACGATGATCCGATTAACTCTTCGAAAGTTATCCTCGGACAAATAAACATACATACAACGCCGATTTGCCCAAGTTGATTTGGAGATCTCGCTTCGCTCGATCAATAACAATGTCAAAATTATTGAGTTAGTATAATTATTATTAAACAAGATCCTTGTCATCTACATATTCCTTACAACTATAATAAGCTTTTTCTACAAGCAATTTTTTCAGATTTGCCTTGAATACATTCAGACTTGAAGAATCTAATACAGTCTTTGGAAGTTTAATAATATAGCTCATGCATGACTATATGAAGCATCCCTATGACGGACATCCTTGGATCTCTTACTCGGCACGCAGACCCGTGAAGATATTATCCCACAAGGGAGCAGTCAGAGGCAAGCATCACACGTTTGATACATGTCAACTTTTAGCATAGAAGTAGAGTATTCACCCTTGCACTTGCAGGCCCATTGATCGACGCTTATTAGAATGATAGCCGATGACACATGCCTTCGAATTTTTATTAGGACATGCCGGGTTTCCTCACGATGTTTTCCTTCACTGTTTTGAGCACGTTGAGCACTTACATTTTCCGAGTAGAGAAATCCATTGGTCCGGGATTCGAACCCACAATCTTAAAATCGGAAGTCAAAGTACTTCCCACTAGGCCACCGCGGCTCTAGAGATATATAAACCTTAACAAGTAACTTTTTTGACAAAATTATAACAGACTTGATATAAAACAACTATGCTAATAATCATAAAAAATACAAGCCAATTGAAAACCTCCTTTTTTTAAGTCGGTTAAAAATTGCATAGATATTTGTTAGAATATAGCGTGTATTACCAGTATAGCATGAGTGTTGAGACAGATGAGTAACGCGTGCTTGGCTCGCGTCAGCATCACGTTCATGCGTCCGACGTCGGTGAGGAAGCCCACGCCCTGACTGCGCGCCAGCGAGACCACCACCACGTCCCGCTCTTGCCCTTGGAAACTGTCCACTGTGTTCACTTCTATTGCAGGCTCCGATCTGAAAATTATTATGTTTTTTTTTTATTGATGATAGTCAAGCGCTTGACCACTATCTAACCTGATGGTAAGTGATGGTGTGATCGAAGATGGAGCACGCTTGCCTAGAAAGAACCTATTCACTCTGGACTTGAAGACTCTGAGATTATACTGGTTCGGAATGATATGGTATGTTCCATTCAAACAAGCTTTTATACTGGTTGTGATCAGCAAGCTAATCAAAATAAGCCAAGCCCGGCTTGCACAACTATCTCTTAACGTATTTAGGGACTACACATGTTTAAATTTGACAACTCCTTAAATCATATTTAGCCACTAAATACGTTTAGTTATCGTTGCGCAAGTCGCCCTAAGTATTTAGTATTTTGTTAAGAGTTTAACTGAGTAATTTAGATGATTATTTTATTCGGTTCACATAACAGCACTGGAAAAAGAATTATACAACAGATAATAAAATGTAAAACAAAACAGAAGATTAAGAACATGTTACACTAAGCTAATAGGGTTAAGGTAGGCAAATACAAGTATTCCATCACTATCATTAGATCAGCTCATACAAAGCAATATTTCAACCCAATGATACAACAGGTCTTACAAGATTTAAACGACACCATAATACAGGGTGGAACAGTACGTCATTTACGGTTCGTCCATATTTCATGTGTGACAAAGAGAATGGGAGCAAAGATGTGCGAGTGCAGCAACAACGTTTGGTTAACCAGCCGGGTTTGTTGCCTGAGTCTTCCCAGTGGTACAGGTGTAAATCTACGTTTCAGATGATCTAAAACATTTAATTTCATAAATACATTTTTAGGTTGAGGTGTACAAGTTAAACGAATAGAATTGAATTTGTGAGTTAGTGGACAATGCTAATAACAGTTACATACGGATCTTGCAGTGTTCTCAAATGTTTCTTGATAAGATCTTTGTGTGCGTTGTATGGAGTTATAACTGCGAGGCTGAGAGAGCGCGCTCGCAACGCCACACTCAGAGCCGCGACTAGCCGCGATACACCCCATGCTTCCATATCATTCGCTCCTGATGGATCTGTGGATGTGACAACATTGTATAGACAAAATATTAATACAGTTAAAAACAAATATCAGGTCATGTGAGGTGTCATATGAAAGGGCTTAATTGCACATAAAAAAAATCATTCTACCTTCTTATACAATAAAACAATTCATTAAAATCTTACTTTGTCCCTTATCCCCGCTAGATATGCTAATAATAGCGTACGGCGGCATAACAAGATTGTGGGGTCGCTGTGGCGCGGAAGAAATGATTTGGCCCCCATAGAACGCGCGGTTCGGATAATCAGCAATGTCTGGATGCATTCGATACTGCTGGTTCAGCAGTACTACAGGACTGTGTGAATGCCACTGCTCGGTCGATGACGTCAGCCGGGAGAATAGGCTCTCGCCTAAACCGTGTTTTTTGGCGCGCTGTAACCAAAAATAGTCTATTATGTGTTTGGATTGAATAGTTATGTTAGCTTTATACTCTACAATCGCATACAAGGGAATAAATAAAAAATGTAGTTTTATAAACTAAGTCTGCCGTGCCAGCTAATAAGCATCGTGGTTTTGTTTTTAATAGGCCATTCCAAAGAGCTATAATATGTTGTTGTCTCACTTCGGATCGCTAGAATATTTTTAATTATAATGTACACTACTACTTCGCTCAAACCTGGTCTTTGACGGATCAACAAAAGTACAAACTCGGGGTTTGTCAGCGAGCCATGGAGCGCAGTATCCTAGGAGTCAAGCTGACAGACCGCATTAGAAACAGTGAACTGCGCTCCCAAACACAAATCGCGGACTTTGGGCACCAAGTAGGCAAGTTAAAGTGGGATTGGGCGGGACACGTCTGCCGTATGTCGGAGGAGTTATGGGCAAAATCCACCACCGAGTGGATCCCAAAAGACAGAAAACGACCACGTGGCAGACCGCGACGCCGATGGAAAGACGAACTCGACTCGTATATGGAAGACTGGACTACACAAGCGTATGATAGAGTGGAGTGGAAGGAAGAAAGGGAGGCCTTTGCCCTGCAGTGGGACAGTACAGGCTCCAAATAATAATAATAATAATGTACACTACACCTCTAAAGTTCTCTAAAGTTTGGTCATCCCTATATGGTGGGTTTTGTGAGGTGAACATACCTGTGAGCAGATGAACCCCGGCAGCTGCTGCGGGTCGCCGATGAGCGTGAGTCGCGTCACGTCGAGGGTGAGCGGGATCAGTGTCTCAGGCTCGATTGCCTGTCCCGCCTCGTCGACTATACACAGCGCTATGCGACGTTTTAACCTTAAAAACATTACATTAAAAAAACCATACAAATATTATAAATTAGAAAGAAAATCGTGTCCTTTTGCTACGCTAGCACGATTCGATGAGCCGGGGGCTAGTCAGCTAGTAATCCATGGAAGAAGCCCCAGAACTAATATCTGTAGGGCATGCAAACATTTGATCCGCGGCGAGAATAAAACCCGCAATCTATCTAAAAATAAAACCTGCGCCACGGGGTTCGTCATTACAGTTTAGTATTAAACCCCGTTTATTATGAATTACTAGCTGTAACTAGCAGCTTCACCCGCGTTGTTCTGGGGCGAAAGATTCATAAAACTAATTTTTAGAGACTCTTAGTGAGACTCTACCTAGAAAGAGCAGGCTGAAGAACTCTGCGGTAGCTGAAAATTTGTAATTACTCATCATTGCGGCCATAGGGTCTAGTCTAGACCATAGGTATATAGGGTGTTTGATAATATACGCACAAAAATGAAAGGGGTTATTTTGATGAGCATAATAAACAAATTTGTGAAATGTTTACCATAGAAATATGAAATTTATTTTGGCATGTAAAATCAAAAACTTTATCAAACTTATGTCATTAATGGATAATGCTTAAAACTATTGGATAATGCTTGCCATCTAACTACAGATACTGTATTGGTGACGTCTCGAAATATCTCTTGTTGCCCCTTTCTAACCCAAAAGCCGCAGCCATTTCCGATAGAGATATCAAATCGGCCTTCATTTTTGGATGTCGATTGCAGGAGTAGGCAGTAAGTTTTATATCGAAGTAATCACCTAAACTTAGTCTATTTTCTTTAACATTTGATAATATAACTAGTAGTTTTTTTTTCGTGAAGTTTTTTTTATGTTTTGCGAAAACGTCACTTGAATATCGCCCGTATTACCAAATACCCTGTATAGATAACTTGCAAGAGAGTGGGCTGCGGAATGCTGCGCTTGCTAAAATTATTTTGACTAATCATTTCAACCCCATCTAACTTGTTGTGAGTTGGTTGCTGCAGTTGCTAAAAAAAAATATGGTTCATCATTTCGATCCGATTTATCTTATGAAAATTGCTATGGAGGATGCTACGGTAGCAGTTTTTTTATGACTAATCATTGGGACATTATTATTCTTAAAATGATTGGGTTGGAAGATGCTGCAGTAGCTGGTTTTTTATGACGCATTGTTGCGGCCCTGTCTGACTTGTAGTGAGTTGGTTGGAGGGCGCTGCGGTAGCTGGAAATTGTGTCTGATTCATCATTGCGACCCTGTTTTCGTTTAAGAGCGTATGCAGGCAGATGCTGTGGTAGCTAGATTTTTTTATGACTCACCATTGTGCCTATATTTAACATGAAGGGAGTGGGCTGTGGTTGCCATGTTGTTTTGGCGTGGAGGGCTAGCAAAGAACAAAAGCATTTTTCTATAGAAGCTTTGACAACTCATTCTTATCTTATGGAAACTGATTTATGAAATAAAAAGTTGCCTATGTTATTCTAGGTCTAGAACGAAACTTTTGCAAAGTTTAAGCCCAATCCCTTCAGTAGTTATGGCGTGAAGGGGTAACAAAGAACAAAATATATTTTCTATAGAAACTTTTAACAACTCATTCTTATCTCATGGGAACTGATTTTATGAGATAAAAAGTAGCTAATATGTTATTCTAGGTCCAGAACGAAACTTTTGCTAAGTTTTAGCCCTATCCCTTCAGTAGTTATGACGTGAAGGGGTAACAAAGACCAAAACCATTTTTCTATGTAAATTTCGACACCCCATTTTTATCTCATTGGAACTGATTTATGAAATAAAAAGTAGCCTCTAGGTTATTCTAGGTCTAGAACAAAATTTTTACAAAGTTTGAGCTCAATCCATTTAGTAGTTTTGGTGTGAAGGGGTAACAAAGACCAAAATCATTATCCTGTAGAAACTTTGACACTACGTTTTTATCCCATGGGAACTGATTTATGGGATAAAAGGTATATAAAACCCTATGTGGTTATCTAGGTTATAATCTACGTATACATATACCAAATTTCATAGAAATCGGTTCAGCTGTTACGACGGGATTGAGTAACAAACGAACAAATAAATAAACAAACATCCAAACATTCATATTTATAATATTAAGTGAGTTTACTGTATTAATCCTTGTTTGTTGCTTTGTTGTTGTGTTATTTGCGAGTCCAAACAAGACTTAGAAGTTATAAAAATAAACATACCCTTTCATCTTATGACTTTGTGCACTTGCTAGTGTGGTAACGATGATATCAGCGCCCTCTATGATCCTCCTCTCGGCCGCCATCATCTGATCTGGTCTTAGCTCTTCACTCACCCTACCACCACCAGCTGACTTCACCTATGAAAATGTAAGGTCTTTGAAAACTAGTTTTTTTAAGGTTCCGTAGTCGAACTAGGAACCCTTTTGAACCTTATGAACCCCATGTGCCACACAAGGCCTTCCAAAGAGTATTGTGATTGAGAGTACGTAATTTTTTGTAAATTGTATTTTATTTTTGTGTGTATTTTGTGTCATTTGAATATGAGTCAAATGATACTAGAATTAAATTAATTAATTTAATTTTAGTTTCACCGTGTCTGTCTGTCTGTATGTCTGTCCGACCAATTACAGTCGTTTTATTCGTAGTGCTGTGAAGCTAAAATTTTGCATGATGATACGTTTTAGTGACGCCTTGTGAGTTATGAAATAAAAACAAATTATTTTTTTTAGGTACCTCCCGTAAATGGATGTTGGGGGTGGGTATAAGGTTGCCCTAATACCTTTTTGATCCAAAAGTCCGTTTACGAAATATAAAGCTTCACCGTGGCCTTTTTCGCAGTAGTCGTGTCCAAGTCAGCCAAACTGCTATTCTTGTATGCTTTAAAATATCCAGCATTATATCCAGTAGTGGGCGAATAGTCAGTTATGCGCAGACACGGGTGCAGACGCGGGAGGTAGAATCGAATAGAAAACGCTTTATTGTAAATCACACTTAAAATAAAATAAAAAAACAAAACAATATAAAAAACAAACAATACACGCAGAAATACAAGTGGCGGTCTTATCGCTAAAAGCGATCTCTTCCAGACAACCTTTGGATGGACTGGATTTCACGAGAACGCTATGGGACGGTAGCTTTTAATAAAAATAATTAAATATTGAATAAACAGTGTACTTACATAAGCAAAAACTAAATATATATAAGTATTCATCAATGGATTAGGTACATACATATTAATATAGTATAGTACATAAATATTCCATACTATACTACGGCCGTTCAGAGAATGCGTTCCTGACACGTCGCGATTGAACTGACGACGTAACTTTGTAATGGCGTTGCAGTTACGATAAAAATATTATTGCTGGTTGTTTACCGTTTTAACAATTGATGAGCATTAAAACAACATCATTATATCAATAATCAATTAATGTTATAATTTTGTGCCAAACTGAGTGTCAAATAACTTGGTAAACAATATTTTTCTAAATCTAAACTGCGCTATTACAAGGTTATGTCAGCGCTTTATATTTGTAGTGCTGTGCTAACAATAACAGGCAATAATAGTATCGTAATCTGTTCTTATACAGTTATACTTTATAAAATAATACGTTTGATGATTTACGATGATGACCCTATTAAAAGAAGCCTGCGGGAAAGTCACAAGAGATGATTGGGCAAAGGTTGTTGAGAAGACTAAAAATCTGATTGTGGAACATTTTGACCGAGATATCAGGATTGATTCTGTTATTGATAATAATATAATTATACATGTAGACGAAGATGATGATGAAGACACCACCTCCTCAAGCGAATTGGAGTCTGATTAATATTCTGTACGCACATTCAATTCAATGTACTTTATTGCATAGAAATACAGATTGTAACTTTGTAACAAAGAATAAATAAAACAATTTTATTATATTAATATTACCCTTTTTTGGTTTCCACTAAAATAACTAATATATAAATTTTAAATGATTCCGCTAATTTAAAACGAAAATAATCTTAAAAATAACGCGGCGGTTCATTTTGGAGGAACGGTAACGAACTCAGTGTTATGTTGTGCCCATCACTAGTCGTGACTAACTGATAGGTGTCAGGAACGCATTCTCTGAACGGCCGAAGTATAATAATAAAAAGGTATATTAAATAAAATACAATAAGTAGGTACATATAGGTGCATACTAGAAGGGTGAAATAAAACCAAGAGTAGCGATAACGTAACGATAGATGAGAAAATGAGAAATCAGCATTGTAGCGCAGACAGATGTTTAAATACAACTGTTTTAAAGATGGGAAGGGATTTGGCCGTTCTAATGTGTGGAGGAAGAGAGTTCCATAGACGGATAGCGTGTACAGTGAAGGAGTTATGATAAAAGTTAGAAGAGTGTACAGGAGTTTTAAGTTGCAAGGTCTCAGAGGAGCGCAAGGCTCGAGGATTTGAGTGATGGAGATACTTAAAGCGCTCTCTGAGATAAGAAGGACTAGAAGGGTTAGACATGATACTGTACAAGAGAAAGAGAATATGAGTATTCCTGCGGCAGCGAATGGGTAACCACTTGAGCTTATTGCGAAATTCAGAGACGTGGTCATATTTTCTAGTAGTAGAGGTAGCTGGTTCGATTCCCGCTGCGGAACAAATGTTGCATTATCTACAGATATTTGTTCCGGGTCTGGATGTTTTTCTATATATTATAAGTATGTATTTACAAAAAAAAATGTATATAAGTATTCTATCAGTTATCTGGTTCTCATAGTACACGCTCTGCTTAGTTTGGGACTAGATAGCGCTGTATGAAATGTCCAGCAATATTTATTTATCTGTAGTTGTAAGAAGGATTATCATAGCTGAGTAGACTTTTACTAGTTTACGAGCACTTAGTCGATCAACTTATGTATGTAGTTGGGTTTGCAAACAGTTCATACAGCCGCACTGACTACGGAACCCTTCACTGTGCGTAGTCCGACACACACTTGACCAATTTTCAAGTTTAAAAATTTTCCATGAGTGCTGGTGGAGCTGTACCTGCTAAGATACGAACTGTAGACTCTTGTTAAATGAACTATTTCACCTAAGCATAGATAAATAAAGGTCGAAAACTCGTCATCATAAGAGTTGCGCTTCAACGTTTCATAGATGGCGCCACCTACTTTTTCTATTAAATGCAAGCAAGCACAAGGTAACAAATGACACACCATTTGTTACATTGTAAGCCTGTTCCATTTATCACTTGTGTCTAATAACAGTGTCAATATAACAGCTGATATTAAGAAGCCAGGTCAATCTAAATATATAAAACAAAGTCGGGTTAGTTACACCATTTATAATTTAAGAACGTCTGGACCGATTTTAATGGCCTTTGATTTGTTGGATTTGTCTCCGCCCCGAATAGCAGAATAATTATTAAAATATAGAAAAAATTTACGCAAAAAGAAATTTATGAAGATTATTAATTTTATCATACATAGATGCAGCTAATGATGGCCGATTGACAATTCTACCAGCGACGTACATTGGCAGCCGGTGTCATGTGCATTTCAAGGCGGTACGAGGTTCGCGGGGTCAGCTTGTAAGGTAAAAGATAAGGGTTTAGCTAATTAAAATAATGTATCTTAGTCTGCTAATTAGTGTCAATTTGTATCAGTTATTTACACGGAGAATAACTGAAGTGACGTCTACACCTCCTTAAACCTAATAACTAAAATACGTACCAATGTAATCCTTTTAACGAGATCGCTGATGCGTCCCTGGCAGTACGCCACTCGCACCGGATCCTTCGCATCCTGAGCTGCAGTTTTCCACATGTTTATTTTTGCTTCCAAATGTGAGATCTGAAAAACAAAAGCAAGAGTAAGTCACTGGCGAGTGAAAACAAAATAAAAAACGGTAGAGGTGAGTAAAGTTAGTTATAGAAATAATAAGCAGTAAAATGAATTTCATAAAATAATTAGTATCGTAAACCTACAGTAACGCTGAGATCATGGCCCTGTCAGGATAAAAGCTTTGTTTTGCAATGCACAATGTTGTCGTACAGGATGTTATCATATAAAATAAAAAAACAGACTGGCTCCACAGCGACACTAGTTTCACGTCGCGGTTACACCACGAATTTAGTTATCTGAATTAACATTAGAATTAAAACATTAGATTCTGATAACTAATTCTGAAACAAGAGGTTCAGAGTTATTTTATTTATGACGGAATACGTACTATGTCTTGTTGTAATGTGTTTAATATTGTGATTTTTTGTTGTATTTATTATTAGCTTCCACCAGCGGCTTCGCACGCATTGTTTGTCGACAAAGAGTAGCCTGTGTCCACCCTTGTGTGGATTACTTCCTTGTGCAGTGTGTGCTTTTTATACGGGCCGTGCCAACATCCATCGTTCCGTTGTGAAGGAAAGCCGAAGACAACTTGTGTCTGATATCGAGGGCACATTAACCAGAGCTTCCGATTGGGGAGAATTAAACCTCATTCAGTTCAACTCCACAAAGACACAGGTTTGTGCGTTCACCGCTAAAAAAACCCCATTTAATGTAGGTCCACAATTTCAGAACACACCCTTAACTATCTCTAAGAGAATTGGGATCCTGGGTGTCGACATCTCCAGTGACATGCAGTTTCGGAGTCACTTAGAAGACAAGGCAAAGTTGGCATCCAAAAAGCTTGGTGTGCTCAACAGGGCATAGCAGTACTTCAGTGCGGGGCAAAGAATGCTTCTATATAAGGCGCAAGTGGCGCCGGATTGCTGTCATTTATGGGCAGGAGCACCTGGATAGTGAGAATTGTTGACGATCCTATTCTCACAAGCGGTATTGAGCCCTTAAGTCTTAGGAAAGAGTTTGCCTCCCCGTGTGTGTTCTTATATAATGGGTAATGGGTTGTGTTCTCAGGAGTTGTTTGATATGGTGCCTGCAAGTTCGTTTTATGATCGCACCGCACGCCATCGGCAGGGAATCCATCCACACACCTTGGAGACGATCTGGTCGCGTACCGTGAGATTTCAGAGGAATTTCCTCCCACGAACACTTCGCTTGTGGAATGGTATCCCTGCCAAGGTTTTCCCCACGGACTACAGTATGGGGTTCTTCAAAAACGGCGTTTTGGAAATTTTAAAGGGTCGGCAACGCGCGATTAATATACATACCTTTTGTGTTACAAACGTCCATAGCCTACGGCAACCGCTTATCATCAGGGGGGCCGTATGCTTGTTTGCTACCTTAGTGGTATAAAAAAAAGGATCGAGATTTTAATCTACAGACACACCAAATTTCACCGAAATCGGTTCAGCCGTGATTGATCACGTCGTAACAAAGAAACAAATATCGAAACTTTCGCATTTATAGTATTAGTTTGAATATCGACAATTGTGAGTACTCAGACATACCTTGAACGGTTTTTTTTACATTGCAGTAAATATATTTTTTTTTAAACTTGCTTAACACTAGTTCAGTCAAAACATCGCACGTAGCACCAAACTATTTTGGTTTGATGAAATGAGCGATTATTAAATTAGAGGTTTATACCTCCTCGTGCATGCCGGCGGCGGCGGCGGCAGCGGCGTGCGGCGCGGGCTCGGCGTGCTGGCGCACCGCGTCGCGCTGCGCCAGCTGCTGCGAGCTGACGTCACGCGCGCGCGCGTGCATCGCCTCCGCGCGTCCCACGCGCACCATGCGGAACCGCTCCGCTACACAAATGTTCAACCATTAGCATACGACCCAGTTTGTTAAACCAAATTACAATTACTTTCATTACTCATGCTCAAAGTTGGTCATTGTTAGCTCGATGCCTAATGCGTAAATGCGATTACGTTCCTAGGGCCGTAAGTAAATTTGAAAATAGAATTCATTGCATTCTATACTGAAATGAAATACAACATGAGAAATCCTTATTTATATTTAAAATAAGAGGTTACATTCATAATATGCTTTAATCAAATACAACCTCCATGGCAAATCCTTAATTCTATTAAATAAAACAGGCCATGGTTATGTAGAGAAACAAAAACAACGGATACCGGGAGCGCAAATGTTCTTTTTAGCAACAAAATGTCATAGACTTTTTTAATTTCCTCGCATACAAGATGTAAAGTTTCGTGTAAGCGTCAATAGCACCCTCGACTCATTCTACTATACCTTATTAGTATCGCAACATGTTAGTTTACAGATTGTAAAGCCATTTTACGATTTGCAAACTGACGTATTGTAATCCTTATATCATCTTTTTGAATCTTCTTGCAGCAACTTACTTTTTGGTAGATTCTGTCTTATATTGAGTAGCCTGATGACTAGTTCGTCGACGGCTGCGTTGCTGGTCGCGCAAATTAGTATCTTCTTGCGGTTCTGCAGCCTTCTACCTTGTTCGTCGTAGAAATACGTCATTACCATTGAGCAGATCACACTTGACTTCCCTGCCAAATATATTGCGTTGATAAACTATGTCACCGATACAGCCCAGCGGATCCAGTAGACGTCTTATGACTGATATAATGATAATGATGATGATGAACGATTACGCATTTTGTTTGATAAGACGGTCAAATCGTAATTGCTAAGTATACGTAAGTATATCGTCATCATATCAGCCATATGACGTCCACTGCTGAACATAAGCCTCCCCCATACATTTCCAGATCGACCGATCTTGTGCTGCCAGCAACCTCTTTATCAGGTCGTCTTTTCATGTAGTGGGGCTTTTCAGTGCATGATCTCCACTCGAGAACCTTTCTGCCTCAACGCCTGTCAGTTCTTCGAGCTATGTGCGTAAGTCTATACACCGTAACATTTCTCTGAAGTTTCTTCAGATGTTGTGAAAAAAACGCCGTAACGGCTAAACCAATTTAGATGAAACTTGGAATAGATAAACTATTTTTGTGGACAGACTGGTGTAATCTACATATACGACATGTATAAAGTTAAGAACTTACGCCCCTTCGCGGACCGTGCCCGCTTCATGCGTAGAATGTGGAGGTAAAATACCTAGTAATTCTCACGACGCGATTTCTGACCGCGGTGGGCACGGTTGTAAACCGCTCCGGGAGCACAGACTAATAAAAATTATACAAGGGAAAATATATTTTTATCATATATATTTTTTTACAATTTACGATTGATATTTTACTTTAAAGTTAAGAAATTAAACAAATAATAAAACAATTTGAGCAATAAATTAAGTTTTTAGCGTATATTTATGATACCTATTTCTTAAAAACTGTATAAAAGCATCGACGCTCTTTACACTATAAAAGAAACTTATCCGAATATTAGCTAACATAGAACAAACAGATAGTTGCAAACCCCATTTTCAAAAACACAAAATTCTTACCCTACCATGTATTTATATTATGGAAGTATGTAAATTAGCTAGGAAATACAAGCATTTCTACACAACACGGGAAATGGAAATGCATACGACACGCTCATTGCGGTACAAAAACAAACTTATACTACCTACTTCCCGACTCAAACTGCACTCTGAAGAGCCCTTACAAACTACCTGACGCGTTGAAAAATGAGACTCATTATATAAAATTTATACTTACTAACTACTAAAACCTACTATACAATTGACGAATATTTTTATGACAAATTTTAGATGCTTACCTCTCAGATTATACAAACAAACAGATAGAGCGTACGCAACAAACAGTATGACGCCACTTATCATTCATGTGTGCGTGGCGATTAGAAATAGCTCTGTAGGGACACGTGCATCAGTGTGCGTGTAATGATACCAGAAAAAGAAAAAAAACTCCCTGTATTTTTTTTATGTCCTTTTACGACCACAGGTTCTAAAATTTTATTTGGATACATGAATTTGTTACTAATTGAATACAAATTTGTGTGAGTATTAGGATTGAACAATTGTTTAATTAACTAGTGTATTAAACACTTAAATATTTCATGTACCATTGTAAACGCATTGTAAAATTACAGAAGAAATAATATGTGAAGATTTTTATAACTAGCGGTCCGTCCGGTGTTTATTGAGGTTTACATGGACTTTAATGTCCTCCTGGCCGAATTACGGCTACGGCGGCCATCTCGAAAGAGACTAGCCAACAATGCAGGATATATTCCTGACTCCGGACTGTTATTAGAATTTGAAAAATTACAATAATACTTTTTGGAAAAATGGACTTTATAATAATACTTTAGTTTTTTCTGTAGTGTCATATTCATTTCATTAGACTGATAAAAAAAACATAGGTACATATGAATCCAAAATATTTATTAAAATCATAAATAATTATATTGCCAAAAAAATTAACCACCTTAATTTTGCACTAATTTCTTGTAATATTGCCGTTTGGCTTCTACATGTCGAGAATTAGTTTCTAATTTTGCTATATAGTGCAATCGCACCATTAAATACTTTTCTATCAACAGCTTCACCAGATTCACTCTGTGAAATTTTGCACATATTGAATATGATCTGGATTAACATATAGGATATTTTTATCCCGGTAAAATGTTCTGGTAGGATATTTTTCCCGAAGCGAAGCGAGGGCGGATCGCTATTACTTCTCTATATATACCATTTATTATATATGTGTATATGTATATGTAATGTATATACATTACATATATACATACGGAACTAAATTGTTATACATATACAATTATATTTAAAACCCCGCATAAGATATTAATCACCGAATCACAGTAAACGGCAATAACATAAAAGTCAAATATTTTATTCATTAAAATCACAAGGATCACTTTGAAACGTCAATTTTACTGCCTGTTCCTTCGCGACCAAGCGAGGAAAGAAAGGCAAGAAAACCAGGCTGGTTGTTTTTTTTTAATGATCCTTTTACAATAGGTACATAATACAGAAAAGAAATTACGTCTAAATTGTAACATTTTGAACGAGTTGGGGCAGTTTCAATCCCAAGCTTCTCTATCATCTAAATAATCCGATATTTTATAGTAGGCTCTTTTATAAAGATTTTGTTTAATTACGTTTTTAAATTTGTTAATTGTCAATTTTTGTACATCCCTTGGGAGTTTGTTATAAAAGCGCACACCTTGCCCTTTAAACGATTTACTAACTTTATGGAGTCTACATGTGGCAACAGCGAGTTTATCTTTATTTCTAGTATTAAAATTATGATTATCGCTATTTTTCTTAAACAAATTAATATTTTTGTGAACATACATTAGATTTTCATAGATGTATTGACAAGGGAATGTCATAATATCTATTTCTTTAAACTTATTGCGTAATGATTCTCTGGGGCCCATATTATAAATTGCACGAACAGCCCTCTTCTGCAGCACAAAAACGGTGTTTATATCTGCAGCACTCCCCCACAGCAGTATACCGTATGACATAATGCTGTGGAAGTAGCTGAAGTAAACTAGTCTAGCTGTGTCTACGTCTGTAAAAAGACGGATCTTTTTGACTGCGTATGCCGCAGAACTAAGTCTCTTCGACAACCCATCAATGTGAGGGCCCCATTGAAGCTTATTATCTAGGGTTATACCTAAGAATACGGTGGTGTCCACAAGAGCCAACTCCTCGTCTTTGATTTTTATGTCTGCTTTAACTTGTGTAACATTAGGTAGTATAAATCTAATACATTTTGTTTTCTTTTCATTTAGAAGTAGATTGTTTACATTGAACCATTTTACCACCTTAGAGATTGCATTGTTTACATCGTCAAAATCGGTTTGTCGTCGCTTTAATTTAAATAAAAGTGACGTGTCATCTGCAAACAATACAACCTCATGATCGTCCCGTACTAGATGGGGAAGATCATTAATATATACTAAAAACAAAAATGGTCCCAGAATTGATCCCTGTGGTACACCCATTTTAACCAGAGACCCCGGAGAACGCTTCCCATTCACGTCAACTCTTTGCACTCTGCCACTTAAATAAGAAGTGAGAAAGTCTAGAGCAACGCTCCTAATGCCATAATGGCGTAGTTTCCTGATTAATGTGTCATGGTCTACGCAATCAAATGCCTTGGACAAATCACAAAAAACACCTAAAGCGTCATGAGACTCCTCCCAGGCATCAAATATGTGCGATATTAACTCAATACCAGCATCAGTGGTTGAGCGACCCCTGGTAAATCCGAATTGTTTATGATGCAGTAAATTATGTGAATTGAAATATCTAAGCAGTTGATTTAAAATTAGTTTTTCAAATATTTTACTAAATGTCGGAAGTACTGAGATTGGTCTAAAATTACCAGGATCAGAACTAGTGCCTGATTTGAAAAGTGGAGTTATTTTACTGTGTTTCATTAAATCAGGGAATACACCACAGTCAATACACTCATTGAATATTAAAGCTAGTTCAGGAGCAATTATGTCAATCAATGTTTTTATGATGCTAACAGAGATGCCCCAGAGGTCCGTGGTTTTCTTAACATTTATCAGTTTGAAAGCTTTTATAATGTCATCACTATTTACATAATCAAATTTGAATTGTGATTTGCATTCCGTTAAGTTTGCTTTTAACAAAGACTCTGCGACTATGGGAGAGGAGTTTAAAGATTTTGTGGTAGAGACTGGAATATCGGTAAAAAAGTCTTCGAACGCATTAGCTACATCACCATCCTGATTGATCGTGGCATTGCCAATTTTCAAATTAAACTTATTGTTCTTAGTTGCGACTCTTCCAGTCTCGCTGTTGATTATTTTCCAAGTGGCTTTTACTTTGTTTTGACTAATTTTTATTTTTGAACTCAAATGACGCGCTTTTGCTTCACGACAAACATTTTTAAAAATCTTTGAATATTTTTTGACTTTTTCTTTAAACTCCTCATTAAAATTATATTGTTTTTCAGCATAAAGATCATACAATGTTTTTCTGCTTTTATGTATTCCCACTGTTGCCCAATCACAGAACTTTTGACCATCAGAGACCATGATCGATTTAGGTGTAAAAATTGAATTAAACACATCACAAAATTTCTTAAAAAACGTGTTGTATAAATTATTTGGATTATTATTATTATGTACACATGGAAGTACAGAAGTTAAGTTTAATTTAAGTTTGTCCAATCGATTAATGGTCATAGGTACACAAGTAATTTTACTTTTAACAAGATTTTTTGTTTGAATTTCTATTTTAATTATTTGACCAAGATGATCCGATTTAATATTACTAATTAAACTTCTATTTAAAATTTTTACATTGGCATAAATGTTGTCTATACATGTGGCTGAAGTGTCCGTTATTCGAGTAGGCTCCATAAATTGAGGCTTCAGATCAAATGATTGAAATAAACTAGTTATTCTAGTGTTTAATGAGTTATGTTCTAGCAAATTTATATTGAAGTCTCCGCATGCAATAATGTATTTATTTGATTTTGATAATTTAAACAAAATTTCTTCCATATTTTTTTCAAAAATGTCAAATGTGGCAGATGGTGGTCTGTAAACGCTTATAACTATGAACTGCTCCAACTCTACGCAGGCTATTTCAATATGTCTTTCTACAGAGAGGTGAACTATATCTAATCGATCTTTAAATTTGATCTGTTTATTAAGTAGTATTAACGAGCCACCACGTATAGCATGTACTCTGCAGAAAGAACATAATTATAGAAATATGTACATACAAATTCGGAATAACAATTTAGGCGTGAGATTACGCGTGGGAATCGAACCCACGTCCGTACATTTAACAGTCAGGCTAGCTGACGCCTAGATCAACAGGTAGTTTCCCCAATTGAAGGGAAAACATTTTGCCGAAAACTGGCAACACAGTCGAACTAATGACGAGGTTTTGTGTTTCGAGACAACCGTTTAATTATTGGGTGAATAAAATCAATTAAATAATTTATAGTTACTTGTGAAATGATATTCCATCCACTTTGTTTTGTTTTCGGGAACAACTTTTACACTGTTTAATAACACAAGACGGCATTTTTGACAGAAAATAATGAATCACTCGAGACGTTCAAGCAGTACGACGCTATCTTTAGCACTGCCGCGAGATTGTATTCGCTTTTAAATTTGTATTCGCTTGTGTGGCTTCACTCGCACGTTCGGCGTGCTCTATCTGTTTGTTTGTATAATCTGAGGCTTACCTACTAACTACTCTGACATTAAAAATTAATGTTTTCTTTTTTTTAAATGAATATAACCTAACAAGGTCAATGACGTCCTCCTCTCTCTAAAATATTGTTGTGCTCAACATGGTCCATAATGATCATGTACCTATTAATTACCACCTATTATTACATTGTGGAATACTATAAACGGTTGAGTATTGAGTACCCCGTAGCGACCATTTGGGTCACAGAACAAAGCACGCCTGCTAAAGTGTTAACACTAAGCTGCGAGTTAGCACTTTAATGGTTTTATGTCTCTAGCATAGTTACCCGTCCCTGGAGGTCCTTGTACCATCTGTATACTTGGCTTGTCACCGAGTGCGGCGCTGACAGAACACATTACCGCGACCTGCTGACTCGGATTTAAAGTCTTTATCCACTGTAATAGGAATGGTTTTTATGAAAGTCTGATATTTTATCAACGCTGCTGGTTATAGTTATATTGAGTATTTCACTCAATTAAATTGAAAATTATATTTGGTAGGTACTAAAACATATAAAAAGCATGAATTAACATTAGTCACCGCAAAAACCTGACTAGCAACCGTTATTCTAGTGGTTTTTATCAGACTCCCGGCAAAACCATAGACCGAGAGAATGAACTGAAATATACCTCACATAATTAACCATTCTCTAGCTAGAAAAATATAAAGCATATTGCGGCCAATACCTCTCTTTTCCTAGTTTATTTTTTATTGAAAGAGACAACTACTAGCCGTACGATCCTTTGTCTCTTACACTTTTACCCAGATTTACTTTCTCCACTTCATTATGGGCAAAATTAAAGGTTTAGCAGTGCATACATTTGTTCAAAAGGAAACCAAATATTGCTGTCTTTTAATAGCTGGATTTTATACCTGAGAATTTATTTCGTTCCCAGTAATGTAATTCTTCTGAAAATGGTGCGGTTCAGGCCGCAGTATAGCATCACTGAGAGGCGATCCGATCAAATACTCCATGGCCTCAAACAAATTCAATTCCTTGTTAATGAATGCTAGTTTGAGTCCTAACACCACCTCCCCTTGTCTCAGAGATCTCATCTTATCAGTGAAAGTGGCGTGTAGAGATATACTATAGTATGAGTGGATGTTATCTGAAACATTTACACAGTAATTATGTATTGCAGTGATGGGGTGCTAAAATTAGCTCAAGTGGATAGATGGCACATATCATCTTTCACTTTAAAAATAGTTGGAAATTATATTAGGCATAATTTTTAAATATTAATGTATGATTAAATAACCATCTCATTTAACAATTATTGATAGTAACTTTGGGCAGTTACTACGCGTTTTACTTGTCAAGTGCTGGTTGGATTTTTAAGATACAGAATACAGGGGTAGATCCCATGGATTGCTTAATGTGTGGGTCAGATTTGTATACATTTTACAACTTATATAATTGACTTCAGACCTTTGGGCCCTGCTGGCTAGGGATCTGGTTTGCATGTCAACATATAGCTAAGATTTAGTAGTTCCCGAAAATCATATTCCCTAAATTTGTAGTTCAACAGTTCAGAAGTTATGAGCATTTATCTAGGTCCGCACAGTCAGAAATCAGGCTGTACCGCCCGGCTGGATCTCGGAAACTAAGGATCTGAGAAAATCAGTCAAAAGCTAAAGTTATTGTGGTTAATTACTTTTTCTGTCATGGCTCGTATTCCGAAATAAATGGGGTTGAATCATAGTAACATCAGGCTGTACCGCCCAGGCTTATATTCAGAAATAAATGGATAATGATAATGGATCAAAATCGAAACATCTCCACCACGAAGAAGTCTAGAAGAACCATAATAAGCTCAAAATACTGCCGTAGCCCAGGAAAAGTTAACTGCAAAGTTTCACCAAAATCAGTGTTTTATGAGTTAATTAGATCGAAAGAAAAACTCGGATTAGCATATATACGTTTAATAAGACGCTAATTTGAGTCATTCTTTCGATCCCATTATATCATAAAACACTGAACCGATTTTGGTGAAACTTTGCAATTAACTTTTCCTGGACTACGGCAGTATTTTGAGCTTGTGATTTTGATTTTGTACGGTACTAGTGATACTTCCATTTTGATTAAAATCCTTTTATTTCTGAAAAGAAGCCCTAACATAAAAAAAATCAACTACAAATTCGTAACCGAACAACTGCAAAAGGCTGAGCTACTGACGGATTCTCCAAGGTGTCCAAATGCTGGGATATAGCCGGGCGGTACAGCCAGATGTTACTTTGATTCAACCCCATTTATTTCGGAATACGAACCATAGCAAAAAATAGTAATTGACTACAAATTAACTAGAAAAACTTTACTTTTGGCTGATTCTCTCAGATCCTTAGGTTCCGAAATCCAGCCGGGAGCTACAGCCTGATTTCTGACTGTACGGACCTATATAAATACTCATAACTTCTGAACTGTTACACTACAAGTTCAGGGAATATGATTTTCGGGAACTACAAAATCTTACGCGGGGCGTTCAATGTATTCTCGGTATCGGGGTAATATACTAATGATGAGGGTAATTAAATTATCTCATTAGTTTATGACACTCATTGAGGGTATAAATACAAAATTTTATTTGATTGTCGCCATTAGTATTCAAAATATCATTTCGGAAATGCAACTATGATGACTGATACGACAATGTTGAAAAAAATCGAGCATCGCGCTGTAATAAAACTCCTCACAAAACAAGGTAAAATAAGGTAAAAAGACTCAATAAGTAATCCACGAAGAAATGATGGCTGTTTACCAAGATTCTGCCCCTTCATTATCTACATTTCAGAAGTGGTCAAGTGAATTTAAACGAAGTTGACATGGATACCAGATCCCTAGCGAGCGGGGCCCAACGATCTGATGTCAATCTTATATTTAGTACAAATGTTTGCATGATATTTGTGATGTAGATATTTGTTCCGGGTCTAGTTGTTTCTCTATATATAATATAAGCAGGTAATTACAAAAAAATACGTAGTATATAAATAGTCTATACCAGATCCCTAGCGAGCGGGGCCCAACGATCTGATGTCAATCTTATATTTAGTTCAAATGTTTGCATGATATTTGTGATGTAGATATTTGTTCCGGGTCTAGTTGTTTCTGTATATATAATATAAGCAGGTAATTACAAAAAAAATACGTAGTATATAAATAGTCTATCAGTGAGCTGGTTCCCATCATAGTTTGGGGCTAGATGGCGCAGTGTGAAATTTCCAGTATTAATTCTTATTTTTATATATGTATATTGTTGTATATTATTTAATAAACTTACATTTATGCTTATTGTTGTAATGTAAATCTTATAGTAACAAACTTACATTTATGTATATTACATGTAAACAACATATATATAACACCCTTACACTTATAATATTGTTGTAAACCATATAACCTTAACCAGAAACAAACATTTGCAGATAATACCAACATTTAAAAGCTTTTTTATGAAATTTTAATGAAATAAAAATAATAACTTACTTGGAGGAGAAGGAAGACATCTTACATTATGTACAAAGAAAAACCTTTTAGTCTTCGCATTATCAGGCCCAAAGGTAACAAGAAGGATTTCACCCACTCTTGGGAGATTGTGCTTTGGCCCATTTGATGGCAGAGAAACTGCAAGTATAAACAATAATTAATTCAGCATTTTCAATTTATGTGATTGCGATATACAAATTATCTACATAAGCAAATGGTAAATTTGTTAGCAGTTATACTTACTGTCAGCACTTAGACTAAACAGCTCATAGCATCGTTCCTGCGTAGAGGCAGGCGGTAGGCTCCCTATCCTCATTTGCAACAAACCATTATTTTGGTTACTAGTTTTAACGTAAGCTATTGATAAATATTCCCATATTTCCATAAGAAGTAAATCACCAACTAATCTGAAATTTAAAATTATGTATGATATTTTGAAATCAATACTTGCCATGGAATGGATAAAGTTTTAGTCATTGACGACCTCTGTGGTGCAGTGGGCGAATAGCCGGCTGAGACGCAGGAGGTAGCGGGTTCGATTCCCGCTGCGGAACAAATGTTTGCATCATCTACAGATATTTGTTCCGGGTCTGGTTGTTTCTCTATATATTATAAGTATGTATTTACTAAAAAAAATGTATATAAGCATTCTATCAGTTATCTGGTTCCCATAGTACAAGCTCTGCTTAGTTTGAAGCCAGATAGCGCTGTGTGAAATGTCCAGCAATATTTATTTATTATTATTATTTTGGTGTTGTATTTTTTACACTCGGTTGTACTATAACCGGAGATATACCTGAGCTGCACGGGCCTAAGCCAAGTGCATATCAGTACCTAACGTATGATTGATTGGAATTTCACTTGGAAGGTCCGTTTGCAAGAATTTTCGCACAATTCTGCAGGTGTTCAGTATAGCCGCTTTTTGCATGAGAATATATGTGTGTTTTGGGAGGTCTAATACGGCAAGTGATTGAAACAGTTGCTTTGGAACTACACCTGTACTGGAAATTACTATTGGTACGATTGATAGCTTCTGCAGGCGCCACATACGCGCAATTTCATTTTTCAGATCATGTACTTGGAGAGCTTTTCTGATATAGTGTTCGTAGGTTATGAGTGTTTGGGATGGCTATGTCGATAAGAAGTGCTGTTTTGTTGATTTTATCTAAAAGTGTCAAATCCGGTCTATTGAAATGAGTGGTCTTATCGGTCAGGATAGCTCTATCAAAATAGAGTTTATAGTTTGCATTTTCTAGTACTTATTATTATTGAAGAGTTCTATTGAGAAATACTTACTGTACATATTGCTGGTGGTTTGCATAAGAATGGAAAGTACTCATTGGAGGATTATTGTGACCTAATATTGGGGGTGGCTCATTGTTATTAATTTGTTCGTCCAACCAATGGGGATTCCATCGCAATATCTTCATCAATGTTATCTTTTCTAGTGAGAACACTGGCATTTGCCTCGTGTCCACTAGTGACGTTTTTACTAAACTGGTCCTCTTCATCTTGTTTCCTGGTTCAATTTCAAATATGTGAACCTCAGGCCCGGTCTGTGAGAAATGCACTGTCTTTTTTGGTTTCTTTGGAGGGAATGGCTCTACTTTTGAAAATGGTTTTCCTGAATATGATTCTTTACTTTCTGTTAGTAGTTTGACACTCTTCAAAGGTATCCTAAACTCCTGAGCTTTGGAAGAGTCATGTGACTGAATATGACTTGAATTATTTTTGGATGTTTCATCACTTTCAATTTCTGGTTTTAGGCTTTTCAATGGTACCCTGGCTTCATTCGTTTTGGAAGAAACCTTACATTTATTATGGTGAGATTTACTTGTGGAAATGTCATCTTTGTTTTTAGATTTAGATGAATTGTGTCTATCTTTGTTTTCAACATCTACAGAAGAAATGGAGTCTCCTGCTTCTTTATGTGGTTCAGGCTGAGGTGGGCTTGCACTGCTTTTTTGTTTAGCTTTAATTTCTTTCGACTCATCATCTCTCTTAACACATTTCACAACAAGTATAGAGTCCGTCAAAAATGCTCCACGGTTTGAGCTCGGAATTTTATTAATATTTGTTGTTGATTTATTTGAACTGTTTGATGAATTCTTTACATCTGTATCACAATCCTTTTCTTTTGTTGCTATTTCTTTTAACCTTTTCTTTCTTTCCTCTTTTTGTGAATTGGTAATTTGTCTTCTAGAAGAGCGTTTTATCACTTTGCTGTGTTTTGATGAAAAACTTTTAGATTTTTCTGAAATAAACATTGACATTAGTATCTATGTATTATTATTGAACCCGATCGATTTCTTTGTGTGGGGCTACTACAAAGAATTAGTTTACGCCAGAGAAATCAGCAATATGGCCGAATTAAGAACAAAATTAAGACCAGCCAAAGAAAAAATTAAGGCAAATAGAATAGCTTTCATACGATTAAAGGAAAACTTTTTAAGACGATGTAGGATTTGTATCGACCAAGAAGGTCGACATTTTGAAAACTTTTGTAGATAAATAATTAATAAATATTACTTGTTTTATTTCATAAATTTAGGTAAACTAAAATAAATAAAACCTTCAAATACTAATTAAATTTTACTTTCCTGCAGTCATTTTTGGTTGGTTAACAAACGAATTAAGCTTAGGAATGATAAAATGGCCAAAATCTATTTTCTAATCAGATAGCTAATTTTAAGAATTTTACACCTCGCCATCTTTGAAGGCCGATTTTCGCCAAAGTAGCCTATTAAGTACTACTTTTTTTTAATGATTATGAAAGCTGAGGGTCTGGAAAATTCTTAAGAGTAATTTAAGAATCATGAAATAACTTGTTAAGATTTTTAATTTAAAGTTGAAAATTTAAGTCATAATTCACCGAATGTAATTTTTTGACTTTACACCAACATTTTCATAGTTTTCATCAAAGTCACGTAGCTGATTATTTTATACATACAAGAACAACTCATAAAAATTCAGTAGCAAAAAAAAAACATCTCAAGAAAGTGTTCTACTTTTTTTAAAGAATTTTTTTAAGTTGTTGAAGTTTTTTAAGTTGAAAATTTACAAAAATTCGGAAAAAAATTCATAACTCGAAAACTATAAAAAATCGCGGAACATACATGGGGTGATTCGGGTACCCCAAGGGGTGTTCTATCTCTGGGTTTTCGCTTGACACTATTTTTTGGGACACCCTGTATATTCGCACTTTTTAGTTAAAAAATATTTGTATGAAATACTTACTTTCTGATTCAAGTTTGGTTCTTGCTTTAGTACTCTGAATAAGTGGATCGATCATCTGAGTTTTTTTTACAACAGCACTTTGCGGTTCAATTATTGGAAGTTCAGTACTTTTTTCAGTTTCTTTAGGTTTTGGATCTGAACAAAATGCATCTACTTGATCTTTGTCAACCTCATCAATAACAATAGGTTCTGCAATTGGCAACACATTTGTATTTAAACATATTATATCATCTAGGTCTTCCTCATCTGATTTATCATTATTATCATGTGTAGTTTTCTGAGTTTGTTCAGCTGGTATAATTATTAAATCATCTAAATAATCTTCTTGATCATTTTCTATAAAACTAACATAGTCATCATCCATTTGGCTGTATGAGCTGTCTTCTAGTTTCACATCAGCCTTGTCTTGAGACTTCCGAATAAATGGTTTGCCTGGGGAAGTCTGGGATAGGCGCAATAACCAGTGATCTGATTCACTATCACTGTCGCTATCCACTATGATTGGCTCATCATCATAACCAAGGTATTCTTGCTTCACATCAAATGCTTCATATTTTGTGCAATCAATGACTGATTTAATTTTATCTTTTGAAGGGTCTTCACAAATTGGCTCTAATTTAGTTTCTTTTAATTTGTAATCAGCTTTATTGTTTTTTAATTCATTTTCGCTGTCAGAAAGCAAATTAACTACATCAGGATTGAATCGACTTTTCTTTTCCTCTTGGATTTCACCCAAATCAATAATGTTAGCTGCTTTTCTTTTTAGTGTTGTCAACTTGTGGCTGAATACAGGAGATTGGATTTGTTGTGGAATTATTTTATCAGTGTGTAAGGCATCCATGTGTTCTTCAGTTGTATCTGTATCACTTTCAAATTGAAGTAGGTCTGACATACTTGTTCTGTCTTTCTCCTTGCAAAGTTTAAAAATAAATTTTTCCTCATTTTTTATATCTGCTAATCGTGCTGCAGATCCCCAGCCTATTCCAAATATGTCAGAATCATTAAGAGTGTAAGGCTTGTTTTGGGGTATTTTGGTACATCCAATGTACACACCATTTGAACTCTGAAAGAAACATAACACAAAGTTGATAAATAAAGTAGTACTTGAAATAATTTGTTAAAATCTTTGTTTATCATGTCAGTAAGTAGTTAATTTTAAATAGTCACTCTGTCTTTGGTCAAGTGTCTTGACTGAATTTGGTTTATGAACCAATGTGGGTGGATAAAGAATTCAGAGTAGACACACATGCTCCATTCATGCACAATGTACAAACACTTACATTTAGGTCAGTGATTAAAACTATATTTTTTTTTACTGTCAAAACACAGTGAGTTCTGGATATAACAATACTTGTGAGCGTTATGGTGTTCGTAAGTGCCCTGCCGATGGTTACTTCTTCGCCTTCTGAAAATGAAAACTCTTCGTTTCCATGAAACTGACGGCTTATTTTCCATTTAGTCATTTTGGATATTTAAACCAGCATTTGCAGCATCAATAACACAACACATTCACAAATCAACTGATTTCAAAAACGGACGCCTGGTTCAGTTGTCCAAACAAATTAACGAACATTGCACGAGTGCCAGCCATATAGGGTGGGGTGCTCGAATAAAAATCGATATGAGATAAATGAATGAAATGAATGAAATATTGTACTCTTTATTGCACACCAAACAAAAATACAGTAACAAAGGAAATAAGCAATAAATAACGTTACAATGGGAGGTCTTATCGTTAAAAGCGATCTCTTTCAGACAACCTTTGGATGGACTTTTGGGGATAAAATATACATTCATTTGATAGGTATGATCGATATCATCGAATCATTTGAAGTCGATTTAAAATATCGATATATTTTATCCGTTATATGAAATATCGTACATTGTTAAAACTACATCTTTCCTAGGTGCTTCTACATTAGCGGTGTGTCTCTAGTACGGATAAGGCTCTGGGAGACGTTTTTCCAAACTACAGGGCTATATTTTGTAAAAAGACCAAGTTAGATTTAGCTGAGAGATTTCGACTTTGACTTTTGACACTTATTTATAGGATCAACTGTCAAATTCGCATTGTGTAAAAGTCTGTCAAAACGAAACCGAGATGAACCCACGAAAGACCCTTTTGAAGTAATAATTCAATACCTAGGTAGCGCGTCAGTCCACAGAGTACCTTGAATAATACGGAATAGAGTTGTCAGTAAACCAATTGCTACTCGAGCGCCGCCAAACGAAGTGTGCCCAAAACCCTTTAGCTATACCTATAACTTCATCTACTATAGTAGGTACCTGTTCAATTCACCAAATAGAGTTTTATGTGAAAATAAGTGCTTTTACCATATTAATAAGTAACAAACTGTATTTTAGATTAGAATCTAGTGAGAAAGCAAGTTGTATTATAATGTCTAACGATAAGACTCAAACATTTGAGGGCTTCTCGTGGCTATACCAGAGTCCCTTACAAGGCTTCAACCAATTTGTACAGACTGAGCGTGATTTAGAATTAAGTACGCTAGCATCATTGCAAGCAAAAAGATCAAGGGTTTTAGAGATCTTTAATGAATACGAGGGGTATAATAAACAAATCCTGGCATTTGTTGATCAGGACAACGAAGATGTCGCAGATTGCAAAACAAAATATTTCACTGTGTTGTCTGCGCTAAACTTGGCAATAAAGGCAAAGTCAACTCCGAGTTCGGATACTGGAAACAGCATTTCGTACAAAGTTACCTAAAATTGAGATCAAATGTTTTGACGGCAGTAAATACAGTGAGTACACCCCATTTATTAACTTGTTTAGGGCAATTATCCATAAAGACAGGTCGATCGACAATATTCAAAAGCTATGTTATTTGAGATCCTTCCTGCAAAAAGAACCTTTTGATATTATAAAAGATCTCCCTTTTGAGCCTGGTAGTTACGATGAAGTGTTGAGGCTTCTTGATGAAAGATACAATCATAGATTCAAAATTGTAAACGAACACATAAACTCACTGCTTGACATGAAATCTCTGGTCAAATCTACTCTGATTCTTTTGAGAGGTTTTGTATCACAACGTTTAGTTAGCTAGCCTAAAAAATCTTTGAATAAACATGGAAACTTGGGAGCCTATTATATTGTCCATTTTGTTCTGCAAATTAGATGCATATACGTCCTGGGCATACCAGCTTGAGCGAAGCAATGACTCCGATCCAACAGTTATGGATTTTTTGTTGTTCATGGGAAGAGAGCCTTAGCGTTGGAGAATGTTAAGCCGGTGACGTCGAGCAAGCCTACCAGGACAGTAGTGAACATCGCTGCAGCAGCACGAGCAACTTCTTATGTACTATGTAAGTCCAACTACCATAAATTATTTGTATGCAATAAATTCAAAGCGTTGCCTTCTGCTGAAAGAGTAAAGCTTTTCAAAGAGAAAGATCTGCAATGTGTGTCTCAACACTCACTCCGGCAAATGCAAATTTAATTTCTGATGCTATTTTTGCAAACACATTACTGCATGATGAGCCATCACCAAGTCCAGTCACACTGATGTCAAACACACAGGCTGACAAGGTTTTGTTACCCACTGTAAAAATAACAGAATGGAAATGAAGTACATGTAAAGGCGATCTTGGACTCCGCATCCCAGGTGTCCTTGGTAACAAGTAAGGTGATAGATGTTTTAGGTATAACTCCAAACAAAGACCGTACAACCATTGTGGGGGTCAGCAACAATAATAATATTGCTTAATATTCTGTACCCCTAGAAGTTTCCTCACTGTCATCCCCTTATAGGGTGACCATTAATTGTCCTGTGCTAGATAAAATAACATGCAAAATCCCACAATTTAAAGTGGACATGACGTCTGACCATTCCATCTCAATTGATGCTAGCTGATGAATGTTTGTTTATATTTTACATGTTTTCATCTTTCACATTTTAAATCATCTTTTGTAAATGTATTTTGTGTGCTATTTAGCAAATAAATTATTGTCTATGTCTATGATGATTTTCACATCCTGTCTGAGATCAATATGCTGATTGGAGTCGATATATTTTTCTAGGTGCTGCTTCCGGAGCAACAAGCTACTATACAGCAACAAGCTACACAATCTACTGAGCAGCAGAGCCCGCAACCATGCTTCATCAACATAAGGTTTGGTCACGTATTTGCTGGGGCTTTGCCACAGCCTACAAATAGGAACACAAGTAAGGTCTCACTTTTATGTTTAGATTGTAAGTCAGATCTTGATGAAACTACAACAATTCTTTGAAACTGAAAAAGTTCCTGAAACTTATTCTGAAAAAATATCATAAAATGATTTATGTGAAAACATTTTCCAAAGCACAACCGTGCTGGAAAATAACAAATTTCAAGTGGATTTGCCACTAAAATTACCAATGAGCGAAATAAACGATTCTCTTGGTAACTCATTTGAGTTTGCTTACTATAGATTCCTCAGTTTTCAACGAAAGTTACAAAAAAGTCCCAACTTGCTTTGGAATATGAAAAATTCATAAATGAAAACACTGACTTAGGACATGGGCACTGTATTGATATAAATTCTATAGATTTTCCAAACGAACCTTGGTATTTCATGCCTCATCATGCTGTCATTAACGAAAATAGCATTACTACAAAAACGCGCGTGGTTTTCGATGCTTCTATGCAAACTGATAAGAAAGTTTCTCTGAATGATCTATTGCTAAATGGTCCTATTGTGCAAAACGAGCTGTTTGACATTGTGCTTTTATTTCGCTTGGGTGAATACACTATTTCCACGGATATACGCCGCATGTTTCGCTGCGTGAGCATTAATCCTTCGCACGCTAGCTTGCAAAACATACTGTGCAGAAGCAATGTAAACGACAATATTAAGTGTATAACAGTTAGATAGGGTCACATATGGTCTAAAACATTCAATTTTTTTTTTGCCACACGCTTATTATATGAGCTTGCTACCAAATAAGAAGATGAGTTTCCATTAGCCTGTTATATTATAAGAAACTGCATGTATATTGATGACGCTTGCTATTCTCATTCTGATATTCAAATGGTTATCGAGGCAAAACGGTAATTATGTGAATAACTAGGTAAAGGTAGTTTTTATACCCATAAATGGGCATCAAATGGTCAAGAAATTTTAAAGGGAATTTCCCCAGACAAACAACAGTTTCATGATTTGGATTTACAAAAGAATAATTTGTGCATGGAAACATTATGTCTTACACTCAATGTTTCTAAAGACTGCTTTGTGTTTTCATGCCCAGAACCTTTCGAAATTGAGTCTCCTACCATGAGACAAGTACTGAGCTATATCTCAAAATTTTATGACCCTCTTGGTTTCATGTCTCCGGTCATCATGAAAGCAAAGACTTTCATGCAAGAGTCATGGTGCGAAAAACTCTGTTGGAATGATGTCCTCCTGCAATCACTACAATCTGAATGGCTTTTCTTAGCTATGAAATTGTCTGTTATGTAACCTCTTTCTATAGATAGAAATATAAAAATACATAACAATGCTGCTGTGCAACTGATTGGCTTCGCTGATGCTTGGAGCACTACTGGTTATAGCTGCTGGGTGTAGCTTCGGGTGGTAGACGACTTAGGTAAAGCTTTAATTTTTTTACTCTGCTCTAAGTCTCGGATCAACCCCCGCAATAAAAATGCACTCACTATACCGCGATTAATTAATGCTATGCTTCTTCTAACGAAGCTCACGAACCGAGTCTGTGATACTCTGAGCCTCAAAATAAAGATTGATAATGTCTATCTATTTTCCGATTCACAAATCTCGCTTGCATGGATAGCCACTGAGCCCAGGAAACTCAATGCTTACTTTGCAAACAGAGTAAGGTTGATTCGAGAGCAGACTCCTTAATGGCGCTGGCTCTACGTGTCCACGAAAGAGAACCCTGTGAAAAGATGTGAGCAGAGGAGCTGATCCAGATGAGCTGATAAATTGCGAGTTGTGGTGAATGGGTCCACAGTTTCTACGGGACTGTAAGTATAACTTTGAAAATATCACCCCACCATTTTCCACAGATGACTTGCCTGAAGTGAAGAGCATCACGATCTCCGACGCTAAGGTATCTCTTATCGCTCAACTAAAAGATGATTTCTATAATTTTCTCATCAATTATTCGGATCTTAATAAAATGACGCGTATTATGGCATACGTTCTAAGGTTTTGTCATAATATAAAAAGCAAAACTGTGTGAATTTCAGGTATTTCGCAATCCTCTCTCGAATTACAAACCTCTACACAAAATCATTCATCATGAGCAGAGTATTTACTTCAAGGATGAGATAAATAGTTTATCTTATAAAAGCGAAAATGTCAAAGGTTCATTGAAACCTTTCCACCCGTTTTTAGACGGCAAAGGTACATATGCTAAGGGTAGGTGGTAGAATCGAGCATGCAAAGGTATCATTCTCGCAAAAACACCCTATCGTACTTCATAAAAAAGTCAAAAGTCAAATATTTTTATTCATTATAATCACAAGGTAATCGTGTAATACCAATATGCTGGATGGTATATAAACTACGTATGGTTTTTCAGGTGAATTTAAATTCTTATTTCTTAAAAATTATCTCCCGCCCCCATCATGTTGGCATCCCTGACCAACAAAGATGGTAATATTGTTGTAAAATTAAATTATCTATGAAAGACTGAGGCTTTTCCGGTCCTTAGAGCATTAAACCAACCGGAGGCGCCACGCACACTAATTTCTATACAAAAAAGTCTGCCGTTTTCGGCGCGGGGGACAAGGCAACGCACACAAATACTGTTAACACAAATGCATTTTTTCGATACGTCACAACACACAACACACTACAAAATTATCAAACACCAGCATAAACTATACTCACACAAATATAAACACACACACAGACAACCTGTCCGTGAAAGAGATGACGTCAGCTCGAAGTAAACATTGATAGTGCGAGGAACAAAGAATAAAAAACAACTTTTATAAAATAGTTTATTTGTAAAAATTATGTAAGCGTTACAGTTATTGCAGCTTTAATTTAATTCACGATTTAATTCATTTATTTAGTTCAGATGTCAAAGATCCATATTTGTTAGTAAAAATAAAAACTTAATTAAACATGTCAAATGGGTTAGTACAAGTGTGCTTAGTTAAAAACAAAATAATCATAAGTCAAATAATAATTACAGTCAGGTACTCTCACTCGCAAATACTCATAATGCTCTTTGGAAGGGCTTGTGTGGCACATGGAGCTTACAGCAGTGGTTTAGATACGGACAGTCGAGGCGGTCTGCAATCACGCTGAGGAGGACGTTGGTACTCACCCGCACCCGCCGCACCAGGGATGCACAGCGCAGGCGCATTGTCGCATAGAAACAATTGATGCGCGCCTCCGCGAACATTCCTGACGCGCTGCAGAAGCGGGGAAGCCCCAACATCATCCTCAGCGCGTTATTGTACTGAACTCTGAGGGCTGTGTACGATCTCTGAGTATAGTTTGTCCACAGACTGCACGTGTAGAATGAAGTACAAAAAGCTCTAAAGAGAGTTATTTTAACGTCTCTTGAACAGCGTGCAAACCTGCGGACTATCATATTTGCTCTGACCGACAAAGCCCTCCTCTCCCGCTCAATATCAGCATCGTCCCTCAGGTCAGCCGTAACCAAATGACCCAAGTATTTTGAGCTTTATCGCGCGCATTAGCAAAATGTTTATTAATTATTTTTAGAAACACTATTGATTCTTAAATGAATAAGTTTTGTGTATATGTGCCTAATACATTTCTTAGGGTCAGTCTTTTTAGATAAGTAACTTATTCTAATGTTGGTATACTTTTGTATGACCGTTTTCGCAAGTTCAATATTATGCACAACAAAATCATTATCAAAGTAGTGAGTTTCGATGTTTCTGAACAGTTGTCTACAACATAATGTTGTAACACTATTTGTAACCCATTGGGGCGTACAAGAGCGGCTAACTTTTTTGTCATGAGACAAGTGCTTCCGGATTTCCACTTTGCTAAGACGACATAAATCAATAACTTCCTTCGATGCGTACATTAGACCACCTCTACTTTTTTGGTACGTTATACTTTTTTTATTAGGCTCTCCACATAAGCCATTTACGCATGTACAGCATTTAATTCTTTTAATAGTGGAAAATACTACGTATCCCGCTATGTATTCCACAACCTTTTCTCCGAAAGGGGATAAGTATGTTTCGATCTCTATTTCTGAAATTATATCACTTTCTTCCGAGGTATCGAGAGCGAGGGACGTTTCTGTTTCTTTGTCTGAAAAATAAATGATAAAAATAACATTGTTCAGAATGTTTATATCGACAAAATTGTTTTTGTGCTGTCCCATCACTAGCTTTCCTAGTACAGTGTTGCCAGAGTAGCAAATTAAAAGTGGCCTGTTTACGGAACAAGTGAAGATCATAAAATGCTAATAATTAATAAAGTACAAACTTAAACATACTATATTTATAGCATTAAATAAAAATATATGTTGAAAATAAAAGAACAAATGAGTTTGCTAACACACACAAAAATGGCACCACGGAAGACCAGCGCTATAGTAGTATAAATATGCTACTTTAGCACAATGCTGAGTGGGGACCGTTTTTGGTCACAAAGCTCTTTAATATAAACTCATTTATCTAAACTGTAATGTACACTTGTGAAGCAAAATAAACGTGTTTCTATTCTATTCTAATTCATCGTTAATTCAATCAGCATCTACAATTATATTTCACATTATTTATGGTTAGTACCATTTCTTTATTGAATAAATTATGTTAATATTAACGAATGTGAAAAAGAACTTTTAATTAAATATTTATACAGTCAACTTTAAAAATTGCTCTAAAGTAGACCTACTAACATTAAGTGGCAACACTTTTAGATTGACAATATTTTTTAGTTTTTTGCAAATTTTATGTACTATTTGATAATATTTAAACGTAATAATACTTACAGATGAAAAGTAATGTTATCCTTTTGTACACTAGATGTTTCTGATCTTTTGTTACACGAAAACACGTTACAATTCGGCATTTTCAGCTCACGCCGTTCCGCACTCACTGTGATCCGCTGAATGGCGCGGGGCGCGCGGCAACTAGTTTTATATAACCGGTATGACCGGCTGTCTTGTACCTTTGGCAGAGGGGAACGCCTGTCAATGGCGCCTCCGGTTGGTTTAATGCTCTAAGTTCCGGTCCGTTCTAAGATTGTCTATGGACAACATGTCAACCCGGACTCATGGTATTAAACTGTGCTCTGAATAAACGTGATTAAATTGTGCTCAAAGTTTTTATAATCAAACTCAACCTCAACGAATCAGCCAACAACACCCGGCTACACACAACGAGGACTTTGTAAGCAGACTTCGCTCCAAGATGGCCAGCCTACGTCCCACACCCGCTTCACGACACGCGCATCCGTTGACATTCGTCTTCAAAGACCTGCCGACGGCTACTCGCGCTTACCTGCGGGACGATACGGTGAGACGTTTTCTCCAACCGCCCTACACTGGTCCCTACAAGATCTTGGCCAGAAGTTCCAAGATTACATTGGAGGTCGCAGGAAAAAGGCATGAAGTTAGTATCGACCGCGTGAAGCCTGCGCACTTGGAAGCTGATCCACTAGCGTCGACTACAACCTCTCCCAGCCCGGCTCCGGTCATCACGCCTCCATCCTTTCCTCCGCCTCAGACTCCCGCACCTTCCGCTCCTCCACAACCTACGTCTTCCTCCCACACATCCCCAGTTGTCACCCGTACCGGTCGCAGAGTCTGGTTCCGCGACATCTTCGACCTGTAGTTACTTGTATTTCTCCGTAGGAGGGGGATGTGGCGAATAAACGCGCCACAATATAATATTGCCACTTGGCAATACGAGTGGAGGAAACAGAATTCAGTCATTCATTCGACCACCCCTCTGGTGTATGTTCTGTGACCTCACTCACTCACACACTACTCACGCCGCCCGTGGTGGGCGCATGCTGGTTAAAATATCTAAAATGACTAAATGGAAAATAAGCCGTCAGTTTCATGGGAACGAAGAGTTTTCATTTACAGAAGGCGAAGAAGTAACCATCGGTAGGGCACTTACGAACACCATGACGCTCTCAAGTATTGTTATATCCAGAACTCACTGTGTTTTGACTGTAAAAAAAAATATAGTTTTAATCACTGACCTAAAGGTAAGTGTTTGTACATTGTGCATGAATGGAGCATGTGTGTCTACTCTGAATTCTTTGTCTACCCACATTGGTTCATAAACCAAATTCAGTCAAGACACTTGACCAAAGTCAGAGTGACTATTTAAAAATAACTACTTACTGACATGTTAACAAAGATTTTAACAAATTATTTCAAGTACTACTTTATTTATTAACTTTGTATTATGTTTCTTTCAGAGTTCAAATGGTGTGTACATTGGATGTAACAAAATACCTCAAAATAAGCCTTACACTCTTAAAGATTCTGACATATTTGGAATAGGCTGGGGATCTGCAGCACGATTAGCAGATATAAAAGATGAAGAAAAATTTATTTTTAAACTTTGCAAGGAGAAAGATAGAACAACTATGTCAGACCTACTTCAATTTGAAAGTGATACAGATACAATTGAAGAACACATGGATGCCTTACACACTGATAAAATAATTCCACAAAAAATCCAATCTCCTGTATTCAGCCACAAGTTGACGACACTAAAAAGAAAAGCAGCTAACATTATTGATTTGGGTGAAACCCAAGAGACAAAGAAAAGTCGATTAAATCCTGATGTAGTTAATTTGCTTTCTGACAGTGAAAATGAATTAAAAAACAATAAAGCTGATTGCAAATTAAAAGAAACTAAATTAGAGCCAATTTGTGAAGACCCGTCAAAAGATAAAATTAAATCAGTCGTTGATTGCACAAAATATGAAGCATTTGATGTGAAGCAAAAATATTTTGGTTATGATGATGAGCCAATCAAAGTGGATAGCGACAGTGATAGTGAATCAGATCACTGGCTAGCGCGCCTATCCCAGGCCTCCCCAGGCAACAAAACCATTTATAAGGAAGCCTCAAGACAAGGCTGATGTGAGTTAGAAGACAACTCATACAGCCAAATGGATGATGACTATGCTAATTTTATAGAAAATGATCAAGAAGATTATTTAGATGATTTAATAATTATACCAGCTGAACAACCTCAGAAAACTACACATGATAATAATGATAAATCAGATGAGGAAAACCTAGATGATATAATATGTTTAAATACAAATGTGTTGCCAACTGCAGAACCTATTTGTTATTGATGAGGTTGACAAAGATGAAGTAGATGCATTTTGTTAACTAAACTAATTCTTTGTAGTAGCCCCACACAATGAAATCGATCAGGTTCAATAATAATACTTAGATACTAATGTCAATGTTTATTTCAGAAAAATCTAAAAGTTTTTCATCAAAACACAGCAAAGTGATAAAACACTCTTCTAGAAGACAAATTACCAACTCACAAAAAGAGGAAAGAAAGAAAAGGTTAAAAGAAATAGCAACAAAAGAAAAGGATTGTGATACAGATGTAAAGAATTCATCAAACAGTTCAAATAAATCAACAACAAATATTAATAAAATTCCGAGCTCAAACCGTGGAGCATTTTTGACTGACTCTATACTTGTTGTGAAATGTGTTAAGAAAGATGATGAGTCGAAAGAAATTAAAGCTAAACAAAAGAGCAGTGCAAGCCCACCTCAGCCTGAACCACATAAAGAAGCAGGAGACTCAATTTCTTCTGTAGATGTTGAAAACAAAGATAGACACAATTCATCTAAATCTAAAAACAAAGATGACATTTCCACAAGTAAATCTCACCATAATAAATGTAAGGGTTCTTCCAAAACGAATGAAGCCAGGGTACCATTGAAAAGCCTAAAACCAGAAATTGAAAGTGATGAAACATCCAAAAATAATTCAAGTCATATTCAGTCACATGACTCTTCCAAAGCTCAGGAGTTTAGGATACCTTTGAAGAGTGTCAAACTACTAACAGAAAGTAAAGAATCATATTCAGAAAAACCATTTTCAAAAGTAGAGCCATTCCCTCCAAAGAAACCAAAAAAGACAGTGCATTTCTCACAGACCGGGCCTGAGGTTCACATATTTGAAATTGAACCAGGAAACAAGATGAAGAGGACCAGTTTAGTAAAAACGTCACTAGTGGACACGAGGCAAATGCCAGTGTTCTCACTAGAAAAGATAACATTGATGAAGATATTGCACTGGAATCCCCATTGGTTGGACGAACAAATTAATAACAATGAGCCACCCCCAATATTAGGTCACAATAATCCTCCAATGAGTACTTTCCATTCTTATGTAAACCACCAGCAATATGTACAGTAAGTATTTCTCAATAGAACTCTTCAATGACTAGAACTTTATCCATTCTATGGCAAGTATTGATTCCAAAATATCATACATCATTTTAAATTTCAGATTAGTTGGTGACTTACTTCTTATGGAAATATGGGAACATTTATCAATAGCTTACGTTAAAACTAGTAACCAAAATAATGGTTTGTTGCAAATGAGGATAGGGTGCCTAACGCCTGCCTCTACTCAGGAACGATGCTATGAGCTGTTTAGTCTAAGTGCTGACAGTAAGTATAACTACTAACAAATTGACCATTCGCTTATGTAGATAATTTGTATATCCCAATGACACAAATTGAAAATGCTGCATATAATTATTGTTTTTACTTGCAGTTTCTCTGCCATCAAATGGGCCAAAGCACAATCTCTCGAAAGAGTGGGTGAAATCCTTCTTGTTACCTTTGGGCCTGATAATGCGAAGACTAAAAGGTTTTTCTTTGTACATAATGTAAGATGTCTTCCTTCTCCTCCAAGTAAGTTGTTATTTTTATTTCATTAAAATTTTATAAATAAGCAAAATGTTGGTATTATCTGCAAATGTTTGTTTCTGCACAATGTACAAACCTTTACCTTTAGGTCAGTGATTAAAACTATATATTTTTTTTACCGTCAAAACACAGTGAGTTCTGGATATAACAATACTTGTGAGCGTTATGGTGTTCGTAAGTGCCCTGCCGATGGTTACTTCTTCGCCTTCTGCAAATGAAAACTCTTCGTTACCATGAAATTGTCGGCTTATTTTCCATTTAGTCATTTTGGATATTTAAACCAGCATGCGCCCACCACGGGTGGGCGTGAGTAGTGTGTGAGTGAGTGAGGTCACAGAATATACACCAGAGGGGTGGTTGAATGAATGACTGAATTCTGTTTCCTCCACGCGTAGTGCGAGGTGGCAATATTATATTGTGGCGCGTTTGTTCGCCACATCACCCTCCTACGGAGAAAAATGCATTCATAGTAAAAAAAATTAATAAATTAAAAAAATACAAGTAACTACAGGTCCAAGATGTCGCGGAACCAAACTCTGCGACCGGTACGGGTGACGACTGGGGGTGTAGAGGAGGAAGACTTAGGTTGTGGAGGAGCGGAAGGTGCGGGAGTCGGAGGCGGAGGAAAGGGTGGAAGCGTGATGACCGGAGTCGGGCTGGGAGAGGTTGTAGTCGACGCTAGTGGGTCAGCTTCCAAGTGCGCAGGCTTCACGCGGTCGATATTGACCTCATGCCTTTTTCCTGCGACCTCCAATGTAATAGTCTTGGAACTACTGACCAAGATCTTGTAGGGACCAGTGTAGGGTGGTTGGAGAGAATGTCTCACCGTATCGTCCCGCAGGAAAGCGTGAGTAGCCGTCGGCAGGTCTTTGAAGACGAATGTGGACGGATGCGGGTGTGGGACGTAGGCTGACCATCTTGGAGCGAAGTCTGCTTACAAAGTTCTCGATGCCGTCGTGGTTGTCAGGTGCCGGTACGACGAGCTCTCCGGGTAACCGCAGGGGTTCGCCGTACAGGTGTTCTGCTGAGGACCTTTGTAAATCTTCCTTTAGTGCCGTGCGTATGCCAAGCAACACGAGCGAGAGGGCGCTGCTCCATGAGGTACCATGGCACATTATTGCTGCTTTGAGCTGTTGGTGGAGGCGTTCTATCTTGCCGTTCGCTTGAGGGTGGTAGCTGGTGGTACGGATGCGTTTTGTGTTTCACAGAGCTGCATTAACTGAGCGAAAAGGGCGGATTCGAATTGCCGTCCTTGGTCAGTTGTGATGATAAGCGGTACGCCAAATTGTGCGATCCATCCGGAGACAAATGTAGCCGCTACTTCTTCTGCTGTGATGCCTGACATCGGCCTTACTTCCGGCCACCTCGTGAATCTGTCGACGGCTGTCAGACAGTACGTGAATCCACCGGAGTGGGGAAGTGCGCTGATGATGTCCAGGTGAACGTGTTGGAAACGGGCGGATGTGTTACCGAAATTTCCTAATGGCGTTCTCCCGCCAAGCAAGATCTCCCGCAAGAGCGCGCCCAGGCCATGCAGTCTTTCCGCATGCCGGGCCACACGTAGCGGTTCAGACACATCAGGCGGGTGCTTGCGCGCGCACTCGGGTGGCTGAGGTTGTGAAGCCTCTGGAAAGTCGGACGACGCAACGATGCAGGTAGGTATGGTCTCGGCTTGCCAGTTGATGTGTCGCACGTGAGCTGGACGTCTATTCCTGGAACGTGAAGTAATTCTAATTTCAGTGACGAATGTGTGCGTAAATTGTTCAGCTCTTCGCCTGCGAGTTGGGCTGGAGCGAGTGCAGCGTGATAATCTGCCAGAAAATTGCTTTTATGCGAGACATGGCATCTGCCACAACGTTCTCCTCGCCTTTGACGTGGACGATGTCGTTGGTAAACTGGCTAATAATAATAAAAAAGAATAAATTTAAAATAAAATAATAATAATAATTTTTTCAATCAAAAAGGGAAAAAGAATGACCCAAAAAACTATAGACCAATTTAATTACATGTTTCTCTAAAACCTATGAAAGACTTATTAAAGATAGATTAGTGTTACACTTAAATAAGAATAACGTACTAAGTGAGTGACAATTTGGATACCAAAAGTGTATCGGTACTGTAGATGCGGTTGATCTGCTTATAAATTAAGTTGTTGGAGATCTTAACAGCAAATAGAAGGTAGCTTGATCTCTCCTCTGCTTTCGACTTGGTAGACCACAATACTCTACTTGCCTGCCAAGCTTGAACATTATGGGGTTAGAGGATCTGCGTTGTGTCTTATAAAATCTTATCTGAGCAATAGGAAGCAATTTATAGAATTAAAAAATATTATTAATGAAAAGGAAGTGGTGACTAGTCGAAAGTGTTCAACATCGGACGTGGTGTTCCACAGGGCTCTATATTAGGGCCTATATTTTTTATTATTTTCCTTAACGATCTTATCAATTTTGTAAGCAATGCCATTCCCGATATTAAATTAGTTGTATATGCGGATGATACCAATGCAGTCATACCAGCCTCTGCTTACAAGAACTTAAAATAAAGATTGCTAATGCGCTTGTAGTTTTCAATCAATGGTTTCATGCCAATAACTTAAAATTTAACATTAAGAAGACACAAGCTATCATATTCAAAACAACTACGTGCACGAACGAATCGGTTAACGTAGCATGTGAGGGGCTTGAGGTTCAATTTGCAGAGTGTCAAATTTCTACGAGTTCATATCGACCAGTTCCTGAACTGGAAAACTGAGATTGATTCTATTGTTAATGCTATCAGCTCAGCATGTTACTCTCTTAGAAGCCTTAGGGAAGAGGTAGGGATCGCACAATTTAAAATAGCCCTAGTAGAATCTAGATTATGATATAGTGTGAAGTTTTGGGGTAACAGTTATGACTACAACATAAACAGGGCGTTTGTTATTCAAAAAAGAGCTATTCGAACTATAGTGCGGATTCCACAATGGGAATCATGTAAAGAACATTTTCGAAACCTCAATATGCTGACATTTCCTAGCCTATACATACATTCTAGTAGTCTTAATGGACGTGGTTAAAAATCCGCTTAAATATGAAACTTTAACAAAGGAAAAACAGAATAGACACAAGACGAAAAAATCTTGAGACACCTTTTTGTCCAAGGTTAAATGCTGCCAAACATCGCTCGCGGTATCAAGCTGTAAGATTTTAACGTACAGCCTACTGATATGAAAACTATCGAGAGTCCTTTTAAATTTAAGTCAAGACTAAAAGAGCTTTTGTTGAAAGGGTGTTTGAATAGTCGTTTTTATTTTTTCATAGTTAATAGTCAATTTAATTAATTTGTGACATGTATGTACTATATTATCCTTAGTAGTATTATTCTAAATCATTTTTATTTTACATTCTTTGATGATTATTTTTCAGTTGACTTTTTTTGACATTTTTTTGTGACATATTTAGGCATAAGTACTTTTTGTTTTGTTTTACTATTTTTGACATGTGATAATTTTAAGTGTTGTAATTTGTAAATATGATGTAATTTCAAACACGATTACCTGATTGTTACTAAATAATTAGAATAAATAAATGAAATGAATGAATGAGTTATTAAATCAAATGATGACTGTATGCTACCTATTACAGGGTGTGCTTGATTGTCTGGAACTAGTTAGTGAGGCAAGTAGGCTATGTGTGCCGAAGCAACGCTCTAGGTTTAGGCTTGGGCGGGTCCCGCTATTCGAACCAAATCTTGCGCGTACTGTTGTGCACCAAAACTCTCCTATCTGCCGTGCGCAACGCCACCATAACGAACTTCAAAAGATTTATGCTGAAACTGATGTATTTGCAGATATTTTAGATGTTACGTTGACGCAGGTATGCCTTCAATACTGCGAGGGATTATTTATTATGCTCATCAAAATATATACACAAATTTATTTATTGTTATATTAGATCTGAACTATTTTGCTGATGCAAATCTGCAGTGGGGTCACAGTTCCCACAGTTGCCGGTCCGGTTCGATTCAGCTGCATACACAGTTCGAATAATTACGTACCTTACTGATGAAGCCACAGCTAGATTGGTTTATTTTGGCTTTTTCCATAGTGTTATGTCGGTATTTTACTGTGCGGCAGATATTCAAGCCATATTTTATTCTACAAAAACGGGAAATACGAACCACACGAGTATTTGAGATCGATAACTATTTGAAGAAGTTAATATTCTAACCGTAATCTAGCATTATATTTATATGTACTTAATTTATAAGTAAGTACATATAAAAAGTATACGAGCCTTAGGGCGTGGACACATGTCTACGGTGCGGCGGTGCCGCCGTGCAACGGTACGGCGGCGCCACCACCGGGAGAAGGCGCGGCGCCGCGCCGGCACACGGTGTACCGCGAGTACGTGAAGTTAGCCCCGCACTTCTACATTTTACAGAATATTACATCTCTAAAGTCAAAAATACCGCTGGAAAACGAAGATACCGGTTTTCAAAGCCACACTTTTGGATTTTTGAAATTTTGATGACTGTTCTGGATTGTTCTACATTGTTCCAGAATAACAGCATTCTAAAATGAAAATTGAAGTCAGAAATCGCAAAAACCTGATGGCACCCTAGCCCCGTACTTGTTGATTTCTAGTTTTTTGTATTGTTCTGAATTGTTCTACATTGTTCCAGATTAATAGCATTCTGAAGTCGAAATTGAATTAAAAAAAACACAAAAAACTGTTTCTAATGAAGTTAAAGAAGTGCGGGATTAGTGTCGCACTTCTTGATTTTCCAGTTTTGACAGATGTTCTGAATTGTTCTAGGTTTGCTCTGCATTGTTCTAAAAGGAAATAAATCTATCATCAAAATTGAAGCAAGAAAATTGAAATACCAAAGCGTGAAGATAGCCCCGCACTTTTTTTTTCCAGTTTTTGACTGTTGTTCTGTATTGTTCTAGGTTTGATCTGCATTGTTCCAAAAGGAAAAAATTCTATCATCAAAATTGAAGCAAGAAAACTGAAATACCGAAGTGTGAAGGTAGCCCCGCACTTTTAAATTTTTCAGTTTTGACTGTTGTTCTAGGTTTGCTCTGCATTGTTCCAAAAGGGAAAAAATCTATCATCAAAATTAATGCCGGAAAACTGAAATACCGAAACGTGAAGATAGCCCCGCACTTTTAGATTTTCCAGTTTTTGACAGTTGTTCTGTATTGTTCTGGGTTTGCTCTGAATTGTTCCAAAAGGAAAAAATTCTATCATCAAAATTGAAGCAAGAAAACTGAAATACCGAAGCATGAAGGTGAAGATAGCCCCGCACTTTTTGATTTTACAGTTGATTTGTATTGTTCTAGGTTTACTCTGCATTGTTCTAAAAGGAAAAAATCTATCATCAAAATTGGATGAACGAATGAATGAAAATACTTTATTGTACACCACACAAGAAACAAACAAAAAATATAAAAATTCACAAAGCAATAAGTACAATGGGCGGTCTTACCGCTTAGAAGCGATTTCTTCCAGACAACCTTTGGATGGAGAGGATTTTTGTAACATTACAATAATGGAGGGGGGTATATATTAACAGAACGCTGATCATTTACAATAAAATAAAACAATATACTTAAATAAATATTGACAATATATACCTACGATAAATAAAATTAAATAAAAATATACATAAACACACATATATATATATATATAGCGATACTACGACGTTTCTGCGAGATAAAATATTTTCACTCTTGTTTTACGAGTAGTAAATGTGGCTAATGATGGAGCTTGCCGTATTGAGACCGGTAATGTGTTCCAAAGACGTGTTGCTTGAACTGTAAAGGAATCATCATAGAATCTAGTTCTATGCACTGGGGTTTTCAGCATCAAATTTTCAGATGATCGGAGCGAGTGAGGATTAGAGCAGTGAAGGAACTCAAATCGTTCCTTCAAGTAGAAAGGGGTTAAGGGATTTTGGAGGATGTTGTACAAAAGAGAAAGGATATGAGCATTACGGCGAAGACGAATAGGTAACCACTTGAGTTTGAGACGAAATTCGGAGATGTGATCAAATTTACGGAGTCCAAAAATAAAACGAATGCAGAAATTTTGCAGACGCTCAAGCTTGTTTAGTTGGTCCTCCGTAAGGTCGAGATAGCTGGCGTCAGCATAATCAAGAACGGGGAGAAGAAGTGACTGCAAGCGCAATTTTTGTAGCGGTAGGTAGAAAGTTACGCAGCCTCCTAAGCGAGCCAGCAGATGCAAACATCTTTTGACTCACAGACTCAAGCTGCGGAACCCACGACATGGAACTGTCTATTAGTATACCTAAGTTTTTAACGTGTTTGCTGAAAGGAACTGTCACATCATTAAATTCTACACTAGGAATAGCTGTCCAGTCTATTTTTGATAACGTGCGAGAGCTTCCTACTACGACTTGAGTTTTTTGAGGGTTCACTGTAAGACCGTATGCCTTGCTCCAGTCCCGAATACGGTTAAGTTCGTTGTTGGTACGGTTGATTGCACCAGGCAGATCATGAAGTGACGCTGAAGTATAAATTTGGAGATCGTCTGCATAGAGATGGTAGGAAGAAGTAATTTGGTGCGATATTGAATTAATAAAAAGTGCAAATAGAAGAGGAGATAACACGCCACCTTGAGGTACACCGGCTGAAGTACTACACCAGGACGAAAAAGAATCGTCGATGCGGATTCGCTGCCGGCGCCCATGCAGATAACTGCGAAACCAGTCAATCACCGATGGAGATATGTTAATAGAGCGTAATAAGGCAAGGAGGATGTCGAAATCAACAGTGTTAAAAGCATTGCTGAAACCTAACAATGTAAGGATGGTGAGTTGTCCGTTTTCCATACGAAGTCTAATGTCATCAGTGATTTTTACAAGAGCAGTAACAGTACTATGACCGGGTCGGAAACCGGACTGGAGAGGATTAAGCCAATTATAATCATTGAGAAAGGAGCTGAGCTGATTGTGGATTAAACGTTCAAGGACTTTGGATAGGAATGGAAGGACGGAGATGGGACGATAATCAGTGAAAGAAGAGGGCTTAGGCTTTTTTGGAAGAGGGATTATGTTTGCATCCTTCCAAGCCGAAGGAACGGAGCCAGAGGAAGCAGAGAAGTTGAGTAGGTGACATATCATAGGAAGAATTTCATCAATGATAGGAATTAACATATTCCGACCGATGTTGTCACCTCCCACAGCGTTAGATGAAATGGACAGAATGCTCTTCTTAACATCACATGGAGTGAATTGACTAAAGATATATGGAGGATAGTTAGGAGTTGGCATAGAAGAAAGATGGTTAATTGTGCTAAGTTTGTCATGCATATCCATGTTTGATGACGATGAAAAATGGCAGTTAAGAGAATCAATATCAAGGTCTTTAGTAACGGTATTACAACGTGACTTGCCAACTCCTAGTGTTCTTATGAATTTTCAAACTTTAGCGGAATCTGTGTTTGAAACAGAAGCGTGAATATGGCGACGTTGTGCATCCCTGCATACTCTATTGCAGCGATTCCGGGCGAGAAAATAAGTATCTTTATTGGCATCGCTTCCAGACCGTTTATATTTGGCTTTAGCGATAGCTTTTTTATGAATAAGTTTTTTTATTTCATCTGTAAGCCATGAAGCCGGCAGATGTTTCATTTTTATCGCACGGATCGGAGCATGCGTATCAAAGAGTTGCGTTATTGTGGCATTGAATACTGCAATCTTGTCATCAATAGTGTCAGCAGCCATCACCGGAAACCAGTCTAGTTTTTGAGCATCAGCTCTTAACTTCTCTACGTCCATACCACTAAAATTGCGCTGCGGAAGAGTTTTGGGTTTTGGTTTTGGAGGACGAACTTTATAGGATAGAAAAATTAGGTTATGATAAGAGAACATATCAGCTGGATGCTGACCGTGCTTAGCAACATGTTGTAGGGACGAGACTAAAACCAGATCTAAGAGATGGAGCACAATTAGGGAAGTGATGCGTTGTGCCAAGAGGGAGGATATGCATGTTGCTAGACTTAACAAGAGATTCTAGAGAAAGTGTACGAGAGTCTTGTTTCATGAGACATGTATTGAAGTCACCCATTACAATTGTATGACTATACAAAGGCATGAGATCTTCCAAGAGATTTTCAAAAGAAGAGAAATAATTAATGAGTAAGGAAGGGCTGTAATAAACTCCGAGGAGAATTTTAGTGTGAAAAAGGACTACTTCGATGAAGAGGTGCTCACCTGCGTTTGATGGGGGCGGCTGTGCAGACGTACTTATAATCGAGTATGTAATCTGAGAGCGCAAGTAAATGGCCACACCTCCACCACCGCTACCGGTTCGGTCGTTGCGAATCAAAGTAAATCCTGGAAGTGAGTATAAAGACGAGGGGAGACATTGCTTGAGAAAAGATTCGGAGACTAATATAGCGTGAATGTTTTTACTATCAAATGACGCCAGCATATCAGGAAAATGAGCCGGAATACTCTGGGCGTTTATATGAATAACATTAAAGTTTTCGGGTACATCTGAAAAATTGCACGTCAGTGTGTCTGAGAGCGATGGCATTACTCGTAAAACTATCATCACTGCTCAGACTCGAGTCTCGAGAGGGCATCGAATGAAACTCAGCACTATCGGTATCGCTCAAAGACATAAAATAAAATAAAATACTATTTCATAAATAAATTAAATGAAATGCAAACAAAAAAATATACAAAATAAAATAATAACTTACAATAAAATTACTTTCTAAAACCTGCACTTCACCTGCCAGTATTCTGTATTCTGTAGTGTATTCTGGGATTGAAAAAATAAACAAATAAATTCTGTGTCTCACACCTTAAGCACAAACGGAACGTAATACATTTTTAACAAAGGCTCAAAAGACAAGTGTCTAAAAAAAAAAAATATAATATTGTCTTGACTGACCTTGACAGTTAACATGACAGTCAAAAATAGAAATTCTTTAGTATCACACAGACAGAAGCAAATTGTTGTGATAATTACGTTTTTGAGTTTTAGATGGGTAGGTACTAAATAAAAAATATCCCTACTAGGTGCCTCTACATTCTGCTAGTTCTTTCTTGGTCCAGTAGTATAAGCAATCAGTGTCACTAACTCGAATTGCAAGAGTAGGCAGTAAGTTTTATATCGAATTAATCACCTAAACTAAGTAAATTTTCTTTAAAATTTTATAATATAACTAGTCGTTTCTTTTTTCGAAAATTATTTTTTTATGTTTTGAGAAACCGTCACTTGAATATCGTCAGTATATTACCAAACGTAACGTAAACGTTAAGTATATGACTAAATGAGCTAGAAGTATTGAGGGGTTGTTGAGATATTGGGGTTATGGAGGAGTAAAAAAAAATGGTCTGGGACATTAGTATGGAAGCCTTCTTAAAGATTTTTTCAGGGCTTTTAATTTTCAATTTAGAAAGAAAAAACCAGTTCCGACTAGCGTAATGGTTAGATGGCGCTGTCTGGAGATAAACCACCAAAAAATATGGTTTATGTCCCAAACTTACAGGCACCATATCAAAATTTGTATAAAAATCAATCTCACTTAGTTAGATAAACACTAATGTTTTTTTTGACATACCAATTGACATTGACATTTCACTTTCCTTTGTTATTATGAGCATGACAGCAACGCTATCTGATAGTAGTTATAAAAACATGGCCGTGAATAGTAAAAAGTGCGGGGCTACCTTCAAACTTCGGTATTTCAGTTTTCTTGCTTCAGTTTTGATCACTTTCATTTATTCCTATTTACAAATTTAAAACACAATAGAATCATAATTATACACACCTATCAACTACTTATCTATGTATCTACATTATTAAAGAAAGATTTAAAATTTGATTAAAATTAAAAATATCATATAATTTTGTTTGCATATTTAATAGGGATACAGGTCATACAGGTAAGAATAAAAACGATTCACAGATTAACCTGGGATAAACTGTTTTTAAACATTCGTACAGTTCCAACAAACATGTCCGCTCCTTTGCTCTTAGCCACACAATTATATCGCCGCACTATCCTGTTCAGAGGCGTGTTAATACCGAGATTGGATTTAGAAGAGCTTGGCTGTAAAGGATTAAATTTCGAGATCCTGGGCAACCTAGAAGGAGCAGAGAAATTTAGGGCAGCAAGTAGCTCCGGAGCGTCCAGGATACCGTTATAGTTCTGTAATGTAAGAATTAGCAATCAAAATTGATGACAGCCGGTCTTTATATGGATTTTAAGGTCTTCACATGAATATATATATATATATAACGAGTGGAATGCCACCCTCAATTTTTTTTTATTCAAATACTTAGTACTTAGGTACTTATAACTAAATGTATACACGAGTTTCGTATTTATTATGTTATTAACTGCGATTTAGTATTAATTATTATTTCAATATTTAGCGCACGTCAATAGTGATGGTTAAGATTATTACTTATAAATAATTAAATACCTAATAGGTATTTCGGACCACTGCGCACGGTGCGCCCCGTAAACGTAGGAAAATACTGTAGATTAACAAAAACCATTTGGTATTCATTTTATTATGAATAGTACATACTAATGATTTCTGTACAAAAAGTAATGATATCCCATCAAAAACATAAATATGAAATAAGAGCCAAGTTCAATAATAAGATAATATAAGCCTTGGTTGTTGACTTCGACAAAAGAAGTGATATCTAAATGGCTGCCAAGTTCAATGGGCAGTCCTGAAATTTGTTTATAACAACATAAAATATTTTATAACAACTTAAAATATCATTTATTCTTATAACTTAGGATAATATATTGAAGCCTAAGGTCTGACTTGGTCTCTTTAGTTCTCTTTGCTCGCCGCTCGGCATGAGGCAAACATGTCCGGCCCAGTTCCAGTTTAGGCTGATAGCTTTTTGACCAACGTCTGCGGTCTGAGTTACATACATACCTAATAATAGTAGATTGTTAGACAAGGGGATAAAGCAGGGTCGTCACTGGCGCTATATTCAATACCGAACGAAGGATCATAGAGTTAACTCACGAGCGGAGCGATTGAGTTACTAGAATCCTGAGTGCAGAGAGTATAAGCACGCCCAAGGCGAAGACAGCTTTCTCCACGAAGCGAATATTCTACTTTACACACTTTCTGCTAGATAATAAATAGCAAATCACTAAAAGCAAAAATAAAAATAATAAAATATGTAATAAATAAGTATTAAAATAAGTAATAAATAATAATAGTCTTCTAGCGTTTTTCGGCATTAGGGTTATTTTTATGTTTTTTATGTTCGGTGCAGAGGCTAGTTCGACTTATTGGTAAATCGAACTAGCCCCTGCACTTCTTGTTGTGTGGGTCTCCTTCGTACAAATTTTAGGGTTCCAAACTAAAATCTCATTACATTACTGATGTTCCTAGTCCCCAGTAAAATCAACATCAGTGATTTTTCTTTTTACCGTCTTGAACCCCAATATCTGAACCATTTTTACCCTACATTTTTAGCTTATTTAGTCACACCAGGATTGTACCATCACTATATACCAATTTTACGATGATCGGATCAATGCTTTGAAAGTTAGGACAAACAAACATACGTACATAAATACTTACATACAACGCCGATTCGTCCAAGTTGATTTGGAGATCTCGCTTCGCTTGATCAATTAGCATGATTAGTCGGCTAAATATCGTACGCTTGCGACTTCGTGAGATTAATTAGATATTTATTTATTGATCGAGCGAATCGTGCTCTCTAAATCAACTTGGGCAACTCGGTGTTGTATGTACCTATGTATGTTTGTCCGAGGATAACTTTCGAAGCGTTGATCCGATCATCGTGAAATTTGATACATAGGTAGGTAGTGATAGCACAATTTTGTTGTGACTAAATGAGCTTAAAATGTTGGGGGTTGTTGAGATATTGGGGTTCAAGAGGGTTAAAAAAATGAAAATGAGACTATTAGGTCAAATGGGACGTCAAATGAAAGGTCTTCATTAGTATATTTATATTTCGTTTTTATTTTTAATAATGTCCTTATAGTTTTTGAGTTATTAGCCATAATAAAAACTGTACTTTGACAAAATTCACAGGGTACACCAGTGACCCCACAGTGCTGTAATTTGGTATGCGTGTAGCTTAAGTGACACAAAGGCAAAAGTCTGAAATCCAGAATAACTCCAATTTGTACCCCAAAAAAGTGTATCCACATAACATGAGCTCCTCACATAACCTGTAATTTAAATGAAACTGTTGGTCAAGTAGGTTGGTTATTTATTTCGTGGCCCTATTTTGATAGTCAAAGATTAAAAATAATATTTTTTGGTTTTAATCGGAGACTCGCGAGATCTCAGTTCGGGGCAAACCACTAGTTCCTTTCACGTTTATTCAATCCAGCCCATCCAAAGGTTGCCTGGAAGAAATCACTTTAAGTGATAAGGCCACCCATTGTACCACCATGTATTAGTATTTAAGTTTTCCAAGTAATTGTAATTTGGTGTAACAATAAAGAATTATTTATCTATCTTATATTGCAATATCGGCAGGCTCTACACGATATGCCTATATATACACGATATATATATAAATGCTATACCTAGCTACAAATGTAGTTAGACATTGCAACAAAACTAGTTACTTAAACTTAGAATTTAAACTTTAGCTTACATCCGTGGATAAGGTTACTTAGATTTTAAATTACCTGTCAACCTAATAACCGATTGTTATCACACGTTAAACACTCGGATCATTGACTGCGCGTCATTAATTTTACGCGCCTATTATAAAGCCGTCAGAATTCGCTAATGGGCACTTTACATGCAGATACGTTTTGAAACCATGAAAGCAGTTACAGGTGAAATAAAGAAATGTTGCGTTGCGCAGAGAAAGCTCTGGGCCGATACGGGGTGGGCGGCGAGGCGCAAATAGCGGCAGCGCGCGTCGGGCGGGCACCGGCTCGAGAGTTGGAACTGTACCAGTACGCGCCCGCGCGTTCCGCCGTCCGCCGTCGTCTCCGCCACCGCGAGCAACCGCCCGCCGCCGCTGCCGCGCCGCGTCGTGAGTTCGACCTGTCGCTTCACCAGCTTCGATCGCGCACGAACCGTACAACCGCTGTATCACAACCCGCACCGTCCGTTATAACCCAGAACCGTCTTGTACCGACAACTTGCTGTGCCTTTGTTGTGCTGCAACTCTCCCGATCCTGTACATCATCCTGGCCGCATCGGATCCGCCAGCACCTCGTGGCTCCAGAAGCGATAGGAGAGATCTACCCCTCGTCGTATTCGCCTTCGCAAGGTCACACGGCGAGGTAAACATTGACAACTTTCATTCATAATTAATATTAACTAGTGCACATTAAGTAGATACTTTATAGTCACATTCAATCCACGTTAATGTTTAAAACCTCCTACATGTGACAACGTCGAGTATCAATCAAGAGAACAATTGCTGCAGTGTAAAAATAATGTGGAAGTGAAGTTGGCACACAAAGGTACCCTCGTTAAAAAGTATTTCAAGTGAATTTGCATATACCTATTGGTGTCACATACCAACACACTGCATGATTTCCAGTGACCCATTTTTGCAACTTTGACATTCGGCAAGTCAACTACGGGTGAGACAGTTTTCTTTCTGCTGTCTTTGAAGATATTTTGGGAAAGTTAATCACGCGGCGCGGTAAGTAACAGTCAAGTTTGAATTACTGCACTAGATATGTAAATAATCGTTGTGATAAATACTTTCGCGCAGCTGCGACAATGTATAAAAAATTATATTAAGACTTTAGTAGGTACTATGCACATAAATCTAGCTAACCGTGATTTGGTTTGTTACAATTTAAATTATATTCTTATGTAGATACGAGTACCCACTCACCAGAAGAGCATTAAATTCTTGCGTGCAACGTAGAAGTACGTTAATGTTGAATTTTTGATACCCGAAATGCCAGCGCAAGCGTTTGCCAAATTGAGAGCTTTAGGTAAAACTTTGGAATGTGTACGATATCTGCTTGGCATTGGCGGCTCACTCCAAATATCCAACTGCTACATTATTAGTAAACACGGGTAAGTTCACCTTCGTACAGATCAAAATGTAGATCACATACATAAAGGTAATTAATTACCTAATTCCATATATAAAGCTCTTGCAAACTACGAAATTTACTACTTTTACGTTTAAGAAACTACGACGACAAACAAAGAATTGTGCGTACTAAATTGTTCTCAACTTTATAACAATTTACGCTTCGAAAGCTTGATAGAAAATAAAGCAAAGGGGCAAACAAATTAAACAATAAAAAATTGGAATCCATAACGCCTACGCCGTAGAACCAAAGCTACGGAGTCCGTAAGGGTCTACGGAATCCGTAGCTTGAGCCTACGACGTCGTAGGCATTTTTAGGACCGATTCTCTTTGTATAGAAACTACATCTTTTATAGTTAGCTTACTCCGAACCCGGAAGTATTTAACAGAGGCGGGTGAGTAGCGCCATTGTGAGTGCCTGATCGATCAACAAATAAGCTGATCAAATACCTTCTACCCACCATCCCCTATATTTACTCGACCGTTGCGTGCACGGAACGAGGTGTTGCTACTTGTCTTGGGTACCTAAAGTAGCAGCTACCGTCATAGGACATCCCAACTCGATATTCATTTGTACGCTGATAAATAATGGGTGACTGCGCTTTTATTAATTACTTGAATGCGTATGCGTTAAACTATCGAACCTGTATAGTACATTTTATGCATACCCCAACACGATTCTTCTACTGTTATCCATTAAGAAATGTCGTCTCCTCCGTCTTCAGATCCTGGTAGTCAATTGTAACGTTAACAATTTATATGAACCCAAACACGTTCATCTACTTGCAGATTCACCTTAAGAAATTAAGTATTATCATTATTTGTATTCAATTTTATCTTAGAGAGTTTGACATTTTTAATATTATTATATATTATCTTATAATTTCGCACGTCTTGATAAGGCAGAATGTAAATGAGTCTTATTTTATAATTGACATACAAACTATTCAATTCATTTATTTCAAACCATGGGTACATATAGGACACTTAGTTACGTCAACTTCACTGGTAGGTAAACTCATAAAATAATGCTCATTCATGGTTATTATGTATGAAATTGTACAATATTATTTAAATTGCAGCTATAGGCTTTGAATGAATGAATGAAAATTCTTTATACACTCTTTATATATAAAAATAAAAATAAAACAAATAAATGTGCGAAAAAATAATGGGCGGTCTTATCGTTTTAACAAAGCGATCTCTTCCATGAATGGAAGGATGGCGAAACATCTTTCATGAATCCTTTGGATGAAGAGGATCATTGCTTAATGGAAGATTGGTCGAGGTGTAAAAAGAATAAACTTATTAATAGAAAAAGAAAAGTTACTTAACCTTTAATACATACATATTAGGTACATAAATAATTGTAAATAAATAAATATCATATATAAAATAAATAAATATGCACTCACATACATAATTATACTTAAATTAATAATATTATAGATCAGATGAATGAAAATGAGATAAAAGTTTTTGTCTTTGGCTTTCTCAGATACAAAATGATACAAAATAAAATAATTAAAAATAAGTACAATAAACTAATTGATGCGACTGTAAAGAGGCCTTCACAAATTTAAACTCAAATACATGTTAAGTGGTTGCAGCTGCAGCTGTACAGGGGCTTTGTCAATAGTATTACAATATAATATTGTAGAAATATAATATTGAATAAATGAATATTGAAGACTCATTTATTCAAATAACATTCAACATTACAGACAAATCCAAATCGTTACCCTAATACACAAGAGTTAATAAAATAAACTTAAAAAACTAGCACAGAGACAAAACAACAAAACATTTAAACATTAGACAAACAATCACACAGTACAAATAAAAAAACAAAAAGTACATAACAATTAGTAATGCAATTAAATGATTATTATTATTATGATATCAATAAGCGTAAAGTGGACGGTCCAGTTTGAGAAAAGGGTTGTTTTATTAATTCTTTAGGGCATTAGCGCTGAATTTTCTTTATATATAAAATTCCTGTGTGTAATTCTTGTTTGTTTGTAATTCTTCTCCTCCTGGACGGCATGACCGATTTTGATGAATTATTTTTTGAACTTATGGGGACCTGAACTTTGAACACCTGGATGGTTCTTAGCTATAGTTGGTCCCGGTAAGCTATATAGCTATAGTTGGTATAGCAACTATAGCAACTAATACGAAAATAAAATATAAATGAAAATACTTTGTGGCATTTGTTTTAATGGCGTTTTTTTGTTTAACGCATTATTGTTTTAATAACATTTTGACACTCATTTTTTCAAAGGGTTTGGCTAAATGGGGTGTCATAAAAGTAGTAAGTCGTTTGGGGATTACTTGTACGTAGTATATTATTTTTCTGATTAAAACATACCAACGTCTAACATTTTTTTAATAAAAACAATTAAACGTGTATAAAAAGCTTTCTAAATAATATAAGATTATTTCGAATTTAAATAATTATTTATTTAGACATAAGTAAATACACGCAAGTAAGTAGGTACTTAAACTAAAAACATAATAACTATGGTAACTTAAACTTAGTTTTCACAGATAGTATGTATGCATTGGCACCTGAAATACAGTTTTTTAACTAGTTCGGGAGCCTATGGATTCAAATTTGACTATGTCATACTTAATTATGTCAATAAATGAATTTTTACTTTTTTACTTTTTTTATTGAGATATTTAAATGACAAAAAAACTTTGAACTTTGCTCCAACTCTTAACAAATGTGACAAAATATGGCTATTTAAAAATTAAGTCTAAGTCATCCCAGTGATTGGTAGCTCGTAGAACAGCAATTCAAAAAGATATCTATACTAATATTATAAAGAGGAAAGATTTGATTGTTTGTTTGCATTAAATAGGCTCCGAAACAACAGGACCGATTTAAAACATTCTTTCAGCGTTGGAAATCTACACTATCCCCGGGTGACATAGGCTATTTTTTATCCAACTGTGCAGAAGGAGGGTCATGTTTTTATAAAAAAACTACGCTTGCGAAGCTGCGAATCGGTCAGCTAGTCCTTGAATATAAATAATAACGACCTTCGTGGCACAGTGGACGTATAGCCAGCTGAGAGGCTGTGGGTTCGATTCCCGCAGTGGACAAATGTTTACATGATCTTTTATTCCGGGCGTTTTTTATACATATAAGGTCTTGCAATTTAAACTACAAATAATAACGGCGTATGTTTTTGAGACATTAAAACATAAAAAATAATGTAATTTTTAATATAAATAACTTTATGCTAGTTCTCTAACATTTCTTCGAGCAGCATTTTATAGATTTTCTTGAGATTTTGATAAGAAAACAAAAACATTTTATAGATATTTATTTTTGATTTTTAGTGGTGAAACCGTCCCTTCAATATAATTGATCTCGCGAAGCGAGATCTCTAAATCAATTTGGGCAAATCGGCCTTGAATATATGTATGTCTGTTTGTTTGTCCGAGGATACTTTCGAAGCGTTGATCCGATCATCGTGAAATTTGGTATATAGGTAAGTAGTCATGACACAATTTTGGTGTGACTAAATGAGCAAACAGTGGGGGGGGGGGGGGGGGTGTTATTGAGATATTGGGGTTCAAAAGGGTAAAAAAACAAAATACGACCAAATGGCACGTTTAATAAAAGGTTTTTGTGAGTACATACCGACCCCGTTTTTATTTTTAGTTTGTAGTTTTTAAGTTATTAGCCATAATAAAAACGGAAATTTGACAAAATTCACAGGGTACACCAGTGACCCCACAGTGCTGAAATTTGGTAGACGTGTAGCTTTAGTGACACAAATATAGGGAAAAGTCTGAAATCCAGGATAACTGCAACTTCTACCCCAAAAATATAACCAATAAACATGAAGTACCGTTACCTGTAATTAGAATGAAACTGTAGGTCAAGTTATGTGATTGCATATTTCGTGGCACTATTTTATTAGTCAAAGATTAAGGCCGGCTTGCACAACGATCCCTAAACGTATTTAGCGACTAAACATGTTTAATTTTTACGTATTTGTATGATTTGACAACTGCTTAAATCATATTTAGCCACTAAATACGATTAGGCATCGTTGCGCGAGTAACCCTAAAATTTTTTTTTTGCGTTGGGATACTCGCGAGATATCAGTTCGAAGCGAACCACTAGTTGGTTTAAATTGCAAGATCCTATATTATAAATAAGTATTGGTTTCTACTAGATGGAAAGACGACCTGCTAAAGGTTGCTGGGAGCCGTTGGGTGCAGCCGCACAAGATCTGTCTATGTTTAACAGTGGACGTCCAATGGTTGATATTGTGATGATGATGAAATAAGCTATCTGGTTCCCATAGTAACTTTGCTTAGTTTAGTTGGGGCTAGATAGCGCTGCGTGGAATGTTCAGTATTCTTTATTTATTTAAGATTTTGAGTATGAGTTTGACATAAATACGCGCGATAAACATCCGTTTTGGCAGTGGATCAAAAAATACCAATTCACGTTTTTTTCCGCAAGCATTCACCAGGGTTTGTCTGAGTAGGTTCAGGCAATAGACTAAACGACTTTTATTACAAGTCTTTCCTCAAGATATTTCATACATACTTTAAGCATTTCAGCACTATTTCCCCTTCGTTCGTTCGACACCCTCTTCAGTAAGCTAAAAGGATTAATAAAACATGTGAGCAGACTAACAATGACGCCCAAGTCAATTTTTAGCTACATTATGTTGGAGGCTTTTTCGTAATGCTGGAATTATTAACATTGTGTAAGGCGTCAATGTGCATAATATAACAAAGTTATTTATGGTTCACTGATTTGTGGTCATGTTACCTACAAAGTATGCAACGCGGCATTAAGTTCACTGTTCTGTTCGTATTGATGTCTCTACAATACTAAATCAGTATCGCTTGCTATTTAAATGAATTTTGAGTTTAATTGTCACCACAGTTCAACTTTTGCTAACTCAATATTTCAACATTTAGGTAAACTTGACAAAATTTAGTCCGATCTTTTCTGGTCATTCGGTTTTCCTTATTTTCAAAACAATGCAAAAGCCTCAAGATCCATTCTGCTGTGCAACTAAGTTACCAAGTGGGCCACTAGCCTGAGACACATTGTGAAACTTACAAAGTTCCAATATTGATCCACGTCACACGGCGCCCGGAGCTATTTTATATTGGTCATTGTGATTAAACTACGCTACCTAGACACATGCAATTAAAATTTTTAATGGATATTAGTGTCGGGTGGGCGATGACACACTCGTAAGCCACATAACATAATCCTGGTAAGGCAAATAATTTTAGTTTTAATATGAAAAAAGTAAGTAAGCACCTTTAAAGTTCATTACCACCACGTCTTGAATTAAATTAAAACGTACACATAATATGAAAGTTCTGCCATCCAAAATCAATATAGTAGTATCAAACCCCTATTAAGCAGGTGGTACATATATATATAGGCACTGCATACCAAAATGTTCCAATTTCACAAACTGCTGAGACCAAATAAGATTGTGAACGTTGTGTATGTTGGTAGGAAGGTTTCAGTTGGCAGTAGTCCAATACCAGGCGTGGACCGCCCTACTTGGCAAAAGGCTTGTGTTTGCTGAAAATCTTTAAACGGATGAAATAAATAAGAAACTGCTATAAATATATTCAGGTGGTTACGTAATATTGAATTGATGTTCATACCGAGGAGAACCTCTTACTATATAGTTTGCGACTGAAGTTAGACCTACTGTAGTTTCAGTCGATAGTTGATGACTATGATAAGATTTTAGCCACGCCCCTTGCGTGCGCGTTTCTAGGCACAAAAACCAGCCATGTTACCTATTTAAATGTGACCATTCTGCGCATCGTAACCATTCCATTACTAACGGAAATCCGGAATACCGGCTCTGAGATTAATTGGATTTTTTCACTCTAAACTTATAAAGACAGGTTCTAATATTCAAATATTATACATTAATAAGGTAATAAGAATATACCGTACATAACCCATATTATAAAGATTAGTCTGATTAGCATTTTATGACGTAATATTATGTGACGTCATGAAACTCAGCTTCTATGGTAATATTTTTATTAAAGTATTTGATTACCTACTCAAAAATTGAATGCCGATGGGCGAGAAGTTCAAATGGCACTTGAAAAACAGTTATCACCAATATGCGCCAGTTCGTTTATTAATCTGAAAAAAATACCCATCGCATCTGCAGGTTTACGTAATTTGCGAATTCATAGCTACCTATAGAACTCAGCTTATACTGGTCTAGTTGAACCCCTTTACATTTGGCAAACTGCCCGTCACCCTGACCCTCGTGTCGAATTATGTCACCAGGTTATTAGGCTCTCGGTCCACCCTTTGGCTCTTAAAATTCTAAATTACCTAAGGAACAAAGAAGTAAGCATCTCCATAAAAATTTGGTAGGATGAATATTCTAGAATTGGGACGCAATTGAATAATTTATTAAGTCAGCTCGCCGCCGCCAACGTCAAATCCTTCGGGGACTTACAGAAACTGTAGTTCATTGTCCAAATTCCCTTTTTATACGTGAGTTAACTACAGTTATAAATTCTCATCTTGCTAATTAAATAATTCAGCTTTCCTGTCGTGCGGTTACCTGTATAAATAAATTGTTGATAATAGAGTGCAGAAGAGCTGTCTTGGCTTTTCAGAGTAACTGAATACGTAAAGGAGGGTTTCCTTCTGCCCGTGCACAAGTATAAGTTGTTGTGCAGAGTTGACACACGAATACAAAAGTATCTACTTAGATTTCTTCTTTGTTTATCTAAAACTACAGAACAAAAGAATTATCTCTTACTAGCTGACCCACCGAACTTCGTACTGCCTTGACATGCATATGACGGTAGAATTATCAATCGGCCATCATAAGCTACATCTATGTATGAGAAAATGATTTTTCGTCAGATATTTTTTTTGTGTGAATTTTTCAAATATTTTAATAGTAATTCTGCTATCCGGGGCAATCCAATAAATCAAAGATCATCAAAATTGGTCCAGCCGTTCTTGAGTTATAAATTGTGTAACTAACCCGACTTTGTTTTATATATTTAAGATATCCATAAGTAAAAACACACACCGTAAACAGTGGAATCTACTTACCTAACTCATGTTTAATTGGGTAACACATCCTGAAATATTCCGTAAACACATTAAAAGTTCATAATGTAATTTACAATTTGTGATTTTATACGAAATACAATTTAGAATGAAGTGCTCTTATACAAAGTAAAGCTATAAAGTCGATTGCCAATAATTGATGAGGGTGGTTGATAGTTAAACATGCAAATCCAATACAAGTTACAAATACATATTACAAGAAACGACACAGACTGTCCAGTTTATCTTAAATTTTTTTTTGTATGAATTCCTGAAGATACATTAAACTTCATTATTATAAATACGGGATTTATCACGTACCGTCTTATCGGTATTTCAACCGAGAATGTTTCGGTTCAATTCGGTAACGTCGCACGCAACTCGCACTGCGAGGCGAGACGTTATTCGGAGCGGATCGCACTCACCCTGATGAAGGTTCACGAATTGAACCGAAACATTATCGGTCGAAACACCGTTAAGTCGGTACGTGATAAATCCCGTATTAATACATTAAACTTGTTAGTGTGTACCTACTTACCTAACGTCAAAATAGAGTTATTTCGCTTCAGACTAGACTATGTGCAAAAGCTCTACTGTCACTCTTTTAGAAAGCTTCTACTCCAGTACACTTCAAATTCTTTATATCTCTCTTTTATATATAAAACAAAGTCTACCGGGCATTGATAGCCTGCGTCACAAGCATGTTAAGGTGGTACGAAGTTCGGCGGGTCAGCTAAACATATATATTTATTTTTCCTGCGTTTTCTTTCATTATTCTGGTTATCTTTTGTTTTAACTTCAACCAATCTTGAGTAACCTTGGATTGATGAGTACTTTTTGTTATGAATCAATGTGTTTTTCGTCAAAATTAGCCAATGTTTTCATCGCTGTTATCATATTGTTTAAGTGGCCTACCTGCATGTTTATTTTCATTGTTTTTTAACGATAATTCTATCATTTTTTAGTAAAAACCTATTATTAAAACAATCATGCCAATCGATTGTTTTAAATTGTCGAATTTCGATGTATTTTAAGTTGCCATCCAGCCAGATTTTGTAAAACTATCCTTGCAGTAACCTTGCATTGTAAACTTGCCAAATAAATCAAATTCAAACTATGTCAAGTTGACTCTATATTATAAACATCAGGGAGCTATAAATGACTTCATCACCCTAATAGTTAATTGTCGATGAGAGCGACTAGAGTTCTCGTTAAAATACCAGATGAAGATGGCTGCCAACTCCCAGATGTTTACACGGATCCATCAAGGTTGGCTTTTTAATCGCACTTCGTTCAGGAAGTCTATTTTACAGGGATTTTTATTTAGAGGGCTATAAATGTTCATGTCGCTTTACACAAACATGCATATGAACGGTAATTACAGTGCAAACAAAACTAAGAAATTTATTGAAGACGGAAATGGCGGATTATTTCGGGGTTTGTTTCTCACTTGCATTCTTGTCTAATAGATGTAGTAAAATTTTCCTTATAAAGTACACTTTTCCTGTCCATCCAAAGGTTGACTGAAAGAGATCGCTATTAGCGATAAGGCCGCCCATTGTACCGTTGATTTAATTGTGTATTCTTTTTTGTTTGTTTTATTTTTAATGGTGTACAATAAACAAATTATCTAATCTAATCCAATTTTGCATTTGATATTGGTCTTTTTGTATGAACATTATATGAACTGTTTACAACCCTAACCACAGACATAAGTTGGCCGACTACTGCTCTTACTAGTAGTCTAGTAAAGTCTTCTCAGCTTTGATTATTCTCTTGCAACTACAGTATATGTGCTACTATATTGGATACTTTTTAGGCATAAAAGAATAGCAGTTTGGCTGATAGCACACACACACACATACATACACACACAACTATTACGAAAATGGCAATTTTGATGCTTCATATTTCGTAAACGGGATTTTGTCTCAAAAAAGTATTCAATAAATCTTATATTTTTTTTAAAAGACCTCTGAAGATTTCGCACAAGATGGTAAGCGTGCGAAAATAAAAGAATCACCCTCAACTTCCAACTACAGGGCAGGTACCATATAAAATAACTTTTTTTATCTTACGTCACTAAAATGTACCATCATGCTAGATTTCAACTTTACAGCACTAATAATCAATGAATAAAACGGCTCTAACTAGTCTAAAAATACATTAAATAGAATAAAAATATTTAATAAAGCAGAATACCTGACTATTAAACAGCTTGCACATTTTGATAATCGGAAGCTCTTTTTGACTTTCATCATCATTCTCAGCCCGTGTGGACCCACTGCTGGGCATAGGCCTCTCTTTGTTCCTGCCACTCTTCCCGATCCTATGCCAGTTTGAACCACGTACGACCCACGGTCTTATGGATGTCGTCAACCCATCTCGCTGGTGGACATTCCCTATTTCGATTGCCAGTTCTCGGCCTCCACTCTGTTGGTGCCTTAGTCCACCTGTCGTCACTACGTCTGGCCAAGTGTCCTGCCCAACTCCACTTGAGCCGCAATATTTGCTTGCTGACGTCGTACTTTAGTCTGCTTGCGAATTTCTGTATTGGGAACTCGATCTAAGAGTGTGTTGCCGAGCATGACGCGCTCCATGGCTCTCTGTGCTACACTTATTTTGCACAGCCTTCTTCGTGAGCCGCCATGTCTCGGCACCATATGTCATAGTTGGCAGGACACATTGGTTATAGAGACGTGTTTTAAGACATTGTGGAATACGCGTGGATTTTAGTATGTCATCTAGTTTGCCGAAAGCTGCCCATCCAAGTTGAAAACGCCTGGTGACTTCCTTAATTTGATACGTCTTGCCAAAAGATAAGACATGGCCAAGATAAACGTATGAGTTGACCATTTCTAGTGTCTTTTTTGACTTTATTGTCATCTAAGTCTGTTTATTTGTTGCATCCTGTAACCGCTTCAGAGATTTTGACAAATGAGGTATCATTGGGGTCGTCTGAACTACAAGAGGCTACAATAGGCTATATAGTTTCAAAAAATCAAACAAGGCGGCTGCAAGCCGCAACAAATTTATATTAGGTAAAAAAGCTTGCACATTTTGCTAATTGAAGGCTGGGACAACATATTAGTACCGCAACTTTAGTGTCAACATATAACAGATACATATTATTAGTTACGTGATTATTGATTATAATTATACGCCTGCGTTTTTCAATAATATTTTTTTATTATCTTATTACGTGGGCAAAATTTGTCTAAAGCATTTATGTACCTACTAATTTATTCTATCAGCACTCGTATCTTTACCAACCAGTTAGATAAATATAGCACGAGTACCTAGGCTGGCTAAAATTAAACTCTCGTGCAATCTAAATTTAAATCAAACTAAAACACTAGTAAAGTTTAATCTGTTGGCTGATCCTACCATTGTAAATAACTCTACCTCGCTAGCTCTATAATTCATTCATCTCATAATGACAATCTTGATGCATTAGATCTGTAAACAAAACGCTCAAATATCTTTTTCCAAAATTTCGTACTTGCTTTAGTTCATTACCAAGCGGGTAAACATTACTCGAGAATTAAAATCAACAGAAGAAACCACATTTCAGATTGATCGATCGATTTAAATTAATTATTTGAACTGCTAGACCATCTTAGCAGCTGGAATATAGCCGTAGAATACCAATTTAGAACAACCAAACCACGTAGGTAAATTGATCGGTGCATAATACCGACAAAGCACTTGATCAAAATCGCAAATCAGCAACGTGAAACATAAATCAATTCGTATGCCAAAATAAACGCATATATTGCAACACAATACACATGTTCCAGACAGTTATAGATGTGGATGAAAGGTGGACTGAACTTATACAAAGACAGTTTTAAAGTTTTACTACTACTGCGTACAAGTTTTTTTGAGATAAAGGGTGACGTAAAATGGCTATCTATATTTCATTATTATGAAAGAGGTAGTTGTATGCAATTGTGATAACATCGGTGCCAGTACAAACATCTGCTATCAGGCTATTAATGATGATAGCTAATCGTATCGGAGTAATCTAAGCTGAGCACCTAATTAATCGATGGTAGGTACATCGCGTACAATTGCCATTTATTCATATCCAGATAATTGATTAACGGTACTGTGTAGTTCCTTTATGTTACTCCTAGGCTTTTATGACGATATGCTCGTTCGTACTGCATAAATTAATTACACGTAAAATAACCGTTAATTTTACGACGTATTTAATTGAAATAACAAGATATGTGTGGATAAAATCGTGAATATGATACATTTATTGTATTTTTATCGCATTCTGAGCCAATCGTGATTGATAGTTTTATCGATCGATTGGAGAGCATTTGTCATGTATATAAAAAAGTGGTACTTTGGGAGTAATGACAGAAGTGAAAACTTGAACAATTACGAGATACTTCTATACAGAGCTGTCGGTAACGGTAACGGTAACAGTGTCGCGAGTTCAATGGTTTTTTCCCATCTCAAAAAAGCCCAACGCGTCTAACGAAGTTTTCACTACTTATACACAGAGGTGTCGGTAATGGTAACAGTGTCGCGAGTTCAACGGTTTTTTCCTATTTCAAAAAATGCCCAACGCGCGTCAAAAAGTTTCTACTACTTATATACAGAGGTGTCGGTGACGGTAACAGTGTCGCGAGTTCAATGATTTTTTCCCATCTCAAAAAATGCTCAACGCGTCTAAAGAAGTTTTCACTTCAAAACCAACACATTTGTTCTACACTTAGCCAGTGAGTCAAGAAAGAATTCTTGTTGAAATATAAACGAGCTCAGAGATGGGTCCTGAAAATATTGGCACAAAAATATCGAGGGCTTCTTGAATACCTCGAGCTGGCTAGAAAGGGTTCTTTATCGTTTGACGCAGTGCGTTACATCTCTGTAATTAGCAAAGTTCCCATCGTTCTCAGCCTAATAGGGTTGAAGCATTGCAAGTACCTTCACACTGAAAGTTCGCAATACCAATGCATTTGAGTTTCACCAGTGCCAGCCCTGACCCATATCCGAAGGCCTGATCTTTCACTTCAGATATGACCCAAGTCAGTCAATTTATTATGTAAATTTTCCACTCCAGCCAAAAGCTACCTGTGATCAAAGGCGTAGCTTACTTACTTTATTTATACGAGTCTGCCTACAAACTGAATGTTTAATATGTTATAGGCTTTATTATTAACTACCCTTAGATTGCTAGCCACTCTCTTCGTGCCGACTCATCAATGCTTTGAAAGCATTACCTACTAATATGTAAATATGTTTGTTAAAATAAAACACCTTCATGGCTAGTACAAATACAATCTTCCCTAATCTTTTACACTTGCCAAAGACGACTAGGCCTATTTTTGAACCCATTTTTTTTAATGTCTTATTTTTCAGTAAAATCTTTCTAACCCATTATCTAAATGGGGTTCGTCCACCAGGATCCCCTTGTATAGCATACATTATATTCTCATCTAGTGAGACAGGCTGGCGGCCTGGCAGGGCACCAGGGCAAGAGAACCCTAGAGTTACGCTACGTCAGCGGTAGGCTGCCAATGATCTATCGTCGTCGGCACCTGGGTAGATATTTCAGTTGTACACGTCACCTGAACAGCCGGTCACTCTGACACCCATGATGCGTACGTTGCGTTACTTTCATTTGGCAAGATACGTTTTATTGCGTCATAAATACTTGTGAGCAATTAGAGTGTGTGAATCCGTGACTCGCTGCGAGGTGGGTAGATGCTGGGTAGATGTCATCTTTGAACAATTTATTTATTGTTTAGAGATTACAACACACCACACAGAAGTAGGTCGGAGCTTTTAAATTCAAGTAGGTACCGCTATATTATGCTAATTTGTATTGCTAGGCCAAAAAACCACGTAGTCAATCGTGAATAGATAATGCTCTGGTAAGCCCCTGGGTTTGAATAAGTATTTGAACAAATCTGTAAACAAAGAGGAGGAACGATGCCAACGCAAAATTACAATGAACATTAATGCCAGTTTAGCGGGACAAATTCTTGTCGAAAAATAAAACTGTTGTAGGCATATTAGCTCCGTTGAATTGCGAGGTTCATAAAACTGGAATGAATCATTGAACTTGAATTTGGCATTAGAATTACGATGGTAGAAATGTGGAGTTGAGGGTAAATAGCGTACGTGGTTATGATCAACTTTATTTTACTTTTGAAATGGGTTTTCAGAGCTGCGTTGAAGGCTGCTGTTTATGAAGGAAATTCCTTTTCCCGGACGTGTCGGACATAGTTGGAGAGCCGCGATGAGCCGGGCGGCGGGCGGGCGGCGAAAACCATCCGGCAGCGCGCCTCTCCGAACAAAGAGTCCGCCTTTTACAAGGCCTTTGTTCTAAATCTCAAGAATGGGACGTAAAAATGCTCATACAGAGCGGGTTAGTGCAAGCGTTTGTTATTATTTTTGAGTAAGTTTATTTAACTCCAAATAGATTTCAAGAATTCTAGAGCTCTCAAAAATTTCTCGTTTTATAGTTTTGTATAGGAATCGGGTGCATGTCTAAAAAATCGCTTCTGGTTTGGTTTCAATACACGCATTGCAAACAAAGCATTTAATCATGTTTGTGATGGACTTGTACCCAAGCGAATGTTTTGGGAACACGACTAGAATTTAGTGTAGGTAGTATGGAATTGAACTGGTTTTGTGAATGTGGGTGTTAGAGTAGAGGTAGCCTATAGGAAGTACTCATTACCCAGTATACCTAGTTGTTGCAGAATTATCACTTTTTTTTATTTAGGTTCATAGATAGCTAATACTTGCCATATAGTAGTATATTTTTAAATCAACTCTAAATTTGCGACTAAAAAACATACCACAAACTAGACAACGCCTCCTACTGTGTAAGTAGCACAGTGGTGGCAATTCTGTTGTTTACGATGACTAACTAAAATTGTGTAAAATATAAACGGTCTTATTTTGTTCACGCTAAAGATCAAATTAGAATGAAATTTAAAGAGACATTTTTAAAATTAAGTAATTTTTGTTATGATCGCATGTTTGCGGGCAAGTTTTAGTGATCAACCAAATTGGTGTTGACTAAAACTAGCTCGCAAACACGCTTTCTTATTTAAAAATATTTAAATTTAGAAATGTTACTTTAAATGTTATTCTAATATGATCTTTAGCGTGAACAAAATAAGACCGTTCGTATTTTACACAATTTTAGTTAGTCAGTGTAAACAACAGAATCACCACCAGTACCCCCTAAATATTGCATTTAGGCCTAGAGGTAAGGATGAGATCTTAAAATTTATCTTAAATCTTAAAATGGAAAGTACTTAAGTAATTTAGTTCCAGTAATGTATAATGCAATATTTATGCGAATCACTCAGTTTCGTATTGAATTATGCTCTGTGACAGGAACGTTGGTGGAACTGGCTGGGTGCCAGTACAGCCAGCTCACTTCCGATGTTTGTACTTCACCATATTTCTTTCTGATTTTCAAAAAAACATTCGTTACACTCGGAAATGGTCCTATTATAGTCTTCTGATCTGATGAAAGTTGTTTAGTAGGAAGTTATGCAGGTACGTACGTATAAATTTGTACGTAGTATATATTTCACTGTGGTATAATGCACCATACCCATATTTCATGATTTTTCACACATTCCCAAAAGTAATATTATTTTTATTAGTTGAGCGATTTATGACCACTATGAATCACATCCATGAAAATTATATTGGGAATGGTATTGATTTTATTTATTTTCTGCCAAATGTTTAGTTTAGTGATATCCTGTTTAAAACTACTGGAAAATCTAAAAGTACGGCTGGTTCTAATCAAACATTTATCAGACCAAGGTTAATCAATATGTATTTCAAGGTTTGCCTCTATATTTGTATTGATACTTCATTACCTACAGCATGTTTCAGCAATAATGATCCAAAAGAAACAGGGAAATATATAAGATGCTCCATGTTCCAAAAACGCAGAATCATTCAGACGTTAGGATACATTCCACATTTGTATAAGTCAATAATAACAAATGAACCAACGACTTTTCATAGTTGAACGCAAGTCCACACCAAAATGCATTTTTTCTCTAACCTATCTCGTCCCACTCCTTGGCAAAGGTCTCCCCCAAGTCCGTCCAAGCATCCCTATCCGTCATTATCTCCCACCATCCTCTTTGGAAGGTGTCGAAATCGTCCCGCCAACGCTTTCTCGGCCGACCCCGACGTCACCTTCCGTCTTCAGTCGTCCACGGTGTTACAATATGGGCCCATTTCTCGGAGTGTATTCGGCCAACGTAGCCCGCCCAGTCCCACTTAGGCTGATTTTAGTCTCACGCTCACCGTCAGCGCTCATAGCTCAGCCCGTAGTTTTTCAGCGCTGAGGCTCAGCGTGGCTCGTTTTAGTATCGTACTGACCGCCTTACTGTACAGACGACGACCAAAATGCGGAGTGTATTAATTATTGCTGCTTTGTACTATCTATCCCAAAAAAATAAAAACCGGCGGCGACGAAGACTCTATGTTCATCCATTAATTGAGCAGAGAGCCGTTGCAGGAGACTTTGTCTTGTTATATGACAGTTTGAGGGTTGACGAAAGTAAATTCTTTAATTACTTTCGAATGTCAACTAGAACTTTTGACGAATTACTGGCAAAGATACAGGATAAACTGGTCCATTGCAGCTTACGACGTGTACCTATACCACCGATTGAACGACTAATGGTGACTTTAAGGTAAGAAAAAAACATATTTACTCGTTTTATCATTATGTTTAATTATAGTAAAGTAAGAGAACAACATATTTATTATTATAATGTTTCATAAGGACAGATTAAAAAAAAATTATAATAAGTAATTGAACACATATAATTATTTATTCATCAGTAAGTCTCGCTGTTTGATAACCAGAGTAACCAGGATTCGCATTGTTGGTTTCGTACTCTGGGTAAGCTGGAGTCTGATAATTGTATGATGATGATGCATATCTTGCGTCGTTGGAGTAAGAGCTATTTGAGCTATTTGATCTGTTGTAATTTCGAATATCCATGGCTTCTCGTAGCACTCTCGATCTAAACTCCAGCTTTTGTCCTACATCAAAACTTTTTAAAATTGGACCCAAAGAAGCGAAAAAAGCCAGGTCGTCAGCGGCAAGATCTGGGGTTTGGTTACTTAATAAAGTTAATAATTCTTTTTCAAATGGAGAACTTTCTGAATTTGTTTTCGGGGCCCTTCTTTTTCTCTTTTCCAACCAAGGTTTTTGTGATGATGCTGAATCAACACCACGGTCAATCTGCTCACTGTGTTGAGTGTTTGAAAAAACTTGCTGCATTAATATATCAGAATCTTGAGTATTTTCTGAAGACCCCATACTATCCAATGTATTATCTATATTTACTGAGGGTGAGGGAAGGGAAGAGTCATTCAGTGATTCATCAACTTCATTCTCAACTGTTGGAGCTAGGAAGCTTAATTCGTCATAATAGATGTACTTTTTGTATTTTGGAGCAGCACTTCCAGAGGGCGTTTTTTTAACTGCGTTCTTTGTTCTAAAAAACGCGTCCCGGGCTGTTTTCCACCTTTGTTGAACCAGTTTTCCTGAAATAACAAAAACTTTTTTTTCAGATTTCTTGCTACGGGTCGAACATATACAGATTTGCAGTATTCATTTAGGATGGGAATCGCAACAATCAGTAAGATCGTGGACGAAGTGTGTAAAGTTATATGGGAAACGCTACACGATGAATGTATACCATCAAATACTCCTGATATGTGGCAAAATATTGCTAACGGTTTTCTACAAAAGACCAACTTTCCAAATTGCATCGGAGCTATTGATGGCAAGCACATCCGAATCGTAAATCCAACCGGTGGTGGATCAATATTCTACAACTATAAACATTTTTACTCCATAGTTCTTCTAGCTATGTGCGATGCAGATTATTGTTTTACATATGTAAACATTGGAACATATGGAAAAAACTCGGACTCGACTATATTCCAAAACAGTACACTATACAAGAGCCTTGAACAAAACACTTTAAATATTCCAGGACCAAAGCCACTGCCTGGAACAAATACTCCAGTTGAACATGTAATTGTGGGTGATGGTGCGTTTGGAATATCAAATAAAATTCTGAAGCCATATGCACGATCCAATATGACCCACAAGAAAAAAATATTTAATTATAGACTGAGCCGCAGTAGACGATACATAGAATCGACATTTGGTATCATGTCAAACAAGTTCAGAGTGTTTCATACACCTATTAATGTGAGTTTTGATGTTACAAAGAAAATAGTTAAAGCATGCTGCGTATTGCATAACTTTATAAGAATTCGAGATGGTTATCGTATTGAAGACACACTTACAATTGAGGGTATGGTGGACTTGCCAACTGTACCTACGAACAGGTCTGGACACGCTCTGCGAGAACATTTTGCCGAGTACTTCGTGAGCCCTATTGGAAGCGTGCCCTGGCAAGACTCGTGTATATTTTAACTTGAAAAGGCTTTGTCCTGTAGTGTAGGTATTCAGATAATAAAATAAGAAAGTAAACAAACCAAGTTGTTGTTTTTCTTCTCCTGAAATATTTTCGAACAATGCGTCCACAATATCCTCCCAGGCTTTGTTTCTTGCATCTTTATTTTTGTAGAGTGGATCGGATGCATCCCACAATACCTTCCTCAGGCGTACCTCATCGATAACTCGACCTGTATCCACTTCGCGATTTGCCATGATTGTACGCCCTGACGACGTCCGCTCCGCTCGACACAAGAACGCTCACTGAACGCAGAGGCGCTCGTGCGATCGTCAGCGCCGACAGCTACGCGAGGCCGACGCGCGACGCGTACGGCCGCGTAGCTATCAGCGCTGACCACCGTGCGCGCTGATAGCTACGCGTTATTTAAAAACGCTTCCTAGAAGTCCATATATCTCGGACATCAGCGCTGACGGTACGCGTGCCGTCGGCGTAAGACTAAAATCAGCCTTAAGTCCAGCCGATCTCTTCCCTACGTCTGCAATGCCGGTAAGTGAGCGCAGCATGGTGTTACGCACTCGGTCGACACGTTTAAAGCTGAGAATGCTGCGCTCCATTGCCCTTTGACAAATCTTAAGTTTTGGCTACTGGGCTTCAGTCAGAGACCATGTCTGCGCACCGTAAGTTAGGATGGGCAGGATACACATCCTTCATGTGCTCCTTCATGCATAAAAACACAAAGTATGCTTCACATAAATTGTATTGAACTACATTGAACTAAAGAGAAAATAGTTTCTAAAACCTGTCTGGAAAGTAATTTTTGCAACAAAATTTCAAAAAACAGTAAAGTATTTAGATGTGTAAACATCACTAATTGTAATAACCGTTTACTCAACGTAGAAACGTAGAGCATTATTGTGTTATGTACAATAATGCAAAATTAACCAACTTGTTGCTTATAATGTTAAATTAATGGTAAGTATTGATCAGTAAAATAATTGCAATAATATTAAAGGTGAGACAAACTAAACGTTAAAAGGTTTTACATAGGCAAGTTATAAAATGTAAGTTTAACTAATTTAGCAAGTTAGACAAATTTAGTCTAAATTTTTACGTGTTTTGCTGTACTAATATGAAACATAAATATTGTAAATATTAACACTGGCCATCATCGTGAAGCTGATAAATATTTTATGCTTTCAAGGTTGACTTCGACTCTAATAGCCCCAAATTACCGTGTAGGTATTGGTAGTGAAAAAAACCGTTAAAACGTAAAGGTTACCTACGTAGTTCATGAAACATACGACTTGTCTCCCGTTCTGTGGTGTTTACAAAGCATGAATGATCGATTTTCTTTGATCTCTAGAGAGTGTAGAGCACTTCATAGACTATCTCCTCGTATCGCAATCAACCACGAGACTAATTACGTAGCGGATCTTGATGGCCATTAGTGACTCGTTATTTAGTACAAAAATTAATTTACTGCCGAAGATATTTTTAAGCTTTTCTTTCAGTTTAATTTGATTTATAAATAATAATTCTTTATTGTTCGTGTACATAATTGATGGTCCAACTTATAATATAGGTTATATTACTATTCTAGGTTCTGCCATTTAAGCGTACAAACATTTGTATAACAATGACTTTATATTTATAGGAACCGGAAAAAGCTAACAGTCATTTTTATTTGAAATAAACTTTGCCTCTAATCTAAGTTTAGCCCAGAGATATATAAAACGCGTGTGATTGATATGATTTTTCCGGATACATATCATGAGTAGTGTAAATAATCATAAAAAAATTCAGCATCATCCACGTTAATAAATTACGGTGAACATTACGTCAGTGACAGATAGCTGGCGTTAACAACGCTGTAAAAACACGTTTGCTGGAAAATGTTTTGACTGAAAGTGTTCAATTGATGTGGAATATTACCCATTGATGTAATGCTGCAGTAACTACAATCAATCATACGTTAGTCGTATTTATGTACTACACATATAAACCTGTTACAAAAATAGTCAAGATTTGTTCTACACTTTTGTTATTGGAGGCGCTTTTTATGTCTGTTCCTTAGCACACTCATTACAGAATAGAAGATGTGGTTTGTAAATAGATGCTGCATTCACTTCCGCGGTAATTGAACTGATTAAAACAATGAATCTAAAACTCTTTGTTAAATTCTTGATACAATGGGCGCGCTGAACCAGCTGCTTGCCAATAAGTCGTAAATTGGTAGGATAGCTCGTAAAGCAAAGCCATTAAATTGGTGGGTTACGGGTCTCGCATGGTGACGGCAGCCGCGAACCGTGTCACGAACACTTAGGTTGTAAACAGCATGCAGTTGAAACAATGCATTGCGCTTTTACGAATTGCACATCAAAGATGGCAATTAGGTATACGCTAATAAACATTTGACATGATTCGTACTAGCATCATTATATAATTTGACTCAATATTATGTTTTAAATTACAATCGCTTAAAAACAATAGAGTAATAATAACCAACGAACTCGCAATTACTTACAGGATTCTGTGGTACCTAAGCCTACTTGTTTATTGTGGCTAATTTAATATCCATTCTTTTAGAGTTCCAGACAGAAATTATAAAAACGGAACTCATAAGGTGCGACTTTGTCCGTCCGTCTGTCACAGCTGACTATCTCAGCAAGAACTGAAGCTATTGACTAAAAATTTGGAATAGTTGTAAATAATACTGACCCTATATTGCATAAAAACATGGAGGATTCTTAAAAAAGGGCTTATCTTACACATTTCGAAACAATTTTTTCAATCTCGTGTAGTTATGGTAAATAAAAAAATACCGTTCCCTTTTATATCCGAATTTTGCAAAGCTAACAATCTAAAATGAATTGATAAAAATATATGCAAAAATTACAGGAAAAATAAAACAAAGTCTTTATATTGAACAATTTTTTAGAGATCTGCTATGAAAGTTTATTTGGTTTCTGAGCCACATACTCGTACTAGATGGCGCTGCGAAATTAACATAAATATAGGTACGAGTAGGTATGGAACCATCGGTGCGGTCATGTTTTAAATAAACAGAGTTCTAAAGATATGTAACTTAGAAAACTTTCGTGACTTATTTCAATCGTTATTATGAATACGGGATTTATCACGTACCGTCTTATCGGTGTTTCGACCGACAATGTTTCGGTTCAATTCGTGAACCTTCATCAGGTTGAGTGCGATCCGCTCCGAATAACGTCTTGCATCGTACTCAAATTCTAAAGAAATGTATATTTGCTGCATGATATCAAGCATAAACAAAATAAATGTCCCAACATTACTCTGATCCCTTATCAGAATTCCATTCGGGTACAGAGGAAGACGAGAGTAAGATACTTTGCGATTCATGGCTCTCGCAAAACACGATGATCATACAAATAAGAATTTATTTGTGCTGATTATTTTAAATTACCGATACAAGTAGAATTAAAATTCGGAATATGCATTGTTAATCGCATATTTGCAATTATTTTGTGACAGAACATGCACAAATTTTTTTCATACTTCAGTGTTTTAAAGTGTGTCATATTATACTGGTAGGTTTCCGATCCACAAATTCAATTACGGTCAAATTAACTGCACCAAATATTAACGACCGGACGACGTAAAATCTATTTTACAGAGTTATAAATGTAGAGATGGCAGCTTATAGGAATCTCATGAAGGGATGTTTATGTAATTAGTTAATATTTGCGTAATTGCTTCATTTTGTGGTATTTTGAATTGTGGACACTTAGTAGGTCGTTTACTGTTGACAACAGCATTGATCTGTGTGAACGGTTTTTCGAGATAAATTCATTCAGAGACATAACTGGTCTTCAATTTATTTAATCGAACTCAAATAGCATAAAGCTTCTAATAGAATCAGGCATGTTTAATGGAATTAAAAGATTTACAATCTTTGCAAATTATGCAAATAATTTATCCAAATTACCTTCTTTCCATCCCATTCACTCCAGTATTGATTAAACAATAAAATTCGTTGAAACTGATATGTAAGTAGGTACCAATGGAATTGTGTTTAAAAAGTCAATTGAACTTGCTGTTTTTAAGCTGTTCTTGTTTCGTTTAAAATTGCAAGGAAAAGTTGGTGAGTGCATGTGCGCGCGTTAGATGCGCATATGTGCCAGTGAGTGGAGCCGCGGTAGCATCCGACAGCTGCTTTGGCAAAAATATCTTCTCTACATTTACATTAGCTATAAGAAGCATATAAATAGCATTCTAATGCTGATGCTACTCGGACAAGTAGATAGGTCAATGTCTTGTGCTGGATAGAGCACACCGCCTAAGCTTTTCTTTCGTTTAAATTGATTAAAATGTGAACCAAAATGGGATCAAGCCAACAGCTTCAGTTTCAGTTTCATTTATTTGCAAACAATACATATTGTGTCGGAACATTTGGTATAGTAAAAAAAATATATGTAGTAAATTCATTCTTTATAATGTCAGATCAAGCTCTTTAGTTGTTGATAAGTACTATACTTTCTCTAAATTATATTCCCTACTAAGGGAACCAAAGTGTTTAATACTGCATATTGTGATAAAAATGTTTGTTGGCTAACGTCGTTGGCACATTAGGAGTGTTTCATAATTTTTAACATGTGATGCAAACATCATCTTGGCCCAAATTATGTATGAACTCACCCTTTCTCAACACGTAACCCGATTACATTTAAAAATGCAGGCTCTAGATTTCGCAAGCCTTTCTATTTCAAGTAGCAAAATCTGGTGTAGAGCTAAGCCTGCAAGTTGTTATAGAGATTAGCGCATCGGAAGAAACATACAAAACAAATGACGGAATAGTTAATATTAACCAGCGTATGATATGCGGTAGCCCTGTACCAAGGTGAGGCTGAAAATAGGTACTCGACTTGACCTACGTCGGCGCCACGGTACCCGTGTTATTTTGGAGACGAGATCTGTGTCGTAAGCGATCGTGTCGATGGCCTTATTAATTATTGTTGTTACAATTTACATCGCCAACCAGGAAGTGTAATCGCATTAGCTTTCGCATTTGCGTGACTCCACGTGTAGGTACGAGTATTCACTCTTTATTCCCGAGGTTGGTAGTTATATGTATAATCTACAAAGGACAATTAATCCAAACCACGGCTTAATGAAGGGAAGATTAGAAAAATATGCTTTGTAGATATACATATCTTACATGGGTTAACTAAAGCGTTGTATGAGAAACAAACCAAAACTTATTCACTTTATATATAGTTTAATTAGAAAGCAAAAAAAATCGCTTTTCAACATGAATAAACGATCTACTTGACAAAAAACGGTCTAACAGTCGGGAAACTGTAAGAGTGCTGAGTTCGACTGCGGAACTCTAATTACATACGTGAAGTACAAAACTACTAATCCACTATTAAATCAAGTCAAGTCAAGACAAATTTTTATTCATTAAAATCACAAGGATCACTTTGAAACGTCAATTTTACTGCCTGTTCTTTCGCGACCAAGCCAGGAAAGAAAGGCAAGAATTAAGGTTGGTTGTTTTTTTAATGATCCTTTTACAAGCGAAACAATGTGATCGTTTTTAATAACCAACATTATTATTAGTTTCTTTTGATCTTGAGCAAAGCACCACGTTCGCTTTAATACCAGCGACTATTTATTACAAAGAAAATACTAGTTCTCCGGAAAAGGTAGGCCACAGCTCAAGTCGTTAAGTATAAAAACTAAATTTCCCGTCAAATTTGACTGCGGTCGCGAGAAGAGTCTGGTGTTATTTGAATCAACAGTTCACTGCCTTTATTAAAAATAATGTTTGTGAATTGATTGAGCGAGCGAAGCGAGCGAAGATCTCAGTGGCAACTTGGGTGATTTTGCTTTGTATATTTGTCCGAGCATAAATATCGAACCGTTCTTTGATCGATCTGCATGTAGTTCAGTAGATCGATAGCTTGTGCTATAAAGTTTTGCTGGTAGGTAAGTATGCATATGAACTGAATCGATGGAGGGGTTGTGAAGATATTGGGTTTCAAAGGAGGGTTACAAAAATGAAAGTGGTACAAATATATAAAATAGCATGTCATATGTAAAGTTAAATACCAAAACGGGTTTTATTTTTAATCTACAATGTTTGTAAAAACAATATAACATGATCTCCCATTTTTCAGAGTTTCGATGACTTTGTAGTTCAGGTAATATTGGATAAGCTTATGCTATATCGCGCCATCATCGTTGCGATTTGCAGTGTTTCTGTTTCTGACTGTTACGTGTTTTACCTTGGGAAATACCTCCCGTACTACCTCCGAAACCTCCATTCTATTTCCCATTTACGGTTTTCAATTTTCAAACACGAGTCTAATTTTTAAATAAATTTTAGACTCGCGTTTGACCACTAGGTATCTCACCCGAAAAATTATAAAAAATACGAATTTCCATACATACCTATCGCATCGAACTCAGTTCGTGGCGAACTATTAGACTACTATTTTAAATATTTGCTTCTACCGTAACTGGTTACGAAATTCCGGTTTCGTACGCGGCCGAGGGGGCTATTTTTATAATTTCAGTGTCATAGACCCAAACGCTGTCCTTAAATCTTTACTTTTTATTAAAATACATAATGTACCTATCACTGACCTTGAAAAGCTCATAATCGTACACAACTGGAGCTACCTACCAATACCTAAACAATTCTAGCTAAGCGCTTAAAATAGGGCTAGAGCCTAGAACCGGTTGAGGCCCTAGCTTCGGTCACAAAAGGCACCCGTCATGCACACACAACGTGAGCTTTCGTTTATTTTCCCCTCGGGACAATCCCCTTGCATAAGCCTTTGTGGCGGGAAACCCTCGCTTTGTACTACCGTTTCTGTGAAGCTTCAACTTAAATAGCCATTCTCTTAAGCTTTCCGTATTATATTTTACTAAATTTAATAAAGAGAGAAATAAAACAAATACGCTAGTGCTCTCCATCCTAACGTCTGTTGATTGGAAGAAATCACTTTAAGCGATAAGACCGCCCATTATATATTTCTATTGTATTTATTTCTTCTTGTTTTTATGTATGTATTGTGTCCTGTGATTATTGTTATTTGCAATAAAGACTTCAAATAACTATCTAATGACTTCACTTAACTGATACGAAAATAATGTTCTGTTTTTAAATATTTTCATAACGAAATATGAACACACTTTATTCAAATAAATTCATATTTTTTTATTATGTGAGCTCTTTTTTGTATTAGGAGTCATCCGCCAAAACTGTAAAAATTTTTAAAATAATTTTCGCGTAAATATACACGAGATAAAATGAACTCCGAGGGCGGCAGTTAACGTGTTCAGTTATTTCTGAATCATTTGCCGAATTCCTTTCTTAGTAGCTAGATGATGTCCCAATAATTGTTGGGCTGTCGACTAAACTGCGTAATTTTGCGTACGCAGAATATGACTAAAGTCGCGGAGACAAGCGGGAGAGCTCCGTCCGATGCCAAAAACACTCCTCGTGCTAAATGCGGATCGCCACGTCACGCACCTCGCGCGAACTGTCACACCGAGGACTGAGGACTGCTTCCATTATTTGTATTTTATCTTGACGGACAATCTACTTACGATTTTTACAGTCGCCTTCATTCAATAGCTAGCAAGGTGCTAGCAAGTTATTGCTATCAGGCGCCAGCATGTTTGTGAATAAAAAAAAAACAATATTGTAATTAATTTTGGTAAAGTTAGCAGGCAACATCTGTTGTGTCGCAAATAACCTTGGTAACGAATCGTGATCAGATTACGTTGGAAATGTTTTTAGTTTTCAGATTATCAGGACAATCTGTATACACACACAAAATAATAGTGCAAATGTGTTGGTTCCCAGGATCGAATGCCAGCTGTATAACAAACACAAATTATGTTTTTGTAAAAAAATATTAGTAATAACTACGCCACGTACACATACACTTGCACATCCTCGCCCCCCTCACACACCCACACAATTCACACACACGCACAAATATACTCTCTCAAACACACAAACACCCACACACACACACACACACATCCACAAACTCTAATGCTCTAACACGAGTCCCCAATATTTTGTCTTAGTAGTTTTATAATCCTATAATATGACCATTTATCTTTTATCTTTAGCTTTAATTAACTTGTTTTTTGTTTCTCTTCTCTTAATAGTCAAAAATTTATACTTTATCGGTTTGGTCTCGCATATAATCTGTTTAACTTTTGCAAAGCTATACAGGGCATCCGCGATACAGGCGTTACACCTAGTGCGTAGCTCATTTGTACATAAATATATGTTAGTTCCTATTTGGAAAATAAACATATTTGTGTTTGTATTGTATTTGTAATTTTTTTAATATTTCACTGGCAGTAACTTCACCAAATGGTAAGGATAATGTACGTCATGTTTATATTTAAGGATCGGGAAATGCTTCGTGCAATGTAAACTTTCGGTGCGTATGACATTTGATATTAAAGTCAGGTACGAATAGTAAACATGTGGTAGTTTCCATATTATGACGTTCCCGCATAAATGTAGTAGAGTGAAACTATATTTTTACTAAAGAAAGTTTGTTCAACAAGAAAGTCAAGACATTTTATTTACACTAATTCAAGAGTTAAAACGTATTTCTAATAAAAGTTAAATTATGCTTATTACCAGAATATATCGTTTTATTAGAAGGGCCGTTATCGTTGCAGTTTCTATCAAAGAGACCTTGTAGTAATTAAAATGTACCATATATACTTGTAAGCTTGCACCCATTGTAATCTAAGGTTGAGAGTGGTGTTGTTTACCCAAACCATGTATTATGCAATGCACTAAAAGCTTTGTTGTGTAAATGAAAATGCAATTGTAAGTAATAGAGGTGGCTCATTGCCTGCATATTAATTTGCATAATACATGTTCCTAGTGATGCACAAGAAAACCAGGGGCATTATAAGTTTAAAGTCTTTGTGTGTTTATAACTCTTCATCGAATTAACGGATTTTAAAACAGTGTTGTTATGTAAAATTTAGCATCATCATTAGCGCACACTACTCTACTGTTACTTTATGAATTCTTGGCGTTAATATAAAATCTTTCAATGGAGGTTCCGAGTTTCCATGAGTAAATAAGCACAAAAAGCTCTCCAACAGGAAAATGAAGGCTCAAACAGCAAAGTCCATATTCGTATCCACAAAAACTTGAATAAAGATCCCTATCCGCATTTGCAAGGCTTTTCAGCCAAAAAGCCTTGAAAATGCGTGTGTCGACATTGATCGCCATTCACCACACCAGAAATACGTCTGATAAATTGTACAGTCGCTGGATGAAGCTTTATAACTGAATCTTAGGCCTCCCAGCTGTCTCTATATTGAGCCATAACCACCAAAAGTTTTGAAATCTTGTTTTAATGCTGCTTTTTGACAGTCTAGCAAGTAGACGTTTTGACCTTTTAGACTAGATCTAGCCACTAGTCTTAGTGCTAGAACAAATAATACTAACTGTTATTCTAGTATCAATACATACATATTTATCATATATATCTGTATAGATATAACATCAACCATATCTATTGTAGTAGTTTTAAGGTTAAAATGTCTATGGCTTATCGACTGATATTAACAGGAAACATTTTAACCTCCTATTCACAAAGGTACGATCAAGACTATCCATGTGACTGATTAGCTCATTTATTTACTCAAGACTGCAATTTTTTGCGTAACACTAAAGTAACTTATAACTTTTGAAACTATTATGTTTATGAACACTATTTGCACTAAAAATGGGATATTTGAGTTCGTTCCCAGCAACTGACTAGGTAAATATATCTGCCAAAAACCATCCACTAGCAAAGACTTCAGTTTATCCGTGATCACGATGCACCATGATCACGGATAAACTGACTGACGCACTGACAAACTGACGCAACTATATCGAAATATCGGGAAACTCAAAAATTCACAAATCATTGTAAGTATCATGTTTTTAGTGAATATATTAAATTAACTTGCTGTTGTTAGCAACACTACAGTAATTGCGTTAAGGGACAGAAAACAGACCCGTAATTACCGACGTAAGTCGCCGGCGCTTTAATTCGAATCTATTTAATGTACCATAAAATTTATACAATTACCGTCTCAGTATGCATCGGTGATTTTATCTACTCAATTTTGTACACAAACTGTGTTGAAGTATACGCGGTAATGACTTGGAAATCAAAGTAAGTTGATAAAGTAAACAGGCTCGTATTCCTGAACGGTGTTCAAGCATAAATCGATACTCAAGCGTAGATTTTTAGAAGCTTCCAATTAAAAAACTGTCAAAAAGCTATGCTTGATTCTGTTTTGAGTTTAATGGTGAAGGTTAGCCATCATAAAACAGTTTTATTCTAGTTTCAGTTTCTAGTTTAAGTCTAAGGAGATATTTGAGTTGCAGCTCAATCATAAAATACAACCTCCGCATACCATGCAGTCATTATTTGCACTTAGTCAATACATTGACTAAGTGCATAAGAAGGTTTAAGGTCGCTCTTCGAGCTATGGAGAGGGTTATGTATGGCGTTTTTTTACGAGATTGGGATAAGGGGGTCCGTACATTCCATACACTAATTATCATGGACATAACACAGTGGATTAGCAAATTATAGTGGCAATGGGTGCCCAAGCAATATGTACCCCTGTACATAGCTAGAAAAACTGACGGCCGTTGTTAGGTATAGGAAAGTTATCGAGAGGAGACCATGAATTTGAAACGTTGGGTGCAAGCCACACAAGATCGATCGCTTTTGATATTTATTGGATAAGACCTATGTTCCACCAGTGTACGCGAAAATATGTCTACTAATGTATTTGCAAATACTTTTGTCGTTATATCAGCTTTCTTTATATCATACTAGCTTACCCACCGAACTTCGTACCGCCTTGACATGCATATGACGCGGGCTGTCAATGTCGCCCCGGTATCGGTCAATCGGCCATCATTAGCTGCATCTATGTATGAGAAAATCCATTTTCTTCATTATTTCTTTTTGCGTGAATTATTCTGATATTTGAATAGTTATTCTGCTATTTGGGGGGGAGACAAATCCAACAAATCAAAGGTTAGATGTCAAGCATTACGCAATATCACAATACAAGTTTAATCAAGTATTTGCTTTTACATGCCAAAATAATTTTCACCATTCTATGGTAAACATTTTACATATTTATTTATTATGCTCATCAAAATAACGCCTTTCATTTTTGTGCGTATATTATCAAACAGCCTATATAGATTTACTTAATTCCTCTTATTCAATTATGAACCATTATAAAATTCTAATAAAAATCAGACTGGGTAATAGCATAATCGCAAGGCAGGAAGCGTGGGGTAGCTCCATTATAGTGATCGATTTGGAGCCTGAAAAACGAGCTTGATAATTGGCACTTGATCGGAACTCATTAAGTTCCAATTATTTTATAGGATGATTAATGGCTCATACGCTGTACTTTATTAACAAAATGACTCGCTGCAATATTAACCGCATAATGTGCTTGAATTTGCATGTTAACTCTTAAACTCATTTTTCCCGTGAATTTGGGAAATAAGTGTTCATGTAAAGATTTTTTTTTCTAGAATATCATCAATAAAAAATTAAAAAAAAGTCAAATTTAGTGTTTTTTAGCTTTAATAACAATAATAATAACTTATTTAAGCTTAAACAGGAACTCAATTTTCTTTAAAAGTAGCTGCAATACATGAATTTCAAAACGTTACTCGTAGAATAAACATTGCTCTCGTAACTGAGGACAAGTCGCCTCTTTCAGGTTAATATACATATTTCGAAGCAACCTGTATGCACTACTTCACATCAAAAAGACACGTAATTACCGTCGTATAAAATCTGACGGTTATTTTGTAGTATTTTTTTTTTCAGACAAAAAGTTGTTTATGGTCGTGAGTAGGTTTTATAAGTCGCTGAAAAGTTAGCGCTTTTTATTCATGCACACGTTTTCCAAATTGAATTACTAAACTCGTTTACATGGGGGCACAGAGAAGATAATAACTACGTACAGATAGAAGTCTCACTCTAAAAACCAATACGAAAACCGACACAATGTTCGAATCAGTGGCATTCCCGAAATATCGGCTAAAATATTAAACCGTAAGTTCATTGCGTAGCAGCTCAATTTCATATAGCAAAATTACATAAACCCAACCGGAGGCGCGTGACTCAATCTGGGTACAAAATGCTAGAGTATATTTCGCAATAATATTCTAAACACAACGCGATAAAGTTCATTTTACATCGTAATCAGACTTAAAGTGATAAACCTGACGGGGGTAAGCCAATGAGGGACACAACGGGAGCGGAACGCGCTACGCTACGAAAAGGTCAGAGGTGTAGCGAGCGTAGCTGTGCGCTACGAACAGGTGCTACGAGCTACGTCATAGCCCCTGTCTACGAATAACTACCACCCTAGATTTATGCTACCTATCTTGCTACACCACATCAATAAGATATTAATATTCACAATAACATTTGCGTCGTCGAACCGCCTCATGATCATTATTTGGAACACGCATATGATGCGGTGACACAAAACGCTGACAAAAATGACACAAAGTTTCCCGCGTAGCTTTTTATTGCTGGCGGCGGCGACTCTCCGACACTCTGTCGGCTGTCACGTCCATAACTCGGGATCAATACGAGGATGATCTGTGTCTACAACCCCTTTCAAAATAAAGAAGTCTTATTTGTTCTGGGCTATAATATATATATGACTGATTTTAGTAAAATTGGCTATCAGCTGAATCTGAATAATCCATGAATATATCACGGAAAATAAACTGAGAATTGCATAATGATGTGTATAATTTTGGATTAGAATCGTCTTGGCCGCTAGCGCCTCCCTAGCGGGCAGACAGAGTGGCGCCGTGAAAGCTGGCTATGGATGTAAGAATATCACGTGACCCATATCCACTAGTCGCTTTCCAAGGCATAAAATTTTGATTATTTAGAACTTGGTTCAGTCTTAAACTGGACCATGATTATGACAAAATACATTTAACTTTTATACGGAAACGTTTCGCAGTCGGGTCCTTTAATTACTTTACTAGTTAGAATTCTTTACACATTTTTTAAATTAATTATGTGTACTAAATAAATACCTTATATAAAGATTTTTCACGAAGCAATTTAAAGACCGTGTGATTATATTTTAAGAAAATTTCAGTTGGCGTTTTCCAGGTGTAGGTGTGTAACATTTATAGTTGTTTTATAAGAAAATGATATTATACAAATGTTTTATAAGCATTCTATTATTTGTTTATGATATAATAGCAGAATAGCAATATTTTATCTATTATTGAAATAAGTCAGGGCTATCGACCTGGCTCCCGATCGAGACGTCTCGTTGATTTGTTACCGAGAACAGCCTTGCAATTCCGGAAGTTGTCAGAGTTCCTTCACAGTAGCCTTATATCTTAGTGTTTCGTCAACCTTGCATTTGATAAGCTTGCGTGCCTCTATCTAGATCTCTTGATAAGAAATCACAAACGCGCCCACTCAGGATTCACACTTGGCCGTCGAGGTGACGGACAAACAGATTTTTTTTTTACTTATGATAGCTAAGCGCTTGACCACAACCTAACTGGTGATAAGTGAGGGTATGCTCGAAAAAGGAGCACGTTTGCCTAGAAAGAACCTATTCACTCTGGACTTAAAGCCTCCGAGATTATACTGGTTCGGAAAAACATATGCCGGAAGTGAGTTCCACTCCTTACTTGGGCTAACAAGAAAAGTTGAAGCAAATCGATTGGTACGGCAAGGTGGTACTTCTCAGTACGTCTGCTTGTCCGGTGGTGGAAAGGGGAAGGAGGGATAAGGTCATGAAGATCATGCGCACATTCACCAAAATGAATCTTGTAAAAAACAGACAGTCTGGCTACTCGGCGCCTGTGGTCTAGACTTTGTAAATTGGCTTCCACTAGGGAGTCATCATCAATGAGTCTAGCAGCACGTCGCTCAATCGAATCAAGGGCTTCAAGCTAATACTTAGCCGAGCCATTCCAGAGATGGCAGCAGTACTCAATACATGAGCGGACTTGCGCTTTGTAGAGACTGAGCAGCTGGTATTAATAATATTTAAAACTACCCTGAGTTACTAGAATATGTATCAGATATTTTAAACACACTTTAGTACCAGCGCAGCCCGGTGACGCTTGCTACTCTAGTATTTGCTAAATTCTTACCTATTTTTAAAAATGAGGCCTACTAACTGTACTTAACAGTTTCTTTAGAGTAAACGTTGTATTTCCTTTCGATATTGTATTACGAACACACAGATAATGCACGTGACATTATCTGTATGTACGGTATTTAGTGAGGATTATTGTGCCGTTTTTTCATCCAACATTGGAATTAACATTAAAAAAATTAAAAGTACTTATACTCATTTAATAACTCTTATATTTATAATTGCCGCCGCCTACTTGCAATTTTTGCGTGCATACTTTTGGTAATAGATTGTAGACGGTAATTTGGGTTGGTTATGTGTGATTGTGTTATAAAATCTCGTTTAGAAAGATGGCGGGTTTTTTAAGTATTTACCTAAATGTTTAGCAGCTCGAGTGTCTCTTAAGTATCGAGACAACTCTTTAAGGTTTCACAGTGCTTTATGTAATACTATTAGTAACTTTTTGTCGATATATAAAATAATAATATATATTTTGGAAAATAATATATATTATGGACTCCTAAAGACGAAAAGCGACGCCGAGGAAGACTTAAAAAGCGCTGAAGCGATGACTTGGACGTCTTCCAAAGAGACTGGCGAGATTTGGCTCTAGACCGTGATAAGTGGATGAAAGAGGGGGAGGTCTTTGCCCAGCAGTAGGACAGTATGGGCTAGAAAAAAACATTAAAGTATTATATATTTATTTATGTAAGTATATGTAGGTATATTTATGTATTATTTATGTAGGTATATATTAGGTATTCACTTATTTTTTGTTCTACTTAAATAGGTATTCATTGTAACACCGCTTCCTCTCATGTTTTTTCAATCCAGTCCATCCAAAGGTTGCCTCGAGATAGCTTGAAGCGATAAGGCTGCCCATTGTACCACCACGTATTAGTCTTTAAGTTTTCTAGGTTAAGTTATTGTCATTTGGTGTAACAATGTAGAATTATCTACCTATCTATTTGAGTGGTGAGCTTTTGTATAGCTTATTGTCTTTATTGTGCTTATTTTTTATTTCAAACAAAAACGAATGTATTCTTATCATACCTTAATATTTCCGATACCTAGTTCCAGTGTTAAAACACTTAATAGTATTTATTTGAGTCCATCATTAAAGAAGGCCCTATCTTTTACATATAAACTTGTCAATGTGCAGCGCGTAATAAGTGACATTGTTATAAAGGCACTGTGGGAGCTAACGGCAACATTCCAAATCGACAGTCAGAATATTGTAGCTATTATTAGATAAGGGTCGATCCTATCAGAGTTGAAAGCTTGGGTCGCGAAACACGTCATTTGATCCTGTAAATGTTTATCTCGTTTTTGAAATGTGATTAACTTCTGTGTAGATGAAAGGTGAATAAAGTTAGTATACGTTGAACTTTAGCAATTCTGTAATTTCTTACATTATTTTGTAAAAAGAAATCTTCGAGTTTTTAGGGTAGTTATGTATTTTGTTGTACAGTTTTTTATCGGTCACCAAACGTCAATATCGTGTTCATTTAAGATTAGGACTGATAGGAACTGATGCTTGTTAAAGCTAAGGTTGTATTTAAAGGCCTTTGGATAATGCAATTATTTGATCTGCAACAAGGATTTTACCTGAACCTGTTGCATTTTACTCTTCTAAGACAGGTTTTTCTTACCTTAAAAGAAGAGCTCCCCCAATTTTAGTATTTAAAAATGTACTTGTAATAAACAATAAAACGATTTTTTTTATTTTTGACTTAAACCGACTATTCTACGGAAAATTGTCGAATGAATTTAGAATGATTATGTAGGTACTGTTCTGAACAGATGTACCTAGTTTGGAGGTCGTAATTAAGTGAAGAATAGACCGGTTCAGTTTCGAACAGCCGTTGCCGAGTGCAGAATGCCATGTCTATTATTAGATTAGGGTCGATCCGCACAGAGGTTGATAAGCTCGGAGTCGCAGGGCGCGCCACGCGACCCAGTAATCGATTGCCGCCACCCACTCACTCTTGCTTCAGCTCTCTCGAATACCCTTCCTTCTTCTATTTGTTTGTTCCAGCAACTACTGAATGATTTAATAGGACCTTTGCGAATTACGAACTTTGTGAGAAGAAACATATTTTCGTTCTGAACATGCGTAGGCGTAAGCGTAGTGGCACAAGGTTTGATAAAATGTTGAGACCTGATAGTTTAAGTTTACATGTTTTCAACATAGTAAATCCGAATGTAACCTTGTATGCCTAATCACGGTTGCGGAAAACAAGAGCCAGTTGTAAAGTCAACCTTGGAGGAAAGTTTATTAACTCCACGTTATTTCACGGGTTTATTTGAATAAATTAGAATAATCTCACTGTGACAATGTAAAGTGACGCACAAGCGTTCGTAATGAAGTGGTATTAGATCGATACGGGTGAATGAATGAGTACACGAAAAAAACCGGCCAAGTGCGAGTCAGACTCGCGCATGTAGAGTTCAGTACCATTATCTATAAAAACGGCAAAAAAATAACGTTTGTTGTGTGGGAGAACCACTTTAATATTTGTTTTATTTTAATTTAATTATTTATTTTTAAAGTGAATATATAACAAAATATTCTGTGAATATTTCAAGCGTCTACTTGTTGCCGTTATCAATATCGAGCAATAACGAGCAAAATAATCACGTTTATTGTATGGGAGCTCCCTTAAATATATTATGTTATTCTGTTTTTAGTATTTGTTGTTATAGCGGCAACAGAAATACATCATGTGTGAAAATTGATGAGATACAGCCTGGTGACAGACGGACAAACAGACAGACAGACAGCGGAGTCTTAGTAATAGGGTTCCGTTTTACCCTTTGGGTACGGAACCTTAAAAACAGCTTATTGATTTGTCATTACGTCTGTATTTGAACTGAAGAAAGGCTTTTTTGTAAGTGTTAGAGCTTTCTTTTATGGTAAAGTCTGTCTGTCAGTTTGAGGTCACCAAATGTGTAGATATATTGTTATTCAGAGATATACCTATACAAGAGAAATGAGAATACGGGCTACCGGGTTTAATCTAGTTAGGGTAATATTTAGTTCTCGAAGTTACCACAGTCGGCACTTAGCACTTTAGTTACGATCTTCCGAATAGACTTGTGACCACAGCTCTTGCTTGTAATAAGAAGTTTGGGGCTAACAGAAGTGCTATCTCTTGCGATCCAACACATGATATAGATGCAGTCAATTGAGAAGTTTATCCAGTAAAAACCGCAGGAGCGGTATCGGTACTTGGGTATTGTTTATTGAAAGTTAAAAATAGATTCTCATTTCTGAAGAAAAATTTAAGCTCGTATCGTTTCAGTTAATTTAGCCGTCTGCGTCTCAATAATACGGTAGGTAACTACAAATTAATAACCTGAATGTTTCGTCATTAACAAAGTGCATTTGCCTTCATTACCAAGAAACAATTTTATAGAATTACAATCTGAATAAATGAAGCCTGGGTACCAGTAAATTATCGACCAAGAGTTGTTGACTTCTGTTGGATATTTATTATTTAGAGAAATTTGTGGGGTGGCAGTCCACCATTTCGTATACAAAATATGCCTTATCGATTTTTTAGTGATAGCGAATTTTGTAAAAAAACTTCTTATCTCTTTTGGATAAAGACTAAACTTGAGTATTTTTCAGATTTTATATGTTAAATGTAATGAAATCTTGCAAATGGATATTGACAGAGTTTTCCTGTTTTCCGTATAACAAACTTGTGTAGGTGTTTGTCGTTCTTAAAATAAATAGAGTATCTTTTGTGCAAGTTTTTATAGATCTTTGGAACTTTGAGCGTAAAGTTTAAACGCTGCCGGCCTATTGCAAACTATTAAGGACCTACCGTCTTCATCAGCAGATTAGCTTGCTGACATTTGTATTAACATTCGAACTTTACAGGTTACAGAATATAGACCCGTTTTTCATGAATATAGCATTTTTATTTTGTGTTTATTCTCTAGTCATATGGAGCTATAATGTTTGCATCTATACATATTAATTTACATCAATATCTTTAAAACTTTGACGTTGGCAGTCACATCTGCCAAGTCTTTATTGAGCTATAAAAAGTCAGTAAATTATGTTATTGAAATAAATCGTCTATTTATTAGATGTGCCTACTAAAATCAATAAGAGATATAAAGAACATGACGTTAATATCTCGGAATACTATAGTATCGATCGAACGATAAAGCTAAAGGTAAGAAGTTTAGCGTTGGGCTCAAAATTGACTTAATAAGTGCTTTGCCTTGATTGATCATGTGATGAGAGATTCAGTGGGGAAGTCTTGGGGACACTTTCCACCTGGTAGTAATCTGGAGCAGTTGACGTTTGCAATATGATTTATGTGATTTAACAGTACTTTTTTATTTTGAATGAGGAGATTCGTAGACGAATCAATGTCCTCGACATAGCAGAAAGGATTAGCAAGCTGAAGTGGTAGTGTGCAGGGCACATAACTCGAAGAACTGACGGCCGTAGGGACAGAAATGTTCTCAAGTAGAGACCACGCACTGGAAAGCGCAGCTTATCCCGGCCCCCCACTAGAGCCGTTAGGTGTAGGTCGCACAACATCTGTTACTCTGGCTTATGTTCAGCAGTGGATGTCCTGTGGCTGATATGATGATGATGACATTCACATCTAAGTCACACTATATCAATAAGAGGGTACTATTGTATTGTATTTATATTTATTCCTTATTGATACCTTAAATGTACACTAGGAAACGTCACAGCAGAATACATTGTAAAGTAAGTATATCAGCATCACTGCCATACTATACCAGTAGGTGCAAACAAAATAATTATTCACACATACTAAAGTATATGCTTAAGTGCTAGCACTTAATATCTTTGCTTCGTCAATATCATAATATGATTTATACAATAATAATTTTCTTATTTTACAATTATATTCCTTACAATCTAAATCTCTTATAAGTAAAGGCAACTTATTAAATAATAATTTTATGCTTAGGCATAAAAGCTTTTATTTATTTTGTCAAGCCTGTGCGATGGAACAACAATATTGTTTTTTTACGTGTATTGTAATGTTTATGTTTGTCTTTTTTTGCTTTGAAATTGTCAATATCTAATTTCGCATAGATTACATTTTGAAAAATATATTCTCCAGTAAATGTCAAAATATCTAACTCCCTGATCGTAGTCTACAAGAGTCTAATTGATCAATTTGCAATATAAATCGTATCGCTCGCTTTCGTAACAAAAACACTCTATTTTACTGTGATGCATTTCCCCAGGCTAGTATACCATAAGTCATCAACGAGTGGAAATACGCATGGTACACTATTTTGTCAGCGCGTACGTAGCTCAACTGTCTTATGGTTTTAATTGCATAAGCGGCTGACTTAAGTTTACCTACTAAAATATCAATATGGCTGTTCCATGTTAACTTACTATCTATTTTAACTCCTAAAAATTTTACATGACTTATAAAATTAATTGAATTATTAATAATTGTATATTGAGCTGGGTCAATACTTTTAGCACTGCCCAGAAAAAATCTCATAATATTAGTCTTATTTACATTTAATAATAAATTATTTGTCTTGAACCATTCATTGATATTAAACAATAACTTATCTTCTTAACTTACGACTGTAGTGTCGTCTGCAAAAAGTACAATGTCTGTTTCCTTTTCTACGTACTCGTATATTACCAGGTAATTTTTTTTTACTTCAGTTTGCAAATTCTCCTCTAAGAATAGTCTTTAACATTTCTACCGAATCATTATTAACTAACTGTCTCTTTTACAATTATTAGCATTAGATTGAATCACGGCTCTAACAGCTATTATCTGCGCGAAATGTATTATATGACTTTACGCCATATAATACATTTGAGTTCAGAACATCTATAGGGGAAAAAATATTGTCAATGCAGGTGCCACTATGGCTGGTCATTCGTGTTACACATATTAGGTTGGGGAAAAAGTTTCTTCGCATTTTTTAAGAAAATTCAACACTTTTTTTAATATAGTTTATTTACATTTAACTAAAGTATGTAGATACCATCGTATGTAGATCCGATTGCTATAGAAATTTTGGGGCTTCTGATCAAAATACCGCGACAAGTGGTTTTGGCAGTCCTCTCGTGATGTTAACCTGACACTGCCTAAAGAATTCTGAAGAGACTGAAACAGGTGAAAATCTGAAGGTGCAAGGTCAGGACTATACGGCGGATGCATTAATACCTCCCAGCCAAACTCTCTTAATTTTTGCTGAGTGGCTAAAGATGTGTGAGGTCTAGCGTTATCATGATGAAAAACCACACCCCTTCTGTTGATTAATTCCGGCCGCTTTCTCTCAACTTCTTGCTTTAATCTCATCAGTTGTTCGCAGTGTTCAGAATCAATGGTCCTGCCTGGTGGTAACAGCTCATAATGAATGATCCCTTCCAATCCCACCACACACACAGCATCACCTTGTTGCGAGTTAACCCGGGTTTCGCCACAGTCTGTGAAGCCTGACCACGACCTTTTTCGCACGTTCTTGTCGTACGTGATCCACTTTTCATCACCAGTTATCAGCTTCTTCAAAAATGGTTCGATTTCATTACATCGTAATAAAGAATCACAAATGAGTACACGATTCATTAGGTTTCTTTCAGTGAGCTCGTGGGGTACCCAAATATCGAGTTTTTTGTGTACCCAGTTTTTATCAAATGCGCCAAAACTGTTTTGTGGTCAATTCCCAGTTCTTCAGCTATGTCTTAACTACTGATATGCCGATCTTGCTCCATTTTTTCAAAAATGGCATCAATTTTATCCGTAATAGGGCGACCAGAGCGACGCGCATTTTTGAAATCAAAATTTCGGGATTGAAAACGCTTAAACCAAATTTGTGCTACCCTCACAGACACTGCACTAAGTCCATAAACATCGTATAAAACCATAACAACAACAAATAAAAATCAACACATTTTCCTAATTTGAATTTGGAATTATCTTCTTTAAAATTTAAACTTTGAATGATACGAAAACCAGCCAGATACAAATAGTATAGCCAAAGAGATTTTATTACAAGTTCATACATACTATGCGAAAAGACTTTCCCCAACCTATTGCATTTTTCTTCAAAGTATAACATTCAAGTAGATCTAACAATATATTTATAAATAAAGTACATTGGTTAGTTTCAATTTGCAAATTTACATTAAAGTCTTCACAAAGTATAATGTCTTTGTGATTAAATGATTTGGCCTTCGTTAGTGTAGATAAGCAAAGTTCTAGTTTGTCCATAAATATACTAAAATTACCACTTTGAGATCTATACACAACAATAATAATACAGTTTTTAATTTCTACACAGCTAACCTCAAAGTCTTTTTCAACAATAAGTTTACAAATGTCCTTACTTTGTTTTTCCTTAATCCCATTTTTAACAAGAATAGCTGTGCTTCCACGAATAAAGTTATTTCTACAGCTAGCACCTACTATAGTACTACTATAGTATACTACTATAGTGTATGTTCCTATAACGACCATGCCGGTCGTTATAGGAACATACACTTATTTCTTCTTCTTTAACCATTTTTTTGTCATGCAAAAAATATCGATCTTTTTTTGCTCTAAAAATAAATCTATGAATAATGTTTTTCTCTTCACTCTTTCAACATTTTGATGTCCTATTGTTAAAAAAGTATTAAGTTCTTTATCTATGTATTTTCTTCTAGTTTCATTGGACTTGGAAAAAAACCGTGTTTTACCCACGTTGTAAAATCTGATAGTGAAATGCCAAGCTATTACAATACCTGCAGCGCATAAATAAGCTAGGCGCAAACTTGGTAATGAGGTTCTGAACATGTCAGGAACCAGTTTAAGCCAACCTCCGAATTGTATTAGGAAAATGGAAATTGCTTGTGGAACAATACTGATCGTTTTAACAGTTTTAATATCATTAAAAATATTTAAAATGTAACATAAAATCATGCCTATTGCCTGTATATAAATGGTATATGAAACTTCGTTAAAGAAAATTCAGAACGATTTCTAAACCACTAACAAAATGCAATGGCATCCAAGGCATCAGAATAACATGACTAAATGTTTGACATGAATAGTATAATTTAAATAAATAAGTTTATAAGTGAACACCGTACCTATATACCTATATTCTGACAATAAATGATTATGACATACATAATGTAATTGAAAAGTCAAATAAAATTAAAATTGTATATAAGTTCGTATGAGTCCATATGCTCACGCGATTTGGGGGGGGGTCATGGCTGGTAAATTAAACTAGAAGCCACTCACCACGGCTCAGATCCAAATAGTTAAACAATTCGGGCGCCGCCGTTCACATAACAAAGGACTTATGATACGCTAGCTTTTGCCGGTGGGGTTGTCTGCGTGAAATTAGAAATGGGGTCGCTAGACCATGGAATTTCGAGATAAAATACGCCAGTAAGTAAATCTAGGTTGATCGATCTAGTATAGCCTATCTGTGCCTTTTGAAGTTCCTTTTCAATAAGAGTTTTATCTTATCTATTGTGAAATGAGTTTATAATGTGAGGATCATCAACGACACCACCGTCCTTTCCTCCCATAAAGTCCTCTCCATCCTGAGGTAGTCTGGAAGAAATCACTTTAAGCGATAAGACCGCCTATCGAACTTGATTATCATAGTTCATTTTTGAGATATGACCAAAAAAAAGTATAATTATAGCGTTACACTCTCAAAGTCTTCAAGGTGAACCGGTTATTTCTAGGCAAACGTGCTCCATCTTCGACAACTTCATTACTTACCATCAGGTTGTGGTCAAGCGCATAAGTATCACATTCAGTTGGCGATTATTTTACAAAAATATTGATTGATTGAAAATTTTTTATTGCACAAAAATACATAAATCTGTACACAGGCGAACTTTATGCTAGCAAGCATTCTCTTCCAGTTAACCTTTGCGTAGTGTCGACAAAATATTTTTGTATTAATTTTGGTTTAATCCATCTTGCGTTCCCGGCATGCCCTGTGACATATGCGCTTATTATGTCCATAGGCTTCTTAAAGAATTAACACGCGCGAAAACTATTCCTTAGCCTCCGACCGCTTTTGTTCTTTGTTAGGTGCTTGCAATGAGGAAGAGAGGCGAGTACTGCCGGTCTGGAGAGACGCGTTGACAGTTAGAACCTTAGTATCGTTACATCAATCAGCCAATGAGGGTATAGCCATAAAATGAGTTGTTGATATACCTACCCTCCAAATTGTGTAATTTTCGACACGGAACAGAAACCATTATCTATATGAATTTATAATTAATAACATAATCATCATCATCCACTGTTAAGTATAGGCCTCTATTTTCCTATGCCATTCTTCACGGTCCTGTGCCAGCTTCATCCAGATCGAACCTAGATGAAGCTCTACTCACGAAAATTACAATAGTTTTCTGAAAATGATTGAGTTTTAAATACTTTGTCAGCTGATAAACACCTAAAAAACCAAACATACCTTTGTATGCGATAGCTGTATGCTTTTACCTTTACGAACTTTTTAACTCCATAGACTTATTTCAAAGAAAGTTCAAAAAAAGTAGAACTTTGCTACGACAATTGTCGCGTGTCGAAAAACGAACCGTAGCATGCTACGAGCGTAGCACCTCGTAGCAAGATTGATGATGTGTTGTATTGGCCTTTATGAAAAAAATTACGCTCTTGTTATGCTTTCTATTCTTATTTATACTAGTGGTTCACCCCGAACTGAGATCTCGCGAGTCTTCGATTAAAATAAAAAAATATTATTGTTATCTTTGATTATCAAAATAATGCCACGAAATAATAACCAAGTAACTTGACCTACAGTTACATTCAAATTACAGGTAACGAGAGTTCATGTATTCTGGTTATGCTTTTTTGGGGTGCAAATTGCAGTTTTCTTAATTTCAGATTTTTGCCTATATTTGTGTCACTTAAGCTACACGCATACCAAATTACAGCACTGTGGGGTCACTGGTGTACCCTGTGAATTTTGTCAAAGTTTTGTTTTTATTATGGCTAATAACTCAAAAACTACAAAAATTATACTAAAAATAAAAACAGGGTTGAAATGTACTAATTAAGACCTTTTATTTGACGTCCCACTTGACCTAAAAGTCTCATTTTCATTTTTTTTACCCCACTTGAACCCCAATATCTCAACCACCCCCCAACATTTTTAGGTCATTTAGTCACACTAAAATTGTACCATCACTATCTATATACAAAATTTCACCATGATCGGATAAACGCTTCGAAAGTTATCCTTGGACAAACAAACACCCATACATACATACAACGCCGATTTGCCCAAGTTGACTTAGAGATCTCGCTTCGCTCCATCAATAATAATTAACCAACTTCAAAACAGGAGGAGGTTCTCAATTCGACTGTATATTTTTTGTATGTATGTTACTCGATCATTCTCTCAATTATGAATAGATCAATTATCAATTATGAAGGTAAATAATCAATGTAACTTTGAAGTTGGTTTTTGGTTTTTTGTAAAATATATTATTAATTGACTTATTTTGCAATTTAGCCACTTATCTAAGATGGTGTGCTTTTGCAACATATAATAGAATGTTTGCAGTTTTCTGCATGGAAATGAATAACAAATATTGAGGTTAATTTCTCGTGCATATAACTACTTGCGCAATGATGCTCATACGTATTTAGTGGCTAAATATAATTGAATGAGTTGTCAAATCATACAAATACCTCAAATTTAAACAAGTTTAGTCGCCTAATAGGTTTAGGGATCGTTGGGTAAGCCGGGCTTAGTTTTTAACCTCCGATTACAAATCAGAAGTGAATCTGTGTGTCTCTGGGTAACATCGTAGTTCCCGAACTGATAAACCAATTTAGATGTAGGGTTTAAACTGCGAAATATGCAGTTTTAAGCTATGTTTGAAATTGGTGCAAACGTTTCCAGGATCAGCTTTCAACCTTGTTTTTGAAGCAAACTCAACTGTTCATAAGTGTTTATATCCATTTAATTACACTTCTAAGCCTGAACTGCAGTCTACGAGTATCTGAAGTTCATACACTGTACAGGTACTGAATAGCATAGTCTTGTTCAAAGTCTTGATTTAAAAGTGTGTTTTCTTTTCAGACGTTCCCCTGAAAGTGGAATGCCGTTTTGCCAATGAGGCGGCGTCACCCGGCACGATGAGCTAGCAGCATGGTGGGCGAGGGGGCGGGCCGCGCCCCCGCGCGCTCGTACGTGGGCGACTCGCCCCCGCGCGCGCACATGGGCTTCGCGGCGCCCGCGCCCGCGCATGACGCGCTGCTCGATAACGCGCCGATGCTGCCCGCTAATGCCGCGCTGCAGAGTACTCACTCCAGGTATGAGTTGTATGGGAGGGAGAGGCGGGGTCACTAATACCGTACTGCAGAGTATTCACTCTAGGTGTGAGTTACAGCTACAATAAAATGATACACAAACAGCCAAACGTAGGCGTCAAACTTATAATATAATTAAAAGTTAATAATAATAATTGAGAGATAATTTTTGAGTTTTTAGTGAAAATATTCAGGGTAGGTTTGAAGTCGGGTTTTAACCCCCGACGCAAAAAGAGGGGTATTATAAGTTTGACGCCTACGTTTGACTGTTTGTGTGCATCGTAGTTCTCAAACAGATGGATCGATTCGAGAGCGGTTTTCATTTTCATATTCATTTATTCTGCTTACATGTACATATACATTTTGCAGCTTAAGTTTTTTTTAATTGAAAGCTAGTTTAACTGGTGTGGTTCTTAGCTACGTGATTGAGTAATTAAGATCAAGTCAGCCAATCCAAAGATTATAAGCACTTTTCCTTTTTGGCGAAGAAATTTCAAAGCTATAAAATGGAAATTTATTACGGGACTTATATGGGTCGGGGGCTTTTTAAATATTGTAAAAATTAACGGGTTAGTTTTTTTAAATATATTTATATACATACTACGTGTTTTGTTATGTACGAAATTGTATTAAAACACGGGTAAAGCTAATGGCCAGTATTGCTGCAATTAGGTTTTTTTCAAATGCATATCCAAATCCTATGTCTAAAATATCTATGAAACAACCTGTATACTCGTACAACAGGTAAACAAATCGTATTCATTCATCATATAAGTAGGTACCTGTTAAACTGACGAAGCGGCATCGTCGCAAAGGCGCCGACGATTTATGTTAAAAATTGTTTATTGGAAATGTATTGATTACTGGGTAAATATTCAAGCTACCGGTATTAACCCCACCTCTAAAATCAGTTAATACGATTCCGGACGTATGTTTTAAATTAATGTCGTACGTAACAAAACAGGTTGTATACTCGACACGACATAATTATTCCCGACATCTGTTTGCTTCAGCTATAAATAGATACAAATAGTAATATTGCTTGTGACGTAATTTGGTTTTCTTTAAGTACCTACAGAGGAAAATAAATGAAATTAAACACAAGCGAGTGAACGAGACGTATAATGACCTTCTTATAATATTTCGCAAGTATATCGCTTTTGAAAAAGTTTGCAGTACAAATTATATTTCAAGTGATTTCTCCTACACCGTCAACACTTGATAACTTGATATGATAAACACCTGATAGGGGTAAGTAACAATATTATATCTTATTTCGTTGCGGAAAAGGTAAAAAAAAAGAATATTTCATTACCTAATCAAATATCTAAAATTCCGAATTCTTTGATTAAATTGTGACCTCTGCAAACCAGACTTTAAAAGTAACAATACTTATTTAATCCTCAGAAAATAATTAAAAGCAGCCGGGGCGGAGTAGTCTCCTAATAACCGAGAAGTCATGGACCCAACTCCCGCTTTGGAGTGTTTGCTAGATCTGAAAATATTTACTCAGAGTTTGTGTAGGACTCTGGTAACCGCGAGCAGGAAATGCTACGTATGGTCAGGGCTATGTTTTTTATTTATAATCTACGAGTAACGTTCACTTGTAAAAGATGATTCAATTTTCAGAAGGCCCACTTCAGTAGAATGACCGTTTTACGACATTCGAAACTATTGAATCACGGTTTATCATATCGAAATTTTGCTTTTAGTGCGTAGGATGTGGATTATTTATATTCACTCAGATGAAATATCTGACTCACCCCGTTCACCCCGTCTGTTCATTTATTTACAGCTGTTATTGGATTAAACTTTTTCATTAAGATAGGTTTAGTTTTAACGTCCATTAACTAAAATCAAAATCTTTTTGTTCATTAAAATCACAACGATCACTTTGAAACGTTAAATTTACTGCCTGCTCCTTCGCGACCAAGTTAGGAAAGAAAGTCAGGAACTTATGATGAAAAATTTAATATGACGTAGCCAAATATATAGCCTGATTGCGAGGCCCATATTATTGCCTATTATTTAAATATTTTTTACTAGCTATTGCCCGCGACTTCGTACGCGTTACACTATTATATGTGTAGGTAACCTAGTAATAAAGCTAAGCTCACTGTTGTAACTTAACTTCATACCCCATTTTTATCCCATGGGAACTGATTTATGGGATAAAGGTAGCCTATGTGGTAGTCCAGGTATCTACGTATATACAAAATTTCATCGAAATCGGTTCAGCCGTTACGACGTGATTGAGTAACAAACAAACAAATAATTAAACAAACATCCAAACTTTCGCATTTATAATATTAGTGTGATAGAGGTACTAAGGTACTTAGGTAGAAGTGGTATAGACCACGATTCAATCATATTTTGAGGCCGACTTGCGCAACGATTCCTAAACGTATTTAGTGGCTAAATATGATTTAAAAAGTTGTCAAATCATACAAATACGTCAAAGTAAAACATGTTTCGTCACTAAATACATTTAGGTATCGTGGTGCAAGCCGGCCTTAATGTTTTTCGAATGACACAATGTTATGTTCTTTGCATTGACAGGTAGTTTTAAATCCAATTAACAAGAACAAAACACGGTGTAACATAATTACTTTATTACTATTCCAGATCAATGTCGTCTCTACCACCGGAGCCGTTTATGATGCTCCGCGCTAAGGCGCTGAGCAAACGAGTCATCATCAACGTGGGCGGAGTGCGACATGAAGTGCTGTGGCGGACGTTGGAGCGGCTCCCGCACACGCGGCTCGGCAGACTGCGGGATTGCAATACTCACGAGGCAATCACCGAGCTATGTGACGACTACTCGCTGCAAGATAACGAGTACTTCTTCGATAGGTGAATTCAGTACATACATCTAATATTATTAAAAAACACTTTTACGAAACTTCTGCAGTCTCTCTGCTAGATAAAAAACCAACTAGTCGCATCATCTATAAATTAAAATGGAATGAAAATTATTTATTAAAAATAAAGCATATAAATATACCATAACATTCATCACACTAATACTATAAATGCGAAAGTTTGGATGTTTGTTTATTTATTTGTTTGTTTGTTACTCAATCACGCCGTAACGGCTGAACTGATTTCGATGAAATTTGGTATATACGTAGATTATAACCTGAATTAACACATAGGCTACTTTTATCCCATAAATCAGGTTCCACGGGATAAAAGTGAGGAGTCAAGTCAAGTTGCAACAGCGAGTTTATCTTTATTTCTAAGTTACCTACATATTAGTAGTATCACGCGTACGAAGTCGCAGGCAATAGCTAGTTAAAATATAATTCATAAAGTTATGAGTATAATACATTTTTCATTAGATTAAATTAAAATGGCATACACATTAAAAGTTGCAAAATTTCATTAACTTAAAGTATTCGCTGTAAAAGTGCGTCACTAAAAATAATTTCTGATAACATAATCAATGAATAATATTCGTATATATTCGATATGTACAAGCTTTAAAATTAAATTCAGCTGTATAAGGGAATCGGTCGTAATTAAATAGTTAAAATAGGTTACAGTGCTGCAGAGAGATATCAAAATAAAATATTACAACATCAAACAGTTAATTTTCTTTGTATAAATGAACGGAACAGACTCGCTTACATTATAAATAGTTTTATGTAATAAGAGCTAACTAATTTTGGTATAGAATGAGTTATCCTAATTGCCAGGGAAGTTTATACAATTTCGGACAAATTAATTGAGGTAGCTTTTCCGATATATTTAATCTGTTTTACTGCCTCTAAGCACATTTTATTTCTGATACTACGTTTATTGGTATTTCTTCGTATTTTAAAACGTTTAAAATTTTGTGGAACATAATTATGGACTTCAAGTATTATTCAGTTATTGAGGCCAGTATCTTTTGAGACTTGGAATGCACTCTATGTGAGCATTGTACATTGTGCTATAATAACTCTTATTGCTCGTTTCTGCATTTTCAGCACTCGCTCAAGTAATGTGGGGAATTATGTCATACGCTATATACCGTACTAACTGTTGGCTACGACTTCGTACGCGTTACACTTCTAAATGTGTAGGTAACCTAGAAATAAAGCTAAACCCGCTGTTGCAACTTGATTTGACACCCCATTTTTATCCCATGGAAACTGATTTATGGGATAAAAAGTAGTTTATGTGGTAATCCAGGTTATAATCTACGTATATACCAAATTTCATCGAAATCAGTTTCGCCGTTACGACGTGATTGAGTAACAAACAAACAAATAAACAAACATCCAAACTTTCATATTTATCATTTAAGTGTAATGTAAAAAAATATGGACAAAACAATACACTCTAAATTAAACTTCTAAGACCAGCTAAATACCAGCTAGAGGCTTTAGATTCAATTAAAACAAGAGCCAAGAAGCTCATTTGCAATGACGAGTTAGCAGATGCAAGGCTCCACAGTCTTGAGCATCGTCGAAAGGTTGCATTCCTCCCGGTTTCTTATCGGATACATTTCGGAAAGAGTGCTGCGGAGCTTTTCAATTTGATCCCACCATCTCCATTCTATCATTGGACAACCAGACGCTCCGCCGTGCGTCACCGCTACATGGTGGACATACCTCCGCACAAAGCGGTACTCTTCCACCTTTATTATGCGCGCCGCCAAGTAATGGAACGCCTTGCCTGAGTCTGTATTTCCTGATAACTACAACCTGAGTGTCTTCAAGTCGCGAGTAAATAGGTTTCTTCTAGACAAGCGTGATCCATCATAGACTGCATCATCGCTACCATCAGGCGAGATCGTGGTCAAACGCAAGCATATAATGTATAAAAAAAGGTAATTACGCATTGGATCATCATTTATTTCTAACTAGCTGACCCGCCGAACTTTCTACCGCCTTGACATGCATATGACGTGGGCTGCCAATGTGCGTCGAACCGGTAGAATTGTCAATCAGCCATCATTAGCTGCATCTATGTATGAGAAAATTAATTTACTTCATAATTTTTTTTTTGTGTGAATTTTTCCGACATTTTAATAGTTATTTTGCTATTCGGGGCGGAGACAAATCCAACAAATCAAAGATCATCAAAATCGGTCCAGCCGTTCTTGAGTTATAAATGGTGTAACTAACCCGACTTTGTTTTATGGATATAGATGTTATAATTTATGATTGAAAAATAAAGAATTTGAATGTAGTCCAGAGATTTTCAATATGCGGCAGACGTTGCTGGCCCAATCCTACTAAAATCGTAAAAAAGCCATGTGATACACAGCTTTTTTTACGGTCATCGTATATTAACTTCAGATTGATTTTAATAATGTTTTTTTTCGTGTTTTTTTCAGACATCCAAAAAGCTTCAGCTCAATTCTTAATTTTTATCGAACTGGAAAGTTACATTTAGTAGACGAAATGTGTGTATTAGCATTCAGTGATGACCTCGAGTATTGGGGAGTGGATGAACTTTACCTGGAGTCGTGTTGCCAACATAAGTACCACCAGCGAAAAGAACATGTACACGAAGAAATGAGGAAAGAGGCAGAAAGCTTACGGCAACGAGAAGAGGAGGAGTTCGGGCAAGGGACTTGCGCTCAGTACCAAAAGTGGCTTTGGGATTTACTCGAGAAACCCACGACGAGTATAGCAGCGAGGGTAAAGTATTGTTTATCCTTTTGTCCAACTCAAGAAAGCAATTCCCTTAACCGCATCTCCCTGGTAAAGCTTTCCAGGATTGTTATTTTTAAAGGTACATTTACCTTTCATACAAGATTCTCCCTTTGTTTACTTTTTACTATTTGATCCAGTCAGTAGAAAACGCTTATTTTTATTGTTATTAGATTTTGAGTCAATATTTTTGTGCACAGATCTGTAAATTGTTACTGTAGTATTACCTAATTTAATTTACACAAAGCTCAAGCAAGCACTATTTGCAAAACAAGAAATGAATACTTCCGAAGGGGTTTCTTGTAAATTTCGCTATTACATTACCAACGCAAGAATGTATTTTACTTTACCTTGTAACGAGCATTCTACACACTTAGTTTACAAACATGTACACTCAGGTGCGTATACGTAGGTACATTATATTATTGTACACAATGTAAAAAGCAAGCTTGTTTCGTACTGAACAATAACACACTTTTCAAAATACGATACTTTTTCTCTACATATTTTTCACAAAACTTTTTACTTTATTACACATTCTAAAGGTTGCACTTTATAGAGATAGTTGGACCTATATTTACTCGTATAATAACGTAAAACTACGTTTGTGTGGTGATGGCTCCGACTGATCCTATAAAGGGCGCCATAAACACCTTGAGAGAACTATTAGGAAACAAGCTTCATTTATGTGCAAGAATGTTTTATTAAATGTTGTGTATGTGGGTGCATGAATAACATCTATTGCTGCATTTACTCGATGTTGTCTGTCCGTTTCTTGTGTTATGGAATGTGGTGTTGTGTCTAATGAAGTATAGGTACGTTTTGGCAATGACATGGTGTCGTTTTTGTCGAACCATGAACTGTAGAAACTAGCTTTCTTTCCTTTCTTGTATTTTTAGTACTGCCATTATTAATAATTCGACAGCGATTTATCTGAGAATCATTAAGTAAGTAGCAAATAATTATACGTAGTATCTAAGTTACATTTAATTCATATATTCAGAACACTTCTTCATTAAGTAGGTATCTATTTTCTCGACCGAGCTTTTTTCGGGGACTGAGATATTTCATAGCTGTGGGACTTATCGAGATCGATTTCTTCTCGCAAACCCATTATCGAGTGTCTCGGTACAAACAAACGCAAAAGTAAGTTGATAAATGGAGTAATGGTATTTGTAACTTATGACTTTATGAGCAATTGTTGTAATAACTACACTTTACAGTTTTAGATGAATTTTAGTATTTTTTTGTACTTAGTAAACGAATATTATTTAAGAAAAAATGCAGTAAGAGTACTCGTAGTTTAGGTAACCACAAGTTAAGTATTTTAGCTATAATACTTTAGAGATTAATATCACAAATAATGCTACTGCAAGACTGTATGTTTCCACAGTACATATTTCACTAATATTAGTTGCTAACAAAGGAGAAGCACAGGGCACTTGCTATAAGCACCGTTGTTTAGCTCAATAATTAATATTTTAGTAAAAGATAACTTTGTAATTTTTGTCAATGTTCACAGCCGCGTCGATTGTTCTCATATAGAGAACTTTACAAAACAAAGCTTAATTGTTGTCGCAAATATTGCAAATATGGGATGGGCTTACGCGATGTGACCAGTCGCCGCAGGGTGGCGCTCTGAGGCCCGCGTGCGTTGGGGCACGGGACGGAGCGCGCGCCCCCGGCACGTCCTCCGGCACGGAGACGTGCCGTGTGCGCGTCCCGCGCCCGCGCCGCTCCTCACCACGGCTGAGCGTCGCTTCGCCGCCCCCACCCGCTCCCTCTTATCCCCTGTCCCTTCAATCCCTCTCAACCCTCGAGCCACCAGCGCTTACGCTTCGTGATACTGATCCGACTAACCGTGCGACGCGATGGACGGACGCGCGTCCGCTGCCGATCGACTCGGCCTTTACTTCGAACACACACCCGAACGCACGTCCGTTCACCTACATTATTATATTAATTTACATGTTTACACCCCACACAACACTACTAACATAATTCACTCGAATAGATGTTATTTCTACACCAAAATTATTATCACTAATACTAAGGTTACTAATCACGTTTACATTAATTGGCTTTATTCTGTAAATACTTATACATACATATACATATACCTAAGTGCGAATACATACTTGTTATACAATGTACAAACGTTGATAAGAGTAGCTCTGTATAAACACTGTCATACTAACTATACTGAGGGTGACACTGTGACATGTAATTTCTAACACTACCCGCGACGTAAATCGTGCGTGTGCGTGCGCGCCTGCGCTTCACGGTGTGTGGCGCGGGCGCTCACCGGTGCGTGCTTGCAGGTGATCGCGGTGATATCGATCCTCTTCATCGTGCTGTCCACGATAGGGCTCACGCTCAACACGATCCCGTCGATGCAAGTGTACGACGAGAAGGGCACACCCATGGACAACCCGCAGCTGGCCATGGTCGAGGCTGTGTGCATCACGTGGTTCACGCTCGAGTACGTGCTCAGATTCAGTGCCTCGCCGGATAAGTGGAAGTTCTTCAAAGGTGGACTAAACGTTATAGACTTGTTGGCAATCTTGCCATATTTCGTGTCTCTTTTTCTGCTCGAAACGAATAAGAACGCCACGGATCAGTTTCAAGATGTGCGTCGCGTAGTACAGATCTTTCGCATAATGCGAATATTACGCATTCTGAAACTCGCACGGCACTCGACCGGGCTGCAATCTCTCGGCTTCACGCTCCGCAACTCGTACAAGGAGCTGGGACTGCTCATGTTGTTCCTCGCGATGGGGGTGCTCATATTCTCCTCGCTGGCCTACTTCGCCGAGAAGGAGGAGCCGGGGACTAAATTCATATCTATTCCGGAAACCTTCTGGTGGGCCGGCATCACCATGACCACAGTCGGATACGGTGACATTTACCCCACGACTCCGTTGGGCAAAGTCATCGGCTCAGTATGCTGTATATGCGGCGTTTTGGTAATTGCGTTGCCCATCCCCATTATCGTCAACAATTTCGCCGAGTTTTACAAGAACCAGATGCGGCGCGAAAAGGCGCTCAAGCGGCGGGAGGCTCTCGAGCGTGCCAAGCGCGAGGGCTCCATCGTCTCTTTCCACCATATCAACTTGCGTGACGCCTTCGCAAAGAGCATGGACCTCATCGACGTCATCGTGGACACAGGTCAGTATCTGCAACCTTCGTTTCACCCGTACCGCTTGTCCATGTCATGTGTCTTCCGCATTGTAACGTTCCTAACTATCTTTTCACTGTGCACGCATGCTTCCCCCGCTAGGACGCATCTGTGTATTGAATGCCATGGGTGTGGAATGTGTGCACGTCGCATCGTTAGCTCTCCGGAACCGCAGACATCTCTGAATCAACAAACAGTTCACGTCACATCGCAGACAGCTATGATCATCCGTGCGATGCGATGAGGCGCACTCAAGAGTGTTTTATTCCTTGTCTTCAGGTGACAAGTGCGTCCTCATTGAGGCGAGAGACGACGCCAGATGAGCTACTCGCTACTATCGCACGGTCGTCACACTCGACCCTTATTGTTAGTCTGTTACTGGGGTCGGGCTCGCATCGTGTGTAGCTAGCGATGTGCGACGAAGACACTATATTCTAAGGTCGATTACGTTGTCAGCGTAAGCCTAACGCTTCATAGAACTAATAAATATAATTAATATTCTCTAATGTGGACTGTGTGTATCCGGAGGACGCTGGATTTCATAGACTGTTCGTGTGGAATGTGTGTTGTATAGACCACGCTGCTATTTTTGCCATCTGTTGTGAATGTACTTTCAACTTGCCAATATTGCCAATCGGGGTTGTACGAAGAAGGGCATGGAAGCCTCGCTACTTAATGGTGTGTGTCTCCAGGACACAACCAGTCGCAGGCGGATGCCACTAGCCTGGAGGGCGAGGCCCCAGCCATCACAGGGTGCTACAAACAGTACGAGCACTCCATCGCTAGTAAGAACCCGGAGAGTACTGACCCCAACCAGGTAAGCCTGCCTTATAAATATCTGGGTGCGTCCGACATTACAAACTAACCTTTAGTTATTCAAAAAAATTTAATAAATTAAAGGCAAGTCAAAACTGACACTGGCTGAGATATGTGCACGAATAACTTTTAGAGAACCTAAACTTTGATTTAAACAGTCTGCTGGCTTTGGACGCATCCATCTATTGTATAATTATGCATACGCTCGTGGCTAACACCAAAGGTCATAGTTTCAGGACTCCCCAAACAAAGAACGCCGGTACTCGAACGAGGGCCCAGACTCGCCAGAAAAACGCTTGCTCATAAACCCCGAACCGACACCAGTAAGCCAACAAATTCTACTTTCACTAACACCGATGTAAATCCAACTCTTCTAATTAACATATTGTCCTACTTCTGTGTGTGTGAGTACAGAACTGCATTGAATAAATCCTCTACAAATCGTTCGCGATGTTTTCTCGATATGTCAAAATGTTTATTTTCTATTGGTACAAAAATAGCACCGGTTAAAAATAAAACATCACGTTGGAGTAGCTTCGTGGTCGACACGTAATGAATTTTCATAACATCATCAATGGTTTGACGTCACTCAGAGTCTGACAATAATATGTGATCGTAGTGACTTAGAGCTAGTAACCACTAATTATTTCTCTTTTTCTAGGAAAAGAAGATGGCTGAAAAACAGCTTGACTTGGATCAGCTGCCTTCTGAGTTTGAATGTTGTTTTTGCACGTTCAAGGTACTAAGATACTAACACAGTTATCAGTAGGTACACTAACATTGGAGCTTCTAATTCTTTATACTACGCGTATGCGTGAACGCTAACAATATTTTGGAAATCCAGAGTTAGACAGTTGTTATCTTGATGTCATTATTATATGTGCTAAATCATTTTATTGATTTTACACATGAAAATGGTAGGTATAGTAATGCTATGACCGTTGCTCTATCTAGGACAACAGTAAGTATTTTTGTTGTTACTTCAATGCATATACATTTTTTGTAAATTACCTAGGTACTTGATTAGAAACATATTTGTCTTCATTCGAGAACAAAGGTCAGTAATAAAGCGTATTCAGACCAGAACCAATTGAATATCATGCACCAACTATAATGTACCGCATTTCACTTTGCTTAGGTCTATAATTTTTGTTTTATGGTTCTACTAAACACATAATTCACCTGTACACACAACCAACAGATCAGGCGCGAACGATGACCAAAGCTTTCGTTCGGTAGGGTTACAAGGAGTTCATAGACGCCGAGCAACTGATGCCCATGCCCACATCAGATCTTCGACAGCCGGTATGCGTGGAATTGGCGTGCCTGCAGCGGCATCCAGCCCCGAAAGCACTTCCTGAAGCGACACCGAATAGCTTGGATAGCCCAGGTGAATACCACAGATCAATGACTATAGACTTTACTTTCGCGTTTGAAGTTACTCCGAGTGCACTTGGGTCTCTATCACTTCCTATCTATACCTATACTAAATAGAGTTCCAAATTCACTGTCCTGTCATATCGCACTTTTGTGAATGCATGGTGTGCCCACGCTGTTTATAGCGTGTGCAGCTCCATGTGCGTGTATGTCTTACGTTGCAGATACATTTGCATCATGCCTTACGCACCCTTTTCCTTCAGAGGGCGACATCGCATGCGACAACGACTCCTCAAACTTATATGTGAACCCTCTGGATGGTAGCGGCGGTCGCGGCGCGGGGGGAAGCACTGTTTCCGCAGATTTTAGCGGGGTACGAAAGAGCGCGTCCGGGGATGGAAGCGTGTTGTGTGCGAAAGGTTCGCAGGGTGAGGGGTCGCCGCGCGGGTCGCGGGCCAGCCTGGTGGCGGGACCGGGGATGCCGCCCTCCGTGGCCGCAGGGCCACCTACCTCTGGGCCGCGCTCCATCGACACGTCCCGCACCAGCCTGCCGCAGACTATAGAAGAAACTCCCGATCCGCCTGGCCTTACGCGTGACGACTCCAAGCCCAAACACAGAAAGGCCCGATTTCAACAGGCAAGTCCTACATTCCAACAACCGTCCGCCTACTGACATCAGATACTACTAACAATTATTTTACAAGGGCGCGATGGATGTTCCTAATGAGGTTTTTATCCGAATTCCAGTGTTGTATTTGTTGTTTGCACGATGTAGATTGAGTCTGTGTCTTGTCTAAATGATTTCAACAGCTCACTTTTTTCACATAATAACATTAGGTAATTGGTTTCTCATTCAGGACTGGTCGGAGGAAGAGAGGAAGCCGCCGAGGGGGATAGCAACGAGGATTATCAATCATCACATTCTCTTCGGTACGAAATACGCTCAAAAATCATAACCAAAATTATCTGTAGAATAGTTTTATACTGTTTATTCGTTCATGTTCAGGTAAAAATGGCAGTAAGCGTGAAGGCGACTCTCGCGCTCGGTCTATTCTGAAGAATAAGGAATCACGCGGCACTGACAGTGAGCTGCTCCTCCAAGAGACTACTTCTCTCGGTGCTAATGTAAGTTTACTTACATTTTGTATCATAACACATATATACATACATAGCGCTGTGATTCATAATTACTGATTTATACGTATTTATCGCGTATCTACCTTTTTAGGGTTCCGGACCAAAATGGTAAAAACGGAGCTCTTATGAATGAATGAATGAAATACTCTTTATTGCACACCAAACAAAAATACAGTAACAAAGGAAATAAACAATAAATAACGGTTATCGCAAAAAGCGATCTCTTTCAGACAACCTTTCGATGGACAGGATAAACAAATATCAAAAGACGGCAGTATAAGAGTACCTTTAAGCATAAACGTACATAAACAGAACCGATAAAATAATATATATCTACATATTGATTATGTATAATAATAAACATACTATAACTACACTATATAATATGGAGGGTAAATAACATAAACACTAACTAGCAGTTACGAGACAACGAAAGAAAATGGTTGTATACCTTGACTTTGAAAATAGGAAGAGATTGGGACGACCTTATGTACAAAGGTAAGGCGTTCCACAGGCGCACAACTTGTACTGTGAAGGAGTCACCATAAAATTGTGAACTATGGACGGGAGTACGAAGCTGTAGAGCTTCGGAAGAACGAAGGTTTCGAGAGTGTGCCTGATACAAAAACTCGGAACGCTCCTTTAGATAGGAAGGTGAAGTGGGATTAAAGAGAATGTTATAAAGAAGTGATAGAATATGTGCATTCCGGCGAAGACGGATAGGGAGTCATTTGAGTTTTGCGCGGAATTCTGAGACATGGTCATACTTGCGCAAGCCGAATATGAACCGAATACAAATCTTATGAATCTTACGAATCTTATGGTGCGATATTTGTCAGTCTGTCACACAGCTGATATCTCAGCAACTTTTTAACCTTGCGGCTTGACATTTGAAATAGTTATAAATAATACTGATCCCTAGATAGTGAGTCAATTCTATAAAAAAACAATAATACTGTCATTATGATGGCCAAAAGAGCCAAAATGGTGGGGGTAAAAATTTCAAAATTGGGTTACTTGGTCAAGGGGGATATCATATCTTTGATCTTAGATTGATTTACACATTCTAAAACCATTTTTGTAATTACAAAAAAAATATTTATACATATTTTGAGTTATGATGGAAAATGTTGAAAATAAAACCGTTCCCCAGTATCTCCGAAGTTGAAAAATCTGACATTAATATAATTGATACATATCAAAGATTACAGGAAAATTATAACAAAGTCTCTATCTAGAATAGTTTTTTTTAGATATATGTCTTATAAGTTTTCTTGGTTTACCAGTCACATAACTAGATGGCACTGCTTAATTAACATAAATAAAGTTATCTAGGTTCGGAACCCTCAGTGCGCGAGTCCTACTCGTAATTGACCGGTCTTATTTATATACAACTTTTCGACTGCGCAGTGCATCTAGTAGACTCGGGACCGAATCATTGGATTGAACTTCATCCAACTCGTTCTCTCTAGTGAACGTCATTATTACAAGAGTGGTTCGTGAAACAATTGAAATTGATAAATTTCAATAGTGAAGATCGCTATAGGCTCCCACCGTCCTGGAATTCGGTGATTACTAGGTGTGCACGTCGTGATCGGTCATCTCAGTGCGTAGAAACGGTAATGTAGTGTGTCGTAATATGAACGAGGACATTTCTAATTCTGAAGACCAAGTAAGAGTAATTACTGCAGCTGCCATCCTTTCTCGAAGGTAGATACTCCAGTCCGCCCACGACCACGGCTGTAACATCACGGTCGTAACGTCGGGATAATAAATGAAAAAGGTACAAACGCGATAAATACCCGTTTAAATAAGTAATTAAAACATAATCTATATAAAATTAGTTACCATATCAAAATATAAGTTAGAATATATAATAAAGTTTTATTGCACACCAGAGGGCTTAGCCAAGTTACAGTCGATTAGCGATGACGCTAGTCGATAAGTCCGAAAATGTATGGGATTTGACACATGCTATAGAAATACCACGTGATACAGCGACAGCAAATGTATGTAGAAATCGAATAGATTCGTAGCGAATGTAATTTGGCTACGGGCCCTCGAATGCCTAAAGAACTATATTTAGCATTATCGCTAAAAGCGATTTCTTCTGCCATTTAATAATGTATTATGTGATTGCGAAAGTTTGAAAGATGTGATGCTTCTTCATTGCTTTGTTATTGCGGTCTTTGAAAAATATTCTAATCACTTTTCACAGGGCGACTCGGGTAGCGAGTCTTCGCCAATTCGACTGAAGGACTTCAAGGGACAGAACCACAAAGGGGGCGCCCCGGAGAGGGACAACCTCGTGACGTAGCGAGGTGCAACCTCGTAACGCGTCCACGCTTCGCTTCCGACGCGATGTGATCTCGCTGATATTAGATTAGGACACGCCTCGCGATCACGAGTACACTGCGTACTAGCGCAATAACAAATTCAAATAATTTTAACATATCATTGGGCGATTGTGACTGCTTGTTGATAGATTTTCATTTGTAGGGTTATAAATATTGTAAAAATATATATATATATATATATATTATTATTATTAAAATAATTGTTCATTCCAATCGAAAAGTTGAGGATACCTATTTGTTAAGTTTTTTACGTGCAATTATTAATTGCTAATTGTAATGTAAGCAAAGTAGTTTGTACAGCAAAGTTGATGAAAAAAAGCAATTATTAAAATTAAAGATTTCTGAAAACATAGTTTTACAATTCCAAACCTTATATCGACGAAAATATTTTTTATGCACGCTATACAAATAGGTAGGTAGGTTACATTGTATACAACAAATATTATCTGATGAGCAAAAACTCGACTGCAAAACGAACTAAACAAGCCTGCTAATTTTGATAATCGCAGGCAGGGACTATAAATTGATGTGATGATACTTAAGATGCGGTACGTATTATTAATGTTGATTACAATAGTTTATGATTATCAAAATTAGCAAGCTTGTAGAATTTTACTTTCACGTTTTTTATTGCGTCTGATTGATATCTAGGCCGAAAACCGGGTCTATTCTAGCTGCGGTCTATTCAGCGTTGCCGCATTGACTATCGATCCATCGAGGTGTTGAAGTGCTTGTACAGCAACGCCGCCACGACTGTACAGTCAGTCCGAGTACAGGAGCAATGTGTAGGTTATCCCGTTTGAGGAGAGGCGTAAGACAGGAAGATGTAATATCTCGGAAACTGTTTAGCACGCTCTGTCTAAGGAATGTGGGTCGTAATTGCTAGATACTAATCTATACCTATTTAAATATGTTTACCACCAACCGATACTTTTTACATACTAAAATTATAAATGCGAAAGTAACTCTGTTTGTTTGTTACCTTTTGCTAAAATTTGCGTGTGTAGTGTGATTGGGGCAATTTCTTCGTTTGTCATCGACTGCCGTGCGGTGAGCTTTCACGTACCGGTCCCGAGCACTACACTCCCGGTTCTTCTTGAAAATAGAATTATACACTTTACAGCTTGGCAAAAATGTTACGAAACGGAACTAAACGAAACACTGGCAACCCTTTTCAAAGTGTCAAGCACAAGTAGGTACCTCAGTCAGTCGTGAATATCTTGCATTTGTCAATTTCGGTAATTTACTGTGACTTGTGTGTTTAAAAGACACAGGCGCACAGACAGTGGTGCAGCTCCATTATTTTCTATAATTGTTATTTCGTGAATATTTGCGTATAAGTATTAATATTATTTAAACCACCGAATCAGCCATATATTATCCATAATCTGTCGAAACAGAATCTGCCTTTAAACGAACAAAAGCCGAACAACAAAAGGTGTGAAGTTTTTGACCAACTAACAAAAAATGGTGTTCTGTCCTGTACATTTTTGTAAATCGAAAATGGACATTATCATAGCGTGTTACCAAAAAATCCCTTCTACTACCGATCTCCCCCGTCTACAGAAGTTGGTAGTAAATGATATCGTTAAACGTTTTGCAAAAACAATTTAATACATCCTAATCATGATCCTTCTACATTTTTCCATTATAGAGTTTTTTTTATTCTCCTGGTTTCATCATTAAATCCTGGTATTCATTATATCGTTAAACATCTCGCAAGAACAATTTAAAGGAACCCAAACACGATGCTTCTACTGTTATTCATTAATTAAAGTGATCTATAGATCCTGGCTCCATCATCAGACCGTGGTGGTCCATCCTTGATAACATGTTTTATTATTTACCCTTGAGATGAACTTTAGCAAAGTAATGACTACCTCCGTGGTGCAGTGAGCGTATAATGTTGTAACAAATGTTTGTATGATCTACAAATATTTGTTCCGTGTCTGGGTGTTTTTCTAATATTATAAGTATGTATTTACAAAAAAAAAGTATATAAATATTCTATCAGTTATCTGGTTCCCATAGCTCTGCTTAGTTTGGGGCTAGATAGCGCTGTGTAAAATGTCCAGCAATATTTATTTATTTATGAAAATACGTCCACAAACCCAATGAATACTGTTTTTAAAACGAACTATAACATACCTTTTCGACTAAGGGTAGATTTTCAGTGACATGACTATCCTATGTTTCAATATATTATGAATCTACCTTGATAAGTATTTTTGAAAAGTTTTACGTTTATTAACCCAAGGAATAATTGCCATACGCAAATGCAACACCCCTTTTGACCCATCCAGACGGTGATTTTTGAAAATCAAAGAACCATCATTAGATTTTAAATAATTTTAAATTTAGTAGAATATTTTTGTCGGATTTTCGTCAATCTTAACAATCTTAAAGCCCTAAAAAATATTCCCTTCAAATTTTAAGTTTGTAGGACAGTTTGGGCGGTTTAGGCTGTGCATAATTATGTCAGTCAGTCAATTATTACATACTACGTACATAATCATAGGATTATGTACGTAGTATGTAATAATTAGATTATGTACAACAATCAGTATTGAGAACCGGGAGAATACCGATTCCCGGTTCTAACCATGCTCCAGTACCGGTACTGCAAGCCTTAAATTCGAGTCGTAACAATTGGAAATGTTTAGTTTAAACAAGGGTTTGACAGGTTAATCAACAGTAAATAAAAGACGAAAGTAATCAACAGTTTTATTTATTTTGATGCTAAATTCTTTTCCACAATTGATACTTTTAAACGCGAATACAACACAAAATTTACTTAAGAGTTAGGAACGTGCGTGTGTAAATAACATATTAAGAAAGTCAACAAAATTCAAAATTTCTCAAAAAATACAGTTACCTACCATATTTAAAATAATTTGCAAATACATTGTTAATGTTGTACATATTTCACCTAAATTTAAATAAAACGACGACTGGCGTCAAAAACAATAATGGTCCAAAGATAATACTCATTGTCAATTAAATAAACAATTAATATTAATTAATACTTAAAATAAAAATAAAACAATTGATCTAGATGAGTAATAACAAAATACATACAATACTTTGGTTTTCAGGGTATAATAAATATATTAACTGGGTATAATATCTACGCAAGGGTTTAACAATTCAACCATAATTACATCGAAGTGCTTCGGATGTGAATGACTTTTAAGAAAAATATAGAATTATAAATATCAGAGCAACTTGCACAGTAAATACTGCCTTGTGAAAAAATAGCCTCGTTTTCTAAGTTCAAATGTTTTTGTTTTCATTATAAATACAGTAGTCTCACTAATCCGGCACTATTAAAAACTAGGGGGTGTCGGATTATTGAAACGTTCGGATTATTGGATTGTATAGAAAAAAACATTATATGAAAATAAAATATATGCACAAGCGCGGAACGAGCGTAGGGAGGGGTAAAGGAGGCGTGAGCGGAGGGTGTCGGATTATTGGACGTACCGGACTACTGAAGTGCCGGATTAGTGAGACTCTATTGTATACATTTTATAATAATATATTAATTACCATAATTATTAAATTTAATACAGCTTAAACGAGAATGTGCAAGCCGCCCTTAAAACACTTTTAGTACACACCTTAAGATATTACCATTTAGCAGTAGATTACAATATTGAACACAGGCATCTTAGTTATCTCTTGGCAGTCAACATGGCACGCACTTTATACATTGTTCTTTACACGATGCCTTCTCTTTTACATTATAAAAAGTATTTTGCAAAATGTATCGTTTGATTTCATATCGAATAAAAAATGGTACGTTGCTAATAATTTAAAACTTGAATATTATAATTTATCATAAATAATTTTGTCGTTGTAAAAACCAAATTGACACATTATAAAATCAAATTTTATACATAATGAAATCAGTCCATGAGTGTCAATGAATTACTATATTGATCGGCTAAACATGTTTAGATCGCCACTACTAAACCGAAGATAATAACTGCAATCGATCGATAGTGAAATTGTCAATCATCATATCAGTCATAAAACGTCCTCTGCTGAACATAGGCGCCCAACGGCTCTCAGCAACCTTTATCACGTCGTCGTTCCATTTAGTGAGGGGGCGTCCTACGCTGCGCTTTCCACTCGAGAACTGTTCTGCCCCAATGGAACAACAGTTCTTCGAGCTATGTGCGTCGCCCACTGCAACTTCAGCTTGCTAATTCTCTGGCTTGTGTCAGTAGCTTTGATTTGTCTAAGAATTCATTTCTGATTCAATCTCGTATGTTAAGTTTTTTATCTTATAAATTGATGATATCAATAAAACTATTTAGTTCGTATGAGCTAGTGGCCAACTTTGTTCTCGTACCTAGCGCAACATCACACAAATATTATAAATGGGAAAGTTTGGATGTTTTTTTGTTACTCAATCACATCGTAGGTGGAGGTGAGGTTCCAGAGGAATTTCCTCCCGCGAACACTTCGCTTGTGGAATGATTTCCTTGCCGAGGTTTTCCCCACGGACTACAGTATGGGATTCTTCAAAAAGGGCGTTTTGAAAATTTTATAATGTCAGCAACGCGCGAATAATACCTTTGGTGTTACAAACGTCCATAGGCTACGGTAACCGCTTATCATCAGGTGGGCCGTATGCCTGTTTGCTACTTTAGAGGTATAAAAAAATAAAATCGTAACGGCTGACCTGATTTCGATGAAATTTGGCATATAGATAGTTAATGATGAGGATTGAAACAAGGTACTTTTTATTGACAAACCACGCGTGCGAAGACGCGGGCGTAAGGTAGTAATCTAATAAATTAGTTATTATGTAAGATTCCGAAACTAGCATCAGAATCTAGAGCAGTTTAGAAATGTCAGGGTCGAAGGCAACCTTTTAAGAACTTTAACGCTTGGCCAAATGATACGTCAGAAAACACGAGTGCTCAAAAATAATACTACCACTTTTATGAGAAGGTGTCATTAAGGCCCTAACTATGTCATTTTATTATCTTACAATTGAGTTCTGCATCAAAAGTATCTCTTGTCCAAATTGAATTAATTTTTATAAAAAAAAAAATATAACATTTTGTTCAATTGTAAAACTTATAACGCTGTCACCGACTGGTCGCAGTCCACTGTCTGACCTTATAAGTAAGGGGCCAAAAACGTTACAAAAGTCGCATGAATCAGTCGTGTCGCAAGGTTCGATGACAATTTCAACGGTTTGGCAACAATACCTAGGTTTTTTTTTCACTAAAAACGGGGATATTTACCATGATTTGATGGTTTCAAAAATAAAAAAACCCACAAATCATGGTAAATATCCCGTTTGTGGTGAAAATATTGTTCATAACCATGATAGTGTCAAAAGTTAAGATCTAGGTCGTACAGTCTGCTGTAAAGCATCGTTATGTATTGTTCTTTATGATAAAACTAGCTTCCGCCAGCTGCGTCGCACGCGTGTTTTGTCAATACATATTAAGTAGCCTATGTTTTAATCCAGGCTATTGTCTATCTATACACCAAATTTCATCGAAATAGGTTCAGCCGTTACGACGTGATTGAGTAACAAACAAACAAACACCCAAACTTTAGTATTTATAGTATGATTTATAGTATGATACTAGAAACTTTTTAAAAAAATATAACCGATTCAGATAACAGATAAAACATACTACTGAACCGATTTTGATGAAATTTCTATGAACCAATCTGAAAGTATATCCTTAAAATAAAAAAATATTTTTTCAAATAGGTTCATGTACATTTAAATAAATGTCATTAAAAATAACAGATTATTACAGATTCAGCTTATCAGTATCGTAGTCGTAGGCGATCCAAGTTTAATGTGCGGTCACGTATCATACCTAACTGGTCAAACTAGAGCAGTGCTTTAGATTTCGCGTACACGAGTAGCGCTGCAATTGTGTGCATGACCGTACCAAGCCTGATCTAGTAATTCGAAGGAGTACAATTAGTTCAATGAGTATTTTAGGATATGAGAGCTTACTTGTGTCAGTTTGGTTTCGCAATAATAATATAATGTACTTTCGGTGCATAATTTTAATCTAATAGCATCTCGTCACTGTTCAATAACGGCACCTCTATAATTTTTGTGGGTTTTTCTGAAATAGTAAAACCGTAATACTTTGTAAACGCCAATTTAATAATGAAGATTGACACGATACGAGTTGGTTATAGGCATATAACTTGAAAGACCTAAGAGAAAACGGAATTTTTGTCAGAATTCAGTCATATTTATCCCGCCAAGAAGTATTAGAGGCCTCAAGTACTAACTGTAAAAAAATTCAGTCAAACATTGGTTCCCATAGAGCTACGAACTATTTCAATTAAAATAATAGTGATGACTAATTTTGATATATTTTATTATCTCATATCATGTCAACTCTCCTTTATACGCACATGTAAAACATGCCGATAGTCAATTTACATCGAAAACTGTTACACAAATAAGCAAATGAATTAAACTTAAAAGCTAATAACGAAGATGATAGAAATAAAACATCGCACAGAGTACCAATGTCAGAGGTCACAATCAATTTAACAAAATACACAAAAAAAGGGTGTTAGTTATTTGTTCGTTTTTCTAATAAATTAGTTGTAACATTAAACAATGAATCTTTGAGTAATTTCAAGTATAAATTCCTTTGGAAATAGTTTCTAGTCCCGTAATATATTACTATTTTAATTCACTTTATACGTATTCGACACTATGTGTTGGTTTATGTCCTTCCACGATGAGTTCGTCCACTGAGCTCTAAAACGATAGCATTCCTTATTATTCACAAACATCTTGAACACTCACAAAAGCGTTTTAAAATATTGGCTATTCATTTTACTGCAGTTGTGAGTTAATTTAAATTATATAACCGTTTTGATATTAGAAAAAGCGAACACCCAACCTCGGACAAAACATTTTAAACAAGCAACGTCAAAAAAAATCGTTTCGAATTCAAAAGCTTAGGCTCGGATTCCGGAGCTGAATCCAAACTAAATCGAGACTCGAGCAAATTACTTTTGACAATTCATTTAGTCAAAGCTGTCAAGAAATCTATCCGCACGAGGCCTTAGGAGCTGCACACATAGAGCGCGGCGCGGCGCGATTACCGCGACAGCCGAGATTCGTATAACACACCAAACGCAGCGCAGTTACTAACCATCATTTCCTTTAAATCGTTCTAGCTCTAACCTACCTAACCTAACCGGGCGGTTTAACCGCGCCGCCCCGCACCGCGCTCGGTGTGCGGTGCTCCATAGTCAGTAGTTAACAAATCAAAAAGCTTAGAAGAGTAAAAATAATAGACGCTTACAATTAATTCAGAACACTACACATTAAGCCTCGAAACTCGCAGACAGTAACATGTACAGTTATTGCATGCGACAATATGCCACACAAAATGATTTCTATCGACATGGATTAAATCTTTTTCAGAATGTTGTGTAGATAAACACCAAGCACACATGTAGAGTAGCCGTGACCATCAATTCAAATGATAAGTCACGATATGGAAAAGAGAATGCTATTTTAAATATTCAAACTTAATTTGTTATATTTTTAAGTAAACCACACTTTTATAGTTGCATTATAAGCTTTAGATAGATTAGGCCTGAGCAATGCTACACATTAAACTTTATTGTTCCTAACTATGGAAATAATATGAACAATGGTCGTGTGTATCGTATTTCCTGTAACAGTCTCTTTCCCCTATAGCGACGTATCATATAAATCATCGCTCACAACATAAAGCATAAGGTATGATTCCGAAACAGTCCAAAGATCAACGACCGACCAATGGACTCAAGGCACATAACCTTTACTAACTATTGATGCTGATGAAAGTATATAAGTCGATCCTGATTACCGTGAGGATTACCCTAAATTGATAATTTAAATTGTTAATAAATTGAAACCTAAATTGATCATATGGTATAAGTATTACAAATGTCGGTTCGGACACCACAAAAAGAATATCCTGAGATTTCAGTCACGAACTTCTAGTTAATCTGTGGCAGCAAGGTCACTGCGCTGAATTCGGAATCACACCTTAACGTTCACAACAAAAATAATAGGTTTTGACTACCTGTGCCACGCGATGGTAAGTGCTGTCCGTAGTTTCGTCCACAGCCACGGGTATAACCCGCCGCCGCTCCACGCCGCTTGTACAACGTATTTCACGTAGTCGTACAACCCCCACGGCGCGTGACCACCGTTCACGTAGTACACGTACGTGAAGCCGTCTTTACACGTCCCTTTTATTGAGTAGTAGTACGGCAGGAACGAGTGGAGGTGAAATCTGAAAAGTGAATAATAAACGTGATTATATGTGGTTCAGCGCGTACGTAACACTTCTCTACAGCATTTGATGAACCTTAATTGACGAATTCTGAGCCTACTCTAAGGAATGAGTTCACGTTCATGAGACGTTTTCAAGGTTGTCTTAAATCAAGCTTTCAGTGTTCCTAATACATTTTTTTTAAATATATTATTTAGATATATTATTATACTGCAGTCGCGTTGCCTAAAACTTAATACCCTATTTACACCTCTCTTGAAGACGTTCATGTTGAAGCCCACCGGGAAACCTCTGGAGGAAAGTCATTCCACACCTTACAGGTGCGTGGAAGAAACAAGCGGGTGAAACGCACCGTATGAGATTTCCACGCATCTACAATATGTGGGTGAGCTCATTGAGGGTTGCGGGAAGTACATAGATGGATTTTGAGCTATATGAAATGTCATTAATGTAATGGCCGGCAGAGGTATAAGAAATTAACAGATATTGGTCACAGTCCGCAGGTTATTCAGTCTAGTCTTACTTTAACTCCAAGATAAATTAAAAAAAATATAAGAAAAAGAAAATTGTAAGTACCTGGAGTTACATTATTTAGTAATAATTTTCCACCGCATAGTTAATTTAATTATGTAGTATTATATTCTATCGTATAGTTGTGTGAAGATTTTGCTGAATTCCAAAGTATTTCCGTGTGAATAGACGCTTTATACAATAGCACATAAAACTGTCTGGGCGATGATGGACGAATCTGATACTATGCTGTAGTAGGTATTTAGTAATTTGATAACTATAACAGCATGTGTAGCGAAGATATTCTGTATGTTGGTTACAATAGCCGCGTTGTACAGTAGATAACAAGTAAATTGACTTGGCTCGAGAAATAAAATCGACGGGACAAGAAAAGTTTCTCATGTAATTTGTTGTAAATCTATACTAATATGATAAAGGGATAAAGTTTTTTTGTATATTTTAAGGCGGGTAATCTCAGAAATTCCTGAACCGATTCAGAAAACTATTTTACGAATAGAAAACAACACTTCTAGACGGTGCGTAAGTTCATCCGTTTGCTAAAATGTGAAGCTTACTTTGTTGTGAATACTTATTTCTTTGTCTGACATCACTAAATTTTACACAAGATGTGTGGGGATGTCTGCAAGGCCATTTAGTTACATAAAACTCGCGTTTAACTTGTCAATTTTCGTTTTTATTCACAATTCATAAATATGTAGGGCAATATTAGCGCCACCGTCCTTATCGTAATCAGAATCGAATTTCTCAGTATTAACGAATACCTACGAATGGTAGGTATGTTCCGGCGTATGTTTTTCCGAGCCAGTATAATCTCGGAGTCTTCAAGTCCAGAGTGAATAGGTTCATTCTAAGCAAACGTGCTCCATCTTCGATCACACCATCACTTACCACCAGTGAGGTAGTAGTAAGCAGGGTAGTAGTCAAGCTCTTGGCTAACATCAAAAAAAAACTTTATATTAAGGTGGTTCTATTCCTATAGTCATACATAAGACATAATAATCGAAAAATAAACACTAATAACATTTCAAGTAAGTAAAATGTTAAAATTTTTTTTTTATTAAGATGAAAGTGCGAAATTTTATTGATTTTGCGACATTAGTATGACGCACGTAATTCGATATGCATTTATGTGTACACATTTCTGCTGTTCAGTTATCTATTGAATGTGCACTGAACATTGTATAGGAAACGAACCAACTAAGCGATTCATCGACTTCAAGGCGAATAATAACACTAAAAAAACTAGAGTTTAAAAAGATAAGTATGTAGTTCCTTAGAGATAAGATATCGATAAAGATTCAACAGTCTGATTACAATAAAGGTATACTTCGTATAAATAAGAGATAAGAGGTATATCTATTGAAATGCAATTTCTTACAGTTTACTTGCTTTGTTGACAGTTGAGTTTATTGTTATTTACAAAAACAAGTCCATATCATAAAACTGAGGTCTGCGACACACTTTTTACCCTTTGCATCGGTCAAATTAAATCAAATCAAAATATTTTTATTCCATAAAGATACATTTTACGTAGGTACACTTGGGAAGGAAGTTTTACAGAATACAATCATACATACAAAATACACAATTCGAATTAAAACATTTAAGGACAAGTTAGCAAGTACATAGGTACAATCAGAAACACATATCATAACAAAATAATTAAGGGTTGATTAATACAGGATATATTTAGTACTTGTTTTTTTAACTTGTCTTTTTTCTTAATTCTCAACTTCCAATGATAGAAAAAAAATGTTTGGGACCGAACGCGATTCTATTGTTTCTAAGGGATTGTCCGCACTTAGGTAGATTTGCAGTATACCTTTTTTTTTTTTTTTTTTCGAGGAGTAAATCTGCATCCAGATACCCGTATTGCATGCAGGGTACAATACGGGTTATGTGAGGTTGTCGGACTCAACGACCCACTAAAACCTCCCCGGTGGCCGGCCTCAATGCATGTCACAGGGTTCTGGGATCTCACAAGAAACGCACCAGAGCAGATTTGCAGTATACCTACATTCGTTTCGCAGCATGGTTTTCCCTGGAAAGGCTACACAGAATTGTCTGAATTGTAAGAGATTTTTGTTGCACACAACGTTACTATTCTTATGCTAACAGTAAGAATAGTAAATCTCATGTTACAAATTAAAATATATTTGATCGAGCGAAGCGAGATCTCCAAATCAACATGGGCAAATCAGCATTCTATGTATGTATGTTTGTTAGCCCGAGGATAACTTTCGAAGCGTTGATCCGACCATCGTGAAACTTGATACATAGGTATAGGTTGTGATGGCACAATTTTGGTGTGACTAAACGAGCTAAAAATGTTGGGGGGTTGCTGAGATATTGATGTTCAAGAGGGGTAAAAAAAAGGAAAATGAGACTATTAGGTCAAGTAGGACGTCAAATGAAATGTCTTCATTAGTACATTTAGACTACGTTTTTATTTTTAGTAAAGTCCTTATAGTTTATGAGTTATTAGCCATAATAAAAACTGAACTTTGACAAAATTCACAGGGTACACCAGTGACTCCACAGTGCTATAATTTGGTATGCGTGTAGCTTAAATGACACAAATATAGGCAAAAGTCTGAAATCCAGAATAACTGCAATTTGTACCACAAATAAGAGTAACCAATTATCATGAACTGCCGTTACCTGTAATGTGAATGAAACTGTAGGCCAAGTTAGCTGGTTATTTATTTTGTGGCACTATTTTGATCGTCAAAGATTACAAATAATATTTTCAACACACTTGCTCGTAAAATGAGCCTTATTACATCGGTCTTAGGGCCATAAACCGAACTATAATACACACGTGCATAATAATATTACACACTAGTGCGTAATAAAATTATCCCAACAAAGTTAAGTTAGTACCTAACTGCAAATAATATGCGAGTAAACAGAGCATTTTCAATTTAACCGGGTAATATAGTTTTGTAACAACAAAGAGGTTTTATGGCGCTGAAAATCCATTTACATTTTTGGAATAAATAAATCTATCCCTAATTAGGACGAAAAACATTTATTAATATCAAATTATTGTGAATTAGAATAATTTGTTATAAAATATTTGCATTTTATCACTAAAATTATAATTTTGAAGTAGGCTGTATGGCTATATGTAATCAATCACCTTACATTTAGCGCGTGCAACAATATCGTTATGAAAATTGTACATTCACCAATTGTTTTAATAATTTTATGCTTAATGATTAATGCAATATATGTTTGTTTTTTCCTCGCAAGTGTGTTAAAAAGTGCGTATGAAACTCGTGAGCAGCTTGCTCACTAGACACTCTGCTGATTTACGCAACCCACAGCCTCGTGTATAATGAGCAACTTAGCTCACTTGTATCATAATATACTATTTTTTGTTTTAATCGGAGACTCGCGAGATCTCAGTTCGGGACGAACCACTAGTTATATAAATTCTAATAATTATAATCCTTCTGTAATTTCAAATAAATTGTGCCTTAGGTAAAGTGAAATGACTAGATTTGGCTACTATTTGTGAACCCACTTGAAGGAAAACAGTATCTACAACACAGCTCTACTCGACTTCTGTCTGAAAATAAGATGTATAAACAAGACAATATTTTGTAAAAATAATAAATCAATGTGCTTGAAAAGAAAAAATTGAATTATGAATTATTATTATATACACTTTTGACTAATGCACGTGCTATGTCGACCACTATAATGAAATCAAGGTGGTCGACATAGCTCAGAGGGTCAGCTAGCTGAAATGGCAGAGGGCGGTCATATCTGCCAAAAAACCGATCCGATAACCATTGGTATAAACGACTATCTGTGCACTGTGGGTGGTAGACGGATTAAAAGAGTCGAATCTCGGGTTCAGTGGCGCAACTTGGAGACTTGCGTCCATCAATAGGCTGCTATAGGTGATGGTGCAAAGCCATAGTTTCGGCAAACATTTTTCTAAGCTATAATTACTAGCAGGGTAGACACTGGTGGCGATTCTGTTGTTTACACTGACTAACTAAAATTGTGTAAAATACGAATGGTCTTATTTTGTTCACGCTAAAGATCAAATTAGAATGACAGTTAAAGTGACATTTCTAAATTTAAGTATAACATTTTTAAATAAGGTGTGTTTGCGGGCTAGTTTTAGTCAACACCAATTTGATTGATCACTAAAATGAGCCCGCAAACATGCCATCATAACAAAAAATACGTAATTTTAGAAATGTCACTTTAAATTTCATTTAATTTGATTAGTGTGAACAAAATAAGAGCCTTCGTATTTTACACAATTTTAGTTAGCGTAAACAACAGAATCGCCACCACTGGCTCATACGAGTACAATAGATAACGAACATACCTTCTATGCTCATAGAATAGTATCGCTTCGGAGTTGGTGGTGAGCACATGAAGGAATATCGCCTTCACTCGGTGTTCGTGAGGCGGCTGCGGCAGCGGGCCTGCCAGGTGGTTCATGAGGACGTCTAGGAGCATGGTCGCTATCCCGGAGCGACGGTACGAGCGGGCCACGCCTGCAAAACATTACGATTCTTATATTACGATCCCATTATATGTTTGTTTTCCTAAATAAAATTACATTAAAATTGACAACTAAATATGTTTTATCTATATAAGCATGTTATGTTGGTTGTCTGGAAGATGTAGCTTTTTAAGCGATAAGACCACCCATTATGCTAACATTTTGACGACCTTTGTGGCGCAGTGGGCGAATAGCCGGCTGAGACGCAGGAGATAGCGGGTTCGATTCCCGCCGCGGAACAAATGTTTGTAATATGTTTCCTTTTAAGGCAGTGGGGTCAAACAAGTTTCAATTATTTATTGTGCACAAGAAAATACATTACAAAGTACAGAAATAGAGGAGCTTAACAAAGACGAGCTTAATCCTAAGAAGAGTTTTCTTCCAGCAAATCTTTGAGGCTAGAGAGAGAGAGATAATTTTAAAGGTAGATGAGTGTACAGACACGGAATGAAAAGGTTCGTCACCTTAGAGTCGGTTTTCGCTTGCACCAATAATACAAGACTCAATTAGTTCTTTTTGACAAATAGTCAAACAACTTCGATCTGAATAATTCTGAATTTTATTAAAAACAAACATTATGTTCTCTTACTTTAGACTATGCTGTAACAAAGTTTCAAAAGTTAATATGTACTCGCGACACGTTGAACGAATCAATTTGAAAATTGACGAACCTTTTCATTCCGCCACTGTACAAGAATCATAAATACATATAAACAAATATATATCAAACAAATATAAATATTAGTATTTCTATTAGTGAGGATAGATAGGTATGGTTTTAGAATTGTCCCATGTAGTCAATCACTCAGCAATTAACCACCCCAGCACAACTGCTGTGTAAATCATCTTCAATTGACACAATTAAGCCCCCACTTTTTAGGGTTTCGTACTTAAATTAGGAACCCTAGTTTCGCTATGTCTGTCTGTCTGCCAGTCCGACCAGTTACAACCGTTTTTCTAGTGAACTGGTGTGCTGTAAAGCTGAAATTTGGAATGTTGATGCGTTTTAGTGACGCCTAGTAAGTTATAAAATAAAATAACAAATAAACTTGTTTTATAGGGTACCTCCCCTTTATCGAAGTTTGCGGTGATTTTGATGTGTAACATCTGTCCTCTCGGTTTGTGGGAGTGATTATGGCAAAAGGGACGGAAATGTGTAACAGGAAACCGGGGAAGCGCGCGCTATTTGATTTGACCAATGAGCGCGCGCGTTGGCACATCATATGCGACTACTGTAAGGCTCGTGGTTTTTTTTACTCGCGTACCTCATCGGCGTGTTTACCTTCCCGACAATACGTTACCCGTAATGCGTACGGGAACCCTTCACTGTGCGTGGTCCGATACGCGCATGACCAATTATTCTTATTGAGTTATTCAAAGAAATATGGTGAATCATATTGAGGAAACTGATATTTAATAAATACATGTAGGTAACTTTATTAGTAACAAGCTTCCCCCTGCGGCTTAGAACGCGTGGTTTGTCAATAAAACATTGCCCTCCTGCGCAGTCGGGTAAAAAGTAGCACGACCCCTAAACGTATTTACCGACTATAAATGTTTATATTTGACGTAATTGTATGATTTGATAACCCTCTAAATCATCAAAATCAATCAAAATTTAGCCCCTAAATACGTTTAGACATCGTTGCGGAAGTCGCCGTATCTTGACAGCAAAACCCTAACAAATTTCATCGCAATCGGTCCAGCCGTTTAGTCGTGAAAACGTAACAAACAGACAGACACAGTTACTTTCGAATTTATGATACCACTAGGGATAAGATATCGAGGGCATTCTAGGGTTGGGTCAGTACTAATATACTGTTAGTTAGGTGTTATTTGTTCTTCTGATGCCAATGGACAAACCCAACCCATTGTAATGCAGTGGGTGAATAGCCAGCTGAAACATAGGAGGTTGTGGGTTCGATTCCCGCCGCGATAATTGTTCCATCTGGGCGATTCTTTTATTATGAAAAGTATATATTAATGAAAAAAAAATTATAAGTATTCTATCAAGTATCTGGTTCCCATATTGCAAGCGTTGCTTAGTTTGGGGCAAGATTGCTCTGTGTGAAACGTGCAGTATTATTTATTTTCAAAGTAGTATTATACCACTTCTAAAGCGTTGGGTGTGGCCTTGTTCAGGTGTTATTTAATTACTTACCTAACGATAATATGTATGCCACTAGTGTATCCTTGGATGCAAACCATCTTGATAATATACCTCTGTCCTCAGCATTCAGTTTCAAATAAGGTTTTATTTCGGCCACAATAAGACCTATAATCTGTGATTTATGTACTGCAGCAAGGGCAAAAAATCTATCTGAGGATGTGATGTCTTCGTACCATGACTGTGGATACTCAATTGGAAACCAATCTCTACATAAATCTCTTATCTGAAAAATAAATAAACTTTTTACTTGCAAATTAGGAGTTTATTTTTAAACCTATTAACAGAATCAAAAAATTCTAAAGCATGAAAATAAACAAATTGATTACAAATGTAGATTAATCACCATTATATTTAGCTTCTTATTAATAAAAAGATATTTAATTTCTTATATTTCATTATAATCATCCACAGCATGACTTCACCCATTGCTGGGTAAAGGCCTACCTAAGCTTGTGCCATCCACCATGACCCTTCACTAGTCTAACTGACTCATCAATGGCCCGCAACTTCATCTACATCATCCACCCATCTCGTTATCAGACATGCCCACATTTCTATAGCTTTTACTACTTATATTAAAAGCAAAACAATTTTAAACAATTCATATGAAAGGCATGATTGTAAAGTAAATGAACCTTACGGTTATTTAGAATAGAACAAGAAAGAAGGCCACAATAATAAAAATAATTCTTTTTAGAATATTTTACAACCAATAGGTAATTACAGGGTGAACAATACCTGGTGTACTACTACCTGGTGATGTTTATAACTACTTCTATTTCTTTAAACATATTGTCTTCAGTGACCTTGCTTAGATCAATGTTAAAATTGACACCAAAAATGCAAATTTCTACAAATAAATGCTTTAAAAACCGCAAAGCTCTTTTAGAATTTTACCTTCATGTCTAGTATAAAACTTACTTCTTCCAGGTCATCAGGGACCAGGAAACGTAACTGTACATCTTTTAGAGAACATTTTGCCTCTTCTGTCTTCTCAATTATCACTTGCAATCCTTCAGAAAGGTACCTAAAATACGAACGAAAGCTATTTTAGTCCTCCATAAACTAGCAGGTAAATGCAAATGTAATTTGCTGGGAAATCCTGTTTTGACTGGCGATTGAGTATCACGAGGATCTCTTGCTCAACACATAGATTGACCAGTCAATTGACCAATTTTATCCAATTAGGAGTTCAAGTGAAAAACAAGCAAGTGCAAGATGTATTTTTAACAATATTTTTTTTTATATCTTACCAGCTGAACCCAGCCATTCGGTAATCTGGCCATTAAATATATCAGTGAAAGATGTGCACAAATTCGCTTGAGACCATTTCAATTATTAGTATTGAAGCGATAATCACATCACAGAGAAGACACAAATCTATTTTTCAAATTCACGACGAATAAAATCGTACAAGCACTCACTCAAACAACCAATTCAACAACAAGACAAATTTTGTCTGTCGTTTCTTTCTGTCAAATTGATTTTGTTTGATAGCTGTATGCCACTGTCATATTTGACAGCTGAGTTCAAAGATTAAAAAGATTGTTTTAACTTATCTAAAGGCTCTGCTTCACATCACACACTACATTTTCAAGGTGGATCCAACTAGTTCCTACTAGCGTAATAGATGGCGCTGCCTGGAGATAAGCCTGGCATGATAGCCTTATAAGCAAGCTTCCATCTTTTGGTCTACCCACTGGTCTTTGTGTTTGGATCTCGGACTTTTTGAGAGACCGATCGAGTCGTCGTTGATGGCTGCTCGTCCGATCAATTGGCAATTAATGCCGGGGTTCCTCAAGGGTCGGTACTCTCTGCAACTCTCTTCCTGTTGCATATCAACGATCTGCTAATGCCCGGAACCTTTGGGTATACAGACGACAGCACAGTTGTGGAGAGTTACACATCTACTGCACGAACCAGTAGGGCGCAGATTCAGTCACTCAGGGAGGCCATGGTTGAACGCTTAAACTTATTCTTGAATGTGATCTCCGACCGACTGGTGCAATACCAACTTGGTTAATTTTAATACAAATAAAACCCAGGCGTGTCTGTTTTCCGCGAAGCGAAGTATATTTCATCTGGCTCCTACTTTCCGTAATGTATCCGTGCCGACTTATAACCACCTCGAGCTTCTTGGTATCTCAATAACACTGACTCTCAATTTTGACTCCTACATTGAGTCGAAAGCCCAGCTGGCCGCTAAAATGCTTGGTATACTTGCAAAGGTGAAGCATTACTTCACACCGGAACCGGGCTCAACTTATACCAAGCACAAGTCCAATTATGTCTGGAGTACTGTTCTCACCTCTGGGACGAATCAGCGAAATACCAGCTAGAGGCTCTAGATTCAATTGAGAGAAGAGCCAAGAAGCTCATTTGCAATGACGAGTTAGCAGATGCATGGCTCCACAGCCTTGAGCACCGTCGAAAGGTTTCAAGCCGTTCGGTTTTTTAACGGATACATTTTGGAGAGTATGCTGCGGAGCTTTTCAATCTGATCCCACCAACCCCATTCTATCATCGAGCAACCAGAGGCTCTGCGGTGCGCCACCGCTATATGGTAGACATACCTCCCAAACGCACAAAGCGGTACTCTTCCACCTTTATTAGGCACACCGCACCGTTCCACCTTTATTAAGGAGTGGAACGCCTTGCCTGAGTCTGGTTTTCCTGATAACTACAACCTAGGGGTCTTCAAGTCGCGAGTGAATAGGTTTCTTCTAGGCAAGCGTGTACCATCGTAGACACTTACCATCAGTCGAGATCGTGGTCAAACGCTAGCCTATAATTAATTAGTAGTTCATCCTCAACTGAGATCTCGCGAGTCTCCCATAAAAACAAAAATATATTATTCGTAATCTTTGACTATCAAAATAGTGTTTGTTGACCTTTCCACGCCCTGACAGGCCTTACTTTTTTAGATTACTTTTAAGAAACCTGTGATGTAAGTTGCATTTAAATAAATAAATACTAAAATACTCGTGCCAGGCAATAAATAACCAAAAAACTTGACGTACAGTTTCATTCAAATTACAGGTTATGGGAGTTCATGTTAATTGGTTGCTCTTTTTGGGGTACAAATTGCTGATATTCTGAATTTCAGACTTTTGCCTATATTTGTGTCACTTAATCTACACGCATACCAAATTACAGCACTGTGGGGTCACTGGTGTACCCTGTGAATTTCGTCAATTTTCAGTTTTTAACATGACTAATAACTAAAAAACGAAATGTCGAGATGTACTAATACAGACCTTTCATTTGACGTCCCACTTGACCTAATAGTCTCATTTTCATTTTACCCCTCTTGCACCCCAATATCTCAACAAACCCCCAACCTTTTTAGCTCATCTAGTCACCAAAATTGTGCCATCACTACTACCTATGTATCAAATTTCACGATGAACGGATCAACGCCTCGAAAGTTATCCTCGGACAAACAAACATACATACATACATGCAACGCAGATTTGCCCAAGTTGATTTGGAGATCTCGCTTCGATCGATCATTAAAGAAAAAAAAAGCCACCATAAAATATGGTAACATGCCAAAATCTCAAAGACCCAATGTCTAAAACATTGTGTGCGTTACCCCAGCAAAAAGTTGTCTTGTTTCAGGATTTTGATGGCGCATTAGTGAATTGTCTCGTGTAAATATGCGCGAAATTTGTTAATTTATGCATTCAAGGTTTAGAAGGTTTTATACTATTATACAGATTTTTTGAGTTCGTTAGGATTTTGATCATCTGACCAGTAACGTATCGTAACTATGGTAATGACCGCTTAGGACAAGAATTAAATTTTGTTAATTACTTTACTGATTTACATAATTTGTCTAAAGGACAAAATAAGTAAATATTGAGATATTGATGACGTGGCGGCAGACCAAGGAAAATATGGAGTGACAAGCTCACTAACTTCCGAGCAGGGCGAAAAACATTTTGGTGCAGAGTGGCTGGCTATTGGGGTGACAAGTGGTACACAGCAAAATTAAAATAATATACCTAAGTGGTACCTACTAACTTTAAATTACTTTAATCGCACTTTAAATTAAACCCATTATCTACTTTTTCTAAGATCATATAAGTTTTTCATGTTTTTTATCCGTAAGTTTTAGCTAAAATAAAAAATCACAGTGAGAATATCAGGAGGATTCTCTGCTGAAAAAAAAGTCAAATGTCAAATGGCAACAACTTATAACCCTACTTTTGATTAGAGGTTATTTTAGGCACTATCGTAAGTCGTAATTGATAGGGAGTCGCGACGCGGGACAATATCGTAGAAATCGGGACTGTCCCATCAGAGGGACTGCTGGCAGCATTGTATGATATTGACAATGAGGGGTTTTCACGGCCATGTTTTTATAACAGTTAAAATAACATGGCCGTGAAACCCTCATGAGTATGACAGAGCAACGCCATCTGTTAGCAGTTACTGCTAACGGCGTTGCCCTGTCATGCTCTGATTATAATCAGAGCAGTAAGAAATAATTATTAATAATAATAAGAATACATATTATTGAATAATTATTCAAGGAAAGTGGATTGTCAATGTCGAGGACTTGTCGAGGAACTTCAAATAAAAAAACAAACATTTGTGTTTGTTTATATCTGACGAAGTGAGATCTATGAGATTTTGAACCATTTCGTGAATCGATTCACCACCGATATTACCATTCGAGATCGTGAACCATTTTTTATGAAAATGAAATAAATCACACTAATATTATAAATGCGAATTGATGTTTGTTTATTAATTTGTTTGTTTGTTACTCAATCACGTGGCTGAACCGATTTCGAATAATAGTCAGTCGAGAGATAGTCAGCTTATGCAGAGCAAAGCCATCTGTTAGTAGTTATAAAAACATTGCCGGGAAAACCCCTCACGTCGATGGTTTTTAAGGTAAAGTGCTATTTTATTTTTCAGTAATATGGCTGGACATTTCACACAGCGCTATCTAGCCCCAAACTAAGCAGAGCTTGTACTATGGGACCCAGACTGATAGAATACTTACATACTTTTTTTTTGTAAATACAGACTTTTAATATATAGAAAAACATCCAGACCCGGAACAAATAAGTGTCTGTAGATCATACAAACATTTGTTCCGCGGTGGGAATCGAACTCGCTACCTCCTGCGTCTCAGCCGGCTATTCGCCCACTGTACCACGGAGGTCGTCTAAATAGAAATTAGCAGGCTGAGTGCGAACTTTCATACTGTTACTATAAAAGTTTTCGTGGCGCTGTTCATATCTCCATAGAAAATAATGTATACGAAAACTTTATTACTTTATAGTAGGTATATCAAGCGCAATGTTCGCACTCAGTCCACAGCACTGATGCCAGATTGGGGGGAATCCCCCCAAATTTGGGGGTTTTTTTATAGCTATGGGGGGATATTTGGGGGGATAAGATTTTGGGGAAATTTTTGGAGGGGATAAAAATTAAAATGGGGGAAATGGGGGAATTACTGAAAGTCTGGAACAATGGTATTATTAATTGTGATATTTAATAAAATTATCCCATTATTACGAAAATTGAACGCTCCAAGAAGTAACTCTGATCCGGAAGTTGGTTCGCTCGAGTCCACTCGTGCCCGTGCATGCCGCACTATACTGGAACTATGCACTGGAATATATTAGTTGATGGAAGGATGCCTAAATTTAAACCAAGTCTCAAGATGATCAGCTGATTCAGCTCCGAAAAAATGTATGGCACTGCAGGCGAAGAGTGTGCAGATGCTGATTCAGTAACGGAAGCCATAGGTAGCTGAAATTATTATTACATAAAAATAAAAAAAATCTCATAACGGGGGTTTTTTTTGAAACCCTGAATTTTGGGGGGATTTGAGGTACGATATGGGGGGAAAGTGAGCTGTCCATCTGGCAACACTGGTCCACAGTATCATCCTGATTCACCATTGCAGTATCACCTACCATCTATAAGTAGATATTCCAGTCTTTAAATTGCGCACCACGTTAATTCATTGCATCAAAGCAAAAAAAGTTATGCAATCTAAAGTATCTAACTACCTATCTTCCTACCGACATCGAATCTAGGTAGGTACATACAAAGCCCTGAAACAAATCCGATTGAATCATTCCACACATGTTGGCCCCGGGTTTGATCTCGCGATGCTCACCAGACACCACGTATCGCCTTACCCGGCCGATGTTCACACGAACCATGTCGCTGGCGTTAATTCCACTTGAGACACAGATTCAGTGATAAGTTTAGCTTCTACTGCACTGGAGTACCCTGACGGTCATTGTCCTTTTCAATAGGATGTTAAGTTTTTCAGTCTTTTGTTTTGTTTACCTCCTACATCCAATATACAATAAATAATTACAAGACTAAAGTACAGAAGAAACAGTTAAATCATCTAAAGATCGTTGCAAACGATCGATAGATAGCTCAACTCCTCCAGATCACTACCAGGCGGAAGTGTCCCCAAGACACCGGCTGCATTGCCCCGCTGAATTGCAATGCTTATGCGTTGACCCAGATAAGCGTCAGCTCTCGGATCATCATCTCTCATCATCACCTCTGTCTTTTGTTGATCGAGCGAAGCGAGATCTCCAAATCAACTTGGGCAAATCGGCGTTGTATGTATGTATGTATGTTTCTCCGAGGTTAACTTTCGAAGCGTTGATCTGATCATTGTGAAATTTGATACAATAAGTAGGTAGTGATGGAACAATCCTGGTGTGACTACATGAGCTAAAAATGTGGGGGGGTTGTTAAGGGTACCACAGGAGATGGAACTTCGCATATGGCCCACCTGATGTTAAGTGGTAACCATCGCCTATAAGGAAGTACGTCCCCTACGATGCACTACCCTACGTCCATCAACTTGAGGCATACAGGTGTAAAGCCTCATGTGCCTGTAATTTCACCGAAAAGCATAGGTACCATTAATAATATGTATGTTAACCCGAAAGGGGCTCATTGTCTTCACATATATGAACAATGTTTATACATACTGACAGTCTGATCTATAAATTTTATTATAATTTATAAATTTTTTTTTGTTCACTTCTGACTATTGACTAGTAGGATTAACATCTCTGTAATACGTGTATTTCATGCAATAAATAACATTTGATTTGATTCTACTTTACTTAGAAAATGTGTTCATTTTCCTGGGAAGAATCACCACTTTTAAGTAAGTATAACATTCATATTTTGAAGCACTTTATATACAATTAATCCGAGTCAAGCACTCAATAATGTCAATTATGAAAGGCTTTCATGTAGGTTCTTGTTAGCAGGGGCAGGTCGCGACTACACATCTCCTGAGCTCCATTGTGTCTCATTCTTCTATGACTCTTCCTATAAATTGAAGGTGGGATGATTTTGCGTAAATATACCTAGTCTTTATCCAAGGTTTTTTAGCTATGAAATATTTATTTTGAAGCTCCCGCTCGCGGCTTATCACACGTGGTTTGCCAATAAAAACAGTGGCGGGTTTACCAGCAGGTTGAGTAGGCTTGAGCCTAGGGCGGCAGATTTTAGGGGCGGCTAATTTGGGGGCCGTTTTTTAAAGATTTCTGTAAGGCGGTCTTCTGATATTTTACAGAAATAAGTCTACAAGTCATCTCTTCGGTGACTTTTCCCTCTGTCCTTTTATTGTTCATTCAAGCAACGGTACCACAACCTTCTTTAATCCATGGTAAAACACTCAGTTCGCGGCCCCCAACCATTACCCCGCCTTATCGCACATGATTGAGCTTTGATTCGCTCAGAAAATAACTCAAAAAAACTCACTAGGTATATAAAGATTTAGTTGACGTAGTAATCTAGTATTATTAATTATTCTGTGTCCTTAAAGACTTTACCTAGCAAACTCAACTATGGTAGGTAAGGTGATTTTTAATAGCATCCAGGACACCAAAACAGCGGTAAAGCTTTAAAAAAACGGACAGGAGATTAATCCGTAAAATTGAGCATGCTCACCGCCCCAGTAATTAATAACTCATGTGTTGGCACAAAAAACGAAGTATAGATGGTATGGTACAGAAAACCATTCCGCCGGCCCTTGTCAGTCAAAGTATACGGTATCATGGCAAGGCATACTACAGCCATTCTACCGGCCTATGTGAAACTTGAGCCGTACCGCCACTCGCCTGCGCACGCGCCTCGCGCATCATTTGCACTCAATCTTAATATTGCAGTTCAGGATGCACCATTTAAAATTAATAACAGCCTCTTTTCGGCGCCTTTTTTGTTTAGAAATCTGGGAATTCAGATGTCACCGTTTTAAATGTAGGTCAAAACATTAGATAGTACGTCATTAGGTGCTTACGAGACTTATGAGAGCAGGTTTAGTTTAATTTAGCAAACACATGTATTTTTATTCATAAATTTTTATCTTTGGCTTGCGTTGAACACGATCTCGTCTAATGGTAAGCGATGATGTAGTCTACGATATCAATCACTGGCACAAAGAACCCTAGGACTCATCATCATTATTATTTTCAGCGTGTATGGAGTCACTGGTATAAAAAGTCTAGACGTACGCCTCTCCTTGACTTTCAATTTAACTATTTTTTATTATTTAAATGTGGCGGTGCTAAGAACCTATTTAGCTAAGTGCTTGAAATAAGTACCTACCGGACATTTAATTTAAATTAACCCGACGAAAACAAAACGAAGTACCTAATAAATCATGCAAAAATACTCATAAGAAGCGTAATTACATCTTGCGATACTTTTATTGGGATCATTAGCGTTTGTCGCGAAAATGTGAGAGTGATAAGATAGGGGTGAACCAAGCTAAACAAAGAGGGTTTGTATTCGCCGGAAGCTACGGGGTCGAGGATAACGCTTCCAAGAACATTCAAGAGGCATGGAGATTGGAGATACGCGTCCGCTGAGCTTGATACTTACTTTATAATGTGAGTAGGTAGGTAAAATCAAAACTACATCAATTCCTAGTCTTTAGGGTTCTATATGTACAGAGTTAGTTCTAAATTTGTCTGCAAAGATATACTTAGATACTTAATCATATTTTTATCATACAAAAGCCTATATATATATATTTATTTTACCTAAAAAAACAAATATAAGTGAATTTGATCAATGTAAGTCGTATGTAATTTACTTGTTTGACAACCGCGTATGGTCTTTGTCAGCAAGCGCTCCATAGTGGGTCTGGTACAAAACTGTCTAAGCACATCTTATTGATGGTGACTGTACTAATAAAACGAACAAATTATACAAGTTTTTCAATAAAAATATATTTTATTTTAATTAATCACAACAACTTACTCTATTTCGGCAATAACTACCTAAATGAATGAATATCGTATTTTAAGTAAATAAAATTAAATATACTAATCTATAACTTTGGAAATAAGTGGATATTTATTTATATGTATGGCATGAGATAGCAAACCACTGAAACTATCGGTAAATATGGACCGGTAATTACCTTATGTAATTACATATTTGACTTTAGTAAGACTTAAAAAGGAACTTAGGAAACTTAACTAAGTAATTCAAGGAGCAAATTACCCTGAAATTGTGCTCATAAATAAACCCAACAAAAAATAACAACTTATCTAAACTACCCATATCATAATCATTACACATTTAAAATATCTATTTGTGTAACCTAATATTTGCCCAACTTGATTAAACGCACGTGCGGGCCAAAGACAGCCGCAGTACCTACAAGTGAGTACTATGGAGTCTATAGATACGTTTATTTACAGTATGTGACCTATTTTAAGTAGAAAAAATAAAGCGATAAGTTATCGACCTTAACGGTCCTGGCGCAGAAACTAGTGTCCCTAGTGATGATAGGGTTGCCAATCAGCACAAGACGGGTGAAGATGTGGGGGTATCGGCGCGTATAGAGGGGGCGCCGGGTGGTGTGTGAGGCTATGAGAGTATCTAGGCTGGAGTTCATGATAATCCGGTATGGATCCTGGCGGGAGGTACTGGTCGAGCTCGGTGCTTTCGGGTGGGCCGTCTTGCAACAAAGCTGGAGAGAGTTCTGGCATGCAAGCGAAGTCTATGCGATCGCGTTCTGGCGACGGCTCCCGTTTCAGCCTGGCAGTGGTCGCTGGAGGAGGCTTGCGCCGCCGCGGCTGGTATTTGTAGTCGGGGTATTCTTTCTTATGCTGAGTGCGTAACTTGTCCGCTTCCTTGATGAAGGGCAGTTTCTCGTCCTCGCTTAGGCTCCTGGAAAAAAGTACGATGTCATTCCTAATTACACGTCTACAAGTTTATTTTTGCTTTGATAAACCTGATTCGGACCTTCGCTACACGTTAGTTTAATTTTTTTTATGCAAACAATTTGACAAATCTCCCGCCTAAGCTTCTGATAATTTATAAAACTTTCGTAATACAAACTCGTAAAGGAAAATATGATGTGCAATGATTTGAAATAACTTTCTAAAACAATTGAATGTAGCGATAAACGATCATTGATCACAATATCATAGTGGACCAGTTTATATGCTGAATCACGGTGCAGTTTTTGTGAAGTGACTCGTGTCGATGTTATCTGAACTATTCCCAGATGCCGTAGAGCAATTCAGCATGTTTTGACTTGTTCGAGCATTCCATGAGCACTTTTTTATAAAGTTTAACCAAATTACGGGCATTGCCAGATATCTATACTGGATTATTTTAGCATCTATACGATAAGTGCCGGCAGGTCTACGTCATAGGGTACACGACACAGTGTAATTCGATTCGGCGCAATTTAGCAATCCAAAATGAGTACTAAATTTTGTGAACTGAACTGTCTCTTAGCTTTCACAATTTATTTTAATTTATTTGTACTCCCTAATCCATACTAATATTATAAATTCCATCTATCTGTCTGTTTGTTGCGTATTCAAGACAAAACGGCTTGACCGATTTCGATGAAATTTGGTATATAACCAGATTATGACTGGGTTTGGGACATAGATCACTTTATACCCGACTGTGCAGAAGGAGGGTAATGTTTTTATTGACAAACCACGCGTGCGAAGCCGCGGGCGGGTCAGTTAGTAACAATATAAATAAGTAGCTTACTGTAGCTATTTATTAAGTTGTTACAGTCGCAATCCATCTATTTCTTTGAAATAATTCAAAGCTTTTTGAACAAATTTATCAGTATCAGTAACCTCTCAAAATTCCTATCAGGCCTGTGACCTTTGACCTGCTAATCTTGATTGAGATCTGCGATGACAAAGTAAGAGCCGATCACAACACAGCAATCAGGTTCTTTTCACGACTGTTTTCTTTGATGATTGCGGAGTTTGCTCTACGTCAGTATTCGTAATGGCTGTCTCATTTAGCAGGCCCTTGGATCGCGGGTGGCCTATCAATACAATATGTTTGATCTAAATTAGTGTTTAGGAAAATAGGAACCTTGCAAATCTTTGACTTTGGATTTTGTAGAGTCGTACCTAGTGCTAGAGAAGGGTAAGTTTAAAAATAATAGCATATTTTCAATTTATTTTTGCAAAGCATTAGTTACTTTGTCAAAGTACACTAAGTAAGTTGCGATGAGAAGAACTGATATACCTACTTGTTATATGAAATAAGGTTAGGTAACATTTAATTACCTACACGCGTCGATGCGAATCTATTGACTACTAACTTAAGACTCGTATGGTCGTAAGACTTCTACCTAAAACATTTTAGTAATGCGAATCCACGGTACCTACCCACAATTTTCTATTTGAACGAGCCGAAACAGTTAGAGATGTTATCGGGCCAGTTAGCGGCGATAGCATTTTAATGAGTAAACAATCGATGCACGCCGCGCTGCTGCCTGCTGGGCGCCGCACGCGCATACCTTGCACCGAAACAAGACGAAAGCTCCATTTTCGAATTCCAAAAATATTTTACAGCTTAAGTAGAAGTTACCTATCGACTTTATATTTGCAATATTTATTGATTGAGGACTATGGAGTCAGGCAAGGGCTTCTAAAATAAATAATAAAAATTGTATACACCTAATAGTTACCTATAGTTAGGAAATAGACAAAAGCTCTGTGTTGTGTTTATAACTTAACGTTTGTCCACAATCTAGATCAGTAGTGTGCAAACTTTCTTAATGGGAGGCCAAAAAGTTTAAGAAATTTCATAGAGGGCCAGAATTATAGGAAAAATGCATTTTGTGTTACTTCATATCATATAAAACATTACAGCATTACACTTCGACAAATGTTAAAAATTACAATTTAACTTTTGTTCGAAGGCCCTGCCATGGTAGGCGTGTGAGACATATGAATTGGCTTTTGATTTGCCATAATATTTTCGAATGCTAAGAAGAAATTCTTAAAATTTTAGTCCCGAGTTGGGAATTATAGAGAGGGAGCACTGTACTAAGTAGAATCTACTTTATACTTCTGGACCGTCAAAATATAATTATCGGAGGCCATATACTGTTCATGTCGTAGGACAGTCGGCGGGCCGGATTAAATGCTTTCGCGGTCCGGAGCGGGCCCGCGGCCCGTACTTTGTCCCTTACTGATCTAGATTGTTCTAATTAAACAAATTGAATTATCATATTGGCGTTCTTGAAATCTACTGTAGGTACTTACACTGTTAGCGACATGAATTAACAAGTAATAGATCAGGGCCCGTAGCCAAATTACATTCGCCACAAATCTATTCGATTCTACATACATTTGCTGTCGCTGAATCACGTGGTATTTCTATAGCATGTATCAAATCCCATACATTTTCGGACGTATCGACTAACGTCATCGCTAATCGACTATAACTTGGCTAAGCCCTCTGGAGCGTTGAGCTATCTCAAGATCAATTTCAATTCAATTTCAATTTATTTATTCAAAGAATATATATAGGTAAATACATGTGTATAAAACAAGGTATAAAAACAGTAAACACAAACAATAAAAAGTAACGTGTTATACACATGGGTGCAAATTTGGTAGTGTTCGATTGCAATTGTCATTAGATGGCCTAATAATTTAATTTGATGCAATATTAAGGCTCTGTCTGATGATCCTCCTTATTGGCTTCTCTTTTTTTCTAGCTAACAGTCCCATTATTGGGCAAAATCCCCTTGTTTACTTCCACTCGCCTCGACTACCTGTGCACAATCCTGCCAATTTGGATGCAAGATGTCTACTCGACGCGTTTGCTTCATGATTTTAAAATGATAATCAAACTGGACAACCTTTTGATAGGTACTTACTTCCACATAGATCCCAGTGACTTGCTGAGCTCAGCGTTGTGCAAGGACGGCCGCTGCTCAGACAGGCGCCTGCGCATCGCCTGCGCGAACACCATAAATGCGTTCATTGGACGCTTTACGTGGGCTCGACGCATGCATCCACCTCCCCTGAGGAGAAAATATAGTGTTTAGAAAGTGCATTGGAAATAAAAAGCCTTCGAGACAAGGCTTGGTTTGTTACGAAATTATCGCCTTATACATAATACTTTAGATTTAGTGCTGTAGGCTTTTGGTTTTGCTATAAAGCTTGTTCGCTTTGCGCGCTGTGCAAGGATTGCATGAGCAGAACTGAGGATCAGGCAGATACCTACGTCCAGTAATGGACTGTTATAGGTTGATGTTGATGATGAATATTTATACAAACTCAAAAATAAGCATACAACAATTAATACTTAGTTACATTTAAATTTAAGTAAACCAATAAAGATTTAGATAAATTTAAATAAAATTAGTAACATTAGAAATCAACCTACAATACATTTTGATTGTCAAATTACTCTAATCAAATAACTGAAAATAATTGAATGTTCTACTATGTTTATTATTATTGTCTAAAGGTATATATATATGTATTTATTTACTGGTCCTGCCAACTATGTGAATACGCGGTTACTTTTCTAACAATTGTTTTCTGTGAATGATGTTATGTACAATAAAGTGTTTATCTATCAACCTATCTATTTACAAAATGAGACAAATTATTCCTACATTTAAAGCCGAGATTAAGAAGCAATTCCACCAACACAAGTGTTTTGTTAGCTAACAGAGTTATAAATGGTTTAGACCCGAACCCGAACAAAAAGCTCAAATGTTGACATAAACAATATGAAATGCGCACTTGAGCGGCGGCATGCTACACTATCCAAATTGGTTTAGCTTTCGGCGCGCGCTCGATAATTACTAGCCACGTAGCCACCTAAAACTATCAAGTGACTTACAATAAAGAAAATAAATTATGAGCCACCCTTTCATTATGTACGTGCTGTAAACAGTTAGAGCCGCGCATGTAAAATTTGTAAACAGCCAAAGTGGCTCGCCTCACGTCATTTTACGCTCGTAAACCTGTCTTATTTTATTACTTTTTTATTTTCTAATGCCCCGTTCGGGTTTCCTTGCGATCTGAACGCGCTGACAATAAATTATGTTTTTTTCTTCAAACACTGACACGCCACTAAAACTCGATCGATTTCTAACGGATTACTCAAAGCAATATGAGGAGAAATAATTACCTACTGGTTCGGCGAACTAGCGCGGTTTCCTTGTTTATTAGTTAGAATGAGTTCTTGTAACGAATTCATGTTATTAGTCGAATGGACGAGAATGAGAGAGCTATAGGAAAGTATTTCATGGACTTATTTTAATATAATACATTCGTCTGCTTCGCCTAGCGTTTTCTAGGTTTTTTAATACTAACACAAGCTTAGGGTTACTATTAGTTGATAAGACTATTTGAGTAATCATTATTCTTAGGTATAACCCTAGATAATAAGCTTCAATCGGGACTCACATTGATAGGTTGTCGAAGAGACTTAGTTCTGCGGCAGTCAAAAATATTCGTCTTTTTACAGACGTAGACACAGCTAGACTAGTTTACTTCATTATTATTGTTACGCCGAGGCTGTTAAACAATGAGTAATAATCGAAGTTTCTCGAGCGCTTTTGTCTTGCTGTGTTATTGTTATTATTGTCTGCGATTGCGCACAATAGGGATGGGTCGTCTTGTCGAAACACCGACCCTTTCCTGGAAGGATCGACATCGTTCTCGAACAATCGAAATGTGTGCGATATAAATAGGCCGGAGAGATGGCCGGACAGTCAGTCTCAGTGAGTGAGTGAGTGAGTCTCAGCGAGGCCCTGGAGGACTGACGTGGGCAGGGTCTCGCGTGAACAGTAGTTGCTCGCGAGTCAGTCTGGATTAAGCTACACGTGCGATAATTTCAGTGACTTTAAGTGGTGCACCAGTGGTGTGAATTAGTGTGTTGTGATTACGTGTGACCAAGTTCGTGTATTCATTGTCATCGTGTTGAATAAAAGTTTTATTTTGGTTAGATCGATTCCCATTATTTTATCCCGAACCCTCAGCTCGTAACAATTTGGTGTCAGAAGTGGTATAAAATAATGCCGGTTCTACCAAAGGATAACGTGGACGGTGTCAGGACGAGAGGTCAACAATAACAGGAAATGGATGAAAGGCGGTTTGGAGATTCTCTGGTTCAAGAAGCTCGGCAGAGTCGTCAGTCGATGGAGATGGAATCAGCCGCCGCCGAATCATTGGAGCACTATCATCATCATCCGTGAGGCAAGCTCCTGTGACAGGCGATCTTGCTGCTATTATGGCAATGCTTTGTCGTCAAGAAGAACAGCGTCGTCAGGATAAAGAAGAGCAGCGTCGTCAACAGGAAGAGCAGGCTCAGTTGCAAGAGGAACAACGCCGTCAGCATAAAGAAGAGAAGCGTTGTCAACAGGAAGAGCAGGCTCGGTTGCAGGAGGAACAACGCCGTCAGCATTAAGAAGAGAAGCGTCGTCAGCAGGAAGAGCAGGCTCGGTTGCAGAAGGAACAGCGACGTGAACAGGTGGAGCAGACTCGGTTGCAAGAGAAACAGCGACGTCAGGATAAAGAAGAGCAGCGTCGTCAACAGGAAGATCAGCGACGTTGGCCATAAGAGCGTGCTCGACTGATGAGGGAACTGTTCGGTTCATCTGGAAAGGAATTCCAGGAAGTGAAAGAACAGATAGAAATCATGAGAGCCGTGTTTTGGAGGCTGGAATTGGGATCGCTGATGAGAAAGGGACTCTAGGTGTCCTGAAGTACTGGAGACGGCAATGTGGCTCCTCTAGTTGCTACATCTTTAGCGCGAGGTGCGCCTAAAATTGTTGATGTTGATCGGCTGCCGCGATATAGGGCTAAGAATGCTCGGGACGAGCATGTTTTAGGAGGGGGCAGTGTTACGCCGAGGCTGTTAAACAATGAGTAATAATCGAAGTTTCTCGAGCGCTTTTGTCTTGCTGTGTTATTGTTGTTATTGTCTGCGATTGCGCACAATGGGGATGGGTCGTCCTGTCGAAACACCGACCCTTTCCTGGAAGGATCGACATCGTTCTCGAACAATCTAAATGTGTGCGATATAAATAGGCCGGAGAGATGGCCGGACAGTCAGTCTCAGTGAGTGAGTGAGTGAGTCTCAGCGAGGCCCTGGAGGACTGACTTGGAGAAAGGTCTCGCGTGAACAGTAGTTGCTCGCGAGTCAGTCTGGATTTTGCTATACGTGCGAACATTTCGGTGACTTTAAGTGGTGCAACAGTGGTGTGAATTAGTGTGTTGTGATTTCGTGTGACCAAGTTCGTGTATTCATCGTTTAGTGCTGAATAAAAGTGTTATTTTGGTTGGATCGATTCCCATTATTTTATCCCGAACTCTCAGCTCGTAACATTATTACTTCATTATATTCACTTATTATGTCATACGGTATACTGCTGTGGGGGAGTGCTGCAGATATAAACACCGTTTTTGTGCTCCAGAAGAGGGCTGTTCGTGCAATTTATAATATGGGCCCCAGAGAATCATTTCGCAATAAGTTTAAAGAAATAAATATTATGACATTCTCTTGTCAATACATCTATAAAAATTTGATGTAATTTCACAAAAATATTAAGTTGTTAAAGAAAAATAGCGATAATCATAATTTTAATACTAGAAATAAAGATAAACTCGCTGTTGCCACTTGTAGACTTCATAAAGTTAGTAAATCGTTTAAAGGGCAAGGTTTACGCTTTTATAACAAACTCCCAAGGGATGTACTAAAATGTACAATTAACAATTTTAAAAATGTAATTAAACAAAATGTTTATAAAAAATAAAATATCGGATTATTTATATGATAGAGAAGCTTGGGATTGAAATTGCTCCAGCTCGTTCAAAATGTTACAATTTAGACTAATTTATTTTCTGTATTGTTATGTATTCTAAAAGGATCACTAAAAAAACAACCAGCCTGGTTTCTTGCCTTTCTTTCCTGGCTTGGTCGCGAAGGAACAGGCAGTAAAATTGACGTTTCAAAGTGATCCTTGTGATTTTAATGATAAAATGAAATGAATGAAAAATTCTTTATTATCTTACAAGCTAGACACAACAGATATAAAATAAGCATGATGGGCGGTCTTATCGCATAACAAAGCGATCTCTGAACTAAAATAATAAAATTAATGAATAAAAATATTTGACTTTGACTTTTAACTTTATTAGAAAATCATAAACTTAACGAATTATACAATTTAAATCACTAGACGATTTTTTGCCTTACAAGGAAGAGCCACCCAGCAGACGCCATCTGGTTAGTAACTCGACTGACAATCACAGATAGTAGCTCAAAAGTGCTTTAATTGGTACATGTAACGTAGATACTTATGGCATTTGTTGTTTGAGATTTATGGTTTTAATTAGATACGACGCAATGTTTTTTAAAGAAAATCAAAAGTATTTATAAGCTTACCAATTGTTACTACAGAGCATAATACTAAAAAACTGAACAAAAATTAATAACAATGTCATGTTTGTTTGCATCTGTCTAAAGACACATCAAGAATCATAAAGCGGTTAGAAATGTCAGAATAAGTTTAAAAAAAGGTAATAATTTAATATATAAATAAATAATTGATCGAGCGAAGCGAGATCTCCAAATCAACTTGGGCAAATCGGCGTTGTATGTATGTATGTATGTTTGTTTGTCCGAGGATAACTTTCGAAGCGTTTATCCGATCATCATGAAATTTGGTATAAAGGTAGGTAATGATGGCACAATTTTTGTGTGACTCAATGAGCTAAAAACTTTGGGGTGTTATTGAGATATTGAGGTTCAAGAGGAGTAAAAAAAAATGAAAATGAAACTATTAGGTCAAGTGAGACGTCAAATGAAAGGTTACATTAGTACATTTCGAGTCCGTTTTTTATTTTTAGTAAAGTTTTTGTAGTTTTTGAGTTATTTGCCATAATAAAGACTAAACTTTGACACAATTCATAGGGTACACCAGTAAACCCACAGTGCTGTAATTTGGTATGCGTGTAGCCTAAGTATCACAAATATAGACAAAAGTCTGAAATCCAGAATAACTGTAATTTGTATCAGTATCATCCGCACCTAGTCGATATACCACCCATTCGCACACACCGCTTTAGTTCTACGTTCTTGATGCTTACAGATAAGGTATGGAACACTTTGCCGTCGTCTGTTTTTCCTAAAGAATACAATCCGGACCTCTATAAGGAATAGGTTTCTTCTAGATCTTCGTGCTTCATCTTAGACCACATCATCAATTACCATCAGGTGAGATTGTGGTCAAACGAAGTTCTATCCAAATAAAAAAAAATCCCCCAAAAAAGGATAACCAATTTACATGAACACCCGTTACCTGTAATTTGAATGAAACTGTAGGTAAAGTTTATTGGATATATTATGATATTATTTCGTGGCACTATTTTGAAAGTCAAAGATTACGAATAATATTTTGTTTTTTATTTTATGGTAGGCTCGCGAGATCTCAGTTCGGGGCGAACCACTAGAAATGATTATATTAATCCCCATGATGGATCACTTACTAAGTATGCAGACCCGTGACGATATCCCACAAGGGGGTATTCAGAGGCAAGATGACATTACGTGACATGCATTTACGAGACAGGTTCAAGCTCATCGTCGCTTATTAGAATACTAAGCCGTTAAGGACATAATTAGGCTTTGTAGTGAAATATCCCTTTGAATAGGAGTCGAGCGTAGTAAGATATATTTCAAATTCAAATTCAATCGTTTATTTGCTAGAATACACAAAAATTACAATAAAATGTCTTAAATCTATGCTTGTCAATGTATTCAACCTACATGCAGACGTGCAAATATTTGTCATTTGCTATTTATTTAACAATATATTTAACAAATATGACTTATATTAAAAATCACAAAAATAATTAATACTTACTATAAAAATAATTGTCTAAAAGCCATTGCGTCAGTTTTTTCTTAAATATATTTCCTTGCAACACTTTCAGTTCGTCAGGTATTTTATTGAAAATTTTTATGGACATCAGAGTAGATATTTCTTATAAGTATCTTATAATTATTCGTTCAATAGGTATGCGGTATCTACCAAAAATCTTTTCTTGAGATGAGACAGGCATTCGGACGGTCTTTATAAAATGTGTGATCGTAACCATAACGTATGTTAATGCGGAAAAGGGTCATTCTTCAATGATACCTAAAATTACATTACATATTTCTAAAACTAATCTCGATTATAGTATTTTTTGGAATATAATCTCGTAGTTTGAAAAACCATAAAACTTTTAAAGCAACTGTTTCTTGGACTTTGTATGTATTCTTTTAGAATTAGAAGAAACTTATTCAACTTTACTCGCAAACATAAAACGTTTCGTTACGAGTACAAACATTGAATTTCATAAGTTGTGAAACAAACAAGTTGGCGATCTCCGTGGCGCCGTGGGCGAAGAGCCGGCTGAGACGCATGAGGTTGCGGGTTCAAGTCCCATCTTGAAAATTATTGAGATGGTTTTAAAATCTTGGAATTTTCCGTAAGTCCGGATATCATTAAAAATACTATTTTTGTTACTATTTTTTATTAACAAAAAAAGAATAAAGTATCTATTGTATCAGTTATCTGGTTCCCATAATACAAACTTGACTTCGTTTGGGGCTAGATAGGGCTTTGTGAAATGTACAGCATCATTTATTTATATATTTAAATGTTGCGCGAGGACAATACTTTCGGGTTTACATATAAATTCCGAAACAGTTTTATCGTTGGATAAATAGAATAGGTTCCATAATAGCTGGTTTCGTCTCAGTCCAAAGAGTTTAATTTTAAAGTCATAATTGAACAGCATAGTGACAAAAAGTTTTATAGTCGTGCACAGAATGATTTACTACCAGATTTCACAGCCGTCTCGACAGACATGTGTAACTTAAAATCGATGTTCTTTTCAACAGATTCTACTACACTACAGTTCACTACATTTACTACAGTGTGACTAAATGAGTTAAAAATGTGGGGGGGTTGAGATATTGGGGTTCAAAAGAAGTTTAAAAAACCAAAAAGAGACTATCGGGTCAAGTGGTACGTTTAATAAAAGGTCTTTGTGAGTACATTTTGATCCCGTTTTTATTTTTAGTTTAAAACTTGTAGTTTTTAAGTTATTAGCAATGATAAAAACTGAATTTTGACAAAATTCACAGTCACACCAGTGACCCCACTATGATGAAATTTGTTATACGTGTAGCTTTAGTGACACAAATATAGGCAAAGGTCTGAAATCCAGAATAACTGCAATTTCTATCCCAAAAAAGTTAAGTGTAAAAGTTAAGTGGTTTGCATCTCGTGGCACTATTTTGATAGTCAAAGATTACGAATAATATTTTTTATTTTTAGGGGAGACTCGCGAGATCTCAGTTCGGGACGAACCACTAGTGTACTATATAGTATATCTACTTGCTATTCTATTATGAACTAAACATTTATTGTGTAGTTATGATCTGGTAAAGTCAGAATTCTGAAAGCCGTGGAATATATTGTGTACAAAATATATTAGGAATAAATAATTACTAGTCGACAAACTGGCTAAAAAAAACAAAAGACGCCAACTTGTGCGTTAATCAACACTCGTAACCTATTCTGTAGGACCGTAGCGGTTCAAATAACAAATGCCATAAGTTTAGTTTGGGTGCTATACGTAATCATCATAGCTAACTACTGGTAGAGCTTACAAGTGGTTTAATAATAAATGACTCAAAAGGCATTGGGGGCACGTGTTTATTGCGTTTTGTTTCGTGTGGTATATTTTTATACAGATTTAAGCTCTTGAATTGGTTCTAAGTAACACACTATTTCACTTGTTTTTGAATCAGCATCTATTACATTATGGCCCGTATTCCTATAAAAATCAAAATGAATAAATATAGAGTTCATAGTCAATATTAAATTTATTTTTGATCGAGCGAAGCGAGATCTCCAAATCAATTTGGGCAAATCGGCGTTGTATGTATGTAAGTATGTATGTATGTTTGTTTGTCCGAGGATAACTTTGGAAGCGTTGATCCGATCATCATGAAATTTGATACAAAAGTAGGTAGTGATGGCACAATTTTGGTGTGACTAAATGAGCTAAAAATGTTGGGGGGTTGCTGAGATATTGGGGTTCAAGAGGGTTAAAAAAAAATGAAAATGAAACTATTAGGTCAAGTGGGACGTCAAATAAAAGGTATTTATTGGTAAATTTGAACTCCGTTTTTATTTTTATTTTAATCTTTGTAGTTTTTGAGTTATTAGCCATAATAAAAACAAAACTTTAACAAAATTCACAGGGTACACCAGTGACCCCACAGTACTGAAATTTGGTATTCGTGTAGCTTTAGTGACATAAATATAGGCAAAAGTCTGAAATCCAGAATAACTGCAATTTGTATCCCGAAAAACAATAACCAATTAACAAGAACCCCCGTTACCTGTAATTTTAATAGAACTGTAGGTCAAGTAGGTTGGTTATGCATTTCGTGACACTAATTTATTAGTCAAAGATTAAGGCCGGCATGCACAAAGATCACTAAACGTATGTAGCGACTAAACATGATTTGACTGATATGTTTTGACAACTCCTTAAATCATATATAGCCACTAAATACGTTTAGCCATCGTTGTACTAGTCACCCTAAGAATAATATTTATTTTGGGAGATTCGCGAGATCTTAGTTCGGGGCGAACCACTAGTTATCTAAATTTTGGGAAGTAATGCTTAAAAAAGAGATTTAATCGTTATGTTTTAGAAAAGCAAAGACATAGGAGAAAACCCCAAAGTCCCCCAAGGGCTGGGCACATAGTCCACATTCCGGATTAAAGATGGACCGAGAGAGTTACTGAGTGAGCGGGTCCAGGCGGGAAAAGAGCCAGAGGCAGACACAGAGAACGCTAGGCCGACGAAATTCATAAAATGGCGGGTGAAGACTGGATTGATAAAGCGCAAGATAGAGACAGTTGGAGGAGGTTTGTACCCAAAATGGGGCCTGACTTAAAAAAAATGTGTCACATTTCTTCACTCTTCTTAATTTTTGTAACAAATTTAAAAGTATTTGAAATAAAGGCTATATTATTATTATTATACGTGTTTTACTTCGTATCTTTTATAGAGACTCAAAACGATGAAATCTTATTATAATTTTTGTAAAGTTAAACGTGCCTACACCACACGTGGCATGTATTTCTTTATTATGCCTAATTACAATAAAGAAATACATACCTGAATATAAGCATTGTACGTGTTTCTAGCAACTGTTTAGCTTAGCTCAGCTAACAGTGTGCCAGTCATTTCTATGATTGATGTTTCCAAACAAAGTTCGGGTTCCAAGTTGGCCTACATTAATTTCAAAGTGCCTATGGTCTTTAAATATTAGCTTAGTGTAAACAACCTCAATTATAAAACTAGTCAAAATTGTTAAATCCATGTTCAAGTAGAATGTTGTATGGACTGGATGAGTAAATTTTACATAATATAGAGCCTATGGTGACTTTATTGTATACTAGCTGACCAATCCGCAGCTTCGCACGCGTAGTTTTTCAATAAAAACATTACCCTCCTTCTGCGCAGTTAGGTAAAAAGTAGCCTATGTCACCCGGGGATAGTGTAACTTCCCAACGGCGAAATAATTTTTTAAATCGGTCCTGTAAATTCGGAGCCTATTCAATGCAAACAAACAATCAAATCTTTCCTCTTTATAATATTATTAGGATATATTAAGCAAGTCTCTATTGAAATGACCATGACCAATGAATATCTTATGAAAATATTACAAACCATTTGCGTAATAAACATAGCCCTCCTTTGTTGGGTAATAACGAAAGGCGCAAATTTGTAAGATTGAATAATAAGGTAAAAAGAACTAAATGCTACCCAGGTAAAGACAACGTTATAATTGATAATACCTTTGTCTGGGATCAGACTAAATTATCAATAGTTTGCAAGATGAGGGCATTGGCTGAGGAAGTCGTAAACTGAAGATAGCTGTCATCTGTAACTCGGCCGCCCACTCTATTTCTGACCCTCAGAGTTGCGCCGACGCAGCCGCCCACCAAACTAATACAGCGCATAAATTTGCAAAACTAACATCCATTTGACAGTTTGTAGCCACTGAGTACATTGCTTTTGGTATTTAAGCGCGTTCAGTTTAGGACTTGGTACTTACGACAATAGTTTACGCGCCGCCATAACATTTGTGCTTATGCGTTGATAAAAAAACTACGAGCCTTACAGTAGTCGCATATGATGTGTACCTAACATTTGACCACAGCGCGCGCTCATTGGTCAAATCAAATAGCGCGCGCTTCCCCGGTTTCCTGTTACACATTTCCGTCCCTTTTGCCAAATTCACTCCCACAAACCGAAAGGAAAGATGCTACAAATCAAAAATGGGCATCTAGTATTGTAAGGTTTTTTTGAATCACCAATTCATTTTTAACATAGACATAAAGCGACATACCAACTTTAATTCAAGGGATTAAGATCTGCTCTGACGTTAGAACTGAATTGAATTGCAACATACAATTTTGGATTATAAACTCAGTATAATATAAAACCTGTGAGGTAATGCTACTTATTATACGCAGTCGTCATCTTATCTTATAAACAAATTGCTTGTACGGTAATTCTGACAGAAATTAAATGTTGAAATAGTTGGATAAGAGTCATGTTTGTTACATGTGAACGCCAGGCAATGAGCCAGACAATCAAAAGACAATAAAACGCAGAGGGTAGCTGTAACCCAAACATCCCCAGTATCTTTACAGCCTCTGCAGAGACCATAAACAATTAATGACGTTGTAAAAGAAGACGGTAGCAGCGATCATGCTGCCACTTGTGTTGGCGTTATCATTGTGATCATCGCCGTAGAATGTCATTACCAATGTTGAAGTCACCTGTTTCAAGTGGTGGGAAAGTTGTTGGATAGGTCAGTTCAACGAGCTTTTTGATAATACTTTTGAAAAGATATTGCTCTTGAGTTTTAGAGTACCTGTTGGTTGCTGGGAAAATGAGATAAAGTTAAATACGTTGCTGACGGACTAGGTAGGTATAATCGATTTCATGTGGGTGCAATACTTTTAAACTATGGTATTTATACTAATGTTATTAATAAATTCGAAAGTAACTCTGTATCTCTGTCTGTTTTTGTGTTTATAACGTTTTCACGACTAAACGGCTGGACCGATTTCGATTAAATTTGGTAAAATATAATCTGGAGTGAGATAGAGGTACGTACATTTTATGGACATACCAAGCGTGAGAAGTCGCGGGCGGAAGCTTGTTTCAAATGAGAATTACTGAAGTGGATAACTAGATATTATTGCACATATGCAGTGGTCATCTAATTAGAAACACTTAGTCACTTGATATTTTTTATAAAGTAACTAACATAGCATTCTACGTTCTATTATTTATACTATTATTAGCTATGTACTACTACTATTATTAGCGTTTATAAGAGGTAATTTTTTTTCATTACTTCACAGTGTACTTCAATATCTCTAGTTTACATACAAGCAATAATAAATAAATAAAATAAATATAAATATTGCTGGACATTTCACACAGCGCTATCTAGCCCCAAACTAAGCAGAGCTTGTGGTTTATGGGAACCAGATAACTGATAGAATATTAAATACTTTTTTTTGTAAATACTTACTTATAATGTATAGAAACACATCCAGACAGAATAATATTTAGACAACCTAGAAAAAAAGAAATACCATCAGTGAAACAAAAAGTATTAATATCCTTCGTCAGAGTGAACAACTAATTAGAAACATTGTTCTTGTGAAACACTGTGACTTGGTTCGAAATTTGAATTTTTAAACTAAAATACAGTTCATAAAATGTCAATCACATTGTGCATTCTATCACATATCGATTTTAATACGTAGGAACACTCAATGAAACGTTAAAAATTAGTAATAAAGGTAATTTGCAATGAAAATGTAAACCCAGGACGGTGTTTCTAATTAGATGACCAACACTGTATTAATGTGAGTTACAGTCAAACATAATGGATAACAATCTATTTATGTACTGAGAGATGAGCAAAGTAGGTACAACAATTGATGCAGCATATACAAATTACTTTTGAACAGCGAAATTCAGCAATTTTATATCACTCATTTTGGATAAGCCACTAGAAATTATTAATGACTCACAATCATGTCTTCAAATGTCTTAGTAAACTTAAACATGTACATAAAAGTAATAATATTTTTAAAGATTTTTATGTAAATATCAAGTTTCAAAAAAAACACCTGCACCTGAAGCCCTTGGGAAAATGTAACGGAATTTATTAGTGAAGGGTGATTAGGATCAAGGGTGGATTATTCTAATACGAACAGATATAGAATACGATAACAACCTAGGTAATAACCTCGAGTGATTGTAAAATAAGCGTAGAAGGGGAGATAAAGAACGTAAATTCATGACAAATTCCATACAAATTCAGTTCTTTCAGTAATAAGAATTTAACTATACGCTCATAATCATACTAATATTATGTTTGTTTGTATGTTTCTTTGTTAGTTACCCAATAACGTCGTAACGGCTGAACCGATTTCGATCAAATTTGGTATATACGTAGTTTATAACCTGGATTACATAGGCTACCTTTTATCCCATAAATCAGTTCCCATCGGATAAAAATGGGGTGTCAAGTCAAGTTGCAGCAGCGAGTTTAGCTTTATTTCTAGGTTACCTACATATTTAGGAGTGTAACGCGTACGAAGTCGCAGGCAACAGCTAGTAACATATGTATTGCGCTTCCACTAATTCAGCAGAGAACAAAGAAAACAACGTGTATGTATACATACAAGCCAATCTGGGTGAGAATTCTAGAACGTTTGAAGGGATGTTCTGTCTTAGAAATAAACTGGATTTTGTTAGTATTTTGTCTGCAAATTTTTGATTTCGGATTCTCTACACATTTTTAACCAAGCACTATGCTTAATGTAAGTCCATAGAGTTTGGATATAATAAAACTTTACACTTTATTCTAATCTTTCTTTATGGTAGAACCATAGTCACAATGTTGTCTTTGAATCTTATAAGGTACTTGATTAATTAAACATCATGACATTCCCTTGTCAATACATCTATGAAAATCTAATGTACATATGTATGTTCACAAAAATATTAATTTGTTTAAGTAAAATAGCGATAATCATAATTTTAATACAATATAGAAATAAAGATAAACTCGCTGTTGCCACTTGTAGACTCCATAAAGTCAGTAAATCGTTTAAAGGGCAAGGTGTACGCTTTTATAACAAACTCCCAAGGGATGTACAAAAATTGACAATTAACGAATTTAAAAACGTAATCAAACAAAATCTTTATAAAAGAGCCTACTATAAAATACCGGATTATTTAGATGATAGCGAAGCTTGGGATTGAAATTGCTCCAACTCGTTCAAAATGTTACAATTTAGACGTAATTTATTTTCTGTATTATGTATTGTAAAAGGATCATTAAAAAAAACAACCAGCCTTGTTTCTTGCCTTTCTTTCCTGGCTTGGTCGCGAAGGAACAGGTAGTAAAATTGACGTTTCAAAGTGATCCTTGTGATTTTAATGAATAAAAATATTTGACTTTGAATCATTTTGTCCATTTATGTAGCTCTTTTTACAGGAAACCAAATGATCACGGTAAAAAGTTTCGATGCAAAAATTGCGACTATCATTATTCTATACACATTAATATGTTATGTAGGTAGTTGGACAAGAAGGCGTGTCCAGTCGATACAGATGCGACCTATTTGTGTTAGATAACCGCCGCGAATTCTGCGAATGCAATTCGATTGGAACACACATCCCGGATATTAATATATTTATAATAATACCTATCACTCACCCCGGTTTCAGACATTAAAATATTTGTATTTTTAACCCCCGACCCAAATAGAGGGGTCTTATAAATTATATGCCTTTGTCTGTCTGTGGCATCGTAGTTCTCAAACTGATGGATCGTAAGTAGGATTTTTGACTTAGTTACTCGCAAATTACGTCGTGTCATGGGTGTACATTAGCGTATCTATAGGTACTAATATTATAAAGAGGAAAGATTTGATTGTTTGTTTGCATTGAACAGGCTCCGAAACTACTGGACCGATTTAAAAAATTCTTTCACGGATGGGAAGCTACACTATCCCCGGGTGACATAGGCTCTTTTTATCCAACTGCGCAGAAGGAGGGTAATATTTTGTTTGAAATCCTACGCGTGCGAAGCTGCGGATTGGTCAGCTAGTATACAATACAGACAGATCACGGAACTATTTTTAAATCACAAGCTACACCTTAAATTATCAGATTAAAGTATTATCCCGATGCAGAATTCGATCGACTTATAACAGTGTTTTGCCAGAAGGGAAAGCTTGGGAACATTCATCACGCGTCTGTGTCCACATGCACTTTATCGACCACTTCACATGACAGCTTGAAGAATAGCAGTCTGGTAATTGAGTTTAATTAATGATAAATCGAATGTGTTTGTAAAAATTAAATAATAATTCATAAGGTGGGCTACATTTGATTTCTGTTGTTTTAGGAGAAAAGGGTAGAAGGATCCATCCATTCCAGGCAAATATTACCATTTGTTTTTCAATTTTATAAGGCTAAAACAACGCATTTGCGTATAATTCAGAAATTGTAATGTTGTACTGTTGTTCCTTAATTAATATCTCAAAGTTGCAGTTAAGAGCACTAATTACCCTCCTTCTGCGCAGTCGGGTAAAAAGAGTGCAATATGCGACGTCTTAGTTCGGGGCAAACCAATAGTATTTCAAACTAAATCAAAGTTAGTTGAGCAAATAAACTTTAGTCCTTTTATGGAAACGTTCCAAATACTTGCAGCATGTGTATTTCCAAACGGTAATGAAGAGAAGTCAGTGCTAACATCGCACATTACCAACGCCCCGCTAACCGCTACCGGCAAGATTACACATTGTCAATATTTGTACTTATGTGCTACGCAGTCTAGGCTTTTGCATGTATTCTTGATTCTAGATTTTTTTCCTAAAAAGAAAACATCCAGAATATATTTCTGCTAAATGTAACAATCTATAATTTTGTGATAAAAATTATGCAGAATCAAACAGGGCACAATGGTTGGAAAAAAAACAATATTTTAGGAAATGCGGCGAATCAGGCTGTAGCTTAATTGTGATCCAATTCATGGAGAACTTAGTTTGAAAGGAATGCAGGAAAAAGCAGGATTATTCTTCATGTATAAAAAGTTCAAATGTCAAAAATGATGTCAAGATTGTTACGGGCGCGAAGTGGCCTATACAAACAGGGGTTGAACACGGCCCCCGCGGCACCTGTGTGCCTGCGCTGTGTTTACGCCCCCACTTACACGGCAGGCTTGAAACAGTGCGCAAACCACGGGATGTTTGCCTGCACCGGTGAGGCGAGGAAATCTTAATCTGTCGGTCGGGGGCTTTCAACTCACTAATTGATGATGTCGACAGCGGCAGGGGCAAATTGCACCGGGAATGCGATTGTATACATATGACTCACATTGTGTGCTGGATTCATTGCGGATGGGTTTCAATGAAAAACCCTATAATACTTACCAATATAAATTCTTTATACGTTTTAACAAACTTCATAGGCGATGTTCTTTTATACCCACAGAACCACAATTTTCATTGCTAGTTTTTGCCTAGTCAAAATTCGTAATAAGAAATAATCGTATTCAATTCCTCATACCTACAATAATAATAATGAATGAAAACACTTAATCGTACATCACAAAAGAAACAGACATAAAAATAAAGATTCACAAAGCAATATGTACAATGGGCGGTCATATCGCTTATAAGCGATTTTTTCCCGACAACCTTTGGATAGAGAGGATTTTGTTAACACGCATATAATTCCCAAGCTTTTGGAAAAAAACCTCAGAAACATTTTAAGTTTCATCATGCCTGTACCATAGAACTTTGAGGTAGGTTCCATTTATGAAGCGTTTCGGAATAACAAATTGAATAGCAAGCAAAGGTTTCTCTGGGGAGTTCTTCAAGTCAAAGATAAGCTCCCCATAATGGGACTGTTTGCGCAGGCGCTGCTATCTACCACGCGGAAATAAATCGGTACCTACCAGCGGAAGGGAGCGCGATAAAAATTGTCACACGAAGGGAGACATCGAAACGACGTAGAAGATATGGTGATAATCTAAGTAATAATATTACCTTCGTGTTTGTACTACTTCTGAAAGAGAAGTCTTTTAAAATGCATTCATCATGGCAGACTACAGGTGCTTATATTGTTGAATTACAACCACCGAGGATGCTATCGCTTTAAATAATAGACTGGAACCTATACAGTTATTAAAAATTATTGTTTGAATCTTATTCTGTAATAGGGTTATGGGAAATTACGAGCATATAATATTGGAAACAGAAGGATTTGTTTTATACAGTTTTTCATTTTGTATTAGCCCTTATAGTTTCGCCATGTCTGTTTGTCTGTCCAACCAGTTACAGCTGTTTTTCCCGTAGACTATTACAGCTGTAAAGCTGATGATATGATATGAAAATATGATGATACTTTGTTTTCATGACTCTTTTCTTTAGAAACTAAGTCTTATCTAGTGATAGAAGTTAGGTCTAAGTAATTTACTTTTTATTAACTACTTAAAAACACAGATTTTAATACAGAGTATAACTTGGTTTAATGGTAAGCAGAAATTTTAATTAACATTTCATGGTAATTCTGTTTAGAGTATATATCCGAGCTCTAACTCCTGGCTAGGTTTCCTTGTATTTAGGATATCAGGGGGGCAATCGCGCTAATTTTAAACGATAATACCAAAGTCAAACCAAAACAAAAACGTTACCTTAGGCACTTGTCTCACCGCCGGCGAGTAAGCGATTAGCTATCAACTATTTTCTCGCTCAAAAAACGTACAACAGATAGATTCCGTGTCAGTAAAAGAGACACGTATATTAATAGTTGATCGCTTCAAAGTTCAAAGTTAGCGCTATTGTCCCCCAGTTTCCCCCGGGCTTCGCCACACATTGCATTTAATGTTAAATTTAATTTAAAATTATGTTTTTACTATAACATTGTTCTCATAATAATCACAAAACCTTATAGACTATGCCTCCGATAATTGACCTAATAATTTTACACACATACTCGTAAATACAATAACACATAATTTTAGCACAGATAAATAAGTTAACTGCATTTCATATTTGCACGATTTTTGAAGTACTCACTTTAGAAAGGTTATCGCCTTAGCGAATGCTTAGAACAGCTGACAGAGTCAGGGTATCGTTGAATAGATCTCCATAACTTTCGTCAACTGTTTTTTTTATACAAGAGCTCGTTTTCGAAATATAAAGCTTCAAAGTTGCCGTTTTCGTAATAATCGTATATGTACCAGCCCAACCGCTATTCTTGGATAGGTACCTAAAAAGTACCCACAATAATAGCACATATATTTAAGTTGTAAGAACAATTGTCAAAACTGAGTAGACTCTAACGAGCAGTAGTTGATCAACTTACCTCTGTTGTTGGTTTTGTATACAGTTCATTGTATTCTATGACACGTGTATTCTATGATACAGTTGCTGCCTGCACGCAGTATTACGAAAATATACGCAACTTTGAGACTTCTATCAAAAAAGTGTTGAGGAAACCTTGTAATTTTTTTAAAAGACTTATTCAACGACACCCTACAATATGGTGTTCGTAAGTTAATAAAAAAATCACCCTCAATTATTATATAGGAGAGTATTTTTTTGCGATTAAAATACAAAGTAACGATCTTTGTAGTTTTTCTTTACTTGTATTGTGAGACCTTGCTTCTTGCCGAATTTTATGACTCTAGATCAACGGGAAGTACCCTATAGGTTTTGATTTATTGTGAGTGCAAAATGTACGGCCTATTTGGCCATAGTTTTTAATTGCGTTGGCTTAGAAGATTGATTTTTTTTACAGCTCCAAGAAATGGTGAACCCTAAGTATTTGATATTAATTTCAACCTCCACGCCTTCCTGAGAAAAAGGGATTTAACAGACACACAGACGGACAACGAAGTGACCTTTTGAGATACAGAACCCTAAAAATAAATTTAAAAGTTTATATATAAAAGATTTATATATTTTGGTTGGTTCTTCTGCGTTGCCTATTTATCTAGAGGGAACATTTTTTTCCTTGATCAAGTGTGAACCTTAATATTTTCTATTGGAAATAAATGGCATGGCTAAAGAATGAGCAAAAAAGAAGAAATAAGAAGAGCAGCCTAGCAACCCAACGGATGATTCTCAGAAAACATTTAAAACCCAAGACGAAAGAAGCCGACAGTTGATAGGAAATTAATGAACAAGGAGCTGATAACAGATAAGGGGGCTATTCAATTAAGCGGTAGATCTGTTCATAAGACCGCCCCACGCGACCTATAGGTCGGCTATGCTAATAGATATGTCAACCTATCTGTAGGTATTTATGGATAAATAATTGCGGAATAATTATATATTAATAGGGTCATGTGACTAATGATGATCAATAACGGAGGATGATAAAGCATGCCTGGAACCGTAACTACCTAAGTAAAGATAGGTTGACGGTTGTGTGGTTGTATATCTAAGGTTGTCTGGTTGAAAAAAGATTTAATTGGAATCGATTTAATCGTTTTTCAATCGACTGCCCATTGTGGATTTCTATTGTTTTTAGATTTTAAGTATTTTTAGAAGCTTTTGCTTAACTTGGAATGTTTGTTAGTTTAGGTCAAAACTTGCAACCCATTGAGCTGAAACTTGGAATATACATATATTATGTAACTTCGGTGACAATGCAATAATATGGTACCATGGAGGTGGTCTCATGATGGCGACAGATGCTAAAGAACGGAACTTCTGAATAGATTATAGTGGGCTACTAGTGTTTGGGCTCATTTGAATCTGCTTGCGGTTCCGATTATGAATTTTATAAAATACTCATTTGATAAAGTCTGATTGTCTAATTTCAATTTAAAATGAATAACGACTAAGTTACTCATTACTAAATATGAACCTGTATTGTGTAGGTAGGTAGGTACCTAGGCACTTGCTTGCCTGCATAATATAGGTTCATTTATATTTTTATATGTATTTGTGTGTTTAATATTGTATACAGTCATGTCCACCATTTGTCTAACCTGATCTGTGGACCACAGTGGTGGTTTTTTTTATGCATAGGCTTGCGTTTGACCACGATGTATGTCGCCTGATGGTAAGCGATGATGCATGGTCTACGATGGTTATGCCTGTAGTATGGCATCATGTAATAATTATTAAGTCTAGTAATATTTAGGCTAGTTTAAATTATGTTTGTTGTCTGAAACAATAAAAATAAAGTAATCTATCAACAACAAATTTGAACAAACTCTTTGTATATTGTTTTAATAATTGGTGTTATGTATAGTAAAGAGATTCTATAAAGAAAATCTATCTGTTTTGTGTAGGTATTTTACACTAACAGGTAGGTATGTTCTTTCTTTGAGAGAAGCAGCTGTAAATACCAAGTGATATCTAGTAAAATTAATAATCAAATTACTGGGCATAGCTTGAATTATGTTTTGTTGTTTATAATCGACGTCTAAAAGAGGAGGAGCTTATATAATGCTTAAATTGTTTTTGCTTTATAGTAATTTTAAAACGAACCCTTATAGGACCACTTCGTTGGTCTGTCTGTTTGTCTGTATGTACGTTAAGATCTTTTTTATCAGGAACGATGTATCACAATTATATATATAACTAGCTGACCCGCCGAACTTCGTACAAAAAAGAAAGAAGACATTTATTCACATAAACTGTACACAAGAAGTAGACACAACACATAAACGTACATAATTATACACAGTAAAAATACATACACACAGGAGGAAAAATAATACATATTACAGGTATGGAGAAATGCTGCCATGTACAGGATTATGCGAAAAGCCCTGAGCTCAGCATGTGCCGTAAACTAATTTACAACGCTCATTTTCAGCACAAGGCTTTGGTGACTCGTACCGCCTTGACATGCATGTGACGCGGGCTGCTAATGTAGTTGGCGGTTGAATTGTCAATCGGCCATCATTAGCTACATCTATGTATCAGAAAATGAAGTTTCGTCGTAATAATTTTTTTTGCATGAATTTTTCAAATATTTTAATAGGTATTCTGCTATTCAGGACGGAGACAAATCTAACAAATCAAAGATCATCAAAATCGGTCCAGCCGTACTTGAGTTAGTGTAACTAACCCGACTTTGTTATATATATATATATATATAGATTGTGATACTATTGTCTACGTCAACAAATCTGGAAAAATGCAACTTTTAACTATACCTACATAAGTACCATTAGATTTTCTCTATCCCTCATGGATAAAATTCTTATAATTAGTGTCATAGTTAATTCTTCATGTTAATTATTTTTTATCTGTAATGAGTTCAAGTGAAATATTACAAGCTTCCTTTTCATGTGCCGCCACACCATCATCATCATCATCATCTATAGGTACTAATATTATAAATTCGAAAGTAGCTCGGTCTGTGTGTTTCTTTGTCTGTCAGTCTATTCGATATGATTTCACGACTAAACGGCTGAACCCATTTCGATGAAATTTGGTATATATATTAGATAGATTATGACCGGGATTGAGACATGCTACTTTTATCGGAATGCGCAGAATGGTAATTTTTTATTCATAAACCACACGGGCGGAAGCTTGCACATTATTAATGCGAAAGTGAGTTTATTTGTTACTCTTTCACGTCTACGGCCGAACAAATTTCGATTAAATTTGCTATGTAGGTAGATTAAGTTCTCGATTGGCTACTTTTTACTTACAAACCATGCGGCAAAGCCGCTGGCGGAAGCTAGTATTCATATAATCATCATCATCAAACTATGTACCTAAGTAAGTATATTTAGGCACAGAGAGGTGTATTTATTATGCCATGTAAGAACGCCTACGCAAAACAGTCAGTTAAATTAAGATTTTAAAATATTTATATAAAAAAGCTCGTTGAATCTTTTGTTTGAATATGATTCGCGAATAAATTCACAATAAGCTGAGCAACCGATTGTAATTATTCGATACATAAAGTGCAACAATAAAATATCTAGGTAAGTGCATATTTTTAATTAATTAAAATAAATAAAGCAACGAAATGATTGTCAACTGTGCTACGGCGTAGCACTTGCTACGACATTTCCGTTCAACAATAACAACTATTTATATTATTTATCTTTTACGAGATAAATGTAAATATTTACGTACTTGGATGGCTGAGGCACGATGGTGTCATAGTTGAAGCTCTCCAGTAGTTTCCCAACCGCTTTATTGATCTCAAGTTTTTCGTGGGATCTCTCTCGGTCTTGATCCCAATTCATCTTTAAAAAGTTTTAATACTGCCACAAAAATATTCAAACTTTTTTTTGATTCGAAGCCGGGACTTTATAGTGAAGTCGGGCGATGGGCGCGTGCGGTCGACTCGCGCGCATAGACTATAAAGAGTTCCTTATGCTCGGCGCATAACTATAAAAACGTTCGACAGAAGGGGCGCTCGCGCTCCGCTGATACGACTTGTATTTGTTTACATTACGATTATTTTATATTGGCATGATATTGTAAATAAACCGTGAGTTTATTTTTAAATGTACCTATCTAATTAAATCTACGAAAGCTCTTTTAATCAACCGCCGCGTCAGTTAATTGGATTCCGTAATTCTGCTGTAGTCATAATAGGCAACAACGGTCATTAAGTGTTTTCACAACCCTTACTTAAGCAGTAAGCCGTTATAACCTTAAATGTATAAATTTTCTCAAGCGAGCTGCTACCTACTATGTTATTTTTCGGGTTTTCAATAATTTCAGTACGCTAACTAAACCTAAGAACGATTTTACATGCATTTTGTATTGTAAGCAATAATGTTACGTCAACGGATGTAAGTTTTCCTCATTTTCCTTGTAGGGGTGTAAGTGGGCGGTGCACATGCGACACGGTACCGCCTTTGCATCGCGATTGGCGCGCGCGGAGCCGGCCGCTCTGACGTCACTGCGCCCGCGCTTTATCTACGTGCCACTCCAGTCCACCCGTGACATCGAGATGTAGTACTAACATTCTACTTAATACTTGGTAGGTATAGGATCAGCGTAGGTATAATGTTTATCTAAATAATCATTCAAACCGATAAATAAATTACATACTTATCTACCGCGATGTCTCTATATTTATTTAAAGCAAAATTAAATAGTAATTTCCTTAAATTGTCTTCGTTAGCAATATATCCTGTATGTTGCATGCCTTCAATTACATATCCAATCATCTCTAGTATAGTTCGAGATGACCAACCCTTGGTTATTTTTTTTTTTGTTTGACAATCATCCATATTTACCTATTCTACTGCTTCCACAGAAGAAATAATAGTACCTGAGTACCTACCTACTATCAGCTTATTAATCTGTCCCTACCATGTAACTACCTACTTGTTTGTATTATGGACAAACAAGTTCTCTTGATTTCAAGATACGTACATATTATAGTTAAAATTCTTGTGGCGTAGGTAGTTCGCATGGTTTGTACTGATACAAGTCGACTTCGGAATGTAAACTTTCAGCACGGTTAACATTTTAAATGAAAGTGCAAAGTAGACGGTGACATACCAGGATCCATAAACCTTCGACTACTTCCAGCACCTTTAGAACTTTTTCTTTTAACACGGGTTTTTCTTGTTTACTCTGGGTCAAACACCCACTGATGGAAAACCTCTACGTACCACCAACCCCCATAGATATCTAGTCGAGTTACCAGCAGAGTTCAAAGCAAATACAACTTTGCGCTTAGGCTGAATTCTAATTAGGCACGGCGAGTATTCGTACCGAACATCCCTTCGTTTGCTGTCTAATTAGAACTGGGCGGCAGCAGACTTTTGAAAGCTCAATATTTTAGCTGGGCATAGAATAATAGGTAAGACAGCTGTAGGCTCTACGAACATACATCTTCGTTCGTTAGTTGGTATGATCGACGGCCCTAACTCGCACAATTAGCTGCTTTTTATTGAACCTTCCACCTCGTCACAATTAGCGCGATCTAATTCTGTGCCCGCCCGCAACGTAACCGCTAATTGACTTGTCAAGGTATGCGCCTGAGAGGTATTTCTATCTATTTGAGTTCGTGGTAACCATGAGATAAAACCTACCCAACAAAGTTGGATGTGAACTGAGAATGAGCTCTGCAGAATGTGGATGTGAGTACAAAACTATTCGTTTCAGTCATAGGTCACAGTACAGAGGGTAGGCATAACTCTGCCTAAGCAAAAACATATTACTAAAGGTTATTGAATACTCACCTTCATTCTTGCTTGATTGTTAAAGAAGGCTTGTCATACGAGTGCAAGTGTAGCCACGGCCTAATATAACGACGCAAATAGACTTGAATCCAAGCATTAAAATGACGGGGTTCAATATGTCTATGACCTCAATTAATCACAGCTCAGATTTATTAGAATAGAATAATTATCTAGTTGGTACCAAGGAAGATTTATGTACTAAAGCAGTTGGTACACACAAAATGACATACGAAACAGATATGAACGTAAAACATAGAGTAATGCAGAAGGTCAAAGCATGGTTCCTTGCTCTGAGGTCTACCTACAAGCTCGTTTGCGTGTGCGTGATGGGGACACACACATACACAGCAGATAAGGGCCTCAGGTCTATGACCTGAGGTACTAACAAGTGACAACTGACAATAACATTTGGCTTGACGACGTGTCAACTGTCAAGATATACATTTGTCAGTGTTGGTTTGTTGTCTTTGTTGTTGTTATACTTGTTTAATGGTAAAGAGGTTAGGAAAAGAAAATGGTTATAACGAAGCGATTGATTTTAATTTAACGATAACTTTGGTTTTCATCTCTTGAAACAAATAACTCAATGTTAACTAGTGTTCTGTAATAAAATCAAGTACAATGAAGATAGCAGTGGAAGGTTGCGCTCATGGCGAACTTGAGAAAATATACGATTGTATTGAGACTTTACAAGCAAGGGAAGGCATAAAAGTTGACTTACTGATATGTTGCGGAGATTTTCAATCGGTTCGTAATCGCTCCGACCTCTGTGCGATGGCAGTGCCTGAAAAATACCAAAGCATGTGTACTTTCCACAAGTAAGTAAAGCATGCATCTCTTTCGCGCCGATTCTTATCCGTACCTAATTGGTATCGTGAGCTGATCAAAATAAACCCAAACTTTCAACTCACTGTCATTAATTATTAAGAACGAAAAGTAGAATCGCGGTACTATTATTAGAACCTCATAATTATTCATCGCTCAGGCTCCACAACCATACAAAAATGTATTTGCGTGATCCATGACGCGTTGAGTAAGTAAAACATGAAAATATTACGTAGTTTTGAAAACATAACAAGAACCAGATAATAAACTATTCTTTATTTCAATTCCAGGTACTATAGTGGTGAGAGAATGGCACCAATTCTCACCATATTCATAGGAGGTAATCATGAGGCATCTAACTACCTGCAAGAGCTCCCCTATGGTGGATGGGTTGCACCAAACATTTATTATCTTGGTAGAGCTGGTGTAGTACAGTTTGGTGATTTACGGATTGGAGGTTTGTAGTTCACTATTCTTTAAATTTTCTCTAAAGCTTACCTCTTGGAATAAAGTTGGGAATTTATCTTATTGCTCATTTAATGGAGCCAGTAAATTAATTTAAAGTTCTTTTAATAAGTTAATCCAAGTCTAACCAATTCATTTAGTAAAATTGTTATGTGGCATTAAAGAGTATTTTCTTGTTTCAGGTATTTCTGGGATATTCAAAGGGCATGATTACTCACATGGTGTGTGGGAGAGCATCCCTTATACACAAAGTTCTTTGCGATCAGTTTATCACATAAGGTCCTTAGATGTCTTCAGGTTGAGTCAGTTAAAGGACAAGGTACATGTTATGCTCTCTCATGACTGGCCTAGAGGCATCACAGATTACGGTAATAAAGAAAAGTTAATGAAACAGAAAACTTTTCTCAGGTAACATACTTTCTTACTGAACTTTCATATTAAGTCATAAAATGACACTTGTTAAATAATTCTGTTTTTATTTCCAGAGAAGATATAGAGTCTAACCGACTAGGCAGCCCACCAGCCATGACTCTATTACACAAATTGCAGCCAGATTATTGGTTCTCAGCCCATTTGCACTGTCAATTCCCTGCTATTGTTGAGCATGAAGACAACAAAGAGACCAAGTTCCTTGCTTTGGACAAATGCCTGCCAAAGCGCAGACATTTACAGATTGTAGATGTACCATCAGAGTATGATGGTGATAAGAGTTTGAAACATGATGTTGAATGGTTAGCTGTACTGAAGAGTACCAACTATCTGCTGTCCGTGAAGAATATGGACTGCCATATGCCTGGTCCTGGAGGTGGAGGAGATGAAAGGTAAGTTAAGCCTTTAGAATCCACATTTTTACTTTTTACAAAGTTTTACATTAACCCCCATATTAATACAGTTAAAACCGTTTATAACGACATCGTTTACAACGACCTATCGGTTATTACAGCCAGATTGTATGGTCCCTTCCATTGTATATTTATACTGACTGTATTGCTTAAAACGACTATCGGATATAACGTCGGCAACTATACGGTCCCCTCGATGTCGTTATAAACGGTTTTGACTGTATATACAAAAATATTATTATTGAATAGCAACATAGCAATTCACTTTGTTAAAATATGAAATATGTTTTAGGTATGACTTCACACCAACAGAGGCAGAAAAGAAAGAAATAATAAATATCATGAAAGACACTACTATCAAAGCGGACAGTTTTGTTAGAACTGCCCCTGTTTTCAATCAGAATGATCCAAAAATCGGACCAAAAGATCCCATAATGAATCCACAAACAGTTAAACTATGTGAATTGTTGGGTATTGATGACCCAGTTCAAGTAGTCATTGCTAGAACTGGCCGTAAAATGAGAGAACCAGAAAAGGTTGATACACATAATGTAGAGACAGCAGTAAAGGAAACACCTACAATAATAGCCACACCTCCAACTCACATCCTAAAATGTTCAAAGTTATCACTACCTGCTCCAGTAACACCTAATGTAGAAGAAATAGAACTAGAATCTGAGGATGTTCTCTCTCTTAATGACTCTTCAGTAGTAGAAAGCGACACAACTGAAGAATGCTCAACTCCAGTTGCCAAGAAAACCTTTAAAAGACGTAACATGTCTATCTATAATACTCCTGATAAAGATGAAAGTGAGGGCTCTGTATCAACATTAATTGACTCTGAAGAGAGTCCTTGCAAGTTATCTTATAGATCTGATCCTTCATAATATTAGAAAAATAATCATGTCACAAGTTTTAATAATGATATTTTTTATAACATATCATGACAGCAAAATAAAGTTTACTTTCACTGTCTAAATTTAAATATTTGATGTAAATAATTATCTAAATAAAAATAAATAATAAATGTTTCGCATGAACTTAAATATTAACAAGTGGCTACTGATGTACAAGATGAAAATAAAATATGTACAGGTTTTTGTAAACAGTCCACAAATTTTAAGGAACTGCTGTCTGTAATCTAAAACAATAAATTGTCTTAATTTAATACAGTAATGAAGTTGTATTTCCACCTTCTAATTCACTGTGGTGTCATTATACAGTGCGGTTTGTAAAGAATGGTGGATTTTCAACTTCATAGATTTAAATAAACACAGAATATTGTTTGGTATTATAGGCATAGCTCTACGCACAATACATCCCTATGCGGAACATTAGTACAGAATGTACTTACCCCCTTACTCTAGAATTAGAATTAGGCATAGCTAATTCTCTATAGTAGGCTGTTTACAAATTCACCCTTTATGTAGTATATTTTAGTATTTGAATGTGGATTCTATTTTGGCAATAAATCAGTGCAATTGAAATGAGGTTTTTATTACAATAAATAAATTTAAAAAACAGCTGTAATTACATGAAGTACATATTCAAATTTATTTACAGTGGGTTATTAAATGTTCCTTCAGTTGTGGCATGTTTTTGGGTTTATAACTGCATTGGTTACACTTCAGTTCTGTAGACATTAGATTTTTATGTAATTCACTAGACATTTTTTGAATCAACCCATTTTCTTTCAATTCTTTCAAAACATCTGAAAAAGGCAATATTTTACATTAAATAGTTTATTTTGCATATGCAAATGTTGATACAAAGCTATACACGTGTGGTGGTCTACGCTATCCACCACCATACTAACCATCATAAGGAAGAAAGAATTCTGTAGCAAAACAATTCCAATGAATTTTAGTCTTCAAACACGGTGAGATCATATCTGGGCTTATAATATGCATGTGCAGCCTCTGCATGCTAGGTACGGCATGGAATCCCGCCTTTAAATCGAAGTCTTCTTCCTCTTGTACTTTTTTAAACATCTGTCCAAATTCCTCTAGAAGGCTTACGTGGGAATGGTTCAGTTTGTAGATGCTGCTGATATCCTCATGAGGTAGAACAAGATAATGAACTTTTGCTTTAGGATATTTGTCGCGGATCACAACTATTCTATCTGTAGATTTCACAACAGATTCAGGATCTTTCATAGAATCGAGCAAGCCAACGGACCAGTGTCTTGGTTTTTTCGGATTAATTGATTGCTTTGCAGCTGTAAGTAACCGCTTGTTCTGGTTAAGATTGTTATTAGACATGATTAAACGCTTTAAGAATACGATTTTGTAAAGTTCTCTAATGGTTTGGTTGTGAGTTTTATAATTATTTTTTCAAACAAACACTTGTTTACTTTTTTGTTTTAATGACAGATGTCAACTTTCAATGACAGTTGCAGATGTAACTATAACTAGAACGTCAAATACAGATGACATAGACATAACTATCATCACTAATATGCACTAGCGCGCCAAATTCAAATTCTTACGCGAACGCAAACTGGGGAAAACCCTGCGAACGCGCTTATTGGGAAAGTGCCCTGTATAAACTTTTGCACATGCTGCACGCTTCACGCAAAAGGCCAAAGTTTTAACTAACTTCCGCCAGCGGCTTCACACGTTGTTTGTCTACAAAAAGTAGCCTACGTTTGAATCCAGGAACGATGGAGGTACGGTATCTATCAATACACCAAGTTTCATCGAAATCGGTTCAGCCATTACGACGTGATTGAGTAACAAACAAACATCCAAACTTTTATTTTTATAATATTAGTGTGATTTATTAGAGAATGTAATAAATCAGATAAATCTGGTAGAGCAATAAACAAAACAAAGACCCTAATACATAGTTATAGTTTATTTTCTGATTCACAATATTAACTAAAATAATACCTACAGCTAAGGTAGAGTTACATTCTAAATACTTAGTTACAGTCATGACTGAAAAAGTTTCAATTGAAGAAACGACTTGTAATTTTTCAGTCATAAGTTTTGCTTAATTTAATTCTCCATAAATACATAACTTAAATAATTATGTTAACTATGTCCTTACCAGTTTAATTTTGTCTTCGAGGTAACATAAAACTTTTGGAAGCCTACCTATGTACTTACAACGTTACCTTACATTTTAGTAGAACAAGTTTCAAGGATCTAAAATGTATGTAGTAGGTAAATGATATTTTGGGGCTGAGAGAACACCTACAACATTTAAATCGTGCTAATTGCCTAAGAACTAATTAGAATTCACTGCACGGTTGGGCGACCGGTGTATCCCGAGTCCGCTAGGGAATGGTGCGCCAGCTCCCGTAGAATCTGCTCGAAGCCCTTCCCATTGGGGCTTTGCGGACTGTTGTTCTTCAACATCGTGGAGTTCAGCTTTGTGGCTAAATAGCACATCTGAAATTGAATAAATCAAATTACAAAACTGAATTCTTAAGCCCTCTGGAGTCCATAGAGACTAAAGGCTTTGTTAGCGTAAACAGGTATGTCTGTCGCGTCGACAAAAAATTAAAAACGTTTTTGAAAGGTATTATTTCAGATTTGAGAGCAGCCTATCTGTAAGGGTATTTCTTAGTTCTGTTTAATGTATGCCCAACTTACAAGCAAAGCAGACATGAACAGCAATGCTCCAAGAGCCACCGCGACCATCATCGAAGTCGCGCACGTGGCATCCAGAGACGGCCGATGAAACAGCTCTCCTGGCATCACCACTGTATATTCCAGGTTCTCCTTGAACCTTGTGAATGGCGTGGAAGAGTTGTCAGCAACCAGCGCGGCTGTAGCTGAGCTGGCGTTGTGTACTTCTGGTAATGACCTTCTACGGCGACCATGTCCTGCAAAATAAATTGACAAAGACTAGATCAGACAAATATGATTTAAATGCAGAAATAAAGTATGAATTATCGACGCGAAACACGGATACCTAATTATAAGTACTTTGTTCGTACCTGAAGGCTCAAACAAGTCCAGGCAATAGTCTGGCTGGCAATCGGCGGCGTCCATGCAAGCCTTAATCTGCGAATGAATCCACAGAGTAGACCGCTCCTTCATAGAAGCTAGAAGAAACGCTTCGAAGTCCAGGAATACCTCGTTGTGTCGCTCTCGGTAGCGAGCGGGCTGATGTGGGATTATCGAAGCGAAGTCACGGTTACGGCATCTGTGAGAAGTAAATGGATATACAAATGTATATTTATTTACCTTACCTAAGTTAATATTTTGTTATGCAACTTTGCATTCATGCTTTCCATGCCCTTTACTCATGATAAATCAATGCCTCTGCTATTGTAAGTAGGGTAGAGCCAAGTTAAAAACCGACCCAACCCAGTTTAAAGTGATACGATTAACGGTATCAATAACATCCGAAAATCTGCGAATCTTATGGTTCAAATCGTGAAGACCCTGATTAGTTCCACTATCACTACGATTAGCGTTGTTTTATTTTTGATGAATTGGCAAACAACTAGAACTGTACCGGATGCGTGAGATCACAGTTGAGATCAAAGGACCTACCTACTATGAGTGAGTTTATCGTGAATGGGTTGTCTAAAGAAATTATGTCCATAGTTAGCCTTAATAAAAAAACTAATGATAAATCTCAGAAGAATAACGTATAGAAAGCGATAAGACCGCCAATTGAACTATCGCGTATCTAGTTTTAAGTGTTTTAAATATGATTTGTTAATTTATGGTATACAATAATTATATATATAATTTGTGGTATACAATAAAGCGTTTTCTATAATATTCTATTCTGGAAAGTAAGTTTCGAACAAACCGCTCGAAACGTACGCCGCAAAAGAACAAATGTGTGCGTCATTACATTCGCCAATATGGGCATAAGTAATGCTGCAAGCGAAACGACATTTTCCTTAAATATAGGAAAAATTAACCTTTCGATTTCGCCTACTTGGAATCTAGTCTTATATAAAATCCCTACCGCCTAACCTTGTACCTAGATTTACAAGGAATAAATGAATATGAATAATAACAGAAACACAAAAGAAGAGAAAGAATATGTACATAGGTAGACGAGTAGCAAGAATTGTCTTCCGTACTGTGCGGGCCAAACAGGCCCCGTCTCAGCGTAATGCTGCCAGCCATGTCATGGCCGAGGACAGTAAGCGGTGCTTGTTTTCAGGCAGGACGCAGAAAAACTAATAACTGTTGTAGGAAGATAGGTACATAACACATCATATACATAATTAAATAGGCAGGTATTTATATTAAACATCCTCTACATACCCATCTTTTACAAGCAGTACTGCTCCAGACGCATGTGGTCTGTCAGGATCTGGGGACACAGCCACCTCTAGCAGTTTGATGTGTCTCCATGCGGAGTCAGGGTTGATTCGAGCGCGCAGCTGAAGCTTAGTGCCAATTGGAACCGCCTGAAAATAAGTTATTTGATATGTAAGGAAAGGACAATCGCTAAGAAAATTGTGCTTTGATTGCAAGGCGCTGCCAACAGATGGAAAATAAGTCGGAGATTCTGTTTAATGATGCTATCGATTCCAATTAAATTACCATTGATCATCCTAAGATTGCGATGATGAGGCGGCAGGATCGTCCCTACATATTTAAGGCGAGTGTGGTCCACTAATGCGCGTGTAGCTTCAGCAAACACATTCTTATTGTTAGTTCGGAGGAGCTAACAGTTATCACCCCTAAGAATATTCTACAGTTTTTAACAGGTGTAGGGCTTAGCGGTGAAATAAAAGAACATGTGGTCACTCAGTCCACACACACATACTTTGAACGCCCCTATAAATTTAAGGCGACCATAAAAACAAGTGGTGATCACAATAAGCCAATAGAAAAGCAAAGCTGCAAAAGCAAATAATAAAAAAAAAGATTGCGTTAGTGAACCTACCTGGGGTCTTTTACATCTACTTTTACTTATAGGTACAGCGCCTGGTATTCAAATTTCAGCATTAGCGTAGTAAAGGACGCAATACAAATATATAAAATTGTGAACGTACAGCGGTTACCTGATCGACAGGCAAGTCAACGGAATGGTTGGAGTGTCTCGTTAGCGGCGGAGCTTCCTTATACAGGGCCACTTCATACTCTAACCGACCAGGAGTCTCCTCTACCACGCCAGATACGCGGGCGCCATGAGGACTAAAAGAAAACAATTTTAGGTAAGTACTGTTAACCATCAAGGACGGTTCTTAGCTTGTACTCGTAAATAGCGCCTCACAATAGGTACATCGCTGTTTATTTTTTGTGCCATTTTTATTATAAGAATTAAATATTAAATTATACCTAGAAATGCCTAGAAAACCTACAATCTTATCACACCTGTGTAATCTAGGTCTCGAGTGAAATTTCACCCAGAATCTATAAAAAACGTTGTACTGTGGCACTAATTCCCATCATCCAGCGTCGGAAATGAGAGCAATCATCAGCACAGCGAACACAATGACATCATTTTAATCAACTTGGTTCTCGGAATGATCTTCTGAGATGGTTTCACATCAGATTTGAATGGTGTTAGTATGAACACTTTTCCATCTTACAGACTGGTGTGTTAATATCATAAAAAGCTATGGTAGTGTAGAAAAACTAGATCGTGTTTAATGGGAGGAAATGGAAAAGTTTTTTCAATGATACTCACAAGCTACCAGCGAATCCCGCCGCTTTGTTTTCAATAATGGTCGGCTCTGGAGGCTTACACATAATGATGAGTTCCTGGTCTGACTGCATCACTACTCCAGGGAATTGAGGGAACCATACTCGGACGTGCACAAAACCCTGTAAAAATAAAAGTTTATTTTTTTATTTTTACCTTGATTATATAGAAAAGACTGCCTGCCTGCATCTGGCTCAGAGTGTGTTTTTACTTAGTTTTTTTTATTTAAGGTCATTCAGGCATTACTTGAATAAGAACGTTCATGTACAAGAGCTTAGAACCATTAGCTAAGGTGGAAAGTGTATAGCTTCACAACCGTCTTTCCTCGTAGAAATTGCTACAAAAAAAATCTTGTCAATATAAAAGACATCAACGCGCTCGCGCTTAGAACTCATAAACCGTATTTTTCTTTGATATAACCAAATTCAATTCAAATTCAAATATTTTTATTCATTAAAATCACAAGGATCACTTTGAAACGTCAATTTTACTGCCTGTTCTTTCGCGACCAAGCCAGGAAAGAAAGGCAAGAAACAAGGCTGGTTGTTTTTTTTAATGATCCTTTTACAATACATAATACAGAACATAAATTACGTCTAAATTGTAACATTTTGAACGAGTTGGAGCAATTTCAATCCCAAGCTTCTCTATCATCTAAATAATCCGATATTTTATAGTAGGCTCTTTTATAAAGATTTTGTTTAATTACGTTTTTAAATTTGTTAATTGTCAATTTTTGTACATCCCTTGGGAGTTTGTTATAAAAGCGTACACCTTGCCCTTTAAACGAGTAAAGGTGTTTTATTAGTAATTTAGTAAGTTTAATGACTTTCAAGAGTTTCGTACCTACTGTAGTACTGAACTATTATACCTATTAAGTTCATGTAAGGTAATATTACACGAAGTTGATGCTGCTGTACCTATTACCCTGCTAACTTAGTTAATAGCTTTTACTTAGTACAAATCGTAGGATGTAACCGCAACTTATTGTATTCAAACTCCGAGGTTCCCGCATGGAGTATCAGTTCTATTTACCTCAATAGCATACCGGTCCCGGTACAGTATAGGCATAATAATAGTAGGTACCGGCGATAATATGTCAGTGCTGCGTAGGCCATACACTTCTTACTGTTAGTAACGGAATGCGTTATTATTTGCCGATGACACAACATACTTCTTGTTATGATTATTAAAATAGATGAAATGACAATTCTTTTGTATCAATAATGGAGCGAATTGGAGTCTCATTGACCTACACGAAAGTTGTTAGAGACGCTACGATAACGTTATTTTCATTGAGTGAACGTACTACGTTGACTTGTACCACGTATAAAGTAAGCCGCCAGACAGTTTATGTGATATATTTTTTGGTACAAGCCATATAAAAATAAACGTGTGAAATATTTAGCTTTTAATAATGATAATTACCGAGTAAAACTTTATTGGTACTTACACGTACTTACAAAACTAGGTAGCTCTAATTGCTTTAATTATTTCGTATATGTAGATCTGCCGACAGGTTGGTTACTCTACATGACTTGTTGAAAAGAATTGATAAAGAAATGGAGACGGAAACTTGACCTTTGGAACCCTTAGAAAGAGACCAGAGTGACTAATACGCTTACATTTCGTTTCAGCACTCCACACCTGGTGAAATCAGTGATCCTCAGCCTGTATAGCAAACCCGTTGGATCCTCTGTCTCTGGCCGGATCTGACAGATAGGATCTGCCACAGGGTCTGTTGCTCTATCATCGGCGAAAAGAGGAGCTCCTCGGAACCCTTCTGGCTTTCTGAGGAGGGCAGTCACGGAGTCTCGTAGACCAGAACCAGTGCTTGAGAAAGTGCATTGGATGTCCGTTACTGGAAGTATGAAGGTGAGTTTTTTATGTTGTTTGATATAAAAAACATGACATGACAACATGATGCCAGTTGATTGATTTCAAATGTGTACAATAACTACAGGTGAGCATATAATTCATATCCAAGAGTCAATCGTGAACTCGCTCGCTAAAAACATGCCCGTTCAGGCGAGATGGCGATTTCCAGATTTGTTTTGTTTTTATTGTCAATTCGCTCGATTATGTTTTTGCTTCGAATTTATGTCTTAATGGATGTCAAGTACCTGCAGCGAAAAAAGTGTTAAGTATGAATTTAAAACTGTGTTACCTACCAACGAAATGATTGCTGAAATGCTCCATGTAAAAGTCTTGGCTTATGGTATACCTACTCAAAAAAAGACCTATAAGTATTTATAATTTAAAAAACCTAACAATCACCTACTGTTAACTACACCGGATGGCAGTAGTTGGTTTATACATAATTTTGTATTAAATCCTAGTCTATCATTTATTTTGTATATAAGTTAACAATTTTGTTTTTCACTGTACTGAATCACACCTTGGCGACGCGACCTTTTTACATTACGCTCATATCGTAAGTATATATATATCGATAGTATATATCGCGAGTTGACTAATATTTTTTTTTCTATACTATCAATTTTTTACTATCAGTGACACTTGGAGGAAATCCGTCGCCAGCCGAGTAGTCGCTCATGACTATGCCTGGCTCGACCATCTAGCGCATAAGCAGGCGCTAAGACATGAACGTGCCGCAAACCCTGGACCATCTACAGGGGTCGTATTTACATATAAAAAGTGCGGTCGTGGCTGCCGCTCCAAAATAGGCCTCTTTAGCTATGAAAGATCGTGCCTATCCTATCGAACCTGACGCTTACTTAAATCATCTTCTATAGATGTAAAGGCCCATGATGATGATGATGATTTTGCTGACAAAGTGTCAGTACATACATAATGAGTGCTACTTATATGCCTACCATCATAGTCCTGGCCAAGTACCGTCCCGACCTGAAACAATAAGAATATGAGAATACAACGTGAAGGAAGGATGCACAGCCAAGCAAAGCAATTAAACGATAAGTAAATTAATTCTAGTGTTCATTGTTGCCCATGGCTATTTCCTTAAAAAGATTCTGTGTATGCTTATCGGGAGAAAATCTTGAAAACGGCGGAAACCCGCACCTTTTATCAACATAACAAAAGGAGCGCTTGCAATGTTTCCTTATTTACTTTTATTTAGTTCTTATCTGTTCAAGATAGCGCTGCTTTGTCACTGAATTTGAAGACATTTTTATTCATTTTCATCAATGGGTATTTTTATCATAGTTTGTGCTTTTTTTTAACAGTAAGTAGATACTACTGACCTACTGACACAATCTACAAGCAAGTTATAGCATTGTCATCTTCAGGATAACTATTCGTCACCCGGTCGGGTGCCACTGTCTGGTGTTCCCAGACAGTACGACAGTCTGCAAACATCTATCCAAAACATGCTTTGTATAGAGGATATACGTAACAATCACTCTTATCCAGAGCTTAAAGAATGTCCGGTGAGGCTATTATCGTACCATGATCTCTACCATCATTATTTAAGAATTGGACAGGGATTCGGTATAGAAGACATGTTCTTAGACAAGAGTTTCCACTCATCTGGTAATTTTCACTGAAACACTGCCTATTTATAGTGAAAATGTTACTGATAAAGCGTTTGTTTGCGTTAATGTGATGCTTACTAAGACTTTGTTCTACAGTAGCGGTCGTAAAAACTGGCCTTGATGAAGTTAATTCCTTTTATAATAGGTAATTAGACACATACAGTATGGATTAAATTGACAAATAGAAGAGTCACGTAGATCAAATATGACAAGATATTGTACACCTAAGTCACATAAACATCGTACAACTAAAAACAAATTTTCCTGACTACTATTTATAGGTAGGATAAATTGGGCTTATAAACAGATACCAACTTACTAATTTTACCGTAAAAGTTTTAGATATTCAAAACATTCTACTAGAATGATAATTTTTCTACTTTCTCACTAGCCTAATGGAATGGTTTGCTTTCAATTCGTGGATGATCGCGATATCTATCTAATGTAAGTAGATTTTGCGATTGACCACAAAGAATGGCCAGAGGACACTGGTATAGTTCCAATAAAACATGGCTCTGTTATTTAGATACACTTTTTAATGTTCTACGTGATATTAGAGATTATAAATGGTCCACTTTTCAGTCCTCAATTCTTAACATCCAAAGTTTCTTAGCAATTTAAAGTCAAATTCGTTAGAAAGATTGACCTAAAAGCAGTTAATATGCGTTCTGATGGAAATATTACCGACGATTAAAATGAAAGTTTCTGCGAATATGTACCTGCCTAGTTCTGTAAATGTGTGGTGTATGAGTGTGCTTGTGGTTTCAGAATATTAAGTGAACCACCGCATGATTACGCCGACGTGAGTGTCTAAATGCGGCAAAGTCGATTTTATAGAGGTTACCATCGTATGCATCGTGATAAAGCCTTAAATAGCTTTATACCAGGTAAAATTATGCGTTTATTGAACAGACTAGCCAACGCTATGATTTATGTCTTTACTTAGGTACACAGTTTTACTGCTTAGGATACTACACATATATTTTACCAAAATACAATAGTTCTTGGTTAGATAAGTACTTGCAGAAAGTACCTGTTCCGCTAGAGCCTGAAACTACGCATTAAATAATCATAAAATCATTTAAAATTGAATAATCTAAGTGAACAATCTAAGAATATTAATTGTAATTAAATTTATTTAATAATCAGATGTCAAAGCTTCATATTTATCAGTAAAAACTTAACACAATAAGTGTGATTTCATATCAGGCACAATTAAAATGAAACTTAATTTAAATAAAAGTTAAAGCCAAAGTTAAAGTCCTGAGCCTATCAGGGTCCGTAGCCAAATTACATTCACTTCGAATCGATTCGATTTCTACATACATTTATGGTCGATATATCACGTGATATTTTCATAGCATATGTCAAATCTCATACATTTTCGGACTTATCGACTAGCATCATCGCTAATCGAATGTAACTTGGCTAAGCCCTCAGGACTTGTGTGAGAGACTTTAACTTTTATTTAAATTCACTCTCTCACAAAGATTTTGTGTACTATAATGGCTTTGTTTAAATCTAGAGCACATTATGTAAATACTAACAAGGTCTAGTTTGCAATACTATCAGATTTAATCCATTCATATTTTTCTATTTACACGCACATAAGTAGGTTAATCGATTCATAGACACAGCTTGTGCTATTGAACTTTGCACAAAGAAGACAATAGACGCATAAACAAAGTTTATACCAGTCCGACTCTTGCCCTCCCTATCATTTTATCATCGAGTAAAATTGTAATACTGTATTTTGCTATTATTTTTGTGCCCAAGGACTGTTAGGCCCACTGTCCAATAAAGTGCTGTTTATTTAAATCCATGATGAACGCTTACCTATACGTGATCCACGTGCTCGTATTTGGCTAACGAGCCAAATAGTCGCGCGTGTCGGGCTTACCGCAAACCAAAATCTTAAATCATTTGACAGCAGTTTTACGGCAACCAACGGACAAAGCGTTTAGCTCATGATAATTCCCGGGACTTACCGGGTATATCAAGTCTATAAGGAAGTATAAAAGCGAGTATTTACTACCTACGCGTAGAGTAAACGAGGTTACGGTCGTTACACCTCCTCAACCTACAAATAATATCGACATTTGATTTTAAATGTATCCGTTTAGCTTCGATCGATACCCTGCTCTAACGTCTTTTATACTCACAAACAGACCGTTGGAATTGTTTTAAGATAGAGTATTGCGCGGACCGTATCGGTCGGTGTCATTAAATTGCTCTTGAACGCTTGTATGCAAATCTCCTCGAACTGTTAAACGGTTTTTTTAATAAAATAGTCTTGGTCTGATAATTATTTGGCGTGAAGTTTCGGCTGTGAATCGGTTGTGAGCTTAGTATTGTTTAGTGAAACTCTTTTGTTTTCCTTACCCGACTGTGCTAAGCCAAGACAAGGAGATGTATTATTAGAGTGGAGCAGTTCACCTGATAAAGTACGATTTTGGTTTAACGCCACTAAGGCTTCATAATTTCAGCCTAACCTAACAAGCGAAAATAGCTCGTAGCTTGAAGCTACTTTTTTAACCGATTGACTTAGGTTTTTTAACGCTATCTACTTATGTATGTAATACTATTTTTAGCCATATTACTATGTGCCAAAACCACTGAACAGATTTCAATGAATCCGGTAAAATTTAATCGTCTGGACTTCGAGAGTGACATAGGGAACAAAAAGTGTTTAAGAACTAATTAAAGTGGCCACAGCGGCAGCGCGCTCATCCAAAACACCAATATGGGTAACAACATGAAGTTATTGATGGATCGATTCCAAATACATGGAGTGGAACCCTTCTAGTTTCTGTCTGTCCATCCGACCAGTTCCAGCTGTTTAACTCGTAGACTATTAGTGCAGTAGAGCTGTAACTTGGCATCAGGTTAAGTTTTAGGGACGCCTAGTAAATTATAAAATAAAAAACAAAAAAGCGTTTTTTTTAAGAATATAGAAGTTAAGGTTTTTTTCTTGTTGGGTATCCAAAAATAATAAATCCCAAATACTTTTATGATACAAGAGCCAGTTTACGAAATATAAATAAATAAAAAAATATGGTCCCAAACTAAGCAGAGCTTGTACTATGGGAACCAGATAACTGATAGAATACTTATATACTTTTTTTGTAAATTTATAATATATAGAAAAACATCCAGACTCGGAACGAATATCTGTAAATCATACAAACAGTTATTCCACGGTGGGAGTCGAACCAGCTTCCTCCTGCGTCTCAGCCGGCTATTCGCCCACTGCGCCACGGAGGTAGTCAAGCTTCAAAAATAAATCAAATAAATAAATAAAATAAAGCTTCAAAGTGCCCATTTTCGTAATAGTAGGGTATCCGCTACCAGCCTAACCGCTTTTTTAGATACCTAAAAGTATCCTTAATTTTAGCATATATATATAGATATACATATACACATAATATGTAGCACACTGCAGTTGTACCGAGCAGAAGTCTACTAACTTGTGTCTGTAGTTGAGTTTGTAAACAGTTCATATAATGTCCATACAAAATGAAACAAACCTACTACAAAATTCATTTCAAAATGACTAAGATACAGCCGTACCTACTAACTACACAAACCTTCAGTGTGCTTTGTCCGACACGCACTTGACCAATTATGTTATTACCTCTCGAGCTAAAAAGTATGCACAATTCAAATGTGTTCTAAATGTTTGGAAGTATATCATAATCACATGCGTTAAAAAACAAACTCTTAATTTAAGAGCCTCAATACCTACCAAATCCAATTATAAGATCAAGGTATTAATCCCGCCTGCTTTATCGAAGGATGCGATAGCATACACAGTTGGGTCCATTGACTTATTTACATGCATTTGGTCCATATTGGAATCAAGCTATCCGTGCGTGATGGATTACGTAGAAGTGTTATGCTACGTGTCTCTCCGATATAACGGAGGACGTAGGAAAAGACGGTAACAATCAAATACTCTTTTTAGATCAATGTATCTCAGGATGAGGAAAAAGAAAGAGTTCTGTATTTAATTCTGTACCTTAGCTAGTATACTCTTTTTTGAAAATCCTTTCATTACTTATTTGTGCATGTTGGTTTATTACCTTGTATTTAGTAAACAATGTAGAAATTAGTAAATTGTTAACAGAAATTATATCAACCATAAAGCCACTGAGCAATTTAAATAGTACATGGCATGAGGATAAATTGATAAGGTTAGAAACTGGTTGCTATTATCAAGTTGACAATAAATTACCTTCTGTTTAAGCAATTTGAGAGACTGTCTCACGCCTTATCGGGTTCCCAGCATTTCCCAGGCAAGGGTAATTGTGAAAGTAATTGTTACATTCAGGAAGTTTTATCTACATAGAGATAAAAGAAAATCTTTTTAATAAATATCTTACATTGTCTAGGGAATGCCGTTATAAGACACGCAAGCCTCCTAATTAACTAACTTCGTAAGAAGAGGCGTGTAAGGTATGACGAATACTCTTAGGTATTTATGTATATTTGTATGTATGTACGTTTGGATATGTAACCTGTAGATAATAGTTTTGGCTGATCTGATTTTATATATTTATTTGCTCTAAGAACCAATATAGAATATTTTTTGAGGATGGTTCCAGGTGATTTTGGAGAGCAGTATTTTTCAATAAAAATTATAGATTTGCTCTATAGTTTTTTTGGCAGAAATTCTTTTGAAACAATAAGAGCAACTGTGTCTGTCACTCCATGACGAAAAAATCTTGACGGCCCGCAAGCGAAATCCAAATAAAATTGTATAAAATAATTATTTATAGCAAAAAATTAAAGACTTGCGTCTTATTAATTTATCAATAACTGTGCAAAGTTTCACGATATATTATGGGGTTCTCATTTGTAATATCTATTGAATGCTACGGGTATATCTTGAATTTTTTTACAATAACAAAATTGTTAAAAAGAATCATGTATTCGCAACACCAGCACTTAGCTTATTTTTAGTTGAGGCTTTGAGTTTGAGAGTTTGGCTATACCAAAATAAAAGCTGATTTTGCGGAAATTCACAGGGTAGTACTGCCACAGTACTGAACGCTTGTACGCTTTGGTACGCTTGTAACTTTAGTGACATAAAAATAGGGAAAATTCTGAATTTCAGAATAACTGCACTTTCTACTCAAAAAAGATATAATATGAATTCCCGTTAGTTATAATTTGAATTAAACTATAGGTCAAGTTATTTTGGTCGTGCATTTCGTGGATCGTTCACTGTTAGGTTTACAGAGGCACTTTTTTAATAGTTATAGATTAGGGATCTTTTTTTTGTGTTACTATGGAAGTAATGAGAAATTGGTAGCATACTCGCGAGATCTCAGTTTGGGGCGAACCACTAGTTATTACAAAGTAAATGATGCAGTATTACTGATAAAAATATAAGACTACAAGCTTCTGCCTGCGACTTCGAACGCGTGGTTTGTCAATACAAAAATTACCTTCTTTCTGCGCAGTCGAGTAAAAAGTAGCCTACGTCTGAATCCCGGTCATAATCTATTTACTTATATACAAAATGTCATTGTAATCGGTCCAGCCGTTTAGTCGTAACGAACAAATATATCTACAGACAGAGTTACTTTCGAATTTATAATGTAAGGATGTGCATGTTTTTTTATGTATTTATCTTTCTGTAAGGGTGTATGAACCCTTAAAGGTATAATTTTCAATACTCGTAGCCAACTGATAACTGTCGATTCTGTACGCTTACAATTTATACTCTTTGCATATGTATCATTACTTTTTATCTCATCAATCTTAAAACCACCTTGTATGGTTATGGATAAAGAGGCATGGTTCAGTGATCCTGCATTTTCTTTCATTATTATAAAGTACTCTTATTATGCAGTTACGTTCGCGAGATATGGGCATTGAAAGCGCGCGCCAGCGACTATTACATGAAGGTTGAGAAATAACTGTCAATTTATGTTGCTGATATTTCACACTTCATTTTTAAGAAAGCATTATAATAAAATCTATATATTTATACATATAAAATGGTTTGTCCTGAATTACTGACTGATGGATCAACGCACAGCCTAAACCGCTGATCGTAGATACCTGAAACTTGGAGGGTGTATTCTTTGTATGACGTAGGCATACGATAAGAAAGGATTTTCCGAAATTCTACCCCTAAAGGGGTGAAAAAGAGGGGCAAAGTTTGTATGGAACAACGTGATTCCTTGGTCCAATCTACTTCAAATTTTACATAAACTTTTTTAACAGAATTGATGGAAGACGTGTTTCGTATTTGATTGAAATTCATCCCCTAACGGGGTCAAAAAGGGGTAGAAAGTTATATCAATACTCCTTAGTGCTTTTGAATTATATTACATTTTATTTTGACACGTGTTTGAAAATTCAATCCGATTTTGAAAAAGGTTGAACTCACTTAAAGACTTAAGCAAATACTCTTTAAAATTGGAACGTCTCAAAAGTCACTGTACTATATTAGCACCTCATTTGAAGGTTTCTAAGCTTAAAGAGGTTATGCACTTCTAGGACACGGCCTCATAGGGACGTAAAGTTCGAAATTTGAAATGGTAAAGGCTAGAACATTTTGGTCAGAAGAAAATAGTTTTCTTTTAGTTTGTCTTAGAAGTTTAATTTAGTGTGTATTGTTTTTCGCATTTTTTTACATTACACTATTATTATAAATATGAAAGTTTGGATGTTTGTTTATCTGCTTGTTTGTTACTCAATCACGTCGTAACGGCGGAACCGATTTCGATGAAATTTGGTATATACGTAGATCATATCATCACCTGGATTACCACATAGCCTACCGTTTATCCCATAAATCAGTTCCCATGGGATAAAATGGTGTGTCAAGTCAAGTTGCAACAGCGAGTTTAGCTTTAATTCTACGTTACCTACACATTTAGAAGTATAACGCGTACGAAGTCGCGGGCAACAGCTAGTCTATATATCTATATATATATATATATATTGTATAACAAAGTCGGGTTAGTTACACCATGTAAAACTCAAGAACGGATAGACCGATTTTGATGATCTTTGATTTGTTAGATTTGTCTCCGCCCCAAATAGCAGAATAACTATTAAAATATCGGAAAAATTCACGCAAAAATTAATTATGAAGAAAATTAATTTTCTCATAGATGCAGCTAATGATGACCCATTGACAATTCTAACGGGGCTAATATACGTCACATTGACAGCCCGCGTCATATGCATAACAGTGCGGTACGAAGTTCGACGGGTCAGCTAGTAAATATATAAATAGAAATATTTAATTTCAGATTCCAAAAATCCAGCTAGTTAGTTAATCCGTTAGTTAATTAAATAAAGACTAAATTAGTAGGCACGCAATAGGAAAAAAAAAATACAATGAAACAAAACAAAACGTCTTCGCGCCTTACAAAAGGCACCGCCTACTTATTCACGTGGCAAATAATACCATGAAAATCTATATCTCAACATTAAACGGTAGCATGGAATCGAAAACTAAAACTAACTAAAGCCAAACACAGTTATCTCTTGCTTAATTTATACAATCCCCATCATCTGCATTTCGTTAGGCTCTTCTGTTCGCTTGTAAGTTACTTGTAATTTCATTATCATAAAAAAAATTTTAAAAAAATCAGTTTCTCAGTTAAATCCACCAAAATAAAACAGGTAGGTATTTTCCGCACATTTTGATTCTTTTACTACGTGTTTACTTATGTACGACATTAAAAGAAAACACATGAAGGGCTAATGGTTGTAATATTGTTGTAAAATAAGTTTTTTTTTAAATTCATTACCATAGTATTTTTTTCAAACAACATTAATATATATTAATATATATATTAATATATATTCCTTAAATATCAATTAAACAGCCTGTATAAAATAGGTAAGCAAATCATATTAATTCATCATGTACTCGTAAGTTACCTGTTAAACTCATCAGCGACGATGCCGCTTGACTAAGCGGCATCGTCGCAAAGGCAGCGCTGATTTATGTTGAAAATGGTTTATTGAAAATGTATTGATTACTGGATAAATATTCAAGCTAACGGCATTAAACCCACCTCTTACATCAATTAATATGATTCCGTATGTGTGTTTTATTAATGTACATAAAAAAACAGGTTGTATATTCATTATGAAAAATACGAGATTTATCACGTACCGTTTTATCGGTGTTTCGACCAACAATGTTTGGGTTCAATTCGTGAACCTTCATCAGGGTGGGTCAGGTCATCATCAGTTTTATCATCAGGAGAGATCTAAAAATCGTTGCTCTTCGTGGAATGTCTCGATAAAACGGTACGTGATAAATCCCGTATTTATAATAATGATTGAAATAAATCACGAAAGTGAAATCACCTTTTTACTTAGAAAAGTGAAAATGTTGTATATTAGGATCTCTAGATTAGGAGAAATTATTTCATAGTAACTTCTGAAATTATTCAAATTGGGTCAAATTAATAAATGGAAAGGAAGATTGGAACGTGTATAGTTATCTATGATCATATACATATCTCAACTTTTGATAGACTGGTGATTAACAGAAAGCACGAAAGGTTGATGAAGTCATTAAACACGGTATACTGCTCATTTCATTCAGATATCATCTTGGAATGTCGGTTAAGTGTGTACGTGATTGACTAGGTTCAAAGTTAATAATTTTATCTGTGATCTAATGCCATGCCGTACTCCACTTTTAAAATATTTTTTCATGAGATTAGTGAAAATTACCAGCTCCAGGTTTATTTTCGGACACGTTCATTTTTGTTAACAAATATAGTTTCAAATTTAAAAGATTCGATTCAGAGATTATGGGATAGAGATTTGTAGGAGACCTTTGCGAGCATTGGGACGATATAGATTAAATAAAAATTGATTTCAATAGTATATAAAATGATATAGTATATGCAATAGTAGATAAAGTATTAATTACGCTTTTACTACACAAACAATCATTAACGTTAGAAAAAAAAACTCGGAAGGAAAACCGGAAAAAGTGGCGTATGAAAGCTTACGCCACTTCCTCCGGTGAAAGCTTTCATAAATGCTTATAACAAAAAATTTAAAGTTAACTTTCCCGTAGAAAATGTACCGATAACGCGAATCTGGAATCTTTTACTCAATTTCTTGTCATCTATCTCACTTATCGCAAATCATTGAATCCGCTGTCGATGACTTTTTGGTATTTTTTGCCCGCATTAGCAGATTCTTTGAAGCGTGAAATTTAATTTTTTAAATGGTTTCAATCACGTACCACAATAGCTAGCCGAACTCGCTCTCACAATTTAGCTAAGTAAAGTACCTAAATATCTCCTCCTACTTTGAGTTAACAATACTTTTTTTTAACTAGGTTAATCTTACATTGTTGTAAATCTGAAAGTGTAAAACAGTGGTGGGTACCGTAACAAGGACTTTTATCAGAGTAAACTGTTAAAATATTTAGAAATCTAAATATTTTAAAAACTCTGCTGAGACGGGTATGGTAGGTACTAGGTAAATACCTTTTGTTGATTTCAGTTCGATCACTTGTTAAAGGTGGACTATTGGCAAAGGCTCGACCAATTCCCCATGATGGACATCGTCGGATCTCTTACTCAGTGGCAAGTTCAATCATTGCGTTGGCTACATGCCCACATTTTGCATAGAAGTTAAGCATTCACGTACTGCTGACCTCATGGCACATGCCTTTATTCTGAATTTTTGATTCTAGGCTACGTCGGTTTCCTCACGATGTTTTCCTTCAACGTTATGAGCACGTGTAAGTGTGCATTGATGCACGACTGGGATTCAAACCCACAATCGCCAAATCGGAAGTCGGGGTTTTTAAGAATAAATATATATATAACTAGCTGACCAATCCGCAGCTTCGCACACGTAGTTTTTCAATAAGAACATTACCCTCCTTCGGCGCAGTTAGGTAAATGTAGCCTATGTCACCCAGGGATAGTGTAGCTTCCGAACAGTGAAATATTTTTTTAAATCGGTAGCTTCGGAGCCTATTCAATACAACAAACAATCTTTTCCTCTTTATAATATTAGTATATAATAAATAAGCCACCACGGCTCTTTTATTATATTTTCTGATTGTTTTAAAAACTATAAGTACATGAAAATTGCAACTTCTAATTGACATCATATGATGATGATGATAATGATCCTACACGGTAATTTATATAGTTTGGGTGTAGTTTCGCCAATCTTCTTTGTCTAAAGGTCAGTAACATAACTTAATGCATGTATGCATATCGCTGATAATTGATCTAGCTCAAAACCTTATTATACATTTACAGACAATCTTTGTCATGCAAAATACAGAGAGTTATTCCCCGAAGGCATGCATGATACTAAAGCCTATCATTATATGGGTTAGGCTGCCAGGCTGCCTCAATGTTTTATTGCTAGTGCCAACCACTTTTATCGTAAGTTGTAACTTCACATCTAGCATTACAGTAAGTAAACCGGTTGTAACCTCCTAATCTTGTTTGACACTTACCCTCTATCATGTGAAAGATGATAAACTATGGGAATTTTATCCATCTTACCAATTTATGCAACGGAAATGTGGAATCTGTGTCGTGTACTGATCGGTTATTGATTTGAGCTAGCACTGACTAATAGTGGGGGTACTTTTGTAAGTATCTATAGAAACTTTAATTTTCATATTTTACCTTTCTGTGCAATCTAATCAAATAAAAGTGAGTAAGAGTGTCGACAATGACTTTGGTTTTCAAAATAAAACCAAAAACGTCCATAATGGTTAATGGTAAGTAACTATGGCCGTTTTTGTGTTTAGTGAATATTATTTTCAGGAAAACGTGCCACGATTTGACCATTTGTTTTGATAAGTATTCGTTAACATGATTGTAAAAAAAAAACGTACCAGTAGAAGCAACAGCAGAGCACGGCCGGCAGCCGTCATGCTTGCGGTCTGCCACACTCGAGCGCGGAGCCAACCGTTAATGCTATCTGCCCCGATTACCTTACTGATGCTGCTTAAAGAAAAAACCTCATAGGCCTAAGTAGTAACAGAATCGATCAGAGCAAAAAAATAAATAAACAAACAAACACCACAGTTTCCTTAGTTCTTTCACAAGCACTGAGTCTAAAACTAAACACTCGATGTTGTGATGCCGGTGTTTCCCGCGAAGTATGGTTAGGAAAAGTCGCGTGGTCGCGTGGTGCGCCTGCGAGCTATAGAGACGGGACTGCAGCCCAGCGCGCGCGGTCGCTCGCTCGATGATGGTGGAACAGTTAGCCATCGTCGGCAATGGGGAGGGTACCACCTGCTCTGTACTTTATCGTTCTCACGACACAATCGCCGATCCGGCCAGTGGTTCGACAATCTCGTGATCTACATAGTTGATTGGCGTCGGATTAGGGGAAGAATTAGGCTCTATCGTCATTAAGAGTTCACGGCGTCGAGATCATCAGTAACGTGATATTCGCGCGGAGAGATTGCGGGGCTCTGATTGAGTGGCATTTCTGGCTCTCTGTGATCGGGTCATCGATGTTATGTTTGGGTCGCAGTTTCTCTAAATACTCCGACAAGCGCAGGACGCGATGGCCAAATGAGATAGCTAAATAGCTTTATTAGATCGAGCCCGTCTCTGCCATTGATATGATTTAAAATGAAACCGCTATAGAAAGTCAATCATCGTTGCAGATGATTACTGATACCTAACTTTTTAATTTACCTATTGTATGTAACTATCTGTGTTCATTTGTACTTTAGTTATTAATTAGGATACTTATCAGGGGCAATGATTGCACGTGAAATATAGAGCTTAAGGCTGATCATCCAATAGCATACACTTTAATGACTTAAATCTTAAGTTGCATCGTTATTTGATTATTAATTTTGTGATTTGTATATCTACTGCCACTACGAAATTGGAATTTGGTTTGAAATCAAATTAATGGACAATTGTCGGTATTGTGGTACTTGTTTCTGTGATGCAGGTGGATTTTGACAGGTGTCTGTTCCACCGACGCGTATCCGTGAGCTCATCAGTTACGCCTTGACTTACCTACTGCAGAGAATCTGTTGTCCAATTTGAATGAGTCAAGAAAATTGTAACTGTTCATTTCATTTGATTGTAGGCATTACTTTGCTAATGAATCTTCGTATCCTTTTAGGGCACAGGAATTGGCAATAATGTAAACCCTCACGATATTATATATTTTGGAATCCGATTGGGTTATTGTAAGGGTGTTTAAAGGATGCTTCGAATTATGTATGCCCACACAAAAGGGGGTCATTTTCCGCACTTACACGAACAATATTTGTTCTACCACTTTCAATAGTACATTGTTATACAAGGGACGTAATCGATCAATTGCACACGAGATTATTTTGGTATAACACATAACTTTTCATCACGAATGCGAGTAAATAAAACAGTCTTTATCAAAGTCTAAGTAGTTTGTGGCTAAAATTTGCGTTCCAGGTGTCCATTGTTTTTTTTCACTAATTGACTACAGGCTCTTTTATTTAATAGAAAAAAGGATTCGGAAAAAAGGAGAGGTCATGGAGGTTGTATTTCATTTTGGTATATAAGAATGCAATGAGCCTCATTCTATTTTCAAATTTACTTACGGACCTAGATTGGGGCGTAAATCGCATTCGCATGTTGTACTTTGATCCTAAGTTCTGTTTTTGTAGTAGGTAAGTAAGTATATTAGCTGTTCTAGGCGTAAACCCAAAAGTTAAACATCATATACGATCTTGCGGTTACGTTACACTAAATTTAAAGCGGATTAAAAAGTTAATAAAAAAATACTGAAAAAAAAGTCAGATTCTTCTGTGAACTGTCAAACATAGGATAGAATCACCCCGCTTAAAGTTACACCTACCCTATTTCAAAGTTTATAAAATATCAACGGACTTAGGACGGACTCAGGACGGACTCTCCATACAAAAGACATCAACGCGCACTCAATGCTTGTTTAGTGAAGTGCCAAGGATAAAATAAGACCGGGATCGGACATAGGTTACTTTTTAACAAGACTGCGCAGAATGGATTAGGGTTGTTTTTATTGATAAACCACGAGTGTGAAACCGCGGTTATCAATTAACACGCAGCTATGTCTCTTTTAAAATGGATTTATGTGCCGAAACCTTGCTAAAGCGTACCTATATAATTATTATTCAAAAAGTAGCACTTTGTTACCCGAACGATAATATATTTAATGCAAAAACAGTCCATTCGATAAGATCCCCTATTGAAAGTTTCACATTTTGTATTTTATTGCAATTTTGTACATTGTATGTATGACTTTGTGAAAGTTTTATCAACAGTTTTAACGTGCGTTACACGTTTCCAAATAAAATAAAATGTAGATAAAAAGAATTATATTTTCCCTGTAGGTTTTATTTTGATTTTTTTAACTTTAGATTTTGGCATACATTTTATTTATTTATTATTGCTGCTGGGTTATTTGTATCTAGATACTTATGTAGACAGTTTTAGTTGATCAGTAAGTTAATATCACTATTTTGAAAATAGTTAAAATAAAGTAATTTTCTATTGCCACTATGGCTTATGGTGAACATCTGTACAATTCTACCCTTGTTCTGGCAAATAAATAAATCTTTAATCTTCAACGCACTAAGGTCATAGATGTGGACGTAGGTTTGCGGATTGCAAGTCTTAAGTGGACATGGGCAGGACATTTGTCTAGAAGGGACGAAGGGCGATGGACTAAAGGCTGGTTCCTAAAGGCTGGTGGCCGGCAGACCACCAGCCCGATGGTCGAACGACATTGTTAGTGTGGTAGGTCAGCAGTGGATGAGGATAGCGCAGTGCCGGAGAGAGTGACGTAATACGGGCCATGGGCTGAATAGATAAATATAAAGTTATGCTAATTTGACCATCCTAGAAAAATATATCTCTACAAAAGAATAAGTAAAAATACATTTTAGCGTAGAGTGTAGAAACATTTCTACGCAACACTATACAAAATGTTACTACTAATAAACTTTTCTAGGGCGCTAATGCTGGCCTAGGTGATGAATATAAGTGTAAGCTTCACCGCGTATGATGCGATCCGCTATTATCAACCGCTAAGAAATAAATGATATCAAACGATATGATCCTTTCATCGTGAAAAAAGTTTTATTTTTGGTTCTTACTCACATACCTAACCCTTAAAGAATGGGAAATTGATGACCCTTTCATTTTAGCCCTGCGAGTACTGTTATAGTACTCATATGACAGATATTTAGAATCTTAAGTCACGGAAGTAAATCTGACATGACAGTGGCCAGGGATAATTCAACGTCGGCTGCGCGGGCGCATGCAACGTCCATCAACTGATTGTTTGCACAGGAAGGTCTGCGACAGACAGACAGGCTTTCTTGAGTAGCGTTAGCTATTTATTTTACATACGTAGTTACCTACATTTCAGAATCGGGTTAGTTCAAAAATCCTAAATTCAAAAATTATTTGTTTCTCTGTCATGCTTTACAATAAATGGCGCCCTACTTGTCAAACTAAGTTTGTGAAAACTTGTATCTAGGCAATTCGTGCTCTTCCTTTTGATTAAAACTACTTACAGAGATGTGAACTAAAAACTAATTAAATGAACTAAAAAAATAAATTACATTACATTATGTACATAAATTACAGTAGTTATTAGTTGGGACAGTAGATAGAATTTTCCCACTTTCCGATTTTTATACTGCTCCATAATATCCTACAAAACCTACATGGGTAAAGTCACAGCTTAACACCATTAAGAGTAGGTTGCGATTCAACTGAAGTTTGTCGTTTTGTAATTTCATGTTGTAATGTAATGTAGACGATAAACACTATTTAGTTTGATCTGCCGCGCGGTTAGTAGTTTCGCGTTAGAACTTAGCCTAATACCAAAAAAAATGAGTGAGGTAGAGAATCAAACTTGTTTTTCTCACTAAGATTGCACTTGTAAAAGGCGCTAATGTTATTTTAATGCAGGGAAAAGCACAATTTTTACAATGAATCATTTACGTTTCATGTTAGAAATTTATTACATGGTGATAACCATCAATCAAATGAATTTATGTGTAGAAATGTGAAGTGAATTAAGTTTCTTTGTGGATTTCTAGCTTTGCATATTAAGCAAAGGCCATTCCACTCTATCAGTCATTAAAACTAGGAAAAGCTAAAAGCTTTCTGTAAGAACCTTCTTGTAAAGGATGAAAAACCATGAAAACCAAGGGCAAACCAGGAAAAAGCATTCAAAAACCAAATAATCTTTGAAAATTAACGAATTAGGTACTCGATACAAAAACTGAAAAGAAATACGTATAGGAAAAATAATGCTATAATAGTATTTATTTTTAAAATTTTACTCAAAGCTTATAATACATTACGAGATAGTTATAAAAATCTTATTTAATGCTTTGATAAGACTATGATATTGGTTAGATTAAAATTTAAGGGTTTAGGTAAATCAAGCTAGCTACACAAGCTGCCGAGTCCAGGCTTCGCACGAATTTTTGTCAAAATAAAATAAAGCCATAGAGCAATCAGGGATGGTGTAGCTTTTTAGGAATTAAATAATTTTCAGAAAAAAACTTAATAACACTATAAATGCGAATGTTTTGCTGTTTGTGTATTTGTTTGTTGCTCAATCACGTCGTAACGGCTTAACCGATTTTGATGAAATTTGGTATGTACGTAGATTATAACCTAGATTAACACGTAGGCTACTTTTTATTCCATAAATCAGATCCAATGGGATAAAAATGGGGTGTCAAGTCAAGTTACAACAGCGAGTTTAGCTTTATTTCTAGGTTACCTATTAATTTAGTAGTGTAACGCGTACGAAGTCTCGGGCAGCAGCTGGTCTCTTTATATTTAAATAAGTATAATTAAATTGATAAAAGTAAGAACAAAACGTGGAATGTTCCATGTGCATAAGTACGGTAGATAACGCGACAATACATCACGGGAAAAGCTCGGCACGTGCGTGATTCGACTGCAATGCAATATCATTTTTGCCGTCATTACCTCCGGATGAAGTGCATCCAATGCTATGATTGATGTGTCAACCTTCCGCATGCTATTGTGACAGTACAACAAATCTGGATCACTCTTGTGCTCCAAAATCGAATACTGTAATCCAAGACTCCGTTATGCAATCGTAATATACTTGAACAGTTAGCGTAAGTGATAATGGAAATGAAATGGTATAGAGTCAATAAACCACTCTTCATAGAAAAACCTTTACTATCTGCCTAGCAAGTTATAAATTATTAACTGTAGATGCCTTTCTGTACCACGCGAATTAGGTACAGCGCGAGAGTTTTGATTAAAATAATGCCCCACAATGTTTAACTAAGTGTCTTCAATTGAAATAACGTGTTTCCGGTCAAACCCTCAAATCGCATTTCCTCGGCAAACCGCGTAAGCTGTTTGGATAACGGTCTGTTCACACGGCCATCCACCACGGATGACCGCCGCTCATTTCGACCGGACTAATCGTAATTTCAGACTACTAAGAAATAGGACAAAAAGCAGAGGCCGGAACAAGCGGGCAACTAGTACAGCGAAAATTTGAATAATGACGATCTAGCGGAATTCTTTGTGCTTTCAACGCTACGGTGGCTGCGTGCACTTGCGCCGGCTGTGATGTCGTTCGGTTATATGTGAATTTGTAACAGTTGCGTGGCTCGCGCGCATCGCTCAATTAGGCTTGGATTATACGAGCTTGTGCGATTTATTGCAGCTCTACTAGCTGTTAATTGAATTTCATTTATTTTGCGTAATAAATAATAGTCCTGTCCATCGAAAGGTTGCCTGGAAGTAATCGCTTTTAGCGATAAGGCCACCCATTGTACCTATAATTTAAGTGTTTTTTTTTTTTATCTATATTTTTTTTTTATTTGATACTACATACATATGCCTAAATATTACCCGACTTAATAATTATTACAAGATGTCTTACTACAGACGTAGCCAGCACCGTTGTCTACAGATTACATTAGACAAATGGTGGGCATGAGTGTATACAATATTAAATACATATAAAACATATAAGTATGTATATAAATGAACCTATATTATGCAGGTAAGCAAGTGCCTAGGTACCTACCTACCTACACAATACAGGTTCATATTCAGTAATGAGTAACTTAGTCGCTATTAATTGAAATTGAAATTAGACAATCAGACAGGATTGTCTGATTGATTGCTTACTTAAACAAGGCGGCTGAGTTTGCAAAAAACTCAATTTCCAAGAAATGATCGTTAAATAACTTAGGAATTGTATTGAGTGGCGCTCGCTCACCCGCGTTCGTTTTACAAGTAGTACTAAGTGCGAATAAATAACGCTTGCTGGTCTCTCGGTTGGAATACGAACGATATGTAATACGAATGTATATTTGGTTAACAAGTTGGTTACAGTGAAATTTACTATGGCAGATATTATATAACAGCAGTTGATCAAGGTCTTCTCGTCTTAAGTGTTGGTAAAGAAAATCTATTTATAAGTAATGGTGTGCAATAAAGAAATTATCTAATCTAATCTAATAGTGTCGACTAGCCAACGTTAGGTTCTACTAGGACATCCATAGCATTTGAGAGTGTTATCTCACAGGTTCCGTGTTGAGCACACTGACAATCGTTACTTTAGGATCTCAGAAGGTGGATTTAGATTTACGACGACTTATGGTCGATCTTCTAACTCAACCTTCTGAGATTTATGTATTATGCGCACCGCCCAAGAGAAGAACGCCTTGCGTGAGTCTTTGTTTCTTGATAATTACAACCTGGGGCTCTTCAAGTTGCGAATAGTGAATAGGTTTCTTCTAGACAAGCGTATCCCTAGACATTATTAGATTAGATTAGATTAGATAATACTTTATTGCACACCACGAAACAAATACATATAAAAAAAAAACAACTACGTAAATCTATGGATACAATTGGCGGTCTTATCGCTAATTAGCGATCTCTACCAGACAACCTTTGGATGGAATGGACTGTGTAGACATTACCTGGGGTATACCTAACATACTACATGTACATACATACTAATACTAATTATATAAAAATAAAAAATATAAAACTTACATAAATGAAAACTACATGAATCTAAATAATAACTACTCATAATAATTCATAGATATATACTTAGACTTATTTAAGAAACAAATAATTAATAATAAATACATATATATTTAGCGACAAATACTCAGATAGTGTTCTCTGAGCATACGTTTAAAAATGGCAAGTGACTTGGCACATCTGATAGCCACCGGCAGCGCGTTCCATAACCGGACAGCCTGCACTGTAAAAGACTTATCAAAGTAGGAGGAGGAGTGTACAGGTGTCCTGAGTTGGAGTGTGTCAGATGAATGCAAGGATCGAGGATTGGATTGATAGATCATCATTGCTTACTATCAGGCGAGATTGCAAACAAACGCGAGCCTACAATTTATAAAAAAGACGACACTATTTCTATATCCTCCATAAAGATGAAATTGACATGAAATTTGAAATGAACTGAAATTTTTATTTATTAACTTATGTGATAATGTTGGGGCTTACATAAATTACAGATCCATTATACGTCCCACCACAATTGCTGGATGCAAATATTGATGGTCAATTAACTGAGATTAAGTATGTATGTTATATTTACTAACTGCCCGCGACCTCGCACGCGTTGTTTGTCAGTAAAAACATTACCCTCCTTCTGCGCAGTCGGGTAAAAAGTAGCTTATGTCTCAATCGCGGTCATAATCTATTTATATTCCAAATCTAAAAATATGAATTTTCTAACCCCTAACTTGAGGAATTTTGGATTGCCCATACAAACTTTCAACCCCTATTTCACCTCCTTCAATATTATTTTTGAGATAAAAGATAGTCTATGTCCTTCACCAGGATATAGTTCTATCCCTCAACCATTTAGTAGTGAAAAGATAACAAACAAACAAAAACTTTCGCATTTATAATAATAGTATGGATTGTAGCTACATACAATAAATCATTTTATAAAAAGCAATTAGAAAATAAAAATTATGTCATGAGATAAAATAATAATTAAATTTACTAATAATTTAAATATTCACTTATTGTGTAAAAACATTCGTCCTTATGGCATTTTTTCAATCGCCGAGATAATAAATCCATTATGATGGAGGCTGGTAAGTAGGTATATTAGCTGGGTAAATCTAAAGGATGTCAACAAGACCGTTGAACCTGGCATTCAGTGCGTGTAAAGGTAATAGCCGTGCAGGTTGAATGGAAATGAGCATGCGCAGGCGACGGCCACGGGCATTACATCTACCATCGACAGCGGACGCCTGACCTAGATGAAGCAACTTGGGACAATTATTATCCTCATTGTTACCACAAAAAAAGTTAAACAATGATTAACGCGTGTTTAAAAAATTCTTACCAGTTTCTGTATAGGATTTTTTAAAGTATTCAGCGGGTGTTTTACTTTTTTGTGGTAAAACCTAAAATTGTTATTTGTAAGGCTATAAGTAATTTAATTAAAACATTATTGAGGACGAGGAAGAACTAAATCCCATAAAGGATATTAACCTGTAAGGGGGCTATTGCCTTCATAAAAGAACAGTGTTTAAACTACAATTTTTCGAAACTTTTCGAATTCGTAAAAAAATGTCCTACTGATGTTTTATGAGCTTATTAACCCTAAGTCAAATAAATGTCATGTAAAGTGTATCGTGTCAAATAAATGTTTTCATTTTTATTTTATTTTTCAAGTCAAAATAAGTCTAAAGGTCGCAGTCCAAGTATTTTGGCGCTCTAGTGAAGTCTATGGTCCCTTTTTCAGGATATTTGAAGCCACCCCATAAAATTCCAGAACCCCCCCCCCTCCTCCCCCCCCCCCCCCCCCCCCTTTCATCCACCGATTTCCTAAAACGCCGCACGACCGGGTCTTCTATTTTATATTTACCACTCAGAATCTCTATTTCCGAACTGTTGTCGGTTCTGCAATGCAAGTACGGAACTTGTCTAGCCATATATTAAAGAAAGCTTACCTATATATTACACTATTGCCGAAAACGAGTACCTATAATCCTGAATCTAGAATTTTTCTTTCCGCTTGTCCCCAGTGAGGACGGGCACAGGAGACCAGCGAGATCTAGGTAGGTATGTCAATTTTGCAATATCTATACACATTTTTTTTTATTGATTAATAGGTATTACCTAAGTACATTTTTTATGTATTGTAAGACCTATTGTAAAAGGATCATTTAAAATAATATCTAGCATTGCTTCTCACCGATTCTTACTGGTCTTGGTCGCGGAGGAACAGTCGGTAAAATTGACGTTTCACAGTGATCCTTGAGTTTAATGATTAAAAGTTATTTATCTTAATTTGTCTATAGATATGTTCCATACCTTCTACGCTGCTGGTGCATTGAGTTGAGGATGAATCCCATCTTAGACACTCGTACTAACAGGGCGGCCGCAAGGCACTATAGCATTATGTCCCGTATGCTCCACATTTACACAATTAACGAGTGCATCGATACCCGCTGTTGACGAGACCTACAAACACTAGAATAGAGGCTACTGGACTCTTGTACCTAATTATGTGCGAAGGCCGCGCGACTACAGATTGATAAATAGTTGTTATGGCGATACGAGATTAGGTAGGTTCAGGCTGATTGGTATACAAATCATAAGACTTGCTCTTACGTTACCAACGTACGATAACTTTTAATATTCCGGTAATCGGTATGATGCCGCGGAGGCATCATAGTTAGCCCGCGAAAGTGAAAGATATCTAAACCATGATTACTTTGGAAAAGTATGTACCTAGAGTTTTTAAATATTCGCGTCATTATTTGCTCTAGCTATCTTTGTCAGTGCACCTAGACGTCCTTGAGACCAACTGAAAAAGTACGTAAACAGGTAATACCTACCTACCATCTTAATAGAGGGTGCACTTGCGATCTCAATCTAGCCGGTTAATCCAATTTGGTAGATAGATTATGGTTTTATACATCACCTGAATTGAGACAGGGTACTTTTTATTGACAAACCACGCGTGCGAAGCCGAGTGCACAAACAGTACAGTAAAACGGGGTGGATAGAATTCAAGGGGTGAATGGAAATGAGACCAAAAAAGTTTTATTCTGGCAATTATTAACAAACATTTTCAAATAAAAACACCAAATTCTACATACATACTAATATGTAATGTATGTGTGTGTTGTATATAATAATACATTAATAATTGCCAGAATAAAACTTTTTTGGTTTCATTTCCATTCACCCCTTGAATTCTATCCACCCCGTTTTACGGTACCTTACCAATATATAAAAGAAAACATAATTATATGGCACATAAAACAGAATACAATCAGACACTAAATATAATTATCAACCTCAAGACCTAGATTGTATCATAATCATAAAACATGTGTACCTACACAGCATGACAATCACTGATGCCAACTTAGCAACTTTGTAGCTAGATCTAGCAATTTTTTCATACCCATCAGTAACTATTTAGAATATTATGAAGCTAGACTTTTTAGCAACTTTTTTTAGGAACCTTACAACCTAACATATTTTTTTCTCATAAAATGCCAAAAAACACGAAACACACTGTTTTGAACCAAAAATATCGTGTGTTTGAAAAACTACATAAGTACCTACCTACTTCAAACAAGAAGATATTCTGAAACAAGATTTTCTTACAAATTTTTAATCACACATGATAAAGTGATCGAGGTATGTATGTACCTTTGATGATTCGTGGTAACTCATTCATAATGTCCATTATAATAATGATTTTATTTGCATTTAATGTAGATTTAGTGCAAACAAAATATGTTTCTTTCAAACTTCAGCTACTTCTAGCAACTTTTTGGGATCTCAAAAATTGGAATTCTGGCAACTTTTCGCAAGAGCTACAAAGTTTAGGCTACAGTTGGCAACAGTGATGACAATTCTAGAGCGGTTCTGTGTAGACTAGCTAAAGGGAAATATATATTTCTTTATGCTTTAACTTATACTGGGGTAGTATTAGAGTTGCTGATCGATCGCTTAATTTTCTGGTTGTAGACGACCAATTATTATTACGGTCACTTAAAGTAAGAACTCCGTTTCGGAAAAATCAAACGAATCAAAAGAAAACTACCCTACCTACTTGTGATGTTCTTGATTTTGTATAGATTTGCTACTTTCGAAATTATGATTTGATATTCCGGAACGGTCTATGTATACCTAAGTAACCGGCTTTAGCGTAGGTAGTAGAAGAGATCGGACCTGTAAAATGGAAATTATTTAGGTAGTGTAGTGTTTGTGTTAGCGCGGGAGTGCTACCGGAACCGTGGGCGAGAGTAGTCGTGTCCGTCGGTACTTACCGCTTGTTGTCGAGCCCGTGTCTATCTACTTAGTAGCTAGGTACCTACCATCGGTCTATGAGTACTACAGGTAGGTAGGTACCTACTTATGGGTTTTTATGTGTCGGGGATTTCTATGATTATTTAGTTACCGGCTGGTAATATTAGCAGTCATTTACGCAGTAAATAATCAAAAACCATCAACGCCATCAAAAAACATCATTATATTTTTGTTATTAGCTACACTTCCACTACGCTAAGTGTAGCCAAAAACAAAAACCCCCGACACATAAAACCCATAACTACCTAAATAATTTCCATTTTACAGGTCCGATCTCTTCACCAAAAATGAAAAGATTATCATCTTCGGATTGACAGACTTGATCTTCATCACACATAGCTAAGAACCACCCCAGTTAAACTAGCTTTCTAGTTAATAAAAAAAAACAGACAAGTGCGAGCCTGACTCACGCAACGAGGGTTCCGTAAAAATATTTTATTTATATGAATTTTCTTTACCTGTGCTGTGAGACCTTGCTTCTTGCCAAATTTCATGATTCTAGGTCAACAGGAAGTACCCTATGGGTTTTGATTTATTTGCGATCAAAATATGCGGCAAATAAGGCCGTATTTATTGATTGCTTCAAATTAGAGGCTTAATTTTTTTACAGTTCTAGGGACCGTATACCTACCTATAATTTTAATTTTAATTCTAGGCGGAGGGGAATAAGATCTGCACTGACGTCCCGCATAAGGGTGTATTGTGCATTAGGCCCCTTCTAACCTACCTATGTATTTGATATTAATTTCAACTTGATATTTCCACGCGTTCCTGATAAAAAAGGTATTTACAGACGGACAGAGAGACAGACGGACAACGAAGTGATCCTTTTCCTTTTAAGGAACGGAACCCTAAAGACCCAAGTCCGAATCAGTCCATCCGTTTGAAAACTAAGATGCCACAGACAGACAGACATAGGCGTTAAACATAAAACACAAAACACGTCAGAGGTTCAAAATAATGTCTATTCTGTCAGCTATCTTTGCGACAAATGTGTGTTCAAAAATCTATTTAATATTACCTACCTGAAGAGAAAACTTTGTACCCCTTTAATGGTTATTGCACGCACGGATTATTGTGATATGTGAAAATATGCTAAAGAAAAATAAGAAAATAAATGAATTGACGACCACTGTGCACTGGCAAAGTGGCAACTAGTTTAGTTTGAAAATGTCTGGCAAGTTGTGTTGTGTGTCACCGGCTTAAGATGGCATAATATTGGTTTTGTTTTATCTTCGCTAAGTTACAAATAAAACAAAATTACACTTGACGATGTATCGAAAAAGTACTATCAGAGTTTAGGTATATAGTACGGGTAAAGTACGTTTGGATGTCAAATAGTTTAAAAAACCGTACCATTTGGTACGTTCTGGCAACGTACGCTCGCTCGCTCAGATCAGTCAATCAGTCCAGCCAGTCAGTCAAACTTTAAAAGGGTCTCGTCAGTTACTTTACTTACTGTACTGACAGACTGTCAGCAGAGTTGCTTATTTGCTTGGCGTATGCAGAAAAAACTGAATTTATTTGCTAGTTATACATAACTATAAAACATGTGGAGTCTTTAAAAAAAATATTTAATCACTTCGTATAAAAGTTACTCAGTGGGTTGACGTGTACCTTATACTCCACTTGAAGTCCACCAAAACATGTTTGACGTCTGATTCTGTGCTCGTGAAACAGTCTTGTCTTCAATATATCGAGATAGAGCTCAATAAAATTTCAAAATGATCGAAGGGTACGGGGCTGTGACCCAGGCTTTGTTGGGGACTCTTCTGACGTGGGGTTTGACTGCTTTAGGCGCCGCTTGTGTGTTCTTCATACGGGGCAAACATGTAAGTGTTGTTATATTGATAAAAAAAAATTACAATATTTATTTATATTTTTACAATATTTTTTTTGGTTACAGAGGAAACTCCTTGATGTATCTCTGGGATTCGCAGCTGGGGTGATGACCGCCGCGTCATACTGGTCTCTACTGGAGCCGGCTATTGATATGTGCAAAGAATCTAAAGCTTATGGTGAAAACGGAGAATATGCATTTATACCGGTGGCTGCTGGGTTCCTGTTCGGAGCTGTATTTGTATTTGGAACTGACAGGTTCCTAGATTATTTGGGGATCAGTTCTACAAACATGATGATCAGTGAGTACCTATTTATTTATTTTATGTCATTTAATTTCAGATTATTATTTTGAATAACTTATGCCTATATTCTAAGAGTAGAAATTGGAGCAGGAATTGAGACTGTAGCATAGATTTTTTGGACAGTTTTAAAATATTATTCATTTCACACAGTGGTATCTAGTCCCAAACTGGAAACTAATGTCTAGATCATGCAAGTATTTGTACCGTAGCAGAAATCAAACTGCATTTTAGAAAGCAATTAGCCTACATTGATTTTCTTGAGTACATATAACATTAAGTTTTGAGTTTAGTTCTAGAATATAAGCCCTAATTTTATTATTGTTTATCTCTTTCAAAACATGAAATAGATTCAGGGTTTTTACTGATTGATATTTCTTTACTGTTATAAATATGATACAGCTTTGTTCTTTGGTTTTGGAAATGTTAAAGCCTAAATATGTTGCCTTGTGCAATGACACACTAGTCTAACGGCCGGTATTTATTAGTTAAACAACTTGTTTCTCTTTGTAAAACTTTTGACACTTTTTCAAGGAGAAACAAGGCATTGTTGGCTACCAACATTTATAGAAACCAGCCGTGAGTTAACAACTGGCTTACCTATTCAGCTTTAATGAAAGGCAAGGAAATTAAGTGTGAAGAAACACAAAATTTCAAATAATAGGTGTTTAATGTCACATGCCCTGGAGTTATTTAAGTATGTATATTTACAGGCTTATAATAATGCTTTGATAAATGCAATGGCTACCACTTAACATCAGTTTATTTGTTTGTTTTGTTTCATCTCAATGCCTGCCTAAACATATAAAAGTTAGTACCATTTTTAAGTGATTCATAATTTAAAAGGCTTAACTTACACATTCCATTTTGATTTGGTATATACTTGGTTTCGTGAGTCTAACTAGATGGGGCTTCTAAATTAACATAAATATAGGTAGGTAAGGTATGGAACCCTCTTGTACGGTCTTGTTATATAGTGCAAAGTTTCGTTAAATAACTAATAAACATGTCCAAAATAAAGATAAATTATCGAGTCCAAAACCTAATATTACGGTAGGTAACTGTCCAATAGAGGTTGTAGACAGTTACACATATTTCAATTTGGAAGATGTCCTAAAGCCAAAAATCTCTCAATGCCTGGTCTCTCTTTTCCGCATGCAAACTCTGTATGTGGTCCATTATGCATCCCTCAATGCCTGAAGACCAAGGTGTTTAACCAATGTGTCTTGTCCATGTTTACGGATCCGAATAGCTCTACTTATATTGTGTTAGATAGGTACTTGGCTACATTGATGGTGTCAGGAGAAGCCATATACCCAATGTTAGAATTCGTCGCACAAAGGTTTTGCACGTCGGTATGATGATTACAAGGCTAAAGTGAGACAGATACTATTATAATCAACATTAAAAAACCGCAACTTTAGTATCATCACATCAATTATAGCCTGCGATTATCAAAATGAACAAGCTTGTTTACTTCTTTTCATTTCTTTTACAGTCGGTTGTTTATTTTATCAAATAATATTTTTATTGGTTATAATGCTATAAAAAAACAACAAATTTCGAAATTGGAAAATATTCATTAGTATGCCAACAATATGCAAGCAATCTATCTATACTATGCCATACAAATTAGATCTTTTACAAACATACCTAATCGTTTAAAGAAACTATTTAACTTTTTTTTACGCGTTATTATAAAGTCAAAGGCGTCAAAGTTGTTGAAGTAGCCAACCTTAGGTCTCCGAGATGGTTTGGCGACTTTTATAAACGAAACCCATAACTTTTATTATACAAAAAAACGTATTTAAGTATTCTAGCAGTTATCTGGTTCCCATAGTACATTCTTTGCTTAGTTTAGGGCTAGATAGCGCTGTGTGAAATGCCCAGCATCATTTATTTATTCACATTATTGATATATTATAATTATGGTATGCATTAAATTAAATTGCTTAGACATTAGGTAATGTCGTTAGGTAATGGTGTCTAATTATAATATCCAAATGTCATGCCTAGTGTAATCTACAAAGCTGGTATATTGTTTAATGTTTATTGTTCTTTAATGTACGCAGATAGATCACAGACATAAAAACTTACAAAAAAGACATGTACAAAGGCGAAATTAAACATACAAGAGTTTTCTTCCAGTAAACCTTTGAGGATAGAGATATAGTGGTAGGTAGGTACGAGGCATGCCTTTTAAGTTTTGTCGTTTGAAGAAAAAAACACAACTAGAACCTTATAGTACTTACTTTTTATTGTTTTTCAAAGTATTCACCGCGTAGCTTAATACACTTTTCCATTCGCTCAAACCAGTTATTATAACATTTATTCCACTCTAAAGTGGGGGTGTTCAAAATGGCTGACTTGAAAGCGTCGACTGCTTCTTCACCGGACTGGAACCTTTGACCACGAAGGCTTTTCTTAATTTTAGGAAATGTAAAGAAATCGTTAGGGCTTAGGTCAGGACTGTATGGAGGATGGTCAAGAATTTCTACTTTTTCCTGCTTCAAATACTCAATCGTTTGACGAGCGCTGTGTGAGCTTGCGTTGTCGTGGTGCAGGATGATGCGTCGCTTTGAGTTAGATTTTCGAAGTTCGGCGATGACTTGTGGTAAACAAACTGTAGTATACCACTCTGCGTTAACCGTTCTACGATCTTCAAGTGCAATAGTCGCAACATGGCCGGTTTTTCCAACGAACGTGGCCACCATCTTCTTTGAAGTGCTTCGAGAACGAACAACTTTAGTCGGCTTTGGCTCGTCTTGAAAGACCCAGATTGTAGATTGTTGTTTGGAATCAGGATCGTAGGCATAGATCCAAGATTCGTCACCACTTATGATGTCGTAGACGTGATTTGACTCCCCTCGGTTGAACCTTTGCAGAGTTTTCTTACACCATCTGACGCGGGCCGCCTTGTGATCGTCGGAAAGCAGATGCGGTATCCAACGGCAAACTAGCTTTCTCACACCAAGCGCTTCATGCAAGATCTTCTGAATGGTTGTCCCTGAGATGCCTAATAGAGCCTCTATCTCTCGATACGTCACATGACGATCTTCGAGAATTAGTTGTCTCACAGCAATGATGTTATCTTCAGTGAAGGCGGATTTTGGGCGTCCTTCGCGAAATCTGTCACTAACACTAGTATGTCCACGCTGGAATTCTAAATACCAGCGTTCGACAGTCCGCAGACATGGGGCTACATCACTGAATACAGATGTTAGCTCTTCTAAACACTGAAGCCGTGTCAGGCCTCTTCTAAAGTTGTAGAAAATTATTGCACGAACATTTTCCTTAGAAAGATTCATTTTCGTACGTGACCTGACAGATTCAAATCGAAACTGTGACTAAACAATAGCATTAATCCTAATACTTTCAACTGTTTTGAGATTCAAAATGTAAACACATTCGAATATAGAACAGTTCCAAATTCAAAATTGCCGGAAAATATGGAAACGACAGAACTTAAAAGGCATGCCTCGTATGTACACAAAAGGGTGTAAGAGTTTATTTATAACTATATTAGGTATATAAATATATCACACTAATATTATAAATGTGAAAATTTGGATGTTTGTTTATTTATTTGTCTGTTTGTTTGTTACTCAATCACGTCGTAACGGCTGAACCGATTTCGATGAAATTTGGTATATACGTAGATTATAACCTGGATTACCACATATGCTACCTTTTATCCCATAAATCAGTTCCCATGGGATAAAAATGGGGTGGCAAGTTGCAACAGCGAGTTTAGCTTTATTTCTAGGTTACCTACACATTTAGTAGTGTAACGCGTATGAAGTCGCGGGCAACAGCTAGTATATTAATATATTAGAATGAAGTTAAATTTCAAAATATTTTCAAACTTTACTAGTTACTTAGGAATTTAATTATTCAGGCAAGAGTACAAACTACACACACCGGCAAAATTAGGGGAACAGGCAAGAATCCTTATTTTTTTTTTAACTTTTTGGGTATTTTTGTAAGTGGATTATTTTTTTGTATTCCTAACCTCTTTGGAATGATGGACAAAAAAAGAATCCTGTTATTCGATGTTTAAAACTTAAATTATACCCACTTGAGTGTTTGTTGACAATTCTACGGTCATAAGTGCTATTTATCAAAAAAATGCTAACGTGTTTTAAACTGATTTTAGCTCATTCTACTGTTAATCTTTGAAGAGTATACATTGTATTGAATACAAAATGAGTGATTTGCCGGCACCTGAAGTTGCCAGAGCCGTAACAATGATCGAGGAAGGTCACACCTACCGTTCAGTGAGTAGAGTGTTGGGTGTGTCGGTATCTGTCGTCTATCGCAATGTTCAACGGTACAGACAAACGGGGTCTTACGTGCGTCGGCGTGGACAAGGAAGAAATCGGGCAACTGATGCATTAGATGACCGTTTTATAAGGGTGCAAACTCTGAGAAACCGTCGTCAAACTGCTGTTCAGACACGAAATTTGTTAGAAGAAGTCCGTAACACCCGTGTAAGTGAACGAACAGTGAGAAGACGATTAAATGAAGTTGGTTTGCAGTCACGAGTTCCCGCCAAAGCGCCAAAACTCGAGGTGAGCCATCGAGTAGCCAGATTGGCATTTGCTCGTCAGCACCGTGATTGGACAGACGAGTGGAGGCGAGTTTTATTTACTGACGAAAGCCGTTTTTGTGTAAATTTCATTGATGGGAGGGAGAAGATGTGGCGGTATCGAGGAGAACGCTATAATCCAACGAGTTTCACCGAAACAGTGGCTTATGGTGGGGGCTGCGTTATGGTGTGGGGTGGCATATCTTTTGGAGCCCGTACAGAGCTGGTGGTCATTGAAAATGGATCCCTAACTGCACTGCGTTACATCTCAGAGATCCTAGAGCCCCATGTAATGCCATTTGCCCCATTTATTGGCGATAATTTCGTGTTTATGCACGATAACGCTCGGCCCCACACAGCGCGCGTTGTGCGCGATTATCTTAATGAGGTTGCCATCACCCAAATGAACTGGCCAGCACGTTCTCCAGACATGAACCCCATAGAGCATGTTTGGGACGTCCTCGGAAGAAGGGTACATGGAAGAACCCCAGCTCCTAGGAACGTCGAAGAGCTCAAATTGGCCCTTGTCGAAGAGTGGGAGAATTTGTCTCAAGAAATGATTGATGGCATCATTGGAGGAATGGGAAAACGCATTCAGGCTCTCATAAGAGCCCGTGGAAGCAATACGCGCTATTCATTTTTTTTATATGGACGACTTTTGAAAAAAAAAACTGCATTTAATTTGTTAAGCCTAATTTCGTAAATGTGTTATTTCTTTAATTTTATTAAATTTTTCCTTAAATTAAAGGACAATCAATCTGAAATCATGTTTTTTTTATACCTCATATTCATAATTTTAATTAAAGAAACAACAAATAAAAAAGAATTTAAAAAAAAATGGGAAATTCGATTTTTTACCTTTGTTCCCCTAATTTTGCCGGCGTGTGTAGATAGTTTACTGTTATGGTCTAGCAAGCATTGCATATATATTTAAGCCTAACAAGTTAAACATACCTATACTTATCTTATTATTTTTATTGGTATATACCTTGACACAGGCATCCTTTTGTTTTACTCATGATAATGAAATATTATCTCTGGAAGGTATAATGATTTTTAGGGTTCCATAGTCGAAGTTGGAACCCTTACAGTTTCGCCATGGTCTATTCGTCTGACCCATACTAGCTGTTTAACTCGTAAACTATTATTGCTGTGAAGCTCTAATTTGACATGTCTACTACTGCTCGTAAACTAGTAAAGTCTACTCAGCTTTGAATGAATGAATGAAAATACTTTATTGTACACCATAAAAAATAAATATAAATTATAGACAAAATAGAAGACACAAAGCAAATAGTATAATGGGCGGTCTTATCGCTTTGAAGCGATTTCTGCCAGACTACCTTTGGATGGAGAGGATTTAGTTAAGTATGTAAAAGATATGGTCGGGAGTGCACATTTAAGACTAAGATATGGGTGAAGGCAGTGCAACTTATACCTAAATACTTTATAATACAAATAGACATAAATCTCTCTCTCTTCGAGTCGTTATCCTCAATGCTGAGGGGTCCATGGGTGAAGCTTACGAGTCGAGAGTTTTGCGGATCTGGTCAGACCAACGTATCGGGCTACGATCCCGTGATCTTTTCCCCTCGACTTTGCCAGTCATAAATAAACTATTATAATATATAATTAAAGATAAAATAATATAAAATTATGATATCTATACTAATATTATAAAGAGGAAAAATTTGTATGTTTGTAACGAATAAACTCAAAAACTAATAATCCCATTTCAAAAATTATTTCACTATTAGAATGCTACATTATCCCTGAGTAACCCAAGGTGTAAAAAAATTAGCCATAAAAATGTTTAAAAATAAATGTCCACACGTGCGCAGCCGGGACGGGCCGCTAGTATATCATATGTATAATACAAATATTAGTTAAATACGATAAATATACATTAATTTATGTGCGATACTACGACGTTTGTGATAGATATACCAACTGCAAAATTAAAGTTGTACCTATTTCAAAATGACACGATACAGCCGTACTGACTACGAAACCCTCATTGTGCGTGGCCCGGCACGCCCTTGACCAATTATTAACTTATCTATTAGCTTCTCATACATGAGAAATTACTCGTAAATTAGATGTTCACTCAATAGTAAATAATATGAATGCTGTTTGTTTGCTGCATTCCAAAGTGGATTTAAGTTTTATTTTTAATTTTATTTTAAATTCTTATCTAAACTACTTACAAGTTTATTTGTACAGAAGCATAAATTACTTATAAAGCACAATATACCTTTTTAAACTACTTTAATCTTTGAATTACATTTTAATCTATGGACATGTTAATGAATAAAAGTAACTGTTTACTAATTCTACTGATAACATTTTCAGGTATAACAAAGAGTAAGGAATCAAAAGAAAAATTAGAAGATTTGGAACAGATGACTGCGCTAAACAGAAGACCATCGAATCCTACTAGTATAGTCACATTGGAGCAGCCACAGCCAGCAGACTTTGCCGATTGCATTTCGAATCAGCACACAGCACAAAGGCGTCGGGGTCACCATTCACATCATTCGCTGGTTAGTTAAATAGCACTTGAATCCTACTAGCATAGCCACATTGAAGAAGCCTTAGCCAGCAGACTTTGCCGATTGCATTTCGAATCAGCACACAGCACAAAGGCGTCGGGGTCACCATTCACATCACTCGCTGGTTAGTTAAATAGCCCTTGCATCCTGCTAGCATAGTCACATTGAAGCAGACTTAGCCAGCAGACTTTGCCGATTACATTTCGAATCAGCACACAGCACAAAGGCGTCGGGGTCACCATTCACATCACTCGCTGGTTAGTTAAATAGCCCTTGCATCCTTCTAGCATAGTCACATTGAAGCAGCCTTAGCCAGCAGACTTTGCCGATTGCATTTCGAATCAGCACACAGCACAAAGGCGTCGGGGTCACCATTCACATCACTCGCTGGTTAGTTAAATAGCCCTTGAATCCTACTAGCATAGCCACATTGAAGCAGCCTTAGCCAGCAGACTTTGCCGATTGCATTTCGAATCAGCACACAGCACAAAGGCGTCGGGGTCACCATTCACATCACTCGCTGGTTAGTTAAATAGCCCTTGAATCCTACTAGCATAGCCACATTGAAGCAGCCTTAGCCAGCAGACTTTGCCGATTGCATTTCGAATCAGCGAACAGCACAGAGGCGTCGGGGTCACCATTCACATCACTCGCTGGTTAGTTAAATAGCCCTTGAATCTTACTAGCATAGTCACATTGGAGTAACCACAGCCAGCAGACTTTGCTGATTGCATTTCGAATCAGCGAACAGCACAGAGGCGTCGGGGTCACCATTCACATCACTCGCTGGTTAGTTGAATAGCCCTTAAATCTTACTAGCATAGTCACATTGGAGTATTCACAGCCAGCAGACTTTGCTAATTGCATTTCGAATCAGCATACAGCACAGAGGCATCGGGGTCACCATTCACATCACTCGTTGATTAGTTGAAAAACTCTTTAATTCTACTATCGGAGCAGCCGCAACAGCTTCGTCATAGTCATACATTCCTAAATCAGTGTTAATTAGAGATTTCATGCCAGTTTTAAATAACTCGATTAGATATTTAAATAAATTAAAAATACTAATTCTAGGATGAGGGGAGTAAAATCTCCACTGCCATGACGTTCCGCAGTGAGGCGTGCATTTCTCCTAACCTGACCCCCATCATCCCTGAAGTTTTGGAGACTTTAGTAACAGAGATTTTGGGTTGATGGCATTATATTTCCAGAATCGCTGCGGGTGTTATTAATTTTGTGAATCGAAAAGCACTTCTGGCTTCTGCCATGCATGTACAATTATGAACAATAAGCTTAGTACCATGTCGCATTATAGTGGACTTGTTCAACGATTGCATCCCAACTAGCGCTCGTTATTGTGACATGGTACTAGATTGTAAATTATATCTCAAAGCACGTGACTGTACACTATCATTAATTCTTTAATTAAACCAACTTAACCTTGAGATTCAGCATGGCTTATGTATTATTGTATAAATTCATTCAAATGAAATGCACACGGAAACTCTTTTGACAAACAAGTACCTACTTATCTACAAAAAATTTATCAGGTTAACCATTTACCAGTATTATTTTCAAGTTCTTATTTAACTGTTCCGTAAGATTGGTGTGTGCACTGATAATTAAACCAATACTACAAAAACTTTTTAAAATCAATTAATCTAAATAGAATAGAATAGAATTCTCTTTAATGCACACCAACAAAATAAAAAAAAATCAATAAAAATACACAAAAATTAAGGTAAGTGCAATGGGCGGTCTTATCGCTAAAAGCGATCTCTTCCAGACAACCTTTGGATGGATGGATAGATAGGACAAATCAAATTCAAAAAGACAGCGGTGTATCTATGTTCATAAACCTAAATCATCTTTTTTTAAGTTAAATTTAAATTTTTTAATGTTTAGTCGCTAAATACGTTTAGAGATCGTTGTGCACTCTGAAGAATACAAGTTTCAAATCAATAGCTGAACATAATAAGATTTTAAATATAATAATTAGCACCACTGTTCAGTCTTGTAAGGGACGATTTTCGAAAAATATGTACCTCATGTATTATTATTTACCTTGAAGAGTATTATGCTAAGGTTCAAGTCAATAGGATCACGCAGTAAGATTTTTCCATCAAAACTTTACCACCCCTTTCCACTCTCTTATGGGATTTAAAAAAAATATATTTATCTCCTCTTTCATTATTTACTTTAAAGAGTATTTATACAAGTCTATAGGTTAAGGGATAAAGGTTTTTCATACTGTTACGCCGAGGCTGTTAAACAATGAGTAATAATCGTACCTTCTCGAAAGCTTTTGTCTTGCTGTGTTATTGCTGCTATTGTTTGTGGTTTCGTTGAATGGGGAGTGGACATTGTGTCGAGGAACCGACCCTTTCCTGGAAGGATCGACATCGTTCTCGAACAATCGAAATGTGTGCGATATAAATAGGCCGGAGAGATGGCCGGACAGTCAGTCTCAGTCAGTCTCGAGTCTGAGTGAGTTAGTCTCAGCGAGGCCCTGGAGGACTGACGTGGGAAGGGTCTCGCGTGAACAGTAGTTGCTCCCGAGTCAGTCTGGATTAAGCTATACGTGCGATCATTTCGGTGTCTTTAAGTGGTGCAACAGTGATGTGAATTAGTGTGTTGTGATACGTGTGACCAAGTTCGTGTATTCATCGTCATCGTGTTGAATAAAAGTGTTATTTTGGTTGGATCGATTCCCATTATTTTATCCCGAACCCTCAGCTCGTAACAATACAAACTTAACCTTTTCGACCACTTAGGGGTTGATTTTTGGAAAATCCGTTCTTAGTAAGCGTTCTACGTACTAAAACAAACATACATGCCAAATTTCAAACTCGTACTGAGTAATTGTGATGAGTGAGCGTGTCAGTGGACTTCTCTTTTATATTATATATAGATTAGTATAGACTTATTTATGGTTCTTTTATATGATAGGACACGATAAAACCCAAAAAAACGAATACAAAAAACGGCTCAAAACTTGCAGTGCCCTTACAGGGTACATGTACTTACTCCCTAAGCTACGTACTATCTAAGCTGAAAAATTTATATGTATAAGCCAAATAAATAAATAAATCAATAAAATTAAATATTACAATTCCAAATAATCTATATTTGCTTTAGCTGTCCTGTATGTATAACAATCCATCCAATACCAAAATTTAAATAGTAAGTATATGTTTTCCAGAAATCGGGTGAGAGCGGGGAAGGTGAGCACAGGGACAGCATAGCGCGCGCGCTGGAAGCGAGACAGTCACAGTGGAAACGCATCATGCTCCTAGTGGTGGCTATCACGGTCCACAATATCCCGGAAGGTCTTGCAGTAGGCGTCTCGTTTGGCGCTGCCGGCTCATCGGAAAAAGCCACCTTCCACACTGCCAGGTAACAAAATATAACTAGTGTTTCGGCCCGAACTGAGCTCTTGCGAGTCAAAGCAAATCAATTTATTTATTGCGAATATGGGTTAGTAACAGGAGGTTAGTGATACAGTTTCAATTCGTCCATAATCAGCGTTTATCGCATGCAATTTTAATCAGCGTTATAACATAGTAAAACTAAATTTAATAATATTAAATTACAATATTCAACATGTCAGCTCTTCTTACCTTAAAATAGAAAATTGATATTGAAATGTCAAATTAATAAAATTATTCAAGAGATTGATTTAGCGCTAAGAAACTCATTTATATTGTAGTATGCCTTTTTTTATTAAAGATTGAACACATTGGGAATGTGAGAATCCAGTACAGACTCAGGTAGGTATAGTCTCCCATAAAAACAAAAAAAAAAGTCTAATCTTTGAATAGTCACGGTAAATAGTGCCACTAAATCCATAACCAGCCTACTTGACCTACAGTTTCATTTAAATTACAGGTAACGGGAGTTCATGTAATTGGTTACTTTTTTTGGGATAGAAATTGCAGTTATTCGGGATTTCAGACTTTTCCCTTAGAATATTTGTGTCACTAAAGCTACACACATGCCAAATTTCAGCACTGTGGGGTCACTGGTTTAACCTGTGAATTTCGTCAATGTTCAGTTTTTATCATGACTTTAAAACTACAAGGTTAAATTAAAAATAAAAATAGGGTCGAAATGTAGTGATAAAGACCTTTCATTAAACGTGCCATTTGACCGAATAGTCCCATTTTTGTTTTTATTTACCCCTGTTGAAGCCCAATATCTCAACAACCACCCCCCACATTTTTAGCTCATTTAGTCACACCGAAATTGTGCCATCACTACCTATCTATATACGAAATTTCATAATAAAAAAATCATTGCCTCCAAAGTTATCCTCGGACAAACATACGTACATAAAACGCTTGTTTGCCCAAGTTGATCTGAAGATCGCGCTTCGCTCGATCAATAACTTCTAGAAAGGTTAACATTAAGGCCGGCTTGCACAACGATCCTTAAATACCGTATTTAGCGACTAGACATGTTTAAATTTGACGTATTTGTATGATTTGACCACTTCTTAAATCATATTTAGCCACTAAATACGTTTAGGCATCGTTGCGCAAGTCGCCTTTTAAATAAATCTATAAGTACTAACATTATAAATTCGAAAGTAACTCTGTCTCTCTGTTTGTTGTTTTCACGACGATAGTGACGGGATGGGACATAGGCTACATTTTACCCGACTGCGCAGGAGTGTAATGTTTTTATTGTCAAACCATGCATGCGAACCAGCTAGTAATAAATAATGCTAGACATTTCACTCAGTGTTATTTAACTAGCCCAAAACTATGGAAAGTTTGTACTATGGGAACCAGATAACTAACTTATAATTACATCTTATTCATTTATTCCTTAAAACTCACGATCTGATGACTTTGCTTGGTTCAAAAATCAATGTTAGCGTTACGAAATTCAATGAAATACGATCTGGATGTCTCATGTTTCCTGGAAATTGCTGAATTATGCAATGATTTAGCTGCATACATAATATGTGTTGCAATAAACAAAATGATTAGGAAATTGAGACATTTTTCTGAAAAAAAAAATTATGCGACTATGAATATGAAAATATTAAGACTGTAGTCTCGATACTTACCGAAAAAGTAGATGTCTTCTGGAACCTATTATAATTATTGTTGAAATTTTGATAGCGCCATCTATCGGTTTATACCATGACTGCGTCATCAAGTGGTGTACTAACGACCCAAGCAGAGCGAGATCAGACGAAGCGCATGCTCCGTAGATACCATTGTATTTTGGTTTGGTTGCACAAACATAGATGGCGCTAGTAGTCACGAATGCCAGAAACTTTACCTATGTTATCAAGAATTCAGCTTTAATTCACTTCTATTAACGATACACACACTTGATTGTAATTATCGTGTTTAAACTGATGTCTAAAACATGTAGGACATTTATTTTACGTACCGTCGGGTCACTTCGGTCGCTTACTGTTAATCCCGTACATGTTTAAAGATTTAAATAACTAGTGGTTCGCCCCGAACTGAGATCTCGCGAGTATCACATAAAAACGAAAAAAAAAAATATTTGTGATCTTTTTTGGGGTAGAAATTGCAGTAATTCTGGATTTCAGACTTTTCCCTATATTTGTGTCCATAAAGCTACACTCATACCAAATTTCAGCACTGTTGGGTCACTGGTGTACCCTGTGCATTTAGTCAAAGTTCAGTTTTTATTATGGCTAATAACTTAAAAACTACAAAGTATAAATTAATCATAAAAACGGGGTCGAAATGTACTCATAAAGACCTTTCATTAGACCTGCCATTTGACTGGATAGTCCCATTTGGATTTATCATTTATTTTGCTTGGATTTATTACCTACCTATATACCTACCGAATTTCACGATGATCGGATAAACGCTTCGATAGTTATCCTCGGAAAAACAAACATACACGCATACAACGCTGATTTGTCCAAGTTGATTTGGAGATTTCGCTCGATCAAAAACTTGTAGAATGATAATTTCCAAAAAGTTTTTATTGCACGTTGTGTGTTTAGATAAAATCTATATTTTATTGTACAAACTATATGGAAATCATCTTTCCACAAGTTTTTATTTCAATTTTTAAGCATGCAATGGGTTAACAGTTAGCAACAGTATCTGTGTATTCGTTTGGCTGAAAATTCAGAATAATATCGTAGTACGTATTAGGATTAATAGATTTAAAAAGTTTCGAATAGAATAAGATATGTACTTATAAGTTATTTGTCTAACCTAACAAATAGTTCTGTTCGCCATTTTGTTACGTCATCAAAAGGAACGCGAGGCAGCGTTGTTGAAGGCATAAGAGGCGGCGACGCCGTGTTAACTGATAACTCCAAAGCTGAGGGTTCCTAGTAGCGTTTTTAAACTGAAAACGTACTGTGAACGTCTATTTTTTATTTTGACTTTTTGTCTTCCTCACGTGGAATTAACAGACACAACAATACTGGTCAACCCTGAACTAGATGTTGGAATCTTAAACTCTGGCCGTAGACAAAATACTGTAGATATTAGTCATGTTGTATTCTGAGTTTTCAACCGCCGTCTGAATATTTGAAATGATTTCGAAGATTCCACATAACTGTCTCGTCTGTTTGGCATGAGCTTAGTACATTAGTACGTACGCGTCTACCTACATTTTGGCAAAAGGTCGTTCTTACGACATATAAATAACTTGATTTTTGTTACTTCATTGTACACTGCATTTTACCTAATACCCTAAAAAGGGTTAAGATTCTAGTTCGTCTGGATAAAATTGTTATCTTCCTAGTATTATGCGATTTATAACTCTACAAAGAGCATATTGAGACTTAAAGTATTTTCCAACCATAATTACCGAAGCTTTAAAAGGAATATATTTTTATTATTGCCGTTGAACTCTCGTTGCGCGAGTCCCATTCGCACCTTTTATTTTATCCTATCAAAATAGTGCTTTAGAAGACCTTTTCAACGGTACCTTACAAGATTGAGGTGCGTGAGTAGAAGGAGGACTACCCCAAGAAACTCTTTCTAGTCTACAAGTAAAACAGCTGTCGGGCGAACAGACAGACAGACAGGCAGATGGACATAGCGAAACTACGGGTTTCGAGTTTAGGTTTAAGACATTTATTCTCATATTTATTTAAAATTCACTTAAATGAGAACTTATTTTAAGAAAAACATTGAACATTAACATTTACGAACGAAAAGCGGCTCAGTGGTAAGTGATAACTTTGTCTATGTGGATAGATTTAAAAAATGTACGATGTAACACCAATAAAATAATGCATAGGCGAACTTAATGCGAATTAGCATTTGGTTCGACGAACTTAATGCGAATTAGCATTTGGTTCGACTACGGAACCCTAAAACTGACGGAGAGACTTCACTTAAGTTACTTACGTATAGCGTTGTCGGGGCCCCGCAGCTTTGGCTTAGCTCAGCCCTACAGTAAATTCCCACACATACAAACCGCGTGCAGACAGGCCGCTGTAGAGGTAATAGATAAATGAATCAGTTCGTTTATGTGAGTGTCAAGAGCCTGGTTATAGCTTACTTCCAATATTGTTTGAAAGCTTCGAGGATAGCAAGAAGATTTATTCATACCTCATAGCAATACGCCAGAAAAGAGGCTAAGGTAGTCTAAAAATTAGCTGAAAATATTAGCAAGAAGGTTTTATTAGTTGAGTCGAGCCAAATCGCGTGGTCGCGGGGGCATCGACCGGCGCGCCGCCGCAGACGTTGCCGTCACCGCCGCCGAAACAGTCCGATGAAACTATTTCGCTGAAAAATCCGACGGCCCCGCCGAATCATTGAATTCAACCTTGACGATTTGTCGCGACGGACGTCTATAGGTACTTACAAAACTCGCGTGGGTGCCCCCACTGCCCCCCTCCCCCCCCCAACCATATTCATAACCGTTACATATTGGCACCTCTCACCGATGTACCCGAATGTACGAGTACTAACATATCTGAAAAAATCATTAGTCACGGTTACTGGATCCATTTTAGAATTATAATGAGATGACTTTGTATGTAAGCATTTCACTATCGCATAGCTACATCGAAATTAAGTCATGAAATATTAAAATAGCGTAGAGGCCTAATATATCAAAACAAATAATGGTTGGAAACAATGGCAACGGGTTCTGAATGATAAGTTTTCATGCAGGATACTTTTCTGTAGGTATAATTAAACATGTAATAAGATATTGTAGTAGATAGGTATAGCATAAGCTATTCATATCTTTAAATAACGTCAGAGCTCATTCTTCCATGACTTTGTATGTGCCAAATTAGTTTTCCTAAAACCGATTATTACCGATAACAAATAAGGGGTTTGAAGGATAATGACCAAATAACATTAATTCTCAGAAACCCTGTAATTATGAAGCGTTGAACCGTAATTTCTAACTTATCGGTCTCTTATTTGGTTAAATATCTAATTAAATACAAAGTCGATTTATGAGAGGCATGATCTTTTGAGGAATACCTATGTTTGTATTATCAGCCTGTTGCGCTTATTCTCTCTACTTACGAGAGTGATCGAGTAATACGAGGCATGCCTTTTAAGTTTTGTCGTTTGAAGAAAAAAACACAACTAGAACCTTATAGTACTTTTTATTGTTTTTCAAAGTATTCACCACGTAGCTTAATGCACTTTTCCATTCGCTCAAACCAGTTATTATAACATTTATTTCACTCTAAAGTGGGGGTGTTCAAAATGGCTGACTTGAAAGCGTCGACTGCTTCTTCACCGGACTGGAACCTTTGACCACGAAGACTTTTCTTAATTTTAGGAAATGTAAAGAAATCTTTGGGGCTTAGGTCAGGACTGTATGGAGGATGGTCAAGAATTTCTACTTTTTTCTGCTTCAAATACTCAATCGTTTGACGAGCGCTGTGTGAGCTTGCGTTGTCGTGGTGCAGGATGATGCATCGCTTTGAGTTAGATTTTCGAAGTTCGGCGATGACTTGTGGTAAACAAACTGCGGTATACCACTCTGCGTTAACCGTTCTACGATCTTCAAGTGCAATAGCCGCAACATGGCCGGCTTTTTCAACGAACGTGGCCACCATCTTCTTTGAAGTGCTTCAAGAACGAACAACTTTAGTCGGCTTTGGCTCGTCTTGAAAGACCCAGATTGTAGATTGTTGTTTGGAATCAGAATGGTAGGCATAGATCCAAGATTCGTCACCACTGATGATGCCGTAGACGTGATTTGACTTTCCTCGGTTGAACCTTTGGCGAGTTTTCTTACACCATCTGACGCGGGTCGCCTTGTGATCGTCGGAAAGCAGATGCGGTATCAAACGGCAAACTAGCTTTCTCACACCAAGCGCTTCATGCAAGATCTTCTGAATGGTTGTCCCTGAGATGCCTAATAGAGCCTCTATCTCTCGATACGTCACATGACGATCTTCGAGAATTAGTTGTCTCACAGCAATGATGTTATCTTTAGTGAAGGCGGATTTTGGGCGTCCTTCGCGAAATCTGTCACTAACACTAGTATGTCCACGCTGGAATTCTAAATACCAGCGTTCGACAGTCCGCAGACATGGGGCTACATCACTGAACACAGATGTTAGCTCTTCTAAACACCGAAGCCGTGTCAGGCCTCTTCTAAAGTTGTAGAAAATTATTGCACGAACATTTTCCTTAGAAAGATTCATTTTCGTACGTGACCTGACAGATTCAAATCGAAACTGTGACTAAACAATAGCATTAATCCTAATACTTTCAACTGTTTTGAGATTCAAAATGTAAACACATTCGAATATAGAACAGTTCCAAATTCAAAATTGCCGGAAAATATGGAAACGACAGAACTTAAAAGGCATGCCTCGTAATACAAAATACCAAATTCAAAACTTTTATTGTATTTCACGAGTCCGCTCGATAACACGCATCAAAATGATTTCCACAATATTTAGAGCAAGTTTTATCAAAGTCTCATGGGAATCGGCACACTTCTCTCATTTAAATTTGTGGGGACAGATAACAGATCATGTCTTCTGGATTGATTCGACTTTCTCACAGTTAATCAATTGCTTGACATCCCTGCGTATTGTGCTTTTTGTAAATGCCATCTAACAAGACTGATAAAGAAGTATCATTGCTCGCCATAGTAACGTTTTCATATGCTTGGAACGCCATTTGTGAGTAAGGCAGGACTTACAGAGATGTTAATTTCGTTCGTTAAAACGTTCGGCGGCGTTGTCATCACGTGGATGGATGTACGTGCACTAGTGACTACTAAACTGTTTCGTGTACTAAACTGATAAGATACGTTCTAATTTTGATCCCACCTATCGTTAAAATACCGACCAAGTGCGAGTCGGACTCACGCACGAAGGGTTCCGTACCATTATCTATAATAAATTGTATGAGCGCCCATACAACTCAGAGAACTAATTTTAATTGGCGTCAACTATGTATGTGTGTATGTGGACACCCTTTAATTTTCAACTTTTTTATTTTTTGGAATTTTTCCTTTATTTGTGCTGCTTTTCGCCAAATTTCGTGATTCTAGCTAGGTCAACGGGAACTACCATATAGGTTTGCGACCCAAAACCTATAGGGTACTTCCGGTTGACCTAGAATTGTCAATTTTGGTTAAAAGCAATGTCATCCCAAGTAAAGGGAAAAATCCGAAAAATAAAAAAGTGGAAAATTAAGGTAAATTTTGGTACTTACGAGTTTTCGCGAAAATCTAAATTGGCCCATATCTTTTTATCGTGTTGACTCAGGACCTTGATTTTTATACACCTAATAGGGACTATTATAGACCTCAGTATCTGGTATAAATCTCAACTTGCTAGGTCCACCCGTTCCTGAGAAAATCGGTGGTGACACACGGACAGACAGACGGACAAGAGAGTGATCTTATAAGGGTTCCTTTTTTACCTTTTGATATACGAAACCCTAAAAATATTAGAAATCCTTAGGATGGTCTACAAACTCCGACATCATGATTGACCTTAAGAGTCCACTCAGATAGCTTCTATGATCCTATATTTTGACCAGTATACTGCATACTTACTTTGTAATTAATATATGTAAAAGCTGGGGATATAAGTTGATGGCTGTGTGTAGCGAAAACACGATTCCTTTTTTCTCGATAGAAAAGTATTCCAAAGTCACGTCCAAAACTTACAATAGGTATTCAATAAATACTATAAATGAGTTCGTGAAACTTAACATACTTATAGATATATATATGACCCATTGCACCTGTGTTTTGATTTTTCACATTAACCAATACTTTTGTTATAAATCATTATTTTATGCAATTTTTTCGCTATCGCGCCTCGTAATAGTACTTTTCGCACTGCGGGTATTTTTGCATGGAGTGACTGAGACAGATGCACAAGGTATAGTCGACTCTTAAACAACTCTTCTAAAAATAATTTAACTCGGTTATCTTACCACACTCTTCTTTTAACAGCCCGTTTAAACGGCGCTCTCATGCATTCCCAAAATAATTTTGCACCATTTCCTTTCCAATTGTACCAAGTCCATCATTACGTGTTTCTTGTTAAAGTGCCCTGTATCTGCATGAAAAGTTGCAACGTTCATTATGATGGGAAGGTGATAAGGCGGTCGATTTAGCGCGGTGGTTGCCGTCAGTTAATCATGTGAGGCGTCCATGGTGTGGAGGGGGTAGGGAGGGGACGTACCGGTACAGGCTGAAGAGGACAGCAGATAAATCATACACACCATTACTAAAACGCGATCAATTTGTGCAAATAAAGTTAGAGCCAAAGTTAGTGTCACAGTAAGCTTTAAATGTGAACCGGGTTTAACCGCCGCTCAAAAAAATATGATGATGAGCGCAAGCATTTCTTATTTCAAGAATGTTCTGTACTACAGAACCGTTCCAAACGATATTATGTCAATTTCATTTCTCCTTTTTATCGCATTTTGAGCGCACATTCGATTTAAACATTTCAGAATGTTTTAATCGACCTTGATCTAGTTACGACGCCTTTAACACTAAGTACTAAGAAACTGTCTGTCATCAAAACCTGACGAGTGCTGTGTTTATGGGGTACAGTCTAAAGCCTCGTTAGTAGCGATCGCTCTATCGCCACCACACATTAGCTCTACCAACTAGTGTCACGTTTCGTAGTGTTGCAGCTATTATTTCAGCCACACAACACACATTACCCTAGATGCCTTGCTAGTAAGTCTTTAGTGAACTAGCTGTAGTCACCTGAAGCTATAGCACTGTTGCGGCGGGTGGCGCCCGCGCATAATGGGACTCGGCAACCGCTTTGTGCCCGCCGCTGTTATTATGCAGATTAACACCGGCGGGAATTTGTTCAAATATCGTAACAAGCGCTCCTCCCGGCGCCGGCGCCGCTTTCTCGCCTGTAATTTACGATTCGAGGCCTCCGGAATGTGTCGGCGTTCGCCCCTTCCACGCTATAAACACGGCACCTTTAAATACAGTGCTTCATGTCCACTCCTCATGTACCCTGACTTTAGTCACACACACAAACGAACACCTTTGAAATAAGATTACCTAAATGATTATGATGCGCACGTAACCATGCTCGTTTTCAAAATCAACGACGCATCAAACAAATTTTTTATCAGTTTTCATAAGCATTATAGAATGTTGCGCTACTGATATTTCTATTGTTACTTTGCTAACGACGCCGTTTCGGTGATTTTATATTACAACTCTTTGCCAGAAAACGCCATAACACGTACGGGATCAGATTGCGTTGCGTTTATTTTGGTTTTTACCCCCGAGGCGGTTACTGTGGTTAGTCCAGGTATCTCTACCCGGTCAATTTCGATTCGCGAACCTAAATATTTTGAACGTCTTGTTATTTCTCGTTGACTGGTTTTGTTATACGTTCAGCAATTTGCAGGCTTTATTGAATATTGTTTTAGATACACTTATGGTAGATTAAAGTTATCAATGCTTTCAATGGGAGTTTTCTTTGCAATTAAAATTGATTTGTGTATCTATGTTAAAATCTTTAAAACTATTCAGGTCTTCGATTAAATCGCAACAAAGCGTTGGTAATCTTCCAGCAAATCCCGTAATACCTACTCGATGGCCAAGCCCGAGTGGCCGTAAACAAATAAACCCTATATTTGAATGTCACAATACTTAATCATCCATCCTAAACTTTCATTATTTTGTTGCGAAGCGCTGAGCCGTTTGTAAGGTTACAGGTTAGGTTGGATGTTGTATGATCGAGGGCGCGTGAACGGACCCGGCTCCGTCCGTCCGGCCGCATTCCTGCGAAGCCTGCGATCCACCCGCACGTAGATTTTTCCGCTTTCCCCGCGGAATGCCATCCACTTGCACGTTTAAACAATACGGCTGTAAACCCACGTTATAAAAGCTTTTTTATTAATTTAAGAAGCATAAAGAATGATATTATGTTTGAAACTATCTGAGGCATTGTAGCTTCCAAACGTACAGATATGTCAAACATAATATGACATGTTGAGATATTAGGGTTAAAGAGGGGTAAAAAAACAAAGGGAGACAAAAAGTTCTGCTAATCATCGATAGATGGCAAAACTAAAAAGTATCACCGCTGTGCCGGTCGGAGTGTTAGGTTTTTTCGTTACGGAATTTCTGGATTCGGTCTCGACGCGCAAACTTATTATTTTTATATTGATTATATACCTTTTGTGGTCTAAATGTACTTTGTCTAGGAAAGTATTCATGATCTATCGAAAACCAATACTTGTATTAAATTTGACCAAGCAAATACCTACCAAAACGTAACCACGTTATCCAAGCTCATTGAAACATGCAGATTTGCCGAAATCAAGTAAGATGTTGATATTTTGGGACCGCGATGCTAATCAGTTCTTCAAACAGAACTTCCTAATGACACATTTTCGTTCGTACGCATTAATATACTGGGAGCTAATTGAGGTTGTTTATTTATACCGATACGATTTCGGTTCATTCCGATTAAATTTATGATTATTCGGTGAATGCAAAGGCTAAGGTGAGGTTAGGTACGTTGCACTTGTTTTAACGCACGCGAGCGCCGCATGGTGCATGGCCCCATTGGAATGTTCCACGTGTAGTGCACTAGCCCGATGGAATGCGCAATTGTGTGCTTTTTATTTTTTCTTTGCCGCCACAAACAATACCATTTCATACTAATTCATAATGAATTCTTTCGACGCTATGGGAGCATGCTTTCTAAAAGGGCGCTTGGTGTGCGTATCGACATTTTTCGGATGTTTGAATGAATGTCGTTGGGCGTGAAATTTAAACAAATGGGCAACAGGCGGTTTCAGCGTAATCAATTGAAGTACCTACTTTTTGGTCTTTTTTTATGTTATTTGTGGGGATACAGGCTTACGGCCCACGTGATGGTAAGCGGTAACCGTCGCCTATTGACACCGGCAACACCCGGGGTATTGTCGATGCGTAGTAACCTCTACATTTCTCTTGAAGCGTGCCATGGCACGCTGAGGTTTTCCCATTAGGCTACGACATGCATGTCGTAGCCTAATGGGAAAACCTCAGGGTCTATTTTTTTATCGTCTTAACAGAAAGGGCTATCGGTATGATGTTTTCTAACCTCATTCTTCGTGTTTCTGATTGAACACCCTATTAGCGGGTCTCTTGTCCGTCCGTCTGTCCGCCTGCCCAAACGCCCATAAATCAAAACCTTCTTGACTTACTACATTGTAATTTACTAGTGGTTCGCCCCGAACTGAGATCTCGATGGGAGACTCCCATAAAAACAAAAACTAAATATTATTTGTAATCTTTGACTATCAAAATAGAGCCACGAAAGAACCAAATAACGTGACCTACAGTTTCATTCAAATTACAAGTAACGGGGGTTCACGTAAATTGGTTCTCTTTTTAGGGATAGAAATTGCAGTTATTTTGGATTTCAGACTTGCCTATATTTGTGCCACTAAAGCTACACGCATATTGAATTTCAGCACTGTGGGGTCACTGGTGTACCCTGTGAATTTCGTCAAAGTTTAGTTTTTATTATGGCTAATAACTCAAAAACTACAAGGATTAAACTAAAAATAAAAACAGGGTAGAACGGTCTAATGAAGACCTTCCAATGGACTCACACCAGGATTGTGTCAACACTACCTACCTATATATCAAATTTCACGTTGATTATATCAACGCCGATTTGCACAAGTTGATTTGGAGATTTTTGATCGAGCGAAGCGAAGCGAAGTGGATACACCACCCAAAGATCGAGATGCAAAAATAAAGCAGCATACCTTAACAGTAGCTAAATTGTAACAAGATTCTTTGGTATCTGAATTCAATTAACATCGATTACCTTCAATTTTATTTACCCCTTAGAGTTGGTCATTGATTTAGAATGGGGTACAACAAATTGGTTAATACGAGGTGCCGTGGTACTTTTGGAGGGGTTGTCTCTTCTCTGTTCAATCTCTTAATAGATTTTTGTTTGTATTTTAATATAATAATCTTTATTATTAAACATTTCGCGGGTAAAAAGCGAATTATTCCCTCACTCATATAGAGTAATAGCAATCCTGTCTGCCTAGATTAACTAAGTACAATACAACATCTTATTACTAATGCATAACTATCGTAAGTAGTATGGGTTTTGTTCCGGGTAAATGCACCAATCATTATTAAAAGTAGACTATTAGGTGCTAAAGTAATAGACCAACACACTGACAAATTGGCAATAAATTGTAGGACAATGTGTACATAACTCTATGTGTTTCTGCAGTGCATGAGCCTCACCAACATGCTTTATTTTAATAGGCGCAAGCACCCTTTTTCCAAAAAACTTACTGTCAACTTCTTCCCTTTTTTATGACGCGTTGTAGAAATCGTTGTTATTTTCACATTTTGAGCCAATGAACGTATGAGTTCCCTGAAACTACTTTTTCTCCAAATTGACTTTGATACAATAATAAACAGTGAATAAAGCCGCCAGTTTAGTTTTTGTACTAAGCGGTATAATTATCTCTTACAGCAAAATAGCTTTACGCCTTTGGACCTGCATCACGTGTTGCACAAAAAATTACTTTCTTATTAAATGTTCTGCTTTGACTGTCTTAATTTCTTTTATTCCACGTTCAAACATTCGATCCATAAATAGTGAGGTTCACTGTTTGCGCCGCTTTAAAAGGGAACACTAAGCGGAAGTAAGCGCGATGCCGGATAGCGCTACCGGAAGATGCGCCCGCGCCGCTCTAGATGCGCTTTTACGATTTCCGCCGGACGCTGGTCTTGGCTAAAACTGCCCGTTCTATCATCACGATTGGATTGTTTTGTAGCTTTGTTTTCATTCCGCATATCCGATCACTTTGGTCTTGTGTAACCGGTGGCCCGCAGCTTTTTAGAAGTTTGAGGGTAGATTGCATGACAAGACAACTTTTTAAATTATATCGGTAATATTTCAGAGTTCAATTTGTAAATTAAAACATCTCGTTCGAGTAAATATTTAGGTACTGGCTCTTTCTTTTTCCTGATACTAAAGCTCGAGTATCTCTATTCCGCTTAATTTGCCTCATCCATGGCTAGAGCGCATTTATCATCGGGCTCTACACAAGTCGCATTGCCTTTGTAGCCCTGTTCGTGTATCGCTGGGCATATAAATTACTATTAAAATATGTTTGAGAAGTTGTCTGTAAATGCACGCAGGCATGCGTCATATATGCTGCACCCACGTCACACGCCGATCTAATTGCTTGTTACACATGGAATATTGCACACAATCTCTGCTGACGTCTGCGCTAATTATTTTGATATGAAACTTGGTATAATGTGACCGTATAAGTAACTATTTAATGTATAGCAAACCGCATCAATACCACTCTTGATATTAATTACAATTAAGTCCGAATTTTTGCAAATACACACAAACCTTCACTCGCCATTTATGTACACAGACGCTGTGAATCATTACTTTTGCTCACTAAAACAACTAAACACAATACCCCTCTTCAGGCGCCGCAGCTGGGCAAAAACAGCTGCAACAGGAAAATCCAATGCCATTTTAGTAAAGTGAATAAGTAATTATTTACTGCAAAGATACATGAGTCATGATTGTTTACCTCCCCGGACCGGTTCTCATCATATGTACAATATTTCCAAATATGGTATGAGTAGTTCAATGAATATTCAGCCAGATATATTGTTGAGTAAAATCTTAGATAGAATCTTAGATACATAAACCATTTTTGGTAGAATAGCTCGTTAACTTAAATTGTAGGTAGGTGTTCGTAAAAATAAACTGCATGGTTTTGCATTAGCATTTATTTAACATAATCCTAACCCAACTTAATCCGAATTCCAACTTCACCTGTTAGGTACATATATGGAAAGTATCGGTAGGTGCTTCGAGTGTGGTTCAGCCCTGCAGGCCAGGCAGCCTCGAGGTGGGCACACGTGGGTGCAATGACGTGTCTCATTCATAATTCACCTGTTTATCATGACCAATATTAGCATTACCTCCGCACGTCAATCGATATAACGAGGGCTGACTAGCACCATAGGCTCGCTAGGAATGCTGCATTTACCGAAGGAAATCCGCAATGGCGCCTTAGTGCGAACCTACTCGCACCTAGCTGACTGACTTGTCAGATACTTAATCGCGCACAGTCACTCATGACATCATGTTCATTTGCATAGGTGATGTGTTCGACAAAGGGTTGACATTTAAATGTTACGAAATTAGGTTTGCGAATTGTCTAGGTCTTCTCATTAACAAAACGCTCGTCGCTTCACGCGCTTTTATGAATCCTTAGGACCTTGATAAATAGTGCGTGTCGAATGCATCGTACAATCGTTTGGATGCAAATGTGTGAGTGCAAAAGTAATTCGCCAGTAGGTTTCGTTGCCTAGTCCATCCAATCAACATTCCATTCGGATGCTAATACCTTCATTTGTTTGCTAAAGCTCTTTTGAACTTTTCTTTGTATTCTGTCTTGTTAATTTAAGTTATGTTCTTAGTTTCGATTTTCAACCTTTAGTTTAAATTCCCTTTTTTTTATTTGTGAAGTAATTTAGTGCGATGTGTATAGAAATATGTAATTGCGTCTACGAGTAATGTTTTGGCGAGACATCTCGCTCACGGACGCGCGGACGGGGGTGGCTAGACGTCTAAGACGACCTTATTTTTGAATTAGAATGCGGCTGTGTTTACATTTTTCTCCTTATTGTGACATTTTTGGCAAGAATCCAGGTCGTGATATAAAACAAACTGGCGCATGGCGTCTCGCATATACTTATTGATCGAGCGAAGCGAGATCTCCAAATCAGCTTGAGCAATTTGGCGTTTTATGTATGTATGTTAGTTTGTCCGAGGTTAACTATCGAAGAGCTTGATCCGATAATCGTGAAATTTGATATATGTATAGGTAGGTAGTGTTGGCACAATCCTGGTGTGACTAAATGAGCTAAAAATGTGGGGTGGTTGTTGAGATATTGGGCTTTAAGAGGGGTTAAAAAAACCAAATTAGACTATTAGACCAATGGGACGTTTACTGAAAGATTTACTATTTTATTCACCATTTTTATTTTTAGTTTAATCCTTGTAGTTTTTGAGTTATTAGCTATAGTAAAAACTGAACTTGACGAAATTCACAGGGTACAACAGTGGCCCCACAGTGCTGAAATTTGGTATTCGTGTAGCTTTAGTGACTCAAATATATGAGTAGGTCTGAAATTCAGACTAACTGCAATTTTATCCCTAAAAAGAGTAACCAATTAACAAGAACTCCCGTTATTTGTAATTTGAATGAAACTGTAGGTCAAGTTATTTGATTGTGTATTTCGAGGCACTATTTTATTAGTCAAAGGTTATGAATAATATTTTTTTATTTTTGGGGAGACTCGCGAAATCTCCGTTCTGGGCGAACCACTAGTAAAAATAGTGATCGGTATAATAACATAAATTCGAGTTTAATATAAAGTAGAGCATCTTTTATTCAGATCTAAAATGTCATTTTGATCTTGATATTTATTACAAAAAGATCATCAAATAAATAAAAATAAATCACACAAACCATCTCATATCGTTTTATTTCGTATTCTATACTAAATGTGACTGAAAACATCGGCTCTTAAATGCTATAGTAATGAAAGCACATACCCACATGAAATTCGCTCTGGGAGGTAGCCTAATTTGAACATTCAAGATGTCCTCTCGCCATTGTATGTGCCAACGAGTAGCTAAGCTTACAGGCGGATGTGACTAAGCGTAACTGTATCGCGACAATGCTCTATTCTTGAACGGTTTGTGAATACATTTCCTAGAAAAAGCCTGCTAAAATATAACTGTACATTTTGATATATACTGAAAAGTTTTGTCAGAATGTCTCAGTTTTAATCTCAAAAAAATATCTTCAGCACTAGAAAGGTCCTTTTAAGACCTGATAAAATATTGTACATTGTAGCTGGTGTCCAGGGATTATTCCCACTGGTCTCTACGCCTTGTCCCCACTGGGGACGATTGCTACTAAAAAAACTTCCCACTGGTCTCCGGCTGGGGACCGGTAAGTTTTTTAGTAACATTGGTCCCCATTAAAATACTTATTGATTTATTTTCTAATATAATCACAGTTGGTCAGTATTATGAGGATTATTTACCAATTATAAATAGGGGTAGTGTGCAATGCGCAATGAGATCTACATTTGGGATGGGAGCTGTCAAACTTTAAATAGCTGTGTCTCTAAACCTACACGTTCTAGGCTAGCGTTGACTTGAGACAAATACGAGGCATGCCTTTTAAGTTTTGTCGTTTGAAGAAAAAAACACATCTAGAACCTTATAGTACTTTTTATTGTTTTTCAAAGTATTCACAACGTAGCTTAAAACACTTTTCCATTCGCTCAAACCAGTTATTATAACATTTATTCCACTCTAAAGTGGGGTGTTCAAAATGGCTGTCTTGAAAGCGTCGACTGCTTCTTCACCGGACTGGAACCTTTGACCACGAAGACTTTTCTTAATTTTAGGAAATGTAAAGAAATCGTTAGGGCTTAGGTCAGGACTGTATGGAGGATGGTCAAGAATTTCTACTTTTTCCTGCTTCAAATACTCAATCGTTTGATGAGCGCTGTGTGAGCTTGCGTTGTCGTGGTGCAGAATGATGCGTCGCTTTGAGTTAGATTTTCAAAGTTCGGCGATGACTTGTGGTAAACAAACTGTAGTATACCACTCTGCGTTAACCGTTCTACGATCTTCAAGTGCAATAGTCGCAACATGGCCGGTTTTTCCAACGAACGTGGCCACCATCTTCTTTGAAGTGCTTCGAGAACGAACAACTTTAGTCGGCTTTGGCTCGTCTTGAAAGACCCAGATTGTAGATTGTTGTTTGGTATCAGGATCGTAGGCATAGATCCAAGATTCGTCACCACTTATGATGTCGTAGACGTGATTTGACTCCCCTCGGTTGAACCTTTGCAGAGTTTTCTTACACCATCTGACGCGGGCCGCCTTGTGATCGTCGGAAAGCAGATGCGGTATCCAACGGCAAACTAGCTTTCTCACACCAAGCGCTTCATGCAAGATCTTCTGAATGGTTGTCCCTGAGATGCCTAATAGAGCCTCTATCTCTCGATACGTCACATGACGATCTTCGAGAATTAGTTGTCTCACAGCAATGATGTTATCTTCAGTGAAGGCGGATTTTGGGCGTCCTTCGCGAAATCTGTCACTAACACTAGTATGTCCACGCTGGAATTCTAAATACCAGCGTTCGACAGTCCGCAGACATGGGGCTACATCACTGAACACAGATGTTAGCTCTTCTAAACACTGAAGCCGTGTCAGGCCTCTTCTAAAGTTGTAGAAAATTATTGCACGAACATTTTCCTTAGAAAGATTCATTTTCGTACGTGACCTGACAGATTCAAATCGAAACTGTGACTAAACAATAGCATTAATCCTAATACTTTCAACTGTTTTGAGATTCAAAATGTAAACACATTCGAATATAGAACAGTTCCAAATTCAAAATTGCCGGAAAATATGGAAACGACAGAACTTAAAAGGCATGCCTCGTAGTAGGTATCAATTAGATCTGCATTTCTGATGACAGCTGTCAAACTTCAAACAGCCGAATCTCGGAAACTAGACATTCTAGTCTAGCGGTGTCTGGAGACAAATGTTAGGCATCAAGAAGCCGAATTTTTACTAACAAATGCCACTAAAAAACTTACCGTGAAAAGTTTTTAAGTAACTCTCGTTCCCAGTAGGGACAAGGCGTGGGGACAGCGGGAATAACCCGTGTCCAGGCATTGGAAGTGCGTACCAAGTAGCCCAGTATAGCTATTCGCCTATTAGGCAGTTCCTCAGCATTAGTCACGAATTGATTACTATCGAATACCTTTGTTAGATAATGGCGCTTTGTCGTCCTTCCTGGCATATTGTGTCGTGATAGAAAAATCCTTATTGGAGTCGTGTTGCGCGTGCAGTCCGAAGTCCGGACACAAAGAATGAACGGTAACACCCTGCGCCACCTGACTCGACAAACAACCTGTGTTTCTCACAGGAAACCGGCGATCGATCAAATCACACCGCTAGTATGCAAACAGAGGCATTGGTAGATACGGCGAGGCCGTAGGAACGTCTCCTTGCGAGCGACAAGGACACGGCTATGCGCCGAGCCGGGCGTGAGATGGAACGCAGCAAGTCCGGCATCAAATATGTGCGCGTGCGTCTACGAATTGCATTCCCATACTGGGTAACGGCGCTCGTTCACCTTTCTCGTTCCGTCCAAAGGTCTTATGGTTTCCTCTCGCTCGAGCATAGGGCTGTTTGGAATCCAATCCCGTGATAATTTGCACTAAGTACGTGTACACTTCGTTTTTGTGTACATACTATGTAATAATTGGTCAAGCACGTGTTGAACCACGCACAGTGAAGGGTTCCGTAGCCAGTACGGCTGTATCTTAGTCATAATAAAATACTAAATTAATTTAATAAAGATTTTTGTCGTTTTGTTTGAACATTTTACAAACCCAACTACAGACATAACTTTGGTCGACTACTGCTACTACAGTACTATATGTGCCACTATATAGACGACCTCCGTGGTGCAGTGAGCGAATAGCCGACTGAGACGCAGGAGGTAGCGGGTTCGATTCTCGCCGCGGAACAAATGTTTATATGATCTACAGATATTTGTTTCGGGTCTGGGAGTTTTTCTATATATATTATAAGTATGTATTTACAAAAAAAAAGTATATAAGTATTCTATCAGTTACTGGTTCCCATAGTACAAGCTCTGCTTAGTTTGGGGCTAGATAGCGCTGTGTGAAATGTACAGCAATATTTATTTATTTATTATTTATTTATTTACTATATTGGATACTTTTTATGCATGGTTTTATGGTGAAACTTTTTATATCGTAAAAGGGGTCTTGTAACAAAAAATGTTCGGGAAACCTTATAATGTTTTGGAAAAACCACACGAAGGGGTACGTGAGTGAAAATAAGAATCGATAAACTCCAAAAAAAAGTTTTTTGAGTTTTTATCTCAAACTTACTAAAACGTATCATCGTGCCAAATTTCAGCTTTACGTAACCAATAGTCTACGAATAATACAGCTGTAACTGACTCTTGATTATAAAGCTTGCAACTATTTTACTATCATTAAACTAGGAGTCGCGTAGTCATCACAACTCCTGTCTCATCTGAACTATGCACAATGCGTTCAAATTGCTATTCATAACAATCTGAGAAGACTTCTATTCCGGGATTGTGTTCCAAGATTTGTAAAATCCCGGCATCACGGGATTGCAAGCCCTACTACCCGCACGACATGAATGAAGGCGCCCGCGCTTTGGAATGCGGTCGAGTGACGTGGCGGCGCCGATCTCGATGCACTTCACCATAGGGTTAGTTTTATCATTGTACTTTAAAATCCATAACCAGTGTTAAACATATCTATTGTAAGAGATGATACTCTTTGTATGAGGAACTTTAATAGGCTTGCAAATCGTATAGTGAGCAGGGTCTACTGTTACCTTCCAATTGCGAAGACCAAAAAGTACACCTTCCACGTTATGATCATAGTATGATATCGATGTCGCAGTCGCATAAGAAATGACGACTTTATACCCTTATCATCAACTATCAAAGCTCGTGAAAACAGAGGTTTTGTTTAGGTTTAACTTGGATAATCAGAGAGATCCGGGCTGGTTATGCCATGTTATGCTTTCTTTATCTTGAAGTCAAACAATCAATCAAGAAGTGTAAATCAATGTATTTATTTGTTTTTATATTAGAATAAAAACAAATTTATTTAACATCTTAAGAAACAGTAGTATACCTACTCCTAGAGATACAAATAACTTCGCGGCAATAATCGGTAAGTGTATGCAACAATGAGGGTAGGTATGTAAGTATACAGTTAGACAGCTTTACCGTCCGTGCTGGTTTACAACTGTTACGGCAAGGTAAGGATTATCGTCCCATGTAACATAAGTGTCACGCCGGGGTATAACTTATGGGGAACAAATTTTACTGTTATCAACAATCACTTTATAATTATAGATAAAAAAGGATTCATGATAGATTAATATTTGATCGAGCGACGCGAGATTTCTAAAACAATTTGGGCAAATCGGCATTATATGTATGTATAAATAAATAAATAATAAATAAATATTGGTGAACATTTCTCACAGCGCTAACTAGCCCCAAACTAACCAGAGCTTGTACTATGGGAACCAGATAACTGATACAATACTTATATACTTTTTTTTGTAAATACATACTTATAATATATAGAAAAACATCCATACCTAAAAGAAATATTTGTAGATCATGCAAACATTTGTTCCGCGGTGGGAATCGAACCCTCCTGCGTCTGAGCCGGCTCTACGCCCACTGCGCAGCCGAGGTCGTCGTATGGATGTATGTTTGTTTGTCCGAGGATAACTTTCGAAGTGTTTATCCGATCATCGTGAAATTTGGTTTACCTATAGGTAGTGATGGCACAATTTTGGTGTGACTCAATGAGCTAAAAAAGTGCGGGGGTTATTGGGATATTGGGGTTCAAGAGGGGTAAAAAAACCAAAATGAGACTATCCGGTCAAATGGCACGTCTGATAAAAGATCTTTGTGGGTATATTTCGACCCCGTTTTTATTTTTAGTTTAAATTGTATAGTTTTTAAGTTATTAGCCATAACAAAAACTGAGCTTTGACAAAATTCACAGGGTACACCAGTGACCCCACAGTGATGAAATTTGGTGTGCGTGTAGCTTTAGTGACTCAAATATAGGGAAAAGTCTGAAATCTAGAATAACTGCTAAAAAAGGGTAACCAATTAACATGAACTCCCGTTAACTGCAATTTGAATAAAACAAAAGTCAAGTTATTTGATAGTCTATTGATAGTATTTTGATAGTCAAAGATTACAAATAATATATTTTTGTTTTTATGGGAGACTCGCGATATTTCAGTTCGGGGTAAACCACTAGTTATTTTATATCGACGTTCTTGTTACTCTGCGGAATATTGAAGGTATATTTGTTACGGCTGTACAATGTAAGGTTCGGAGGCTACCGCGCCTCACGCGGCGACAGCGAGCGGCAAACCGTTGAGGTTGACGGACCACTTACCCCGACCGGTCTGTGAGAGCCCTCCTCATCTTCGCATACTACCATAACTTCTCTCGGTAAACATCACGAGAAGAATTAATTGTATTTGAATAATTTAAATAAATTCCGACATTTAATTAACATTTACCAGATTCTTGAACGTCGAACGATTGATTAGTCATTTTAATGGTCTCTATTTACAGTTATCGATCTGAATTGTAAAAATAGTTTCATGATTGGTTGCCTTCTGACTGGTCTAGCTAGACCAGGGTATTTATTGATCTTCATTATTCCTGCTTGAAACTGCATAACGCTCTTCCGCCGATGAGAACCGAACGTGCGCTCTGCGTAGGAATTCGTCGGCTCTCGTGTAATCTTTTACGCTTTCCAATTTTGATTATTAATTGCCCTCTCATTCAAAAGATATTACATTCCGATCATTCTTATCATACCTTTCAATCAATATATTTAAATGGATGGCTAGATTTCCATATCGACGGATTTGTATTGGACGATCGATGACCCAGCAGCACGTGCAGTCGCTATCATATCTTTCTTGTTATGATTTGGATTAGTCTTTTACAATGCAATGTTGTTTTCACTATGAAACGAGAAAAGCTCTCTTGGATATTACTAGTGGTTCGCCCCGAACTGAGATCTCGGGAGTCTCCCATAAAAACAAAAAAATATTCTTTGTACCTAATCTTTGACTATCAAAATAGTGCCACGAAATGCAACTAACTCACTTGACCTACAGTTTCATTCAAATTATAGGTAACGGGAGTTCATGTTAATTGGTTACTCTTTTTAGGGCTAGAAATTGCAGTTATTCTGGATTTCAAACTTTTATCTATATTTGTGTCACTAAAGCTATACGCATACCAAATTTCAGCACTGTGGGGTCACTGGTGTATCTTGTGAATTTTGTCAAAGTTTAGTTTTTATGATGGCTAATAACTGAAAAACTACAAGATTTAAAGTAAAACTAAAAATAGGGTCGAAATGTACTTACAAAGACGTTTTATTAGACGTGCCAATTGATCGGAAAGTCCCATTTTGTTATATTTTTACCCCACTTGAACCCCAATATCTCAACCCATTTTTAGCTCATTTAGTCACACTAAAATTGTGCCATCACTACCTACCTATGAACCAAATTTCACGATGATTGGATAAACGCTTCGAAAGTTATCCTCGGACAAACAAACATATATACATACATACATACAACGCCGATTTGCCCAAGTTGATTTAGAGATCTCGTTTCGCTCGATCAATAATAATCTGACCAATGAACTGCCTTTACACATTGTACACAATGGATACGAAGAGGTAGGGTTGTATAATACTGGTATAAAATCATATATAGGTTAAAATTAATAATATACGGTAAGGTAGCTTACTTAAAATACATGTAAGTTGTCACATGCTCAGATATACATTTTGATAAATCCTTAAATAGTGGTTATATTAAGTGACTAATTTAATTACATACATACGTACAAGCATACGTGTGTTTCTTGCGTAGCTGATTAATATGGACCCTATTGCCGCGTCGTCATAAGGACTGTCCACGGCTAGACTATATTGCGGCGATGGTTGACCAACTAAGCTCGTTCAGTTTTTCTCGCTACACATTTCTGTACTTACGGTCGCCCATTAAATTAGTTTCGGATCGATTTAGAGCTAACATTGCTTATTCCTTACGTTCTAGGCGCCGAAAGGTATTTCGGCAAGGTGATTTACATTCGTGTCGCCGTGTCTAGTTCGATATGCAATTTTGATCAAAGTGGAGCAGTGTCGATATCCGAGCTTCGAGCGATGCAAGAGGTGATGCTAGCCCATGCGGAGCCCCGCTGTCTGGCAGCCGAGTCCCCCCTCGCCTCTCCCCCGACCGTGCAACCCGTCGCATGAGCGCAACCACCTCGTATTGCCAATCCATCTACCACCGTATATTTAGTAGATATCTACTATAAAGACAAGTCGACAATTCACCCATTGCCACTTCTCAAGGTTGACAAGGTACATCATACTATTTTAATTCTTAAATAGTTTTTCGTATGTACGCTTTGTATCAACGAGTTTGTTTCATGTATTGTTCAATATTCTGTTTAATTTAAAATATTCTGTTACTGATAGATAATTACTCAAGAGACTGCAAGGTATCTACTTGTATTGCTCTATATTATCAAACAGATTTTAATCATTAACCGCGTTTTGCAATCGGGTTGATATTGCAACTGGGTACTAAATGAGAGAAAATACCAAGATTTTCTTTTTAAGTTTATTATGTACGCAATGATGACACTACGGAATCCATGCAGTGCAGCTCCAGCAAAGTCAAAGTTTCTTTATTCAATGATATCTTCAAGATCATTTTGAATCGTCATATTACACTATTTCTAAAACTAACAATTTAGACTTAACTTAATAAGTAACGTCTAAACATTGGATATATTTATAGTAAGATTTTTTATAAAGACTTTGTTTAATTAAGTTTTTAATTTTTTTATGGTTAATATTTCTTGCTGGAAGAGTTCATTATTATGAAGTTAATCAGTTGAAATAACTCATTGATAATTATGTTTTCAATAAACCGAGCCGAATCATGTCGTAAGCTCAATAATTATGAAAGTTCTCGCGAAACACATAGTCATTTCGATGATTTGACTACAAATATAAGTATCATTTAGTTATTCGGGAGTTGATCCCAATCGCAGATTGAGAGAAGCACTCTGTCTTCGTTCGATAGTCACTGCTCGTGTTAATCATATAGCATTCTTATTTACCCATCCAATACCTACTCGTGCGAAAGCTGTGCGCAAGACTGTATGCAAGACCTTGCTAGGTCATGTTTACATAACAAAGCGGATATTCAGTATAATCCTTTCGGAGTTATGCCGACACTTGGAGATGTATTTTTAATCCAATTTCAAATAACCCGGACTTATTTAAGTAGCGCGATATGCTACGGAGAGAGCTACGCCCGGAGTTTTAACTATGTGATAAAAGCCGAAATGAGAAAATCTGTAGAAGAACGAAGGTCACTCACTGTCATTGCTCTTCAAACTAGCTAGGTTAAATGTCAGAACTGACAACTGCTGGGAAATTAGGTTATCTAGTGGCAACCACGAACCGAAAGACGTAGTGAAGGATGCCACCACATATGATGGATCGATGACAATGTATACAACATTAAATGTCCAAATGTCCACCAGGGACGTCTATTGGCTGATGATGTTACTGATGATCGAAGTAGAAAGATTTCGCCACAGCTTAACAGACATTCTTAAAAGTGTTTTTTGTTTGATTGCGCATAGTATCGGAGGCTCTAATTGAACAAGTGTAGACATGGTGGTGCGACCTCGGCCTATAGTGCGTAGGTCCGATTGCGACAACGCTGACACGAGATTGTGCAAGTGGCCGATGGAAATTCCGGTGTCACAGTATTAGCAAGTGTGCGGGCTTAGAGTCCTGCGTGTGCGCACTGCTCCGCGAGGCCGCGGCATGAATGGAGCTGCGGTATGTAGGTCACGGTGTCGTCAATGGGCCGTCGGCAGGGCCCCGCGCAGCCGCCTCTTGCGCCCTCATCGCTCCGTGAAAGTTGCCACTACTTTCGCGAGTGTCGCTCGCGCGATCATGACAATTTACACTCTAGCACTCGAAAACTAAGTCAGTTTTCGTTCGGCGGCGGTGCTTTGCAACGTTCACATCCGCTTCGGCGTTCGTGCGTGCCTCGGAGACTTTCTGCGGCCGGCTTTACGACCGCGCTGCAGACGGTCGAATGTCGCTCGCGCAGCTGAAAATTCGGCCGCGCCGTATGATCATGCTTAGGAATTCATTTCCGGGTAGGTCGGAAAGTGAAATGGACTCGTCTGTGATGTAATTGGAATTCGGATGTATCCGGAGTCAGCGTTACTCCGTTCACTTAAAAATGTCTATAGGTATCTGTTGACATAATAAGTTGCGGTACGCGGTCGCGCCGTTTCCGTGACACAGTAAATGGTTAAAGCGATGAAGCGTAAGATCACTTTTTTCTGCCCAAAGTCATAACTTTTATTTCACATACCATACGGAATAGCTTTGTAACGGTACATGTAAAAATCGATTTGAATTTCAAATAAAGTGTAACCACTTGGCCATAAATCCTTTATCGCTACTAATTGATCGAAACCAACGAGGTACGAAATGTTAGTCTATGCTCTTTTTTATTTTTAGTTGTTTCGGTAAATCGAGGGGTTTCATATATTTATCAGTGGAAAAGCAAAACCTAAAGCTGAAACATATCAAGTCCTAACTATTTATCTATTACACCATTCCAATTCATATTGGATCGGCCACTACGATTATCAGATCATCGGGCCGGTGGTCTGCCCTGCGGTCGATGTACATCTCTTGGCCACCATTCTGTGACAGCCTTAATCCACCTGTTTTTATCCCTACCAGATTAGTGTCCTACCCATCACCACTTAAGCCTCGCGATTCGTATACCTATCAAGTCCTACCTAGTCACAAAGTTGTCTTTGCTCTAGGGCCAAACTGCGGCCACTTCAAAATAAGCCACCGCGATCTTATTAGAAAGTTCATCTATAAGCCTGGATTTTTTTTAAGTGAAAACTTCTTAAGTCGCGTTGGGCATTTTTTGAGATGGGAAAAAACCATTGAACTTCCGGAGTGCCACTATTTTTTTTTTTTCTATAAAACACCATTTACTTTTGCAACCAAGTATTCAATAGTTTCATATTTTCGATACCCTATTAAAACTGCACACAATTTACGTGCCTACATACAACTTAACCATGGGAAAGCCCAACCTACAACTTAAAATACTCAAATTCGTCCAAAGTCAAAGTCTTGCATATTTTGCCCGGTAGAATGATTCGCGGTACCATTGATCGACAGCAGTTTGTCAGCGCATGTGCAGCTTTCACCGAGCTCAAAGCCTTCATGCCGCCGTACATGTTTATTAACTTAACCATTTTAACAGGAATTTCCGAGTCTTCCGTTTACGTGGCTGTTAGTATACTTTTGAGCAACTAGATTGATCGTTCCGTTATTTTAGTCAAATCAAGGTTATATTAAATCTGCGAAGCTGTTGCAAGATATTTGCAACGGGGTTATTAAACTTTTGTTTACGTCCTAACGTTTTCTTATCTTTTGTCTTTACAGAAGAATGAAAAACAAAAACTCCGAACAAAAAAAAACGAAAAATCTGCAGAAATGTATTATTTTCTCGTAACTCACCAATCGAGTTTACCATTAACCAAACAAGACGTTACATTTAGCGAATACGAACTGTAATAAAAAGTTTGGATTCTTATTTACAGCATTCGATCGTCTAATACACCTTTTTCCTCCTTTCGCCACTTCTATAAAATAAGCACACATCGTTTGTATCACGAAGAAATCTAGTTTACTTAACCAACTAAAAAACAAAGAGCATTACGTAATACATTACGGCCCGTAAGTTTAGCTGCATCGCTAAGAACGGTTCAGTTTGAGTCCATGTTCATACAACGAGTACGTTTTCACGATTTCAAGGAATGCCGAAATCAGTGTCTCTGAAATCGCCAGTTGCCCTGATATCACAGCAACAAGAGTTTAAGCTTGGTCTTGATTCTGTATAAGTATGATAATTTTAGCGATATAAAACTGTTACAAAAACTTAGGAATATCTAAAATCAAATCAGAATTAGTGTAAAGAATCGATCGATACAAACTGCAAAGCATTCTTTAAGAATGTCTAATTGGATTTATCAGTGAATACATTCCTATCTTAAGCGAGAAAAATCGTAGTGTGCACGTAGACTAACGGTGACGGAGGCTGTACGGTTAACAGTTAGGTGCATTCCTAGAGCGACCAGGGTAGCAGGTGCAGGGGGATTAGGAATGCGCCACCTCTAGCCTGTTGTATTGTATGCTTTTAAAGGGATCACAACAGACTGGGCTTATTTCATGTTGAAAATGTTGAAAGTTGAACCCGTTACAAAGTGAGCAAGGCTATTTGAAAGTTTACAGTATTTCTATAGCCGTTCAGATTTTTACAAGTTACGAGTACCTCTAGAGTTCTATAAGCATTCGGTTAAAAATATCATGGTAATATCAATAGAAGTTGGGTGTCAGATTTGACTTACAAGTACCGAACTCTACAAAGCTCAGTTTTGGTCATTTCCTAGGTACCTCATTTACTACCCTCAGTTTACACGTTGTAATCAAATGTAAAGCCGTTGTGTTTTTTAAGCTTCCTTTTGCAATAGGCTTTTTAGTAAAAATGTTTCCTTTGTCCACAGAACACTGGCGCTTGGAATCGGCATCCAAAACTTCCCAGAAGGGCTTGCGGTTAGCTTACCACTGCAAGCTGCTGGCTTTTCCGTCTGGAGAGCATTCTGGTAAGTACAGCTAAGGCGATGTTGGGTAAGTTCTCTGATCATCAACTTTACTTTCCATCATCACCAAAAAGTTCAATTGAATAGAAATTACGCATAGTTTTATAGTGAAACTATATTGTAGCGCTTCCAATTGCGAAAGCTTAAAGTGACACAGCAAAAGCAATGGTCGTGTATTAGGGGTAGTGACGATAAGTGTTATCGCTTATCATCAGATCAGCTGACTGCTTCGTTGTTGCTATGGCGCCTAATATTTTTAGAGACAATCCTAAGAATGTAATTTTAATTAGAAAATTCGGTCAGCATGATCAGTTTATTTTCGGAGATGAAAACTAATATCAGTGTCGCAGACTTATCTATTGTGTTGCTAACAAAGACTGTTCGAATATAAATATAATTTATATCGAAAGACAATTGTATTCTTAGAGCATTATTTGAATAGGGTTCATATCGTGGTGGCAACTCGCTGGAGTTGCGGGTGACATAGTATTATGAAAATCAAGTAACGCAGCTGTAGCCAGTCCTATTTACGAGTACACAGGCCTAGTCATAGTCGCACTCGTAGCGAAATTAAACATAGACTAAGGGGAGAGTGATGATGGATTTTATTTCTGAACCTTCGTTTAAATTTATTTTTAATAAAATAAAATATATGAACCTTCTCATCAGGATTTCACGATCATTTCACCATACACGCTTGACACTTGGTAGCATTTGTTACCTAGTATTTTAATTTTTAGGGTTTCGTAATCGATCTCGAAACTAGAGTTGCCGCGAATACTCGCTATTATTTAATATTCGGCTTTACTCGACATTTTTTTGATATTCGTCTAAAATAAACTTTTAACGAACAAAAAACTAATGAGTTAAAACAATCAACTTTTATTATTTTCCTTAATAAAACAATACACAGTATCAATTATTATCTGTAATATGTGCCTGTGCCTATCATATTCATGAAATTAAATTAGTTAGGCTTTTTAATTAATATTTAAAATCCAACAGAGGCAGATTGTGGTGCAAAAAAACTATTTTTTCTGCACGTTCGGGAGCAAGTCGGTTTCTCTTTTCCTCATAAATTAAACCTGCCTCGGAAAATAGTCTTTCTGAATAAATAGAGCTTACTGGTGTGATTAAGTATCGTTTAGCAAGCTTACTTAAAATAGGAAATCTATTTTTATTGGTACTTAAAGCCCACCATTCATATGAGTTTATTTTTTTGTCAGCCTTTGCTAATGCGATGTAGTGGGCGATTTCTTCAGCAGTGGCATTCTTGATGAAAAATTAAATTAAATAAATAAATAAATAAATATTGTTGGACATGTCACACAGCGCTATCTAGCCCCAAACTAAGCAGAGCTTGTACTATGGGAACCAGATAACTGATAGAATACTTATATACTTTTTTTTTTGTAAATACATACTTATCATATATAGAAAAACATCCAAACCCGGAACAAATATCTGTAGATCATACAAACATTTGTTCCGCGGCGGGAATCGAACCCGCTACCTCCTGCGTCTCAGCCGGCTGTTCGCCCATTGCGCCACGGAGGTAGTTAAATTACTACATTACATATATGTAGGTATGTATAACATGAAACAGATTTCTTTAACTTTATTGTTTTCTTTTCTCACAACATACAATACGAGGCATGCCTTTTAAGTTCTGTCGTTTCCATATTTTCCGGCAATTTTGAATTTGGAACTGTTCTATATTCGAATGTGTTTACATTTTGAATCTCAAAACAGTTGAAAGTATTAGGATTAATGCTATTGTTTAGTCACAGTTTCGATTTGAATCTGTCAGGTCACGTACGAAAATGAATCTTTCTAAGGAAAATGTTCGTGCAATAATTTTCTACAACTTTAGAAGAGGCCTGACACGGCTTCAGTGTTTAGAAGAGCTAACATCTGTGTTCAGTGATGTAGCCCCATGTCTGCGGACTGTCGAACGCTGGTATTTAGAATTCCAGCGTGGACATACTAGTGTTAGTGACAGATTTCGCGAAGGACGCCCAAAATCCGCCTTCACTGAAGATAACATCATTGCTGTGAGACAACTAATTCTCGAAGATCGTCATGTGACGTATCGAGAGATAGAGGCTCTATTAGGCATCTCAGGGACAACCATTCAGAAGATCTTGCATGAAGCGCTTGGTGTGAGAAAGCTAGTTTGCCGTTGGATACCGCATCTGCTTTCCGACGATCACAAGGCGGCCCGCGTCAGATGGTGTAAGAAAACTCTGCAAAGGTTCAACCGAGGGGAGTCAAATCACGTCTACGACATCATAAGTGGTGACGAATCTTGGATCTATGCCTACGATCCTGATACCAAACAACAATCTACAATCTGGGTCTTTCAAGACGAGCCAAAGCCGACTAAAGTTGTTCGTTCTCGAAGCACTTCAAAGAAGATGGTGGCCACGTTCGTTGGAAAAACCGGCCATGTTGCGACTATTGCACTTGAAGATCGTAGAACAGTTAACGCAGAGTGGTATACTACAGTTTGTTTACCACAAGTCATCGCCGAACTTCGAAAATCTAACTCAAAGCGACGCATCATCCTGCACCACGACAACGCAAGCTCACACAGCGCTCGTCAAACGATTGAGTATTTGAAGCAGGAAAAAGTAGAAATTCTTGACCATCCTCCATACAGTCCTGACCTAAGCCCTAACGATTTCTTTACATTTCCTAAAATTAAGAAAAGTCTTCGTGGTCAAAGGTTCCAGTCCGGTGAAGAAGCAGTCGACGCTTTCAAGACAGCCATTTTGAACACCCCACTTTAGAGTGGAATAAATGTTATAATAACTGGTTTGAGCGAATGGAAAAGTGTTTTAAGCTACGTTGTGAATACTTTGAAAAACAATAAAAAGTACTATAAGGTTCTAGATGTGTTTTTTTCTTCAAACGACAAAACTTAAAAGGCATGCCTCGTATTTTTAATGTGTCTTATTTATGTCGAATAGTAATGTCGAGTTATTCGACTATTCGCCAAAGTGAATGGCGATTAATCGGTATTCGACTATTCGCTATAACAACTATTCGCGGCAACTCTACTCGAAACCCTTTTAGTTTCATCGTGTCCGACCCGGCTGTTTGTCTGTCTGTCCAAAAAGTTACAACCGTTTAACTCTTACTGATGTAAAGCTGAAATGTGGATACGTTTTAGTGACGCCTAGTAAGTTTTGAAATAAACACTGAAATAACGGGCTTATTTAGGGTAGCTAGAACATCTTAGAATCTTTATTTTAGGCAACAATAGAAAATAATGGCAGTAGCGGTTATTTTCGTTACCCACTCTCCCCATCGTCTGTGTTATCGTTATTCAACGTTTTATCGGTCTTCCAAAAACATTATAAGGTTTCCTCAACACGTTTTTGATTCAAGAATCCGTTTACGAAATATAAAACCATTTTCGTAATAGTCGTGTGGCTCCCCCACCAGTCAAATTGCTTTTCTTGGATACACATTATACTCTGTAGTTGTAAGTAGAACTATCAAAGCTGAGTAACTATACTAGTTTACAACCAACTTATGTCTGTAGTTAGGTTTGTAAACAGTTCATATAATGTTCATTCAAAAGGACCAAAATCAACTGCAAAATTAACTTAGTATTTTAAAATGACTAATGACCCTTCACTGAACGTAGAACACGCGCTAGAGCAATTATTTTAGATGCGGTTTTCATTTTAACGTTCAACATTCAGAAGAGCTTGGTTGTTTCTCTTCATCTTACTCGCTTCACACTCGATACACAGTTTACACGAAATCACAGTTTTTTTCGTGTAAACTTTGTAATAGAATTAAAGCTGTCGCATCCGCTATAATTCTGCAAAGATATAGTACTGTATCTGTGTAAACAGTGTCGCCGACTAGAGAATGCGCGATCGTCGTTAGGCCGGATGCCAACACAGCCAGACTGGCCGACCCCATTCCTGTTCAGGCTAATTCATTTAGCGACTGCTGTGGACACGAGCTCACAGATTTTGGATACAGAATGCGGTAGGTACGGTGAGTACAATATGCAAAGAAATTTGCTTACCTCGTAATAAGTTGTTGCGTAAAAATTGCAACAAGGTTGACATTTGACAGACATGGCACACAAAATAACTAATGTTTAACATGCAAATGTAACGCGACTTTACGTGAACCGTATCGTCCGTACATACCAATGGTAGATATGGTAACTAATAGATAATATCTATTGGAAACAATTTTTTATCTACCATCAATTTATCTTGTGGATTTGTCTACAAATCCGTAAATATTGTCGAAATCCCGATCATGTTAGCAGATCTCAATGAGAATGTTTAAAGTTGTTGATCCTGTTCTCCAATTGTTTAAAGGCCTATTCAATGTTATGGTTTTCTGAAAAGCTTAATCTTAGCTATGCCGCACACCGAACACGACGCACCTATTACGACAACTGTGGCGGTACATTAAACGGCTCGCGTATTCGCGTGTATCGCCCGCTGTCACGCACACCAGCAATCCTAGCACAGAAACTGTAGAGAAGGTTTTTCTCTTGATCCAAATGTAATTTTTCGGAAGAAGGAAGACCTTCAGTCTCGAGCACGGCAATTGCGAGGATGACAATGAAGAAACGTTCTCTACACTTCGAAGACATTAGCCTACAACGCCGACCACGATGGACGTCATTTTTTCTATCTTTAACAAAAAAAAAATCTATTTCATTTTTACAGAGAACTTTCTTCTGAAATTGTCTAGGTCTCGCGAGGCCTAGACAACAGCTTCTTCGTTTCTTTGTCTTGATTTCTATAAGGACTTGATTAAAAAGGCTTAATGAAAGTAATCATGACTGGGCGAGATTTCATGACGATATTCATCACCATCAGCTTTTCAGCCAGGAATCACCCACTGCTGGGTATAGGCCTCCGACGATATTACAGAATAAAATAAAATAATTTTTATATTAGAAACATAAAATTTAAATCAGCACAAGAACTATAAAAAATAATTTTGGCTCATAAAATATGTTTAGAGTAGCATTAATAACGTTTTGGTATGAATACAGGTTGTATTTTGACTCTATAGATAAATATGGTGAAAAAACTTTGTCTTTTGCAATGGTAGCGTTGTTATCCCGTTATTAGTTTTCTGTAGTTGTTATACGTTGCTATAGATAGTGCTATCTTCTCTTTTCTACCAAGAAATCATAAAAGCGTGCTCGGGACCGAGACAATTTCGGAAGAACTGACAGAGCCTTGTCGTCTGTTCGATGAATAGACAAGGAAATCTGTGCTAGGCCTGGCAGGGATACATTTCAACCAAATATTGTTCATTTTAAACATGTAACGTTGAAATTGAGGCGGTGTAGAGGTTGCGTTTGGAAGGTATGTGACTTCGGTGTTCTGGGTCTCTTAATCGGACTCCTCATCAACGCCAAATTTTGAAGTTATGAAAGTCAGATATCGATGATCATCGGTGGAGATATACCTAACTGATTATGTATTTGCATCTTATTAACTTCACTTACATGTAGGTATAAATTGTTTTAAATTGACAGAGCAAAAGGTTACATCCCAGCGCATTCTGTACGTGCACGCATTGTAAACGTTACCAAATAGGTAAAAGTTGTAAATAGTCGCATTCCATGGTGTTCCGAGAACCGCTGCCATGGCGCCAGCCGGCCGGCTCGCGGTCCTAACGACCCTTGAGCCACTAAATTCTCCTACGAACGATGGATCTGCCAACTTTACATTCAAATCACTTATTCCACTAATAGGCGAAGCCGAGCTGCCGGAAAAACTACGCTACATAGAACTCATAGAAGTAGACGCAATCGTTTTATAAATTAGCGTTTATTGTTTTGTGGAGGAGTTGCTGGAATAACGGTTATTTTAATTCATGGATTCATAAAAGCATTCATTGTTTAACTTGAAATTAAACCTCAGTGTGGCATTACTAGATTATAAACAAAATCCATGATATGCTTCCTTACTCCTATGATTAGAACCTGGCCCACTATTTATCAAAACAGAAACTCTAAACATTTATGACACCAATCAGGATCTTGTGTTTCCCGCGAATATTCAGCTCGTACAACAGCATCATTAGACATTCTTGTCTCAGTGGCTCCTTGGAGCCATCGGAATTTGACATTGGAGTAACGCGTCCGTTCCCTGGTGCGGTTGCTTCGTAGCTCTATATGGAAGCGGGCGGCAGGAATGCGCTCGAGTGGGAATCCTGGCGAAGGAGGGGGGCGACGACCTCGCCACCCTGCACTCGTGCCGACGTACCCCTAACCTCGCTGCATTCGCGTTTCGCATGACCGTTTTTGCTTGCATTCTTCGGCTTCAGAAGCGAACTGACCGAGCTTTTAGAAATGACACTGTATCAGTAGCACTTGGTTGCGTACCAGTGTTCGTACTCCCGAAGTGCCCTTTTAACATCTATTCGAACTTCAATAGCGAATGTAAAATATAATTATACGACTTGATGACCAAGTTATAAATATATTAAGAACATGAAGCTATACTTCAAATAAATTAAGTATAAAATTTATACCTATATTTCGTACAAGGACACTTGTTTTAAAAAAATGTGTAGGAAACTTTATAGCTATGGGGTGCGTGAGTTTAAAAGAACCCCCTAATTTCTCATATAAGGAAGTTTTTTGAATTTTTTACGTATCACCAAATTGTATCATAATGCCATATTTATATTACCGATAGACTACATAAAACGGCTGTAGCTGGTCGGACAGACAGACAGCCGGACATAGCGAAACTATAAGGGTTCCTAGTTCGACAACAGAATCCTAAAAAGCTCTGCCGTTCGGCATGACGTCCATTAGACTCAAACAAATCAGAAAAGAATTCATAAAAAAATTCCTCGAAGTGCGCTTAGAAAGTATACGAATGCCGTAAAGGTATCTGCGGAGGATAATAAATAATCAGATAAGATTTTGACAGTTCCAAAAATTTACTGTTTGTTAGGTAGTGACTGAATGTTTTGTCCTTAGTTCGTGAGAAAAAAATGATAGTCTTTTCAAACAAATATAAGATTAGGATTGCGTACACGTATTTTTTCAGGATTGAAGTTCGCAATTTTCATCTACTTCATCTGATATAATTGATACTTACGTTCCTAAGTTACCTAATGACTATGACCAGAAGTAAACATTGCCTTGCTATAAAACCCTATAGCATTCAAATACATAATCCCAATCACTTTGATGAAAGTACACACGGAAATAAAAACAACTTATTTATTTATCTATCAAGTATGTGCATTCTATTGATTAGGGGCTTGTAGAGCGCAACGAGCCATGACTCTGTCAGTTTAAAGTATTGCAATATCATTATGTTGCGAAGACAACGTGCGCCTAATAGTAGGTCTCGGGTGCGGAATGCAAGTAGTGAGGAATGCAGCTCCGGCCGGCAAGAAATGCCCTCGACCGTAGCTTAGGAATTGATCAGCTGGATTGCTCTGTGTTGTGCGAAACTTGAACCTTCAACTAACTAAATCGTACATTAATATTTCGTCGTGTTAGGCAAATTCGCACTACCTCGACCAGTGTGGAGATTGGAATATTGTCGTTTCATTCGTGTTAATTCGTATAGTCACCAGCATCCCTGAGAATTCTTTCTGGGCAAGCATGCTCCATCTTCGATCTCACCATCACTTACCATCATGTGAGGTAGTGGTCGAGCGCATGACTATCATCAATTAAAATAGAATGCCCGGTACCCATTTAGAATAGCATTGATTGATATTTGTGTCAGGCAAATTTTGAAGAGCTGTTACTACAGAGACATCCATAAAATAATTTTCGTGTAGTATGAGCAGTGAGCCAATTTATTGTGTCGTAAGCTGTGCCTCGTGGGCCGCCGTTCGCGTGCTCCCCTCGCAAGTGATAGAATGCGCAGAATTGCCTTGAATAGCGTCTTCAGATTGTCTATACGAAGGGGAAGCTTATAAAACGCTCGTCCCTTTCGATTTTTGATGTTATCCACAAAACACCTTTACAATCTTGATTATAAGGTAATAGTGGATGTACATATATTTAAAAAAGCTTCATTCTTCATATGTTTTTTAATTCAGAAATCAGAATCTGCCACCAAATTTCATTGAGATTTTTTACCCATACTTGTTGTCAAATCAAATCAAATCAGTTTATTGCGTAATATGGGTAGGTACAACAAGGTGTTTAGTATAACTTAATATAAGTGCAGCCATATTCAGCGATTTTCGCATGCGCAATGTCGAGTTTAATTATTATAAGTTCTGTTATAATTGTACTCAAACAATGTCAAAATAATTGAGTTAAATTATTGATTTTGTATGGGAGATTAGTCCAAATCCGGGTATTGGGGTAAAACAAGGACCCGGTTCGCATTCATAAACCGCTTGTTCAAATGAAGTGCGCTTTTGTTTGGTAATGTAAGCTAACCTGATCAGTTTGTCAAAAAAAAAATTATCGTCAACAATCGTTTATTTAATTATTTCAAGATAAACTATATCCTGCATGTCGACCGACGCGACGCAAGAAAGATCCTGGTGCACATCGATTCTGATAATCGCTATTATTTTCTCAAATCGAAAATATTATGAAAATATTTCAATATTCTTATACTATTATTTCTTTGTTATTGTGTATATTATTTGGCGTGCAATAAAGAGTATATCTATCTATTAAAATATTAAAAATATTTTATTAAAATGTGCAAAAATAACACAATTGATCTGTCACAATTGCGCGAATACAAAAACCGCGTAGCCGTTTAAGGGAGATAAATTAAACTTATTAGAAAATTATATCGAACTAGTTGTATGCCCGCGACTTTGTCTGCTATCTAGATCACGATAACAGCGCCACCTACCGGGTCCAATTGTGTTTCCAAACCATCCAGGAACCCATTGAAATATACACACAAATTTTCATCCAAAGCGGTCCAGCCGTTTAAGAGGAGTTAGGTGACAAACACACGCACAGAAGAATTATACATATAATAGGTTGGGGAAAAAGTCTTTTCGCATTATAGTATGTATGAACTTTTAATAAAATCTCTTTGGGTATAATATTTGTATCTGGCTGGTTTTGGTATCATTCAAAGTTTAAATTTTAAAGAAGATAATTCCAAATTCAAATTAGGAAAATGTGTGATTTTTATTTGTTTTTCGTACTGTAAAGATGACTAATTCTAATGAAGAAATTCGATACATTTTAAAATTTTACTACAACAAAGGTAAAAATGCAACGCAAGCCGTGAAAAAAAATTGCGATGTTTATGGACCTAGTGCAGTGTCTGTGAGAGTAGCACAAATTTGATTTAAGCGTTTTCAATCCGGAAATTTGGATGTCAAAGATGCACGTCGCTCTGGTCGCCCTATTACGGATAAAATTTATGCCATTTTTGAAAAAGAGCAAGATCGGCATATCAGTAGTTACGACGTAACTGAAGAACTGGGAATTGACCACAAAACAGTTTTTGCGCATTTGAAAAAAACTAGGTACAAAAAAAAGCTCGATATTTGGGTACCCCACGAGCTCACTGAAAGAAACCTAATGAACCGTGTACTCATTTGTGATTCTTTATTACGATGTAATGAAACCGAACCATTTTTGAAGAAGCTGATAACTAGTGATGAAAAGTGGATCACGTACGACAAGAACGTGCGAAAAAGGTCGTGGTCAAAGGCCGGTCAGGCTTCACAGACTGTGGCGAAACCCGGGTTAACTCGCAACAAGGTGATGCTGTGTGTGTGTGGTGGGATTGGAAGGGCATTATTCATTATGAGCTGTTACCACCAGGCAGGACCATCGATTCTGAACTCCACTGCGAACAACTAATGAGATTAAAGCAAGAAGTTGAGAGAAAGCGGCCGGAATTAATCAACAGAAGGGGTGTGGTTTTTCATCATGATAACGCTAGACCTCACACATCTTTAGCCACTCAGCAAAAATTAAGAGTTTGGCTGGGAGGTGTTAATGCATCCGCCGTATAGTCCTGACCTTTCACCTTCAGATTTCCACCTGTTTCGGTCTCTTCAGAATTCTTTAGGCAGTGTCAGGTTAACATCATGAGAGGACTGCCAAAACCACTTGTCGCGGTAATTTGATCAGAAGCCCCAAAATTTCTATAGCAATGGGATCATGTCCCTACCTACAAGATGGCAAAAAGTTATCGAACAAAATGGTACCTACATACTTTAGTGAAATGTAAATAAACTATATTAAAAAATGTTTTGAATTTTCTTAAAAAATGCGAAGAAACTTTTTCCCCAACCTAATATATTAAGATTATGTAGGAATTCGTTATCCATTTAGTGCTAGTTACCTAATTAGGTGGTTGGAATGCCACTTAAACAGGTGCTAGGTCTAACCACTTGGCTCGCTTTGGCGTAATTGCTTGTGTACAAAAAAAGTGGCCGGTATACCTTAATTGTGACTCCATTTCATCTTGCATCCATTTTTAGGGTTCCGTAGTCGAACTCGGAACCCATATAGTTTCGCCATGTCCGTCTGTCTGTCTGTCTGTCTGTCCGTCCGACCAGTTACAACCGTTTTACTCGGAGACTATTAGTACTGTAGATCTAAAACTTGACATGATGATACGTTTTAGTGATTGAAAAAAATACTTTGCTCGTGTAGTTTACGGTGGTAAGTTAACCACCGTAAACTACTAACTAATATACTACTAACTACTGAGAAGTACTACTAAAAAACTAAGTCACTAACTACTAACACTAATGACGATGATCGATATAAAAAGCTAATTTATTCGTATCGTTCACCGATTATTTGGTAACAAAGACAGCAGCGGCTGCGTACTTATCTGTTTCTCGGAATAAATTGAGCACGCCCGCCTCTCAAAGCCTTTTTTTGTTGAAGCGCATAAATCCACATTAGTTTTTTGTTCCCCGATATGATATAATCAGATCAAGTGTTTGATTCATTGTTGTAGACAATGCGTCTGGTCCGCGCTCTCATCGCATGCGCTTATGACTCATAGTGACGCTGCAGACATGATGCTCGCTCACTGTGTAGGTGCCTCATTTGTTAAGACTATTCAATAAACACCTAATTGGTCTGATAAGTTTAGGTATCCTTATGTTTATCTGCTCTACCGGAGTCGGAACCGTACTTTTATTAAAGAACAAACCATATGAAACATACATAATATTATTATTATTTTAACTGAGAGTAGATCTTTGTTTGACCACAGTCTCACCTGTTGGGTAGGCGATGATATGGTCGAAGCACGAACATCTAGAAGAAACCCATTTACTCTTACCTCAAAGAGGCCCAGATTGTATTCTTTAGGAAAAGCAGACGACGGCAAAGTGTTTCATACCTTAGCTGTACGCATCAAGAACGTAGAATCAAAACGGTGTGTGCGAATGCGTGGTATATCAACTAGATGGACGGATGGATATTAGTAGTTGAAGCTTTTCGGAGTTTAGTTCAGAAAATGCTAAACTCAAAAGATTCTTAAGATCCTAGTCATCATCTGACATGGAGTTTGAAATATATATTTTCAAGCAGACGTTTCTAGTTTTTAAACCAGCTTACAGAGCTAACGATCTTGAAAATGCTTACACCGATTACCACATAACCAGAACCGCTTTAAAACATCAACTTGAAAACAATAGTGAATAGCATTCGATTCAGAGCTGCAAGCACACAGGCAGACAAGTAAAACACTATGGATCCCTTACGTATTTTAGCAGGGGTTACAAATGTTACAATGTATGAAGATTAAAAACTAAAATCAGAAGAAGATACGGTTTTGAATATAGAAACGGTTTTTTAATAGTCCTCTGCAAAAAGTATTGTGATGTTATAATTTCCATGAAAGAGTACCGATCCTTTATGATCGAGTGACAGGCGGGAGTCGTAGGCTGAAGCGGCGTGAGCGGCCTGCGCGAGACCGTTCAGATAGCAGGTAACTGGACTCGAGAAAGTCGTCTATTTCGAAATTTTAGCGTTGCGTGTGCACAGTATGCGATGTGTCGCTGCGGTGCCTTGGAGTCTGGTACGGTGCGCGGCAAGCGGATGGCGACGCGCTGTCTGTGCGTTCTTCCGGACCGCACCTGTCGGACCAGTCGCAGCCGCCCGCTGCTCGCCTCGGGCGATTGGCCTTCACAGTTAAATAATTAAATCGAGAGAACGATGTCGAAAACGCGGCCGCCGTGGCTGCCGCCACGAAGAAGTGGTCGCGGAAGGCCCCGCTGCCAGCCTTGGTGGCGCTATTCTGCGCAATCGAGGCCGGTTTAGCGTGCGCATATTGCGTCGTAGCCGCACCTTATCTTCTCGAACCTTCTTCCTAGTCCGTTGGTTAACATTGTTTTGATCGATGACGTTGTATGTTGTTTAAATACTAATTAGCTAATACAAGTACATTATTCTAATACAAGGTCCACCGTCGCAAGATAGTAAGATTATATACTAAATATTTAGATTAAGTGAAGAATATTACTTTTCTACTAACATCTGCTTTCTTATTGATATCAAATGAATGTAAAAAAGGTAAAAATCATAATAAGTTACAGGAAAGCTAAGCCTTAAATAAAGACAATGGTCCATAAATAACTTCGAGTGAGATAGTGGCCAATTCTGGTGTCGGGAGCATTTAGGCCGCCCCAAAGTCTCCGACATGGCTAAGCACTAAGCAAATTTAACAATAAATAAATCAGGCGTAATAACCAATTCATATCGAAACACTTAACATAAAATGGTATGGTTTATTTAAATTGAACGTAGTTATTAGTTAGAGTGAGGGGCATCCTGTTTTATGGCTTGTCGGCGGTTCAACAGTCGGCGATTCTACGAATCAGTGGATATTGTCGCAAATTGCCGCTTTCGCCACCCGCTGAATAATGCATGCGATAACATAACATCACGTCGCGGTCGCGCACCCGTGCTCACCGTCGCGCCGCGCCGCCACCTCCAGCCAGCAAACCCGTTCCCCCTCACATTCCGCCTAGCTATCACCGCCACACTAACTCATTGTTACCTAACATAAATTAAACTTGTCCATGTGCCAGTTATCATATCCTTACACAACACCCGCCCAAACTTTCAAATAACCGAGCTTCTCCGGCGACAGTATACAAATTTTCCACTAACGACCGCTCCGTCAGTGTAGAAGCTTTCCACCTCGTACCCGCTATCGGTCGGAGCCGGGCGGCGCAGTAGGCTGCGGCTCCGCGCCTCGGTTCGGTGGTCGGTGGTAGTCAGATATGGGTTGGCCATCGTGTGGGGTGGCCCAGGCGGCGTTTCCCACAGCGGCGACTCCTCGACCAGTTCGTAGGAATGTGGTTGCGGCACCGGCCCGTACTTTCACCAAAACAATTCGTTAGCGGCCTCTTTCGGCATCGCACCGCACTCCGCACCCGCCACCGCATCGCCCCGCCACCCGTGCACGTGAAAATTAACAACACACTGATACTTGACTCTGTGTTCAGTATTTTGGACTGGAGGCCCTTTTAAAGTTCCGCGCCCGACATCAACATTCTTTTGGGCGCAAGTTACCTGCATACCTTTCTTTGTATTACAGCTATCTGGTTACTCGGGATGCTAATGTCTGACTTAACGTACTTTCCGATCTTGTCCCGAGCCATGTGGTCATTGTGTCGACTACTCAATTCTTAGACCTAATATTTCTAGGATACAGATGTTCGCTCGAATACACAGATTTTCAAAAGTACCTACAAAAACATGCTCGCTCGGTCATTTTGTTCGAACCTTACTTGTCAAAGATAAAGTACTAAAGAGCGTTCACATGAGAGCTCCCGTTTTTGTGTAAATCCGTAACAATGCTCTCGTTTGGCTGTCGTTTGAGCTCATTTAAAAACCTGTCTTTTTATGTCTGTTCTCTTTTATTTGGCAACTGTCGATAAGCAGTGGGAACGATGACAGTCTTGCGTGTTGCGTGCATGGCATAAACATACAGGCGCGATTACAACAAGTGGCGGCAGTCAGTTTAGAGAAGCAAGTTGATCGGTTCTTTATCATCGTGTTCTTATGACATATTTTATTTTTAATATTTCTATATTTTTTTGTAAATTATTTCCTGGATAAAACAATTGTTTGGTAATGAACCGCTACAATTAGATAAGCGGGGATCGATTACATGAAAATTACAGGTAAAGGAATGTGATAAAAGCTTAGTAACCAGTTTTTTTTTTATTTATTTAGTAAAAAGTCACATACATAAACATACATAAAGCACTGTAAAACCTTAAACGTTTGTCTCAGTGCTTAAGACACTCGAGCCGCTATACATTATTTAAATAGGTACTTATAAACCCCGTCACCCTAAAAGTATGTAGGTACGCAAACATAGTAAGTCGGCGGCGGCAATTATAATTACAAGAGTTATGACTTTTTATATATAGGTACTTTTAATTTCATAAGTTAGCTCTTAATGAACACGGCACAATAATCCTCAATGCATACCGAACGCAAAGACAATGCACATTGCCCGTGTCATATAGCTAGGTATTAACTATCTTGTTTACTTCATTCTCGCTCGGTCCAGTCGAAATCGACAAAACGAAAGTTATTTATTATTTTTAGCAAGATCTTGAGCTTATAAAGTACTTTATAAATCAAGAATTTATTTATTGCTAATTACCAATTTAAGCTTGGATTATAATAATTATTGCTGTTTATTTATTTTATTTATGTATTTAAAACATTCCTTTTTTTGATTCGAAATGGTTATATTATTTGTTAGGTATCCTCGAGAGTATACATGAAGTGTTTTTTTAAATTTGTATTTATAATTTACGAACTAAGATAACCATAAATTTGTAACTTTATATTCATTAGGCGCATTGTCCAACTAAACTTCAGTTCATTCAAGTAAATGTTTGGAAAATTGCCAGTTTCTAGTTTCCTCTAATTTAAATTCGTAGTTTCAGACAGTTTAATTTCTCTTGGTCTACGATTTTAGATATAGGCGCTTTACCATTATTATTTATTTATTATTTATTTGGAGCCTGTACTATCCCACTGCAGGGCAAAGGCCTCCCTCCCTTCCTTCCTTCCACTCCACTCTATCATACACTCTATCATGTGTAGTCCAGTCTTCCATATACGAGACGAGTTCGTCTTTTCATCGGCGTCGCGGTCTGCCGCGTGATCTTTTCTGTTTTTTGGGATCCACTCGGTGGTGGATTTTGCCCATTACTCCTACGACATGCGGCAGAGATGACCCGCCCAGTCCCACTTTAACTTGCTGTTTGGTGCCCAACGTCCGCGATTTGTGTTTGGGAGCGCAGTTCACTGTTTCTAATGCGGTCTGTTAATTTGATTCCTAGGATACTGCGCTCCGTGGCTCGCTGACAAACCCCGAGTTTGGACTTTTATTGATCTGTCAAAGACCAGGTTTGAGCACCATAGGCAAGGATAGGGAGAATTCACGCGTCCATGAGCTTACGTTTGAGGGTGAGTGGAAGGTCATCATCATATTTTTCATGGCCCAATATCGCTTCCAGGTGTTTTCTGTGCGTCTTGTAACTTCAGCATCTTGCCTGCTCTGGAAGGATACTATTTGGCCTAGGTATAAATACCCATTGACGTATGCAATCTCCCCACCACTTACCTCCTGCGGTTTACCGTGATATTTGATAAATACTTCATCACACAGGAATCAAATTACATATATACATAGATCACCTACTGTCAATCATGAACCAATGAAGTTGACGATTTCTTGCTTCAGACCTTAGAATAAAAGATAAAGAACGATTTAAAAATAATGTAATAATTGTTTAATGTTTGTTACCAGGTATGGCCAGCTGTCCGGTATGGTAGAGCCAGTGTTCGGCGTGTTGGGCGCCGTTGCCGTGGCAGCCGCGCGGCCCGCCTTACCGTACGCGCTAGCTTTCGCTGCCGGTGCCATGATCTACGTCGTAGCCGACGACATTATTCCCGAAGCCAACGCTTCGTAAGTATTTTCCTATTAATCCCGTACCTTTCCTATATTCTCCTGGGCATTATGATGAGTAGACAAGTCATTGTGAAAGTACCATAGGTTCATTCATTAACATATTAAATAGAAGCGAGTGATTGAAAATACATAGTTTAATTTGGTTATGGTAGTAGTTATTGGTATGTTAAAATATCGAAATCCAATCAACAATTATATAATATAGGCTTATCACAAAAAAATTATACAACTGAACAACGCATGTTTAAAAAAATTCCTTACCAATTTTTGTATAGGAATTTTTTAAACAGTGTTTATTGTTTTTGTGGTAAGACCCATAGATTTTAAAGCATGTTTTGGAGGTGAAGAATTAAGTTGAATGATCATTGGTTATGTGGTGCCTGTAATTGTATGAAAATATGTGTTAAAAGGTAAGTGAAGCACGAGTCATTACATTTTAATATACGAAATGGCGTTTAGGTACGTAGCAAGAAACCTCCGTAAAAAGTGTACAAATTACGCCTGCGCCGTTAAATGGTGCATTTCCCTTTAATAAACGAATATTTATATAGAAGTTATCCTTGGGCTTGACCAAAAACATCGAAAAGACGATCGTGCTTTGTCACGAACCCTCGTATGAACAGCCCTTCTTATGACCATTGAAAAAGTTTGGCACCATAATGACGTATCTCAAACCTATTCAAATTCTCATTTAAACCGTAATACATCTCAATCGAGATCAACGTGGGCATTTCAACTTGATAGTTTTGAAGATTGGTATTAATTCAACGGTTTTGCTTTACGCTAAAAACAAACTTCTTCAGTAAAACAGCGTATTTAAAAGATCGTTAACTCAGTTTTGGGGGGCGAAAAATCAGCGGGCCCTGTCATAAGTGGACTGACAAGGGTCTGATTGTACCGATTCACGTCCGTTTCGACAGATTTCTATTTGACGGGTTGTTGGTTGTCAATAGGTAGGCTCGTTAGGGTGAGAGCGAAGGTCGCAAGTGTTTCTAAGACGGAGTTCTCTTAGCGTCAGCTATTGTCCAGTTCGTTTATTGTTCCGTACCGGTCCCGATTGCCTTCCGGGTTCGTAACAACTTCTCAAACCTAATTGTTATCCTCCCTCTGCTTAGTAACTCGATTCGCGCAGCCGTTTCTAGTAACAATGTAGTCTGCGTATATTTGATCGAGCGAAGCGAGATCTCCAAATCAACTTGTGCAAATCGGCATGTCTGAGGATAACTTTCGAAGCGTTGATCCGATCATCGTGAAATTTGATATATAGGTAGGTAGTGATGGCATACCTAATCCTGGTGTGAATGAGCTAAATGATGAGCTAAAAATGGGGGGGGAGGGGGTTGGTGAGATATTGAGGGTTCATGAGGGGTAAAAAAAACAAAATACAAAATGGGACTATCTGATAAAATGGTCAAATGGCACGTCTAATGAAAGGTATCAGTACATTACGACCCCGTTTTTATTTGTAGTTATAACCTTGTAGATTTTAAGTTATTAGCCATAATAAGAACTGAACTTTGACGAAATGGAGAGGGTACATCAGTGACCCCACAGTGCTGAAATTTGGTTTGGTAAATTTTTATATAATAAATATTTTAGACTATTATTTTATTATATTTTATATTCTAGACTATATTTTAGAAGTTTCTACCCCAAAATTTGGTAGTCAAAGATTACATATACATATGTTTTTTATGTTTTAGGAAGACTCGAGAGATCTCAGTTTGGGGCGAACCACTAGTTATATAACGAACGTTTACCCAGGATCTAGTCGTGTAACGGCTTAGCGATTTGTGCTTGATGGTTGAGTTTAAACTTCCTGCGTTTGCGTATTGCTAAAGTCTATGTATGGCGCATCTTAATTCCGCAAAAGGCTTAATTAGTTTTATCACATTCATGGTGCAATCAAAAGTGAGCTAGCATTAAGGTAACAAGACAGTCTTCGCTCGTTATTCAGTATAGTTTGACTAGAAAGAGAAGTTTAATTTTCGCGTTCGTGATAACTGTAAGGAGCAAGGGAAAATAAATATCGAGCAAAGTAACGGCAATGCATACGGCGCGTGAAGTGTAGGCGCTGCGACTGTCGGGACGCAAATACCCAGCCCAAAATAGCGGCGTTTCACACCCCGGACGCGACGCGACGCCGCCCTCGTCTGTATAGACATTTATTGCCCTTCGAACATATTCGCCTATTTGTTATCAGCATAGAGTATCTAAAGAAAGCTTCCTAGTCTGTCTGAGAGAATTCTTGCGCAAATACTCGTCCCGAAATAGCGGCGTCTTATACCCCGGACGCGACGCCGCCGACGCCCTCGTCTACGACATTTATTGCCCGCTTATTTCTTATCAGTACAGAGTATCTAAAGAATACTTTCTATCTGTCAAGAACGTACTTATTCAAATACCGTATGCATTGTGGAAAAACTATATTACGTAGCACACTCGTAGACAATACTTGTTTGGTTAAAATTAAACTAATTAAACGAGAACTCACATTCCGGAACTAAAATCTCAAGCATAGATTGGTGTCAGATCTTTTATTGAAAACTGATCATTAATTCTACGTATCGATCGATTCACACTATCATCTTATAAGTTTTGATCTAGTTTTTCTTTACAAAATTGTTAGTGGTCAAACAGGATATAACAGTTTAATAAGTAAAATCTCTCTGTCGGTTCCATTTAATTACTCTAGAAAACCAATTTTTCATACCCATTTTTCGTGTACCAATCGTGGTCTTAATTCTCCATTTACTAGAAGGTGTAATGGGTACAGTTTAATTTCCAAAACTTTGCCAGATTTAGATCCGTTCAGTGACTCATTACAAATGTATATAAACAAAGTATTACACCACCATCTTGGTGGTCATCAACACCACCTGACTCTTTAACAGATCTGACCTGACAGAAGACTGATCAGTATTATCTCTTTGTTTTTTTATGAGGTGTAAGTTTTAGAACTGTTAGAAGTTTTTAGAATTTTATTTGTACTGAAGTAGATACCTATTTTTTTCTGTGTTTTATAAATTACTTAAGTAACTAACTTTTGTTTGTTTTATTGTAAATGCTGTGCATGCTTGTTATTGGCACACATTTTATTGAATTATTTTAATAATACTATACTTGACTATGTGTGCTGTGGGTCTTGCCTAAATAAATTAAAAAAAAAGTTTTGCTGAAAATGGTTATCGGTTTCGATTTTTGATATCAACTGGTTTTAAATTCGAAAATCCTTAGTTATCGATATAAAAGATAGCAATATCAGGTTGATAAAGTATCTAATACATTAGGAAATTGATCGATTATGTAAAATATTGAATGTCTTGTTGACGGAATCTGCTTTTTGTAACTTATGACTTATTTATAAGAGAGAGATATTTTTGAACCTTGTCGATTATGACATGTATTTATTTTTCTATAAACCTAGGTATATTATGAGGTTGATGTTAGAGCTTATGAACGTGTTCGACGTTTCCGTCTTGTGATACTTGTAAAGTTCAAATCACACGAGCAAATCTATTTAAATCTTTGATGTCAATCAGATACGCGTTCCAAGAGACACATACATATACAACGTAACGGTATAGTAATGATAGGCTAATGAACATCTGACACCAGAGCGCAATCAGAATGCCAATTCTAATAAGATGAAAGTCGGTACGTGTCATTTCTAAATTAGTGATATCTCTCCGCATGTAGCACCCCTCAGTTTGCACTGGTCATTTAGATTATGCATTTCTAGTTGTGTGTAAGCCCTACAAGTGTTAACATTATTAGGCTATGTTGATAATATTAATACGCCTATTTTTCTATATCACATCATCCTTTGCTAAACAGGCCTCCATCACTATTCACTACAACGCTGACGTCGCTAGTCTGCCTCTTGCATCTTGGTCAGTCCATTTACGAGTTTTCCGTCTAGGCGAAGGTCGCCCCCAATTTCACGCATTGCGTGCGACTCACAATCTTCATACAAATTATCACGCGACTTTAAAATCAATTAATTTAAATAAAACACTTTCCTAGCATTTTATGAGAGGCACGTCTAGACATCTATTTTAGTCTAGGTCTCGCAGACTAGTAAGCGCTGCACGTGCAAGAGACGTGCAGACATTTTGTACCGTGGTGAGATGATTCTGGCACAGTGAGGTGCACCTATGCAGTGTCAAAACTCGGTAGAAGAGGTGTGGGATGAGGCTCGAAGAAATTTCTTTGATTCTACCTTCATTTTAAAGACTCTCACACACACACACACGCAAACACAGAGAGTGCTAAGCTCGCTGTGTCTTTGAAATGGTAACACTGTTATCGTTTCTTCCGGCTTCCGGGTCTGGTTGTTTCTATATACATATATATTAAGTACTTAAGTATTTACAAAAAATAAAGAATTAGTTACATAAGTATTCTATCAGTTATCTGGTTCCCATAGTACAAGCTTTGCTTAGTTTGCTTAGTTAAATCTAGTAAACATAAAATTCTAAGATTTCAATCATTATTATAAATACGGGATTTATCACCGATGTCGACCGACAACTCAGTGCGAGGCGAGACGTTATTCGGAGCGGATCGCACTCACCCTGATGAAGGTTCACGAATTGAACCGAAACATTGTCGGTCGAAACACTGATAAATCAATCACGAAAGTTTTCTAAGTAAAATTATTCTATTAAAATTATAATTATTAAGGATCAAGTTTTTAGTGCATAATTTTTACTACTATTGGTTTTTTTTATCGGCCTGTTCCTTGTCTACTTTATTGTTAGGAAATTCAGTAAACGTTCACTAGTGTGGAGATTAAATCTCAACATTAATGCTTAAAGCTCTGCGCGAACGAGCCACCGGCCACTGCCACGGTGACAGTCGCGCGCCTGCTGCGTATCGCAGACAGCTGTAGCAAGTGGCCGCCAAATGTGTGTGGCGAATCCAACAAATCCATTAAAATGCGCGTGCACTGCTTGTCGCTGGTCACCAGTGTCTGTGGCTGGTGTCTCGTTTGCGCGGAGCCTTACTCTTAAGATTATTTTATTTTTAGAGATCAAAGTATTCTTTCCTCTATTTTTTTGAAATCCAAGGACCTAGCCGACCATGTGATTTTAATCCAAGTATGCATCAATATTGCGCTACTAAAGCATTCAGTTTTAGTGCGCTCGGTACGGACTATTTACAACATGCGGCAGCGCGCGGAGGGCGGGCGGCATTATGAAGAAAATTTGGTGCGCATTGCGTGGGACTGTCACCGCCTCGCCACCGTCAATAACAATAAATATATGAAATAACGCATTTGTTGCTGAGATAAGGCCGGTGACACCGCTCTAGTTTGTCTATACGCTGACGTCACTGTCTGGGAATCCAGCGCGCCGACGGTCGACACTCCCTGACCTACCTCCAGTTATCGCATCCATGGTGTTCGCACCTACCGAACCACCGAACAGTTATCATTCAACCGCATTCTAATAATAAGATAGGTTTATGCGCGAATCCGAGCCTTCTCCTGTAACAAGCGTTGCCGTTGCTCCTTTTATGTATAGGTTTCTCCTGATATTTTTCTATTGATGCATTTGCTTCCTTCAGTTAATGTTAGCTGTTTAAATATTAAAAGGGAAGTTTGTTTCTAATTATTCTGAGCTTTTAACTGTCCACTCGACTTGCTCCTAATCACCCAAGTTAAACTAGGCCATTAGGAAACACCACTCAGCTCAAATTTGATTTTTGGGTGGAAGCCAGATAAATCGCTTGCTTAAACGTTTCAGGCATACTATTACATCCTCTGTCGAGAAAACTGTGCTTCTATTTCATTGACACGTGTAATGGGTCTGGCTTCATTATGGTATTGAATTTTTTACAATTCGCAAAACTCGTTAAACATCCAAGATTTGTTCGTTATTTCGCTGCAAATAATGTTTAATTCGTTAATTTCGCAATCTTTGAAACTTGTAAACCGGCTACAAAACAAATCAAATTTGATGTCCTAGAAGCAGTGAAAATCTAACGGTTTGTTGACAAGCTATGATTTTAAACCGAGAGAACTCTTTCTTTGGTAATGATAAAAACTGATAAATATATTAAGTACCTATGTATGTGATTTCAATGTTACGATTGTTTAGTTTTCGGTATTCAGCGCATACGCAAATAGTATTTCCTAAAACCAATTTAGTTTTAAAATTCCTATGTATGGGGGTGATGTCATCAATGATATTTAGGTGTCGTGTGTCCTGTCGGGGTTCCCCACGGTACATGATCGGAATGTGTAGTGCGGTGTCATTCTCGTTAACGTGGATTGTGATGGCCATCACGAAGCGGATGTCTAACTCCTTGATGCTAAATCCACTTGTTCATATTTTTTACGAATCCGCAGATTTGTTTGATATGGTGTGTGGTGCTGCAAAGTTTCAATAGAGCCTAGCTTTGAGTCAGCCCTGTGTCAGTTTTGGTTAGCGTCATACAGAGCTTAGATTTGAATTCAACACATGGTTTTATATGTATTTTTATGTACGTTCACCGATTACTCGAAGCAGCCTAGCCGGAACCGATTCGTAAAGTTCTTTTTTTGTTTAGAAGTGTTTACTTCTTAGGTGGTCCCATTGGCACCAAGTCAGGATCTGATGATGGGATCCCAAAAAAGCGAGGGCAACCCTCAAATTTTTTGGGGACTCAATTCGGTTTTATGTTTTTACCTCAGAACTCCGTCATTTATCAACCGGTTTGGAATTTTCCTTTTTTATTTAAAAGGATTACTTTCATATTAGTCTCATAGAAATTTCATCAAAATCAGTTCAGTAGTTTGGTTAAGTCTGTAAACAGTTACTTGTATTTTATTTATTCAGGTCAACCAACGATTGTTACAACGTTACATTCACATAAAATTATACAAGAGCAATTAATACTTTACAGTACATATGAAAGCTAATTGCACAACTAATAGGTTAACACAGCATGCAATTAAATTAAAAGAATAATACCTTAATATAAAAGTACAGTTTTTTTTTTTTAATCTATACTTTCCCACTGCTGGGCAAAGGTCTCCCCCATGTTCCTCCACATCTCACGATCACTCGCCACGTCCCACCAGCCATCTTGGAATGCATCGAGGTCGTCACGCCAACGCTTCCTCGGCCTGCCACGGCTTCGACGCCCGTCTGCAGGCACCCACTGTGTGGTGACTGTTGCCCATTTGTCTGTGACCATACGACTGACGTGACCCGCCCAATCCCACTTCAGCTTGGCAGTCTTGTCGCCAACATCTGCGATGCCGGTCTTCGCGCGCAGTGTGGTATTGCGGATCCTGTCGATTCTTTTTACCCCTAGCACGCTGCGTTCCATAGCTCTTTGGCAAACCTTGAGTTTAGACTTTTGAGATTCCGTCAGTGACCAAGTTTGGGCACTATAGGTAAGGACGGGCAGAATACACATGTCGATGAGTTTACGCTTAAGTGACAATGGAAGGTTTCCCTTCATTAGCGTCTTCATGGACCAGAAGGCAGGCATTTTCGACGCGGCGGACGACCTCTTTATCTTGCCTGTTTTCGAAGGAGACAATCTGGCCCAAGTAAATGTACTCATCAACGTAGTATAATTCTTGCCCGTCTACCATAATTTTTTGTTTGTTGGTGTTGGTCATTAGTTGTGTCTTTGACCGATTCATCATTAGTCCAACCTCAAGGCTTGCAGTGCTCAGGTCTTGGAGCATATTTTGGAGTTCTTGTGCTGCAGTAACATATCAAAACTAGATAATCAGGCACACGTGCGATATAAGTACAATATAAACAATTACATTAAACAATATTGTTTTAACAAGTATACAACATTAAAGATATAGTATTATAATATTTATATAATGCCACATAACACTCCTACAACATACCAATAAAATATATTAATGTTTATACTACATGCAATTAAATTAAACCTAAGTATAACTATATCGTAGCATAGAACTAAAACATAAACGACGTGCGATGTAAATAAATAATAAAATTGAACAATATCATCTGGTTTTAACTGTGTAAGTTCTCGGTCAAGTAACAGCGGAACTTTATTAAATTTACGAAAAAAACATCAATATCCTTGCAGTTATTAAAGGCTTTGCAAATCCTGGGGATGGGGGAGTTGCTACCAAGGACTGTAATGCGGAAAATCAATAAGATTACAAACTTACATTTATAAAAGACATACTCACACAGCACTAACACAACATACACCGGGTTTCGTAACTCAAAAGGAAAAAGGATTATAGGATCACTCGTTGTCCGTCTGTCAGGCCCCTTTTTCTCAGGAATGCGTAAAGGTATCAAGTTGAAATTAATAACAAATACGAAGGTCTACGGTCTCTTGGAGGTGTAAAAGAATCAAGCCTCTAAGTCAAACCAATAAAAAACTACGGCCACTTTTGCCGCATATTTTGTTCGCAAATAAATCAAAACCTATGGGACACTTCCCGCTGACCTAGAATCATGAAATTTGGCAAGAAGCAAAATCTCATAGCAGAAGTAAAGGAAACAATCCGAAAATCGTTAATATGTAGTTTTATCACATAAATATAATAATTGTACTTTTCCATGCACAAGACGCACTTGTTATTTTGTTTTCTTAATAAAAATTATTAACTTTTTAGCTCTTAGTTCTTGTATTTTTTAACTTTAATTTCAAGTTCACCGTGTTCTGGAAGGCAAACATCACACTAATATTATAAATGCGAAAGTTTGGATGTTTGTTTATTTGTTTGTTTGTTTGTTACTCAATCACGTGGAAACGGCTGAACTGATTTCGATTAAATTTGGTATGTAAGAAGATTATAACCTGGATAGGCTACTTTTTCTCCCATAAATCAGTTCCCCAGAACAACGTGGGCGAAGCCGCTGGCAACAGCTAGTCCTATAGTCTTTAAGTCGGGTAAAAGGAATTGCGACAAAGTTCTACACTACTATATTTTTCAGTGTTCATTAAGTATATATGTAATATTTGTATTTTGTCCAACGGTAAACGAATTTAGAATAGGGTAAAAGCGACAAATGCATGATTTCGGTAGGTAGGTACGCTACGACAAATGTGTACCGAAGTATGTACTAAGGCTCGTATTAATTTAATGACCTGTAATTCCAGTTATAGTATTCCGAGCGGTTTCTCTAAGCCCCCCGAGTGCGTGAGATGCAAACGCCATCGGCGGTCTTTCCGATATCGCAATCTGCCTAGTTGATATTCTAATATCGTTTAGTTGTTATTTCTCAATGGGATAAACGTTTCTATTTACGACAGGACCCCAATACATTATATTATTATGTACATACTATTATGTATATTGCTGCCAAACTGCGTCAATGAAAACTTGACGCATCACTTAACTGACTCATTATACAAGGCATATGGGTTTATATCATATTGACATGCGTCTATGCTGCCGATTTAGGCAGCTCCACTCCAAAGTGGCCATGGATTATGCATTGGCTGAATGGGAGATGCGTTGTTTTTCTTTAATATCACCTTGACTGCTAAGCCGAGTTATTTGTCAGGTCACTGGGGTATATTTTAATTCGTAATTTTCTTCATTATGCCAACTCAATGAATAATGACGTCAACAAGATAATTTTTCAGCGAATAGTAGAATCAAAAATATCTAAACACCTAAGCTCCGTGCACAGTAATTATTCAAAAGGATTAGAATGACATAATGCTTATAATCTCACCCCTATCGTGTTTGTAGGTAAACAATTCGTTTGAGACTATGTAAATATGTTCTGTAGAAAAAAAATACAATATTAGAATGTTTGGTTTCCAATTGTGTGGTTTAATACTTACTTTGAAGTTAGAAAATTGTATTATAAAAGTATTCTAAGGATGAATGTACGGTCGTGTGAATTTGATCACATCAAACATCATAATTTATATTTCGATATCGCTTACCTACCTTTCGCTTTTATCAGCTCCTCAATCCCAATGCTTCCGCGTCTTTCTTCCACATATTCCTATATTTGCACATTACAGGTTTACTAAACCAAAATCACATACTTGATACTTATCACAGTTCTTCGGCTGCCGTACCCTAGTTCCTTTAGTATTGAATCTCTTAAATTGTTTTCATTAAAAGTTTTTGTGTGCAGTGGTAACGGTAAGCTGGCCACTTGGGGATGCATCATCGGATTCGTCGTCATGATGTGTCTGGATGTCGGACTCGGCTAAAACTATCTTCAGATGACACGCTGTCTCCCTGACTTCTATCTAAACTGATGACTAGAGATGTACTCCAAAATTATATTTTCATACAAAAAGACTAGGATGCATTGGTAAGATTTTGGAAGCAATACCTATTCTAATGTAATTTTGAATAGATTAGTTAGACTGGTAGGGTTTGGTGCTGTATTTATAGGCGCTTAGAATAACTTAATGTACAATTTGTACGTATTTTATTATACTGCTCTACTTATATAAAAAGTGTGATTTTAAGACTACTAACATAATGCGTCCAAAATCTTATCACGTTGGTATTCAAATTTTAGGATTATGGATTATAGGTTAGATTATTGATATTTATAAGATTGTCGATATTAAGCAATACAAGTTGGTGGAATTCGTTGTAAATATTGTACAGTAAGATTTATAAAGTAGGTACTTAATAGTAGTGAGTAAGCCTAAAGGCGTGGGTGGAGTCCGCGGAACATATGCTTCCATTATTTTCCGAATCATATTTATGTGCGTGTGATTTATAAAAATATCTCTAAAAAGCTCTTGTTTGGTTTTTGTGAGGCTATCACGATCCTCGTCTTGTTTTTTATTAGCTCTATTTAGGTATCCTATATTTTAGACTTAGAATATTATGCCCCAGTGTTGTGCTCGGTCAGAGCATGCTGTTCTTAGATTAATTAAAGGTTTCCTATTATTGATGGCATTACTATTAACGAATTCCACCTGATGGTTACGAATTGTTTTCACCATAAACGGTCACAACATAGTTCAATTTGTAAATTAATACTTATCGTTTTAGTATCCATCTCATTTTAAATTTAGTTTATATTGTAAACGGTAGCCAACAGTTTTATTTATAAGATGTTTTAATAAACTCAAATTCGCATTGCTTGAATTTTAAGAGACTATATAATATTTCTGTGTCAATTGCACGACTGTGCTAGTTAAGATTATGTTTTTATCCGGATAAGAAAACTCTATACTGATCTTTGAACCTTAAATCGTTTATTACATTTCTTGTTAGTTAAAAGCCTTTATTTCTTTCTTTTTGGTAAAAGGTTTTCAGAAATTATTATGAGACAAAGCTAAAGTGATAGTGATAGACAATATGAACCTTAAATAGACCGATAATTATTAATAAATTTAAGTATTATATAATTTAAGTAAGGGATAATTTACCGCGGTTATTCGTCACTCGAATAAATGTAACCGCACACGGTGTACTTATGTAATAGATTATTTGAAGAAAAAAATACGGACGGAGCACGATACGGTATAGCGTAAATCATACTTTATGATGTTTTAAATTGACATAAGTATTTGTATCAAAGAATTAACTAAATCCCAAAAATGAATTAATGATAAATATCATTCAACGAATGCTTTTCGATTAATGCATTTATATGTTAATAATAAGTTTCACTATACAATAGCACAATATTTACAGTTACGGATTTTGTTATAATATATATAATTTATTTGTTATAAATAATAAGTTTGAGCATAGTGAAAATGTTTTTTTATTTGATAATCCTAAACACCTTCATGTTTTCGTAAGTTGGTTTAGGAGTAAGCTGCTCTATCTTGACAATAAGGGTAGGGTCTGTGCCAGGCGCATGACGTCCGGTGTTCCACAGGGCTCAGTGATGGGCCCCCTGCTGTGCAACATCGGCTATGATTAGGTGCTGCGTGGTACTCTGCTTCCCCGTACGCATATTATCTGCTATGCTGCTGATACACTTTTTATCGAGCGGGGAAGCAGCTATGAAGAGGTTGCACATCTGACGTCAGTAGGATCCACCCTCTTGGTCAGTCGCATTCGATTGCTGGGGCTAAAGGTGGCCCTCAACAAGATGGAGGCAATTCTCTTCCACGGAAGAGGGGGTAGGCCACCAGCTGGCGCCTACGTCTTGGTGGATGGTGTGCGGATCATGGTGACCCCACACATGAAATATCTTGGGTTAACACTGGACAGCACCTGGAACTTTGCTGAGCATTTCAAACGTTTAGTCCCAAAGGTGCAAAGCTCGGCAGGCTCATTAGCGCGCCTCCTGCCGAATATTGGTGGACCCTCCTGTCGCCATCTTTTTGCCGGGGTCATTCGTTCGATGGCATTGTATGGTGCGCCGGTGTGGGTGGACGCTCTAACTACCAGTAACAGAGCTCTTCTGCGAAGACCGCAGAGGATAATGGCGGTTAGAGCGATACGCGGCTACTGCACCGTTTCATATGAAGCTGCATGCATATTGGCGGGCTCACTGCCTTGGGACTTGGATGCCAGCTGCCTTGCATCCATTTACTCCTGGCGCCAGCAGGAGGTAGCGGGAGGGCAAAGACCAGCCCTGAGAGAAATTGAGGGCAAAAGGGACGAGTTGCACGAGGCACTCATTGAAGAGTGGCTCGAAAGGCTGGCGCAGCCTAGCGCTGGTATTGAGACGGTCAGGGCAGTTCGGCCGCTTTTAAAAGAGTGGCTTGCCAGGGAGCATGGCTCGATGATCTTCCGATTGACACAGATGCTGACGAGGCATGGTTGCTTCTCAAAATACCTGTGCCGAATCGGAAGGGAATCAACGACGGAGTGCCATCACTGTGGTGCCCATGAAGACACAGCACAGCACACGCTGGAGGTCTGTGGTGCTTGGGCAATACAGCAGCAGGAAACTTTTGTTATGAGGTACGCATAACAAAAGTTTTCCTTATCGAGTATAAATGTCACTGGAGTCGATAAACGAAGCGTTAGTACATACCACGTCAGTAACTCTGGTAATTAACTGTGGATTTTAATAGAAATTATATGGTAACGAGAGCCTCGTTGACCTAGTGAGGTACCTCGACTTCATTCTGAAAAATCCTAGTTGCCAATTAGCGCGCCTGTGTAAATCAACCTGAAAGGGCTCCGTTTTTTTATGAAATAAATGAGACTGCGTTATGCCAAATGTAGTCGCTAAGGACTAAGTTGTGTAAGTTGTTGCCCTAAGGCAACAACTGCCGTTTTCAGAAGAACTGGTCATTGGACAACGGTCTGCTGGGCTAACATGTGCGCCGTTAGATTTATGTCATGCGTGACACGATAAATTTTGTCGATACTGAGTAAGTTTTCGTTTATCTATTCACGCCAATATAGAAGTTTGTCGTCATTCGCTGTAATTCTTCTTGTGGTTTTACAACTCTTCACTCTACGTCGTATCTCGGTATCTCGTTCTCAAAAAGTACGTCGACATAATACTCGCGCTGGCGTGTCAAAATTAATCACTCTAAAATTCTACTTGGTGTTTATTACCCACCGTCTCTTAACGTTGATTACTTTTCCTCATTTGCGTCTAAATTAGAATCCTTCACTCCTCTTTATGACCACACTATTATCCTCGGGGATTTTAACACATGCCTCTTAAAAAAGGATATGCGTGCCCAAAAGCTTATCTCCTTAGTCTCTTCTGTAAACATGCACATCCTCCCGCTCTCCGCTACTCACCATGCCCCTCACTCCACTCCTTCTCTTCTTGACCTCATTATTATCTCTGATATTGACCGCGTGGCTACTCATGGACAACTCACTGCCCCTTTCTCTTATCATGCTCTTCTGTTCCTCTCTTATAAGATTCGTTGCCCTAGACGAAAGCCCAAATCTCTTCTTCTTCGCAGTTATAAGGACGTTGACCTGGAGCGCTTAAGAGCTGACACATGTAACATTGATTGGTCCCCGGTCATCAATGCTGAGGGGATAGATGATAAAGTTGCCACGTTCAATACTATCTTAACTACCCTTTATGACGCACATGCACCTCTTAAACTTGTTAAAGTCAAACACCCTCCGGCTCCCTGGTTGACTCGGACCATTAAGAAAGCTATGTCTAAACGAGACAAAGCAAAACGGACCTACAAAAGATTTCCTTCTGAGGAGAATTTACTTACCTATAAAAAACTCCGTAATCGTTGTACTAAGCTGTGCAGAGATGCCAAGAGACGCCACATACACGACTCGATAAAAAATTGCAGTTCCTCTCAGAGGTGGAAATTTTTAAAATCTCTTGGGTTGGGTAAAGAGTCTAGTAATTCCACCATATCATTTGACTTGAATACAATTAACACTCATTTTTCCAAATCTCCTCTTTCTTTAGACAAGAACGTCAAACTTTCTACTTTAGACAAAATCTCTCGCTTACCCATGCCTGAGTGCCCTCCTTTTATCTTCAAAGAGGTTACTGAAAAAGAAGTCATTTTATTCCTGAGGTCCATCTCCACCAAAGCTGTAGGTTTTTTTTTTTTTTTTATAAATTATAGGCTAGCGTTTGACCACTATCTCGCCTGATGGTAAGCGATGATGCAGTCTACGATGGTACACGCTTGCCTAGAAGAAACCTATTCACTCGTGACTTGAAGATCCCTAGGTTGTAGTTATCAGGAAACACAGACTCAGGCAAGGCGTTCCACTCCTTGGCGGTGCGCATAATAAAGGTGGAAGAGTACCGCTTTGTGCGTATGGGAGGTATGTCTACCATGGGTTCTGACGGCATTCACATTCAGATGTTGCAACCTTTAACCTCTGAGCTTGTTCCTGTCATTACCCACATCATAAATCACTCCTTAACAACCAGCTCCTTTCCTTCCGCCTGGAGGAAAGCATTTGTCCTACCTCTGCCTAAAACCTCTAATCCTACTATTGTCTCGCAATTTCGTCCAATCTCCATATTACCTGTCCTTTCAAAAGTCCTCGAAAACGTTGTTCATAGACAACTTTCTCATTTTCTCACTCAAAATAGCCTGCTGAGTCCATTCCAATCTGGGTTTCGACCTGGCCACAGTACCGTAAGTGCGCTTACGAAAGTGTCTGACGATATTCGTTGGGGTATGGACAATAAGTGCCTTACTGCTCTGGTGCTATTGGATTTCAGCAGTGCTTTCAATTCAGTTGACTATGATATCCTACTGTCCATCCTTTCCTCCCTAAATGTTTCTCATCAAGTAACCTCTTGGTTCAAATCATATCTTTCCGGCCGCTCGCAGTGTGTGCACTCGAATGAGTCTTGCTCTGACTGGTGTGACATATCTGGTGGCGTTCTCTCTCCTCTACTTTTTTCAATTTTTATCAACTCTATTACCCTTGTTATTTCTTCTCACTGCCATCTATATGCCGACGATTTACAAATTTATCGGCACTTTAAAGCCGAGCACATATTAGAAGGTGTTAACCAAGTTAACGCAGATCTTGACCGCATCAACACATGGGCTAATACTTTTGGTCTATTGGTTAACCCTTCTAAGTCCCAGGTTATACTTTTGGGAAGTCCATATATGCTGAGGGTCGTCGACCAGTCAACGTTACCTCAAGTCGTGTTTGATCAGGTACCTATACCTTACTCGAGCAAAGCTAAGAACCTTGGTGTCATTTTTGATAACCAGCTATCCTGGGCCAGCCACATAAACGAAATCAGTAAAAGGGTGCATTTCTCGTTCCAATCACTAAAACGCCTTCAGAAATTTCTTCCCTTTGAAACCAAAATTACTCTCGCCCAAGCCTTAATGTTGCCCCTTCTCGACTATTCAGATGTCTGCTTTCTTGATGCTACGGAGGAACTTCTCAATAAACTGGAACGTCTACAGAACTTGTGCATTCGTTTTATATTCGGTCTGCGCAAGTTTGATCACGTATCCAATTTTAGATCCCAACTTAAATGGCTCCCTATTCGTCTTCGCCGTAATCTTCACGTCTTATCACTCCTCTTCAAAGTATTATATTGTCCACTCTCTCCCTCTTACCTCCGTGAGCGTTTTGAATTTCTTGTCCCTCGCAGTGTGCCATGCCGGTCCTCTAAGTCTCTTCTCCTCAAAACACCTCAACACACTTCTAGCCGCTATGGAGGCTCCTTCACCGTTTATGCGGTAAAAATTTGGAATGCCCTTCCTCATGAAGTTCGCGCTAGCCCATCACTCAACATTTTTAAAAGGAAAGTTAAAGAGCACTACCTTTCTCTGTAATTTTGTATTATTATATATAGGTATATATTTATATTACGTAGGTATATATATTATTATTCCATATAATTTATTTATTATAATTATAATATTATAACATATACTTTGAGTATAGTTCATATTCGTTTTGGGTATATATATATATATATATATTTATTTATGTTTTTGTACACTCACCTACCTTTAAAATCATTTCTCTCTCTAGCCTCAAAGGTTTGCTGGAAGAAAACTCTTCTTAGGGTTAAGCTCGCCTTTGTACATGACCTCTTTTTCTGTATTTACAAATGTATTTTCTTGTGTGCAATAAAGAATAAAGAATAAGAAAATTTGTTTAAATTATGATGCCCATGTTAGCTAGCACTAGAGATAAAGAGATATGTATCTCTATTTTGCACGAGAAAACGAGTGGAGAAAATTTTGTCACGTTGCGCATGCTAGCTGTACAGGGGTGGATAGGCGGATGATTACGAAAACTTGAACCACTCTACTAAGCCCTGTGTAACCAGTTTTGAGGTGAGTAACTTTATTTTTATACTTCCTGGAAATGGAACCAGCGTATGGTCTACCAGATGTTAATTGGTAACCATAACATTTAGCAACGTGCCCTACGATGCACTGCCTTGCGTCCATCAACTGAGACATACAGGTGTAAAGCACATGTGCCTGTAATTTCACTGGCAACATACCCTTCATAACGAAACACAGCAATGCTGCTTGGCGGCAGAAATAGGTATGGTGGTAGTACTTCCCCGCGCGATCCCTTTCACAAGGAACTCTACTACATACATAATATAATCTTTTATATATTTTCTCATTTGTTTACACACTATAAAAACAGGAAATCTAAATAGATTTTATAACTAAAGACATTTAGTTCATTTCACGTGGCATGGGGATACACTTGTCAATCAACGATTTTAGGGATGTGGTAAAGAAAAAATCGAACTGGTTATTTATTTCCGTTAATAAAATAAAATAAAAATATTTTATTTCAAATTACACAAATCAATACATTGTTAGAAATTAGTAGGTACAGAATAGGAAAAAATAAGAATAAAATAAAATTAAAATAGAAGACATAAACAAAAGAACAAAAAGTCTTCGTGCTGAGAGTGACCAACCTAGGTCGGTTTGATCACGGTTGATTATGTATGAGTTACTGGTTGAAACAAATAATCAGAGGTTAATAGATTTTATTGTGTCATTCAAAATTTGTAAGAACATCTAGTTTGAAGTAGATCCGCAAACGAATTACCAATTCACGGGATTGTTTGTACAAAATAATCTTTAGTGTGTTTTTACGATGTTAAAATAAAAGAAATAACAGTATACATTTGAAAAATAGTCAAAAGTCCAAACTTGGGGTCTGCCAGAGGGCGATGGAGCGTAGTATATTGGGAGTTCGACTCACAGATCGCATAAAAAACACCAAACTGCGCTATAAGACAAAAATCGCCGATGTCACCCAAAAGACAGCTAAATTGAAGAGGGACTGGGCGGGACACGTATGTCGAATGCGCGATGACTTGTGGGCTAAGATAACCACCGAGCAGGCGGAGATGGTGGGATGAACTTGACGCGCATAGTGCGAACTGGTCGACAGAAGCCCCAGACCGATATGATGGGAAGGGAGGCCTTTGCCCAGCAGTGGGATCCAGCGGGCTCTTTAGATTAGATTAGATTTGAAAAATATCAACTTCACGGCCCGAAAATAACACAATAAACACAAGTGAATAACAAAATCGCAGTATTACAGTCTTTGCTACATTCAAAAAGATGTATGGACAAAAACATTGCATATTATTTACATAACTATTACAGAAAAATATTACACAATATGCTTAATAGTTATGGCTTAAGCAAATGTTTACCAATTCTTCTTTCGATTACTAAACTATTGTCGGTCTCAGCACTATCGGATGTAGAACGTAACATATTCAAGTCTCATTTACTCTACTTATTAATAGCCATTTTTGGATAAAATACATATTAAAAATAATAAGTTTTTTGTTGAAAAATTACTTTTTTAAAACAATCTTTTATAAAATTCATAATCGGAACCGCAAGCAGATTCAAATGAGCCCAAACACTAGTAGCCTACTACAATCCATTCAGAAGTTCCGTTGTCTAGCATCCGTCTCCAACATGAGACCATCAGATTATTGCATTCTCACCGAAGTTACATATGTATTCCAAATTTCAGCTCAATCGGTTGAGTGAACGGGTTTAAAATTCAGTTGCAAGATACCCGGACAAACATACATACATTGCAAGTTAATAAAAAGCTTGTAAAAAGTAACATCTAATTTTACTTATAATCCAATGAAGGCGTAAAACTTATAATGATGTTTTAATGCGTAAATCAATTAAAATTTAACTTATTCTTCTAACCGGAAGTGCGTCATTGTAGTTTCTAAAGAAGTGAATGTGCAATGATGATGGCTGTAAGTACTGAAACTATAACCTTGTTACCACAAAAAAGTTACCTAAGCTACTGTTTAACGGGTGTTTAAAAATTCAATACCAATTTTTGTATAAGAATTTATTAAACACGCGCTAAACAGTGTTTAATTTTTTTAATGGTAAGAGACCCTAAACTTTTAGCGACAAAAGCTTATGTACTCGTAAATATAAATAGTGGTACGATCACAAAGGCTTTATTGAATTAATTGAAATGTTGATTTATCGTTTACAGGCACATTGTGTAAAGTCCACTGGTTTATTAGATATTTTATCTGGGTTCCGAGAATCGTGTAATCTATAACAGGAAACAAAATTGAAAACGTTCGTGTCGCCCGCTGTGCTGTTTGCTTGTTTGCAGGTTTTAGCCGAGCCTCTAATAAACTTACCTACGTATTACACGTGTATTAGGTACTTCAAAGTCATGGACAATAAACAAAGTAAGAAGAATCGTCTCAGTTTAAATTATTACAATATGTAAAGATTATGACTTTATATTTTATATATATATATTTTATGATTTAAAAACTAGCTTTTTACCCGCGACTTCGTACGCGTTATACTACTAAATGTGTAGATAATCTAGGAATAAATAATAATAATAATAAATATTGCTGGACATTTCACACGGCGCTATCTAGCCCAAATTTAAGCAGAGCTTGTACTATGGGAACCAGATAACTGATAGAATACTTATGTATACATTTTTTTTGTAAATACATACTTATAATATATAGAGAAACAACCAGACCCGGAACAAATATCTGTAGATCATGCAAACATTTGTTCCGCAGCGGGGATCGAACCCGCTACCTCCTGCGTCTCAGCCGGCTATTCGCCCACTGCACCACGGAGGTTGTCAAAATAAAGCTAAACTCGCTGTTTCAACTTGACTTGACACCCTAGTTTTAGGGTATCTGATCTATGGGATAAAAAGTAGCCTATGTTATATCCAGTTTATAACCTACGTATGTACATACTAAATTTCATCGAAATCAGTTTAGGCGTTATGACGTAATTGAGTAACGAGCAAACAAACAGACATCCGAACTTTCGCATTTATAATATTAGTGTTTATTTAGAAATACGTGAAGAGAAAACTTTGTACCCCTTTTTAGGCTTGCCTATTGCGCGCACGCAGGAGTGTTAGCTTTGGCATAGTTCAAGTTTATATACATATGGTACATACGGGCGAATGCAAAAATGAAGCATAACAAAAAATTAGTGAATTCCGGTCGAGCTTAGACCATTGTGCACTGGAAACTAGTATTTATAAATAACCCCCTATCTGTAGATGAGGAGAATCCTTTCATGGCTCTTATTGTGGTTTTAAGTTTGATAGGTTCTATATATTATAAGTATGTATTTACAAAAAAAAAGTATATAAGTATTCTATCAGTTATCTGGTTCCCATAGTACAAGCTCTGCTTAGTTTGGGGCTAGATAGCGCTGTGTGAAATGTCCAGCGATATTTATTTATTTATTTATTATAGGTCCAAAACGAAAACATTGTTGTTGTAGTTATATTAAAAGCTCTATTTATAGTTTCAACTGAGCTAGACTAAGAATATTCAAAACTACTTTTTAACTCCTTTACTCAACAGAAACAACGGAACCACTAAACAGACCGGCTAACTGAATTCCCCATATCTATTTCCCAGGAAAAAATATTCTTGTTATCCAATTTTGAATAAGTACCCAGAAAAGTAAGGGAATTTCCAGAGTGCTCTTGAAATAATATCACAAACTGGCGTATCCGCTGATAACGATCAAGATACTCACAACGAGTTTCCGCCAAAACTTCTATAGAACTTTTTAGCCGTTATAAAATAAACAGAATTTTGTGCAATTACTACAAATACCAGAGCTTTTTAAAATTCTACGGCAATGATATAATTAGTCATTGACTACAATGACTAAATAAAATACAGAGTTGGTGTAAAAGCTTAGACAAACCATTACTTCTCTGTATCATTGCTAGCATCTAGTTCAATTAAATCATGTAGGTAAAAATGAGATAAATATATTATATCGACAACCATGATGCAATAGAAAAAATCTTTCAGGACATGCAGTGCGGGCATTGACCCCTTGCCGCAGCCGCGCTTCCAAACACCCGAATTCTTGCGCGTCCGTGCCATCTCTGATAAAACCCCCTCGCCGGCATCCGAGGCACGCTTGCATGTGCCGGCGACGAGGCACGCACGCTCGCAGACATTTGTTTTTGAACATCACTCCAAACTTAGCCCGATTATTAATTAGGCATCGCTTGAAATGGACCGCATATGCAATAATAAATTAGGTACTTACTTACTTTACCAGAATTAATTTTTCTGGTTCAAATTCTGTAACGACCACTAACAAATAAAAAAGCTCACGTAAATCAAATCATGAACGCTTTAAAAAAAATCCAGTCCCGCATGTCGAATCCGGACCGATGGACCGGGGTCGATCTGATCGTAAACATAAACTGTCATCACAATAGTGGTGTTACTACGATGCGTGGAAAGTAACGTTATTCGAAGGCGCCGCGATACCGATCGTTGCAGCCAGCGGCTCATTTCCATTCATTCGGTGCATCGTGGATCGGGCTCGTTGTCAATGTGCCGGGTGGCGGTCAGAGGGCGCGGCGGGGTGCCGGGTACCGGGGTGCGCCGGCGCCGCTGCAGTTAGCCGCGTGCGCCTGCGCCCCGCGCACGCTGCATCTTGCATCCGCGACGCCACCGCTCTATGCACCGCGTATTGTAGACACGCGCCATTACACCGTACACATTCCTATCCACATCTCACTAGCTCAAAAACTGCAATGCCGACCTTATCTGCTCGTCCTAAGAGCTACGACGGACGCAATGCAGCGCCGTCGCTCATTACACTCTCCGCACTCTCCGATCGACGGATATTACAGCTTTGTTTACGTGCCGTCGCCTGCGCACAAGCACGTAAGTTATGCATGTTCCGTGTGCGCATTTCACAATGCACTCGATTAGACGCGCGTCTTGTTAGTTTGTTTACATGAGTCGTTTCACTGTTGTGAAGTTAGCACCACTATCTGCAGATTCTGAAATTATCGGGTCCCTACTGATTCGGTTGCTAATATCAAATAATGGCCGATGTCATCGTAGCGGCTTGTCCGACGGATAAATACGCTAGAAATACCTACCTAAATGATACTATACTAACCCGTTAAATAGATATCTATGAAAATATTTTCTATTTTGATTCCGATTCCGACGGGCGGTTGTCAACCTCTTACTCAAATAAGCTGCCCGTTTTAAGATCGATTAAAACGTTAATCGCTTCATTACCTACTAAATCTTAAACCGTTAACATAATGATGCACGTGCTACGGTTCGTGTCAAGGTAAAGTGAGGTTTATTTCATAACCATTAGGCTTGGTTTATGTCAAAGCCAGATGGAGAGTGAGTTGTAATTTGCGTTTGCGCAGTCAGCCGTCGGAAATGCTTGCCTGGGCCGGGTCCGGGGTAGCTGGGGGATGCGCGAGCCGAGCGCACACCTGCCTGCCACGCTGCCGCCGCCGCCGCTGCCGTATTTGTGATTCCGATAATATAGGGAGTACTCATTTATTCCTCGTTATCATCGAGATGGTAAAAACACCACATAGATTTGTGTACAATAAATAGTAAAAAAAGTATTTTTATGGGACATGGAAAAGCCTATGTACAAAATGAGTATCACATGTCAATAAGTAGTACTTGAGTCATGATGCAATACTATTGTAGACGGATTAACTACGTTCTAAAGAAATAAAACCAAACAATTTTTGCCTCCAGAATCTTGCTAAAAGCTACGTAGGTGATAATGAAATACGTAGTAAGCGTGTTCCTGATCAATACGTTATGATCGTGAGTTGTGACTACTTGTGATGATGAACCCATGATATTATGTACTACATCTGCAATCAGGTGATTGATTGTGTGAGTAACACAATATTGTTCCATGATTGTCATAAACGTTGAAACATGAACTAAGGACGGCAGAACAAGATGAGAGTGTCGTAGCCCTATATACAGTGTGGCCCTGGATAAAGTGCAACCCCGAAAGGGGGTGAAACTAGATCAAAAATTATCGACAAAAAAATAGAAAAATAAATTAAAAAAAAATTCGTATATACTTTATTGATGTATTAAAATTTTTATTACTCACTAATGACTCTATTTAATAAAAAAATGATTTCTTCCAAAGTAGTAGGTCTATTTTGTTAAAATAAAAACCATAATCATGTCAGATATGTGACGATGACGATAAAATAACAAATAACTCACAAACGAGTGGCTATCGTGACTTAAAGTTTAATTTTTGTATTAAAATTACATTTTTTAGGCTGTTTTTTTCCAATAAACTCCATAAAATCTTAAAATTAAGCCTATAATACTAGAAATTTTTATGACTTTTTATTATTGTCTATCATAATAGCTTTTAAATAAAATAAAAACCTACGTTCTAACATAAAAAATGTGCTGGCTAGGAGCATTTAAAGTTGACCACTGACGGTCAGTGGTCAACTTTAAATGCTTATTAATTTCCAATAAACTCCAAAAATCTTAAAATTAAGCCTATAATACTAGAAATTTTTATGACTTTTTATTATTGTCTATCATAATAGCTTTTAAATGAAATAAAAACCTACGTTCTAACATAAAAAATGTGCTGGCTAGGAGCATTTAAAGTTGACCACTGACCGTCAGTGGTCATTCAATTTCTAGTATTATAGGCTTTATTTTATTTTTATGACTTTTTATTATTGTCTATCATAATAGCTTTTAAATGAAATAAAAACCTACGTTCTAACATAAAAAATGTGCTGGCTAGGAGCATTTAAAGTTGACCACTGACGCTAGGAGCATTTAAAGTTGACCACTGACCGGTCAGTGGTCAACTTTAAATGCTCCTAGCCAGCACATTTTTTATGTTAGAACGTAGGTTTTTATTTCATTTAAAAGCTATTATGATAGACAATAATAAAAAGTCATAAAAATTTCTAGTATTATAGGCTTAATTTTAAGATTTTTGGAGTTTATTGGAAATTAATAAGCATTTAAAGTTGACCACTGACCGTCAGTGGTCAACTTTAAATGCTCCTAGCCAGCACATTTTTTATGTTAGAACGTAGGTTTTTATTTTATTTAAAAGCTATTATGATAGACAATAATAAAAAGTCATAAAAATTTCTAGTATTATAGGCTTAATTTTAAGATTTTTGGAGTTTATTGGAAAAAAACAGCCTAAAAAATGTAATTTTAATACAAAAATTAAACTTTAAGTCACGATAGCCACTCGTTTGTGAGTTATTTGTTATTTTATCGTCATCGTCACATATCTGACATGATTATGGTTTTTATTTTAACAAAATAGACCTACTACTTTGGAAGAAATCATTTTTTTATTAAATAGAGTCATTAGTGAGTAATAAAAATTTTAATACATCAATAAAGTATATACGAATTTTTTTTTAATTTTTTTTTCTATTTTTTTGTCGATAATTTTTGATCTAGTTTCACCCCCTTTCGGGGTTGCACTTTATCCAGGGCCACACTGTATAAGAATATGTAACATATAAGAATATTGAGCATAATTTCCCAGTATGTTGTTTTTTTTTCTGAAGTTTATTGAATAGATTTTAGAAGCTTTTCAATGATGGGACTAAAGTAAATCTTTTAGGTCAGACTTGTCGTCTATAATTGTGCATGCCGTGATAACTTTGGACGAACGTCAACACAAGAAATAAAAAAACCGGACAAGTGCGAGTCTGACTCGCGCACGAAGTGTTCCGTACCATTATCTATAAAAACGGCTAAAAAATCACGTTTGTTGTATGGGAAGTCCCTTAAATATTTGTTTTATTTTAATTTAATTATTTATTTTTAAAGTGGATATAGCTAAATATTCTGTGAATATACCTGTTGCCGTTATCAATATTGAGCAAAAAATAATCACGTTTGTTATATGGGAGCCCCCCTTAAATATTTATTTTATTCTGTTTTTAGTATTTGTTGTTATAGCGGCAACATTTCGGAAATTCATCATCTGGGAAAACTTCAACCGTCTAACTATCACGGTTCATGAGATACAGACGGACAGACAGACAGACAGATAGACGGACAGCGGACTCTTAGTAATAGGGTCCCGTTTTACCCTTTGGGTACGGAACCCTATAAGCCAACCACATAATGCCAAACAACTATTATGATATCCCCACACTAACAATGAGTAGGTATTACACTAATATTATAAATGCGAAAGTTTGGATGTTTGTTTATTTATTAGTTTATTATTTACCTAATCACGTCGTAACGGCTGAACCGATTTCAATGAAATTTAGTAGTTATTTAGACTATAACCTGGATTAACACATAGGCTACTTTTTATCTCATAAATTAGGTCCCATGGGATAAAAATGGGTTGTCAAAGTTTCTATAGACAATTTATTTTAGTCTTTGGGCGTGCGAAGCCGCTGGGGGGGGGGGGGGGCGGTAGCTAGTTATTAGTATGCACCAAGTTTCAATTGATATTAATAAATTACGTACCAGTTGATCCTGGATCAATATTTCGACAGGACGATATTTCAATGTTGTATCATTTGGTTCTGTTGCTCGTTGGTAGTATTTTGACACTTGTCAAATTCGACTTAAGATTGCCACGAGTACAGTAGCAATCGTTTGGGTGCCTATGTTATTTTCTATGTGAATGATTTCAACGCATACCAATGTTACCATTGGCTACCAGAGCTTCTTCACATTTCCTTCTACCGTTTTCATTAAATGATATACATAAGAGTATCAGAGTACATTTAAAGGTTTATTTCGATGATAGATATGAATTTTATCGCACACTACTTACAAAAATACTCCGTACTGCGCTCGCAAACAAAGATTATGGACGTCACAGAAAAATCAGCACAGGCCGGCCACGTCTGCCGCATGCCCGAAGATCTATGGGCAAAGATCACAACTGATTGGGTCCCTAACGCAACACGCCCACGCGGCAGACCACCACGGAGATGGCGTGACGACTTGGATATGCATTTACCAGACTAGCCCATTACAGCAGGGTACAGAAAAAACTGGAAAGAGGAGAGGGAGACCTTTGCCCTGCAGTGGGACATCACAGGTTAAAAATAATAATTATAAAAATAATAAATAATATGTACTTATAAAAACAACACAAATTGATGTAATACAATTTGTTAACTGTAGCGTAATTTTAAAAAAAATCTATCGAGACGACCATGTGAGTTTCTCGATTTGGTCTCTATTTTGTTCTACCAATATTTTAATATTTAATTGTGTATTCTATATTGTTTGTTTTATTTTTAAAAAGCTGACCCGCCCGCGGCTTTGCACGGGTGGTTTTTAAAACATTACCCTCATTTTGCGCAGTTGGCTAAAACGTAGCATATGTCCTTTCCCGATCCGTTCAGCCGTTTACGTCGTGTAAAGGTAACAAACAAACTTAAATATGTATATATAATACATATAAACCTGAGTCTTGAATCACTCTATGATTGCTACGCTGAAATCGCATTAAAAATGGTTGAGTAGTTTAAAAGATCTAAGGGAACAGACAGCGGAAGCGACTTCATTTTATACTATGTAATGATGGTGTGCAATAAAGAAATTATCTAATCTAATATTATATTGGACCTTTTATTTTCATACTACATAATTGATCGAGCGAAGTACTACCACCATACCTGTTACTGCCGCCGCAGCATTGCTGTGTTTCGGTTTGGAGAGTATGGTTTCCGATGAAATTACAGGCATATGAGGCTTTACACCTGTATGCCTCAAGTTGATGGACGCAGGGCAGTGTATCGGAGGGTACATTTCTAACGTGCGTGGCCTGCGAGGCGATTCTCTGTTATAGGCAATGGTTACTACCTATTACCTTTCTAATCCAAAACCCGCAGCCATTTCCGAAAGAGATATCAAATCGGACTTTATTTTTGGATGTCGATTGCAAGAGTAGGCAGTAAGTTTTATATCGAATTAATCACCTAAACTTAATCGATTTTCTATAAATTTGATAATATTTTTTTCGAGAAGTCTTTGTTTATGTTTTGAGACCGTCACTTGAATATCATCAGTATATTACCAAACACCCTGTATAGGAAAAGTCTGAAATCCAGAATAACTGCAATTTCTATACCCCTAAAAAGAGTAACCAAATTACATGAACCCCGTTACATGTAATTTGAATGAAACTGTAGGCCAAGTAAGTTGGTTATTTATTTCGGGGCACTATTTTATTAGTCAACGAATATGAGTAATATTTTTTTGGTTTTTGGGAGACTCGCGAGATCTCAGTTCGGGGCGAACCAGTAGTAATATTCATTCGTAAGTAACTCTGTCTCTGTCTGTCTTTCTGTTTGGTATGTTCTCACGACTAAACGGCTTGACCGATTTCCATGAAATTTTGTATATAGATTATGATCAGGATTGAGACATAGGCTAGTATTTACCCGACTGTGCAAAATGTTTTGATTGACAAATCCCGTATGCGAAGCCGCGAGCGGAAGCTTGTACGAAATAATTCACAACTAAGTCCATTCTCTTTCACCTCGTTTGCTAAGTAACATGAGCTTGATTGACTAATGACATACCGACAGACGTACATTCTGGTTTCATTATGTGTAATTACATGATATATAGCCTGTTAGCTTTATATGGTACCGCACAGATGCTGGCTTGTTTTAATTTGTTACTATATAGGTATAGGCTAGTAATAGACTCATCGAATTTTGTTTTTCTATTTAATAATTCACTGTTAATAATAAAACTACGAGTTCATCTCATAATATGTCATTAAAGTACCCAAATTAAGGCTTTACAGCTAGATATTCTAATCTGTAAACTGAAATACACGAAAGCTTGTCTAAATAGAAACATTGTGCATAACATAAAGAATTTTTACTAAACATTTTATTCTAAATCGCTCGTTATTTGAAAAGAAAAGCTTGACCAGTTGCGTGTACTGTGCGTCACTTGAATATCTCTACGTATTTTTCTCACAAGATTTACTAAGCAATATATTCGTAGCGGATGCAATTCGTATGACAAAAACAAACAAAACAAATGTTTGATTTGCTAGTTAAACGAGAATAAACTCCTAAAAGTTGTATGCGCACACAATTTACGTATATTCTGCGTCAGATACGCTATCCCATACTTAACACTGTAGGTACATAGTCTCTGAGTACGTATTAGATGTGGATCATGTAGATATTGTAGATCAACGATCTATGCGAGGTTATAAACGCCGAAACAAAAAATCGTGTGACGTCATCGCTAATGCCAAGCTGATGTGCTTTGTCGTAAATCTATGTATACATAAACATTGCTGTCGGCCAGCATATAGTTAAATTTATTATTATTTGATAGAACTTACTTAAATTAGGGTTCCTTTTTAAAACTAAATTGAACTTTTTATGAGCTGGAAGAAAAACCTTTAGGAACTTTCTTCTGTTTTGGACATATTTTATTTTTCAAAGATTCCTTATTAACATTTTTGTGGTTTTCAGGTAAAAACCAATACCTAATAGGATAATGTTATCTAAGTCAAATATTCGATTCATCAATATCACGATGTGCACGCCAAAATTGTACGTGATGACGCTATCTAAAAAATTCTCGTTAAGTACAGTTATGTGCTCTAGACATATTAAAATATATAAACTCAATAAAATCTTCAAATTTGTTTAATCTATTATGAGCAATTCTCAAGATTCTGACGACGGTATCAAAGCAAACACACATGCGTGACTTGCTATGTACATGTATATGTATATGGTTTTTGCCGGATATTGCCTATTTGTAAATATAGATTATTATATTAAAAAGGCGGTTTTTTTCTAGCGATGTGTTTTCGACTATCGGAACAAGCCACATCTTTCACAAACATTTAAATGCTGAAAAATTTCAATGCCAACATCCTATCTCGGTAAGTGATTAGTTTTAGTTCTTGTAGGTTTTGTTGCAACTATCTTGGCGCCTGCCTAAAATTATCAATGAGTATCTAAGGTTTCAGATTAACTACATAAAGATTAAGATAAGAGCTTACATAAAAATATGATAAAAAAATAGAATTTCGATCTGATATGACGCCTTCAAATGACACAGTGAGTATTTAAATGGTTAAAAATATAATATGAAACAGAATGATCAACTAGCTTATTAGGTAGTCTCATGCCTAAACCATGATATTAAAAATAATTTTCATTTTGATCTAGGTATTGTTTCTATAGACGGTCTAAAGATGGCGCTTTACATCAATAAAGTAATCTACTATAGACATAGATAATCATCATAGATAATATAATAAATCACTTTATTAATAAATTCCTTTAGATTTTTTAGTTATAAATAAAAATAATTATTATATTATTATCTTTTACCAAATTGGCCGTGAAAGATACTACTCCATTTCTGTGTGCAGCTGAAGATTTACTGTATGTGTCAGAATCTTTTGTTTTATATAAACAAACTTGGGAGCGTTATCGCACTGGCGATTTGCGAGCGTGCTGCGTGTGCGTTACAATACGACTGTATACGAACGCGGCGTCGTCCGCCAGCTGGCGTTGCGGTGTAGTCGCGGCGAGCTCGTGGCTAATACGTTCACATATCACCTCGCTGGAAAACGCTCGCAAATCGCCGGTGTGATAACGCCCTTACATTGAAATTGCTGCTGTCCTTCCTTTCAAAATCTTAATTGTTTACATTATAACCTTATGTGACTTGCAAACCTGACAAAATTGGTAATGTCATCAAGTAATTTGATAGCTAAATTAGGTTTAATAAATGATAAATCATTATTCATAGGTAATCATCACCTTATAGCCAATACAAACCATTCTTCATTCTTTTCAAACCGAACAGAGAAAAGTTAAACGTTGATGCTCTGATGTTTTAGGGCGACTTGCGCAATGATGCCTAATCATATAAGTGCCTAAATATGTTTAAGAGAGTTGTTAAATCATACAAAACGTCATATTTAAATATGTTTAGTCGCTAAATACGATTAGGGGTTGTTATGTTGGGCTTAAACTTCATCTCATTTTACTAGCAATTTACCGGGAAATCATAAATGGACCAACCATAACCCATAGATTGGCCTTGAGATTTTTTTTTCTGAAGGACTAACTCGCTGTTGACCTCTGAGGCCGTGACAGCTTAACCGAACTTTTGGCAATCGCAGATGGCGCTCAGCCCAGTAAGTTTTTTAGGCAACTAGCGTAAGGGCACCACTTAGGTACGAGCCTCGGCTTGGGCTGTTGCCGGGGTGGGGATAGGAAAGAAACGCCCGGGTACATGTTTGTACCTCGTATAGGCAGCGACTGAAGGGATTCGTCGACCTCGCCGGCGAGATCAGTGGTTTGCCCCGAACTGAGATCTCACGAGTCTCCCAAAAACCCAAAAAAAATATTATTCATAATCTTTGACTAGCAATAAAATAGTACAAAATAACTTGACCTACAGTTTCATTAGGTTCATGTCAATTGGAAACCTTTTTAGGGGTAGAAATTGCAACTACTCTGGCATTCAAAGTTTTCCCTATACAGGGTTACAGGAAAAATCGTGCTAGATCCGTTAAGGGCGTGGAGTACCCATCATTTCTGACTTATTTCACTATGAAACACCCTACCCTAAACTTAACCCTTTTCGAGATATTCGACTTTTAATTTTTTTATTGAAAATTGCCGATTTTTAGGCTACTAAATTTATTTTTGTTTATTTTGTGTATCTTATTATTATTATTATTGCATTTTTACATGTGTAATAAGATGCTTTAGGACGTCTATCATTAAAATAGTGCATAAGTTAATTGAATAGACCGTAGTAGACAAGTGAAAGTGAAGAAATAAAAAAAAATATTAGAAAGTTTATTTTTCTCTAAGGGATATCTAAAAAAAATATTATGGCAATTGTTCAGCAGATGTTTTTTAAAATATCTACGTTTCATCAGCTATCTAACGAGGTATAATAATCTAGGGTTTTATTCAAATGCATTGAAAAAAATTTAGTTTTATAGGCGACAGTGGAGAAGAAAATTTATACTTAGCCCTAAAAAGTAAAATAAAATAATAGGTAAACATGAAATGTCATTTATTAAAGATTTTCACACAACTTTTTCTTATTCTACAGTTCATGTTCAACATGGCCGCCTCTATTTCTGATACATTGTCGCATCCTTCTACGGAGACCAGTCTTTACTACTCCAGTGGTTAACGTGGTCCTCATTTTATTGGCTGCATCCACAATCCTTTCTCGTAAGTCTTCGGAAGTGTTGAAGATGACGTCCTACACACCTGAGGAATATGCTTATTTGTTACGGATACTGCGATTGTGTGTCTGCGCAAGCTCGCAACGAATACATAACTCGCTACCCCGGTCGTCGAGTGCCGGATGTGGCCGTTTTTGACAGAGTCTATCGAAGACTTCGAGAAACTGGCTCTGTTTTGAGACGAAATACAGACATGGGAAGACCACGAATTGATGACGAAGAACAGGACAATGAGATAGTGCAACGCTTTCGAGCGGATCCGACTACTTCCACTAATATTGTTGCCCGTGATCTGGGACTTTCGCAATGGAGAGTGTGGTTTACAGTGCATACTGCTGGCCTATACCCGTACCATTACACGCCGGTACACGTTATTGAAGAAGGAGACCCCGCGAGAAGATTGGACTTTTGCAGATTTATGTTAAATGCTGACGTAGAAGACCCAGATTTTCTAAGAAATATCTTGTGGACGGATGAGTCCAAATTTGATAAAGATGGCATAACTAACTATCACAACGCCCATTACTGGGCCCCAAAAGAGCTAAGGAATCCCAATAAGAAAAGAGTGAAGGGGTCCCAACGAAGATTCAGCGTGAATGTGTGGATGGGCATTATCTCCAATCATTTGATTGGACCTTACTTTCTCCCGGATAATCTAAATGGGGAAAGCTACGAAAATTTCCTGAGAGCAGACTTAAGTGATTTGCTGGATGATCTGCCACTCAACCTGATCAGGGACATGTGGTTCCAACACGATGGCTGCCCTGCCCATTTCAGGAGAAGTGTCAGAGACTGGCTGGACACAAATTATCCAAACAAATGGATAGGACGCGGTGGACCGTTGCCATGGCCAGCAAGAAGTCCGGACCTAACCCCCATGGATTTTCACGTGTGGGGGTGCATGAAAAGTCTTGTGTACAGCGAGCCGAATCCAGTTTCGTCTGTGGAAGACTTACGAGAAAGGATTGTGGATGCAGCCAATAAAATGAGGACCACGTTAACCACTGGAGTAGTAAAGACTGGTCTCCGTAGAAGGATGCGACAATGTATCAGAAATAGAGGCGGCCATGTTGAACATGAACTGTAGAATAAGAAAAAGTTGTGTGAAAATCTTTAATAAATGACATTTCATGTTTACCTATTATTTTATTTTACTTTTTAGGGCTAAGTATAAATTTTCTTCTCCACTGTCGCCTATAAAACTAAATTTTTTTCAATGCATTTGAATAAAACCCTAGATTATTATACCTCGTTAGATAGCTGATGAAACGTAGATATTTTAAAAAAACATCTGCCGAACAATTGCCATAATATTTTTTTAGATATCCCTTAGAGAAAAATAAACTTTCTAATATTTTTTTTTATTTCTTAACTTTCACTTGTCTACTACGGTCTATTCAATTAACTTATGCACTATTTTAATGATAGACGTCCTAAAGCATCTTATTACACATGTAAAAATGCAATAATAATAATAATAAGATACACAAAATAAACAAAAATAAATTTAGTAGCCTAAAAATCGGCAATTTTCAATAAAAAAATTAAAAGTCGAATATCTCGAAAAGGGTTAAGTTTAGGGTAGGGTGTTTCATAGTGAAATAAGTCAGAAATGATGGGTACTCCACGCCCTTAACGGATCTAGCACGATTTTTCCTGTAACCCTGTATAAGTGTCACTAAAGCTACACTAATACCAAATTTCAGCACTATGGGGTCATTGGTGTACTCTATGAATTTCGTTAAAGTTCCGTTTTTATTTTGGTTAATAACTCATAAACTACAAGGATTAAACTAAAAATAAAACGGAATCGTAATGTTCTTATAAAGACCTTACATTAGACTTCCCACTTGACCTAATAATCTCATTTTGATTTTTTTTTACCCCTCTTGAATCCCGATATCATAACATTTTTAGCTCATTTAGTCACACTAAGATCGTGCCATAACTACCTATCAAATTTCACGATGATCGGGTCAACGCTTCGAAAGTTATCCTCGGACAAACAAACATACATACATACAACACTGATTTGCCCAAATTGATTTGGAGATCTCGCTTCGCTTGATCAATAAATAACCTACGTGGAATACTTAAGCTAGAAACATACTATCGAACGCGACTTATGTGTACACATGTTATGGAATATTTCCTAGTTCAATATTTTTGTATTTTTAACAATTTAACATTTTTTTATAATGAGTATTTTATATTTGCTGGATGTGTTTTGTTTTGTGTGCCATAATAAGTAATAAATTTAAAAAAAAGACTTACTGACCTGCACACCGTGTCGGACGTCGCGTCGTCTTAGTCGTAGTATCGTCGACTTATAGAAACTTCCGAGGAGCCAGATTCTCATCGGAGGTCCAAAAGCTTATAGTCACGTCCGCGACTTATTGCTGGCAGTTTGCACATTATACGTAATGTTATTGGCCAGTTAGAGCATAAGTCGCGTCAGTCAGTTGCGTCCGATAGCTTTAGCGTGTTTCATTTTAGCTGACACGATAAAGAATAAATTAGTAATGTACCTACGACACAGCTCGTAATTCATAATTCTTTATTGTTCGTGAACCTAGGTATATAATTGATTGTGGAACTTATAAATAGAACTATTCTAGGTTCTGCCATTTAGGCGTACAAACATTTATATCACAATCACTACAATATTTATCATATCATTACATATTTTTTCCTTAATAAAATTAATACAATTCAGAGTTCAATTTTTAACGATACGGTACCAAGTACCATCTAGGTACTGCCGGTGTTAGCTCTTCTGGATCATTTTAGACAAGAAAGGTTGGCAAAGTTCTAACAATTGTGGATCACCCTTGACAATTGTAAATCATTTTCTGAGATTAAAGTCGTAAAGTAAGTCTCAGAAATGTATTACCACAAATTATTATTAGTGGCTCCCCCCCGAACTGAGATCTCGCGATGTCCATCACATACGTAACTATTATATGGTAAAAAAACTATAAAACACTGTTTTTCATTGTAACTCGACAGGTATGCAAAGTTTTCGCGCAATCGGACAATTTACTGAGGAATTCTGTGGCTCCTGATTCCATCATCTCGATAGATTGGTTTCCAAATTTTACTTTTTAGGGTTCCGTACCTCAAAAGGTAAAAAAAAAGGATCCTTTATTCTTATAAGGATGTCAGACAGACGGACAAGAGAGTGATCTTTCACTCTCTTGTCCGTCTGTCCGTCTGTCTGTCCGTGTGTCACCACCGATTTTCTCAGGAACAGGTGGACCTAGCAAGTTGAAATTTATACCAAATACTGAGGTCTATAGTCCCTATTAGGTGTATAAAAATCAAGGTCCAGAGTCAACACGATAAAGAGATATGGGCAAATTTAGATTTACGCGAAAACTTGTAAGTACCAAAATTTACCTTAATTTTCAACTTTTTTATTTTTCGGAATTTTACCTTTACTTGTGCTGTACCTTGCTTTTAACCAAAATTGACAATTCCAGGTCAACCGGAAGTACCCTATAGGTTTTGGGTCGAAAACCTATATGGTATAAGGTATAATAGCATAAATAAAGGAAATATTCCTAAAAAATAAAAAAGTTGAAAATTAAAGGATGTCCCCATACATACATATTTGACGCAAATTAAGATAGTCTTCTGAGTTGTATGGGCGCTCATACAATTTAGAGGACTAGCTTAATCGGCGCCAACCTCAAATAAGGTACATAAATAAATAAAATCGTGCTATTGTGTGAAAGAAAACAAAAGACATTATTTATCATAGATAATGGGTACGGAACCCTTCGTGCGCGAGTCCGACTCGCACTGGACCGGTTTTTTCACTGTATCTCAAAACTATACATCCTAAAATAAAAATAAAAACCGTTTTGGAATGTTTACATAACGCCTTTTCATATGACACGCCACTTGATACATTTGTATCACTATAATTTTTGTTACGCTCCTTTGGAACCCCTCCATCGATTCCGCTCATATACGAGTTTTTTCCAGCAAAACTTTATAGCTCAAGCGATCGACCTACTGAATTTCATGCCGATCGAAACTCGATAGTTATGCTCGGACAAATATTACACAACATACGACAAACATTCGTACCTACATACAAAAGCAGAATCGCCCAAGTTGTCACTGAGATCTGTACTCGCTTCGCTCGCTTGACTTACCTTTCGTTTGACGATAATTGAGACGTTTTGTGAGTAGGCAAACGCCCGTTTACGTGTTATTTATTTTTCTGACTTTAAAGAATAAGTACAATTAGTTGAATAAAAAACAATTACATCTACTTACCAATTTACATTGTGTATGATGATAATAAACAGTGTTTATGTATTTAATAAATATAAGTTTTTATTATAATATGTATTTTAGTCTAAGGTAAATCTAATCTTTATGGGCCGTAGAATAAGTTAATTACAATCCTGTAACTATTTTTATTGATGCCGGTATTAAATTAGCAGCATGGGGCAACGGCTTTACGAATGACTGTCAAAGACATTCCAAAAAAAAAATGGCCAAGTGCAAGTCGGACTCGCGCGCGAAGGGTTCCATACCATTATATACTTAGACAATAATTTATTTGCTAAATAGCACACATAATACATTTACAAAACATGATTTAAAATGTAAAAGATGAAAACATGTAAGACATAAACAAACAATAGGTGTAATAAATAATTAATTTTAAATATGAGGTAGGTATGTTGTGTGCTATAGCAGCAAAAGGGCATTATCTATAAAAACGGAAAAAAAATCATGTCTGTTGTATGGGATATGTCCCTTAAATATTTGTTTTATTTTAATTTAATTGTTTATTTTTTAAGTGAATATATAACTAAATATTCTGTGAATATTCCAAGCGTCTACCTGTTGCCGTCAATATCGAGTAAAAATGAGCAAAAAAATTACGTTTGTTGTCCCCTTAAAGCCCCCTTAAATATTTATTTTATTCTGTTTTTAGTATTTGTTGTTATAGCGGCAACAGAAATACATCATGTGTGAAAATTTCAACGGCCTAACTATCACAGTCCAAGACATACAGCCTGGTGACAGATGGACAGACAGACAGACAGCGGAGTTTTAGTAATAGGGTCCCGTTTTACCCTTTGGGTACGGAACCCTAAAAAACTATCGAATATCTGTTGTGTGTGGAGGAGTTTCTCTGATTACACGAGTGCGAAAGATAGATAGATAGATAATTCCTTTATTGCACACCATTTAAATACAATAATTTATAAGAAAATACACTCTTAAACAATAGGTACAATGGGCGGCCTTATCGCTAAAAGCGATCTCTTCCAGGCAACCTTTGGATGGACAGGATCTATGTGAACGATATTACCGCTAAACACGTTAGCCCGAATACTTTAGAATCTAATAAATTGATTGTGCAATGCTTCATTAGCTCTTGTGCAGCTCTTCTGGAGCTACGGACAAAAACAACGGCTGAATGAAACGCCTCATTTTAGTCAGGATTAGAAAAAGTACAGTCAGCATCAAAAGCAACATAAATATTTTTATAAAGCGATTGTATTTATTATCGTTGTTAAGATTGCTTCAATTTAGTCCATTATTTATCCATTAATCATGCACTGTGAGGAAAACCCTTAACGAAATTCAAAGGACATATTCAGGAGGGGTCTCAAGGGGGCTCAAAAGTTCTCTCAGTATTTGCACCATAAGCATGTATAGGCATATCAAAAACTTGTAGATTCTCATTTCAAGTTACGTGTAAAGTTACTAGCAATTTAGATGGATAACTTCAACTTGAAACATAATGTTAGGTACCTATATTTTGATGTGTTTAATTGCGCTGAGATCAAATCTCAGCCTCCAATGTCTATGTATGTAGTAACAGTCTGGGTTGTTGCTCATACCAGTCTGCGTTCACCTCAAGCCGTAGACTGCGCGGGCGCATAGAGCTGGCATTCTCATGGACATGGCCGCGCGTCGTCGCATCCGTCGCGTCGGTTTGGCAAAACGAGCTAAAAAACAGTCTGAATATTTTGGCCAGATCTATTAGTGAGTGCGTCTTAGAGTCGAGAGGCGATAATGAGGAGTGCAATGATGACGTCACGCGGTAAGTGGGGGGTGGGGGGAAGGGACGCAGAGCTGTGCGCCCGTTCATTGTAGTTTTTCGATTATTGTTTAATTAGGGCGAAGCGGCGGCGGAGCGGCGGCCAGGGGTAACCAACTGCGGCATTTCCGCGAACACATGTATGCACAGAACAACAGACAACTAATTTCATTTAGAAACCATCAATGTAGAGCCGGTAAAGCATAAATGAAAAACATTTTAGGTGGATATAAAAATTACATTTTGTTCTCAATCACTTTTTATAGAGTAATTATTTGTTAACTAACTTATTACTATAAAATATGTTTAAAACCCCAAGTCCCGCCTGAAATTCCCTACGTTTATAATGCTGGATCCTGCATAGCAAATTGTGTAGACAGACACACAATTTATACAATCAAAATCCTTTCAGTTTAAGTGCTCTGTATGTATTATCCACCTCATGTGTGCCTCGTTGGTGGATATTGAACCCATATTTTATCGAATTCACATTGGCTGAATATAACGAATATGTATTAAGAAAATTCACGCTTCTCTTGTCTATTAACCAAAAGGCGTCTCGAAACTACTCGAAAACTTAGAATTCTAGAAACATTTTCACATTGATTCCTTACGAACTTTCAAAATACTTAAGGACTTTAGAAACTTTCACATAACCTTCAAAGGCTTGGCCGAGCTCCTATAGAATACTTAAAAAAAATCCATTGAAGGCGAAATTATTTTATTTTAGCACCTTGGAAACACTAAGAATTTATATTTACTTAGTAACTTTAATTTCAAATCATTGACATTAGAAAACTTTGACTAGACTAGCAAAAAAGGTATTATTGTAATGCGATGCAGACAGTGAAACGGTTGGCAGCGGCTGGTTCGCTATCAGCGGGCGGCGACCGCGCCGGGGGCCCGCGGGGTTGGCGGTGGCGGCGCGCGCGGGAAAGAGCGCGTAAAAAGGCGAGCGGTCGGCGCGCGCGCAAATCCGCGCCTTTTACGAGGTCGACGCCCGCTGGGGCCCACCGAAATCAACCGACAAACCTACCCCCATTTCCAACAACTTTTCCTAAACTATCCCCAAAGTATACAACACAATCGATGTCCCGTTGTCACACAATCCAACATCTATATTTAACACGTCGATGTCTCAAGGTGAGCCGTGACTGCAACTCGGAGACGATCCGATCTCGTGACATCCGAAATGTCTTTCCAGGAACATTGAGTTCACCGCAAAAATAAAATTAGCGATTCGCAAAAGAAAACGTTTTACGATGCGCCACCTACGATCAAATAAAAGACGATGTTTTACCGATAAAACCATCTTTACTGCCGACTCCGCACTTTTGACGGCCTAGCCCACGTAGTAGCCACATGACTTGTGGATCAAAGAATCGAGCATAATGGCTAGGATAACTATCGAAAACTCATTACTGATGAATACTGACGCAAATGGTAGGTAGTTCCCCTGAAAGCCATCAATCATATTTCAGCGACTAGCTCTTTAAAAAAGTAACCGAGTTCAGGCGCCATTTTGCGCTCCGCGTCGACCTCATGAAGTAAATCTGTGACAAGCATTCCATTGGAGATGTAGTATTCTTAACTGTAAGTAGCGAATGGACGTGCACACTCATCGACAGTATCCGGGCCAATGCCAGCCGACACCGGCGTACCTAAACTAGAAAAGTATTGTCCTCGATGTTCTGAGCGATAACCATAACATGGTAAAGAGCAATTCGCAACTGTACATCAGCGAGTTAGAGTTGGTATTCGATCGGTAGGTGTCGCTGGAGGTTGCGCGTGAGATATGTGAAGTCGCGGCATGCGGGTCGCGCGGCGTTCTCACGCTTTGAATATTCCTGCTCCTGGCGCCCTCGCGCCCCGCGCCCCCTTCGGCCCTTCAATGACGTCCCCTAACTCCCACTCCGATCCCGGCACTAATTGAATGAACCTTACTAAGTCTGTTTACATCCGCTCCGTCTTCTTCTACATTAACTAATTCATCTCGAGTATTTGTGAATGTCGCCGTTCGCAGGGCTCGCGGGAGACACTGATCAAATCGACTATTGCGTACACTGAATATTTATTATGGCATTTATTGAATAACAGAGAATATATCCTATTTAATACCCGCCACGCTATACATAGAATTATTAGTAGATGCGTGTTAATTTTATTATCTACTCATGTGCCATTTCAAACCTACTCGTACCTAAATAATCAGAGTGCGCAATATCTCCTATTTGCTTTTTCTGCTCGAAACTCGTAACTCGAGGCTAAAACTTATTCACGCTGCTGTTAGATCGACTTATGTATGAAATAAATATATGAAAAAAAAACATCTAAATGCATAGTTCATAAACAAACACGGACAAAAGTCATAGGAGCAAGATGAATGAAATGTGTATAAATGAGTTGTCGGAGCGAGCGGGGGGCGCGCCCCTACGGGCGGGCCGGCTCTAGCAGCGCTTTCCCAGGTTTCGCCACATCATCGATTAATTACCTACAAACCATAGTTATTGATATGAACAACAGTACTTCTAAGCTCGAGTATTCGTCATATACGGCGGCATGCGAGATGAGTAATTCTCCCACGGTTCTTAGACATCGTAACACATCCTTGACTCACATTTTGAAAATCGTACCTTTTGTGTGGGAGTTTGTTTCCGTGAGAACTGAATATTTAGCTATTCAGTCGCATACGGTAGTCTGAAAGATAAATGTTTTGCTAACAGCAGCCTTAATTACACGAGTTAACGGGACAACACAATACATAGACGATATTATTCATTGCGCTGCCGCGCTGCGTCATCTGCAGCCTATCTTTGAGGCTTATGATAATTTAATAGATTTTAGTTTCAGGAGTTATAGTTTCCGGAGACATAGTCTATATTTTAAAAACCAACTTCAATGATATCCTAATTATTTGCACGAAAAGCTTAGAAATATTAAGATCACGTGTATGTAATACGCACATAGTTTTCGAATACAAAAATCCATTTGTGGACCTTCGAATAAATGAATGAATGAATGAAAATACTTTATTGTACACTTCAAAGGAAACAGACATAATAATAAAAATTCATCAAAGCATCAAGTACAATGGGTGGTCTTATCGCTTAAAAGCAATTTCTTCCAGACAACCTTTAGATGGAGAGAACTTTTGTAACAATACAAAAATGGAAGGGGTGTTGTTACCTACATTAACAAAACAAAAACTTTAACTTTAAAGTTTAAATTTTCCTATTGCGATGGCCACAAGATAGGTAGGTACTACCTAAACAGCTATTGCCTGTGATCTTCAATACAATATTCTAACTGCGATACATGAGCTGTTTGTCGTTGAGAAGTTCTGTAAGGTATCTTCAAAGTTCATGAGCAGGTCAGTTAATCATTGAAGGTCCCCAAATAGATATTCCCTAGCGATTTCCAAAAACAATAACTAAATCGCGATGCGTTTGTTATCATCCGTTGAGGAATTGTACTTTATCTACAGACCCTCGCCAAGAAAGACCAACAGACTTTATGGGACCACCCCGGAGGTACTCTATAGAATAAAAAAGAATCATCGAAATCAGTTAACAATTGGCGGAGATATCGTGTAACATACTCGTACATACAAAATAAAAAATACAGCCGAATTGAAAAACTTCTCCTATTTTGAAGTCGGTTAAAAAGAGTGAAATCAAGAGTTAGAGTACCTAAGTCTAGAACGGCTCCAAACATTTGAGATGGTTTTAAAAATCGTAAGAGTGAAGTCTCCACACCCTGAAATGTATTATGAAGTTATCAAAAATCTCGTTTTTTGTAAGTAAAAAACTTAATAATAATAAATAAATAAATATAATAAATAATTTTCTTACTATATATTTTAATTCACTTCTTCAAGCACGATTAATAATGATCACACAATTGTGGAATGTCTATATTTGGAACGTCATCGAGTATCAAAGGTAGGAAGGCGATACTTGAGTTTCCGCGAATCGGCGCAAGCATCTCGATGGCGGTCATGTGACACTGCACTCAAACATACTTATGCACTCTATGATGTGACCGTGAAATGGATCCTTCGCATTTATAGCAAATAATTTTACAATGAATAGCAAAGATGACAGCAAAATATGTCATCTTTCGAAAATTCTGGTTAGAACCATCTAAGAGTAGATCCAAGAACTTGTGTGCCAATCTTTATGAACACTGAAATATTATTTATCTGCATAAAAGAACGCTACGATATCAAAACCGATACTTCACATTACCTCTGTATTAAATCACAATAGTAGAAATACATTAAAGTGTCAACAGCCTGTCCTGGTGAACTAGCGTGCGCGCCGTGAGATATGTCACGCATGACATGAGAAATTTTGTCGATGTCGACAAATTTCTCGTTTACTAACATGCACGCCACAATAGAGAAGTTTGTCGTCGTAGATACTAAGTCGTGTAGAAACACCAAGATTGCCCTGTGACGAATCCTACTATTTCTCATGTAGCAACACTGGTTAGTCCATTTATGACGAAGGAGAAACAACTGTAAGCCTACTGTCAGCATTCCTCAACTTATTGCCTGTTACTACAAACTGTAACGTAGAGACAAAAAATCCGAAGATAAGTGAAATTAAAAGCCTCTTTTCCTTTCACCCAAAGGCATGCACAATTACAAGATATACCTATCATATAAATTCAAGTGAAGTCCACTCTACATTTACTGTGGTTCGCCCCGAACTGAGATCTCGCGAGTCTCCGATTAAAACAAAAAAATATTATTTTGTAATCTTTGACTATCAAAATAGTGCCACGAAATGGGCTTAACCAAGATACTTGGCCTGCAGTTTCATTCAAATTACAGGTAACGGCAGTTCTTGTTATTTGGTTTTTTTATATTTTGGGTAAAAATGGCAGTTATTCTGGATTTCAGACTTTTACCTATATTTGTGTTACTTAAGGTGTAGCTTAAGTAACACAAATATAGGTAAAAGTATACCAAATAACAGCACTATGGGGTCACTGGTGTACCCTGTGAATTTTGTCAAAGTTCAGTTTTTATCATCGCTAATAACTCAAAAACTAAAAGGACTTTACTAAAAATAAAAACGGAGTCTAAATGTATTAATAAATACCTTTCATTTGACGTGCCACTTGACCTAATAGTATCATTTTCATTTTTTTACCTATCTTGAACCCCAATATCTCAACAACCCCCCAATATTTTTAGCTCATTTAGTCACACCAAAATTGTGCCATCACCTATGTATCAAATTTCACGATGATCGATTCAACGCTTCGAAAGTTATCCTCGGGCAAACAAACATACATACATAAATACATACATACAACGCCGATTTGCCCAAGTTGTTGGTTTAGAGATCTCGCTTCGCTCGATCAGAAAGTTATCACAGAGTAAACTGGTAGAATGATTGTTTCATGGTGGAAATAGGGGCCTGACCTATCACTTATCTTATTTGATCCTATCCCACACATACAGTAAACATTACCTTTATCAATCAAGCAAAACAAAAACAAATGCATTTCCTAATAGCTGACACATCAGGGCTAATTGATCTAAATAATTTGATGTGCCGCCTTTATGATATCCTCTCTAACGGTGCTGCGTTTAATTACTATATTATTGTTATAACTGTTTGTTTATTATTATAACTAAACTCGTATTTGTTTTTGGTAATGAAATAATGTATTGTTTATTACTTTATAACTTAATTTAGTAAATGTAGCTTGGAAAAACTGTATGCTTGTGTGAAACTGGTCCCTCAAAGTTGAGGGTAATTGTTAACATCACTTGATTTCTACTTCTTTTTCTGCGACCATAACCAGTTTCTTCTAGTTATTCATGTCTAATAACAAATAAAACTGTCCATTCACTGAAGGAATTTCTTTATCATAACATATAAACGTCTGCTAGCGTATAATTTTCCATCGGGGACCTTTTACCTCAACAACCCATCAATCAAATAAAATTCGCCTGTTTATACTATTTACACTGTTTATACAGGGTCAACAAGATACTAAAGCATCGCTACGAATATAGATTAAAAGAATCAGAAATATTACCTTAGACTTTGGATTGAATAGGATACCTATCTTTTGAAAAATAATTCTAGTAAGATATTTCAACTGCCATAAATTAAAATGGAAAGTTGACTCTAGCCACCCTACCTTATCATAATCATTATTAGAGATTGAATTGGGAACACAGCAGACAATAATACACAAAGTGTGGAGGTGTGAATGCGGGTGCGTCTGCGTGTATGCGCGCATGCGGGCGGGCGTTCGTTAGGGCGCGCGTAGGCCGCCGGGCGACGCCATACGCGTATTTTTAAACCGTGGGGCCGCCGCGCTCAAGCTCACCTTTCGATCTATTCCTGGCTTCTTATTTTTAAACTTTTGTCTATATTACTTTCCTTCCGTCTGCTTATTAGTGGATGATTGAGAAGCGTCGCAGGGGGCGCTTCTCGGAATATATTTCCGGCGGTCGCGGTCGCCGAGTTCCCCGACCGCGCAGCGCACCACGTGGCATCGATATTGACGCGACCATGATATTTATGATTTGAGGGTTGTTCGCTTTCCGTATTCAAATAGATCGGGACACTTTTGTTTCTATTTCTTTTCGGGGGGTACGAGAGGGTGTTATTTTATTTTATGTTGCTATTTATAAAAACAATATTTATGAAACGTTATTTTTAAGTCCGCCTTTGAAAGTAATAAATCTTGTAACTTAATTTACTTGTACCTGTAATGTTTCATGACTGTGACAAGTATTATTTATGAATTTGACTTAAAAAAAATATTGCTTTATCAACTTTTAGTCAATTAGGTTTAATAATAAGAATTTTAAGAATAAAAATTCCTATATTAGCTTTTTTCACTTATTGACTTAATGACAAAAGACGTGTTCATATTTAGATGAAAACTGCTTTTTTAGTTTAAATTACTTAGTAATGACATGACAGTATGCGTACGCCAAAATGACTCACATACGAAATGTTCTTTATCCTAAAAGCACATAAAACTGAACTTAACTAAAGACTCAAAAGCACCTAAATAGATTTAGCTTCTCATCTAGTCTCTGTAAATGCTTCTAATTACAAAGTGATAATGTAATCTCAAAAGTAATAGACGTTTCCTGTGTGATGCCACATGTTCGGCACCCTGCCTTGCCAACCCTACCATCAACATGTAGATCCTACATCTGGCTGTCGGAAATGAGACGCGCATCTTTCAGTACTCCAGCCTCAGTATACACATTTGGCTCAAAATCATTAGATTTTTTGCCTCATCAAGAGACGAAAACATGAATGAACGGCCCTAAACGTGTCCTTGTGGACTATGAATGATTATCATCTGTGAATGGATTCATGTCGAGCTTCTAGGGTTCCTTGCTGCAGTCGTGTACGAGATAGACTTACTTCGAGTTGGTTAGTATAAAACAAATACAATACTTATTTATGGAAACACTAAACATGGCCAATGATTTATATCAAGAACATTAAAGCCAGAAACTGATTGTTCGAGGTAAGTTTAGTGGCTTTTGAGAAAAACTTCAAGGAACTGCTTTGTTTTTTTTTTCATTGTATTTCAGTACCTTTTTTCGGAAAAGGTACAAAGTACTTTTGACTAAAAGACTTTAAATTAAATTACATCGTGGAAATTGGAGGCTATTTTTTTTATTATTATTAAAAAAAATATACAATTAGGATAATACAAATACTAAATAAGGTTCTTTATGTATAATCAGTCCCGATGTCCACAAATTGGGTTGACAAATTACAAGGGTAAAAAAGTGCTAATGCATGCTTATGAAAAAAGACAAATAATTTCTGTAGGTTACATATGTACATAATATATTAACAACAAGAACAAGAATTCGCAGGCTGAGACACAGGAGGTAGCGGGTTCGATTCCCGCCGCGGATCAAATGTTTGCATGATCTACAGATATTTGTTCCGGGTCTGGTTGTTTCTCTATATATTATAAGTATGAATTTACAAAAAAAAATGTATATAAGTATTCTATCAGTTATCTGGTTCCCATAGCTCTGCTTAGTTTGGGGGTAGATAGCGCTGTGTGAAATGTCCAGCATTATTTATTATTATGAAAAAAGACAAATAATATCTGTAGGTTACATACATATATTAGAACAAGAATTCGCATAATCAAATCTTGTCAAATTCCAATTTCGATCTAATCTTATTTCTGTCAATGCTACATTTGACGTATTCGTAGCTAAAAGGCGATGCTGCCTCTGCATGCCTAGAATCGAAAGTTTACTGAAGTAAAGTTATAATTAGTATGAGTTTGGAACAGTTACTGACAGATACTAATTTTAATATCAGATCTCAAAGAACTACATTAAGGTTGACTTGCGCAACGATGTCTAACCTATAATGTGATTAAAAGAGTTGTTAAATCATACAAATACGTCAAATTTAAACATGTTTAGTCGCTAATTACGTTTAGGAATCCTTATCATTATTACAGGCATGCTCCGAATGTCTCTCCAGCGACTGGAGACCAGTAAGACTAACTTCAAGTCCTACACTCTCCAGATTCTGGCGAAGCATAAGGATGTGTAACTTGATCCAGATTTCTGGCCAGTAGGCATCGTTTACAGGCGCTTCAGGGAAGCAGCTAAGAAGCATAATCTCCCAAATAAATAAAAGTGTTAGTTTTTAAATTTATCATTGTATGTTAGTCTTTAAGGTCGAGCGAAGCGAGATCTCTAAATCAACTTGGGCAAATCGGCGTTGTATGTATGTATGTATGTTTGTTTGTCCGAGGATAACCTTCGAAGCGTTTATCCGACCATCGTGAAATTTGGTATATAGATAGGTAGTGATGACACAATTTTGGTGTGACTAAATGAGCTAAAAATGTGGGGTTTGTTGAATTATTGAAGAGGGGTAAAAAAACAAAATGGAAATAACCAATTAACATGAACTGACGTTACCTGTAATTTGAATGAAACTGTAGGTCAAGTTAGCTGGCAATGCATTTCGTGGCATTAATTTGATAGTCAAAGATCTCAGTTCGGAGCGAACCACTAGTATTATTATTATCACTATCCAAGCCGGGCATATTAACCTATCTTGAATAATACATAGGTCCGTGTTAGTAGTACTCAGAGTAGCATAAAGTGGTAAGCATAAACCCACCCTCATGTTGATAAGGGTCACCTGGGACATTATGCCTATCTATCTAAGTAATAGGGACAATGTACCTACCAGGTTTCTTTTCTCATAAGAGCTACTACTACTATTACTCTTACAGAACTTACTCTTTTACAGAATTAAGAGAGTACTACTCTATTATGAAAAACCTTTAGCTTGTCCCCATAATTTCAATTAGAAACAAATTGAGACAGTACTATTTTCCTGTCATGATTTTTCTTTCCCGCCTCCTAATAGAGCGAATCCCACCCAGTCATCCTATCCGGCTTAGCCGGCAATCCGTTCTCGTACAATAGGAATCGCTTACTTCATTACAAGTTTACGATCCAAGCTCGGAGCAATGCAGGAGTTCACGTCGCGCAAATCATTCTAAGCATAGCTGCAAGCAATATTGGTTAAAGGTCCGGGTGCGTGCCACCGGCGGCGCAGCGCGGCAGCAGCAGATAGAATGCGCTGCGTCCGACTGGTTTCTAACTCAATGTCGTCGCTTGGAATGCAGCGGCCGAGGCCGGCGGAGCGCGGCGCGGGCGCATCGGCCGGCCGCTCTGTTGTCGCAAGCGCACTTGTCGGCGCGTTTGACTGCCGGAGATATTCGGCGCGGTAACGGGCCGCGGCCTTCCTGGAATTGGTTACCTGTCGCATTCCTCTGGCGGTCGTCGCAGGCGCTCCGCCCGCGCCCGGCCCGCGCACTCCGCGTCTCGCGCCGCGCCGAGCCGCGTTGCATAGCGATGCAGCCTCTAATCGGGATCCTTTATGCACTAATGTTGGCTAACCTTGGCAGATACCAGCCTTTCAAGCTCCTTTAAGAAAAGCTGTGGCGTTTTATATCATGATTTTATAGTGTTTTTGTATTAATATATATTCAAGGATAATAATATATACCTAATATCAAAATATGATAAGATAAACTAAAACTTGACAAATAACTAATAGCGCTTTCATTACTGTTTAAATTGAGATACTTCTAAATTGAGGGCACACAGTATGGCGGGCGGTACTTTTAACTAACAATTTGATAAAGGACCCAAGTATAAACTTAAATTTGAATTCTCCCTGCTGAACAACAATAAACTAACGAAATCAAAAACTTTACCTAAAATGCCTAAAATATTTATAATGAACTTATTCTAAATAAACGGTTCACAAACAGCTAGCCTTGTCGGTGTCCCTCAGCTATAAGTACGGAACGCAACGCTCTAATAGAACTGACGTAGGTACACAGCCATCTAAGATGCACTCGCATCCAGCATCGTACGACACCCTACATTACTCGCACTACTCGGGCAATGTCAAAGCGCTCAGAACATTATACGCAATGCAAATAAACATTCTTAAGACCTGTTCATGGTCTTCATAATGGCAGTTACATGCCTAAAAGATAATTTATATGTGTGCGTGCGTGTGAGTTTACCATCGTGTGCGTGGGAAGTTCGGATTTTTCGTGAATAGTTTTCAGTGTAAGGATTGTAGTTAGTTGAAAATGAAGGTTTGTTTTATAATATCTGAGTATTATTGTTCAGTTTGAACTGTGAATGAATACATTATTGATAAGAATGTAATGTGTTAAGAGGCGTGTTGGATTGGTAATGGCACCCTTGCGGCCCCTAGTAGGCGACCGGAGCGCGCAGATTAGGGAAATAGACGCACCTACCAATTCAAAGCTATTGTTTTAATTACAACCGCGAATTGTTTTAATCGGACCTTATATTTTTATATAACAATTATATAGGATTGTAATCGATAATTGAGTTTGATTAACCAAGTATGTAGTACTTACCACTTAAACCGTTTTGCAAAAATTAAACACACTTATACATACCGTGAAAAATAACTAAAAGCAATAAGTATATAAATTTAATATACCTATAATAATTATATCTAGGCTTATCATTGTTTTTTAAGCAAGAAATTGTGTATATAATATACAGATTATACCTATAAATACATAATGTACAACTAATACATAATGTAATGTACATATGTATGACAATATGCTTCTGATGTTGATAAGAAATTTACTTAATCTTTCAGCTACCAAATTTTGTAAAGGTGTACCTTTACCATTAGTTGGTTTTATATTAGGCACCTACTTAAAATATTATACTGCGAATTGATTTTACAAGTATTTTGATAAATATTGCTACATAAACTATGTTTAATTGGTATAACATCAATGATGGAGGGTCCTAGAATGGTACCCTGAGAAGCACCTGTTATTGTTATAACTTTTTGCAAGTGCCGTTAAACACTGGGCAATATTTTAAATTAGCACTTGCTGACCCAGTTTTTAATGTACTCAAACTCCATTGCTATATGGTATGTATGTCTTGCGTGTGAAATTTCACATAATATACCTATTGATTTAAATATATAAAGCTGTATACAAAGCCTTGCCAAAACAATTCTATAATTTTAACAAACATAAACTGCGTGGCTTGGGGTAACTTACGTCAAAATGTCAAGAAACCGAATAGGTACGTCCAATACAGTTATACTGTCATAAGGTTAAAATGACATTTTGTCAAAAGATTTACGTGCCAAAATGTTCGAAACATCGATGTTACTATAGTCAAATAGTAACTAGGTATGCTTCGTTATACTTTCGGCTTAAAGTTCTCTCTCCTATATATTTTTTTAATTTTAGAAAGATACACAAATTAATGGATAGTTAGGTGTACTAACTTTTTGAATAACGGGGATAAAGTACTAATAATAATCCTCTTACAGGTAGAGAGTTTAACATTATTCAAATGTAGTAAAAATTAAAATCAAATAAATTAAAATCAAATAACTTACACCTACTTTGTAATGAAATAAGATTACAAAAGTATATATACAAGAAAAAACTAATGTAAACTAAATAGTACAAATACCTGAATGTATACATATTATTTATAAGCAAAAACTTAAATAAAAATTTTACACGAACACCTACTAAATAAACTAAACTATTAAACATTTCTAAATAAATATAGTATAAAATATGATTAAAATATTATTATTATAAATTTAAAGAATTAATTAAAATAATATTGTATAATTTAAAATTAAATGAGTTAAATAAGTGAGTAACTTTTTTTACATGTATAAAAATAACTTAAAATAATTATTGTAAATATTGTAAGAAATAAAAGGCTTTTTTATTTTTATTTTTATTTATTTAATAATCCTCTTACAGGTAGAGAGTTTAACATTATTCAAATGTAGGGTAGGTGGTGTAAGTATGCGCAGTTTTCAATTAGTTGGCTATAAAAATAAAACAAACTAAATAGGCACAGGTTTCTTTAATAATTATTTATCTTATGGTATCTGGTAACAATTTTTAATACAAATTATTCAGCAAATATGATCACTTTTTACTTAAATCACGAATAATGAGAGATCAACACTTGCGCAATCTTACACATCCCGATGTGTAAAATTGCGCATTGAGGGCGATAAGATTACGCAGGTCAATTACTTGCATAAATCACATTTAAATTGTCCGAAACCAAGGTAATCGGTGCATTTTTTAATTCATCACACCTGACACTTAATGCACTCGATCGGCAATAGGCTCTTTGAAGACTTCTGTGCATCCTCCACACCTCCAGATTTTCTTTTTAGTCGAAGATTTTGGTTTTTATAAATACCTTTTTAGCTCTATTTGGGTTAGTTTCTGAGTTAGGCTTCTTTCTTTAGTCTACCACTTGTTGCAGCTGATTCTTATAAGGTGAACTGCTAATCACATCAGCTTGTTCTCTTAAAATCAGACCTTGGGATTGGTATAATATCTCTAAGCGAAGGACTCATTTGGCCACTTTTTCTACGCCAGAGTTTGGTAACGGCGATGCAGGGCTTATGAACCATAAAACAATTAATATTTATTAATAGAATCGTTAATCTACATATTGTAAATCAATAATAAAAAATCGCGTGTATAATGACGCGCGCAGTCTTACACAGCCCCGTAGTGCGCAAACTTATACATCTGGCCATTTTCGAATTTAATAAGACCTGCTGTCATCTCTTAGAAAGCTATTGTTACGCCGAGGCTGTTAAACAATGAGTAATAATCGTAACTTCTCGAACGCTTTTGTCTTGCTGTGTTATTGTTGTTATTGTCTACGGTTGCGCACAATGGAGTGGCCATTGTGTCGAGGGACCGACCCTTTCCTGGAAGGATCGACATCGTTCTCGAACAATCGAAATGTGTGCGATATAAATAGGCCGGAGAGATGGCCGGTCAGTCAGTCTGAGTCAGTCTGAGTGAGTGAGTCTCAGCGAGGCCCTGGAGGACTGACGTGGAGCAGGGTCTCGCGTGAACAGTAGTTGCTCCCGAGTCAGTCTGGATTCAGCTATACGTGTGAACATTTCGGAGACTTTAAGTGGTGCAACTGTGGTGTGAATTAGTGTGTTGTGATTACGTGAGACCAAGTTCGTGTATTCATCGTTTAGTGTTGAATAAAAGTGTTATTTTGGTTAAATCGATTCCCATTATTTTATCCATATTATATTTACCCTCAGCTTGTAACAATTTGGTGTCAGAAGTGGGATAAAATAATGCCGGTTCTGCCAAAGGATAACGTGGACGGTGTAAAGACGCGAGGTCAACGACAACAGGAAATGGATGAAAGGCGGTTTGGGGAGTCTCCGGTTCAGAAGCTTGGCAGAGTCGTCAGCCGATGGAGATGGAATCAGCCGCCGCCGAATCATTTGTAGCACCATCATCATCATCCGTGGGTCAAGCTCCTGTGACAGGTGATCTTGCTGCTATTATGGCAATGCTTTGTCATCAACAAGAAGAGCAGCGACGTTGGCAGGAAGAACAGCGACGTCAGGAAGAAGAGCAGGCTCGGTTGCAGAAAGAACAACGACGTCAGGATAAGGAAGAGCAGCGTCGTCAGCAAGAAGAGCAGGCTTGGTTACAGGAGGAAGAACGCCATCAGCATAAAGAAGAGAAGCGTCGTCAGCAGGAAGAGCAGGCTCGGTTGCAGAAGGAACAGCGACATGAACAGGTGGAGCAGACTTGGTTGCAAGAGGAACAGCGACGTCAGGATAAAGAAGAGCATCGTCGTCAACAGGAAGATCAGCGACGTTGGCCATAAGAGCGTGCTCGACTGATGAGGGAATCGTTCGGTTCATCTGGAAAGGAATTCCAGGAAGTGAAAGAACAGATAGAAATCAAGAGAGCCGTGTTTTGGAGGCTGGAATTGGGCTCGACTGATGAGGGAATTGTTCGGTTTATCTGGAAAGTAATTCCAGGAAGTGAAAGAACAGATAGAAATCATGAGAGCCGTGTTTTGGAGGCTGGAATTGGGATCGCTGATGAGAAAGGGACTCTGGGTGTCCTGAAGTACTGGAGACGGCAATGTGGCTCCTCTAGTTGCTACATCTTCAGCGCGAGGTGCGCCTAAAATTGTTCATGTTGATCGGCTGCCGCGATATGGGGCTAAGAATGCTCGGGACGAGCATGTTTTAGGAGGGGGCAGTGTTACGCCGAGGCTGTTAAACAATGAGTAATAATCGTAACTTCTCGAACGCTTTTGTCTTGCTGTGTTATTGTTGTTATTGTCTACGGTTGCGCACAATGGAGTGGCCATTGTGTCGAGGGACCGACCCTTTCCTGGAAGGATCGACATCGTTCTCGAACAATCGAAATGTGTGCGATATAAATAGGCCGGAGAGATGGCCGGTCAGTCAGTCTGAGTCAGTCTGAGTGAGTGAGTCTCAGCGAGGCCCTGGAGGACTGACGTGGAGCAGGGTCTCGCGTGAACAGTAGTTGCTCCCGAGTCAGTCTGGATTCAGCTATACGTGTGAACATTTCGGAGACTTTAAGTGGTGCAACTGTGGTGTGAATTAGTGTGTTGTGATTACGTGAGACCAAGTTCGTGTATTCATCGTTTAGTGTTGAATAAAAGTGTTATTTTGGTTAAATCGATTCCCATTATTTTATCCCGAACCCTCAGCTCGTAACACTATTGATATACATTGTCAAAAATCAAACGTTTGATGGCAAACAAAAGTAAAACAAACATAGAAACATTGTAATTCCGTCAGAGTTTTTGTCAGTCATAGTTGCAAAATGACAAAATATTAGATCAGAAGGCTACAAAAACTTTGAACTGGACTCGCCGTTTTTACACTGAATTCGATATTTTTCTGGAAGCGCATACCGGCTTACATAGTAATGAAAACACAACTGAAGTTGGCCACGTGTGGCCCACCGGTGCTGAAATTTGACGTATGCGCAATCTTATCGCCCGTGCGATCTTACACCAACCTACCCTACACAGTTCAGTAATTATTCTAAGCAGTTTCTATGCGGATCTTTAGTCGCCCATGAAAACCCATGCGGTAGGGCTCCGTACAGCCGATAATAAATAAATATTGCTGGACATTTCACACAACGCTATCTACCAGAAAACTGATAGAATACTTATATACTTTTTTTTTGTAAATACATACTTGTAATATATAGAAAAACATCCAGACTCGGAACAAATATTTGTAGATCCTGCAAACATTTGTTCCGCGGCGGGAATCGAACCCACTACCTCCTGCGTCTCAGCCGGCTATTCGTCCACTGCACCACGGAGGTCAGAGGATGTTTCGATAGTTTATTTTATATTTTTATTTACATTACCTTACATATTTTTCTTTGGGTAAGTAAAATTACGTCCGAAGGCGCGGTGGGTCGATGACATAAAGAAAGTCGCGGGCAACTCATAGATGCGCGCAGCAAAAGAATGGGTAATTAAGGACTGTGGATGTTGATGAAATGAAATGAAATTTATTTATTTTCTAGAACATATGTGATATGACAATTAGCTCTTACGCAAAATTATATGTCCATTTTATGTCTTACCACAACCATTGGCATGCAAATATTAATGTTGAATTAACTGAGATTAATACAACCTGTCTTGTTATGTACGATATTAATTTAAAACACACATCCAGAATCGTATTAACTGATTTTAGAGGTGGGTTTAATACCGGTAGCTTGAATATTTATCCAGCAATCGATACCTTACCAATAATCAATCTTTTACGTAAATTGGTGGCGCTCTTTGCGAACATACAGCTTAGTCAGTTTAACAAGTACCTACTTACATGATGAATGAATATGATTTGTTTACCTATTTTATACAGGCTGTTTCATTGATATTTTAGGGCTTGAAATTAACGTTGCTTGGAAAGTTAAAATTTTCTATATAATAAATTCGACAAAAGCCTATTCATTTAATGGCGTACATAAAAAGTGGCACTCCGGGAACGCCGACAGAAGTGAAAACTTGAACAATTACGAGATACAGAGGTGTCGGTAACGGTAACAGTGTCGCTAGTTCAATGGTTTTTTCCCATCTCAAAAAATGCCCAATGCGCCTAAAAAGTATTCACTTCAAAAACACGTAGTATTAGGTTCACGATTGGAGACCATGCACTGGAAAGGTGTAGGACGGCCCCCCACTAGATGGAAGGAAGACCTGATAAAGGTAGCTAAGAGTCGTTGGGTGCAGGTCACACAAGATCATGGGTCGCTCTGGAAATCTATGGGAAGGCCTATGTTCAGTAGTGGACGTACTGTGGATGATATAATGATGATGATGATAATATTGCTACAATAAATCAAATTATAAAAACTTATACATTTAAATGATGATTTAGGTACTTATAATTAGAAGCGAGATCTCCAAATCAACTTTGGTAAATCGGCGTTGTATGTATGTTCGTATGTTTGTTTGTTTGTCCGATCATCGTGAAATTTAGTATATAGGTAGGTAAGGATGGCACAATCCTGGTGTGACTAAATAAGCCAAAAAAGTGGGGGGATTGTTGAGATATTGGGGTTCAAGAGGGATGAATAAAATCAAAATGAGACAATCAGTTCAAGTTTGACGTCTAATGAAAGGTCTTCAGTACATTTCGACCCCTTTATAATTTTTAGTTAATGCCTTGTAGTTTTTAAGTCATAACAAAAACTGATCTTTGACGAAATTCACAGGATAAACCAGAAACCCCACAGTGCTGAAATCTGGTATGCGTGTAGTTTTAATGACACACATATAGGGTAGAGTCTGAAATCCAGAATAACTGTAATTTCAATCCAAAAAAAGTTCCCAATAAACATGAACTCTAGCTGAAGTTAGTTGGTCGTCTCGTATACCTATACTTCGCTGTAAACTGTAAAGTTTACACGACACTATTATAAACAGTCTTAGACATATTTTTCGAGTTTTTTTTTGTTTTTATGGAAAACTCGCGAGATCTCAGTTCGGGGCGAACCACTAGTTATAATAATCTTAGCGTGTAATGTAAATACAAAAAATAAGATAATTCAATTGTTACTAACTGAGTTAGAACTTTGTATGCCAGCGTCCAGCCAGTGTTTGCATGAGTCGTGTCAGCATTTATTCGGTGTAGGTATTTAGCCAATATTACTTAGAACTTTATTCCACGTGCAACGCATAAGTAGATACATAAAAAGTTTACCTTACGTTGTCACTTTGCTCTACTTACCCGATTACATTGAATTTAAACATATTTTTCCTTTGACGCAAACTATGATTCCACTATCGCTACAGAAAAGGAGTTGCTGTTTAATTTTGAGCTCTGCTGCTTAGGGAATAAGATAGCTGTGTGTTAGTGTCAATGTAATATTTGACAGTTGGTGTTACAGAGCATTCGTTATCGTCCCATGCGGCACACGTGTACCTAAACTCTACTTCCGCCCTTCGTTTCCCTCGGGGTACCCAAGGACAGTAATAAAAGACTTGCTTAATTACCAACGTTGTAATTAACCAGAAGTTTTATTTGTTCAGAAGGAGCCACTGCAATTTGAACTTTATTTCAGAGATAAAAGGAGCATTAATAACAAAGAATTAAAGAGGTACTCGCTGTTCGTGGGATACTTTAATAAAACGTAGACCTTCATTCATATTTTGAGTGTTGATAAAATCTGACTGTTTATTCGCAACATATGCCTTGGAATAAATGTAGTAAAAGGCAGGATAGCCCCGAATAATCATCCAAAGTTATTAACAAATAATGTGTAGAACAGTAAGATTTGCTCCGTCCATTGCACACATTTGTTCCCTTTCTATCTACCAATGCAGGAACTTAAAAAATGCCCAAGTCAAGGTCATCACTTGACCTATTGATTACAATAACATCATTGCAATTCAGCGGGGCAATGCAGCCAGTGTTATATTCTTTCTGTTATTAATAACATCATTTGGAATCACCAAATATGTACCCAATTTTTTGCCTTCAAGCAGGATACAAAAGAGAAACAAAGTTGTGGCTTTATTAATTTTTATTTTAAAATCAACATTTCTTACCAGCTATATTCTTTACTTGCTCCTCACAACTTCTGAGATTTTTTTTAATCTTTAATCTCGAATATATAGCAAAGTCTGAAACCAGTATCATTAGTTGTAATTAAGAATGTTTTTGCAGTTATAAATAAATATTTGTACGTAAAATACTGCTTTCATGCAAACTTCTAATCTCTAGACCACACCGAACCTAAAGACCATTAATAACAACTTTGTAAATGTTCATAGAAATTAATTTCGTGATTTTATGATAAGCCCGAACAAATAAAGTAATATAAAATACCTATTCAACGATACCTTACACGATGGGATGCGCTAGTAAAATCCCCCCCCCCCCCCCCCCCCCATATCATCGATGCCAAATTTCAGCATTTAAAGCACTAATAGTCTACGAGTAAAATTTTTGTATGTAACTGGTCGGACAGACAGACGGACATGGCGAAACTATGAACCCTTATTCTAATTCTATCTAATCTCTAATCTTAAAAATTGCGAAATTTATGATCTCCGAATAAACCTGTTTTTGAAAAAAAAATGTATGTACCCACAGAATTTTAGGTTTTACTATAATTAATTAGTTTAACAAGTAAAACACTTATCATCTACCCAAAGTTACTGTCGAGAATTGCCAGGTCACTAGGTAACCAACCCCCACTGAGTCATTTTCAAGATGAGAGAACAGGGGCTGGGAGGATGTTTTCAGATGTTAATAGTTCATCTTTATCAGTTATTAACAGAATCGACGACAAACGTATTCTAGTACACAAAATAATATAATAAATGCTGCTTATGTGAGGGTAGACATGCTACAATAATCTATATTAATATTATAAAGAGGAAAGATATGTATTTGTGTATGTTTGTAACGAATAAACTCAAAAACCACTGGGCCGATTTCAAAAATTCTTTCACCATTGGAATGCTAAATTATCCCTGAGTAACATAGGCTACTTGTTATCCAACTGCGCAGAAGGAGGATAATGTTTTTATTGAAAAACTACGCGCGCGAAGCTGCGGATTGGTCCGCTAGTTATTTATTTTACAAACACCAACCGGCCAGGAACGAGTCAGACTCGCACACGAACCCTGTTATATGTTTACACCTATTTTTATTTTTTAATCTTTTTTCCAGCATACTAATAGAAATATATTTATTTCAGTATACTTAATCTAGATACATTTCATGTGTTAAAGGGTCTCGCTCTTCCGTTATTTTAGTTATTTCGATTAAGTATATACCTACAAATAAATATTATAAAATAGTAAACAAATAAAATAATTTATTCTTTATTCTGCACTGTACGCTAATAGATTACAGACAAAATAGCTTACAAAATGGACATGTACAAAGGCGAGCTAAACCCTAATTTAAATTACGTAAATTAAGTTAAGTTAAATTGCCATATTAGGTTCAGTTAAATTAATGTAGGCAAAAATCAATATAATGTAGATTAAGTTAGATTATTCTAGTTCAGAATATGTTAAAGTTAAGAATTTAGAAATACGTTAAATTTTTGTGTATGCATTTATGGGTTAAATGTGCGTATATTGAGATAAGAGAAATTTGTCGTTGGTGGTTACCGACGTTTATAGGAAGCGGCCATTAGCGGCTCTTCCGTATTGACAAAGTCTTTTCTGCCAGTTTAGTTTGACTAAACTGAATGGAAGGTAGAAATGCTGGTCCATCTTGATCCACCCCATCTGAAATCCTACTTTAGGCGCAACAGCGGCTACTTCACCCAGCTAGTTCTATAACTTGCCACCCAGGAGCTTTTCATATCATCTAAAACTTCTTTTTCTTTCGAGTCAGCGGCTCACTTTACAATCACACTATGGATGAATAACGCCACTTGTATTGCGTTGTCAGTGGCTTGGTTTAAGTCGTCCTTTTTGCAGGTAGCGCACAAAAGCTAGATAAGCATGTGGGCCATTCTTTGGATAGGCAGATTCTTCTTGCATTGGCGAATCTTCCCTCAGGACACAATCTTCCGTAGCCAGTGGTTGATGAAGATGTTCAACTGATAGATGCAAAGGCTTCAGTACGCTCATTAATTTTTTATTATAGTTATTCAACAAGTTACGTGTACTTCATAACTTAATGTCCATCAATAATATTGCTTACTAGGAAATGCCATAATAAATAAATAAATATAATAAATATTGTTGGACATTTCACACAGCGCTATCTAGCCCCAAACTAACCAAAGCTTGTGCTATGGGAACCAGATAACTGATAGAATGCTTATATACTTTTGTTTTTTTTTGTAAATACATACTTATAATATATAGAAAAACACCCAGACATGGAACAAATATCTGTAGATCATGCAAACATTTGTTCCGCGGCGGGAATCGAACCCGCTACCTGCTGCGTCTCAGCCGGATATACGCCCACTGCGCCACGGAGGCAGTCAATTCTCTCCAACTCTAATACTTCTAGTCAAAATCTGTCATTGTTAACTACAAGGTAGGTTCATCTTAAAACCTGTTTTTTTCCTTTCAAAGCGCACCTTTTTAATGTTTTTTCCTACGACATCACAACTCAAAAATACTGCCTAAGGCGTGAGGAATCTTCTTGTGTATGGTTCCGAGCCAATATAAAAATATTAAGCCGGTGCACACTATATCACACTAATATTATAAATGCGAAAGTTTGGATGTTTGTTTGTTACTCAATCACGCCGTTACGGCTGAACAGATTTCGATGAATTTTGTATGTACGTAGATTATAACCTGGATACTTGGTTACCTGGATACTGGACATAGGCTACGTTTTGATGACAAACAACGCGTGCGAAGACGCTGGCGGAAGTTAGTAACTTTATAAAACTTATAGCTTAGGTGAACAAAATATTTAGTTTGGTTGCAAGAAGTTCTCAACTCAGCGTCTACGGGTTATTAGAACTCTAACCAAAAGGCCTCAACGGAAGCTGGCCTTCAGTTGAGAAGATTAGGCCTTTATATACAGAGCAAGATAAATAAATAAATAGAGACCTAACCGCATAAAATATTTTATGTAATTTAGAACCTCTCTAATTTAACCTGATGTTAAGAACGTTGTCGGTCGAAACACCGATAAGACGGTACGTGATAAATCCCGTATTTAAATAATGAATGATGCTAAGAAGTTAAAGAGAAGGGAATACTTCTTGCTATACTCTGAAACCTATACCATATTTTAGTCTTAAAATAAGAATAATAATCATTTTATTTGGTAGACTACAAAATGACATATGAAACAATTAAAAAGAACAATAGGTACAATTGACTAAAATAAAGAAAGTAGGATTTAATAAATATATATAGTTAATTATAGTCTCACATAAGTCCTAAGGTTTTTCCTATCGGCATCGCACATTGGATCCTTAAAATCGTTCTCGTTTTCCTCGTTTTCGATTCATGTAAAGTAGTGTGAGGCTTTAGCACCATTAAAATAAGTTTTTATTTACCACTTTGAACCTTTTTTACTTTTTAACGTACCTAATTAAGTCCCAGTACTCAGTAAAAGCAGTTGTTTAAAAAAAATAACCTATATTACTAAGGATAGGTACTTTTTAAGTTGTTCCTTTGCTTAGTACTGCAAGGCTACGTAGCCTGTATGAATCGCGCATAGGAACCACAACATTAGCGCCTTTACCACTAAATATTATTCTCCCAAATTCTGGCCTTTTTATGGGGAATTAATTATTATCTACGGGGAAAGGATCAAAATCAATTTGGAAGCATATTTTAATATGATGATATGATATCATTATATTAAAATATGCTTCCAAATGTAAACTTGAGAGCAAAAAAATCGCACATTCATGATTTTTTGACATAACTAAAAAAAAAACAAAAAATATTATGTTTCTGTAATGCAGATTCATAGTCTATTTTAATACCTATCCAGTGGTATCTGATTTGTCTTTCAATCATTACATAAAAATGCTTTTGTGGATCAATAACAAAAATGCATGTTTAGTAAAAAATTCTTTATTCAAGTATTGGTGTCAAAGTTATGAAATTAAAAGATAAAATTAATTTAAAGTTTGTTATTAATACCGAGTGTTCCCTCCCTTAGCCTGAATCACTGACTCTATCCGTGTTTTCATTGATTTTACTAGACTTTTGATAAAGTCTTGAGGAATAGCCTCCCATTCCTCTGCGATCGCCTGTTGCAGCTCCTGTAGAGTCGATGGAGGAGCATCTCGGCCTCGAACTCTTCTTTTCAGCTCGTCCCATAGATGTTCGATGGGATTGAGGTCTGGGCTTCGAGCTGGCCACTCCATAACGGTCACATCCACCTCTTGAAGGTACTCGATCACTATGCCAGCAGTATGCGGTCTTGCATTATCTTGCATAAACAGAAAGTTTTCGCCGATAAACCCAGCAAAAGGTACGACGTGGCTCTCGAGTACTTCCTCAATGTATCGTATGGAAGTCAATCCTCTTGATTGGCGACCAGTATTCGGTCCGGTGATGAAGGCAAGCTCGGTTTTTGCTTCCATAGACATGCCTCCCCAAAACATGATTGATCCACCGCCATAGGCGACACGTTCTGTTATGCAGCATTGGGCAAATCGCTCTCCCGATCTTCTATACACCTTCCCCCGTCCGTCGTTGCCATGCAAGCACATCCTGCACTCATCAGAGAACAGGACTGCACTCCACTGCTCGATTCGATGTGCTCGATGTGCGATTTTATTGCTCTCAAGTGTACGAGGCATGCCTTTTAAGTTCTGTCGTTTCCATATTTTCCGGCAATTTTGAATTTGGAACTGTTCTATATTCGAATGTGTTTACATTTTGAATCTCAAAACAGTTGAAAGTATTAGGATTAATGCTATTGTTTAGTCACAGTTTCGATTTGAATCTGTCAGGTCACGTACGAAAATGAATCTTTCTAAGGAAAATGTTCGTGCAATAATTTTCTACAACTTTAGAAGAGGCCTGACACGGCTTCAGTGTTTAGAAGAGCTAACATCTGTGTTCAGTGATGTAGCCCCATGTCTGCGGACTGTCGAACGCTGGTATTTAGAATTCCAGCGTGGACATACTAGTGTTAGTGACAGATTTCGCGAAGGACGCCCAAAATCCGCCTTCACTGAAGATAACATCATTGCTGTGAGACAACTAATTCTCGAAGATCGTCATGTGACGTATCGAGAGATAGAGGCTCTATTAGGCATCTCAGGGACAACCATTCAGAAGATCTTGCATGAAGCGCTTGGTGTGAGAAAGCTAGTTTGCCGTTGGATACCGCATCTGCTTTCCGACGATCTCAAGGCGGCCCGCGTCAGATGGTGTAAGAAAACTCTGCAAAGGTTCAACCGAGGGGAGTCAAATCACGTCTACGACATCATAAGTGGTGACGAATCTTGGATCTATGCCTACGATCCTGATTCCAAACAACAATCTACAATCTGGGTCTTTCAAGACGAGCCAAAGCCGACTAAAGTTGTTCGTTCTCGAAGCACTTCAAAGAAGATGGTGGCCACGTTCGTTGGAAAAACCGGCCATGTTGCGACTATTGCACTTGAAGATCGTAGAACGGTTAACGCAGAGTGGTATACTACAGTTTGTTTACCACAAGTCATCGCCGAACTTCGAAAATCTAACTCAAAGCGACGCATCATCCTGCACCACGACAACGCAAGCTCACACAGCGCTCGTCAAACGATTGAGTATTTGAAGCAGGAAAAAGTAGAAATTCTTGACCATCCTCCATACAGTCCTGACCTAAGCCCTAACGATTTCTTTACATTTCCTAAAATTAAGAAAAGTCTTCGTGGTCAAAGGTTCCAGTCCGGTGAAGAAGCAGTCGACGCTTTCAAGTCAGCCATTTTGAACACCCCCACTTTAGAGTGGAATAAATGTTATAATAACTGGTTTGAGCGAATGGAAAAGTGTATTAAGCTACGCGGTGAATACTTTGAAAAACAATAAAAAGTACTATAAGGTTCTAGTTGTGTTTTTTTCTTCAAACGACAAAACTTAAAAGGCATGCCTCGTATGTAGTATTTAAATATGTATTTATTATGTAGGTACCTTTGTTTCTGTTTTTTTTTAATTGTAAGTTTACTCGTTTGTTAATGTAGATATAAAACATTTTAAGAAGACAACGCCATAACAGTTTATTCAAGTTGATGGACGCAGGGCAATGCATCGTATAGGTCACATTCCTTAAGGTGCGTGACCTACGAGGCAATGATATGATTATAGGCGATGGTTACCACTTAACTTGATTGTAAGTTTTGTTCTTCAGATTAATAAATTTAAAAAATATGAGTTTGAGTTTGTAGCTGCGTACTTTATGAAATTTGGTAGGTATGTACTTAGATTATAACATAGATTAACACAGGCTACTTTGGCTAGGCTAGGCGGAAGCTAGTATTTCATAAATATAAAAAATTGGGCTGGTTTTTTTATGTCATATTAAAAGTTCAAATTTCAAAGTACGTTTCATTGTAGCCCGTAGGAAGAATCAGCGTGTGTGTGGCTTGCTCCTTTAAGATTAGGTCCCCAGTTCCCGGAATTTTCCTGGAATTGGAATTTGGAATTTATGTTCTCGACCTAAGTTACTGATAAAATTCCTTTACAACAACTATTAATCAATATTACGCTATTTTTACTTCTTTTCTATTTATTAAAATACTTATTTAGTATAACGTAATTTATTAATTTAATTAGGATTGTCATAAAATTGATAATAGCAGACATGGATGACCAGTAGAAAATGCAGTTTAGCATTAAGTCCTCCCTTTGTACATATTTTATTTAGGTATGTAATAAAAAATTAAATAATTAATACCATTTTTATTCCTTTTTGAAGATATTTAATATTTTATTTTAATGTTATAAGAAATTATTATTTAGTATATTTTGTATAAAGACGACCTCCGTGGCGCCATGGGCGATAAGCCGGCTCAGACGCAGGATTGCGGGTTCGATACCCGTCGCGGAACAAATGTTTGTATGATCTACATTTATTTGTTCCGGGTATGGGTGTTTTATATATATTACTAGCTGACCCAGCGACCTTGACATGCATATGACGCGGGCAGCCAATGTACGTCGCCGGTAGTATTGTCAATCGGCTATCATTATCTGCATTTATGTATGCGAAAATGAATTTTCTTCATAATTTATTTTTGCGTTAACTTTTCCGATATTTTAATAATTATTCTGCTATTCGGGGCGGAGACAAATCCAACAAATCAAAGATCATCAAATTCCGTCCAGCCGTTCTTGAATTATTCTCGTAAATGGTACAACTAACCCGACTTTGTTTTATATATACCTATAAGTACGTATTTACAAAAAAAAAATTTACTAAAAATGGGATATTTATTTATCATGATTTGTGAGTTTTTGAGTATCCCGATATTACAAATAGTATTCTTAACCAAGATCGGTCAAAAGTTACTATAGGCAAGTATGTAGGTATTGTTTCAGTTATCTGGTTCCCATAATACAAGCTTGATTTAGTTTGGGGCTAGATAGCGCTGTGTGAAATGTCCAGCTATATTTATTTATTTAGGTAGATTAGAGGCTACCTTACTGTCATGGATTAATCAGTAGTTAGTTGTAACTCAATTCATATTAACTTCAGTCTTTTACAAGTAATTTGGCATACCTACCTACCTATATTTCAATTATAAATTTACAGAAATTGGTACCTCATCATATAGGGAAACCTGTATGGGGACAGGGACAGGACGTTTTATGTGACTGAGCTGGCTGTTTTTTTATTAGATTTTATATTTACCTATTGCTGGTTTTATTAAATAGGTTTTTTATTTTATTTTTTGAAGTGTGAGTTAAAACTGGTCATCGAAATAGGGAACGTCCACCAGCGAGCTGAGTCGACGACATCCATAAGACCGTGGGTCGTACGTGGTTCAGACTGGCACAGGATCGGGAAGAATGGCAGAAACAAGGAGAGGCCTATGCCCAGCAGTGGGTCGACACGGACTGAAAATGATGATGATGATGAGTGAAAACAATACACTACAAAATTGGCTTATTAGAATATTAAAACTAATAGCTAGTCACACTATAATATTATAAATGCGAAAATTTCGATGTTTGTTCATTTATTTGTTTGTTTGTTACTCAATCACGTCGTAACGGCTGAACCGATTTCGATGAAATTTGATATGTACGTAGATTATAACCTGAATTAACACATAGACTACTTTTTATTGACAAACCACGCGTGCGAAGCCGCGGGTGGAAGCTAGTCTCAAATATTTTAAAATCCTATTTCGTTTTCGTTTTCTCCCACTTTTCGTCTTTAAAAATTAAGAGGGGGGGGGATAATTTAACGAAAGGTCTAAAGGAAAAATAAGTTAACATAAATAATACATTTTGGGTAGGTGTATAAAGAGTAATACAGACCAAATTAAGTATACCTAATAGTGTGTCTAATTATATAGTAACTCTGACTCGTTAAATTGTTTTTCTTTTATGCAACTTGTGAAAGCTTACCTACCGATACGATTTTAGTGTTACAATATTTATAATAGTTCGCATAACATGTCCTAGTCTCTCGTTAGTTAGTTCTCTCTAGTTAGTTATTTTCATACAAAAGGAAAATAACTTACCTACAGCAAGTACAATAAAAATAAAACTACCTAAATACCTAAATCTACATAAATAATCGTATGTTGATGAAAGAAAAGACAAAAGATATTCAATCATTAAAAAATGCCTACTCATCGGCTCAAGTCCAAAGCGCATGCGCAGAATATTTATAATCAGTAGGTGTAATTTAGGTATATGAGTTTTTAGATTTAATTGCAAGGTATACATTATTTTTAAATACGTTTCTGTACTAAAATAGTAAACCTGAAAATGATAATTACAAAATATCCGCAAACAGCCGAGCGCAGCGCTCAATATAATCAAAAAATACTTCATTTGCTGTTCAAGTGTGTAACAAAAACAATATTATGTATTATTTAAATCAAAATGCAATCAAAATCAGCTAAAAAGTACCCAGCATCGATTTACACTCACAGCACAGCATCAAAAGGTACATGCTTGACGTCATCTTTACAATAAGGTCGGAAAAATTCGTGCAATTTTCCCCGAGTCACGCGCGGACTTTTTTATTTTTTTATTCTATACTATTGATATTTAGGCTTGCGCCTATCTTCCTAAAGCAAGATTTGTGGAAAAGTAGGATTTTTTGAACTCTGTACGTGATTTCGAGGGCGCTGTGAAGTCGCCGCCCCGCGCCCGCGCTGCGATTGCTTGGGCGGGCCCCCGCGCTCCTGCCTTTACTAAACTATTAACGTAACTATTTCAAATTTTATAACATAAAATGCACGTATAGGTTGGGTTTTAAATTTTGAAATAAAAAAAAAGAAACATTTTCCACGTGGAATTTATTCCGGCCCTTTGCAAGGCACACGCACTTGGAAGCCGTAAATACTCTACACTTTAAATATGTGTTTATCCTGTTGTTGATTATTCGAAAGCGCATTTCAAGAGCTTTATAATAATATTTTAAAGTTTCGAAAAAATATTCTGAAAAGCTTGCAAAAAAATATTATAGCAACGGGGGCGCTGGCTTAAGTGTAAACATTAGTAATTTTTTTCGGTGTGTTCCGTCGTTGTAAATGTATGAAGGGTTTCCGTTTTGAGGGCGGGTGGTGTGCGCGGGGGCGGCCATACCCTAAACGTGCACAAAATGAGCACGTTTTTCGGAAGAAATCTAGGTTTTTGGCAGCGCGGGTACGCGTGAGTGTGCGTGCGCGGCGCGCGATGATTGGCGGCGCGCGCGCATGTGTGCGAGCGCGCCCCCGCTCGGCCTCTCGCCATACCTACCGCGCGCCGCACACACACATGCGCACTAACAGCCTGCGATTCCGTATTTTTAACATCAATTTATCATATTGAAAATTAAAATATTTTTCTTTGCACAAGAACTCCTTAATAACTCCTTTTTTAACTTTAATTTACCTACTTAAGGAATACCAATATTTTTGCAAATTATTTGCCCACAAGTATTTAGGGTTTCGTTCATCGTCATCAACATTTAGCGCAGCATTAAAACACAAACACGATTAAGTATCTTTGTAAATGATTAATTAATCAACACTAACTTTATTTACGTTTTTTGGCAGTTTTATAGGTAAAAAAACATAATTTCGTTTGCAAATATATATGATCTATTTCAAATATCAAAAACTTATGTAGGTAGTATGTAGATGTTTAAATAATTTCATTTGTAATTAAATGATTATCTTTAGTATTGTGTTGTCTCCTCCACGTGTTTGGGCTCATATAACATACCTGCCGCCACCTTACTAAACTAATTATACGAATTTAACATGGCGGAACACTATTTCTACTAGGATTTCTCTATTGTCTTCGTTTATAAAACTTACTGGCAAATAACGTAGCCTCAATTTTACAAAGTAAAGCTGTCTGTATATTAATAAAGAACCATTTTCCGTTAACTGAACAAACGTTAATTATGACGTATACAACGACAGAATTAAAAACCTAAATGTCGTTGGTTATTATCAGGGGGTCATAAGTGGTCACTTCTACGTGAATCATTGGAAGTTTCATCAGAAAATTGGTAAGCAGATAACTTATGTGACCAACTATTGAAAAAAAAAATTAATTTAGTACCTACCAAAAAGTACCTTAAACTAATAATTTTAAAACAGATAATTTTTAAGTAAACTTATTGTTGAGAGGGCTTATTAATTAAATTATTTAGCCGGTGGTCTTCACACTAGGCTAAGCCTGAATCGTGAAGATATTTTCTTTATAAAGTTGATATACATATACAATACATTTTAAATTAGTTGGAAGCAATACATTGAATATCTGAATCTGCATCCGAATGCCGACGTTGTATAACCTGGATAGGTGTATTTTTTGGAATTCCCTGCTCACGGTCTATAATTTTTATTTGACTGTCATCCCAAACCTTTCAGTTCTATATGACTGAATAATGGATCTATGACAAAAAAGAAACTGTTCGATTTAACACCGTCCTATATACCTTCGTCGTGTAGTAGATAATTACCTACAGTTGTTTCTACGAAATTCAAAACGATCCGTTGTTTTACTTCTGTGTTCAGAACTTTAGCCGCCTAAACTTCCTAGGCAGTAAAGCGGCTGGCCATAAAGCTAGTGCTGCAGCTTGCCACCCAACGTGTTCAGCACTAATTCATCTTCACTAGAGGTGCCTCAGAATAGCAGGAAAGAGTATGTTATTTTCTATACTAACAGTGGACGATGGGTACCTACGACTTAATTATCTTGTTGTTGAGATGTGTCTCTATAGCAGAAGGTATTTATCAATAACTATTCCAAGTACTAGTTCACATTTGTGGCATCACGAAGATGTATATTTAACATCCTGGTTGCACTTTCCGGATAAACAAACGTCATTGGCACTTAGTCGCTGTTTTATAACCTCTTGATCTGAGATAGGTCTGAGCACTCTTGTCTATTTTTTATTTTTTTTCTAATATGACCCGAGATCGATCCTGGCTCCAAAGCAAATAAGAAACGAGCAGGCCACTTGTAAAGACCCAGCTTAATCACTCTGATCTGATCAGAACATTAATAGCTTTACTACCAATTCTGGTGAGCCGTTTAGACTTGGCGCGTTCATGCTGGTTTTAGGTAGGTATTATTTTTACATTAGCGTGACAGCATCTCGCTCGGCAAAGGTTTATTAAACTCTGCGCACCAACGGGCAGAATACATTACACGTACGAGACCGGATTACAGGTGCTAACACTAATATTCTGCAAATGAAAACGTGTCGATTGCGTAGCGAGACGAACGCGTGGGTTTTCCTTTGATTTTCGCGAGAGAACGTCAAGCTGACACCTGCGCACACAGCGCCGCTTGCGCAGCTGTCACTACGTCATCACGTTATTCAATTATTATAATCGATTAATTGCAAAGTGTCTGCCCGGCGCCCTGCTTCTAGATTTCTGGAGCACGGATCGTGGCAAACCAGGCCAGCCTGCTGCGCCGGCGCGGCCGCTTCTAGAGCGCAGTGTTCCTTGAGCGCGAACCTCGTGCGAGGCAAACACCACACAATCGCGTCAATTGCGTAGCACGTCTGCAGCGCCCAAGGTTTTAGATAAATACGACAACCGTCTACTGCGACGTAACCCTGCATACTGTTTCACTAAGTCATATGAGCATTTTTGTTTTAGGTATGGACGGACGATCTTCTTGAGCGGCTGAAATCCAAGTGGCGATTATTCTGGTAAGAAATTCAATCTAATTGTAACCCTTGATAGAAACCTGTGCGCACCGAGTTAATTACTAGTATTTGACGACCTCTGCGGCGCAGTGGGTGACTAGCCGGCTGAGATGCAGGAGGTTGCGGGTTCAACTCCCGCCACTGGTGTGTATACTATAAGTATGTATTCACAAAACAAAAGTATGTAGGTAAGTATTCTATCAGTTCTCTGGTTCCAATAGCTTTGCTTAGTTTGTGGCTACATAGCGCTGTGTGAAATGTCCAGCATTATTTATTTATTTATTATTTTATTAATTGTGAAATTTAATGATAAAGATGTAGATTATACAAAAATACAACCTTAAGGATAATCATTCTCAACGACAATTGATATGGTAAGCCCAGAATTGCCATCCCTTTATGTACCTACATCACTGACTGCCAGAGATTGATTTCAAATTTAAGAGGTACATATCTCTGGCAATGTTGTGGATGAAACGAAATCATTAATTTATTTGACACGACACAAAAGAAAGCACAATATCAGATGGTGGATACTTACACCTTGAATTCTGGTTTAGTCTTGAATTGAATTCTGGTTCGGTCAACTTGATCTACTTACATCATTTTCAGTTAGTCTCATCATCTCATGTCATACATATATTTAGTTATATATGAAGCTACTATCACACGAGTGCAGTTAATTGGGCTACAATGCTCAGTAATTATGCGTACTCGAAATGGGTCAGTGATAAGTGTGGTACGTGCTCCTAACAAGCGTTGCGCTACTGACATTGTTCAGGTTAACCTCCACAAACAATGTGCTTGCATTTAGGTGCCTTACTTGTATTGCAGAGACGGTCACGACGTATCATTACTGTCTCCTAATAAGCATGTCGGAGCACTGCATTTTCTCCAGACTGAATTCTGACTCATTGAGTGCAAATCCTGGATAGTCTTGATTGATCGAGTGAAGCAAGATCTCTTAATCAATTTGGGCAAATCGGCGTTGTATGTATGTATGTAGTTATGTACCTATGTATGTTTGTTTGTCCGAGGATAACTTTCGAAGCGTTTATCCGATCTTCGTGAAATTCCGGTCAAATGGCATTTCTAATAAAAGGTCTTTATGAGTACATTTTGACCCCGTTTTTATTTTTAGTTTAAACCGTGTAGTTTTTAAGTTATTAGCCATAATAAAAACTGAACTTGGCAAAATTCACAAGGTACACCAAAGACCCCACAGTGCTGAAATTTGGTATGCGTGACACAAATTTAGGGAAAAGTCTGAAATTGCGAATAACTGCAATTACTGCCCCAAAAAAGTGTAACCAATTTACATGAACTCCCGTTACATGTAGTTTGAATGACACTGTAAGCCAAGTTAGTTGGTTATGTATTTCGTGGCACTATTTTATTAGTCACAGATTAAGGCCGGTTTGCACAACGATCTCTGAACGTATTTAGTGACTAAACATGTTTAACTTTTACGTAATTGTATGATTTGACAACTCCTTAAATCATATTTAACCCCTAAATACGTTTAGGTATCATTGCGCAAGTCGCCCTAAAATTATTTTTTTGTGTTTTGGAAGACTCACGAGATCTCAGTTCGGGGCGAACCACTAGTTTATTAAGACTAGGTTTTATCTGGTTGAACTCTTCATCCTCATCCATTTGCTTCTCTATTTGTCCGACATTTACTGACTGTAGTACAGCTCGAATAGAGGTTAAGTAATGTTTGTCTGAGTCTCAGATACTTAATCAATATGTTCTAAAGAGCTCCAGAACAAGACAGGAATGCAGAACATGAGCACATACTCTTCACAAACACTCATATCAAGTTTCAATATAATTTACTTTCGTAGAGGACAACCTAATCTGGGGGCTTTAAACTATTGAAGCGTTTCATTCAATTGACGTAAAGTAGTACACAGCGATAAATAATTTATCATCAAACCGAATAAGTCGTTATTCGTACACCCATAGAGTTAAAACGAGAATTCTGTAGTAAAATTCATTAAGACCACCGGCTTACATCCGGTTGGGACGATTTCGTTCAGTCGTATAGATATACGCAAGTCACCGCCCGCCCTTATCATATTTGTTTAAAGTGTAACAACTTCCACAGATAACACTTAAAAAATATTGGATTGAACAGAGATTTCAGTGCCCGTATCTTTAGGTAGCGTGTTTGATAATGTTTATGCCATTTACCGGATAGCATAACTGTCAACCGATACCGCTAACTAGGCTTCTAACGATACCATATCGTACAGTTAAAATTAAACCTAGCAATTTCAAGTGGTACTTTTGTACTGTGTGCTCAGCCATCCAGAATATCCATCTTACTTCTAAAGTTAAGTGGTTATAACACCGCACCTATAGGTATGCATCGTGACGGTCTCTATAGGTTCCACACAAATACTTTGGCTTTTTAAATAAGAGATTTCAGTAAAAGTAGACTGCAATAAGGAACCTGGAAATATTCTAGCTAGAGCAAATCGAACAATATAAAGACAAATATTTTTTCACACAGGGTCTGTTAATTTTCTATAATAGAGGAGCTATCGACACAATAGACATAGAAATAACTAAAGATATAGTATATAACTAGTTGTTACAGCTTAGCTTCAAGACGCTACTATAGAAGAACATACGAAAAAATATTATATTACGCTGATAACAAATATTATTGATGACAAATAAATGAGTTATTGAGAGAAAATCATGAAACATCAATGACGATGTCACTTCATCCTGCTTAGCTCATTGATGATTCCATTCTGAGAGCAATCTATGACCGCTCCTGATAATGGGGTTACATCAGGTTACATACTGATTCTCGTTGACACAAATTGATTTTTTATCGACAAAAATGTGACGAAACTTCATAAGCCTGTTACTCAATTATGCCTTATCAGCTACAATAATGTCAATTCTATCGAGATGGAGCCTCATATCAAAACATGTGTGACATGGTGCAGTTTTACTGCACCATTATCGTAGTCCTCCAAATTCTTTATAATATAAACAAAGTTATCAAAAGAGTCCAATAAGCGACCAAGTCCATAATATTATTATGTACCTATCAAAAAACAGGAATTAATTCGAATCTACATTATTGTTTCTGATAGGAACTGCGCTAATTACCTCCATCATTACTAGGAAGTAGGCTGGTGACAAAGTTATTTTAAGTTATCAGAAGCTGAAACGCGTCAAACCAAACAATGCCGCGTATTTCCCGTAATTCAATTGCGTACAGGATCGATTACGTTTTTCCTTCTAATGTACCAGCTATGCTCGCTCTTGTTCCAGTAACAATTCCCAGTATTCTGATAATAAGGACTTTTGTACCGAAAACACAGCCACTGTTTCTTCAAGACTGCATTAAATTATGTAAACTTACATTTTTAAAGCAAATTGCGCTGACTCTCAAATCAGTACTTTACACCGGAACAGTTCCTCAACTTATACCAAGCATATGTCCGGTCATGTTTGGAGCACTGCTCTCACCTCTGGAACGGATCAGCGAAGCTTGAAGGTCTAGATTCAATTGAGAGAAACTTAAAAGAAAAAGAAACTCGTTTGCAATGTTAAGCCATTAGACTCAAGGCTTCACAGCCTAGGTTGCAAACCTGTCGGTTTATTATCTAGTACATTTCGGAGAGTGTGCGGTGGAACGTTTCAATTTGATCCCACCATCCCCTTTTAAATCATCGGCCAACCAGAATATCTGCGCTGCGCCACAGCTACATGGTTGACCTGTATTATGAACGCTTTACCTTAGTCTGTGTTTTCTGATAATTACAACCTTTAGGGGCGAAATCGTGGTCAAATGAGAGCTTACAAAAATCCATGTTCATCATAATCGATTTGTTCGGTGTCCGACAAAATAAACCAAGAATCTATAAATATAAGATAAAATCATAGTTTCCTTTGCATGACTTCGTGATTTTAATAACTTGTACCTGACAATGACATACTGCCATACAAAAATTGCGATCAATGTAAACATTTGTAAAAACCCAAACCAAGTTTGTCGAAAGTGTTATTTATTATGTTTATTTTTATACCATACTTGGGAAGCAAACACCTGTTTTGATTGGAACATGCTTTACTTATAGTGTTAAATGAGTACGGTATGCAAAATACATCGACGGGTAACTGATATTGGGAACGTTTATAGACCACCCACATTGGAACTGCACTGGTCGTTTATAAATAAATAATTCACAGAACAGTGCTACATTCCTTGGTAAGTTGTTTGATAAATGTTAGAGTCCAAATCCTATTCTCGGTTTTTATTGATAATTATCAAAATAAGCTAGCATCTAGCGGGACGGGACTACTTTAATAATAGGTCCTTTACCTATGAAATTGCCGTTCTTCAGTACTGGTCATTTCAAATAGAAAAAAAGTTTCGAATGGCCCTCAGCAAGTTGTTTAGATCCTGGTTCAGCACCAAAGCAATGCCCTAAACCAAAAATGCCCCTAAAAATGTGATGGTCACTGTTTGGTGGTCTAGTGCGGGTGTGATTCACCACAGCTTTTTACAAAACGGCATGAGCATTACTGCAGATGTGTACTGTGAAGAACTGGAGACAATGATGGAGAAGCTTCACATCGGCAACCAGCTTTAGCCAATCGGTCGTCCCCACTGCTCCTTCACGACAACGCGCGACCCCATACTGCACAACAGACAGTCTCCAAGCTGCAAGAGCTGGGGTTGGAAGCTCTCCCTCATCCGCCATACTCACCAGACCTTGCACCTATTGACTATTACTTTTTCCAAAATGTAGACAACTTTTTAGTGGGTAAAAAATTCAATTCCCGAGAGGCAGTACAAAATGTCTTTGAAGAGTTTGTTGCCTCCCGTCCAGCTGATTTTTACAAGAAGGGCATCAATAAACTGCCAATGCGGTGGCAAAGATGCGTCGATTGGATGGGTGATTACTTTGAATAACAGAAATAAAAAAGTTTAAAAAAATAAGTACTTTCACTTATTCCATACAAAACGGCAATTTCATAGGTAATAAAGACATATGAAATAAATGATATAATGAGTAGCTGATTTGCTCTATTCCGATCATTGACAAATTCAAGGTCCTTATTGCTCTATTCACATTCAGATGCTCATAAAACTTACAGCATTAGCCAAAACGTTCTATGAGCTGGGTTTTGTACATTTACCTGCACAAAAAACATATACACATATTAATGAAGGTATGAACATTTGTGTGGAATATATGTACATCATGTGTCTGAGTAATTATTGTATTGAGTAATGTGAGTAATTCACTAATAAAGTTTGATGATAAAAACAACTTTATCGCCAAATTTCCGGGGAAAACTGAGCTATTGATGTAAGTTTAGGTGTCGGGCTGATCAACGCGAATTTCTGATTAAACTTTTGCCTTTTTGCGTAATGTACCCTTATTAACGACCTCCGTGGCGCAGTGGGCGTATAGCCGGCTGAGACGCAGGAGGTAGCGGGTTCGATTCCGCCACGGAACAAATGTTTGCATGATCTACAGATATTTGTTCCGTGTCTGGGTGTTTTTCTATATATTATAAGTATGTATTTACAAAAAAAAAAGGTATATAAATAGATATTGTATCTGTTATCTGGTTCTCATAGTACAAGCTCTGCTTAGTTTGGGGCTAGTTAGCGCTGTGTGAAATGTCCAGCAATATTTATATTTATTGGTGAATGATACAACAGGTAGTTTTGAGCCACGTATGACGTATGAACACTACTGAAGCCTTTTACATCAACTATCAATCGAAGATGATTTATACAGCGCGAGGTGGCAAGTATGCACCATTAGATAGATAGATAGATAGATAGATAGATAGATAGATAATTCCTTTATTGCACACCATTTAAATACAATCATTTATAAGAAAATACACTCTTAAACAATAGGTACAATGGGCGGTCTTATCGCTAAAAGCGATCTCTTCCAGGCAACCTTTAGATGGACAGGATCTATGTGAACAAAATAAGGACGGCGGTGTAAATCCGATATTAATAGTACACGTATATTTATAAAAAATATAGATAATATAAAATAAAATGCATAATTATAATGTAGGTATAATATAATCATAAAATGACATAAATATGTATTAATATTTATTTATTAAGCATTAGCTGATTTTAGATGTAGTAGGCTTGCCCTGTAGTGCCTGTGCCGTCTGCTCAACTCTTAGTCAGCTGTAATCCACAAAAATGATGTGCGGAGCTAAAAGTATAAGTCACGTCCACATTACATTGTAGACTGGTCGGACACTGTCGGTCCAACCATTTCATTCCTTTTACTGGTTGGGTGGTCGGCTCGTGACGTCACTACGGATGGCTGAGTCCAGCCAAACTGGGTCGTCTGTTAATGCTTTAACAAAGCCACGGAGTTCCTCGCGATGCTTTCCTTTACCGTTTTGAGCACGTGAAAACATATATATAAAGAGCAAAATCTATTGGTAGGTACATGGCCGGAATTGGAACCCGGAACCTCCGGATAGGAAGACATGCATACCATAGTATAGTATATAGTGTCAAAATCAAACTACAATCATAATATACGACCACTAGGACCTTCAAACGTATGTAACCTTCTTTTAATCCCCCATTATTGGATACCATCATCGCATTAAGATAATTCAATGCATAAAAATGTAAAATGAGCAACAACGCAATAACACGACTTGAGCTGTTCGTTACCAAAGTAGATACATTTAGGGGAGCTGGTGTAGGGTTGCTCAATTACACCTAGAACGATGGTAATAATTTAGAAGTTGAGTAATGAATCCTTAATGTATATAAACTGGCCTGAGTTCGTCTATTTAACAATGAAACGAGAACTATTGTATTCTTCACCCCCAGCCACAGAGCATTCTTATACTTTCTAGTAAAGGTGCTTTCCGCCTCCTAACTATATTTCATATAACATCTCTGGGTCTCTGGATTTTTCAGCTAAAATAAAGTAAAATTAAGCATTATGCTGCTAGTTTTTGTAGGAAAATTACCTAAGAAAATCCTCGCATAAACCCCATAGTCGCCGACAAAAGACAGTTTATTCCAAAGCATGGTTACAGGGCGGTAACCCTAACCACTCAAAGCTATCGACTTCCGGCGCAGACGCGTGTTATCGGGCGACCTCCGAAATTCCCGGCAATTAGCCTGCGCGAGCGCCGACCCTTTTCTCCCGCCCTCCTCAGGACTTCCGCCCGTTAAACCTTTTCGGGGAAAGCAGCCCAATAATGCATAATATGAAGTTTAATCATTTCCTTACTCAAACGCGGTCGAAACGATTTGTAGCCTGTTTATATGTAGAATACGTAATGCTCATTATTTTGTCGTCTTGTTATCGTTCACACATATTTATATTTCTTTGCATATACTTTGGTTTTCCATTTCCAATGTTCATATTCAGTTTAACTGCCTTTCCTCCTTGAATATACAAAAACATTGTAGGTACTCAAAATCATTTCATAGCAAAGAACGCTTTCAAATTCTATGAAACCTCAATACCTTGAAGCAAAGCTTTAGTAGTGTGTCAATATCGCCAATTCTAGATGCTGTCCCTCCATTGTCACATAAATAAACTACATTATATTAAATACCTACGACGTTACAAGCAAACTAGGTCTAGGAATCATAATCTTAATGGCGATTCTGATTTCATATCCCGTAGATGTTCGAAACAAACAGCAACCTTCATCGTCCGTACGCACAAAAATGTCGACATCTTCTACGGGACCAGACTTACAATTTGGACAGTGAAATATGACCATAATAAAATTACCAATTCGGAACTTGCCATTACTTTGTAACTGCCGCTTTGAAGCAATGAAGACGTAGGCATCTTAGCCTTTAAGTTCTGGAGAACAGCTCATAAAAGCTACAGCTATCTCATTCTGGTCACCTTTTTCAGCTGGTTTTTTTTGGGAATCTTTTAATCTAATCTTACTAATCTGTGTGATTCCACTTCAGGGCAAAGGGCCTCCCTTCGCTTTTTCCATTCTATGCGATCTTGAGATTCTGCTGGCCAGGATGTCGAAAAAGGTGTCAAGTTCGTCGCGCCATCTCCGCCTGGGCCGACCACGTGGTCTTGTGTGTCTTAAAAATCTTGTTTAATTAAAATAATAAAATGTTATAAGTGCCTATAACAAATATATACTTAATTATTTTCGATGCAATTAGACATTAGTTTGTTCAGTAAGTCCTTGAATAGCTGTAGCAGTAGCTCTAAAAGAAAAGGCAGAAAATACACCCAGCTATTATCATCGAGAGATTGTGTTGTAGTCAAACATGGTCCTATAAATAAATAAATAAATAATGCTAGACATTTCACACAGCGCTATCTAGCCGCAAACTAAGCAAAGTTAACTATAAAGCTAACTATGGGAACTAGATCACTAATAGAATACTAATATTTATACATAATTATTATAGAGAAAGGTTCAGTCCCGGAACAAATATCTGTAGACCATGCAAACATTTGTTACGCGGTGGGGGAAAAATTGCATATACTTATGTACTTATAAATTTTATGCTACAAACTTAGTTTGAAGAAAAAGTAAAACTGAAACTTGACTATGATGATCATAAAACCTACACTAGGTATATGCCTCGCAAATGTTTAGTGATGAAGCGTTTACGTGAAGTTAACCAGCTATTCCCTGGTGTGATATCAGTTAGAGCGCGGTAGGTACGGCTGACCACTGAATAAATACGAAGGATATGAATGAACGTTAGATCGAGTCGAGCGCGCACTTCCGGCGACTCGTAATAAGGGCACCACGCGATACGACGATACAATTTCGAAACGGGAGAGTCTAAGGAGGTCGCCGGATAAGATTAAACTGTGTAAACAAACCGTTTACATTGATAACTCGTTAGCATTTCTGCGGTGGCGCCTGTGACGAGGTGCCGATGGGTTCCGCTGTCGATAAGGGCCCCTAGCATTGAACCACAGGAATCGGCGGCGTGTCCTCGTTTCCTCAAGCAATGTCCTTTATATCGCTTCTATACACAAGCTGGTTCTTGCAAAATCGTTCACATTGCCACCCTATCACTTATCCCTAATAAAGTAAGTTAGTACCTATGTGCTAGTGACCTATATAAGTAGTTAGATAATACTATAACAACAGCAGAAAACATTAACAAATTTTTGTGCTGTTATTGGTTTATCGCGGTGTCGAAGTTTAACATGTAGATGCAGTTGAAATTTATGACGAATATTTGTGATAAGGATTACCAATTGACCTACATTTGACAATTTTAGAACGGCAGTTAAAATTGTGCGCGTCTTTTAACTCTGTTATTACGCAGTGGCATCGACACATCAAAGTATCAAAACAATATCACTACAGCGCAACATACGTCAGTAAACGCAAATTTGCAAAATCATAGAAATGTAAATCTTATTGCTAAAAGGTGAAGGTTTGGGTTGCTTTGGTTGGCTTTAATATGAATGCACTTCAGAGAATGCCAAAGATTGTTTGCAAAGCGGTGTCATCCCAGCCGTAATCCATTCCATCAATGGTATAGGTAAATATATAGTACGCGGTGCAGTTTATGCAACAATCAAATTGTTGTTTTTATATTCATCATAACAAGAATTACGCACAACTATGAATGAGTAAAGTCCAAAATCCACTGCTGCACAGGATGTGCACGCAGAGGCTACGCGTGTCAACTACGTAGTTTCGTGGGTCTGGCTGCGTGTGTCTACCGTTTCCACTGCGGCGCACGGATGCGAGCTACGTCCATGGCCGGCGGGGCAATTGTCTTTCTTGCTTTGAAGACGTAGACGATAGACGTCAAAATCGATTATGTTGTTCCTCCTCAGTTTTTGATCTTCAGGATAACTGTCAAAAATCTTACAAAAAGTTTATGTACAAATGCAGACAAGTAAAATTCATACACAATACCCCAAGATTGGAAGCTAACCAGAAAATCAATCATCGGATTTTGACATCTATAGTCTTCGTTTTCAAAGTTAGACAATAAGGGGGCGAACTTACCGCGTCAGTGCTTCCAACTTAGCGCATTCGGCGTCAGATTTAGCACTTCTTTTGGCCTAGCGCAAAATCTAGCGCGTTTTAAAAACATTTCGTTTTCCTAGAACATATTTTATTTTCACATAATTTTAGTAATTCAAGATAGTAAAATGTCACATTTGACCGCACTCAAGCACCCCTCGATATTTTATATATTATATTGTATTAAGTATTATGTGATATGCGTAAAACGGAACGAATCACTATTGCATTTTTAGAACTAGAACTAGCAACACTGAAATGCTAATATGTATTGTAAACTTTTTGTCTTGGTCTAGCACTAAACAGGGATAAACCTGTTATATGACATTCCGCCTAAATGGTACCCCCAGGTCACTGCTTACAGTGACTGCCTGAAACACCGCTCTACAGATGGTCGAATCCACAAAGTTGCTGGGATTTCAAATTGACAGTGGTCATTACTTATAGTGTGGAGCTTTGGGCACGCGCTGCTGACGTAGACAGAGTCTTCGTGATGCAGATGATGCAGAAGTGCGCAGTGCGCGCCATCGTCGGTGTGCCAGACGACGTGTCATGCCACAAGTATTTTAGAGAATTAAGAATAATGACGCTCGCCTGTGAACTAATCTACCAGGTAGCGATGTTCGCCCACAAAAACATAGTTGGCTTCAAACGTAGAGGCTTAAACACCTCCCGTGTTCTCCGCAGCAATAAACTAGCCCACCTTTTAGTCGCACCCACTCATAAGCTGCGCAAATTGGAGAGGTCTGGGTCCCTCTGAATATAACAGGCTGCCGGACACAATTTGAAGGGATGCAAATTCCACGACGGCCTTCAAATCGAGGCTATGAAAGTGGCTCCTCGAAAACTCGTTTTACTTTTTAAACTAGTTTTATGAACTGCCAATTCGTTAATAATAATAATGCCTAAATTTATATCAATAATTGTGTATCTATAATTAATTTACCTAATCGTTTTATCTTGAATTATGATGAAGTATAATTTAAATTATTGTTAATAAATATATACTTACCTTGGTAGTTGACCTATAACTTGCTGTTATCATTATCAATAAAATATTATATTGTATTGTATTTTATTAAATAAATAAATATGATCCTTGGTTCTAATAAAAATAATCACTCATTAATTTGATATTATTCGGTTTACTTCTAATGAATTAATTTGTTTTATATACCTAATCTTTTCAGCCAAATACGGATATAAGTCCCTAGTCTCATATTATTGAGTGTTTACTTCTAGAACTTTTGTTGTCAGCTGCCCTTTATTCTTTATTAAAGAGCCAGCAGCGAGTCTTGCTTAGCCGAGTTGGCAGCACTGGTTCTAGTTCATAATACTCGTAGCTAGAGAGCTGACGACATATTTGGGGAAAAAAGTATGCCCCTTAGTATTATTTTATTTTTTAAGTTTAGTATTTATGGAATCCAAAAAAAAATCCCCGACTCTTGGAACGGTTAGGAAGTAAGGCAAGAATTTCTGGGCGAGCACCAGAGACTTCAGGAAATGGGAGATGCTCTGGGCAACGTTATCAAGAATGTTTAGCCTTTAATGTCAGAATATATTAGAATTTCTTATTTATTAATAACATAATTGTAATACAAACAAATTAAGTACTCGTTTTATTTTCAATGAACTCTATATAAAATGATTGGTTTACTAGATGGCCAAAATTGGATGAAAAGTTGCCAAAATTTCATATTAAAATAATAGATAAATAGATGACTATTGCTTCACTTAAAATATATATAAATTCCCTGTCATAGGGAATTTATCTGGTGGTGGGTGATGTTTAAACTCCGGTTTAAACCTCATCATTTTATTTATTTTAGAAAAGAAAATGATTTCTTGGTAATAAAAATATTGTTAAAGTGGTCATGACCGGGGCTTTTAACACAACTGTGCCAAGTTAATTTAACTGTTTCGCCTCGAAATGAGTTCTCGCAAGTATGATTAAAAATACCAATTAATATATAGCAAACGGAGCTAATTAGCTACCCGACTATAAGCTATGCCACCGTGTACCAAATGTATTGCGCGCGCATCTGTCAGTTTCGTCGGTGACGCATTCGGGCAGGCTACGTGTGTGTTTGTGACGTCATCAAGCCATGCATTCGTGTATTTCGTAGCCGTGGACCGCTGGTGGATGGACCCACCTACATTTTCATTCAAACCGTCCATGTGCGTAGCCTGCCCATGCGTAGCAGTCGATTCGCGGCTTAAAGGTCTGAATAACAGATATTCGTAAACTGTCACGAACAATGATACATTTGTTTGTGTGAGACACCGGCCAGGAATGTCAAAAGTCACTAAGGTCCTGTAAGCGTTTAACGGAAATTATTTGCATAATGTATCGTGATTCAACAGTAAGTACCTACGATGAATCAATGTAGCATATTATTATTGATTAAGTTGTAGGTACATCAAGATGACGAATATAATCTGGCTGGTCAACTAGTCATATCTTTACTACTTGTATACTTCAGAATCTTACTGAGAATCAGTTAGTCACAACTTCACACGGTAGGTCTAAAAGATATTAGTGAAACATGTGCAGCTCATGAATAAGAAAATTATTGTACGCGGACTTAATATTATGTTGCATGCATCACACCAAACTTGCGAAAACTACATACCTTATATCGATGAGTTATCAAGAAAGTCACATCATATAACCGAAACGTTAGGTTCCACTCGATACTTTTCAAATCTTCAATCGAACCGCAAAAAATACCAAGAATTTGTTTACCTAACCCATATAAAGTACTTTGGCTTACTTCTTAAGTGAAATAGGAAGTGATAAAATAACTGTTGTCGCTTTCGACATGTACCTATTTAACTGTTATCTTGTTTACCGCCACGCAACTACTGAATGGGACAGTTCACATTTTTATTGCCATAACCTCTTATCAAGGAGACCCAGCGTAAGAATTGAGCGGAAGAACGTTTTATGGGTGATGATTCTGAAGTTTTTGAGAACATGTCAATTGTGTTGTCGAGTGGTTGGACTCTATCGTTTATCGGGCGCCTGCAATCCGCACTGACCCCGCGATATCCTCGATCTATATCGCCCCCCGCCCCGCGCCGCGCGTTGCACTGCCGAATGAGATTGAACCTTTTGCTGGTGTTCGAAAGTCTACATCGTCTCGCCGGCCAGGGTGGGAGCGGGCGCATGAATGGACAGGCTTGTGAATGAGCGGACTATGTCCTGCGGGCGATAAGCGCTATCATCGCCAGGGCCAGCTGACGGACCGTGTTGACAAACTCTGTTCCACTTTCATTGCCTGGCACGACTTAAGTTTATCAATCGGCTTAGTGCTTGCTCTAACTGCAATGATACTTTGATTCCATTCCACTTGAGTACGCAACATCATATAATCACTTAAATACCTATTACCTTAGTTAATATTTTCATAGAATAAACGGTCACATTTTCTTGCACAGACGATGCATGCACAATTCACATACCTACATAGTATTATGTCATTATCCTGATGTCCAAAACTCTTTTAAATCTCAGATGAAACAATAAATAACTATCTCATTCATATTAGAAACTAAAGTCGATAACCCAAGGGGCTCAAAAAAACAAAATGGATAAATTAACATTCAAAACTTCTGTGCCAAATTGCCAGTCTTAACGCTGACCGGACCATCTTTGAGTGAACTTATTTCTAACTGATGCTTCGTTTAAAATACTAGATATCGTGTGGGCGTACAACAAGGTTCTATTTTAGGATCACTTTACTTTATGCTTCATGCTGCGTAAAATATCATATTCAACATATTAAAAAGAAAACAACAACCTTTAATGACCATAATTAAAGTAATCTTCCTTGTTTTGGTAATGACAGGTATCGGTACTTATTATGAACCTAGTGGTTGGCAAAATGTAAAATAAAGTCATTAAATTGGTATGCACTTTGAAAATATATATATTTTACCTTATTATGCAATGATATATTAATTGATAATTATAAATGCTCTTAACATAAATGACTCGAATACGTTGATGATACTAGAAGGCAGGTAACCATCAGCTGGGAATTCCTATAATATGTACCTATTTCCCTTCATTGTGTAAAACAAAAACAAGCATTATTTAATTTTACAAACAATCCATTTATTTAATTACTTGTAACTGACGGGACGTGGACTTTAAACCATTTGTTGATGCAAAAGTTTTGAGAATCAAATAAATATGCACAACATTCTCAAATTGGGGTCGCGTAATTGACTTATTGCCACATGCTTGAAATAGTTTCTAATTGTGTAGAAATTAATATTATAACTCCTTTTTCAATTAATATTATTATTATCCGGGAATTACGTATAAAAAATCGATTAATTAAATATTGCTTCTAATATTTGCATTATAGTAATATTTATAATGTTTTATTAGAAGTTTTACTGAATTGAACTCGAGTTGCTGCAAAAATACGCATTGAAATCAATCCATGGGAGCTACGATGGGATACGGAGTCTAGGGCATGCAAACCGACCATCGATAATTTATCGGTAATCGGCTCATTTTTTCCAGCGATAAATATCGAAAACTTTCGATAAAAACCAATAAATATAGTTTTTAATGTAAAGTTTAAAAGGTTTGATGTTAGTATTAAAATTACTAATTCAATAGTTGATCCATTTAAGAACCGAACGTTTGGTCGGATTTCTTTTTTTTTTTTGCTATAAATGTATCATTTCTGTACGGGGGTGACATAGTCACTGTGTGACAAAACCCCTCATTAAAAAAAAGACAAAAACAAAAAAAAAAGAATCGAACGTTTTTATTAATAAGAATTTTTATTCGATAAGTTTTAGTTAAATTAAAGATAATACTGCATATTGTATGGAACTATTAACAACATTTTGAGGTTTTTGTTTGCTAGAAAAATATTTTATTTATTTCGTTTTTAAATATGTAACTTAAACATGTAACTTCTAGTTAAAATTAAGACATATCTACTTAATTTAGAAGTATTCGTTAGAAGTCTTTTAAGAAAAAAACCATATGTATCAAACGCATCAAGAACATCATTCATTTCGTACCCAAAAATTTAAGTGCCGGCCAGAAAACAAAAAATACCTATTTCCGTCACATAATAACATTTTGAACATTATTTAGTATGTTAGCAAGTTCTATAATTAATCTGCGAGTTGCTATTTAAGTTCGAAAATTACAAAAAGTACCTCTGGTGACCCTTTGAACTGATTGAGTGACGAAAATTTAATGATGACTCCGTGTCAACATTTAATATTGGTCACTGAGCGGTTATGATAAAGTTTACCATTAAGGCGCATCCAGGTCTATGTTCCATGCCATAGCATCCAAAAGAAAGAGTTCATCACGTCACAAACAGAAGATACTTTCGCATCTTGTAACAACGGCCTCTTCGATATTCTTTTGGATTGCTTCTTTAACTTCGATATCCTCTTTGATTTATCCGATATAACTGCAGTAGGTAAGTACTTGTTGACACGGCACAAAGTACATAAACATCAAACAAATTTACAAAATGCCTTTCTAACACACAATGTACGCTGCCACAATGTGTGTTGGGGAAGTTAGGGTAGAACTTCAGTATGTTAAATGACTGAGATTACTGTTGCGAGAGTATATTATCCTAAATAACTTACCGCCACAATGACTTATGCTACTTTAATAGCAAGCAGTAAGCTATCTAGCAGCAGAAATAGTTACGATTCAATTACAATATTCGATCGTATTCTCCGAAGATTAGATCTTGAAGGAACCCTAAAGGATCGGTAGGTAATTACTACGGAGCATGCGCCTCGTTAGAACGCCGGCTGCAACCGCGCACCTGCCTGCGCACGCGCCACGCAAGCTGCTAAATAACCTTACAATGTGTAGCGTGCATCAGGCTACGGGAATAATGAAACGTGGATTGTCGTAGATTAAAAATAAAATAGATAATTGCAGTGCACTTGCATTTCAATTTAGGTGCAATGCAAATACTTTACTTTTAGTTTCATGATGCATCTGCATATAAATTCTATTCTTAAAAGAATATCCGATATCGTCAGCAAATCTTAGTTGAGTGATTTCTCTTGATGATCTTCGCTATTGATGCCGAGTTCTTGCCTTTTTAAGAGCTTGAAAGGCGCAGAACACTTTCGGAGATTACATCTCCCTGTCTAACGCCTCTCCTCAAGGGATCGTCTTTGTACGCTGCTGTACTCGAACCGACGTGCTGGCGTTGCTGCTCAATGTATCAACACAACCACTAAGTAGCAACGAGTAACTACAAAATTGGTATTCAATTGTATTATTTTGTTACATTGTATTTATTTTATATTTTTCTGATTATTTTAATATGGGCCAAAAGCCACTACAGAATGGGTTCCAAACGGGCGGCGGCCTCGTGGTAGACCCAGGCGGAGATGGAGGGATGAACCGGATGCATACCAGAAAGAGTGGCCCCAATTAGCCAATAACCGGATATATTTCGGAGAGTGTGCTGCGGAGCTTTTCAACCTGATCCCACCATCCCCATTCCATGATCGGACAACCAGACTCTTCGCGATGCGCCACCGATACATGGTAGACATACATACCTCCCATACGCACAAAGCGGTACTCTTCCACCTTTATTATGTGCACCGCTAAGGAGTGGAACGCCTTGCCTGAGTCTGTGGTTCCTGCTAACCTAGGCATCTTCAAGTCACGAGTGAATATGTTTCTTCTAGGCAAGCGTGTACCATCGTAGACTGCATCATCGCTTACCATCAGGCGAAATAGTGGTCAAACGCTAGCCTATAATTTATAAAAAAAAAAACCGGGATTCGTGGAAGGAGGGAAGGGAGGCCTTTGCCCTGCAGTAGGACTCTACGGGCTAATAATAATAATAATAATTTTAATATTGTATTCAGTGTGTACATTATGTACCGATATGAGACACCACTAAATTATGACGTGTAGTATTCTTGCTAAATAAATGATTATGATATACAATCATATATATTATTATATATACAAGAGGGAAGTTTAAGATACAAGGTTCAAATAAGTGTTTGCCCTTCATGGGGAGTGAAGAGCTACCTCGCACGCCACAGTTTTTAACTAGCACGGGAGGTATGTTCCGAAACCTTAGTGCTTACATTATTTATATTGTTTTTTATATTAATTAGCCATTGATCGTTTGTATACAATGCAATGCACTTTGTACCCCTAAAGTTGTGAAATAAACTTACTCTTATTACATTATTTTTAGGGCAGTAATGCAAAAAGTAAATCTTTCGCAGGATTATGATACGAATCCTCGCTCGTTCGTTCAAACCAACAGAAGTGACTTTTCGCGTATACGTGCTTACGATGCGTATTTCGTGTGCAAGTAATACTGTTTAATAACACGTAGCACTCAAACTACTGAAAGCATTGTAATAGAAGATATGTCAAATAAGTCGTTGTCCTTGGGGGTAAGGTTTTTCTTCCAAATATAACGAAAAGTGTATCAAAATCACGATCTTGATACTGCTTTTTCGAAAAGCTCTATAAGACGATTGTACTTCCCATATTTTGTTTGTATGTTTTATGATGTAAGTGCCTATTGTAAAGTGTTTTCTCTTATACCTATTCTTAGATAAAAACTGCCCCAATATAACTGCAGCCGAGCTTTGTTTAGTTTTTTAAACTGATTCTGTCTGAGTCTGTAACAATTAACATTTATATCCTCACAACAAACTATAACTTGACAAACAATAAATAAATATAAATTAATTAATAAATAATGCAGGACATGATGTAGAATCTTTACAGCGTTACTTTAAATTTTTTTGTTCATTTAATTTTGAAAGCATCACTATTCACTGGCCAATGCTCTTATATCTTTGTAATAGGTTACGAAGATATAAGAGCATACGAAGATATAAAAGATAATCGTTTTCAAATAGATACAAGACTTATGTAGCAGTCAACCGTTGTTGGTTGGTAGAATTAATCTACATTACATTTTACTCACTTTGCTGTTTAGTACTTTATTATTAGCTAAAAATTATGGTTGAAGATTTGGATATGCATGGGTTATAAAGGCTTAACACGGCAGTACCTCTTCTTATTCGAGCCCGAGTAATAAGTTACAAGCTTAATGCATAAGATCTATATCATAAAACTAAGGATCAGCCTGCGAAGAGGCGGAGAAACAACTGACATTGCAATTACTGGTTCCAATAAAAACAACGGAGCTCGAGATGATATCGCGAGGAAGCATCAAAGATCACGCGGTTGCAAGTTCTTTGGCATCCGCATTCCATCAGAACATCTTCTGATGTTCTTAATACCTAGTGATGTCGTGAGTCATTTGCGAGAGTGCACCATATTCATTAAAATTCTAGTAAACGAAGTCCATCAATCGACCCCGCCGCCGCCATCCGCCGACCGCTGATTGCCGGCATTGGCTTTACCGCGCCGTTCGGTTTGTTCAATCGACGACTAATGAGTAGATCACACGTTCTGATTCATCAATCGAAGTAATTATACAATGATAAGCGGAAATTGCTTGGATTCCGTCGATTTGTTCTAGGAACTGTCCAATTTGCGTCTCCTCTTGTCGAGTCGAATCGTTAACTGAATGATACATGTTTCTTTTTCAATATTTTAATACTAGATCCGGTTCCGACATGTAGTTAGAAGGTAGCTTACGTTCCATAACCGTACTTAGGTTCCAGAACAGGTAAAAAAATTAAAAAAAAATCATACAACAATTACTTTAATGGTTTCAATTGAAAGATTTCCATTCCTGAAGATTTTTCTCAGAGCATATTGGGGTGCTGCGGTTCTCGTAGCACTAAATGCGTTTGAAAGGCATGCTGCATTACTTAATTGCTTAACCATTTATAAATTCATCGATAATGGTGTAACCCACTTCAATATAATTGACAAGGTTTAATGACATTCCACGTGCATACCTCCCATCAATGCTAACAAAGTCCAAATTGGTCTGAAATGGACACCTGGTTAGAATTTGTTGTAGCGGGTGTTGTCGCACGCGCAGGCATGCGTACGTGCGCCCCCCTCGCTCCCCTCACTGCGTACACATCCCCCGAAGGCCTGCGCTAGCGCCCGTTCACCATTCATCGGAATGCAGGCCCTGTACATCTCATTATCTATAGAAGTTATTTAGCCTTATTTGATTTGTAGGTCTTCGTACACATGTCAATTCTATTGGCGTTTCTTTAAATGTAACTTATACAAGCTTTGCAAGCAAGCCGCCGAAATAAAACCCCTTGTATACGTTTTACATATTCATCCATCTGTGCATCATCAATGATCCAAAATCAGTTTCTATAGCAACATTCTCTTGTCACTCGGTTAAAATAATGCAAGTATCAAATATTGAAAACGACAGGCAGGACGTTTCAGCAAGCAGGTCGGCATTCCGCTCCATTACATACGCATCTAGATTATGTCTCATTGTAAGCTAAACCATTTGAATCTTTCGCTTGAATCCATTTACAGTTCCTTATAGGGTTAAAGAATTCGACGTGATCCTCTTAACAACATCGAGCAATCGACAGTTACAGAAGCATACCTTCAACTCGTTTTTAGAGTGTAAAGTTGAGTACGCGCATCAGGCGTTCCTACAGAAGAGCACGCGGTACATCGACGGCGAAGTGCGGAATGTTGGCACACGGCATCCGGTGCTGGTGGCATTGTACAGAGAAGCCGGCAGCGAGCAGTGGCAGTTGTTTGTCGGAGAGCGGGCGGCGGGCGCAGGGCACGAGGCATGCGAGGAATGCGCGGCCCTCGGCGCCGGTTTACAAATAGAAGGGCCGCTAGCGCGGACTGCACGTGTGATACATTGCCACGATTAATCTGTTAGCGCTGATGCCTGCGCCCGCGCCAATCGAAGACGCGATCCTATCGCGGGACAATTATTATCTAATAACGAGACTGCATCCTTCAGTGTCTCTTCGGGGAATCCGCGAGTGTCGTCACGACTGTAGTTTTGTGACATTTGGTTTGGTGTAATTGATTGAGAGTACGCTTAGCCGCATGAGAACCATCAGGAAGTGAAGACGAGTCTGGGAGTGACATAGTCCGAGGGTCGTTCGTCGAGCACAAGAAAGCGATCGTAGCCCTGCGTTCGCTGACCCCGGCCGGACGTCATGCCTGAGAGAAGACGAGTGCAGCGCTCCTCGCCCCCTCCCGGATCATATTAAAACAATTCTTATAAATCAAACGATGAGGACGACCCTCCGTCTACGAGAATTGCTCGAAGGGTTGAACTCTGCTGTATTTGGTTGTTGAACTCCGGTTCGTATTCGGAGCTGTCGATAATCTCGTGTAATATTCGAACCGTTACAATCATAATGGAACAGTGGAATAGTTATTTAGTTGCTGCGTTGAAGATAACTGAGAGAGGGAAGCATGAACTATCACTGACCCCTTAGTACTGGGATTCAAATCAAATCCCTATTTATATGGTTTTCATGTCTATATTTTCGTGCAGAAATTTTATAAAGTATTCAGTAAAAATACCTACTATTATCTCAGAAATAGGTATCTAGTAAATTTAAACAATTTTTGATTAAATTTAATAAGTAATATTAAATAACTTAATTATATAATTAAATTTTTAATAAGTTAAAAATATTGCATACAATCGCTTAATCTATATAGACCGGATGACTTACACGTATGTATTTATAATCAAATTTCTGGTTAAATATACATACATGTGTACTTGTGTAGTTTAGAGTACCCACTCACATACATACTAAACGGTAGAAACCAGCAACGGTCGTTGCGGTAATGTTGCCATTATTACAACATACAATAATATAGTAGAATATGTTGTTATATATTATTATATATAAGATTGTATGGTAGATAATATTTTGAAAATTTTAAAACGTGGTTTATTTTTTTCTCCATTAAATTAGGCAAATGTGTAATTATTTTGGTGTAATATTAGAGCGTTTAAAATTAATACTAATAGTATGGAAGCAAGTGTAACATGTTGAGTACGTTATTTTCTGTCAGTTATTGAAGTCCGTCTAGTAGACGTTACACTTATAACATGCATGGGGTATAGCTGGGTGGATTTAAATACTGCCAGTAGCAGTAGTGTCACAGTGAGACACACTACGACAGTTTGATTGTAAATATTAAACTTATTAGTAAGCTATTTGAATTCAAAGCGTATTGCGGACTAATTTAGGAGAAATATTTTTTTTCTGTACCAAATATTATAATAGGTAAGTATATTATACGTTGTATATATTACATCAATAAAATTGAAGCGTTTTAGGAAAATTATAAATGGGTAATATATATTAATTAGGTAGATACTTGCTATGGAGAAAGTATCTGATAGGAAACTATTAAATGGCCGTTGTGTGTGGTAAATTCTTAAATATAATTCAACTATTTTGGAAAGAAGTGACTTTTTATCTGGGAGCTAAAGTGGGAGACAAAGATTAGATAGGCACAGCCCTACAATGATAACGACACCGGATTCCAAAGCGATTTACACGCCCCACTCCACTTCTACACATTTGGCCTATCAAAACAACATTCTGTTTGAAACTTCTTTTATTTTATCTATTTGGTATTTTTTCCCTAAGGTGTGTGTTACAATTTATATTGCCACTTTGAAAAAATAATTGTATGTTTTTAATAAGTTCAAAACATGAAAATAAATGTAATTTCTTCTGTTTCTTAAAGTAAAAGTTTGTTTTATACATTAAATGGATTAGTTATTATATAAAAAATAAGAAAAGTTAATTAATAAATACAATTTAAAGCTGTATTTCAATGTTAAAATATACTTACATAAAAAATTCATTATATGGAAACATCAAAGAGAATATTTATTTTAAAATGTTTTTAATGTAGGTAGGTACCTAAGTGGTAGATTCGATACTCGTAGGTATGTACCAGCCTATAAATATGTACATCCCTAGATATTTATGTTCCAAAACATAAAGTAACTAGGAACATACGTGGCATGCTTTTAATCATGTACCTAAATAATGAGTACTTATAATATTGCTATGTTTTATTAGTTACATAATAAATATAATGGTAATTGATGTTAATACCTAGAAAAGGTATCCTCCCAGTTTAAAATACCTACAAATGTGGGTAAGTCGCTGTTAGTGTCCATTGAATTTCCCCTACTTACAAAATAAATTCATATTATCAATCATTTGTAACTGACAATTTAATATTTAAATTACAGAATACACTTAAAATGCATTTTATTTTTGACCATGTTAATTTGTATACCTACTTAGATCATAGTATGTCCGGCCGGTTGGCTTGTACGCGCGCACATAGAACGCACCGACTGGCAACACTAGGACAGATTTCCTGTCGACTTTTTGTGCATCTACCCTCTCTATAATTCAGCGCCTATCGGATATTACCAAAAAAAATTACATTTTTGTATTATTTTTATATTTTTAACGCGTTTTGCGAGGCCCTCGCGGAGAACATTTTACTGCCGTGAATCGATGCTTATAACTTATTTTTTTCATATTATAACTGTAAATAAATGATTGAAAGTTGATTTTAATATTTGTCTGTTTAATTTATTAACTGAAATAAATAGTTTATTATTAAAATTCATAATATTTAGATTAAAAAAAAATAAAAAACGTGAGATGCTGCTTAATTACTTCTTTTTTGTATTTAATACACATCAAATAATTAATCTAAATATATTTAAATGGATTTGATAAATAAATGAAAAAATATTGAATTTGAAAATAGTTGAATTAAATTCTATGAAGGTTTTTTGACCTGTTTGTGTAGGTAAAATGTTATATATTCCATTGTTCCTAAATACATTTCAAAATATTTAGTTAATAAGTTAGAAACCTGTTTTGCAATAATATTAAATACGATCAGGGAAAATCATATTTTTTATAGTTTAAAAATATGTACTTTTTATCTATTTAAGAAACACTTCCTTTAATAAATGCGTTTTGTTGTATATGTAAATGTTTTGTTATATTTTATTTGTGTCTTCTTTTATTTAAAGTTAATTCTGAATTTGAATTTAATAATTTATCAGAATATTTAAATTAATTATGTAATTGACCAGAATGTCCCACGGGTTTGCTCACATTGCACCCTAGGATATGTTTTAGAATATAAATTACCAACATAAAATATATTTTTTAAAGTACAACCATCCTCAGTGATTATTTACTGATTAATCATTTAAATTGTCTTAAAATGGTTCATTATACACAAATACTGTATTTCTATTTTTATTGTCTTTTCAATACAGTTTGAATTAATTTAACTATGTTAAATACAGAAATGAGAAATTGAAGGATGTGGGTAAGTACAGAAAAAGAAATAAATATTTTAATACATTTCTTTATGTTGTCGGTCGTGTCGTAAGTATATATATGTTTAATTATACACAAAATGTTAAAAAGATAAATAAAGTAAATATTTAGATAGGATCTAATTAAGTACTTAAATTTAAAAAAAATAGTAAAACCTGCCTAATAATTAGTTAGTAAATATAAATAGTGGATATTATCATATGCCTTAAACCTTTGAATGTCCAATAGTAATACTATATTTCCTGTGAGTTCTATAGGATTAAGATTAATATTAGAAAAGCAAGCTTCTCTCTGGAACTTTTTTTATTTTTTGTACATACAATTGTTTTCTGGCTGTGTGGCTAAGCTAGATCGTTTTCAAGCTATTATGTAGGTACGTAGAAAGAGACAGACAAACCTAATCTTACTAGTTTGAAGGAAACTGGGATAACTTGGCTTATTCCAACTTATGTTAACATTTTTAATTTATGATATTTTTCTGAGAACAATGTTACTTCATAGTACCTACGTATGTATGGACTGTGATACAGTTAAAACATTAATAGCGATTAAAATGAATAGCGGTATTTTCAGATTGGAATGTTACCAATCTTTGTTAGAATGGCGTGACGTCGATCAGTTATAGATCTTTATTTGATAGATATCGTAATTGTTGTGTAAAACGTTTCTGGGAGCGCGTGTTTGAGTGGTGAGGTGAAGATCCTCGCGCGGCCACGTGGCAGCGGGCGCGCCTCGTCCACGGTGACGGTGCATGTCAGCGGCAGCGAGGGCGCGGGCGGCAGTGGCGGCGGCGGCGCGGGCAATTCGCGACCTGCGCGTGTGTGGAGCTCGTCGCGACACGATCAGCGAACGCGCTCGTGTGCGTCGTAAAGTGAAGGTCGAATATTTGTCCCTACTCCTCGGTCTATTGGTGTTCACGAGTCGGCGCTGTGATAATGAGGTGGCGTCGTCCCGCTCGCACTGGTTCTCCGCCGTGCCCGGGGAAAGGGACGGCCGGTGGTGTGCGCGTGCGTCGGAGCCTCCGCCGGCGCCGGCGCGGCCTGCCCTCATCAGTCTCCCCGCGGCGGGGAAGCGGTTCGCGTGTGCGTCTCCGTGTCGGCTCGGGCTGCGGGCCGCGACCGCTCTGCGTCGCACACGAATATTTTTAGATAAGAGCTCGAGTAATTTATTCGCAAGGTAGTGATCGCGCGCACTTTTGCGGATATCGGTACCGGCGCATGCGGGCTCGGTTGCGCCGGCGCAGCGGACCACCCGTCGGTCGGTCGCGAGCCGACGACGGCGGAGACGTCCCGATAGGTAAGCTGCGCACTTCCTGCGCGCGCGCCGCCATGTTCAGCGGTAACGTCACTTCCGCCAGGGCCGGAACCGGCGTCGGCGAGCTGGCCCGGGCTGGGAGCCCGCGGCGACGTCGGTGCCCGCTCCCGCTCAATGGACTACGGCTCTTGATTCATAAAATGTCGTTCGTTCCATTCACACCGCGGCGCTATGCGTGTAGCATCGACCGCTCACTCGTGACCCTCGCGTCTTCGAATATTCATGTCTCCCTCGATAACATCGTAACCTCTGACTTCTTTTTGTTTTATCACGTTGTTTAGTGAACGCCGCTAGTCGAGACCGGACTCCGTGCCAAGTGCTGGATACAAGTGTGCGTTCGGCCGCTTTCAAATCAACTGTGAAATATAACCAGTGGACAGTGATTTCAAAATAGTGATTATCCGTTTCTATCAATGGAGTGTTACATCCCATATAGTAAGATTAGAAAATAATTTTCTTATATTATTCAATTAAATTTTGTGCTCTCGCGAATTTTCTACTACCCTCAATTTTAATTATTTTGCAATATTGAACTCAACAATAAACTGAAGGCACAATTACAGTCTAACACTTTTAATACAAATAGTATAAATAAATAGTTTATTATATAAAATGTTAATTATAACTTTAAAAATATAGATTACAAAATCAAATCAAATATTTATTCTTTTATTTTTGAATAATACTTTATCTGAAGGTAGTTTAAAATTTTCATGCAACATTTTAGTGCTTATATCTTTTTTACGCTGCCTGTTGATGATAGTATAGGCACCTGTGATGATGTTCATAAATCTTGTTATATATGAGTAAATTTGTCTTAATAAATTGAAACAATGAGATGTCTAGTTATGCATGGCGCACGTTGTCGGCAGGACGTACGTCACCAGAGCATGACGTCTGGTTTATTGTCTCGCTCATACACTGTTTCTGCTCTCCTCTAGTCGTGGTTAACCCCCAGCTGTTCATTGCCCCCGGCACTAGGTCTGCCCTACCCTCATTGTGCTTATTTAGATGATTTAAGTACACTTAGCTCCGCATTCCACCGTCATTGATCAAAATTGATGGCGTTTACTGCTCGTTGTAACACTCTTCTAATACATCATCTATTAGGAAACATTTAAAATGACTTGGCGCTTGAAATTTTATAATTAAAAATTGCTTTACAACATTTCGTAAATAATGTTACAAATAGTGTTCTCAGAAGGTAATGAAACGGATCATAAATTTTCATTGCGGATACAAGGTTATCCCAATTTTTATCTTTTCTAAATTAGCAATGTTCTTAACGAACAGTTAGTTGTAAAATGTCCAGTAAATAATTTATAATTGGCTTTCTAGAATCAATAAACAAAAACAATGGTTGTAACTTTTAACCCGACTTGCACAACTATCCCTAAACGTATTTAGCGACTAAACATGTTTAAATTTGACAACTCTCTTAAACATATTTAGTCAGTAATTACGATTAGGAATCATTGCGCAAGTCGCCCTTTAAAACAGTTGCTCATCGTTTTTAGTTATTTTTGTTAATACATGATAAAATGATATTAAATAAATTGCAATTATAAAACCAAAATTAAGAGTAAATTTTATAACACATCCGCTTTTTTCTTGGATTTTCCATAACTACTACAAGAAAACATTTTACAGTTGTAAAAAGTCGTTCATCAAATCTTATACCGACCCTCATAATAAGAATGAGGGTCGGTATCAACCGGCATCTTGATCTCGATAGATCAAGATTAAAATGACTTATATTCATTGTGATTAAACAAGATTTAAGTTCAGAAAACATATTAAAAAACATAACATTGTTTCATTACAGGAAAGTCAGAATTTCCACGTTTATAAACTTTACTTTGTATTTACATCAAGCAGACCGGGAAAAGACCAATGAGTGAAACTTGTACAGTTAACCTGTGGGTTTGCATAATTTATGAATGTGCGAATAACGCGCAGACATGCAAGTACATAATATCTCTTTCCCAGATTGCTGTGAGAACATGATGAGTCAGGTGTTCGTGACGTCAGCTACACGTGTGCCCTCGTCCACTGACTCACAGCATCTCTCGGTGACGTAGCCACTAGCCAGTACGCGCCCTTCGCTTTAACCTTTGCTCCATTTATCACGCGTCGATTAATATTCCACCACGCATTCCATCCCATTTAGCCTAGTTAATTCCTCAGAACAATTAAACAAGCGACAAGTTTTGGTTGCGCCCGCCCGGCCGCCTACGAGCGCTGAGCTGCGGGTGTAGTGCGCGCTGCGCCTCCGCTTCCGGCGGCGTGGGCGCAAATTTCATAAGCACTTCCTATGACAGCTTCCTCCCACCGCGACACGGAGCCGCCGCGCCGGGACCTACACCTATCTAGAAATGGATATCGTCCATAAAACGCTTCATTGAACATTGACACGGACACGCAACACACGTTGCGACGGCGTGTAGGACGTATCAGGCTGCGATAAGCGAATGCCACATTACCAAATTGGTTACTCATTGTTATATCCGTAGTAACCGCGTCCGTTTCTCCATTCATGCTCCCGTTGATCTCCATACTCGACATAGAATACGGTGATCGTCGATTTCCGCTGGGCCATCATCGGCCACGTAATAAGGTATGCATCGCTTCACACTAGTCGACGTTTCTCAGCCCCACGATAAGCCATTAAGGGTCGCTCCACAAAAAACGTTCATTATAAAAGATGTAAAGACTGCAGACCGGCGGCGGCGCGGCGCGTTGAGCCTTCCCAGAACTGGAGCCATTCTTATTTCGCGCTCCCGCCTTATTCACGGCCTTTTTTGTACGGTGTTGGTCATTTTTTTCACGGGTGCGGTTCTCCTGTGAGAGTTTCAAGGAAATGGCTTATTGGGTTTCATATAGAATGGAGCTTATCTCGGGACGTCGATCGGCTGCGGAGCCTGGGAACGGGCGGGTGGCGCGTGCACCGTTATGTGGCGAGCACGTCGCGGCCGCATACCTCCGCAGCGGCAGCGCCGGCCGATTCCATGACATCACCCGAGTCGACACAACCTGACGTTCCACCATATCGTGTACTGGGGAAGGCAAAGAAACCATTCGCCGTTTTTAACTGCCAATAATAAACATAAATTAAATGACCAATAAAACCTGGAGAGTCACTTTGAAATTCGATTTTAACTGCCTAGGTATTTCAATAAACTAAAACTTAACTGTGTAAATAATGTCAGCAGGTTTATTATATGTGGTTTTACAAAAGTATCAAGACGACCGAGTCAAACTATTTCAGGTAAAGCTACTATACATATAGCTTCACGCTCGAGTTGCTGTGCGCAGGCGCAGAGCTATCAAACCACAATGGTTTTAAATTATTACGTATGTTGCATCGTTGCAATTTGAACTGTACTTTTTAAAATAATGCTCGCATCAATTATTATCATTACTGCCCATTGTATCTTTTATTATCACTAAACTAACGCAATACTAATGTACTTTTTGATGCGTTCACTATTATGATTTTAACATAGACTATAGGCATACAATTTGCATGGGTTTTTTTATTAGTGATCTTTACTGAGTTTGAAAAGGCAAACAACTATCGAACCAGCCTTGGAAATAGTTTCACAATACAACAAAGTATACAACAATTAAAGCAAGTAAGCAGACATGTATTATTTATTAGTCAAGGGGATATAATTAGGTAAGTGAACTCAATATTCACACAATAAGGCCTCACGAACAGGCGGCTCATTAGTGCATTCGGAATGGAGCCAAGTAGGATTTCTCACAGATTGTCTGCGGTGCCGCTGGGAAATCTATCCTAATTTTCAATAAGAAATAACATTTATATTTAATCGTTTGTAGAGATAACAAGATCTGATACCTGCTGGATTAATTTACTATTAATTTGACGAAATTTTATTTCGATAAGCTGTTATGGATTTGAAACCAGTTTGGGGAAATGTACCTACATATTATTTATAGTAAAATCAGCACTGATCAAGACTGTTTTTTAATAAGTTAATTGTGTTTTTCAGTTGCGAGAGGCAGTTCCAGCAAGAACCAACCAGCAGACTTACATATGACGCCATACTACCACTCAAACACCAAAGCCTACATAACTGCCCTGATTGATTTTAACTGCTGATGGAGAATCAAACAAAAACACTATGACTTCAGGTATGTTAGAGAAAATAATATTGTAACGAGAATCGTATTCAACTCAACAAATCAACGATCAAAAACTATGTTTGTCCTTTATGTTTTAGAAAATAATCATCATACATTTCTAAGCGAGTGTAAGTTTACTATGATAAGTTTATTTAGCTTCATTTAGTATGTATAGCGGGTCACGGGCCCTTATTGGGGGCAAAGGGAAGTTATAAAAATCTGTTGGCGCGAACAATGGTGTGCGATAAGGCACACTGTGCTTGAACCGATAGCGTCCCTTTCTAGCTACCATCAGGCAAATCACACATGGACTCTTAGGGATAGCATACCATTCACATCACTTTACCATTTTTATCAAAGTTATCCTTAAGTAACCCTTGCTGGATAAATTTGTAAAAAACTTTTTCGGACAGTTTGTTTGTTTGTAGTTTTAAAAGGAGAAGAGGCAATACAATGTCTCTCTAACAGTGTAGACCCCAAATATGATAATTTTGTCGTACTTTTTTTATTTAATAAAATGTTCAAATCAACCGAAGTTCTAACATGTTTCTCACCATAGTTTAAAATATTAATGTGTGGAACGAATTCCCAGATGGCAGCCCTAAAGGCCGGGCGCCATCCCATGGGAAAACCTTCCTTAACGCACCCACGAGTTATTTTACCAAGCACTTGCGTGCTTCTATACGTACATACTATGGCTTCAACTGAAACACCATGACACGATGTGCCAATGCACACTTTGTGGATAACATTTGAGAGCAAGGTCCGGTTTCTAGGGTGATAAATTCGGCAGTAGTTGGCACAGTTTCGTTGATAGGAGCTAGCGATAGTGAGGTGCGGGGGAAAAGAGAGGTTGACGTGGCGTAAACCTTATCGGTCATTGACCTTCACACCTAAACCGAGCCTCACATCGCGGTTGGTGCGCGCGTTATAAATGTAAAATAAATTTTCAGGGACCTTCGGGCAAATAAATGCGCGAAAACTTGGCAAAAACGAATTCGCTAGATACATCAACAAGCTCACTTTGACCGATATTTCCGTAGAGGTCACATGCATAATCGATTATTTCGCTGAATCGATAAAAATATCACTGAATAAGTAAATAATTTAATAAAAAGATTGCCATGCGGGATGATCAGAGAGTGTATGGCAGATGTGTGGGTAGTTGTTACGTCAATGCCCTATTTAACTCTTTGTTTGAATATAGATTATTAAAATTAGGCGGTCTGGACGTCAGGTAGGCGCCGACCAACGCCGACGGGACCTTGACCTCTTTACCGGCAACGAGGCGACGCGCACAATCGACTATTTCGCGACATCGGAGCTGACACCCGACACACCACCGCCCCCCCCCCCCCCCCCACACCCTGTCGCACGTCTATAGATTTCAACTACTCTTGTTCAACATTATTTTTTAATGACACAATTATGTTGAAACAAATAAAATATGTTTACTGTATCCAGAGAGAACAGAGAATGATGGGAGGATAGAAAGTGTTCGATAGATACCCGGACATAATATCCAGACAGAAGACGAGTTTTAGCGGTATAAAAATAGTCGTCTATTTGTGTGCGCGCGGCGTACCTACTGTCGCAATGCATGTCGTTGACTTCGACAATAATCGAAATAATCGTGACACGGGAAAGTCGGTCGTGATAGTATGTAATTAGAGACGTCTGAAGCGAAGCGAGGCTAACAAAATTCGGGGGGCGGCGCGGGTCGCGGTATGAATAATACATGCGGTGTACGGTCGCGCGCTGCCTTGGCGCCGCCAGCGCCGTGCTAAAACAATACCACGAATCTAGGTCCATGCGCTCGTCACCCGTCGCCCGCCGCCGCCGGCCTTGCGCGCACCTGAGCCATCACAGATAACATGGACACCTCTTCAACACACCTCAAACTCGCATGTTAGACCCCCGTGAACTTGCTTCTCATGTAGCCAGCGAATGTAATGTATCTACAATCAGCAAAATGTAATTCTAGTAAGTGTGTGATAAAACATAAATTACATTTTGAAACGTTTACCGAGGAATACATAAGGAATAAAGACGTAATTTCTGTAAATGATATATTCTTTTTTGTCATACGATACGCCGCAAGAATGTCTATTCTGTGTAAATAAATTCAGAACATGATCGCAGGGAATGTGATGCGTCTACAATTTGCTCTGTTTTTGTGGAAAAACCTTATTTGCCAAATGTGGAATGCGCGCTATGTACTGGCCTAGTTAGGAGAATTTACGAAATGATAATGAGCAGTAAGGGCGACTTGCGCAACGATGCCTAATCGTATTTAGTGGATAAATATGGTTTGTTTTCATACAACAGTTGTCAAATCATACAAATACGTCAAATTCAAACATGTTTAGTCGCTAAATACGTTTAGGGACCGTTGTGCAAGCCGGGCTAAATGTACGAAATTGAATAAAGGGCTTTTAGCAAATGAGTTTTCGTAGCTCTTCGTAGCGGATTCGTAGCACTTCTACGAAATTGTACGTCTAGTCCTCGGAATCATTTTTCGGAAATATTTTTATATGTGAAGTCATCGTTCCGAACTTGTAAATTGTGTAATTGTAAGTAACGTTGACCGAAGCTAAAGAAATGAGCCGTATTAATTAGGTGGCATCAATATGCCGGTCGCGGCGTATAGGCACATTAGGCACGTACGGGCCATTAGTTTGAAACTCATGTATTTCGTTAATGCACAACCTGATACATACTAAGCTACTCGTAAAGCTCCATTCTTGATGGTATTTGGGTAAAAAATTCAAATATAAATATGGTCTAAAAACTTGCTTTAGTTTGTTTCTCAAAACAAAAATAATTATGATCGCGATCAAACACGCATCATTATCATAAACTGAATTAAATTCAACCGCTATTTATTCTGAGAATACAATACGTTCATAAATATGCTGACTTTTCCAATCTAACTGCAAATCTCTATCTATATAAACTATAATGTTTGTTTGTTTGTATGTACCCATAAAGCGATATGTAATAAAGTTGATGAGTTTCAGCATAATTACAGTAGGAGTTCGCAGAAATTTCAGCTCGTTGGTTTTCGTACTTTTTTACTCAGTTTTTGGTACTTTTATCGTATTTGACTACATGCAAAGCCACAAGCAACGGCAAACTTATGTATAATAAGTAATAATTAAGCAAGTTTTATGTTAATTTCATAGCTCTCCCGTGGTTGTATATACGTAGCTCGGCACATGCTTATTACGGTACATTGTAGTAATTGAATACGTAGTGTAATAAGTTGCAAGCTATATCCGATGTGCTCAGATCGTCAGGGCTGCCAGGCGCCGGCGCCGGCGCCGGGGCCGTATGGATTTCCGGTTATGTTTATGTGCTTACGGCTTTTTTAAATGACATAATACTATTTAACAAGGTGAAAAACTGCTGAATTTGCATTAGTCGCTTCAGCGCCTTCAGTTTGGCTAAAAATGGGGTTCAAAAAGAATTGATGGTCTCTTATAACGGTTCGACCAGCTTACAAGTTTTTATGTGGCAGCCCTAGATGTATTTCGGTAATTGCCTGAAGATGATATCGCTCCACTTATTAATTATGAGGCTCAAGCCGCGCATTTATTGACCTTATCGCCGGTGGGTCCTTTCTTTACCTGCTTATTCGTTAATGAGCTATGTGTGTGACCGGAACGAAACTCGATGGGAACCCTCCGTCCGGCCGCGCCGAACTCCTTCCGACTCCAAGATTAAGTTATTACTCCTGACGTTTCTGAAGATACGAGTACCTTAACTTTTGGTTTTATGATTTTAGATCGTGACCCAAACGAAACGTCTACGAGCTATTAAACCAAAAACCGGCATTTTATTTTTAGAAGGCATCTAAAACTATACGTTATTGAAGCGTCAAGAAGTATTTCTCGCATCCTTAAGTAAAGGGATCGATTCCGAAATAAGCTTATTACATCAGGCCCCCATGGGCGCAACGTGCGCCCTGCGCGTTATAAATAGCGTGGCGGTCCCTTAAGGCGCGGGCGCACGTTTCCGGGCTGGAAGTGTGTCGCTTCCGCTGCGAGCGGTCGTTGACGCCGTGCATTGTCGCCGGCACATTCCCCGACGTCGCCGACGACGATTTTAAATAGAGGAGCGATTACGAGCGTCTAGCTGCGGCGCCCGCGGCACATGACCGCGCGAAAGTGCAGCGGCCGGCGCGTCACGGGCTATTTGCGCCGCCGCGCCGCCGCCGCCGCTGACGCCGACCCAGCGAACATCAACACTCGCCAAACTTTCCTAGCCAACATTCATATTCTCGCCTACACTTTGTTACACACTTTCGATCATAAACGTCTTTTAGCAATCTATAAAATTTTGAAATAACTATTGGTTCGCTCCGAACTGAGATCTTGCGAGTCTCCCATAAAAACAAAAAAATATATATATGTGATCTTTGACTATCAAGATAGTGCCATGAAATGCACAACCAAGTGACTGGACCTACAGTTTCATTTAAATTACAGGTAACGGGAGTTCATGTAATTTGGTTTTCCTTTTTTGGGGTATAAATTGCAGTTATTCTGGATTTCAGACTTTTGTCTGTATTTGTGTCACTAAAGCTACACGGATACCAAATTCCAACGCTGTGGGGTCACTGGTGTATCCTGTGAATTTCGTCAGTTCAGTTTTATTATAGCGAATAACTTAAAAACTACAAGGTTAAAACTAAAAAAAACGAGTCAAAATGTACTAATGAATACCTTTCATTAGACGTCTCATTTGACCTAATAGTCTCATTTTGTTTTTTTTTTACCCCTCTTTAACCCCAATATCTCAACAACCATCCCCACATATAGCTCATTTAGTCATACCAGGATTGTGCCAACACTACCTACCTATATATCAAATTTCACGATTATCAAATCAAAGCTTCGAAAGTTATCCTCGTATAAACAAACATACATACATACAACGCCGATTTGCCCAAGTTGGTTTGGAGATCTCGCTTCGCTCGATCAATAAATTCTATACAGCAGATTCCTCACAAATAATCATAAACTTCATCTTCTCAAAATAATTAAAATTGGATAGCGTGTAAAGAAAGAAAAAGATACTTATGTTTATTTGTTCCCACACAAATATACACACATTACAATTAAAACGTACAAAAACCATTAAAGAACGTTTATACAAAAAAAATCGTTACAAAATAACCAGATATAACCTAGATTTTTATCTACTGGTGAATCTCAAAAATGCAGAAAAAATATGTAAGATGATCAGTTACGTTAAGCAGTGACGTAGTGTGAAATAACCCCGTGTTGCTAATGTGTCTAGAAAGTTGCGCCGTAGAAAGAACAGCTGAGATAGGTGAAAGAGTTTTCGCGCAATTTCCAGGCCAAGATACTACTACTATTGGAGTATTTATGCGTATATTTATTTATCAAATAAATAAATATACATTGGAATTGGAACAGGATACGTATACGGAATATGCAAATTCTGGAAGGATTTGGGTAGTATTGCGACTTGCGACTTGTGAGGACAGCATCTGAGCCGCAACAAAAAGAAATTGTTTGGTCTGTTAACGTGCCCAGAATAAGTTGGCATTATAGGAATGCCAGCAGAACAGACATTTTTTTATAGGTCCCATTCGATGTTATGCAGCAGAGGTGGGAGTAGGATGCGGGTAGGTCGCAGCGCTGCGGCGGCGGCGGCGGCGCTCGCTCGGTCTCGGGTCGCGGCTGAATAAATTCGGAGGGAGTCGCGCTGGAATGCGGGCGGCGCGGGCGCGCGGGCGGGTCCGTGCGACTTGCGCGCGCGCCGCTGTCCCACGGTCGCCCTCCCCGCGCCCGCACCCCTCACACTTTCTTTCGCGCCATAAAGGTCGTTTCAAATATTTCGGAATGCTGCCTGGTGACATTTCACCGGTGCGGGCGGTGAAGCCGAGGAATGCTGCCGCCGGCATTCGACCGCACGCCCTGCCCGCTGCCGGACCACGGCTACATTGGCGCATCCCATGCTCCTTTAATTTTCTGGCATGAACTCGATCATCTGTGTCAGTTGATGAGGGATGCACTCGCTTGCACTGCCTGAGCCACATTATATATTTTTAAAGTATCTATTTAAAATAGAACAGTACAATCCTTTCGCTTTAAATAATAATTTAAGCACTGTATATTAGCTAGCCGTAAGACCAAAAACTAAACTTACCTCCGTTAGGAATCGAAAATTAATATTTTCACGGCATATTCTATACACGAAAGGGCCTCGCATGTCTCGAGTCGAATAGCTAAAGCTCATCGGTCTACTTTCCATGCTCATGTGTGAACTGAGTTTCTCCAATTAATAGATTCGTTCCAATAGCAAACAGCGAGTCGGAGAAAGCAGTGAGTGTGTGGGTCAACGTCCGGCGGAATTCACACCGACCGACCGCGGCGTGACGTGAAAGAAATGTGGCGTAACGTTCTAAAATTTCAAAAACCGCGCTCAATTACCGTCCGGAGGACTCGGGCAGGGCTCAAAGCGATGTGCAGCGCAGGCTTTCGGCGTCTCGCGCGCCGATATGAATGGAATGCGATGGAGGTTGCGCAAGCGACTAGCTTCACGGCGGTCGGCGGAATGCGCAGTGCGGGCGCAGGCTGCGGGGCGCTGCAGCCTCCGCTGCATCTCGCGGCCATTCACGCCCGCGCCGCCCCCACCTCTCCGCGCCGCACGCCCCAAGCGAAATAACTCACCGTTAGAACCGCGGAATGCACGCTCTATCTCTATACTATAGGTACCTGCTTCACCTCTGCGCTCACACTTATTCACATACCAGACCGCGAGATATGCTGATAACACGTTTTACTTTCTATGGAAACTTTGCCCGGACATTTTTAATTCATAAAGGAGCAGCTTGCTTTTTTGCTGTGTTAATAGGAAATTTAGAACAGAAATAACTCTTCCAAATGGCTCAAGCACAAATATTTGAATTAATAATCATGCCGTCTCCTTTATTTCCGTTATATTGTTTATGAGTTAATAAGTACATACACAAGTAATACATTTTGAAAACTTTTTTACTTCAAGCTCTTTTGATAATTTCGTAGACCAGCTACGAAGGGTCTACGAAAAGTCTATGAAATTTTAAAGTTGGAAAAAAATAATATTTTCATTGTGTTAATGGAAAAAAGGCACAAGAAATTTGGAAGATGTACCTAGTAGTAAGTTATTATTGCGATGTAAAACAGATTCAGGCGAAGTGTTCACCAAAGCACAATGGCCTTTAAAGAAACAATCAATAATGTAAGAAATTTGTGAGGCACATGTGATTGTCCGCAATTGCCGGCGAGTGCTCAATCCGCTGGCCGCTGGCAGCACTATCAATAGGCGCGCGTCATCGCCCTACATTCTGCGACATCCGCGTCCGACGCCCGGACAGTTTCGTCACCTGAGGAGCTAAATACCGTTTCTAACGACACTTCCCAAAAAAGAGGTTGAATTTCGCCTCTCTGCACTCATCTTATTCGGTAAGCTCTCTCCTTTATATTTTTTCAAGATTCTTTACTGGCGATCTCTTTCGATATAAAAAATATTTTTCTTAAAGTGTACTTGTAAAGTCCATTGTCTGCGCTCGCGCTGACCCTCGCTCGAATGACGTAATTATGATTTTCACCGTCCCACACAGAACTACTCGATACGACAATGTTATGCCGCTGACCTAATATTTATTATTCACACGATCCAATTCTGTCAAAATCGTTATAGTGTAACACTTCCGTTCCGATCCATTCTTTAATAGATCGAAGCCGGGGCGCCGTCGCCTCATAAACTCATCGCATTCATATACGCGGTTTCGTTTGTTTTATGCGAGCGAAATAAAAATAAATTTATAAAACTAGGCCTATACGGTTGAAACGATAAAGATGGCTGACGTCGCATTTATTATCAAAAATGTAAACACTGTTTGCGATAAAAGTAACACATTTGAGCTATTTCCCATAGTTGTCAGCAATTAGAGCAGCATTTGTGGATGCGGGGGGGGGGGGGGGGGGGGGGGGGGGTTGTGACACGTGTGGCCCATACATATAGTGCGCGCCCATTGAGCGCCGCGCCGCCGTAACGTCGGCGTCACCGCACACCTGCGCACCACCACCAACACTGGAAAAAAACTTCAGTTACAAAAGGCGTATCCTATCCACAAAGAAAATGCCTCGCAATACATCTTACGGTAGACAGACCCTTTTAAGGAAGTCGCAGTCTCTAAAAATGAGTTCACGAATTCAAATCCACCAAGTACCAAGTTGGACAACAAACCGCCGATAAATTAGCGAAATAATTGTACCTACTGGCGCCGACTCCCGCGCAACCCAACAAGGCCGAGCCTACCATTTGTGGTCACTCCGTAGCCTTACCTAATTAGTGCTCTCTTGTGGGTGAGCACGCACGTCTGTACGCTCGCCGACTATTTATTACAATATGAGTAAACCTGGCGCCCACTGAAACACGGTACAGCAGAAGACGTATACTTAATTAGACATGAATATAAGTAAAATTACTCTGGAACATGCCGATTACCTTATAATTTGTTGCCATCGCAGCATGTGTTAAACTCCTCAACGTCTGGATAACGCTGCCTGATAGGCAGAAATTATACTTATCCTTCTTTCATTGTTTTTGGCATATAAATAGAAAAATAAATACATATTTTTAGGCGTCAAATATTATTCAATCATTCATACTCATCAGACCCTTACTCAATGAATTCGTAAAGGCATTTCGTAAAGGGCGCCAGTTCACTGGTTAACAGAAATCTGTTCGATATTGTTCTAATTAATTTGTAAAAGGAATTTAGTTGTAACTTGAAACAACATACAGGAAATTAATCAAACAATTGTACATTTCAGATGGCGCAAGGAAAGAACCGATGTCGGGAGTGCGTGAGTCAACATGATGTCATGCAGCAATGGGAGCGTCCAGAACGTCACGCCGCCGCCGGACCCGTAACACTCGCACACAACCGCGCAAACAAAAACGAGCTTTCAGGACCTGGCTGTTCACTCAATACGTATATTTTACATGTCCATGAACATGAATCGTATAGTTTTGTTTATGAAAAAAGAGCTGTCGCGCGATGGTTTAAAGCTTCAATATCGCTTGCATGTTCGATGTATTTGTTCTGTTTTAGAGTGAGTCTTTAAGTAGTAGGGTACCTACTATTATTCTATAGTCACATCCTATTCCCGGCATACTCGGTCCAATCGAGCGATGACAACTCCATTCATACTCTTCTACTATGTTAAATGGAAGATTTTTGCAATTCCACCAGAATTAACTCATATTAGTATGAGGACTCACTTATTGGATGCTTATTGGATCTGTGATTTTATACTGTTTAAGTTTTAAAATTGTTTAGTTAAATGTGTACTTATTGCTGTAAATGTTATATTTAGTGTCCTTTTATTTCCGCGAACGTTATTCTTTGTTGAGTTTAATTGAATTTAAATGTAATGTTATTAAATTAAATTAACGAACGTTATTCTTTGTTGAGTTTAATTGAATTTAAATGTAATGTTATTAAATTAAATTAAGTCACAAGTAAATAAAGTAGGCCGCAAGTGAGTGAGTGTCTAAGTGAAGCTTAGAAGATCAAGAAACCGAAAACTGAAATTAACAAGTATGAAGAAAGAAAACAGAAGAAACAGGAATTACGAAACTGGTTTTCATAATGATTTGACAGATTGTTCTATATTCTGAGATCATTGTGAAAGCTGATTTTGTTCCTAAATCGACGATCACGGTCTGCGAGGACATGGTTCATCGACATCGCTTTCCAGTTGTCACTTCGTTCATCGTCACGTTGGATATTTTATATTTGCGCAGCTTCAGAACAAAACCAAATAATCCACTTTTTGTATCTCACAGAAATTTGAAATCATTTTTCGTTATGTTTTATGATACTTAACAAGTTGTACACCTCGAACTGAGATTTCCCGAATGTGAATAAAAATCCCAATCAAGTTAATTCCGCTATTATTAATTTATCTTTCATACAGGTACCTAATATTAGCTTACATGTACAGTTTCTATACTTGAAATATAAATACTGCTGGACATTTCACACAGCGCTATCTAGCCCCAACTAAGCAGAGCTTGTACTATGAGAACCAGATAATTGATAGAATACTTATATACCTTTTTTTTGTAAATATATACTTTTAATATATGGAAAAATACCCAGACAGTCATGCAAACATTTGTTCCGCGGCGGGAATCGAACCCGCTACCTTCTGCGTTTCAGCCAGCTATACGCCCACTGCGCCACGAAGGTCGTCGAAAGAAGAACATTGAATCTGTAATTCCACTGGGTTCGACCCCTACTATCTCTTATAATATCTAAATTCTTACTTCAGAGACCTAGAAAATAGAAGGGGAACTGATATTTTTTTGCACTTTTTCAACTAAATCTTTTTGATCTTTTTGGCCCATAGATCAGGAATACTTAAATTGATACGACACAAATTAATTAATTAAAAATAATTTTCAGTACATTTCAACTCCGTTTTAATTTTTAGTTTAGGCCTTTTTGAGTTTTTAGCTTATAACTGAACTTTTACGAAACTCACAGGGTACACCATTAATCTCACAGAGCAGAATTTTGGTTTGCGTGTAGCTTTAGTGACACAAATATAGCGCAAAGTCAAAAATTCTGAATAACTGCAATTTCTACCCCAAAAACCAGTATTCAATAAAACATAAACACCCGTTGGTTATAATTTTAATGATACTGTATTTCGTGGATGAAACAATGTACTTATTAACAATGTATTTATGTGGCACTAATTCAATGATCAAACATTGTTTTTTTTTGTTTTTATGACCATTTGAATGGGCTGCATTTTTGGCAATTTATCAGAGGTTTAGCTCAAAAAAATATATTTTATCTTCTCAATTTTCTAGGATCCTGAAGTAGAATTTAGATATTATGTGAGAGAGTAGCTAATGTAGTATATATGTAGTTGGTAACCGAGTTGAAGTGCTTTTACGGTGTGATAAGCTAAAAATGTTGGTAGTTTGTTGACGAAGTGAATGTACTTCCTTCTCAAGTATATAAAATGAGCAACGTAAGCTAATTATTACATATATGAAATACTAGCTGTTGGCTTCGTACGCGTTACACGACTAAATGTGTAGCTAACCTAGAAATAAACTAAGCTCGCTGTTGCAACTTGACACTCCATTTTTATACTATGGGAACTGATTTATGGGATAATAGGCAGCCTATGTGGTAATCCAGCTTATAATCTACGTATACACCAAATTTCATCGAAATCGGTTCAGCCGTTACGACGTGATTGAGTAACAAACAAACAAATAGATAAATAATCATCCAAACTTTCACATTTATAATATTAGTGTGACGAATTAATGAACTGCTAATTGATTTGGATTTTTATTCACATTTGCGAGATCTCAGTTCGGGGCAAACCACTAGTGGTTAAGTTTAGAATAATTTTAATAATAAATATAAGTTAACTTGTAAACTATGTTTGCAGCCGTTTATGAATCAAATGTTATTTGTCCCTAAAATCCCTCGTAAAAATATTATGTTTCATGCATAAAAAAGAATGCATCATCAATTTTTATTTACAGTGTTCTCTCATAAATAAATTACTAAATGATGTTTTATAAACATTCTTTATGTAGCCCGCAGACAAATATCAGGTATTGACCTTCCATCCAAATCTTCTTTTAGGCTTAGCACGCACTGCGGATTAAACGCAGACGGTGTTACAATAGCAGAAAACGCTAAACTGCGTACGAACACGCACTGGTCATAGTCAGATAACACCATGGATATCTCGAGGGCGGCAAGCGTCGTGGCTTTGGTGATAAATTTTGTTTCTGTGCGTGCGCCACCATTCTATTACTATGGGATACTAAAAACGCGCGTCCTCGAACCGCTAACCAAAATGTAACAAGCTACGTTTTAAAAACGGTCCCCGAAAAAAATCGCTGTCGGTGCACTTGTATAGAAAAGCTACACGTTACATTTTTCGGCGGTTTCTATCCGCCTGTGTTTAATCGCAGTGCTAAGCCTTATATCTATTGTATAATAAGATTGAAATGTTTTTTTTTGTTCCCTTTTGTAAATAAATGTAGTTTAACTTCCATATACCTATGAAACTCCTTGGTTTTCCACAAAAAAGTTTAAAGACAACCTAGAAGCTGTTATGGTGAAAACCGCCTGTATTTTGTTTAGCTAGTGGTTATAAGATTATTATTTTTAAGTGAGTACAAATGTAGGTACTGGAATTGTATCCTAATTTATTAAACAAATTGTGTATGGAAATCACTTTTAATTTTCTATGATTTATACCTTAACATGGGGATCAATAAAGTAAACAAAAGTAAGCTAAATACGTAAGTTAAGGAAGAGTGGCTCGAAAGGCTGGCGCAGCCTAGCGCTGGCATTGAGACGGTTAGGGCAGTTCGGCCGCTTTTAAAAGAGTGGCTTGCCGGGGAGCATGGCTCGATGACCTTCCGATTGACACAGGTGCTGACGAGGCATGGTTGCTTCTCAAAATACCTGTGCCGAATCGGAAGGGAACCAACGACGGAGTGCCATCACTGTGGTGCCCATGAAGACACAGCACAGCACACGCTGGAGGTCTGTGGTGCTTGGGCAATACAGCGACAGGCACTGGTGGCAGTTGTTGGCCAGGATCTCTCGCTGCCGAGAATAGTCGAGGCTGCACTTGACAGCGACAGAGCCTGGGATGCCGTTCACCTTCTGCGAGGACGTGATGCTACAAAAGGAAGCTGCGGAACGTGTACAAGAGGAGGACCCCCTTGCTGAGCCGCGCCGCAGAAGAAGGACCGGGAGAAGGCGAAGACAGTTTCTTCGCCTTCTTCCGCTCGATGGGAACCAGCAGTGTTCGGGTGCGGGGAGCCCCGACTCCGCATCGCACAGGCCTCCTACGCCGGGGAGTGTCCTTAATATTCCAGGCCATTCCTCTCCCTCCTAAGTGGGGATCCGAAGAGTCCGCTTAAGGCGGACATTCACCGACAGGGCCGCGGTTGAATCCAACCGGGACCCCGTGACCCTGTCAGGTGCTAGTGCGGCATCGACTCACTCATCTCACAATGGGCGGTTCGATGATGCACTGGCACTGAGGTGATTGAAGGAATATCGTTGGATTTTTAGTCGGTATGCTGTCGGAGAGTCCGACAGACCCCCTTCAGCTCTCCCCGAGTTGGAGGACATGCGTAAAACATTTTCCCATTATAAAAAAAAAAGGTACGTAACTTACTTACGTATTTATCTTACTTTTGTTTACTTTATTGATCCCCATGTTAGACAGCCTCAGAACGCAGGCCCGTAAAGAGTTCAACCGTGAAGGATAGCATAAGGAACATCATGCAGGGCTTGGAACCGATTTATAATTCAACGTTAAAACGATTATTACGTTGAAAGCGAGCATTATGAAAATCTTATCTTATTATACCAGTTCATTCCGCTAGCATGGGCTAGCCTCACGCCCCGCGCCGGACCCCGGACATGGGTCCGGAGTTCGGCGCGGGGCGCGGGGTGCGAGTCGAGTCGCGGCTTCTTTACAACCAATCGAGCGGCCAATAGAACGAATCAATTTCGTTCTATACTGACTTTTTGAACGAAACCATTTGAAAACCTTTATTTGCATTACCTACCGGTTTATATAGAGGTTCAGTAGAACCAAACCTAAAAGAAAAGATTACAGGTACCTAAAGCGAAATCGGTACGCTAACGTATGCAAAAAGAGGGCATGTATCAATACTTATTGGTAGGACTTGCTTCTGACTACCCTTGTAAGGCTACTTATAAACGGATAGGTAATTCTAATTATTATTCGACCCATTCTTATCGCGCGTCATCTCGCAAATTACTTATAAATCCAACATTCTAAACTAGTAGTCTACTCAGTTTTGATAATTCTCTTCTTACAACTACAGTATTAAGTAGGACCTACACACCAATTATTATTTTTGTAATGTCCATGTTCATATTAAATAGGTACCTCAGTGTCCTTTAATCAGTGTAATGTGGTCTCTCACTATGGGCCTCTTATGAAGGCTAAGACCTTGAGTCTCTCAGAGTATTATGGAGAAGGCTATTCTTGGTGTTTCTCTACTAACCAGAAATGAGGAGATCTTAAACAAATCAAAGTCACTGACAAAGGACAAAGGATTAGATAGCTGAAGTAGCAGTGGGCAGGGCAAATAGCTCGAACTGACGGTCGTTGGGGCAGAAAGGTTGTCGAGTGGAGACCACGCACTGGAAAACGCAGCGTAGGACGGCCCCTTACTAAATGGAAAGATGACCTGGTAAATGTTGCTGGGAGCCGTTGGATGCAGGCCGCACAAGATTGGTCGCTTTGGAAATCTATGGAGAAGGTTCAGCAGTGGACGTTCTGTAGCTGATATGATGGTGATGATTTCGTTAACGGGCTATTTATTCAAAAAAGTGTTGTGTAGTAGGAGGTGGGGTACAATGATACACAATCATTATTTAATCACGATTAAATGTACCTATATGAATGATGATATAAGTGTTTGAACGCATCCGCTGCGATCACGCTGACACATTATTAAATAATGCTTGTGTATCTATGTGCCCCTTGCATCATTGTACTCCACCTCCCCCTAAACCTTATGTTTTTCAAGACTTAATCAAACGATACGGCAGACGTGGGGTGCGTGAGTAAAAAAATCACCCCCAACTTCCATATAGGGGAGGTACGAGGTACCTTACCTACCATAAAAAACAAGTTTTTTTTAGTTTTTAAACTTAATACGACGACTAAGTAAGGAGTCACTAACGTATCATCAGCTTTGCAGCACTAATAGTCTACGAATAAAACTGCTGTAACTGGTCGGACGGACATGGCGAAAATGGCGACATAGTTCCTGTTAATATGCTTTATTTTCAATAGTTAAATATAACATTAGGTACATGTAAATAATTCGACAACTATCACTATTGGTTTTATGGCTAGTACGAGGGGTTATCACGGCCATATTTTTATAACTGCTAACAGACGGCGTTGCTCTGTCATAGTCTTATGCATAATAACCGACAAAAAGGTTCGACTAACTAAACCATAAAACAACACCAGTAGTGTCAATGTCATTGTCACGTTACTACAAAATCATGGCTGATTGACGTTGACGTATGGTAATGGTACGTTGATATTGACAAGGCTACGGCGAGGGACAGACGGACTGACCGTTTTGTTGTGAAATGAAATAACCTCAAAATAAGAAGTTTATTTCAAAAACTGAATTAAAATTTTTATTCTTACCGCTGTAGATGTTGTCATTCTTTACCTTGAGTTCTATTTATTACAAGATAATCGTCACAAAGTTACAACAATGGAGACAACGGAGTTCGATGCCACCTTGGGTGGATCAGAACATCTTCCAACAACAGTGAATAGTTTGAAATTTGCTGCATCTAGGAGTGTAGAAATAGCTGCGATGACAGAGAGCATCCTCAATCCAAGTAAAGTACGGCTTGTGTTTCAGTCACTACCTATACATATGAGAAGAAGAGTCATGAGCCACAATGCCAAAAGGTTACCAGCAAAACTAAGGAATGCACATTTAGAGCAACTTAAAAAGAGTGGACTCCCTCCCAAACAACAAAAACCTTCAAGGAAGCACAGGCGCCGACCACAAAATTTACTAAAACAGTATAACAGGAGACAATTACAAAATATTTGGCTAGAAACTCATATATGGCATGCTAAGAGATTCCATATGACTAACCGATGGGGATACAGGCTTGCAGAGGCACCTTGCGACAAGATATTCAGAGCCTGCTATAGAGCCACATCCAAACATTGCCTTCTGCAAGATATTTCATACTACACACCTATTCAAATAACAGGAGACATTGATATAATCAAAGGCATGTTCTCGACTATCACATATTCCTCTGTTGGACCCACAATTGGTGCAAAAGCCTTTGCAGCTGGCACCAGACAAGGTGAAATTCACATTTACGAGCCAAATAAATATCCATTTGGATACATCGGCAAAGCATCATTTCTCTGGGAAACTTATGTTGAACTGAATAAAACACTGTGGCTTTTTGTGCATCCATCACAATCTAAACAAGTTGAAAAATGTTTCAATAACCTTCAATGCACTATGAAAAAAGGTGTTGTAACTGAAATAAATGCAAAAAGACAAAAGATCACTAACATTTATGCTGAAAGTATAAAAATTAAATATTTACCAGAATCATTCAATCGATTCCGCTTGACTGGCCCAAATAGCCATGCAATTTTGGTAAACAGCTTAAAATGTGTAGAAAACTTAGAACACATAAAAAGCAATAGTTGGGTAGAACAACACACTAAAAACCATCCCAATTTATACTTGAAAGTAAAGGATGAATATTGGAAGGCTGTAAGTCCAGCACAATCTCCTGCACAATTGTCTCCAAAAATAATTGTAGGGTTAATTGTGAGAGATCCTAGACTTATGAGACCAACTTACCGCACTAAAGCTGTATCTAATGATTCCTATGCACAATTGAGTAGAGAAGCATTAACTCAAATTCCACCAACTGTTTCAACATCTCCACTGTGGTCAACTAATATTCACCAAGAAATAAAACAAAATGTGAAAACAAATGGGGAGTTTATTGAACATGCAACTAATTTGAATCTAGTCCCAGGAGAAGTATATGAAAATGATCCTGAATTGCAAAGTGTTCCTGTTATTTTAATACAAAGACCAGGATCACAGGACTCATGCTATAAGCAACTTGGTAAAACCTTCTGCTTTAAATCTTATTTTGTGTTAAATGTAAATATTATTTTCAAAAGATAAATTATTCTTGAATATGGGTCTGGTCCAGAGACACTGTTGCTGTGGAGTGCACTTTAACTTAACTCTACATATTTATAGGATTCGATTATTTCTTCCATAAGTCACAATTAGTATTTTTATTGCAGGGTATGGATGCAGTTGGGACATCATAGTTCCTTCAGGCTATGGACTGCCATTTTGGCAAACATTCATCATGTTTGGAGCTAGAGCTGGAGGGCTCCGAGAGACTGAAAGCTTATCCCTTGAAATGGGAGAATGTTATCTTCCACCCGACTCTGATGCAGGAAAAGCTAATGAAGAAAGAATAGAATTAGAATTAAAAGAAAAATATTTTAAACTACCTCCAAAGAAGCGAGAAAATTACATAAAGATGGGAATAAATAGTCCATTCCGGTGTCCGTGGATATTGTTGCTCAGAGACTGGACGGACAACCTAGTAGATTATTTTTATGTCTTGCGTGATGATAAAATTTTAAATGATTTGCAGGTATAAACTCAAAAAGTACAGGAATTATCAAACTAATTTCTTTTACAATAAAGTATTTGCATATAAACTGATGGTCAACTCTGGTTAGGAAGTTCAACATGGTTTAATGACTTTATAGCCAGTACAGACATCGTGCCTTCTGGAGCATGGAGACCCTTAGCTGAAAATGCCACTCTTATAAACTAGTTAAACTAAAAATTTGTTATTATTATAAAATCAGCAAGGAAACCTAAAACGTGTGTATTTTATATTACAGGGCTGTTTAAAAAGGAAAATAAGTTTAAGTAGTATGAAACAAATAATCAAGGCAGATTCATGCCTTGTAGCAGTGTATTTGAGTCTACCTGCTGGAAATATACAAAAAAATGCCGTCATAAGCTTGCCGAAATATGGAGACATTCAAAATGTGAAGACTCTTTGTGAACCACCCCATGTAGACCCTAATGAAACATTACGAAGAGAAACGAGAGCTGAACATCTAAAAACTTTGAAGAAATTGAGAAAACTAAGGGTCAAACAGAAAAAGAAAACTCATCAACCAACACTGAATAAGGTACGTCAATAAATTCAATACCTAGTAATTTAAATGTGTGTCGTGTTGACCTTAACCTCGTTACTTCTAAAAGACATAATTAAAGATTCCTTCCGTATTTGTATCTCACACACACTAACGGAATCCACAACCAAACAACGACGGCAATTGACTAATATTAAATATCTGATGTACCCTAGGCCTAGTGTTGTGAAGTTTGTTACCGAAATAAATTATCTTTATCTTACCTATTACTGGCTTTCTTTTATTTATTGTGTTTTATATTATGTATAATTACCTGTTGGTTTTCCAAATAAATACATATAAATATAATGTCTGTTATAGGAACATGAAAAGAAACCAAAAATCAAACTCAACCAGGAACCATCAGAATATATGAAAAGCATGAGAGAACTATGGCTGCCTTCAAACATAGATGCAGTCCGCCATGTAAGCTCTCGTGAAACTATGGGCTTTATAGCACAAGGTGCATTTAGTTTCACAGAAGCACGTTCCTGTGGCATTGGCTATGTCGCCTGGAACGCATTATGTGAGTTTATAACATCAACACAATCGCAGGTGCTAGTAAGGAACCCATCATCTAATAAATATAATGTTGCCAATATACAAATTATTAAATATGTATAACTTAAATACACTTTTATAAAACTGGTTATCTATCTATACCTTAACAGTCCTCAGTGTTATCTAAAATTCAACATTCAATACGTAAGGTAAAAATGAGTACAAATTATAAAATATCTTTCTGGATTCTTTTTATACAGCTAATCTCATCAGGTAAAAATAATTAGGCAAGCGCGCGTCGGGCCACTCGGTACGAAGGGTTTCGTAGTCAGCTGCAGGCTGTATGTTGCTGGGGTAACACACTTTTTCTTATGACTAACAATGAACCGATAGTAATTCCAAGTTTATTAACGGAATACTTTTTGACTAAAGTACGTAGAATTACGTGACGTTGAATGTTGACATATTCCGTGAAATACAGACAAACCAATGAATTGTTGCGACGGGAGCTAACACACTTTTATGGATAATAAATAAGAAAATTTAGTGTAAAAAATAATGCATTTTTTATTTCTGCTAATTTCAGTTTACACCTAGCCCCCTTCAAACCTAGCCTAGGTCCTGCTTCCATTTTGTGATGAAAAAAAAACATCAAAATGTACATTCGTTAATCATGTCACTTTCAACTTCTCCTATGCACTAGAATTACGTATTATTTGATAGACAAGATGCTACAGACAGAAAGACACACTTGCTAACATTACATTTGATTTTATATAACCTTAAATTACATGTTTAGTTATATAATTAGAGATGACTGTGCCAAGTAAATGCTCGTAACTGTACAGGATCATTCTAAACGCCTTTGTTGGACTATTGATAAAGGAGAATGATGTACAAAGCTGACAAAAGCAACAGCCGTAAAAGCTTGGCCATATCCGTCTAGAAATTTACACATGAATGAATACTAAATGAGTGTTATATTTTAGATCGCTTCCTCGCTATAGCGTCCTCGACAGCTTTGAGTTGCTTCAGTAGTTCCTCCCTCCTAGAGACGGCTTTCTTGTTGGCGGACGCCTCGTCGATCGGCGAAGAAGCAGACCGCTTTCTGCCGCCGGATTCTGTTAAATGTTCATAACTTTTGAGTGAAATCTATTTTAACTGTGTAGTTAAATGCCCACGACTTCGTCCGCCAATTTGTTTACTTGCCGCTGCTAAATGAAGATAAATCAAGGTAGGAACAGAACCCTCGGCTACTTATCTGATCTTTTTATAATTAAAATATAGTTTTAGCTATATTTTTAGTCCTGAGCTGGAAACATAAGTAATACATATATATATTGTAAACTAGCAGCCTCATACGGGTGGGTTGTTAATAAAACATTACCTTCAGGAGTAGGGGTAAAAAGTAGCGAATGTCTCAATCCTGGTCATAAATAAATATTGCTGGACATTTCACACAGTGCATCTAGCCCGAAACTAAGCAAATCTTGTACCTTGTAACCACCTTGGAACCAGATAACTGATAGAATACTTATATAATTTACTTATTTTGTAAATACATACCTACTTAAAGTATAGAAACACCCAGAACCAGAACAAATGTCTGTAGATCATGCAAACACTTGTTCCGCGGCGGGAATTGAACCCGCAAGCTCTTGCGACTCATCCGGCTAGTCGCACAGTGTGCCACGGAGGTCTATATATATACCAAATTTCTATCTAACTATGTACCAAATTTCAGCTAAATCGGTCCAGCCGTGAAAACGAAACAGACAGACAGAAGGACAGAGTTACTTTCGAATTTATAATATTAGTAAAGATAACGAACCTTTGTCGCTTGATGAATCCTTATTCGTAACTGGAGCTGCCACCACGGCGGCGGCGGCACCGGCCGCAGGTTTAGGATTTAACCTTTAAAAAAAAACCTTTATGAAAAATAACGTTATTATAAGTTACTAGTGGACCCGCCCCGGCTTCGGACGGATTACAAAATAAAATATAAATAATGTCTTGATTTCATACAAAAATCCCATTGAAAAAAAGCTATTTCAGTTTAATAATAATAAAATAAATAAATGCCGCTTGTTACAAACCTTTGCTTAAACTAAAAAATAGATTATTGCCTGGCGTTCAAGTGGCTATTCTATCGAGTATAAGAGCCGTCATTTTATTTTTTGCTAAACAACCTAATTTTTTAAATTAAAAATATTGTTAAAATGGCCAAAACCGGGACTCTTGCCAGTGCACAAAATTAGCAATATCGACTATACTACTTTCGAAAGTATCAAGTACCGGTCTCGTGATGTGGAGAACCGGGACTGGATATGTTCAAGTCTCGGGAACTCGGCAGCTGCGGTAACCGCGTTGTGTGAGCCCTCAACATTTGTACTAACCTCGGTCTCGCAGCCGCGTTGAGTAGACGAGCGTGCCGCGCGCGCCGCGCCCCGGAGCTGCCGGAAGTAGACGACGAGTGCGAATCGCTCTCCGATTCACTTGACGATGTAGAAGATTCTACAAAAAATATACATGTACGAATGATGGAACTGCCTGGAACCTGGCCATATACGGGAACGCCGAATCCATCACTCCGCGTTCCGGAGTCCGGCGGCGAATGTTGTATCGGCCACAGACGGGCGCGCGCGGTGTGGAGTCGCCGCACTCCGTGGCGTCGAGTTTTGGATTTCTGAATGTTCGGATATCCAAATATTCCTACGACTCCATGCAATCCGTTTGAAATCTCATACACACGGACGGTTTTTCGAGACATTTGGAATGTTGGCGTGAAATCTTGTGGAGTCGCATCCTCGTATATGGACAGCTTTAAGTGCGTAACGAGACTACATTTTCTGGACTCGTTTGTTTTCATGTGCAAAATATTATTGTCTATCTGTGCTAACATGCGCATCATAACATGTGCTGCAAAAGAGGGCTGTTCGTGCAATTTATAATATGGGCCCCAGAGAATTACTATAATTATGTGTAAAGAAATAAATATGAATGACATTCCTCAGTCAATACAATCTATAAAAGTCTGATGTAAATTCACAAAGTATTAATTTGTTCAATAAAAATAGCGATAATCATAATATTAATACAACAAATAAAGTTAAACTCGCTGTTGCCACTTGTAGATTCCATAAAGTTAGTAAATCGTTTAATGAGCAAAGTAAACGCTTTTATAAAAACTTTCTTTGGGGAAGCTTATTCACTCTGCGGCCAGACTGGCATCTCTAGATGTTCAGATACCTGGTCCGCACATCGCTTAGAGCTTCTTCCACGAGGCCTTTCGTTTTCTACCTTTCCTGTAACCATTCACCGTAACCTAGAGCGCCAGGTTATCTGAGCTTCTGCGAGCTATATGGCTAAAATACTGCAGTATTCAGTGCTGACATGTTGCAGAGTCTTTGGAAGTGTTCAAGCTTGAGCTCTTTCAGTATGGACACATTTGTACGGTATACTGTCCAAGGAAAACAGCAATCACAAATGCGTCAATCTGTTTCCTGTCAGCAGCCTTTATGATCCAGGACTCCAAGTCATATAACAAAATAGAACTTCTAATTAATGTTTACCTGATCCTGATGATGAGGATCTGGAGTACTTCTTTCTGTCTCTGTTGTTTCTTGTCATTTTGTTCCGGCCGTAGGGGTCCAGTTCCTCCTGCAAGCGTTATCCAATTGTTAACAAGTAGTTACTTTGTATATAATGTTGATTAACTGATGGGACAACGTTTATATCACTCAACAAGCTTCACGCGCGCGGAAAAGGTATAAAATATAGGTGCTAGTATTTTGGTTTCAAGACAATTTGTTTTATAACCGTTTGTTTTTTTAACGGAGTGCCGGCTTGTGTCCGATGACGGCACGCGAGAAAAATAGATAACACTAAAGAAAATCTAATAGGTTATTTGAGGTTTATCATTGAGTGATACTAACGTTGTACGAACGTCTATACAAGAAATCAAAAAATAAACCACTTATTGCGTTGGATTAGATAATAATTTATTGCAGACCATAAAGAACAAAACAATTAAAAATAATTAAAGTATTTAAATGAATGTATACAATTTTATGTCATCGCTATTAAGATGTATACTTATATTGGAATTGGATAGATGAGAGGCGTGGCATACCTTGTGTCGGTGCGAAGCCGGCGGCGGCGGGTTGACTGCGAGCTGGCGCGCGTCGGAGGGCGAGGCGGCGCGACGGCGCGGCGCCGGCGGGTTCATGGCGGTCGCGCGCGCTGTCGCCAGCCGTCGCTCGCGAACTATCACCGACGGAGATAACCTACGGAACACTCGCATTGTAACACTCACCCTAACATATTAGGAACTAGGAAAGTTAAATCTGCCTTTTTTGGGAACATTAAGATAGTACCAGCAGATTAAGGGCATTATATTATCACACTGGCGATTTGCGAGCGTGTTTGCCGCGAGCTCGCCGCGACACCGCAACGCAGACGCCACGCTAGCTCTGTAGATAGATACATATCAGTGAGTCATATTGTGTTGAATTGTCACTGCGCAGACGCAGCGAGCACGTTGACGGATCGCCTTGTTCGGAACACGCTCACAAATCGCCAGTGCGATAACGCTCTAAGATAGGCAAACGGTCCAAGAAACATGATATTAAGACAAGCTTTAAAGTTAAAAATGTTATTTTTTTTCATAACTTTTCGTTGAACTTAGACTTTATTTTCTAAAAGTTGTTCAGTTTCAAAGGTACAATCAACCCTTTTTGGAATTATATATGTACATATTCCAAATCGCGCTGTATAGGAGAACCTCTTAACTCTGATATTAAGTAACCGAGCTTGCTAGAGCAAGCGACAATGAGAATACGACCTAAGATGGAAATATATCTATCGTTTTATATCGCTCACTAAAATTGTACCCTTATTTAATTTTAGAATAAGTGATTTCTAGCTTTTTATCGTCGCGGGTGAAACCTTTACTGTGTGCCAAATGCCAAACAAGTCGAAATTAATCTCATCTAATAAAAGACGAGCACACCACAAACTATTCACCAAACGCTCTGGGGACCAATTCACGTTAGTATAGTAAAATTCGAGTATCGATATAGTCTCGTTATGTTAATGTCCTAAACGGTATTCACGTAACTGACAATACAATGATATGAGTTGGCTGACATGCTATTATAGATTTTATTTATACGAAGCAAATGTTTTAATATTAGTGGAGCAGAATGCCAAAATATATTCAATTCATAATCCAACCTCATTTGGGTCAACTGTCGTTATGTTTAAAATTTTATTATTGCAAAAAATCTGCTTACGAAATACTCGAACGGCCCCAAAGGCAAATATTCCAATGACGAGTAACGAATAACTTCGTCCCGGTTTTTTTTTGTTTTCGATGATTTACAATACCAAAACCATTTTTAGAATGCGTGTAATCCACATACGTGCTTGCGTGCACAGGGATATAAAAGGAATCCTACGGATTCTTTTAGAACAAGCTAATAGTGATTTAAATTGAAGTGTGATTTGGCTTGTATACACGTGGTAGCGTGTCAAGCCAAGTTCAAGCTAACAGAACTGGCGAGCAGCATCGTGTGTTACACGAACCATTTGAAGACACTTTTGACCACCTCATAAAAACTATTTCACATAAACAAGTCAAATTTGGCTCATATACGATACGACTTGCGAGATACATATGTGCTCCAAATTTCATAAACACACCTTTAACGGTTATTTAGATTATAGCCTTCGAATTATATTATAGCCTCCGCAAGTTCTAAAGCTATAAGAAACTAGCCATCGAACATAGGGCTCTTCCATGATTGTTTAGTAGGTACTTAATAATAATTCGTATATGAGAACTAGCCAAGTCAGATCTTAGGCTTCAATATATTATCCTAGTTTATAAGAAGAAATTATATTTTAAGTTGTTATAAAATATTTTATGTTGTTACACCCATTTAGATCTCACTTCTTTTGTCGTGGATGTCAACAACCAAGACTCCATACCAACCAATGAAAAAGTTCATAATATTGAACTTGGCTAACATTTCACATTTATGTTTTTGATGGGATTATTTTATCCATGTTTCTAATGATCCACACTAATATGTTTTCTACGTTTAAATGGCTGAACCGATTTAGATGAAATTTAGTATATCAAAGATAGATTATGACCTGGATTAAGACATAGGCTACTTTTTTATTTAAAACGCTTCCGAAGCTGCGGTAATCTTTTATCTGGTCATTGGATCATCCATTATCATTAGAGACGTGGGTATTCTAAAAGAGCAATTCGCATCATACTTCAATTTAAATTACTCGAATCGTTTGTTGTTAAAGATAATTTAAAATGTCATACCATTTCGAACTATTTTACCACGACTGTTATAGTGTATATTAACATGTAATTAATCTTAATTCGTAATTAATCTAAACAAGAATAATAAATCTCTTACTAAATTAAACCGGCTCAACTAAACAAAACGCTACAGTAATGAATGCTCGTTGACACAGATAATGGGAATAGCTGGTAAACAACCATATAAAAATGTATGTCTCAATAAGTATGTCATCCATTACTTAAAAGAGTCTAAAAGCAACCGATAGAACATTCCTAATTCTCTTTACTTTTGCTTTACTAGAAGTTAATAGTCACGTGACGACCTCCGTGGCGCAGTGGACGAATAGCCGGCTGAGACGCAGGAGGTAGCGGGTTCGTTTTCAACCGTGAAACAAATGTTTATATAATCTACAGATTCAACTGACTGTATTTGTCTGGATGTTTTTCTATATATAAGTATGTATTTACAAAAACAAAAGTATATAAGTATTCGGTCAGTTATCTGGTTCTCATAGTACAAGCTCTGCTTAGTTTGGGGCTAGATAGCGCTGTGTGAAATGTCCAGAAATATTTCGCTTCTGCCACTGCCCACTGTTTTAAAATAGGGTTGATTAATATGGAATTTCAAACAAACACCCTGTAAGGTCGGCACATTAATCCTATTACGTGTGAAACTCCTTGCGTCGTTAGATAGTTACGTATCTATGTACGTACAGGACCGACAATTTGATTATTTTGTCCAAAGCTTCGTGCATTTTTAAATAGTGGACAATCTACAAACTTTATGTAATGTAAAAGTTTCAATATAATTTATTACCAGCTGTATTCGGACGCACCGCATCTTTATAGTCTCGTGGCAGGTTCATTCAATCAATTGATCAAACAAAATGAATGGACACGTAAAACTTCAATTAATATCTTAAAAAAGTTCTACAGATTTGCTTATTTTATGTATTTTATGAAGTTTTAAAGCGGAATTTACTCATACAGTAAAATGTGAAGATCAAAAGATGTATTACTAATATCATGCAATTACCAAAAACTACAATATTGCGTTTAAATATAACTAAAGTACCACGTTATCATGCGACAAAATTAACATCATAAATCAAATGGAACATAGTATAAAAAATCCAATATAAATATATAATTAAATCGGCAATGCAAATACTAACTGGAACTAGTCGATCGACTAATTCACGTTTAATTAGTTAGAAGTTGGGAAAGACGAAAAGAACGCGAAATTTTAACGATATTGTCTAATTTAATCGTTAATTTGTCAATCGACCAGTTGCGTCCTATTGCAGTGTCGCGACGCCACGAATTGTTTAGTAAATCCCGCTATACTCCTGTCCATTCATCTCTTTGACCGCACAACATTAAATAAACATACCTTTGCCTACTCGAAGACGAGGCCCGTCTCTTGCGCCTGGCACTCGGAGACCGCGAAGATCTGGAGCTGGAATTTGAAGATCTGCGGAGTGAGCGGGACGAAGGGCGTGGGGAAGCGAGACGCACACACACACAGCCACACACACATGCACAATACGTACACGCAATCATACAACATGTGTCGATGGGATATTATACGTCGACGCATGCAGACGCAGAGTGTAGGCGACACACATCATTATAAACATGTCATCACACGCAAACACACGCGTGTAGTGTTTAAGTTCACGCGTTCATCGAAATAGACGCAATGAAACCCAGTGATCGATCATGCAATAGTAGAGAATGAGTCAGAATGTCAGTTTGAACACCATAAACACCAACGTTGTTATGAAAGCAAACCCGGGGAAGGAAGCGGGGAATAGTTTTCGATTAGTGATAATATCCTCAAATTTTGTGAGATTATAGGAGGCAAAGATTATTTCTTGAAAGCAAAATATATTACATGCACAGAGTTGTGGATACAGAATTAGAAAGGGGGTATTGATCCACGTTACTTTAGAACAAGCTAGAGTAGGCCAAGGACAAACCCACTATAAGATCAACTATAAGGACCATAATTCAACCCTATAACTTCTAAAAGTGTTTTCATTGATTGCAAGTTGTTTGTAAGATAAATAAAATGAATCAGTATAATAATTGCGAATTAATTACGTTGTAAGCTATTGACACGAAAGAAGATGAATCAGTGAAACAGAAAAATATAAAAACGTATCACACTTTAAATTTACATCAGTATCCTATTTCAGAATATCTCAAATCATGACTGAAGCATCTAATTTTTGACAATAATCTGTTAAAAACATATGATATCTGTTATTTATTGTGTTCTGAAATTGTTGTTATGACCAATAAACTGTTAATCTATCTTGAGTCTCGATTCACGCTTAAGTATAGTTCTAGAATACAGGCATAGTACTAAATGAAGACATAGTAACACCCCACTTCTAAGTCTTTGGCCAAAGCTACTGAAATACATGTTTTGTTTTGAACTTAATTTCCTTAAGTAGTGGTCTGGCCATTTGAAATGGGGAAAAACTTCAGGGTTACAATGTTACTTAAAAAGCTATTTAAACTATATTGAATTGGGTATGGCCCTTCGTTTAGTTGGGGCCATTGGGGACCCACTGAATTCTTGCAAGCTAAGTGGTGGCTAATGACAACCCTTTTCCACGGCAACATTCCGTTTTTGCAGGTACAGTTTTTTGCAGGATCTAGTTTAGTAGTGTACGTGCTTCGATACTAGTATTCACACGAGTATCCTGTTTCCTGTTTCTTGCTAGATACTGCAAACAGGATACTACTAGTATTGAAGCATGTACACACTACTAAACGGGATCCTGCAAAAAACGGGATGTTTCAATGGGAAAGGGCTGTGAAGGTTAAATACTTAGTACTTTATACTAATACATAATAATATTCGAAATTATGGCTACCAAAAACGAATTACAAAATACTCAAAAAATACCAAAAAAAGTGCAGCCTGTGGGATTTGCAACTATCAATATATCTCCTTGCTTTCCACTGTGGTTTATAAATTTGTACAGCTCCATTCGCGACTCAAAGCGGTTTAACATCAAACTATGTAGTACATTTTGAACTCGTGAAACTCGTTTGCTTGACGGCCTACGGCGAACGTTTGTGCTGTCGGTCTCTGTGTTCATATGACGAATGATACAGACTTCGCCAAATCCCGATAATGTGGCCGCAGGTAGTTCTAATTTTAGGGGGGGGGGGGGATAAGATCTGCACTGACGCTCCGCATTTGTGCATTAGGGGCCATCCATAAATTAAATCACACGTTAAGGACGGGGAGGGGGTCAACGAAATATGACATTGTGACAAGGGGTGGAAGGATGGGTGGGGGGGGGGGGGGGGGGGGGGTCAAAGGCTTTGTGACGTCACATGTCAAAATCTAAAATACGAAAACGCGAAATTTATGTCTAAACAAAAATCTTAAAAAATATTATTAATTCGATCTATATTTATAAGATTTATGTAGGTTTAAGTCGTCGTATAATGTGAAAAAACTGCTATTTTAATTTAATTATTTCTAAATAATGTAACGTCACACCAGGGGTGAGGGGGTTCACAAGTGTGACCACCTGTGACAAGGACGGGGGCGGGAGGGGAGTAGGGGTGTAAAAAAACCTAAAAACTTGTGACGTAATTTATGGATGTTCCCTTACCTCCCTTCTAACCTGGCTCGAATAAGTTTTAATTATCTACAAATCAATTCAACTTGTTGGAGCAATCTAACATCGCACGCTTACCTACTACCTTATTACATCAAAACCAAAAATGATGATTGTGTAAATTGCAGTAAACAGAACGCTGCGCAATTTTAGAAGAATCAACTCTAATATCTACAAATGAAAATATTAAACTTAGAAACGCCCTACAGCACTCTGACAACAAAGTACTTAGATCATAAATAAAGAAAAGAGATATCTTAGATTAACACCCTTCAAATAAGTTGTAGCAAGTATGCCAAATATTGCAAGAAATCAGCGTGAGGGCGTTTCTAACATTCTACAGTCAAGAGTATATTAACATGTGTGTCTACTACATCGGGTCTTGTACCGATTCGGATAGCACCGGGTAAATCTGAAAACAATTCCACAGGAATAAGAAAAGGCGTTTGCTCCTTATTCGATTATGCATCCAATGTTAGCAACAGACGTAAGACGCAGATCAGGCAGAAGAAGACAAAGACATGACGCCCCTTCATGCACTTTCATACAACATGTATAACTGCGTCGCGACGTTTATAGGGTGTTTGGTAATATACTGAAGATATTCCAGTGACAGTTTCTCAAAACATAAAAAAAGACTTCTCCAAAAAAATACTAGTTATATTATCAAATTTTAAAGAAAATCGACTAAGTTTACGTGACTAATTCGATCTAGCTGTGCCTGCGACTTCGTACGCGGAGAATTTTTGTGAGCACCTTTTAAAATCAACTATTGAAGCGCCATCTTCAGACTTTTCTATGAACTTTACTAAGCTAAAATTTTTAGGAGACTGCATCTCCTAAAAATTTTAAATTAAGATACCTTTTTTTCCATAATCCGATTTTAACGAAATAATGTTGCCCCAAGCTACGCTTAAGTTACCTGTGAAAACCCAATGAAAATTCGTCTTTTCGAGTTTTTGAGATTACCGTGTTCAAACAGACAGACAGTTTTAAAAATGGTCTTATATTTTTAATGTACACGACGGTTCTTCAGTTTTATTATATAACCACGCGTGCGAAGCCGCGAGCGGCAGCTTGTGTTGTATAAAAGTACACTAAAGGGGCGTCACGTTTTCGCTGCGTCCTCGCCTTACGTCTCTTCTGCTTGGCACGTACATCACGCAATGATTGCTGTCAAACGTCACTTTTGTTACTTAGCCTGTCAACACATGATCAGGGAGACAATGTCGATGTAATCGACACACATCTTCAGGCACATCGGCACTTACCTAGAAGATGAATAGGAATCTTCAGATGAGTGCGGCTTCCTCCGCCTGGTGGGTTCGGTCCGCATCCAGGGGTCGGCCCACTCGTCGCCGCGTCCGTCTCTGACGTCACGCGCGCGCACGTCGCGCTCGCGCACGTCACGCGGCTCGCGCGCGTCGCGCGCGTCGCGACTCTCGCGGCGTTCCACTTCGGCGCGTTGCACTATCACTTCGCGCGTTGAGCGGACGCGACGCTGTGGATTACGAAGTTATGATGTTTTTTTTTTGTTCTTTCTTCTAAATGGTAACATTTAGAAAAGTGGTCACTAGAGAGGTACTAGCCAATGTGGGTGGTAAATGTTGGGTTCGAAACGCTTATTGGTGCAATTTATGCTTCTTTTCTGAGCATTATGCCAAATAATGTTATTGGTGTACCTATAAGTATACTAAAAAAAAAGAAGGAAGGCAATTTACCCATCTATCTGCTACTGCTACATTAATTACATGAGTTGACGGCACGATTTTATCGTATTAAATAAACAAGTGGTTCGCCCCGAACTGAGATCTCGCGAATCTCCCATAAATACAAAAAAATATTATTTGTACCTAATCTTTGACTATCAAAATAGTGCCACGAAATACAAACCAAATCAAACCAACACAAATACAAATATTGACCTACAGTATCATTCAAATTACAGATAACAGAAGTTCATGTTAATTGTTTAATCTTTTATGGGGTAGAAATTGCAGTTATTCTGAACTTCAGACTTATTATATGTTTGTGTTACTAAACGCATACCAAATTTCAGCACTGTGGGGTGTACCCTGTGAATTTTGTCAAAGTTCAGTTTTTATTATGGCTAATAACTTAAAAACTACAAAAACTTTACTAAAAATAAACCTGGGTTGAAATGTACTAATGAAGACCTTTTATTTGACGTCTCACTTGACCTAATAGTCTCATTTTCATTTTTTTTACCCCTCTTCAACCCCAATATTTCAACAACCCCCCACAGTTTTAGCTCATTTAGTCAAACCAAAACTGTGCCATCACTACCTACCTATATACCAAATTTCACGATGATCAGATAAACGCTTCCAAAGTTATCCTCGGACAAACAAACACACATACATACAATACCGATTTGCCCAAGTTGATTTAGAGATATCGCTTCGCTCGATCAATGAATATATATGAAATGTGTAAATGCAATATTAATTTAATGCAAATTGTGCATAGGTCTCCAAGTTGCAGGACAGACAGATGAGAGGTTAGGTTAAAAAGTTCCAAATAAATAGTCATCTCACGCAAAAATGACAATAAGCTCATGAAGTTACCTTTTGATAAGCCATTTCATCAGTGACTGGCACTCGCTCGTCGTAGAACGGTGGTCGCTCGTACCCGCCCCGTTCTCGTTCGTAAACGGGTCGCTCGCGTCCGTAGTAACCTTCGCGCTCGTCGACCACCGGCGGCCTGCTGACTGGGTAACCGCGCCCTCGGTACATTGGACCGTAACCACCTCGGCTGGAAGAGTAAGAATATTAAATATAGAATTTATTCGTTATTCATTTTCAAAAACTGTTTAGCCTAAAATTTTCATCAAATTCAATTCACAACAAAATCGTAATTCTACGTAAACATTTTTAAACCTAAATTGTCGAATTCAGGACAGATAAATAGCTGAACTATAAAAAACATAGAATATACTTATACAGGGGTGATTTGGGTCGGCCACGGGGTCACCCACTCTGCTCCTTTGAACCATTGTGCCTGAATCACGCTGCCAAGTTTAACAGTTGATTACCGTAAAATCGATCTTTTTTGCTGTAGGACTATTTTGGACTTTTTTGGAGTGACGAATGAAACATATAACTTTAAAGTGGTCTTAACTAATAAATAGCGTGTTGTAAGATTTTTAAAACCATCTCAAAAATGCTCGACCTAGACGGGACTGAATGAAAATTTTTGAGATGATCTTGGAGTTTTCAGTAAGTGTACGGATAACACTATAAAAATAAAAATACTATAAGCGTGTTGTATTTAAGAGAATAGACAGAAAATATAGGACCGTCGACCATCTTTCCTTATGACACAAAACACATTAAAGCATGTTGTTAGTCACAAAACCTTGTAAAAAGTCTACATTATTTTGAACTAGCTTCCGCCAGCGGTTTCACACGCGTTGTTTGTCAACAAAGAGTAGCCTATGTATTAATCCAGGTTATTATCTACGAATATACCAAAGGGACATGCCCATATAATGCTGTCAACTGCACAAAAAATTGCGTTCATCCAAAAAATATATTACATTTTTTCGTTAATCTACGTATCAATCGATTAACACGAAAAGTATCCTACAATATTTTAAAATAATAATGAATATGAAAACGACAGGAAATGAAATGGTAGCAAATTGCCTCCAGTTGCAAACATTAGTGTTGAGCCAGAGTTGTTCTGAGACAATCATCGATTGTTGATAAAAGACCATAAATAAAACAATCGATTTATTTGACTGTATTTTCACTGACACGAAAAATCGGTCACCGATTTCAGAAGTACGAAACCAAAACGATATTTGTTTCCCAATGAGCGTTTTGTAAATAGTTTTTTTTTCTCTTTAATTAACCCGGGGGTATTATGCTTGACTCGCGCTGGTAGCGAGCGCCCGAGCGAGATAATCTCAGCCAATCGCAGTGCGCGCTGAATTTGCGCTCAGCTGTTGACGCACCGCAATTGATCTAAATCCTCTCGCTCTCAGCTAACCTTGATCATAATCGGCGGGCCGTTGATCTCAGCGCCACCTTCTAGATGGCTTTAGGATTAACCAGTGGAGAGAAAAAAAGCGGAAAAAAAATAACTCGGCTTATCTGTAGCATTATCTCGATTTTAATTCGATCAACAAATGAGAGGTTAAAGCTTCGCACGATTTTTGCATAAGGCCATGCAGAGACGAGTTAATGTCACAGACATGAGATATTTTTTAGTTAGGCACCTATCACTCGTTATTCCTCCCAAATCATCGAATTAAGAACTAACTCAAACGATAGTCGATATCGATCGATATCGACTACCTATTCAATCCAAGTTTTCAAAATCAACACAGAAATACATACAAATGAATTCTATTAAACATCTCCAAAGGTAAATAAGTACATATTTTTTCGCTTGGGTACAAATGGTACTTACATTTTTCGTACATTTTATTACCTTATTACTACCCCTGACACACTAAATATCTGATTTTCAGAAGTAAATAGGTAGGTATATTTTTGTATTTATCTGTGGCGCTCGTGTTGAATCGAAATAAACTCGATTTTACTTCGATTCAACATTTGCTCAACAGAATCAGATGATTATTATTTCTTTGCATTAAAATATTGAATTTTGATTTACTGGAATAATTGCCCCCGTCTGTTGATTGTATAGGAGCGCGATGTCAAAAATGGCACTTCTGTGCGTGCGCGCCTTGAGATTCGATATTTCGGATAATAGTCGATGGTCGATATACCAATCCCTATGACTGTGCGCGTACGTCATTCACAAACAAGTACCTACACAAGCCGTTTCCTGTGATCTGTGTCTGTGGCCGTTTCTTTTGTTTTCTCGCGTATTTTTGTTTGTTTGCTGACTTAAAGCTTAAACGATTAAATTGATAGTATCAATATCATAATTTATCTAGGAATCGTTATAATTACAATAATAAACTATTTAAGTTGTAGTTGAATACAGTGATGTAAAACTGGTTGTTTGTGAAAATAAAAACTGATTTTTCTCATTATAGTAAACTTTTTTATAACAACTTCTTAGCTCTTTTATTACTAACTAAGCCTAGAATCATTAGCAATTAGTTTCAAGTGTGTGCAGTGACAGCATTTTTTACAAGGGAGAGTGGGCATGCCCCTTTCATTAAAATCCATTTACTAGTTTTTGTGTGAAAAAGTAAACATCCATACAAACTTTTGCGTTTATAATATTAGTGGGATGTAATTTATAGGGGCCATACACGTAACGACAGTAGCATGAACTAGGTTCGTATGCGACAGGTTCGATCGTGAATGGTGTGGTAGAAAAGCGAGCCTGTATGATAATTGAACTGTCGTTGCGACCGTTCGTTGAATAGTCCGTGCGAACGTCCCAAAAACCGCTGGGAATTCTCCGCCTAGCGGTAGGTCTAGCTTTTACTAATAGACATCAGTTTCCTTTGATGCGGTGAACGCCAGCTCTGCGTCCGGGTCATGCACCACGCCGCCTAGCGGTAGGTGGAGCTCTTACCTTTAGACATCAGTTTCCCTGTGATACGGCGAGGCGCCAACCGCGGCCGCGGCATACGCCAGCTCTGTGTCCGGGTCATGCACCACGCCGCCTAGCGGTAGGTGGAGCTCTTACCTATAGACATCAGTTTCCCTGTGATGCGGCGGCGCGTCGAGCGGACGCGGCGGCGAGGCGCCGACCGCGGCCGCGGCATACGCCAGCTCTGCGTCCGGGTCATGCACCACGCCGCCTAGCGGTAGGTGGAGCTCTTACCTATAGACATCAGTTTCCCTGTGATGCGGCGGCGCGTCGAGCGGACGCGGCGGCGAGGCGCCGACCGCGGCCGCAGCATATGCCAGCTCTGCGTCCGGGTCATGCACCACGCCGCCTAGCGGTAGGTGGAGCTTCTTCTCTTCAAAGTCCATGTCTTGTTCTTTACGCTTGTTGGCTATGCGGACCATCTGAGTAGAAAAATAGCAAGGTTAAATCTAATCCATACTAATATTATAAATACTAAAGTAAAGGCTTACTCTGTTTGTTACGTTTTCAAGACTAAACGGCTGGACCGATGTCGATGTAATTTGGATCGATAGATTATTTTATTTATATTATATTTTAATAACCTAGATTCACAGTTACGTTACCGTATGATATAAACTAATAGAACCCTTATTAATTTATTTATTCAACCATTCATTTTATTTATTTATTCAACAACAAACTTGAAAATTTCACAAACAAAAAATTTACAAAGGTTTACTAGGTATAATAAAATTTAGGATGGAAAACATAGGTACCCAAACTAGAATTGACCTGTACGATAGCATACCTATACCTCCCTCCAGACTATGGTTCATAATGGAATATTCAGTGAATGGATGTGTGAGTGTGGGAGTATGTTGGTTGTATGAACGTAGCTCTTTACTTAAACCAAACTGAATCTACATTATGTAATACTAAACGTTTATAATCTGACGCGGCAAAGTAGCCCGCCTGTTTAATACCGGGATTGGGACATAGGCTACTTTTTACTGGACTGCGAGGACTCGACAGGAGGCGGGTAATGTATTTTTTGACAAATCAGGCGTGCAAAGCCCTAGGCGGCAGCTATTAATATTATAAATTCAAAAGTAACTGTGTGTCTGTATGTTACGTTTTCACGATTAAACTGCTGGACCGATTACGATTAAATTTGGTATATAAATAGATTATGACCTGGAATGAGACATAGGCTACTTTTTATTGATATACCACGCGTGCGAAGTCGAAAGCTTGTTCTTCATATTTTTGAGTTTAGTTACTCCTATCGTGAGATGACTTTTCTCTTAGATAAAAGAAAGATTATCGTCGACTTTGCAAATGCGAGTTCTAAGTTCTTTAGAAACGTTACCCGTAAAGAGGACTCAATAGAACGTCTACTACGTACAACTAGTAGTGCAAGACAAGAGACCGCGTGGCCGCTCTCCAACGAGATGGTCAGACCTCATCCAGTCCATCACACACTACTATGACTGAATGTTCTCGCAATGTCTTCGCTAGAGCCGCTCCTCAAGAGTCAAGACCTGATATAACCACGACCACTCTGCCAAGAGTGCCCGACTAAGAAGAAGAATAAGACTAATTAAAGGCACGACAAACCTCCTTAGCAGTCCTCAGACCTCGTTCCCAAGCGGACTCGGGAGGCGCGACGTCACGCGCGGGCGCGGCTGGGTACGCCCCAGAACTGGGCACTCCTCTGACGACATCGAACATATTGTAGTTTCCTTTGTCAGTCACACCAGGGTGTAGGAACCTAACAGAGAAGAATATGAACAAGTTTATGATAACATATTGTGATCATTATTTTAAATATGGGATTTATCACGTACCTTTTTATAGTCTCGTCTCGCAAGCCGAGCGAGCAATCCAGGCGAGACCCTGATGAAGGTTCACGAATAGAACCGAAACACTGTCGGTCGTAACACTGACAAAACGGTACGATATAAATACCAGTTATAATTATGAATTAATAAATAATGCTGGATATTTCACATACCGCCATTCTAGCCCAAAACTAAGCAAAGCTTGTACTATATGCAACCAGATACATACTTACAAATTTACAATATATACAGAAACAAACAGATCCAAAACAAATATGTAAACCTGTATATCATGTAAACATTTGTTCCGCGGCGTGATTCAAACCCGAAACCTCCTGCGTCTCAGCCGGCTATTCGCCCACTACACCACGGAGGTCGTCAATGATTGACATATTGTAATATTTTTGTTCAGAAACAACAAAAAAGATTTAAAAAGGCGACATTGACAACTTTACCGCCCGTTTATCTGCCTCATAGATAATGTGAAAAAATACCTTACTCATTTAGGCATGATGAATATAGATCAAGTTCAAATATCGTAGAGGAACGTTATCTTAGTATGGGCGATATGGTCGTCCAGCGAAAAAGCCTTTCTCTGTTCATAAATAAAAATCTTAATCTAATATCACGTTCAGCACGTTTTTAGCGTCTCTGTCCCTAAAACGTAAGGCCTTAGCTTTTTTTACAAAAATATAACCGACTTCATAAATTAAAAAACCAAACTGAACTGATTTCGATGAAATTTCTAAGGGACCAATCTGAAAGTAAATCTTTTCAAATAAAATAAAGAATTTTCCAAATCGGTTGATAAATAACGGATTCTGAGTAACCTCCTCCTTTTTTTGCAGTTGGTTAAAAAAGCGCCGAGTTACGATTTCGATGAAATTTTGTATATAGATAATGACTTGGATTGAGACAAGCTACTTTTTATTGACAAACCGCGCGTGCGAAGCCACTGGCGAAAGCTCGTTTATAATATATGTAGATGTTAACGCCCGTTTTGTCCATACCTGCAGTTGATTCCCCATGTACAAGCTCCCCTTGAGAAAAATCTGCAGACCGGTCTTGGCTCACTCTCCTCAGGCCTGCGCTCAGCTTCGTCCGAAACCTCGCCTTCTTCGAGCGACGAGCCGCGAGACCTACGGCTCGGCTTGACGTCGTCGGGGAGTTGACCTATGATACGAAAATAGATCAAATTCTGTTGGTTCGGTCTTTGTCTCCTTAGATAGAATTTAAAAAATCAGGATGGGTAGTCGCTATACTACCGTAATCTTTTTTGTTTGATAACTCTCGTGGACTTTCGCTTTTCACATGACAACTTTTTAAAATTTGCTTTGCTAACTTTTTAGCTAAGCAAAATTTAATCCTTTCCTCCTTTTTCAATATCCACCACACGACGACTTTCCGCTGCAAAGTTATGACTAATTCTATGGTCGCGCAGTGAATTACGCGACTATTTTTCACCTCTTTTCACCATATTATAATACAAGTAAATTACAAAATTTCTTAGTGATATAGATGTATTTAAAAACGTTTATTCTATACCTTGCTCCGGTTTGTCATCTCCATCACCATTGGATTGATCGACAGGCTTCGGTTCAACGCACTCTCCCTCTTCTGCTTCAAAATCCAACTGTTCTTCGCCATCTTCGGTGTTACTGGTTTTTTCTTGAGGAAGCTGTTCAATACAGTTTTTATTAGACTTTTGTTTAAATGTTACATGCAGACGGTTCACCTCTTAAAAGCCAATACTAAAACGGTTGGATACTTTTTTTTAAAGTAAATGAAAAGCTCCTTATTCGCGCTTCGTTCATTCGCGTTTTCACTATTCGCGGATTAAAAAAATGCGACCAAATTTCTATATTCGCGGCGAATGACGAAAATGACGGCGGAAAATGACGAAGAATCTGTGCAAATTCAAACTTTAACTGCAAACATTGCCGAAATTGCGAATCGAATAAGACGAGATGGGTTCGAAAAGATAGAATCAAGTGACATTCAGGAGTTGCTTAAATCACAAGATGAAGATTTGACTGAAACCAACTTGGAGGAAATGTTAAATTCACAGCCCATTGAAGAGGCTTCAACAAGCACTGGAAGCGTGACATTTAATTTGTACAATCTTAGTGAAGATTTAAGAATGGCAAATGAGCTTTGTGATTACTTTATGAAAATTGATCCATCTATGGAACAAAGTCTCATTTGTAAGAGGCAAATTGCTAATGCCACTGCTGAATATCAATATCTGAATTGAAGGAGCTTTTAAAAACTGCCAAGCAAGAAAAAATTACAAAATTCTTTGAACCATTGCCTAAACCTGAAGATTATAATTAATCAATTTGGTCAAAAACTTCAATTAAATTGTTTTTTTTTATATATTTATTTTTTATTTTCTATCCCCTATAATCCCATATAAATTACTATTCCATATTCACGGTTTCTGTATCCAAAAATGAGATGGCAAGAGTGATCTTGGCGTGGAGTGATGGAGATCTTAAGTGGTCACTTCAGCTGTCCTAGCACAGCAACTGTATACTGTTAGTCTACAGAGACTAGTCTACTGAAAATTCTGTCACAGATAGAAAGCTTCACTATCCCTGAGTGATATCCATACTAATATTATTGACCGAGCGAGCAAAGCATCTCAGTTTCGGGATTGGCCAAAATATGCTTTTGTCTGTCTGCCTGTTCTCACCTACAGGTCGCATTTTTCAACCGATTTTGAAATATGCCCTACGTCCATCAACTTGAGGCATACAGGTGTAAAACCTCATGTACCTGAAATTTCATGTGCTTATTTATACTCCAAATTTTGATTGAAATCGGTCCAGCTGTCTAGCCACCGCCGGTTTAGTTGTACTTGTTTATTTTGATAAAATTTCGTGCGTAGTCGGGGCAGGTCAGCTAGTTATTAGTGGTATAAGTAAAGTGGACATTATTGAGAACTTAACAAAAAAATAATAACATGTAGAACACTTAAGAAACACACAAGGTCTTTTTATAGGCAGACTTTTTTCCTCTCTTATAAGTTTTGGAAATACTGACTTACCTTTCCAATCTTAGGAGTATCTGCCTTTCCACTGTCTGATTTTGGAGACTGATTTTCACTTAATCCATTTACTTTTGTAGATTGTTTACTGCCTGGCGACGTTGGGGTGGACTCAGGCTAAAAATAAACACAGAATTAATATTTCTCTGAATTAACCACTCTATTACAACTGCTTTTATAGCTTTCATTTCATTTTATTCATATCCTTCGACAAATTACATGTGCTTGGACAAGTCAGATCAAACAATTTAAATATGTCACTTAATTACATACCTAAACAACAGATACATACTTATATGTAGTTATTATAGCGCACCCCACTAGTGCGGCCCCTCTCGCCCCTGTACCGTCGCGTCGCTCCCCCCGCCTCCATAGGCGGCGCCCGACCGCCTTCAGTTAGTAACAGATTCCCGAGGCGAAAGTACGCGCTAGCGCCGACCCAATTATTAATGACCTTAACTGCTCAATCCTAGCGATAAGATTCGTAATTGTGTAGAGGATATTGTATTATGTGTTTACGGAATAAAAGTATTGAATAAATATCCCTATATTATTACAATTTATAAAAAGAAAGAGTGAAACATTTCCAAATAATAAGTTAAGGTCTGCAAAAGCTTTGTCAAATTGTAAATAATAATTAAATAATCATAAGAAAAAATATTAATAATATATTCATATATGTCAGGTAATCACTACAATTCATCAAATTTACCAATTCATCAATTTTTTTTTCATACCTTTGAAGATTCTTTCTCTGGGTCGTCTTGTCCTACAGAATCAAGGTCTGAAACATCTGACAAGTCTTCATGACTTAGATTCAGATCTTTTGCATCCTGTTTACTGGCTGCCTTGGTCCTCCTTGGCTTTCTGTCTTCTTGATCTGATTCCATTTCCCCTGTAATAGCACAATTTTGAAATAACTCTATAATAGTTTTAGTACAATAAGTTTTTAGGTATTGATATCCCTCCTGGGTCCTCCTGGTTGGTTGATAACTGGCAAAGATTGGATGAAAACTGAAGATTGGGATCAATGACACACCCTGGGAGAGTCCTACATCCAGCAGTGGACTGCCATATGTTGATGATACTGATGATGGAGTGTGTTACGTTATATGTTAAATAAATATAGGCAAGTACATACCATCAGAAATATCTTGTGCTGCTGTATCCTTATTGCCTCTCTTATTATAAGAAGAGCTCCTGCTTGATTGACTTGATTCAGATCTACTGCGTTGACGACCACGCGGTGGAGCTTCTACCATTTTCTGTGCCCCTTTTGTATTCCTCCTCCATTTGTCTTTAGGGCTCCAATCACCACTTTTATTATCAGGGGACCTACTGGGTGATAGAGAAGAATTTCTGCCTGGAGAACGACTTATAGAGCGGGATTTATGACCTGTCTTTGAAGGTTCAGAGTCAGGAGAAGCAGGCCTTGAACAGGGTTCGGGGGAATCTGGTCTGCACTGGCTTTCTGGAGAACCAGGTGGTGATGCTGGACTTTGGGGAGTTTTTGGTCCCTCTCTGGCATAAGGCGGAGCTGAGGAAAACTCTTCTGAACGCTCAGGGGAAGCTATGTTGCCTTCATCACTAGGGGATTTAGGCCCGTCAGGAGATTTTGGTTCATTAGAAGTAGCTGGCATTGATGTTTCCGGAGAATTTATGTCTGAGTGGGCATCACTCAAGTGATCAGGTGTCCGGGGTGGTTTACCGATGGGGGCAGATGGTGACTGAGAGTGACTACCATCTGGTGATGGGGACCGTGGGCCCCTTGATTGGCCCCTAGGAGAAAGAGGCGGTGACTTTGGTCCTTTCTTAGACCTTTCACTACCAGAAGAGGAGCTCCGTCTACTATGGGAACTTGAACTGCTGCTACTCGATGATGAGTGAGCATCTCCCCCATCCCGGGAGTCTTCAGAATCCATCCCTGAAAGTAAGTGGCAGGTTTCTATGTAGTTAGTGTTTTTAATAGACTGCCCATCCCAAACAAGCACTCTTATTTTGTTAAGTTAACTTACTGCACCAACCATAATACAATACTTTGAATTTTTCTTGTTAGTAAACCAATTCTCACACTACCTATACATGTTACTTGTTTTTCTTGTTAACAATGGTCTATTTCACCAAACCATTTTGATAACTCACCTTAGCACTACAAAATTGTTTTATTCTGTATAGGAATATTTCATAAAATGTTAAATAATAGATTCTTTATTTAGTGTACATTCATTTAAATTGAATGCAACCTAATGCTTGCACCTTCTTTTAACACACCAATCTAGCGGGAACTATTCCCACAATTAGCAACTGTTTGTTACTCAGCAACATTAAATTGACCTCACATACAATTTAAATGACACATCTGCTAAACAAAACAATAATCCCGTGGAAAATCAGATAACTTAAAATATTACAACCAAGCATCTTCCCTGAAGAAGTTATTTCACAACAGCACCCGAATCAAATCATGTTATGATTCTACAATAATTTTCTTATGAGTGTAGAATAGAACTATTTAGGTTTATAAATCTTATATGTTTTTTATGCTACGTTGTGATGGATATTTGTAGACACGTCCAGCCTTACCTTACAGGTGACGCCTCGACGCCAGACTCGGTGGCACTTGGTAACACTTTTCATATTGTAAGACTTTCAACTTTTAGAGGCACAACACAAACTAAACTTGGGTCTGTCACATATACTTGTGAACTTTAACTTTTTAGAACGATTTACTGACGAAAACTTAGTAAAATCAACACTACTTTATTTTAAACATGGCTGTGATACGGGAGGAATATGAACATAATAAATAAACACTTTTCGATACTTCTGTGGGGTTAACTTACGCCCTTACCTTAACTGAAGTTATTAGACGGTAAATTTCTTGACGGGATTGATTAATATAATTAAAAAATCCTTTATTTGCGCCGCAAACGAGTCTCATCGAAGCGAAGTCATCAAAACCAATCATAGACAAGAATAAACGCTAGAAGCCTAGAATAGATAAAAAGAGCAAGCAGGTGTCAGCTTGTCACTGTCACTGTCAATAGTGCCAACACAACAAACAAAAACTAGAGTTTGTCTTTGGTGCAGAGTTTGTTGCCCCATTCGCGTCGCGACTTTTTCGTTTAATTTTGGACTTCCGTCCGTCTCAATGTCCGGGTTTGTAAGAATCAGTAACCAACCGAAAAAAAAAATACGTAAAACGCGGCAATATTTGTTTTTCTTTCACCGTAAACTGTAAGGTTTCGTTCGTGTGATTTCTGATTTATTTTATTTTCAATATGATCGAACAAGCTCTTGATGATAATGTATCTGAAAATGATGAAGAAGAAAGTTTTTTTCAAGACGTAGACATATTACAGAAGCATGGAATAAACGTGGCTGACATAAAAAAATTAAAAGGGGCAGGAATATGTACAATCAAAGGAATTCAAATGTCCACGAAAAAGAAATTGTGTAATATCAAAGGTTTTTCAGACACCAAGGTAGATAAAATAAAAGAAGCTTGTCAAAAAGTGGTTACCCAAGGATTTATGACTGCATTAGAAGTTAGCGATCGCCGCAAGCAAGTTTTCAAGATTAGTACAGGAAGTGGCGAATTGGAGTAAGAATATTTTATTTATATTCCCAAAGGAAATCGGTTTAATCTAAATGCTAACATGTTTTTCACATAATTATCTTTCAGCAAACTGTTAGCAGGTGGTATTGAGTCCATGGCGATAACAGAGGTTTTCGGAGAGTTCCGAACTGGAAAAACACAACTCTCCCACACCTTGTGTGTTACGACACAAATACCTAACTCGTCAGGGTATCACGGGGGAAAAGTTATGTTTCTGGACACTGAACATACTTTGTATCCTTTTGAAGCGCGGTCTTCGATGTTTGAAAACATTAACGTAGATAGGTTTAATTTTTTTAATATGTGCTTCGGAATATCATAAGTAATCCGAAAGTGGGGTTTTTCGTCGTCCTCGCTCAAAACAATTTCGAAAGAAAGGATTAAAGGAACACTTGGTAAAGATCTGCTGTTTTAGGTGCATTAACCGAGGTGAAACTACTTACTTGTTATGTATGTTGAAGTCATAACTTCATAAGAGAGGCACAAAGACCACTTGGCGAGATACCAATTTCATAACCTTATTTCTAAACAAACATACAACCCTAAAAAAAAACTAAAAATATTATTTGTATTGCTAAGTTCCTTCCACATATTAATATTACAAAAGATTCCCTCCGCATTCCCTCTCAAGGTGATCAAAAAGATTGACCTTAGCCAAAGCACAGTCGGCCAGACAGGTTAAGACCTATTGCCGATAGATTTAACTTGGAACAGAATGCGGTTTTGGACAATGTTTTATATGCTAGAGCGTATACCTCAGAGCATCAGGTAACTTGAAACAATAACACCTAAGTAATACATAATTCAATCTACTTACATTTTTTTTTTGGTAATAGGGGCTGCCGGTAGCTATCAGATGTGCCAAGTCACTTGCCATTTTTAAATATCTATGGATTGATTATTAATTAATATGTTTTCTAAATAAGTAGTTATTATTTAGGTTCATTCATATATGTTATTTTTATTTTTTATATCATAAGTATAGGTATTATGTTAGGTACACAATTACACCCCAGGTAGGTAGGTAATGTCCACACAGTCCATTCCATCCGAAGGTTGTCTGGTAGAGATCGCTATTCAGCGATAAGACTGCCAATTGTATCACATAGTTTTACGGTGTTCTTTGTAGTTGTATTTGTTATTAGGTATTAGGAAAGAATTCTCTAATCTAATCTAGGTAAGTTCACAGACCTACAATAAGGTTCGTATTTTAATTATTAATGAAGTTTGAACATCATTGTCAGAATAAATATGAAGCTCTTCGCATTTTCAAAATTTGCTCTATGCATCGGACAAATCTGGGACAAACAACCCTATAGCTGACGCGTATAATCAATGTCAAACGCATAGGCTCGAAAACTTGGTTGTTTGTTTATAGCGGTCGCAAAAATCACAAACGAACAAATAATCAGATCTTTACCAGATACCGGACCGGATTTAGACAGCTCAACTGATTCATGTGTATTATATTCATATTTTATATTCAAGGTAGACCAGAGGGCTTAGCCAAGTTACATTCGATTAGCGATGACGCTAGTCGTTAAGTTCGAAAATGTATGGGATTTGACACATGCTATAGAAATATGACGTGATATATCGACAACTACCTATGTAGAAATCGAATCGATTCGTAGCGAATGTAATTTGGCTACGGGCTCTGTTATATTTTACCTAATTAAGTTGTATGATTTTTTTACAAATTTGACTTCAGGCTGAACTGCTAGACTTCGTGGCAGCTAAGTTCCATGAAGAAGCCGGCGTGTTCAAGCTTCTAATCATAGACTCCATCATGGCATTGTTCAGAGTAGACTTCTCAGGCCGCGGGGAGTTGGCTGATCGGCAACAGAAGCTAGCACAGGTGCTATCAAGATTGCAGAAGGTAATGCTTTTTCAGGAATATTCTTCTTCTCATCTCAATCGTAACGCTCTTCATAAAGCGGTAGTCAATCGTCATGTCGTATCATTATTTCTGGGGGCTGATGTTACACGCCTCACGATATCTCGCCATTTGATTATGTTGATTGGCATTCTGGTGTATTCATGCAGTTTGCAGGATTAATGGCAGGCTAGAGTCAAAACGGCGCCGGCGCCGGCGGGATCAATGTAACCTTAGTCCGTTTCTGTTTCTACTAATAAAGATGTAGTATAATGTTTTATGTAAGTAGGTACCTACCTACTTAATTATGGTTTGTCATTATTCTCGTCAGGTTTCATTATTACTAACTCTAAACGTAGATACCTAACCTTTGACCGTATACTAATTATGGTACTTAAAGGTTTTTTTTTATAATTCTAGTCAGTTACACAATACACTTTGTTTATAACTCTATTCAGGTTTTAGTTCAGGGGTCGGCAACCTTATGCTATAGCCGGGCCACATATGTTGCCAGAGTATCAGTGCGGGCCGCACTTATATTTATATGTTCGGGCATGTATTTTTAATATTTGAAATAAAACGCATATATATTCATACAATTATCTCTTTTTTAATTGAACTACTATACTAACATAAAAGTAAGAACTAGTGAGATTTTTGAGGCTGCATTTGACTTGCAAGTTTTTTAACGTCTGCTTTCATTTTAGTAGTAGACACGCGCAGTATCGCGTCTAAATGTTCATCCGTTAACCGCGAACAATTCTTATTTTTGCGGTAGTTGAGAATTGAAAAAGTCTGCTCACACAAATATGTACTACCAAACATAGTTATTATCTGCTGAGCAAACTTTTTCAATTCTTTGAAGTTTTCAGAACTCAAACCTCCGTAGAACTGTATCAAGTCAGTGCTTTCCTTAAATGCCGTTTTAAGTGTGCTATTACTTTGCAAATCTACTATGTTCATTTGCAAATTGCTTGGTATCTCACTAATATCAATTGCAAAAGGGTTTTGGAATATTTCCATGTTAAGGGAGCTCTTTTTAAAGTCGGTGAATCGATTTACAAACTCAGTTTGTAGTTGTGTTAACACGTTTCTCATTGTAATATTTTGCCACACAAAATTATCTCCAGCTTCTTCCACGGCTTTCTTGCAATTAGGAAAATGGTCAAGCTTTTTTTCATCAATATGCTTGATAAACAGTTTCAGTTTCATTTCAAATGACTTTACATCTGTATACATATCGCAAATCAATTTATTTTTTCCCTGCAAGCGTTTGTTGAGCTGATTCAGGTCCTTAGTCAAATCAGTCAAAAAACCAAGATCGATAATCCACTGTTTGTTAGTAAGCTCTTCTACTGGCTTTCCTTTCATCTCCATGAAGTTGCCAATTTCTTTCCTCAAATCAAAAAACCGTTCCAAAACGGCACCTCGACTGAGCCACCTCACTTCACAGTAGTAAACCACGTCACCATGTTCAGCTTCCAGATCTTCCAAAAACTTTTGGAACTGACGGTGTGTGAGCCCATTTCTTCTTATAAAATTAACAGTGGATGTTACAGTATCCATTATTTCTTTCCAGGATATAACTTTGGAGCACAATGCCTCTTGATGGACAATACAGTGAAAAATCAATGGCACAGTAGATCCAGAATCTTTCACTTTGCTGATGATTCTCCCAACAACACCTTTGTTTTGACCGCTCGTGTTCTTGCCTCCATCGGTAGTGACACTTGTTAACTTTTCCCAGCTTAATTGCAATGAATCCAGAGCTTGTTCCACATGGTGAAATAAATCTTCTCCCGTAGTTGTACCTTTCAAACTGCACATTTTCACAAGCTCTTCGTAAACAGTAAAGTTTTCGTCAATGCCGCGTACAAATATGAGTAACTGTGCTGTATCCGACACGTCCGTACTTTCATCCATCGCTAAAGAGAAGCAGTCGAAAGACTGCGCCTTATCCCTGAGTTGTTCACACAAATTAGCACCCAAGTCTTCAGTACGTCGGGTGCAAGTTCTTGCAGAGAGACTAAGACTTTCAAACATTTTTTTCTGCTCTGGGCATATTTCTTCTGCGATAGCTAAGACACACTCTTTTACTAATTCACTATCGGTAAACGGACGTCCACTTTTTGCAAGAATCTCTGCTACCCTGTAACTGGCCCGAACATTCGATTCGCTGTTGTCTGCCACAACCTTAAATATGTTTTGTTGATTTTGTAATGACGATTTCAAAGTGGAAATTTTCCTTTTCCGTATTTCTCCTTCAAGACAGTCAAATTTAGCTTTGTGCTCGGTGTCGTAATGTCGCTTCAGGTTATATTCTTTTACTACAGAAATACTCTTTTGACAAATCAAGCATAACGGTTTTCCTTTAAACTCGATAAAAAAGTATAATTCTGTCCATAATTCGATAAAAACTCTTTTTTCTTCTTCTATCTTCCTTTTTCTTGAAGCCATGTTTATATAATTATTCTGTAACAATAATGAAAAAAATTAAATTCGTTGTAAAATTATATGTTCCAGTTAGCACCTACAAATTCAACTCCACATTCAAATAATAATTAAAACATGACACACTCGTAACTAACTTCATGTCATGTAACTACTATCCCCGTCCTTATAACATTTACCCATCAATCTGAAGGTTCACATTAACAAGCAGTAAATAAAATAAAACAAAATGCTCGCGAGTGCATACAACTTACCTCATACGTCGTGCGTGAGAAGCTATCAGCGAAGGGAAGAAAGGTGAAACGAAACGCGTAGCTAGCAACCAGATGAGACGTGAGTTTCCGGCGAATTTCCACAACCGAATGTGGCGAGAGCTGCGCGCGGCTGTGATTTTAACTAAAACCGGTCGCTTTGAATTTTTTCGCCGCCGCACACCTGCGTCTAATCAAAGACTGCCGCCCCGCCTATTGTCTCAAAGGAGCCGCCCGCCGCCGCACGTGCGGCGGATAAACGCAAAAGAAATTGCCAAGAATTGAATAAGTACAGCAAATATTTATTTTCGGTAGAAACAATACATAACATCACAGTCTTGATAAACAGTTCTTAAGAAATGAAATAGAGGTACATTTTTATCACCCCGCGTGGGAGCGAGCTTTCAAGAATACTCTCATGGCCCAGCAGCATGGCCGTATAAATTCTAGTGAATTTATATGGCCTTTTGCTTCGGTATTTTTTTCTTACGGACCTCAGGGTTGCGGGCCGCACCGAGATAGTCTACGGGCCGCATGCGGCCCGCGGGCCGCCGGTTGCCGACCCCTGTTTTAGTTATTGCTCACGTCTTCGTCTATACTATAGCTCAGGGGCTCCCAAACTTTTTCAGTTCGCGGCGCACTAGCAGGTTTAGTAAGTATTTTGTATCGGCGCTCTAGCTAGTTGAAATAGAATACAATTATACTAAGTAGAAAGGCACAAGAATTAAAACATCTACAATATGAAGCTCAATTTTTGTATTTATATGCAAGAAAACATTTATTATTTAAGAAAAATAGGAAATAAAATACTCATTTCTTGCTCCACGTTGATCTTTGATTGTTCATTTTGTAACCGTGAATGCCTAAGCTGTGTTTCCGGAGAATGGTAAACAGGGTGCTCCTCACGGCGTTCTTCTTACTCTCTACGGCGGCGCACCAGGGCACCGCGGCGCACACTTTGAGAACCCCTGCTAAAGCTATAGACTATACTCTCGTGTTGGGAACAGCTTAATGGTTCCGTTTTTAGCAAATGTAGTAAAATGTAGTATGAATATTTTATTATTTAATAAATTAATAGCACAAACTTATTTTGATCCCAAATCAAACGCAATAAGACAGAAAAAAGACCTTGAGACACGACACTACGCCTTAACAATTGATAAGCTGGCGTGTTTGAAGATCCGGCTAAATTACATTGATAAGTATTCGCATAGATTTTAGTTTTGGGAATGATGGGTTATTTTAAACTGGAGGACGGAAGTTGTATTTTATGATAAGCTGTTGAGAAGTATGGTGTAGGTACAACCGTATGTATTGAATTTGTAATATCGATTTAGTAATTTAGTATTAGGTAGGTAATTGTTACTAAATATAGTACGATTCCGAACTACGCTGCCGACTGCAACTACAAAAAGTCCTAGTAAAGTGAAAACGCGTCGGCAACTTTGTATGACTTTCTTTCGGCACTTGCAGTCGATAGTTGCAGTCGTTGTGTGGCTCGGAATAGTACTTTTACGATAAAAATGTTAAATACTTAAATAGAATATTACTTACAAAAATTAACATAATTTTACCATGTAAAACTAACTCAAATATTTTTAAAAATTAACCCAGCATGAAAATTATACTGTGCTACTGTAGGAGAGCAAATTCCGATCTACCTATTTCAAAAATTCTTTACTAGGTAGGTATAGCTTGGTCTTTTCTTGGATACTTTAGTAATTGTAGACACCTAGGTAGGTACCTAGTTGAAATAATCATTCGGTCTTACTACTTAAAAATGTAATCCACCATATTTATTTAATAAAGTTACATAACTAACTTAACACAATTAAAGATGTTTGATATTTATCTGCTCATTGTTATTAATATCCGCGTCATAGAATATATGCATTAGAATTACCTACCCCTGGAGTGCTACTCTTACTTTTCCCACGAATTTGACAACAGCGAATGAATGAATTACATATTTAATTTACAGATTTCAGAAGAATACAACGTAGCTGTGTTCATCACCAATCAAATGACTTCAGACCCTGGCGCCACATTGTCTTTCCAGGCAGATCCTAAGAAGCCTATAGGAGGCAATATTCTTGCCCATGCGTCCACCACAAGAATCGCCCTTAGAAAAGGCAGAGGTGAAAATAGAATTGCAAAGATTTATGACTCTCCAGATTTGCCAGAAAGCGAAACTACTTTTGCTTTGACGAACGGTGGTGTTGCCGATGCCAAGGATTAAACTCTAGTTTAAATTGCTAAGTTTTAATAGTTTAATAACCAATTTAAATAAACCTTGTTTTATTTAACCCAGACAACCCTAATAATTGAGTTTCATATAACTCTGACAGACCTTACTTCAAACCACTAATGCGCCATCCTAGTATTCATCTGGACAAAAAATGTCGACCAATCAAATCTCGAGGAGTTTTTTGCACAAGGAGTTTGAATCGAGTATTTTTTGCGCAAGGAGGTGGTATAGCATTGAGATAGAGGTCGAATATATTGGTGTATTCTAAATTCAAACACTAAAATAGTGATTTCAGTGAATAGAATAAGCTTTAATAGAGGGGGGAATGGCATATAAAGTACATTTATACTTGCGCTGAGCTTCAGACAGACAGACCCATCAACTAGAAATCTATTTATTCATGATTATACATACCTAGGTACTTGCATTATCACGATTGACAGACAAACCTGCTTTCATGTAGATTTGCAGTGGTAGGTAATTAGCAGGGTAGGAAGGTACTCAGACACTCACCTAATTGCTATGCGCCACAATGTTATTATCTTATCAAAATCGATGGCTCCATGACCACGTTTATCAAAACTCTGTACTCCACGCGTCAGATAGACGTTTAATGAACTTACTACACTACCTAGAGGTACATGGGTCGATAATCTATTTATGGATAGGAAACACAATTTTATTACTTTTATTCATCAATTTTATGGATTGTCAGGTAAAAGCGTTATTACTTTACTTACCTAACTACATAAATAACGATCGACGCTGGCGTGATACCTATGTAATTAATTTTAATATTTCTGAGAGAACCCCTTCTAACTGGCTATCCAACCTTGATGTGCAACTGCTGTACAAAATTATTTATGGCCTATATTGTTTTGGGGTGCAAAGGAGGATGGGCGTTTTGGTACATATGTCCAATCGAAGTGATTTTACCATCGTTGGATAGCTATTTTCAAGAGTAAAAAAAACGACTATGGCAATAAACGTGTATAAGTTGTCCGTTTTGAAATATAGTCTTCAGAAGATACTGGATATTTGTTCGAAATAGAACTAATGAAAAATGATATCGCCGGTTTCGTTTCACTGATATTTATGACATCTGCACAGATTTGATTTGAGCTAAATAAAATTCAGTTACGGATGAAAATCACAACAAAATCGGTTTAGTATTTTTCAGTTATGGGTGATTTTAACACACTTTATACAATACAATTAACACTTATTACATCAATTGATTTGATGTATAACATTGAAGCAATAATATTAATCCGCCATGTAAGAGCAAAACAATACTTTTGTTACATATTGCTAAGTAGGAATGAAAACATAATATTACACCATTATTGTACATGTTTGACGGGACGCCGCACGGTAGGTTCATGCGCGCATATAGTATCAATAGTCTGGTATTTAGGATATGCTAGACACGAAAGATTTAGAGAACCAGCATTGTTTTTAAATAGCATCACTATTAATAATGAATACTAATACATATATGAAACATACTTCGAACTTGTTTTATTTAGATGATAAAAATGTTATAAATCATTATAATAAAACCATATCAAAATGGAGAAAAATGTCAATAAAAGTATGTGACTTAATAAGATGTAGCAAAAATCGGGCAATGAATTGGGACTAGCGCCATAGTTATTCCTAATCTACACAGAAATACCTTTTCAACGGTGTATAATTCGTTTCGATTGGGGCCTGTACCAGATCCCATACGTTAATGCCCATCCTCCTTTTATCATTACAGAATCACACATAGATTCTAATAAAAATTATGATGTATCTCAGCCTCTCTAGCTTGAGCACCCTAGTAATGTTTTTCTCTTCGGAAGTTATATATTATTGTGTTTGATGAATTTGATAAAAAATGATATTCTAGCAGAGTCAGAAACACGACCGTAAAAATGTCTTATTATTGTATTTTTCCATAGAGAGAAACATTTCTAGGCCGGTCATGGTAGTCTGCAGATGGATTTGTGATCAGGTAAGTACTACTAACCTACCTAATCTCAAGCCTAGGTATTCAAGTTCAAGTTCAAGCTTGTACATAACATATTGTAGGTAGTTAAAAGAAAATGTAGCCGTCACGGGACGCGCCCGGCAAATGTGAATCATCTAAATTATTGGATATTTTATTAATTTATTCTGAAAGAAAACCTTTTATAATCATCTTATTGGTCGAGCGAAGCGAGATCTCTAAATCAACTTGGGCAAATCGGCGTTGTACCTATGTATGTATGTTTGTTTGTTTGTCCGAGGTTAATTTTCGAAGCGTTGATCCGATCATCGTGAAATACGATACATAGGTGTAATGGCACAATTTTGGTATGACTAAATGAGCTAAAAATATTGGGGGGTTTTTGAGATATTGGGGTTCCAGAGGGGTAAAAATAAATGAAAATGAGACTATAAGGTCAAGTGGGACGTCAAATGATAGGTCTTCATTAGTTGATCGAGCGAAGCGAGATCTTCAAATCAACTTGGGCAAATCGGCGTTGTATGTAATTATGTATGTATGTTTGTTTGTCCGAGGATAACTGTCGAAGCGTTTATCCGATCATCGTGAAATTTGGTATATAGGTAGGTAATGAGGGCACAATTTTGGTGTGACTCAATAAACTAAAAATTTTGGGGGTTTGTTGAGATACTTATTGGAGTTCCAGATGGGTAAAAAAAAAATGAGACTATTATGTCAAATGAAACGTCAAATCAAAGGTCTTTATTGGTACATTTTGACCCCGTTTTTATTTTTAGTAAAGTTTTTGTACTTTTTGAATTATTAGCCATAATAAAAACTAAACTTTGACAAAATTTCCAGGGTACACCAGTGACCACACAGTGCTGTAATTTGGTATGCGTGTAGCTTAAGTATCATAAATATAGGCAAAAGTCTGAAATCACAAATTGCAATTAGAAATTGCAGTTATTCTAACTGCAATTTGTACCCCAAAAATGAATAACCACATGACATGAACTCCAGTTACCTGTAATTTGAATGAAACTGTAGGTCAAGTTAGTTGGTTATTTATTTCGTGCCACTATTTTGATAGTCAAAGATTACAAATAATATTTTTTTTTGTTTTATTCAGAGACTAGCGATATCTCAGTTCGGGGCGAACCATTAGTAATACGCAATATAAAATATGCATGAAGCTCAACGGCCCAACGGCCTAACGCCTCGACCGTCGGCCCACGCCCCAACGGGCCAATGGCCTTGGGATTTGAGACTTGATTTTCTTATCTTAGTCATACGCAATTTAAATAAGCGTGTCGGCATGCCGTCACGCGACTTGGTCCAAGGCGCCGCCAGCGCAGCAGCGTTGCAACCAATAGACAAAAAAAACATTTAAAATATTTGTACATACAAAGGTAAATAAGTAGTAGTAAAGTAGGTACTTATCTATATATATGCCTATAAAATAATATAAATATTCTATCATAATTTAGCTATAAGTCATTGACCACTAATTATAACCCGAGTATTGCCACATGGATACGATACGATATCATTTGAACCCTAGCCCATCTCCCCCGTCTTCGCCGACCGATAATCGTAGTCGAGCGACTCGGGAAACGGAATTCAAAGTCCGAACATCGCCAGATCATTCGTATTCGTCATTCGAAGTGGCGTGATTCAAACGGACCAATTAAATTTCTTGTTTGCGATTAGATAAACAGTTCTACTATTAATGTTACGTAGGTACGCTGCCTACACGTTATACTGTTTTTCTTTGTTTACTATTCTGTCTTTGAATGAAATGAACAGAGCAACCTATTTTTATTTAAACACATAAATAATCAAATTATGTAAATCCAGATACCTAATTTAAGTACCTGCTTAAATGGATGATAAGATATCAAAGCTTTGAGTGGTCAACTTGATGCGCTTTCCGAAAGAGCAGATTAAGAAAACCTCTTGCCTCCGTACATACCTACCTACCTAACTGGCATACCTACTACCTATGAAATTGTTAGGTTTACTCTATTTCTCACAAATTGTAGAAAATCTATAGAGGTAACCTGAGTTGTTAGCGGTTAGGTTAATTAAAACTAAGTCTGAAAGATATTTGAATCATATACGGGAGGCCATAGTAACCTCCCGTGCTTGCTGCCAGTTCAGCAGAGATGTATGTTTTCAATTTATTAAATTGAAAACATATATCATTTTATCATACATCGTTTTGCCATCGCTGCCATACATAGCACTATTTATTTAACTAACTGCCAGTCTGCCATCACTACTATAATAGTTTAGAGCGGCGCGCTTCGATAACATCCTAGTAGGTAGTACCTATGTGGTGCCCGCATTCAGCTGTTTTCATTTTCGAATTTCGGGAGCAAAGCAAATAAATTTTTGTCTGACAGCAGCCCTTGTGACGTGACTTGACAAACAAGTAACAAGTAACAAGTGACAGCTAGTAGAGTAAGTAGTTTGATTGCAAAGCTGTCATAGACGGTTGTGTGTGTCAATCATTTTGTGGGGTGTGCGATTTCGATTTGCGTTTTACAAATTATTGAATTTAAATCTTTAGAAGAATTTCTATGTAATAATACATAACAAACGAGTGTATTTATAAGCATGAGTGAGAATAATGGTGAAAAGAAACAGATTCGGGTGTGGTGCGATGGATGGTGAGTAATAAGTCTTACGATTGCTTTTTCATCATGTAAAGAAACCAATTAAATATAATAACCGCATCATATTTTCTTTAAAAACATCGATTGAGGAAGTTCCTGACCTGTAGTACAATCCAGTTAAAAAAAAACATACAACGTCCGCCGCGGTACGGCCTCGGTTTCATATTGTCGCCTTCATTTCAATTTAGCGGTGCTGATAGCATAACCACGATCCAGTATCTTATTTTATTTGCAGCTATGACATGGTGCATTTTGGCCACGCGAATTCCTTGAGACAGGCGAAAGCTCTTGGCGATGTTTTGATAGTTGGTGTGCACACAGACGAAGAGATATCTAAGCACAAAGGTCCGCCGGTTTTTACGCAGGAGGAACGCTACAAAATGGTGCGTGCCATAAAGTGGGTTGACCAGGTGGTGGAGGGTGCACCTTATGTGACAACGCTTGAGACACTAGACGACAACCAGTGTGATTTCTGTGTACACGGAGGTGAGAACTCTATACTTTCTCTGTCAACAATAGACTCCTAACGTTCTATAGATATACAACTGTTCTATAGATTTTGCAGGCCGCACAAGATTACTCAATCTGGCTATGTTCAGCAGTGGGTGTCCTATGGCTGATATGATGATAATAATCGATTTTGGCTGATTGAACATTTGCATGGAACAAATAGTTTTTTTCACTCAGTGTTACTTTAATAGTAAAAGTGATTCAATATTGATGAGTATTTTTAAGCCTAGAGTTTGTGGGAGTAATCTCTATACCTTGTATTTTATTATATGAATGTTTTCTTATTTAAGTAGTAAGCTGAAGGATGCTGTATAGTCATTAATTACTGTAGCCAGTTATGGAACTGACATCGTCGTAGAGAACGACGCAAGTTCCTTAAAAAATTAGATAAAAAAAAAAAAAAAAAAAGTAGTAAGTGTACAGCTAGGTTTATTATTTATTATTATTGTAAATGAATATGTCCTTTGTAACTTTAATTATTAGTAGCTGACCCTGGACCCAAGCTTTGAACAAATTATAAAATATAGCTTAAAGCACTCAAGGATACTGTAGCTATCTAACATACAAACTTTACCTTCATATTAGTATAGAATAGATACATTTTATTATTTGTGTTTTTAGATTTACTTAGTTCCTATTTTGAAGTTTAGAAATGTAGGTTCGTAGAGTAACCAAAATTGAATCCAACCAATATGTAAGAAATATAAAAGAACAATTAAATAGTTTATGTAGTTGATAAATATGTTAATAGGTAATTAATAAAAGTAGTAAAAAATAAAAGATACTGTTTTAGTTGGTAAATAACCAACTAAAATGATTGTTTTATTTTTTCTAAGCAAAATATAGTTTTTCAAGACACATAAACGCTTATCAGCAATGCACTTATGTAAAATTCAAATTTCATTGTTGATAACAGAAACATTACCAAACTTGGTAGCAGGAAACTATTTTCATGCAACTATTTCTTCCCTTTTGTAGTTTTATGTATATAACATTGTAGTATATGTTGTATAAATATAAATTTCAGGTTTAAATTATGGCTCAAATTTTGTATCTTTTGACAACACTAACCTGTTCATATAAAGGAAATTATGAAATATACAGGTTCTGGGTTTAAAGTAGTCAGGGTTTTTTATATTGCATTACAATATAAGAACATGTTTAAATTTAGTAAAACACACATTGACAGTATGTCAATACAATGTATGAAAAGATGAATATTAAACTTCATTAATATTTGAAATGAATTTGACATGGTTAAATAAAGAGACTAATTTAAAATGGCGCCGAAACTAGTTACCTCTCACTCGCACATCATTGATTTTATTTGGATAATGATTTTCAGCGGCATTTTAGATTTGTTTCTTTAATTAACTAGGTTATACAGATGATTTTTCTAGATCGTGCCCCAAGTCAGTCCTTAAAATTTGTTGAATGTTTACACCCAGTAGTCTCTTAGTCAGCAATTATTCAGTGTGTGCTGAAAAACTTTAGCTCAGCACATGATATTTTATGTTTAATAATGTGTTATTTCAATACTCATAATCTTTTTATAAACATTATAATATTTTCAGATGACATCACAGTAACAGCAGATGGAATTGATACATATCATATGGTGAAGGAAGCTGGTAGATATAGGTATGGACAATATTATTTCCAGAATATTCAATACTATTTACATACTGCATACTTTAAAACTAACATGATTTAAAATAATTTGTTTAGGTATAAGGATACATTTTAACATTAAATAGGTTTTCCCTGATGTGAAAATGTGTACTTACTAACCGATTTATTTTAAAGCAAAAATTACCTAGTACAAACTAAAATATCGCGCTCATCTTCTTGAAGTTTACTTGTGAGATGTTTGAAAATGATCCGTATCCAATGAATAAATATTATTTGACTTTGATGGAATAAAGTATTCGGGTGTGCAATACCGAAAGATCTCTACAGAGCCTTAAAACTTTTGCATTGGTTTTTAGATCAAGAATTAAAGATCGTAATAGTTTCTATCCAATTCTAATTAAATACACAGCCTTGTAAGATAACTCTTTATTGTGCAGCAAAATAAAATACAGATCATAATTTAAAAAATAGATTTAGTACAATGGGTTTTAATTATCCTAGTATAATTTATGTAGTATCAGTTTCATCAACATTTACGTACTTTCTAGGTATAAGAATGTATCTTACTGTTGAATGTGCAAAAGTGTGTATAATTGTACCAAATGACATCATTCCATCATCATACTAGCTGTTCCGCCCGCGGCTTCGCTCTCGTGGTTGGTTTGTCAATAAAAACATTACCCTCCTTTTTCGCAGTTGGTTAAAAAGTAGTATATGTCCTGATTCCGGTCTTAATCTATATATATACCAAATTTCATCGAAATTGGTCGAGCCGTTTAACCGTGAAAACGTATCAAACAGAGAGACAGAGTTACTTTCGAATTTATGATATTAGTAAGGATAAAATAAAAAGTATATTCTTCAACTGTGATAATAAAAAATACCAATTTTTTGAAGGGAAGTTTTACGAACTGCTGGAGTTTCAACAACAGACCTTGTAGGAAGAATGCTATTACTGACACGGGAACACTTCAAGTGAGTATTTTGTTTTAACTGCATTGTAGGTACATTTGCCAACAAAGCTCCCATTATCTGCTGACCGGTTTAAAAGTAGGATTTTCCTCTAATAATTCCAAAAATATATTTCTTGTATTAAAGTATTAATGCAACTCAGATTCTATTTAATGCAATCAATACAGGGTGTTTGGTAATATACTGACGATATTCAAGTGACGGTTTCTCAAAAAATAAAATAATACTTCTCGAAAAAAAAAACTACTTGTTATATTATTAAATTTTAAAGAAAATCGGCCTAGTTTAGGTGATTAATTCGATATAAAACTTACTACCTACTCTTGCAATCGACATCCAAAAATAAAGGTCGATTTGATATCTCTTTCGGAAATGGATGCTGGTTTTGGGTTAGAAAGGGACAACAAGAGATATCTCGAGACGTCACCAATACAGTATCTGTGGTTAGATGGCAAGCATTATGCAATAGCACAACATAAGTTTATTAAATTGTTTGTTTTTACATGCCAAAATAAATTTCACATTTCATAAATAATTTATGCTCATCAAAATAACCCCTTTCATTTTTGTGCTTATATTATCAAACACCCTATATGTTTTCTAAATTCTTGAAATTTATTAAGAATTTTTTTAAGTGTGTATAATTGGAGTAATAAAAATTCAATTTACAGTTTCAGGTGGTATGTTCCAAAGATTATTTCTTTTATTGATATAATGGACCAATAAAGGTTTACTGAGCATACTTTGTTTGTACAGTTTTTAAGTAATTCGGTCCATTAGCTGTAGCCACAATAGTTATCATTTTATTTATTCTTCGTTTGAATATTGAATGTACTTATACTGTAGTCATTGTAGTTATTATTCTTATATTAGCTAGCCCACACAGTCATGCTAATTATTCAAATTAATGAGACAATCACTAGATTTTTTATTAAGTCACCCAGCGCTTCAAATTGATAGTTCGTCATAGAAACCTGTCTATTTGACTTGCGTAAAATATTCATTTATGCATTAGATATCTATGATTTTTCCTGATGATAATTTATGTGAATTCTAAATCATTACAAAAGCCAGGGGCCCAATTCTCACGCTAAAGAGAAATATCGAACGTGACATTACCATTTCATTCTTATCTCAGGCATCAATCTCTCATAAAACAGGTTTATTACGTTTACCTTCAAAGATTTAACCTTTTGCGATGAGTAAATAAAGAATATTTAATATTATTATATTCCTTGTAATATTAATTGATCGAGCGAAGCGAGATCTCTAAGTCAACTTGGGCAAATCGGCGTTGTATGTATGTTTGTTTGTCCGAGGATAACTTTCGAAGCGTTTATTCAATCATCGTGAAATTTGGTATATAGGTAGGTAGGTAATGATGGCACAATTTTGGTGTGACTCAATGAGCTAAAAATTCTGGGGGGTTGTTGAGATATTGGGGTTCAAGAGGGGTAAAAAAAAAGAAAATGAGACTATTAGGTCAAATGAGACGTCAAATGAAAGGTCTTCATTAGTACATTTCAACCCCGTTTTTACTTTTAGTAAAGTTTTTGTAGTTTTTGAGTTATTAGCCGTAATAAAAACTAAACTTTGACAAAATTCACAGGGTACACCAGTGACCCCACAGTGCTGTAATTTGGTATGCGTGTAGCTTATATATCACAAATATAGTCAAAAGTCTGAAATCTAGAATAACTGCAATTTGTACCCCAAAAAAGTATAACCAATTAACATGAACTCCCGTTACCTGTAATTTGAATGAAACTGTAAGTCAAGTTAGTTGGTTTTTATTTCGTGGCACTATCTTGATAATCAAAGATTACGACGAACCACTAGTTTAATAGATCTTCCACAAATTCTATAAAAAAACTGACACTACAAACTTTCGTTGCATTGTGACTTTGTCAAACTAATATGTAGGTAATGTAGTGGGTGGGTTACATTATTAATACTTATCTCGCATGAATACTGCTTCTCACCTAACATTTATAGTGTAACTGTTTGTCATTCCTAAATAAATAAATAAAAATGTCGCGTGTTCGACATATCTCTAGCGCAAGAATTGGGGCTCAAACAGCCGCACTTAAGACAAGTGACTTTTCAGGAGAGGTGACAAAGAATACTCAGTGGCACTGGAGCACTCATCAAATCTCGGGACAGACCGGACTGCCCGGTCACCGTTCACTGGATGTTCACAATTCCTTCCCACCACACAGAAGATTATACAATTCAGTAGTGGATTATCGCCTAAACCTACCGATAAGGTAAGCTATTGGTGTTTCTGTCTCGTAGTTATCTATGTTTAGAACTGTGTCGGGTCGAGAGGTTTTCATTTTTCAAGTTTCAGAAGTTCAGTTTAGGGTGTTGTCTGTCAAAATCGATTGCCATTTATTCCCATTTGCGCAATGTAGTGCTGTTGTAACTTTAACCAAACGAAATTTGACATAAATGCAAAATATGCTGATATTTAGAAAACTGTAAAATTTTATTATATAATTATGTAAAATATTTAAAATAAAGTGAAAAGTTTGACAAATTGCTGTACGAGATCGTCGGTAGTTGGAAATTTATCATCAGATGACACTAATTACCTGTAAAACGAATATAGTATACGCTAAGGCTCGTGGCAGACGGGACCAACCAATAAACATGTTTGTTTCCTTTTCAATTACTGGTGATTAGTGTTATCGATAGGTACTCGGCGCATCACTAACAGCTCCCGTAAGGGCTGCAAGAGCGAGCGAGATAACAATATCATCGTCGCTTGTCCCACGTTTTATGACCCCGTCTCTCTGCCAGGAGCATCGGCGTCTAGTATATTGTCTAACTATTGTTTTCGCCTATCGCTACATTTTGCATTGTGTCGGTTTCGAACAGGTTAATTCAAATATGAACAATATTGTTCTGAAATATCAATTTTATGAAGAATGTGATAAGAGTGAATGAAGCAAACGAGGTATGTCAAGATAGCAAGTGGGAAATTCTTAGTCAGGCGTATTAATAGTTGTCAATACTATAACTCGTATCACATCAGCACATCCACTAAGGGAAGGTCTATGATGAACGTCCACTGTTGATCAGGCCTTCCCCAGATTTCCAAAGCGATATTTCTTGTGGGGTCTGCACCTAACTGCGCCCGGCAACCTTTATTTTGTCGTATTTTCGTCACACGAGGTTCGTTCGTTCATTTCGGGGAATGTGCCCAGAAACTTAACGATCTGATTCCGCCATCTCCTTTCCACCAAAGGACAAGCAGGCGCACGGCTCAGTACCATCCGTACCTAGTTGATATACCACCCATTCGCACACACCGTTTTGGTTCTACGTTCTTGATGCGCACAGCTGAGGTATGGAACACTGCCGTCGCCGCGTCGTCTGTTTTTCCTAAAGAACACAATCCAGGCCTCTTTAAGGTAAGAGTATATAGGTTTCTTTTAGATCTTCGTGCTTCATCTTAGAGTGCTATTAAGTAAAAAAAAATAAAAAGTTCTACGCTGCGCTCTCCATCCAGTGCGTATCTTCTGCTGGTTCGATCGGTCGCGTCATCAGTTTATCGGCTCACTGTCAATCTTTTGGGTTATGTCAGTGACTTAGTTTGGCTAGGGATCTACTGCGGTCTAATACCACGTTATATATTTTGAAACATTTGATAAAACAGGATTTAAAAGCATATAAGACAAACTAACGTAGAAATAGGAGCAGTCGTTAAATTGAAGACATATTTTCGTTGAAATTTAATGCGCGTTTTCAATGCCGTACCATTATTAATAGCTTAGACAAAAAAAGGTAAACAAGCGAATTTGTAAAGAACTAGGTATACAATACAAAGTAAACCTTTTGATTGCGTTCAAGGATTCCTCAGCAACAGTAGAGTTATGCCGTAATTACAAAATAGTTTGTTAACTATTCGGTATTTCGGAAAATACCGATTGTTAAAATATGTTTAAGCCGATCACGATCTTTAAAGGTTTTCTAACAGTTTTTGGATGTAGTTTGTATCACGATTATAATTAAATCTCATAGTAAAGTTGATTAAAGCAATTTGAAGCATTTACGAACATTATGATGAATCACGGATGTAAACACTGCGTGTGATCGCATTGCTGATTAATTATGTAGGTAGACGATTGAAATCTAAACAGAAGAGTAGGTATTAATATCTTTCTTTACATAGTATAAAATGAAGTCCCTTCCGCTGTCTCTTAACTTAGATCTTTTAATGGATTTTAATGTAGTTTTCAACAATAGATAGAGTGATTCAAGAGGAAAGTTTATATGTATAATACATACATAGTAACTTTTTGTTTGTTAGTTTGTTTGTTACCTTTTCATAACTAAGCGGCTGAACGGATCGTAATGAAATTTGGCAAGGAGATAGATTATATTCTGGGGAAGGACATAGGCTACTTTTTACCCGGGTGCGCAGAAAGAGGGTAATGTTTTTATTGAAATACCACTCATCTCTTCGTAATGAATCTCCTAAACGGCTTGTCCGATTTATATGATTTTTTTTGTCATTTTGTGGTCTCCTGAATGGTTCTTAGCCGTCGTTAGACCCGGTAGGTGACGCTGCTGTTGTTAAGATTCAAAAAATTGGCGGACGGAGTCGCAGGCAATCAACTAGTAGAAAGTAACTGTCTCTCTGTCTGTATGCTTGTTACGTTTTCACAACTAAACGGCTCAACAGATTTCGATAAATTTTGGTATAAAGATAGAATAGGACGGGGATTGAGAGATGGCTACTTTTTACCTGACTGCGCAGGAGAGTAATGTTTTTATTGACAAACCACGCGCGGGCCGAAGCTTGAATAACAAAAAACTCTATATACATTAAATTATATAGTATTAACTAGTATAAGTATTAGTATTAAAAATTTTCTGTTAAGAATGTTTTTATATATAAAGAGATGAAATATACACCTGAACATATTATTATTGTATCTAGACATTACACTTAGCAGCTTGGAAAATGTGTACATAAGCAACAATTTAAATCTACATATACTAGTACGTGTCGCCCGCGAGGTTTGTCATTAAAAACAGTAACCACCTTCTGCGCAGTCGGGTAAAAAGTGGTTTATCTCTCATTTCCGGTCGTTATCTATCTACACAACCAATTTCATCGAAATCGGTCCAGCCGTTTATTCGTTAAAACGTAACAAACAGACAGAGGGATAGAGTTACTTTCGAGTTTATAATATTAGTTTAGATTATACAGAGGTTTTTTTGTTTGTATGTTTGTAGGGGGTAATCTCAAAAACTGACCGATTCTGAAAATGTTTTCACTGATAGAAAGCTACACTATCCCTGAATGCTTAGGGCTATATTTTATTTTCGTAATAATCTGTACGAAGTCGAGGCGAGTGAGATAGTATTTAATACATACATTAAATATTTTCAAAAACATGACAGGTAAGACACAAACAAACGTTTCAAAACCTTGGCAACATGCAAACAATGTTAAACATGCCTTTTTGTGACGGGATTAAAAAATAGAAGAAGAGTTTTTATGTATAATTTTATTTATTTTTCTAATTAAACTTGCACTACAGTAGGGTTGCCATCTCCAAATTTTGAAATCTAGGATTTAAAGGTAGAAATACACAGTTCGCTTAAAACCAGGGCCCGTAGCCAAATTACATTCGCTGCGAATCTATTCGATTTCTACATACATTTGTTGTCGCTGTATCACGTGGTATTTCTATAGCATGTGTCAAATCCCATACATTTTCGGACTTATCGACTAGCGTTATCGCTAATCGACTGTAACTTGGCTAAGCCCTCAGGACGCACTTTTGTTTTAGAGTTCTCATGAGAGCTGAAAAGCTTTTTTCGAAAGGGTACAGAAAGCTTTTCACGTTGCTCCTTTGTTTTAAAAAGTGTCACAGACCTTCACACGCGAGGCGCGGGTTTGTGACAGTGATTGGAGACAGTAGTGGCGCGTGAATTTAAAAACAATATACCCTTTCAAAATCCAGGACGCTACTTAAAAACTGTCCAGGACAGCCCAGGACACCCCAAAAAGCTACACATGTCCTGGGAAAACAGGACGGTTGGCATCCCTACACTACAGTAACCAATATCTGTGGTTCTATTTTAGGACAGTTATTGAGTTTAAATAAGTGATGCTGGTGTTATCAATAAACGAGAAAAGATAAAGCTTTGCTGGATCCGGTTACAAAAAAAAAATCCAAGGCGAACTATGAATTTGTAAGATTGACAAAAATAATTTACTTGAGACTCGAATGACGTAGGTTCGATAAATCGGTTCCATACAAACCGCTATTTGTGTAAGAAGTTGACCAATTATAATTATAAAAACTTCAGGTAGTGCCTTGTTTGCGTGATTTGAAAAAAAGAAGTCTGTCGCAACCTATTATCTATCTACATATATACCAAATTAGACCTGTTAGTAAATAATAGTGCTAATAAAAATATTGACATTTTCAATAATAAATTATTTAAATTTAAAAAAGATATCGAAGCCACTCTTATTATAGAGAGTGCTTCTATGCAATAATTCGCTAAACATTTCAATTTTTGTAATTATTATTTTTGATTTATCTTATTGTTTTAGGCTATTTTATTTTTTTGTTGTTGCTTTGTTTTATCTATGTAAGTAAATATTTCCCTTCAGCTGGTCTACACAAAACTGCGCTAGTTGTCATGCTGTGTACACATGCTTTGGGATACAACCTAGGTCTATGAATTGATCACTATATTTTGTATCTAATTGGTTGTATTCTGTTTTGTGTGCCATTATAATAAATAAAAAAATTAAATTTAAATCTATCTACATATATACCAAATTTAATCGAAATCAGTCCAGCAGCCCTGTTCAGATCATGCACAGGTCGACAATGTATAACGTTGTATTTTTACTCGACTACGGCAAAGCCAATACGAAGGGTTATGTTTTAGCAGTCTATCTACATATGTGTGTATGTATTTACCTATGTTCCAGCGTAGCGCCTAAACGACTCGTCTGATTTTGATGAATGAGTCGTCAATTCGTTAATATGGTCCGGATGACATAGGCAAAATTTTTACCCAACTACGGCAAAGCCAGAAGGAAGGGTTGTGTTATTAGCAGTCTATGAATGTATGTTCAACCGTAGCGCCTAAACTACTCATTCGATTTTATTGAATGAGGTGTCAATGGATTCGTTAAACAATTTTTGAAAAGACAATCATGTATTACAAACACTTAAATACAGTTTTATGCTACAAAATGATAAATTAATAGATTCATTTTGTATTACTGGTTCCGAATTCATTATGGTCCGGGTGTTAGAGGCTACAATCGACATAGGTATTAAGTAGTTGGGTTTCAGTTTTTATTTTCATATAGCTTATTAACTATATCGAAAAAAATACATATTTGTTTTGGATTACGGACTAAGTCATTCTTTTATTGTGTCGACTGCTGTTAACAAAATCACCTAATGTGATTTATGCGGCGTTATTTAATAATAAATTATGTTTAATTTCAGGTCGTCTACGTAGCGGGCGCATTTGATCTATTCCACGTTGGACATCTGGACTTCTTAGAGCAAGCGCACAAGCAAGGAGACTTCCTCATAGTGGGGCTGCATACAGACCTCGAGGTCAATCGATACAAGGGCTCCAATTACCCCATTATGAATCTGCATGAGCGGGTTCTGTCTGTACTGGCTTGTAAGGTGAGTCAACATTCTACCGTTTGCTATTACCGTTTTTTTTTGTTTTCTTTCGAGCTTACCTTTTTCCACGCCTGTGCAAAGGCCTCCCCCACATTATCCTCGGAATAATATTAAGATTTTAAAATCATCTCAAAAACGAGCCAGACGGGATTTGAACCCGCATCCTTCTTGATACAAAGATGCGTTGCCAAATTCGCCACGGGCTCACGATGTACCAAAAAGGTACATCGCGAGATCTCAGTTCGGGGTGAACTAATCCGAACTAATATTATAAGTTCGGAAGTAATTCTTTTTCTGTCAGTTTGTTCAGTTTTCGTGATTAAACTGCTGGACTGATTCCGGAGAAACTGGGTATTTTTTTAGTTACGACCTGGATTGAGACAGACTACTTTTTATTGACAAGCTTCCGCGCGCGACTTTGCACTTACGTGCAAAGTCGCTCCAAATCGATTCTGTTTCAACAGTGATTGACACTCGAACGATAGCAAAAAGTAAGGAAAAGCTATCGAAATGTCACAATTGTTGTCGTTGAATTGAAGATCCATAAAGACGTTATGATGCGCACGTCACGCACACGTATCCTTCTGCGCAGTCGGGTCAAAAGTAGCCTAATTAATTCTAGGGTGGGGGTAATACGATCTGCACTGACGTCCCGCATAGGGTCTAAAAAGTAGCCTTGTCTCAATCCTGGTCATCATCTATAAACCAAATTTTATCGAAATCGTTTTAGTCGTGAAAACGTAACAAACAGACTAGAGTTACTTTCGAATGTATATTACTGGCTGCCGCCCGCAGCTTCGCACGCATCCCATGCGAATGATGATTTATGGGAGCAACGTGTGTGCTATTCCAGGTCATCAACCTATGTTCCAAAGTTGAGCAAAATCGGTTCAGTAGTTTTGGCTGCGGAACAAACATCCACCCAAACATGTAAACTTTCGCACGTATAATATTACGCTTAAGGGGATTAGTGGGATATAAGTAATATAATATTGTTAACATGGTCTTGTGGGATTCTCTGTGAATTAGCCAGGAATATACAAACCATTCGATAATTATAATAGGCTTGCAAAATAGTTATGAATAAACCGAATTTAATCACACTTCACACTAATATTATAAATGTGAAAGTTTTGATGTTTGTTTCTTTGTTACTCAATCACGTCGTAACTGCTACTTTTCGATGAAATTTGGTATATACGTAGATATAACCTGGATTACCGCATAGGCTACATTTTATCCCATAAATCAGTTCCCATGGGATAAAAATGGGGTGTCAAGTCAAGTTGTAACAGCGAGTTACCTACCCATTTAGTGGTGTAACGCGTACGAAGTCTCGGGCAACAGCTAGTAATTAATAATTTACCTACAACGACGGAGCAAAGTGCGCAAAAACCTCGCGAACAATTGGATTAGTTTGAACCTAAGACCTTTGCAAAACTTGGGCCGTTTCCAACGAATTATATTTTGTGGAAACTACCACGATAAGCAAGTATACGTATTATTTAAAGATCTTATCAAATCCACACTTGTTATTGAACTACAAATACATGCAAACTGATAGCGATAACCTAATTTAAGCCTAATGGATAAGGTATTTCAAAATCGAACGATTATCAGTAATCAGGAAGGCTTTTTGCAAACAATTCGCACGGTTTTGTAAGATCATCATGAGTTGTTTAGTAATTATCAAAGTAGGATTAAACAAAATTTATAATTTGTTATGGTAGAATTTAATTGATCGGGCGAAGCTAGATCTCCAAATCAATTTGGGCAAATCGGTGTTGTATGTATGTATGTTTGTTTGTCCGAGGATACTTTCGAAGAGTTAATCGGATCATCGTGAAATTTGATATATAGGTAGGTGATGGCACAATTTTGGTGTAACTAAATGAGCTAAAAATGTTTGGGGGTTGTTGGGACATTGGGATTTAGTGGGGTAAAAAAAAATGAAAATGAGACTATTAGGTCAAGTGGGACGTTAAATGAAAGGTCTTCATTAGTACATTTCAACCCTGTTTTTATTTTTAGTTTAACCTTTGTAGTTTTTAAGTTATTAGCCATAATAAAAACAAAACGTTGACAAAATTCACAGGGTACACCAGTGATCCCACAATGCTCAAATTTGGTATATATATAGATTATGGCCGTGATTGAGTCATAGGCTACTATTTGGCCGACTGCGCACAAGGAGGGTAATGACTTTTTGCAAACAACGCGTAAAAAAAATTGACAAATTATATTTTCAATGCGTGTGGGAGAATCGAAGATAAATTATGTTTGGACAAGCTTCCGCCCGCGGCGTCGCACGCGTGGTTTGCCAATAAAAAGTGGCTTCTGTGTTAATCCAGGTTATGATCTACGTACATACCAAATGTCATCGAAATCAGTTCAGCCGTTCCGACGTGAAAAGGGTAACAAACATCCATACATACATACAAACATTCGCGTTTATAATATTAGTGGGATGTATAACAATGAATACGTACCGGTAAATCCAATAAATTGTTTACTATTTGCAAAATGTAATTATCCTGTTATAATTTTTCTATTAGTAAGTAATTTACTGACTGAATACTTCAAATAAATAACTTATAATGACTTATCTACTACAATACCCTCAAAATATAACAACTTACTAAATGGTATGTTTTAGTAAGTACACACAAACATAATTTTCTTCTAACTACAATATTAATTTATTCATGAAAATCACAGGGATCACTTTGAAACGTCAATTTTTATCGTTTGTTTATGGCATTATCGGTAGATAAGATTTGCGTAAGTTTTTTTGCTTTCGAGGTCAACTTAATTAAAATCGGTAATTACATACACGTTCTTTTAGCAATTTGTTCAAGTTGAAGTGCGGCGTAGAATCTTTAATATACTTACCTAATATATTGCGTTGCTTCCTATATGCAAAATACTCGTAGATTGCATCATTGTATTTTTATAATGTTAATATTGATTGTTAGTATAAGTTAGACGTAGGATTTTTTTAATTTGATGTTTAGATTATCATTCAATAAAAGTAAAGTACAGGCCACACAACATGAGTCGCCCAGAAAATCAATTTGTGAAGCCAATGTTCATGCAATCCTATGGCTACTATGATGTTGGTGATGAACACTTCCATAGTACTGAATACATTTATTGCGTTCACATGGTTACATATAACTTTATTGTGCGGCTTGAACAGCTCTCAGCAGCCTTTGTTTACGAATCTTCTCATTGATTCGATCTCGCAAAGAAACACCAAGCTTAGCCCTCTTCATAGCACGCTGATGTGTTAATCATGATGATTATCATTCAAAGTGATGTGTATGGAAGTGTTATACATAATAATTGTGAATGCACAATTTCCCTCCGTTAAAAATATCTTTTTTTTTGAAGGAGCACATTAATGGTGACCTTCCTCTTACACTTAAGCGCCAGCTCATCGACAAATGTGTATCCTGCCCGTCCTAACGTGCAGACATGGTCGTTGACAGAGTCAAAGAAGTCCAAACTGAAGATTTGCCAGAGGGCAATGGAACGCAGCGTTCTCGGATTCAAACGGATTGATCGAGTGAGAAACACCACGCTGCGTTCGTTGACAGCCATTGCCGATGTTGGAGAAAAAACAGCTAGGCTCAAGTGGGGTTGGGCGGGGCACATTAGCAGAATGCACCCCGATAGGTGGGCTAATCTAGCCACAACCTGGAGCCCTGATGGCAGACGCGGTCGGGGTCGGCCAAGAAAGCGTTGGCGAGACGATCTTGCTGCCTTCGACCAGGAGTGGTGGAGTGTCGCACAGGACACAGAAGGATGGAGACTTGGGGGAGACCTTTGCCCAGCGGTGGGACAATATAGGTTGATAAAAAAAAAATCTTTTTCATCACTCATGAAAGTTGGTCATTATTAGCTCGATACCTGATAAGTAAATGCGATTGACGCCCCTAGGGCCGTAAGTGAATTTTAAAATAGAATGAGGCTCACTGCATTGCACTAAAATGAAATATAACCTCCATGAGAAATCCTTATTTCTGTTAAAAATAAAATAGGTTAGATTAATAAATGCTGTAATATAATATAACCTACATGCATATATGACCATGGCCACATATGATTTAATGAAATACAATTTCCATGACAAATCCTTATTTCTATTAATTAAAAGAGGCCAGGGTTTAGTAGTGAAAAAAATAACAATGGGTACCGGGAACGCAAATCTTCGTTTTAGCAACAAACTGCAACACAATAGCAACTGTTTTATAGCCTTTTTGAAGTTATACTCCTTTTGGCGCGTTTGTAAAAAATTTAGAGTAAAATTTTTACGATGCGCGCGCACACCGACAGCCAAAAAGCGACATGATGAAGTTAGCTGATGTCTCTCAAGTTTCCGTGAAAATCCTATATTTATTAATTTATCATTCCTTTTACAAATAAAGAGTTGTAGCATACGGGATGAAATCTTTAGCTATTTTTGTTCTGTTACGCCAAAGAAGTATAACTTCTTACGTGCGTACATAAGTACACACACACACACATACGTTTTTTTGAATTTCTTCGCATTCGTAGCGAAATGTTAAGTGTTATACTCGGGTGTAAGCGATTGATTGCACCCGAGATTTTTTTATGAGTCTAGTGTGCTATTGATCGCTTACGCCCCTTGTATAACAATGTACTATGTATGTATAAAAGTGTAAATATTAGTGTTGTCTATTACAGTATGTCCACGAAGTGGTGATCGGTGCGCCGTACAGCGTGACGGCGGATCTGATGGACCACTTCAGAGTGAAGGTGGTCTGTCACGGGGTGACGACCATCTCGTCTGATGTAGACGCGGTTGATCCTTACAAGGTGCCGAAACAGAGGGGATGCTTTAAGGTAAGCTTCAGTACTGAGACTAAACCAAGCACACTAATATTATAAATGCGAAAGTTTGGATGTTTGTTTATTTATTTATTTGTTTGTTTGTTACTCAATCAAGTCGTAACGGCTGAACCAATATCGATGAAATTTAATATATACGTAGATTATAACCTGGATTAACGCATAAGTATTGCAATTCAGCAGGGCAATGCAGCCAGTGTCTTGGGGACACTTCCGCTTGGTAGTGATCTGGAGCAATTGAGCTATCTATAGATCGTTTACAACGGTTTTTAGATGAAACTGTTTCTTCTGTATTTTAGTCTTAAATTTTTTTACGAAAAAGTGGCCTGGGAAATTTGAAAGTTCTGGAAAAACTGAAAGTGCTTTTTTCAATGGGATTTTTGTATAAACTCAAGACCATTATAGGATTCAAGGCTATATTTTATTTTGAAACCCGTGCGAAGCCGAGGCGGGTCAACTAGTCTATAATATTAATACATGAACAGAAAACTTTGTAACTCACAGAGCTTATTGCGCGCACGGAGGAGTGTGTAATTTGGCATAGTTAAAGTTTATATGAGGGGTGGGGGGGAGAGAGAGCTAAAACTAAGTTATTATTGAATTAATGGTACAACACAATAACTTTACGTCAATTGAGTAACGTACAAATTAGATACTAGCCAAAAAACAGACCGCGCGTCTTCTGAAAAATAGTATTTTACGAGATAGTACGTTATACAATTGATATAAAGTTAAGTACATTTTCTTTAAAATGTGCTTCCATTTATTCCGCGGCATTGTAATTAATATACAGGTTGATTTGTTAACTGTATGTTAATCTGAAAAGGGGTTTTATTTCATTATACTCACTTGCGCGACAATGTTGTACCCCTTTTTGAATTTCAATGTTTGTAAAGAATAAACACAAAAACTCCTAGTCCGATTTCAAAAATTCTTTCACCATTAGAATGATACTTTATCCCTGAGTAACATAGGCTATATTTATTACTAAAAAATTAGGGATCCTTACTAAAACTTCAATAATGTAACCTAAGGTGTAAAGAAATTAGTCATAAAATTGCTTAAAAAATAAATGTCCACTCGTGCGAAGCCGGGACGGGCCGCTAGTCATATAATATTTGGATAGACATAATACAACACAAGAATACTAATCCCGGCTTAATATGACGTAGCTAGTAGAGTTTTTCTTTATATTGACACGTATTTGGGTAAGTCGACTTACTTGCCCAAAAGCGGACGCTCAGACACCAACGCGCCGCTATCCCACAAACGTCCACAGGGACCCATGTCTGCCAAAACTGTGTTCGTGGCTGCCGCTCCCGTATAGGCCTTTTCTGTTATTTACGAAAGTGCTTAATAGACAACCATATTGACGTCACTTTAATCATCTTTCATAGATGTAATAAGGCGATGATTATGATGGTGACACGTATTTGTAATTAAGTGCTTTGTAATTTTTAATTAAGGGCAAATTGACCTTAGGACATCGTTTATAAATGATTACCGTTTTTCAGATACTGAATTCAGGCAACACAATGACAACAGAAGATATCGTGCAACGGATAATACGCCATCGGCTCGAATTTGAACAACGTAATACTAAGAAAGAGCAGAAAGAAATCGCTCTCATGAAATCTATACAAAAAGCCAACGGCGACGCAACCAACGGTGACCCAATCAACGGTGGCTCAACAAACGGAGACGCAACCAACGGAGATATAACAAACGGTGCAACGAATGGAACTGTTACCAACGGGGGATCAACTAACGGAAAACATAAACAAAATGGAGAATGTAAAGTAGATAGTACGACGTAGGTAATTACCTATTACGCATTTCTAGGTGTAATTTAAACCAAAAATTTCTCTTAGTGTCATTATGCTACCTAGGAATATTATTTTAACATAAATTTTACGCAATATCTATAGAAAATCTTACCAGTTAATGGTTAATATTCTTCTTATCAAAATGTTAGGTGTTAAATGGTTAGAAAATTTAAAGTTAAAACTATATAAGTGAATACTGTCATATAAATTATTTTGTGTAAACACAATGAAGCACTGGCACCAACCACCTGACAGATGGACTGCTAAAAATAAGAAAAATTTGCATACATTGGAGGTCTTTGCCCAACAGTGGGTAAATATAATCTAAATATAATGATGATAAAATTATTCGTATAGTTCTTTTATTAAATCGTATCTGGGACAACTTGTACCATGTACATACAATAACTTTCCGTATTACCGCCTATTATTTACAGAATACATTTCAATATGTACCCATTGTACGTGTTGCTTTGTGAATTTTTATTTTTATTTGATAATTTGATAATATTTTAAATTAATAGTTTGATTCTTCTATGGTGTACAATAAAGTATTTTCATTCATTCATTCATTCGTTCACTATTAGATTAGGTTGGTAGACAAATTACTGTATAGATTATTTTGTCAAAACAATTTATCCTTCGGTGTGTAGCACCAAGTTATAAGTAGGTATATATTTTTTAATAAGCATGTGTTTATTACGGATTTTAAAATATATTGCATTTATCGTTGCAGTTGAAATTAAGTGTAAAATAAATACTTGAATTATGCAGATAGATCAGAATGTACTTTTCCTCTTATACATTTTGCCCTTTTAGAGGTATCTTTGATGTTTTTATGCTAAAATGTAGCTTATATTTGTTATTGTTTTTATATTGTATGATGCACTGTGGGTTTCTCCTACAATAACTTTATTCGATTGTGTTGTCTCTCAATTTAGTTTGTAAATATTTTCAAATCTATATTTTTATTTATTTGTTGTGCATTTTTACGCTCTCTGCCATGATATGATTTGGAGATGGTGATACATAATATTTCAGTTTATAATAATTTATGAGATTAACATTGCTGTATCTAAATTGATAAATAAATGATGAATTTCTATTCAATAAGTACAGTATTGTGTTTGTTTTGTAGAATCGTCGATAAAGTGCTAGGCAGATTATAGATTTCCGTAAACACGTGTTAGGTAAGTGATTAATACTATTTTTATTTTTATAGTTTATCCGAACACTTACGGAAAGTCAACTCCCGTCTAGGCTTGAATTTTTTTTTAAATAATTAATACTACTCATTTACGCAAGGTTCGCAAGCTTATTATTTTACAAAATTTTGTAAGTACTCGAGTGTAAATCTTATCTCTGCTCGAGCAATCTATAAAAATAAATAAATATCGCTGGACATTTCACACAGCGCTATCTAGCCCCAAACTAAGCAGAGCTTGTACTATGGTACATAACTGATAGAATACTTATTTTTTTTTTGTAAATACATACTTATAATATATAGAATATAGTAGATACATACATTATGTTTTTTTGTCTTTAGATAACTCCAGTGTCTTTTTAACCATATAGTTAACACCTTTTTAGGGTAGTGTTATAAGACTTATAAGTTAGAGGCCGTAGCACAGAATAATTACTAAAATTATGTAGCGGAGATTATTCTTGCTGTTTTTTGAAAGGATTGAGAATATGGTTGCTGCTGCAAACTTTGGTTTGAGCTAAGTGTTGAGTTTTGACGATATCTGACTGAATAGAATAGAATAAAAATTTATTTGCAACATTACAGTATACACAAAAAAAGAATAAAGGTACAAAATATAACTTAGAACGAAACAATCTACAATGCCAATATAAGTTGCAAAAGGGACTTTAATTCAGCATAACTGAAGTTTAGATTCTAGAATCTGACGATGACCAGGATCTAGGGTATGTACCTACATACATACTGCCACTTAAAAATTATTCTGTGGTATTATTAAAGCTGTAGCCGCTGATAACCAACCATTAACCAATCAATTAAATGATTGTGCGAACGTTAGTTTAATTAACCCAACGGTTCAAACAGAGCGTAGGAATAGGAAAGGGCTCAAAAAGATTTGATTGTTAGAAAAACACACAGGTTAAAAAATATACCAACTCCTATTTCTAAGGAGCAACAAGTTTCTTCCTCACTTAGAGCATGCAAAAATCTTTGTGGGGACAAAAAAATCTTGCCTCGTTTGAGATGAGTGTTCTTTCATTCATACTAAACCTTTTTTTATTAAGCTACTCTTTCCTCGTTAGATCGCGCTACGTATAGATTAATCAAGTGGCCAAAAGACATCTACCCGAGTATAATAATTAGTTCCCGTAAGGTGGCACCACTTTTTCAAAAATTCAAAATGGCAGAAGTAAAATGTGTGAGTGAAGAGACATTTATTTTGTTTGTAAGTAACGATCAGTAACGTGGTGTAACGCATTATTTATGTTTTTTGGACTGTCTAACAAAGTGCACTTTCAACGATCAAGTTATACTTGAACAAGGGACAGTTATTGCACAAAGGTAAGTGTCGTAAGTAGCCGCCCACAGTTTGTGTTCTTCGATATCAATCTGCTTTGTTTTATTCGAAATTCGTCTTTCGTGGTGAAGATACGATCTGCAAGAAAGTGTTCTGTCGTAAACAATACGATGACAATCTCTAACTTGCGTTAATTTGCTGTAATAGCTTCAGAGATAGTATTGGAATTTGTTCGGTAATCAGACACTACGCATTTGTAAGTTATTATTAAACCCATTGATCGGTCAATTAATAGCAGTACTCGAGGGTCAGTTTTGTAGGTAAACAGTTAAGAGAGAATAAGGTGGTCAACCTGTTGATTAGATTGTAATTCGGTGTTGACTACGCGCCGGTCATTGGCCGAAGACTCCTCGCTATCTTCGAGGTGCTTATTGCAATATTATGTCTGTATTTTCCTAAGTTTATTGCTCTAGTACGCCAGCTGACTCATTGTTTCTGCTGAAACTTCTGCCAAATGCTTGTCATGTGGACCAATAATTCCAATTAGTCGTTGTTTGTGCCTTGTCAGGTGTTAATAATATTATTTGCACAATAATGTATTATAGTATATGATTAAATAAAGTATTTATTGAAGAACAAGTACAATACAATACAATCATAAAAAATATACAACCAAATATCGAGAAATAAGCATTACTAAAATTGTTCTTTATTTACACAATTGCACCTGAATACTTTATTTTTTAAAACCACTGTTCAAGCTCGCTGCTAGGCTCAGGCTTCACACAACTCTGCAAATTTCACTCTTGAACCAGCCTTGAAGCTGCCCAACACATTTTCAATGCATTAGTCCAAAAATGTACATAGAACCATTATAAAGAGTTAAGTTGTATTTGATATAACAAAATGCTGTGACATTAGTTTTAGATGTCTCAAAAATTAGGATCATCATGCTTCTTGCCTTTGTATCAATAACTCAAATTAGATAAGCACTTCTTATCTGACAAACTGGGTCTGTGATATTGAGTAATTCAAGGATTGAAATATGTAAAGATTAGTAAGTCATAAATAAGATACAAATGATAATAATTTTGTAGGTACTTTATATTCATTCTGTTGCTGGTTCTATCTCTAATAGTGACTAAACTCTACTCAAAGGTCAGTGACCAGTATAAGGTACCTTTAGATGAACCTTGAGCCTAATGTGTTTGTCAAAGTGGGTTTTTGGTACAGCCATGTCTAGGGTTTATTACATTTCAGTTTAACATTTACATTCTGTGTTTTGGCCTTAATCCACAGGGGAAACATGATGTGCCATCTGTCATCCATCTTCATAATACCATCATAATCGAGTTGAGGGAATCGTATGCATACTGGGCAAGCCTAGTCCATCTAAAAATCTTTTACCAGGCACTACAGTGGTTGCATTCATCACACAGTTACTGCTGCATTTACCAGGCGCTGTATAATTAATAATCATTTTGATAGATACTATTTGAAAAGGCCTCAGTAGTAGAGTAGTCTACCATCATGCAACATGTTTATATCCCCATAGCACCTTCAGCCTGCTTAAGAGGAACATAGTGAGAGACCATGTTTCTTTTATCTACAGATATTTGTTCCAGGTCTGGATGTACTGCTATATATTATAAGTATGTATTTACAAAAAAAAGTATATAAGTATTCTATAAGTTATCTGGTTCCCATAGTACAAGCTCTGCTTAGTTTGGGGCTAGGTAGCGCTGTGTGAAATGTCCAGCAATATTTATTTATTTTATGATGAGCAATAAAGTAAATTCTATGGATCTATTCTCCTTATAAACATAAAATTCAATGCTTAGCCCGTGCAAGTTATTAATGCAAACTTTATGTGCTATCTCCCATTCTATATTGAGTTAAGTGATGACAACTCGTAAAATAATAATAAAACAAATAAGGTTAATATGTTATGATAAAGAGTTCAAGAACCTCAAATTGCACAAACACCAAAGAAAATGTTACATTTATTTATTGCAAAACAATTAACGATTCTATTCAATAAATTAAACTGACCACAAATGAGAAAATACTTTGTCGTATTGCAAAACCTATGTAACCTGACAGAAGAGATGGATAGCCTGATTTGGTGTTATTATCGGTTTTATTCAAAAGTAATTCATCTATCTAGCATAATCTTAGATAGTGAGTTTTCACAACATGAATTAACCTCCCGACTCTTTAAGTGTAATTATTTATAATACTCTATAAGTAAAATATTAGACTTAATTGGTACTTAACTTATAGAGTAAAATAATTGGACTTTATCACTGCACAAAATTGTAGTCGCGTAAAACTGGGAAAACATTTAAGTTCAGGTTTATTATGTAGAGAGTAACATTACAGATATACTTATGTATGTCTAAACCGTTAAACCTTATATTAATCAATACAACTAACTTATAATAATAACATTTTAACTAAAAAAAACCGGACAAGTGCTAGTCTGGCTCGCGCACCGAGGGTTCTGTAAAAATATTTTATTCATGTGTACAAATTTGTTAGTTTGTATTTTCTGATTTTATTCCTTTGCTTGTACTGTGAGAGCTTGCGTCTTGTCAAATTTTATGATTCTTGGTTTAGGATTTATTTTCGAGCAAAATATGCGACAAAAATGGCCTTACTTTTTTATTGCTTTGCCATAGAAGCTTTATTTTTTTACAGCTCCAAGGGACCGTAGGCTTTCGTATTTGATTTTAATTTCAACTTGATACGTCAACGCGTTCCTGAGAAAAAGAGTTTTGACAGACGGACAAAGAAGTGATCATATAAGGGTTGCCTTTTTCTTTTTGAGGTTCGGCTCATATCGTTGTTTTAAACTGTATCACGTCCCGCCAAAATCTTTAGGGGGCTTGCTGCCTAATATTATCTTCGCCTATTTACCTGACTGCTCATGAGGGTCGTGTTTTAGGCTAGCTGGCCCGCCCGCGGCTTCGCATGCGAGGTTAAACTATTACCCTCCTTCCTTTTGCGCAGTCGGGTAAAAAGTAGCCTATGTCTCAAACCTAGTCATATTCTATCTGTACCAAATTTCATGGTCCAGCCGTTTAGGCGTGAAAACGTAACAAACAGACAGAGACAGAGTTACTTTCGAATTTATAATATTAGCTTACATGGATTATGTATGTCTGTTCATTTGGCGCATCCTGCAAGCTTTACGGATTTTGACAAATGAGGTATCATTGGTACGTGGACACTTACGGTGGGACTGGTCCACAAATTGAAAGTCGCTCAGCGAGCAATGGAAAGGGCTATGCTCGGAATTTCTCTGAAACATAGAATCCAAAACGAGGTTATTCGACAGAGAACCAAGGTGATCGAACCGATAACCGTTGGAGTAAACGTGTTCTGGAGTGGAGACCACGTCTAGGCAAGCGCAGTGTAGGACGCCCTCCGTCTAGATGTAGTGACGATCTGCGAGCTGTGGCTGGCAAAGATTGGATGAGAAGAGCTGAAGAGCTCAATAGCGCACCATGACACGACCAGCAGTGGACTGCTATAGGTTAATGATGATGATGATATCGTTTGAATTACGAGAGTGATATATGCCATTTGTCCGAGCGAGCGAAGCGTCTCAGTTTCGAGATTGGCCAAAAATGCTTTTGTCCATCTGTCAGTCTGTTTGTTCTCGTCTACAGGTCGCATTTTTCAACCGATATTGACGAAAATTGGCACAAGTTTCTTGATTTCTTTCAATTTTGTAGTCGACGCGATTTTTGATTGATGGGGGGAAAAGGGGGGAAGTTTGCTTTAGCGTTATTTATCGACGGATTTCAATCAAATTTGAGAGGCACAGTAAGGACTTTATTCTACTCAAGATGTTGCGAAAAAAATTCCAGAAGGGGGAAGTTTGCTGTAGCGTTTATATGTACAAATTTCAATTTTTAATATTTTCTCGGAAATTTTATACCTACCTATACCAATCAGACTATTCAGTCCTCTCCGCCTTCACGAGACGAACCCGTAGATACCAGGATATGCCCTCCTAGGACTAAGGGAACGCGAGTAAGCGCTAAAACTTATACCAATATAAGACCCTGCCTGAAAACCAGCGCAGCTTTGCATTATTTATTGCAAAGGAGCTTAAAGCTGAGGCAGGACCTGTTTGGCCATGCGTGGCAATAAATATATTCTATTCTATTCAATATTTTGCTGAAAAGTCTACGTAGGTAAGTCTATTGGAAAATTCATGCACCTGAAATTTGATTTAAAATTGGACTAAGCATTTTATGGCCAATCTCGAAATTGAGACTCGCTCGCTTTGCTCGCTCGGTCAATAATGTGCAACCGGCGCAAACACCGAGTTTCAACAAAACAATATTTTATAAAAACCTGTCGAGTGAGGTATCAAAATAAAGGTATTTAAAAAAAAACATTCTAAAAATATATTACACCTATAGGTAAAAAGTAGTAGGTAGACAGTAGTAAAAAAATATTTAGATATTCCACTACCACCTTCTAAATTTCTTAACGAACTAATTTGTGTGCGATATCACACAAAAGCGCAATTTTTTATTAGGTATTTAAAAAACAAAACATCTGACTGCAAAACAAACTGAAAAGAGCAACAAGCTTGCATATGTTTATAATCGCAGGCGCCGGGAGCAGTTTGTTTAACGGTTGTGTAATTTGTTTTTAATAAAAAAAATGTATTCGTGTCGCCGTCCTCGATGCCACTAGGAAAAGGACGGGGCAAGGGAAGAAGTCACCACTTCCTTCAAGGCTCCGGCGCACCGCGGGAGAGCCTTGCGCGAACGCCGCTGATCGCGGGCAGTTCGAGCCATGAGTCACAGACGCCCAAAATAGCTCGGCATGGGCGCCGCCTACCGGCCGGGGCGGGCGGCTGGATGGCTCAGTGGCAGCCGCGACGCCGCCGCCTCAGGAGGAGTGGTGGTTGTGGAGCGCGTTATCCGCACTGACGGCGTGATTGTAGTGTGGTGGCACCGGCGCGGAATGCGCTGCCATGCCGGTACGACACCGCGACCTCGGCGACGAGATCGCACCGGAACCCAAACGCTGCAAGCACTGCGACGGTACGTGCGCACTATTGTTCAACTCCTCAACTCTGGCGCTGGCGCCGACTAACCCGTCACTAACTTATCAAATGCTTCCACCAGCTCAAGTCGCTGCGATGCTTACGGGTAGCTGTCCTAGTTTTTAAGCAATGCAATGCCTGTTTCTGTTTGGTTTATCTTGATGTTTTTTTAATGATCCTATATTATATTCAATTCTTGTGGCTGATAAATTTACAATTGTCTCGCACAAAGAATACAGAACACAAATCATTGTAATTGAATTATTATTATAAATACGGGATTAATCACGTACCGTTTTATCGGTGTTTTGACCGATATTGTTTAATTGTATTGTTTTATGGTGTGCAATAAAGAATTATCTACTATCTATCATCTACAGATCCTGGAGATTTAATGAAAATAGAATGATGAATTTTAGGACGTGAATGAATGAATGAATGAATGAAATGAATGAAAATTCTTTATTATACCTTACAAGCTAAACACAACAGATATAAAAATAAAATATAAATCAAATAAATGTAAGTATAATGGGCGGTCTTATCGCTTAACAAAGCGATCTCTTCCAGACAACCTTTGGATGGAGAGGATCATTGCTAGTGAATGCAATTACATCCAATTTTATATGATTCTTTATTGAACAAATAGAAAAAATACAAATGGAGGACTTCTACCAGTCACCCGTGACTTTACTCATGGATTAATAAGTTAATCATAACTAATAAGTATTATATCAGTTATCTGGTTCCCATAGTACAAGCTTTGCTTTGTTTTTATGACTATATAGCGCTGTGTTAAATGCCCAGCATTTTTCATTTTAATATACAGTCAAAACCTACATGTTAAAGTAATTTATGACTAAGAAACTGGGCCAAAATATTATTTGATCGAGCGAAGCGAGATCTCTAAATCAACTTGGGCAAATCGGCGTTGTATGTATGTAATAGGTTGGGGAAAAAGTCTTTTCGCATTATAGTATGTATGAACTTGTAATAAAATCTCTTTGGCTATACTAGGTATTTGTATCTGGCTGGTTTTGGTATCATTCAAAGTTTAAATTTTAAAGAAGATAATTCCAAATTCAAATTAGGAAAATGTGTGATTTTTATTTGTTTTTCGTACTGTAAAGATGAGTGAATCTAATGAAGAAATTCGATACATTTTAAAATTTTACTACAAAAAAGGTAAAAATGCAACGCAAGCCGCGAAAAAAATTAGCGATGTTTATGGACCTCTAGTGCAGTGTCTGTGAGAGTAGCACAAATTTGGTTTAAGCGTTTTCAATCCGGAAATTTTGATGTTAATGATGCACGTAGCTCTGGTCGCCCTATTACGGATAAAATTAATGACATTTTTTAAAAAGTGGACCAAGATCGGCACATCAGTAGTTACGACGTAGCTGAAGAACTGGGAGTTGCCCACAAAACAGTTTTGGCGCATTTGAAAAAACTGGGTACACAAAAAAGCTTAATAATTGGGTACCCCACGAGCTCACTGAAAGAAACCTAATGAACCGTGTACTCATTTGTGATTCTTTATTACGACGTAATGAAACCGAACCATTTTTGAAGAAGCTGATAACTGGTGATGAAAAGTGGATCACGTACGACTAGAACGTGCGAAAAAGGTCGTGGTCAAAGGCCGGTCAGGCTTCACAGACAGTGGCGAAACCCGGGTTAACTCGCAACAAGGTAATGCTGTGTGTGTGGTGGGATTGGAAGGGCATTATTCATTATGAGCTGTTAACACCAGGCAGGACCATCGATTCTGAACTCTACTGCGAACAATTGATGAGATTAAAGCAAGAAGTTGAGAGAAAGCGGCCGGAATTAATCAACAGAAGGGGTGTGGTTTTTCATCATGATAACGCTAGACTTCACACATCTTTAGCCACTCGGCAAAAATTAAGAGAGTTTGGCTGGGAGGTGTTAATGCATCCGCCGTATAGTCCTAACCTTGCACCTTCAGATTTACACCTGTTTCGGTCTCTTCAGAATCCTTTAGGCAGTGTCAGGTTAACATCACGAGAGGAAGTGCCAAAACCACTTGTCGCGGTATTTTGATCAGAAGCTCCAAAATTTCTATAGCAATGGGATCATGTCCCTACCTTCAAGATGGCAAAAAGTTATCGAACAAAATGGTACCTACATACTTTAGTTAAATGTAAATAAACTATATTAAAAAATGTTTCGAATTTTCTTAAAAAATGCGAAAAAACTTTTTCCCCAACCTAATATGTTTGTTTGTCAGAAGATAACTTTCGAAGCGTTAATCCGATAATCGTGAAATTTGGTATATAGGTAGTGATAGCACAATTTCAGTGTGACTAAATCAGCTAAAAATGTGGGGGGGGGGGGGTTGTTGAGAAATTGGGGTTCACGAGAGTTAAAAAAAATATCAAAATGGGACTACCGGTCAAATAGCACATCTAATAAAAGATCTTCGTGAGTACATTTTGCCCCTTATTTATTTTTTGTTTAAACCTTGTAATTTTTAAGTTATTAGCCATAATAAAAACTGAACTTTGATAAAATTCTCAGTAAATTCAAAATTCTCCAGTGACCCCACAGTGCTGAAATTTGGTATGCTTGTAGCTTTAGTGACACAAATATAGGGAAAAGTCTGAAATCTAGAATAACTGCAAAAAAAGCGTAACCAATTAATATGAACTCCCGTTACCTGTAATTTGAATGAAACTGTAGGTCAAGAATGGTGGTTATGCATTTCGTGGCACTATTTTGATAGTCAAAGATTACGAATATTATTATTTTATTGTTTTTAGGAGAGACTCGCGAGATCTCAGTTCGGGGCGGATCATTAGTTATTTAGGAAACCTTATACTTAACAGGCTCTACAAAGCTTCAATATTTTGTGAAGAAACCAACATCATTGTGTGTGATCGATCTTTGTTGAAAATATCTTACAAGTTTGGTGCTAATTTATTGACTTGCGTGAATGTTTATATATAAATTTGCATTACTTTACGTTGAGATGAGATGTTACAGTTCGATCGCTCAAAAAACTTAAGACTTACCTATCTACATTACATGCATATGCTGATAAGCAGTTTATTTTTTACCCCCGAAAAAAGAAGCGTGTTATAGGGTTGACGCCTATGTCTGTGTGTCTGTCTATCTGTCTGTGGCATCGTGGTTCGAAAAGGGATGGACCGATTCGGACGCGATTTTTTTATTAGAAAGCTAGTTTACTGGTGCGGTTCTTTTAACTACATATGTCTGTTTTTAACCACCGACGCAAAAAGAGCGGTTGGAGGTTTTGAATGATTTTTCTTAATTGGTTCAATATAAACGAAGAACGAGAACATAAATTCAAACAATTTCAACCAAATAATTCAATTATTATGGAGCTGCATATCTTTTAGTCAAGATTTTTCTTTTATTATAAAGCAATATTTGGGCGGGAGGGCAGGCGTCACAATAATTACGAGTAAGTATATTATTTCATATCCAGTCAACCTAAAGTTTTAAGCAATTTAGTCCCGTCACGCTAGTCTTAATGATGTAGAAAAAAGAAAATATTAATTGTTGTTCAAGGCAAATTTGTCCCATTTAAAAAAAACTTAGTCTTAAGTTTCTGATATAAGGTATATGTTGCTACTTTTACTATGGAGATTCCTTAACCCTGAATAATAATTACCTGGACAATGAATCATACTATTTAAAATAAAATCTGGAATAGAGTAATTTAAACAGCGGGGGCGGGGGTAGTGTTGCATTAAACTCATGTAGGTCAATCAAAAATTAAACCGCTGCTAACTCGAAATACCGGCTAATCGTTTGGAACAGGCGAATAATATTAGCCAACCCTTAGTCACTGGAGTATGTGTGTCAGAAAGACGGGAATGGAAAGTGCATATAAATAGGTGTAGCTTCACAACAACGCTCACTGGGCCAAATTCCACACCTTATGTAACCGAAAGCTCGTAAACAGATGCACGTAGACATCGCATCGTGTTTACACCTCATAACTACGATATGCATAATTTTATGGTATAAAATACTGAGCTTTGCCTCACTCCTACCTGAACCTAAAATACTTTTGCCGTGTGGTAGCACTAGTCAGTTCCATTGATGGTACTGTTGCCAATTTTTTATGCCGCTGTACCATTATGGTACCATGGCTAATGGTTTTTTTTGGTATTCAGGAAATAAATGCTTGGACTAAAAACAAAATAATCATAGAAAAGATGGGGGGAGAGTGCACTCCAATATCTGACTCTTCATTCTTTTCAGTTACCAAGTAGCATGTCATCTTTTCTTTTCAGTCGCTTCTTATATGAATGCTTTGTGAGTTGTGCCAGCTTATTTGTCTGGTAGGCTTTAGCTTTGATCTTATCAAAGATCGTGTTGATTCGTAGTATTTCATGCAGCTCAGTATTTCTGATGAACCAGGGTGAATTTGAAATATTTTTCAAGAGGCCATTCTGGAAGCGCTGGATGCAGTTCATATAAGAGGTACAGTTGGATCCCATAAGTCCAAATGATAGTTGTAAGTTTCTACCAAGTAGCCAGTAGAGACCTCAAATCTCAGATTGGGTTGATCCCTTTTCATTTGAAAGGGTTTCTTTCATGTTAGGCAGCAGTCCAGGTGGATTCCTAGGTATCTGACAGATTCACTGTGTGGGAGTGGGTTGTTATCCAGGTTCAATGCAAGTTAATCGCCTTTTCTGAGTATAAAGGCACTTGCTTTAATCCTCTATGTTTTAAGTCAGTCATCTACCTTGTTAAGGCTGTTTTGTAGGAGCTCTGATGCTTCAAGTGGCTCCTGACTATTTGCAAGAATTGCTGTGTCGTTGGCATAGGTGGCAATGGTTTCATTCTGCGTTTCAGGAAGGTCAGCTGTAAAAATTGTGTAGAGAACTGGCCCCAAAACAGAACCCTGTGGAACACCAGCGGTTATACCATAATATCTATAATTAAACATTTTATTTACCACCAACTGATTTACTTTACCTAATAGGTGCTATATATTTTTGAAATAGTCTTTCATTCATTTTGAAACCTCACTCAATAGGTTTGATCAATTTTTGTTTTACTGAAATCCAATTTGGCGGCTTGCATCCACTGCAGGACTCATTAGCCTATGTCACTCTCGTGATTCTGGAGATTCCAATGATACCTCATTTGTCAAAATCGGTCAAGCCGTTTAGCTAACACGATGGTTCAAATGAATAGACATACAAACATACATCCTAAAACATTACCCTTCTTCACAGTCAGGTAAATATAAAGGTTGTTTTGATGTCAACTGTCAACCTCCAAACACCTCATTTACGGCCTATAAAATACACCTGTTATTTAACTGTAACTGTAAGCTGTTGTATTTTGAAATGTTATCCAATGTTATGCAAATTTATTTGTTCATTCGGTTGGATGGAGCTGTCGTACTCGGCGAGGGTGTGACGGTAATTACATTTTAGATATGACAGGTGTGTCGTCATGCGTTGACGCCGGGAGCCAGGTAGGCTCATGGAACAGCGAAGCAGCTAGCACACTTCGTACCAAACAATGCTGATTGAACTAAAAAAGTAAACATTTATGAACTTAATAAATGGGAAAATGCTTTAAATACTGCTAAATAAATAATTCTGTATCCGAATCTTAGTATACCGTTGACAGAGTGAAGTAACTGTCTCATATATGTACTCACGGGACGTCGATTAATTAGCAAAGCATGTCGAGATGCTTCGAATGAAATCATTGATCTTCATTACTGCTACCGCCAAAATACACACAGGGATACCTAATAGACGTAGTATTAAAATGATTAATCTTGTAAAAATTATTTTTAAAACTTCTCCGGATTTTATTATGCTGGCAGGGAACGCAGACTGAAAGGGCAGTCAAGACTGTTGCAAGAATGAGATTAATCAGTCCAATTTGTACTTCAGCAAAAAGATTTGAGGTTCTTGATAAATTATCGTGCATCGTGATTTGGGGTTAGTCACTTGCAATTTTCGTTCTTCAAATGTCTATCATGCGTCTTATCTTTTCATAAAATCAGCTTTATTCTGTCATTGTATTGTATTACATATTTTAATTATATTTTTACAATTATATACAAGTCGTCCATACTGATTTCCGTGCAAATCGCGTAGGCAGCCGATGATAGCTATAAATAGTTTTAACTTGACATTTACTGGTGAATATATTTTTCAAAATTTAATTTATTCTTAATTACATATTGGCAATTTCAAAGCAATAAAAGACATATGTACATAGTTACACTACACGTAATAACAACAATATCGTTGTTGCATCACACAGGCTTGACAAAATAAATAAAAGCTTTTTACGCCTATGCATAAAATTATTTAATAAGTTGATTTTAGGTAAAAGAGATTTAGATTGTGAGGAATTTAATTTAATTGACGAAGCACTAGCCGATGACTTTAGCACATACTTTAGTACGTGTGAATAATTATTTTGTTTATCTATTAATATAGAATGATACTTACTTTACAATGAATTCTGCTGTGACGTTTCCTAGTGTAGGTACATTTATAGTATCAATAAGGAATAAAAATAAATACAATACAAAAACTACATTTCGTTCGTAACACGTTTTTTGAGAAATATTACGTGTTACATGTTTTCGCAGACTAGGGCAGTTATGTTACGCGATAGGCGCCCACACGTGCGCCAGCAAATTTCGCCCGCCCGCCCAAGCGTGCGCGGCGCATACCGTCCAAGCCACTAGAAAGAAACTTTCTTCGGCAATAAATCACATTGATTCCCTTACCTCAATCGATCTCGCTCGATACGTAACGTAACGACCGATATAAACATGCGTGGCTTTGATTCGATTCATGAATTGAAATTTCTTTAGCTGCTTTAGATTTACTTATTTATCAGCCCGATCAAATAATGACTCCCAAATAAGAAATTTTTTAAATGTAAATGTTATGTGTGGCACTGTCATTTAGGTTGACGTCAACCCGCTGTTTATCACGTCATAAATAGGCTGTGACTACATTTTCCTCGGCCCTAAAATAAAATTCGTGAATTTCCATCCAAGAAATGTGTCTATTTATGCACCAAGCGTCGGCGTTTCGGTTTCACTGGTGTTGTAGGAGTAGGTGGCTGTGGGTCGCACGCGCAAACGAACGGAATGTTATGTTTGGAGGAGTCGCAAACAAACTCGTAATTATTACCAAGAAGTGTAACTCGCTCACAATGTGTAGTTAAACTGGCATCCATCTTTGAGGAAAGCATAAAATTTAATTACATTGTTTTGCTCGGTCTTTCTTCTACTCGTGCTCCGTTAGCAACAGGCGTTCTGATTTATTTATCGATTACCTTCCTAAATCAATGCCCAAATCTTTTGAAGATTATACTCAAGCCAATATTAGCTATACTTGGCCTCAATATCGAATGAACCGTTACAGGATAATTATGAAATCTGTTTAAAAATGTTTACCGAGAACATAAATGATGTTTTCTTACCAGCTTTTATTATGGGATCTGTTTGTTGAACGATCTCGTTGATGTTATTTTGTTTGATAATAATGTAACGGTTCTCAGAGACAGTGCCTATTCAACAGTTTATGGGTGGCAGTTAAATATACCCGTCTCGATTTGTCGTCACAAATAGAATTTTGGCACTGACTGTCTGTGGTTGTGTAATTCACGTATAAAACCACTTGTTGAATTCAAACTATCCACTCGCATTGTATCTGACTGCTTAAATATAACCAATTACGAAGTGTTATTTATTGAAATTTCATTCAATTACCGAATGCCTTGAACATTCTTGACCACAGTGCCGTCATGCCAGTATATTTAAAATAAGTCAATTTCAGAAATTCGTTGCTCGATAAAGCTACTCATCAATGCTTTATGAATTGGCTAAGATGGACACTTCAGCCAGACATGAATAGAAAACATGTTCTTCTTACTCTATTTCTGTGCCGAGAAAGGCTAGAATTTTCACCACACACGTTTTACCGGTTGCTTGGTAGCAAAAAAAAAACTCTGTGGCCCAAATCGATTGTTTTCATCACCACCCCGGTGTTTTTTCCATAGCATATGTGTATCGACATGGTGGGTGGGTAATTAGCCGAGTCGTCCTCGTTCTAAATCCCACCTTGACCTCGTTATGTTTATGATCACTGTCTAGTTTTGTAGGTACCTTCTTACTGTCTGTACATCATTTTACATAAATTCACGACATTAATCCTGATGTTTATAAATTATCACTATCCACATAATATTACAACTGAAATCATTAGGATGTTTCTTGCGCAATCGCGCCGTTTGGACAGATTTGAGGAAAACTTTTTTGGTTTAATGATCTGATACAGTCCTGGACATCCGTCTCCTATAAACACACTCGAGATACTACAGGCCCGGTGCTTCGGCCAATTACTTTTGGTGTCTCTTTTCTCTCTTTCTCATTCTCTTTTTTTTTCAATGGCGCCATGAAGTAAATTGAACGTCGAAAACAATTAAAGCGTTTTCGTCACGATGGAATAATGGAACGTTTTGTTCTCGAATGTAATCGACATTCCGAAGGGTCCTGGCCGTGGTGTACCGCCAATTGCATTACCAATATTGACATAGACTTATAAGCGTGAATAGCGAGTTGGCTGCTCACGAGTGCTGTTTATGAATATGTTGCATGTTGTGATTAACTCTGAGATGTTGCGATGTCGTCGAACGCTTTACCATTACTATAACTAGGGTGGGTGCACATTAACCGTGTTATCATTATCTACGGACAGCATCTTGGACCCGAGTCAATTGAACGCCGGCTAATCACTTTCGGTTTCTTGTAACTTCGATCAACGGGATAAGGTCTTCTATAATGTTGATACACTTCCTACATTATATATTTTATTATGCTTTTATATTTATATTTTATTATTATTTTATTATTTATTATTTTTTTATTTTATTTTATTTATTTTATATTTATATTGACAACCTCCGTGGTGCAGTGGGCGAATAGCCGGCTGAGACGCAGGAGGTAGCGGGTTCGATCCCTGCTGCGGAACAAATGTTTGCATGATCTACAGATATTTGTTCCGGGTCTGGTTGTTTCTCTATATATTATAAGTATGTATTTACAAAAAAAAATGTATATACATAAGTATTCTATCAGTTATCTGGTTCCCATAGTACAAGCTCTGCTTAATTTGGGCTAGATAGCGCTGTGTGAAATGTCCAGCAATATTTATTTATTTATATTTTATTTATTTATTACATAAGTTCCCACACATGGTCAGCAGTTTTTAATGCGACCGAAACCTCTCTAAACTTAACTAAATAGACCATACATGTATTGCACGAGTTAAATGTTTGGTCGTAAACAGAACTGACAACGCGGTCTATTTTATTTTTTGTTTTACGCTATCCTAAAATATTAACTATGTTAATTTACAAGAAATGTTGGAGACGTCCATTAACCACGTCTGGTGGACATATTTCGGTCGCATTTCAAAATAGTTTGTGGAAACTTCAGATGATACATTTTCCGTTAACGATAGGGTTTGCAGGTGATATTAGTTTCTGCTCCAATTTAGTTATTCTGACGAAATATTGGTTCCTTACTATCTGATTTTTAACTTGTGATCGTCATACATTTTTCAGTATCGTTATTTTTTGGGGAAATAAATGTTCTCACCTACTAAAAGCCACGTAGCAACTACAAATTGAGACAGGTGCCTTGCCCGTGACCGAAGTCATTAAGTATTTATTTAATAATATAGAGCTTATACTAGATACTACATATTATAAATTATATCGTTTTTGGCCGCTGTTACCGTTAGTGTTGATGACTAATCTTTAAATGAAGAAAAACAGTTAAGTCTGCAAAAACAAAACTGTACTAAATTATCTTATGCGTGTCAGGATAATCCGTTGTGTCAATGTCTGGATCTGTCCTAGGAAAAACTAAATTTTTCCATTTGTTCTCGTAACATAATAACAATTGTTGAAATTCTTTGACAGATTCAGAATTCCTTTTTATTTAGTGCAATGGTAGGTGTTTGGCCCTCCACCTACTTCTGCTTTAGTCGATAAAATTAGTTAATTATCGATGCATAATATCAACAAGTGCCCGCCGCCGTTTTGTGCTGAATCAATTGAACTGAACACCGCGTTATTCACGTCGCGGTAGGCTGGCAGAAACCTTAACATGAGAATAAATGTCTTTAATCTTCACTGGCATCCCGCTACAGGAATTCCCAAATATATTCTAAACTAACTGACCCGCCGCCCGCAACTTCGCCAGCGCCAGATTTCGTATTGAAAACTGCTTTTTATCAGAATAAAATATAGCCCGTAGCACTCAGGGATAGTGTAGCTTTCTAATTGAAAGAGTTTTCAAAACCGGTAAAAGATTACCCCTTACAAACATACAAACTTTACCTCTTTGTAATATTAGTGTATATAATAGAGGCAGACGACATTGGAATCAACTACTAACAGGATTAGGTTATCCGGTGGGTGTCACGTAGACCACTAGAGCTGGGATATAAATTTCGCGTATTTAGGTATTAGTCCCACCGCGGGCCGCCGACAAGGAAACAACTAACTATCGACTGTTTTCTCGCTCAAGATGAAGTAACGTACACAATTTATGTATGATTCCGTGTGAATAAAAGAGATACCTACATATTATAGTTAGTCGCTGACTTTTCAGTGGCTGGCACTGTCGTCGGCGAGAACTCTCTCCACTAGTTTGTCGCAGCGACAAGAGCTATCAAAGAAAAAACTCAAATCGCCAACTCGTTTCTAGTTTCTAGCTCAACTCGATTTTATTATTCCCGAATTTTATGTTCGTCACAAGAGTTGGTGTTCCTTATTAATTTTAGTGAAGTTTTAAAAATATAGTTTTATCTAATGTTGTTATTTATCGCTGAAATGTTGTAAATTTTGAAGTAGATACTGACATTTTTATAGTCTTCATCTTATGATGATGGCATCTGGCTCATTCGATTGTAAATACAACTTCGATAACCACTAATATTTTGTCACAAGAGTAAACAGCCCTTGACACGATTTCGATCCAAACCAAAATGAAACCACGCTAACTAAACGCGCTATCTCTCCGACCAAAACTACTTACATTTGGATGTAATGTTTTGAAAGTCAGGAAGAGTAAAACGCTCTTTATCGGTTAAAATACGATGCTATCAACACATCCAAAGATGTCTGTCTACAATTTTCACTTAAATATATTTTAACATAAACCTCGAGTGTAATACAAAAAGTAGTTCGCACTAGCCACTGAATTTGACGTCAATGTTTTAAAATGCAAGAGAAGAAGCACATTCGCTCGCTACGTGATTCATAGCTGAGGAATTCATTTTTTCCGTCTTTTCCTCCAAATCCGACTGTAATAATCCTCGTTTTGGCAAACGCGTAGATCGACCGTCATACTGCCGATGTTAGTGCTCATAATTCAGTCAGCGAAATAATTTGCGTGAAAATAGATGCTGCGAATTGTTGCCAATCTGTACATCGATGACAGCGGGTATGTTCACTATTCGACGACTTGGTGCATCCTAATCAACCGGCCAGAAATTACATCAGACACATAAATATGAGTTTCAGCAGGTCGTTTATCATCATGTTGCGTACCTTGATGCTCTCAATAGTTCTTATAATATCATGTGAAAAAACCTTAAATAAATAAATTGAATAGGATCGTGAATATTTAATGATTCATGCAATGCATTACAGCTGCAAAATTTCCAGCCGATTTAACACATGTTAATTTTGTTGAAATGACTCAGGGGGCGAAGAGCAGCCAAATTACGTAACATTACACCCATTCATGGCTCACAGTCAGCTTCGCCAAGTGTAAAAGTCTCCTCCCCTCGTTCTTCAAAGCAATTCGTCTTATGCAGATCACATAAGGAATAATTTTAATTGTGTCAGAGCGCACGTGCCGGCCGGAAATGCCTGGTTTGTTTAGCTTGCAGATTTATTTTTGTCTGCGTACCGTGTCATCTGGGGGCGTCATCCTCTGCAGCTGCAGCCCAGAGCCGAGGTGCGCTTGGCGCTTGTCAATGTGGATTTCGCAACCTTTCGATGTGTACCGGTCGATGGAATTGCAGGCCATTGTGGTTTGCAAAATAGACTCCACTCGTTATAAATAAAATAAATAAATATTAAATATTGCTGGACATTTCACACAGCGCTATTTAACCCCAAACTAAGCAGAGCTTGTACTATGGGAACCAGATAACTGATAGAATATTTATATACTTATATTTTTTTTTGTAAATACATATTTACAATATATAGAAAAACATCCAGACCCGGAACAAATATCTGTAGATCATGCAAACATTTTGTCCGCGGCGGGAATCGAACCCGCTACCTCCTGCGTCTCAGCCGGCTATACGCCCACTGCGCCACGGAGGTCGTCAAAGTTATGTGTGACATAAAAAATACGCTAGGATACGATTTTACAATAAAACCGTATTTTAGTATGACAACATAGCGATTTCACTTTATTTATAAAAATATCCGGTCTTGTCTTAAATACATATGTAAATACTTGTATGTGTTAGCTTTGATGACTATAATAAGTTGTAAGGTTCTGCTGGTCATCATTAGATCCTGAAGTGTCAGTCATTAAAACTGGGCATCTGGGTTAAAAGTAGTATTTCTCTGATAACTATCCCTCAAAAGGTGTTAAGAGTCAAAAGGCGATTCTGATTACGGCTGTATCTGTGCCTTTTTTAGCGGGGGGTTAAATTAAAAATAATGAAACACACCTGTCACAAGTTGCTGTCCAAGATCAACATTGAATATAGCTCGACTATGAGCTACAACAATGTAATAAAACAGTTTTATGTGCGTCCTCGAGCCGCCTCCGAGAAAAAAGAGGAAGCTTTTTACTCATAGCTACTAATATTTATTTGGCATACATTTTCTAATTTGGGTCGGTAATTGGTTTTGAAAACAATGTGGGCGGACGATCACGTACGTCTTAGTTGCATATACTGTCGACCGGACAAAAAGCCAAGTTGGGTCTACTCATGCCCATTAGTTAGACTGGCGACTCTGCGTTCCTTGGTACTCCGCCAGAATGACCGATCCTTTTGGCTTGTCGATAGGCTGGTCTTAGCCCCGCGGTCGGTGAAAATAATGTCACTTCAGAGACCAACGAACTTCAGACGTCTGACCTATAAAACACGTGCAGGTAAATTCATCAGGTGCATCACCGGTAACCAGGGGCATATATTTCATTCAATCCTAAAATATATAAAGCCAAAAATGAACGTAAGGCCATGACGTTTTTATGACTTTGCGTTTCTATTGCCATGCAACAAAAGATGTTTGGTTTTCCTTAGTTTTTTTGGCTTCGTTGGCTAGAAAAATCAGTTCCTAATGATAAGGTTTTCTCTCTGGGTTCTTTTATGTAGACATTTAAGGCGTGGGCAGGCGAAGCTGTCAAACAAGCATAGTCTTTTTGCGTACTTAGTAAATATTTGTTCGACAATAGTAAACAGGCGCCAGAAAATATACAAACTTTTATCAGAACTTGGCAAATATAAGTGTCATTCGTTTACAAAATTGGATAGTAATTTACGCTGAAGGTCTTGGCTTCGGAACCTGTCATGAATTCGTTGAAATTAACCCATTATTATTAAGTTCCTTAAAATTTGAAACAATTGATGCCTCAGAATCTAGAATTAGGAGTTTCTTTAGGGAGTATTTGACAAAATAAGCAATTCAGTTACGTATTTTATTAATGCAATTGTTATCATCTGTAGCTGTTTGAAGAATTTTAATGGGATCTTCATTAAATATTTTATGTGTCACTTTTCAACCCACATGATGGTTAGCACGTGATTCTTGTCAAAACATCTGCATTAGACTTACAATAAGTTTAGCTCCTTCTTATTCCCAATTTGGGAATAAGAATCAAATAATCAAATAATTGTATGTTCTTTTGACATGTAGAGTACCAATATTTTAAGACAACAATACCGAAATTCTGCTAAGCTGTTCTATTGGATATTATTGGTTTAGTGTATTCATATCCTATATTGATTAAATCTCAACAATTTCGTACCGTTCACGATATGTTTATCAGAGTAAAATACACATTGCTAAGTTCCTTATTCTAGAATTTTCAACGTAGTTGGTTTAATGTTTGTTTCGTTCAGTTAGTTTGGTTTGTTTACATATTATAAACATGTTCTCTAGCGGGGTGTATTCTAGTTCCTACGTCCATTGGTCTCGCTTTTTAATACTAATTGTTTATTTTATGTTTTCAGGTAATTAACGTTAACATTCCTTCATTTTGAACGCCTAAACGTTTGGCAAAACCACAATGTTCGGTGAGTCTCGCCAGGGATAATTAGTTTCGCTGATGGCATTAAAACAATATTTGTTTATGGAATCTGACTACCATAATTTGGATCAAACGGTTATGGTTGAGCGCAGCAAGCAACTTGATGAAATAAAAAAAAACTCTTGGCAAAAAAGAAGTAACAAATACGCACATAAACATTTTAAACAAGATGCAGATCTCGTTGAGTGATGTAACAGAATTCGGAAGAAAACTTTCGATCGTAAGATAGATGTGCATCCTGCATCTGTGCTCAGTAATTCCATTGCGCACAATAATTTAATGAAACTAATTATACTCGCGAAGATGTGCAGAATATGAGAGTTTAGCTTTATTTATCTGGTCACTAAGCACATACGCCTCACCCACGCTTGCACACAACTAAAGTCTGCGTTTTACCTAGTGAACACTACACTTTTGCGATTCAACAAGATGATAAAATACTCGTAATTAACCGGTTAATTAGCATAATCGTATGAATAGGTGCTTGCACCTTAATGTTTCTGGGTCATGGTGGTAGATACCAGTTTTTTTCGAGTGCTGGCTGGCAAGAGAACACAGACAATTATTATATTTTTGGTTTATTTTATATTTATGCATGTTTGCAAAGAATCATATTGCTTGTTCCTTACTTTGATTACGCTATTTTGTGAATTTGAGTAAATGCCTAGGAAATAGGCATACCTATACTTAGTATAGCTTTTGCACACCTAATTAAATCTATCACACGTTTATTAGCTTAGTAGAGATTGTAGTGTTACTGAAGAAAAACTTTATGGATCGTTTTGAGTCTATTAAATCAGTGTTGCACGTGGCTGCGCTTTATTAACAGTTATTATATTTTGAGGTCGTTACCCTTTTGAAATTCCGTTAATTTCTATTATTCCTAATTCCACACGAAAGTCATTGCGATAATATTCTAGTTTATTATTCTAGTATATATGTTCTAGGGTTGGGCTGGCTCTGGTAGTCTTCGGCAAGAAACCTTGCAGAGATAGATAAATATACATAAAACACTTTATTATTTACACAAGTTTTCGGTAAAGCTGATTACCACGCTCGGCTTCCAATGTAACGATTAATTAAAATACCAGCATAATGAGAGCGAACAAGTTTGCTTCTTCGACAGACAATAGGGAAGGTAAATTATAATCACAGAATGTGCTTTCTATACCGAATTCTAAATCTATTCTATATTTTGACATCTTACGGTTCATCCATAAATTTTGGTGCAATTTATTAGAGTAAGGGAATTATCACACTGGTGAGTTGCGACCATGTTTCCAGCGAGGCGATTTATGAACGTGCACGCCGCACCGCGTTTGCTCAACAGGTAAACACGCGTGCCTCGCCACGCACGCCACACTTCACCCAGTCATATTGTAAAAACTAGTGTAACTGTAACGTATAATTACGACGAGCAAGTTTACAAATCGCCTCGGTGGCAATAAGCTCGCAACTCGCCAGTGTGATAACGCTCTTAAAACAATAAATTATCATGTAAAGCTTCGAGAAAAATGTCATCAGCTTAGGATAGCGTTGATCATAAGCATCCTAAATATTTGTGCAACACATGTTTATAGCTAGCAATTTCACTCGTAAAAATATTCTGAAAATCATCAGGTGTAGTCGGTAATTTGAAAAATAAATAATATTTGACGTACAGATTTTACGACATACCTAGTTGTTTTAAAAACTGTGCGGGCGGCATATTTCGTGACGGCTTGTTTTTCGTGTCGCAAAAATAGACCGCTTCACTACTTTGCTAAATAATAAGAAAAATTTCGGGATTGGCTGTGCACGAAATGACCATCCTCATCAATCAGCTGATTGGAGCGAGTCCAAGATTTTTTCCACGTTTAGGTTTCGTAGTTTAGTTGGATAATTCAACTGGCTTCATGTCGCACTCCCGCTGGCCGCCGCTATACAACCGACAACTGTTCGCTATTGTAAACGTTGTATTTGTGTCGTACGCTTCTTCAATACGGTTACGCAATATAAATATTTTTATAAGTGTCACAAGAAAAACGTTAATTGTTTCAAACTTTTTGTGGACAATGCCAGCGATTTTCTTAAAGTTATTTACGCTTTCCTCTATTGCTTATAGTTTTGGGGGATTAGTGGTCGTTCACTTGGTAACAAAGTACTTCGTTATTTTCGTCAGTTTACTTTTCTCGTACTGTGCAAATCTTGAAAACAATCCGTCTCATTATTTTCAAGTGTTTAGTGGATATCGCAGTGAGTAAGAGTATTTTGACCATGCCGCATGTATTTCCGAAGTTGTTGACGGACGCTAATGGTATTTCTGTTCTTTCGTTGTTAAAAATTATTGTGGGACAATTCGAATGAAGTGTTCACGGCACCTTTACGCAATTCCTGTCTCACGCACAAACACTTGCCAAAGGGCTACGTCATCGCACCCTACTGGCTAAAGGAAACTCCGCTTCCAGTCAATTGACATTTAAAGCTATATTTGTATGAGAAGTACTGACACATACGGCATAGCGGCACCGCGAATAAGCATCGGCACAGGTGACATTATATTCGTACTTGCACTGACCTATATAACACACCGGCGGCGCTCATGTCATAATCTGCATATCATATTAAATTATGAATTTAGATTGCACATTGTAGATGATTATTGCACACTGTAGATGAGCTGTTTAGCGATCTTTGGATTCTATTTGGGGTTTTCAACCCTTGACACAAATATAATTGATTACTCGAAATTTTCCGAAGTTTACATTTACGACTCTGACTTTCGTATTTGGAAAAATGCCATAGTTTTTAATGTGAATAGATAACTGATGTGACATGGTGTTTCTGGACGATTTCTTCCTAGTACCGAGGCGGGCCGTTGAACTTTTGCTCCTTATTTAGATTATAGAAGTGGAGACGTCGACCGACGCAATCTGGCCGCTTGGCCCGCTCTGCAAAATAGGCACAACGATCGCTTCCGCAATCTGTTAGAGATCTATAGTTTATTATCGAAGGTATCATCAGCGACCTCAACGGTATCTGGATTCTTAGGTAAAATGTAAAATGGCAAATCATGGCTTTTAATAGCAAAAAAATGATTTCATCTAAAGAAGGTATTACCTAAATTTAATCACTTGTATATGGCAACGAAAAAACTGCACTCTGTTCCAAGAAGTGTTCTTAAATGCCAACATCGCAAAAGTCAGAACCACAACGTGGGCAAAGCAATCCTGGTCGTTTAGTTTAAATGCAGTTTAGAAATAGACCACGGAAGCGTCCGACCGACCCGTTTGGTATTTGTTCAACGTTGACCTAAAACAGTGCTCGCTTTGCTCGTTTGTTATTCGCGTGGCCGAGTTGCCCGCCCCGTGCATTTCCTCCGAGCACCAACCAACGCCGCACCAGTTACTAGGAGAGTAACTAGGAAGTATAGAACCATTTTAATGTAAAGCCATAATTACCATGACTTCATTATTCTTCTTAATTATAAGTCTTTCATAGAGAAAACAAAAAGCCAACTTTTATTGTAGGCTAATTATTAGAAACAATGGTATTGTGGACATATTATATACAATATATCTATGGACGCTATTATTCCGATGATTTTCTCTAATAGACAGAAATATTTTAAAGGCCTGCGCAGTGCAAGTCAAATGCTTGTGCGTGGCATGTGCGGGACATGAGCGTGCACGCAGCGGTTGAAAATGTGGGACCGTCAAGCGGGCAGTCTGACATCTTCCCTAGAACTGCATATATTGCAAGCGCTGTGTGCACGCTTACGTCACGCCATATCATTCGCACGTATTCGGTTTGCACCGGCCTTAAATCAACCTGGAGACTACAGGCTCTCTCCGAATTATTCCTAATGTTGATCAAAGAAACGGATCTGATAAGTGCTCTCACTGACAAAATATAGAACATGATTTTTTTTATGGAATCTGTGTACCTATGTCGACGTTGTAAACATTTTTTGCATGCACGGAATGATTTCCATCAATTGTGGTGTGTTCTCGTCACGCGGCACAGTGCCAGGCAAGGCGTGCGGAGCCGTATCACACGTGGAACATGACGGATGAATGAGACTCGTCACGTGTGAACATGAACAAACATCATCGGGTCGATTGCCATAATTTTACCCGTATTCTAGATAATTCTACGTCAGAGGGGGATACTTTATTATTTATGGTATATGTTTTATAGGTGTTTTAACGCAAAGTCGTCTTATGGCGGTTACCGACGGATATAGGAACCCGCTATTAATTAATCTGAAAAATAATGGTTTCTAGCTGTTAAAGCATGTGTCTTACAAATTTCACTTCATTTATTCCTTGCGAAAATGGGTACAGTTACATATCAACAAATGATAAAATAGATAAAATTTATAATTTCCATAATCAGCTTATGAGCGTGCAATATTAAACAATGCCAACTATAAAAACACGGTTATTAAATAATAAAATAGAAAATTTCAATGGTTATAAAAATAAAAAATGTCTACGAATACAATAAAATATCAGCAAATACAAAAAAAAAATGTCAACGAGTAAGTACAATACACCAAAAGAATGTCATAAACTCGGAAACATTCAATATCTTACACTGAAATTAAACAGGCATTAAAATTTGTCAGTGAACACGGAGTAGAAGGCTTTTTCCTGTAACAATTTGCTCAGCGAATTTTTAAATGCATTCAAACCATTCTCGGCACAAATTGGCAAAGGGGCACGATTGTATATGTATGATAGGCGCCATACAGAGCACACCAAGACGTTGCTATTTTGCACGGTTGATGACGTAGACTGCCTTCCCGCCGACTGCCAGGGGGATAAGGCACAAAATTAAACAGATTATTTTTCACAAAAATTGCTACTTCATATATAGTATAGTGATGGAAGGGTTAAAATTCTCCATTGTTTAAAAACAACCCTACAGGTGTCTCTTTGTTTACGACCTTTAAGAAATGTTTGCTGTGCAAACTAAAATTTGCAAGTTTGAGTCTTCCAATGAAAACCTGACCATAATCCTAAAGACGGCTACGTTTTATCGCTTTCACGAATGTGATGTGAAATGTCTCACTGAAAGATTTATCGTTATAGGTATTTGTCGATAGTATTCTCTAAGTATTACGTCTGTGGTTCTACAACTGTAACAACAGTTTCGAGCTTTTCATAGATTGATGTGCGAGCAGTAAATCAAGACATTGCGCTTCATTCGGACAGTGAAGGCCAATAAAGTGGTGGAACTGTTTGTCTGTCCATGAAAAGGATTGTCGTTTATTTGACTGCCTCTGTGGCGCAGTGGGCGTATAGCCGGCTGGGACGCAGGAGGTAGCGGGTTCGATTCCCGCCGCGGAACAAATGTTTGCATGATCTACAGATATTTGTTCCGTGTCTGGGTGTTTTTCTATATATTATAAGTACCTATGTATTTACAAAAAAAAGTATATAAGTATTCTATTAGTTATCTGGTTCCCATAGTACAAGCTCTGCTTAGTTTGGGGCTAGATAGCGCTGTGTGAAATGTCCAGCAATATTTATTATTATTATTGACAACTCGCAACTCTTTAAAACTTAAAGTTTGTAGTTGTGGGTCTGTATAAGTGTACTTGGAATATAGGGAGATGCTTTACTTGTTTAGTAAACACTAGTGACCCGCTCCGGTTTCGCACCGATTATTTTGACATATGCCATAAGGCTTAGGCAGCGGTAGCCCCCAATGGAAGCGCCCAAAAATATAATTTTTCATGACATTTCTCTATTTTCTTTAAATATAATATTTCCATATAAATCTTTCAGAAGAAATTCTCTTAATGGTAGTGAAAACCGTAACAAAATCCGCTGGGTAGTTTAAAAAAAGATCGGTGAAATAGTTTTTCTTCGTATTTGCTCACGTCTAAAAGCATCACTTTAAAATATGACCTTGCCACCCCAAAATTTTAACAACTGTTTAACGCGCGTTTAAAAAAATCCTCATCAACTTTTGTATAGCATTTTTTAAACACGTGTTAAACTGTGTTTAATTTTTTTTGTGGTAAGACCCTGAATGTATTGTTTGTGTACAGATATTTTAGTTAGAAAACAGTTTATTTTCCTATAGACATTCCTCTTTAGTATAGAAAAATGTGCAATTTGAAAATCCCCATTTTGCGGTGTATGAATATTTAAATTTTCTTTGTTATGTACAAAATAAGACTATTAATTTGGCACTTTGTTTCACACCGGGTGATATTGCGGATCGATCGTTGCCAAGGAAAGTTTATTAAAGTCTTACTGTCTCCATGAGACAATTAAACAAGTGTTTCAGTTAATTGTCTTGCGAGAGTAGTGCTTCGTTGCCAATAACTATAAATTCTGATTTATAATCAGTCGGCGCATATGTCTAGGTCGTATAACAACCGGCACACGCGCATCGCCAAGGTTATCCTGTACACTTGTTATGATTTTTATCCGTACTGAAAATCGTGTAGACTAAACTTTATTGATCTAGCGAAGCGAGATCTCTTAAGCTTGTACATAACATATTGTAGGTAGTCATAATCATCTTATTGGTCGAGCGAAGCCAGCTCTCTAAATCAACTTGGGCAAATCGGCGTTGTATGTATGTATGTTTGTTTGTCCGAGGATAACTTTCGAAGCGTTTATCCGATCATCGTGAAATTTGGTATATAGGTAGTGATGGCACAATTTCGGTGTGACTAAATCAGCTAAAAATGTGGGGGGGTTGTTGAGAAATTAGGGTTCAAGAGGGGAAAAAAAACAGAATTGGACTATCCGGTCAAGTGGCACGTCTATTAAACGGTCTTCGTGAGTACATTTAGACTCCGTTTTTAGTTTTAGTTTAAACCTTGTAGTTTTTAAGTTATTAGCCATAATAAAAACTGAACTCTGACGAAATTCACAGGGTACACCAGTGACCCCACAGTGCTGAAATTTGGTATGCGTGTAGCTTTAGTGACACAAATATAGGCAAAAGTCTGAAATCCAGAAGAACTGCAATTTCTATCTCAAAAAAGACGAACCAACAACATGAACTCCTGTTACCTGTAATTTGGATGAAGCTGTAGGTCAAGTAATATGGTTATGCATTTCGTGGCACTATTTTGATAGTCAAAGATTACAAATAATATTTATTTGTTTTTATGGCAGACTCGCGAGATCTCAGTTCGGGGCGAACCACTAGTTTTTATTTAAAACCAAACAAATAATTACTGATTAAAATAATATCGTTCTTCACTGTACATATTACATATTGTACATTTATATAAACGAGTTGCCAGTGTACGGACAGGGGTCGAAATTCGATCTGAATTAACTTTTTTAGCTAATTAATTTAATTTTAGCATTTGCTCCTCGTTCTCCACTCCATATAAACTTTAACTATGACAAATCTCATACTCCTGTGCGTGCAACACGCTTAAAAAGGGCTAGAAAATTTTATCTTCACGAACTAATATAAAAATACTACAAACTAATGTGTTTGAATACAAAACTATGTAAAATGTGGTTCTAAAAATTAAGCATTACATATACTAGTGTTCGCCCCGAACTGCGATCTCGCGGGTCTACAATAAAAACAAAATGAAAATATTCGTAATCTTGACTATCAAAATAGTGCCATGAAATGCATAACCACTTTACTTGACCTACAGTTTCATTCAAATTACAGGTAGCGGGAGTTCATGTTGTTGGTTAGTCTTTTTTGGGGTAGAAATTGCACTTATTCTGGATTTCAGACTTTTGCCTATATTTGTGTCACTAAAGCTACACACATACCAAATTTCAGCACTGTGGGGTCACTGGTGTACCCCGTGAATTTTGTCAAAGTTCAGTTTTTATCAAGGCTAATAACTTAAAAATAAACTGTTTACTATAAAAATAAAAACCGGGGTCGAAATGTACTCACAAAAACCTTTTATTAGACGTACCTACCACTTGACCAGTACTTGACAATTAATAAATTTAAAAACGTAATTAAACAAAGTCTTTATAAAAAAGCCTACTATAAAATGTCGGATATAAAATATAATAATAGAGAAGCTTCGGATTGAAATTGCTCCAACTCGTTCAAAATGTTAGAATTTAGACGTAATTTATTTTCTGTATTGTTACGAGTATGTATTGTAAAAGGATAATTAAAAAAAAACAACCGCCTTGTTTCTTGGCTTTCTTTCCTGGCTTGGTCGCGAAGGAACAGGTAGTAAAAATTGACGTTTCAAAGTGATCCTTGTGATTTTAATGAATAAAAATTTTTGACTTTGACCAGATAGTCCCATTTTGTTTTTTTTTACCCCTCATGAACCCTAATATCTCAACAACCCCCCATATTTTTAGATCATTGAGTCACACCAAAATTGTGCCATCACTACTACCTACCTACTCGTATATACCAAATTTCATGATGATCGGATAAACGCTTCGAAAGTTATCCTCGGACAAACAAACATACTATACAACGCCGATTTGCCCAAGTTGATTTGGAGATCTCGCTTCGCTCGATCAAAAACCTTCCGGCAAAGCTCCATTATAATAAGACATTCAGTCAGATTTTTTAATTTAAAAACGCAGCGTGTGGATAAATGCGTCGTAGGAAACGAAATTAATAATGTAAAGAGAAAAGAACATGTTTTCCCCGTAGACATTAATATATTTTTGAATTTAATGAACTTAAAATGACTAAGTGCTGGTATTAAATTTGTATTCGTGAGATTAGATTTAGCCACTGCTTTTTAAAAATAAAAACAATGTAAAACCGCTGCTCAACAGACCAAAATATTTTCTAATAATTTATGTGTTGCGATTTGCGTCAGTGACCAACCAAACATTCTACTGGCACTTTTTGAGCATCTAAAAAAATAAAATAATCAGAATTATTCGCTTTGTGCATAGAAGAACAAAGTGGCTTTTACATTTTTATGACAATAATAAATTAATGCTTTTAATAAAACTTTAGCTACGTAGGTACATTATAGGCGAATTGAGTACTTAGACAATTTCGGTAGAGGTTAGATATACGTAAATGTTTTCTTTATTTATTTGATAGGTACGTCCTAATTTATTTAAAAGGCAAACATTAAAAGCATTCAACATTCAAATATTTATAGAAGCAGTTTATTTTCAAATAAAATTAAATAACCATCGAATCCTAGGTATAAATAAAATATGAAAGAGTGTCTAATGTTGTGTGTGTGTGAAGAAATGTTTATACCCACTGAACATCTAAATGTCTCCTATAATACTTATTGCGTAATAGCCATCTTATTTTTATGTAGGCTGAATTTATTTTATCGCGAATTTAGATACTTGGCATTCGATTTGGAATAACTTTAAATTGTAATGTTTTATGACTCAATTATTTGTCATTGTAAAATGTATCGATAGCAGAACTTTCACTTATAAGATAGTTAATTAGCTAGTTCTTATCTCGTCAATTGTCGATGTTTTAAATCATTATCGATTTCTGAAGTTTAAATAAAACTACCATTTACTGATCCGTTACACGCAATAGCAGCTTTTTGAGATTATTCTGTGCATGTTCCTTCTGATTTTGATTCACAAATAACGGCGTCGGCATCTCTAGCGAAATGCAGTTTAGGGGTCACTTGAAAAACAAAGCTTCTCTTGCCTCCACAAAACTCGGTGTACTAAACCGATCAAAGCGGAACTTCACGGCGGGGCAAAGTATTGTGCTCTACAAAGCGCAAACTCGGCCTCACATGGAGTACTGTTCTCACATCTGGAACGGTGCACGCAAAATACCAACTGCAGCCCCTAGACTCCTTGCAACGCAGAGCCGTTCGTATCGTCGACGACCCAGTAGTATCTAAGGATCTGGCGCCGCTGAGTCTGTGCCGTGACATCGGAGCGCTCAGCGTTTTCTATAAAATATATAACGGCGAATGTTCTGAAGAGCTGTTCAATTTAATCACTGCTTCCCACTTCTACCATCGTACCTCCCGCAACCGGCGACGAGCTCACCCACATATTGTAGATACGTGGAAGTCTCACACGGTGCGATTCACCAGCTCGTTTCTTCCACGTACCTGCAAGATGTGGAATGACCTTCCTCCGGAGGTTTTTCCAGTGGGCTTCAAAATGAACGCCTTCAAGAGAAGTGTAAATAGGGTTTAAGTGCTAGGCAACGCGACTGCAGTACCTCGAGTGCTGCAGGAATTTATAGGCAACGGTGACCATTTAACATCAGGAGGCCAGTCAGCTTGTGTGTCTGCAAGTTTAATATTAAAAAAAAAAGGATTAACGTAACAAGGCTCCACGAGAAGCACTGCAAAATGATACTGATCGAATGATAAAATTCATATCGATTTGGTTCCATTGCAAATACTATGGCTTCCTTACGGACATACGGATAATTCCTCTATACAATGTAGAGGTTGCGCAACATTGTACATTTATCGCTATCGATGTAAGTGTTGTAATTCAGTGTGTTTTTACAGCTGCATTTCGGCAGTCCCAGTCTGGTAGCTCTAACTGTGTTCCGACGATAAACAGACGGCTGTTGCCGACCTGCTGAAAACATCCTTTTACGTCATCGACCCGCTATGGTTTCTGCCTTGAAATGTGCTATACTCTGCTATGTATGTCTTTGTTTGGTAAAACATTTTATTTCTCCACCTGCCCGTGCTTAGATAACCTTCGCTCTCGATTTTGATTTTAGTTTCAGGCGGTTTGCATTTCGTTATAGTTGGAATGGATCCACCTCGAGATATTGTATATCAGACCTTTCGTTCTCAGCGAGTCTACAATTCAGTTATGTTACTCTATATATCAGTATTTTTCCCAGTAAATATGCCCTTGTCAGTGTACGTATTATCTTGAATCTAACCTGTCTATATGTGAATTTAAATGAAGTAATACTTAATTAACCTTCTATTAGGTAAAATAGAGACCTTATTTAGGTATACATAGAAAACGCTTTATTGTACACCACACTTAAATTGACAAATAATATACAAAACGCAGAAATACAAGTGGTGGTCTTTTCCAGATAACCTTTGGATGGACTGGATTTTACGAGAACGTTAAAGGGCGGTAGCTTTTATAAATATAAAGGAATTCGTAACTGTGTATTTATATAAACAAAACATTTATTTTCAAATCATAAAAGTCTTTGGTTTATTTTAAAAGATCACAATGTATGTGAGCTTTACGAGCTTCTAATAAACCTATTTGTTCAATGTGCGTTAGGAATTGAACGTAACTACACTTTTAAACGATTTATCGTAGTCAAAGAACTGGGTTTGAATGCAATTTCTTTGAAGTAAATTATTAAAGCTTTTAATGTCGTTATAAGCTTATGCAACATCATAACATATGAAACAGCTCTCGTATATACAGAAACCCTAATGATCAAAATGTAATACCATGCCTATATTATCCATAATAGAACAGCCGGTAGCGTTGTCAGTCAACAAGAAGTCGAACTTCATTCATCGTGTTACGAAAATCAATTGAAATCCGAATTTAGCCTAGTAAAGCGCGGTAATCCAAACTCAATGTTGTGCAAGTGGCTAGGCGATTTGCTCCTTACATGCTTGTTTATTTAACGACTTCAGTATAAGGGCGGAAGAAACTTATAGAGAAGAAAAAAATCAATGATTAACTTTGTATTTTAATCATCCGACCGAAGTTGTTCTTTTAAAAATAGGTATGGCAATACCAAAGACTAGAAGAATATAGCTACAAACCGATTACAATAGGTATTATCCGTTGTTTCACACAAACATAATAGCCTGATTGTTGATTTTTGCTGAAATTAAATATGTTCCGCTGTCTATCCTTCTAACAATGAGTCATACAGGCAGAAATATCAACTGTTATTCGTATGTTCATAAAAAAATCGGAAGTAAAAGATTCGTAAACAACAAAAAGTTCCAAGTAAAAGCTTTTAACTTCATAATGCGCCCTCCTTCTAATTAAAGTAGCCTAGATTATGTCGATTAAGCACGCAAATTCGCATTAAAAAGGCTCGTGATTTTGCCTTAACTTATGTTGGGGCTGAATACTCGAAAATAAAAGTTCACTTTCTTTACGTGGCCTACATTTTTGTATTAAAAATATATATTATGTATATATAAGTAACATTGGAAACGTAAAATGGGCGTACCTACGTAAGTGAGCTTGAGTTGAACACCGTGATGGACGACAGAACGGGGTCACTCGCCACACTACTTTGTCGCCGCCTGCTCATAATGATGCGTCCCACTAATCATATTTAGCTTAGCACTATGGAGAATTGTGACTATTGCTGTTTGTATTGGAATAGACGCGTTGGACGAACGCGGGCATCTGATATACGTCTGCCTGGGAGTGACCTGAATTTTAGACCGAAACAGATTTGCCAAGTTAATTGTCACCTGTTTTTTCTCCGAATAGAGATCAAAAACTTTCGAGAATATAAAAGTTCTGAGAAATTACTTCGTTACTATCGTGCTATTGTTTGACATTATTTCAATCACGGTCATCAAAGAAATCATTGGTTTTATTTAGCCTTCATTTGCTTTCATAAAATAGATAAAAAAAAACGATCTGCACTGATTGCGGTTACAGCTGTTTTTGCGTTTGGTCGTTAAGCTATGGCCCGCGGAACATAATCTTATGCGCTGTCTAATGGAATCTAATTAAAAGCAGTACATTAAGCGTGCCTCGTCATTCAGTTGATAAACAAAGAGGTGTGGTGTGGGTGGAGACAGGTGCCTGCGCCCACGCCTGGTCCAGGGCCGTGTGCACACCTGACGTCACCTCCACAGCCTCCTATGACGCGCACCCTTGCCCAACCTGTCGCCGCAAACACAGAACTACCGGCTGTGGTTATTACTTCCTGTATGTCTTGTTTAAAAATTTGGTGTAGTTTACTTGTATTTAAGTTTTATGCGGTGTTGATTGAGTTCGCCGTTTCTTTAAATCTGTATCACTCAAACGTCTAGTAATGATAGTAGGCGCCTGCACACTCGCCTGCGTTGACATCTTGATTGACGTGTTTCGCTCGCTACGCGCATCATGTTTGCGACCAAGTTAATGCGCGTAGTTTTATTTTAATTTGTCGTAATATTTTTCCACTTAAACTGCGTCCAGGCAGACTTCAAAGAAACAACCCTGACCCATATGTACGATACGATTTTAAATAAGAAATAGTTTGACACTTTTTACAGAAACTAGTATTGCCATTAGCTTCCTGAATTACTTAGAAATAAGTTTTAATATTCATGTTAAATATGATCTTCTTCACGGTCGTATTAAAGATTGACTTATTGATTCCAACCTATTTCTAAGTAAACCGTTCATTCTAGAATAAGAAACTGAATGAGTGTTTATGTTTACCGATTGACTAAGTAATCGAGTGGTGTCGTGTGGTACCGAATTATGATACGGCTACTGATCGTGTGGGAGGCTATGACACGCAACAAATGACAGCGGTGAATCGTGTAGTAATAATAGAAAAACACCTAAGCACGTGTTCATTTGCCCTGTATGGATTGGTTTTTGTTAATTTAGAAACATCAACGGAAGTACTTTGCCTATCTATGATGATGAAAATAACATTAAGTCTACACCAGCCGGATAGTATTTTAAGATAATTCGTTTCGGCTCTATCGATAAATCATGTTTTTGTAAACTGCTTGTCCAAACCAGCTCTATACGTGTCATAATCATTTATTTATAAAATCTGTTCACATAAAATCAAGGGTGCACTTGCACTGTGCAAAACCTAATTAGTCTTTGTACATCTGCCGTAATAATTCGTATCATTGCGTGTAATGAATCATCAGCCTGCGCACGCGCTCAGTTTGTTTACAATATTTAGTGCGGTAAGACCATCGTGTAATGACTAACAGACTTTTACAAATCTTATTTAATTCGCCCTTGTTTATCCATCGACTCGCTGTTGCTATGTAAAGGAAAAATATTGATGGCTACAAACTTGGTAAACATCGTTGAGAAATATTGTATCATAAACAATATTGCCCCATATTTCGTATAACAGGGATACGAATCGAATATTTTCGGTGTGAGTGCGTGCACCTCGTTGTGATCAATTTGTTCTATACCAATCGACTATCTTATCAATGCAGTTCTTATAAGAGATTTTGTTTTTGATGTCTACATCTGTTTACCTTACTTTTAGTTTAAGTTTTATAATGTACGTGACTCACAGACAGATGTTTTATTTTCGGCTCGTATTTTCTTTTCCTCGGATATTCAGCTTTATGGAAGCTACATAATACTTCCATCTTTTCTCGCGTTTGGAATCTGTTAGAACGTGCTCTACATTTTATATTTTCATACGTTTGTGAAATAATACAAATAGAGGTCGTTCTGTCAGATGAAAATAGAGTTGTTGTTATGTTAGCATAGCATTCTTGTCATTTACCACAGCTATATTAAAAATCTGTTTCAGTATCCATTGATTTATATTGTACAACCGACTGGTTTTCGGTGAAATAAGAAAGAGAAAGTTGCTTGAAGGAGACCGTTTAAGTCTACTAGGGGATATGTTTTAGCTGATGATATTTCTTTCTCTAGCTGTGGATTAGTTTCAATTTATAGGTAAAACCTAAGTACTAATACATAAACCTTTATCATTCAAGGATACATATCAATCAAGTCATCGTAAACCAGTTGTTCGTATTGCGGTTGATCGTTTCCGATTGCCTCGCCTATGTTGCCCAATTCCCTAATACTCCTAACAGTTATTCCACACCCATTGTAGTACTTGCTTGCGTACACGCACGGTTTTAGATTGAACAGTTTGTGGCTAGAACCGGTGCGGGTTCATGGTGTCAACTCCGTGAAAAGCCCACGTATTTGCTATATTAATTCGGTTAGTGGTCTGTCCCGTTCCATTTTGTTTGAACTTTGTTTACTACAATTTTAGTAAGTAGCGTTTATGCTTGTTAGATTTGTCTTCTCTCTTATACCAAAGGAATAACTCACGATAAGTATCAGCTCTAACTGATAAATAAATTTAACCGATGCCTAGTCAAAGAAAGCTGGTCCACCTTGGATGCTCAATAAATTCAAGTCGAGTCTCGTATGTTGAAAGCTATGGTATGAATGAATGCATCGTTGATATGTTTTGCACGGATTGAATTGCATCGTTTTATGTTCCAGAGAGCCGTTCCGCGTGCGGTGGCGGCGGCGGGTCGGAGGGCTCAGACGGTCGAGCGTCGTGGCGCGTGACGCTCGACCACGACCTGGTGGAGACGTTAAGCGCCATCTACCCGGAGTGGTTCAAGCCACAGCAGCGCCGCGAGCGCAGCCGCGCCGCCTCGCCCGCGTCGCCGGCATCGCCCCGCACGCCGTGCACGCCGCCTTCGGACGATACATTCAGGTAATATTCTTCAATACTAGAGAATCTAATTCAAGAGTCTGGGAGATGACTTCCCGCTTTGAAATGTTTTGTGCACAGATAAGGACTTTGGATTGGTGGCAAAATGTTCCAGTAATTCCAGTATCCCAGTGTTGTTGACGCGGTAGAAGATGACTTAAACACTATTGAGTCTTCGAGACCTTGTTCAACCGTCACAGGTCAGGATCGTCAAAGCATAGTAGAAAAAGCATAGCGCGGTACGCGGAGAATTGAGAACATTAGCTTCCTTGCTCCTCTTTATTAAAAAATAAAATAAAGAGCAGTGTAGAGGTCCTACCCAGGCTTCAATGATAGACTCGGTACTGTGCAAAAGTGGACTGTATTTACTTTTCTTCTTAGTTGCTAGTTTACAAGGTATAAATCGCGTTCTTGAATGATCACAAATTTCTGACGTGTCTTCTTCTCACACACACCGGCGAAGCCGGTGTGGGGGAAGCAGTGCCGGGCTTTTTGGCCCTTTCCTGCAGAGTTCTTTCCGCCCCCCGTTTCAACGGGGGGGTCATCGGGTCGGCTCGCGGAGCCTCAGGTTTGTTACTCACGCGTTACTGGCCGCCCGATGCTCACTCCGCAGGGAGGATCGTCGGACGGTCGCCGCGCAGGTATCTTTGTTGGGAGGAAGGTAGGGGGAAGGGATGAGGGAGGGATGTCCCCGTCTGACGATGCCTGGTCCTCATCGTCAGTTTCTGTGACCAGCTCCCGCGGATACGGCTTACTCTTAGGGGGCCTTTCTGTGAGAGGAGCTAGTTCTCTTAGATGTTTGTAAGAGGAGGTGTCGAGGCGCGCAAACATCCTGGTTGCTAGGCGGCCTATAAATTGGTCTAAGCTCTCAATTTCTAGGTCTCGCTGAATGGTGGCATTCCGTACGTACCGTGGTGCGTCTACGATCGTCCGGAGGCATTGGCTTTGCTGACTTCGCAGTGTCTTTCTGTGGCCTTCGGCTAACAAAGCATACCACGCGGGGGCCGCGTATGTGAGACGCGGGCGGACGTAAGTCTTGTACAGTCCAACCTTCATTCTGAGTGGAATGTTGGACCGGAGGACGGGCTTCAGTAGCGCTCTAGTAGTACTCGCTAGGCCACGGACGTTCCTGGCGTGTTTACTCATCGTGAGGTTCCGGTCTAAAGTAACCCCCAGGTACTTAGCCGTGTGCGACCAGGCCACCGGTTGTTCCTCCAGGGTGAGTTTTGGCGGTAGTGTGAGCCTCTTCGAGAATGCCACCGCCTGTGTTTTACCCACGTTGACACTCAGTCTCCATTTTGTCAGCCAGGCGGGGAGCTCTGCTAGGATCCTTTGCATTTTGGTGGCGGCGTGATTGAGGTTCATGGATTTTGTGATATATGCTGCGTCGTCCGCGTAAAGGGCTAACAGAGCATCTTCTGAGTTGGGTATGTCATCGGTGTATCGTGAGTAACACACAGGGGAGAGGCAGCTGCCTTGTGGTACTCCCGCCTCTATGGGTCGTCTGGAGGAGAGCGCTTGCTCCACACGCACTGAGAAGCTGCGGCCTTGAAGAAACGACGCTATTACCTTCACCACCTTCTGCGGTATTGGTGAGGTAGCCATCTTATAGAAGAGTCCCGCGTGCCAGACTCGGTCGAACGCTTTTTCCATGTCCAGGAATACTGCGACTGAGTGTTCTCGCCTGTTGTGGGCGGTAGTGAGGTGATGCAGTACCCTACACAGTTGTAGCGTTGTGCTGTGTTCCGACCTGAATCCGTACTGTTCTAGACGCGGGGGGATGTGGGGATTAATGTGGGTGAGGAGGAGCTTTTCAAATAATTTTGATAGGCTAGGAAGAAGGGTAATTGGGCGGTAGCTCTCTGGGAGCAGGATGTTTTTGCCGGGTTTCGGTATCATGATAACCCGGCCGGACTTCCAGGGAGAGGGGAAGTGACCGCTTCTCATGATCCCGTTGAAGAGTCGGGTCACGGAGGCGATCATTTTGTAGGGGAAGTGGCGGATGGCAGCGTTCGTTATATTATCTTCACCGGGTGCCTTCCTTGGCTTTGTCCGGCGTATGGCCCGTTGGACTTGCCCGGGAGAGAAGAATATACCTTCTGCGGTGTCTGCCTCCTGGGTATCGGCCTTGAGGTAGTTTTCGACAAAGGTTTCCACTTCTGTTGTGTGTACCGGATCTTTGTCTGGGTTGTTGCTGCGCACAAATTTCTGGTTAAAAACGGTTTACCTTTATACGAAAATACTCCTCGCCCTAGCCATGGTGCGGGGATCGTAATTCACGCATTCACAAATCATGTTATGCAATTCCTAATACGTCGAAGTTTCCAGCAAAGTTAGACGGGGACTTATCTATAGCTATCTCACTCTTTTGACCGTTACAAGTTTTAACTGTTACAATCTTAGCTACCTATTAACATTTGAATCTGATTCGATCTTATAACTACCTAATACATTTAAATCTAGATTCGATCCTGCCCCGTCTTTGATCGTCCGTTACAGTCTCCCCCCGGCGCAGATCCTCGCAGCCTTCTTATTCAATCGGGAGGACGATCAACCTTCTCACTGGCCTCCGGAAAATGCCTCCCCGCGTCCGCACCTCAGCGCTCCGAACTACTCCGTCCGGACCCGTAATCACGCGCTCGATCTGGCCCCGCGGCCATACGTTGCGAGGTAGCAAACCGTCCGCGATTATGACGACGTCCCCTTCTTTGACGTTCTCTTGCTGTCTTCTGACGTCACCTCGCGGCGCCAACGTAGGCAAGTACTCGTCGATCCAGCGCTTCCAAAAAGAGTTTGCCAGAGCTTGTGCGGCGCGCCACGTCCTTCTGTCGGCTACGTCGCAGTCTCCCACATATGGCAAACCTACTGCCGTCCCCAATAAAAAGTGGTTCGGCGTTAAAGCTTCCTTTTCCTCTGGGTCCACGGGTACATGCGTTAAAGGCCGCGAGTTCACGGTGTGCTCGATTTCTGTCATTAGCGTATTCAACACCTCTTCTCGCGGGGTACGTTCATTTAAGGTGATGGCTAGGGCTCTCTTCACCGTTTTTATCATTCGCTCCCAGGCTCCCCCCTGGTTTGGAGCACCAGGGTCGATGTACCACCACTCGATCAGCTCTTTGAGTGCGTACTCTTTTAGGCCTGGGAGCCACTCTTCGTATGCCTTTTTTAGTTCCACTTCCGATCCGTGGAAGTTCGTTCCGTTGTCTGACACGATTGTACGAGGAGTCCCCCGTCGGGCAGCCATTCGCCTGATAGCCATAATAGCCGAGTCGGTGCTGAGACTCGCTATAAGCTCCACGTGTATAGCTCTCGTTACCAGACACGTAAAGAGCATACCCCATCGCTTGTCACGGCGCCGCCCGATCGCTACCCACATAGGGCCGAAACAATCGATGCCGCAGTTAGTGAACGGCCTCGTGTTCATATCTAGGCGAATCCTCGGCAAGTCGCCCTTTACTGGCTTCTTTGGGTTCGCTCTCCTTATCTTACACAGCGTACAATCGTTCAGAACCGTTCTGACCGCCGGACGCAACCGCAGTATCCAAAATCGCTGGCGCAGATTGTTCACGATCTGTTCTCTGCCCGCGTGCTTATTCTTCTCATGTTCCCGCCTGATCAGTAGACGTGATAAGCGGTGCGCTCCGTCCAGAATGGGTGGATCCTTCAGGTGATCCGGTACTGTAGCGGCGTTGATCCTACCGCTCAGCCTTATGATTTCCATATACATATGCATTGGCCGCTAGCTCTTTTGGTGCATGCGCTCGGTTCTCCGGGGTAATACTATCCAGTAAGCCTTCACGGTTTGCGCTCCAGCTTGCAAGTTCAAAACCCGCTTGTTGATGCACCTCTTGCACTTGTGCTATAGCTCTGGCGGCTATCTCTTCCGTTTCAAAGCTGTCCACCCAGTCGTCCATGTAGTGGTTCCGAGTTATAGCGTCAAACGCTAGCGGGTGTGTCCGCTTGTGATCTTTCGCGTTCCTGTTCCTGACGCTATGAGCCAGAAATGTAGAACTTCTCGCTCCGAATATCATGGACTTCATCATGTACTTCTGCGGTGGATCTGTTCGGTTGTCGCCGCGCCATAGAAAGTGTTGGGCTGTACGGTCCTCTTGTCTTATGGTCACCCTCATCAGTGACCGCGATCGGCTTCGTTCTGAAGCGAAACAAGACGCCATGTAATGTCTGTAGTAGATCTGGTCCGTCCAGCAGCGCGTCGTTGAGACATGTTCCATTAGCGCGCGCGGCTGCATCGAAAACCATTCTAAACTTCCCCGGCTTGTTGGGGTTTGTCACCGCGAAGTGAGGGAGAAACCAGAGACATTCGTTCTGACTCTGTTCCTCCTCGCTTTTTTCTGCATATCCCTTTTCTAGCAGCTTCTCCACTTGCGCGGTGTATGCACTTCTAAACTCCGGCGATCTGTCCATCTTACGTTCGATCCCATGTAAGCGTCGTATGGCCATGTCGTAGCTGGGCGGCATCTTCACCTCATCGCTGGCCCAAGGTAGTCCCACTTCAAAACGACCGTTCACTCGTCTCGCTGTTCTGTCGAAAATGCTTTGAGCCCGCTCATCCTTTGCGTTTGGCTTTCTTTTAATTGAAACGCCCAAAGCATCTATCTCAAAGTGTGCTTTCACGAGCTTGCTTAATTCCTCGTCTTGGTCGTTCAAAGCTTGTCCGTTCTGGACACCTTGGCATGTATGGACGTGTAGTACCGTCTCCTGCTGTCTTATTGTGCTCCTGGGGATTGATCCATGGATAACCCATCCCAGCTGCGTTAGTGATGCAGCTGGCTGGGTTCTCTTCCCTGTCAGAAGCTTCCTCGTCACAATAAGATGCCAGTTGTCGGCCCCGATGAGTATGCGTGGCTTCGCTGACGCATAGCACACGGCTTCTGGACGGAGTTTCTTCAAATGCGCGTATTTTAACACATCGGTACTGACGGCGATTTCTTCATCGATCAGAGTTATCGTTGATCCTTCGTCCAGTAACGCATACGTATTCATTTCCATGCCGTTACTGCCGTTAATCACGACTGGACACACCTTCAGTAGGACTTGATTCTTTGCTGTTACATGCGCAGATGCAGTGATGGCTGATTCTTCGGTCTGGCCCTGCTCACTGGCACCCTCGTTCCTTATTTTCGGCGCATGTAACAGTGTGTGATGCGGACGTGTGCATTCACCTACTCCGCATCGCTTGCTCTTGCACATAAAGCGTCTATGCTTGCTGTTCAGACAGCGAAAACATATGCCTGTCTCTTTGGCCCATCCCCATCTCTTGTCTACTGGCATCGCCGTGAGCTTTCTACACTCGACGGTTCTATGGTCGCCCCCGCAGCAACGGCACTCGTTCTTGTCCGTTGCTGCGTTCTGTCTCGTTGAGGCTTCCTCCTCCGATGCCGCGTTCTGTGTAGCGTACACCGACCCACGATTTCGTTCGTTCACCCTGGGTCGCTGCTCTGTAGGTCGGGCCTTTGAGGTGCTCTGCGAAGGCGTAGCTGTATACGCGTATCGCATTGCGCGATCTGCCTCTCTCATCAGGAACTGGGACAGCGTTAATATTTCTGGTTCATTTCAGCTGCCAAATTCCTCTGCATAGTCGCACCATTTTGATCGGATGTGCGGTGTCAACTTCTCGGCTACCTGTCGCGCAAACATCGGGTTCTGCAGGTAGCCGCGTTGGTCCATACAAGAGATGGCGGTTACTGCGTTCTGTAGTTTGATGGCGAAAGCGTTTAATTCGCCTGCGGTCGCGCCCAGTCGCGGTAGCTTCTTAATCTCTTCTAACGCGTTATCTATAATCATCTCAGGGCGACCGTAGCATTGTTCCAAAGTCTTCATTATAACTGCCGGTTCGGTTGCAGTGTATAACAAAGCCGACACTGCTTGACGGGCTTCGCCTTTCAGGCATGTTCTAAGCCTCGCTAGATTCTCAGCCGATGAGATCTTGTGGATGGTCGTCGATTCCTTCATGGCTGCCTTGAACGGTAGCCAATCCCCCGCAGCACCTCCGAATACAGGTAGGTCGTACGTCTGTCTCGGAGGTGGTCTACGGTGAGCCATCTTCTCTATGGCTTCCGTTAACCGATCAATCCCTCTGTCTCGCGTTCGGTCCGGCGTGAGTGATCTGTCTCGCAGCGTTCGTGGTTCAAAAGTGACCCGATTGTTCGTAATCGGAGGATGGTATCCTGATCCGTCACTTGTTCTGGCTCCCCCCGTTTATGATGGCGTTGGAGCCAGTCCTCTATTCTGTGTTCTGTGTCTAGGGCTCCGTTCCGTGCACCCGTGCCCTGGATGCTTTCTTGTTCATCTTCTTCCCGTATTGTAGCGACTTCGGCAATCAACCTCTTTCTTATAAGTTCCGCTTGAATATGGAGCTCTTGCCTCTTAATCTCGGCCAGTCGTTCTTCAGCTTCAAATTCAATTTGCCGGATCCTTGCCATCGCGCTGGCGGTGGAGCGTTGCGAGCGGACGGACGGGGCACGCCGGCGTTCGGGCTCGGCGTGTGTGGTCACTCGCGATGCTACCTCGGTCGCGGGCGCGGGCGCGGTCGTCTCTGACGCTACGCGAGCGGAGGAGGGTCCCGCTTCGGCGGGTCGCGGCTCAACGGGAGCATTCGGGAGCGCGGGTTCGGACGGGGACGCGGGGTAGTCTTCGTAGACGCGAAGTGCAGCCTTCTTCCCCCTCGTCACTGGTGGGCTCCTGGTGGTCATCTTCTTCAGCACTTGATGCCCCTACCTACCTAGCGGTCCCTAACACTAACACTAAAACCGCCCTAAGGCGTTTACCCACTATTCCGACCGTTTGGCACCGTTAGGTGGCCGGAATAAACGGGCCGTGGACCAGCCACGTAAGGGGGTGGGGGGTCTTCACTCTTCGGGTGATGTCCTCGTTCGGTTGTCTTCAACGGACGCGGGCTTATCTTCAGGCACCCCGTGCCCTTGCGCCGGTCTTGACAACGTCGCACGTCGCACCGTTGGGTGATCTTCAGGCACCCCGTGCCCTTGCGCCGGTCTTGACAACGATGCTCGTTGCACCGTTGGGTGATCTTCAAGCCCGCGCCGTCTCTTCAGTGGTTATACGATGTAATTATTTCTTCAAAATGCAGTGGAGCGGGTCTTGTCGGCTCCGCAGGAACAACTGGTCCGGTCGTCGCAGGAACGGCTTATCCGGGTCGGAGGACCAAACTTGTAGAGGTCCTACCCAGGCTTCAATGATAGACTCGGTACTGTGCAAAAGTGGACTGTATTTACTTTTCTTCTTAGTTGCTAGTTTACAAGGTATAAATCGCGTTCTTGAATGATCACAAATTTCTGGTTAAAAACGGTTTACCTTTATACAAAAATACTCCTCGCCCTAGCCATGGTGCGGGGATCGTAATTCACGTATTCACAAATCATGTTATACAATTCCTAATACATCGAAGTTTCCAGCAAAGTTAGACGGGGACTTATCTATAGCTATCTCACTCTTTTGACCGTTACAAGTTTAAACTGTTACAATCTTAGCTACCTATTAACATTTGAATCTGATTCGATCTTATAACTACCTAATACATTTAAATCTAGATTCGATCCTGCCCCGTCTTTGATCGTCCGTTACAAGCAGTGTACAATCATTTTTTGGTTCTCAAAAGAAGTTCGGAAGGACAATGCGTTTCGTAGATCTTATGTCTTATAAAATTGAAAAAAAGATTCGACTGTTCATACTGCACCACTATATGTCCATTCTTCCATAGGCCTTTAGTGTACTCTTACCCTACAACACACCGCCCTCGGACGTTACATCTGAAATCCAATTCATTAACAATCTCCTTATCGCAGGGAAGGGCACTATGTACTTGGCGCTCGATCACGCACGACCTTGCAGAACCATTCAAAGCCAACAAACTAAGCTGGTTGATCATTAATGAATTTGCCGTAGGTGTGAATAATTGGTCCATAACCTGAGCTGTTCTCAAAGACTGCTGCCCCGCAGAGAGGAAGCAAATTGTGAACTCGAAAAATTTGAGAAATAAATCACTTTATCGGTTTAAAGATAATTTATTCTCAAAAGAACTTATGAATTTAACTTATATGAGATATAGTTTTATAATACCTAAGTAAAACCTAAGTATATTTATGGTATATATTAATAGATGCTGGGGACAAACAATGCGTTTTACTGAGCTATACTTGTAACATAAAGTATAGTAAAATCAAAAAATTTTCGTAGTAATGTTTATCGCGTCTTTACCAGGCTAATACCATCTCGGAACCTTTACTGGATTATTCCGGTCTCGCTGCAATACCCTTGACCCCAAGCCTAGGTAAACAATCCACTGTTTCAATTGAGATAAATCAGTTGCCAGGATAAGAAGCATGTTTGTGTACAGTTTCGGCGCGGGGGAGATGGCCGGCCGCCAGACAGGCAGCAGCGGCGCCAGCGAGCCGTCGAGCTCGCCGCGCCTTTCCCCGCCGAAGGTGATCGTCGACGACAGCCCCTTGCAGCCAGCGATGGGGAAACATAAAGAATGTAAGTGTGCACACAATACGCACCCACAAAATTGGTTCATCCATACTAATATTATAAATTCGAAAGTAACTTTGTCTTTGTCATAGATATTTATTATTTCATTTTATTCCAAAACAAAACCCCGCTGGGCACAACAATACAAAAAAAATTAACAGTTAATTTACTTATTAGAATATTAGGTTACCTACTTATAGTTAAGTTTACTTATGGTGCCTATGGTACTTTAACTCACATTCATCAAGTTACATTAACTTACTTTACTTTTTTTTACCTTTTTACTTTTCTCTCTGTCTGTCTGTTTGTTACGCTTTCATGACTAAACGGCTGGACCGAGTACGATGAAATTTTGTATACAGATAGATTATGACCGGGTTTGAGACAAAGGCTACTTTTACCCGACTACGCAGAAGGAGGAAAATATTTTTATTGACAAACCGCGAGTGCGAAGCCGCGAGCGGGTCAGCTAGAACATATTAAACATAAAAAATGTGAAGTCGACTCAATAGTTTAATACACATTTGGGGCATACTGATGGACGCGACGAGTTATTATCAGTGACGGATATAGGCATTGAGCTCAATGACGCTATGACCCATGCACTATTACGCGGTATAATAAACTTAGTTCAACAAAACGTGGATTACATGGTTAGGACTGGTAACCGCGAAGGTGCTCAGCCTTTACCGCGGGGGTGGTAAAGATTGAATCCTCACTGATAGTAATATAGCTATCATAAGAACTTGAGGGTTGCGGTATCCCGAATCATGACGCAGTCCCGTCTTGCTCGGTGTATGTGCTGTAAAGGGGATAGTGGACACCAGGTCAGTGAAAACAGTAAAAGCAAATAGTTTTGAGCCTGCCCGGGTGTTATATGCAGTTACAAGCTTCGAACGCTAGGGTTGTGTAGCCTCGTTTAATATCATAATCTATTCATATACCTACCACATTTCATCGAAATCGGTCTAGCCGTTTTTAGTCATGAAAACGTAACAAACAGACAGAGATACAGAGTTACTTTCGAGAACAAACATCTGCGGTGAAGGAACTTTGTGGTAGTGATAAAAACAATCAATAAATTCCCAGATTTTAAAACAGTACAATTGACGGGCATTGTCCTTATGTCTGTGCATGGTTATTATTATTTATATTTATTTGACGTTAGTATGCATGGAGGTGTCTATATTTCCTGCCATGTTGTTGTTCGCATGCGCTAAACAAATACAAATTAAAATATTCACATAACTTAATGTTCAACTCGCGTTGACAATATTCTCCGTTTCAAAATACTTAGAAAATATATATAAAAAAAAAGTGAAAGGTATTGTCGTGGTGTCGGACAGAAAGGAAATGACAGAGTTGTGTCTAAGCAAAGCGCCCAGTAACCCACAATAAACAGTCCAGTGGTAGTGATTGTTTCGTCTGTAATACGGTCGCGGCATAACACTAGTTTCCTTGTGTAGTGTTTATTTATATTGGCTGGGAGCCAGAGTTGTCCGCCCATCGCTCGCAGCTCCCACAAACAAGAATACAGCGGTGCCTGCCTACATTCCCGTCTTATCGATAATATTCTCTGAGTATCGACGCATCGATCACGTCGGCGCCCGCGCCGTATCGAAGCTACGTCAATGTCCGTCACCTGGCGTCATAACACTATTCTTTTGCGACATGCCGGTGATATCGGCTATTCAATCAATACTCATTGTTGTATGAAAAAGGCAGTCGGTCAATGCTAAGCATTTCAATTCAATGTGAGATATAAACGGTCCTGTTTTGTTAGTTATTTATAACGTTACAGGAAAATTAATGTAGAAGGAAATTCTTATAGTTTATTAGTATAAACAAAATTCACTATCGAATAATGTGTCTGTTGGTTACAGCTTTAAAAGTGAAGTTGATGATGCGGCGTCCCATCAACCAGCTGGTCGCCCAAGGAATCATGCCTCGTAAGTGTTATTTACAATATCTTAGATAAATAAATAAAATAAATAAATAAATATTTCAGGACATTTCACACAGCGCTTTCTAGCCCCAAACTAAGCAGAGCTTGTACTATGGGAACCAGATACCTGATAGAATACATTTCTACTTATATACGTTTTTTTTTGTAAATACATACTTATAATATATAGAGAAACAACCAGACAAGGAACAAATATCTGTAGATCATGCAAACATTTGCTCCACAGCGGGAATCGAACCCGCTACCTCCTGCGTCTCAGCCGGATATTCGTCCACTGCACCACGGAGGTCGTAAAGTAAATAAATAAATGTATTAATATTCGAACTGGAAGTATAAATAACTTAGAGTAGGATAAAGAATCAGTATGAATAGGATCGTTTTCCAAAAAAATATGTAATTTTGGTGTTATAAGTTTGACGCCTATGTTTGATGCTTATACAGATAGATATTATGATTATTGGTAGTGATCAAAAAATGCGATTGGTATTTATATAGAACTGTTTGACCAAATTATTTCATAATGTAACTATTTCTTTAAATGGTTACCTTATGGTCAGAGTTATAAATGTAGTTAGTTTTATGTTAGACTATCTGACTCGCCCCGGCTGTGCACGGATGTGTATCAAAATAAAATATAGCCTATAGCACTCATATATATATAATAGGATTATGTAGCTTCCTATTAGTGAAATCATTTTCAGAATCGGATCAGTAGTTCCGGAGATTACACCCTTACATCTAAACAAACAAATTGTATATCTTTATAATATAAGTATAGATAACGAATGAATGAAGGTAAAGAATGAAGAGAATGATTGGAATGGTGTATTAGAGAAAATTCCAATTAACATGGGTATGGTAAAAGAAGTAAGCATGTATGAAGTAAGAAAGGTCATGCAAGGTATGAAGAATGAAAAAGCAGTAGGAACAGATGTAGAAGAATGCAAGTTATTAAAGGCAAGGATGGAAGTCGCTGACTTTATTCTTCAACAAGTTGTTACAAGAAAGACGATCCCGGACGAATGGTACAACAGTACGCTGGTGCCCATCTTCAAAAACAAGGGTGATGTGCAGGACTGTAACAACTACCCAGGAATATAAAGCTCATGTCGCATAGTATGAAAATTTGGGAGAAAGTGATAGCGATATGAATTAGAGAGGAGAATGAGGTAACCCAGAACGAGTTCGGTTTCATGCCAGGACGAGGAACAACGGACGCTATATTTGGGCTTCGCCAATTGTGCGAGAAATAGGGGCGTGCACACAAGAACTTGCACATAGTGTTCGTTGATCTGGAGAAGGCGTACGATAGGGTACCCAGAAAGGTTCTGATGAAAGAGAAAAGAGTGCCTGGAAAGTATTTACAGCTCATTGAAATACAATACAATACTCATACAAGCTATGTATGGAAGAGCCAGAACAAACGCTCGGTCCGAGGATGGAGTAACTGACAATTTCAATGTAGCTGTAAGCTTGCACCAGGGATCGGCACTAAGCCCTCATTTGTTCGTCCTGGTAATGGATGGCTAGACTTTAGACATACAAGAGGAGGCACCCCGGTGGATGCTGTTCGCCGACGACATTGTTCTTGTCGGTGAAAATGTACTCGAGGTCCAGAGCGGGCTGGCAAATGGCAGGAAAAACTGGAGAGTGTCGGATTGAAGATCAGCGGAACTAAAACCGAGCATTTGTTCTGTGACTTTGGTGGACCCTCAAGTTTTGCCAATATTGCCTTGGATGGTGTATCCCTACCAGTATGCTCCGACTTTCGGTGCCTTGGGTCAATAATGGATGAAATGGCGACAGGTTACAGGAACAACGTGCGATCCTCGAATGCCCCTTAAACTTAAGGGGAAATTTTACAAGACGATCATAAGATCTGTCGTAATGTATGGTTCTGAGTGTTAGCCACGAAAGGGAAGGATGAAAGAAGAGTGCACGCGGCGGAAATGCGAATGTTGAGATGGATGTGTGGGGTAATGAGAATGGAAAAAATAAGGAATGAGTATATTAGAGGAAGTTTGAAAGTAGCGTGATAGAAAATTTTAGGAGTAAGAGCCTAGCGTGGTAAGGGCATGTCATGCGGAGGGATGAAAATTATGTGACTAAAAGAGTGTTAGATATGAGGGTGGAAGAATATGGATGGGATGATATGGGTAGGTAAGAAGTGGAAACGGAGATGACGACTGATAAGAGAGATATGGAAGAAAAATACATGTTGTTGTGTCGACCCCACGTAATGTGGGAAAAGGGCAGGAAGAAGAACATTTTAGTGATTAATGAACTATTTTAGAAATGACGCGAATTTTATAGCCGAATTATTATTTTATGAGCGAATATTTTACTAATGGGATAAATTATGGGGATTTTACTTTGATCTTAAATAACATCAAGAAACAACTTTTAATTATTCTATCTATGTAATCGGCTCACATCCACGCTGGGTATGGGTCTACATACTATTTTCAAATACTTTCTAATCGAAACCTGACACTTCCCACTGTTTTAATAATCAATATATTTCAAGAGATATGATAGTTTAGGTGATATAAATTTATGACAGAAAATAATGTTTGTTCCCAATATATTTTTGTTTTTGTATGAAAATGTGTTTATACACGCCTCTTCAGTTAAGTTGCATGTTTGAGAGTGCGATAAATGCAAGTAGTATTTTTAGTAGTTTGTAAATAATGGAAGTGGTCAAGCCAATTAGTAACGATCATTATTTGTGTTTGCAAGACGCGCGGTTGGCACACATGGTTGTATTGTCATCGGTCCGCGTGGGTGAAAGAATTTAATTTACGATGTGAATGCCACAGTCAGTAATCCACAGTGAGCAATTTGCTAAAATTATAACAGTTTCTTGCTATTATTCACATTCTGTTGAATGAAAACACTGTATTAGTAACCATGCAAGGAAATTAAACTTGGTAGCACTGATATACAGAGAGACTAGTGACCCTGACTTATAATCGTTACTGGTGAGGGTAAACATCGTGAGGGAGCTGACTGTACTAGACGCAAACGCTCCTGGCAGACGGAGACATAAAACATGGGACAAGCGACGATGATATTGCTATCTCGCTCGCTCTTGCAGCCCTTACGGAAGCCGTTAGTGATGCGCCGAGTACCTATCGATAACACTAAATACCAGTAATTGTATTGAAAAGGAAACAAACATGTTTATTGATTGGCCTCGTCTGCCACGAGTCTGGCGTATACTATAACATAACTAGTCGGTCTGATCACACAAAGGATGCGCCAGTATTCTGCCAGGCGATCAATAAATTAGGGTAATTAAAAAATAACGAACAGATGAAAGAATGAAAGTTTGTTTCTGTTTCAGCATTGAAAACGCCACCAGCGTATTTTGAACAATGCAAGCAACTGGAGAGAGCGAAAACTGGAGATTTGCTGAAAGCAAAAATACAAAAGCGACCAGACAGACAAGAATTAGAACGAAGACATATTTTGGAACAGGTGGGTAATAACTTTGTGATATTTACAAGGCGAGTGTGAGTGGGATATTTGAAGGGGAAGACCTCGGCGAACGCATCTCAAGCAAGTTGAAGACATCTTGGTGAAAGGCCAGGAGGTACCGACGAACATGTATGTTGAATGTGATAAGAACAAAAGTCATCAAAAGAGAAGATGTCATGATCATAGCAAGTCTCTGCTTACCCCTCCGGAATAAAGGCGTGACAGTATATATGTTATATCTGATATCCGAATATTTGTATTTTCAGGAGAGCCATGTGGATCCGAGCCTGGCGGAGAAGCAACGGATGCTAAAAAAGGCCCGTCTCGCCGATCAGCTCAACGACCAACTATCGCACAGGCCCGGTCCTCTAGAACTCATCAAGAAGAATATACTACACACGGAGGAAGACATAGAAACAGCCGTAAAAAGCGGCTCGCTAGCTTTCAAAGCGACTTGTGAGGGCGCGTCGGGCCGACCCGAACACCCGGTAGCGTACTGCGGACCCCCAGAAGAAATATCTCCCTCCCCATCCCCACCTTCCACCCTCTCCCCCGTCAGCATCAGCGTCGCTTCCCCCCGCGAACAGCTCCGCGACCAACACCCCGCGCCTGGGAAAACCAAACCTCCCAAGAAGAGCAAATGCAAAGCGCACCACCAGCCCAAAGCCCGGTTCAAGTTTCACGAATATAAAGGGCCCCCAAACGCGCAGAAAGCGTCCTCTCCACTCGGGGAAACAGAAACCCCCTATGAGTTGCTGTTGCAACAACAGCAACTGCTGCTGCAACTGATGCTGCCCGCGTCTCCGGCCCCCTCGTCCACCTCCATCGCCTCCGACTCATCCGACTACGCACCGCCTGCCCCCCCGCCGCCGCCCTGCCACTCCTTAGGGCCGGCGGTCGCGCGCATAGAAGACATGAAGGTTTCAGACTTACGCGCGGAGTGCAAACGCCGTAATCTACGCGTCTCCGGGCCGAAGCCCACCCTCATAGACCGTCTTCGCCCTTTCCTAGTCCTCGACAGGACGGGGCAGCAGGACGACTCGCCCAGATCACCGGCTTCGGTCGCCTCGAACGTGTCCGTAGCGTCACCTGAACCGGTCTTGAAAATAGAGTACGAGCCCGCGGAGGATATCGTCCAATCGCAGCGGCGGATGATCGAAGAGTTGGAGCGGAAACTGGAGGCGTCGCGGCAGCAGCTCGAGGCGGTGCGGCGCGAGGCGGCCGGCGCGGCGGCCTCCGACCAGAGCCGCCGTCTGCTGCAGGCGCATCTGTGCGTGTCACAGCTGCGCGCGCAACTAGACGCGCTGCAACACGCGCCGCAACACCACCCACCGCCCCCGCAGCCGCAACGCTACGTCATCGCCGCATCCGACGCGGCACCCGACCGCCTCGTGCGCCTCTTCACCGTCACACCCCCCGCGCCTGCACCCGACTCCAACAGCGACGCGAATGCGCAGAAAACGCCAAACCCTGCTTACATCCTCAACGGTGTCAAAGTGGTTCCGATAGCGATTCTCCCCACGGCGCACTACGAACCGGAGCGAGTGGCCCCGCCCCCGCCCCCGCCGCCTCCACCGCCGCCGCCGATGCCCGATCTCACTATACCTACTCCCGTACACGACTCCGCCGAGGACAGTCAGATCATGGACGATGTGCTGGAAATACTAGTTGAAAACGGCGAGCTTCCGCCCTCAGCGGTACAACACGCCACACCCAACGCTACTATCGACTCCGGCTTCTCGGAAGCTGACGCTTTCTCTCCGGCCGATGTGCTCTCCCCGACAGACGTACTCACAGATGACGTGCTGGGCACCTCGCACGTGAGGGATTCACTGGCGGCCGACGAACTGCAGCGCGAGCTGGATGATATACAGAATGAGATCATGAACCACGCTGATATGCACGCCAATAGTCGCGCAGCCGTACCACCCGGCCCCGAAATAGATCCAGACCTTAGCGTAGACCTTTTATCTAACGGCGATTTCCATACAGACTTCGGCCCCGCAGCAAACCAGTCTGACAACGATGATTTCTTTGAAAGGTTCCTATCCGGTAACAGCGACCGCATCGACGACAGCCCGCCGATGGCCATGGATATAGGCGAGGACGCACCGGACAAAATGGCCATGACACCGCTAACTAACGGAGACATTCTAGAGCACGCGCGGACGGGATTCGACTACATAGACGATCTATCGCTGCCGTCGTTCCAAAGCGACGAGACGCGACACGGCGGCTTCGAGCGGACCGAGTTCGATCTGCAGGACATCGTCAGCGACACCATTACGAACAACAACATGAATGTGGATAGCGATGCGTACGATTACAACATGGAGACGGATATGTTTCCGAATATATTCGGTCGCGGACACGTGCCGCAATGCGACCCGCTGCTGGGCGGCGTGCTGTCGCGTCCGGCGCCGCGGCCGGCGCGCAAGCACTACTCGTGGGACAGGATCGAGTTCGACGCCACGTGACGGCCCGCCAAGCGCCCGCTTGCACTATGATCTCTGCGCGTCGATCGCCACACAGTGGCGGATACAAGCTAGTCTCTCGGTGACTCGTTCTTCCAATATGGTGACTTTGATTAGATATTATGAAACACCAAGTGTTTGCAGGACGACATGGTTTTACCTTAACAAAAAGTACTTACATGTTTGGTACGATAATATATTTATGTAATGTGTCGCTAGTTGATAATCTAGTAAAATAGTTTTAGTTTGTTTATTTCAGTAGTGAGTGATTACCGCGAGTCGCCGCATGCGTAGTGACATTTAGCTCACGGGTTTTTAAGTCCATCTTTATTTACTTTGTATTAGTTAAAATCTACTTATGTATATATTGCAATTTTAAATACTCAACATAGTTGTGGATTTCTGCATTCCGCCCGATGACTAAAACTTAGGGGAAAATTATCATAGGAAAAGTTGTTTTAGCTATGACACGTTCAGTGAATGAGACGCTCGGTCTCATACGCGCATTATTATAAATCGTACGTGAACATTGTGTCAATTATAGCTTTCCCAATAAGTGACATTCCAGTCTTGTTGAAGTGCAAATTGGGGCACAGAGCACTTGTTACTCACCTAACTTGAAAGATTAGCCAAAATATAAATAAAACGGTTGGCGTTTGATAAAATATAAATATGTGAAATGAGAGCAAGTTGCACATTCGCAAGCCATCGTCATGGGTGGGACCAGGTTGGGAACAATGTTAGATATGAATTCATTTTAGGTAACGTAGGAGCCGGCTCCTGCTTTCAAACAATTATGCAAACGTTTTTACCTTGTCCACTCTAATCAAACATTTTATTTGCAATTATGGTCTGTTTAAACCTAACGGCGGACTCTATGATGATTTGGTTGTACTGTGTACGCTAACGTTATTTCTTTATTTGGACTTTGAGGTATTCCTTTACTGATTTATTGTAATTTACAAATAACATTCTTGAAAATGTATCATTCCATTGTATTGTCTAAAGTTTAGGATAGGTGCGCCATTATCAATAAGCTGTTATCCAATACGCCTTTAGGCTGGCTTTCATCAAGGAACGCCAACTATTATCTAGTCTGTTTGCGTAATTGTTTGAATGCACATTTATAATTTATTAATATTCTTCCATTTGTACTTACTTTGTTGTTTCTGTTTTGTTCATTTACTAGGTGTGAGTGTTTTGTCACTAATGTATTAGTTATGTAGTATTATCGTGTTATATTTTAGTTAATCACTGCTTGGTCAGAGAAGGATGTTAAAGAGCGAAATCAAAATAATTTATTGCCATTTTTTTGCATTTACACTTTATTTAAAAAGTTTGAATACTTGTTGCAACAACGAATAATGATGGCTTTACTGCCCGCATGTGCCAATATCGTAAGTAACCAAGAATGCAGAAGACGTTATCTTCTGTATATCGAACTTCTCTAATGGTTGTCTAATATCGATAGATTCTCTATCGATATTAGTGAAGGTATATGCAATACTACTTTACAATTTACATTTAAATTTAAAGTATGATGGCATAAGGATTGGTGCTATATTTGTATTTAATTTAAGATTAATATTTAACATAAAGTATATTTAACATAACAAAAAAAATACCTTTTAAATTGAAAACGTGTGGCTATAATTTAAATTATTAAATATATACCACTACTAAACTAACATGTTTTTGCAATTTGATTTTGTTATGGATATATCCAGCCATTAACTGTAATATTTAATATACATTTTAAAAAAGGCTAGTTGGAAATCATGAATGCTTTTTAATTTAAGTATTATTCCATTAAATTAAATTAAACCTTTAGTACATACCTAGATTTAAATATTTATTTAAAAGAAATCTATTTGCTCACTATTCGAAATTGTACTCTTATTTAATAAATCTAAATATTTTTGGGGATAGATGTTGTTTGGTTGTTATGAACATTATCATCTGCCCCGCGTTTCACTGTCACAGGCGATGTATAATAAAGTGAATTTTATGTATTTAACAAAGCTTCTTCCTTGACAGTTCAATATACCTTTGTATTTAACAAAATATTAAGTGAGATTATAATGTTTTGTTAAAGCACACTTAACTGCATATTGTTAACTTATTGTTGTAATGTTTTAGGAGAGTTTTAATATTTGTTTCTAAACTAGGTTACAAGTGTATTCAGAATCCTATAAGTATTTTATAACGAGAATTATTTATATCATATATGTATATATCACAAATCCATGCTCTCTGCATATCAATAATAGTATAATTTTATCTACATTTATCGGCTTCTGTAAAATTAATACATTATTCAACATCAGTATGACTGTTCTATCTAGATCGCTCTAAGTTAGCTTCATAGCTGCACTAAAAAATCTATCGAGACTCGAGCATGTTCACGAACAAGCTTGAACTCTATTTATCAAGAGAGAAAAAATTGTTGTGTAACTAACTTCAGGGTGGGCGGCCTAGTTTAAATGGTCGTACTGTACATACATTTAGCTTATTTAAAATATGCTGCACAACTGATTAGCTTGAAGCCCGGGATCTGTTGCAGAGCCAAGTATAAAAATAACTAAGAAAGTGATAACAGACCAGGAGTCGGATATGTAGTGTAATTGGATAGTTTTTTTACCTTGCCCTAAATTAAAGCCTTGTAAATATTTTCCAAGCCTTTACTAGCTTAAGAAAAGAATGTTAAATAAAAGTTTTTGACAAAATAATACTGTTTCAATTTAACTATTTACTTAGTTAATAGCAGTTACACTTCAGTTAGAACACAATCTATAATGTATAAAATGCTTTGTCCTGATGATTGACGGATCAACCTACCGCTGATCGTAGAGACCTGAAACTTGGAGGGTGTATTATTTGTATGACGTAGGCATCCGATAAGAAAGGATTTTCCGAAATTCTACCCCTAAGGGGGTGAAAAAGGGGGGCAAAGTGAGTTGAGTACAATGTGATTCCTTGGTCCAATCTACTTCAAATTTTACATAAACCTTTTTTAACAGAATTGATGAAAGACGTGTTTCGTATTTTATTGAAATTCATCTCCTAATAGGGTTAAAAAGGGGTAGAAAGTTATTTTGGCGGTTATGCTTCGAAGTTGATATCAATAGGTAGGTAGGTAGGTAGATCCTACTCCTTAGTGCTTTTGATTTAAATTACATATTATTTTGACGTCAAGTTTGAAACTCAATCCGATTTTATTCAAAAAAGGTTGAACTCATTTAAAAATATAAGCAAATACTTTCGATCAACAATACACAGATCGAAGGCAAATACTCTTTAAAATAGAAATATCTCTAAAGTCAACGTACTATATTAGTACCTCATTTAAAGGTTTCTAAGCTTAAAGAGGTTATGCACTTTTAGGACACGGCCTCATGGGGACGTAGAGTTCGAAATTTGAAATGGTAAGGATGTTTAAGTATTTGTTTGTTTGTTACTCAAACACGTCGTATCGGCTACATCGATTTAAATGAAATTTAGTATGTATATAGATTATAACCTGGATTAACACATATGCTACTTTTTATCCCATAACTCAGGTCCCATTGGATAAAAATGGGGTGTCAAATCAAGTTGCAATAGCGAGTTTAGCTTACCTACGTATACATTTAGTAGTGTAACGCGTACGAAGTCGCGGGCGTTCAGTTAGTACTATAGGTACATATAAGTACCTAAATAAATAAGCTGGACATTTCACACGCGCTTTCTAGCCTTAAACTAAGCAGAGCTTATACTATGGGAACCAGATCACTGGTAGAAATCTTATATACTGTTTTTTTTTAAATACATTCTTATCTAGATAAATACGAGTATATTAGTTAGGTACACCATTTATAACTCAAGAACGGCTGGACTGTATTGGCTGAATAAATATCTCTGGACTAAATAAATATCTCTGGACATTTCACACAGCGCTATCTAGCCCCAAACTAAGCAGAGCTTGTACTATGGGAACCAGATAGCTGATAGAATACTTATATACTTTTTGTTTGTAAATACATACTTATAATATATAGAAAAACACCGAGACACAGAACAAATATCTGTAGATCATGCAAACATTTGTTCCGCGGCGGGAATCGAACCCGCTACCTCCTGCGTCTCAGCCGGCTATATGCCCACTGCGCCACGGAGGCAGTCCAAATGAATGTAAAATCTTCGTTCCGTTTCGTGCATTTCCGTCATATTTCCTACCTAGTCAATTTTTTTCTATACCTACTTATAAACTTACGTTTTTTTTCAGTGTGAGTGTCTCTGAGAACTCTGAAAAATAACTTATTTTAAGATATACTAGGTACCAAGAGAATAGGTACAGTACGTTCAGCGTTATTTTGCCTCTGGCTGTCATGTTGGCTAATCTGAGCTCTGTGTTGCCGCTTAAGGCTTTGAAGATACCCAGTATGAAACTGCGAAATATTTTCGTAGTTAAATTTCTCAATTAAAGTAAGTTTGGATGTTAGAATGTAAGTTTGTAATCTTTAGAACTACTAAACCAATTTTGATGTGATTTGGTATGTGGGTTTCTTTTTATCCCATCATTCACAAGTACGGGATCAGCGGGTAAAACTGCAGGGCGCCGGCCCCGATAGTTAGGTAAAATAATTAGGATAGGTATTTGAATTAGTATTGTGTACCTCAAGTTTGCATTTATCTATAAACATAGGTAATAAACGACTAAATTAAAACAACATTTTTATAGGTTTTATTTATTTTGAATAAGAGTGATCTAAGCGGGTCGCTAGTGGTAGTGGTTCGTCACTGTCTGCTAATGAACGTGAATCGTCGGAACTGCTGCTGTCCGATTCTGTATCAGACTCGTCGTTTAATTCTATAATAAATTTATCGATTTCGGAGTCTATAATTCCATCTGTTTTAATAAACTGTTGTTCAATATGGCACACATGTTGACACTGCTTCTGCCAGTCTTCTGCACTGATTGATTGGAAAGCTTCTTCTGTTAATTGTAGTATCTTGTCTGCTTCCTGTCCAACATTTTTAGCAGCTACTCGCCTTTTCAACAGGCTCCACATAAATTCTATGGGATTAAGTTCGCAGTGGTATGGTGGTAGCCTAGCCACTTTGTGTCCATGCTCTTCAAGTAGTTGATCAGCTTCATATATTGGAGCTTCTTTATGCTCTTTTATTATTTCATATAATTGGGATTTCACCATAGTGGGAAGATAAGATAACCCCTTATTTGTGATCCAATTTTGCATATCAGTTTTGGTAGAGCTCATTGTTGGTGCCTTGTTCACCTTTACAGTGTGATAGGGCGCATTATCCATAACAATTAAACTGTTAGGCGGTAAATTGGGGATGAGTTTGTCTTTTAGCCATTTCATGAAATTCGTCCTGTTCATGTCATCATGGTAATCTCCTGATTTCGACTGCGATTTAAATATTAACTGTGCATTTGGTATAAACCCCATTTCGCCACCTGCATGAACGATGATCCAGCGTGCACCAACTGAATCGCTTTTTAAAACGCCTTGTTCATTTTCCATCTGCCAACATTTGTTGACAGAATATGAAGCGTGTATATAAGTTTCATCAAGATATACAATAGGTCGGCCTTCATTTCGATTTTGTCTTAAAATATTTAAGTATCTGTACCTCCAGGCTACAATGTCATATCGTTCCATTAAAAGTTTTCTTTTAGAGCCACGTTTTTTAAATCTAAATCCAATTTGCCGAATTATTTTCCATAGTGTGGTACGACCTCCATTGAAGTTAATTTCATTTTTTAATTCAGCCAAAAGCTTGCCCAAAGTAGGCACCTCCTTTCTGACTACGTACATTTGATGAATTTTAGTTCTGATTGCACATAGGTCAAAATCATCTAACTGAATTTTATTCGATTGGCAGCGTTTTTTCCTGGGAGTAGATATTTTCTTAGACGTGGATGCAGCAACCTCACACTCTTTGGTAATAGTGGTGACGGTTCTCTCAGAAACGCCTGAAATACACAACAACGTTACATTACTTACATGCATATGTAGGTACATTTTTTAAATTTATCTTTTTATTAAAAAATACATAATGTAACAAAGGTTTGTATTAAAGAAAAAAAATCGATCGGAACTTGCTTAGGTGAAACCGCAGGGCGCAGCTAGTATATACAATAACAATCAAATACTATGTTTTTATAACAAATATCTAATATCTGAATAATACATATGTATACATATGTATGTACGGAATGTATTATACAATTAAAACATCGTGCCTACATACAAACAATAATCTATTAGCAAAACAAATAACTTTCGATCCTTAAATAACGGGAAACTATGAATAGCAGGTAACACTAATTTACTTACCAGTCATGGCGGCTACACGTTGACGAACATGTTCAAATGGTATTATTGGTCCTCCATTAGCTTTTTCCCGTTCACAAAAATTACGAACTGAGGATACAATTTTTCTGCCACTACTTTGAATCTTTTTTGGCATGATTAACACGTTTAAAATTATTATTTTTTAAAGAAAAACGCATGGAACTTCACACTACGATAGTTGACTTCCTAGCAAAAATGGCGGGTAATGCCAACCTAACAGAAACAGCTGTCAGAGGCAAAATAACGCTGAACGCACTATACAAAGTATTACTAGTAAGGAAATTAACAATGATGGTATTGGCTAATGGTAGAATTAGTACGACTACAATGAGTACCTACCAGTTTACCAAAGTTGTACCATCAATGGTACATATATTGGAAGTTGGTTAAATGTATTTGGTTGTGTAGTTTTGTCAAAGAAATTTGTTATATTAGATTTGTGCTCTGTGGTGAGGACTTGACTGACCGACCGACCGGACCCACTAGTGAGGGAACGACCGGCCGGCCGCCATTGTTGTCAAAATTGAATGAATTGGTTGAGTTTTGTTTGTTGTAAAACATATAGGTATTTGGTTCAAAAATTTGTCTTGTCCGAGAATAAAATCATGAAAACACTTGAATTTGTTTTTTAACGTTAAAATTTATCACATACGTTATCCGTTCGATAAATTTGTCTTAGTTTTGCTCGTGAAGCAGTTCAGTTATGATATTAGCTGAATCTTTACTGTTCGCTATATCATTGGTGGACACCGGTGCGATATTATTTCTTCTGGTTTACTACATAATAACGCTGTCCGATTTGGAATGTGATTATCTGAATGCTCAGGAGTGCTGTGATAAGCTGAACTACTGGCTACTTCCTAAATATATAGCACATTCTTTTGTGTCGTTTCTATTGCTCATTCATGGCGAAGTGTTATTGTTTGTGGTGAATCTTCCATTGTTTATATGGCTTACCTTTGAACATTTTACTGTGCCGCGAGGGAATCTGGGAAAGTACGACCCTGCTGAGATCCACAACGGAGGACAGCTGAAAACGCACTTGCGGGATGTTATGATCCACATCGGTTTCTATTTATTGTTCTTCTTCATCTACCTTTACTGCCTTATACTAGCGTTGCTCAAGGGCAACCCTATTTCGCGCTCTGACGAGATAGTATCTGAGCTCTAAATACCTAAATATGGCAGAGAATCAAGCAACACCAGCTGTAGGCGATGAACAAAACAAATCACCAGAATTGAACAAAGTCTGTGTAAAACTCCCAGTAGCTGAGAACTTCACTGCAGCTTTGGATAGAAAACTAGATCTTTACCGAGGTTCTGAAACGCTTGATTGCAATAAGGATGTAATTGAGAAAGTATTCAACAACTATGTCATAATTAAGAATATTATTAAATACTTGCCATGGCAGGACAAGTTTGTTTGTAGAGATGTGTGTACTCTATGGAAGAGCACTGTCCTGGCCTTAGGGAAGGAACAGTTGAGGCAGGTTGACTTCTCAATAAATCTAACGATGAGTGCTGTGAAGAAAGGCATTGTGCTTAAGAAATCTAGAGATTTTCTTAACCTACCATTGTGTTGTTTGATGTTTTGTAATGCAGCAGCAATAAATGATTATGGTACCGTCAGATGCATGGCACTTCTGCCACATCCATGCTCCCCACCTTGTGAGAAGGAACACAGTGGTAAGTACCCTACTAATTAAAAGTTTCAGTTTCAATCTGCAGGAAAGACATTTAATTAAATCATCTTCTACTTAGTAAACTTCTATGATGAATAATATTGTTATTATAAGTAGAGGATTTATCACCCTGATGACGAATTTAACCAAAACATTGTTGGTTATAATACCGAAAAAACAGTACATGATAAATCCTTTATATATAATAATAGTATAAATCGTCTTCCATTGTTACAACTGATGCAAAAGTCCTTCAATATTTATGGTTTCAATGCAAGCATGGTTTCATGGTTTATGGTTTCATATCAGCTGATGATAATGATTGGCATTCATAAGTATTTGGAACCTCGCTGTTGAAAATGAAAATTAATGACAAACATAACCTTTCAAAACCCAGGATATATGAAGTAGGACTTTGGGTTATTTCTTATTCTAAGGTGGGGGGGGGGGGGGGGATAAGATCTGCACTGATATCCGTCCCGCATAGGGGTGTATTATGCAGCAGCTCATGCACCACTGATTCTTCATCGTGTTTAAGTTGATGGCAGCAGTTTTCAGGTTTCTAATACAATATTACTGAGCCCTGAACTTTATTTTTCTAATTTACAGTTATTGATATGATACACCGTGAGACCTCTGGACCAAACCCAATCATGTTTATAACTAAAGCATACAATGTTGCATATTTGCCACTGCCGCGATCCATTACATATGATAATGCAATCAAGAAGATTCAGCATAATTCTATCCCATTCTATTGCGGGCTTGTGATTCCTCTGATGAAAGATGTGGAGTTCACAACGTACAGTACACCGACTGCCCGGGAGCATACAGAGGAGTTGAAACAAGATTTGAAGAAGATAGCTGAAGATAGCATTATAAAAGCTATCATTGTGAATGTCACCGATCATTATATGCTATTTTTAGAAAATCGGAATGATAGCTTTTTGGATTGTTTTCGGGAAATGTAAGTTACATTTATAAAATGTATATTTATACTTTGATGTTACTAAGATAGATATTTTTTTTGGTTAATGTTGTGTACAACTAGCTTATCTTGAATCACTATGACAAAACCTAAACCGTGCAACTCTGGTCCTCTTTGGGCTACTCAAAGGCTTCAGATTTGACTTGCGGCTTTTATATCTATGTGCTTCTTTTAATTTCAGCCAACCCGACATCCCATTTGCCCTCGGAGGCTGCCTTGTCGAAGACACATTCGCCTATCAAGAAGACATGGACGATATAATCTCAGTGTCAAACGATGAGATACCTCGTATTATTTGCAAGCAGGTGTCCCTTGCTATATTCACCGTCCCCAAAGATGTCGTAGTAACACCCGGCTTCGAGGTGTATTCTTGTGTCATTGAGAAAGATGCCTGGAGTAAACTTAAGATACAAGAAGAAATTCGCAGTGTAAGTAACTTTACACATAAAAAAATATTTATAATTCGAGATCAGTGTGGTGCTGGCCTGACGGAAAAGACGTAAGGCGAAGACGCGAAACAAACTTACAGAGAAGACATACATTTTGTATGAGAATATTTTAAACGCCAAAAGAACGCTCGTTGGCGCTCTTCGAGCCCGATTTAGTCGCAAACCTTTGCACACGTTCACAAATTCAGTCTCGCGTTTTTACGTTTGTTCAGGTTTAAGATATTTAATCTCAAGAATTTAGAATTCACTTAAATGAGAACTGATTATAAAAAATACATTGACAAATATAATAATCGCATACGCGAGCGTGCTACATATTAACTAAAAATAAACATACTTAATATTACCTAATAATTAACATAATACAATAACAAAAACATTTACGAACTAAAACAGCACAGTGGTAACTTCAGCACAGCCGAGCCAAAACAAAACAGTGAAACGTATTACACAGATCGGCGAGAACTAGATGTGGCCTAACATTTGAGTATGAAATGATGCAAGGTTAATTTGACTATTATTCGTTTGTTCGTTATTTCAATGGCGGCGCCGTTAACGCGCTTTTGTATCGATACAAATGCTGCAATCTACTTTTTGGTCGTTTAAAATACGCTGTATGCATAGGTCGTAACGTCTCTTCTGTCTGGCTTGCGCCTAAGGAAACTGTTGTCTCTTCCTATCACAGCTAGGTCACATGCGTAACAAGGCTAATGCAGTAAACTCAGATTGAGGTAGTATTGGGTTTTGGGATAACACCTGGTTTTTACACCATAAGTCAGCTTATTGATAACACCGACAGTACGGGTTCCATACTTCTATCATAGCAGAGCAGTCGAAAGTTAGATGTAGGTTTCCCTCAAGGTGCGCCACTGAGTCTCACAATAATAGATTAGCCTATAATTATATTTTTATACGCACTGGAAAGCGCAGCTTGGGACCGCCCCCCCACTAGGTGGAAAGACAATCTGATAAAGATTGCTGGAAGCCGTTGGGTGCAGGCCGCACAAGATCGGTCGCTCTGGAAGTCTGGGGGAGGCCTATATTCAGCAGTGGCCGTTCTGTGGCTGATATGATTATTATTTAAGGGGTGTTTCTCACGAAATATTGATATTTCGGTTTTTATGAAGCTCACGGGCCTAAACCAAGTGCGAATCATGTTGAGATTGAACGCTTGTGTCGTGTAGAAATTTTCTTACAATCGTACACGTATTATGAATTGCAGCGTTCTGCATAGTTATATAAGTGTTCTTTATTATTATTACTAGCCCGTAGCTCCCAATCCAGGGCAAAGGCCTCCCTTCCCTCTTTCCACGTATCCCGGTTACTATTTAATAATCTATGTTTTAGACAAGCGTGATGGTTAATCATGTCTAAACCCCTTCTTTTATGATATGATTATAATTTCTGTTACAGTTTTCAACGCGCATACCTCATTTCGAGAACAGCGTGGCTCTGAAGATGTCGTGCGCCGGCCGACAGAGCAGGCATGACTACGAACAGAATTACTTCCGTCAGTTTTTCCCCGACACGCCTATAGCGGGCGCCTTCGGCAACGGGGAGTTCGGAGTAAACTACCCGCCTCCTCACCGGACAACAGACTCTGCTAAAAAAGCTAAGACAGAGTTCGCGTATCATCATGTTCATTCGTATTCTACTGTTTTCATGTATTTCGGATGGGGGAAGCTTGTGAAACCGGCTGTGGACCATGACTCCCCTCGAAGCACCTAGAGGTTTTTGCTCCTGAGTCCAGGGCCCCAATTCTACTAAACCAATCGCTTCACTATGTCTATGGTATCGTCGAAAAATCGCCACTATAGATACCTTTTGGTATTCTACTAACACAATCTTTTTTCAATGGCCGCCGTTGCTATGACAACCCCATTGAACATTTGGTAGCATATGACAGGAATAACAATCATAATCGTTTAATAATGGTATGGCTCCATCATAGTTTTTCTTATAAATTAGCAGAATTGGGCCCCTGGGTATGGTCTTCTCAATTTCTACTTTAGTATTGCAATAATTGAATTGCTTTGTCAAATGGAAACAGATGCATTTCCACAAATTGGTAGTAGGGATTTCGGTTCCTTAATTCATAAGTAATTTATTCTATCTTCCACAATCATAGGCAATTTTGTACGGGACGTAGGGTAATTCTAAAAACCCTGAGGCTTGTTTATCTATTATTACTATCCATAGAAGTTTCTGATCCACATAAGTATCATTCTAGCTTTATATTAATGCTGTGTATTAAATATTTCCTACACATTAAGGTGGTTCGATTCCCATACAAAAGTCCAGTGGTGATTCACTAGATGACTGAACAGCAGAAACGTCTAAACATATGCGTATCAAACTACTTTGGTACGTCTTATTGGCCACTTTTTTCAAATTATTAGATTAGATAATTTCTTTATTGCACACCATTAAATATAAACATATAAAAGAAAATACACTTTTAAATCATAGGTATAATGGGCGGCCTTATCGCTAAAAGCGATCTCTTCCAGGCAACCTTTGGATGGACAGGATCTATGTGAACAAAAAATTATTATGTATTTTATGAATGAAAGTGTGCAATTTTATTGATTTTGCGACAATAATAAGACAACTAATCCGATACGCATATGTTTAGACATTTCTGTTCAGTTATCTAATAAACTTTTGTATAAGAATCGAACCACCTTAAGCCACCCGTATGTAGTATAGTATACCTATTTATCAAGCTAATTAGGCAGGTGGCATTACTTTTTAAACATTCTATCTGTAACCGATTTGAGTACTCAAAAACAATAGTAATCTATTTCTAAGTACATTATCTAGTCCTTACGACGAATAAGTAATTTTAAGTTTTTCTTCTATATAAGTACTAGTATGGTTTAATATTAGGATTTTAACTTTTAAATTACTGTTATTTCGACTTGAATAAAATAAATATAAACCAAACAGACCTTTTAAAAATATTGTAAGACGAGTGTCGACTGTCGAGTGATTCACACGGGCTCGCTCACTATTCGTATCGTCACTTACCGCAGTCCAGTATTTGTAATTACTGATTCTAACTCGTAGATAACTGAAAATAGCAAATCATCTCGTAGACTCGGGACCGAATCATTGAATTGAACTTCATGATGTCAACGCCTACATAAATAAATAAATATTACTGGACATTTCAGACAACGCTATCCAGCCCCAAACTAAGCAGACTATGGGAACCAGGTAACTGATAGAATACTCATTATTATAAATACGGGATTTATCATGTATTATTCGGAGCGGATCGCACTCACCCTGATGAAGGTTCATGAATTGAACCGAAACATTGTCGGTCGAAACACCGATAAGACGGTACGTGATAAATTCCGTATTTATAATAATGATTGATAGAATAATTGTATACTTTTTTTACGTTATTTCAAGAGAATGGTTCGTGAAACGATTAAAATCGAGAAATTTACAAAAATACGTTCAGGCATCGTTGCTCGAGTCGCCCTAAGAATATATATTTTTTTGTGTTTTGGGAGACTCGTGAGATCTCAGTTCGGGGCGAACCACTAGTTAGATCCAATTTAATATAACCTACCTGCGAAGTAGGTAGGTACGTAAAGAGATTATACCATTAAATAACAATTTCTAGAAGGTAATCAGAATTGTATAAGACATGTTTTAAAAATGCCGTAAGCACATTTCTATCCGTAACGAGAATATAATTGGAAAGTAGTCTCGTTAACGTAAATCTATGTTTCTCATTGTTTTAACGCAGATTTATTGAGACAATTATTTTGAAAACGAAATACTTTTCGCAGCCTCCGGACTAATCCTCAGGCAAAGCGTAGTTTACAGATATATTTTTAATTCTCAGGTTTTATTTAACTAGTGGTTGCGAAATGAGATCCCGCGGGACTCCCCTAAAAAAAATATTTGTAATCTTTGACTATCAAAACAGTGCCACGAAATGCATAACCACCCTCTTGACCTACAGTTTTGTTCAAATTACAGGTAACGGGAGTTCATGTTAATTGGATTCCTTTTTTGGGGTAGAAATGCAGTTATTCTAGATTACATACCTATATTTGTGCCACTAAAGCTACAAACATACCTTTCAGCACTGTGGGGTCACTGGTGTACCCTGTGAATTTAGTCAAGTTCCGCTTTTATTATGACTAATAACTTAAAAACAAAGTTTAAAATAAAAATAAAAACGCGGTCAAATGTACGAATGAAGACCTTTCATTAGACGTGCCACTTGACCGGACCCATTTTGTTTATTTTTACCCCTCTTGAACGCCAATATCTCAACAATCCCCAAACTTATTTAGCTCTTTTAGTCACACCAGGATTGTACCATCACTACCTACCTTATACCAAATTTCACGATGATCGGATCAACGCTTCGAAAGTTATCCTTGGACAAACAAATATACATACATACATCGCCGATTTGCCCAAGTTGATTTGGAGATCTCGCTTCGCTCTATCAATTGTATAAATCACTCAAAAAGAAAATTAAAGTTGCTCAGAGAGCAATGGAGCGTGCCATGTTATGCATCTCGCTGTTGGACCATATACCCAACAGCGAAATACGACGCAGAACCAAAGTCGTGGATGTGTGTAGAAGGATCAACCAGCTGGAAAGGAGATGGGAGGGACACTTGGCAAAGAGGAAAGGCGGAAGATGGATGAGGGCAGCAACCGAGTGGTGGCCGCGAGCAGGGAGTAGACTAGTTGGCAGAGCACCAGCCAGATGGTTAGACGACATCGCTAGAGTTGCAGGAAGGTAACGAATACGCTTGGCACAGGACCCGAGAGAGTGGCGTGGATGTGGCCTGAGATGAATGAATTAAAATATAAATCACTACTATTTTATGTTGTGTGTAGTGATTTAGCGGTGGCGATGGGCTTGCAACCTGTCACGTGAGTTCTATCTTTCTATGCTATAAGTGGGCATGTATCAAATATGGACTTGCCTCTGACTACCCCCTTGTAGGATATCTTCGCGGGTCTGCGTATTGAGTAAAAAGACTGAGGATGTCTATAGTCGTGAGCTATATTATTGTTATGATCTACTAGCTTACCCACCCGTGGCTTCGCACGCGTAGTTTATCAATAAAAACATTACCCTTCTTTTGCGCAGTCGGGTAAAAGTTGCCTATGTCTCAATCCCGGTTACAATCTTTAAATATAAAACAAAGTCTGGTTTGTTCAAACACTTATAAAGTTATAACTCTAGAACGGCTGGACCGATTTTCATGGTTTTTGATTTGTTGTATTTGTATCCGTCCCGAATAGCAGCATAACTATTAAAATATTGGAAAAATTCACGCAAACAAAATTTATGGCGATAATTCATTTTCTCATACATAAAATGCAGCTAATGATGGCTGGTTGGCAATTCTACCGGTGACGTACAGTACATTAGCAGATTTGGCAGCACGCGTCATATGCATGAATATACGCAAGATGCAATGACTTTATTGTACACAAATAGATTACAGACAAAAACAGCTTATAAAATGGACATGTACAAAGGCGGGCTTAACCCTAATAATAGTGTTCTTCCAGCAAACCTTTGAAGATAGAGGTAGATTAAAGTGGGGTACGTGCACAGAAATTGACATTGGAGTAAAAAACTAAGAAAAAAATGAATTTAACTCAGGTAATAGCTTAAATACACAAAATTTATTAATTCTAAGACGGTACTAAGTTCTCGGGGTCAGCTTGTCTATTTATATACCAAATTTCATCGAAATCGGTCCAGCCGTTTAGTCGTGAAAACGTTACAAACAGACAGAGACAGAATTACTTTCGAATTTAATTGTTATAAAGGACCTTGCCTACCAGCTACTACTACCCAGCGTCCATAGCCTAACGACATTACGTTCACAGTCTGAACTAAAGAATGCTTGTAAATGGGGCAGTTAACAGCTAAGTAAAACAATACGCCACATTAAATCCGATGTGCGACTTTTAATTAGTATTTGGCTCAGTTCGCTCACATCGCGTGTGCACCTTCACGCGGCAACCTGACGCATGAGAATGTGCGTGTAAACGTCGCGCTTCTTCTCTAACCTCTTAAACCTGTTTTATTTGCTTATCTATTGTTTCGTCTTTATTTTTTAAAATATAATAAATGAGCAAGACTGGCTCTTTCACCTAGTGTAACTAATTAGCGACTAATGCTTGTCTTGAGTCATTGACTTCACAAGATCTCAAAAGTAAGCTAAGCTGCAATAACGAGCTCATGAACCACCATCGCAAAACCCGGTTCAAGTTCACTCTTAGAGCATTCGGCAGAGATGTTAACTAACGTGCTTCCGTCGCAGGCACCTAACTAAATAAAACCAAGTTCATAAACATAAATTTCTGCGTATGCCCTGCGTCCGTCTAACGCGCCGAGCAGCCATGCATGGGTCCTGAAAAATAAAACATGATCCGTTCGTTTGTTTTTTAAAAAAAGCAATTTGTGTTTGCTATTTACTTAAACTCGGATCGTGAATTTCAGCGGTTTCATGCCGAGAGATTGTGTCGAGAGCTCTCACTGGGAGCAGTGACTGGCTGCTGCAGTCGATCGGTCCTCAGTGCTTCGCTACATGGCTTCACTGCCGCACGCTTTCTCGAGACGGCGAAACTTCCGTACGCGCTACGATTCCGCGACGCGCGAAATTTTCTTTTCTTTTTCATGCTATATTTTATATTTTTTTCATTACGAATAAAAGTTGCTATTTGATAAAAAGGTAAAGAAATTACTTGCAGAATATTTTTAAATGATTTCACTGAAAATGCGTTGTGTTTTGAATGAAGATAAAAACACTCTAATTAAATTTTACGTTTTCTATTATTATTTGAGAGTATGTAATGTAATGAGTGTTAATTATTTAAATGATGGTAATTATTTATGGCAAATTAATTAGAAAAACGATTTCAGCGAAGTTATTTAGGTATTTAAAGAGACCAACACGCACTTTTTAATAGCTAACATATCATAGAATTATCTAACATTTTCCAACACGAAACAGCCGTTGGAAAATGTAACAATTTGCATGCAATGCGATTGTTTTTCCTTTCCCATTAATCTAAATAGATAAATCGTTCTCTGTAGTGAAAGCTCTATAAATTGCTCCGTAAATTACAATTTCTCTGCATATCAAAACGAGAATAAGTGAATTAAAAAAAAACAATGACATTAAGCTCAGCTATAAATGCTAATGTAGCGGAGAGACGCAGGCGCATCTTGTCTTGCGTTCACTTTCTCCGAATGTATGTGTAACTGTTGCCAAAATAATTGTGTATAAACACGTCAATAAATTAAATCTTTTACATTTTGCTCTTTCTGGACCAATTGGAGGCTGTACTTTCCATTTTTTTTGTTTACAAAATAGTTTTCAATTCTATAACTTAACGGATTCGAAAATAAAAATTATACTTAATAATTATTTCGGCAGGTATTGAGCCGATCACTAAACTGTGTAAAGAAAAAAACAAAGTTTTATGTGGACGGTGGAGTGTTAAACGAACTTTGCAACAAATCGAGATTCAGTGAAAGTTGTAATCTGTGATCGTCCGAGCACTGTAATACAAGAACAATGGACCACCTGTTCCGCCAGAGGAGGTTGAGCGTGCCTAAGCGGTAAGTGCTTTATAAAATTAGTGATTACAGGACCAAACGTCCTAAGACTTATTCAAAGAGATCGAATACAAAACTCCAGTAGTACCAATAAATGCGGGATTTATCGTACTTTTTTATCCGTGTTACGGCCGACAGTGGCATTTACGCAGACTAACTAAAATTGTGTAAAATACGAACGGTCGTATTTTGTTCACACTAAATATCAAATTAGAATGAAATTTAAAGTGACGTTTCTAAAAGTAAGTGTTTTTCGTTATGATGGCATGTTTGCGGGCTAGTTTTAGTGATCAATTCAATTGGTGTTGACTAAAACTGGTCCGCAAACACGCCTTCTTATTTAAAAATACTTAAATTTAGAAATGTCACTTTAAATGTCATTTTAATTTGATCTTTAGTTTGAACAAAATAAGACAGTTCGTAATTTACACAATTTTAGTTAGCCAGCGTAGACGACAGAATCACCACCAGTGTTTCTGTTCAATTCGTGAACCTTCATCAGGGTGAGTGCGATTTAATACGATCCGTGTATCATATTGAAATACATCACGAATGTTTTCTTAGTAAAAAGTAAGTACTTAGTAATTTTTTTAAGTGTTATGCGAAACGAAGACGGCTCTTTGATGATTCACGGATCATCCCAATAATTTCACACTGGACGAGCAATGAGCCCGTAGCAAAATTGGTATCGCGTCCACGTAACAAGGGGAAGGTTGGTTCAAACCCCGGCTGGTTCGTAATTTTTCTAATCTTAAGTTATTACACACGTTTATAAAGATTTCACCAAAGGAATGTGCGTGGTAGAAGGCGTGATAAATCCTTTCACAACACTAGTTCTCCTTACCCAGGGAGACATAATGTTAGTTGTAGCAAAGTTGTAAGACGAGCGAACTAAAAAAAATACGTCTAAATACTTATAGTGGTAGAGGTAGGTGAGCAAAGAATCTCCATCCATCACTACAAGTAAGGAAAAGTGGAGAAAAAAACCATTTGTGTGAAAAAATCAAAAAGTGGGAATGTTTGATAGGGCCAGGCTGAATTTCATGGAAATAGAGCATAATTCCTATCCTTCTTGTCTCTTAGTTCTTTTGATGCTCGAACCGCCTTTGCCTACTTTATTTTATGTAAGTAGATACCTCTCTTGAAGTCTCGACTAAGGCCTTGGCTGGTTATGGTTCCGTTTAAAAGGGCGGGAAAGCCGGTGAAATTACAATCGCATGACACATACAATCTTACGTCTCGTTCCCAGGGTAGTGGCTGTAAACTACTTTCCTACATCTGTAATTAATTAAGGAATTAGTTACTTCTGTTTTATAAGTACGGATTTCAAGTCTTAAACGTAGCTAGTTTGAGTTTTGGATAAACAGCTATGACCTAAAAATATAGAATCGATCGAATCTAATTCGATCGTAGCACGCAAAATTTTGATCTATTTAAACTACTAACTCTAAACAATATTCGTAGCCATTTCGCGACTTAATATTAGAGAATATAGAAGCTTTCTACATTACGAAACAGTGTTCTACATAAGCACAAGTAGGTAGATATGCGTAGAATGTTATGCTACGAACTATTCAAAACATTCCCTTTGTAAGGTTCTCTCAGATGATTAATGTTGGAATATATTCCAGCGCTAAGTGAACATGAACTAAGCAGCTTAATGGGAAATAATGCGCCTGTTTTAAATGCAGTGTGAATCGTAGAAAGTCGGAAAGCAGAGCTTAATTCAACTAGATCGTTTAATCTTTTTTAATAGAGGTAGTAATGTGAGCGAGTCATGCCAACTGTGACGACTTTGTTCTGAAGAACTGGATAAAAATCAATTGAAAACACCCTAGAACTTGTAAATAGAATAGATGAAAATTTGCTAGTTGTCTTAATTTATAATTGACAATAAATCACAGGTACTTCAGCTATAAAATTTACAAAGTTGCATCAATTAAACGTCAAATTCAACTAGCTTCCTAACTTAGGTAAATATAGCATGTTTAGATATACGTACACGTTTTTTTATACGACCTGAATATGGAACAAGCATATGGCTCAGCGAATGTTAAGTGGTAACCATCGCCTATTAACAAAGTATTGCCTCGTAGGTCACGCATCTTAAAAACGTGCACTACAATGCACTGCTCTGCGTCCATCAACTTGAGATATACGAGTACAGGTGTAAAGCTTTATGTGGCTGTAATTTCACCAGCAACCATACACTTCTAACCAAAACACAGTAATGCTGCTTAGCGGCATAAATAGGTATGGTGGTAGTACTTTCCCGGGTGAGTCCTTTCATTGAGAACTCTTAACTGCTAGGTACCTTACTTATATTTTATAAATGCGAAAGTTTGTTTTGGATGGATGTTGTTTTGTTGTTAGCACACAAGAAACACACCGTAGCGTGTTTTTTTCTTTTTTTTTATAAGCTAGCGTTTGACCACGATCTCGCCTGATGCTAAGCGATGATAGTCTACGATGGTACACGCTTGCCTAGAAGAAACCTATTCACTCGCGACTTGAAGACCCCTAGGTTGTACTTATCAGGAAACACAGACTCAGGCAAAGCGTCCACTCCTTGGCGGTGCGCATAATAAAAGTGGAAGAGTACCGCTTGATTTGAAGGAGGAAAAGTGTTTGTGGCCTAAATTCTTTTGAATCCGGACACTACACGAACGAAGCCATAAACAGAAGTTAGTATTGATAAGTAGGTATCCAATAGTTGCATCGCCCGCATTTCCTAGAGACGAATAAGTAAATCATTTCTTACCAGACACAGTTAACTCCGTTTACGCGCTTAACGCAATTAACAGAACAAAGCATATGAAACGGGCACAAAACATCTGCACTGTTTTACTAATTTGCAAATAAACATCGATTTCCTCGAGGTGAATGATCGCGGAGACGGTGCAATGGGTTTTTGTCGTCGATATCTCGATTGTTAGTTGACAATAGCGCAGACTCCGATACGATGCCATCTGTCCATGTGAGGCACGTCAATACTCAACCTCTCTTCGACAGGTCTTTGAATAATATTTGTGTGGCCTAGCTGAAACATCAACTATTCATGAATAAATATCGTTTGATATTGAGAAACAGGGTCCATAATTCACTTTACGGATATGCTTTGGCAGGTGTCTTTTCATTTTGCAGATATTTGAATATTTATACAGGGTGTTTGGTAATATACGGACGATATTCAAGTGACGGTTTCTTAAAACATAAAATAAGACTTCTCGAAAAAAATTACTAGTTATATTATCAAATTTTAAAGAAAATCGACTAATTGGTGATTAATTCGATTCAAAAATTACTGACTACTTGCAATCGACATCCAAAAATAAAGGCCATAATCCACAAAAGCGTAGATTTGCTACTTATATCCTCTCTCTACGGGCTCTCTGCTTACAACTTCACTGCGAATGCGCTGTATAAAATAAGACATCGCCGCTTGACCGTTTCCACTAAAGCTGAGCGGAGAGATGTCGGAATATCGATATGCTATTAGTTATTTTCGCATGGTATTCTCATCTCTGCAAATCTTTGCTTTTATGGATTACGGCCTATATTTTTTGATATCGATTGCAAGAGTAGGCAGTATTTTTTATATCGAATTAATAACCAATTTGTCAGTATATTACCAAACAGCCTATATAGTAGGAAAACTATAAGGCGGATAAATAAAGTAATTTCATCGCAGTGTAGAAAAAACATTAAATGTGAGAGTAATGTTAAGATGCCGTTTCAGATGTGATGTGCTAGATGTTTTACGGTTGTAATAACTAGAAATCAGCCGGTTGGTCGGAATATTATACCTCCGCGTACTTAACAAATATATAAAGTTACTAATTGATCCGCTAGCACCTTTCCACGCGTGGTTTCTCAATAAAACATTACCCTCCTTCTGCGCAGTCAGGTAAAAAGTAGCATATTTCTCAATCCCGGTCATAATCTATTATTATACCAAATTTCATCGAAATCGGTCTAGCTTTTTGGTCGTCAAAACGTAACAAACAGACAGAGGGCCAGAGAGATAGACAGAGGGACAGCGTTACTTTCGAATTTTACCATATATATTATATTACCATATAAAATATTCAAACAACATTAATATCAAGTCCTAAAATATCAATGAAACAGCCCGTATAAAATAGGTAAACAAATCATATTCATTCATCACGACGATGCCGCTTAGTCAGGACCAGTTAAACTGACTACAGCATTGTCGTAGAGACGCCGCTGATTTACGTTCAAAATTGTTTATTGGAAATATATCGATTACTGGATAAATATTCAAGTTACCGGTATTAAACCCGCCTCTAAAATCAGTTAATACGGTTCCGGATCTGTGTTTTAAATTAATGTCGTACATAACAAAACAGGTTGTATGATTAATTATATAAATCAAGAATATTTTTAAGATAACTTTGTTTCGGCAAATGAGAAAAATATAAGACATTCCATGTTTCCTTATAGCTCGATTTTTTTTAGAATTGCGTTTAAATTGCAAAAAAAAAACAACTTTCAATTCTTACACCATAATAACTCATAATTGATCAGAGGTTTTTATTTAAACGATTGAAAGTGTGCATAACCTCCATCAGTAGGTTTATGAGGCAGCGTGTAGCCTACATGCGTTTGTTCCTTACCAATAATTACACTCATTACAGCTTCAGAAGAATTACTACTTTTTACATTATGAGCTGTTACGTTCCTCTTTGTTTCTATACTAATTCCTTTTATTGTCTGCTAAATCGACGTAATAGCCTGGCTTTAATTAAAACATGTTAGAACTGGAAGGAAGTTGCGTTGATAGACTTCTTATTAAAGTATAATTAGATGTTGATGACAAGCAGTTTGTTTGAATAAATTTACTAGAGCTGGAAAGTGTTAATATCATTCGACTCTTCTTTAGCTATTTGCATTTTTAAGGAATTAATAAAATGATCTAGATCCATCTTATTATCTATTGCAAAAAAAACAATCCCCTAGAAATTTGGTTATGCTCCAGTTGCAGCTTCGCTGTTATCGGAGCGATGCTTGGATTTTTTTATGACGTCCATCACTTGCACAAAGCGAGTAAGATGTCTGTATCATGCACCGTTCCGCTCTCTGCTCGGAGCACGTATGATTAGCTAGCGATGTCGTTCATAGGTAACTTAACCACGAAAAGCAATACTTTCTCTGAAGATTATGTCATGTTGCGTGGAAAAATTTGGGCAAATTATAGTTCGACGGATCTATAAAAGTGATTGATACTCGCCTATCATTTCATTAGTTACGTAACTTCACGGCACTCTATAAAAAGTAATTCAACGAGCCAGTCTTCCTGCGTAACTAAAAAAGTTTATGTAGGTTTTTAGGTGCAGTAGGTACTTCATTCCATTTATTTTATTTAGCTCTATCTACAGTTTTTGAAACGATATGTCGTATGACAGAGAGATGTTCAGTAGAATCGTGCGCAAGTATTCTTTTTCAGTGATCGTACGTGTCGCTGTGTTCTCATCCCAATTCCAACTAGCTGACGTTTAATCGAATTCAAATTCTGAACAGTAATTTTGCAAACAATGTCTAGGTCGATGGTCAGTGACCAGTTGCTAGCCAGTCAGTGGTCTGACAGTTATCGGTGCACGCTTCACTTCCTACCCTCGGATGCAACGGCTTTTATCAATAATTGCTCGGTATGCGGAATTATTCCGTTCAGCGATCATGATTATGCACTGGTGTTTACATATGTGTGTTTTTTATAATCTCGGTTTCATTTTATTCCCATCAACATTGTTTCTTTGTCTGTTTGATCTTTCTTGACCACTGAACATATCTATTGAAGTTCATTGTATTCTTATGTGAGGGATTTAGGTAGAGTATCTTGGATATTTGTTCAATCGTAGGTATAACATGCACGATAGTTGACTTGTGGATAGACAGACGTCTCCTTTGTATGGAAACATTCTCTGTCTGCTAGGAGACGTTTGAGACGCTTATTGTGTACGTTTGCGAGTATATTTTCCACGTTGAAGGTTTCTCTCGTAATACATCATTTTCAAGTGAATTGTTAAAAAGCATTGTGATTCTTTGTGTTATGCCTTGATAAGGACAATTCCTTTGTATTAAGTTCATCAATGCGAAACTTTGAAATCTATTCATGATCACTACAATGATTGTAAATACATTTTGCATACGCCGGTAAATACGTTGGTAAATAAGTATACTAATCATTGTAACTAAGTTAAAACAGTGTAAAGACGGTAAAACATTGGATCTTAAAAATATTCGGATTGATATATCATCGTGATACTTACAAGGTACTTTACCAATAACTGACCCAGATAAAGATTGATCTCGTTTAAACATCGTTATAAATTTAAATTCGAATTCAACTAAGATAATAGGTGCTTTTGTTAGCAACATACGTGTGCTGGGTTTGAAAATTAAGTTACGGACAGTTAGATAATTTCGTTCTCCGGGTCAGTACATAAATTGGGTTTTTGTTACCACAAGAGTTCCGTTCGATAGCTTCGAATACGATCTGTTATGATGTCTGTCTGTAATCGTCTGTATTTTCGTGTATCTCGGTTATCAGGTCGACGTCATTTGCTACTTCCGTCCTGTGAATGAAGGTGTTAAAGCAAAATGTTTCAATAAGACACCGTAGCGTGTAGTGCCAGCTCATTTCGATCTTGATAGACTCCATAAAACTGAGTGCATGTCTCGAGTCATTCACATTAATAACGACGTAAATAAAAGTATGTGAAAGAATTTCAAGTTCAGATCTCTTTCGAGGGCTGGTGTGAAGTGCAAAAGCGGGACACGCACGACCGACCCACACTGTTTTAATGTATGACTTTATTGCGCTTATGCGTATAACTGTATGCGCTTGAGCTTATGATTTGAGTTTTTAACGGGTCCAATAAGTATACCTACTTTCTCCAAAATTCTCAGGTAAATGCTACTTTATAAAAAACTTATACGTTAGGTTATAGCCACAGAAAACAAAAATATCAAAGAAAATAAAATAAATAAATATTGCTGGACATTTCACACAGCGCTATCTACCCCCAAACTAAGCCGAGCTTGTACTATTGGAACCAGATGACTGATAGAATAATTATATACCTTTTTTTGTAAATACATACTTATAGTATATATGGAATGTCCCAACAAGAGCGCCGGATTTAAATTTGCCGCCATTTTGTTAATACGAGTTGTACGGTGATTTTTTTGACAGTTATCATGTACAGACCAAGCTATTTAAGTATATGGAGAAGTATTCAAACCAACAACGTTTAATTGTTGTATGTTAATGTTATTGTACGTTAAATGATTTTCTTCAATAAATCCGCTTTAATTTGATGATGTTACAACACCAAACAGAAAATTCACGGCGCTGCGCATGGTCCCTTGGCTTGATTTCTTGCACCAATTGAACCTTGTACGCGTGCAAATGCAGATCTTTTACCAAAATTCGTTGCTTCTGAAAATGTTTGATTCTTGACCACGATGCCGAATGGAAGTTCCTGGATCTCGGCTGCCACAGATTCCCTTACTGTGGCTATATTTTCGAGTGACTGACAAGGACGACGACGAACAATGATCTTCTGATCCATCAGCGTAAATTTGGTCTCAAATTTTGTCATTAAACGCCTCACTGTCGATTCATTTGGCGCATTATTACGACCGAAAACTTGATGTTATTGGCGAACTGTTTTCGCAAAACTTTCACCATTGTCTTTTTACAATAATTAAACGTTGTTGGTTCGAATACTTCTCCATATTCTTGAATCGCGTGGTCTGTACGTGCCAACTGTAAAAAAAGAATCACCGTACAACTCGTATTAACAAAATAGCGGCATATTTAAATCCGGTGCTCTTGTTTGGACACCCTATAGAAAAACTTCCAGACCCGGAACAAATATCTGTAGATCATGCAAACATTTTTTCCGCGGCGGGAATCAATCCGGCGACCTCCTGCGTCTCAGCCGGCTATTCGCCCACTGCGCCACGGAGGTCGTCAATGTTACGAGAAAAACGGTAGGTACATAAAATACAATTAAATGAAACATGCATTCCCCGTACACTTTCAAGTTTACAAGCTTCACGGCGATTAGCTACAGTCAATTGTGAATAATAAAATCCTATGAGTAAGTAATAGAAAGTAGTACATTGTTTTACTTTTATTTTTAGTCAAGGCCACGATGTTGTTCGAATACTTCCTGAGAAAGTAGATATATTATGTTTTTGTATTCATTCTTATCTTTTTTTTAATGAAGTCAGGAAATGAACAAGAATTTAAAAACAAATTGGTGGTGAATGTCTGTAAAATAACAATGTTATTTTTCGCTCGAGCCGGATAGTAGCCGTTATGATATCTGAAGAAATCTGTATCCAACGAGATCAATCGCTAAGTAGCCATTCCAGAAAAAACAACTGGGATCATTAATCGCTCTCGAAGAAAAATCCAAGTACCTACTTGGAGCCGTACGTACGTATACTGCCGTACGTAATAATGCCATCAGAGTCTATACCTTAGTACACTGTGTAAGCAGATTTCCTATCACCAATCTACATTCGTTTTTTTAACAGTTATTAGGTCTAATGCCTACTCTAGTTAATTACTGGTCTTATGCCATCTCACAGGTTTTCCTAGTTTGGTTGCCTATGTTTCTTTTGCAACTAGGTTTTAATATTTAACTTAAATACTGAATCTGATGTACGTACTCTAGTGTTGTGAAGTTTGTCACCGAAATAAATTATTTTTATCTTATCTTTATCATACTTATTAATTCAGCCGTAGAATACCTAGTCAGAAAATTGCACGACATTTTTTATTCCCTAAAATTTTAGTAATGTTACCTAAAGCTTATTTATCAGATATATAAAATCATCCATTTTTAAAGAAAAAAATATATAAATATGTTCGTAAATGTATAAAATAAAAATAACGTCTGGTTAATTTATGATTTTTATTTAGGAAAACCTTTATAGGATTACTTTGTTGACCGTCTGTCTGTCTATTTGTCCGTCTGTCAAGACACTTTTTCTCAAGAACGCGTAGAGAGGTATCAAGTTGATATTTTGCTTGCAATTAATCAAAACCTATACTACTACCGCTATTTATAGTTAAATCACATTATAAAAAATACGGAACCCTCGGAGTGCCATTAGGACTCGCACTTGTTCGGTTTTTATTTCTGTTTGTGACTTTAAGTTCGGCGGACGTTTTTCGAGCGGTGACTGTTTCTTCTAACGTGGTTAAGTCTACTCTATTCTTACTCTACATGCGTCGGTAGTCACTTTATGTGTGCAAAAAGAAATATGTGGAAGGATGTGGACAGGGAATTATAAATTGACCATTCTCATTAGATTGTTTTTATAGAGAGCTCCTTGGCAGTCACACGAGTTCAACGATACTCTTGAAAAAATGTGGAAAAGACTTCGTAGTTAGCACTAAGAAAACTATTTTATATATACCTATAGGTAGTTTAGATGCGTACTAAGATATTTTAAAGTTATTATCATAACCAGGATGACCGTGCCTACGTTTATTTCATGGTTTATAAAGTTTACTAAAATGAAAAAAAAAATGTTTTCATTAGGACTACAGAGCAAGACGCAAACACTGGAAAACATAGAAAATACAAAAGGAAAGTAAAAACACATTAAATAACTAAAATAAAAACTATCGTTATACTCTATAGGGTGTCTCTCAGTGCCATCTACGTGATGACGTCACAAAACGGTGTTCGACTCAGCATTTCTCATTTTTTTATACATTTAATTATTTTCCTCATAGAACATTTCACATGAGTTCTATGTATATGTACTTATTAAGTCACAGATAAATAAGTAAATAAGTAGGTACTTACTAATAGTTCTAGTTCTGCAATAAAACTAGATTTTCATAACGACAATCATTATTTGGTATCTAAAGAGTGTGCCGAGTGGAAACGATCTCATAACAATGACATATATCTAGAATAACTGCAATACAATGGCATTCTACGGAAACCGCAGCGAAGCGTTGCACTTGGCCTGCTCTCTCATAATTTACCTTATCATCAAGTAAACAGAGTTCATTTTATTCAATTAGAGTAATGAGTAACTTTTCTACAAACCGAGAGCCAGCTAGACCTAATTTCACGTCGACAATGTTCCTAAAGGCCTTGTTTTTGAGCATTGCTTAGCATTGTTTAGTATTCAGTTATTGCGTTCATACCCGATGCAATGCGATTTAAACCTTATTTTTGGATCTGTAAAGATGAAATTTCTGTAAAAGAGTGCCATTCAGAGCGCGGCAAGCATGTTCTCGGTAAGGAAGACTACTTTGGTTGGATCTAGTTAATTAAGTAAAATAGGGGTTTAGAAGTCTTTAAAACGTAAATAAAAAGTAGAAGTTGCATAAGTTAGGTAAATAAGATGAGATGCGTGAGTAAACAAACACCCCCAACTTTCCTATAGGGATTTTTTACGATATTTTAACTACAACAATTTTCGGTTTTCGGATTTTTTCTGTACTTGTACTGTGAGACCTTGCTTCTTACCAAACATCATGATTCTAGGTCAACGGGAAGTACCCTATAGGTTTACATTTATTTATTTGCGAGCAAAATATGCGGCATAAAAGGCCATATTTTTTTTTAAGTGGACTTAGAAGCTTGATTTTCTTACAACTTCAAGGTTTTTCAAGTATTTAATGTTAATTTCTACTTGATACCTTCACGTCTTCTCGAGAAAAAGGGTCTTGAAATTGAAAGATGGTCACACAGAGAGGGATCCTGTAAGGGTTCCAGTTTTCCTTTTGAGGTACGGATCCCTTAAAAAATTTAAATAATAACATACTTGTTCAAATTTTAATCTTTGAACTTTATGAGGAGGAACTTAGTAAATTTCAATTATTATTTAAGAGTATTTGTACAGATTTCGTAGCATACCAAAAATACCGTAGTGACGAGCGCGTTGAAGTCTTTTGTATTGCAAGAAACATTGTCGTAGGCACCTACATTGAAGCTACTGCTCGGTATGTAGTTATGTACATTACCGAAGGCAGACCATTCGGCTGGGACGGGATCAGATTGCATTGAATTCAAATGCGGTTCCTGAGGGCCTGATGTTATGATAACCTGCAGTAACTGTATTGGCAGCTTTGTTTATGAACGAAGTTACCACAATACTTGCCTTTACAAAAGAATTGAATTAACTTTGTATTCTACGTTCGCGTTTTCTCTCGGCAGATTGCATAAGTTTTCTGTAGATTAAAAATAAAGTTCAAGGAATCACGTTGCATGATGCATATTTATTACGCTGAAAACAATAAAGCAAAAACTATTTAAGCACTGCCAACCTCCGCGGTTTTTAATTGGTCCTCTATTTTCACGCATTTATCAACTCTCATGTTTCATTGAGTTTATCATGTTTTGTTGATTTATTTTTTTGTCATTAATTGATCGAGCACAGCGAGATCTCCAAATCAAATTCGGCAAATCGGCGTTGTATGTATGTATCATTTATTTATCTATATATTCATATTTTTTTGTAATGTGGTACTGTGCAGGCAGTCATCCGTGATTTCTTATTTTTAAATGGTTCCAACCTTCCAACGGTAGATCCGCGTTGTGCTAAAAGCTGAGTTGGACGCTTTTTTGTGACGTCGTCAGTCGTGTAGATATAGGTAATTATGAGACACATTTGTTGGGTATTGCTGTTTTTTTTTGTGTGTATGACTATGCTTTCTTGTGTACCTTACTTGTGTGTTGTGTGTGTTTTGTTCCGTCACAAATAAATCTTTTTCTTTCTTCTTTCTTTCTTTCCGTGGGTTTGTTTGTCCGAGGATAACTTTCGAAGCGTTGATCCGATCATCGTGAAATTTGATATTGTTACGAGCTGAGGGTTCGGGATAAAATAATGGGAATCGGTTTCACCAAAATAACACTTTTATTCAACACTAAACGATGAATACACGAACTTGGTCACACGTATCACAACACAATAATTCACACCACTGGTGCACCACATAAAGTCACCGAAATGTTCGCACGTATAGCTTAATCCAGACTGACTCGGGAGCAACTACTGTTCACGCGAGGCCCTTCTCCAAGTCAGTCCTCCAGGGCCTCGCTGTGACTAACTCACTCAGACTGACTCACAACTGACTGTCCGGCCATCTCTCCGGCCTATTTATATCCACACATTTCGATTGTTCGAGAAGGATCTCGATCGTTCCAGGAAAAGGGTCGGTCCCTCGATACAATGGCCACTCCATTGTGCGCAACCGCAGACAATAACAACAATAACGCAGCAAGACAAAAGCGTTCGAGAAGTTACGATTATTACTCATTGTTTAACAGCCTCGGCGTAACACTGCCCCCTCCTAAAACATGCTCGTCCCGAGCATTCTTAGCCTCATATCGCGGCAGCCGATCAACACGAACAATTTTAGGCGCACCTCGCGCTGAAGATGTAGCAACTAGAGGAGCCACATTGCCGTCTCCAGTACTTCAGGACACCCAGAGTCCCTTTCTCATCAGCGATCCCAATTCCAGCCTCCAAAACACGGCTCTCATGATTTCTATCTGTTCTTTCACTTCCTGGAATTACTTTCCAGATAAACCGAACGATTCCCTCATCAGTCGAGCCCAATTCCAGCCTCCAAAACACGGCTCTCTTGATTTCTATCTATTCTTTCACTTCCTGGAATTCCTTTCCAGATGAACCGAACGATTCCCTCATCAGTCGAGCACGCTCTTATGGCCAACGTCGCTGATCTTCCTGTTGACGACGCTGCTCTTCTTTATCCTGACGTCGCTGTTCCTCTTGCAACCGAGTCTGCTCTACCTGTTCATGTCGCTGTTCCTTCTGCAACCGAGCCTGCTCTTCCTGTTGACGACGCTTCTCTTCTTAATGCTGACGGCGTTGTTCCTCCTGCAACCGAGCCGGCTCTTCCTGTTGACGACGCTTCTCTTCTTTATGCTGACGGCGTTCCTCCTCCTGCAACCGAGCCTGCTCTTCTTGCTGACGACGCTGCTCTTCTTTATCCCGACGACGCTGTTCTTCTTGACGACAAAGCATTGCCATAATAGCAGCAATATCGCCTGTCACAGGAGCTTGCCCCACGGATGATGATGATGATGCTCCAAATGATTCGGCGGCGGCTAATTCCATCTCCATCGCCTGACGACTCTGCCGAGCTTCTTGAACCGGAGACTCCCCAAACCGCCTTTCATCCATTTCCTGTTGTCGTTGACCTCTCGTCCTGACACCGTCCACGTTATCCTTTGGGAGAACCGGCATTATTTTATCCCACTTCTGACACCAAATTGTTACGAGCTGAGGGTTCGGGATAAAATAATGGGAATCGGTTTCACCAAAATAACACTTTTATTCAACACTAAACGATGAATACACGAACTTGGTCACACGTATCACAACACAATAATTCACACCACTGGTGCACCACATAAAGTCACCGAAATGTTCGCACGTATAGCTTAATCCAGACTGACTCGGGAGCAACTACTGTTCACGCGAGGCCCTTCTCCAAGTCAGTCCTCCAGGGCCTCGCTGTGACTAACTCACTCAGACTGACTCACAACTGACTGTCCGGCCATCTCTCCGGCCTATTTATATCCACACATTTCGATTGTTCGAGAAGGATCTCGATCGTTCCAGGAAAAGGGTCGGTCCCTCGATACAATGGCCACTCCATTGTGCGCAACCGCAGACAATAACAACAATAACGCAGCAAGACAAAAGCGTTCGAGAAGTTACGATTATTACTCATTGTTTAACAGCCTCGGCGTAACAATATATTGGTAGGAAATGTTGGCACAATCCTGGTGTGGCTAAATGAGCTAAAAATGTTTGGAGTATTGACATATTGGAGTTCAAAATAAGACTATTAGGTCAAATGGGTCGTCTAATGAAAGGTCGACGAAGTGGATGTCGGCCTTGTTTTTATTTTTAGTTTAATCCTTGTTTATCCATGATAAAAACTGAACTTTGACAAAATTCACAGGGTACACCAGTGAGCTCACAGTGCTGTAATGTGGCATTCGAGTAGCTTTACTGATACAAATGTAGGGAAAAGGCTATAATCTAGAATAACTGCAATTTTTACCCCTAAAAAAAATTAACCAATTAACTTGAACTCCCGTTACTTGTATTTGAATGAAACTGTGGGTCTAGTACTTTGGTTGTGCGTTTTGTGTTATTTTATTAGTGAAAGATTATGAATAATTTTTATTTTTGGATACTTGCGTGTTCACAGTTCGGGTCGAACCACTAGTTTAATCTTTATAACAATCTCTGGCGCCACCAGCATTTATTTTCCTTTATTTTTAATTATCTGTCATTCTTATCCCTAAAATAAAAGGCGTAACAAATTCCCGGAATTTCGGTTGAGTGAAAATACTTTCACTATAATTTTTTATCATTTTCAATTTTTTCGACAAGGTTCTATCCCATTCTGATAGTGCGTGATCCCGTTCTGTACTGTACTACTACACTAAAATATCATACTTATGTCGTACTATCATACTACTATTATAAATGCGAAAGTTATTATGTTTATTTGTTTGTTTGTTACGCTTTCACATCGTAATGGCTGTACCGATTTCGATGTTTGGTATATAGATAGATTATGACCTGGATTGAGATATAGGTTACTTTTTATTGACAAACCACGCGTACGAAACCGCGGGCGGAAGCAAATTGACTATAAAGAAACAATGTTGCATAAAAACTGGAGGGTGTGGTAGATGCGCATGCGCATGCGATCCGCAACTTTCCTCGACCGACTTGCGCACCCCACAATATCTCGACTGGTTTTATTACCGGGAAATCTATTTAAAATATAATGATCGGAATAATCCCTGAGTCTTCAAGGTTGGAATGTATAGGTTCTTTTTAGGAAAGCGTGTATCATCTTTAACCACAGCATCATGTGTATTCTCTTTTGTTTGTTTTATATACATATAATGGTGTGAAATAAACTTAGGACTTAATGCTAAAGCATTTTCTACTAGTCAACCGTGACAGCTAAAAAACTTAGGTTGGCGTGCTTAACTACGTGCTAAAAGAAAAACAAATAGAATAAAAACTACTAACTACCTAATTAATTATAAATGTGAAATTGCGTAAATAAATAACTCACAAGTATAATTTAATTACAAAAATAATAAAATACACAAATATAATATGTTCGTAATGGGGAGTAATATAGTCGTGAGCTATGAGACCTACGAGTACCTATTATAAAAATCACGTTCAGCCGTCCCTAAATCCTTGCACACAATAGTGTAAACTAACCTTAACAAAACGGTAAAACACAAATGGTAATTAGTTAATGGGGTCTATGGTTGAATTTCTTATTTAAATGATGTTCGCTAAACTTGGCCGAGTTTGCGCACATGTGATTAAGATGTTATTTATGTCTCTCTCATGGTGTTCTTGTTTTAGGTCAATTACTTATGCAAATAAACGAAATAAGTTATTCCTAGTAGAAATAAATTAGAAGGGATTTGCCAACATCAGCGTATTTATCTAATATAAAAAATTTAAGATAATTACGATATGGTTTTCACATTACAGAAGGAAATAATCACATTAAACCCGGCTTGCACAACGATCCCTAAACGTGTTTAGATTAGATTAGATTTTTTTTATTGCACTAATAAAATAATACATAGGCGAACTTAATGCTTATGAGCATTTTCATCCAGCTAACCTTTGTTTAGTGTGGAGAAAGTGGTAGTGCCAGAAAATAGAAATGTAAAGAAACTTTAGCTTAGATATCATAAAATAAACTTACAAAATATAGTAATAATAATAATAATACACAAAAACAAAATACATAAATATACCTATATTTGGTGGGTATCTTGAAGAGAGATGAAGTGTTTAAAGAGTTTGTATTTCTACGAAGAGAAGAGAATTAAGAAGATGAAGAGAGATGAGTATTACTCGCGGATTTTCACTGGAAGAGAGTTCCACAAGCGGATAGCAGTCACAGTGAAAGAGTTAGTGAGTTAGAAAGAAGTTTTATGCTCAGGCGTCTTGAGTAAAAGACGTTCAGAAGAACGAGCACGTGTTAAGCTACTAAACATGTTTAAATTTGACATATTTGTATGATTAGACAACTTTCCTTTTATCATCGCACCGCTCGCCATCGGCAGGGAATGCATCGACACACCTTGGAGACGATGTGGTCGCGTACCGTGAGGTTCCAGAGGGATTTCCTCCTACGAACACTTCGCTTGTGGAATGGTCTCCTTGCCGAGGTTTTCCCCAGGGACTACAGTATGGGGTTCTTCAAAAAGGGCGTTGTATAAAGGGTCGGCAACGCGCGAGTAATACTTTTGGTGTTACAAACGTCCATAGGCTATGGTAACCGCTTACCATCAGGTGGGCCGTATACTGTTTGCTACCTTAGTAGTATAAAAAAACTCTCTAAATCATATCTACTAAATACGTTTAGGCATCGTTGCGCTAGTCACCCTAAAAGTCATTCCGCGAATTCCTGCAAGACAAGTGGGTATTCATATCATAATTTTGTCTCGTCCTGCCAGTGCCTTTCTTCATGAACATTTTTATATAAATACCTAAATAAATAAAAAACTTTAAGTTTTACTTTTTTAACCCTTTTTAAGCTTATTTTGCGCACGTAGTGCAAGAAGGGCGAATGCTAAACTTAAGCGATAAAAAAACATGAATTACCGTTGAATTTCGACCTGTGCACTGGCAACTAATAAATATATATAAAGAAAGAAAGAAATAAAAGAAAGAAAATATTTTTATTATGCCAACTACTAATAACAACAATTAACCACACAAAAATACAGTACAACAAAAGATTACTAAATATAAGTTATTAGTAGCCGCCACAAACAGGTTCCAACTCAGCATTTTGCTATGTCACAGCAAGGTAACACAGCGCTGGTCTTCCGTTGGAACCTTTGTGAGTACCTACACTGAAGTCTGCTAACATATATAAATATAAAAACATATGTAAATAAACAAGTAGACAAGTATAGTATATAAACAAACTGATACATACAATTATCTATTTTCAGCATTTTTGAATTACATTACGTTATAATACGTACGTATAAAATTAGAAAATTCAGTTCCTAAAAAGTTAATTGCCAGCAGAATTTCTCGGGTCTCGTACTGTCGTAATCGTACTGCACTTTTCTTACTCGACATATATAAACTGAACAGGTTAATGTTCTTCAAAAAACATTACAAAAAACCTTGTTACAACGTCCGTTTACAATGTATATCTGTAAATTAGCTACTTCAATAAGAAAGAGCAATTTCTAACACCTGACTATTATATTATGATGGTAGGTAGTTAACGGGACGGTAAAAAGGCGTTGTTGGTCTTGTCTATTAAGTGTCAGATAATTTCACGGCAATAATATAACAAGCATTATGCTAATAACAACTGCATTAAGCCATTTCACACGATACGATTTCTGTTGGTTTGTTTGTCCCAGTCGCAGTTTAAGTTAATTTGTCCGGTGTCAAATAAACCTTTGTTTTTTAATTTAAGTGGTGACGATTAAGGGTAAGCTTTGTGACAGATATTTCTAGCATCTATAATATCGCCGTTCTAAGAAGCCCGATTTGAAGTTGTCAAAATACAGAGGGTAGAGATGGGAACTAGAGTAGACATAAAAAATTGTTTGCTAGAAAAACCGATTCATAGTCATGAGTTTGTTATCATTTAGTTTAACTTAGATTAAATTAATATCGAACTATATATATATATATATATATATATAGTTCGATATTAAATATATATTATATATATATATATATATATATATATATATATATAATATGTATCGTTTTTAATTCAAGAACATATTGACGATAATAAGTAGGTTAGATTAGAAAATTCTTTATTGCACTGATGAAATAATGATGAAAACCCCTCATTGTGGGTGCATCATCATCTTTAATCGTTTCTTATGTAATATATAAAACATTAAAAAAAGTTTAGTAAATGTTTCGATTTTTTGTAATAATCGATTTTGTTTGGTTCCCAAGTGGTTAAAACGATCGCAAGTCTACGGCATTGAACCCTATGATACAACATTGGAATAGCGTCGGATATCATAATAATTGTGCCATTACATATGTGGTTGATTTCTCGACTTCTTGTTTGTTCAAAGTTATCACAGCAAGAAAAATGACAGACGTCAAATCGGGCTTATATATAACGTGTCTTTGATTTGATCTAGTTATTCCAGAATTGCGGTTCTGTGCAAGTCGATTTGCAGATTAACGTTTAAATTCGACAAAGTCACAAAACTTTCGCGAATTTTCCGAATTATGGCCGGTTTCTATTTCCGTCGATAATCGATAACGACTCGTTTCTCTATGAAAAAGTGAGTCGTTGTTGGTCACCGACGGATGAAGAAACCAGCACAAGTCCATGTCATGTTATCGATCAACAAGTGCCATACCTACCTGCACTGCTCTAGGAAAGTATTTAAAAAACACTAAGATTTTATACATCTTTACAGATTAAATCTCGACCGCGTGTTGTTGGCCTTAAAATATAAACCAAGTAATATTTTGAAGGCTTCAATCATGTCGTTCATTTCGCACATTAATGTAGCTTGGACGTGCATGTCACTGTCACTCACAAAAAAGCTAATAGTCAATTTTGGGCTTCAATGTATCGATGAATGGAGATAAAAACCAATGGTATCGATTATTAAGACATTTTATAATTCATATCGGTTAATTTGGAATAAAACATAAAATTTACCAATATTTTTAACCCTGAGATGCATTAATTTAAAACCACAATGATTTTCATGCTTTCTTTTGACTTCTGATACCTAATTAGATTTTATTTATTTCTACTGTATAAAAAACAGCCGCTTAGAACAAACGCACTTACGCCCATAACAGTTTAGCCTCCGCAAGAGAATTGGGGTTAAATCGTTGATTAAACCGTCATTTAACTAGTGATTAATTGAATGAGCGGCCGTTCACATGATTATGTTTATAAACTTGTAATAAATCCATTAATTTGACGCAGTTTTGTGATTATACGTTTGAATGAATACGTCTTAATATCTGCCAATTGACTGGTTTTATTATGAATATAATTATAGCCTTTCATCTATGGTAAGCATTTTCTATTCAAAAAAAAACATTCATGTTCTTTTGTACTTATGTTTGTTTGTCGATTTTTTTCAGTTAACCCGCTGAATCGATTACATAATATGAAATGAAGTCGCTTCCGATGTCTGTTCGCTTAGATCTTTTAAACTACTCAACGGATTTTAATGCAGTTTTCAGCAATAGGTAAAGTGATTCAAGAGGAAGGTTTATACTACATAGATAACTCTGTTTGTTTGTTAGTTTAATTGTTACCTTTTAGGTCAAGAGTTAATTTCAAACGACAAGTATGTTTAAAAAATGTAATGAGTGAATGAAGCAAATAAAGTTGGTATGTCAGGATCAGTGTAGTAAGGGAAGAGCGGCGGGCTCTGTCTCTATTTTATAGTATCGTTTTTTTAATAAATCTATTAAAAACTAGCTTACCCGCCCGTGACTTCGAACGCTTGGAATATCCGTGGTAAATTCGGGATAAAAAGTGTATAAATACACTCTTTCATAGAAATGCAACGTTGTGTAAAAAGTTCAAGTCAATCCATCGACTACTTTTGAAGTTTTTCGGTCAGAAACATACGGAAACTGAATTTTATTTATAAGTAATTGTAAAGTTTACAGGTATGCCTAGTAAACGGCGGAACGTGTTACGTAAACTTGTATTAGTATACCTGTCTATCGTTATATTTGTATTTGTTATCATCATCATTTTCATATCAGCCACAGGACGACTGTTGAACCTTCCCTATAGATTTCTAGAACGATCGATATTGTGCAGCCTGCTCCCAACGGCAGCAACATTTAACAGGTCCTCTTTCCATATAGTGCAGTGGGGGAGGCATCCTACGCTGCGCTTTCCAGTGCGTGGTCTGCACTCGTGAACCTTTCTGCCCCAACGGCCGTCAGTTCTTCGAGCTATGTGCCCTGCCAACTGCCACTTCAGCTTGCTAATTCTTTGTGCTATGTCGGTGACGTTGTATTTGTAAAGTAAAACAAATACCAAAACTACTTCTTATGCAAATATTATGCGACAAGCAAAACCGTGGGCAGCAGTTAGAAATACACCTTCATCGGTACACGTCTCCAACTAAAAATAAGTAAAGTAAAGTGGGCGAGCGAGTGCCAGTAAAAAACAAGCATCGAAACAACGGCGTTGATTAATTTGAGAAGCGCTGTGTAATTGAGTGCGGAGATCTTCAGATAGGTATTTATGAAGATATCAAAGGTGCTATCTACCTTTGATTGGATTTCGAAGAGATCGTTGAGTTTGTAGGACGCGACTTTGAATAGCGACTTAGACATCAAACGTACCTACTGGAATAAAATGAAATTCTAATAAAGGCTATAAGATTATAAACGCATGTCGGAGGCCTTAGGGCAGGCCATAAGCTCCAACACCAGATTTTTTATTTATTAATGTAGGTAGCCAGCCAGATCCGTAGACAGAGATTGCGTATTTTGTTAATTGTCACGACAATAGCAATCTTGATAAGAGTGATGTTTGCTGACAAAAAGTCGACAAAGTTTTTAGACAAAAAGTCGCGTTTAACATAATTTTTAAACCGTATAATTTGTTTATGTCGGACACCGCAAGCCGCAAAGAAAAATAAATAGGCGCTAAAATTAAATGTCAATTCGTCATGGTGCCCAGTTGGTGCCCAGTGTAATGAGCAACTCAACACATCCACATATTAGATGTGGACACCGTTAAGTTTGGAGCCCATTTGATAGCACGCAGCAGCACAACAGTGCGATAAATAGTAATATAACTTCTTGTTCCGTGTCACTGGTAAGCTAAACTATTTAAGAGTAGTACTTTGCCACTTCAATAGCGTTGGGCGTGGTTTTGGCGTTGAGGTCATCCCTTGTGCAGGTGGTAAGGTACAAGGGACAGGAGGGCAGATTAAACACGGACTAAATAGGTGCTCCGCAGTCGCATTCAGTCAAAAACTAATAATAAACCAAAAACTCATTCACAAAGGTGGATATAGAAACAATAGATTGTGTTAGTTTTGGATAGTAGGTGCATAAAAGCAAACGCAGGTTCAGGAGAACTGATGTCATTCTGTTGACGTAAGGCATCAAGAAACACCTTATAGTCTTACTGGTTTGTCCGTCGAAGTTCTGAAATACTTTTATGATTTACTAAGTGCAAATTAGTTCACGTGATATATAATAACTTCTGGAATTTAATCAATACCAAGCGAATCCGGGCGTCATTCTAAAACATGGCCTGGGTGCTTAGTGTCTATGTTACAACATATTTTTTTCATTTAATAACTTTTAGTTCTTTCTTTTGTGATACTGACTCTACATGTAAATGCATTGTACAGAATGTCTGACACGCCAGCGCCATGCTGATGCGCGGTTACATGTGTGGTTCATTAAAAATATTAGTAAATTACAGGTCAGGTTTTATTGACTCCGGAGTGACCGCGGATCTAGTGCGGCCTGCAATGGTTCATTGCAACCTTTATCGGGTATTCTTTCTCCTAATGGCCCCCCATTCCCCCGTCCAACGCTGCGCGTTTTAGTGCGTGTTTTCACTCGATAACCTTCCTGGCCCAACGGCCGTCAGTTCTTCGTGTGCCCCGCCAACTGCCACTTCAGCTTACCAATCTTCTGGGCTATATCAGTGGCTTTAAATTTCCTATTTTTCACTCATTTTCTTCATTAATTTCTATGTTTTTTAAATAAATGTTTTGCGTAATACAACTTTTCTCGAGCGTATATCTCTCATATTTTGTGCATAATGTGCTTTAAATTATCGAAAGATAAAGTATGTACGCGGTTTTATTTAGTGGAGTTGATAGAGAAATGGAGCCTAACTTACACTCCGCTCAACGCTCAGGTTTTGCTTAGAGGAACAACCATAGGTGTATTCGTAGTATACTGCAATTACAGGCAACCTTTGCGTAGACATGATTACTGGAATTATTAAACTCATATCTGTCACAGAGATGCATTTATCTACACAAGCGCAAGCGCAATGTGACATAATTATTACCTGAAGCGTTTAATTTCAATAAAAATTGTATGTTAATGTTGGGCTTGGAGCTAGACGAGGTAGATTTTACCTCATATGGCGGTTTAGGGGTTTTTTTGTGATTTACCCAAGTAATTTGATTGCGTACACCATGACACAAAGATCAAGAAACGACCAACTTTATGTTATTTGGGTTATCTACTAGTGGCTGTATGTACTGTTTTGCTAACAAAATAGGATTATAAAGACTTATTGGGGTTTTAAAATAAATTGTACGTAAAGTCAGCCCTAAAAACGGATGAATATATTAGATTTAGGAACCTAGATCTAATATATTCATCCGTTCTATGGAATTGATTCAGAAGATTTATTATTAAATTTTTGGGCTCAATCTCAATGTTCGTTAAAGTGTGCCAACTTTAAGTGTTACGTGAAATTGGCAGTAAATTTTCTAAAATTGGTTAAACTAATAAATAAAATAAGAAATTTTGCCAAATTCAGTTTTATCTAGCATAATACCCATATCACTGTTGTTTGATGACGAATAGGTAGGTTTGTAGGTTGTTCAGAATCAAGGTCGAAATCGTCATACAAAGTCAGTCCTATAATATCACAATCAATTCAGTAGTATTTTCCAACGGAAAAAATAAAGGTTGAGATTATCAAAGATAGCATGTCTACAAATATGTGGGTTTGTTCCACGGCGTGAATATCAGGCTGTAATTGTGTTCAAATTATAGTCCAACAAGAGTTTTTGTGCTTATCGATAGTTGGTTTAGTTAGGTCATGATTGTACACTTCTGTGTTGTGTTTCCTTTGAGCATCTAAGTTAATACTGCGATTTGATTACAATGTAAGTTAAAAACACAGGTTTAACGATCAACGAAGATGTATTATACAGGATTCAAGGTATTAATATCCTGTATAGTTAAGTGAATAAAATACCCATAACGTATGTGCCTAAATAGTGTGTTTTTATACAAGACGGTTAAATATTTTTCCGCACCTAATTTTGTATTAATCTTACCTGGAAGACTTTGCCAGGTAGTTAGTTCCAAACGAGACTATAGAAATCTACATTCTACGCTCAACGTTTTTCTTCTCTAGAGAAAAACTTTGTCTATCCCGGTAGGATTTTTGTAGGTTTCCTTCTTTTATTTAAGAAATCATAGAATCAACATCAATACATGATCAACCCGAAACACGATTTCGAAAGTTTATTATAACGACGCTGGTTTTCCCTAAATCTTGTAATAAATCACAAAAATATACCGCGAAAACATGTTTTTATGCAGAAATTTGCGTAATTACAGGTTTGCTCAAAAACCCGGATAATAGATCTTTATCGACTCGACTGAACTGTCTACAGTTATACTCTTTTAATTGATAAATTAATTATTCATCTCGGAGTATATTATTAAATGCTAACCAGTTAGAAACATTAACGCCCTTTTAATAGTAGGTACGATTTGAATAGGCTCTATTTGATTCGTAAATCCATGATTACTACTAAATAGAGGAAAATCGTCCGAATTTGTAGCGAAAATTGCAACAATATTTATAATTCTAAGCTCCAGAATACAGATATAGCAAAATACTACTTCACTTAATATAACGTAGTCTTTAAAAAAATTATTCTAAAGTTAGCTGAACGAGATCGTTTTTAACGATATTCGTTGATTACATTTAATATTATACTTATTTCCCGTTACACTACGTAACTTTGTAAACTTTATTGCGCTTAAAATGTAACTAAACGTGGGCTTAATAGTAGTATATTCATTTAATGTGTATTCCTTTTAGTATCTTATTATTAGATAGATATCTACAAAGATTACCAAAATAGTTACCTATTTGCAATTATAAGCATCACCTGCTCGTACAATGGAATCGTGTTACCGCGGATTGCACATATCATGACATGGTCGACAAGTGGAACACTGCTACTGATAGCGAGAATAACACAGGGCTGTCACTGTCAGCCGGTTAAGAAACCTCTCGTAACAAGTTCCTTGTTGAGCTTTTTGTATTTTTTCAGATAAAGCTTAATAAAATAAATAATAATGCTGGACATTTTACACAGCTTTATGTAACCCCAAACTAACCAAATGGAAACCAGATAGCGGATAGAATACTTATTTTATGATTTTTGTTTTGTAAATACATACTTATAATATATAGAAAAATACTATTTGCACTAAAAACGGGATATTTACCATGATTCGTGAGTTTTATAGTATCCCGATATTATGACGCAGTTGCATTCTATAGAAAAATACCTTAACTCGGAACAAATATCTGTAGACCATGCAAAAATTTGTCCCACAGTGGGAATCGAACCTGCAATCTCCTGCGTTCAGTAAAATATACTGATTTTAGACAAGTGCTTCATCACTATCACTATTAGACTTACCTACTTCTAATACAAGCTTTCCCGGATTTCCAGAGCGACTGGTCTAGCGGCCTTTATCCGCTCTCAGTATATTTTTATCAAGAAGCCGTTCTACGCTGAGGTTTTGTGCCTGGACTTCACTCGAGAACCTTTCTGGCCCAGCGGCAATCAGTCCGGGGTTGAATCTCCCCAAATCAATATGCCTAAAGAAAGCTTTTTTACCTTGAATTCAGATCTGTTCAGCCATCAGGTGGTGTGATGGAACAGCTAACAACACACAAACTATCTTGTTGAGTATTTTAAGCGATACTCGTAGTGCCTCAGCCCAGTTGGCTCAGCGTGCTATGGAGAGGGCTTTGCTTGGTGTTTCTCTACGAAATCGAAACAAAAATGAGGATATTCGAGGTCACCAACACAGCAGAAAGGATTATCAAGTTGAAATCGCAGTAGGCAAGGCACGAAGAACTGACGGCCGTTGAGGCAGAAAGGTTCTCAAGGAGACCACGCACTAGAAATCGCAGCGTAGGACGGTCCCCCATTAGACGGATAGACGACCTGATAAAGGTTGCTGGGAGCCAGTGAGTGCAGGCCCCGCAAGATCGGTCGCTCTGGAAATCTAATCGGGAGGCCTATTTTCAGCAGTGGATATGATGCTGATGATGATGAGCTACTCGTATAGCACCCCTAGCGATAGAATTAACTAGCTGACATTGTCAGATGCGTGCCCCACACGCTGTGCTCTATGGCTCTACAGTTGCCGTTACGCCCCTTCACATGCAAGATCTTGTAGTAAACCTAAGCTCATCCGTGCCACAATCCATACGGTAGTTTGTTTCTCATTAGCACTCTACTGAGGCTCGTATAAGTTTATTGTGGCATGATAGGTAAGAAATATCACAATACATTGTTTGGTGGAAGGTGACAAGGTTAATTTTATTATCAATCTAAGTTAGTTTAAAAAGTAGGTATATTAGTTAGGTATGGGTTGATCGTCTCTACCGATCTCTCATTCTAACGAAAAATAGTCATTAGCTTCTCTCTAATTCTTCTCTTAATGTGGAACTCTTTATTTGTTATGGTTTATGGAGGAGGGCGTTGTTGCCTGCGACACAGTATTTTTACTCCTGCGGGTATCACCGTTCCCATTTTGTTTCTGTAGTCACTGTTTTATGTACCAAATAAAAATATTTTGATTTTTTTTAATACCTTCAAAACCCATAAAATAACCTATTATTATTTATATTCATAAACTTTTTGCATAATATATCAATACAATAGTGTATTAACCTTATTGTTTTAATTATTAACACATATCTATCAAATGTACTGGAAGTAATCGCTTTTGGCGATATTGCGCCCATTGTACTGTATTTTATTTTATTTGTTTATTTCAATGGTGTGCAATAAATATTTTATTTATAAAGATACTACCTGTTGCCCGTGACTTCGTACGCGTTACACTACTAAATATGTAGGTAACCTAGAAATAAAGCTAAACTAGCTGTTGCAACTTGACTTGACACCCCATTTTTATCCCATGGGACCTGATTTATGGGATAAAAAGTAGCCTATTTGTTAATCCAGGTACATACAAAAGTCCATCGGAATCAGTTCAGCCGTTACGACGTGATTGAGTAACAAACAAACAAAAAAAACATACAAACTTTCGCATTTATAATATTAGTGTGTGTTATATATACAAATATAAAATTTAATATATATATAGTTCTATAAATATAGTTTCAGGAAATATATAAATAATCAAGAGGCCGGACATTATTGTATTACAGCTAGGTAAGTACCGAACCAGAAGGTAATTCGTAAATGCTACTTACGTAAATTAAAATGATTCTGTTTACTTATTTCATCATGACACGGCATTTAAGTTCTAATCATCTAACTGAAGTTATTACACAACCGGCTTTCTAAAGATTTTAGACTCATCGAAAGAGCAAAACTGAGTGACATCATTTCTCCTCACTCACATGTAATGTTAAGTGTTTACCTCCTCAATCGCTATTGAAAGTAAAACTGGTTAGCTTTAAATTGAGCGTCCGATTCTATAAATTCAAAGGCTCGCGACCTGTTGTACAGAAAGTGAGAGGAGAGGATCAATAAAATCATATTATAATAAACCTTACATAAAAGCTATCATCTGGGCGAAATTCCTAAGGAACCTCTCAGAATCAGGTTTAGAAAGTGGTGTTGTGAAACGCAGGATCTGAAGACTTGAGTAGAACGCTTCCTCATTTGCATTTTTTTATGCATCAATGCAAATAACGTGCGTGGGATTTTATTCCATAACAAATCTGTTACGCAATTTCATTACTTAATTATACGGGTTAGATGATTATCAAAGGCGACTCTTAGCCACTCTCATAAGTAATCTAGTTTTAAAATCCTCTACAACTTCGATCAATAATGACAATCTTTTTCTTTAATATTGCTTGACATTTTACACTATCTAGCCCCAAACTAAGCAGAGCTTGTATTATGGGAACCAGATAACTGATAGAATACTTATATACTTGTTTTTTGTAAATACATACTATAATATATAGAAATACTAGTCTGGAGACACTATCCTAATAATAAATAGTACGTTACAGTTTGATTGTTATAATCCCCGAATGACGTGTGAAGGCCAACGACGACCAGTTTAATGTACATTTAAATTTTAATGTGTCTTTAAATATATTTTCATTTTCATAATAAGCTAAAATTAGAATATTCATGATTTTTTTTATTTAAATAAATAAAAACAGATTATATTCATATATGCTAAAATTAAATACCATATCCATGACTTATTTTTATTTTTATTTAAAAATGAATAAACCCATAGTTTAGTATTGAAAAAAAAAACCACGGATACCGAGAAATCAAATTTTATTTTTGGCAACAAATTGTTATAAAAATACTGTTTAAATAATCTCGCACTCGTGATGAAAAGTTATGAGTTATAAGCGATTGTAAGCAATCAATACAATAGATCGCTTACAGCTCTAGTAACTATATTCTATTACAGTTGCTATTTGTCAACTCGCCCTAAATGGGACAATTATCGATTTATATACCTACACACTATTAATGGCATGTATGTCAGTAAGGAGATCCGCAGGCTGGAAGTAAATAGCGCTTGATGTTTATCGAATGTGAAGTCCGTGCCCTTCCAGTCACACCTGCAGCCGATCTCGCCCTTAATGCGTAAAATTATTTTAAAGAGTAGTAAAGTTCCTTGTGAAAGGGCTCGCCCGGGGAAGTACTACCATCATACCTAATTCTGCCGCCAAGCAGCATTGCTGTGTTTCGGTTTAAAGGGCCATACCCTTGCCGGTGAAATTACAGGTGCATGAGGCTTTACACCTGTATGCCTCAAGTTGATGGGTACATAGGCGATGGTTACCACTTGACACCAGGTGGTCAATAAAAAATAGCCTATGTTTTAATCCAGGTCATATTCTATCTACATACTAAATTTTATCAAAATTGGTTCAGCCGTTACGACGTGATTGAGTAACAAACAAACAAACATTCAAACTTTCGCATTTATTATTACACTAGTACTATTTAGTACCTACTGTTTAGTACCTTCTATTTAGTACGTACTATTTAAGTATCTCTCTTTCTTACAAAATTAAACAGCGACTACCTTCCTTCATGACGCCCTTATCACGTCTCGGTACTAAATCGTTCGCTAAACCAAGCTTAAGTTCCATTACGCAAAGATAATAAGTAGGTTGACAGCAATAGTCTCAAGTGATTTAAATTAGCGAGCTCAGCGTATAGTTCTCGTAATCGCAAAGAACGGTTGAGCCCTCAAAGCACTATCCCGCCGTTTGTGACGTCATGCTATTTTTAGGATTTCGAAGTTAATCTTAAAAACGGAAGACGTAAGATAATATACTAAATGCATTTTGATATAAAAAGAGATGTATGGAAAAGACGACTTCCGTGGTTCAGTGGGCGAATAGCCGGCTGAGACGCAGAACGTAGTGGGTCAATTCCCGCCGCGGAACAAATATTTGCATGATCTACAGATATTTGTTCCGGGTGTGGTTGTTTCTCTATATATTATAAGTACTAGCTGTTACCCGCGACTTCGTCTGCGTAGAACTACTACTTCGTGTAAATTTGTTTGGACTGAATAGGCTCTGAAACTATAATGAAACGATTCTAATGAAGCCGGCACATTGAATTATTGAGATTAACATAGGTAGACTTTTCCTGACCCTGATCCATGACTTAACTTAGTTTAATACGTTTTTGTATACGACATTTTTTGTTTTTCCTTCTTTGGTCAAAACATGTAGGTTTTGTGGACTCGATACTCGTGAGCACGCCACATACAGTTGCCCATGGGAGAAACAGTTTTTTTCTAAATGAACACCAGCTACTTTGAGTGTCTGTCCTTGAGCTTTGTTTATCGTCATAGCGAATGCTGCTTTCAGGGGAAATTGTACTCTTTTGAATTGGAATGGCAAATCGGTAGGGATTATTGGAATACGGGGAATTAACACTTCTTCTCCCTTTGCTGTTCCTGTCATAATTATTGCTCTCACAATATTGCGTCCCAGGTGTGTAATTTGTAGACGTGTGCCATTACACATTCTTGGTGCGTCAAGATTTCGCATCAACAGGACCGGGACACCTACTTTTAGCCTCAACTTATGGGAAGGCACCCCCGATAATTCTAAGGAGTTAAGAAATTCTATAGGGAACGATGTCACTTGCTCAGTGTCCATGACATTGTCTACGGACAGATACTCAACAAAATCACCTTCCACATCTGACATGATTTGTTCGTTGATCTGCCCCACTACTTCGTTTGTCGGTGCTAAAATTGCCCTTTCGCACAGCCATTCTCTGTTCTTCATATTGGTTGCAAGATCGGGATAGACGTTGTTCTTTAAGTCATCCATGTTACAGACAACATTACAAAATTCACGATTCAATGTAATCATTCCGTCACTATTTGTTTCCATACGGTCTTCTCCGATTTTCAGAAGAGCATCCGCATATTGCACCAATTGTGTATCACTGTGCAGTTGTACTCGCATATTTGTAGTCAGACAAAAAATTTTTACATGCACCCATAATGGAGACGCTTTTAAACATGCATTTATTTCATCTGCCGGCGTGCCTCTAGTAATTACCGGCAGAGTCTGTCTAAAATCGCCAGCTAAAAGTACCACCATACCACCCATGATACTTTGGTTACTCTTAATATCTTTTATGGTCCGATCTAGTGCTTCTATCGCTCTTTTGTGGGACATGGTACATTCATCCCAAACCAACAGCTTACATTGCTGTAACATTCGTCCACGGTCACTATTTTTAGTAATGTTACAAACTGGCATTTCCTCATGAGCTAAGTTCAATGGCAGTTTAAGTACTGAATGTGCCGTTAGGCCACCATTAATTAACGTAGCTGCTATTCCAGAAGAAGCTACTGCAACAGCAACTCCTTTATCTTTACGAATTTGGGCTAAAAGTAAATTTAAAAGAAATGTTTTACCCGTGCCTCCTGGCGCATCCAAAAAGAATAAACCACCTTCGCCACTTTCGATTTTTTGCACAACATTCTCAAAAACTAATCTTTGTTCTGGGTTTAGACGCGGAACAGACTCAGTTATTTGTTGTTGTAAAGAAGCAGCATCGTAACTCAATTCTCTTATTATATCACTGCAAACTTCCCCAGTTCTTTGCGGCCTGCTCAACCCAAAATCTGACAAATCTTTCCCAGTTATAGTTATGACTTGGTCTTCTATCTTTGTTAGGGCTTCATTAAAAATGAAATCATTGTATGTAACGTTTGGATTATGATGTTGTACTCTGTGTAAAATATCGTCGGCCATTTGAATTTTGTACCTTTCCCACAGTTGTTGAGGGTTTGAAAGCCCACATGTCGCTATTAGTATAGCAAAAAGCATTCTCACCTTGGCCGCTGATCTACATTGTGCAGCCTCTTCCAGTGTTATATTCCAATGATTGTCATCCTCCAATAATCCTCTTGCCTCACATGCCTCTCGAAATGTTGAAAATTCTTGATTGTTGTATTTTTTGAGATCATTGAAAGAGGTTGGCCCACGCACATGGTGTAGAAGCATCCTTAAACAAAAACATTCCATGTTAGTAACATGGACTGTGTAAACCCGTCCTAAGGCATCTCCAGATTTGACACCAGGCCAGTTCTGAACCGAAGTTCCTTGAATTCGGCGTTTCCAAGTTTTTCTGGTTGCGTCCCATGTGTAATATCTCGGTACCTCAGCATACATAAGAGTTCTTGCAAACTCATCTCTTATGCAAAGTTCAAAAAAAGCTGTAAGGGTGGTTTTTGGTCGAGTAGATAGTCGCTCGTGGAAATTATCTTCTGTAAAATAAACTCGTTCACCGTTCTCTAAGTGTACACTTAGATGTGTAACGGTGGGGTGCCTTTCGTGCAACGGGAACCCTAATAACCGCCACACGGCTTCGTTGCTGCTAACATAACGACCAGATTGATATGTATGTACTTCATTTACGCGATTTGCAAGCTCTGTGCTCCTAAAATTGAAAATAGCTTGGTCACTGCCTTTGTTAATATATTTGCAGATATATTTGATAGCGCGCACTGAACTGCAAGCCTCAACATTTATATGGGCGTTAAATATTTTTAATAGAATAGCGGAATAAGGGACCACCCAACTATTATCAATAGTGACGTAACTCCCATTTCGTAGTTTCACAGATGCCGTTCGACCTCCGTCTGCTGGTGCTCTTCTACGATAGAGTGGGTATCCGTTTTCACTGTGGACAGTGTCTTTGTGTAATTTGCGAGGAAATTTCTTTGTGCATTTTCCATCTTTCATGCAAGGGCACTGAGGATTTTCAGGTCCACATGGACCATGAATCATGTTTTTAACTATAATATCATGAAGTGTCTTGTCAGTGCTTGGATCGGGTATTTCTGCGCTGATAATATTATCAATTTGATCGGGTCTCAACTTGTCTTTTAACCACAATAATATGTGGACATGTGGTAGGCCACGCTTCTGCCACTCTATGGAATACATAAAGCAGATCACTTCTCCAAATATTCTGCCTTTGGAAATAACAGACATAAGTTTTTTAACTTTCAACCTAAAAACTCTTGCGACTACATCATGCCTATCAATCGCGCTTTGACCCGGCATTAATTCATTTACTATTTCCGGCCATGCTGGGTTGCAAGTAAACGTAACGAATAAGTCAGGGCGACCATATGTACGTACATAAGCAAACGCATCCTGAGTATATTCGTGTAAGTACCTCGGACTATTTACAAATGAAGACGGTAAAATTATCATTCTACCAATATCATTTGGATTTAGATTAGCGTCATTCGCTACTGCGTCTTGAAGGTGGATATAATTTTCTGCTCTTAATTTAGTTTGATTTAATGTTATGTATCGTAATCGTTCACTTTCTACCTTAACGTACATATCAACATAAAACTGATTGGCCAGTTGCCTGCATCGTGATATAATATTAAAATCATTTTCTCTAATCATGATATGAAAGGCATAAAAGTCCATACATGATACCTTTTTGTTAGGCAAGGGCAGGCCAGTTACAGGATCGACTTGTGGAATTTGAAAGTGATACCCTTCTTGCCCTTTGCTAAATATTAGCGGATATTGTAACGCATCGTAAAATTTATGTGTATCCGGCACCCTAGTTAGTGTGTTATCACGGGCATGTAAAACTATATCACGGGAAGCAAACTGTTCACCACAAACCATGGCTGCGACTTCATTTATTAAAGGTGCATTATATCGTCTTTCGTGTTCCCCACTTGGTGTACGATCTGGGTGAATCACCAACTTATAATCATCTCCCGGCATTCTTTCTAAGGCTGTTGTGAAAGTGTTTATTAGGCGGTTATGTTCATGCAACATTCTCTGAATCTTTAAGACAATATCCTTTTCTACTAATTGAATGTTTTGACACCTGCGGTCAACCTCGTCGTTTTCATTTCCCATAAAATAAATCTGTAAAAATTTTGGTTGCTCATTATTTGTAGGAAGCAAAGAACCAATCCTATGATAGATTTGACCTTGGATTGTAAAAGTAGATGAAAACCCAGGCATAACCACCTCATTTTCTACACCAAATGACGTCATTTGAAAGCATGAATTATATTTCCTTATTTTGATTAAAAAACGCCGCGATTCGTTGTTATCACCTAAAAGTAAAGACTTCAATGGTTCCTCTGGTTCTCCAAGTATTGGAATTGAAACCTTGCCACCAGAACAACACATACCCGGAGTTTCTTCTTTCCACTTGAGTGCTTCACAATGTATACATTTTTTATCCATTCCACCTATGAGAAGTAATCGATGGTTATTATACTCAATCGATGGGTCATAATCAAAAGCAGCATTGTGGAATGCTCCCCATGTATACATTGTAAACGCATTTCTCCTTTCTGACTGCCGTTCAGCATTTAACACACGTCGTCTTTGGGATTCTTCTGGCATCTCTGCAGCTATCAATGATGCGTGTCGCTCAGCATCTAAAATCTGCCGGGCCTGAGTCTGTTCATAGGTCTCGGCAGCTCTTTGCGTTGCGTGTCGCTCAGCATCTATAATCTGCCGGGCCTGAGTCTGTTCATAGGTTTCGGCAGCTCTTTGCGTTGCGTGTCGCTCAGCATCTAAAATCTGCCGGGCCTGAGTCTGTTCATAGGTCTCGGCAGCTCTTTGCGTTGCGTGTCGCTCAGCATCTAAAATCTGCCGGGCCTGAGTTTGTTCATAGGTCTCGGCAGCTCTTTGCGTTGCGTGTCGCTCAGCATCTAAAATCTGCCGGGCCTGAGTTTGTTCATAGGTCTCGGCAGCTCTTTGCGTTGCGTGTCGCTCAGCATCTAAAATCTGCCGGGCCTGAGTCTGCTCCTCAGATTCTTGGGATCTAGCTACTTGCGCAGTTCGAGCTCTTTTAGAGCTACGCGCTAAATTAGATTTACGCTTGCGAGGCATATTACTTAACCAGTTACCTACCTAAAGTAATAAAAACAGGTAAGTACTTATGCAAAAAAAAATTCTTTAGCTGACAAAAAAATTTAGTTAAACGTACTGAGTACGAAACTATACTTAAGGTAGGTACTTATACACATTGCATGAAATAAAACAAAAACAAAACGAATTGCTAAACTAAAACTAAATGTTAAAAAAAATATACTATCCACATGGAATAAAAACAAAATGAATCGATAAAATTATATGCGAAACTACTGGAACTATTTTATCCACATGGAATAAAAACAAAATGAATCGATAAAATTATATGCGAAACTACTGGAACTATTTTATTCACAAAACAACATTACTTACCTATTAATACTCAATAAAAACTATGCTGACCTTCTTAGGTACCGTAACTACTTACTAAATGTGAAAAAACTTAAAAAAACCTGCCTACTAATCTACTACAATTTTATACCTATCCTAAAAAATGAATTAAAGTATTTATTTTACCTATTAACTATAATTCTACCTACTACTAACTTATGCTAAACTAATAATAACAACCAAAACAACTAAGTAAATAACACAAAATGCTTATCCAAGAAACCCTAAACACCAATGAAAACGTAAAGAAAGCGAATACGTTGCAGCTCAAAATTGTAGATATCGCATGCGTCCGCCAACGACGTCTGCCCTCACGTGTCTGCCCGTTCGGGTAAGCATACTTTGTGATCTACACTCCTCCCACCGAGCCATCCGCGTCCCCCGCACGTCTTTGCCGCCGCGCCGCGCAGCGCGCCCGCGCCCGCCAGCCCCGCCACACCACACCATGCATCGTCACACTCACACATTCATAGTGTATATGCCGATGGGCCTGATGGACATGTCAGGCAGAAAGTATTCTAAAAGCTGGCTAGGAGTATTTGAATTATGCGATACATAACTGCACCCCGCGTTTTCACCCGCATAATTCCGGGATCGGGATCGGGATAAAAAGTAAAGATGTCCTTTCCCAAGGTTCCATCTATCTCTATACCAAAATTCATCAAAATCGGTTCAGCGGTTTAGGCGTGAAAACGAAACAGACAGACTGTCTATGTCTTTCCCCAAGGTTCCATCTATCTCTATACCAAAATTCATTTAGTAGGCATATACGATACATAACTGCACCCTGCGTTATCTATCACTCGCATAATTACGGGATCGGGATCGGGATCGGGATAAAAGGTTGCCTTTGTCCTTTTCCAAGGTTCCATCTATCTCTATACCAAAATTCATTTAGTAGGGATATACGATACACAACTGCACTCTGCGTTTCCACCCGTATAATTCCGGGATCGGGATCGGGATCTGGATAAAAAGTACCCTATGTCCTTTCCCAAGGTTCCATCTATCTCTATACCAAAATTCATCAAAATCGGTTCAGCGGTTTAGGCGTGAAAACGAAACAGACAGACTGTCTATGTCTTTCCCCAAGGTTCCATCTATCTCTATACCAAAATTCATTTAGTAGGCATATACGATACATAACTGCACCCTGCGTTATCTATCACTCGCATAATTACGGGATCGGGATCGGGATCGGGATAAAAGGTTGCCTTTGTCCTTTTCCAAGGTTCCATCTACCTCTATACCAAAATTCATTTAGTAGGGATATACGATACACAACTGCACTCTGCGTTTCCACCCGTATAATTCCGGGATCGGGATCGGGATCTGGATAAAAAGTACCCTATGTCCTTTCCCAAGGTTCCATCTATCTCTATACCAAAATTCATCAAAATCGGTTCAGCGGTTTAGGCGTGAAAAGGTAACAGACAGACAGACAGACAGACAGAGTTACTTTCGCATTTATAATATTAGTAGGGATATCCAGGGGCGGATCTACTTAAGGGCTTTTTGGGCTGCAGCCCAAGGCCCCGTGGATACAAAAGGCCCCCATCCTACATAGAAAACAATAGACGATATTGTGGAGAAAAAAATATAACCTTTATAAAAAAATAATAACCAGTCAATTTATTCTGCAATAATGTCGTACAGTTGATGTTTGTAGATATTAATTCATAAATAGTCATAATATATAAATAAAATATTTTGTTGTCCTATTTTTTTCCTATACCGTATACCTATATCACTATAGAAAACAGTTTTATAACAAAAAGCCAATTAGTTGAGTAATTTACTTTAAAAAATACTAATACTAATAAAATACTTTTTCTTTTGTAAATACATACTTATAATATATAGAAAAACATCCAGACCCGGAACAAATATCTTTAGAACATGCCAACATTTGTTCCGCGGCGGGAATCGAACCTGCTACCTCCTGCGTCTCAGCCGGCTATTCGCACAGTGTGCCACGAGGTGTTGATCAGAGAATTTATAGATTTACTTAAGACAATATTTATGAACGAATAGGAAGGTTTTAAGACCTTCATCAACCAAGTCATTCATCAATGCGAGGTGATTGAGTCAACGGATTATGTTCTAAAAATAAAATCACCCTGTATGCTTATAAAATGCACATGCACAGCCGGATATGCGATTCCGATTACTGAATGGCGGCTAATCATGCTGGCCGAGTTTCGTTGCATACAAAGACGACAGTGTGGCGTACGTATACACTCTCTCGGCATATAAAGGTCTGTACTGAATAGCTGCGTCTTGTGTACTACGCCTAGGTATTTGCACTAAGAGCCAACTAATGGATGATCAATGAATGACCGCTTCTCAGTAATTGTTTATAGAAAAACTCTAACTGTATCTAGCCATTCAAGTTTCAGCTTTTTTGGTCTTAATAAGGTTTTTTGGATAGGTCTTTCAGTTATAGTCCTTTGGGTATTTGTAAACGAGGGCGTAATTCACAAATAACTTAAAAAACGCGCAAGCGAATGTGCTAAGATATGATTTATAGTGGTTAGTCATGGGAAAAATTGCAACTAAACGTAACATTTCAAAGCAATTTATGATCGTGACTTGACTCTACAAAAGCAAAATTACATCTTAAAAATTACTCTGACCTTTCTTCTGCTCCAAAAAACTCTAATCAGCAATTAGAGTTCCTTGTGAAAGGGTTAGACTGGGGAAGTACTACCGTCATACCTATTTCTGCCGACAAGCAGCATTGTTATGTTTCAATTGAAGGGTATGGTTGCCGGTGAAATCACAGGCACATGAGGCTTTACATCTGTATACCTTATGTTGATGGATGCAGGACAGTGCATCGTAGGGCACGTTTCTAATACTGACCTACGAGGCAGTACATCAGGTGGGTCATATGCTTGTTTCGTATCCAGGTAAAATAAAAAAAGTGGTTCTTAAAAAACTTAATAGTCATATTTTTTGTCATTGTCTAGGCCAAGAAAAGGATCAGTTTAACAATAGGCGGGTGGATGTGCGCGTGATCTGATCCCACGATTTCTCGTGACATTCACTCTTACATGCAAATAGTAATTGTCTATCTAATGGTATAAAAAGAGGCCATTAGGATTATATCGCGCCGTAGTGGGCAAGCGGCCTTATGGAAAAATCTTTTGAACTTTTAACAATTTATTTATCTTTTTTGCTTATCGTCCGAAAGTCATACAAAAGAATACATTTTGACCTGTGACTTACCAATGATTATGTTGATCGAAACTTTCTGATAAATGATGTATTAGAATTTACTGGCCTACATTCAATACTTCTCTCTCATGTATTTAAGAGCTTCGCTCTTGTCGGCGTAACTGATGAAACTCCCTCGTTCTAAGGCAATCTCTTTTATCTTCATCAATGATATGACAGCGATCTTCTCCTTTATCTGTAAAATATAATATACACTTATATCTTTTATTTACGTTTTAATACTTTAACATTTTAAATCAAGCGTGAAATTCAGTCTATTCAAATGGTGTCTGGAAGAGAGAAATTTCAGTGATGTACCTATAATTTTGCAAGTCTAGTTGAATACGAGTATTAAGAATCTTTGTAATTTTATTATGGTAGCGTGATGAAGTGTTATGTAAAACCTAACACAGGAATCATCTTCTGTATTACTGTTACTACTTTACTAGCTCCCGTAGCTGTTACCTAGGTATGAAAGTAGAGAAATTAGTAAGCGCAAATACTTGCTTAATTAGCTACGCACTATCGTAAAGAACATTAGAGACGGTATCTATGCGCATGCGCCTGGCAAGCCCATAGATTCCTCAGAAGCTACAATTATCGGTACATTTCCATTCTCCATACGATACAGCTACCAGAAAGCTTTTCATGATTATTAACTGATTCCGCTAGAGCTGCTCTAACTTTTAGTTTATTAACTCTACTATCTAGCAATGCTTTAATTTTGAACTGAATCAATTTTTTTTTGACTATTTTCTGGCACTATTTTCGTAAAAAACTCTAACTATAAGGATAGTTGGAGTTTTTTATGGGTGCTGGCGGGCTGTTAATGTAAGTCAATCGGCCATCATTAGCTGCATCTATGTATGAGAAAATGAATTTTCTTCATAATTTTTTTTGCGTGATGTTTAGTTATTCCGCTGTTCGGGGCGAAGAAAAATCCAACAAATCAAAGATGATCAAAATCTGTCCAGCCGTTCTCGAGTTATAAATGGTGTAACTAACCCGACTTTGTTTTACATGTAGAATCTGATCTTTATCAGATTTAATTACTAATATTAAATGGGTATGTTCACTTGTTGTCAGATTGATCTACAAATGTTGACCAATTCTGTTGCAACTTGCAGCATCCTGGCACAACGTGATTTATTATAGCCACTTTCCGCCTCTATCAGAGCATGTCGTGAAGAATTCGATGGTCTATGGAGCCACATGATTACATTATAACGCTATTAAGGACAATGCGCGTGCGGTATAATGGACCAATGATAACAGAAAGCGCATCTAAGGCCGCACTTGCAAAGTTGTCTGCCTACCAGCGCCAGCTTACACGTACCAGCATCTACAGTTATGTCTAAGGGCGATAAGTTGTATTTCTATTAGACGTCAGAAACCACTGCTCTTATACAAAAACTTTTTTATTGTATTCCTTGTGTATCTTGTTTAATTAAAAAGGTAGGATGTGTAATTAATTACTGATTTAAATGGATATTTACCGCGTATGTACCTTTTTATTTGTTACCCCGACGTATTGACTGTGTTGCAACTGTGTAGAGGTGTAATGTCCTTCGTCTTTTCGCTGTACAGTTTCTTCCAAATATGTCGGTATGTTATCCCGAAAAAAAACATAATTCTCATTAGAGTACTTACACACGAGTAAAAGGTTTTATAGAAATAGTTAATAACTTTTCTTCTTACGTAGCTTCAAAATATATTTTGAAACGAATTCATTACATAACTATGTCAGTCACCTCAATCTAAAAGGCACTTAACTCGAATATATGGCAATGAGCGATCATGTAGAAGCGTTTGCTTGATATAAAGCGTTGCCGCGACTGCATAAACGTACCCTAAGGATCATTTTGAAGCACCGCTCCACCGGTAGACAGTCTGCAGCAACCGGCTTTCTATATAAATTCACCTTTAGATGCATAGAAAGCGCGTCTTGCTACTTGTAACCTGTTGGAGACTTTCCAATCGGATCTAGACCTTAGTGCAGCCTGACTCAATATATTAGAAGCTTTCTACGTCCACGCCTACAACATTGTAAGGTCTGTGTTATGTAACATACAAGTTTACTACAACATTTTCCGTACTGATCGAGCCTTAAGAGTCTAAGGACTTTAAGATGACCGTCTGGCAAAACGCCTTTGCATAAGTAAAAAAACATTTTCCTTCTGGATTTTTGTCAATAAAATTATATATTAATAAATAATCGTCACGGTAAACAGTGAAATCCATAATTAATTCTGAGTTTGACGTATACAATTTGACACTTTGCTAGCTGACATATTCTATTTTATTCCATAATGTTTTTTGCATGTGATACCTGACTAACATTTTATTTATTATTATTAATTGGTAAAACTAGATCTATTTTGATTATGTTTTGCCAATATTCGCATACCAATATTGGTTGAATTAGTGGAACGACAAATATTTTAATAACAACTACTCTACAAGGGTGTACAGTGTTGTAAAATGTTGTTCTGCGAATAAATAATTTATTCATTTATATAATAATACAAAATAATAATATAGGTACTCGGTAATTTTTTTAATAGTCATTTGAGATCACCTCTGTAATATTTACGAAATAACTTTTCAGAGTTGAGAAGCGATTACTAGACTGTCATTTTTGAACTAGATTGGAACCAAGTTAGGAGAATAAAAGAGAATAATAGAATATTGCAATATCATTTGCAAATAAACAAAAAAAAATGTGTAAATTGTGCACACAGCACTGGTGTATGTATTATAATAATACACACCAAGATACAGACCCCGGGCCTAGTAGACAATTGCCAAATAATCGGCCACTATACAAATTAGTGTTATAAAAATTTGTCCATGTCCTTATCTCTTTTATTTTCTGTGTTCAGTTTTAGTTATATTTATGTGTTTTATGTTCAAATAAATAAATTTAATTGAATTAATCGAATCTACTAAATAATAGTACGATCTATTCAGTAATTCATATTTACGCGATTGTTCTATTTCTCTTCCGTGAATACTCATCTTATCCGACGTAGATCAGCCTTTAGAAAGGAATGGGGCTTCCATTTTCTTTGAATTGTATGTAGGTACATGAATACATAATTCTTGGCAGTAGCTCAGTAAAAAATAGAGGCAACTGACTTGGTTATTCTAAATAGTGTATTATTCTGTTTTTATAACACGGCTTTTTTGATAAATAAATCTGTAACGCTATTAACTACGAGATTGTGAATTGTCATAAAAAGTAAATCTACTTTTTACGACAGTTTAGCGGAAAAAATTACATATTTTTAGGGTTACGTACCTCAAAAAGTAAAAAAAGGAACCGAAAAAGGAAGTAGAAAAAGGAAGTAAGATCACTTTCTTGTCCGTCTGTCCGTGTGTCACCACCTATTTTCTCAGGAACGGGTGAACCTAAATACTGAGGTCTATAGTCTCTATTAGGTGTATAAAAATCAAGGTTCTGAGTCAACAGGATAAAAAGATAAGGGCAAATTTAGATTTTCGCCAAAACTTGTAAGTATCAAAATTTACTTTTTTTACTTTTTGAATTTTCCTTTTTACTTGGGCTGTAAGACCTTGATTTTAACCAAAATTGACAATTCTAGGTCAACCGGAAGTACCCTATAGGTTTTGGGTTGAAAACCTATATAGTAGTTCCCGTTGACCTAGAATCACGCAAAAAGCAAGGTAGTAAAGCAACATAAATAAAGGGAAAGTTCCAATAAATAAAAAAGTTGAAAAGTAAAGGGTGTCCCCATACAAACATAGTTGACGCCAATTAAGATAGTCCTCTGAGTTGTATGAGCGCTCATACAATTTAGAGGACAATGGGTAGGTACGGAACCCTCGGCGCACAAATTCGACTCGCACTTGACCGGTTTTTTTTTATTTTATGGAATTGTTGACTTCAGATGATGCTTCATCCCGGATGAAGTCGCTTTCAGATGCACGCTATTTTAAGAGTACAGTAAATTAATTACCATCGGTAACTCTTGTATCAGATGCCGGAGACCGTTCTCTTTCGGCATGCAATGCTAGATGATATAATTGTTAATATCACGTCGTGTTATTGGTATTTATCTAATAGGTGATAAAGGCTAAATTTAGGCTCCTATTTTGATGATTGCCAATTATAGTAAACATGTGTGTTAGTAGATGTTTCAAAAATACTTAGTGGCGAACGCGTTGAAGTCTTTTGTATAGAGAATTACGTTGTAACTTGTAGTCATGTTTATTGATGGGACGTAATGGTTCATATTCACCGGAATATTCATACTTACCAAACCATTTCACAGGAAATTAATTGATGGTAGGTATATATTAGGTATATACATTACTTTTTGTTATTCATTTATTAGGTAAGATGACAATGCCCTTTTATAGCTGCAACGATTTGACATTATAAAATGCATATCTTGACGTTCCTTAATATGTAAGGAATGTCTAATGCAATTCAATATTTATAATTGTTACATATTGATATACAACAACAATTTAGAATTCAAATTATGTATATAATCAATTCTTTGTCTATGCTCCTCTACAACAGCTATAATCTTAAGTACCTACATACTTATTAATCAGTATTTAGATGCTTAAATGTAAATGTATATGAAATGCTTGTCTGTTTCTGGCACCTTCAAAATTATGGTGCAATGAGCTACTTAGATAAAGCCAATGTTATTATTTAAGTGTTATTGACGTAACCAAGTGTTCTATGTCCCTACGGTTTGAATAAAAGAGTATGCGTTTATTGGCTCGCTATACTTTGCTTAAGTAGGACACAGGGTTACTGAAAGCTATATCGAGCGAGTAACGAGGCGACGAAGCGTGGCGAGTCTCGAAGACTTGTAATTTGAGACGACACGGCCTTTTCTCAGTACTGCTTGACTAAGTAGAGCTTCGTCGTATTAACTTTTTTCGTTGAAACATAAATTTTGATGGCGTTTACAGTTGCCCGGTCTTTCGCACGTCTTTAGAATATGATACGAATAAAATATTAAAAGCATGAACGAGTACAGAATAGATACTCAATTAATATTAAAATAAGGAGGTGAAAATGTATCCAAGAATAAATTTCCATAAAAATACCCATAACTAGTGGTTCGCTCCGAACTGAGATCTCGCGAGTCAACCATAAAAACAAAAAAAATATTATTCGTAATCTTTGACTATCAAAATAGTGCCACGAAATAAAAACCAAATTACTTGACCTACAGTTTCATTCAAATTACAGGTAACGGGAGTTCATGTTATTTGGTAATCTTTTTTGTGGTACAAATTGCAGTTATTTTAGATTTCAAACTTATGCCTATATTTTTTATACATAAGCTACACATACCAAATTACAGCACTGTGGGGTCACTGGTGTACCCTGTGAATTTTGTCAAAGTTTAGTTTTTATTATGGCTAAAAACTACAAAAACTTTACTAAAAGTGAAAACGGGGTTGAAATGTACTAATACCTTTCTTTTGACGTCCTTTTTGACCTAATAGTCTCATTTTAATTTTTTTTTACCCTCCTTGAACCCCAATATCTCAACAACCCCCCAACATTTTTAGCTCATTTAGTCACACCAAAATTGTGCTATCACTACCTACCTATGTATTAAATTTCATGATGATCGGATCAACGCTTCGAAAGTTATCCTCGGACAAACACACATACATACATACATACAACGCCGATTTGCCCAAGTTGATTTGGAGATCTCGCTTCACTCCATCAATTATAAAAAACCGAGTGTGCTTTAGACCACACGGCTGAAGTAAAACTTAAATGTTATGAAGGGACTCAACTTCCGTTCACCTCGCCCGATCACACTTTTCGTAACACTCTCGTCACGCATTCATCAGCTTACTCCCCAAGTCAAGCGTGCGTAAAGAAGTTTTACTTCAAAAAATGAGTGTGCTTTAGACCACACGACTGAAGTAAAACTTCTTTAGCACCTCTCTCTCTTGCTCCTACAGTAATATACGAAATGAAACTCTCTCTCTTTCTATCTTCACTAACTTATACCTCCCTCTTAACTTTCGTTCGCCTCGCCCGTTCACACTGTTCGTAACGCTCTTGTCACGTATTCACCAGCTTACTCCCCAAGTCAAGCGTGCGTAAAGAAATTTTACTTATAAAAAAATATTCCATTCAATTCTGTTACTGGTAGGGAACAAAATTTTTCCAGTGTTTCAAAAAAGTTTTCCGAAAAACTTAATTGCAGGAATTATTTTTGCCTAAACCTAGACTTAGTCTCCTACTAACGTTTTCATGTTGCTATAACGGGTCTAGTAGCCGCCTTTTATATCCCATCTCAGATTTCCACCCTGTATAGCACTCAGTATCTTGTATTCACTCATTATGTATCCCACTCATTACCTATTATGACGTTGTAATAGGTAACAAAGTGCTTTGGTTCTGCTGATGCGCCCGAGACGCGTTTTTATAAAACTGATACTTGTGAGTTTGAATGTGGTAATTACAAACTGACCAGTGTATTTGGTAATTTGAGTTCTTGAGCTATTTCTGATGACGACCGTACACCGGAGATTCATATCCTATAATTTATTTTCTTTGCGTAATTTGATGCTATAAAATTATTTATGTACGTTCGAATAATCCATATCTAGACGGATATGATTTGTATGTAATTTAGTTTAATTGATAATCTCTAACAAAACAAATAAGATAATATTTTAGTTCAAAGCATAAAGTAGTTACTCGTACAGCATGTGGGTCTGCTCACCGAACTTCGTACCGCCTTGACATGCATATAACGCGGGCTGCCAATGTACGTCACTGGTAGAATTGTCAACCAGCCATAATTAGCTGCATTTTATGTATGAGAAAATGAATTTTCGTTATAATTTTTTTTTGCTAGAAATTTTCTGTTATTTTAATAGTTATTCTGCTATTCGGGGCGGAGACAAATCCAACAAATGTGGATATACAGCTTTTTAATAACTTTTTGGCCTAAATTTTAGGCATTTAACTCAGTCCTTTAAAGTAGGTACCGTAACTCCCAAACGGACAAATTATAATGCGGTTTTTTTAGTATGAAAGCTGTTGGCAGAAATTACTGAAACCTGTCAAATAATCAGATGTTTAATCAGTTTTATTAAAATTTTCTTTTAATCAGGTAGTGGGCAAAATAAAGTGTGAAATATACTATACTATATAATAATTCAGGAGATAAGCAGTTCAGTTAACAATAGAAAACTTCAAAAATTAAAACAAAAGATTGATTATAGTAGGAACAAAATATGTAACGTTAGCCTATGGATCTTGCATGGTACGTGATGATTTGTATGACCAGCGTTGACACTTTTACCCACTTTACATGATATTGTGTAGAATACGAGTGCTGAATACTAGTTAAGTAAAAACATTTAAACTTAGGTTTCAAAAGAAGTTTTGTCCAAGACGATTTGACGACCGAAGATAATGCTCTGCTGAATGATATAGATAGAACGGCTTATTGCCGGTTTTCAAATCCGTCGGTAAGCGACAACGACTCGTTCCTCCTTGAAAAAAGTTATTATCAGTTACCGATGGATAGGTATAGAAACCGGTCATTAGATTCCCATAGAAACCTACTTTGTTTTTTGCACCCAAAAAGAACTTAATGCCACAAACTTAGACGAGACGTCGGTCTTTTAACGTTTAGGCCGGCTTACACAACGATCCCTAAATGTATTTAGCGACTAAACTTGTTTAAATATGACGTGTTGTTTCATAACTTTCTAAATTATATTCAGACACTAAATACCTACGATTAGTTATAGTTGCGCAAGTTGACCTTAGTTTCGGTTTTGTCAAACTCCTGCTCATTTCTTCATTCATTCATTTTGAATTGCAATTGTCTCTGTCGCTAGGTTCCAATTTTGATCATTTGATCAGTTGGTCATCAGTTGGTGGTACTCCACTTCCATATATGAAAAGCAAGATTGAAGGAGTGACAAGAAAAATTATAGTAGGCCGAAAGTAGGTAGTTAATTCAAAAAATAAAATGCCTAAGAAGAAATAAATAGAAAATGTATAACTCATTTAGGTCAGAGAACTTTTTATTTGAATGTTTTGTAATAAAGTCACGAGTCTCGAAAGTACCTACCTGGTACTTTGTCCGTAAATCGCAATTTGCTGGCTCTATCACGCACCCTACGTGGACGCGACCACTTTCTATTTTATTATTATTCGAGTATTCGACATGGTTTTTAAGCCAAATGTTCGCGTTCGCTATAAACTAAATAACAGTAAGTACTTGCCCTATTTCTAGTAATTTTCACTCCAATCGAATAGAAAGTAGCATATGTTAATTTACAGACATGAAGATTATATTGTTACGAGCTGAGGGTTCGGGATAAAATAATGAGAATCGATCCAACCAAAATAACACTTTTATTCAGCACTAAACGATGAATACACGAACTTGGTCACACGTAATCACAACACACTAATTCACACCACTGTTGCACCACTTAAAGTCACCGAAATGTTCGCACGTATAGCAAAATCCAAACTGACTCGCGAGCAACTACTGTTCACGCGAGACCCTTCTCCCGTCAGTCCTCCAGGGCCTCGCTAAAACAGAACGACCCATCCCCATTGTGCGCAATCGCAGACAATAACAACAATAACACAGCAAGACAAAAACGCTCGAGAAACTTCGATTATTACTCATTGTTTAACAGCCTCGGCGTAACAATATTATGCATCGAAATTGAATTAATTATATTACGATACTAGATTTAATTACGGTCTTCTGTACTGAGATAGATAGATAGATATACACTTTATTGCACACAAAACAAAATTATACATACAAAGAAATAAACAGAAATAAAACACTTAAATAAAGGTAAGTACAATAGGAGATCTTATCGCTAAAAGCTATCTCTTCCAGAGAACCTTTGGATGGACAAGACAAAACAAAAAGATGGCGCGGCGGCGGTGTATATATTTTCATAAACGTACACAAGGTACCTATATATATAAACTACAGTAAAGGAGATAAACATAACAATAAATTAGCAAAAAAAAAATTAAATATAAAAAAGGATAAATATGCAAAATGAGCTAATTATATCTTTTACCAAAAAGAGAAAACTTTTCAAACAGTCTCAGTAATTCTCATAAGGGCCGATAACATACGGAGAGATATGCAAAATTAACACCTTAACTGTGATAATATCGATATATCCCATATCTGTCCATAATCTATGAGATATATATATATCGTCAGTTTATTGCACTTAAAATGTTATTAACTCTTCGACCCAGCTGTACAGGTACCTATACTGCAGGCCCTACTCCATTCACGACAGCAAATAGCAATTTGTTCGATCGATCACGCACCCTGCGCGGACGCAACCACTTTCTATTTCATCTCGTCTCTACATGTAGGGAGCCGGGTAAAGCTTTACACGTTTGAAGAAAAAGTGGTTTTGTTGGCCATTGCCCTGTTGCTGTTGCTAATCGCTTTATTAGCCTAGATTTCGAAATATTTGGCGAAACCGCACCAGTTAAAGGGATATTGCTACCAAATATAAATCACGTTAATAGACGGTAACTAAAATATGCGTTTTAATTTTAATCTCTAAAGCTTTATTCAACAATCTTAATACTAAGTTTACACAATTATTTATTCTATGACATCGGTATTGGTACGGTTGTTTTGCTTTTCAGCATAGGCCTCCCTAAGACTTTTCCAAAGCAGCGATCGTGAGCCTTTCTTCTCCACAGCGCTCCTGGTATGACTTTGAAATCTTCTTCCCATCTTCGGAATGGTCTTCCTCTTGCTCTTTTCCCTTCACTAGGGTGCCATTCGGTTACATCTTTTGTTTATTTCACTTTTGCACTACTGATGAGATCATCATTCAATGGTTTAATTGTGTCAAATATCTTGGAACCTTATTATTTAAATAACACCTCCACCTCTCTCTTATTCATTCCAGATATTCGATTACATTATCTTGATCCCTTATTGATATAGAAAACTATCATGGTACCTCAATACCCAGACCAAAACAAATATCTTTTTTTTAATATAAATTATAGGCTAGCGTTTGACCACGATCTCGCCTGATGGTAAGCGATGATACAGTATACGATGGTACACGCTTGCCTAGAAGAAACCTATTCACTCGCGACTTCAAGACCCCTAGGTTGTAGTTATCAGGAAACACAGACTCAAGCAGGGCGTTCCACTCCTTGGCGGTGCGCATAATAAAGGTGGATGAGTACCGCTTTGTGCGTTTGGGAGGTATGTCTACCATGTAGCGGTGGCGCATCGCGGAGCGTCTGGTTGTCCGATGATAGAATGGGGCTGGTGGGATCAGGTTGAAAAGCTCCACAGCACACTTTCCGAAATTTATGCGATAAAAAACCGAGACCAATAATTTGACATGCCTAATAACAATGTCATGGATCGTTGACATCTGATGAATAAATAAAATATAAATTTAATGTACATTATGCAAACAGTAGTAGAAATCGAATCAACCTCTTGTGGGTTACTTACCATCGCGCCACAGAGGTCGTCAAAACATCCTGTCAACAATTTATCTTTACGTAAAGCTATATCCAAATAGCTTGGAACCCGATTATGAACGTATTAAACGCTATTCAACTCACAAGATAGCCCATAAATTTATTTAATAGCGATATAAAATTGGCACAAAGCTGGGAAAGCTATTATAAATAATGCGTAGGTTCTTGAAGTACCTAAGTTAGATTTTACTTGCTTTGCCTTTAAACATTCTTTTACGATACAACACGTTCGAGACTTGGATATTTTTATTGACTTTGACGCGGGTATAAAAGTCGGCGTGTGTTAAATTACTTGGCTTGTGCTGCAATAACTCTACCTCTCGTAATTTGCTTAGGGCAGCTTGGAGTAATAAAAAAGCATTGGCGCTGCCAACCTATTGTAAGATTTGTAAGCCAAAAGCACAGTTTGAATCGATGTGTCACATCAGCTCTAGTAGCATGACCGCCCTAGAATCGTTTCTCTCTAGGGAAAATTAGGTGATATGAAATTTTAGCGTAGCAGTAGAAACATTCTGTAGGTCTTGTTTCTACTCTCTACGACGTTAAATGTAATTTTACTCTATTCTTCCGCAGAGATAAACTTTTCTAGCGCGATTATGCTAGCCTGCCTTCTGTGGCGCAGTGGGCGAATATCCGGCTGAGATGCAGGAGGAGTTCGAGTCCCTTTGTGGGGCAAATTTTTGCATGATCTACAGATAATTGTTCTGGGTTTGGGTGTTTTTCTATATACAATAAGAATATATTTACAAAAAAAATATATATAGTATACAAGTATTCTATCAGTTATCTGGTTCTCATAGTACAAGCTTTGAATAGTTTGGGGTTAGATAGCGCTGTGTGAAATGTCCAGTATTATTTATTTATTTATTATTTTATTAGCCTGGCAGGTGTAGGCATGACAGAAAACTGTCTACAGCCTTGGTTGAAAACAAAAATAAACAGTTGTATGTATCCCAAATCGAATTCGAGAAGAGTCGTTTAAAGTACCTAATTGTAAAAGAAAGCCTTGATTTGTCAAACTTTACTTATATTGACGACCTCCGTGGAGCAGTGGGCGAATAGCCGGCTGAGACCCAGAAGGTAGTGGGTTCGATTCCCGCCGCGGAACAAATGTTTGCATGATCTACCGATATTTGCTCCAGGACTGGTTATTTTTATATATATTATAAGTATGCATTTAAAAAAAAAAGTATATAAGTATTCTATTAGTTATCAGGTTCCCATAGTACAAGCTCTGCTTAGTTTCGGGCTAGATAGCGCTGTGTGAAATGTCCAGAAATATATTATTATATTATATTTATAAAATTCGTACATACTCTGAGGGTATTGAGAGAGCATATAGCATGCTCCCTCAGAGTATAACTCAATATGCTAATAGAGTTATGAGCTTTGGAAACGGAATATAAGCTTATTTCATTTCATTTGTCTATTTTCAAACATAAATTGTTATTTATAGAACTTTATGACAAGTAAGACATATCTATTATTTTTATCGTTATTTCAATTCTTTTTAGGGCTTTCTTTATTGTTCAACGTATGAATACGACTCTTTTAATACGCAATTAGTAGGTAAGGTGAGACGGATATATTGTTCTTTATTTTATGGTCGCAATAAAGTTTAAGCACCGATAAGTTTTTTCTAATTCTACTAAAGCTCATTTCAAATAAATTAATCTTATTGCCGTATTTACCTTACCTTTCTACTGTATTTTATAGCCTTGTAAATAATTTTATATAGGAAAACTTTCGTGATTGATTTCAATCATTATTATAAATACGGGATTTATCACGTACCGTATTATCGATGTTTCAATTCGTGAACCTTCACCAGGGTGAGTGCGATCCGCTCCGAATAACGTCGAATAACGTTTATAATATTAATTTTATATTGTTTCTGTTATTAAGAAAATTTAGTTCGTACTCAATAAAAAACCCTTATACACTAAAAATATGAGCAATTTCGTTGCGCCACTTATTTTATTATTCAGTATCTTGAATCTATGTGCATCCATGCTTGCATCGCGTGCATTGAAGATGCACTCCACATACATATTTATACCCATAATGCTATTTATAAATATTTTTCTCGTGATGGCTTTGATGAACAAAAACATGACATGACCAATTGGGAGAGCAAATTGTAGTTCATAAGAACTGAGACATGTTTATTTACACTCTGTGCATTTATTACTAAAAAAAATTGTTGCGCCTGTCTGAATAAAAGCAGTTTTGATAAGATGGTCGCTCGCCGCTTGCTCCGTGCAGGTAGTGCGCCGCGTTATGCCGTTCGCAGTTACATTTTTCTACCCTAAGATTTGTGTTAAAATACTACAGGATTAATTTATAAAAAACAATGTATTTAACACGTCAGGGATCACCCAACACATTTTGTTTGGTTGTGTTGTGGTGCCTGACCGAGTAAAAGTGCTTGATAGTTAGAACTAAAAATTAAAAATGTGTGCTAGAAAAAGTGCACATAAAATTATGTTTATTTATTTATTTTATTTAATCAACACGGTGAGAACCCATTTTATTAATTAAATATTCTAGGTAAGTACATATTAATATGACACCAATTCATATATACAGTTCTGATAAAATGTCAAGAGTAACATATAAAACAATAATACAAAATAAAAATGAGGGTATTAAAAATAGAATTCATAACAAAAAAAACAATATCAAAGCAATGAACTAACATGCCAATCATACATCACGCTCACAGAACCTCAGACACTCAGACAGTACTTTCGTCCATCCATCCGCAAACAAATCACACTCAGGATTGGCATCGAGGAGAGCGGAGCGCGATGAGGACGCGGGGCACGGGTGAAGAAGCCCGCGCAACAGTACGATAATTTGGAACAGCAAATAGCTTGTGTTAATGTTGAAAAGCTAGTGCATAAAAAGCATTATAAACAAATGCTAGATTTAAAACGTGTAGATTTGTTAAAATACTTTTAGAGGCGCTTCAGCCTCGAGTCAGTGGACTATTAATGGATTAAAATACCTAAACTGTGCTTAGTGATATTTTGTTACTTTTGTATTTCTGTTAATAAAGACCTTTAAAAAAAAACAGTTTTGATCGGATATACAAGTACCAAGAATACTAATTTACTTTCGTTTTCTTGATAACACCGCTACTTGTATAACTTAAAAATTAAGTATGGTTACAATTGTTGTAACCATACTTAATTTTTAAGTTATTAATAAGTTATTAGTTTTTACTTAAAATCAGGTGTTTCTTAGATTTTTTGTTAACCTTCACGACCTCTAAGTAACTTTAATAGGAGAATAAAAATATTTCTTACTTTATCTGTTTTCATTTCAAAACAAAACACGTATATATTTTTTATCTGTTGGATAGCGTAAAACAGGCACGACCCATATAACCCTTAGATATAGATAAGATAAAAAAAAGTATATAAGTATTCTATCAGTTACCTGGTTCCCATAATACAAGCTCTGCTTAGTTTGGGGCTAGATAGCGCTGTGTGAAATGTCCAGCAATATTTATTTATTTATTCTTCTAGAAAATCATCGTATTTCAAATAGTCATAACAAAACTGTTGCGGTACTGTTGTGTGCGGGACACTTTAACATACGTACCGAAGCACGTTGTTTAGCATGATACTTTTTTTATCCTTTCACTCAAAGGCAGTATAGGAGATACAGATGTGTGGAGGCACTTAATATAATTTTCGTTTTTATTACCATCACGAATGTATTTAATAATAGTAATAAAGTAAAAGGGATTGAAAGCAATGGTGAAGGGATAATTTCTACTTTTACCTTCTACAACTGCCATTCTAGGAAGAGAAAAGTAATTGTTATAGGTCATAACAATTACTTCTCTTTTTCTCCTTCTACAATAAGAATCACCAAGCAATAAAACTTTTGAAACTAGCATGGTTATGAACACTATTTGTACTAAAAACGGGATATTTTATTATTTATATATATAGGGTGTTTGATATTATAATGCACAAAAATGAAATAGGTTATTTTGATGAGCATAATAAATACATTTGTGAAATGTTTACCTACCATAGAAATGTGAAATTTATTTTGGCATGTAAAAACAAACACTTTATGAAACTTATGTTGTGCTATTGCATAATGCTTGCCATCTAACCATAGATACTGTATTGGTGACGTCTCGAGATATCTCTTGTTGTACCTTTCTAACCCAAAATTCGCAGCCACTTCCGAAAGAGATATAAAAATACTGCCTAGATCTACGGTAGTACGTAGGTACTAGTAGCAAATCTACGCTTTTGTGAATTACGGCCTTTAATTTTGGATGTCGATTGCAAGAGTAGGCAGTAAGTTTTATATCGAATTAATCACCTAAACTTAGTCGATTTTCTTTGAAATTTGATAATATAATTAGTAGTTTTTTTCGAGAAGTTTTTGTATATGTATATGTAAATATGTATTATGTTTTGAGAAACCGTCACTTGAATCTCTCTCTGAGTCGCTGACTCCGCAAACGTTGTTCTGCCATATAAATTATCAAATGCAAAATGCAATGTCAAAGTGTCGCGACACTTCATGTAAATAACTTCACGTCAATGAACGACGGTTAAATTATATGGATATTTTTCATACAAAAATACTAAAATCGTGATTAAATAATGGGGGGTGGGGGTAAGATGGTGAAACATACTTTACAACCTATTCTCATACCTACCAAATATACACAAAAAAATTGATTAGAATCGGTCAAGCCGTTTCGTAGTAAATCCCGTATTTATAATAATGATTTATACTTCAGTTTTATATGTCACTGAAATGTTATCCCCTTTGTTACAGAACTAGTGAACTGGTGGCCCTGGTAGCAGTATCATGCACGTTGTTTCTGTTCCTGCACACGCGAGAGCTCAGCACGAAGCTACGCCAGATGCAGAGGCTCAACGATGACGTCACAGCTTTCAACCATCTTACTGACAGTGAGTACATTTCTTGATCTATCAAAAATGGTTCTGTCAACCGTTTTGACGTGTGCTTTAAAGTTTAAAGCATGCAATTTTATGATATACTAGCTGACCCACCCGCAGCGACGCATGCGTGGTTGATCAATAAAAACATTATCCTCCTTCTGCATAGTCGGGTAAAAAGTAGCCTGTATCCCAATTCCGGACATAATCTATCAATATACCAAATTTCATCGAAATCGGTGAAGCCGTTTAGTCGTGAAAACGTAACCAACAAATAGACAGAAAGAAAGACGAGAGAGATAGTTACTTTTGAATTTATAATATGTATTAGTACGGATTTTATTTTTGACAGTAACACTATGCTGTACTGAAATAACATACATACCTAATATTACTACATAATATTAAACCTCTATACAAGACGTCAGTGCAGATCTTATACCCCTCCCCTACTCTAGAATGAATTAGCATAATATTGTGCATATCATACGGTCATAAAGATTATCATACTGTAGCACGTATATGAAACTGACTCGTACAATCTTATGCTGTCGAAACACTAGTCTAGACTAGCCGACGGACGAAAAACAAGTGTTCATGAAATTAATTCTATATTTATAAATCACAATTTTATCTTTAGAAACGATACAGGGTTTCTGCTTGCTGTGGCTTATAAATTAGCTCATACTTTTTAAATATATGTATCAGATTTTTGATCTAATCAATACCATAATTGCAGAGAGAATAATGAGATTATTCATGTTCTTAACCCGGCTTGCACTACGATCCTTCAACGTATTTAGCGACTAAACATGTTTAAATTTGACGTGACTAAATACGTTTGGGCATCGTTGCGCAAGCCGCCCTGAGAGTCGACATTACAGCTTTCGGTCCAAAGTCATGCTTTATAGATTACTATTAACTGATGAGCTTCGCAGAGATGTAACCTCGTTTCAATTGTTGTTATGTTGTTACATATTCCGACCTATTTATCAACAGTAGGCTTACATATAGCTCCTGCATAGCTTTCAAATTATTTTGTGTAATGCTGCGATTATTTTGCAACATTGATCAGTTACGTCTTTTAAGACGCCGAAAAACACGCAGATGTTCATAAACTAAAAAGGAATTTAGAGTGCCTTCCGCGTTATTCAAGAATTTGCACGCTTAAGTAGTTAGGTAAAAAAGATGATGGACCTTATAAAAAGATGATGTATGGTCATTGTACCCACCAAAATAATGTCATTATCATTCCATTATAACGCAGCCTGAGTGAGCTCTCCAGTCAGCTGTAATTTGATTCACAAAAAAAAAATAGAATGGCTTGCGGGACGTTGGATTTCTACTCAATAAGAACAAAATAAATAATTCATCGAACAGTCCGACCAATATTTTAATTACTTATTAATAAAACTTGTAAACAAACAAAACAACTCATCCTATTCTATTTGAGTCGTTATCACCGACGGCTATTCTTTGTAATAGAGTTTTGATTGCATTTATTTTTAATCGAACTCGGCGCGTGTGTAATGCCTTAATAATTTTTTGCTGCGATTGAAAATAAAATAGGCCTGATAAAGTTTTAATGAAACGTTTTTTGTAGCGTAACTTGGTGCGGTAAAACTGTTATGTGTAAGGCTGCGATTATGACGCTTTTTATAACTATATTTTTCTCATTAAATACAGTGTAGCTCACTTAGGGCAAAAAAAACATCAAAATTGTATTGACACCGCTTAGGGCGTCGCGGATCTTAAAATTATTATGTCGGAAGTAAGCTTGGCCTTGCCATCGTTATATATAGAAAGAAAGAAGTGTTGTGTTGACATAGAAAATTGGAGTAAACTCGAAAATTGTTAGCAAATCGCGTGACAAACAAACGCCATTATGCACAAGCTTTGTCCCATTGTCTGTGCGTGCGCCTTGCCAAGCCGGTCACTATCTCGGGAACTCGACCAACACATTGTACAGTTGACTGCTAGTAGCGCAATACTAACTATAACACGCAGAAGTTAACTAGGCACCTCGCTGTAATGACGTCATAGTGATGTACTAACTGCATAAAAAATTCGAGTACCCCTCGACACTCGTGATTATGACTTTGCGAATGTGGATGTGCACGATTTCAAGCGAAGTTCACGGGCGGTTCGCGTGCGTGCCTACTAAATTGATTACTCAAAATATGTTTTGTCTCGTTCTCACTTTGACACATGACAAATGTGTGACTGACTCTAAACATATTATAATTAATCAATAGATACCTAAACAAATACCTATTCGTTTATCAATAAGGGGGTTAAATGTAGCGCCAACAATAATAACAACGAAAAAAAAATACTAAGGACGCGCGCGCGTAATGGTAGTATTTAATTTACTTACCATACTGACGCGTCGAGGGCGAGAGCGGTAGGCGGTGGGGTGTGGTGGGAGGGGAAGCACATCCGCGCAGGTGCCAAGTTGATTTCTGCGGGTTGTACTGCCTTAAGTACTCACTAAAATTAGGTATGTCTTTAAAAAAAGCATAACCAAGAGGCGCTTTCAGAAGCTCGCTATAACATATCGGAATTGTTTGTGTTAGATATTTCATAGCCCGTTAGGAATGATTAGTAGCCTAGCGCGCGTCTAAAAATGGTTCGCCCAGTCTGACAAAAGACTTATGGTGCTCCTAAACGAGCAACACTCTCACGGCAATGTGTTGTTAATAATGTGTACGTAATGTTCGTCAATATTATTTCATTTCCCGGCCATATTGACACAACATAGTCGATGAAATAAAGTGTCAAATTGTGTCCAATATAACCTGATCTGCATAGAATATAATTACCAGCAATGATTGAGTCGCACATTTAGATTAAGCATGTTATTTTATAGACGGACAGTGGTGTTGTGCTTTTAAATACAGAATTACTAGTGGTTCAGAATTATTGAGGTAAATGTATGAAGATGTTATACTGCATTTATAACGACACTGGTAAAACTTTCACTCGTATAAAAATATTTTTATTTTTATTGCATCTCCGTTCCGTGATTCAGTCGGATACCGTTCACTGGCTTTTCATCTTTCACAGCTTAAGGTCCATAGTGAATATTACCTAATCTATTGGCTTAATAAATCGATTAATTACGTGGTAGGCGGTTTTCTTTGATTACGTTTAGTACCAGCAAATCAGTAATGAAGTAAATTCATTTTTTCTTATAACATTCTTCCTCACCGAACCGTGAAGTGGTTTCTGAATTCACAGATTGCTTATTTTGATCCTGAATTAATTTCGTTTCGAGTATCGAAGGTCCCGTTAGTTGTGCAAATAGGGATGTGACACAGGTAATGTAGGTTCATTTTGAAGTTGAAGCTTTTTATTGATGCTTTTTAGTTTCATCCCAATCAATATTTAATCTGACCGCCCAGAGGGCTTAGCCAAGTTACAGTCGATTAGCAATGACGCTAGTCGATAAGTCCGAAAATGTATGGGATTTGACACATGCTATAGAAATACCACGTGATGTAGCGACAACAAATGTATGTAGAAATCGAATCGATTCGGAGCGAATGTAATTTGGCTACGGGCCCTGAAATCCTGAAATAATACGTCTGTTCGATTTGTGTTTATCATGATAAGTTTTGAATCTCTTTGAAGTCTGAGACAAAGTTCCATTCAATCCCTACTGTGCCAGTTCTTGTCTTGATAAATACCAGACGATTTCTCTCCTAAATCTCTTTCGATTCAGTGGAAAAGTTCCGTTCTTTCAAGTTTTTTATTATAATATCTTGTAAATACTTATGCACCTGTGTTAATTAATATTGTGGTTACCAGATCTCCCAAAGTTCAGTTTTATCCCTACACATGATTTATGTGATAAAATTAGTCTATGTGTTAATCTAGGTTATATTTTACGTATATACCAAATTTCGACGAAATCGGTTCAGCGGTTACGACGTGATTGAATAACAAACAAATAAATAAACAAACATCCAAACATTCACATTTATAATATTAGTGTGATTTGTTATTTTGTTCGTAACGGCTGAACAGATTTCGATGAAATTAATGTAGATTATAACCTGAATTAACACATATACTACTTTTATCCCATAAATCAGGTTCCATGGAATAAAAATAGGGTGTCAAGTCAAGTTGCAACAGCGAGTTTCGCTTTATTTCTAGGTTACCTCCACATTTAGTAGTTAACGCGTACGAAGTCGCGGGCAACAGCTAGTAAAGAATAAAGAAAGAATGGGTAAATATTTTATTGACGCTTCTGAAATCTTATAAGAGTAACAGATGATTGATATGTCTTTAGGATTATGGTTTTGTGTTAGGTAAGATACCTATGTTAAATTTGTGTTTACCAGATAAGTTCAGTCAGTGGTGGTGATTCTGTTGTTTACGCTGATTAAATTGGTGTTGACTAAAACTAGCACGCAAACACTCCTTCTTAGTTAAAAATACTTAAATTTAGAAATGTCACTTTATTTTTCATTCGTATTTGATCTTTAGTGTGAACAAAGTAAGACCGTTCGTATTTTACACAATTTTAGTTAGTCAGCGTAAACAACAGAATTGCTACGGAGTGGGAAAGTTCCGTTTCATCCCTACTGTGCCAGTTCCTGTCTTGAAATCTTATAAATTCATGACTATTTGATTTGTGTTTACCACCTAAATCATTTGAAAATCAGTTGCAAAGTTCCGTTCCATCCCTAATGCAAGTTATTTAGTTGATTATTGGTGTTTCCACGTGGTTTGTCAGACAGACCGCAGGCTGCGGTAGGACGCAAGCGCAGGGCACGTCTCTCACCGCTTCCTTATTAGTGCTCCAGATTGCGACGATTACGTAAATTGCCCGCGTGGGCGGAATCTGGTGGCATGTGCAAAAATGTGCATTCTGCAGAGCTAATTAACAAAACCACTAATGGATTCAAGGAAAGTTGAATTCCGCGATAATAATTCTAATCAAACTGTCACATGCTGTCACTTAGAGACAAGTCATGACTGGACGGTGATAATTTTACGATAAATGTACAAGGTGACGTCATTTATTGCTAAAGTGCCACCAGCTTACCGTCGACAAGGAACAGGTACAACATTGGAACTAAGCGTGGATTTAACTCTTTTAATATACATATGAATATAACAAAGTCGGGTTTCTTCGAACACTTATAACTCGAGAACGGCTGGACCAATTTTGTTATTGATTTGTTGTATTTGCCTCCGTCCCGAATAGCAGAATAACTATTAAAATATTGGGATAATTCTCGCAAAAAAAATTTATGATGAAAATTCATTTTCTCATACATAAAGTGCAGCTAATGATGGCTGGTTGACAATTCTACCGCTGACGTACAGTACATTGGCAGATTGGGCAGCCTGCGTCATATGCATGAATATGCGCAAGATGACGAGACTTGATTCTTTATTGTACAGAAATAGATAACAGACAAAAACAGCTTAACAAAGGCGAGCTTAACTCTAATAAGAGTTTTCTTCCAGCAAACCTTTTAAGATAGAGATAGATTATAGTGGGTACCTACGTGCACAGAAATTGACATTGGAGTAAAAAACTAAAAAAAACTGAATTTAACTCAGCTTATAGGTTAAATACACAAAATGTATTAATTCTAAGGCGGTACGAAGTTCGCGGGATCAGCTTGTAAATAATAAATGAATAAATATTGCTGGACATTTCGTATAAATTTTTTTGTAAATACATACTTATAATATATAGAGAACAACTACATCCGAAACAAATATCTGTAGATCATGCAAACATTTGTTCCGCGGCGGGAATGGAACCCGCTATCTCCTGCGTCTCAGCCAGCTATTCGCCCACTGCACCACGGAGGTCGTCAATGCTATCCAATGGACACAAGCGACTATAGGTGTCGAATTATTTAAAAACACGGCATTCCTAGTGTTTTCATGCAAGTCAGAACTACTTATTTTGAACCTTAGGATTCGTTCGTGTTATGATAAAATTAAAAAATAGGGCTTGACAAAAATTTCTGGTTAAAAACATATATTTGACGAACACAATCAAGAATAATCAGGTATAAGCATAGCTACTAGTTAGTCTACTTACAGTTCGACTGAAAAAAAACCTTTTACGATAATTATCCAAATATTACCATTTTATGATAAATTATAAGGTCAATAAACCTTCACTACCCACTACTTAAACACAAACAAAGTAAGTACAAAAACCATTAAACGGCGGCTCGGGCTGTCTAATGGTTATCAAATTATTCAGAACCCAACAGTTATCGCATAAGTGCAGCTATTATTGGATATGATTGATAGCCGATGTCTGAGATTTGGTCCAACGCGATGTTTAACAACTATTAGTTACTAAGTAGTTAATACTGGATTACGTACTGGGGTATTTTACATTTATCGATCGAAGTTGTTTTATACAGCCCGGCTGGTAGCAAGCAAGTTCAAAATATACAGATGGTGGTGGACGCAGACGCTGTTGAGGCTACGACAGAGCCTGTAGCCATGTTACATTCACTTCGAATCGATTCGATTTCTACATAGGTTTGTGTCGATATATCACGTGATATTTCCATAGCATGTGGCAAATCATACATTTTCGGACTTATCGACCAGCGTCATCGCTAATCGAATGTAACTTGCCTAAGCCCTCTGGCCTATCTATAGATACCATTGGAGATCTTTATACTCATTTACGTTTGACTTAAACTTAAGTCAATCGTCGTGAACACGAACCGTTTCAAGAAGTCGCAACAATTATTAAATATAAATATTGCTGGACATTTCACACAGCGCTATCTAGCCCCAAACTAAGCAGAGCTTGTACTATGGGAACCAGATAACTGATAGAATACTTATATACTTTTTTTTGTAAATACATATAATGACAAAGTGCGTTCGTGAAATAAAGACGTAACTGAGTTTTCTGAAATAACAAATTTACTTTTATTCACAACACAATTAAATACATAGTTTAAACACAATTTACTCTAAACAGAGTAACTTACCTGAAATAACAAAAAACAACATTTAAAGCCTTTACTTCTAGTTTAGTTTATATACTTCCTTTTGTTAATACAGGAAACTATTTACCGTTCCAAGTTTTACTAAATTATCAGCCTAACCGCATCTTGTTAAAATTACCTCAATACTGACAGACGGTGACACTGTCATTCATTAAAGATCTGTAGATAATTATTCCATAGAGAAAAGGTACGACACTAAACGTAGTGATACTCTTTACATACATACTTATAATATATAGAAAAACAACCAGACCCGGAACAAATATCTGTAGATCATGCAAACATTTGTTCCGCGGCGGGATCGAACCCACTACCTCCTGAGTCTCAGCCGGCTATTCGCCCACTGGGCCACGAAGGTCGTCAAACTACTTTATTGCTACTTTTACAACAATATTTTTTATGTGCAACTATTGTGGATACTTTTCAGGTATGTAAGAATAGCGGTTTTATAAGTACCTAACAAGTTAGAGACTAACTAGGTAGGTTAGTTATAATTATCTATCAGTTAAAATAGCGTACCTAAATAGCTCGAGTCGCTCGAAAAAACCTAAGGTTTTACAATACTTACGACAAACTGTTATGTATGTAACTTTTTGTCGAATATATAAATTAAAATCTGCTCTTTACTATGAGAGTCAATTTATTATAAAAAATCTACATAAAAAATACGGTTATGTTAAGTAATATAACAAATGGCATCTGTCAAGTGCGAACTATGAAGCACTCCGAATCTTGATCTTGATACTTCAAACACGCATTCTCTTTTACAATGTAATTAATTTTGTTATTCGGCTAAATGTATCTACCACACGGAAAAAATAAAATATACAACATTGACTCAAATCCCGTAGTAATTTAATATAATTTAATAAAGCCTTAACCTCTTAGGTTATTGTCCATGTTTGTATTGTAAACAAGGTTGAATAAAAATGGTTTAAAAAAAATATTATAATAGACGGATCTCGGACAAACAAAACTGGAGTGTTAACATATGTGTATATATATGTAAATATCTTTACATAGTATAAAATGAAGTCGCTTCCGCTGTCTGCTCGCTTAGATCTTTTAAACTACTCAACGGATTTTAATGCAGTTTTCAGCAATAGATGGAGTGATTCAAGAGGAAGGTTTGTAACAATTTTAATAAGAAGAGGAAAGATATGTATCAGTTAAAAGTAGAAGAGAAATAAATAAAAGATAGGTATGGTTTCATACATATATTAGTAAAATAGAATTCGGTAGAGCGGGTAGGTACTTACAATATTTTCTTATACTTGTGGCAAGGCAACAGAGGTTGACAATATTTCCTTGGTTTATCGATGGTAGGTAGTTAAAACTAGAGATTACAATAAAAGTGTATTAATACAGAGGTAGACAAAGGAATGTTCGCTGGAGGAGCACAGAATCTTGAGGCTTATGGCCTTACAGCATGACAAAATACACGTGGTAATTATAGAGGGTATGATTGTTACCGTTAAAATAATGAAATGGGCGCCATCTGACGAGAAGTGCGTCAGAAAATATAATAGGGTTCCTAGGGGTTCAACCCGGGTAAAAATATGGATTAAATACACCTATTATGTTGTTCCGTCGACCGTTCCTGGCGCCAGTCCGGAGAGATGATGTGGTGCAGAGCTAGCGACGGTAGGCTCGTAGAAAAGTCGAGGCTCCCGGAGTGTGGTGGTTTAGCTGGTCGTGCGGAGGAACCGTCAAGCCTCTTACGGCTTGGATAACACGTAGGTGATGATGAGAAGAGTCAGGTTAAACCCAAAGAAAGGGTGTAAATGTATATAAAAAGATAAAAACCAAAACCGACTTCCAGATTTAGAAGCGTGTTGCACAGAATTTAAAAGAAAAGAGTAGAAAAACACACTGTTGCAGCAAACTGAGAGGTTAACTTTTGTGTGGAGTAGAAAGAAGTTTCTGCTGTGGTCTTCTGGTGAGGAAAAGCCTGAGGATAAACGGGCGTTGGCTTTTATAGTAAGCGCAGCCAACCCGCTATCTTTAGTAACCGTTGAATTTAATTCACGTACTTTGATTGCATGACGCAACAAATAAAATCAGTGCTGCCATAGACAAGAAACGAAATCCATCCGTCAGTCAAAATAAAGCATTGTTTATGGCCACATTCTGTACAGTGTTTTACTACGCCATCTACCGCACACATGGCGAACTACAATAAGAGTACTAGAAAAGATGTCTTGATGTGTGAGATCGTGATGTGATAATGCGCCGCCATGTCGCTAGCTGTCGTGTTCTGTGGTATTTGTTTGTATGGTATGTAGAAATGTTAATTAATTTAAAGAATGTAGCGTGTATTGAAATTTACACGTTACAATACCTCCCTAGTTGAGAAAAAAATTTTAACGAAAGAGTAAAGAGAGAAAAAAATTTTTGAAGTGGTAGTGTGGTGGAGGTCATTGCACTGACTGAGAGAGCAGACAGTACAATGCTCACCCCAACAGACACAAAAAAAAACAAGTGAAGCTTGTGGCAGAAAAAACAAAAATTTTACCAATAAATTAGCAGGAAGGGAAAGGAAATGTATGGGAGGGTGAGGTGATTATTTGTCAATATATATTACACATGTTACATGCCAAAGGTTTGGCCTACATAAATAACTATTATATAATAGGTTGTTTACATAAACATACATACTTTGGGATCGGTAGGTCTTACTTCCAGCCGATACTGTGCGCCTTTCCGAAATAAGAAGTAGTGTGCGTATACTAGATAACTATCAATATACATACATAACTATAAGAAGTGCCAAGGCTTATTTAAAGAGTCACAGCCGCTCTGTATATATACATAGTGTTATAATATTATAATATACTACAATAAGAAAAGAATCGTTTGTTTAGGCTTATTTTTACAGAGTAACGAATCCGCTCTGGGTGTTTTAGGCTTTTTGTGAGGGTCACCACCCGCCCTTATGATGATAAACTATGATTATATAAACATAGACATACATAGTCATAAATAAACTTAGTTATAAAATATAGTACATAGAGAGATATTTATAAGGGAGTAGAATTAAGAGGGTGGATGGGGTATTTGGGTTAGGAAACATAGGTATAAGGGTGTGGGAATGGATCTGTTAGTCGCCTTTTACGATACGCCAGGGGAAAGCGATAGTCTTATTCTACACCCGAGACTATACGGGGGAGTAGAGATAAGAGGGATGGATGGGGTAGTTGGGTTGGGAAAAATAGGTATAAGGGTGTAGGAATGGATCTGTTAGTCGCCTTTTACGACACGCCAGGGGAAAGCGATAGTCTTATTCTAAACCCGAGACTATACGGGGGAGTAAAGATAAGAGTGGGATGATTAAGACATTAAGAAGGAATGTCCTGTCGTCCCTTGACTGGGATGACTATTTTTAGTTCACAGTCAGATGAGAGCGGGTTAGAGTTTCTAACACGTTAGTAGAGATAGTCGTAGATCGACGACCATCTTTCAGTTTGAGAGGAGACGCGTTGGCGTCTAGTAGTTTTCCCAAGTACCACGAGATCTCAGTTGGAGAGGGTACTTGAGACGTAACGTCACAGAGGTGACGTAACGTCAGCAGAGGTGACGTAACGTCAGCAGAGGTGACGTTCAAGAACGAAGAGCGTAGAGAGAGCGTCGGCCAGGGCATTCGCAGATCCCTTAAGATACTCAATATATAGATTATATTGAGATAACCGAACCGCCATCTTGCAAGTCTACCAGATGGTGACTTGAGGCTAACCAGCCATTTTTGGTTACGATGATCAAGGAGACCATAGTAGTAGAAGGAGAACCTTCAGTGTAACCTCGGAATTTTCAAGAGTGAAAATCAAGGTGTATAGTTTCTTTGCAGCAGTTAGAGTAGTAGATATGTCAACATAAAAGTTTATATGTGTAGTGTTGTTCAAGAGAGTGTTGACAGAGAGTGAGGCAATTGAAGAGTCAATGTTTAAAATGTGTTGACACCGGTAAATTTCTCTAAGAAAGTCCACACCTAGTATCAGGTGGGTGTTTAGGGGCTTTGAGAAGTAATCCTCTCAGTTGCGATAGTTGCGACAGTGCATTTCTATTTAATATTAAAACAGTCACACCGGTATCAGCCAACTCTCTGTATAGAATGTACAAAATGTTAATATTTATAAACGCTTTATTGTCAGGCAAGCTTGTTTAAAAAAGCAGAGATGCTTTTTGTTTTATGGAGTAGAGAAAATCTTTCAAAAATAAGAGACATTGAACCCTAGTAATACAATCCAAGACACAGGAGTGTCCGTCAAAAGTGAGTCCCCATTTTAGGATAGCAGAGTTTCTCGATAGCTGAGAAGAATGTTGGGAGGGAATTCTCAACGAGAGGGTGGGACAGGATTGTCTCTCAGCACCGGTATCCAAATGTACCCGCTCACACACATCGTTCACCCGGAGGTGAATGTGCGGTGAGGGTTCGTCATCATTTGAGACGGATAATGTAGACGGGGAAGGGTCGCGACTAGCGAGCAAAGCTAGGCTATCTTTGAGGTTACGGGCCTCTTCTAAAAGAGCTCGTCTGCGTTCAGATTGTTCCACGGTCAGATCTAGATCTAGATATCAGATGTGACAACCTAGCCTGACATTTGTGCTTACGGAAAGATGTTTTTAAATTTATGGACTGTTTGAGGTCGGCTTACTTGACGGTGCATACCTGTAGGTGCCTCGCCACATCAAGCGACATGTGAAATTCGGCGTCGGCTTCCGCAGATGGTGAGGCCGGATCCTCCGCAAGAAGCGCGGACAGCTCTCCTGCCGATGCCGTATCATCGAAGTGAATGCCACGTCGCCGCAGCTCAAACTCCACCTCATCTCTCCGAAGCATGGTCCAGAAGTCGGTTCTTAGGGACATGTTTTGTCCTGAAATTGATACAAAGTATAATTAAACTAGTGCCACCGTAAGATGTTGTCAGCGCGCTGTAATTAGAAAGTTTAAGTCCCAATCGATAAACCAAGTACCACAAAATTATAAGAAAATACACGTTGGGCTGCCAATGTAACAATTTTAAAATAACAAAATTATTATTGAATTAAATTCAACGGTTACTAAAGATAGCGGGTTGGCTGCGCTTACTATAAAAGCCAACGCCCGTTTATCCTCAGGCTTTTCCTCACCAGAAGACCACAGCAGAAACTTCTTTCTACTCCACACAAAAGTTAACCTCTCAGTTTGCTGCAACAGTGTGTTTTTCTACTCTTTTCTTTTAAATTCTGTGCAACACGCTTCTAAATCTGGAAGTCGGTTTTGGTTTTTATCTTTTTATATACATTTACACCCTTTCTTTGGGTTTAACCTGACTCTTCTCATCATCACCTACGTGTTATCCAAGCCGTAAGAGGCTTGACGGTTCCTCCGCACGACCAGCTAAACCACCACACTCCGGGAGCCTCGACTTTTCTACGAGCCTACCGTCGCTAGCTCTGCACCACATCATCTCTCCGGACTGGCGCCAGGAACGGTCGACGGAACAACATAATAGGTGTATTTAATCCATATTTTTACCCGGGTTGAACCCCTAGGAACCCTATTATATTTTCTGACGCACTTCTCGTCAGATGGCGCCCATTTCATTATTTTAACGGTAACAATCATACCCTCTATAATTACCACGTGTATTTTGTCATGCTGTAAGGCCATAAGCCTCAAGATTCTGTGCTCCTCCAGCGAACATTCCTTTGTCTACCTCTGTATTAATACACTTTTATTGTAATCTCTAGTTTTAACTACCTACCATCGATAAACCAAGGAAATATTGTCAACCTCTGTTGCCTTGCCACAAGTATAAGAAAATATTGTAAGTACCTACCCGCTCTACCGAATTCTATTTTACTAATATATGTATCAAACCATACCTATCTTTTATTTATTTCTCTTCTACTTTTAACTGATACATATCTTTCCTCTTCTTATTAAAATTGTTACATTTCTTCTGGTGAGGAAAAAGGGTGAGGATAAACGGGCGTTGGCTTTTATAGTAAGCGCAGCCAACCCGCTATCTTTAGTAACCGTTGAATTTAATTCACGTACTTTGATTGCATGACGCAACAAATAAAATCAGTGCAGCCATAGACAAGAAACGAAATCCATCCGGCAGTCAAAATAAAGCATTGTTTATGGCCACATTCTGTAAAGTGTTTTACAACGCCATCTACTGCACACATGGCGAACTACAATAAGAGTACTAGAAAAGATGTCTTGATGTGTGAGATCGTGATGTGATAATGCGCCGCCATGTCGCTAGATGTCGTGTTCTGTGGTATTTGTTTGTATGGTATGTAGAAATGTTAATTAATTTAAAGAATGTAGCGTGTATTGAAATTTACACGTTACAGGTTTATATTATGTATAATACGTACATAAATTTGTTTGTTTGTTAGTTTGTTTGTTACCTTTACACGACTAAACGGCTGAACGGATCGTAATGAAATTTGCCAAGGAGATAGATTATATCATGGGAAAGGACATAGGCTACTTTTTAGTCAACTGCGTAAAATGAGGGTAATGTTATATTGAAAAACTACCCGTGCGAAGCCACTGGCGGGTCAACTAGTATTATATATATGTATATATGTATAAACGTATGCTCAGAGAACACTATCGCTAAATATATAAATAAAAAAATAAAAATAAATATTGCTGGACATTTCACACAGCGCTATCTAGCCCCAAACTAAGCAGAGCTTGTACTATGGGAACCAGATAACTGATAGAATACTTATGTACTGTTTTTTTTGTATATATGTATTTATTATTAATTAATATGTTTCTTAAATAAGTCTAAGTATGTACATATATATAAATTGTTATGAATAGTTGTAATTTAGGTTCATTCATGTAATTTTCATTTATGTAATTTTTATATTTTATATGTTTATATCATTAGTATGTACATGTAGTATGTTAGGTACACCATTACACCCCAGGTAATGTCCACCATTCCATCCAAAGGTTGTCTGGTAGAGAACGCTATTTAGCGATAAGACCGCCAATTGCATCCATAGATTTACGTAGTTTTTTAAATGTATTTGTTTTGTGGTGTGCTATAAAGAATTATCTAATCTAATCTAATCTATATATGTATCTAGACATTAAAAGTTAATAAATTATTTAGTACAAGTAAACTTGTTTTGATAAACTACAAGAGAAAATATGAAACCGTACTTGCATAGAATAGAAACAGATGACCCAAAGATCTTTACGAGCTATCTCTGCCATCATAAAGCATTCAGAATGATTTATAAGCAAGAGCAGATAAACTAGGTGCGAAGCGGAGATTTATAAAGCAAGCAAGTTATCCACTGTCCTCGAGGAACGGCAATAAGTCATCACAAAAGGTAGTAAAATTAAAGCGTGTAATACGCATTTAACACAACTACCATTTATGATTATTCAATTTTATAGAGTTGAAACTCCAGCACTAGGCAAAAATTAAGCCAAAATTAGGCCGAAACTTATCACGAGAACTTTCGTGACTCGTGACTACGCATCTATCAGTGCCTGTCATAAGCGCGAAAGGCAACAGCGGTATTTGTGGGAGTCATTTACTCGTTAGTCGAAGTTACACTAGCCCTGTGACTCTACCATACCTATACAATAGTGACAATTCTGACACTAGAATAGGCACGGAAAATACAGCTGTACACATTAACAACACATGTCTTGTTTAAATAGGTAAATTTTTTACAAGCTTTTTATCAACTTGCAATGTATGTTTGTCCGGGTGGAATCTTGCAACTAAATTTTAAACCCGTTCCCCTCAACCGATTGAGCTGAAATTTGGAATACATATGTAACTTCGGTGACAATGCAATAATATGGTACCATGGAGGTGGTGTCATGATGGAGACGGATGCTAGACAACGGAACTTCTGAATGAATTATAGTAGGCTAACGATAATGAATTTTTTAAAAGTTTGTTTAGAAAAAGTAATTATTCAACAAAAAACTTATCTAGACTAAAACTGTGTTAAACTCTAGCTTGTAATAGGAAATGTGTATTTTGAGTTCTTTATTTGTTTTACTGAGAGTAAACGTCATAATAATTATGTGTCTAGTCTCCGACAATAGATTGCACAGTAAGAAACAAACAATGGAGTGGATAATAACTGCGTGAAGAGGATTGTTTTGCGCAAGGGTGGCCGGCTGGCGCGGGCGCTCGATGACATTGAAAAACATGTTTACTAGGCATTGTCTGTAGATTAATATACCAACTGGAGAACTTCCTTCAAACACATAATGGAGGCTACACAATGCGAAAAATCTGGGGAGCCAGGGCACAACAAAGGTTTTTAATTTTTCTTTGACACGGCTAAATTATAATGAAGCATTAAAAAAATGTTTGAGGTGAAAATTTCTTTAGGCACGTTGGGCATTTTTTGAGATGGGATAAAAACCATTGATCTCGCGACACTGTTACCGTTACCGACACCTCTGTATGTAAGTAGTGAAAACTTCTTTAGGCGCGTGGGGTTTTTTTTGAGATGGGAAAAAAACCATTGAACTCGCGACACTGTTACCGTTACCGTTACCGACACCTCTGTATATAAGTATCTCGGAATTGTTAAAGTTTTCACTTCTGTCGGCACTCACGGAGTGCCACTTTTTTATCATTGTTACTTAGAACTGTGAGCTAACACAGTTTCAGGAAATTTATACATAAAAAAGTTTTAAAGAAACTGATAGCAAATACACGTGTTCATAGCTTAACCAAATACTTGACTTGATTGATTTATGTTATGACTAGCCACACCTTCATGAATATTTAATAATGTGTGTCATACAACTTTATTTTGATTATGTAAATATACTTATAATTATTATATTTATCATAATGCCATCCAATTATTCACAACCAGCTATTGCATACGGTTAAACACGCGGTACCTAGACAAAAAGTAGCCCAACTCTTATTTTAGGTCAAGAGGTATACAAATTACCAAATAAATCCATAAAACTACCCATTTAAAATATTATTAGGGCTTAAGTAAAGTTGACATACACTGAAAGAAATAATAAGTTTTTTTAACCTACATATTTTCAACTTATATTTTAGGTTAATTTTTGCACCTACCGACATGATTTGGTGAATTAACAAAATAAAAATAGTTGAACTATAAAGGTAAATTTTGACCTGATTATATATATGTATTTAACTTAGTTATTTTGTTGACTCAACTTCGTCAACATGTTGACTTTTACTAAATTATCAGTTAGACTTACTTAGATTCGAATATACCAAAAATGTTGTGTTGTAATAACCTCTTTTAGTGGTTGGTTTACCCTATTAATTTTAAACAATTTAATTTTTGTAGAAATAAATGTACTATAATAGTTGGTTAAACATAATATTAAGTTAACGCAACTTAAATGGAATCAACATTATGGAATTCAACCTATTCGTTTTTTTCAGTGTACTGTTTGAAATAGTCATCGTTATACTCTAGTCTAATAAACCGTAGTATGAGTATAACGGAATCTTGTGTGGGTATCCCAGCATCTTCGATTATATCTGCACATATTTTATCTTTAATCTAGCCATTGTAAAGAGTTCGCTGACCCGCCTTCCAAGCCCCGGGGTTTCCGCCCTAACCCGTCGGTCCAGGAAGGATCGTGACTAGAGATGAAACTAGAATCAACCGACCCACCTCAAAAGGATACCGAATATCCTGATGTGGTCCTGCCAGATAGATTATATCAAACATTCCATTAAATCATTTGATTGTAATTTAATACTCCACAGTAGTATTTATTTAGTGTCTCGTGCCAACTCCAGACACTAGGACTGTACAAATTTCTGCATAAATGTTTTGGATTTTTAATTTGACATAATTTTGGTAGTTAATAATAAACAGGTTATCCTAGTGTGGGGGCTAGAATTGTTTTATGTAACCTCCCTACTTAAATAATGAAACCTTATAAATAATTTAAAATATCTATATAATGGCTTGTATAATTAAATGACGTCAAAAAGAGATTATTAGGCACTAACGTTCGCGGCTAAGAAGGTGTTTAGTATTCGGCTAAATAGTCAAAAGTGGCAAGAAAAGCCGAATGTCGACATCGCCGCAACTCTAAACGTGACTTCTTTATCGACCCTTCGAGCCATTGACTCGATTGTGTCAGTCCTGTAGTCAGTTCAGACCATATACGCTGGGATTAAACAACACCATATCTGCAGTGCGAGATTAGATTGCACACATTCATTGTATCCTTTTGAGGATAGTGGACTAATCTATTTTTATTCACATAATTATGTCCTTTTACTCTTACACATTACGTCATTCATTTCAAATCAAACCTATTTAGGAAAAACAAAGTATTTTAGCAATAGAGTATTGTCTCTCGTTTTATATAGATAAGAAATATTTAAACAAATGAAGATGATAAAGTAAGAACCAAACTATCACAGTATTCGAAAAGTGTTTTATAAATTTATACAAAATTACTTACTTAAAATCTCCCAATCTCTTGATTGGGGGCATCAACATCCAACATAGCTAATAACCATCTCAAATAACATCAGCTTTTATAAATACGGGATTAATCACGTACCGTTTTGTCGATATAACTACAATGTCAATATTTCGGAACGAACCGCACTCACCCTAATGAAGGTTCACGAATTGAACCGAAACATACGGTACGTGATGAATCCCATATTTGTAATAGTGCTTTTATAATTACAAAAAGCATCTACCGGTGTGAAAGGAAGTTGTGATGGACAATCCTTCCTGGTTAGAGTTGCTGCAAGTATGAATTCAGCTTGGTGCAAGGTAAATTACCACTTTCGCCTCAAGCCACGCCAAGCTCAGTACTTTATAAGCTTTTCTCTCTGTATCAGATGATCCCGGCGTAGAAAGCGCTGCTCTATATCTCCTGACTTTCTACTATGAACGAGTAGTGAATGTGCCTGTTATTTGCATTTGAACGTAAAATCGATTCGAATATTGTTTTTTATTATTGTATTTATGTAGTATTTTAGGTTTATAGTATGTAAGTATATTTTTAATATTATATAGATACACCGCCGTCATGTGATCAATTATTATCCTGGCCATACAAAGGTTGTCTGGAAGAGATCGCTTTTAGCGATAAGACCGTCCATTGTACTAAATCTATTTGTAAAAATTATGTTCTGTATTTTACTTTGGTGTACAATAAAAAGTTATCTTATCTTATTGTAGATAATCTATTTTTAGAGTCTGCCCGTGGCGCAGTGGGCGAATAGCCGGCTGAGATGTAGAAGGTTACAGGTTCGATTCCCGCTACGGAAGAAACGTTTGCATGATCTATAGATATTTGTTTTGAGTCTGGGTGTTTCTCTAAAAATCATCTACTAAAATTTTGATAACTTGAAAATCTAAAACATTATGCAGAAACTTGTACAGATACGTGTCTGAAGCCACGGGCAAGCGATACTAAATTAATACTACTATAGAGTATTAAATTGCAATCAAATGATTTATTGAAATGTTTGTTATAATCTATCTGGTAGGACCACATCAGGATATTCGGTATCCTATTGAGGTGGGTCGGTTGATTCTAGTTTCATCTCTAGTCACGAACCTTCCTGGATCGACGGGTATCATAGTTAATTGAAAATTCAGTTAATCAATTGGTCTAGCTGCTTCATCAGCTGGTCAGATGGATTCTAACCGCACACAGTTTGTACATGTTCATGGTTAGAATCAATGGTTTTGGAATAACATGTTCCAATCATCCTGTAGATGAAGACTCGGTTGTCTCTTATACTTTACTTTTAAGGTTATTTGTTTTAATCATGTCGGATTCATCTAAACATTTGCATAACCCACTTTTAAACCTACTCTAGCTAGTTCATCCCATTTTTTTCTCTATCTATATGTGTGATCGTAAATACATATTTGTTTTTTTTCTATTTTATTCAAACACTAGCTTCCGCCCGCGGCGTCGCAAGCGTGTTTTGTCAATGAAAAGTAGCCTATGTGTCAATTAGTGATCGGATATTCGGATGCATATTTACCTAAAGGTGATTTTTGGCTAACAAATTATGGAAGCGGCTTCTTAGAATATTTTTATTAAAAATAAGATTAAGCAGGTAGAGTTTGCCATCTCACTCGCTCACTTACAAAATGCATAATATTCCCTGAGGTCTAATAGGCCCGATCTGACACTTGTTACAAGGTTGTTTTCGCTTCGTCTAAAATTACTGACAGCAAAACTAGGAAAAAGCAACCATTTTACGTTGTAACAAGCCATTATGAACACCTAATATACTTATGTGCTAAAGTGTGCGTTTTTTCATAGAATGCGAATTTCTTTAGACTATATGAGGGATGAATGACATACCATAAAAACCTATGCAGCTTTAATGGATGTCTAGGTTTAGTAGATATATAAATTAAAAAAAATTAACACATGATAAATTTGTTGATCCTGGAATCACGGATTTTTCATCACAACTTTTAACTTTAGGTAACTTTAGGTTTATGCATCCGTTTATCCGATCTCAAGTCATAATCTATCGACATACCAAATTTCATTAAAATCCATTCAGTAGTTTTTGCGTGAAAGTGTAACAAACATACATACAAACTCAAATCAAATCGCATCAAATCAAAATAATTTATTTCTCAAATCAAACAATATACATATAACAAAACATATTTATAATCAACTTAATTAAAATTCAATTATTGGCTTGTACAGTGAGTATTGGCGTGCAGTACCTACACTAAGTACAGGACTTGTGCTGAAGGCACTGCTTTACCTTCCATACATAAATCAATTGTTTAGGCATATTGAGGTTATATAATAATTACATTCTGGTTGTAATTGTGTATTATGCCATTTTATTTTATAATTATATTAATCATTATAGTACATTCAATCCTATTATAGATTAAGTACCTATCTATATTTATCTAAATTATTTATTTATATATAAGTATATTAATTTTAATTATTTTATGAATCAGCAATATTTTAACTTCGCGTTTATAATATTAGCGGGATTATTCGTCCCAGTTTCAATAATATCGCAACGTCTGTCTGTGGTGAAGTTAATCTTATTTTATACTTATATTTACATGTCTAGATACCGCGTCGTGTGATGACGTTTATTAAATTTTGTAGTGCGGTGATTGCATTGTCATACACTCGCCTTTAGTATGTACAACAATATATATATAATAGGTATGTATAATATATGTATAGCAGATGGCCCTTGAGTCTAAAGGTACTTATAGTAATGACCTAGGTAATATACCGGTACGGTGTCAACTTAAAATAGGAACAGAATTTTATAGCTTAGCGTACACCGCCGACTTTTTGATTTTGTTTTGTCCTTCCAAAGGTTGTCTGGAAGAGATCGTTTTTAGCGGTAGGACCGCCTATTGTACTTACCTTTATTTTTGTGTATTTCTTGGTATGTTTAATTTGGTTTGGTGTACAATAAAGAGTATTCTATTCTATTCTTATCTTGTTCGAAGCTTCGACCGACTTGATCCGAGATTCTTGTACGCGCGCGTCTTTCAGTGCGTGCGCTTGCTTTTGCTCGTTGTATTAAGGTTTGATTCTGTTTCTATCTATTTTGTGGCACCTACGTGTTTATATTTTCAACGATAGTCTAACTCAATCCAGTATTGTGTACGCTTATAATAAGCAATAATATCGATCCTAGATCTCTTAAATTGAAATTTCATGTCTGTGTATGCTGTTGGCAATCCTATTTGTCAATAAGTAATTACAGTTAGTGGTATTTCTCCGCACAATTTATTGACTGGGATTTGTATATGGATTGTATCATATTTTGTAAGTAATGCTTCAACTTTCTCCATGTAAAATTAGATTTATGATGCGCACATGTCATTGATCACATCATGCATCATCTCGTAATCTAGGTGTTTCCTGTTGATTACACTGTGATGTGATTGAACTGGTTTACTTGTAGATGTAATATTTAGTATTGATGTTTCCAAATATTGTATCTAAACTAGGACAAAGAATGCAATGTTGGTTCTACCTAGTTACATTTTAAGTAGTTAAGTCAATACAAGTTGTGTGAGTTTGTTATAGGTTTAACAATAAAAGAGTTAAGTATATATCTATCGATCTTATTGATTGAGCCAAGCGACATCTCTAAATCAACTTAGGCAAATCGGCGTAGTATGTATGTATGTATGTGTGTATGTATGTTCGTTTGTTTGTCCGAGGATAACTTTCGAAGCGTTGATCCGACCATCGTGAAATTTGATACGCACGCACAATTTTGATGTGACTAAATGACCTAAAAATAATGGGGTGTTGTTGAGATATTCGGGTTCAAGAGGGTTAAAATAAACGAAATAAAGACTATTAGGTCAAGTGAGACGTCAAATGAAAGGTCTTCATTAGTGCATTTTGACCCCGTTTATATTTTTAGTAAAGTTTTTGTAGTTTTTGAGATAATAGCCATAATAAAAACTAAACTTTGACAAAATTTACAGGGTACACCAGTGACCCCACAGTGCTATAATTTCGTATGCGTGTTGCTTAAGTATCACAAATAAAGGCAAAAGTCTGAAATCCAGAATAACTGCAATTTGTACCCCAAAAACGTAAAGAATTAACATGAACTCCCGTTACCTGTAATTTTAATGAAACTGTAGGTCAAGTCATTTGGTTATTTATTTCGTGGCACTATTTTGATAGTCAAAGATTACGAATAATATTTATTTTGTTTTTATATGGTAGACTCGCAAGATCTCAGTTCGGGGCGAACCACTAACAACAACACGAACAAAAGATAACAATGATTAACAGACAGAATAAACAATTATTTACATATCTCTACAAAAGATACAAAAGAAATAGTTAAATCATCTAAAGCTCCAGGCGGAAGTGGCCCCACACTGGCTGAATTGCAATGCTTGCCTAAAGATAAAAAGGTTTTTTTACTTAGGCAGGTACCAGCTTTATAAAATACTCAAGTAAAATCCGCCCATCCTTTTGGAAGCTACGATGCCACATACAGACACACGGGCAGACAGACAGGCTTACAACAGTTGCAACTTAACACTATTATAGAATAGAATTGTGTGCGGTGGCATATATTCTATAAATCGGTGGAATATATGCGTGAAGAGAAAATTTTGTAGGTACCACAATTTAAGCTTAGTTCGAGCACGGAGGAGTGTAAGTTTTGGCATAGTTAAAGGTTATATGAAGAAGAGTTGAATGAAAAAATAAAAAAAATAAATGAATCACGGTCGAATTTCGACCACAGTGCACTATTATAAATACATGCAACATTAAAAAATAAATAATAAATATTGCTGGACATTTCACACAGCGCTATGTAGCTAAGCAGATTTAGTACTATGGGAACCAGATAACTTATAGAATATGTAAATACTTTTTTTTTTGTGAATACATACTTATAATATACAAAAGGTTTTTTTACTTAGGCAGGTACCAGCTTTATAAAATACTCAAGTAAAATCCGCCCATCCTTTTGGAAGCTACGATGCCACATACAGACACACGGGCAGACAGACAGGCTTACAACAGTTGCAACTTAACACTATTATAGAATAGAATTGTGTGCGGTGGCATATATTCTATAAATCGGTGGAATATATGCGTGAAGAGAAAATTTTGTAGGTACCACAATTTAAGCTTAGTTCGAGCACGGAGGAGTGTAAGTTTTGGCATAGTTAAAGGTTATATGAAGAAGAGTTGAATGAAAAAATAAAAAAAATAAATGAATCACGGTCGAATTTCGACCACAGTGCACTATTATAAATACATGCAACATTAAAAAATAAATAATAAATATTGCTGGACATTTCACACAGCGCTATGTAGCTAAGCAGATTTAGTACTATGGGAACCAGATAACTTATAGAATATGTAAATACTTTTTTTTTTTGTGAAAACATACTTATAATATACAGAAAAACATCCAGACCCGGAACAAATATTTGCATGATCTACAGATATTAGTGGCGGGAATCGAACCCGCTACCACTTGCGTCTCAGCCGGCTACTTGCCCACTACACCACGGAGGTCGCCATTGAATGCTACTCACGTATGTTTTTTTAAGTCATTAATTTTAGACATCCTAATCTAACATTGTTTGTAAGTTTGTATGTTTATAGGGCGTAATCTAAAAAAATAATGAACCAATTTAAAAAAAAATATTTCTCTGATAGAAACCTTAAGTCCTATATATATATTTTATTTATTTTGATAAAAATCTGTGCCATGCCAGGGTGGGTAACTAGTATCTAATAATTATATTTAACACCAAGTAAGGGAAGCGTTTTACAAACAGCCGTACAAAAAGTTTAATTTTATTAGTACTAACGATGTTTTAATGATCTAAAATATGTTGAGTATGACAAATGGACGCTCGGGTAACTAGAAAAATTACTTGGACCTCGTATATCATAAATATAAATTTAGCTATTATTATTACGGAAGATTCGATTTTATTTAGGGCCACTTCTCCATTCTCTGTGGTTATTTTTGACCGCTTAAAGGTAAAACCTTTTTAATTCTTTAAGGCACACTTGGTGTGGTGGGCTAATTCTTAGATACACATTTTCTAACAGCCAAAACTATTTGGTACCAAAAGATTATTAAAATTGATGATTTTGTCATGATGAGTCACTAAGTCAACTCAGGCTGAGGGAGATACATACTTTCTACCTTTAAAACAAGAAAATTAACATTGAAATTGGACAACGCGCTAAAAAATTATCGCTAAACCTAATTCCATGGGAATTAAAACGAAACTAGTTTTTTTAGCGCCATTATTAATACATCATATTTTTTTTCGATAATACCATAAAACATAACTTCCTAAGAGTTGTTAACTATATAGAATATTTTAGATTATGTAAAGTTGTCCCAACATGACTTTGTTTTAATCGTCCACAGCATCTCCAATTTTTGACCTAGCTCTGAAAGAGATACATCTTATAAAACCCTATTTATTTACGTATAAATGAGTGATGGCTTTCCTACAGGAGGTATTACGTATTTGGCGTTTAAAAACACATTAGTGTTCGCTGACTAGAGTCAGTATAGTGTAAAAATACTGGGAAATGGAAGTCCATTTCCTAGTTTTGTTTCTTATTTTCGCTTTACTTGTGTTACAAGTAATGCCAGTCTTCAGACAATTGCAAGCCTCCGGTCCGTTATATAACCTTTAAACGTAATGATAGGGCCGAATTAAAGCAGTGTAATGTCGGGATAGGCACTCGTAAATCTGAGGTTAGATAGGTTAAGCGATACAGGTCCACGGCTAACGAGCCACAGGAACTTACCGCAATTTCACAGGGCCCCGTTTACTCTAGCTATGGAACTACATCCTTATTTTATTCTTACAGGAAATTCATGAAGGAGTTGCGATTCTATACGTTATTATTATAACCAAGTTTATGGGCAAACAATACACATACTAGATTTATAATTTTTTACAAAAAGAATATTTGTTCAAATATTTACGAAATATAATTACAAAAAAAGGATTGTGTGGTTTTATGAAACCACGGTAAAAGTGAAACTGTTTCACATTATAGACATTTAACTAAAAATTTTCGTGGGCACAAATGAGTAATAGTCTATACACTACACGTCAGCTGATGCGAACTACAGGCGCCGCCATGTTGGCCTCGGCTGCTTTGACGAGCGCCTTTCACTTTATCCCTACTCCGGGGCCGACCGTCACGCGACATGCAACACACAGACGAAAAAGTTTAAGACGATGTAATAAAAGTTTCACTTTAAGAACATAAGATACAGTTTAGCTTTATAGAGAGTTGCAATTGCAATATAATTATAGGAGTAGATAGCTAATCTGCTCCAAAAGAATACTGTACCGAGTGGCAATATCCCCAAAACACTATCTGTATTGCCCCGCGTTGATTTTCAATGTATTTATAAGCAAAAATAATAGATTTTTTTTAAGAAGTTAGCAAATTTCTTATTCAAGAAGATTTTAAGCCGCAGGAACGGCTTACGGCTTGTCCCGTTACTAAGACGATACTTACTTACTAGACTTGCTAGAAGAGGCTAGACAAAATTATGAATTAATTGATTATTAGATTATGTACCCCACCAAGTTCCTCAAGGGCTGCCTGAACTCACACGAGACGAAAAGGGCGATTAATCAGATTGTGACAGTCTGTAAAATCCTACGTGGATTGATTGACGCTCCTGACTCCTGACCTCCACAACGAGCTGGCTCGATTCTATACTCCAAACAACTATTGCCGGAGTAGGAAACATAGACTATTTGCTCTTGTGTAGAACTGTCGTGCACTCTAACTCACACTTGCCTCTCACGGCGCACCCTCACGGCGCTCAACGCTCTTCTACAGACTAACCCGGACTGTGATTTGTTTGCGGATGCATTGGGAAAGATCCTAATTGTATGTCTGTAGTACAGTGATAAAGAGTTTGACAATTAATTAATCAATTTAATTAATTTTTTAATTAATTAATTTAAATATTTAATCTTATTTTTCATAATTATTTTTGACATGTTATTTATGATTATGCTAATTTACATATTTATGTCACAGTATTTATGTATAATTGATTGTATATGTAATATTACTGATTTGTTTATTCCATCATCTGTGTTTGTTTGTTTAATTTTTATAATTTTGTGTTGTATTGTTGTCTTCTCGATTAGTATAATTGGTGTATAATGCCGTTCTAATTGAACAAATAAATATACTAATATAATTATAAACTAGGAATTCTAACCAACTTTTTCCCGAATTAGCACCGGCCGCCGCAAGCCACTCTGACTTGTAAATATTTCACAGAACCACAGTGTGAAATCAACACGTACCGCCTGTTGGATATAAGATTTCACGCGATCTCCAGTGATGAAGAGCCGTGACTGTATGCAGCTATGGTGTTCATGGTTGAATGGTATGGGGTTACTAAGAACTACTCTATCAATACCAATTTAAAATAAAATCTTGTCTCTGACACTACTGCCGACGCCTACAGATGAGGCGTCGGAATCGCGGTGGAGTCGGCGTCGGAGAAGGTTTCGGTGTCGGAGTAGGCGTTAGCGACTGCTGTTGAGCTGCCTTGCGAAGCTACATTGAACCTTCTAAATTCAGTTTGCTTCAGCTTTCGCGTAATTAACCCAACTGTCACCCCCCTAGTATGTATACTTTAATATGTATTTCATGACACTGACATTTCCAGACGTGACATCCACAATGTTTCTGTGCCATGGAAATCTTGGAAAACTGTTGTGGTTTGACATTGTACTCGTAATACCGTAATACCATAACAGCTCTGGGATACCGAGTAGGCAATATTTTCTGCGGTAAATAAGCTTTATTATAACTACGAAAGATTCATTTCTTAAACCTATGCACCGTTATTTATATAAACTTCTTTTAAAATAAATGCGTTTTCAAATTTCCTAAGCTCAACAGAATCACGGCGTTTTGGTAAAAACACCTAACCATTACGCTGGCGCAATGCTTTTTGCGCCCTAAGAATGAAAAGTTATTTAGAGTCTTGTATCCTATGAATATGAACGGGAATGCATGCCGATACAACACCATAGATGGAGGTCACGGACTAAATGTTCCGAACGATAACAGGTCCCGGGAATGTACCCTGACATCGAGATTTATGGCCGTTAGAGAACTGTGAAACGCAAAATTTATTACTCTCGAGCTGCATTGTCCTTTATTTGCGAATAGTGGATGTGAAGTTTGGCTTTCCGCGGTATAGTCATGAGAATTTCACCAATTTATTGCGGCACTGTGTAAAATGGTGCAGCCACAATAACCAGCTTTAACAGAATAGATGAATATACTAAAGGTGTTCGAATTCACCTAGTGATGTGAATAATTTCAGTTTGTAGGCAATCAAGTCAACAAGTGTTTACAACATTTACCCACTGTCCGAGGGCCTGACATACCACGGAACATCAGCACGCTCCTGATTCCTGACTGACATATACAACACCATTGGTTTACCTACCTACTAATGTTTAATGAAACATTGTCTTTTTTTTTATAAATTGTAGGCTTGTGTTTGACCACGATCTCGTCTGATTGTAAACGATGATGCAGTCTATGATGGTACATACTTACCTAAAAGAAACCTATTCATTCGCGACTTCAAGAATTTGTATTTATTATTGTATTTATTAGGAAACACAGACTTGGGGAAGGTGTTCCACTCTTTGGCGGTGCGCATAATAAAGGTGGAAGAGAACCGCTTTGTGCCTATGGGAGGAATGTCTACCATGTAGCGGTGGCGTACCGCGGAGCGTCGAGTTATCCGATGATAGAATGGGGATGGTGGGATCAGATTGAAAAGTTCTTTATACATGCTTTTCGGTTCAGGGTACACTAGAATTGAAATTATTTACATATTTTGTAATCTATCTCGTTCCACTGCTGGGCAAAGTGTCTCCTCCAGATCTTTCCAACATCTCTATCCTTCGATAGTTCCTACTATCCACTTATGTAGATGTCGAGATTGACCTGCAAACGCTTTCTCGGCCGACCCCGACGTTGCCTGCCGTCTTAAGGTTTACTACGAGTATAAATTATTATTATTAGTACTAATTGCCTGACACAGCCCCGATTTTACAATATTTCCGAACCGGGGCAGAACCTTGATGTGGCGCCCCCCCCCCTCTTCCAGCGTTTGAGAGACGGGGGGGGGGGAATATTAATATGAATTTGGCGCCCCCTGAAATTACCGCAAGGGACCCGGTTTACCCCCGTCACCTAGATTCGAGACTGGCCCGACCGTTGCGTCGAAGGTTTTTAAGGTAACTTTTGCTTGCACTCCTTCTCCATATAAACTTTTGCCAAATCGCACACTCCTTCGTGCGCGCAATATGTCCTTTGAAGTTTTTTGAAGTCTTTGTAGATTAAAAATTGATAAATTAGAAATAGTGCAGGTTTATAATTTCTAATGAAATTACCTAATTAAATCATGTCAACAAATCAAGATTATTTCTGACTAAAAATATAGATAATAAACATTCACTTAGATAATAATATTGTATCCATAAAAAGCCTTAATTCTTTCTGCAGGTGTTTATTGCATCCCTTATTGCAGTACTTACAAAGAAGATAAAACTCCAGTCCGCATATTTATGCATTTATTCTTTGATAGATGCCCCGGGCTTTACACGGCCGCCTCCGCCGTCGTCTTTGCAAGAATCTTTTGATAGATGTAGTTTTAAAAGAGAACATTGGCGAACATCAAGAGCGTGACTCAGACCAATTCACAAAATCACTCTAAAAGAAACAATTTCTTATACTAAAGTCGTATACCTAGTTATACCATAAAGTATTATTATAGTACCTACATAGTTAGACTTATATTTCGTTTTTCGATAAATAAGACCGTAACGTCTTATTTATCGAAAAGCGAAAGTGCTTAACGTTATCTAATTTACGAGCCTTCAGCAAACCAATCATCACACTTGGACACGCCTCGAGAAACTGTAACTTGCCAGAACGCTGCGTGAAGTGCATTGGATCTCATGCTACAAAGGACTGTACGAAGAAAGAACGCACTAGTCCTGCTCAGTGCTGCAACTGCAAGGAAAACCATCCTGCTAATTTTAGGCAATGCGCTGTTCGCATTAGCTATCTCCAACGTCTCCAGCACAGAAAGCAGGATCAGGTTTTCCAACCCAAACTGGCTGCAGCCTCCACCATGGTGAACATCGGGCACCTGGCAGTACCTCGAGGTCAACCAGCAAGACAAGCACGTGTGATCACCGCTACTCCTGGAAAGGCCACGTGTGACGGTGCATCCCCGAGTGAAGTGTCAACTCAATTAGATGCGGCTACTAAAGATATGCTGCAAATACTAAATGTAATCAAGCGCATTAAACACGAGTTCACATCGTGTACCAGTATGATGGACAAGGTAATACTTGTTTTAACACACTTAGGTCAATATGTATAATACAAACGAATTGCGCTTACTTTATTGGAATGCGGACGGCATACGTAAGAAGCTCACTGAACTCGCGAACCTAGCGGTCTGTGATCTATCCTCAGATGTCATAGCTATTTGCGAAACTAAACTGGGTAAAAAAGTCCCTCTCGAACTGACGGGATATCGCTGCTATCGTCAAGACAAGTTAAATTCTCGTGGTCAAGGGGTTGCAATCCTTGTAAGGGATGATATACCTCATATCCAAGTACTCACCCCCATAACAGTTCACATGGAGGCAATAGGTATTGAAATTGTAATTTCTGGTCAGAAAACAATATTATTTTCTGTTTACCAATCTCCAAATCCAGTGTTCACTTTGTTTTAGTTACATGTAGAAAGTTCACAATAAATAAATAAAATAAAAAAAAATAAAAAAATCTGGCACTCCTTCAACAGGATGTAAATGCGCTACTGAACTGTGGAAGACATGTTTTGCTAGTAGGTGATTTTAACGCAAGGCATCCGCATTGGTGCAATTTTAGTGAACCAAACCGACATGGTACATTATTATTCCATCACATGTTAAATAAAAACTACTTCATTCACGCTCCATCTAACCCGACTTTGGTGCACTACAATTCTGATCTTCAGCCTTCTACACCTGATTTAGTGGTTGCTTCTAATGTTTATTCAGTCAATAGCATCACTACCATGGCCGCCTTATCGTCAAATCATTTGCCAGTACTTTTAAAGTTAAATGGATTCATAAAACGTGATCTCATAAATATTTTCAACTATAATCTTGCAGATTGGCCAAGGTTTCGTTCTCATCTGAACAACAGTATCTCTTTGTCTAATAAGGTGTTTAAATCCGTTGAATCTGTAGACCAAGAGATACTGTCATTGACAAATGCTCTTACTGATGCTAGAGACAAGTCCGTGCCATTGTTTAATACTACTAACCAAGGATTCAAACCACTGCCAAAATTTATAAAGAAATTAATTAAAACAAAAGATGCACTGCGATACCGTGAACTTCATCTAACTGATATCAATACCCGTAAGGGCATCAGGACACAAATTAATGCTCTGCAAGCAAGAATTAAGACAGCAGTAAAAGTTCACAACGATATTACATGGAACAATAAGTTAACCAAAGCTGATAAAAATCCCTTAGACCTGTGGCGTATAGCTAAATCACTCAGAAGACAATCGAATGCTGTACCATCCCTAATTAAATCTGATAGTAGCTTAACAACTTCTGTTACTGAGCAATGCAACGAATTAGCTACAGCCTTTACTGGAAACATGAGTTTAACGTTGGATTGGATTGACGATGAGACCAACGCTGCCGTCGCATCATCTGTTGATAGATTGAATTCGTGTACAGATACCTCCTTACCTGTTATCACTTCCCCTCGTGAAATATGCAAACACATACGTTCTTTAAAAGGCCGCAAAACGCCAGGAGTGGACAACGTTCACAACACTCTCCTGAAAAACATGCCTCAGAAATGTCTTGTACTTCTTACCAAAATTATTAATTCTTGCTTAATACTTAATTACTTCCCATCTGCATGGAAAATTGCAAAAGTTATTGCACTTCCTAAACCTGGTAAAGATCATAAAAAGGCTGTTAATTACCGTCCTATTAGTCTGTTATCAACGCTTGGTAAGCTGTTCGAACGTATCATTTACGATCGGCTTTTAACTTCTTTCGATCCCCGATTCATCAATGAACAGTTCGGTTTTCGTCGATCGCACTCAACTATTCAACAGCTTGCCCGTGTTAGTGAGCATGCTTCCCATAACCTAAACATGAGACTTTCTACTGGGATGTTCCTACTTGACATCGAAAAGGCCTTTGATACCGTATGGCACGAAGGTCTTCTCCATAAGCTTTTACTCAATGAAGTTTCATTTGGACTGGTCAAACTTATCCAATCATATCTCTCTGAACGTAAATTTCTGGTTTACATTGGAAATGTGTCCTCTGACCTTCACCTTGTCCCAGCTGGTGTGCCTCAGGGATCTGTCTTGGGACCTCTGTTATTCTTAGCCTACATTAATGACATCCCAAAACAACCCCGTACATACCTGGCATGCTTTGCGGATGACACAGCATCGTATTCCACAAGCAGCGATGAGGATTTGATTGTTGGTAGACTGCAATTTTCTCTTGATTTACTAGCTGTTTACTTCCATAAATGGAAGCTAAAGTTAAACGAAGATAAAACAGAAGCGATTATGTTTTCGCGAAAACGCAAACCTCCTGATAGAAAACTAGTTATTAACAACCATAATATTCCGTGGAAAAAATCCGTCAAATACCTTGGAATTTACATGGACTCAAAATTAAATTGGACCCCTCACGTAGATTATGCACGTACCAAAACACTTAAAGCCTTTGGTGCACTTAGCCCTATCATGAACAGGCAAAGTAACCTAAGCCCCAGAACGAAAATCAAAATTTATAGCGCTCTAATTCGTCCCTGTATGACATATGCTGCGCCTGTGTGGAGTAGCACTTGTCTTACCAATTACAGTAAACTGCAGGTTCTTCAAAACAAAGCATTTAAAATTTCATATAATACCCCATTCTACACAAATTTAAATAAATTACATAAAACAATTAAATTCCCAACAATCATAGACTTTATAAATAATTTAACGAAAACCTTCTATTTATTGCGTAACAGTAATCACAAAAACAAACTGATTTCCTCTCTAGGTAAAACACGCTTGTCGTCCCTTCCATATATCGACACTTACAAGCGCTATCGCTTGCCCCATCACTACGTTTTGGACGATGGCAGCGGCAACCTGATGACGTCACTGCGAGCCTGACGTGGGTCATGGATGTATAAGCGTTCACTTCACTTTAAATTAAAATAGAATTGAAATATCTAAAACTCTACAGAATTGATCAAAATAAACTTCATTTACAGGAAGAATTTACACGTTTTTAAAATATAAAATTATATAACAGTTTAATAACATTATTATTTATAGATTAAACATATTATTATCTTCTTTCGTTATTTGAATGTATGTATTGAAATGAACCATTCAGATACCAGATTTAACTTAACTTAGTTAAAAATATGGAATAAAAATTATGAAATACATATATATTTTCTCTTATCTACTGTAAACAATTACAGAAAGTATTGATCCAATTATATTTTGTAAACATGGCTGCGTTAGTTTTTACGCTTAATGTCCTGCTCATTCAACCTTGCACATAATTGAGTGCCCGGCCGGCCGGGTCCCCGCTTGAACGCGCGGGCGCGGGTAGGTGAGATCGCATGCCGTCCGCAACGACTTATTACCTTATATTTAAGAAAATAATGCTGTTTTGGTTGTATTATGACCAAGTTTTAATATGCTCACAATATGAGCATGGTAGGCTTGTCTACCTACAAATAGTTAGGACTATTACTTGTAAACAGGTAGATTAAGCTTGATTTCTTGACATTAAAAATGCGCGCTATACAAAGTGCTCATATAACTTTTAAATAAGTAATTACTTCTGTATTATGTTTGATAAGTACATAACATTAAGAAAATTGATTTACAAAGTGCAACTCTATTATAAATAGTAATTTTATCAAAAAAACTTATAAAGGTGCTATAGCCTGCTGAGTTATTCTAAATCAAGATATGATTATACTAAACTGTGTTTAGCTGTAATACGTTTATAACATTTATGTTTAATAAAGACCTTTTTAAAAACAAAAAAAAAAAACATCACACTAATATTATAAATGCAAAAGTTTGTATGTTTAATTATTAAAATATAAAAAAAAAATATAAATAAATATTGATGGACATTTCACACAGCGCTATCTAGCCCCAAACTAAGCAGAACTTGTACTATGGGAACCAGATATCTAATAGAATACTTATATACTTTTTTTTTGTAAATACATACAAACATTTTTATTTGTTTGATTGTTTGTTTGTTACTCAATCACGTTAAAACGGCTGAACCGATTTTGATGGAATTTGGTATGTACGTAGATTATAACCTGGATTACCACATAGGCTACTTTTAATCCCATAAATCAGTTCCCATGGGATAAAAATGGGATGTAAACGTTTCTATATATATATTTGCTCCCCCAGAATAACGCGGACAAAACCGCTAGCAACAGCTAGTAAAAAATTATAACTGTGTGATGATGATCATGAATCATTTTTTATTTCGTTTATACCACGTGGCCTGGTATATAAATATTTTTTTAGAAAAACGAAGACTTAATATCGTATGGTTGAAAAGTGCACCTATCAATAGTAACTTCTAGTTGCCGCCGGTTCCTACTTTATGGTTACCTTTATACGTAACCGACAGATTCGTTATATGATGAGGAGCGTTTTAATAATAGTCGTAAAGCAGTTTCTTGATTCGTTTTTCTTTGACCTATGCTATTAAATATAGTACACAATATCTAAACGATGATGTTAAATTGAAAGAGCTTATTATTATGAGAAATTAAAAAAGCATATATTTAAATGATCATTTTAATTTTGCAAAAACAGCAAACAAATAAACATAAACGGTCATCTTTTTAATGATTGATCCTCTTTTAGTGAGACAAAATAAATCAAACAAACGATACTTTTATCTGTTTGGAGCTACGCAAAAAATGTTTGAGACGTAGAAATTAAGTTTGATTGTTCCGTGTTGGGTCTTAAAACTAAGAGAAATAAGCATTTAATAATAAAGTTCGATACATTTTTTACTTTGGCGGCACATAAAACCCGCCAAATCTGTAGCTGTAGTTTTTTGGGGTGGGCTCTCGCCAAAACTCTCGCGTGGTTGCCCCTGAGTGTCGCTTCACCCACTCTACCTTCACTCTGCTCGGCTTCGCGGGCTTGCTCCACTCAGGACCTTCCACGCGTGGTTCTGGCTCCGCGCTTTTTTATAAGACTCTAGGGGTGTCGTGCACAAGACTGCCTAAAGTCGGGGTGCTCAGTGGTCAAATATTATTTTTGAATACCAAATATTTTTAAAAAGTATACACATTTACAAAAGATCAATTAGATTCCTGAGGATCAAATAATATTATCCCCAAAAAAATACTTACCCGATAGTCACATACACTAGGAACTTCGAATATGATAATACGACACCCAGATCCGAGGAAAAGATTTGTAAATCAAACAAGCAATGGTTCTTCAGCGGGAATTGAACCCGCAACCTCTTGCGTCTCAGTCTCAAATAAAGACGTTTCTTCCTCGTGGTCAAACTTTTGAGTCAAACTGATTTGTCCAACAGGAATAATAAACGATGATCTAGTGCCTTTTTGCTACTGGATGTCAGTAGATTGTTAGGTTTTTTTTATAACAAAGCAGGGTGTTTTGATTCCTAAGATTACGGAGTCAGCGTTTGACAACTCTATCCCATTTTTACTACAGTGTAAGTAGGTACATATGACCTTAATTTTAATAATTTCATACACTAAAACCGGTGCAATGTGAGTACCCAGACAGTACTCACATTCATCGATATTTTACGTAAATTTTACACATTACCACAAGACAGTACTAATTCCGACACAAACAAGACAACACATTACTCAACCTGCTGCTACGCAAATTAGAAAGAAAGAAAGAATATCATTTATTCAGACCACCACAAATGGTCACAGAAACAAATGACATAAAAAAAAAATACTAAAAGTATAAACTAACTAAAAATTATAAGTGTGATGGCGAAAGGGGAGGACCAGCTCAGCATGTTACAGCATGTTGCCATACTGCAGCGCCGGTCTTCTGCTGAGGCCTAATACACTACTAGATACATTATAAAAAAATATGGCAGTTGAGAATAGACCCAATCTTGCACATTGCACGAATTCAGTCCATCTACTTTCAAATCCGCGCTCGCGCATCTCCAACCGTTAATGTGATCAGCCCCTAAGGCTATTGTATTATGTGCCTAGTTCTAAGATTAAAAATAATAATTATCATTATTTATTTTAGTTGTCACAAGATTCATATCCATTAAACTACCTCCCTACTTATATTCGGATACTTGTAAAATTAACTTAGTAGGTACCAAAGTGATGCAAATATTTTAGAAATGTTACAAAGCCAATGTCCTCGGGCTTACCTTTGACTTTGTAACATTTCTCTAAGCAGGTACACGAATATAAACAAGGTATACGGTAACAAGCGAAAATAACATATTTACCGGGAGAAATATCTAGAGCGCGGGACGGTATTGAAACATAATTTAATTCAGAGCTGCTCACGAGATGCGGCGCTAGGCGAAGCTACATTAAAGCAAGTCTACGAGTTAGTGTAGAAGCTAAGTGGCCAAATAAATACTTATTTTTATAAGTAAACAAATATTTAAGAAATTATTTAACACTGGTTTCCACGCTCGGCTTCGCGCGCATGGTTTGTCAAGAAAAAGAAGCCTATATTGCAATTCAGCCCATAATCTATTTATATATAGGTACCAAATTTTATCAAAATTAGTCCAGCCGTTTAGTCGTGTAGCGTAACAAACAGACAGAGAGACAGCTACTATAGAATTTATAATATTAATATGGATAGTGTGATTTTGTACAAGAGCGTGCTCAGTCGCTGCATGTAAACGCGCAAACGCAATATAAAGGTACGCGTCCACGGATTCATATCGTACTCATCGGACGAATCGTTTCAAGCAGATTAGTTTGTGACAGTGCGCCCACTGTATCCCGTAGCATTCGGATTACCGTGCGAAACAGCGGAACTGTGTGTGAGATAGTGGAATGGTGCGCGAAGTCATCGGCACGCATTAGAATCCCCTCCGAGAATTGGCATAGGCATTACCGACCGATGGCGACATGGCGATGAGTGCAGTCCGTACGATGCGGATCAGTGGACTCACTTGTATAACTTCCTATTCAAAGAATATTAAAATCCGTTTTATACAATCCGCCCGATGCGTACGATGCGAATCCGTGGACGCGTACCCGCGTCAGCTTATCTTTGCGAACAGTTCGACGAGCAACGACGCGAATCACGAATGCGTAACGCGAAGGTGTAAACGCCGGCGTTCAAAATATGAGTACAGGACACTAACAGCCGTAACAGCTGCGTAGCCGGTGGCCGTTGGGTGTTATTTAGCTTTTAGTTACATAATACGTAGTCCTAATTCCACATTCCCTATATCGTGGATATAAGGAACTCGTAGCACCTACTATAGAACTACAACGCAGCTTTCATAATCAAAGGTTATTAGTTACTTTAGGTAACTTATATTTCGATATATACGAGTATATTTACTAGCTGACCCGCCCGGGGTTTCGCACGCGTAGTCTATCAATAAAAACAATACCCTCCTGTGCAGTCAGGTAAAAAAATACAAATATTGCTGGACATTTCACACAGCGCTATCTAGCCCCAAACTAAGCAGAGTTTGTACTATGGGAACCAGATAACTGATAGAAGACTTATATACTTTTTTTTGTAAATACATACTTATATTATATAGAAAAACACCCAGACACGGAACAAATATCTGTAGATCATGCAAACATTTGTGCCGCGGCGGGAATCGAACCCGCTACCTCCTGCGTCTCAGCCAGGTATACGCCTACTGCGCCACGGAGGCAGTCAAAAAAGTAACCTATGTCCCACCTAATCCCAGTTATGATTTATTTATATACCAAATTTCATCGAAATCGGTCTAACGGCTTAGACGTGAAAACGTAACAAACAGATAGAGAGACAGTTACTTTCGAATTTATAATATTAGTATGGATTATCCTTGTACCCTTTCAAATCATCTCTCTCTCTCTCTCTCTTTCTCTCTCTCCCTAGTTTCAAAGGTTTACTGGAAGAAAACTCTTCTTAGGGTTAAGCTTACCTTTGTACATGTCCTCTATTTCTGTACTTTTTATTGTATTTTCTTGTGTACAATAAAGAATAAAGAAAGGAACTATTAAAAATATGTTTTAGAAAGACGTTGGCTCTTTCACTATGACATCTTGAACTTGCATAAATAATGCACGCTTCGGATAGCTTGATAAGTTGGACAAGCTCCCTGAAGCTATTCCTCTCTGCTGAACTATTTAACTAAGTTTCATTTAATAATTGGTTCCTTTGCTGCAGGAAGAAAATTATAACTTTTAAATCATGTTCTATGGCTGCTTGAAAACACCTCTATTTATTATTTTAGATTTAGTTATTTTGCACGGTAATGTTTAGGTTTAATTTTAGATTTTGTACGGTAACCCTGGGTTTTTTGAAGTGAAAACTTCTTTAGGCATTTTTGAGATAGGAAAAAACCATTTAACTCGCGACACTATTACCGTTACCGTTACCGACTCCTCTGTATATAATAACTGCTAAAATTAAATACAATCTCCATAAATTATTATTTTATTTAAAAATGAAAGAGTATTAGAATATTCATAATAGTCTATAATGAAAAACAACCTCCATGGCAACTCCTTATTTCTATTTAAAAATTAAAGAGACCATAGTTTAGTAGTGAAATAAAAACAATGGATAGTGGGAACGCAAATTTTATTTTTAGCAACAAACTGATTTATAAAGACTTTTTTAATTGCCTCTCATTCGTGATGAAAAGTTATGTGTTATATTCGGGTGTAAGCGATCGACAACACTCTCGATTATCGATGAGCGATAAATATTTCGGGTGTACAATACATCGCTTACAGCCCTTGTATAACAATGTACTATTGGGTTTCGCCAAAAAAACACTTAAATAAATAATAAATAAATTTTGGTGGACATTTCACACAGCGCTATCTAGCCCCAAACTAAGCAGAACTTGTACTATGGGTACCAGTTAACTGATAGAATACTTATATACTTTTTTTTTGTAAATACTTACTTATATAGAAAAACATCCAAACCAGGAACAAATATTTGTAGATTATGCAAAAATTTGTTCTGCGGAATCGAACCCGCTACCTCCTGCGTCTCAGCCAGCTATACGGCCACTGAGCCACGGAGGTCGTCAAACTTACACTTTATATTAGTAATACGATCCTTAGAGTATCTACCAAAAGCTATCATTACACAAGGAGTTTCATTCTTCGTAGAAAACCCAACAAAAGCTTGAGCGACAAATCTTGTCTTCTAAGTTTATTATGGAGTAAATATGCAGCGTTCGCTATAAAGACATTAGTTATACTGAAGAAGTTATTAACGTACCTTCGTGAAATGATCGTAAAGAATAACATATAGGCAGTTGTATAATTTTGAATTTTATGATCATAAACTTAAAGGTCCAACTGCCAAGTCCAACTCTTAATACATTCCTATGGCAAGGAAGATCTAATTAAAAGAATACAACCGGGTTTATATAAAATGCAAAAGCCCTGTTATTTTCTAATGGCATGTATTTAAATGATCATTTTAATTTTGCAAATACAGCATGCTAAATAATATAAGCGGTAATTTTTTTTAATGAGTGATCCTCTTTTAGTGAGACAAAATAAATCAAACAAACGATACTTTAATCTGTTTGGAGCTACGCAAAAATGTTTGAGATGTAGAAATTAAGTTTGATAGATCCATGTTGGGTCCATAAACTAAGAGAAATAAGCATTTAATAATAAAGTTCGATACATTTTTAACTTTGGCGGCACTAAAAACCCGCCAAATCTGTAGCTGCGGTGGCGTTAATACGTAAGTACCAAATAGGTACTTACATATTAACGCCACCGTAGTTTTTTGAGGTGGGCTCTCGCCAGAACTCCAGAACTCTCGCGTGGTTGCCCTGAGTGTCGTTTACCCACTCTACCTTCACTCCGCTACGGAGGTCAGCGGCTCGTTTCGCTCGCCCCTTCCCCCGTTCGCTCCGCTCAGCTTCGCAGGCTTGCTCCACTCAGGTCCTTCCACGCGAGCTTCTGGCTCCGCGCTTTTTATACCACTCTAGGGGTGTCACGCTCAAGACTGCCTAGAGTCGGGGTGCTCAGTATCGGTTCTCCTACTCATCTAGACCAATAATTTAAAAAGGGGATCAAATATTATTTTTGAATACCAAATATTTTTTAAAAGTACACATTTACAATAGATCAATAACGGGATACATTTATTAACTATTATTAATAATATACAATTATTTACAACTAAACCTATAGATCAATTAGATTCTTGAGGATCAAATAATATTGTCCCTTTTCTAATGAAACTATACGCAAAACTCGTTAATGGTAAAAATAAGTAATCTAAGACTAATCCGCAAATGGCATATACTCGTATTTGAATCACATCACATATAGCATTCAAGATATTCCTGAGAAGCTACCTACATTGACGTCAGAGTTTATTTTCTTGCAATGTTAAAGTAGGTAATAAAATAATAAAACTCCGGATTACGTGCTATTTTAGTGTCCCGAAGACCTCAAATTATTTTTCCTACTTCTAAGTTGCCTAGAAAAGACGAATGATATGTTTTCTCATTTGTAGCTATCGTTAGATTAATCACTTAACATGATAACTATGTACAGCGTGTAAATATTAAACGCAATTTCTTATAAAATTCAAAGGATCTTAGTAAAGTTGATGCCTGCCAATGCAACGTTATGGTGGCTCTACACGTACTTATGTACGTCCATGCTCGATGAGCAAGAATCGATGTGCTTGACGTTTTGTGAGGATTTCAGTTGGACTGCACATTAATGTGCAGGCTAGGTTATTAATCGGCTAGGTTTAAAGTTTAGATAACATGTAGATCCGTTCATATGTACGCGCGACAATATTACAATATAAAATCTTTGATCGCAGATTTTTGACATCTGAACCTAGCCAAGTCTTCGATCTTGCTTGATTGGACGCAACAATGATGGGGACTCACCATTAGACGTTATTGAAAGGTGCTGATACTGCCTCAGTAGAACTTAACGTGAACAAAAGTTGAGTGAAGTCATTTATAAAAATAGGGGTTACTACTGGTTTTACCGAAGGTGAAAATTCGCTGTCTGTTCGCTAAGATCTTTTAAACTACTGAACGGATTTTTAATGCAGTTTTCAGCAATAGATAGAGTGATTCAAGAGGAAGGTTTATAGGTATAATACAGACATCATTCTGTTTGTTTGTTAGTTTGTTTGATACCTTTACACGACTAAATGGCTGAACGGGTTGTAATGAAATTTTGCAAGGAGATAGATTATATTCTGGGAAAGGACATAGGCTACTTTTTAGCCAACTGCGCAAAATGAGGGTGATGTTTTATTGAAAAACCACCCGAAGCCGCGGGCGGGTCAGCTAGTTAATATATAAATTCAAAAGTAACTATGTTTCGGTCTATCGGTCTCTCTGTGTGTCTGTTTTTACGTTTTCACGACTAAACGGCTGGACCTATTTCGATGCAAATTGGTATAATACTTAAAGGTAATTATGACCAGGAGCCGCGGGCGGAAGCTTGTAAGTAAATAAATAAATATCATAAAATCGCAAGTAGCTGTAAAAAGTCTTGCGGTCTGCCAGATTCTACTTGTGTGGTCTAATTGCTTAAAGTCCATAAACAATTACAACTTTTAAAAACTACAATCTGTGCTTTATACGCTACAATTACAAAAAAAAAACGTAATGTAAGCTCACAACAAACTTGTTATTATGAGCTCTTAAATTAATAACGTTTTATTTAGCTTCAATTTTGTTATTTTTAGTTTAGAAAGAATCGTTTTTCGTACTTGCTGTCAACAAAATATACAGGGTGTGGCGTAATGAGTGGATAATAGGGTACCTGCGGGTAGGGGCCATTGTGGCGGTTCAGAAAAATAAATCTCGATGAAATAGGCTAATTTTTTTAAAATTTGGCATTCAAGTGACCATACATTTTTTTACACCACAGAAGGGTAAAGGTCAGGAAAACAAACGAAAGCAAGTAAAATTTTAGTGAAATCTTATTTTAAAAACATAACTGTGCTTGTGTTATAAAAATAATAGTTTTCATTCGATAGCACATCTATCCAAGAATACTATCCAAAAAACAGATAGAAAAAAAAATTTCATTTGCAGTCTTGGCGCCAAAAATAGTGACGAAGGGTGAAATATTTCTTAAATTTCGAAAATGTCGAATATCTCGAAAACCGAGGCACTTTTACTGAGCATAACAAATATTTTTCTGAACCGCCACAATGGCCCCTACCCGCAGGTACCCTATTATCCACTCATTACACCACACCCTGTATACATACGAAACTTGAATATATATGAGTCTTGTCTATGCTGGACGGTCTTTTCAAAGGTGCGCCACAAAGCCCGATCCTCTCATTCTCATTCAGTCTCTGTCATCTGCAACACGAGGATCGTCTCTCCATCTAGCTGGTGGGTGTCCAGCTACGGTATTCTATTAAGTAAAAATAATATACCGGAAAACGTAAAAAATCTTCGTGAGCACTATAACAACACTAAGGGCCCCCCATACGGAATCCTATAAACTGAAGAATGCAAACTGCAAATACTTTCTCCTAATAGGCTATAAAATAACATTAGTGCTTTTTAACTACACATTTCCTATTAAAGGTGTAGGTAGGAACAAGTCATAAGGCTGGGAATACACGGACAAGGGAATACGGGAATACAAGCAGTGGGTGCTCTTTGCGAGGCAGTCTCGTGTATGACAATGCGGAGTAGGTATTCGGTATGCACTCGACTTGTTTGAAGCATAGTGCCGCAAAATTATCTGGCTCGATGGACAGAATTAGAATCAAGCATGTCAGGTACAAAATTGGAACTAGACGTGGCTGTATAAAAGCCAACAGCTAAGTCATCACCGGGTCAGATAAATGTGTTGCATTCTACTCGCAACTGTTTCATGACAAGTTCGTCATAATCGTCTAGCCGCAGTGGACTTTGGCCTGCTCGAGTATTTTTCGAGATAGGTCTGTATTGGGCTTGTTCTCTCCAGCTTCTAACTCGTTATTATGTCTTGGTCTTAGTTTAGACTTGCAACTCTCTTTGTTGGCTTCTTAGAAGACCTTCGGTGTTCAGGCGTCCTCCGTGTTGTACCGCGCCAAGCATATCGGAGAAGACCAACTTTGATAAACTGCAGGCGCATCATTTCTCTTGGAACATATTGCAAAGTGGTAGTGTATGGAGTTAACCAACTGTCCGTGTAAGGTGTCTCTAATAGTAATAAAAATACAGTAAAAATAATAATTGCCCTGGATAAGAATATTAAAGCCTCAGGGTTGATCATCACACGCTGAATTTACGACCATTAAACCATCAGCCACCAGGCTAAATGAAAGATAATTGGTTTTAATGGTTTGTAGGAAGTTTAGGAAACTAATGCTCGTAATCGTTATTTAAAGGAAATCATTTAATAGTGGAAACTTAAATCTCTCTGTATTGAATTAACACACAGACACCATACAAATACTATGCTGGATAAAAACGGCAATTTAATGACTGGCTTTGTGGTTGAAATCGATCTTTCATGCAACCTTTGTAAAGGTGGTAATAGTTAGTATTCTTGGATAAAACGAAGTGTGATAGTATCTCAAAATAATATTTGAATCTATTACACCATATATAGGACCACCGAATGTCTAAGAAGGAACTGAAAGTCAAAGGATCACTTTGAAACGTCAATTTTACTGCCTGTTCTTTCGTGATCAAGCCAGGAAAGAAAGATATGAAACAAGGCTGGTTGTTTTTTTTAATGATCCTTTTAGAATGCATAACAATACAAAAAATAAATTACGTCTAAATTGTAACATTTTGAGTTGAACGAGTTGGAGCAATTTCAATCCCAAGCTTCTCTATCATCTAAATATTCCGATATTTTATAGTAGGCTTTTTTATAAAGATTTTGTTTAATTACGTTTTTAAATTTGTCAATTGAAAATTTTTGTTCATCCCTTGGGAGTTTGTTATAAAAGCGTACACCTTGCCCTTTAAACGATTTACTAACTTTATAGAGTCTACAAGTGGCAACAGGGAGTTTATTTTTATTTCTAGTATTAAAATTATGATTATCGCTATTTTTCTTATACAATTTAATATTCTTGTGAACATACATCAGATTTTCATAGATGTATTGACAGGGGAATGTCATAAAATTTATTTCTTTAAACTTATTGCGCCATGATTCTCTGGGGCCCATATTATAAATTGTACGAACAGCCCTCTTCTGCAGCACAAAAATGGTGTATATCTGCAGCACAAAAATGGTGTATATCTGCAGCACTCCCCCACAACAGTATACCGTATGACATAATGCTGTGGAAGTAGCTGAAGTAAACTAGTCTAGCTGTGTCTTCGTCTGTAAAAAGTCGGATCTTTTTGACTGTTTATGCCGCAGAACTAAGTCTCTTCGACAACTTATCAAGGAATACGGTGTTGTTCACAAGAGCCAACTCTTCGTCTTTGATTTTTATACCTGCTTTAACTTGTAACATTAGGTAGAATAAATCTAATACATTTTGTTTTCTTTTCCTTTAGACGTAGATTGTTTACATTGAACCATTTTAGGACCTTAGAGATTGCATTGTTTACATCGTCAAAATCGGTTTGTCGTCGCTTTAATTTAAATAAAAGTGACGTGAATACTGACACAAACTTTGTGCCTTCAACAGCATTCAGGGTTCTCATAGCATCGCAGACTGAACTATTGATTGATTCGACCGTTAGACCTGTAAGACTGTAAAAATTATTTATTTACGGGTGGGTGTGAGATTAGACATTGTCTGGTCTGTAATGATGCCGCGTAATATAGAAGCATGTCGGGCGGTAAGTCTGCTAATAACACTAATTTTAATTTTTAAAATATTTTAATATCTGTTCTTCTGAAGTGTTACAGAAAACCAGTGCTTCTAACTGAGATATATTTTTGTTGTCTTGAATAATCATCATATCAGCCAAGGACGTTACTTCTGAACTCCCATTGATTTCCAAAGCGACCGAAAGCGGAGCTTAGGACGACCGGCCTTCTAACAGGTGGACAGACGACCTGATAAAGGTTGCTAGGAGCCGTTAGGTGCAGGCCTCCTAAGATCGGTCGCTATCGAAATCAACATGAATATTTTTTATTAAATCCGGAATAATTTATTTGGTCTTATGGCGCAAATATAAAGATTGTTTAGATGAGAGAAAATTTTATAGAAAAAAAATTAAAATATTTATACCGTTACTTGGCATGGTCGCTCTATAGGCACTAACACTAGAAGATCATAGGCATTGGGTATAATTTTGAAACACGAATCGTGATTTTAGTATCACACTTCATAAAAACCGATCATGATCGTTACATAAAACGCTACTCAATTGTAGTTATTTGCAGATCAAATCTTTTTGCTTCTAAATTATCGGATATAACGAGCAATCTTATAATTTTATAGACTGGAAACCTAACGCCAATTATGCGAAGTGATTGCTGCATTCCTATCTCACATATTGTTACTTTTCTGTTTATAAAAACGAATAAAAATAAAATAAAAAAACATTTTATTTCTTAAATTTTTTTACACTTGTGACATTACTATTAGGAATTTTCAATTGGTAGGTAAGTTAAGTTATTGGTTAGTATTTCATTTAATTATTATTATGTTTCTTATTAATGAAATCATTTTAAATAAAAACAAATACCTAAAATTATTTCACCTTTTCGGTCTGTGCCATCCACCATTACCCTGAGCCAATCTCATTCAGGTCCGGTCCCAAACTTTATTATGTCGTTACCCATCTCACCGCTTGACGTTTGACGCTTCATTCACCAATTCACCATTCTGTCACATTAAACACATCATATTACTTATTATAAATAAAAAATGTTGTGTAATTTATTCTAATAAAAGAGAAAACTCTGCAAAGCCGGTGCGGGTTTTCAAATACACAAACGTCAATAGTTTTCATGAGCTCTGAACGCTGGGAAAACGCTCACGAAAACCATTGTCGTTAGCATATTTGACGACTTGTATTAAAAGCCGAATTAAACCTTTCATTTCGATCAAACGAAAATAGTCGTACTATACATATAAACTGGCTGAGTCGCTCCAACAATAGCGTATTGAGGGCTGCCTCTGACCAGATATATAAAAATGGAATTTATAAATATTGGATTTCCGTCCACTTGGTCGGAAATAAAAAATGACTACACCGGAGCATCTGCCCCGTGACATCTTCTGTGTTTTTTAACCAACTTCAAAAAAAGGAGCAGGTTCTCAATTCTGTTGTTTTGATCTTATATTTTGTGCCTGCAATAAACGAATTTTATTTATTTTATTTATTTATAAAGGTAAGTCTCCACTGAACAAAGGTTGGGAAATTTTATGTTGTAAACAAGTGTTGGTGACAAGTTTCTGTGATTACCATAATTGTCAACATGTTGTAAACAAATGTTGAGAACCGTGTTACCGTTTTTGGCTTTATCGTGTGTACGCTTGCTCAGTTACTAATATAAAATGTTCCTCAATTTGTTGACAACTTATTCATTTGTGTGGAAAAAAAAGGAGTGGAGTAAAGGAGTGAAGCCGCGGGCTTTGACGAGAGCTAAACCATTCTGTTTATTTCTTACATTTAAAAAAGTTTTACTTCTCGTAAAATTACCCAGTTAATATAATTTAAGGGATAGTAGTGTTGTGTTTCGCTAGTGTCATTGTCTTGCTAATATACCAAGTTTTAGTTGGATACTTCAGCAAAATAAGAGTCTTATTCTGTTTAAATACCCTCAGCACAAAATAGTTGCAAAAACGATGTTGTGGCTTTTTGAAGAGTTACAAAATGTTGCCAACAAAGAAGTTGTCAACAATTCGGTGGATACGCACCTTTATATTCATATTCATTTATTCTGCTTACATGTATACATACATTTTTATCGCTTAGGTGGTAGGTAGCTTAGAAGTAAGTACATATACCCTGTAAGGGCACTGCAAGTTGGATTGTTATATATCTCAAATAGATGGAGAGTGCGATCATTAGTACAAAGTTTAGCTAGATACTCGTAGTTGTTTGTTTTGCGTTCGTACTAAAGGTTATTTGGAATTAACATGAAACTAGAGCAGCCATATACTCAAATACTCATCCAAGAAAAAAGTTCTCCCGTTATTTGCGTCTACAATCGCCTAGTTTCATAGATTGTTTCTCGTTACAAGCGTGACCTCACGACATAGGATTCCACCGCTGGATAAACCATTACACTTTTGTATCTAATCTACAGTCAGCGGGATTGATTTATTAACATTTTTAGTTATTTTAACTCTCATTGTTCTTCTGTCTGTGAATCAGTTCTGGTTGCCAAAATATAGGAAAATGTTATTTAGGAATAGTATCTACTACTTTAAGCGATAAGCCCGCCCATTGTTCCACCGAGTATTAGTCTAAGTTTTCTAGGTTTAAGAAGTCATTATTATTTTGGTGTAACAGTAAAGAGTTATCTATCTAAATAACTATAAAATTTTCGTACGAGTTTGGCAAATGCAAGACAGGTGGATTCTCAAATTGAGCCTTACTTACTGCTACGTGATATACTATTATAATAATAATAAATCCTTTAATTCAGGCAACAATAAAATAGGTACAGGACCCGACCCATAACGATAAAAAAGTCTATTTTTTTTTTATTTATTTGAGACGGCAAACAATGATGCCTAAACATTACTAGACTTAATAATTATTACAAGATGTCTTACTACAGGCATAACCAGCAATGTTGTCCACAGATTACATTAGACAAATAGTGGGCATGAGTGTATACAATATTAAATACATATAAAAAAATATAAGTATATAAATGAACCTATATTATGCAGGCAAGCAAGTGCCTAGGTACCTACACAATACAGGTTCATATTCAGTAATGAGTAACTTAGTCGCTATTAATTTAAATTTAAATTAGACGATCAGACAGGATCGTCTGATGTATTGCTTTCTTAAACAAGGCAAAAAATTCAATTTCCGAGAAATGATCGTTAAATAACTTAGAAATTCGATTATTTGATCGAGCGAAGCGAGATCTCCAAATTAATTTGGGCAAATCGGCGTTGTACGTATGTATGTATGTTTGTTTGTCCGAGGATAACTTTCGAAGTGTTTATCCGATCATCGTGAAATTTGGTATATAGGTTGCTGGGGGGTTGTTGAGATATTGGGGTTCAAGAGGAGTAAAAGAAAAAAGGGATTATCCGGTCAAGTGGCACGTCTAATAAAAGGTCTTTGTGAGTACATACTCGTACCTTGTAGTTTTTAAGTTATTAACGATAATATAAACTGAACTTTGACAAAATTCACAGGGTACACCAGTGATCCCATAGTGCTGAAATTTGGTATACGTGTAGCTTTAGTGACAGAAATACACAAATATAGGCAAAAGTCGGAAATCCAGAATAACTGTAATTTCTACCCCAAAAAAAACCATATGACATGAACTCCATTTACCTGTAATTTGAATGAAACTGTAGGTCAAGTTAGTTGGATATGCATTTCGTGGCACTATTTTGATAGTCAAAGATTACGAATAATATTTTTTATTATTAAGGGAGATTCGCGAGATCTGAGTTCCGGGCGAACCACTAGTTATTTACATAAACACTGAAACTTTAGACGTGAATTATCGATGATGTTATGGGCCAACTTATGTAGCTGACTGTACGTACGGGTACCTTTACTTTTTAAACTTTTTACCTTGTCAATATCATTATAAGTGCCAACATATCAAAGACACCGTCTTTATTTCCTCACTCTGTTATTATTCAGCATGAAGTGAGTTTTTGTGCAAGTTTATTGGTATAGTTCATGGTCTAATGGTAATGAAATGGCTTTTATTCGGCTTCTTATTGCTATTTGCCGTTAGATAATAGTTCCAAGTAACGTGAACAAAGTAAATAATGATGGGGGAATAAATAATGTGATAATGAATGGAGTTTCCAAAGAATTTTAGAGCATAAGTGGTTGTAGGTTCCGACGTATGTAGATACTAGATACTATTAAGAGACGTAGAAAATGTTCCTTGCCTATGGAATTTTAATCTCGCTAGCGTCAGCTTTTTATCATCGTTGGTAAGTTTTGACGACTTCCGTGGCGGAGTGCACGTAACAGTCTGAGACGCAGAAAGTTGCGGATTCGATTCCCACCGCAGAATAAAAGTTTACATGATCTACATATATCAGTTCCGGGTATGGTTGTTTCTCTACATATTATAAGCATGTATTTAAAAAAAAGTATTAGTTAATTCATATTAGTATTCTATCAGTTATCTGGTTCCCATAGTACAGCAGACTGCGACCGAAAGGAACATCAACGACAATTTAAAACGCGGATTTCGAAATTGCTTTAACATTTGTATGTTTTTTTTTGATCGGTCGTCTGTGGTACCCCCCTAGACGGGATACTCTAAGCAATTGCTTAAATAGCTTATAGGCTAATCCAGGACTGTTGAGAGCACTCTCCCAACCCGCAACACGAGATCGGGGCGAAGGAGGAGGGCGTATGCGAGAGCGTATGCCGACCTCCATCCCCCATAGCAGTGGTCTAACTATATATATAACTATATATATAACTATATATATAACTATATATAGTTAGTAACTATATATATATAACTATATATAGTTAGTAGAGATGACCCTAAACCCTAAGAGATGGGGCCCACAAGAGCGGACCAACGCCACCGGGGTCGCGGAAGAATGTTCTCTGTTCCCGTGTCCCCGGTATAAAGCTAGCGGGAAACGCCGTGGAAGTTTTACCGGTAGAAGTCCGACATACCGCTCCCTGGGTTCAGAGCGGTATTCATGAGGATTCCTCCACGTAAAACAAATAAAACTAAAAAAAGGAATGTTTTAGGTAAAAATTTGCTAACTAGTTTTTTAGTATTTTACTAAAAAAACTAAAAATACTTTAAAAAAAGATACTTCCCCTTCTAGCCCATTGATTCTTTCTACCCTTCACCATGTTAGTTAGGTAACTAACATGCAAAGCATGTTTAAAAAAATGTGATGATGTATAAAAATACTATGTAAATAAACTATTCCACAGAATGTGTTCCATCTGCATGAATGGTATCTTAAATCTGAAGCATAATAGACATGCAATAATTGGCGTCGGCGCGGCGGCGCGTCGCGTGACGGTTAAATTGTAGTTCGGCACGTGCATCATTCATCGTTATAATATCAGATCATTAGATGTATCTGTTCTAGTCTCGTAAACTGGGAAAAAAAGTATTAAAGCAAATCCAGGAAAACCGCTATAACTTTTCTAGGTATATGGTACCCCATCGTGAGGGGTAAACGAGGTGATATCGTTGAATAGGTCTTACAAAAATACAGTGAGGTTTCTTCAATAAGATACAGACGTCTGTTTATAAGAAACGTGGCTCATCATTTTCGTAATAGTCGCGTTTCATCTATCAACTGCAAAATTAACTTTGTATTCTAAAATAAATTTATGTTTATATATATATTGTTGGACCATTCCAGTGCTGATAACAGTGACCGAGACCGACCGAATATATAAAGTGCTACGCAGACCACGCGCGCTCATTTCTACATCAGACAGAGCAAACACTTCACAGAAACACCGACCTCGCCGGCGAGGTTGACGAGTCCCTTCAGTCGCCGCCTATACGAGGTACAGCAACCCGGCAATTTCCCAAGCCGAGGCTCGTACCTAAGTGGTGCCCTTGCGCTAGTTGCCTAAATAACTTACTGGGCTGAGCGCCATCTGCGCTCGCTAAAAGTTCGGTTAAGCTGTCACGGCCTCAGAGGCCAACAGCGAGTTTAGTCCAACAGAAAAAAAAAATCGCGCGCTCATTCTTATTCGAGACTTTGTGCTGTGCGGACGTGTTTAAGTGCTTACCTGGTTACTTTTTTACGTATTTTAGTGATCACGTGGCGTTTAATTAAAATAAAACTCTAGTTCATTTGTTTGTAATAATTGTTAAAATTTGTGTTTATGAAAGTTTCCTTTTAACAAAATAGTTTTTACTTTTTATTTCTAAAAATATATATATTAAATTGGATAAAACTTTGTTTGACCACAATCTCACCTGAAGGTAACTGATGATGTGGTCTAAGATGAAGCACGAAGATCTAGAAGAAACCTATTTACTCTTACCTTAAAGAGGTCCGGATTGTATTCTTTAGGAAAACAGACGACGGCAGTGTTCCATATCTTAGCACACATACAGAACGTAGAACCAAAACGGTGTGTGCGAATGGGTGGTATATCGACTAGGTACGAATGGTACTGAGCCGTGGGCCTGCTTTTCCTTTGATGGAAGGGAGATGGCGGGATCAGATCGTATAGTTCCTGGGCACATTCCCCAAAATGTTTATTATATACTATTATATCCTTATACAGAAACAATGTTTCATTTAAAAATCTGCTCCCTCGAACGTGTCGTCTATATAACAAGCTGATTGCATTATAAGACGTGGATATCTTTGGTCTAACCCGTAGGTTTAAACGGTACATCTATAAATTCCTGCTTCTTTATTATAGCAAAAATAGGTAATGTTGTTTAATTGTCTGAATGCTTTTGTTAAATTAATTATGTTTGGTCTAAATTTGCGGTTTCTAATTTTAAGGTAATTTAATTTTAATGCATGCTACACTTTTTTATCGTATTCACATATTTGATTACAATCTAGATATAAAATTGTATGTTTGGTTTAATTAGTGCTAAGTGGATTGTAACCTGTTTTGTGGATTAATAAATAAAATAAAAAAATAAATAAATATACATTAGCTGTAGCTGTACTTTATATTTAACTTGTTGACACACAAGCTGACGGGCCTTCTGATGTTTAGTGGTCACCGGCGCCTATAAGCTCCTGCAGCACTCGTGGTACTGCAGTCGCATTGCCTAGCACTTAACACCCTATTTACACCTCTCTTAAAGGCGAATTATTGAATTTTTAATTTATAATTTTATTTGTTATCGTCTTTGAAGTGCTTATCGTGATGCGGCGATCGTATGGTCGATAATTGTATAAAACATCAACTTTGACGCTAAAATAATTTTAAAAATTTAGCACTGAATATTAGCATTTTTATGTTTGTTACGGAACAAACAAAGAGCATCAAGATAATAGACTCTGATATACAGTAAAAGCCACATAAATTAGCTTTTATTTTCACTAGAAATAATGACACAAAGGGTATTAAAGTAAACTGTTTCGTATCGAAATGGAGCATCAGTCGTTTTCCGGAGAAAGTCCGTTTCTCACAGGTGGCGCCACTTTCCACGTGCATCATTGCAAATTTGCAACTGCCGTTTACCACCACAGACTCAATTGAGATGCAATTTTGAGTATAATCTGATGCATTTTTTGGGGTTTAATGTTTTGAATGCGGTTTCTCTTTTTATGAGGTAGCGAGCGAGGTATTTCGAACCCACTAAATGTCTTGATAGGTACTAATGATACAATATTTCGAAAAATAACTTAGTGCTTGGTTATAAGATACAAAATAGAATTGGTAATGTAATGTTCAGTTGGTGCTAAAAGGATTTTTCAATAAAGATAACGGTGGTCACCCATATCTCCATAATAAAATCAAGTGGTTATAGAGTAGGTAAATTCTCAGATTAAACGCTTTCACTTAAAAAATACATATACAATGTTTATTAACTTATTTTTAATTAATGGGTTATGTTAATTAAATTAAAATTTTGCTTGCGATCAACCCGATAATCGTAACAGATTACTTCTGTCAAAACAAATAAGGACTAAAATCTAGTTTCACCTAAGGAAAGTATGGCAGTAGCAACTAGTAACTACGTGTCTAATATATTGCTATATGCTTATAATAGATACGGTATTATATTCACTCAGAATATATGTAAATCAAATCAATAGGAAATAAATCAATTTCTTATAGGTACATTTGGCACAGTCAAAATGTGTCTATTATTCTATTGTTAACGGTAATGTGATCAATGCTGCATTATGCTCGTCGATTGTCGTTTATTCTCGTGGCAAATTTACGTCCGATTTGAGGTAAGTAGACTTCCGAGCATCTATATTGTGAGCGTTTCTGACGCGTCATTAGCGTCAACGTCACGTCGTCGGCATCACGAGGTCTTAGTCGTAATTATTATTCTCAATGTTCTTCCTTACGCCGTAAACGCTAGTTCTTACATCATTATATTCGTATTTTGGGACTTTCCAATCATTAATTCACCTTTCAAAATACAGATCTCAATTATGAAAACTAATAAGTCTTCTGTGAGTATACTAAATACGGTTTATTTCAGTTCAGTTTATCATTAGAGTCAAAGTACTACAATATTTTGTAACTTTCATGTATTTGATCTAATTCGTGTAAATCATATTGAGTCTAGCTAGCTGACCCGTACGCCCGTCCGGCTTCGCACAGATTTTCATCAAATTAAAATAAAAGTCTACAAGAATCGCATAGCTAAAGTGAAATAAATTTCAATATCGGTTCAATAGTTTATGAGCTTACAAACTTACAACCAACAAACTTTACCTCCATATTATATTTATACAGAGATAAAAAAACGTCCAGCACGCGACAGAGCTGCGGCTGACTGACGTAAACAATCGCGTTGCTCGCATGTGTACTTTTACAAGAAAGCACAGAAGCACAGTGAAGTCGCGAAGCACAGTTATCTCATGTAAAGCACAATGGCTCAGTATTATCGATTCGCAAAAGACAATTTCCAGGCAGGGGTCGTGCGAAGAGAATCATTGAATGAAGGTCGACTTCATTGTCTTGTTGTTTACGTTTACTAGACACGTTTGCTTTTTAACAGATTTAAAAAAGGTCTGTTAATCATTTTGTTAGTGGTTTATCTTCATGATCATCCACATCCTGCTGGGTGAAGCCATACATGTTTAGACTTCTGTTCCATTCTACTTAATTATTGTTGTAACATGAAAAGGTTTTTAAAAAGGCTTTCATATTAAGGTCCCGCCAGAGATATTGATGAGACGCTATCTAGTTACTCATCTAATTTGAAGCAGATACGGTAGTTAAGAACGTTTTAAAAATAAAACCCAACTTAATATGGGGATCGATTCATTTGTTTTTTTGTAAGCTGGGTTTATGCGAGATGGTTCCAAACTACATTTGGTGGAGCACCTTTCGTCAGTTGTATAAAAAGTTGAGTTTGTGGTCACTTCTTTAATTTGTTGAATTTAATGGCAAAGAGAGTAGATATCTTCACGCACGTCCATGTTTTGACCCGTAGGCCTGACCTTAAGATAAACTTAGTTTCCCCTAGACCGTCAAAGCTATCAAGATCTCAAACGATAGGTACAGTCAGCGGCGTCGATTAACTATTTGTTATTTCAAAAAATTTTATGGTAAAATATTTTGACACGTTCGTTGCAGATATATCACCAATAATCATATTGAGTTAATCATTTTTAAATCCTTCTAAAAAATACAAACTAGAAGGGATTTGAACCGGCAACAATTCCCTTGGCAAGTAACGTTTTGACAAAATTTATCAGACTACAAAAAACAGAAACGCGTAAAAAAAATCGAAAACGGTACTTCATTTTTAGGGAGCTTTCCAACAATAACACACAAACAAAATATTTTTTCCATCCCCTCTTTTCCTTAATGGAAAGTACCTTTAAAATTATTTTACCTTAATGAAACTTAAACGGGATCACCATCGAGTTAGGTATAACATATTATTTAAAAAAAGAATAATTATAGTTCGTTCAACCAGTAAAAATGTATACGTGAACATACATACATACAATACTCGTAAATTGGCGAATGAAAGTGTGTGAAGACTCTGGCCACGCCAAAATTCACATGATCATTAATTAACAACAATCTGTCGTGGGATTCTTTACAGTAATTTAAAGAAGCTTTTCTTCTTTTGGCTTTTTAACTATTAGCGTTATGTGCTATTGTGTAATCCTGTAATGAAACTTTTCACTTCTAATAAAAGTGAAAAGTTGTGAAAAGTGCAAAAGTTTCCGATTTTCTGTGCAGTAGAGAACTGATGCCTTTCATATAACTACCTAATATATATGCAATTTCGAATGATGATGCGCTTGACTGATGAGAGGGTCTCATCATCATGATAATTTTTCATTTTTTTCATCATCCTTGTTCTATTTAATAAATGCAATAAAGTATTTTCAACCAATCAATCAATCTCAATCATATCAGCCATAAGACGTCCATTGCTGAATGATTTCTAAAGCGACCGGTTTTGTGCTGCCTTCACCCAACGGCTCCCAGCAACATTTATCAGATCGTTTTCTCTAATTACTACCATTCTCTAGGTAGTCAATTATGATTGTTATATCACAAACCGTTCACCTCCCAGTGACTTTATGATAGGGTTAAAATCTCATCACATCTGTCATCACTCTTTTATTTGTGAGAATAAAAAATAAGAAAAAAACTCGTTGATTTTAGAACCTCCTTTATCGGACTAAAAAGAGAAATAGAACGCTTTACCTTGGTTCGGTTTCACTGGCGTCATTTCTTCACAGCACATTACCATATCAAAATAAAAATGCGATCAAAGCTTTTTGCGTCTGCGAACGATGTCTACGAATTACGAATCGCTATACTTGCGGTAACCGGTACATTTATTTTGTCCGCCCGATTAGTTCTAGAGTCATCACCTGTCGTTGACCATGTCTACCGCCATTTATTATCCGGAAACAGCTCAGTTGAATTGTAGCTTTATTACCACCAGTTATTAAGTGTAAAATATTCTATTATTAAATTTCATAATAGCTGACTTCTGTTTCGTATGTATGTAATACCTTCTTTTTCATTGCGATTTCCTGAAAAAAATACAATCTTCACGTCACATATAAAAAGTTTAAAAAATAATGTTTCAAGTTTACGTAAACTTTTTTATGGAATTATTCATATTATTTATTTAGTTGCTAGTAGTTATACTTTTTTTTATTATGGTATGTAATAGATTAAGTTTTTGCTGAATAAATATATCCAGTTTTGTTCAGATAGGTAGTGGCAGTTTAGGACGTGTATTCGAAAAAGGAAAACATGTTTCCATTCTACTATCATTTGTTTTTTACACAATTTCTAAGTTAACTTAGAATTGGATTTCGAACATATAGCATTCGTTTTTTGAAATGGTTATACAATATCTTCAAGATCGTTTTGTTTATTCCAGGAATACAGACAGATAGAACGGAGCACACGTTCGCGTCCGCACAGGAGTACAAGGAGGCACTCGATGCTCTGCGAAGGAATACTGGTGTGGTGAGTAGTACAGAATTAAATCAATATTTACTATGCATTTGCTTTGAGCTTACATTGTAAAATGTTTAGTTTCATTTATTTCGCGATGTTATGAACTTGCGAGACTTTTGTTTTCACTTTTCACACACACTTAGTTCTGCGGCATACGCAGTCAAAAAGATCCGTCTTTTTACAGACGTAGACACAGCTAGACTAGTTTACTTCAGCTACTTCCACAGCATTATGTCATACGGTATACTGCTGTGGGGGAGTACTGCAGATATAATCACCGTTTTTGTGCTGCAGAAGAGGGCTGTTCGTGCAATTTATAATATGGGCCCCAGAGAATCATTACGCAATAAGTTTAAAGAAATAAATATTATGACATTCCCTTGTCAATACATCTATGAAAATCTAATGTATGTTCACAAATATATTAATTTGTTTAAGAAAAATAGCGATAATCATAATTTTAATACTAGAAATAAAGATAAACTCGCTGTTGCCACTTGTAGACTCCATAAAGTTAGTAAATCGTTTAAAGGGCAAGGTGTGCGCTTTTATAACAAACTCCCAAGGGATGTACAAAAATTGACAATTAACAAATTTAAAAACGTAATTAAACAAAATCTTTATAAAAGAGCCTATTATAAAATATCGGATTATTTAGATGATAGAGAAGCTTGGGATTGAAACTGCTCCAACTCGTTCAAAATGTTACAATTTAGACTAATGTTACATTTTGGTAATTTATTTTCTGTATTATGTATTGTAAAAGGATCATTAAAAAAAACAACCAGCCTTGTTTCTTTGCCTTTCTTTCCTGGCTTGGTCACGAAGGAACAGGCAGTAAAATTTACGTTTCAAAGTGATCCTTGTGATTTTAATGAATAAAAATATTTGACTTATTTTTTGACTTCTTTTCTTATAATAAAGAAAGCTCTGTGTTCTATGATTTTTGCTGCAATTATTTTGATAAATGGGTGAATCAACTTTTAAGGTACTCCTTTTGTGTCCCTGTCATGTAAATAGCAATAAAATCGGTATTTTAGTTTAGAATATGGTTGTTTTGATGTTAACGTAAAACTAGATCCTGTGTTAACATGGTAGTTTCATATTTTTTATAGTTTTAAGCGAAATTTTAGTTTTTCTTTTGGTAACGCAGCACATCATAAGCAATCTCCATACAAAAAAACGATGTCCCCAGGCCTAGGTGCAGAAGCAATGTACGACGTTTCTTAAAAAAATCTAATGAATGCACTACATTTTCACATAATATTTTGATTCAGAAAAAGATAAGCTTACGCTTAAAGTTAACATTTATAAAAGTTTGACTTAAATTATATTTTTTACATGTACAACCTTTGTCCCGAATTTTGATGAAAACCTATACAGCGTTACCGATAAAAGTTTATGACCATTTTTAAGAAATGGCGTCAAACTTGGTGTCATTAAAAGTGATTATTATCTAATATTTCGATCATGTGGTCTGACAAGGCCTACCTCACTTCACCCGCCCCTCAGTGTGCGGCAACGCACATTGCTTCTTCACCTAGGCCTGGGGACAGTTTTTTGTATAGAGATTGCTTATGGTGTGCTGCGTTACCATAAAAAAACTAAAATTTCGCTTAAAACTATAAAATCTGTGAAACTACCATGTTAGCACAGGATCTAATTTTACGTTAACATCAAAACAACCATATTCTAAACTAAAATACCGATTTTATTGCTATTTACATGACAGGGACAAAAGGAGTACCTTAAAAGTTGATTCACCCAAATAACCAAATATTTCATAATGCTATTAGCAAAGTTCTTCTTGCAGTAGTTTATGGTAAGGTATACAATAAATTGATTAGTGGTAAAAATCTCAGATATCTTATGTATTACCGGATATGTATCAAAATATTTACCCACAATAGACTTCATTACCGTTAAGTGGAATGCAATTTGTAGCTCCACAGACAGCACTGCATCTCAGCTGGTTATGAGGTAATAGCCTATTACTGTCCCATTGTTGGGCAAAAATACCTCTTTCAATGAACTCCGTAGGTTGGCAGGTTCAAATCATAGCGGTCGTGACTTTGCTCTTAAGCGCTCTTCAGTGTACTTGAACTTGATAACCACTTGCGAATAGGTACTGTTTAGGTAAATACTTATTGATCGAGCAAAGCGAGATCTCCAAATTAACTTGGGCAAATCGGCATTATATGTAGGTATGTATGTATGTTTGTTTATCCGAGGATAACTTTCAAAGCGTTGATCCGATCATCGTGAAATTTTATACATGGGTAGATAGTGAGGGCATAATTTTGGTGTGACTAAATGAGCTAAAAATGTTGGGGGGTTATTGAGATATTGGGGTTCAAGAGGGGTAAAAAAAATTAAAATTAGACTTTTAGGTCAAATGGAACGCCAAATAAAAGATCTTCATTTGTACATAATCATTGTAAATAAAAACAGGGTTGAACCTGTTTTTATTTTTTGTTTAATATTTGTAGTTTTTGAGTTATTAGCCATGATAAAAACAAAACTTTGCCAAAATTCACAGGGTACACCAGTGATCCCACAATACTGAAATTTGGTATTTGTGTAGCTTTAGAGATACAAATATAGGTAAAAGTCTGAAATCCAGAATAACTGCATTTTGTACCCCAGAAAAGAGTTCCAATTAACATGAACTCCCGTTACCTGTAATTTAAATGAAACTGTAGGTAATTTAATTGTTATTTCGTGGCACTATTTTGATTGTCAAAGATTACGAATGATATATTTTTGTTTTTATGGGAGACTCGAAATCTCAGTTCGGGGTGAACCATTAGTAATTGTACAATTCACAATTTTATTGCTACAAGTAACGGCCAAAACATACAAAACCCGTAAACATACAAAGAAAAAAACCCATAACGTATAATTATGTAGGTATATAAAAACACATTATAACCCCATTTCCCCATTTCAATTTTACAGCTGAGTGAGATCCGTTCACCAAAAAGAAAAATGCTGATAATCTTCGGATCAGCTGATCTTAATACACATAGCTATGAACCAACTCAGTTAAACTATATTTTTATTAAAAAAACTGCGTCCGAATCGGTCCATCCGTTCGGGAGCTACAATGCCATAGATAGACAGACAGACGTAGGCGTCCAACACCCTTCTTTTTGCGTTGAGGTTAAAATATACTTGACTATATTACTCCCCATGATGGGCATCTGCGGATCTCTTACTCAAATTGCAGATCTGTAACCCAATCACTATACGTTTGGACAGAATATGCGTTTTGTTAAATCAACTAATGAAATGTATCTACGCAATTCATAAGCTTTTACATATTTCTGTTCGTTCCTATAAACTCCTATAAAGTTCAGTAAAACTCTCAACATAACGACGCCTAAATATAAAACATACGTGTTTTTTTAACGAAATAAATTATCGGCTCAATAAAATATTTATGCCCATCCGTGATAAACATTCCCGCAATAAAGTTATGTGCATCGCAAATTATAACTTGAACCCATCGAACAAACAGAATAATGCATGTCTGACAGTCGATTTTGTATTAAAATGGTAAATAAACACAATAAAATACGAGGTTCTAGAATCATCACAGCATGATACTTTACCAATATGGTGGTCGGATCCCTGGAATCACTGCGAAGTCTATAAATAGATATAAAACGTCTTGTAAATTGCGAACAGAGTTCTTAACTCCTTAAGGAAACTAAAGAATTTAATCTGGAATATAATTTGGTGTCATAAACCTATTTCTTAGATTACCCTCTGTTAAATAAATGATATTGCTTTTCTGACATACCATCTCTACAAACTTAATTTGTATAAACTATTAAAGCTGAAAGTATACGTTAGGAGGTTTTTTACAATAATTCTTCGAAGTTAGCGTTTAAAAACCCGTTTTATTTTTAAAATTTGGTTCTTCTGTGATTACTGTTTTTCATTGGAGATTTAAAAGGAAGAAAAATGACTAAACCATACTAAAGGTTTTCAAGATTTAAACAAGCCTGGCTTGGGTTCAGTTTCTTGTTTTCTCTATAAGGTACATCGCTCACTTATTTCTTGCTTGAAACTTAGGTTACTTCTAATGTATTGTAAAATTAGTGTACAGCGTCATTAACTGATAACCCCCTGAATAATAAAGATTCAAATAAAAACTTGCAGAAGGATGATTTTCAAAAACTTCGAGAGTTTAGATGAAATATATATTTAGGGCGACTTACGCAACGGTGCCTAAACGTATTTAGTGACTAAATATGATTTAAGGAGCAGTCAAATCATATACGTCAAATTTAAATATGTTTAGTCGCTACATACGTTTAGGGATCGTTGTGCGAGCCGGCCTTAATAAAGAAACTTTACCGGGGGTTACCACCGATCTGTCTAATAAATCTGTTCCCAGTCTTACTAAAAACTAAATGTAATATTTTTCTAACAGGAGCGAAACAAACCCCAACGGACACTAGAAGCTGAACCCGAAGAGTCGAGAGAAGAGTCGGAACAGGCTTACCTAGACGAGCTCCTCGTGCCAGAGCCATGGGAGCTAAACAATACAGCAAGGTCTGGCACAGATATTCTATTCTTCAACCGAGTGCCAAAGGTCGGCAGTCAGACCTTCATGGAACTGCTTAGGAGACTGGCCATAAAGAATCAATTCGGTAAGTTAATGTTAACTGCAGATATAAACACCGTTTTTGTGCTGCAGAAGAGGGCTGTTCGTGCAATTTATAATATGGGCCCCAGAGAATCATTACGCAATAAGTTTAAAGAAATAAATATTATGACATTCCCTTGTCAATACATCTATGAAAATCTAATGTATGTTCACAAAAATATTAATTTGTTTAAGAATAATAGCGATAATCATAATTTTAATACTAGAAGTAAAGATAAACTCGCTGTTGCCACTTGTAGACTCCATAAAGTTAGTAAATCGTTTAAAGGGCAAGGTGTGCGCTTTTATAACAAACTCCCAAGGGATGTACAAAAATTGACAATTAACAAATTTAAAAACGTAATTAAACAAAATCTTTATAAAAGAGCCTACTATAAAATATCGGATTATTTAGATGATAGAGAAGCTTGGGATTGAAACTGCTCCAACTCGTTCAAAATATTACAATTTAGACGTAATTTCTTTTCTGTATTATGTATTGTAAAAGGATCATTAAAAAAAACAACCAGCCTTGTTTTCTTGCCTTTCTTTCCTGGCTTGGTCGCGAAGGAACAGGCAGTAAAATTGACGTTTCAAAGTGATCTTTGTGATTTTAATTAATAAAATTATTTGACTTTGACTTTTGACTTTTTAACTAGTGGTTCGCCCCGAACTGACATCTCGTAAGTATCCCATAAAAACAAAAAATATTATTTGTACCTAATCTTTGACTATCAAAATTGTGCCACGAAATGGATAACAGTTATTCTGGATTTCAGAATTTTCCCTATATTTGTGTCACTAAAGCTATACGCATACCAAATTTCAGCACTGTGGGGTCACTGGTGTACCCTGTGAATTTTGTCAAAGTTCAGTTTTTATTATGACTAATAACTTAAAAACTACAAGGTTTAAACTAAAAATAAAAGACAACCTATGTTGTTTTACCTGTCACGGTTGACTGGTAGAAAATGCTTTTAGCATTAAGTTCTCCATTTGTACTTAATTACTTTTTTGTGCAATCCTTTTATTAGACGCGCCACTTGACCGGATAGTCCCATTTTGTTTTTTTTTACACTTCTTGAACCCCAATATCTCGACAACCCCCCACATTTTTAGCTCATTTAGTCACACCAAAATTGTGCCATCACTATATACCAATATACCACGATGATCGGATAAACGCTTGGAAAGTTATCCTCGGACAAACAAACATACATACATATACATATATGTACATAAAATGCCGATTTGCCCAAGTTGATTTAGAGATCTCGCTTCGCTCGGTCAAAAATAAGTAATCCAAGTTTACAAAATATAAATTAGTCTTTGTAAAAAGTGTGTTACTGTAAAGGCAGACGTAAACTTTGCAACTTTTCCATCCCAGTGACGAACAGTAATGTGTTCGACGACTTGTGAAGATAATGCACATTTATGATTTTTAATCGTGAGAAACTGGCATATCCTAGGTTTATTCCTGGCATCAGATTATAGTAACCAATGCATATTTTTCGTCGATGTCCGTCCAGGCTGTGAAACATTAAAATACCAATGTCCTTATAAAGACTTCCAAAGAATTTATCAAGTTTTTTCCATGAATATATATTCTACTGTTTCATTTGCGATCACAAACTCACCTTTCGTGACATAATATCCTAGTAGATCGATTCAAGAATCGTGCATCCATAATGCTGTGCCTAAGTGGTAAATGATATGGCAGGTTGTACCTTCTTGGAGCTGAATACATCACATTAGGGAAATGATGGCTAGTCATCGATCAAACTGCATCCTATGGAGTCATCTACGCTCATTATGCGCATGCGCATAATATCAAACACATTTTTAATTTTATTTTCTTTGTTCTTTGTTTACACTTTATTTCATTAGAACTCCTTATTACCATGCATTTCGCAATAAAAGAAGACGTAGAGTGTATGACCTGCTTATGGGATTCCTAAAATGAGGGCCTAATTTATGTCTTACTAGCTGTTGCCCGCGACGTCGTACGCGTTACACTATTAAATGTGTAGGTAACCTAGAAATAAAGCTAAAGTCGTTGTTGCAACTTGACACCCCATTTTTATCCCATGGGAACTGATTTATGTGATAAAAAGTAGCGTATTTGGTAATCCAGGTTATAATCTACGTACATACTACATTTCATCGAAATCGGTTCAGCCGTTACGACGTGATTGAGTAACAAATAAACAAACATCCAAACTTTCGCATTTATAATATAGATAGATAGATAGATAGATAATTTCTTTATTGCACACCATTTAAATACAAACATTTATAAGAAAATACACTTAAATAATAGGTACAATGGGCGGCCTTATCGCTAAAAGCGATCTCCTCCAGGCAACCTTTGGATGGACAGGATCTATGTGAACAAAATAAAGACGGCGGCGTAAATCCGATATAGTACACGTATATTTATTAAAAATATAGATAATATAAAATAAAATGCATAATTATAATGTATAATATAATCATAAAATTACATAAATATTAATATTATAATACATAAAATATATATTGTCATACTTACATATATATTATAAAAATGTAATAATTAATAAGTGGCCTAGTGAGCGATGGATGACAGATAGTGTTGTCTGACCAAGTTTTTAAAGATAGGGAGAGATTTAGCGTGACGAATTGAGACAGGTAGGGCATTCCAGAGCCTGGTAGCCTGCAAAGTAAATTTATAATATTAGTTTGGTTAAACAATTTTGAGAAAATTTCTCAGTCAAACCGCACCATAACTTGCATTTTTATGTGAAAATATTCAATTAAAAGTCAATTAACTCTCAAGTTGCAATGTCTGGTCTAGCATATTTCCCATAAGCAAACAACTTATCTAGAAGCAAATTAATGAAATAGCACATAACGGTTTCGCATAGTCCGAGATTCCGAGGAACCCGCATTTTGCGGACAAATTCCGCTTTTTCTTGTCTTGATGTCCATCCGGATACATAAATGTCTTGGAGCAGATTTGCAAACGACCTTTGGCTAATTGCGGTTAACCAGAGAAGTAACGAATGGTAGTTTACGCCTGGGAAAGGAAAATTAGGTGCTTATGCTTTTGCGGTTAGATTTAAGTTTCTTACTTAGACTACCTTGGCATTAGCAGACACTAGTAGTTTTTGAAAATAAAGAGTTTTTTTGAGTCCAAGATATGTGTTTTTTTTTAATTGGATAGAGCTTCGTTTGACCACAATCTCACATGATGGTAAGTGAAGATGTGGTCTAAGATGAAGCACGAAGATCTAGAAGAAAGCTATTTACTCTTACCTTAAAGAGGCCCGGATTGTATTCTTTAGGAAAAACAGACGACGGCAAAGTGTTCCATACCTTAGCTGTACGCATCAAGAACGTAGAACCAAAACGGTGTGTGCGAATGGGTGGTATATTGACTAGGTACGGATGGTACTGAGCCGTGCGCCTGCTAGTCCTTTGATGGAAAGGAAATGGCGGGATCAGATCTTATAGTTCCTGGGCACATTCCCCAAAATGTATTCTGTAAAAGATCGATAGGCTTGCAACTTTACGGCGGTGTTCGAGACTTTGGGTCTTAGTCTCCACCATATATTGCTCACCTATAAGCCTAAAAGCCCTACGTTCTATCGAGTCTAAGATAGCGAGCTGGTATTTGGCCGAACCATCCCAAAGGTGGCAGCAGTTCTCCATACCAGACCGGACTTGAGCTTTGTAAAGACTAAGAAGCTGTCCTGGTGTGAAGTATCTCCTGACCTTGTTGAGGATACCCAGCTTCATGGCAGCTGTTTTAGCCTTAGACTCGATGTATGTGTAATATTAAGTACACGTGCACGCAAGATTCAGTGCAACATTAATTTGCAAGATGAGTATAGTACAAAATTATGAATAAGCCCTTATTTTTCATAAGAGAGCGCTTATATACAGATTTATTTTTATTTTGTCCTATATTCATGCGTGTTTAGTAATACAACATTATGTAACTTACCTACTCTGTAACCACAAGTAGTTTCCTATATAAAAGAAGGTTCCAAACTTAAAATTTGTATGTTTGTGTAAATTTGTATTTACATAAATAATTATTACTTGTGATAGACAATATTCTATGCCTCGTTGGCCCGAGTCCTATGGTGAATCTATGGACTAATCAACAAACCAAAGTAAACCATTTACATAAATATTATAATCACTACTGTCGGTTGTACTCGCTGGACGATCAGGACCTTAAGTCACAAAGGACTAATATTTCAATTTTGTGTTGTTTTATATCAGGTTTTCACCGCGACGCAGTTCAGCGCGTGGAAACGATCCGACTGGCTCCAGCCGATCAGCAGGTCCTCGTCAGTCTTGTCTCCCAGCACACTCCTCCAGCTTCATACATAAAACACGTCTGTTACACCAATTTCACCAGGTAAATAGATTTCTTGTCAACGCTCTCCGAGTACATTCTTTCACAAAACGCGCGTGCGTTGAAATATTTTGTGTAAGAAACTTGTTTAACAAATAGTAAATTAATTAGAAATTTCACTTTAATGTACCAACTTAAAAATACAAAAGAAAATTCGTGTTATCCACATCGGTATCTAATCCAATTTAGTCGGCTGTTATTCTCATTCTCATCGCAAGATTACAATGTTCACCGCAAGTAATCCAAACAAAAGCGATTCCCTTTTCTTTCTGCCTACAATTTACTGTCCGTAATTTTAATCATGTTTATTGTAAACAATAGAACGTAAGGTAGGAATTTATTCGAATGCCGAAACGTACTCTCATAATTATCGGCGTAGTCTACAAAACAATGGCGTTTTAACCGGGCTGTAACACGGTTTTTACACGTGCTTCGTTGGTAATTATGATTATTGGCGGCTCGTAATTGTAATCCAATTAATGTTTGATACTATAATCAAGTCAGCCCTGTTTAAACCGGAAGGAATCAATTGTAATTTAAACAATTGCATGAAAGTTGCATGATGAAAATAATATTTAAGATTTTTAATTTTCTGTATTTAATATTGTGTTGCGCTCGCAATGAATTAGGTACCTATTTTGTTTTCTCACATAATGTGTTGAAAAATAAATGCGGTCTGAGCTTGAAAAAATCCAAAGGTACATTAAATTCATTAATGTTCGGGCAATTTATTTTCAAACTATTCTGAATTTGATTGATGGTTATGGCGCCGCGCCGTTTATATGTAGAATACGCTCACAACAATAGGTAGGTACTGTTATCAACTGAGACAAATTATCAGCTCCAATGAATCTGCACCTCTGTGTTTAGTCCACTAATGAACACAATTAATGAAGTCCGAAGAAAGCGGATCCAATTTATGTGTAGCCAAATAATTGAGAATTACCGTTACCGTAAAATATTTTGCCGGAATTTGAAACTAAATTACGGTAAACCATTCTTTGGTGAGTTTGCTTTTTAGTCACCCAAAACTTTTGGGAGTTTTTCCTTTGTCCTATGATTATAAACTTTTTCAGGTTCGGATACCCGTCTCCAATCTACGTGAACGTGGTCAGGGATCCTGTGGAGCGAGTCATCTCATGGTACTACTATGTGAGAGCTCCATGGTACTATGTGGAAAGGAAGCGAGCGTTCCCAGACCTGCCTCTTCCTGACCCTGCTTGGTTGAAGAAAGTAAGTGTTTTTTTCACTGCTTCTTATCCTATATCACTATTCTTATATATTTAGCCCTCCTTATTGGATGGCCAAATATAATTGATAAATAAGAAATTTTATAGTGATTAATAAAATAGTATAATATATAAAATAGTAAAATATACAGAAATTATTACTATTTGTAACATCTAAGTTATAAAAAGCAAAAAAAATATGTTTCCAGCATCTAATCTTTGACTATTACGAGAATGTACAAAATGTTAGAGTAAAAATGTAAAAATCTCCGATCTCCCAAAATAAGACGTGATATACAAATATAATTTTTATTAATCAAATTCATGAAAAATCTTGTCACTCTACACTCTATAGCTAAAAGAAAATCAGTGATATCCCTTCCTTCAACGCATAACAAATTCTAATCTTTTAGGGAGCCTGTTATTTTCTTATCTAACTAACTAAGAGGAAAGCAATTCTAAGTAAGCTTGGGTTGTGTCAGTTATTGATGTATTGAAAGGGAGATGAGTAAACATGAAACCTGTAGCACTGTATGAAAGTCTAAACTCGCTAGACCTGGACATGTCATCTACCTACTTAAAGAAAGGAAAACAATAGTATTGACACGCACTCAATAATTCAAAGATTAACAAGAACTGATCATAAGACCCTGCATTTTCCTTAGAATTATCGCATTAAGATTTATTTACCCACCATTAGCAACATTAGCATGATGGCTAGTCATGGGCGCTGGCCAGCCCACGTTAATTTACTGATCAATAGTCCTACACAATCGGTCACGTGTCTCGCATCCCGGGAAAAAACAGATCGCGTGACCATTATTATTGCATGCTATACTTATCGCTGTATCTATTATTGTCGTGATTGAAAACTTTTTCCATGCAAATCATTTTGTGAAGCAAAAGATGCAGCAATTTAGAGATTCACTTGAGTATGTCAACAAATGGAATAGAAACAAAGACGGACAGACCTGGTCCTCAATATTTGTCAACTGCTTACAGTTCACTGGTTGATCTCATGCTAATACTATGGGTACAAGTTGCTACAGGGACGAGAGCTAGTCTAAATTGTTTTAGAATCTACCTCCATCGTTAAATAACCATAAAACTACCATCACTGCAACGTTACTGTTAGTTTAGATCCCTTAGTATGCTCATTTATATGCGGACAAAACGATTAACTTTACAGTTTTAACGATTCATTCCGATACCGCTAGATAAATCAAACAATTTTCCGGTTTTCATATAATCCGTCCTGACTGAATCGTTAGATTAAATTCAATTTGTTACGATTGACCCCAAAGTTCCAATACATGCTAAGTTTGGTACTGTACCATTGTTCATTTACATACGATTTTCTGGATTCTTAAGAACCTTTGTTTTGGAGGGTCTTCAGACCGCAAGATGTCGATTTGGAGCGCATCTGATAGCTTCATCAGATCGATTACTTCTTAATTTGGTTGACCCTCCAACCACAAATACTGCAATTACAGTCGCTGACGTCACGGTAAATAGAAGTATCGGATGTTCTCAATCGATTCTCTTCACTTCGATGCGTAGGCTAATTTTGGAAATATTTCGACTGTGACGCGTTCCGTTACTATTCAATGTTCCGCGGTTAAGCTATAACACAGCCTTTAAGAGATCAGTTGGCTCACTACTAAACTCAAAACTAAATCTATACTCAACAATTTAAAAGTATGTGCATTGGTAGCTGCCAAAAAAATACTCTTGAGTCTAGATTTACAATAAAACACAGTTTTAGAATACATACCTTTATCTGCGGAAACTTTAATTGGCCTTCTTATAATAAGGAGCATTTATCGTTGTTTATTATCTACTCAAATACCTTTTCTGTAACCTAGCTATAAGTTTTCCTAAAATTCTAATAATAAAATATAATAATACCTACCTAAAATAGGCTTTCAACAGCTCATCAATACAACAGAATGTCCTTTACTTTTGAAATACATTAAGAACTTTAGTAACGCAATATGTACAGATGGATTGCAAAACAGGGACGTTCCTTTCACTAGCTCATAAATATGACAAGCTGCAATATAACAACAGATAATACTCATAATTACACATTTACTCAAACCACCTCAAACTATAGGGACGTCATTTGTTTTATGATGAGAAGACTCATTTGCATATTTATTTTTATGAAGTCGACTCTCGCAATGTAAGACTGGATGGAAGTTGTCAAGTACGAGATTTCATTGCACTGGAGAGTGTTAAAACAGTCATGCATTTCGCACATACATCATTCATTCCTAACATACAAAAATATCCTGGAATAGCGCCTATTCCTCACCTAATTTACCTAACAATACACCAGCTATTCTCCTGAGAGCCCCAGGTCATAAGATCAGCGAGTCACGAACCACGATTGTAGATCCCAAAGTGACTGACACGATCGAAACTCATTCATCACGATCTATGGATAACAGAATGGTGGCAGATTAGATGTCCGATTGATGTGGTTAGCGAGCTTTTATGGAGCAGCTACAATGATAGTTAACCTTTGTGCACCTTTTTTGTTTGACTGGTGTTATTGATATAGAATCTATCAAAAGAAGCTGTTAGTTGTTGAGAGGACTTTAATAAGGCGATCTAAGTTTGATATTACACAAGTACCATGAATATTCACATGGGAAAATTACTAGGTATAATTTTCTTTCCTACCAAACAAACCAGAGGGCTTAGCCAAGTTACAGTCGATTAGCGATGACGCTAGTCGATTAGTCCGAAAATGTATGGGATTTGACACATGCTATAGAAATACCACGTGATACAGCGACAACAAATGTATGTAGAAATCGAATAGATTCGCAGCGAATGTAATTTGGCTACGGGCCCTGATACTTTACAATGACTTTTGCTATTAAACAGCTTTTGATAACATTGTTAGCCATCGAATGGGCTTAAACACTAACGAAGAACTTTAAATTTTAAGTTTTCAGGTCTGGTCACTTATTATTTTTATTGTTTACTAACATATCTAAACAGATAGTTAATGAGTTAGTATAAGTGTAGCAACATTATCGCAACTCCAGATAATCAACCCGACAGTTAATTATAAGTCAATAATTAATTAAACATCTGTTCCGTATAACTTGATAATTTATGCACTATTGTTTGTAAGATTGTTCTGTGCTAACTCGCGCTTCTAAAAATTACTTATCTTTACGTTATTCTGAGTTAAGTTTATGGTGTAATAGAAAAACCTGTCGCCACTCTCGTCTCCGAAGAAAAATATGCTGCAAGCTTACAACAATTACGCAATCCTTAAAAAAAGTTAGTTGTTTAGTTCGCAGGCTTGTCTGGACGTAGAAACATTTCATTCGATCATGTACTAGCTGCTGCAAAAAATAAATGAGATTTATGGCAACAAAAAGTTGACGTTATAATTAGTTTTGATAAAAACCATCCCTGTTTAGTATCGTTTAGCCGGAACGTTGCTTAGTTTTGTCACAGTCGCAGCAGCAGTTGGTTCACTTGTGCATGCTTCAGATATTCATATTTCACAATATTTCCATAGTATAAGTATTTTATTATTCCAAAGAGTTTTTTAACATAATGGAAATATTAATCTCAAAATTTATTTAATACCTATGTAGTGGGGTAGGATATGAACAAAGAAAATGAATGAATGAATGAATGAAAATACTTTAATGTAAACCACACAAGAAACAAACATAAAAATAAAAACATCACAAAGTTACAAGTACAACGGGCGGTCTTATCGCTTAGAAGCGATTTCTTCCATTCTATTTCACTTCAAACTTCTATTTCAGATTGCCTTATTAACCTTTTGTAGTTATCGAGTGATTTTTTCTGTTCTTTTATCGATTTTGTTATATGGTCAGTAAATGACAAATCATTTAACATAACTTAAATAAATAACATAAATTCAAAAGCTTCCGACTACCATTTTTGCGTTGGGGGATAAAAACTGACTGCTATAAACCACCCCATTTAAACTACCTTTCTATTAAAAAAACCAGAGCCCGAATCGGTCCATCTATTTACGTTACGCTTAGGACAAACCTTCTAAGGTTTATTGAGTGTATTATTTTATAAGAGTTTTTAACAAAAAATATTTTTAAAAAAATCTGTTTGAGAACTATGATGCCACACACTACACAGCCAGACATAGGCGTCAAACGATTTTTTTATAACACCCCTCTTTTTGCGTTGGGGGTTAAAAAAAATGTAGTTATTTTTGTCTCTTTACAAAAAATTAAGCAAATTAAGTAACGTGCATGATGTCGCGTAGCACAGTCGTAGCTCGTAGCACCCCGTAAATAGTGAGCTAGCTATTTTCTCATTAGACTGTGTTGTAATGCTTACGGTAGACTAATATACAAATTGCGTGAGGATTCGCTAAGTTTATTGAACTTAATTTATATTAATGTTACGTATATATTTAACTTAAAGTAAAACACATTACTACTGATTACACACATTAGTTAAAGCGTATAATTCAATGAAGAACCAAAAAAAAAAACAGTCATTTTGTGTAGTTTTATTGTAAGTTTGTGTTACAAACCGCTAGATTTTGTTTTAAGCGGACTTCACACTTAGCAAATTTTATACAAACTAGATGAAAAAGAAATCTAAATATACTTAGCCAGTTAGACACACTAAATTTACATCAGAGTCGACATGCTGAATTTAGTGCGCTGAATATTGCTAAGTGTAGCTCGCTTTAGCATCAACGTTGCATTGTATATCACATATTTATTCATCTATCTCGATGTCAGTGGACGAGAGCGCACACTGTGCACTTTTAGTGTCTCCATTCGAATATCTCCATAGTTATAAATGCCTTGTTAAGGTACCTTGTTATTTTTACAAGCTTTTTATTAACTTGCAATGTATGTATGTTTGTCCGGGTGGAATCTTGCAACTGAATTTTTTAACCCGTTTCCCTCAACCGATTGAGCTGAAATTTGGAACACATATGTAACTTTGGTGACAATGCAATAATATGGTACCATGGAGGTGGTCTCATGATGGAGACGGATGCTAGACAACGGAACTTCTGAATGGATTATAGTAGGCTACTAGTGTTTGGGCTCATTTGAATCTGCTTGTGACTCCGATTATGAATTTTATAAAAGTTTGTTTTGAAAATTTAATTTTTCAACAAAAAACTTATTATGTTTTATGTTATTATTGTATACCTATTTAATTATTTTAGTTAATTGTTACCACCAAATATGAACTAAGTAGCTGCTTTGTATTTAATTTTGTACTAGTCTGAATAAAAAAATTGAATTGTATTTTTGTATTTTCAGGATTTCGAGACGTGTGTGTTGAGCGGTGACCGTGAATGCCGGTATATCGAAGGAGAGACGCACGAGGGTATCGGAGACCATCGCCGGCAGACGCTGTTCTTCTGCGGACATGAACCTAACTGCACGTAAGTACAACTACTAGTGGTTCGCCCCGAACTGAGATCTCGCGAGTCTACCATAACAAAAAAAAATATTCGTAATCTTTGATTATCAAAATAGTGCCACGAAATAAAAACCAACTAACTTGACCTACAATTTCATTCAAATTACAGGTAACGGGAGTTCATGTTAATTGGTTATTCTTTTTTGGGGTACAAATTGCAGTTATTCTAGATTTCAGACTTTTGCCTATATTTGTGATACATAAGCTACACGCATACCAAATTACAGCACTGTGGGTTCACTGGTGTACCCTGTGAATTTTGGCAAAGTTTAGTTTTTATTATGGCTAATAACTCAAAAACTACAAACATTAAACTGAAAATGAAAACGGGGTTCAAATGTGCTAATAAAGACCTTTCATTTGACGTCCCACTTGACCTAATAGTCTCATTTTCATTTTTTTTACCCCTCTTGAACCCAACAACTCCCCAAAATTTTTAGCTCATTGAGTCACACCAAAATTGTGCCATCATTACCTACCTATATACCAAATTCCGCGATGATCGGATAAACGCTTCGAAAGTTATCCTCGGACAAACAAACAAACATACATACATACATACATACAACGCCGATTTGCCCAAGTTGATTTGGAGATCTCGCTTCGCTCGATCAATAATTTTATTGTTTTTATGAATCTACTAGCTGACTCGCCCGCGGCTTCGAATGTGGTATGTCAATAATAACATTACCCTCCTTCTGTGCAGTTGGGTAAAAAGTAGACTATGTCTCAAACCCGGTCATAAACTATCAATCTCACATTTCATCGAAATCGGTCGAGACGTTTAATCGTAAAAATGTAACAAACAGACAGGCAGAGGTACTTTAGAATTTATTGATCGAGCGAACCGAGATCTCCAAATCAACTTGGGCAAATCGGCGTTGTATGTATGTATGTTTGTTTGTCCGAGGATAACCTTTCGAAGCGTTTATTCGATCATCATGAAATTTGGTATAAAGGTACGTAATGATGGCACAATTTTGGTGTGACTTAATGAGCTAAAAATTTTGAGGGGTTTTTGAGATATTGGGGTTCAAGTGGGGTAAAAAAAAATGAAAATGAGACTATCGAGACTAGAGAGAAAATATGACCGTTTGTGTCGCGTTGGAGCCACGACGGAACTCATATTCCATAATTACACGAATTTTTAAAGTAATGACGAAAAATGTTCAAATGTAATGAAAATACAACGCTAATCAAAAACAAAAGACTGAGTTTGTAAAAAGAATGTCATGTTTTTAAAACAAAATTAATTTGAATTTAGAATACAAAGCCATTCCAAACTTTTTTTCTATTTGAAATGATCAGTACTGAAGAACGGCAACTTCATAGGTAAAGACCTATTATATTATATAGGGACTTACAGTGATGGATGAATGCATCTGGGTGTACACACATGCGACCCACCGGATATTGATCACTAAATATTCATAGAATTTTAGCTCCAGAGCACCGTGACGTAGATGGCTTTAATAATGCCTGCTCGTTTTACATTTCCAGACCATTCAACAGCGTAGAAGCATTGCAGCGAGCGAAGCGAGTCGTGGAGGAACAATATGCGGTTGTTGGAGTACTGGAAGATATGAACTCCACTCTGAAGGCACTAGAACGATACGTACCCAGATTCTTCAACGGCGCTTCTAACATTTACTGGGGTCAGTGTTTATATTACTAATAATTTTCAATTTATCGAAACTACTTTGCCTAGGATTGGATTATAAGAGACTAGCTGACCCGCCCGTGGCTTCGCACGTTGAAATTTTCCGTTACTGTGGGAACTTTGGGATAAAAACTATATAAAACACTCTTATTAATGTGACGCCACACTTCACGTAAATGACTTCACGTCAATGCACGACGGTTAAATTATATGGACATTGTTCATACAAAAATACTAAAATCACGATTACAAAATAGGGGCTGGGGGTAGGAAAATGAAAAATACTTTACGACTATATTTTTATTATTTATTTATTTATATATATATATATATTATATATATACGTAGTATGGCTGTATAATGAGATTTTAATGAGATCCCATTAAGACAGCTCACGGAGATTTCATTAGATGTATTTCATTAGTGACCTTGACCGCCAAGGCACAGAACTTTCAAAATGAACGCGTGATAACTCCGAAAATATTAACTTCAGCAAAAAAAGTTCTAAGACAAAGTTGCAGACAATGTGTCAATTTACAACTTAGCTTATGAGCATTTTATTGTTTAAACAATTATTAAAAGAGTGTATAGGTCCAAAAGTCGATAAATAAACCATAATAATCGTATAAGTTGTAAACGGTAAGTGTCACAAAAAAAATTATTAAACAAAAAAGATAGTACATTTAATTGTCTACAAAAAAGGTCCTGATAATTTTTGGCCTCAAGCGCACAGCTACGGAGATATAGGCCAAAACGGTTTTTCGCAAATTTAAGGCACTTCCGTTCGCAAAATTTGTAAGCATTTTGTTTTTTTATATTCAGTACGTGATACTGAACGTATATAAAAAAAAATTCGCGTATGTAATTTAGTGCAAATTGGACAAGAGTAAATATTTCGCCGTTGCCTGTACTATAGAACAACATCTGTCGGCAATCTGCAAAAATCATAAAATAATAAAACTTGACACTGATTACAGTAAGTACACGTTAAATATAACTAGCGTCCTCAATTCATTCCACTAATAATATAAATGCAAAAGTTGGTGAGGATGTTTGGATGTTTGAGACTCAATCACGCGTAAACGGCTGAACGGATTTTAATGAAATTTTGCACATATTGAATATGATCTGGATTAACATATAGGATATTTTTATCCCGGTAAAATGTTCTGGTAGGATATTTTTCCCGAAGCGAAGCGAGGGCGGATCGCTATTACTTCTCTATATATACCATTTATTATATATGTGTATATGTATATGTAATGTATATACATTACATATATACATACGGAACTAAATTGTTATACATATACAATTATATTTAAAATCCCGCATAAGATATTAATCACCGAATCACAGTAAACGGCAATAACATAATTATAGAAATACATCCAAATTCGGACTAACAATTTAGGCGTGAGATTACGCGTGGGAATCGAACCCACGTCCGTACATTTAACAGTCAGGCTAGCTAACGCCTAGATCAACAGGTAGTTTCCCCAATTGAAGGGAAAACATTTTGCCGAAAACTGGCAACACAGTCGAACTAATGTCGAGGTTTTGTGTTTCGAGACAACCGTTTAATTATTGGGTGAATAAATAATAAAATCAATTAAATCATTTATAGTTACTTGTGAAATGATATTCCATCCACTTTTTTTTTGTTTTTGTGAACAACTTTTACACTGTTTAATAACACAAGACGGCATTTTTGACAGAAAATAATGAATCACTCGAGACGTTTAAGCAGTACGACGCTATCTTTAGTACTGCCGCGAGATTGTATTCGCTTTTAAATTTGTATTCGCTTGTGTGGCTTCACTCGCACGTTCGGCGCGCTCTATCTGTTTGTTTGTATATTCTGAGGGCACGACATTTAAGAATATATAAGGTTACTACATACCATCGAAGAAAGTCGCCGTAAAAATATGATAAAGAAGAGTGACAGACGGCATTTCGATAAGGACGGATTTCGATTCTTTTTCCCATGATCTGTCTAGTTGTGTTCCAACTCTGTCTGTATACATTCAGCCGCAGTGTTATACATATTATACACTCAGCCTCAGCGATATAATACTAAATGCCTCAGTCATTTAGAAAAATTTCAGAAATATTTTTATCTCTTATTGTCGATCACTCGTCGAAGAATAATAGTGGAGTGAATGTAAATACGTAAAAAAACGAAACACGATAGCGCAAATTTAAATATTCTTCGTGTTATCGGTGATGCAGAGATCCTGCTCATCGATCAAGACGAGCTTAATTTTTACTGCGTGTCGCTTCACATTCTTCACTTTAACAGAGAACTTGGCTAGAGCTTTGAACTTGTCCGGGAGTGTGTAAAAGCATCTGCGGGCCGAGTCGTCCTCAAATATGCAGTTCAGCTCATGTGGCTCATCGCTATCGGTAATATCATGCCCGTAAATGCCAGGATCACATTCAGCTCTGAGAGTATGGACTCCCAAAATTCTCCCGGGCAATTCTTCGTCTTTAGTTCGAAGATAGCGTTATACTATTGAATTTGCATTTTCTTGAAAGGCCGTAGCAGATTATGGGAGGCCAATGTGCCTTTATAAAACTTGAGCTGTCTGTATTTAACTCGTTTTAGAAACCTTAAATGAAACCACGACGTATTTGTTAGGACATTTATCCCATCCTTGTCGCCAACTATGATCTTAATAAAACCCATGAAGTTAAATAATCCTGGTTTATTTGATTATGAGACACGCTGTCATTAAAATGAAAATCTAAGAGGGAGGGAGAGAGAAGATGCGGAACGACCAACATTAGCCACAGGCTAGATCTATACATATTGTTACGAGCTGAGGGTTCGGGATAAAATAATGGGAATCGGTCTGACCAAAATAACACTTTTATTCAACACGATGACGATGAATACACAAACTTGGTCACACGTATCACAACACACTAATTCACACCACTTGTACACCACTTAAAGTCACCGAAATGATCGCACGTATAGCTTAATCCAGACTGACTCGCGAGACCCTTCCACACGTCAGTCCTCCAGGGCCTCGCTGAGACTCACTCAGACTGAGACTGACTCAGACTGACTGTCCGGCCATCTCTCCGGCCTATTTATATCGCACACATTTTGATTGTCGAGAACGATGTCGATCCTTCCAGGAAAGGGTCGGTCCCTCGACACAATGGCCACTCCCCATTCTGCGAAACCACAAACAATAGCAACAATAACACAGCAAGACAAAAGCGTTCGAGAAGGTTCAATTATTACTCATTGTTTAACAGCCTCGGCGTAACACTGCCCCCTCCTAAAACATGCTCGTCCCGAGCATTCTTAGCCCCATATCGCGGCAGCCGATCAACACGAACAATTTTAGGCGCACCTCGCGCTGAAGATGTAGCAACTAGAAGAGCAACATTGCCGTCTCCAGTACTTCAGGACACCCAGAGTCCCTTTCTCATCAGCGATCCCAATTCCAGCCTCCAAAACACGGCTCTCATGATTTCTATCTGTTCTTTCACTTCCTGGAATTCCTTTCCAGATGAACCGAACGATTCCCTCATCAGTCGAGCACGCTCTTATGGCCAACGTCGCTGATCTTCCTGTTGACGACGCTGCTCTTCTTTATCCTGACGTCGCTGTTCCTCTTGCAACCGAGTCTGCTCTACCTGTTCATGTCGCTGTTCCTTCTGCAACCGAGCCTGCTCTTCCTGCTGACGACGCTTCTCTTCTTAATGCTGACGGCGTTGTTCCTCTTGCAATCGAGCCTGCTCTTCTTGCCATCGTCGCTGCTCTTCCTGTTGACGACAAAGCATTGCCATAATAGCAGCAAGATCGCCTGTTACAGGAGCTTGCCCCACGGATGATGATGATGGTGCTCCAAATGATTCGGCGGCGGCTGATTCTATCTCCATCGGCTGACGACTCTGCCGAGCTTCTTGAACCGGAGACTCCCCAAACCGCCTTGCATCCATTTCCTGTTGTCGTTGACCTCTCGTCCTGACACCGTCCACGTTATCCTTTGGTAGAACCGGCATTATTTTATCCCACTTCTGACACCAAATTGTTACGAGCTGAGGGTTCGGGATAAAATAATGGGAATCGGTCTGACCAAAATAACACTTTTATTCAACACGATGACGATGAATACACGAACTTGGTCACACGTATCACAACACACTAATTCACACCACTTAAAGTCACCGAAATGATCGCACGTATAGCTTAATCCAGACTGACTCGCGAGACCCTTCCACACGTCAGTCCTCCAGGGCCTCGCTGAGACTCACTCAGACTGAGACTGACTCAGACTGACTGTCCGGCCATCTCTCCGGCCTATTTATATCGCACACATTTTGATTGTTCGAGAACGATGTCGATCCTTCCAGGAAAGGGTCGGTCCCTCGACACAATGGCCACTCCCCATTCTGCGAAACCACAAACAATAGCAACAATAACACAGCAAGACAAAAGCGTTCGAGAAGTTCAATTATTACTCATTGTTTAACAGCCTCGGCGTAACAATATAAAAGGCTTTGTCCTGAATGACTGATTAATGGATCAACGCACAGCCTAAACCGCTGATTGTAGAGACCAGAAACTTGGAGGGTGTGTTCTTTGTATGACGTAGGCATCCGATAAGAAAGGAATTTCCGAAATTCTACCTGTAAGGGGGTGAAAAAGGGGGGCAAAGTTTGTATGGGACAACGTGATTACTTAGCCCAATCTACTTCAAATTTTGCATAAATCGTTTTTAATAGAATTGATAGAAGATGTGTCTTGTATTTTATTGAAATTCATCCCTTAACGGTGTTAAAAAAGTTATTTTGGCGGTGATTTGCTTCGAAGTTGATATCGATACTCCTTAGTGCTTTTGATTTACATTACATTTGATTTTGACACATGTTTGAAAACTTAATCCAATTTTATCAAAAAAAGGTTGAACTCACATAAAAACATAAAAAGGAAATATTCTTTAAAATATGAATGTCTCGAAAGTCTTCGTACTATATTAATACCTCATTTGAAGGTTTCTAAGCCTAAAGATGTTATGCAATTTTAGGACACGGCCTCATAGAGTTCGAAATTTGAAATGGTAAGGACTAGAACATTTTGGTCAGAAGAAAATAGAGCCCGCGCCACGAGTAAAGTCTTACGGCGAAAGCGGGAACTAAATCTCGAATAACTTCTTGATTTCTGCGGTAGCAGCGCCGCGTCTATCGGACTTCATTGGTGACTCTAGTTTCCTTTTAGTTTGTCTTAGAAGTTTAATTTAGTGTGTATTGTTTTTCGCAATTTTTTTACATTACAGTAATATGATAAAGTGTAAAAGTTTGGATATTTGTTTATTTGTCACGTCGTAACGGCCGAACCGATTTCAATGAAATTTGGTATATACGTAGATTATAACCTGTATTATCACATAGGCTACTTTTTATCCCATAAATCAGTTCCCATGGGATAAAAATAGGGTGTCAAGTCAAGTTACTACAGCGAGTTTAGCTTTATTTCTATGTTACCTACACATTTAGAAGTGTAACGCGTACGAAGTCGCGGGCAACAGCTAGTCTCACAATAAGAATCCAATTAGCCTAATTTTACATTCAAATTTACGAGCGTAAATCGCATTTACGCATCAGGTATCGAGCTAACAATGACCAAGTTTCAGGGTATGACTGATGAAAGTTATAAATCCTCTTCAATCTAAGAGCGCCTTTAGCTCTTTTTTATTTATGTTCGTACACGCTTGCTCTTCAAAAATGCTAGGCGAGAGACCAAATCAAAGCATAGATTACCTATGATAGATACAGCTTCTCTTGGCCTCCTTCTCGAAGTTGTGTCTACCCAATTGCACTATCTGGCCGAGGTAAACGTAGTCTTGAACGACTTCAAGTCTGGCCAGATATGCCGGAGAACCGACAACCGTTGGGGTAAACGGGTTCTTGAGTGGAGACCGCGTCTCGGAAAACGTAGTGTTAGGCGCCCCCCGGCTAGGTGGAGCGATGACATAAGAAAGGTGGCGGACAGAAACTGGATGAGAAGAGCCGAAGACCGGGCTCAGTGGCGCGTATTGGGAGAGGCATATGTCCAGCAGTGGTCTAATGTGGGCTGATGATGATACAGCTTAGCAAGCTTCGCTTTTCTTACTGTCTTTTCAGATTAACTTTATGAACAGACTAGCTGACCTGCGCGCGCGCGTGATTTGTCCATAAAAACACTACCCGCCTTCTGCGCAGTCGGTTAAAAAATACTCTATGTCTCAATCTCGGTCATAATCCGTACTAATATCGAATGTAAGTCGAATTCAACTCAGTGTTTCTGTCTGTTTGTTACGTGTTCACGACTAAACGGCTTGACCGATTTCGATGAAATTTGATAAACAAATAGATTACCAGGGTTGGGATATAGGCTATTTTTACCCGACTGCGCAAAAGGAGGTTGATGGTTTTATTTAAAAACCACGCGTACGAAGTCGCGGGTTGGTCAGCTAGCCTGTAAGCCTCAACACTTTTTTAATTAGTTCCGAGTCTATAATACTAGTTTTGATAAATAAAGTGAGGCAGAAAAATTTTACCATAGTAGTAGCGATTTAAACGATTTACCTGAATTCCAGATGAACTGAACAACTTCAACAAAATAAACCGCAACGCGTTCAAGCCCGCGGTCTCGGAGGCTGTCAAGAACATCGTCCGAGCGAACTTCACCAGGGAGATAGAATTCTACGAGTTTTGCCGACAACGGCTCCATTTGCAACTCAGAGCGCTACGAGACCCGACCATCACTCTGCCTACCCCCAGAAGCGCGCGGAGACGAAGAGCGCAAAAAAGATTTGGCAAGTCCTATAAATAGACGAAGAGACTGTATTTAAAACTTGTAAATAGTATTTAAATTATAGATGTACGATGGCCTAAAGCTACATTATTAAGTTAAAATTATATTAAACATTGAAGCAATATTTATGTACCTACCTATGTACTAGCTGACCCGCCCGCGGCTTCGCACGCCTGGTTTGTCAATAAAAACCCTTCTGCGCAGTCGAGTAAAAAATTTGCACATGTCCGAATCGCGGTCATAATCTGTATACCGAATTTCATCGAAATCGGTCCAGCCGTTTAGTCGTGAAACCGTAACAAACAGACAGAGACGAGTTACTTTCGAATTTATAATATTAGTATGGACGTGAATTGTCAAAATATTATGCAGATCTGTACGATTAAAATTGTCAAAATATGAGTGCTACATTTTTATAAGTGCGTGTGATTAATAATTATTTTGAATGAGTGAGGAAATGTAAGGGTTTGTAATATGTACGTATTTATTAATAAACTGATTATTTAGTTAGATGATAGAGAAGCTTGGGAATGAAATGCTCCAACTTGGTCAAAAATGTTACAAGTTAGACAATTTTTTTATTTATTGTTTTAATGTAAAAGGATCATTAAAAAGAACAACCAGCCTCGTTTCTTGTTGCTTTTGCTATTAAAAATGTATGTCTTAGCTATATCTATGTATATACAAAACGGTACATACCTATATTCTTTTCCCATTTATTTTAGTTGTATCTAAGTTAATACTGTATGTAAAATAGGATTTATGTTTGCCGGAGAAAATGAAGTAATGTTAATATCCTCATTATTGTGATAATGCGAGTGAATGTAATAAATTATGTTGACTTATTTTTATTCTGTTTCATTTTTTACCTTTTCTACATATACAGGGTGCTCCGAAATATGAACTCAAAAGAGGGTCATTGTCATCACTCAAGAGAACAATGTTCGATCTACGACGATTCGAAATTCGATGTTTTTTATTGAAGAGTCACTTGGTATGAATCGGTTTATCAGCTGTTTTAGATGAATGATCTTTAGACAAACATTTTATCCGTTAGGAAAGGCGCAAAAATAGCTAAGATTGTATAATATAACTGTTTACGGCCTTTTTTTTTAACTAGCCTACATTTTCCCACTGCTGGGCAAAGGCCTCCCCCTTATGGCCTTTTAGTAAATTAAAATAGCATTTATATGAAAAGTTATTCCATTTCTTAGTTGGATTCAAATGTTAGGATCACCTTATTGTGCGCCTTGTCTTTAGTGCTGTCTAGATTGAATTATTGTGACGTGGTTTATGGGACGTGCTTGTTGGCTCGGACTGAAAGGTTAATACAGCGGGTTCAAAACGCCTGTGCGCGTTTTTGTTTCCACATTGCCCCCCGCACACATGTCACTCCTTACCTAAATTCTTCAAACACGCTAAAAACGAAAGCTCACGGGCACTTGCACCTCGTATCTCTGCTTTTTGGTATCGTTGCTAATAAAATACCCGTTACCTTTACGATAAGCTCAAATGAGTTCAAGATTGGTCTCGCTACCAAAGGCGAGCCTGTACTCACGTGTTTTTAACACCTAGGCACAAGACTGTCGCATTTCGTGGGTCCTTTAGGTTTGCAGCTTCTCGGTGCTGGAACGACCTGCCGCCACCTTTACGTGCCCTGAAAACAGTAACTTCTTTTAAATTTGCACTGATGAGGGAACTTCTATCACTACAAAAGCGCTCATAGCTCACCGAACTTTATGTGAGCATAGAGAAACCATGTAGTATTTTTCGCCTTCTTGTTGCACTGCCCGTAACACTACTCCACACTCTCTGCTCACTCGTTTTCTGGTCGCGGTTGTAGCCTCCTGTATGTTTCTCTTGAAGGTAACTCCTGCTAGCCTTTCATGCGCCTTTTCGTGAGTAATTTATTCAGCAAGTACCTATGTCAGTTTAGTTGCAAAGGTTACTTTTGTTCTGTATGTTAAATTAATAATTCCACAAAATATTTAATATTTTATTTATGTAATTATTTGCAGAAATTTGTTGTTTATTTTACTGTTATATTTATTGTTTAGTTTTGATCTCATAAATAGTCTTGTTTTATAAGTTAGGTATGTGCAATGTTTAGTAGTTATTGTGTAAAAATATTTATTTAAATTTTTAATTTCTGTTTTTTGTAAATCTTGTAAACTTTTATATGTTAATTAATATTGTAAACGCGTGTTTCTATTTTCTGCTGCTCACACGCACTAAAGGCGTCACATAATACCAGCGCTACAGTAGCTATACGTTACAGTGGCACACCGCTGAGTGACGACCTATTTTGTAGTCTTGTATTAGGTATAACTGTTGTATTCATAGAATGTAAAAATGGACACAAAATAAATATTTTTCTATTCTATTCTATTCAATGTCAATTGTCATCTACATATTTGTCACCCACCACAGACAACTTAAATTTGCTCCACCTTACTCTTATGTATTTTATTCTTTCAAGATTGTTTTATTATTTACGTGTATGTAATAAGTATCTATGTACTTCACATCATCTTCTAATTTCGACGTACACGCGAAATCACAAACATTGCAACATCTTTCTTCTATTCCAACTCCTGACTATTCATCTTTCAATTTAAATCAATTCACTGATTGTGATGTTAAGAAGAGCATTGCATCTATTTCGTCTAATGCCATCGGCAACGACAGTATAAGTCGGAATATGATTGTTCCTATCCTCGATCAAATTGTCCCAATAATCTGCCACATCCAAGGAGTTAACTCCTCTATTACCAACTGTGTTTTCCCTACTTTCTGGAAAGAAGCTCAAGTCACTCCTCTCCCGAAAAAGAATAATCCAGCTTCTTTCTCAGATTTCCGTCCAATCTCTATTCTTCCTTTCCTATCCAAAGTCCTGGAACGTCTTGTTCATAAGCAACTGAGCACTTTTCTTTCCAGGAATAATCTTCTAAATCCTTTCCAATCCGGTTTCCGTCCAGGCCATAGTACTGTTTCAGCATTAGTTAAAATAACTGATGATATACGAGATGGCATGGACAATGGAAAAGTAACAGTACTATCACTTTTAGATTTTAGCAACGCTTTCAACAACGTTGACTTCGAAATACTTCTTGGTACCCTACGCTCTCTTAACGTATCTCCAACAGTGATTGAGTGGTTTCACAGTTATCTGAACGGGCGCCGTCAGCGTATTGATGATAGTTACTCATCGTGGTGCACGATATCAGCTGGTGTCCCTCAGGGTTTTATCACCTCTTCTATTTGCAATTTTCATAAACTCAATATCCCAACAATTAACTTCATCCTACCACCTCTATGCAGACGATCTTCAAATTTACACAAAAGATACAGTAGAGCGGCTGCCTGAAGCTATATATAGAATAAACCTTGACCTAGACCGTATTCTGGACTGGAGCAAGGCACATGGTCTTAGAGTTAACCCACTCAAAACTCAAGTAATCGTCGTTGGGGGTTCTAGGATGATATCGAGGATAGACTGGTCTTGCCTTCCACAAATTATATTTGATGGCACCTACGTTAAGCAGAGTGAGACGGTGAAAAATTTAGGCGTTCTCATAGACAGGCAACTGTCATGGGGACCTCAGATATCTGAAGTCAGCCGTAAGATGTTTGCCTCAGCGGGTTCTCTTAGGAGATTGCGTAACTTCCTTCCGACTGCCACTAAAATTTCGCTCGCGCAGTCGCTTCTTCTCCCGATACTAGACTATGCTGATGCTTCTTATCTAGATCTCACTGAACAGCAACTAGATAAACTTGAGCGCTTGCAAAACTTTGGCATCCGGTTCATCTTCGGCTTGCGGAAGTATGACCATGTGTCCGAATTTCGCAGTAAGCTCAAGTGGTCACCCATACGCCTTCGCCGGGATACTCACATCCTTCAGCATTTATATAACATCCTGTTCAACCCTTCCTCACCTTCCTATCTTAAAGAACGCTTCCATTTCCTCTATCAATCCAATCCTCGATCCTTGCGTTCATCTGACACACTCCAACTCAGGTCACCTGTACACTCCTCCTCCTACTTTGATAAGTCTTTTACAGTGCAGGCTGTCCGGTTATGGAACGCGCTGCCGGTGGCTATCAGATGTGCCAAGTCACTTGCCATTTTTAAACGTATGCTCAGAGAACACTATCTGAGTATTTGTCGCTAAATATATATGTATTTATTATTAATTATTTGTTTCTTAAATAAGTCTAAGTATGTATCTATAAATTATTATGAGTAGTTATTATTTAGATTCATGTAGTTTTCATTTATGTAAGTTTTATATTTTTTATTTTTATATAATTAGTATTAGTATGTATGTACATGTAGTATGTTAGGTACACCCCAGGTAATGTCTACACAGTCCATTCCATCCAAAGGTTGTCTGGTAGAGATCGCTAATTAGCGATAAGACCGCCAATTGTATCCATAGATTTACGTAGTTGTTTTTTTTTATATGTATTTGTTTCGTGGTGTGCAATAAAGTATTATCTAATCTAATATATGTATGTCTATGTACCTGTTTATCTATTTATTTTTCTGCGTTCGTGAGGCTACCCATGGGTCCCATCTGAAAACCAGCGCTGCTTACCTTCCTCGGATGGTTGCCAGCAATACGCTGAGATGGGGCCTGTTTGGCCCACACACACGCCATATTGTATGTACCTACCTATGTATACCTATCTACAACATTTTTTATCATGTGTTTTTTCCTGTTTATATAATTTTTCTTTTCTTTTTAATAATTTATAGTCTTTATGTAAGTAGGTACATATGTTTGTTCTGTTCTGAATGGTCTGTCCTATGAATGTGTCTAATGAATGTATTTTCTTTCTTCTTTCTGTTTCAAGGTCAGAAACATCCTTTGGCTAAAAATGTAAGTACCCACCAAGTTTTTTGTGAATCATGCTTTTGGCGTAGGTAAAAGCAGTTAAATAATTTTATTTTAGACAATATTATTTAGGTACACACGGCTACAGCTCAAGCTATACATTTCCAGTATACGCTGATCTCGCATTGTGTAGGTTTTCCGTACAATGAGAGGTCAACATAGAAACTTTTCTCTTATCAGCATACACAAAACATCCTGAAGAAACCGGCACTATCTAGATCACTACTTACACGTGTGACATTCACAGTTGGTGTTATGATGACCTGAGTGACGTACTCTTTAGGCCTGAGAGGTCTCTGTGATTACTGACCTGCATTATATATTACATGCGAAATTTTGTATGTTTGTCTGTTGAATAGCACCGTAACTATTTTATATAGGACTACTCCGCCCGGCATCGCACCAGGTATTCGCAGTGATGCCTACGTTTTCCCGTATTACTAAAATGTTATGAAATAAGAAGTAGCCAGAATGCAAGTAATCTATATGCCAAATTTTATAGAGCCCAGCATTTTAATCGTGAATACGTAACAAATAGACGGACAGACTTCCTCTGTGTAACGATTTAGATTTAAGTATCTGTAATGTTACTCTTCTCTTCGGATTTAAAAGCATTGAGGCGTAGCTTTTGACAGCTTGGATATGTAGTTCCGACGGGCGCTTTTAAATTATGCTGTAGAAGCGTCCATTGCATTGATTCCTCGAACTTCTAATATCAATGCGTTAATAACATGCCAACCGGATAACTAGATTCTTGGCAAAATATCATCTTAGCTAGTTCATAGTTGGTACCTAGTACCTACATACTTGAAAAGGATGTTCATAATGGCCAAATTTTCCCATCATGTTGCATTAATCTCTGCAAGTGAATGTCATTAAATTAGTGCCTATGAATTACCTCGGCGTTTCTCTAAATCGCTATCAACTTACTCGCATGAAATCATAATAGCATCTTTATCACTCATTGTTATTTCATACAATGTAAAAAAGGTATAAGTAAATTTGAGGTAAAATAAAATATAAATGATCATTCTCACAAATATTTATTCTATACGTAAAATAGTTATTCAATAAAAACAGGAGTCAATAATAAGAGTAACAATTTTAATTGTATAGGACAGCGTCACCGCATCAAGAACTAAAATTAATATGGCCACAATTCAAGAATTCAGGTACATACAAATAGAAACGGCCTAATAAATTACATTACAATTATTGCTTATAAGTAAAATAATTTAATTTAGTAATTTCTAATCTTCTAATAGGTAGTCTCATTGAATAAAATCTCAAAACCAAAATTATCTATTTATATCAGTTCTGTTTGTTTAATGTCATGACTTTGTGGATAGATATACAAAAATATAAAATTTACTATAAATATTTAACTCATAACAATTATAATATAATTTAATTATCAAATCTAATTTTATTGTTTCCATTAAATTACAATTCGTTAACACATTGGATAGGCTTTCGTTATACCTACTTAATTAGCTTACATTTTAATAGCTGGTTTTTCGATAGCCTTCTCCAACTACGAAACATTATAACAAAATAGGATGATTATTGCGTCATCACGAATACTATACATTTCTATATCTAAAACATAACATACAATTATCTACAGTTCGTTTAGTTTGTAAATATTATTATAATCTAACAAGGTGATCCTTCCGCTCTTATTTCGATATATTATATCTATTACATAATGGCTAATAGTTTCTGTAAAAGATATATTAAAATATTATTATCATACAGAACGAAATTCTCTGAAGTATTTACAAGCTTTACCGGGCTTCCCCGACCTCGGACGGTCTTCATAGCGTACCTACCATACCATCACAATTTATTCTCCAGTAAGGTTTATGCTACATTAACCAGTACAAAACAATTCAATATCTAACATTCATAAACTCGAAACTCGTTACTGCAAATGGCACTCTTGAGAACGAGCAACTAGCTCGTCGTAAATCTACAACTAGTCTACTTTATATCACAAAAACGCTTGACATCTCAAAGCCTCAATGTATGGTGACGCCGCGGCGCTCAGCTCGGCCCGGCACCGGCCCGGCACCGGTCCCGGTCGCCGCGGGCTCGGGAATGTGCGCGCCGGCGCCGGCGCCGCGGCGGGCGAGTCCTCGCCGCTCGCGTTCTCGATCCGAAACAGACGCTCGCCCCTCAGGCCGTTTCAGTAGAACGAGGGATGCCACTCGACGGTGGGGTGCAGCGGGCCGGCCGCGGGTGCCGCGCCTCCCTGCATGGCGCCGAGCGCTAGGCAGTCGAAGCAGTAGTTGGTCCCGGCGTTATTGTCCCAGAACTGCTGGCCCTTACACTGAAAACGCACGGCCACCTCAAGCCGCTGCCCCGATAGGATGGCCGGCGCATATAGCACGAACTGGAAGCGGTCCGAGAAGCCATCGCACGAGCCCTGCACGTAGTTAGCCTGCAGGTCGGTGTACGACCGCCACCGATTCATGGTGTATCGCACGTGCACCGTCTTGTTGAAGTCGAGGTTGCGCACTCGTACGGAACCGCACACGGTAACGTGCACGCCGTCGCATACGCGCGCGCTCTCCAAGCATACGTTGAGCTTCTCGAGCTTCTCGTTGAAGTCACGCGGCAGCTGGAAGAGCGGAACCAGCGTGAGAGCGCCCAGCCGCAGCGGCGCACGCACAGGCGGCGAGCTGGCCACGTCGCAGCCCGTGAGATCGTCATATGCCGATTTGGGGATGACGGGTATTTCATCCATGAAAGTTTTAACATCCGCTAGATCGAGCCCGAGCACGTCAGCGAATCGCACGATCTTTTTACGTCCTGGCGTTCCTGGTGGCGTTTGACCTGTTTTGAGTGATGAACAACGACGAACGCGTTGCGGCTTGTCATCTTCCGCCTCATTTTGCTCTTCCTCTTTGACTTCTGCGCTTAACAGAGTTGGCTCTATTTCAGGCGTGGGTGAAAGTTCTACTTCTATAGGAACTTCGCTGGTAATTATTTGTAATGAAAGCGTACTGGTTTCTTCGGTGACTTCCGATGCTTGCTGTTCAACTACTTCCTCGGCAGCTTCTGCGATTTCAATAACTTCTTCGTCTAAAACTTCGGCTTCTGCTAGAGATAGGTTTTCTAAGACTTCTGGAACATCGTTCTCTAGACTCGTTCCGTTTTGATACACTTCTTCTGCACAATCTGAAGGATCGCTCTTTGCCGACTCAAACTCTGAATCGCTATCTAGAGTCGAACTCAGATAAGGGGGAAGACGTAGACGTTCATTGTCTGTGGCGGAAGAGGGCCTCACGGCACAATCTATCTCATCGAAACTATTCTGACGAGCACAACCCTCGAACGTTATCGCAGAATACAACGGTTTGTCAGAGTGGCCATTTTCCCTCGGATCCGGTTGCGCCTTCACCGGCGAACTATCCGAATAGAAGGCGGTCGAGAATATGAAACCGTTTTTCGTTTTGTCCGGATGCTGGAGAAGTTTGGATTGATCTTTCGCATCAGGTTCTGAGGCCAGATCGTAGAACGGTGATTCCTTGTTTTCGGTGGGGGACCGATCGGAGAAGGGTTGGTCGATTTCGTCGACGGGACTGGAGGGGCTCTCGCACACTAGCTCGAAGTCGTAGAAGGTGTCGAGATCTCGCTGGTTAGTGGAGGTAGTGGGTCTGGTGGGTGGTGGTGGGTCACGCGCGAGCCAACTGCTCTCGCAGTCGTCGTCGGCGGTAGCGCCGAGGTTGCGCAGGCGGGAGTGCAAGTCGCGCGCGAACGCCGCCGCGCGCCCGCGGCACGACATGGGAAGCAGCGATGTCAGACCGCACTGGGAGCCCGCACGGTCACCGCTCATCTGCGTCTGGAAATAAACAAATGAAACGTTCATTACACCGAAGTAATGATAAATCATATTTGCAAATTATCTTATATATAATATAATATTATAATATTAATATTTATGTAATTTTATGATTATATTATACATTATAATTATGCATTTTATTTTATATTATCTATATTTTTTATAAATACACGTGTAATATCGGGTTTACGCCGCCGTCCTTATTTTGTTCACATAGATCCTGTCCATCCAAAGGTTGCCTGGAAGAGATTGCTTTTGTCGATAAGGCCGCCCATTGTACCTATTGTTTAAGACTGTATTTTCTTATAAATGATTGTATTTAAATGGTGTGCAATAAAGGAATTATCTATCTATCTTATGGCACATGGAACACTTCGTACTTCTCCAGCTTTATCCTTGTACAATACATGAGATATATTTATAATGATTAGAAATAACTACTCAAATAAATTGAGGTCGTGAAAACAGCTATTTACTGAACAATATCATTATACGAAAGCTGAATGTCAAGTGTGAACGAACTCGATAAGATAACCAAATTATTAACTCTTTGATCAGAACATACCTATCCCTGTCAAGATTATACACATGCCATGTATCTATCATACGTACCAAAATAAAGATGTAGTAAATAATAAGCCTATTTAATTTTACTGATAAAGAAATCACAGCAAGGTACAAGCAGTACCAAATTTTTTGTGTGCACTGTTTGTTTTTATTTGCAGTTAATCAGCGTTTCTTATAATCAGAAATACATTTCCTATTGTCCATTGTCTTTAATCATTTAATTGGTAAGGGAAGTCCTTGGAAGATATACCTCCAATGGGTCAGCCCACGGTTAGCCAGACCAGCAGACAAAATATTTCAGTAATCTGTAACCGTCACATGACGCTAGAAACTTGGCACAAAAAGCAAGTACCTACGCACAGCTCAACCATGAATGCATTCTAAAAATACACATCATAAATAATTAAGAAAAATGTGTTTTTTTTTTCAATATCTTGCCAGTTTCGTCAATTGGAAGCGCCTGTGAGGCTGTGACTTCATTTGAAGACCGTGTCGTCCGTGACCCATTTAGAGTAACGAGGAGTCTTCCGCAAACTAGGTCAGATAGACCTGACCTATCTAAGGTAGTCACGTCACGAATAACGATGCAATCAACAAACTGAATAATTGTAGCTCTACGCTCTACCTAAATTATGCAGTCGTCAGTAGCAGTATTTTTTATAAACATTAGTTATTTACAGCGAAAACGCACCCGTCTTGCAATAGAGGACATATATATTTCGGAATATTTTATATTATTAGCATTGCTGATACTTGGATGCTTTCAAACGTGTTGACGACCACCTAAATTGATCTAAATTAATATGAACGTCACCGGATAACTGGAAATTTTAACTGATTTCACGTGATATCCCTGTACCTATCTACCTACACATAGCACCGTTTCAATACACGACACACACCCATTATTCTATTACTGTCTAATGTATAGAGGCACCTAAGAATACCACATAAGCTCCGCCAACTCATAAAATCAGTGAACTACGCCAAAACTTATTTGGATTCATATTCAGGAATGATTTCCAATAGCAAATCGTGGAATTCCATATTTCACTGGCACTCAGCTATTAGACGGAGTAAAGACATCCTAAAAAATTACTTTAAGCCTTTAAGTCATCTAATGACTTAAGTATCTGCCGTAACTAGAGATACGAGTATTCTTATGTAAAACCCCTCCACCAACTACAAAATTTTAATTCACAGTAAGATATTTCAAAATTATCATTAGGTTTGCAATGATGTAACCAAGTAGTGGGGCGTCTAATGAAGACTGGACGATATCTACCGGACGCAGGTTCTTGTCACTAATTCATTACGAAACTTGCCAAGGGCTTAGGTCCATCCGCTTTGAAACTAAAGGTCTGATATAAATATAGTTCAGAATAACATCGGCACACATTATTCAATCAGGAGCGGTCACCGCTCCGAGACCACGCCACTAGTTCATAAATAATGTTATACTCGCTACTCATGTGTTATTACGACATGATTTGTGAGATATTGTAGCCACAGACACAATAGAATGAAGCTCAAGTCCAGATCACAGCAAGAAAACATAGCCATAAACCCTATTTTAGGCCAGACTAGCTGTTGCCCGCGACTTCGTACGCGTTACACTTCTAAATGTGTAGGTAACCTAGAAATAAAGCTAAACTCGCTGTTGCAACTTGACTTGACACCCCATTTTTATCCCATGGGAACTGATTTATGGGATAAAAAGTAGCCTATGTGGTAATCCAGGTTATAATCTACGTATATACCAAACTAGCTGTTGCCCCGCGACTTCGTACGCGATACACTACTACTACTCTATATTTCAAGTCTCTAGAGTCAGCGGTTTACGCTGTGCGTTGATTTTCAGTCAGTCTGTCAGAACCCGTAACGATTATTTAATATATTGATGATAATATTGTTGATTAAGAATGGTCGATTCTCCCATCTTCAGACGCTGGTAGCCAATTGTATCGTGAAACGTCTCGCAAAAATAATTTAATAGAACCCAAACACGGTACATATACTGTTATGTTGATTCCCTCCTGGTTCCATCATCAGACCATGAATTTACCTTATATTACATATAAAAAGCATTTATGCAAAGTTATACGTTAGTAATTGCAATTAACATTGTTTTAGAACAAACTACAACATCCCTTTTCCACCCTAGGGGGTGATTTAAAAAAAAAACAACTATGTCATGTTTCATTATGTACCTTGATAAGTATTTATGCAAAGTTTTACGTTTATTAACCTCAGGAATAATATTTTACCATACAAAGTTCAACACCCTTTTTCACCCACCCAGGGGATGATTTTTGAAAAACAAAAAAAATATCATTTCTCTTATTTATGATAAAAAATATATTTGCCAAGTTTCAAGTTTATAAAGCCAGGAACCACTGTTTTTCATACAAACGTAAAACCCTCTTTTAATCTTTTTAATCCCTCTTTTTCCCCCTTACGCATCAAGACAAACTTACCCTCTAAATTTCAAGTTTCTACGACCAGTGGTTTAGGCTGTGCGTTGTCTGTCAGTCAGTCAGGACTTTGATTGTTATATAATAGATTTCATCGAAATCGGTTCCACCGTTACGACGTGATTGAGTAACAAACAAACAAATAAACTAACATCTAAACTCTCACATTTATAATAATAGTGTAGGTAGTGTAAAAAAATTGCTTTCAAATTTCGAACTCTACGTCCCTATGAGGCCGTGTCCTAAAAGTGCATAACCTCTTTAAGCTTAGAAACCTTCAAGTGAGGTACTAATATAGTACGGTGACTTTCGAGACATTCCAATTTTAGAGTATTTGCTTATGTTTTTAAGTGAGTTCAACCTTTTTTGAATAAAATCGGATTGAGTTTTCAAACATGTGCCAAAATAAAAATATAAATCAAAAGCACTAAGGGTGTGATATAACTTTCTACCCCTTTTTAATCCCGTTAGAGGATGAATTTCAATAAAATACGAAACATATCTTCCATCAATTCTGTTAAAAAAGGTTGATGCAAAATTTGAAGTAGATTGGACTAAGGAATCACGTTGTCCCATACAAACTTTGCCCCCCTTTTTCACCCCCTTAGGGGTAGAATTTCTGAAAATCCTTTCTTATCGGATGCCTACGTCATATAAAGAACACACCCTCCAAGTTTCAGGTCTCTACGATCAACGGTTTAGGCTGCGTCAATCAGTCATTCAGAACAAAGCATTTTATATGTATAGATAACGCTGCCTTGTGGACACTAAAGATTATATCAAGTTAGGACAAATATTCGCGTTGCTTTTCTCTTTTTATCGTGCAAACACTAAATTTTTATCTTCTTTACACAACGTTAACAATTCGCCTTAGCCCAATAGTGTGGCCTAAAGGTTACAATGTCAAATAAGATATAGGTATTGCCTCAAAGAACATACAGATTTTTTTATCGTACGTCGGTGATAGCTTTTCGAATGTTTCGACAAGCTTATCAGAACGAGCTGGAGACAAACAATTCATTGAAAAAACATGAATAACACTGATACGAGAGAAACATGAGTTATTGGTAAAATGCATTATCTAAATGTATTTTTATTTTGTTAGGTAAGCACATCAGGCGAGGGATCCAATTTGTAAACAGCAGATGCCTTTCAAGTATGATTGGCATTCAAGGTGACTAGTTGTGAACAGAGAAAGTAACCATTCATCCCAATGACCCCGCCCCAGAATGAAAACATCTAAGGACTAATATACGATTGATAGTGTCCTCTGATAGAGTTGTTGGAAGAAATTATGTTCACATTTTATACTATCTAGAGTCTGTCTCGGAGCGTTAAGAAGTATATGTGTTGTTACGTTAAAAGATAGAGTGAGAAGCAGTGTGATAAGAGAGCCATATGGAGTAAATAAAGACATAGTGATGGGAATTGAGAAAGGCCGTGATCAGAATTGAGAAAGGTATCCTTAGATGGTTTGGGCGTGTTGAGAGGATCGATGAAAGAAGATTGACGAAACAAATATATTATATAAGGCGAGCGAGAGTTGGAATGGAAAGACCCCGGCGAACGCAAGTTGAAGACATCTTGGTGAAAGGCCAGGGTATGTATCAAGAATGTGATGAGAGTGAAAGAGGCAAAAGAAGTATGTCATGATCGTAGCAAGTGGAGATCCGTGGTCTCTATCCCTCCGGGATAAAGGCGCCACAGTATGTATGTATTTACCGGAACTTTCCTTAGCAATACAAGTGTAATGGTAGTAAAAAGTACCTACACAAAATATATGCTATAAGCTACTCCCTATTACTATTAGACTTACTCATAGGTGGTATCTACCTAGCGCGGGATTCATCTACGTACGATTCTCCTCGTACAAACTTAAGCTAAGTAGGTATAACTTTAGAAACTAAGAAGTATGGTTATGAACGCATTTTTACTAAAAATGGGATATTTACCAAGATTTATGAGTTTTCGAGCATCCTGATCACCGGCACAGTTGCAGCTCCATTATCATGGCAATTACTCCCTTTTTAGTAAAAATATAAGTTATGTAGATTATTAGCTGTCGATATACAATTTCGTGGTCGATGAGCAGTTTTTGAAGAAATTGCATATCTTAACAATCGATGATATTACGTGCAAGATAAAGAATGACGAAATATAATACAATATTATCAGCGATTAACTTTCAGTTTCAATATTGATTAACTAACACTTTGTAGCCACTTAATCAAATACTGGAGCGAAATTAAATACTTCATTGATAAGACAAAGACGGTCAATAAGCCTTAGTCATAATTATTATGAAGAGACGAAATAAATTCGGCAATCATTAACAATATTTGTCAGTCAAAATTACTGAAAGTAAGAAAATGTGCTCTCTTTTCTACAAATACTTCTAAAGATTCGAAAATATGAAAAGTATATGTTAATATGAACTGTGTACCTATTTTAGAATAAGATAAAAACCCAACTCATTATTTGAATAGTAAATAAGCCTCTTACAATAGAAGAATTAGAAGTTGTACGTCACAAGGAGGTTATTGAAGAAGTTCGATAACAACGGCCATTGAACCGAAAGATAAAGCAAAATTATTTACAAATATAATAAATACTGTATTGATTGCCAATACCAATGAGAGAAGGCATTTAACTCCATAATGAGTTCGATAAAATATTTCTATTGGTCACACGGTGAAATTCAGAATTGCAAAAATTAAATTTACTAGAATTCCCCTATATCTACGGGTAGTTTCGGTAAATATTGTTTTCAGTATACGAGTACTCTTTTCAGTTCATGCTGAATTTTATAGACAAAGTCTAGACGTTTTCAATTAATTTCAAATTAATAATTTTGTTCCTACTCACTTCAAAAGTGGCTAAGGCTAAATAATCAATGAATTTCAGAAATATCGTTCATTAATCAATTTAAACAATCAATATAAACTCACAATTGAGTAGGTAATGGAAATGTAATCAATGCAAGTCAAGACATAACCTTGATATTATGTACAGTTGCCCATTCAAGAATCAAAAACAAAGACATCCATCTGCATAATTTTGGAACATTAATATAGTCACGACTTTCTTCAGTTAAAAACAACAATAATGATTACTAAAATAATGACAAATAATAATAATAGTATACAAAACTCGTCTTAAATCTACATGTGCCTATTTAAAATTCGTTTGGAACTCAGTTTAGGTGGGAACAGTTAAGGTAATTTACAAAGTTGTTTCGCCAGTCATTAGCAGATCGTTTTTAAAGGACGAATAGCGGTCGGTCATGTGCGTGTCGAAATGATGAAAATTCGTCACATCACATAAGTACAAGGAATGGGCATTGTTCGACCACGTTTAAAATTTAACAAAAGCAAGCTTTAAGCTCTGATTGTTCTTTAAAACATGTAATATATGATTAACATACGAATAGGTATGTGCATGTGTTCATTAAAATAAAGAAATTACCGGTCGAAAACGAAAGCCATTGTTGAAGAATTCTTGTTTTGTCGTCAGAAATACCTGCCTTTTCGGTAACTGCACGTGTGACTGGCGATAAGCCAATAAGAGCAGGTGATTGTCGAATGTTATAAAAAGGAATTTAAAGCAAACTTACTTCGTTGTTTGTATCAGCTCCTATTACAATCGAAGTTCGATTATATTCTCGATTGGCAAGGGCTGGCAGAACGCCTCAGTATCTTCGCCAAATTACTAAGTTTAATGTAATTAATCATACCTACCCTTATGTCACAGGGTAGGTTGATTGCATAATTTGAGAGATTCAACGCACATTGTCAGGAACTGCATTCAGAGCTATTAGAGTCACGATTTTCACTTTGGTTTTAAATAACTCATACACTCATGCAGACAGTATAAATAGACAGTGATCACGCGCTTGGCACTAACTTTATTATACCTTACGTCGAACCTTCCAACTCGGAAGGCGTAATATCTTTGTATTACATTACGCGCTGCGCCCTTATCTATCAGTCACAATATTTAGTCTAACTTTTGCATCATAAACATGCGTGTTTCGAAGTGCTTTTAATTCAGTGGGAACAGTTCCAACAAATCCCACTGATGGTATGGAATTCGGATAATGGCAATCGTATCATTTTGAAAAGAGGCATCTGTTGTCAACGCCAAAGCTGGTCTGCTGACCAAAACTTTCCTGGCAAACCTATCTCATCTGCATCAATTCCACTCTTGACTTCCGCCTTCCGTCATAATTTCATAATTGCCACTTCACCCTTGTGTTTTATTGCATTGGTAAAATTCTATTGTTAGCCCATAGGACAAAACTAGAGCCAAACTTCCCTTTAGGTTCTTTGGCTGCTGTATCTGCTTCTGCAGTAAGTACCTTGGTGGTATCCTTTTTAGGTCTAAGTATCTATTTTCGAAAATATTATGAACCACTCAATTTTGGTTTGTTCCGGTGAAATCAACAATGTAACAGTGCAATCTGGAATGGATGTCGATTGTCGCTCTCGACCGGTTCCAAAGAAAACTCAGTGCGCTTTCACATCGCGACATTTCGTATGTACCACCCGAGTTTCCAGTCAGGAATTTCATAATGGGATATCACGATATGAAACTGCTTTTAAATAGACTACACCTCTCGTAAACGTTTTTATTGCCACGTTTTTAAACGTTCTCGATCAGATTAAAACTATTTTGAGACCTCATGTTATGGTTAATTGAAGTTCTTAGAGTAAGATGGCTATAAATTGTATTTTCGGTAGCTCTGATGGCTTGATTGTACCGTTATTTCAATATTTGGTCGGCTCAAGTGGCGGTATTTGTAAACAGTTATTGAAAGTCTGGTCCGACACTCGACGACGACTCGATTACGTATTGTCAACGATTTAAGTATATGCATAAGTCTAGTGACAAAGCCCTAATGGGTATGAATTGGGTAGAAAATCTGACGACTGCTGTCCCAGTACGTAAGTAGGTATATTCCGATGTCAACTTTTTTTGTTACCCGGAAAAGTAAAATGATTAGTTATGACATGCTTGTAATATTTTAGTCTCCGTTATAAACATTTTAATAGCTACGGAAACCGTAAAATAAATATTAATTTTGTGTTTTATGAGTGATTTGCGATGGGGAACGAATTTGCGTCCATTAGATAAGATAAAAGCTTATACAAGACAACAGCTATTAAGATAATCCAGGTTCACAGACGAAGCATACGTTACGTACCTATTTAATACAAACTAAGACGTATTCTGTTTATGCGCATTCCAGGATGCATCTTATTTATTTCCCAGGCGTACTCGCAGTGTAAAGAATAAACTCGTCTCGCGACTGCGCAAATACAAGCCCGGCGCCCTTGACAGCTACCTGCGTGTTACTATATATGTATTTTGTTTACATCCATTCAAAGAAAGTTCTGTGATATTCTGATCGTTATCTTGTATATTGCTAAGCAATACACTATTAATATTATTATCTGGGCACTTGTGATATGATGGTGATAAAAATGCAATATAAATAATTCATTTTTGATACTTTAACTGTTTATCAAAGATACTATACGTAGAGTTTGTAGGTTATATTATCACAGAGGCACAGAAAATGTGCAGTGCGAAATATGTAGATAGAATCTCAATCGATCGCTTGCTCGGAGGCAATGAACTGATAATTTATGAATGGAATGGAATGAGATCTGCACTGACGCGCCTTATTGGGGTGTATTGTGCTAATACCCTCCTTCTAATCTGACCCTAGCCATCCTAACTCCTTGAGATCGTTATCAAAATCAGTAGGATTTTGATTAGGACCGTTGATTAGGACCTTGGATAGCTGGCACTGCCTTCCAGGATCCTCGTGGATGTTGCTGTGGTGTTAGCGGACAAGCCCCTGCAAACCCGTTCTCATTCTGGCAACGCTTGTACAGCGAAGTATCACGTCCTACACCGTCTCTTCTTCTTGAAGACATCCGCCACAAAGCCCACTGTCCGTAGCCCCGGATTTCATAAGTCGATGGTTAAGTTCGCAGTATCCCGTAACGGTTCCCACCATCATCCTTAGATCATTTAGTTTATACGCACCACAGTTATACATATAAGCACCAATATTTTTAATGAGACCTTTGAGCTAGGCTCATATGACATAACATAACTCTCATAACAATTAAATATTATTATATGATAAAAAGTAAAATGAACTACTGGCGAACTCTTAAGTTTTAAGTCACTCGAAGAATTATAAATAGTATTTAACGTTAAGTAACTCATCTTCTTCCACGTGAAAAGTTATCTTTAAGTGTCTAAAGTAGTAAACAGATGCATAGATAAAGGTAATAGCTCTCTGGAATTTTGTTTTGCATTACCGTAGACTCTGACCTGATTAATTAAGGTAATAGCTGTCTGGAATTTTGTTTTGCATTACCGTAGACTCTGACCTGATTAATTGGATTTCAAACCAATTACTTTGTTAGGTTTATCACTTTAGCCGGGATCAAGAGGCCTCAGGTTTTAAGGTTGGACATTATCTGACCCCTTGTCTGCCCTAGACATAGATTTAGACTGTTTATCGTGTGACATATTTTATGAGTAAATATACCCTCGCACTTGCAGTAGCCGAAATAATTATGAAAGTTGCAGTTTATTTATTATAGTATATATTTGCTTAACAATTATCTTCGGATGATTCACTTACATATTACATGAGCATAATCAAATTACATTCTTATCAAGGTAATTACTAAATCTCAGATATACTAACATACATTTTTATACGAATGTAGATGGAAGATAGATATCTGAAAAATAACTTAACGGGTTTATGTAGGTGGTTTATCGTAATAAAAAATACACATTAGAAATGAAAGTATTGTAATCTACTATGCAATAATCTTATAATACTTAGGGCATTATCACAACAAATACTTGTTTAAAAAATTCCTTACTTTTAAAATTGCTAACGATTTTTTTTAACAATTATTCAAAGAGTGTTGAATTTTTTTGTGATAAAGCCTAATGTTTAAGTAATATTACCACTAAATAAAGAATGGCTCAAAAAAGGAACATGATTTTCTATATTTCTTGTTGATTAACCTCTTTATGTATGTTATATGTTTACTATTTATAATGATACTTAATTAATCGGTGTCACACAACCCAAGTTATGAAATTATCACATCTGAGGCACGGCTGATAATATCAGGAAGAGCTAACGTGATCGATGTTTTGATGAAACTTCGGCTGGTTATTGCACACTAGCTTTTGTAATCGATTTCCCTTGCAGAATACCTATCTTGTTAACCGGATAAAAGTAGTGTGTAAGTTATTCCAGGGCACAAAATATAGTAAGTATTTCAAAATTTATTGAAAACGGTTAGGCCTTTACGGTAAAATTGAGCAATGAGCTCGTAACCAAAGGACTCCGAAAGTAGAAATATTTTTTTAATTTCTACCGTAAATTTAACTATAAACTAAAACAGGTTATTCCTTTATGGCACCGCCTCTTGGCCACCAGTGGTGCCATAAAGCTTTTTTTTCCTTTATGACACCAGTGGTGCTTTTAAGGAATTTGTTTTCCTTTAAGGCACCCCATTTTTATTAGACATAGAAAGGGAACGCAGGGCACTGGCGGCTAGAAGTAATATGCTGGCGCGCGGGTTTGCCCGTTGCAGTGGGCAGCACCACACTCTTCAAAGCCTACTGCCAATCATTCTACACGAGCAGCCTGTGGGTCAGCTGTTCCAGAAAGCCACTCAGTGCACTGCGTGTACAATATAATAATGGATTCAGGATGTTGGTGGGGCTGCCTTGCTTCTGCAGTGCTTCGAACATGTTTACAGAGGCGCGGGTCGATGAGTTCCACGCCATCATGCGCAAAAAGACTGCCTCACTGCTCAGCAGAGTGCGAGGCAGCACCAACACCATCCTGCAGGTCATAGCAGACAAGTACGACTCACCGATTATGAAGTCCTTCAATCGGGTTCTGATCGAATAGCCTTTGTGAGAGACTATTGGCTCACGACTTGAATGAGGGACTTAAACTTAAACTTTTATTGTTGTTTTTGTTTTATTGTGACTATATTTTGTACTAACCCATGTGACATGTTTGATTTAAGTTTTTTACTAACAAATATGGATCTTTGACATCTGAAAATTGAATAAATGAATTGAATTGAATTAACAAGTCAAAATGTAACTAAAAATTAACGGTGCCAATTCACAAAATAACTGTTTACACTTGGCTTCAACTTAGAAAAGGAAAAACAAATTGCAAGCCCAGATGTATCCTAGCAGCAAGACTTCAGACAGCCACGGGAAATATATTGGTATTGTGGATGCTATTTTGAGCCAGGTGAACGACCGACTCAGTTTCTTAAATACGCTTGATGTGACTTCTCAATTTATTTACTTTTAACATTGAACTACTGATATATTGACGAATTTAGGACACTTGTTTAAGTTTACACAAACAAAACACATATTGTATAAACTAAAATCTAACCTTTTGTACTGTTACGATATTTAAGATAAGCACAAAGTGAACTGTCTATGGGTGTTTAATGAATTCATATTCTTTATTGACTACGAATAAAATTCGATAAGTTATTCTGAAAAGACACATGGAATTTTTTACTACAACGAACTAAACGAATATTTTTTCAGGAATTACTTTCTATGAAGAAAGAGCTAATAGCACGAGTACTACACTTCCGGCGTATGTTTTTCCGGGCCATTATAGTCTCGGAGTCTTCAAGTCTATAGTTGTTCACCCTAGACTAGCGTGCTCCATCTTCGACCATACCATCATTTACCATCAGGTGAGGTAGTGGTCGAAGATCACCAATCATTCATCAATCTTGATCATCACCAACAAAAAATATAAGTTAATTTTGCAAAGTCAGACATGTTTTGTTAAACAAAATACAGATGAAAATATCTTATGCACTTATGTAAAGTGCACAAAATATTTGCCAAACTCGCCGCAGCAAAGCTTTGTACTTTACTCACGCACCTCCAGTAACTAAATAAATAGCTTATGGAAATAAAAGTTGTTTTATTCCGTAAGCTTATAGCCGAACATAATAATTATGCAGATACGTAGTGCAAAGTACCTATGCGTCGCATCCTCAAGTCTAGCTCTCAAGTCGTTCATCAATATGATTACACAGCCTCCCACAGTAACCCGCTCCACTACCATCCACTTAGTTGCACATAATAACCGAACATAACTCAGAGCGCATAATAATTTACAGGATAGGAAGAGCCGCCTGCAACCAGTAGTTATAAAACTATTTTCTTTTATAGAAAGCAGATTGTCAGCGCTTGCCAACCGGCGCTTATGATAAAAATAAAATACTCGTACAGTGCCTGAATAAGTGGACAAAATTGGATCTAATCCTGACAAACAAACGCAGTTTTACTATGGCAAAAGCTTGCTCAGGAAACCAAAGCTTTGGTTTGGGGTAGGGTTGCCAACCGTCCTGTTCTCCCAGGACATGACCTGCTTTTTGTCTTGGGCTGTCCTGGATAGTTTTTAAGTAATATCCTGGGTTTTTAAAGGGTCCTATTTTTTAAAATTCACTCACCACTACTGTCTCCAATCGTTTTGTCACTAGGCCCGCACCTCGCAAGTGAAGGTCGTTGACACTTTTTAAAATAAATAAGCAATGTGGAAAGCTTTCGGTACCTTTTGCAATAAAAGCTTATATGAGCTCTCATGAAAATTCCAAACACAATAGTGCGTCCTGGTTTTAAACCGAAACGTGCTGGTATTTCTGCATTCAAATCCTGGATTTCAAAATTTTGAGATTGCAACCCTATTTTGGGGGGATGGGAGAATAGAGAAAAATGCATTCAATAAAATTATTTTTACTTTCATTTAGTACACTTTCGTATTACATGCCCCTGCATGTGAAATACTGAAATGCAAACTCTCGACGTAAGTCGGTAAACAGGCTCCAATAGGCTTTCTACATGACTCGGCTAAAAAGGAGATTACACAGCCTACGTACAAAGTTGTTACGTACAAGTTGTTTACGTACAAAGTTGCTGACTAGACTTGATGTTACCTTTTTTGGACCCAATGGAGCAGGAAAATGCAGGAAATTCTCTTCGCGATTAAATTATGCAACTAATTAGAAAGAATTAAAAAGCGTAAAGAAAAGTTTACAGCTGTTATGTACCTAATAGCAAAAATTTAAATTTAAGTTGTGTTCGAAAGTGGTCATAGTTCCTTGAAATCACTTAAGTAGATTTTTTTGGTCCCATTAAATGCAATACCATTGATCATTTAAAGGAATATTTTGAACTACCAACCTCTCTGTATAAAATCCTGGAGAATTTAAAATGCAGTTTGATTTAAATTTTTCTACAATTCACTGTTGAAACCAAATCTAGAATACCTGTTATATCACTGTGGACTTAATCCGGTACACTGTTTACTTACATTATGTTATTAATTGTTCTCTTTAAGTGTACCCTGTTCTTTGAAAATAAATATCTTTAAAGATACAAATGTATCTACAAATAAGAAAATAGTGGCATTGTCTAGAGTGCCGTGTTCATTTCAACTTAAAACGCCGGTTCATTTGCATGAATTGGTTACAGACAGTTTGTGTTGAGTTGTGCCGGCATGTCTACGAGATTAGATATTTAAATGACATGCAGTAGGCGCCGTTATGCGTCGCTGCGACTGCGCCGGTAACGCGATATAAACGATTTACTTAGTTACTGAACTAATATTTATTCGGTTATGTTAATACAAGAAAATTGCTTTGTACATTTCGTGACACTTGGTGTAAGACTTCTTTCTTTCAGAAAGTACCGTTTTTTTTGTCCCTCCTTGATCAAAGATATTTTGCACCGACTTGTAAAAGTTCTATAGTTAAATTTAAGCTAAAAAGCAGGAAAATATTGAATGTAAGGAAATAAATTTAGATATAAAATGCGAAATTACCTTATTTATCAAGACAGGAATCTGGTGTTCCAAAGACATTTCAAACTCGGAAGAGCTCATGTGTCTTCTGTCACTGACACACAAGTTTATTGATCACCCAGGGTCCGCTCGTGTTCCACTTACAATGATACAGTTAATTATTTATTGATAGATTTATTATTATTTTTATTACACTTTAGATAAATATCACTCGGTGTCGTATGACTAATTTATCAAGTTTTCTGTATGTTATACGATATATTTTTATTTACATTTGAGGGTGAATTTACGGGACGCGTCGCGCAGCCACACAGCGCTTGCGCTCGGAGCGAATGAGCGCGCGAGCGCCCCGGCCCGGACTAGACGCCTGCGCACCCTGCACCACCATTTTGAGACATTTAACCTATGCATCGCACTCACTCATTATTAATGTTCTGTTTGTATAATTGTATTAAATAAATCGGCCGATTCTGTGATAAACTATCACTTACTAGGATTTACGGAAATATTTACATGCTGGTATAAATAAAGTGTCACGCCGTAGGCACGTGAATATCACGCGTGGATGCGATGTGCGGCGCCCTGGCCGTCGGCGGCAGCGCCACAATGATTTGAGCTCATACATAAATGTAAAATAAAGATTTTATTAATCGACTTTCAACATAATTACGGTATGCCAACAGAGACAAGGTTAGACGGGTTGTTCTGATTAACGCAATTGGTAAAATATCCGGTCGGAGCTTCAATTGACTTTCAATTTAAATCGTAAGTTACAATTATTACAGAATATTGCCAAATGACACACAATACAGAATATTGACAATAATGATGTTTATGGCTATGAGGTCTACGAAAAGACCTAGTGTATTATGTAATGTACCTACTTAAATTTGTAGAAACAGTTCCTAATTTTTCGGGATTGGGAGTTATTAAACCTTTTGACGACCTCCATGGCGCAGTGGGCGTATAGCCGGCTGAGACGCAGTGGGTTCGATTCCCGCCGCGAGACAAATGTTTGCACGATCTACAGTTATTTGTTCCGTGTCTGGGTGTTTTTCTATACATTATAAATATGTATTTACAAAAAAAAAGTATATAAGTATTCTATCAGTTATCTGGTACACATAGTACAAGCTCTGCTTAGTTTGGGGCTAGATAGCGCTGTGTGAAATGTCCAGCAATATTTATTTATTAAAGTAAGGAGGAGTTACCAATTTAGTAATTTTAATACCACGCTTATTCTCTTTTTAATCAGAAGAGTCGATCTAAAACAGATAAGTAATGGTTACTACTACTTAATACTATAATATTATTGACAAGGGCAACCATTAGCTGGTTGCCCTTGTCAATATAACTATAATACACATAAAAATATACATAAATGGTTACTTATGGTCCAGTAGGTAGACCTACAGGATTTGGTATTTACCTACAATTTGTTTGTTACCAAACAGACCTTCAGTTTATTGATTCACGTCGAAATTGAAGTCAAGATACTGAGAAAACAAATGAATTAAACAACAATTACTTTGTTATATGAGTACAAAGGACAAAAAATAAAATAAACAACAGGATTTTATAAGATATCTCAACAACTCAATAGTTATTTATATTAACCCCTGACGCAAAAAGATGGGTGTTATAAGTTGTACGCCTATGACTGTCTGTGTGCCTGTGGTTCCCAAACGGATGAACCGATTCGGACGCGGTTTTTTTTAAATAGTAAGCTAGTTTAATGGTGTGGTTCTGAGCTACGTCAGTTTTTTACCCCCGACACAAAAAAAGGAGGTCGGTGTTTTTTTAATTTAAATTTTACTTGTTTTATAGTTTTACTAGCTTCCGTCAGTGGCTTCGCACACATTGTTTAATGTGTTAATTCAGGTTATAATCTACGTACATACCAAATTTAATCGAAATCGGTTCAGCCGTTACGACGTGATTGAGTAACAAACAAACATCCAAACTTTCACATTTATAATATTAGTGTGATCCGAAACTTACGGGAAAATCTTAAATTATTAAATCCTGTCTGATTCGTTAACTTCGTAATTTAAAACAATTGCAATGTTGTAAACGAAAGCATTTTAATGCAAAAAGAATGTGTCCGTCACGTGTAAAGTTTGTCTGACAGCTGGCACCCTATTGTAAATGATACTTTGCAAAAAATATACAACAAAAACCGAAGCCTAGTTGTTTAGTGAGACAAATAGTAGTTATTTGCTGTTAAGGTCGCCTTTGGTAAACCGAAGTGTTCAGTTGTTTTTCTCGTAAAAGACGTATTTAATCTTATCTAATCTAAACAGCCTGCTAAACGGACAACCTTTTATCCCTTCTAACATTTATCCCGATTGCGGGTTTCTGTTTATCAACGTAGAAGTACCTACCTATAAATATTTACAAATATTTTCTAACATAAAGGCTTAGTTTTTAACGACTCATCATCACTATTTTTTACGTGATCATCATACTATACCTACCTATTGCATATTGCATGATAATAATCCTAAATATTTTTAGACATAATCCCTATAAAGATTAGATAATATTCCAAGTCTATGAATTTCTAATACCCACCAATCATCTTTTCATTTAATGTTATCCTACCCGTTGTTGATAGATTGATGGGAAGTAATAGCTCTTAGCGATAAGACCGCTCATTGTATATCTATTTATCATGAATTCCTTTGTAAGTATATGAATAATGAATTAGCTCTTTAATATCCACTAGCTGACTAATCCGCAGCTTCGCACGCGTAGTCTTTCAATAAAAACATTACCCTCCTTCTGCGCAGTTGGGTAAAAGTAGTGTGTCTCAATCCCGGTCACAACTTATCTATATACCAAATTTCATCGAAATCGGTCCAGACTTTAAGTCCTGAAAACGTCGTAACAAACGGACAGAGTGACAGAGTTATTTTCGAATTTATAATATTACTAGATATTACCCGCGGCTTTGTTCGCGTGGACTTTTATCCTTATAATTCCATAATGTCATAAATGAAATGTAGTTATGATAAAGCTGTATGTTAAAAAGGGTGTCCATAAATCACAGTCGAGAAATTAGCAAGAAGAACCCTTCACCACATTTAATTTTATGATGCGAGGCATAGGCATAGGCAGTATTGATGCCAAAAACGTGTAGGTAAACGTGTAAATGTACAGGGTACACAAATGTGTGTACAGGGTATATGTATACATACTTCTAAGCTACCTACCATCTAAGTAAAAAAATGTATATATAGGTACATGTAAGCAGAATAAATGAATACATGAAATGAATAAATAAACTCTAGGTACCTATTCAAATAGTTATGTACCTACATCGGCAGGTACTAACTACCAGTGCCACCTGTGCAACAAAATTCAAGATATTCGTACGACCCATAAGTAGGTAGTAAGAAAGTACTTATCTATAACGTTTTAAAGAATGGATAAGATTCTTTTACCTACATACTTAAAGAATGGTTTGATTAAGTAAGTACATAAACCAAAACTATTTGGCAAAGTAGGTAAATAAGTAGGGTAAGACTATACCTACCTACCTAATATAAATAATCTAACCTCAAATAGTTTCTATCAAATGGAAAAAGTCAAACCATCAAACCTAATTATGAAAATTATATAGGTACAAAGTCTAAACAGCAAGTTTTGATTTTGATTTTTTATTGTTGGATAAATTTTTTTTTATTTATCCTTTGACAAATTACAATGTTCATAGATAGTGTCAAACAAACAAACATTGCGAGAGACTGGTGCCTGAAGTAGGTTCATAGAAACCTGTATTACAGGTCACCAGGCCCCCACTCTGCAAGTGTGAACAACAAAGGGTTGTCTATGAAGCGGACAATGTGTTGCAATAATGGTACGAATACCATTGAAGTAAGCAACAAAATGGTGGAAATATGATTATGTATACACTGTGTTTATAACTATTTAACTTACTTAGTACTTTACTACAATATATTACGATTTTGAATATACTGATTAATTATCTATTTTATTAGCTTGCAAGTGTGTATGTGTTTGTGATTCGGGTGTATGTGTGTGTGGGCGTGCGTGTTTGAGAGTGGATTGTGTGTGTTGTGTGTGCGCATGGTGTACCTATATGATTATGTGTAAAATTTGAGAGCGTTGATCATAAAGATGATGATTTGGATATATGACGGTGGATCCAGGAGAATACAAGTCCTTATGTGTGGCTGTGGAAACAAGGGAGAATGGGAGAATGGAATGGGGTCACGAGGTGAAGTTATCACCTTCTCCTCTGGTGGTATTGTCAAAGATGTGACAGATGGTGATGGTTGTGTTACTGGTGGAGGTAGTGGTGACGGTAGCGTTAGTGGTGGATGTAATGATGATGGTAATGTTAGTGGTGCCGGTATTGGTGGATTTATTGTGCTAAGGAGACAGGAGGACAAGACATGTAAGGTATGGACAGGAATAAAAATATGGGGAAGGAGAAGTGAGACGTATTATGTTGGAGATTTTAATAGGTCCTCTGTCCCTTGGTAGTCAAGAGTTTTAAGGTACTCGGAGACAGCCTTTTTACAACTCGCTCTACACAGGGGATAAATATTCAGGGCAGTGTTTAGCTTGTTGTAGAGGTAATCCCCTAAGTAGCAAAAGAAGTGGTGAGAGTGACTGGTGTGGAAAGAGGTGATATTACACACTTTCCGCCTCCTGGTCGTCATATGTAGGGGGACGTACTTCAGCTCAGCGTGTTTTTTAAGAACAGTGTGAAGTATAAAAGTTTGACGGACTGACAGTACGTCCCACTCTAAGAATAGGTCTACTGTGTGATATCTGAAGGGGAGACCAGCACCTACTTTAAGTATGGCACGCTGAGCCCTCTCCACTTCGATCAAGTGAGACTTGGCTGCACCTCCCCAGGAGGTAATGCAGTAGTCCAACAGTGATTGGCACAATGCATAGTAAACCCTCCTAATGACTTGGCGATCGGCTACATGTCTTAAGGTCTTAAATATGTACATAAGTTTGCGCAGTCTAGGAACCAGAACCTCTACGTGCGGCTTAAAGCTTAAACACTGGTCAATTATAACACCTAAGTACTTGATGCTGTCAACTCTTTCAAGTGGAGGACAGGGACACAAGGTAGACGATGCGGAGCAGTTATGGGCAGTGATGGTGTAGGTTGGTAACGGAAGATGATTTGATTTAAGGGCGAAGGCTAAATATTTGGTTTTTGTAACGTTCAACGTGAGAATATTTTTATTTAGCCAATCGCTAACCTTGTTAAAGCCAGTCTGAGCTATGTCAAATACATTATCCCAGTTACTACCACTGAAAAAGACCGCAGTGTCATCGGCGAAGGTAAATATTTTGCCACCATTGATCTGTAGGTCGCACAGGTCGTTTATATAGATGAGGAATAATGTTGGGCCGAGAATGCTACCCTGTGGGACTCCGAAGGTAACAGTTTCTTCATTGCTTAACCAGTGATCTATCTTAACTTGTTGTTTCCTACCGGTGAGATAGTTGGAGAACAAACTTAAAGGTAGGCCTCTGATTCCTATTTTTTCCAGTTTCAATAACAAGAGTGGGACTGAGACTGTATCAAATGCCTTTGCTAGGTCAAGGAACACGGCTAAGCACTTCTTCTTTTCATCTAAGTTAGTAATGATGGAGTTTACTAGTAGATGCACTGCGTCATTTGTTGATTTGTCACGCCGGAACCCAAATTGAGTAGGTGAGAGTAGATTATTGGATTCCAAGAATTTGACTAGACGTATGTTCATTAGACGCTCCATGACTTTAGATATTGAAGGCAATATGGAGATAGGTCTGTAATTATTGACACAGTCTCTGTTGCCACCCTTGTAAATTGGCTTGATAAGTGCCGATTTAAAGGATTGAGGAAAGACGCCAGTAGCTATTGAAAGGTTGCAGATATGAGATATAGCTGGAGTGAGGAGATGCATGTAAGTCTTTAGTAATTTACTTGAGATCTGATCAATTCCTACAGTACAGCTTTCTCTTAGGCCCTTTATTATTATCAAGACTTCTTCATCGTCAGTAGGGAGCATCAGAAATGAATTAACAGGAGAAGCGTTAGCCGAGCCATCCCGATGTTGGGTACCAGTGCTACTAATGTGGTTGATCTGATGGGCTAGGTTTTTACCCACATCAGCGAAAAAAGAATTTATGGAATTAACACTGATTTGGGGGTTATCGGCTAATAAAAGGCACGAGGAGTTATCTTTTGTCTTATAGGCTCCACTTATCTTTTTTATTGCATTCCACAACGTCTTGCTGCTGCCCCCAGCTTCCTCAATCTTGTTTTTTTCATACGCTCTTTTTGCTTTCTTAAGAAGGGAGTTACAGTAGTTGCGATAGCGCCTGTAGGTTAATTTAAGGGTTTCGTTGTCTAGGTCTTTTTTAAGTTTTTTATACAAGTTGTCCCTATTTCTCATACATCGAAGTAGTCCCGAACTTAACCAAGGTTTACTAACGCGTTTCCTATTAGGAATATTTATTAATTTGGTGTTAGCTCTTACCACAGCCAAGACACAGCCCACCAACAAATCTGTGGCAGTATTTACATCTCTGCAATTTAGAATTGGTTGAAGATTTAACTCATACATGGATTTGTCAAGTCCTACGTAGTCTATGCGAGTTGTTGGTTTGTTGGTGTATTCTATGTGACAAATACGGTTAAAGCTTATTGCAACACTCTCATGGTCTGTGATAGTAGTATCTAGCACTAGACATGTTGCATCCAATTTAGTCTTAAGCATAATGTGGTCTAAGCAAGTCCGGCCGTGGGTTGGTAGAGTGTGCCCCGGCAGTAAGCAGTGACTGGCTAGCAGGTTTAGATAGTCATAAGAACGCTTATCAGTTGTGTGAGGTACAATGTCAATATTTATGTCACCACAAAAGATTATGTTTTTGAAGCCGCTTAGATTTGATAGGATTAGGTCAATAGAATGTAGAAAATTAGAGACATCGGTGTGACTTGGAGGGCGGTAGATACCAATGATACAGGTTTCATAATTTAATTTTAGTAAGAGACAATTTGCATCCTGTATTTGAGGTTCCTCAGTTTTAACTTTTAGGTGTAAGCAAGGTAACTTATCCACTACTCTACAATGCCTAATTTAATATTATACCTAATGATGTACCTACTAATTATACTAATTACGCCATGAAATTAGATCAAACAATAGTACTTACTTACCTACGAAATCTACAAAGTCTACCTACCTACTGACATACCTAAATAAATACCATACTGCCCTTACTTCCAAAACTAAACTTTAGCCTAACTTAACACAACAACACGTATATTATTATTACCTACTTTACATAAACAACATAAAAACCTATGGCTTTTTTCCAACTTCTAAACAAAAAACTACTTGAAGAACCTGTGTGTGTCGTGTTATTGTAATAGGTGGGTACCTATTACAATAACACGTATTTTTTTAACCTACTTAATTATGAAACTATAATTAATACAAAACAAAAAACATTTGCCTTCTTATCCAGCCTAAAAACGAAAAACTATTTATAAAAAAACGGAATAACAACACCTACAACTGCATCTCCATATGCGATCTCCAATTCTTTATAACATCACCAATTATCGAAAATCGTATACAACCCACATAAATCAACTTGGCACCTGCATGGAATGTGCTTCCCCTCCCACCACACCCCACCGCCTACCGCTCTCGCCCTATACTATCGTTACGCGCGCGCGTCCTTTGTGTTTTTTTTTCGTTGTTATTATTGTTAACCCCCTTATTGATAAACGAATAGGTATTTGTTTAGGTATCTATTGATTAATTATAATATGTTTAGCGTCAGTCACACATTTGTCATCTGTCAAAGTGAGAATGAGACAAAACATATTTTAAGTAATCAATTTAGTAGGCACGCACGCGAACCGCCCGTGAACTTCGCTTGAAATCGTGCACATCCACATTCGCAGTCATAATCACGAGTGTCGAGGGTACTTGAATTTTTAATGCAGTTAGTACAGCACTATGACGTCATTACAGCGAGGTGCCTAACTTCTGCGTGTTAATACTGTTACGCCGAGACTGTTAAACAATGAATGGTAATCGAGGTTTCTCGAGCGCTTTTGTCTTTATTATTGTTTACGGTTTCGCAGAATGGAGAGTGGCCATTGTGTCGAGGGACCGACCCTTTCCTGGAGCGATCGAGATCGTTCTCGAACAATCGAAATATGCGCGATATAAATAGGCCGGAGAGATGGCCGGACAGTCAGTCTGGATTAAGCTATACGTGCGATCATTTCGGTGACTTTAAGTGGTGTAACAGTGATGTGAATTAGTGTGTTGTAATACGTGTGACCAAGTTCGTGTATTCATCGTTATCGTGTTGAATAAACGTGTTATTTTGGTTAAACCGATTCCCATTATTTTATCCCGAACCCTCAGCTCGTAACAATTTGGTGTCAGAAGTGGGATAAAATAATGCCGGTTCTACCAAAGGATAACGTGGACGGTGTCAGGACGAGAGGTCAACGACAACAGGAAATGGATGAAAGGCGGTTTGGGGAGTCTCCGGTTCAAGAAGCTCGGCAGAGTCGTCAGCCGATGGAGATGGAATCAGCCGCCACCGAACCATTTGGAGCTTCATCATCATCACCCGTGGGCCAAGCTCCTGTGACAGGCGATCTTGCTGCTATTATGGCAATGCTTTGTCGTCAACAGGAAGAGCAGCGACGATGGCAAGAAGAGCAGGCTCGGTTGCAGGAAGTACAGCGACGTCAGGATAAGGAAGAGCAGCGTCGTCAGCAAGAAGAGCAGGCTCGGTTGCAGGCAGAACAGCGAAATCAGGATAAGGAAGAGCAGCGTCGTCAGCAAGAAGAGCAGGCTCGGCTGCAGGAGGAACAACGCCGACAGCATAAAGAAGAAAAGCATCGTCAACAGGAAGAACAGGCTCGATTGCAGGAAGAACAGCGTCGTCAGGACAAAGAAGAGCAGGCTCGGCTGATGAAAGAATTGTTCGGTTCAATTGGAAAGGAATTCCAGGAAGTGAAAGAACAGATAGAACATCATGAGAGCCGTATTTCGGAAACTGAACTTCAGATCGCTGATGTGAAAAAAAACTCTGGGTGTCCTGAAGTCTAGAGACAACAATGTGGCTCCTCTAGTTGCTACACCTTCAGCGCGAGGTTTTAAGACGCCACCATTTGATGGAAGTTCTTCGTGGTCAGCATACAAGATCCAGTTTGAGGCCGTTGTCAAGGCCAATGGATGGACGACGGCGCAGGCCATGACGGCTTTAACACTGGGCCTTCGTGACCAAGCACTTACGATTTTAGAGGCTCTTGGGAAGGATGTCACCTACGAACAGCTGTTGGAAGCGCTGGAGTCACGCTATGGTGACGCGCACCTGGAACATGTTTTTCGAGCGCAGTTAAAGGACCGGAGTCAGCGTAACTCGGAGAATTTACAGCAGTGGGCACTCGAGATAGAAGACTGGTGCCGAAAATGCACTACTTGTGCGGCAGTGAAAGGACCCCATACACGCAGCAGAGGAGCACTAAGACTGTATAACGTTGGAGCCCCATGGGAGCGTATAGCCCTGGATATTGCAGGACCATTCCCTGTAAGTAAAAATGGAAATAAGTACTTCATGGTCGTTATGGACTACTTCACAAAATGGCCCGAAGTTTTCGCCATTCCTAATCAAGAAGCTTCGACGGTAGCAGATAAACTAGTCCACGAAGTTTTCTGTCGTTTTGGAGTTCCCCTGGAAATTCACAGTGATCAAGGAAGGAATTTTGAATCACAAGTATTTCAGGAGACATGCCGAATAATGGGGACTCATAAAACAAGAACCACTTCTTATCATCCTCAGTCTGATGGAATGGTGGAAAGATTCAATCAGACGTTGGAGAGATATCTGGCCAAAGTGGTCGAAAATAAGCAAAACGATTGGGACCAACACATACAGCCGTTTTTACTGTCATACAGAAGTGCAGTCCATGAGAGTACAGGCGCCACTCCTGCGTTGGCAAATTTTGGAAGAGAACTGCGGTTGCCTGCAGACCTGATAACTGGCATTCCTCCAGATTCTCCGCGTGCCATCACAGATTATGCAAACGACCTGCGCAATAAAATGAACGACATAAATGAACACATTCGACTAACTGGTCAACAAATGTCTGAGAAAATGAAGACCCGTTATGACCGAAATTCAAACAACTTGCGATTTGATGAGGGATCACAGGTCTGGTTGCACAATCCGATACGGAAAAAGGGAAAATCCCCTAAACTACAAGCAAAATGGGATGGACCATACCGTGTGTTGACCAGGATTAATGACGTCACATACCGAATTCAGAAGGGAACGCGAGGTGCGCCTAAAATTGTTCATGTTGATCGGCTGGCGCGATATTACGGGGCTAACAATGCTCGGGACGAGCATGTTTTAGGAGGGGGCAGTGTTACGCCGAGACTGTTAAACAATGAATGGTAATCGAGGTTTCTCGAGCGCTTTTGTCTTTATTATTGTTTACGGTTTCGCAGAATGGAGAGTGGCCATTGTGTCGAGGGATCGACCCTTTCCTGGAGCGATCGAGATCGTTCTCGAACAATCGAAATATGCGCGATATAAATAGGCCGGAGAGATGGCCGGACAGTCAGTCTGGATTAAGCTATACGTGCGATCATTTCGGTGACTTTAAGTGGTGTAACAGTGATGTGAATTAGTGTGTTGTAATACGTGTGACCAAGTTCGTGTATTCATCGTTATCGTGTTGAATAAACGTGTTATTTTGGTTAAACCGATTCCCATTATTTTATCCCGAACCCTCAGCTCGTAACAATACTTCCGACAAATCAGTTTGCCCCTCTTAATCTGCCCTCACGTGTCTGCTCGTTTGGCAATGTGCTACAGCTAACACAGAAGGCTAATTAACCTAAAATAGTATAATTCAAGCTTCGATCTAGTCTCGTTATATTACAATGAGCCGCGAGGGTACCTACCTATCTCATACATGTAAGACATTTGTGTGCCCCCCCGCACGAATTCCAAGCCTTATAAGCGCAAAAGCGTTTCGTCAATTTTTAATTATCTCAAAAACTATGCATTCAAATGTATAAATATAAATGGCAAATATTATCTACATAAAATTACCTTGGTGATACGAGTATCATAATTTATTTTTGTAAGGGTCCATAGACTGTACATAGGGAGTGCATCTAAAGAATACCTCATATTTTAACCACTTACTTTTTTAAGGGTAATACTACAAAAAAGTACACCTTGGGTTACATTATTGAAGTTTTAGTAGGGATGCCTTATTTTTTCTAGTATATAGCCTATGTTACTCCGGGATAATGTAGCATTCTAATGGTGAAAGAATTTTTGAAATCGGACTAGTAGCTTTTGAGTTTATTCGTTACAAACATACAAAAATGCAAATCTATCGTCTTTTTTTTTAGTATAGATTCATCAGGTTTCAATGTTTTAAATCTCTAATTGTATTTTTATACACCGGAATTCTTTATATTTTCTCTATGTCGCATTTCTATACATTCTATTTCAATAACACACTTATAGATTTTGATTCTATAGTTACACAAATTAATAAATTATAGTATCCTAATTAGGGACGTGCCTTGATACTCCAACAAATTGATAAATTATAGTATCCTAATTAGGGATGTGCCTTGATACTCCAATGGGTAATTTAAATCTCAAAATTGACATAAGATTGTCCTGTTTGATTTAGATTAATTTATGACCTTTGATTTGAGGAATTCGATATGTAATGCAACTTTTAGATAATACTAACCATAATGCTTAATCATTATGAGATTAAGATCATGCACCGCCTTATATATGTACGAGTATATGAGAGACATTTGTCATTAGTTAAAAATAACAAATACTTTTTTGTTTATTATGTGCAACATTTCATTGTGCACAACATTACAACATTTGTACGTTAAACTGTTTTGAGACCGAGAAACAAACACTCACAAATATCTCTTCTTTCCTTTATATGTATATGTATAGGGACTTACAGTGATGGATGAATGCATCTGGGTGTACACACATGCGACCCACCGGATATTGATCACTAAATATTCATAGAATTTTAGCTCTAGAGCACCGTGACGTAGATGACTATTCGACTCCAATAAGTAAAAGAAAAGGGCGGTGGTTAAGTATTATAGCTGCGCTGGGAATGTGACCGACTAAAAAAGTTAAGAACCAAACGCTGAGTTTCACAAGATCTGTCAGTTTATCGATCGATAAATTCGCTATTACCTGTAGATGTGACAAAATGTTCTCGGCTCGTTTTCCCGTGCTAAATTGAGATATATCTTTGTCTATATGTGTTAACATGCGCATCTTATTACAAGACTTCTTTTGACACTATTGCGCGAGTATTTTGTCGTCGTACTTTTTGAGGACGAGGTATCGAGATACGGCGTAGGGTGAAGTTTTATGACCACAAAAAGAATAGCGGAGAATGACGACAAACTTCTCAAATAGTATTTATATTTTTGTAGTGTTATCCGAAGACTTACAGAAAATTCCATTATTCTAAAAGCATCTCAAAAATTTTCAAGCCTAGACGGGACTTAAACCCGCAACCTTCCGAAAATGTATGGGATTTGACACATGCTATGGAAATATCACGTGGTATATCGACAACAAACCTATGTAGAAATCGAATCGATTCGAAGTAAATTAAATTTGGCTACGGACCCTGGACTGTGCAGTGTGCAGCACCTAACAGATTGGACACAATTGTTCACATTATTTTATAGATTTTATAAAAACACAAACTTATATTACTCAATTCTTACTCTCATACCCTTATTTTTTCAAAATCCGACAGATAATTAAATATTCGACTAGGCTTATGTTAGTTAATATTTACATGAGATGGGAGAGCCCTAAAGTAATGAACTGAAGGCGTATAAAATTTAATCACTCTACAACCAACATTCCTGCAAGTTTTATTATAATTTAGTGGGTAATATATCAAAATGTTATGCATTTATTATATTATTAAGACCATTAAATGTGTACACCTAGTTACTTCACTTGATGCTTGTTGACTTCTTGATTGCTTTCTATATTCAGTTCGATATTAAAAGTTGCTCTAAATTGTAGTGGTCCAAACCAGGTTAAGATTTAAAAACGCATTCCACTACAAAAATACCCGAATTTATCTGTTGAAACTATCATGGTTATGATCACTAATTGTACTAAAAATGGGATATTTACCATGATTTGTGAGTTTTTGAGTATCCCGATATGTATTTCGACGCAGTTGCATGCGCCATGATCACGGGAACTTCAGTTTACCCGTGATCATGGCGCATGCAACTGCGTCGAAATATCGGGATACTCAAAAACTCACAAATCATGATAAATATCCCGTTTTTAGTACAATGAATACCCGAATTTGTTTACTTAACAGTTACTTCCCTACCTGGACCCTATTTATAAAAAGTAATCCCTGCCTAAGCAAAACCCCAAAAAGCAAAACTAACTAAATTACATACTAACTAAAATTTATAATTTTCTTCCGAAAAAGTCCACTAACAAATAAATATCAGTTTCTTTTAACCGAGTCAAAAGATATTTCCTAAAAAACATTAGTACCTATTTTAGTCCCAGTCTGTTAAATCTAAAGAAGTATCTGAGTCAGATAAATAAATAAATAATAAATAAATCTGGACATTTCACACCGCGCTATCTAGACCAAACTAAGGAAAGCTTGTACTTTGGGAACCAAATAACTGATATGATTTATACTGAGAATAATAATAATAAATAGAAATATACCTGAGCCCGCAATAAATATCTGTAGACCATGCAAACATTTGTCCCGCAGTGGGGATCGAACCCGCATCTTCAGCCACTGCTGGCTATTCGCCCACTGCGTCACAGATGTTGTCTTTATTACTAACCAACCGATAGAATATTATTATCCGGCTTATCGTTTTCTTATCTTAATTTCAGTACATATACGTTTAAGAAAGGTAGATCCAATCTGTTCGACATCGCCTAGTACCGTGATTACATCAACAGAAGCAAAGCAAAGCTCGTGCGTCATACTGATTTAAAATAGTCTTGGAAAAGACCTCAACGCAAGCGCTGTTTCGGTTTTCTGTTACAAATCAGTAGCGATATTTTATTCTCATGATGTTATTAGTTTTGGTTGGGTTTGATTGGTAGACATCGAGATTCTACTTTCAAAATCTAATTCTCATACCAATTGTGCGAGACGAAAACAAACTTAATTCTTTCACTTCGCAAATTATTCTAATCAGAATAATGTACAAGCAACGGCATCATAAACTCAGTAGGCAGTCCGCCTGAGGCTTGAAATCTGAAGGCAACAAATATAAGCTGTTCCGATACCGACCCCAATGAATTTAGTTGTCATGACGCCGACAAAGCATGGCTGAGTTTGCGGTAAAACCACAGGACGCATTCAATTAGCAAGCTGGTTGCAGGCCTTACCGAAATGCGAAGATCGGGTAGGTCTCTGTCTGCAGTAGCCACACTAGCGCGAATGATTAACCTTACGCAGTCAAAATAGTATGCTATAAATGCGTTACAGTGCTGCTCCAGCCAGTAAACAGATGCTGCCAGCAACTTACTCGTAAGTCAAATAACAAATCTACTCAGTATGCGTAGCTCGAAGGGCTATACAAATCTACAGTATTTGCTCTATGCTCATATTGATCATAGATTGGACTCATATAAATACCAGTCACATAGGTACATAGTCCTGACTTCGCACTAGGACTCCCTGTATCGTGAGTCTAGTATGCTGGTACTCGCAATTCCTCTCCACAATATTGAAGTTAAAAATCTACCGTCACATACAAACAGCACTGTCTGAAGATGCTTCAATGTATGAAAAGGTGGACTTTAACTTTATAATAGGATTTAAAATAACACAGACTATTATTCTGGATCACGGGCAAGTGACAAAATTTATAGATGTTCCTAGTTTTTTTTTTAGACTTTTTTCAATTTCACTCTGTAGAGTATATAGCCAGCGCCACACATGTGCTCAAAGTTTAAGTAAACATTTGCACTTTGAGATCAACTTTCGGCTTTTAAAAGAAGTTTGAACTTTGTTTATTTTAAAAACCGTCACTGGATGGCCAAGCTAAAATTTTTAGTGTAGTAAGTTTGATCTATGAATGGGCCCGCTTTCTGCACAAATGCGGCCACAGGTACAAAGTAAAGCCTGAATATTCTACGAGCGAGCTATCGACGGAAAGCGATAAACATTGCAGCGAGCTTGTAACATTATTCCGCGCCGCGCCTAATGCTGGGATACATAGAACTGATGTCAGTTATTTATTTTCTACATAGTGATTTATTCAGCTTTAATCCACAACTATATTTATAACTAGTGGTTCGCCCCGAACTGAGATCTCGTGAGTCTCCGATTAAAACAAAAAAATATTATTTGTAATCTATGACTATCAAAATAATGCCCCAAAATACATAACCAAATAACTTGACCTACAGTTTCATTCAAATTATAGGTAACGGGAATTTATGTTATGTGGTATAAATGTGGACTTTTTTGGGGTACAAATTGCAGTTATTCTGGATTTCAGACTTTTGCCTATATTTGTGTCACTTAGGTAAGCTACACGCATACCAAATTACAGACTGTGGGGTCACTGGTGTACCCTGCGAATTTTGTCAAAGTTCAGTTTTTACTCGTATTATGGCTAATAACTCAAAAACTATAAAAACTTTACAAAAAATAAAATCGGAGTCTAAATGTACTAATGAAGACTTTTTATTTGACGTCCCATTTGACCTAATATGTAGTATCATTTTCATTTATTTTTACCCCTCTTGAACCCTAATATCTCAACAACCCCCAACATTTTTAGCTTATTTAGTCACACCAGGATTGTGCCATCCCTACCTTTGGAGATCTCGCTTCATCGATCAATGACATGCTGGACATTTTGCCCAGCGCTAAGCCCCAATCTAAGAAAAGCTGTACTATGATAACAAAGTTGTGCCATCACTACCTACCTATGTATCAAATTTTACGAGGATCGGATCAACGCTTCGAAAGTTATCCTCGGACAAACAAACATACATACCCACATACATACAACGCCGATTTGCCCAAGTTGATTTAGAGATCTCGCTTCGCTCAATCAACCCAGATTTAAATGACAATTCAGTAAACATATGTTGTTTGTAAGTTCCACTTTTAGTTTTATTGAATTTTGGATTCGTTTGAATCAATAAATAAAGGCGCAAGCGGAATTAAGAATGAACAAATGCAGTTCATTCTTCATCATCATCAGGCGAAAGTAGTCACTGCTGGTCATATAGTCTTCTACACAAAATGCTACGACGAACGGTCTCGAGCCGCCCTAATCTAGCGAATTCCTATGACCACCATTACAAATGTACAATTAACCCTATACAAAATCATTTGTAACATAGAATTCGTTGTTCAAAAGTTTGCTCTAAATTTCAAACATTACCAAAGCATTTCAGCAACTTTTAAACGAAATGAGAAATCAAGGAAGGAATGTAACTCGGTCAGCATACCCGCATTTGCATATTGCCGTTTGATAAAGCCAGTCAAATTGTCCGCGAGCCAAGATAGAATTGTCTCATGACAACTGGTGGACAGCCGTAGCTGCTGCATTTTACCATTATGATAAGGGGCCGTTTATTAATTTAAGGGGACAGGTTAGTGGGGGATGTCGTGCGTAAGTGTATTTTTGTCAATACAAATTCGAGGCATTCGGTTTAATCTTTTAAGAACATTGTTGTCCAATTATGACCCTAGATAAAGCCTACTAAAGAAAATACAAATTTTCATTCTACTTCAATATTGTTTAAGTATTTATTTTACTACCTATTTTGACGCAGAATCGTGGTAGATGGCACAAAATTATGATGATTTTATTATGATGCCTGTAGATGATGATGATTTTTTCCTCTTACTGTGAACTTAATGCGGGTGCATTAAGTAAAGAACTTTTGAATAACCATACAAAAATACATGCGATATTGAGAAGAGTCGTAGATGGCACAAACTTAGGGGGGCCTATATACAGCAGAAAGTGAGATGAGAGAGTGGACTGGCTGTAGATGATGATGATTTCCTCTTAATGCGGCTGCATTAAGTAAAGAACTTATTAATTTAATAACCTTAACGATGTTGGCTATTGCCATACATAAATACATGTGATATTGAGGTGAGGGAGTAGATGGCATAAACATAGGGGGTCCTATACCTAGCAGTACGTGAGATGAGAGAGTGAGCTGGCTGTAGATGATGATTATTTCCGCTTAATGCAAACTTAATGCGGCTGCATTAAGTAAAGAACTTACTAATTTTAAATCTCTAACAATGTTGGCTATTACCATTAAAAATACATATGATATTGAGGAGAGGGGTAAGGTTAATCTGAACCTCACGATGTATCACCAGAGGAGGAGCAGGGCTGATCACATATTACCAAGAAAAAAACTCATTTAATTAAAGGACGGCACTTAAGATTTGTATGTAAATTGTGGAGTGCATTGCATTGTGAGTACAAGAAGCAGTTAGAGTACAACCGAGGCGGGCGGTCGGTATGCGGGAACCGGTCGAGAAACGCACCCGAAGCGAACACCTCCTGAATGTAGACTTGAATAAATACGTAGGTACTCGTGCCACAGATTATACGCGAAGAATTCGTCAACGTTAGACAAATTTTGAGAATAATATGCTCTGCCTGCGTAATCCCTGGGTCTAAGCCATAAGCCCGGCTTACACAACGAACCCTAAAATTATTTAACCACTAAACATGTGTTAATTTGACGTATTTGTATTACTTGTCAACTCTCTTAAAAATATTTACTAAATAAATACTGTTAGATTATTCACTAAATACCATTAGGCATCGTTGCGCAAGTCACCCTTAATATAGTCGATATTTAAAATGAATTGAATACAAAAGTTACTAATCTGAATCATTTTGAGGTTTACTATAGCTAGAACTTTTTTTCTTTATATGTCCCCGATCTAAATAAACAAGTATCAAAGGGCGACGTTGAACAAAGAAAATCAGGCAGATCGAGGACTATGCAGCCTCCATACAAAAAACCTCAGATCCCTTTAACGTGTATGCCAACAGAATTGGTCCCATTATCTTTCTAATACTAAAGTTAAGAAATTAACCAAACGTTAAATAGAAACATCGCAATGTATGAAAAGGTGGATTTTCAATATTATCAGTGGATTGAAATTAAAAGACTATTGTTTTGGATTACGAACAAGCTTGTTCCTGATTTGTCCACTCTGTATAAAAGACTACGTAACGTGTACCGCGCCACCCAATAGTATCTATAAGGCTGTACAGGCTACCGCTCTAGTAAAATAAAATTGCACTAAGTTGTTAGAACCTAGGACATTCCTGAACCCGTGCTAGCGACTCGCATTCCTAAACCTATGCCATTTTATGCATATTGGAGTTGTTTACACCAGTTTATTAGAAGGAATTGTATAGTTACCTGAATAGCGAAATTCTTTCCCTATTTAATGGAATATTACCTTTTCCCTTCTTCTATTTAATGTAAGTACATATGTTCTATTTGTGTTCATATTTCTTTATAAAGGTATTAGACGTACTCTCTTCATCAATAATTTAGCCATAAATGTACAACACCGACCATTATCTTAGTTATAACAACATCCTCTCCATCAAAGGTTGTCTGAAAGAGATCACTTCTAAGCGTTAATACCGCCCATTGTACTATTTGCTTTGTGTTTTCTATTTTGTTTGTAATTTTTTGATTATATGGTGTACAATAAAGTATTTTCATTCATTCATTCTAAAGGATAACTCCAAATTTTCAGCAGAAGAATCAAATTTGTTTATAAATAATAAACACGATCATATTATTCTCCATGATGGACATCCTCGGATCCCGAAAAGATATCCCACAAAGATATTCTCTATTTTGTTTCTTACTGTAAGTACTAAACTAAAAAAATTGCGAACTACAGGATGTGTAAAGAAAAACATCAGGCGCAATTCATAAGCGGATGTGATGGGTAATCGCGATGGAAATAAAACTCCGTGTGTTATTAACGTCATCGTCATTCAAATGTTTGTTGCCAAAGACGCGTGTGAACCAATAAACGCGATCCAATGTTTACAATATTGGTAAGAAATGTGCATAGAAACTGGAACTAGAAAATACATGTAACTATGATTTAGTTGGACAAGCTTAAGGATTCGGAGCTACTCTGCCAACTGCAACTGCCGACTGCAACTGCAGAAAGTCATACAAAGTTGCCGAAGCGGCAGTTGCAGTCGGCAGCGTATCTGAATAGTACCATTATTCCATCTGTGCCTGTTTATGCCTGTCCCAGAACCACAACGGCTGCGTCCTTTACCTAAGCTGGCTGCAACTATGTACTAGGCGCTACTTAAGCGCAGACGCTCTGGCTGGTCGGTTGCGGGAGGCCCTCGTCGAGATGGGTGTGCGCATTTCGCGCCCCGTCAAGACGGGTGACCTGCGGCTTAAAGACCTGGACGACAGTGTTACTTCGCAGGAGGTGGCCGCCGCCGTGGCTGGGGCTGGAGACTGCTCGGCCGACGATGTGCGGGTGGGCGACATACGTCGCTCTCCCACTGCCCTGGGCACGGTTTGGGTCCGTTGTCCACTGGCCTGCATTCGCAAGCTAGTCGCGGCAAAGCACGTCACCGTCGGGTGGGTTTCGGCTCGGGTCGATTTTTTTTGACCTCACGGCCGTTGCAATGCTTCCGGTGCCTGGAGTACGGGCACGTACGCAGCATGTGTCACAGTACGGTGGACCGCACCAACTTGTGCTACGCGTGTGGCGAGCCCGATCATCGGGCGAGCCAATGCACGCGTCCACTTAGGTGTCCGCTGTGTTCCGACAAGGGCTGTAAGGCTGACCATATGATGGGTAGCAAGCGTTGCACCCCTCCTAAGGCTAAAAGGAAACCTCCTGCAGCCCCAGCACCGGAAAGCAAAACGGCCCCACCAAAGGAGACCGTTGAGTCGGGCAAAGCCCCGCCGCCCCAGGAGGCCATGGAGGCCTCTTAATGGATCACACCATTAGGGTCCTCCAGTGCAATCTCAACCACTGCCGAGCTGCGCAGGACCTCCTCCTGCAAACGCTCGCGCAGTGGTCAATTGCACTTGCCGTAATGTCAGAGCCCTATCGTGCCCCGATTCATCCTCGCTGGTTTGGGGACGACGGGGGCTCTGTTGCTATCTATTGGGGCGGTGGTGAAGGTGATCCCCCCTGCGCCCTTATTGAAAAGGGCGAGGGTTTCGTAGCTGTAGAGTGGGGCCACATAGCCGTTGTGGGCTGTTACGTCTCCCCCAACTGTACTCTCGCCGATTACGAGGTGTACCTGCACAAGGTGGGAAGCTGCATTCGCAGATGCCTGCCCCGTCCTGTGCTTGTCTTGGGTGACTTCAACGCTCACTCTCGCGAGTGGGGGAGTCCCCGAAACAACCCAAGGGGAGTAAAGGTTGTTGACTGGGCGGCGGGATTTGACCTCCGGCTTTTAAATCGGGGGTCCGTAAGCAAGTGTGTGCGGTGGCAGGGAGAGTCAATCGTGGATTTATCCTGGGCGACTCCTTCTGTCACACACATGGTGTCGGGATGGAGGGTAGCAGAGGAGATGGTCACACTAAGCGACCATCGCCACATCGTTTTCAATGTAGCTCTTCGCCCACCCGACCATGTGTCCCGCCGCAGTAGCGACCTGCCGCGACGATGGGCCTTTAAGCGGCTAGATAGCGATCTGTTGAAAGCCGCAGCCATCGTCGCGGCCTGGCCGGATGTCGAGGAAGAACTGCCTGATCCTGAGAGGGAAGCAGCCTGGTTCCGGACAACGATGACGTCCATTTGTGATGCATCGATGCCCCGAACTGGGCAAACCAAGCGTAGGGCGGTGTACTGGTGGTCGAACGAGATTGCAAGGCTGCGCGAGGCGTGCCTGCGTGCTCGACGCCAGTACACTAGAGCCCGGAGGAGACGGCGAGCCCTTGCCGAAGAGACGGAGAGAGTTTACGTAGTTTACCGATGCGCTACCAAGGCACTCCAAGGCGCTATTGCCGATGCCAAGTCTCGGTGTTGGAGTGAACTCCTCGAGGGGCTGGACAGGGATCCGTGGGGGCGACCGTACAAAACTGTACTGGGTAAACTCCGGCCCTGGGTTCCACCGCTGACGGAAACCCTGGACCCTGCTTTTGTTAGGAGAGTGGTAGACACCCTCTTCCCCAGGGTTCAGGACAGTCCCTCATCCCCCGGGCTACCTTCGGACCCGAACACCTGGTCCGATGAACTGGGAGTAACTGAAGAGGAGTTGCACCGAGCTGTGAAGCGCCTCGGGGCACGTAACACCGCGCCAGGCCCGGATGGGATTCCTGGTCGGGCGTGGGTGCTGGCTCTTTCCGCCGGATTGGGGGACAGGCTGAGGCGACTATTTGATAGTTGCTTCTGCTCTGGAACTTTCCCCAAGGATTGGAAGGAGGCAAGGGTGGTCCTCTTGAAGAAGGGTGGCAGGGCCACGGATTCTCCGTCTGCGTATCGTCCCATATGCCTGCTGGACGAGGCTGGAAAATTGTTTGAAAGAATAATTGCCGCTCGTCTATGCACTCATTTGCAGCAGGAAGGTCCCGACCTGTCGGATAACCAGTTTGGTTTCCGACGGGCGCGGTCGACAGTTGACGCGATTCTTCGCGTCCAGTCACTATCGAAGCAGGCCGTGTCCCGGGGCGGGAAGATGTTGGCGGTATCTTTGGATATCGTCAACGCGTTTAATTCCTTGCCCTGGAGGGCGATCAGGGAGGCGCTCGTTTTTCATGGAGTTCCCCTCTACCTGCAGCGCATAGTTGGCGCCTATCTGCGCGACAGATGTGTGCAGTATGTGGGCCGGGACGGTGCATTGCACCGGAGGGAGGTGTTTTGTGGGGTTCCGCAAGGGTCCGTTTTGGGCCCGCTCTTGTGGAACCTTGCATACGATGTGGTCTTGCGCGTCGATCTACCCGTCGGCATACACGTTGTCTGCTACGCGGATGACACTTTAGTGTTAGCTGACGGGGACTCCTTCGACGGGACCAGAGAGCTCGCCGAGCTTGGGGTGGCTTGCGTCGTCAACAAGATCCACGAGCTGGGTTTGCGGATAGCGCCTCAGAAGACCGAAGCGCTGTGGTTCCACAAGCTCCCGAGGGGAAAGGAACCACCCAGCATGTCCGTTCGCGTGGGTGACGTTGATGTCCAGGTGGGGCGGTACCTCAAGTACCTGGGGCTCACCTTGGACAGTCGCTGGGGTTTCGAAGAGCACTTCAACTGTGCGGTTCTTCGGATCCAGAAGGTAGTGGGTGCTCTGCACAGACTGCTGCCCAATCTCGGGGGGCCAAGGGAGGGGGTTCGCCGACTCTACGCGGGGGTCGTGCGATCGATGGCTCTCTACGGAGCACCTGTGTGGTCTAGTAGACTGACGGGTGTTAGGCGCTGCAGGACTATGTATAAGTCTGCAGCGCACTATAGCTATTCGTATCGCGCGAGGATACCGGACGATATCGTTTGAGGCGGCAACTCTCTTGGCGCGGTTTCCGCCCTTTGACATCTTGGCAGCGATGGACGCACGTGTGTACGTTCGTCTTCGACAGGATGACGGGGGCGGAGCAGCGCCGGTGGAGGTAAGGCATGAGGAGCGACAACGTGCGCTCGTAGAATGGCGCGAGCGGTTCGACGAACCGCGGTACTCGCGCCAGCGCATCGTTGGCGCAATTCTGCCGAGCTTCGAAGGCTGGCTAGGGAGGGAATGGGGAAATGTCACCTATCGACTTACCCAGGTACTCACCGGGCACGGGTGCTTCGGTGAGTACCTAAATAGGATTGGACGCGAACGGACACCGCAATGTCACCATTGTGGGTGGGACCGGGATTCTGCCCAGCATACGCTCGAGGAATGCTCAGCGTGGTGCGTGGAAAGGCGGAACCTGATCACCAGGATCGGGCAGGACCTCCGTCTGCCAAACGTAGTAGCGGCTATGTTGGCAGACGAGGACGGCTGGAAGGCCGTGGCCTCTTTCGAGCGAGATCGGGAGAGGGCCGATCCCGCTCGGAGAAGGCGGCGGCGGGGTGCAGGCAACGGCCACCCCGCGCCGCCCGCCTCGTGAAGGGGCAGAGTAATGGTTTCCCCTGCCATACAGGGGACCTTTCGGGTACGTGGGTAGTCAGAGGGAGGGCTCTGGCCAACCCGGATAGCGGACTCAGGGAGGGCAGCCGCACAATGTGGCATGTGCTGCTGTGCACGCACCGTGAGGGTGCTGGGGGCAACAGCCCCTGGGACGTGCTCTTTATGGGCGTTGTGCATGAGGGGGGCTCTGGTGCGTTTCTTGTGAGATCCCAGAACCCTGTGACATGCATTGAGGCCGGCCACCGGGGAGGTTTTAGTGGGTCGTTGAGTCCGACAACCTCACATAACCCGTATTGTACCCTTCATGCAATACGGGTATCTAGATGCAGATTTACTCCTCGAAAAAAAAAAAAAAAAAAAAAGGTTCATATTGCTGTGTTGGGGTGTGTCGGGGGGCCGTCTGTTGTGTCGCTGAGCGTTCATACTGATGTGTTGTGTTGGGGCGCAATATGGCGCATTTTTAGATCATTCATCGTTTGAGTTGTGGTGTCAAAACGTATTGGTTTTAAAATGGAATCATCTGATACTGAAAGTTATTTTGATGAAAATATTCAATTTCTACTATTATTGACTGTTCTTAAAAAAAAGAAAAAGAAAAGGAGATATTGGGTTCATCCTATAAATCGCTTAAGAGAGACTAGAGGCGCATTTCACTGTTTCGTTCAAGAATTAGAAAGTGATGACGAAAGATTCCATCGATATTTCAGATTTACTAAAATTCAGTATATTGCCGTACTAACTCTATAAGTTCATCAGACATTTTTTTAAGTACCTAGGTATAACTGCGTAGAACGACCAAAAAATTCAATTTACGGAATGATCTGCATCCCACGCGGCTACGCGCCAAAATGCCAGATACACATTGATGTGGTGTGTTATGGCGCGACAGATCCCCCACCACCACCTCTCTGGCGCGACCGAACGTCGAGCGATTTCACCGCGACAGATCGCGCCCTACCCCAACACAAGCTACTAATGTGAATCTAGTCATAGGTAATAAAGAGAACCGATTGCGTTCTGGCGCGCCCCGACACACCCCAACACAGCAATATGAACCTAGCTTTAATATGTACATGACTAAACAGGGCAAAATTCCTTTAATAATAGATAGAATATACAATTGCAAACGATCTATAGATAGCTCAACTGCTCTAGATCACTACCAGGTGGAAGTGTCCTCAAGACACTGGCCGCATTGCCCCGCTGAAATGCAATGCTTATGCGTTGGCCCAGATAAGCGCTAGCTCTCGGATCACATGTCGCTTCGACCAGACGCCCAGAAAGAATTATGAAAACGCGATGGGCCCCGGTACCCCATAGACCCAGGGTCTCGACCAGGGTACTTTACTTAATTTCTAGATGGAAAGGCCTCAGTTTTTAGGGTTCACTCGGAACCCTTATAATTTCGTCATGTCCATCCGTCTGTCTGTCCGTCCGACCAGTTACATCCGTTTTACTTATAGCCTACACTACAATGCTGTAGTACTAACTTATCAATGCTGTAGAGCTGAAACTTGACATGATGATACATTTTAGTTACGCTTAGTGAGTTCTAAAAACTTCGTAAAAACTTGCTTTGTTACCACAAAAAGTTAAACAACTGTTCAACGCGTGTTTAAAAAATTCCTTACCAATTTTTAAACATTTTTTTTAAAAACGCGCTAAAGAATATAAAAAAAATTTGTGGTACATAACAAGGCAAGTTTTTACTAAGCTGTTTTTCTTCCTACCTCCGTATATTTTATTTTTATTTTATTTTATTTTATTCGGAAAACAAACAGTACTTATTTCTAACAAGATCAACTTTAAAAACGTCTTATTACCATTTACATGTTTTCGCATATAAAATATGGAAGTAAAAGGTGCTTTTTTTTACTCTCGCACCCCATCCAACGTTTTCATTTGTTTTTTGATAGGTACTCTGCTGTAGGTATTGTTCCCAATAAATAATTTTTAACATTAATTTGTTTCTTGTATATATATTGGTATCGTTTTCCTGAACATTTTTTACATACAAAAATTCGTTTGCTCTTCGTGGTTCGAAGCGCACTTGACTATACTTTCATGTATAGGTATGTATAATGTCTTTCAAAGATTCAAAACAGTATTCTATAACTGTTTTATTAACAACTAGTTGACCCGCCCACGGCTTCGCACGCGTGGTTTGTCAATAAAATATTATCAAACAGTAGCTTATCTCTCAATCCATCTATATACCAAATTTAATCGAATTCGGTCCAGCTTTTCAGTGGTGAAAACGTAATAAACAGACAGACAGAGTTACTTAAAAATTTATAAAATTAGCAAGGATTTACTGAGTAGATCTACATAACATATAGTACTTAATTATATTTTATTAAATTTAAATTTACAAAGGTGTTTCTTGAACTTATTTCTCATTAAAATCGGGTCAGAAATTTTACATGGTGGCCGCTAAGTGACACAAAAATTGCAAGGGTAAAACTGGTGAACCGTTCTAAAGCTTTCGCTTATCACAAGCCTAACAAAATATGGTTACTGCCACATTGTATCAGATTTACCAAACATGGCCCAGACTCCAGTGTATCTAGACACGTGTTCCCCCAGGCACGGACCACCACATAACTTATAGACCACGACCAAAGTACCAAAGTAGTACGTACCAAAGAAGAAATATTAGACCATGGGCATTGTAGGCTAACCTAACCTCATCGGATACCAGCATGAACATACTATTGGAAGTGAAATAAGGTACCTATCGACATGGCAAAATAAAGAAGAATTAGACATTATGGTGAGAGAGAATACAATACTTACGTAAAGAAAATATTGATGAAAATGGCAAAATTATCAAAGATCTCTCTCTTTCTCTTCTAAGCTACGTATCCCACAGGGAGTCAGCTTTTCTGGTCGTTCTTCTCCACATCGCTCTATCCTCGACGTCATTATCAGAGACTTGCCACTTTCTCTGCCCTTTGACACTAGATTCTTCCACCTTGTCTTGGGTCTACCTCTAGATCTTCGACCGTATCACAAATATAGGAAAAAAATATTTAAAATGCCCAGCTATGCACAGTCAATTCGCAAAAGTGGCCTGGTTATAACTGCCTGCCTCGCTAACAAGTTTTGTCCAAAAAGTCAAACATTCTTTTTACAAGCCTTGGTCCAAGCAACCTATTTCCTTTTTATTCTGAAAGCTCCCGCTTTCCTTCTTCCCATGTCAAACAAAAAATAAAAGTTAACCAAAGGTACATACAATGATTATTATCAGTAAATTATTATTATTATCAGTAAATTATTATTATTATCAGTAAATTATTATTATTATCAGTAGAACAGCTAGGTCACCATGGATTATCGTGTTCCAGGGCCGCTGGTAGGATTTCCCGTCACGCTAGCCTTAATGATATCATACGCCGGGCTTTTTGCAGCGTTAACGTTCCAGCCGTTCTCGAATCGAACGGTCTGATACGTGACGATGGTAAGAGACCTGATGGTATGACTCTTATACTTTGGGAGAAGAATAGGCCTTTGGTGTGGGACGCCACATGCGTCGATAACCTTGCGCCATTTCATCTGTCTGGTACAGCAGTTGAGGCGGCAAATTCAGACGAAGATCTCATTGAGCCATTTGTGGTGGAGACCCTGGGTCCATGGGGTACCGGGACCCATCGCGTTTTCAAAATTCTTTCTGGGCGTCTGGTCGAAGCGACGTGAGATCCGAGAGCTGGCGCTTATCGGGGCCAACGCATAAGCATTGCAACTCAGCGGGGCAATGCAGCCAGTGTCTTGGGGACACTTCCGCCTGGTAGTGATCTAGAGCAGTAGATCTATAGATCGTTTGCAACGGTATTACCGGTACCGGTACCGGCGCCGCCGCGCCATACCGATAATACCGATAATACTGAGTGTGTTGCTATTTATTCTGTGCCTCCAAACGCGATAACGCGGTGTCCACGATCAAGGCTGAACCCTCTCACGATCCCTGAAACTGCACGGGACCTTCCGATATGTATCCAGTAAATGGCAATTTTATTATTTCACCCACCTACAGAACTCATCTGATTTTGGGAAAGCTATCTACATTATAGCCTGCCCCTGTGGATCACATCTGTGGTGCCCTAACAACAGATCCACAAAATTTTGAAAAGATTTCTGTATCTCCTTACTATAACGTGGACCTGCCCGATATAGCTTTTGTAGGTAGTTGAGAAGTCGATGAATAGATTGATGTTGGAAATCTAAGGGGAGGTCACTGGATGTCTGCCGGTTGATGATGAATGCTTATGGGAACGTATGTACATAATATGTTCGCGGTCCGTTAAAAAAAGTGTAGTGAATTGGCAAAAAGTAAAACTACTTTTGGTACTGGTTAGTAACCAAAGGTTATCTTGAGCACCGAAATACCGACACATAATAAATAAAGTAAAGAAGATCGGATCTTCTAAACAATTTGTCGGCAATTAAATTGTAATCAACGATTCTAATTGAAATATTGCGCTCGTAAAAAGTATCTAGGTACATTTTATAAGTCTCGAATTACGTCTCGTTAAAATGTTTATTATTCATGTTTATCTTTAAAAATAGGTACTTTAAATTTTATCTCATATATTACAAATAAAAACAATTTACATATTTATAAAGGTGTGCATTTTGATTATTTTAAAAGTGTTCGGTACGATCGTACACATAATTGGGCGGGCGGGGTCGTTGAACTGTTAACTGTCTTGTTTGTGTGGGCGGGCAGGGCGGCGCGTGAGCATCGCTTGACCTTCGATGACACTCGCGAAAAATAGATATGGCTATTATTGTAATCTTATAAACTTTATTACTTTTGTAAGTGAATTTTTCACATTGCTGAAAGTTTTAAGGAAACGTATTTATTTATGTGGATTAACTTAGAGCAGACTTGAGAATTCATGTTTTTTGGTTTTGCTGATACTTATACTGTTCATGATATAATACTTAGCTGATTATAACTGAACTGGGATAGGGCAAATTAAACTCATGAATTAAAGAATAGCATAGTTGTTTAAGCGCCTATTTAAATACTGACTGTCTGAGCTGTTAAAAAGGAACAAAGGTACAACACAAACCAAAGTAGATTATGTAGGCACCTAAAACGAAACTGTATCCTTAACCTCGGACGAATCTTGTTCATAAGATGACGTCTCTCTTATTGACCATGCAATATGTTCATTCGAGATATAAGATCATCTCAATGTTATCAATTGCCTAATATGCAAGCTATGCTACAATATGTAAAATTATTTACGATGAAATAAAAAAAAACGCACAAGAGGCAGACCTAAGTGGCGTCGACAAATGCACCCATTCGACTCATCTCGTTTGTGACGCGTCCTCATGCAGCGTGACACGCAGTCACCGAATCGGCAGTCACTCGGCACACTTGCACTACCAAACCCTCTACATCCACAATATACCTACCTACACACAGATAAAGAGATACCAGGCTGGAAGTTATCCTAAAAAACAACGAATAGCACTTCACATTTTGATTAAATAGCTTCATATTTAAGCCAAGTTAATTAACTTGTATATACTTATCAAGACTATCTATTGAACAAGAACTTTCAGTATATCACGCGCTATACATAAATACTTACATAATCTTAAAGATACTAAAAAAGTATTGTAACGCTAATTTATAAACCTCTCATAAGTTGATGATACATTTTACTACCGCCTAATAAGTCATGACATAAAAACAAATACTTAAAACGAGATTTTACGGGGTACTCACCTCTCCTATGTTTACTTCTATATATGTACAAGTAGGGGGTGATTTTTTTACCGTCATGTCGTTAAATAGGCCTTCCAAAAGTATGGTATATGGTTTCCTCAACACTTTTTTTACCAGAGCCCCTTTACTAAATATAAAGCTTCAAAGTTGGTATTTTCATAATAGGCGTGTAATGAGGTTGCCAACCCTACTTTAAAATATAGTGTCCTACTATATTAGGGGATCAAATGCCATATTTCTACAAAAAATATATGGTAAGCTAAGCCATTATATTTTGCGTCAAACGCAGCCTTAATACTCATGCTCATACTCATTTATTTAAACCGTAGGGACACAGTAGAACACTTGGTTTCGTCAATCATAGTACTTAATTAAATGTATTTATCTAAGTACCTAGTTCATTGCACCATAATATTGGAGGAGCCAGAAATAGACAAGCATTTCGTTTACATTTCATTTACATAGGTACATGCATCTAAATACTGATTAATAAGCATGTAGGTACCTATGATTATAGCTGCTGTTGGGGCATTGTCAAACAATTGATTATAATACTTAAATTGAATTCTAATTTGTTGTGTATGTCAGTAACAATAATTATAAATATTGAATTGCATCACATAGTCATTGATTATATTTTATGGAATGTCAAGATATGCATAAAATAATGTCAAATCGTAACTGCTGTAAAAGGGCATTGTCATCTTACATATACACAAAATGATGAAAAAAAATATGTACCTATATGCCTACTTAATACTAACATAACAGAAATAACATAAAAAACAAATAACAAATCAACGATACATCCATAGTCATCCTTGAGAGAGCTTCTGTCATGCTAAGTAGCTTTTCTTAAATTAAATCTTTTTTTAAAGCCCGCTCCGCTCTAAAATTAGAAATTGCTGAGAAACTAAAAATAAATTTTAACATTTTGTACTCAGAAATCAATCAAATGAACAAAATTTTGGGCATTGTACCAAATTTTTTTTACTAACTATACTGTTGAAAAATGGCAAGAAGTTCTTCTCTTAAATGATTCAGACTTGCTTAATATTTTAAAAATTGTATCTTTTTTTCTTTCAATTCCTGCAACATCAGCATTCACAGAGTGAATATTTTCTGTCATGGAAACGAAATGGAGAGATGAGCGTAATAGGGCCAGTTTGAATTTAATGAAAGCAGAATTAATGGTGTTTTTCAACTTAAATTTGGAGTGCCATCAACCATATGAATGCTTTCTTAAAAATAAGAATGTAATTATTAAGGCACAGAGCAGCAAAAAAAATTTATATAAAAAATAAATATTTTAACCACATACTATATTTTTTTTCATTTTTTTGCCATCACTATATTTTTAGAGCTTCTAAATACTATATTAGATAGAAAAAAAGTTGGTAACCCTAGCGTGTACCTACGTACATACATGGCGCCATAATAGTCCTATATAAATGCCTTAGGTCGTAATAGCGAGCTATCAACACGGACGATCTATTCCTTAAAGCACGAGTGTCACAGGAGAGACGGATATGGCAATACCACCGCTTCCAACACTGCTCATGTTCTTGGACCATATTTGGACCCATTTGCCAGTTCGCAGAAGCTATCGTGCTGCGCAAGAGCAATGAATAAGACAAGTGCATGAAAAACATTTGCATTAATATAAGCCTATTAAAATTATGTTTTCTTTTGGAATTAAATTACAACCTCTATAAATAAGTAATGCTGCAAAGTTATTAATGTGCTTTTACAACTAAATTGTGTCCGGAGATAATTCAAAATTTATCAACGGACTAGGCGCTGTACCATTTGTACGCCTGACCCAGTAAATTTACACAAATAAAAAACTTCGAATCGAAAATATTACATGGGATAACCACGAATAAACCTAATCTAGGTAATTCAGATATTTTCCTATCTGGCATTTGAATTAACACATGCAAGAAACCGTTCGTGACTAATTAAATAGGTCTTGAATGTTTCTAAAAGATAGTTTCTGCGACAATATCAGCTTTCACCGAGAATAACAAGGCGTTTATCATCGAAGAAATTAAGGGCCAGTCTAGCGAGCTGTATCATGCTGGTTTACGTTGAGATACATACAACCTTGAAAGTTGATTAATTTGCCTTCGCACGTTTTTCAAAGTGCATTATAATGTATGTGTTTTGTATAAAACTGTACCGTGAGGGTTCATAATTACTTAGTAATATCCTTACGGGTGAAAAAAGGCTGAAATAATTTGATTTATATCATGCGCGCGTGTATGCAATTCGCTAAACCGCTGCAGACCAGTGGCGGCGTTAGGCGTCGGCGACATCCGTTTTCCGTACGCGTGAGTAGTATTTAATAGGAGTCGCAGAGTCATCTGTCAACTATGAAAGTTATATAAAAAACCTAGTTCAGCTCATTCAATCTAACGTTTTCTTTTTAATTGGGAAATGGAAGGGGTCACGCAAAGCTGATGTCGCATACGTCCACATTTGATCTAGCGCCGCCACTGAAGGCCACTATACCTACCCTACTATTTATGCATATTCTTAACGGAGGACCTAAAATAAATAAAAAAAAATAAAAATTGTTTATTTCAAGCTATTGACTCATACATTTTACAAAATAAATATAAATTATATTAAATAAAATTACCAATACTAACTATAATATGATACTAAACAAAATATTATTATACCATTAAATTAAATTATAATTAAAATAACAACACACAGAGAGACATACACATACATACATACACGTACGCGGACACGAGGGATTATCAGTGACTGGTGCAACGTCCCTTATAAGGGGGTTGCATGGAAGCTTAACCAGTGGGAGTGCACTATGGGTTCCTTCGTAAATTAGCCGGAACTATTTTAATACAACGCAAGAACGACAAAATAATAAAAACGCTTTGTTGAACGGCGCCTTACAAGTAAATCTGATCGAATTTGACCCTAAGGTCGGGTCAGGATCGTATGAGTGCTATTTGCTAATGACTGGGAGACGCCGATAACGTTGTAGGTAAACAATTGTTGGTAATGCTGCTGGAGTACGAACACCGTGATTGCTAGTATGGTACCGTGAGAGAAACATTCTGAATGTAGGTTTACTAGGCTCTACTGGGGTGTAATCTTAGAGCTAGGTAACCATTATGGCAATCATATTTTATCATACCCCAAAGATAGTTACGAAATAGTTTTTAAGCTTTTAGATTAGATTGATCGTTGTACTTTTAGTTTAAAGTTTTCTATGTGTTGTGTTTGTTTTTTTTGTGGCGAACACTAGTGTTTTCATTCATCCACACAGTTCATGTATACCCCAAACTCGGTACAACACAAATTATCTTGTTTTCGACTGGGTCACGTGGCCTCACATGCGGTTCGCTTTCGATGCTATTTATTTATAGACTCACGTTGACCATCATACTTGGTTTTATAAAAGCCATCAGTTATCAACTGCTTATGTGCACTCGAAATTAAGACTCGATAAAAATATAAAGATAAGCTCACCCGTAAATCCATTTCATAGTTCACTCACACAGGCGCATACGATCACAATAATTGCTGGTAGGTATAATATTATAGTAGGTGTGCGTAGAGTGCACGACCGATAGGAGACGAGGCGAGTGCGCAGGAGTGCAGCGCGATAGGACTGCGCAGGACATCGGTAAATGTGAAGAAAGTCACGCACTGCGTCCGACCTCACCCCTCTCAGCCTCCTTCAGATATTTCAACGCCAACACCCACTAAGGTAAGGGTGCTAAGGAGCCTGTGAATAAAGATTGGGTACACTGTCTATTGTGTCAAAATATAATCTACTAGCTTTCACCTGCTGCTTCGGACGCGTGTTTTTTTCAATAAAAAGTAGACTGTCTTATCCAGGTCATAATCTTAGATAGATTGTGACCTGGATATAGACATGTCCAAATTTCATCAAAATCGATTCTGCCGTTTGACGTGAAAGCGTAACAAACAAATAGATTTATAAAAAAAACTCACTTTCGCATTTATAATATTAGTATGATATTAAACATGGTGCCGGGTCGACAATTATGGTCAAAACGAAACCCATCGATGGAGGTTCTACGGTTTTTATAGTTTAGAAGCTAGGACACATTTGTGTGTTTTGTCGATAATATCCTAAGGAAAAAGATTTACATAGAATTATGATTTTGTGGTGAAGCCATTTGAATAAATTGATGAAAAGTTTGTGTTAAGGTTATTTATAACGGTGTTGCGACTATGCGAGACATTTAACAAGATAATTGACTATCAGGCCCTGAAGACCGACAGTTTTAACAATTAATTTGTAATAAAATAGGTATTCAAAAACCAAAGTTATTGACGGCCTATCCACTAACGTTCATTCCTTCTGACTTGTCCTGTCGTTTAATCTTTACAAAAACGCAACGGAATAAAACTTCCATTTCATAGCGATTGTAGATTCTAGCAGGGATTAACATTAATGAATTTGACACTTATAACTTAGATATTGTCAGAATAACTTTATTTTAGAGTTGATGCTTTTTCTACTATTTTTGATCTAATTAGACATAGGGGAACGTACCCATACTACGTGTCCCGTTCAGGGGGGGAGGAGGGTCTCTAAAATACCACACTTGGTCACAGGAGCGAGGGAGGGGGCTTTGGTTTTCGTCACGTAGTCAATATCCTCTAGGGAAATATCGCGCTTTTTCGAACTATATTCAAATATGGCGCGTAGCGCTTAGAGCTTTTTAAACTTGTAATTATAATATGCACGCACTCTTGGCGTCACGCGGCAAGCGCCGTGTTAATAAAGATAAATATGAGCCAAATTATTATTTTTTGAACTTTCCGTTTCCAAAAAATTATTTAAAACCATATTTATTAATTACTACCTGAAAACTAGAGAGGGAGGGAGGGGTCTTGGCTTGTACTACAGGTGGTTACCGAGGGGGGGGGAGGAGGGTAAAATTGTAAAAAATAGGTCACGTAGTATGGGTACGTTCCCTAGGTAGTGTAGGTAGAGCGGCCACTAATAAATTGACCCAAGATTTCAGACTTACTAAAAGGCTAGAAGCTACAGTATTTTCTTTTCGTTTTCATGCTCCCAAAGCTTTCAATAGCTTTGAGGAGCCTTATTTTGTGCTTTCAAAGTCCCAGATACTACAGAACTGAGACAACAAGCTCGCCGGTTGCGAAACACTAGGCAAGTCGGTCTTATCGCGCAGGGGTTAACGATTTTCGCATGGAAAAGTACTAGCGAGTACGATTACGCCTGTAAATAAAACAATGTCACATTTATCTATAAATAGTAGGTCGCAAGATGCAAGGCGCAGGCGGGCGCGGCGGCGGTGGGCGGCGGCGCGGCCGGCCGGCGATGCGACGCACGTCCCGTCTGCGCGTGCGCTAAAATTTGGCACAAGCTTTTAAGATGCAGCTAAAATTGACTGACACAGTTTACCGATGAGTTCATTACAATGCATGTGGTGATGATTCACTCATCACTGGTGTATCACACACATCACTTCCGACGATTTGACTGGTTCAGGAAAACCGTAAAACAGTTTTTCTTTTAATTGCGGGGTCAACGCAGGTAGCTTTGTTTACATTACCTATTAGAAGATTCTTGTTTCTTGTGTACAATAAAAAATACAGAAGATTTGTTATAATTTTATAATAATTATTCAAGAGTAGCACGAAACATAGTGTCTGTGACGTCATTATTGATAAAAGCCATTATCGTGGTCAAACGCTAGCCTATAATTTATGAAAAAAAAGTACATTACAGCTAACAAATGAGTCAATAAAGCGAACCAGTTTTTTAAAATTACTAATTGGTACGTGTTTGTTCAATTCTAAAGTCATAGGGGTCATGCAAGTCACTAAGCTGCCTAGGTAATAGAAAACATAGTCCATTACAAGAATACGTGTGAAGGAGTCTCTAATCCCGAGATAATACTGGCGTGTGTGCGCAGACTTGCAAATACATGGCATGGGGCAAATATTTACTGTTTACATGAGAGTGGCCAGGCCAAACAAGAGGCTTTATTTTTAAAGCATAAGCCATCAGGTGAGCCCCAAGCCTGTTTCTCCACAAATAAAATTTAAAACAACCTCTTCAAAAAAAGGAGGCTTATGAGCTGAAATACGGGGTGAATTTATAAACAGTCGACAATGATGGTACAAAATTATCATTTAGCAATCTTTAATTCTTTATAAGTATAAGTTTCCTGAATAGCAGAGATGATTTGTAAACAAATGGAGACAGAAATCTAAATATTTTTCTGTACCTATTGAATCTAGATGCATCTAAGAATCATAATTAGATAACAAACAATATACTATTAAGTAATTGTACTACCTCCGTGGCGCAATGGGCGAATCCGGCTGAGACGCAGAAGGTAGCGGGTCGATTCCCGCCACAGAACAAATGTTTGCATGATCTACAGATATTTTTGATCCGGATCTGGATGTTTTTCTATACATGATAAGTATGTTTTTACAAAAAAATATATATATAAATATTCATCAGTTATCTGGTTCCAATAGTACAAACTCTGCTTAGTATGGGGCTAGATAGCGCTGTGTGACATGTCCAGCAATATTTATTTATATTAATCCTAGCTAGAAATAGGATTGTAATGAAGTCGTGTACTGCCGAGAATTGAACCTGAGAAGTGCGGTCAACCGCACTGCAAGAACACCGACCTCCACAAAACATGATACTTCGACACAACTACTAGAATCATTACGCTATCTATGATAGTGACATACGATCTACAGTTATTTCGGAAGATTCATTGATAGCTATACTTCCACATTAGCCATAATCTACGATTTCGAGCCTTGTATGTGTCAAACGATCTGTCCGTTAAAAGGAGGGTAGGTAAATCAAATGCCTTTCCTTAAAATTTAGGCGTTTCCCCACTAATAAATATAATCTGATCTTGATGAGCAATCTAGTAACTTAGGTAGAGCCAGAATGAAAGTCAGTAAAAGTTAAATACTGAATGGAATGTTCTGGTCAGTATTTAATTATTATTTTTTTGGGGTTTTCACGGGCATTTTTTAGAACTGCTAACATGGCGCTGCTCTGTCATAAGCTGTTGTCTAAGAAAATGAATTTTCAATGTCAATTGCCTTGTCAACATTATTTTCAGAGGAACTTGAATTAAGCAAATCATTTGTGCTTTACTTAAAACACAAATGACATACACCAGCGGGATTGTTTTAATCAAATTTTGACATTGTGCCTTTGAGACTTTGACAGTTGGGCAAGTTTGACATATAAACCATTATTTGGCGGCTTATTACCAGACAACGCCATCTATAACGGTATTTGAAACTAGTATTTTTTAATTGCATATTATGTAAATCCCATGGAAATGACCATTTCCATTTTTAAATGAAAATAAGGATTTTCCATGGGGATTGTAGTAATAATTTAAAAAAAAAGTAATAGGATTAGGAATTTAGCATATTATTATGAATGTCTCGTCCTATTTTCAAATTAAATGTTTCTATGACCTACTATCAGGGCGACTTGCGCAACGAACTCTAAACGTATTTCGTAGCTAAATATGATTTAAGGAGTCAAAGTCAAATATGTTTACTAATTAAAATCACAAGGATCACTTTGAAACGTCAATTTTAAACCCTGTTCCTTCGCGACCAAGCCAGGAAAGAAAGGCAAGAAACAAGGCTGGTTGTTTTTTTTAATGATCCTTTTACAATACATAATGCAGAAAATAAATTACGTCTAAATTGTAACATTTTGAACGAGTTGGAGCAATTTCAATCCCAAGCTTCTCTATCATCTAAATAATCCGATATTTTATAGTAGGCTCTTTTATAATGATTTTGTTTAATTACGTTTTTAAATTTGTTAATTGTCAATTTTTGTACATCCCTTGGGAGATTGTTATAAAAGCGTACAATTTACTAACTTTATGGAGTCTACAAATAGCAACAGCGAGTTTATCTTTATTTCTAGTATTAAAATTATGATTATCGCTATTTTTCTTAAACAAATTAATATTTTTGTGAACATACATCAGATTTTCATAGATGTATTGACAAGGGAATGTCATAATATTTATTTCTTTAAACTTATTGCTCTTAAACTTGTTGTTAAATCATACAAATACGTCAAATTTAAACATGTTTAGTCGCTAAATACGTTTAGGGATCGTTGAGCAAGCCAGGCTCAGAGCACTAGTGATGAAAACACCATCATATTATGTTAAAACAATACAATAATAAACGACAATTGAGTGTTAATTGACAGCAGACGATTTATTTACTCTAATGATGAAAAGAACATTCATTTCAATCAATCGAGTCAAATATTGATTCGGAATTTCAGTCATCAATTTGTAGCCAAAGCTGTATTCAAAGTATAAAATATTGCAATTGAACTTAATAAAAATCTTATAACAAGTTTGTCAATTCACTACTGTTGTCTGGGCGGCAAATTACCTGCCCAATTTATATTGGACTCACATAATTAATTCTATCATAGCAATCATTTGTGCACTCTCTTTACGTAGAAACTTTCAGGGGCTTACATCGTCTGGTCAGAGACGAGTTCTTCCTGTGAATTCAAAAACTGGATAAAACAAGCAAACCAGGTCGAAACATAATATTTTCAATTGTACTTAACAAAGTAAACTTAATAGCGTAGTGTGAACTCAAACAGTTTGATTCAAACAAAGCGAACAACGCGAGTAAATTATCTCAAGTGGACATTATTTGCTTTACCCGCTCGGCCTCACTCGATAGTTAACAGCTCAACAAGGTCTTAACCCTAATCGCTGCAATTTGTTTCCCTTTGCCGATAAATGATGTGGATCAATTTCATTCAGCAAAGGATTCCATAGATGGCAGTAACTCGATCTAGTAATACGATCTTCTATCATCATCAACTTCTTATTCTATAATATCCTCAAAAATGCGGGATTTCAGTGTAGACATTATTCCCCCTAATCTAGAATTACAATAAGTAACTGTATAGTTGTTCCTAGGGTTTGGGTCGCGGGACTTTTCGTAATTTTAGTTGTCTCGAGTCCCGGGACTTTCAAGTCGAGACTCGAGACGAGACAAGATTGTCGAAATTAATCATTTTTATTTTCAAATAATTGAAGGAGCCTAGTGCCATCGTTTTATAGAACAACATCGTACAAGTTCGTTTTATAACTATAAGATTTAACTGCTTAAAATTGAATCTGTGTGTAATTAAAAGAAATAAACAAAGCAATTATTAAGACTGAAATGAACGTTAAAGTTATTAAGATTTAATTTTCTGTTTAATAAATGTTGACTTTTACAAAAAATTGCCTTTCATTAATACGTTTCACCCAAAATTAACTCAATTGAAATTCTTAAAAAAAGTCTCACCCCTCTTAAATAACCATTTTTTTTCTTAAGTCTCTTAAGTCTTAAGTTCTTAAGATTGTAGTCTGTCTCGTGTCCCTGGACTTTGAAATTGTCGGAATTTCCCAAACCCTAATTGTTCCTAATTGAGAATAAACAGATTAAAAGAGTTGAAGAAATAGAGTGTCCGAACGAAAAGATGACACAGTTACGAACTATGAACTATGTATGTACCTACGTGAAGCCGGAAATTATATTTTAGTTATTCCAAAAGGAAGGGTTAGTAGTGGAACAAACTAATAGTTTATTTAACAAATGACGACGACAGAACCCGAAAATAGAAGAATAACAAAAAAATTATAGAATCTTTCGGTTTCAGAATTTAGAGAATTTGTACTGATCAACATTTGGGGTGAACTGATCATCAATTACAACTACGCAATCCAATATTGTTTGATAAATTAAAATACACATAAAAGCCTGTAACAAGTTTCTAAATTGACGTCCGATCCGAATGGATAGACGAACCGTCTGCCGTTCTAAACACAACAAATTTCATCGAAATCGGTTCAGCTATTACGTCGTGATTGAGTATCAAGCAAATAAACAAACATACAAACTTTCACATTTATAATATTAGTGTGATAAGATCATAATAAAGTAAAGTAAACATTACAGCTTAGAGAAACAGGGCTCGTAGCCAAGTTACATTCGCTTCGAATCTATTCGATTTCTACATAGGTTTGTTTCATTTCATTTCATTTTTCATTTATTTATTCATAAAACAATCAACCAATTGTATTTGAATCACCATACATATACATTAAATTGTCGATGGTCGAAGTTGTCGATATATCACAGGATATGATCCATAGCATGTGTCAAATCCCATACATTTACGGACTTATCGACTAGCGTCATCGCTTGCGGATCTAACTTGGCTAAGCCCTCAGGAGTAGGGTAGGTAAATACCCAGACTAGCCTACCGTATAAATCTCAGTCCATTATCGTTTGCCACGCTAATTTGAATTAGTAACTTTCTTTGTGTTCTGATGTCTCACTTTTATCAACAGTTCATTAGTTTGTTCTAGAAGTTGTTATCTAAGTACCTAGGGGGAAAATAATTTAGTTATCATTTATTTTATAAGTACTTTTAATTATAATTATTCCTGGGTTAGGTAGTTACTTACTAACATTCAAGCACGGTAATAAATCTATAGATAATGCGATCAACCTAGATGCTACAACCTGATGGTTATAGCCGCAAGGGCTTATCCAAGAAACTTGTTTACCAACGGCGCTTTCTCACTAATTCAATGATTGTACGATTTCAATCATCACTCATGCATGCATTACTTTAAATCGCGTGGGAGTGCTTTCAACACAAATGCACAAGACTCCACAACAAGCCCACATCGAGATCATCCGACATGAGAATCCTGCGATGCATAAACAGCTCCTAAGTGTGCATCTGGGTTTAGAGATCCATTGGATGCACACATGCACATCTCTTATTAAACAATCTGTTGCGGTCAGGCGACATAGTTGGCTGGTCATGCAACTGGCAGTGCCAAGGTAGGCACTTCCTATCGCAGTCGGCAGTAAACAGTGGAAACAGTACAGGTGTTCTAATTAACTTGTAGATGTTACCGCCCGCGTGGTTTTAAGATGGAAACTATAGGTCTCAGATCCCACGTTCAGATGACCCCAAAGGTTTATCTGAAAATAGATCTATTCCATCAGGCGACTGATATCATAGTATAACGGCGGTGCATTTTTACAGGTCTTTGACAAAATGAATATCTACCACAAATTTTTTCGAGGATTTAACCAAAGCAGAGTTCAGCTGACGCTGTTGCGCTAGCGCTCCTCGGAAACAAATTATAATATCAACAAGACGCTTTTAGTCAATAAATTGGTCTACTTATAATTCGATGTTTATTTTTATCCTACTAAAGTGTCAAATAGGTAAGCATACGGCCCACCTAATGGTATGGTTGCAGAATATGAAAGATAGCATTCAGGGTTCCCTAAAAGATTACAGACACCCTGTTGTTTTTCAGGCCATAACGTTAAATAAGTATTTCCAGAATTAACCCAGACATGATCACAAATGCCTGAATGTTAATGCGTCGTTAAATGTGCTGTGATGTGACTTTAGCACAAATGCAAAAATCAGATCTCCTTTCTTTGGAATTGATCCAATAACAAATTACGCAGGACTTCACCCCAGCTATTTATAAACATTCCTCTGAAACGTCTGAATTAAACCAATATAAGTATGAATGAATCATGGGTGTTTCAGGCATACCAACACATAAAAAGTTATGAAGACAACTCAGATTCAGAAACCAGAACCTTGAAATACCCTTAATACCTCTTAAACCTTCTTCACGCGAAATTATGAGCGAAAGTCGAATTCGAATTTTCAATTCAAAATCATTAGGTAATTTAGTAGATTGGAAGCCAATTCAACCTTCGAACTAAAAGGTTCTACTGATGGTTATTGCCTTTTCACGAGAAGATACGTATTTTAAGTTCCCTGTTAACATTAACACTCACTAAAGCAGCCACATTAAACGTTTACGATACCTACAACTTTCCAAGAAGAATACAAATTGCTACGTGCGAGAAAATATTCTGAACAGGGTACGAAAGCGAGTAATTCCATAATAAATTCTATGGGGTCTCGTAACCAGTTGTCGGAATCCATTCATATCGGCTTCGGTTAATAGCGATGTGATAGGCGTGAGATTAGACTTGGACTTGGGTTATCGGTGCGCGAATTGCGTGGCGTTTTAGACCACCTGTAATAATTAGTACAAGATCATTAATAAAGTGTTCTTATTACGTTGATCTTATAGCCCAGGCGTAGGGCATAAAACCAGGCGTAAAACGTAGGGGTGGCCGAAGTTATGGTCTACCTTGGTTTAGTTCTAAATAACAAATCAAGATATTTATCAAGAGTAAAGCCTGAAAATATTACAAGACATCATGACATCTATCAGATAAATGATGATGATGGATGATTGTTATTAAACCAGATTAGATGTAGGTAGGTTAGATAGTACATTGAAATGGTAATTTACGATAGGTTGATTATTCATTTAGAATCAGTAGATGATAGGGAGGATCGGGGCTTGAGCCTCCAAGCGCAAACCAAATGGCCCTGCACTTGAATTGAAACACGCACTGTAATTGACTCTCGATAACCAAGCCGTAAATAAACCTTACTGCACAACGTACGTACGCAGGCCCAAAGTTCTTGAAACAACTGTTGCGAAATATAGATACCAAACAAAATATTCAAGTTTCTAAAAGTTTCGAAGAAGGCAAAAGTTTTTTGTAAACTTTTTGAAGTTGATTATGTCTTGGAACTTGCAAACTTCCACCAACACAGAAAAAATATTTGATAGGTATCTAAATATTGCCAAATCTATGAGCATCAGCTATAACATCAAGGAGAGATTCCCTAGAGACTGAAATGTCTAAAGAGAATACATGAGGACCTGCGCTGCCAGACAGTTCAATGCACTCCGAACATGCAAGTTTTAGCGGTGAAATAAAAACTTCATTTTAATTGCATTCTTTGATGCTCATCCTGTCCACAAAGTTAATTAATTGATTTGGCTTGAACGGTATATAATATTGGGAAGCTATAAAAGATGCCGTCAATGTAGAGGTTCCGCGGATAATTACTTCTATGTCGACGTAGTTAGGAACTAAATAAATAAAGGGCTACATCTATTAGACGTTTTGCCATAACAATAAAATTAAATAACCCTTGGGCAAAGAAATTACATTGAGAGCGAGCTAGGTCCGTTCAATTTAAAGTGTTCAATTTACGAGAGTTGGATCGGCGATCGACACAGGGTCCATCGCCCACATACCGCCGCGCGCCGTGCAGCCACCCCGAGCATTGCTGATTATAATTTACGATGTAAATGTCTCGACCCCTTCCTTTTCTCATTTACTGAATAATGATAGTAATAATAGCAAGCTACATTGAATGGAGTGCAATTCATACAATTGCTACAGCTTTGATTGGTGACATCAGCAGCTCATTCTTGCTAAGTTTGATTTAGTAAGGAGCAATAACTGCCAGGAAAATGAAAGGGAAGATACTAGAGGAGAGAAGATATAAGTACAGGTGTTGATTGTTGGGGATAAATAACGGGTGAAAGAAAACTAGGTAGGTATTTCCTAAAATTTTGGTATTAGGTAAAAGAGGAATTCTCCAGTACGTCTGCAGACAAATTAAACATTGTTAGATTTGTAGGTGCGCTCTATTTTTTCTTGGTTGGTAAATAATTTATAATTATAATATATAATAATTTTTTATTAGGTTTCTATCTAACATAAAAAAGCTGGTTATACAGTAGTTCAATGATGTCTTTAAACCTATACTAGGTTCTCGGTAACGGGTTCTGCTCAAGAGTTATGTTAATCTTAAAAATAGATCAGGTTCCTCCGAGTAAAATGAATATACAATTAAATACGTTAAGTATATGAATTTCACGCATTAGGTAGGTATTGATGTGTAAACGTTACGAGCACGTTTAAACAAAAGGACTCTTTAGACAGAAACGACTAGAAAGTGATAATTAGGCGTCGAGTAGTTATTGATAAGAGAGAGCAAATAACTTCTTAACGACAATGGAGCTGATTAGCAATTCAAACACGAAGACAACGTGTAGGTACCTACATAATGATGACAGTGACGCCCTAAAGTTTATCAAAAGGTCGGTTTCCTATAATGGCCCTAAAAATGATAAAACATGTAGATCAACAGCCATTACATGCTTTAACTGACTTGCCTTGGAACACAATGTGTTACAAATTATTTCCTATTAATATTAAGGTTTTACACTTAATGAGTAACCAACATACCTACGTCAGATAAAGCAGGAAATTTAAGACGTTGGCACAGTAAGAAGACGAGCTTCAGTGTTTTACATTATGTAATGTAATAGGTCAAAGTATCACTCAAACAAAATAATTTCCGATTGAGGGATAAGTTGACCTTTCAGGCCACTGACTTACCCACTGGGGGTCAAGGTCACGGAACCAAAATAGAGGCGCGCTAATCGTAACTCTAATCGCACTCTTTATCAAGCTTTAATCTATGATGCAAAGAAACACCTTCTTACATGAAACTAAAACTCAATAAAGTAGGTAGGTACCTTAGTAATTATATACATAGCTACATAATAAAAGTTGTAAGTAAAAATAACAAACCGGTTTTTGCGCCGGTTCCTCTGCAACCTGCAATCCCACTATGCAACACACATCACAACACTGCACGAAATATTCGCGTATTTAGACTATCGTCGATCGTTCCGAGTTACCGCGGACGAAAGCGAAAGTGTATCGTTTTGTTTTTATGAGTATTTTCGTATTTACATGTACGGCGACGCGGCGTGTGCCGTCGACTGGCGGTGAGGACGCGGGAAGGTCGCTTGAGAGCGCCACGCATGCGCACAGCTGGTCATAACGCCGCCAAATACTGTCATGACATGATGACAGTGCCAAACCAACCCTCTGACCTCCGTGTCGCTTTAGACGTCAGAGTGCGTTATCATAATCACTACAAATGTCTTGTTATCAGGTACCTAGGATAGTATACAAATTTCTGATTACAATATGATAGACAAACGGTATACACATATTAAATATACCCAATACTTGTCTTGTGAGCTATGCCTCCAAATAAATAAAATAAAATTCGTTTATTTGAGGCACTAAATATACGACCAATACCACACAAACAAAAAATAATATACAACTGAATTTGAATGTTGTTTTTATGTTAGGACATAATTTTGAATTAAGTATAATTTAATTTGTTTTCGTCGAGCCTAAATTAGATTACCTTTTAAATTAGTATATGTCACGCTAACAATTAAACAGATAAGCATTGTAAATATTTTCTTTATTTTTGTACTAAGGCCACCAAGAGGTCCGTCTATAGTTCTATTAGAATTAAGATAAAACATTGTAGGATTTTTTTTACTTAATACGTGCTTACAAACTAGTTATTGCATTTACCTACATAACAATGAATATTAGAATCTAGAAAGATATGAAAACAGTGAGATCATTAAGTTTTTCCTAGATTTAAAAGGTAAAAAATAAAGCTAAAAATCGCTACTGCTAATAACCTCTATTAAAATAATTAACTTTAGACCTAACATATAACTTAACAGCATTACTTATAGTAAAATAGATTTGATAAAATTCCTATTTATCTAAAGATGGACTGCCTTTTAAAGACATCAAAATCTAACTATTATGTTCCACAAAAATTTACTGAGTTCAGTATGATTGTTATGAGCAAAATATCACAGTTGATAACTACCTACATGAAATGTACTAGAAAATTGTAAAGCCTTTTCCTGATGTCTTTAGTAGCTTGCGCTCTTGGCATGCCATTTTCGCTAAAAGGGTTGGCACACTTCTCTAATATTTCTATAAGTACAGCTGGAGTCCTTGGACCCATCAGCAACCCTGAGATCATTATCCTCCCAGACATCATCCACCCAAGAAATATCTTTTCACAAACAATCTGCAAATTGTTGTTGACAACACCATGTTGGCATTTAAAAGTGATCAAGTTGCAAAAGGATCTACAATCTGACAGATCACAGTCACTGTGGTGCTTGCAGTTAGAACCATCAGCTATGATCCTGTTGGCCACTGATAAAGGATGGATAGACTCCAGATTAATGTACTTTACTTTCTTAAAATCGCTTGTCACTCCAAAATTATTCATTTTGATGTCACAGATGAGCATTGGCTCAGGGAAAATCTCCTCCAATTGGAGCAGAAAGTCTAATATCATTATTGAAATCTTGACTCTACTCACCCACTCTGCATGACTGTCGTACAAGCTCACATAATGTCTGTAACCAGATATAGAGTTCAGTCTCTGGACAGCATACAGAGAACCACATGTGCCCAGCAATTTAGGAAACACATTGTACTTGCCATATAGAGATAAAGCTAAGTACTCATTATCATGCAAAAGGGACCACAAGCTCTTCTTTTCAATATACTTGTTACCTACAAAACTATGCTGACTATAGGATATTCTTTTAGCATCAATATCATTAATTGCTAAATTGAACTTTGTCATTACAAGTCTTTTGATTCTATCAATGAAATTGTTTTCTAAAAATACTGTATTATTGTTAACTGAGCTGGATGACAATTTATTACCATTAGAAGCTTTTATGGACTTGAAGACAATGCTTTCATTCATCCACATTCCTGAGAACACTGCTCCTTTCTCCACATAAAAATTAAGGCATGAAATGGAAGACAATTCATTCTGGCACAGTGTTTCACACAAGTTGCCATTGGACTGTCCATTTTCGTAGCTGGCACACTGAAAGGAGAAAAATATAGATTAAAGATTGATAATAATGGGTACAACAAAAATTATTCCTAGATTTTCAGTGGTATAAATTGTGATATCAATGAGCTAATTCACACTGAATTCAGCTATTTTTTGTATACATAATATACCTACCTAGTTGCAAGGAAATATGTTGCCAATATAAACTAATTGTTTACAGGTATTTCCAGAATGCATCCCTCTTTCAATTAATGTTTATCAGAGAATTTGCTGAATTTAAGTAATTATTTATCCAGCTGAGAGTAATTCTTAGAGATGATGCCATCGAATTAAATAAAGGACACTATCAGTCATTTCAAAACTGTCTGCGCAGGACAAACAGTGTGTTAGGAAAGGCTTTAGAAATATTGATTTAGAACTTACAAGATTTCCAATGTGAGATTTTGGCTGTACGCTGGTACACAATAACCTCCACTTTATCAGAACAGTAAGGACTGCAATGGTGCACAATACTGCAGGCACTCTTCGTTTACTAGATTTATAAATCCTAGTAAAGCTCCACGCGCAACAATGGGTGGTCTTCATGGTAGTTTTAATATGTTTCTGAAATTCAAAAAGAATTTTATCATTTTATTGTAGGTGAGTAAGTACCTACAAATTTATTTCATAACATGAGCAACAGCACTTATTTCCACCAAAACTTAGAAAGGCACCATCTCGCAAAAACTAGGTTTTAAATAAAAAACGCATTCAAATCGATTCATAAAAGTTTAAAATACGTTGAGTAACTGTTTTTTAATAAAAACTAACGTTGATTTATATTGAAGTAGATAATTTACCTTTTATGCAACAATTTCCTGTTCATATCAAAGCAAAGCATTTATCAAATCTATTTCTGAACCGCCTACATTTTGTCTGACCCAAACTAATTCTCTGCATTGCACCAAAAACAAACGCGACGGAAAAGGAAAATAATCATACAATACTCAGCGCTGCGCAAGCTGCGCAAATAAAAATTAAATAACATTTCATTTCAGACATTATGTCAATGTCAAATTCAATTGAAGTAATACATGACATTGGCATATTATTTGCCTAATAAGTTTTTTTTGGCTCTATGGATACAGGACGATACAGGAACAATGCACGGATTTGTATTAAATAAATATACAAGTTTTCTCCCGTAACTTCGCATGCGTGGTTTGTCAATGAAAACAATACCCTACTTCTGCGCAGTTAGGTAAAAAGTAGCATGTCTCAATCCCGGTCATGATTCATATTTTCATCGAAATCGATCTAGTAGCGATGTGTAACTCCGGAGTAAGTGAATGAAATGAGTCGATTCAGCACTCGTAGTTGATAGTCTTATTGATTCCGGCCAATTGCTAATGACTCCGACTTCGGACTCATTAATTATTTTTTCGAATCGGCTCGGATCGTAGAGCTCGGGTTCGGTTTAGTTAGTTGCTTGCTTTGATTCCGACTCCGAGGAATCATTTATTTCTTTGATTTGGTCGGCTCCGTTCGATCGTTGGTTAGCACTCGGGTAAACGGTTCGTTCAGTCGCTCACTAGGTTGGCATGGAAATGAATGCTTTTTTTAAATCATTTTCATTGACATCGACAATTATTTTCCTTAAATTATGTAAGATTTTTGACTTTATTATTTATCGTTATGACAAGGCTCTTTTCAATATATAATAATAATTTACATATAATTACCACATAGCGATTTTTTTATTTATTTTTATTACATGCACATAAAACAAGCTTCTGGCCCACCTGATGATAAGTGGTAACCATCGCCTATAACAGAGAATTGCCTCGTAGGTCACGCTCGCTAGAAAAATGCCCTACGATGCACTGCCCTGCGTCCATCAACTTATTTCCTATATGAACCTACCTGTAGAAACTTCTTTAATCTGTGACCTACCAACCTAAAGCAAAGTTTGAACTATTGTGCGCGCCAAGAGCGAGACGACACACCCCGATACTCCTACCATTTTTTTATAGAAACGATTAACAGTCGATTATGGACGGATTTCTCTATTCCTTTGATTCTTTTACGCCGTACTGTACTACGGAATAAAAGAATCAAAGTAATAGAAGAATCAAAGGAATAGAGGAATCAGATCGGATGGAGGAGTCTGAAAAGTGAATACATTCACTTTGAGGAATAAAGAGTACCTATGTTTACGATCCAGCCGTTTAGTCGTGAAAACGTTACTAACATAGACACACTTAGTGCGAATTTATAGTATGAGCCCAGCCAGTATGTTTGGAGTATCAATTACAAAACGCCATCTATTATCGAGTAGCTGTACAAACAAATGTTGTTGCAAACAAAAAATAAAAGATGGCGCATTAGTATTGTCTGTGGCCTAAACCAGAGTTCGGAAAAATCCATTCAGTAATAGGTACATTATTACAAAGTAACTCTGACTGTTAGTTACGTTTTCACGACTATTCGGCTTGACCGATTTCAATGAAATTTAGTATACAGATAGATTGTAACAGGATGACCTAAGCAACTTTTTACCCAACTGCGCAGAAAGAGGGTAATGTTTTTATTGACAAACCACGCGTGCGAAACCGCGGGTGGCAGCTAGGATTTTTATATGAACCTACTTATTTATGCTTCATAAATTCAGAGAAAATATTACTACTGTAGATACCCTAGGTAATACCTATTTCTATGTTTGTGGCATGCATGAGCATGAAACATTTTTCTGATTTTAGGCTTCCACGGCAATATAAATCAAAAATGGTAATGGCAAATTGGGCTGGAACAATGAGCGGGAGAGACACCGATGATGTCGCACCACGCTTGCTTCTTTGGACCAAACGGTTCTTCCAGCCTTTGAACTTCCACTGTGGCCTCTATGTGCCTAGACTTAGGTAAATGGTCACGGTGCCGGTGGCCCAGCCCGTGCGGCAGCGATGTTTTATTTTCAAGTGGACTAAGTAGGTATCTATCACCAGGCGGTTAGTAAGCGACTAGCTATAGCTAGCCGGCTAGGACGCAAGAGGTACAATACTCGCCTCGGCACAGGATAAGTAGGTAGGTATGTACATTTTAAGGTACAGGTAGCCACGGCCGAAACAAGTGTTTTCATTATCTTTCGGGGACGCGTGTACCTAGGTGGTAAATACATTGCAGACTAGGTACTTATTTAAATTTCCTTGGTAGGAACTACATACTTATTTGAAGTCGGTTTTAAAATAAAACTGTGATGCGGTTAGCTACTACGTTTACAAACCTGAATGAGTTCACGTTGCCGTGACGTGCTATTTCATAGATGTATAGTAACATGAGTAACAATTGTATCCTACGCTATTATACAAAGCTCGGTGGGATCCGCCGACTTTAGAACACCGCAGTATCTAGTTAGTACATACCTACATACCCACACTTATTATATCCAGCATAGCCTCTTAGAATGTTAATTTCACATAATTAGGTACCTATGTAAGTATACATAATTGATCGAGCGAAGCGAGATCTCCAAATCAACTTGGGCAAATCGGCGTTGTATGTACCTTTTGGTGTAACTAAATGAGCTAAAAGTTTTGGGGGTTTGTTGAGATATTGGGGTTCAAGAGGGGTAAAAAAAAATTAAAATGAGACTATTCGTTCAAATGGGACGTCAAATGAAAGTATTTATTAGTACATTTAGACTCCGTTTTTATTTTTAGTAAAGTCCTTATAGTTTTTGAGTTATCAGCCATAATAAAAACTGAATTTTGACAAATTCACAGGGTACACCAGTGACCCCACAGTGCTGTAATTTGGTATACGTGTAGCTTAAGTGCCATAAATATAGGCTAGTCTGAAATTCTAATACTACAAAAGTCAACACACAGTACAATACAAAGTAATACCTGCAATTTGTACCCCAAAAAAGAGTAACCACATTACATGAACTCCTGTTACCTGTAATTTGAATGAAACCGTAGGTCAAGTATTTGGTTATTTTTTCACGTGGCACTATTTTGATAGTGAAAGATTACAATTTTTTTTTTGTTTTAATCGGAGACTCGCGAGATCTCAGTTCGGGGCGAACCACTAGTAGTACGGTACCTTTGAATAAGTAAGAACAAGCTTAACTTGTACTTTATTCAGGTGTCTAGACCATACAACAGATCCGAGTAGTTTGTTATGAAGCTCGTAGGTACCTATAGGAAGTTATGATACAAGAGACAATTTGTAACACAATACCTAGACCGCCAAGCTAGACTTTTATTTCTCGAAGTTGACTAGGGGAATGGATTAAACTACAACAATAAAAGAAACAATGTTAACAAGCTCGTTTCGACGTTTTATTCATGTAAATTTGCAGATACAATTAAATACAAATTATGGTCATGTAAATTGGGATCTAAGATAAATTATAGGTATATCTATTATATTAGCTGGTATTGACTGAGGACTGATGTAAACCGCCTCCGATATCTCATGACTCCCAGCCAAGTTAAATTTAGACGAGTCATCAAAATATAAAAAGGCAGTCTCGGAGCGTGGCGTTACAAAATACTGTCTTAATTCTAAAGTTACATTATGAGATTTTTAATGTGATCGTGATAAAACTCAAAATTAAACAAACTATGTGACCATTCTACGTCCAGGAAGGCTACTTATGCATGCAATTACTAGTAGCACAAAATAGATTGGTACAGAAGTTAAGTTTAGTACAACGAGCGAAAAACAGGCGCACACAAGCAATGCGCGCGTATCTCGGAGGATCTCGGATCAAGTCAGTCGAACAGCGAGTGCCACGCTTTGGTGAGACGTAAATCATGTTTTGTCTGACAAAATTTGTTTGTGATACATGACAATGAATTAACATTCTTATCAAAATTGTTACTAAAATCAAAATCGACCAGAACTTTACCTTTGTACCTATCTATTTTGTGCTATTAGTTAGGTCCCTCACTCTAAGTTATTTAAGTGCAGAGCTATTTCATTGTTATCTAAATTCCTAAAAAGATAATGACAAACCTATAATTGTCTACATGTCATACAATCACAATTTTTCCTAAAGCTATCTGTACAGATTTAGGTAAATTCAGAATGTCTAATGCCAATAACTTCAATAGGTACATACATGGTGTTCAGGATTACATGAGCTTGAGCGGGTGTATTAAATACTTCGCTACAAATGGTAATAAAATGTCCAGCTACAGTTCAATAATAAGTAGATAATTTTACACAACTTTTCCTGAACTAGTATACTGAAATTCTGAGTAGAAATTCTAGTACAATAACAAAATAGTCTAGATACAAAATTAAGTTATTCACAAACAAATTCATAAATAAACTTTTATTAAAATGTAAAAGGTTGAAATACTCTGGACACTAGTGATTTCATGAATGTGAACCATTCACTACAGAGAGCACTGCATCATTCCTCTGACTCGTTTTCATTTGGTTCGGGGGTGCTAGTTTTCAACCAAGGGTGCTGAAGGCACTCGTATGCAGTGGCGCGCCGATTAGGATCAAAGTCTAACATGGGTTTCAAGAAATCGGCAAATTCCTCTGCATCGCTCTGGCTCCACTCATACTTCTCAGTGAGCACAGAGACTAAGCCCCAAGGTTTTAAACCAGTTATGTTTCTCAATTCACCTTTTTTGTTGAAGAACACCTTGGAATACTTGCCAGAAGCAGCAATTCTTTTGGGAATATCTCCAAGAAGCTCAATGATGTGAGCCAAGTGGTCCTCATCACGGGTGTACCCATCTCCAGAGTGGGGCTCAAACAGATAATCTCCAGTGGCTAGTTCAAAAGCCATGCATGCAGTACTCCATATATCAGCAGAAGTGCCATAGCCGGCACTCAACAACACTTCCAGTGAGCGGTACTGCCTAGTTTGGATATCCTCAGTGAAATGTCTGTGCACCCAGCAGGCATTGCCTAGATCAGCAATCTTAACTTCCAATTCACACACTTCATAGGCAGGATCAGGTTCTTTTTCAAGGCATTTACCCATGTTCATTTGAGAATTGAATGAAGGGGGGGTGTCAGTTAGTTCTCCTTCCGACATGGGGGTGCCCGCATCATCCCCACAACCATATTGTTTATTTCGAACCTGCACAGCATCAGCATCTGTGTCAAATGCCTCATCATCAGGTCCCTGCAGATCATTATCATTACATCCATTCACAGTTGTTTCATTGTCTGAACGAGTGGTATCAATCACGCTTGATTCCTCCGGAGTCTGTGGAGAGTCATCTATGTCCTGAGACATAGGAGCTGATTCACTGTTAACATCAGTTTTCTTTTGCTCTTCGATCTCCTCGATTTGTTCCATTTGTTTCTTCAGAAGCATGGATTGGCGCTTGGCTTTCTTTTTTAATTTTTTCTTTTTATTTCTACTCATTTTCCCAGTTACCACTTGTTCTTGAAATTCCTTTGGTGCAGTACTTATGAGTGAATGTGGTAATCTCAAGCCAAGGGAATGCAACTCAGTGGCCTCTGCAGCCAATTTACGAATGTATGGTTCATCAACACAAACTAAAACATTTTCAGGTTTAATATCAGTATGTATGATCTTACACTTGGTGTGAAGATAATCCAGTCCCTCTAGGACCTGCCTTATGATAGTTTTAACATTGTCTCGAGGAATACCTCTATAATTGGATTTGAGTATCAGCTTCAAAAGATGATGGCCAAGAACCTCGAACACCATGCACACATGGGTCCCATTCACGCCTGTAATCTTAAAGTCATTCAGTAGCTGCACTGTCTTGTTCCTCTTAGGGTCAGCAGGATCGCTATCGCGTACAGCTCTCAAAATTTTAATTTCGTCTAGTGCTGTCTCCGTAAAATGCGGCGCAGATTTCACAACTTTTAGCGCAACAAATCTCTTGTCCACGAGGTCCCAGCACAACCAAACGGTGGAAAAATGGCCCCATCCTAGTTTCCTCGTGACGTGGTAGCGAGTCAGGAATAGGTCACCAATTTTGACGGGATGGTATCCACCCTTACAATAGTCAGCGCAATCCTCCTGCTCCTCATCGTCGCTGGCGTACTGCTCGTCATCATCCTCCTCGATCGTCTCGTTAGACGAACTGTGAGTCGGTTCCAAGCGATTCTGATTCTGGTTGCGCAGGCCGTTCCCTTGTCCACCTGACCCGTGATCCTCCTCACGATTTTTCTTCTTGCCGAGCTTATGTCTCTTCTTTTTAGCCTGAATGGCCAGGACCCTTCTATTTACATCTGATTTAGAACTCATTTAGTAAATTAAAACACTTCAACAACAGCTAATGATTAAAAAATTTATCTTTTCATCTCAAATCTTTTTTGTTTGAGTATGGCGGCCGGTCGTAGAACAAAATGCGCTCGACTCGAACGAACACGATATTTTTGGGTGTTGCCACATAGATAAAATAATTTTAAAGCCGTACATACACTGACCGAGTAGATTACAGTGTGGGGTGCGGGTCCAGAGCATACAAGCAATACTTAAAATTGATAATATTTTAGCAAAATTATTAATTAAAATTATTATTTTAGAAAACAGTGAATTTCATGTTATAATCCTATAAACAATGGGTTGGTTCCGTCATGTAACTGTAGTCATCTTTTCGGCAGTGTTTGGTAAATAGATCTACAAAATACTCTAAGCTTGGATATTGATGGCCTCATCATCATACAGTCTGAAAGTCCGAAACCACTGTTGCGTTGGCTTCCCAACCGCTTGACTATGTTCACCACCCTACATTGCAAGTTCTACCGGTCGGAAAACACTACTGAGCCTATTGAGGGCTGTTACACTATCAATAATATCACGTGATACTCGAGATCACAATCTAATATCGAGGAAATATTTATGATATTATCAGTATGTATCGTGATAGTATTGAAATATTTCGTATGTTTTTGAAATCTGCGATCTTGGGGGCGTGGCTATTATTCATTCATCTGTGGCGCAGTCCAAGCTTTAGCATTTAGATTATAACAAACACAAACGCTTGTTTTTTTTATTTCAAGTTCCTCGGAAAAAAATGTTGACACGATAATTAACATTGACAATTCCCTTTCCTGGAAAATTTTAAAGAAGAAGAAGAGAAATTTGAAAAAGAATTGTTATTCAGAGCATGGCCGAGCAATGCCATCTGTTAGTTGTTATAAAAACCCCTCATTTTTCCAAAAATATCCTATGTCCTTTCTCTAATTTTCGTAATCATCCAAGTCATCGCCTAAATCATTTCTTGCGTGAGATTAAAATGACTATACGGGTTTCGTTTTAAAATCAACTTTTTTACCAAATGATTTCGTCTTTTTTTTAGCTTTTTTAGATAGTATCTGACACAATTAGCTTCCACAAACTCATCGCAGTACTAATATCAATAAATAATATCATCAATAATAACAAATTGCTATCAATATAAATAATATTGATAGTATTAAACTCCGCTATCAATACTGCCGTGTTATCACGATACCATTTGAAACAAAATATACTCTATGCACGATACTGATCAAAGTTGGCAATCTGTCATTTCTCAGAATGACGTTAAAACATGAGACGTCAAAAAAAAAAACATAAAGCATGTGTGCAATTCACACGTGGTAGAAGTGAAACCATCAAACATTTTGATTTCATGATAATGAGACGAATGTAAAATTTCGGGAAGATGATAATTGTAGGTTTTAGTAAACATGGGTACTCTTTATTCCTCAAAGTGAATGTATTCACTTATTCCGACTCCGCCATCCGATCTGATTCCTCTTAGTGATTCCTCTATTCCTTTAATTCTTTTATTCCGTAGTACAGTACGGCGTAAAAAAATCATAATAAACGAATAGTTTAAACCTTAGGTATATATAAACGATTAACGGTCGATTATGGACGGATTTCTCTATTCCTATGATTTTTTTTTTGCATCACTATAATCATTACTAAAACCGTTTTAGTAATGATCATAGTATGAAGCATTATACAGTGTTTCTTATGTTTGTGGTTCTTTGTGCTTTTAAAAAACGGTTTTAGTAATGATTATAGTGATGCAAAGTTAGATAATTATTAACACGAGTGGAGAGAGTACGAAGCAAAGCACAAAGAACCACAAACATAAGAAACACTGTATAATGCTTCCTATCTCATTTTTTCCTAGGTTAAATCTTATGAATTTATGTGTCTGTCTCTTTTTACTCTCCCTTTTTCGTTTCATCGACTTTCAAATCACAACGATGCTAAAGAAGTTTTCAAAAACGACTGCATTGAAACGTCCAACTGAAATCTGTTGTAGGGTGATGGATTAAATGCAGATTGGTCGAGTAAGACAGCTTTTGATTTTGACATTAGACACAGATAGAGCCCCATTTGATAGTGTGCGTTACCCCAGCAAAAAGTTGTCTCCTTTCAATCTTGTCAATTTCAATCCTAAGGTTGGTTTTTAGAGTAGTTTGCCATATGTTTGCATGTTGCCACTTAACATATTTTTACTCAAAATGACAGATTGCCAACAGATTGATTTTCCGTATATAAACTAGTGGAAATCTAATGCGCCCCACACACGTCAACGATTTCTTTGCGCAAGCCTAGAAATTTAAACAAATTCTTCGCAGAGATGGTTGCGTGGCTTTCGCAGCGAGGCTTGCACAGAGGTATGCAAGGCTTGCGCAAGCCTCTTTGGGAAGTATTTGTTTGTTATTGTTTGTTGAATTTGTAATGTTATAGGTACTTAATTTATTAAATTGAGCTCTGAACTTTGTTTAAATTTCTAGGCTTCCGCAAGGCTTGAAATCGTTGACATGTGTAGGATCCCTAATAGGTGGGATTTGACGTCTATCCCTGCAGCCACATTACTCGCCTTGGCGCGAGGAAAGTGGGCAGGGACGTAATGTGGCTACGTTACTTCTAATGCTCCTCGTCATTCCCTAAACTAGCATATACTACTCATATATCATATACTCGTTCATATACTAGAGTCGCGGCACGGGCGAGTTTGAGGCGATGCGGAGTCGAGGTGGGGAAGCGGCGGGAGCGCTGTGCCCGACCGCGACGCGACTTTTGTCATTTTGTTTAGCGTCTTTCATCATTTTGTTCAATCTTCTCCTATTTGAATTCATAACTTGTATGAGTGCAAGTACGTCTTCATCTTCTGACGATGACATGTTGAATAAAGTAGAATGTGTGAAGGAAGCTTAGCCGCCGGCGCCCGCGCCTCGACTCTACATAGAGACCACGTCTCGACCTTGCCGCGACGCCGCCGCGTCCTTGCCTCGACTTACCAGTGAGCGACGCGCCTAGGTATATATAGTACCTACATATAGGGAGTGTTGTATTTTTTTAAATTATTTAGTGAACAAAACAGGAAAATAGCAAAAGGTATTTATTTATTTTCATATTTTTGCGACACGAAATTAATTACATCTTATGATTATGTAATCTAAATGACATGCACCCTGTTAGGGCGTGGCAAAATTAATATTGTACTTATATAAACTTATATAAATCTACCTATACCTGTACGTCATACGTACCTTAAAAGGTAAAATTTAAATTACATTTCTGAAATTAGTTACTTAATATTACCTAAGAATATTTCTTTGTTACATTATAATATCACATTATCCAAATGTAAGCTTATTATTATATTTTCATTTAAGTATACATATAAATGATAGATAATTTTAATATTTTTAATGTTGTGCGGATTTGGCTAATAATTTATTGTCATCATAAAAATCAGTTAGTAAATAGTAACATTTTTGTACTAGTAAATCTTTGAGTTTATTTATAAACGTTTTGTCTTTCATTTCGGTTTTTAAACTGTCAGGTATTTTATTGTAAATTTTGATGGCTGTGTAATGCGGACTTTTTCTGTATATTTCAAGTTTCGGTTCTGGCAGTAGTAAGTTGTTTTGTCTTCGCGGGTTTGGATCATGTTGGTATAGGTACAGGTGCTTTCTCACAAACATTGTTACTTCTAATAATGTAGATGCACGGTAGTGTCAGTATCTTCTGCTCTACAAAGTGAGGCCGACAGCTGTTCCGCTGGCGGATGTTTACAATTATGCGTAGACATTTTTTTTTGCAATACGAAAAGCTGTCCAACATCAACACTGTTTCCCCACATTATAACAGAATACCTCAGCCATGCATAGGCATATGCGTAGTATGCTGCTAACGCTGTCTTTGTGTCCGTGTTGGATTTTGATATTACTAGGACGTATATGAACTGTGATAACTTCTTTTTTATTTTTTCAATGTGCCCTTTTCATGTTAAGTTTGTGTCGATATTAAGACCTAAGAGAGTATATTCTTTCACTTCTTTAATTTTCAGACTATTGAGAGTTCGATTAGATCTAGGCGGGGTTTTTGTTAAGGTATAAATTAAATTAGTTTAGTTTTTTTTATATTTACTTCAAGGTTATGAAGTTCTAGCCAGGAAATGATATTTTCAAAAGTGTGTTTAATCTGATTTAGTGAATTTGGATCGGAAGTGCATTTACTTCTGTTGGCATAAGAGGTGTGTGTGTAAATAAATGCCCTTTTATTTATTTTTATTTTATTTAAAAAGTAATGAAATGTCATCAGCAAATAGGATACTTGGGGTGTTAAATACTTTAGGTAGGTCGTTTATATATATAATAAATAGAATACACCCTAGTACACTGCTTTGCGAAATTGAGCTATTGCTCGTTATTATTTTTGATTGGACAGTTTGGACAGTGCTAGCATCTTGACTAGGATGTTCAATATGTACAAATTGTTTTCTATTCGAAAGATAAGATTTTAGCCAGTTCAGTGGTTAAGTCTGATACCGATTTGAAAAAGTTTATTAATAAGAATTGTATGTGATACTTTATCATACGCCTTTGTCATGCCTAGCAGTAAGCCAATAGAATAATATTTCTCTTTTATATAGTTTAGAGTTTCTTGGTTATAGGTATTTGTATAATGCTAAAGTTGTAGACGAGTTTTTACAGAAACCAAATTGGTTTTCGTGTAGTAGTTTAAATTTTTCAAGAAAGTCGTACCTAGAGGCGGTTTGAGATAGCGCGTTCGAATACTTTTGAGATTACAGGTAGTAGCGCAATAGGTCTGTAGTTACTAATATTTGTGGACTTTCCGCCTTTCTTTAGGATCGGTCTTATTTTCGCAATTTTGAGCCTATCGGGGAAGCATTCCTCCAAAATTGATTGTTTGAGAAGTTGTGTAATAGGAGGTGTTAGTTCCATTATGCAGGATTTTATCAGGATTGGAGGTATATCGTCCACACCGCAGATAAATTTATTTGAAAATCTTTTTATAATTGTATACCTATACCTCCTTCTCAGTGACTGTTGACAGGTACATTGTATTTAATGTAGGATTTGTGACGAGGTTTCTAATTATCTGAAATTTTATTTGGATGCGGTGAGGATTTTTTAGACGATTCTCCAACAGAGATAAAATAGTCATTAAAAGTATTTGCTATCATATATGAAGAGTCTATAATCGTGTTATTATTTTTGAGCGTAATCTTGTGTAATTTTTTTATTTTCCTCTTATTAGTCATGAAAGTGACGAGTAGGTAGGAACCTAATATCGTAGTAAATTATTTCTCTGTAGTACAGCTACCTAACAATCGAAACCTACATAAGGAGCGAATAATAGAGGAGGGAGGTGTTTGGCCACTTACAGCATTAATCGCGGCAATATCGCGGCAAGGCGAGTAGCATGGGGCATAGTGTAGCCGAGGGCTATTGTTTTACATGCTGTGTTAACTTTGGCAACAAACACCGGCAACGTCTACACAAGAAATCAAATCAACCACATCATCCCAAGTAGTTATTATGTTGTCCATACACTGTACACCTGTCAAATCCGACCCATATCCGACCCATTACATTTTCACAAGTTACTATATCTACTAAATAAAGAAACCTCGTTATGTTCGAATCTTTATTTAATAAAATATTATTTTTCTGCTACATCTAATTAGGTACTTATTTTACAAGATTCTATTATGTCCGTACATAAACATTAGGTACGTAAATGAAATAAAGTACCTAGGTACGTACCTACTTAACTACAATTTACCAAAGTAGTAGTCCTAATCGTGATTGTAGGCAAGTATATTGTCTATATATACTAGCTGACCCGCCCGCAGCTTCGCACGGGTGGTTTTTCAATAAAACATTACCCTGATTTTGCGCAGTTGGCTAAAAAGTAACCTGTGTTCTTTCCCAGGATATAGGTAATCTAACTCCTAGCAAAATTTCATTACGATCCGTTCAGCCGTTTAGTCGTGTAAAGGTAACAAACAAACAACAGAGTTATGTATGTATTATATATATATATATATATACCTTCCTCTTGAATCACTCTTATCTATTGGTGAACACTACATTAAAATCCGTTGAGTAGCTTATAAGATCGAAGCGAACAGACAGCGGAAGCGACTTCATTTTAAACTTTGAAAGAAGATGAGGTAAGAATTGTAGAGCATCTACTCGTGATAAATACTTGTGGAATCAATATAATGCTGGGTATTATTCCCTTGTATTTTCTTCTCTATTAGCCACAGTTTTAACAGGTATCATAATAAGTCCACTGAGCGTTATAAATACCCCTGCCACATAAAATGTAATCGGATAGCCAAAACGTTGTTTCAAAGTACAAGCCACCGGTGTACTTATTAAGCTGCCCATACCTTGAAATAGTAACAACATACCCGTTGCGTTCGTCAATTTCCCCAATCCATATAATTCAACCAAAATTACACTCCGGAGACATGACATACTAGCAATAAAAAACCCAAAAACGCAACAATAAAAATATTGATAATATAGGTTATGTGACATATCGGATAAGGTTGTCGATACGCCGGCAAATATTAACGAATATATGAAAATTTTAAGAGGATCTACTTTACAGGCCAATGAACCTAAACATAGTTTTCCTATAGCGTTTGACAATCCTATAGCGCTTACAAAAAAGGAACAGTGTGTTGGATCTATACCATAGGATAGGTTACGATCTTGTATAAATATAAACGGCACTAAAGATCCTACGAAAGTCAAAAAACCGCTGAAACATATCAGTAGGAATGAACATTTTCTAAGTAGAATTGGATCCATCATTGTTGCTAGAACTCTTCTAGCCGCAGTAGTAAATACGCCTTTTTGCTCGAGCAAATCAGCGGTTGCTACTGCACGAGACACTGCTAATTGGTATTCAAGACCAGTTTTTGGATCGGTTGACGTATCCATCATACTTTTTTGGTAAGCAGGTAGATTTTTTAAGTTTCCATCATAAAAAGCATCATCTCTATACATTGGACGAGCTTGTGAAACATGTTGCTCCCAATGACAAAGCCGCGCCCAACAACTTTGCTTTTTAGGTGCCTCTTTTTGCACAGTAATATCCAAAAGACTCGTCCTTTTGGTATTGTCTTGTACACTTGCCTTGGATATGATCGACTGGACTTGCTTCAGTTGTCGTTGGCTAATGCCACTTTGAGGTGTTTGAGCAGTTATTGTCAATCTAGAAACGCCTGCTGTTGATGGCCCAGGCTGGTTGGCAGAAACAATTATTTTTTCATCAATCACAGCTGCTGCAGTAGGGAATTTTGCATTGGAAACGGCGCTAAATAATCTTTCAGTGGCCGTGGACTTTATTCCTTCCTTGTTAGCTCTCGTCCCAGATGGTTCATCTTTAACTATTGACAAACTTGGCAAATAAGTAACGGTTCGAGTTGGGTCATCCATAGTTTTCGCAACTGTCAGAGAAAGAAGTGGTCTAAATGTCATGCCCAAAAAATAAATTAATCCAAATAATCCGGAATGCAGTAGCATCAATACGCGCCAACCTGCTAGTTTTACTATGTAAACGTTGAATGGAAACATACACATAATTCCAAGACTCGATCCAGCCGTAGATAAAGCTAATGCTATTGAACGAAGTCTTTCAAAATAGAAACCAACTACTAAACCTGATGCTAGGTTTATAAAACAAAATCCTATACCAGTAATGACACTGTAAAATATGCATAATGCCCCATAACTTGTAATAAAGTATGTACATAGCAGACCAAAAGCGCACAAAACTCCACCCGTCATTGTACAAGCTCTGAATCCAAAGCGATTAATGAATGCAGATGCAATAGGAGCTACAACGAAATACAACGCCATTGCTATAGAGTTCAATAATCCGACTAACGATTCGGATAATTCAAGATCTTGAGTCATATCACCAAATATACTGCCAAATGTGAAAGCTACGCCATCTAATATGAAAACATTCCAGAAGGCTGCAAAGACCACAATCCAACCCCAGCCTCCTTCATGGGGAATAGTAATTTGGGCAGCAATTTCAGTTTCTTCTCCAGCTCCAGCTTCATCCTCATCCGGTCGAGATACTACTCTGCTTGGTATAATTAGAATACTTTTCTTGTAAGTAGTGTCATTTTGTTTCGTAAGTGCCAATAGCTTTGGTGGCATTTTTCATTAAGCTAAAGTGTTTTATTTTGTACAAACGTGAGTAGTTCCTCTATAAATTATATTAGAATATGCCATAGTAACAGATTACTCTGTCAGGATCAACAAGAAAATAATATACGTTTTGATGACTTGACATGATGACCAAGATAATATTGATTGAGTAATAATTACTCTTTGATGATGACCCACCCACAGAACCATTAGTATTTCTCTATGCACCAGAACAGAGAGAAGAATGCCAACACTTCATACTTGTAATTAAAGGAGGATGGGTAAAATGTATTGAGTTTGCTCCAAAATAAAAATGAAGTGTTACTGTGATTTTTCGAAACCCGAACTTCTTTAACATGGTTCAGTTTAAAGATTTGACCATAAAAAGCATATCCCATTTTACTGCTAGTCTTCAAGTTCAGAGTGAACAGGTTCTTTCTAGGCAAGCGTGCTTCATCTTCCACGTGAACCGTCATTTACCATCAGGTGAGCTAGTGGTCAAGTGCTGACCCCGCAAACGTTGTTCTGCCATAAAAAATCAAAGAAATCAAATGTAGAATGAAATGTCAAAGTAACGCGACACATCATGAAAAATACCTCACGTCAATGAACGACGACGATTAAATTAATAGTTATTGTCTATAAACAAAAATACTAAAATCAAGATTAAAAATGGGAGATGGGGGTAGGAGGGTGAAAAATACTTTACGACCTATTCTCATAAGCACCTATACAAAAAAAAATCCTTAAAATTGGTTGACCCGTTTCGGAAGAGTGCGACCACATAAACTGTGACAAGAGATTTTTATATACCTATTAAAAGATAAAAATAAAATAGGCGATTATTTTACGAAAACATGTAAGATAGCTATATTTTCATAAGAGTGTTGTTCTTTATTTCTTAAAGTGGGCTCTCTTTGGACCAAAAATACCCAAATGATTATTGCGTCCAACTTACTGGATGCCAAGATTTTTCTCATAAAAATGAATGAAGTACATATGAATAGCTCTCATTTAAAATTGGATCAAAAATGTCTCATAGAAAAATAACCATCCTCCTCTATGATCAGAAACAAGCGACATTTTTGGGTGAACCGATAACTAAATAGCCAACCGTCGCGCCCAAGGAAGATCTTGGTCACGCCTGTTTTATCGACATTGACATAAAAACAAAAATGACGGATTGAATGAATAAAATTGACATGCACCAGCCACCAGCAAGGTGGCCACGAACCAGCAGGCAGAGTCAGTGCAGACCAAAGGCCGAGCCAAAGGCCAACCAAAGGCAGATGTACACTCTCAGACATACCTTCACTCTGAGACCCTCTTTGCGTCACCCTACCTACTGTTACTATACTCTTTGGTTAGCTCTGTCTAGCTCTTAGCTCTGAGGTCAGTTCAAGTCTAGCTAGTCGCTAGTCTAGGCCTCAGTCAGACAAACAGAAAATGAAAGACCGAATGAAGCACAGACTTCAGAAGCCCTTCTTTTGCTTCAAGTTTCTTTCATGTTCAGTTCATTCACCATCACATTCCATCATTCATTTCACTTTGACAACAGTAACTGATATGACAAACAGTGCTGCCAACCCTACTGATAAAACAGTACATTTACTATTTTTAAGGTTGACATTGGCATAATTGTGGCAACAACTAGCCACAGAGGCCATTTATCCATACCTCAAAAAGAAAAATCCTCGCTTATAGGATCACTTCGTTGTCAGTATGTCTGTCTGTCCGTCTATCAGCAGGACCCTTTTTCTCAGGAACGCGTGGAGCTATCAAGTTGAAATTAATATCAAATAAATACGAAGGTCTTCGGTCCCTTGAAGCTATAAAAAATCAAGCTTTTATGTCAATGCAATCAAAAAATACCGTCATTTATGCCGCATATTTTGCTCGCACAGAAATCAAATCGAATTTTTTTTTTTTTTTTTTTTCGAATGGACTAATCTCGCTGTTGGCCTCTGAGGCCGTGACAGCTTAACCGAACTTTTGGCGAGCGCAGATGGCGCTCAGCCCAGTAAGTTTTATAGGCAACTAGCGCAAGGGCACCACTTAGGTACGAACCTCGACTTGGGCTGTTGCCGGGATGGGGATAGGAGAGAAACGCCCGGGTACATGTCTGTACCTCGTATAAGCGGCGACTGAAGGGACTCGTTGACCTCGCCGGCGAGGTCGGTGTTTCTGTGAAGTGTTTGCTCTGTCTGATATAGATGACTCACCTTCCGCATTAGCAGAGGTGATTTCGTCATCCGGGTCTCCGAGAACGTGTCTCGGACGACGGAGGATTTTGTTGGCGGGCGGATCCAACGGGTAAACCGGAATGGTGTGTACCAAAGGGTTCGGATGAATAGAGGCAAGTTCATAAAACCGCTTGGAAGCGAGCTTCATGAACCTGGCTATTGATTCTAGTTTCAAATCGCGATGTAGGTCTTTATTGCGAAAGTACCAGGGCGAGCCTGAGGCTTTTCGCAAGAAGCGATTTTGAATAACCTAATTCAAATCGAAAATCGTTAGTTGGTAGTTATATCGTAAAAAGTCTTTCCCTAAGTTGGTGGCGATTTTTTATACGCGCACACCCCTTCTTGTGGGGTTTTCTTATTCGACGGTATAGGTATTTAAAACATATTAAGTTTAAGGTTTCTTCAAAACTTTTTTGATACAAGAGTCCGTTTACGAAATATAGAGCCTCAATGTTGTCATTTTCGTAATAGTCGAGTAATCCCGCCTTTCCAGCTAACATGCTATTCTTGTATGCCTAAAAAGTATCCTTATATTTTAATGTAGTTATAAGAAGAATTATCAAAGCTGAGTAGACTTACTAGTTTACGAGCAGTAGTCGACCAACTTATGTCTATAGTTGGGTTTGTAAACAATTTATATAATGTTCATACATGATCAAAACCAACTGCAAAATTAACTTTGTATTTGAATATAACTAAGATACAGCCATACCAGCTACGGTACCCTTCATCGTCCATGGCTCGACAAGCGCTTAACGCGCGAAAATTAAAAGTAAATTGTTATTTTTAATTTTTAGGTAATTCACGTAAGCAAGTTCATTGTTGTATGATTTAATAATATTCTGAAAAAAAAACCTTTTTACTGTTTTCTACTTGTTTTTAGGGTTACTTAAGCTGCTTTTCTAGGGTTGGCAAGGCAACACTGACTAATGACAGCTGTTATTTTTGCTGTTCCCTGTATTTTTGCTGTATTTGGAGGGAAAAATACGCGGTTGATAGAGGGTTACCAAGATCCGAGATTAGAAATTGAGTTAAAAAAACTACAAAATTAAACAATGTCTCAAACCACCCTAACGTCCTATTTCAATATTAGAAAAAGAGCTGCAACAGATGATATCGTTTCATCCAAAAATAAAATTCCCCACATCGAACGGACTCAAGAAACTAAAGTTTTGCGAAAAGCCATAATAGTGAAGAAATGTGAATTAGTTGCCAAAGATGTGAAACCAAGCTTTGGAGTAACAAAGGATATAAAAACTGACCATGTAAACAAAACTGAAAATGTCTCTGTTCCAATCAATGTGGCACAGAAATCTAGTGCTGCAGAATCACAGGCCAAAGATAAGACAGTATTCGTAAAGAAACAGAACGCTGCCAATGTAGCTAACACTAACGAATCCTGCAGGGCTACAGACACCAATTCAGCTCGCAAGGATCTTAGTTTGGGAGACATAAGGAAGAAGTTAGCTGGTAGCTCTAGGTTAGCTGAGTTGAAGGCATCTGCTGAAAGAATTAGTAATAGCATAAAACAAGTGAAGGAGGCTACTGAAAAACGGAATCTCAAGGAGTTTAAATCTATTGATGTGGAAGTACCATTGAGGTAAGGCTTCTGATTCATCATCCAACTAGTCACTAACCAGTACTTTTGTTGTAGACTTAATGTTTAAACTTTTGCAGTCCTAGCAAGAAACCTCCAGCCCTGATTGAGTTCCTGTCTCCAACAAAACAAGCTCCTACCCCACAGAGGCCTCTTATATCACCGAGAAAAGTTTTTGTGAGTCCTGTGAAAAGCCCAAATAAGGTAAAAAATATACTATTAGCATTCAATACTAATTTTTGATATTGTTTCTTCACTTCATTCTTTACACATGCATAACTCTTATTGGGTCAAGGGTGTGAAAAGAAATTGATGTCAGTTCACGAAATGTCTAATAAGCATTATTATATTGTGAATGTTATGACCTCAATTAACGGTCTAAGATTTGCTTACACTTTTCCTTCAGATTTATTTGTGAGCTTATACTGCATTGTGTGTGTTACTGTGATTATAAAAATGGATATAAATGGAGATATGTTTACTGTAGAATTAATGAGACTTCTTTCTCTTGATTCTCAGATCCCTGCGTACATCAGACATGCAGCTCTTGCAACATCTACTACTAGCCTCCCACTGCCGCATCACTACAGATTTCTCTCAGAGTTATTCCGTGGCATGGAAACTGTGGTAGCCTTACTCTACAACAGAAATGAAAAGATCACCTTTGCAAAGCTGAAGCCTTCGGTTCAAGAGATGCTCAAACGCACTTTCAATGAGAAACACCTTTCTCAAATCAAACATCTTGTGCCAGATTTCTACAACTATGAAGTACAGAAAATAAAAAACTTCAGTGCCTCATCTCACAAGGAAGCTTATGAACTTGTTATCACACCAAACTTCCCGAATAACTTCAAAGTGATGAATCCAACAGTATTACTGGAACGGCGTAGATTCTTCTATGATACTCTTCTTCAGCTAGTGAAAAAGCAGCATGCTCAATATTTGCTCACCCTGGACCCTCCAATGGTCATTCCTGATGAAAAATTGTCCCGCTGGCATCCTGAATTTGAGATCGAAAAACTGCCTGAAATTGAATGTGCGAAGTTACCAGAGATGCCAAATGTGGATAAATTTTCCACAGCACAGGATGTGCTCGCAAAGGCACGTGAATTATTCAAATGTAACACAAAAATGGAGAGGGCATTAGAAAAACTAGCACAAGCTAAGTCAAGAGGATTAACTGAAGAAGAGAAGATGGCTACAGGATTTAATGATCAGAACCAAAGTGCTTCTAACACTGGTGCCCAGATCAGCCAGCCTTCAACCAGTAATGTGACCCTATTGAATCCTGCACTCCGCAACCTGCCCGCTGCCTTATTAGAAAAGGTGAAGGCAAAGCAAGCAGCAAAGGCCTTGGAAGCCATGACGAGACCAGCAGAGCATACCCTGAAGTATGCCATCTACAGCAGACTACCTGACCTGGCACGCACTCTGAGAAACATATTTGTTACAGAAAGGAAGAATGTCCTTGCCCTCAATATAATACTGTCCAAACTGGACAGCAGTTTCAAAGCCAACATTGCTGCAAGAGACCTCCAGAGAGATATCAAGGTACTAACAGAAGAAGTGCCGGAATGGATCAAACTGCATGACATCAGAAATAATACATATCTGAAACTAGACAAAAACACTGACCTAAAGCAAATTTCATCTAAACTTGAAGCTTTGGCAGCCAAATACAAATATGACTAAGATAGATTTACTTAGACTAATTGACTCTGCTATTAAGTTAGTAAATTATTACATTTATACCACTTGAATCACCATTTAATAATGAGGTTATTATATAGGGTATTTCATTGAGATAGGTCAGTGAGGGGAAATCCTAAATGATAAGACGTATCAAAACATACTGAAAGGACTCGCGTAATTGATTTTGATAAAAATGAAAAATGCATTTTAAGATTTTGGTAAAATACGCCCCAAGAATCGAACCAACTTTTTCGAAAAAATAACCGTTGATTGTTTTATTACGGCAATGGGTAGTGTAGGCTATGAATATTTTTTTTGTAAAGATACCTTTTTTGTTAAGTACATATATCATTTCTCCAAATACTTGAAATTCAGTTTTTATTTTTATCAAAACCTGTGACGCAAGTCTTGCATAATAAGATATTGCATAACGTTTATGATGACCCATTGACCCATTTCAATGAAATATCCTGTATTTTCGGATTGTTTGATTAATAATTACGATGCAAAACAAGAAAATTATGATTTATGTAAATCATTATTTACTGTAACTAACACTTATTTTTGACTTTCTACATCTATTTGTTCATAAACTTTCACAAAGCCATAGAACTTGACACAAATTTATATATCTTGGAGCAATAAGCAAGCATTTTAATTTGTTATTATCATACTATGTCTAAATTATGTATTTTTTCATGACATGAGAATTTTTTAACACATCTAGCTAGGATCACGCCAATACATTTTTGTATGGTTTTGATGCCTATTAAAGTTAGTGCCAGAACTTTGAGTTTGTATTGTTTTAGATTTAGTAACTTAATTAATCTTAATGTTTTTTTAGTATGTACTGTGTGGTATTTTCACTTTAAAATAAAAATATGATTAAAACAGAAGTAAAAATGATTTATTGTAAAGATTCCTTAGCTTATATCTCTGTACATACAATCTATGCCGATGATTTGTATGACGTCACTTGGTACCTATAATAACAGGCGTCTAATACTAAAGACTAGTTCTTGTTCAGAAGCTCGTAGTCAGGCTTGACACCAACCCCGTAGTCTGATTGAAACTTTGTTAAAATTTCTTTTGGGATTAAGTACTGGCTAACTGCTGGATCCTGCGCCATATTCTGTATGTAGGTAGCCTGAAAAAAAGACATCTTGTTTAAAGATGGCGTCACTTTCGTTGTGTTAAGTCAATGTACTACAGAGTTTTCTTGCAAAGTTTTATAGCGATCAGGCCTAGCACAATATAATGCCTGTTCTGGACCTACATGTAATTGATCGAGCGAAGCGAGATCTCTAAATCAACTTGGGCAAATCGGCGTTGTATGTATGTTTGTTTGTCCGAGGATAACTTTCGAAGCGTTTATCCGATCATCGTGAAATTTGGTATATAGGTAGGTAGTGATCGCACAATGTTGGTGTGACTAAATGAGCTAAAAATGTGGGGGGGTTGTTGAGATATTGGGATTCAAGAGGCGAAAAAAAACAAAATGGAACTATCCGGTCAAATGGCATGTTTAATAAAAGGTCTTTGTGAGTACATTTTGACCACGTTTTTATTTTTAGTTTAAACCTTGTAGTTTTTAAGTTATAAGCCATAATAAAAATTTAACTTTAACAAAGCTCACAGGTTACACAAGTGACCCCACAGTGCTGAAATTTGGTATGCGTGTAGCTTTAGTGACACAAATATAGGAAAAAGTCTGAAATCCAGAATAACTGCAATTTCTACCCCAAACAAGAGTAACCAATTAACATGAATAAAGGTTAACTGGAAGAAAAAGCTATCTAGCATTAAGTTCGCCTATGTACAGATTATTTTTAAGTATTTTGTGCAATAAATAATTTTTCATTCATTTCATGAACTCCTGTAACTGTAAGTCAAGTCAGTTGGTTCGTGGGACTATTTTGATAGTCACAGATTAGGTACAAATACTATTTATTTTTGTTTTTATGGGAGACTTGTGAGATCTCAGTTCGGGGCGAACCACTAGATAATATGGTCTTACCAACAAAGCGTATTTTGGGGCTGTAATTCGGAAGTGTTCTTCGTGCTCATATGTAAGCAGCCTTTCAAACCAAGGCCATATCATATAGTCAGCGTAGCCCGGCTCTTCTCCATCCAAAAATGTCGACCCGCGATTCTTAAGCACTTCCTGAATGAACTCCAACCCCTTGTGGAACGCCGCGATGTGGTCTTCAGTTATTGTATCGCGGGCCTTAACCAGTTTAAAGTACAACGGGTGGATCTGAAATAATTACTTAGCATTATTATTACTATTAGCTCATATTGTCCCATTGTTGGGCAAAGGCCTCCCCCCCATTTCCGCCACTCCCCAAACCGGCCCTAATACCGTTTTCACCAGGTACTCGGGTATACTTCATTTTCAGAAGCGCGCACTGGATTTCGTATCCAGTAATGGGTTGGACGGTGCTGGATCAATAGTAATCTTCTGCATCTGTTGTGTCTGTCTGACTTCCCTGGGTCAGAGTAAAGGTGGCGATAGAAGTCGAAGTGCAGATATCTAAAATCTTATCTCGCCTCTGTTGTTTTTTACCTATGTACCGTGTGTTACTGAGCATAAATACTTGAATATAAGAGAATTTGTAAACCATAAAGAAGTTTGTTCACCGCCGCCGCCGTCTTAGGGACGTCGTCGACGACCGAGAACGAGATGGCGAACAGCGCCATTTACTATGGCCGCGTGTCCACTGCACGCCGCGGGCCGGCCGTCACCGAGAACGAGACGTTCGGTTCGATCGTTTCTCGGTGACGACAACCGACATCCGTGACGATTGGCGGTGAACAAACGCCCATATAGTGAGTAGATAGCGCTCGACTGTGTCTGTCTGGTAAAAGACAAGATGATAAATAACACCAAGTAGTGAATAAAGATATTTAATTTTAATTTCGAATTTTCTAATTACGTTCTAAAGGTGAAAAAAGAACTTACGGAAGATCCTACAACTTCAACGATTATCTTGTCGAATGCTTTCATCAAAGGGTCCTTGGGCAGAAGTGGCCTTTGCGGGTAGACTTCATCTAGGTACTCCACAGTGATCAAACTTTCATAGATCGTCTCGCCTTCTTTGATCTCTATTGAAGGGACTTTACCTGAAAAAAATATGTAAGAAGATAGGTACCCGTCCTTTAACGTTCTCGTAAAATCCAGTTCATTCAAAGGTTGTCTGGAAGAGATCGCTTTTATCTATAAGACCGCCAATTGTACTATCGCATACCTAGTGTTTTAATTTAAGTGTGGTATACAATAAAGCTTTTTCTATTCTATTCTACCTACTCAAACATATTTTAAAGCATCGGCGAGTTTTTTAAAGAGGTGGGCGAGTAATGCCTGCCACGGGAACATTCAAAAAGTTATCATGGTAGGGGGTAGGGTTGGTAGGTTAGTGTAGTTTACCTCCAAGAGGGCTCTTGGTGAAAATCCACTCGGGTTTGTCCACGAGGTCGACGTTGATTACTTCGTAATCGACATTCTTCGCGTTTAGCGCTAGTATGGTGCGCTGAGCGAACGGACAGTAACGCATATTGTAAACACGCAACTTGCCTGTGAACGGCGGGAGGGGGTCACCTGAAAAGATCCAGTAATGCAATAAATAACTGGAAACAAATCTATCACGTTACCTATGCAATGAAAACTTTAACTGCCACACTTTGTGTCCTTACAATGGGAGCAAGCACATTATAGTGTAAGTAGGTAGGTACTTAAAATACATACAAAAGTACTTAAAAAATAACTGAAGCATACATTAACTCTGCTTGTAAGAACTAAAGGTGCAAAACGTAGTGCACATTATTATTATTTGATAAGTAGGTACCTTGGTATAAATGTTATTGAAATGCACACAATGAGATTTTAACTAGGTACTAACTTTACTTTTCGGCACAATTCAAAAATTACCGCCAATTTATTTCACAATAACAACTTAAATAAATACTCGCATTGGCAATAAAACAAAATAAAATCGTTTGAAGATAAGTATTTTATACATATTTAAGTAATTTAAAACAATAATGTGATATAAAATACAAAAAAATATGTTTTACCTGTTTTGAGATGCTTCGTGTTAAAGTCAACTTTTGGTCCTTGGACTGCCATGCTGTATGCGTATCCCAACACTCGTCCAACAGCACGAACACCTTGATAGGATGACAAAATTAAATGCATGCCTAAACTTATAGTGGTTGCTATCATTATTCAAGAATAAACAATCTAGCTAGGTTTATCTAATTATTTATCAGGATGACTACGCAGTAAGCAGTGTAGGTACAGATACGTACCGATAAGGAGTGAAACGACCTGCCTGTGTCAGTCTGACTCTTACAGAAGTTGATTTACTTTGTTCGGCTTGTTAACCTTGATAGCTTGACTTTATGAATAAAGGTAATATAGATAGGCATAGGGTATTCTTTCTTAATTGTATTAGGAATCGGACAAATTTAATAAGTAGGTACCATAGTAAGAAATTCTTACCAAGTTACCTAATACAAAAGTAGGTTCTATCATCATCATCATGGGTATATCTTATAGATGATACTGTCCCATGCAGTAGCCCGAATTGAACAATCACCTTTCGATTTCAAACCTTGGTGTCGTAGTAAGTAATAATAAGTACATCGACCGTCGCCGTCGCGTCGAGCGTGACGCGTTCATTTATACGTGGACGGTTGATTTGCTAAAGGTAAATTGCAAAAAGTAATTATAAAAATTTTTTTTAGGACATGGAAATAATGTTAATGATAATTTAATAAATAATATAATTGATAAACATTTCATGACAACTCTTGATCACATCAAATTTCTAGGGGTATATATTGACGATAAAGTAATTTGGGGTAAGCATATTGACAGTCTAGTTGGGAGATTAAAATCAGCCGTATACGCAATAAAAACGATGAGACAACTAAGCGATATAAGTACAGCTAAAATGGTTTATCACGGATATTTCCATTCTATCATGACGTATGGTATCCTTGCATGGGGTAATGCCTCCCAATCAAATAGAATTTTTATACTGCAAAAAAGAGCATTACGTTCAATCCTACTCATGAAAAATCTAGAATCTTGTAGACAAAAGTTTAGACAACTAGAAATTATGACGATGACAGGAGAGTACATATATCAAAATCTTATGTATGTAAAATTTAAATTAAATAAATTGGAATTGAATAGTGACATTCATAAATATAATACTAGAAATAAAAATAATATTTGTCTTCCAACACACAGATTAGCTAAAGTTGGAAAAAGTTTTTTATGTCTAAGTGTTAAATTATTTAATAAATTATCACATAATCTGCGGAATACAAGTCATACCGACTTTAGTAATAAAATTAGAAAGATGTTATTGGACAAATCATATTATACGATTGACGAAGCACTTGCTGATGATCTCAGTACACTGTGAATTTATTTATTTTATTTATTTTATATATTTTTGTTATATAGTTAAATTATTTGAGATTACTATTATTTGAGATGTAAATTTGTACTGCGTACACAATGTTTTATGTTAGTTTAAATTAGTTACTTTCTTTTTTATTGTTTATATTGCTATATTCAAATTGTTATTATGTATGTAAAATATTGACTTTTCCAAGTGTACTGTGGTATCTTTATGGAATAAATGAATCTGAATCTGAATCTGAAACTAACTTCGTTCATTCAACGGCTCAACTGTCGCCCACCCACCTCTAGTTGACAACCAGCTGACGGCTCACGGCTTGCATAAGGCGTAAACATGGGTACTCTTTAATTCTCAAAATGAATGTATTCACTTATTCCGACTCCGCCATCCGATCTGATTCCTCTATTCCTTTGATTCTTTTACTCTGTAGTACAATACGGTGTAAACGAATCAAAGGAATAGAGATATCCGTCCATAATCGACCGTTAATCGTTTCTAGTAAGGTATCGGGGTGTGTCGTATCACTCTTGGCGCGCGCAATAGTTTAAACCTTGCTCTTTTGGTTGGTAGGTCACAGATTAAAGAAGTTTCTACAGGTAGGTGCTTAATAGGACTATATAGGAAATAAGTTGATGGACGCAGGGCAGTTCATCGTTGGGCACATTTCTAGCGAGCGTGACCTACGAGACAATTCTCTGTTATAGGTGATGGTTACCACTTATCATCAGGTGGGCCAGAAGCTTGTTTTATATGCATGTAATAAAAATAAATAAAAAAATCGCTATGTGGTAATTATATGTAGTAAATTGTTATTATATATTGAAAAGAGCCTTGTCATAACGATAAATAATAAAGTCAAAAATCTTACATAATTTAAAGAAAATAATCGTTGATGTCAATGAAAAAGATTAAAAAAAGCATTCATTCCATGCCTACCTAGTTGGCGACCGAATGAACCCGAGTTTACCCGAGCGCTAAATAACGATCGAACGGATCCGACCGAATCGAAGAAATAAATGATTCCTCGGAGTCGGAATCAAAGCAAGCAACTAACTAAACCGAACCCGAGCTCTAACGATCCGAGCCGAATCGAAAGAATAATTAATGATTCCGGAGTCGGGAGTTATTAAGAATTTGGTCGGAATCAATAAGACTATCAACTCCGAGTGCTGAATCGACTCATTTCATTCACTTGCTCCGGCCAGAGTTACTCAACGCTATCACGGCGGCTGTCAAATGAAATAAATTACGAAGTGGCTGACGGAAATTTATTCACAAATTTATTTTTGTGTAACACTGCCTACTTTTAAATTCATTATTCTACAATGTCGGAGAAACATTTACAGACCGGTAAGTTAGAAAGCAACTAAGCAAGCCAACATATTGTACACTTAGACAGTCAAGGTTATGTTCATATCTTTTTCTTTATCAAATAAAATGCTAAATGAACGGATTTCCTTGAGCTAGACATTTATTACACACTCCTATGTACTACAGCTCGTCAGCGGATGAGGTGGCCCGTTTGGATTCTCTATATTTTCAATTATATGCCACAGGTGACGCCCTGCCGGCTTATACTGGAAAGTTGCGACTATTTGCGATGAGATTCTGCCCGTACGCCGAGAGAACTGTGCTAGTGCTGAATGCTAAGAATGTGCAGTACGATTTGGTGTTCATTAACTTGGACCACAAACCAGAGTGGATTTTCAACTACAGTCCTAAAGGTAAGCCTAATAGAAAGAAAGAAAGAAAGAAAGAAAAATAATTTATTGGACATACACGGGTTCTTACAGATAACATTACTTACTAAATAACACAATGATAACACAATATAAAACACACAACACAATATAAATACAAAGATATAACAAAATACAATTGATACAAAGAAGATACAAAGATGTAGGTTTATCCATAATCACCGCGTGCATGAACCAAATGGTACTGTCTCAGCATAATGCTGTACACATGTGCATGTGTAGCAGCGCTGGTTTTCAGACAAGACCAGAGTGGGTGACTTCACGAACGTAGAACCTTGACGTAGCACCATTAAACACATAAGGTCAACTCGGCGAAGACCGGCATACTAAATTTAAAACGATACAAATTGTCTTGGTTTGGCTATTCTATAATTTTAAATCCAAATTAGGTTAAACTAGATGTTAGTATATTTAGTTGATCATACAATAAATATGTCAAAATGACAAAGAAACTGTCGGTTCAGAAAATAAACAGCATTTTTTAAAACACGGGAAAATAGACGGATTTGGCTTCCATGTCGGGCTAGACCGTCTAGTGGCAAATTTCTCTACTTTGCGATAGTTAATGTAGCTATAGATACGCACACCTGTATGAATGAATGCGTGTGCAAATAGTAGTTCCTTCCAAATTTCATATTTGTACCCTAAACATAAAAAAATAAGGTTTCATTTCGCTTATTTCGCGAAATTCTGAATTTGTCGGGTAAGACCGGCATACAATGTAATTCCAGGGGTACAAAACCTTAAATAATAACCCACTGCTTTTAAATGAGTAAGAAAAGTTTTATTAAATGATTATATAAAGTTAAAGGCTAAATTAAAAACAAAATGTCCTTATAGTATTAGAACGATGAGATCCAAAATCGTAGGAAAGTACCAACTTTAAAATCTATTCTCATAAGCAGAACCTAAAATTAGTAACGAAAACTCTCTACTTTTCTTTGAGCATAATATTCTTCGTTTTATTAATGACAACGACCTTATATAAAAATTGAGATAAAAAATCTTTAAAGTTGTAACATTAAAAATAATTGACCCTAACAGTTCGGCTCTGTTTTATTCAATTTATAAACAAAAAAAGTAATTTCGTTTAAACTACAATTTTTTTATTCTATGACAATAAAACTCAAGTTAATCAAATAAATAAAAACCGGAGAGTTGGGTATTAAGCTTACGAGCTAGTCGATTTTGACATTGATAAACAAGAATCATTCAAAAAATACAGTAACAAATAATACTTCAATACTTTTATAAAAAAAATGCCCTTAGGTAGGACTAGGTAGGTATATAATCATTAAGTTTTAAAAGTAAATCAAATTTTCATCAAAACACATAAAAAAGTTATTAGTTGCTTTAGGGTCTTGTGTCAAATCAATTCTTTTTACAATCTGCATTTCAGAAACGTCGTCATGATCACATGTTTTAGTCATCTTGAATACAAGTTTTGGCTTTTTTATTGTTTTATAAAATTTTATTGAATAACAGAATACTTCGTCAATTAATTTGATATTTTCTATCATCCCTATGTAGTATGTCCACTTTTGTCGCGTATAATATCTCAACAAGACATTGTCTCCTACATCATAAATGTGTTTTTGATATTCTTCATTGCTTAAATCGGGGATTAAAATGTTTCTGTCCACATTTTCTTTGTTCAAAATTTTTGCTTTGGTATTGTGTTCAACGTCATCTATTGACGATGTATCTGATTTTATATTAATAATATCCGAATCGCTATGGCTACTGATTGAGCCCGAAACACTCGTTGAAGAATGGCTGCGACGTCGTTTTAATCTGGTCTTGCAAAGTCCTGATGGTCCAGGCTTAGGGTTCTTGAAAACATTTTTTTCCTTTCTATTCTCATTTTTCTTTTCTTCTTTATTATTTTTCATTTTATCTGCTTTTTTAATTAATATATTGGAAATAATTTTAACTTTTTTATTATCAGATTCTTGTTTCTGTAAACAATAAGGTAGATCAGTATAATCTTTGGCTACAAACCGTTGCAACTGTATATTCTTTTTTGAAATGTTTCTTAAATACACAACTTCATCTTGTTCTTTGGTTTGATTCTTATTTTCTTCTGATTTACTACTCATCTTTTTTTGTTCGTTTTTCTTTTCTTTTTTTATTTTCTGTTTTGGTATTATTTTTTTCTTTTGTTCTTTTGTTTTCCTTTCTAGTACGTCGTCGTGGGTTATGATTTCAGCGCCTAGTGCTACCTTATGGCGCCGTGGTTTTGGTAAATTATCACCAGGTTTCAATTTTTGTAGGAGTAGTTCTTCAAATGAAGTTTTCTGATCCTGTACTAAATTGTCCAGTTTGTTGATAATTTTGGTTTCTACTGGAATCACAAACTTTTCATTGTTTAGAGTTTCAAAGGCATTCTGATCCTGTACTGATGTTTCCAAAGATTTGTTGCGTCTATTGGATTCATTTGCACTGGCAAGGAATACTGGTTTCAGAGTTTTATTTAAAAAGTTAAGTACTATCTTGAGTAAGGTTTCCGGATTTGTCTCTGTGTCCTTTTGGTTTTGTGTTAAAGTGTGTCGCCCACTCTCAATTTCTTTCCAGTGTCTTAGCTTTAGCATGTCAAATTTGTCCTCTTTAATTTCTTCACGGTTCACTGGGTAAATACCGGCTTTTCTAAATCCATTGCGCAAAACTTGGGGATCTATTTCAGACCAAACCTGCCCAATCAATCGTGCGAATTCAGATTTTGGCAAACATTTTCCTACGTTCAGTCGTTGCCATTGAACTAATAAAGGGTCCCAGCGATCTTTGAAAGATTTCATTACTGATATATCCAGCGGCTGTAAAATATGACTGGAATGGGGTGGCAGTTTTAAAATTGTAATATTTTCTTTACGTGCCTCTTCAATAATATTTAGTCCTACGTGAGTAGAGTGGCCATCGTATATAAGAAGCAGCGGGCGTTGATCTTTTACTAAAGGTAAAAAGGTTTTTTTAAAATATGTTTCAAATATTTGGGTCTCCATCCAGCCATTATTACTTGCGGCATAAGCTGTCCCCGGATATGCGTCAGGTGAGGTCCATGTATCCCAAACATTTTTCCCCTTAAAAATGATAAGTGGTGGTGCTTTTTTACCAGAAGCATTAGCACCAAGAAGAACTGTCGTATTTTCTCTACCTGGTGACGAGATCACTCTTGTTGATGCGTGCCCTTTAGCACCAACAACTTTAGTTTTGGTTGGATCGTTGGAAAAGCTTGTCTCGTCAAGGTTCCAAATCGCCGATGGTTTATTTTGTAAATTTAAATCGCATATTGTTTTTTCGAGGAGATCAAAGTAAGGGTAGATAATAAAGGGGTCTACTGCCTTTTTTCTAGCATATTCTACGGATTGGGGTTTTTTTACGGATAGAGCATGGCGCTCTTTGAATGCTAGGAACCAATCCTTACCGGGAATACCGTTTTTGAACGGAGTTATAAGTTTGTTTTGATTAACGTAATCGCCAACCATTTCCAAGACTTCTTTTCTACTAAGCCCAAATCCATATTTCTCCATCATATGAAGAGATGTTGCTAGTTTATATTCAATGTCAGGTGACAGAGCAGTATTTCGCCCAAGTGATGTAGATTTATCTCTTTTTCCTTTTACGAGGCATGCCTTTTAAGTTCTGTCGTTTCCATATTTTCCGGCAATTTTGAATTTGGAACTGTTCTATATTCGAATGTGTTTACATTTTGAATCTCAAAACAGTTGAAAGTATTAGGATTAATGCTATTGTTTAGTCACAGTTTCGATTTGAATCTGTCAGGTCACGTACGAAAATGAATCTTTCTAAGGAAAATGTTCGTGCAATAATTTTCTACAACTTTAGAAGAGGCCTGACACGGCTTCAGTGTTTAGAAGAGCTAACATCTGTGTTTAGTGATGTAGCCCCATGTCTGCGGACTGTCGAACGCTGGTATTTAGAATTCCAGCGTGGACATACTAGTGTTAGTGACAGATTTCGCGAAGGACGCCCAAAATCCGCCTTCACTGAAGATAACATCATTGCTGTGAGACAACTAATTCTCGAAGATCGTCATGTGACGTATCGAGAGATAGAGGCTCTATTAGGCATCTCAGGGACAACCATTCAGAAGATCTTGCATGAAGCGCTTGGTGTGAGAAAGCTAGTTTGCCGTTGGATACCGCATCTGCTTTCCGACGATCACAAGGCGGCCCGCGTCAGATGGTGTAAGAAAACTCTGCAAAGATTCAACCGAGGGGAGTCAAATCACGTCTACGACATCATAAGTGGTGACGAATCTTGGATCTATGCCTACGATCCTGATTCCAAACAACAATCTACAATCTGGGTCTTTCAAGACGAGCCAAAGCCGACTAAAGTTGTTCGTTCTCGAAGCACTTCAAAGAAGATGGTGGCCACGTTCGTTGGAAAAACCGGCCATGTTGCGACTATTGCACTTGAAGATCGTAGAACGGTTAACGCAGAGTGGTATACTACAGTTTGTTTACCACAAGTCATCGCCGAACTTCGAAAATCTAACTCAAAGCGACGCATCATCCTGCACCACGACAACGCAAGCTCACACAGCGCTCGTCAAACGATTGAGTATTTGAAGCAGGAAAAAGTAGAAATTCTTGACCATCCTCCATACAGTCCTGACCTAAGCCCTAACGATTTCTTTACATTTCCTAAAATTAAGAAAAGTCTTCGTGGTCAAAGGTTCCAGTCCGGTGAAGAAGCAGTCGACGCTTTCAAGACAGCCATTTTGAACACCCCACTTTAGAGTGGAATAAATGTTATAATAACTGGTTTGAGCGAATGGAAAAGTGTTTTAAGCTACGTTGTGAATACTTTGAAAAACAATAAAAAGTACTATAAGGTTCTAGATGTGTTTTTTTCTTCAAACGACAAAACTTAAAAGGCATGCCTCGTACGTGGTCCATAATTGTCATGCGAGGTATTTTGTATGTTTTTGATGCTTTATAGCCACTCATTCTGCCGCTTTGAACTTCACGTATTGCTTCCTTTAATTTCTCTTTCGAATACGATCCTCTTTCCGTTCTTCGAGTATATTTTCCCATGGCTAAAATAAATAAAAACTTTTAAAAATCTTACAAATACTTTTATTTAGTACTTATTGCGGTTAGAATAATAAATGCTAAATTACATTAAGTATTAGTATTAGAAAATTGTATATATAGGTACCTATAGAGATTTTATTATTTTATTAAAGAAAACACCAAATGTTGACAATTTCTGTGTGCGGCGAAGACCGGCATATGACGCTTATTACCCTCCAAGACCTAGACGGTCTTCGCCGCTCCATTATTTTGAGGTTAGTTTTTATGTTCTTCAACCAAAACTTAGTAAAAAACGGGTATAATACCATTATAATTTAATAACCAAATAGATAAATTAATAAAGAATGAACTTACTTGCATCGATCTTTCAAATAATTGATATTTAAGCAGATAAAACTTTTTTTGTTAGCACGTGGTACACTCCGAATGCAAGTTGCTCACCATACTAAATTAACAACCGCTTTTTTTTCAGTCAAACCTACATATACCGCCATCTATGTCAATAAATAAGAACTTAAATGGTATTATTGTTCCGCTGATTGTATTGCCATCTTCGTATTTCCCGTGGATTAGTTGTAATTCTTGTTGTACGATCTTTCCCGATAGACGGTCTTCGCCGAGTTGACCTTACATTAAACTAATACATTCAGTATTAGATACATAAATGCTAAAACTAATTAAAAAGTAAAAAAAAACCAGCTATTCATCTTAATAAACTGAAACCTGACTACACAATACCTATGTCGGTGGTAGACTATGTCACCCGGACCATAATAACGATTCTATTGACAACTCATTCATTGAAATCGGATGTTGTTTAGGCAACTACTGTGGAACATACATACATAGACTGCTAAAAGCATAACCCTCCCTTTTGGCTTTGCCGTAGTCGGGTAAAAAGGCATAAACACATGAATTAGTTATTGTAACTCGTAACTGGATTGCATTTTCCTGTTCTCTTTCCTTCTAATATTAGATTAATTCTAATTAGATTTTATTCTTTATTTCCTCCTAATTATACAGGAACTGTCCCAGCCTTGGAGTATGAAGAGGGTAAGGCTATTTTTGACAGCAACATTGTGAATGTTTATTTGGATGAGAAGTATCCTGAGGTCCCGCTGCAGTCTACTGACCCACTCCGCAAGGCTGAGGATAAGATTATCCCGGAGCTTTTTGCTGCAGTGAGTTTTTATTTTACTAGCTTCCTCCTGTGGCTCAGTATGCAAGATTTGTCGATAAAAAGTAGCCTATATTGAAATCCAATTCTATCCATATAGGTATCAAATTTCATCAAAATCAGTTCAGTTGTTACAATGTGATTAATTAACAATCAAATATCCAAACTTTTGCATTTGTATATGTCTGTCTGTCCGTTGGACGGCTGTTAGTCTGTCTGTCTAGCAGTAAAATTAACTTTGTATTTTAATATGACTAAGATAGAACCACGTTCACTGTGCGTGGTTCGATACGCGCTTGACCAAGTTTTAATTTTTAGGCTCAGTCTGCCTACTACACAGCAGCTTTCAATCCATCGGGTCTAACTGCTTCAAGTTCTGAAAACTTCCACAAGGGTCTTGAATATCTGCAAAAGGAGATACAAGCCCGTGGAACCAAGTACTTGCACGGAGACCAGATCCCTGGTTTAGTGGACTACACCATCTGGCCTTTCCTGGAGCGCTTCGAGGCCCTGCCTCTCCTTGGAAAGTCAGAGTTTGCTATTGACAAGACTAAATATGCTGCTTTGGTAAGTTTTCTTTTCAAACAAGAGAGAAATCTATCATTGAATAGAATAGAACAATCATTTATTTAGTGCATAATACACACAGAATGACATATGAAACAATTTTAATATATAAAACCAAGTTGGGTTTGTTCAAACACTTATAACTCGAGAACGGCGGGACCGATTTTCATGGAGGGCATCCTATGATGTCAGTCATGGCTTAAAATAGTAGTGAAGCCAATGTTGGATGCCTTTGGACAACCTTAACCTCTCGCCTCCCGCCGACTCGATATCGAGCATAGAACAATAGAAAATCTATTGTGTTTTATTTCCCGGTATTCTAGCGGTTAAAACTCCAACACCAGAGTTGGCCACTCATAAAACTCAAACTTATTTTTTCCATACTAAATTTATTTCTACCACCTGCGGTGCTCAGACTTGGTCATTGACGGACTCACAAAAGTTCAAACTAGGGGTGTGCCAAAGAGCGATGGAGCGTAGCATTTTAGGTGTTAAGCGAACATATAGAATCCGCAACACTACTCTACGCTCTATGACCGGAATCATCGATGTGGGGTTCAGGCTGTAAGACTCAAATGGGACTGGGCGGGTCATGACACGCGAATGCACCCTGAAAGGTGGACTAAGATCTCCACCGACTGGCAACCTACAGGACGACGGTAACGAGGCAGACCACGAAAGCGTTGGCGCGACGATCTGGATGAGTTCCACTCTGACTGGCAGATTTCTGGAGAACGCAAGGAATGGAAGGAAATGGGGGAGACCTTTGCCCAGCAGTAGGACAATGGTTATTAAAAAAAAATAAAAAATTTAAGAAACTATCTGAAAATCGCGACAGGCATTGATGACAGGTCAATAGATAAATAGAGGATGTGGTTTTACACTATCGTATAATCTTATCAACTAGCTTCCGCTCGCGGCGTCGGTCTGCACACGCGTGGTTTGTTTTTTTATTAATGATAGCCAAGCGCTTGACTACTACCGCACCTGATGATAAGTGATGGTGTGATCGAAGATGGAGCACGCTTACCTAGAAAGAACCTATTCACTCTGGACTTGAAGGCTCGAAGTTTATACTGGTTCGAAAAAACATACGCCGTAAGTGAGTTCCACTCCTTACTCGAGCTAACAAGAAAAGATGAAGCAAATCTGGCTACTCAGAGTCTGTGCTCTAGATTTTATAAATTGGTTTCCACTAGGGAGTCATCACCAATGAGTCTAGCAGCACGTCGCTCAATCGAATCAAGGGCTTCAAGCTGATACTTGTTAATAAGAAGTAACCTTTGTTTCAATCCATGTCATAATCTATCCTTATATCAAATTTAATCGAAATTAGTTGAGCCGTTACGATTGAGTAACAAAAATACATCCGAAATTATAATATTAGTTTGATAATTATATGTGTGATATCCACAAACAAAAGTACGATATAAAACAATAATGTGATTACGATCAATCCAAAGGTACAACTATAGAATTCAACATAAATAAAGTTTGATAAAAATCAATAAACTACATAGAAATTTATTTATTTATAGTACTTGGGGTTCTTTATCTAGACTAGGCTGTCCCACTCTTAGGCAAAGGCTTCCCTTGTTTAAAAATCAAATAAATTAAAAAAATATATATCATTTGCCTTCTCCTCACAGGTGGCCTACATAGACGCTATGAAAAATTCCCCAGCTGTGAAAGCCTACTACCTGTCCCCGGAGACTCATGCCAAGTTCACCGAGTCCCGCGCAAAAGGAGACGCTGACTACAACATGCTGGATACTAGTGCTGTTTGCTGCATGCGTCCTAGAAAGAAGAAGGAATAAATCCGTTTTGTAAACATCATTTTTACTTAAACTTTCCATAACTATTGCTCAATTCACCAACAGAGGAACATTTATGATAGATTTTGTTGGTGAAAATTATGTTTAATCCGTGAACTGCATAATAAACAAGTTTTTGAAAAACAATGTTTTTTATTTTAATAAGTCAATTAAGTCACCGATAGGTGATGTGAATGTCGCGGCAATTGTTGTCATCGTCTATATTTAACAAGAAACATAAAACAATGTGTAGGAGTATTAAGAAATACCTACTTGTAACAGAGTACTCTTTTAACACGCATTGTCACAACGCAACACTATCGTAAAAATGTTTGCATGAAATCTTCTCTTGGTGATCATCAAGTGTAATTTCAGAGGAAATAAATGAAACTCGCCTTTTTAGGGTTCCGTACTCGAATTCGGACGGAACCCTTATAGTTACGTTATGTCCGTCTGTCCGTCCGACCCTTTACAGCCGTTTACTCGTATACTGTACATGCTGTAAAGCTGAAATTTGGGACTATGATATCTTTTAGTGACGCCAAGTAAGTTATAATATAAAAACTAAAACAACTTTATTTTTAGATCCAAAGGTTGACTGGAAGAAATCGCTTCTAAGCGATAATACTGCCCATTGTACTTGTTGCTTTGTGAATTTTTATTGTACAATAAAGTATTTTCATTCATTCATTTTAGGTTACCTCTCCTATAGGTATGGAAGTTGGGGGTGATTCTACACGAGCAATAGCCAACCAACTTTAGTCTGTTTCTGATTGAAGATTTGCAAACACTTCAATAGAATGTTTATAAAAAATTACCAAAATCAACTGCAATATTAATTTTGTATTTTAGAATGACTAAGATACGACCGCCGTACTGACTAGGCCGTTTCCGACTGGGGCAATGCCAATCTCGTCAAACTCTATGCATCAAAAACGCAAAATTGTCTCTTCTCGGTGGAAAAGAGTTTATCCAAGCCCATTTTCCATTAATACTGATAGCTGAAAAGATTACCTCGAACTCCTATGAATTTCGCTTACCCCTACTCTCAACTTTAGTTCAGGCTAAAACGGTTGCCCTGAAGCTAGGCCTCAACAAGGAGTGAACATGAAGTGTATAGGGTACTCCGAAATAAAAGACCAAGTTTAAAATAGAATTTATATAATGTAAACAGACACAACCTGATTCTATGTTGTGTACAATAACATTTTTTACAATTAATTAAGTACATTACATTCAAGATAATGCCTTACTAATTACAATTTTAATACAGAGTGCAAGAATATAATATACCTACCACATAGAGTTAAGTATGTACAGTTAGGTACGTAAATATTCAGAACATTAAAAGGGCCTTTAGAATCTGTAAGAATAGATTTATTTTCAAACTACATGCGAAGTCATCAAGCTAATTTTAGGCTATTTAACTATTAGATATTATAATTACAATAATTCGAAAAATTGAGATTCAGAAAACTAAGTGAAAGTTGAGAAATACATTAACGTAGGTAAGACAGTTTTAAAATGAGTGCTATAAATTGTAAATTATATTATTAGTTCTGAATAAGAGCTATTGTAGCAACACATTAAAAATAAATTATAATATTACAATTAAATAATTACACATTGAGGGTGTGGCTACAGCAACGATTGAAAAGTTTTTTACACAACATTATTGGATAACTCATACTAAAATTAATTTATAAATCGTAAATAAATAACAAGCACCAATTTGGATGAATCTAGATAAAATGACACACATATTATACGCATAAAATCAACAGGAAAAGGAATGTAGTTGCAAACTAATTTGAAGCCACAATAAACATATCTAAATAATTAATAGTAGATTATTAAACGAGGGGATAAAGCAGTGTCTTGTGTCACAGGCGCTATATTGAATCCCGAACGTAATGAAGAATTCTAAGAGTAAACTCACGAGCGGAGCGAGAGAGATACTAGAACCCTGAGTGCATATAAGCACGCCCAAGATGCACACAGCTTTATCCACGAGGATAATACTCTACTTTTGACAGTTTCTACAAGACAATATAAACCAAATCTAGGTTGGTGCATTCTGTGCAGAGGTTAGTTCGATTTACGAATAAGTTCTTATTGTGTGGGTCTCTTTGATTAAAATTTTAATACAGATGAGATTCCAAATTAAAAACACATTATGCCCGCGAGGGCATAATGAAATTCATAACAACTTTACTCCCGGCTCAGCCGTAGGGATTTAACACCTGCTTTCAGTGAAGTTTACATGACATATAATATGATATTGTCGAGCAGGTGGTGTGAAAATTAAATTTTCGCTGCTGACCATAAGATCAGATGGATCTATGGCCAGAGATTTAAGTACAGCTGCAACTAAATACATGGGTCACATTTAAATATTATCAACGAGTGAAACTTACACTAAAAAAAACATCTATAACTATTTTTTTTGAGCGCGCTCGTAATTAAATATTTGAAGTTGCAATGTAGAAATGGTTCAATAATTAATTGCAATACATTTTGTACTAATTCTATTCACTCAAAAACAACTTGCCTAACAAAACTAAAAAGGTTACTATGATATCGGAATGTAGATTTTCCAATTAAGTACATGAAGCTTTATATAACTAGTTTAATTAAGTACACAATAATTTATGAAATAATTTGTTCATTGTCTAATTATTAAATAATCTAAAATGGCGCCGAAAATCATTACTTCACACTCGTACACTATGCCATGCAATGATGTGCGAGTGAGAGGTAATGGTAATGATTATCGCAGCCATTTTCGATTAGTTTTTTAATCAGGTTCATAATATTGCATTGTTGGGACGTCCACACACATACAATTAAGATATTTCATATTTACATAATGGAAGAAGGCATAAAAAACCCTGTAAATAAAAACATACATTATTAAGCTTTATTAATTTGGCTATTGCCTACACATAATATCGTGTTTACGAGAATCGATGTATTATAATGATTGATATTATTGATTGATCAGTGATTACTATTTGATATTTATTAAATTCATTTTATGTAACTGTAATTTGCACGTCGTTAGTCGGTTATGTATGTGAAACCTACCTATATAGCTGTATCATGCTTTTAGATATATATTTAATATATCATTTTATTTCACACATCAATGAACAATACAATATATTTTAACTATATTGAAATATTTTATCCAATATTTATACTTTATTACAATTATTGCAACCCTATATGATTGGACCTTAATGTTTCAGCTAAATATTTAAGCTTCAATTACGCTCCAGATAAAATAAGTCAAAGAAAATATTCAAAATTATATTAAACTCATTATTTTTAAAATATACAACATATAAACAGATTCGGACTCATAATATCACTAATAGTCATATCAATGTTAATTATGTTTAATTAATATTAATTTATTTTTATTTCTCATAATACGAGAACGGATAATCAAAGCCGAACATCAAAAAATTGTGAATCATATTGTTTGGTGGATTGAATAGGAGTTTTATATTAGGGAAGTTAGTGGGTTTATTTTTAAAAATAGTTTTCAACAGTATCTTAGGCTATGGGCCCACACTAGGTTTAGTTGAATATCCTGGGCCGATTGTAGAGAAAAACGGTTACTCAGGATTTCACTAAACTCCGATAACTAAAACAATTCATATATTTTTTACTTTTCTCTTCACTCTGAAACCCAAACCCTAACTGTTCGTCAACTCTACATTCACCGTGTAATCTCTTCCTTCCATGAGACTTTTGCTAAATCTTTATCAGACATCATCCCCTCCAACGATAGACGTATTAAAGTTACAGTTCCTCCGACTAAAACCAAATTCGCTAAACGTTTTCGTTTTTTTTCTAAAACACTGCAACATTTCATGCTCGTTATATGGTCTTAAAAATATAAGAAAATGGCTACTCACTCTTTACTACGACGAAACTGAAAGCCTCTTGAAAATCATAACTTAGCAATCTTACCTTTTCATTCGTCTAACTAACCCCCAAGCCCATCCTCAAATCCTTCTTACTATTCCCCTCACACATCCAATCACACCCACACATCCACATACACCCCCCTTCCCTACACACACACAAACCACTCACAACCTAATAAAAGAGCACTCTAAGTAATAAATTTCTATTTAATATTGCATGGTTACCAGATTCCGTATATAGTTAAACTCCGATTGTAAACCGGCCTCCCGCGATACAGGCAGTCCTAGTACGGGGACCGCCAATAAATTTTAATGTCTAATGTAATTTTTCACTAAATAAAATATTTTGTATTTGTATTTCACTTTTATTTGGTATGTACCTAGATTAACACATATGCTACTTTTTATTGGCAAACCACGCGTGTGAAGCCGCGGGCGGAAGCTTGTGCATTATAAAAAAAATATTTAGCAAACCAGCGCCACCTATGATGAACATCTGACACTGTTATCTAGTTATGATTTCTTCTTGAATATGTTCTGGAGATGCATATTCGTCTTGGAGTGGTTGAATATCTGCGTGACACGGCGACCTACCTCCTGAGCGGCTTGAAGGTTCGAGGCAGGTCTGGGCGGTTCGGGTTGAGGACCTTCTAGGTTATGGAGGAGAGAGTAGATTGCGGGCTTGTATTGGGAGTGAGTTGGTGCTTGAACCGCCTCTTCTACTCTCCTGTGGGATAAAAGATTGGTGGTTCATCATATCATCCATAGGACATCCACTGCTGAACATAGACCCCCATAGATTTCCTGAGCGGCCGATCCTGTGCGGCTTGCACCCAACAGCCCTTTCTGCCCCAATGGCCATCAGTTCTTCGAGCTAGGTGCCCTACCCACTGCGATTGCAGTTTGCTAATTGTTAAAATTTGATTAGAGGTTTCTAGTGACTAAACTAACACAAACTCCTGATTCTATCTTTATTATAAAATTCTGGTGTGCGGTTTCGTAATTTTACAAAAGATTGGTATATTTTTTTCATGTATTCAACAATCTCAGAGTACCTAGGATGGTAAAAATGGTACCTAAAATCTTCGATATTCGCGCGAATCGTGAAATGGCTTTTAAGTTACCTTAGTGCTGGCAGCAAGTCGGGATGATGTCTACAATGATGGGCAGCTAGCTGTAGCCCCGGAGTGAGCGCCGCGAGGCATTCCATCGTTAACGGACCTTTGTGGCACATTGCACACAGGAGAGACACCGCTGGAACAAGGGAATTACAATCAGCTTTTTGAAAGAATCGTTTGATGGTTTAGGTTTTCAGCAATCGCTTGGACTAGCGGTGCAATACCGAAAGAATGCTACCACGCATTATTGAGGCGTTGCAAGCTCGAGCGCGCGGCGATTTACTTTTACGCCCTCATAAGTGCAAGAATTCACGACGCGCGTTGCCTCGCCGCTATGAGCATTACCGAGGCGTTGCAAGCTCGAGCGCGCGGTGATTTACTTTTACGCCCTCATAAGTGCAAGAATTCACGACGCGCGTTGCCTCGCCGCTATGAGCATTACCGAGGCGTTGCAAGCTCGAGCGCGCGGTGATTTACTTTTACGCCCTCATAAGTGCAAAAATTCACGGCGCGCGTTGCCTCGCCGCTATGAGCATTACCGAGGCGTTGCAAGCTCGAGCGCGCGGTGATTTACTTTTACGCCCTCATAAGTGCAAGAATTCACGGCGCGCGTTGCCTCGCCGCTATGAGCATTACCGAGGCGTTGCAAGCTCGAGCGCGCGGTGATTTACTTTTACGCCCTCATAAGTGCAAGAATTCACGACGCGCGTTGCCTCGCCGCTATGAGCATTACCGAGGCGTTGCAAGCTCGAGCGCGCGGTGATTTACTTTTACGCCCTCATAAGTGCAAGAATTTACGACGCGCGTTGCCTCGCCGCTATGAGCATTACCGAGGCGTTGCAAGCTCGAGCGCGCGGTGATTTACTTTTACGCCCTCATAAGTGCAAGAATTCACGGCGCGCGTTGCCTCGCCGCTATGAGCATTACCGAGGCGTTGCAAGCTCGAGCGCGCGGTGATTTACTTTTACGCCCTCATAAGTGCAAAAATTCACGGCGCGCGTTGCCTCGCCGCTATGAGCATTACCGAGGCGTTGCAAGCTCGAGCGCGCGGTGATTTACTTTTACGCCCTCATAAGTGCAAGAATTCACGGCGCGCGTTGCCTCGCCGCTATGAGCATTACCGAGGCGTTGCAAGCTCGAGCGCGCGGTGATTTACTTTTACGCCCTCATAAGTGCAAGAATTCACGACGCGCGTTGCCTCGCCGCTATGAGCATTACCGAGGCGTTGCCAGCTTACCTTTTTCCGAAACGGAGTGGTTTTCAGCAGTGGGTAGTACGAGTAATGCCAGTGCTTCAGCAACGCGTGCGCCCTCCTTCCCTCCCAGCGGTTGACTGCCCCCCACCAGGTCTTCAAGCGGCGGCCAGCAGAGAGCTTCGCAAGGCAGGCTTCTGATGAGGCAGGAACGTGTTACGCTGCCCCAAGTCGTTATTGCCACTTCTCTGACGGAACTGGGGATGAAATAAATAAGTTTTTTGTTGAAAAAATATTTTTTCTAAACAAGCTTTTATAAAATTTATAATCAGATCCGCAAGCAGATTCAAATGCGGGTATTTTCGCATGGAGTGACTGAGACAGTTGCACAAGTTGACTATACCTAAATAAGCTACCTATATCTAGAGGTTGCCTGGAAGAAATCGCTTTTAGCGATAAGGTCGCCCATTATAACTATGATTTAAAAGTGTACTTTCTTTTGATATTAATGTTTATATTGAATGGTGTGCAATAAAGAAATAATCTAATCTACATAAACCTGAATGTAACTTACACATCAGCATCGTGCAGTAGGGACACTGCAGCGGGTAACAGCTGTTTTTCTATACATCTCTCTGATATCTCCGTCGCATTCAGAAGCTCCGTGATGAGGTTAGCGATGTAAACCCGGATCGCACCGCCGCTTGCGCTCTCGCAGCTACTAGCTGCAACTGTAAAATAAATATAGCTGGAGATTTCACACAGCGCTATCTAGCAACTAACTAATATCTATAATAATTATCTTAATCTCTCTTAATATGTTGTTCGAGTTGTGTATTTTATGTGAGAAATAACAAACTTTTTAGTTTACTTTAACAAAACGTAAAGGTACAGGTACTACAGGTAAAGGGCGTTCATGTTAATTGGTTACTTCTTGGGGTAGAAATTGCCATTACTCTGGATTTCAGACTTTTCCTATATTTGTGTCACTAAAGGTACACACATACCAAATTTCAGCATTGTGGGCTCACTAGTGATTTACCCGATGATGGTACCCAGTGAATTTTGTCAAAGTTCCGTTTTTATTATGACTAATAACTCAAAAACGGACGGAAAATATAAGGACTTTAAAAATAAAAACGGAGTCGAAATGTACTAATGAAAACGTTTTGTTAGACGTCCCTCTTTACCTAATAGTCTTATTTTCATTTTTTTTACCCCTCTTGAAACCCAATATCTCAACAACCCCTCAACATTTTTAGCTAATTTTTAACATTTTTAGTCACACCAAAATTGTGCCATCACTATCTACTTATGTATAAGATTTTACGATGATTGGATCAACGCTTCGAAAGTTATCCTCGGACAAACAAACATACATACATACAACGCCGATTTGCCCCAGTTGATTTGGAGATCTCGCTTCGCTCGATCAAATGTTAGTATGGATAACTTACATTCTCTAAGGTGCTGTAGATAGAAGTCCAGCGCGTCAGGTCGATGCTCCGACACCCACTTCAGAGGTACAGAAAACGTCTTTACTGGAAGCCCTCTGATACTGCTGTACACAACCCATCTGAAACAATTGATTTGCATCCTTGAATTCAGTACAACAAGGTTCGAACTTATTTGGAAGAGTTGGCATTAAGAACCTTTTATTTTTCTGTCAACATAATTCATACATGTTGCTTTTCTATTATCAACTCTTAACTTACTAAAAATAACACTTACTTTTGCAAGAACTCTCCATGTTGAGTCTCATCTTCAAACGCAGGTAGAATACTAACTAAATACACTCCCACTACAACCGTACTATCTGCATTCACTGTATGTAATTTCTCCATTTTCTGCTCCAATTCACATATAATTTCCATAAATATAGGCTTTAGTATGTACAGTGAGAAGTTTACGCTAAAATTATCTATGTAACTTGTAAAGAGCGATATTAGAAGCTCGTATATTATCGTGTGGTGGAGCGCTTTGCTGTTGGAAGCTATTTCTAGAATTTGTCTTACTCTGAAAAATAAATAAACGATAAATTAATACATATAGTTCTTTAAAAAAATCCAGACTTGCCCTTCTTCAAAAATAAGTAACTTTTTAACAAATATAACCGACTTCAGATAAGAGAAAAACCAAACTACTGCACCGTTTTTGACGAAGTTTCTATGGTCTCATCTGAAGGTCCTTTTCAATAAAATAATTTTCCAAATCAGTTGATAAACGACGGAGGTTAGAGTTAACAAACATAAAATAACCGAATTGAGAACCTAATTTTTTTTTGAAGTCGGTTAAAAGTAAATCGAATGCGCCACTTTCTGTGTAAATTTTGACATTTCTATTGACAAATACAATATTGGAGCTCGAACATATGCCAATATATAAGAGTGTTTATGCAGAAGCTTTTGCTTTGCGCATCTTTTTTTTTTGCGCAAGGGGCGGTTCAAGTATTACGATTTATTACATTTATTTACCCCCCCCCCCTCCCCCACCCTTGTCAGTAAAAGTAAGCAAAGCTCTTACCCCCCTCCCATGCTTACGTAAACATTGATATATGCATTTTTCTTTTAATGTAAGTATTAAGTTTTTTTATTGATTCATGAGCAGCAGTTATAATTCTAGAGAAAAGAAAAGAAGTTTAGGATAGAGGATAACTCATTATTTGTGGGAATCCCCGGCTATGCGTTTCGTTTGCAAGCATAGACATGTGGGTTGCCATATGTGAAGAAAAAGTAAATAATTACTGCTGACGTAATCACCATCCAGACCGCCCCCCCCCCCCATGTAATAAAAAATGAGCAAAGCATAGACCCCCCGCCCCCCTATAGTGCTTACGTAATACTTGAACGGTCCCAAACTGACATCAGGACTCAGGGATAATTATCGCTTCTTATTAAAGAATTTTCAGAATCGGATCAGATTACACCCTACATACAAACAAACAAACTCAGAAATTTAACCTCTTTATAATATCAGTGACTACTGGATCCGATAAAAGGATTCCTTTTTAAAAGTCGTCCCATTTTCGGTAAGTTAAGTGGGTAACTAGTACAGTCATAAATACTCTACTTCGATACCTACTGTAATGTTGTTTGATACTTACTTAACTTGTTATATAATATTATAAGTTTAGTTTAATTTTATTACTTTTTTAAAGTTTAATAATATACAATATTCTTTACTATCACAAAATTTTAGATACTTATTTGAGAAGTACATAATATATTCTAATTTCAATGTAGTGTTCACCTAAAATTTGCAAAACTATTAGAGCAAAAACCAAACCAATCATGTTATACATAATCTATGTATTAATACTTAAGCTATAAGCGGCCCTATTCCTGTTCCTTATTACAAATCTACATCTACAAAAACAATACTCACAAATCAATAAACCAACTCAACTCCGTCCATCTGACATCGGGATTATCTCGGACTAAACTATTCATTGCCATCAATAACACCTTTCCATCGAACTCAGTCATATAACATTGTAAATCTATGAAACATTTGTGATCCTCCAAAGGAATCTCTTGAATAATATTATCCATATCACAGTTACTCAAGCTTATATCCTTAACTATTTGTACATTGATCACGTAGCCGAGTTGGGCTACAACTAAAGCTTTCATTATATCTAGATATAGTACAGTGGTTTTCCATTCGTTGTCTCCGCTCGATTTGTTTAGATTCTTTAGTATTCGTGGCATTAGGTCGGTTGAGAATTTACCTGTGAAACAAAATAATTCTTAAAACAATACTGATACTACTTGACTGAACTGTATATTCTGTTGAATACCAGAGAGGTGACTTGCAGCAAGAATAAATCAACTTTGCATACTGATATATATTTTCTAAGCAGTGGTTCGTACAGATTTTAGGTATAAGTTTCTCAGTAATTGATCTGACGTCAAAGCGAGTCCCCAGTCGGTTACAGACCTTTTTATCAACCCTCTACCCCCACCAGCGCTCGCTACTCGCTCAGTAAGGCTAGTGTTTTTGTTAATTGAAGAGTTAGATTTTCTCATGGGTCCCATCATCAGATCTTGACCAAATGTATATGTCCACCTCTGATAAGCCCACTTTCTATCATTAAAATCGGACAACTGTAAGGAGCTATCGCTGAACATACATAAAAATTCAAAGCCAAACATTTATTACGTACATGTTGTTTTACATAGTTCTTAAAGGTATTTCCGTTTCAAACATAAACCCTATGAGTGTATGAGGGTACCCTATGAGTACTTATTACTTGGTGAAGTGTAAACTTCTTTAGCATCGTTGTGATTTGAAAGTCGATGAAACGAAAAAGCGACAGTTTAGTTACCATAGTTACCATTAGCCTTTTGTATCATTTATCGAAAATGTAAGCTATGAGCCTGAATAAATCTATGTAATATATACGAATAAAATATAAAATAATTATCTAACTTTGCATCACTATGATCATTACTAAAACCTACAATTATCATCTTCCCGAAATTTTACATTCGTCTCATTATCTTGAAACCAAAATGTTTGAAGGTTTCACTTCTACCACGAGCGCGTTAACGACGTCACTAGAAAATTTCAGTAGCATGCCCCCCTTAAAATGGAAGTCTTAAATAAGGGTTAAACTAAACACTTACCAGCTATCAAAGCAGTTCTTGCTAAAACCGGTACATAAATATTCACAGTATCCTTCACACATTTCTCCGCCGGATCCTTAAGAAAATTGAACATGAGATTCTCTAACTGGCCATACTTATGGTCCGCCACTGGGCATATCAAACACGCAGATTTTAAACCAAGACTCCTTATTTCGGCCTCATTTGATTCACACATCATTATAACCAGGCTGAGTAGAAGAGACGTGCATAGTTCTATTGGTACGTAGGGCGCTATGGCCACGCATATTTGGCTGGCTAATATTCGTCGCTCGGTTGATCTTGATGCAAGGAGTTCCGCTATACATGAGAGGACTTCTCCGCTGCCGCCCCATTTTACTATGAGACATGTTGCTGGAAGGATATACATATTGATTATTTTAATTGCACATAAACTATTTTTTTTTGTTTCCTTAATTATTGCAAATGAGGATTGATGAAATGATGGTGTAAGCTTGTGACATTTGTGAATAGTTGTTGTATAAAACCTACCAAGGTGCAAATACACAATCATTCTTTGTCGGGTAACATACATATTCTATATGTTACCGTATGACCAATGATTTTTTTACATAAAAGTAAAGTCGAAACTCAACATTTTTCTGGACTAAATTCATGAAAATAGGCAACTATTTTACGTATTAGTTAAAATAATTAAGTGAATAAAGGTGTTTTGGTGCTAAAAAGATATCTGGAGTCAATTATAAATAGTCGATAGAAAGTTATCTGTAAGCAATACCAGGGCCAAATTCTAGCCAAAATCAGGTCTGCGTGATGACGTCACAACTACACAATTATCTAAATATTGCAGTCAACTACCACATAAATTAAAAATAGAAGTTATTTTATTTATTTAAGAGGCAACATTTTAATTAGGTAAAAATTATTCTTTACTGGCAACCCAAACTTTAAATTTTCTCTTCCATGCATTAAATGACGTTAAACAGACCTTTACTATATAAATTCAGAGTATTTCTTTATTTCCTCAAACTACAACAGCCCCAACATCCCACACACTGATAATCATTTCTTGCGCTAGATTATTTTGAATATTATTTAAAATAGTAAAAGGCGAACAACTGTGGCCGTTTTTGTTTTGTTCCCGACATATTTCTATAGGTTCATCTTTAGGTTTAATTATATTTATTTATTTATATCTATGTGTCTTGAAATTTAAATTAAATCTCTCCCTCTACCAAATATGCACTACCAATAACAACTGTTTGTCCGCATTACACAAAGGTTAAATGGAAGAAAATGCTATCTAGCATTAACTTCGCCTGTGTACATATTATTTTTATTTTGTGCAATAAATTTTTTTAATGAATTCATTCTTTTCTTAATCTATGTTCAAACGTAGAAACCAGTTATTAGCCTTACATTTAGTTATTAGCTACTCATCATCATTGGCCTGTGCGTATATTCCAGACGATTCAGGTAAAGCCTGTGGTGGTCGTAGTTTTTTTGGTTATGTGAGGATGCATTTGGAGACAGCAAATTGTTCAGATATTCCATACGTACTTTTTGCCGTTAGTTTTTTTAAATAAATTAAATATAGTAAGGGCTTTTCATGTTCGATTTAAAAAGAAAAAAACTAGTTCCAACTAGCGTAATAGATAGCGCTGTCTGGAGATGCGCAAGAAAATAAGGTTTGTATGCCAAAATCACAAAGACACAATATCAAAATTTGTCTAAGCCTAAGTCTTTTATTTATCTAAATGATTTGTATTTGTCACTTCATCATCAGTTAGACAAACACAAATGTCTGTTTTTTATTTCAAGTTCCTTGGAAAAGCATGTTGACACGGCAAATGAAATTGACAATTGACTTTCCTTTGCTAATCAGAGTGTCATACTCTGATTAGCAATAGCAACGCCATCTGTTAGCAGTTATGAAAATGTGGTGTGGGTGTGTCATGGACACGGCCGTGTATTGTACGTGAATACGTGTACGTAACAGGTAATATTTTCTATACAAATACGCTATTTTATGTACGTTATAGTTATAATAAAAAAATCATGTTTAAACACAAAGAAGTTCTTCGGGACCAATGTAATGTAATGTTCGGGGATTAATGCGCAAAAGCATCTTCTGTATGGCTCCGTTCATTTACAACAAGCTCCCGGAGTCACTGAGAGAGCTACCATGTTCAATGTTTCGGAAAAAGTTAAAAACTGTACTGTTAAATAAATCTTATTATACTATAAATGAATATATAAATGAAAAATAATTGCTAAAATAATGCCAAATTTAATTTTATATTTTTTTAATTCTATTTTATTTTATATAATTATGACAATGAATTTTTATTTAGGTGTTATTATTAATATGACTTTGTAGAATATAATATTGCATGCCTTGAAAGGCAGAAATCTATTGATTCTGTATTTACTACTGACATCTTTGTAAAATGACATATATTTCAAGCAATAAATACATTTGATTTGATTTGATTTGGGTCATACTGGAAATCTTGAAACGCAGCAAAATGACCTCAAAATGGCGGCGCTTCCCCCTCCACCGCGCGCGGTGCGTCGCAGTCCTCACTAGTCGGAGTAACTAATTCTTTGATCTTTTAGCTATCCAGTGGTGTAATTAAATTTAGGATGGAGATTATAGACATATAGCGGCATCACCAAACTGTATCTCCCATTTTGTTATCATTTGTTTTTCGAATTGCCTCCCATTATGGAAGCAATTTTAAAAACGTATTCACGTCAAAACATGGCCGGGCAAACGCCTCATTGTCCAGTTGTTGGTGTACCTTCACAGATGGCTCTCGCGTCACTGGGCTCTGGTTTCTTAAGGAGCGTGAGGAGCGTGTGCAGCGTGGCCGCACGGCGCGCGTTTCCGGCCGGCAGCAGCGCCGCGCAGGCCGCCAGCGCAGCCGCCGCCTCACACCGTCTCGCTACCAGCGTGTGTGCCAGAATCTGTTACATACATTTTTTTTTGTAATCATACCTCACACTAATCCCACTAATATTATAAACGCGAAAGTTTGTATGGATGTATGTATGGATGTTTGTTACTCTTTCACGCGAAAACTGCTGAATGGATTTTAATAAAATTTGGTATGTATGTAGATTATAACCTGAATTAACACATAAGCTACTTTTTATTGACAAATCACGCGTGAGAAGCCGCGGGCGGAAGCTAGTATTATAAATGCGAAAGTTTGGATGTTTGTTTGTTACTCAATGACGTCGTAACGACTGAACCGATTTCTATGAGATATATAGATAAGACTTATAGCCTGGATTAAAACAGAGGCTATTTAATATTGACAAACACGCGTGCAAAGCCGCTGGCGGAAGCTAGTTAATTATAAATACGAAAAATTTTATGGGGTCAAAAAGCACCTTTCAGAAGGGGCCGTATTCTTGTTTGCCACAGTAGCAAGCAAGTGACCGATACAAAGAGAGTTTCTGTATCTAGTATAGTAAATCAGGTGTAGTTCTTGTATTCACTTACCCTAGGCAAAGTGTCAGCCACCAAATCCAGTAATGCAGGCAGCGTGATGGGTTTATCATTGGCGATCAACTCCGCTAGCAAATCGTTGGCCAATGGCTCGTTTACGTTGAAAGTTTCACAGCACCAGTTGAGTATTGATACTTTCAGGCTGTTTGGTACACCACTGTCAACAAAAAATATTATAGTATATTATGCAATTAGTGAATGAACGACGGATTTAAAGCGAGGGCTATAGATGAATCACAAGCAAGTGAAGGATTCTAACGACTGAATCACGAACGTAGGGAGTGATTCATGTGTTAAAATCCTGAGCGACGCCTAAGGTGTTAACACATCTTCTTCATCATTTGAATGCATTTTCAATCGATTTATTATTAAGTAACGCTAAACTTTGTGTTCGTACAACTTACTGTATTCTTATCAGCGCCAATTTACTAATAACAGCAAAGAACACAAAACAGTTTTTATTCTAATGCTAAAATCCTTGTCGAAAATTTAGACCAATCAAATCTCGGAGTTATTTGGACAAGGAGTTTGTATCGAGTATTTTTTGCGCAAGGAGGTTGTACAGCATTGAGATGGAGGTCGAATATATTGGTGTGTTCTAAATTCAAACACCAAAATAGTGATTAAAAGTAGTGATAAACTTTTTTGAGGGGGGAAATGGTATAGATAGATAGATAGATAGATAATACTTTATTGCACACCACGAAACAAATACATATAAAAAAAACAACTACGTAAATCTATGGATACAATTGGCGGTCTTATCGCTAATTAGCGATCTCTACCAGACAACCTTTGGATGGAATGGACTGTGTAGACATTACCTGGGGTGTACCTGACATACTACATGTACTTACATACTAATACTAATTATATAAAAATAAAAAAAAAATATAAAACTTCCATAAATGAAAACTACATGAATCTAAATAATAACTACTCATAATAATTCATAGATACATACTTAGACTTATTTAAGAAACAAATAATTAATAATAAATACATATATATTTAGCGACAAATACTCAGATAGTGTTCTCTGAGCATACGTTTAAAAATGGCAAGTGACTTGGCACATCTGATAGCCACCGGCAGCGCGTTCCATAACCGGACAGCCTGCACTGTAAAAGACTTATCAAAGTAGGAGGAGGAGTGTACAGGTGTCCTGAGTTGGAGTGTGTCAGATGAACGCAAGGATCGAGGATTGGATTGATAGAGGAAATGGAAGCGTTCTTTAAGATAGGAAGGTGAGGAAGGGTTGAACAGGATGTTATATAAATGCTGAAGGATGTGAGTATCCCGGCGAAGGCGTATGGGTAACCACTTGAGCTTACTGCGAAATTCGGACACATGGTCATACTTCCGCAAGCCGAAGATGAACCGGATGCCAAAGTTTTGCAAGCGCTCAAGTTTATCTAGTTGCTGTTCAGTGAGATCTAGATAAGAAGCATCAGCATAGTCTAGTATCGGGAGAAGAAGAGACTGCGCGAGCGAAATTTTAGTGGCAGTCGGAAGGAAGTTACGCAATCTCCTAAGAGAACCCGCTGAGGCAAACATCTTACGGCTGACTTCAGATATCTGAGGTCCCCATGACAGTTGCCTGTCTATGAGAACGCCTAAATTTTTCACCGTCTCACTCTGCTTAACGTAGGTGCCATCAAATATAATTTGTGGAAGGCAAGACCAGTCTATCCTCGATATCATCCTAGAACCCCCAACGACGATTACTTGAGTTTTGAGTGGGTTAACTCTAAGACCATGTGCCTTGCTCCAGTCCAGAATACGGTCTAGGTCAAGGTTTATTCTATATATAGCTTCAGGCAGCCGCTCTACTGTATCTTGTGTGTAAATTTGAAGATCGTCTGCATAGAGGTGGTAGGATGAAGTTAATTGTTGGGATATTGAGTTTATGAAAATTGCAAATAGAAGAGGTGATAAAACGCCACCCTGAGGGACACCAGCTGATATCGTGCACCACGATGAGTAACTATCATCAATGCGTATACGCTGACGGCGCCCGTTCAGATAACTGTGAAACCACTCAATCACTGTTGGAGATACGTTAAGAGAGCGTAGGGTACCAAGAAGAATTTCGAAGTCAACGTTGTTGAAAGCGTTGCTAAAATCTAAAAGTGATAGTACTGTTACTTTTCCATTGTCCATGCCATCTCGTATATCATCAGTTATTTTAACTAATGCTGAAACAGTACTATGGCCTGGACGGAAACCGGATTGGAAAGGATTTAGAAGATTATTCCTGGAAAGAAAAGTGCTCAGTTGCTTATGAACAAGACGTTCCAGGACTTTGGATAGGAAAGGAAGAATAGAGATTGGACGGAAATCTGAGAAAGAAGCTGGATTATTCTTTTTCGGGAGAGGAGTGACTTGAGCTTCTTTCCAGAAAGTAGGGAAAACACAGTTGGTAATAGAGGAGTTAAGGATGTGACAGATTATTGGGACAATTTGATCGAGGATAGGAATAATCATATTCCGACTTATACTGTCGTTGCCGATGGCATTAGACGAAATAGATGCAATGCTCTTCTTAACATCACAATCAGTGAATTGATTTAAATTGAAAGATGAATAGTCAGGAGTTGGAATAGAAGAAAGATGTTGCAATGTTTGTGATTTCGCCTGTACGTCGAAATTAGAAGATGATGTGAAGTGCTGATTTAATGAATCTAAATTAATATGTTGAGGAATTTTATCTTGTTGACGTGACTTTCCAATTCCCAATGACCGGAGGAACTTCCAAACCTTAGCAGGATCAGAGTCCTCGACTGATTTATGAATATAACGGCGTTGCGCGTCCCTACACACTCTATTGCAGCGATTACGACATTCGATATATTTTTCCTTATTAATATCGGAATTCCGGCTTTTGAGCTTTGCCTTTGCTACTAGCTTTTTATGCATGACGGCTCTTAGTTCAGGTGTAATCCAAGGAGCTGGTAGGTGCTTGAGCTTAATCTCCCTAAGTGGTGCATGTTGGTCAAACAGTTTGGTAATTAGTGCATTAAAAGCTTCCACTTTGCCATCGACTGTTAATTCATCGTAAACTGGCGACCAGTCTACAGAATCGGCATCACGTTGCAGATCTTCTAGCTTCATGCCACTAAAATTTCGCTGAAGAATAATTTTGGGCTTGTCTTTAGGAGGTCGTATTTTATACGAGAGATACAATAGGTCATGGTAGGAAAAGGCTCCCGCTGCACATTGTCCATGCTTGGCAACATGCGCAGGAGAAGATACAATAATGAGATCTAGAAGAGATGGGATTGAGTTAGGATAAAAATGAGTTGCAGTAAGAGGCAGAATGGATAAATTACAAGCACTTGCAAGAGATTTTAATGAAGCTGATCGAGAGTCTTGTTTAAGCAAACACGTATTGAAATCACCCATTAAAATAGTATGGTCAAGATGCAACTAAATTTTCTAAGAGTGTTTCAAGAGATAGAAAATAATTTATATTAGAGGAAGGACAATAATATACCCCTAGCAAAACTTTAATATGGAAGAGGCTAATTTCTATAAAAAGGTGTTCACCCGCATTGGAAGGCGGCGGTTGTGCCGACGTACTAATTATGGAGAAAGGAATGTGCGAACGGAGATATATGGCGACACCCCCACCAACCACTCCAGTGCGGTCGTTTCGGATGAGCTTAAAACCAGGGAGAGAATAAGAAGTGGAAGGAAGGCATGGCTTAAACCAGGATTCAGACACTAAAATTGCATGAATATTTTTATGTTCAAAAGACGCTAACAAATCAGGAAAGTGTGCCGGAATACTCTGTGCATTTATATGTAGAATATTGAGATTTTTTGGAACGTCAGAAAGGAATGAACCTATTGAGCACGATAAAGAAGGTATGCTACTGAAACTATCATCACTGCCAGACTCACCATCAGAGAAGGAAAGGTATTCATCACTATCCGAATCATTTTCGCCAAGAGACATAGTATAATGTAATAAACAACAATATTTAAATAATTATCTAAATATATAAAGTGAAGATAATAATAAAAACCTAATAAATAACTACTTTATAACTTTTGTCCAACTATAAATATCCACCTGCCAGTTGTGCTTTACAGGATTGTGAAAAATTATAATTAATAATAAAAAAAAATACATAATGTTGCTAAACTACAACACAAAAACCTAACAAAATGTGAAATGGACAGCTCATCCAACCAGATTTTTATACCTAAAAATACTAAACATTAATTAACAGAAAATAAGTTAAAATTTACCCAAAAAGATTTAAAAAAGAAATAATAATAACAAATTGTGGAATGGAACGTAATACGGTATCAATATCAAGCCGCCAGGTGTCATTGTGCCGACTGTCAGTCTATGAAAGTCAATCAATGTCAGTCACACTCACCAACCAAATTAGGTACCTACAACAAAGTCAACAAATAAAAAGAAACGTATAATTATTAGTGAGCGGGCGGGTAAAAGAAAATACTTTATTAAATAAATATGGGGGCAGGTTACATAAAATAAAATAAATAAAATTTGGCGGTGACTTGACTACCTCATGGTTACCTGGTCGGATGTAACTGGTTGCAATGCATGGAACAACTTATCACACACTACACTCTCTTGGATGCTGCAGCGCGCTTTGGCTTAGCAGTGTCCTTCACTACAGCCGGCACTGCGGCCTCTGCTTGTCGGCTCACGACGGCGACGGGCTTGACGGTGTTCAGATCTTCGACGCATCGTACCCTGTGACGCACTCCATCATCTCCCAGAACATATACGATGCCGTCCGTCGTCCAACACTTCGATATACCGAAGCGTTCACGTGCCGCCAAGAAAGCGTCGTGCCTTGTCTTTGTGAGAAACTCAGACATTGTTATGCCCGAGCCTTTCAGGTTGGTTTTGGCTGACCAGATCTTGCTACGCATTGACACGTCTCGGAGCTTGAACAAGATTGGCCTAGGGCGGCCTGCCGTTGTAGTGCGACCCATTCTGTGGCATCGACTGAGATCGCTTGCTACAAATTCACTTAGCTTGAGACGCTCTGCTACAGTCTCTGCCACAACCTGTGCAACTTCTTCTTTGGGCTGCTCAGGCACACCATGAATTAGCAGGATCTTGCGCCTTCCTCGCATCTCAAGACCATCAATCTCCTTGGCCATGAACTCAATTTGCAGCTGAAGAGTCCGAAGTGCCCCGGTGACAAACATTTTGAAGTCAGCATACTCCGCTGCCAATCCTGCGATGGTTGAAGGCGCAATGCTCCTCTGCAGACCGGTTTCGAAGGAGTGCATCCGCTGGGTGAAGGACTGGACCATCTCCGACATTGTATTTTTAATATCTTCCATTTTGTCAAGTGCGAAGTGTAACAGTCAAAAGTGATAAAAGTGTAGAAAAAATGGTAGAATTGAGATAGAGATTGGATAACACTTTATGGCAGGTAAGAAGTGTTAGTTTTCTAGATTCTGCATGAAAACTTAGCAAATAATTAGTTTTTATAATTTTAAACAGTAATAAAGATTTATGACATGTATATGGAGTTTCACGTCTACCCCCAAAAAAAGGTATAAAGTATATACAAGGGCTGAAAGCGATCGCATACACCTGATTATTCACATATTTTTTCATCACGAATGCGGGTAATAAAAAAGTTTATAATAGTTTGTAGCTAAAAAGAGAATTTGCTTTCTCGGTATCCATTGTTTTATTTATTTTTCAAATTAACTATAAATTGAGGCCTTTGCCATGCAGGATCACACAGGCTAGTTAGATTAGATTAGAACCGTCAAATTGGAAAGTGTAAACTTTATCTTTATCAGAATAAACTATAGCTCACTAGGGATAGTGCACGTGTATCAGTGAAGGAATTATCAAAATCAGTTCAGCAGTTTCAGTGAAGACTCACACCATACAAACTATAAACTTTACCTCTTTATAATATTGGTATAGATAGATAGTATAGATTTTATTATAAGCAAGTTGCGTGACACACTGCTTTATTACGTCAAAGCCATTGTTGTCATACGGATCATTTTTGAACGCCTTAGCAACGCCGCACACTTGCCACAACCACAAACCGCCGCCACTTGAAGCTGGAAGCGGGTACTCAGTAGCGCGCGACAGCTACTTTTTTCTTAACTTTCGGTTGGTAGCGGCCACACGACCACGCGAAGCGCGAGGCGGCGCCTCGTACCGTATAGCGGCTACCGGCGTCAACCGTGTGCGGCGAGTTCATATAAACTGTACAAAAAAGTAATCTGCAGGTGGCGTCGTTTTGTGGCTGTGGCTCGTGTGCGTCGAGCCTTACAGTGAGTTAATTTCTGTAGTATACGCTAAGACTCGTGGCAGACGGGGCCAACCAATAAACATGTTTGTTTCCTCTTCAATACAATTACTGGTGATTAGTGTACTCGGCGCATCACTAGCGGCTCCCGTAAGAGCGAGCGAGATAGTAATATCATCGTTGCTTATCTCATATTTAATGACCCTGCTAGGGGCGGTGGCGTCTAGTATAGTAATCGCGGTGTACGAGCTATTTTAGATTGCAATATCTATATACCTGTGTACAGATATTTGTTCCAGGTTTGGATATTTTTCTATACAGGGTGTTTGGTAATATACTGACGATATTCAAATGACGGTTTCTCAAAACTTAAGACTTCTCGAAAAAAAAACGACTAGTTATATTATCAAATTAAAAAAAATCGACTGAATTTAGGTGATTAATTCAATATAAAACTTACTGCCTACAATCGACATCCAATAATAAAGGCCGATTTGATATATCTTTCGGAAATGGATGCTGGGTTAGAAAGGGACAACAAGAGATATCTCGAGACGTCACCAATACAGTACTTGTGGTTAGATGGCAAGCATTATCCACAACATAAGTTAAAGTGTTTGTTTTTACATGCCAAAATAAATTTCACATTTCTATGGTTCATCATTTTTTATTGTTCGTGAACCTAGGTACATAATTTTTGGTTGATGGTAAACATTTCACAAATTTATTTATTATGCTCATCAAAATAACCCCTTTCATTTTTGTGCGTATATTCTCAAACATCCTATATATTATAATAACTATGTATTTACAAAAAAAAAATGTTTATAAGTATGCTATCAGTTATCTGATTCCCTTATCTCTGCTTAGTTTGGTACTAGATAGCGCTGTGTGAAATGTCCAGCATTATTGATTATTATTATTATTTATTTTACTTACCTATCAATCCACATCTCTTTACTATTCGTGTCGATAGTAGTATATTCGTACTGCACCCGAGTCCACTCGCCACCGTCATTAATGCTCAGTGTCTCATCGAGTGTGGTCACGCTACCACGATGTTGTGGCGACGAGTTTTCTACAGCGGGATCAAAGGAGCTCATAGTTGAACCTTCTTTTCTATTGCTGAAATAAAACAATTGTTAAATTGAAATTTATTTCGTATTTGTTTGTGTGTGTGTGTAAGCAGTAAAGTGTGTTACGTAACGACGGCTTAAAAGGGGGCATTTAATAGCGACCCATCCACTAACGATAATTTTTTCTGACTTGTCCTGTCGTTCAAACTTTACAGAAACGCGATGGGATAAAACTTAAAACAATTTGTTTTGTATAATAATTTCATGCTTTCTCGCTCTTGCAAAATACACTGGAGTTAATCCAATAGCGATTATAGATTCCGGCAGAAATTAACGTTATTGGATGGGTCACTAATCTGGTAAAAACATTATTTAAATTAACAGAAATGAAATAATAGGCGGTTTTATCGCTTAAAGCGATTTCTTCCAGACAACGTTAGGATGAAAAGGATTATGAATAATAGTACAAGTTGACATACAAGTGAATTTAATTACTTTATTTCAAGCGATCCATCCATACCAATATTATAAATTGGTCTCTGTCTGTCTGTTTGTAACGTTTTCATGAATAAACGGCTGGACCGACTTCGATGAAATGTTGTATATATTATAGATAGATTATGACCGGGATTAAGACATAGGCTATTTCTCCGTCTGTCTGTTTGTTACATTTTCACAACTAAACGGCTAGACTGATTTCGATGAAGTTTAGTATATGGATAGATTATGACCAGGATTGAGACATAGTTTTTACCGACTGCGCAGACGGACGGTAATGTTTTATAGACACACAACGCGTGCGTAGCCGCATGCGGGTCAGGTAGTAAGTAAATAGATAAAAATAAAAACCAGCCAAGTGCGAGTCAGACTCGCGCACGAAGGGTTCCGTATCATTATCTATAAAAACAGCGAAAAAATCATGTCTGTTGTATGGGAGCACCCCTTAAATATCCATTATATTCTGTTTTTGTCTAACTATCACGATTCATGAGATACTGCCTGGTGACAGACATACAGACGGACCGACAGACAGCGGAGTCTATGTAATAGGGTCCAGTTTTACCCTTTAGGTACGGAACCCTAAAAACAGCTAGTAAGTCAATATATGAAAAAAATAATTTAAAAAATTGCTCATACTTACATAACGCTATTCTTTTCACTATCAATCATCTCAAACTGTTCAGGTGTTGCGCTATGCGTGGAGTTCCCACTGCCATAGTGATTTTCCGTCGCCGTACATGTGAGAGGCCGTTCTTCGGTGTTTTCCATCACCGATAGTAACCTGTCATCCGGTATCTGCAGTTCAAGCCCTTTGCTCTCAGACGTGGGACTTGTTAATGAGTTTAGACTTACGATCGCAGCATCATATAATTTTTGGAAGTCTAGTTTCTCTGTTTCGAGGGCGACTACCTTTTGTTTGAGTAGTTCGATTTGTTCCGCTTGGATTAGGAGCTGAAAGAAAATAAATAAATATTTCTGGACATTTCACACAGGGCTATCTAGCCCCAAACTAAGCAAAGCTTGTCAAAGTTAAAGTCAAAAATCTTTTATTCATTAAAATCACAAGGATCACTTGAAACGACAATTTTACTGCCTGTTCCTTCGCGACCAAGCCGGGAAAGAAAGGTAAGAAACAAGGCTGGTTGTTTTTTTAATGATCCTTTTAGAATACATAACAATACAGAAAATAAATTACGTCTAAATTGTAACATTTTGAACGAGTTGGAGCAATTATATTTATATTTTATAGTAGGCTTTTTTATAAAGATTTTGTCTAATTACGTTTTTAAATTTGTTAATTGTCAATTTTTGTACATTCCTTGGGAGTATGTTAAAAAAGCGTACACCTTGCCCTTTAAACGATTTACTAACTTTATGGAGTCTACAAGTGGCAACAGCGAGTTTATCTTTATTTCAAGTATTAAAATTATGATTATCGCTATTTTTCTTAAATAAATTAATATTTTTGTGAACATACATTAGATTTTCATAGATGTATTGACAAGGGAACTATGGGAATTGCACTATGGGAACCAGATAACAGAAATAGAAGAGAGACAGAGATAGATAAAAAGAAACAGATGATAGAATGTTTTTCTTACATACGTTATTTTTCTAAATACATACTTATAATATATAGAGAAACAACCAGACCCGGAATAAATATACGTAGATCATGCAAACATTTGTTTCGCGGCGAGAACCCTCAACCTGCTGCGTCTCATACGGCTATTCGACCACTGCGCCACGGAGGTCGTCAGAAAATAGAAAGTAGGTGATATGATTTACTTATCATGGTCATTAGACAGATAACGCGTTGTTGTACATCACACTAAAATTAACAAACAGTAATAAAATAAATAACTAGATACGCGGATATAAAAGTTGCAGTTTTATCGCTAAAAGCGATCTCTTCCAGGCAACCTTTGGATGGACTGGATTTCACGAGAACGTTATGGGACGGTAGCATTTAATAAAATTATTCAATATTGAATAAACAGTGTACGTACTTATGCAAAATAAATATATACATAAGTACTCATTTAAGGACTGTCATTTCTGGCGTTATCTTGAAAAGTAAAGCCATTATGACACGATAATCGGGAAATCAACAACATAATAATCTGGTTGTTTTTATAAAACAAATATTGAGTAACAAATGTGGCACATCCATACTAATATAATAAATTCGAAAGTAACTCTGTTTGCTACGTTTTCAAGACTAAACTGGACCGATTTCGATGAAATTTGGTATATCTGTATAGATGTAGAGATTAGGACCGGGTTTGGGACGTAGGCTACTTTTTACCTGACTGCGCAGACGGAGGGTAATGTTTTTATTGACGAACCACGCGTGCGAAGCCGCGGGCGTGTTTGTACTTTATAACTAGTGGTTCGCCCCGAACTGAGATCTCGCGAGTCTCTCATAAAAACAAAAAAAAATATTATTTGTAATCTTTGACTACCAAAATGGTGCCAAGAAATGCATAACCAATTTACTTGACCTACAGTTTCATTCAAACTACAGGTAACGCGAGTTCATGTCATTGGTTACACTTTTTTGAAGTAGAAATTACAGTTATTCTGGATTTCTCTACATTTGTGTCACTAAACCAACACATACTAAATTTCAGCACTGTAGGGTCACTGGTGTACCCTGTGAATTTTGTATTATGGCTAATAACTTAAAAATTACAAGGTTTAAATTAAAAATAAAACGGGGTCGAAATGTACTCACAAAGACCTTTTATTAGACATGCTACTTGACCGGATAGTGCCATTTTGTTTTGTTTTTACTCCGCTTGAACCTCAATATCTCAACAACCCCCCACATTTTTGGCTCATTTAGTGACACAAAAATTTTGCCATCACTTCCTACATATAAACTAAATACGGATAAACGCTTCGAAAGTTATCCTCGAACAAACAAACATACATACATACAACGCTGATTTGCCCAAGTTGATTTAGAGATCTCGCTTCGCTCGATCAATAAGCAAACCCATTTGCTACGATAGTCATAAGTTCAGTCAGCAGTTGTTAGAACAGTACTATCTGAATAAAAACAACAAAAGCGAACAAGGTCACTGTTGAAAAGACATTTTTCCTGGCAAGCTTAAATTGTTAACATCAATCAATCATCAGGAGAACCTGAAGTAGCCACTTTAGTTAAATCATAAGCGGTCGTCCTTTCATCACGTGAGGTTTTTTCGCCCACATTTTTACCCCTAATTGGTGATAAGTCGTGATGTTTTAGACTACCTCAGCCCCCCACCCCCAACATCACGTGTATTTTTTATTAAAAAATATCGTAGAATCTGTTTTAATGAAAATTATTATACATAATATAAATTAATATAGATTTTGAATATCACACAAGGTCGCGCATGGGAAGACAGATTTCTGCACGCTTAATATTGTTATATTGCATTTTAGACATAAATTCACTTGATCATGATTGCACGTGGTCGCAGTCCCGGATCTAGGAGGGGGCAAACCGGGGCACTTGTTCCGGGCGGCAATTCCATGTGCGCAAAATTCATGTTTGAAAAAAAAAACTTGTTTCACAAAGCACGTCGTACTATCGATTATACATTTGATTTGAACCTCCAAAGCCCCCCTCTGGCTACGCCCGACATCGGTGTAAATATGTAGTCCAGTCAAATAACCCCAAAATGTCATAAAATCTATCCAAGAAAATTAAATTATGACAGAAAGTAAAAAGAACGTGTCTCAAGTTAATATACCCCAATGTTCTTCCCTCCCCCAGCCTCCCGTCTCTCAAACGCTGGAGGAGAGGGGGTTAGGTTCACATTAAGTTTCTGCCACGGTTCGGAAATATCGTAGGTCCGGGGCTGCGTGGTCGCACGGAAAATATACACGTGATTGTCCCAACATCGCCTCCCCCCTCCCCCATCGTGATTAATCGTGATGTTATTCTAACCCCCTCTCTCCCTGTTCGAACTTCACGTGACAGGACGACCCCTAATATATTTCCTAGTCAGCTTTGCAATCAGATCATATTGTATTTCTTTATTATGCGTAGAGTGGACAACAAATTAGAGCTGGGATCTATCAAAACTGAAATGGAATATGAAACACACAAAGTAGCTCCAACAACATCAGCCTGTTACTACTTAAAATGTTATTATTAAAACTTGACAGGTAAACACGTAATTTTTTTACAAAACATATAATGTCTTCAGAAAACAGAAAATATAATATTATTCTCAGTTATTTTGATTTAAAAACTGAACTATAGAACCGATTTTGATGGAATTACTATGAGACCAATCTAAAAGTATATCCTTTCAAATAGCAAAAGGTTTTTCCAAATCGTTTGATAAATGACGGAGTTATGAGGTACAAAACATAAAACAAAAATACAACCGAATTGAGAACCTCATCCTTTTTTGAAGTCGTTTAATAAAACAGATACACATTATAGAAGCATCTAATTTCGATAATTATATGTACATATTGGAAAAAAGTTATAAATACTATTGTAATACTAACCTCGTGACTCCAATCCCCGTCAGCATCTACATTAGTCTGACAGCTCACACAAACATTCTCCTCTAAATCAGTTTGGCAGTCAGCATTGACACACTGCCAGTCCATCTCAGTGGAGGCATCAGTCTTGGGTGTACCAAGTGGGGTGCTTTTACCCCGAAATAGAGACACCAGACCGGCAGGCCGCGGCATGTTTAGGCCCACATCATCCCAGTCTTCAAATTCCTTGAAATTAAAAAAAAAAACATCAGTTTGGTTTGATACCACGTTTTATTTGTAGAAGAGTTCTTTGTGAAAAGGCTCGCCCGGGGAAGTACCACTACCAAAACTATTTCTGCTGCCAAGCAGCATACAGGCACATGAGGCTTTACACCTGTATGCCTCAAGTTGATGGACGCAGAGCTGTGCATCGTAAGACATGGTTTTAAAGTGCGTGACCTACGAGGCACTGCTTCGTTATAGACGATGGGTACCATACCACTTAAAATCAGGTGGGCCATTTGCTTGTACCATCTCGTAGTTGCATACGTATATAAAAAATAAAAACCCCAACTGACGAGCGTACAGTATAGACAGTTCGTCTTGTCGTTCGCCTCCACACTCAGGCGAATGTATAAAACCGGTGTGAGAGTACGTAAAACTTGGTAACACAATAATTTGCAATTTATGTTTTTCAACACCTTTCATTAAAAAAAGGCCATCTTAACTAGAAAACACTGCACAAAATAAAGCATTCCTTTATAACTGAACAATAAATTATAGATCGAAGCAAATAAGTAATTCATGAGGAAAATGATCTAAATAATATGGTAAATAAGAGAACGTTGAAGGTTATACTTAATTAAACTAGCAATATAATATACACCAAAGAAAATCAACATTAAAATTTGATACTAATTTAATATAAGATTATGATTTTATTTACTAAGAGCGTTATCACACTGACGATTTGCGAGCGTGTCTCTTTTCCAGCGAGGCGATTAGTGAAAGCGCTCGCTGTGTTTGCGTAACGAGCTCGAATAGCTGAAGAGTGGCGGGGTTCGACAGGGTAACTATAAACCGAACGCGACGTCCACCTTGTGTTGGTGTCGCGGCGAGCTCGCGGCAAGCACGTTAACAAATCGCCTAGCAGGAAACACGCAAATCGCCAGTGTGATAACCTCCAAACAATAGCTATTGTCTCAGTCTGTACCATCAATAAACACACATATAAGTCTATCTACCAAATCAGCCCACATCCACCCACTGCACTCAGTGCTGATCCTGCCTGCACCAGTCTCCAGTGATGTCCCACTGTTTTCAAAATATGATCAGACCAATGAATTGGATAACAGTAATTGGCCACAACAGGCACAGGATAAAAGAGGGTGTAGCCTTCTCTTACTCTAAGCCATCAAAGTAATTAGTTCGATTTAATATATTAACAAAATATTTAATTTACAAAACAATTTAAAACAATTATGTAAAAGCTGGCACTTAACTGTATCATCGCGAAGCATTGCAATTCAGCAGGGCAATGCACACAGTGTCATAGGGACACTTCTGCCTGTTAGTGATGATTCAACTACTTATTTGTATTTTTCAAAGAGATATATGTATATATAAACCCAAAATTGACCTAAATATCTAGAATGATCTTACCTGATCAGGATTTTCATCAGAGAATGTAATGGAAGTAAGTTTATAGTCTTGGAGTAAGAGATATTCATTGACAAGGAAGTTCAAGGCACGCTTCTCATGGGGCTTTAGAGACAGCTCATTTGAAATGTTCTTTGTAATTTTATCTAAAGTTGAATCTCCATCTGTAAACAAAAGCAACACACAATTTATTTTTATACAAGAAAGACAAAATTTGATTCTTAATCTTTTAAAACAGTTCTTACAAAAGATCCCAATAAGAGTTCATAATTTTATATTTTACAAGTTTTTGTTTTTACATGTTTTCTTAATGTATTTTTATGTTTTATGTAACTACCTAGTTAGCTTTATGTAATTGTGGTTTACATCTTTTTTTTTCTTTTCACTTTACTTAACATTTTATGATATACAGGGTGTCCCAGAACTCAACGTCAAGCCGAAACGGGGTGACAGGATTGATCATAACCATCACGAGAAAAATCTGAAAAAAGATCTATCCCATGCAGTTTGAAAATTATGGGCATTTTAAGAAAAACCTAGAAATTTGATCAAACTGTACCATTTTTTGGTTATTGTGGTTATTCTTTTTTATTTTTGTTCATTTGAACTTTGGAGACGTAATTCTAAAAAACTACGAATTTAAAATTTTCAAGATTCGTCGACTTTGACAGGCCCTCTTTTAAAAAAAAATGTACTAGAGTGCCTTGGCAAGTGGCATTAAAAGTTGGCGCATTTAATCATAATTCTAAAATGATACAATACTTGTTAGTTCCATACAATAAAAAAGAGTAAAAAAATTAAAACCTCAAGTAACCCGATTTTTGCTATCTCAGTTAAAATGTTTTTGATTCGCACAAGCTCTAGGTAAGTTCTTAATTTTAAGGAAAAATGATGATTTACAAAGGCTCATCGTATTTTGCAAAGAACCGAAATGCATCCGTTTCACGTACAACGAGTTCAAAGTCTTCTACCTCGAGATTATCAGGAAAGGATTTCTTTTTGTAGAACAATGCTACAGAGGCATAATGAGAATCCCCAATTCAACCAAAAAATTATCTGGTCAGATGAATCGACATTTAAAAAAGATGGTTACATAAACTTGCACAATTATCATTTAATGTTACAATTTAGACGTAATTTCTTTTCTGTATTATGTACCTATTGTAAAAGGATCATTAAAAAAAAACAACCAGCCTGGTTTTCTTGCCTTTCTTTCCTGGCTTGGTCGCGAAGGAACAGGCAGTAAAATTGACGTTTCAAAGTGATCCTTGTGATTTTAATGAATAAAAATATTTGACTTTGACTTTGACTTTATCACGAGTGGCATGTGGAGAATCCACATTTAATGCGAGAAGATAGATCCCAGTATCGTTTTAAAGTAAACCTGTGGACCGGAATTTTAAACGGTAAAATTATTGGGCCTATTGAACTGCCTGAGAACTTGAATGGAACTAATTACCTAAATTTTATAAGAGAAGATTTGCCAACCCTGTTAGAGGACGTACCACTAGCAGATCTTCGCGACATGTGGTTTCAATAAGATGGCTGCCCAGCGCATTTCGCAGTGCAAGTAAGAGATTTCCTTGACCAGGAATATCCGGTAAGTTGGATTGGGCGTTCAGGCACTGTCTCGTGGCCCGCCCGTTCACCAGATTTAAATCCCCTGGATTTTATCTATTGGGGAGTTCTCAAAGAAAAAGTTTACTCAAAGCCCATTGAGAACGTAGCCGACCTGCGTGAACGTATTTCTCAAGCAGCTGAGGAGATCAACTCTCGAAGATATGCCCGACTAATAAGTAGATCTTTTTTAAGAAGATGTAGGGACATTTATTGTAATAAAAAATGTTATTTCTCTATCTGACTTTTATTCCAGCAAACCTAAATTAAACTAGATCAAGATTTTTCATTATTTTACCAACTTTTATTCACTTTGGTAAAAGTGGCGTCACTATTTGTCTCGCTCACTCATGGCAAACATACCCACTATCCATCTCTCTCATAATTTTGCCTTAAAATTAAGAACCTACCTAGAGCTTGTGCGAATCAAAAACATTTTAACTGAGATAGCAAAAATCGGGTTACTTGAGGTTTTAATTTTTTTACTCATTTTTACTGTATGGAACTAACAAGTATTGTATCATTTTAGAATTCTGATTAAATGCGCCAACATTTAATGCTACTTGCCAAGGCACTCTAGTACATTTTTTTTAAAGGAGGGCCTGTCAAAGTCAACGAATCTTGAACATTTTCAATTCGTAGTTTAACAAATAGTCTCAATTCTCGGAAACTTGAGGCAATTGTGTCATTATTTTTTATTGGGATTCTAGAAATGTTATTTAGAATTACGTCTCCAAAGTTCAAATGAACAAAAATAAAAAAGAATAACCACAATAACCGAAAAATGGTACAGTTTGATCAAATTTCTAGGTTTTTCTTAAAATGCCCATAATTTTCAAACTGCATGGGATAATTTTTTTTTCAGATTTTTCTCGTGATGGTTATGATCAATCCTGTCACCCCGTTTCGGCTTGACGTTGAGTTCTGGGACACCCTGTATAGAAAGAAAAACTTTATACTCTATGTTCTGAAGAGAATACATTTTATTGTTATGCTAAACCTACAGAACTGCATAAGTTGTATGTACACTTATCTCTTCAAATCAGATATTTTTTACAACATACCAGCAAACTGGGTAAGATTGGCTCGCAATGAGTTGATAGTCTCTCTAGCCTTCCTTAGCTCAAACTCAAGGACTGCTACATCCCCCCCACTGCCTCCCCTGTCCCCACCTCCATCTTCAGAGTATCTTGCTGTGTCCAGAGAATCCAAAGTGGCTTGGCTTGGTGAACGATCTGAAAATTTTGTTTACATTTTTTATGACATTTACCAAACAACTGTTGTTTACCAAACAGATAGTCTGATAGTATGACTCAGAACTTGAGTATTGACACTGCATAATAGTAACTTAATGAGTCAGAAATATTAAAGAAAAAACTATAATTTGATACAACATACAATTAAAAAGATCTTAAAACCTGATCATAGACACAGAAAAGAATTCGTGAATAGATACTTACGCATGGAAGTAAATTCTGAAGCCCTAGAAACATGCTGCTCAAAGTTACCAGGGTTCGAAAAGAACTCTCTTAATTGAGGCAGTTCCTTCCCACTTTCAACCAGCTCTGTGTGCAGCTCCAAGGCAGTCAGAAAGTAGTTATCCTTAAGCAGCTTTGTAGCGATATCCTCGTAGGTCAAATGAGGAGACGCAGTGAAAGAACTATCTTCAATATCCTTGTAAGGATTCATGGTTATTTACGTCATTCGAACGTCTTGAATTTTTACCAACCCAAACCTTTCGATCCCTTATTCGATCGAAGCTGGTCTGGTTCAGCCCCCGAAGAACATAATTTAGCTAAAGAATCACATTCAATTTAACAAAAAAATTAAAATTTACGTCGAGGAAAAATATTTTGTTGACAATTTTGACTTTGACATTCGCGTGGAATTTCAATATTACCATTATTTAGTCTATCTATTTATTTATACTGGGATGGGATACGATACGCGTGTGGCAGTGGTAACTGGTAGGTATTGTTACTTCAAATTTTAGAATGGGTTTGATTCTTAAAACTCCACAAACAAGAACTAAACTGATTCTTAAAACTTGATGGTTTGAGTGAATGAAGACCTACTTTTTGGAAAATCATCAGCGTTGGTTTTCCTACGTCAGACTAGGTGGTATGATCCAAGGACCATTCCTGCATGAAAAAAGAATTGGTAAGTCAGTCAATCAAACGTCAATGTCAAATAAATCAAAATCTAAACGACAACAAACAATAGAATAGAAATTGTTTGTTTGAATTTTCTTCTAAAAAACAACAAATTTGGAATTTATACCTAAAACAATGGTAAAGTGAATTCAAAACTCTGTTAATATGGGTGAAGTTTACTTTAATTTAAAGCGAAAACTTGAAGAGCTTGGTTACAATAATTTGCTGCCAATCGATGCTGTTCCACTGGTAGAATGTGTCCTGGCGGATTTGTTACAAACCACTCGGAGCCTCCAGCATTACATGGACTTGTCCAAAGAGGCATTGATGCAGCGCGATTCTCTTATGCTGGAGGCTGAACCATACAAATGTGACAATGCAAAACTCATACAAGAAAACAACCACCTCCATAGAGAGAACATGAAAATAAAAGAAGACAATCTCAAACTGGAAAAAGAATCAAGAAGAAAGATAAAAGCGCTGTCTGAGGAATTAATGAAGAAAGATGCAACTATCAGTAAGTTACAGCATGATATAAGAGACTTTGGCTTGAGAGGACTGTGTGCTGAAACCCTCAGTACTCGTAACAAAAGTAAACGAAAAGACAGTGACAGTATTCCTAGACCATGTGCAGTTTGTACATGCAATGAGAGGAAACTTTACACTAGTGATAATGATCTCACAGAACTGAACAAAAATATTGCTGTCTTAGAAGACCAAAATCATGAAAACATGGATCAAATTATGTTATTAAAAAAACAAGTTGAACATAGAGACAATGAGATAATCAGGCTTAACATGCTACTTGAGGGTGGCAGACCACTCACAGCAGTAAACAAGGATTGCTGCAATCCTTCAGATAGTAAAATACAAAATCTGTTAAAGGAGTTACATAATTTGGAATTAGTTAATGATGCTTTAAAAAAAGAATTAGATAATGGCTTAGAAAAGCAGCATGAGGCAATGCTTAGAGCCCTTAGTCTTGCTGACAAGAACAAATCACTTCAGGTGGAACTACAAAAAGTTGATACTTTAGCATTGAAAGTAGAAGAGGACTGCAATAAAAGATTAGCCATCATGATGAATGATATTAACTTTTTGCAAACAAGGATAGATGGTCTAACTATGAGGAATTCTGAATTAGAGAGGCAAGTTTCTGGATATCGATCCACTAGAGACTCTGAATCAAATACAAATAAGATTCAAGAATCATTGAACTTGGCTAGAAATGAAAATGAAGCACTGCAAAGAGAAATCAAAGATTTAGTTGAACTCAACAAAAGTCTTCAGGAGAAAATGATTTCAATGTCTAACACATGTAGAAGTTATGAAATAAACAATGATTATGCACAAATAAGAAATAGGCAGAAATGCCCAACCAAAGATGAGTTGCAAGTACTTCTTGAACATGAGAGGTTGAATTATGAAAAACACATTATGAACATACAAGAAAAAATGTCTGAAACCATGAGCATGTTCAATAAACACATGTCTAAATGCCAAGATGATACACCTCCTCCATCAAGCAAAACACATGAAAATGTATTTATAAGAGATTTGCACACCAAGCTGTGTGAATATGAACAAAGAATTCTAATGCTCAAGAAAGAAAACAATGAAATGCAAAGCAAAATGATGAATCACCAAGAAAGCAACAAACAAAACTATAAAGATGTGATTAGTCAGTTAAATATTGAAAACTCAGAATTATCTAAAGAAAATATTGCACTGAGTCAACAGTTGAGTCATTACAAAAATATGAATTCAGCTAAATCTAATAATAATAGAAATGAGTACACAAGGAGAGAAGTGGAAAAACTCAAGGATACTATTAGTGAACTAAGTCAAGAAATTTTACTCCTGAAAAAAGACAAAAATGAGTATAACTTGAGATGCAAAGAATTAACGGAAATATCAGATAAATTAAAAAAAGATTTGATAAGAAAACAGAAAGAAATAGAGCAATTAGAGGAAGAAAATAACTTATACAAAATGACGAACCGAAATGGTAAAGCCTCAACAGATCATTTGAAAGACGAGTGTAACTTTTTAAGAGAACAGATTAAGAAAATGCAGTCTGATGTTATCAAAGAAAAAACATTAGCAAGTCAGATCAAAAACATACAGTTAGAGACAGAAAGGAGTAATACTGGAATTCAAAATGAACTGTTGTCTGTTCAAAGAAAGCTAAGTCTATCCAAAGATACAACAGATGCATTAGAAAAGAAGTGCAAAGAACTACAATCTGAAATAGCATCACTAAGAAATGATAAGTCCAATTTAATGGATAACATAAGACAAGTGGATCAGGAACGAGACAAACTAGTAATAGAATTAGACCACAAAACAGAAAACATTAGTGTCTTAGAACAAAAAATAAATTCACAGAAATATGAAATCAGTAAACTAAACAATGAAATGTCAGACCTGAAAAGAAAATTAAATGTTAGTAAAGTTTCAGAGCATAAGTTGATGGACACTGAACAACAAATGGCTTTCTTAAATGGGGAGATACATAGACTGAACCAACAACTTGATATTGCTAAAATAGAAAACAAACATCTTCAGAACAGCCTTGCTGATATAACTGGCACTATGAAAGTATCTAAGATTGAATATGACAAGTCCAGGAAAGAAGTGGAAGGATTGAAGCAACAACTACAGCACTATGTTGCTGAAATCAGAAGAATTGAAGAGCTACTGTCCCAGAAAGAGGCTGATAGATCAGACATGTTGGAACAGTTTGCCAGCCTCTCAGTTGAAGCTAACATACTAGAAAACACCAACCATTCTTTGGAAAGTGAGTCTGCTTCTAAATCTATGCAACTGCAGACTTATGTCAGTAAAATAGAACATCTAGAGACAAAGATTTTGGATAAGGATAATATTATAGAAAGTCAGTCCTCACAAATTGCAGCTTTGACTTTTAAGATAAGCAGCTTAGAAAACGAAATCAAGCTGGTTACAGAAGAGAAAGCTATATTAGAACAGAATGTAGCTTACCTAAAGCAAATGTGTAGCAATTTACAATCTGAGACCACGAATGCTGTAAAAGGACTAGGCAATGTTGATTCCGAATTGAAATTATATGAAAATAGAATAAAAAAATTGTCTGGTGCTAAGGCAAGTCTGGAAGTAGAGCAAGAAACTATGAAAGAAAGTTTGATGACAACAGAAAAGTTACTTGCAAATGCTAGAAAAGAAATAGTTGATCTGAAGCTTGCTCTACAAGATGCGACTTCAGAAACACAGTCTTTACAAGATAGATTGACTAGAAGGGAAACGGCAATCCATGAGGTAGGTGTTCCTATGAATAAGAATGATCATTTTTACTCTTAAAACCGCCAAACTCGTTAATAATGCTTTTGCAAGGGTTTTATAATCGCCGCGGAACAGTAGATGCCGCTGCAAATTAATAACAAAATTACGTTTAAACTCCCATCATAGCAGGTTTACAGGACCTATCAGCCGCCATGAGATCGGCAGGGGATGGCATGATGTAAGACGAGGCATAATAGCAGGTTTAAAATGTGAGTAGATAAGATACTAATTTTTACTTTCTTCTTTTAGAAGACTCTGACGAGAGAAGAATACGACCTTCCGTTGATGCTAGAAGAAATACATGAAGTAAGCCATGAAGAAGACGAAGATAGTTCGCGCTATAGGTCCCTTCATAAGAGACTTTCAAAGTATACCCATAGTACTTTGTAGTCTTCTGACAGTGTTCAGTAATAGAACAAAAGGTTCTGCCTTAAATTTGTGCCTTTTTTGAATGGTATACGAATGAGAACATCCTGTTGAATAGAATCTGAAGTTGTAGCCATTTATTTGCATTTAATAATGTAGTTGATGAATGTGTATCTGTTGAAAATAAATATCAGAATACTTTATTAAAATGGAGATTTATGTCATGAAATGATGTAGTAATTAATTGTTTTAAATATCAATAGTATTTTGAAAGTTGTTTTTATAAATTATGAAATAAAGTTCGAAATAATATTATTATTAGGTATTTCCTTTTTATCTATCATTAAAACACATTTATTTACTGAGGTAAGCAGGTAAATTTTTAGTATTCTATCTAATGAAACAACCAAGTTTACAAAATCCAAATATTTATTATCTTTGGATAGATATTTAGGTATGGAAAATGTATTTACTTTGATCTACAATACAAAGTCTATTTACATCAACATGCACAATCACACTAGCTTTGCTTTAACACAGATTGCACCTAAATAGTTTTTGTACATTATTTTTTAGCAAAATATACAAAATATGTATTTTCCTATTCTAAGTAAAGATGGGGTTTTATAAATATGAACGAAATGATATTTTTATAATAGAAAGTAAAAACTAGTAAATGTGAAAATGGTGGGATCACATTCCTTTTACGTTTAGATTTAAGAAAGAAGGTTTGAAGAATAAAGTTTGAAGATCCTTATATGGCAAGCTGGCGTAGGCGTGTGTTTTTTTAGACTTATTATTATGTTAATATTTTTTGTTATGTGTTTGTTCACTGCGAGTTTGAAAACAACACAATAATAGCCACAAGGATACCAAAATCTTTACACCCCTTTTCAGAGTACATTAAAAGATAGATTGCTTAAATCTCTAGTTATGAAACCCATTAGTCCTTTACATGTCTAGCCATTTATTGCATTACATATCACATTTTGCCAATCACCCAGACTTTCACATCTCACAACAATCTTGATACTAAGGGACTTTACAAATAACATTAGACTCTGAAAAAACCTTCATTAAGGAGTAAAATCTGTTTTCCAAAAACTAGATACAATTTTCTCTTTATAATACAGGTTTTGTGATTAATACAATGCATTCGAAGCAACACTAAAGCCCAGAAAAAGCAGTATAGGACATTATTATTTAGTTTGATTGTCAATTTCTCTAAGTACAAAATCCCCATGGACTAGTTTCTTAACTATGTATTCATATAAAAATGCTATAGTAACTAACAGTACATACATTTTGAAAGTGGATATTTATATGTTTATATACAACTTATCTTAGAGAAAGGAAAGGATATTTCATTGTGCATAACACATTGCAACACTAATAAATGTATTAGGTACTATGCCTTTTTCAAATCATCGGTGGGGTCTAAATAATTTACTATGCTAACAAAATTCAGATTATTTTAATAGGTGATGTAGTTACAATATTTGCATTTTTGATAATTTGGAGCTTATGACATTAGGAAAAATGGAATGATAATCATCACATTTCATGATATGAAAAACTTGTTAGTGTTACATGATACTTTGATATCTTTCTGCATTCCACAGCTTTATACACAATTCAATAAATACACATAACATAAATCACAATTGGGTATGTATAAACAATTTTAACAATTTATTTTTAGCTGTCATAACAATACTTTCATCAATTTTGATATAGGAATTAACATTACAATATTATTAGACATATTTACAGCAGTGGTATCAAAATATTCTAATGAGTATTTACTATAAGAAATACAGGCTAATTACATGAATACAATACAAATAGGCATACAAGTGTTTTTAGAAATAATGCTTATCTTGTCAGCACCTCCCTAGTAATAACCATTACAATAACAATATTATAATTGACTCTCAATTTATTTGCCCTATTTATAATAATATATTATGATTATAGTGCAACATAAATTATCTAGTTTACATAGGTTGTTTTTATTACAAAGTTGCCAAGATTCTAGTGAAACCCATTCCAGCTCCTAGTAATGTTTGTCCAATACCCCATATCATTGCATGCACAGGCGGCATTTCCTGGTCAGCAGCCCGGTATATAAAGGCTACGGCGGCACTGCTCGCGACACCAGAAGTCACAGGACCTACCACACCCATAACAATCAACAGTACAGGAAAAAACTTTCCATATTTATGTTTCCTCAAAGTTCCGAACGAAACTAACGCCGCACATGTGTGCACAAACACTGAAGAGCACAATGACCACAAAAACACTGGATACCACATCTCGCCAAATGTATCTAACGGATCACCAGGAGTCAGCCTCAGTATATCGACGAATGAATCAAGCTCTGAGACCCGGAACTCCGACAACATGTCAAACATGTTGTCGCACGGTTCCCAAAGCTCACAGGCATGGGGAAGGTTTTAATTTTAGGATTTCTTTCACGATACAGTGTTGAGTGTTAAACAGCTGATTACTTGCGTAGTTGACTCTCTATCACTGATTTCGTTACTTCATATACTCTGCAACAACTAAACTACAATGTAACATAACTTTTTTCATTATCAATAGTATAAAACAGACGTATTTGATAAAACAAATTGCAATTTCAAGTAATCCTGCCTTGATCGCACAGACATTTTGTTTTGTTTGACAAGTTCGAGTTGAGTTATTAAGTTGACTGACGATGACGACTGTCTGCGTGACAGTTGACGTTACACGCCTACTAAAATAGGCTTTACACTTTGCAACTGAAAGGGCGACTTGCGCAACGTTGACTAAATGTAATATGTGGCTATTAATGTGCATAATGCATACTAAATTCAGCATGTCAACTTAGGTTGTTTCTCTTTTCATGTTACAAATGTATTTCCAAAAAGAAAACGTATAAATAAGAATTCTATCACTTAGCTGGTTTCCATAGTTTGGGGCTAGATGGCACTGTGTGAAATGTCCAGCATTATTGAAGTGAAAACTTATTTAGGCGCGTTGGGCATTTTTTTGAAATGGGGAAAAAACCATTGAACTCGTGACACTGGTACCATTACCGTTACCGATACCTCTGCATATAAAGTGAAAACTTCCATATGCGCGTTGGGCATTTTTTGAGATGGGGAAAAAACCGTTGAACTCGCGACACTGTTACCGTTACCGATACCTCTGTATAAGAAGTGAAAATCATGATTATAAACATGGGATTTATCACGTACCGTTTTATCGTTTTTTCGACTGACAATGTTTTGCTTCAATTCGTGAACCTTCATTAGGGTGAGTGCGATCCGCTCCGAAACACGTCTCGCCTCGCACATTGTGAGTCGAAACGCCAATGAAACGATACGTGATAAATCCCGTATTTATTAAAATGACTGAAATAAATCACGAAAGTTTCTAAGTAAAATGAAGTGAAAACTTCTTTAGGCGCGTTGGGCATTTTTTTGAGATGGGAAAAAAACCATTGAACTTGCAACACTCTTACCGTTACCGACACCTCTGTATATAAGTATCTCGTAATTGTTCAAGTTTTTACTTCTGTCGGCACTCCCGGAGTGCTACTTTTTGATGTATAACATATTTACGTTCAGTTTGTGGGAGCGATTTTGGCAAAGGGACGGAAATGTGTAACAAAAAACTGGGGAAGCGCTTTGACCAATGAGCGCACGCTATTTCATTTGACCAATGAGCACGCACGGTGGTTAAATATTTTCCACAACGAGACTCTAGGGCCTCTTTCATTTATTAGAATTAGGGATTTGTCATGGAGGTTATATTTCATCATAGCATATTAAGAATACAATGAGCCTCATTCTATTTTTAAGTTTACTTACGGTTAATCACATTTACGGAGCCGTTATCGAGTTTTCAATGACCAACTTTCAGAGTAATGAATTCGGTAGTTGTGATTAAGTTTGCTTTGTGTATTCTATTTTGTTTGTAATTTTTTGTGTACAATAATGATGTACTATGATAATGATGTTACACATCAAGCGACTACTCTGGTAGTCGCTTGATGTGTAACATCACCTCTAGAGTGCTTTCACGCTCCCGGGAGGTAAGCCGTTTTTTCCCTTAAGTGCTCTACGACCACCCAGGAGCATGCGCAATGCGCGGTAATATTATGATTTTTCATTTCAAACTGACTAAACCGATTCCTTTCATTCTTTCTGTGTGTCATTCTCCATAGAGCAGGCTTGATAATGGCGGCGATAACAAAATGTCGTACGTCTGAAAATTTGGCAGCAATCAAAATATAAAATTTGTTTACGTTTGGCGCCATTTTTACCGGCCATCTTGTGTTTACATCAAATTGATTGTTTGTTACTGTTTTCATGTGACGTAATTTTACGGTAGTATTTGTATTTGCCGTGTAGCTACACGGATGTAGTTTATGGAATAAGTATTTCCGACGGAAAGAAAGATAATAGTTTTGGTATGTTATTACTTTTTTTGTCGTGTATTTTTTTAACGTGTTTTTCGCCGCGGCTGCATTGTTTTGATTTTAATTAGTTCAAATTATGAATCCTTATCTTATTTTGTATTTTATTAGGCTTAATAAAACCATAATAAAAATAAATAATAAATAAAAAAATCTCTACGATAAACCATACACCTACAATAATTATTTAAAAAGGTCATGTGTTTTTACCGTGAATTGGGACTGGATGCAGATAAAAGTTATTTATTTTCTATTTATTACAATTTTTATTTATTTATTTCTTATTAAATCTTATAAATAATGTATTAGGCTATTATAATAAATAACTTTAAACCATATAAATATATAAAATTTCTCCATTTAATGAGATACTTTCCCAACCCAACAAAAGACGTGACGTCATTGCTTTGTAAAATAATTACTCTCATATTTACAAACAAACCCGTCCTGAATGAGTTGTTATAAAAAGCTACAATGTTTAAGCTATTTAAAAACAGAAGTATTAATCAATTTCGATCCATCAACACTCGACGATTTATCAACAAATGTTCACAGGCGGTCGGTTTTTTGTTGACATTTTACGATGCGCAGATTTAGGGTTCAATATTTATAAGTAAGGGTTCTTTCTGTCTAATTTTTTGATTAAACCTTGTAAATAATGTATTAAACTATAAAAACAAATAACATTTACATAGATAACTGTTATATTTTTGAAATCATAAGCATTTTAATCTGACATTCGGGAACAAATGCGTAAAATTTTAGTTTTGAACCTGTGATTTTGATTACAATTTACTAATAAAATGGCATAAAAGTTATACCTTTAGAAAGCCTATTTCACCTAGATTCTAGTACAATAAGATTTTAATACATTGTTAATTGAAAATAATTGAGAAAACTTAGTCCAAACGCAGCGCGGTAATTTTTTGGCGCGAAATTTTTTGGAATTGCTAACCTCAAAGCAACTGTTAAAAAAAAATGTTTGGCGACTAAAGCCAGTGTGAGCACTCCTCTGGACAACTACATTATATAACAAATATGTGTAACATAATTTTTATTGGCTCGTATTTTTTATTCAAATAATTAATTCAGTCTGTCTGAATAATATTGCAAAGTGTAATGCTCGCTTCGGCCACACACAGTATAATTTTAGTTTTGGCTGTGATATCCCAGTGTAACAAGCGCCTAAAATATTATATTGTCTATAGTTGAGTGGCTGAGATGAAAAGAAATACAAGAAGGTTTGATCCTTGGGCTTGATGATCGATCTGTAATGAAGTTAGCTACAAGTGTTTGGTCTTTGTGCTTCTCTTGAACTGTGATTGAAAGATTTTCTCATCTTTTGCTCTCCAAGTATCATAAATGTTGTAAAAAATCATCGTTCAGTGAATTTGAGCAAAGAAAAGCCATATAAAATATCAAAGTAAGTGTATCTTTGTAAATCTATGCGAAAAATCTTTGTAATTTATCAACTTGAAGTACGTACGTTTGATTGCTTGCTGCTGTTCGTAGTTGTCAAACGGATTTAGTCTGACGTTTGTTGACATGATAGTGTGTGCGGAACGTGTGTGATTTCTTCAAAAATAACCTAAATTGGTGCAAAATTATAGTAAATTTTGTGTAAAACGAGAGAACCCATAGTATAAACAAACATGGGGAAAGTACGATCAGCATCGGGCGCTCCCCGTAAGGAGGGTTTCAACAAATCTGGACATTCTATGAATCCAGACCGACCTACCGAGGGTCTGAAAGGTGTTGGAAATCCGAGAACTAAAGGAACCATCAAACGACTGCAGATGTACAGAAACTTCAAGGCAAAAAGGGATAAAAATGGAAAAATAATTACGCCTGCACCATTCCAAGGTTGGTTGCCATCAGGCACTCGGGCCAGAGTTGAACCCAATCAAAAATGGTTTGGAAACTCCCGGGTCATCTCACAGAACGCATTGCAAAAGTTCCAAGACGAGTTTGGAGCTGCTGTGAAAAACCCATACCAAGTTATCATGAGGCCTACAAACCTACCTATCACTTTGCTAAATGAAAAAGCAAAAAATGCCAGAGTACACTTGTTGGATACTGAGGGTTTTGATAAGACATTTGGCCCGAAAAAGCAAAGGAAGCGTGTAAATTTGAAGTTTAGTGATATAAGTTCACTTTCTAAAGCTGTGGAAGATAGCGTTGAGAAGTATGACGAGTCAAAGGATTTAGATAAACTTCGTGAAGACACAGGAGTTAGAGAGGGGCAAAGAGAGTGGGTATTCGGTGCAGGGATGAGTAGAAGAATCTGGAATGAATTATACAAAGTTATTGATTCATCAGATGTGTTACTTCAAGTGCTAGATGCTAGAGATCCAATGGGGACTAGGAGCCCTTATGTTGAAAAATTCCTTCAAGAAGAAAAACGTCACAAACATCTCATATTCATTCTAAACAAAGTTGATCTTGTACCAAACTGGGTTACTCAGAGATGGGTTGCTATTCTGAGCGCTGAATACCCCACTATAGCTTTTCATGCATCAATGACACATCCTTTTGGCAAAGGTGCGCTTATAAACCTGTTCCGTCAGTTTGGAAAACTACACATAGACAAAAAGCAAATCAGTGTTGGGTTGATTGGGTACCCCAATGTAGGGAAGTCATCAGTCATCAACACTTTGAAATCAAAGAAAGTGTGTAAAGTTGCACCTATCGCTGGAGAAACAAAAGTTTGGCAGTACATTACATTGATGAAAAGAATATTCTTGATCGATTGCCCGGGTATTGTTTACCCATCTGCTGAGACAGATACGGAAAAGGTTCTGAAAGGAGTGGTTAGAGTTGAATTGGTACAAAACCCTGAGGATTATGTTGAAGAAGTCATCAAAAGAGTCAGAAAGGAGTACATGGTTAAAACATACAAAGTTGATGGCTGGGAAACAGCAACAGAGTTTCTTGAGAAAATGGCAGCCCGGACTGGAAAACTGTTGAAAAAAGGTGAGCCTGATATAGATCAAGTTGCAAAGATGGTGCTCAATGATTGGCAAAGAGGTAAGCTTCCCTTCTATGTTGCTCCAGAAGGCTTTGAAATACCTCTGTCCAAACAAGTTACAGAGGAAGCTCCTAAAGAAACACAAGCTGACACTGAAGAAAAGAAAACTGAAGAAAATGTAGAAGAGGCAGCAGCAGCAGAAGATACTGAGACAGAAACTCCTATTGTCAACATCAACCAGCTTATGATAGCCCAAGACTTTGCCAAAATCAGAGTAGGCTTACAGTTCGACAATCAAGAGGACAGTAAACCTCTAGAAAAGTTTGTGATACCAGAGGAACTCAAAGAAGTTGATGATGATAAGGATGACACCAAATCCGAAACAACTGAAGCTCTAAATGATGATGATGGTGACTCTTCAGATATCAGCGACTTTTACAGCAATGATGAAAATGAATGCAGTGATATAGAAGACCACTTGACCAATGACTCAACCACAATCAAAGAACTCAAAAGGAAGAGACTTGAAGCCGCTAGTGGTGCATTCACCATAGAAGAAGTAGGGCATAAGGAGAAGAAAGCTAAGAGAACTGAAGAAAGTAGCACGGGAAAGAAAAAGTTAACAGCTAGAAAGAGAAGGGCTATCGACAGAGCTGAACGCCGATCCAAGACAGGAAGCAACTTCTACGAAGTTTTCAATGTTAAGAATAGAAATAGAAGTAAAAAGATGTAGATTCATTAATTTATGAATAAATTATTTTTAACTGTAAAACTTTATTGCCTTATTTGAAAGACTACACCCACATCCAAAGAATCCTGTAGGTATGTAAACAGATGGCCGTTGGGGCAGAAAGGTTCACGAGTGGATTTTACTAGAAAATTCCGTGATTTATGTATGTCAACCATTCATATAAATACGGGATATATCACGTACTGTTTTATCGGTACGTGAGGGGGGGGTGTTACGACCCAAAAACATTCGTTCTCGAGTGGAGAACACGCACTGGAAAGCGCACCGTAAGACTAGATGGATAAACGACCTGATAAAGGCTGCTGGAAGCCTTTGTGTGCAGGCCGCAAATGATAGGTCCCTCTGGAGATCTACGGGAAAGGCCTATGTTAAGTAGTGGCTGATATAATGTAAACTGTTTAAGTTAATACCTAACAGGTAATTCTTATATTTGAAATTCTATAATAATTTTCAGTAAAAATATTATTAAAATAGAATTGAATTCTTTTACATTTTAGATGTCGTCAGGCAGTGAAAGCGATGATGACTATGTTCCCGAGGAAAACCCTGTACCGCTATCTGAAGAAGAGTCCGCTGATGACGAGACTGAGAAACAGTATGAGAATGAAGTTGAACAGATAAAGAAGCGAAAAGCAGTAGCAAATGAAAGCAAAGGTAGTAAACTATGTATTAAGGTATTTTTCTGTATATTATATGTATATTATATGCTGAACCGATTTCGATGAAATTTAGTATGTACGTAGATTATAACCTGGATTAACACATATGCTACATTTTATCCCATAAAGCAGGCCCAATAGGATAAAATTGGGGTGTCAAGTCAAGTTGCAACAGCGAGCTTAGCTTTATTTCTAGGTTACCTACACTTTAGACGACCTTCGTGGTGCATTGGGCGTATAGCCGGCTGAGACGCTGGAGGTAGCGGGTTCGATTCCCGCTGTGGAACATATGTTTGCATGATCTACATGTATTTGTTTCGGGTCTGGATGTTTTTCTAAATATTATATGTATGTATTTACAAAAAAAAGTACATAAATATTCTATCAGTTATTTGGTTCCTATAGTACAAGCTTTGCTTAGTTTGGGGCTAGATGGCGTTGTGTGAAATATCTAGCATTATTATTATTATTATTTTTTATTTATTTGCATAAAAAATGTTATACCTGATCTAAGTAAGTAGGTAGGTATTCTATCAGTTATCTGGTTCCCATAGTACAAGCTTTGCTTAGTTTGGGGTTAGATAGCGCTGTGTAAAATGCCCAGCATTATTTATTCATTAATATGGCCTAGTGCAACCTGTCACGTGAATGCTTAATTCCCATGCAAAAAGTGGGCATGTATCAAACATAATGTTTAGACTTATCTCTGACTACCCACGTGTAAAATATCATAAGGAAACTCTATAGATTTGCTTCCTTCGAAATTCCGATTCTATATTCCACAGCTAAAACATAATACTAATTATTATTCTTTGGTATTTCAAGGCAATAAGAAGCGAAAAACCAGGCATTGTGACGCTGAAGTCGCCGAAGAACCAGAGCACCATAAAGCACCAGAGGAAGACATGCCACCAGAAGAACAAAAGAAGAAAGAGGACGATCTATGGGCGATGTTCCTGGACGGAACAGACACTAAGCCCAAACCTAAATCAGCCAGTACAAGTATTGTACCACAGAAACCCGCCACTTTTTCAAAGGCTGAAAAAGTAGAAGTGAAAGAGACAAAAAAAGCTGATACGAGTGACAAGGACAAGAGAATATTCGAGTTCGCCGGCGAAAAGATCGTTGTGGAGGACAACGTTATCAAAGAAAGGATTAAAACTGATGGAGTTCCAAGCTCAGGTATCTAAAAAAATATTGCACATACTTACTACTACATATTTTAATTCATTATCACCACCCCTAAAGTAAAAAGAGGGGGGCGTTATAATACTAACCTTCCTTTGTTGCAAGTAACATTATTCAAAAATATTTTTATTTTGATGGCCAAAAGTGCCAGAACTGTGGGGATCATAATATTAAAAAAGGTTACTAAGTCAAGTGGGTATCTATTTATCTTGAACAGTTTTGGTGTTATGATGAAAAATTACGAAAAAAAACCGTCCCCCCCCTTCTCTCCGAAGTTTGCAAAGTGAAGGATTTAATATGATTGATCGATATATGCAAAGGTTACAGGAAAATTATTACGAAGTCTCTATCGAGAATAGTTTTCAGATATCTGTCTTAAAAGTTTTCTTGGTTTACCGATCACATAACCAGATGGCGCTGTTTAATTACCATAATTCGTTAACTAATCAACTCTATCTATATAAAACGTTGGTACGCTCACAAGCGGAATTTGCTGTCACCATCTGGAACCCTTTCTACAACAAACACAATGAGGCTATTGAGAGGGTTCAACGTAAGTACCTGCGCACTGTTACCTACAAGTGCTACCGCACATACTTAACATATTCCGAAATGCTTTCTAAATACAATCTATTAACATTGGAATCTAGACGTAAATATCTCGAAGCTGTTACCCTGTTCAACATCATTCATAACAATTATAACTGCACTGAACTAGTGAAAAACCTGTGTTATGTAGTTCCCAGAACGTGCACTAACTCGACTCACAACTAACTCGGGACTTCTTGAGTCCTACAATAAGCCATTCGAGGCTGTAGACATATTTGCATGCTCAACTTATCAATTTAAGAACTTAGTGTCTATAATACTTTCAAAACACGACCTTCTGTCGCTTCTGTTTTAGCTTAATTCCGTACTGTTTAATTACCTATTATATTAATATATTATATATTGTTATATTAATTGTTTAATGATTTAATTTACCTTGTAATACATTATACGTTTCTATACTACCAACACTACCTTACATTATATAATTATAATTTTGTCTTAAATAGATATACATACCTAAGGCTCTTCTGGCCCTCCAGTTGCATCTACTTTTAGACTATGTCTTACCAAGATGTGGATAACATAGTGGGTTACATTAATAATACTTCTATCACATGAATACTGTATCTTACCTGATGTTTATAGTGTAACTGTTTATTGTTCCGAAATAAATTAAAATAAAATTATTAAACCTATCTAGGTCGGAACTCTTGGTGTGCGAGTCCTACTCGTACTTAACCGTTCTTGTTTTTCTGGATTTTTTCCCTCGATAGACGCTCACCTACGAGGGGAGTTCAATGTATTAGATAGATAGATAGATAGATATAGACATTTATTTCGACACAAGTAACAAACACACAGAAACTACATACAGTGGATAAGTGAAGACAGACAATTAAATAAACACAATAAAATACAGACAATTTAAAAAACATTACTTAAGCAAAAAATAATAAATAGTACTAAAAATACGTATCCAGTCACTGAGCCCTGTGCCGAAAAAGGGGAATGGCTCAGCATTATACTGAACAATAAACCTATTGCTCAGCGCTGGTTTACAGCCATTAAACCTGCATTGGCGCCACGGACGTCAGTCAAAAGTTAAAACTTAGCAGTGCCTATATGAAAAAGATAAGAAAATAAAAAAATAAAAGAATATTAGTAAAAGAATAATTACAAGTTGCCTGCCCACCCAATTGTACCTACCTATCTAAGATGTCGAGCAAAACACAGCTAATAATAAAGTTAATCATAAAAATAATACAAAAATAAAAAAACAAGTAAAAGTACTCATAGGGTTCATATTCTCGGTAGACGCATGAAAGAATAAGCAGAAAATTCTGAATAAAATTTATTTTTCAATGTGAGGATAGGATCTTAACACACTTATTTGTCCTTGAAAATAACTTTTCAATTCCCTCCAAAAAATATTTTCCTGGTTTGAAAAACGATCGTTAATTCCTGCCTTTAACTCTTCATTGTCGGAAAAATGCTTGCCTCGAAGATCTTTTTTGAGATTTGGGAACAGAAAGTAATCACTAGGGGCTAGGTCCGGGCTGTAGGGTGGATGATTGATTTCTTCAAATCCGCAATCCCGCATTTCCAGCATTGGCAATGCGCGCCTTGTGAACAGGCGCGTTGTCGTGCAGAAGCAATACACCTGCGGTCAATTTTCCCCGTCTTTTTTCTTTTATTGCGTCCTTTAAATTGCGCAGGGTGTTAGCGTAAGTTGCGCCAGTAATACTCTCACCTTTTTTTGTGTACTCAATTAATAAGATTCCCTTGGAATCCCAAAACACTGTGGCCATGAGCTTTCCGGCGGATGGGCTGACCTTGAACTTCTTCGGTGGGGCTGTTCCTTTTTTATGTCACTGCATAGACTCCTGCTTGCTCTCAGGATTATAGTGATGAACCCACGTTTCATCACCAGTAACAATCCGATCATAAATACTTTGCGGATTTTCACCACAGAGCTCCAAAAACTCCTTGCAACAATCAACTCGCACTTGTTTCTGAAGCGCTGTGAGCATTCGCGGCACCCATCTTGCACTGACCTTTGACAAATTCAGATGGTCATGAAGGATAGTGTGAATGATACCCACGGATAGCTTGGTTCTTTCTGCTAATATTTTCACTCTCACACGGGCATCTTCGAGTACAAGTTTATCAACAATTTTTACGTTTTCTTCAGTAGCGGCACTAACCGGCCCACCGGCACGAGGGTCGTCTTCAATACTCTCTCTACCCTGTTTAAATTCACTTGACCACTTCTGAATTGTAGATAATGAAGGGGCAGAATCTTGGTAATCAACATTGTCGTATCAGTCATCGTAGTTGCCTTTCCGAAATGATATTTTGAATACTAATAGCGACAATCAAATAAAATTTTGTATTTATACCCTCAATGAGTGTCATAAACTAATGAGATATTTTAATTACCCTCATCATTAGTATATTACCCCGATACCAAGAATACATTGTACGCCCCTCGTACCTACATTCGCAGTAATTGATATCCCACTAATATTATAAATGCGAAAGTTTGTATGTATGTATGGATGTGTGTTACTCTTTCATGTCGGAACGGCTGAACCGATTGCGATAAAATTTGGTATGTACGTAGATCATAACCTGGATTCACACATAGTCTACTTTTTATTGGTAAACCACGCGTGCAAAGCCGCAGGCGGAAGCTTATAGAATAATAAATTCATTTTGTTTCATTCAAACATTTCTAAGGTGCGTGACCTACAAGGATATTCTCTGATATAGGCGATGGTTACCACTTAACATCAGGTGGGTTAAATATTCCATTGCTATAAACCATTAAAAAAAATCTTGAGTTTTTCTTGACTTGTTCATGTCATAAATCCAATGCGATGGATAATGCCGTAGAATATCATTTAAAGAATTATTTTCTTAAGACATTGTGGACACAAGCTACGAGCAAATTACAAAAATACTATAGGCTCTTAGCGACTGGTCTACCTCCAGACGCCTTCAGTAATGACATCACACTAATATTATAAACGCGAAAGTTTCGATCTTTGTTTATTTATTTGTTTGTTTGTTACTCAATCACGTCGTAACCGCTGAACCGATTTCGATGAAATTTAGTATGTACGTAGATTATAACCTGGATTAACACAAATGCTACTTTTTATCCCATAAAGCAGGCCCAATAGGATAAAATTGGGGTGTCAAGTCAAGTTGCAACAGCGAGCTTAGCTTTATTTCTAGGTTACCTACACTTTAGACGACCTCCGTGGTGCATTGGGCGTATAGCCGGCTGTGACGCAGGAGGTAGCGGGTTCGATTCCCGCCGCGGGACAAATGTTTGCACGATCTACAAATATTTGTACCGGGTCTGGCTGTTTTTCTATATATTATAAGTATGTATTTCCAAAAAAAAAGAAGAAATTATATAAGTATTCTATCAGTTATCTGGTTCCCATAGTACAAGTTCTGCTTAGTTTGGGGCTAGATAGCGCTGTGTGAAATATCCACCAATATTTATTTATTTATTTTATTTATTTAGTAGTGTAACTTTTGTGTCCTTTTCCGTCCAAGCTGTCCGATTATGGAATGCCTTGCCGGTCTCCATTAGAAAATCCCCCTCACCTTCCGTATTTAAAGCTAGACTCAAAAACTTTTATCTCCATGAAGAGTCGTGATTATTCATCTGAACTATAATATTATTAATATATGTATATATTAATATATGTATGTATGTAAGTACATATTTATTTATTTTATATATGATATTTACTTATTTAAAATTATTTATGTACCTATTGTTTATGTATTGAAGGTTAAGTAATTTTTCTTTTTCTATTATTAAGTTTATTCTTTTTACACCTCAGCCAATCTTCCATTATGCAATGATCCTCTCCATCCAAAGGTTGTCTGGAAGAGATCGCTTTGTTAAGCCATAAGACCGCCCATTATACTTACATTTATATGTTTTATTTTTATATCTGTTGTGTTTAGCTTGTAAGGTATAATAAAGAATTTTCATTCATTCATTCACGTACGAAGTCGCGGGCAACAGCTAGTAATAAATAAATAAATAAATAATGCTGGACATCTCACACACAGCGCTATCGCCCCCTAAACTAAGTAAAACTTGTTCTATGGGAACCAGATAACTGATAGAATACTTATTTTTTTTTGTATATAAATATATACCTACTTATAATATATAGAGTAACCACCAGACCCGGAACAAATATCTGTAGATCATTCAAACATTTTTTTCCGCGGCGGGAATCGAACCCCCTCCTGCGTCACAGCCGGCTAGTCCTCAACTCTAGTGTCGGAGGTTTGTACTGACAACTCTATTTCTTTTAACTCTAGCCACAAAAACCATAGCCCGACCGTCCACCGGCGGCCTATCCGGACTGCTGGGTCAGATAAACAAGAAGAACAAACTGTCAACACTAGAGAAATCAAAGCTGGACTGGACGACCTTCAAGAAAGATGAGGGCATTGAGGAAGAGATCTCCAGTCATAATAAAGGGAAGCAAGGGTAGGTATTTTCCATGAGCTTTTTGTAACATTTGTGTCAGTAATCTTTCCCAGTGCGGTGAACATACGTTTTTATCATTCTCATCCTAGAAGACTATATATATTATAATTTAGAGCAGTATTTTAAACGTCTTCAAAAAAGGAGGAGGTTTTCAGTTTGGTTGTATTTTTTATGTTTGTTACCTCAAAACTCCGTCATTTATCAACCTACTTGGAAACTTCTTTTGTTATTTGATGATTTTTTTATAGAAATCTATTCAGTAGTTTGGTGTTGAAATCAAAATAACTGGTTTTTATTTTCTGTTTTCTGAAGTCGGTTATATTTTTGTTACTTGATAATAATGATAAGTATTCAAAACAAATCACGTAACACAGACAAAGCTTGATCGAATAGTGCGATTAAAGTTACATGATTACGCCATAATTGCGTTTTCCACTATCATTTGCTACCGGAATTGGAGACGTAAAAATTTCCTGTTTGCAATAAAAGACATCGTTTACGATTGTTAATTAATATTTCCGTTGCAGATACCTGGAACGCAAAGATTTCCTGGAACGGGCCGACTACCGCCAGTACGAGATTGAACGGGATTTGCGCATGGGACGACGCACCAACCGATAAGATATAGCTTGTTGTAATACTCACATACTCGTAACATTCTCACATATTCTCCAAATAAAAAGGTACTCAACAAGTTCGAAAACATATTTTTAAATTTTATAAACCTAAAGCTGGCGATGATGGTGATGATAGACATTTATTTTGACACAAGTAACAAAACAAGAAACTACATACGGGGAATAATTAAATACAGATAATTAAATACACGTAATCTTTACAAAAAAAATAAAAGATATGTACCCAGTAACTATGAGTCCTGTGCGGAAAAAGGGGTATGGGTCAGCATTATGCTGAACAAGTTAAAGCCCAGCGCTGGTTTTAAGCCATGAAACCTGCACTGCGTTGAGATTATTGATCAATTATTATCCTGTCTATACGAAGGTTCTCTGGAAGAAATCGCTTTTAGCGATAAGACCATCCATTGTACAAAAACTATTTGTAAAAATTATGTTCTGTATTGGTGTACAATAAAGAGTTATCTTATTTGATCGAATAACAAAAATAAAACGAGTACAAGTTTCAAAAATAATGATGTCATCCAGGCCCAGGCCAGTGTGCATCGAAGGGCACGTACGTGACCTACGAGACAATACTTTGTTATAGGCGATGGATACCACTTAATATCAGGTGGGCTATAAGCTTGTTCCATCAGTCGTATAATTTTTTTTTTTGAAGATTTGTCGCTTGTTTACAATTACACTCTTTAGATTGTACATACAATCAGAACAATCTATTTGCATAGATAGGTACTTGTTCAATAGTGCATGAAAGGTCTATTCCCTCAAGCATATCAGTAAATCGATCAACCGATTTTAAAATTACAAGATGTCAATGTTAGTTTAAGTCCAACACATTTCGCTTAAGTACCAAAAAGTATCACTAGTTCGATCAACCGGACTAACCACCGATCTACTGACAGAGGAAATTATCGGTTTCCGGTCTAGATTTTATGATATAGTTCCTGATACTCTTGATACAGAAAGTCCAATAGTGTGAACGTCCAAAGGCCTGGAAACTGTGACACAGTTTTAGCTTCTGTCATAATTTTATCATACAACATTCTTATCTGCATTAATGCCAATTATCGACGACTTCCGTGGTGCAGTGGGCGAATAGCCGTCTGAGACGCAGGAGGTAGCGGGTTCGATCCCCGCCGCGGAACAAATGTTTGCAAGATGTACAGATATTTGTTTCTCTATATATTATAATATGTATTTACAAAAAAAAATTATATACGTATTCTATCAGTTATCTGGTTCCTATAGTACAAGCTTTGCTTAGTTTGGGGCTAGATAGCGCTGTGTGAAATGTCCAGCTATATTAAAAAAAAAAATTATTTTGCTGGTCGGGACTATGTATGTGACGGTAGGGTTTTAATTTTCAATAAAAAAACCGGTAAGTGCGAGTCGAACTCGTGCGCCGAGAGTTCCGTACCTATCCATTGTCCTCTAAATTGAATGAGCGCCCATACAACTCAGATGACTATCTTAATTGGCGTCAACTATGTATGTATGGGGACACCCTTTAATATTCTACTTTTTTATTTTTTTGAATTTTTCCTTTATTTATGCTGTAAGCTTTATTATGCTTTTTTATGCTGTGACCTTACTTTTTGCCAATATCTAGGTCAACGGGAACTACGAGGGTCATTCAATAAATACTTAGCCTACAAAAAGTAAACGAAAATTTTGGAAAAGTGGCAATTTATTTTTCAACATAGTCTCCTTTTAGTTGGATACACTTAGCCCAGCGATGTTCCAACTTTTTTAACCCGTCCGAAAAATAGTTTTTGTCAAACTCTGCAAAATAGGCCTCCGTGGCGGCGATGACCTCCTCATTTGATCCATATCTATTCCCGGCGAGAGATTTTTTCAGATTAGGAAACAGAAAGAAGTCACAAGGGGCCAAATCTGGAGAATACGGTGGATGGGGCAGCAATTCGTAGCGTAATTCGACCAATTTGGCCATGGCAACGGCAGACGTGTGAACCGGTGCGTTGTCGTGGTGAATCAGCACTTTTTTCTTCGCCAGATGGGGTCGTTTTTTCTTTAATTCGGCGTCGAATCGGCCCAATAAATCGGCATAGTAAAGCCCTGTAATTGTTTTACCCTTCTCGAGGTAATCGATGTAGATCACACCTTGTGAATCCCAGAAAACGATGGCCATAACTTTTCCGGCCGATTTTACAGTTTTCGCCTTCTTTGGAGCACGTTCCCCGGTCTGGATCCATTGTTTGGATTGCTCCTTGGTCTCTGGTGTGTACCAGTGGATCCAGGTTTCATCGACGGTCACAAAACGACGCAAAAACTCAGCTGGATTCCGCTTAAACAGCGCCAAACACGTCTCCGATGTGGTCTCACGGTTGCACTTGTTTTCCGGTGTGAGTAAACGCGGCACCCATCGCGCCGAGAGCTTTCTCATGCCGAGTTCCTCATGAAGAACATGATGCACTATTCCTTCTGAAATGCCTACAGTCTCAGCTAGCTCCCGAACCTTCAATCGGCGATCTGCCAATACGAGGTCATGGATTTTTTTAATGTTTTCCTCCGTAGCAGCTGTTTTCGGTGCACCTGGACGTGGTTCATCAAAAACCGACGTACGGCCACGTGCAAACTCGTTGAACCAATTCTTAACGGTGGCCATCGATGGAGAAGAGTCACCGTACACAGCATCCAAGCGCTCTTTGATTTCGATGCGCGTTTTCCCTTCCAAAAATAGGAATCGAATCACCGAACGATATTGCTCTTTTTCCATTTTTGTAAAACCGATCGATACGTTCGCTTCCATAAGTTGTCAAATTAAAACAAATGAAGGGATTGGAATGAAAATTTGAAAAAAGAATTAAAAAAGAATGTGCTACACTGTGGTAAAACTCTTTTGAAACTACAGCGCCCTCTGGCGATGAGGCTAGGTACTTATTGAATGCACCTCGTACCATATAGGTTTTCGACCTAAAACCTATAGGGTACTTCCGCTTGACCTAGAATTGTCAATTTTGGTTAAAAGCAAGGTCTTACAGCACAAGTAAAGGGAAAATGACGAAAAATAAAATAAGTTGAAAATTAAGGTAAATTTTGGTACTTACATTGCGAAAATTAGATTGCGAAAATCTAAATTTGCCCATATCTTTTCATTGTGTTCACTCAGGACCTTGATTTTTAGAAGACTATAGACCTTAGTATCTGGTATAAATTTCAACTTTACCACCCTGGTCCACCCGTTCCCAAACAATCTAAACCTAAGTTTTCATTAAAAAATAGTTTTTCAAGATTTTAAGAAAAAATTTTGTACATATTTGCCACAAGAGCATGGTGCATGCATTTGTAGTTTATTCTTGTAAGTGACATGCCCAATTTCTTCGCCTTAAAGATTCTGAGCGAAGTGTTCAAAATAAAACACGAAAACATGTCTTCTTTCCCACATTATCTTGTATAGTTATATAAGTTCTCAATTTGCGTACACCAGGTCAATAGTCAACAAGCCCGCAAGGCCCATTCTCTCAATCACTTCAATGAGTGTGACTTTCAAAGCAATCAGGTCCAATCTGTTCCTCGGTCCGTCGATTTGCACACGTAGTGCTAATCAAGCTAAACAGTTTGTTTGCAGCGGTGTCAGTTGTCACAGCAATGCATCAGTTATGAACCGTCTGGAGGACTGAATGCTGGCCTTGTTTATAAAAACATTTAATGACTAAATACATTTATGTATTGGAAACAGCTTCACCAATTAGGACTTTTACTAAAGGAATTGAACTGTGAATCTTTGGTGTGGGAGTATTCGTCACATTTGGATTTGGATGTGTGAAGTGACTGAAAATGACGACCTACAGCCGATGGACTCTGTACGATGGAAGATTGGAAGGTGTTCAGGTAGGACTTTTGTACTTCATAAAAAATACTATTTATGATAAACGATAGAAAGAAACGGAATTGAACTGGCAAGGAGGCAAGTGTTACATTAACTATTCTTTCGTTAACTATATTTAAATAATTAGCAAACATAATTAGTTGTAAGAATTAAACTTATGCAACTTAAATGTTATTTGTAAATTTGAACATACGCACGCAGTTATCTATGCTTTCATAAGCATTGCAACCATTCACTACATAACTAGTATTACTAAACCTTATATTAGTTCCATTCAGTTTATTTCCTAGAATTTATTATCACACCGTGCTGCCTACTACCGCCCACCTTTACATTCATTCATTAAATATGGTAGACAGTGCCTGCTGTTTCCAAAAGGTCACCTGTCCACAATATTGTAGAAAATAATTTACCTAATATATTCATTAAAAATATTGGAAATATGAGCGTTGAAATGAGACACTCCAATCGTCATTTGAGACACTTCACGCTTCACGATATCTTTTATTGCTTTAACCTGTAATAATAGTAGTTAATAACTTAGTTGTTAGTCTCCAAAATAACTCTTACTATCCAATGGACACAATAATCCTATTATGAGCCAAATAATTTCCGCAAAATTTCTTAATATATCAATGCAAGTTTTCCCAGCCCACATCAGGTTCAAGCATCTACATCGATCTAGTATAGATGACGTAATCTGGAACATGGTAGAAAGGAAAAGTGGGCGAACGAGCGATTCTGTAAACTGCACAACCTCGCTACCCACGCCCGTCCGCTCCTTAGCACCCTTCCAAAATTACTGATACAGCGACGCATCTATTAATGTAGCTGGATTTTTTTACTCTCCTATATGTTGGGTTAAGTTTCATATTCCCAGCCAGCGCACTCCACCAGCTAATTCAAGCGTGCCTGGTTGACAGTAGGTCGTTATAATGGAAACTAATATTGAAACTATACTGTCTGGATACCTACTAGACTAGCTATGTTTTTGCCAGTAGGTACGCATAATTATATAACAGGCAACAGCCACACAATAATTTAGGTACCTACCCGATTTCCCGTGAACAGGAATAGGTATGTGGTACCACAACATCCGGAACCGGAAAAAATATTTAGAACTTCTATGTCCGTCCGACATCTGTGTGCCACACCCTATTGTTTCCTAGTGTGCGTCTAGTAAGCAGCCTCACCAGTGAATCCGGTAGTTTCATTCAACTATCTATGCTTAAAATAAAAAACCCAATTTGATCGCCACTCCACCCGTTATCGCAACTTACCGAAAGTTACCTACCTTTTCAACAACCCCACTTCATTAGAAGCTATTGAGACTGCCTCTCCCAATTTCATTGAATTCATTCATTAACCGTCCGATGGTCATTTTTTCTGCCTGCTGACGTTATCTTGCCTGCGGACCGGACAGTTACAACGATTAGGTTTTCTTAGACTTCTTAGACTAATAAAACCGTTTAGGGAAATAGAGTAATCGTTAAAACGCTTAATAGCTGAATTCTTAAAACTCTAATGATTAGTTTTAAGAATTCAGCTAAGGTCGAAGATTAGATAAAAACTCTTGTTTAAACTTCCACGATCCCAACTCACAACAAACATGTTTAGAGTTGATGAAACGGAAAACTTACCTTTGAACCGACAGAGGACAGCGGAGACTTAGCAAACTAGTTACAAAGTTGGAGAGATCGCAAAGAGCTTTGTTCAGAGATAGGATAAAAGTTAAATGGAGATGCAAATAGCCTGACGATGTGCATACATTGCAAGTTAATAAAAAGCTTGTAAAAATGAGTTTAATTACACACCATCCATATAGGCATAACATTGCCTTAGACAAAAGCTCGAACCCGGATTATCGGGTCAGGATCGTCAGGCTATTTGGCCGGGTGAAATCTTGCATCTGAATTTTAAACCCGTTCCCCTCAACCGATTGAGCTGACATTTGGAATACACATGTAACTTCGGTGACAACGCAATAATATGGTACCATGGAGGTGGATGATGGAGACGGATGCTAGACAAGGGAACTACTGAATGGATTATAGTAGACTACTATACAGTGTTAGGGCTCATTTGAATCTGCTTGAGGTTCCGATTATGAATTTTATAAAAGCTTGTTTTGAAAAAGTAATTTTTCAACAAAAAACTTTTCAAGTTCTTAGATGTGCAAATAAAATATCAAAATGAAAGTGACTCTTAAAATACAGCTATGAATCAGAATTTAACTGTGAATTCCGTAGCAATTAATAACGCGTGCAGTGCAGTCTCGCCTATTTCTGTTGGCTAGTAAAACGCATTATACGAAGCATGTCCGCGTTTGCGGTAATTGTTCCACTTGGAAACAACGGAGCTATTGTCGTCGGGTTCCATAATATTTGCTCAGGTGTGCACTATTCGAGGCGAGACCTGTAATGAATGAGCCACGACGACGGTGACGGTAGTAGACTCGAGTGCGCATGTGTACTCGCGCTCGATATCCGCACTACGCCCGCTCCCGTGGCGAGTCCACGTGTTCCCGAGTCCTGTGACACCCGAGAGGAGTCTGAGTAAAGGAAGGAGGCTGTAGCGACCCCGCGCGGTACGACCGAGGCTCCTGCGAAGGCGCGGGGTGTCGTGCGCGGCGGTCTCGCTGCGCTACTCCGCCAGTCGCACGCTCGCGCCTAGCGGGGTGGCTGTCAGATCCGTGCGCCGATTTTAACGCGCTCCGTCGAACGGCCGCCGTATTCTGATTAGATTTTTTTACAGTATCTTGAGTGGATTTTCTTGCACGTTCTGAATGAGAATTTTCCTGTGGTGTGTGGATTGATCTGTAAAATAAATTGGAGGAGCGTTTGAGACGTTTAGTTGTGAAAAATCGCGTTTTCGGAAAAGTGCTTTCTTGTTTGTGGTCGGGACCGGCGGCGTTGGGCGGGCGCGTGCCCGAGGTGGCGGGTCGGTGGATGGTGCGGCGCGAGCGGGCGCCGGGGCGCGGCCGGCGGCGCCGCTAGCAAAATGTCGATACCCCTGGGCCGGGAGACGGTGCTCCCCACGCAGGTGAGTGCTGTGCCTTCTCCGCGCTTTTTACCTCACGGAAATACATGGCGGTTTGATACATGTAGAGCTGTACTCTATTTAAATAGATAAGAAACATAGTTACTTGGAATACTTTCTACCTAAGTAAGTACCTACATACTTATTTTACTTATTTACCAATTATTTTTACAATGTTTTGGTCTCTTACATAAATATTTTTTAAATAATCTTGATTGTAATTTAAATCGATAAACGTCATATATCTCTACAGGAATTTAAGATTGTGGATACCTGTTTCGAAGCGCTATCATTGTTATTATTATTGCCAGAAAACTTGTTGTTACTCAATTTACCAAGAAATGGAAACACGATAGTATTGAACGAGTAAATCCTTTCATGTATATTTTCATGTACAAACGCTATTTCAGGCTTTCCTCCTTCAGCTGTCGAGGGTAGAAAATACAAAGGAAAGAAAAGCTGATTTTGAATAAATATTTATGAGGCTTATTGTTCTGAGATTCAAATAAGTCTGAATAAGATCGATAGAACTCATTTTCATAATCATAACAGAGCTGATTTTGTATACCAAGGCTTCTATTCGATGAAACAATGCGGTTATCGAGGCACTTCTGAGAAATGTACCTACCTAATCTATGTATTGTTTTCAGTATTGTAAGTATGAGTTTGTGACGAAAGGTTTATAAATAGAAATTGCGCTCATGTGTTTCTGTACAGATGCATGCAGCAGGTGTTTTCATGATAGGTAGGTACAAATAGAAAAATCCCTCGAAATTAGTCTGGAACTTTTAGCTCTAACAAAATACTATTTTACAGTCTAAAAAATGTTGGCGGCTGCGACCGTGACGTTCTAATAAATATTCTGGAGCTTAACGAGGCATTTTCATTTTTTTGGTTCAGTAGTCAAACTCGGAACCGGAACTCAGAAGTTTCGCTGTGTCTGTCTGTCTGTTTGTCCGTCTGATCAGTTGCAGCCGTTTAACTCGTAGACTATTAGTGCTGAAGAGTTGAAACTTGGCATGAGGATAAGTTTTAGTTATACGTAGTAAGATAAGATATAAAAACTTAAAAAACTATTTTTTTTAAGGTACATCTCCTACATGGAAGTTGGGGGTGATTTTTTTACTCACCTTCTCCGTGTTGGTTATCGTTGAAAAGGTCTTACAAAACACTAAGGTTTCCAAACACTTTTTTGATACAAGATCCCGTTTACGGAATATAAAGCGTCAGTGTTCATTTTCGAAATAGTCGTTAAAACTGCCAAACCGCTTTTCTTAGATACATATAAGTTTTTTGTTGAAAAACTACTTTTTCAAAACAAACTTTTATAAAATTCATAATCGGAACCGCAAACAGATACAAATGAGCCTAAACACTAGTAGCCTACTATAATCCATTCAGAAGTTCCGTTGTCTAGCATCCGTCTCCATCATGAGACCACCTCCATGGTACCATATTATTGCATTATTACCGAAGTTACATGTGTATTCCAAATTTCAGCTCTAATCGGTTGAGGGGAACAGGTTTAAAATTCAGTTGCAAGATTCCACCCGGACAAACATACTTACATACATTGCGAGTTAATAAAAAGCTTGTAAAATAGTATACACAATTGTAGCACATATACTGTAATTGTAAAAACTAGTTTACGAGCAGTAATCGACTAACTTATGTCTGTAGTTGGATTGTAAACAGTTCATATAAATGTACAGCCGTACTGATTACGAAACCCTTCACTGTGCGGGGTCCGACACGCGCTTGATCTCTTATTTGTTATATTGATGAGGTTTTCATATTTTTTTTGTTGCATTTCCCTTTATTTTTTCTCCTGATGAACGCAAAACGAAACATACAATAAATACGATAAACGAAACGCAACATACATTTGATTTTATAGCACCTTACTTACCTATCTACTGAAGATGTTAAAGCCAGAGTTACGACGACGTCTAGACTGGTGTTCACAGAGTGAAAATTATTTTCACTTGGATAACGTACATAGACAAATTGATGTTGAATCATGCGAATCGTGTGTGTGCACTAGTTGACTAGCTTTATTTCTAAGCAACTTATCATAAACTTACTAATAAAGTTTGTCATAAAAGATAATTTAGTCGTTATTATAAATATGGGATTTATCACGTACCGTCTTATCGGTGTTTTGACCGGCAATGTTTCGGTTCCATGTGCAAGGCGAGGCGTTATTCGGAGCGGATCGCACTCACCCTGGTTCGGATCACGAATTGAACCGAAACATTGTCGGTCGAAACACCGATAAGGCGGTACGTGATAAATCCCGAATTTATAATAATGATTGAAACCAATCACGAAAGTTTTCTAAGTATAATTTAGTCGGTCATGAAATGACTATTGATCTGGAGAAAACGACTCTCTAAGTCTAGTTTTACTATAAAAAACATTTAGAAAAACATCAGAGCTTAACTCATAACAAAAAGGGGTTAGGGTCTCAGATAAAATATGATAATTGACTATCGATAGATGTAACCAAAGAAAGTAAATATTGTCCGTCCATTATAAACACACGTTTCACACCATGTTTACAATCTATACTTACACTCAATAAACTTATTTGCCTGATAAGCCTTCCAAGAAAATCCTCCGTGGATCCGTAAAGCCACTAATCCTTAGATTCGGCTGTGTTCGTTTGCGGGCGGAAAGTTCAAGGCTCTATTGATCCAAGCAGGGTGCAAGGTTGGAGGCAGTTATTTTAGTACAATTTTCACTTTTCCTAAGCTACAATGGGTTTCTTGATTATTATTCGGCAGCTAAATCTATGCAAACAGGAAGGACTTATTTTAAGTGCTTCAGCTAAGTGACTCCTGGCGAAATGGGCTCTAAAGTGCCGACATACGGTAAATACGCGATAATATCTTAAAGGGCAGCTAAAAGGGTTCAAAAATAAGCGTTTAATCCTATAAAAAGCTTAAAAGCTTGCAATGTTCAGAAAGCGTGTCGATAAGCATTCCGACTGCGGTTTCGTCATGTAACTTTGTTATCTAAATGAGGTGTCCAAAGTAAATAAGGTCACACCTCATGCCGGTTCAGTGTCCGTGCATTTCTCGGGCCCTCACATAGCTCGCATGTGAGTCAGACTTCGAAGAAACTCTAATCTATGATGCGAGTGTGCGAATCAAGAACACGAATGTTCAGGGACACATCGCGAATTCGCGACAGATTGTTGCGGAATAAAGAAATTAAGTGGTTTAAAGTTATAATTGCATCAAGGCTTAGATCCAAAACTTGAAATCTCACACTGATTTCCAATTTCTGTCTGTATAATTTCGTCAGTTACTCGAACAAATTAAAAGTATTGTTTGTTATGTTGAACAGATTCATTTTCATTTGGAACAGTGGATTGCTTGGTCAAATAAAGTCTGTTGATAGTGCAAACAGGGAGTTGACGTGCGGATAAGACGACCTCCTTCCACTACGATTGGCTCGGCCTTTTATATGCGCATTTAGTAGGTTAACATTCGTATTTTATTACGTTTTCTCATTGCCATTCTAAAGTTCATCATACTTTAAAGCCTTGTGTTTACTAAAGCAGAACCGTGTTAACTCAAAGAGATTTGCATATAATTCGCACAAGACCTTTGGCCGATTTTTGATAAATTCCTTATGCGCTACGGTGGATAATGGGTCTCTCAATTCCGAAAAACTACCATAACTTAAATAAGCAATCTTTTCTCGTTGCAGATAATAAAAATATTCCGCTAGTTAGATTTATGATAGTCTAGCTAGAGTAGTCAACGTTATTATATTTTATTACCAAGATGTAGATTAGCTTTCAAACCGGTATTAATGAAGACATACCTAAATGGCTATTAGGATAAAAGCTTCCAGACACGGTGACAGCACTTACCTACTCTAGATAATTTACTCATCAAGTGTTATAGGCAGTAACTGGCCAGCATCGCGTTCGATAGAATTGTTGGACTCTCGTACGAGTCTCGAAAAGACCAGCCGGGCAGATCGTGTCAGTTATTCGGTGGAATATTGAAGAGAGCTCTATCAATTATCAATTTCAGTAGGCATCTAGTGTATTCGCTCCTTCATTAAGTAGGTTATCCCTGTCTGCAGCGTTCACAATATTGCCTATAATAGTCTAGTGTTCTCGTCCTGGGCTTTCAGTAATTGATCGAACCCTGTATCAGGCTGCAGGCACCGTCGATGAAGCGTGCGAGCTAATTGTATTACCAGGTTACTCTACCCTCATTTGCCGATAGAATAGGAGAGAATACGTAAAAGTAACGTGATTTTTATCTGTAGAAATGTGGCGTACCTACTAGAATAAATATACCTTTGTCAGTGCGGTTACTAAGTTTTTATTTCCATTACAAATTTCATTGTGAGATATGGGTCGTAACGTAATTGCAAATGCAGTGGATCAGCCTAAAGATATTTTTTTTTTGCTGATTATCGAAACATTTGTAACGACAATAACTCGTTTCTAAAACACCTATTAGCCAAGTCCTATTAAAAATAATAATAATCTGTAGGTAGATAATGTATTTACATATTGTTTTATCGATTTGTACCAGGATCAAAGGAGACACGACTATCGCTCATGGAAACGAGCCCTATTGATAAGCATGGAAAGAAAACTTGTTCGGTTTGAATAATGGATTACAGTGTAGTTGATGCAATGATAAGTTTCACTTACGTTTTCGGGTACACGGTCAATTTTAAAGGCACGGAAAATAATAATTGTTGCTGAAAACACTAAGTTTAAGTAGCATAATAAATTACAAAGAAAAAAATTTGGAAACAATTTTGAAATTGTGTAAAGACCACTTCTAAAGTTATAATAATTCCAATATGCGGCCAAAGAAGTAAGATGACACTTCACTGAATTGTGATAAACAACTTCTCAACAATAAACAACCTCTATCCGTTATGTATATCCGTATATGTATTCTATCCGTTATCTGGTTCCCATAGTACAAGCTAGTTTGGGGCTAGATAGATATATATCAATTACGGCGAGTATAGAGCAATAGTTAGCAATTTTAACTATAAGCATTTAGCACGAAATCTATATTTGTTGCTCAATTTAAATCACCCGTCGAAAAGCACTTTTACAAAGTGGCTGTTAATCTGTAGTTCAACCCACAAGCCGGTTATCATGTTGATATCAGCCGCTATCGATTCCGATAGTGTTCTGATAAAAGTTCGGTGTTGTACCGTCCAGTAGGTTATTTATGTTTTGTATGTGTAGGTAATGCTTGGATTTAAATAGAATAACATGAGTAAGACGACTTGTGACCTGATTTTCCACTTGCCTTTCGCAGTTAATGTGGAAGTCAATTGTAATCCAAGCAAGAAACCACAGAGACGAAATCAATGATCAAGGCGATGCGGCGACGGAGTTATAAAACCATAGCTTTTTACATTCAGATGCAGATATTCTTTAGAGAATTTAGCTGACGATCAGATACAAGGACTTCTTCGTACATTGCGCTATCAAAGTTTGAGATGTTCGAAATTCTAACGATGCGAACTCGCTAAATTGCGAAACTTTTTCTGCGATCCTTTAGGACAAAAACAAAAAATCAGAAGCATCCCAAATTACGCTTACTATAAGGGTATCGCGTGCGTGTTTTCGGAGAACCTGCCTGGTCTTTAAATAGCCATGTTCGTTGGTGACGGCAACTGGTCCTTCGAGCCGCCACCGCCGGCCTTAGCGGCGTCCTTTGGATGACTCCGGAGAATGTTCCCCGCAACCTAATAAGGCTACATAATAACCCATCGCTCCTGAATCCACACTCGATTGTTCTACCCAGTTTGGATATCGGTGGCAATTTCGGATTTTAAAGCTTTAAGTTTTTGCGGCTGGAAGAACTTGAACAGCCGCGTTTGGAATGTTTCCTAAAAACATTGGAAATGCCCTTGTCGCTCCTTTTAAGACTAGCATCAAATTCTATCGTTGATGCTATGGCATGGCGTATTCTGAAACAGTCCTCGACATTATTGAATTGAATGTAAACAGAATAATTATCCAATTACAGAAGTTTTTGGCTGCGAATGTCATGCAAGTACAAACACTTGTTACTTTACTCCGTGACATTTTAGCGAAATTAAGCCTGTGCAAATTGCGCGGACCGCGCGTAAACAAGTTAGGGCTTGTGACTAAAATACTTGGCCTGTCGCAAGGTACCGGCGACTCCGAGCTGGTTGGCCGCCAGCGCCATATAAGGACGTGGCACACGAGGCCAGCACCTCGCCTAGTGTCCACACGACCCGGCCACACTCGACATCTCCGCAAACACTCTCCAACCCAACGTAGACAGACAACCGCACAAAGCTAGGCCTTTCAAGATCTTTGACCCGAGGTCCCGAGCGCTTACTAACAAGAAATTGTACCTACTGGAAAGACGAAAATTGAATCTCTATAATTTTATTAGCGCTTTGAGAATGTGCTGTATTCGCATGAGCGTTTGTCTACATAGGTACTACGTTATTAACCTTTTACTGCATAACGAGCCACACCGACCCCATAATTTGCCGAACGGCTCAAACGATGCAATCTCAAACTTAATTGAAGAGCATCGAATTCTTATTTGACTTTTTCTGGCGATAATTTTATTTTTGCACTCCCGCTATCTTTGTCGAAGAGAAAACGCTATCAGCGACCGACACCGATTCATATCAGGCATCAATTTCTCTCAGGAGATGATAAGGCGACAGACTCCCAGAGATAAGACACGTTGCTAAAACTGGTATAAAGTACTTACTTGTTACGACAACCTAATCAGAACAGCCCGAGGCGACCTGGTCGCTCTCATGCCTCTAATCTAATGTGGACTTAAAAGTTTCTAGCACTTAGAGCTGCAATAACTTTGAAAGCCGATACGGACATGTGGTTTCTGCACATGCTCGGCAAGTCCACTTCAAAAGAACGCAAGTTATTCCTAACGCAGACCAATTTGTACTGAGAGCCACTCGCAATAAAAGTTTATTTGCTTCGGACGAACTGTGTGGTTGGGACAAGTAAGTGATTGTTTGAATGCATGTGGAATAGGAGTCATTCCTATGTCAAGTGCTACCGTTTGTTACGGATCATTCTGAAGGTTAGTTGAAACGACGCGGATGTAACTTTTTAGATGAGTTTAGCAGATCAGACAGACGTATATTTAATACATAGGTCCTTAAAATATGTTTGACTGTAGAAAATGTTTTATACAACGTCTTATAAACTGTATTCTTTGAGAAATGAGAAAAGTTTTCCGTATAAAAACTCAAAATTCTATGTGTGAGAAAAAAAAAAACTTAGAATAAAGACTGTAAGTAGAGTGAACTGTCAGACAGACAGAACCGAGGAAAAATAGCAATAAATGTATTTGTATAAATTACTACGGGTATTAGGTATCGGCTAGATAAATTCAGTTTAAACGTGTGTGCGAAATTATATTTGAATTTATATCCATTTGAATGTAAAACTATTCATGGGATGGCAGTAACTCGAGCAAAAGGGGAGCCGGTTTAATTAAATCACATCTCCTGACGAAAATTGTTTCGCGGTTGTTTATTGGTGTGCGTTTAATATTCAATTTACTATTTGGAAAGAAACAACGATGAAAATACTTATAAATATTCAATCAATCAATTTTTTTTAATAATTTAAACAAAATTGGCTCCTTACGCATAAATCATCCATACATACGTTTTAAATTCAAAAGTTACACTGTCTGCCTGTATGTTACGTTTTCACGACTAAACGGCTGGACCGATTTTGATGAAAGAGATACAATATAGATGGATTATGACCGGGATTGGGACATAGGCTACTTTTTACTCGACGGCTCAGAAGGAGGGTATTGTTTTTATTGATTTGTCAATAAACAAGTGGCCCCGAACTGAGATTTCGCGAATCTCCCAAAATAAATATTACCTATTCTTAGGGCGACTTGCACAACGATGCCTAAACGTATTTAGTGGCTAAATATGATTTAAGGAGTTGTCAAATCATTCAAATACTTCAAATTTAAACATGTTTAGTCGCTAAATACGTTTAGCGATCTTTGTGCATGCCGGCTTTAACCTTTGACTAATAAATTGGTGCCACGAAATGCATAACCAACCTACTTGACTTACAGTTTCATTCAAATTAGATGTAACGGGGGTTCTTGTTAATTGGTTATATTTTTATGGGGTACAAATGGCAGTCATTCTGGATTTCAAACTTTTCCCTATATTTGTGTCACTAAAGCTACACGAATACCAAATTTTAGCATTGTTTATATTTATTTTAATATTTAGCTCCATAATCTCAATCTCAGCTAATTCTTGATTAGGGCCTTGAATTGGACTTGAAATTAATCTTTTAAGATTTATCCCCCTAATTTGTGGTGAACACCTTCACTGGTGTACTCTGTGAATTTTGACAAAGTTTTGTTTTTATTATGGCTAATAACTCAAAAACTACAAAAATTAAACTAAAAATAAAAAAGCGGTTCAAATGTACTAATGAAGACCTTTTATTTGACGTCCTACTTGACCTAATAGTCTCATTTTCATTTTTTTTACCCCTCTTGAACCCCATTTTTAGCTTATTGAGTCACATCAAAATTGTGCCATCACTACCTATAAACCAAATGTCATGATGATCGGATAAACGTTACGAAAGTTATCCTCGGACAAACAAACATACATACATACAACGCCGATTTGCTCAAGTTGATTTGGGGATCTAGCTTCGCTCGATCAACTATTCTGATGATGATACAAAAATGTGTTTGATTTAGGTATATTAAACCATTGGGATCTCTACATAGAGTCTAACTTATGCTTTGTCGGAATATGTACTTATATTCTTTGATATTTAACTTCTCTGAAAATACTTGAATTACCAATAACAACAACATAGTCATGCGGAATCGAAATACATCTCAATTCGACAAGTCGTATAAAGACCCTCTTATTTTAATAGAACTACTAGACATTACCTACAGTTGAATATACATTTTAACTGGGTACATCACTACAAGAAACTTGTGTAGCTGGATCTTGACTTAGTTAATAATAACCTCTTGGTTATAATGGTTCACTCGATCAGACGAGCCAGAATGTGCTGTGCTCTGCAGAGCTTGACCTAGATACTCGGGTACTAAAAACATAGATGTGGTGTGGTACATTGTTTATGACATATCGTTCTCTAGACACATGTAATTATTCAACATTAACAACATCAATCTAAGTTGGCTGTGACAAAGTAAGTAACTATTTAGATTTGATACTTATCGATTATAGAAATATTGTGCAAACTGTACCTAATTAGATGTAATTAGATGTTAATATAGAGGCCTAATTGTAGGTTAGTTAATTGATAAAACTGAAGAAAAAAAATACCACTATAATCCGTAGTCTTCAAGTCTAGAGCGAAAAGGTTCTTTTTAGGAAAAAAGTTATGTAAATATAGATCTGATGTATTTTTCCGAACCACTATATACTCCGGCGTCTTCAAGTCCAGAGTTCTTTCTAGGCAAGCGTGGTACATCTTCGACAACACCATCACTTACAATCAGGTGAGGTAGGGGTCAATCGCTTGATAACAGTCGCAGAAACGTAATAAGTGCCTTGCCTTGGCAAAAATTGATAAAGTTGAAACGATAATTCAATAAAATGGTTCGTTTGGTTTTATGGATCTTCAACGCAGAAGAAACAAAAGTGAAATATAAATTAACAAAATTTTATTTAGAAAACTTTCGTGATTGATTTCAATCAATATTATTACGATACTATTATCAATATTATACGGGATTTATCACGTACCTACCGTCTTATCGGTGTTTCGACCGACAATGTTTCTGTTCAATTCGTGAACCTTCATCAGGGTGAGTGCGATCCGCTCCGAATAACGTCTCGCCTCGCACTGCAGTGCGTATATATAATAATGATTAGATTAATAAAACTTTTAAATAATCTGTCTGGCGTATAAAAGCTGCACAAAAATATTGCTTGGAAATGCCAGAGATATCGTTGTTCTGATTACGAGACGGCGACAACTTGTCGCAATTAGAGCTGCCTTAACCAGAAGATAAATTGTAAGCAAGCGGCCGCCGACATGCTATGACACTTGACTTTCTGCTTATTCTTTGTCGCTGATAATTTATCATTTTGTCAGCCCCGATCATCATATACTTACTAAAATAGTCGTTATGTAGATACAGCTACTTTCAGTTAATCACGAGGTATTGATTCAGTTTTCATACTCTTTAATTTTAAGGCAACTTACGTACTACCAACGGTCCCAGTGCTCGGAGATGACCAAATTGACCAACATTCTCTACACGGCTTAGACCTCGCAAAGAAGCTCGTAGTTGGTAGCTTATAAGCTTATAAGCTACCAACTACGTGACTAGTACGTTACTAAGGGAATAGTAAGTGAAGTTGTTCTAGATCTTCATGCTTCATCTTAGACCCCATCATCACTTACCATCAGGTGAGATTGTGGTCAAACGAAGTCCTATCCAGTTTAAAAAAAAAGATAAAAAGCTGTTTGGTCACGGAAGACCTATTATGGGTCTTTTGTAAAAAGAATGTAATAAAGAGTATGAAATAATGGAAAACTCTTTAAACAAGCGTGGGTCTTCAGAAATTAAACTGTAGAACTCGTGTCGGCAATCAGCAAATCATGTTCGAGTTAAGGCTTTATCGGCACGTAACTGAAACGAAGGTCAGTGCTAATGTTTTCCGGAGCGTTGACATTGCAATTTATGTTGTTTAGTCAGAGTCAACGACCCCACACCTTATAAAAAGTAACTTGGACCTGCTCGGCGCATTACTGCAAATTGACTCCATATCTGCTGATACTAGTCTACCAGCAAGAGCCAATTAAATACACCCATTGATTATACTTGAATATCTGGTATCTAGAGACCTACTTGACTGAGACAAATATAATGGAGAATATTAATTAGCCTATCGCCGTAATGGATTCCAATCCCGAGTTAATGAAAGTCTGAACTCCTAAGCTACTTTTCTTATCTGTGAGTCGCTAAAGCTCTGACGATCCTTTATTACCTTCATTTGAATCGGCTGAAAGAACCCTCATAACTAAAACACTACTTGAATTCTAAATCATTGCGATAGAGTTCATTTCGAAATGGAATATTGTGATGTATCTCTATGTAAAAGGTGGAACTCATTTGCAGTGATCGATCGTGACGTCATCAAGCACAGACACAGCTGTTATAAATTACTTTATTGAATCGTTAAGATACCTGCAGGGTGGGTTTGTTATCATAAAATGTAATGAATGAACCTGATACTTCATAATCTGTGTTTATTTTAATCTAATGTTCAAGCTCATCAACGGTCTGCCCCTACAGCCATGTCCTTATCGAAAAGTATAAAATATTTTTTACTTGAATTTAAATGTTAGATTGAAATAAAAACAGATTCTTTAGGATGAAGAATTTATTCCTAATTAGAATAAGACTGAGGTTTTTACTACCTACTAAACTTACATTTAGTGAAGCAGGTCAACATTTCCAATGAATTAACATTCAATAAAAATGAAATGAAATTTCCATTTCTATATTGTTGTTTAAACGTGAAAACCTGTTATTGGCTATCTAGTAAACAAACTAGTCTGTCTTACTTAAGTATAAGTTACAACAGCTTATGGTTTTCCTACAAAAAAATTAAATTAAATTAAATAAACATGACTCGCCAGGCATCATGCATTCACGTGTGGTCGAACAACGATCTGAGTAAGAGGTTTTTGGTGATCTCAGAGATCGTCATTATTTTATGAGTCATACATGACCCTGAACCAATACATACAGCGTAAGTGAAAATAATACCTTATATCTACCTCATTTCACTCCGTCAGCTACATACTGGACATTTGAACACTACGTTTTATGATCACGAAAAACTAAACACTACACAGTGAAGAAAGGTTAGGTCTTGCAATAACAAATCATACTGGCACAAACTTATTGGCTGTAGGTATATCAATCTGTACCCAGTCAAAAGAAAACTGAGGATGTAGTAATAACCAATTTACTCTCAAGTTAATTAAATCAAATGCACCCTTTCGTACCCGCCGATATCAGATCGCTTTCACTGATCAAATTTTTACTAAAAGCCGGTCCCAGTTTCGCGAAAGTGGTTAGTCTGGTGGTCGGTGGTTGCATAGACGACTATATTTCATTCTTAGTGCCCTGTTGCTTTCAGTTGATCATAGTTTAATGCACTTTGCTTTCAGTTGCTCATAATATTGTGTTAGATGTCTATCTGAGATATGAGTATTGGTGTAGAAGGTTGTTTAGCGGATAATGTTTAGAGTACGAATAATAATGACAGTTGTTAATAACCTTCGATCATTATATAACAAAGGTTAGTATAATATAATACTGAGTAAGTATAATTTATAATGGCTTTCGAAATTGTATCTTAATCCAATAAGTCATACCTTGAACATTGAGAATTATATCCCTTCATTTAGACAAAGTATTGTCGTCTTTATATTACAGCTAAGTACTTAATAATGCAAGTACTATCTATGCCAAATTGCCGATATCATAAAAAAATGTATAATGGCTATGGATGAGTCGAGCAAAAAGGCGGTAGCTAAAGTTATGCGGAAGTTGCGGAGCGAGACAAAAAGGGGCTTTTGGGTTGTATGCAAACAACTTCCACCTAACCAACCATCCCAAACTTTCCGTAGCCGCCGGACACGCTACGTTCGACCCCTATCCATGTTCCAGAAAATTGAATATCCTCATTTTATGGCAAGTTAGTCAATTTCATTTCAGTTACCGTGCCATTATTTTAACGTGAATAGAGAGTGAAAATTTAAAATAGAAATACAATTTAAGGTGTCAAGTCAAGGTCGAACCCGAATTGAAAAGATCGATCCTCCGGATCGTTATCGACAAAAAGCAAGGAACCGAACCTATCTACAGGTTCGGTTACTTGCTTTTTGCTAAGAGCTTCAATTGTCTGCACTGGGAACGGAAATATGACAGTGAAAGCAATGATAGAGCTAAAAAGCCATTCAATTAGATCTCTGCCTTTATTTATTGCTTGTCTACCCGCTAAAACTCAGTGAAAGAAAGCTTTATCTTAGTCGAATACTTAATATCACTTTCCAAAAAGAGGGTTCAGTGTCCCTATCTAAGAGTCGTATGGATCCCAGAGAATGCCTTCTTTGTGTAAAATATTGGCTTGCTCCACACTCCCCACTTACTACCACCCTTGGGAGGCATTTGAGAGGCTGAGGCCTCGGGGAGTTAGCGATGCGAACATTCAAGTACCCACACACGCGCCGTAGGCATTAATTCAAAGCACGTATCCACAAATTGATATCAAGCGCACGATTTTAAGAAATGACGTGTATAAAAACACGTTTTACGAACTCTATTAGCATTTGTGAGCGCCCTAAAATGATAAAATGCTGCTGCACACTGAATGCATAAACAGTTTGAGGGCTGGAACTTGAAGCGTTGACAGACGGTTTTGTCTCGTTAGAATGTGAGGTGCTAATCATGCCGAGTAGTTTATTTTCATTCAAGTTTTGGAATATTTTACATAGGTTGAAAAAACCTGACCATATTGCTTCAAGATTTATGTACTTTGGTGTAACAAGTGCGCTCTGATTTAAAGTACTACCCACTAAGTTCATAACCACTAACAAGTTACTAGCGATTTGCACATTTCATTTTCTCTGTCCAAATGTGTCAAAACATAACAGTTATGTTCAGAAATATGGTAGGAAACACCTTTATATTTCACACTACAAGGCGTTAAATCAGCCTACTCGCCACTTTCTATAATAAATCGAAGCTCATCGAGGTCTCGCACTCGCTAAAACAAAATATGTGCTAAGAAACCGAGAGTAAAATCGAGATACTTTCGATAATCAACACTAGATATGTACCTACTAACTTTCCCTATACTTAAATACGTATTAATGACTAGTTTCTGCTCACAGCTTTGCTTTTGTAGTACGTGAATTCATTCTTCTTGTATCCTCAATTATATTCGACTATAGTCGAAAACAAAAGCCAAAATTTTGCATGGATGGTTAATATTGTTGGGGAAAATCGTTTTTTAACGGCATATACTGTTTAGGTAACTTATAAGCAGATAGTTGGTATTTTACTTATCCAGATCACTTAATTAAAAGTAGCCTTTGTGTGTACATATCTGTTTAAAAACTCACCAAAATAGTTTCTGCCGTTATGATATTTTCCAGGCAACATAATCACACAAACATTCGTCTGCAAAATGAGGAGTTTGCAACTTGCAACATAGAACAAGATATTTTTTAAAACATTAAAAAGAGTCCCTCTTTTTTGTCTCGGGGCTTAAAACTGACATAGTTAAGATAGTTAAGATCCCAGTTCGACTAACTATTAACAAAAACATGTCCAAATCGGTCCATCCCTTTGGGAGCTACGATACTACAAACAAATAGACATACAGACATAGGCGTCAAGCTTATAGCACCCCTCTTTTTGCGTGAAGGTTAAAAACTGGTCTGAGTTCGTGGTCTGCGAGTTAATCTGTAAAAGAGTATTTGTAATGAGTAATGTTTTAATTCGACTAAAATGGAAGTTATGAATGAGCTCGTGGCTCCCTTATCAGATCATCGCTGAATGTCGTGATCGTGCCATAACACGGGCCCGCCCGCTACCGGGTGGCTAGTGTGGCTACTGCCATAGATAAAAATATTTATAACTAGCTAAGCCGCCCGTGGCTTCGCATGCGTGGTTTGTCAATAAAAACATTACAATTTACGCGGGTAAAAAGTAGCCCTGTGTCCCAATCCCGGTCATAATCTATCTGCATACAAAATTTCATTGAAATTGTGAAGGGAGACGGAGATAGAGGAACAGAGTTAATTTCGAGTCACACTTCACTCTAATAATGTGAAAGTTTGGATGGTTGTTTATTTGTTTGTTTGTTACTGAATCACGTTGTAACGGCTTAACCGATTTCGATGAAATTTGGTCTGTTGATAGATTATGACCAGAGGGCTTAGCCAAGTTACAGTCGATAAGCGATGACGCTAGTCGATACGTCCGAAAATGTATGGGATTTGACACATGCTATAGAAATACCACGTGATTCAGCGACAAATGTATGTAGAAATCGAATAGATTCGTGGCGAATGTAATTTGGCTACGGGCCCTGGATTCAAACATAGGCTACTTTATATTAACAAACAACGCGTGCGAAGTCGCTGGGAGAAGCTAGTTTATTGATCGAGCGAAGCGAGATCTCCAAATCAACTTGGGCAAATCGGCGTTGTATGTGTGTATGTTTGTTTGTCCGAGGATAACCTTCGAAGCGTTGATCCGATAATCGTAAATAGTATATTTAGGTAGGTAGTGTTTGCACAATCCTTGTGTGACTAATTGAGCTAAAAATGAGGGGGGGGGGGGGATGTTGCGATATTGGGGTACAAGAGGGGTAAAAAATCAAAATGAGACTAATAATAGGTCAACTGAGACGTCTAATGAAAGGTCTTATTAGTACATTTCGACCACGTTTTTATTTTTAGTTTAGTCCTTGTAGTTTTTGAGTTATTAGCTTTAATAAAAACTGAACTTTGACGAAATTCAAAGGGTTCACCAGTGACTCCTAATTACACAAATATAGGGAAAAGTCTGAAATTCAAAATAACTGCAATTTATACCCACAAAAAGAGTAACCAATTAACATGAATACCCGTTAATTGTAATTTGAATGAAACTGTAGGTTAGTTGGTTGTTCATTTCGTGGCACTATTTTGTTAGCCAAAGATTAAGGCCGGCTTGCACAACGATCCCTAAACGTATTTAGGTACTAAACATGTTTAAATTTGACATATTTATATGATTTGACAACTCCTTAAATCACATTTAGCCACAAAATACGTTTACGCATCGTTGCGCTAAGAATAATCTTTGTTTTGTTTTTTAGGAGATTCGCGAGGATCGGGGCGAACCACTAGTAATATTGGTGTGAATAGTAGGTGCCTTACATTTCTATGGTATTATTCCTTCTGGGCTGGAAAATGCAACATAAGACGACGAAGGTTGCTGGGAGCCGTTGGGCGCAGGCAGCACAATATCGCTGTGGAAATCTTTAGAGGAGACCTATGTTTCGCAGACGTCCTATGGTTGATATGCTGATGATGCCCACTTCACTAGAACTTGAAGGATTTTAGAGCATTGAATTTTCTTTAAACGAAAAATTTAGGTAGGTACTTAGTACCTACCTACCTTAGTACTCTGGGGAATGTGAGCCACTATCATATTAAGTATTTCATAAGATCTCTGTACTAGATGTCTGTACGATTATAGACAGTGAACAGTTCACCTAAGAAATGTATAGTCACCAATTTATGATAATTTACTTTATTTATTAATTGATGTTATCTATTTATGTGTAATATTTGCGTATTTTATTATTTTTAATAATTATATTGTATTTGTGAGTATTATTATATTTATGTACGCAATTAGGTAGTTAGTAGTTTTTTATTTCTATTTGTATTTTTTTGTTACGGTCTTTGACGGATCAACTAAAGTCCAAACTTGGGATTTGTCAGCGAGCCTTGGAGCGAAGTATCCTAGGAGTCAAACTAACAGACCGCATTAGAAACAGTGAACTGCGCTCCCAAACACAAATCGCGGACGTTGGGCACCAAGTAGGCAAGTTAAAGTGGGACTGGGCGGGACGCGTCTGCCGCATGTCGGAGGAGTTATGGGCAAAATCCACCACCGAGTGGATCCCAAAAGACAGAAAACGACCACGTGGCAGACCGCGACGCCGATGGAAAGACGAACTCGACTAGAATATTGGCTACCTCCGTGGTGCAGTGGGCGAATAACCGGCTGAGACGCAGGAGGTAGCGGGTTCGATCCCCGCTGCGGAATAAATGTTTGCATGATCTACAGATATTTGTTTCGGGTCTGGTTGTTTCTCTATATATTATAAGTATGTATTTACAAAAAAAAATGTATATAAGTATTCTATCAGTTATCTGGTTCCCATAGTACAAGCTCTGCTTAGTTTGGGGCTAGATAGCGCTGTGTGAAATGTCCAGCAATATTTATTATTATTTATTATAATATGGAAGACTGGACTACACAAGCGTATGATAGAGTGGAGTGGAAGGAGGAAGGGAGCCTTTGCCCTGCAGTGGGACAGTACAAGCTCCAAATAAATAAATAATAATATTTGTATTATTTTGTTAGTACCCTAGTTAAGCACGCCAACCTAAGTTTTTTTGCCTGTCACGGTTGACTGGTAGAAAATGCTTCTAGCATTAAGTACTCCATTTGTACATTTTTATTTTATTTTCTTATTAAACCTACACATTACGTCGATTGTAAGTTAACATTGGTTATGGTTAACTTTCTTCAACTAAGTTTATTGCTGTTCGTTGGTGTCGGTACTTTTAAAAGTAAATGATTATTATGCAAGAGGGGTATATAGCGAGGTCTTGCGCACTTGTCTTGAAAATTGATGGACAAGCAACAATGAGAACAAATTGACAGCTCGCTAACATCAATATAATAGCAATAATAGCGTCTGATATGCAAATAGAACACGATACGAGTAGGTACAGTCAGACACATGTAAAGATTAGGATTCCAATTCTTTATTCGCGAAATACAGGTAAAGAAAGATGAAAGGAAAGGAAGTAAATAAGATAAGATAATAAGCTATGTTTTTGCTTGCAAAAAATAATAACACGACAGAAACCAGACCAATTGCAAAGAATTATTTTAGTAGGAACCGTCCAATTTTAATCAACCGTATTGTCCATATTTACCGTTTTCAAGTCGAAACTGATAGCAACGAAGGCTACGTAATTGCCCAGAGGGCTTAGCCAAGTTACATTCGCTTCGAATCGATTCGTTTTCTACATAGATTTGTCGTCGATATATCACGTGATATTTACTAACACTAGCAATCGTAAAATATCTGCCCTGTTCCAGTCTAATCCAGTAAATAAATAAATAAATATTGCTGGACATTTCGCACAGCGCTATCTAACCCCATACTAAGCAGAGGTTGTACTATGGGAACCAGATAACTGATAAAATACTTATAGTCTTTTTTTAAATACATACTTATAATATATAGAAAAACACCCAGACCCGGAACAAATATCTGTAGATCATGCAAACATTTGATCCGCGGCGGGAATCGAACCCGCTACCTCCTGCGCCTCAGCTGGCTATACGCCCACTGCGCCACGGAGGTCGTCAAATAAAAAAAAGAATCAAAAAAAGATTCTACACATTGTTCTACTGTATTCCATCAATGGATTTGATTTGATGAAAGTTTTTCGATTTTTTATTTGGTCGAAGGTTTTAACCTCTTTGTATACTAATGTAGCTGAGTGTACTATGTACGAGATACGAACATTAATACGATCTACTTCATAACTCATGCATTATTCAACGTGGTCCGACGTCGAACAAATTTTTAGCGTCATGTAAATTTAAAAGCGATAGAGCAATAAAAATATGCAGAGAGTCGCTTAATATTCTCCTACATTTCAATAAAATGTTTTAAATCTACGGTAGCTGATAAACACATAAGTGGCACTACCTTGGCACTTTAAAACGTGTTTTTTATGTGTGTCTGTCCGGAAGAATCTGCATAAAAAATTATTTAAACAGTATCATTTATACAGTAATATTACACCCTGTAAAAATGCACTTATCTCTCGAGTCCGCATTACCTATATAAATATTCAAACACTATAATTTTCAACATGTGATTTCTCAAATTATAGTTTGAACACGGCGTCTCGCTCGGCCATAAAATAAAACCCTAAAATGGATGAAAATGTTTACATTACCTAACCTACCTAGTGTAAAAAACACATGAGTGAATATTTATTTTGTTTCTGAGACATGCACATATTCCTGTGGCTTTCTCGCTGTTATGGCGATGACAAGTGCACTCGACGGTCTCGTCGCTAAGAGAGGTTTCTTCCAGATAACCTTAGGACTGTAATCATAAATAATGCTGGACGTTTCACATATTGCTATCTAACCCGAAACTAAGCCCAGCTTGTACGAATCAGATAACTTATGAATGCTTAATAAGTTACTAGCTGACAAATCCGCAGCTTTGCACGCATAGTTTTACAATATAAATATTACCCTCCTTCTGCGCAGGTGGGTAAAAAATAACTTATGTTACTCAGGGATAATGTAGCATTTTAATTGTGAAAAAAATTTTGTAATCGGATCAGTAGTTTTTGAGTATATTAGTTACAAACATACAAAAACACAAATCTTTCCTCTTTTTAATATTAGTATAGATTTGTAAATACCAACATAACATACATATGATATATAGAAAAACTCCCAGACCCGGAACTGGCATGATATATGACGGTGGCTAATAAGGGGGAATATCAGCAACTTTGTAATCTTCTCGCTCTCATAATGCCAGACTAAAAGACGTTAGGTGTAAACAGGTTAATATGCAATTTTGAAAACGTGTTAAGTAGAATGCGCGATTTGGAGTAATTATGGAGTGAGAAATAACCTCGGCCAGTCTGTGGCAATACCAAGAACTGTGTTTTTATGCAGAATGCTTAGAATTACCTCCACTTTATTTATGTAAATTATCCACAGTACTCGTTTTATTTGAATTTATGCTTGGTAAGTTGCTAACGTGTTTTTAAAAAGGACTTTTATGCTTGTAACTAAATAATCTTAACTTTATTAAGAGGATACTTATTTAAATATATCTTGAAGACTGAAAGGAATTGCTACTTTATTAGCCCAAGATAATATCCATCTGTAAGTAAAAACGGGGGCAAAAAACATATCCACTATATAATTCGAAAGTGCTCTGACTCCGTCTGTCTGTCTGTTTGTTACAACCAAAAGGCTGAACCAATTTCGATGGGTAAATAGATAAATTAACTGGCCTGGACTGAGAGAGACATAGGCTACTTTTTATTGACAAAGCACGCGTGCGAAACCGCGGGCATTTCACACAGCGCTATCTAGCCCCAAACTAAGCAAAGCTTGGACTATGTGAATCAGATAACTAATAGAATACTATTTTTTTTATAATAATATAATAAATATCTGGCGATCTAAATGTAATGTAAACATTTTTTCTGGAGCGTGAATCGAACTTGCAATCTTTTCATCTCAGTAAGGCTACTCGCTGGTAAAATATAAATAAATATTGCTGGACATTTCACACAACGCTATCTAGCCCCAAACTAAGCAGAGCTTGTACTATGGGAACCAGATAACTGATAGAATACTTATATACATTTTTTTTAGTAAATACATACTTATAATATATAGAGAAATATATAGAGAAACATCCAGACCCGGAACAAATATCTGTAGTTCAAGCAAACATTTGTTCCGTGGCGGGAATCGAACCCCTACCTCCTGCGTCTCAGCCGGCTATTAGCCCAATGCACCACGGACGTCGTCATGAAATACTCGTATATAAAAATAATAAAAAATCATGAACTTACCAAAATATTTTTTGTGAACTTAAAGGCTATGTTATTTTATTTAATTTTTATTTGAGGCTACTCGCTCAGTACACAGACGGATAGCAAACTTGGCTACTCTTGTGTGTCCAAACTAACCCGATATATATATATATATTGATAACTATATTGATACTTTCGGAAGCAAGTTTCGGATCAAAAATAGCTAAGACCCTTATATTTTAAAAAGGCTTAAATTGTACCGCAAAAAGTGGTATAGGTAATACAGAATGCTTCGAAATATTATATGTATTATCCCTAAACGTCATTGAACTCAAACAGGTGATTTTTTTTATTCCAATTATGTTTATTTTATTAAATAGGTAGGTACATAAGTGCATTAATGTTAACATTAGGCATACACAATAACATTAGAAATACAGTTCTACGACTTTTTCAAATTCGATGTTTTTTATTGAAGAATCCCCGTTTAAAAATCAGCTGTTTATTAGCTTTCCATGAGAAAGCGCAAAGGCTGAAAATAGTTGATTTGGAGGAAAATAAAAAAGATCATAAAATGTTGACTGATTTTTTTAAATCCAATTTCAATTTTCATTTCTATGAAAAACTGTTCTAATCCATTGGCATAATCCCCATTTCGGGGTCACATACATATCTCGGAGCACCCTGTATACGTCTACGTTAAAACAATATTTCACACTTTTGTTTTCAATCCCAGACGCTTTTGTTTTGATAAAATAGGAACCAGACAAAATCATTATATTATAGTCATTAATTTGTCGTGGCGCCATTGAGAGAACTTATCGTATTTATAGTGGGACACATGTCTTACTATCTAGGTATTTATTAATAAACATTGATTGCAGACCCATTCACAACACTTTACTACTTACCTACATGACAAGTTCAGCTTCGTTGATAACAAACTTGCAAAAATTATCACAGCCTGATTGATTTTAATTTTTCGGATCATTCCCAAGGATCGTGATATGTGTAAGGAGTTGGGGAAGGCCTTTGCCCAGCAGTGGGAAAATGTAGGCTAGTTCCAAAACAAAAAAAACCTATAACCTGGTTTAAGCTGTAAATACATCTTACTAATTTCACGCTTGACGTGTAGTGGGCCCGTGACGAAATTGGCATCGCATCTTCGTATCAAGAAGGTTGCTGGTTGAAATCACGTCTGGCTCTAAATTCATAGATGATTTAAAAAATCTTAAAGTTTTTAAGATTTTCAAAACATACAGTTATTACGTACTAAATTACTAATCACACTTAGGTACATATTTTCAGCTTAGAATTTATACGTATACTAGGTTTTATATCGACAGGGAAAAAGTGTAGCAAATTTTGCAGTAAAACGCATGTCTGAATTTATTATCTTGGAATTTCTGACAGTAAAATGCAATGTTTATAGCAGACAGTAGCAAGCTTGTGGTAAAGCTAGCAATTACATTCATAGCCACCGCAGGAGCCTCCGCCCGCCCATGAAGATAATTCTACGTGAGAATACGCGGAGACAGAAGATACCGTGTTGTCAGAGATTGTCAGGGTGTCTAATGATAGAGTGTGGACTGTGAGTGACATGTGACTTGCAAAGAGTGCCTTGAGCTGTTTTTGGTTGCACAACCAACAAGTATTTTTACTTGCTGGTATGTGATACCGTCTTTAGTCGAGTTATTAATAAATGTAGTATCTAGGTGTAGTTTAGTTGTCTTTCTCCCTTTTTAGGGTTCCGTACCCAAAGGGTAAAACGGGGCCCTATTACTAAGACTCCGCTGTCTGTCTGTCTGTCCATCTGTCACCAGGCTGTATCTCATGAACCATGATAGTTAGACAATTGAAATTTTTCCAGATAATGTATTTTTGTTGCCGCTATAACGGCTAAATACTAAAAACAGAATAAAATAAATATTTAAGGGGCTCCCATACAACAAACGTGATTTTTTTTTTTCGTTTTTGCTCGATATTGATAACGTCAACAGTAGACGCTTGAAATATTCACAGAATATTTAGTTATAAATTCACTTTCAAAATAAATAATTAAATTAAAATAAAACAAACATTTAAGTGGGGCTCCCATACAACAGACATGATTTTTTATAGATAATGGTACGGAGCCCTTCGTGCACGAGTCCAACTCGCCCTTGGCCGGTTTTTTTATATAGATCAGAGAATAGTAGATACCTACCTACAGCTAGCTAGTAGTTAAACCATGTTGATAAACTGCATGGAGGAAAATTACAATAGAAGGAAGTCCACAATAAGAAAATAAATCAGATTCTTATTTGTTTATTTTGAAAGCGAAACACTCGGTTCAATACCCAATTCGTGAACAATGAAACCTTGATGGCCGTCCGAAGCGGTCGCCATTCCCATCCATTTCTGGCAAGTTGCTATGAGCTCATACCTGGAAATGTTACAATTCATATGGCGCTTCACAAAGGCCATCAAGCCTTATGAGTTTTGCGGAAAGTCACAGTAATCCCATCCTCTCACGTCATCTAAAATTATTGCTATATGCAAATTTAATGATACCATGCTTACTTAGAATAATTACAGGACAGCACCGTTGAAAGGTTGAAACGTATCTTTAACTCTTGATTTACGACACACTTTTACTGATAAATCGTAAACCGTTAAAGTTATGATCATAAAAATGTTTTATCTTATCTTCATTGTTCTCTTGTTGGTAATTTTGTTCGCTCCCATAAAAGGAGATTGATTAACAAAAGCCTAAAAAGGTGATGATACACATCAAGGGCACGGTATTATCTCCCGGCATCTAACAGGAATCAGTAGCGGGGTCAACAAACTTTCGAAGACACGTTTCACTTAGAAAAAAACTCTGGCTCAATAAAGCATTGTAATACTCTCGTCTGTCATCTGGTCTAATAGCCACCCCAGAGCGGTGACGCTTATGCCCTATAACTTAAGGTTTACTGTCACAGAAGTGAAAACTTGGCTTTTTATTAAAGCTAAGGCGTAGATCCTTTGTTTGGAATACAATTTAACTTGTATTCTGTCTGTAAACGATTCATATTTTATTCTATATCTTTGTGATATATACTTAAATTAATGTTTATTGAAGCTTTTTTAATCTTTTTAAAGGACAACCTGTGTGGCGCAACTTTACGATCATATAAATCGGCTCTACATTTTCATAAGAGTCAATAAAAGTTTCAAATCAATGAATTCAATTAAATGTGTGTTTTGTTTGTTGCAGGTGTGTATTTGCTGAGAATAGTCTAATTGGATTGTAGAGCTTCGGGTGAGTTAATTATCAGTCTTCCGAATATCGTCTTGTTAGTACGAGATTAAGTCGTTTTTCATCAACTGTTACATCAAAGGATGCGTTTTCATTGGCTTAGATTTGTAAAGGGAATGTCTCATTCCTCTCATGTATTATCCCTTCTATGTTGTAGGTATCTTTATGTATAAGGTTACTGAGATGAGACGCGGTCTCTCTGTTCTCGCCGACAAAGTGCGCGTTGAGTCGGACAATCGAATCTCGAGACAATTTCTCAGCTGACGATCCTTGTAACAAAGATGTACACACACTTTACAATTTTTACTTGTCATTGTGCGGCTTTGTAACTCGTGTGTTCCATACTTTAAGTAGTATTCATATAGAGTGTTTGATAATATACACACAAAAATGAAAGGGGTTGTTTTGATGAGCATAATAAATAAATTTGTGAAATGTTTACTAAGAAATGTGAAATTTATTTTGGCATGTAAACACAAATACTTCATTAGACTTAAGTTGTGCTAACATAATACTTGCCATATAACTACAGATACTGTATTGATGACGCCTCGAGATATCTCTTGTTGATCCTTTCTAACCCAAAACCCGCAGCCATTTCCGAAATAGCTATCAAATCTGCCTTTATTTTTGGATGTCGATTGCAAGAGTAGTCAGTAAGTTTATATCGAATTAATCACCTAAACATAGTCGATTTTCTTTAAAATTTGATAATATAACTATGTAGTAGTTTTTTCTTTCAAGAAGTTTTTTTTTATGTTTTGAGAAACCGTCACTTGAATATCGTCAGTAGGTATATTACAAACGCCCTGTATACTACGTACATGTTATGAATTGCTGTCTTTTGTAGAATGAAGTCTTGTGATGCTTACTCATAACATACGCGACACATGAACGGTGTTCAAAGCAAAGTATTTCACACATAATAACGATATTTATGAAGGAAACAGTAAGAGGTCGTGCATAAATCAAGTCGTTATCTTAATACGTGTGTTCTCGAGAGAAAATGACATAATAGTACCATTAGTACCGCTTACGTACTATAATTTTCGCTCATTTAAATCTCGGGCGTATTCAGTTGATAGAAACATATGGCTGTGCATGTGCATCTATATTTAAGGCTATTAAACCAGATATTGCATCCGATATTGGGCCACAGACTCACAGTATAATGCTATCGGTTTCGAAAGTTCGGTCAATCTTTTCATTCCATCCGTTATTCCGATTGGTGATTGAAATAGGTCGAGCTGCGCATTTTGTGGCATTTATCTTGGCTATAAAAAGCAGGTAGTTGCATTCCCAGAAAGGCCACTTGAGGACGAATCGTGGTCGATTGTGGGAACCAGTAACGTCTTCTAAATTGTAAAACAGTGTTCAGTTTTTTGCGTTGCGCAAAAGGTCGACTTCTGTTTTAAAAATACGTGATTTTTATGATCAATGTGTTACTTTTTTATGCTTCTGAAAATGCAGACATGAGTTGCATCAGAAACAGTTTATAGTGTGAGTGAATGATGATGTAAGTTCGGGTCGAGACGAGACCCATTCATTGGAATTCTGCAGAAGTAGCACCCCCATTCAACCTTTTTTGTTAGTTTTTTGCCGTGACCTTCGATCCTGAAGATCCAACAAACTACAAGCGGTCCCCATTGAAATGTGACTCTCTTTTTCGGAATTCCTCGGTGGTCGCACTTGTGGGTGTTTGGGAGTCATTAAAATCGTCGCCATGTGGCGGTGCTTTTGATTTTGGGTGGTGGATTCTGGCAATTAACTGTGGAATCTCAATCAAAGAACAATTTCCAAAGTACTTAGGGATTGTTCTCTGGGTTAGTTTATAGTAGTTTAATACATTCTACTTTAGTTAATCACTACCTGTGGAAAGTTCACAGACATTCAGTTATTAAACTCAATAAAGTTCCAAGTGCTCCTTTAGTAAAATTGATCGAAGAGTATGCATATTGCAGGTGTTCTTGTCTAGACGTCTCAATATCTTTGCAAATATAAAAAGTGGTTAAACTTGACGATCACGTGAATGTCAAAGTGATTCTTTCGAATCAAAGGTTCATGAACTGTACGTATCATAGGGTGTAATGAAATTACTCCCGAAAACTAAGGGGTGAAAATAATCAATAACAACAACTTTCACTGAGTAAGATTTTAATTTTGACAAAATACGTATTGAATTTGAAAACAGCGGATAGGTAATTCTTACACTCGTGGTGAATGTATATTCATAATAATGAGTGTTTTCATCGCCTGTGGTTTTTGGGCAATTCAGTTTGATTACACCTTACCTTATGCATTTTTCGCTATGCCTGTACCTACAAGTTAAGATGTAGAAGTTTGTGTTTATGAAATCCTTCTTACTTCTATCAGAGAGCTCAGCATCAAAACAGCTTGTACTTTTTTTACGTCTAGACACGTTGATAGCTCTGCAAGCGAAGCGGATCAACGTTACGTCAGATTACACAAGGTGACCCAGTGAGTCAGCCGAATTGAAGGGCCATGAACCGCTGTGCCCTGCGGCAAGGCAACATGGAAAGTACCTAGGTCATCACTAACTATGACTTAAGCTATGGTGATAGCAATACGAACTGTGTATTGCACTGTGGTAGCAATCAGGCCCCGAGGAAAGGTCAGACTGAAAACTCTCGTTTTCGTTTTAATATCAGTATTATGGTAATGACAGCTTTTGGGTTTAACGACTGTTGCAAAGTTCTTGATGGCTTATGGGATTCAGATGGCTTTTGTTTACATTTCACCACGGTTTTTTACCCTTTAAAATAAACCAATTGGGAGTAAGAGCACCTAATTTCAAGGTATTTCGAATCGCTTTTTCTTTTAAATTCTAATTTGACAGAGTTGCTAACAGCTCCTTTATTGTACAGAACTATTGAAGAAAGTATCTCGGAGTCAGTTTAAACAAAGTAAACTTTCTACGAAGGTCCAAGTAGGTCCAAGTTTAAAGAAAGAAAGAAAACATTTTATTCAAAAAACCACAATTATCAAAAAAATAAAAGAAATAAATACAACAACAATAAAAATCTAACCTAAGCACTAACAAACTTAAAAGCTATGTGGGGGGATGAATTGGTACTCAGCTCAGCGTGATGCTACGGCATGTTAATATGCCTCAGCGCTGGTCTTCCGCTGAGTCCAGTTTAGATTACCTCACGCACATCTTGATCAAGGGTAGTTTTTATAAGAAATACAACTATTGTTATTAATACTTACATTAAATACATACATAACACAATTAAATACCTACTATTTACCTACAGTGTAGGGCCCAGTATTAAGTTTCTATCCAATACCTTGATAAATAATGTATTATTAACATACTTAATAGTCATCTAAATAGTTGAAGATAATTAAAGTTTAACAATAGATGAAGAGTAATGCACACATGCTTTATTGTTGATTTAATGGATCACTAACGAAAGAGATACCTACACAAAAATTTAAAACATGAGTGACTTAAGATTATTAAAATTATCTGAAAAATTACGAATGAGATGGAGTTATATTAGTCAGACAATACTAATATCCATCTCATTCGTAATTTTAACGACTAACCGAAAAAATGAAGATTCACAATCCTGTGGAATAATAGTAAATTATTAAACGAGGGAATAAAGCAATGTCTTGCGTCACGGGCGCTATATTTAATCGCAAATGTAACGAAGGATTCTAGAGTTTACTCACGAGCGGAGCGAGGGAGTTACTAGAATCCTGAGTGCAGAGGAGGATATAAGCGTGCCCAAGATGCAGACAGCTTTATCCACGAGGAGAATACTCTACTTTTTACACTTTCTGCGAGACAATAAAAACCAAATCTATGTTGGTGCATTCTGTGCAGAGGTTAGTTCAATTTACGAATAAGGTCTTATTGGGTGGATCTCTTTGGTCCAAATTTTAATACAGATGAGATTCCAAATTTAAATCAACCATTCCAATTTCAATGTCCATATTTCATTATGCTCGCGAGGGCATAACGAAATTCAGTACAACTTTGCTCCCGGCTCAGCCGAGGTGATTTAATCACCTGCTTTCGGTGAGGTTTACAATATAATAATATAAAATCGGTTTCAGCGTCACTGGAATTGGAACAGACCAACTGATTACCAGTTAGTATGATTCTAACACAGATCGTTGAATAGTTGGTACGGCTCGTCTTACATTCCTGGAACGGAGAGCGGATCCCACAGCGTGCTCTACAAATTCCACGCTCGGAATCAGGTGTTCAGTCGACGTTTGATTTGTCTTTGGAAAATTAATTTGCTTATCTTATCCGAAAACTGGAGAGCAAGGAAAATAAACATTTAGACAAGTTAATAAATCGTTAGTTACTTAAAAAATAGTTTAGTAATACTTCCTAATAATTTATTATCTACTAGGTATGCCTTAAGTAGTAGAGTTTCTTGTGAAAGTTTGTCGGCTCGCCCGGTGAAGTACTACCACCATACCATTTTCTGCCGTCAAGCAGCATTGCTGTGTTTCGGTTTGGAGGGTATGGTTGCCGTTGAAATTAAGGCACATGAGTCTTACACCTGTATACCTCAAGTTGATGTACGCAGGGCAGTGCATCGTAGGGTACATTCCTAAGGTGCGTGACCTACGAGGCAATACTTTGTTATAGGCATCTGGTGGACCATATGCTTGCTAAATCAACAAGTCGTATAAAATAAAAATAAAATTGTACAAATAGTTTGGAGGAGACTAGACCTCACGATACAGGGAACGCTATTATGAAGCCTAGGGTTAAGATAATGCCATCAGTTTTAGTAAGTAGCTTAGGAACGCTCTCAATAGTTAGCTTTATAGGACCATGTATAGAATAATAAGCTTGCTAAATAACTTTAAATAAATTTTAAATAAATTAATAAATATTACTGGACATTTCACGCAGCGGTATCTAGCCCCAAACTAAGCTTAGCTTGTACTATGGGAACTAGATAACTGATAGAATACTTATATACTTTTTTTTGTAAATACATGCTTATAATAATATAGAATAACATCCCGACTCGGAACAAATATCTGTAGATCATGCAAACATTTGCTCCGCGGCGGGAATCGCACCCGCTACTTCCTGTGTCTCAGCTGGCTATTCGCCCATCGCGCCACGGAGGTCATCAAAATCTTCATAATTTAATCGATATAATTTTAGTACCTTCTCATTATATTTTGCACAGTACTATCTAATTAGGTAGAGCACCGTTGGCAAAAAGTTACAATGGTCATTAAAAGTTTATAATTAAATTAGAATCAGAGAATGTCTTGTTAAAATTTTATGTTATTGATATTTATTATTTTATACAGTGACTGTGAACTAATTTGGAAGACAAAGTTAAAATTCAAGAGAGCCCCAACTTCACATGAAGCAAGGCGTCTGCATCTTCATCAACAAAAGTATTTTCACAATAACACATTGTGTATCTTCACGAAGAAAATCTTTTGTCTACAAAGTGCTCAAATATGTCTTCAAAACTCACACACAGCTACAAATCAAGGCTCGATTCGCTACGCGTCCGCGATTCGTTCCGGACACGGTTGAGCTCTGACTCAAAGGTTACTAAGCTGTACCAAACTGTACTATCTATTACTTATTCTGTGACCCACCCGTACAAACAATCATTCAACCTGTGGTAAATAACCTTACAAACTATTAAACTAAGCTGTGATAACTAATCGGCGGTAATCGGCCATATTGATAACTCAACTTCGTACTGTAGATCATGCACTAACGGTATTAGCTGTGGGTCAAGTACGAAAGCTACTTGTAGATAGGTAACTTGTCTTGATAGAGGGTAAGACTCAAATGTAAGAACATCCATATAAATTGCTTGTAGTAAGCGGATACAGATATAAACACACTTTGGTAAAGCACTGCACACATTAAAGCTTCCACTTGCGACTACAGCGGAAGGTTTAATGTGTGCTTTACCACTTTGTAGGTTTTTGTAGGTAGCTAAGTAACTGAGTATAGCTTAGAGGGCTTATTTATAAATTTCTAGCTGTTGCCCGCGCCTTCGTACGCGTTACACTTCTAAATTGACATTATTGCTTATTTGGAGACATTTATGTATAAATACCATGATTTGTGAGTTTTTCCCGCTTTTAGTACAAATAGTGTTCATAACCATGATAGTTACTTTCAAAAGTTATATTTATAGCCTAAAATAGAGATTCTAAACTCCATCTTACTATCTAACTTCATATCCTAGTATGTAGCACGACAACATGTCGGATGGTACATATATAGGTACTTATTCCTGACATCCACGAAACAGGGAATCCTAGTGTGGTTTCAGGATTGTGTGCCTGTGTGCCCAATTGTCTACCCAACGTGTTAAATACTAATATTTTTAGGTTGATTTTATGTTAATTTAAGTTGCTTTTTAATTGTTCAATAAAGATTTTTGTATTTGTATTTTTGTATTAAATTAAAGTTATTGTAAAATGTGTAGGTAACCTAGAAATAAAGCTAAACTCGCTATTGCAACTTGACTTGACACCCCATTTTTATCCCATGGGAACTGATTTCTGGGATAAAAGGTAGCTTATGTGGTAATCCAGGTTATAATCTACGTATATACCAAATTTCATAGAAATCGGTTTAGCTGTTACGACGTGATTAAGTAACAAACAAACATCCAATAAGTGTGACTAACTGATCCGCACGCTTCGTACGCGTAAACCACGCGTAGTATAAAGTAGCCTATGTCTCAATCCCGGTTATAATCTATCTTTAGTTATCAAATTTCATTTAAATCGGTCCAGCCGTTTCATCGTGAAAACGTAACACTCAGACAGTTATATTCGAATTTATAATATGCGACCACTGAGGTCTGGCGCTACAACAACCCATAAGAAAAGGCACACTTTTGGTATAATCTGATGCTCTATCGCATTGATCACGTTCTGAATGGACGTTATTCTTACTAATTGTTACTGATGTGGTCGCGGATGAGGCCAGATAAAACGCACTGATTCATTTTATACTTTTATTTTAGCTAAAAGATGAGGCACACATACGCTGCCTTGCGTGGAACTTTTTCTTGACTCTTAGTTCTCCTACCCTCACACATTTATTCTATATCTACCGTGAAATTACTAAGGTACAGTATCTATGCATAAAGGTAGATAGGCAAGAGCGTCGCTAACACTAATTGATCGAGCGAAGCGAGATTTCCAAATCAACTTGGGGAAATCGGCGTTGTATGTATGTATGTATGTTTGTTTGTCCGAGGATAACTTTCGAAGCGTTGATCCGATCATCGTAAAATTTGATACATAGGTAGATAGTGATGGCACAATTTTGGTGTGACTAAATGAGCTAACAATGTGGGGTTGTTGAGATATTGGGGTTCAAGAGAGGTAAAAAAAAAATGAGACTATTAGGTCAAATGAGCCATCAAATGAAAGGTCTTCATTAGTACATTTCGACCCCGTTTTTATTTTTACTTAAGTTTTTGTAGTTTTTATATCAAAATAAAAACTAAACTTTGACAAAACTCACAGGGTACATCAGTGATCCCACAGTGCTGTTATTTGGTATTGGTTGCTTAAGTATCACAAATATAGGCAAAAGTCTGAAATACAGAAGAACTGCAATTTGTACCCCAAAAAAGAGTTTATAAATTTACATGAACTCCCGTTACCTGGAATTTGAATGAAACTGTAGGTCAAGTTAGTTGGTTATTTATTTTGTGGCACTATTGTATTAGTCAAAGATTAAGGCCGGCTTGCACAACAATCCCTAAACGTATTTAGCGACTAAACATGTTTAAATTTTACGTATTTGTATGATTTGACAACTCTTTAAAACATATTTAGCCACTAAATACGTTTAGGCATAGTTGCGCGTGTGGCCCTAAGAATATTTGTTTTTGTGTTTTGGGAGACTCGCGAGATCTCAGTTCGGGGCGAACCACTAGTATAATATAAGTTTCAAATAACAATACGATTGACTTGCAGCCATGCCAGAGGCAATTGAACGCATTGCAATAACTAGGCCACTTGAATTGTAGCCTGACCTTAATTATTGTGCACGTGAGGTTTAACTGGTAAACAGAAAATGTTTAGTTTCTGATATGTCCACTACCAGCCTTTTCAATATGGCTTACCAATTATGTTTGTTTTGATAAAATTATTACCTACTAGTTATGCGAAATAATCCGCATCAAGTAATGAATCTAAGTATGTAAGTTTGGTGATATGTAAAATAATCCATAAAGTTATTAAATTGTTCAAAGAGCAAGGTGTACGCTAACTCCCAAGTAATGTACAAAAATTGACAATTAACAAATTTAAAAACGTACTTAAACAAAATCTTTATTAAAAATCCTACTATAACATATCGGATTATTTAGATAATAGAGAAGCTTGGGATCGAAATTGCTTCAACTTATTCAAAAATGTTACAATTTAGACGTACTAATTTATTTGCTTTATTTTCGCTCTAAAAGAATCATTAAAAAGAGCAACCAGCCTTGTTTCTTGCCTTTCTTTCCTGGCTTGGTCGCGAAAGAACAGACAGTAAAATTGACGTTTCAAAGTGATCCTTGTGATAATAAGGAATAAAAAAATTTGATTTTTAAAGTTTCTTCTCATAGTTTTCATTCAAAATATTCGGTGGTACCGTTGCAAACATCGCCAGCAATCAAAGTTTAGTGCACTTTCGATATGAACATCGCTACAAATCCAAATTTCTCCTCCGGTTATTTTCATCCTTGTAACATTTTCACATGGTGGTTTTTGAAACAATAAAACCATAAAATCGGTATGACGTCTTTATGCATATGTTTACGGCGGATATGACGCCGTGTAGCTGAGAAATATTTATCTAAGTTTAACGTGGTTCAGTGAGGTTCAACTTCCTTCTATTTTGAAACAGAATTAGGTTGTGAAAGTGAAACGGTAAGTTTTATAGTCTCTGCAGAGGATCGATTTATTTATCTTGACTGTTTACTGTTACTGTTCTGATTTAGATCGTTCGCGATGGGCTAACTTCAAACCCTCTGTTTGGTTTGGTCAAAGAATGTAGTTGGTTTGAGAGCTTCATAAACAAACTGTTCGGATGATTTGAAGGGTTCGCTAAAGTTGAATCTATTAATAAATTAGCTTTGAAGATCAGCATGAGCAATGGGAATTTTGCACAGCTTGAGTCATATTTACCTAACAGTTTAAACTACGAGTTACTTCCTAGTTTTAATTTCTGATGTTTGTGAGGTGGCCCCGCAGTGGCACTGGCTGAGAGTGGGTCGATGTAGCCCCACTTGGCTAGATTGTCTGGGTAGCGGCCAACTTGAGTGCGCAACCGGTTGAGGGACTTCCAAATTGGCCACTGCAGCTTGTAGCCGGAAGGAAGATGCTTCGCTGGTGGAATGTAACCAATAGGGGCAGTATGATGGAAAGACCATAATTCTCATGTCCTCTGCGCCCAACCACCTGCACACGAGAAGACTTGAACTAGGCAACAGAGAGGGGTGTAGAAGTTGTTCTCTACTGGGCTAATAAAATTTAAAAGTCAAACAGCCATTGACACGAAAGAAGAAGTTTTCTGATTCGATTTTCATACCCAACAAAAATTATGTTCTTAATTAATAATAAACATGCATTGTGATGTAAACAGTATTCATTCATGTGAAATTATGCAGTCGTTGGACCATGGATTGATTATTCAATTATTCAGGATCACGAGCAAATCATATACAATACAATAACCCGTTATGGAGTCAATACAAAATTGATTTAACGAGTAAAAACAAAGAAGTTTAAAGATTTCTTTGTTCAAAGAAAATTGTAAGAAATGGTGCAATTTTATTTAACTTTCTAAAATTAGAGTTTCAAATGGGAGCCCTTTAGGCACCCCTGTCAATATCAGTGATTGGAAACGGGCGCTCTCGCCTTTATTTATACGATGCGTACGATACGAACATTTACAACTTGAATAGTACGCGAACATTACGTTCCAATAAATAGTTGGCACGTTTTCTACTATCGCTTTACGATACAGGATCGATGGTATAACATCATTCAACGTTTGTTTACTTTCTCTTGCAATTTTGTAACTTTTATTTGTAGAAATAATAGTCGATCGCAAACTATCTAGAATAGATAGTTCAACTATTCCAGATCATTGCCATGTGGAAGTGTCCCCAAGACAAATGTTACGAATAACGAAAAAGCATCATCCAACACCATCATATTTAGAAAATAAAAAAAATAAAATAAAAATAAAATGTACCCGTGTTTTTGTTACGGCGTTAATAAGTAATTTCTCCATACACTCATTATCGAGAAAGCATCGACGTAAACGCATCGACGTAAAAGCTCATAAAATATTTATTTGATCTTCACTCGTATGTTCAGATTTTACCCTAAGGTAAAGTTACCCTTCGCCATTCTTTTATTAGTTTTTTCACTGCTACAACACGACTTTGCACTTTTGGTAAACCAATCGAAACCATGATTTTGAACAACAAAAAAATTATAAGTAATGTTAAAATGTAAAGTTGTGTAAAGTTGATGAACTTGCATTTATGCTTTTGAATTCGTAGCTTCGATATTGCGTTATTGGATTCTACGTCTTTGGTACTTATAAAAAATAACAAGGTACTTTTGTTTGGCATTTAGCTTGCATAAACAGAATGCTATGGAATAAGTTTCTTAATTTGAAAAAGATTCAATACCTCGTACAATTATAATTCTTGAGTGAATGAATGAATGACAATTATTGAATGTATACCTTATATACAAGCAATGACATAAAATTAACAATAGCAAACACTAAATGCGTAATGGCGGGCCTTCCAGACAAACTTTCCTGTAAGAATAATGTTGTTCTACGACGTTTAGAAATTCGATGTTGTTCTAAGATATCAACATAAATGAACACGAAAAATACCTAGCAAATTTTATATGATTATAAATATGATTTTGTGGTCGAGAATGAAACCAGTGGACTACGGAACTCTTCCGTCTGTGTAAATACAACATTTTTTACTAACAGGGGCCTAATTCTACTAAACCAATCTCTTCACTATGACAATGGTATCGTCGCAAAATGGCCACTACAGATACTTTTTGGTATTCTACTAACACAATTTGGCAGCTCATGACAGGAACAACAACCATAATCGTTTTTTTCTTATAAATTAGCAGAATTGGGCACCTGCATTAATGCCAATTGGTCCAATGCAACAAATATTTGCATGATCTACAGATATTTGTTCCGGGTCTGGTTGTTTCTCTATATATTATAAGTATGTACATATTTACAAAAAAAATGTATATAAGTATTAAATCCGTTATCTGGTTCCCATAGTACAAGCTCTGCTTAGTTTGGGGCTAGATAGCGCTGTGTGTAATGTCCAGCAATATTTATTTTATTTATTTTTATTGATCTATTGACATGTAGTAGATACGTGGTTGCAGGACTTGCAGCTAAACTTAAATATAATTGCATCCGTATATACATACAGTTATCATTCCGGTGATGCAATTTTTTAGATCGTTTTTATAATAAAAAAGGAAATATTCATTTCAGTACCTACCAACGCACAGTGTACATTTTTGTTCTACAAATCCCACTGTCGTCGCTCAAGCATTTCCTGCAAAAACAATTTATCTAAAAGGTCAAGCGGTGAGGACAACCGAACAAAACAAAAACAATCCGTCTTACCCTATTCACAGAGAACTTAAAAGTTTTATCTATATTATTCTATACAGATGTTTTTTCAGTGCCGTTTTGTATCCGTATCGCATTTGAGCATCTTTATGAAGTGTTATGATGACGACAGAGGGCGCTATCTGCGGCCGACAGAGGCGCGTGACCGCTCATCTTAATACTGCCCTACCCGCCCGCCCTACGAGGCCGGAAGCCAGGGACTGTAGCGAGGGGCAACGAAAAGTCTCTTGTTTTTAATACTAAAAAATAGCTATTATCACTGAGAAATAATACACTGCAATTATGCTATGTATATGAAGTACAGTAAATTTATTTGATAGCTATATTAATACTACAGATGTTTAAACATCAAAATCATTATATTTAACAATATTTTGGTAAATAATTTTATACTTAAACACGCCATACCTAAAAGATAAAATCTAAACAGCAGAGAAAAAGATAGAGACGTATTTGGTATATGGTAGTGTGATTTCCACCCCCTTCGTAACGAAAATGTCCAAAAAAGTTAAATTTTTGGCCCAGGATTAGAATGGAATTGAAAAACATTAAAATGTTGAAAAGCACCCCTTAGTCCGCCCCCCCTTTCCATACATTCTACACGCTCGCTTATAAATTTAACTAAATTATCGGAACTCCTGTTCGTACTGTTAACGGCATTGTTTAATGTTTGCTCGAGTTTTTGCGCAATTTGAAAGGGGAATGCAGACAAAGGATAAAATTGTAGGGGCGAAATTGATTGAGCTTTTTCGTTTTTAGCGCAGACCGGCTTTTGTGATATACAATATAAAGGAATCGCGTGATTTTCATCGTAATAACACGTGTCACAATGTTTTATGAAAGGGAAAATCTTATTTATTCAAATACTCGTACTAATATTACTTAATAATCACTATAGTAATACAAAGTTAATATTGCCAACTGCTTTATACAAAACCCAAACCAACCATAAAAATACGATATATCTATGGACTTTCCTGATCTAATCCTATGTTGTATAGGAAAAGCAAATAAATAAATAATAAATAAATAAATATTGCTGGACATTTCAGACAGCGCTATCTAGCCCCAAACTAAGCAGAGTACTATGGGAACCAGATAACTGATAGAATACTTATATACTTTTTTTAAATACATACTTATAATATATAGAAAAACACCCAGACACGGACCAAATATGCATAGAAATGTATAGAGATACCTACCCCCCCCCACACGCCCGATATTGCTCTAGTCAGTTTTCAGACTCCTCCAAGGTAATTGGAAAAGCGGAGAATATCAAAATATGCGCTATAATGGTATAAACATAAAGGCAGAAAGTATGACAAAATTCACAGGGTGAATTTGTTAACAGTCGACCAATTTTGAGCTACCTCTGCCCATAATCCCGACCATATGGGCTTATTTTAATTCAATATTAAAGTTTAACATCCACCGTTCCATACTGACTAAAAGCGCGAAATAGCGTATTTACAAATTCATCCCATATAGAGTTGGTTTTGGTATGTATCAGAAGAAATATGAAAAGCCCTCTCACCTACAAATTAAGTTCGGTGTAGCGAACTCCCCAATTTTCCGTGTTCATTTTCTCTGCAGCTAATTTCCACAAGCACATGCTCAAATAGACTCCCCATATTCAGCACCCTTTGTTCTATTTATTGTTGGTTTTTCATCCGCTGCAAAAATATAGATACTGGCGAGCTTGGCAGTTATGCAAAACACACTGCGAATTTATGTAGATGAGAGATTTGTCCCAGTTTCAGGAATTAAGAGCTGAAATACTTTTTTAATTACCAGCTTACTGCAAGCTGGTGTCAATGAACTTGTTTTAACGCTCTTACGATGGTATAATAGTAGATTATTAAACGAGGGAATAAAGCAGTGTCTTGCGTCACGGGCGCTATATTGAATCCCGAACGTAAGGATTCTAGAGTTAACTAACGAGCGGAGCAAGGGAGTTACTACAATCCTGAGTGCAGAGAGTGGGTGTGCTTATATCCCATAAGCACACCCAAGATGCAGACAGCTTTATCCACGAGGAGAATACTCTACTTTTTACACTTTTTGCGAGACAATAAAAACCAAATCTAGATTGGTGCATTCTGTGCAGTGGTTAGTTCAATTTGTGAATAAGTTCTTATTGTGTGGGTCTCTTTTGTTTAAATTTAAATACGAGTACAGATGAGGTTCCAAATTCAAATCACATTCAGTACAACTTTACTCAGCCGTATGGATTTAATCACCTCCTTTCGTTGAGGTTTACATTTACATGACATATAATTAAACAATGTCGAGCAGGTGGTGTGAAAAAAATATTAAAGGTTCATGTAAAGTTCAAGGTGGTAGAACTTATCGTTTTTAAGTTAAACAAATATGAATTTGAACAATAATAAAGGTTTCTACGGGTTGTTCTCACATAATACTTAGACCCGAGTTAGTAACACTAGCTTAAATCTCAAACCTCCTCGAGACGAACAAGTTTAGTGCTTCTCGACATTAAGTTTTCAAGTTGCAGACATGAGCGAGTCCCCAGTCTGACACAGCTTATGGTGGAATCGGCTAGATGTCTTGTTAAGTCTAAAATTATAGTTATTTTGTTTGACGCCAGCTCATGTAAATCTAGTCAAATTCTAGTTTTGATTTAGAAACTTCTCGTGATGCTTGTCAACGCTAATAAAAACAAATGCTAAAAAATTGAATTCCCGTAGTCTCGTTTAGGCGGTTTCGTAAAGGAGAATATCTATGGAGATATTGCATACTGCACAATACTATCTTTAGAAGACTAAATCAGAGCAGTCATCTTCATTTGATCTAGGTTGATACAAATATCCAATAATTCTACCAACTCTACTACTCTATTAACAACCTTACCCTACAAAGAGACTGGGGAAGTACTACCACAATACCTATTTCTTCCGTCAAGCAGCATTGCCGTGTTTTGGTGTAAAGGGCACGGTTGCTGGTGAAATTACAAGCATATGAGGATGAATGCCTCTAGTTGATGGATGCAGGGCAGTGCATCGTAGGGTACGTATCTAAGGTGCGTGAACTTCGAGGCAATATCAGGTGGGCTGGCTTGTTCAATCTCCAGGTGGTATAAACAAAAAAAAAAGACCAAGAGTAAACCAGCAGCGTTCTTTTCAAGCTGTGTCCAGTCGCACTCTCACGTGCGATTCGTAAATCGCAGCATTTCGTCGAGCTTGGCTCGAATTTAGTGACGCCACCGCTGCAATTAAGAATTTATAAACACCGGAACGTAATTCGAGGTTTTGAATAAACATGAAATAGTGAAACCGAGAGAGTAAGAGACGAAATCTGACTCTACTATACTCTACTAATATCAAATCCAAATCTACCTTGACGTCCTCATAACTTTCCCCTTTTCCAGCTTTTCTTTATTGGTATGAGTTTCACCCGCCTTAGGATATACAAAACACTCCTCACAAGTAATGAAGGTTCAAAAAGCTCTCAAGATAATTCGCTTAGTTGCAGTAATTGGCGCTGCTTAGGTATTTGTTTTTGCTCATGCAACCAAACCTGTTGTTTTGCAAAAATCGATTCACCGATAATTATTTAATATCCGTGATGGCATGTCGTAATTTAAACATTCTACCGATCAATTAGTGTCAGAGGATTTATTCACGCGAGGATGGAGGCTCTGAACTTTCTAAAAATAAAACGCTAGAAGCAGAATAAGCTACGCTAGATCCATAGATAGCTTATAATCTGAGCCGGGCATCGCGTCAGCTGTGTACTAAGTATCCAGTCACAGGTTAAATAATAGTTACTGGGGTTAATAATATCCCCCGTCTGGGGATTATGGCGCCCGCGCCCGCAGGTGTCTCTTGTTTCAAGATCGTCGCGATTTTACGTGCAGGCAAAAAGATACTTTACTGAAAAGTTCGTAAGAATTTTTTTACCTTGTGTAGTTTGAGAGACAAGATCGATTAGTCTGTATAGTGAATTGTTTACGAAGCTGATTTGTATCGCAGTGTAATCTTAGTCACAGCAGCCTTGCGTGTTCTTTATCGTATCGATTTTACTAAATCCATACTTCCATACTAATTTATAAATTTGAAAGTAACTCTGTCTGTCTAATTGTTAAGTTTTCACGACTTAACTACACGACCAAGATCGGTTTGGCCAAACCGATCTTGGTGAAACTTAACAAGGAAATTAACAAGGAAAGGAATATCATGAGAAAGGACATAGGATAGTTTATTTTGGGAAAATTAAGATTTTTTGCCATATAATATTGAAAATTAATCAATTACACTTGGACTGCCGCTATAAATCTAACACATCGTCATGCTTACCCGAACGGACGGACGATGTTTTCTGACGTATGCAATTTTAGTTTTTTGGCGCTGTTATAATTATTACGACATTATTGATCGAACGAAGCGAGATCTCCAAACAACTTGGGCAAATCGGCGTTGTATGCATGTATGTATGTTTATTTGTCCGAGGATAACTTTCGAAGCGTTTGTCCGATCATCGTGAAATTTAGTATATAGGTAAGTAGTGATGGTACAATTTTGGTGTGACTCAATGAGCTAAAAATGTGGGGGGGGGTTGTTGAGATATTGGGGTTCAAGAGCGGTAAAAAAAACCGAAATAGGACCTAGGAGATAGGTCAAGTAGCACGAATAATAAAAGATCTTTGTGAGTAAATTTTGACCCTGTTTTTATTTTTAGTTTAAACCTTGCCATAATATAAACTGAACTTTGACAAAATGCACAGGGTACCCCACAGTGCTGAAATTTGGTATGCGTGTAGCTTTAATGATACAAATATGGGCAAAGTCTGAAATCCAGAATAACTGCAATTTCTACCCCAATAAAGTATTACCACTAACATGAACTCCCGTTACCTGTAATTTGAATGAAACTGTAGGTCAAGTTAGTTGGTTATGCATTTCGTAGCACTATTTTGATAGTCAAAGATTACGAATAATATTTTTTTGTTTTTATGGGAGACTCGCGAGATCTCATTTCGGGGCGAACCACTAGTGTATTTAATTCCACGCGAACGAAGTCAAGGACTCGGTGGGAAATCTCCCACCTGCCAACCTTCCTACCTGTCGTCCCCCAAAGGACCTTAACTAAGTCAGTCGGTACCTACTACACAGAACTTGGAAACAAGTTTCAACTGTAAGAGACAACGCCTCTAAAATATTTTCATAAACGCAGTTTTATGTATCGCTAACATATAACGTTAGACCTCCTTTCGTAAAACATGCAGATTTTCTGGAAAACAGCCAGATAATAAAACTGCGCAGACATGTGACGTATGAATAAAAGCCTAATTGGACGTTAAAACATGTATACCGAGTGCGGTGCGCGTGCGCACCATACAATAGCGTGTTTAACATGTCGGTATGGGAATCGCTGGATCGGCGCCACTGTTGGCGCCCGGGACTTGTTCGCAATATTTTAAGAGCATTTGCTTGTGTTGGTAAAATAAGTAGACTACAGCCACAAACATGACCCGACTACATGTTAGAGGAAAAGCCTAAGTAAAAAGGAAGTTCGTAAGAGCCAGTGGTGCTGAGTAGATACCCAGGGTGTCGGAGAACTCTTTGACCTGATTAATCACGTAGATCAAGCAAAATAAATGTGCTGAGAGCAAATAATTGTCAAATAAAATAAAAATAAATAAATATTGCTGGACATTTCACACAGCGCTATCTAGCCCCAAATTAAGCAGAGCTTGTACTATGGGAACCAGATAACTGATAGAATACTTATATATATATTTTTTTTTTTGTAAATACATACTTATAATATATAGAGAAACAACCAGACCCGGAATAAATATCTGTAGATCATGCAAACATTTGTTCCGCAGCGGGGATCGAACCCGCTACCTCCTGCGTCTCAGGCGGCTATGCGCCCACTGCACCACGGAGGTTGTCAAAAACAAAATCAAAGTCTTTGATTTGTGAATTTGTGAGTCTTTGTTTGGCTATTAAATTATATGGCTTTACAAACTCTAAAAAGACAGAAGGTACTCGTAGAGATATATGTTTGTTTTAATTCTTTATTGCACAAACAGAAAAATGTACCTACAAATAGAAGACTTAATGCTAAAAGCATGTTCTACCAGTCAATCGTGACAGGTAAAAAACATAGGTTGGCGTACTAAAAGAAAAACAAATAGAAATAAAAAAACTACTAACTACCTAATTATAAATCCTTAATAAACTAGTGGTTCGCCCCGAACTGAGATCTCGCGAGTCTCCCAAAACACAAAAACAAATATTCTTAGGGCCACACGCGCAACTATGCCTAAACGTATTTAGTGGCTAAATATGATTTAAAGATTTGTCAAATCATACAAATACGTAAAATTTAAACATGTTTAGTCGCTAAATACGTTTAGGGATTGTTGTGAAAGCCGGCCTTAATCTTTGACTAATAAAATAGTGCCACAAAATAAATAACCAACTAATTTGTTACCTACAGTTTCATTCACATTACAGGTAACAGGAGTTCATGTGGGTACAAATTGCAGTTTTTCTGTATTTCAGACTTTTGCCTATATTTGTGATACTTAAGCTACACGCATACCAAATTACAGCACTGTGGAATCACTGGTGTACCCTGTGAATTTTGTCAAAGTTTAGTTTTTATTATGGCTAACACAAAAACTACAAAAACTTTACTAAAAATACAAACGGGGTCGAAACGAAATGTACTAATACATAATGTACTAATATATGTACATTTGACGTCTCATTTGACCCCAATATCTGAACAACCCCCCAACATTTTTAGCTGATTTAGTCACACCAAAATTTTGTCATCACTACCTACCTATGTGTCAAATTTCACAATGATCGGATCAACGCTTCGAAAGTTATCCTCGGACAAACATACATACATACATACAACGCCGATTTGCCCAAGATGATTATAAATAGCTACTTACAAGTACAATATAAAATTATAAAAATAATAAAATACACAAATACAACATATAAATAGATAAAATAAATAAATATATGATAAATAAATAGTGACTGAGGGGAAGAACGTTCTAGAAGCCCACTGCCTTCACATCGAAAGAGTAGGCACGGTAGGCAGAGAATACATTTTATAAAGATTGTATAATTATCGCAAGCAGACAGGCTCTCGCATCCGGCTATACCTATGTTACTCTCGTATTCAGTGATACGGCGACGATCGGACGAGAGACGCGTCGGCAAGGTCCCCGGGTGCGCCATATCTTGTAGCTACGGCGCCTCTTGCTCTAGGATTCAATAACACTGGACGCAACGCAAATGACCTGGATTTTTCTACTATATCATAAACGTAAACTATCTTTATTTGATTTGAAAAGCGTGTAGTCGTACGAACATGGATATCTGAACTTCTGGATACTATGCTATCATCTTCAGACAATTCGTCAAATCATCCAATGAAACGAACCTTCAACCCCCAGAGTTGAAGGATCATTTGTAAAATAAATATTTGATTCGAGAACATTTAACTCACCCAAAACATTTTGCACACTTTGCTGCTATATTCAAGCTGGGAAAATCAGTAACGTCCAAAAATAATCCTCACACTCAGGGATATGATATGATTATGATAATAATGTCCTTCCCGTTTTTTTGTTTTCGAATTATGATTTTTTAGTTTTTTAAGAATTATTGTCTAAAAAAATCCTGTTGTTATAACCGGATCCTTATAAATTGTACCTTCATGCATGTCAGTGCCCGCACGTTAAAGCAAGGCAGACTTTATATCTATGGATTTTTAAATTTGAAGTTTAAAATTCAACTTTGACACGCCCAGAGTTACTTTACGTTAGCCCGAATGAAAACTTACAAAGGCTTCTTGTACCGATCCTTACTAGCTCTAGGTCATGTTCCAGACTCCTCGTATTTGACACAGTTACTACCGAGTTACAATGGTACAAACCAACATTCACTGAACTCACTATTCCAATCTATCTAACTTGCGCAGTGCCAATAACTCAGTGTGTCGGCGCTATCGTCCTATTTTAGGTCCTACATGCATCAATGACGACCCCAGCTCATGCGTCACTGGACAGTTTATTTTAGACGAGCTTTGAACACACGGTATATGTGATAGTTACTTGAACTGCTAAGTATCTGAAGAATAGTTTTTAAGTGTTATCAAAACCTCATCACATAATTTGGTTTGAAGGTTATGATGAGATGAAAATAAAGAAACTTTTCACCTGTAAGACCACTTAACATGAGTAACCGCTTAATATTAGGTTGGCTATCAGCTTGCTCCATCACCATATGTTATAAGGGCTCGCCTGGGAAGTACCTACTACCACCATATCTATTTCTGCCACCAAACAGCTGTGTTTCGGTTTGCAAGGGTATGGTTGCCGGTGACATTACAGGATCTTTACACCTGTAGGCCATATACGCATGGACAGTGTATCGTAGGGCACATTTCTAAGGTGCGTGACCCACGAGTAGGGTTCCCAGATTAAAAAATCGAAATTCCGGGGTAAATTCCTGACATTTGATGAAAATCCTTGACTTTCTTGTAAATAGTATAACATTAATGCCGTTAGCATCATGCATGTAAATGAACGAAGCAAATTCTCGAATTTTCGCGCGCGCGCGCGGACCCTGTGAACGAAACGGGCGGGGAAGAGGCTATAATGTTTTATTTTACTTGTTACCTACTTAAATTGTAGAAATTCCGGACGGTTTAGGATTCCCCCCGCATTCCGGATAAAGACCTATATTACCGGACATATCCGGAAAATTCCGGACGTGTGGCAACTCTACCTACGAGGCAATACTTTTTTTTAGGCGCTGGTCTACTTAACATCAGGTGGTTGATCCACCTCTAGGTCATATAAATAAATAACACCCTTACCTACTCCACTAGAAATAACAATTCCTGCAGCATATTATTAGATTCTAGATGTTCCAGGTTCTAGTATTTAACCTTTATAATCCTTTCTAGTTTGCTTTGTCCTTTGCAACGATTCGTTTCTGTACTTATCTGTGAGGCAGTTCTGGCAACTTCTAAAACAATAACTGTTGTTTTAATGACGCAAGTATCCATATCTGGCATTGGACAGCAATCGATAGATAACAAGACTGTTGTATCTTATTACTGGGCGTTTTGTGGTCGCATTCCTGCCTGGTTTGTTATCTTGCGATACTCGAAGGTACATTATCCACACATGTTACCAGAATCAGGAGCTAGTTGAATGTTGAAGTTATGTGAGTTCTGATAAAACGTACCCTTTTACATCTTAATTTGAAGAATATTTATTACGTCTGGTCCTGGTGGTAAATTGCACCACTGGATGGGTCAAAGGGGTTAGACACATCCCTACTAATATTATAAATTCGAAAGTAACTTAGTTCCTCTGTCTGTTTGTTACGTTTTAACGACTAAACGGCTGGACCGATTTCGGTGAAATTTGGTATATAGATAGATTATGACCGGGATTAAGACATAGGCTACTTTTTATCCGACTGCACAGAAGGAGGGTAAAGTTTTTATTAACAAACCACGCGTGCGAAACCGCGAGCGGGTCAGCTAGTAGTACAGAACTAGCTGAAAATTGTATGAGTGCATATGTTTAAAACATTGAATGAAAACATCGCGTGGAAACCTGCCGCTTAGTTCTAAGCACCTATGTCTTTATTACAGTATAGTGCCAGGGAAGGGGTTTTTGGTATGTTTACCCACAAATCTGTCTCAAAAAGAAAGAAAGAAAGAAAACTACAGCGGCTGCTGCCTTTAAGGTCATAGCACACATATCAACTCGGAAAAGGATCGTCACCGTATCAGCTCGAACCGTTCAGTATTCTTTGTATTAAACTCTCTAATGTAATGCACACTAATCGGATTCGTAATGTAATCGCCTCGCCTCGGAACAAGCTCACGAACTGCGGTACGCTTACGGCTCGTCACCCCGCGCTTACGTCTCTCCGTACCCGCGGTTACGTTCGGATTCAAACTGATTGGTGAAACTGGTGCCGCCTAGCTGTCAACCAGCGGGCGTCAAGCCGTAAGCGCGGCGTCGCCTAGGCGTTGCCAAGGAGCTGCTGATCCGCTTTGATTACGTGCTTACGTTAGGTTGACGCCCGGTTGACGACGAGGCGAAAGGCGATACGGTGACGATCCCTTTCCGAGTTGATATGTGTGCTATGACCTTTATCCAGCTAGTTTGCGCTGTATGAAAGTACTTAGTAGATATAAAAAGTCACACAAAGAAAAAAAATACTATGTACAATGTATAGTATAGTATATCACATAAACAATCACGGTCGCAAATATGGAGACGAAACTTAAACGACGATACAATGGTCTCAATTATTGTTTACCTACTTATTGTATGTACGGCTAGCGCATAAATGCAACGGTACCGCATGCAGTAGACACCATGAACTGGTAACAAAGGGTTTTCAAAGATAACTTCAGGCTAAATAAAATCACGACTGTTTGTTATAGAAATAGGGATAGAATAAGGAAGTTTATCTGATATATCTCTCTGCTAGTGAATCTATTGTAACAAACCTAAACAGATTGACACCAGCTGAGATTCTCTTCAAAACTTTGTCTTCACAATCCACTTCGAACTTGTAAGTTGAACCGCACATAGTGTATCTTTCGAGAGTGTATTTAGCGGGGTGTATCAACCCCACACAAACATCATTAAGCTCTCGTGTTTATGGTAGAATCCATTAGGCGAGTATAGCGAGGTATATAGTGTTGTATGGGAATGGAATTATCTCATTAAGGTTTTAGAAAGGAATAATAAAGGTTTTTTGGCTACAATCCTGGGGCAAAACATAATTAAACTCCAAAATGAGGTAGCTTTGTTAAGCTATGCGAGGAATTTGAAACTAAAGTTATAATTGTAGGTAGTTAATTCAAAGTGCCACTTTCCAGTTTGTTTGTTTGAAAATCTGTCGGTTAATATTTTTTATTTTATAGTGTTATCCGAACACATACGGAAAATCCCAAGATTTTTATTAATATTTTTTAATTAGCCCGGTAGCACAGTTGGATTGTGCATCCTCGTATCGAGAGGAAGGTTGCTGATTCAAGTCCCATCTAAGCTTGAAATTTTTGTGATGGTTTTAATAATCTTGGAATTTTCCGTATGTGTTCGGATAACATTATAAAATAAAAATACTATTTAAAAATATGCAACGTGACATCTCTTGTCAATGTACTAAACAGCAACGTTTGGCATTGAGCAGGTCAAAAAAAACCATATAAGATTTCCTGTAGATGAAGCTAACGGCGCTTTAGTCGTAATTTGAATCATTTAACTAATTTCGACCCTGACGTGAATTAGCCTGGTAGCACAGTTGGATTGTGCATCCTCGTACCAAGAGGAAGATTGCGGGTTCAAGTTCCGGTTTGAAATTTTTGTGATGGTTTTAATAATCTTAGAATCTAGCAATTAATTTGAAACATTTGTCGCGAATTTTCGAAGTTCTTCACTCTTCTATGAGTAGTTTTAAAGACTAGGGTTGAGTTGTATGTACTAGGCATACGGTGACTAAATTACTCAGGAATAATTTACAGTATTCCCAACGATAACTAAAACACTAAACATTTCTTTACCATGAGTCCAATATTATTGCTATAACTTACGACTTGCGACTGCAGCGATTATGCAAGGAACGAGCCACGAGCGTCGCTCACGTGCAAAAGATAAGGGACTATTATTACAGAAGAAAATATACATTACTATACAAACCATATACTTAAAGATACAGGTATAGTCAGGGAAGAAGTAGGACAGTTCAGTAACATTAGGTCGAGCGGTACACAAACCACATTTTCCTCCCTCGGGGTACAGTGATTCGTATTTTTTCACAGTGAATCGGGAAAAATCTGTCATCAATTGTGGCGCGCGTGCCAGGACTCCACGAAGGGAGATTATAGCGGGTCGCCGTATGAACTATGTGCGACCCTCCGATAAAGTAAGGCCTGAGGCCGCTACCCCATGAATTGAACGATATCGGTCGGCTCTAGTACCAAAATACTATCATATCGTAAGCACCAGAGCTGTGTAGTCTTCTTTTTGTTTCTGTAGAATCGATCCTCTTTTTTATGAAATTACCGTATTAATACCAATTGTTTAAATGGAGAAAATCACTACAAATATCTCACATCAACATCTGGCGCTGTGTTGGTATAATTTTGGTAGAGAATAGAATCCCGAGAGGTCCACTGAGGGAAAGGTCCGAAATTCTGTAATTTTACACCCACGTACTGTTACATAATCTGTTCCCTGGCCGTGACGAGGGAAATTTGTGATTACATTCCGTTTATTGCATTATTTCGTTCCATTAGGGATCGCGTTTTATGTTCTACAAAACGATAGGTCAGCGATCGATTCGTTTTTATGGCTCTGTTGGAGACAGCTTGTCGGACTTTTAATTAAAAAGTATAAAAGTCCTCATAATCCAGTTTACTTTAATATATTTCAAGAGCAAAGTTTGTTGGTAGAGTTAGAAGAAGGTAGAATGGTTAAAGTTAGTGAAATAAAAACTGCAATGTGTCTTGAGTCGATTGAAGTTCAGATAAGGATATTAGTAAAATAAAATAGGCAAGTGTAGGTTAGAGTTAATTCATGTAGGTAAAAATTCGGTCAAAGAAGTGATGTCGACTGACAAAGCAGCCTTTAGTTTGAGGATGTTTAAAGATAAGCAAAAACTACTGTTTTACCAGCGCTGTTTACGGAAACGGAAAATTTGCGTGCTGTCTGGCCATACCAATAACTTGGTAAGGTAAACCTAGGGTAAAGGGTAACCTAAACGTATTTTTTTCTTTTGTGTGCCTATCTTAGTGGTTTTTTGTTACTCGCCAAATAATTCCAAGTTTTGTGTCAGTGTCTACGGCATATTTATCATAAAAACATTACTGACTTGATCCATATTCTAAAAGTGTTCACACGTGTATGTGAAAGATTTTATATATGTATTTGATAATATACGCACAAAAATGAAAGGGGGTATTTAAATAAGCATAATAAATAAATTTGTGAAATGTTTACCATAGAAATGTGAAATTTATTTTGGCATTTAAAAATAAACACTCTAAATTATGTTGTGCTATTACATAATGCATAATCTAACCACAGATACTGTATTGGTGACGTCTCGAGATATCTCTTGTTGTCCCTTTCTAACCCAAAACCCGCAGCCATTTCCGAAAAAGATATCAAATCGGCCTTTATTTTTGGATGTCGATTGCAAGACTATGCAGTAAGTTTATATCGAATTAATCACCTAAACTTAGTCGATTTTCTTTAAAATTGTATAATATAACTAGTAGTTTTTTTTTTCTAGAAGTCTTTTTTTATGTTTTGAGAAACCGTCACTTGAATATCGTCAATATATTACCAAATACTCCGTAGATATTTACTTTACTATTATTTTTACTTTTTACCTCCCTAAATTTTCGGGTTTAATTTTTGTTTTTTTATCCCTATTCTGTAATTGTAAGAAGAATTATCAAAGTTCTACAGTAGTAGGTAGTCGAGTAGTCGACCACTTTACTGTGCGTGGTCCGACACGTGCTTGACCAATTATTTGAGTTTAGTGTTGCCCTTTAGCGATCGATAAAAAAATACTTATTTGCTACATAGGAGGTCCTTACATAAGCACAGTAATGTAACTAATTCAAGTCTCGCGCACCTCTACCGCATATGAATGACCGCTCGCACGTAAGCGAGAGAAAAACAATAGCCCAGCATTAATATTAACACCACATACGATTGCATAACATACCATTACTATGCAGTTTTGCTGGATAATCGTGTTTTTGACGATCAATCGAATAAATTGTTCGTGATTGTAATGTGCGAATAACCAAACTTTAAGGTTCTATGTGCTTTTATTCTATCTCGCAATTTATGTGTGCAGTTTCACGGTTATCATTGAAGGAAAACTGTGCAGTGTGAAGAAAACAGTATACCTTAGAACCAAAATAAGTGGTGATGTTTTTTTTATACCACTAAGGTGGTATAAAAGGTGGCAAACAAGCATACAGCCCACCTGATGGTAAGCGGTTGCCGTAGGCTATGGATGTTTGTAACACCAAAGATATTACTCGCGCGTTGCCGACCATGACACATGACGTGATGTGCTCGCAACCTGTCACACATTATATATTTTAACAACCATAGAGTTGGTTGGTATGTATCGGATATTTGGACTTGCCCCTGACTACTCCTTTGTGGGATATCTTCACGGTTCTGCGGATTGAGTAAGAGATCTGACTGAGAATCTCCATCCGGGGATTACTAACGTTACCATCAGGCAAGCTAGTGGTCAAGCGCTACGTGATTCTAATATTTTTTTTTTTAAATCAAACTTTGTTTCCTTACCAACTCTAAAAAAGGATGCGACAAATCCCAGAGCTTTTGTCAATGCATTTAAAACAGGTAGCCATCGTTAAATCATTTTAGAATCATATCAATCGTGCTATGGAATATTCCGTATAAGATTTCAAGTTGCAATCCCCCTCTTATCTCAAAACGGCTGTAAAGGGGTATTGAAGAGAAGCCAGCGAAGTGAATTTTGAGCTCGTATTTGCATTCAAAAGAAGCCGATTAACGAATGGATACGTAGGTGGATAGAATGACGTTGCTTAAACATGTTTAGCCCGGCTTGCAGCACAACGATCCTAAACGTGTATAGCGACTAAACATGTTTAAATTTGTCGTATTTGTATGATTTGACTACTCTCTAAACCATATTTAGCCACTAAATAAGTTGAGGCATCGTTGCGCAAGTCTCCCGTCGCTAAATACGTTTAGGGATGGTTGTGCAAGCTGGGCTTAGTGTAGGTACTATCGATCACAAAAAAGGTTTATAAATATGTACATAAAATAAAGTATGGCAAAAATGTAATGTTAACCAGATGCTAATATGCGAATGTTTGTCAATTCATGCCAAATCTAACCACATCTGTGGCATACAAATGCGAAAAACTCACTTTAATCCCTGGAACGCGGGTGTCACTGTCAGAGTGTTGCACTCGAGCGAGTGCGTGCGTATCGCACATTGGAGTGGCTGCCGCTGTCACGTCTCTGACAGATGAGTGTCCCCCTTAAACCCCCTTAGATACCCCCACATCGATAATCCTACCTCTGCTTGTCGAGTTCTGAAAATCTTTTGATGACTAGGCTGAATAGCGGAGTCGTCTATTAAAAAGCAATATTGGAAAAGTTTGAGTGTATGGAAACTAAAAGTGCAATGTAGTGTATACGCACTGTCTCTTTTGTTTTTATCCATAGACCTAGGAATTGAGATGATGGTAGTGTTTATACAAGCTTTTTATTAACTTGCAATGTATGTATGTTTGTCCGGGTGGAATCTTGCAACTGAATTTTAAACCCGTTCCCTTGAACCGATTGAGCTGAAATTTGGAATACATATGTAACTTCGGTGTCGTTACAATAATACCCGAGACCACCATGGAGGTGGTCTCATGGACGGAGGTCCATGACGGAGACGGATGCTAGACAACGGAACTTCTGAATGGATTATAGTAGGCTACTAGTGTTTGGGCTCATTTGAATCTGCTTGCGGTTTATAAAAGCTTGTTTTGAAAGAGTATTTTTTCAACAAACAACTTATTGTTTTGATGACTAGCTTTAAAACTCAAATAAAGAGTACCACCATCTTAGTTGATAACGACAATAGTGCCGCCTACCAATATACCCAGTTGTGTACCGGTCCTTATCAGATAAGTTGGTTGCATTAACATAATTCAAGATGCAGTCTTGGCATTTCTCGACTTTAGCAAATGTAACTTGATTCAGTACACTGTTATCCATTAGAGAAGGGTGGCTTAATCAATCATGTCGTATTATGCCACTCATTTGTCCGCCAACCAGTGCGATAGCGGAAACGATTTTTCACCCTCTTATGTGACTTGACATAAACGGTAAATGGTAGGTACTCGTGAACACGTTTTTAATAATAACGTAACAACGTAAATAATAATAATATAACGTTTATTTCAGGCAACAATGCGCACAAACAAAATATGATTACAAAGGCCCATATACACTGTCATATGGCCATATGCATATTTTATGTGTTTTAAATGATTTTGAAGTGAAAACTTCTTTAGGCGCTTTGGACATTTTTGAGATGGGAAACAACCATTGAACTGTTACCGTTACCGACACCGTTCCTGACGATTCAAAAAATGCACACGTAATTGTTTAAATTTTCACTTCTGTCGGCACTCCCGGAGTGCCCCTTTTTTATCTTTATTTACATTCAGATGCTCAAAAAACCTACAGTCCAAGCCAAAACGTTCTATGAGCTAGGTAAAGACTTACCTTAAAGACTAACATACATTATGACAATAAACTTAAAATGAACACTTTGATTTATTTTGAGGGTTTAGCTTCGTAGCCGCTTTCGTCCCTGTAGCGTTTTTATCATGGAAAGATACAATGTATTTTCAGAATAGCGATGTTACTCATATGTCGATGTATGTACTGGTAGCGTACTTGCCAACTACCGAATTTTGTGTACTTCAGGTGTGCCATACCTCGTACGGAACCTTACATGTAAGTAAGGTGCCTACTTTAAGTGCATCGGAAAATTACAATAGGATAGCATGTATGAAATTACATAAAACAAAAGCTGTATATTCAAAGATTAAACCAATGTAGAGTATGTATGATTCAACCTTTTCTCTCAATCTCGAATTTATTCAGAAACATCGACAATTCCAGAGCAGCGAACCTAATCGGTTTCAAACGTCCACTCACATAAAATACCGAATGGTACTTAGTATTTTTGCGATAAGACGTCCACCGGAATATAAATGGTCTTCGATGGCAATAACCTAAGAAATATCGACTGTGCTGCCAGTAACTACAAGATGTCTCATAACATTTTAAATTATATTGCGGAATCATTCTACCCTCAACTTTTCAGTCAAATTTCATTGTTAGCTCAACATTAAAATCTATACTAATATTATAAATTCGAAAGTAGGTAACGTGTCTTTGTTGCGTTTTCACGACAAAGCGGCGGGACCGATTTCGATGAAATTTGGTATACTGATAGATTATGACCGAAATTAGGACATCAGTGATATTTTAGCCAACTGCGCAGAAGGAGGGTAGCGTATTTACAAACCCCACGTACGAAGCCCCCACGGGCGGCGGCATCAATTAAATAATACAATTTTGAGTTTCTGTAATCATTGAATCGGTTTGTTTATATTAGACCAGCTGACCCGCCCGCGGCTTCGCATGGGTGATTTTTCAATAAAACATTACACTCATTTTGCGCAGTTGGCTAAAAAGTAGCGTAGTCCTTTCCCACGATATAATCAATCTCCTTGCAAATTTCATTACGATCGTTCAGCCGTTTAGTCGTGTAAGGTAAGAAACAAACTAACAAACAAACCGAGTTAAGTATGTATTATGCATATAAACCTTCCTCTTGAATCACTCTATCTATTGCTGAAAACTGCATTAGAAGCCGTTGAGTAGTTTAAAAGATCTAAGCGGACAGACAGCGGAAGCGACTTCATTTTATACTATGTAAAGATGAAAAACATATAGGTATAATAATATAATTCACATTCTTAGGCATCATTAAGTGGAGGAAGCTAGCTTCAATAGGAAGTTAGAGCATTGTGATCAGTGCGATATTACTGTAATATATCAGTATATTACTACTACTGGTACTATCATCGACTCTGTGGCTGCAGTTACTGTGACCAACTGTGACGCTCAGCAATATACGAGAAGTGCTTGGCTGGCCAATATTGCTCTAGCAATTTTACTTGACGGATGTCTACTATGCTATTTTATTAAACTTTGCAGTGTCTTACAATTCCAACGAGTATAAAAAACTGAAGCCTTTTCATCTATCAATTGTAGACAACGCCTACTAGCATGTTCAAGTTGTAGCATTAGCTAGGTGGTGCCTAGACCGTCTACTTTAATAACCTGTGTTCTCCTATTATTTTTAGGGTACCGAAGTCAAACTTGGAAACCTTACGGCTCGAATACACCAAATCCATCATCGGCCGTGGTATGCTCGGGCGTCGACGCCGACCAAATTAAACTAATGTAGTAAAAAAAGAGAGCACGTGTACAACATGGAAGAGGGGAGTAATTTTTTTTACTCACGCTGCCTATCGTGTAAGGTATCGTTGAATAGGTCCTAAAAACACTATAAGGATTTTTAAACAATTTTTTGATAAAAGAATCCGTTTACGAAATATAAGGCTCAATATCAAAGTGGCCATTATGAATAATGAACACTGAATACATTTTCGTAATAGTATTGTATGCCAGCCAAACCGCTTTTGTTGGATACCTAAAAAGTATCCATAATAGTAGCACATACATATATTGTAATCGTAAGAAGAATTATCAAAACTAAGTTAGATTCTGCTAATTTACGAGCAGTAATTTACCAACTTGTCTGTCGATTAGTTTATAAACAGTTTATAGAATTCGACCTAATTTCGACCCTGATGTGATGTGCCTGGTAGCACAGTTGGATAGTGCATCCTCGTATCAAGAGGAAGGTTGCGGGTTCAAGTCCCGTCTAGGCTTGAAACTTTTGAGATGGTTTTAAAAATCGGATAACGCTATAAAATAATAATCCGATTTTGCGTCAATGATCCCACAAAATACGTTAACAAATTGAATGATTGCACGATTCATATTCCTACTAATTGAAGCAATCATTTTGCCGAACAAACTGATGATATTTGACATAGAATACATAAGAGTATATTCTAATGTTGCGTGTTCAAAATGTTCTTATATAACTGAAACTTTTCCCCCGTTGACTGTGTATTGTGTCACGAATTTATACTGTTTTTTGGGTAATAAATTGATGTCTAATTCAGTTACATTTAGTTTATCGTCACCGACCTCTTTTTGTGGCAGTCAGAGGGTAATTGTTGAGTCGCTTAATATTCTTTGATATCTAATTTTAGTTGTTATTGTATATCTTGTTATGATCTTCCCGGAAAATTTGCTTTACATTATACTTATAATTTTATTAAGTCCCACGCTTTTTCTCCCACACGGGTGACCTCAATAAAAAAAAGGCAATTTAAATTTGCGAATAATTCTAGTGCCCCCTACCACAGTTTAATTAATCAAACGATGCGAGATCTCTAAATCAATTTGGGCAAGTCGGCGTTGTATGTATGATTGTTTGTCCAAGGATAACTTTTGAAGCGTTGATCCGATCATCGTGAAATTTAATATATAGGTACGAGGGGTGATCCAAAAGTAATGATAATCAATAATAAACACAATGAATAAAATAAAAAAATAAATTTATTTCTCAACATAGTCTCCTAGCAAGTCTATACATTTAGTCCATCTCTTTTCTTAACCTAAAATTCCCTTAGAAAAAAAATCTTTATCTTGACTCTCAAAAAAGTCCTCAACCGCGGCCATCACGTCGCTATCATCGTCAAATTTCTTGCCTCGGAGGTGTTCCTTGAGTTGTGGAAAGAGATAGAAGTCACTGGGGGCTAGATCTGGTGAATAGGGGGGGTGTTCCACCAGCTCGAAGCCCGCTTCCTGAATGGCAGCCATGGCAATTGCAGCTTTGTGAACCGGTGCGTTGTCTTGATGGAACAGCACTCCAGCCCGCAGTTTGCCTCACCTTTTCTCCTTAAAAGCCTCCCGCAATCTTCTTATTTGTTCTGCATAGTAGGAGCCTGTAATAGTGGCCTCTTTTTCCAAGTAGTCCACCATGATTATTCCTTTAGCGTCCCAAAAAACAGACGCCATAACCTTCCCTGCTGAGCTTGACACTTTGAATTTCTTCGGCGTCGGTTCATCGGATCGTTTCCATGTCATCGATTGTTGTTTTGTTTCAGGATCAAAATGGTGGATCCAGGTCTCGTCCATGGTCACAAAACGTGACAAAAAATTATCTTTGTCTGCCTGAAACTTTTCGAGATTTGCTCTTGACATGTCGACTCGTTTCTTCTTTTGCTCGTCGTTTAACATTTTCGGTACCCAACGCGCGGAGACCTTTCTCATATGCAATTCGTTCGCAAGGATTCTTTGAATGCTGCCATATCAGATCCCTGTGACCTCAGCTACATGCCTGATAGTCACTCTTCGATCTTCCAATACAACTTCTTCAACTTTTTTCACATTTTCTTCAGTGAGGGACGTCGATGGGCGTCCTTCGCGGTGTTCGTCTTCTGTCGATGTTCTTCCCAGCTTAAACTCCTTAGCCCAGCGTGCAACTGTGGAATATGGAGGAGAAGAGTCCCTTAATGTTTCCACCAAGTCGCTGTGTATGTCTTTGGTACACATTTTTTTCAAGCAGAGGTATTTAATGACAGCTCTGATTTCGTGTTTTTCCATTTTTATGTTCACTCATTGACAGTCCGTATTCAAATGAATGTAGCTCCCGGGAATCGTGGCCTATTTATATGATTTTTTTTCCTAAACTAGTGGGTAACTGAGCAAGTGACTGATATTTTTTTGAATTTTTGTGTGCACTAGAAATAACTGATTATCACTACTTTTGGATCACCCCTAGTAGGTAGTGATGGCACAATTCTGGTGTGACTAAATGAGCTAAAAATGTTGAGATATTGGCGTTCAAGAGGGGTAAAAAAAAACAAATGGGACTTATCAAATGGTCAAATGGCACGTCCAATGAAAGGTCAGCATCAGTACATTTCGACCCCATTTTTATTTTTAATTTAAATCTATAGTTTTTAATTTATTAGCCATAATAAAAACTGAACTTTGTTGAAACTCACATTGTACACCAGTGACCCCACATTGCTGAAATTGTTGTATGTGTGTGACACAAATACAGGAAAAGCTTGAAATCCAGAATAACAGAAATTTCTACCCCAAAAAAAATGTAACCAGTTAACATGAACTCCCGTTACCTGTAATTTGAATGAAACTATACGTCAAGTTAGTTGGTTTTGCATTTCGTGGCACTATTTTGATAGTCAAAGATTACAATTTTTTTTTCGTTTTTATGTGAGACTTGCGAGATCTTAGTTCGGAGCAAACCACTAGTATAAACGAAATAACGTTCAAATACAAGTAAATACATAGATATACCTACCACATTGTCGTACTAAACGATTCGCTTCTAGTAAAGTAACCTCGTAAAGCTTCAATAGCTTAGAAGTAGGCACAGTAGAGCAGGTAATAAATTCTACAGCTCTAGCTTAAGATACCAAAAGTAGGTAGAATCTCCTACTCAGAATTATCTAAGCCTAAGCATTCTAAACTAAACCTAGGACTAGACACACTTTAGGCCTTAACCGTACTTCCAGCCTCTACATTAGATAAATGTTGAGGCAGCCGAGATAGTACCAGTATAACTTAGTTTCAGATTTCTTGTTTTAACCGTAACAATTCTACTTAAAACTATCTACAATAAAATCAGAAGAGTATTTCCTACACTAAAAGACGTTTATTTCTCTAAACTTTCTTGGGTAAGTAGGCTACACTTTTATCCAAGTCTGTATATTAGGTTTATACTTGTATAAAATGTACGTGAGTGAAATCGCAGATTTGGAAGAATACCTGCCTTACAAATCTCAACACGATAAATTGCGAACATTCTGAAGTTTTATTTTATTTTGGAACAAATCGCTTTTCTCTGAGTTTTGCTTGTTTCAAGCAATCAATTTATGTACTAGCTGACCCGCCCGCTGCTTCGCATGCGTGGTTTGTCAGGAAAAACTTACACTCCTTCTGCGCAGTTGAGTAAAAAGTAGCCTACGTCCCAATCCTGGTCATTATCTATCTGTATACCAAATTTCGTCGAAATCGGTCCAGTCATAGCCATGAAAAGGTAACAAACAGACAGAGAGACATAGTTACTTTCAAATATATAATATTATATATTATTAGTATGGATGTTCTTTGGCAAATAAAGAACGCATGAATAAAATACTGAAGAATGTATCTTTACATAGTATAAACTGAAGCCACTTCCGCTGTCTGTTCCCTTAGATCTTTTAAACTACTCAACGGATTTTCATGCAGTTTTCAGCAATAGATAGAGTGATTCAAGAGGAAGGTTTACATGTATAATACATATACATAATATAAAATCCATACCAATATTATCAATTCAAAAGTATCTGTCTGTCGGTAGGGGATTGGACAATGAAATACCACTTAAAACATTAGGTAGAAACATCCATACTATATTAAACACTGTCTGTTTGTTGCGTTTCACGACAAAACGGCTTAACCGATTTCGATGAAATTTGGTATCTGTTTAGATAGATTATAACCGGAATTGAGACGTAGGCTACTTTTTACCCGACTGCGCAGGAGGGTAATGTTTTTACTGACAAATGACGAGTGCGAAGCCGCGCGCGGGTCAGCTAGTAATCTATTAACTATGAAGCTCTTGCGAAAGTAGTTACAAATACGTAAGAAACTAACTGGAATCTTCGAATGAAATGAAAAGCCACAATATTGGGTAGGTTATTAGTTAAAGTTAGTTTAATGTACAGAATTGTTAGAAATAGGCACACAGAAATTAGTTGATAGCAAACCGACAGGCAATTCATCAAAAATACGTTACTGCCTACTTTAGCTATAAAGTTATGCATACGGAGTTAAAAACAGCTGTCCTAGGTACGCAATCATCATTGATTGATCTATTCAACGTGAATGATTCACAAGACGCACGGCACATACTTTATCAAAGAAAGTGTGAATGCAAGGTAATAAATCAATAGTTTGTAGATATTTTATTACGTTACATAATGTGTGGTTTTCAATATTTGACTCATTCGATTTGTCAGTACATTTGCATGCCGCTTTCTTTCGTTCTTTCTTAGTTGGAATGATTTCTTTGTACCTACTATTTATTTTTTAAGTCACGAAATTAATCTTAAACGTCATAAGAAATCTTAATCATCGTATCTATATACATATATAAAACAAAGTCGGGTTAGTTACAACAGAATTTTGATGATCTTTGATTTGTTGGATTTGTCTCCGTCCCGAATAACAGAATAACTATTAAAGTATCGGAAAAATTAACGCAAAAAGAAATTATGAAGAAAATTCATTTTCTCATACATAGATGCAGCTATTAATGGCCGATTGACAATTCTACCGTACATTGGCACCGCGACATATGTATGTCAAGGCGGTACGAATAAATACGAATCTAGGTAAATATATTATATTTAGTGCCTATTTCACATCTTTGAGTAACACTATCTAACGGATGAAAAACGTACGTCTTTTGTTTTCACGTCAAATCAGATAAAGAGAAAATGATGTTTACCCCTCAATTAAAGTTATTTGGAGGTCGTGAAAGAGGCCCTTAAACTTATAGAAATTTAATAGATCGGATTTGACAAGTGTCAAAATACTATCAACGAACAAATTCTAAAAAACAAATGATACAACATTGGAATATCGTCCTGTCGTAATATTGATCCAGGACTAACTAGTGGTTCGCCCCGAACTGAGATCTCGCGAATCTCCCAAAATAAATATTATTCTTAGTGCGACATGCACAACGATGCCTAAACGTATTTAATGGCTAAATATGTTTAGTGATCTTTGTGCATGCCGGCTTTCATCTTTGACTAATAAATTGGTGCCACGAAATGCATAACCAACCTACTTAACCTACAGTTTCATTCAAATTAGATGTAACGGGGGTTCTTGTTAATTGGTTATGTATTTTTTGGGTACAAATGGCAGTTATTCTGGATTTCAGACTTTTGCCTATATTTGTGTCATTAAAGCTACAAGAATACCAAATTTCAGCATTGTGGGGTCACTGGTGTACCCTGTGAATTTTGTCAAAGTTTTGTTTTTATTATGGCTCAAAAACTACAAAAATTAAACTAAAAATAAAAACGGGGTTCAAATATACTAATGAAGACCTTTCATTTGACGTCCCACTTGACCTAATAGTCTCATTTTAATTTTTTTTACCCCTCTTGAACCCTAATATCTTAACAATTCCCTAATATTTTTAGCACATTGAGTCACACCAAAATTGTGCTATCACTATCTACCTATATGCCAAATTTCATGATGATCGGATAAGCGCTACGAAATTTATCCTCGGACAAACAAACATACATACATACATACAACGCCGATTTGCCCAAGTTGATTTGGAGATCTCGCTTCGCTCGATCAACTAATAGTGCTTCTAGGACTTTGTGTAATTATTCTTTAGTGAAACTTGGTGCTTAGTGCTTACCTATTATTATACTCATTCTTATAGTGCATGGATAAGATATGAATTCGGCATAATGTAATTGTGAATGATTTTTTGATACCTTGTGTATACGTTCGTACAAAGTTACCACGGCGTGCAAAATGATAAACGTCAAATTGGACCTATTAGATTTCCTTTATTTTACAAGCTTTTTATTAACTTGCAATGTATGTATGTTTGTCCGAGTGGAATATTGCAACTGAATTTTAAACCCGTTTCCCTCAACCGATTGAGCTGAAATTTGGAACACACATGTAACTTCGGTGACAATGCAATAATATGGTACCATAAAGGTGGTCTCATGATGGAGACGGATGCTAGACAACGGAACTTCTGAATGGATTATAGTAGGCTACTAGTGTTTGGGCTCATTTGAATCTGCTTGCGGTTCCGATTATGAATTTTATAAAAGCTGGTTTTGAAAAAGTAATTTTTCAACAAAAAACCTTATTAGTTTCTACTGCCCTTTTAAGGAGAGCCGATTACAAAGAACCGCTATTTGGTTTTTATGAAACAAAAGAAAATGCTACTTACCGGAATCGGCATTATGATCTCTATGGCTTTTTCATACAGTTCTTTATCTTTTGTAGCATTTGTATGAGGGGTGAAATGGACCGGAAACCTCAAAGATTATCCCACATGAAGAATCTAAGGGTTTTCCGGAGGGGCATTGTTTGCTGCCATTAGGGGAGCAAACGGCACAATACCTAATGACTAATGAGAGCTCTTCATACAACCTGTAAGGTCGTGTTCTTGATGCGGGATACTCAAAATATCCGGTAAGGATTCTCGCCGAACCGAATTCGGTTCCATAAAAGGATGGAAACGAGCAACAAAACTGATAATTTTTACATTGAAAATGAATACTAAGCTTTATGACTTATCTCTATTTATTTTGATTAGTTTGATTAACTCGACAGAAAATAACTTGTGGTTCGTCCCGAACTGAGATCTCGTGAGTCTCCCAAAAATCAATAAAATAGTGCCACGAAAAGTCAACCAAATTACTTAACCTACGGTTTCATTCAAATTTCAAGTAACGGGGGTTCATGTTAATTGGTTGTGTTTTTAAGGGGTAGAAATTGCAGTTATTCTGGATTTCAGGCTTTTTCCTGTATTTGTGTCACACACATACAAAAATTTCAGCAATGTGGGGTCACCGGTGTACCCTGTGAATTTCAACAAAGTTCAGTTTTTACTATGGCGAATAACTTGATCACTACAAAAATTAAACCAAAAATAAAAACGGAGTCGAAATGTACTAATGAACCTTTCATTAGACGTCCCACTTGACCTAATACTGTCATATTGATTTTTTTTACCACTCTTGAATCCCGATATCTCGACAACCCCCGACATTTTTAGCTCATTTAGTTATACCAGGATTGTACCATCACTACCTACCTATATATCAAATTTCACAATGATCGGATTAACGCTTCGATAGTTATCCTCGGACAAACAAACATACATACAACGTCGATTTGCCCAAGTTGATTTGGAGATCTCGTTTCGCTCGATCTAAGTTAGAAAGAAGAAATATACCGGTAGACCGGACATCGCCGTACCTATTTGGTACAAAGTGCCCGAATCTTCGTTGCAACTCTTCTCAAGAGGTATAGAAAAAATCCCGAGGGTAATAAGACTTGCCGTCAGTTGCCGTAGACTGTAGATAATTCCCCCAGGGGGTGAGGGAAATTACATGAGTTCGCAGTTCTTTTCCAATATTTTTGTGTCGAATACGAGATTGAAATTTAAATATCCTAAACCAGATGAAAGTTAAATGTTGTTTGATGTTTGTGATTTAAATCTGGATTACTTTTCGAAAATCCAATTTCGTTTATGCCGAAATTAAATTATCGCAATTCAATTTGCTCATAGACTGCCAAATTATAACTGAGTGTGAAAATGAGGTGTCATTTGCATACTCAATGCCACCATTGTTACATATTGTTAGTTACCAAGCTTTTTATAGAGAAAAGCCATCAGTAGAGAGTGGTAGAGATTTTGATAAATCCAGAAAAAGCTATGATTACCAACGGTACCAATCACAGTAGATAACGGGCTGGTGATGATCATAATAATCGGTAAAACCGCTAAATTGATTCAATATAAATCATCAAAAAATATATGTTAACGAACCACCACAAAATGAGCCTTTTAACGGCGTTCGCTCGCGCTCGTGAATTCTGATTAGCTTTTGGCGTATCATTTTGCATAAATAACGAACGTTATGAATTGCTAAACTAATTCTGTACCATAAACATAAATAATTAACTACTTTATTACAGGCACAAAATTACTTTAGGAGTACAAAGAAGCGTGTTTATTTCACCGTGTTACCCTACTCCCTAGTTACTACTATCCTACTGTCCTAGTTGGTCACTACAGTGCCGTTAACCCGTCTACGAACAACGGTGCTCAAACTTTATCCTTAGCCCAGGGTTGTAGATGTATGTAATTGTAGATGAAAGAGAGGGACGTCCGCTTACTAAAACCAGATACAACAAACGCTTTTACTTCGTGATAGTTGGGCAATCTCATCTACTAGCATCTCTTCCTATTTTCAAAGTCAAGGTATACGACCATTTTCTTACGTTGATTCGTAACTGCTAGTTAGTGTTTATGTTATTTATCCTCCATATATAGTGTAGTTTATTTATATATTATTTGTATGTATTTACGTTTATGTTTATTATTATAAATAATCAATAGGTATATATTATTTTATGGGTTTTGTTTATGTATGCTTTAAGGTACTCTTACACCGCCGTCTTTTGATTTTTGTTTATCCTGTCCATCCAAAGGTTGCCTGGAAGACATCGCTTTTAGCGATAAGACCGCCCGTTGTTTACTTCCTTTGTTACTGTATTTTTGTTTGGTGTGCAATAAAGGGTATTTCATTCATTCATCACTAAACTTTGGCACGAGTCTTACCGAAGCTGAAAGAGAAGCTAGATTTAACTTAAAGCTATGGTATAGTTGAAGCGAGGTTGCCGACAGACGCTTTGGTTTCGTCAGTTAGTTGGCCGTAGCTTCAAACCCTCTTAAAACCCCTGGCTGCCGCCCTGCTATATACTCTTAATATTTGTAGACAACCTTTACAATGTAACAAACCCCGGCCATATCTATTTGTTTTGTTAGGCATTTAAATTGGAAAACGTTTGGAATGGGCAAAGCTTTCACTATCATTTGCGTCAAAGTTCAACAAACCTTATCTTGGGGAGTTTTTTACGAAACAATTTTATTTTTCTGTAGCACACACTGAACAAACCCCACCCCTTCACTGCTTTTCAAGCCCTTATGATGAAGTGCTAGTCTGATAAAAGTGGTCTGATGACCTTATTTTGCAGAATTTTTAGAAAAGTTTTCGTGTAAACTTTATCGTCACGTGAAGTTGTAATAAAAAGTTACCGCAACAGATTTTTTTTCATTGTTCCCAGCAAGTTCAAACAGGTGAGGGACAACGAATAAATGCATTATGCATTTTACATGATACAAGTTTGATACACGCAGCGTTGTATGGGGAAGCCGCCTAATGCTTAACCCAACACCCAGGCGCCTCTCTTACGCCAAATAAATGCTGCATTAGCCACTAATTAAGACTGAATTATACATTTACGTTGTTACTGCGAATGCAGAAAGTTGGTAGATCTGAAGTAAACTGGCAGTTAGTTTGCGAAGCTGAAGGCTGCCATTTCACCAGAGATGTACTACGTTGCTAAGCTAGGGTTGTGTGTGTATCAAACCCACCAATATGAAAAATAAAAATTAAAAATGAAAAAATATTTATTTGCAGACAAAAACTTATCAATGAAATTACCATGAAGACAATTTTGATAACTAATATGATTGCTTCATTTGCCTATCCTCGCATAATCTAGATATCCTACTGGTGGATTTTATCCTCACTCAACGCTTAGCTTCCTGGCACGGCTCCGGTGGAAAGCCACCCTTAAATCATACTGACCAATTTTTTAAATATTTTCCTGTCCAAAAAATGGAACAGTATGATGTAAGGTAATTTCAAATCCATAGATGAACTAAGCAGGTCAGGCAATAAGCAATTCCTCTAATGAAATGACGCAATGAGATAGGACATGCACAATAACATACGTACCTACACACGACTCTGCTCTTTTGCTGTCTATTTTACTGGAACCGATAGCAATACCGCAGAAATTATATTGGGACAGGATATTGACCAATGCTTTTTTATAAACATTCGTTTCCAGGAAAAGTGTCGTCAAGTGCCACTAGGGAAAACGGTGTTTTACTCCGGACTTGTGCCTAAACTGCCATGTCAGGTAGGCAGGAAATTATCAGGGGTTACTTTTTGGCAAGTCTATTTTTTATACCTATTATTTATCATATTTCATGTTTCAGTAATTCTTACTTTGATACTAAAATTCGAGAGTCGACACCGACAAGGTTAATAAAGTTTTTTTCTACAAAAAAACGATAAAGTTCAATATCCCCGATAGCCCGCTTAAATCCAGATTGGCTCGTTTTAAAATTGATTTTGCTGAGTGAAAAGTTTATTTCTTCTCGAATATTCTATCTCTCGCGCTCCATTGGTTCACATTTAAACGAGATATCTCGAAAACAATAGATAGAAAACTGAACTTTTCCTAGGCTTAAATGAGAGCGGCTTGTAAATAAAACAAAACCACAGTGCCGGCTGGTCTGAGTTTAATCAGCGGCGCACTCAGGATTTCAGGCATCAGGGATGCGGTTTTATAGGAATCGGAGTTCGCTATTGAACTATACTTCGCTGAAACAATATGCAATATGCATTACATTATATTTCGGCAAACAAGGTGGTAACCTAGTACCCACAATGACCCACTTTAACAATTATTGCTGTTTTGATAAGCTCCTTTTCGTATTCGATTTAAACTCGATAATTAGTAGGTTAAAATCGATAATTATCTAGTATAATTATAGTTTTGTTCTAAACGATAATGTAAACAAAATGTTTAAGTATAGGTACCCTATATTTCAACTACCCACAATGTTCTGCATGCTCACTGTATATTTAACCTAAGTTAAACCTATTGTTTCTCATGAAGAGAAATGTATATTTCTTTTGAGAATAAATTATTTAACCACATAAAGCTAGTTAAAGACTGTAATGTCGTGTGCGTTAAAATAAAAGCTTTGCTTAGTTTGGGGCTAAATAGCGCTGTGTGAAATGTCCAGCATTATTTATTTATAGTTAAACTATTCTGTAGTACATACTATCTATCGACCAGTATTTTTCAAATTGATTGTAATTAAATGTAAAGCTGACTGTTGCAACACGGACGAAACGTCGGGATTATAAATAAAAATTTAAAAATACGGAATGTCGATGAGAAAAAATAAGACTTTTTGATATATCAAAGTCGGACTGCGATTATTCGGTGTTTTAGACTTGGTACATCCCTACTCTGTAGCAAGTGCATCAGCCGCAATTGTTTGACATCGCCTCTCTAGCACTCAACGAGTTGCGACGGTGCATTTAATTTATTAGGACAACAGACAGACAGACTAAAATGTACGTGTGCTATATCTTGAATTGTACTTGTACACTTGCTGCTAACTCTAGCATTTCACATAATTTATCCGTCACGAGAAAGTATTTATAGTTTCAGACGAGTTTCAGAACGGACATATGACTAGGTAATTTAGTTTCCAATACTTGCTAAGCCAGGAGCAACGAGAAACTTATAATGATATTATATGGAGATGAAGTCGATCTATCGAACTAGGTCGAATGCTTCTCCATATAATCCGCCTTCAGTGCAATGACTGGATCGAATACTTTTATTATTTTCCTATTGGATTAGAACGGTATACGTAATTTGAGGTTGAGTGTGATATTATTAGAAGGTAGCGGTACTCGGTAAAATAATCTAGGGATTAGGGTTTATTTTATTCGTAAGTACTTGAACTAGAATCACCCCATAATAACTATCGATGCGAATATCAAGCGTCTTTATGTAATTAAGTTTGTAGATACGATACAAAACTCAATCCGCGTTTAATTATCGACTTATTTGGCAAAAAATGAAGGTACATTTTAAATCGATATGTTTATACTTTTCTTAACAAATTGTGAATGTATTCAAACCACGTAGTATCGTCTATAAAACGCCTAGTGTTGTGCGAGTTTGGTGGGAACGCGACGTTTTGGGCGAGAGCCAATTCCTCGCTACAAGTGTCGCAGGCAGTTGCGCCTGGCATCACTCCTCGCGACAGATGCATAATTGGGTAACGGCGAAATGGGGACGCGATTAAAACTTTAATTATTTTCCAGACGAGATATCAGCGACAACAATTATGAAAGGAATCCGTTTATTGTGAAATGCCGACGATTGGAAAAGTCAAGAGTGATTCGTAAAAAAATAAAAATGGTCGCTTTATTCGTATTTAAAATGCAGCGGGGAATAGCATCCCTCGCTTTTTTGCGGAGGGTGCCTTTTATTCGGACCCTTTCATCTCATCGCGCTGTTCTTATAACAGCGGTGATGTTTTCAATTTACTTGATAGAATAATGTCAACTACATACTCTAATTTACATTTAATTATCATTCTGGGACATTTATCCTCATTAGAACAAGAACCATAAAAGTGAAATAAAATTCTGTTGAAATATCAAAGCTTCTCTAAACTTATTGATCCAATAAAAATCTTATTATCATATTAATATTAGGAAAATGCATTAGCTTTGAATGGGCAATCATGATAATTAGATTCGATCGATGGAATCATTGGTCTGTCGATTTACGTAGGCGGACATGAGTGGGTGTTGATTATCCTTTTGTTGCTAAACAAGTAACTTATAAACAAAAATATAACCGACTTCAGAAAACCACTTCTACTTAATTTTTAAAGAGCTTTCCAACAATACCACCCACACTGGGGTGCAATCTTTTTCATACCTTCTTTACCTCAATGTAATTTCAAAATTAGTTTAAAAGAGACCACCCTTGAGTTATAAATAACCTATCAATTAAAAAAATATTCATTCAATTTCATTCACCCAGGAACAAAATGCTTCGAATTAAGAACATTCTCCTTTTTCGAAGTCATTTAATCAATAGCGATTCTTTCGCTGAAAGTTAAGATTCTTTATTGTTTTAAGTGCCGAACCATGTACCTACTAGGGGTGATCCAAAAGTAGTGATAATCAGTTATTTCTAGTGCACACAAAAATACAAAAAAATATCAGTCACTTGCTCAGTTACCCACTAGTTTAGGAAAAAAAATCATATAAATAGGCCACGATTCCCGGGAGCTACATTCATTTGAATACGGACTGTCAATGAGTGAACATAAAAATGGAAAAACACGAAATCACGATACACTGATGACATTCCCATCACCGAAGACGCTCTGTTGGCCCTTTACGCGGACGACGCAGCATACATCACCAAGTCAATGAACCTCAACCACGCCGCCACCAAAATGCAAAGGGTCCTAACAGAGCTCCCCGCCTGGCTTACTAAATGGAGACTGAGTGTCAACGTGAGTAAAACACAGGCGGTGGCATTCTCGAAGAGGCTCACCCTGCCGCCGAAGCTCACTCTGGAGGATCAACCCGTGGCCTGGTCGCACACGGCGAAATACCTGGGAGTAACTCTAGACCGCAACCTCACGATGAGAAAGCACGCAAGGGACGTCCGCGGTCTAGCGAGCGTAACCCGAGCGCTACTCAAGCCCGTCCTGCAGTCCAACATTCCGCTCCGAATGAAGGTTGGATTGTATAAGACGTACGTCCGCCCGCGTCTCACATACGCGGCCCCCGCGTGGTATGCTTTGCTAGCCAAAGGCCACAGAAAGATACTGCGAAGTCAGCAAAGCCTATGCCTCCGGACGATCGTAAACGCGCCACGGTACGTTCGAAACGCCACCATACAGCGGGACCTGAAAATTGAAAGTCTGGATCAATTTATAGGCCGCTTAGCGACCAGGATGTTCGAGCGCCTAGATAACTCCACTTACTCTCATCTGCGAGAACTGGCCCCTCTCGCAGAAAGGCCACCGAAGAGTAAGCCGTACCCGCGGGAACTGGCCACAGACACTGACGACGACCAGGCGTCGTCAGATAGGGGTATCCCTCCCTCATCCCTTCCCCCTACCCATCTTCCTTTGAAGGTACCTGCGCGGCGACTGTCCGAAGATCCTCCCTGCGGAGTGAGCATCGGGCGGCCAGTAACGCGTGAGTAGCAAACCTGAGGCTCCGCGAGCCGACCCGATGACCCCCCCGTTGAAACGGGGGGCGGTAAGAACTCCGCAGGAAAGGGCCAAAAAGCCCGGCACTGCATCCCCCACACCGGCTTCGCCGGTGTGTGAGATGAAGACACGTCCGAGCTACATTCATTTGAATACGGACTGTCAATGAGTGAACATAAAAATGGAAAAACACGAAATCAGAGCTGTCATTAAATACCTCTGCTTGAAAAAAATGTGTACCAAAGACATACACAGCGACTTGGTGGAAACATTAAGGGACTCTTCTCCTCCATATTCCACAGTTGCACGCTGGGCTAAGGAGTTTAAGCTGGGAAGAACATCGACAGAAGACGAACACCGCGAAGGACGCCCATCGACGTCCCTCACTGAAGAAAATGTGAAAAAAGTTGAAGAAGTTGTATTGGAAGATCGAAGAGTGACTATCAGGCATGTAGCTGAGGTCACAGGGATCTGATATGGCAGCATTCAAAGAATCCTTGCGAACGAATTGCATATGAGAAAGGTCTCCGCGCGTTGGGTACCGAAAATGTTAAACGACGAGCAAAAGAAGAAACGAGTCGACATGTCAAGAGCAAATCTCGAAAAGTTTCAGGCAGACAAAGATAATTTTTTGTCACGTTTTGTGACCATGGACGAGACCTGGATCCACCATTTTGATCCTGAAACAAAACAACAATCGATGACATGGAAACGATCCGATGAACCGACGCCGAAGAAATTCAAAGTGTCAAGCTCAGCAGGGAAGGTTATGGCGTCTGTTTTTTGGGACGCTAAAGGAATAATCATGGTGGACTACTTGGAAAAAGAGGCCACTATTACAGGCTCCTACTATGCAGAACAAATAAGAAGATTGCGGGAGGCTTTTAAGGAGAAAAGGTGAGGCAAACTGCGGGCTGGAGTGCTGTTCCATCAAGACAACGCACCGGTTCACAAAGCTGCAATTGCCATGGCTGCCATTCAGGAAGCGGGCTTCGAGCTGGTGGAACACCCCCCCTATTCACCAGATCTAGCCCCCAGTGACTTCTATCTCTTTCCACAACTCAAGGAACACCTCCGAGGCAAGAAATTTGACGATGATAGCGACGTGATGGCCGCGGTTGAGGACTTTTTTGAGAGTCAAGATAAAGATTTTTTTTTCTAAGGGAATTTTAGGTTTAGAAAAGAGATGGACTAAATGTATAGCCTTGCTAGGAGATTATGTTGAGAAATAAATTTATTTTTTTATTTTATTCATTGTGTTTATTATTGATTATCATTACTTTTGGATCACCCCTCGTATTTTGTCGATGGCATTTCATGCTATTCTACCCAAATCAATGCGGACTATAAAAAGAATATTCAAACCTGATTGTAACAAGCAAAACAAAGGATTTGCATGTTATACGTTCCACGTCCCTGAATGAATCACCAATTCCCATTTATATCAACTGTTTAAGCGCCGTGCGCTATCGGCATTTCTATAAATATTAGAGCAAGCCGCTCTCGAATTTTCGTTCAAACGTATTTTATCAGTCGCCAGAGTATGCCAACAGTAACAAACAATGTTTACCCGTGTCGCTCCCTGTCACATTTCATCTGAATGGCGTCCCGTCGGGGATCGAATCGACAGGGACACAGCGAGCGGCTATTCACCACCTACGCTACGCCCTGTAGGCATGTTATGTCACTTTCTCACGCCAGTTATATTTAACTTTACTAATCAGATGTTCCAATTAGTTTTGGATGTCTAGTGGTCGAGTGGTTTGTCCCGGCTTTCGTTTTTCGTTAAAGATAAAGCCACTATTAAAGTCCATGATGAGGTGAAAATTAACGTTTTCCTGCACATCAGAAAAAGTTATGAAGATTAGCAGACTCCGAAAAAGATTTTCAACTTGGCCTAGCGAATAGAAAAACGCTAATTATGTAGAGTACGAATCAATCCATGCCGCACATTGCACTCATTTCCCAAAAGCTTCCAGCTCTCATGTTTTACACAGCACCGCAAGAACATTTAAGGTGGATTTACGCGTAGGAGGGTCCCTTATCTATCGGGATGGGTCGTTGACTGCTTCGGTATCCAGACGATTGAATATTGAATAACAACGCCATCCTGTTGCCTAACGTCTCTATAACCCGTTAGATAACATCTTGCATCGGTATCATGACCCAATATTAAAATGTTATGTACCAGTCTATTAGATTTAAATATCTTTTGGGAGATGGCATCCAATGAAAAACGGTTAAAAGCAGGGAACGTTAAGGCTGGCTTATTTTTTGACATTTTATGTTCATTCCACCAATGAAATATGTCAGCAATTCGTCATATAAGTTTTGAGACGCTCGCAAGATGTGCCATTTTCTGGAAACATTAAGCGAATTGTAGGACATTTATTAAACCAAACATTGTTTTTACTGTCTATATCTATCTAGCTAGAAGCTCATAACAAGGATAGCGGCATTTCTTCCGCCGGACGAACCATAATCTGACGTCACATAACGCAAAGCTGTCATAAAATCAGTCGTTTGCATCGCAACGTTCATATTCAAGCATGTTCAACCATTCACAGTTATCAGGTTCATAATCTACAGGATTAAGAGCGGGAGTGCAAAAGAGTGCACATGCACACTTGAATGTCAGCTAAGTGTCTCCAGTGCTTTGCCGACACTGATATCTCAAGTAATCTGCACTATCCTGTCTCACTCGCAACGCAACGTAAAGTGCATAAGACTGCCGACTTTTCTCTACATTTTAATGAGCGCAAAGTCTAGAGTTAAAAAGACAAGGAACAAAAGATTTCTCGTCTTGTGCGGAGCTGCTCATTTGTGTAGAACTTAGTCGGTAGTAATCTTGAAAGTTGAGTTCTTACTAAACCAGACCAGTCTTGGCAAAGGTTTCTATTAAAAGATTCTTTATAATGGTTCTTATAGGCGTGGTGTAAACCTGAGAACAGCTAAGGATTTACGACAAGTCATCGAAAGGATATGCGAGTTTTTACTGCGTAGGACTTACATTTAAAGTCCTTGTAGGTAAGGACACGTAGCCATGCAGGTATTCATCTTTTGCAACAAGTACCTACCTACATCAGTAGAAGAAAATGTTGAATTAAAATAAAATAAGAGGCTGTCTAGACGTGAGGCGCCAGACAGATCGGCAATAATGTCGCGATCAAACTGCACCGACACGGTTAAGACTATTTTAAGTGGTGCTTCCTGAACCATTTATATTTACTTTAGCGTACGAGATCTCCCGTAGGATCTAAAGTGAACAACAACAAAAGGTGTACGTCAGAATTAATTATCTTATGCATAGTGGTGAGTGTAAGCAAACTCGCATAAGCAAACTAAAGTAAATGTTCTTTTAAATAGGGATAAATAAACACATGTCAACGGTATCAAGCTGTAAGACTTTAAAACGCACTGCCTACTGATATGAAAATTATCAAGAGTCCTTTTAAATTCAAGTAAAGACTAAAAAAGCTTTTGTTGAAAGGGTTTTTCTATTCAGTTAATGATTTTATGACTTGTAATAATATTGAATAGTAGTTTTTATTTTTCATATGTATTTGAGTTATTCTAGAGTACCTAGTATTATTCTAAATAATTTTTATTTTATATTCTTTGATGATTATTTTTCAGTTGACTTTTTTGACATATTTAGGTATAAGTAAATTTGTTTTGTTTTACTATTTTTGACATGCATGTGATAATTTTAAATATTGTAATTTATAAATATGATGTCATTTCAAACACGATTATCTGATTGTTACTGAATAAATAAATGAAAATGAAATGAAAACAATTGTACCATTGGAGTTTGGTAACATTTTCAAGTACAGTAAAATCTTTGTTTCTGAAAATACCTAATGGTGCATTTCTGTCAGCGCACAATGCTGAAGAAATTACCGCAATTTCCAAGCACTCTCCAATTAACATTGACATTCTGTCAATTCCCACGGAAATGACAACGAACATTCTAGCCCACAAGGAACAGGCTGCTTGTGACCTGGATAAGGCGCATGCGTGCTACCCTTTCGCGTACTACGGGTTCAAAGCGACCTACGAAGGTCGCCGCCCCGCCATTCAGTGTTCCATTGATTTTCGACCACTACCAACCATATGGAGCCAACTCGAGCGCGAAAACTGAGTAACGCTTGACTTGCAGCCGGCTAGCGCGTGCTTGTGCATTGGTTATGTACCTTGTGCATCGGATTATCGCGATTAGCCCACACGATCCCTCGCGTAAACGGATTACTGACTTTGTGTGCGATCTCTGAAACTACCACTTTGGATGGGCTTGTAACTTAAATAGGGTAAGTAATCATATAGTTTCGCATGGTTAGCTGTTTATCAGTTATCTGTTTGTTCCGTTAGCATAGAAATTTTTCGAATAGGGAGGAAAATGTATTTCTTATTCTTTTGTACTGAAGGTTAAAAATAATAGTTTAGTAATCAAAGAAAACAAACAACTGGCGCCATAGTACTATATTGATGATCGTCTCATCCTCTGCGGTCTGAAATACCTAGTCTGGGTGCGGTTTAATAGTCTTATAATTAAAAGGCACGTTTTTATTCAATAGTAAGGTAGGTACTAAGTACATTTTTCCTTCTTAATAATAAATCTACTACAATGATACATTATAAAGAAAACTTGAATGAAACTTGTAGCACTAAACTTTTTCAACAATTTTACTAACAATTTCCTCCTCCTTTAATCCGTACTAAGTAATTGATCGAGCGAAGTGAGATCTCCAAATCAACTTGGGCAAATCGGCGTTGCATGTATGTATGGATAATTTTCGAAGCGTTTATCCGATCATCGTGAAATTTGGTATATAAGTAGGTAGTGATAGCAGTGGGGGGGGGGGGGGGGTTGAGATATTGGTTTTCAAGAGGGGTAAAAAACCCCAAAATGGGAATATCCGGTCAAGTGGCAAAGAATAGAATAGAATGATTCTTTATTGTACACCAGGAATACTTAAAAAAAAACAAATTAATGCTAAATATGTACAATGGGCGGCCTTATCGCTAAAAGGTCTTTATGAGTAAATTTCGACCCCTACGATTTCGATGAGTAAATTTATTTTTAGAATTCTTGAAGTTTTTAAGTTATTAGCCATAATAAAAAAATAACTTTGACGAAATTCACAGAGTACACCAGTGACCCCACAGTGCTGATATTTAGTATTCGATTAGCTTAAGTGACACAAATATATAGACTAAAGTCTAAAATCCAAAATAACTGCAATTTCTACCCTTAAAATATATAACCAATTAACATGAACTTCCATTACCTGTAATTTTAATGAAACTAGTTTTCAAGTAAGTAGGTCATGCATTTTGTGGCACTATTTTGATAGTCATTGATACAAATAATATTTTTTTGTTTTTATGGGAGACTTGCGAGATCACAGTTCGGGGCGAACCACTAGTATTGACCACTAGTAACGTTTGAAAGTAACTGTCTTCTCTCTGCCTGTTACGTTTTCACGACTAAACGACTGCACTGCACTGATTTCGATGGAATTAAGATACCTAACTACCTACAACACTATGTGTATTGTTATATACGACATTAAATGAAAACACGGGTAGGGCTAGTGACTAGTATAATTGTAAAATATGTTTGTTCAAATTTATAACTACAGAAAATTTTAAATTTTCAAGCAATCTTAATATCAAGTCCTAAAATAGGTAAACTAATCATATTCATTCATTATGTAAGTAAGTACCTGTTAAACTGACTGAGCGGCATCGTCGCAAAGGCGTCGCCGATTTACGTTATAAATTGTTGATTGTAAATGTATCAATTACTGGATAAATACTCAAGCTACCGGTATTAAACCCACCTCTAAAATCAGTTAATACGATTCCGGATGTGTGTTTTAAACTAATGTCGATAACAAAACAGGGTTGTATAGATTATGACCGAGACAAAGGCTACTTTTTACCCGACTGCGCAGTAAGGTCTTTATTGACAAACCAGCATGCGCGCGAACCGCGGGCGGAAACTTGTGCATTCATAAATGTATTAGGTATTCATTATTTACATAATACAATATTAATTTATCAGTAACACGTATCCAAATGTAGCTTTTATGTTTGGTTAGTTTAATATTACATGTTGTTATCAATTACAAATACATAATATTCCTCATGGATATTCGAGTTGGCCTCATATAGTTTAGGAAGGTAGTTACTTAGTTTATTTATTTAAAAAAAACCCACAAGTGCGAGTCGGGCTCGACCACCGAGGGTTTCGTACAAATTTGTAGTACAAATTAGTAAACGTTTAAAAAATCTACAAAATGATTTGGTCACCCATACAATTATGACCGCGCATACCGTTGCTTAACCTTGATGACTGATAACGTACTTTAAATAAAGACTAACCTTCTTACCACAAAAACGTTGAACCATGTTTAACGCGTGTTTAAAAAAATCTGGGATTATTTCTAAACAGAGTTTAGCGGGTGTTTAACTTTTTTGTTGTAAGACCATATATTTTTAATGATTTAATTACAAATGTATAGTTTTCAGATTTTTCCTTGTACTTATAGTAGGTATAAGACTATATTACTTGCCAAATTTCATAGTTTTGTAAATTTGTAATTTTGATTCACTTGAGAATGTCGAAATATACGTTTTGTGCGGCACAACCGGCCGTATCTTTTTTACGACTTAGAGGTTTGATTTTTTCACAGTTTCAAGGTACTGTAAACCTAAGTACATACATTGTTTTAATTTCAACTCAATACCTCCACGCGTTCCCGAGATAAAGGGTCTTGACTTGACAGACATACAGACGGACAACAAAGTGATATGAGTTCTGTTTTTTCCTTTTGAGGTACGGAATCCTAAAAATGAAAACATTTGGTACTTTCCTGCAGGTATTTTATATACGCGAACCCATGAACTTCATTGGGATGTTCACGAATTATGAAAGGGTAACCTAACAGCCACTTGTATTTCCGCGTGTCTTGTTAGATAGTTGTTTTATATATTGCTATTTTTTTAATTCAAGTGTGATGTACCATAAAGCGTTATCAATCGATCAACCTCGATAGGAGGACCGCGTTGTTGGCTATTAGAGTAAAATACTAAGTACTAAGAGTAGGAATACCTAATAATAGGCGATTCGATTCCGCGAATGTTGGCGCCGTGCGTGATTCACCTAAAGACCAGCAAGCATCATAGTCGAGAATCTAGGAGCAATCGCGTTCTTCAAGAAATTTACCTACGGACCTAGTTTGTCATTATTATAAGGATATAATTTCATGTTGCAAATCTTCTCATCACCTATACCACAATGCCTGAAAACTAAAGTCTTCAATCAGTGCGTCCTACACGTAATGACCTACGGTGCTGAGACGTGGACGCTCACGGTAGGACTAGTCCACCAATTTAAGGTTGCGCAGCGAGCTATGGAACGGGCTATGTTTGGAGTTTCTCTGAAGGATACCATCCGTAACGAGGTTATCCGACAGAGAACCAAGGTCACCGACATAGCTCAGCGGATTAGCAAATTGAAGTGGCAGTGGACTGGCCATATATGCCGGGGAACCGACAATCGTTGGGGTAAACGAGTTCTTAAGTGGAGACCGCGTCTCGGAAAACGTAGTGTGGGGCGCCCCTCGGCTAGGTGGAGCGATGACATAAGAAAGGTGGCGGACAGAAACTGGATGAGAAGAGCCGAAGACCGGGCTCAGTGGCGCGTATTGGGAGAGGCCTATGTCCAGCAGTGGACTAATGTTGCCTGATGATGATGATGAATTTCATGTTTCAAATAACACGAGGCCCTAAAGAACAGCTAATAATTCAACTTTTGTAAATTCTGAACAAAAGTTGTCCTCCTTCGAATAAGAGTTCCATGTAGGTAAATACGTATCGACAGACCTTTTTACTAGATAACCTAACCTATATCTGAATTTTTTTTAAAACATATTATATACTAGTTGTGGCCCGCGACTTCGTACGCGTTACACGACTAAATGTGTAGGTAACCTAGAAGTAAACTCGCTGTTGCAACTTGACACCCCATTTTTATCCTATGTAAACTGTTTTTGTTTTTAAAAAGGTCTTTATTAAACATAAATGTTATAAACGTATTACAGCTAAACACAGTTTAGTATAATCATATCTTGATTTAGAATAACTCAGCAGGCTATAGCACCTTTATAAGTTTTTTGATAAAATTACTATTTATAATAGAGTTGCACTTTGTAAATCAATTTTCTTAATGTTATGTACTCATCAAACATAATACAGAAGTAATTACTTATTTAAAAGTTATATGAGCACTTTGTATAGCGCGCATTTTTAATGTCAAGAAATCAAGCTTAATCTACCTGTTTACAAGTAATAGTCCTAACTAAACTTGAGAGCAAAAAAATCGCACATCATGATTTTTTGACATAACTAAAAAAAAACAAAAAATATTATGTTTCTGTAATGAAGATTCATAGTCTATTTTAATACCTATCCAGTGGTATCTGATTTGTCTTTCAATCATTACATAAAAATGCTTTTGTGGATCAATAACAAAAATGCATGTTTAGTAAAAAATTCTTTATTCAAGTATTGGTGTCAAAGTTATGAAATTAAAAGATAAAATTAATTTAAAATTTATTATTAATACCGAGTGTTCCCTCCCCTAGCCTGAATCACTGACTCCATCCGTGTTTTCATTGATGTTACTAGACTTTTGATAAAGTCTTGAGGAATAGCCTCCCATTCCTCTGCGATCGCCTGTTGCAGCTCCTGTAGAGTCGATGGAGTAGCATCTCGGCCTCGAACTCTTCTTTTCAGCTCGTCCCATAGATGTTCGATGGGATTGAGGTCTGGGCTTCGAGCTGGCCACTCCATAACGGTCACATCCACCTCTTGAAGGTACTCGATCACTATGCCAGCAGTATGCGGTCTTGCATTATCTTGCATAAACAGAAAGTTTTCGCCGATAAACCCAGCAAAAGGTACGACGTGGCTCTCGAGTACTTCCTCAATGTATCGTATGGAAGTCAATCCTCTTGATTGGCGACCAGTATTCGGTCCGGTGATGAAGGCAAGCTCGGTTTTTGCTTCCATAGACATGCCTCCCCAAAACATGATTGATCCACCGCCATAGGCGACACGTTCTGTTATGCAGCATTGGGCAAATCGCTCTCCCGATCTTCTATACACCTTCCCCCGTCCGTCGTTGCCATGCAAGCACATCCTGCACTCATCAGAGAACAGGACTGCACTCCACTGCTCTGTAAAAATGTGCGGATGTGCGATTTTATTGCTCTCAAGTGTATTTGTAGGTAGACAAGCCTACCATGCTCATATTGTGAGCATATTAAAACTTGGTCATAATACAACCAAAACAGCATCCTATGTAAACTGATTTATAGGATAAAAGGTAGCCTATGTGGTAATCCAGGTTATAGTCTACGTATATATCAAATTTCATCGATTTCGGTACAGCCGTTACGACGTGATTAAGTAACAAACAAACATCCAAACTTTCACATTTATAATATTAGTGTGATTGTAATCAGAGTAACAATTCGCAAAAAAAACCTAAAATGTATCCCTAAAAGTCCTTGCCTGAATTGCTTCTGTTGGAACCTAACAAAGTAGGTACTAATTGTACGTTATAGACTATATTACAATTTTTGTAGTATTTGTTGAATCATCGCAATATTTTAGCAAAAAGTTAATTTAAAGCCAAAATACAAACAACCTGATTCGATACACGATGCAACAGATCTGACGCAGGTTAGGTTTGTGGTTACTGACTCATGAGATCGTAAAACCAGTTCTAAAATGTTTAATTTACCATGTTCAATTAACATACAAATTTCAGTATAACGATATCCATTGAGCGGGTTACACGTACAAATTATTTAATTATAATAATTTTGCAATGAAAGTGAGTGGGATGGAGAAGGATGGTTATAGTTTTCAAATAATTCAAACTATTGTGTGTAAATTGAAAGTGACTTATAAGAACAGATTGCGGAAGGGAACACAGCAATGGGTAACTTTGCATTTATTTTTAAATCAAATGTATTTATTGCTTGAAACATATATCATGTTACAAAGATGTCAATAGTAAATACAGAATCAATACATTTCTGTCTTTTATTAATAATTTTAGGTAGATTTTAGTTTTAGTACATACTTAATTGAATAGAGATAATTTTCTAAATACCTACTCAATTTTTTTAATCATGAGTAACGAATTAAGATGAAATTCTAAGTACTCAATATCACCTATCAACCGGTAGAAGATATCACTGATTAAAATCTGAACCTAGAAGAGATTCAGGTGCGGACTTACATTAAAAACTTAACTTAAATTTATTTTACTGTTTGGGTATTTGGGTTACATTACATTAGAATATAATATATATACGTTAGAATAAGTGCCTTTATTTATTTATATTTATTACCTAGCAAAGACGATGAACTAACGAATCTTAGCAAACGGTGAAACCACAAAGTTTGCGGTGTGCGTACATGAGGAAAATTATAACACATGAATAACTTTAGCAATTTGATTACTACAAGTACCTACTAAGAAATGTATCCTGTACCTATATAAGAGCACTGGTAGGGGTTGCAAAACCAAGCATATATGGAAACTCTTAAAAGATCAGGGAGTCAAAAGTATTGGTGTTTTATATTGCATGACAGTTCCGATAGAGAACATCTCTATATTTTTGTCGAAGCAATATGTGCCCTCAAAATGATTCGGATATTAAGTATTTTGCTTCAATTAATTTATAATGCACCATAGAATTATTTTGAAATAGCACGATAAGATTTGCTTACAAACTGCTGAAAAGAACTTAAAAGTGATATTATAATATTACGAGTAGTATGGATATACTCGTAGCCCACGACACGACTAGAATTCCCATAATGGACATCCTCTGATCTCTTACTTACGCAGTACTCAGACCTATGGAGATATTCCACAAGGGGGTAGTCAAGAGACAAGCCCACTCATAACGTTTGATACAGGCCCACTTTTTGCACAAACTTAAGCCTTCACGTGACAGGTTGCAAGCCCATCGCTGCGTATCAGAATACCAAGGAGTACCAATGGCACATGCCTTCATAGTTTTAAGCACAAGTAAATGTGCACATCAATATTTCGAGTGGAAAATCCATTCACAACATTACTCTGTCTCTCTGTTAGTTACGTTTTCACGACTAATTGGCTGGACCAATTTCGATGATATTTGGTATATAGATAAATTAAGACCGGGATCGAGACATAGGCTACTATTACCCGACTGCACAGGAGGGTAATGCTTTTATTGACAAACCACGCGTGCGAAGCCGCGGGCGAGTCAGCTGGTATTTGTTATATATTATATTATTGTCTAAATAATTACGACTATTGACTAGCAAAGTACTGGGTAAAGATAAATCAGGGCACGCCATTCTCAGTTATCGGTAGCATAAACAGTTGCGTCGGAAACAGACATGTCCTGCCCCGACAGCGGGGGGCAACCGCCTAGCACAATGCAATCCGTCATTATCATTGATTTGGGACGTTGGATACAGGGTGTCGTAAGAAATAGGGTTTACCAGGCTAAAAAAACTTTGTTTTGAAGCAAATTCCGTTATTCATGATTTTGGGACGTTGGGTATAGGTACAGGGTGCGTGACACATGTATTAAAAACTAGCTGACCCGCCCGCGGCCTCGCACGCGTGGTTTATTATGGATTGCCCATACAAACTTCCAACCCCTAATTCACCATCTTCAAGATTATTTTTTGATGTCCTTCCCCAGGATATAAAATATATCCTTAAAGTATAAATATATACTTTTATTACGATCCGTTCAGTCGTGAAAAGGTAACAAACAAACAAACAGCATTTATAATAGATATTAATATGGATTAAAAAGTACAACGAATACCACAACTATACAAAAGTGTTTTGGCGTAGTAGGTATTTCACCTACTAGTGAAGTTAATTCCGTTATTATCATTGATTTAGGATATTGTTGGTTGATTTGGGTGCAAACTACTTTGCTGCGGTTGAATCCAACCGGGACCCCGTGACCCTGTCAAGTGCTAGTGCAGCATCGACTCACTCATCTCAAAATGGGCGGTTTGATGATGCACTGGCACTGAGGTGATTGAAAGAATATCGGTAGATTTTTAGTCGGTATGCCGTTGATTGTCACCGGAAATTCTGACATACCCCTTCAGCTCTCCCCGAGCTGGAGGATATGCGTAAATCATTTTCCCATCATAAAAAAAAGGGTGCAAACTACTTTATCTTTCATCAACTACTTATCGAAAAAGGATTCATCAGGAGAAAAACATTCCTCATAAGACCAAATAAGCAAACAAAACTGTTCTGATTTTCCAATTCTGATATAGAACACAAGAATCCAAACAAAGCATAATCATTTCGGCGACATTTACCGTATTCTACATTAGCCTGATTGTTTGGACGATGAGGTCCATGAATCAATCGATTAGTCCATGTTCAGTGTCACACCCTGTTTGGAGTAACGTTGTTCCGCCGCAGCTGCAGCCAACGCAACGTGCCGAATTAGTACGTGGGTGCGACCCTCATATGCTAATTAGACAGGCACTCTTTAGGATGAATGGTCTAAGTTTGCAACGGATTCAGTGAAATTGGATCTTGGCGTGCCGTTGGAAACCCTTCTGCAGTTATTTGTATTGTCCTGTAACCCTGCCGTATACAAATTAAGGTTAATTCTTCAACTGTCATCATCATCATTATCCACCCACTGCTGGGCATAAGCCTCTCCTTGTTTCTGCCATTCTTTCCGATCCTGTGCCAGTCTGAACCACGTACGACCCACGGTCTTGTGGATGTCGTCTACCCATCTTTTGTAGTGATTTTTTATAGTTAAGATGTATGATAGTTTGTAAATAGTAATGGAGTAATCTATGAAATAAATCAATAATGCTGGACATTTTAGCCCCAAACCTACCAGAGCCTGTATCATGGGACATTTTTGCGTATCGTGTTTGTTGTTGTGTTGTGCTGTACTTTGTAAGAGCATCCGTAGAAACCCCTTTTATTTTCCAATTTATGTTATCACTAACGACCCACCCCGGCTTCGCACGGGCAATGTAAGCGCCAGACGACTTGCACTTATCGACTTGTCGGAAGAAATTCTCGAACTAAAAGAGTGAAAACCGTATCAAAATCCGTTGCGTAGTTTAGAAGAACTAAGCGCATAAATAGACTTTTACTTTTATACTATTTAGAGATACCCGAATGCATTTTACGATAAGTACCTATCTTTCAACATAACCAACCCCGTAAAAGTTCACTATTTAAAAATGTAATTAAATGTGAAAAGAACGTGAATAAGCAGGTACAGAGTTGAAAATGACTTTCGGTGGCATATCTTCAAATGCAGGTATCGTAAGGTCTGAGGATGTCTTTCCACAGCTACCATGGAAATGAAAGCACGGTAGCTAATATGCATTTCTTTTGTTTCAGTGCATGGCGCGAGCGTTGTACGACAACATAGCTGAGTCACCAGACGAACTCGCTTTCAGACGAGGAGACTTGCTCACCGTGCTGGAGCAGAACACGGGAGGCAGCGAGGGCTGGTGGCTCTGCTCGCTGAGAGGGAGACAGGTAAGCTACAAAACAGAACCGTCAAACCCTTAGCGCGTACTCAATAAAGTGTACGGCTTTATATTTTCAACTTGGTACGTCAACGCTCTCTGCATTTATTGAGTCAGCACCTGCTGTGATTATACTAAAACAAGAAGTATTACATAATGGTTTAGAGTATTCCTTCGAAATCAACCGGCCCTAAAACACTAGAAGAACGAAGCTGTTAGACAGGATCTGTGTAAATCTTGAAGAGAAAAAATGTATCCCTTAAATCCATTCCCAGACTCATAAAATAGCCAATTTTAAGTTGATATTAGACTTGATTAGATAAACAATAGAATTTGTCTCGATTTTGAAGTAGCGCTAAACACAGTAGCAGATAGGTACCTACAGCAATAAACACGGGATCATACTACCACCCAAGTAGAATCTTAGTACTTACCTACCGTAACGAATAAGGATTAGTGACGTAGGCTGTTCGCAAAACTGTTTCGCACCATCTCTTTATCATTATGCGATGACGCACATCACGTAGCAGCATCACATTCATGAGTTATTGTCAGAGGCTCTGAACAACTATTCGACAATACTCTAATAATAATTAGTCATGTTGATGAGGAAAGATTTAATTTTACGAGTATTGTTTACTATGGTTAACAATAGGTAGGTATATGACCATGACTTTTCAGGGTTTAGAGTTCATTCATACTAGCTTTTACTTCGAATAGCTTCAAGGATTTATTATCGTCGGCAACAATAAGCAGCTTGAATCATAGGTAACTGAAACTGATCATGGTCATGAGGCTGTTCTTTCCCCAACATGGATGTCAGAATCGCATTACCAAGGTTAATTAGTCATTGCCACCAGAAATTCTTATGATATTCGTTTGTTTCCAGGGAATATGCCCCGGCAACCGGCTGAGGATCGTCGCGGGTGTGTTCGACGCCAGCAATGCCATGCAGCGGCGACGAGCGAGAACCCCGGCCCCAGTCTCCCACCAGCCCCTGCCTACACAACAATCTTTCACAAAGGTGAGTCATCGGTGCTTAACGATTTATGAAGCAATCGAAGTCCAATCCTGCTTGACTCACTTATTAATTCAACTAATTCAACGCGGAAGATAAATTAATATTTTCCTAGGTATTAAAAAATGCAATCTCTTTTTGGTTGATTTGGTTAACCTTTAAATGTATTCTAGCAGATCTCTAAAATAGTGATTTAAAGTTCGTCGTAACGTATATCACCAGTTCTTCAGAAATTAAATCCTGTTTCCAGATCGAAGAGTGTTCACACTACGACGTACCCCGAGCACCGATGCCAGTTCAACGACTGGGCACCTACGACTGTCCACGACCACTGGGCGACTGGTACGACGCACCACGCGCCCCTCGTCCTGCCAGCGCGGACAGCGCTTGCAGCGGCACCGGATCCTTAGCTTCCGCCACATCAAGCGCTTCGGCTAACTCCGGTAGTTCAGCGCATTCCGCTGCGTCTGGGTCCAGCACGTATGATGTGCCGAGATCCCGCGCATTACCGCTGCCTTGTGATGCGGCGCTAGAAGCATTAGAAAGACTGCAGGTGCGTGGTGAATCGTTGGTTCTATTTTTCATACTATTAATTCCAGTAAAGTTAGCTCTTGAAATGGTTCTAACAACCCGGATAAAAATGGTCAGCAAATCCTTGCATTTTTCTGAGACCTACTTCGTAATCTTCTGTTGGATGGAATTTGTAATGATCAGCTAAGTAATTTCGATGATTTATACAGGAGGAAGCATCAGCAGCAGTATCCCGGCTACTCTCCTACGTAGCTCCGGGATGGCGACGGCGCGGTGCACTAAGGGCTAAGGTGTTGGATGTCCGTGTGGCGGGCGCCAGGCTGCGAGCAGCATTACATGACCTTGCTGTGTTTGCTGATGCTACGTTAGCGAATGCCCATGACGCACAGGACAAAGGTTAGTACTGCTATTACTTGCTAATAAATAACATAGGAAGGGAACCTACATCGATCATGTATGTAAGAATAATGACAAAAGTTGTCCTCTGTATTCTTTATCAGAGAGTGTGTCAGATGAGAACAAGGTAAAAATAATTTGAGTACCTAGATTAAACTCATGTTTATATGAATTTAAATAATCTACCAGGGTCTGCATCAAGTTATAACGTTGAAACTGTTCATAATTTACTATTGGTCTTTCCAGGTATAGCAGTAAAGCTACGTCCTCTAGTGAAAGCCCTAAAAGACGCTGAGCGTTTAACCCACGAAGCGACCAGCGCGTTGGACGCTGGCGACTGGGCGCCAGAACGGCTGGAGCGAGATCGAGAGCCAACTGACGGGACACTAGATGCTTTGGATCAGCTGGTTTCGTGTGCGAGGTCCTTAACGGAGGATGTCAGAAGAGCAGCGTCATTTATAAACGGAAATGCATCGCTGTTGTTTAGGTATGTCATTTAATAAAACGGTTGTTGCTATTTGATGTCTAAAAAAGATAAGATCAAATGTATACACTTTATGCTCTTCCTACGGCTGGGTATATAAGTTACACTATGCTTTGTTTTCAATAACTTCTAAGTCTCCACTGTCTCTATTTTCCAGGCGATCGCCAGCAGTACCCGAGCACGAGTGGACAGAAGAGTACGATTACGTACGATTAGAGTCGAGAGCAGCAGTGGGCAGACGGAATGCAGAGATCCGAGCCGCCTTGCCAGACAAACTTAGGGCTTCCTTCGACGCGCTAGTCAGAGACGCCGACCATGCCGGAGAGGTAAGAGAGTCATCGAGTCACCACTTTAAAATAGGCTCAGTTAGAATGCATTTTTGATTGGCATCCAAGTGGGCCAGCAAAACTGATAAACAGACAGGAAACAGATTTTTAAGATTATGATGATGTTTGTTTTGTGGCGTTCGCGATGGCGTAGAAAAGAAAGTTGTTGAAATATCTAACTTTACACAAAACAGGAAGACAATGCTGAAATAGCATTATGTAGGGGGCCTACGTAGGTAAAATTGTCCAGAACATACCTTATAACTTTCCGGTACTCCCAGTACTCATATTCCACTGTTCTGTCCAGGTCAGCGCAGTAGCAGCGGCAACGCGTCTTCCTCCAGACGATCGGCAACTAACAGCATTCTACGCTGCGCAAACTGCCACGTACGGAGCACATCTATCTACAGCTGTCGAAGCCTTTTTGAGGACGATAGAGATGGGACAGCCTCCGGACGTATTCCTGGCACACGGCAAGTTCGTGGTGCTCAGTGCGCATCGGATAGTGCACGTCGGCGACACAGTTCATAGGTAAGGTGATGGCTTCTGATCGACTTCAATATGCAAGGATGTGATGACGCAATAGTCTTATAAGTCTTGGTACATTATATAGCTTTCAAAATGTTTAAACTGCGTGTCTCTTCTTTTCTAGGAGCGCCCACCACGCAGGTTTGAAATCCCGAGCGCTGCGATGTTCAGACGCGTTATCAGATGCGCTCGCTGCGACCGTGGCTAAAACGAAGGCGGCAGCTCAACAGTATCCCTGTGCTAGTGCCGTGGCGGAAATGGCCGAAGCTGCACGAACATTGGCAGCGAGGGCTCAGGAGTTACGGAGGGTTTTAGTCAGAGCGGCTGATCCGCCACCAGCGCTACCGGACACCCCGCTAACCCCAGCAACGGCCGTAGCTCCCTCGTTGCCCACCACTCCTGTAACGCCCCTAACGCCGCACAACAACTCAGGAACACCTTCCCTCGCCACCTTACAAATATAAGGTGTACCCTACCTCGTCCGCGTCTTACGGACGACGGCTAGAGCGCTAGACATTTCTACCCGCGAGACTTCGCGACTATAACCAAAGAAATCTTCCGATAGATTTACGAACGTAGACTGCCAATACGTGAAATTCAGAGTTTATATTTAGATTTAGCGTAAGATTGCGAACGAAGGCTGCTATAGGACGTTTTGTTTGAAGCAATCGCAGTTCGCGAGTTTCATTGCTGGATGCTCATTTTGCCGTAGTAAGTGAGTTGAGTTGTCCGTCCAAGTTTTATACAATTTTGCATCGTTATTGTAGAAAGTGTTTGTGTATTTGATGTGCGGTAATTTTTAATAACCGATGTTTTTACTTTTCTACGACAAACTTCACAATAATGTATCATGATAAAGGGCAATAATGCCAAGGTTACTTTCTCAATCAGAGTGTTCCAAAGTGCATCCGAGTAATAAACGCCTGATATAATACGGGATTGTTGATTACGGTAGTTTGCATAATGAAACCACAAGTTCTTACACAATTTTATGCAGTAATATCTCTGAACGCAAGCCGCTGGTTTGTGGTATTTACGGTCAATTTGTGTGTGAATGTCGAGATTATGGCGATAAGGTTACTTAATTCTGGATAATGCATTTATGTGCTGTGCCATACGAAGGCATTTAAACTAACGAAGTCAGAGACATGACATGTGCGACCATCGTAGTACTTATTGTTAGCCTTTTCAAAAGGATTAAATTAAGATTTTTCTTATAAATCGTTGTGAATCATATCATTTATCATGCTATTTATTTGATCATATTTTGGGTCATGCTCAATTATACTGCGTTGTCGTAAAGCTCATTACTTAAACTATTAGCTGTTCGGGCTTGTCGAGTGTTGATGTAACTTTGTGCTTGTGAAATGATACAGGGACATTTCTTAGTCCCAATTCCCAATGCCGAATTCAAAACGAAAAAGACCATGATGAAATGCACGCGGAGATTTTTGGTATTTAACTTGGGTCATGCGTAACATAACTACAATAGAATATACGTATATAACATACCTAAATTGTACTTATTTATACATTATACAAATATGACGATAGTAGCCGTAGAATACGATATCAGTGTAAAAAGCATGTTGTATATTAGCATTGTGTATATTTTATAGATGTTGTAGGTTTAGCTAGGTATAGATGAAATTGTACAAATGCATATTATAAACTAATTTTAATATTGAATTATAATTTAATCATCTTGTAAAACGCAATCAAATAAAATATACAAATTTTGGTATCTAATGTTTTGGTTTTTATTTAATTACCTGTTCTAATCAGTCAACGAATCAACATACGTAAATGGATACTCTTATTTACGACACAAATTATAAATGTACTAATAATCACAGATTCTACACACGATAACATATTTTCTTACTCAAACAGGTGCAATTCCGATTTATCTGAAAAGAAATTAATTCATTGAAATGCTACACTGTCAAAAACTCAAGAAACAAGAGATTCTTTTAAATAATTCTATTTATTTATTTCAGCATTATTAGGAATTACGATTTACAGTCATATTATTATACTACGTGTTTTATTATGTACGACATTAAATGAAAACGCGGATAGGGCTAATGTCTAGTAGTGTTGTAAAACAGGTTTTTTCAAATTAATTACCATATAAAAAAAATATTTTCAAACAAACTTAATATCAAGTCCTAAAATATCAATGAAACCGCCTGTATAAAATAGGTAAACAAATCATATTTATTCATCATGTAAATAGGTACTACCTGTTAAACTGACTCGATTTATTGGAAATGTATCGATTACTAGATAAATATTCAAGCTACCGGTATTAAGCCCACCTCTAAAATCTGTAAATACGATTCCGGATGTGTGTTTTAAATTAATGTCGTACATAACAAAACAGGTTGTATAAAATGATGCTGTATGTGTCCATTGGATTGTATGGCGAGCGATATTTATCTCTTCTTCCTACCCTTTTCCCACATTACGCGGAGTCGGCACAACATGTATTCATCCTCCTATCAGCCGTCATCTCCGTTGTCACTTTCTACCCATATCACTCTTCACACAGTCCATCCATCTCTTCTTCGGCCTTCCCCTACTTTTATATCCATCCACACTCATATCTAACACTCTTTTAGTCACATGATTTTCTTCCCTCCGCATGACATGCCCAATGCCCATACTACACTAGCACTCTTCAATTTTTCTATCATTGGCGCTACTTTTAAACTTCCTCTAATATACTCATTCCTTATCATATCCATTCTCGTTACTCCACACAGCTATCTCAACATTCGCATTTCCGCCGCCTGCACTCTTTCACCCGTCCCTTTCGTGGCCCAACACAGAACCATACATTACGACAGGTCTAAGGCATTTAGACACGTATATTAATAGTTGATCGCTGGCCGTTCACACTGCCGGCGAGAACTCGCTCGGCGATGGTCGCTTGGCGGTCAGAACACACGGCGTGAGATGATGAGTATCGGCCGCCGCACTCGCTCACTCGCTGCACTAGCACTAGCCCAGCGAGACAACTATACGAACTACACACTCGCTTCTCGCTCATCGCCGGCGGTGAGATAAGTGCCCTTAAACATTTTCCCTTAAGTTTAAGGGGCATTCAAGGATCGCACGTTGTTCCTGTAGCCTGCCGCCATTTCATCCATCCCGCATTTATTCTATTTTTATCGTCCCGGTCTTTGTCGTCCTCGTTTTGGATAAATGAGCCAAGGTACCGAAAGTAGCTGGCTGGTAGAGATACACCACCCAAGCCAATATTGGCAAAACTGGAGCCCACCAAAGTCACAGAACAAATGCAGCGATATTTATAATAACATAAAATATTATAGCATCTTCATCGTGTGTGACGTACTTTATACTCACTTTGGTCACGTGACACGGTAAGAGAGGTGTTGCTGCGCCCGCGCCTCCTCCGGCGTGTAGACGAGGGCGGGGTGAAGCGGCGGTATCTTGGCCTCGGCCGCGAGTACTTCCAGCCTCGCCGCTCTGATCCGTAGAGATGATTCTAGAGCTCGTAGATCTCGTTCTGACTTTTCTGCTTCAATTGCATCTTCTATTCGTTTTCTTTGCAACTGTAATGTAAGGTAATGCAGTCACGATAAAATCTGAACTTTGACGAAATTCACAGAGGACACTAGTAAACCCAGAGAGGTGAAATTTGGTATGCATGTAGCTTTAGTGACACAAATATAGGGAAAAGTTTAAAATCCAGAATAACTGTTTTTGCCTTAAAAAATGGTAAACAATTAACATGAACACCCGTTACTTGTAACTTGAATGAAACTGTAGGTAAAGTTTGTTGGTTGTGGATACTATACACACTGTATAGTTTACATAGCACTATGTATACAGGGTGTTTGGTAATATACCGACGATATTCAAGTGACGGTTTCTCAAACCATAAAATAAGACTTCTCGAAAAGAAACTACTAGTTATAATATCCAATTTTAAAGAAAATCGACTAAGTTTAGGTGATTAATTCGATATAAAACTTACTGCCTACTCTTACAATCGAAATCCAAAAATAAAGGCCGATTTGATATCTCTTTCGAAAATGGCTGCGGGTTTTGGGTTAGAAAGGGACAACAAGAGATATCTCGAGACATCACCAATATAGTATCTGTGGTTAGATGGCAAGCATTATGCAATAGCACAACATAAGTTTAATAAAGTGTTTGTTTTTACATACCAAAATAAATATCACATTTCTATGGTAAACATTTCATATACATATTTATTTATTATGCTCATCAAAATAACCCCTTTCATTTTTGTGCGTATATTATCAAACCCCCTATATATATATACATAATTATATATATTATTAATAATATATTTTTAGTTATTATGGGAGACTCGCAAGATTCAGTTCGGGGCGAAACTATTATAAATTCGAAAGTAACTCTGTATCAAAATAAACATAGACAAGATAAACATAGATAATAATAGACGGAGGGGTCTGTTTATTTTGATCAAATTTGGTATATGTGCATGGTAATGATCCGGATTGCAAAATAGGCATTAATTAAAATTAATTAAATTATTGGTGAACCACGCGTGCAAATAGGCGCGCTGTAGTTTAAAAAATATTTTCTCTGTTTTAGGTTAGACTTATTGGGAATGTATTAATCAAGTTAAACATAAAAAGAGTTTTACCTTTGCTGTTTCTAATTCGTAGTTCAATATTTCCATCTTCATTTTGTTCAATTCTTTATTTTCCGAGTGATCTAATAAACCTTAAAAGAAATAAAGAAACCTTTCATTAATATTTCAGGGCCTGTGATGTGACAATGTAATTTTTGTATCCTTTTTTAAGCTTATTGTGCGCACGTTGATGTGTGAGATTTGGCATTGTTAAAGTTGGAGACGGTGCGAATGCTAAAATAAAGTTTTGTTTGTTGTAGTAGCAGTGGGCAGGCACATAGCTCAAAGAACTGACGGCCGTTGGGGTAGAAAGGGTCTCGAGTGGAGACCACTGGAAAGCGTAGCTTAGGACGGCTCCCCACTTTACTTACACAATTATAAAGGTGCTCTGATAATGCCCGGTTTCCACCAAAGCGAAACGGAGAGGAGACGAGTGTTATCGACCAATACTAAAGCCATGTAAATCAACAAAATTATATCAAATCAAAAAACATGTTTTGTGACAACACTTATGTAGATGACGTAATACGATTTTGACAGGATTCTATTGACTGAATTTACACATTTCTTCTCCACTCTGCTTTGGTGGAAACTGGCCCTAAAAGATGCTGAGAGCATTGTCGGTCGAAACACCGATAAAACGGTACGTGATAAATCCCGTATTTATAATAATGATTGCCGAGAGCCGTCGTGTTCAGACCGCACCGGTTTAATACTCTTAATTTTATAAATAAGCCCCAGGAATATGATCTCGGAGAGGCTCAAAGTGAAACAAATTTTGGCAAATTGGCGTTGTACTTATGTATGTTTGTTTGTCACAGGATAACTTTCGAAGCGTTGATCCGATCATCGTGAAATTTGGTACATAGGTAGATAGTGATGGCACAATCCTGGTGTGACTAAAAGAAAATGGGACTATCCGGTCAATGGCACGTCTTATGAAAGGTCTTTATCAGTCCATTTCAACCTCGTTTTTATTTTTCTCGCTCGGAAATATCTGGAGGCCTATGTTTAGCAGTGGACGTCTTATTATAATAATGTTTATTTCAGTCAAGAACAGAAAAGTACAGGATGTTAAAACTTAATACAACGACACATATAAATATACCTTAGTGACTAACATTATTATATTATATAAAGCTCGATTACCACTCACTGACTGACTGACTCATTGACATGTTTGTTCTCCCAGATGCCACCTCGTAGGGTGAAAATGTTTGGTGGGATCGTATAGAGGGAGTTCCGATGAGTTGGGAATAAATCCTAAAGTACCCCTTTTGTCCCCCATTCGCTCCCATCCACCTCGTATCTCGGAAAGTATAGGTCTTACAGCGTTGGCGCAAAAACTAATGTTGCAGAGGACATTTTTTTATATCCGGTTCCATGAAAAAAAAATGGTCTTTCATACAAAAAAAAAATTGTCCCATACAAAATATTTCTGTATGAATACCGTAAACCGTAAATTTCGTTTGCCGTAATTTTCATACTGTTTTTGTAGGGAGCCCACGGCTTGTGTGTACTATAAAATTACTGTAAATTTGCTTGATTCTATATAATGGTGGTGGAGGGACATGAGATAACTTTCATAGTTTTTGCAAAGGTCATCATCATCATTTTGGAACATCCAATTTTTTTTTTTTTTTTTAGTATGCAACGTTCATCATGTTTATTTTGGAACATCCACATTTTTTTAATTATGCCTCATCCACAATGATCACTTTGAAACGTCATTTTTTTTTTTTTATTATGCAACATCCACTGTGATCATTTTGGTACATCATTTTTTTAATTATGCCTCATCCACAATGATCACTTTGGAACGTCAATTTATTTTTTTTTTTATTATGCATCATCCACTGTGATCATTTTGTAACATCATTTTTTTTCAATTATACCTCATCCACAATGATCACTTTGAAACGTCATTTTTTTTTTTTATTATGCAACATCCACTGTGATCATTTTGGTACATCATTTTTTTAATTATGCCTCATCCACAATGATCACTTTGGAACGTCAATTATTTTTTTTTTTTATTATGCATCATCCACTGTGATCATTTTGTAACATCATTTTTTTTTCAATTATGCCTCATCCACAATGATCACTTTGGAACGTCAATTATTATTTTTTTTATTATGCAACATCCACTGTGATCATTTTGGTACATCATTTTTTTAATTACGCCTCATCCACAATGATCACTTTGGAACGTCAATTATTTTTTATTATGCAACATCCACTGTGATCATTTTGGAACATCATTTTTTTTAATTATGCCTCATCCACAATGATCACTTTGGAACGTCAATTATTGTTATTTTTTTTGTATTATGCATCATCCACTGTGATCATTTTGGAACATCATTTTTTTTAAATTATGCCTCATCCACATGATCATTTTGGAACGTCATTTTTTTTTTATTATGCAACATCCACAATGATCACTTTTGGAACGTCAATTTTTTTTTTATTATGCAACATCCACTGTGATCATTTTGGAACATCAATTTTTTTTTATTTATGCCTCATCCACTATGATCATTTTGGAACGTCAATTTTTTTTTATTATGCGACATCCACTATTCGAATATTCTCTTTGATTGCTTGTTACACTTCGTCATCCTCTTTTATTGTTTCTTCCGCCTCCACATCTTCTATTTTTGCATGTTCCACTTCGTTATCCTTTTAAAATGCTTCTTCTACTTCATATCCTCTTTAATTGCTTCAGTTACTTCATTATGCGCTCTACAAAATTGTGGTGTTTCATACAAAACTTCAATCGCTCATATCTTCTAAGCGGGAAGAGATAGCCCTAGCAAACTTGTACAAAATATTGGTACAAACTTTTGGTGGAACTGTTTTTTTATTGTCATCCTTGACATCCTTTTTGAATGCTTCTCTCACTTCGTCATCTTCTTTGAATGTTTTTTCCACTTCGACATCATCTTTGACTGCTTCTTTAACTTCGATATCCTCTTTGATTGCTTCTCCCACTTCGATATCGTCTTTGACTGCTTCTTCCATTTCGATATCGTCTTTGATTGCTTTTTCACTTCATCATCTTCTTTGAATGCTTCTACCACCTTGGTATCCTCTTTGATTGCTTACTCAACTTCAATTTCCTCTTTGATTGTTTCTGCCACTTCGATATCCTATTTGATTGCTTCTTCCACTTCAACATTCTCTTTGATAGTTTCTTCCACTTCGATATCCAATCAACAAATTTATGATTTTTCTTACAAAACTTTAATCGCTCGTATCTTCTAAACGGGAAAAGATAGCACTAGCAAACTTTGACAAAATATTAGTACAAATTTTTGATCATTATCATTTTACAACATACATTTATATTATGCAACGTCAATCCTGATCATTTTGGAACGTCCAGATTTTTTTTATGCAACGTTCATCATGATCTTTTTTGCAACGTTCAATTTTTTTTATACAACTATTATCATGATCATTTTCGAACATCCAATTTTTTTCTCTTTGATTGCTTGTTCCACTTCGATATCCTCTTTGATTGCTTCTTCCACATTGATATCCTATTTGATTGCTTCTTTAACTTTGATATCCTCTACGATTGCTTGTTCCACTTCGATATCCTCTTTTATTCCTTCTTCATCTTCAATATCCATTGGATTGCTTCTTCATCTTTGATATCCTCTTTGATGGCATTTTCACTTCGGTATCCTCTGTAAGGGCTCCTTCCTCTTTGATTTCCGTTTGATTGCTTCTTGCACTGCAATATTTTCTTTGATTGCGTCTTCATATTCGATATCGTTTTTGATTGCATTTTTACTTCGATATCCTGTGATGGCTTCTTCCACTTTGACATCCTCTTTGATTGCTTCTTCCACTTCGATATCCGCTTTGATTGCTTGTTCCATTTTGATATCGTCTTTGACTATTTCTTTCACTTCGATATCGTCTTTGATTGCTTTTTTCACTTCGTCATCCTCTTTGAATACTTCTACCAACTCGGTATCCTCTTTGATTCCTTAGTCAACTTCAATTTCCTCTTTGATTGTTTTTGCTACTTCGATATCCTATTTGATTGCTTCTCCCACTTCAATATCCTCTTTGTTTACTCCTTCCACTTCGATATCATCTTCGATTTCCTTTTGATTGCTTCTTGCACTGCATTATTCTCTTTGATTGCGTCTTCATCTTCGATATCGTCTTTGATAGCATTTTCACTTCGATATCCTCTGTGATGGCTTCTTCCACTTCGATACCCTCTTTGATTGCTTTTTCCACTTCGATACCCTCTTTGATTGCTTCTTCCACTTCGATATCCTCTTTGATTGTTTCTTCCGCCTCGACATCTTCTATTTTTGCATGTTCCACTTCGTTATCCCTTTAAAATGCTTCTTCTACTTTCATATCCTCTTTAATTGCTTCAGTTACTTCATTATGCTCTCTACAAAATTGTGGTCTTTCATACAAAACTTCAATCGCTCGTATCTTCTAAACGGGAAGAGATAGCCCTAGCAAACTTGTACAAAATATTGGTATAAATTTTTGGTGGAACTGTTTTTTTATTGTCATCCTTGACATCCTTTTTGAATGCTTCTCTCACTTCGTCATCTTCTTTGAATGTTTTTTCCACTTCGACATCATCTTTGACTGCTTCTTTAACTTCGATATCCTCTTTGATTGCTTCTCCCACTTCGATATCGTCTTTGACTGCTTCTTCCATTTCGATATCGTCTTTGATTGCTTTTTCACTTCGTCATCTTTCTTCCATTTCGATATCGTCTTTGATTGCTTTTTCACTTCGTCATCTTCTTTGAATGCTTCTACCACCTTGGTATCCTCTTTGATTGCTTACTCAACTTCAATTTCCGCTTTGATTGTTTCTGCCACTTCGATATCCTATTTGATTGCTTCTTCCACTTCAACATTCTCTTTGATAGTTTCTTCCACTTCGATATCCAATCAACAAATTTATGATTTTTCTTACAAAACTTTAATCGCTCGTATCTTCTAAACGGGAAGAGATAGCACTAGCAAACTTTGACAAAATATTAGTACAAATTTTTGATCATTATCATTTTACAACATACATTTATATTATGCAACGTCAATCCTGATCATTTTGGAACGTCCAGATTTTTTTATGCAACGTTCATAATGACCTTTTTTGCAACGTTAAATTTTTTTTATACAACTATTATCATGATCATTTTGGAACATCCAATTTTTTTCTCTTTGATTGCTTGTTCCACTTCGATATCCTCTTTGATTGCTTCTTCCACATTGGTATCCTCTTTGATTGCTTCTTTAACTTTGATATCCTCTACGATTGCTTGTTCCGCTTCGATATCCTCTTTTATTCCTTCTTCATCTTCAATATCCATTGGATTGCTTCTTCCACTTCGATATCGTCTTTGATTGCTTTTTTTACTTCGTCATCCTCTTAGAATGCTTCTACCACCTTGGTATCCTCTTTGATTTCTTCCTCAACTTTAATTTCCTCTTTGATTGTTTCTGCTACTTCGATATCCTATTTGATTGCTTCTTTCACTTCAATATCCTTTTTGATTGCTTCTTCCACTTCGATATCATCTTTGATTGCTGCTTCCACTTGGAAATCCTCTTTGATTTGATTGCTTCTTCCATTTCGATATCGTCTTTGACTGCTTCTTACACATGGATATCCTCTTTGATGGCTTTTAACAGCTCGATATCCTCTTTAATTACTTCTTCGACTAAAAGAAAAACACGCGAGCTGCGAGCAGCTCGCGCACAACGCAACCTCTAGTTATATTATATAAAGCTCGATTACCACTCACTGACTGACTGACTGACTCATTGACATGTTTGTTCTCCCAGATGCCCCCTCGTAGGGTGAAAATGTTTGGTAGGATCGTATAGACCGAGTTCCGATGAGTTGGGAATAAATCCTAAAGTACCCCTTTTGTCCCCCATTCGCTCCCATCCACCTCGTATCTCGGAAAGTATAGGTCTTACAGCGTTGGTGCAAAAACTAATGTTGCAGAGGACATTTTTTTATATCCGGTTCCATGAAAAAAAAATTGACTTTCATACAAAAAAAAAATTGTCCCATACAAAATATTTCTGTATGAATACCGTAAGCCGTATATTTCGTTTACCGTAATTTTCATACTGTTTTTGTAGGGAGCCCACGGCTTGTGTGTACTATAAAATTACTGTAAATTTGCTTGATTCTATATCAAGGTGGTGGAGGGACATGAGATAACTTTCATAGTTTTTGCAAAGGTCATCATCATCATTTTGGAACATCCATTTTTTTTTTTTTTTAGTATGCAACGTTCATCATGTTTATTTTGGAACATCCACATTTTTTTAATTATGCCTCATCCACAATGATCACTTTGGAACGTCAATTTTTTTTATTATGCATCATCCACTGTGATCGTTTTGGTACATCATTTTTTTTAATTATGCCTCATCCACAATGATCACTTTGAAACGTCAATTATTTTTTATTTTTTTATTATGCATCATCCACTGTGATCATTTTGGAACATCATTTTTTTTCAATTATGCCTCATCCACTATGATCACTTTGGAACGTCAATTTTTTTTTATTATGCAACATCCACTGTGATCATTTTGGAACATCATTTTTTTTAATTATGCCTCATCCACAATGATCACTTTGGAACGTCAATTTTTTTTTTAACATGCAACATCCACTGTGATTATTTTGGTACATAATTTTTTTTAATTATGCCTCATCCACAATGATCACTTTGGAACGTCAATTATTATTTTTTTTTATGCATCATCCACTGTGATCATTTTGGAACATAATTTTTTTTAATTATGCCTCATCCACAATGATCACTTTGGAACGTCAATTATTATTATTTTTTTTGTATTATGCAACATCCACTGTGATCATTTTGGTAGATCATTTTTTAAATTAAGCCTCATCCACAATGATCACTTTGGAACGTCAATTTTTTTTTTTACTTTTATTATGCATCATCCACTGTGATCATTTTGGTACATCATTTTTTTTAATTATGCCTCATCCACAATGATCACTTTGGAACGTCAATTTTTTTTTATTATGCATCGTCCACTGTGATCATTTTGGAACATCATTTTTTTAATTATGCCTCATCCACAATGATCACTTTGGAACGTCAATTATTATTATTTTTTTGTATTATGCAACATCCACTGTGATCGTTTTGATACATCATTTTTTTTAATTATGCCTCATCCACAATGATCACTTTGGAACGTCAATTTTTTTTTTATTATGCAACATCCACTGTGATCATTTGGTACATCATTTTTTTTAATTATGCCTCATCCACAATGATCACTTTGGAACGTCAATTTTTTTTTTTATTATGCAACATCCACTGTGATCATTTTGGTACATAATTTTTTTTAATTATGCCTCATCCACAATGATCACTTTGGAACGTCAATTATTTTTTTTTTATGCATCATCCACTGTGATCATTTTGGAACATAATTTTTTTTAATTATGCCTCATCCACAATGATCACTTTGGAACGTCAATTATTATTATTTTTTTTGTATTATGCAACATCCACTGTGATCATTCTGGTACATCATTTTTTAAATTAAGCCTCATCCACAATGATCACTTTGGAACGTTTTTTTTTTTTTACTTTTATTATGCATCATCCACTGTGATCATTTTGGAACATCATTTTTTTTTAATTATGCCTCATCCACATGATCATTTTGGAACGTCATTTTTTTTTATTATGCAACATCCACTGTGATCATTTTGGAAAATCAATTTTTTTTTGTAGCACAAATTTTTGGTGGAATCGTTATTTTACGGTCATCATCGCCCTTGCCATCATTTTGAATTCTTCTCTCACTTACTTTTCGTTTTCGAATGTTTCTTCCACATTGGTATCCTCTTTAATTGTTTCTATAACTTCGAAATCCTCTTTGATGGCATTTTTACTTCAATATACTTTTGAATTGTTTTTTTCTATTTTTATATTTTCTTCAATTACTTCTCTTACTTCAATATCGACTCTACAAAATTATGGGTTTAAATACAAATCTTAAATCGCTCGTATCTTCTAAACGGGAAAAGTTACCCCCAGCAAACTTTTACAAAATATTGGTACTAATTTTTGGTGGAATAGTTTTTTTAATACCATCATTGTCCTTGAGATCCTTTTTGAATGCTTCTCTTACTTCGTCTTCCGCTTTGAATGCTTCTTTCACCACGATATCCTCTATTTTTGCTTCTTCCACTTTGATATCCTTTTTAATTGCTTGTTCTACTTATATATTTTATTAATTGCTTCTTTTACTACAATTTCCACTCTACAAAATTATGGGTTTTAATACAAATCTTAAATCGCTCGTATCTTCTAAACGGGAACAGTTACGCCTAGCAAACTTTTACAAAATATTGGTACAAATTTTTGGTCGAATATTTTTTTATTACCATCATTGATCTTGACATCCTTTTTGGATGCTTCTTTCACCTCGATATCCTCTATTTTTGCTACTTCCACTTTGATATCCTTTTTAATTGCTTTTTCTACTTATATATTTTCTTAATTGCTTCTTTTACTACAATTTCCACTATACAAAATTATGGGTTTTAATACAAATCTTAAATCGCTCGATCTTCTAAATGGGAAGAGTTACGCCTAGCAAACTTTTACAAAATATTGGTACAAATTTTTGGTGGAATAGTTTTTTTAATACCATCATTGCCCTTGACATCCGTTTTGAATGCTTCTCTTACTTCGTCTTCCACTTTAAATGCTTCTTTCACCTAGATATCCTCTATTTTTGCTTCTTCCACTTTGATATCCTTTTTAATTGCTTTATCGACTTATATATTTTCTTCAATTGCTTCTATTACTTCAATTCCCACTCTACAAAATTATGGGTTTTAATACAAATCTTAAATCGCTCGTATCTTCTAAACGGGAAGAGTTACGCCTAGCAAACTTTTACAAAATATTGGTACAAATTTTTAGTGGAATAGTTTTTTTAATACCATCATTGCCCTTGACATCCGGTTTGAATGCTTCTCTTACTTCGTCTTCCACTTTAAATGCTTCTTTCACCTCGATATCCTCTATTTTTGCTTCTTCCACTTTGATATCCTTTTTAATTGCTTTATCTACTTATATATTTCCTTCAACTGCTTCTTTTACTTCAATTCCCACTCTACAAAATTATGGGTTTTAATACAAATCTTAAATCGCTCGTATCTTCTAAACGGGAAGAGTTACGCCTAGCAAACTTTTACAAAATATTGGTACAAATTTTTAGTGGAATAGTTTTTTTAATACCATCATTGCCCTTGACATCCGGTTTGAATGCTTCTCTTACTTCGTCTTCCACTTTAAATGCTTCTTTCACCTCGATATCCTCTATTTTTGCTTCTTCCACTTTGATATCCTTTTTAATTGCTTTATCTACTTATATATTTCCTTCAACTGCTTCTTTTACTTCAATTCCCACTCTACAAAATTATGGGTTTTAATACAAATCTTAAATCGCTCGTATCTTCTAAACGGGAACAGTTACGCCTAGCAAACTTTTACAAAATATTGGTACAAATTTTTGGTCGAATATTTTTTTTATTACCATCATTGATCTTGACATCCTTTTTGAATGCTTCTTTCACCTCGATATCCTCTATTTTGGCTTCTTCCACTTTGATATCCTTTTTAATTGCTTTTTCTACTTATATATTTTCTTAATTGCTTCTTTTACTACAATTTTCACTCTACAAAATTATGGGTTTTAATACAAATCTTAAATCGCTCGTATCTTCTAAACGGGAACAGTTACGCCTAGCAAACTTTTACAAAATATTGGTACAAATTTTTGGTCGAATATTTTTTTTATTACCATCATTGATCTTGACATCCTTTTTGAATGCTTCTTTCACCTCGATATCCTCTATTTTGGCTTCTTCCACTTTGATATCCTTTTTAATTGCTTTTTCTACTTATATATTTTCTTAATTGCTTCTTTTACTTCAATTTCCACTCTACAAAATTATGGGTTTTAATACAAATCTTAAATCGCTCGTATCTTCTAAACGGGAAGAGTTACGCCTAGCAAACTTTTACAAAATATTGGTACATATTTTTGGTGGAATAGTTTTTTTAATACCATCATTGCCCTTGACATCCGTTTTGAATGCTTCTCTTACTTCGTCTTCCACTTTAAATGCTTCTTTCACCTCGATATCCTCTATTTTTGCTTCTTCCACTTTGATATCCTTTTTAATGTCTTTTTCTACTTATATGTCTTCTTCAATTGCTTCTTTTACTTCAATTTCCACTCCACAAAATTATGGATTTTCATACAAAACTTAAATCGCTCGTATCTTTTAAATGGGAAGAGATAGCTCGAGGAAACTTTTACAAAATATTAGTATAAGTTTTTGGTGAAACCGTTTTTTTTTATCCTTGTCCTCGACGTCTTTTACTCAATTTCAATTTCCTCTTTAATTGTTTCTGCTACTTCGATATCATATTTGATTGCTTCTTTCACTTCAATATCCTCTTTGATTGCTTCTTCCACTTCGATATCATCTTTGATTGCTGCTTCCACTTGGATATCCGCTTTGATTTGATTGCTTCTTCCATTTCGATCGTCTTTGACTGCTTTTACTCAATTTCAATTTCCTCTTTAATTGTTTCTGCTACTTCGATATCCTATTTGATTGCTTCTTTCACTTCAATATCCTCTTTGATTGCTTCTTCCACTTCGATATCATCTTTGATTGCTGCTTCCACTTGGATATCCGCTTTGATTTGATTGCTTCTTCCATTTCGATCGTCTTTGACTGCTTCTTACACATGGATATCCTCTTCGATAACTTTAAACAGCTCGATATCCTCTTTGATTGCTTCTTCCACTTTGATATCCTCTTTTATTGCTTCTACCAATTCGATATCATCTTCGATTTCCTTTTGATTGCTTCTTGCACTGCAATATTCTCTTTGATTGCGTCTTCATCTTCGATATCGTTTTTGATAGCATTTTCACTTTGATATCCTCTGTGATGGCTTCATCCACTTCGATACCCTCTTTGATTGCTTCTTCCACTTCGATATCCTCTTTGATTGCTTCATACACTTCGATATCCTCTTTGATTGCTTCTTCCACTTCGATATCGTCTTTGACTGTTTCTTCCATTTCGATATCGTCTTTGATTGATTTTTCACTTCGTCATCCTCTTAGAACGCTTCTACCACCTCGGTATCCTCTTTGATTGCTTACTCAACTTTAATTTCATCTTTGATTGTTTCTGCTACTTCGATATCCTATTTGATTGCTTCTTTCACTTCAATATCGTCTTTGATTGCTTCTTCCACTTCGATATCGTTTTTGACTGTTTCTTCCACTTCGATATCGTCTTTGATTGCTTTTTTCACTTCGTCATCCTCTTAGAACGCTTCTACCACCTCGGTATCCTCTTTGATTGCTTACTCAACTTTAATTTCCTCTTTGATTGTTTCTGCTACTTCGATATCCTATTTGATTGCTTCTTTCACTTCATTATCCTCTTTGATTGCTTCTTCCACTTCGATATCGTCTTTGATTGCTTTTTTTATTACGTCATCCTCTTAGAATGCTCTTACCACCTCGGTATCCTCTTTGATTGCTTACTCAACTTTAATTTCCTCTTTGATTGTTTCTGCTGCTTCGATATCCTATTTGATTGCTTCTTTCACTTCAATATCCTCTTTAATTGCTGCTTGCACTTGGAAATCCTCTTTGATTTGATTGCTTCTTCCATTTCGATATCGTCTTTGACTGCTTCTTACACATGGATATCCTCTTTGATGGCTTTTAACAGCTCGATATCCTCTTTAATTACTTCTTCGACTAAAAGAAAAACACGCGAGCTGCGAGCAGCTCGCGCACAACGCAACCTCTAGTTATATTATATAAAGCTCGATTACCACTGACTGACTGACTGACTCATTGACATGTTTGTTCTCCCAGATGCCACCTCGTAGGGTAAAAATGTTTGGTGGGATCGTATAGAGGGAGTTCCGATGAGTTGGGAATAAATCCTAAAGTACCCCTTTTGTCCCCCATTCGCTCCCATCGACCTCGTATCTCGGAAAGTATAGGTCTTAGAGCGTTGGTGCAAAAACTAATGTTGCTGAGGTCATTTTTTTATATCCGGATCCATGAAAAAAAAATTGTCTTTCATACAAAAAAAAAATTGTCCCATACAAAATATTTCTGTATGAATACCGTAAACCGTATATTTCGTTTGCCGTAATTTTCATACTGTTCTTGTAGGGAGCCCACGGCTTGTGTGTACTATAAAATTACTGTAAATTTGCTTGATTCTATATAATGGTGGTGGAGGGACATGAGATAACTTTCATAGTTTTTGCAAAGGTCATCATCATCATTTTGGAACATCCAATTTTTTTTTTTTTTTTTAGTATGCAACGTTCATCATGTTTATTTTGGAACATCCACATTTTTTTAATTATGCCTCATCCACAATGATCACTTTGGAACGTCAATTATTTTTTTTTATTATGCAACATCCACTGTGTTCATTTTGGTACATCATTTTTTTTAATTATGCCTCACCCACAATGATCACTTTGGAACGTCAATTTTTTTTTTTTTATTATGCATCATCCACTGTGATCATTTTGGAACATCATTTTATTTTCAATTATGCCTCATCCACTATGATCACTTTGGAACGTCAATTTTTTTTTTTTTATTATGTAACATCCACTGTGATATTTTGGTACATCATTTTTTTAATTATGCCTCATCCACAATGATCACTTTGGAACGTCAATTACATTTTTTTTTATTATGCAACATCCACTGTGATCATTTTGGCACATCATTTTTTTAATTAGGCTTCATCCACAATGATCACTTTGGAACGTCAATTTTTTTTTTTTTATTATGCATCATCCACTGTGATCATTTTGGAACATCATTTTTTTTTTAATTATGCCTCATCCACAATGATCATTTTGGAACGTCAATTTTTTTTTTATTATGCAACATCCACTGTGATCATTTTGGTACATCATTTTTTTAAATTATGCCTCATCCACAATGATCACTTTGGAACGTCAATTTTTTTTTATTATGCAACATCCACTCTGATCATTTTGGTACATCATTTTTTTTAATTATGCCTCATCCACAATGATCACTTTGGAACGTCAATTTTTTTTTATTATGCAACATCCACTGTGATCATTTTGGTACATAATTTTTTTTAAATCATCCACAATGATCACTTTGGAACGTCAATTATCATTTTTTTTATGCAACATCCACTGTGATCATTTTGGTACATCATTTTTTTAATTACGCCTCATCCACAATGATCACTTTGGAACGTCAATTTTTTTTTTAATTATGCATCATCCACTGTGATCATTTTGGTACATCATTTTTTTTAATTATGCCTCATCCACAATGATCACTTTGGAACGTCAATTATTTTTTTTTATTATGCAACATCCACTGTGATCATTTTGGTACGTCATTTTTTTTTAATTATGCCTTATCCACAATGATCACTTTGGAACGTCAATTTTTTTTTTATTATGCAACATCCACTGTGATCTTTTTGGTACATAATTTTTTTTAAATATGCCTCATCCACAATGATCACTTTGGAACGTCAATTTTTTTTTTTATTATGCATCATCCACTGTGATCATTTTGGAACATCATTTTTTTTAAATTATGCCTCATCCACATGATCATTTTGGAACGTCAATTTTTTTTTTATTATGCAACATCCACTGTGATCATTTTGGAAAATCAATTTTTTTTTGTAGCACAAATTTTTGGTGGAATCGTTATTTTACGGTCATCATCGCCCTTGCCATCATTTTGAATTCTTCTCTCACTTCCTTTTTGTTTTCGAATGTTTCTTCCACATTGATATCCTCTTTAATTGTTTCTATAACTTCGAAATCCTCTTTGATGGCATTTTTACTTCTATATACTTTTGAATTGTTTTTTCTATTTTTATATTTTCTTCAATTACTTCTCTTACTTCAATATCGACTCTACAAAATTATGGGTTTAAATACAAATCTTAAATCGCTCGTATCTTCTAAACGGGAAAAGTTACCCCCAGCAAACTTTTACAAAATATTGGTACTAATTTTTGGTGGAATAGTTTTTTTAATACCATCATTGCCCTTGAGATCCTTTTTGAATGCTTCTCTTACTTCGTCTTCCGCTTTGAATGCTTCTTTCACCTCGATATCCTCTATTTTTGCTTCTTCCACTTTGATATCCTTTTTAATTGCTTTTTCTACTTATATATTTTCTTAATTGCTTCTTTTACTACAATTTCCACTCTACAAAATTATGGGTTTTAATACAAATCTTAAATCGCTCGTATCTTCTAAACGGGAACAGTTACGCCTAGCAAACTTTTACAAAATATTGGTACAAATTTTTGGTCGAATATTTTTTTTATTACCATCATTGATCTTGACATCCTTTTTGAATGCTTCTTTCACCTCGATATCTTCTATTTTTGCTTCTTCCACTTTGGTATCCTTTTTAATTGCTTTTTCTACTTATATATTTTCTTAATTGCTTCTTTTACTACAATTTCCACTTTACAAAATTATGGGTTTTAATACAAATCTTAAATCGCTCGTATCTTCTAAACGGGAAGAGTTACGCCTAGCAAACTTTTACAAAATATTGGTACAAATTTTTGGTGGAATAGTTATTTTAATACCATCATTGCCCTTGACATCCGTTTTGAATGCTTCTCTTACTTCGTCTTCCACTTTAAATGCTTCTTTCACCTCGATATCCTCTATTTTTGCTTCTTCCACCTTGAGATCCTTTTTAATTGCTTTATCTACTTATATATTTTCTTCAATTGCTTCTTTTACTTCAATTCCCACTCTACAAAATTATAAGTTTTAATACAAATCTTAAATAGCTGGTATCTTCTAAACGGGAACAGTTACTCCTAGCAAACTTTTACAAAATATTGGTTCAAATTTTTGGTCGAATAGTTTTTTTATTACCATCATTGCTCTTGACATCCTTTTTGAATGCTTCTCTCACTTGGTCTTCCTCCTTGAATGCTTCTTTCACCTCGATATCCGCTATTTTTGCTTCTTCCACTTTGATACCCTTTTTAATGCCTTTTTCTACTTATATGTCTTCTTCAATTGCTTCTTTTACTTCAATTTCCACTCCACAGAATTATGGGTTTTCATACAAAACTTAAATCGCTCGTATCTTTTAAACGGGAAGAGATAGCTCGAGGAAACTTTTACAAAATATTAGTATAAGTTTCTGGTGAAACCGTTTTTTATTTTTATCCTTGTCCTCGACGTCTTTTACTCAATTTCAATTTTTTCTTTAATTGTTTCTGCTACTTCGATATCCTATTTGATTGCTTCTTTCACTTCAATATCCTCTTTGATTGCTTCTTCCACTTCGATATCATCTTTGATTGCTGCTTCCACTTGGATATGCGCTTTGATTTGATTGCTTCTTCCATTTTGATCGTCTTTGACTGCTTCTTACACATGGATACCCTCTTCGATAACTTTAATCAGCTCGATATGCTCTTTGATTGCTTCTTCCACTTTGATATCCTCTTTTATTGCTTCTACCAATTCGATATCATCTTCGATTTCCTTTTGATTGCTTCTTGCACTGTAATATTCTCTTTGATTGCGTCTTCATCTTCGATATCGTTTTTGATAGCATTTTCACTTTGATATCCTCTGTGATGGCTTCTTCCACTTCGATACCCTCTTTGATTGCTTCTTCCACTTCGATATCCTCTTTCATTGCTTCTTCCACTTCGATATCCTCTTTCATTGCTTCTTCCACTTCGATATCGTCATTGACTGTTTCTTCCACTTCAATATCGTCTTTGATTGCTTTTTTCACTTCGTCATCCTCTTAGAACGCTTCTACCACCTCGGTATCCTCTTTGATTGCTTACTCAACTTTAATTTCCTCTTTGGTTGTTTCTGCTACTTCGATATCCTATTTGATTGCTTCTTTCACTTCAATATCTTCTTTGATTGCTTCTTCCACTTCGATATCGTTTTTGACTGTTTCTTCCACTTCGATATCGTCTTTGATTGCTTTTTTCACTTCGTCATCCTCTTAGAACGCTTCTACCACCTCGGTATCCTCTTTGATTGCTTACTCAACTTTAATTTCTTCTTTGATTGTTTCTGCTACTTTGATATCCTATTTGATTGCTTCTTTCACTTTAATATCCTCTTTGATTGCTTCTTCCACTTCGATATCGTTTTTGACTGTTTCTTCCACTTCGATATAGTCTTTGATTGCTTTTTTTACTACGTCATCCTCTTAGAATGCTCTTACCACCTCGGTATCCTCTTTGATTGCTGACTCAACTTTAATTTCCTCTTTGATTGTTTCTGCTGCTTCGATATCTTATTTGATTGCTTCTTTCACTTCAATATCCTCTTTAATTGCTGCTTCCACTTGGAAATCCTCTTTGATTTGATTGCTTCTTCCATTTCGATCGTCTTTGACTGCTTCTTACACATGGATATCCTCTTCGATAACTTTAAACAGCTCGATATCCTCTTTGATTGCTTCTTCCACTTTGATATCCTTTTTATTGCTTCTACCAATTCGATATCATCTTCGATTTCCTTTTGATTGCTTCTTGCACTGCAATATTCTCTTTGATTGCGTCTTCATCTTCGATATCGTTTTTGATAGCATTTTCACTACGATATCCTCTGTGATGGCTTCTTACACTTCGATATCTTCTTTGATTGCTTCTTCCACTTCGATATCCTCTAAGATTGCTTCTTCTTTTTCGATATCGTCTTCGACTATTTGTTTCACTTCGATATCGTCTTTGATTGCTTTTTCACTTCGTCATCCTCTTTGAATACTTCTACCACCTCGGTATCCTCTTTGATTCCTTAGTCAACTTCAATTTCCTCTTAGGTTGTTTTTCCTACTTCGATATCCTATTTGATTGCTTCTTCCACTTCAATATCCTCTTTGATTACTCCTTCCACTTCGATGTCATCTTCAATTTCCTTTTGATTGCTTCTTGCACTGCAATATTCTCTTTGATTGCGTCTTGGTCTTCGATATCGGCTTTGACAGCATTTTCACTTCGATATCCTCTGTGATGGCTTCTTCCACTTCGATACCCTCTTTGATTGCTTCTTCCATTTCGATATCCTCTTTGATTGCTTTTTTCACTTCGTCATCCTCTTAGAACGCTTCTACCACCTCGGTATCCTCTTTGATTGCTTACTCAACTTTAATTTCCTCTTTGATTGTTTCTGCTACTTCGATATCCTATTTGATTGCTTCTTTCACTTCAATATCCTCTTTGATTGCTTCTTCCACTTCGATATCGTTTTTGACTGTTTCTTCCACTTCGATATCGTCTTTGATTGCTTTTTTTACTTCGTCATCCTCTTAGAATGCTCTTACCACCACGGTATCCTCTTTGATTGCTTACTCAACTTTAATTTCCTCTTTGATTGTTTCTGCTGCTTCGATATCCTATTTGATTGCTTCTTTCACTTCAATATCCTCTTTAATTGCTGCTTCCACTTGGAAATCCTCTTTGATTTGATTGCTTCTTCCATTTCGATATCGTCTTTGACTGCTTCTTACACATGGATATCCTCTTTGATGGCTTTTAACAGCTCGATATCCTCTTTAATTACTTCTTCGACTAAAAGAAAAACACGCGAGCTGCGAGCAGCTCGCGCACAACGCAACCTCTAGTTATATTATATAAAGCTCGATTACCACTGACTCACTGACTGATTGACATCATTGTTCTCCCAGATGCCACCTCGTAGGGGGGAAATGTTTGGTGGGATCGTATAGAGGGAGTTCCGGTGAGTTGGGAATAAATCCTAAAGTACCCCTTTTGTCCCCCATTCGCTCCCATCCACCTCGTATCTCGGAAAGTATAAGTCTTACAGCGTTGGTGCAAAAACTAATGTTGCTGAGGACATTTTTTTATATCCGGATCCATGAAAAAAAAATTGTCTTTCATACAAAAAAAAAATTGTCCCATACAAAATATTTACGCAAATTACTACCACGCAAAAGAAAGTCTTAAAATCAGTAGCTAAAAGCTTATATTCCAATAACTTGAGTGACTCATTTACGACGATTTGTCTCCAATCATCAGGAACGTAAAAGAGACAGTTGCATTTTTTTCTATATTCGCACCTGTGCGTGCTGTCCGATATTGCCCGAACTTGGCGTAAACGACACAATGAGTGTTCGCCGTTCGCCACAGAATACAGAAAAAACAGTAGGTCCAAGCGGTTCTTACAACCGGATTTGTCTAAAGAGAATGCGACTGTGAATGTCACCAGGTAATAACCGCGCTCATATCCATATTAGAAACTAACATAAAACCGATGCGAGATGATATTTCGGCAATTTTTCACTGGTAAGGTGCGTCCTCTGAAAGTGTGCTTGGAGAGAAATAGGTCCGAATGTATCCTGATCAAACACCTTAAAGAGCTCAGCCAAGAATTATGAGTATATGCCTAACCCTCAATCTCATGAAGACATGAATACTTACCAACTATGTCACACCTATCAGAATTTACAAACCACTAAGTCGTGCCTCAACTTCTTGTATGCCAATGTGCAGACTTTACTTTTTACTTTACTTTATATACAACGGATAAGTACCTACATACGTGACTATATGTACACAGTCACGCTAGCTGGTTGACTTACTGTATTATTTACACTGTATCATACCGAGTGAACTGTGGAAGTATGACGTAACAAGATGGCGGATTTTGACGTTTGGGTAAAAACAAACAGGTTTCGACGAGCGATTTTTGTAATTTTAGCTTTTTCATAATAAATAAAATGTCTGCGGTTGTAAGTTTGGGTACAATCATAGAGCAATTTAAGAACGAAATTTCTGTATTCAAGAAAGGTGAAAAGAGTTACGATAGTGGTAGGTCATGTATGATGGTTCTTTGGAGATTCTGAGAGGACAGATATTTGCATCAATGAAAAATAAGAAGTACTCAACAGAGGTAAGCCGTAATATTTTTAATTGTATAATGAAAAATTGACTAGCGATATCAGTAAGTACTATATTTTGCTGTAAAAACGACATACTGCACAATATAAAGGTTTCCCACAAAGAGATTTTGGCCATTGCACATGCCACTATTGGGCAAAGCACATGGCACTATTTGACGACCTCCGTGGTGCAGTGGGCGCATAGCCGCCTGAGACGCAGGAGGTAGCGGGTTCGATCCCCGCTGCGGAACAAATGTTTGCATGATCTACAGATATTTATTCCGGGTCTGGCTGTTTCTCTATATATTATAAGTATGTATTTACAAAAAAAAATGTTTAAAAGTAAGTATTCTATCAGTTATCTGGTTCCCATAGTACAAGCTCTGCTTAATTTGGGGCTAGATAGCGCTGTGTGAAATGTCCAGCAATATTTATTATTATTAAAGATGTAATCCTCTGTGGCATGAAATAAGGCTAGGCTGCATTACTGCAAGCAATTTTGGGATTGTGATTGCTGCTGTGCAGCGTAACAGGTACATATTTGCACAAATTTTGCATTTGTTATGCTGAGTCGCAAGGAACACTACCAATACTTTATTCTGTTTATTTCAGATTTCCTCCATCATTATTTCATCATTAAATCTGGATGGTGTTAAAAGTATCCAGTGGGGAATAACTCATGAAGAGGTGGCTTTAAAACTCTTCGAGGAAGCAACACAGAAGAAAGTCTCTCCGACTGGGTTTTGGCTTCACAACTCAGGTGCTTTAGTAGCATCACCTGACGGAATTGTTGGAGATGATGCCATAGTGAGGCATAGTGGAAGTGAAATGTCCATTTAAACACAGAATGAGCATTGCAGAAGAAATCCAAAATGATAGGAAATACTGTTTTGATACTGATGGAACATTGAAAACGAATCATGCATACTACCACAAAATTACTACAAAACAATACAACAATATTACTATGCTAACACCTACTTACCTCTTAGTCCAGTAGTGGCTACTGGATAAGGACACTGACCGACGCGCATCATTTAAGACACCATCCGAAGTGAAACCAGGTAATAAAAATATGTATTTTATAAACTAGCTTCCACTGTCGATTTTAAAAAGTAGCTTACTTTTAAATCCAAGTCATAAATGCTAATCAGGGTTTTTTAATGCTACCTGGTAATGAAACAAGCTTATGGCCCACCTGATGTTAAGTGGTAACCATCGCCTTTAACAAAGAACTGCCTTATAACGTAGGTCACAGACCTCTACGTTGCAGTACCCTGCGTCCATCAACTTTAGACATACAGATGTAAAGCCTCATATGCCAGTAATTTCACCAGCAATCACCTTAATACCGAAACACAGTAATGCTGCTTGGCAGCAGAAATAGGTATGATGGTAGTACTTTCCGGGCGAGCCCTTTCACAAGGAACTCTACTACTCAATACATTTGTTGCTTTCACATGGTGACAAAGTTATTTAGTCCATTGAAATGTTACATTTTTTAGGCCTTACCTTGCGTTTTTTAGAGGACGCAATTTTATTTTTTTGATGTTTAGGGGGGGTCAGTGTAAAGCTAAAATGATAAAAAAAAGTTATATCGAAAAATATAATTTTTTTCTCGAATTTCTGAACATTTTCGCTTATAACTTTTTTATTTATAGTTCTACTACAAAAAGTTACTGGACCAAAGTTGTAGAGAATTTAATTTGCAACAAAAAATGTTAACAAAATTTTTTTTATCAAATTAATAGTTTAAGAGATATATCGTAAAAACCATTTCAACCCCTATTTTCAAGATGGCGGCCGTGGGACAAGGGTGGCGATCCCCCAAACTTGGTTTTAGCTTTACACTGACCGCCACTATACATCAAAAAAATAAAATTGCGTCCTCTAAAAAACGCAACCCCAAATGTAACTTTTCAATGGACTAATTACAAGTAGTATATAGTTTGTTTCACATATGAACCCTGCCCCTGAGTATTGCAACAGGAAGACAAACCATGTTTTCCTATCTAAATAGGCAGGCATGCTGTTTACACTTTACGACAATTTTTTCGATATTTTAATATACCTACCCTTGATGAACAAACAAACATAGAAACATACTTATAATATTATGTTATGTTTTTATAAAGCGTATGCACTGAGTAGCAGATAGGCGACGCTAACTTCGTAAAATCATGGTATTCAGGAGGGCCGTCACGTCAGTTTGTGTGGATAATGTGACTATTAAATATTATTACAAAAAATATGCGCATAAATCCCAAATGTTTCTATTTTTGTTGAGTTCTACATGTTCTTTATTGAATATAAGGTGAAATGAAATGATATTTATTTGCCAGAAGTACGGTGTATAAGTTGATACAGCGAGGTGTGTACATAGATGAAAAAAAATTAAGAAAATTTAAAAACCTATATATTGATATAAGTATCTCGCGTTAAATATTTTATTAAAAACCACATCTCATATATTTTTTGTTTTCGAACAGACAACAACTGGAACGACTGCGACTGGCATCTCATTACAGCTCATTGAGGATGGTGGCGAACGCCGAGTCAAGCAAAGATAATATGAAAATTATCAACTGATTCAAATCTATTAACTATTTCATTTGTCAATGAGTATTCAAATTTAATAGCATTAGTTTGTTGAGAGAGATGAGATTGGTTGCTCTAGAGATATATGAGAAGGATTATTAAAATACGTTCATATTACTTTTTTACTTGACATATTATGTTCAGCAGTCTACTTCCTGTGGCTGCTGATATGATGATGATTATAAGGTATACCCAATGTAGAAAATAATAAAATATATATACCAACTTCTCAATTGTTTAATTTATAGATATTAACTGACCTTGTACGCCTCTGCGGGAAACACCCTAACGGCCTACTGCTAATACGGGCACAGTAGACTTTGGAATGGTTAAAGCTGGTGGGATTTATTAAACTAACCCGTCTCGCCATTCTTACATACCTAATTGCATCATTAAAGAATTAATAAATATTAAGTAAGTATCCACGAATTTGCTGATTATGATACAAAACTATTGATTGTTTATGTAAGTTATAAAATTGTAAGTAGAAGTATCCTTAAATCAACTTACTTATTTTTAAGGTTCCTTCTTAAAATACATGTTTTAGCCTTATATGATTTGGTTTTGTCAGAGTTACGAAGGGGGGGATTTCTATCAAACAACACATTACCCTCGCGAGCTGCGAGCAGCTCGCGCACAACGCAACCTCGATACCCTCATTAATTACTTCTTCGACTAAAAGAAAAACACGCGAGCTGCGAGCAGCTCGCGCACAACGCAACCTCTAGTTATATTATATAAAACTGCATTACCACTGACTCACTGATTGACTCATTGACATCATTGTTCTCCCAGATGCCCCCTCGTAGGGTGGAAATGTTTGGTAGGATCGTATAGAGGGAGTTAGGTCGAGTTGGGAATAAATCCTAAAGTACCCCTTTTGTCCCCCATTCGCTCCCATCGACCTCGTATCTCGGAAAGTATAGGTCTTAGAGCGTTGGTGCAAAAACTAATGTTGCTGAGGACATTTTTTTATATCCGGATCCATGAAAAAAAAAATGTCTTTCATACAAAAAAAAATTGTCCCATACAAAATATTTCTGTATGAATACCGTAAACCGTATATTTCGTTTGCCGTAATTTTCATTCTGTTTTTGTAGGGAGCCCACGGCTTGTGTGTACTATAAAATTACTGTAAATTTGCTTGATTCTATATAATGGTGGTGGAGGGACATGAGATAACTTTCATAGTTTTTGCAAAGGTCATCATCATCATTTTGGAACATTCAATTTTTTTTTTTTTTTAGTATGCAACGTTCATCATGTTTATTTTGGAACATCCACATTTTTTTAATTATGCCTCATCCACAATGATCACTTTGAAACGTCATTTTTTTTTTATTATGCAACATCCACTGTGATCATTTTGGTACATCATTTTTTTAATTATGCCTCATCCACAATGATCACTTTGGAACGTCAATTTTTTTTTTTTTTATTATGCATCATCCACTGTGATCATTTTGTAACATCATTTTTTTTTCAATTATGCCTCATCCACAATGATCACTTTGAAACGTCATTTTTTTTTTTTATTATGCATCATCCACTGTGATCATTTTGTAACATCATTTTTTTTTCAATTATGCCTCATCCACAATGATCACTTTGAAACGTCATATTTTTTTTTTATTATGCAACATCCACTGTGATCATTTTGGTACATCATTTTTTTAATTATGCCTCATCCACAATGATCACTTTGGAACGTCAATTATTTTTTTTTTATTATGCATCATCCACTGTGATCATTTTGTAACATCATTTTTTTTTCAATTATGCGTCATCCACAATGATCACTTTGAAACGTCATTTTTTTTTTATTATGCAACATCCACTGTGATCATTTTGGTACATCATTTTTTTAATTATGCCTCATCCACAATGATCACTTTGGAACGTCAATTATTATTTTTTTTTATTATGCATCATCCACTGTGATCATTTTGTAACATCATTTTTTTTTCAATTATGCCTCATCCACAATGATCACTTTTGGAACGTCATTTTTTTTTATTATGCAAAATCCTTTGTGATCATTTTGGAAAATCATTTTTTTTAAATTATGCCTCATCCACAATGATTATTTTGGAACGTCAATTTCTTTTTTTTTATTATGCAACATCCACTGTGATAATTTTGGAACATCAATTTTTTTTAATTATGCCTCATCAGCAATGATCATTTTGGAACGTCAATTTTTTTTTAAATTATGCCTGATCCACAATGATCACTTTTGGAACGTCAATTTTTTTTTTATTATGCAACATCCACTGTGATCATTTTGGAACATAAATTTTTTTTTATTTATGCCTCATCCACTATGATCATTTTTGAACGTCAATTTTTTTTTTATTATGCGACATCCACTATTCGAACATTCTCTTTGATTGCTTGTTACACTTCGTCATCCTCTTTTATTGTTTCTTCCGCCTCCACATCTTCTATTTTTGCATGTTCCACTTCGTTATCTTTTTAAAATGCTTCTTCTACTTCATATCCTCTTTAATTGCTTCAGTTACTTCATTATGCGCTCTACAAAATTGTGGTGTTTCATACAAAACTTCAATCGCTCATATCTTCTAAACGGGAAGAGATAGCCCTAGCAAACTTGTACAAAATATTGGTGTAAATTTTTGGTGGAACTGTTTTTTTATTGTCATCCTTGACATCCTTTTTGAATGCTTCTCTCACTTCGTCATCTTCTTTGAATGTTTTTTCCACTTCGACATCATCTTTGACTGCTTCTTTAACTTCGATATCCTCTTTGATTGCTTCTCCCACTTCGATATCGTCTTTGACTGCTTCTTCCATTTCGATATCGTCTTTGATTGCTTTTTCACTTCGTCATCTTCTTTGAATGCTTCTACCACCTTGGTATCCTCTTTGATTGCTTACTCAACTTCAATTTCCGCTTTGATTGTTTCTGCCACTTCGATATCCTATTTGATTGCTTCTTCCACTTCAACATTCTCTTTGATAGTTTCTTCCACTTCGATATCCAATCAACAAATTTATGATTTTTCTTACAAAACTTTAATCGCTCGTATCTTCTAAACGGGAAGAGATAGCACTAGCAAACTTTGACAAAATATTAGTACAAATTTTTGATCATTATCATTTTACAACATACATTTATATTATGCAACGTCAATCCTGATCATTTTGGAACGTCCAGATTTTTTTATGCAACGTTCATCATGATCTTTTTTGCAACGTTCAATTTTTTTTATACAATTATTATCATGATCATTTTGGAACATCCAATTTTTTTCTCTTTGATTGCTTGTTCCACTTCGATATCCTCTTTGATTGCTTCTTACACACTGATATCCTATTTGATTGCTTCTTTAACTTTGATATCCTCTACGATTGCTTGTTCCACTTCGATATCCTCTTTTATTCCTTCTTCATCTTCAATATCCATTGGATTGCTTCTTCATCTTTGATATCCTCTTTGATGGCATTTTCACTTCGGTATCCTCTGTAAGGGCTCCTTCCTCTTTGATTTCCGTTTGATTGCTTCTTGCACTGAAATATTTTCTTTGATTGCGTCTTCATATTCGATATCGTTTTTGATTGCATTTTTACTTCGATATCCTGTGATGGCTTCTTCCACTTTGATATCCTCTTTGATTGCTTCTTCCACTTCGATATCCGCTTTGATTGCTTGTTCCATTTTGATATCGTCTTTGACTATTTCTTTCACTTCGATATCGTCTTTGATTGCTTTTTTCACTTCGTCATCCTCTTTGAATACTTCTACCAACTCGGTATCCTCTTTGATTCCTTAGTCAACTTCAATTTCCTCTTTGATTGTTTTTGCTACTTCGATATCTTATTTGATTGCTTCTCCCACTTCAATATCCTCTTTGTTTACTCCTTCCACTTCGATATCATCTTCGATTTCCTTTTGATTGCTTCTTGCACTGCATTATTCTCTTTGATTGCGTCTTCATCTTCGATATCGTCTTTGATAGCATTTTCACTTCGATATCCTCTGTGATGGCTTCTTTCACTTCGATACCCTCTTTGATTGCTTCTTCCACTTCGATATCCTCTTTGATTGTTTCTTCCGCCTCGACATCTTCTATTTTTGCATGTTCCACTTCGTTATCCCTTTAAAATGCTTCTTCTACTTTCATATCCTCTTTAATTGCTTCAGTTACTTCATTATGCTCTCTACAAAATTGTGGTCTTTCATACAAAACTTCAATCGCTCGTATCTTCTAAACGGGAAGAGATAGCCCTAGCAAACTTGTACAAAATATTGGTATAAATTTTTGGTGCAACTGTTTTTTTACTGTCATCCTTGACATCCTTTTTGAATGCTTCTCTCACTTCGTCATCTTCTTTGAATGTTTTTTCCACTTCGACATCATCTTTGACTGCTTCTTTAACTTCGATATCCTCTTTGATTGCTTCTCCCACTTCGATATCGTCTTTGACTGCTTCTTCCATTTCGATATCGTCTTTGATTGCTTTTTTCACTTCGTCATCTTCTTTGAATGCTTCTACCACCTCGGTATCCTCTTTGATTGCTTACTCAACTTCAATTTCCTCTTTGATTGTTTCTCCCTCTTCGATATCGTCTTTGACTACTTCTTCCATTTCGATATCGTCTTTGATTGCTTTTTTCACTTCGTCATCTTCTTTGAATGCTTCTACCGCCTCGGTATCCTCTTTGATTGCTTAGTCAACTTCAATTTCCTCTTTGATTGTTTTTGCTACTTCGATATCCTATTTGATTGCTTCTCCCACTTCAACATTCTCTTTGATAGTTTCTTCCACTTCGATACAATCAACAAATTTATGATTTTTCTTACAAAACTTTAATCGCTCGTATCTTCTAAACGGGAAGAGATAGCACTAGCAAACTTTGACAAAATATTAGTACAAATTTTTGATCATTATCATTTTGCAACATACATTTATATTATGCAACGTCAATCATGATCATTTTGGAACGTCCAGATTTTTTTTTATGCAACGTTCATCATGATCTTTTTTGCAACGTTCAATTTTTTTTTATACAACCATTATCATGATCATTTTGGAACATCCAATTTTTTTCTCTTTGATTGCTTGTTTATCTTTGATTGCTTCTTTAACTTTGATATCCTCTACGATTGCTTGTTCCGCTTCGATATCCTCTTTTATTCCTTCTTCATCTTCAATATCCATTGGATTGCTTCTTCCACTTCGATATCGTCTTTGATTGCTTTTTTTACTTCGTCATCCTCTTAGAATGCTTCTACCACCTTGGTATCCTCTTTGATTTCTTCCTCAACTTTAATTTCCTCTTTGATTGTTTCTGCTACTTCGATATCCTATTTGATTGCTTCTTTCACTTCAATATCCTCTTTGATTGCTTCTTCCACTTCGATATCATCTTTGATTGCTGCTTCCACTTGGAAATCCTCTTTGATTTGATTGCTTCCACTTGGATATCCTCTTTGATTTGATTGTTTCTTCCATTTCGATCGTCTTTGACTGCTTCTTACACATGGATATCCTCTTCGATAACTTTAAACAGCTCGATATCCTCTTTGATTGCTTCTTCCACTTTGATATCCTTTTTATTGCTTCTACCAATTCGATATCATCTTCGATTTCCTTTTGATTGCTTCTTGCACTGCAATATTCTCTTTGATTGCGTCTTCATCTTCAATATCGTTTTTGATAGCATTTTCACTACGATATCCTCTGTGATGGCTTCTTACACTTCGATATCTTCTTTGATTGCTTCTTCCACTTCGATATCCTCTAAGATTGCTTCTTCTTTTTCGATATCGTCTTCGACTATTTGTTTCACTTCGATATCGTCTTTGATTGCTTTTTTCACTTCGTCATCTTCTTTGAATGCTTCTACCGCCTCGGTATCCTCTTTGATTGCTTAGTCAACTTCAATTTCCTCTTTGATTGTTTTTGCTACTTCGATATCCTATTTGATTGCTTCTCCCACTTCAACATTCTCTTTGATAGTTTCTTCCACTTCGATACAATCAACAAATTTATGATTTTTCTTACAAAACTTTAATCGCTCGTATCTTCTAAACGGGAAGAGATAGCACTAGCAAACTTTGACAAAATATTAGTACAAATTTTTGATCATTATCATTTTGCAACATACATTTATATTATGCAACGTCAATCATGATCATTTTGGAACGTCCAGATTTTTTTTTATGCAACGTTCATCATGATCTTTTTTGCAACGTTCAATTTTTTTTTATACAACCATTATCATGATCATTTTGGAACATCCAATTTTTTTCTCTTTGATTGCTTGTTTATCTTTGATTGCTTCTTTAACTTTGATATCCTCTACGATTGCTTGTTCCGCTTCGATATCCTCTTTTATTCCTTCTTCATCTTCAATATCCATTGGATTGCTTCTTCCACTTCGATATCGTCTTTGATTGCTTTTTTTACTTCGTCATCCTCTTAGAATGCTTCTACCACCTTGGTATCCTCTTTGATTTCTTCCTCAACTTTAATTTCCTCTTTGATTGTTTCTGCTACTTCGATATCCTATTTGATTGCTTCTTTCACTTCAATATCCTCTTTGATTGCTTCTTCCACTTCGATATCATCTTTGATTGCTGCTTCCACTTGGAAATCCTCTTTGATTTGATTGCTTCCACTTGGATATCCTCTTTGATTTGATTGTTTCTTCCATTTCGATCGTCTTTGACTGCTTCTTACACATGGATATCCTCTTCGATAACTTTAAACAGCTCGATATCCTCTTTGATTGCTTCTTCCACTTTGATATCCTTTTTATTGCTTCTACCAATTCGATATCATCTTCGATTTCCTTTTGATTGCTTCTTGCACTGCAATATTCTCTTTGATTGCGTCTTCATCTTCAATATCGTTTTTGATAGCATTTTCACTACGATATCCTCTGTGATGGCTTCTTACACTTCGATATCTTCTTTGATTGCTTCTTCCACTTCGATATCCTCTAAGATTGCTTCTTCTTTTTCGATATCGTCTTCGACTATTTGTTTCACTTCGATATCGTCTTTGATTGCTTTTTCACTTCGTCATCCTCTTTGAATACTTCTACCACCTCGGTATCCTCTTTGATTCCTTAGTAAACTTCAATTTCCTCTCAGATTGTTTTTCCTACTTCGATATCCTATTTGATTGCTTCTTCCACTTCAAAATCCTCTTTGATTACTCCTTCCACTTCGATGTCATCTTTAATTTCCTTTTGATTGCTTCTTGCACTGTAATATTCTCTTTGATTGCGTCTTGGTCTTCGATATCGGCTTTCACAGCATTTTCACTTCGATATCCTCTGTGATGGCTTCTTCCACTTCGATACCCTCTTTGATTGCTTCTTCCATTTCGATATCCTCTTCGATTGCTTCTTCCACTTCGATATCCTCTTTGATTGCTTCTTCCACTTCGATATCGTCTTTGACTGTTTCTTCCACTTCGATATCGTCTTTGATTGCTTTTTTCACTTCTTCATCCTCTTAGATCGCTTCTACCACCTCGGTATCCTCTTTGATTGCTTACTCAACTTTAATTTCCTCTTTCATTGTTTCTGCTACTTCGATATCCTATTTGATTGCTTCTTTCACTTCAATATCCTCTTTAATTGCTTCTTCCACTTCGATATCGTTTTTGACTGTTTCTTCCACTTCGATATCGTCTTTGATTGCTTTTTTTACTTCGTCATCCTCTTAGAATGCTCTTACCACCTCGGTATCTTCTTTGATTGCTTACTCAACTTTAATTTCCTCTTTGATTGTTTCTGCTGCTTCGATATCCTATTTGATTGCTTCTTTCACTTCAATATCCTCTTTAATTGCTGCTTCCACTTGGAAATCCTCTTTGATTTGATTGCTTCTTCCATTTCGATATCGTCTTTGACTGCTTCTTACACATGGATATCCTCTTTGATGGCTTTTAATAGCTCGATATCCTCTTTAATTACTTCTTCGACTAAAAGAAGAACACGCGAGCTGCGAGCAGCTCGCGCACAACGCAACCTCTAGTACATATTATAATACTTAAAACTATTTGCTGTCTCGTAAAGTCTGCGACGTGTAACGCACTTGCGCTGTGTCGTGTAATCGCCCGCGAAAACGACGAAACAACACACTTTTCGTCCAAATATCTGCCTTTGTAAAGGAAGATCTGCAGTTGGAACACGCAACACAAAATACTTATGGGTGATATAATGATGAAATGAAAATGATATTGTATTGCATGAAATGTGGTTTAATTACAAGATGTATTTTTTTTAGTAATAAATAACAATAATTTATTCAGCAACAAACAAAACATTACAATGGTTTACTAGGTATAATACAATTTAGGATGGAAAACATAGGTCCCCAAACTAGGATTGACCTGTATGATGGCATCCCTATACCTCCCTCCGGACTAGGGTTGCCAACCCTACTATATAATATAGTATCCTACTATATTAGGGGATCAAATACCATATTTATAAAAAAATATATAGTAGGTGAAACTACTATATTTTGCGTAAAGCTAATTATTAAATCGCAGCGCAGCAAAAAATATTCATTTAAAAAATAAATATTTTAATACACATACATATTACTATATTTTTTTCAGTTTATTGCCATCTACTATATTTTTAGAGGTAACAGCTTCGAAAATACTATATTTGATAGAAATAAAGCATAAGTTAAACATAAACGCAAAAGCATAAACATTTCGCATAAAGCTAAGCATGCAATTTAAATTACATTTGAAGTTATATTAATGACAATTTTATATAGAAGTACAATATAAGAACGTCAATAAGTAATTATATCATGTCATACAGTAGCATTAGGTACTTACATTGCGTGTTGACTGTTTCATAATTATTTCGTATCACGTCCAAAAACTCATTTAAGTCATAATAACATAATAACTAATCGATTGTGCAACCTGTCTTGTTATGTACGACATTAATTTAAAACACACATCCGGTATCGTATTAACTGATTTTATATACAAACCACCTCGGGTTTGATACCGGTAGCTTGAATATTTATCCAGTAATCGATACATTTCCAGTAGATAACTCTTTAAACTTAAATCGGCGGCGCCCTTGCGACGACGCCGCTTAATCAGTTTAACAGGTACCTTACATGATGAATAAATATGACTTCTTTACCTATTTTATACAGGCTATTTCATTGATATTTTAGGACTTGATATTAAGGATGTTTATAAATTAAAAATTTTCTATGGTAATGAATTTGAAAAAATCGTATTATACAATAATACTAGCCATTAGTCCTACCCGTGTTTTCATTTAATGTCGTACATAACAAAACACGTAGTATAAGTGATGATATATGGAAATATACCATTGCATAGAGGACGATGAGTGGGAACTAGTTGCTTGCGGAGTTGTTTCTTACCTAGATCAGAACCGGCGGTGACTCCATTAGAGAGTGGATCGCGATTGGCCTCAGAATTAATGCTGCTGGTTCCAACATCTTTATCCAAACCATTCACATCGTCATCCTCATTTTCAAATTCGAAGTCGTCCGTGGCATCTGATTTAGGTTCGGATTTTATTTTCTGAAAACAAAAACCACAAAATTTTAACGACATCTGGTCGTCAGGGTCAGGGTCGGACCAAAATGAAAACTTTTCTCGTGATCACAAAATTTGAAATTTCATACAAATTTGTACAGCCGTAGCAACACTTGAAAATAAGTAGATAGATTAACCCATATGCACCCAGTATGGCTAATATTTATTTTTAGTTTTGTAATGTTTCACTAGATGGAAAGACGACCTGATAAAGGTTGCTGGGAGCCGTTGGGTGCAGGCCGCACAAGATCGGTGCACGGAGTCTATAGGGGAGGCCTATGTCCAGCAGTGGAAGTCCTAAGGCTGATATGATGATGATGATGTGTTCCAAGACTTACCTTCTTTAACCCGCCATCACTAAGCTCTTCATATTTGCCCCTTTTCATTGCAAAGCATTTCTTAGCGTTATTAACTCGACTGGCCATTGACTTTAGATTCTGGAATTTCTTTTTCAACTCTGGAGGGGATCTCTTTGTAGGACTTTGCCTGTTAAAAGCTCGTGCGATCTGAAAGACATCAATGTCATCTTTGAAAATCAGAATTATTTGACTAGAGCAGGAAGACGTCAATATTAACTTTGAAAATCAGAATTCTTTGACTAGGGCGGGAAGACATCAATATCAACATTGAAAATCAGAATTCTTTGACTAGAGCTGGAAGACGGAGAGCTGGAGAAATAAATAAATAACGTTGGATATTTCACACAGCGTTATCTAGCGTCAAACTAAGCAGAGCGAGCGTGTACTATGGGATACCAGATAATTAATATAATCCTTACAAAACTTTTTGTTACGTTTTAGTTATCTACTTATACTTTATAGATTTAGGACCCAGAACAAATATATCTGTAGATCAGTTTCAGTTTAAATAATCTTTATTTTCTCATTTAATAACACTGTTACTTACAATGAGAAAAATTATAAACTTATGGCCGCCATAGACGTTCAAGTAATTTGATCAAACAGGCTGATTTAAACAGTTTGATCAAATTGGCATGAATGTGTAGCAAAATTTGATCAAATTTAGTGAGTAACCAAATGGCTTATAGAATTATGAATTTTCGTATTTTTATTTGATCAAACTGTTTGATTGAAAATTTGAGTGTGTGTGTTGCGAGCAGTCCGTTGTTGCTGCGGAAGTGTTCCTCTTTTCATGAGCCACTTTTTACACCATACAGTACAATCTTTTGTCCTTTTGTGGGCCTTCAAGCACACACTAAACTATTGTAAAAGCGTCGTCTGTAGACATTTTTAAAGAAGCACAACAACTCTTCGGCCGCTTCGATTATGAACTGACACCGCTTCAAGCCTGCACAAACTGTTTGAACCAGCCTGTTTGATCAAATTACTTGAACGTATATGGCGGCAATTAGTATCATTAAATTATATCGTCTCAAATCAAGATTACATAAGTAGGTAGGTACTTAAACAAATTAATTTAGTTATAGCTTAGGTAGCTGGTAGGTAGTTAGTATTTAGGTAAAAGTTAATAGACACTTATAAAGATTATCTATCTTTATAGGTATATTATTTTATTATTAGGTTTATTATATTAGGTACCTATATAGTGTTCTATATACAAACATCTGTTTCGCGGCGGGAATTGGGCTTGCAACCTCTTGTATTTCATCTGGCTATTTGCCCACTGCGCCACAGGAGTCACAGAGGTAAGAGATTATAAAATACAATGAAAGTGGTTCCTTAATCTATATATTTTTCAAAACCTACTACTTACCCGGGTCCATGCCTTTTGTTTTCTGACTAAAGGCGAGTTCGAAAATAAGACATTCTTCTCTTGTCTCACGCAATGCAGTAAAATGCGACAATCGCGCGCCGAAAATACCAAGCCAGGTCTGAAAAAAGACAAAACGTTAAAATATTTAATCGAATGATATCACACGATACAAAAAACAGAGTAAATTAACCACGGTTTGCGAGACCAACATAATGTCAGACCAAATTACCTACAATTTCATTCAATGGTTAACTTTTCTCGAGGCAGTCGTTTCATACTTTAAGACCGGTCAAATAGTCGGGGGATTTACATTTCTGGATTCCAAAATGCTAAACTTAAAAATTAAATTAGTTCCAAGTTGCATAATGCACAAATTTTTGGTTTTGTTTTGCATATGTGCTATACACTGCTATATGTGCTATACACTGCACAGTTGCGAAATAACCGAAAACGCCCTGCCCGACTCTCGATTCCAGATTCAGTAGTATTTTTTATGATTTCAAGTGGCCTACACCTTCCCCAAATGTGGCATCAGCTATCAGACTTTGAATGATGATGATGAAATACAGTAGTCAGCCTAATATCGTGGGTGAAAAGATCTCCCGACAACTTTAGGGTCGAATGAAAAAAAAACGGGAGTATTAAGAGACAGCGTTTAAAGATGAACTTACTTTGTTTTTTGTTTTTCCCCATCTGAAAATTAATTATGTTATGGTTAGTCAAATCATAACGCTTCTTCTGGGCAGGGTAAAAAAATGCAATTACATCTCAAGCAATCTCCATAACATATTGCATATACATATAGGCGATTAGCCGACTGAGATGCAAGAGGTTGCGAGTTCAATTCCCGCAGCGCCAACGGGACTAATGATCTGTAAATATTTGTTGCGTTTCTGTGTGTCATAGTTTCTGATAGCCTTGACTCAAGGAATCTAAGGTCCGTATGCCAGAAGTAAACTCAAAACTAAATCCAGGTACTGATTTTTAAGTATTTTCATAAGCTGTCTATACTTTAGCCTTGATTCACGCTTCTGCCTTAATATATATTTGTACAAGCTACAGCCCACAGCTGCGCACGCGTTGCCAATAATAAGTAATCACCAATCAGGGGCCAAACTCTCCACCCAGAGTTGCCTGTGAAATCATGCTAGGGTAGTGAGGGAATCATCAGAGCCCTAACTAAATTGAGCCCAGATCTAGAACTTGGACCTTAGTGTGGTGTCAAAACCATCAGGAATAGGTATTGGTACTTTTAACCATTTTTATAACCAGAGAACATTGAAGGATTCATCCAGACCCTGTAAACATTAAAAACAGAGATAATTTTAACCTACCCGAGTCATCAGCAGCATTGCTATCCCATCCTTTTAATTCCTCTTTGTCAAATGAATCGGTATTGAATTTCTGGTCCTTACTCTCTGTAAGTAATACATGTGGTTATATTTTTATGTCACTCTGTGGTAGTAGATAGTGTTAGCCCTTAATATCGCCCTTAAAAGAATCGGCTTACTCCTTTGCGGCGGTATGGCGGCCATTTGGAACCGTCGGAAAAGTATAGCATGGTGATTTTCGTGAATGGCTACACGACGATGATTAGCTGTGCAAAAATTAGCCTGGTACAAATGGTAAATTGTTTTTTAAAAATTAATGTGTTCTAGTCGGTATGGTGGTGTAAATCACACCGGAGAATTATGGCATTACACTACCGGCTACTTTTATTTCATCGACTATCTAAAAATACAAGAAGTTTTGTAGAACAAATCGTTCGACACTCGTAATTTATCCGACACGCTCGATTAACGCTCACGCGATTGGGCCGCCGGTACCAGCCCTATGACCATCATTTTCCTTTTTGTCATTACGTAATTGGACCCATGAAGGGTCGCCATACTGGTACAAATGACCTGACATTTTGTGTCACCACACCATCTCCCGGTCAATCACAATAACACTCAAAAACTGCAATATAATGTGTACGAATAGCGCAAGTAAACACGTTATGATTTATTTACGAGATACAAATGATAAACAATAACAAACACGTCGGATCTTGTCACCGAAACCTTCGCTCCCATTGATCAATCAGCACGTGCTCACGGAACACGCCAATCGCAAGGCCCACCCCACCCAATTTCTTTCTTGTTATACCTGCGCTACATCTGCATCCGCATGAACATTCGCGTCGATTATTGCGGATGCAGATGTCCAAATCAACAGATGTAAATCCTACCTGTTTCTTCATCAGATTCAGCTTCAACTATAGGCCCGACCTCGGCTCCACAAATCATAATCACATTCTTTATAATCTCACTGTGGAATGATGCATCACTAGGTTCTACATTTTTTGAAGATTTTTTTGCCAATCGCTTCAAGTTATCCCACTTTGTTTTGAGAACATCAGTGGCTCTCTCATAGTTGTATTCTACATTCAAACTATTGAATTCTCTTGTGAGCTCTGCCCATGCCTTGTCTTTGGAGTAGGTGACAGAGTATAGAGCTGATTTTATGAGTAATGGGTTTTTGTACTTATCAATCAGTTTCAAGAGCAGCTGCGTTTCTGATTTGCGGAAAGTTGGACTCTTGTATCTGTAAATGAAGTGTTTATCACATTCGTAGCAAATACTTGTGAAAATAACTTGCCTTTGTAAGGTTTCTCTAGCATACAAATTTTAAGATTTTTATCTTTTACTAACGCATTATGGATCTGATATAAAAACTGAAATTGAAATGTCCAAGTATTGCACTTCTGATTTAACTGTACTGATAATATTAAAATATCATTGAGTTAAATTTTAAATACCAATCAATTTCTTGTTGTCAGCAAGCAAACCAATTTGATTCAAAAAGTTTTAAACCTATGAAAGACTATCTATAAAATAAAGGTTTTTGAGATCTGCAAGCAATTTCCATTTGAATTTTTTATGTAAAGAACAACCAGCCTTGTTTCTTGATTTTCTTTCCTGGCTTGGTCGCGAAGGAACAGGCAGTAAAATTGACGTTTCAAAGAGGTCTTTGTGATTTTAATGAATAAAAAGATTTTTGATTGTTTTTTGATTTGCACTTACCTGATTAAAGAACCAGACGGTTGCTCTTCCAGATCCATTTTCTTACCACCAGTTAGGTAGTTAGGGTTGAATAAAATGACACTAGTAGAAAATTAGGTTAGATAAGTTGCCACACATTATTTTAAAATTTCGTGTATTTTCAGACTTCAAAATCTAAGAATCTTTATTCTATTATATCACTTTTTATAATCATCTAACATTTATTGCGCACAAAAAGAAGCATTGAAAAGAAAAATTAGCCTAAACAACAAACAACATCTTTTGTTTACTTTTTTTTTCAAGTAAGTGATGATGTTGCCAATCCTAAATTCTTAATTTCATAAGAGTTCATTCATCAGTGATAAATGTATATATGACTACATACAGTGGTGCCAAAAGCAGCGTAATTACGTGAATCTGTCGTATTTTTATGCCACCTAGACTAGACACTGTATTTTTAAAAACACTGTATATGGAGACACTGTTAATTTTTATTTCAGATAAAAAATAAACATATTTTGTACTAAAATGAACGCAACCTCTAAAATATCCAGTAACAGTGATTAAAATTAATTGTCTATGTATGATTAGTTTGAGGATGTTGTGTTATTCAAGAGATTTATTACTATTAAGATTAATATATGCATATATTTAACTTTAATTTATGAATGTTATCTCCTTGAAACATCTTAACATTCCACTGTAAAATATACCGCATTTCCATGTAGACGACACTGTATTTTGAGAAATGATCTGGGAATATGATAGATATGACAGACAGCGTCACAGTCACAGAGTTGAGAGTTCACAGACAGTAGGACGTACGCGCAATGACGCGCATGGACAAAATGGTAGATACCGAGCGAATAATACTAATCATACAAAATTACCAATGTTTATGGAATTCCGGGAAACAAGATTATCACAATAAACAATTAAAAGAAGCTTCGTGGAATAGTGTGTGTGAAGATCTTGTAGAAGACTGGATAACATTAGGTCCAGAAGAAAAAAACATTAAATGTAAGTTACCTATCTAGTTATCCACATATCTAATTTATTATGTATTTTATAGTCATGTACTTAAATAATTGTTTTTTTTTTGTTAATAATTATACCTATTTATTATTTACTAGCTGACCAAGCCGCGGCTTCGCACGCGTGGTTTGTCAATAAAAACAACACCCTTACCCTCCTTTTGCGCAGTCGGGTAATAAGTAGCCTATGTCTCAATACCGGTCGTATTCTATCTATATGCCAAATTTCATCGAAATCGGTTCTGACGTTTTGTCGTGAAACCGTAACAGAGAGACAGGGTTACTTTCGAATCACACTAGGTAATATTAAAAATATGAAAGACTGGATATTTGTTTGTTACTCAATCACGTCGTAACGGCTGAACCGATATTGATGAAATTTAGTATGTACGTAGATTATAACCTGGATTAACACATAACCCAGGTTAATTAAGTTAGATTGAAAATTAAAAAAATTCCTTGGTGAAGAATTTCAAAAAAAATTTACAACAATACTAGCTATCAGCCCTACCCGTGATTTAAATTAATGTCGTAAATGAGATGACACGCAGTATAGTATGTTAAAGTTAACTTTTAAATTTAACTATGTAGATCTAATAGGCTTGAGGCATGGTCCAGAGAGACCTTAGTAAAACAATATTTTCATTTTTGTATAATATTATTCAAGTGGTATTAGTAAACATGTATTATATCTAGCGATTTGATGGCGCACGTCAAACGTAAATGCGCTGTATTTCAAATACCGTTGATAGTAAAACCTTTAGTGATGTAAGTTTACATATTGGCTCGTGTGTATTGCCACGAGACTTCTCCACTAGGAGTTACAAAATAATCTGCAAATTTATCTCGAATCGCAATAGCATTTTGAGCATAAGTATGTCTGCCAAAATCTAGGTCGTCCCCATTACCATTACCAAAAGAATATGAGAAAGTATCTTCGTAATTAAAACCATCTCTAACCCGAACAAAATTGTGTAGAACACAAGCAGCTTTTGTAACCTTTACGGCAAAGTCTGGTTGCAACAATATAGTTGAGTGAAAAACTCTCCATTTGTTCGTTAGGATACCAAAAGCGCATTCTACATAGCGTCTGGCTCTAGATAATCTATAATTAAATACTCTTTTTGGCATTGATAAATTTCGTCTCGGGTACGGTCTAAGAATATGTGTATGTAGTCCAAAAGCTTCATCGCCTAGAAAAACATAAGGTAGTAAGTCATTATTTTCAGCGTTAGGTAATTTCGCGGGATTGGGTATATTAAGTTGACTGTTGTATAACATTTTTCCAAAAGTACTTTCTCTTAAAACGACACTGTCCCCTTCTCGTCCATATGGCACAACATTAATTGCACTGAAGTGATATTCTGCATTGGCGATAGCTAATAGAACAATGGACTTAAAACCTTTATGATTGTTGAAATTCGATCTGCTTTTTATTGGGCATCTCAATCTGATATGTTTACCATCCACAGCCCCAATACAGTTCGGAAACTGAGTCTTGCAATGAAATTGCGTTGATATGTTTTTCCACTCCTCGGCTGAAGGTGGTGCCATTTCTCGTGGTTGTAATATGTCCCAAATTGCCTCGCAGGTTTCTTCAACGATCACTCTGATTGTTTGTTTAGCTATGCGAAAGTTGTGAGACATCGCTGTAAAGTTGAGTCCTGTTGCCAAATAACTGTAACAAAAAATAATTTTTTTTCAGTGATTGAAATCAAAAAGAGATGGAACAATATTAGAGACTATTATAAGAAAGAAATAGACCAACAGAAGAATGTGGGAACCGGCCACCCCGCAAAAAAGCGAAAAAAATATGTTTTCGCCGATATTTTGGAATTTTTGCGACCTGTCTTCGAACATAGAAAGTAAGCGATATTCAATCAAATATTTGATTTTGATGAGTGGAGTCTATTGATGTTATTGTAAGTAAATTGTTTCACTTTAACATTTTTTCTAAAGATATTATTATGTTTCAGTACCAGCGGAAATCACGAAAATATTAGACAAAATCCAGAAGATGATACACCTAGTACGAAAACGACAGAAACATCCTCCATTTCTACAGTAACAACGGCGTCAACTACCTCTATCACCACTTCACCACCTCAAACAGTTATCCATAAAAAAACCAAAAAAGCTACAGCAAAACTTAACGCTTTTGAAAGATCTATTATAAAAGCTCTGGAGAACAAAACCACCATTACAAATGCTCCCGTATCGCCCCGCGAAGATGACCCAGATCTAATGTTTTTGAAAAGTCTGCTGCCAGATTTAAAAGAATTGACAAGAAGTCAAAAATTTTACTTCAAAATTGGAATCATGCAGCTGTTAAGATCTATCAGGAACCCTGGCTCACAATCATCCCTCTATGGACATGATCATTATTATAGACAAACCTATTCAGCTTCTCCAGGGAGTCGTAGTCCAACTCCTAATACCTATCCAGCTTCTCATGCAGTTACAAGGAGCCACAGTCCAACTCCTAGCTCTCAAACATATGGTGATAGTAGTAATGAAGCAAAATCCATTTTGCCAAATATGAGTGACCTTAACAATGAACAATATCCCAATACCAAATTCAGCGCAACAGACTTACCCCAAGCGTCTTTTAGCGCTCATGAAATAGAGACGAATATACTTCGTGAATTGACATTGATCAAGAATGAAGATGATCCTTAGTTTTAACTAAACACTGGTAGTGATTCTGTGCAGATACTGTTTATATTAATATTATTTTATACTTATAGGCCATAGTTTAGAGGCCGTCAAGCAAAATATCCCCCTGATGATAAGGTAAAATAGTGTGAGCCTCTCTGGTAAATGAACACAACTTCTTATACCTATAACCAAAAAATATTTATTATTTAAATTTTACACCCAACAAATATTTATTATTTAAATTTTACACAATGTATCTCAAAACACAGAAATTAATTTCTTGCCTGTTATAACTGAAGTTGACATAAAATTTGTGACAAAGGAACTAAATCACCTGTAAGAATAACTAAATAATAATCACCTAACACATCCAAAAATAATTTTTAAAATTGAAAATTGTCTTTCATTCACTGGAAAGGCTACCCTACCACTTTTTCACGCAAATGACTTTTACGATTCTTTAAGTTTGATTTTTAGAAACTAAGATGTGATCTCATGTTCCATTAAAAGATGTAAGAATCTTAATAAATATGTAAATGTGTATGATTACATATACCGAGTAATAAAGAATTTACCAAAGTGCAACTGTCAGTCTTTCTTCTACTCCAATCGGTTCTCGTAAAACTGTTTCCTTTTGAATCCTGTCTCTCACAAGATATTTCAGCTCGTCAAATGAATCCACTGACATTCTATAGTATTCGTAGAATTTATCAGGACAGAATCTAATTTTTAGATAAGACTTGTGGAATACACCTTCCGTTAAGCGGTTTACGAGAAAAGGTTGAACCCAGTATCTTTTCACTTTCTTTTTGTTCCTTTGTTTATTAACTGCAACAGCTAAACATAGAATCTCATTTAAAGTTAGCGTTTTCATTTTAATAAGTAGGTGTCACGACAACTGACCAACTCAAAAGCTAGCGGCCGACTGCCGACTGCGTTAGCTAGCTAGCATAATTATACTTAGAAAATTATTTAAAAAAAAAAGGTCACTACGATTTTCCATCACGATTTTTAAGTTCAGTTTATAAGTTTCTTTTTTTAATTCTTGTGTATTAGGGTAACGATTTGAATTACTGATAAGTTACTCTTAGCTGCTGATTTATAATGAATCTAGAGCTAATATAAAAAAAGGCCCTAGAGTTCGCACTACGAGTAAAGTCTTACGGCAAAAGCGGGAACTAAATCTCGATTTCTGCGATAGCAGAGCCGCGTCTATCGGACTTCATTGGTGGCGCGGACTCTATGTAGCTTTGTCAAAATCTTGTACATGACTGTACGAACGAAGTTGACTGCGTCAACCAATAAATAATACAAGTCAGTCGACCTGAAGATAAAAATAAGGTATTTTCGCGTATTATACTGGCATTACGATACTACATACTACACACAAATGAAATAATGGTACAAATAGTAGGTGTAGTATAATTAAATTACAAATTCCAACTCTGATTTCTCTCTGGATTCAAACGGACTTTGTGTAGTCGATAGCATACCGAATTTGATTTTTTCTTGGATCGGGGAATACTTTCCTCTAATTATTACCCTAAACTAAAAATACCCTAGGCGTTAAAAAAATTAAAAGTATAAAAAAACAATTAAAATCTTTGTACACAATGTCATTTGGGTGTGGCGCCGGGCGGCTTGCGTTCAATCAAAATTCAACCAACGAAAAATGTAATGTCCTCGTGTGAAAAATCACTGTCAACGTCAGATTAAATTAAAAAGTGAGGTTATTTACTGAATTTGAAAAACAGATTGAAAATAAAATTGTAGTGTAGGGTTTGAAGGTGCGTACAAATCAATATAATTACCTCTCAATACATACTCTTTCGATTTAACCCAAAACGATGTTCTAGCGGATATTATTTTATTTATTTCCGTATTGTAAACGAATCAAAATGGCGCTGCTGTAAAGATCGCGATTCGCGAGTCTTTACTTTTGTATCGCATTCGTAAAAATCTGACACGCTTACATTGACTGATTAGAGATAGTCTTTGTCTGGTAAAGTGAATGCATTTACCTCGTGTTCATAATAGAGGATAATAACATATGTTTTTTGAGATATGAAGGAAGTGATTTTAGCTATTGTTACCTTCGTATGTAGCGTATTTTTGGTTTTTGTCTTTGTGTTATTTTGTAAGTAGTCCAGTTAGATTGTTTTATATTTACTTATCCATGTTATTAAAAAATGCACGTCCTTGTAGTTAAACTAATACCTATTTATGATGTTTCTTTGTCTAGGTTGGTACATTGTGTGGAAGTGCTGTCTATCCAAATTTCGTTTCGTTCGGGAGCTCCTGGGTGGTATGTCAGATACGCCCCCGGCATCAGAAACCAGGCAACAAAAACAGAGTAGGAAAGTTAGAAGAGAGTAACTAACAAATAAGGTGTGTTTAAGTATTAGATGTATATTCACCGACTATGCCACCTCCTTAAAACAAACTATTAGCTTTTTCTAAACTTTGTAACACGATTAGGATCAGGTTAGAAGATAGGTAATGCACAATAGATATCAATGTGGAATCGGATCCTATGTTGGCTTACTAGAAGTTGATAGAATCCTGAGTGTAGAGGAATATAAGAACGCTCAAGATGTAGGCAGCTTTATCTACAAGGAGAATACTTTACTTTTTACACATTCTGCCAAAAAAATTTGATCTTTGGAACAATGTTTTGCAGCATTAGCACTATAAGATACATAAGACATAAGAATTCATAAAAAGACATAATAAATATTTTGCATTCTATACAGAATAAAATAATTTATATGATAAGACTATTTTATGTAGTAAATGACATTCTTAAATTTCAGTACAAAATGAATATCCGGTGTGCACGACCCAGTGACCTCATGAATATGCAACACTGTAACCTGCTGTGTTTGCCTGAGAACTACCAGATGAAGTACTATTTCTACCATGGACTGTCCTGGCCACAACTTAGTTATGTGGCGGAGGATGAGAAGGGTCACATTGTTGGTAAGAATGATGAAGAGTGCAATTCAAATATTATTAATTATTAAGTGTAATTTAACCACTAAAATTAGAGTTAGGAGCTTTATTTTCATCTACCTATATTTTTTTTTAATTGGAAGTACAATAAAGTTTTTAAAAGAAATAAAATCAAAATATTTGATGACTATGAATTTCAGAAAAAGGTATTTTTCTTGATTTTGGCTACTGATAGTGGCGGAGACACCATTTGCGATAAACACTAATCAGACATAAATAGACTTATCTCATAGTACCTAACACATATTTATAACTGTTCCCAGGTTACGTGCTTGCTAAGATGGAGGAAGATGGCGAGGATAATCGCCATGGACACATCACCTCACTCGCTGTCAAACGATCACACAGAAGACTGGGATTGGCTCAGAAACTTATGAACCAAGCATCACTTGCAATGGTTGAGTGTTTTCAAGTGAGTACCTTGGAATTGTTTAGAAATGGAGCAATAATGGAAAAAGCAGTAGATACAATATGGATGAGAACTGCATAAATCAGAGGTGAATGGAAAAGGAGGCACTCAGATCCAGAAAACTAATACAAAGTCTGATCTCAATAAAGGTTAAAATTAAAGTCAAATTATTCAGTCTGTCTTATTTGTATGTGTTTAAAAAAGTGATTTTGGTTCCTCTTTTCAAACTTTGATTGACCTGACATTTTGCATATTAAGTTCCAAGGATTATAAAATATTTAAATATGGCAAGGTGGTAAACTGAATCTGTTGGAGATGCAAGATAAACAAAGGGATTCTATGGAAAAAAAGTATCTTTGTTGTTTAACTGACAAGTGATACATGTGACTCACACAGTAGACAAACATTTTATTCAAAACATTACAGGTTTCATGGTTCTACTAGTAATTTAATACACAATTGAAAATCATACTCTACATGAGTTTATATTGTTTTATTATTTTTTTCAGGCTAAATATGTTTCACTTCATGTGAGAAAAAGTAACAGAGCTGCCCTAAACCTTTACACGAATTCACTCGGCTTCAAGATTCTGGAGATTGAGCCTAAATACTATGCTGATGGTGAAGATGCTTACTCCATGTCACGTGACCTCAGCACATTCGGAGATGAAAACCAGACTGAGACTGAAAATTTGGAAATCAAAACAGAATCTGCAATAATATCATCCTGCTAATGTAAAATAAAGCATTTATTTTATGTACTTTTGTGTTTGTATTCCAACTATAAAGGCACTCATAAACAGGCTAGTTTTGAAGAAATAGATAATTACTGTGAGATGACGATACAAATTACTAGGCGATATTGCTGTAATACAGTCTGTAGAAGCACCTAAGCAATATGCTCTGTAGCTGCTTTATAAAACTCTGCACTAGTAATATAACCTTCATTCAATTTTCTAAATTTAGAATTAAAGATTAATAATATAATAGTAAATTCTCAGGCCTCACAACCATACAATGTATTGGCATGATCCTTGACAGGTTAATAAAAATGTATTTATTGTAGCTCATGTATCTATTTAGTTAATTAGGCAAGTTGATGTGCTTAGTACTAATAGGAAGTGGCTAGGTTGGTAATTGTAAAGAAGTAATTGTATAAAAAAACATTTTATTCCTGAGAAACTAGCCTAGGCCTTACCATGATAACTTAAAATTATTTAAAACTATTCCTCCTCCTCATCATACAGATGATTTAATACCAGTGATGCCTTTTTGACATCAGGGTTACTCTTAACAGCCTCTTTTCTTACTGGCTTTCGTTTTTTCAACACTTTTTGGCCCACAACATATTCTGGCATAACAATTTTGTTACTTTTGAACACAGGTTTATCTTCTGTGACAATGACAGCCTTTTTAACTGTTGAGGAAACTTGAAATATAGGCTTTTTGAATAACGCATCATCAGAGTCAATGTCCATTTCAGTTTTAGCTGCTTCCTGTTCTTCTAACTTCTGCATCAGTGCTAAAGCAGTTGCCGTGTTTGTTTTTTCTGACATTTGTTCTGGTGTCACATCTTCGAGTGAGTAATACACCCATTTTTTAGGATTCTTGATGTAATCAGGTAATGTTTTGGCACGTAAACATTCTCTCATGTTGGCTTCAGGCCTTTTGTAAATGCTCTCTTTACCTCGGAACTGTTTCATTTCGTGCTTTAGTTTCCTGTACGTACGTCTGTCGACTTCGCCGTAGTTTGGAGGGTCCGTTACTTTATTTGATTTAGAGAAGCTGTACTGGTCTTCGGCGTCCTTCAATGTGTTGAAGAGACTCTTCTGCCTCTCGTGATACGACGACATTTTTGTTTCTAAAACAAATCTACGTGTATTATTTTATACAGACAAACCCTATTTTTGTACACATACCTACAAGTCACTCACATTTAGTCAGTATTTCTTGCAGGAAGCCTGAAATTACTTTTGTTTTGGTTGGTTTGCTTTTTTAGTCCAACAAAGAACAAATCAATCAAACAAGGCAAGGCAAGCAAGCAAGGCAGGAGATATGACATATATCATCAATCAAAGCTAGCTGACAAGATAGACAGCTGTTGTCGTACTATGAAAGAGATAGAGTAATATTATATCTACTAGAAAAAAGAGACAGACTATAATTTGATGCCAAACAACCACACTAACTTACAGTTTTTTTAAGATGAAACTGATTTTTGACTTTGACATTCCAAATAAATGCCGTCCAGTGTCATTACTTTTGGGTTCCCTTGGCATTTTCTACAAACCCCATGGTTTTGCCGCGCAGATATTAGGTCTTTTATGAAATTGCCGTTTTGTGTGTAATAAGTGAAAGTACTTATTTCTTAAACTTTTTTCTTTCTGTTATTAAAAGTAATCACCCATGCAATCGACGCATCTTTGCCAACGCATTGGCAGTTTATTGATGTTCTTCTTGTAAAAATCAGCTGGACGGGAGGCAACAAACTCTTCAAAGGCATTTTGTACTGCCTCTCGGGAATTGAATTTTTACCCACTAAAAAGTTGTCTAAATTTGAGAAAAAGTAATAGTCGGTAGGTGCAAGGTCTGGTGAGTATGGCAGATGAGGGAGAGCTTCCAACCCTAGCTCTTGCAGCTTGGAGACTGTCTGTTGTGCAGTATGGGGTCGCGCGTTGTCGTGAAGGAGCAGTGGGGACGACCGATTGACCAAAGCTGGTTGCCGATGTGCAAGCTTCTCCATCGTTGTCTCCAGTTCTTCACAGTAGGTACACATCTGCAGTAATGCTCATGCCGTTTTGTAAAAAGCTGTGGTGAATCAAACCCGCACTAGACCACCAAACAGTGGCCATCACCTTTTTAGGGGTCATTTTTGGTTTAGGGCTAAACCAGGATCTAACCAACTTGCTGAGCGCTTTCGATTGTCGAACAGAATCCATTTTTCATCGCACGTAACAATTCGGTTAAAAATTCCTTAATTTCTTTGCATATTGAGCAGCGCGAGGCCGGTCTCGACGCGTACGTTGCGCTGGCGATCGTTAAGTTCGTGGGGTACCCATCTATCAAGATTTTTACCTTGCCTATTTGTCGCAAATGGATCAAAATTATTTTGATGCTAACATCAAAAGCTGCTGCTAGCTCCGCTGTAGATTGAGTTTCGTCAGCTTCCATAATTCATAATTGTTGACCAAAGTCTCCGGACGACCACGAGCTTCATTTTTCAAGTCAAAATTTCCAGAACGGAACCGGGAAAACCAATAACGGGTTGTGCGTTCGTTTGTACAGTTCTCTCCGTAAACGTTTTTGATGTTTCGTGCCGTTTGTGTCGCGTTGGTGCCACGACGGAACTCATATTCCATAATTACACGGATTTTTACAACACACAATTTTCACAAAATTAATTTGAATTTAGAATACGAAGCCATTTCAAACTTTTTTTCTATTTGAAATGACCAGTACTGAAGAACGGCAATTTCATAGGTAAAGACCTATTATTATGTTAGTTCATTTTATGAGTTCGAACAAAAACATTATGTACCATATTTTTTTATAGGTTTAATTTGTTGATTAGGTACTTAAAAAAGGCATAGTAGGATGATAGACGGAGACACATAGCTTTCTAAAACTAAGAGCTTATTACGTATATTAATACTAGGTTCCTAGGGATGTTGCGAATATTTGCATCCGCATCCACAAATGCGGAGCCTCCGTTCCGATTTGGACATCTGCATCAGCATCCGCAATAATCGATGCGGATGTTCATGCGAATGTAGATTTGTATCTTGTAAATCAATAGTAAGGTGTTTACTTGCGCTTATCGTATGAACATTGCAGTTTTTGAGTGTTATTGTGTATACAGTGAGTATTGTACGAGTATGTTAAGCGAGTTTTCTGCAGTTAATAGTTTATATTTTTGTTTTATTTATGTATCAAGATCAAGTTTCTTAAAAAAATATTAAGATCCGCATCCGCGGATGTCAAAAAATCTGCATCCGCAACATCCCTGGCTCCTAAGTAGGCAGAGATCTTTCAATCTAAAAATGAACGCCCTCCACATCATTACTGTGCGTTAACACTACATCAAGACAATCCAAAATAAGCCTTGTGGTTACAGTAAATATAGAACATTTCGCCTTGGCGCAATGAAGTGGAGGGGCGTTAATTTTTACAGTAGACGGTCTGTACGGTTAACCCTACGGTACAAAAACGGTTCAGTAGGTACTGTACATACCATAATCCAATCCATGGAGGGACAACAATTTCCGTCGTAACTTTACCTATTTGTGCACTTGGGCAGTAACTAGGTTTTTGTTTTCGTCTAGACGTCTGACTGTCTGGATTATCAGTAGGTACTTACAGAAATATTACCTACCTATCTAATGCAGGCTGCCTATGTAGGCGTCTTATCGTTCATAAAATCAATAGACAGTAGGTATCTTGAATGGGTAGGGTGAAAAGGTAGGTATTGGCGCGCGGTAAGCTGGGTTATGCGCATGATACCTTTCAACGTTTTTATGGTTCCGTAGTTGAACTCGTCATAGTTTCGGCATAACCGATAACCGTCTGTCTGTCCGTCCAGTTACAGCCGTGTTACTGATATGCCCAGTTTCTATCTTCTTTGTTTATGAATCAAAGTCATGACATACTGACATACAACGCACAACTTAAACCGCTGCGTTGCTGGTCCTAGAGACTTGAAATTTGGAGCCTGGGTTTATTATAGTACGTAGATATATGTACTACGTAGGTGCACGCTAAGAAAGGATTTTTCAAAATTCACCTCATAAGGGGGTCAAAAGGGGTTTGTATAAAAATTTGCATAAATATTGTCCTTGTGTCTATAAACCGGAACGTTGGCAAAAAAAATAGTCTTCAAATCCAGAGTGAATAGGTTCGTTCTAGGCAAGCGTGCTCCATCTTCGATCATACCATCACTTACCACCAGGTGAGGCAGAGGTCAAGCGCTTGGCTATCATAAATAAAAAAATAACAAGTTTTTTTTTATTTTCAAAATTCACACTCTTTACATAAGTAGGTCATTGCACACATTGAAATGATTGAAAAGGTTGAAAGGGGATAATGTAGCTCTATTATTATGGGTTTAATTACCTACTTTTCAAGATAAAAAAATAATCATTTTATCATGCTTTTACTACCCGGGTCTGGTGCTGGAGCCAGGAGGGAATCTACACCAGTAGAAGGTTGCGAGACGTTTATCGATCAATAGACCACCTGAGTCTAAAACGCGGGAGATTGTTAGTAGACAGGTTTGTTTTTGCGTGTGGGTGTTTTGGTAATTCGCTATAATAACGTCCATTTTCAATGCATAAAATAAAGCACAGGACACCAGTTTTTACCAGTTAGTCAAACTGTACACGTTTGTAGTTCTACGCGTACGAAGTCGCGGTGGATACATCTAGTATTTACAAATATTTGTTCCGGGTCTGGATGTTTAATAAGTATGTGTTTAAAAAAAATAAAGTATATAAGTATTCTATCGGTTATCTGGTTCCCTTAGTATAAACTCTGCTTAGTTTGGGGCTAGATAGCGCTGTGTGAAATGTCCACCAATATTCATTTATTTATTATTTAATATCAAAGAAAAATCAGTCATCGGTTACCGATGACGTTTACAGAAACCGGAAATTAGACTTATTAGAACTAGTCCTGTAAAGCTGAAATTTGGCATACATAAAAGGTGTCCCAAAAAATTGTGCAAAGCGGACGCGCAAACCGGCTGGCCGGAGGTAGAGCACCGCTAGAGCTATCCGAATTAAGCCCATGAAATTATCGAAATCAGGACACACAAATATCCCTAGCTCCTGAACTATAAACAATTGTACACCATGCATGGGAGTGATTCGGGTAGCCCTTAGCGGGGCGGTGCTCTACTACCCTTAGCGAACACAATTTTTTGGGACACCTTTTTATACCTACAAGGTTCCACTTGTATGGCTATGAAATAAAAATAGTGGCACTCCGGGAGTGCCGACAGAAGTGAAAGCTTGAACAGACTACGCTACAGATACTTATATACAGAAGTGTCGGTAACGGTAACATTCAATGGTTTTTTTCCCATCTCAAAAAATGCCCAACGCGCCTAAAGAAGTTTTTGAAGTGATCAAAAATCAAATTATATACAGAGGTTTCGGTAACAGTGTCGCGAGTTCAATGGGGTTTTCCCATCTCAAATTATATACAGAGGTGTCGGTAACAGTGTCGCGAGTTCAATGGTTTTATTCCATCTCAAAAATGCCCAATGCACTTAAAGAAGTTTTAACTTCAATAAAAACTAAAAAATTACGTAGCTAGTTAAGAACCACCACCTACTTGTAAATTCAGGGTGGTTTTATTACTCACTCACCCCAACATGTGCAGAAACGTTGAATAGGTCTTCCAAAAATACTACGACGTTTCAGCAACTAATTTTCGATACAGGAATCCATTTACCAACTTGAAGTTTCAAAGTTGACATTGGCGATAGTCGTGTCCCTATCCAGCTAACCAAACTGCGACCTTCCTCCCCATACCGCTTACTTGAGCTCTTTTAACATGACTGTACTTTACTTACCACCAACGTATAAACTTATCCAAGTTCCTATATAATACGTGATCAATCAGTAACATCCCTTTCAATGAGGAAAGGCCTCACTCGAACGATGGTGAACGGAAGCCGGAAATATTTCGCGGTCAATATATCTAGGTACTTATTTACTTTGCCAACATGGTAGCAAATCTATACCTATTTTTATACTCACACAGATTTTAATGAGTTTGTAGATTGAAACTTGAGAACAGATTGTAGCTAATGAGAATACAGCTGGGTCACTCCAACAACTTCGCTGGGTAGAGTCCTGTTTCGTATGGCGGCGACTGCAAGATTACTAAACTTAGTCTACTGAGTTACAGGAAAATACCGCGTTGTACACAAATTAGACATAAAATACATAAGAATAATTTGGTCTATCGGGGTTCACCAAGGGGGGTCCTGCGCAGTAAAAATATATATGGTTCATTTTAGACCATAATTTTACCTCATGCGGTTATCGAACGAAAACGTTTCGTTATTTTTAGTCTACTAATAGAGTTTTTATAATTTTAATTTTTTAACTGACTAGGCTCCACTAAAACGTATCTATACCATCATGTCAAGTTTATTGATAAACCGTGCGTGCAACGTCGCTGGCGGAAACTAGTATCATTATCGCCTTTAGTGTGGATAGAACTTGATGCAGCCTGGATTTCAGTTTATGTAGGTGTTTGCATAGAGCTTAGAAGCTAACCATGTATACTAAAAGCTAGGAATAAACAGTTGAAGGTTTCGTCAATAGCGCCCTAGCTACAGATGATTGTTTGTTTGTTGTTGTCAGCCGCGCATGCGCGCTGCCGTACAACGAACGTGTCAGAACTCTGAAGCGCCATTTCACGTTTGAGACTCAACGGTGGCGCGTCTCTGAAAACCTGCTAATATTAGCGCCATTGCTAGTTTGGGCGGGCGGCGCGCGCCGATCGTCACAACACTTTCAACCTGTCATACGCAGAATTGCACGTTAGTTTGCACTACAAAAAGTTATAAAAAAAGTGTTTATAAAAAGTGTGCATTGAGATGTGAAAAGCTGACGGTGCCTAACAACAGGTACGTTGTTTGAAATTCGTAATCAGTGTAGATCCTGCCTTATATCCCACCTATGCAGCCCTGCCTAGGTCCACAGGCAAATACAGTACTAGTACCTAGGTTCCTATGTAGAGAGAGTACCTACATATATGAGTAAGTCTTTAGTGTGTGGCTTCTACGTTAGCTTAAGTATTAGTCCCTGAATTATCTTTAGTATCGTGACTAAATCATAAAAATAAATACTACTTAAAGGCATTATCAATGTAGGTAAAGAGTTTACTTAACAACATTTGGTTTCACCGTTGAACAAAAACACCTAATTAAACAGAACGAGCAGGCTATAAATATTAGGTACATTGAGTTTGTATTTTAAGTTAGTACATGCATAACAGTTGACCTTCGTATTGTTCAAAATATGCAAAGAAAAAATGCAGTCATTTAATACTGACCTCTTACTGCTCTTTCAGATCTCTTCAGCTAAATAAAGGGTATCTTTCTTTATTCTTTTATCCACACAAGAAACTACATTAAAAAGTACAAAAATCTTTCTAAGAGGTATCTCTTATAACTCGACCCCTTTCGGTCTCTACCAGTCATGAAAAAAATTCAAAGGTGGAAGAGATCGCTTTATTTGACTATAAGACTGCTTATTATATATTTTATTTGTGACTCATTATTTATTGTATCTCCTTTAAAAATTTATTAATTCCTTCAAGAGATTTTTTATTATTTATTTCTTTCTCTCTAGGGGATAAAATCTAATTTTTCCCTTTTTATCTTGTATCCTAGAGTATCCTACTCACCCCTTGCTCCCCCTCTGCTGTTGCTTGCCTAGCGCTTAAGGAATAATGATAATTAAATAAAAAGAATCCATACAAAAGTGGCCTGAAAGAAATCATTAACATCGATAAGGCCGCCCATTGAATCATATTAAGCTCTTGTTCTTGTAATGTAACTGTCGTAATGTATGGTTCTGAGAGTTGGGCTACGAAAGGGATGGATGAAAGAAGAGTGCGCGCGGCGGAAATGCGAATGTTGGGATGGATATGTGGGGTAACGAGGATGGATAAGATAGGGAATGAGTATATTAGAGGAAGTTTAAAAGTAGCGCCAGTGATAGAGGCTGGTTAGTAACAGGTTAGCGTGGTATGGGAATGTACTGCGGAGGGACGAAAATCATGTGACTAAAAGAGTTAGATTAGATATGAGATTTTTTAGATATGAGTGTGGATGGATATAGAAGTAGAGGAAGACCGAAGAAGAGATGTATGGACAGTGTGAAGAATGATATGGGTAGGGAAGTGACAACGGAGATGACGGCTCATAGAGAGATATGGAAAAGGAATACATGTTGTGCCGACCCCGCGTAATGTGGGAAAAGGGTAGGAAGAAGAAGGTAGTAATCCTTATAATAAAGTGTCTCTGAATGTTTGTTCCCATTAAGTATATTATGTAAGTAATTACTTACCTGCAAAAGTTAAATGTAGCTAACTTATTTTTGTATGGAAGATTACATCAAGTTAGGTACTTCAGCTGTGCTAATTTAAACATTGACTTTGTCTGCTTACAAAGAGGTACCGAACATACCTACTCACTTTAATTTTTCATATTGAATTTTCGGAGCAAAAAGGAAAAAAACATTGAAACATGTTTAGTAAGTACTACCAAGGTACTTAAACTTATTTAATAAATAACGAATAATAAATTATTTGATAAGTAGGTTCGTGATACCCTTTTAGATTCTACCCTTTTTAAGAAGATTGGCGAAACTGGACCCAGGCAATATAAATGACGGTTCGTTTATCATCAACACAATGTGAATTGGTGGATCATACATGTACTTAATCGATTTTTTATTCAAAGTATAATAAGTAATTAATAAAAAAACGCAACGTCTAAAATATCGTAAAATCTAAACGAAACGTAAAACTACGTAGTTTAATAACACCCTGTAGTAAAATATTTTTGAGACTATGTTACTTAACGACTTTAGAGGCATGTTGTTTTTTCTGGGTTCCACGTCTTATTATGTTCGCCAATCTCCTTTCGTCAAACAATTTCAACGTAATCTAATGTATGTTCACAAAAATATTAATTTGTTTAAGAAAAATAGCGATAATCATAATTTTAATACTAGAAATAAAGATAAACTCACTGTTGCCACTTGTAGACTCCATAAAGTTAGTAAATCGTTTAAAGGGCAAGGTGTACGCTTTTATATCAAACTCCCAAGTGATGTACAAAAATTGACAATTAACAAATTTAAAAACGTAATTAAACACAATATTTATAAAAAAACCTACAATAAAATATCGGATTATTTAGATGATAGAAAAGCTTGGGATTGAAATTGCTCCAACTCATTCAAAAATGTTACAATTTAGACGTAATTTATTTTGTTCATTGTTATGAACTATGTACATTCTTCATTCTAAAAGAATCATTAAAAAAACAACCAGCCTTGTTTCTTGCCTTTCTTTTCTGGCTTGGTCGCGATGGAACAGGCAGTAAAATTGACGTTTCAAAGAGATCCTTGCGATTTTAATGAATAAATGATAGAAATAAAAGTAAAAAAAAGATGTGCTACGTTGCTTAGCTACGATGGTACCTATGTCAAAGCCAAGCCACCAATAAGATTGCAAAATTTTCCTAGTTTCACATAACCCAGCTTTTCTATTGGTGGATTTTTCGTCGTTCACCGCTTAGCTTCCTCGCACAGCTCTTGTGAAAAGCGTACGCTTGTGAAAAGACCCTAGTTTGTACTTCCGATCTCTTGACTCATTTTTGGCAGGTATCCAGAAACCATTGAAACGCAAAAAGTTTGTGAAAATACATAAAGGTAGGTAGGTACCGCAAGTGGATAATTCCTGGGATTTCACATGATTCAATGGTTATTCCTTATCAACTTTCCAAATTCCTAATTAGCTTTTGCGTCGTAGACAAGGCCGCGCGCCGCGTGCTTTGTTCCGGCAAAACTCACTGATAATAATTATTAGTCCAGCGTGGTAGCGATAAGCTTGCCTATTGAACTACATCAATTTGTATTCTTTCTTTGTATTTTCTTTGGTCGAAGAGTTCACTATTTTCACTAAAAACGAGATATTTACCATGAGTTTTTGAGTGGGTATCCTGATATTTCGACGCAGTTGCATGCGCCATGATCTTCGGTAAACTGAAATCCTTACGAGTGTATGGTTATTGGCAGATATATCGGTATACTCTCTATATCTTTTCTTGCTACGAATAAACTCACTGATATTATTACGAACCATCGTAACTCGATCATAACTCGATTCCGATACAACACTCACGGTGTGAAAATAGTGGTCATCACCATGATAGTTTCAAAAGTAATAAAGAATTTATCTATCTATCGGCCAAGATAAAGTCTGCTTATACATTAGAGTTAAACGAATGTTAGGCTTGACAAACGTAGCGTGTGCGACATGTCTACATGGCGTCTACGCGGTGATGCTACGAACGAAGAACGAAGAAGAAACAAATAGTTCGGAATAAATCTTACCCGTAATGTGAACGTAGTTCTATGAGAAACACTGCACTGCACATTAAATTAATCGCCCATTGGTAATCTACAAGTTCATTACTTGTACTACGGCGCGTCTACGCGGCCTCTACGCGGGCTCTACGCGGTCTTTACTCTTTGCCTGCGCGGTGTTTACGCCGCGTAAACATTTACATAACGCAAACAGATGACCTTTACAGGCTTAAAACGGCTTATTGTGTTATATATATATATAATATATATATATTATATATATATATATATACACACGTAGAATAATAGCTTTGATTAAACCTAAACCAAACCTATCACATAAATATTAATCAATTTACATCCCGAATCATTGTGCTCTAACTGAGGAATAAAGTTCATCTTTTCCTGATATATAAATATTTACATAGTATAAAATGAAATCGCTTCCGCTGTCTGTTGCCTTAGATCTTTTAAACTACTCAACGGATTTTAATGTAGTTTTCAGCAATAGATAGAGTGATTCAAGAGGAAGGTTAATAAGGTTAATAAGCTTTCGCCAGTGGCTTTGCACGAGTTGTTTGTCTACAAAAAGTTGCCTATGTGTTAAACTAGGTTATAATCTACGTACATACCGATTTGAAAGTAACTCTGTCTCTCTGTCTGTTTGTTACCTTTTCACGCCATAACGGCTCGACCGATTTAGATGGAATTTGGTACCTATAGACCTAGATAGATTATGAATGGACTTGAGACATAGCATATACTTTACGCTACTGCACAGAAGGAGAGTAATGTTTTATTGACAAACCACGCGTACGAAGCCGCGGGCGGGTCAGCTAGTTATAAAAATCATAATATAGTATTGCGGTTTGATATGTTTTCCTTGCTCAGTGATAACTGTTGTATTGTAGAAAAAAGCATTGTAGATAAGGATTTTTGGCAAAACCCACAAGATATCAGCTATGCTCGCTTAATTAATAATCAATTAAACTAGGTATTTGCATCAACTACCAAGATCTAATACAGGTTGTGTAATTGAAATGGTCGATGGTGAAATCATAAACTGTAAAAGATAGAGACGAATATTGTAAAGAAGCCTGTCGTCGATTTTAGTATTTAAAATTAATCATTACTACATTCAAATAAATAAATAAATAATGCTGGACATTTCACACAGCGCCATCTACACTCAAACTAAGCAAAGCTTGCAGTATGGTAACCAGATAACTGATAGAACACTTAAATGTACTTTTTTGGTAAATAGACACTTTTTTATATAGAGAAACAACCCGACCCGAAACAAATATCTGTAGATCATACAAACATTTATTCTGCGGCGGGAATCGAACCGGCAACCTCCTGCGTCATGGGGGGGAGGGGGGGGGGGTAGGAGGGTGAAAAATACTTTACAACCTATTCTCATACCTACCAAATATACATAAAAAAAAAAATCGGTCGGCGCGTTTCGGAGGAGTGCAACCACACAAACACCGTGACACGAGATTTTTATAAATTACGAGCAATTGTAAATTCGAAAGTAACTCTGGCTGTATGTTACGGTATAAATAGATATACATAGATAGATTATTATACACAAACCACGCTTGCTAAGCCGCTGGCGAAAATTTGTACAGAAAATATGTACAGTCATCGATAAAAATAATCTACTTTATGAACTCCCATTTCACAACAAATTACATTTAATTACAAAGGTTGTCTGGAATAGATCGCTTTGTTAAGCCATAAGACCAGCGATTATGCTTAAATTTATTTGTTTTTTTTATTTCTTTATACCTGTTGTATCTAGCTTGTAAGGTATAACAAAGAATGTTTATTCATTCATACATTTACATAGCCATTTCTTTTAATGTTATGCCGAGCCTGCTTAAGGTAGGAAACGGACCGGATGATAATGAGACTTTTACTTATATAACTTTGTGTAAGTTTATTTATTTATGTTACAGTAATTAATAAATACTAGTTTTTCACTTCACGTACTTTATAACTATATAGATAAATATATACTGAGTAAGTAGTTGTTCGTTAAGTAACAATATCCTATATTTGGTACGCAATTATCCCATAATAGGTACCTGAGGGTGACTAATATAAAGGTGATTGATCGGTCAAATGACTGTGCTTCCAAGGAAACTTGAATACCTACTTATACACACACTAAGACAAACTGCACGTCATTGGCGAAGTCTTAGGCAAATTAACGGAATATTTATTGAAAAGTTCTAACCCAATGCAAATTCCATTTTGAAAAAGTTTCCTTCGCATGAAATTAGGAATGTTATTCATTCCTTATGGGATAAAAGCAGGGAGCTTAGTTGAATAGGCTTCAGTTCTGAAGTGTACGCCGTGCTGAATTCATGGAGCTTACAAGTGAAATACGTTGTGGATTAAATATCGTTATTATAAGTAAGTACCTGATACTAATACAAACCTTGCTTATGTCTTCTTTACAGGTACGGGAAACTAAATCAAAAAAATGTCTGGTAATGTTAATTGTAGAGAGGACTTAGAGATATTGAAGTTGTCCTGTGTAAGTTGTATGTGTCTAACATCAGGAGAGCTTTGTTTCTCAGATGAACCGTCTTATTTTCTTGCTTGAAATCTCCCTCTACCCAGCAAGATAGAATGTCATTTGATGTAGCTCCTTGCGTTGAAGAGGCTGAATTAAAAATCGATAATTCCATTTATAAAGTTACTTTTACATTGTGTAATTTACAGTTTATCAGAAAACCTGTGTGTGACTTCATTGGGAACTTTTATCTTTGTATCACATTTCAAAGACTAGGAAGGGTTCATGTTGCTAAGGGGTAGATACACACTTGTCACGCAAACCGCGGTCAAAGGTGAGGGTTGATTAAATTTATGAATACTTTGGACAGTTAATGAGATTGTTCGGTTGGTTCGATGGTTCCGTTTTAAATTTCCATACCTACCATAAAAATGTAAATCAAAATAAAATAAGTTTTTATACTGCGTGTCACCACATTTACGACATTAATTAAATCACGGGTGCCCTGATATGGCTAGTATTGTTGTAAAATAGATTTTTTCAAATTCATTACCATGGATTTGTTTAATTTTCTAGCTACCTTAATTTCAAGTCCTAAAATATCAATGAAACAGCCTGTTTAAAATAGGTAAACAAATCATATTCATTCATCATGTGCATGTTTCACTGACTAAGAGGCATCGCCGATTTACGTTAAAAATTGTTTATTCGAAATGTATCGATTAAAATATTCAAGCTACCGGTGATAAACCAATCTCTAAAATCAGTTTATACAATTCTGCATATGTGTTTTAAATTAATGTCGTGAATGCGGTGACAGACTATATAATCAATGTTTCAAAGATAAGCTACAAATTGACTATAAACACATCGCCTACTCTGTTATCGACTATAAATCTATCAACTTATACTATTTAGAAACAATTGGCTCAATGAAGGGCTAAATACTAGTGAAACACATTTTTTTGTCTCATGTCAGAAACCATAAAAAGCGAGAAAGTTAACGCAACTATTTTGTTTTTACACTTGAATTTTAACTATTGCGGCTAATTGCTGAAAATAAAATTGAACTGAATAATTTATTTTATCGTTTCATTCTTTAATATGTATCTTTAAGAATACCAGTTCTGTGTGTTTACCTTACAAGTTTCAGGCATACCATTTCGTACACCAATTCACACTTCAGTAACGTAAAATTTACATTGTGAGAACAAGTTGAGCTCACAAATTTTATTAGCCACGTAAACTTAGTGTGATAATGCGAATATACCTACTCATTATAGATGCCTATCTGGTATTTGTTTGGGAATTTTGACCTTCCATTTTATGTTCTTTTTACGCTCGATTCGTAAAATCTTTACCAAATCGTAAACTGTAACGATGCCCAGAATCAGATGAACGCGATCGGAATAATGTTGTTGAATAACGATTTTGAAAATAAAACGATGACTCAAGTCTGACACATTGAGATCACGCGGAGATGAATAAACTTTAAAGAAGTTCTTTAATTTTGTGAATCTATTGAAATACACTATGTAAATGAATATATTTGTACTAAAAATGGGATATTTGCGGCAGTTGCAAAAACTCACAAATCATGGTAAATATCCCGTTTTTAGTACAAATAGTTTTCATAACCATGATAGTTTCAAAAGTTATATGTAAATTAATGTTTTGCGAATGAACAAAACAAGAACTTAGGCAAAAATATTCGTATGTTGCAAAAGTTGCCCGAAATAAATTACGTGTTTATTATTATCAAAAACCAGCTGTCGCTCACGGCACGTTTTGTCGATAAATAGTAGCCTATTTTTTAATCCAGGTCATAATCTATCTATATACCAAATTTAATCAAATTCGGTCCAACGGCTTAGTCATGAAAATATAACAAATAGACAGAGAGACAGAGCTACTTTCGAATGAATAATATTAATGTAAATAAGTTTGTTGAATTTTTTCTTTTATGTCCCTGAAAGAACCAGTATGCCAAGATTTAAAGCTCTTATCATCTTCGTTCTAGTTACGCATTAACTTAACTCTATTTTACGGTAAAAAACATTAGTAATTGATAGTGTTTCTCTGGAAAAGTCCCGCAATTTATAAGTACAGAAGAAATACGGTTTCAAAGGTAGAGCTTGCCAAATTTTTCACTGTGGTGTCGTAGAGATTTCAGCCGCCATAGTTACTCTTGACCCATTTGCTGTATGTAGGGCGGCACGCTCAGCCCGCTCAATTCACGCCCGCCCTAGCTACGGTAACAACACATCCGGCTCGGTACAAAATAATAACAAATTGAATTTATATCAGAGAGCCTGTTGCGAAGTGGTCATCCTCCGTATTTAAAAAGTTCGAATCTCGCTTGGATTGTTATTTTTGATTGTGTATATTTCCCGCGTATGCTAACACATAAAAACAAATATCTATCTACCGAACATTTTCTTTCTAATCGCTGAAGAGAAAGTATTTATAGATATCCATGGGTCGGAACTGTAGTGAGATGTATGAGAGGTCTTCTCTTCTGAAATATCGAAAAGCCATTAACGCGTTATGTTTCAATAAGGCTTATATTCGAATGCCTTGAATTCAAATGAAATTCATTATTCAAATGAATTGATGTAATAGAGACGAGGTTTATTTTCAACAGTGGGTGCTGGAGGATGAATATAGACAGCTCGATTCATAACATTTTTGAAATATCAAGTAAAGCACACTTGATATTTCAAAAACTATATCATTTTAGGATATAGCTAAAAATATTTTGTTATTCATAACATTTATTACCAATGACTTGTACATAAAAGGCTATATTACGCCATCTGAACTAATATTTGCAGCGATCTGAAAGATTGTTTGGTTTCGGGCGCGGTAGCGTATTTGCTATCTGAACTAAGCCGCAACGTGATAACCACTAAACAAACTGTTATACAAAATGCCTAAGTAATCTGTTCTAATTCAATATGCTTATGATTTTGGGTTTACAAAATTACTTACGGATAATCCGCTGTAACCTTTAGATAGACCTGCTTAGTTATGTCCTTGGCCTAACTACCATCCTACGATCAACCGTAAATTAACATCAGTAATGTTTTAACCCTTTACTAAGTTATAATTTTATTTTTTTATAAATTTATATTCAATTTGATACGACCATCGTTTCTGATTGTGAATGTTTTTTATAGTCCATCTAGGGAACCTTCAGGAATGTACCTAACTAATTTCATTACATGATTGATCACTGACTCAACGCTGGGTGACCAAGTTAAAATCGTTACGATAAATAAAACGAAGTGTGAGGCAGTTATTGCGTGTTCAGCAAGGTTTACTACCAGGCTCGTTACAGAGTTTCACTGAAAACAATCTTACTGAATAACGAACAATGTTGAAACAAAATAAAATTCTAAGAAATTATTACCAATATACTTCATAACATTCATCTCAGAACCCTTTACAAAAGCAAGACTTATGAAACTTTACGTCCTTTGACGTCGTTGTTTTTATGAACTTCTGCGCATGCTCTGTGCATTGTTTTATTACGTAGTGGCAAGCCACTCAATCAATAATATTAATATTTTCAACTGCCCTACTTAATAAAATAAAATGATTCAAAGAATTTACATCTGGGTTACATTGAGCTTTGTGTCATGCATGAGATAAAAGTTTTTTATATCCCATAGAAATAGGAAAAACATTTTGAAGAAGGAAGAAAGAAAATTTTCTCTTTTTGATACTACTAGGATTGTTTTTAGAATTAAAGGTTTTTATCTACTCGAAATAAATGAGGTTTTGTATGCGTAGTAAAATCGCAAACGATACTAAACGTTACCAAACAGTTGTTCCAAACATAGCGGCAGGCAACATATCTCCAGAACGCTGGTGTTCAGAAATGCAGATATAGATACTAAAACAGCGAAATTGAAATACCGAAACATCGATTCAGCGATGCTAATGTCGATTCATTGCATATCCATTTCCGCGTGGCGTGTCGCAGCTGCTTCTGCCGTTCTATTTCAGACTCTCCTGTTTCGATACTCATTTTATACTCCATAGTTACCAGGTATTTTTGCGTCCTATTTTTATTATTAAATTTTTTAATATAAGTTATTTATTAAATTACTTTTATTAATTACCTGTAGTTTTAGGTGGTATAACTAAGTCCTAAAATATACTTATCAAACACTTCAAACTATGAAGTATAGCCTGATTTTTAGCATAACTTCAGAATCTAAACCTACGTATGTATTTTATTTTTGGTAAAAGAGAGAGATTTGAAAATAGCCTGTCGTTTCGTATAAAAGCCATTGCCATATCATATGTTTAGTTTGCAAACATGTAGTAGCATGTTTCGATGATATAATTAATGTACCTAGTAATTAAAAGTGCCTTGATTCGGTGCAAGGTGACCGCTCACCGAAGTTATCACAATTACGAGTAGATCATATTAAGCAATAGGTAGGATCCACGCATGACGGCCGCTGAGGGCACTATCCAACCGTATCTTTCTGTAGGTAACCTGTAGGTAACTTTTCAGCTCTTCTAAATCTAGCCAGGTTAGGCTAGATTTAGAAGAGCTGAAAAGTTTAGTTTGATGCCTAAATTCAAAACGACCGGCACCGACCGTAAGTGAAACGACCAATATTAATAATGTATATTTCAATGCACGATTTGATCCCAGCGAACGCATATGCTTTCGTAACATTGCACCGGCTTACTGCCTCTAAATATAGGGCAATTCCAGGCCGAGCTATGCGAATGTATGTGGGTCAAACCCGGCCATCTACTAATCCAATGTCCCTGCAGTTTCAACATGAATACGAGGAATCATAGGTTTGCTTGCGCTTGCGTAATGGAACGTGGCAGACGATTTCTTGTTTGATCACCTTAAAAACGAGGAAATGGAAATAGCTGTCACTGCAAAATATATGCCTATAATATACCTGCGTTATGTATAACGTTATTTTCTATAGCGCTGTTCTCCACCTATATAGTGATAGATAGACTTTAACAAAAATATAAACGACTTAACCAAACTACTAAACTGATTTGATGAAATTTCTATGAGACCAATATGAAAGTATATCCTTTCAATTAAAAAAAGAACTTTCCAAATCGGTTGATAAATGACGGAGTTCTGAGGTAAAAATCATAAAACCGAATTGCGTCCCTATAGAATTTGAGGGTTGCCCTCGATTTTTTTGAGATCCTATCATCAGATCCTGACTTGGTGCCAATGGGACCTGGGAAGTATACAATTTTAAACAAAAAAAGAATTTATCGAATCGGTCAAGGCGTCTTCGAGTAATCGGGAAACATACCTACATAAAAAAAATCCAACGAATTGAGAACCTCCTTCTTTTTTTTAAGTCGGTTAAAACAAGCCTCTTATTTACCAAACTTTTGGCGCCAATTTCAAGTTCTGGATAAAAGGCTAGACACCTATGAGCAGCGAAATGATTACATAATTCCATATTTTATGAGAACAAAGGGAATTACAAAGTTTATTAACGGAGTGGAGAGCGTTTCGTCAATTTCTGCGATTATTTTTGTTTACACTGCAGGAATGTTGACGCACGGTTGTTGATGCACATTTTCGCGAAACTCAGCGCTCCATCCTGCCATCTTACCATGTGATTCCACTTAGCTGAGCAGATATTTTTAGATATTTGCTCAGACTATCAATTTGTAAATTTAGACTGATTTTCATTTATTCTGTAAGCTGTTATTATTGATCGAGTGAAGCGAGATCTCTAAATCAACTTGGGCAAATCGGCGTTGTATTGGTGTATGTATGTATGTTTGTTAGTCCGAGCATAACTTTCGAAGCGTTTATCCGATCATCGTAAAATTTGGTATTCGTGTAGCTTTAGTGACACAAATATAAGGAAAAGTCTGAAATCCAGAATAACTGCAATTTCAAAAAACGTAACCAACTGACATGAACTCCCGTTACCTGTAATTTGAATGAAACTGTAGGTCAAGTAAGTTGGTTATGCATTTCGTGGCACTATTTTGATAGTTAAAGATTATATTACAAATATATATATATTACAAATATATATATATACAAATATATATATTACAAATATTTATATATTATATATATATATATTATAATATGTATATATTTATATTATTATTTGTATATATATGTATAATTTGTATATTTGTATTTTATATTGTATATATATTTTAGGTACAAATAATATTTTTTTGTTTTTATGGGAGATTCGTGAGATCTCAGTTCGGGGTGAACCACTAGTTAAATTATGTAATGTTTAAGTCTATGAGCACTGGATAGTTTTAAAAAGGATATCTTATATAAAAATAATACAAAAAAACAAAATTTGTATGCTATGTATGTAAAAGTGAACATTGGATGGTAGAAAATTAGGTTTCGTTGTACAAGGCACTATAAAGTTGCAGAGCAGTAAAATCAATATGTAGACGCTCGGAAATAGCTAGTTAGGTGCTAGATCTAACTAAATGTTTCCCTGTTCACAACACAGACTTAAAACAGACTTGAAATAAAGTTTCCAACATTTCTCCTCTTCAAACCGCATGTATGGGATTATACATTAGAGTAATAATTCCTTGTAAATAAAATCGTAAAAAATAGATGCTTACCAAACTGCCCTTGGTCGTGTACTTAACACTTTACGATGATTCGTAACACAAACAGCAGTAATAATGATTCTTTATATGGTGCTGATATGCTCATGCAGGATATAATAAGGGGTGCTAACACAATTCGTTAGCGTCTGACCACAAGGAAACAGTAGGAAATAACAAGAGGTTAACAACTACAGTAATAACTGGAATATGCCCTCTCATTATGTGCTTCTAAAATAGAACGCTTAGCAAATCAGTACCTAAACATATTTTTTATTTTTGTTTCAGGTGAATCTAAAGATTCAAGATGACAGTGGTTACGAATCCCGCGTGCATATCTGACACACCTACTCCTACGGAGTGCACACCCACAGAGGAAGAGTTTGAAAATGAATATGTGGAAGAAGAAGAGGAGCAGCTGACGACATGTCGCGACTACCTGTACGACCCGCCGCCGGACGCCGCGGGGCTCTATAACAACGAGCTCAAGAGCGATATCGTGTTCGTGGCCGGCCTCGACAATGACCAGTGGCGCTTTCCTGGCCACCGTCGCGTGCTCGCCGCCTCCAGTCCCGTGTTCGCCGCAATGCTCAAAGCTAACACCTCGGACACTATCACCATCAACTATGTGGATAGGAGAGGCTTCGAGCAGCTGCTGCGATACCTCTACTGCGAGCCCACCATACTCAACTCTGTGATGAGCGCGCGTGTGACTCTTGACGCGGCCTACAAGTTCCTCTGCCCTTCGCTCGCGGAACGCTGTGCGCGGCGTCTGGACGAAATGCTGGATGCCAGCGTGGCGTTGGAGATCCTCCGCGATATGCGCTACATGTGTGCACGCCTACCCGGCGCCGCGTCCGCGCCACCACTGCACATGTTCGAGAACGACCACGCCTCCCGCCTGCTGGGCCAGTGCTCGCAGTGGTGCGACTCGCTCGCGCATAACACGCTGCTCATCATCGACAAGGAGGCCGACGCGACGCTGAAGGATGAGCAATTCAAAGAGCTCGCATACGAGGACCTGGGTCTTATAGTGAGGCGTGAAACTTTGCGCGTTTCGAGCGAGATGGTGATCATACAAGCACTGTCGCGGTGGGCGACGGCGATGTGTCAGCGGTATAAGAAGGAGTTGACATCGGCGAATAAGCGCGCAGCGCTAGGCGATCTCTCGTACTGCCCGCGGTACCTGCTGCTGTCACCGGGGCATGAGCTGGACCAAGCGCTGGGAATGGAGCTACTAGAGCCGATGGAGCGCTCGCTGGTAATAGCACGTGCGCGTGGGCTATCAGCGCCAGTACCCGTGGGCTCGGCACAGGAGAACTTATTGCGGCACTGGGCGCGCGAACGGCCACGCACACCGGCAGCGCTGCCGGTGCACCTTAGCGATCGGACTATGCCGGATCCGGAACCGGAACTGGAGCCCAGTAAGCTGTGCGGCCGTAAGCGCAAGCCCAAGAAGATCAAACGGCCGAACTTCTCACCCGAGGTCCCCAAGAAGGAGGGCTGCTGCTCGTGCTTCGGCGACGGCATTTTGAGGGCCATCATTTGTTTGTTCGACTAAAGTGTTAGATTTGTTAGGTACTGAAATGTTCGTGTAGAAATGCTGTCACTGTGCGCGGGACATTTAACTGCGTTGTGTAAGCTTCAATGATAAAGAAGAAAATGAAGGCTTTTTAAAAAGTAATACTAAAGTATGCGCCAAATTTTCTATCTGATACAAGCAATTATCCGCCATCAAATCGGTTCAAGCAGTTCCATCTAACTATATTTTTGTGGATTCAGTGTTTGCATTAATAATATTACTACAAACAAGATACCCACTTCTTTGATGGTATTTAGTGCTTGTTTGATTCGGCAATTTCGGCAGCTAACTATATACATACTAATAAAATTACAAAACCCAAAGAAGAAATACATATTTAAATAATTAGCAAGATATTATACTAGTGTAAATAGAATTTAGTGTGTACCTATATAGGTCATTACTGTGCTTTTGTAATTTTATATTTTTTTGACCAGTACTTAAATTCTATTGAAGTTTTCTATTTGATGAGGTATGTATGTGATATTCTTTTGTATTTTTAACTTCTTGTGTTCATTGAGAAATCAAATTGTTCGACAATTTGCATTTATTGTTTGAATTGTATCCAAACATTGATAGAATTTACACATTTTGTAAAATTACATAGATAGATAGATTATTAGCATTGACCAGCGGCTTCGTTCGCGTGATACAGGGTTATTATATGAAAGCCTTATAATTGATGTAATTCAGACCACAATCTATCTGTCTACGGAATTGATGATTATAATAATGTAATGTGTAATAATTATGCAAACATCCAAACATTCTTTCTTTAATAGAAATAAGTACTTAGATTGGTGTATAATATTTAGCAATTTTAGTATTAATTTTATGAAATTTAGTATAATTTTACTGCATTTACCAATAGAAAAAATATAAATTAAATTGACCACGTTTAGCGAAATATAAAAATTTCGGTAAATGTAACTTAAATAACTAGTCCTTTAATATGTAAGTACATAAATAATTAAATGTTAGATAATAGATTGGTGTAGCTAAGTCAGTGAACGAAAGTTCATAGAACGAATTTTGTATAATCTACTATAAAATATCAGTGTTCCGTATATTTACTCTCTTTTTTATGTGCCATATTGAATGTGGTTTGACAAAATGTAATCAATTGGCAAATGAAATATTGCTTAATGATAATATTTGAACAATGCTTCTCAAAAGGAGTGTTCTTTAGTAAAATTTATCTGTTTTTTTTCAAAGTTTTGTGATATATTTTATTAGCGAATAAATCAGTGTTTTATATTAGATTAAAATAAAATGGATACTTACTGAATGTCAAGTCGCAATTAAGAATACAAATATGTCAAAAATGTGAGTTTAAGCTGTAAGCTGATACTCGTGCAAAAAGAAATTTAAAATTCCATATACCATACTGACGTTTTATTTAACATACATACATCTACCCAACATCTACCTTCCTCAATAATTTATGGTTGACCGCTTAAGGTGCCTCTACACGCATGTATGATCATGCTCGATGAGCAAGTATAATCAAACATTATTTAAATGGTGCTCTATCAGATTCATCAAGCATTTCGGTTCGACTCCGAACAATATGTGCGATCTCGCTCGATTGGACGCTAAAACTTCGAGCCTAAGCGTAAGGACTAATGGTATCTCTACAAGTACGTTCATGCCTGTAGAGCCAGTAAAATCGTGCTCGAAGTTTTGTTTTGCAAGCATTTCGGTTCTACTTCGAACAATAAGTCTTAACTATTATACTCTAATGGTAAGCCCCACGTGCGCACATGCTTGACAGCATCAAATCGAGCAAGATCGAACGTATGGACTAATAAAACTTACTTAATATTCAAAGTCGAACCGAAATGCTCACAAACCGTCAAAAGCGTTCGATTATACTTGCTCATCGAGCATGGACGTGCGTGTAGAGGCAGCATTAGCTCATGTTATGTCTAACAATCTGGTTAACTCCCTCAATGTCCATGACCATTTTGGGATTCTCCATAAGGAAACTCCCTGTAATTAAGCTATACATGGTAGAAGACGTCTAAAAATAGAAAACAAAATATTGATAATTTCTTACCAAATGCAAAGTGGTCAACGTGCATTTTTGTATATTGCGAAACACAATTTCAAAATAACTAAGGAGGTGTCACATTAGTTTCAAATATCTCCTTCTGTTCTATTTTAGGCGCTGCTGTGGAGAAGGGGCATTTTTTGGAGTTGAAACTATATGACCTGCTGGAAGCTGATTCCATCTTGTTAACTTTATCCAGCATACTGGAAAATGAAATTCCGGCTGTTACCAGATCCTTGCGTAGAGCTGTTATAGTATCTTGTAGCGCAAGCATAGAGTTTATTCTTTCGTCTAATTTGTTTAACTTGTCGTGGATTGACTCGCGGGCTTTCTGTGTTTGGTTTACTTGGTTGTTGACCCTGAAGGTGATTTCTCGTTGGAGCTCATTTAGCTTACTGTCGAAGGCGTTGTCTTGGTGCTCTCCACGCCTGCGTTCACCAGTGTTGGTGGACAGTGTACGGTACTTGTAGCCAGAGCTCCGGGATGTGTAGCAGCTTTTGTGTAAGTTCGGGGACATTTTTGCTGGGTACCTTAACTGGCTGTACGAGTAGGTACCGTACTTTTAAGTGGCCATTTGCCTAATCGGACCGAAGAATTTTGCCTTAATTTATTTTTCTTGTAAGTATTTACATTTGCTAGGATTTGGACATTAGCAAGAAATTACTTGTCAAAGAAATCATGTTATACAACCTCAAGCAACGAATAATTATTCAAGCGTCAATAAGTTTGTCATCGCCATAGTAAACTTTTTCCTTTATTACGAGTTCTTCACAAAGAAATACCTATAAAGCAACGTGCTTTGATGTGCGTTGACACAAGAAATTGACTCTTAGCGGCATCTATCATTCATTTTAAAAAACAATAAAATACGAAGTCTGCGTTACTGAATTTAGCTTTAGTTCCGTACCTACCTACTAGAGGGCAGCGTTAGCACGCAAGGAAAATCTACGGTGACTTCGTAGCGTGTTCGTAGCGCACTCGTAGCACTGTCTGTAATGGTTCATGGACAATACGGTAGATGGCTATAGCAGTGAAACGACAAATTAACGACACGACGCGACGACCCGCCGACCAGCAACGGTGCGGTGAGACTAGTTGGTGGTCATATAGGTAATTTTCTGTTTGAACACAGACTAACCACTCATTGATTATACTAGTGGTTCGCCCCGAACTGAGATCTCGCGAGTCTCCCATAAAAACAAAAAAATATTATTCGTAATCTTTGACTATCAAAACAGTGCCACGAAATGTCTAACCAAATAACATGACCTACAGTTTCATTCAAATTACAGGTATCGAGAGTTCATGAATTTGGTTATACTTTTTTGGGGTAGAAATTGCAGTTATTCTGGATTTTAGACTTTTGCCTATATTTGTGTCACTAAAGCTATACGCATACCAAATTTCAGCACTGTGGGGTCACTGGTGTACCCTGTGATTTTTGTCAAAGTTCAGTTTATATTATGGCTAATAACTTAAAAACTACAAAATTTAAGCTAAAAATAAAAACGGGGTCAAAATGTACTTACAAAGACCTTTTATTAAACGTGCCACTTGACGTGAGTCTCAGTTTGTTTTTTTTACCCCCCTTGAACCCCAATATCTCAACAACCCCACAACATTTTTAGCTCATTGAGTCACACCAAAATTTTGCCATAACTACCTACCTATATACCAAATTTCACGATGATCGGATAAACGCTTCGAAAGTTATCCTCGGACAAACAAACATACATAGATACACACAACGTCGATTTGCCCAAGTTGATTTGGAGATCTCGCTGCGCTCGATCAATAATATAATTTTATCTACGGAATAGGTTTTATTATGAAAAATATTATAAACCGTAATTAGCGTAGTGCGAGGCGAGAAGTGGTTCGGAGCGGATCTCACTCTGATGAAGGTTCACGAATTGAATGGTTCACATTGTCGGTCGAAACACCGATAAAACGTACGGTACGTGATAAATCCCGTATTAGAGGCTCGTTTTAGATTAGTTTTTTTTTTTTTTTTTTTATAGAACACAAAACAGAATACAACCAGTAAAGACAGCAATATTAGGCAATACAAAGGTTATGAGCTAGATGGTAGGTATCCTAAAAACATGCGAACTCATCATGATCAGTTTGATCAGCTATAATTGTTTTGTGCTGAATTGATGATATAACAAGAAACAGGTAAACTAATAAAATACCTACTTAACTAGTTAACGTTGTTCTTGTACCAGATACATAAATGAGAGACAAAATAAATACTGTAATTAAGATTTGTAAATATGTATATATAAAATTATATTATACTATAAATTATATTACAATACTTACCATCCTCAAGACTAACTAAAAACGCTTGAGGACTGAGAATATTTGTATGCACAATAATTTAGGCTAATAGTTGGGTATTTATAAGTCTATCTTTAGGTATATCTTAATGTATCTCTTTATGTATTAGGATAGAATAAAATAATCTTTATTGTGAAATATTTTATAAGTACATACAGTTTTATATCATTATTTCTACTTTCATAATTTTACTCTGTGCACCGCCGCCCGTTACTGCTTCGCTCATTACTTTCTATCCAAAGGTTGCCTGAAAGAGCTCTCAGCGATAAAGCCGCCCATTTTACTATATTTGCCCTGAATTACATAGTTTTATAAGTATTCCTGGTGTACAAGAAAGCGTTTATTCTATTATTTTCTATGTTATTCTCATTTGCAACGATGAGCTAGTAGATTCAAGCCTAGACTAGGGCATCGACGAAAGGTTGCAAGCCTTTCGGTTTTTATCACATTTCGGAGAGTGTGCGGCGGAACTTTTCAATTTGATTCCACCATCCCCATTCTGTCATCGGAATGGAATGCCTTGGTTGAGTCTGTGTTTCCTGATAACTACAACCTGGCAAGCCTGGTCCATCGCAGACCGCATTGTCGCTTACCATCAGGCGAGAACGTGGTCAAACGCGAGCCTATAATATATTATATAAAAACAAGTTTCTCAATAGTTCAACGTTAGTATTCTTTAGTACTACATTCACAAGTAACAACTTTTTTTAACAAGTAGTTTATTTTTATTACGTAATTTTAACAGTTCCGGTGGATTAGGTTAGGTTTTTATCTTCAAACAAATTAAAAAACAATTCGATTCTAATAATGTGTAAATTCACGTTACTACTCCAACCTATTTCAATAGAATACAACAAAAAAATTGTAGGACAAGGCGAGCAATGTCCTATTTAGAAGAGTCAAACCAAAGAAATAGTAATTTTAAAAGGGATCCTTTCATGTACACTCAAAGACTCCATAAAAACATAGTTAAAAACAATAATTCAGTTTTGTATTCAAAATCAACAATGGCATAGAAAAAACATGGTTGAAGTTAAAGGCATTATTTTTTTCGGCATCGGTGTTCACAAAAGAACAGCAGGTTGGGATAGGGACTCCATTATTTCGAGATAAATTTATTTTTGATGAAGTGCAAAAGTCGTGGTCTTTTGACAGTTTTTCGGTAAAATCAGTGATTTGGACACAATGTGGGCACAATCGTCCGTGAAGGGTTTGGCACACATGGGCCCAATATGTCCATTGTGCTTTGTGTTGGGGCTAATGGATGATGCTGGGAAACGACTTTACAACGCTTTTTTTTAATGAATTTCGTTTTCTCAGTTATAGATGATTCAGCGAAATATGTTTTATTTTTGTGAGAATCGGAGAGGTCAGCCCATTGACTAGCACATATCATTAATTTGTTCGTCCTATGAATCATAATCTGTGTCATTGTTGTGGCATTTAAAAGTGTGGTCTAGTCATGTAGTTTTTCTGTAAATCCCTATATCAGGCATTGGAAAGCGATCGTACTAGGTCGGCTGGACAAGATGGAAAAAAGACCTATTATTAGCAATACTAAAATATTTATAAATTAACATAAGAATTTATAACTAGTGGTTCGCGCCGAACTGTCTGGAGATCTCGCGTGTCTCCCATAAAAATCAAAATAAATATTATTTGTAATCTTTGACTATCAAAATAGTGCCACGTAATTAATAACCTAACAAACGTGACCTACAGTTTCATTCAAGTTACAGGCAACGGGAGTTCATTTTAGTTGGTTTAAATAGGGAAGAAATTGCAATTATTATAGATTTCAGACTTTTCCTGATATTTGTGTTACTAAAGCAACACGCATACCATATTTCAGCACTGTGTACCCTGTGAATTTCGTCAAAGATCAGTTTTTATTATAGCTACTCACTTAAAACCTACAAGGTATAAACTAAAAATAAAAACGAGTCGATATGTACTGATGAAGACCTTTCAATTAACGTGCCACTTGACCGGATAGTCCCATTTTGTTTTCTTTTACCCCTCTTGAATGCCAATATCTCAACAACCCCTCCACATTTTTAGCTTATTTAGTCATACCAGGATTGTGCTATCAGATCAGATCAACTCTTCGAAAGTTATCATCCGACAAAAAAACATACATACAAACATACAACACTGATTTGCCCAAATAGATTTATAGCGGGTTCCTATATCCGTCGGTAACCATAACCAGCTACGACTCGTTTCTCCTTGAAAACGTGTCAAAAGTTTGACACTTTTTCCAGGAGATACGAGTCGTAGTCGCTTATCGACGGATATAGGAACCCGCCATTAGAGATCTATTCAGCAAATCAGTAATGTTCAAGTTATTCACTATTAATCCGTAACTAGCAATTATCCGTGTCCCACCCACTAGTCAATTCTCGGTGACAGTTACGGGAATATTATAACAGGTACACGATATCTTCCCGAAACCCCCAGAGAGACCCCAAGAGACCCAGTTAATAATAGCACTCGAGGTGGCATTCAACTCAATATAATGTTACTGTATTATTCATAGCTTTTTCAAATATAAGCGCCACTATTGACATTTTTTTATAATCTTTAGGGTTCCGTACCGTTCCGTAACGTCCTTTCTCTCGGATCTCGTTTCAGACGAGTTATAATTATCGTTAGAATAATTAAAGGTAATCAAATGTTAATGAGTATACCAAACAATAAAGATGTATGTAAATTTTAGAGCCCCATAATCCTTCCCATAACTTTTGGGACAGTAACACGAGTAAAATAATTACAACCTACATGTAAACTTATTATAAATACGGGATTTATCACGTACCGTCTTATCGGTTCGACTGACAATGTTTCGGTTCGACAACGTCTCGTGTCGCACTTATTCGGAGCAGATCGCACTCACCTTGATGAAGGTTCAAATTTTCATTTAAATTCAAATGAATTTAACCATTTAAATGAAGAACATAAAGTTTGTAATCAGTATAATCCTGACTTCGGTATTAAAAGATATGTTAGTACAAAAATAACCGTATAGAACCTTTTGATACGAATCTCACTCGCACTTAGCAGTTTTTTTTTATTTTCTCATTCCAACGTAGTCGTAGTATTGGGAACAGGTTCGGTTGACGCCAACAGGTAGAATTTTTTAGATGCCTTTGAAAAAGGGCCTTTCCTAAATTACATTTTGGTTGCAGGTATCGGTTACGATTTGCGTAAAACTTTTTGGGATAATTGAAATGTTGTAAATTGATACTTTATAACAGAAAAGCGATTAAATGTTATTAACTAATCCTTATAACGCAAGATTAATGTTATTAAATAATATTTTATATATGGTGTGTTAATGATACGAATACTTTAATAAAAAATTAAATAAATACATTTATTTCAACCAATTATGTAGCTCATATCAGGACATAACACAAAAGGTACCTACTTATATTAATATTAAACAGGGGTTTTTAGAACTTTAAAACCTCACAGAATAACAATTTATGTACCACAATAATATCACCTGAAAAGTTGCACAGTGTCGCAAATATTGAAAACACAGGTCATACGACATGGAGGTGTCTTCATGTCGTACATGATTCTTCCTTTCGGATGACATGATTCCTTCCATTTAACCTGTATTGAGGAATGTCTACTCGTCTACTCCCAAGTTATAAAAAACCTACGAGCACGTCAATTTATAAATAAATTACTAACCACTATTCGATCCCCTAATGTATTCTGGAGGTTCAAAAGGCACGTTCCTCAATCATGTCGTGCGACTCCTGCTACCTACTAAACATTCCGAGACAGTAATCCGACACTTTACTTTAAAAAAAATGTTGATGGTCGAGTCAACTTTTTGTAGTGCTCGCAGAGGAAAAATGTGTTGTAGTGCATGTCTTAAGACTCTTATTTATCAGAATTCACTTCATCATCATTATCATCGTCAGCCCTTCTCATCCCACTGCTGGGCATAGGCCTCTCTTCGCAGTTGCCATTCGCCTCTGTCCTGCGCTGTTCTAACCCACATACGACCTGCGATCTTTATAATGTCGTCGACCCATCTTGCCGGCGGACGACCTACGTTCTTGGTTCCATCTCGGTGCCACCACTTAGTTATCAGAAATTGGGGAATTCAGAAGTTTTGAATTGAAATTGAAGTTGAAAATTGAAATTGAAAAAAAGATTTCAGAAATTCAGTCAGAATTTACTCCGTCAGAGTTTCTTATCTGTTTCTTTCGTGGCTTGGTCGCGGAGGAGCAGGTTTCAAAATGATCCTTGTCATTTTAATGAAATGCAAAACAAAATGTTTTTATAAAAACTTCTTTTCAAAGCTTAGCCGTAATTTTTACTTGTTCAAAGCGTTTCAATCACAATTTTGTCCTTGTAAATTCTCTGCTAGATATCATTTTAGGTTTCACAATCAGCAATTAGCTATTGAAAGCTAGCCACAGTTAAGATACCGACATTTATACATTATACATACTCGCAAGCTCTAGACTCTAGGTATAGCTGTAGCTCCCAAATCTTGCCGGTAAACAGATTCCGGTAAGTTATGTTTGAAGTTACTATTGTTACGAGCTGAGGGTTCGGGATAAAATAATGGGAATCAGTCTGACCAAAATAACATTTTTATTCAGCGCTAAACGATGAATACACGAACTTGGTCACACGTATCACAACACACTAAATCACACCACTGGTGCACCACTTATAGTCACCGAAATGATCGCACGTATAGCTTAATCCAGACTGACTCGGGAGCAACTACTGTTCAAGCGAGACCCTTCCCACGTCAGTCCTCCAGGGCCTCGCTGAGACTAACTCACTGAGACTGACTCAGACTCGAGACTGTCCGGCCATCTCTCCGGTCTATTTATATCGCACACATTTCGATTGTTCGAGAACGATGTCGATCCTTCCAGGAAAGGGTCGGTCCCTCGACACAATGGCCACTCCCCATTCTGCGAAACCACAAACAATAGCAACAATAACACAGCAAGACAAAAGCGTTCGAGAAGGTTCAATTATTACTCATTGTTTAACAGCCTCGGCGTAACACTATAATAGGCTCGACGCAAAAAGCTTTATGATAAATTCCCTTCAGTCGCCGCCTATACGAGGTACAGACACGTACCCGGGCGTTTTTCTCCTATCCCCACCCCGGCAACAGCCCAAGCCGAGGCTCGTACCTTAGTGGTGCCCTTGCGCTAGTTGCCTAAAAAACTTACTGGGCTGAGCGCCATCTGCGCTCGCCAAAAGTTCGGTTAAGCTGTCACGGCCTCAGAGGCCAACAGCGAGATTAGTCCATTCGAAAAAAAAAAAAAAAAAACTTTATGATAAATGTTACCTTGCTATGTATAAGTTCAGTTAGAGACATAAGTTGATTAACAATTGGAGGCTTATAAACCTTAACCATAAGTATTAGATTAATGTAAATTTAATGCAATGATTATTTGTCTTATTATTATTAGTCAGGAAATACTATATGTCGATGAATACATTTACTTGGGCCAGTTAGCAAGCTTCGAAAACAGGAATGACAAAGAAATCGATCGCCGCATCGAAAATGCCTGGAAGAGCTACTGGTCCATGAAGGCACACATGAAGGGTGACCTTCCTCTGAGTCTGAAGCGCAAACTCATCGACATGTGTTGCCTGCCTGTCCTAACCTACGGTGCGCAAACATGGTCATTGACCGAGCTGCAGAAGTCCAAGCTCAAGATTTGCCAAAGGGCAATGGAACGCAGCGTTCTAGGATTCCGGAGAGCCAATCGGGTGAGGAATACCACGCTTCGTTATTTAACTGGCATTGCGGATGTGGGAGCCAAAACCGCGAAGCTCAAGTGGGATTGGGCCAGGCACGTAAGTCGAATGCTTCCGGAGAAATGGGCCAACAACGTAACAGCTTGGGTACCGGAGGATGGATAGCGACGTCGGGGTCGGCTGCGAAAGCGTTGGTACGACGACATCAATGGATTCGAGAAGGAATAGTGGGAATCTGCCAAGGATCGTGATAGGTGGAAGGAGTTGGGGGAGGCCTTTGCCCAGCAGTGGGAAAATGTAGTCTAGTAAAAAAAAATTATTAGTCTTAAATGTGCACCCAGGATCCTTGACCTAAATCCTCTCCATCCAAAGGTTGTCTGGAAGAATTCGATTCAAAGCGATATGACCGTCCATTGTACTATTTGCTTTGTGCCTTCTATTTTCTTTGTAATTTATTTTATTTTTATTGTGTACAATAAAGTGTTTTCATTAATTCTTTAGATTTATGTACATAAAAAAACTACCTATTATGATGTTTGGAACGTGTTTTATGACGGTTGGTTCCTTGCTTTTGTTACGTCTAAATACAATTTTCCAATTTTGACATCACACATCACAATTTGTTGATAAACTTATTTCGCTGCCTGTCCCAATAAGTGCTTGGCTAAAAGCTTTTTTAATCATTTATTTCTTTGCGCGGTTGTTTGTTAATATTAATGAATATGTCTTATGTTACGTGCGCTCTCCACTATTTTCCCTCTAAGGTCTTTCTAATCGGTTTTATTGGCGTCAGAGTTCTGAGGCCACGTAACCGCATAAAAAACTTATCTTTTTCGATACATTGTCCGGCACTAGGCGTCGAGATTAAACGAACTGAGAAAACATCCTAAATCAAGGATGCGGTATTTATGGCGCACCCTGTCTGTGTTTACCACAGAGTTACCTCATCTAATGGTTAATTTACATAGATCCTGTCCACAGTTTGCCTGGAAGAGATCGCTTTTAGCGATAAAGGCCACCCATGATTTAAAGCTATTTTGTTTGTTTATTTTTTATGGTTTATATCTATTTATCTATCTACATTTTGTTTACCATTTGTGAATTTTGAATTTTAAATTTTTGACGACCTCCGTGGTGCAGTGGACGAATAGCCGCTGTGATGCAGGAGGTAGTGGGTTAGATTCCCGCCGCGGAACAAATGTTTGTATGGTCTACAGATATTTGTTCCAAGTCTGGTTGTTTCTCTATATATTATAAGTACCTATGTATTTACAAAAAAAAATGTATAAAGTGTTCTATCAGTTATCAGGTTCCCATAGTACAAGCTCTGCTTAGTTTGGAGCTAGATAGCGCTGTGTGAAATGCCCAGCAATATATTTATCTACATATTTGAAAACTATTTGTAAATTTGGTATTCTAAGGAAGGAAGGTATGATGAAATGATTTTGTAGTCTAGAATATTTCGCAGTTTACCAAGATCTACTTGTATTTGGAATTCAGGTTTCCTATGGATAAAGCGGGCATACTTTATTTGTCAGGTTTTATTATTATAAATATACTTTATATTATTTATTTTCCTATCTAGAATTTAAACCTTGTAAAAATAAAGTTACTTTTACAAAGTATGATGCAGGCAGTAGAAACTTCCTCTGCGACACGCTAAAAGCTTTTCTTTTTAACAAATTCTTGTAAGTCGTAAACAATAGTCGCGTCGTGGCGCCACCAGCATTACCTCGCATCAATGGAAACTTCTGATACAGGAGCACCTTGAATTTACGGTGTCTTTGTTCTGTGGAACTGCTGCCAAGATTCGAGGAATTTGTAGTAAGAAAAAATACCCGGTACTCGGCTGCAGTACCTACTAACTACGGAACTGTTGTGTTATGTACGAGAACTGTTTACATAATTTCAATTGCCCACTGTTCTTCGTAATTGTTTCGTTCGTGTATCAAGCTTTTCTTTATCAGAAAAGTCGTAGTATCGCACATAAATTAATGTATGTTTATCGTATTTAAGTAATGTATGTATGTAATGATTATTTATTTCGTGGCACTATTTTGATAGTCAAAGATTACAAATAATATTTTTTTGTTTTAATCGGAGACCCGCGAGATCCACTAGTTTAATACATAATAGGTTGGGGAAAAAGTCTTTTCGCATTATAGTATGTATGAACTTGTAATAAAATCTCTTTGGCTATACTATTTGTATCTGGCTGGTTTTGGTGTCATTCAAAGTTTAAATTTTAAAGAAGAAAATTCCAAATTCAAATTAGGAAAATGTGTGATTTTTATTTGGTTTTCGTACTGTAAAGATGAGTGAATCTAATGAAGAAATTCGATACATTTTAAAATTTTACTACAAAAAAGGTAAAAATGCAACGCAAGCCGCGAAAAAAATTTGCGATGTTTATGGACCTAGTGCAGTGTCTGTGAAAGTAGCACAAATTTGGTTTAAGCGTTTTCAATCCGGAAATTTTGATGTCAAAGATGCACGTCGCTCTGGTCGCCCTTAAAAATTAAGAGAGTTTGGCTGGGAGGTGTTAATGCATCCGCAGTATAGTCCTGACCTTGCACCTTCAGATTTCCACCTGTTTCGATCTCTTCCGTATTCTTTAGGCAGTGTCAGGTTAACATCACGAGAGGACTGCCAAAACCACTTGTCGCGGTATTTTGATCAGAAGCCCCAAAATTTCTATAGCAATGGGGTCATGTCCCTACCTACAAGATGGCAAAAAGTTATCGAACAAAATGGTACCTACATACTTTAGTTAAATGTAAATAAACAATATTAAAAAATGTTTTGAATTTTCTTAAAAAATGCGAAGAAACTTTTTCCCCAACCGAATATATTGCGTTTGATAGGTTAGTTTGTTAAACGGGTTTCTTTCATTATAAATTCTTTCAATAACCATGAATTTTTTTAGATTACTTTCCGGGTTAGCCTAGGAAACCTTAGGAAAGTTACTCGCGGAAGAGTAAATAATTTTTTTTAAAACAAGCTTTTATAAAATTCATAATCAGAACCGTAAGCAGATTCAAATGAGCGCAAACACTAGTAGCCTACTATAATCCATTCAGAAGTTCCGTTGTCTAGCATCCGTCTCCATCATGAGACCATCTCCATGGTACCATATTATTGCATTGTCTCCGAAGTTACATATAGTGTTACGCCGAGGCTGTTAAACAATGAGTAATAATCGAACCTTCTCGAACGCTTTTGTCTTGCTGTGTTATTGCTGCTATTGTTTGTGGTTTCGCAGAATGGGGAGTGGCCATTGTGTCGAGGGACCGACCCTTTCCTGGAAGGATCGACATCGTTCTCGAACAATCGAAATGTGTGCGATATAAATAGGCCGGAGAGATGGCCGGACAGTCAGTCTCGAGTCTCAGTCAGTCTCAGTGAGTTAGTCTCAGCGAGGCCCTGGAGGACTGACGTGGGAAGGGTCTCGCGTGAACAGTAGTTGCTCCCGAGTCAGTCTGGATTTAGCTATACGTGCGAACATTTCGGTGACTTTAAGTGCTGCAACAGTGATGTGAATTAGTGTGTTGTGATACGTGTGACCAAGTTCGTGTATTCATCGTCATCGTGTTGAATAAAAGTGTTATTTTGGCTAAACCGATTCCCATTATTTTATCCCGAACCCTCAGCTCGTAACAATTTGGTGTCAGAAGTGGGATAAAATAATGCCGGTTCTGCCAAAGGATAACGTGGACGGTATCAGGACGAGAGGTCAACGACATCAGGAAATGGATGAAAGGCGGTTTGGGGAGTCTCCGGTTCAAGAAGCTCGGCAGAGTCGTCAGCCGATGGAGATGGAATCAGCCGCCACTGAACCATTTGGAGCTTCATCATCATCATCCGTAGGCCAAGCTCCTGTGACAGGCGATCTTGCTGCTATTATGGCCATGCTTTGTCGTCAACAAGAAGAGCAGCGACGTTGGCAGGAAGAACAGCGACATCAGGATAAGGAAGAGCAGCGTCGTCAGCAAGAAGAGCAGGCTCGGTTGCAGGAAGAACAGCGACGTCAGGATAAGGAAAAGCAGCGTCATCAGCAAGAAGAGCAGGCTCGGTTGCAGGCAGAACAACGCCGTCAGCATTAAGAAGAGAAGCGTCGTCAGCAGGAAGAGCAGGCTCGGTTGCAGGAGGAACAACGCCGTCAGCATTAAGAAGAGAAGCGTCGTCAGCAGGGAGAGCAGGTTCGGTTGCAGAAGGAACAGCGACATGAACAGGTGGAGCAGACTCGGTTGCAAGAGGAACAGCGACGTCAGGATAAAGAAGAGCAGCGTCGTCAACAGGAAGATCAGCGACGTTGGCCATAAGAGCGTGCTCGACTGATGAGGGAATCGTTCGGTTCATCTGGAAAGGAATTCCAGGAAGTGAAAGAACAGATAGAAATCATGAGAGCCGTGTTTTGGAGGCTGGAATTGGGATCGCTGATGAGAAAGGGACTCTGGGTGTCCTGAAGTACTGGAGACGGCAATGTGGCTCCTCTAGTTGCTACATCTTCAGCGCGAGGTGCGTCTAAAATTGTTCGTGTTGATCGGCTGCCGCGATATGGGGCTAAGAATGCTCGGGACGAGCATGTTTTAGGAGGGGGCAGTGTTACGCCGAGGCTGTTAAACAATGAGTAATAATCGAACCTTCTCGAACGCTTTTGTCTTGCTGTGTTATTGCTGCTATTGTTTGTGGTTTCGCAGAATGGGGAGTGGCCATTGTGTCGAGGGACCGACCCTTTCCTGGAAGGATCGACATGGTTCTCGAACAATCGAAATGTGTGCGATATAAATAGGCCGGAGAGATGGCCGGACAGTCAGTCTCGAGTCTCAGTCAGTCTCAGTGAGTTAGTCTCAGCGAGGCCCTGGAGGACTGACGTGGGAAGGGTCTCGCGTGAACAGTAGTTGCTCCCGAGTCAGTCTGGATTTAGCTATACGTGCGAACATTTCGGTGACTTTAAGTGCTGCAACAGTGATGTGAATTAGTGTGTTGTGATACGTGTGACCAAGTTCGTGTATTCATCGTCATCGTGTTGAATAAAAGTGTTATTTTGGCTAAACCGATTCCCATTATTTTATCCCGAACCCTCAGCTCGTAACAATATGTATTCCAAATTTTAGCTCAATCGGTTGAGGGGAACGGGTTTAAAATTCAGTTGCAAGATCTCACCCATACATACATACATACATAGCAAATTAATAAAAAGCTTGTAATGACATTTTAGCGTAGAAAGTACGGTATCACGTAGATGTTTGTAGTCTCTACAAACATTTCTTCTAGCTAGAATGCCATTATACTCTATTTTTTCGAAAAGTAGCCATATTTTCGCTGTATTCTTTGGTGGTTATGCTAGCCTGGCTGGTAGGCTCATAAGCTGACAGGCCTGCTGTTTAGTGGAAATACCACTTAACCTTTGTCACCATAAATGTGGTAACCGTGGCAGATCCTTTGCCTATCTCTTCTTGACTTTTTTACACCACTATTGAAGGCGTTTCTCGAAGCCCTCCTGAAAACCCTCGGGAGGGAGCTCATTTCAAATCTTGCAAGTAAATGGAAGAAACTAGAGAGTGAAAACACTTACAATATCAGTGTGTAAATCGTATGTATGTAAGTACCTAAGTAACACTGTCGTATGTATGTCTTTGCCAACATTGAAGATTAGTTTTTCAGCTTTCTTTATTTTGACCGGAAACGTAAAATAATATTGTGTTTATGAAGACATATTTAACACTGGTTTTACTTCTACGTTGCCAAAACAAAATTTTTCTTCTTAAGATATACATAGGTACCTATCATATACATTTTTTTTTATATTGGTGGACATTTCACACAGCGCTATCTAGTCCCAAACTAAGCAGAGCTTGTACTATGGGAACCAGATAACTGATAGAATACTTATATACTTTTTTTTTGTAAATACATATGTACTTATAATATATGGAAAAACATCCAGACCCGGAACAAATATCTGTAGATCATGCAAACGTTTGTTCCGTGGCGGGAATCGAACCCGCTACCCCTTGCGTCTCAACCGTACATATCATCTGTGGTTTCATAGAAAACCTGCTGCTGCAGGCCATCTAAAGCGTCGACAAGAAGCTTGTTCGACTAAGTACAAATTTTCCTAAATAAACTATAATACCGTCTGTAAAAGGTCACAATGTGAACGACTTACCAGCTTTAGCTAGGTGTTTGAAGCGGACAATGCTTCATGTAATTCCTCCCGTGGAAGCTCTAATTAGTCGTTTTTCGTTGAGACGGGAGCAAAAAGTGGGTTCGTCGCGGAATGCGCCCAGGCACAGCTTAACAAATAGATCCCACCTGGTTGACGTGCCCAGGCACAGCATAACAAATAGTCAGTAAGGCCCAGTCGTAGATTAGTGAGTAGTTACTAGGCCGGTTGAATAACCAGCCGTCTGTCGGTCGCTACTACTCTATAAACAAAGGCTGTTGCGTAAAAATACGCTTATCCCGTACCATATCGCTGTGATTTATTTTTCGTGGCACCGGACGGAGCTAGTGTAGCGAAACTTTGGATTCAGTCCAATGTCCCGTCTTTTGTCCGGAAAAAACAATACTTACCTTGACAATTTTTACTTCAGTTAACTTTATTTTTACAGTTTCTTCGGAATTATGTCTGTTAGTATAATTTTAACCATAAAAATGTTCAACTATTCCGAATTATAAAAGCGAATTTCAGTAAAAATAATCAAGAAAACATCATGCACTTTTTAACTTGCCTTTTAATTCCTTTTGGAATTTATCATCAAACATTACACTAATATAATAAATGCGAAAGTTCAGATGTTTGTTTATTTATTTATTTGTTTGTTTGTTACTCAACCGATTTCGATATAATTTAGTGTGTACGTAGATTATAACCTGGATACTTATGCTACTCTTTACCCCATAAATCAGGTCCAATGAGATAAAAATCGGGTGTCAAGTCAAGTTGCCACTGCGAGTTTAGCTTTATTTTTAGGTTACCTAACATGTAGTAGTGTAACGCGTACGAAGTCGCGGGCAAAATATAAAAGTTTTCACCAAAAACAGCAAACATTCATCTATGAGTGACGTCAAACGTTGTAATGACAGTAATCGAAATTAGAGCTTGAATTTGACTATAGTATACGCCAAGCAAGACAAGTAGCAGGCAGGGCTAACCAAAAGAAGCAGAAGAAAACCTTTATTCAAAACAATACGGTAAAAAAGAAAAATAAAACACAACAATAACTACATCTAACTTAAGCACTAACAAACTAACATAAACATATTTGTTTCCTTTTTAATACAATTACTGGTAATTAGTGTTATCGATAGGTACTCGGCGCATCACTAACGGCTCCCGTAAGGGCTGCAAGAGCGAGCGAGATAACAATATCATCGTCGCTTGTCCCACGTTTTATGACCCCGTCTGTCAGAAGCGTTGGCGTCTAGTATAGTTTTATTTAAATTACGAGAATTAGCTTTCACGCCATACCTTGTCTTTGATCCTAACCTTTGCTTCTGATTTATTCTGAACTTTTAATTATATCGAATAGTTAATACTAGTGATAAAAATTTACGAAGAGCATACATACATAATGCACCTAGGTGAAGTAACCCAGGTGAATTATGTAAACTACGCCAGAATTTTACCATACATAACATACAACTGTTCCTTATTATTGTTTCATGTGTCATTTTGTGTGTGCCAAATAAATGATTATTCTATTCTATTCTACAATAAAGTTAGAGAAATTTTTACAAATTTCAAATACACTTACCCGAAAATTCCTCTTTCGACCTCCTAGAAAAGTTAGATAACCGGAATAGAAACTTAAAGACGGAACTTCAAGATTTTTTTTCCGGCTCTTGATGAATAATCATGTAACTATCCCTCAGAAAGCACACGCCTCGTATCGGAGTGAGCATATTTACGTACACATTTTGTTTTATTTAGGAACAAAAAACTCGTAAAGCCGGTACTTTACGAGATTTTTTCCGGCTCTTAACAAATTTTCATGTAACTATCTCTCAGAAAGCACACTCGGAGTGAGCATATTTACGTACGTTTATTTTTTTCTCGGATCACCGGGACCGCGCCAAGAATGTCGAAATCATTCAGGCCAGTAAGTGGGCAGAGGAATTCGCCATTCATATCTGTGCCAGAATAACAAGTGATTTCAACTGATATTTTGAGATAAGAAGTCATTAAATCACAAAAGAATCAGGCCTTCACTAGTTTATCCCTGCTGTTAAATGGTTTTATAAGCTCTGTTTGGAGTGGCATTGCAGAGAACGGGACAGGGTTTTGTACTGTGTTCGTATTGTAGCTGCCAAAATGGTGGTGGTTTTTTAAAATCGAAAGACTGTGTTTGCCAGATCAGTTTAAAAACTATGTTCGATGGAAATTAGTGAAGGTTGATCAATTATCGAGCGTTTTTAAATTTATAAACAATTCTAGCTATTGTTAGCGACTTCGTACGCGTTACGCTCCTAAATGTGTAGGTAACATAGAAATAAAGCTAAACTCGCTGTTGCAACTTGACTTGACACCCCATTTTTATCCCATGGGAACTGATTTATGAGATAAAAGGTAGCCTATGTGGTTAATCCAGGTTATAATCTACGTATATATTAAATTTCATCGAAATCAGTTGATCCGTTACGACGTGATTATGTAACAAACAAATAAATAAACAAACATCCAAACTTTCACATTTATAATATTAGTGTGATAGTATGATTTATTATTTTATCTACCGATTGTAAAAGCGAAGTTATTTGTATTTCTAGGTGTCTATGGACGATTTGTAAACAAACGTTCTACCTTGAATTTGGCTGAAGTATAGTAGATATGTATGTATGTACATAAATCTACCAATTATTTCTTAGGCCCTCTCCTTTAGTGACTTACTACGCACATAGGATACAGCAATATTACTTAATAATCTGTGTTGAGGGTTCAATTTTTATTGTACTACGTAAAGATGTGTAGTAATCTGTGGTCAAGCTATTACGAAGTGAGAGTACGGCTGCGCTTGCGTCGGTGTCGTTAGGGTGGCCATATACGTTAAAATATTGTATATACCTGTTATATTCATCAAATTGTATAAATATGTATTAGATAAGATATTTTATATTTTTTTATTATTTTTGACAACCTCCGTGGTGCAGTGGGCGAATAGCCGGCTGAGACGTAGGAGGTAGTGGGTTCGATCCCCGCCGCGGAACAAATGTTTGCATGATCTGCAGATATTTGTTCCGGGTCTGGTTGTTTCTCTATATATTATAAGTATGTATTTACAAAAAAAATATATATATAAGTATTCTATCAGTTATCTGGTTCCCATAGTATAAGCTCTGCTTAGTTTGGGGCTAGATAGCGCTGTGTGAAATGTCTAGCAATATTTATTTATTTTTTTATTTTATATACTCTTTATTGCACACTAAATAAAAATACAGTAACAGAGGAAATGTACAATAAATAACGGTACTCGTAGAATATACACATATCACACTAATATTATAAATGCGAAAGTTTGGATGTTGGTTTATTTATTTATTTGTTTGTTACTCAATCACGTCGTAACGGCTAAACCAATTTCGATGAAATTTAGTATATATGTAGATTATAACCTGGATTAACACATACGCTACTTTTTATCCCATAAATCAGGTCCCATGGGATAAAAATGGAGTGTCATTTGAACATGTAATTAAAGCTATTTAAAAAGACAAAGTTAAAAAAATCTACTCTTACATACGAAGAAACCGAAGAAATCATACAGGTAAAATAATAAACTTCCCTCTATATTATTAGATCACTGTTATACGCTCGCAAGTACACCTTTACCCACCAGACACGTGTACCCATACAAACACTCACTCTTACACATACGCATACTTACTACCACCCACCCTTACACATACACACACCACCACATATTCGTTGACACACCTTCCAACCCTCCCACACGCAAACCTCTGCATACACACTACTAAACATATTTACACCCTCTCGGACACAAACCCACTCCCCTAACACTCTGAAACATACTCACACACACATAAGATAAGATAAGATAAGATAAGATAACTCTTTATTGTACACCAAAGTAAAATACAGAACATAATTTTTACTAACAAATTTAGTACAATGGGCGGTCTTATCGCTAAAAGCGATCTCTTCCAGACAACCTTAGTATGGACAGGATTATCACATATCACATGACGGTGGTGCATCTATATAAAATTAAAAACATACCTACATACTATAAACCTAAAATACAAATAATAACTCAAATTTAATTATAATAAAACAAGCAACTATAAAAATGGTTATGATGAATTAACAAGCAGCGACAACTTCAACGCAGGGACAGATAATGGGTGTGTACTTTTGTTTTAAAATTACTAATAGACTTGGATGTCCTTATAGAGAAGGGCAAATCGTTCCACAATCGTACGGCTGTTACAGTGAAGGATCGACCATAAAACTCTGTCGTATGGACAGGAGTTTTAAGTTGAAGGGAATCTGAAGAACGCAAATTGCGATCATTAGCCTGGTGGAGAAACTCAAAACGCTCCTTAAGATAGAAGGGAGACGAAGGGTTAAAAAGGATGTTATACAAAAGGGACAGTATGTGTGCATTCCGGCGAAGACGGATGGGGAGCCATTTGAGCTTTGCGCGAAAATCAGAGACATGGTCATACTTGCGCAAGCCAAATATAAACCGAATACAGAAGTTTTGAAGGCGCTCAAGTTACACACATACTTACACACAAAAGCTGAGTTACCATGGTATAGCATATTTATTTATTTGAGTTTTCTATATATATTTTACTTTTTTAATTTAAATCAATTTTGTAATTAGGTTAATTGATATACTTACGTAATCAGGAAGGAACGTCAAACTCATTTAGTTGTATGTACGGGCACCGGAAACTGCGACACAGTATTTTACTAATGCAGTTTGCAGTGTTTACTTTGTTTTAGTTACATGTAGAAAGTTCACAATAAATAAATAAATATTATATACTTACATATAATTATATATATATATATATATATACTTGCATATACCTGTATTACTTTTTTACTATTATTTTTGTTATGTAATTTAATTTGTAAAGTAAGTTTACAAAGTCATAAATTGTGTGCTTTACCCATAATAAATTATTTTAACTTATCTTGACAGTCCAAGTATTCATGAACGTGTGGTCACAGTACAATGCTGAACACAATACGAACAGGGTCATTATCCTTGCTCCTGCGTACCGGTGTAAGTATGTACTGGTATACTTAATCCAATATTATCTGGATATTACTGCAAGATCACTGAGAAAGTCTATTTTATTATCAAAGGTTACTTTATTCCCATTATAAAAGTGTGAGTAATAAAGGTATTACTTGTACTAAAAATGAAAAAGATGATTTTCTGCGTCAAGTATTTTTATTGAGTTGAGCAAAGTCAAGATCTTGTTAATTCTCAACTTTAGGCAAACAGTATGGGGTATTTCAATAAGGGCGTTAAATTTTTTAAAAGTGTCGACAACCTTCTTTCTTTGGTATATACGAGTACGTCATCCTTAGGTTATGGTAACTGCTTACCATAACGTGGGCTTGTATGCTTGTTTTATTTGCCACGTATACCACCTGCATAAAAAAACGACTACTAGTGATTCTGTGAGAACAGTAGACCTCGCGAGCCCTTATAATCATGCAATAACCGACACTTTCCCCCTTTCCTCCCTCCACTCCCCCTTTGTTCAACTTTTTTTCGCAACGTCTTGTTTAGTGAAGTCCTTAGTGTGCCTCTCAAATTTGATTGAAATCCGTCGATAAATAACGCTACAGCAAGCTTCCCCCTTTTCCCTACTTTTCCCCCCAATCAAAAATCACGTACGACTAAAAAAATTAAATAAATCAAGGAACTTGTCTGCCAAGTTTCGTCAAAATCGGTTGAAAAATGCGACCTGAAAGCGAGAATAGACATACAGACAGACAGACGGACAAAATATTTTTTGACCAATCTCGAAACTAAGACGCTTCGCTCGCTCGGTCGAAGAGTGGTAACGTCAGGTGAGACATAAGCTAGTTACGCTCCAAGTCGTATAGAAAAAAAAAACTCTCAGTTCAGTGTGACTCAAGACAAAGGCCTCCTCCAGCATTTTCCACTGAGATCTGACTCGGGCAACCCTTCTTCAGTGGTGCCCGCTGTGAGTTTGATCTCATCTCATCTTTGGTATTGTCCACCACAGCTCCTTTAGGCATCTCTTGGGTACCCACGAGATGGCAACAGGTAGTAGGTACCATCCAGGCTGGCCTGACCGCCCTAGAAAAGTTTAGATTTTTTACGAGAAACCGTAATTTTACTCTTTTCTCCCGCGTAGAGCGAAACTTTTTAAGAGTGGTCGGGGGTAGGGTTGCCAGATGGAAAAATGAAAAAGGAGCAGTTGGCTTTAAAATGAGGACAAGCGTTAATAAAACGGTTTCTATTGTTATGTCGGTGTCGTGCGCCGCCGCCGTGCGCAGGAAATTTGAAAATAGAGGACATTCTCTAAGTGAGAGGACAGGAAGACATTCTGTGGAAAAGGAGGACATGTCGTCCTTTAGGATACCATCTGGCAACCCTAATTGGGGGGGAGGGGGGGCAATCGGTGACATTTTTACTCCATTTGTCACGGTTAGTGCGTATCAAACTATAATATTATAAACGCCAAAGTTTGGATAATTGTTTGTTTGTTTGTTACTCAATCACGTCGTATCGCCTGAACCGAATTTGATGAAATTTGGTATATACATAGACTGGATTATAATATAGACAAAACACACGTGCGCAGCCTCTGGCAGAAGCTAGTCATGTATAAATAAAAATTGTGTCAATATGGTATGACATCGATGTCAGTATATAATTATACGTAGTAATTATTTCTCTGTGGTTTTAATTATGATTTTGGGATAAACTTAATGTTTATTAATTTTAAGATTTTCCTCATCAGAAACGACAAGATATCTTTTAAAATAAAACGGAAGGGCCGTGATGTGTTAGTGTGAGTCAATAAAATTACAAAGGGAGATGCGAAGTCCACTCACTTTAAGTCTACATAATGCTAAGGATGGTAGAATTATATGGTTGGAAAAATAATAATTATAATAACCAGGTGCGTTAACGTTACTGTGGCACACATCAAAGTAACGACCCGTTTTATGGTCTAGCTAGATTAACTTAATTAGTGTTTAATTATTACAACATAAAATCAAATGGTTATTATGGTAGAATTTAGAGTTTGAATAAATCTTTAAACCTACCTATTTTAGTCCGTTCTGCAGACATAGCGTAGTCGAACTATATGCAATATGCATATAAGTAATACAAGTGTTTGTGTATGTGTTTAAGTAAATAAGGCGGTGTGTTCTTGGAGATTATGCAAATGAAGTGGCATAAATGGCAACACTGCTAACGTTCATAATATATCTCTGAATCATAAACATATCTCGCTTTATGAGATAAACATTGATATTTCTTATTATTCTTGAATGCGTAATTGTTTTTTAGTTTTCTGTTAAATATGATTAAGTCTGCTCATATAATTTGATGTTAATTAGCACGTGCTTAAATAGCTATTGCCTATCATTCTCACTATGGAGCACCCATTCAGTCTGCTCTCCTGTTCCTTGTGCCCTACCACCTACACAAGGGATGACCTCAACAAAGCCACGCCCAACGCTATTGAAGTGGCAAAGTACTACTCTAAAATAGTTTAGCTTTACCATTGATACGATAGAAGAAGACCATGGTTGCGTTCGCCGTACATGCTTGCACTCTCATTGGTCATCACGAGACGCGGGTCGCGTACGAGTGTCTGCGTTTGAAACCTTATGTACATGTATCTACGTCACATCGACACGTGAGAGCATAATGCAGAGTTTGGTACTACTCCATAGTAAGAAGAAGAGGGCTATGCTTGTAGTTTCTCTACGCGATAGAATCAGAACTGAGTAAATACTTATCCAAACCAAAGTCAACATAGCCTAGCTATCGGATTGGCAAGCTGAAGTATCAGTGAGCGGGGCACAAAGCTCGAAGAACTGAGAGCCGTTGGGACTGAAAGGTTCTTGAGTGAAGACCACGCATTGGAAACATTATTCATTTAAATGGAAAAAATATTAAAATGATTTCCTTAAAAATTTTCTAAATGGTTCCTCAGACAGATTCTCTGTATCTGCTATGGATTCTGCTATAGAATTTCACATACCGTCCCAGTTTTAGTCGTAGAGAGAAACCATACCTACTCCTGCCGCCAAGTAGTATTGCTCTGTTTCGGTATGAAGGGTTCCAGTGAAGTTACAGGCACACTTTAAACCTGTCTCATTCAAGTTCATGGATGCAGGTGTATCGTAGGGCACGTTTCTAAGTTGTGTGACCAATACTTTGTTATAGGCGATGGTTAGCACTTAACATCAGGTAGATCAGGTCAGTATCAGGTGCTTGTTCCATCTCCAGGTAGTAAAAAAAAAAGATGGCACTCCGGGAGTGCCGACAGAAATGAAAACTTGAACAATTACGACGACCTCCGTGGCGCAGTGGGCTTATAGCTGGCTGAGACGCAGGAGGTAGCGGGTTCGATTCCCGCCGCGGAACAAATGTTTGCATGATCTGCATATATTTACTCCCTGTCTGTGTGTTTTTGTATATATTATAAGTATGTATTTACAAAAAAAAGTATATAAATATTCTATCAGTTACCTGGTTCCCATAGTACAAGCTCTGCTTAGTTTGGGGCTAGATAGCGCTGTGTAAAATGTCCAGCAATATTTATTTATTTAAATTTATATACAGAGGTGTCGGTAACGGTAGCGGTAGCAGTGTCGCGAGTTCAATGGTTTTTTACAATCTCAAAAAATGCCCAACGCGTCTTAAGAAGTTTCACTTCATATACAGAGGTGTCGGTAACGGTAACAGTGTCGCGAATTCAATGGTTTTTACCATCTCAAAAAATGCCCAACGCGCCTAAAGAAGTTTTCCCTTCAAAAATTTTTGGCAGTCATGCTGATTGAGAACATAGAAGAGAAAAAGTTAGGAAGATGACGGTAAGATGCTCAAAAGATTCCCCTGATACTATTAACATGGCATTTACAAACTCATGTCATAAAACGTCCGAATTTAAACTCCAATGTGTAACATAACGGTCGGCTGTAAACATTTCGAGCGTCCTCTTCTGGTTTGATAGGTTTTTTATTGGTTACCAGCGGAGCGCAATCAGCAAAACTAATTTAACCAACACAGGAAGATCGCGTTTTGTTCCGAGATATGAATATTTTATAAAGAAATAAGAGCTTGCAGACAATTTGGTAGAGCTCTTTATATTGTTAAATACATGTATGTATTTATAAAATTATTTCAAGTTTCTTATTTATTTACCTTTATTATTTAGGTACATCTATCATGTTTGACTTGATTCTATTTTTGTGTTGTGTTTATTCCTCTTATTGTGTAAATATGATAGATAAAACGCATTTTCATTTTATATTTTTTTTTAAAAATATTTGCTGTAAAAGATAAGATACCTCTTTATAAACCAAAATAAAATACGGAACATAATTTTTACAAATTGATTTAGTACTTGAGTGGTCTTTTCGCTAAAAGCGATCTTTATATGGACAAGATAATATTTGATCACATGACGGCGGCGTTTAGATTAGATATATGTATTAAATATTTAAATATAAAATATTTAAATACTCGTGTTACAGTGTTTGAAGCAAAACTCCTCCGAAACGGCTTAACCAATTCCTCTGAATTATTTTGTGTATATTCGGTAAGTATGAGAATAGGTTGTAAAGTGATTTTCACCCTCCTTCTCCACCCCCCATTTTTTAATCACGGTTTTAGTATTTTTGTATGAACAATATCCATATAATTTAACCGTCGTTCATTGACACGAAGTGTCGCGTCATTTTGACATTTCATTTTGCATTTCATTTCTTTGATAATTTATATGGCAGAACAACGTTTGCGGAGTCAGCTAGTAATATATAAAATTCTCGTGTCACAGTGTTTGTAACAAAACTCCTCCGAAACGGTTTGAACGATTCTTATGAAATTTTTGTGTATATTCGGTGGGTCTGAGAATAGGACGTAAACTATTTTTCACCCCCTACCTCCACCCCCCCCCCATATTATTTAATCGCAATATCAGTATTTTTGTATGAACAATATTCGTCGTTCATTGACGTGAAAGCATTTACATGAAGTGTCGCGTCACTTTGACTTTGACAAGAACGTTTGTGGGGTCAGCTAGTATATACATATAAGATTACTTATCTTCTATTTATCAGGATTGACCCATAAAATAAACAATGATGTGTTGCTCTGTAAACAAAGATTTTTATTTTAATAATAATTCTAATTAATACAAAACTACACTATCACACAATACCAAAACACCTACCTGTAAACAAAGAAACGACATTAAAGCTTATTCTTCATTATTAGGTAATCCTTAACACTCTTTATTCGATATTTTATCTCATTACAATTTTATATCAATCAGTTCACTGTTTTACTTGTCAAACCGCCATATTCATTTTCAACCCGCCTAACCTCCTTTACCGACATTCTTTACTAACAAACAAACTATTGTACCGACAGCGCAGTCGCGGCAAAAATCAAACTCAAAGGAATAGGTACGATTTCCTTACATACATATATATATAATAATAAAACATACCTACATATTATAAACCTATAATAATAATACAAATTTAATAAAAATGCTTATTAAGAATTATCGAGCAGTTACAACTTCAACAAAGACAATGAGTTTGTACTTATCTTTTAAAATTATAAATGGATTTGGATGTTCTTATAGAGAAGAATAGATTTTTTTAGATTTTTTTATTTTTTATTTAGAAGAGTTTGGACATTCATATTGACTGGTGGTCCCCGCACCAGCACTAGCCTGCATCGCAGGATACCAGTTTACTGTCTTGTTAAGTATTTATTTTATAAATTATTTTTATGGAAGATTTGTAAATTTCACGTAAATTTATATTACTCGTTACTCGTATACTCACTCTTACGAGAACGTTGAACGTTATTTAATGAAATTCAATTATTTTTGAAGTGCACCGTAATTTAATAGAACAGGTATGTGTAGATATAAGGAATTTAAATAATGGATGGGTAAATTTGAAAAATAAATGAGCTAAATACGCATAAGTAGAAGCACAGATAATTAATAATAAATAGTTTCACATATACTAATGTCGGAGTTTTTAGGCCGGCCATGTTTTCCATAATTGGCAGCGTCCTCGTCGTACAGAAGACTACTAATCTCGTATTTGTACGAGGAACCTCGTACGATTGGCAACCGCTAGCGTCACCTATCCCATCTGCATGATTTAGTTTCTTACTGAACTTTTAGTTATTATAACACTTGGTATTTTGTTAGAAATCGTATTCTAGAATTATTTTAGAAGGCCTACTTCTAATTCTACCGTCGATTCTAGTGTAGGTCAAGATTAGTGCCTATGCGATTGTAGGTAGCTTCTTTATTTAGTTAAGTACCTACTAGCTTCGGCCCGCGGCTTCGCACGCGTGCTTTATCAATAAAAATTAGCCTATGTCTTATTCTATCTATATACTGAATTAAATCGCAATCGATCCAGCCTTTTAGTCGTGAAAAAGTGACAAACAGACAAAAAGACAGAGTTTCTTTTTAATGTATATAAAAAAAATCAATGTTCGTTAGTCTCGCTAAAACTCAAAAACGGCTTGACTGATTTAAATAATTTATTATAATTTTTATATTGTTATATTGTTGTATAATTAAATATTGTTTTGTTCGCTCTAATACAGGGATGGATTAAAAAAAATGGGAAAAGCTATAAAATGATTATGAAAAATTTAAAATGATATTAAATTTTAAATTTATAAATTGGTATTTTTTTTTGCCTATTTGGATTATTTTATTTTGTGAATTAATGAGAGAATAACGCAAAAGAAAAAAAAGTCAAAATGAACAGCTACTGTCCATTCATACTAAACGGCTAGACCGATATCGATGAAATTTGGTAGATAGATAAATTATGACAGGGATTGAGACATAGGCTACTTTTTTAAGCAACCGCGGAGAACTAGGTAATGTTTTTATTGACAAACGACGCGTGCAGAGCCGCGGGCGGGTCAGTTAGTTTAATAATAAATATAAATATGGCTGGACATTTCACACAGTGTTCTCTAGCCCCAAATTAAGCAGAGCTTGTACTATGGGAACCAGATAACTGATAGAATACTTATACACTTTTTTTTGTAAATACATACTTAATACTTATAATATATAGAAAAACATCCAGACCCGGAATAAATATCTATCAGATCATACAAACATTTGTTCCGCGGTGGGAATCGAACCCGCTACCTCCTGCGTCTCAGTCGTCTATTCGCCCACTGTACCACGGAGGTCGTCAAACAATTCTTCAAATTCGTCAAATAATAATTCGTATGGACTTGATTACTTAGCTGTAACGTTGGGGAGTATTGTTGAGGTTATTGAGCAAATAATTAGCGGTCCCAAGGCCGGAGGGTCGATGCCCTTAGTCACGTCGCAAGCGCAACTCGTCTCAGGGTACCTACTTTCAACCGGCTATCTTGACTGACGCGACCTCTTCGTGCAACAAAAGTTTAATACCTTATGAAATTGGAACAGCAGCTAGTCTTGAGGAAACCAAGAAACAGCGGATGTTACAAAGTCTATACATATTAGTTTTTTTAAGTTATTGAAAGAGCAGAAGCAATCCAGGCAATGTCGTGTCTTGGGGACACTTCTGCCTGGTTTATAGCAGTTAAACTATCTATAGATCCTTTACAACGGTCTTTAGATGATTACACTGTTTCTTATGTATTTTATAGTCATGTAAATAATTGTTTATTATTTCTGTTAATCAATGTACTTAGTTATTGATCGAGCGAAGCAAAATCTACAAATGAACTTAAATTGGCGTTGTATGTATGTTTGTTTGTTTGTCCGAGGATAACTTTCGAAGCGTTGATCCGATCTTCGTGAAATTTGATAGGTAGTGATGATAATCGTGGTGTAACTAACTGGTTATTGAGATATTGGGGTTCAAGGGATAAAAAAAAACAAATTTTGCAATCGACATCCAAAAATAAAGGCAGATTTGATATCTCTTTCGGAAATTGCTGCGGGTTATGGGTTAGAAAGGAACAACAAGAGATATCTCGAGACGTCACCAATACAGTATCTGTGGTTAGATGGCAAGCATTATGCAATAGCGCAATATAACTTTAATAAAGTGTTTGTTTTTACATGCCAAAATAAATTTCACATTTCTATGGTAAACATTTCACAAATTTATTTAATATGCTCATCAAAATAACCCCTTTCATTTTAGTGCGTATATTATCAAACACCCTATATAGAGGGTGATAAGATAACGATAAGCGGTGCTTTCTGTACATCTTCGTTATCGAGTAAATGTACTTAAGTAAAGTAAATACCTATTTCTGCCGCCAAGCAGCATTGCTGTCTTTTGGTTTGAATGGTATGGTTGCCGGTAAAATCACAGGCACATGTGATTTGTGTGCCGCAAGTTGATGGACACGTTCCTAAGATGCATGACCTACGAGGCAATACTATGTTATAGGCGATAGTTATATAACATCAGTGGACTAATAGGTACATGTTCCATTGACAGGTCGCATAAAAACACACACATTTTAATTCTTAAAATGTCCACGTCAATAAAAACTGGTGATTCACAAAATAGAGACAAAGAGTTCTAAGTGGTTCTAACCTCTGTACAACATCTACGAGGGCTAGTGTCATACATAACCAACCATTCTATTTTTAAACCGAAATACCTACTCACTTAATAATAATGGCCGGCAGACTTCAGACTGGTCGCTACTGTGGTACGCAGAGACAGGGTCGTAATGAAGACTCGTATATTCCAAAGAGAAAGTTATCAAAAACGCTATCCAAAACATCTAAGATTCTAAAATCATCCCTAAAATAACGGACTTGACCCGATTTTAAAGTCTTAGCTCAGCTTGCACAACGATCCCTAAACGTATTTAGCGGCTAAACATGTTTAAATGTTACGTATTTGTATGATTTAACAACCACTAAGGGCGGTTTGCACAACGATCCCTAAACGTATTTAGCGGCTAAACATGTTTAAATTTGACATATTTGTATGATTTAACAACCGCTAAGGGCGGCTTGCACAACGATCCCTAAACGTATTTAGCGGCCAAACACGTTTAAATTTGACGTGTTTGTATGATTTAACAACCACTAAAGCCGGCTTAAACATGCTTATGGTTAGGCGATGGTTACCACTTGGGCCTTATGCTTGTTCTATCGCCAGGTAGTATAAAAAAAGATTATATAATAAGGTCTTACGCTGTAAAGAAACATTTTTGACATAAGTTTACCTTTTATGATATTTTAGAAGATTTTTGTGATTACGGCCCTGGCGGTGGTTGCGCCCGCGCAGCGTACTCGCGATAATTGTCAGCAATCATTTGTTTATTGGCGCATAAGCCGATTCGCACTACAATCATTAGCGTGGCTATTTCGAGACGCCCTCCGGTCATTCGTCTGGCCCAGTTTAGCTTACGAATACTACGGTACAGTCAGCGGCATAAACTGAACAAGTTATAGCGCTGATATTTATAAACATGGCTTCCGTTGCGTTATCTTCTTACTCCATTTGTAAATTGGACTAGCTTCCGCCAGCGGCTTCGCACACGCTGTTTGTCAACAAAAAGTAGCCCATGTTTGAATCCAGGTCATAATTTATCAACACACCAAATTTCATCGAAATCGTTTAAGCATTTACGACTAGGGCATACTCCCGGGAATTCCCGGTATCAAAAGTCCCGAAACTTCCCAAGACTCTGAACTATTTTCTCATTTCCTCACTTTATTAGGCTTTTTACATACCTTTATTATAATAGTATCGAAAGTATCGAAATTCCCGGGTATTCCCGGTTCCGTGCCCGTATCGGACTAAAACTTCCCGGGACTGAAATGTTATCGATACTGCATGCCCTAATTACGACGTGACTGAGTAACAAACAAACAAACTTTCACATTTATAAGATAGATTATATAATTCTTTATTGTTACACCAAATTACAATAACGTAACCTAGAAAATTTAAAGGCATGGTGGTTTAATGGGCGGCCTTATCGCTATAATACATCATATGTTAGTGCGATGCATATTTATTAACATCTTTCCGAATCCTGATATTTCAGGATCTACAGTATGCTAAATGTTAGCCTAACAAAAATACACGTGATAATTATTTCATGGCGAGATTTTTTTAATTGATGTTAGTCAAGCGCTTGACCAGTACCACACCTGATGGTAGTTGATGGTGTGATCGAAATTGGAGCTTGTCTAGAAAGAACCTATTCACTCTGGACTTAGACTAGTTCATGTCTGCGTTCTGAGTGTAGAGATCGGAGGATGCCCGTCACAGGGCTAAATATAGATATAAGAAAAGTAAGAGTTACTTGTGAAGTACTACCCTACCTATATCTGCCACCAGCAGCTTTGCTGTTTCGGTTCGATGGGAATCTTTGCCGGCGAAATTAAAAACACAAGAGGTTTTACACCTGTATGTCTCAAATTGATGGAGGGCAGTGCAACGTAGGGCAATACTTTTTTATAGGCAATGGTTACCATCTCGAAGGCATACAAATTTTTGTAGCTTTCAATTACATAAAACTAGTTTATTTTATATTGTTTTTGTCAGTGACTGTACGTTCGTACAACTGCCACAAGTGACCGTAATTATTGCTTCTCTGAGGCGCCACGCTCATTGGGGCAATGATAAACTTTAACCTCTAAAGCTAACAACTTATAACTACCACTAATTTAATAGCGATGTATCCGATCCGATTGGTTTACAAATGTTCTTATGAAAACAAAAGAAACTTTTCTTAATTTATTAACTAACTTCATAAAATGATTATCAATTCGTCGGTTCTTTATGTATTTTCAGCGGATGTTGTCCTTTTTAATGATTCTTTTTTGTTAGAAAGGGGCTACCTCAGAGGTGATCCCATATAAATTTGGTTAAGATCTGATGATGGGATCCATGAGAAAATCATCAAACTTTTCAATTTACAAAGGCATCTGCACTACATTATGAGCGAATGTAACAAATTAACATTTTATAAAAACGGGATATTTGAGAGTGATTGTGATTTGAGTGACCATGATTTGTGAGTTTTTGAGTGTCCCGATAGTTCGACGCAGTTGCATGCGCCATGATCACGGATAAACAGAAGTCTTTGCGAGTGGGTAGTTATTGGCAGATATAACGATCTACCCTCTTTCTTAGTCTCTTGCTAGGAATGAATTCACTAATACTCAAAATACGCATAAATCAAAAACTCACAAATCATGGTAAATATCCCGTTTTTAGTACAAATAGTATTCATAACCAACCATGATAGTTTCAAAAGTTAAATTAACATTTTAATAAAAATAATTCAATTAATAAATAATAATAGTAAATTAATTATTTTAATTACATCATAATTTCACCTTTAGATTAACATTATTTACCACGTCAACCGATTTCGTTTTAATTATCTATTTTTTTAAAGTTACTTGTTTATGTTACAAAAATTTGATGGTAGGTGGTTTATAAAGTTTCAAGATGAAAGTGATTTTGAGTTGTTCTTACTTATCTTTGGATAAGGTCGTATTACCTGGTAACAGTTTCTGCATTTAAATGATATCATGAAAGAGTCTACCTTTCTAGTCTGGTACCGACGTCTTGATATGATGATGATGATGGTAAAACAACCCGGAAGTTGTTTTAAATGATTTTAACTTCCCACTTATATTAAAAATGCAAAAGTTTGGATGTTTTGATGGACGCCGTTTCTCTCCTAAAACCCAAAAACTACTAAACTCACTATCTAGGAGGGGTGTTAACGATTAGACAAGCTATGTCCCGAGATCCAATGCTAAGTTATTCGCCTGCTACATTCAAAGATTATATAGCTCGCCTACGCGTATTGGATTTGGATTTGCTTGGTTTCAGAACGTGGGCGTCACACGCGCCGTACTTGTGACCTAATAAGATATACGGAACTTGTTTGTATATTCGTTTTACCTAGTGATATACATTACAGTTCATGTTAGTTTACAATTGGCGGGTATCGTTGTGGCGCAGTTTTTAGCATTTTATGGTAGGTATTTAGAACCTTTTGTATAAATTAAATCATCCACAGATCGTGTAAAGTGCGGCAGGCGAAACACTCTACCAAACCTCTCTTTTATCCGAAGGTTTTCTAGCTATAAGTTCGCCAAACGAAACACTTAGATTTACAGTTATAATTTAATGGTTTTTGATGTGCAATAAAGTATTTTCTATCTATCTTATCCTCAAAACGCTACAGTAATAGCCGATAACTGTTTTAATTTATACCTCCATCACCCGTATCTTTAAAACAGTAGCACTTTACATAAAGTACGAGTACCTTTACCTTCATTATATCAGCATATATTTGCAGCTACCTGCCTCGATTGACAAGATGAATGAACTGCGCTGAATGAATGGCAAACTAATCATTCTATTCATCTCGTTCATGGAAAATGTATGACGCTAATACTAATCTAATATTGAAGCTCTTTGATTGAAGTTGTATGGCGCATACGGTACTCTAAGGTGTTAATAAGATGTATTTGCGCTTGAATTTTCTAGAGATTCTACGAATTACTCATTTCAGATGCGAGACGTAACGGGGTTTTGTTTGGAAGGAAAGTTTGTTTGTGATTTTTGACTACACCTCTCTTATACCGACGACCTACCTAAGATAGGTAACAAGTAATCTATATTTGAAAAACTATGTATCCCTTTGCTTATTTTGCGGACGGAAGATTGTGAGATTCCTGCGCAGTCGGGTAAAAAGTAGCCTACCTATAAATATAAATAAATATAAATATGGCTGGACATTTCACACAGCGCCATCTAGCCCCAAACTAAGCAGAGCTTGTACTATGGGAACCAAATAACTGATAGAATACTTATGTACTTTTTTTTTTGTAAATACATATTATAATATATAGAAAAACATCCAGACCCGGAACAAATATCTGTAAATCATACAAACATTTGTTCCGCGGTGGGAATCGAACCCGCTACCTCCTGCGTCTCAGTCGGCTATACGCCCACTGCGCCACGGAGGTCGTCTATGTCACCTATGTCTCAATCCCGCTCATAATCTATTTATTTACTATAAATCAACCACATAAAAACATATTTATATTTTAGTTGTACTATTTATAATTAGTCGGCTTGTTAGTTAGTTCCACGTACATACGAGTACGTGTATAGTAATTCCCACGTAAAAGAATGCCGATTAAGCTCCACAATAAGATTCACACGCAGGTCGCTCGTTGCCGAACCTCGCGTGCGCCTTATGCCGGCTTCAAGCCTTCCCATGGGAACATGTACCGATTTATCACTCATCGATGAACAATTTGCAAATAAATATTTTATAGAAATTTTAACCAAAATCTACATTTTCAGTTTAGATGCGACGGAGCATTATTTGGGGGGAAAGGTTGTTTGTGTTTTTCTTACATTCCTCTTTTAGCTCCAAAGCGGCCTATACCAAATTATTTTGTGTCTAAAATTTGATTTGAATGGTCATTTTGTATGAGAAGGTATTTTTGTTCAAGTTAACTAGGAGTCGCGGTGAAATAAAGTCTAGCGACTAGATTTGTCATCTGCCTATATTCTCCATATGAACTTATTATTCTTTAAAGTTACTATATTACCTACCTTTTCGAATTGTTGCCTTTATGGGCGCTCAAGTAGGAATGGTGGTAGACTCCAAGTTAAAGGACTTATCTAGTGTATATCCCCTCCAACTCGTTTAAAAATGTTACAATTTAGACGTAATTTATTTTCTTTATTGTTATGTATTCTAAAAGGGTCATTAAAAAAACAACCAGCCTTCCTGGCTTGGTCGCGAAGGAACAGGCAGTAAAATTGACGTTTCAAAGTGATCCTTGTGTTTATTTTTATTTTTAAAACGATTTGCTCTATGTATAGAAGCGTTATGTGGGCACATAATAAAACAAAGCGGTCGCTATTCGCACCACGCCGCCGCCGTAAGCTAACCATAAATAGATGTTGTTTTGTCATCAAATAATACAAAACGAGTCGAGGATTGCAGACGACAAAAAAAGGAATGGTACAAACGCCGCCGGCCGCTCCGCGGTGCTTTTATTGCGTCCACTCCAGTAGCTTATGCGTTTACTTTTTAAATTTCAATGAAAAATCATACACACACGCAGGCACTATGAAAAAGCGTAATTCCATCCGACCATTATAGTGTTTCCAGAAAATGAACGTGTGGAATGCAGCTGGGCGAACCACTTCGTGGTTTTGTTGTACAAGAGCCACCTGTTTTAATAGTTTTCTAACCAATGTTTAAACTTTAGAGCAACAATTATATCCAGTGACTTTGCTGTGGTCAGCAATTACCCAACGTCAAGCCATTTTATTCGCAGAAATATTTGTAAACAAGAGAGAAATTGATGACGCGACATTAGCATATCAAAATTGGTCTTATTTTCTTTGCAATCAGCAGTACGGTAATTGGTAGATATATTTATTAAAGTTTGTAAAAGAAATCCTTAGAACCGCATTACTATCTACCCACGCCTAGTCATTTCGTATTTTATACCTATTGAAATTGAATTACGCAGAATTTTCCAAGTTTTTCATACATTTTATTTGCGTGGATTTTCCTGTAAACTAAGACATCCACTATGCTGGCTGTTGCGGCAACTAATCTAACATAATTATGGCAACTAATGAGCCGCACTGGGTAGTTAGGAAATCTTGGCTGCAGCAGCCAATGGAATGCAAACAAATCTACAGCGTACCGAAACAGCTCAATTTTCTCGACAGCATTGGCTTCTTTGAACTGCTCTGTACTTGCCTGTCAGATCCAGATCTGCCTGTTTAGTGGGGGGGGGGGGGGGGTAACCTTACCATAAGATAAATTAGTTTAGTTCTAACTATTAATTTGTAGCAGTACCTACTCGTAGAATTAACATTCCATCTCTATAATTTCGCTGTATAATCGATTTCTTTAAATAGATAAGGCCGGGTCTAATTTACATGCGTTGTATTGTAAGATCGGGTTTCGGAATGCGCCCCGAACGCTACACTGCTTCCCACGAACATTTTGTATTTTTATTTAGCTTATCGAAACAAGATCGGATGTTTGTTGGCTGGACACAAGTTCATAGGTGAATGAGACCGTGGAATATTCTTGTATATTTTTGAGTAGCTCATCATTTTTAACCTACTTTAGGATTTAGGTAGATGATGTTAAAAGGTGATGTCATCTCTAGCAGGTTCTTTGTGTCGTTTGAAATATTCATTAGTTTGCGTTTGATAACATAGTAGCTTCTGTCTACGCTGAAATAAGTGTAGGTACTATGAGTAATGATGAAGCGGGCATAGCATTGTTTTGATGTGTACGTACTTTAAGAAACAAGACAGGTACTTAGCACTTACCTGTCATGATGTTGAGTAAGCCCACACAACGATAGTTATGTAACTGAATCAATTACAACATATAAGGAAGGCTGTACTGAGAAAAAGTAGAGAAAAAACAAACGCTGCGAATAATTCATGCGATGTGCTCGCAGCTTTACATTGAATGCTTTCAAATCGAACAATCGAGTATACGCAGCGCATTCCTTTTTCAAATATTTCTTTTTCTCATTTCGCTGTTTCCTTTCCTGGCTTAGTGCCACATGTTTTATTGATGGCCAGTTCATTGATATGGCTGGCTCGTTCAGCCGGTGGGTGAGTGGCCACTTATATGAGCCATAAAAGGCCTAGCCTTGGCCATATGGGGAAGCCGTCACCGTGCATGCATTCATGCGCGCAGGCGCAGCTATCAGATCGGCTGGCCGAGTCGGCGTATGTTATTTGCGATTATAAAACAATGCTGGACTGTTCGGGCCCTGTTCGGAAAACAAATCTGCAAGACTCCATGCAGGCCTGTATTCATAACAATTTTTGTTTTTTGATACAAGTAGAGTTTGTTAATATAGAGTACATAGGTATTTCGCGTTCTTATCTGTTTGTTGTAATGGGTAAGAAACAAAAACAATAAATTAGACAAAAAAACCTTAAGTAAGTACCCTCTTTTTTGACATTTAAAAATAAAGCTCTCTGTCAACTTACTCTCCATACATAATCAAAGTTTATTTTGTACTCCAGTTCAATTAAAGAGCTTTTCATCGAATGGGTCCCATTCCAGTACTCTCAAAAATCCTGGAGAAAAAATCTCGCCAAAAAGGAGATAACTTGTTGCGCGTGCGCACTTAATAAGCGGTGGTAGAGTACTTAGTAATGTGGCTAAGAAGATTTAGGCGTCTTGAGTAATGGGATATCTTACCGTATAGGTTCTTGCAGGTAATTTATACTCAATTAGATTAGCATTTCAAGAGTTTCTAAGAAATAACCTGCCCAATTAAAAAAAACCTTTAATCGAGTACAAGGCCCTTCAGAATAAGTTTATCTACCCCTACAAGGGGCGTTGTGCTTACTTACTAGTACAACGCTTAACTTTTGAAACTATCATGGTTATTAACACTATTTGTACTGACTGTATTAACTGAGCGACATTACATCCCAAGACTGGTTCAAGAGGCAATTGAGATTACCAAACACAAGAATTTCAATCGTGAAGATGGTTTTCAACTATCTGGAGCCTGGAATCCTGTGGTGAGAATGTGTAAGAACCGAAGAAGTGTAGTGTCAATAACGCGCCCTGATACCGTGAGTGTTGTGTGTCGGAATAGAGTTATGATCGAGAATGAAACCGGTAGTAGTGATAGTATTACTGAATTCGTTCCTAGCAAGAGACTAAGAAAGAGGGTAGATCGTTATATCTGCCAATAACTATCCACTCGCAAAGACTTCAGTTTACCCGTGATCATGGCGCATGCAACTGCGTCGAAATATCGGGACACTCAAGAACTCACAAATCATGGTAAATATCCCGTTTTTAGTACAAATAGTAGTACAACGCTTGTTCTACAAGTTTATTGAAAAAAAAAACATGGTTCTTGTTTATTATGTTTATAAGTTTTAAGTTGGTAGGCAGAAATGGTACAAAGTTTAAGAATTTATTATTTTTTAGGGTTCCTTGTTGTTACCCCTCCGAGCCAAAACCGGCATAGCCGATGTAGGCATTAAGACTGCCCGCTTAAAATGGGATTGGGCAGGCCATGTGGTTCGAATGCATTCAGAACGATGGGTGAATCTAGTCTCCCAGTGGATACCGAACGGACGACGCAGCCGAGGTAGGCCCAGAAAAAAGATGGATAGACGACCTGGATGCATTCAAACCAGATTGGTCAGATTTGGCTGTGGACCGTGATGGATGGAGGGGAGATAGGGAGACCTTTGCCCAGAAGTGGGACAATATAGGTTAGTAAAAAAAAAGTGTTCCTCAGTCGAACTAGGCACCCATAAGGTTTCACCATGTCTGTCTGTCCATTTTATTTGTAGACTATTAGACCTGTAAAACTAAATTTTGACGTTATGATGATAACGTTTAGAGACGCCTAGTAAGTTACGAAATAAAAAGCTTGCATTTTAAGGGCCATATATGGAAGTTAAGGGTGATTTTTGTACTTGCAGACCCCATCATGTGATAGCTCTTTCAAAAACAAACAAGGTTGCTCATAATTTTTTATTTGTTATTGATCGAGCGAAGCGAGATCTCTAAATCAACTTGGGCAAATCGGCGTTGTATGTATGTATGTTTGTTTGTCCGAGGATAACTTTCGAAGCGTTGATCCGATCATCGTGAAATTTGATACATAGCTGATGACACAATTTTGGTGTGACTAAATGAGCTAAAAATGTGGAGGGGTTGTTGAGATATTGGGGTTCAAGAGGGGTAAAAAAATAAATGAAAATGAGACTATTAGGTCAAGTGGGATATCAAATGAAAGGTCTTTATTAGTACATTTAGACACCTTTTTTTTGACGACTTCCGTGGCGCAGCGGGCGTATAGCCGGCTGAGATGCAGGAGGTAGCGGGTTCGATTCCCACCACGGAACAAATGTTTGCATGATCTACAGATATTTGTTCCGTGTCTGGGTGTTTTTCTATATGTTATAAGTATGTATTTACAAAAAAAAATATATAAATATTCTTTCAGTTATAGGGCCTAGATAGCGCTGTGTGAATGTCCAGCAATATTTATTTATTTATTATTTATTTATAGTTTTTGAGTTATAAGCCATAATAAAAACTGTTCTTTGACAAAATTCACAGGTTACACCAGTGACCCCATAGTGCTGTAATTTGGTATGCGTGTGGCTTTAGTGACAAATATAGGTAAAAGTCTGAAATCCAGGATAACTGCAATTTGAACCCCAAAAAAGAGTAACCAATTAACATGAACTCCCGTTGCCTGTAATTTTAATAAAACCGTAGGTCAAGTTATTTGGTTATTTATTTCATGGCACTTTTATGATAGTCAAAGATTACAAATAATATTTTTTTGTTTTTAGGGGAAACTCGCGAGATCTCATCAGTTCGGGGCAAACCACTAGTTATTTGGAGCCTGTACTGTCCTACTGCAAGGCAAAGGCCTCCCTTCCTTCCTTCCACTCCACTATATCATGCGCGCGTGTGGTCCAGTCTTCCCTATACGAGTTGAATTCGTCTTTCCATCGGCGTCGCGGTCTGCCACGTGATCGTTGCTTATAATTTTTTTTTAAGTACTGTATTCAATTATCAAAGCTGTGACTTTACTACATAGTTTACGAGCAGTAGTCTACTAAATGATGACTGAAGTTGGGTTTGTAAACAGTCCATTAATACTATTTTCTCTAAAAACGGGATATTTACCATAATGTGAGTAAAATGGTATATATCCCATTCTTTGTGAAAATTATGCTCCATAATATATACAATTATACAGTGATCGATTCAAAAGTTAGTTACTCAACTGCAAATTTGAGTTTGAATTTTAAAATGAACACGATACAGCCGTACTTACTATAAACGGGGCATGGTATATAGTCACTGTGCATGGTCCGACACACGAAATTTTGAATATTCTCTGATCTATTGAGGTACCAATACAAAAATTAGCACCGCTTCTTGACGCACACGGTTACACATAAAAAAAACTTCCCAGAAGCGCAGACGTTCCCTGGGATCTTCGCAGGCTTCGCTGATGATCTGGTTACAAAACCAGCCCTTATTAAAGGAGTAAAATATCCATGAATTGCAAGAATACCTACCACCTACTGTGAATACTTCATAAATAGCCCACCCCTGGGATAAATCAACTTATTAAAACATACAGGTCGTAAAAGTGGTATAAATATAGCCATATCATAAAAACTTGTAATATATAATCGTAATTACCACCTCATTACACCATTAAGTTAGATACAGTCAGTCCCTGATTAACTAATTGAGATTTTTCAACATCTTTTGGACCTGGGCGTCAACCACAATCTTTTACCATCAATCTTCCGCATCATGTTTCAGGAGCGTTTTGTTTCAAGCTTGTAGCAACGTTACTTCGATTTGAAACACAAAACTTTTAAACATTACAGTTATAATCTTAATAATATTGTACATTTAGTGCTTTCTAGTGATTACACAATGTTCAGTGTAAAACATTGCGAAAATAAACACGATTTACTTACATTTTAGGATAATTTTACGATTTAATTGAGCTCTAATGTGAAACGTTTTGAGTGAACGATTTATGGTGACGTCACCAAAACGGTAAATCCGTACAATAATAAAGTAAGCTTACTAATTGAGGGCTATGGTACGAAATGTCAGTGTAATATTATTTTAATATTGCTATAAGAGATTGAGTTTGGCCCCCTGAACGTTCACTCCATTTAATTAAAGGTATATCGTAGTCAAAACAATTTTTTCATATTGCGGAATATAATTTAAAAAATATTATTGATAGATAATCAACTTATAATGCTGACTGTAATTCACTCTATACTACTAAAAGAAAAGGCTATCTGCGGTTATCTGGTAAAAAGTCCTGTTTACTAAGTTGGTTTATTTAATGCAGTAACAAATGAGCTACTTATTTAAAAATATATATAATAAGAATTCAGTAGAATTTTTAACTAGCTCTTTTATAATTATTGATTAAAACAGGTATTTATCACGTATGTATCTTTTTAGGGTTCCGTACCTCAAAAGGTAAAAAAGGAACCCCTATAAGATCACTCTCTTGTCCGTCCGTCCGTTGTCTTTCCGTCTGTCCGTGTGTCACCACCTATTTTCTCCAGAACGGGTGGACCTAGCAAGTTGAAATTTATACCAAATACTGAGGTCTATAGTTCCTATTAGGTGTATAAGAATCAAGGTCCTGAGTCAACATGATAAAAAGATATCGGCAAATTTAGATTTTCGCTAAAACTTGTAAGTACCAAAATTTATCTTAATTATCAACTTTTTTATTTTTAGGAATTTTTCCTTTACTTGTGCTGTAAGATCTTGCTTTTAGCCAAAATTGACAATTCTAGGTCAACCGGAAGTACCCTATAGGTTTTGAGTCGAAAACCTATATGGTAGTATCCGTTGACTTAGAATCACGAAATTTGGCAAAAAGCAAGGTTTTACAGCAAAAATAAAAGAAAAGTTGCAAAAAATAAAAAAAGTTGTAAATTAAAGGGTGTCCCCATACATACATAGTTGACGCCAATTAAGATAGTCCTCTGAGTTGTATAGGCGCTCATACAATTTAGAGGACTAGCTTAATCGGCACCAACCTCAAATAAGGTAAATAAATAAAATTGTGCTATTGAATAAAATAAATATTTAAGTGGGCTCCCATACAACAGACACGATTTTTTTGCCGATTTTATAGATAATGGTACGGAACCCTTCGTGCGCGAACTCCGACTCGCACTTGGCCGGTAATAATGGCGTTCAGCTCTTTTATATATATCCCATAGTGAAAACTGAGCTACAGACTTAATAAACCTCATCCATGTCTTAATATTGCCTAAAACATCTTTAAAATACTTCATATCTTATTTTTTCTTCGTATAGCTCCAAGCACGTTATGAAAAGTAAACAAGCGCCTTTATTTACAGCAAACATGTCATATTTCGGAGCCAGATTCGTGGAAGTGCTAGTAAAACCCTTCTTTATTGGTAAACTTGAGGGTAAATAGAAGACGTACATACTAACACATAATCTGCGGCTTCCAAACGTATTACAGTAGTAACTGGTACATACACTGTGGTTTTCGGTTGGAAGTACTTGGTGCCTACACTTTGCCTACACTAGACGAGGTAGTATAACCGCACGTGCCAGTCAGCTGATAGAGCGAGAGGGAAGATACGGGGGGGGGGGGTCGCCTCCCTCGCCCACTAGAGCTGGGACGGGCTGGGAAGGGGTTTCGATGTTCGTAATTTTCTCAAATATCAATGTCAGCCTGTTGTTGATTTGAATTGATCTCCCTTGATTGGCATTCTAGGATTCCTTTGCTGTGTAAGGAAAGATATTGAGATTACATATTTTCTGATGAAATGCTTAAGGTTATTTTTCATATTGTGAAAGTTTACGGTTAGGTAGTATTTTCGACGCGCGTTGATGTTTTTTGTTTGTAACAACCGAATTTAAGATGCACGGTTTTAAATTTTAAACGTGTTATAATTATAATAGAACAGGAACAACATTTATTCGATACGAACTACCATATACATACAGTCATGACAATATTAATTTAATAGAAAGCGTATTTGCGGTTTCCTAAGTTCCTATAATGAGAATATAATAAAATTATAAGGAAATAACTGTACTTAGGTATATACATCTTTATAAAATTTATTTATAAAGGCGCCTTAACTTCAAAAGTGTGCAATACAATTTTAATTAATGATTCACTCATTACAATAAATATGGTTACTTAAGTGACTATTGCATAACAAAGATATCGATAAAGGGCTCACCCTAGCAACGCACGTGTCTCGCGGCCAAGGCTGCATCGTCGTGAAAGCTCTACGCCCACGCTGCGCTGGCAACACCAGCTCAACTGCCTCCACACAGACATACCACTATAGCAAACCTACACGTATAACGCTGCACTTGTGTGCCAGTAAACAGCGTCGTCCACAGACTACGGAATTTAGAGATCTTTTTTCTAATTTTAGGCAGATTTTAGCAAACTTGCTGTTTATACCTGACTGTAGTTTATACTGTTTGAGTGACGACCTTCGTGGTGCAGTGGGCGAATAGCCGGCTGAGATGCAGGAGGTAGCGGGTTCGATTCCCGCCGCGGAACAAATGTTTGCATGATCTACTGATATTTGTTCCTGGTCTGGTTGTTTCTCTATATATTATAAGTATGTATTTACAAAAAAAAATGTATTTATGTAATTCTATCAGTTATCTGGTACCCATAGTACAAGTTCTGCTTAGTTTGGGGCTAGGTAGCGCTGTGTGAAATGTCCAGCAACATTTATTTATTATTTATATACAATCTCTGCTAAAAGTAAACTTCTGTTTAAGGACTGAAACGTTTTGTTTTCTTTACTATAGGTTACATCAGCATAATTATCTCCAGGCATAAAAATATGAAGAATATAAGGACGGAGGACGTAAGGAACAGGGAAAAGGGGCGAATAGCGATAACGAAGAGAGGCCTATGCCCAGCAGTGGGATGAGAAGGGCTGACGATGATGATGATGGTGAAGAATATATCTTCTCTATTGGTTACGAGTTTCCTATGTCGAAGCCAGTATCGTGTAAGGAAAAAAACGCATTCCTTAGGAACATAGTGTCGTATAAAGATGAATTTGCTTCTACCGTAACTGGTTAACGAACCTCCGGTTTCGTACGCGGCCGAAGGGGATTATTTCTATCTAAATAATTTAAGCGTACTTATTATCACATATTCTGAGTCAGTAAACAGCTTTATGCTCCTACAAGCTGAACCTTTGAGATGTGTTGTCAGTTAAATTGTGAGTGACGATATGGTGACGATGTTCTAGAGAACTGATGAATAGACGAATTCTCTCTCCAGTTACCATCTACCTTCACACAAGCAAACGTTCTAGTGTATGACCTGCTCGTGTGTATTTACGAACTTTACAAACCCCATAGATCTCGGAATGCCTGAGAAAAACACCTTTTCTCAAACATCTCGGAAATTTGAGCATTATTTTGACAACTTTCTTCGAGATAAATCGAAATTGATGTACTGGCCAAATACATGCGAGCAGCGGCCGGCAAAAGTTGTATGAAAATCCATATCGGTCGTGGTTTAGCGGTCAAATAAATTATACATAGTAAACTCATATCTGTCTGTAAAAATGGAACGATCTTTTACTCCGAAACATGGCAACCAAGGAGGTTATCAAAGGTTTTATTTAAATTTAAAACTGACCTGCAAATAGATATTAATATTTAAATAAAATATATATTTATTAACAATAAAACAAACACTTTAACGCGGGAAAAATTATTGTTGTTTGTTGTTTGTCATTGATTTTGAAATGTAATTGTATTTTTGATTTTATTTTATAATAAAAAAAGTGAAAGTACTATACAAGCCTTGGCCACAACAAGGCATTGATGGACTTACGTATTTTTGCCTAGGCTTCGCCTCGGCCCACATTTACACGTTCGTCCATCAATGCCTCTTTTGCTGGCCGCTGCAGTAATGTAATATTATAGGCACACAGAAAGTGTTTATGTAATTCAGGATCTAGCCTGTGGCTTACGAAGTAGTAATTTTTTAAGTTAAATAAATGCAACTAAATGTAAATTGTGTAAAAGTATTAAAATCTTAACTCAAACACATTTTACTAAAAATAGTATCGCCAAAGGCTTTTCTAACCCGAAAAATGGTTGAACCCGAATGAAAAGTGGCATACATTTATTCCAAGGGGTCTAAAATAGGGGTCCTAACTGATGCCGCGATTCTGATCACGTCCTCTCGGATCACGTGAACACGTTTCGTCTGATCACGTAACATCTACATTTATGAGAAAGATATTATAGTTTGTATTTAAATTACCAATAATTCAGATTGTTTCACGCATTCATTTGTTTGTTTATAGAACAGTTTGAAACACAATCATCTTAATATATAAAACAAAGTCGGGTTAGTTACCTACACCATTTATAACTCAAGAACGGCTGGACTGATTATGATGATCTTTGATTTCTTGGATTCGTCTCCGCCCCGAATAGCAGAATAACTATTAAAATACCGGTAAAATGAACGTAAAAAAAATTATGAAGCAAAATTATTTTCTCATACATAGATGCAGCTAATGATGGCCGATTGACAACTGTACATTGGCAGGCCGCATCATATGCATGTCATGGCGGTACGAAGTTCGGCGGGTCAGCTAGTAATCAATAAAACTAGCACAATTCAAAATACAGACAAATACAAATCGTAATAAAAACAACAATTATATTTAAAAAAAGACAATGTCAAAGAGATAGTAAAACATATTATTATAAAATATGGTAATAGTATTAAATAGAATGTTATTTTGAAATCCATTTAAACTTTTAAATGATGGTAGCATTGCCTGATATGTGGGTGGATCATCCCCATCTTATAGTTTCCGAGGTCTGTGGCCGGTCACATATCTGCACTACAGTAAAACACATTGTTGTAAATGTGTGTAGTGGACTTATCAATACAAGCTTGTGTGGCTCCCAGCGCCATAACTTGTTTACTGAGCAAATTCTAAGAATCACGCTAATGTCAGCCAGTTTATCCATAAGGATCGCATTTCGTTAGCCACTCTTCCTTGGGGTTTTACGTTTAAGTAACTAGTGGTTCGCCCCGAACTGAGATCTCGCGAATGTCCCAAAAATTAAAAACAAATATTACTCATAGTCTTTGACTGGGTAATAAAATAGTGAAATGAATAACCAAATTACTTGACCAACAGTTTCATTCAAATTACATGTAATGGGAGTTCATGTGGTACCTAATTGGTTACTCTTTTTTGGGGTAGAAATTGCAGTTATCCTGGATTTCAGACTTTTACCTATATTTGTGCCACTAAAGCTACACGAATACCAAATTTTAGCACTGCGGGGTAACTGGTGCACCCTGTGGATTTCGTCAAAGTTCATTTTTTATTATGGCTAATAACTCAAAAACTACTAAGATTAAACTAAAAATAAAAACGGAGTCGAAATGTACTGAAAAAGACCTTTTATTAGTCGCCCTATTCGATTTTTATTACCTCTCTTGAACCCCAATATCTCAACCCACATTTTTAGCTCATTTAGTCACACCAGGATTGTGCCTATATGCCAAATATCACAATGATCGGAACAACGCTTCGAATGTTATCCTCGGACAAATAAACATACATACAACGTCGATTTGCCCAAGTTGATTTGGAGATCTCGCTTCGATCGATCAACAAGAAGCTTCTTTACTGAGATCTAAAAAAGGAAATAAAGTCCCTTTTCAGGAATAAATCTACAGACTCTACTTATTTTTTTAAATAGCGTGAGTGTAAAATTATTTCTGTACTAGGTACTATTTTTAGGGATGAACGAGGATAAATAGGATAATACACGATTCTTTCTTGTTATGCGTGACATCATTGGTTTTATTAGTTTTTTAAGCGTTTATGATCATTTATCATATTCATTCATAAATGCTAAAAAAACTACTCATAGGTTAGTAACAGCCTCATTTTCACACTCGTGCCACTCATTAGGAAATGCACTATGTTATGAAAAACGACCAGTTCAGCTAGAGCTCTGGCGATGTTTGGATAGTTACCCTTTGTAGGGCGGGAGAAGGCTCAGGCTGCGCCCGGGGGGTCTTGCTGTGTGGTGATATGTTGATTTGTTTAGGGCTGCCATTTTTGACGAAATATGATGGAAATTATAAGAAGTGAAAATATGTTGTTTTTTGAAAATATTTCAATTTCATTTGGTTTTTTTAGTTCTTACAACAATATAAAATAATAAGTACGTTTTTCTCCAAAATCAGGCTAACCTGATGGCCACCTAAGTGCCCCTCTAATTTGAAGGAATAAATGGATACAAAAACTACTTATAACATAGCAATTTTTTTTTGTCGTTTTTGTAGCACACGCTTATCGTATTTATTTTCTTATCTTATTTCAGCAAAACTTAACATAATTAACCCCATTACAGGTCTCTTTATTTAACGAACTGGGCACGACCTACTTCAAGAGTACTTAAAACCTAATAATGTTGAATGACTAGGTTTGATGTATAAAGAGATATCAGCCATGGCCTATTTAAACTAACCCATTTGTAATTTTTCGCAAATATGGCCTACTTCACTTAAATGGGTTATTGCAGCCCTGCGAGGGAGGGAGGAGGGAGGGTTGAGGGTCGCCCTTGCTTGCATCTGGGTTACCGGGCTGCCTGCAGCTCGAGACTCGCGACCTGACCTATATCCGACAGGGGATGCAAATTGACTGGTTTGTTTATCTTGTGGTTTTTTCAGAGCCTACTAGGCATAGAAGGCAGGGCCTGATGTTAAACGGTCACCGTCGCCTATAAACGTCTGTAGCACACACTTAACCATATGATGCCATCACACCTCGTTACGTTAGATAAGGTTTTCATTCAAGTTATGTTTCTAATTGAAGAAATCATCTGGTGCAACTTATTATAGATGAGATGCAAATTGATAAGTTTTTGTTTTATAAATTAACGTTATTTCAAAGCCTGATGTTAGTGTTGTGTTCTGATGTTTCTAGGCCAGGTTAGGCATTCAATGACCGAAGTCACTCTCGTGATTTAGACGATTCCAATGATACCTCATTTGTCAAAATCCGTCAAGCCGTTTAGCCTACACAATGCGCCAAAGTACTGACATAGATACTACCTTAAAACATTACCACACAATCGGGTAAAAGTAATAAGCTTCGGGATTTATTTCACATTTTCCCATTTTAGCATCATTTTCCCATTTGCCCTAATGACCCAATTTCTATAGAAACGTCACAGTCCCTGGCGGATGATAAACTGTCATGTGAAGTAGTGATGTTATGTTAACGCGAGGTATAGATTAACATTGAAATGCAAGCTCTAGATGGAGGTGTTTATTGGCAGAGAGGTGATAAAGGTAGAAAGGTCACACTCTAAATAAAAAGTTACGTTACGATTATCAAGGTTTTTTTCTGTTTTTGTATAATATTTGAGCTTATTTGAGCCAACTCTACATTACTATTAAAACATATTAAATGCAGTAGTAGATATTATATAGGTATATGACGACACAGATCAAGCTACAGTTCCTCAACACTCAAACGTGGTTCAAGCTACAGAAAATCTTCTTGACAGATTTATCATAACCAATTTAAGGCATTTTTAGTTCAATCACAAATAAATGCACCCTTTCTGATATCCTGATCTGTTTTTTTTTAATTTAGGCAAGATAGCTATTTTATAAAGTAGATTATTATACAACGTGTTTTGTTATGTACGACATTAAATGAAAACACAGGTATTAAATTTAATTAAATTAAATATTTCTGGACATTTCACACAGCGCTATCTAGCCCCAAACTAAGCAGAGCTTGTACTATGGGAACCAGATAACTGATAGAATACTTACATATTTCAATAGAACATTTTATATATTCATACAAACTTAATATTAAGTCCTAGAAATATCAATGAAACAACCTGTTTAAAATAGGTAAACAAATCATATCCATTCATCAAGTAAGTAGACTGACTAAGCGGCAGCGTCGCATAGGCGGCGCCGATTTGATGTTAAACATGTTAACAATTATTTATTGGAATTGTATCAATTACTGGATAAATATTCAAAGTACCAGTTAAAACCATCTCTAAAAACTGTAAATGAGATTCCGGATGTGTGTTTTAAATTAATGTCGTACATAACATTACAAGTTGTATATTATGTTAATGAATGTCCTTAAGGCCATAAACTATTTTGTTTACGCCCAACATCACTAAAAAGTTTTCTTTATCGTCTCAATATTCCTACCCCGAGTAATAAAATAAGCAAATTGCGTCTGATGCGTAAACGAATCTCGTAAGTTCCCATTACTGGACACTTATGACGAACAAATATGGCTATTAGCAATGATATTACATTATAGATACGTTGATGCTTTTAGTTAAAAAAAGCAAATTAATCTATTTGTATTGTTTTTCTCGTAATTAAATCTAAAATTCAAGTTTGTAGTCGAACTCTGAACAATTCGGAATAATAGTTTTCCTATGTCCGTCTGTCTGTTCGTCCGATCAGTAACAGCCGTTTAACTCATAGACTCGTAGCTGCTGTAATGCTGAAATCTGGCGTGATGATAGGTTTCAGTGACGGCTCGTAGTTATCAATAATCTTGTTTTTTTTAGAGAACCTCCCCTATATGAAAGGGGGGAATGATTTACGCATCCTATTTTTTATACCACTTTTGTTGGATACCTAAAAAGTATACATAATAGTAGCAGTATACTGTAGTTGTAAGAAGAATTATCAAAACTAAGTCATCCTAGACTGCTAGTTTACAAGCAGTTGGGTTTGTAAACAGTTAATTATAGTGTCCATACAAAATGACCATAACCAACTGAAAATTTACTTTGTATTTAAAATGACCAAGAAAGTCAAAGTCAAAACCGACTAAGAGCTATATTGACTACGGAACCCTTCAGTGTGCGCGTTCCAACACGCACTTGCCAAATTATTTTGATTGTAATTTGAAGTTAGGTAGGTAACGTTTCTAATGTCTAAACACCGTTGGGAACAACTAAATTTCAAGTAATTTCTTCGTAATTTTTTATCGCTACTCCTAGTAAGATAGGCTTTTACGGTTTTTATGAGCGTCGTAACAAACATTTTGCCAGGCTTTTGCCAAGAATACGCCCTCTACGAAAGTACCTACGTAAACAACTCGCCTCAACTTTCAATATTTCACTAAATGGAAACTAATTTGAAAACACACTGTTTCCATAGTTACCTAGGAAAATTTACGAGCTTCCTAAAATACATACATAGATACGCAAAGACATACACACAAAAGAAAGATACAACTGGCGGTCTTATTGCTAAAATCAATCTCTTCCAGACAACTTTTACATGTTTACCACTTAGCATTGGGCGGGCAATTTGCTGGCTAAACTCCAGGTAGTGTAAAAAATGTGCAAATTAAATGTGCCTTTAATAGTTTCGATATATTTCAGGACCGGAAAAGTGTTTGCAATGTAGGTTATTGTGCGAAATATATGAATAGTTCCTATTACCGCAATTTTATTTTTAATATTTGTTTATTTGCCTTGTACAATGGAAGGAGGTAAATTGCATTATATCTTTACCTACTGTTAAAAGGCACGATGGAATACATTTTCATAATGCGTAAATTAATCATTCTACCACTATGGTAGTAAGGAAAAAGTTATAACCCATTTTACTTTGATATTATTCACTTTTAGGTACAGTCCACGTTAACTTGATAATCAATCTGTATTTATATTACCATGTTTTTACACGTTGTATTCACCACTATTTTTATTAATGTTTTTGATCATTTAATTAAAGGCATCGTGGTATAGATTTAATGGGGTGTTAAAATCATAATTTGTCGAACGAACCACACATACATCTTAAACTTTAATCTTATAATAAGTAGAATAGTTTTTATCTGCAGATGAATCCAAATGGAATCCAAATCCGATGAACACCATCCCCATTACTCAATGATGTAATTCGATCATGTTCGCATTGGGCCGAGCTGAGTACAGGCTCGCAGTAGTGATGCCTATTACGATTTGATTTTTATGAAGATCGATTCAATTGTATGCCATCATTCCATTTTTATATTAATTCATTTCAATGCGATTTTCAAGCGAATAGATTCTAAACTATTTTGTTATGAATGAGTATAAAGTTATTTGGTAAAATCTAAGTATAATTAATTGTATTATATTTGGCGATTGTCGCTACTTCAGTGTCATCTGATCGTCTTTTCTTACTGGTTAATCCATACCTACTAATTAATATTATAAATTCGAAAGTAACTCTGGCTCTCTGACTGTCTGTTTGTTACGTTTTCACGACCAAATGGCTGGAACAGTTTCAATTAAATTTGGTATATGTATTAGATATATTAAATTATGACCGGGATTGAAACAAAGGCTAGTTTTTACACGACTGCGCAGGAGAGTAATGTTTTTTTGACAAATCACGGGCTGAGGCTGGAAGGGCTGTTAATATTAAGTTGCAACTTCTCAAGATCGATTCAAGAGCATTATGTTCCATTACGATCCGAAAACCCCATTCAAAGCTAAAAATTGTGCATCCCTAGCTTGGAGTAGCAAAGTTAACGAGCCATTACTACCCTGATGGATGTGAACAGCGGAGGATAATAAACAAGTACCTATAGGTATTGATTGTTTGGGCAAAAAGGTTCTCGAATACAGCATAAAACGGCCTCCCCTAGATGGAAAGAATACCCGGTGAAGGAATTGCGCAAGTTTGATTACGTCTCCATGTTTAAGATCCCAGCTAAAATAGCTTCGCATTCGTCGTCGACGTGATCTTCATGTTGTGACTCTAAAACACTCTTTTGAATCCTCTAGCTCCTTACCTCCGTCAGCGCTTTGATTTGATTGTCCCACGTGAGATGCCTTGTGGGTCATCAAAGTTCCTCCTTCTCAAAACCCGTCCTCATTCTTCTAGTCGCTACGGCGGTTCCTTCACTGTCCATGGAGTCAAACTGTGGAATTCTCTACCACACTCTTACCTGCGCAAGTCCAACACTATGCATTTTTAAGCTTAGAGTCAAATAACATTACCTATCCTTATATCCTATAAACTTTTAGGTTATGATGTAAGTAGAAATATTTTGTATAATTTTTATCCATATAATGTAGGTATAGTTTATAGGTATCATTTTTAATATATATAAGTTTTGTATTTATTATGGTATATATTATGTATGACTATATGTATTAAGTAGTATTTTACTCCAATACCCTTTTCTGTGCACGCACCCACCACTATGATCAACTATCTCTATCTTCAAAGGTTTCCTGGAAGAAAACTCTTATTAAGGTTAAGCTTGCTTTTGTACATGCCATTTTGTAAGCTGTTTTTGTCTGTAATCTATTAGTGTATAATAAAAAATAATAAAAGGGTACTGGGGGTGTTGGCCGGACAACCTCGGCCGCTCTAGGTAATCAGAAATTAAGAGATTCGTAGACGAACCAAAGTCACCGACAGACCACAAAGGATAGGTAAGCAAGCTGAAGTGGCAGTGTGTTGGCCACATAGCTCGAAGAACTGACGGCCGTTGAGGCAGAGAGGTTTTCGAGTGGAGAGCACGCACTGGAAAGCGCAGCGTAGGACGGCCCCCACTAGACGGACAGAAGACCTGATAAAGGTTGCTGGGAGCCGTTGGGTTCAGGCCGCACAAGATCGATCGCTCTGGAAAAACCTATGGGGAGGCCCATGTTCAGCAGTGAACATCCTATGGCTGATATTGAAGATAAGTTACTGATGGGCTTAGTGGTGAAATTAGAACGCACCCATAAACAAGAGGCGACATGAAAACAAGTGGCGATCACAATAGGCCTCGTGTCCGCAGTAAAACTAAAGCCGCAAAAGCTAATAAAATAAAATAAGGTACCTGATCAGATACCTGAAGAGATCAGGTTTATTTAATAACAGAAAGAATACACAATAATTTACAAGATACAGGAGAAACAGTTGAATCATCTAAAGACCGTTGCAAGCGATCTCGATAGCTCAACTGCTCCATATCACTACCAGGCGGAAGTGTCCCCAAGACACCGGCTGTATTGCCCCGCTGAATTGCAATGCTTATGCGTTGACCCAGATAAACACCCTCTCTGATCACACGTCGCGTCTCTCTCGATGAAGAGATTGAAATAAGAATGTACACGTTACATAATTACGTAATTTACGTTGATGGCACTGAAATACCACTATATTGGTATCTCTACTAAACAGAGAAACAGTTTCAAGACTACTCGGCTGGAAAATTAGATATTAGATAGTGTGAATAATGTAATTTATAACGTTTTTGGGTACCTTCAGGCTCTCGATAGGTACAGTCGGCAGTCATCTTGATGTATCGAACCACAAATACCCGTAGATACCTAAAACAAATAACAATGTGTTTGACGTCATTATTAACAATTAAAGCATCAGAATTTTAAATAATATTATCTCAAGAGAGTGCCCAAACAGATTGCAGTTTTCCTGTCTATATATTTGCCGTCTGTTGATATTAAATAATAATAAATAAATAATAAATATTGCTGGACATTTCACCAACGCTATCTAGCCCCAAACTAAGCAGGGCTTGTACAATGGGAACCAGATAACTGATAGAATACTTATATACTTTTTTTGTAAATACATACTTATAATATATAGAAAAACAACCAGACCCGGAACAAATATCTGTAGATCATGCAAACATTTGTTCCGCGGTGGGAATCCTCCTGAGTCTCAGCCGGCTATTCGCCCACTGCGCCACGGAGGTCGTCAAATAATTATCCATCAGGAATATTGGATTTCAATGTTCACAAGTTAATAGTTCAATCGTAATATCGTCCTTTCTTACTTTGCGGTTGAATCTCGTTATGGATAATATCACGAAATAAAAGACAACAAAATAGCTTTTTACATAAATTAGGAATATTGATAAGCAAACATATATAGGGTGTTTGGTACTGACAATATTCAAGTGACGGTTTCTCAAAACATAAAAAAGACTTCTCGAAAAAAAAACTACTAAGGTATATTATCAAATTTTAAAGAAAATCGACTAAGTTTAGGTGATTAATGCGATATAAAACTTACTACCTACTCTTGCAATCGACATCCAAAAAATAAAGACCGAATCTCTTTCAGAAATGACTGCGGGTTTTGGGTTAGAAAGGGACAACAAGAGATATCTCGAGACGTCACCAATACAGTATCTATGGTTAGATGGCAAGCATTATTCAATAAGCACAGCATAAGTTTAAAAAAGTGTTTTTTTTTACACGACAAAATAAATTTTTCATTTCTATGGTAAACATTTCACAAATTTATTTATTATGCTCATCAAAATAACCCCTTTCATATTTGTGCGTATATTATTATCAAACACTCTGTATAACGTATATTTTATCCATAGGTATAAAAGAACGATCTGAATGAATTCCACTCTGACTGGCAAGAGATTTCTGGAGAACGCAAGGAATGGAAGAAAATGGGGGAGACCTTTGCCCAGCCGTGGGACAGTAAAGGTTAAAAAAAATATGTGGTTGATTTTTCGATAGCTTGTCTATACATTCGTACAAAGTTATTACGGCATGCAAAATAATAGACATCGAATCGAACCTATTCGATTTCCTTTAGTTTGCTTAGGATGTTATGTGAGCAAGAAAGATATTTGTAAAGGAATTTGGAAGTCCCACAATGTTCCTATTCAAAGCCAATGGGAAATTCTTGTCTAAAATATGAGGTTTCAGCGGCAGCCATTAAAATAAACTGATGTTCCATTATGGATGCTTCTAAGAACTAGAAAATAAAGCAATTTCTGTAAAAATTTAATTAAAAGGCGTATTGTGAAAATTGAATACATTTTATATTTTGTTGTAAGTATAAAATAATAATTAGGTGTCTCGTTCAACAAAGGAATTCCAATATTTTTTCTTCTACTCTAAATTATATGGCTGCCTACAACTACAGTCCTATATCTTTTTACCTTATTTTTTATTATAAAATTAAGGCGTTTAACCACGATCTTGTCTGATGGTAAGCGATGATGCGGTCTACCATGATCCATGCTAGCCTGGAAGACACCTGTTCACTTGTACTTAAAGACACCCAAGTTGAGTTTGAAAGACACCCAGAACACATAGACTAAGGAAAGTCATTCCTTACTTTGACTGAGTTCTTAATTTCCAATCTCCTGATATAGGTATGTAATGAAGGCATTCGACAAATTGACCGAAGAAAAATACTACATGGGCTAACAGAAAAACTAGCAAGCATGTCTTTTTTGCCACTCGACCAAGTTTACTAAAGTCTTGGTTTTCAAGAGGCAGCCGTAAATATCTATGACGGCAGTAAAATAGCGGAATAAATGAATAGACTGTTTACTTCATCATCATCATATCAGCCACAGGACAACTCCGTGGCGCAGTGGGCGTTTAGCCGGCTGAGATGCAGGGGTTCGATTCCCGCCGCGGAACAAATGTTTGCATGATCTACAGATATTTGTTCCGGGTCAATATATGTATTATAAGTATATACATTACAAAAAAAAAGTATATAAGTATTCTATCAGTTATCTAGTTCTCATAGTACAAGCTCTGCTTAGTTTGGGGTTAGATAGCGCTGTGTAAAATGTCCAGCAATATATACACCTCCCCCACAGATTTCCAGAGTGTCCGATTTTATGCGGCCTGCACCCAAAGACTCCCAGTAACCTTTATCAGGTCGTCATTCCATGTAGTGGGGGGCCGTCCTACGCCCTTTTCCAGTGCATGGTCTCCACTCTAGAACCTTTCTACCCAAAAGCCGTCAGTTCTTTGAGCTATGTACCCCGTCCACTGCCAATTCAGTTTGCTAATCTTTAGTGCTATGTCAGTGACTTTGTCTACGAATCTCCTCATTTCAAATCGATCTCGTACTCGTCATGTAAATACGAAATTCTGGCAATTTACTTGACGAAAGACAGAGTCGCAATCCATGTCTACCACGGCCGTATTTATTACGCTTGTCATTTCTTAGGAAACTAAAGCTTCTCAGAATACCTAATGCTGCATAAACTTAAATAATTTGGCGTAACTAGTTTAGGTACGCATGCATACCTAGAGTTCATTAGTCCATGCTTGTGCAACACTTCAAGTGTATTTAGGTTTATTAACGTCTGTGCACAGAGGAAAGATATTACGTGTGTAAACGAATCGGCACATAGTACGAACATGATAGAAGATACGCTACTAAGCTTCCGGATGTTCGTACCTACTATATTTAATTTTAAAATAATTCAGTAGGTTTGCACTGTTCGTGCAAGACAAGCACCTCTCATAAGGTCTACGGTTCAAGCGCACATTGAGATTGCCAAATGTTTTTTCGATGATAATAATCTCTACCTCTCACTGTAAAAAATTCAAATGGTCACGTCGCGTGCATTAATATTGACAAGTGGACAAAAAACGTAACAACATGGAGAGGATCACTTAACAAAAGGAACAGAGGAAGACCAAAAGACAGATGAAATAACCAAAGCACTGGAATACCAAGGCGAAAGAGAAAGACGCTTGGAGGAAAATGGAGTTGGCCTTTACTCGTTGAGAGGCCCTTAATAATATTCACAACAAACCAATTACCTACACAATATTTAATCTATTATCTTATTGTATGAATTTAATTTAAATTTTGATCCTACTTCATATTTAACTAAATGATTTGTATATTTTTATTAAGGAAAAAAGAGGTTATATTAATAATATTTACCTCATCAAGAGATATCATGAACAGAATAATTATTAATGCATGGTATCGCCTCGAACCGAGACCTCGTGATCTTAATTTCATAATTACAGTGAATATTATTAATACGAAAGGTTGTTTGTTTATTGCTCAATCACGTTGTAACGGCTTAATGATCTTCCCCATCTTGTAAGGGACGATCATGAGGTTGTATTGTTTGCAGATGACACGTCACTTTTATTTAAATTAAGGCGACGACAAACCGATTTTGACGATGTAAACAATGCAATCTCGTCGGTCGTAGGTCGTAAAATGGTTCAAAGTAAAATCTACTTCTAAATGCAAAAAAAACTAAATGTATTAGATTTACACTACCTAATGTTATACAAGTTAAAGCAGGTATAAAAATCAAAGGCGAGGAGTTGGCTCTACCGTATTCTTAGGTATAACCCTAGACAATAAGCTTCAATGGGACCCTCACATTGATAAGTTGTCGAAGAGACTTAGCTCTGCGGGTACAGACGTAGACACAGCTAGACTAGTTTACTTTAGCTACTTCCACAGCATTATGTCATACGGTATACTGCTGTGGGGGAGTGCTGCAGATATAAACACCGTTTTAGTGCTGCAGAAGAGGTCTATTCGTGCAATTTATAATATGGGCCTCAGAGAATCATTACGCAATAAGTTTAAAGAAATAAATGTTATGACATTCCCTTGACAATACATCTATGAAAATCTGATGTATGTTCACAAAAATTTGTATAAGAAAAATAGTGATAATCATAATGTTAATATTAGAAATAAAGATAAACTCGCTGTTGCCACTTGTAGACTCCATAAAGTTAGTAAATCGTTTAAAGGTCAATGTGTACGCTTTTATAACAAACTCCCAAGGGATGTACAAAAATTGACAATTCATAAATTTAAAAACGTAACTAAACTAAATCTTTATAAAAAAGTCTACTATAAAATCTCGGATTATTTAGATGATAGAGAAGCTTGGGATTGAAATTGCTCCAACTCGTTCAAAATGTTACAATTTAGACGTAATTTATTTTCTGTATTATGTATTGTAAAAGGATCATTAAAAAAAACAACCAGCCTTGTTTCTTGCCTTTCTTTCCTGGCTTGGTCGCGAAGGAACAGGCAGTAAAATTGACGTTTCAAAGTGATCCTTGTGATTTTAATGAATAAAAATATTTGACTTGACTTTGACTTACCGATTTTGATGAAATTTGGTATTCAGATAGATTATGAGCTTGATTTAAACATAAGAACACTTTTATTGAAAAACCACACGTGCGGTACCGGGGGCGGCTGAGTTTCAGTTTAGTTTCATTAGTTAACGATACTATTAAGAAGAAGAATGTTACATAAATCGTTATACGGTGTTAAAACTATGGACATTCATGTAAAGTTTGGTGTATTAATGAAAACAACATAAAAACTATTTGATATTAAGCAGGGGGAACACAGCTGCCTATCACACAGGCTTTTCAGTCTAGTTTAGGCAACTGAGGCTCATACATAATTGTTGTCATATAGGTAATCATCTTAATTTTTGTTACATGTAACTACCTACCTAATAATTATGTATTGAATTTTTGTATTTGTATATGTCCAAATAAATATTCTATTCTATTCTATTCTACTGCATTACGTACCAAAATCCTATTTTTTTTATTAAACTGGTAGTCACACTAGCTGACGGGCCTCCTGATGTTAAGTGGTCACCGCCGCCTATAAACTCCTGCAACACTTGAGCTACTGCAGTCGCGTTGCCTAGCACATAATACCCTACTTACACCTCTCTTGAAAGCATTCATTTTGAAGACCACCGGAAAAACCTCCGGAGGAATCATTCCACATCATGCAGGTGCGTGGAAGAAACGAGCGGGTGAAACGCACCGTGTGAGACTTCCACGCATCTACAATATGTGGGTGAGCTCTTTGCTGGTTGCGGGAGGTTCGATGGTAGAGGTGGGAAGCAGGGATTAAATTGAACAGCTCTTCAGAACATTCGCCATTATATATTTTTTGTTCCTGGAGCAAAACTACACCAAAGCTATTAAAATACCGAATTTCAGCACAACGAAATTTTTTTATTAAAGTGGGTACTCGCTCGCCGACTCGTCTTAGTAGATTTGGAGATTATATGAAAACGAGAGAAGAATATTGGCTGGACATTATATTAGACATTACATTATCTTACAATTTTACAGTCTTCATTTTCCCCTACAAAGTAAGTGCAGTGACTATTCCTAAAACTCGCGCCAGACGTAGGCAATGTCGAATTATATTCAGCACGTTGCCGACAGAATGCAAATAATAAGCCAAAATACAAATAAGAAATACACCTTATAATCCAAGGAGTACGGACTATTTTGTAACAACCTGTACAGCGAATACATTTCCTACGCTGATATTTTACGGCTTGCTAGTAGATAAGTACTTGTTGAAAGGATAATATAAATTCAAGTGGTTTGTCTGTAGTCTGTTCCGAAATAAGTACTCATGATTCAGAGTTGTACCAAAACCATCATATCTATGTACTTTGGTTTCTGTAATTCTTTACGATCTAGATTAAGGAAGTTATAGGAAATCCCACTGAGTTGTCAACTTGCTATCAAAACCAGACCGTCGACCATTTGTTATCAACAAGTGTCACCAATCGGCCTATACCTAAGCCAAATAAATCAATGTCAAGTAGTACTGGCTGTCAAAGTGAGACATGGGGGGAGAGTTGCTTTTCTTTCGGCGTACGAGGGGGTTGGTTTTTGGAGAAATAAATGAGAAAATTCCACGAGTCCTTAGCTATTTGTCATATAGCTCGAAGACAGCCTGATAACTTAGACTGGTATTAGAAGAATCGATTGGAAAAGACCTCGAGGCCGACCACCTAGCCGCTAGTCCGATCAAGTCTAGGCTCTCACAGGCCACTGTCACCAACCGCGCTGCCCTGAAACAAGCCAAAGACAGACAAGCGAGGAAACAGCTTGTCACAAATTCTATTCAAGACTTCCAAGATGGACACGGCCTTCAGTGTACGACCAAGAGGAAGAACCTGAACTGGTTAAAGTAAGAAGAATCGACGAGAAAAGACCTTGAGGCCGATCTCCTGGGCACTCGTCTGATCAAGTCTAGGCTCTTACAGGCCTCCCTGTCACCGCCACCCTAGGACATGCCGAAGACAGACAAGCGAAGAAACAGCTTGTCAAAACTCTACTCAAGCCTTCCAAGACGGGCACGACCTTCAGTAATGAAATATATGTACGACCAAGAAGAAGAGAAGTTGAGTTACAGGTAGTTTGTGTTGTCTATGCTTATACTATATTGGCAAGTAGGTATCTAAATAACTTATTTAGGTGTCTTATTTTGTTTTTATAGCTAAGTATTGGTAGCTAAGTTACATATATTTGGCACGAATAATAATTTGTGCTCAATGACATTGGTTAAATTAGATAACAAAACCACATAGTAACATTCAATAAATGCCAGTTCAGTGGTAAATTTTATTAATTTACTTACCTATTCATTAATAATCATTGCTCTCAATTTATTGAAGTATTTTCCGGTTAGTTTTAAAACTAGTGTTTTTGATGACACAATAAAACTCAATAGAAGATTGTTTTGTTGAGGAACAAAAATGGATCCCTATGGATAAGCCGGGATATAAGAAATACTAGTTGCCGTCCGCGGCTTTGCACGTATGGTTTGTTAATAAAAACATTACCCTCCTTCTGCGCAGTTGGGTAAAAAGTAGTCTATAACCCAATCCCAGTCATAATCTATGTGTATACCAAATTTTATCGAAATCGATTCAGTCGTTTAGACGTGAAAACGTAACAAAGACAAAATTAATTTACTATAGAAACTTTGAATCTCATTTCCATACCACGGGAACCGATTTATGGGAAGAAAAGTAGCCTCCAGGTAATCATCAACCTATGATTCAAATGTCAGCCGTAGTTATGGCGTTAGCGAGGAACAAACATCTATTTTAACATCCAAATATTCGCATTAATATTAGAGGGCTAATATTAGTAAGGATAAACCTGGGTAACACAAGGTTAAAGTTCAATTTTATGAAGGTTAATACCCGCAATTAAATCAACTCAAGTCTCGATCTAATAAAGCTGCCTGTCGATCTACGCTTGAAGCATAAAAGATGATATTGTATCACAGGTCGTCCCAAACTAGTAGGTATGTTATCCCAGGGGAATAGATCGTCGACCAAAAGTTGACGGAAGTTAAAATTCCTAGGATTGGGGTAGCTACAGTTTTGTGCTCTGTTTTAACTTATTCTGCGTTATTTAATTGTAATAGAATGAGGTATCATTTTAAATTTATTTGAAACTTGTGTAAATGTTTCAATATATTTTACTTGCATATAAAAATATTTAAATATAATCAAGTGCATTTATTCATTCACCACACGTTTGTGTTTCAACCACCAAGTTGTTATACAGAGTAGCCTACAGAATATCTAAACTAGCTCATGTTTAGGTCCCAGTCATATTTAATAATTATTTTTGAAAACGTAGGTTACGAAGTATTTATCCTATGAAGGTTTTATCCTATACTGGAACCGAGGATGTTTTTAAAATAATTATTTAAGGTAATACACGAACACACACAAACACACACCACTAATGTAATTTATTTTTTTAGTTCAATTTATTTGTTTTTAGTTCACATCTCTGTAAGTAGATATAAGCAAAAGGACGAGCACTAATTGCCAAGAGACAAGTTTTAACAAACTTAGTTTGGCAAGTAGGGCGTCATTTAAGCATGACAGAAAATAAAGAATTTGTGATTTTGGTTTTTTTATATTTCCATTTACTAACCATGGTTCAAATTGGAACGGGAGGGAGGGGCTTATAGTTTAGAGTTTGGGGACTATGCAATAAATAGAATATAGATCACATTCGGTAGCGAGGCTAAATTTTCCTTGTCTACGACGCGACTCGCAGCATATCGACGAAGTTTTCCACCGAGTTGTTGACGATTTCCTCGTTTAAATATAATTTCTACACATTGTATTATCAATGAATTCACCTTTTAGTATTCCTAGTGCCAGCCAAAGTATTCAATTTCCTGGCACGCTAGCAGTCTGCGCTATTTCGGACGGCGCGGCGGCGTACGCACCGCTCGTCTAGCTATTTCTTGCCGTATAAATTGTTGTCATTTGGTGTCTGGATCGACTTATTTTGACGGTAATTTTTAGATTATCTACAAATACACCTACAATTGAAAGCCCCATCCCACTCGCACCTATTTATTTTGAATATACAGAATCTTCTACATGCAAAGGTTGTCTGGAAGAGATTGCTTCTAAGCGATAAGACCGCCACTTGCACTATTTGCTTCGTGTTTTCTATTTTGTTTTTTTATTTTTATTTATATGGTGTACAATTAAGTGTTTTCGTTCATTTATTCGTACCTAATAATATTAGGTATAAATGCGAAGGTGTTGTTTGTTTATTTGTTTCGCTTCACGTTGTACCGGCTAAACCGATTTTGATGAAATTTGGTACATAAATGGATTATGAACTGAATTTAGACGTACGCAAACTACAACATCCCTTTTCAACCGTAGGGGGTGATTTTCAAAAATAGTAACTATGCCATGTTTCATTATGTACCTAGATAAAAGTCAAAAGTCAAAGTCAAAGTCAAATATTTTTATTCATTAAAATCACAAGGATCACTTTGAAACGTCAATTTTACTGCCTGTTCCTTCGCGACCAAGCCAGGAAAGAAAGGCAAGAAACAAGGCTGGTTGTTTTTTTTTAATGATCCTTTTACAATACATAATACAGAAAATAAATTACGACTACATTGTAACATTTTGAACGAGTTGGAGCAATTTCAATCCCAAGCTTCTCTATCATCTAAATAATCCGATATTTTATAGTAGGCTCTTTTATAAAGATTTTGTTTAATTACGTTTTTAAATTTGTTAATTGTCAATTTTTATACATCCCTTGGGAGTTTGTTATAAAACCGTACACCTAGCCCTTTAAACGATTTACTAACTTTATGGAGTCTACAAGTGGCAACAGCGAGTTTATCTTTATTTATAGTATTAAAATTATGATTATCGCTATTTTTCTTAAACAAATTAATATTTTTGTGAACATACATTAGCTTTTCATAGATGTATTGACAAGGGAATGTCATAATATTTATTTTTTTAAACTTATTGCGTAATGATTCTCTGGGGCCCATATTATAAATTGCACGAACAGCCCTCTTCTGCAGCACAAAAACGGTGTATAGGTATATCTGCAGCACTCCCCCACAGCAGTATACCGTATGACATAATGCTGTGGAAGTAGCTGAAGTAAACTAGTCTAGCTGTGTCTACGTCTGTAAAAAGACGGATCTTTTTCACTGCGTATGCCGCAGAACTAAGTCTCTTCGACAACCCATCATCAATCATCAATAAGTATAACGTTTTACGTTTATTAACCTCAGGAAAAATGTTTTACCATACAAAGTTCAACACCCCTTTTCACCCACCCAGGGGATGATTTTTGAAAAATAATAAAAAAAACATTTCTTTTATTTTTGTTAAAAAATATACTTGCCAAGTTTCAAGTTTATAAATCCAGGGACCACCGTTTTTCATACAAACGTAAAACCCTCTTTTAACCCCCTTAGAGTTTGAATTTCAAAAAATCCTTTCTTAGTACACCACTACGCATTAAGACAAACATACCCTCTAAATTTCAAGTTTCTACGACCAGTGGTTTAGGCTGTGCGTTGTCTGTCAGTCAGTTAGGACTTTGATTCGTATACATATAATAGATTGGAATATCGTCCTGTCGAAATATAGAACTAGTGTTATGTACTGTCATTTTAATATATACAAGTAACTTTTTAACAAAAATATAACCGACTTCAGATAACAGTGTAACATTATACACAAATATCTGATTATTTTTTATATAAGAAAAAATATGTGAAAAACATTGTAGGTACGTGCCTTTGAAATTTGAGGGTTTCCCTCGATTTCCCCGGATTCCACCATCAGATCCTGACTTGGTTCCAACGGGCCCACTTCGGAAGTGCACTATTTCGAATAAAAAAAGAATTTTGAAAATCGGTCCACGGAACATACATAAAAAAATATACAGTACATACAATCTCCTCCTTTTTTGAAGTTGGTTAAAAATGAAACTTGGTGCTTATTAATTATACTCATTGTTATATTGTATGGATAATATAATAATTATTTGACATTATGTAGTTCGTTTGGCGTTATGTTGTTACGCATGATCGTGCCGGATGGCACAAACTTGGGGAGGCCTATACCCAGCAGTGGGTGAAGTCAGGCTGTGGATGATAATGATGATGTACTTCGTCGAACAAAGTTATCACGGTTAATGACGTCAAATCGGACCTAGATTTCTTTTAGTGTAAGCAAATGCAAGGATTGTGTTTCACTGCGAAAGATTCACACGTCCAAATGCCTATACATAACAGTAAATGGAGAACAGTAGCGTTAACTGGTACATAATAATAGCACAGTACTAAATCACTGAAAAACCTATGTTATGAACCTTTATAAGGTGTTGCAATTTATACTACAAATAATGACGGAGTATATTTTTGATAAATAAATAATGTTTTTTTTCCTATATCTTTTTTTTTAACTTTTTATGCCTAACGTATAGGTACTAACTTACCACCCTGCCATACTCACCGTACGCGCTCTGTTGGCTGGTTGGGTACATTGACCAGGCAGGGTTATTGACTAGGGACATTGAACTAGCGGGGTTGTTGAACGACTCTTATTGTCTGTTTAGTAATCTGTGGCATCGTACAATATGCTAGTTATAACTTTTGAAACTATCATGGTTATGAACACTATTTGTACTAAAAACGGGATATTTACCATGATTTGTGAGTTCTTGAGTATCCCGATATTTTGACGCAGTTGCATGCGCCATCATCACGGGTAAACTGAAGTCTTTGCGAGTGGGAAGTTATTGGCAGATATAACGATCTACCCTCTTTCTTAGTCTCTAGCTAGGAATGAATTCACGAATACTATAACTGCTACCGGAATACTCAAGAACACACAAATCATGGTAAATACCCGTTTTTAGTACAAATAATATGCTAGTTCTCTAACATTTCGTCGAGCAGCATTTTATCAGCATCGGATATATATATATAGATAGTTATATTATTTTTTTGTGTAGAAACCGTCCCTTTAATATAATTAGTTTAAATTGAAACACATTATATATGTAAGAAACCCGACCCACAAGTTTTCATAGTAAACACGCTCGGCGTGTGAAGTCGTATTTTCTCAGAACTATACAAAGCAACATTGTTTGACTGAAAATAGTCCTACGTAGAAACTGGTGGTATAAGCTGTGGTTTGAGTTCAAAGAGGTAAAGACTGTGAATAGAGGTCATCTTGTTCTTTGTCACATGTTTTGAGTACCTGAGTCTTTTTAACCGACTTCAAAAAAAGGAAGGATCTCAATTCGTCGGAATCTTTTTTTTTAATGTTTGTTCCTCGATTACTTGAAGACGCCTGGACCGATTCGAGAAATTATTTTTTTAAGTGTATACTTCTCAGGTGGTCCCATTGGCACCAAGTCAGGATCTGATGATCCCAAAAAAGTTGAGGGCAACCCAAATTTTATAGGGACGCAATTCTGTTCTACGTTTGTTATTACCTCAGAACTCATTTATCAACCGATATGGAAAATTCTTTTTTTATTTGAAAAGATATACTTTCATATTGATGACATACAAATTTCATCAAAATCAGTTCAGTAGTTTGGTTAAGTCAGTTATATTTTTGTTAAAAAGTTACTTGTAACATCAACGTACGTTTTCATCTAAATGCAATCGAAGAGATTAGAAAGATTCATACATTCATAGATTCATTGCTTCATGTGTACAATACAAAGGTGTTCTTAGTAGGTAAAATGGTCATGACATCCGCTGGATACCACAATGATTGTTATTGAACTAACCATAATATAGATAGTAGATTGTTTACTTAACATTAGCAATACTTACTGAATAGTTATTAGGTCTTTACCTATGAAATTGCCGTTTTGTATGGAATAAGTGAAAGTACCTATTTTTTAAATCTTTTTTATTTCTGTTATTCAAAGTAATCACCCATGCAATCGACGCATCTTTGCCAACGCATTTGCAGTTTATTGATGCCCTTCTTGTAAAAATCAGCTGGACGGGAGGCAACAAACTCTTCAAAGACATTTTGTACTGCCTCTCGGGAATTGAATTTAGTACCCACTAAAAAGTTGTCTAAATTTTGGAAAAAGTAATAGTCGGTAGGTGCAAGATCTGGTGAGTATGGCGGATGACGGAGAGCTTCCAACCCCAGCTCTTGCAGCTTGGAGACTGTCTGTTGTGCAGTCACAACAGTTGTGCAGTGGGGTCACGCGTTGTCGTGAAGGAGCAGTGGGGACGACCGATTGACCAAAGCTGGTTGCTGATGTGCAATCTTCTCCATCATTGTCTCCAGTTCTTCATAGTACACATCTGCAGTAATGCTCATGCCGTTTTGTAAAAAGCTGTGGTGAATCACACCCGCACTAGACCACCAAACAGTGACCATCACCTTTTTAGGGGTCATTTTTGGTTTAGGGCTAAACCAGGATCTAACCAACTTACTGAGCGCTTTCGATTGTCGAACAGAATCCATTTTTCATCGCACGAAACTTTTTCCCCAACCTAATATAAAAGCAATCATCACCATCCACTACCCGACTTCACTCACGGCTGAATAAATAAGCTTCCGTAAGTTTGTGGATTCTTTTAGCACCAGACTTGTATGAGATAGCGTATAAGCGGTTCTAGAGCTTTAACATTGAAAAATATAAATACGTAGGCTGTCTGTGAATACATACATACGAGCAAAGAACACATGTTAATCGATGAATAGTAAGCAACACAAGTTACGTCATAACTGAAACTTTATACAATCGGCAGAAAGTTGCGTAACTTTCGAAATTCAACCATTTTACCACACAACAGGGTGCAAAGTGCCATTTTCTTCACTAAACGAACACTAGCCAGGCCACAGAAGAAATAAATGCAACTTACAAAAGTTTCACTAAGAGTCTAAACACATTACTTACCTACGAACATGATATCAACTGAAATGGTGCCTAACTTCATGGACCCAGTTAAACATAATTTCTGTTCAAAAGTAGAATTAAGCGATTTTTTTAACCCCGTTGTAAATTAGGGTTGTTATAAGTTTCAAGCATATAACAGTTTGTCTGTGCCGTATAGCGCATAGCGGATGGACCTAATTTAATGTACTTTTTTTATTTGAAAGGTTGTTTTTACCAGATTATTTTCTCAGACATATCCTGAAAATCGGTGCTGCCAATAAAATTATCGTAGGTTTATAATTATAGTTTCTTCTGAATGTGGTAAATCATTGGATTCGTTATGCAAATGTTGCTCCTAACCGAGCAAATTTGAATCTAATAATAATGCAATAAAGCTTCTTGCGCATCAAAATACAATTTGAAGTGACTCGGGCATATCCATACATCAACTTGTCGTGACCACGACTAAGAATGCGTCACTCATTACCAGTTATTTTAATTGCATCAAGGGACATTCAGGCGGAGAACCAGTACAGCAAGCCAAGATTTGCATGAGAAGTTTCTCTTTGAATGTCATTGTGTTCACTTTTTATTCAAAAATGCAGGGGCTTTAATTAATTCTTCGGAATTCCGCTTTGTGTAAATTATTGTTTCAAGAGTTAACAGTTCTATTGTTCTAATTATCATACAATTTACAAAAATGCTACTTTCATCTAAAATATATATTACCTAAAGGACTAACTGAAGTTTAAAAAAACTAATTTCTTATTTTTTTTTATTATCTTGGAGCTCTTCATTTAAGTTACACTAGTGTTGTGTGAGATGTTTAATAAGCTTTTATTCTATATCTCTTTCGTTTGCTAGAGTTAGAAATTCCGATATCGCAAGTCGCAACCGATAATTTCTGTAAGAATAGCTCGCGAAAAGGACATCTCTATGCAATTAATTGTATGTCTACAACTAATCACATTATTTGGCCGGCGTGCCAGAGACATTTGGTGCATGTCAAATGGACCCGGCGACAATAGACAATTAATTGATGCCGGCTTGCGCTTGCGCACCCAATGACATTTACGCAGATTGTACTCCGGTGATGTTGTATTTTTATAGAGGCGTTACATGTATATGTATTTAAAAAATCGATCGGATGACGCGTTCTCATTTGCGCTACAATATAAATATATAAGTAACAAGATCGAGTGGATAATTAACCCATAAGCAATACATATATTTGTTTAAATTTTTCCGGAATTTATTCAAATTGCAATTTTAAAGCCTTGTTGGGCTTGCAACCTGTCACATATGGAATGCTTAGGTACTAAACTTAGGTACTAGGCAAAAAATAGGCTTGTATCATATGAAAATGTATGGACTGGACTATCATGGACTTGCCTTTGACTGATATTTTTTATTTTTTATTTGATATTTTTACGGGTCATTTTCAGATTTCTTACTCTGTACAAAGGAGCAAGAGATTTTAAAATTACCTTCATGAGTATTAATAAAGTCGAGAGCATATTACTCTTACTTTTTTCGCAATTTGAAAAGTTACATGCCATGGCATACAACACAATGCCATTTAAATGGGACTACCCTCGAGTTACAATCTATCAATTGATAAGAATTATCTAAATTCGTTCACTGTGCAATTTTATTTTATTTTAACAATTTTGTGAAAACTTACATGTGAAGACCAAACCACAAATACGTAACACGTATATGCGTAAACATACATTAAAAAAACTGACTCTTTGAGCACCTTTTTAATTTTTTGAAGGCGGTTATAATAGTGATTAGAACCATGATAGTTTCAAAAAGTATTACTTACTAGGCATGGAAATTATTGCTACTTTTAAATCATTTTCATTTAAATAATCATATGATTATTGTTTATCACTGCTATTTCACATGTGATAAATCACAGGCAACGTTTTTTCATTATGATGCCGTAATGTCACAATACTTATTCTTGCTAGTGCTATTTCACATGTAAAAAACACGGGCAACGAAAATGCCTGATGAATTCCGAAGATATTCAAACGACTGTGATTTGTAGCAGACCCGATTGCGACCGATATACGATGAAAACCGAAAGTGATTTCATTTGATTGTTTTTTAGCAGGTATGCAAAGGAAAATAGCAGGTGTGACATATGATTTTAAAAATCATATGATTTTTACATGCTACTCGTGAAAAGTTCCGTTCATATTACTTACACTAAAATGATACATCTTTGGTCCAGCTATAAATAAACAGTTGTACTCAAAGTGGGACAAAGAGGATTATTCAGTATTGCAAACGTTTTTAAATGTGAACTGAATGGAGGTTTACTTGCGTTTGAGCAAATAAACATTTTATTTGAAGCTTACAAGATTTGTACTCGTGTTGCACGTTTCGTATTCTTAGCATAAAATAACAAACAAAAAGCTGTTTTACTTACTTATCATTTTATACTACGACCTCCACGGCGCAGTGGGCGAATAGCCGGCTGAGACGCAGGAGTTAGCGGGTTCGATTTCCCCCGCGTAACAAATGTTTACATAATCTACAGATATTTGTTCTGGGTCTGGATGTTTTTCTATATATTATATGTATGTATTTACAAAAAAAAGTATATAAGGATTCTATCAGTTATCTGGTTCCCATAGTACAAGCTCTGCTTAGTCTGGAGTAGATACGTAGCGCTATGTGAAATGTTCACCAATATTTATTTATTTACATCTCTCTACATAATTAGTCTCCTTTTCGTAGCGTCTCTCTACGTCGTCGCCACGTCGCGAGTTTGATTTTATTACCATAAACTCAACAGTACCTACAGACGTCAAGATTATTAAATTATAGTCAAGTTTCAGTGTGGCCGACGTCCAGTCAGTCCATCGACAAATTAAATTACACAAGAAGAATTATATTTGTATTAAAAAGTAAAACGGAATATTTACCATCATTCGTGAGTTTTTGAGCTATATCGGGATACTCAAAAACTCACAAATCATGGGTTATATCCCGTTTTTAGGGCAAAGTGTTCATAACTACTCGTATGATAGCTTCAAAAGTTACAAGATGAATTGACCATTTTATTTAATAAACTTAATCAATTACTAAAAAATATTGTTTAATTTTATTGTTTTTGAAGTGAAAACTTCTTTAGGCGCGTTGGGCTTTTTTTTAAATGAGAAAAAACCATTGAACTCGCGACACTGTTACCGTTACCGACACCTCTGTATTCACTTCTGTCGGCACTCCCGGAGTGCCTTTTTTACGTTTTACTCTAATGAGACTGCAAAATTAATCTATTACCTTACCTAACAAATTTCGGAGATTCGTATTTTTTCGATTTTTTTTTTCATATTCACACTCTTTTTTTCTCTTGTTTATTATTTATAGCAAGCTGATCTGTGTGTGACACATAGATTTGTTTTCAACTAATATTTTTGCTCGGCAACAAACAACTTTGCTAACTTTAATATTGTTGTATTTAAATATACTCTCTTGTACTTATTGTACAGTACTCGTACTTACGAGTCTCCTATTTCGTATAATTTAAAGTTGCTGAAATTCTCCCCAACGAATATTACATACGGTAACTTACTCCTTCGGAGTCCTGTCTGACTATTAGTGATGAAGCGCTTTAGATGAAAATATTTCATGTCAAATGAAAATACTTGATAATTTTACAAAATATTTGATATAAACTAATTGGCTTGTTTGAAATAATTAACACATTATAGTTTCTCTAGCGAGACACTTTTCTATTAGAAGAGCCTTAAATTTATTTTTTAATATCGTTTGATGACTCATTTTATATCTAATGATGATTTTAAATCTGATGGATACACATCCATACCAATAAAATCAGCGTCGTTAACCTCCAGTCCAGATCAGGGATTCCCAAAGTGGTCGATATCGACCCCTTTGGGGTCGAAATCTGTTTCCCAGTGGTCAACATATTATTTTTTTACCTTTAGTTTGCGATTTTAAAGTTATTTTCAAAAAATAATTATCTACTTAAGTATTTTTACGTAATTTGTATTAATAATTACACTTAATATTTACTGAATTTTATGTCTCATTATTTTGTTAAATTTTGATCAGAAAATAATGTCAAGATTACTCACTTAACCAACCGCAGTTTTCAAATTGGTAAGTATTTTGTATCAATAGGAAAAAAAACTAGAGGTAGGATTTTTAAAGTAATTTGGCTATAAGGGTCTGAGGTATCAGTTCATTTTGGAAAAGGGATCAAAATAGTTTGGGAATCCCTGGTCTAGATATTATCTTATTCTTATTACTAGAAAGAGATTTTATTTCACGATCCAATTCAGTGTTACAATTTTCCAAATTAATCAAATTCTAAAAATACACAGAGAGGCTGGTAAACGAGTGACGTGGCTTAATATTAGCAAATATCACGTAACTAAAGAATTATCATGCTGATCGGTGTATACTGCCACAGAACAAAGTTAACCGCTGGTATACTCGGTTGCAGAATCAGGGCTAGGATATGGTGGTGCATATTATTGGGCATAAAGACAGTTGGAGTTTGAATGGGCAAAAAAACCCTTCCACCGGAGTATACTTGACTTGGGCCTTGGTCAAGTAAATTACACAGACGGGTCTTTCTTGGGATTTTTCGGGATGTAGCGCCGTAGATACCTAATGATTGACGTGGTAATCAAATGATGTTTGCTCTGCATGTGACTGAATTTAATACAAAAAACCCGGCCAAGTGCGAGTTGGACTCGCGCACGAAGGGTCCCGTACCATTATCTATAAAAACGGCAATAAAATCATGTCTGTTGTATGGGAGGCCCACTTAAATAGTTATTTTATTCTGTTTTTAGTATTTGTTGTTGCTCGTATAGCGGCAACAGAAATACATCATCTGTGAAAATTTCAACTGTCTAACTATCACGGTTCATGAGATACAGCCTGGTGATAAACGAACAGACAGACGGACAGACAGACAGCGGAGTCTTAGTAATAGGGTCCCGTTTTACCCTTTGGATACGGAACCCTAAAAAGAATTATATTCGCTATAATCTAATAAAAAAACATCTAAATTATTTGAATATGGTAAACCAATATGTTTTCTTTATCAAACCTCGTCTTAAAAAAACTTCTACTCAGCAATTTTCTTTAGAATGTTATCGGCATATTTTAACGCAATATTATTTCCCCAAATCAGCTGCAAAATAGCAAATTTCTGAGAATTGATGACTAAAGTTAGTTTTTTCGGTGGCTCTTGCGTAATAAGCACTGTGCGATGGAGGAGCTAGCGCCTAGATGGTTTATCGGAATTTCCTGCAAAATTTCATAGAGACCTTGTAAAAGCAGCCTGTTAGACCTAACTAACTGTTTTGGATGGAGATCTATATTCTCCGTAAGTGACAATATCACATCCGTGAAGGCGATAGATGCAAGGATGCACTGCCGCTTTTTGCATTGTGTTATTGGGTAGGAAGCCTGAGTAGGAACTCTACAGTTATGATAACACCAGCTCAGCTCTCCAAGCTATGCAATCACGCAGGCAGCCTACGGTGGACATGCGGACACCTGTTTCGTGCGCACCGTGTCACGCTCCGAAGCATCGCGCGTACACACAAAGACAAAGGGTCAGTTGATGTCATCCTTTCAAATAGAATAGACAACTTTTTCAATCATAACCTATGCGCAAGGTATAAATATTTTTTATATCAGCCAGTTTATAAGGGTAATTAATATACATTTAATAAACTAGGTAATTAGGTACAAATAAAAAAAATCATGTCATTTAAATCCATTGTTAGTATATCTATTACTAGTATTAGCTCATGTTGTCCCATTGTTGGGCAAAGGCCTCCTCCTTGTTAGAATTAGAAAATCGGTGTCAGAACAGAGATGTGATACAAAGAGTTTGAACTCCAAACTCGTTTATTTCCTGCGCCTACGACCGTGGCCAATCGATCGATGGCCCTACGAAAGAGTTCAACGCGTTCTCTATTCCAAAGACTTTTTTTCATATAGGTAATCCATTATCCCTGTTAATGTTTTGACTGTCATCCATTTACTTTTTGGTACAGAATTTGAACATTTTGTCTTTTGTCATATGTTTTAGTTGTGATATACTCGTACAATATCCTATATTTCATTTTTTAAGATCTTTGAGTAGTTCAAGAAAGCAATTTAGTCAGTTATGTTGTGCCTATTTAGTAGAATAATATTTTTATTATTTGGTTGTCAGAGTCACAAATCGAGCAAGATATTATAACATGTAATTAAATATACTGGGTGTTTTTGGCCTTCACAGGTTTATTGGATGTCTTTATATTCCGAGCAAAAACATTGAAACACAAATTTTACTATACGTTTTGCCTTTCACTCATATAATGAATGAGATAATCTTTCTAAAGATAATGTTAGCAAAGATTAAAGCTAACGTTACAATGGATCGGTCAAACTTTGTCTAAGAGCCTATTTCTTTTAGGGCTTATCTCGGAAACAGTTTCTGGAACAATTGGACGGGATTATGGTAGTACTTTGGTACTATCGCGGCTACTGATGTATTTGTTTCGCAAAATTTTATCGCTCTTTTGTTGATCTTGAGTGCTTTTGTTATTCGAGTGCTTAATACGTCAATGACTATTGTAGGTGAAAGAAGCATGAATAAAAGTTGTTAGAAATAAAATAATGTCATTTTATCTAGAAGAAGATAATCCTTTGCAACTTTGTTATCAAATATGCAACGATATGCACATAGTTATTGACTCTACATTTTTAGAGTTCCGGACCAAAATGCTAAAAAAAGATTACGGAATCCTAATGACGTGACTTTGTCCATCCGTCTGTCACAGTTGATTATATAAACGCCTAATAGGTTTCATAAGCCCTCGATGCGCGAATCCCACTTGAACTTGACCGGTCTGGTTCTCTATAAAGATTTGAATAAACAAAACATCAAAAGAAACAAAAAACCGTATCTCAGAAAGCACAATCTAGTTGCTTCTTATACCATGGGTATCGTATTCACTTGGCAACTGATAATTTACTAGCTACAGAAGTTTAATATATACTCGTAGCTATTAATGACATGTATAAAATAATAGCCCGTCAGAGATTCGTATCACCATAGCCACGAGGTATGCAAGATGACGTCAGCAACATAGACTTACAGAACCGGTTCGTGAACTTTTCCACCCAAAGAAGTCGTGGGAGTTGAAATACCTGTTGTAGAGAGTAGATGCAATTAAACTGTCTTTGGATGTTGTTGGGAAATGAACATAAAATACTTGTAAACCCAGCTGGGCCCTGTAGCTGATCCAACAAGGCGCGAATGGAAACTTTCCAGTTGGCGAATTATGAACAATTCTTTATTCGACAACTCTGAAGATGCTTGCTCCTTATCGATTGATGGCGAATAAATAAAGCCCTAACAGAGAGCTATTGACGGTGTTACATCATGGGTACGTGGTAGCACATGGCGGCGCCGGGCGGCGGACGGTTCGGTGGCAACGGCAAGCGTTCAAACAAGAATTAATTTCCAAGTGTCCGGTTTCAGTCTGGCACGAGTAGCGCTCATGTTGCATTTAGTATTTATTTATGTATTGGTAGAGCGCAGGTTCTATCGGTGGCGCGGCGCCGCGCCGCCGCCGTAGGCCCAGAGAGGCATACTTACTACGTGATTAATCCGCGTCCCCCCGGGAGCGGCGCGCGGGCGGGCGGTGGCGCGGCCCCCGCCGCCCCCAGCGTGGGCCGCAGCCGGGCGCTCCGTACTCGCCGGGTTTCCTCGTCCCCGCGCCTCACGGCCACTCACTACGCACGGGGCTCCGCGTAGTGCCGTCGTCAGTCGCGCCGCGACCTGCGTCGACGTCGCATCTCCGCGTTCAGCTCTGTGTCGAAATCGACCCGTGCGTGATATCATTCATGCTAATCTCTGCCCGTTGATTTGCCTGCCGAGTGACCGCAGTGAAAACGTCGCGCGTCACCGCGAGTGTCGAAAGTTGTTGGACTTCACGCCCGTGTATTTTTCCGCCCGAATCTAAACGCACCGAACCAGTTCCCGGTGAGGGACGGCGGCGCCTTCTCTCGGATGAGATCTCCGACCGGCTAGAGTTGCTGTGACCCGCGGCCTGCGATGCTGCGCCCGTGACCGTCTCACGACAGTGCCACGAAACGTAAGGATCTGTTGAGTCGATTCGGCGGCTCGCGTGCACGGCCCGCGGGCCGCCTTCCTATTTGCATGGCGCATACGAGTGGATTTTATTTTCGTCTGGGGCACTATGTGTGCGCAGCGCGCTTGTGTGCGGGCGCGGGCGGCAGTGCGGGTGTGTGCGGGCGCCGCGCTTGTGTGCGTTTGCCGAGACGGCTGCTCCCTGTTGGCCGCTTTATTTAGGTTGTTTCTGAGCGTGTCAGCGGCGGCGCCCCAGCAGCCCTAGCCTGCGACCACCACCCGCCACCTGGGTCCTGCTCTACCGGCATCAACATCTCTTTTCAATCTCGAACTCGATTTGTCGAAACTCGTTTGATAAATCGTCTACGTATGAAGCTTCTGATGCCGCGCTCGGCCGAATGATAAGATGGGTATTTAGCATTAGCATACCTACCGCTATCGTGGGCATGTGTGCACGAAGCCTCGAACATATACTCTGGTATATTGGAATTAAGTGGGAACACCTACACGCTAGCGCATAGGTAGGTATCTCGGGATCTCGCGTGGTGCGGAGTCTGCGGTGTGCGTGTTGTTACTACGTTGGCAGCGAGCGTTTTGTTCAATTCATTGCGCGATGCATGTCAATGATCTCGGAACTACATTATTACACGGATTGTATACAGCACGAGTCAGACTCCTCGCAGCTATTACTTGTAATGGCTTCACGTCAGTTGCTGCCCTCGGACAAACGTCTTTAAACATTGCACAACACCAATCTTAGTTTACAGTTAGAGTCATCAGAAGTTTTTTTCAAATATAAACACAACAGTCCACTATTATATATCCATAAATCCAAGAAGAAAACCAGCGAAACGTGTTTTGCTCTCTCAACGAACGCTTTACCAGTAGCACCATACCTAGTTAACTATGTAGGTGTTTATTATATTGTAAGAAGAGAATATAAAACAAGGAATATATTACCAACAGCTAAATATTGGTGGCATTGGTTAGTTTGGTCTATTTATCGCATCTCAATAGGGTGATTTCACTTTAAAATAATCAAGTTATAATTAGAGCAAGTAGGAAAAGTACGTAATAGGCGTTGCACTAAACGTGTAGGTATATAATATGCGTATGATACACTTTGACCCGAGAACTTCCACAATGCACTACCTATACTATAATTATATACGAACATTACTATGTGTGATACTACAGCGTAACCAACATAAGTATTTATGGAGATAATGATGTCAAACAAACAAATGACTAAATACCTACATCATGTCGATCGGATAGTTCTTCATAACATATACCTATAGTCTTGTCATAGTAGCTGATAAGGCAAGTGGAATTATTTAATTGAATTAAGATATAGTAACAAATCAATAAAATATATTTTATCAACATTATGATCAATTATTCCGCGTTAATCATTCTAATCCACATACACTAAACCAGGGATTCCCAAACTATTTTGTACAAGTGACCCCTTTTCCAAAATGAACTGTTACCTCAGACCCCATTGTTGTAGTAATGTTAAGTCGAACTTGAAACTTTACATTACTACAACAATGCTATTTCCTACAAAAATATTAATTATTCTTAGTACGCGTAACACAGCATAAACAATACAGTACCAGGTAGGTACTGTATCCTTGTGTTAATTTAATTAGGGCCGATTTTTAGTCCTCGTCGCCCCCAAAATCAGTTTTCGTTGATATCGACCACTTTGGGAATCCCTGCACTAAACTAAATCAAATCTACATGACACTTTAATAAATTAAATAAACTCGCTGTAAATCTAAGAATTAGTACATAATCTTTACAAGAATCATTTCTCAAATATCATCTATGTCTATATCATCTTAGTAAGACTTGCACTTATTGACCATGTCTTCCCGTGGGATTATGCTGAGTAATCTGAGAGTAAGGAAGAAATGTATATATTGTATTAAGTGCTCTACGCAACAAATAACTGTGATCTATTCAATCAGTTAGAATCGATTTTTTTACATTAATTTCTACGGAGCGTTAAATATGACAGCAGAGCTATCTCTCCTACATATAATATTATGATAATAGGTTAGTTATAATATTTTCGCAGACTTTATGTTGCTCGTATTCAGTGTTATCTAATTGTTAAATGCAAGTAATCTTATCAAAGTTTGGGGCACACACGAGCAGTACGGGTCAGTTAATTACATTATTTACTTATCTTTATCGTATAACATACCTATACATCAAATGGACAAAGAGATTCAAGAAAACAATGCTGAATAATCAAATTTTAAATATTTTAAGTGATTTAAACCGGTTTATGACATTATGCATTTTCCCAGTAGGTATGTACCTAAGGTATACAATTTAGGAAGATGAATTATTTTATTGTATTTTGGAAATAACGCATTAGTAGGTATTTTATACAAAACAATCGGTAACATATTAATATTATATTATACGGCTTATATTATAGAGATATAAATGTATAGTGTACTAACTAATATATTATACATAATTACTGATTAAAACGGGTATTTATCACGTACAGTCATTCTGGGTAACATTGGACCCGCTATATAACATTGGACCACACCCTGAACAAACACTTTTCATGTATTTTTAATCTGTTTCTGTATTTTTTATCTGTTTAATAACATGGGGGTCTTTCGCTCAATCGAATTCATTAGTATGATTTTTTACATCTGTGGTACATAGTAAAACTTCGTTCGAAATGTTAGCTTTTTTAACATGAACATTTGACATGGTCTAATGTTCATAAGATCGAACCCAGAATGTAAAAAATTGGTAAACGGGTTTATAAGATGAGAAAAAATATTGGTCTAATTTTACCCTAAAATCAATATAACTTTGGAGCATAACTATTTCTGTATCTCAGGGTTCACACATAATTTGTAAACGTTTTAGTGTAATTTGTATTATCCACATCAAAAGATCACCTAAATCACAATTACGGTGGAGTAAGCCTACACATTTTATTGACTAACTACCGGAATTTTTCTAATAAGTGGTCTAAAGTTACTCAGAATGACTGTATGTATCTACCTTTTTTATTTGTTAATATATTGTGTCTCAGTTCTGGGAATGGTCTCCCTTCTTCAACAAATCACGGTCGGACGGTTTCGACAAGTGTAGCTCAAATGCATTTTATTTCTTTGAACAGTAGTTATTTTGCATTCTATTTTTTTATACTTATCCTAAAGTTTCGGGGGTTTCAACGTAATCGAAACCCCCTAAAAGATCGTTTTACTGATTACATTGATAGGTGTATATGATAACACCATTTATAAACAAGCTCCATTTACCAGATAAAAGGCAGAGCGGTCGCAAAGAAAACAAAGGTATCAGTAAAGCGAACTGATAGTCTGGTGGTGATGTCACATAGCAGCTGTAACGCAAGCAGTGTAACGACAAACTACAGGTACCTATAAGCGTTATATTACGGTGAAAAACATTTGATTTGATACAAAGAGGGTATGAATATAATGTCAACTGGTCAGTAGTTATTAAGGTAAATAATAAATAATGCTGGACATTTCACTAAACGCTATCTAGCCCCAAACTAAGTCAAGCTTGTATTATGGGAACCACGAAACCGATAGTTAAAAAAAAAATCCTCTTGATACTATCATGTTATGAACATTATTTGTGTTAAAAACGGGATATTTCCCATGATTTGTCAGTTTACCGTGATCATGGCGCATGCAGCTGCGTCGAAATATCAGGATACTCAAACTCACAAATCATGGTAAATATCCCGTTTTTGGTACCAATATTTTCTATATATACATACATACTTATATTAAATAGAGAAACATCCAGACCCTGAACAAATATCTGTAGATCGTGCAAACATTTGTTCCGCGTTTGTTTCACATATAAAAGTGTGTGTGTGTGCGTTATCAGGAGCTACCGCCTACGTACAGCGATATCAACGGTTGCGATAATAGAACATACCTGCGCCGATATGAACCTTCAGCATATTTACATGCTGAGACATGAATGAAACCTTTTGTTATACAACTAGAAGGGAATTCCGTCGTACGAAAAATACTTGGCAAATCGATATGTTTATCAAATTAAAACAAAAATCGGGTAATGCAACCTGCATAGTAGGTATAGTTATAGTATAGTTTTACATAGGTATAGTTACAGGTATGGTACATAGGTATAGTTTTAAAATATTTTGATAGAGACAATCACAATTTAAGTAAACAGGAAGGCAGCTTATCTTCTTGTTATTTCCTGTGGAAAATTGCGCGTAAATAGGTACTTACTTTAACATGCGCTTAAAAGCATGTAAAGGAAAACAGTGCGGATACCGGTGTACCAACTAAAATGGCACGGAAGTTTTTTTTTGTACTATATTGAGATGGAATAAGCAAATGATGATAAGTGGTAACCATCGACTATAACAAAGCATGCCTCCGACGCTAGGTTTTACGTCCATCAACGTGAAACATGTAAGTAAAGCCTTATTTGGCTTTTTCATCGGCACCATTTAAACCGAAACACAGCAATGCTGCTTGGCGCAGAAATAAGTACGGTGGTAGTATTTCCCCAGATGAGCCCGTTCGACACGAACTACTACAATATTCCTATATGAGACCATGGGCTTGCTACCTGTCCCATATGAAAAGCTTACTAGGTATTAGCCAAAGGTTCCATTTGTATCAAATATTATCTATAATCAGATTTGTCTGATTTGCGAACTACGTAAGCTAACTATAGATGGAGATTAATACGGGTGAACCTATAGGTATCATTTTAATTCTTGCGATATATTTGACAATATAGATTATCAAAGAATTATAAAGTAGACATACACTCCTTTCTTTACTTATTGTATATGGTATAGAATAGACATGGCATTATGGTATTGACATTTGGTCAAACCGACCAATAATGAGCAACTTAATCTTTCCTTTTCACTTCTTCTATTGTTATGTATATATTTTTATTTGATATTGGTATAGTTGAGTCTATCATATAAAGTATTTAACTAGGTTTATTTATGTAGTATGTACCTATATTATGCTATTTTTATCTACAATACCTACGCAAAGGTTATCTGAAAGAGAATGCTCTTTAGCATTAAGTTCGCATTTGTCCTAGTTTTATAAGTGCAATAAAGTATTTTCAATTAATCAATCATTATGCCTATTATTGACTAAAATTTTTGATTGAATGTTTGTTGCTCAAAAACATCGAAGGTTGGAATTAAAAAACGGATAGTTTGCTGGCTAGTAAAGATACTTTAAACCACACAAATGAATCCAAATGACACCAATATCGTTCAAAATAAAAACAATCCTACAAGCGCCTATCAACAACCGCCTGGTAACTTCTCGCGATTAAACGTGGTGTTTCATTTCGATATGTCAACAATAAAAGTGCTGGTTCGAGTTCACCACCGTTTCACATTACTACTCTTTGTTATCAAATCGTACGTAAACATGAACTTGTGATACTGATATCCTACAACATGTGCCATGTAATATGAGATATTCGATTAGGGTCCTGCAGGAATTTAAAATTTTCTTTCCATGAGGAGTAGTTTTATTTTACGTTAGAAAGACGAAACGCACTGAACTAAAGACAAGTAGAAAAAAATTATTTCTATTGAAATACCTAACAAGTGTTTTTCTATGTATTTTTTTTCATTAACGCTAAAAAAAAGACCAGCTACGTCCCTATAAATACTTTGAAATGTTCAGTTTTTGTAAAATAATCATCTCTACCCAGAAAAAAATTTAGGTTACGCGTCATAATGCTTAATGATATTTTCAAAATCTATTCATTTTGTATTATGACGACGAAACATAAAATACTGAATACTAGGTTCTAAAGATGAATGTAAAATAAGTACATCTCATTGCCTACACCCTACCCGTGCGAAGCCGGGATGGGTCTCATAATCTATTTATAAACCAAATTTCATCGAAATCCAGCCGTTTAGTAGACGTAACAAACAAACAGAGTTACTTTCAAAATATTTTTGAAAGTAGTTAAAAAAGTATAAATTATAATCGTTATAGTATTAGTACCTCTAGCTTGACGCTGAAAACTATACGGAACTGTGTAACCCTATAACACTCACACGTATACACGGCCATCTCACAAGGAAAACATTGTTCAGTTCGGGTGTTAAATAACACTGCTGACCTTTAATCGTGCATAAGTTCCAAGAACAGTGAATAACGAACGTAAATTCTTCGTACAATAGTATTATCTTTTGAATGTATGACACATGCTCAAAAGCCTTTGGATAGAGCTTATAAGAATTATAAAGCCGTGTGTTTATCAACATGTTCGAACTTGTTTAGGTCACGCCCGTTCGTTCATACGACTCGATATCAACGCGCGCTGATCGCGCTCGGGCAGTCTATAAAAAAAGCCTACTATTAAATATCGGATTATTTAGATGATAGAGAAGCTTGGGATTGAAATTGCTCTAACTCGTTCCAAATGTTACAATTTAGACGTAATTTATTTTCTGTATTGTTATGTAAAAGGATCATTAAAAAATCAACCAGCCTTGTTTCTTGTCTTTATTTCCTGGCGTGGTCGCGAAGGAACAGGCAGTAAAATTGACGTTTCAAAGTGATCCTTGTGATTTTAATGAATACAAATATTTGACTTTGACTTTGTCCGCTCAGAGTCAGCAGCCGCTCTATCGGGTGACCACCGAAAATCCAGCTTTATGTCATTCACATAAACCCTAAGCGGCGCGGGGGGAGCGGACGCAGCGCGGGCGCTGCGCGTGAGCGACTCGTGTGCGTAGCGGTTTCTATTTGGGCGCTGAGCGTGCGCTCGTACATTAATATCGATAAAATATGTACTTTATCTGAATGACATAAACTGTAAATTCAAAAGTTTCTGAGGAGCAAGCGGCGCTTACGCGACTCGCGCGCGGTGAACAAAATCGCGCTCGAATCGCGCTAGTGTGAACGCAGCTTAAGTATGCAACGTGGTTAATTATGTAGATTTATTTATTTATATTTTAATTATAAATACAAATAACTGTTTGCTTTAACATGGTCTCATCAAGGCTCTCTTAGAAAATAACGTTTATTAGGTATCGCATGTTTTGTGTTAAAACTTATTCCGCCCAATTTGTTTTTTGACACTTTGTACATGTACTATCAATTTTTGAATTATGTCGAGTTTACATAAAGGCAAATAAGACCGATTATGTACTATGAGACTCGAGCACCGAGGGTTCCGTACCTTCCTATATTTATGTTATTTAGTTAGTTAGTGTTGCCAGGTGTCCCGATTTGCACGGGCCGTCCCGATTTTCAGGGTGACACGTCCCGATTCACCCTTGATCGGTACGCCATATGCCCCGATTTTGCGCTAGCCTCCTTAGTCTGTATTTAATAAATGTACCTAACTAAATTGTTGGATAGATCTGTGAGGGGTAAAATAAATACCTACTTTTTATATGGGATACATTTCTTAACAGAAATAATATAGAATTATTAACGCCTATTAAAAAACTAACCACTAGATAAAAATATAATTATTCACAAAAACCTGTTTTTTTAGCTATTTTAGCCGACCCGATTTGAAAATCAATATCCCGATTATTTTAACCTTCCTGGACCTAGCAACACTGTTAGTGACTCATTTCTAAAAAATTCAGATTTCTAAAAAAACTGTACTAGATAGAAACTTTGTTTTATTTACTGTAATCTTTGCATATACTTCTAACAATCCTATTTATTTAAGATTGTTTGCTTTGAGACTTATCCCCCTTAAAGGGGAATGCTGAGCGATCCGCAGCTTCGCACGCTTAGTTTTTCAATACAAACATTACCCTCTTTCTGCACAGTTGGGTAAAAATTACCCTATGTTAATCCGGGATAATAAAGCATGGTGAAAGAATTTTTGAAATCGGACCAGTAGTTTTTGAGTTTATTCGTTACAAACATACAAATCTTTCCTCTTTATAATATTAGTAATAGATAACTTCAAAACTATACAACTTTAAAAAATTTATAATTTTAAACCCTAAAAAGGAACCTGTATCATGCATTACTCTTTATTACATACTATATCTCGTTGCTACGCCTTAATTAAGCATTCCATATAACTAGCTATGATCATAATAACCCCCGGTCAGACAAAATGCGACTACAACAATATAACTCTTCACAATTTGCATTTAAATAATACCCACCGCAAACATACATTGTTGTTAGGTAAACAATGAACATAAAGGGTGTTGTTTGTCAACAAAGCCCTTGCAGTTGGATGTTTATTATACACCATGTATAACAGCTACCTACGTCTTCAAGTGTACTGAGTAAATAGTTCCGATGTAATTTATATTCAAGATGCAGTTTCTGATTATGTATAATGCTAAGTTAGTTTTATGATTCTAGAAAGGTTGGTGGTATGGTAGTGTAGAATCTGTATTTATTTAAATCACAACGGTGAGAACGACCTAATACTTTTTAGACTAGACTAGCTTCTACAGTGTCTACATCTTTTTTCGCATTCTAGGATAAATTCATTACAAAATCTAAACAAATCTATTACAATTAAATTACTCAAACTAATACTTTTATAAGCTTAAGTTGGGATATTTAATCATTAAATATTAAACCTTGAAATCCCAGCCAGCTCTATTGCCATTTGAAAATCGATTGTGGTTTCTTTCACTGACATCCATACTAATATTATAAATGCTAACGTAACTCTGTTAGTTTGTTACCTTTTCATGACTAAATGGCTGAACGGATGGTAATGAAATTTGGCAAGGACATAGGCTATCTTTTGCCTCAAAAAATAATCTTGAAGGGGGTGAAATAGAGATTGAAAGATTGTATGGGCAATCCATAATTCCTGTAAATTTGTAAATTTATATTTAGGCTTTTGATAAAAAATAAAGAAATACGTGTTGCAACTTTTTGTCAAATCATCCCTAAAGGGGGCTATAAAGTAAGGGGTTAAAATTATGAGGTATTCTTTAGATGCAATCCCTATGTACAGTTGGTACATAGATTGTGACGGGTAATGGGTCAAAGGCTACTTTTTAACCGATTGCGCAGGAGGGTAATGTTTTTATTGAAAAAACACGCGTGCGAAGCCGTCGGCGGGTGAGCTAGTATAACGTACACACACAAAAATGTATTATGTTGTCTACATGTTGCAGACTTTCCGTATTGCAGATATTTAGTTAACAATGACATTTAGGATAGCAGCTGGAGTGACTAGGATTAAGTAACCGGTTACATTGAGGCGGTCTAATCAATGGAGTGGCCTGCGCTTGCGCATTACATAACTGCTTTCGCGGCTTGCAGGCTTGCGAAATACAGGCATTATGCAAGACATACGATACGCAAACAAGAGAGAATGTACTGCATACTTACATTACCTACTACATTAATTTATTGTTTACTAGTTGACCCGCCCGCGGCTTCGCACGGGTGGCTTTTCAATAAAACATTACCCTCATTTTGCGCAGTTGGCTAAAAAGTACCCTATGTCCTTTCCCAGGATATAATTTATCTCCTTGCAAAATTTCAACACGATCCGTTCAGCCATTTAGTCGTGTAAAGGTAACAAACAAACAGAGTTATGTATGTATTTACATGTAAACCTTCCTCTTGAATCACTCTATCTATTTTTGCATCAAAATCTCTGTACCTAGATACTCTGGAATGTCAATGTCTCCTTTAGTCATAAGGTCGGGCGCTGGAAAGTGCGACACAGTTTTATCTATTGCACTTTTCAGTGTTTCATCTACGTATAAAGCTATCCTGTGTGTACTCGTATTATGTTCAAAATAAATGATTGGTTGATTGAAATGATTGATCTATTGCTGAAAACTGCATTAAAATCCGTTGAGTAGTTTACAAGATCTAAGCGAACAGACAGCGGAAACGACTTCATTTTATACTATGTAAATATTGCGAACAGTAGTCGTTTTTATGATGTAGATATTAACTTCACTGTAGAACACATTGTTCAAGAAAAATAATTAGAGTAATAAATGGAGTTATTAAATAAAATAAATAAATATCGCTGGACATTTCACACAGCGCTATCTAGCCCCAAATTAAGCAGAGCTTGTACTATGGTAACCAGATAACTGATAGAATGCTTATATACTTTTAAATACATACTTATAATATATAGAAAAACACCCAGACACAGAACACATATCTGTAGATCATACAAACATTTGTTCCGCGGAAGGAATCGAACCCACTACCTCCTGCGTCTCAGCCGGCTATACGCCCACTGCGCCACGGAGGCAGTCGTTATTTTATGTTTTGTTAGTTTTATATGTCAGAATCGCTTCTAACTCCACTGATTCGGATGACCAACTGATATTTTATAGAATTTCTGTTGAAAGCGACAGGAAATATGTAATAGACAATCGAGCCAACGAATGCCTAGTGCATTCGTATGTTTGTTCTGTCATGATTCATAATCTTCAGTGTTAGGCTGAGCGATATGCTATAATTATTATCGGAACCTTTCTGAATTTAATTTATACAAACTTTAATTATGTATATTATTTTTAGATAATTATAATAAGTCTATCTATTCGAAGTAGATTGCCTTGTAAATCCACTTTGGGCGGCTCTTGAACAAGCTATTAAATAAATTCGTTTTTTTATAATAAAAGGCCCTCCCACGCGGGTGCAAAATTACGATAGACTAAAGCTCGGACTATGGCATCCGAGCTAATCAGGGACAGTTTTTTAACAGCCCCTGACTAATCCATCGTACAACCAAACATTTGAATTTTTTCTGTATCGACTACACACGATCCGAGGCCATCCGACTCCGATTTTTACCTGGAAGCAACCGGGACATGCTTCGGATTCGCAGAATCGGGGAGACCCGGATGCCGAGTCCGAGCCTTACCGGGCAGAATTCACAGTGCGATATCGAAGAAAATTGGTATGATACCGCGTACACCCGGGTTTACACAGAAAAATACCGGTTGGTAGTATTACTGCCACTCAACAAGATGGACTTCCAACACTCCATGTGTTGGAAGTCCATGCTAACACTAACTACATTATGTTTTGACTTGCCTTTGACTACCACCTAGTGGGATATCTTCACGGGTCCCGCGTACTGAGAATAACCTGCGATTATCCATTTAATTGTGTATTTTTAATTACTCTGTGTAAAACCGCATGTAATAAGCAGGTACCGGTATTAAAGCCGGTATTTCTCAGCTGTCTGGTAGAGTCATAATTCGCTGTGAGCGTGCTGCGGCTCCGCGATAAAAAGCTAAACAATATTTTTTAATCAAATTCCAGTTATAGTGTTAATAGTTGACCTTGCTGTAACATTGAAACTAAATCTGAGATCGCCTTGAAATGGATGCAGCTCATCAATAAAATAATTATTTCTTTATCAGATTTGATATTATTTTGTTTACGTAAACCCATATCTATTCATGAAAAATAAGATTGTTGATTTAATTCATTCTATTCACTATCAGGACCTTTAACAATATCGTTTAAATATGGTAAGGTATGAATTAATATCAGAAATCCTATGAGTTTGGGGGCGTCCATTAATTAAGTGAGACTTTTTGACGATTTTTTGACCCCCTTTCTTTATCTCAAGTGAGATTTACAAAATTTGTATTCAAAGGGTAAATGCGTTGGACTTATTTAAAAAAAACACAATGGGCTTCGTTATTTCAAGATTGCTATTCTCGTAATCTAGATTTACAAAGATTAAATAAAAAAAATGATATGATCTTAGCCGAGACACCCCTTCTCCCCCGCGTGAGATTGGGCGAGATTCGGCTAGACCCCCACTCCCTCCTGACCACCTCACGGAATTAATGGACGGTCCCTATAAGTAATAATTTTTTTTATTACAAATTCTCAGATGGCTCATTAACAGGTGTAAGACATGTGTAATCATAGCTATCTGTTCATATATTATGCAAGGTAAATGAGTTTCTAACGATACGTTACGACACGTAATAAATGGATTCAACTACGACCTTAGAAAGGCTTTGCATAACACGTTGATGTGAAAGAAATACCTAACTTAACTAAGTCTTATCGCTTGTTTTATATGTATAGTTACAGTCGATAGAAACATGTAGAAGACTGTAAATATGTTTTTAAATGAAAAAAGGGAGCGGTTGAGTATGATTTAAATTAAGGCCATATTATCTGATGCTTTAAAAAGAGTATAATATAGGTTACTAAGTTCACTAACAGAACGAATATACAATTATTCAAGAATATATATATATATGTATACAAGAAACAGTTGAATCATCTACAGACCGTTGCAAACGAGGTTACTTGTTTTTAAATCGATTAAGAATTTTATAATCCTAGTTTTACTACTATACTAAAAAAACATACAAAAAATCATCGAGATCTGATAATATTAAGGTGATCAGTTATGTATGTTGGTAACTTTTAAAGGGTTAAGTACCGAAATAGAAACATATTATATCTAATAATAAATCCTCCATTATAATAGATCTGTGAGAAATACATAGACTAGGAACGGCTGGCTTTTGAAACTTCTGAAAGGAAAACATTTTGAACTGAATATTAACAATGTGAAATATATTTTAGCCAAAAACATGTTTATTCTATACTTTTAGAGATAATTTCTCAATTCTTAGTAGCAGCTCAAAGCGGAACATCTATTTTATGATAACTCGTGAATCGTGACACAATTACTACACTATCCCACAAGTTAAATAATGAGAAAGATCGATAAGGGCTTTTACCATAGCTGTAAACTTAGCCACGCTTTTTCTTACAGGACTGGGATTAAAAACCTTCACCAACAATAAGAAGATATTCTCAAAACGGCTATTCGCAAAGAGCGTCAATCTAAATAAATATTTTGTCAAGATAGGTTGCTCTTCTGGGAAATCTAATATGTAGTTTCAAATTTGAAGAAGGTGTATTAAAAAGAAACTAATAGTCCTGAAGGCGTGACAATTGTCAATACTTTTAATACCTTTAGACAGCTATAGACAAGTTTATTCAAGAATTATTTAATTTTATGAATAGTAGTCACAGTCTCGGTAGAGTCGATGTACTGAATTATTAATGAAATAGAAAAGGCAATCAAGTTTAACTCTTTGAGTTGAAGATTCCAGTTTTCCGATGTTCCAAGCTATTGACCTTAGGACTTGATAACAACAATGCAATTGTAACGTAAAGAAACACGCACCAATGATCTCGAAGAATACGTACTTTTATATGGGTTTGGCGTTTTCAATTGTGGTATGCAGCGTTTGATGTGAGTAATTGTACTGATCATCGTAGTAATGAAGGGGTTGGATCAGCCTTTGTTCGGGACTTTGTGCTTATTTAATGAGCCGTACGTAATAACGCTGTTGAACTTTTGTGAGAATAAGGTTCAATTCAATTCTCGTGCTGGGCTTTGCCCCTTACAAGAATGACAATAACCGTCTTTTGAAATCTTTGGAAGTCTTGTGACCACTTATAATCATCCATTGGGGAAAAATTGTAATTTGTTGAGATAATAATCAATGAATGAAAATACTTTATTGTACACCATACAAGAATCAAACAAAAATAAAAATTCACAATGCAACAAGTACAATGAGCGGTCTTATCGCTTAGAAGCGATTTCTTCCAGACAACCTTTGGATGGAGAGGATTTTTGTAAAATTACAATAATGGAGGAGGGTGTACAATAGTGTACATTAACAAAACAATAATTAAATTTAAGGAGGGCGCTGATCACTTACAATAAAATAAAACAATATACGTAAGTAAATATACCTACATTGACAATAATTTACCTACAATAAATAAAATTAAATAAAAATATACATAAACATATGTATGTTGTTGCAGCATGACGTTGCTGAGGGATAAAATCTTTTCACTCTTGTTGATAATGGTCCAATAATGGACTCGTAATCATTTTAGTTCAATTATAATAATAATACTTTATTTCAGGCAACAATAACTTTTGAATCTTTTCATTCAATAGTTATTGGGGGTAGCTATATTGATCGATCTCTCTTGAGACTATCACATTATGTGATATTGGAAAACATAACTTTTCACGAGATTAGTAGGTACATGAATTCACGCAAAACGGACTACTCATTGCTAGGCTTGTTATTCGAAGGCTTGCTAGCCTAGTCTCGAAATTCTCATAAACCCTGAGCAAATCTACAGACTTGGAATACCTAAGTTTGCTCAGCAACGTGGCAGGCTCCTAGGCTGGGCTAGCTCGGCTGGGCGATAGGCAACGGCCTTGCCGCGCCCCTCCCGCCCCGCACACGTGTACGCTACGATGACGTCACGCACACGCACCGCACTCGTTCAAGTTCAATGTTGCCTATTAATTTTACCGTGCCTTACCACCAACTAACACGCCCGTTGACAAGGACGTTTGAACCTTGCCGTGGACTGTGAAAGGAAGGAAGTTATTGATATGCTTGCTTAGTAACACTTGACTGCATATTTAAGGTTGGCACTAGGAAAGCCAGTAGGCGGAGTCACATGGTAATAACGTATTTGTAACATTTATGTTTTGCCACCAACATTGTAAAGGCTTGTGGAAAATTTTGAAATTTAAGAATAATGGAGTCTTTTTATATTCATTGAAATATTTATGTATGGCTTTTTAGTATCGAGGTTGGGTTTTGCTTTGTAAACCGGATTGGGCTTATCGTTTCAATCATTGATTTATCTGTTTTTTTACCGAATACATAAGTTTTCGTTTTGGTGTCTGATACCTATACCTAAGCTTATATTGGTGTGAGGAGTGAGCTCATTATGATATCTAGATAAAGTGTTTCGCTTCTCTTAAGTTTTTGTATATCATACTAACGTCGAGGTAAAACTTGACAAGTACAGACATACATGGCTTTATTATGCGTGTAGGCGTAAAAATATATTATTGTATGAGCCAGTGAGCTGCAAAATTACGAGAAAATAAACAAAGCAAGCGCCCACCAAAATGAACGAGGAAAACAGTTGGACCGGTATGCAATATGCATACCGCATGCATATGACAACCGCAGATAATCTTGCCTTCCACTGTATTGCAGTTATCATTAAAACGTTTTGAAAACACGATATCTTCCTAAACCCATTGACAGACGTTCTACGAAGCGCGTGCGCAGTAATTTCAACAATCGGTCACGCATCAGGCGACGTGTGTCGATCCATTGTCAACTGACATATGACGTCACACGCCATATGCGCCGATCTCTCCGAAATGTTTGTTTGTTCGCAAGTGAAAACATGCCTTGTTTCTACTTCCTTTAGCGTAGCACATAGCTGAATGATCTCTAGAAGCAGCGCTACTTGCGGCTTATTTATCTGACACATGCCAAAGAACAAAGTGCAAGTGAACAACTGTCAAAATATCCTATTTCACTTTGTCGAAGTTAACAGTATATATACTCGTATAATATATGTAGTGGCAGTAAGTGTAGTCTGCACCTAATCGTGGAGAGACCCAAGGCTCGATTTGGTTTATTTTTAGCCGTGCAATTAAACGCAATTAGAGAACTTCGTTTATCCTCGATCAAGTAGATTAGGATTTAGTGCGGAAAAGTGCGGGTTTAGTGTTAAAACAAACAGCCGGTGTGTACGTGACTTTTGTATCGAACTGAGTTTATCGGGAAAATATCAATTACTAAATATAGTCAGTATCGTAAAAGTAGTCAAGTGGGAATCGAGTTACATAATTGGAGATTCGTGTTACCTGTATGCGGTTTTGACACATCACAGATATAATAACTACTTTCAGTTGTTACTACGTACGGTAAGGGCGGATCCAGGTTTTTTTTCAGGGAGAGGATCAAGAGTCGGACGGGAAAAAAAAAGAGTGTGTGTACTTATGTACACGCGTTAGAAGTTATACTTCTTTGGCGTATGGAAAAATAAATAATAAATTATTAGTATCACCGTCGTATATGAAATTGATTTAATAAAAACACCAAAATAATATTTATTTATTCACACTGTTTAATTGTACCCTTACGAAACACGTGTTCTACATATAAAAATACTAGAATATACAACTTGAACATAGTTATCAATTTTCATACCACCTAGAACTAACTTCATGCTGTTAAATTTAGGTGTCGGTGTGCGCGCGCATCGTAAAAATTCACTCTCATCATTTTTCTCCATCGCGCCAAAAGAAGTATAACTTCAAAAATCAACAATAACTGTTAGAAATAACTTCAAGTATCATGAGTTTCACTTGATTTGCTTCTAAGTATGTACCTACTTTGATGGAATCTCCCCAGTACACAGAAATACCGCCCTTGACGTACGGTAATTTTAATAATAGGCCCGATGATTAATAATTTCATTATCATTGAAATGTACCGCATTGTGCATACTTCGACAAAAATGTTTAAAGCATATAATTACGAGTATAGTTACTTGTTTCTATTAGAATGAACGTCTAAACAAAAATAAATAAATAATAATAAATATCGGTGGACATTTCACACATCGCTATCTAGCCTCAAACTAAGCAGAGCTTGTATACTATTGGAACCAGATAACTGATAGAATACTTATATGCTTTTTTTTGTAAATACATAGGTACTTATCATATATAGAAAGACATCCAGACAAAAAAAATAGTAAACAAAAATAACCCTGTGTTATTAAAAATTGTAAAAATAAGTGAAGTACTAGCAACGCGATAAGTGCTAACATGCTTTTAATACAACTAGGTAGCTAGATAGTACCAAGCATGTCAAAAACCAGTCGGCTAAATTTATGCCGTAAGCAATATATTTCCAATTCGACTCCACGTTCCCAAAACGATCATAACAAGCCACTGGCATGTTACGGGTCACTAGATAGTCTAAATCCAGTACAGGTCGCACGGCAACCGCCCACGGGTTATCAAAGCGAGACTGGCGACTTTTAGTACAAATAAGTAGCTACGAGTACATTATAATAATTAGCCTTATACCCTATCGCGTTTCGACTAACAGACTTTAAGGACGACACCACTTTAAGGAGTTACCTAAAGGTATAAAATGCTTTTCATTTGTACGTGTGGTCATTATGATGTAAGGTTGTTAAATATTTATGTGTTGTTAATAAGCCAAGATACATGTTTGTAATAAATAATAATATAAGCCAATTAAGTAAGATTTGTCAACAAGAAAAAATTGGAGGCTACAGGCTAGTTATTTTCCTTGAAAGATAGGTGACGCAACGCAATCCACAATTGAATCAGTTGATACAATTAGTAACAGCGAGGACATACAAGAAATTATAATGATACCCTTATCCGGCCTTCCTAGCTCATGGTAAGATTTAGCAAATACGTATCTCTACCTTGCAGGTAAAATACAAAGATTAACCAAAAAACCTGCTAATAAACCCTAAGTATCCTTAATTGACATAATAACATTTGAGCAGCCTTCACTGATACACGTGGCTACCCAGGCGATCTATTTAACGAACTTAAACAGAGAACATTATTTTGTTCAAGTTACGAAACGAAATTAACTTCGGATAAAAGTGTTTTTTAAAGTTATCAGAAGAACTCGACCCCTTACATCACCTTGTTTATATTTTGTTCTATAAAATCACATAAGGAATTGTATTTTTGTAGCCTTGAGACTCTTATCTAAACTTATCGTTTCGGTCAGTTGGCTCCGAAATTCTAACTGCCTACATTCTGTCGTTCGGAAGGTGACCCCTTCTCTACTATGCAAATTTAATTATTATAAAGTTCGAAAACAATCGCCCACGATTCGTTGAAAGTCTACCAAAAGTAACCGCTACTGAATTGCTCTCAGTTTATGTAATAATAAACGTGTTTCAGCTTTTGAAACAATCTAGGTATGTAATCGTGTATTCGATCTGCATTGGCTGCACTTTTTTGTAAAGTAACACAATTTCAATAAAAACCATGTAGGCGACATGGCAACAATATTCAAAAAATTGCAGTACAAAATGTAATAAATTAATAACTGAATTCAGATGGACACTTAAACCTCGAGTATAACAATATTTCAACAGTAAGGAGGTTGAATCAATGCGGAGAGGTGGTTTGTTCTCGATTTCTATTGTTAGTCACCAGTATAAAATAGGGACGATAAACATCGATTTTCTATTCGAGTATTGGCGTGTATTCAATAGTTGGAGCCGGCCATACGTAAGGCTGTGCTGCTTAGCATACAATTGACGGTAATTCCTGCTGGCAAGTTAGTCACGCGGCCACTCTGAACCGTGCTTAGTATTCTGGAGACAACACTGCTTGCTTGCGCGTACGATCACCGACCGAATCTAAACGATTAGGTATTCTGCGTTTAAATCGAGCAGTGATAACTGTTCTCACGAGGTCACGACTTGTTTGCAAAACATTACAAAATAGGACACCTTCATAGATTGTTTTTGTTTGTAATAGACTCTCTCCAATTAGCGATAACTTTCAGATTGGCGCGTTCTAGAACAGCATATTTCTGTACTTTCTCAAATCGCGTTGAAAAACAAATTAAACTGACTGAATTCGAACCGATTTAATATATAGGAAGATATAAGTACTGCACGTATCTATTGTAAATAGATTCCCGAGTGGATTGGTTGGAACGGTATGGTCCAGTTCCACACCGCTGCTATTGTTTATTTATCATGCCGGGTGGAATGTAGAGGCGCATGGCCGGGAGTGCCGACACCGTTGACAGCCCAGCCAGGGAAAGCACTTGGCGAGCTGGTATAAGGCAGCTCATTGTCTACTGTCGAGCCGATTGATAGATCGCGCACTTATTCTTGGATGAGCGAATGTTGTTGGATATTTGGCAAGTGGATACGTTTCGTAATGCGGAGTAAAAGCCACTGTAAACCTGATTGGCACGTTGCTATTAATCTTGAGATACAGCCAATGCTAAAAGAAGATTTAGCTAAAATAACTCCTGTTAATCCCCGAACTGTAAATAAAAATACAAATCCTAATCTTCGTATAAGTCAACTATTACATTGTAGTACGTATGAACATACTAGTTCAACAATTTGTTTTAAATAATGAAGTTTGGGCGTGTCTACACGCGTTCTTACACAATACCTCGCTTCAGTGAACCGAACAAAATCAAACCGGACAAGTCCCGAAAAAATACAAAAGCGTGGGAACAACATCCAACGAATTTCAAAGATGCTCGAAGTCTATTACATACATACAATGCTTACTATGTAAGTGAATAAAAGTGTCGATTTAAATTCGCACACAATGAAGAGAATATTCGTGTAAAATGATCACAAAGCTTGTATTGTGTGACATTGATGGATGAAGACCTCTTAGTTTGGTACAACGTGTATTACAAGTCTGACTATCGAGGTATTTTTGGGATTTTCGTCGTTTTGCGGGTGTAGGTTGTGTGGTGCAATGGACTGATTTCTAAATTGTATCGATATGAACTTAAAACCTTGATCTGATTGAACTATACAGAAACAGAACAGAGATAGATAGATAGAAAACGCTTTATTGTAAATCACACTTAAAATAAAAAAAACAATACACGCAGAAATACAAGTGGCGGTCTAATCGCTAAAAGCGATCTCTTCCAGACAACCTTTGGATGGACTGGATTTCACAAGAACGTTATAGGCCGGTAGCTTTTAATAAAAATAATTAAATATTGAATAAACAGCAAATATATATATATATATACATACATATAAGTATTCACCAATGGATTAGGTAGTAAGAGTAGAGTTTCTTGTGAAAGGGCTCGTCCGGGGAAGTTCTGGCACCATACCTATTTCTGCCGCCAAGCAGCATTGCTGTTTCGGTTTGAAGGTTACGGTTGCCGGTGAAATTCCAGTTATATGAGGCTTATGCCTAAAGTTGATGGACGTAGGGCAGTGCACCGCAGTCAAAATCTGTTTTGACCAGTGTATGAGGTTTGACTCACACATATTAATTTAAAAATGAGAATGCTAAAACAAATAAAGTACTAGCAGTTATATGTAATATTTTAACTGCAATGTTCTGCATGCTCACTAAATATTTAATGTTAGTTTAATCTATATTATTTTTCATGAATACAATGTAAATAAAAAGTAAATAGTATAATATAAACATTACATCGGTAAACAAATATTTTTATCAACGTTATAAGCCCAATTCGTTTTGTTCCACGTGACTAAGATTTACTATAAATTTATGCAGTTTTAACTTCGATTGCACAACATTCACTAGATAAGATATATCACTTTGTCGGAGCGTGACGGGGTATCATTCATAGCTTCGCCAATTACGTATACGATACGTCCTTCTATCATTCATGATAACTTACATCAATCAGATACTAGAACATATTTGTTCAATTTTATTTTAAGAATAACTCCGATGCGAATGTTTCTATTTCTTTTAAAAGTATGTAGATAACATAAGTGATTGATATACAAAAAACAATAATTTACTTTTCGTTTTGTCTAAAGAACACTTGGCAAAGGCGTTTAATCGATAATTTTTCAATTATCTGAGAGAAAATTGTTTACGTAAGAGCACCCAATTTAGGCATAGAGCTAATTTGATCGGTGAAAGCTATTCCCAAAGCCTCCGAGGTAGTAGTCTGTGAAGCGAGCGAGATTACACGCTTCACTCGTTCCGTTTTAATTCCACCGTTATAGGGATCAATGAGAATTTTCAAAGCCGCAGGAAAGCCTAATCAATCACGCTCGAATTGCTTTATCTCTGGAATATTTCTAAAGACACCTGCTCATAATACATTTAAGACAAAAAATGATAAACATTCGATAAATTGTTTGCGATGATAAAGATATTCAATGTCCATTTAGCTTTTGAATATGCTTGAGTTTCTGTTATAAAAGGTGTGACTTTATTGAATTTGTTTGGCCACAAATAGTCGAATCGAAGGCGGCGCGGCGGCGGGGTGGTTGGTTATTAAAAAAGTTCCAATATAAATGGCATAGAAACGATTTAAAACTCTGAACTGACCCGGTTTCAAGAGCTACCTTAACCATCTAAGCGGGGCCATACCTGCAATTTATTTTGGTATACCTGTGAGCATGCATCAGGCAGGACTGCGCCCATTCTAAAAGCTTCTTAGGCATGAAAATTGAGCTTATCTACCTAGCTACCTATTTTAAACACACTTAGTACTACTACAAAAAAAAACAGCATAATGCTGTTGCATGCTTTCATCATGTATTCTCCAATGTTATTAAGTAACTCAATATCGTCCATGTAGAGGCTCGGCCGGTGGAGAGCGGACGCTGACATTCAACTAACATCCGCAAATTTTCACCCATTTCTCAGTTTTATTTGCGTAGTAGTTCTCAGAATATCCATTATACTTAATAAGAACACCTGATCTACGAATGCTCAAAACTAAATGATGAAGCGCCTTAAATCAAAAACGTCGTTTTACGTGACAAAGACTGAATTTTTGAATTGTTATGTTGAAGCACGAGATAATCCAAAGGAATTTGTATGTAAACCGAATTTCTTGGGTATTTAAAACCTTTTTAACGAAGTGCTATACTTTTTTATCGTAATGAGGTGCTTTTTGTTTGAATAATTAGCAAACAAAGGTATTTTTCCAACAAAACTGTTATGTAGAGTCACTTCGTGCGAGATACGTATGTGTATGCGTGGGAGACCATCCAACCAATTACTCTTACACAGTTATACTACACGTGATCGCTTTGAGCTTGTTATGTCTTCACAGCTGTGGCTCTGTATAATTACATTAAATCCTACAATAACTACGCATCCGAAAGCAAAAAAACCCTCTAATTTATAGGATGACTAGTTGTTTTGCCCGCGACTTCGTACGCGTTACACTTCTAATTATGTAGGTAACCTAGAAATAAAGCTAAACCAGCTGTTGTAACTTGATTTGACACCCCATTTTTATCCTATGGAAACGGATTTATGGGATACAAAAGTTTATGTGGTAATCCAGGTTATAATCTACGTATATACCAAATTACATCGAAATCGGTTCCCCCGTTACGACGTGATTGAGTAACAAACAAATAAATAAATAAATAACGATATCAACTTCGAAGCAAATCACCGCCAAAATAACTTTCTACCCCTTTTTAACCCCGTTTGGGGATGAATTTCAATAAAATACGAAACACATCTTCCATCAATTCTGTTAAAAAAGATTTATGCAAAATTTGAAGTAGATTGGACTAAAGAATCACGTTGTCCCATACAAACTTTGCCCCCTTTTTCACCCCTTAGGGGTAGAATTTCGGAAAATCCATTCTTATCGGATGCCTACATCATAAAAAGAACACACCCTCCAAGTTTCAGGTCTCTACGATCAGCGGTTTAGACTGTGCGTTGATCCGTCAGTCAGTCATTCAGGACAAAGCATATTATATGTATAGATAACGTCAAATGATATATGACGTACATTTGTTTTTTTACGACCTGGAGATGGAATAAGCTTATGGCCCACCTGATGTTAAGTGGTAACCATCGCCTATAACAAAGTATTTCCTCGTACGCACTTCCCTGCGTCCACAGCTTGAGGCATACAAGTGTAAAGGCTAATGTCCCTGTAATTTCATCGGCAACCATACACTTCAAACCGAAACATAGCAATGTTACTTGGAGGCAGAAATTGGTATGGTGGTAATACTTCCCCGGGCAGGCCCTTTCACATTGAACTCTACTACATATGGAATAGAATCTGTACATTTATCATTCAAGTGGAAAGAGATATCCAGCAGTGGCCGAACTCGGATGATGGGGCTATTCTGCAGATCTTTTCATACACGTGTACTAATGAGTAATAATCGTTGGCACTGCAAGTAAAATAGAGTTAAACTGGTTAGCGGCCGTCGAACCCGCTAATTAATGTAAATGCAACAATGAATCGATTGTATCGCCTAATAGACTGAATTACAAATTAAACACGAAATTTTGTAGCTTTCTTCTAATTTGCGTAAATTCTATCAAATACATATTTATCATACTTCTTTAATGTAAAAATGTTTTGGAGTGGTTTTGGGTGATGTGGCTGTAGAGTAGGGACCCATTTTTCGCTATATCAGGTCTCTATCACTAAGCTGCAAGTCGTTTTAGGTCGCCACAGCGAGTAAAAAATCCCAGTACAATTAACAGTTATGTACCTAAGTGATGATAAATTTAGATAATGAGAATCATTGTTGTTTTATCGCTAATAGCTGCTATTTATACGAACCTGCTTAGAATAAAGCACAATGACTGTGTGTGGGTAAATAGCGGTGACTACTTCACATAGGTACCTAACCTAGTAAATACGCACAACAAACAGTTTCAGGGTCGCAAAGCTATTATGTAATAAACCATTTTCAATGATCATTGCCTTAATGCTTTTTTTAGAATATTAAATAGCCGGTAAAGTTGTTTAAACTAGGTTCATAGGCCTTTGATTATTCTCAGAAACTTTTTGGGTTTGGATTTTTTGGTTCTGGATTTTTCTCAATTCTCAGAATCACCAGAGCCGTAAATATTTGTTGATTGAATAGTAGATTTGTAAACGTTATAAAAATCCAACTACATTAACCAAACGCTTAGTATTTAGGCATTTAGTGGTAAAATTGTGTTACAAGAATCTTTGATACATAGTGGCCGATGAACTCGAGTTACAAAAACAACTCTCATTCTTTGTCGCGTTTGTATTCCATACCCTTGTTATTTTGAACTAACATTTATGCGAGATATTTTGAAATGTTCATAAAGCGTAGGAATGTTAATATTTTATTTATTCCTACGTTGGACCCTGACATGCATGTAAATATAAAGATTTTGCGGCAACCGCGTGGGCGGAGTTGTTTGCCTCGGCTGTCCTAATGCGTGATCCACTCAAAACGGTTGTACACTCCAAATGCTATAAGTACGAAGATAGTAGGTATCTAATATTGCTATAAAAGTTCGTAATAACCAACAATTACAATCATAATAAACAAGTCTATAAGCCGGAAGAAATTGGGATCCGAAAATTCCCAAAAATATTTCGCCTAATATTTCACAGAATTTAAGATAAATACTAAGGAAATATTCACAAGTAAGCTTAGAGTTAGTAATGTTACGAGTACGGAACATATACAATTATCCAAATATTTGAGTTGTTGTGTGAATTTAAGCGACCTCTCTTTGAGTCATTTGTAATCCCAACGATATTTTAAAATGAAAAGTAATCGTGATTATATGTTATTGAGTCACTGAAACTTGTTGGGTGTGTGCGGTAGTTTGATATAGGTATCAGTACATGTATGATATAGTTAAGCTATAACTGACTGGCTGAGACGCAGGAGGTGGCGGGTTCGATTCCCGCTGCGGAACAAATGTTTGCATGATCTACAGATATTTGTTCCGTGTCTGGGTGCTTTTCTATATATTAAAGTATGTATGTACATTTACAAAAAAAAAAAGTATATCAGTATTCTATCAGTTATCTGGCTCCCATAGTACAAGCTCTGCTTAGTTTGGGGCTGATAGCGCTGTGTGAAATGTCCATCAATATTTATTTATTTAATCGTTATTACCAATTATTGACGTCTTAAGCGTATATTGAGATCACTTTAAGTTACACTGTTCCTTAAAATTGGGAGACATTGCTATATACAGTGTTTGGTAATATACTGACGATGTTCAAGTGACGGTTTCATAAAAAAACTACCAGTTATATTATCAAATTTTAAAGAAAATCGACGAAGTTTAGGTGATTAATTCGATATAAAAATTACTGCCTACTCTTGCAATCTACATCCAAAAAGAAAGGCCGATTTGATATCTCTTTCGGAAATAGCTGCGGGTTTTGGGTTAGCAAGATACAACAAGAGATATCTCGAGACGTCACCAATACAGTATCTATGGTTGGATGGCAAGCAATATGCAATAGCACAACATAAGTTTAATAAAGTGTTCGTTTTTACAATGCCAAGATAAATTTTACATTTCTATGGTAAACATTTCACAAATTTATTTATTAAGCTTATTAAATAACCCCCTTCATTTTTGTGCGTATGCAAACACCCTATAATATATAATCATATTTTAAAAGATAAACGTATATCGCTAAAATTTTGTTGAATGTATTTACCTATGGCATGAAAACCCCTTTTTACTAAAGGCAGTCTTTATTACCCCACTACCGACAATTTTCTCTGCGGTAGTAATGTCATAGTTTCATAAAAATTGCATTCGTAGCAAGTAACTGCAATGTCCTTAACGCCTCTTCGATAGCAATCAAATTACAAGTTAATATTATAATTAGCAACACTGCAATGCAATTAACACGTCAGAGTTTTTACCGCAAACGAGTAAAGTGTTGGAAACTCTTTACGTAACCGTCGCGTGACCAGACGTTCATTCAGCCTGCAATGGAGGACGTTTATAAATCGGTTCATGTTGCCAGAAACAATCAGTTGCTGCTTTCAATTTGTCTTGCGGGAATTCTAGGGTTAAATGTATTTGTTTTTGCAACTGTATATGCACTTTGATGTATATAAAGGTGTGGTATTGTGGTATTGTAGTAATAATAAATAGCGTAACAGAACAAGTTGCCAAACAATCGTCTTATTGAGGTTCAAAAATGTTCAATTATATTTTTAGATGGGGTATGATTCCGCAATATAGTCATTTTATGAACACTAATGATACAAATGCATTACGGAAGTAAAAGTTACATAGTTTAATGTTATTATTGGCGAATAGTGTATTTTTATGTTAAAATTTCTAACGTGACATCAGCTGTTACATTAGCCAACATCAATAGCCAAGATCTGCTGTAAGTGTTACATAAAGACGTGTAGAGATAATTGATCAGTTATGTTAGTGTGCAAAATAGATCGATGCTATGAAGCTTTCACCGCTATGATTATAGAGCATTAACATAATGAGCAACAGATTACGCTAAACAGCTGTTTGTATCGTGTATACAAACCTTCGGGATTTAGTCTGTGAGTGTGCGTACGCTTTGGGGAATTTAGTTTTAAACATGATTTAACATAATGTTTGCCAAAGTTTGCGTAGGATGTAGTATTAATAGATACAGCATTATCTCATTTCCACGTTATATTAAGAAAAGGCATTCTTAGCCACATTGAGTTTAAATCAACCAAGTTCACTCAAAGCTAGGCTTATCTTAAAAATGATAAATGGACGAACCACCAATTTAAATAAAAATATTGCATATCGAAACGTAATATTATTCATTGCCGATAATATCAGTCCGGCAGCCCTTCTGAATGGCGACAGGTGAGCGAAACAGGTGCGACCAACGTATTCCTTGGTAGGTACATCCTTTTGTAATTAATATGGCAACTAATATAAACATTACACGGTACAGATAGCAATAGAACAAGAGATATTAGATGATCAACCACCAGATTTTTCTAAGACAGTCTATTAGATATGCAAAAGGAACATTCTAAAAGATATTTTTTCACTTTTATAATCATAAAAAAAAATATGTACGTAATCAATATCATTCATAAGGATGTTGTTTATGAGAATTGTTTTACAGTAGAATGATAGTTCTATATGTAATTTTATGTCTAGCTAGAGTTTGTATTAAAATTTTAATTATGAAGATGTAATAAAAAGTGCTTGGGCTATTACTGTGAGTTGTAACGTCTCAACATCTCGCTTAATTATAAAGGAGTGGTTTAAAAAGACTTGTATCGCTAAGTGTACTATCGGCCCTGGTCTGTAATCGTAGCAAGATGGACGGAAACCAGACCAGCACGTAAAAATACTAGCAAAAATACAACTGCCTCGTAATTTAAATGATTAATTGTAGTCTATTCGCTACACACGTAAACTTTAGCAGGCACTAATTATTTTACGTAATTGTAGGAATAACTACACGTAAGATACAAGTAATAACAATTAACACAAATGTAAACGAAAAATTGCAATAAAAAATTGTGGCCCAACTTTACGCAATGTTTCAATTTCCTTATCTGTAAAGTACTCGTATCTTGTCTTGTAGCACACATCGATTTTTATGCTGCTAAATATCTTGTTAATTTAATATTAGAAATCATGTGAAATCTGCGGAATAACTAGAAAATAATCGATCCCTAAATTCTTACGAACCATTATACTAAAATCTTTGTAGCAAATAAAATGTATAAAGCTTTTTGAAGCACTGAAACTCAATAGCTCGAAACCCGATAGGAAAATTCCAAGTAAATATTACTGTCACAAAACAGATCCCAGCGTGGAAATCAGGCGTGGAGTCAAAATAATCCTGCCATTTGTAAGTTGGGTTCCCCAGGGGTTAGAGAGCCCCCGCTTACCCCGCTGCGGGCAGGGTGGTGGTGGCAGTAAGACGCGGCGTGAATGGCGGCGGCAAGGTCAGGGGCGCCGGAAGTGGGTTACGGGCGGCGCCCTATCGACCGCCTGACGCCGCCCGCCCTCACCCACCCGCCGCCTGCCGCCCGCCCCGCATGCCAATATAATAACACTATCCCGCATGAAGCGATTAACACCGAATTTCATCATTTTAAAATGTTTACCGTGTGTAGTTATAATAAGTTGTCGATCGACTTTCACAAGGACGTCTGTCTATGAATCCTGAATAGGAAAAGCAAGGTAGCAATTTAATACGAGAATTTGTCTCGTCCCCTGCGACCACGTAACAGCACACAACACAATAATCTATTCAGCCTAGACTTAACTAATGAGCGTTACAATGCTTATTAGTTTACCGTCTGGTCCGCTCTTTCAAATTGCAGTGTTTGAATAATTGATGTCTCTAATGTGCACGAAGCGCGTCGGCGATCATTCTAGGATAATTCGCGAATTTTGGTTAATTAGAGGCGGTTTGGACACGGTTCAACGATACGCGGCGGCCATGTTGGCGAGTGCGCCGGAGTGCGAACGCTCGTGATGTAAGCTTCCGCAGATTCGGGCACGATTTGGCGCGCCATTCATGCGAGGTTTTTACCCCGCGGCCTTGATGGACGCGCCTACGCCGCCGGTCGCAGACAGCGCCGGACGCCAAAAACGAAATTAGAACGCTCTCAATAATAAAATAAGATAGGTAATCGTACAAATTGTACGCAAATAACCGTAGAAAAATAGCGGAGGGCTTAGCGGCTTTGGAATCTTTGTACACTCGTTTGTTTGAAGTACTTTAATTAGTAATCCAGTTTGTGGCTACTGCCGACTGCCGTTGTCGTGATTCCGAGAATACAACGTTGACTGCAGGTGGCGATCCGTAAATAACCGCGCTTACGTAACATTAGAACATGAGATTCCTTTTGTTAAGTGAATTGGACAGCAGGCGAGTTTCTGTTAAAAATAAACCAAAAATGTTCAGTCGCGTTGGAGCGAGCTCGGTCGAGAACTAGCTAATTGGCTTGAATTTTTAAAGCCTTAGTCACGATTCCATCTCTCATTGTTTTTTTGTGACTCACATCGGCAAACAATGTATAACGATCTCATGTTTCCTCATTCGTGAAAAGTTACATTGAGATTTTTTTAGCAAATAATATGTGGATCTGCTCTACCGTGACGGTAAAAGTTTTTATTAAGTTCGTACCTACTCCTCCTAATGATCTCAATGTGATATTCAAAATAATTCCATCGAAATTGTTGAATAATAGTGCAATTCGAAATAAATAAGTCACAAGGTTTCATTATATTTTTATGAACTCTACCAAATATCTGCAGTACTTTTTAGGGTTCCGCAGTCAATCTTACCATTATAATTTCGCTATGCCGATTTATTGCAATTTCGCATTTATAATATTAGTGTGATGATGACCACCTTAAACAGTAAACAGTTCATTTAATGTTCATACAAAATTACCAAATCAACTGTAAAATTAATTTTGTGTTTTAATATGACTAAGATACAGTCGTACTGGCTACGGAACCCTTCACTGTGCGTGGTTCGACTCGCGCTTGACCAATTATTTTTTGCTTGAATTGTTTGATATCACAAGGCCAACAACAAAAGGGGGTTCGTGACTAAGTCTAAGTCTAGAAAGCAAAGTATTGCTTAATATTCGAATACTTATCGAGTTTCACATCTTTTAGCGCCTTTATCGTAAATTCAGTAATATTTGTACCTACCTACAAGCTGAGAACAATGCAGGCAAGACTATTCAGTTTGCGCCATCAGCTTAAATAAAATGAGTAATCTTGATACTCTAGTAATTTTTACAGCGTAGGCATTATGTTTTATTTGGGTCTACACATGTTTTATGAGTCTACATAGTAAGCTGTTTTATATAATAAATAATGCTAGACATTTCACACAACACCATCTAAGCTTGTACTGTGGGAACCAGATAACTGATAGAATACTTATTATGATTTTTTTGTAAATACGTACTTATAATATATAGAGAAACAACCAGACCCGGAAAAAATATCTGTAGATCATGCAAACATTTGTTCGGCGGCGGGGATCAAACCTGTAACCTCCTGCATCTCAGCCGGCTATGTTGGTTTAGAATACTAAAACATTCAATCAATTCAGTATTTAATGAATATAAAGATTTAGGTTCTACATTTTTAAACATACAAATGAAATTATAATTTTAGATAACGTTTTAAGATTTTTAAAAACATGTAGAAATTTGTTTCTTCTGTGCTTAGCCCTCAAGCTAAGCAGATAATATACAAACAAGTGATCCCTTAGTATGTGAGGCGTACGCTAACTCAGCGTGAGCGTGTTTGCGCAGGTGCACAGGCGCATACTTTGTTCTACAAATTATCGCCTCAGGCACAAACACGAAGGAATGTCTGCTGGCATACCTTCATTTTTAATAATTGTTTTTTGACCACTTACTTTCCCTTTGACAATAATTATAGTGAAGTCAGATGTAGAAATAGGCTTACCTCTTATGAATCTCCCTGTTTCGACTTTTACATCCATAACTCATACACACGTAGATGTTCAATTAAATTATGGTAGACTAGGACCCACCCGCGGCTTCGCACGCGTGGTTTGTTAATAAAACATAACCCTCCTGCGCAGTCGATATAAAAGTAGCCTATGTCCCAATCCCGGTTATAATATTGATCGAGCGAAGCGAAATCTCCAAATCAACTTGGGCAAATCGGCGTTGTATGTATGTATGTTTGTTTGTCCGAGGATAACTTTCGAAGCGTTTATCCGATCATCGTGAAATTTGATATATAGGCGATTTTTGATATAGGTGATTTGGTATATAGTGATGGCACAACTTTGGTGTGACTCAATGAGCTAAAAATTGTGGAGGGTTGTTGAGATATTGGGGTTCAAGAGGGGTAAAAAAAAACAAAATGGGATTAACCGATCAAATGGCACGTCTAATAAAAGGTCTTTGTGAGTACATTTCGACCCCGTTTTTATTTTTAGTTTAAACTTTCTAGTTTTTAAGTTATTAGCCATAATAGAAACTGATCTTTGACAAAATTCACAGGGTACACCAGTGACCCCAGTGCTGAAATTTGGTATTCGTGTAGCTTTAGTGACACAAATATAGGCAAACGTCTGAAATCCAGAATAACTGCAATTTCTACCCCAAAAAAGTATAACCAAATAACATGAACTCCCGTTACCTGTAATTTGAATGAAACTGTAGATCAAGTTAATTGGTTATGCATTTCGTGGCACTATTTTGATAGTCAAAGATTACGAATAATATTTTTATATTTTTATGGGAGACTCGCGAGATCTCAGTTCGGGGCGAACCACTAGTCTATTTATAAACCAAATTTCATCGAAATCGGTCCAGCCGTTCGTGACAACGTATCAATCAGAGAGACAGAGTTACTTTCGAATTTATAATATTAATATGGAGCACATATTTTATTTATATTTAACGAACCATCACCTATAACAAAGTATTGCCTCGTAGGTCACGCACCTTATAAACGTGCCCTACGATGCACTGCCCCGCGTCCATCAACTTGTAACATACAGGCTTCATGAGCACCGGCAACCATACCCTTCAACCGAAACATAGCAATGCTGTTTCGCGGCAGAAATAGGTAAGAAACTAATATTCTTAAAAAAAATCCAGTTTTCGGGAAACAACAGCAAATATGTTACCTTTAGTTAAGAGGTTAGAGGCGTCCAGTTCTCATGTGTTTTATTCGGGTTAATTGCGTGTTTACTAGTCGAAAATAGGACAGAAAAATTTATTCATATACATCGAACGATCATTTGGCAAGATCTTCTGTTGACGGAACAAATAAACTTTCAAATCACATCCAGCATGTTTCATTCATCCAGCATAATAAATAACGCTGTATACTTTAGCATTAAACAGCTATATTTTCTCTATTATACAATTCAGGAAAGACTGTAGGAAGTTGTTTAAAGTCATCTATACATAACTATCTAGTTTTATGTAAGCACGTTATAATAAAGATTAAAATATATGATAATTAGTAAACAGTTTATTAGTTACTAGCTGTTGATAATTAGCGGACATCTATACTTCTATACAACCTGTTTTGTTAAGTACCACTTTAATTTAAAACACACATCCGGAATCGTATTAACTAATTTTAGAGGTGAGTGTAATACCGGTAGCTTAAATATTTTATCCATAATACTAGCCATTAGCCCTACCCGTGTTTTCATTTAATGCTGTCCATAAAAAACACGTAATATACTAATATTATGGAGGTAAAATTTGTTTGTAAAGGGTAATCTCCGGAACACTTGAACCGATTATGAAAATTTATTCGATTATACAAAGCTACACTATCCCTGAGTGCTATAGACTATATTTTATTTGAATAACAATCCGTACAAAGCCGGGGCGGGTCAGCTAGTAAAGACATATAACTTTCTTATGTATAAGTATTTTCTATTTCATACTAAACATACTTTACCGAAGGGGGGGGGGGGATAGGGTATTCATTATATCGTTTTGGATACGAACGATAGAGTCGTTAAACAGTAGATTGTTTCGTCGTAGAGCTACGGAGGCTTAAAAATAGAACAAAGCTATGTTTATGCACGACAGACTAGTCAGCGTCATGTGGCAATTACAAATTTGTACATAAATGCTAGTTAACGTGATAAAATAAATAGGGGTATAATTAAAAACGCTGAATTGTTTAATTAAAACTAGCTTTGCTTTATTTAATTATATTTATACTCTGTCTGAATTCGCTAGTAGCTTCAACATATTAGGTATGCACGTGAATAAAATCTATTTATAATGTTGACGTCGCCGCTCCACATTCTTATCTCGACGATACCAAGTAGTCCGCAGATGTTGGATGGAAGGGCTATCTAGTTCACCGCAAACTGCTAACGGTGAAGCTAATTGCAACCAGTTTATGATAGCATTTCTTGATCACGGCGATGCATCGTCATCATTACAGATTTAACCGGATGAGCATAACTGATTTGATTGTGAAACTACTATTATCTATTAGAACCATCATCATTAAGCGATGGTAGTGGTTAACTGGTACCCAAGTTCGTGGTTTGTAAGGCATATACGGGAGCGTCAGCTACGGCTAGCTAAAAGAGTACATTATAATATCTGTAAATGTGCACTAATACCAAGAAACAGAGGTTCCATAGTAACAATAATCAAGGCTCTTTAAATAAATCTTACATCAACCCACCTATTATTTACCACCGCTCATTTTCCCTATAACTACTAGTAGATATGCAATGAACACATAGTTCCTCAATGAATGCGATAGCAAAATTTAATGCCAATTTTCCTTGTCCACAGCCCGTCCGATGATCTCAGCGAGCCTACCCGGCGAGGCGCTCGGGCAGCTCGGCGTACTCCCGCTGGGGCACTTGTACCCACCGCCGCCGCCGTCAGGCATGACGCCCGAGTTCCTGGCGCCCCAACCGCGACCGTACGCGCGGTACAATCCACGACGACGCGATGTAATGCCCACGCCACCACCGCCCGCGCCATACCCCTCGGTGCCCGCGTACCCGTTTCTACCACACCCGGCTTCGTACGCGCCGTATATTTACAGAAGGCCGCAACAGCAGCCGACGTATCCTATACGCCCGAGAGCGTCATCTGGGTTCGTTCCTCCGGCACCGGCGCCTCACTCTCCACCGACGGCGCCAGTTCCAATTCCTCCTCTGAGAGAAGTGAGTACCTGTTCTTTAATATTTTGAAGCCTGTCTTTGCCCACACTATAAACGATTTCAAATTTTGCCATCAAAGTCATCGTGTAAAAAGCTTCCGCCTTATCCTAATTTAACTGGTTCAGGGTCCATAACTATTTTTTACAAATAGCCTTACTAAAACTATGACAACAATTTGTTTCACTCTTTTTTCGTCCCAGAACACAAATTCCTTACAAGTCAAGTCATAATTATAACGTGTTCATTTTCTATTTCAGGAGCCGCCACGATCTCCGGAGCGAGGTTCACCAGCACCGTACTTCTGTCGAGGTGCCTTGATCCGACTCGAAGACGGCTCGCTGCGCCGCGTAGAAGAGATGAGGACTGAGGATTTTGTGATGAGCGCTGACAGGAATGGAGATATGGCGTTGACACAGTGCACACTACTGCGGCTAGAAGAGCGGGGGGATCGGCTCTCGCTCACGCTCACTTATGGAAGGAATAGGACTCAGGTGAGCGTCAAGAGTAAACAAGTTAATATTTATCCGTTTTGCTATTTATTGTCTTTGTAAACATGAGGCAAATTAAGTTTTACAGACCACGGTTTTTGAGAATAGGTACACCGTTTCTTCATTTCTTTTGATTAACCATGAGATTTCGATGTATTATAACAATTTATATTTCGATTTCCAGGTGGAGTTGGAGTCAACAGTAGAACATCCGTTCTTCGTATACGGTAGAGGCTGGGCGTCATGCAAGCCTGAACGCACATTAGTGCAATACGGTCTTCGCGTGCAGAGGTTGCAGGTTGGTGATGTATGCGTGTCGCTCGTACCTCGGAAGCATGCTCAAGCAGCGCCTCCTTCCGGGGCCACGGTCCACGAGCCCGTCCATCAGCCAGTCCATCAGCCCAGGCCTCCTCAACACCCCACTTCAGCCCCTCCACAAACACACCCAGAAAACCTCAGTGTGAAGGAAGACGCGCGGGGAAAACGACGGTGGTCCGCCTCCGACGCCGCCGCCGAAGACTGCCCTCCTCTCAAGAAACGTTGAACCAACTCCAGCTATCGTCGTTTGTGATCGTGTTGTGATGCCCTCGTTGCAAAGACTATCGGACTTTTGTGGTGGACGCGAAGCGTGGACTGCAGTGTAGTGTAGAACGGCCCCAGTGAATTCAGTAACGTACGCTATGCTAAGCAGTCTCCACGGGGCGGTCGCAGTCCACTATAGTACGCTTATGATATTCTATTCGGGAACTTTAGGTGCTTTTTCTGTCGGGTGCTTCTGTACTTCGTGTACGTCGTTGTAAATATGTAACATAGTCCGCTGAATGTTACTCTGTGGATAGGGAATGTGTCACAAAAGTAGCGTAAACTTACACTACGTTGCCGGCAACGTGGGCCACAAGTCAATAATTTCCATAATATAACAATATACTTAGGTACTTCATTCGTGACAAAGAAAACTGCATGTCTGAAGCAATATGATCCAATCATATCCTTAGATCATGGGGTTTCAAATCAAATGAGCACAAAATAACAATTTATTATTTTCTACCGATCTTATAGCAGTTAGGTATTGTGATAACGATGAGATTTTAAATCGCCAGTCCACCTCGACACGTGGCAATGCATGTAAGACAAAACTAAATGGTACAATGAATGTTAGACGTAGGTAGGTATATATAATCGGCTGACGTGCGAGTTCTTATCTTGACTGATTTTCTTCGCGAGTTCCGGATAATGGTTAAAGCAGTCATTTCGGAGCTCATACATTTCCAACGGTTGTGACTGCAGACATATCCATGACGATAAAGTCGTGACTTCTGCGACGCGATTCGGCGTCGGCCAAATTTAACGTAGGTACGGTTCTTCCCCACTGAATGTAGACGTGGTTTCACTGCACAGTGATGGCAAACTCTTCTGACAAATAATTCGATGTGTAAATGTTATGATATTTAGGTATATTTGTAAAAAATAATTGTATCCTGGTTATCTAGATGTCATCTCTATCGCTTTTTACGTCCATGTGTAATACACATTATAACTTTTTCTATGAGAAGATGTATACATAATAAACACACAGTCTGTGATATTTTGTAGTTATTGGTCAGAGTAGTTATGAGGTATTGCTTGGATAAGGAGAATATAATGTATGTATTAGGATTATAAGTGCGTATTGGTAAGAATTTGTATAGTTGTTGTATACTCAAAAGTAAAACGCTGGAAACTATGACTTAAAACAAATATGAAGTAGCGTCTGTGATTTAAATACATATATCGTTATAACATAACGACGCATTGCCATATCAAATCAAATCATTATGTAATTATTAAGTGTAAATGCATAGCTGCTGTTTTTAGTTGAGAATTCAGTTCTAAATTTATATTTTGCATAATTTTAACTCGAACTTGTCAGATGTTATAAATTCAGTGAGTCATAAACTCATTGGTCCTTTGTTGTGGTGAAGGTATAACCAAAAACGACAGATCAACGTTGGTTTGTCGTGAACTTCCTGTAATTTATATTAAGTTTGCCATAATTTGCAATAATAGTTACTCTAACTTGCCAAACTATGCTGCTGCTATATCAGTGGATACAAAGAATGGGTCAGTTGGTTAAGTTAAGGCAAGCGCGAGTGTTGTGTTTCATTGTACCGTTAATGCTGCGTGCTTGAATGAATGTTATAACGTCAGCAACCGACTTCCATCGACAATGGACACCTCATCGACGACGGATCGGATGGTGTAAAAAGTTTAATAATTTGTTGTATAATGTAATGCTAGTTTTATCGTCTTTATTAATTAATATTTGTAATTGTAATGAAAGATCTCATTTTAATAATCGGTATTTTGTAACAAGGCGCTTTCATTAGATCATGACTAAGCCTACCTCACAAACTTAAAGACTAGTGTCTCACGACGCGCGACGGCGGTGTTGGCTGACGTCACTCGTGAGCCGGTCGCAAACAAGTCTAAACAAGATCTCAATTTGATGAAAATAAACATTTAAAAAGACTGGGACGCTTTACTGAATGTTGTGGGATAGAAGATTCTTCGAAGATATTACTTAAATTAATGAGATAGGAGCATTTATTTCGTGGGCGCGCGCTCGTTCAGACATTTTAACATTTACGAAGCTCCGCTTCCTACTATATGGATAACCATTTAGTACAAAATTCGTTCAAAAAGTATTATTTCCCAAAATCAAAATTTCAAAGTATTACTTAATTTCAACGAAGGGTGCTATTATTGTTTTCGATGAAGTTATTCAGGTACAAATACGGTTGATTTTGTATTTTAGAAAACTGGACATAGGTCCAAAATAAGCCAATAGTTGGCACAATCGACGTTCTTCCGCGCCTCCTAGAATAGGGAGTCACTAATCGTTGTCTTTCACAATCACTTGTTACTTTGATACCTATATAATAGGTACATTATTATTGTGTACATAATTTAGATCGCTGTGTGGTCCTTTATAAAACATTGGTATATAAACCCAACACAAGAAAAGAATGGATATATGGCACACCATAGTGTTTCCGTGTCTATTTAATACGTAAGTCTGTGTGACATATTTGTATGAACGAAAACATCTATTCACAAAAAAAAACACATATTTTAAGAAGATTATTCTTGTAATTTCAATAATATTATTTACTTTGATATGTATTATACACTATCCAGTCAATATACCCCTCAACAAACTAATATCCTTATCCGCACGCGGTCATTTCTTCAATAAACTCAAGTTATCTTGCATTTGTTCAAATTCTAGACAATTGAATTAAAAAGCCTTCTATGGACAATTACATGTTAAATGGAATCGAACATGAAAGCTCTCGTCCGGATGGGGATTTAATCCAAATTCTATAACCTAAGCTGCTTACGTTTACGTTTGCCCGTGCGACATACGATTTTATGAATGCAAATAACGAGTTCCATCTCTTTCTATCCTTGTGTATTCAAATAGAACAGATAGAGACAAAAGTAAATATCCGTTGGGGCCATTATGAATGGTAAATGAATGTTTGAGATAAAGCTGATGATGTATACCGCATTTTGTTTCTCACTCAAGGCTTTCAAGATGTTGCGAGATGTGTCTCAATAGTGTTAATTGATGGATAGTAATAGATGTTCAAATGCCAATAGATAAAACTGCAGTTGCCAGTCCATAAGTGATGAGATGATTTTAAAAGACAACTTACTTCGACAAGTAGTAATTGCGATGGTGAAGTTTGAAATCGCTAAAGTTTGTATTATTGTAACATCACTGCCAACAGAGCCTTTAGTACGAGTTATCAAATACACAAACGACAATAGTTTTTGTCTCTTCTATGAACGCTGCAAGGCAAACGCTGATGTACTTAAAGGCCCTGACAAATCTTTAGTATTTTAAACTACGCACACGATTGCAATCTGGCGTATAGGGGTGTACGTATAAATTAGTTTGACAGCTAAAATTGACAGACCAAGGTTTAAGGCAATCTCATCACGACAGAGGTCATTAGGCCAGTAAATTGTTCCTTAGTACGTTTAACACTAACAAGTTAATTTGACACGATAGTGTCATCCTGCCTGAGTCCCGCTTAAACTAGAAGATTACTACATCAGCGTTGGACCACATTTGTGAACGCTGCACCACGAATCTGCGACTTTGTATAGGAGCCCACTAACAAGGGGACCCTTACAATCGCATCCCTTTTTAGTGGGTGTAGGCGGTGCTAATAAGTTTGGTCTAAAACTACTACCTTCATATGCATAAAAAATATAGCTGTTAAATCACGAAATCATTTCGTCCATTTAAAACTTATCAAAGAAAAAAAACAGGAATTCAAATTAATTGGTTTACAAAAAAACGTATTTTTATAAACATTCTTGTCGTAACCGTGTCAGGTATTTTATAAACGCGAAATATAATATTTGTCATCATTCCTGCCAATTTAATAAACACAATGTTAATGAACCGTTTTGTGATAGTACTGAAAACAGTATAAAATAAATAATTGTGAAAAAACATCAAGAATCATTAATCAAGTCATTTTTCTTTCATTATTCACTGCCCTCGTAGACAAATGGTCGTCGAAGAAACGAGTCGTACAAAAATGTATACCTAGGGGTTTTTCGTTTCGTTTCTTATCTGGCCATTAGAATAAGGGGCTGTTTCCAATGTACGCAAGTAGTAACAAGAATAATGTGTCATTTATAATTAAATAGATAAATTAATTATAAATTGTTATGTAATTATGACAAATATGGCGAAAATATATGTATATTTTATTGTATAGCGGAATGAATAATTCAGATATATTGTAAATGGAAAAATGTTATAGATCGAGATGTTAAATAAGTTTACTGTTTGTAAAAAGAAGAGGAAATATGTATAACTGAATATTTGGTATGTGGATGTTTTATTTTTAAACCCATACTATACATACCCCTTTACACCTAAGTAATCATTTTATTCAGTTATCTTAATAAACTTAAAGTAAAAATGTAGGTACTAGCCGATCAATCAAAAACTGTTGATAATGCTCATTAGCCCCAGCGTTTTAACACTGATTTCGCGGTGGGGATTATGATAACGCGCGGCGATAAGCGATCGGGTTTACGTGTGTGTAAAACAAACTAGGGCATTTGCCACTATGAACTAAAGATGATTTTTAAAATGCCTGGTTGCTATTTACAGAACTAGCTGAGTGAAAGATATATAGATACGATAGAGCATAGGGATTTCAGGCTTATAGGAGAGCAATATAATATGTATGGCGGAGGCTAAGATCCAAAGCCTCGAACACCGGCTTTGGAGTGTTCCATTTCGAATTTAAAAAAACTTAATATAGGTACCTACCACCCATTCGCACTCACCGTTTTAGTTCTAGGTAGGTTCTTATGCGTGCAGCTAAGGTAAGGTATAGAACACTACCTCCGACTTTAGAAAACAGAATCTATAAAAGTCGTCACGGAAAGCAAAATACGCAATTTCGTTTACTTGGATGACATATTTTTTCCAGTTATTTTGATTTTGAAGCCAAACCTAGAGACCCTAGTTGTCCGTTCACACAAACTGGCTCGGAGAGGAGAAAACATTTTTATCGCGTTTAAAAAGACTTTTGGGCCATTGAAATGTAGTTTTTCTCATTTCACTTCTTTTTTAAATGAGAATGCTTAAGAGCCGACCTAACGCACTTAGTGTAAAACAAATCAACCTTATTTCAATGACCCACACCTCTTTTTTTAACGCGATAAAAATGTACTCTCCTCTTCGAGCCGGTCTATGTGAACGGACACTAAGGGGTGTGTGTGTGTGTGTGTGTGTGTACCTACGATTTACAATTTGTGGAACGAAATTCATCAATCAATCAACTGTATACCATTTATGGTCATAAGGGTCAAGACATCGTCGATGCTACTTAAAAAGCTAAAATACTACTTTTTCAAAATACTTTTTAACCAAAGTAGAATAAATCTAACTACATTCTACACTACGCAAAACTACGAAATAATATCTACTATTGAATTCCTTAAGGTGGCTTCTCACGGTCTCTGATGTTGCAGACGGACACAGACAAGCCCGCACCGACGCATCGTGGAAAATGTCCCGTCCATTGTATCACACACACGTATACAGCGGTTTGTAGGTTCCGCCGCGTGTCGCTAATATTAAAGGTGTGGGGCGAGGTCGTGCAGGCACGGTCTACTTTATCTTTCGCACAAGTGACAAATGGCTAATGTACAGCATGTGCCCAAAAAAGGTAGTCGCGCCGACCCGTCAAACTACCGCCCTATCTCGGTTACCACTTTACTGTGTAAATGTATGGAGCGTGTGCTGAATAGGAAACTCCTTGCATACCTTGAAGGCAATGACCTCCTTAGTGACCGTCAATGTGGGTTTCGGCAGAAACGGTCCTGGGGATCTTCTTGTGTATGCCACACACATCTGGAGTGAAGCCATCGAGAGGTATGGTGAAGCACTGGTTGTTTCACTAGACATCTCGAAAGCTTTTGTCAGGGTTTGGCACGACAGCCTTATTGGCAAGCTTCCTTCATACGGACTTCCAGCTCAGTTCTGCTCTTGGCTTGCAGACTTTCGGAGGGAACAATCCATTCGGGTAGTCATTGATGGCCGCTCGTCTGATCAATTGGCTATAAACGCCGGGGTACCTCAGGGGGCAGTATTCTCTGCTACGCTGTTTCTGCTTCATATCAATGATCTGCTCATGCCCGGTATCATTGGGTACGCAGACGACAGTACAGTTGTGGAGAGGTACACTTCTAATGTTCGAGCCAGCAGAACTGAAATTCAGAAGCAGAGAGATGAGATGCTGCAGCGTTTGAATTTGACACTCAAGGCAGTCTCTGACTGGGGCGATGCCAATCTCGTCAAATTCAATGCTTCAAAAACGCAAGCATGTCTCTTCTCGGCGAAAAAGAGTCAGCTTCTCCAAGTTCCCATTTTCCGTTATATACCGGTAGTTGTAAAAGGTCACCTCGAGCTTCTTGGGGTTTCACTCACGCCTACTCTCAGCTTTAGCTCATACATCGAGTCTAAGGCTAAAACAGCTGCCATGAAGCTGGGCATCCTTAACAAGGTTAGGAGATACTTCACACCAGGACAGCTTCTTAGTCTTTACAAAGCACAAGTCCAGTCTGGTATGGAGTGCAGCAGTACTCCATACCAGACCTTTGGGATGGTTCGGCCAAATACCAGCTCGCTACCTTAGACTTGATAGAACGTAGGGCTTTTAGACTTATAGGTGAGCAATATATGGTGGAGACTAAGACCCAAAGCCTCGAATACCGCCGTAAAATTGCAAGCCTAACGATCTTTTACAGAATACATTTCGGAGAATGTGCCCAGGAACTTTACTATCTGCTTCCGCCATCTCCTTTCCACCAAAGGACAAGCAGGCGCACGGCTCAGTACCATCCATACCTAGTTGATATACCACCCATTCGCACACACCGTTTTGGTTCTACGTTCTTGATGTGTACAGCTAAGGTATGGAATACTTTACCGTCGTCTGTTTTTCCTAAAGAATACAATCTGGGCCTCTTTAAGGTAAGAGTGAATACGTTTCTTTTAGATATTCGTGCTTCATCTTAGACCACATCATCGCTTACCATCAGGTGAGATTGTAGTCAAACAAAGATCTATAGTTATAAAAAAAATACAGGTGTAAAGCCTCATGTGCCTGTAATTTCACCGGCAACCATACCTTTCAAAGCGAAACACAGAAATACTGCTCAACTCACCTTAATTTTAATCCCTATCATTTTGGCCACTTCAGTAATCAAACCATATACAGTGTGTCCCTGGATAAAGTGCAACCCCGAAAGGGGGTGAAACTAGATCAAAAATTATCGACAAAAAAATAGAAAAAAAAATTAAAAAAAAATTCGTATATACTTTATTGATGTATTAAAATTTTTATTACTCACTAATTACTCTATTTAATAAAAAAATTATTTCTTCCAAAGTAGTAGGTCTATTTTGTTAAAATAAAAACCATAATCATGTCAGATATGTGACGATGACGATAAAATAACAAATAACTCACAAACGAGTGGCTATCGTGACTTAAAGTTTAATTTTTGTATTAAAATTACATTTTTTAGGCTGTTTTTTTCCAATAAACTCCAAAAATCTTAAAATTAAGCCTATAATACTAGAAATTTTTATGACTTTTTATTATTGTCTATCATAATAGCTTTTAAATAAAAAAAAACCTACGTTCTAACATAAAAAATGTGCTGGCTAGGAGCTTTTAAAGTTGACCACTGATTACGTCACCACTCAGGTAGAGACACGTTTTTTTTTGCTGCTCAGGTAGTATTAAAAATCAAATTTTAGTTACAACATTTTTATTTAACTTATTACATGTAAGTATGAAATAAGGGTTTTGTTTAATGCATTAAATGCTCAAAATGGCTTCCTTGTTGTTGTAGGCACATTGCCGCACGAAGAGCGATTTGTTGTGTGGCTCTAAGCACCATCTCTGGGTCACTTCTTATCTCATCGGCACATCGCATGATTTGATCTTGTAACTCTGCCTCGGTGTCTACGGTCGTTCTGTAGACTATTTGTTTCATAACACCCCACAGAAAATAGTCTAGGGGTGTCAGGTCAGGTGAACGTGCCGGCCACCCGACTGGTCCATCCCGGCCGATCCACCTATTAGCGTAGTTTTCGTTTAAAAAACTTCGCACATTGCGCCCGTAGTGCGCAGGGCATCCGTCCATCTGCAAATACATCTGTTGCCTTGTAGCCAGCGGAACATCTTCCAGCAGTAGTGGCAGATCGTCTCTTAATAAGTTTAAAAAACTTTCGGCATTTAATGTTGCGGGTAAAATAACTGGCCCAATCAGCGTGTCGTCTATTAGAGCTGCCCATACATTAACTGAAAATTGCACTTGAAAAGTAGACGCCCTCTTTAGGTGTGGATTTTCCTCGGACCATACATGTAAGTTTCTGCAATTTGTGATTCCATTCCGGGTGAATTTCGCTTCATCCATCCATAAATTTTTTTTTAGGAATTGTCGATTATTTCTAATTTTTTGTTGAATCCACGTAGACATTACGCATCTTGCACGATTGTCTACATTTTCATGCAAATGCTGTACTCGCTGATAATGGTATGGATGCAATCCCTTCTTTTTCTAAATTCGCCATACGGATGTTTTTGATATACCGTGACGCAAAGCTAAGCGTCTAATGCTGGTTGTGGGATCAGCAAACAAATCGTTTAAAACGGCCTCTTCTATGGAATGGTCAATAATGGTAGCTTGTTGCTCACGGCGATCTCTTGCTAATCCAAGTCCGATGTTGGATAACTTTCGGTGAACTTCTTGGAAATTTCGTGCTGACGGTATAAGTCTGCTCGGAAACGCATTTATGTATGCAGAACGAGCGACTGTTGTGTGTCCACGTGACATACCATAATAATAATGGATGTCAGCGATTTCTCGCGGAGAGAACTCAGTCAATCGCGGCATCTCCACAACACAACAAAGTAGTCAAAAACGTAACAAAAAGTCAAAAACAAAACAAAAGCAAAACAACGTAACAAAAACTTGAAGGCGCAGTAAGGTACGGTAGGCGGTAGCAGCGGCGAGAATATCGGAGCGACTGGCGTGCCTTGTTGTGAGTCCTGTTTCGATCCCCACCCTTCATCTTTCATAGAACAGGCCCAGCGACCATAATCTACAACAATATAAGTTAAAAAAGGGTCTCTACCTGAGTGGTGACGTAATCAGTGGTCAACTTTAAATGCTCCTAGCCAGCACATTTTTTATGTTAGAACGTAGGTTTTTATTTTATTTAAAAGCTATTATGATAGACAATAATAAAAAGTCATAAAAATTTCTAGTATTATAGGCTTAATTTTAAGATTTTTGGAGTTTATTGGAAAAAAACAGCCTAAAAAATGTAATTTTAATACAAAAATTAAACTTTAAGTCACGATAGCCACTTGTTTGTGAGTTATTTGTTATTTTATCGTCATCGTCACATATCTGACATGATTATGGTTTTTATTTTAACAAAATAGACCTACTACTTTGGAAGAAATCATTTTTTTATTAAATAGAGTCATTAGTGAGCAATAAAAATTTTAATTCATCAATAAAGTATATACTAAATTTTTTTAATTTTTTTTTTCTATTTTTTGTCGATAATTTTTGATCTAGTTTCACCCCCTTTCGGGGTTGCACTTTATCCAGGGACACACTGTATAATTTTGAATTTTTTTACTTGATACAAAGTTAGATAAGTATTATTTATAACTATCCCATTTAAAGTCCATAACTTTAGTAGCTGTGACGGACGGACGGACGGACAAATTCGCACCATAAATGTTTTGTTTTTACCATTTTGACGCGGAACCTTAAAATTATTTTTCTTTTTATACAACCATTTCTGAGGATTTAAACTTACAATACAGGCTAAATCAGTTTATTTCTTTAAACAATTAAATTCAAATATAAACCATGCTGTACTTACAAAACTTTATTCCATGCAAATTACTAATAAATAGTTCACTGGTTATTCCGTACTTTATAATATTCATACATCAGACTTGAGATCTAGCAACACTTTCTCTCCCGGCTTGAAGGCTGGCATACCGAGATAAGGGCACGTGGCGCAACGGAATGCATCGCCCAGGTAACACTGGAATAAACAAAAATATAATTTAATTTAATATACTACTTTTATGTTATCTACAACTTTAAATGAAAACACGGTTAAGGCTAAAATAGCTAGTATGGTTTTAAATTATGCACGCTTGACTTGGGGAGTAATCTGGTGAATGCGTGACGAGAGCGTTACGAAAAGTGTGATAGGGCGAGGCGAACGGAAGTTGAGAGGTAGATATAAGTGAAGATAGAAAGAGAATTACGTTTCGTATATTACTGTAGGGGCAAGAGAGAGAGGTGGTAAAGAAGTTTTACTTAAGTCGTGTGGTCTAAATAAAGCACACTCGTTTTTTTTTAATTTAGTACCACAGAAAATTATAAATTGTAAAACAAACTCAAGTCCTAAAGTATCAATGAAACAGCCTGTATAAAATAGGTAAACAAATCATAGGTAGTGTAACGCGTACAAAGTCGTGGGCAACAGCTAGTATGTTTATATTTAATGGTGTGCAATAATTAAATAATCTAATCTAAGAAACTGTTCTAGATAGAGATTTAGTTATAATTTTCCTGTACGCTTTGCATATTTATCAATCATATTTTTTTCAGATTTATCACTTCATATAACTTCAGAGATAAGGGGGGGATAGGTTCAGTAGTTGACTCGCACCAAAAGGGTTCCGGATTTACCATTTTGGTTCGGTAGCCTAAAAACGGTCGTATTATGCTGTAGTAGCTTAAAGTGTAAAATACAGCGCAGTTCTTCCGTAGTAGTATTAGCACATCTGAACATGAACTTACACTTCCACACGAAGACTTGGGGGTATCTTTGACTTCTCCTGCCAACTCTTCGGCCAGTCCACATGAACAGTCAGCACAGGCCTTCCGCTTGCCGGTCGTCGAGCATACTGAAAATATTGGAAATACCAATTTAAAACAAGAAACTTTTTAACATAACAGAATAAACCAAATTACAGAACGGATTAAAAAAAATCCAAATCGATTGATATGACAGAGTTCTTAGGTAACAAACATAAAAAAATACAGTAGAATTGAGAACCTCCTCCTGTTTTTAAAGTCGGTTAAAATAAATAAAAAGGAAAATGAAGGGGAGGCCTATATTCAGTGGGCATCCAAACCAATAGGGAGATAACTCTTCCGTTGGCCGAATGACATTGTCAATGTAAAACTGGGAAACAAGGGACGAGAATGGAAAGAATGGAGTAATAATGGGCAAATAGCCGGCTGAACGCAGAAGGTTGCGGGTTCAATTCCCACCGCGGAATTATAAGTATTTATTTACAAAAAAAAGTACATAATTACCCAATATGGTTCCCATAATACAAGCTTTGCTTAGTTTGGGGCTAAATGGCACTGTGTGAAATGTCCAGCATTATTAATTTAATTTAATAAAGAGGCCAGCAGTGGATGCAATAGGTTCTTCATGTGGGGGTTCTGATATGTCCTATATTGTTCTACGAAAGAAGGGTGCTAACTAATATCCAAGTATGTTCTACGGATCGAAAACATAATTTTTTAAGTATTCATGCTCCTGAGCTCCAAATGCTCCAAATTCAGGTTAATTTATTTAAGAACTGCCATCTCCACCTATAGGGTTCACACACACTGCAAATCACCAGACATTCAGGTAGCAAGTAAAAATTTTGTATGACAAAGTCTTTAAAGACTACATTCACTGAGTGTAGCCTTGAATCCAAGGATGGCATTGACTCAACATGAATGACTAGAAGATACGGAATAATGACGTCATGAGGCAATGAAACTGGCGACACAACACCTCAACCAAATTAACTTTTCAATGGACGGTATTTGGCACACAAAACCTCGACGATTTAAAAAGATAACACTGAGTATTTTTAATCTAATCTTCTTTAACAGCTACGACATTAACTATTGTTTCAAAAACAGTTATTATAAAGAAAATAAAATTAAACATGTAAAAAAATCATTATAATGTAACTTTAATGATGCCAATAAAAATTTAGAAATTAAAGGAAGGAAGATATAAATATTCATGAGTTGTATTCATGATTTGAAAGTACTAATTTAGTAGTATAATGAATAACATGAAACAATCAATCAGTTTAATTAAGCTGAACGAATGTATACTCATTTGTAATACCAATGAACACAAATGCACTAACAGCATAGTACCTATTTTACACCTTATCAGATATATGAACTTCTTTTACATAGTTAGAATCTAAATCCTTTAGTTATTCAGAGGAAACTATCCTTTTTTTAAACCAAGTTTATGCAAGCAATTTTGATGTAGAACTTTATATTAGTCTAACAGGTTTAAAAAAAGGATAGTTACCTCTGAATAACTAAAGGAACCCCAGGGTGACCTCTAGCTCATACAAACTTACTAAATAATTAACACTCAATAGTCACGTACCCCGATCCTACAATAGGGTTCTCTCCTTGACTCTACACTAGATTCTTTGATCGCAGATGAAATAAAATATGTTTGCTCAATAATCTAACTATTTATTTACAAAGAAATACTCCACGAGTGCTCTGGTTCCCATAGTACAAGCTTAACTTAGTATGGGGTTAGGTAGCACACTGAAATGTCCAGCGTTATTTTATTTATTTATTTTGTGTAGCTATGTACAAAGAATGACCCCACCAATAGGTTGGTATATGGTGTATGGTCCACCTAATTAGTAATTTTTCTAGATGATCAAATCAAAGTAAGTACCGATAACTTTCATCATTATCATATTAGCCACAGGACATCAGCTGCTGAACATAGGCCTCACCCATAGATTTCCAGAGCGACCAATCTTGTGTGGCCTAACTTAAATAAGATAACTTAACTTTAATATGCCAATAACTTTGACAAAAACAAAATTCACAAACCTTTAAGTGAACTCTGGTCAGGTTTCTTCAGATCCTCTTCATCTAGTAACTGGTCATCATCAATAATCTCTTCATCATTGGCCCCCTTCCATGCCTCTTCCACAGTGTCATCAAGTTTCCAAACTGTGGGTTTGTTCACTTTGTCACTCAGTTTGAGTGATGCTTTGGAACCAACCTAGAAAAAGAAAGAGTGTTAGAAAACTTGCAAAATGCTTTTTATAAAGAAAGCCAATACATTGCTGGACAAAACAAGCTGGTTTCAAACAGATTGACCGTAGATGTCTTTTGGACCCCTGCTATATAATTAACCATATGTTGTGTTGATGAGCACTTCCATGAGTGGCATTCTCTACCCTACATCAAAAACAAGCATTTGATCTTCTAAATTGCAGGTGTCTACTTAATGTGTAAATGCTAAGATGTTTTTAAAAATAACACAAAATCTTACCTCAAACTTAGGCTTCTCAGCAACATAAATAATATCAGTATCCCTAGTAACATTCACAAATCCATTTAACTTGAGTGTTGTGGTCAAATCTTTTTCATCCCTTAGAATAAATTTACCACTGGGTTTCAATAACTTCACAACAATAGCTAGGAGTTCATCATTGTGCTGTACTGCGTGGGGTGGAATAAAATTGGATAGAACTACGTCGAAGGATGACTGAGGTCGCGAAGCTAAAAGAATTTTTTTATTAGATTCAATCAAGTTCTCACAAGATTGTTTTCTGAAGTTTATTAAATTGAGAGGTACTTACACTCAGTTAACATTCCAGAGTTTTCTAGAACCACAGAACCATCGTTTGTGAGATTTTTAATTTCATCAACCAAATTTTTTAGGCTACTTTGATCACCGTTGTTCCAAATAATCAACACATTGTCACCACTCTTGAGGCTATTCATCTTGTTCAATTAAATAAGAAGAGTTTATATTATAAAACTGTTTCGGTTTAGCAGATCGATGTTTTCATGAAAAGTGTCAAAAATGGAATACGATTACTTGTTTGTTACTACGATAGGTACCTACGAAATCTACGAATTTACGAACCAACGAACAAAACCAGGGTTGGATTCAGTCAGTCAGACCCTCAGAAATTTTTGTCTGTGGACTTATTGTAATAAAATGACGAATGCGGTAACCCAAAACAAAAGGTCATAAGTCGTAACTATGGTTTTCCTTATAAACAATTTCTTTGATTTTATGTGTATTTATGAATGATGTAAGAAAAATAGAAAAATACCTTAAATAGCTCGTATAATCTCATACATAACTGTACGAGGTTGACTGCGATAATCAATAATACAAGTCAGTCAACATGAAAATAAAATGATGGTATTTTCGCGAAGTATACTGGCATTACGATACAACATAAAATAATGGTACAAATAGTTATACTTATACTAGTGGTTCGCCCCGAACACAAAACCAAAACAAATATTATTCATAATTTAGACAAATAAAATAGTGGCACGAAATAATAACCTTCTAACTTCAACTACAGTTGTACCTAACGAGAGTTCATGAAAATCGGTTACTCATTTTAGGGGTAGAAATTGAAGTTATTCTGGATTTTAGTCTTTTTCCTATAGTTGTGTCACTAAAGCTACACGATTACCTACCAAATTTTAGCACTGTGGGGTCACTGGTGTAGGTACCTGTGAATTTCGTCAAAGTTTAGTTTTTATTATTAAAAAACTACAAGGATTACTACCTTATTACCTACCTCTAAACCAAATTTCACGATGACGGATAAACGCTTCGAAAGTTATCCTCGGACAAACAAACATTACATACAGCGCCTATTTGCCCAAGTTGATTTGGATGGAGATCTCGCTTCGTTCGATCAGCTATGAAATCCAACCCTGAACCAAACCAAACCACAGACAAACAGATGAGATGAGACAGTGACAGACAGGCTTACACTTCACAGACAGACTAATAAGGGGTATGGAAGGAGCGTATTTACGCGACTAGGTTTTTATACGTATTTACTTGCGAGTACGCCGACTAGGTGTGACCAGAAATAAACGCAAGAAATTGAAAGTATTTGACACTTTTCACTTGACGACTAGATAGGTTCGTGTTGATAAAATTAAAAATTAAGTAATTTACTAAGATTTTTATCGTAAAAACTATTTTGCTCTATAATAATAATTATCTTGTATGATAAGATTGATAAGGTTAGGTTCCTTAGTGCTACCTACGATAGTGTACTAATGTTTCTTAGAATTAGGCCTACTGTAATACTTACCTAGCTTTATATAGTACTTATAGTACCTACAAACTTCTGTTATCATAATAGGTGTGTGTGTAAATAAATGCCTTTTATTTATTTTATTGTTATTTGTATTATTACTGTTACATGATATCTATTCGAATACTCATTTTGCCCTAGTTTCATTGCACTCAGTGCCTAACGTTACATTTCCCATCACTAGCAACTCAAACGCCACTGACATTGACATTGACTTTAATTTAACGTATGAAAAACATACGATACGTGACAGTCCATGTCATTATTAATCGACTAGAATCAAAGGAAACTTGAACGTATTTCTATACCTATGTTATTTATGTGAACTTTATTGCAAAATGTTTTACGAAGCTTTTTTAGCAGGTATCTGGGCTGCAGTGGGAAGTACGCTTGGAAAATTGTCTGGGACTGAAAGTGTTGTGGTGAGTAAATATCAAAATGATATTGTTGATGTCTATTAATTACAAAGTGGCACCGCGGGGTTTGTGCATTCTACCAGTTTTCCCGAGAATGAGAATGTAAACACCTTGCGTTGCAAACTTCTTACAGTCTTTATTTTTATCAGGGTGATAGTTATCTCATTTGGAGCAGTTTGCTGGTGACTATGGTGGTGGCTAACACTTGGGGCTGCCGGCACTACCTACGATCTCTTGATGCAGCTGCCAACTCCGTCGCGCCTACTGTTATATCCGCTGCGTCCAGTTACGTGCTTTCTGTAAGACAAATGTCCTCCTCAAACACTTTTACTTTATCTTACCAGGAAAATGAATTGCGTATTATTTCCTTTTTTGATATGCCTTGCCTCTGTCACATGACCTTGAACACTAAGGCATTGTTTCCTCCACAACTTTGTCGGGAATGGTCGCTGCGTGAGCCTTAGATTTTACTAATATCTCAGCTAGATACAACTCGCATAAAATTGGTCCTTCGAGCGTAATACGCATTAAAAAACCAAGTACTTGTAGGTATGTACCACAATTTTCTAATTCGATCACAGTTAGATAATATATACGCTACGTGCGTATAGATACATTATGTGTAATAGGCCATAAGTACCTAAATTTGAAAATAGAATGAGGTTCATTGTAATATTAATAAGCTAAAATGAATAGGTACAATTTCTATGACAAATCCTTATTTCTATTTAAAAACTAAGGAAGAGAGATCTAGTGGGGGAAAAAAACAATGGATACCTACCGGGGAACGCATTTTTTTATATAAATAAAATAAAGTTGGGTTGCTATTTATAACTCAAGAACGGCTAGACCGATTTTGATATAGCAAGCAGAATAATGAATATGAATAGTAGAATAACTATTAAAATATCGGAAAAGTTCACGCAAAAAGAAATTATGAAGAAAATTCATTTTCTCATACATAGAGATGCAACTAATGATGGCCGATTGACGTACATTGGCAGCCAGCGTCATATGCATGTCAAGGCGGTACAAAGTTCAGCGGGTCAGCTAGTACTGTTATAAAAATACTTTTTTCATTTTCTTGCATTCGTGATGAAAATTTATGGTGTAAGCGATCTATAACATCCTCGATTAAAATGTGTCGGGTGTAAAATAGATCGCTTTCAGCCCTTGTATAACAATGTACCCATAGCCCAAGGGAACTTCTATCAACTACCGTAATAATGCAGTTTATATTATACCATTGAACGCCCGAAATACATAAAAATTCAGCTGAACATTGCTGTACAAGATTAATGGGAGTCTCGATTTATAAGTGAAATTCCGACTATTGTTGCCTTTAAGGCGGAATAATTCAGAAATTATTGATCAAGCGCTTGTTGGACCACGCATAGTGAAGGGTTCCGTGGCCAGCAAGGCTGCAACTTAGTCATTTTAAAATACAAAGTAAATTTTGCAGTTGATTTTTGACATTTTGTATGAAAAGTTTCGTTTATTTTGTATTGATTAAAACGGGTATTTATCGGGGATGTACCTATTTTATTTGTTATCTCGACGTTTCGGCTGTGTTACAACAGGCGTGTTGACGTCAACCCGTGACCGTAATCGCGAAAGTTTGAAAAAAAATCATCATTATGTTAGTTGGCTAATGCTTGTAAACTAATAAAGTATTCTCAGCTCTGATTATTTTTCTAACAACTGCAGTATAATTATGTGAATACAAAAATAGCGGTTTTGCTGTTAGGGGACACATACACACGACGATTACGAAAATGACAACCATGATGCTTTATATTTCGTAAACGGGCTTTTGTATCAAAAAAGTGTTCAGGAAACCTTTTTGTTTTTAGAAGACATATTCAATGACACCCCACACGATGGGGTGCACGAGTAAAAAAAAATCACCTTAGATAATTTTTATTTCATACCATATTTAAGCGTCACTGAACCATATCATCACGCAAAATTTCAAACTACAGCTTGTCTACGATTAAAACGGCCGTACTCGTAACTGGTCGGACGGACAGACAGACGGACATAGCTAGACTAGAGTTTCGAATTCGGCTACGGAGCCCGAAAAAGGACTAAACTAGATACGTACAAATTTTCTTTGAATTTTATCGTTGGCCAATGGAGGATAAATAAAATAGACATAACTGATTTCTGAAAAACTTACGAACTTTCATGTTTTCGTATGTGCTGTGGACCTTAGTAGGTCTAAAATAAGTGATTTTTACTTACCTAACTGAACTTATATTGGTCGGGGTATAAGTTAGGTATACAGCAAATACATCTTAAAACTAATCTGTGTCCTGGTCCAAGTTGCACGCCCGCCCGTGACCTTTGAGGGACGACCTTGTAAAGTAAACAATGCAATGCAGCGTTACTCTGCGCTATGAGCGTTGCGCGTCGCCGCGTCTTTCGGCGTAGTATTTAGTTACCTACCTACTATTTGATTTGCTATAACACGCGTTGTCTCGCATCGAGTGTCAATAATGTGTTTCCGCTTTCATCCGTATCTTTCAATCTCATATCAGCCATAGCCTTCCCCCATAGATTTCTAGAGCGACCGATCTTGTGCGGCCAGCACCCAACGGCTCCCAGCAATCTTTATCAGGTCGTCTTTCCATGTAGTGGAGGACCGTCCTACGCTACGCTTTCCAGTGTGTTGTCTCCCTTCTAGAACCTTTCTGCCCAACGGCAGTCAGTTCTTCGAGCTATGTGCCCCGCCCACTGCCACTTCAATGTGCTAATCCTATGCTGTGTCTGATACAATCTCATATGTATACTCGTATGTGTAAAAAATCTAATCTTACATTAGTAGAATCCGCTGGATCCCATTCTGGGCAAATGTCTACTTCTGTTCCTCCTAGTCTAGTTCTTATATTTCGCATTGGTAAGTGTTCATTTAATTCATTTATTTATTCAGAAACCATCAGATAATCGTGTTTGAAATTACATCATATTTACAAATTACAATATTTAAAATTAACACATACTACATGTAAAAGAAAATATCAAAGAACGTCAAATGAAAAATACCTACACTAAATAAATCAAATGAAACCTCAATTTAAACAAGACCAATCCATGAGAGTCGTCACCGCACACGAGCCACGCTGCACGCAGCATAACCGATTCCAGCTTCATGTGTTCATGGCGGCATTTTGTGGTTGTAGCGCGTATGCGGGCAGACTTATGTTAACAGAGAACTAATGAAACTGGAATTAGCCTTTTCACTTTTATAAACAACCATCATTATTTCACAGGGATTCATCGGCATTGTTCTATTCGACGAAGGATCATCCATTCGGTGGTGGATTGGAGCCGTGCTTATCACAGTAGGACTTGCCTTGGTGGCAAAGCCGACACCTAAGCATAAAGGAGAATAACGATCGGTGATAGTGGGCTAGTCCAACATCGGTTCTTAGAGCTGATGGTGACCCAGAAATTTGGTAGAATAAAAAAGGAACTGACTGTGAAGGAAACATGATGTTGAAATGGATGCAGTGTGTATTGTAGAGGCTTCCTCTGCATGTAAGAAAGTTAAGATACATATTTGTGATATAAGGACCTAGGTTAGTTGTTTGAAGGTACTCGTATTCAAACAAATGACGTATCATGCAAATTAATTGTAATTTTTTATAGCTTTCTCTGTGGCGCAAGGATTGCGGGTTTAATTCCCGCTTAAACACATGCATTTCTTGGGTTAAATATTGCATTTATTATTAAATAACATTGCTATTATTGTAGTTAGCAGATAATGTAAAGTCTCTGTAGTTTTATCATTTAAATTTAGCTAAGCCCTGTTTGTTGAATGTTAATGCTAAAATATTACCAACGTATGTTACAGAAGTTATACATAATATTGATCCTAAAGTGAAATGATACATAAAAATGAAATAAACTTTATTTACGAAAATTTGTCGTTCTTTTTAACTCGAGCAAGACTTATGACTGGCAAAAATCCTGCTCATTTATAAAGCAGCATTACGAAGAATTTTGCTCAACGTTCATTTAAGTCGAAGAAATAACAAAAAAAAACTTGATTTGTCATGTTGAAATAACAGAACAAAATATGTAGGGAAAAATCAACGTGTCAGACGTTGCTATTTTCCTAATAAATTCAAAGTAGAATATATCCTCGCTCCTCTTTTGACTTCGAGCAACTGAGCCAAATAGCTAGTTATCATCCATACTATGTAATATTATAAATTCGAAAGGAACTCTGTCTCTCTATCTGTTTGTTACGTTTTTACGACTAAACAGCTAGACCGATTTCGATGAAATTTAGTATGCATTTAGATTATGACCAGTAAATATTGGGACATAGATTACGTTTTACCCGAGTGCGTAAAAGAAGGTTAATGTTTTTATTTATGGTTTTTTTAACCATGATGGTCTTATGTCTATGATATGTCATAAGTTATGGCATATACCTATCATATACGGTATGTGCACAAAGCCTACTTACTAACGCAAACGTTACGCTATGTAGCCAGCATCGGAGGTCAAACCTGGATGAGGCTGGCACATGACCATGAGGAATGGCACAGTCAAAAGGGCCTTAACCCAGCAGTATATGAAGTCGCATTGATGATAAAAAACACGATGTACAAAACGTTCCAAAAACACATGTCATATCTATGCTTGGACCTTTTACATGTGACTTAGGTACCTCACCAACTGATGATGCTGCTATTAAAAGATGATGAGGTCTATTTAACGAGTCATCAAGACGCAGCAGGGAGGTATATATAAATACCCGCCCTTCTGCATCACTGGTAATCTTTAGAGATGGGACTCGTTTCAAAGGATACACTATAATATCGATATTGGAATACCCACGCACGTGGTGATGTTGATTAATCACAATCAACAGTATAGAGGTAGAGGTAAATGTATTTTATTGGTATTTTATGCGAGACGAATAGAATAAAGCTGTAAGCATTGTACATACATACAGTTATAGAACTAGTTTATGTAAAACATAGCGGTTGGTAGTAAGTAGGTAGTCAAGTTTCAGCTGGTTATATTAGGTACCTTGCCTACATAATGTATTAAATACCTATGTAACAAATTAAAGCATAGGTACAAATTGCTTTCATAATGAAAACACGATTTAATCAAAGAATTGATATAAAATTAATCTCGAATTAAAAACAGTCCGAGCTTCTCAGCTTTAGGCTCGGACTATATGGCACCCGGGCTTCCGGGGCCAATCCGCCGCACAACCAAACATTTGAATTTTTCCTGCATCGACTACATACGATCCGAGGCCATCTGACTCCGATTTTTACCTGGAAGCAAACGGGGCATGCTCCGGAGTCGCAGAATCGGAGAGACCCGGGGCCGTATTACCTAAGCCAAATTGCTGTTTGTCGATCGACAATTGTCGATAATTGAATTTGCAGATTCTCGTTGAGTTGGGTAGTGGTGGCATTTGACTTTAAGGCTCGGACTATATGGCATCCGGCCCCCTTATTACCTAAGCCAAATTGCTGTTGCTTCGCTATCGCTAGTCAGGCCATCCCTTTGACACGTGAGGTACGTACTGTACATGTGAAAGGGATGGCCTGAGTAGCGATAGCGAAGCAACAGCAATTTGGCTTAGGTAATAAGGGGGCCGGATGCCATATAGTCCGAGCCTTAAAGTTAAATACCACCACTACCCAACTCAACGAGAATCTGCAAATTCAATTATCGACAATTGTTGTCATCGACCACCCCATCCCTACAAGTTTTATAGACGCAATGACGCCGGTTGGCTCGACCGACGACAGTCGGCAGTGGCGCGCCGCGGTTAACCCGGTCCGCACGTCCGTCCCCGCTCTATACCGCTCAACTTACAACCTACTCGCATGCAAGATCGATAACAAAACCGCTGTGAAAATACTACAAACATCACTAAACCACAATTAACAATACTTTTATGTAATAAATTTTAACGACTTGCAAGAGGCAGGCAACATCAATACCGCACCGGCGGCGTCAACAATGTAGCCATAGTGACGCGATATGTTGACTTCTGACAGATAAATAAATGTTCATAAAAATAATTAAAATAGATTGTGTTTGTGTTATTAATTGGAGATGACAATAATTTTGTTGAAGTAGCAGATTTATTGCAAAGAAAATGGGAAATGGAATGAACAAGGTAATAAATATTGAACTCTTATTTATTTTATTACAAAACGAATATAGAAGTTGTAATGCAAGAATGTGCAAGCGAAGCAAAGCGTCGTTGTTACGTAACCTGATCGTAGAGCGAGTAGCGGATGATAGCGCGCCGTAGCACTCGCGTAGAGTCCGTAGATCTTCCACTAGATAACACAATATCAGATAAAATTTTCAATTTAAATATGTTTTGAATCTCGAAGTGTAATATTTTTTTACTGCTTTAATTGAACTATAAAAAATAAACTAGAAAGGTAGGTATGGATATACATTTTTGCATGTATTTTATAGCTCAAAGCATTTAAACATACAAAAATTAAATCCATTACATTTTATCGATCAAATAAAGCAATAAACAATAATGAATACCAACTCAAATACAATATACCTACACCAAAACAAATATACACAACTCAAAATTTTGATACAAGATTATGTGTAACAATGGCAGCACCATATTTTTATTACACAAAATCTAATTTGAAAACGTTTTAATTTCGCAGTTTGCGGTTATAAATTGCGCTGATCGATGAATATACGCCATATAAACTATATTAAGTTATTGTGATAGAACAAGTTATATCCACCATACATTTCTTTTTTATTCTTATACTTGAGTCGTATAGAATCAAAGTTGGCAATCTGTATTTTGAGTAAAAATTTGTTATAAATGTGGCAACGCGGGAAATTTTAAAAGACACTATGAATAAATAAATCAGGATAAAACATGATAAACTACCGTAAAAAAAACTGACCGTGTCAAAATCAAAGGCGACTATCTTTCTTGCTCGACCAATCCTATGCGTTTATTCCATCATGACATGACCTACAACAGATTTCAGTTGTACGTTTCAATGGAGTAGTTTTTTCGATTTATCAACATTCTGAGAAAACCTTTGATTCTATACGATTCACTTTTAAAAGGGCATTGAGTCGCTTGCAACTATGTCAGCCTTGTTACATCTTGCAATTATATACTAACAACTAGACTTAGTAATATTATCCACGATTGTATATGTATAAAGGCTGCACCGCATAGCGGGGCAGACAAGATACTCTGGAATACACCAACATTTAACAGATGCACAATAAATTGATTCTGTCTGTGTGTTCTCAGAGGCTGGCTCCGAACACATGCCTCCAGAAGGTGATGTACGTCTTCTGTAACTCCACCATATACTTCAAAACATTAATTACCTTCTACAGGGTGATTTTATTTTGTTTGTTTTTATTTATTTATTACAGAATCAACAGCACTTGATATCAATGTAAACAAACTCTTATATCTAATGCTTACTGCCAATAACAGATTCACATTTTATAGACATAACTTTCAAGAAATTAGTCACCTAGAGAAAATTATTAAAAACCCAATATATTATAGAATTTTTAACGAATTTAATAAGTACGCATTTGAAGAACGTAAGGGTGGGAGTGATGTTGTGTAAATGTGTAGGTATACTTGAGGGGGTGAGGGAGGGAGTGGAGGGTGTGTTGCGTGAGTTTCTGAATATTTTATGGAACGCGCTTTAAATGATTAAGAACAGATATAATTGTAAATAGTGTAGCGTTACAACTCTGCCGTAAAAGAAGAGAGCTGTAAGCCAAGTTAAATCTAGACCTACCTAACGGTTTTAAAATCAAAGGGATTTAGAATGTGTTATGTTTTATTACAATGATTTACGACAATCTAGTAGTTTTATTGAGATATTAACTCTAGAGGTGCATTACATAATAATTCTTATTCTAAGTTATGACTGAATATAGGAAGATTTTAAAGTATATCTAAACCTAGACTTTTTTCTTCATTAGTAACAGAATAATGAAGAAAACAATGGAAGAATAATGAACTAGAATTATGTTAATTAACAGCCAGAATGCAGTCTGGAAGGAATGGGTTAAGCCTCTGATAATACAAAGATTGACTATTAATGCGATACTTATCAAAAAACACTTATAGTCCCACTGAGGTGCTCAAACTCGATGAATCCGGGAGTCTGTAGGTCCGGTAGAAAGCGCGCTGGTTGAAGGCTAGTGGAGCCTCTAGCCTGCGGGAGGCCGAGAAGACGAAGTAGCTCCACCTTGATCTCCAAGTCTGTAATAAGCAAAGGTCTTCAGCCTCGAGGGTCCAAGAGGGAGACGTGATGACTCCAACCTCAAGGGGGTCAGGCTCCCAGGCTCAAGCCGGTAGGCCTTCGCCGTCAAGAACAAACTCCGGGCTGCGCTGACTGATTGATAAAATGAGACAGTTTTCTAAGCGTTTCGATCTGAGATATTTCACCCTCGGTTTCCAAGTCCAGACTGTCTTTTTTGAAGGATGCTCTCGCTCGATGTCCTTCGGACCTGTTCCAAAATTAAATCACAACATTATAGTTAGTGGCCAGTACAGCCTTACATAAAATTCATTCGGTTTAACCAAGAATTAAAAGTAAAAATATATGTATATGTGTCTAAAATGTCATGTCGGTACCCATGTCAGGTCTGTTTATTTTTGTATTTCTAGTCCTAAAAAGTTAAAATAAATATAGCATCATTTATACTCCTGTGATGAGAAAATTCTGCTCTTTCCATTCATATAACAATGTAATAATGGGCTTTTTAAGGTTTCAAGAATGAATTTAGGGTTTTATGACCAAAATAATGATGAAAATGTTAAAGTATGGTAGAAGGAACGTGAATGAATGAATGAATGAATGAAAATTCTTTATTATACCTTACAAGCTAAACACAACAGATATAAAAATAAAATATAAATCACGATCAAAATCTATATAAACTAACCTAAAATGATAATATGTGTTGATTTAATTTCAATAATGAAGATGAAAACTACCTTTTCATACATTGCGGCAGTCAGTGCGGTTTCTATGGAATGGCGGATTTTTCATCAACTTAGCCACCGTCTTGAACAAAATTACGTTTCCGTCCATGGGATCAGTTGCTAATCGTTTTTAAATCTGCGTAAAACCTTAGAAATGTTTGGTTAATATTCGATATAGTTAGTAAGTTTAACCCTGATACAAAATCGATCTGGGCCTTGGAGACCTTTCGTACAAAATTCAAGCTTTATTTAGAAACCTCTCTGCGGGTTTATTTTCCTTTGAGTAAGCTTTTATTAGGCGGCAACGGCAGAACAACAGCGTCCTTTCAAACCTACTTATTATCTCCTTACGTTTTGCCGATCTCGAAATCCTACCTCTATCTTTAGAGTGTTACGAAATTCTGCTTAATCTTTTACATTATAGTTTAATATGAGTATCTTTTACATTATAGTTTGACATGTGTTTTTAATTAATTTTATTTTTGATCGAACGAAGCGAGATCTTCAAATCAACTTGGGCAACTCGGCGTTGTATGTATGTATGTTTGTTTGTCCGAGGATAACTTTCGTAGCGTTTATCCGATCATCATGAAATTTGGTATATAGGTAAGCAGTGATGGCACAACTTTGGTGTGACTCAATGAGCTTAAAATATTGGGGGGTTGTTGAGATATTGGGGTTCAAGAGGGGTAAAAAATAAATAAAACGAGACTATTAGGTGAAGTGGGACGTCAAATGAAAGGTCTTCATTAGCACATTTGAACCCCGTTTTTATTTTTAGTTTAATTTTTGTAGTTTTTGAGTTATTAGCCATAATAAAAACAACACTTTGACAAAATTCACAGGGTACACCAGTGCCCCACAATGCTGAAATTTGGTATTCGTGTAGCTTTAGTGACACAAATATAGGCAAAAGTCCGAAATCCAGAATAACTGTCATTTGTACCCAAAAAAAATATAACCAATTAACAAGAACCCCCGTTACATCTAATTTGAATGAAACTGTAGGTCAAGTAGTTTGGTTATTCATTTCGTGGCACCAATTTATTAGCCAAAGATTAAAGCCGGCATGCACAATGATCACTAAACGTATTTAGCGACTAAACATGTTTAAATTTGAAGTATTTGTATGATTTGACAACTCCTTAAATCACATTTAGCCACTAAATACGTTTAGGCATCGTTGTGCAAGTCGCCCTAAGAATAATATTGATTTTGGGAGATTCGCGAGATCTCAGTTCGGGGCGTACCACTAGTTATTTTAAATTTGATGAGAAATTTGTTTTGATTTAATTGTCTTTTATCCTCATTTATTTTGTATCTGTATTACTAACATAGTTGTAAACAAATGTAGTACTAACAATAAATGGACATAATACTTAAGTCTGAAATAAATTTTATTGAATTGAATTGAATTGAACGAATATTTTAGCATCGGATTCCTTTGGAATAGTATTTCAATGAAAACGGTATCATTACCGTATTTTATATTTTTAACCTTAGACGCAAAAAATAGGTGTTATAAGTTTGTGTGTCTGTCTGTGGCATCTCAGTTCCCAAAGATCGACCGATTTGGACGCGGTTTATTTAATAGAAAACTGGTTTAATTGGGCTGATTCTTAGCTATGTCAGTTTTAAACCTTTGACACAAAAAGAGGTGGGAGGGTGTTTTTATGAATTATCTTTTTTTTTCTTTTGATTGATCTGACTTGAAATAACAATCTTCCGTGGTCGGTTTGGAAATTTATTAAACGACTCCGAACTTTGATCTGTTTGATCTTGATTGATCTGACTAGTAGTAGAATTTCTTGTGAAAGCGCCAAACAGCATTGCTGTGTTTCGATTTGAAGGGTATGGTTGCCGGTTAAAATACAGGCACATGAGACTTTACACCTGTATGCCTCAAGTTGATGGACGCAGGGCAGTGCATCGTAGGGCACGTTTTTAAGATGCGTGACCTATCATGTTGTGGGTCATATGCTTGCTCCATCAAAAGGTAACATAAAAAAATACAAAATACGGTGTCGAAGTTTTTACTATTAGTCAACCAACATCATACCGTGTTCTCCGAAGCACAAAGCTGAATACCACTAGCGGCCACACATCTAAGTAGTGACCCCACGATTATAAACTACGAGCACCTCGTTCCTACATTCCATAGACACACAAGAATGATTTTTTTAAGATTTTTAGGACTCAAATAGTTTGAAAGTAACCAACTAACATAGTTGGAGCCATAACTTTCATAGATTGAATTCACTCCGGCTTGATTGATGGCAGCACAGTCATTATGGAAATACCGAACATTCTATGGCAGGGCCGTAAAATTGGCATTCAGCCTAAAGCAGTAACTTGGACCATAAAACTCCAGTTGTAGCACAATGATATGAAAGTTATGTGCCTATATTGTATTAGATAGCGATCGATAGGATAGGTTTTTTCTAGACATTCACTTTTATTAAAGTTGCTGGGTATAGTCAGTCCACTTTAAGTCTGCATTATGCTAAGAAAGGTAGATTTAAGAACATAAATCTTAATTTTATTCTTACCAAAGTCCAAAACGGTGAAGATACACGACTTTTACGAAAACGGTCATTATTCACAAATTCTTGTATCAAAAAAGTGCTGAGGAAACGTTATTGTATTTAGAATAAATAAATAAAGAAATATAAATATTGCTGGACATTTTCACACAGCGCTATCTAGCTCCAAACTAAGCAGAGCTTGTATTATGGGAACCAGATAACTGATAGAATACTTATATACTTTTTTTTGTAAATACATACTTATAATATATAGAAAAACAACCAGACCCGGAACAAATATCTGTAGATCATGCAAACATTTGTTTCGCGGCAGGAATCGAACCCGCTACCTCCTGCGTCTGAGCCGGCTATTCGCCCACTGCACCACGGAGGTCGTCTATTTAGAAGACCTATTCCACGATACGCCACACGATGAAGTGCCATAGTAAAAAATATGACCTCCATTTTCATATAGAAAAAATCATTGTCCTTAATTTTAATTGATCAAGCGAAGCGAGATCTCCAAATCAACTTGGGGAAATCGGCGTTCTATGGCTGTGTGTAAGTATGTATGTATGTATGTATGTTTGTTTGTTCAAAGATAACTTTCGAAGCATTGATCCGATCTGATCCATCGTAAAATCTGATACATAGGTAATAGCACAATTCTGGTGTGACTAAATGAGATAAAAATGTGAGGGGGTTGTTGAGATATTGGGGTTCATGTGGGTAAAAAAAAATGAAAATGAGTCAAATGGGATGTCAGATGAAAGGTCTTCTTTAGTACATTTCGACCCCGCTTTTATTTTTAGTTTAGTCCTTGCAGTTTTTGAGTTATTAGCCATAATAAAAACTGAACTTTGACGAAAGTCACAGGGTACACCAGTGACCCCACAGTGCTGTAATTTGGTATGCGTATAGCTTAAGTTGAGACAAACATAGGCAAAGGTTTGAAATTCAGAATAACTGCAATTTGTACCCCAAAAAAGAATAACCAAATTTCATGAACTTCCGTTACCTGTAATTTGAATGAAACTGTAGGTCAAGTTATTTGGTTATTTATTTCGGGCCATTAATTTGGTAGTCAAAGATAACGAATAATATTTTTTTTTGTTTTTATGGGAGACTCGCAAGATCTCGGGTTGGGGCGAACCACTAGTTAATATAACTTACTAGGCGTTACTTAAACCTATTATTATCGATTGTGCCAAACAGCATTACAGCACTTTAAGTCTACAAGTAAAACGGCTGTAGCTGTTCGGACGGACAGACAAACAAACGGGCACGTCGAAACTATAAGGTTTCCAAGTTTGACTACGGAATCCTAAAAATCTGTTAGTATTTTAAAAAAAGCTTGTGTGCAATTCACACGTGGTAGAAGTGAAACCTTAAAAAAAATAGAACCACGAACATAAGAAACACTGTATAATGCTTCCTATCTCATTTTCTCCCACGTTAAATGTTATAATTTTATGTGTCTGTGTCTTTTTACTGCCCCTTTTTCGTTTCATCGACTTTCAAATCACAACGATGCTAAAGAAGTTTTCACTTGAAAAGCGATGGGCTAGCAAGCTGCCGCATAAGGAATGCTAACAGTAACTGTTATGTAAAAAGTGGTCATGTATTTGGCCTTGTCTCTCACTACCCCCTAGTGGTGTATATTTAAGATCTGAGGATATACATCGTGGAGATTAAAAAATTCGTTAGGCTGTATTTTCATTGTAAGTAAAGAAATTGCAATTTTAAAGGCTGTTGAAAGCATCCCTTTGTGGCAAAGAGTGGACATTTTTGAGACGTTTGCGAGTTCCTACAATATTTGCCGGGATTTGAATTCCTTCGTGCATACCCTACCTACCTTTACATAAATGCCATAAATAGGTACGAACTTGGTGAGTAAAGTAGGTTATCAATTTAGATTCAATCATGAATATAAGTAAAGTAAAGTATTTATAAAATGTATTTTTACTAGTTTTTGGCCCTGAACTAAAATTTCGCGAGTCTCCCCTAAAATAAAAATAAAATATTATTTGTAATCTTTGTCGATCAAGATAATGCCACGAAATACATAACCAACTAATTTGAACTGCAGTTTCATTCAAGTTACAGTTAACGGCAGTTCATGTTAATTGGTTACATTGTTTTGGGGGTAGAGATTACAGTTATTCTGGATTTCAGACTTTTCCCTATATTTGTGTCACTAAAGCTACACGCATACCAAATTTCAGTACTATGGGGTCACTGATGTACCCTGAAAATTTATCAAAGTTCAGTTTTCAGTATAACTAAAACTTAAAAACTACAAGGTTTAAACTAAAAATAAAAACGGGGTCAAAATCCAAAATTAAAAGTTCAGTTTTCAGTATAGCTAAAACTTAAAAACTACACGGTTTAAACTAAAAATAAAAACGGTGTCAAAATGTACTGATGAACACCTTTCATTAAACGTGCCACTTAACCTCATAGTCCCGTTTTGGTTTCTTTTTACCCCTCTTGAACCCCAATATCTCACCGCACACATTTTTAGCTCATTTAGTCACATCAGGATTATGCTAACACTATGTACCAAATTTCACGATGATCGAATCAATGCTTCGAAAGTTATTCTCGGACAAACAAACCAACATACAATGACGATTTGCCCAAGTTAATTTGGAGATCTCGCTTCGCTCGATCTAATATGTAGGTATTTAATATTTTTTGGAGTGAGTTTATTTTTAATTTAAATTGGATATTTATTATTAAGATGGGGGATTAAATACTTCGATGTTTTTTTTTATCATAATCATTGTTAAATTTGGGTTTGTTTTGGTAAGTTCTGCTGACAGGAATTACTTAACGAAAACGGAGACAAACAAGCTGAAGGTCGAATTGTTTTCGCAAGCTCTGAGAAAACATCCACACACCAGATGTTTACTCAGATGAACATAATGAAATTCTGAACGATCTGACGTGCGGTTTGGACGATACCTACATAGAAAGGCATCTTAAGTATAGACCGCTCTATTAAAGTCTGCATAAAGGTGGATGGATCAAAGTTTACTTATGTATATTTTTAATAGTTTTTTTTATAAGTTTGAGAGTAGCGTCAGTGACAGAAAAGTTGAAGAGTAATAAGTTAACGTGGTTTGTGCATGTCATGTGAAGAAAATCTGTGAGGAGAAGAGTGTTGGATATGAAAGAGGATGAATATACCTTGAAGTAGAGGAAGGCAAAGAAGAAATGGATGGATTATGTGAAATGAGTAAGAAAGAATTGAATAGGTAGATTAGGTACTGAGATGATGGTTGATAGATGGATTTAAAAGAAACATACTTACATATTATGCCTGCCCCACATAATATGAGAAAAGGTCAGGAGAATGATAATTAAGTATTGAATTGAATTCTCAGGGCGACTTGCGCAACGATGCCAGAATGTTTTTTTTTTGAAGTGAAAACTTCTTTATGCGCGTTGGGCATAGTGAAAACTTCTTTAGGCGCATTGAGCATTTTTTGAGATGAAAAAAACCATTGAACTCGCGATACTGTTACCGACACCTGTCACTGACTACTGACACTGACTGTTACTGACACCTCTCACAGTTTTCACTTCTGTCGGCACTCCCAGAGTGCCACTTTCTTTATTTTTATTTATTTACTACAATGTAATTTAGTCGCTCAATATGATTAAACCCAGCTTGTACAATGATCTAAACGTATTTAGCGACTAAGCATGTTTAAATTTGGCGTAATTGTATGATTTGACAAATCTCTAAATCATATTTAGCCAATAAATATCTACGTTTAGGCATCGTTGCGCAAGTCGCCCTTGGAGTATTGCCAAATCATACAAATACGTCAAATTTAAACATGTTTAGTCGCTAAATACGTTAAGGGATCGTTGTGCATGCCATGCTCAATATTAAATTATTAGGTATTCAAGAAAATGTAGACAACAAAACTCACGTTAACGATGCTGTAGCGCTGGTTTTGCACTAGCGCAGTGCAAAACAGCGCTGTGACGCCTTTTAGTTTGATCAAAAACGGTAGTTCATTCCAAATATATTTTTAATGTACCATTCCTAACGTCATGCCAACTTAGCGTGGATAGATGTTAAACGAAGATACAGGCGCTTACAGACCTTTCTGCTAATACCCAACAAAGTAGCTATTTCATTCCATTTGATCACAAGAATATATTTTTAGAAATTACCTCTCATTTTCTTAATAATCTTTGGGTCTGGCAGACCAATGTCAGATCTGTTATGTTGCCAAACTTAAAACCCCATCCTGATTACGTATTTTGTGGCGTGTTTGCTGCAGGCGTATATCTTGCATTAACTATAATTGTTGTCAAACGTCTCTTTTAAATTAATAAAACAACAGCTAAGTGCGAGTCGGACTCGCGCACGAAGGGTTCCGTATCATTATTATAAAAACAAGCAAAAAAAAATCACGTTTGTTGTATGGGAGCTCCCCTACAACTGAAGTATTTATTTTATTCTATTGTTAGTAAGTATTTGGTGTTATAGCGGCAACAGATCTGTGAAAATTTCAACTGTCTAACTATCACGGTTCATGAGATACAGCCTGGTGACAGACGTACGAACAGACAGACAGACAGCGAAGTCTTTGTAATAGGGTCTCGTTTTACCCATTGGGTACGGAACCCTAAAAATGAGTATGACTTATCGCAAAGTTGAAAATACCTTTTAGGTATTAAATAATAATAATAATATAAAAGTACCTATAAAGAACCACGACTTCATTAGATCCCAGTAAGTAGACCCATACTGATCTCAGAAGGTGTAGTCAAAGGCAAGTCCAAATGTTACGTTTGAATTACCCACGCCACCGAAAAAAATATCCATTTATAAGCTTTTAAACAAAACTAATCAGAGCAAAGTTTAATGATTAATCATATTCAAAGCTTAAACCCTAATAAGTTATTAAAAAACCAAAACCTTTTCTACTGTTTCTCATTATTCATTGTAAAATTTGATTTTAAATGGGTGGCAAAAGTGTCTACACTTTTTTTTTATTTTTATTTGATCACTACCGAAATAGTCTTGGTCCGAGCACTCTCTGCCACGAAGACCATGATTTCTTCGTAGAGTGGAGATATTATTCGATTCTAGGGCTTGGAATTAAACTGTCTTGTTTTTATTTCAACATTGAAAAATAAAAAGAAAGAAAGTAGACATTTATTCACATAAACTGTACACAAGAAGCAGACGCAAGCACATATACGAACATTTATAATTATACATAATAAAAACATATAAACACGAGGAAAGTAATACATATTATGACAATTAAAGTGTATGCATGGAGAAATGCAATGAGAATTTACAACGCTGATTTTCAGCACATGACTTTGGTGACATACGAATGTACTTAAAGAGTAATAAAATAAAAAATAAATATCCTTACTGTGAGTTATTCAGAAAATGTAAATGATTATATAAGAGCTAAATATATAAGAAGTCTTACCAAAACGAGCACGATAAAATATAACAAATAAACAAAAAATAAATAGAACAAGCTGATGCCCCATCTGATGTTAAGTGGTAACCATCGCCTATAACAGAGAATTGTCTCATAGGTCACGCACGTTAGAAATGTGCCCTATGTTGCACTGCCCTGCGTCCATCAACTTGAGTCATCCAGGTGTAAAACCGCATGTGCCTGTAATTTCACTGGCAACCCTTCAAACCGAAACACAGCAATGCTGCAATGTAACAAGTACGGTACTTATGATATAAGTTGGAGCGAGTCGTATGGTTCGGCAAGGTGGAACGTCGACCAGGTTTTAGAAACCAAGGTGAATATGGGTCACCTAAGCTGACGCCATAAATTTAAACAGTCACGCGAATGAGACATTTAGCTTTGACCGCGGATGACTTCGCACTTTTCCACGTATATTTAAACGCTGACGCAAAAAAGTGTTATAAGTTAATAAATAAGGCTGTGTGCCTGTTTCTCGCATCCAATACTCCAAACGAATAGTTATATTGCGGTTAGTGTTGGTTTGAAAGTCTTTTGTTTTTTAGAGATAATTTTTATCTGTTTTAGGTAAAAATTGGTGTAGTTAGTTAATGTGTAGAATGTTTTTGAATTTGGATATATTATTGAATTTGTTAACAGAAAAACATGATGATCGTGATCGTGATCATGATCACGGGATATACTATCATGGCGCATTGAATTCCAATGATTAATGAACTTCTATTCTTTTAATATCTACTAGTTGACCTGCCGAACTTCGTACCGCCTTGACATGAGATGCATGTGACGCGGGCTGTCAATATGCACCTACATCACCCCAGTAGAGTTGTCAATTGGCCATCATTATGTATGAGAAAATGAATTTTCTTTATTTCTTTTTGCGTGAATTTTTCCTATATTTTAATAGTTATTCTGCTATTCGGGGCGGAGACAAATCCAACAAATCAAAGATCATCAAAATCGGTCCAGCCGTTCTTCAGTTATAAATGGTGTAACTAACCCGACTTTGTTTTGATATATATAGGTTTTATTCTGCTTTGAACTTGACAAAGTTGTCTAAATGAGACAGAAATACGTATGCATTTTATTCATGAAATCTGCAATTTGTTGGTGCTGCCCATCTCACAGTGAGAAGGCGCTTATGTGGCTTTGTGCCGCACCTTGCAATGGCACTTTGAGAGACACTTTCCTTAGTAAGGAATATACTCGTACGTTATAACGCTCTAATAGCAACTTAGAAAACCTAGTTCTAAACTACCTGCATGTGTTTATGGTTACAAGTGATTACTTATTTTCGTCTTCTAATAACTTTTAAGTGCACTAAGTTAGCTTTTCCAAGTTTTTTCATGTTTTCTAAGATACCTATTTACTTTATGGAAAACATACTTTTATTTCTTAACTTAGACGAAATCTAACTATCACTACCTCATTTTGATTGATTGATTTGATTGACAAACTTTCAGGCTTCTAATATTGATAGAAAATAAACCTCTGGATCTATTTATAAATAATCTGTACGTGGTATGAATATCAAACTATGATAATATGTGAAGGCTTGGCGTCGAGTGAAACCTTTTTAGCGCACCCCGGCTTTATAGTAAAAATCCTATTGGTTTTATAGAACACTAGCTGACCTGCCCGCGGCTTCATTTTGCGCAGTTGGCTAAAAAGTAGCCTATACTCGTATCCTTTCGCAGGATATAATCTATCTCCTTGCAAAATTTCATTACGATCCGTTCAGACGTTTAGTCGTGTAAAGATAACGAATAAACTAACAAACAAACAGAGATATGCATGTATTATACATATAAACCTTCCTCTTGAATATATATTGCTGAAAACTTCATTAAAATTTGTTGAGTAGTTTAAAAGATCTAAGCGAACAGACAGCGGAATTGACTTCATTTTATACTATGTGAAGATTTACTGTTCGTCGTTCACCCAGTATTAGACTTGCTTTGACCAATCTCTGAAGTCTTTGAAAGCAATCGCGGTTTGATTCAATAAAAATGTTAATAGTTTTACGTATTTTATCTAGTAAAGGCTTATTGATTCGGTCATTTGCTTTGGTTTGATGTACAAAACAGTGCACGAATAATGTATAGGTAACATTGCACCATAATCCTTTAAATTAACAACACGTTGCTACAGCTATAGAAATCATTTAAATAATGAATGTACATATACGCTATAGCATAGCAAAACATAGTTAAATTGTGAATAGCTCTGATCTATGGACTGCCTGTACAATTTCCACCAAACAGTTAAGAACTATTTCAAATAATTTCAAAAAGTTTCAAATAAAAAAAGTACATTAAAATTAGTGCCCATATTCCATTATGATGGCGCTCTTTTGTCAGAACCTTACGCCTTCGATAGCTCGTGGGAGCTCATAAGGTAACCCTAGAGTAAATTATGGATAAAGGATATGCGCACTCACCTCTTGAATCCTGGAACAGCCTTGATGATGATCCTCTTCGTGCTCACTTCGCGAAATCGTCGCGGTGTTTATAGAACGTCACCACATAAATCTGATGTAAAAACAATGGAATTCAGCAATTTGCTGGTTTTAGCGATCGCGAACGAAAGTCTGACCAGCTCGCTCAGCGGTGATTGGTTAATAATCTTTAAACAATTTACGTTAACTATTTATACCTTCTTAACATTTTACAAAAATTATTTAGATCCACTGGAGAGCATACAAAGACGATTTGTAAACCTGACATTATGAAGATCGCCTAGCTAAGAAAATCAGAAGTTATCGCGATAGAACAAGGAAATACATATATTTTAGCAAGCTGTAGGAAGAAGTGTGTCTAGAATTGTTAGACCGACCGCAAATAAACGCTCCACTGAAACAATCGCGAATAAAAGCTTTAAATTTATTGAAGATCCTTTTCTCGCACCAACCTGGGTCAAAATACTCCATTATTGAGGCTGTGTAGTGTGTAAGCACTATAACATTATATCGAAAAACAACACCTTGAGCGAATCCTTGTACAAAAACCATCAGAATAGTCTGTTATAACTTACTTCTCACATAATATATTTTTTCTCAACATCTCTTTACGGTTTTACTTAGAAAACTTTCGTGATTTATTTCAATAATTATTATAAATAAGGGATTTATCACGTACCGTCTTATCGATGTTTCGACCGACAATGTTTCGGTTGAAACATAATGATCTCATTACGGTCATTTACATACGGACCTATCCCCCAAAAAACACGTACTGAACATTTTCTATGTAATTAATCGTTATTTATTAAGTCTACTCTGTTACACAAAACAGTCGATAGATATTTTTTCTTATATTGAGTTATAATGTAACTAATATATATATATATATATACTAGCTGATGCCGCGAACTTCGTACCGCCTTAGAATCAATAAATTTTGTGTTGCTAAGCTGAGTTAAATTATTTTTTGTCATAGTCTTTTTCTGTGCACGTACCCACTATAATCCACTATCTCTATATTCAAAGTAGAAAATTATTAAAGTACTAATATCTCTATTAAAAAATAGGGGTTGGTGGTAGAATAGTGAAAATTTATGGTTGTATGTATTTTTTATGGCCGAATCACCAAAAATTAAAAACAAAAATTTTGGGTTAAGCCACCCTTATCACATACGGGTATGAAAAATAGTTTACGCCCTATTCTCAAACCTACCGAATATACACAAAAAAATTCATAAGAATCGGTCAAGCCGTTTCGGAGGAGTTTTGTTACAAACACTGTGACACGATAATTTTATATATTAGAAGATATAGTTATAACCTAATATAACCACTACCTAACGGCGTTTTATAAAATTGCATGATGTGGTTTGAAAGAGCACTAGCCATAAGAATGCCTTAAGATATCTGCGTATCTTTTGTTTGTGATCCAATAAATAAATAAAGTCTCAGTTGCACGTGCAGTTGCGATCAGATCGCTTAACATCAGGTAAAGGCATGGAATTGTACCGACATAACATCTTATTTTAGCGCCTGACTGAGATTACAAAAAGGATCAAACCAAGATTATTTGGTTCTTGAGCTCGGCCAAAGAATACTAACTATTATTTACTACGGTAGGCTAAGTAAGAATCCATTAGCAAAGCTTTCTCTTTCAAAACATTTCGCACAAGTAATATGAGATCAATGACAACTTATTTCAGCAAAGTTAGGAATTAAAGTATTGTTACGCCGAGGCTGTTAAACAATGAGTAATAATCGAACCTTCTCGAACGCTTTTGTCTTGCTGTGTTATTGTTGCTATTGTTTGTGGTTTCGCAGAATGGTGAGTGGCCATTGTGTCGAGGGACCGACCCTTTCCTGGAAGGATCGACATCGTTCTCGAACAATCGAAATGTGTGCGATATAAATAGGCCGGAGAGATGGCCGGACAGTCAGTCTCGAGTCAGTTAGTGAGTGAGTCTCAGCGAGGCCCTGGAGGACTGACGTGGAGAAGGGTCTCGCGTGAACAGTAGTTGCTCGTGAGTCAGTCTGGATTAAGCTAAACGTGCGATCATTTCGGTGACTTTAAGTGGTGCAACAGTGGTGTGAATTAGTGTGTTGTGATTACGTGTGACCAAGTTCGTGTATTCATCGTTTAGTGCTGAATAAAAGTGTTATTTTGGTTAAATCGATTCCCATTATTTTATCCCGAACCCTCAGCTCGTAACAATTTGGTGTCAGAAGTGGGATAAAATAATGCCGGTTCTGCCAAAGGATAACGTGGACGGTGTCAGGACGAGAGGTTAACGACAACAGGAAATGGATGAAAGGCGGTTTGGGGAGTCTCCGATTCAAGAAGCTCGGCAGAGTCGTCAGCCGATGGGGATGGAATTAGCCGCCGCCGAATCATTTGGAGCATCATCATCATCATCCGTGGGGCAAGCTCCTGTGACAGGCGATATTGCTGCTATTATGGCAATGCTTTGTCGTCAAGAGGAACAGCGACGTCAGGATAAGGAAGAGCAGCGTCGTCAGCAAGAAGAGCAGGCTCGGTTGCAGGCAGAACAGCGACGTCAGGATAAGGAAGGGCAGCGTCGTCAGCAGGAAGAGCCGGCTCGGTTCCAGGAAGAACAACGCCGTCAGCATTAAGAAGAGAAGCGTCGTCAGTAGGAAGAGCAGGCTCGGTTGCAGAAGGAACAGCGACATGAACAGGTGGAGCAGACTCGGTTGCAAGAGGAACAGCGACGTCAGGATAAAGAAGAGCAGCGTCGTCAACAGGAAGATCAGCGACGTTGGCCATAAGAGCGTGCTCGACTGATGAGGGAATCGTTCGGTTCATCTGGAAAGGAATTCCAGGAAGTGAAAGAACAGATAGAAATCAAGAGAGCCGTGTTTTGGAGGCTGGAATTGGGCTCGACTGATGAGGGAATTGTTCGGTTTATCTGGAAAGTAATTCCAGGAAGTGAAAGAACAGATAGAAATCATGAGAGCCGTGTTTTGGAGGCTGGAATTGGGATCGCTGATGAGATAGGGACTCTGGGTGTCCTGAAGTACTGGAGACGGCAATGTGGCTCCTCTAGTTGCTACATCTTCAGCGCGAGGTGCGCCTAAAATTGTTCATGTTGATCGGCTGCCGCGATATGGGGCTAACAATGCTCGGGACGAGCATGTTTTAGGAGCGGGCAGTGTTACGCCGAGGCTGTTAAACAATGAGTAATAATCGAACCTTCTCGAACGCTTTTGTCTTGCTGTGTTATTGTTGCTATTGTTTGTGGTTTCGCAGAATGGTGAGTGGCCATTGTGTCGAGGGACCGACCCTTTCCTGGAAGGATCGACATCGTTCTCGAACAATCGAAATGTGTGCGATATAAATAGGCCGGAGAGATGGCCGGACAGTCAGTCTCGAGTCAGTTAGTGAGTGAGTCTCAGCGAGGCCCTGGAGGACTGACGTGGAGAAGGGTCTCGCGTGAACAGTAGTTGCTCGCGAGTCAGTCTGGATTAAGCTAAACGTGCGATCATTTCGGTGACTTTAAGTGGTGCAACAGTGGTGTGAATTAGTGTGTTGTGATTACGTGTGACCAAGTTCGTGTATTCATCGTTTAGTGCTGAATAAAAGTGTTATTTTGGTTAAATCGATTCCCATTATTTTATCCCGAACCCTCAGCTCGTAACAGTATTGTTGTTGGTTGTTGGTGGCTATCGAGTTTCAGAAGTATAATAATATTGTATTAGGTATAGCTGTTTTGGATCAATCTTCTACAAACTTTGATTGCGATAAGAGATAAAAAATAAATACCACAAATAAAGAAAAGGAAGATGTTATTGAAGTGCATTGAAAAATGTAACCTAGAAATCCGACCTACAGATCTGGGATTTTTGCCTCCTAATTGGCGATGCATTGACCAATTTCAGCCTTGGGTTTAGCTGCCACTGGCTTCAAAATTAATGGTCGATGGTCAGCATCTATAATCTCAAAATTTATGAGTACTATTAGCGTGGTCACTAGAAAATTAAACAAACTATAAGAAAAAAAAATCATAATGTTTTTATTTCTGTAAAAATATAGAACTATAACAAGGTTGTTGGGATCTTCTTTTAAGTATACATATATACTTGTATCAGAAGACCCCGCTCTTCAATAGCCACACAATTTTTTTTTTTACATATAACAGGATAATAGGTTATCCAACAGTAGCGAGCACATACGGTGGGTGTACATGGGTAGGATATGTACGTATGTGTGTGTGTATGTATGTTTGTGGGTGTGTGTGTGTATGTATGTTTGTGGGTGTGTGCGTGTGTGTGTGTGTGTATTTGTGAACGTGTGTGTGTGTGTGTGTTTTCATTTATTTGTGTGCAATAGGGGGTGTTTGTGTGTCAGGGTGAGTATACTACATGAGTATATTCAAATGAGTATGAAGTGTGTGTATGCGTGTTTTGGTGTAAAGCTAGACATACATACTTATACATTATTATTATGTGTATAAGAAGGTTGCTATGTAATCAAAAATACAAGGCAAAATTCAAATTCAACATTTTGTTGACAGGTGCTTCCCGGGCTCTACGTAGGCAACTACCGGGACTCCAAGGATCCTGTACAGCTCGATAAGTACAAGATTACCCACATACTGTCAATACACGACGCGGCAAGAAGACTACACTCCGTAAGTAATTTACCTACCTACTCAAATATTGCCAGTTTCAAACATATTAGCAATTTATCGCACTATTTTTGATATGACATGGAATATCACCGTTCGTTACTTATAACGAACTTTCGCTGTGACTTCGTCCGCATGGATAAATACTTTTCCATCTGGGTTCTTGTTTTTCTAGTACGTATCTTCCGATTCAATCAGTAATACCACTTTTCTATCGAGCGTTTTACAATCGAGTGATGGATATAATCGAATGGATGACAAATATGCTTTGATAAAAATGAACAATAAAACATCTCTAGAAGGTCGAGGTTTCAATCAATTGATACAACATCTAAAGCCAACAGACCATGCGCAGTACTAACCATTCATCAACGACCAACTGCAATAAGATCAACTGAAATAAGATCTTTGGTTCATTAGTCTTCATGTACTAAAATCGATATAAGCGGTGTGCCAGACCAGTGGAATTCATAAGCCTTTTCAGTGGAGCCTTTTTATAAGGAATGAATCAGATTCCTAGCTGGGATGAAACGTTATTTTAGCTAAAGTATATAAGGCTTAAGTATATTTGCAATCTTCTCAAATAATTAATCTACCTGAAACTCTCATTAATAATTGATCGAGCGAAGCGAGATCTCTAAATCAACTTGGGCAAATCGGCGTTGTAAGTATGTAGGTATGTATGTTTGTTTGACCGAGGATAACTTTCGAAGCGTTGATCCGATCATCGTGAAATTTGATACATAGGTAGGTAGTGATAGTACAATTTTGGTGTTACTAAATGAGCTAAAAATGTGGTGGAGGTTGTAGAGATATTGGGGTTCAAGTGAGGTAAAAAAAATGAAAATGAGATTATTAGGTCAAATGGGACGTTAAATGAAAGGTCTTTATTAGTAAATTTATATTCCGTTTTTATTTTTAGTAAAGTCCTTATAGTTTTTGAATTATAAGCCATAATAAAAACTGAACTTTGATAAAATTCACAGGGTACACCAGTGACCCCACAGTGCTGTAATTTGGTATGCGTGTAGCTTAAGTGACACAAATATAGGCAAAAGTCTGAAATCCAGAATAACTGTAATATATTATGTACCCCAAAAAAGAATGAACTGATTAAAATGAACTGACGTTACCTGTAAGTTGAATGAAACTGTAGTTCATGATAGTTTCGTGGCACTATTTTGATAGTCAAAGATTACAAATAATATTTTTTTGTTTTGATCGGAGACTCGCGAGATCTCAGTTCGGGGCAAACCACTAGTAATATAAAAACACAGTATATATTTTCATGTTTCCACCACCTTTGTTGCTTTCTTCAATAGTATTCATACCATTATTGCAACACAATGTCCGCTTCATAGACAAGCCTTTGTTATTCATTCTCGCAGAGTAGGGTGACCTGTAATACAGGTTCCTATGAACCTACTTCAGGCACTAGTCTCTCACAATGTTAGTTGACACCATACAAACTTGCCTTTGTAAATTAGACTTAAGAACAACTTGTGAAAGAAAATAAATGAATATATAATATTGCAATTTCAAACGTCCACTGTAGCTGTGTTTTTACCTATATCATTTTTAAAATTATCTATGGAAATTTGTAATTGGGCCTGAGCATCCATGTCTTTTTTGCATGTATTATAATTATAATTCGTTTTTCTGTGTACCTAGCTGTAAGTTTCCTGAAAATAATATACATAAAAAAATAAAATAAAATATTGTACTTATGATCAGCTGGGAATATCCCATTCTTTTTAATTTAATTTTTTACAAATTCGAATAAAATTCTACTGATGTGAAGCCTTCTTTATCATCAATTTAGTAAAGCCTTGCAATAAAAAGAACGGATTTCAACTAAATTACTTACACACGTGTGATAAATAGGGAGGCTCAGAAACGTCTTCTTTTCTTGATAAATGTTCAAAGGCTTCTGAAATCATTTGTCGCGCACAATCAGTTTGCACACTGAAGAGTGAAGTGTCAACATTTTATGTATCATCACTAGTAAAATTTCAACCACATAATTCAAAACAAGTTTTTTAAACTATTGGTGCCTGGCCGTAGCATGATCTGAAAACATTTTTTTTATACCGCAATACTTACTACAAAAAAAACGTAAGTTTCACTTACAATATTAAAATATCCGTTTCTTTACGAGATCGAATCAGAAATGAGAAGATCCGTAGTCAAACCGGCCGGTCATATCTGCCGCAGAACCGATAACCGTTGGGTTAAACGTGTTCTGGAGTGGATACTACGTCTAGGCAAGCGAAGTGTAGGACGCCCTCCGGCTAGATGGAGTGACGATTTGCGCGCTGTGGCTGGCAAGGATTGGATGAGAAGAGCTGAGAATCGGGCTCAATGGCGCACCCTGGGAGAGACCTACGTCCAGCGTGGAGTGGACTATTAAAGATTGATGATGATGATGTAGACAAACCAAGCTAACTGATATAGCCAAGAGGGTTAGCAAGCTGAAGTGGCAGTAGACGGGACACAAGTTCGAAAAACTGGTGGCCATTGAGGCAAAACCGTTTCTAGAGTGGAGAGCTCGCACTGGAAAACGCAGCGTAAGACGACCCTATCACTAGATGGAAAGACGACCTGATGAAGGTTGCCGCACAAGATCAGTCACTCTAGATATTTAGGGGAGGCCTATGTTCAGCAGTGGACGTCTTACAGCTGATATGATCAGGATTATTGAAATAGTTTGACGACCTCCGTGGCACAGTGAGCGAATAGCCGGCTAAGACACAGGAGGTAGTGGGTTCGATTGCCGCTGCAGTACAAATGTTAGCATGATCACAGATATTTGTTCCGGGTCTGGTGTTTTTCTATTTATTGTAAGTATGTATTTACAAAAAAAAGTATAAAAGTATTCTATCAGTTTTCCGGTTCCCATAGTACAAGCTCTGCTTAGTTTGAGGCTAGATAGCGCTGTGTGAAATGTCTAGCAATATTTATTTATTTATTTATCTTGACTTTAGACAAATTATAACCACCTCCAAAACAAACAAAGTCAATCATCTCTCGCCTCTACTCCCCATAGCGCAATGAAACCCCTATACATCAGTTATTTAGTGCTATGTTTTTAAGTGCTTCTTAAGTCATGAATATTAAATTTTATTATACAGTCTAACACTGGTATTCACAAGCAATACTTGCCTCAGTAAGTCATATTGCTAGTGTACTGAGGCAAGTATTGTTTGTGAATACCCGTGTTAGCGAAGTCTATGCGAAGTAAGGCATTTCTCAGTGCGTTTCATATGGCAAGCCTTTGATTTCATAAACAATACTAAAACTACTCTTAGCTAAGCGAACGTCATCTAAACTCATCCAAACTATAATAGTGAAAATGGTCTAAGAAATCCCGTATCACTTTTCTGGCACTTATTCTGCTCCGCTCATTGATATAATTATCAAATTCTTCGCTACTGTTACTACTGGTACTATTAAACCATTTTAACGCTCGAAAACACAGCCTCAAACAGCAGCCGGCTGAGACGCAGGAGGTAGCGGGTTCGATTCCCGCTGCGGAACAAATGTTTGCATGATCTACATATATTTGTTCCGGGTCTGGATGTTTTTTCTATATATTATAAGTATGTATTTCCAAAAAAAAAAAGTATATATGTATTCTATAAGTTATCTGGTTCCCATAGTACAAGCTCTGCTTAGGTCGGGGCTAGATAGCGCTGTGTGAAATGTCCAGCAATATTAAAAAAAAACAAAAAAAAAACAAACTAAACCAAAACGCACAAGAAAGAAATGTAAAGGTAAAACCTAACTTTTTGACGTAAGCTGGACACTATTTGACACCATGCATTGCCTAATATAGTTAGCTGGCTCCCTTAGCTATGCGTTCATTATAAGGGGCGCATAGTGCCGATCGCCACTCGAGTATTATCTATGAATAGGTTTTTGGGACCCTGTGCGTCCGCGCGCACTGTGAGACCTCATAGTAATGTTTGTGAATACCGATGTAAGCCAGCTGATAACAATTTACTAAGCTGTCAATTAATATTGACAGAGAAGCGCTATCACTATCTATAGCTATTCCAGACATACAGGTTGTACTTAAAAGTTGGTTTTGTCAATCGGTCTGAAGATGGAGAATCCGCAGAGACATCTGAATCTACCATGTATGTTTACGATTTAATTTTGTTTTATTTTGAAAGGTATGGGTACCGATGAAACATATGAGGCTTTTGATCTGTAGGTCTCTGGGTGACGAGCGCAATCAAATACCATGTAGACTAAATCCACGTACAAAAATAATAGGTCTTCTTTTTGCGACGTACTTTATACCTACTACGGGGTAGCAACACTGCTACGTCGTAGCACAGTATCTACGCTTACACGTGGCTACGAGAAATTCGCCGTGCCGTGTCGTAGTGGAGATACGCTCAAAGTCAAGAGTTAAGCGATAATTAAGTTAGTTCAAACTCCCGGCGCACCTCTAGAGGCGTGTTGATGAGTTAAGTCTAACACAATCTGGGTATAATGTGTCTAAAAAAAGTTTGGATTTATTTGGCACTAGCATCATGCCTCGTGTTTAGATGGGTGCAAATTTCTAGGTTTTGATTATCGATCGTCGGAATTTCTCTACTGGATATTGCATAAAATTTAAAATGAATCTAGTCTTAAGCTTAATCGTCTTTAAGATATTGTTAAGTTACAATAAAAACTGCATCAAAACAGAATCAATAAATGATACTCGTAAGTTACCAAGCGAATGCAAAGACAATCGCGGTTCAGCGATTTTCTAACTATTTAATTATTAGATATTTACCTATTTAGTATTTTGATATTAGTTAGAATTAGTATAGAAATAGTAACGTAGGTATTTCTTTATATTATTTATTTAAGTAATGAAAGTGCTAACAATCTTTAGAAAACAAGATAATTATTTCAAAATACGGTTAATTTATTATATACTTGGTTCCGCCCGCGACTTTGAAAGCATGGTTTGTCAATAAAAGGCATCACAATCTATCTATAATACCAAACTTCATCAAAATTGGTCTAGCTGTTTAGCCGTAAAAACGTAACAAACAGACAAAGTTACTTTCGAATTTATAATATGAGTATGGATCTACAGAAATGTTGATGAGAATCTTACATAATTTAGACATTAATTACAATATTTGTACACGTCTGGCGCGACAGTGTCTGAATATGTGATGAAATAAGCTTGTTACTTCAATCTAAATTATTCAGACCTGCTGAAACTTCTGATTAATTTTCTCTCTATGTAGGGTGGCAAGGCAGGAAAATGATTAGGTAGCTGTCTGTACTGACTATCTATCAACACATTGTCGTTATAGAATTATCATCATCATCTCAGCCCGCATCCACCCACTGCTGGGTATAGGCTCCTCGTTATCACGCCACTCTCTCCGGTCCTGTGCCAAGGGCATCCATTGCCTTCCTGCAACTCTCACGATGTCATCCGACCATCTGGCTGGTCTCACTACCACTACTCGGTTGCTGCCCTCGTCCATCTTCCGTTTTCCTCCTTGCCAAGCGTCCAGACCATCTCCACTTCAGCTGGTTGATCCTTCTACCTACATCCACTACTTTGGTTCTGCGTCGTTTTTCGATGTTGGGTTATGGTCCAACAGCAAGATGCCTAACATGGCACGCTCCATTGCTCTCTGAGTAACTCTAATTCTGTGGACAAGTTCGTTCGTGATCGGCCATGTTTCAGCACTGTATAGAATAAACAAACAAAATTATAAAAAAATAAGTAAATCGAGTAGAAATCGATTTTTTTACGGAGCAATTTTCATTTCCACTGTTAACACTTAGGTACCCTGTTTTTAACGCAACAGCCAAGCCGTAGGAATTGGTCTTTTGGTAACATAACACAACATTATTTTAGAAACCGTATCGAACTTGTCGTTTTGGATACAAAATATCTTCTAGGCATCTCCGGTCTAAATAAATCAATTACTACGAAAAAAACAACTTGTTGGTACATTCAATTGTCCCTAGAATTATTATTCATCCTGCATCAACGCCCCAGTTTTTTAAACTCAATTAGTTGGAACTAGAACAATCGCGGAGAATGGAGGCTATAGACGAAGTTTATGATTCATTTGCTAATGGACTTATTGTGCTGTAAAGCTACTTTGATTATTGTAATGACTCGAGCTTTGAAATCAATCTTTAGAAACTACTAAAAGACACATTTCAATAAGCATTATTAGAAGGCCTGACGGCTGACCGACCAACGATAGAAAGTCCTTGAATGTAGACCACGCACTGGAAAGACGACCTAAAAAAACTGCAGACTGTAGACTCAGCAGTGACTGATATAATAATAATATAACGATTATTTCAGGCAACAATGTGCTCATACAAATTATGATAACAAGGTCTATATCTATAAATTCCATAAAGACATACGTAAAACAATAAACTATATGTTACGATGATGATGATTAGATAAAACGATTTTAAAATATTAATCAATTACAAAGCATATTGATGGGCGTGTAAACTGTCATGTATGAAATAAACTACTAACTAATATCACCTATACTGTTCCACTGCTGGGCAAAGGTCTCCCCCATTTCCTTCCATTCCTTGCGTTCTCCAGAAATCTCCTGTTTATTACTATCACAGAGAAATAATTGGCAAAAAGTATCAAACTTAATGTTTTAATGATTTTGGACGGGTCTGCGTTCTGAGTAAGAGATCAGAAGATATTCATCTTGAGGATGAACATAGCTGTAAGACTTTACTTCATTTTTCAGTATATTTTAATAGCTTTAAGGTCGTAAGGCAGGAAGTGTGTAATATGTCAAAGCTCGTCTAGTAGTTCGAAGCTAATGAATGATGAACTAAGCTATGCAACGGTTCTTGTGGCATTAATCTCTACCTATTTTTAAAGTCAAGGTATACAACCATTTTCTTTCGTTGTCTCATAACTGCTAGTTAGTGTTTATGTTATTTATCCTCCATATTATGTAGTGTAGTTTATTTATATATTATTTGTATGTATTTAAGTTTATGTTTATTATTATAATCAATATGTATATTTTATTTTGTGGGTTCTGTTTATGTTTAAAGGTACTCTTTTGATTTTTCTTTATCCTGTCCAACCAAATGTTGTCTGGAAGAGATCGGTTTTAGCGATAAGACCGCCCGTTGTACCGTTGTTGATTGTTTATTTCCTTTATTTCTGTATTTTTGTTTGGTGTGCAATAGAGTATTTCATTCATTAACAACTAACACGTTTTCTGTGGTTTGGGGGAAATGATAGGATGTAGATCTTAGCTAGGTGTCAGGCACAAAAATATGCCTCAATTATTACGACGTAAAAAAAAAGTTTCATTATAGATAAAAAGTGCCATTTTACGCACCACGCTTCGTCTGCAAATTCGTAAGGTTATTCTTTGGTAAAAAATGATAAGCCATTTTACCTCTTGTTTGAAAATTCTACGTTGAAACTTTGTTAACTGGTTGTAGTAGTAAATTGAAATACCTATACATAGTAAAAATTGAGGGTAGGTTGGTGTATCATTATAGGAAGTATGCTACCACACCTATAATTTCAACCTGTCTATCATAATTTAATCTACATTTATTATACTAGTGGTATAAGTAGCGTATCGTAGGGCACGTTTCTAAGATGCGTGACCTACTAGGCAATACTTTGTTATAGGCGATGGTTACCACTTAACATCAGGTGCGCCATAAGCTTATTCCATCTCCAATAGTATAAAAAAAATTGCATAATAAATAAGTTAATAATATACGATACAAATAACGAAACGTAAATCGTCATAATTCAAATTTAAATATCTGACATCTGTCAGATACTCTTGAACCGATACATAGTTCATGACCGTTACCACAAACCACATACGCCTCATTACGACCAGATACGTACACGAACTCTAAAACTTAATATTAAGTTGATTATACGAAAATACTAATAAAATCTGTGGACTTCGTCATTCCAAACACCACCTGAGGAATTCCTCTGTCGGCGCAGACAATATGTGTAACCGCGTACCGAGTCGTAAGCGAATGACTATATCGAAAAATGTTCATAAAACCTCGTAATGTTTTTGAAAGACATATTCTTTATTCATTATTTTCTCTTATTATTCTTTATTCTTCTTTAACCCCAGCTTTAAGCAACGGAGGTACCTATACCTACCTTATTAATATAGTTTCGTAGGTTTTTTAAATTCCTTACTAGGGCATCAGCTTTATAGAACTTTATGTGTGAAACGGTTTTATGTAATGATGGGCGGACAAACAAACAGACGGTCAGTGTAGTATAATGGTTGCTAGTTGGACTACGGAACCCTCGAAAGCAAAATGGTGTCAGCTTTAGGTCATTTGCCTCGCCGAAAATATTAATTACTCTGTCACAACAGCTCGCTCCGTGACTTACTTTTGTTGGACATATTATTCGTGAAATAAAATGCTGTATCAACAGGCATTTATCAAAATCAAACCTTCGTTTTCATAAATTTGAGCATATAGACTGAAATGTGAAGAAAATAATAAAAGTCGTAAACAAAATATATTTTCTCAAAGAAAAGTAGAGATGGTTTTGTATGCTTGCACTCCAGTGGTAATTGAAATGCTCTTTAAATTAAAATTGCTTTCCATTCACGACTCTGTAGTTTTGAGTCCCGAAAACAAATTACTTCGTACACATATAAATTAATTTGTGAATGTCATATTTTAATGTGCTTTATCATCATCATCACATCAGCCACACGACATCCATTGCTAAACTTTGTGCTCCCCTAAAGATTTCCAGAGCGAGTGATCTTGCGATAAATGTGCTTGCTTTGGGATAATTCCGGTTTGCAATACCTAAGCATTTACAGATCTAATTATGTAATTTGTGTTTTTGTAAACTTTCATGTATTGTATTTTTATTGGGTAATTTATCTCGTGAAATTCTGTCTGCAATTTTGTATGGTTTGACGACATATTACTAATACCAAAGAATAAATAATCGCTATTCTGAATGCGTTTAAGAGTGTAAACGTTTTACTGCATAGGTACATACGCAGTACCCATATTAAAAGTAGCTTACGTTCATCTTAATGCATAAGAATAATAAATAAAATTCGTTCTTATTAGCACTTTAATTGTTTATTTAATGTTATCAAACAAACTCACTTTTACATTTATTTAGGACAGTCAGTAGTGATAGCATTCAGTAGTAATATTCTTAGCAGTAACTGAGCTTGCCTTAAAATAAACAAAGGCTCGTGACATAGTTCTAAAATACCTTAGGGCGTAAGGAGGTGCAGGTGTAGGGTGGATGATACATTCATTATTCAGAGGAACGCCCCGCAGGAAAATGAGGCACGAACAACAAGTTGTGACGTTCTTGCAGTGATATTGCAAGAACTTTTAAATGAGTCATGTTACACTGAGGGGCTTACAAAAAGTTCAGTAAGTTGAATGTATTACGGAAAATATGGTTTTAAAACTATTTGAATTTAAGGAACTTTTTTTTTTTTTTTTTTTCGAATGGACTAATCTCGCTGTTGGCCTCTGAGGCCGTGACAGCTTAACCGAACTTTTGGCGAGCGCAGATGGCGCTCAGCCCAGTAAGTTTTATAGGCAACTAGCGCAAGGGCACCACTTAGGTACGAACCTCGGCTTGGGCTGTTGCCGGGATGGGGATAGGAGAGAAACGCCCGGGTACATGTTTGTACCTCGTATAGGCGGCGACTGAAGGGATTCGTCGACCTCGCCGGCGAGATCGGTGTTTCTGTGAAGTGTTTACTCTGTCTGATGTAGATGACTCACCTTCCGCATTAGCGGAGGTGATTTCGTCATCCGGGTCTCCGAAAACGTGTCTCGGACGACGGAGGATTTTGTTGGCGGGCGAATCCAACGGGTAGACCGGAATGGTGTGCACCAAAGAGTTCGGATGATTAGAGGCATGTTCATAAAACCGCTTGGAAGCGAGCTTCATGAACCTGGCTATTGATTCTAATTTCATATCGCGATGTAGATCGTTATTGCGAAAGTACCAGGGCGAGCCTGAGGCTTTTCGCAAGAAGCGATTTTGAATAACCTGAATGGCACCAACTTTAGGAGAGTGGGCAAATACTACAGAGGAGTATGTCATGATGGGGCGAATGCACGCTTTGTAAAGGGTCACCTTATTTTTAAGGGACATTTTACTTTTCGCGCCTAGTAGTGAGGACAGTCGTCCTAGGGTGAACTTTGCCTGATTGCACCTCTTAGTGATGTGCAACCTAAAGGAGAGACGCCTATCGAGGATGACACCCAAGTATTTGGCTGATGAGGCCCAGCGAATGGGCTTGCCAAATAAGGAGATCGGTTTGGGAGTGAGGTTTCTCCGTGAGAAGAACACTGCTGTGCTCTTCGACGGGTTTACCTCGATCCGCCACTTGCGGAACCAAGTGGCTAATGAATGAAGGGCAGCCTGCAGCCTTATACCCACCCGATCAGGATTCCGATTGGATGTGTACAAGGCCGTGTCGTCTGCGTATAGGGCTATTTCCACTTGAGGAGTGCGGGGGATATCGCTGGTGTACAGCGTGAACAGGAGGGGGCAATTTAAGGAACTATAATATCAGACCACTATTTATATCAATGAATTGAATTCATTGCGCCTCCGTACGTCGTGAAAACTGAGCCAGCGAAGTGAGAGTAATTTGCACACGATGCAAAGCTCTATTTATAGATACTTAGGGCACTTAGCTTTGGAGCTCTATCTACGTCGCGTCGAGAGAAATCAAGCTGGAACCTGCTTAGGCGGCCGATGTTGAGCCGCCTTAGCAAGCAAAGACATATATACCATATCAAGCAAAGACACCTGCTATGGCAGGTAGGCGTCAAAAATACTCTGTAATAATTTGAAAAACACCGGGTAAAAGACCGCAGTAATTCACTTTAGTTTTTTGCTAAATGTAAAAATAGAACATAGCATCAAAAATGGATTCCCGCTACATCAGATTCTGTTTAAGTGAAGTGGAAAAAGCAAATCAACAAGTACCTCGTTCGCCAGCGGCGTGGGATTCTGCATACTAGGCGACGTCCAGCTACTGATGAATATTCAGAGACCTCTTCTACGTGATCACAGTACACTTCATAAGCAGAATGAAACCTTATAAAAGTTTATTTTACTACCACAGAAGTACAATAGTAGATTATTAAACGAGGGGATAAAGCAGTGTCTTGCGTCACGGGCGCTATATTGAATCCTGAGTGCAGAGAGGGATATAAGCACGCGTAAGATGCAGACAGCTTTATCCACGAGAAGAACACACTTTCTGCGAGACAATAAAAACATAATCTAGTTTGGTGCATTCTGTGCAGATGTTAGTTCGATTTACGAATGAGTGTGTGGGTTTCTTTGGTTCACATTTGAATACAGATGAGGTTCCAAATCCAAATCACACTATGCCCGCGAGGACATATTGAAATTCAGTATAACTTTACTACCGGCTCAGCCGTAGGGATTTAATCAACTGCTTTCGGTGAGGTTTACATGACATATAATTTGACATTGTCGAGCAGATTGTGAGAAAAAACTAAACGAACCCACACCATATTGTTAGCCGAAGCTTTGTATGCGTGGTTTGATAAACGGTGTTGTCAAGTCGCGCAAAGGCACCGATCGGCGCGAGTATTGTACAAGTGTGCGTAAAATTACATATAAATATGTAATTTTACGCACATTACGAGCGTACTCAGAGTGAGTAGGTATTTGTATGTCCGAGATTACTACATAATTTCATTGTAGTTGGTAGCAAACCAATTTTGAAAGATATTTTCTGAGTCTGTGAATTATTGATAATACATAGCACTCCTCATCGCCATGTTTGAGAAAAGGCCCTCAAAAGAATTTTGTTTTGAATGATAAAAGCAATGTGGAGGAAGATTTCAGAGCGCGTGGCAGATGATTATTTTATGTAGCCGCAAACACTTTATCGGCTCTTCATAAAAATGAAATAAAAATGCTACATTGTACTTATAATGACCCTCCGGAGCCTTCAGTAAAGTTGTGACATTTTTATTGTTGTAAAATATATGAGAACTCTACGCCGCACCAACCAAGTTGTTGAGCAGATACATTTTACGGACATCATAAAAAACAACTTGTTTTTATTTTCAAGCTATAATCGAGAATAACATCAAGACCGCATTATAAATGTGGGTTTCTGACCTGAGAAGTTTATGCAAGCATCCATGATTTTTTCCTGATTATATTAGAAACAGACGAACAATCTTTGTAGTTCCGCCACAGCTGATTATTTCAGTAAATACTGAAGGTATTGACTTAAAATTTGGAATAATTATAAATAATACCGACCCACCACTGTATACGAAATTATTTTTGATTGCCAAAGGGGTCAAAATTTAGAAATAGGGTTACTAGCCAAATGGGGCATCATAGAAAAGAGCGTAACTTACACATTCTAAAACCATTTTTTATATCGTATAGCTTTATGCTATAATGAAAAATGTTATGTCAAAAAATACCATCCTTCCCTCCCCCACCCATATCTCCGATGTTTGTAAAGATTATGATTGATAGAAATACAAACAAAGATGACAGAAAAAACAAAATGAAGTCTCTATAGAACAGAGTTTTAAAATCTTCTTAAAAGTTTAGTTATTCGTGTCTGAGTCACTAAACGATGGCGCTGCTAAATTATCATAATCTAGGTAGGTACGGAAGCCTCGGTGCACGAGTGTCGCTCTCACTTGACCAATTTTATTATTATGGCGATATCCTTGGCAAGCGTGGCCTGTGCTTTAGCACAGCATTAGCGTGCATTAGCACGTTTGCACGTTTCGGCGATGTAGTTGAGTCTGCTCGACACATTCGCGTGCAAATGATACATTATTTGTTGGCAACGAAACCGTTGAATAATCTCAGGGATTTCGATGTCAGTGACAACAGATTCCTATCTAAGTATGACAACTCCATTTTATTCAAAGGGTCCAACATTTAGTTCAACCTTGTGGTTGAGGACTTGTTCGTGATATTTTCGCGTGTCTCTATGATTGTGTCAGGGACTTTAGAAAAGTGACAAGGCGAAGGTCCTCGTTAATACTAAATAATAAATAAGTTTGTATGAGCTAGTGGATAACTAGAGTACTTTACTAAGATTTTTACAGAAATCCAGAGTTTTAGGGCTCAACCAAAATTATTCGCTGAATAAACGCATGGGAAACGACCCATCTCTTTGAAAGCTGTGATACCACGAACAGACAGTCAAAAACTTAAGCTTACTTGCACCCTTTTTTGCATCATATTAAAAAAATAAAGATGGTTAGATAATGCCCATTAAAATAAACAAAAATGTATTTTTAAATCATAGGTACAATGAGCGGCCTTATCTCTAAAAGCGATCTCTTTCAGGCAAGCATTGGATGGGAAAACTAGAAGGAAAATACACTTGACTCGCATTATGCATTCAAGGTCAATGTTTCAAGAACTGCTCTGTTAGTGCGATTTCTATATAAACAACCATTTGACACTTACTAGAACTTACGAATTAATTACATATCGAATAAATATATAATTATTCATAATTTAATATTAACTATTTGAAACGCCATTAAAAAAGTGTATTTTCGAATTATTATGTATGTTATGAATTAAGGTCATAGCACACATATCAACTCGGAAAGGGACCGTCACCGTATCAGCTCGAGCCTTTCTTTGTATGAAACTCCCTACTGCAACGCACACTAATCGGAATCGTAACGTAATCGCCTCGCCTCGGGACAAGCTCACAACCGCGGTGCGGTGCGCTTACGGCTCGTCGTCCCCGCGCTTACGGCTAGGCGACGTCGCGCTTACGTCTCTCCGTACCCGAGCGGTGAAACTGGTGCCGCCTAGCCGTCAACCAGCGGGCGGCGAGCCGTAAGCGCGGCGTCGCCTAGCCGTAGCCAAGGAGCTGCTGATCCGCTTTAATTACGTGCTTCCATTAGGTTGACGCCTGGTTGACGAAGAGGCGAAAGGCGATACGGTGCCGATCCCTTTCCGAGTTGATATGTCTGCTATGACCTTTAAAGTCTGCAAGTTTATTGAGTTTACGCATATATTAAGACATTATTGCTGTTCAGTTATCTAGTGAATCGCCACTTAACGTTTGTATAGGAATCGTACCACCTTAATCTCTTGATATAGGACGCTAATATACAGAATGAAATTATGACCAGTGGGCTATCTGAAATAACTGAAATCAGCTGAGGTTTGCATTAATGATGAGCTGCCGGCTGGGTCGTGGCACTGGGGGTGAAAACATTGAAAATCTCGTCATGTTGTAATGGCATTAGAATAATGTATCACTCTATTATGGCGAGGGATATTGTAGTGGGGTTTGTTGAGTCTCTCGCCTCGTCGTATGGAATTTTTGATGGCCGAAATAACTAGAATATTCCTTCTTACTAGTACCATGTGTTTGTAACTGTTGTATGAAATAAGATGGTGTGGTCATATACCTAAAGATATAGGCAGGCAGATAAACCTTTCCGGCTGATGATGCTTACTATTTATTTCTATCGCGTTTGCTTGATATTCTTTACTGAAGCACTAATCTTAAATGTTATTGATTGATATATCAGTATAAGTTTATATCATACTAGCTGACCCGGCGAACTTCGTACCACCTTGACATGCATATGACGCGGGCTGCCAATGTACGTCGCCGGTAGAATTGTCAATCCGCCATCATTAGCTACATCTATTGAGGACCTCCGTGGTGCAGTGGGCGAATAGCCGGCTGAGACGCAGGAGGTAGCGGGTTCGATTCCCGCCGCGGAACAAATGTTTGCATGATCTACAGATATTTGTTCCTGGTCTGGTTGTTTCTCTATATATTATAAGTATGTATTTACAAAAAAAAATGTATTTATGTATTCTATCAGTTATCTGGTACCCATAGTACAAGCTCTGCTTAGTTTGGGGCTAGGTAGCGCTGTGTGAAATGTCCAGTAATATTTATTATTATTTATCTATATATGAGAAAATGAATTTTTTGTAATAATTTTTTTTGCGTGTATGTATCCAATATTTCAATAGGTATTCTGCTATTCGGGGCGGAGACAAATCCAACAAATCATCAAAATCGGTCCAGCCGTTCTTGAGTTATAAATGGTGTAACTAACCCGACTTTGTCTTATATATATAGGTAAGAATGTCAGTGGAGATTCGTGGTCTCTACCTACCCCTCTGGGATAAAGGCGTGACAGTATGTATGTATGTTAGTCATTACAACTGACCTAAAGGTCAAAAGTGACCACTTCCGGTGTTTAATATTGCATTTTGGTTCCAACTGAGCACATCTCTATTTTTTTGTCATAGAAAAAAAGATCTCTTAATGATTTAGATTCATTTAAATAACATATTCACACACAAGTTATCGTAACTCTAGAACTATTTGTGAAATGGTTCGCCCGGGGAAGTACTACCACCATATCTATTTTTGCCACTAAGCAGCATTGCTGTGTAGGTTTGAAGATCTATTTCATAAAATACAATTATTTTATAGTTGAACTTTTAGAACATAACTTTTCCTTAAAGTTCAACGATAAGATTTATTGATATAAGTACTCTTTATTGCACACCAAATAAAAATACAGTAACAAAGGAAATAAATAACGGTATAATGGGCGGTATTATCACTAAAAGAGATCTCTTGCAGACATCCTTTGGATGGACAGGATAAACTAAAATCAAAAGACGGCGGTGTAAGATTACCTTTAACATACATAAACATAACCTATAAAATACAATATACCTATTTATTATACCTAATAAACATTAACTTAAATACATATAAATAATATCTCGACCTCCGTGGCACAGTGGGCGAATAGCCGGCTGAGACGCAGGAGGTAGTGGGTTCGATTCCCGCCGCGGAACAAATGTTTGCATGATCTACAGATATTTGTTCCGGGTCTGGTTGTTTTTCTATATATTATAAGTATGTATTAACAAAAAAAATATATACGTATTCTATCAGTTATCTGGTTCCCATAATACAAGCCGTGCTTAGTTTGGGGCTGTGTGAAATGTCTAGCAATATTTATTTATTTATAATATAAGTATAAATAAACTACACTACATATGTAGGATAAATAACATAAACACTAACTAGCAGTTTCGAGACAAAGAAAGGAAATGGTTGTACACCTACGAGTAAGTTTGATAATGCCGGTGAAATTATAGGTATTTGGGGTTTTCTTTTCAGTTTTTTAGTCTCTTTGTTTCAATTGAATAAGATATGCAAAAATGAATGTTCATTCATCTATTTATTCATCGCCTTAGGTCTAGGTCATACAATCGATTTCTTCAGCCCCACTGAAATATTGTTTGTTCCGATCAAGGCGCGGCGGCCATTAGTTGGATGATCGGATTCTTATTTGCCTTGTCACAAACATTGTTAGGCGATTTATTTTCGTAGAGCAAAGAAAGTAAGATCATTTATTTTCCTTAAGTTTATTAATAAGTGCTATGATGAAGTAACTTTTCTGACAAATAATTATTTACCATCTTTGAATGAATGAATGAATGAAAATTCTTTATTATACCTTACAAGCTAGACACAACAGATATAACAAAAAAAACAAATAAATTTAAGCATAATGGGCGGTCTTATCGCTTAACAAAGTGAATCTTCCAGACATCCTTTGGGTGGAGAGGAGTATGTAAGGAAGATTGGCCGAGATGTAATATAAAGAAAGGTAATAAAATATAATAAACCAGATGCATCTACTAGTGACACGCAAATAAATAAAAACTCGTGCGTGCAAGGAAAGTGGGACGTTTCCAATATCACGGCACAGGATACATTCGCAATCAGTCCATGCGAGGAATTGGAGCGAAACAAGTTTTCATCGTGTATCATTTGGTAGTTTCAGTAATAGGCAACGATCGCTAATGGCAATTACTGTAAGTGTATCGTTAGGTTCACAAAATTAAGACGTCCAAATCGCTAGGCAAAACAAAGTCCGAAATCACTGCACAAAATCGACGAGTATCAATTCAAAACAGGATAACACGTTGTTGTACGGGAGTAGTATGATAGCACACTGACTCGAAAATCATAAAAATGCGTTACGCGAAACGATAGTTCTCTTTCACTCATAGCATGAAAGAGCAAGATAGACATAGTGTCGATTGCCGCTGGGCCGGGAACAAATCTGTTCCAAGAATTACTAGTAGTTCTGCGAACAGTAGACAATTATTGCTAATAATAGTTAAAAATATTTCTTTAAATTACGCCTTGATAAGTTTGGTAGGAATTAATTTTGAATCAAGTTGTGACAATGATATGTAATATACCATTTCGGAATCTCGATGAAATAGGCTAATTTTTTAAAAATTTGGCATTCAAGTGACCATACATTTTTTTTACACCACAGAAGGGTAAAGGTCAGGAAAACAAACGAAAGCAAGTAAAATTTTAGTGAAATCTTATTTTAAAAACATAACTGTGCTTGTGTTATAAAAATAATAGTTTCCATTCGATAGCACATCTATCCAAGAATACTATCCAAAAAATAGATAGAAAAAAATTTTAATTTGCAGTCTTGGCGCCAAAAATAGTGACGAAGGGTGAAATATTTCTTAAATTTCGAAAATGTCGAATATCTCGAAAACCGAGGCACTTTTACTGAGCATAACAAATATTTTTCTGAACCGCCACAATGGCCCCTACCCGCAGGTACCCTATTATCCACTCATTACGCCACACCCTGTATATACGAGTGATTGGCGTAAATGTAGACAGTATTGGTTTTAGTTTGCATCTGTCGAGGACTGGCCGAGGTACTAGAAAGTTTAATTAAAGTTTTTGTTTTTATTCAAACGTAACAAACAGACACAGATACAGATAGACAGAGTTACTTTCGAATTTATAATATTAAATGGATGATAACATGAAAATATATTATAAACTAGCTATTGCCCGCGACTTCGTACGCGTTACACTACTAAATGTGTAGGTAACCTAGAAATAAAGCTATACTCGCTGTTGCAACTTGACTTGACACCCCATTTTTATCCCATGGGAACTGATTTATGGGAAAAAAGTAGCCTATATGGTAATCCAGGTTATAATCTATGTGTATAGGTACTACATTTCATCGAAATCGATTCAGCCGTTACGACGAGATTGAGTAACAAACAAACAAATAAATAAAGAAATATCCAAACTTTCACATTTCTAATATTAGTGTGATTGTATCTAGCAATAACCATAAATAAACACCCGTCATCATCCGCATTTCCTTTTATGCTTTCTATATCTCGAATATTTATCTCGAAATGTCCGGCCGCCGAGCAAAACTGATATTCATTTTAAATTCGCCTGGAGCTGGTCTGTGGGTTTGCCATTTAATCTTTGTTATAAATGATGGTGCATATTACAAACATAATAATTATGTACCGGAGAATGGGCATTTATCTATCTATCTTATTCTTCTTCTATGGCGGGTTCCTATATCAGTCGGTAATAAGCTACGACTCGTTTTTCCTTGAAAACGTGTCAAAAATTTGACACTTTTTCAAGGAGATACGAGTCGTAGTCGGTTACCGACGGATATAGGATCCTGCCATCTAGTCAATAGTTCACATAATCTCAAAAAACTAATCGAACATAAATCATTACTTACTTATTTAGACGTAACTTAATAACGTGATTTTTTTATAACAACGTACAAAATAACGTTATAAAGGGATCCATAAGATTTCATTGAATAAAAATGCAGCTGAAGGGGTAATTTTAACTTCTTTATGTGCCGTGGCACCACAACATCAAAAAAAAATATTCTTAAAAACAAAAACCCGACTGGAAAACGAACAAAATTAACAAGCTTGCGAATTAATATATGATAATCGAAGACCGGGACTATAATTGATTGTAATAATACTAAAGTTTTTTTTCTTTAGTCTATCTCGTCCCACTGCAGGGCATAGGTCTCCCCCAAGTCCCTCCAAGCATTCCTATCCGTCGATATCTCCCACCATCCTCTTTGGAAAGTGTCGAAATCGTCCCGCCAACGCTTTCTTGGCCGACCCCGACGTCGCCTTCCGTCTTCAGGCGTCCATGGTGTTACAATATGGGCCCATCTCGGAGTGCATTCGGGCAACGTGGCCCGCCCAGTCCCACTTAAGTCCAGCCGATCTCTTCCCTACATCTGCTATGCCGGTAAGTGAGCGCATCATGGTGTTACGCACTCACACTACACACAATAGTAAAGTTACGATATATATACTAAGTTTACTCGCAAAGGTGAGGCAATACTTCACACCGGGACAGTTGCTCAACTTATACCAAACACAAGTCTGATCATGTCTAGAGTACTGTTCTCACCTCTGGGACGGATCAGCGAAATACCGGCTAGAGGCTCTAGATTCAATCGAGAGAAGAGCCAAGAAGCTCATTTGCAATGACGAGTTAGCAAATGCAAGGCTCCACAGCCTCGAGCATCGTCGAAAGGTCGCAAGCCATTAGATACATTTCGGAGAGTGTGCTGCGGAGCTTTTCAACCTGATCCCACCATCCCCATTCTATCATCGAACAACCAGACGCTCCGCGATGCGCCACCGCTACATGGTAGACATACCTCCCATACGCACAAAGCGGTACTCTTCCACCTTTACTATGCGCACCGCCAAGGAGTGGAACGCCTTGCCTGAGTCTGTGTTTCCTGATAACTACAACCTAGGGGTCTTCAAGTCGCAAATAGGTTTCTTCTAGGCAAGCGTGTACCATCGTGGACTGCATCATCGCTTACCATCAGGCGAGATCGGGTCAATCGCTAGCCTATAAAAAAAAATATTATTAACGAATAATTCAGATGAATAGAAATAAGACACTTCTATTGCGCTGTCAGTGGTTTAGCTTAGGTTGTCATTTGTGCAGATAGTATGCCACAAAGGACAGTCGAGCATGTGAGGCGTACTTCGGAGTTCCTAGCAGTCACAGCCAGTTAGCGTAGCATTACCCATCTACACAGATTCTTCCTGTACAGGCCATCGTGAGTTCGGAGTCGGTAAATAGATTTGCAATCGGATTATTTAGATCAGGACTTCCCAACCGGTGGGGCGCACCCCCCTCGGGGGGGGGTAGAGAAATCCTTAGGGGGGCATGTTCGGATATTTAAATCTACCTACTTTTAATGTTCATGATTTAACATCTACACAGAGATTTAGTCGCGCCAACTATTTCCAATCGGGCGAGCTAGCTACCACTTTTTGTTCGATTACTCATTGCACTAAACAAGGCGCATACAGTAAGTAACACCAAAGATGTGATTTAATTTTAGTGAGAAAAAAAAGACGTGGATATAAATTTGGTATGTGTTTTTATTGAAGCAATGGAAAAAGGGGACACGAAAATATTTTTTTCAATCCGGGGGGCGCCAGGCAAAAAAGGTTGGGAAACCCTGATTAAGATGATAGAGAAGCTCGGGATTGAAATTGCGCAAACTTACTCAAAAATGTTACAATTTAGACGTAATTTATTTTCTTTATTGTTATGTATATATTGTAATAAAATAATAAATGTAATTGTTTTAAAAGTGTATTTTCTTTTATTAAGTAAATCAGTAGTATTTGTGTGTAGATTCTGTCTATCTATTGAATTCTGTAATTCTGTAGGTTATTTCAGAGCTGTAAACCGCGTTCTGGCAAATTCGATTCAATTCGATTAGGTGAGTTGGATGTTCAGTTGCACCCTTGAGGCGGTTCTAGATTGCAACAGAGATTACTTCGTAGTTTATTTTACTTAGATCTCGAGATTGCGGGAAAATGTTTTATGAAATGTTGCAAGTAATTATACATTGATATGGATAGGAAGGAAGTGACAACGGAGATGAGATAGAGAGATGTGGAGGAGGAATGCATGTTGTGCCGAGCCCGTGTAATGTGGGAAAAGGGCAGGAAGAAGAAGAATCGTTATCATATCGGCCGTTGAGTGCTGAAAATAGGTATATATTACCAGAGCGATCGATCTTAAGTTATAATATGCTACTATAGCACAATGCTGAGTGGTGACCGTTTTTGCTCACAAATTTGTTCATTACAATGGCTTAGACAAATGGGTATAAATATACCCATTTGTCCAAGCCATTGTACACTTGTGATGCAAAATAAACGTTTTTCTATTCTATTCTATTAGTTTGTTTTTTCATCTAGTGGGAGGATTTAATTCAATAATAAATAAATAATGCAGGGTAAAGCAGAGCTTATACGATGAGAATTAGATACATTATATATAGTATGGTTTTTGTATGTATGCACTACAGCAGGGGACAAAAAAAACTAGAAAGACGGGAGGGAGGCCTTTGCCCTGCAGTGGGACAACACAGGTTAAAAATAAATAATACTAATGTATCTGTAGATTGCAGGCAATTAATCGTAAGGCACGTTTCTAAGATGCGTGACCTACGAGGCAATACTTTGCTATAGGTGATGGTTACCACTTAACATCAGATGGGCCATTTGCTTATTTTATCCCCAGTTAGTACAAAAAAAAGATAATGCTAACATTTGTTTCGAGGCGGGGATTGAACCCCTAGTGCGTTTCAACCAGTTTTTCTCCCACTGCGCCACGCACATCATTAATTTTATTTACATTAGGGAATTATGTAACATATAATGTTTCCTACTAGTTTTATAAGCTTTGGTAGATCTCTGCTATACTATAGCTCGAAGAACTGACGTCTGTTGGGGCAGAAAGGTTCTCGAGAGGAGACCACTCACTGGAAAGCGCAGCGTAGGACGGCCACCCACTAGACGGAAAGTCGACCTGATTAGGTTGCTGGGAGCCGTTGGGTTCAGGCCGTACAAGATCGGTCGCTCTAGAAATCTATGGACATCATCTTTGATGTCCGATTAAATAACATATCCTATTAATAGCTTACTTCTTGATATTCTTTACTAAAACTAATTTAAGTAATAAAGGTTCAGATAGATAAAGGTCAAAGTAGCAGTTAATAACGCAAACGCTTATACAGAAACTGTTGCAAAAATAAACAGTCGACCGTCGAACCGTTAAAGTTGATTGGGTCATCTCGTATAAGCGGACTACCCTTACATATTTGTGGACATGTTCAATACCATCATTTAATTTTTTATTCACCTTATCTACCTACACGCTGCTTCGGAGTATTTACTAAGAATTAGATAAACACTGTATTGTCTTTACACCAATACTTAATTAATTTATATTTTTACTAGCCCGTGGTTTCGCATACGTGGTTTGTTAATAAAAAGTAGCCTATATTTAAATCCAGGTCATAATCTATCTATACAGGGTGTTTGGTAATGTACTGACGATATTCAAGTGACGGTTTCTCAAAACGTAAAAGAAAATTTCTCAAAAAAAAAACTACTAGTTATATTATCAAATTTTAAAGAAAATCGACTAAGTTTAGGTGATTCATTCGATATAAAACTTTCTGCCTACTCTTGCAATCGACATCCAAAAATAAAGCCCGATTTGATATATCATTCGGAAATGGCTGCTGGTTTTGGGTTAGAAAGGGACAACAAGAGATATCTCGAGACGTCACCAATACAGTATCTGTGGTTAGATGGCAATGGGTAAGTTTAATAGTGTTGTTTTTATATGCCAAAATAAATTTCACATTGCTATGGTAATTAAACATTTCACAAATTTATTTATTATTTTCATCAAAATAACCCCTTTCCATTTTGTGCGTATATTATCAAACACCCCTATATACCATCGCAATCGGTTCAGCCGTTAAGACGTGATTGAGAAATAAACAAACATCCAAACTTTCGCATTTATAATATTAGTGTGATAGTGTAATTTTTAATAATATGTATATGTTTATAATTAATCCAAACAGAACATATTTTTTTACTAATTGATTTAGTGCTAAGGCGACGAAATTTATTTAAGAATTTTAAAATCATCCCTAAAATAAGTAACTGGATGGGATTTGAACGCGCAACCTTCCTCTTGATACGGGAATGCGATGCCAATCGTAATTATTGAGGTTATGATTTTTGAGATTGGTTGTAATTAATATATTTTTATTTATTTCTATAGTTAACTGACATTTGTAATATATTTTTGACATACCAATATTATGAAATGGTGAAAAAATAATATTGAATACTGATTTTCTCAAAAAGATACAAATACCAAAAAAACAATACAAAACATTTCATTTGGTATAGAAAAATGTTAAACATTAAACATTACTGGTTAACTTTAGAATTTTAAAAACTACTGCTGACCCAAACGAGATCGGATTATGAATTGAATATAGTTTGGCATTCTGCTCCACTAATATTACAATCATCTTGATACAATTAAAGTCTATAATCGCGAATGTTGAGATGAATGTGTGGGGTAACGAGAATGGATTAGATAAGTAATGAGTATATTAGAGGAAGTTTAAAAGTAGCGCCAGTGATAGAAAAATTGAGGCGTAAGAGGCTAGCGTGGTATGGGCATGTCATACGGAGGGAAGAAAATCATGTAACTAAAAGAGTGTTAGATATTAGTGTGGATGGATATAGAACGGCGAAGAAGAGATGGATGGACTGTGTGAACAATGATATGGGTAGGAAGGAAGTGACTCCGCGTAATGTGGGAAAAGGGCAGGAAGAAGAAGAAGAAGAATCGCATGTCGGTTAACTCATATAACCGTATAGCTATATACGTGAATTCCGCTTATAACATTTTGAACATAAGAGCCTTGAATTTTACAATTTTAAGTTACGTAAATAGTTCTGGTAGATTATTCGAAGTTTTCTAGTTAGTTCCCAGATGCCTCATAGCGAGAGGTTTCCAGCTGAGCTCTGAGGTTGTCAAGCGTGTTGCCCTGTGGGAACAGAGTTTACCATTCAAGAACTCTGATTTTAACTAGTTAATTTAGACCCTTTATAGGGAATAGGTGCTTTTATTCGGTAACATTTTACAGGTTATTTAGAGGGTTAAAGAAGTTATAAGCATTTTTTGTCTCTCACATACTATTCAAAGAATAAGGATTGATAAATCTGTTGTGACAGAATGGTGCATAAGATATGTTTGTAAGCCTGTTGTATAATTACTCAAATATTTGATTGATCTGCAAACACACAATAGACGTTTTGTTTATGTTATTTTATCTTGTTCTCAGGATAAACACTACCTCTGCATCATGGCGTCTGACTCTCCAGAACAGAATCTGACACAATATTTCAGTTTGTGCAACGACTTTATACACGCTGCGAGACTGAGAGACGGCAACGTCCTTATACATTGGTAAGTGTTCACCATCGATAAGGAATTCGTCCTACCCCTTGGAGATTATGTGGTCACGCACCTTAAGATTCCACAAGAATTTCCTCCCGCGAACACTTCTGAAATGGTCTCTCGGTTTTGCTCATGAGACTACAGTAAAGGTTCTTCAGAAACGCCGTTTTAAAACTATTACAAGTTGGTGTAACCATCGTTTAAAAGACACGGTAACCGCTTACCATCAGGAAGGCCAAGGCCTTCTTGTTTGTAGCCGTGGTATAAAAGTGTAGGTACATGCTATACAGTCAGGGGCAGCTTTGTAACCAGATATATTGTGTTTCTCTTATTCGTAAAGTGGGTATACATTTATAATGAATTGCAAACAAACCGTTTTGTGATATGTTAGTGCTAGGACAAAAAAGGAGCTCGATCGGAACAGATATGCAGTATGAACCACCCAAAGTCACCAATTTAGACTCTGGATTTAAAATGACGTCTGCAGCTGTTTGACTATTACACACATTTATCTACTACCTACTAGCTGACCCGCCGAACTTCGTACCGCCTTGACATGCATGTAACGCGGGCTGTCAATGCCCCGGTAGAATTGTCAATCGACCATCATTATGTGCATTTATCGCGGACTCCACTCGTGGCATCTATGTATGAGAAAATGATTTTTTGCGTTAAATTTTCTGATTTTAATAGTTATTCTGCTATTCGGGAAGGAGACAAATCAAAGATCATCAAAATCGGTCCAGCCGTTCTTGAGTTAATGGTGTAACTAACCCGACTTTGTTTTACACTAGCTGACCCGCCGAACTTAGAACGCCTTGGCATGCATATGACGCGGGCTGCCAAAGTACGTCGCCGGTAGAATTATCAATCGGCCATCATTAGCTGCAACTATGTAGTTTTTCCGATTTTTTTTAATAGTTATTCTGTTATTCGGAGCGGAGACAAATCCAAAAAATCAAAGATCATCAAAATCGGTCCCGCCGTTCTTGAGTTATAAATGGTCTAACTAACCCGACTTTGTTTTATATATATATATATATTAGCAGACCCGCCGAACTTCGTAACGCCTTGACATGCATATGACACGGGCTGTCAATGTACGTCACCCCCCTGTTAGAATTCATCATTAGACGCTACACCATACATCCATAATCAGCTAAAAACATAACCCTTTCTTTTGGCTTTGCCGTGGTCGGGTAAAAATGTAGCCTATGTGACTCGGAACGTAATAAATAATCGATTGACACCTCATTCATCAAAATCAGATGAGTAGTTAGGCGTTACGGTGAAACATAAGTGAATACATACATAGACTGCTAAAAGTATATCCTTTCCTTTTAGCTTTGCCGTAGTCAGGTAAAAATAGCTCGGGTTAAGACTGACTTGAACCCTTCAAGGAATGAGGTCAGATTATCTTGCTAAATTGGGAACATCTCTAGCGCCACGTTAGAGTACACGGGGGGCTTTGGAACGTGTATTTTAACCCGAAAATGGCCTTCCTTACAAAAACTATTTATTTGACTTTTTATAATACAGTAAACAAATAATTTTCATGTGACACGGCACAGTAGACACACAAAAATACATTTAATTTAAAAAATAGTAACGTTTTACAACGAATATTGTTTAATTATCGTTGAAAACATTGTAACACATCTACATATTTTATTTATAACTAGCTTCCGTCGCGGCTTCGCACGCGTGGTTTGTCAGTAAAAAGTAGCCTATGTTTCAATCCAGATCTTAATCTATCTATATACAAAACTTCATCGAATTCGGTTCAGTCGTTACAACGTGATTGAGTAACATACAAAAAAATTTTGACGACCTCCGTGATACGATACGATACCCGGCTGAGACGCAGGAGATAGCGGGTTCGATTCCCGCCACGGAACAAATGTTTGTATGATCTACAGATATTTGTTCCGTGTCTGGGTGTTTTTCTATATATTATAAGTATGTATTTTTTAGAAAAAGTATATAAGTATTCTATCAGTTATCTGGTTCCCATAGTACAAGCTCTGCTAAGTTTGGGGCTAGATAGCGCTGTGTGAAATGTCCAGCAATATTTATTTATTATTATTATTAAATAAACAAACATTCAAACTTTCACTTTTAGAATATTAGTAAGTGTACCTTACCTAGAAAATCTACAAATAAAGCGCCTGCAACTCATCGACTGAATACAGGGTGTTCGGTAATATATTGACGACATTTAAGTGACGGTTTCTCAAAGCATAAACAAAGACTACTCGAAAAAAAAAACTACTAGTTATATTATCAAATTTTAAAGAAAATCTACTAAGTTTAGGTGATTAATCGATATAAAACTTACTGCCTACTCTTGCAATCGCTATCTAAAAATAAAGCCGATTTGATATCTCTTTCGGAAATGGCTGCGGGTTTTGGATTAGAAAGGGACAACAAGATATATGTATCTGTGGTTAGATGGCAAGCTTTATGCAATAGCACAACATAAGTTTAATAAAGTGTTTAGTTTTTATATGCGAAAATCAATTTCACCTTCTTATGGTAAACATTTCACAAATTTATTTATTATGCTCATCAAAATAACGCCTTTCATTTTTGTGCGTATATTATCAAAACTCTATATGTATATCAACCAAATGGGGCTTTGGTCGAGCACTTGGAGCCATTAATCTTTGTGAGAATATTTACCAAAAATGTCTAAGGGACTTCTTTTGTTACATAAGTAATACTTCACTATTCGGTGGACAAGACGTAGGTGTAATAAATCTTATAAGATAAAAGGGACGATAACGCCAAATAGATATACATATTAGTGAGACCCGCTCTCAACATAAAATCAATGCGACCTTTTCAGGATTACTTTCTGAAAAGTATAAATCTATCGATTCGTTGAATTATTACCTAATAGGCTTATTTTTAGGGTCCCGTTTGTGAATTAAGAACCCTTTACGACCTCCGTGGCACAGTGGGCGAATATCCAGCTGAGACGCAGGAGATTGCGGGCTCGATTCTCGCTGCGGGACAAATGTTTGCATGGTCTACAGATATTTTTCTATATATTATAAGTATGTTTTACAAAATATACGTATATAAGTATTCTATCAGTTATCTGGTTCCCATAGTACAAGCTCTACTTAGTTTGGGGCTAGATAGCGCTCTTTCACAATGTGGGTGAAATTACGTCGTGTCGTGTTGCTGTCTCGGTGATAAATGCAATGCAATAACTACGCCGTTGATCCCCATCCGGGCGTTATTGCATTTTATATTGAACTTAGAATACTACCTCTAGACATCACATTGCACAGACGTATTTACTAAACTCGTCGAAATCAAATAGGTCGGATTTGACATGCCTTTTGCATGCCGTAATAACTTCGAATGAAGGTCTAAACAAGAAATCTAAAAATCTACCACATACCAAATTATACCATTTGGTAATAATTATTTAATTGATCGAGCGAAGCAAGATCTCTAAATCAACTGGGGCAAATCGTTGTATGTATGTATGTTTGTTTGTCCGAGGATAACTTTCGAAGCGTTTATCCGATCATTGTGAAATTTGGTTTAGAGGTAGGTAATAATGGCACAATTTGGGTGTGACTTAAATGAGCCAAAAATATGGGGGGGGGGGGTGAGAGATATTGGGGTTCAAGCGGGGTGAAAAAAAAAACAAAATAGGACGGTCAAATGGCACTTCTAAGAAAAGGTCTTTGTGAGTACCTTTCGACCCCGTTTTTATTTTAGGTTTACACTTTGTAGTTTTGTAAGTTATTAGCCATAGTAAAAACGGAACTTTGACAACTTTCACAGGGTACACCAGTGACCCCACAGTGCTGAAATTTAGTATGCGTGTAGCTTTAGTGACACAAATATAGGGAAAAGTCTGAAATTCAGAATAACTGCATTTTCTACCCCCAAAAAAGTCAATCATGAACTCCCGTTACCTGTAATTTGAATGAAACTGTAGGTCAAGTTATTTGGTATGTATTTTGTGGCACTATTTTATTAGTCAAAGATTAAGGCCGGCTTGCACAACGATCCCTAAACGTATTTAGCGACTAATCATGTTTAAACTTTACGTATTTGCATGATTTTATGTTATCCACTATTTGTAACAATGAGTATTAATTTACACTCAGAAACCCTAACAAATCCTGAATTTCGACATGACAATATTTCAATGTTCTATCATTTGATATTGCTGTTCGTTGGTAGTATTTTGACACCTGCCAAATCCGACTTCCAAATTACATTTCCACGAGTACATACGGCATAAAGAATTACATTTTATCCCTCCCTTTTTCTCTTTTATACCACGTTATATTTTTTTTTACGAGCTAAATAGCCTTTCCTTTTTGGAGGGGTCATTTTTACACTATTATTACTATTATAAGAATAAATAAGTGAATAAAAAAATAGGAGCCTTACAGTAGTCGCATATGATGTGTAGCATCATTTTTATTGTTCACCATATAATTAAACAAAAAATTACAAACAAAATTTAAAACACGAAAGCAAATCTTAATCTTATCTACCGAATTCATCACTCTGAAAGCTGGTTATTGAAAATTCGATACTGGCTCCGTAAATGCGATTAACCGTAAGTAAATTTAAAAATAGAATGAGGCTCATTGTAAACATAATATGCTATGATGAAATACAACCTCCACGACAAATCCTTATTTCTATTAAATAAAGGGGCCATAATATAGGGTGTTTGATAATATACGCACAAAAATGAAAGGGGTTATTTTGATGAGCATAATAAATAAATTTGTGAAACCATTTTTGTACCATAGAAATGTGAAATTTATTTTGGCATGTAAAAACAAACACTTTATTAAACTTATGTTGTGCTATTGCTTAATGCTTGCCATCTAACCACAGATACTGCATTGGTGACGTCTCGAGATATATCTTGTTGTCCCTTTCTAATCCAAAAGCCGCCGCCATTTCGGAAAGTGATATCAAATCGGCCTTTATTTTTGGACGTCGATTGCAAGAGTAGGCAGTAAGTTTTATATCGAATTAATCACCTAAACTTAGTCGATTTTCTTTAAAATTTGATAAAATAACTAGTAGTTTTTTTTTCGAGAATTATTTATTTATGTTTTGTGAAACCGTCACTTGAATATCTTATATTACCAAACACCCTGTATAGTCTCGTAGGGAAAAACATCTGACCACCGCGCGCGCTCATTGGTCAAAGCGCTTAACCGGTTTCTTGTTACACATTTCCGTCCCTTTTGCCAAAATCACTCTTACAAACCGAGCGGAAAGATGTTACACATCAATAGATTATTTTTGCCACTAACTTAATTTCTTCTTGCCACTTTTGTGTGACCACAAGCACACATTACTCAGTCTATTTTCCTCATGTCAAACGAACACCTACATATGTTAGCCTAGCAGTAAGGTATTGTGCAAGAAAGAGCCATTAAAAATAAATGTTAGACGGATTGATTGCAAGTGATTATAACCGTGGGCGTGGAGGTATCACCATCGCATGTTAATTTATTATTGATCACTTAATCGCCTTACTGGCACATATCGCTACCGCTGTTAATTGATTTGGGCCGCTTGATAAATGTCTTAACACGAAACTGCGAAATGTGGCAAAACAATTTAAACTGTCGATGCGTGGTAATATGAAACAAAATGGTGTATAGGGTTCTGTCGTTTTGTGTTGGAATCGGCAATTGAGTATTCCCGAATCACCCTGTTGTTATTAGGAAATTAGAGAAAGTCAACCTTAATTTTCTTGTAACATCATATTATGCACAATAGGTAATTAAAATAGGTAAAGTATCTGAACTAACTTGGAAATTATGTAGCTAGGTAATTTATAAATTTGGAGAAGTGAAATAATAAGTCTTGTTATTGCTGATCCAAATCAAATCAATATGTTTATTTTTATAACTTTCAAATAATATGTTAATTAAACACAATACAAATATAACAAAATAAAACATAGCTACAAACAGTTTGGTTGCAAAAAGAAGTCAACTCAGCGTATGCAGAGATCGTTAGAACCTGCGCTGGTCTTCCCTATTACAACGTAAAGTAGAAGAGATACGAATAGGTATTCATCTAGTCTCTACTCCTCTTGAACAACTAATAGTTTAGCGTTATCGGTAAGGATGGTGTGGGATAACATTCTATAGAAAATAGTAAATAATTTCAGAAAAATTGCTTACCAGTGCAAAAATTGTATTTTCTTATATTTATTTTTAGTGAATGCTTATTCCATGCTTTTACTCCAGCTCGCAATTACAGTTTTTGCCACAGAGGTGTTTTAAAAGTTTCCAAAAAGGAAAAATAAAACTTCTTTCTGAGCGTTTACATTTTTGTAGAAGTTTCGGTCCAATTTATTTCGTGCAAGCTGTGTTTTTACATTAAAAACGAAGGTTAGCGTAACCCAACATTTGCGAGTTGCATAAAAGACTATATTTTTGTTTCACAATAAAAAAGTAGACATAGGTTATACAGTTAGCAAAAATGTATAGTAATAATATAATAATGTATGTATAGTATGTTTTTATAGTTTTTGATTCCATAAAGATACATTGTTTGTACACTTGGAAAGGTCATAAGTTTTACAGAATATAATCTGTAAATGTGTAATACATACAAAAATTCACATTAAAACATTTATGAACAAGTTAGCAAATAAGTACAATCAGAAACACATGTCATAACAAAATAATTAAGGGTTGATTAATAGTCATAATTAAATAGTACTAAAGTCATCAGCAAGAGCTTCGTCAAGGGTATAGGACTTTTCCATCAACAACCTCTGACTATATTGCTGAAGTATGCAGTATCCGCGTTTCGTACATCATGTTTAAGTTTTTTGAACCATTGATAGAAAAAACACTACACTGATTTCCACCAAGCATCGAAGAATACTTTGCAAACACCAGCTTTGTTACAAAGAAAACCGCATTTTAATCGCTCCATTCGTTTCGGAACTTGGATGCCACGGACAGACAGACATACAAAGGTTTTAAACATATAACACATCTTATTTTAGATCTATGGTTAAAAAGTAAAAAAACAAAATACATAAGTATGTAGCACGTAGCACCAAAATCAAGTTAAGTTTTCGATTTAGGATTAACTGTAGCCGAAATGTAGCCCATCGCGTTTCGTACAATCGCTTTAACATAAAACAATTCAAATTATGTAGCAAACGAACTAACTGCCTTGTAGATTCGGTCATAACAGCTTGCAAATTTGTAACTTAATCAAATTGTGCTCTCAAAATTAATTAGATCCTGGAGCTAAGCTAAAAGCTCTGTATAGCTTTGGTGTAGAAATGCTTCTTAGCACGTTTTAATTGCCTCTTCGTAGAAAACAAGTATAATTTTAGAACACTAAACTTTAATTTATAATCAAGTAATTTACTTAATTATTGTACTTTTGTTTTATTGTATTAAAGTTGTGTGATAAAATCTATATATATAAAACAAAGTCGGGTTAGTTACACCATTTTACTCACGAACGGCTGGACCGATATTGATGATCTTTGATTTGTTGGATTTGTCTTCGCCCCGAATAGCAGAATAACTATTAAAATATTTAAAAATGTCACGCAAAAAAAATTATGACGAAAATTCATTTTCTCATACATCATCATGTGATCATGTGACATCATATGACAGATCTACCGTCATATGCATGTGAAGGCGGTACGAAGTTCGCCGTGTAATACATATAAGGATTTTATCTCTCCACCAAATCATTTTACCGCATTTTTACAGATGGATAGAAAATAACTCTATTGCATCTTATAAACAAACATACAAAATACACTTTAAATCACAAGTACAATGGGCGGCCTTATCGCTAAAAGCACACAACTTTTGAGTGAAATTAATTACCTACCTAAAATCTTATATCAATGTCAGTGCCTGGTAACAAGTCAAATCATTTGCTGGGTTCAGCTTGGAGCAGGATAACAAAATGTGTCCCACTACCTATTGCCCGTGACTTCGTACGCGTTACACTAGATACTAAATGAGTAGGTAACCTAGAAATAAAGCTAAACTCGCTTTTGCAACTTGACTTGACATTCCATTTTTATCCCATGGGAACTGATTTATGGGATAAAAGGTAGCCTATGTGGTAATCCAGGTTATAATCTACGTATATACGAAATTTCATCAAAATCGGTTCAACCGTTACGACGTGATTGAGTAACAAACAAACAAATAAATAAACAAACACGAAGCTTTCTTATAATATTAGTGTGATCCAATAACTGAACATAAAATCATTGAAGATATTTGAGCAAAACTACACTGCTTTAAAATCTATTGCAAATTTCAAGACGCCCTCTATCTGATTGCTGAGTTTGCTTTGCTACAACAAGCAGCCATGACCTACGACGTCATACATCGACCTGAAAAGAAAAGACCTTTAAATTGTGGTCTCAGCACTCGCCTTTCCGATCTGTGTCAAAGATACACCATTCTTCACTCGGTCAAGTGTCAATCGAATCTAACTTGACGTCATAAAAAAGGTATTTGGGATTTTTAAATTGGCTATCGTTTTAAGAATGGTATTTCAACGTTTTCAAACATTCAAGTAGACATTGTGATGCGGAGAACTTTAATTAAGCTTGCTTGTTAATACTGCAATGACGTCAATAGTTCTGATAAAACAGCTATGCAAATATTCTTTTGCCAACGAATGTGATGAGTTTCAGCTGATAATGTAGTTTAACTAGGTAACTATGGTTAAATTAGGTCGTATATACACACGACTATTACGAAAATAACCACTTGATGCGTTATATTTCGTAAACGGACTCCTGTATGTATCGAATAAATATATAATAAATAATTGTAGACATTCCACACAACGCTATCTAGCTCCAAACTAAGCAAAGCTTGTACTATGGGGACTAGATAACTGAAAGAATACTTATATATATATTTTTTAGTATATACAATTTTAAAATATACATAAAAATACCCATAAAATAAAAATAAATAAAATAAATAAGCCGTTTAATCAGATTTTACAATTTGATACTTAGGTATGTACATTGGGTTTTTAATTGTTGTCATCTGTGTGCCCTTTGGCATAGGCCTCCTCCAATTCCTTCCATTTTTCTCTACAGTTTGTTGTCCTAGTCCATAGTTTTCCTCCCGTATTTTCAATATCGTCTTTCCAGCGTTTGTATTGCCTTCCTCTACTTCTTTTCCCATTTCTTGGGTACCAAACTGTAACTCTCTTACTCCACTTGTCAACACCCCTTATAGTGTGTCCTGCCCATCTCCATTTTAGTATTTTTATTTTAGTTATCACGTCAGTCACCTTGGTCTCGCTCCGTATGTATGTCTGCGTTTCGCTTTCGGTCTCTCCTCCTGACGCCCAACATGCTTCTCTCCATCGCGTGTTGGCAGACCGAAAGCTTACGAAATTGTGTGTTCGTGAGAGCCCAAGTTTGACATCCGTATGTAAGTACAGGCAGGATACAAGACTCGTAGAGTATCCGTTTCAGCTTGATATCGAAATCTTTGTTTTTCATTACTTCTTTCAGGGACCAGTATCGTTTCCAAGAGTTGGCTACCCTTCGGTTTACCTCTTTTTCGTTTAAGTTCTCCGTGGAGATAATTTGTCCAAGATATACGTATTCGTCTTGGTATTCTATCTTTTTGTTGGTGACTATTATCTCCACTTTTTTACTATTTGTCAGCAGTTTAGTCTTCTCGGCGTTCATTGTTAGGCCCACCAACGCACTTTTGTTCAACTAACTCTTCCAACATCCTTTTTAGGGCTGTAGGTGTCTCTGAGTACAACGCCACATCATCTGCGAATCTAAGATGCGTTAGTCCAACTCCGTCTATAACTATTCCTAGGTTATTCCAGTCCAGCCCACGGAAAACTTTTTCTAGTGTAGCTGAGAAGAGTTTGGGTGAAAGCGGGTCGCCTTGGCGTACCCCTCTTTCTATTTTTATCATTTCCCCTTGTTTCTCCAGTAGAATTCTTGCTGAACTTTCTGTGTACACGTTTTTTATTATTCTAATATATTTATTTTCTACACCTTGTTCTTTTAACGCCTGCCATATCATGTCGTGTTCCAGTGAATCGAAAGCTTTGCTATAGTCCACGAAAGCGCAGTATAATGGTAGGTTATACTCCTTGTATTTTTCTATAATCTGTTTCACAACGTGTAGGTGGTCCACAACAGAGAATCCGCTCCTGAATCCTGCTTGCTCAATAGGTTGGTTATCGTCTAGTACTCCAGTTAGCCTTCTAAGTATTACCTTGGCGAAGACCTTATAGATGTTGGACATAAGGCTAATTGGTCTGTAATTGTTGATGTTGTGTATGTCTCCTTTTTTATGTAGTAGAACAATTTTAGATTCGGTCCATTGGGTTGGAATGGTTTCTGTTGTCAGAACCTCGTTGAATATTACTGTCAAAAGCTTTGCTATGGTCAACTTCGTGTGTAGTAGTACCTGGTTGGTTATGTTGTCTGGACCTGGTGATTTGTCCTGTTTTTGTGTTTCTATAGCCCTCTCCACTTCTCTGACTAATATTACTGGTGTGTCTTCTGTTTCGTTTTGTATATTTGTGTTTTCACAATCGTTACCAATACAAATGTAAAAATACCCAAACCCGGAATAAATAGCGGGGATCGAACCCGAAACCTCCTGCGTCTCATCCGACTATTCGCCCACTGCGCCACAGAGGTCGTCAAATCGTATGGTTTTTAAAAAACCACGACACGATTTATGAGTACGATGCGTGGTTAAAAAAATCACTCTCAACATACGTGTTGGGGAGTTAAACAAGTTTATTCAAATTTTATCTCATAGCTAGGCGTAGTCGCCGAAATTCGGCAGTCTACGAGTAAAATGGCTGTAACGTCGGACAAACAGACTGACAAAGTGAAATTATAAGGGTTCTTTGAACTACGAAACCTTAAGGACGTTCGCTGCATTGAGCTGATCCCGCGCGAGCCTGTTTCTGGAAAATGAAAGAGCGTTCACCCACAAAACAGACATACTAGCCATAAGGCCTCCCCCATACATTCCCAGAGCAACCAATCTTATGCGGCTTGCTCCCAACAGCTCCTAGCAACGTTTATTTTACCTCTCTTCAGTCTTTCCATTTATTTTATATTTTTCTCCCCAGCCTGGCAGGGATGTCCCGCAGCGTGACAGTAGCGGTGGCATACATAATGTCGGTGACACAGCTGAACTGGCGCGAAGCGTTGAAGGTGGTGCGCGCGGGACGGGCGGTTGCCAACCCTAATCTCGGCTTTCAGCGACAGCTGCAAGAGTTCGAGACTTATAAGCTTGTTGAGGTATTGTTTACTATATTTTTCTATGAAGTATCAGCAAATGAGCTTTATTAAATTTTGAGATATTTTAATAATACTGTAGTATAAGTTTGCCTCATCCTTATATTAGCCATAAGACATCCCATGCTGAACATAGGAGCCGCCATACGCTGCGCTTCCCAGTGAGTGGTCTCCACTCAAAAACCTTTGTACCTCTAATAACGGCCGTCAGTTCTACGAGCTAATGCCCCGCCCTCTGCCACTTCAGTTTGCTTTATCCGCTGGGCTATGTCAGTGACCTTGGTTTGCCTAATACAAACTTTTTGCCTTGATGGGCATAATCGATTAATTTAATTGGTTGGATTTTTTTATCGAGTCAAAACTTTAATAGAACAACTGCTATCAGTTACGGATTTGTAGGAATTGTAAATGCGATTTATCTTCCTGCACTTTTAAGGTAGGATCGGCATAACATTTACATTTCTTTTTCTCTATTTGTGTATTCAGTCAATATTTTCCAAAGCTTTGCTACACACTTTTATGTCCTTCACTGTGATACTTCACTGTAATACTTCGTCATCAAGAATATTTTTAAACTAAGACCTAATCACACATTTATATTCATTTTATCACATAATTTTGGATTCAAAAAAGAATATACAGACATTATTTATCAGTAGTCCAATACTGACAAATGTGCTTCCCGTAGACGTTTGAAACATGTAGATTTCGCTAAAGTTCAATATTACGCTTTGTTATTTCCAATAAACTTTCCCGTAGACCCCCTACGAAATACGTAGACATATAGGCTACGGCCCTGATATTGTAAAAATATTAAAAGAACCGAATTTCATTTTTGGCGTGTATAATGTGCTCCCTAAGTTTGTTTTAGTGAATAGTATACAAGTAGAACGAATATATAAGGCAAATAGAATGTGCATGTACTTACTACGCGGCACTTAGATTTACTTTCCTACTACGCCGAACGTAAACGTATTACGATACACGTAGACCTACTACGCCGAACTTAGACGTACTTCGAAGCACGTAGACCTACTATGCAAAACGTTGACATACTACGAATGACGTAGACCTACTACGCAGAACGTAGACGTACTACGAATCACGTAGACCATGTATGCTGACTGTGAGACACGCATTCGCAGAGTAGTCAGTTGACCTACTAAACGACAGCGGATCTATTATGAAACTAGTACATAATACTTGCTACGTTTTATCTAACAGGGTCCGTTTTTAGAGGGCTCATTAAAAATGTTTTTGTTGTCTAGTTGATACTACAGTTAGAATAGCGCACGAGTTATCTCCTAGTCCGGCAGAACAACAGCGCATTCTTTGTACTGCCAAGTTAAATGGAGTTTAAAGAAGATAGATTGCATTATGGATTATGCTTTGTCATCTCTGAGCTTCAGACGCTATTGAAAGGTGAAGTTATGAACGTCAACGGAATAACTTACAATGACTATGTGTTTTCGTTAAATTTTCACTTGCATTATACATTTTAAAGGATTGTCGAGTTGAAATTTGGCCATATTTGACCTAATTCACACTTTTTATGTCTGCTTCTTGACCTTTAAATAACCATTAAAAAGCAATCTCAAAAACGTTATGTGATAATATTTTTTACCTTATCGGTAGAGAAAACCCGTATATTTTTTTTTTAATTCTTGAACGCACTGCTTTAGTTGTTAGGTAGGTTCATTTTTATCAATTTTATAAGTTCACCGACAGTAGTCATACGTAAATTACTTTGATCTTAAATCTTAATATCTTAAGATTGCATATAAAAGGCCCAGCATGTCTTAAAGTTATAACAAAAGTTACAGCTTAGACAGTAGTGACAAAGATAATTATTAATATAAATAAACAAATATAAATATGGCTGGGCATTTCACACAGTCCTTTCTAGCCCCAAACTAAGCAGAGCTTGTACTATGGAAACCAGATAACTGATAGAATACTTATATCCTTTTTTTTCTTTTGTAAATTTTATTTATAATATAGAGAAAAACATCATACATCATACAAACATTTGTTCCGCGGTGGGAATCGAACCCGCTACCTCCTGCGTCTCAGCCGGCTATTCGCCCACTGCGCCACGGAGGTTGTCAAATACAATAATTGGAATTCAAGAACCTATGTTATAATTTAGTAATCTAATCAGACAATAAACTAAACTAAAACCTAAAAATAGAAAGAAATAAAGGAGAACAAAGGAAATCTAGCAATTTATTGTGTTGTGTTTATTTAGGAAAGGAGAAGACTCAAGGAGCGGTACCCATCCCTGGCATTAGTGGACAAAGACACGTCAGAATGCAGAGTCATGCTTGACTCCTACCAAACTATGCTGAACCAAAGAACTATTTGTGAAGGGAAGTGCTCCATGGGACGACAATGCCCTACTGGTGAGTTGACTACTGTTTATTTTCGAGATTTGCTACATAGTTCTATAAGCAACGGGAAAACATTGAGAGGAATCCAGTATTTTGCATAGATTCTAAACTATTGCATAGATTTGAAAGACAATTCCGCGTTTTAAAGAATAAGTATAAAAGAGGAAAAAGGAATACTAAAGGTATAATTAAATAAACGGGTTATAAGCGCGTTTTAAGCCTGAGAAGTATATGTGTATTCTTTAGAGAATAAGCATAATATACATATATGTTATATCAGTGCTCTTAGCAGTGTGAAAATGGAAACATTGTCAAGCTGATGAGGATAACATTAAAGGTAACATAGCGATAACTTTAATTAATCTTTAATATTTTAATGCATGATACAAAAAGATTCGCATGGGTGCGGCGATTCGAACCAGCAGTGTCAGCGAGACCACCGTCCGTCCAACTCACAATCCAACTAGAGTAAGAATAACCAGTAAGAAACCACCGCGGCCTTCAAATTAATATAGGTAGGTATGGTTATTATTTATTATACAACAAATTGTTCCTGCACCAAGACAAATACGAAGTTATCATCCCACTTCGCCAGTGTTTTTCTACATTCAACTAAATCATATTTCCACCGTTTCGATGTGAACTACATAAATCCGCTGATAAACAACACGAGTGGAGCGAAATATACCTTATTAATATAGCGGTAAAAGCTTTTTTAAAGGTTGAGCAGACTTTTGCGGCTTAGAATTGTTTTGCGGTCTGTCTTTGCGAATGATTTCTAAAATAAAACAATGAATTTGTAACCCTAAAAGTTTGTGTTTTTATTCATATTTGTGCCCTCCACACATCGAACACGATCCAGGGCGGTGCGGTTATTGACCACCACACGACGCAGCGGGTCATACACAGGACAAAACGACGAGTGCCGCGATTATTGTGTTGTTTCATATAAAGATGTATACAAAACTTGACAGCCACCGCCCCGCGCCCCGCACCGCGTTCATTGTGTGGAGCTCCAGAGTGGACCTCTTCAGATAAGATTACAAATGTTGAATTGTTGAATCACGTACTCGTAAAACTTTGATTTCACCAGGTGTTTGCAGAACAGGATCGAAGCGACAGCTTCGACAACGGAAGCTTTCTAACACATCCACCACGAGCGAGATCAGCGGAATGGGCGGGTTGAAGCGATCTCCTTCTACGTTATCCACCACTTCAACAGCATCAGGGTACAGACCGCGGTCTTCGCCTGCTGGACTTTATAGTTATACTGGAGGTCAGAACTTACTTTATACCTACTAGGTATAAAGTATTCCGTACCGTAGACTTGCTTTACCGTTTGTTTTTCCATTTCTCCTATAAAAGCTCCTATATTGTTGACCTCTGTAGCGAAGTGCATGAATAGCTCCATGAGGTGCAAAAGTTTACGATTTCCATTCTCTCTACAAATATTTGCAGATCATGCAAACATTTGTTCCGGTTTTGGGTGTTGTGGTACCATGGTACTTATAGTGTCAGGACTATGAATAAACTATTTTGAAACACTTGATTTATTAATAAACTACTTAAAGGAACCTATTACGGTTAAAGTGATTGGTATATTTCCATTTATAAAGCCATGGAAGCAATTCTCCATTGAGATCAAACAGATGGTAGTGGACATTCTCCTAAGATCGTATTCTAAACTTAAAACTAAATTGAGATTCTAGCATAGATTTCTCACAGGTGTTTTACTAGAACTTTCAAAATCTACGCTTGGGCCTCGTTAAAAAGAGAACAGTCAAAAATCCGTTGTTTTCAATTTCATAGCGCCAGCACGACCAACCAGGTCAGCATCGGGGATAAGTTTTACGCGAATCACTGATCCCATCGGCGGCGGCACAGCGGTAGCTGTCGGCGGCTCAGAATATTCTAGAAGAAGAGCCGCGTCGGCACCCGCTACCCCTGCACTGTCGCCTGCAGCGACGCCTCCAGGGTCACCTCAACGAGCTCTCCATAGGTAACCAACCACTTTATTTACGTATTATTTATTTATAGTATTCATCTACCCTGTCCCCTGCTGATATTAATCTACATTAGCCCTGAAAACCTACTCCATCGTGTAAGCCTCTTCTCTTTTTTCTCTTCTCTCTATTTGCAAGCCACCTTCTCTAATTTCCAAATTTCAACCTTCGATCTAGTCTCGACTCGATAAGGTAAATATCATAAACGGAACTCAATACAATAGTATAGTTCGACTGACATGCGATAACGGATTTTAATTATATCAAAATGATATTGTATTATTAGTGAAGCATAATGCCAAAATATATTTAATTTTTATTTCAATCTCGTTCGCAACTGTCGTTATGTTTTTAAAATTTAATTACGTGAATTAGCTACCTGTGGTGCATCTCTTCTCTTTGTTTTCCATGGATTCTTTTACGGGAAATTTAAAATTGTTGTTTGTAGACTTTGAATATTTTAGAAAACTGACCCGTGAACCGTATTCTGTCCCAAACGACTCTAACTTGCTTTGTCGTTATAATCCGATTAGCTAGGTGAGCAATCATCGGCGCGGTCACTACTTGGATGGGTGGCCGTTCGGGTCATATGCGGCATAGCTATTCATAGGAGGACACATTAAGGTTATTTTTTGAATATGTCATACAGAGAAAGTTCAAATGTATCCAGTTATTTTGAGTGATGTTTTCGAAATGTACCTAAAGGGTAAAAAACATAAAAGCCACTAAGCCATTTCGGCCTCCGGACGACTTAAAATTCCACATCATAGTTAACCTTAGCTCATACAAATTTACAGTTACCGAAACAAGGTCATTAATTAAATCACAGAGCGTGGCATGCTTGATATTATCTATATGGATCAAGTCCTTGAAAAGGAGGACAAATATTGTTTATTAGAAGCCGTATTGCGACGCTAAAGTTGCGCCCTTTTTGTATGGTTGGAACAAAATATGTATTAATATTTAATACTTCATCACACAGATAATCATAATTTATTCTGTTATATTAAGTGTTGTTTTCGAAAGAAATACGAAAACAATACGTTAAATTGCTGATGTCATATTGCGGAACAAAACAATGCATGTCATGTAAATATTCAGTTATCCCACTCAACCGTCCATTGTTTCTGCAATTGCTTTTCATCCGTCAGTAGGAAAGCGTGCGGGTCATACAATAGGAGTGACATTGATAAAGTGTTCATCATTACAGTAGCCATCAGCAGACGCGTAGCAAGCTAAATATTCCAGGCTAAAACGGAGAACCAGTTCCAGATTAATTGCCCCCCCCCCCCCCCGGGTGCAAGCAATTTACCTGGAAGCTCTCATCCAGATTTAATAAAAGTTTTCCATAAAATCTGACGAAATTTCTATGCTTGCTTCAATTTGAGTTTAGATCAGAGAACCTGAACCTGAACGTAAACATTTTGGTCGTATTTAAAATGTTTGTTTAATTATGGTTTGTAATGTTTTTGTGAATCACCTCATATTTACTATTAAAATTTTTGGTTTGTTTGGAAGCATTAAAAATACTTTATTTTCAATTATTACTCATACCAGCCAAATTATTCGACCGTACAAGGTACCGGTTTTGATTGGAACCATGTTGAAGAGACACGCGTTTTAGTTCATTCTGCAGGTATTAACTTTCCTGTGGATAAAAGCTTACTAAGCTGAGAAAATAGTTAACTTACTCGGTAAGCCATCTATAATCCTGTCCCAGGCACTACAGTGGTTACGTCCTTCACCCAGTTAACGTATCAACATATCGCCAAGCGCTCAAGAAATCCTCTTCAGATGAACGTAGGCTAGTATTACTGTCTTTAGTTGGTGCTTTTATACCATTAAAAATGTTTATTCACACCAAACTTCACCGAGCTTTCCATTGTTTTCAACCCTCCGATTGATTGTCATTTGTTTTGTTCCAATAGGGGTGGATGCGCCTGGGTTATTCCTACTGTGAAGTGGGACCCCGACACAATGTGACACCATTATGACGTCACACGAGACATAATCACTACGCACCCCATTGCAAGGTTACCATGGTTTTTCTTTTGTTTTCTGTTACCGCCACTTCAACGCTTCCGCTTTATCATGCATGATGTGTGATTCACGGTTGACCAATCACATTTAATTGTGCAACTCATAACGTGTTTAATTTTTTGCAGAACCTTAAAATAACCTTTATTATGATACACTTTTTAGCCAGACATTTTCCAGTCTCAAATTGTGCGCCCTTTACAATAATAGGGATAATTTTTTTCTTACTGTAAGTAAACTCCAAAAAGTGGCGAGCAATTTTAGCTTGGAACATCTCTGCTAATTTATTTGTTCAGAGTGATACCGAATACCGTAGCTTTTGGATAAATGATGACAATGGTGACTCCGCACGGTTAAAATAAATCTAGATTGTAAGTCTTAAGTTAAAATAAACGCCCCTCCATAAAAACATGTCTCATCGTGACCTTGAAATGTAACGAAATCATGAAGATAAATCAAAAACAGATTTAAAAGGCTTCTTCGTACCCATATAAGTCAACGCTTTTATAATTACTGGCTCGGTGTGCCCTCAACTGAAACGTATTGTAAGCAAAGTTGGAATAGCGGTTGGATGCGTTATGCGGTTGAACTGTTATTGTTTCGAGGTTTTTGAACTGACAATAGCGGTACAAAAAGAAGGAATTGTTTACTAGGCCAAGGAAATTTTTGCATGGCTGCAACGGATTTTGTAGCATTGCTACGATTTGTAGTATAATGGATGGTGCGGTAGAGATTTTATTGACATTGCAATACACTTTTTTTAGTTATTTTATATTTTTTGAGCTCTTCTCCAAGCATAGATACACACTGCGTCACATGAATAGGACCAGCATGTTTTCTTTTGTTATCTCAAATATGAGACAAAATAAATATAAAGTAATGGTACGAATAAACATCTTTAGGCATGTGAAGTTTAGCTAGAAACAATTGAACTTTTTAAGCGCCCAGTGTGACCGCGAACGATGCTTAGGTAGGTAACGTGACGCGTCATTTGAATACGACCAATTACTTTTCCCCCCCCTGCGCGGCTCAGTTGTAAAACAAAAACGGCACAGTGCATACGTATTATGCATAACTAAGTGAACAACATCAAGTCGTGACGATGTAATAATTTTTTTAATTAATATGGGTCGGAAAAAGTGTTTGACACTCGAGGAAATAGGAAAAATAAAAATTCTTTGTGAAGAGGGCTATTCTTTAAGAAAAATTGCAAAAAGAATAGGGCGTTCACACCAGGTAATAAGTAATTTTCTTGACGATCATGAAAATTATGGTAAGAAATTCAAAAGCCGAACCAAATTCGCGACAACTGAAAGAGAGCGCCAAGCAATATTACGCGAAGCATCGAATTCTACGCTAACAGCTAGACAAATAGCCCATAATGTTTGAACTAAAGCATCTGTGAGGACTGTTCAAAAGATTATACGCAATTGTCCACATTTAAAACGCTTGAAAATGAAGAGAAAACCATGTTTAAAAGAGCATCACTGTACGGAACGTCTTCAGTTTGCTCGAAACAAAATGCATTGGACTAAAGAGTGGTATAAAGTCATATTTCGTGATGAAAAAAAATTTAATTTGGATGGCCCTGACGGGTATTCTTACTATTTTCATGGTTTACGAAATAATGAAATAATTTTATCGCGTCGGCGAAATAATGCAGGCTCAGTAATGGCCTGGGGTGCAATATCATACAACGGGCCGATTGATTTAGAAGTTATACAAGGTAGACAAAATTCTAGAAGCTACATAAATCTTTTAAAAAAAGAAATATGTAAATTTAGCAGTATCACAGAGATGACAAAAGTTTCATTTTTCAACATGATAATGTCAGTATTCATAGAGCACATGATGTCCGTCAATGGTTTCAACAAAATAATATCGATGTTCTCGACTGGCCATCACTCTCCCCCGACCTAAATATAATAGAAAATGTATGGGGGTGGTTGTCACGTGAACTTTATAAGAACGGCAAACAATATAACAGTAAACAAGAACTCGAAAAGGGTATAAAGAAGTGTTGGAGCAAACTGCCGATTAAATACATAAGAAGTCTTTATGGTTCAATGCCATCTCGGATTTTTGATTTAATTCAAAAAAAGGGAAAAAACCTTAATTATTAGTCAATGTTTTTTTTTAAATAAATATTATTTAATAGCAAAATTTTCTGTGTTTTATTTAATGGTCGTATTCAAGTGACGCGTCATAATTACCTACCGGCATTGTTACAAAGACTCGCTGAGTCTTAAGAAGTTCAATTGTTTCTAGCTAAACTTCACGTGCCTAAAAATGTTTGTACGTACCATTATTATATATTTATTTTGTCTTATATCTTAGATAGCAAAGGAAATTATGCTGGTCCTATTCATGTGACGCGGTGTGTATAATTCACTGTCATAAAGTTAAAGACTGACACAAATGAACGTACATTTTAGAACAATCAACTTGGGCAAATCGGCGTTGTATGTATGTACGTTTGTTTAAGAAGGGTAAAAAAATCAAAATAAGACTATTAGGTCATATGGGACGTCTAATGAAAGGTCTTCATTAGGAAATTTCGATTCCGTTTTTATTTTTAGTAAAGTTCTTGTAGTTTTCAAGTTATTAGCTATAATAAAAACTGAACTTTGACGAAATTCACAGGGTACACCAGAGACCCCACAGTGCTGTAATTCGGTGTGCGTATAGCTTAAGTTGACACAAATATAGACAAAGGTCTGAAATTCAGAATAACTGCAATTTGTACCCCAAAAAAGAATAACCAAATTTCATGAACTTCCGTTACCTGTAATTTGAATGAAACTGTAGGTCAAGTTAATTGATTATTTATTTCGTGGCACTATTTTGGTAGTCCAAGATTACGAATAATATATTTTTGATTTTATGGGAGACTCGCGAGATCTCAATTCGGAGCGATCCACTAGTCATTAATTATCCTCTAAATGATGCAGCATTCGGATAGTTTGGACGTTTCTATTCATGTCAGTCCTAGTAAGGAGTACGTTAATTCGTTCGTGAATTTCGATCCGACACACATCTACGGATCGACACTTCTAGGGGAGAATGACCGAGCAAGGCCAATAGCTAGAGAGCAAAGCACTTGACTTGGATTAAATAAATAGAACACGTATTTTTGGAGCATACCTACACACTTTACGAGAGCTTTTAAGAGTTTCGGAGAGCCAACGTAGAATTTATATTTCTTTTTTTGTTGTTTACTTAATATTTGTCACGTTCAATATGAGTTCAGTTCATGGAATAAATCAACGGGCCGTCAATTTCTGAACATAAATCAAATGCAGTGTGAAACGGTCTTGTCGCAGTCTTCACCCGTGATCGTTAGACATCGAGTAGTGTACCATCACAAACCAACCGAAACCAACATTATTTTCATACCTGCAGCTCTCTTAAAACTATTGCATCTTTCCTGAAATAGTTTCTACATTTAAAAATCTTCAATACTCACGATTTTTGCTTTCAGGTCCCGACCAGTACAGCGGTGTTCGTAGCAGGAACCCAATAGTCGTCCAACATCCGCCCAGTTACCGCACAAATCCGACAACGGCCGCTGACACCCGCATTCTCACGTTATGTGATCGATTTCGCATGCAACATTTGCCATTTTAACTTTAAGTGAGCGATTTCGTGTGCAATGCTTTTGGCTTGTAACTCTTGTAAGCTGGAGTTTGAAATTGACATGTGGACTCGCTTTTAAAATGGCTTGTGTTGGGTTGTAAAAGTGTATTTGGCACAATGTTTTGAAATTCAGAGGTGTCTTGTGGAAAAGATTTGGCTGGCAGAATATGATATCTGCTGCTCGCTTTAATTGTAATTACCGTGGAATATTGTTGGTTCAGCCATGAATGGAATTTAGGGCACATATGGTTTTTGTATGTGCCTACTAGTTTAAACCTAGCGACGCAACTGGCGCATGATCCGCAAAAGACTCGCTGATGAAGAAAGTACCATGAATGGTGCTAAGTGGGTGTTTAAAATAACGGTCCTTTAAACGGGAATTACCTACCAAAAAATGCAAATGTCTTCCTGTTGCGGATCATCCGCTTTTTTGTGTAGGTTGTAAGGGGCGGTGTAGATAAGAGATTTTGCGCTTAAAATGTTGAATACATTAATGATATGCGGTTGAAAACTGGCTTGAAAACTTTCGAGATGGTTAAAGTTATTGAAATTTGCCTTTGTCGAGTCAATGGTTAAGCTACGTGATACCTAAGTAACTTAATAATAGTACCAGTGTCAACGAAATCTGCTAGGATAGAACCATGTCATGCCCATGCTCGTATAACTGACTTAAAAGTAGTTTCTCTTGAAATTGTGACTAAAAACGCGATAAGTCGAATCGTTGAGGCATTTACGAATGAAGTGATATTAGAGGTATATAAAGTATGAAAAATATGTTATTGTAATCGTGAATAACACAAAACAAGAGTACAACGCGAGGAAACTAATATACTAAGATCCCAAAGCCGACAGTCCCACGTCATTTAAGAAAAGCTATAATTTTGAGAATAAATAGTTTATTTAACAACGTATGCGAACTTGATAGCTTGAAAGCGGGGCCCTTTTAAAGGTACATAAAAATCTTATCTACGTGATAATATGATGGCAGGTTTAGATAATATTTTTTTACAGAATATTGTTAAAAACAGACATTCACTATTGCCAGACCCCTCCCGTGGGCCCCACTTACGCCACCAGACACTAAAAAGCTCTTAAAAAAATTGTTAAACTACGTCATAATAGCAAACATAAATTATGTTGCTTATGGTACTATTTTAACACATTTATTTACAAAATATGTATTGACTTTTATCAAATGATGTAAGTCTGGCGGCTCTGGGTCTCGGACATAGGATACATTCGAAATAGATAGTAACGATAAGCGATCTGGCTGGCACAGATTTGTTAAAGTATATTATATGTAGCTCAGATTTTTCACTATTATCTAAGCTAAGCAATTTTTCATGGTCCTTACCTACTCTTAGATTAATCTTGTAGCTTTTTGATTTATGAGTAATCTTTACTCGTCATCTTTAAAACTTTTAATCGTCTTAAGATCATTGGAATTGATAGTATTTTTAATATTTATTTCATGGTTCGTATACGCAGATAATTATTAAATTCACACATCACACATTAAATTCACACACACACATTCACATTAAATTAATTCGCACATTAAATTCAATGTATCACATGAAAATATTTTTATATTTCATAAAATATGTTCCATTTACAAAGTCGCAAATCAACCTTAAAATAAAAAACGAAAGTTATTTTTAAAATGTATCTTTAACTTTTGTGCTCACGTTTTTAACTATTGCGTATCATGGCGATGTTTGCTCAAATCGGTAAACGAAATCCGTTCCTATTTTAGCACAATTTTTTTTGAAATCTCATTGTAAATGCCATTCTACCATTAAAATTTTACCCCTTTACGAAAGCGCCACGCTACGCCGATGAGAATTCGTGTGGAGCTTACGATGTGCTTATGACACGGCGTATCATCGGCGTGGTATGCCACACCTTTACGAATTATAGAGTCAAAGTTGTGAACTTTTGCATATCTTTCTCATTCTTCTTAAGAGGCTTAGCCTGATATAGTAAATTGTGATTTAGATGCCTTTAGTGCGGTGGCATTTGTAGATATTACTAGCTCGGTTTTTTTACAATTAGTTATAAATGCTGCCATTGTAGCTTTGTTATATTCTGTATTTAGGTTAAGAAAATGCGAGATTGTCCGTATTGATTGGAAAGCATTTGATGGTGAGTAGTCATGGATGCGTCATTTTGAGTCCTGACGTCACATAGTAAAAAATAAAATTGCCATTTGCCATAAACTGATTTTGAGATGATCTAACTGGCTAGAAAGATCGATGCTAAGATCTTCTGTAATCAATGATTAAGACATTCCACCATATTATGTCACCTCGTTACTAAAATGATTTTGAAAAAGTACAAATTAATGTTATTTTGAACTGTGTTAGATATTAGAATATTAACCTCTATTCTTCTCTTATAAAATCTATTATATTTCCATGAAAATCTTTCAACTTTTAACGCAATGCTTACGCAATAAAAAAGTAAATATATCCATTAATTAAATACAATGAAAACCTTGATCCATCACAAACGACAATATTTTATAAAAATTTAAGAGCACTATTTTTGTCACGTATTGATATTTTTGTTAATATTTCATGAGAAACATGGTATTTATAGTCCATTTTTAGAAGATTATCGTGGAGTTATTTGGAACTAATAATAAACGTATACCTATTTAGTATTCGTGACTTCGAGTACCACTCTCGGCGTTAATAAAGCGCGCTTTGCATCGCAGAGTGCGTAAGAGTTCGGACTTTGTTGAACAATCACGAACTACGAATCAATATTGCGTTGTATTTTTTGATCAAAGTAATTGATTTTGTACAACTAGCTTATCTGGTTATCGCGGTAGGTACAAAATATGTATAAACAGAATGCCCCGAAACTAGTATTTTAAGTCTGAACAGAGTGATTCCGTCCATAAAGATTAACAACTTTTCAGAGAAAAACAAAAATTTTTATTTTAGGTTAAATTTCTTGAACTTTTAAGTTTGACTTTAAATCAACTGTTTTTTAGGCTTTGCGCCTTCCCTAAAACTGACTATATACAAATGTAATGTTTAACCTAAAACAGTGATCAATAAAATGTAAGCCAAAATCAGCAGATTTTTACTAAGTGATTCTTCAATGAAAATCATCGATATCATAAAATTCGTAGAAGATTTGTTGTTCTCTTAAGTATAGAGAATCGCCCTCTCTCAGGATAACATACTAGTTCTAGGACACCTGGGCCCGTAGCCAAATGTCATTCGCCACGAATCTATTCGATTTCTACATACATTTGTTGTCGCTGAATGACGTAATATTTCTATAGCATGTGTCAAATCCCATACATTTGCGGACGTATCGACTAGCGTCATCGCTAATCGACTGTAACTTGGCTAAGCCCTCTGTATACTTTTTACTTCATATATATAACTTAACGTGGTTCTTCAATAGATAGTCAATGAAAATCATCTCACTAATTTCGACCCTGACGTGACAAGAGCCTGTAGCACAATTGGTAGTGCATCCTCGTATCAAGAGGAAGGTTGCGGGTTTAAGTCCCGTCTAGGCTTGAACAATTTTGAGATGGTTTTGTAATCTTGATAGATAACTCTTTATTAAATTACTTTACGAGTGGTGTTAAGGACCTCAAGTTTTGACCCAAACTCAAGACTTCATATCAAAGTAATTTGGTGGTCATCGTTTACTATTAGTTCTTTAGTAGCCCATATTTGTTATATGAAGATATACATTCATGTTAATATTGTATTGTTTTATGCACCTGTGAAGCTTTGTTGAAGATTGGTAGGTATGGAAGCAATAATGACATGTATAAAGTGAAAATATTATTTTATTTGTGTGTATATTTTATAATATAAAATTATTGATTGAATTGTTGTTTTATTTCAGTTTTTGCTGTGTAAATAAAGTTTTTACTATAATAACATAGAATGTGTGAGGTATTGTACAAAATAAGAAATATGACTGCCGATTTGGGGATCATTGATAAATTAAGAATATTTAAATCATTTATTATCATTTATTTATACATACTTAAAACTTGGAGATAAAACATTTTAATCATTAAAATATCTAACGTCCTTTTATCTTCAACAATGAATCTGACCAATTTGATATTTCGATTACAAAAATAATTTTACTTTATGGTGAATAAAAAAGCCGTCCCTAGAACTACGATAAAATAGCGTCTCGCAAAAGTACAATACATCAATTTAAAAATACCATTAACGCCTTTTATCCCACATGTTCATTTATAAGACAATAAGGACGATGCCACATCGAGCCTAATATCCGTCCGACACAGACGACCGAACAGGGCCTGTAGCTAAGTTACATTCGCTTCGAATCGATTCGATTTCTACATAGGTTTTTTGTCGATATATCACGTGATATTTCCATAGCATGTGTCAAATCCCATACATTTTCGGACTTATCGACTAGCGTCATCGCTAATCGAATGTAACTTGGCTAAGCCCTCTGATATTTTAGCGAGCGAACGATACAGTTCGAACCAGAAGCAGTGAAGTATTTACAAACAGATCTGCCCAGACATTGTATACAACTCAAAAGTATAGATTTATCAGAACAGTTTATTCTTGCTATCGAGGCAGATCTATTTATCTTTATAATTGACAAATAGTGCGAGACAGCAGAATCTTTATCAGGTAAAGTAAACGCAAGTAATTTTAATTTTGTTTGCGGTTAGTTTTAGATTAGTTTTACAGGATATTAAATAAGGTTAAAGTCTAATATATAGGTACCCAGATACATACATTTACATATATCTAGTGTAAATAAATATTAGGTACACAAAACACATTAAACACAACAGTTACATATAAAACGGCATAACGATTAGCTTAATTTAGTATGTATGTTCTACATTTTCAGTGCCAAATTTCTTTTTTTTACATTATTATTAATGAACCCATTGTAAGGCGATTAGGTACACACGTACCACAACAGGTGGCTAGGCTGTCAAAGCTATTGATCACTTTGTACTTTACGCTCGATTACCGCGTAAGACAATATTATGATATTATGAGGTTCGGAAATGATACGTGTACTTAAGCCTCTCATATCAGCATTTATCGCGACATAAACAGGGTGAACTTATAAACAGTCGACAGTGAAAATTGACCTTTTCATAATTGATCAAGCGAAGCAAGATCTCTAAATCAACTTGGGCAAATCGGCGTTGTATGTATGTATGTTTGTCCGAGGATAACTTTCGAAGCGTTTATCCGATCATCGTGAAATTTGGTATATAGGTAGGTAGTGATAGCACAATTTTGGTGTGACTAATGAGCTAATGAATAACGAGCAAATAATGAGTACATTTCGACCCCGTTTTTATTTTTAGTTTATTCCTTGTAGTTTTTAAGTTATTAGCCATATTCAAAACTGAATTTTGACAAAATTCACAGGGTACAAAATTGACCCCACAGTGCTGAAATTTGGTATGCGTGTAGCTTTAGTGACACAAATATAGGGAAAAGTCTGAAATCCAGAATAACTGCCATTTTTACCCCTAAAAAGAGTAACAAATTCACATGAACTGTCGTTACCTGTAATTTGAATGAAACTGTAGGTCAAGTTAATTGGTTTGTATTTCGTGGCACTATTTTGATAGTCATAGATTACAAATAATATTTTTTTGCTGTTATGGGAGACCCGCGAGATCTCAGTACGGGGCGAACCACTAGTTATTATGAGAAGATCAATTTTCAACTATTTAATTGGATTTAAATAAATACAGATTATTGTTCAATATTATTAGATCTTATACGTTAACTTAAAAAATATTTTTTTTATTTTAAGATTTTGTTAAAACAAATAGTCACGATAGTTCATTTATTACCGTTCTGAGTAATGATGCCTCTGACCATTTTCAAAATGTTAGTCATAAATATAAAAGCAACAAAATGCAATAAAATTTTGGTATGCATTGTAATAATATTAACCAAAAAGTTATTATTGTAAAGAAATCACAGACAAATCTTTGGCCAGAAGATGATGGCGAAGTTTCTTTATCTCGTAAATCTATACTTACGTAAGTAAAACTATGCTAAACTGTATGTAAAACAGCTTATAACGACATTCAGTAAGATCTTATGTTGGTATTTTATGCTACATAATTACTGAAAATACAGAAAGTCATTGTAAGCAGTTCATCTATTAAAATATAATAATTTCCATATATTTCACTCACAGCATACATTTTAGAGTCCGCATAAAAATATTAATCTGGTAAAATGCTTGAATTTTTCTATCTACGTTTAGTTAATGGTATCATACAAGAAATTATCTGAATTCTACATTCAGTTATAAAACTATCTGCGTTGATCTAAAACCGGTGTAACTTTATTTTCAGTTTAAATTTCTCTCTCACTTTTCGTCCTTACATGTGAGAAAATAGAAATAAATTTAAACCAAAAAGGTAGAAAAATCCAAGCTAAAATTGCTCGCCCAACTACTTGGTATGGTCTACTTGAAATATACTTAGCATGAGATGTTACAAAATGATCCTTATAATTGCAATGAATAAAGATCGTTTGACTTTGACGTAATGACTTAGTGGGGCGCGCAATTTAAAACCTGAAGATCGACTGAATTAAAAACTGAGTTCAACTAACCGAGTAATGTTCTTTCGATCAAAAGATGTTAATTGTTTTTTTTAATTCTCAAGGAATTGTTAATATCAAGAAACAATATAAAATTCTTTCGTATATGTTCGCCGCATTAGATGAATGAAAGCAACAAGAAGAATTATTGTTGGACGGCGAAGCAGCTCAAATTGGAATTGCTTATTTTTAATTTCAAGTTATCTGTACAACGCGTTAATTATTTAGGCAGTGTTTTGTCATTTTTAGTTATCTTTCAACGCGTACCTACTAGGTACCTAGCGCGCATCAAGGCGTTATAGCGTCGCGTACAAACGCCGCGCTGCTTCTTCTTGTACTATTCAAGTTGATACTTGTCAAAAACTTACGCGTCGCTCAAAAGCCATAACGCCGCGCCAGGTACGCTTTCTGTTTGCCGAATCCTTACTTCCATAATACCAAAGTATAAAAGACCAATTGACTAGCAAAATAACGCATACCACATCAAGTGGTTATGCGAATAAATGAAATGGTCGTTCTGTTAGTCAAATTTAAGGACTGATGTGTCGTCAGCTTTATGATTATAATTGATAGATTGGTCTTGTATACCTTGGTCGAAGTCTTATCCTGTCAATTCAACTATGTAACTACGCAAAAGCTACAATTATTTTACCTTTTTCACATGTTATTTTAAGCTACTGCCTAAGGCTATCAATGTGGACCAAAACAACAGGGCTTTTTCTTGTCTCTTATATAAATCTAAAATGGGATGGATACTTAAATAATTCAAAGGCATTATTAGGACACGTTTATGTAGATGCGTCGCGTTGCGCGTCGGGTGGTGCGTCTAGTCGCTCTGTCAACTTGAATATATGGCCATGTATGGGAGCGTCCATGAAGTGAAAGCTTTTTACAAGATTCATTTTGGTGAATATGCGAAAGATCTTTATGACCTTATCCCTCCTTCCTCCTTCCACCACCGGACAAGCAGATGTATCGAAAATTACCACCCATACCTAGTCGGCAAACCACCTTGGCGTATCAAACGATTTGCTTCAACTTTTTTTGTTAGCATGAGTAAGGAGTGAAACTCACTGCCGGCGTATGTTTTTCCGGACCATTATAATCTTGGAGTCTTCAAGTCCAGAGTGAACAGATTCTTTCTAGGCAAGCGTGTTCAATCATCGACCACACCATTACTTATCATCAGGTGAGGTAGTAGTCAATTGATAGACTATTACAAATAAAAAATTTAAAAAAGTGGATAACGCGTAGGGCGCGAGGGCGCGATAATGCGACGCACTACTAGATGCACAACGCTCTGCACAACACGCCGCACACCGATACGCGTCTCCGTAAACGTGCCCTTACGCTTTGAACGTTATCTGATGAGCGATAATGGTAGTGTGATTATAGCATAAAATATTTGAATGCATTTTCTTAAAGGCACAGTTATGCGTGAATAAGTAAGTACTTTATCTGATTGGTTTTAAATTGAACTTTTAATTATCACAAAGCCTGTGTGAATTCTAAGCACAACATAATTCACTAGGTGGAATAAAAACACTACACTAACCTTCTAAATCTTTTTTTTCCTGTACATGTTGGTATTTTACTATGTTTACATGTATCTTAACTTACTATACAATCCCAAGTTAACATAGCCAAGGTCGTCGTGAATAACGTCATATTGAACCAAGATAATTCTACATTTAGCTGATTAAGAAATAGCCATGTATGGGTGAGGATTTACTTTAATTAATTTATATCTTTTTCATGCATAAAGGTGCATTTATTTGGTAAAATATACTTTGGTTTAAGGATTTTTCATATAATTTTAAGAGATTATTTATAAGTACATAATAATAACATATTTTTTTGTTATTAGTGTTAGATAACTATTATTTTAAACTTAGTACTGCAATTGTTTATTTTAAGGGTACGTTCGTGTATAAACTAAAATACATAACGCTTACTTTTTAGGGTCGTCAACGCGCAAGTGATACCTTTGGTGTTACAGCTCATAGGCTACGGTAACCGCTTACCATCGGAGGGACCATATGCTTGTTTGCCTAAGTTTGTTAGGGGTAAAACAAACTAGTACATAAAATAGAAATAATTACCAGAAATGAACTAAAAGTTAACTTAACAATTCAAAGAGCAATTAGGACGCAGTGCTAACTGCTATGTTATCAGAATTAAAACAATAACAAATTTTGTTACAATCAAAACTTAACCAGTGTTACAGAAAACCATTTCAAATATTGACCCGATTCTTTTAACAAGAAATGAGTAATGGTAGTTACTTACTGCCTGAATCAGTCAGTCGGTACTCCGTATATCACTCTCACTGGAACTCATCGTCTGAGCTGAGGAGCGTGGTCTTCTCGTGGTAGTTGGGTCCCTGGCTGATGGTGGCGACGCGCTGTGGCGGTGGACGCGGTGCTAAGGCAGCCCCGTCGTCCGGTTTAGCCCCACCTCCGCGCATCACTGTCATATTAATTATTCTTGTAGTCTTTCCTGGTATGGTAAATGCGACAACGGGCAAAGCGACGCTACAGAATATCGGTACATAATTTAGTTTTAAAGAAATCCATTGCGCAGCTAAACGGCTGACTTCAGTATGGCGTAATTTAAACGGTCGTACCGTACAAGAGTCCAATTTAAGGACATATTTATAAAAGAGCGCGGGTTGAATCAAAAATGAAGACACGCTTCGCTCATTCATGTCCGCGCTTTGCTCGCTTTGTGGACGCAGAAAGAAATCGCGTATAAATTTTCAATATTTTATCGACACATTAAAATCGGCTGCTTTCTAGGGTTGGGCCTCCCATTTATCTATACTAATATTATAAAGAGATATAGTTTGTAGGTAGCCTGTCCCAACTTTAAAAATTATTTCACTGATAAAAGACTTCACTACCCCTTAGTCCTATCGGCTATATTTTATTTTGATAAAAAATTCCATGATAATCAACGGGTTTAATTGGTTTAATTTTAATTTTAAGAAACTTGTTTACTTTTAAGAAATTATTTGCTTGGTAACTAAACATATTTTAATCTGTGGATAAAATATTGAAAATGGTTGTAAAAACAGTTCAAAGAACCATTATAACGGTATTAAAACAACTCGAAGGAACAGTTGTCTAATGTTTGAACTGCTTTCATTTAATTGGCCATCACCATAGTAAAATTTACTTTGTCAGGTTAGGCGAGTTTTGTAAGCGTGTATCGTGAGTCCTTAAGTGTAGACCTTTAGACTAGTGTGAAGAATTTAGCATGATTAATTATTTATAGGACTGACTGACACTTTTAGGGTTCCGTGGTACAAGACTTTCGGATTCCGTATATGTTCAGTTCGCGGCCGAGACTGGGATAGGAGATCGCGACGCTAGACAGTCTGGGTGATTCTCCATTTATTATAAGTATGTATACATATATAAAAAAGTGGCACTCTGGCTGTGCCGACAGAAATGAAAACTTGAACAATTACGAGATACTCTGTATATAGTAAACAGAGGTGTCGGTAGCGGTAACAGTGTCGCGAGTTCAACGGTTTTTTCCCATCTCAAAAATGCCCAACGGGCCTAATGAAGTTTTCACTTCAAAACTGTATAAGTATTCTATCAGTTGTTTCGTTCCCATATTACAAGCTTTGCCTATTTGGAGCTAGATAGCGCTGTGTGAAATGCCCAGCTTTATTTTTTATTGTCTTAGTCTTACGTCTTGGCACAAAATAGATAGGTACAGAAGTTAAGTTTAGTTCAACGATCGATAATAAGCGTACGTACGCATAGACGCGCGCGTTCGATGATCTCAAATAAAGTTGGTCAAAAAAACCGAGATCATTCCGAGATCTAATAAAGAGATACTAAACTTAACTTCTACTAAACTATATACTAACTCTTAAACTATTCTGTGGTCTTGGTCTAGGCGCACATTACACCGCCATAGTACTGTCTGGGTCTTCGGTCTCTGTTTCGACTCCGACCTTTATGGAGCCCACACTCGTCAACGATTTCTTTACGCAAGCTTAGAAGTTTGAACAAATTCTTCCCACAACTGCTTGCGCAAGCCTAGAAATGTGAACAAATATTTCCCGCAGAAACTTGCGCCAGACTAAAAGTTTAAACAAATTCTTTCCACAGAAGCTTGCACAAGCCTAGAAATTTGAACAAATTCTTCCCACAAGTCTACGCAAATAAATCGTTGACGTAGTGGGGGCTAAGTGACATGCGCGAGTGACAGGCACTCAGGCCTGGACCCTAAACTTTGAAACCTAATTTCAGAAGTCCAGCCGACACAGAATTTTCCACGCGTAGTCAGTCAACGAGCCAATGTAAACTATTTGTGCCAGTGTCAAAAAAGTGTTCAGTGTCAACTAAGTACTGTGTTATTTCATCTACGTGTACAAGTCAAGAGATCTTCCAATCTCAAATCGTGCACCTTTCATTACGTCTAAGCTAAACGATCTTTCTTCATTGCAATCATTTTGAAACGTTGAACATCAAGTGCACGCGGTGAGGAGCGCGCGATTTTAGATTCGATTATCTTTACTTGCAATTAAAATATTACAAAGACATTTTTTTTTGTTTTAGATACATATACGTTTATAATACAGGTATAAAGTTTGCTGGTTGCTTACAAAACAGGTTGCTAACCTGGTTCTATTTGAGCACGAGATGCAATATTTAGTCTTGACCTCAATGAGCACCTGTCTTAAAAGGGCCTGACTACTTATTTCGATGCAGTTTAAAAACTATTCAATACAATGCTTGTTTTTCCGCCATTTTTATTAAATATTCCTCATATTAATCGCTTTATGCAAAAGGAGCATAGATTAGAAAACATACTTAGTGAATAATAACGAAAACACAAGCTATACACTGAATTTAACAAATGCAGTGATTACATAGCAAACATAACTGTGTTATCTACATGCTATGATACTGAAAACTATCGATATTCAAACATTATGAAGACATGCATGCAAATTATATTAAAAAAGCAATAAATAAAAAAATCTTACCTTTTCGTCGAATAATTCCTTAGCTTTTAATACCTAATTTTAATTTAATTAAAAGATAATTTAGAATGAAAGTAAATCATTTATTAGTAGGCAAAAACAGGGTGTTTGAAATGATGTCCGGTGTTTATTTAACTGACAAATACAAACTTAAGTAAACTAATAATCACTAGAGTATTCAAAGTATTTTTTTTATTGTTTTTTAATTATCCTATAAATTACTTAGATAAGATTATTATGAACTAAGAAAAATGGCTTTTCAGGTTGTTAACTCACAATATTGAATTATTTATAACATTTCTTACAAAACGCATATTAATTACAAAGCATTATTTATTATGATTAATTTTTGTTTAATGGAAAATGCCGCTCTTTGGTTTTGCAAAAGTGCAATTTTCCGTAGTAATTGTCTTAGAACAACCTGGATAAAGCATAAGTAAAAATCTAAATACGGTCTCTAAACATTTTTGGACTAACGATTTCGATTGTAAGTTGAAACTACCACTGTAGAATATCTAATAAATTCGCATTATTCTTAAGACTTGCACAACGTATTTAGCGACTAAACATATTTAAATTTGTCGTATTTGTATGATTTGACAACTCCTTAAATCATATGTAGCTACTAAATACGTTTAGGCATCATTGCGCAAGTCGCCCTTGGTATAGTTACTCCGCGTTTTGTCCTTATCAACCGGATTTCAAATTACCTGTCAATAACCTGTCTAAAACTGACATTATGCCGTTTCGGTAATAATATTGTTGATTGGAGAGCATTGGAAAGCGCAGCGAAAAGCTACTATTCCGAGCGACGCTGCAACTGGCAACTGCAAGTGCCGCGGCTGCACGCAGTCGGCCGCAGCGGCACTACTGGTTTGTATGTATGTATTCTATAACAGACGTTCCGAGCGCCGCTGCCGACTGCAACTGCCGATTGCACGTGCAGTCGGCAGTTGCAGCTTAATATGGCCCCCCCCACTAGATAGTAGGATGACCTAATAAAGATTGGTGGAGGCCGCACAAAGCGGCCACTCTGGAAATCTATGGGAGAGTATGTTTTCAGTAGACGATGATGACAAAGCGTTTCTGATGAACTTCCGCTGATTCAACTGAATACTTTAGTAGAGGATTTTGATTTGAATACCGGCATTTTTGTCCAGGGGTTATCAAAATACCACCCAAAAGTCGACCCAGCGACTCAATAATTTCCATAATTGATTTATTATTAAAAGAAGTTAAACAATAGAGATGATTGGAAAAATCAGGGAGAGGCTTATGCCCAGAAATTGAAGATAAGTTAGTAAAAAAAGGCTGACAAAAAACGAACTAAACACGGTGTAAATATTAAATGAATATTGGAATTTATTAGCGGTTTAACTTAATAAATCTATGTTCATAAAATTTAGCGATACGTATCATCGAATGAATTAGTCACTAACCATCGTGTAGAGACCTCCTATTTAAAATACACATTCGTGTTTTTAAGTTTTTATAAAAATGATAGGTTGGCTTCTTACTCATATGAAGATATCTAGCAAACAACTAAGGATTTTATCCTGTAACCGCGTATGAAAATTAATAAAAAATACAACATAAAAAGGAATCACAGAAATAAAACATTTACACACTTTCCCGTTATTTATAATGATTTTTTTTCTTGCAAGTCGTTTTATCTCTTCACCTTCATTTTTTTAGAAAGAGACAAAATATTTGACAGCAAAAACATGGACATTACCACAAACAATTAAGCACCCGTCGACACCCGTTTAAATTTCCTAGCGATAATTTGTAAGAATTTTTTAAATAGGTGTTAAACGTTGTTTAACTTTCTTGTGGTAAGACCTTTAATCATTATAATTAAGAGGGTTACACAACACCAACACTAAGGTTTGAAATACAAAAAATATAGTAACTAACCATGGCAATGAAAAGTCCGAATTTTAAATAATAATACTTGAAAATTATAAAAAACAACCGGGCCGTCTACTTTTATCAAAAATGCTAATAAATATTGTGTGTACATACTTTATAAATGCCTTTGAAACCTGACAACTACCAAAAATTCGTTATGCGTTTCGGACTAGCCAAATACCTCGATAAAATATTAAAGTTAATAATAGAAATATACTTATATATCCTTTAATCATGTGAGGTTTTTTCGGCCACTTTTTTACCCCCTCAACCCCCTTGGCTCGTCGTGATATTTTAGAGTGTTACTACACCAATCGATCGAGGAACGATCGATGCCATCGATCGATAGGAAACTGAAATCAGTCGACGATGCGGCATAGCAGAAACTGTCGATCGACGTCGACGGATCTTATTTTACGATTTGATGTAAAATCAATCCCCCCCCCCCATCGTGATGTTATTCTAACCCCCCTGTTTGAACCTCACGTGATTAAAAGAACCCTAAGGTGTGTTCGAAACCGAGCACCATGAAAAACCCATAATATTTTTAATACATTTACTTATTTTACAAGGCACTGTTTTGGTTACTGCGCAGATTTAAATGTTTTAAATTAGACTATCATGTTTTGAATAGTTATTTTATATATTGTTTTTTTTTGACCATGAGGTTAGGACATGCTCGGTGAACTGAATTTTTACACGGACAGAATGCAGTCATGCACAGCTATGGCGGTTTATAGTTTCTCATAAGGCAGTTGGGATGTAACATCTGAAAGGAAATAAAAACCAAAAAAATAAGACAACCCTATCAGAATCTACTAACATTTTTTTTATTTAAATAATCCTTCCCCTCATTCTCCCCAAATAACTAAGAGAAACCTAGCTTACGAAACGCCTACCGATGTCAAATAAGACAGTTTTGTTTTTAAGATCAATTTGTAAACAGTCAACAATTTTTGAGGGACAGATTATCACACCCAACACCATCATACAATAATGGTAGCGATTCTGTTATTTACTTACTAAGATTTAGTGAAATGAGAACGTTCTTATTTCGTTCACGCTAAAGACCAAAATTAAATAATAACATGCCTTGTTACTATAAAAAAAGTTAACACATTTTTGTATAGAAATTTTTTAAACACGCTTTTACAATCATTAATTTTTTGTTTGTGGAAAAACCCATGATATTTAAAGTGACAGGCATGTTTGCGCGGTAGGATAGTCGGCACCAATTTTACTTGCAGACTCAAACTACCCCGATTAAATTATTTATTGAAGCCCCTTGAAATGTTTTGCATAAACCCTGATCCGATTTTTTTATAACGTCTCGTACAATGAAACTTGTGTGTTTGGATTGGGGGCATATAAACGAACAAAAATGACAGATACCATAATGCCCTAAAGTTACACGTTATGGAGATAATTGGAATTGCAAAGTGATAATTTTCCAATCTTTATGTCAAACTAGCTGACCCGCCCGCGGATTCGCACGCGTGGTTTGTCAATAAAAACATTCTCCTCCTTCTGCGCAGTCGGTTAAAAGTAGCATATGTCCCAATCCCGGTCATAATCCATCTATATACCAAATTTCATCGAAATCGGTCCAGCCGTTTAATCGTTAAAACGTAACAAACAGACAGAGAGACAGAATTTAGATTATCTTAATAACGACACATAAGGACATTATATTACTAGTAATAGAGAAGTGAGGAAGGCCGAAGAAGAGATGGATGGACTGTGTGAAGAATGATATGGATAGGAAGGAAGTGACAACGGAGATGACGGCTGATTGAGAGATGTGGAGGAGGAATACATGTTGTGCCGACTCCGCGTAATGTGGTAAACTAGTAAATTTTTTTGTTCGTCTATATGTCCCCATTCCAGGACCATGCCAGCCTCCATAGAAAAATTTTCATATTCCCCTTTTTGATATGTAAAGTTCCGCCATTCCATACAAACACAATGTTAAAAGAGGCCGCAAATGGCCGCAACGTTTGAGAAAGTTCATTTCCAACTTCGGTATTGGATTGAAATAAACACAAAAATTTGCCGGCTGTTTACAGATCCACTCACTCAACCTCTTAATTTGACACGAGTAATACGTACGTAAAAGATAGACATCTCAAAATTACTTGGCGTAAATGTAGGTGTATTCTCTGTTATAAGTTAAAGTTCAAGCTAAAAAACGTAGCTTCTGAATAAATGTATCAAAATAAAAATGAAAACATACGTTTACAATGAGACTCGTAATCAAGCGAATGAAAGAGTAAAAACTACTATGATTTATAAAACTTGTGTAGTGTGAAGGTTCGTTTAAAACGGTCACGTTGGTAATTATAGACATACTTTTCATTCAAAACAACTTCTAGAGTCTAGACCATTTTGATTTCTCAGTGTATCACTATTATGAACCAGACCGAACACAGCCCGTTTAGTCTCCCAATTATTAAGTTATTAAATACAAATCGAAAATAATAAAGGCAATGACCACTGAAGCCTACAACAGCATATTTTCGAGCAAACTATTTTCACTAATACTATTCTACTAATATTACATAAACCAGTCTTATCTAAATAATATCTTTTGTAAAACGGGATATTTACCATGATTTATGAGTTATTATTTTAGGGTTCAGTACCACAGAAGGAAAAAGGGAACCCTTATAGGAACACTTGTTGTCCGTCTGTCTGTCAAGACGCTTTTTCTCTGGAACGCGTTGAGGTAAGTTGAAATTTAAATGTATACCCAATATTAATATCCTAAGGTCCTATAGCTGTAAAACAAATAGGTGGCACACCGGGAGTGCCGACAGAAGTAAAAAATTTAGCGCTCAATGTTTGGGTATTCAAAATTTAAAAGCAGACTACAGACACATATAATACAGAGGTGTCGGTAACGGTAACAGTGTCGCGAGTTCAAAGGTTTTTTCCCATCTCAAAAAATGCCCAACGCGCCCAAAGAAGTTATCACTTCAAAAATTGAGCTTCTTAGTCAACGGAATCATAAAATACGGCCATTTATGCCGCATACTTTGACGCTCGCAAATAAATCAAAACTAATAGGGTGCTTCTCTATAAGTTACCCGTGCGGGAATATTGGGTCACTCAAAAACTCACATAATAAAATATCCCGTTTTTAGTGACGTGTTAACCATAATAGTTTGAAAGGTTATTACTTATCTAACTCTTTCATTCACTCGACGTTACCATCATTCACAAATACGAGAAATAATGAGTAAACCGGCAAATAAACTGCGATCAGGCTCGGGACGGCGTCATGCAACACACGAGAATGCAAACTTACCCGAGCTGTACTGAGTGTACTGCTGGTATTGCGGGTGGAAATTGTGGAAGGCATCTGTCATTATGTCCTTGGGGTTCATTGTCTCCTGAAATGTTTGATAATACGTTATTAAGGTTAAAGAACATTCATAATCTCAAAAGAAATTTACATTTCATTTATATGAGAAACTAATTTAAACTTAAAGTTATTTTAGTGCTTCGAAACAGTACAAACTTTTTAAATAGTAGGTGATTCACAAATAACAGCCAACAAGAATTACATAAACGTTTTACGAATACCCGCAATTATCGGTCGAGTGTCGCCCGCAGTACAATGCAAAGTGGTATTAAGTAAGTAAGTATGTATTCTATCAGTTATCTGATTGCCATAGTACAAGCTTTGCTTAGTTTAGGGCTAGATAGCGCTGTGTAAAATGTCCAGCATTATTCATTTATTTATTTATACTCAGGTCGTAAATAAAAAAAACTAGTTTAGTAGTAGTGGTACCTTAAGGCTGCTGGAGATGGACTGCATAGTAACCGAGCGGTGCGGGTCTCGGTGCGCGTGCGCATACACCGCCGCGGGGAAGGCGTAGCGCAACGCGATGGCGGCCGCGAGCATTTCGATACAGATGAGGAAGTTCTGGTAGCCGGCGGACACGGTACCGGCCGTGGTCGGGATGCCGTTAGCTGTGATCGGAGATATCACCTCCGCCTTCTCGAGGATGGCTAGGGCTACTCCTGTCAACAGAAAAGACATCTATATTACATAAAATATATAAGACAAAGTCGGGTTTGTTGGAACACTTGTTACTCGAGAACGGCTGGACCGATTTTGATGGTTTTTAATTTGTTGGATTTGTGTCCGCTCCGAATAGCAGAATAACTATTAATATATCAGAAAAATTCACGAAAAAAAAATCATGACGAAAATTCATTTTCTCATACATAGATACAGCTATGACGGCCGATTGACAATTCTACCGGCGACGTACATTGCCAACCCGCGTCATAGGCATGTCAAGGCGGTACGAAGTTTGCCGAGTCAGCTAATTTGTTATAAATGGCATCATCAAAGATGAAGCGTTTTTAAAATTGCTTCCATAGAGCACGGCAATTCAAAAAACGAATGATAACAAAAAGGGGAATACAGTTTGGTGTTGCAGCTATATATATATCATCTCTATCCAAAATTTATTTACACCACTGGAGAATCAAAGAATTCGTCTCGCTAAGTGAAGACTGTGACGTATCGCGCACGGTGGAGGGGGAAGCACCGCCATTTTGAGGTAATTTTGCTGCATTTCAAGATTTCGATTTAGTCAATTGTATACATTCATTTGAATGCTGTTACCTTTAACTGTTTTGTTGTTTATGGTGTGCAATAAAGTATTATCCAATCTGATCTATGACCCGAAGGACTTCTTAGTGTTCAAACAGTATTTCATATTTTGTATAGAAAATATTACCTGTTACGTACACGTATTCACGTACAACACACGACCGTGTCCATGACACACCCGCACCACATTTTATACAACGTGTTTTGTTATGTACGCCATTCAATGAAAACACGGGTAGGGTTAATGGCTAGTTGTTGTAAAATAGTTTTTTTAATTCATTATCATAGGAAATTATAAATGTTTAAACAACCTTAATATGAAGTCCTAAAATATCTACGAAACAGCCTGTATCAAATATGTAAACAAATCATATTCATTCATCATGTAAGTAGGTACCTTTTAAACTGACTAAGCGGCATCGTCGCAAAGGCGCCGCCACTAACGTTAAAAATTGTTTATTGGAAATGTATCGATTACTAGATAAATATTCAAGCTACCGGTATTAAACCCACCTCTAAAATCAGTTAATACGATGCCGGATGTGTGTTAAATGAAACATAATAAAACAAGTTGTATTTACCATTTTTCTTGGTCTCTTGCTAGGAATGAACTCACTAATATTACTACCACCGCCGGCGCCGGCTCAATCATAACTCGATTCCAACACACAACTCTCCGGTATCAGGACGTTTTTAGTGAAAATAGTGTTCATAGCCATGATAGTATCAAAGGTCTTGTTGTTACAAACCTTGCCAGAACGACAAAAAGATGACAGATTTGACGGTGAAGAACTTGAGCACCGGATCGAAAGGCTTCAGCATCTCCCTTGTGGCCCCGAGGAACAGGAAGAGGCCATACAGAGCCAAGCTGACGGAGAAGTTGTACACGATCGTGATGTACAGGTAACCGCCGTTAGGGCTCCAATCACCGTCGTGGTAGTGGCCTGCAGACTGTGGAGCGAAAAGGTTTATTTCAATTTTTTCCCCACCTTTGCCCAGCACAAATGGCTGATAATAATAATAATATATTGTTCAAATATTACAATTTAATATATACAATTTCTTAATGGGACACTTCAAGAAAAACGTGAAGAGATTTGTATAGGGTAGGGAACGCATCGACAATACCCCGGGTGTTGCCGGTGTCAAAAGCCGACGGTGACCGCTACCCATCAGGTGGGCTGTAAGCCTGTTTCCCCACTAATAAAATAAAATCAAAAATGACATCCGTAATTTGTTGGTAAAAAATAAAAATCATAAAACTATTAGTACAATTGGTAATCGTAGAGGCATCAAGTCCTATTCACGCAGGAAGCTCGAACGAATATATCTCTTATTGCGGACAAAATAAGGCTTACTATAGAAACGTACCTGCAGGAATATGATGATGAAAGCGCACAGCGGCTTAATAAGACAGAACTGAAGTGTAGCCTGCTTGCAGAAACGCAGGAAGCCGATAGTATAAGTGGCCCCGGAGAGGCAGCAAGTCCCGTTCACGCAGGAAGCTCGAACGGGCCTGCCGCGCAGTTCGGACATTATGTTCCCCTCGCCGCCGAGGTACTCGTAGCATAACGAGAGGAAACTGTAAATCACGAATGCTGGAAAAGGAAAGAGAATATTAGAATAGGTTAATTGCTGTCGCGTTAAATTCCAAAAAAAGTATCGATGTGTCCCATCACTAAACTTAAATATTCCACATTACCAGACTGTTATGATTTGTAAAATCTTTCAAATCATCCAATAATGCAGATAATCACGATTATCGATTTAAGTGTGGTATACAATAATGCGTTTTCTATTCTATTCTAATCTCGCACGTGGCATGCTAATAAATAGATGGATGGTCGTGACAAATAAAAACAGTGGGGTTTTGAACTTAGTTCAATATCTTTTGGACTTTTCGTCGGATATCGTGTTTATAAGTTTAGTTTTAATAATTTGGTTTGATTTAAAAATACTATTAAAATTGCGAGGCGTGTATTCTATGAACATTTGTTGGTCTAAAATGCTTCTTGTAACGGCTGTACAGAGCAGAATGACATTTGTATGACAATGACAGTCGAGTGAAGCCGTACGCAGAAACTAGTAAGGAATATATCAAAAGCGAGCGGTTATTTGTATCAAGTATTGCAACATTCGAGTTTGCGAAGGTTACCGAGGCTTCTTTGGTTACAGAGTTTCGAGGCAACTCGATCACGTTTCGATTTACGTAATCGAACTGTATACTTCTAAATGCGAAATAAATTTTAGGTTATTTCCAATGGCTATTGGAAATAACTTGCCTTAGTTGGCCGGTTGAGGGTGGAGGCGCAAGAGCGAAACCTATATGAAATTTACAATAAATAATAATTATGCTTGACATTTTACACAGCGCTATCTAGCCGCAAACTAAGCAGGAGCTTGTACTATTGGAAACAGAATACTTATATACTTTTATTGTAAATACATACTTATAATATATAGAAAAACATTCAGACCCGGAAGAAATATCTGTAGATCATGCAAACATTTGTTCCGCAGCGGGAATCGAATCCGCTACCTCCTGCGTCTCAGCTGGCTATTCTCCCTCTGCGCCACGGAGGTTATCATGGGTTGAAGTGTTAACCCGCCGCGGTTGAATCCAACCGGGACCCCGTAACCTTGTCAGGTGCTAGTGCAGCATCGACCCGCTCATCTGATGGGCGGTTTGATGATGCACTGGTACTGAGGTGAATGAAGGAATATCGGTGGGTTTTTAGTCGGTATGCCGCAGGTTGACAGCCGACGGAGAGTCCAACAGACCCCTTCAGCTCTCCCCGGATTGGAGGACATGCGTAAAGCATTTTCACATTGTAAAAAAAAGGGTTGAAGTGTTAAATGCATAAAGCCGGGAATAGCGTTTTGTGAAACTGCAGCACATCTCTCAAAACCCTTTAACCAGCTACACCAACGTTGCCCCTTACGCTGCTCTCTATGGGCGGTACTTGTGGGGCCCTTTTAGTGGACGGCTAGTCACCACCTGCCTCGTGCTCATTAGATACAGCAGGTGCCGTATCTAATTTATCTCATAGCCCCAAATTCATTTCATAAGCATTTCTCTAACAATAGCCCGTACTCTAATCCATTTCTTACAACAGTACTACCACCTCTCTCACTTCCATCTTGCCATAGTGAATTTTATGAGAATTAAACATACTTCTTACTGGTTGCCTTCGGTCCCGGTAATGCCTTTGTAAAGGTCCAGGTACAAAATCTGAGTTATGAAACAAATATGTGGAATAATAATAATATTCCCTTTTAACCAGAATAATTATCCTCGTTAGTTAAGGAAAATACAGGTTGTACTTTAACTTACAGGTTTACTTTAATTAAGTTGGTATTCAATAACTGATATTATAAGTTGTGTGCTTAGGGAAGTCAAGCAAGCGAAGTAATCATAAATGATTATTATATATGTACATTCAAATGTTTTCAGCAGGCTGAACACATTTTACCAGTCTCCCAGTACTGGTACTGGGAGACTACTGGTCTCCCTCTACGATCTTGGCATGACCCTTTTGCTTTGTTGATCGAGCGAAGCGAGATCTCCAAATCAACTTGGGCGAATCGGCGTTGTATGTATGTATACGAGGCATGCCTTTTAAGTTCTGTCGTTTCCATATTTTCCGGCAATTTTGAATTTGGAACTGTTCTATATTCGAATGTGTTTACATTTTGAATCTCAAAACAGTTGAAATTATTAGGATTAATGCTATTGTTTAGTCACAGTTTCGATTTGAATCTGTCAGGTCACGTACGAAAATGAATCTTTCTAAGGAAAATGTTCGTGCAATAATTTTCTACAACTTTAGAAGAGGCCTGACACGGCTTCAGTGTTTAGAAGAGCTAACATCTGTGTTCAGTGATGTAGCCCCATGTCTGCGGACTGTCGAACGCTGGTATTTAGAATTCCAGCGTGGACATACTAGTGTTAGTGACAGATTTCGCGAAGGACGCCCAAAATCCGCCTTCACTGAAGATAACATCATTGCTGTGAGACAACTAATTCTCGAAGATCGTCATGTGACATATCGAGAGATAGAGGCTCTATTAGGCATCTCAGGGACAACCATTCAGAAGATCTTGCATGAAGCGCTTGGTGTGAGAAAGCTAGTTTGCCGTTGGATACCGCATCTGCTTTCCGACGATCACAAGGCGGCCCGCGTCAGATGGTGTAAGAAAACTCTGCAAAGGTTCAACCGAGGGGAGTCAAATCACGTCTACGACATCATAAGTGGTGACGAATCTTGGATCTATGCCTACGATCCTGATACCAAACAACAATCTACAATCTGGGTCTTTCAAGACGAGCCAAAGCCGACTAAAGTTGTTCGTTCTCGAAGCACTTCAAAGAAGATGGTGGCCACGTTCGTTGGAAAAACCGGCCATGTTGCGACTATTGCACTTGAAGATCGTAGAACGGTTAACGCAGAGTGGTATATACTACAGTTTGTTTACCACAAGTCATCGCCGAACTTCGAAAATCTAACTCAAAGCGACGCATCATCCTGCACCACGACAACGCAAGCTCACACAGCGCTCGTCAAACGATTGAGTATTTGAAGCAGGAAAAAGTAGAAATTCTTGACCATCCTCCATACAGTCCTGACCTAAGCCCTAACGATTTCTTTACATTTCCTAAAATTAAGAAAAGTCTTCGTGGTCAAAGGTTCCAGTCCGGTGAAGAAGCAGTCGACGCTTTCAAGACAGCCATTTTGAACACCCCACTTTAGAGTGGAATAAATGTTATAATAACTGGTTTGAGCGAATGGAAAAGTGTTTTAAGCTACGTTGTGAATACTTTGAAAAACAATAAAAAGTACTATAAGGTTCTAGATATGTTTTTTTCTTCAAACGACAAAACTTAAAAGGCATGCCTCGTATTTGTCCGACGATAACTTTCGAAGCGTTGATCCGATCATCGTGAAATTGATATATAGATTAAAAAGTGTTGGGGGGTTGTTGAGATATTGGGGTTCAAGAGGGGTAAAAAAATTCAAAAAGAGACCTTTATGTCACATGGGATGTCTAATAAAAAGTCTTTATTAATACATTTCGATGCCGTTTTTAAACCGTAACCGACCAGTAGTCATAATAAAAACTCAACTTCGACGAAATTCACAGGTTACACCAGTGACTCCTCAGTGCTGAAATTTGGTATTCGTGTAGCATCAAATATTATGAATAATATTTATTTTTTTGATTTTTGGGCATGCATGATCTCAGTTCGGGACAAGCCACTACTTTACTCTAATTTTCATACAAGCATTTCATACGATTTCGCCTTAAACTAGTACTCTACATTAATTTATCATCATATCAGCCACCAATCTTGTGCGGACCTCAAATTCAAGAAGGACAATTTCAAAGTCAACGCGTACAAAAAAACTGGTTTGATAACTTATAAATTATATATCGAAGAGAGTTTACATCTTGGCAACTACAATTATTATTTAAGTGGCCTTACATAATATTTTATCAATGTTAGGCTTATATTTTAACACCATTTTACCTTGTTATTTAGTGCGCTCTTATAAGCAGGTATGGTTAAACCACGTCAATAAGTTAATTACATATAACAGTCACATACATAAGCCCCACATACCTAGTGTGGAGGGGGTCCAAAGCGACCATTTTAGGTGAATCATAGTACGTTTAATCACTAGCTTTGTAATCAGATCATATCGTGTTCCTCTATTTTTCGTAATCTGTGCTAATATTGTTAAGAGGAAAATTCTTTCACTGATACAAAACTACACTATCCCTGAGTGCTATATTATATAGGCTATATTTTATTTTTATAAAAATCCGTGTTTAGGGCGGGTCAGCTAGTATTAGATGAATTAGAAGAACAAACAGAAATGTACTCTCTATCGGAACTTAAATGCCATAATCGCTCGGATCGGCATGAGGAAATAACGGTGAATTGATCTTAACAGCGTAAACTGCAAATTCGTTCAAGAAAAAACATCAGTCTTAAGACCAACACACCACCACTATCTACTTTATTTATTACTAGCTTCCACCCGCAGCTTCACACGCGTGTTTAATCAATGAAAAGTAGCCTATGTGTCATTCCACGTCATAATCGAACGACATACCAAATTTCATTAAAATATTATTAGTAGTTTTTGCGTGAAAGAATAACAAACATCCATCCTTACACTTTCGAGTTTATAATATTAGTGGGATAACAATCAGAAAGTAGGTTATCGCGCACTCCCTTACACAACATACATACAAAAATAAGTTCAGAAGTTCGTAAAAACAAATTCCACGTGGACGAGGTCGAACGCGATTTTTTTCCAACGGAATACAGCTACAACTTTACCATTTACTACTTGATAGAAAATCAATTAGTAATTGGATCCGCCCCGCCTTTTGATTAGAATAAAACTAGGCCACAATAGTGAATCTGATGAAGGGACGCAATTGTAGCTTTCTTAGTGTTTGTTGTGTAGCTTTCTTGTTCTTACAGATTTGATATATTTTTATCATAGTAGGACGATCGTAATTCTCAATATGATTCAGATATGAACTGATTTGCTTTAAATTCATATAATATCTATTATACAATTATTATAGACCAACTGACCAATCCGCAGCTTTGCACGCGTAGTTTTTCAATAAAAACATTACCCTCCTTCTGCGCAGTTAGGTAAAAAGTAGCCTATGTCACCCGGGGATAGTGTAGCTTCCCAACGGTGAAATAATTTTTTAAATCGGTCCAGTAGTTTCGGAGCCTATTTAATGCAAACAAACAATCAAATCTTTCCTTTTTATAATATTAGTATAGATACACAATATGTGTTTACAAAGATGCTGATGAAACATGATGATTCACTTAAAATGGCCATTTTGGACCCCACACTAGGACTATGTATGTTACTGGTATATTATTTATTGACGCAACGTTTCGCGAGGTCATTACTTAGATGGATGGCCATAGGCCACTTTCGTGCTTCTGAGGTCATGCGGATAATAAGACTTAAAACTCGGAGGTCTTTAGACGCCTTAAAAATTCCGACACCAGAGTTGGCCACTAGTTCATACGTAATTTAAATGTTCTGAACTGATAAATAACTTAACTTATAAGTATTGTATCAGTTATTTGGGTCCTACATTTCAAGCTTTGTGTTTAGTTTGGAGCTACATAGCTGTGAAATGTCCAGCATTATTGATCGAGCGAAGCGAGATCACCAAGTCAACTTGGGCAAATCGGCGTTGTATGTCTGTATGTTTGTTTGTCTGAGGATAACTTTCGAAGCGTTGATCCGATCATCATGAAATTTGATGCATAGGTAGGTAGTGGTGGCACAATTTTGGTGTGACTAAACGAGCTAAAAATGTTGGGGGGTTGTTGAGATATTGGGGTTCGAGAGGGGTAAAAATAAATAAAAATGAGACTAAGGTCAAGGGGACGTCAAATAAAAGGTCTGCATTAGTACATTTCAACCCTGTTTTGATTTTTGTTTTATCCTTGTAGTTATTAGCCATAATAAAACCAAAACTTTGACAAAACTCACAGGGTACACCAGTGACCCCACAATGCTGAAATTTGGTATGCGTGTAGCTTTAGTGACACAAATATAGGCAAAAGTCTGAAATCTAAAATAACTGCATTTTGTATCCCAAAAAAGAGTAACCAATTAACATGAACTCCCGTTACCTGTAAATTGAATGAAACTGTAGGTCATGTGAGGTGGTAGTTTATTTCATGTCACTATTTTTATAGTCAAAAATTACGAATATATTTTTGTTTTTATGGAAGACGCGCGAGATCTCAGTTCAGGCGAACCACTAGTATATTTTAGTCAACTACTTGGATGGATGACCATGCTTCATGTTACGTTAAGTTATTGGTCCCAACTATAAAACACATCAAGTAATGCATAACTTACACGAATTATATTTTTATGCGCTGTCGACACTTTAGCAAGGTTTTATTATAGTCAGCAACTCAGAACTATAAATTTGCATTTACGTAAGCTAACCTAACAATTTATAACAGTTTCCAATATTTTCCACGCAAACACGTTAACTAAGTCTTACAGTATAGATCGATGCTCTGCCCACCTGCATTCTATTTCTGCAACATCTAATACTTCTATAAACGATGATAATAAAAACTTAGTCAAGTGTGCGGAATACGCGCACACTAAATAATCCAAACGCTTCAATTTCAACGAAGAAAGATAAACTTGCTCATAACTATTAAAATCGTATGGCTATTTTAATAACCATAGTGGTTATTTCATCTCTTTTCAGGGCGATTACACCTCAACCGTTCTGACACAATCGGACTTATAATGTTAGCATAAAGAGAAACAAATGACCGTACACCGACGAACATTCATCAAAAATGAAGGATCACCGAAATGGATGCACCAACCTCCACCTTAGTGAACCACCTCATAAACACCAGCACAAAACCAAACCATATTGAATGAAATGGGTTGTTTAGTTCCAGAGCTATGATGCCACAGACAAAATTCCAAAATTAGAAAACTCTCATTTTCGTCATAATTAGTAAGACTTTACCTTCATAGCAATCCCGCACAGTGAAGAAGTACACATAGTACGAGTCTCCGTTGAAGAACAGCAGCGATATCCAGCTGTAGCAGCCGTAGATGGGCACGATGAACAGGATGCGCACTATCCAACGCTGCTCGGAAGGATTGGTGTACCAGCGGAGGTGCTGGTAAATCTGCAATGGATGAACATTATTGGGTTAAAGAATTAATGAAAATTCTTTGTTGTACAAAGTAAAAACAATCTGTACACAGGCGAACTTAATGCTAGATAGCATTCTTTTCCAGTTAAGGTTTGTGTAATGCGCAGAAACATTTATTGTAGGTCGATATTTTACCACCGCACTTCATTATCGACAATTGGGTATCGCGCACCACACGCTTCACGCGATCTTTTCTACCCCATACTTGCGAGATGTGGATTGAGATACCATCTGAGGTTTTTCCGTTAGGCTACGACATGGCACGCTTCAAGAGAAATGTTAAGAGGTTTCTAAAGGGTTGTGAACGCATCGATAATACCCCGGGTGTTGCCGGTGTCAATAGGCGACGGTGACCGCTTACCATCAGGTGGGCCGTAAGCCTGTTTGCCTACAAATATCATTAAAAAAAAGTGTAGGTAGTGCATATTTGGGATAGCATAGATTGCGAAAATTTAATTCGTAAACCCTTCTGATCCCCGCTGAGCCTTATCATGAACATCCTAGTCTCTACGGAAGAGTTAGTAAAATTTTATTTTAGCGTAGAATGTAGATATATTTCTACAGCGTAGAAATAATGTAAGAGAGAAATACATAAGCCGTCTTCTGTAATACAGTTTTTAAACTAAAACAGAAGGCAGAGGACTCTCTCTACCCATGTTTAAATTGAAATAATTTATTTTGATTTGTACTAGTTGCCAGTGTACACACAGAGATCGAATTTGGACTGTCATTTTTTTTACCTGAATTTTTTGCATTTTCGCCTTCTTCATACAAACTTTAATTATCCCAAATCTCACCTCCGTGCGCGCATTAAGCTTAAAACGGGGTACAAAGTTTTCTCTTCACGTGTTAATATCAGATTTGTACTGTAGAAATGTTCGTACATTCTACACTCAAATGTAATTAACTAGTGGTTCGCCCCGAACTGAGATCTCGCGATTCTCCCATAAAAACAAATTATTCGTAATCTTTGACTATCGAAATAGTGCCACCATACTTGACCTACAGTTTCATTTAAATTACAGGTACCGGGAGTTCATGTTTTTGGGGTACAAAATGCAGTTATTCTGGATTTCAGACTTTTTCCTATATTGGTGTCACTAAAGCTACACGAATTCCAAATTTCAGTATTGTGGGGTCACTGGTGTACCCTGTTCATTTGACGTCCCATTTGACCTAATAGTCTCATTTTCATTTTTTTGTTTTACCCCTTTTGAACCCCAATAACTCAACAACCCCCCCCCCCCCCCCAATTTTAACTCATTTAGTCACACCAATGTTGTGCCATTACTATGTACCTATGTATCAAATTTCACGATGATCGGATCAACGCTTCGAAAGTTATCCTCGGACAAACAAACATACACACATACAACGCCAATTTGCCCAAGTTGATTTGGAGACCTCGCTTCGCTCGATCGATTACTCTATTCGTCTGTTGAGAGAAACTTTACAAGGGTGTTCAGTTCAATGATTATGCTAGGCTTGCTTGAGTTTAGGAGCATATGAACATTGGGTTTTAGTTCTTTTACGAGTGCGTTTGTTTAAGTGCGTGTATGTGGGTACGCGCACTTATGATAATCATAGATTGTACAATTTATAATAATATCTAAATTCGAAAATCTACCATGCCTTTGGTAAAAATAGGGTTCCTTGTCTAGGGCAATTTTTTTTAAAGATTCTTATATTCTGATTATCAACATAATTTATTTTACGCTAGTAACATTTTACCGAGAATATTTATGATCACACAATCCAAACAATACTTTTGCAGCCTTTAAATACACGCAATGAATTCAGTATTTTCTAGTTTCAGTTGCTTCCGTGCAGCTCATTTGTCCATTCCAACACTTTTTCACATCAATGAAAAAACTGCTCGCACTAATAACATAAGACACGTAGAAATCCCCAATAATTATCGTAGAAGATAATTGCCGTCCAATTAATATTCATGCTCTGATACGCGAGGTATGAAATACAAAGTTGATTAACATAATTGCACATGGAGTTTTGCAGTACAACCCTTCGAAACTAGGCAAGTACCTACATGACCTAGATTAAGCGCATGTTAGGTTATCTCGAATATTTCGTTTAAGGAAAAACTGTACAGGAAGTCGACTTGGAATGTATCAAAAGTAGATGACTTGACTAGTGGTAGGATATTATCTTCCACCGTCATCCTGTTGACTTACCTACTCGTGTTAAATAGGTATTCCAGTCTTAAATTGCTCGTCCCACTACTTCATTATAAATAATATATATTGCTGGACATTTCACACAGCGCTACCTAGCCCCAAACTAAGCCGAGCTTGTACTATGGGAACCAGATAATTGATAGGATACCTATATACTTTTTTCTTTTTCTAAATATATACTTATAAAATATAGAAAAACATCCAGACCCGGAACAAATATCTGTAGATCATGCAAACATTTGTTAGCGCATGTTAGGTTATCTCGAATATTTCGTTAGTTTTTTAAAGAAAAACTGTATGAGAAGTCGACCTGGAATGTACCAAAAGCAGATGACGTGACTAGTGGTAGGATATTCCCTTCCACCGTCATCCTGTTGACTTACCTACTCGTGTTAAACAGGTCTTCCAGTCTTAAATTGCTCGCCCCACTACTTCGTTACGTCAGAGCGAAACAATCTTTATTCCCTACAATCTAAAGATGATTTCGCATTGTTAGTAAATTTCAAGTAGCGTGTGAAATTTTAACTTGGAATATCTCTACCAACTATCGATCATCATCATAAGACGATTAGTTTTAAGGAAAACTTGCCTGGCTCATAAGGTTATCAAATAACGGCCGTTTATTTTGACGATTTATAAACGTGGGGATAATATTATCAGTTGTATGTGTGGAGTAATTTCAGATCTACGAGTATAAAATTCAAGAAAGTCTTGTCATTCGGTGGATCATTTTCTCCCTACGAAGTATAGGCCGATGCGATGGTAGATTATACTGTAGGTATTTTATTTAACACAATATCTGCGCAATTGTTTAAATGGTGTGCACTTTGAGTCAATGAAGACAAATAGCGAGTAGTAACCCAATATGCAGGTCACAGACAGAGACAAGAAACAATTGTCCCAATAAAAATTAACCACACCCTGTTCCACAGATTTAAAGCAAAATAAAGACAAATGTACCAGCTTCAAAATTACTATAACATATTCTAAGCTAGACTACTGCTAATAACATTAAAATCGTCAAAGTCGCCTGATCGGACGGAAATAAATAATCAGGTCAGAAACCGGATTTCGTATTGCGATAAAAGATGATATTTGCCTCTATTCTGAATTTTAAGTCCAAACTAAATCTATGGTGCTACCCAACCCAACTAGCCGTGACGTAACGGCTTATGGAAATCTGTAGCTTTAAATCAGTTATTTTTACCGAACCGATGTTTTCTAGTTTAGAGAAAGGTTTACTCATAAATGAAAATATATTACGGCGAAATCTTTTAGCTAAATAATGGAAGCCCTTTTCGCCATTTGGCTTTAGTGCCCTAACTAAAGATTATTTAGACCAAGCTTCTTCCTACTTTGTATACTAAGGCTGCTGCTGAGTTAGATTTAAAGCAGCTATAGTGCTCCAATTTGAACCCTAAACTCAGCAAGTCAGACGTAGCATGTTTGACCTAAATTGCTAGCTTTCAAACAATAGCTCAATGTTAGCAGTAGATAAGGTACCAGGTAGACAGTTCATTGCCTAGAAACGGAGCGTCGAGAGAGCAGTACACTGAGCCATAGATCTAAACTAAAGCCATTGACACTTTCTATCAAACAGGTCTTTGTTGTCGAAACAATGCGTTTATAGCAAGCCCCTATGAAACCTGTTAAGGTCACAGATAGTAGCTTGATAGTTTACTGTTTCAACGCCAGATTAGACAATAGTGAGTACGGTAAAAAACTCTTAAAGCATTATTCATAGTTGATATTAAACAGCTATCCGATTACAACTCGCAAGCGATAAGATTATACGACAAAACAATTACAAATGGTGAAGTTTCATTTCAGCATTCACCTGAGTTTATGATGGTAGGGCTAGATTTTTCCGGAAATTATCCGATTACCACTATGCAGGTGACAAAATGTGATAAAATTTGGAGGCTGTTCTATACTTATGCCAAATTCGATGATAATTGTAAACAAACCGCCTATACTTATCCTAAAATCCACTCGTTTATGATCGAAGCTTAGCGTATATTTTATGAAGAATACCAATATATTAATGGTTGGAGTGACAAAAACCGTGTCACGGTTGCTTGAGCATAGTTCAAGAATATGGACCTTATTGTTAACCATCCACAAAATTATATTCAAATTGTAAAATAAATTAATTAAACTACTTCTTTCGCCAACAAAACAGTATAAAATAACAGCGGTATGATTACGTGTTTCTCCATATAAAAGTGAGATCACAACTCACCTACTAACACAAATCAGGAAATAATGTTGCAGAAGGCGATATCTGCATAAAACATTTAAATATTGTAAATCCTTGACTTTTAGAGGCTTTAAAGTTTGCGAACTGTGACCATACATATATAGGGTGTTTGATAATACATATACGCACAAAAATGAAAGGGGTTATTTTGATGAGCATAATAAATAAATTTGTGAAATGTTTAACCATAGAAATATGAAACTTATATTCGGCATGTTTAAAAAAACACTTTATTAAACTTATGTTGTGCTATTGCACAATGTTTGCCATCTAACCACGGATAATGTATTGGTGACGTCTCGAGATATCTCTTGTTGTCCCTTTCTAACCCAAAACCGGCAGCCATTTTCGAGAGATCGGCCTTTATTTTGGGATGTCGATTGCAAGAGAAGGCAGTAAGTTTTATATCGAATGAATCACCTAAACTTAGTCGATTTTTATTTAATTTTATAACTAGTATCTAGTTTTTTTTCGAGAAGTCTTTTATTCGCTATTATTTTACTCGCTGTTGCCACTTATAGACTCCATAAAGTTAGTAAATCGTTTAAAGGGCAAGGTGTACGCTTTTATAACAAACTCCCAAGGGATGTACAAAAATTGAATATTAACAAATTTAAAAACGTAATTAAACAAAATCTTTATAAAAGAGCCTACTATAAAATATCGGATTATTTAGATGATAGAGAAGCTTGGGATTGAAATTGCTCCAACTCGTTCAAAATGTTACAATTTAGACGTAATTTATGTTCTGTATTATGTATTGTAAAAGGATCTTTCTTGTTTTGAAAGTTTCTTGCCTTTCTTTCCTGGCTTGGTCGCGAAGGAACAGGCAGTAAAATTGACGTTTCAAAGTGATCCTTGTGATTTTAATGAATAAAAATATTTGAATTTGAATTATGTTTTGAGAAACCGTCACTTGAATATCGTCAGTATATTACCAACTCGAACTCCTCCTAACTCGAAGGTAAAGAAAAGCTATGGGACTGACCCACATGCATAAGTAAGAAAATATTGTGTTATTAACCTTAAATCGTAGTATATACCGTACGTATTCTAATTTATACGCGATAATCCGATTTATTCCACGCAATTCCTTTGACAGTTCGTTTGTAGTAATACTGGGACAGCTCGGGTCCGAATATACCTAATGGCAGTAAAAATGTACAACAAAATACCAGAACAATTTAAAGCACAAGAAAGCGATAACATCTTTGAACATAGATAAAACATTATATTAATGGGAAAGAGCTACTACACACTAGACGACTTTTTTAACGACAAGACATGTAAATAATCTTCTACAGTAATGATTTCACTAACCAATGAAATTCAAAACATAAAATTGCTCAAATTCGATTCCACTAGACCTGCCAAGTTAGCTTTAATATTGCTACACCCTTACTTGCAGGGTACATATGAAGTGCTGGACTTTTGACTAGTCAATAAGATCTGACATGTTAATTTTTAATCCACTTTGCATGAACACAATAAAATACTGAATACTAAACTTTTTCCAGTAGGTACAGACAGGTTAGTTTCCTTTATATAGGGTGTTTGATAATATACGCACAAAAATTAAAGGGTAAATTTTGATGAGCATAACAAATAAATTTGTGAAATGTTTACCAAAGAAATGTGAAATTTATTTTGGCATGTAAACACAAACACTTTATTAAACTTATGTTGTGCTATATTGCATAATGCTTGCCATCTAACCACAGATACTGTATTGGTGACGTCTCGAGATATCTCTTGTTCCTCCTTTCTAACCCAAAACCCGCAGCCATTTCCGAAAGAGATATCAAATCGGCCTTTATTTTTGGATGCCGATTGCAAGCGTTAGTTTTATATCGAATTATTCACCTAAACTTAGTCGATTTTCTTTAAAATGTGATAATATAACTGGTAGTTTTTTTTCGAGATGTTTTTTTTTATGTTTTGAGAAAACGTCACTTGAACATCGTCGGTATATTACCAAACACCCTGTATTTCCCAAAGGATAAACTTAGACAATATTTTCTCAGTATTTGAAGTACTAAAGAAACTATGGTTACCCTATAATAATATTGCTGAACATTTCACACAGCGCTATCTAGCCCCAAACTAAGCAGAGCTTGTACTATGGGAACCAGATAACTGATAGAATACTTATATACTTTTTTTTTTGTAAATACATACTTATAATATATAGAAAAAACATCCAGACCCGGAACAAATATCTGTAGATTATGCAAACATTTGTGTATTTTGTGTGTGTGTATTTATGTGTGGGTGTGGTGTGTGTGTGTTGTGTGTGTGGGTGGTGTGTGTGTGGTGTGTGTGGGTGGGGTGGGGTGTGTGTGGGTGTGTGTGGGTGTGTGTATGTGTGTGTGTGGTGTGTGGTGTGTGGATGTGTGACCTATAAATTCGTATCCCAAACACAAATCGAACACAAACACGCAAATCGGATCGAATCTAATTAATAGGATTTGTATGTAATGTCCTTATGTTTTAAATTGTATCATCATAATTTTAGACATAGAAGGTCCACCGCTAGAATAAAAGACTCCCCATAGATTTCCAGAGCGACCGATCTCATCCGGCATGCATCCAACAGCTCCCAGCAACCTTAATTAAGTTGTCGATTCTTCTTCTCAAGTGGCTTATGCGTTTGTGAAAGATCGGAAGACCTAGTTATTTTATCAGCGGGGAATGATAGAGTTGCGTATCCATGCACATGTTTTTTTTATACTAAAACTAGCTTTTCACTCGTTTGTCTACAAAAAGTAGCCTGTGTTAATTCAGGTTATAATCTACGTTCACACCAAATTTCATCTAAAGCGGTTAAGCCGTTACGACGTGATTGAGTAACAAACAAACATCCAAACTTTCGAATTTATAATATAACAAGCTTCCGCCCGCGGCTTCGCACGCGTGGTTTTTCAATAAAAAGTATTCTATGTGTTAATACAGGTTATGATGAACGTACATACCAAATTTCATCGAAATCGGTTCTGCAGTTCCAACGTGAAAGAGTAACAAACATCCAGACATACATACAAACACTCGCGTTTATAATGTTAATGGGATGCTAAAATTGTAGTAGTCCCACGGTAATTGAGGTGTAGCCAGTACATTTCGCTAGAGTTCGGTTCGATGCTACTATAACGGAACAAACCATCAAGCATTCTTCTGGTCGAATTTAACACGCTACGTGGAAACCGTACCGGGTCTGAGAAACCGCAAGTACCAATATAACCACTACATTAAATCATACATTATATTTGTTCCGTGTCTGGTTGTTTTTCTATATATTAGAAGTATGTATTTACAAAAAAAAGTGCCTATATAAGTATTCTATCAGTTATCTGGTTCCAATAGTACAAGCTCTGCTTCGTTTGCTGCAGATAGCACTGTGTGAAATGTCCATTAATATTTATGTATTTTATTTATTTATTTATTAAAGGAGAATTCCAAGGCCACTACGTTTTAGAGAAAAAACTTTCGGGCTGTAATATAAAAAATACTAACAAATTTAGTTAACAACCATCTTGCAACAGCTTTCAAATAAAGATCCTCATTAAAAACTACAAAGGCCGGGAGATGGTTACACAAAATGTCAGGTCATTTGTACCAGTAAAGCGACTCGCCATACTGGTAAATACAAATGACCTGACATTTTGTGTCACCATCTCCCGGCCTAACATCCTTTTGCTAACTACGATACGAAGCCATAGTTATATAGATAGACACACAGACAGACACATGCTCCAAACTTTGCTGAGGTGGAACGTTATACGACAACTATAGCGGAATAAAACCATAGACTTATGAATAAATTTACGTGGTTCAAGCTACTTTCTAGACACATCATTGTTACTAGTTTTCGAGTAAACAAGGGCGCGTAATATTAAAATATGGCATTAATTAACTTATCTATCTACTATTATCTTAGAGTTTCGACGTCTATATTTTAGGTAGACATAAAATGAACCTTAAACGCGTCATGTTATGAGTAATCAATTAGTCATTAACTTCACATCATAGATGTATTTATTTTTGAGAATTAAATAATTTGCAAGAACTGACACGGTATTAAAACAGGATAAAACCAGTTTCAGCAAAGTAAAGCCAAGAGAAATCGTGCAGAAAAGGTGAACTTTTCAAAGTCACTATAAAGCAAGCTCATGAATAGCAAAGAAAATTTCTACGTGGAACCTAGGTACGAATATGAAAACTGAAACTGAACAAGCTTTATAAGTTTAAAAACTGAAACCTTACAACGTAATACCTATGTCAATGGTAGTCTATGTAAACCGGACCATAATAACGAGTCGATTGACACCTCATTTATCAAAATCGGATGAGTAGTTTAGGCTCTACGGTGGAACATACATCTATAGACTGCTAATACATAACCCTTCCTTTTGGCTTTGCTGTAGTCGGGTAATAAATTTAGCCTATGTCACCTGGACCATACTACAGCATCGACTAACATCTCATTCATTAAAATCGGATGAGTAATTTAGGCGCTAGGTGGAATATAGGTAAATATAAACAAACATACAGACTGCTAAAAACATAAACCTTCCTTTTGGCTTTGCCGTAGTCAGGTAATAAATTTGGCCTATGTCACCTGGACCATACTACAGCATCGATTAACATCTCATTCATTAAAATCGGATGAGTAATTTAGGCACTAGGTGGAACATAGGTAAATATAAACAAACATACAGACTGCTAAAAATATAACCCTTCCTTTTGGCTTTGCCGTAGTCAGGTAATAAATTTAGCCTATGTCACCTGGACCATACTACAGCATCGATTAACATCTCATTCATTAAAATCGGATGAGTAATTTAGGCACTAGGTGGAACATAGGTAAATATAAACAAACATACAGACTGCTAAAAACATAACCCTTCCTTTTGGCTTTGCCGTAGTCAGGTAATAAATTTGGCCTATGTCACCTGGACCATACTACAGCATCGATTAACATCTCATTCATTAAAATCGGATGAGTAATTTAGGCACTAGGTGGAACATAGGTAAATATAAACAAACATACAGACTGCTAAAAACATACCCCTTCCTTTTGGCTTTACCGTAGTCGGGTAAAGATAAGGCTTCACATCAATTAATTGAAGATGATTTATACAGCACTTGCTTAGTAGCAATTTGCAGCATCACCATCTACAATCCTGTCTCAAGCACTACAGCGGTTGCATGCTTCACCCAACTACTTAATGCTACCCGAACTAAGAAAACTAACTATGTATTCTGTTCTTCAGTACCTAAAGGCATTTCGTTGTGAGTGGGGCGTGACGTCAGAGCTCATCCATTACGACTGGTGTTAGCCCATACTCAGCAAATTAAGTAATGCTATCAAAATAATTAAACGTCAACTAGCGACTCACCCTGACTTCGTACAAGTAGAACCTGTAGAATGGCGACCAATTCAGCGAGATATTAGAAACTAAAATAATTAGTATCTTGTAGAAAAAGTATTCAATGATAACAATTTCACAAAGACTGCACGACATGACACTCAGAGGCAATACACTACAGAGTAGACTTAATGTTTACTTAATTAACTTCTAATCTGTCGGACTTCTTTGGAAACCTTTTTGGAACAGCGATGCTCAGATCTCATAATCAGTCACTATGTAAACGGTATTCAGAATATGAATGCATGAATGAAAATTCTTTATTACCTTACAAGCTAGACACTACAGTTAAAAAACAATAAATAAAACAAATAAATGTAAGCCTAATGACGACCTCCGTGGCGCAGTGGGAGAATAGCCGGCTGAGACGCAGAAGGTAGCGAGTTCGATTCCGCGGAAGAAATGTTTGTATGATCTACAGATATTTGTTCTGGGTCTGGATATTTTTCTATATATTATAAGTATGTATTTACAAAACAAAGTATATAAGTATTATATCAGTTATCTAGTTCCCATATTACAAGCTCTGCTTAGTTTGGGGTTAGATAGTGCTGTGTGAAATGTCCAGCAATATTTATTTATTTAATTAAAATTAGCCTATTAGGGCGGTAATATCGCTTAATAAAGCGATCTCTTCCAGACAACCTTCAAGAAGATGTGTCAGGCCCAATACTTACATAATAAAAATAAAGATAAACTCGCTGGTGCCACATGTAGACTCCATAAAGTTAGTAAATCGTTTAAAGGGCAATGTGTACGCTTTTATAACAAACTCCCAAGGGATGTACAAAAACTGACAATTAACAAATTTAAAAACGTAATTAAACAAAATCTTTATAAAAGAGCCTACTATAAAATATCGGATTATTTAGATAATAGAGAAGCTTGGGATTGAAATTGCTCCAACTCGTTCAAAATGTTACAATTTAGACGTAATTTATTTTCTGTATTATGTATTGTAAAAGGATCATTAAAAAAAACAACCAGCCTTGTTTCTTGCCTTTCTTTCCTGGCTTGGTCGAGAAGGAACAGGCAGTAAAATTGACGTTTCAAAGTGATCCTTGTGATTTTAATGAATAAAAATATTTGACTTTGACTTTACTTCGAATTCCCGTTGAGTAAACACAATAATGAACAGACATATCTGTTAACAAATGATAAATAGCGCCCACAAGAATATAGGACCATTTATTAATTTATGAGGTATCCCCCTGATATTGGTTGGTGAATCAAGAAATTTGGAAGTAGAATAGGTTTAAAGAAAGAAATCCCTTGGCCTGAGAGCTATAAATAAATATTACTGGAAATTTCACACAGAGCGATCTAACCCCAAACTAAGCAGAGCTTGTACTATGGGAACCAGATAGAATACTTATATAATTTTTTTTGTAAATAGTTAAGCTTATAATATATAGAAAAACATCCAGACCTGGAACAATTATCTGTAGAACATGCAAACATTTGTTCCGTGGCAGGAATCGAACCCGCTACCTCCTGCGTCTCAGCCGGCTATTCGCCCACTACGCCACGGAGGTCGTAAAACGGAGGTCGTCCTATGTCTATGCTCCATAACTGTCAACCGTTAGTTTCCAAAACGGCGACTGGACCAATGGATTATTCCCCAAATAGGGGTGTTTGTGAATAAGAACAAGGTAAAGATAAGATAAGATAAGATAAGGTACTTAGATATACCTGTTGGCAAGTGATAAAAAGCGCTGTCCACACGAATATGCCTGCAATGACCTGGGCCCCGCGCGTCTGCAGGAACATAGGCTCCTGCAGAGGTTTTAATATCTCGTGGACTATCTCTGACATCGGCTGGTTCGTCGTCAGGTTGACCGTATCGTCACCCATCCTGAAACAATTTAAATTTATTAGGTATCTCATATTCAGGAAATATCTACACTCAATTAAAAACTGATGGATGCAGGCCACATGAGATTGGAAGTCAATGATGGGAGACGTATGTTCATCAGTGGACGTTCTATCTATATTTCTATACTAATAATAAAAAGCGAAGGTTTTGTTTGTATGTTTGTTTAGAGAAGGTAATCTCGGAAACGACTGTAACTAAACATACTGATAGAAAGCTACACTGAAGGCTATTATTACCTATACTATTCTCATAAAATTCAGTTTTGAGCACTAAATGTCAATATTTGTAAGTCAAGTCAAAAAAATATAGGTACCTAAGTAAAGTATGTGCATAAACGGATTTATTTTTTTTGTTCCTGGGTTGGTCCACAATAGCTCAAAATAGAGAAGACTGGAGAGAAGGAAGGGAGGCCTATGCCCTGCAGTGGGACACTACAGGCTCTTAATAATAATAAGTAGGTGCATATGACTCAGGAGTCAGGACAGCTTTAACAAATTAAATCTATGAATTCCTTGTTCATAATATTTTGACTGATTCAAACTCCAACTCAGTAGCTATTTAACTATTCAGCATCAACATTCCACGTAAATTACTTTCTACAACTTTCCTTTTCATTTTCATTCTTAACTGCTGCAATAATTATTTGCATTAGCACATTATGGTCTGTATTCTAAAACTATACTCAAACTTAAATCAGGTCTCAAGCATAGATTTTTTGATAATTTTCAATACTAAATCTGTCAATATCCTGTCCTTGAGTGAATATGGGCCTTAGTATGATCAATTGATCACAGATAAGATAATACTATGGTAGGTATGAGTATGTAGAACCTACCTACCATAGTATTATTATAATAAATAAATAAATATGGCTGGACATTTCATACAGCGCTATCTAGCCACAATTTAAGCAGAGCTTGTACTATGGGAACCAGATAACCGATGGAATACTTATATACCTACTTCTTTTGTTTTTTTTGTAAATATGTACATATATATAATGTTTGTGAGTATCCCATTGCGGGCAATGGCCTTAGTAATTGAATAACAATTTCAAAGATGGTATCATAATAAAATAGTGTTTAATCCAATGTAAACTATGCTGATCATAGAATAGATAAGCATTGAATGCAAGGCCCCTGACAATGCAACATCAAAACAATAACAATTCATTCTCAGGGGCATTCTAGACACATACCACAGATTATACAAACTGCTAGGTTTGAGGCTGTAAGTAGGACATCTGCTGTACCTTCCAGTATGTTATCCAAACCACCAAGGAAACTAAACGAAACTAAACATTGTAAGTAAAACTTCATTATGACTGATATTTTAGCCTGGTAAGCACATGACCATGAAGGATACTATGATTTTACCGATTAATTTAATGTGAGTCCACCATCTTCGTAATTGATAGAATGTGGCTGAAAAGAGATGTGTTATTCAAACATCTTGTTTTTCCAACAGTATTGGAAAAAAATCAAGCTTATTATGGTTAAGCTTATACATAGATTATGTATGACTAGAGTTTGTGACTGTAGAACAATTTTTAATCAATGAGAATTTTACACCACAACTTTCGTGGCGCAGAGGGCGAATAGCTGGCTGAAGTTGCGGCAGGTGGTTGCAGGTACGATTCGCGCCGCATATTTGGTCTGGGTCTGGGAGTTTTCTATCACTCTAATATTATAAATGTGAAAGTTTAGATGTTCGTTTATTTGTTACTCAATCACGTCGCAACGTCTGAACATATTTCGATGAAATTTGGTGTTGATAGATTATGACCTGGATTCAAACATAAGCTACTTTTTGTGGACAAACAACGCGTGCGAAGCCACGGGCGGAAGCTAGTATGATATAAGAATGTTTTTACATAATGTATTCTATCAGTTATTTGGTTACCCATAGTACAAACTTTGCTTACATAGTTTGTGGGGTTAGATAGTGCTGTGTGAAATGTCTTTATTTTTTATTGTACACAAATGAATTTACAGACAAAAACAGCTTACAAAATAGACATGTACAAATGCGACCTTGACCCTAATAAGAGTTTTCTTGCAGGAAACCTTTGAAGATAGAGTTAGTTAATTATAGTGATGGGGGGATTATGATGTCCAGCATTATTTATTTAAATTATTTTTGTATCTTAATATTTTACATCAGTTTATACTACACTAGCTGACCCGCCGAACTTCATACCACCTTGACATGCATATGACGCGGGCTGTCAATGTACGTCACCTTCATCTCATACATTTTTTCATACATAGATGCAGCCATCTATGTATGAAAAAATTAATTATCTTCATTATTTCTTTTTGAGTAAATTTTCCGATAATTATTTGTTAATAGTTATTTTGCTATTCGGAGCGGAGACAAATTCAACAAATCAAAAACCATCAAAATCGGTCTGTTCTCGAATTACAAGTTTTCGAACAAACCCGACTTTGTTTTATATATTAAAAGATTATGATGATCATTGTGTTCCCAGAATAGACACATAGCAACATGGAAATCAACATGAGTATCAGATATTTACTCTAGATACTGCACATTCCTGTACTTACTTATACTGTAACATTGTATACAGTTATAACTGTAACAGTTAGGAACAAACTCTAAATTGTGTCATGGTTCATTGAAGTTAATGGTGTGTGGAAAGAACTGAAGTTATTACCAACTTAGATTTAGAACATTTTTAGTTACTAAATTAGTACCTACCTAATATGTATTGAAGTAGGTAGATTGTAATTAAATAAATTAAGATTTAGGTAGTTTTGTGACTTTAAGTAAAATAATATGAACCCCAATTATTTATTTATTTTGACGACCTCTGTGGTGCAGTGGGCGAATAGCCGGCTGTGACGCAGGAGGTTCCGGGTTCGATTCCCGCCGCGGAACAAATTTTTGCATGATCTACAAATATTTGTTTCGGGTCTAGATGTTTTTCTATATAATATAAGTATGTATTTACAAAAAAAAAAGAAGTATATAAGTATTCTATCAGTTATCTGGTTTTCATAGCTCTGCTTAATTTGAGGCTAGATAGCGCTGTGTGAAATGTCCCGCCATATTTATTTATTTATTATATTTCTGGGGAAATAAATACCTCTAATCAAATTAACTCTGAACAACAATGTAAATGGTCAATGAGCCAGTTATAATAATTCAAACTAAACACCTTATCTAGGTACATTTATTTCAGACCTAGTCCATATTTAAAAGTAGCTACTGCCTGCGGGCATAATTGATCTACCTATATATCAAATTTCATTGAAATCAGTCCAGTGTTTAGTTTTGAAAATATAACAAACAGACAGAGTGATTGAGATACTTTCGAATTTAGAATATTAGTATGCAAGAGTGGATATACTAAGACAAGATCATGATGGATGGTATAGGTAGATCAACTAATAAATAATAATAATAAATAAATATTGCTGGACATTTCACACAGCGCTATCTAGCCCTATACTAAGCAGGGCTTGTACTATGGGAACCAGATAACTGATAGAATACTTATATACTTTTTTTTGTAAATACATACTTTTAATACACAGAAAAACACCCAGACACGGAACAAATATCTGTAGATCATGCAAACATTTGTTCCGTGGCGGGAATCGAACCCGCTACCTCCTGCATCTCAGCCGGCTATATGCCCACTGCGCCACAGAGGTCGCCATACTAAGGGAGGCTTTTGCCCAGCATTGGGTGATGTCAGGCTGTTAATGATGATAATGGCCTTTCAGAGCAAAGCAAATTATAAAGGAGGGAAAGGTCTGACAAAGAAAAACAAGGTTCACACTATTGTATAGTTAGTAGCATTCTCATGCCTAATAAATGAATTGAAAAAAAGATAAAAGAAAAAATAATAGCCCTCTCATTCCAAGGGTTATGTGAAAATGTAGCTAGCTTAGTCAGTTTTAAAAGGTGAGCTAGGTCATGGGCGTACCCGCGATGGGGTAAGGTGTAGCATCTGCCCCTTACTGGTCCCTGACTCGAAGCTAAAAATGTAGATTTATTATGTAACAACATTAAATTTAGTAAAATTCAAAATTACCATGTGATACAATGCAGTATCAATGAATTTTTTTATTTCACTTGCACAACTCTACACAACACTGTCATTGAGTACTATATTCAGAGACATAGCTGGGATCCATATCTTAATGTACCATCTGAAGCACAGCATTTAGTTAAAATCACCTATACAAGTGGTGACCCTGAGGAAGATAACCCAGCTGACCTTTTAAAACTGACTAAGACTAAGCGCTTAGTGAGGAAGATCACTTGTATTTTTGCATGTCTCGTTATTTGCTTTTTTAAATGCGTGATTACAATAAAGTGTTATCTCTCTTTCTAGGTCAAAGTCTTGCCAGAGGCCCCATAGACTGGCTTCAACATCTCAGTTCGCCAGTAGTAGACAAACTAAATAAAATGCAGACAGAGATAATATTCAATACAATTACTTATTTATATGATCTTTCAAGCCATACATTTCAACATAATAGTATCATCTTTACTTTATATAGTGTTGGAGTCCTCAGATAAACTGGATATTTTTAAGTTTTTCCTATGACTAATCATGAGCCTTCAAATATGAGCTAAGCTTTGTTTCTTACAGTTATAAATTAATTTACTGAAGCAAATAGACGTTTGCCTATTTTTTAATTGTGGACATTGACGTCAACATCTCAGAACCAGCTGATTAGACAATGAAGGTTCATGAAATACCAAACACTTGTACACTTGAATCATCAAATACATTGACAAAAGGCAAAGCAATATTATAAGCAATATTAATAATGTTGCTGTTAAATTATGTAGAGAGAGAGCTCATTCATCTCATTCTCGTATAACAAGTATAAAGAAGGTTGACCCCTATTTTTTTTATTAGGTAAGCTTTGCAACATATATGGGGAAATCTAAAGCGAGTTATTGCTAATTATTTCCTGGTACTAAGAGATGTTTATATGTAGCTTTTCCATATCTCCAACTTAGTAATATCCACAAGACAAGAGATACAATTAAATGTTTTAGGCATTAATTGTTCGACCAGACCGCAAAATATAATTTAATAACAAGGAACTCCTAAATTGGAGGTCACACATCGTGACATTTTCTTGTTTTCTGTACAAGTGAAGGGGCGCAATGACGCAAAAGAAACGCTGAGATTTCGAAGAAACCCTCCAATCTACGCTACGTCTGTCTGTCAAGATATGAATGTACAAATAATTACCTGATTGTGATTAAGTACTACTCGTCTCTATTCTTGTGTTTTCCTTTTGTTAGCAGATGTCATCCGTAATCAACACTCTGCGCATATTGTACACAGAAATCACTAATCTGTTCACAGATTTAACTACACAATAAATCAAACAATCGCACTCAATAGGAACAAAACACAATGTAAAACCACAGTTTCACTTTATTTACTGCTTTCTCATAATCTTCGCTTGCCTCGATAGCAATTCGTGATTTCTTTTGATTTTGTGACGAAACATGAACAACGAACGAACGGAACGAGTCGAGTCGACAACAATTAATTTGACATGACATTTCTCATTTCATCGCTCGTCTTCTCATAGATATATAATCTAGCCTAGGAATCTTGGCCAAGAAAATTATACTAGCATGGAACATGGAGCGTAAGTGACGTACCTACGTAAGCTGTCTCTTGTACGGACATTTTAGGATGTGCTGTACTTAAAACGATGACTACGCTAAATTGGGAGTGGAACCAAAAAAAAGTCTAGTTAAAAATGCTGTTTTTTTTGTGAATATGTACTTATACTAGAAAAAATATAGCTTGATCTCTGGGACAGCTGTCAGTAAAATCGGGCCTATGAAGTTTTGAATTTAACAGTACGGACAGTCAATGTCATACTTTATGGGCATGCTGAGCTAATTATAGTGATGCGCGATGAATCATCGTGACCACAGACTATAAACTATCGATATTTTGTATAAAACTTAATTCAAAATTAATTTATCATTTAATTAATTTATCATTTGAAAGTTTATTTATTATTGTTAGTTTCTTTGTTGTTATTGTTTGTTTTTATTGTTTGTTGGCATAATGCCAAAGAGAACGAAGAAATCTGTTTTGAACAGTCAAAGTCGTGAGTTTGTGATTCGCTTGCGTGAATATTTTGAGCGAGAAAACCAATATGGTGGACCGCTATTACCCATGGCAAAAGTTTGTGACAGAGTTGCAGATGCTCTTGGCATTGGACGTGCGACAGTAATTCGCATCAGTAAAGAAAAATATGGCGAATCTTCAACCACAGTATTGACTGAAGACGATGAAAAAAGCTTTCAACGCCAAATAAAAAAAGAAGTAAGGCTGCTCCTGTCACAAAAATTGACGACTTTGAAGCCGCTGCGATTCGCAACCATGTATATGGTTATTATACACGGGGCGAATTACCTATATTAAAAAAACTGGCGGCGTCCCTAAAAGACGCAGACTTGTTTAAAGGAAGCTTGCCGTCACTATCGAAGATTTTGAAAAATATTGGATTTTCCTACAAAAAAGTGACAAAAGAAAAATTATAATGGAACGAACCGACATTGCTCTTGCTCGAGTGAATTTTCTCCGGAAAGTCAAAAAAATTAGAAATTGGGACAAAGTTGTCTTTCTAGACGCGACATGGCTAAACGCCAATCATACCGTATCCAAAGCTTGGACCGATGATACGGCACAATCGACTACCAAAGTACCCGAAGGCAAAGGTCAAAGATTAATAATAACTCATGCTGGGACGTCATCTGGTTTTGTGCCTAATTGCCTATTGGCATTCAAATCTACGAAGACCAATGAAGAAATGAATTTTGAAAAATTTAAAGAGTGGTTTTTAAAAATATTATATAATTTGAAGGAGCCACATTATATAATTATGGATAACGCCCCATTTCACTCGGTCCAAAAGCACAAACCACCAACTTCGGCAAACAGGAAGTTAGAAATAATTGCATGGCTTCAAGAAAAAGGAATAGAGGCCAATGAAACAATGCTTAAAAACGAACTATTGAGACTCGTTGGTCTGCACAAACCCAGCACACCAACGTATCTCTTAGATGACATAGCCCAAGAAAAGGGTCATAACGTCATAAGACTGCCTCCATATCACTGCCAGTATAATCCGATCGAGCTTATCTGGGTCCAAGTAAAAGGTTTGTTTGCTCGAATTTCAGTTAGACAGATTCTTTATGTATTAACTCCTGTATAATTTATGATATTAAAATATGTTTTACTTTCAAGGTTACGCTGCTAGACATAGCACAACACCGCCTTTCACAGCAAATAAAATGTCGCAGTTGCTAAACACTGCGGTTGAAAATGTATCTGTAGAAAATTGGAAAAAGGTAGTTACCAAATGCAGAAAATTAATGGAAGAAGATTGGGAGCGGGACGTTCGATTTGATAATATTTGCGAACAAGAGTTCATTATAAAATAAACAAACAACAATTAGTTAAACAATTACAGTTAAACAATTATAAATTTACAAGATTGCTCTAGCGATTCTGAAAGTGATTCGGATATTTATTTGGGGTATACTCCTTTGGAATAAATAAATGTATGTATTAAAATATTCGTTTCATTTTATTACCCAAATTATAATATAATCCAATATACATATAATTATGGCAGACAGCCTTCGTGGCGAAGCGGTAGGGAACACGACTGCTGCGCAGGAGGTCGCGGGTTCGATCCTCGCTCAGTGCAAATATTTGTATGCATGAATATGGGTTTTTGCACTGGTCTAGTCGTGCCTCGGAAAGCAGGTTAAGCCGTCGGTCCCGGCTGCCATACGAATATTTAATGGCAGTCGTTACGGGTTGTTGGAGCCCTCAAAAGTCCAACAATTGGTCTTACTGCAAGGCTTCTATCGATAATTACAATCGATATTTTTTTCTGTATCATAATAACCCTAGGAATGTCAGTTTAACAAATGTCGCAGAGATCAAGCTATGTTTTTTCAAGTAATAGTAGACGACAGAGTGGTTTATGTGCGTTTTATTGATTTTCAAAAATTCGGAACGTACTATCACACTAATATTATAAATGCGAAAGTTAGGAGGTTTGTATATTGTACCTATATTTATTTGTTTGTTCGTTATTCAATCACGCCGTAACGGCTGAACCGATTTCGATAAAATTTAGGATAATATGTAGATATTACCTGGATTAACACATCAGCTATTTTTAATCCCGTAAATTAAGTCCCATGGGATAAAAATGGGGTGTCAAGTCAAGTTGCAACAGCGAGTTTAGCTCTATTTCTTGGTTACCTACACATTTAGTAGTGTAACGCGTACGAAGTCGTGGGCAACAGCTAGTCCACAATAATTGGGTTTGTTTGTTTCGTATCGTCGTATTTAAGCTCCTCTCATTCATCTATCATCATCATCATCATTCTCAGCCGTGTTGATCCTCTGCTGGGCATAGGCCTGTCTTTGTTTCTGTCTTTCATCCCGGTCCTGTGCCAGTCTGAACCACGTACGACCCACGGTCTTATTAATGTTATTGATGTCGTCAACCCATCAGCAAGATTGGTAAAGGGTCCGCCATCTAACGTTTTTTTTCAACTAGTGCTTATTTCGTGAATGGTAACACTTAGCTCATGTCTGATTTGACAGATAATTAATTTTATCCTTCCGCTAAATGAATGTGGTTGTGTGTACGCTTGAACAACGCTGGGAAATATTGCGACATTACTTTGAAAATCATGGTAATGTTGCAGAATGTGTACGAAAATTGCGTACAGATTTTGGAAGAAGAGAAGCACCGTCAGCTCCGTATGTTCGTTATCTTGTGAAAAAAGTGAAAGAAACTGGCATCCTCATTGATAAACCAAAGCGTGAAAAGCCAAAAACAGTGCGTACACCCGAGAATATTGGTGCTGTGGCAGAAAGTGTGCGTGAAGCGCCATCAACATCAATTCACCGTCGTTATCAACAATTGAACATTTCGGAGACATCATTGAGTCGAATTTTGCATAAAGACCTTGGTATGATGCCATACAAAGTCCAATTGGTTCAGGAGTTGAAGCCAACTGACCATCCAATGTGTTTTCGCTTCGCTAAGTGGGCCTGCGATCGACTTACAGAAGATGCCGATTTTGCCAAAAAAATCATCTTTTCAGATGAAGCTGATTTTGATCTTGGCGGGTATGTAAACAAGCAAAATTGTCGCATTTGGGGCACAGAAAACCCGCACGCATACATTGAAAAGCCGACGCACCCAAACCGAGTCACTGTTTGGTGCGGATTTTGGTCCAGAGGCATAATTGGGCCATTTTTCTTCGAAAATGAGCAAGGAGTGGCCGTTACAGTTAATGGCGATCCTTATCGGGCCATGTTGAACGAATTTTTGTTCACAAAAATTGAAGAGGAGGATATTGACAACATTTGGTTTCAACAGGACGGCGCTACATGCCACACAGCCGAAGCTACACTCGATGTTTTGCGCCCTGTTTTTGAAGATCGCATTATCAGCCGAAGAGATGATGTCGTTTGGCCACCTCGGAGCTGCGATTTGACACCGTTGGACTATTATTTGTAGGGTGCCGTCAAAGATAAGTGTTACGCCGACAAGCTAGAGACAATTGACGCTTTAAAGGACATTATTCGTGAAGCAATGGTGAAATACAGCTGCACACAATCGATAATGTGCTTAAAAATTGGACCGATCGTGTAGGCTTCTGCATGGCCAGCCGAGGCAGCCATTTGAATGAAATTATTTTCCATTATCAACCGGAAGGATTGAACTTTCAAATAAAAAAAGAAATTTGAGAAAATATTCAGTAGTTTTTTTTATAGCATTTTCAAAAAAAAAGTTATTTGGCGGACCCTTTAGAATTCATCTATATCGATATCAAATATCGACAGAGTAGCATCACTAGCGTAGTGACAGCTCACGGCACATCGACACACTTCAGCTAGTATAACTTCCTGGTCTATACATTGACTGGCAACACTTTTTGTCTATGGCGTTGCTAACCAAAGACAATCAGCAAAATAGAACAAAAATGTCCGTCGTAATCGTTGAATGTGTTCATATTTCTATAGTGACTGCTGTGTTCTGATCGTAGCTTGCAATGTAAATTAGCTATATTTATTTTATTCTTAGAAGTGCATGAAATATAGAAAACATGATTGTCCAAGAGCCAACACAGGTAAGATTGCAATGCTTTGCGAGTTGTCAAGGTATTCGTCAAGGGCCGTTTCAATAAATTCATTCAAAATCCCACAGGTTATCGTTTGGGATTGTCTCAACAATTATGAGTACGACAACGCTATATTTCTGGCCGAGAGACTACATGCTGAGGGTAAATATTCCACCACATATCCTACAAATAATTACGAAAACTAAATGAGTGTTTAGCACCTGCATTCCTGCAAATATTGATTTTTACGCAACTATTTACGTCGCTATGTGTTCGTGCGTATCATTTGTGTAAATTTTTATTTGATGTTGTTGTTTATTTTTCAGTTGCATCGGAAGAGACAGCATTTCTTTTGGGAACTTGTTACTACAGAGCTGGACGGGTGAATGAGGCGCATCATTTACTACACAATATATCATTATCATTACCACAAGCTAGATTTCTCCTAGCAAAATGTTCTACTGAATTAAAATCGTAAGTGAAGTGATTATTTTTATATCATGTGGGCATTCCACTTGGAAAGTATTTTGATATTGAAATGTCCTTTCCAGATACCAAGATGCTGAAGTAGCCCTGGGATCAAATCTAGATATTGTTGCATCTGAATTTGGTGAACAAGCACCATACGCATTACAGCTACTTGCCAAAATTTACAATATTACTGAACGACGGAGTAAAGCAGCTGAAGCACATAGAAAAGCACTGTCACTGAATCCGTTCATGTGGAAATCATTCACACAACTGTGCAGTATGGGCGAGAAAGTGGATCCCCATCAACTGTTCACAATGAACAACTCTGAATTTCCATTTGGTGTTACAACATTTGTGAATATAGTCAGCAATTCTGAGAATATATCATTTGTTCACAGTAACATTACAAATAATACTAGCATCATTGCCAACAACACAGGCGTCATTGCTAATGTGACTCCGAACAATGTTGCAACAAGGACACCTATGACAATGTCTTCTAGCATCACACCTGACACACAAGCTCCTGTCAAAAGAATGCATAGTGTATTTAGTGGAATGGCACCTATTCCATTTTCTCCATCGTTTGGCATGTTACCGATGGAAGAATCTCCTATACTGTACACACCAACTTTAACAGACTCTAATGAACAGAAAGCCATACCTAAAATAGTTAACTCTTTACGAGCACAAATGGGTCAACTCAAAGATGCTGTGTTTAGTCCAGCTCCAAGATGCACTCTAGGACCTGCACCCAGGAGATCGTCAAGATTATTTAGCAATAACAATAGTAGTTACTCTGTGAAAGAAAATAATAAGTCCCCTAGCAGAAAGTTTGTAGCACCTAAGAGTCCTTCAAGAAAAAGCAAACAGCGAACTGCCAAGAATATAAAGTCAAACAACTCAGTTGAAACGAATGAAAGAAATAAAAGTATGGAAACTCTCACACCAACATTACCTTCTAAAAATTCAAACGGTATGGCGCTTCTAAACTTGATGCGCGATTTAGGCGAGGCTTACAAAGCGCTGTCATTCTTAGAATGTAAGTGTGCTATCAAATTATTCCAAGGCTTGTCTCCAAAACAGCTGAACTCGCCTTGGGTTCAGACTATGATTGCCAAAGCACATTATGAATTGGCTCAATATGAGGCTGCTGCAAAAATATTTGCTGATATTAGAAAACAACACCCCAACCGTACAGAAGCAATGGATATTTATAGTACATGTCTATGGCACTTGCAGCGAGAGGCGCAATTATCAGCTTTAGCTCAGGAATTAGTGGAACTAGACAGAACCAATCCTATTGCTTGGCTAGCGGCTGGGAATTGCTTTTCTTTACATAAAGAACGGGAAACTGCATTAAAGTTTTTCAAGCGAGCTGTACAAATCAATCCTGATGGCTCCTACGCACATGCATTACTAGGTCACGAGTATGCAGTTGCAGAGGAAACAGATAAAGCTTTGACCGAGTTTAGAACATCTGTTGGCATTGACCAACGCAACTATGTGGGGTGGTTCGGCATTGCAACAGTTTATGCGCGGCAAGAACGGTGGAAAGCTTCCGAGGTGCATGTCCGCCGCGCGCTCTCCATACATCCCAACTCTGCAGTGTTGAGATGCCAACTAGGCCTCGCGCAAGCCGCCTTAGGTAAGATGGACCGAGCCCTTGCTACTTTAGAAAGGGCTGTAGCTTTAGATACAGAAAACCCTTTGTGCCGTTTCCACCGCGCGTCGGTGCTACTGCGCGCCGGACGGCCGCAAGATGCGTTAACAGACCTTCACCACCTTAAAGACATTGCTCCGAGAGAATCGTTAGTGTACTATCTACTTGGTAAAGTTCATAGTAAATTAGGGAATTCACACCTTGCTCTGATGCACTTCAGCTGGGCCACAGACTTAGATCCCAAAGGCACAGGAGGACACATAAAGGAAGGATTTGACCATTCAAAACAGGAAGATCTGCCCGAGAGGTCGACCTAATATTTAGTGATTGCTATTGCCTGCCTGTGTCGGCAGTGCGGTCATGACTTGACTGATCTTTGTAAATATCGCTCTCACCTGCCAAGCTCCAATTCACACCAAAATCTTCCAAATAATAGCTTTATGGAGTTTGATAGGTGCAAAGTGGCATTTAGTTGCTGTTGTAATGTAAAGGCGTTTTGTCGAAATGTTTATATAGAGTAAGATGCGGATATTCCTAAATATTATCCTAGTTAATTGTAATATTGTAACTTGTATAGATAGTCACTTTTAGAAACGAATGAGAGTAATTTTTAGAGATGATGCTTTCGAAAGTTAAAACACTATGAGCCTTGATCTCACGGGATGATATCATAATCAGATAAATTAAATTTGAGTTTGGTATTTAAAATCATTGGTAAAATATTTACACATACGTGAAATTTGTTAATGTTTAGTTTAGTACTGAACCTTGCTTGAAATTGGCCATCTTTATTGAGAGGATAATTTGTATATGGGGCCGCTGGCGGTTATTAAATTGACATCAAATCATGTCAGTATTGTTTATTCTTTAAATATAAAATACCATCTGCATGTATATTTTTTATTATTGACAAATTATTTGCTTTGAATATTATAAAGATATCAGAATAAAACGTAACCATTAAATATTAAACTTTGAATTAATTTCACTGGCAGCCCATCGTTACATTTGTGTGTGTGTACATACAAAATAACTGTACTATAGCAATATTTGTCACTTGAACTCACGGATGGACGGCTAGCTACGGACATGGACTGTAGACCACCTAATGTATGAACTTATAAATAAAACTGATAATGTTAGCATATTGTTTTATTGGGAATAAAACAGTTTTCTTAAACTAGATTTTACGATATTTTATGCAAACTTAAGTAGTATTGCATCTAGGGCTTTTTTGACAGTTGGATCGTTGAGCAGCTTGTTTTGGCCTAGTGGTGTGGGCAGAATGGGCGCGGGTACGGGCGCGGGTTCAGAAACGATTTTCTTGTCGTTCAAAATAGTGAGAATTCTCTGTTGGAGGTCGGCTTGTGCCTTGTTTTGAGTTAACGGTTCGCCTAGTTCCAGTTTCACTTGCTGTTCTCTTCGTTCCTGTAAATAATAACAAGCACTTAGAATTTATATAACGACATAGTAAACGCGCGTAAACTAGTCCATTAAATTTGGAGCCATTAGCTCACTGTACGTTTGATGAGCCAGGTAGCTTTTGGAAAAACAAAATAAACCAGCCAAGTGCGATTCCGTTATCTTTAATAAATTGTATGAGCGCCTATACAACTTAGAGGACTATCTTAATTGGCGTCAACTATGTATGTATGGGGACACCCTTTAATTTTCAATTTTTTTTATTTTTTGTAATTTTTCCTTTATTTGTGCCTTGCTTTTTGCCAAATTTCGTGTTTCTAAGTCAACGGGAATACCATATAGGTTTTCGACTCAAAACCTATAGGGTACTTCCGGTTGACCTAGAATTGTCAATTTTGGTTAAAAGCAAGGTCTTACAAATTACGAAAAATAAAAAATGTTAAAAATTAAGGTAAATTTTGGTACTTACAAGTTTTCACGAAAATTTGCCCATATATTTTTATCGTGTTGACTCAGGACCTTAACATACACCTAATAAGGACTATAATCTGGTATAAATTTCAACTTGCTAGGTCCACCCGTTCCTGAGAAAATCGGCGGTGAAACACGGACAAGAGAGTGATCTTATAAGGGTTTCTTTTTTGCCTTTTGAGTTATGGAACTCTAAAAATATGACAGTTTGTGCAGTGGAAATGTCATTTAATTTCTGTGTACTAACCACGATACTGCATTTTAATCTAATCACTATAAATTAGATTATGACAAAAGTGCAAAGTCAGTGGGTATACTAACTTTATATTTTATGTCAGTGAAAACAAGGCTTAAGTAATCAATCATGTTCGCTAGCTAAACTGATAAGTTGTTATGAATAATTTTCCTTCTAATGCTCTCAGACGACCTGAGACTCGATCAAAATCTGTCGCGGAGTGCTATAGTGCTCTACAGAAATTGGCTGAGAAACATAGTGTAACCATCAAATGGACTAAAGCTCACGGTTCTTGTCCAGAGAACAACAGGCAGACTCCCTAGCAAGAGAAGGAGCCAAGCATACACCAAACACAAATTATATTAATCTCTCCAATCCGCCAACTGCGGAAATCAAAAACAGACTGAGGACGAATTCCGAAAAGGAGCACCAGAAAGACTGGGAACGTAGAACCGACTGCAAGCAGACAAAGAATGCGTCCGGCAAAAAACAGAAAAACAACAAATACCTTGTTAAAGATGAAACGCGAAGATCTAAGGATGATGGTGGGAATCATCACGGGACACTGCGAACTTAACCATCACCTCTTGAAGACCGGAGCCACGGACAGTGGACTTTGTCGCGGATGCCTTCGGGAGGAAGAGACTGTGGAGCACGTGATACTTCACTGCACTGCCATAAACGACGCCAGACTAAGAACGGGTCCGCAAAGGATCATCGAATCCTCATCCTCCACCAACACCGCTACTACATTAACAACATTCACGGGGACCATGGAAAGCTGCTGCCACCAACTCAAAGTCCAACTACGTTACTTCAAGGAGTTAGGATGGCTGGGGTCAGGTTAGAAGAGGGGTAATGCACAATACACCCCAATGCGGGACGTCAGTGCAGATCTTTTATTCCCCCCACCCTAGAATAAGAACTTTCCTTCTTACCTAACCATTTATTTATACGAGGAACGGTCCGTATCAGAAGGACAATCTAGCATAAAGTCCTTGTAGGATAAACGACATACAAGTAAAATGACCTACTAGTAAAACGTCTGTAAATTATTTCGTCATCCAGGTATTATCTACAAATTATAACACCATATAGGAAAAATTACTACTTTGCTGTATGTCTAAGACATAACGTACATTCAAGTGCAATCATTTATATATCATAAAATGTATGATTAATTATTATTAATTTGAAATTTATTTATATAATTTTATATATTATATATTTATCTCATCATCATTTGAAGAATGACCGTATTTTTGATCAAAAATACAAAAGGGAAATAACAAAATTTGATGCAAAGGATATAATCTCCTTTATTTTTTTAAACGTGTATCTCACATTAAACGCATTATCTTCGGAGATGATGATTAGATATCTAAAATCTAATAACATTGTTTTTAAACGTTTTCAGTTATTATTATTTCATTTGTTTTTTCTTGTGAGACATTACAGTAAGTTTATATTTTGTTATTTTTTTTACAAAAGGTTTACAAGGTCAACCGGTGATTAAAATATGAATAAAATAAAATTTATTCCAATTGTGGTTTTATTAGGGTTTATTTTCTGTGGCAGTGTACCAGTCCTTTTACCTGACATGACGATTTGTCGTTTCGGACGTTCTACTTTTTTGACGTTTTTAATTGTAGACGTTTTACTAGTAGGCCATTTTACTTTTATGTCGTTCATCCTACAAGGGCGGTATGCTAGATTGCCCTTCTGATACGGACCGGCGTAAACTAACCGTTTATTGGTCAGGACCGGAAACCTTTACAGTTAGTGTAGAATAGTATAATTGATAAATCGAAGCGAGATCTCCAAATCAACTTTGGCAAATCGGCGTTGTATGTATGTTTATTTGTCCGAGAATAACTTTTGAAGCGTTTATCCGATCATCGTGAAATTTGGTATATAGGTAGGAAATGATGGCACAATTTTGGTGTAACTCAATGAGCTAAAATTTTGTTATTGTTGAGATATTGGTGTTCAAGAGGGGTAAAAAAAAATGAAAATGAGACTATTAGGTCAAGTGAGACGTCAAATGAAAGGTTTATTAGTACATTTCGACCGCGTTTTTATTTTTAGTAAAGTTCTTGTAGTTTTTGAGTTATTAGCCATCATAAAAACTAAACTTTGACGAAATTCACAGGGAATACCAGTGACTATGCGTGTAGCTTAAGTATCATAAATATAGGCAAAAGTCTGAAATCAAGAGTAACCAACTAACATGAACTCCTGTTACCTGTAATTTGAATGAAACTGTAAATCAAGTTAGTTGGTTATTTATTTTGTGGCACTATTTTGATAGTCAAAGATTACGAATAATATTTTTTTGTTTTTATGCTAGTCTCGCGAGATCTCAGTTCGGGACGAAGCACTAACACTAAACACACTGTTTATTGTCAGTGTTAGGGCCCTATCTTATTACGGAGTGTAAGAAAAGTACCAATGGACACATTCCAAGTACAGAGACGGAATGAAAAGGTTCGTCACCTTTCACCGAGTCGGTTTTCGATTACTGGTGCAAGGCACCACTAATGCAAGTATCAATTAATTCTTTTGACAAAATAAATAGTCAAACAACCTTGACCTGAATAATTTTGAACGAACAGTAAATAAATAATAAATATTGGTGGACATTTCACACAGAGCTATCTAGCCCCAAACTAAGCAGAGCTTGTACTATGGGAACCAGATAACTGATAGAATAATTATATACTTTTTTTTGTAAATACTGTTACGCCGAGGCTGTTAAACAACGAGTAATAATCGAACCTTCTCGAACGCTTTTGTCTTGCTGTGTTATTGTTGCTATTGTTTGTGGTTTCGCAGAATGGGGAGTGGCCATTGTGTCGAGGGACCGACCCTTTCCTGGAAGGATCGACTTCGTTCTCGAACAATCGAAATGTGTGCGATATAAATAGGCCGGAGAGATGGCCGGACAGTCAGTCTCAGCTAGTCTCAGTGAGTGAGTCTCAGCGAGGCCCAGGAGGACTGACGTGGAGAAGGGTCTCGCGTGAGCAGTAGTTGCTCGCGAGTCAGTCTGGATTAAGCTATACGTGCGATCATTTCGGTGACTTTAAGTGGTGCAACAGTGATGTGAATTAGTGTGTTGTGATTACGTGTGACCAAGTTCGTGTATTCATCGTTTAGTGCTGAATAAAAGTGTTATTTTGGTTAGATCGATTCCCATTATTTTATCCCGAACCCCCAGCTCGTAACAATACATACTTATAATATATAGAAAACATCCAGACCCGGTACAAATATTTGTAGATCATGCAAACATTTGTCCCGCGGCGGGAATCGAACCCACTGCCTGTTGCGTCACAGCCGTTAACATTTAACACAGTTAAACATTATTTCTCTAGCTCAGTCTATTCTGTAATAAAGTTTCAAAAAGTGATATGTTGAAAGAATCAATTTGAAAATTGACGAACCTTTTCATTCCGCCACTGTACATAAAAAAAATAATAGTGTTGGGGTAGTGACCTGTAGGTACTCGATGACCTTGTCGTACTGCAGCACGGTGAGCGTGCGTCCGTCAGCCAGCTGGCCGAGCAGCGCGCACAGCGCCTCGCGGCCGGATGGCCCGCCGCGCTGCACCTCTTGGAAGTTCCGCGAGAGCAGCAGCAGCGCGTCTTCCAGCGGCATGTTCCTGTGCTCTGCAATCAACAAATACTAATATTATAAACAAGCTTCCGCCCGCGTGGTTTGCCAATAAAAAGTAGCCTATGTGTTAATCCAGATTATGATCTACGTACATACATATAATCAATAGCTATATTTTATTTTACGGGTTCTGTATAAGTATGTTAAAGGTAGGTACTCTTACACCGCCGTCTTTTGATTTTTGTTTATCCTATCCATCCAAAGGTTGTCTGGAAGAGATCGCTTTTAGCGATAAGGCCGCCCATTGTACCGTTATTTATTGTTTATTTCCTTTGTTACTGTATTTTTGTTTGGTGTGCAATAAAAAGTATTTTATTCATTCATACATACGAGGGTCATTCAATAAATACTTAGCCTACAAAAAATAAACGAAAATTTTGGAAAAGTGGCAATTTATTTTTCAACATAGTCTCCTTTTAGTTCGATACACTTAGCCCAGCGATGTTCCAATTTTTTAACCCGTCCGAAAAATAGTTTTTGTCAAACTCTGCAAAATATGCCTCCGTGGCGGCGATGACCTCCTCATTTGATCCATATCTATTCCCGGCGAGAGATTTTTTCAGATTAGGAAACAGAAAGAAGTCACAAGGGGCCAAATCTGGAGAATACGGTGAATGGGGCAGCAATTCGTAGCGTAATTTGACCAATTTGGCCATGGCAACGGCAGACGTGTGAACTGATGCGTTGTCGTGGTGAAACAGCACTTTTTTCTTCGCCAGATGGGGTCGTTTTTTCTTTAATTCGGCGTCGAATCGGCCCAATAAATCGGCATAGTAAAGCCCTGTAATTGTTTTACCCTTCTCGAGGTAATCGATGTAGATCACACCTTGTGAATCCCAGAAAACGGTGGCCATAACTTTTCCGGCCGATTTTACAGTTTTCGCCTTCTTTGGAGCACGTTCCCCGGTCTGGATCCATTGTTTTGATTGCTCCTTGGTCTCTGGTGTGTACCAGTGGATCCAGGTTTCATCGACGGTCACAAAACGATGCAAAAACTCCGCTGGATTCCGCTTAAACAGCGCCAAACACGTCTCCGATGTGGTCTCACGGTTGCACTTGTTTTCCGGTGTGAGTAAACGCGGCACCCATCGCGCCGACAGCTTTCTCATGCCGAGTTCCTCGTGAAGAATATGATGCACTGTTCCTTCTGAAACGCCTACAGTCTCAGCTAGCTCCCGAACCTTCAATCGGCGATCTGCCAATACGAGATCATGGATTATTTTAATGTTTTCCTCCGTAGCAGCTGTTTTCGGTGCACCTGGACGTGGTTCATCAAAAACCGACGTACGGCCACGTGCAAACTCGTTGAACCAATTCTTGACGGTGGCCATCGATGGAGAAGAGTCACCGTACACAGCATCCAAGCGCTCTTTGATTTCGATGCGCGTTTTCCCTTCCAAAAATAGGAATCGAATCACCGAACGATATTGCTCTTTTTCCATTTTTGTAAAACCGATCGATACGTTCGCTTCCATAAGTTGTCAAATTAAAACAAATGAAGGGATTGGAATGAAAGTTTGAAAAAAGAATTAAAAAAGAATGTGCTACACTATGGTAAAACTATTTTGAAACTACAGCGCCCTCTGGCGATGAGGCTAGGTACTTATTGAATGCACCTCTTACATACCAAATTTCATCGAAGTCGATTTAACCGTTCCGATGTGAAAGAGTAACAAACATCCATACATACATACAAACATTAACATTAAGCAGACCTTGTGCATTCGTTTTATATTCGGTCTGCGCAAGTTTGATCACGTATCCAATTTTAGATCCCAACTTAAATGGCTCCCTATTCGTCTTCGCCGTGATCTTCACGTCTTATCACTCCTCTTCAAAGTATTATATTGTCCACTCTCTCCCTCTTACCTCCGTGAGCGTTTTGAATTTCTTGTCCCTCGCAGTGTGCCATGCCGGTCCTCTAAGTCTCTTCTCCTCAAAACACCTCAACACACTTCTACCCGCTATGGAGGCTCCTTCACCGTTTATGCGGTAAAAATTTGGAATGCCCTTCCTCATGAAGTTCGCGCTAGCCCATCACTCAACATTTTTAAACGGAAAGTTAAAGAGCACTACCTTTCTCTGTAATTTTATATTATTATATATAGGTATATATTTATATTACGTAGGTATATATTATTATTCCATATAATTTATTTATTATAATTATAATATTATAACATATACTTTGAGTATAGTTCATATTCGTTTTGGGTATATATATTATATTTATTTATGTTTTTGTACACTCACCTACCTTTAAAATCATTTCTCTATCTAGCCTCAAAGGTTTGCTGGAAGAAAACTCTTCTTAGGGTTAAGCTCGCCTTTGTACATGACCTCTTTTTCTGTATTTACAAATGTATTTTCTTGTGTGCAATAAAGAATAAATAATAACATTCGCGTTTATAATATTGCTGGGAAGTGGGATTCCAAAGTAACTCTGTTTGTTTGTTACCTTTTCACGACTAAACGGCTGGAATCATTTCGACTGAATTTGGTACACAGATGGATACCAGGATTAGGACATAGGCTACATTTTACCTAACTGCGCAAAAGGAGGGTAATGTTTTTCAATAAAGACCTTGCGTGCGTAGCCGCGAGCGGGTTAGCAACAACAACAATACAATAATGCTGTATTCAACACCACCATACCATATTTGTTGAGTAGCACGACAATTTTACCGACGTATATATTTTTATTATTGAATGAATGAATGAAATGCTCTTTATTGCACATCAAACAAATATACAATTACAAATGAAATAAACAATAAATAACGGTACAATATTATTGTTTTATGTTTTCTTTAGCGCGTGGGGCGTCGCCATTGCGCACTGTCATAGCTCGATAAGTGTTATAAAGAGGGATGCGGGGAGCAACGCTTCACCCGAATATTTTTAGAAAACGCGCGCGTCGAGAGTTCGAGCTTTTTAAACGGTGGTTGGTGTACAACAATTAATTTTGCGTTAATACACTGATTTTAAGTGTGAGCCTGGATTTCATTTCCATCTAAAAGCAGTTTTTTTTATTGATGATAGTCACGCGCTTGGCGACTACCCCAACCCTGCACCTGCTAGGCTACAATACCTATTCCTGCCGCCAAGCAGCCAAGTGTTTCAGTTTGAAGGGTATGGTTACCGGTGAAATTTCAGGCACATGAGGCGTTACACCTGTATGCCTCAAGTTGATGGACGCAGGCAGTGCAACGTAAGGCACATTTCTAACGTGCGTGACCTACGAGGCAATTCCGTTTTTCTGTTCTGTTGCTGTTATAGGCGATGGTTATGGTTACCACTATCAGGTGGGCCATAAGCTTGTTCCATCACCAGGTGATACAAAACAGTAAAACAGGAATACTAGTTTATGACAAACATAGTACAATGAGCGGCCTTATCGCTGAAAGCGGTAATTCCAGGCAAACGGAAACAGACGGCGGTTCACAGAATAAAATTATTATAGTAAAGAAATTAAAATTAATAATAGTATAAAACTGTATGTATTTATACATACAAAGGTTAACTGGAAGAGAATGCTATCTAGCATTAAGTTCGCCTATGTACAGATTATTTTTATTTTGAGCAATAAATAATTTTTCCTAATACATAAATAGATACAACCTGTTTTGTTTTGTACGACATTAATTTAAAACATACAAACGGAATTTTATTAACTTATTTTAGGGGTGGGTTTAATACCGGTAACTTGAATATATATCAAGTAATCGATACACGTCGGGGTCACCAATGTGGACGCGATGTAATGAAATTGTGAAGTGATGAAGTTGTGAGAATGACAGTTAAACGAAAATTATTATTATGTGAACAGCACAATGAATTTAATTAAAAGAAATAAAGAAAATGACATAAAAAACAACACGATAATCTTAGTAAACAATAAAAGGCAAAATACGCTAGCGCGCGATCGACACGGTGGCCGCGAGTCAAGTGTCGTTGGGGAACGAAGGCAGGCGTGTGTGTGCGAGCGCCGGTCGGTCCGAACCCTGTATTCTGGTGTGGTCCAAACGCAAACATTTAATAGTAAAATAAAGGTGGGACCATCATCCTACAATACAGATTTCGGATCGGTGGTGCGTGTCTGATTAGGTACACCACATTTCCAATAAACAATTTTTAACGCTATTAATAATAGGTTGGGGAAAAAGTATTTTCGCATTATAGTATGTATGAACTTGTAATAAAATCTCTTTGGCTATACTATTTGTATCTGGCTGGTTTTGGTATCATTCTAAGTTTAAATTTTAATATAAAAATAGTTCCTGTAATATGAATAGTAACGTTAAGTACCTTGCGGCAGTCCGTGCAATATAGTCAGCGTGAGTGATCTGTTCTCCTGGTTCTGAGGCATGACTAGGATGGCGTAGAGACACCCGCGTGAAGCGATATTGCCCAACACCTTCCCGATCGCCACGTCTTCCATCGGGAACAGGAGGTCTACCACGATGCCGAGACGCTTGAGACGTCCTTCGATATACTCTGCATATTCTCTGTAAACGTATGTACTTACAAATTATCGATATAAAAAGAAAAAAAATGGTTCTTACTCGCGAGATGCGCCGCTAACTGATTTGGCCGGCTTGGATTTGGACGCAAGCAAAAATCTTGACTGTGGCCTGGCAACCCTAGTTCCATCACACACCATAGAATAGACCCATAGAATTAAAGCTTAGTACGAGCGAAAACAGTCAGACGCGCGCGTACGAGAATTCCAATTTCCGAGCAAGTCTGAAACACTTCTGTCCAATTTTCGTAGCACGTATGTGTACATAAATTTTCAAATTGTCGCGTTCTATTTCAGCCAAATGTAGTCGGTTATTTGCAATCGGCTTAACAATTAATTATAACTTACGTAAGTCCTTTCGATACAACAATGATTTCACAGTCATTCCTCTCCGGGACGGGAAGCGCTCGTGGATATTCCGGTTGCGTAAAGCGATCGTAGTTGCCTCGTTCTGGCCAATCAGCACCTGCTAACAAGATAGTTTTAGCAGTCGACGACCTCCGTGGCGCAGTGGGCGAATAGCCTCCTGAGACGCAGGAGGTAGCGGGTTCGATTCCCGTCGCGGAACAAATGTTTGCATGATCTAAAGATATTTGTTCCGGGTCTGGATGTTTTCCTGTATATTATACTAGCTGACCAATCCACAGCTTCGCACGCGTAGTTTTTCAATGAAAACATTACCCTCCTACGCAGTTGGTTAAAAAGTAGCCTATGTTACCCAGGGATAATGTAGCAATAAATGTAGCATTCTAATAGTAAGAAAAATTTTAAAATTGGACCCGTAGTTTTTAAGTTTAGTCATTACAAACATACAAAAATACAAATCTTTCTTCTTTATAATATTAGTATAGATGTAATTTACAACAAAAAAAGTATGTAAGTACATATTCTTCCAATTATCTGGTTCCCATAGTACAAGCTCTGCTTAGTTTGGAGCTAGATAGCGCTGCGTGAAATGTCCAGCAATATTTATTTATATTTTATTTATTAATTTATAATTAATTACCTCTGGCTGGAACCGGCGATCGTTCTCTATAGCCGCCCCTGCCCCGGGCTCTGCCGCGGCCTCTGGCACCGCGTCCGCCGCGGGCTCCCCCACGCATACCCCTCCCATCATCTTTCCAGCCGTAACCTTCGTCGTACTCTTCATCATAATCTGTTCAATAAAATGTTTTGTAAACTTTGAGAATATCACAAATTACAGTGTTTCGGAATAAAAAACCCGGAAAGGGGCAATTGTACAGATGAAAATAAAAAAAAAAAATTGAAACTATGTATCATGGATATGAATATTTTTTTCTAAAAACGAGACAATATCCTCTTCATAGTAAAAACTGGATGTTAAAATATACAATAAAATTTGCCATCAGCCTTCAAAACAGCTGTTTCTTGTTTGACTTCGGATTTTGAACTTAAAAAGCCGATAAACCGAATTGGCTATAAAAGAAGCAGATTTCTACATTGTTACTTCAATGACAAACATCACTTTGTAAAACAAACTTTGCTTTCGATAGTTCTATGACTTCATTTCAGATTAACATACTTATTCCAAAGCACCCAGTATACAGAATATAGATTATATTATGGAAGTGACACATAGATTATTCTATTAATTAAAAGCATGAAGCAAACTTCTTAATAGTATAGATAGATCAATACCATGGGCCAGATTACAAGAAATTACACACTTTTTATGTTGCTTGACAAGAAACCAAGCAACATAAAAAAGTGTAAAAATATTACTATTTAAACTATCATGGTTAAGAACACTATTTGCAAAAACTCACAAATCATGGTAAATACAACTACAAATACAAGTTTTTTAGTACAAAAATTGTAGAAATATTATTTACAGTGTTTCCATTGAAGAAAATTACCTACTTGTTTTAGAAGATTAGAATTTTAAACCATCTAAGAATTTCAGAAAAATACTTCTAAAACTAGGGTACAAAAATGATAATATCCGACACCAAGGCACCCGGTGTTCAAAAACTATGTAGGTACATAGCTTGTTTCCTGTGCCATACTTGCTAGCTACACTTTAACGTGAACATGTTTCTCATAAAGCAGTCCCTTAATATGCTCCATAAAAAGTAATGATTGTTAGAGATAACAAGTAGATATTATGGTACTGACATGGGCTTAATAAGAAGTACAAAATTCATATTAAACTAAAGGACACTTGCGCAATGATATTTAGTGGCTAAATATGATTTAAGGAGTTGTCAGATCATACATATACGTCAAATTTAAACATGTTTAGTCGCTAAATACATTTAGGGATTGTTGTGCAAGCCGAGCTAAGTATCTTAGCTATTTGGTGATAAAGGCTTGATAGGTTTAACCAATATCCTATACATGCATAGCACTACTCATTCCATATATTATGAACAATGAGTAGTTCTTACTCTTATCACCGATAAAGTTTCCAAAGTTGTCATATTGGTCATCACCATCATCATTGGTGTCCTTGAGAGCCACGGCCGGAGGTACATCATGCTGGATTGTTACCACTTCAGTTTCTCGCCTGTAATTATTACTGGAAGCATTAAATTGTGTTTTTTATCACATACCTACAATTTCTAGATGTTTGTTTATAGTTGTGGGCTACTGAGATCTAAATCGGGGGGATTTAGAACCCCTTTTTCCGTTAGTTGATGTTAAAGAAACAACAATAGAGAATGATGTGAATGACCCAACGAAAACGTAAGGAACACCTTCTATTCAAATTTTTGGAATATAATAATATACTTAATCAAATAATATTTCTATGGCTGCCAACAATTAATAAAAACTCCTCAATCTCAACTAGTTGTGAAGCTGAGTTGTAATAGCAGAAAAGGTATTCATTGTAAGCGACCAAGTTGCTTAGTTAGAAAAAATTCACCCTCACAACTAGTTGCCAACAAAGAGTAAAAAATCCACAATCACAACTGGTTGTGGAACTCAGTTGCCATGGTTGCTGAAAGGATATATCTATAGAACATATAAGTGTATTTACATTATATTACACAAAATAAAAAATAAACTTTTAGATAGTACTACTATAGGTTAATATCCCCAAGATATTGGCTCACTCAATTGCAATGTTGATAAGCGCCAGCTCTCAGATGGATCACACATGCTTAGACCACAAAACAGGAAAAACTTTGAAAATGTGACAGGAAATAGTAAGTTTCTATTTATGTTTTAAAGTACCTAGTTTCCTACTAATAAATTACACAATTGTTTCACTTACTTAGCAGTCTGTGCTGTTTTCACTGAAATCGTTTTTCCTAGGAAATTACTTCCAGCGGCCTTGCTGATAGCAGCCTGGGCGCTCGACTCTTCTTCAAATTGCACAAATCCAAAGAGCCTGTTTACAGCTATACCCATGATCTTTCCGTAGCCTTTGAAGTGCTTGTAAAGATCGTCCGCAGATGTAGAATCGGGTATTCCTCCTACGTATATACGTAGATAGGACGTTGACGGGTCTTTCATAGCACTTCTATCGAGAGGTAAATTATCTACAAACAATAAACATGATTATTAATTCATCATACCCAAACACCCTATTTCCCAAGAACTAAAGAAACTTATAACTATCTATCTACTCACCAGCCATTGCGGAGTTTTCTTCTGTATCAAAACAAATAAATGTACTATGTATTAATTTATTATACGGCAGTAATTTGCTAAAACTCTATACTTTCCTTTATAATTTTATATTACACATTTAGTAATTTACCGAAACCGAAATACAAGATGCGGAATCTATTAGTATTTCTCTATGCTCGGAATGCCTGACACGCAAATGGTTGGCAAGCACAGTGTTGCCAGATGAACGGCTCACGTTCCCCCCATATCGTACTTCAAATACCCTCAAAATTCAGGGGTCAAGAAAAAAACCCCCATTATAAGAAATTTTTAATTTTTAAATAACTAGTGGTTCGCCCCGAACTGACATCTCGCGAGTCTACCACAAAAACGAAAAATATGCGTAATCTTTGATTATCAAAATAGTGCCACGAAATAAATAACCAAATAACTTGACCTACAGTTTAATTCAAATTACAGGTAACGGGAGTTCATGTAAATTGAGTACTATTTTTTGGGGTACAAATTGCAGTTATTCTGGATTTCAGACTTTTGCCTATATTTGTGATACTTAAGCGACACGCATACCAAATTACAGTACTGTGGGGTCACTGGTGTATCCTGATTTTGTCAAAGTTTAGTTTTTATTATGGCTACCTAATAACTCAAAAACTACAAGAATTTCTTATACTAAAAATAAAAACGGGGTCGAAATGTACTAATGAAAGGAACTAAGGCTGAGCATAGGCCTCCACCATAGATTTCCAGAGCGACCGATCTTGCGCAGCCTGAACCCAACGACTCCCAGCAACCTTTATCAGGTAATTTTTCTATCTAGTGGGGAGCCGTCCTACGCTGCGCTTTCTAGTGAGTGGTCTTCACTCGAGAATTTTCCTAGGCCCATACTTAGTGAAAGACTACGTTTCTATACCATACGTCATTGGTAACACACAATAAGGGGGTGTCCATTAATTACGTGACGCGTTTTTGACAATTTTTGACCCCCCCACCCTCCCTCTCCCCCACACCCCTTATCTCACTTGACATTTTTCAAAATTTGTATTCATAGGGTAAATGCGCTGGACTTATTTAATTTTGTTTTTGTTATTCGCGAGGTTTGAATTAAATTTTCTCGCAATTTCACATTGTTTTTGACTGAAAAAAATCCCCCCTCTCCCCCACGTGAGATTGGGCAAGATTCGGCTCGACCCCCCCCCCCTCCCGGAACAGCTCACGTAATTCATGAATGTCCATTAATGAAAGACTTTCGTATTAAGACACTGAACACCGAGAAAATACCATAGTGTCCTAATATTAAAGTCTAGCTTGTAGCTATTATGTAAATGGTGTCTACCTGTCGCATTTGCGGTTCGCTGATTATCTTGTTCTGTTTGCCAAGACGATGGACGACCTGCAGACCATGTTGAATGAGCTTTATAATGCATCTTTTCGAGTGGGCCTCAAGATGAATATGAGCAAGACGAAGGTTATGTCAAGCATTTCTGGAGTTTCGGTACCAAACGTCGTTGTTGGAAGCGAGAAACCAGAAATGGTAGACTCATACGTTTATCTTGGCCATGTTTTATCTTTTGGTAAAGAGTATCAAATAAAGGAGGCGTGTTCAACCTGGATGGGCAACTTTCGGCAAACTAGATGATATACTAAAATCCACGCATATTCCACAATGTCTTAAAACACGTCTCTATAATCAATGTGTCCTGCCAACTATGACTTATGGTGCCGAGACATAGAGGCTCACGAAGGAGGCTGTACACAAAATAAGTGTAGCACAGAGAGCCATGGAGTGCGCCATGCTCGGCATCACACTCTTAGATCGAGTTCTCAATACCGAAATTCGCAAGCAGACTAAAGTACAAGACGTCAGCAAGCGAATATTGGGGCTCAAGTGGAGTTGGGCAGGACACTTGGCCAGACGTAGTGACGACAGGTCGACTAAGACACTAACCGAGTGGAGGTCGAGAACTGGCCATCGAAATAGGGGACATCCACCAGCGAGATGGGTCGACGACATCCAAAAGACCGTGGGTCGTACGTGGTTCAGAGTGGCACAGGATCGGGAAGAGTGGCAGAAACAAAGAGAGGCCTATGCCCAGCAGTGGGCGACACGGGCGGAGAATGATGATGATGATGATAATAATATATTTTTAATAGGTATAATTTTAGCGGTGTGTTTATAGCTCTTTACGGATAAGGCTCCGGGAGTCGTTTAGGGTACATACGGTACGTGTATCTTTACTTTAGGGTTATGAATAGAATGGCTTTTTTATTGAAGTTATACTTCTTTTGGCGCGATGGAGAAAAATGATGAGAGTGAATTTTTACGATGCGCGTGCACACCGACACCTAAATTTAACAGCATGAAGTTAGTTCTAGGTGGTATGAAAATTGATAACTATGTTCAAGTTGTATATTCTAGTATTTTTATACAGTGTGGCCCTGGATAAAGTGCAACCCCGAAAGGGGGTGAAACTAGATCAAAAATTATCGACAAAAAAATAGAAAAAAAAATTAAAAAAAAATTCGTATATACTTTATTGATGTATTAAAATTTTTATTACTCACTAATGACTCTATTTAATAAAAAAATGATTTCTTCCAAAGTAGTAGGTCTATTTTGTTAAAATAAAAACCATAATCATGTCAGATATGTGACGATGACGATAAAATAACAAATAACTCACAAACGAGTGGCTATCGTGACTTAAAGTTTAATTTTTGTATTAAAATTACATTTTTTAGGCTGTTTTTTTCCAATAAACTCCAAAAATCTTAAAATTAAGCCTATAATACTAGAAATTTTTATGACTTTTTATTATTGTCTATCATAATAGCTTTTAAATAAAATAAAAACCTACGTTCTAACATAAAAAATGTGCTGGCTAGGAGCATTTAAAGTTGACCACTGACGGTCAGTGGTCAACTTTAAATGCTTATTAATTTCCAATAAACTCCAAAAATCTTAAAATTAAGCCTATAATACTAGAAATTTTTATGACTTTTTATTATTGTCTATCATAATAGCTTTTAAATGAAATAAAAACCTACGTTCTAACATAAAAAATGTGCTGGCTAGGAGCATTTAAAGTTGACCACTGACCGTCAGTGGTCATTCAATTTCTAGTATTATAGGCTTTATTTTATTTTTATGACTTTTTATTATTTTCTATCATAATAGCTTTTAAATGAAATAAAAACCTACGTTCTAACATAAAAAATGTGCTGGCTAGGAGCATTTAAAGTTGACCACTGACGCTAGGAGCATTTAAAGTTGACCACTGACCGGTCAGTGGTCAACTTTAAATGCTCCTAGCCAGCACATTTTTTATGTTAGAACGTAGGTTTTTATTTCATTTAAAAGCTATTATGATAGACAATAATAAAAAGTCATAAAAATAAAATAAAGCCCATAATACTAGAAATTGAATGACCACTGACGGTCAGTGGTCAACTTTAAATGCTCCTAGCCAGCACATTTTTTATGTTAGAACGTAGGTTTTTATTTCATTTAAAAGCTATTATGATAGACAATAATAAAAAATCATAAAAATTTCTAGTATTATAGGCTTAATTTTAAGATTTTTGGAGTTTATTGGAAATTAATAAGCATTTAAAGTTGACCACTGACCGTCAGTGGTCAACTTTAAATGCTCCTAGCCAGTACATTTTTTATGTTAGAACGTAGGTTTTTATTTTATTTAAAAGCTATTATGATAGACAATAATAAAAAGTCATAAAAATTTCTAGTATTATAGGCTTAATTTTAAGATTTTTGGAGTTTATTGGAAAAAAACAGCCTAAAAAATGTAATTTTAATACAAAAATTAAACTTTAAGTCACGATAGCCACTCGTTTGTGAGTTATTTGTTATTTTATCGTCATCGTCACATATCTGACATGATTATGGTTTTTATTTTAACAAAATAGACCTACTACTTTGGAAGAAATCATTTTTTTATTAAATAGAGTCATTAGTGAGTAATAAAAATTTTAATACATCAATAAAGTATATACGAATTTTTTTTTAATTTTTTTTTCTATTTTTTTGTCGATAATTTTTGATCTAGTTTCACCCCCTTTCGGGGTTGCACTTTATCCAGGGCCACACTGTATATAGAACACGTGTTTCATAAGGGTACAATTAAACAGTGTGAATAAATAAATATTATTTTGGTGTTTTTATTAAATCAATTTCATATACGACGGTGATACTAATAATTTATTATTTATTAGTATATATATATATATTGAATATTAGTGATAAAACTGATTTGAATAAACTGTTTTGAGTGCATTTATAGATTTGAGGTTAATTGTCGGTATGTATAATTTATTTACATCGTTAATTAAAAATTATTACATTATTTCCATACGCCAAAGAAGTATAACTTCTAACGCGTGTACTTTTTTCTTTGGCTCACCGCTCACGCATGACTGGCTCGCATGCTGTCAAGTTGTCTGTCACTTGCGTTGCGATGTCAAATGTCAACGCGTTTTGTAGAGGTTAGATTTTAGATAGGCATATAGTAGAACTACTGAAATGAAAACGTTTTTGAATTTTACGCTTACATCCTCCTGAAACGAAAGAAGTATAATTAAACTAATAACATAATAGTTGATGACTTGATGCTTGGACGCACTCGTGGTGCTGAATTTATATGACACATCACATATAATTTGTAATTCTCTTCATGTAAGTGTTTTTAGATGATACAATTTCAAGCTTTGATTCATTTCTAAACTAACGATAAAATTAAGGGGGAATAAGGTAAAAATGTAGTAAATTGGTTGGCATGAAGCCAATTCGTTTAACAAATAACAATAATTTAAAATATTTAGTTATTTTCTAATAAATCGTATCATTTTGTTTTAGATGAACGTATCCCTTGCAAAAATGATTTGATCATTATGAAGGATCTTTTCAAAAGCTTTAATATACAAGCAAGGGCTTGACGATGCATTTATTCGGAACAATCTGATTTACACACATATATTTCTGTCTATAAGTACATCAATATGTGGAGACCTGATTGAACACAGCTATGAGCTTCATACAAAACAGAGAGATAAATTAGATTTGTCCCTTAGAGCCCAAACGGGATTGTCGGGGTTCACAACTGGGATCATTAGCCATCAATGGTATGTCATCCTTGATATAATTATTATTAGGAGAACCTTGGGCATGGTAATAAAAAAGCATTTGCTGGACCAATTTGTGAAGAGCATCCACTGGAAAATTTCACTGATGAAGTAAAAGATAAGTTTTGGACATTGTACAAAGCAGAATGGGTTGTAAGGCCACCTGCTCAATTAATCAACTTTTACTTCCGGCCAACTAAATGATGAGTTCTATATGACAACACATATCATTGGGCTATGATATTTACACTTCTCAAGTGAAACATGCCAATAAATAAGGTCCTTCAGGCGGTGAAACAGAAAATGTTTAAGTAGGTACTTTATATTACTTTTTTTTATACTTCTACAATAATACTACAATAATTTTTAGTTAGGAGATGTTCTATCATGCCTCTTTGTGACTTATTAATAAAATTTAATTGATTTGTAATATGTTTTTATTATTCAAAGCTAGGCAATTAGGCTGAAAGCAAAGGAGACCTGAAGGTGGTGGGATATTCTGGGCTATGATGAGAATGATAAGGCAATTAAATATTGAAATAAATGAATAAAATAATAAATAAATATTGCTGGACATTTCACACAGCACTATCCAGCCCCAAACTAAGCAGAGCTTGTACTATGGGAACCAGATAACTGATAGAATATACATTTTTTTTGTAAATACTTACTTATAACATATAGAGAAACAACCAGACCTAGTACAAATATCTGTAAAATGCAAACATTTGTTCCACGGCGGGAATAGAACCCGCTACCAGGCAGTTATTCGCCCACTGCACCACCGTGTCGTCAATTATGTATTAACTTCCAAAAATAACTATAAATTGTTTTTTGTTTCAGACCAAGGAAATCTAGAATGCAAGCCCTGGGTATCACGTGGAGAAAGCTAGCTACAAACGTGCGCTGTTCTGGTCCAGTGACAGGCCTGAAGCAAATAGTGAAGGTTGCATTCAGTGACAAGTATCTACTCTATACCAATATTTCTCTATCTATCGGTTTATCATCATTAGGCGACACCATAGAGCAGCACTATGAGATATACACAGGAGAGCAGGAAAAATTTGACAGTGCAAGGACCATGCATATGGCATTCTCCGGGTCATCAGTTGGCGTACTCTGCCATTACTGGTATAAAATCCTAGATAAGTTCATCATTGGCAAGTCAATAGATATGGTTGCAAAGAAACTATTTCTGGACCAATTTATATGTTCACCAATTGTGTTAATCACATTCTTTGCGACTGTAGCATTGTTTGAAGCCAATCCTTACGAGAATTTCAAGGAGGAGGTAAAAGACAAGTTTATTACCCTTTATCGAGCTGAATGGATGGTGTGGCCTCCCGCTCAAATTATCAACTTTTACTTCTTACCTACTAAATACCGTGTGCTATATGATAATACCATATCTCTTGGATATGATATTTATACATCTCAAGTCAAGCATGCTAAAGATAATAAGGCTAAAGAAAATAAAAGCAAGGGATTGTGACAAAAAAATAATATCTAGTTTACAAAATTCTTCATAGTAGGCTCAAAAGCGTCATAGAGGAGTTTTACGTACAAACTATATACTTACTTAAGACATCTACAGATAAAATCTGTAACACTATTCCTTAAAAAGCTTCACTGTGATAAAGTGTATTAGTCCGTAACTCGTAGTAGTATAGTGTATTTTTATCTGCTGTATTAATATTCTACAAGATCTTACATCTTACAAGACCAAATAAAAATAACAATTTATTATACTTCTGTTCTATTTATTCATATTACTATACACACTACATTCCTCACTGCTACTCATTCATTCTTAAAAACTGGCGCAATCGGATGGGATCCGCTAATTAGTGGAGTATAGTATACATTTTGTTTTCAAATGAAGAATCTATTTAGTCTATTTAGGAGTCAAGAACGGATCTTCAACTTGAGACATCCTCTTACTAGCCCTCAAATTATTGATCACTCCTCGTACAACAGAGTCTTCGTAAATTCTATCGGGCCAAGACACCGATCTTCTATTCGATCCTAGCTCTGTTATAACGGGTAGATTGCTAGACCTTGGCGTCCCTCTATGCGATGTGAAAGATCTTCGCTTATTGTCTTTCATGCCTATAAGAGAAGTCAGGAGTTTGTCTAGTATTGCAATGTCGTCTGTATTTGGCTTTGCGGGAACCGGTGAAGATGCGCCAGAATCGATTAGGTGGGATTGTTTCGGTGTAGAGGACTTTGGCTGAAATCCAATCGTTCGGATTACCTGTAAAAGTAAAACTCAATATTATTGGAAGGGATTTTATTTTACGTTTCGATGTTTTTTGTTATTACGCAAGAGAGGCTCGAAACAAGTAGAACCTACCTACCGACATTTTTTAAATATGCTGTAAAAGGTCCTATGACGCGTGTTTATTGTAACTAACTATGCTATAAAGACCCGTTTACGCAGATACCCACTGCCTAATTTAAGGTTGTTTCTACTTTCATTATAATAAATAGGTACCTGCTCAATTAAATAGGTAAGTTTTTACTTAGGCATTTAACTTCCTACTCTATTATAACGTTAGCTAATACATCTAAATAGAATAATTAATTTATAAGAATATCGTCTTCAAACCAGTATTACCTACTGGTAATCTGTCCAAAAATACCCTATCCCAGCCAAAATGTGATTATCGGGTGAGGTGTAAAGGTCATCCGTCGATCGCCTTCACTTGACACGTTACCTAATCACATCACAGGGAGACGATTGAAAACGGGGACGTTACTGATCGAATTTTGCCGACGGAGGTAAATTGAAACGCAAAATTGTGTTTCAAATGTGTTTGGTTCACGCTGTGTTTCAAGAAATACGCTTTTCATTGATTTTTATCTTGTCTCTTATCTTAACCCGACTTATGTCAGAATCAGCAAAACTCCCAAAATGCTAATACTATGGACCCTTTATAAATCAAAAGTTTAAGTTAGGTACCTCATCAGCATTATGACTTTGGTAGCTCATCCTCTTGACTTTTCTGTAAGTTTCATCGTCCAGCGCCTCTTGGATTGCTGACTCTAGTTTGTCTTTAATTTCATCGTCTGTTTCTTGATTGAGGTCATCCATGACTAATCTGAAAGAAATTAATGTTTAAAAGAATTAAATTTTCTATTCTCGAAGATTTTCTTTAGATGGCAATTACCTTTAATTGGATTTTGGATAGCTGTATAATTACGTTTAAGTAATAGTTCTACCAAAATGAGATAATAACCAAGAATGAAAAGCTTCAGATCAGGCATAGAACTTTAAAGTTACTCCATTGGGTTTTAAAAATTCACTTACTCATGCCTTTCATCCTCTTCTGCTTTCTGCAAATTAGCTTTGTTACTTTCTCGAGCCACCTTAATGTCCTGTTCCCAAAATCTCCTCAAATCAGGACTGGAAGTGTACGGAGCGGCTACCTCTTTAATCTTCAGGAACATTATGGCCGTAATAAAAATGCAGATAACGTTCACTATCGTTAAACAGCAGCTTACGATACCTAGAATCAACAATATGCATGACCATTTAGTACAGATGTACGCATAAAGTCGTACTTTTATCGACAAGATATACCTTTTATATAAAGATGTGTCTTGACTTGATACGCGATTTTTTTGTTGTTACATTGTTGAACCTATGGTTAGGTCAGGCACGGTATCTTCAAGGTTATCTCTTTTAGACCCTTATTTATTCTCAAAAGATGCAGGACAAAAGAAAGCATCATAAGATCTTATGGTTTAAGCCTTTATTTCTCAAAAGAATTACAAATTCACTTATAGAGAAGACCTCTGTCTTTTTAGGCATGTATTTTCACACGACTCCACTGTCCAAAAAATGTATGACATGGGTATGATATATATATATATGTATCTTTATGACATAGGTACATAACCTATGCAACCTACATTATATCTACCGCTAAGTTTTATAGTCTACATACTCGTACCTATATACGATAAAATTGTACCGCCAATTGTAACATTAATTTGAATAATTTTAATTTGACATTGTCGAGCTGGTGGTGTGAAAAGTATTATATATCTATCTATCTACAATACATCTTAACTGTTTTCTTAGGAAATAACTAGGTCAGAACCGTTAGGATATTTGTGTTATGTGGTCAGAAAGTTATTTATACTCACCATTGATCGCAAATTCAATGGGCAAGTAATCGTGGTACAGCGGTTGATATGACGAATTACCAGAGTAGGGTTCGCCCTTGAAGTGCGGTATTTTTACTCCCGGATACAGCAGCCATATGCACGCCAGCGCCCAGAATAAACCCTGAATGGAAACACATGCGCATTAATTTCTACGTCGCACCTATAATCATCTGCTCATGCGATGCACGTGCACTTCTTGCCCGTGTTTAGATTCGATAGTTATATCTATGTACCTAGGTACTTGCTAATGATATTCTTTGATAAACATCAAGATTACTTACACAATTCACAACTGGGGGCAACAATGAAGCAGAAATGGCAATTCCAATAAGAGGTCCGGCACTTCCTTGAAGCAAGGCTAAGGCCACACCTGTTCCTGAAGTCAGAGCCCATAGAACTCCCATCCAAAGAGCACGTACATTTCCTCTGCGAAAGAATCCATTGGTTAGAAGCGTTCTTTTTACAATAGAAGATGAAGTAAAAATTGTTTTAGGTAGGTACCTTGACTTCATCTCTTCAGTAGGCCAGTCGCCGAAACCCCATGGCATCTCTGTAGTACCCAAAATAAGGCCGAAAATGAACCCAAAGACAAGAGAAAAGAACATGCCCGCGACCAAACTCTCAAAACCACTTCTGACGAGTGTCCTGTCAGATATTATAGTACCAAATGTGATGGACATCACTGGTCCCATGAGTGGAGATACCAACATAGCTGCTACTATGTTTGAAGCATTGTTTTCTACGAGACCAAGAGCAGCAAGGGAACTAAAACAAAAAAAGAAGGTCAGAGATGGCTCAGAAATATAGGGTTGCATAATCAATATAACTTACTCAGCAGTTATTATGAGTGTGAGATAGTCGAAAGATAGTTCCCCTCCACCTCTAACCCCGTCAACAACTTGCTTCACTGTTAATTTCGATCTGATGGAGTCCACAAAATTACGCCACTTCTTTGCATCTTCGTTCTTGTGTCTGAATAAAGTGATATTCAAATTAATGGTCGGTAATCTCATAAAAAAATATTAAGAGTATATTATCTCTTGATATACCTATATAATTTATGATATAATCGTAATATAATTTATCAATGACTTACAGTAGATTTTCCTCATCAGAGTCATCATTATCAACCGCCGAATGTACAACGTTACACGGGAGCACACTAAAAACGGAAAAAGAAGATAAATGCAAAAAATTCAATAGAAAGATTTCTTGTTTGAACTCACAGAACTAGTTCCTACAAATCAGATATATAGAAAGTGGCGTTCAACTTTGTTGCTGAACATAGTTGGCCAAAGTCTTACTGAACTAATTTATTTTACTGTTTTGGTACAGCATAAACGAGCTCTAAATTTGAATATAGCGAGTTATTTTACCTTACGATCGATTTGCATCTGACTCCTATCCCAAGCTGCGTAAGGCAGTGCAGCATAGTCTCACACTTATCCCCAGTCGGCAAAGGGAACATTACTTCGAAATAGCTCCCAGCTTTGTCTGGCATCCATACAACGTGTTCCACATGAAGTTTGTTTAGCAATTCCTGCAGAATCTGCAAACGTGATAGAAAAGCTTTTTTGTTTGACTTGAAGTTAGAAACGGTCCAATGAACGAGCAAGTTAAGCTAATGTGTTATGTTTGTCCTGCCTGACTCCAATTAACAATATTGCGAGGAAACATACATATTGTATGGATCGTCTACCCGTCAGTAGGTACTAGGTACTTACGCTTTCCATGGTAAAGAACTCATTATCTTCTGTAATATTCTCCATCTTCGGATTGAAGGCAGCATTGTAATAATTCTGCGTCAAATGTATAGGAATACTGTCATTTCTTGACTTTTTATCCCTCAACTCTACAGCTAAACGGATTGGCTGGTAGTCTTCATCTTCTATGGGAATCAGCTCTTTAGCTTTCCCGAATTTCAGGATGTGTTCGTAGTTGCTTGAAGGAATGCAGACGATAAAAATCACCCCGGAAGGCATATTGCAGCTGCGTGGTAGAGATGCGAATGGCTTTGAAACATTATGAATGTCACCCAGTGATTAGCGTATGGGTTCGACATGATTAAACCTGCACTAATTATAGTATTATACCACCAGCATTATGCGACGCATAAAGCCTTCAGCCCACCAAAGTATTGCTACAAAGAGAGAGATGGTTTACCGTGTACACAATAGTATGCCCACAGCACCTACCGTTTTATTGATGGAAGTTTAATAGAAAAATCTAGTAGACCAGATACCTATACAAAAGTTAGGTATTAGGTACATACTTAGTTACGTCATAACTGAGTATGTTGTCGCATCTCACAGCGTGTTTGTTTTATGTTTCAGGGATAATGCCGTGAAGTTGTTAATTAGAAATGTTTCATCAAACTTCGTACAAGATCCGAGCAGGTTCTTACAAGACAAGTCTGGTAGATAATCGCACGAAGTTAGGAAAAGTTTCGACGACTTGTCTGTTGAAGTTGTAATCTGGCAAATTAAAACTAGAAAAATTCTCCTGAAATATTATAAACGACTTTCGTGGTGTCGTTATATGCTACCCATAACTATACTTATTTATACATGATGATAGGTATCTAGGTTCTGAATAGTGTTTGGGTATAAAAATGCACATAACAAATAATATTTTTTTTATTTATAGGGTAACTATCTACTTACTAATACTGGTATTTGATTAATATAGTTACATCTTACATTGCTTTATAACAGCAGGGACGAATCTATTAGTCAGCTAAGGTATTCCATAACTTTTTGCGTCTACAGTAAAGCTCAGTGATGGTTCTAATGTAGGATGCTTTGCCTGTAACTCTTTATTTTCGTAGCCTAAATTGTATAACGAAAAGTCTGAAGATTCAATTTTCCTTTCTAAGCTACATGATGCTTTCGATGAATTTTCACTGTTCTGTGTTTCATGTGATTCGCTTGTCGTTTCTGAGTATTCTAATGGGTTAAAAATGCCATCCATTCTGTAAAGAAGCCATGGGTTTAATTGATATGCAATGGAATAGGTAATGATAAGATGTCAGTATCTGTAATACTTACATTAGTTACAATTTGCGAGTTCAGTGTGGAAAAGGGTCTTAGGAATGAAATACGGCTATCGGAAAGGTTCGATCAATAACTGCTACATACTTAAAGAAACTTACTGCACGTTCCGAAGACAGTCTTCAAGGCTCTGTGCCTTCATACGACGCAATACATGAGGTCCCCTAAATATGGCCCTGTCAGTCTGAACCTCAGGGTCCTTAGACTTCTCTTCCGAGGAATCGTTCGACCATTTACTGTAATAAAAATTATTAGTTTCGTAAACTGTCGTGCCAAATTAATAGGAATCGTTTGAAGGGTAAAAGAGACGATGCGGTGATACGAACTATGTAGATCTGGTTATGTGCTGCGATTGAGCCGGTGATCCGAATGATAGAAATGAAATGTTTCAGTGATTCAGATCTTAGGCCGGATCCAAAAACAGATGAGCCAATCTCAACCCGAGTAATTTTTACCGCCTCTTTGATTACTGTCCTTTCAATAGCTGTGGTTCCTTTTATTGGATTGGAAATTGGAATCTGTTTCGATGTTATTTACTAATCGATTTGAATTTAATTTGTATTCGATTTATTCGTATTCAGTCTCAATCATCGACGCCTCCAAGTGATCTAACAATGGAAATGCATAGGTTTTTTGCCATTTGATTGAGATACCGAAATGAATGAATACACCTAATCTGTTCGATTTGGTGTGTTCCAGAAAATAAGCTGGTTGAATAGCCTTCACTGAGTTTTATAAATGAACTGTCTACCTATATATTTCCCAAGCGGATGTGTTGTGACCTTTTTCCGAAGCCTGTAATCGACACTTGTTAGCCCTCCACCAGGTAATATCTCTTCGATCGAGTGGACACACTTTTTTCACCTGTAAGTTTTGAAAATAAAAATACATTGGTAGCAACTAGTCTACTATTTCGATCCAACATGTCATAATACCACGGATCGGACCCCAAAATAGAATTTTCTTCGGTATTGGAATACTAGATTCACTAGATTCATTCAATTATCTTTATTATTAATTTTTAATTTTTGTATCATTATTTGATGATTATGACTATAAAATATTGTATGTTAGCGGTTAATAATTTTTATATGGATTTTAAATCTGAATTAAATAAATAAATAAAAATAAAAATTAGAATTTCAGACCAATGGCCATGCAAATACAGTTGCCCCGCGGTAATCCGGCCCTTATCTAACCCCCCCCCCCCCCCCCCCCAAATTAGGTATTATAATAAATTCTTTGACAATGCCCACTTACAGCAGCTATAATCATCTAGCTACATACTTATTAATCAGTGTTTAGATGTTTTCTAGCACCTCCAAAATTATGGTGCAATGACTAACTTAGATAATAAAGCCTAGGTATTTAGTTAAGTACTATTATTGACGTAACCAAGTGTTCTATTGTGTCCATTTGTGTCATAAAGGTTCCTGACTACAAGGGGTGGACTACAGTAAGTACTCTATAGTCCGACAAATTCGATAATCCGACACCGCCTTGGCCAAAACGTTTGACGGATTACCGCGGGTCTACTGTATTGGTTTTGTTGGTATCGAAGCCGCAAACAATATGAACCTGAAAACTAGTATTTTTTCAACAAAAGTGGCATATGGAGCCTCAAAAATTACACAAACCTTGTAAACCGTAACTCCAGCTACGAATATACACAAGATGTTGATTAGCGTAAGGCACAGTGACCTTGTACCCAGAACTGCTAATTCCGAAGGCTGTCCTACTCGCCAGGTCATATCGTTTGGCAATATTAACCGGAATAGAGACATAGCCCAAAGGAGACCCTGAAATTAGATTAATATTATGATTTTTGAAATGTATTTACTGTACTTATATGTATAGAATAGCGTCGTCGCTAACTGGTAACTACTGTATAGTTAAGACGATAATTTAATTTCGCTGAAGATTGGGCGGAGAATCTGGAAATGCAAAAAAGTGACAGTGCTATTTACTTGCTTAGGTGAAGAACGAGACAAACCTATATCATAGCCGCGCCGCATTGTCGCAGGAGTAAATAACGTAAGCGACAAAAGATAAAATCTCGAATTGCATGAGAACCAACAAATGAAAAAAAAAATGCTTTTCCATTAATTTAGGTACCATAATTACCTACATAACTATGTAAAAAAACACTTTAAATCTTTTCTAGAGTCGGAGAATGAATGATATTAGTGTTTTAGAAGAGCCGATTTTGACAAATATCGAGAAAAGTTTCACCAATTGCGTTTCTGACTTTCATTTATGTAGTTTAAATCCTCAAGTAAATATTGCTTAAATATGAAGTCTGTACCATTTTTCGTTATTGAATACGACAGTTACTTAATGGCACAATTTTTATTACATATCGTCTTAAAAAACGACCGTATGTTTTTTTTTACGTTAACTTAGAAGTTTGATTTTTTCACAGATTCAAGGGACTGTAGTCCTGAGTATATGGTTTTAATTTCAACATGATACTTCCACGCGTTTCCGAGATAAAGGGTCTTGACAGACAGACGGACAACATAGTGATCCTATAAGGGTTCCGTTTTTTTCCTTATAAGGTACGGAACCATAAAAATGAAATAAAACTTGTGGAAGGATGTTTGGAAATTATCCTTCTACAAGTAAATTAAAATAACCAGCTAGTGATGCTGTCTGTACAAGTAATCTAAACATTACATAAATAATGCTGGATATTGTACACAGCGCTAGAACAAATATCTGTAGACATTTTTGTTCTACGGCGGGAGCGAATCTGCAATCTCCAGCGTCTCAGCCGGCTGCGCCACGGAAGTCGTCTAAAATAGTCGCTTTTAGAACAGCGAAGATATCTGTTAGAGACATTTCTGCTAATTTATTCAACGTAGAGCTCGGTTGCTTGACATCAACTTGAAAGAAACCAAAATATTTACTGTTAAAGAAATAACCTATATTTTGCATTAAATCGTCACCATCATCATCATCCAACTTCTAAGACTGTCTCTTTGTTAATTTATTACAAAGTCGTGAGCCTAATTTTAGCAACGTAAAAATAATAGCTTTAATAAGTAGGTAAAGTTAGTTTTGACTCCACAGTAGGGTTCCCCTATCGTGGGAATATAGACACAACCACCCGATGTGACGCCATGCCCCGACTCTTGACGCACCCAATCAGTACAATAATGATTATCTCGACCAGCCTACGCACAATGCATTATGATTATTATAAATACGGGATTTATCACGTACTTTTTTATCGGTGTTTCGACCGATAAAACCGATAGAACGGTACGTGATAAATCCCGTATTTATAATAATGATTCAAATAAATCACGAAAGTTGTCTAAGTAAAAAAATGCAAAATGGTTGTACGCACGGCTAGACATCAAGCTATACATTTTCAGTATAACCTGACCTCGCATTGTGTAGGCTTCCCTCTGAAGTAAATGAAATGTATTGACAGGAAATGTATAGCTTGATGTGTAGCCGTGAGTACGTGACGTGGGTGTTGAGTCCAGCCAACCTGGGTCTTCTGTTAATGCTTTAATTAAAATAACAACAGTTTAATTTAATAAAACAGTTTAGTTTAAAAGCTTTTTAGTCTACTAACAGCATTCACAGCAGGGGGCAGTAGGGACGCAGATATAGCGACTCCAACAAGCGATGCCGTGTAGTCTCCCAACACAGCCAGCGCCACACCAGCCCCACTCGGTATAGCGATCAGTATGCCAACCCAGAGCGATCGATATTCACACCTGTGCAGAAACAAAGCTTACGGGCTTAAAGGTCTTTTTACCTAAGGTTTTTTAACCTCCTGGATATTGAATTTTATTGAAAAGTTGACCGTATACACAAGTACATATTCATTTGTTTTTATACCGTGTACTACAAGTATGTGTAGGAGGTTTTATTTTTATGTTGTTACCTCTATGCGTCTTAATTCCTAACTAAATATAAATTGGTCAAGTGCGTGACAAGCCACGTTTTAGTGTAGTGTTCCGAAGTTATTGTTCTTGTTAGTTTTTCCTCAACAAACCGTGTTCAACTGCGTGCTTCGAAAACAGGCCTTTGTTAGTTTGTTCGCTCTCGAGTTAGTGTAGATATTATTTGAAAGCTCTTGATGTGAATTACAGATTTATCTTCAATGGTGAAGATAATGTTACTATGGTCGTAGGTTTAAAAATATGAAATGATGAATTTAAGCTGTTGGTAATGAGCATTAACGAAATCTTTCTTGTCTTCATTTTATTACGTGTAGAGAAAAAAACACACTAATGTTTTTTTTTCTTTGATAGTAGTTCTTGATTAGTAGTTATAAAATAATAATAAATATTACTGGACATTTCACACAGCGCTATTTAGCCCCAAACTAAGCAGAGCTTGTACTATGGGAACCAGATAACTGATAGAATACATGTATACTTTTTTTTTGTAAATACATACTTATAATATATAGAAAAACATCCAGACCCGGAACAAATATCTGCAGATCATGCAAACATTTGTTCTGCGGCAGGAATCGAACCCGCTACCTCCTGAGTCTCAGCCAGCTATTCGCCCACTGCACCACGGAGGTCGTCGAAGTTGGAACAAGCATAAGGCCCATCAGATGTTAAGTCGTAACCATCATCTATAACGTTGACTGTTTCTTTTATGTCGAACAGTAGACTAATTGTTTCTGTTGCTGGCTTTAATTTGTCGGTATTTTGTCTTTCGCTGGCAAGTAATACTATTGTATATTAACGGTCGCTATTTTAGCAACAATACTAACTTTTACCGTGTAGGCCCAGGCCTTTCAAATCTATATAGGGTGTTTGATAATATACGCACAAAAATGAAAGGGTTTATTTTGATGAGCATAATAAATAAATTTGTGAAATGTTTACCACAGAATTGAGAAATTTATTTTGGCATGTAAAAACAGACACTATATTAAACTTATGTTGTGCTATTGCATAATGCTTGCCATTTAACCAAAGAAACTGTATTGGTAACGTCTCAAAATAATTCTTCTTGTCCCTTTTTATCCCAAAACCCGCAGCCATTTCCGAAAGAGATATCAAATCGGCCTTTATTTTTGGATGTCGATTACCAGAGTAGTAAAATTTGATAATATAACTAGTAGTTTTTTTTTTCGAGAAGTCTCTTTTTATGTTTTGAGAAACCGTCACTTGAATATCGTCAGTTTATTACCAAACACCGTGTATAAACATGGTCTGATGTTTAATGTAATGCTCATTAAAGCTTACATGTTTTTAAATATTCATACATAAAAATTTAAAACCCCAATATGTATCGTAACTATACCCTTCAACCTGAAACACAGTAATGCTGTTTGTGGGCTGAAATAATTTGGAGCACTTTCACAAGGAACTCTTAAATTTCATATTTCATGGTAATACCTCCAGAAAAGTAATGGTTATGCTTGTCTCGAGGCTGAAATCGGTGGACAAAACGAGAGACGTAAGACCGCTACTTGATTAGATTTCCGTATATGTGTAGTTTACAAGCCAGACTAATACAATCGAAACCAATTAGGCGTCTTGGTCTCCTACGTAAACCGCCAGCTTTATACGTTCTTACCTTGACATCATCTCACTAGTAGGCCAGTCGCTCATGATACCGTACTGCCAGTCCACTGTGCAAATAGCCAGGCCGAAGATAAAGCCAATGACCAAACACATAAACAGTCCAAGCAACTCGTGTGTCACACCGATCATTTGTAGCGACCTGTCTCGCACTGCTGTGCCTAAAGTGCCTGCAGTTATTGGACCCTGAAATTAAAATTAACTTTTCAATAGTCGTCATTCCCGTTCCATTATTCTATCTGGTTCTTGGTTCTTTCGGTAATATATTTAACTCTATGTGCACTTACTAAAATGATAATAATTCATTTATAAAAGATAAACCTAAAAATTTAAATTAAGCAGGGCTTGAACATGAGCATCTTCGCCTCTAATCGGCGATGCCTTAGCTATTCTTCTTCGAGTCGGAAAACCATTGTTTCAGAGTTTTCACTGAAATCATGATTAAAACTAAAGATTTTTTCACTAATTTCTCAGCTTCTCAGCTCGGACCTTCAAGCCGGATAATTGTATTGTTTTGTTTTACTGACCTATTTTACCGACAGATCGGTATCAAGCCTGATAATCATAATTTTCTTTCACTGAACCATGTACCTACCAAACATCTTACGTAATTCAACTCCGATTTCCTATAAAAACGTGACCGCTTTCCCAAGGTCTCCTGTCCCCTCCTCAGAATTTGTAAACTCATGATTCAAATTTAAGAACAGTTACATGAAACCTTATTTTTTTCATTACCCACCGTGCCTCTTTGTATTTCCGGACAAAGGATGGAAATTTAAAAAGGCTTGAGCCAATAAACTTTCGGCCGGGGTGTGTGAAGCCAACATTTCCACGAAGAGAGTTGGACTATTATGTAAATATATTGGGCAACAGGAATGTTGCAAACATTTAACCAACAACATATTAACGTACTCTAACTTTTGTACCTTCGAAGTTGAAATTACTATAGGCTGATATAAAATACTCTCGTTTCCCTTTCCACCACCGAATAAGCAGACGTAGGATTATTTTATTTTGTATCATGAATAGATCTTCGTTTGACCACACCTGATGATAAGCGATGATGTGGTCTAAGATGTACAGGGAAGTACTACCCGTACCTGGTTGGCATAGCCTTGCTATACAAAACATTTTTTCAACAAACTATTTAAGTTTTTGTTTGTTTGTCAAACCCGGTAAGGTCAAACGTTTATATATTATAATGTACTAGCTGTAGCCCGCGATTTCGTACGAGTTGCACTACTAAATGTGTAGGTAACCTAGAAATAAAGCTAAACTCGCTATTGTAACTTGCCTTGACACCTCATTTTTATAACATGGGATCTGATTTATGGAGGAATATAATCTACGTATATACCAAATTTCATCATCAAAAAACAAATATCAAACAAATAAATAAACAAACATTCAAACATTCACATTTATAATATTAGTGTGATGTGTTATGGAATATTATGTATATTATTATAAGTATAGGTAAGTATTAAGTAACCATAATTTGTATCTGTGGCTAAATCGCTTACCATAAGTGGAGAAATCAGCATACTAGCAACGAGAATAACCGTCGAGTTCTCAACCAACCCGATGCTCGCTACCAACGCAGCGACCAACAGGAGGAAGCACCAGTCGAAGGTCACGGCTGCATCTGCTTTGACAGCATGGAGCACTTGGGCCAGGTTGGTGCGGGCGCGAACAGAGGACGAAAAACGCGTCCAGGGACCGGTTTTGGACTCACTATTAAAGAAAATAGGGGTGAGTATTGATTGCTATTAACTAAGAAGATAGTGGATTCGTTTTAGTAGAATACAGTAGGTATTTGATTATCAAGCGGTAGAAGCAACCATCTACCTTAGCAAGTGGTTGACGATGCCCCGTTTGGTGGGCATCAAACCTTGGATTGAAGCCTTGTTATAACGCTACGTAGATTCTATAATAAAGAGGTCTGCAAAGGTCGTAGAGGTCTCTACGCCGTAGGTACCTCTACGATGTAGAGGTACCTACTAGTGTGGTTTGTCACGTTCCTAGTGCTTCCTACAATTCCCACGGAACTTAGCACTAATAGGATCATTCCCACCCATGGCTATACAAGTAGGAAGCATTCTACTTACATCAATTAAACTGTTCTGGCTTCGTGGGCACATTGGAATCTGGTTTAGTCCAGTTTGGCAGTCACGTTTTCCTTACAACATTTATTAGATAGTACACTTACGATCAAAATGTTTATGAGATAGACAAGTCTATTTTATCTATTATAGAAATACTGGTTGTATTATGATTAGTGATCAGATATTCGGATTCATATTTGACTAAAGTTAATTTTTGGCTAACCAATTATGGAAGAGGCTTCATAGAATATTTTTATAAAAAATAAAATCCCGGGATCCCGGGATTGGATGCATATTAATTTAACGTTAAATATTAAGCAGTTAGAATAGAATGCTTATAATATTCCCTGAGATCTAATAGGCCCGATCTGACACTTCTTACAAGGTTGTTTTCGCTTCGTCAAAAATTACTGACAGTTAAAGTATGGAAAAGCAACCATATTACGTTGTAACAAGGCATTATATACCTATGTGCCAAAGTGTGCTAATTTTCTGATAGGTCTGCATAAGTACCTACAGCTTTTCAATGCTGCTCTACAGTTACTTCAATGTCGAAAGCTTATATCAATTTTAAACCATGGGCTAACTAGGAATTGCAATAGTTAATATTGTAAATTGGATTCAAGGTAATTAGTAACCATTGAAACCATTTTATTCATTGTAAATGTGGTATGATACAGATCTTATTTCTATAGAAAAAAAATACTAAAGTGTCCAGTCACAAATTACTCTTCCGAGTGTACAATGTTACTATACTACCTATCCAGTTTTAATAAATAAAGTAACAATAATTTAATTGCAGGTGCATAACCACAATAGTATAAAATTACAATAAAATTAATAATACTAGTTAGGGCATAAATCAATATTATTATGTTTATTTATGATTTTTATCAACTCGGCTCAGAAAAGCCGAGAAAAACTGAGGTGCACGGGCCTAAGCCAAGTACCCCTCAGTGGTTCGGGTAGTATCATTTTGAACCGTTGTATGTACATGGTAGTGTAGATGATAATTCGGTGGATAGGGCATTCTGCAAGAACTTTCTTACAATCCTGCAAGTATTCAAAAATACTGCCTTCTGCAATAAGGCAAAGGTATGTTTTGGGAGATCCAGAAGTGAGAGGGACTGAAACAGTTGATTTGGGATGACACCTGTAGAGGATAAAACTATTGGGACTATTGATACTTTTTGCAGCCACATTAGAGTGATTTCATTTTATTATTATACGCCTGTTGTGTCCCACTGCAGGGCAAAGGCCTCAATAAAAATGTAATAAAAATAATAAATTCATTTATCAATAATAGTTTCTAATTAAATTCGGATAAAATAAAATGACAAGTTAATATTACAGTAAAATTGATAATAAACCCTAATAAAAAATAATAATAATTGAAATGTATAGGTATATGTTCATGAATAAAAAAATAATTAATTAAACAAAAGTACACACGCATTATCTGTCCCTGCGTTGAAGTTGTCGCTGCTTGTTAATTCATCATAACCATTTTTATAGTTGCTTGTTTTATTATAATTAAATTTGAGTTATTATTAGTATTTTAGGTTTATAGTATGTAGGTATGTTTTTAATTTTATATAGATGCACCGCCGTCATGTGATATATTATAATCCTGTCCATACTAAGGTTGTCTGGAAGAGATCGCTTTTAGCGATAAGACCGCCCATTGTACTAAATTTATTAGTAAAAATTATGTTCTGTATTTTACTTTGGTGTACAATAAAGAGTTATCTTATCTTATCTTATCTTATCTTAATTTAATTGAATCGTAATAAAATAATATGACAAAATAATAAATGTAAAAGTGAATCATTCAAATAGTTCTTTAACGTTATAGAAGCAATTGTTCAAAAGCCACGAAAAGAGCCTTCTTTTAAGTTTTTGAAAAGGTAGAGAGGTAATATCGCTAGGAATCTTATCATAGATTTTAACTGACATGGCAAATATACTTTTCATGCTTGTTGTTAATCTAAACTTTGGGAGGGCTAGTTTATTCTTAAATCGTTCCCTGGTCCTCTCACTATGAGGAATAGGCTTTTTACAAAAATAGGACTGGTGTTTTTTTATGAACAGGCATACCTCATAAATGTACAGACAACTTAGTGGCAGAATATTTAGGGCCTTAAACAATGGCTTACATGATATGGTAGGATCTCCAATATTACAAACGGCGAAATATTAACAGGAAGACTGCAATTATTTGCAAGACTATAAAATACAGAAGAAATAGTTATATCATCCAAAGACCGCTGCAAACGGTTATAGACAACTAATAATCGTAGGTAAGGTAATTAATAATCGAATTTATGTAAATGCACACGATTATTACTAAAATAGCTTCTTCAACTTCAAGCTTTAAATATAGTAGTTAGAGAGGTGCAAAGAATTCCGTAGTCTGCAGAAACAATTATTTTATGCTAATACGTTCTCAGATCAATGGCCAATAAATTGAAATCTTATCATATTCTTCATTTTCCTTTTATTGAGCCAGCTGTTTGATTCAATTCGTACAAAGTTCGATCGTAGAATTTGTAGAAAAGGATAAGCTTTTTTCTAGAGTAGGTACTCACATAATCTTAGATGGGATCCGATCTAGATAAGATCATATAAAATAAAAATAAATAAATAAATATTGCTGGACATTTCACACAGCGCTATCTAGCCCCAAACTAAGCAGAGCTTGTACTATGGGAACCAGATAACTTATATACATTTTTTTGTAAATGCATACTTATAATATATTGAGAAACAACCATACCCGGAACAAGTATCTGTAGATCATGCAAACATTTGTTCCGTGACGGGAATCGAACCCGCTATCCCGCTACTGCGTCTCAGCCGGTTATTCGCCCACTGCACCTATTCGCCCTTTCAAGCAACCTCATTTTTATCTGGGTGCTTAGTTAAAAAAAATATTGCCCCACCTCCATATCACCGCCCCCGTCCACTTGGGGTTAATTCGGCCGATACGAAGGGACTCTGTACCAGTCTAAGGCCAAGATTACCACTCGCTATCCGGTTGCCTCTCCGACATACATTTGACGTGCCACTGCTTTAACTATATTAATTTTTTATGTTCACAATGCAATGCAAAATTTAAACAAAAAAAAAACAAAAAAAAAATTGTAAATCTTTGGTAGTGAAGGTAGTAAACGAATTTATTTTGTTTTCTCTTTAAAGCAGTTCTGTTGAGAATAAGTGTAGGTGCTTACTTTTCAAACTTTTTATTTTTCTCCTCCGCCGTCAGGTGTTCGTGGGATCCGTAGAATAGCGTGCAAGGAACAACACTTAGCGAGGATTGGTGCCGGGAGCCGATTCCAAATGTTCGTAGGACTTGAAGTAACTCTTCGCTTAAGCTTCCGGATTCCAGGGAAAATGTCACCTGAAAACATGTTTAATTTTATATCAATTTTTAATGACTTCAATTATATACTGGGTGTTTGGTAATATACGGACGATATTCAAGTGACAGTTTCTCAAAACATAAAAAAAGACTTCTCAAAAAAAACTACTAGTTATATTATCAAATTTTAAATATAATCGACTAAGTTTAGGGGATTAATTCGATATAGAACTTACTCCCTACTCTTGCAATCGACATCCAAAAATAAAGGCCGATTTGATATCTCTTTCGGAAATGGCTGCGGGTTTTGGGTTAGGAAGGGACAAGTAATATTTCGAGACGTCACCAATACAGTATCTGTGGTTAGATGGCAAGCATTATACAATAACACAACATAAGTTTAATAATGTGTTTGTTTTTACATGCCAAAAAAAATTTCACATTTCTATGGTAAACATTTCACAAATTTATTTATTATGCTCATCAAAATAACCCGTGTAATTTTTGTGCGTATATTATCAAACACCCTATATATGAGAAGTACAACTATGTGTCTAAAATTATGAGATCAAGAGAAAATTTTATAATATTAAAGTTTTAATAATCATCTTTCTTACTATTCAACCGGAATTCTATTCTCTTGTTCAGAGCCCATGACGTGGTGCGAGTGTATTTGAATGGGTGACACGTGAAATAATGCAGTTATAATGACTTCAGCATGTGACTTGATGCCTATCTTAGTAGGTAACAACACCATAATGGCTAGCGTAGAATTAGTTAACAATGATAAACAAAGTAGTTATTGTAACAAAAAATGTTGCGTACATATTTACTTAGCAGGCACAAAATGACGATCTTATATCATTATTTTATCATAGTTTTTATATATTTTGATAGTAGATACAGCTTGCTATTCTGTTAGATATCAAAAAATTCCGTGCATGTGATTTTAGTCGTCTCTACGGTCATGGTAAGCCGGCAGTTCGTAATTGTTATTTGAGTTCATTCGATAAGTACTAACAGATGGCATTAATTGAAAACACATTGAAATGTGTTTTACAAGCTAAAGTTCTAGGACAATAAGTCAAAATAATTATTGATTTTATAATTACAGGGAATCGGAAAGCTGGTGGTAAGACCATGGCATGGGTTATGTAGTTAAAGAAACTGGCTCATGACACAGGAGTTCAGAAGCCGGGCTTACAATTGAAATAAATCTTTTACGAGTTTTACTATATTCAGACGCAGGTTAGACCCTGCAGTCGCTAATTTCCGATTTATTTGTCACAGTTACCTGCCAGAATTTGTTGTTTTTCGTAGTACACCATGTGGCGTTTTTCACATCCAATCTATTCACCACTTCTGATAGGATCTAAAACAAAAACAACAATCATAAAATTATTATAAATTTATAACTGCCAAAGTTTGGATGTTTGTTTATTTATATGTTCGTTTGTTTGTTACTCATTCACGTAGTAACGGCTGAACCGATTTCGATGAAATTTGGTATCTACGTAGATTAAAACCTGGATTAACACATAGGTTACTTTTTATTGATAAACTATGCGTGTGAAGCCAAGGGCGTAAGCTAGTGTTTAATATACTAACAAAACAGTAATGTTACCTCACTCTTTTTAGTTTATGTAGAGATGATGCTTGATACATTTTCAAGGTGCTATATATGGCGTTGCATTATATGCTAATTATGTTAAAGGGACGGTTTATACACAAAAAATGATAAATAAATGTATCTAAAATATTAGATTAGATAATCCTTTATTGCTCACCATATGCAATGTTCTTGGTTTATTATCAAAATCTCGAGAAAATCAATAAAATGCTGCTCGACGAAATGTTAGAAAACTAGCTTATTGTATGATGCCACAGATTACAAAAACGTTACAAGGAGCCGTTGAACGACCCCACTAGTTCAATGACCTCATCCAGTCAATGACCTGGCCCGGTCATATAGTGCGTATGGCAGGGCGGTAAGTACCTGCATGTTAGGCACGAAAAACTAAAAAAAATGTCTTTTCGATTTAAAAAAACAACATTACTTATTGTTTAAATAGTTTTTATATATTTTTTAATTGTTTGTGGTTTAAATTGCAACACTTTATAATACTGGCCTGGTCTGTCCACTGCAAACGATAAGAAAAAAAACTAGTGACACGACAAAAGCTGTCTAACCAGTATATGTATAAAAGAGTACTTATCTCAAAAGGGAGTAATTCCACCCATTTAGTATAAAGTAGTATTTATTATTAAGTGATTCAAAACAGCTTATTATAATTTGAGCTATGTGCTCCTCCCAAAGCTACTTCAGCTTGCTAATGCTCTTGGTTAAGGTCTGTAAACTAGACCGATTAATAGCTAAATTAATCAATCTAAGAATATTGTAATGTCTACCGTGTATCCATTGTTGTAAACGAAATAGCGATAACAATGTTAGGAAGTGATGGCGTTAGCCGTTGCAAAACAATTACTTTCATAAGATTTAACACAAAACACTTTCTTACGAGTGACATATAAAAAGGAAAAATATATGAAAGTAAAGAAATATAATGTGAATATTGTGTTATACGGATAAAGCTGTTACCACTCGCTGTTGCCACTTGTAGACTCCGTAAAGTTAGTAAATCGTTTAAAGGGCAAGGTGTACGCTTTTATAACAAACTCCCAAGGATATACAAAAAACGACAATTAACAAATTTAAAAACGTAATTTAATAAAATCTTTATAAAAAAGCCTACTATAAAATATCGGATTATTTAGATGATAGAGAAGCTTGGGATTGAAATTGTTTTCTTAATTAATTTATTTTCTGTATTGTTATGTATTCTAACAGGATCGTTTAACAAAACAACCAGCCTTGTTTCTTGCCTTTCTTTCCTGGCTTGGTCACGAAGGAACAGGCAGTAAAATTGACGTTTCAAAGTGATCCTTGTGATTTTAATGAATAAAAATATTTGACTTTGACTTTGAAAGTTGTTATAGAGTTCGAAATAATATATTTTTTATAATTTATACATTTATACCAGCGAGATGGGTCGACAACATCAATAAGACCGTGGGTCGTACGTGGTTCAGACTAGCACAGGATCAGGAAGAATAGCAGAAACAAACAGAGGCCCAGCACTAAGTCAACACGGGCTGAGAATGATGATGATGATGCTTTTACTGGGCAAATTGTGAGGCATTTGTAATGAGCATTAAAAGACTTAATTAGTTACAAAACTTACAATGCTCATTATTCCTATTTTCTTCTTGTTCGTGAAACGTGATAAACTGATTAACTAAATAAGTGTGATACAAATCAGCTTAACAGGATTTTTTTATTTATTAAACCAGACACATGTGAATGTGGAATTTATTTCTTTCAAAAATCAGGGTCAAAATTTGGTGTATATTGCATGATTGCCAAACCATGTAAACTAAACGTGATCTAAAAAAATGTTTGAGAAGCCTCAAAAGGACATTTCCCGTATTTCAATCGTCAGATTTAGCTTTCACTAAAAGGTGATATTGCCCCAGCAAAAGTTGATTTAAATTATTACGAGAAATGAGAATGGCTAAATTTCACCATAATCGGGCTGTCATTAAGGTTTACCGGCCAGATACAGAATCATGATTATTTGTAGTTAAAAAAAAGTGTAGTTCGATCATACGTCGTTATAGTAACCTATGCATACTTGTCTTAAATTCCAAAGCTGAATTTTTCAGCACTTACAGTTTCAAGAGGGGTGTTCCAGTGGAAAGCTCCAAGGACGTCTACACTGCGGACAGGCTGAGTTATTTTCAGTTTATATCTTTTCGACTTCAGAACTTGTTTTATCTCATCCCAAGAGGACTTGAACACTCCCTTCTCATTTTCCACCTCAGCAACGTTCAGAGTGATCTCACTTTTAGACTTGTACAATCCACCTTTATCAATATTATTTGATTTGACTTTAATGTGCTCATCTTTAGACTGCCCGAAAACAGTTTGAAAAATGCAATTGTCGTTTTTATGTAAAGAAATTTCGTGTTCCTTTTGCGGCACGTTTATTATAAACAATACTCCTGTCATGTTGACAAGTTATTTGTTTTATTTTAAATAGATAGTGAATGGTTCTTGCGCACGCGACGGCTATCAAACTACTATGAACTGAAGAGTTACTGTGCCATATCGCTTGTGCTATTATTTAACAATTCCTGACGAAATGCCTTCGTTGTCGCGGAAAAACACGAAACAATCGACTTCCGTTATTATTTTGTAAGTGTCTTGGAAGTTAATTGTTCGTATTTCTTTGCAAAATGTGGCAATTACTTTTTGAGTGAATAAATTGTTGGGTCACTGCTTTTTCAACTAACTGTGAAGTAATTTATCTTAGTTGCTGTTTTTCTTGCACCTAAGTAGGTATATAAATCGTTTTATTTGCTATTATCCTACTTCGAGAGAAGTATCGACGTACGTAATCTTATATGTTTAACTAACATCAACACTAGGGGGTTTAATCTGCATAAAATCCTGTTTGGAGTACTGCTCTCACCTCGGAGATAAATCAGCGAAATAACAGCCTAAAGCTCTATTAGAGTATCATCGAAAGGTTGCCAGCCTCTCGGTTTTTTATCGGATTCATTAAGGAGAGTGTCCGGCAGATTTTTCAATTTGATCCGACCATCCCCATTTCATCATCGGATAACCAGACGCTTCACGCAACCATGGAAGACATACCTCCCATATGCGCACACCGGTTTTCTTCTTGCATAATGGGTGTTTCATTATGCGCACTGCCAAAGAGTGGAACGTCATGCCTGAGTATCCTGATAACTACATCCTAGAAGTCTTCAAGTCGTGAGTGTATAGGTTTCTTGAAGGCAAGCGTGTTTAATCTTAGACTGCACCATCGCTTACCATCAGACAAGATCGTGGTCAAACGCTAATTTAAAATTTATTTTAGAAAACTGTACTTTTTGGACAGTAGTTACCTACAACGTTTGTTTGTTACAGGTTTTAAATTGAAAATGTATCAAAACGTGAGGCCACAGAAGACGTAGTACCCACTAAGTACGAATGTTGCTCAGATGACGCGACGTCACTAAAATAAACCCAGTACAAATTCCTTAATAAACCTTATGTTTGACACTGTGGCATGCAATACAGCTCAAATACAATTCATTTAATTTTGTTCAAAACATACAGCTCTATCGCTATTGTGAATTATTAGCTCATTTTTCATTGTAAGCGAACTTAAAGTGACATTATGTCTTGTGCTACAAACAACCCCAGATCACGTGGCTTCACCAGCTTTTATTAAAGAGTACCAAGCACGTTAGATACGTTTAGAAAGTACACGTGCTTAGCTTCATCTCGTCAGAAGTATCCCCTCGGTAACCATTGCGGGACAAAATAAAGCTTATAGCGCGCAGTCGTGGCGGGGCAGGGGAACGCGGGGAGTCAGGGCGGCCAGGCCCGGCGCCCGCCCTACAGTCGCGGCGCAGCCTGCCGCTCGCGCGATCCACGCGACTTCCCCCGCGACGCGATCAATACCACAAAAGACAACAAACCCTATGTAAAACCCGATCGAAACTACCGCATCTTACCCTAAATCTACTAACCCAAGTGCATATCTCACCATTCGAATCAGTCTCCATCAGCTGTCAACATCAACACCATAAAACATGGCCACCTTCAGAAACACATGATCACCAGATACGTAAGCTATTCTCGGTCTTCATAAATTCCCATGTGTACGACGTTTTGCAAACATACCTTCGTTTTTATCGCGTTACGTAAATGGGACCTACGCTAGCAGCTGGAAATCGATAAGTTATTAAATGCATGAAATGTTTTCGCGTGTACCTATCTGCTGCAGTAGTTATAGCTAAAAACAACATTTCAATCAAATACTGCTCATAAAACTTATTTTACATCAACATTGGAAGGCGAACTCAATCGATATCTCTCGTGCAATCTAAGTTCAACGCAACCCCAATTTTCGACAGTCCCCTTCTAAGCTAAGACGACTATTATTATTCTCAAAACACTCTTCAATGGATAACGCAGGACAAAATTTCGTTACATAACTCTATCCTTGTTGTGACGTAAGTATTTTTCATATTTTAGTTTTTTTTTTATAAATCCCGTTGTAAAATCACAAAGTATTGCAATACTGTTACGAGCTGAGGGTTCGGGATAAAATAATGGGAATCGATCCAACCAAAATAACACTTTTATTCAACACTTTACGATGAATACACGAACTTGGTCACACGTAATCACAACACACTAATTCACACCACTGTTGCACCACTTAAAGTCACCGAAATGATCGCACGTATAGCTTAATCCAGACTGACTCGGGAGCAACTACTGTTCACGCGAGACCCTTCCCACGTCAGTCCTCCAGGGCCTCGCTGAGACTCACTCACTAACTGAGACTGACTGTCCGGCCATCTCTCCGGCCTATTTATATCGCACACATTTCGATTGTTCGAGAACGATGTCGATCCTTCCAGGAAAGGGTCGGTCCCTCGACACAATGGCCACTCCCCATTCTGCGAAACCACAAACAATAGCAGCAATAACACAGCAAGACAAAAGCGTTCGAGAAGGTTCGATTATTACTCATTGTTTAACAGCCTCGGCGTAACACTGCCCTCTCCTAAAACATGCTCGTCCCGAGCATTCTTAGCCCCATATCGCGGCAGCCGATCAACATGAACAATTTTAGGCGCACCTCGCGCTGAAGATGTAGCAACTAGAGGAGCCACATTGCCGTCTCCAGTACTTCAGGACACCCAGAGTCCCTTTCTCATCAGCGATCCCAGTTCCAGCCTCCAAAACACGGCTCTCATGATTTCTATCTGTTCTTTCACCCTGGAATTCCTTTCCAGATGAACCGAACGATTCCCTCATCAGTCGAGCACGCTCTTATGGCCAACGTCGCTGATCTTCCTGTTGACGACGCTGCTCTTCTTTATCCTGACGTCGCTGTTCCTCTTGCAACCGAGTCTGCTCCACCTGTTCATGTCGCTGTTCCTTCTGCAACCGAGCCTGCTCTTCCTGCTGACGACGCTTCTCTACTTAATGCTGACGGCGTTGTTCCTCCTGCAACTGAGCCTGCTCTTCCTGTTGACGACGCTGCTCTTCTTTATGCTGACGGCGTTGTTCATCCTGCAACCTAGCCTGCTCTTCTTGCTGACGACGCTGCTCTTCCTTATCCTGACGTCGCTGTTCTTCCTGCAACCGAGCCTGCTCTTCTTGCTGACGACAAAGCATGGCCATAATAGCAGCAAGATCGCCTGTCACAGGAGCTTGGCCCACGGATGATGGTGATGGTGCTCCAAATGATTCGGCGGCGGCTGATTCCAACCCAAACCGCCTTTCATCCATTTCCTGTTGTCGTTGACCTCTCGTCCTGACACCATCCACGTTATCCTTTGGCAGAATCGGCATTATTTTATCCCACTTCTGACACCAAATTGTTACGAGCTGAGGGTTCGGGATAAAATAATGGGAATCGATCCAACCAAAATAACACTTTTATTCAACACTTTACGATGAATACACGAACTTGGTCACACGTAATCACAACACACTAATTCACACCACTGTTGCACCACTTAAAGTCACCGAAATGATCGCACGTATAGCTTAATCCAGACTGACTCGGGAGCAACTACTGTTCACGCGAGACCCTTCCCACGTCAGTCCTCCAGGGCCTCGCTGAGACTCACTCACTAACTGAGACTGACTGAGACTGACTGTCCGGCCATCTCTCCGGCCTATTTATATCGCACACATTTCGATTGTTCGAGAACGATGTCGATCCTTCCAGGAAAGGGTCGGTCCCTCGACACAATGGCCACTCCCCATTCTGCGAAACCACAAACAATAGCAGCAATAACACAGCAAGACAAAAGCGTTCGAGAAGGTTCGATTATTACTCATTGTTTAACAGCCTCGGCGTAACAATACTTTACATACTACCTGTACTGTAAAAATGATTTTGCCCTAAAAAAATGTGGTGTATGGCTTTCTGTCCTTTTTGCCAACGTAAACTAGCCCTGACCTTACACTTCATACGTAATCCTTAGCTCTGCGTCGGCTTAAATATCGCCGAATCAAAAAGAAATAGCCAATATGCTATGCTTTTTTGTAGGAATAGCTTTGTGTGATTTATAAATATTTAGACAGCTACCTTGAATTACTGTGCGATCGTGATCAGCAGTTCAGTCTACAATCCACATGTATAATTTATTACTATAGATTTTCCGTATTTATAGCTTTTTAGCTCATTTATTAGATATAGATCTTCAGATATCCGCTCCCTTGAAACTAATTTCACTAACCTGTCATAAAAGGTTTCTAACTTCTGAAAATTAAGTCATAAACCCTTTTATTTGGATTCTTACACAATTTACACACAGTTGAGGCTTACGAGCATACACGAGCACGAGTAGTAACTACAGTTTTATTACCTAGGCATTTGGGTTAATGTCGGTTGTTGAACAAACAGGCGAATCAATAAATACTTGCTGCTGTGCTGGACAGATTTCAGTTTGGGTCCAGTTTAGTAAACTCTTACGAATCAGCACGGAAATTATACTTTGCATGTTTCTTCTGTGTTTTGATTTAGGAAAAAATCTTTAATTATTCGTTATATAAATAGGGAATTTATGAGATTTTTCTTGTGTAATATCATGATTTTAGATTTGATCAAGAGTTAGCTAATAAATGAAGAAATTAAGCTGCGTTACGACGCAGCCTAATTTCGTTTTCGAGCTTGCTACCTTCAGCTATTGGATAGCCCTATTTATCAGCGAAACTTGATTTATTAAGATCGACAGAGGCAATGTGGGGCACGGGAAACGTAGCGTGAAATGAAAAACGATTTGGGACAGTTGTGTTAAGGTATACATATATACTTATGTATCGTTACAGCGTGATCGGTTTATGTAATATTCAGGTGTATCACGGTTTTACTGATTCGAAAGTTGGAATAGGAAACAGTTTTTTTTGTTGAGAATAGCACAACTTCATGTAGTAAGTGATGGTATGGTGCAAAGTCGAAAACGCTTGCTTATGTTGTTCTATTACATAATGCTTGCCATCTAACCACATATACTGTATTGGTGACGTCTCGAGATATCTCTTATTGTCCCTTTCTAACCCAAAACCCAGCCATTTCCGAAAGAGATATCAAATCGGCCTTTATTAATTTTGGATGTCGATTGGAAGAGCAGGCAGTAAGTTTTATATCGAATTAATCACCTACAAATAGTCGATTTTCTTTAAAATTTGATAATGTTATTAGTAGTTTTTTTTCAGGAAGTCTTTTTTATGTTTTGAGAAACCGTCACTTGAATACCGTCAGTATATTACCAAACAACCTGTAGATGGAATTGGTTCTTCCATTTCTACGGTCTGCGATATTAATCGCTTGTTATTAGACTTGTACACTATGTATCGTCCCAAAGGCAAACTTTTGGATACTAATTTATATTCAAGAAGCGTATTTTTGCAGTCGATAAAAATTACTATTCATCATTGCAGTTCAGCGCCCCCTCACCCCCCCCGACGGTTGTAAATTGCACATAAAGCTTCACAGCTATAAAGAAAAATTCAATTTTAAGACAATGCTCCTTCTGTGCTCGTAGTAACTCTCCAGAAAACCTGTATGGTACCGGTTTATGTACAGGGAGCGACAAAGGTCACAAAGCTCAATTTAAAAAAAGTATGGGGCTTCTTTATATATTAAAATTGCTTGAAGTTACCTTAGTTACCTTTACAGATAAACTCGTATTTACAGTAAAATTAATTACAACACTAGCTGTTGCCCGCGACTTCGTACGCGTTGCACTACTAAATGAGTAGGTAACCTAGAAATAAAGCTAAACTCGCTGTTGCAACTTGAGTTGACTCCCTATTATTATATCACCACCCATGATGGTTCCCGTAGGATATGTTCCCTAGATGGTTTCCACAGATGGACAGAACGGTATGTGCCTATGTGGTAATCCAGGTGGTATCTACGTATACACCAAATTTTATCGAAATCAGTTCAGTCGTTACGACGTAACAACCAAATAAATAAACGAGCATCCAAATTTTCACATTTATAATATTAGTGTGATAATTGTGCGCTTTAGAGCTAACCTGAGCTTTACCCGAGTACTTCTGTGTAGCAAGTACCTTAATATCTATCTAATTAACATCAAATGAACGTCTGTGTACTCGACATATTTTTGCAGGACATTTTTTTTATATTGATTACATTTTATATTGAAGCAAAATTACCAATAGCGAGTAAACAAACACTGTAATAAAATTACAGGCTACGTATTAAGCCAATTCCCGTGTTAAAGATTTATCCTACCTTGCACAACGATCCCTTAACGTAATTAGCGACTAAATATGTTTAAATTTGACGTATTTGTATGATTTGACAATTCTCTTAAACAAATTTAAGCACTAAATACGATTAGACATCGTTGCGTTAGTCGCCCCTAATCTGAATTTCTATCAAATGCAACGTGTACAAGTGATGATTAATTGGACTATTCCATCAAAAAAAATAGGTGAGGTACACTAACAAAGGGATAAAATAACAAAGGAAGCAAGATAACGCGATATATCACAGTTTAGTAGGTATAATGTGTTATCCCGGATGATTTGTGAAGGGGATCTTCCCACCCCAGATTAATGGGAGTATCAAATTCATAACCTACGCATTTGTTTTCATGAAGGTTTCGGTTTTCTGAGTGGAAGATGCACAATTTATGATTTTAAATATTGAAAGTTTTTACTGTGTGTCTTGCATTGTGGGTTCCAAACAGATAACTAGGTTTTTAGGGTTCTGTTGTCCACTAGGTACCCATAAAGGTTGCCCATGTCCGTCTGTCAGTCAAAATATTACTGCTGCAAAGCGGAAATGTAGCACGATAATACTTTTTATGACATTATATGAATAAAATTTAAAAAAAAAATTTTTAGATAACATTATAGCCCCTACATGTAAGTTAGGGTGATTTTTATCGCGTACTCCATCATGTGGTATATCTATATAATGTTTATATATAAATATAATGTTTCATGAACATTTTTTCGATACAGGAAACGGAGGTTTAACAAATATTTCAATGTAACGATTTTTGTATTATAAAATGACTTTGTATTTTAAAACACACTTTATATCATATACATGACTACGGAAGCCTTCACTGGGGATGGGCAGAAACGCGTTTAACTAATTAATTTTAAACAGAAAGTCAATGCGTGTAAACTAATCTAATCCAAGTTCAAGTTTTGATCTAATATCGATACCTGCTAATGCAACCATTGATTGAAAAATTATATTATTATATCCCTAGATTGTAGTGCACCCGGAAGTCGAAGTTACAAGTAACTTTTAAAATAAGTTCTTTGTTTAAAAATTACTTTTTCAAAACAAGCTTTTATAAAATTCATAATCGGCACCGCAAGCTGATTCAAATGAGCCCAAACACTAGTAGCCTACTATAATCTATTCAGAAGTTCCGTTGTCTAGCATCCGTCTCCATCATGAGACCACCTCCATGGTACCATATTATTGCATTGTCACTGAAGTTACATATGTATTCCAAATTTCAGCTCAATCGGTTGAGGCGAACGGGTTTAAAATTCAGTTGCAAGATTCCACCCGGACAAACATACCTACATACATTGCAAGTTAATAAAAAGCTTGTAAAATAATATAACTGACTTCAGATAACAGAAAATTCAAACTACTGAATCGATTTTGATGAAATATCTATAGAAAGTATATCCTTGCAAATAAAAACAGTTCCAAACCTCAATAACTCCTCGTTTATCAACCGAACCGACGAGACTTGGGGCAAGTAATTTGCGATAATTTCACAAATTGGCACAATAATTGCTACAAGTGATTTAAAGATGTTACCAAATAACAATAAGTGCCTACTATTACACTGGACCAATAAATGTAATAATGGAGGCATAAACAGTTGGATGACGTAGACTAGAAATTATAATGATTATGTATAGCATGGCACAGAACCCTCTCTGCGCGAGGAGGACTTGCTCTTGTCTGAATTTATTATTGTATGTAATTACATATAATAATAAATTCAGACAAGAGATTCAGATTGCATGTCTGATGTATTCGGTATTATTTTGCCCTACAGACATTTACAGACCTTAAGGTATGGAATGTGACACAGTTGAGCTTACACAGCTTGAGTTACATATTGTAAAAATCTGTATGAAAATGTACGACTAAATAAAACAAAACTGTATTCCCTTTTTGATCAACTTAAAAAAAGGAAGGGATTCTCAATTCGTTGGAACCTTTTTTTATGTTTGTTCCTCGATTACTTGAAGACGCCTGGACCGATTCGAGAAATTCTTTTTTTGTTTAAAGGGGTATTCCCAGGTGGTCCCATTGGCACCAAGTGAGGATCTGATGATGGGATCGCCAAAAAATCGGGCAACCCTCAAATTTTATAGGGACGCATATTTGTTTTATGTTTTTACCTCAGAACTTTGTCATTTATCAACTGATTTGGAAAATTCTTTTTTAATTTTAAAGGATATACTTTCATATTGGGCACATAGAAATTTCATCAAAAATGTTTGTTAAAAACTTACTTGCAGCAGTACCATTTGTTACTAAACTAGTTCTCATTGAAAGGCTAATCTGAACCTTCCTAAAATACGTTAAGATCTTTATTTAGGGAGATCTTTATTCAGTTCTGTAAATGTAGCCCATCAATTTAAGCAAAAAAAAAACTGATACGAAAATTGCTGCTTCTATTTTCACCAAACTTAGCTAAGAAACATTTCATAAATACAAGCATCAACTTTCAAAACTGTACTGAAAAATATCCATCCGCTTGGGATCTAAATATCTAAATGACACAGAAAGTAAATACTAGATATGGTTATTTTTTTCCAAATCAGAACGAAATAGGTATAATTGCTGATTAAAACGGGTATTTATTCTGAATCTATATCTTCATTTCTAATTCTGAAGACCAAGTGAGGGTAGTTGCTGCTACTGCCATCACTTCTCGACGGTAGCTTCAAGTACTGCAGTCCGCCCGTTTTTTTTAAATAAATTATAGGCTAGCGTTTGACCACTATCTCGCCTGATGGTAAGCGATGATGCAGTCTACGATGGTATACACTTGCCTAGAAGAAACCTATTCACTCGCGATTTGAAGATCCCTAGGTTGTAGTTATCAGGAAACACAGACTCAGGCAAGGCGTACCACTCCCTGGCGGTGCGCATAATAAAGGTGGAAGAGTACACCGCTTTGTGCGTATGGGAGGTACGTCTACCATGTACGTGATCACGGTTGTTGCAACATAGTCGAAACGTCGGGATAGCAAATAAAAATAGGTAATTACGCGATAAATACCCGTTTCAATCAGCAATTATGTACAGTGATTGCGAAAGTTTGAAAAATACTAACGTTATATGTAGGTACCTATAACGCTCATCATAAATCTACCAATCACGTCTCTGAATTGAAAAGAAAAGAGTTTTCTAGGCAAAGAATGAAAAGTCTTTGTCTCGTATGATTTTCTGAATAATGAATAACAATGCAGAGAAAACATTTTTCTTTGCAATTCCAAATCCGACCAATTCTGTTTTGTTTTGCAACTTATTTCCATCGCTATTGTTATGTTGATACCTCATAAACCAGGTGGCGACCTTTCGCAATCCAACCTTATAAGGAACCGGATAAATCACATAGGGTAAAAGAGGCCAAATAAAGAGAGAAGTGAGAAGTATTGGGGGTCTAACGTCACCACTTTAGGTGAATCATCATATGTTTCGTTAGCAGCTTGTCATCAAATAGTATTGTGTTACATTTGAATGAAATGAAAACGAATTTATTAAATCTAAATCATTTTTAGATTTTGAAATGCTAAAACGAAAAAAGGGAGGCCTTTGCCCTGCAGTGGCACTTAATAATAATAAATGATAAAACAACATAAAACAATACAAAATATAATATACTAGCTCTCGCTAGCTCTCAAACGTAAAAACAAATAAAAAATGGTTTTTTGTTCTTGGATTTCTTTTCACATCCAATAAAAACCGTTATAATAACTACATATAAATATATATATTTATATATAGAGCGTGTGCTTGTATATTGTATTCTGTATTGTTTTTGTTTTTTTATCAATTATTATTATTAAGAACCTGTAGTGTACCACTGCAGGGCAAATACCTCCCTTTCTCTATATACAGGGTGTTTGGATATACAGACGATATTCAAGTGACGGTTTCTCAAAACATAAAAAAGACTTCTCGTAAAAAAACTACTATATTATAAAATTTTAAGGAAAATCGACTAAGTTTAGGTAATTAATTCGATATAAAACTTACTGCCTACTCTTGCAATCGACATCCAAAAATAAAGGCCGATTTGATATCTCTTTCGGAAATGGCTGCGAGTTTTGGGTTAGAAAGACAACAAGAGATACATATCTCGAGACGTCACCAATACAGTGTCTGTGGTTAGATGGCAAGCATTATGCAATAGCACAACATAAGTTTAATAAAATGTTTGTTTTCACATGCTAAAATAAATTTCACATTTCACAAATTTATTTATTATGCTCATCAAAATAACCCCTTTCTTTTTTGTGCGTATATTATCAAACGTCCAGTATATATAATATTTATCCTATTGGAGATGGTATAAGCTTATGGCCCACCTGATGTTAAGTGGTAACCATCGCCTATAACAAAGTATGGCCTTGTAGGGCACGCTCCTTAGAAACGTGCCCTACGTTATATTGGTCATAGTCAAGCGCTTGACCTCATACTGTTAAACATTATCATTTTGCATCAAACTATTTTTGAAAACATACGTAGTAAGTTACAGATTATTTTACTCTCTTAGTGCAAATTAGACGTAATGTGGACTGATAATAATTAAAAGCTCAAATAGATCAGTGAATAACCTATAAATAATTATTTTGAAAATCTATGAATAAGCGTTAAACATCATTTCATATTTTTTGGAATTTTGAAATTGAGCTACCTAAATATGTAAGTATTACAAATTAAAAGATCAAACATAGAATTTCGTATGAAACTCAATGAAGTATGATTTATTTTAACGCGAGCAGGAATAATATTTTTGTGAACTTAATAAACCACAATTTAGTTTAATGTGAGCAGAAAGATGTATCTATGATTTTATAAATTGAGCAGGAATAATTTGTGCCCAAGTTCAGTACATAGTGACAGAAATAATCTACAAGTAGGTACCTATTTATGAAACTCTAACTCTTTAAAAGTACAAAAGAAGCAATTGGCGGTAGGTAAACTGTCGTTCATGACATGATAACATAACAATAAAAAGTCTGGCAAAAAGAATTGGCTATATTAAACACAGCTGTCAATACGAGACTAAAGGTTAAATTACAGCCGTTTAACCGCTAGTTTGTGTTGGTAAACTTGCCTAATAATGCATTCAGTTGTTTACGTGATCATCGTTTGTTTGGCTTTGCGTAATCACAGCCGGAGATAGATCTGAACATTAATGTGGACAACATAAAACCATATTATGTAATAGCTGCTTTAATATTACATGGATGGACTAATTACGCAACTACCATAAAGGTACTATTTCGAGTAACGTTGTCGGCAACTGCCGCGGCTGCACGTAGTCGGCCGCAGCGGCACTACTGGTTTGTATGTATCTCTATGACAGATGTTCCGAGCGCCAGTGGCAACTGCCGGCTGCACGTGCAGCTCGTTGTTTGAAATAGTACCTTAGGTATACTAGGAATGGTACAATACAAGCAAAAGCTTTAATTCAAAAAGAATTACCATGTATGTAGGTAACGTTTCTGTGAAGGCTTGATACTGTATTCGTCGAAGCAGTAACATCTAATATATAAAAATCTCGTGTCATGGTTTTTGTGGTCGCACTCTAAAAACTAAAAAGCGTAAAAAACAAAAACGATGTTTCCATTAGAGTACTTGCAACGCTATCTGTGAATAACACTGAAAGCTTGCTTACAGACGATCTTGAAAATTATATAAATTTATTTATTTAAAATTATTAATTACTTATAATTTATTTATCTTATATCTTTGTCTGTTTGTATACAACAAATAGATTACGAACTTACAAAGAGGCATTGTCCAATTATGAGGTTTTTCCTGAAGTCGATAGCAACGTCAGTAATTTACTGTAACTTTTTTTTTTTGGCGTCGCACGGTTAAGTGCATTTGCCGTTGGCGAATAAAAAAGTTAGGGAAACAGAATAGAGACAAAACCCTGGATATATCTACACTAAACTAGGAAAGGATCAGGAGAGGAAAGGAATACATTAAAGATAAATTATACAAGATAAAAGATATTTACAAAATTAACATTTATGTACAAATTTGTGATTTTCTGTAACTTGGTAACTCTACCTACCTAAAAAAGTTTAAAGAATCTTGCCAAAACCTACTGAATAAAGTAAACAAATGTAATCAGACTGAGTTAAGAATACAGGGGCCAACGTGAAACGACTCCAGAGAGCGTAAAACGAGGCGAGGGAAATTATTCCGTAAACGTTTGCAAGTTCAAGGGCGAAGCAGCTCGTTGTTGTCTGTCAGTCTGTCGATAGAGATTTATTAGCTTAAAATCGCAACACTATGGTACCTTACCATAGTGGTGCGAGATAGATAGATATAGAGACTAATAGATTTAAATTTAAATTCTTTATTATTAATCACAGATATTATATTACAAAATAAAATCGAATGCGTTATATTTATGCATTTTAAATGGCTAATTCTAAAACACACTAGGTACTAAAAACGATAACAAACCGAGACATCTTTCCAATTAATATCACACTAATATTATAAATGCGAAAGTTTGGATGTTTTTTTATTTATTTATTTGTTTGTTTGTTTGTTACTCAATCACGTCGTAACTGCTGAACCGATTTCGATAAAATTGATTAAAAGTTATAACCTGGATTAACATATAGGCTACTTTTTATATCATAAATCAGGTCCCATAGGATAAAAATAGGGTGTCAAGTCAAGTTGCAACAGCGAGTTTAGCTTTATTTCTAGATTACCTACACAAGTAGTGTAACGCGTACGAAGTCGCGGGCAACAGCTAGTAAAATGATATAGTATAGTAATTGCAGAAACTAGCTACAATGTCGATATTATGTATATCTATAGTATGAAATCGCCAATACGATTGATCATCACCGTTAGTTATCGATTGTTTCATTCTATAGATGGTCATTCAGGAGTTGCTCGATACTATTAACTGCAATTTGTTGTTGATTGTTGCAATTAGGCGCGAAAATAACATTGAAGTAGTCATGTTACGGTCACCGTTTTAGAAATTAAGGTAAAAACCAGGATTTCAAAAGATACGGTACCGACACATTTCGACACCATCACTGGAAGGTTCAATACTGTGGCCAAAAGACGGTGCTACATTATAGAAAGCACTAGTTTTTCTTGAACATTTTTATTCGTGCGATTTTGGACCAAAAAGTTGAAATTTCAGCTGAATACTGAACAGATAAAACGTTTTTCCAGTGGGTATTCTGTCGCATGTCTACGACTGCAGTGGCCGTGAACTCCACACACCTACCCTGTACCTACATTTATCTATATATCAATTTGCCGAGCCAACCGATAGGTATAGAATTACAGAAATGGTCTGTAATCTCTAGTTCAGTCAATAAGATGAACTGGACATATTTTTTGAAGTAAAATGCGTGGGAATATATGGTAGGAAATATATTATATTTAAAAAAAAAATGCATGTGGTCTACTCTGTTATTTTAGCTGACCTAATGATTTCGATGTTATTTAGCTGTTACCGTATTTAAACTTAAAAAAACTTTCGTGATTTATTTTAATCATTATTGATCGTGCAAAGCGAGATCTCTAAATCAACTTGGGCAAATCGGCGTTGTATGTATGTATGTTTGTTTGTCCGAGGATTTTAGAAACGTTAATTCGATCATCGTGAAATTTGGTATTTAAGTAGGTAGTGATGGCACAATTTTGGTGTGACTATATGAGCTAAAAATGTGGGAGATATTGTTGTCGAGATATTGGGGTTCAAGAGAGGTAAAAATAACCAAAATGGGACCATTTGGTCAAGTAGCACGTTTAATAAAAGGTCTTTGTGGGTACATTTTGATCCAGTTTTTATTTTTAGTTTAAATTTTCTAGTTTTTAAGTTATTAGCCATAATAAAAACTGAACTTGACAAAATTTACAGGGTACACAAGTGATCCCACAGTGCTGAAATTTGGTATGCATGTAGCTTTAGGGACACAAACATAGGGAAAAGTCTGAAATCCAGAATAACTGCAATTTCTACCCCAAAAATATATAACCAAATTACATGAACTTCTGTTACCTGTAATTTGATGGAAACTGTAGGTCAAGTTATTTGGTTATGCATTTCGTGGCACTATTTTATTTTGATCGTCAAAGATTACAAACGATATTTTTTTGTTTTTATGGGAGACTCGCGAGATCTCAGTTCGGGGCGAACCAATAGTTATAAATACATACGGGATTTATCACGTACCGTTTTATCAGTGTTATGACCGATAATATTTCAGAGCGGTTCGCACTCACCCTGATGAAGGTTCACGAATTGAACCGAATCATTGGCGGTTATTATCGTATTAGTATTAGTTATTTGACCCTGTACTCTAATATAGCCCACATTTTGTGATTTTTGACCGTAACCAATATAGTTGTACCGCAGGCAGGTATAGTCAACAGTTTACGAAGTCATCCTGTAAAGGGGTTGCCAAACTTTTAGGATATGTGGT